>OY770264.1:20237248-25237248 GCA_963669355.1 Chorisops tibialis
TGATTGTCGAAAAAATCAACGACCACACAGACTGGACCAGCAATTGCTTAATTGGCAAAAGAAACAATAACCTACATTTATGCATCGATCCATTCGAACTAAATAAACTCTTCTTCGTCCCAAATATCAAATTCCAACAATTGAAGATATTTTACCAGAACTAAGCAAAGCAAAAATTTTTTCAACACTTGATGCAAAAAATGGATTTTGGCAATTGCCATTGGATGATGATTCCTGCAAGCTAACTACGTTTTGGGCTCCATTTGGAAGGTACAAATGGCTCGTGATGTCATTTGGAATTTCTCCAGCGCCAGAAATATACCAAAAGCGACAAATGGAATTATTAGAAGGTCTACCAGGAGTTATCGTTATGGCAGATGACATTCTGGTTTACGGAAAAGGGGTACAACTGCAGAGGCCCAAATGGACCATGATAAAAAATTAAAACTGCTTTTGCAAAGAGTACGCGAGACGAAGCTTAAATTGAATCGAAATAAATGAAAAATTGGCTTAAAATGTGTTAAATATTACGGTCATATTTTATCGGCCGAAGGCTAAGAGCAGACCCTGAAAAAATCAAAGCCATCCTTGAAATGCCAACACCATCAAATACAAAAGAAGTGCAGTGCATAATTGGGATGATTACTTACTTATCAAAATTCATACCCAAGCTGTCGGAATTGAGCGAACCATTGCGTCGACTAACAAGAAAAGAGGTTGAATTTTAGTGGATTAAAGATCAACAACAAGCGTATGAAACCATCAAACAACTAGTCACATCAACACCAATCCTAAAGTACTACGATACATCAAAGCCTCTAAAAATAGAAACGGATGCCAGCAGCATTGGCTTAGGTGCAGCTTTACTTCAGGAAGATAAACCAATCATGTTTGTATCTCGCGCACTAACAGACACAGAAAAGAAGTACGTTCAAATCGAAAAGGAATGTTTATCCATCGTCCATGCATGCACCAGATTTGACCAATACGTTTGCTAAAGAAGAAACGTTGCTGTTGAAACTGACCACCAACCGCTAATTAACATATTCAACAGACCATTAGTAAACGCACCAAAGCGTATTCATCGAATGATTCTAATACTACAAAGGAACAATTTAGTAGTCAAATACAAAAGGGGTAAAGATATGTTACTCGCCGATGCTTTATATCGTATTATCAACACAAATCAAATTACCAAAACACAAGATATTGAATCCAATGAAGTTTTCATGGTAAACAAAATATTGATCGAACTACAAAACGTTTGTATCAACGGATGGCCAAACGACAAAAAGGATTTAAATCCCGAAATCAAACCATTCTGGAAACATAGGTCGGAAATCGTCACAACTAACAACGTGCTGTTTAGAGGAAATAGAATCATCGTACCAACAAAACTAAGAAATGAGATAATCAAAAAAATTCACTATGGACATCTCGGAATTGAGTCTTGCTTGAAACGAGCACGTGATACAGTGTATTGGCCGCAAATCAACGAACAAATAAAAAACAAAATTAAAAAATGTGATGTTTGTTTGGCAACTGCCAGCACACAACAAAAACTGCCATTACAATCTACACCGAACCCGGATTTACCATTCGAAATAATTGCTTCGGACATCTGCGAAATAAAAACCAAATCTGGTAACACAAAATCAAATTATCTAATACTGACTATTTCTCAGATTTTTTGAAGTGGCCACATTATCTTCTTTGACTACTTTCGCTGTGATTGAAGTCTGCAAAAAGAATTTCTCACGACATGGAATTGCAAAAGTAATCGTTGCGGATTCAGGATCACAATTCAACAGTCAAGAATTTTTGGCCTTCACTAAGAAATGGTCAATCAAGTTAACAATGTCATCGCCGTATCATCATCAAGGCAACGGTAAAGCTGAGTTAAGTATCAAAATCGTCAAGAGATTATTTCGTTGCGCCGATAAAAGTAATCAGGATCGTTGGATAGCGTTGTTAGAATGGCATAACACACCAAATGCCTCCGGTTCAAGTCCAGCTCAAAGGTTATACTCAAGACGACTACGTTCTATCTTACCACAAAAACCAAGTCTACTGGTTCCAGAGATTCAACAAAAAGTGAAAGAAAAAATTATCGAACGCCGTCAAGTCACCAAAAAACACCACGACAAATCCGCTCACTACTTACCAGAATTAGAAGTGGGAACCGATGTTTACGTCAAAATGCGTCCAGATAAAACAAGTGAAGCCGCAAAATCAGTTGTTAAAAATCGGCTTTCCAATCGTAAGTATATCATATCTGATGTGGAAGGTAACGAAGCGATTCGAAACAGACAACACATTCGAGATGCCGCTAACAAAGCAACGTTTTCAAGGAAGATACTTCAACTGAACCGCCATCCCAAAGTAACAGCACGCCAACAACAAACGACGGTCAAAACACCAATCAACCAGATCCAGGTAGCAGTACAAAAAAACGAATCACAAGAAAGCCAGATCGTTATGGCAATCCAGTATATTACTAATCCATAAGAAAACCATTTACTTTCTTTTTATCAAAATCTATTTAATCAAAGAAAAATTTGTAATACTGAATTTATTAAGAAATACTGAGCTAAGTTAAAGTTTTGAATTCTATAAAGTTAATTAATTATAAAAAACAGAGGGATGTTACAGTTATAACAGAACATAAAATAAAGCACCAATACGAGCAGTCTAATCAAGTAGACGTGTTATAAATAAAACAAAACACTATTACTTCCAACTGCTTACGAGCGCGCACACATACAAATTATCACGTGCGATCGCGTTCAAATACACACGAATACCTTCTGAAAAGGACGTACGAATCTATTGTTATATGTTAGCCCTAGTCGCTTGCGGTAAGTTTTCACTTATTCTCAACCAACAACAAAAATACAGGCGGGCAAATTCCGATTATGCACATTCTCACAGTATGCCGCTCTTTGAATGTTCAAAGACTTCAACCAACAACAATTCTGCAATACTAAAATACCTGCAAGCTCTTTACCTAGAAAGCAACAACAATTACGCGAGAGCACATATTACTCATCGACAATGATGTATGAACTCGGCCGACAGGGAGATGATTTGACCAGCAAGGCAATGATTTATGGAAATGATTCGGCCGAAAGTGAGCGGCCAAAAAGAAAATGATTTGGCCGAAAGAGTTCGAAAAGAACGATATGAAAAGAGCGAGCATTGATCAAGGAGCAGTTAGTTGTGAGTAGTTATTTGGACAGTGGACTCGAAAAAGTATGCGAGTAGGAGAGTTGGTTGGCAAGCGCGACCTACGGTCGGAATGAGTGTGGGACTAGGTCCAATGATATACAGGTGGAGCTCAGCAATAAGCGACAATAAGCGAATGAGTCCTGTGATCGACAGGCAGAATTTAGTAAGCGTGTACGTCGTGTGATCGGTGGTGGAAATTGATATGCGAAAGAGCCGTGGACGACAGAGCAATGAGTGCATATGCTGAGCCGAAATATTGTAAGCGAAAAGTTTAAAGCGATTAAGTTGAAAAAATTATTAAAAACAAAGTGTTACAATTAAACTAAAATCAACTAATTTTATTGTTTTACTAGAAATTCAGCGATCATTAACGCATTTCAATACAAAATGCGAATACTTACGTCGGAGAGACATTCGGAATTTGGAAGCTATTAAGTCGTGTGATCGACAGCAACTGTCTACATCTTCTGCTACAATAGCACTATAGCCCAAATCGGACCTTGGCCTCCTGACATTCAGGTTCCTTACCATTTTCACTACTTATTGTGGAAGGGTTGTTAGCCCTTCGCACAACCCTCTTTCTACGAATATTTCATTTTCTTAGATTGAGGTGACCAAGGTATATCCAAGCAGGCAGTGTGCTGGTATTATGCGTCGATCGGGATTTGAACTCACGACCATCGCATTACAAGACCAACACGATACCTACTAGGCTACACCCTAGCTTACATCAACTGTGCAAAACAACATTTTGTAAATAAAAAGTATTCTGGTAGTTTTTAAAAACGAAAGAATAAATTGTGTGTAATTAATTATGAAATAAAATAGTTTTATTTTCTGATATGAAAATTTCTCTTCTGAAATTTAATTTTTGTTCCATTTACGATTTTCAATGGCTAAATTCACTTCACATACTTTTGGTTTTGCTGATTTTCAAACTACTTATTGGCATGCATCATGCCATTTTGCAAATTTCAATTCGATAGCTTTTATATTGTTCCAAGTCAGCCCTAGTTGGTCTCCATATGTTTTCGTCTTCAATTACCCTCAACCAACAACAAATACACGCTCGCTCAAACTCCGAATATTCTAGGTCTCAACCCACAATAATTCTGTGCTAGTAAGGAAAAAGAAGACCAGCGAGTTTTCGTCGGACTCGCAGTTCAGAAGCGACTATTTTAATTTAATAAAATAGTATTTATTTGTACTTGAAATTCAGCGATTCCTGCGCACTTCAATATGTACATGCGTTTCCATTAAGTTTTAAAAATATAAGAAATTTGTATGCTGAAAGAAGTAGAAGAGAAATTTCTTAAGATTAATTAATCATAAAAAAAGCTACAGCTAGTTTTCAAGAAAATTGATAAGCGTTATGGAAGGAATGATCGAATCTCAGCATAACATTTGACGTCGATGGTATTTACATAAATCCACAAAAGTTTCAAGTTGATAACTTTAAGAGTTTTGATGAAAAATAAGGAGGGGTTGGACACCAATGTACGAAGGCAATGTACCCATTGCACGCTTCCGTGTTTTTACCACCTACGCTACTTTGGTTTCGTTTCTAGATTCAACTTAACTGATAAAGTAGAGACAATAAGCTGATATTTCAATTTAGACCCCTCTCCTCATTTAGCTAAGATAATGTTGATAACATAAAAAAAGAAGTGAAAAAAGAAAGACTATACGGGTGGGGGTGCCAACAGAGGCCATGACGAGTAAGATAAATAGCCATGTAAATCAAAATCTATGAAATCGAAATTTTAAATGGTTGATAATCAATGGCTGATGAAAATACACGAAGTTAAAAAGTGCATATTAAGTTGAATTACTCTACATCAATTAAAATTGTAAAACAAATTCCACCTTATTACTTTCATTTCAAATAAATAAAGTCCCCCACATTTCAAGACATCATACAAGTAAATAACAACTACTAAATTTGGATCCCTAATTTATGAAACAATAGAGAACGAGTCTAATCACATAAACTTATATCCCACAAATATACGCGCTAAACTTTCGAATCTAAAATAAGCTGATTCAGGACAAAAAAAAATTTTAAGTGTATTTCTCCAGGATCATTCAAGATCATTTATCATTGATTTTCTCTCATTCTACTATGGTGTTTAATTGCACAGACAATATCTACGATGCGAACCAATCCTATTCCTAATCCTTTCGTATCTTGTTTACATGATGAATGATTGATTATGTTCGAGCGTAGAGGACCTGCTGTAAAATGGGATCCTGATTGATGAGCCACTTGTTCGTTTCATCACTGTCAAAATTGTGCGAGAAATTGTAATCAACGCCTAGAAGGCGAACACATATATTTTAGTTTATTTTACATAAGAGAGATAGAGAGCATACGTCCATTTACTACACTCTTGTGTCTGCTATACATACACATAATCGAGAAGAACCCGTATCCTGTTGCCATTGCGGGATTGCGGCATCCAATTTTCACTATACATTTCACCATTCCGGGTCCTTACTGCAGTATACGGAATCATAGTCCAGTTCAAGGACTTGAAACATGGTCATGTGAAGATTAAGTGCTATACTACAACTCGACTAACACTCCGTACAGTCAGCTAAGCGCTCATATATGAAATTGGATTCTTTCTATGGCCATTCTAAAGTTTTAGCTCTAATTAAAATCTTTAGTTCGTCGTATGCATATGGCGCATAGTACACTGGCAGCTTCCGCTATATGAAAAGCTCTTAAAACGCAACTAATTTAATATAGTTACTTTATTTTGCTACAAATTTCGAACTGAAGTTTTTATTAAGAGGACATTGTTTTTAAAACTCATTAAAATCATAAAGTTACTCATATTTTTACTATGCACTCGGCATTAAATCCTTGGTAATTGTAAACGAGATTTCAATTATTTATAATATTATTTCCGGTAATGCAAATTTATGAAACAATATACACAAGTACGTTGTTACTGTAATTTATTAACATTTCAAGATTCTGTTTGTTCTAACTGGGCTCGTCGTTATGAGCCATTATCATTATGTGACCAAGTTGATTTGTAAAATCATGATAAACATTTAGTAAATGGAAAATTTGAGGCAACGCAAAACAAACATGTGCGTAATTTGGGAAACCTTGAATGGAGAAAAGTATGGACGATTGTGCGAAAAGGGTTGATACATATTTTGTAAGTAAGAGCGTATTTAAGCAATATAGCCTAAAGATTTATTTCTAAATTAGTTAGAAATTTCAATCACAAGTATGAAAATTGTATGTAGTAAGAGTACATTTCAGTCAATGATTTCACTCTATGCAAGAATTTATCGAAATTCGTAGTACACACAAATATACTAAAGCCGAATCAACTGAAAGAATGTAAAGTTTTAAGCCAATTTCTATTATTAATTTAATTATTTAGAAAAACATACATATTGAATCCCCACAAAAGGCCTTTATCTCGCAAAACTTTCAGTTTAGCTTTCAAGTAACCATTTATCAAACTATGCTATCATACTGCTACAGATCATATAGAAATATTTTCGTAACTTCTATCGAAGCGTACGTTGCAAGTTGTATTAGGTTGTCTTTCTTTGTATCATTTCCAGCGTCCCTCAAGGTTCAATTTTATCACCTACATTATTTTTAATATTCTGGCCAGAAATGATCTCTAACGACCAACTTTGGAGTACAACTGGACAGACTAAAATAGGTATTGCGATTGAAAGGCGGATGTGGCAGTGGTTCGATCGCACTTTGAGGAAACCAGAGCGAAACATCGCCAAACAGGCTCTGAATTATAATCCTCAAGGAAGACGTCGGGTTGGTCGACCATGCAGCCCATGGAAGCGAGCAGTTGAATAGGAATCCAGAGGAATAAACAAGTCCTGCCAGCAGCTAAAGACCGATGCTCAGGATCGCGCCTTGTGGAAGAGAGTTGTTTCAGTCCTATCCCCTCATAGAGAGTCTTAACAAAAATTTCATTGATTGATTGAGGAATGCACATTAATAGAAAACCTAACGCCTAATGAATGCATAATGTATCAAGTGCCTAAGCTTTCCTCGAAAGTGCAAGAAACATTTTACACCATCTGATCTAGAAACCATCTATAAGCCGCACATCAGACCTCGAATCGAAAACAATTCTCATTTCTAGGCAGGGGTACCAAAAACTCCATCTAAAAGTAAGGGTAAAGTACATTGGTCCACTTCTTTTGGTGCTATAACTCACGAAATATTAATGCATGATATTTCTCATTTATCTTGTTATAAAAGTACAATTCTCAGCTTGAAAATGTCATTCAAATATTTTCATATTATATACTATTTTTAAGTGTATCTAAAGTCGTTGTTGTCGTTGCATGAGCCCTTTATAAAATATTTACTTTAATGAAAAATAATTTTTATTACTAATATAGAAATATTTATGAACTCAAATAACGTAACAATATCAATTATTCATTACAAAATTAATATTCGGCAAATTTTATAAATAAACTGCCAACAAGTCGGGCGAAACTTTATTATTCTTGGGACAAGTTGCGAATGCGTGGAAAGACAATATGCAGGTTAGAGTGGTTAGGGGAGGGTAAGTGAAAGGGAGTTCTTGGGCAGGGCTGTTATCAATTTAACAATATTCCATTCGTTTCTGCAAGTTTGGGTTTTTATGAGGGGAGGAGGAGGGGTAATAGTAAGTGTGGGTAGATGTTAATAGCTTTTTAATTAATTTCTTGAATCACGTCCGATATTCTCTGTATAGAATGTGTTTCATAGACGAAGTTGCATAGAATTTTCATAAAATTCGGTGTATTTTACATTCACGAAACCGAACATTTGTATGGGAGGGGGTAGAGAAGGTAGGGGAATCGTAAAATTTGATATGTAGTTTTATTTTGCTTCTCTTGGAGGGTGCTCGTGTAAAATTTCAAGTTCGTAGCTTTTAGTTTGTCGGTTATTAGTTGATTTAATGAAATTGGTCGAAATCATAGTTTTGTATGGGAGGGGGTAGAAGGGCAAGCGCGATTTCAAAACTTTTAAAGCAACTTCATTTGAATTATTTTTATAAGTTTTTATACAAAATTTGAAAATGATAGCTTTTAAGAGTTAGCTGACAACTTATTTCTTAAAAATGCTCGAAAAAATAATTTTGTATGGGAGGGGGTAGAGGAGGTAAGGGAATCGTAAAACTTGTGATGCAGTTTTCTTTTTTTTTTATTGTAAGATACTTGTACAAATTTCAAGTTCGTAGCTTTTAATTTGTTGGTTATTAGTTGATTTAATGACATTGGTCGAAATCATACTTTTGTATGGGAGGGGGTAGAAGGGCAAGTGCGATTTCAGAACTTTGAAAGTAATTTTATTTCAAATATTTTTGTAATTCCTTTTGCAGAATTTCAAATTGATAGCTTTTAATAGTTAGGTGATAATTAATTTCTTAAAAATGGTCGAACAAATAATTTTGTATGTAGGGGGTAGAAGTTTTGAAAGTATTCGACCAGTTAATAATTCATACTTTTACGGATTTTTTTTAAATGTATTTCCCAAATTTTCAAGTTTCTACCTTAAAATTACATCCAAAAATTTTCAGTTTTCGTGTTTTTTTCGCTGCACATGAAACACCTTGTGCCCGTTAGACCGGGGTGGTCGGTTCGTAACAAGTGCCGATCAAATTATTATTTTTTTTCCATGTAAATCATATAGAAGTCCACATGCAAAATCTAAAGTTTCTATCTTTGAGTAGAGTCCTAAAAAAATCACTCACCCTTACAATAATTAGTCTATTTCTAAGCTGATTGTGGTGGATCTATATGCCACCTTAATGGTCCCAAAACATGAATTTTTATGGTGAGTAGTTTCGAAGATATAACCATTTCAAAAAAAGATTCGGCCGACAATTTGTTTTTAGCCCCCTTTTCGGACGCCAATGGGTAAAAAAATTGAATTATTTTTGGAGTTTGTCCCACAACCCTCTCTATACGTATGCTGATATTCATCTTCCTATCTGCATTCGTGGTGAAGATATTAGCAAGTGTATTTTTTGACTTTTTCTATCCCCCTGCCGAAGGGGGCTTCCACCTGACACTCCCCAAAATTTGGATAATGAAGCTTATTTACCAAATTGACAATCCACCCAAAAACCAACATTTTACCTTTAACGGTTTTGGAGGTACGAGTTCATATGTACGGCGTACGGCGGACGGCGTACGGCGGGACGGATTTTTTTTTTTCAGAAAACACTTTTCAGACCTGTAACTTTCATACAAAAAACTCGATTTTTTGTAAAGTGGTGAAATTGTGTCATATTGTATGGGAGGGGGTAGAAGCAGCGAAGTTAATTAGCTAATTTTTTCCAATCCTAATAATAATTCTAATTAAATATTTAGTACAAAATTTGAGCTTAACAATTGGTTCATAGTAATTCATGCAAAAGAGCAATTTGAGAGGTGGTGGAAGGAGTGGGGAGTTAAAATAAATAAATTTTACACCAATCGTAACATTTATGATAAAAATGAAATATTCTTAATTTCAAATTATTAGCTTTTAAAGTTTCCATAGAAATTAGATTATTCTAAAGGAAAATGATAATTATATGGGGGGGGTAGAAGGGTTGGAGCGATTTGAACATTGCACGAGCTTGACCTTACTTTCTTTTCAAAAACGACGTGAACAAAATTCTTTCTAACTCGACTCGTTGTCGACCTAAAGAGGGAAAACGGACGGACGAAAAACAGACGGACGGACAGACAGATGGGCGGGCAAACGTACGGACGGACGAACAGACAGCCAGCTTAAAGAATTTTGAGCGACAGCAAATATATGGACCCTTGGCGACTCTGTGCGAGCAGTTTTTTTTCGCGTTCCAAGCCTTGGAGCAAACTTAAAATAATCTCAGATTCCGTCTAGAGTATAAATATGATATTCGCTTCACTCCTTCTACCACCTCCATTCAAATTTGTATATTAGAAATTCATCAAAAGCATTGCTCCTTTGACCAACTTTAAATTTGTATGGGATGCTGCTAAGCAGTTTCAAAGTAATTCAAAACTTTCCACCTACCGTAGAAATATCCCAATCTCAGAATAAATAATGTCCAATTTAAAAAACTTCAAACTTTTTATTTAGCACGAAACATCTTACGTTCCACGTTCGGTGTCATAAAGAAACATAACAGGACTATAATTGGGCGTAAAGCCCAATTGTGCGATATTCTATATGAAAGAGAAATTTTTTGGTTTTAAGAAATTTTGTAGGGGAAGTGGTGCAGGGGGTGACGACATTGAACTAATTTTCTCACATCACACTAGAGTTGCCATCAAAATGTTTTATACAAAATTTAGGATTCAAAAATTTAAAAGGTACTGAAAAAATTAGTGTATTGGATTTAGTAAAATTGTGCAGTTTGTATGCGAGGTGGTAGAAAAAGGGGCGAGTTCTTAATGAGTTTTTCAGAAATAATTAAAAACATAATTTTTTTGACATGTTTAAAATTTCAGATCAGTAGCATTCGTACTTTTTAGGAAAATCGGCTTTTTGTAAAGTTGTGAAATTGTGTCAGATTGTATGGGAAGGAGTAGAAGGAGTGAAACTAACCGTTTAATTTTTTTTTTTGTTCTTACTAATAATTCTAAATAAATATTTAGCGCTCAATTTCAACTCGATCAATTTTGAACGTATTGAGTAAATTTATTTATAGTATTTCATGAAAAAGTGCAGTTTGTATGGGAGGTTGTGGACGGAAGAGGAGGACTCAAATAACTTTAATATGGTAGATTGAAATCATCATAAATGTAATATATCCCAAATTTGAGATCAATAGCATTTATACTTTTCGAGCAAATCTGTTTATTGTGAAATTGCAAAATTGTATCATTTTGTATGGGAGGCTAATCGTTTAATTTCTTTTTTCGGTTTTACTAAAAATTCTAAATAAATATTTGGTGCACAGTTTCAGCTCGATAATTTTTATACGTACTGAGTAAATTGGTTTAGATCATTTCATAAAAAAGTGAAGTTTGTATGGGAGGTGGTGGAAGGAGGGGGGACATAAATAATTTTTATACATTAGATTTAAATTATTATATAAGTATTATATTATAAATTTCAGATCAATAGCATTTATGCTTTTCAAGCAAATCCGTTTATTGTCAAATTTCGAAATTGTGTAATTTTATATGGGAGGAGGTAGAAGGGGTGGAGCTATTTGGCCCGCTCACGAATTTGACCTTACTTTTTTGCCAAGAACAACATGTACAAAATTTGAGCTCTCTAACTCAACGCGTTCTCAAGCTAGAAAATACAGACGGGCATCCGGTTTTAATATTTTTGAGTGATTATATGAACTTCTGTGTCATTCATTTTTTCTCCGAGCCTTATTTGTTGGCTTTACAAACTTTGTGTCAAACTTATATCACTCTCAGATTTCATATAGAGTATAAAGATTGGAAACCTCCCTCTTCTGTTTCTATTACCTCGCATACAAAAGTCAGTACCTTCATTCGAAAGAATTTTAGATGACATTTTATATTTTCCGATACACTAAACTCTTTCCCATTTCATTTAGAGCATTACATGATTGAGCTTTACGCCCAATCATAATTTTGGTATTTTTACTTAATTAACTCGTATGTTAGTTAATGCTCGTTATGTTTTCTCCCTCTTTAAATCGACTGGTCTGTGCTCAAAAATATTAAAGTTTAACCAATAACTGCATCTGTTCGTCCTAAGAATATGAGTCAATTATAATATCAAACAGCATATTTTTGAAATAAAGTTTTCTCAACCTGTTTCACTGTAATTTTCATTTCATTAAATCTTTTCAATATTCAACCGAAAAGCGAGTACCTTTCAGTATTATTACAACCAACAAGGACTACTTTACACAATCAGAACACGACCAATTTTCTAAGTAGCGATATTAAATAACAGATTAAAAAATTTTCTGCTAGAAATCCACGAATCGAATAAAAATCCTCCATTCAGCCGTTAAAACTAATGAGCCTGAAATCTTTTATGACTTCAGGAAGCCAATACATTTTGTTAAATTAATGTTTTGCGTGCCTCTAATGACAAATTAATATTATTGACTATACGTAATGGTTCTGATACGATTGGTTAAAGTTACAATCTTTGAGCAAAAATTATATGATACCTTCAAGCCATCTTAAAGTTCTTTGTAATGCAGCTCTAAAACAGAAAGGACATTAAATTAATTACAAACTCAGCTGAATAGAAATTTTCGTTTTCACTCTTCTACTATCGCTCGTCAACGAATTATTAAACAGCTTCGTCCAACATGCGCTTATTATACTTAAGTTTTTGCTCCAGTGCGCCTTCGCTTTACTTTAGGGCAATACTTGAAGAATAATTAAAGAGGATTCCATGAACTCTCTAAAGACGTTCGCTTCACTTAAGAAGGACATAAAGAACTTTTCGGATTTTAATTAGGAGAATATTATGGCGGAGCGAAGGCACGAAGTAGGGTGTTAGGGTGCCCCAGCCATAGCGAATGATGTGTAAGGATGACTAGGTCAAGCAGGAATGGTACTTGATTTGCACATAACTTTTAAATTAGATCGTGGGGTGGTGTTTCTATTTGTGGACTAAGTCTCAGGCAATAAGGCAGTTTTTTTTCATAAATATGGAACACTGGAAGTTGGTATCGCTGAAGGATATTTCCGGAAGTAGTTGTAGTTCGTGCCGGGAAATATAATGGATAAAGTAACGAGTATAATAATATAAATGGGCTATGAGTCATCATCATTTTAAATAGCCCTTCATATCAGTTGATAAGTGCATATCATCGTTGAAAATTGTCGATTATAGCGATCAAGTAATAAGATACGTATTTTATTATAAAAATCTATAAATTGCGAATATTTTATGGGAATTATTCCTTCATACTGAAGTTTCGTATAAAGTAGTTTGAGAGTTATCGTTCAAGCAAAGTGTGTATGCATGCATATGTACTAAGTAGATAGCTACTTTTAAATGACCCCAATTATGATGAAGCATTGTTGAAATAAATTAGCGTTAAGGAATTTTTCAACTGGAATCCTTTTCATGTATTCCAGATAAGATCATTTCTATGGTAAAAGAATCTTAAGAATATGCAAAATGTCGCGTCTTACATAGAGAAGAGCTGTACGAGAGCTTTCCCATGCTGACGTGGTGTCAGACAAAGCTGCATATCATCACCAGTTTAGTTAATAGTGTTAATAAATGACATCTTGAAAGCTGCACTGGAAAATGAGGAAGATAAAGGTCTTCAGTGGGGGACTGTTTAACATCTTATTCATTATGCTGATGATGTGTGTTTGCTTACACATGTTCGTTTGAAGTTGAAGTCAAATGTTCGCTCGTTGCATTCTAAATTCTAAGAAGCAGCGCATGTGCGTAAAACCAAGTACTTTCAGATGGGTTCATGCACTAGTGCCTCGATTGTTCTTAACGGACAAGATGTCCGAGAGGTGCAAGATTTTTGGTAGCTTGGAAGCAAATAGGATATTGACATTGAAACAAATCTCGTCCGGTTTTCACTCAATAATAATTTATCGAATCTCACAATTCTCTATCAAAATGCACATGGTCTTAGAACCAAGTTGAATGACTTCCTGGTGTACACTCTTGAAAGTATGTCTGACATTCTATGTGCTACTGGATCCTGGTTGATCCCTTCTGTGCTTGACTCCGAATTTTCCCCAAATTGCTACACAGTTTTTAGGCATGACCATGATCTTCTACGCTCGATCAAAAAGGACGGAGGTGGAGTACTCATTGCTGTTAAAAACACCTTGCCATCGTCACGTTGTTCGGACTTCGATGCTTTTCCTATTGAGCACCTTCTTCTCAAAATTAAGGTCTCTCGTGGTCGATACCTCTATATTTGTTGTGTCTATTTCCCATGTTGCTGCGCTGTGGGAACTATCGAAAAGTTCTTTGACAACCTTTCCGATTTCGCTAATTCAGATGGTCCTAACTAAACTTTTCTTATTTGTGGGGACTTCAATCTTCCTGACTTAAAGTGGAATGCTAATTGGACACGCCCTGCACTACCTTTGTCTACCGCAGATTTATGTGTCGATCACTTTGAGCCTATGTTCATTAACTCAACATAACAAAAACACTAATCATCGTGGAAAGATTCTTGACCTAATTTTTTCCAATGGTAGTGCTTCCCAAATCAGTGTTATCACCTCCATTGGATTAGTGCCACCCGACCCTTATCATCCTCCTCTCCAGATTAATGTGCAGATTGAATTATCGAATCTCTCTCTTAATAGTGCGATCAAAAAATACAAATACTACAAGGGTAATTATGAACAAATCTGTCGTGAAATTAGTATTGTCGATTGGGTCGAACTCTTTAATAACAAAAGCTCTGAGGAATCTTCTATTCAACTATATTCAATTCTTGATGACATAATTCATCGGAATGTTCCCTATCGAGAGACTTCTAAACAAGAATACCCAGAATGGTTTACCCGCTCGGTTATTCAAGCTCTTCATAAGAAAAAATGTCTGCATAAAAAGTATAAGCGTACTTTCCTCTTACCTGACTATAATAACTTTTCCTCTCAGCGCAAACAGGTGAAATCGAATATCAAGAAAGCTTTCTCTGAATACATATCTGAGCTTGAGGCGTCTCTGTTACGTAATGAAACCAAACCATTCTAGTTACACGTTAGAAAGCGTAGCAAAAAACATTATTTTCCTTCCGAACTTAAGTTTGGGGATATTACAACTTCCACTCCGTAAGAAATGTGTGAACTTTTTATCAAATACTTTTCCTCTGTGCTTACCTTCTCCAACAAAGACCTATCATATGACTTTTTTATTCCACCACAGAATTACACCAGTGAATTGTCCATTAGCGAGAGTGATGTTATCTCCATTATCCATTCCCTAGATCCAAAGACCAGTGGCGGTCCTGACGAGATTCCTAATCTCTTTGTGAAATTTGCCTCTTCGGAGCTCTCGGTGCCACTTTCCCTTTTGTTCAATAAATCACTTGAGGAAGGCAGATTTCCTGCTTGCTGGGAGTTAGTTAATGTTGTTCCCATTTTAAAGAAAGGAGAAACCAAAAATGTCGCCAACTAGCGCCCAATTTCTACCTTAAACTGCTTCGGTAAACTTTTTGAAAAATTAGTCCACAATGCGGTCTGGGAGAAACTTAATCATTTAATATCACCCGTCCAGCATGGATTCGTTAAAGGAAGGTACCACGAATTTATCTGAATTCACTGACTTCGTAGCACAATCCTTAGATCATCATAACACTGTTCATGCTATATACACTGATTTTTTGAAGGCTTTGATACTGTTAATAGAAAAATTTTTATTGCAAAACTTGAGAGGTACGGTGTCACTGGCTCTCTCCTGAATTGATTTGATTCTTACCTCACGGATCGTCGTCTGCAAATAACGTTCAATGGACATTCTTCTGCTGAGTTTGTCTCTAACTCTGGTATTCCACAGGGATCTATTCTTGGACCACTGCAATTTACGCTCTTCATTAACGATCTGCCCCAATTCCTATCATCAAATTGTCTCTTATACGCGGATGACCTCAAAATGTTTCGTGAAATTTCTTCTTATTCTGACTGCTTGGACCTGCAGACTGGCTTTTTCACTTTGTCCAGTTTGTGTTCTAACAATGATATTTGTCTGAACATTGAGAAGTGTTTTGCTCTGGAGTTTTCGTATAAGACTACTTCTCCTGTCCTCACTTACTCTATTAAAGGATCCACCCTTGTAGCAGTATCTTACAATAAAGGATCTAGGAGTGACTTTCGATAGCAAGCTTAAATTCGTCAATTATTATTCTGAGGTTACGAAGAAGGCATACAGACTTGCTGGGTTTGTTCTCCGTACGACAGTCCAGTTTAACCGTCCAGGAGCAGCAGCCCTGCTATTTTCCACTCTCGTCCGTAGTATCTTAGAATACTGCTCTATCGTGTGCATGCTTGCCATGTTGCGGCCGTCGAATCCGTTCAGCGTAAATTTACTCGCAGCCTTTTCTACAGACTAAAAAAGCCTCATCTCAGCTACAAAGACAGACTTATAGCACTTCAACTCCAGCCTTTGCATCTTCGACGGACTTTTCTTGATGCTTGCTTCCTTTACAAACTTTACAACTACTTGCTTAATACCCACCTCTGCAACGACCTGAATTTCCGGCAGGGAACAGTTTCAACCAGGAATTCAGATATTTTCTATCTTCCTCGAGCTTCACTCGATATTTACTGTCACTCCCCGATGTTGAGAATGCAAAGGAACCACGATCAACTTCAACTTGGATCTTTAACTAATTCTATTGTGTTATTTAAAAATATAGTAAAAACTATAATCTTTAATGTATGAATTCTTATCATCACTGCTCTAATATTTCTGCTTTTGTATAAATGGAAATGTTATCTTTTTGTTCGAAGCATTTAAATAAATAAATAAATATTTCTGGAATTAAAGAGAGATCTCCATTCGCACGAAGTTGCTGTTTGACGCAAGCTTCGAACCCGCGTATTTGAATGATCATACTACACGAAAAAAGACCGTTAGCCTTATTAAGAAAACTGCAAATTTTCATAAAACAATGCCTCCGACGCAGTCTATGGATATTCTGGCCAGATGTGATCCCCAACGACGATCTTCGAAATACAATTGGACAGGCTCAAATATGCATTGAGATTGAAAGGCGGAAGTGACTATGGATTGGTCACACTTGTAGGAGATCAGAACAAATCAATGCCAAACAAGCCCGGGTCTTAATCTTCAAGGAAGGCGTCGGGTTGTTCGACCATATAGCACGTGGAAGGGAACAGTTGAACAGGAAGCCAGAGGATCAAACAAGGCCTGAAGAAAACTAAATTCCGATGCTCAGGATCGCCCTTGTCGACCAGAAGTGGTTTATCCTTTGCCCTTACTAGGAGTCTTAACAGCAAATTGATTGTTAAAATTAAAATACGCTAATTTTCTTTGCTGGAGCTTAACCCTAGTGAAGACATCTGCTTATTAAAAAATATAACAGAACTATGATTGGCCGTAAAGCCCAATCATATGATACTCTAGATGAAATAACAAAGAGTATATTGTACCGAAAAATATGTCATCTCAAATTCTTTCGAATAGTGAATAGTGACTTTTGGATGGGAGGTGGTAAGAGCAGAGGGCAGAGGTTTATAATTTTTGTATAAAATACCGAACGTAGTATGCACAATATTTCATGCTGAATGTAAAGCTTGCAGCTTTCCTTAAATTTCAAAATTTAATTAAATTTATACGGGAGGGGTAGAAATAGTGGGGGATGTGGCTCATCCACGAACTTAAAATTACATTTTTGCTAAAAATGACATGTGAGAAATTTCAGCACGATAGGTCAAAGTTTTAGAGTGTTATGTTGTAGACAGACGGACAGTTGTAGAAAATGTTTGATTGTATTAGTGATGATAATTTGTAATTTTTGTTTAAAAACTAGCAAGGCTATGATCGAAATAATTATTTTGTCGTAAATAGCTCAGCAATACGTTTTTGATGAAAATACTCTTGAGAGGCAAGGTCTGATTGCTCTTAAAAATATTTGATCTTTACATTTCGAATATTTGTACATACTGGATGAAAGATTTTCATGAAGATTTCCTTACTTGTCCTTTCATTCATACATTTACTCACACTT
The DNA here is from genome assembly GCA_963669355.1 of Chorisops tibialis. Taxonomy (NCBI): domain Eukaryota; kingdom Metazoa; phylum Arthropoda; class Insecta; order Diptera; family Stratiomyidae; genus Chorisops; species Chorisops tibialis. The sequence continues at coordinate 20,255,128 of OY770264.1, forward strand.
TAAATTGTTAAGTCGAACGTTATAAACGCGAAAACTTGATAAATCGTTCTTAATAATAAACACATTTATTAATTTATACCATATATTGAAATAAGCAATTCGACAGCAAATTACTAAATTTAGAAAAGAATTAAATTTAAATATCCTTAATTATAATAGATTGCGAATATTCCATTTGCAACATTATCTAGTAAAATAACAATGACATCCCAATTATTGATGCATGCAATTCGCATTACCTGAACAGTACAGCCTTGTTACGCTGCACACTAGCAAAACATCCCGGTCTATTAGCCTAATGGTCTAATTACGAAATTCAAACATCCCGAATGGCATTACATATTCCAAATGACAATAATTATACCTGTGTTACACTCTAATAGGTAACTAAATCCGTACTCTTGTTATGTACATCGATTAATATTGCATAAATTCAGAATTATTATTATTATTACGGTGGTTGAATTTTGCCCTTTGTCGACTGTAATGAATAAATAACATAACATCATCACCTCTGGACGGTCTTATAAAGTGATGTTTAAATTCAATTAGCTAACAAATCGAATTATACATATCTACAATCTAATTAATCCAGCAGTAATCATAAATAGCATTCTCGTGATTTCGTTGCAATCGCATTATCGCTGAATATGGATAAGTCTCTGCGGACTGCATATCTTTCAGCTTTACACATACGGGAGTGTTCTAGCATTTTGGATAATTTCATGAATATAAGTTGAAAACTGGGCTGATCCATGACCATTTCATTCTGGAGCGAGGGCATTTAATTGCGGAGCACAGAGTCGCGGCACCATAAACAGGTGTTACGCGCAGTGTGTCCGCAATTACGTTGCAAAATGGAAATTCGCGGTGAAAATGTATTAAGATTCGATGTGTTTTACATGCATTAGGGTGCACGATATGCAATGGCCGTTTCTCATTTCAGGACCTCACATGTATAATACTTTATCAGGACATTGTGGTTGCTGGCACCTGAACAAGTAATTGAATCGCGCCTTGTTACACATTTACACTGTAAAGGGAATTTAACGATGCAATTCAAATGAATTTTATTTCTGCAACTAAATTTATTTCATAACCTCTGATTGCACGCAACTGTTTCCTCAATTTGCATTCTGCATTCATCGATAAGCTTATTCAATTGTAATAACTAGTTGAATAAGCCCTGTGCGTTTTTTTAATGATATTGTGAAAATACGTGGCGTTCATTCGATGATGCAAAAATGTCATAACTCCAAATAAACGATTCTCCAAAAACTTTCTTTCAATCGTAAGCAAATTTAATGGTAAAGGAAAACCATCAAAACACGTATTTCCTATCTTTAAACATAAGATTATTAAATACGAGTACAACCGAAAAATTCTATTTAATTCGGTGCATTTATACTCTGGATAAAATCTGACTGTAATTTATGTTTGCCTTACCGTTTGTAATGCAATAAAATAATGAACGCACACAGTCACCAAGGGTACAGAAATATTTGTTGTTACTCAAAAACACCAATTCTGTCCGTCTGTCTGTCTGTCTGCCAACAACATTACTCTCGAAGGCTTTGAGCTATCGTGCTGAAGTTTGTTTTATGTCATTTTTATTAAAAACAAAACCTCAAGTTTGTGATCGGGCCTAATACCCCCTCCTACTCATGATCATCATTGGCACAACAGCCAAAATTAGACTGTGGCCTCCTGAAGCCGTCGCTTTCAATTGTTTCGATCCAAAAGCCGCGTCGTCCAACTGCTAATTATGCTCTTGATGAAATCTGAGAGTATACCATATTGCGTTTGCCTTACCGTTTGTAACGCTAAAAAATAATGCTCGCACAGAGTCGCCAAGGGTACAGAAATATTTGCTGCAGCTCAATACCCTCGATTCCGAGTGACCGTCTGTCCGTCTGTCTGTCCGTCTAACCGTCTACAACATCTTGAAAGCTTTGAACTATCGTGCTGAAATTTATCATATGCCTCTTTTTAGCAAAAAAGTAACTTTAAGTTCGTGAACGGGCCACATTCCCCTATTCCTTCTACCCCTTCCCACACAAATTTCAAGAAATTTCGAAATTTAAGGAAATTTAGGTTTGTCTGAAACCATTTCAGTTATTGACTTGAAAATTAGGCCATAGCATTATGTGTGAAAATAATTAACGTCAAAATATCAAAATATTGATCTATTCCCCTTACTCCTACTACCCCTCCAATACAAATGCACAATTTTCTAAAATGCCATTATTCGGTTTTCAATGCAACTAGCAAAGCTAAAAGAACCAATTTCTGCCATAAGTAACTTTATTACAATTGCAACTAATTTTGGAAAAACTATCAATTTCACCTCACCTTTTCTACCCCCTCCCATACAAATTTTTCGAAATTTCGGAATTTTAATTAAGTTATTTTTCTTCAAAACCATCAAAGCTATCAATTTTGAGAAAAGTTTACTATTATAAATATCACTCATGTTAAAAAATTTCGTTTTGATTCAAATACTCCTTCTACCCCCGTCCATACAAATTCAAAATTTTGGTAAATGCATTTCATCGATTTGCATTGAAACTAGAAAAAGTACAAATTTCAAATTTTGCTAGAATTTGTGCCTTAATAATTGCGATGAATACTTAAAAAAGGTGAACTTCGTTTCACTCCTTCTACCACCTCCCATACAAATTTTTGCATTTGATATTCAAGAAAAGTATTCCTCCCTCGAACATAATATGAGTGATATCAAATTTAAAATTGTAACAAAGCAATGTGATTAGTATGTTGCTTATCAAAATCATCCAAAACCTTCCACTTTTTTTGCCACCTCCCATACAAATGTCATAAATTCAGACAAAAAAAGCTACAAACTTTAAATTCAGCACGAAACATTTTGCATACTACGTTCGGTGTTACATACAAAAATTACAAACCTCTCCCCCCTCCTTTTACCACCTCCCATACAAAAGTCACTATTCAATAATTTGATTTTTTCCGGTACAATAAACTCTTTCCCATTTCATCTAGAGTATCATATGATTGAAGCTTAATTCTGTTATGTTTTCTAAGATGGCTTTGCTACCTTCATCAACTGAGTCTTCCCATTGCGTGCGTGGTTTGTCCACTGGTCTGTTACCACTCGTTTTACCTTTCGGAACACGCTTAGGGATTTTTCTATCTTCCATTTGCTCTACATGGCCAGTGCTCTGTAGTTTACGTAGCTTGATGAACGTTGAGGCATCTGGGTTATTGTATAGTTGGTACAACTCATGGTTGTATGTTATTCGTCATTCCGTTCCTTCCTTCACAGGTCCCAAAATTCTTCGGAGGACCTTTCTTTCGAATGCGTTAACTGTGTTTTCGGCAGTTCGCGTTAATGTCCATGTCTCGCTGCTATTACAGAGTACAGGTTGTATATTAGTTTTATATATTTGCAGCTTATTGTTCCTGGGTACTTTCTAAAATTTAATTTTTGGAAGTACTAAATAATACGTTTTATTTGCTACCATGATTTCGTCCGATTCATTGCTAGATTACCTGCAAGATAAGTGAAGTTGTCCAAACTCTCCAAATTACATTCCGCAATTGTTATGTTTTTTCTGATTGGCGTTCTCCTTCTTGTTTGCGTCATTACATTTATTTTGCTTTCGTTAATGCGCAACCCGACTTCTTTTGCGGTAGAGTCAAGATTGACAAATACCTCCTTATCACTAAGAAACGATCTTGCGGAGATGTTTATGTCGTCAGCGTATGCGACTAGTTGGGTTGACTTGAACAGTAGTGTGTCCTTTCGCCGACTGAGATTTTTCGGACCAAATTCTCTAGTGCCAAGTTGAACAGCATGGGGGCTAGACCATCTCCCTGCTTTAATGATGCCACATTCCGTACGAAACCTGGATGAAAATTAGTATTATTACTATTTTCATTTGAAATTCAATGTTCGTCATTGAGCATCTCGTTAGTCGGACAAGTTTTGGAGGAATTCCAAAATCAAGCATAATTTTTTAAAGTACTCTCCTGTCGATACTTTCATATGCTTGTTTAAGATCTGCAAAGATTGGGAGCACGTCTGTATTATATTCCCAGCATTTCTCAAGCACCTCTTTCACCGAGAATATCTAGTCTGTTATAGATTGTCCGGTTCTGAATCCAACTTGGTATTTGCCAATTATTTCATTAGTATAGGGCTTACGACGACGTTTATTTATTTTTGTCAGTATATTATAGGTCGACCACACTAATAATATTCCTATGTAATTTTTACAGCAGAGCTTGTCTCCTTTCTTGTAAATGGAACAAATGATGCTTTTCCGCCAATCGTCGGTTATATTTTCCTCTGTTCAAATTTTTCCCATCATCTTGTGTAGTATTTCAACGACACAGCTACCACCGTTTTCCAGAAGTTCAACTGGTATTTAGTCAATTCCTGGAGCTTTTTTTCGTTTTTGATAACATAGGTCTGCTTTGATTTCGTCCAGCGTGGGTAGTGTCATTTGAAACCTCAGAGGCTGGTTTTTGGCTTAAATCCCTTTTATAAATCTTTTACTATTGTGTATGAGTTCCGCGTTATATTTTGTCGCATATCATCGTCCGTTTTTTTAATGTTGTCATTATGTTTCTTTCTTTGTTCTCGCATGTAGGTCCTTTTCGCATATTGCCTAAGCTCATCATATCTTTATTGTTTTTTTGGCTCTTGTTTGTCGTTCAGCAAAAATTTTGTAAGCCTCGTTCTTTCTATCTATTGCATCGTGACATTCTTGGTCGAACCAATCATTATTTTATTCTAATATCTCTTCTGCAGATTATGTAATGCCGTCTCGTAATCTCGTCCACATATTCTCCACTGGCATATTCTGGATGATTTCATTTATTTCTAGTTATTCGGCATCGATACTTAGTTTTGGGTAGATAGTGATCAGAGCCACAATTCGCACCGCGGAAGATTCGTACGTCAAGTATACTGAAGGCAGCTCTTTTCTCAAATAGAAGGTGGTCTCTTTGATTCAAGGTGGGACCATCTGGTGATGCCAGCGTTCGTTTGTAAATATCGCGATATGAAAAACATGTTGAGCTTACTGCGATATTTTTGCTGCTTCAGAAATCAATAAGACGCTGTCCGTTGTCATTGGTAAGTCATGGCAACTGTGCCCTCCTGTTGTTCCTCTATGAGCCTCCTCCTTTCCGACTTTTGCACTAAGATCCCCTTAGGTTATTCTAGGACACTGGGTTGGTTGGTTGTTTCAAGGGTTGCATAAAGGTTGTCTTTAGTTATATCGTCCTTGTCTTCTGTTGGTGCGTGGGCGTTGATCAACTAAATGATGAAAAATTTAGTTTTTATTCGGATTGCATACAATTTTTCACTTACTGGTTTGAAACTCGTGACCTGCTGTTTCAATATTTTGTCAACGACAAAAGCGACTTCAAGCTCTCTGCTTTTCGACAATTTCCCACTTGTAAAGATTGTGTGTGATCTTTTGTCCATGGTTTCATTACCGAGCCATTTCGATTCTTGAAGGGCAGTTATGTTGATGTTGTGTTTTGCTACTTTTTCGAGGAACTCTTTCAGAGCTTCTGTCCTAAGTAACTAGCGATCGAACATTCCGAGATCCAAAAGGATCGTTGACGTTACGTTCGTGCTTTCCGAGGCTGTTCTTCAGGGACAGTCTTTTTTTTCAATGATGCATTGTTGGCGCCTTGCCCAACCATCGACCAGGAGGGGTAGACATACTTATTTCTTACACTATGGTGGAAAAAGAGTGGGAGTTTTCAGCTAAATATAATATGCTGGATTTCTCATTGCTATGCTGTGAGTCCAACTATGTTATACTTTTTGCCTACTTCCTGAAACGCATTGATGTTACTGGCCATTCAGGTTAACTCAACTTCCTCCTTTCTCAACCGGACTTGGGGCCGACTATGGTAGATTTCTCCTTTCTACCACCTCCCAAACAATTTCTAAAAATTTTGAAAGCTAAAGAAATTAGTTTTTCTCCGAAAATATTTCAGGAAATTATGTCAAAAAATAATGATATGAATATCATTCTCTCTTTCCAATTAGCAAATTTTGAGCTATGACATTTTCGCACAAAATGAACGATGTATCCAAATAGCGAGAAACTTTTTTACAACAAAATTAATGAAATCAAATATTTTACATTTTTGAATCGATGCTCAATACACATGTTGCAGAACAACAGTATCCGGTAAAACATTAATTTTAATGGAAAAAATTGAATAAGTAACTAAATCATCGATCGAAATGGAAATTATACAAGCCAGGCTCTGCCATTGATTAAAATGAAAATAACTGATATACATAGCTATAAAAGAATAATTTTAATGATAGGCAAATTTATATTTTTTTTGTGCCTTGCAGCTATGTGTATGCTATGTATAGTGCATATGAAAAAGCATAAAATTCAATCAATGTAATTCCCGAATTCAGCGAATAATATGAATACTAGCTTACGGCCGTTCAAAATTCCGTAAAATGTATATCTAATAAAAAAATTAAATTAACATAAATCATCATAAAAACGCTTGAACGTATCTAAAGGTTTTGATACACTAGAAGATTTTGTATAATGAACTGAAACAATGTTACTTTCCTCACCGGTGGCTAAAATTGAATCACATTACCATTACTCCGAATCGCCAATAAGTAGGCTGATATTTTCATTGTATGTATTGTATTTCATAAAAATTGATGCGTAAATTCGAAAATGTATGCAATTTAGATTCGAAATTATGGAAGGAATAAGCAAGAGAAAATAATTTTTAACTTTCAATAGCAAAATTCAAATTTATAACTCCTTTGCGAATATTACTGAAGGATATTTATAATTTGATTTTACTGAAATTTAGCAATTTATTTGGAAGGTGATGATAGAATGAGAGATATTAGCAATTTTAAAATTAATAATTCATATTCTCATGGTCATCAGATATAAATTTTCAAACTGATAGCTATCATCTGGTTATTTCACAGAAAAAAGGATTGCGGGAAGTAATGGAAGACGAATAAAGTTGGCAATTTTCATTCAGTTTATTGGAATACTTCCACAATTGTATGATGTTTGAAATTTTCGGTTCATTTCATTTTAAAGGATTTTCGACCGAGGCCAAAATAATATCTTAATGATACGTTTTGATTAATACCCTCGGATTTAATACGAAATCGGTTCCAATATTCGTTTCCATACCAGGTCCGAGCGATATAACAGACCTTCTTTCTGAGTATCTATTGGCAATCTTGGATAGATTTGAATCCTTGAGGTAGAATACTATTTCCATTAATACCGACAGAACTGTGTAGTAGGAATGGTTATAAGGCAAGAATTTGTGAGTATCTTTTCATTTCCTTTCTTAGAAATTGGATGGACATTCTGAACTTTCCCCATTGTTAGAGGGTTCCCAGAAGAGTAAAAATGGAAAAGGTTTAACAATGATGTAGCAGGTTATACTGTCCAAATCAACTGATTTGTGAATCTTGAACTCCTCAAAAAATCGATATAGATAAGACGGGAACGGAAATGAATAGTGAATGAGCGGATTCTCTTTTCATTAAAATAAAATACGATACTGTAGTCGTGCCTTTCAAAAATTACACAATGCAAAGTTACAATAGTGGAAATTCTTACAATTTTGTAGCACGCTTCAAAATAATTGTTGCATAATGCAACAGTCCATAGCCGAACGTGATAATATGCAGTAAAGTTGCAATAATTTTAGGGAATTTGAAGTCAACAACTATTGTCTATTAACTATGTATATGCTATAACAGTACCGAGTTTTATTTTGAATTTAACAGCTAATTTTCAACTACATTATTTTACCAGTTTTGCATTTAACCATTACAGAGGCCAAAAATGTTTTTAGAATTCCACATAAAGGTTAACAAAGCGCTTTCCAGAAATTTTAGAGAAACGTCCACTGCCTCTTCAAATCCTTCCCTCCTGTGCACTAATAGCCCTATATCCACTTTTCTCCCATACTCATGTCGATTTAATTGCGCATCGCGTACTAAAGGGGGTGAGTAGATCAGAAACAAGTAGATATGGGGAATTCGTTGGAAAACACAGAGTTTGAAGTGACAGTTGAAGTTACTCTTAAATTTCTGACGGTTGTATTCACATTGGAAAAAGAATGAAGGAACGAAGGAGTTTCACTGTTCCCTATGGAAAGGGCTTCGCAGTATACTCGTGGGAGCGTGAGGCTTGGCGCGCATTTAGGGGTCATTTAAAAGAGGAGGTATTAAGGCTTTTAGTTCATTCGCCAAATTTGTAGATGCAGGAATTTCAACTCTCGGTCAGATAGACCAAAGACCACCTGTAGATCGTCTCGAGCGAATTCCATATTGGCGATCATGGATGAGATGTTTATCCAGAACAAAGTGCGATTGACTGCAGCTTCCATTACTTTTGAAAGCACTATGGTAATGGTTATGGGCGAAGAGTAGCTGGGTTCAGTTTACTTTTTTTTTTATGATTGGCTGAACGTTCGTGAGTTTCGAGATCTGCGGAAAGCTTCCTGTGTGTAAAATATGGTAGATATTAGGAAGAGGTTTTATTAGAGAGGAAGCGCAGTTCTTAAGAACAATGGGGGGATACCATCTGACTCAGGACACTTATGAATATTGACCTCCTGCAGGATCCCGAAAATAACCCTAGTTCGAAAATGTAGTAGTGGCAGCGAGAAACCAGATTCCGGTAAGTACGAAGGGCTCTGCTTCGACGCTTGAAGATTGGAGTTTCTAGCGAAGTTTGCTGCCAAAAGGTTTGCTTTTTCGACAATGATCTTAAATGAACGTTATTTAGCACGATTCAAGATCTTATTGCAGAATTTTTTCACACTTTTAACAAGTTCCTGTTTTCAACAGTTTGAAAAGTTTAAAAAGACTGCTTCTTGAAAATAATTGCTTCGAAGCACTCGTTGGTGAACCTTCTTTCGAATGATGATCCTTTTTAGATGGCATGGAATAAAAAGGTTCATGCCTTTTATGATTATCTCGGTCACAAGTTGCAAGATGATGTCACAACTTTCAGACTCAAAGCACAGCCTTAAATTAAAAGTGCGGTAAAAAGCATTAAGAGCCTTCAAATTGGCTTTCTTATATTGCCATTACGTTCTACGTGATGTCTTTGTACTAGGTAGAAGTTGCTGATAAAATTGCTCATAAAATTATTGGAATGATAGTTTTCGCTAAACTATGAAACTTATGCAATGCAAGTGTATACATCTTTTGTAGGCAATAATATGGCACATAAAAAAACAACATTAAAATGACATTTTTATAATGCGTTTTTTTGAGAAAAACTACAAGGATCCTAGAATTTTGAGGGTCAAAGTATCAAAAATTTGTGTTCTGAGGCAAATACCTCAGGATTGGGTACATAGCGTTTTGAGTAAGTGAGGGTACAGGTCCGAAACCCTTTTCTTGATCACCCTGTATCTCCGCGGATATTGAAAATTACCATACCCGTAGAACAATTTTTTTCTCCAAATATATGTAGGAATAACCCCTTACAAGATGGTGCACGGAGTACCAAACACCCTGTATATACAGTTAAACGCTTGAAGAGAACTTCTCGAAATAATAACACCCACACATGTGGACAATTTACGTGTAAAATATGTCTCAGTCATCAGCTGTTTAAATTTTTGGAAAGTATAACCTTGAGCGAACCAATCAAAATCGTTCGTACGAATTTTTTATGCGAAAATTTTTTGAGTCTATAGGCAAGATAGATAGCCTTTGGACTCTTTTAAATGTTTTGGCTTTGGTCACGACTGGGCTGGTCCGTATACGTAGAATGTTTAATGCCTGGCTTATGTTATGAACATTGAGTTCGAGTGTTTGCTGCACTCATTGCCGGACTTCTGTAAGCAAAGCAAAAATAAAGGATGAGGCATTTATTTTTTTCAATTGAAATTAAATTCTGGATTTTAGTATGTTCCCAAATGTGGAACTAACTGAAAAGCGATATTATCGCAGATATATTCAGCGATTCTCCACTGGCGGAAAAAGTAGACAGAAGATGATAATTTGTTATGGCTTAAAATTGCTCACTATCTGGCAATGCTATACTTTCGCTCAGTTCGTATATCGAAGCAGGCAGTGTGCTGGAAAATACGTCGGATCGGGATTTGAACACACGACCTTCGCATTGCAGACCAACACGCTACCCACTAGGCTTTATCCTATCTAACAATAGCTGATAATTATAAAGCCATAATTTAATTTAAAATGACACCATAAACGAAACATAACGGCTACAATGCGGACTACAGCCAGATTGCTCTCATAAATTATCATCTTGATCCCACATGGAAACACCATTAAAACTGCACAAGTTGTAAAACGGTCATCCGTCTGAGAAATGGCTACGATAGAAAATACTAGGAATTCGAAACTAAGTCCTTGCAATATCGGCGATATGGAAAAGCGCATCCTTTCGGGACGTCATCGCCATAAAGAAGCGATGTGTATGCGCCATTTGGTTTTTAAGTAGCTCAAAAAGGATAACAACAGAGAGCCCATCGAATAAGCGAAAATCCGTCTTACACATATGCTTCGTTCACATCGATACAAAGTAAAACTGATGCAGTAAAATTTATGTAAATATACGAAGAGAAGGAAAATTTATGCGCTTCTTCGACGAGAATGATCTTTATTGGTATTCTGAGATAAGAGAGGCTAAACGATATGCACGTGTCAGTATGAATTCCGTTTCAGTGCATTTTTGTGACAATGTGCAGATAAATTGGTTGAAAAAAAGGCATTAAAGCTGTTGTTTGTAATCTTATCGTTAAGGTTTCCAATATTAAAAATAGTGCAAAACTAATTTACTATCCACTGAAAAATTTAATATCAGATTAATGTATCTAGTTCTATTGATAATTATATTACTTTGTTAAGTACAAAGTATTGTGTTTGATACGAAAAAACAAATTGATGCCCTAAAACTTTGATTTTTCCCGCTTCATGACTAAATTAGCATAAAAATGCAATGCGCCGTACGCAGTCCATATGGAGTCATATCTCCAAAATCGTTAAAGATTGGAAATTAATTTTTGAGTGGACTGTTGATTGGGTAAGCGAGTTCCATTTCCAAAATTTTGGTGCAGTGTCAGGTGGAAGGGGGAGATGGGGGTCAGGCTAGAACCAAGGAATAAGCACATTCATTGCAGTAAGGAACAGTGTGCTCGAGGCAAATAAATTTGTTGCAATATCTCCATGTATGCTTAGTTTTATAATCTTTTTTAGCTGGACAAATTTGACACCTTTTCCGTTGAACTTGAATGTTTCCTTAGGAAATTCTTCAATGAAAAACCTGATTCTCTTTTGCATTTCTCTGTCTCTCTGTCTCTCTCTCTCTGATAGACTTCTTTTCGAGTGTTCAAGTGGTCATTTATATGTAAGTGCTAGGCCCAATTTTTTCAGGAACTGGCTTCATTTCATGAGCTTATTATTATTCTTATATATAATAAATCCATTGATTGCAGGCAAAAAAAAATGTTCTAGGCCATTTTTTCGAGTTACGACTCACACGTGAAATTATAGCACTGACAGTAAGGTTGGGTCATATTTACCTTTTGGATGTTTACGCTTGAATACATATCTCCCTGTTGGCAAAGTCGCATTAATTAATACAAAGATACACATCAATTAAAATTGTACGGGTCATAATGACCCAATCCGGATGACGCCGGGTTAAGAATATTCCAAACAAAATGGCATCAAAAGCATTGAAATCCCCATGCTGTATTTTTCACTATTTATTTATTTAGACTTTAACCAAAGTTTTGCACGCGATGCGTAATAGGTCTGGGCGGTTCGCCCAATGCGAAAGGAGGGCGAAAGGCTCAACATGACCGACCACCTATCAGGTGTTATATTTCAAGTACTGCTCTTCTACCCCCTCTCATACAAAAGCTTGACATCAATTTCAAACGACGTAAAAGTGAAACAGTTCCACTTCCAAAAGGTCTTTTTCTGTTCGCTTACTATCATTCAGTCCCCCACAACATCTGCAAATATTTGTCAGTAGCAGCCAGTACAACTGAAAAATATACCAGCACCACCACTCGCTACGGTCGTTCTCACTCCCCTTCCCTTACCTTCCCAAACCCAATCCTTCCCTCCATGACTTTATTTATGCATTGCACACAAGCGCCGAAATTGCCTTTAACATAAGTTATTCTATAAAAAACAACTACTAATCGACAAATTATAAGATACGAACTTGTACGAATACCTTTCAAGAGAGAGGAAAAAACTGCTTAACAAATTTTACGATTCCCTAACCTCCTCTTTCCCTGCCATACAAATGTAAGGTTTCATGAAAATTAAAAAAATATTAAAATAATATTTCCCAATCGGCATGTCTCATACAAACCTAAACTTGCATAAATAAATGAATAAAATACTGATTACATGTATGTACTGGAGCTATTGATCATAATCTCAGTTAAAAGTTAAATAATTGACAACAGCCCCCATTTACTTAGTCTTTTATATCTACCCTTACCTGTATATTGATTACCCATGCATCCTTATCTTATCCCAAAAATAATAAAGTTGCGGCCGACTTGTTGACATATTCTTTATGTTTAATCAGAAGAAAGCTGTTGAACAATACAGAAACCGAATGTTATAGTAGAGGTACATTGAAATGAACAAATACAGTGATTGGTAGAAACAAAATATTTCAATTTAAATAATTCGGCTATTTCATAATACTTACATTGCAGACAGCCCGATGAATTAAAATTTACTTACTTACTTACGATGGCGCTACAGCCCAAATCGGACTTTGGCCTCCTGAATGCTTTGCCTCCATCCATCTCGGTTCATTGACCGCGTCCTCCAGTTTGAAAATCTTAGCAGTGATTTGCTGTCTGCGTCAATTGAATCCTCCCAGCGCTTTCGTGGTTTTCCGACCGGTCTTTGTCCGTTGACTTTCCCTTTTAGTGTGCGTTTGGGAATTCTTCCGTCATCCATCCGCTCCACATGACCAGCCCATTGTAATTTTTTAAATTTTATGAGGGTTGACACTTCTGGATTGTTGAAGATGGCATACAATTCTCTATTGTATCGTATTCTCCAGATCGAGTCTTCCCTCACAGGTCCGAGGATTCTTCTGAGGACCTTCCTTTCAAAGGCGTTAAGTCGTTTTTCGGACGCCTGAGTTAATGTCCACGTTTCGCTGCCATAGCATAGCACAGGTCTTATGATTGTTTTGTATAGCTTAAGTTTTGTTTTCCTGTGCACGTTCTTGTTTTTGATTATTGGAAGTACCGAATAATAAGTCTTGTTTGCCATCATTATCCTTCTTTAAATTTCGATGGGTTCGCTTCCATCCTTCGATAGATTTGCCCCTAGATATATGAAGTTGTCTACGTTTTCTAGGTTATAGTCTCCTACTGTAATATTTTGTCTGATTGGCGTCTTTTTCCTAGTTTGCGTCATAATTTTTGTTTTGTTTTCATTAATGCGTAGTCCAACTTCCCTTGCTACCGAGTCAAGGTTTACAAATACTTCCTTAGCACTCTCCAGAGATCTTGCAAGGATATCTATGTCGTCGGCATATGCTACGAGTTGTGTGGATTTGAAGCATAGTGTTCCCTTGGTGTCAACGGGAAGTTTCCGAACAACATATTCGAGTGTTAAGTTGAAAAGCATTGGTGCGAGGCCGTCACCTTGTTTAAGGCCGTTGTCTGTTTTAAAACTGGAAGTCAGATCGTTTTCTACTCTGACTTGTGACAAAGACTCAGTCATTGTCATTCTTGTCAGTCGAACCAGTTTCGGTGGGACTCCAAACTCCAACATGATTTTATACAGTACGCGCCTGTCGATACTGTCGTATGCTTGTTTGAAGTCAACAAATATCTGGTGCACATCAATATTATATTCCCAGCACTTTTCCAGCACCTGTTTAACTGAGAATATCTGGTCCGTGGTTGAGCGTCCAGCTCTAAATCCGCCTTGGTATTCACCAATTACTTTATCAGCATAGGGCTTAATTCTCTTTTCTAGAATTTTCGTCGAAATCTTATAAGACGTACACAACAGAGATATTCCTCGGTAGTTTTCGCAGCAGAGTTTGTCACTTTTTTTATAAATTGGACATATGATGCCCTTGCGCCAATCTTCAGGAAGTATTTCCTGCGTCCATATGTCCGCGACTAATCTATGTAGGAGATGCGCTATGCAGGCAGGTGTCGCCGGCTTTCAGAAGTTCAGCTGGGATTTGATCAGTGCCCGGCGCTTTGTTGTTTGGGTGGTTCCTTAGGGCTGTTTTTACTTCTTCGAGTGTGGGAGGACTCAAAGCGGATCCTTCATCAGTTGTTACATCAGTTATACCTGCTATTGTATCTGCTGCTGCTGTTCGTGTAGGTGATGGGCTCGGGTTAAGAAGGTGTTCAAAATATTGTGCCCATCTTAGTTTTATATCTTCCGCGTTACTTATAATGTTCCCTTCCGCATCCTTGCATAGGGTCGTTTTCGGTTTGTAACCTTCTTTCATCCTTTTGACAAGGGAATACGCGGCTCTTGTGTTGTGTAATTTAAATTGTTCGTCCATGTTTTTAATTTCGTCATTATTGTACTTCCGTTTTTTTTGTCTGCATATTTTGTTTGCAAATCGTCTAAGATCCTTGTACTTGTCTTGTTTGGCTCGTGTCGGCCGTTCCGTTAATATTTTGTAAGCTTCATTTTTTCGTTCTAAGGCATCTTGGCATTCTTTGTCGAACCAATCATTTCTTTTGCGCCGGGGTTGTTGTCCTATCACCTCCTCTGCGACAGATGTAATGCCATCTTTGATTTTTTGCCACATTTCTTCTATTGGCATGCTGACAGTGGTATTCAGCATTGTCGCGAAGTGCCTGTCCAAGGCTAACGCATATTTCGCAACTATTTTCTCGTTTTTGAGTTTCCCTATGTCGAATTTAGGAACCGGTTGTATTTTTGAGTGTCCTCGGTTTGCGATTCGACATACATCGAAACTTGGTCTTTACCAAATAGTGGTCTGTGTCGCAATTAGCCCCTCGACATGTACGCACGTCGAGAATGCAGGAGGCCGTTCTTTTCTCTATTAGAACATGGTCTATTTGATTGAATGTTCTTCCGTCGGGTGAAGCCCACATTCTCTTATGAATGTCACGATGCGGGAAGCATGTCGAGCTTACAATAAGGTTTTTGCTGCTGGCGAAATCAGTCAGCCTCTGGCCGTTGTCGTTACTAATATCATGGAGACTATGCCTTCCAATTGTCCCTATGTATGCTTCTTCTTTGCCCACTTTCGCGTTAAAGTCACCTAATACTATTTTAATATCATTCGACGGAAGGGAGTCGAATGTTGATTCTAAGGTGCTGTAGAAATCGTCTTTAACTTCGTCGTCTTTGTCTTCCGTTGGGGCGTGGACATTAATAAGCCAAACATTAAAAAAACTTGTTTTGATGCGGATTGCACACAATCGTTCATTGACGGATTTGAAGTTGGTAACTTGGTGTTTAAACTTCTTGTCGACGATAAACGCAACTCCAAATTCCCGGCTTCCCGATGATTTCCCACTTTTGAAAATTGTGTGCGATCTTAAGTCATTAATCTCGTTACCTAATAATTTAGTTTTTTGGAGTGCAATTATGTTTATATTGTATTTGACTGCCTGTTCCAGAAGCTCTCTCACTGCTCCTGCTCTGTACAGGGATCGCACGTTCCAAGATCCGAAGGAATAGTCCATTTTTCGTTTGCGTGGTCGTTGCCGTTGAATCAATCCAGTCCGAGGCGTTGCTTCAGGTTTCGAAACGGGTGTGTTTTTTCCGAGGATGAGTTGTTAACACATCGCCCAACCCCCAACTTGGAGGGCCATATTATTATAGTGCTAGAATTTTTCTGTTTCATTAGCACTCGCGCCCATCAGTTCAGCAAGTCAAGTCCGGATGGACAAGACCAGGATCCGGTGGCTACCACGAGGAGGTATAATGAGCACAATTGATGTGTATATGACAGTTACAACACTGGGCGTCGCCTAATGACGCCGATCAGATGCCTACCCTGTCTATACCCATCCAACCACCAAAAAGAATTAAAATTTACATGAAATTTATTATTGGTTATTTCATTATTTTGAAGAGTGTATGCTGGACACTGAATCCGATATTGTCTCAGCTCCGAAATGGAACCACAAAAATATATTTCAAACAACCGACAAAACAATAAAGCTAGTATAAATTCTTACATGCAAGAAAATCCTGAATTCTTAGTATTTACTTGGAAAATAGTCGTTATAAAAATTAAACTTCATGCGACCGGAAGCACCTGTTCAACTTTCATTTTGGAAAACACGCAATCACTCGCGCCAACTAACATCATATTTAAATGGAAAATCAACAATCAGTTTAGTGCATGCAATCGTACGTCAATATCCTTGCAAGCTGCGTGGGACAGGCAATTCCTTTAGCGCTAGAATTTATGTAAATTTTGCCTGAAATTATTCATTTTGCAATTGCACATGCACATTCATTGAGCTCGGCCAACTCTGAGCAGAAATGCTTTACTTCTGCCTTTTGTTTATATTAGCCATCAGCGATGCATAATAAATTTATTCTGGTATGTTTACCTTTCTGATAGTATTTCAAAAAGTTTTTAATCATAAATATACACAGATGCTGAAAATTCTCTTTATACTTCTTAATAATAATTTGTACCCAGCTAACAGATGAAATCATTAACGATAGTTGAGCAAAAATTTAATTTCAACATCATAAATTCTGAATAGTAAGACACTACAAGTGCACTTAATTCTTAAGTGACTTTCAAGATTTTTTTTTTGTGACCTCTTGCAGCACTGTAAAACTGCTACGCTTCATTGCAACAACGAATCGGTCTGTTATGCATATTTCTCTATACCGATGGCTGCACTTTGGTCAAGGCATTTCTCTTCATAGTGTTTTCCTAATCCTCCTAATAGATCCGGAGTGCAGTCATTAAGCAAATTAACTTATCCACAAAAACTGTCTCGTTTCCTTATAAAACTGCAGTCGCATTTTGCAGGTATTCCGAGAAAAACAGTGTGATATCCTACCTTGGGCATTGGCTATGTAGCGAATAGTGAGTTTGCTTATAGATATGTATATTCAGCATCGAGTATTCGAAGAATATTATTATGGAATAAGCAAAATTTCAATTTTCAGGATAGAAAGATATACATTGGGATAGGAATCAGTATGAAGTTAAGAGCGTTGTACATTCACTGAGTAGTTTCAGTTTTGATTAAAATTTACGAAATATGGGAAAAAAATGACCAATCGATTGTCGACATTTTTAATTTAACAAATTTTTCAAGTTGGAGCTCTAGAGGTGAACAACATCCAGTTTACAAAAATTATGTTATTAAATTCCGATTTGTTTTATCAATAAGTTCTTGATGGAGAAATTAATCAATATTTCGCGAGACAATCCGCAATCTTGGAATTTTTCGTAAGGGTTCAAGGAGATTCAATTATTTACAATTTTTTTTGAGTCCAGCGTTCAAATTTCAAGTCCTTAGCCGGGAAAAAAAGACGAACAAGCCGTAATTTCCTAATTCATCTAAGAAATATTACTTTTCTTAAAATAGCTTCATAACAATTTAAGGAAATTCACCAAGAAATAATTTAATCTAAGAGCATATCGACTGTTCTGCTGCTACACCTAAATATGTATAATAAAAGGCACTTTACGAAGACGACCTTCCGTTCGCCAAGAACCTTTTTTTTATGAAACTCATCCAGTTGGCAACAATTTTCAGATGGGCTCAAAGGAAAGCCTATCATGTCTTTTCACGTAGTGGTGTTGCTTAATACTGAAAGGAATTCATCTTTTAATTTTTTATTGCATTCTGTGTTCTATTTTGGGAAAATTTCACTTAAGTAGTACAAAGTGGTGTATGATTTTGCATAAATTGTATTGTTCAACAATCGTTATTAATATTTCAATATAATCATTAATTTCGATATTCGAACGTCATAAGATTATTATTGCTTGTAAGGGTTATCCAGGCGTTAAATGAAACGAATTGATGATTTGTTTCAGTTTATATAAAAAACAAATTTTCTCCGTACTTTGAAATCAGTTGGCTTATTTTCGTTCAGCTAGAACACTTACAAGGTCTCTAATTCTTGAAGTCTCAGCTAATTTTTAAAAATTCTAATCAAATCATTTTTAGGAAAGAAGTGTAATATTCCCAGCTTCGTACGAAAATACAGGTGGAGAGCTTGCGTTATTTGGAGCGCCAAGTTGTAGGCAATCATATTTTAAATGAATTCAAAAATAAAGAAAAAACCTCGGAAAATCATCCATGCTCAACAAATGAAAAATTCGGACAAAAACGTAGGGCGCCGTAATTCCGTGAAATTTAAAAGGAGTAAAGAGATGAGGACCACTCACATAGTTTTTTTCATGCTACAAATGACAAGAAAAAATTTCAACTCAGTTCTTTTTAATATCTCGCGTAAATCACATTTTTTGTAAACAAAATCATTTTAATTTGATCGCACCGAGATTGCCACCATTATTTTGGCAACCACATTCATTAGTCCTTGTCACTATCTCCAACAACATTTAAAAAAAAAGGCGAATGTCCGTCTGTTCGCACTTTAGCTTGAGAACGCGTTGAGCAAAAAAAAAGCTTAAATGTTGTGGACATTATTTTTGGTCAAAAAGCAAATTCAAGTTCGTGAATAGGCAAAATCGCTCCACCCTTTCTACCTTCTCCCACATAAAATGGCGAAAAGTATGAAGGCTATATATATACAATTTGCAATACATCATTTTCATGATGATTTCAATCTTCTATCCAAAAATTATTTTAATCCTTTCACTCCTTCTACCACCTCCCATGCAAACAGAAATTTTTCATGAAATACTATAAACCAATTTACTCAGTACGTATAAAATTTATCAAACTGAAATTGTGCACTAAATATTAATTTGGAATTATTAGTAAGGCGAAAAAAATTAGACGATAAGCTTCACTCCTTCTAACCCCTCCCATTCAAACTGACATAATTTCACAACTATACAGAAAGCCGATTTTCCTGAAAAGTAGGAAAGCTTTTAATCTACAATTTAAAACATATCAATTAAGTGATGTTTATAGTTATTTCTGAAAAAGACATTGAAAACGCGCCCCTCCTTCTACCACCTCTCATACAAACTGCACAATTTTGCTAATTCCAATACACAATATGCAAAATCTCAGTTCTTATTATATTTTTGAATCCTTAATTTTTATACTCTAGATGAAATCTGAGAGTATATTGTGTTTGCCTTACCGTTTGTAACGCTAAGAAATAATGCTCGCACAGAGCCGCCAAGGGTACAGAAATATTAGTTGTCGCTCAAAAACTTCGATTCCGAGTTGCTGTCTGTCCGTCTGTTCGTCTGTCCGTCTGTCCGTCTGTCCGTCTGTCTGTCTGTCTGTCTGTCCGTCTGTCTACAGCATAACTCTCGAACGCTTTGAGCTATCGTGCTGAAATTTTTTGTGTGTCATTTTTAGCTAAAAAGAAACTTTAAGTTCGTGAACGGGCCACATTCCCCCACTCCTTCTACCCCTCCCATACAAATTTCACGAAATTCCGAAATTTTCAGAAATTGATTTTTCTTTGAAACTATTTAAGCTATCAATTTGAAATTTGGGTTAAAGCATTATGATGTAGGTGTCATTAATATGACTGAATATTGATCCGATGCCGTCGCTCCTTCTACCCCCTCCCATACAAATGTATAATTTTGAAAAATGCAGTTTTTCGATTTTCATTGAAACTAGCAAAGTTATAAAAACGAATTTTTGCCAAAATTAATTTTATTATAATTTAAATCAGAATTGAAAAAATTATCAACTTCACCTTACTCCTTCTACCCCCTCCCATACAAATTTCACGAAATTTTGAAATTTAAATTAAATTATTTTTCTTCGAAACTGTTAAAGCTATCAACTTGATATTTTGCACAAAGTATAACAATAGAAATATCAATAACGAGAAAAAAATGTGTTTTAGTCCGTACACTCCTTCTACCCCCTCCCATACAAATGTATAATTTTTGTTCAGTGCATTATATCGATTTCCATTAAAACTAGAAAAATTATAAACTTAAAATTTTGCCAGAATTTGTTTTTTTATAATTGCAATAAATTCTAAAAAAAATTATCAGCTCCTCTTCACTCCTTCTACCCTCTCCCATACAAATATCTGTATTATAAATTCAAGAAAGCATTTCTCCTTAGAATATATATATTAGAACTATCGAATTTGAAATTCAATCAAAGCGTGGTGATAAGGATGATGATAAGCAGTTTCAAAATCATCTTAAAAGCTCCACTTCCTCTGCCACCTCCCATACAAATGCCTCAATTTCTGGACAACTATGTCCAATTGAAAATAATGAAAGCTACAAACCTTAAATTCAGCACGAAATATTTTGCATACCACATTAGGTTTCATATCCAAAACTTACAAACCTTCCTCCTCTGCTTCTACCACCTCCCATACAAAAGTCACTATTAATTATTTAAAAGAACTGGAGGTGACATATTTTCCGGTACATTGAACTCTTTCTCATTTCATCTAGAGTATCATATGATTGGGCTTTACGCCCAATCATAATTCTTTTATGTTTTATTAAACATTTTGATAGCAACTCTAGCGTGATGTGAACAAATTAGTTCAATGTCGTCACCAGCTCTACCACTTCCCCTACAAAATTTCTTTAAATCAAAAAAAAACCTCTTTCTTCTAGCGTACCGCGCGATTGGCCTCTATTCCCAATCGTAGTCCTGTTATGTTTTTTTGCTTAACTTCGGACTTAAATTCTTTTCTTTAAGTTACCCTTGTCATTCTCCAATCTTTGCCATATGCTAACATAAGTTATTGGTTCCTTCTCTGTTTTTAGTGATTGCTGTTGCTTGCCTCTTTCACTATCTCCTGTGCGTCGATAATGGTATATAACACTTCCTTTAACATAGTTAGTCATCTTTTATCCACTTTCTGTAGCCAATCGATCGACTTTAATGTTTGTTTGGTAAATAATAGAAGTATCCCCAATAAATACTGATTTCTGATTATTTTTCAAAACTTTCATGTTCATGCAATCTTGATAACTGAATCATGGCTAAATGACTACACATTAACCTCACTGAGCAATATTCTTGGCAATAATTTCATCAGAAACTATCGCAAAAATAAACGCGTTTTTAGGGTTCGTATCTACGTTCAGAGCGATTCTCATACAATAATTCTTTTCTCTTCGACCACAAGCTGCATTGACTTTATTTACGTCGAGGTCGATTCGGGCGTTGAACAATTTGTTCTTGTTTCCCCATATTTCCTTTCTAAAGGAATGTCCAGACGATGTCCCATTTTCGCCCGCTAAACGTATGCCTTCTAGAATAAAATCAGATGCCTTAAGTTGGATGAGGCACATGCAACATATTCTTAAATGCATATAAAATTGCGTCCACACGATGTGCTTTTTCGTTCAATTTTGCGCATGCATCGAGCGCAAGCAGCAACACTAGAGAAAGTTGCCTCAAGTACCTGCGCTTTTTCTTGGAATTCTATGAGACATCCAATAGCTCAAGGCTATCCGACTGACATAGGGATCACGTGCGGTATTGAGATCGATCTACTTGCGCGCGGTAACACATCATCTGTCATGTGTGCATGCGCTTCTAGAAGGCATGCGTTATGCGCACGAAAATGACGTAATATGTGTGCATACCTAAGCCGTTCTTCCACAGAACATCAAATGCTCTAGAATTCTTAATAAAATTGAAAATGCTTTCTTTGCTTTTCATTTTACTTTATTTTTTATTAGATAACTGCTATAAATACAGCGTAAAAGCGAATCGCTCTCAGTAGCGCAGGTGATCCCCATATCCGTAAGATTGCCTTGACTTACTGCATGAGTCATTAAATTTAAAAAAAAAAACGGTTGCGCTTGAGGCAAGCTTCTCTTGAGTTGCTGAATGCGCTTGACGAATGTGAAAAATTGAACGATAAAACTTATCGTCTGGACATGCCTTATAGCATTTTCTGAAGCAGAAGCTTATTCTTTTATTGATACTTTCTAATTTAATTCATTCGTATAGTAATGTTTTAGTTCACGTCGTAATATTTCCTTGTCACTTCTTTGTTCGGTTCATTTATCTATTGTTAATACTAGGCCAACGTTTTTTGACAACGCCAAGCCAGCATTACTTGATCTCTTTTTGATATTCGAGAAAAAACGATATGTGTTACTTTTCAGTAAACTAACTCCTCCCTCTATTATTGATCCTAACTACTTATTCTTAAGTTATTATGTTCGCCTTGATAAGGAAAAACGAAATATATCGGCTGATTATTATGATTACGGAAATATCAATATGACGAATTTAATTGAGGACTACATTTCATTGCCTTGGGGCAGTATATATAATAATATTAATGTTGATAAAAAGGTATTAGCTTTCAATAATTTTGTTCAAAGCTTGCATTTGAAACATGTGCCTCTTCCATCCAAACAGCTGAAGTCTGACTCCATTTCTTGGCTCACCATTAATGCGAAGCATCTTGTTGCAGAGCGGAAATTTCGTTTTTGTGAATATCGTCGTCTTGAGACATTAAATTGTCGTAACGCATATAAATACGCCAGACATAAAGCTACTGTATTGTTTTATGCAGGCAAGCGTCCAAAGTTCTTTGGAAAAATATATGGGGTGGCTTATATTGCAACGCTACTAACCAACTTAGCAGTGAAATCTAGATAGCTCAGACGACAGCACAGCCGCTTCGTAACTCAAAATCCCCGAGTTCTAATCTCACTACCTGTACTGTATTTCCTTTGCGCCTAAGGCAGGGCCTGCTGAAACAAGCCTTACTGACGATTCTGTCGTAATCAGGCCTGGGATGTAACACACTTACTCGTTACATACGCCAAACTGGCATCTCTGGTCCTGAGAATTGCTATTTTGAAATTGACCCTGAACAATTCAATTCGTTCTGTGCTCTTCAAAATCCCAGGTTTTTCGTCCCTGTTAGTATGTTCAGACCCTCTGCCGATGATAAGGTGGATCGTTTCTCGTTTCGTTGCATTGACGCCAATGAAGTATCTTAGGCATTCAACTCCATGAAGTCACAAGCAGTTGTTATGACAATATACACCCTAAGTTTCTAAAACTACTCTTCATTCACTCACTTTCCAGCGTTTCTTTAGGGGCTACAGATTTGAGGTTTTACCACAAGGCGAATCGTCCCCAATGCAAGAGCTGAAAAAACGACTTTTTCACATTCGATAGTTTGACATGGTAGGGACGATATATTGCGCCGACCGGGATTTGAATTCACGACCTTCGCATTACAAGACCGACACGCTACCTACTAGGCTACACCCTTGCTATGACATATATGACATTGGTTGTTATTGCAAAATACAGGGGGGCAGGCTTCCTTGATACAGTTAAGCTGAAATCCTCAAAATCAAAATTTGTTGACGTTGGTTGTTTTTGAATTAGGTTAATTATATGTATCTCGTTATTCGAATATACTTCTACACCACTAAAATTGAATTTCCATTCACATGAGCTGTTGCTCCCATATCGCTAGAAAGCAAATTAAAATCAATACCACTCTGCTTCTACCTTTAACCATGCGTAGGGCCCTAAGAAAACCTCTAGTTCTGCCGTTCTTACCTTTGGCTGTATAATTTTTCTCAAGCTTGAGGTTTTGCCAGCGAAATTTAGATGTAGCTTATATTGACTGCACTCGATTTATTTTTGGCTTAAGACATTTTGATCATACTTCAATGCACAAGAAAGCTATCTTAGGTTGTTCTCTGGAAATCTATTACAAATATTGATTTTTCTTTTCAGTATCATTTCGAAGAGTGGTCCGACTTATTTACTTCATGATAAACATTTCATTAAATCAACTTGTTGCTGTAAACTGCTTACTCCTTATCATAAAGATACGGTTGTCCTTCAATGTTCATTCCTTCAAGTTATCGAATAGTTTGCAATTTCATGTCACTCTTGGAATCAGTGTGGATGTATTCCGCAGACTGTTGTCTGAGTACTCTTTTTAATTATTTCTCTTGTGTGCTTTTATTTTGAATGACCAATAGCTAACTAGGCATGTTTTATTTCCTCTTATCCTTAATTTTTGTACTTTTTTTATATCCATACGTATTTACTTGTATTTCTTTTTTTTTTCTCCATATTATTTTCATTTTCTTCTCTATTTTGCTTTGCATACTCCTACCTTACTTGATTTCTATTCTTTTCATTCTTTTTCTTTTTGTTTTAATGACTAAACTGTTATTATTTTTAATATTATTGTTAAATTTAAATTTTTTATTATTTCTATTTTCCATTTCCTCTAAAGAATCTTATTATTATTTGTTTTTTCTACAACGTTTTAATCTTTACTTTAATTATTAGTACTAATTTAAGATATCATCTGATATGAAATAAATGAATATGAATATGGCATGAAACTTTGAGGGAATAGTATTTCTACAAACGTGAAAATCGTTACGAAGTATTTGCATGAATACTGGAATCCACCGGAATTGCTTTTTGACATAAATTCTAATAAAGAAGTTTTGTATTCCACAGACGGTATTTGAAAAGGAGTATATTGATATTGTAGGTAGGATGAGGCCTAGTGAGTATTTATTGTGAAAGTATTGTTAGCCCTTCGCACAACAACCTCTATCAATGATTTTTTTTATTTTTCGCGAATTGAGATGATCAAGGTATACTCAAGCAGGCAGAGTGCTGGAATTATACGTCGATCGGGATTTGAGCTGACGGCCTACGCATTGTAGACCAATGCACTACCCACCAGGCTACACCTAGCTCAACCCATAGTTGTACGAAGGACTAAGAACCATTCCACAGTAAGTTTTAAAAATGTTAAGGATCCTGGGTTCAGGAGGCGAATACCCCCGATTTGGGCTGTGATGCCATTGTAGGAATATGAATATTTGTATTGTATTATGGCAGGTACTTAGCAATACCTACTTATTTTTAATAAATATAAATATTTGAAATTTTGTAATTTAACAAAAATATATTATCTTTAAATATGCCTAACGATCAATCAAATATTGTTATCATAATTAAGTGCCAAATTTAAATGGCTGCCCAATAAATAAAGCAATTTCAATTTATACGGATAAATTATTTGAATTTCTGAACTTCATTTCGAAGAATTTTCCTAAAGAATTCATTGGGTTTCAGAACTTTAAAATTAACCACTAAATTAAGACGTATTCTTTAAATTGAAAGGTCCATCTTCAACGAAAATTGCACATCATCTAAGCTGTGGAGAATGTCAATAGCCACAGCGTCGAGAAGTGACATTCCTAAAGAAATAGCTATCGCATAGTACATTGGGTCGGCAAGGCAGCTTCTCATAATTGATCATTAATCATCCTTCCGCACTTCACGCTGGAGTATTTACAAATTATTAGCATCCTGAAATATTCTTGAGCGTGACAATGCCTTTATACTGTCTCACTAGGCGCGTCTCGCATCACTTGACTTAACCTAAACGTGTCAATAACACAATTGAGTCGAATTGCAGTCAAGTAGTTGTAGTTGTGATGTTAAGTATGGTATACATATGTATTCTCGCATAAGATGAAAGTCATAGAACTTTTAACGTTTTCAGAAAATTTTCCTTCACCCATACTTGGCTAGTTCGCAAGGTACTTTTCATGATTATCATCCTTCAGAGGACGATCCTTTAACAAATAGGAGTGGAGAAAGGCTTTTGTGTAGATTTCGTTTTGCTTGTCAGCATTTTCGTGTCTCAAGAGTTTTGGAAATAGAAAAGTTTACTCGTAACGGCATGCTTGAGAGTGCTGAACGTAAAGAAAATACAACAGCAAAGAACATATAGGACACGAATGTTTAATTATTATGTGTCATACTTTATTTGAAAAAGAGACATTCCGAGTAGCGCGGTAAATTGTTATGGAAATTGTTTTTGATGTTATCTATCACAATTAGGTAATACCTCAAAAAAAAAATTTGAATAGCTTGTTAAATGGGTTGTTTTGAAAACAAATGATATTGGGACAAATGACGCAAAAATGAATAATTCTATCGTTTTTCCATTGTTTAAACATTTCTAATACAGTGCCACGAGATGGGGGAGGAGTATTTTCCGTACGAGCTAAAGCCTAACTTGAGGTTGAAATATATCTAAGACTCGAAGTTATTCTGCATTTCATAAATTTTAACTATTTATTTATTTATTTATTTATTTATTTATTTACGGACTAAAATCCAATAACACAGTTTGAAAAAAGAAAACAAGAAAAATATTAATTCTAATATAAAAAATGAACGTAATAAAAAATTGATTAAGAATGGAAAATAGATAGAAAAAAAGAATGAAACGGGACATAAATAATGATGTTATAATATAATATTGTAATATACGCTTGAAAAACGAACTTTTGCCATTATGATAAATGATAAGTTAGAAAATATTTTTTTATTATTTCTTTAATTGATTATATTATATTTTTATTCGCTATTTGAAATGACCATAAATAAATTTCTTCAGAGAATGGATATTTGTGTTAAACAAGTCAATATCAGAGATATTGTTGCCAAGTTTATGTAGTCTTGCTATTGGAGAATTAGAGCTGAAATTTGTTCTGTAAAACTCAATATGAAACAAGTCATATGATCTAGTAACTCTGGTAGGAATGTGTAAATTAATTTCACATAAGAGATCTGGAGCATTTAAATTACTATTCACGATATTATATAGAAAAGCGGCATCGTTAAAAATTCTTCTAGATTCTAATGACGGAATATTCAAAAACTCCATCAACTCAGAATAGATAATATTACCAGAATTTATTCCCATTTTATAACCAATATAGATTAAGAATTTGTGCTGTATAGTCTCAATGGCATCGACATAGAATCTATAGTACGGATTCCATAAGGTGGAAACATATTCCAGTTTGCTTCTGACAAGCGAAAAGTATAATATTCTTAGGGTACCAATCTTGAAGCATTTTGAATTTCTAATAATGAAACCAAGCATTCTTCGCGCAACTGCTATAATATTATTAATGTGAGGTATGAAACTAAGTGAAGAATCGAAAGTAATACCTAAGTCTCGCACAGTTTGCACTTCCTTCACTGGAACTTTGTTGATGTAATAAATATTATTTAAAGGGAATTTGGATCGGTTGAAGCAGATATAATAGCATTTATCAATATTAACTTCAATACAATTACTTTTACAGTAATTATAAAAACTATCTAAATTATTTTGTAAAGTAGTAATATCAGCTGCTGATGTAACAGTTTTAAAGATTTTACAATCATCTGCAAATAGTAAAAATTGAACGTCATGAAATACACATTCAATATCATTAATAAAGAGCGAAAACAATATAGGTCCAAGGTGAGATCCTTGTGGAACACCGGACGTTGGATAAAACGGTTCAGAAAATTTACCATTAAATTTAACTACAAGCGAACGGAAGTGAGTATAGTCATCAATCCAGCTCAGAAGCGGCCCATCGAAACCTATAACTCTCAGTTTCGCTGTCAAAAGGTCAATATTGACTTTATCAAAGGCTTTCGCAAAATCGGTATAAATGGCATGAACTTGATGTGAAGAATCGAGTGACTTATTGATAAAGTTATGGTAGCTTATAAGATTAGTACTAGTTGATTTATTCTTACAAAAGCCATGCTGGTTGGGAATAATTAATGAACTAAAAGAAGGAGTGATAAAATCACAAAGCAAACTCTCGAGAATCTTAGGTATAACTGATTGGATACAAATAGGACGATAGTTTAAAATATTAGATTTGTCGCCAGACTTGAAAATTGGAATTACATAACTTGTTTTCCATACATGAGGAAATTTTCCAGAAGACAGAGATTTATTAAAAATAAATAGCAATGGTAAAGCTAAACTTTGAGCACATTTTTTTAAGAGAATTGGTGGAAGACCATCAGGGCCAGCAGTTTTAGATGTATCTAGACCAGACAATTTATTAAGAAGTAATGCACATGTAACATGATATTTAGATGCATGAAATATTGAATTAAAGGAAGAAGAGTAACTAAATTGAGTAGTTGTGTTGTTATAGATTTTGGAAAAGTTTGAGGCGAATAGGTTAGCAATAATACTATAATCACTACTATGATCATCACCTAAATACATAGTTGATGGTAACGAGTTTTCTTTTCTGAAAGTATTAATAAACTTCCAAAAGTATTTACTGTTCTCTGGAATTTGTTGTTCAATCGTTTGCGTATAATTTTTCAAATCAATTCGAAGTCGTGTTTTGCACTTTGCTCTTAACACAGAGAAACAATTATAGTCAATTAGAGATCCAGACTGTTTGAAGGAAAGATGTGCAATTTTTTTCTCACTAATAAAATTTTTTAATTCCGTTGAATACCAAATAGGGTAAAAAGACGATTTCAAGCGTATAGTAGGAACATTATTGGCTACAATTTCATTTAAATGTAAATAAAAATTATCAACTGCTTCATCTAGTGGCTTACCATTTAGTATAGCTAACCAATTAAAATTATAAATATCGGCATTAAGTGAGTCAAAATTAGCCATTTTAAAATTATAAATTAATGAAGGGGAAGATGTTGTTGAAAAATTTTGAAATGAATTCAATATAATTTCAAAACTAATAGCAGGATGATAAGCATCTAGAGGAAGCATAGGAAAAGTATCTTCAGTAACAGCAATATAATTCAAGGTAGAAAACACTAAATCTAAACATTTTCCTTTATAATTACGAATATAGTTGAATTGTTTAAAATTAAGAAACGAGAAATGTTCAATTAGAATATTACTTGAAATACATGAATTCGGGGCAAACCATGATGAGACATCCCAGTTGGTATCGGGTAGGTTATAGTCACCAATCACTATGAAATCAGCATCCATGTGCTTGGAAGCACAATTAGTAACATCAAGTGCGTGTTTTTCATATATTTCGGAAGATGATCTCGGTGGTATATAAACAGCTGTTATTACGAATTTTGATGAATTTGTTTGGATGTGAACAAATATTTGCTCAACACATGCATTTAGAGTAGGGATAACTTTAGAAGATAACTCATTTTTTACAGCAATAAGTACACCTCTCATTCTTTCTTTATCTGATGAAAGTAAATTCCGGTCACGGCGATATACAGTATAATTTGCGAATCCTAGTTCGGAAGAATAATAATCATTGTTGAGTCCAGTTTCAGTGAAAATTATAATATCAGCTGTTTGCAAGGTTATAGATTCCCGTAAAAGATGAAGCTTAGTACGAAGACCACGAACATTTTGATAATAAACACTAATACTGTTTTTTAGTTTTTTGTATGCCGTGGTTGTACGATTCTTGGAGTTCCATTAATATATCTGATTGTAGATTCCGGCTTAGATTTTCTTAACTCATCAAGTTGATTACGAAGGTACTTTAAATAATTTCTTTGATGAAGAGTCAGATCTTGAACAATATTTATGTTATTCTGTTTAAGATAATCTCTTGATGAGTTTGTTCGCTTAAACTTCAGAATATTAAAAGCGGTTTCTGGGTTGATTGTAATTAATTTTATGGGTCGATGCAAGTCCGATTTCGGTTGACCAAGTCTTAAAGTTTTGAAATTATTCATTGAGTTCACAGGCACATTTATGTTTTTGAGGATCTCAATGACAGCTGCAGTGTCATTAAGTTCAGATTCGGGAATGCCATGAATTAATACATTTGCTGACCTTTTTCTGCGATCTTCCATCTCCGAGGCGACGTCATCAATGAAAACTGGTGAAGGAGTAGAAACTGGATCACGTTGTTCAATAATTTCAAGCCTTCGTTGCAAGTTCACTGATAATTCCACGGCATCAGCAAGCCGTGACTCGAATCCATTTACAAGTTCCTCCAACCGCTGCTCAACTTTCAGCTGGAAATCACTAAACCTTAGGTCAAGGTCACTTCGTAAGCCATCGATCTTCTTGTCAAGAGATGTAAGACGAAGAGAAAAATCATTTTTCATAGTTTTCAACATCTTTAAGATGTCCGCCAGAGATTTTTGCCCAACTTCTGCCGCTGAGATCGCCGGCGAAGATTTTGGGGCCACTCGGGAACGCAAGTCACGATCACATTCAGACATTATTGTTAAAAAATTCGAAATTGATAGACAAAAACTACGAAATTATGAACAACAAAGCAAAACTATTACAACCGAATCACGCACTAAATTTTTCCGTAATTAATTGAAGAAATATGATGAAAAACTCAAAAAAATTTATAAAATTTATTTAGATGAGAAAAACTAAACGTCATTCAGTTATCAGGCTACTGAGTGACTATTGTTTAATTTTCTTGTTTTATGCTAATACTAAGGACATTATTTCAGTTATTGTAAATCAACCAATTAAAGCAACGATGTAGCCTAGTGAGTACCGCGTTGATCTACAATTCGAAGGTCAGGAGTTCAAATCGCGGTATATCTTGGCTACTCAATCTACGAAAATGAAAATTCGTAGATAGAGGGTTGTACCAAGGGGGAACAACTCTTTCCCAATAATAAACAACATGTTAAGGAACCTGACGGTCAGGGCTCCAAAGCCCGATTTAGGCTTTACTGCCATTGAAGAAGGATAGAAATCAATTAGGGTAATTTTTGAGCTTAGCGGGAACGAACTGTATAGGGAGTGACGTAATATTTCAAATATCTATCAACCTGTCGGGTGTAACTTTATTATTCTTGGGACAAGTTGAGGATGGAGAGAAAGTCAATATGTAGCTTAAGATGGACAGGGAAATCTAAATGATCAATAGTTCCAGGATGTTAAATCATCTTTCATTCATGCAAGTTTCTGTATGTAAGAGGAAAGGGCGATAAAAGGAGTAGGTAAATGTTAATAATTTTTTAACTGATTGCTTGAGTCACGTTAAAAATTCTTAGTTAGTTAGTTTCTTAGTTTTGTAAACGAAGTTTGACAGAACTTCTATGAAATTCGGAAGATTTTATTTGGATGAAACCAAAAATTTGTATGGAAATGAGTAGCAGATTTGTTTCGTTTCTCTTGCAAGGTGTTCGTGAGAAATTTTTTTTATTAATTGATTTATTGGAATCATACTTTTGCGTGGGAGGGCGTAGAAAGGCATGAAACTTTGTTTTAAATATTTTTAAAAGTATTTCTTTCAAATTTCAAGTTGGTAGCCTTTAAGGTTTCGGTGCTTATTGATTTCTTAAAAATGGTCGAAAAACGGAAAAAAATGCTTTTGTATGGAGGAAATAACAGTTCTCAAGGTATTCCAAATCTTTTGCTTTTATGAACTTTTGCAACGAAATCCGCAAATTTTCAAGTTTTTAGCTTAAAAATCAAATCGAAAACAATTTTTAGTTTTTTTTTTCAAAAACCTCGATTCCAAGTAACCGTTTGTCTGTCTGTCTGTCCGTCTGTCTGTCCATCTGACCGCCTGTCTACAACGTAACTCTCGAAAGCTTTGACCTTTGGTGCTAAATTTGCCATATGTCATTTTTAGCAAAATAGTAACTTCAAGTTCGTGAACAGGCCACATCCCCCTCCCTCCTTCTACCTCGAAGTTTAAAGAAATTGAGTGTTCTCCGAAACCATTTCAGCTATTGACTTGAAAATTAGACATGATGTGAATATCAATCATATCAAAAAAAATCGATCTAACCCCCTTACTCCCATACAAATCCGCAATTTTCAAAAACGCATTTATCCGGTTTACATTA
Organism: Chorisops tibialis; assembly: GCA_963669355.1. NCBI lineage: Eukaryota > Metazoa > Arthropoda > Insecta > Diptera > Stratiomyidae > Chorisops > Chorisops tibialis. Next base: position 20,286,910 of record OY770264.1, read on the forward strand.
CAACAACCAATTTTTGTCATAATTAATTTTATTACAATTGCTAGTTGCAATTGGAAAAACTATCAACTTCACCTCACTCTTTCTACCTCCTCCCATCAAAATTTCGGAATTTAAATTAAATTATTTTTCTTCAAAACCCTCAAAGCTATCAACTTAAAATTTTGAGAAAACTATACTATTACAAATACCATACCAGCTAGGGTATAGCCTAGTAGGTAGTGTGTTGGTCTTGTAATGCGAAGGTCGTGAGTTCAAATCTCGGTCGGCGCAATATATAATTCCGGCACATTGCCTGTTTGGATATACCTTGGTCACCTCAATCTAAGAAAATTAAAAATTCGTTCACAATAAATAATGAAAAACGTTAAGGAACCTGAAGGTCAGGAGGCCAAGGCCAAGGTCGGGCTGCAGCGCCATTGTAGAAGTAGAAGAATTTAGTGTATTGGATTTAGTGAAATTTTGCAGTTTGTGGTGGTAGAAGGAGGAGGGAGTTCTTAGTGGATTTTTCCAGAAATAACTAAGTTTAAACATCTTGCATGTTTTCAATCGCAGATCATTACCATCAAACTTTTCAGGAAAATCGACTTTTTGAAAAGTTGTGAAATTATGTCATATTGTATGGGACGGGGTAGAAGGAGTGAAGCTAATCTTCTAATATATATACATTTTTTTTTTGTCTTACTAATAATTGTAAATAAATATTTAGTGCACAGTTTCAGCTCGATAAATTTTATACGTACTGAGTAAATTTGTTTAGAGTATTTCATGAAAAAGTGCAGATTATGTTGGAGGTGGTAGATTGAGTAAGGGAACTCGAATAATTTTTATACAGTACATTGAAGCTGGTATAAAAATAATAAATTCCAAATTTCGATCAATAGCTTTTATATTTTTCGAGATAATCGGTTTATTGTCAAATTCCGAAAATGTGTCATTTTGTATGGGAGGGGGAAGAAGGGCTGAAGCGATTTGGCCTTTTTTTGTCAAAAATGATGTTTACAAAATTTTAACTTCATAGCGCGTTTTCGAGTTAGATAGGACACGGTTGAACAGACGGACGGACGTATGGAAATCCGTTTTTTAGTGATACTATGAACTTCTGTATGATTCATTTTGTCTCCGAGCGTTATTTCTTAGCGTCACAAACTTCGTGGCAAATTTAAAACGCTTTCAGATTTCAAATAGATTATACAAATACGTGTCCGTTAGATTTCGGTAATGTTAACTAGCTTGCACTCTTTAGTAATAAAAGCTCCAATAATCAAGAAGGCTTTCTCTGTACATATTTCTCAACTAGAGGCGGCACTGTCGCGCAATGAGAACAAACCGCATGTTAGAAAGCGTAGAAATAAACAATTTTTTCCCTTACAACTTAAGTTTGGTGATACTGTCACTACATCTCCACAAGAAATGTGTGAATTTTTTGCCAAATACTTTTGCTCTGTGTTTAGCCAATCGAGTAACGATCTGTTTTATGACTTTTTCATTCCTAGAAGCTCATCACTGAGATATTCATCATCAATTCTCTAGATCCAAAAATCGGTGGCGGACCGGATGGGATCCCGAATTTTTGTGAAGACTCTCTCCTCGGAGCTCTCTATGCTACTAATTATCTTGTTGAATAAGTCACTTGAAGAAGGCTCGTTTCCTGCTTGCTGGAAGTTAGCTACCCATTTTGAAGAAAGAAAATACCGAATATGTCTCGAACTATCGCCCGATTGTCCACCCTAAACAGCTTTGGCAAGGTTTTTGAGAGATTACTCCATAATGCAGTGTGGGAGAAACTTTATCACTTGATATCACAAGCTCAACGTGGATTCGTAAAAGGTAGGTTTACTTCCACCAACTTATGTGAATTCACTAATTTTGTTGCTCAATCCTTAAATCGTCATAAGTATTATTCAATTCATATAAACCGATTTTTCGAAAGCTTTCCACACTGTTAATTGTACAATTCTTATTTCAAAGCTTGACAGGTACGGTATCTTTGGCTCTCTCCTGAACTGATTCAATTCGTACCTAACGGATCATCGTCTCCGAATTACGTTCAACGGATACTTCTCTACTGAGTTTCTTGCTAACTCTGGTATTCCGCAGGGATCGCTACTTGGTTCTCTATTATTTGCTCTCTTCATAAATGATCTGCCTCACTTTGTATCTTCTAACTGTCTCTTATTTGCTGATGACCTCAAATTGTTCCAGGAAATTTCCTCCGTCTCTGAAGGCATGATCCTCCAGGCTGATTTGTCGGCTGTCTCTCATTGGTGTTCAAACAATGATATCTTTTCGAACATAGAGAAGTGTTTTACTATGGAGTACTTGTATAGGGCTACCTCCTCTGTTCTCTTTGATTCTATTAATGGATCCACAATAAAGAATCTACGAGTGGTATTTGATTGCAAACTTAAATTCGTCAATCATTTTTCCAAAATTATTAATAAGGCATACAGACTTGCTGGTTTCGTCCTCCATACGATAGTCCAGTTTAACCGTCCAGGAACAGCTGCTCTCCTATTTTCCACTCTTGTCTGTAGTACTTTAGGATACTGTTCCGTCGTCTGGAACCCTCACCATTCTTGCCATGTTGGGGCCATCGAATCTGTTCAGCGTAGATTCACTCGAACTCTTTTCTACAGATTAATAAAGCCTCATATCGGCTACAATGGCAGACTTGAAGTACTTCACCTACAGCCTCCGCATTTAAGATAGACTTTCCTCGATGCTTGCTTTCTCTTCCCGCAACCACCTGCTCAATACCTACCTCTGTGACGACTTGAATTTTAGACCAGGAATAGTTTCAGCCAGGAATTTAGACATCTTATATCCTCCTCGAGCCTCTATCGATATATACCATCACTCTCCGATGCTAAGGATGCAAAAGAACCATGTTCGACCCCAACTTGGTTCTTTAGCATCTTCTTTTCCTTTATTTAAAAATAGAGTATAAATATCATTTTAAATGTTTAAAATTTTCTCTTTGCTATTCTTTTATTTTCCGCTTTTGTTTAATTGAAATTGTAATTTTTTTGTTCAAGAGCTCAAATAAATAATAAAATGAATTTCCGAGCTCTGCAACATATACGAAAGTTTTCAAAATTGGCGTGGGACACTTGGAAATGTTTCCTTGTAAGTTTTACCGTTTCCAGATATTTATATTCCTCTTTGCCTGCATCTTAGGTAAATAAATCTTCTCTCCGCTTCATTACACATTCGTACAAATATAAAATATGTTCTTCTAATAAAACAATTTTCGAGGTTCCACATACAATCATATTTTTATTGTTTTTTTTATTTCATTTGAAATTGAATTAGATTTATCTCCTTTCTTGCAAAAACTCAGTTAATTGAAAAGAAAATCTCTTTAAGCAATAGAAGATAATCAGTATGATCCTTGAAAAAAATTCGAAGCTAACATCTACTAAGCTTCGATTACAAGAATTTTTTGCATTTTAACAATGTTAAATCAGTGAAAGCCGCGGTGTACCAAACAAAGAGGTTTTATTTGCAAACATTGTTCAACTTTTCCAAATTGAATACAAGGCCTATAAGCCGGATGCTTAAGCTAAACTTAATCTTGTATAGTGTCGCTCCTGTTTGCCAACAACTACGGTACACCGAAATGTATAAACGACCAAGTTATTGAAGTTTGTTTTCTGTCCTCGAGTTCCGCCCAATGGCAGGAGCCTTCTTGCCGAAACACATTGAGCATACAATATAGCTACGTACGTAAATTCGCTAATATTCTTGTGTTGCCCGAAATGGGAAATGAAAACGAAAGTCTTCATTCAAAATTTTCTGACTTTATTAGATCCTTTAAACTTTGTTTAGGCCGTCTAGCAATTAAGTCATGCAAACACGAAATTTTGTTAAGAAGGTGACCCAAACGAATGAAGAAGGATCTTTGTTAAATATATAGGCCATGTTTTCATTATGTTTGTCTATTTATCTCATCACCGAAATATATTCCATTCTCACGCAAAGTATAAGCACTCGGAGACAAGGATAATGTACATGTTAACGACAGTGTTGTTTGAATAAAACCGAACCACACTATGGGCTCTGTGTAAAGAGCTTTTTGTCTTGACAAGATTAATTGCTTTCAGTTAATTATCATTCACAATATTTCGTCAACCGTTTACTGACAATTTTTAAAACTATGTTGTATGCCCAGGATCATTATGTCAGAATTTATGAGTCGACCGTCGCATACTTAAATTCCTTGCGTAAATATTTGATCTGGGCTCATTTTCGACCTATTGATGAAGCATTTAAGAAGAAATTAAGTCGAAAATAGTTCAAACCACAGCAGCGGCACACAAAACACTTATTTAGATAATGGCGTAACTTTTTGAATGTTATGCGACATATACGACAGTTTCATTTGAAACGTTTTGAAATTGTTGAAAGTTTTATGGGTGGAAAACTTTTGCATTTAACTCTATGAAAAGCTGAATTGCATCACAGGCACGTTTTCCTATAAGCTCGACAAGAACTTTAAATATGCGCGGTTTTGACGTAAGTCCTAAAGCGGATACCATCGTAAAGTGCAGTTTCAAATTTACTAAGCCACAAACACTATACAAACTTTGATAATAGAATATATTTTCTATTGTAACGTGTGTAGAGTATTTATATATCAATTACAAATATTCATACAAATATGTTAAAATAAAGATACTTTAAACTTTAGACGTGTGGAAGAAAGAAAGAGGCGGTTCAAACCAAACAAAATTTTTTGAAATCTGTACTAAATAAAAAGCGTTCGGTAATATTGTTCAATTTCGGGACCGAATGCACTGCGAATTCATTAAGAAAAATGTATGAAGCGGTTATCAGTAAATCTCTCGATTTCGTTGCAACATCGGAAAAGACAATCACCATTCGATTTTTATCCGAAATCCGAAAAAAAATATTTAAGTTTTCGTATTCGTTACGAATCCGTTAAGATAAATATATGAAGTGGTTGACGGCATTCTTAATGAAATACCACTCGATAGGAGGTCCATGCGATTTCTTTTCGAAATCTGGAAAAATCTTTAAGCATTTGGCATTCATTGTTATATGTGAACTGAAATTAAAGAAGTTCTGAAACTAAGTCCGTAATATATGAGAGGTGTTTAAGTCAATTTTTTTAGAAATTGAGGGGGGGGGGGGTTAATCAGATTACTACTGTATTTACAACGTTTTCAAGTATTAAAAATTCATACATTCCAGCTTAAAATTATTCAAAATATGGACAAATAATTTTTCCAGCATAATTATCATAGTGAATTACGCTTTCAAAACGCTCTGCGGTAAAATTTTCATTTTGTGACCTCTACTTGCCAACCGACGATATCTAAGTTATATAACCATCCTTCGAATCCTCCAATAGAAAAAAAAATATTAAGAAACCTGAAGATCAAGAGCCCAAATCCCGATTGCCATTGAAGGACAAGAACAAATTTTTAAATCATAATCGAAAAGATTAAAAACTATAAACAGGTTGCAGTGCTCCTACAAAGCGAATGCTTTAAGTTATTTAGCTGAACTAAAATGTGGCATTTTACCAATATATCCCGTGGCGAAACTGCTTGAACATTGGGACCCGGAACATTTATCATTCTGGTAATACAGTTTATGTAGTTTCATTTTCGGTTTGAAACGCTACACCACCAATTTCCATTATAGCCAAGCATGTAATAGTAATGTAACAACAACCAAACTATAAAGTAATGTTGCTTTCAAATTCGCATGTACATATATGGTATTTCATTGAAGAGTTGCAAGGACAAATGATGATTTATGCAGGACACTTTGACCTAGCATTTTCTAGGCTTCTCTGTTATAATTTGATGCGTGACAGTTGCTATCATGAGCTTGAAGCATTTGTACGTATCACTATTTTATTCGACTCAAACACCTAAAGCAAGTGGATTTTCATGGCAGGTAAAGCTTGTGATAGAGTTTGATTAAACGAACACCATCCTGCCCGGAGTTGTGTTTTCCTTATGAAATCACGTAGAAATATTGCATTTTCTCTGAGAACGTTATACGACTAGAAATTATTTAATAAATCATGAAATACCACTGATACATATGTACTCATCCATTAAATACAATGTTTGGTATGATTTGTTTTAATTTGATTGCGTTCAATCTAATTTATTGGTCAGAATATTTGGTTCGTCAAGGAGTAATGTGAACATAGGTGTGTATACTGTAGAAACAGGACTTAATATGTACATTAGGGTGTTTCGAAAAAAAAAAATTTATTTGGCCGTAGGTAGAAAACTAACAAATTTCTGTGGAAGGAGGTAGCTAAATATTTATAATATTGTTGCGAGCTAGAGGTTCGCCGGATTTCAAGTAAAACACAATTCGATTAAAAATAAAGGATAATTTATTAATTCGCACTTTTATACAATTTCCCGATCACTTCGCCTTTTTCACAACACTGTCGCGTGTTTTACTATCGCTTTCTTGTACCGGTTCGCGTTCTTCCATCGATAGGTGTCGCTCAATAACTAACTGCTGGTCTGAAAGCTGCGGTATTTATATTGGGTTTTTCCCAATTCTCGAACCTTGTGGTGTATTCTTCGGGTGGGTATGTGTGTGTGTCTAGACTATTCCAGGTTTTGCTTGAACGTTCTAGATGGCGTTTTACACAGTAGGGGATAATGTTCTACGTCATTCTCGACGATTCAAAAGAGAGATCGAATTGCGTGGTTGCCAGATCTGTAACATTACCCTCTCCTTAGTCCCTGTTCGTCCCGAACAGAGTTGTTCACTTCTTCAATGGCACCATGGTACTTGGTTAATCGGTCGAGATGTACCACTTTCATTTTGGTACGAGGTTTTCGCTGATTCCATCCATCCTCTGGTTCGATCGTTAACCTCCGAATGGTTTTTCCGGCTTCTTTTTCCTTCTCACGTTCGCGTTCTTTCTCCGTTTCCTTTTCGCGCTCATTCTCCTCCTTAGCGGCACGTTTACTTCCCTTTTCTCGTTCCGCATTCTTCCATTCGCGATCTTCTCGATCATATCGCTTCCCATGTTTGGTCTTGTCACGATTATTCGCATGAAGTACTTGTCCGTCACGACTTCTACCCGTTCGTTCGCGATCCTTATTCGATTGTCCATCTTTGCTTCCATGATCTTTCCCGATGTATTGTTCTTGTTGCAATCGAGCTTGCCGACTCGGGGTTTTCGATCGACTCCTGCGTCTTTTATCAAAACCGTGTGTAAGATTTGAACTCTGACGACTAGTTCTTGACAACGAACTACCTGCCCGATTTCCATCTTCGCATTGGTTAGCAGCGCAGCCGGAACAATAGTTGGTCGCTTTTCGGCAGTCGAGTCTCAAGTGTCCTGCCTGTCCACAATTCCAGCATCGGGGGGCACCAAATCTTTCGCTCCGTTTGGTGTACTCTGCTTTCTGACACATACACTCTTTTGCTCTTTCTCGGCCTCGATAATTACTCCGTGAGCTTTACTTGACAGCTTCGAACGTCAGCCCATATACCAAGGCTTCGCCTATCGTTTTCTTACCTGCCAATTTCAACGCCTGATGCAGCTCTCTGTCCAGTACAGCATTGTTAAATGCGAAAACAGCCGTATCGTTGCGTTGCTCTGTTTGCGCATTGGGCAGCGATAATAATGTGAGTCGTTCAATATCGCGTGCCAGCTCTTGAAGTGTTTCACCATTCTTTTGAGTTCGGTTGTACAGTTCTATTTTATAGATCTCTTTCATGCGGTCACTGCCGTAATGAAGATCCAATGTTTGGACTAACGTTAAAAAATCTTGTTGTTTTTCCTGCGGAATCGTTTGAAGAACCTCCGCTGGTGGACCTCTTAACGCCAATATAAGAGCCGTTCCTCGTTTGAGATCATTCCAATGGTTGTTTCTGGCGGCAGCCTCAAATTGGATCTTATAAATAGCCCACGGTGTCTGTCCATCGAAGATTGGAGCTTTGAAACCCTTATGCGTAACGTGCTCTGCTTTCATGACTGCGACTGCTTTCACGTTATCCAAGTCCCTTTTCAGGCGTTCGACTTCTTGTACAATCCCGGATATCCTTTCCGTAATTTGTTCTTCGAAGATTCGAAGTTTCTTCTCAACGTTTTCTTCTATGGCCTTACCCATGGTGTCTATTTTATTATTTTGCAGCTCCAATTTTTGGTTAAGGTCCTTTGAGGTCTGGTCTAATTTCTGATCAATGTCCGCTGATTGTTGTTTAATGTCCACCGATTGTTGTTCAAATTTCTGATTCATGTCCGCAGATTGTTGTTTAATGTCCAATGATTGTTGCTCTAATTTGTTCATCATTTGTTGCATTAACTGTGTTAGAGCATCCGATGTACCAGAGCACTCATCTCCACGAGCTTCTTTGATTTGGAACTCGAAACTATCTGCATCCTCACCCTCAGCCTGGAGTGTCTCGATCATACGGCTGACAAGTTCAGACTTGCTCCCTGTCGTAGGTAACTCGCGTCTACTGAGCTCTTCCTTCAGCTCCGCTAATTTTAAGTCCTTTAAATAACGCGGTATTTTCACTACCGATTATTTCAAGTTTTTCCGCGATCCGAATTCACTTAAATTTTCTCCACTAATTAAAGTCACTGCTCACTAAAGCACTCGAGAATATTCGATTTCACAAAACTCTCACTGTCCGTTCGAGAATTTTAGTTCCGCGATTTTACTTCGCTAATTAAAGTCACTGTTCACTAGAGCACTCGAGAATATTCGATTTCACAAAATTCTCACTGTCCGTTCGAGAATTTTAGTTTCACTTTTTCGCTCTCACAAAATTATCCGTTCGAGAATTTTAATTTCACTCGCGATTTTTAACCCGAATTTATCCTTGAAATCCCACTTCTGACACCAATTGTTGCGAGCTAGAGGTTCGCCGGATTTCAAGTAAAACACAATTCGATTAAAAATAAAGGATAATTTATTAATTCGCACTTTTATACAATTTCCCGATCACTTCGCCTTTTTCACAACACTGTCGCGTGTTTTACTATCGCTTTCTTGTACCGGTTCGCGTTCTTCCACCGATAGGTGTCGCTCAATAACTAACTGTTGGTCTGAAAGCTGCGGTATTTATATTGGGTTTTTCCCAATTCTCGAACCTTGTGGTGTATTCTTCGGGTGGGTATGTGTGTGTGTGTAGACTATTCCAGGTTTTGCTTGAACGTTCTAGATGGCGTTTTACACAGTAGGGGATAATGTTCTACGTCATTCTCGACGATTCGAAAGAGAGATCGAATTGCGTGGTTGCCAGATCTGTAACAATATAATATTTATTCTTTTTTTGTAGAAATATTTACACAGCTAGTAGTCTTATGATGAACTTAATAAGTGTTCTTGATCTAGGTTATGGCGGGATTTTTTATTAATATTCTAGCCCGTGCTAGATCCAAATCGAATGGTGAAATATTCGCATCACTACCTCACAGCCTGGGATTGTATCTATCAATACCAGCATTATACCACCCTATAGGATGGAACTGACATTCTATACTGGACGTGATTCAAGCAATCAATTAAAAGACTATTAACATCCACCCACCATTACTATCACCCCTCACCCCTCCCCTCATAAAAACTCAAACTTGCACAAATACACTCTAACCTACATATTGACTTTCCACGCATCCGCAACTTGTGCCAAGAATAATAAATTTACGCCCGACTTGTTGGCAGTTTATTTATACTCTAGATGAAATCTGAGAGTACAATGTGTTTGCTTTACCGTTTGAGCCACTAAGAAATAATGCTCGCCCAGAATCGCCAAGGGGGCAGAAATGTTTTTTTCGCTCAAAAATCTTGATGCCGAGTGACCGTCTGTCCGCCTGCCTATCCACCAGTCTACAACATAATTCTCGAACGCTTTAACCTATCGTATTGAAATTTATCTTATGTCATTTTTAGCAAAAAATGAACTTAAAGTTCGTGAACGGGCCACATTCACCCACTCCTTCTACACACTCTCATACTTTACTTCTAATCATAGTTCTGTTATGTTTCTGAATAAAATTGCCACTACTTTACCTCGATTATTGTTTTCTTTATTCAAAGCATCTCTTCAGGAAACCTTGCACACATATAATGCCTATTTCTAAGTCTAGAGATAGATCTAACACTCGCAATTATAGAGTGATAAGCATTTTATCATCTTTTGGCAAGGTTTTCGAAAAACTGTTTCCGGGAATACAAGAAGAAACCGTAAGTCCTCTCATTGATCTTTGCCAACATGTCTTCTTAACGAGCAAGTCAATTGTTTCCAATATTTTGAATATTCTAAGTTTAAACAGGGCTACGATTAAGCGTTCAGCCCAATCATGCGATACTCTAGATGATAGAATATTTTTTTAATTTTAAGAAATTTTATTCGGGAAGTGGTAGAGGGGGTAACGGTATTGAACTTTTTTTTTACATCATGCTAAAGTTGCTATCAAAATGTTTTACACGAAATTTAGGATTCAAACATTGAACAGGTACAGATAAACTCAGTGTATTGGATTTAGTGAAATTGTGCAGTTTGTATGGGAGGCGGTTAAAGGAGGGGCGAGTTATTAATGACTTTTTCAGAAATAACTATAAGCATCATGCAACTGACATTTTTTAAATTGCAGATTCATACTTTTCAGGAAATCGACATTTCGAAAAGTTGTGAAATTGTATCATGTTGTATGGGAGGGGATAGAAGGAGTGAAGCTGATAGTCTAATGTTTTTCGGTCTTACTAATAATTTTAAATAAATATAGAGAGCATAATTTCAGTTCGATGAATTTCATAAATTCTGAGTAAATTGGGCTGTAGTGCCATTGTATAAAAGTAAATTGATTTATAGTATTACAAATTAAAATTTAATAAAGGTCTTAGCAGAGACCGAAACATCACAAATAATAAATCAAACAGTGTAAAATCCAGAAATCTTTCGTTTTAATTCAAAATGCACTGTGAAAACATTCACCCAACCACTGGTTTATAGTATTTCATATAAATTTTCAATTTATATGGGAGTTGGTGAAAGGAGAGGGAAGATTCGGATAATTTGTATACAGTAGATTGAAATTATCATAAAGGTAATATATTTTCAATTTCAAATCAATACCTTTTATTCTTTTCGCGATAATCCGTTTATTGTCAAATTGCGAAATTGTGTAATTTTGTATGGGAGGTGCTAGAAGTGGCGAAGCGATGTATCAGTAATTTTTTTCGCCGAGCCTTATTTCATAGCGATTCAATTTCTTGGCAAAGCTATAATACTATCAGCTTTCTACTACAATGGCGCTACAGTCCAAGTTGCACCTTGGCCTCCTGATATTCAGGTTCCTTAACATTTTGCATTACTTATTGTGGAAGGATTGTTAGCCCTTTGCACAACCCTTTTTCTACGAATTTTTCATTTTCGTAGATCGAGGTGACCAGGGTATATCCAAGCAGGCAGTGTGCTGGAATTATATATTGCGCCGACCGGGATTTGAACTCACGACCTTCGCATTACAAAACCAACACGCTACCCACTAGGCTACACCCTAACTATCAGCTTTCATCTAAAGTAAAAAAAAGAAAGATTCATTGTATACAGATTTTTCAAGCGCTTTTGATAGAGTGGATCACAGTGTGCTACAATTCAAGTTCGATCGTTATAGATTAGAGGTGTTTTTTTTTTGAAGTGGTTGAAGTCTTACTTGGCGGATTGTACACAAAAATTTCAATTTTCATCGTATCTGTCCAAAATAACTACTGTTTCTTCTGGTGTCCCTCAAGGTAGCATATTGGGGCCTCTTTTATTTATACTTTTTATTAATGACGTGCCATTACTTTTAATCGAAAGCAACTTATTCTTTCACGCTGATGACTTCGAAATCAAACCGAGATTGAATTGTTTTGCGAAGAAATATTGGTATTGTATTCGAATGGTGATTGAACAACGCAATGCAATTGAATGTTGAAATGTGCAGTAACAACTTTTCTATAAAAAAAAGTAGTCTGGCACATTTTAGTTTGTCTATAATATTGGCAATGAAAATTTGAAACATATCTCTCAAATCAAGTTGACGCTAAATTGAATTTTAAACCCCAAATCGATAAAATTTCGAACAGTGGTATGACTATGCAAGGGGTCATAAAAAAGAATCCAGTGACCCACACCATTTAAAGACAACTTTCTATGCGCTGTTGTTGCCTTTTCTTGATTATGCAAGTTTTGTTTGGTCACCTTCCACTCAGATCGACTGCTACAGAGTTAAGTACAAGTAAAATTTCTACTGTTTGCGTTACGAAGTCTTCAGTTTAGTACTCACCATTTGCCTTTTTATAAATGTTGGTTACTTTTGCTTAACATGAGCTCCTTTGTTGACCAAAGGTTCAATTTTCGAGACAACAGAATATTGAAAATGGAATCTCATCCTTCTGATTTTGTGATGAATGATGCTATCGCTTGTGCAATAAGAAACTTTAATTTGCATCAGACTGCTTTAAAAGTACTACCTGCAAGGATAAAATAGTGACTAAATTTAAGGCATTATTATACTCTAGATGAAATCTGAGAGTATATTGTGTTTGCCTTACCGTTTGTAACGCTAAGAAATAACGCTCGCACAGAGCCGCCAAGGGTACAGAAATATTTGTTGTCGCTCAAAAACCTCGATTCCGAGTGACCGTCTGTCCGTCTGTCCGTCTGTCCGTCTGTCCGTCTGTCCGTCTGTCCGTCTGTCCGTCTGTCCGTCTGTCTGTCTGTGCGTCTGTCTACAGCATAACTTTCGAAAGCTTTGAGCTATAGTGCTAAAAATTTGCGTGTGTCATTTTTAGCAAAAAAGTAACTTTAAGTTCGTGAACGGGCCAAATCGCTCCACCCCTTCTACCCCCTCCCATACAAAATGACACAAATGCGCAATTTGACAATAAACGGATTTGCTCGAAAAGTATAAAACCTATTGACCTGAAATTTGGAATATATTACTTTTATGATAATATCAATCTACGGTATAAAAATTTTGCACGTCCTTCTCCTCCTTCTACCACCTCCCATACAAACTGTACTTGTCATGAATTACTCTAAGCCAATTTACTCAGTGCGTATAACATTTAGCAAGCTGAAATTGTGGACTAAATATTTATTTAAAATTGTTAGTAAGCCTAAAAAAAATTAGACGATTAGCTTCACCCCTTCTACCCCCTCCCATACAAAATGGCACAATTTCGCAATTGGACTATAAATGGATTTGCTCGAAAAATATAAAAGCTATTAGTCTAAATTTCGGGATATATTACTTTCATAATTATTTCAATATACAGTATAAAAATTATTTGCGTCCTCTTTCTCCTTCCACTCCCTCTCATACAAACTATACTTTTTCATGAAATGCTCTAAGCCGATTTTCTCAGAACATATAACATTTATCGCGCTCACATTTTGTGATAAATACTTATTTAGCATTATCACTAAGATCAGAAAAAGATATTTGACTAGCTTTACTGCTTCTACCCCCTCCCATACAATATGACATAGTTTCACAACTTCACAAAAAATCTATTTTCTTGAAAAGTATGAATGTTACTGGTCTAAAATTTAAGAGATGTCAATTTTTGGATATTCTTAGTTATTTCTGAAAAAATCACTAAAATCCCCCCACTCTTTCTACCACCTCCCATACAAACTGCACATTTTCACTAAATCTAGCACACTCATTTTCTCAGCTCCTATTCAATTTTTGGAGTAAGCATTTTGTATAAAACATTTTTATAGCTACTTTAGCATGATGGGGAAAAAATTAGTTCAATGCTATCACTCCTTCTAATACTCTCCATACAAAATTTCTTGGGATCACAAAAAATTCTATTTCATCTAGAGTATCGTAAGATTGCGGTTTACGCGCAATCGTAGCCCTGTTATGTTTTTTAGATAATATTGCATATAAAATTCATAGCTCCATAGCAGACTCATTTTGTTTTAATTAGAATTAGTTGTAGTTATTATAAGTGATGGTTAATACCTTCTTGATAAGTTTAATATTAAAAATGTTTTTTTTTTAAATAGACATGGGTTGTCAACCTATTAAAATAAAATAAATAATTCAAAGTCTTGCACTGATTTTCTCAATGTGTTACCGGTGCAATGCCTACCGTAGTCTGTCCAATTTTACTCTAGAGCCTTAAATATCGTAAGTTTTCATGATATGTTAAAATTATTTTAACACATTTATGGTTCGTTTACCACTTAATACAAATTTACAACTTGAATTTGTCACCTACATCCATATTCATGACATTTGCTTCGTTATATTCAGTATCACTTTTCTTTTCAATGCATAAATTCATTTGTGGTCATATTTTGAACTTTCTGCTTGACAGTCATATTCAAAAATAATGCCAAACTGTCCAGCTGTAACCACGATGTTGTGAAACCTATAAATTTTTTCCGTTGAGATTTACTTGAGTTATCGTCGAGACAGACAGACGGAACTTTTCATATCGTCTATTAAAATGATAAATCTCACATGGAATGTGTAGCCATTTACGTTAAGCTTGATTAATCTTTTGCATTACTGTATTTTCAAATGCTTCAAAACATAGCTTAGTAGTGGATTACGAAAAGCTTCAATTAAGGCTGTTGATTTAATTACTCAATGCAATTGACAGGCAAGGCGTTACGCAAGCGGAAACACCACCTGTGAATTTATGACAAAAAGTTACATCGCCAATTAACCAGATTATAGTTAGATTCAGAGATAAGCATTGCTATTGATTTATCGAAAATGTATTATCAAATATTGCTTTATTGCTAAATTTTCCAAAAATGAAAATCCCTTAAAAATCTTATCACCAATCTCTGCAGCAAGACTGAAATCATTGACGTACAGCTCGAATGTTTGAATGAATGCGGGATTTGTTACGATGAAAACCTCTTTCTGTTCATTTCGTTAGCTCGAAATTGAATAAGAGAAAAGCTCTCATTAGGAAAATTTGATTCCTTTACGTGTTCACTTGAGTAAAATGAACGCCAGCATAACAACTACAAAATGTTTGTTTCATTTACGAATCAAATACATAATTATGTTCAAGGCTTATCAAGAAAATTTTTTAAGCTAAGTATAGAAAGAAATTCAACATAAACGTGTGTAGTCATAATTTACTTCGGAAATTGCAGCATGACCAAAACAAATTAGACGATTAGCCTTATCCCATACAAAATGACACAAATCCACAATATGACAATAAACGGATCTTATCGAAAAGTATAAAGGCTTTTGATCTAAAATTCTCATTCTTTAGATGAAAAAGAGATTTTGTTGAATTTAAGAAATTTTATGCGAGGAATGCTCACGTCATTGATCTAATTTTTACATGCTAGAGTTGGAATGAAAATTTTTAGTACAAAATTTAAGCTTCAAAAATTAAATAGGTGCTATGATAATTATTGTATTGTATTTAGTGAAACTCTGCAGTTTGTGTTGTAGTATTATCCAGAATTCAAATTCGCGCGCCTCACGGTCGCATACTTACACAACTACTGATGTTAGTAGTCAATCGTCAGCAAGTGTCCGAACGCAAAGCACACGTTTTCTTGAAATCTAATTCAATAAAGTACATATCTATTAATTAGTCGTGTTTTTTTTTATTTGCATGTTATCAAAGCTGCGCAACAGTTTGTATGAGAGGTGATTGAAGGAGTGAGAGGTTCTTATTGAATTTTTCACAAACAATTTTAAATTACATGTTTCAGATCACACTTTTCAAGAAAATCGACTTTTTGTAAAGTTGTGAAATTGTGTCATATTGTACGGGAAGGGGGAGAGAGAGAGAGAGAGAGAGAGAGAGAGAGAGAGAGATAGAGAGAGAGAGCTGCTAATGTCTAATTTTTTGGTCTTATTCATAATTGCACATAAGCACTTATTTATTATTATTATTATTTATTATTATTATTATTTATTATTATTATTATTTATTATTATTATTATTTATTATTATTATTTCAGCTCGATGAAGTGTATACGTACTAAGTAAACTGGTCCTTATACTTAGAGAGTGGATTGAACAAGAGCATAGAATGTACTGGAATAGACTTTCAGGCTTATCAATCTCAAAGAAATTTATCCTACCACAAAAAAAAACAAAGTGGAGGATATTTTAAAATTCAGCAAAAGTGACATTAGTACTCTAATCGGCCTGTCGATGGGGCATAGTGGAGTAAACCACCACCTCAAAAATATGGGGCTCGCTGAAACCGACATCTGCCGCATCTGTCTCAGAGACTCAGAAACGACAAAGCATGTCCTATGTCACTGCAAGGCAGTAGCAAGGAAAAGATTCAATCTTCTAAGAAAGGGTTTCCTTACAACTGATGAACTAGCCAACATGGCTCCCTTAAATATACTTATCTAGATAAGCCAAAGCTATAGAGTTATGGTAGAGTAAAGGGGCAATAAACGCACAATAGACGAAAAAGGTCGCGGTGTTCTCAAGTGTTCCCCTAAATAAAATAAATAAATAAGTAAACTGGTCCATAGTATTTCAACAAAAAGCCTAATTAGTTTGGGAATTGGTAGAAAGAGTGGAAATAATATGTTCAAAATTTTAGATCTTTAGCGTTTATAGTTTTCTCGGAAACCAGTCGTTCAATTCAGAAATTGTGGCATTTTGTATGGGAGGGAGTAGAATGGGTTGAGCGATTTCGCCCGTTTACGAACTTGGCCTTACTTTTTTGTCAAAAACGATGAATCAAAATTTGAACTTTTAGCTCAACGCGTTCTTGAGGTAGAGAGGAAACGGACGGACAAATGGACAGACAGACAAACGGACAGACGGATGTACGTACGAACGGACGGACATCCAGTTTTAAGATTTTTGAATGATAATATGAATTTATGTAACATTAATTTTTTTCATTTCTTTATTTTATTTTAGATGACACCCAAATTATAGGGCTAGACATTTAAAATGTTTGCAGACGATGGCCTATTAAAGATGGATACACTGCAATAATATTTCAAATTTAAGCCCAATCATAATTCTCTTATGTTCGCACCTAATACCACGATATGAAACCAAATTAAACCAGCTCAATAAAATATGTAAAATTAAATACATATATGGTAAATTCCCCGTACAATTTGAATTTCCAAAAGAAATAAAACTTTTTCAAAGATAGCATAAACCTCTTTTGACTAAAACAATTATTCATTTGTGTCTACGAAAAAGAATTTCTATCAACATTCTATACGACCTACATAGAACGATAAACCTTATGGAATAAGTATTTTGCCTTCGGGAATGCAACTGTGCAAGTATGTTATGATGAAGTATGATGACTACTCCTGCATGTACTATACATAGTCGTTGGCATCTTATTCACAAGACGTTTTCAAGTCAATCGTTAAGGATACGATAACATTGCAAAGGGAAATTTCTCATTTCTTCCGGCACGATGAATTCCATCTTAATATTCTTGTCTCCTTTGAATTCGAATGTTCCACATTTTCTTCTTTACTGTTGAACTGATGAATAAGATTTTTTCTTACATATTTTTCTTGTTTCTTTTTATTGATTGTAAGTTTTATGGCGGAAATAAATTTTATGGAAGCGAAAAAATTCATAAAATTGAATTGAATTGTGGGGAGGGAATAGGTCATTGATATGTTTACACCCTAATTTGAATCTCATAGTACTATAAGTTGTCTCTAATGTAATAACGTCAAGAAATGATGCTCGCACAAAGGCACCAAGGGTACAGAAATATTTATTGTCGCTCAAAAATCTCGAAATTGAATGTTCGTCCGTTCGTCCGTCTGTGCGCTCTCTAGCTTGAAAACGCGTTGAGCTAGAAAGTTAAAATTTCTGGACGTAAGCAAGCCAAATCGCTCCACCCCTCTACCCTCTCGCATACAAAATCACACAATTTTGCAATTTGGCAATAAACGGATTTGCTCGAAAAGTATAAAATCTATTGATCTGAAATTTGGAATATATTTTTTTTGTGATGACTTCAATCTACCGTATATAAATTATTCGTGTTCTAACCCTACTTCCTCTACATTCCATATAAACTGCCTTTTTTCATGAAATGCTCTAAAACAATTTACTCGGTGCGTATAAAATTTATCGAGCTGAAATTATGCATTAAATATTTATTTAGAACTGTTAGTAAGACCAAAAAAATTAGACGATTAGATTCACTCCTTTTACCCCCTCGCATACAACCTGACAAAAAATTAATTTTCGTGAAAAGTATGTATGCTAGTGATCTGCAATTTAAAACAAATCAAAAGCATAATGTTTATAGGTACTTCTGAAACATTATTAAGAACTCGCCCTTTCTTCTACCACCTTCCATAGAAACTCCACAATTTCACTAAATCCAATACACTAATTTTCTAAGTACCTACTAAATTTGTGGATCCTAAATTTTGAATAAAAAACATAATAGAATTATGATTGAGCGTAAAGACCAATCATATGGTACTCTAGATGAAATAGGAAAGAGTTTATTGTACCGGAAAATATGTCATCTCAAATTCTTTCGAATAGTGAATAGCGACTTTTATGTGGGAGGTGGTAAAAGCAGAGGGAGGAGGTTTGCAATTTTTGTATATAACACTGAATGTAGTATACAACATGTTTCATGCTGAATTTAAAGTTTATTGCTTTCATAATTTTTGAACAAATTTGTCTGAATTTATGGCATTTGTATGGGAGGTGGCACTGAAAGTGGGAGGTTTTGGATGATTTCGAATCTGCTTATCAACATTCTAATCACATTGCCTTGTTTCTCATACGTTCGAAGGAGAAATAAATTTCTGTAATTTTTAATACAAAAAATTGTATCAGAGGTGGTAGAAGGAATGAAGCGAAGTACATATTTTTCTTAGCGTTTATTGCAATTATTAGGGGACAAATTCTGATAAAGTTTGAAGTTTGTAATTTTCCTAGTTTCAAAGAAAATTGGTTAAATACATTTGCCAAAAACTGTGCATTTGTATGGGTTGATGGAGTATTTGAATCAAAACAAATTTTTCGACATCAATGATATTTATAATAGCATACTTATCTCAAAATTTAAAGTTGATAGCTTTGACGGTTTTTGAGAAAAAGAATTTAGCTAAAATTCCGAAATTTCGTGAAATTTTATGGGAGGGGGTAGAAAGAGTGAGGTGAAGTTGATAGCTTCCACAAAGTCGGTTGCAATTGTAATAACATTAATTATGACAGAAGTTGATTCTTTTAGCTTTACTAATTGCTATGAAAACCGAATAAACATATTTTTGAAAATTGTGCATTTGTATGGGAGGTTTTAGAAGGAGTAAAAGGATCAGATCAATATTTTTTGACGTCAATGATATTCACATCGTTATACTATGACCTAATTTTCAAGCCAATAGCTGATATGGTTTTGGAGAAAAATCAATTTCTTTAAATTTCGGAATTTCATGAAATTTGTATGGGAGGGGATAGAAGGAGTGTGGGGATTTGGCCCGTTCACGAACTTAAAGTTACTTGTTTGCTAAAAATAGGTCAAAGCATTCGAGAGTTATGTTGTAGACGGAATTGAGGTTTATGAGCGACAATAAATATTTCCGTACCCTTGGCGACTCTGTGCGATCATTATTTCTTAGCGTCACAAACGGTAAGGCAAACACAATATACTCTCAGATTTCATCTAGAGTATAAAAATTGATAGCAACTCTAGCGTTAGTTCAATGTCGTCGCCCCTCTATCACATTCCCTAAAAAATTTCTTTAAACCAAAAAAAAATCTCTTTCATCTAGAGTATCGCACGATTGGACGACCAATCTTGTACCTAAACATAAAATCGGTCATTTAGTAAATTTAATTAATAACAACTAAGGAAATATTTATTATATGTCGGCTACACTTTCAAAAACATACGCATAAACTGTGCATATATTTGAAGTCACGTGACATACATTAATTAGATTACTAAGTTTTGCCGAGATAGGGTTTCGTCGGTATCAATGGTTCAGTGGAAAAACTCGCCTGCCACGCGGGCGTCCCTGAGTTCGATTCCCGGCCGATATTTTTTTGTACGATTTTTTTTACAATGTTTATGATGTCTGTAGCTTTTCTGGTTCTCAGGAAAATAAAAGAATATCTTAAGGAAAACATTTTTAATATTTTTGAAGATGATGATATTTATTCATATAAAATGCAATTGAAACAACGTATACTCCTTGAAAAATATGCCCAGTACGAGAGGCTAAACGCTATGTAGAAATTAATAAAGAAAACAGCAATCAATCAATTTCCTGTTAAGTAGGAAACATTTCTCTTCCGAAATGCGCGATTCTGAGCATCGCCTTGAGTAAACGCCACGCTTTGTTTATTTTTCTGGTCTCTTCTTAAACTGTTCGCTTCGATGAACCCAACATCTTCCTTGGGAATTATACTGTAGAGATTATCTGGGCATGTTTTGATCTAATTTCCTCATAGTATGACCGATCCGCTGCCACTTCCGACTTTGAATATCCATGCCTATCGGTCCAGCTGTACTCCGACGTTCGTCGTTGCAGATAACATCTAGACAAAACTTAAATGCGTCGAAAGCATTGGTTAACGCAAGTTTTCTGATCGTGCATCTACAAGATACTGAAGGCCTAAAGAGCTTTATTTGAATAAGCCGCTATACTCTTTCCATCGCCGCCTTCCAAGCTGGCAAAGTTCTCGTGGTATCAAAAATATTTCACCCCTTTCTCGTTTTGCCACAAGGACAATCGATTTGCTTATGAAACCATGTGCATGTTCTTGATCTTACGAACATTTATTTTCATTCCAGCGTCTTTGCATTTGGATTTGCAAAAGGCAGACACGAGCAAATTTCATGGTGTTATATAAACATTGGAATCCACCTACACTGTATACTTCTTCTTCTTCAATGGCACTACGGCCCAAATTGGGCCTTGGCATCTATATCTACGAAATTTTCATTTTCGTAGATTTTGGTAATTGAGGTATATCAACCAGCCTGTGCTGAAACTATACGTTGAGCGAGATTTAAACTCACGACCTGGTCTACGCTACCCTCGACACTAAACCTTAGCTGCAGTATATACTATTTTCATATATTTGTAACTCAACTCAAATATCTCAATTACTTGCAAAGATATCAATTATTTTTTGATAATTTTTCTTCGATAAAAAGACTTTGACGAATCGAATAGAAACCAACAACACTTCATAATTTCATAATAGCGCTATATTCCATTTATAGCACACTATTCGATGAGAGATTAATGTTTAAATCAAACGACGACGACGTCTAAATATTTTTTGTGTTATAAATAATAGCAATTTAGATAGTTCTTACTCTACGGATTCGATCTCATTGACTATGAATCAGTGCCACTAGATATATCGTCCATTCAAATTATTGAAGCGTTTTTTTTCCATTATAAAGGCTTTTCCGGTTCCGATTTTTTCAACAAATTCATCAAATATTAGAGTGTGCTAACTATATACGTCACTTTTAGCATTATATCTAACTTTCCCGAAAAGAAAAAGCCGAATCAAAAACCCAAAAACTTTCGTAGAGTTTGGTGATTCGTTTGAAACTTTGACTACATTTCGAAGCCAAGCTCCAGCAAGCGAAACCATCAATTTTACAACAAGAAAATTTCACTTTTTCGTCCGTCCAACCGACATTACTTTCAATCTACCGGGAATTGAAAATTTCAACGAGAATCGGGCAAAGAAAAAAAAAATTTTTTTTTGTATGCTCTGAAAACGATTTATTTTCTTTTATGTATCTCGATAAAATCTTCGCCTCATAAGAAAAACTTTAATAGAAAAAATAAAGTCATTGGCTTTTTGCTCTTTCGTTAACTTTTTCGGAACTATTTTCCTGGCAGGAGTTTATACGATGTCCGGGTAAATGGCGGAAAATGGAATTTACACCACAGAAAAAGTACACCAAGCTGCACTAACAGAATGGCCGATGATTATAATAGCGTAGTTTTTTTGGATCGGTTTTGACAAGGCTACAATCAATCAAATAAAAATTTTCCAGTCATAGAGCAGATCAATCGATTATTAGTCTTGAAGGAGAGCACTTAGTGCATTCAAGGAACGAACAAAGTTTTTTTTTCAACATTCGAATTCAATTTGATATTTTATGATGAAGTGGATCTTAAAGTGAATTGAATTGTACATCACATAAATCATATTTTCGAGAAAGCACTATCCGAAAAAAGTAACTAAATAAACTAAAGTAACTAACTAACTGAAAAAGTAAACTAAACGAATTGTCGTTAAATATATAAGCGACATACATATTTATTAGATACTAATGGAATTAATTAATTGTAATAAATTTAAAAGACAGAATATTATACATGCATTGTGCAGTAATGGACAAAATAGAGGCTATTCTATGTATTCAATAGAGTTCTCTTTCGAAATGGCGCCATATTGAATAATAATTTAAATTCAGCTTTAAATAAGAATTTAGTGATTTCACATGAAATTTGAATTGATGATTTAAGAAACAAAAATATAACTTCTTTATTGAGTATAGCAATTTTCAGGATCGATGATCTCCAGCTCGCCGAAAAAACACATTTTCGATTTATATTAATAAGCTAATAATACGCCATGGATCATGGGCTTATCACCCGTGATCTTAAGACCTAAATGATACGAGAAACGGATACATCGCCTCGGATACGGACTGATTCTACGGTAACGACTTTTGGCATTCGAAAACGGACTATGATTGGCTTCTGAAACGTTCGAACATTGAATGACGGGGGAAGAGCTGGGGTTACTCGGTCCTTGCACCGCCAATCAGTGATCGACCGTGAAATGGAGCACTATAACATCCAAATCTTGGGCTTGAGCGAGGTCAGGTGGACAGGATCAGGAGAAGAACGAACCCCTAGCGGAAACACTATTCTGTACATTGGCCCTGAAAGTGAAGCCAGAAATGGCGTGGCGTTCGTCTTTACGCCGAGAGCGAGAAACAGTCTCATTAGCTGGGAACCAATCTCGGATAGGATTATCGTCGTCAGGCTCAGGACCAGTGTCAGAAACGTCACAATTCTGCAGTGCTACGCACCAACTAATACCGCAACATCTGGTGACAAAGAGGAGTTTTATAGTCAACTGAGTGCCACCTTCGAACGTGTTCCAAGAGGTGATATTATTATCATCTCGGGAGATATGAACGCCCAGGTTGGATCAGACAACACTGGACTAGAACACGTCATGGGGAGGCATGGTGACCCTTCACGACCTTGGATTAAGAGACCCGAAAACGGCGAATTATTTGTGGAGTTCTGTAGTACTCGGCAAATGGTCATCGGAGGGACCCTTTTTCCACACAAGAGTCATCATAAAACATCTTGGGTTTCCCCTGATGGTGGTACTCAGAACCAGATCGACCATTTGGCTATAAGTCGCCGATGGAGAAGATGTCTCCTCGATGTGCGAGCGAAACGTGGAGCTGACGTGGGGAGCGATCACCACTTGATGGTTGCCTGCTTGAGATTGTGTACAGCAGCTATCCGACGACCACAAATTCTTCAAATGAAGCGCAAGCTTAATGTGGATAAACTCAGAGATCCCAACAAAAAACTCGAATACACCACCATTCTACGCGAAAAGTCATCCACATTGGGTGAACATGAAATGCGCACACTGGACGCCAATTGGGAGGCAACCAGAAACACTTTTCGAACTAGTGCTGAAGAATCTGTGGGATATGCGCAAAGCGGTGAGAAACCCTGGATGTCGCAAGACACATGGGACAAGGTTGACAATCGGAAAAAAGCCAAATTGGCAATCATCTCTCAACCCGATGTCAACCAACGAACGCCCGACTTGAGGCAGAACTACCGCGATGCTCATATACAGCTTAAAAAGGCTGTTAGACGCGACAAGAGAAAGGCCATTGAAGATCTGGCAAACAAGGCAGAATCTGCGGCTTACCTTGGGGATATGGGTTCACTATTTAAAATCATGAAACAGTTGACGAACAGGAATTTCACCGCCAACCACCTGGTGAGAGATGTCAACGGAACTCTCCTTAATATGAGTGAACACCAGTTGCGACGATGGAAGGAATACTTCTCTGATATTTTAAACATCTTGTCAGATGAAGATATTCCGGAAACAGAACAACTTCCAAACATCCAACCGCAACAATCCTCTATTAGGGACGATCCCCCAGATAAGGAAGAGATAGTTTCCGCCATTCGGTCAATGGCGGGAAGGAAAGCTCCAGGTATAGACGGACTACCAACCGAACTCCTCAAAGCGGACCCGGAAATAACAGCCGATATACTCCTCCCACTCTTCACTAAGGTGTGGAATGATGGAAGATATCCGACTGAATGGAAGGAGGGCGTCATTGTGAAAATTCCGAAGAAGGGCGACCTTCGGGATTGTGGCAATTGGCGTGGTATATGTCTACTTACTGCCGTATCAAAAATTATGGCTAAGGTAATTCTCAATAGGATTAGTGATGTCGTCGAGAGCACTCTCGAAGTTTATCAGGCTGGATTCCGTAAAGGGTCGTCTTGTACCGACCACACAAATACCCTACGGATAATATTAGAGCAGTCAGCCGAAATGGGTTCGCCACTACATCTCATGTTTGTGGACTTCGAGAAGGCTTTCGACAGCGTTAAGCGAGATTACATATGGAATGCTTTCCGTAGGAGAGGTATTCCAAATAAGGTCATAGCTATGATTAAAGAATCCTACGAAGATGCAAGGTGTCGCGTCTTGCATAGAGGAGAGCTGTCCGAGAGCTTTCCTGTGCGAACGGGTGTCAGACAAGGCTGCATATTATCACCAGCCCTGTTTCTGGTGGTAATAAATGACATCTTGAAAGCTGCACTGGAAGGTGGGGAAGGTAAAGGTCTTCAATGGAGACTATTTAACATCTTAAGTCACCTTGATTATGCTGATGACGTGTGTTTGCTTGCACATACCCGTTCGGACTTAGAGTCAAATGTTCGCTCGTTGCATTCTAAATGCAAAGAGGCGGGACTGAAAATAAATGTGCGTAAAACCAAGTACATGCACATGGGTTCGAACGCAAGCACACCGATTGTTCTTAATGGACAGGATGTAGAAGAGGTGCAAGATTTTTGCTATCTCGGAAGCATTGTCAGCATGTTGAGGCTCGGCTAAATAAAGCTCGTCAGGCCTTCGGTATCCTTTCCCCTTTCTGGAGGTTAAGAGAGATCTCCCTTCGCACGAAGCTGCGAGTTTTTGACGCATGCGTCAAATCCGTGTTGTTATATGGTTGTACTACGTGGAAAGTGACCGTTCGACTTACCAAGAAACTACAGACTTTCGTAAACCAATGCCTCCGACGCATTTTAGGAATATTCTGGCCAGAAGTGATCTCCAACGACGAACTTTGGAGTACAACTCGCCAGACTAAAATAGGTATTGAGATTCAACGGCGAAAGTGGCAGTGGATCGGTCATACTTTGAGGAAACCAGAGCAAAACATCGCAAAATAGGCTCTGGATTATAACCCTCAAGGAAGACGTCGGGTTGGTCGACCATGTAACACATGGAAGCGAGCAGTTGAGCAGGAGGCCAGAGGAATAAACAAGTCCTGGCAACATCTTAAAGCCGATGCTCAGGATCGCGCCTTGTGGAAGAGAGTTGTTTCTGTCCTATGGCCTTATAGGGGGTCTTAACAGGAATTTGATTGAATAATACGCTTTCGATAAAATATTGTAAATTACCAATCCCAAATATTTGTATTATTGTAACCAGCGACTTTTGTTTCATTTAAGTTTTGACTATTACCATTGGTTTTCAAATCAGTGTCCAGGAAAGAGATCTCTGCTTCCAACGTATTATCTGACGTATTGCATCCGGAATAATTTATTTTACTGACTAATGTCTGTTTTGTAAGTCATACTATTACAGTTATAAACAGAACATAAAATAAAGCATTCCAATACGAGCAGCCTAAGCGAGCAGACGTGTTATAAATAAAACAAAACATGGTGTCAGGTGTGGTTTCGTTCTAAGAAAAGAATAAATCAAAACGAACTGAAATACGTAAATATTGGAATAAGTTTAAGTGATACGTGTTCGCGATTTATCGCAGTGTAAATCAAATTCTTCATATAAGTAGTGCAATATGTTGAAAGTGCGCGTACCAGTTCCAGAACCGCTAAGCCTGGACGCGGAAAATCCAGCTGTCGAATGGCGATTTTTTCGGGCGGCATATGAGAATTTTGAAATCGCGTCGGGTTTAAATAGCAAAACTATTCAAGTGAGAACTGCGATGCTTAAATCAATTATCGGCGCAAAAGGTTTTCAATTATTATTATTTCGATAGCGCATTTATAGACGGCATAATGAATGTGCTCGAGAAGCATATAATTCCGATGAAAAATGTAATCTATGAAAGATACATTTTTAAGAAAGCAGTGCAAGAATCGGACGAGACGTTCGAACAATATTTGTTTCGTTTGCGGAATAAAATCCGGCACAATAAGAAAAATTTATTGGTACAAAGTGACCTGAAATTAAGTGATGCAATCAAAACGTGCCAAGTGGAAGAACAAGCCGAAAACCAAATAAGAGAAATCAACGAAGAAAACGGAGAAGAAATCAAAAAATTGCAATTAAATTTGCCATTTGTGAGTATGAACACAATAAATTACGAAGCTACGAATTGGAAAAATGCCTAGCGTACGGCAAGTTATGTGCTAAGTGCAAGGGAAAGAATCACTTTGGAAGGGTCTCGAAAAAAAAAGAACAGAAAAAACCGACAAATCAAAACAAGTGAAACAGAATCGGATACCAGCGAGAACAACGAAGACAAGTCCAGTGAAGAATGGCACGCAGCAACATTTTTTTTACGACGCATCAAACAAAACAAATCGAAACGGTTTATGTCGATATGTTTTCAAGCTGCAATGTATTAGGCCAACCAAATTTAAAAAAAATATTTCGGACAACAAATATTAATTTGGATAACTTTGAGACAGACACAGTCATGAAAGGTTTCGGAAATGGTCACGCAAAGTCCATTGGTTCGATAGCGATCAAAGGCGAGGTAAATAACATTCGTCGAAAAATCAGATTTTTGGTCGTAAAAGAGCAATAACCGCCACTTTTATCATTAAATACGTCTTCAAATTAGTCATTGAAATTAGTAATGTTAAATACTGTCAATATTATAAAAATGAAAAATTTCTTAGAAGACTACTGCGACGTTTTTGAAGGAGATGGGAAGCTTCAACGGACTGTCAAGTTAGAAACCGATAAATCAATCCAACCAGTCCAACAGCAACCGCGCCGGGTACCTGTAAATGTACGATCCGAACTGAAAGACTTGTTGACAGATTTAGAAAAACGAATGATTGTCGAAAAAATCAACGAACACACAGACTGGACCAACAACTGCTTAATTGTCAAAAGAAACAATAAACTACGTTTATGCGTCGATCCATTCGAACTAAATAAAGCTCTTCTTCGTCCCAAATATCAAATTCCAACAATTGAAGAAATTTTACCCGAACTAAGCAAAGCAAAAGTTTTTTCAACACTTGATGCAAAAAATGGATTTTGGCAATTGCCATTAGATGATGATTCCAGCAAACTAACAACGTTTCGGACTTCATTTGGAAGGTACAAATGGCTCGTGCCATTTAGAATTTCTCCAGCGCCAGAAATATAGCAAAAGCCACAAATGGAATTATTAGAAGTTCTCGTTCTGGCAGATGACATTCTGGTCTACGGAAAAGGGGATACAACTTCTGAGGCAAAAATGGACCATGATTAAAATTTAAATCTGCTTTTGCAAAGAATACGCGAGACGAGGCTTAAATTGAATCGAAATAAATGCAAAATTGGCTTAAAATGTGTTAAATATTACGGTCATATTTTATCGGCCGAAGGGCTGAGAGCAGACCCTGAACAAATTAAAGCCATCCTTGAAATGCCAACATCGCCAAAAACGCAAAAAAAAAGACGTCGGGTTGGTTGACCATGTAGAACATTGAAGCGAGCAGCAGTTGAGCAGGAGGTCAGAGGAATAAACAAGAAGTCCTGGCAGCAACTAAGGGCCGATGATCTCGATCGACTGTTTCTGTCCTTTGGGTATATTAGCTTGGTTTTTAGTTGAAACAATCGACGAAATTCTCGGCCACTAGATGAAATCTGAGAATATTATAAGTTTGCCACAAAATTTGTAAATAGACATTCGTTAATGAATTACTTTTCACGATTCATTAATGAATTGTAAAAGGCTTACAAGAAACGAGTATATATGCAAGTATATCAATCAATCAATAAAATTCCTGTTGAGACCCCTATAAAGACATAGGGCAGAAACAACTCTCTTCAACAAGGCACGATCCCGAGTATCAACCCTTAGCTGTTGCCAGGACTTGTTTATTCCTTTGACCTCTTTCTCAACTGCTCGTTTGCTACATTGTCGACTAACCCGACGTCTTTTTGAGGATTATAATCCAGAGCCTGTTTCGCGATGTTTCGCTCTGGTTTCCTCAAAGTGTGACCAACCCACTGAATCTTCCTCCTTTGAATCTCAATGCCTATCTTAGTCTGGCCAGTTGTACTCCATATGTCGTCGTTGGAAATCACTTTTGGCCAGAATATTCCTAAAATGCGTCGGATTAATTGGTTGGCGAAAGTTTACATTTTCTTGATAAGTCGAACGGTCACTTTCCACATAGTACAACCATATAACAGCACGGCAAGTATATACTCGTTATCATTGAATCATTAATGTATTATTAATGACTTTTATTTTAATTCATTAACGAATATCGCTTAAGATTCATAAACGGTATTATTTATGAAACATTAACGATATTTTGAAGAGCAGGAATTTCAAACAAGAGAAGATCGCAGATGCCTTTTCTAATTTGTTATGCCGTTGAACTTTTCACGTATGCGCTCACGTACATACTTGAGTACGATCCTCTGCAAGCAAAATCTCTACATTTTCCACCATTTCCAACGTTTACTATGTTTTGAGATATCGATACGAAATATTCATGGCACCATTAATGCGCATTGCGAGATGAAAACTGCTTGTATTTACCAAATCGAAGTCGTGTGACCCATCTTGTTTACACTAATGTTTGTTTTGCCTAAGATCTTGACGCAGTTTATTTGTCTTGTGTCATTTCATGCTCGTTATTTATGAGCGCTCGTTAAATTGTTTGCTGGATACTTCTAAACTCATGCTGAGCTATTAGTATTATTGCATTGTCCAAACTCTATTAGGAGAGTAGTGTTAGTGAGTATCTCTACGTTTAGTATCCATTCTTTAACCGCTATTTCCAGGAATTATTATATATTATGTAACATAGTAAATATGAAAGTGCATTGCAATTTTACATATTGTAAAACGTTACCTCAATTTTTTGAAAAGTTGACTTATTTCACTTTCAAAATAAACGGCTCAAATATCAAATGATCTTATACTGTATAAAAGTGATTTATTTTCTCAAATGTCACAGTTTAATTAATTACTGTTGCAGAACATTAACGGATTGCTGATATTTCTCAAGAAAAAAAAATAATATTAGTCGAAGACATACTGAAAGTATTCATCGAAGACAAAACACAACAACAACAGTTTCCAAATTTTCCCTACTTCCATTTATTCGTCCAAGGTCGTGAAGCGTCGACCCAAGGGTCACCATGCCTCCCCATGACGTGTTCTAGTCCAGTGTTGTCTGATCCAACCTGGGCGTTCATATCTCCCGAGATGATAATAATATCACCTCTTGGAACACGTTCGAAGGTGGCACTCAGTTGGCTATAAAACTCCTCTTTGTCACCAGATGTTGCGGTATTAGTTGGTGCGTAGCACTGCAGAATTGTGACGTTTCTGACACTGGTCCTGAGCCTGACGACGATAATCCTATCCGAGATTGGTTCCCAGCTAATGAGACTGTTTCTCGCTCTCGGCGTAAAGACGAACGCCACGCCATTTCTGGCTTCACTTTCAGGGCCAATGTACAGAATAGTGTTTCCGCTAGGGGTTCGTTCTTCTCCTGATCCTGTCCACCTGACCACCTATCATAGTCCGTTTTCGAATGCCAAAAGTCGTTACCGTAGAATCAGTCCGTATCCGAGGCGATGTATCTCGTATCATTTAGGTCTTAAGATCACGAGTGATAAGCCCAGGATCCAGTGAGTGTCCATTTGCCATTTTTAGGGCAAGCAGGACTGGCTGTGGGTGAATTCTACTTCTTCTAATGTGGAGATGCGGACGAGAAAAAAATAATTCTGAAGATGTGCCACCAAATGCAACTCGCTCGGAATATTCAAGGTCTACAATAACCAAAACACCACTAAGAACATCTGCAACCAAATACGACTCGATCGGAATGTTCAAATATAACAACTACACGAGGGCACGATTTCTGATCATGAAGGTTCCCACATTATGTCGCTCATCAAACGCTGCAAGACTTCAACCAGCAGCAACAATAAGAACTACATACGGATATTCCGATCATGAACGTTCCCACAATATGTATGATTCGGCCGACAAGAACGATGTAAAAGAAGAGCGAGCGTCGGTGAATCAATCGATGATTAGAAAGTGAAAGATTTAAGGTTCTACTATTTCTACTATGGCGCTACAGCCCAAATCGGACCTTGGCCTCCTGATATTCAGATTTCTTAACATTTTTTCACTACTTATTATGGGAGGGTTGTTAGCCCTTTGCACAACCCCCTTTCTACGAATTTTTTTCATTGTCGTAGAATGAGGTGACCAAGGTATATCCAAGCAGGCAAAGTGCTGGAATTATATATTGCACTGACCGGTATTTAAACTCCCGACCTTCGCATTATAAGACCAACACGCTACCTACTAGGCTACACTCTAGCTGAAAGATTTAAGGTTGGCAAGGAATAATTAGTGAGCGAAAAAGTCCAAAGTGTAAAGCGATCTTAGTTAATTTAAATAAAGTTTTGCGGTTAAATGAAAGTGAACTTATTCATCTGGTGGTTTTATTTTTACTTGAATTCCAGTAACCCCTTGCGCATTTCAATATTTTGATTGTCAGGCGCAGCATAAAACTGTAGGGAATCTCTGTACAAATGAACCTACTGAACCCGATGCCTTGGTCTTAACAGGAATTTAATTGATTAAAGTCATAACACTATTCAGAAAATTTTAAATTTTTTTTTAATATTCAATTAATTCGATACAATTCAGCATTTATAAATAAATTAAACACAAATTAAGCTAAGACTATTATCAGTATACAAAATAAAAACTCCGATTAATAATCGGTTTCATATCCTTTCACTGGAAAAAAAACTCATGCAATCCAATTCCATTTCGGAAAACCTTTTAAGTAAGCACACCAGTTGATGAAATTACAAGAGACCTCTAACTACTGAATCGCATTTAAGTTCAATTGTCCTACGAAAGCATTTAAGTCCTTTACATTTAATGCTCTACTTGTTAGAAGACTCCAAGCATCCGTTCTATGAAATTTTACATAAAAAGCCTTGCGAAAAGTTAGGGCGGGAGGAGGTAATACGGGCGCGAAGGAGAATAGGTGTGGAAATTCGCTAAAACCTTTGCTTTGCTACGAGTCCTATAAAAGCGACAATGCCGAATGCTGTTAGCTGTTCTGCTTCAGTGAAAGTTTACTTAGCTCTAAAGTGAGTACCCATACCTACGGATGGCGAATTTCCACTCCGTTTCAAGTGCAGTTTTCATTCACAAACGATTATTGCACTTGACTTTATGATTTCATAACCATAAGTAAAAGGTAGATTTTAAAAAAAAAAAAAGTATAAATTCAAAAAAAAATTCCGAAAAAAATTCAAGATGAAGAAAACGTATTTGAATATTCAACAAATTATGGAAATTTACGTAAATGAACACCCCGAAGCAATCGTTTCGACCGAAATTACACAGAAGAAAGGCTTGTAACCACCAATATTTCCATACTTAACCTCAGCGACATTAGCAATTTCCACATTGAAGGCATTTACAAATAAAAATAAAAATGATTTATTGCTGAAACGCGACCATTAATGAGAAATCCTTCCGGCACTTTGTCACAGTTAAAAAGATCAATTCAAGAACAAAAACGAAAAGTCTAAAGCTGATTCATTTCGGTTCGTTATATATTACACTTATACCACGTAACGCACGACAAATCCGTACTGAATAATGCCCTGGAATCAGCGAGCGATATTGGCGATAATATTTCATTGTTGAAAATGGTCTAGATTGGAGCAGGCGGAGAGGGTGACTTGAATTTTATCCTGAAACAAGCCTGTTTTACATAATAGAACAGGCGGCGAATATAGCTCACACGAAATCGTCCTTTTTCTGCCGGGCTAAACACGTGAGATCACATCCTACGAAGAGGAATGGACGATGCACGAGCAAACAGCCTACGTGCCTTGTAAATGATACATTTATATAAGATGATCCTATTCCATTTATTCGAGGATAGGATGTACTCCTCGTGATACGATTACAAGTTTAGTATTCGCATCCTTTATTTTCGAAATCTTCTTTTTCGCTCTTTTTTCTCTGCCATACTTTTAACTTCAACGCCGCACATACAGTTCCTTATCGGTGTCTACGCTTCATTTTTTCGGTCCCAGTCGCTTTTCAAATGCTCTCATCATTTGTCAAGGCAGATACCAGATAGCCTGGAAGATATTTTTGGTTCTTAAAAAAAAAAAGTATGGTAAAGTCTTTTGAAATTTCGTAAAGTAAATTACGACGAAAATCTTGAAGATATATTTCAAGGACTGCACAGATTTTTTATTGTCTTCCTGGAAAATTTAGTTACACATATGTGCTTCTATTCAAATTTATGTAGGCATATGTTTCAACATTTATTTAACGGAAAATGCTGTGAAAATAAAGAAAGTTATCTATTAATAGAAAAAAGAGGTTATATTATTGAACTATATAAAATTACTATAAGCCCTGTGCTATGCTATGGCAGCGAAACTTGGACATTAATTCAGGCGTTCGAAAGTTACTTAACTCCTTTGAAAGAATGGTCGTCAGACAATCCTCGGACCTATGAGGGAAGACTCGATCTGGAGAATACGATACAATTGAGAATTGTATGCCATCTTGCACAATCCAGAAGTACCAACTCTCATAAAACTCAAGGAAGGCTGGCCATCTGGAGCGGATGGATGACGGAAGAATTTACAAACGCACAATAAAGGGCAAAGTCGATGGACAAAGACCAGTTAGAAAACCAGAGAGCGCTATGAGGATTCTTTTGACGCAGACAACAAATCACCGCTAAGATTTTCAAACAGAAGGACGCACGCGATTACTAAACCCTGTGTTAACCCTCATATAATTCAAAAAGCTGCTGTGGGCTTTTAATGAATGCGTTTAATATATTTTTTTTAAAAAACTCATAATTCACTAAATTATTATTATTATTATTAATTATTTTAATTATCACAATATTTATAATTTAACAACACAATTATAATAAATATTTCTATAACACATTTCACTATTATATATTTACTTATTTTTCTTTTTAATTAATTTTAATAAAACTGATTATTAATCTAATAGCAACGTTTTATACATATTTATTTTTCAACTACATAGCAACGAATTTATTTTTCGACTTTATAGTAACGTTTTAATTTTTCAACCGATTTTTATTTTTTTTTATTTTTAACGATTTTTATTTAGAGTCAGGATTCGCCTGCTAAAGTAGAACTACAGTAGCAAGTAAAATTACAGTAGTTCATTGCGAATATAGTTACTCCATGGGACACTAGAGGCGCTTTTCCATAGTTTGGCAGAGCTGAAGCACTGTTTTTGGAGCGAAATTTAAAAAAAGTGTCGATTTTTTTTTGGTACGTTCTGAACATCAAGAACTGTGCGCAGTTTGTAATGCTTAACTAAAAAGTCACAAACAAAAATTTTGAAGCAATAATTTATCTTAGGGTGCATGAAATTTGCAAAAAAATCATTAAACTCACCACTACACGAATGGTGAAATGGGGATGGTGAATTCGCAGGTGTCGGTTGTGACAGATCTGCCATACTCTACTCTGGAGGGATGTACTCTAATTGCGAATGCTGCTCATTATGAAATTCTATACGAATAGAGACTAACGCACGACAGGCTGGTCATGTGGAGCGGATGATGACGGAAGACTTTCTTTCCATATGCAAACTAAAGGGGAAAGACGATTAACAAAAACCAGTCGGAAAACCACAGAAGCGCTGGGAGGATCCCATTGACGAAGACAAGAAATCACTGCTAAAATTTTTAAACTGGAGGACATGGTCACTAAATTGAAAATGATGGAGGCGGAGTATGCAGGAAGCCAAGGTCCAATTTGGACTATAGTGCCATCATGAGTAAGTTAGGTATATTTAGGCTCAACTGTTGTGCTTGTTTATTTTTTAGTAGATTTGTTTAAAGCAAATAAAATATTTTATTGTATGAAACAAAATTTTGAATTATGTTGCTTATCATAACCTGTTGAACATTTAGCTGTTCTTCACTTCAGTCCAAAAAGAGTTTTGTTCCCTAATGATGAAATGCAAAGCCAATTTACATAACGATGGGTACTGCTCTGTGGGGAATATGCACTGTACCAATATTGTGTGTCCCTCATGATTCTAATCTGTGAATTGGAGCAGACGCTACAAACTCTAGAGTACAAACATGTTCTATTATTATGTACGATGGAGTTCTTCGATTATCGTTGCCGCAAGGAATAAAATTAATCGGGTTCGCTGACGACATCGCTGCTGTTACCGTGGCTAAGCACATCCAAGAAATAGAGTCAGCAACAAATGAAGCAATATCAAAAATTACAAACTGGCTAGAGTCCGCTGATTAGCTAGGGTGTAGCCTAGTGGGTAGCGTGTTGGTATTGTAATGCGGAGGTCGTGAGTTCAAATCCCGATTGGCGCAATATATAATTTCAGCACATGCTTGGATAAACCTTGGTCACCTCAATCTACGAAAATGAAAAATTCATAGAAAAAGGGTTGTGCGAAGGGCTAACAACCCTTCCACAATAAGTAATGAAAAAAATGTTAAGGAACCTGAATGTCAGAAAGCCAAGGTCCGATTTGGGCTGTAGCGCCATTGTAAAGAAGTAGAGTCCGCTGATTTAGAATTAGCTGACCACAAAACGGAGGCTTTTCTAATAACAAGCCGAAAGAAAATTGAATACGCGAACATTCAGGTCGGCAGTCAAACAATCAAAGACAATTAAATATCTAGAAGCTATGCTCGCTAATAGATTAAAATTTAAAGTTCACATGGACTTCGCGAGTAAAAAGGCATCACAAATGCATGCAGCCCTTTCCCGAATATTGCCAAACGTCGGAAGACAAGGATACGCCAGAGGCATTATACTTTCCAGAGTAGGCAGCTCGGTCCTCCTGTACGCTGCTCCGGTTTGGGTGGCGTCGCTAGCGACAAAGGAAACAAGGAAAAAGATGTCATCAACATATAGGCTCTTTGCGATAAGAGCAATCAGCGGTTTCCGAACAATATCGGACGAAGCAGCCTATGTCATAGCCGGAATGATCACCCATTGACCCCAATGAGATGCTGAGGATCTACGAAAGAAGATCCTCGATCCAATAAGAGGCAGCTATTGCCAGAAAAATAAAAGAAGAGAGAAATGTGACATCAATAGCTATGTGGCAAGCCAGGTGGGACAACACTACAAAAGGCAGATGGACCTATGTATGTATAAGCTAATCCCCGAAATTGGGGTCTGAACAAATCGGGTGCATGTCATATCACGAAGTTTGTATCCATTATGAGTATCTTCACCATCAATTTGTAGTATCACATAGTTTTTTATTTATTTATTATTATTATTATTATTATTATTATCTTTGTATTTCTCATAAATGGTTTTAAAGTACAATTTTAGAGACCTTAAGTCTAAGTAACGCACAAATTTGCTAACACCGCAACATTTGTGGTTACCGCAACACGTTACCGCAACATTTGTGGTTACCGCAACATGAAAGCCGAATGTTGCCGGAAATTTACGCCAAA
Organism: Chorisops tibialis; assembly: GCA_963669355.1. Taxonomy (NCBI): domain Eukaryota; kingdom Metazoa; phylum Arthropoda; class Insecta; order Diptera; family Stratiomyidae; genus Chorisops; species Chorisops tibialis. Next base: position 20,322,929 of record OY770264.1, read on the forward strand.
TACGTCAGAATTAGATAGAATTTAGGCGCTTTACAATTCTTCCAGGCAGAAGATGAGAAACCAGGAGCTTTTCAGGGGAGCTTTTCGAAATTTGCTTTTTAGCTTTTAGCGTGTTTCTAAATATACTAGACTGTTTACCTTATACTCAAACCAAAATATATTGCGTACAATTTTCCAGTTTACCAAACGAATTTTTCGATGTGATAAAAAAATTAAATTACTTGAAAGTAGGCAAACGAGCTTTCTTCCTTCGAACTTTCCAACCAGCTTTCGTACACACTTTTCGACGAGCTTTTTTTCTCTCTCGTAAAAGAGAATTGGAGGTCGGCCAGTGCTGCCACTATAGATCATGTTATCTGAAATTAATCCTCCATTCCCTTTTAACTATCCATTAAAGCTTCTAAAAACAAATAGGCAAAATGTGATCAGTTTGCGATTCTGCCACTATGAACTAACAACAGATGCAAATGAAATTAGAAAGCCTGCGATTTGGTGGAAATTAGTATATTATGTATTATACAGTAGAATTACTTCGAATCCTGCCCTAGCTTCTGATCCGTACAATAATTTCGTGCGTGGAGAAACAATTAATCCTTACCCTTCATCGTCAAAAACATATATTAAGGATAAAAATGCAAAGTCTTCTAACGTAAATCTTAAATCTGCAGTTGCTGGTCACAATAACTCCCCTCTCCTTGACCCACTTTTTCCTCCATTCGTAAAGCTCTCGATGAACTCTGCAAATTCTGAGGAGAATAGATATTTATTATCACGATTGAGAGAGCACAGAATATTTGACAACGTGCGGCTGTATCTTGCGTATATGCACAACAAATCTGATTCAACCTGCATTAACGGCAAAACAAAAACCAGTCTGATGCTATCCATTCAACAAGAAGGGCTTCCAACGGATTTAAAAGCGTTGCGGCTGATCTACACACGCTTCCACGAGCAGTTCAATCTTTCTCCTGACCAAGTTCATAAGGATCTCGCGACGTACGGTTCCCATGTTTCCTCGAAGCATATTTCTGATATGCAAAAAAGCCGGGAAGATCAAAATCGGTTTTTTCGTTCCTAACTCAAAAAGTAACCTACGTTTTTTTTACCACAACGCAGGTGGCATTAGAGGGAAGATAAATAATCTCTTCATTGACGCGAAATCTTGTCACTTTAATGTCATAATTATTACGGAAACTGGGCTAAACGACTCCTTCAAAAATGAAGAAATTCTGGACAACGACTGGACCATATACAGAAATGACAGGAATTACAGCGCAACAGGTCTTTCAAAAGGAGGAGGCGTCCTGATTGCAGTTCATAAATCTCTATCTAGCGAGATTGTTAACACAACACCATAAACACTTTTTGAACATAAATTTATCAGAATCAAACTGATCAATAAATATATTTACATAGGTGTTGTATATATCCAGCCCAACTCTGAAGACCAAAAATACCACGACATTCTTGACATTTTTCATACTGTCTACTGCTCTTTGGCAGAAAATGACAATATTTTCCTTCTCGGCGATTTTAATCGCCCAAGTATCTCTTTTCACACGAATCATTCGGATAACACTATTATACCGGGGAATCTCACGTCTGATATTGACACAACTATTATCGACACTCTGTATAATAACGACTTACATCAGGTAGTAAATTTACCCAATAAAAATGGGAGATGGCTTGATATGATTTTTACCGACGCATATGATGAAGTGATTGTTGGCCATGCCTCTGACGCTGAGAATCTTTTCTCTAATACTCAACATCACTCTGCCATCATAGTAGATCTACCATACGATCACACTAATTTTGTTCACTCTTACAATAATAATATTGTATTCGACTTCCGTAATGCTGATTTCAATGGCATTAATAATGAATTGTCCACGATAGACTGGACAGCCCTGTTCTCATCTAATGATCTTGACAATGCCATAACAGCATTTTACGATGTGATCTTTGAAATTGCTATCAAGCACGTCCCTGTAATAAAGCAAAAAGATAAATTATCGGAACCCTGGTTAGATAAAAACCTAAGATCACTGCGGAATAGAAGAAATAAACTATTCAAAAAACTTAAGAAAGTGGGCGCAATCTCCCCCAAATCTCCAAAAAAAATATGACACGCTGGCTTCAGAGTTCTCTTCTGAGTCCCGGACTGCATATGAAGGCTATGTAAAAAAAATCGGTGAAGATATCATAACAGAACCAAAAAGATTTTTCGACTTCGTTAACACAAAACGTAAAAGTTCGGGTTATCCCGTAACCATGACCAATGGAATCACGCAATCTTCTTGCAAGCATGATATCTGCGACATGTTTGCTGACCGTTTTCGCGACGTTTTTGGAGTACAGGCGGATTCGACCGAAATCGAGCCCAACATTTCGGTTCCTCCACTCGTTGAAAATATTTCATTAACCATTGAGGAGGTGCTTAATACTCTTACAACTATTGATGTCAAAAAAGGTCCAGGTCCTGATCTTATTCCTCCCTTATTTTTATCGAAGTGTGCCCTTCAGCTCTCAACACCTTTATACTGGCTCTTTAACAAGTCACTCTCATTGGGAGTTTTCCCATCGGCTTGGAAATCGTCGCATCTCACACCCATCCATAAGAATGGTGACAAACGAAATGTGAAGAACTATAGAGGTATAGCTATTCTATCAGCTATACCGAAATTATTCGAAAAAATTATCTGCGACAAATTAACCAAAATAATCAACCCTATTCTTAATGACCAGCAGCACGGTTTTAGAAAAGGGCGCTCAACCATGACTAACCTCATGATTCTAGTATCTGATACACTCTGCGCACTGGAAAATGGGCATCAAATTGACGCAGTATACACTGACTTTAGCAAAGCCTTCGACCGAGTTGATCACAACATCCTGATTTTAAAATTAAAAAAAATTGGTGTTACAGGATCCCTTCTTGACTGGATTAAATCCTATCTTAGTAATAGAACTCAATTTGTCAAGTTCCAAGGCTCTATTTCCAAGGAAATCGTAGTGTCCTCTGGGGTACCCCAAGGAAGTCACTTGGGACCTCTCTTATTTAATATTTTCATCTCAGATCTATCTGAAGTATTAAAAAATGTATCGCATCTGTTGTACGCTGATGATCTGAAAATTTATCATACTGTTACCTCACCCGCTGATGCCGCATTTTTGCAATCCAAGCTTATTGCACTAGATGAGTGGTGTAGTCAGAACAAGTTAGAGCTTAATGTCGGTAAATGTCACGTGATAAGCTTCTCACATAAAAGATCCACATACCTACATGACTATTTCCTGAGTGGATCTCAACTACATCGTGTGGATCAAATTGAGGACCTCGGCATTCTACTCGACATAAACTGTGCTTTAAATCTCACTACAACCGATTAATCTCAAAAGCCAATAGACTTCTTGGATTTATTAAGAGAAGAGCCAAAGAGTTTAAGAATGTATGGGTCACTAAAACATTATTCTGTTCCCTTGTCCGTCCTCTTCTGGAATATGCATGTCCCATCTGGGACCCCTCTTTCCAGTTATATAGCAACAGAATAGAGTCAATACAGAAGCAATTCCTTCTCTTTGCTCTTAGGGACTTGTATGATCCTAGAGCCTTTGAGAACCTTCCACCGTACGCAACTAGGCTCCAAATATTAAATCTTTTACCTCTTAGTTCTAGAAGAACTATGCTCACATCCTGTTTTACCTTAGATGTTTTGAATGGCGATATTATGGTAGATCACATATCAGATAAATTCAGACTCAATGACAATGTCAGGCTGACGAGACATTCAAGACTACTAAAGGAATATCCGCATAGTACAGTTTACGGACAAAATGAGCCTATTAACAGATGTTGTAGAGTATTTAACAAATTCAGTGTACACTACACACCTCCAATGAGTAAATTGACATACAAACTAAGACTGCGCTCTGTTTTATAAAGTATCCTAAACCCTGTATAACCATCCTTCTACCAGTGTCAATCTTACTAGTTAGATTAAGTTACGTAAGTTAAATTGTCTTAAGTTACATTAAATTAAATTAAATAATATAAGTTAATTATTATGTAACTAAATATCTTGTTATGATAAATAAATAAATAAAATAAATAAATAAATCCGGTTATACCAAACACGATAATAACCCTTAATACAGATATATGGAGTTATAAGTCGATTATAGCTAACTTGGATTTAACAAACAATTCGATATATAGCGAACGACATCATGAGAAAAGTTCGCTACAAAGGACTTATTGTGGCCTTCAATTTAATTAGACTGCGTTCATAAAACTTTTCAATTTAAGAGTGCAAAGTTAATTGGCGGTAAACTGACAAAAGAATGTCTAACTGTGAAAATTTATCGGGAACTCAAAAAACCAGATAGTTGGTGATAGGAAAATCAAAAAATCCTAGGTGCTTTAAAAATGTAAAAAGTTTTCCGGAAATTTTTATTGAGTATTTAATTGTGAGCTCGCACAAAATAACCGCCAAATTTTATTGTTAGTTGATAATTGCCCAAAGCATCCCCATTGAAAAATTTAATAAACATTAAATTAGTTTTTCTTCCTGCGAATGGAACACCCGTTTTACATCCTACAGATCACGGTGTCATTTGGGCTTTACAAAGTCACTCACTATCTTATCGGAAATAATAATTGACCAAAATATAAACTCAAAAATATCTTTACTGGATAATGTGCATATCATTCACCAAGCTTGGAAAACCGAAATAATAGTGGGCTGCTTTTGTCATGCTGGATTCTTAACCGAACTAGAACAAAATGCATTTGATGATAAAGATTATTTACCCTTAAACGAATCACCTAAAAATACCAAAATCCGCTTTCTAAGTCACATATTGAAATTAGCAGTTTAATGAATTCAAAATTTGAAGGTTGTGCGTGCTAGCATCGACACATCTTTGCGTCGACTAAATAATTTCGCAATAAATCTCTTTATGAGCCATCCAGTGTTTTCTTTTTAAATCATAGGTTATTTTGACACTGAAAGCTGTTTCCCGCTCAAAATCTTGACAAAAAGTCAGTATCATACCTCCGCGGAACGAAATGAGTCGCTTTACACTTGAACAACATTGGGAAATATTGAAAACTTATTTCCAAAGTGAGTGCTGTAGGCGATGTCAATTGGCCGCCTCAGAGCTGCAATTTGACCGCTTTGGATTTTTTTTCTGGGGAACCGTGAAGAACCGATGTTATGCCAACAATCCAGAAACGATTCAAGCACCTAAGGCCAATATCATCCAAGCAATCCGTGAGCTACAGCCCGAAACCATCGACATGGTCTTGGAAAATTGAAGTGACAGAATGCGCTACTGCGAAGCCAGCCGAGGCAGCCACTTGAACAAAATTGTATTTCAGCATTAATGGGAATGTTTGTTCTTATAAAATTAAAATTTAATTTTGTTAATTTTATTGCATTTTTAAAAAGAAACTTGTATTTGGCCCACTCTGTAAATCCGATGGTTAACGACGAAAAGTGTCTAAGTCACAAAATGGAAATTTTACAGCAGTGTGTTTTGAAACCAAAACACACTGTGTTGGTAAGAAATTATATATTCACATTTTCTACATTTTAAGTAATTTTGAGCCAGAATGTACGCACTTTCAATGTTTTGAAACGTTGCAAAAAAAAACAGAAAAGTGACTCCATGAAAAACACAATTTATAAAAATTTAGACTTTAGATTTAAACACCTCACTTAACTTTCTTGTCAACCGTCGAGTTTATCCTTTTTAATTAAATTTTCTTTTCTTAGTTAATAATATCATTTTGTTTTTTTCGACGCAATTTACACGTTATGGATAAAATATATGTATTATTGAAATAAATGATAAATATTAGGATCAATTTATTCGGTTATAACGAACGAAAAGTGATGGTTCCTTCGAGTTCGTTATAACCGAGCTATACTGTTTTTAAAAAAAAAAAATTGATAAATCGCTGTTTTCGACCTCTGCGAACGTTATCGAGGGATTAATTTTTTGATTAATATTGTTCGTTAGTGTCAGAGTTCATAGTGATACTGATACGATAAATTTGTCACGAATTTGGACGCGAAATATTAAAAACTACGTATTGAAGTTAATTTAATTGAAAACAAATTTTATACGGAACACACAGTAGAATTGTGGCACGCATCATGTAAAAGAAGAGGCATGCGCTCAAAGCATAATATAACGTTAGAAAAATACGCCAAATATCATATCTCAAACGTTCAACGAATACTTCTGTATCGAATACGAATATTCAAAGAAGAACTAATTATGAATTTAACATAAACTTGATGTCTTTTTTTTTTTTAAATTTTGATACTATGGAGTGTTCACATGCCAGGTAAAAACATAACAGAATTATGATTGGGTTTAAAGCCCAATCATATGATACTCTAGATGAGATGGAAATGACTTTAATATACCGGAAAATATGTCATCTCAAATTCTTTCGAATAGTGAATAGAGACTTTTGCATGGGAGGTGGTAGAAGTAGAGGGGGAGGTTTGTATTTTTCGTATATAACACCGAAAATGGCATGCAAAATGTTTTTTGCTGAATTTAAAGTTTTTAGTTTTAATTATTTGTAAAGAAATTGATCATAGTTTTCCTGAAATTGGGGCATTTGTTTGGGAGGTGGCAGTGGAACGTTTAAGATGATTTTGAAACTGCTTATCATCATCCTTATCACCATGCTTTGATTCAATTTCAAAGTCGATAGGTTTCATATACCTGAAGGAGAAATGCTTTTCTTAAATTTATAATAGAGATATTTGTGTGGGAGGTGGTAGAAGGAGTTAAGCGGAGCTGATAATTTTTTCTTACACTTATTTCAATTATTAAAAAACGAATTCTGGCAAAATTTGAAGTTTGTACTTTTTCTAGTTTGAATGGAAATCGATGAAATGCATTTAACACAAATTTTGCAATTGTATGGGAGGGGGTAAAAGGAGGGTACAGATCAAAACAAATTTTTTTCGCATTATTAATATTTCTATTTGTATGCTTTATACAAAATATCAAGTTGATAGCTTTAACATTTTCGAAGAAAAATAATTTAATTTAAATTTCAAAATTTCGTGAAATTTGTATGGGAGGGTGTAGAAGGAGTAAGGTGAAGTTGATAATTATTTTTAAAATAAATTGCAATTATAGTAAAATTAATTCTGACAAAATTTCGTTTTTTCAGCTTTACTAGTTTCAATGAAAATCGAAAATATGTATTTTTCAAAATTGACCATTTTTATGGGAGGGGGTAGAAGGAGTGAGGGGATCAGGTCAATATTCCGTGGTATTAATGACATCTATATCATAATAATTTGACCTAAATTTCAAGTTGATAGCTTAAATAGTTTCAAAGAAAATCCATTTCTTAATTTTTCTAAATTTCATGAAATTTGTATGGGAGGGGGTAGAAGGAGTGGGGGGATGTGGCCCATTCACGAACTTAAAGTTACTTTTTTGCTAAAAATGACACACAAAAATGTTTAGCACTGTAGCTCAAAGCTTTCGAGAGTTATGCTGTAGACAGACGCACAGACGGACAGACGGACAGACAGACAGACAGACAGACAGACGGTCACTCGGAATCGAGGTTTTTGAGCGACAAAAAATATTTCTGTACCCTTGGCGGCTCTGTGCGAGCGTTATTTCTTAGCGTTACAAACGGTAAGGCAAACACAATATACTCTCAGATTTCATCTAGAGTATAACAACCAAACTATGAGAAAATATCCAATCACTATATCTGTCTCTATTCATCCTGTGGTGTCTTTTGTGTCAGATATCATGTTTAGAAATTTTGCCATGATTTGATTGTTTGGCATTGCGTTTTGTGAACGCCCCATCACTTACTAACTTACTTACAATCGCGCTACAGCCCAAACTGGGTCTTGGCCTATTTTATACCACGCCACCATCATTCGCGGTCCAGTGTTTGCATCCTCCAGTTTCAAAATCTTATTAGAGATTGGCTGTTTGCGTCTGCGTTTCAATGCCCGAAATGAATTATTCCACATAACTTCAAAATTGAAATAAATTTGTATGAGAGCTCCAACAACCTTCAAAGAACCACATCTTCGAAACCCTTATAGGTAGAGAATTTATTTCTGGGTGAATAGTAGATTGGGTGTGGAACTTTTATTGCCTATTGCTTTTGTGGGGTGTCTGGTGAAAGGGAGAGGTGGGGGAAAACTGCGATTGCTAATATCTCCACTACGAATACAGATAGAAAACTGAAACTCGACATTCGCAAAGAAAAACGCTTATTTATAAATATCTCAACTATTTCCCAAGCTATTTCATTGAAACTTGGCACATTTATTAAGAAAGATATTACATTTAGATATATTGGTTGAGGGGGAAACGGTGCACTTTTCAAAATTTCAAACCGACGTATACCAAAATCCAATAAAGATATTAAGTTAAAATTTTGTCAGATTGTAGAACTATATGACCTATAAAAAACCTAGGGTGCAGCCTAGTGGGCAGCGTGTTGGTCTAATGCGAATGTCGTGAGTACAAATCCCGGTCGACGCAATATATGTATAATTCCAGCACACTGCCTGCTTGGATATACCTTGGTCACCTCAATCTAGTAAAATGAAAAATTCGTAGAAAGAGGGTTTTGCGAAGGGCTAACAACCCTTCCACAATAAGTAATGAAAGGAACCTGAGTGTCAGGAGACCTAGATCCGATTTGGGCCATAGTGCCATTGTAGAAGTAGATGACCTATAATTTTGGTAAAAATCTGAACTTGCAGGTATAAGAGGAGGTAGGTGGTTAGCCAAAAAGTCCAAAAATTTGATTATTTTTTTTAGGGCTTTGGTAAAAGGTACAGAGTTGGTCAAAGGAAAAAATAGAAAAATAATTAAAAAATAATACGAAAAAAATATCAAAGTTTTTGATTTTTTATTGAAATTTTAAGTTACAAACTTTAAAATTTGGGAAACTCATTTAGAAAAGTGCATAAAAGTCTAAAATAATAAATGTTATTCAAAACTTCTACACCCTCCAATGCAAAAGTATTTTATCGTCCATTTTTAATAAAGAACTTTTCGGGTGTATTCCAGATAAGGTCATAGCTATGATTAAAGAATCATACGAAGATGCAAGGTGTCGCGTCTTGCATAAAGAAGAACTGTCCGAGAGCTTTCCTGTGCGAACAAGTGTCAGACAAGGCTGCATATAATCACCAGACCTGTTTCTGGTGGTAATAAATGACATCTTGAAAGTTGAAAGCTGCACTGGAAGGTAGAGAAGGTAAAAGTCTTCAATGGAGACTATCCGACATCTTAAGTCACCTTGATTATGCTGATGACGTATGTTTGCTTGCACATAACCGTGAACTGACAGTCAAATGTTCGCTCGTTGCAAAGAGGTGGGACTGAAAATAAATGTGCGTAAAACCAAGTACATGCACATGGGCTCGAACGCAAGCACACCGATTTTTCTTAACGGACAAGATGTCGAAGAGGTGCAAGATTTTTTTAATCTCAGAAGCATTGTCAGCATGGACGGCGAAGCTGAAAAGGATATTGAGGCTCGTGTCTAAATAATGCTCGTCAGGCCTTCGGTATCCTTTTCTCCTTTCTGGAGGTTAAGAGAGATCTCCCTTCGCACGAAGCTGCGAGTTTTAGACGCATATATGGTTTCCACGTGAAAGTGACCGTTCGCCTTACCAAGAAACTGCAAACTTTCATGAACCAATGCCTCCAACGCATTTTAGCAATATTTTGGCAATGAGTGATCTCCAACGACGAACTGGAGTACAACTGGACAGATCAAAATAGGTATTGAGATTCAAAGGCGGAAGTGGCAGTGGATCCGTCACACTTTGCGGAAACCAGAGCGAAACATCGCCAAACAGGCTCTGGATTATAATCCTCAAGGAAGACGTCGGGTTGGTCAACCATGTAGCACATGAAAGCGAGCAGTTGAGCAGGAGGTTAGAGGAATAAACAAGTACTGGCAACAGCTTAAAGCCTATGCTCAGGATCGCGCCTTGTGGAAGAGATTTGTTTTTGTCTTAACAGGATTTTGATTGATTGAACGCTGATTCTGGTTGGCCTGTACACCACCTTAATGGTCCCGAAATGTGAATTTTTTATGGTAAGAAATTTCGAAGATATAATCATTTGAAAAAAAAAAAAAATCGGCCAACAGCCCCCCCCCACCTTTTTTTGAACCCCAATTGATAAAAAAATTAAATTATTTTTAAAGTTTGTCCCGCAAACTCCGCTCTATGTATGTTGATTTTCAGCTTCCTAGCTGGAACCATGGTTGAGATATTTGAATTCTTAGTTTTCAGCTTAAGCGCTCCCCCCGCCTCCACCTGAACCCTTACACCATTCCAAAATGTGTCTGCCTTATATGTGCGAAGGTCGGAAGTTCAAATTCCGGTCGACATAATATAGGTTACGTATCGGGAAACACATGCGAGAAATGTGGGTATATTTGATCAATGTTTACGCATCGAAAAAGATCACAAATATACTCACGTTTATCTAATATTTGCGCATCTGAAAAACTATGCCAGTAAACATATACATTGGGTTAAGGTATTAAGAAATGTTTCTGAACCCATCATAAAATGTAGATGCACTTTTGCATTTTCGAATGTTAACGATGGGAAACAAAATTATATTGCTTTCCCATATGCTGAGCCAGTAAATTATAAATTAGGATAAGCTCTCAGAAATTAAGTCAGTCTTAAGATGTCGCGTTAACAGTTGATTACGTGTAAAGTTATTTTTTGGAAAATAAAATAAAACATCGACACCCGAGTTTTATTAGTTATATAAAATCATCACTCTGCCTGGTTGGATATACATACATTGGTTACCTCATTGTAAGAAAATGAAGAATTCATAGATAGAGGGTTATGTGAAGGGCTAACAACTCTTCCACAGTAAGTAAAAATTTTAAGTAAACTCAGGGTCAGGAGTCCTAGGCCTGATTTGGGCTCTAGTGCCATTGTAGTAGATATGGCACTGAACGTGGTATGCAAATTGTTTCATGCAGAATAAAAAGTTTGTAGTTTTCATAATTTTCTACATTGTTTTTCTGAAATTGGGGCATTTCTATGGGAGGTGGCAGAAGAAGTAAATGATTTCAGATGATTTTAAAACTGTTTATCGACATCCTTTGCGTCAATTTCAAATTTTATAACTCTGATATGTTCCAAGGAGAAATGCGTCTCTTGAATATATAATATTGTTACAGATCTGGCAACCTCGCAATTCGATCTCTCTGGAATAGACAAGAATTATGTAGAACAGTATCCAATATGTAAAAAGCCATAATTAAAGATCTAGAACTTTCCAGTATAGTTGAGACATACACCCGACGACATACACAACGGAAGCTTCGAGAATAGAGGGAAAATATATAAAAGCGCGAAGCTTTCAGTCGGGAACCAGTCATTTTGATGATCGAGACGCGAACCAGTACAAGCGATAGGAAAAGTACGCGGCGGTAGTGCCATATAGTGCGAATCAAGTTAAAGTGCGAAGAAATAAATTATCACTTATTTTTAAACGAATTGTGTTTTACTTGAAATCCCGGCGAACCCCTAGCTCGCAACAATATAGATATGTGTATGGGACGGGGTAGAAGGAGTATACGGATCAAAGCAAAATTTTTCATTGTCAATAAAATTTCTATTATTGTATATTACTTTCTACAATAGTTTAACTCGATAACTTCGATAGTTTCGAAGAAAAATATTTTATTTGAAATTTTAAAATGGCACTTAACAAATTTCAGCACGATAGCTCAAAACGTTCGAGATTTATGTTGTGTACAGACAGAATAGAATAGAAATAAGCAACAAGAATAATAGTTTGGCTACAGCAATAATACCGCAAAAAACATTTTCAAAATTTTTTTTGGTGGCTTTTTCATTTTCAGATAGATTGTTATTACAAAAATAATGTAAAATAGTACCGACAATTCATTCTTTGTAAAAGAAAAAAAAAATTAAAATTTCCTTAAACATAAATGTACCAAAACACGTCTAAAACATACTTTATAATATACAGAAGTTTGTTACAAGGAAGTTCGAAATAAGGAAGTTCTAATGTAATTCGAAACAAAAAACCGCTTGCTACACAAGAATTTTAAAGATCCACCGATCATAAAACATCTTCACTGCTAATAACTAACCATTTATACAAACTTAAATAGAGATAGTTTACACCTATTTAATGCTAGCACGTCATTTCATCTTTCAGTTGCAATTTTCTCACGTTTCATTATCAACATGACTTTTACAACTAATTAAATTAATTTTAGTACAACTTTGCGACAGCATAGCGATGTCATGTCGACGCATTTCAACCCGCCAACAGATATCATGTTATAGATGTTTTTCTTCCATTAAGAAAACTTCGGATGTTTTTCCCCTTTTAGCGCAACGTAGCGTTAAATTACCTGGGCGACATCGCAACAGCTACCTACCACACAAGCCAATGATCGTAAGGGTAATATGTAGAAAATGCAGACCATCCGCAATTACTTTTAATGATCGAATCATAGGCTGACCGCGACCCAGACATTCGTAACTAGTTTACAGTTCATGGTGGTCTTTTGCAACGCTACCTCTTGTACTAGATAATAATTGAAATTATTATAAAAATTCCTTTCGAAATATTTCACAACATTCACAAAGCGGTTTTTGTAGTTGCAAACGATCGTTTTGTTTCTGTGCTATAGATACACAACAATCGAGGAGACGATCGCAAGAAAGATTCAAGAAGTTTTCTAAATACCAAAACGATCTACGACGTCACTGGTTTTCGCCATACACCTACAACCCACTCACTCGCTGCTAGAGTTTATTGCCAGAACGCGACTCTAGCTTTTATCAGCGGCCGAACAACTTAAAGATACTATAATGCAACCGCTCGAAAAGCTTAGTACGATCAGTTCTTTGTAGGCGTGTGGAGTTACATCTGAATTTTAGTGAAATCAAAGTAGGAATCGTAGCATTTCTTCGGCAATTTCGTTATCAATTAACACGACTCGAAAGAATTTTACCGTGAAAAGTGATAAGACTCGAGCTTAACTAGATTTCTCCGAATCTAAATTTATCGTATCAGTGAAAATTTTCGCCGGCATCTGTCCAAGTTCACATCGTTTTGGCGCGATCGCAAACTTAGCGTGATCTTCAGCTGATCAGTCAGGTAAGGTGGTACTAGAAACGAAATTCTCGATATTTCATCTGCCGAGACTTTTTATGAACGATCGAACCTGTTTCGAGGGAGTTTGAGACCCGTTTCGGGACTCCATTAAAAATAATTGCTAATCTGATTATCTTCTCGTCTTCAATTGAATGATTCTTACCTATCTAACCCTCAAACATGTTTCAGATTTAGATTCACGCGAATTAGATAAATAAACAGAAGCTAGAGTGAGGCGGTGGTGCAAGATATAAATTTCTTGTCTGCCATCTGTTTAAACATATTTTCAGTGAATCGATTGTGCTTGCATGATTTACTCTCGTCATTTCTAAGGGGAAAAAGTTTACATTTGAGCATAGTCTGTATCCATAAATAGTCTTACAATAAGTAAAAAAAAAAATTAAGAATTCCTCTGAAAAGATTATATTATTAGTTTTGCCAAGCTTAAAAATTGAGGCTTTCCCAGAAACGCGTTTTAATACTTTTTCGCTTTATCACTCGTTTCATAGCAGACTCTTGTCTGGTATTTCTTATTCTTATCAAGAAATCTTGTTGACTTTTTATATTTAGTATCGGTATTTGACTGTAAATACGATAATAATTCCTATCTGATAGGGATATGATTAATAGCGTTTTCCACTGGTATTGTACAGTACACTCGATTACAGATCTGCTTTTTTGTAGAAAACGATTTTCTTTCTCGCTCAGCAATCGTTGAAATTGGTGACAGCAGAAATTTATTATTAACTATTAAGATTAATTTTTTTTATTATTCGAACTGCAGCCTACTTACAGTTTCAAAAGTTCGAATTAAGTAATGGAACGCACTAAGATTTTGCTTAGTGGAAAGAGAAAACCAGAGAACTAGTGCAGCCAGTGAAAAACGCTGCTGAAACCGCGTTTCTGTCTGTGAAGTCCATGTTGACAAAGGCACCATCCAGTGCGACGCAAGTAAATCTGGGGTGGATGGGTCGGAATCTCCTGTTGCCTATATGTCCCAAAAGCTCAGCGTTACCGAACTAGAATGTTATGCGGCTGTGTTGAGCGTGAAAAAATTTAGAGCATACGTGGAAGGGACATCGTTTAAGATTATCACGGATCATGCTAGTCTCAAATGGCTGATGTCCCAAAAAGATCTCAGTGGACGTTTGGCTTCCTAAAGCCTAAAGCTTCAGGGCTACGACTTCACAATTGAACACCGTCGTGGGAGCCTGAACGTAGTAGCGGATGCCCTTTCTCGCGTATATGAGGAAGTATTAAACGCGCTGATTGACGTTGCTCCTTTAGTGGATTTGGAGTCTTCCGAATTTTCTAACGAAGAATACGAAGAGCTCAAGTCCACTATTGCGGCCAACGTTGATCGGCTTGCCGGCATATGCATGAGGGATAGCTTCGTGTACAAGCTCACAGAGCCTCACAACGGAGATTCAATTGTGGAGGACCGCGCTCTTCCATCGAGTCTGACGGCTGCTGTTATCGCTCAGGCCTATGAAGCAGATATCACGGTTCACGGTGGGTTAGCCAAAACGCTAGAGCGCATCAGACGATTGTTGCGTATTGGAGGCCAAACGGATTATTTCGATACCAAAATACCGAAATAATGCCTTAGTCATACAGTCTACAACATATCTTTTTATGTATGGACCCATTGTAGAGAGAAGGAGGAAGCTGTGGAGGTTAGAGGGGCTCTTTCATTGAAAAGCTCACCAATTCATTATAATTATCTCCTCATTTTAATTACTTTAAAAGAAAATCCATACAAAGTTTGTTTACAATAGCAAAATATCGTTAAAATGTTGGCAATATTCTAGATTTTTAACTCGAATGAAAATCTTCAAATTGTCGGCATAGCCCAAACAAGAACAATAGTGGTAAATAGAGAAGATATTATTTATGAAGAAAAGTTCCCCTAAGTGGCTACCTTGAGCCCACGGGTTGACACAAATACTTCTAGATACAAGATTCTAGATTCAATCTTGACATATTGGGTTCTATTGCTCAGGTAAGAAGTTAGCCAAACAAGCATTTCGGAATGAATGCCAAGAGCATATAACTTAGACAGTAGGAGACTGACATGCACTCTATCAAATACCTTGACGAAATCCGTGTACATAACATCAACTTGACACCCTGCTTCAAGTGAATTAGTGGAAAAATTACTAAACAGAGTAAGGTTAGTTGAAGTTGACCTTCCAGCAACAAAACCATGTTGAAAGGTTGAGATGTGTTCTCGAACTACAAAATAAAGCTTGTCTCTTACAATACTTTCAAAAAGTTTGGGAATCGCAGATAGAGATAGCTCTGTAATTTTCAACTAGATTTCTAGGTCGTGATTTATAAATGGCAGTGATATAGGAAACTTTTCACTGGTCTAGAAGTTCACCGAGATTAAATATATTTTTAACGGAATTAATAATAATAATAATAATTTATTTCATCAAAAAATTGATTACTACATTTATGCACAATAAAAAAATAATAAAACAGAATTAGGTACACAAAAATTTTAACTTTTTACAAAATCAAACATAATTAACCTCAAGAAAGCTGATTTTTTACTTGTGGAACACTCATGTGAAAATTCAATTGCGAGAAAAAGTTATTGAAATCTCTTAAAATGAATGAAACTGGTTCATAAAACCCGTAGTTCGTGCGATGCTGCGGAATTCCACAAAGCTCATAATTTCGCAAAGGACGTCATGGAATGTTGAACTTAATCATAGACAGCAATTTGTCAAAGTCAATTATACCTGAAATAACTTTAAAATCAAAAACAACTCTGGTATGGATCTGCCTTTTCTTAAGGGAATCTATAGAAAGCAGATTTAAACGATCAACATATGGCGGCAACCTGAGTGGATTGGACCAGGGAAGGCCCTGAAGGATACACCTTAAGAACCGATGCTGAATTGCTTCGATCCTATCTATGTGAATGGAATAAAATGGCGACCAAATAGGACTAGCATATTCTAGGATAGATCGGACGAATGCACAATATAACATTTTCGTTGTAAAGAATTCATCGAATTCTTTCGATTGTCTCCTACCGAGGATAGCGTTTGCTTTAACAGCAATGTGATTCACGTGATCATCAAAGGTAAAATTACAGTTGAATAGTACGCCCAAATCACGTACTTTTCATTAAGTAGAGCATCCATCTCAACATAGTCAAAATTCATCGATATTCTCTTCTAAGAATACGAAACAGCAGTGCACTTATTGTTGAGATGTAAATTGTTAAGTAAGCACCAGTCATGAAAACGCGAGATATCACTTTGCAATAATAGACAATCATTGCTGCTGGAGATAGCCTTAAAGATTTTCGCATCATCGGCATAGAGAAGAATGTTCCAGTTAGAGATAAACGAGCTCACGTCATTAATAAAGAGAAGGACTAGCAGTGGACCCAGATGGCTACCTTTCGGAACGCCTGAAGTATTAAATATTTCAAAAGATAACGCACCACGAAAGTGTACTTTCTGAATGCAATTACTAAGATACGACATAATCCAAAGGACGAAAATATCAGGAAAACCAAGCAGGCGCAGCTTATGCACAAGAATATTATGGTCAATTTTTAGTAGAGAATCTCGGCAAAACTTTAACACAGATGCAGGAATATTATCCGGGCCAGGACTCGTATTACTTTTTTAATTTACAGATACACGAACTCATGTCATTAATAACGAGAAGGAATAGAAGTGGACCCAGATGGCTACCTTGCGGAACGCCGGAAGCATTAAATATTTCAGAAGTATTAAATATTTCAGTAAAGAAAGTGTACTTTCTGAATGCGATCACTAAGATACGACTTAATCCAAAGGACGAAAATATCAGGAGAAACAAGCAGGCGGAGCTTATGCACAAGAATATTATGGTCAAGTTTTAGCAGAGAATCTCGGCAAAACTTGAACACAGATGCAGGAATATGATACGAAATGAGGTGTTTAATGAAGGGGGGTACGCGATAGAAGGGATGGTAACATGTTAATATTTTGTTGAATGATTGCTTGAATCACGTCCAAAATTCGCTTTATGGAATGTTATTTTCATTGACGAAGTAAATTCATGAAATTCGGTTTTTTTTTATATTCTTGAAACTATTTATTTGTAAGGGAGGGGTAGAAAAGTCTGGGAAATTGTAAAATTTGTGATGTAGTATTATTTCGTTTATCTTGAAAGGTGTTTGTACGAAATTCCATGATCGTAACTTTTAATTTGTTGTTTATTAGTTGATTTAATGAAATTGGTTGAAATCATACTTTTGCTTGGAAGGAGTTAGAAGAGCAAAATGGATCTCAAAACTTTTGATGCAACTTTGTTTTAAATATTTTAAGAAATGGTTGTGGTTTCAACAGCATTAGCTACATCTACCACTAATTATGGCGATACGAAACTATTTCAATTCAATACTGAGAAACACAATAATGAATTTAAATGCTGCTGCCGATGACGTAACAGCACTCAGCCTAACTTTCATTTTAGCAATAGCTTCCCACGAAAGTAGTGGGTACTGGACACAACGGAACTCCAACACGAATTCCGAATAAAAAAATAATCATTAGTATCAGTTCACTGGGTAAAATGTTATTCTTGGACAAACACAAACAAATCTTCACTTTGTCTTTGGTAATAAAAGACTTAACATACATTTCCCCTGATTCAGGCATGAAAAAATGAGATTTATTGATTGACTAGCAAACGCCCGCGACTTCGCCCGCATAAAAATCACAATAATAAGTAATTTTTGAGAATGTATTTAGTAATACATTATGCTTACTTTAATGGCTCTTTGAACACAATGTTTTGTATTTTGTTGGAATCAGACCCATAAATTATTAAGAATGATAGCATGATACTTGCATTTGAATGGGAGAGGCTCGTGATCAAGTCAATCCCGTGATTTGAGATCATATACGTATTAAAGAGCATTTAGAACATGTCAATAATTATAGCTTGTGTTAATTAAAAAAAATGCCAAATAAAATAACATTAAGCTTGGAAACCTAACAGGACTACGATTGTGCGTAGAGCCCAATCATACGATACCATAGATGAAATCGAAATTTTTGTGATAATATGAAATTTGGTATGAGAAGTAGCTGCACTGAACTAATATGTTTCACATCATGCTAGAGTAGCTATAAAAATGTTTTGTACCAAATTTAAGCTTCAAAAATTGAGTAGGTACTGAGAAACTTAGTGCATTGAATTTAATGAAATTGTGCAATTTGTATGGGGGGTGGTAGAAGGAAAGGGGGTTTTTCGGTGATATTTCGAGAAACAACTGTAATCATCATGCAATTGATATATTTTAAATTTCAGGTCTGTATCATTCACGCTTTTTAAGAAAATCGAATTTTTGTAAAAACGTGGAATTGTGTCACATTGTATGGGAGGGGGAAGAAGGAGTGAAGCTACTCGGTTAATTTTTTCCCGATATTAATAATGCTAATTAAGGATAGATTACAAAATTTGAGCTCAATGCAAGTTATATGTACTGAGAAAATTAGTTTAGAGTATTTCATGAAAAAGTGCAGTTTGTATGGGAGGTTGTGGAAGGAGTTGGGGGTTTCAAGTGACTTTTTGAGAAGCAACTCTAATTAATTTACAATTGACATATTTTAAATTTCGGATTAATAACATTTAAAGTTTTCAAGAAAATCGAATTTAAGTAAAGTCGTGGAATTGTGTCACATTGTATGGGAGGTGGTAGAAGGAATGAAGCTTATCGATTAATTTTTTCCCGATATTAATAATAATGCAAATTAAGGATTAAGCACAATATTTAAGCTCGATTAAAGTTACATGTACTGAGAAAATTAGTTTAGAGTATTTCATGAAAAAGTTCAGTTTGTATGGGAGGTGGTGGAAGGATTCAACTAATTTGTATACCATAGAACACATTTCTGATAAAAATAGTATGTTCTAAATTTCAAATGATTTGCTCAAATAGTTTTGACGAAAATTTGATTATTATATATTTTTGAAAATGAGTCATTTTGTATGGGAGGGGGTGGAAGGCGTGGTAATATTGAAATAATACCGCACGTAGATTACATCTCGGTGCACATCTAATAAACTGTGAAAGTTTCAGTACAATCGGTTCAGCCGTTTTTGCGTGAAAACCGGAAAGACAGAGAGACAGACAGAGAAAATTTTCAAAAACGTTTGTTTCTGCTTAGTTATTGCTAAATTAAAGCAAAAAACTTATTTATAGCCATTTATAAACAAATAACAGACAGACACTAGAATTATATTTATATGTATAGATTTCTGATTGTTGAAAATTCAGTATGCGTGATGTACTATTGTCTAAAATTTAAAATAATACAAAATTATCGCTTTCATTTTATATCCTTAATTAACGAGTTTTACTACCTGTTTTCGCTATCAGATTACACAACGCGCCTACAATAAATTCACAAATTAATAAATAAAAAGTAAAATAATAACCCAAAAAAAAATATCGAGAGTGTAGGGGTTATCCAATAATGCCTCAATGATAACCTTCAATGTCCAGCAATAAACGATATAATCCAGAGTCAAAGAAAAGCATACTCACGGAACATATATATTTGGCGCCCACATACATACATTTTTATCAGTCAGGCGTTAAAACTAATTACCGACATCTGACACAGATACGGATACATAAAATCATTTTACTCCAATTATATCTCAACAATATTAATTGGTTCGTATGCTCTATTTTCTTATCTTTAGTCTTTGTTATGAGACATAAAATCATAAAATTGATGCTTCACTAAGGTTAACTGGCGCGAGGAAAAATGTTGAGACGATTAAAGTATGATATTTAGGATGAGAAAAAAAGAGCTAAGTGGAAAGCATATCCTTTGTATTAGATTCATTCTTTTTTATTTTTTTCGAAATTCTGAAGATTGACTGTGCACAAGGGTTCTCTCAATTGTATAATTTTTTCTTTACACATCTAATTGAAATAGCTAATGATTGAAGTGGCATTAGTGCAATTCAGACATACATATGTAACACAATCCTGTATTGAAATTCTTCTGAACATAACAACTTTATTAGTATCTGGTAACACAGTGTAAACAAGATGTTAAAAAGTAGCATTATAAATTATATTCAGAGAAAATGCATCAATTATTGCATAAATTACATCTTATGGCAGAGTTTTTCATTCCTACTTTGTTGCATTCGCAGTTCAGCATCAATTCGGTATTGCAAATTTATTAATTGTTAAATTGTTTGTTGATTTTATCGATTGCGAAATGCAATGCGTTCCAATAAGTTTTCCGAGAAAATTTCTTGAATGAAATTGGGTGATTCTAGGAAACGGATATGATCAACACATATAGAAGACCAAGTTTTTTATTTACTAATTCATTGTTCAAACACCACACCCATAGAGCCCACATTTTATTCCAACATGGAAATAGATTCAACGGACAACGGTCAATCTCATTATTTGCAATAATTAATAACATAAAATAGCCTCGAACACCCTAAGAACAGAACCCACTATAAAACTAGAATGCTACATTACCTTTTCAAATTGTCCCTTAGATCTCAATCTATTGCGTAGTAAAACGACATTAGCCGTGTTTTTTGTTGCTTTATTCAGAGCAGATTAGCGTAGTTACATTGTAAGCAAAAACAAATCTATGTATCCCGATTAGGTTAGTTATCCCAGTGAGACTACTGGGGTAGCTAACCTATTTGGATAAATAGCTCCTATGTTCAAAAATAGGTGACTCAATAAAAACTTGGGGCTTTCATTTCCCAATCGTTGATAGCAATGAACTTTAAAATGTCTGACAAAATAACGAAAAAGTCTTGATTTATCTTAATTATTTTTCTTGTTATATAATGAGTTAGTAATTAGCTACAAAATTTCTTAACAACAAATTTCTATTTCCTCTAGAGTATCGCTTCAAACCCAATCGTAGTCCTATTAAACTTTTCAGTACTTGCAATAAATGTTATGAAGTTGAAATTTGGTGTAAAGTATTTTGGTAACAATCATAGTGATATGAGAAGAATTTAATTTGATCGCACCGCCCCTTCTATTACGTCCCATACAAAATGACGCACTTTGACAAATTCCTAATTAGTAGATTTTTAAGTAAAAATTAAAAAAAAATTCATGATTTATCCAATAATTAAGAAAAAATGCATTCGTATCATCCACTAAATCGACTACTATAAAAAATGGTGCGAAGTTAGGCTATGGGAGCTCAGACCCCGGTCGATGTAAAATTTCAGCATACTATTTACGTGGGTATAGCTTGGCCACCTTAATTGGCGAAAATAGAAATTCGCAGATAAGGGGTTGTGCGTAATAACCCTTTCAAATTAACAAATAAATGTTAGTGCCAAAGCCTAAAATGTTGCGAAGGACAAAAAAAATCCTGTCTGATCTTCGTCTTTCGAATTTTGTATTCCTGATCCAAATCCACGGATATGTACGGACATTCTAAATTCTCGTATGATTTCTGAATATTCGGACCGGCAGTAGTGCCGATCCTGCCGTAGTTGAAGAGCCGCTACTAGATCTAACAAGAGGCGACCAATGTGTGCACTATTTCTGTATTAATATTTATAATTACTTGCGGACATTGCATTTGGCAGACTATGGTATTCGTTTAATGGAAGATTATCATGGCGAAGAAGAAAAATCATGGTTATTGCTAAAAAATAGATTTGACGACAGTAACAGGTTATTCAAATTCCCAAAGAAAAAAGACCATTAAGAAATTTAGAGGAAAACAAACAAATTCGCTATGCTCATTTTGAAAATTCTCAAATTGGACAAAAAAGTTGAAGAAAAACAAAACGATTGCGCGTAAATCCCGATCATTCGATACTCTGGATGAAATAGAAATTGTAGTGTACTCAAGAAAGTTTGTATGGGATTCGTAGAAGGGGTGTTAGCATTGAACTAATTTTATTCATATCACTCTAAAGTAGCTTACAGAACTGTTTTATACAAAATTTGAGCCTCAAAACTTTAGTTGGTACTGTGAAATTTAGTGTATTAGATTTAGTGAAATTGTATGGGAGGTGGTGCAAGGAGTGGGATTTTTAGTGATTTTTTTTAGAAATAACTATGAATATTATGAAATTGACTTCTCATAAATTTCAGAATTGATGAAATTGTTTGATACTGTATGGGAAAGGATAGAAGCAGTGAAGCTATTGAGTTAATTTTTTTGGTTTATAGTATTTTATGAAAAAGTGCAGTTGGTATGAGAGGGATAGAAGGAGTAAGGATTCCAATAATTTTTATACCATACTTCACATTTACGATAATAATAATAAATTCTCAATTTCAAATTATTAACTTTTCTAGTTTCTAAGAATATTTTATTATTTGAAATGTTTGATAATAAGTCATTTTGTATGGGAGGGGGTATAAGGGGTGGAGCGATTTGACCCATTTGCGAACATGACCTTACTATTTTATCAAAAATGACGTGCGCAAAATTTATACTTTCTTGCTCAACGCGTTCTCGAGCTAGAGAGCGAACGGACGGACGAACGACATCCTGTTTTGAAATTTTTTAGCGACAACAAATACTTTTGTACCATTGGCGACTCTGTGAGGGTAATTTTTCTTGGCGTTACAAACTATACAGCAAACTTATAATACTCTCAGATCCCATCTAGAGTATAAACATAACACAATTATGATTGGGCGTAAAGTAAGCAATGTACCGGAAAATATGTCATCTCAAATTCTTTCGAACAGTGAATAGTGACTTTTGTATGAGAGATGGCCGAATCTGAGCGGAGAGGTTTGTAATTTTTATATATGATACCAAACGTGGTATGCAAAATATTTCGTGCTGAATTTAAAGTTTCGAAATTTCATGAGTTCACTCGGAATCTAGGTTTTTGAGCAACAAATATTTTTATATCCTTGGCGAGCACTATTTCTTAGCGTTACAAACGGTAGAGCAAACACAATACACTCTCAGATTTCGTCTAGAGTACAAAAAAGCAGTACCAATAATTTTTAATGGTAATCAGCGACTAAGCAATATCCCGAAATTTCAATTAAAAGCCAAAAACATAATTATAAAGATGTAACAAAACCTATTTCCGATTAATGAAAATATATATGTAAAAGAAATGTATATAAAATTGCGGTTATGATTTTTCAATTTTGTCGATATGCGATTACATAATTGTTTGAACCTAAATCCTCTGTAAAAAATACTTTGTTCATTCATAAAATGAAAAATACATACCGCCGTCGCCCAGCAGTTCACTTGAAAATATATATGTGCGTCTATAAAATAAATCAACTCGATAATCGCCTCTGAAATTAAATAGTTTTAACTTTCAGTTCCATGGAAATTGTTATTATTGTTATTATGGACGTTCGAAATTTGTTTATCAATTCAGCTTTCATTCATAAAATTTTCTCAGAAAAACTCAATGAAATGCATTGCATTTCACTTACGAAAGCGATAATAAACAATTTCACTTTATTTAAGTGAGATTTGCAAAATCTCCAAAAAAAATTCTTAAAAATGCTATAAATTAATATTTCAGACAAATAAGAATTAGTTATTATGTCAATGTATTGTTTCATGAAACTTATTTATAAAACGTGATGTTAATGATTGTTTGATTGATTCCTTGAAGGTATGGCAGTCGGTGGACGAGTTGGGGGTATCGTAAAATTTGTAATGCAATTTTCTTACGATTCCTGGGAATGGTGTTCGTTCAAAATTTAAAGTTCGTAACTAGTTATTAGTTACCTTATTGAAATTGGTCGAAATTACAATTTTGTATCAAACAGGGTAGGACACGGATTGCATACGTATTGATGCAACTTTGTTTCAAATATTTTTAAAAATATTCGTACAAATTTTTAAGATAATTGCTTGCGTTGGTGATAATTGATTTACTAGAAATGGTCAAATTAATTATTTTGTGATGGAGGGGTAGAATTTTGCTTGTTCACTATGTCCCCACTTCAGTACATAATAGTTTTGGTTGAAATTGCTATTTTTCCTTTATGTTCATCAATTAGATGTATGTACTTGAACTTTGTATCTTTTACCAGAGCCCTAAGAAAATTAGTGAACATTTTCAACATTTTGGCTCCCTGCCCTTACAACACTCTAACTTAACAATTTTACTAACTTTATAGGTCATACAACCTGACAAAATTTAAAGTTAATACTTGTATTCGATTTTGAGATATATCGGATTGTAATTTTGAAAAGTACACCAGTTTTGAAATGCTCCCAATTGCCCCACACTACTATCATGACCGAATGTTATATTTCTTCCCATTTTCGCTAATATAGGTGTTTATATGTTGCAAGTAACAATTAAAATATAAACTTTTTGTATTTAGTAATTCCGTAGATATAATTATTTAAAAAAGAATTCGGCCGTCAATGCGTCTCCCTCTTTTCAGACCTCACTGAATACAAAAATGTATTAATCTTTGAACCAATATATCGGAATGTCGAGTTTCAGCTTTCTATCTACATTCGTAGTGAAGATATTAGCAAGTGTAGTTTTTGACTATATCACTGCCCCGCATCCTTCTTCAACCTGACACTCAGGTGTCAACTCTCTCGACAATCGACCCAAAAATGAACTTCCTTTCTTTAAGAATCGCGGAGATATGTACGCCGGACTGTGTATACAGAAAGGCGGATTTTTTTTTCGCATTTTTAGACTAACAATTCACGAAAAAAAAAATTTCAGAGAAGCAAATTTTATTTTCTGTGTCGATTACAATACTTTATTATTAGAATAATAAAGTAAAACGAAATATTCATTACTTTATGGTTTGGTGAATGTTTTCACAGTGCATTTCGAAATGAAAGAAAAGATTTCCGGATTCTACACTGTTACGCTTTATTATTCGTGGCGTTTCGGTCTCTGCTGAGTTTGATAAAGGTGTCAGCAGAGACCGAAACGTCACGAATAAAAAAGCGTAACAGTGTAGAATCCGGAAATCTTTTCTTTTATTCATTACTTTTCTAATAAGTTAATATTTATAATGTGAAGACCAATAAATTAAAAAACAAAAACAGTCGAATGCCTTTTAGTCGGTTTCAATGCTTTGTTTGAAATAAAAAAAAAGATTTGCGGAATTTAAAAAAATAATGACTTAGAGTAATTCTAATCAAGTTATGCCGAAAATAAAATTATTGCGTCATGGAAAACCGTAGCTACTCGCATCTCAAAAATCTTAGTTCGAGATTTATTTGGCAGGCCTTATGTTCTTAATTATTCTTCTTCAACCGCACTATTGCATAATTTAGTCCTGATCTTCAGGACTCTCAACAATGTTATTTGTTATCGTGGAAGGGTTGTTAGCCCTTCGCTCTACTCCCTATATCCGATTTTTTTTTTCACAGATTTAGGTGTCTATACTCGTACGCTGTCACTGTGCTAGAATTATGCTCCAGCTTGGATTTGAACTCACGACCTTCGCCAAATAAACCTATACTCCACCCACAAGGCTCCACTCTGACAAATTATTATTTTGTTATAGATTGATTATAACTTCATATTTATTTTCTGCCCTGATGATCTAAAAATATATCATGCCATATCCTCGCCCGCAGATGCCGAATTCCTGCAATCCAAACTTATTGCGCTAGATCATTGGTGCAGTCAGAACAAATTAGAGCTTAATGTCAGTAAATGCCACGTGATAAGCTTCTCACGTAAATCATCCTCATATCACCATGACTATATCCTAAGTGGAACTCAACTACACAGTGTTGATCAAATTGAGGACCTCAGCTTATTACTGGACAATAAACTGTGCTTCAAATCTCACTATAATCGAATAATTTCAAAAGCCAATAAACTTCTTGGGTTCATTAAGAGAAGAGCCAAAGAGTTTAAGAATGTAGGGGTCACCAAATCTTTATTCTGTTCTGTTGTCCGCCCTATTCTGAAATATGTATGTCCCATTTGGGACCCCTTCTTCCAGTTATACAGCAACAGAATGGAGTCAATCCAGAATCAATTCCTTCTTTTTACTGTCAGGGAATTGTATGATCCTAGAGACTTTGAAAACCTTTCACCCTACACAATTTGGCTCCAATTATGAAATCTTTTACCTCTTGGCTCTAGAAGAACTATGCTCACATCCTGTTTTATCTTAGATGTTTTGAATGGTGATATTAAGGTTGACCACATCTCAAATAAATTCAGACTCAAGGACAATGTCAGGCTGACAAGACATTCAAAACCACTAAATGAATTTCCACATCGTACAGATTACGAACAAAATGAACCTATTAACAGATGCTGTAGACTATTTAAGAAATTCAGCGCACACTATACACATCCAATAAGTAAACTGACATATAAACTGAGACTACGCTCCTTTTTATCCCCACAACCCGTTTGACCCTTCCACCAGTGCCTATCATACTTATATTAAAATGTGTATAATTAATTAAGGTAAATTTAATTATATTAGGTTATATTAAATTATGTTGTTATGATAAATAAATAAATAAAAAAAATACAAAAGTCTTGAATCTAATATCTAAAATTTATAAACTTTCAACGATATGAATCTTATTACACTTATGTACAATATCTTGGACAGGCATTTTACAATATGGCGATTTATTTGGAATGTATAAAATGGTAAATCATAAAAATTTTCGTGAAGTCATTTATGCCATCCAATCTGTTCTTAGAAAATAAAATTTTACAAAATCACATTGCTTTGGGGGATCATGTTTATGAAATTTCATGGTTTTTGTCGAAGAGTTGACGAAAAGTATGAATGATTATACTCAATAAAGTACGAGTTTCGAAAGAACCTAAGTAACCTTTAAAGAAGATTGCAAAAGAATCTGCAGTACAAAGTTTCTATCTATTAAATCAAGTCGTTCAAAAATCACAATCATTTTTAATTAGAGGATACACATCACTTAAACGAATTGGTTCGTATGAAAAAGTGCGATAAAATGAAAACTGAACTTTTCAATAAAAATTTTCTCTACAACAACAAGCAGTTTTCTTATTTTCAAATGAAAAATAATTGCAAACGTTCATTACTGGGGCATTGTTCATTTCTTACAGTAAAAACTTTCTAGACCATTTCTTCTACCAGCATTGTCATCCCCATAAAAATCAACATTACGACCATTCACAAGAAATCAATAATCGTGAACATCAATCCAATTAAAAAATGCTTTGAACCAGATATTTTATATCGCAAATTCTGAAAATATTGTATGTAATACAAAACAATATTTTTCTATTTGAACATATCTGCACTACTTCTATCGTCACCTCATTTATTTCAAACAATTCAAACGATACATATATATAATGGGATTCTATTACATTTTTATTAAATTATTAAAAAAAATATTGGAATCATGAGTAAATGAAACAGGGATTCTTATAACTTAAAGAAATTTTTATATTTTGTATGGGAGATGGTAAACTGGGTAAATTTCTCGCTATATTAATAGCCTTATCATAAAAGTAAAGTATACAAAAATATACCACATTTGCCTTTCAAATTATTTTAATGCTTGTGATCCAATTACGACATTTGTATGTGAGTTGGTAGAAAGAGTGTAGGGCTGACCTTATTTTATTAGATCTCACTATAGTAACTAACTAGTAACTAGCTAGAATATAGCCTAATGGGTAGTGTGTTTACAATGCGAAGGGTGTGATTTCAAATCTCGGTCTACGTATAATTTCAGCACTCTGCTCGCTTGCGTATTCCTTGGTTACCTCAATCTACGAAAATAAAAATTCGTAGATAGGCCATAGGGCTAGCAACCCTTTTACAATAACAAATAAAATGTAAAGGAAAGGCCAATTCATCCTACAAACTATTTCCGACCAAATTTGAGCTTCATAAACGCGATAGGTGAACAGCTAATTTTAATTTTTTATCCGTTAGCTATTGAACATAATTTGCTTCTAATTAACCGTATACATTGATGAGTTCGCTAAGTAATTCATGAAATATTAAGTATTGAAGTTTTAATAGACACGAAATTAATTTTCGACTTGTTAGTACATATGTTATCTCTCAATTTCTGTTATTTTTAAAAACCGATTTGAATGAGCGTATCGAAAATCGGAAGATAAGATAAGAAGTTAACAATACAGAATTGCATAGCAGGGTTTGTAACGATCGTGTAAAATTTATAGTATTAATATTTAATGAACGACTTACTCTTTAAATAACTTTGCTTAAAAAAAATTGGATCAAAAACAATTTTTATAAAAAAGGAAAAATTTAAAAAAAAAATTGTTTAAAGTTGAATTTTAGTTAACATATTATTCAATTAATGTTCTGTATTGATGCAAAAAGGAAATGTAAATTGTTTCAATCAATCAAATTCCTGATAAGACCCTCTATAGGGGCATATCACGGAAACAACTCTCTCCCGCAAGGCGCGATCCTGAGCATCGGCCTTTAGCTGTTGCCAGGACTTGTTTATTCCTCTGATCCAGAGCCTGTTTGGCGATGTTTCGCTCTGGTTTCCTTAAAATATGACCGATCCACTTCCGCCTTTGAATCTCAGTGCCTATTTTAGTCTGTCCAGTTGTACTCCAAAGTTCATTTTT
Source organism: Chorisops tibialis (assembly GCA_963669355.1). Lineage (NCBI taxonomy): Eukaryota > Metazoa > Arthropoda > Insecta > Diptera > Stratiomyidae > Chorisops > Chorisops tibialis. Next base: position 20,351,714 of record OY770264.1, read on the forward strand.
GGAGATCACTTCTAGCCAGAATATTCCTAAAATGCGTCGGAGGCATTGGTTCATGAAAGTTTGCAGTTCTTGGTTAGTCGAACAGTCACTTTCCACGTAGTGCAACCGTACAACAACACGGACTTGACACATGCGTCAAGAATTCGCAGCTTCGTTCGAAGGGAGATCTCTCTTAACCTCCAGAAAGGTAAAAGGATACCGAAGGCCTGGCGAGCTTTATTTAGATGAGCCTCAATATCCTTTTCGGCTCCGCCGTTCATGCTGACAATGCTTCCGAGATAACAAAAATCTTGCACCTCTTCCACATCATGTCCGTTAAGAACAATCGGCTTGCTTGTGTTCGAACCTATGTGCATGTACTTGGTTTTGCGCACATTTATTTTCAGTCCAGCCTCTTTGCATTTAGAATGCAACGAGTGAACATTTGACTCTATGTCCGAACAGCTTTTTGCAAGCAAACATACGTCATCAGCATTATGAAGGTGACTTAAGAAGTTCAATAGTCTCCATTGAAGACCTTTATCTTCCCCACCTTCAACCAAGAGATGTCATTTATTACCATCAGAAACAGGCCTTGTGATAATATGCAGCCTTGTCTGACACTTGTTCGTACAGGAAAGCTCTCGGATAGCTCTCCTCTATATAAGATGCGACACCTCGCATATTCGTAGGATTCTTTAATCATTCTACACTACTACAATGGCGCTACAGCCCAAATCGGACCTTGGCCTGCTGACGTGCAGGTTCCTTAACATTTTTGTTACCTATTGTGGAAAGGTTGTTAGCCCTTCGCACAACCCTCTTTCTACGAATTTTTCATTTCCGTAGAACGAGATGACCAAGGTATATCCAAGCAGGCAATGTGTTGGAATTATATATTGCGCCGACCGGGATTTGAACTCACGACCTTCTCATTACAAGACCAACACGCTACTCACTAGGCTACACCCTAGCTTCCTTAATCATAGCTACGTCCTTATCTGGAATACCTCTCCTACTATTCTATATGTAATCTCGCTTAACTCTGTCGAAAGCCTTCTCGAAGTCCAGAAATAAGTGGTGAACGCATTTCGGCGATACGGCAATTGCCACAATCCCGGAGGTTGCTCTTCTTCGGAATTTTCACGTTGATGTTCCATTCAGTCGAATATCTTCCTTCATTTCATACCTCAGTAAAGAGTGGGAGGAGTATATCGGGTGTTATTTGTGGGTCGGCTTTGAGGAGTTCGGTCTATACCTGGGGTTTTCCTTACTGCCATTGACCGAGTGACGAAAACTATCTCTTATTTATCTGGGGGATCGTCGCTAATGGTGGATTGATGCGTTTGGATGCTTGGTAGTTGTTCTGTTTCTGGGATATCTTCCTCTGACAAGATGTTTAAAATATCAGAGAAGTATACCTTCCATCGCCGCAACTGGTAGAAGGTGTAAGAGAATTAAAATAAAACCAACGTCTCGAAGCATACCTAACAAACTCTGAAAGTTTCATAACAATCGGTTCAATCGTTTTTGAGTTAAATCCGGACAGACAGACAGACAAACCACATGTTATGTTCAGTTATTGTCCAAATGAAGCAAAATACTAACTTATAGCCATTTATAAATAATAAAAAGTTTCAACTGAGAAAAGAATTATTATATTAATTTGTTGTTTGGTTCGGATTGATATAAAAAATTGACAAACGATGGATTGATAAGATTTCGAGAAGATCTAGTAAATCATTATATTTGTGGCGTTGTGTAATTCAAAGAAAAAGCAAATAGGAAAGAAGAAAAAAAAAACTTTCATCAATTTTCGTAAAGAATGGAGAAAAATGAAGTAGTATGGAAGTGGTAAGAAATAAAGCAGAAAGGTGAGAGAGTCTCATTACATGAAGTTGTTTTTTTAATGTGACTGTATCCAGTTGGAGTACTAATTAAAAGTCTGACCTAATCTCTATTTAGTTGAAGTATAGAAGATCCTTAAACCGAAAGTTTTGGCATAAAAATTTCAGCATGGTGGTATGAAGTTTCAATGAATGGCGAACTTTGATTTCAACCAGATTTAGATGTTATTTTTTTTTGTGCTGTAAGGTGTCCCTCAAAAAGGAAAAGAATCGCCAAAATCAGACTACTGAACGTATATCGTTTATTGATTCCAATATATCACACATTGGTCTGCAATGCGAAGGTCGTAAACTCAAATCGCAATCGACTTATAATTCCTGCTCGCTACCTGCTTGCTTGGATTGGTTACCTCAATCTGCGAAAATAACAAAAATCGTAAATGTAGGATTTTGCGAAGGGCTAACAATCCTTCCGCAATAGATATTGAAAACAAAAAATGGTTAGGAAACTGAAAGTCAGGAGGCCAAGGCCCGACTTTTGCTGTAGTTCCATTGCAGAATGCAGAATAGAATATATAGAATATTCATTTCACATCTCACAACTAACTGTATAGGAATGGACCATCTGAAATCGAGGCTTCGGTGGCGTAGTGGTCAGCGTGCTTGCTTTTCAGTCAAAAGGTCGTGGGCTCAATTCCCACTCCAGACGGGGGATTTTTTAAGCACTAATTTTTCAGTTGCTAGTGCCTATGAAAAATTATTCGAAATAAAATGGGCAAACGGTGTAAAAGTTAAACAGTTCCACTTGAAGGCCTAGATACTCAGTAGATGGTTTCTGTTCGCTTTCTATCATATTCAGTCCCCCATTAACTGCAAATATTTGTCAGTATCGGCCAGTTCAACTGAAAAATATACCAGCTTCTCCATTCGTTACGGTCGTTTCCACTCCCCTTCCCCTCCCTTCCCAATCCCATTCCTTCCCTCCATGTGTGTTTGTGCATTGCACATAAAGGACGAAATTGCCTATAACACAGGTCATTCTATAAAAAAAAAGAGTTTGGTCATAGACAAAATTAATTGACCCGCTTACCAGTGGATTTATATGTAACATCATTGATGATTATCATCGTGATTTTTACATTATCGATCATCGAAGCACTCATTGGAAGGGGAAGTGATTTCTGAAAGACTAAATATGACATGTTCATCAATTATGTCATTTATATATTGCTACTTGGGAGGGTTTTTAGGAAAAATTGCTTTCAATATGTTTGTGAACTGATGAGGTCCAGCAGATTTGAGCCAGATTTTACTAGTAGTGTCAGCTCTTATCAAACGAATTTATTGTCATGGCTGAACTAGTGGTTGTGACATATGATAATTTGGAGTTCCCAATCAGCCTAACGCTTAGCATGGAAAATCGCCAAAAATTATGCAAAGCTACGTATGGTATTGTTATCAATTTTTGAGACTTGTCAGATGCAAAGACTCATACATTTCGAAGCGAAAAAGTTGTAATTGCAATATGAACTTAAGGGGAGCAGCACTCCCAAGAGCATTTTCAGTGCAAATTGAGGTACACTTTTCTCAGGAACTACTTGGCCGATTTCGTCCAAATTTTGCAAGGCACTCGAAACTTAGCAAATAAGATAGATAGCGATTAAAAAAAATTATTATAAAGCTTCAAAGTTTAATAATTTTCTCGTGCAAGAAAAAACTTGTAAAAAAAGTCATAGTCAAAATTTAAAAAATACCCTACAGGGTTGATAGCCATTAGTGTCACCTGTCCAACAAAAAAAAAATCAAGTGGGTAGATTGTGTTGTTTTTTTAGAAATGTGTACCTAAATAATAAAAACAATACTTTTCAGGAAAAGCAAAAAACCAAATAAAAGCTTTTTTCTAGTAGTAAGTGATGAAACTTTAAAAAATGTAAATATATAAATAATGCAGTAATATAAATTTATTGTTTATTAAAAAAAACTGATGTGCCGGAGTAGTGTTACTGGTTGTGGGGGCTGGTGATTATGTCAGTGTGCCGAGCTCCAAGTTACAAGCGCTGCGACAATATGCATGACTTCTCAAGTTTACATAATTATTTGAAACACTTCTACTCATCTGAGAGGATTGCGATTTTCGATAAACGATTTAGAATCCAGTCTACATTATTAATAGAAAATAAAAAAAAACAATTTTTTTTTTTTCAATTTTTTAGGTAGTGCTTCCCTTAATATATATCATCATCATCATCATCTACAGCTTTTTCAACCATATATACTTGTGTATTATGGTGTAGCCTCCCTTACATATCGATTTCTCATTGCTTTCCAGTCTTCTCTATTTTGAGCTATCCTTGTCCAGGTGACGACGTCTTCTAGTTTTCTGATGTCATGATCCCAACGTAATTTCGGGCGTCTTCTTGGTCGTTTTATCCCTCTTGGGTACCATTGTGTTATCTTAGCAGTCCATCTGTTGTCTGTTAACCTTGCTATGTGTCCTGCCCATTGCCATTTTATGGATCTAATTCTATGGATTACATCTGTCAATTTTGTTCTTTCTCTTATCCAAGTCAGTCTCTTACGATCTCTTCTAGTGATGCCTAGCATGCATCTTTCCATCGCTCTTTTGCGCCACCTGTAGTTTCCGTGTGACTCCTGTTGTTAACGTCCATGTCTCACAGCCGTATGTCATGACGGTTAGGATACACTGATCAAACGTTTTCTTTTTCAAGTGAAGTTTCATTCTGGATTTGAATATGATGGAGTTTCTCCCGAATGCGCTCCACGCTAGTTTGATTCGCCTATTAATTTCAGGTATTAAATCTCCTGATTGATGTATTAGCTGGCCAAGGTAGACATATTCCTCTACTATTTCTAGCCTGGTGTTATTCGATGTTATTTCAACTTGACTTCCTAGATGTTCATTGGGTATATTCTTAGTTTTACTCAAGTTCATTCGTAGGCCCACTTTTTCGCTGGCTTCGCTAAGTTCATTTAATAGTAGTTGCAATTCTTCTTGGCTCTGAGCAATTATGACTATATCGTCGGCAAATCTCAATTGACTGATGCGTTCCCCGTCAACTTGCAGACCCTTCTCTTCCCAATGTAGTTCTCGAAAGATGTTTTCCAGGGTGGCGTTGAATAGCCTTGGAGAAATTGTATCCCCCTGTCTAATACCTCTTTGTGTGGGGAATTCTGGTGTGTCATCAAACACTTTGACCTTTGCCTTGGCGTTCCTGTAGATGTTTGAGAGCGTTTCAACGTATGTTTTCTCTATACCTTGATTGGATAGTGCTCTTATTATCGCCTAGGGGCAGTTCGTAATCTTTAGCCCTGCTCATGGTCTCTCTCAAGGTGTGAATGTGATCAATTGTATTGTATCCACTTCTAAAACCAGCCTGTTCTCGTGGCTGTTCAACATCCAGAGCTGCTTGTATTCGGTTGTTGATTACTTTAGTGAATACCTTGTAGAAGACAGGTAGCAGACTTATTGGTCTGTAATTTTTGATGTCTTCCTTATCACCCTTTTTGTGGATCAATATTATTATTATATTAATTTATATATACATATATATATATATATTTAAATTAATTATGTTATCTTATTTATTTACTTTAATGCCTTCGACAGACGATGCAAGCTAATATATATTAACTTCCTATTTTGATATAAGAAGGCGGAATTATGTATAGGATAATGACACAAGAAATATCGAAAAGCGAGATAATATATATTAACTCGCATCGTGTGTCGACAGCCTAACGATGTTTTAGTTTATAATTCCGTCTATTAACTAATCTCTTGTTTTATTTTATTTATTTATATTTTGGATTGATTTTGCACGGTGCCATTTTGGTACCAGATTTCAGCCATTCAAAGTTTGATGCTCTGGATAAAAACCCATGAAGCTGTAATTAAAACTAAGTTTTCATCTTAGCAATGATTTAAAATTTGAAAGGTTGAGGATGTACCTGTCCCACTAAAAGTGCAAACGCGAAGTTGTTAATTGCGAATTCTATTTAAAAAACTACAATCAAGGAGAAAATTTCGATGTACAAATTATTAATTCTGAAATTCACACCTGCGACAATTGTCCAGCAACACGTGCGACTATTCAAATTTAAAACAAATATTTGATTCGGTTTATAAACAAAACCTGCAAACGTATATGTAACAGATCTTTTCATATTTACCATAAATTATTATTATTTACATAATCGTTTTGTTTTACCTACTACCAAAATACGTCAAAGCTTGTAAAACATATTTTTCGAAGTTTTGCTTTTATAAATATTTTTTTTTTTTTGGTATGTGCGTCAATTTTTTTAGTAAATTTACGTAATTGAATTGACGCGGATCCAAGCAACTGTGCATATAAATATTGATAAAAATAGAAAGATCAATCTGAAAAAAAAACATAACAGGGCTACTGTTGGGCGTAAGACCTAATCGTACGATACTCTAGATGAAAGAGAAAATTGTCGATTTTAAAAAATTTTGTAGGGAAATTCGAAAGAACTGGAGGACCCTCTCCATATACTGTGTGTGCTGAAACTGTAATCTAAAGTACCGCATGATTGGGTTTTATGTGCAATCGTATTCTATTATGTTTAAATTCTAGATAAAATCTGAGAGTATGTTGTATTTCTCATACAGTTTGTAAGGATTAGAAATAATGCTCGCTCGGAGTCGCCCAGGGTACGGAAATAATTGTTGTCGGTTAAAAACCTTGATTCCGAATGGCCGCGTGTCTGTCCGTCGGTCTACAACATTACTTCAAACGCTTTGAGCTATCGTTTTGACATTTTTTTATATCATTTTCGGCAAACAAGATACTTGAAGTTTACGAACGGGCTGCATCTCACCACTCCTTCTACCTCCTCCCATACGAATTTCATGAACTTTCGAAATTGATTTTTCTCCGAAACTATATAAGCTATCGACTTCAAAATAAGGTCAATGATGATGATCTGAATATCATTAACGTTAAATCTCGGTATACCCATTCAACCAGATGCTGTAAACAAACCGATTGACAGACCGCGCTGATTTTCGGGATAATAATTAAGAACAGTCCAACCTGCTTACCAAAAAAAATTTTTAAAATATCATTTCTCAGACTAATTTTATTTACAAATTCCCGGTACGTACTTGTCACAATGTACATCAGATTGATTGGAAGATTCTGCTTGAACGATTCAAATGTTTATTTATGGAAAAACATTTCCTTTTTTTTATTAGTTCACAACTTTATAATGTAAGTTAATTATAATTATTATAAAGGATTCTGTTGAACATACATAGCTTTAATAATAAATAGCCATAAATATAATTGATTGAGAAATAGTTTTATCATTTTGTCGCTCACTTTTTCTTACTTTTACTTTTTTTGATTCATCCGTTGCTTCGATGACAAATTAATCTACATCTATACATATAAATATAATTGTAGTGTCTGTCTGTTATTTGTTTATAAATAGATATAAATTAGAGTTTTGCTTTATTTGGACAATAACTAATACTAAACGTTTTTCTCTGTCTGTCTGTCTTTTCGGCTTTTACGCAAAAACGGCTGAACCGATTGTAATGAAACACAAATTCACTGATTATAAGGTGTGCGTCGAGGTGTAATCTGCGCTTGGTCTTATTACAATAACCCCAAGCCTTCTATCACCTCCCATAAAAAATCCCTCATTTTCAAAAATATGTAATAATTACATTTTCTTGAAAACCATAGGAACGAATAATTTAAAATTTGGAACATATAATTTTTACTTTAAATCGATGGTATACAAATTATTTGAATCCCCCTACTCCCTCCACCACCTCCCACACAAACTGCACTTTTTCATGAAATACTATAAATCAATTTGCTCAGTACGTATAAAATTTATCGAGCTCAAAATTTGTACTGAATCCTTAATTAGTATTACAATTATTATCGGGGATAAGTAAACAAATTAGATTCACCCCCTCATACAATGCGACACAATATCACATCTTTCCCAAAATTCGACTTTCTGGAAAAATATGAATGTTCCTGCTCTGAAATTTAAAATATATCAATTGCATAACAATTATAGTTGTTTCTCAAAAAATCACTAAAAACTCTCCCCTCCTTCTACCACTTCCCATACAAACTGCATAATTTCACTAAAACCGATGCACTATTTTTTTCAGTATCTATTAAATTTTTGAAGCTTAAATTTGGTGCAAAACATTTTTATATCTACTCTAGCATGATGTGAAACAAATTAGTTCAATGCTGTCACCCCTTCTACCACTCCCCATACAAAATTTCTTAAAATCACAAAAATTTCGATTTCATCTATAGTATCGTATGATTGGGCTTTACGCCCAATCGTAGTCCTGTTATTGTTTTTAAGCTTAATGTTATTTTAATTTTGCTATTTTTTTAATTTACATAAGCTACAACTGTTAACATGTCCTTAAGGGTCTTCAATACACATATAATTTCGCTAACTAAGTTCTCAATAAATTCTCATTATTGCGATTCTTACGCGGACAAACTCGCGGGGAATCACTAGTTATTTATAAAAATCAAGCAACTGGCCACGATTGTAGATTTTATTGTTTGTTGAGTATTTGCCACACGCATTGCCCGCATGTAACCAACACCACACACTCCTTCTACCACCTCCTATACAAATGCATAATTTTGATAAATGCATTATATCGACTTCCATTAAAACTAGAAAAAACAGAAACTTGAAATTTTGCAAGAATTTGTCGCTTAATAATTGCAATAACTGCCATATGACCACCGTAGCCCTGCTGTAAGCAATTTATATTCGCCCACGTGGTTTTTAATTTTTTTTTAATAAATAATAAAATATAAAGAAATTTTACCTTCGCTTTACTTCTTCTACCTGCTCCCATTGAATTTTTATATTAGAAATTCAAGAAAAGCATTTCTCCTTCGAACATATTAGAGCTATCATCCTTTAAACTGGAACGAGGCATGATGGGTGTTGATAAACAGTTGCAAAATCATCCAAAACCTTCCACCTCCTCCAATGTCCAAATTCCTTGCAAATTTTGAAAACAATAAACTTTAAATTCAGGACGAAATATTTTGCATGCCACGTTCGGTGGCATATACAAAATTACAAGCCCAACTCTGCTTCTACCACCTCCAAAAAGTCATTATTCACTTTTCGAAAGAATTTGAGATGATTTATTTTCCGGTACATTTAACTCTTTCCCATATCATCCATCTGAAGTATCATATGATTGGGCTTTACGCCCAATCATAATTCTGTTATTTTTTTTCAATTAAATACAACCAAGTTTGCTTTATTTCTTATTAATAAATCTCTAATCCGTCAAAAATCCCGGCAATTTGGACGCGAATCTAAATATATTCCGAGTATATTCTTTTCTGAGATGAGAACTTATTAAAACCTAAATTTGGAAAAATAAATCGATTTCAACACCTTTTGGGTTGATACTGCCATCATAACAATCGTACATGCAATTATCAAGCGAATAAATCGATATGTCCAACGCAGAACATGCGTAGGCTATCGTTGTAAACGTTTTGGACACACAGTACGAAATGCAGAGTCAAACAGTAGTGAATGTGAAGTAGTATTTTGTAAGAATAGGCCACGATATCGTCCGACTAAATAGCACGGTTGACATTTTGAGAACATCAAAAAGGTAGTTTTGAAAATTATTCACAAAACACTTTGCAGCACATTAAAAGAAATTGAAATAAAAATTTTACAGGCCCCATGCCAAAAATGCAAAGCTAAATTTTTGTAGTGGGCTGTACATCTTCAAAAGCTCAAAGCGATTGTGGTGTAAATCAAATCTTAAGCTTTCAAGCTTATTTGCTATTTAGCTTAGCCCAAACCAACAAATGTGAAAAGTTTCATTTCGATAAAAGCTCGCAATAAATCTGGAACCAAGACCCACCCAAGGTTTAACCCCATGATTTGTGCAAATGCAAAATTCAAGGTCGTTGAATTTATGAATGAAATGGGAAATTTTCTGTACGAGCTCTCTACGCTATACGAAAGATCATTAACCGCCGGCTAAATGCATGCGTGTATTGTTTTTTCGCTTGTGTAAGTTTTAATGTGGCTGTGCTAGTTGAATTCTAGATTTGAAGGTATTTGTTGAATGCCCCCATGACGTATCAAAAAAATAAAATGGAATGAGCAATGATGGTTGTAATTTTTTTGCTGCCTAGTAAATAAGAGTGACAATCTTGAAATTTATCACTTTGTAGTGATTTTTGTAATATTTATTCAATTTTGCATGTTTTCTTATTCGTTCTGAAATATAAGAAGGAAGTTTGCATTTTTATTTTGCAAATATCGGGGATTGTAAACACTTGCAGTAATTTTATAATTATTATTGTTCTTATGCTTTTTACTGACACGTTTTTTGAAAATATGAGGAGGAATGAAGAAGATTCGTAATGAAATTGCATTTTTGTTCTTAATTGAAAATATCGAGTAGGCACACCTCTTTGAGGAAATGCCAGCAGTTATATAATAAATCGATTTAAGAAGGTCGTTACTGTGGCAGGTGAATTTGTTGTGGCCGCTGTGTTGGGGGCTCGATTGTCAACAGATGGTAATAAGACTCGTTGGAATTAATAAATGGATATCATTATTTAATACATAATTGATTAATTTTTTTTTTTTAATTTGAATTCTAATGAATTTATTATGGAAGAGATAAAAATGAGACTGTGGATATCTTCAATGACGCTGCAGGCCAAATCGGGGCTTGGCCTCCTGACCTTCAGGTTCCTTAACATTTTCATTATTTATTGCAGAAGGTTTGTTAGACCTTCGCGCAACCCTCTATCTACGAATTTTCTTTTTCATCGATTGAGGTGGCCAAGATATACCCAAGCAATTAGTGTGTTGGAGTTATGCGTCGACCGGGATTTGTACTCTCGACCTTCGCATTATAGACCAACACGCTATCCACTAGGCTACACCCTAGCTCCCTAGACTGTGGATATAGGGAAGTGTAATTCTGTACTTTCGAAAGTTTCCATGATATTCTTAAAAGTTTTTATTTTCGATAGCTCTCCAATCTACTTTCAGGATTTTTTTACTGATTGCAAATACGCCGGATTGACAGTACATAATATGTAATAAAATATTTTTTGCTGCTCTACAACTTAATCATACAACAATTTTTGATTAGGGAAAAAAACAGGATTGTTTTCATTTTGGTTAAATGTTCCATAAAGACCGCCTATTTTGAAATTAAAAAAAAAAAAAAAAATACGCTGTGTTTATTTTAATACAGAATGCAGACATGGAGGTTATGTATGGAATAGAATATCTAACAAATGCTGCACGATCGATGCAACAAAAATGGGGCTAAATTCAAAATAATTCCACATCCTCTAGCTTCATTCTCAAAAACCATCCCTATACTTTAAGCTAGGGTGAGCCTAGTGGGTAGCGTGTTGGCCTACAATGCGAATGTGAATTTAAATCCCGGTCGATGTATAGTCCCAGTGCACTACCTTAGACATATTATTTATTTATATAAATTTGATTACAGAATTTACAAGTATCTAAGAGATTTTATTACGATATCTTTATATCTACATTTACATAAAAGTAATTAATCAAAAACCTTGATTATTGTTCTTAAAACTAAATGAAAACTGAAACTAATTGAATGCCTAGAGCTAATTGTTGACTAATATTAAATAAGCATTTTGGCTGAAGCTGTATTTACAGCTTCTCTCTTATGAGGGAGAAATCTAGAGAGAAGACAGAACCAATGGGCTGTCCATCTTTTCGCATCTTGCTATAAATGTTGCGAATCTCTGTTCAATAAGTTCTTGTATTTTGGGGATGTTTGTATCGTGATGGAGACGTGTGTTGGAATAGTAGAAGGGTCTGTTAAGAATAATCTTGAGGCATCTATTTTGGGACACCTATTGCCTTTTTTTGTGCGTGGTGGCACAGTGTTTTTAAATGGAAGAGCCTTTTTAAATATTATTAATTTATTGTTCGTAGATAACGGAGCAACGGAGCCTCTCTGTTATAGGATAAAGTGCAGGTAAACATTTAGCGGTTTTAAGATTCTCAGTGATTGGAAAAAGGTCAGTTTTTTATTTATTGCAAGGCCAAGGTAGGTTAATGTGTCTGACCAAGGAATCAAATGTCCGATGAATTTATTTCACGTTGGCGGAGATTAGTTCTTTTTCTAGAAAAGAACAAGGCATTCGTTTTGGTAAGGTTTATTAGAAGTATTGGTAAAGACTGTCAAGAAAAGACTGCAGTGTAGATAGTATGGTATTTGGATCGGCACAACTAGTATACCTAGTCTTGCTATAAATATAAATACAAGTATAATCTACTGGAATAGACTTCCAGGCTTATCAATCTCAAAAAGCTAATCCTCATAAAAAAAAAACAAAGTGGAGGATATTCTGAAATTCAGCAAGAGTGATTTTAGTACTCTATTCGGCCTAATGATCGGGCACAGTGGAGTAAACCACCACCTCAAAAATATGGACTTAGCTGAAACCGACATCTGCTACCTTTGTCTCGAAGACTCAGAAACGACAGACCACATCCTATGTCACTGTGAAGCAGTAGCTAGGAAAAGATTTCCTTTCTACCGAGGAACTAGCCGTTATGGCTCCCTTAGATTAGCCAAAGCTGTTAAGTTATGGTAGGATAAAGGGGCAATAAACGCACAATAGGCCGAGAAGGTCGCAGTGCTCTCACGTGTTTCCCAAATTATGAAAAAAGCGACTTTTGCGTCTGATAACCCAAAGGCAACCAAATGTTATGTATCAAGTTTTGACAGTTCATATGTGCTCTACAAATGCACCAAACCATTTCAGTATATGTTAAGCCGTCATGTTGGAATGGTCCTACAAAGAGAACCGTATTGCTGTTATTGCTCTCCATGCAGTGGCTCACAGCTTACTTTGTGCAGCTACAAATTATAATTCTATGTCACCGCTTATTTCATGCACTTAAACTTAGGCCTTCCTTGTTGGAAATACTATGTTTCCGAATATTATTTTCCAAAATTGCCCATAAATTTTCTATTACATTCATATCTAGATTCTGTGCCAGCGGGGACATAAGATGCGGGCAGTTCCAAATCAGCCAAGATTGCACAATACCAGACTTATGCTGAGGGTCGTTGTCTTGGTAGAAACGGAATATGTTTGGAATTTCAAGATTCGCTGCACTCTGGAGCAAATTTTTTTTTCGAAATGTTGAAGTACATGATTTTGTCCAAGTTCTACTTCTACAATGGCGCTACAGCCCAAATCGGACATTGGCCTCCTGATATTCAGGTTCCTTAACACTTTTTATTACTTATTGTGGATGAGTGGTTAGCCCTTCGCACAACTCTCTATCTAGGATTTTTTTTTAATTTTCGTAGATTGAGGTGACCAAGGTTTATCCAAGCAGGCAATGTGCTGGAATTATATATTGCGTCGACCGAGATTTGAACTCACGACCTTCGCATTACAAGACCAACACGTTCCCCACTAGGCTACACCCTAGCCTGTCCAAGTTACCTTCAATGAACTCCAAACTTCCAATTCCGGCTGCCGACATACCGGCCCAAACCATTACGCTTCCGCCGCCATGCTTCACTGTAGCTTTTAAATTTTCTTTTTGCAGCTCAGTATTAGGTTTCCGCCATACGTATGCCATGTCATCAGAGCCTAAGATGTTAAATTTAGACTCGTCTGAGAATATGATGCTGTTCCAGAAGTCCGAATTTTTGTCAGCGTGCTCTCTAGCAAAGGCAAGACGACTCAGCTGGTTTTTTCTGCTTATGAATGGCCTTTTTCTAGCTACTCGACCATTGAAGTTGTGGTCACGCGGCGGACAGTTTCTGCACTGCTTGATTTACCTAGTCCTTGCTGTATCTCCGCGACTAGTTTTGGAGCCGTTAACTTTCGGTTCGCGTTGATTTTACGTACAATAAATCGTTCGTCAGACGAGTTGAAAATTTTGTTTGGCGCGCTTCTGCCCTTATCTTGAACACGATTTTCATGAACGAAGCGTTCAATGATAGTCTGCCCTATGGTGGGACTCAAATTAACAAATTGAGCAATTTTTCGCTGGGATAGCCCGTCCTTGAAATGACTTATCACTAATTCTCGATACTCAATTGTCGTGCGACGACCCATTTTTTCAAAAAGCACTTCTTGTCCTTTACACGTAAAATATCACACTAATATTGACTACAGCTAGTTGCCAATTCTTCAAAAAAAGTAAAGAAAAAGAAAGTCCCGTTGTACAGCGCGACACGATCGGACAGAAGTGGAGACAAGTATCTGCATGAAATAAGCTGTGGCCAGCGTTCCTGCTGCATCGGTCTTTTCAGCCTTAAGAGTGTCAGAATTTAGTTTTGTAAGCTTGTCTTGTCTTGCTTGTCTTTTATTTATTGTAATCAAACATGTTTTTCTATATCTACATTCAAAATTTCATGATTTTCTAATTTTTTTTTAAGATACAGTGCTCTATAGTTTAAAAATAGCATAGCACGAAATAAGCTGTGAGCCACTGTAAGTGTGGAATAGAAAGAGTTTGTATTTTTGATTTATTAAAACCGTTGAATATCACGCGTGATCTTGTGTATCGTACCCTTAAGTTGTTTGCTGATACTGAAAATGTAAACGATCCACACGGCTCGTACGCCACAGGTTGCAAGGTTGCGAATCAATCAAAATTCTGTCCGTAGACAAAAAATCATGGCTCGTGAAATGGATATATCGCCAAGAACCATGAGCCGTATCGTTAAACAACAGTTGAGACTTGGGTCTTTCAAACGACAAACAGGACAAACACCTTACCTTCAAATTAAAAAAAAATCAAGACACCTGTTATCGCAGCACTGTAAAGAGAATTATAAAAAAATCCTGTTTACTGATGAAAAAATCTTTATCGCGGAGGAAACTTTTAATAAGCAGAATGATAGGGTGTGTGCACGACCCTCCAAGGAAGCCAGCGAACTGCTGTCAAGGATTGAACAAGGTCATTATCTCGCATTAGTGATGTTTTGGTGGGGAGTATCCTATGACTTACATTTTTGTGAAAAGGATGTTAAAACAACGACAAAAAATTATCAGCAAGACATTTTAAGGAATATAGTGGAGCCCTGGAATCAAAACATGTTTTTAAACAAACCAAGGATATTCCTACAAGGCTCTGCGCCTGCTCATAAGGCCAAAACAACTCAACAGTGGCCTGCAAATCATGTATCTAAGCTCATTAGTACTGAATATTGGCCGGCAGCCAGACCAGACCTTAATTAACTCGACTACAAATTGTGGTCAGCTTTGGAGGACATGGTCTGTAAAAGATGCCACCGAAACCTGGAAGCAGGCGTTGGTAGCAGCTGTGGACCATTTTCCCATTGATATCGTCCGTATAGATGAGTGGCCTCACAGATTTTGGCGCTGTATTAAGGTAAATGGCGGCCATTTTTTTTTTAATTTTGTAGTTTATTTAAATTCCACCAGTAGTTTTACTTTTGTGGTTAAATAATTTTGTACCAATATTTATGGCAGGACTAGGTATATACTGGTATCATCATGTGGCGAATATGGCAAGTTCGCACTAAGGATGCGATAGTATATCAGCTGTGAAGATGCTGTACAGCGTAGGGCTTAAACAAGAACCTTGCGAGACACCTGCAGGTATATTACGGTTGGCCGAAATATTGGTTTAAATCTTCACTGCGAAGGTTCTGCCAGCTAGGAACAACTAAACTATCATAACGATATAATTAGGGAACGAGAATTTTAGCAGATTATACACTCCGTTTCATATTTATAGCCCACCTACCAATTTGAAATTCTTTTCGCCTTAAAATAATTTTGCTCCAAATTAAATACAAGGAAAGATTGAGAAAATCTGGGCAATTATTTTTCTGTAAATCATTTCTCATTACCGTTCTTTTTGCTGCTTGGAAATTCGTCATTTTTGTGCGTTTCATATTTATAACCCACATGGTGATTAGTGCAGTTAGAAATCAACACACTGAATCAGCTTAGTGGTTGTTTTTAATAGGGTTTCGTAATAATCTTATTATTTAAAATGCCACACGGTGTATCTTTAAATGATGTCGAAAAGGGTGAAAATTTAGCGTACAAAGATGATGGTTTGAACATAAGTGAAATTTCGAGAAAAGTTGCTCGCAGTCGCCGTGTAATTCGAAACTTTTTAAAAGATCCGGAGTTATATGGGAAAACGATGCGCAAGGGAAGAAAAAGAAAACTGTCTCCGCGGGGAGAGAGGAAAATTGTACTGGCAGCAAGCAATTCGACACTAAGTTGCAATAAATTGGCAGCTCTAGTCCCAACAAAAGTGTCAAAAACAACGGTTTGGAGAACGATTCAACGTAATCCTAACATTTCTAGAGGTAAAATGAAGAGTGCTCCACGACTATTAGATCGCCATAAAAAAGCTCGGATGGAATTCTCAGAAAACCACATGGCTACAGATTGGTCTTCTGTAAGACATACTGGCTTTCATACTTCTTCATTGTTTGAGCTCAAGATTTCATTTTCAGGTGATATTTTCTGATGAAAAGAAATGGAACTTAGATGGACCCGACGGATTTAATTCTTACTGGCGCAATCTGAGGAAGGAAACTCTCTATTTCTCGAAGAGGAATTTTGTTGGCGGTTCTGTGATATTGTGGGGAGCATTTTCTGCAGCAAGGCGTTTGGATATACAATTTATTTCATCGCGGATGAACAGTAGAGATTACATCCAAGTACTCGAAAACAGTTTACTGCCATTTCTGGCAGAACATGGCGAAAAAAACTGAATTTTCCAACAATATAATGCCAGAATCGATGAAAAAAAGGATTTTTGAAGTTATAAAATCCAAAGGAGGCCCTATTAATTATTAAGTTTTTGAATAAATTGTTTTATTTAAAATTTATATGAAATAAACACTTTATTTTGTTAGAAACTTCAACTTAGTTATATATATGAAACGAGTAATAAACGTATAATAGCTGGAACTGTTGCAAAAATAACGAATGCTTGCAATAATTTACCTAGAAATAATTTTAGCACAGCACAGTACAAAGCATAATAATTTTCGGAATAGAAATAACCAAAAATTTCGACATGGGTTATAAATATGAAACGGAGTATATAATAATCCCTCGTGTCAGACCGAGTCGAATGTTTTATCGATGTCCAGTGTGACCATGCCCACAGATTCCTTTTTTAATAACGCTTTCTTGATAAATTTTGTTACTCTGAAAAATAAATGGTTGATAGAGTGCCCACGCACAAAGCCGAATTGAAAGTCGGGGAGTACTTAAGATGTTTCAAAAAATGTTTGGGCACGTGAAAAGACAATCTTTTCGAATAATTTGCTTAGAGCAGATATAAATCTTATAGTTCAATAACTGTCTGGACGGTTTGGGTCCTTTACAGGATTTACAATTGGAATAACTATTACGTTTTACCAGGTCGTCGGGCAGTATCCTTTTTTAAGCCATGCATTGAAAATAAAATTTATCATGACCTTCTTTGGTAGTTTTTTAAAAAGAAAGCTTGTTTCTGCCAGATGCCTTATTATTTTTCATTCTGCATTCGTTGTTTCGCGAGGTTTACATAAAGTGTCTGATGGAAAATCAGTGATATTAGGAATAGTTGCGAGTAAACTGCTAACAGCTATATTGTTGATTTTATTTCTCTTGTGTTCGGAGATCAAATGTGCGGCATGAAATTGCTTTGAAATCAGTTATATTTTGTCACCAACATTATACACAAGCTTGTTGCTACGAATGTTGGTAAGGGGTGGAAATAGATTATGTCGTTTTTGTTTAAAAATCCAGTTCAACCTCCAAATTTTTTTACGACCCTTGCTCTAAGCTGGAGCGCAAGTTTGTTTACACGATGTTTAATGGCAATATCTCTGGTTCGATGTCATTTTCGCCGGAGAGTGTTTCTTTCGCGGATTATTGATTAGGTGTCATTGTCGATAGTATGACCAAGGATCCTGAAGCTAGTCTGCTTTCTATATATTACTGGTAAGATTTTATAGTAAATCATCAATATAACCAGTACATTGACTTTGCCTAGATTCAAAGATTCAGTCATTACTGACCTTTTTAATGAAATTTGATACCTCCACTAATTTGTTTTACTAAAGTAAAATGTTTCTGTCTCGGTTTGCGAAACTGCCCAATCGAAAAGAAAACTGGCATATGGGGAGAAGATAAGGCATATTGCGTGATAGGTTGGGAGATGAACAGCATCCTATCACTGATTGTTAGGTCGGAAGTTAAGTCAATTCCCTTCGGTAGATGAAAAGTCGGTTCTGCCTTCATTACCTACATCAATCTACGAAAATGAAAATTCGTGGGCTAACAACCCTTCCACAATAAGAAAATGAAAATATAAGGAACTTTATGTCAGGAATAGAATCCTTATACTTTGGTGTTGGAATTGGTTTTTTTTATTATTGTTATTTTTTATTTTTTTCTTTTGTCATGCCTGGCAGTTTTTCCTTATATCTTCACTTTGTCCTGAAAGTTAAGCTGGTTAGGGTTGAGTAAATAACCGTCTGATCAGTAACTACTACTAGTGTTCTGATTTGCTTGAGTTATCGTCGTGATACATAGAAAAGAGTCATCTACTTCATTGATTTCCTAAGACCTCATAAGGTAGAAATCCGTCAAAAGCTGGAGGTTCAAAAACTGATTTATTTATTCTTGTACAGTGGAATTTCGTCATAAAAGAATTTCGTTACACCAAAGTTCGAAATGAAGAAGTTCCACTATTTGTAATTCTTGAAATTTCCATTTTTTCGAAATGACTTAATTATAAATTCTGTGCGATATTAATTTTAAGTGGAAATTTACATATCATTATTATACCAAGTATCTAGTCGTGAATTGATAATTTCATAACTTTTAAATTTACTTATATCTTCTTCAATATAATTTCAAAATACACAATTTAGTTGCATTTCTCCACATTAAGACAAGTGATTTATTGTTTTTGAAAAAATTAAATGAACACTATTCTCGTCATTTTACAAATATGCCAAACTAAATAATATCACAAAATGTTGACTCTGACATTAACCGAATGATTCAGATGGCCAACAGCGTAATCTCATCGATATTTAGCCATCCAAACAATTTGTGACGTCAGAAATAGATGGAATTTCAGAAAAACCGACATTACATTCTCCATGATTACCGCAAGAAAGTAATCGAATTGCGTCCAAGGATTCAATCTTCAGATTTCCATCGAGAGAAACCCATTGCATGCATCGATTTCATGACGCAATCCAAAAGTGACGAGACATAGCTAATGCGTTGTAATATCTGCGTCACTAGCCAACATATCGAACTTATGCAACAAAAAACAACAATTTGAGTATGTTAAATATCTTCACAGGAGGCCAACACCTTCTCCCAGGAAATGCGACCCGGCATGTCAGTATCGTACATAGAGAGAGCGGACGCCAGCCCGATGACTAACGTGGCCGCCCAACCAAGTAAGTGTCCGCAGCCGCCACAACAACACACCTACAGCGAAACTAAATTGGCGGGTATGTATGTACATATGTGCTCGCCTTTCTGCCGTACGCCAGCCGATGAATCAAAAGTGTGCCTTAACGAACATATCTATCGGATGTGTGACGTACATCGGTTCGAATACAAACGAGCAATGGGACTTTTGGCGCTCGCCTCGCTATACCACCACCCGCTGCCTGACTTCAATGTTTTTCATCGTGAAAATCGTGGAAATTCCGGGAATCCAATGAGATCATGTTGTGTACGCTCTGTGCGAATACTCATCCGACTCGGAACATCACTAGCGAGCACGTGGAGCCCAAGTGTTTGGACTCAATGTCGTACGGACTAAAGATACGACGAGCGCGGAGCTCCCCACTTCCAGGCAACGAAATTTTTTCTGGTACAGGAGCAGCGCACTTCTCGAAATTCACTGGAGCTTGGTGATGACCCATAGACAGCCATTCAATAGCCGGCAACAATTGAATTGCCGAATTACATAAAAGATGACTGGCCCGAAATTCTGGGTAACAATTTAGTCCAGTCGTACAGTCATGGACCAATTGACCGCGACGATGCTCGTCCAGACAACATTTTTAGAAAGAAAAATAACAACATACACCGGAAATAGCTCATGAATTTCACTGAAGAGTTCAGCGTCAAGCTGCGGGGCAATCAAACCGTCATCACTACTATTGGATCAGCCGGCAATGTTGGTAAACATGTAGCGCGTGAAAGTGTGCCCGTGGCGGACTTATCGTCTAACATTCTGATAGTGTGACTTGAAAGTCAGTCATTTGATTTTGTAGCACAGCTGACTAGAAGACTTGATAAATGACTGTACTACAGGGAGAAATGGAAAATTCATGACGAATTTTAAATAACTTTAAATTTTGCAAGATACCGAAGAGGTCTTAAACCTTTAACAAAATTAAGAAGGCTGACGTTGGGCAGAATTCGAAAAGGTATGCAAGGAACCCAGTTTCAGTTCAATCATAGTTCTTCTTCTACAATGGCACTACAGTCCAAATCGGACCTTGGCCTCCTAAAATTCAGGTTCCTTAACATTTTTTATTACTTATTGTGGAAGGGTTGTTATTCCTTCGCATAACCCTCTTTCTATGAATTTTTCACTTTCGTAGATTGAGGTGACCAAGGTATATCCAAGCAGGCAAAGCGCTGGAATTATATATTGCGTCGACCGGGATTTGAACTCACGACCTTCGTATTACAAGACCAACATGCTACCCACTAGGCTACACCCTCGCTCAATCATAGTTATGAATCAGAAATATCAGTACAATCATCCTAGCTACCACAATCCAATGGTATTTTTGTATTCTATTCAAGGGCATACAACCCGTTGAAAAACCAATTTTTTCAACTCAAGCGTGGAATCAAAATTATTTGTAATTATGGTACTTTTACTTTAGTCAAATCGTAAAAGAAATTCCGGCCGGGAAACGAACCCGGGGTTGCCCACGTTTCAGGCGAGTTCTTCCACTGAACTACCGATGCCGGCGAAATTATCTCGCCAAAACTTAGTCACCTACTGCACGTGACTTCAAATATATGCACAGTTTTTGCATTATTATGATATATTTATTTCTATTAAATTATTGTTATTCGCATATCCATTCCATTTAAAGATAAATAGCTGAAAACGTAAAATTTGGCACAAAAAGTTTTCATAATATCAACCGATATAATTTACCTTAGTATTTTTAGTAACTCCAATACCAGCCGATTCCAAAATTATGCATCGAATTTTTTAAAGCTATCGATATAAAAGTTGGGACCAACCATTCTGACGAGAAAGATAGTTCTCAGATTCAAATTTAGTAAAATCCTCCCCGTCTCCTAACTTTTAAAAATTTCTAAATTGGGCTTTTTTATAATTTTATTAGCTTTAACACACTATGCACCATATATGTAAATATAAAACCAATTTTGTATTAATATTCTAATAATAAAGTATTGCTACCCTGAAATTTTTCTTCACATTGCATGTCTCAGCGTAAAAATGCAAAAAAAAAATTGACTATCTGTACGCCTTACGGAGTACACCGTACGTTTATGCTCAGCGCACAATAATTCTCCAACCCTTGAAGATAGAAAGTTTATTTTTTGGTGGATTGTAGATGGATGCTAATCTCAAGCGGACACTAATTTTAAGGGGGAGGCGAGGAAGCGCTAGAACCAGAAATTACGTATTCGACTATCTCAACCTTGGTTCTAGATAGAAAGTTCAAAATCGACACTTACATACATATACTATAGAGGGATTTGTAGGACAAACTATAAAAATAATTTAAATTTTGTATCCATTGGGATTCATAATCGGGAGGCTAAAAACCAATTGTCGGCCGGATTCGTATATTAGCACCAATTGGATGGCGCTACAGCTCAAATCGAATCTTTTAATCATACATAGATCCATCATAATCAACGTAGAAAGTGAATAATAGTTGTACGGTGGAAGGTCAGGTGGTGGTGGTGGTGGTGGTGGGTGGGGGGAGGGGAGAGAGAGAAGAAAACACATAAAAATTAATATCTCGACTATCTTTTAAGCTATGTAATTGAAACTTGGAACATATATTAAACTTCGAGTATACTAGCAAAATATGAAAAAATATAACATGTGAAAGGAGTGGGTGAAAATGGGGAGCATTTTAAAAAATGGTGCAGTTTTCAAAATTTCGAACCATTATATCTCAAAACCGAATACTGATATTAAATTGAAATGTTGTCAGATTGTAGCTGTATAATTTACCAGAAGTTACAAATGGGGTGGTGACGGGGACTCTCAGTATGTCGCATCAGTTTGCATGAAATGCGGTGCGAATCGTGTGTCGCTCCGTAAGCTTCAGGGCAAGCCTATGGAAGCGTGTTGAGGTAGCGATGTAGGTGGGCGAATGCATTGAAGGTCTTGTACTACAAACGTGTTTCGCGAGCCGATAGTACCTGGTCAATGTACCCAAACACGTGAGGTCGCACGAGCAAAAAGTGTAGAAATAAATGTAGAATATAAATGGTAAAATTTGAGGCGAAGTAATGAGTCAAAGGAAGTATCCCAGCAAACAATCTCGCGATAAATCGCAGTGGCGATAGAAAAGGCAATAGTAAATTATCGCCTCTAACGATAAAATTGCATTGTTACGCATTACTATTCGTGACGTTTCGGTCTCTGCTGAGACCTTTATCAAACAGCAGAGACCGAAACGTCACGAATAATAAAGCGTAACAGTGTAGAATCCAGAAATAATTTCTTTCAATTCGAAATGCACTGTGAAAACATTCACCAAACCATAAGACAAGAATTTGTAAATGCAACAATTATCTCTCTAGTATAGTATTCGTAAGCATTTTGGCGATACGATCGTATCCGTCGATACGATAAGAATGCGATAAGTCTCTTCGGCAAAAATGCGATCAGACGATGCGAGGAACCGTATGAAACTTTTTTCTATTAGACTTTATCGCATTTGATAAGAATATAATATCGCGGTGATAGTTGCCTGTATGATATCGATTCGCTATTACATTCATATCGCCATGTTTGCTAGGATGTGCCAAGAAACCCAATACAACTGTATCAGTCTTACGAGCTGCAAGGAAAGTGGAAGAAAGTAGCAACAGCTACTGAGCGAAAACAACACCAAAGTCTGACGATGCAGTAGCCAAAATCTAAAGTGAGCTAAATCGGGCTGTGAGACGACGATTCTAAAGCGACTGAGAGTATTAAGGTGGGCAAAATGCTCGTATCCCGGTATAGGGGAGCAAAATCCGCGCAGAACAGAAGAATCAGTAGGAGCTGAATACGAAAGTGATAATACGGAATAGGAGCACTAAGAGGAAGAGAGAAACTTATGATACACGAAAAAGCATAACTCGTCACTACCATGGTACAAGTCCTTTCGGGGTTCACGTGGAGGTTCCTCGGTTATTTCCACATCACGGGCATCGAAGTTTAGAACTTGTTACTCGTTTTTCGACGTGGGGTTGCTTTACAACCGGGCACCTTGTGTGATATAGGTCTCGCATCCAGCAATATGAATGCCGAACTGCAAATAGGTATAAACTGCTATCGATCCATGGGCGGTGATGATTGTCGTATCTAAAACAATCCGTGTTGCTGAAGACAACCGTGAAGTAAATCCGTAATAGAGAAAGGTCTCGATCTAAACATTTACGTTCAACTGGATCATGGGCTTATCACCCGTGATCTTAAAACCTAAATGATACGAGAAACGGATACAGCGCCTCGGATACGGACTGATTTTAAGGTAACGACTTTTGGCATTCGAAAACGGACTATGATTGGCTTCTGGAACGTTCGAACGTTGAATGACGGGGGAAGAGCTGGGGTTACTCGGTCCTTGCGCCGCCAATCAGTGATCGACCGTGAAATGGAGCACTATGAACAAGTCCTGGCAACAGCTTAAGGCCGACGCTCAGGATCGCGCCTTGTGGAACAGAGTTGTTTCTGTCCTATGTCCCTATAGGGGGTCTTAAAAGGAATTTGATTGATTGAAATACATAGCAACTTGTAGCTATTCGATCCATTATTTTGGTAAAAGTTAAAAGTTAGAAGTTAAAGTTAACGGGTTGTTTCGCCACTACCCTCCAGATAGTAAGGCAAGATGACGAAATCGATGAGTAATTTTTTTAGGACTCTTGTAAAAGATACAAGTTCAAAATTTTGCAGGTGCCTACACCCATTTGATGTATATAAAGAAAAATAATAGTTTGAAGCAAAACTGTTATGCACCGAAGCGGGGACTACCCTGCACGAGGTGTTTCACTTGTATTGGAAAATACAAGAAAACCCAAAATTTTTGACTGAAGTTTTAAGTTAGGAACTTGAAAATTTGTGAAATTGATTTTAAAAAATGGGAAAGAGTTTAATATACCGGAAAATATGTCACCTCAAGTTCTTTAGAATAGTGAAGAGAGACTTTTGTATGAGAAGTGTTCGAAGCAGAACGGGGAGGTTTGTAATTTTTGCACTTGACACCAAACATGGTATGAAAAATGTTTCGTGCTGAATTTAAAGCTTGTAGCTTTCAGAATTTTGAAAGAAATTGGACATTATTTTCCTCCAATATGGAAATTTTTATGGGGGTGACGGAGGAAGTAGAAAGTTTTGGATGATATTGAAACTGCTTATCGACATCCTTATCACCATGCTTTGTTGTGATTTTAAAGTCGATAGCTCTAATATGCTCGAAGAGAAATGCTTTCCTTAAATTTATCATTTAGATATTTATGTGGGAGGAGGTAGAAGGAGTGAAGATACTTTTCTCAGTATTCATTGCAGTTATTAAGGCGCAAGCTCTGGCAAAATTTTAAGTGTCTGCTTTTTCTAGTTTCAATGAAATCGATATACCGATATTACGAAAACTATGTTTTCGTATGGGAGGTGGTAGATGGAGTATACGGATCAACTCGAAATTTTTTAACGTTAATGATATTTGCATTGGTTTGGTTAATGTTTTCACAGTGCATTTTGAATTAATACGAAAGACTGGCAGTTTGATGGTCTCAGCAGGGACCGAAACGTTACACATAATAAATCTCTTGTTTTAATTTGATATTTGCATTATTACACTATGCTCAAAATTTCAAGTCGACAGCTTTGACAGTTTAAAAAAAAAATAACTTAACTGAAAATTCGAATTTTCATGAAATTTGTATGGGAGGGGTAGATAGGCTGAGCTAAAGTTGATAATATTTTTTAAAACTAATTGCAATTATAATAAAAATAAAATTGGCAAAAATTCGTCTTTTTAGCTTTGCTAGTTTCAATGAATATCGAAGAAATGGATTTTTCAAAATTGGGTATGCGAGGGTATAGAAAGAGTTGGAGATCGGATCAATATTTTTTTCATATTAATGGTATTTGCATTATGATACTTTGACCTAATTTTCAAGTCGACAGCTTTAATAACTTCGGAGAGCAATCAATTTCTTAACATTTCGAAATTTCATGAAATTTGTATGAGAGGGGGTAGAATAGGTGAGGGATGTAGCCTGATCATGTATTTAAAGTTTCTTTTTTGCTAAGAACGACATAAAAAAAAATTCACCACGATAGCTCAAAGCGTTCGGAAGTTCTAGACAGACGGCCAAGATATACCCACGCAAATAGTGTGCTAAAATTATACGTCGACCGGGATTTGAACTCCCGCCCTTCGAATTATCGACCAACACTGTTGGAATGCTCAAGACTAGCTGAAACTGCACATTTAGAGTTCAAAAGTATAGAATATAGCAAAAACCAGCAAAGAAGATGAAGATGAGTATGGCAGAGCTATCGGGTTTTCCAATAGGGACTTGACAACTTTGAATTCAATTTGTGAACGCACCCTTTCACTAATCATCAAATTGTCACTGTCAATCTATTCAGTAAACTTAACATTTTTATCATGGTAAAGTACACGAAGGAACAACGTCTGCAAATTATTAAAAATTTACTTTGAAAAAAAGTTGTCAAGTCCTTATTTGAAAACCCTTTATAATTACACGTACCTTTGGAGGATAAAAGAAAAAGTTATGCTAGTTTCGATTTTTGAAAATTTTTTATTTCTTTAACTTAAAATTCATTAACCGGATTAGTACAAAAAAAAAACATGTGATGCATCCTTCGATGCTGAGTCCTTCTTTTTTTAACAATAAGTTAATGTTAATGGAATCATGTGATTTTAAAATTAATTTCTTATTTATCGCAAAGTAAATGTGCCAACAAACAACAATTTATAGTAACGTATGTCTTTATTGAAGCAAATTATGTGTAAATCATAAAATTTAGAAATATCCTATAACTTATTTTCTGGAATGTTAGCTTTTTATATCTGTTAAACTTTCTACTTAAGAGCTTAGTTGCAATTTCATCGTCATTAAATTGGTCTTGAAAAAAATTACCGCATTTTTGCATGACTAAATTCCATAAGTTTCATTCATCTCATAGTAAAAATAATTTACTACAAAATAATCATAAACTTACTTATGAATAATATAATTCGGCACCGTAGTCATTTGAAAGTTTCATTCATAAAATTCTAAATGGAAATTGTCACAGATGTTAGGCTGTGCTATACGTTTACGATTCTGATTACGCAAAGTGCGAAAAAAAAACGATGAATAATTTATGGAAATGTGAATGTTTGCACCGGAACAAAATCATTCATAATATCGGTATGCAGGTAGTGTTTTTATATTTACCTTAATATCACTGATGATAACTGTAAGATACCTACAAATATCCGCACAGGGGTATAAAAAGTGGTGATTTCACAATTTTTCCCAAGGTAGAATGCCCTGATTTGATAACAATCATAAAAGATAAAAAATATTGTCATCGTCATATCTATTTAAACGATTGTATTCAACTTTTTTTTTTGGGGTTTTCAAATACATATTAGTCAACGAATGCTATGTAAGAAATGTTCAGATAAATAAAGTGGTAAGATTAATAATATCTGTTTATTAGTGTAAGTAAAAAAAATATTTCAGCCAATACCAAAGAAGGAGAACAAATCGAATCACGAATCATTCTGCCTTGCTATCTTAAGTGATGTAAACTGCTATCAACCGCAAAATCTGTTAGTAATTGGAGTATAATCAACTAACTGTCACCCGTTGGTCTAAAAAAATTTTGTTAAGGCTAAATACTTGCACTACATATTGCGAAAATAATTGACACAGTTTGGCATGAGTCCTTACGATTGCAGTGTTTATTTTTAATGCCCCTTTTTTTATTATGATTTAAAAGCTTTCTTTGGAAGCGCAGTTTTTTCACTACGTTCATTATCAATCCCGGCGTCCAATATTTAGAATTTTTATGAATGGCCTTGATTTTCATTCTTATGCACAATTTTTCAAATGAACTTCGAAAAAAAAACCTGAAATGGGGTAGGGCTAACCGGGTAGAGCTTAATGCCACAAAAACCGAAGCCTACCTTATTTTCCTTAAGCAGGACATATCGGTGACTGGGCTTTCTCTGAAGGTTGCAAAAATGCTTCAATTCCTACGTACCAATACCAATTTAGCATAATGCGCTAACGTGTGTATTACGTTCGATCTAATAAAATTGAAACGTTTCTCCCCCAATCAGGCAGAATGTGGAATGCAGTATCCGCAGTGATTTTTGCAGCCGACTAGAAAACGTTCAAGAGCTTTGTCATGCTGTCCGTCCCATTATGGCAACTGTTTGTTTATGAATTAATTATTACGGGGTAGCCCCAAGTTCACTTCGGAGCCTTTCAAAAAAATGGTAAATTTTGGCATCACAAACGCAAAATTTTGATAATACCCGTACCAAACTTTAAACAACAAAATACTTATGTAACTGGTTGGAAAAGTACTCGTTATTATGTTAATTCGATACATATTAATTTTCTCATGTAGATTCTTAGAAATATTGATTTTTGTGATATGGCGAATTTCAATTAGGCCAATCAAACCGAAATTTCTACAAGAACTGGGTTTTTCGACAAAAGGTCACTTTGCATAATCGGTTTATCCGGAAAATACTAATGTTGGAATAGGGAATCCCTGCACTATAAGCAATACAAATATTGAACAGGAAAATCCTACAATTTTGCCGTAATACCTTTACATTGTAAATTCGGCTGGGGTTCTTCCAATTCTTAATTGAAAGTTTCCTCTTATACGCTGAAACAAATTCAACTCAAACTCAATAAGAAGTTCTCAAAATCTGCGATACTTATGATAATAACAAATCATTATACGCTATTTGTAGTGTGCCAGCTAATTTTCACCGACCAATAAGTTATCACTGAATTAGGAGTAATTAACAATGCAAAAAAAAAAATTAACTTGACATAAGTGACATTAACATTATTATTACTCAAGTGTGTGATTACTTAATCAATTTGCTCTGTTAATGAGTGTGTCACACTTAACGGTGCCGGTATATTAACTGATCTATCACAATGCCAATGTGAAGGCTGTTCAAGTTCAACCGCTCAGTTTTATAAATGAACTTTACGAACACACTTGACTCGATGCTGATTGCCGCGAGCTTTCGATTTCTGATACAAAACGTTTCGGAGAAGCACACGCGAGCTAGCTATCCACATACTTTTAGTATCTTATCTCGACAAGCTAAACAGCTGATTTTGAACGATATCACGCTGCTGACTGATGTTGAAAAGCAAGCTTAATTTCGGGTCATTGGACATCCAACGTACCAGCTGTATGTGATACATGTCACTGTGCGATTGAAAATTAATTTTAGATACACTTCAAGTCCTTGACCTTGCCCAACTATAGATGATGTTCGAGTATATAGCAATTATGCCCGGGGCTAAATTAAATTTTGGAGTGCGTGCGGGCGCTACACTAGGCCAACATAATATGCCTGGCGTAAGCAGAATTTAATTCACTTTCATTGAACTTTCTATTTATTTGTTACATGTTGTACATCTCATGGCTTGTAGTGAAGTCGCAAAGTATCGGACAAACTTTTGAACAATATTCGTGATTCATTTAAATTTAAATAAGAACATAACAGGACTACGATTTCGCGTAAAGCTCAATTTTACGATACTCTAGATGAAATTGAAATTTTTCTGATCCCAAGAAATTTTGTATGGGGAGTGGTAGAAAGGGTGATAGCATTGAACCAATTTTTTTTGCAATCATGCTAGAGTTGCTATAAAAATGTTTTATACAAAATGTAAGCTCCAAAAAGTGAATAAACTATGAACTATGGTTTCGCAATCATACGATACTCTAGATGAAATATAAATTTTTGTAATTTTAAGGAATTTTGTATGGGGAGTGGTAGAAGGAGTGAAAGCATTAAACTAGTTTCTCCACATCATGCTAGAGTAGCTACAGAATTGTTTTATATAAAATTACAGCTTCAAACATTTAATAGATACTGAGAAAATGAGTGTATTAGATTTAACAAAATTGAGCAGTTTGTATGAGAGGTGGTAAACGGAGTGGGCGGTCTTAAGTGAGTTTTTCAAGAAGCATTTTGAACAGTATGCAGTTGCCGTCTCTGAAATTCCAGACCAGTAACTTTATAATTTTCAAGAAAATCGATTTATTGAAAAGTTGTGAAATTGTATCAGATTGTATGGGAGGGGGTAGAAGCAGTGATGCTAATCAGTTAATTTTTTTCGATCTTAATAACAATGTTAATTTAGTATTTTGTGCAAAATTTGAGCTCGACAAATGTTATACGTACTGAGAAAATTGGTTTAGAGTATTTCATGAAAAGTGCAATTTGTATGGGAGGTGGTGGAAGGAGTGTGGGGATTCAAATAGTTTTTATATATCACATTTGTGAAAAAAATAAAAATATTCCAAATTTCAAATTATTAGCTTTTCGTGAAAAACGACGTATACAAAATTTGAACTTTCTAGCTCAACGGACGGACATCCGATTTTGAGATTTTTAAGCGAAAACAAATATTTTTGTACCCTTGGCGCCTCTGTGCGAGCATTATTTCTTCGCACTACAAACTTTAGAGCAAACTTATAATACTCCTAGATTCCATACAGAGTATCAAAAGTACTGTAGAAAGCGGAATACGTTGCGAGTATCGACAGTTTAGAGTAGGGGCCCGAGGTAACAAAATCCAATACACAAAAGTTGGTAGTATGGACCGAACAGCTAGTGATCATACGTAGAAAAAATAAAAGAGAAGACCTAATGTGTAGAACTGATAGAACTAGTAGTGCATGGTAATTTTGGTTGTACATGGTAGACATGCTGAATAAAGTAGTGAGCAAGCGGATCGAAATGCGCAGTAGCACGTGATGCATATGTCAAAGTAGTGAACGGAAGGGATCGAAATCTGAAGCGAAAATAGTAGAGTAAAGCCTACAACTGATGCGATGGCTTGGGTGAGGTGGCATATCCATGGATGATGTCCCTGCGAAGAAAACGTAGTGTCGATGGTTACGAGCACATCGCGGGTAGTGAAGCTGGAAACTTATTCCTCGTTTCTCGGCGTGGAGTAGCGTGTACAACTGGATGCTTTGATCCTTAGAGACGTTAGATTGGTTTCGCAACAAGCAGTACTAATGCCGAACTGCAAATAGGTATAAAGTGCTACCGATCAGGGGTGTTAATGATCGTCGTCACAAATTTAATCCGTGTTGCTAAAGACAGCCGTCAAGTAAACTCATAATGGAGGAAGGCCTGACTGAGCATTCACGTTAAACGAAATAAATAGGAACAAATCTTTCCTTTAAATTCAAAATGCATTGTGAAAACATTCATCAAACCAAATAGGAACCTGTAGGGCTTAACCGAAATCGTTGCTGAAAACGGAAAATATATTGAACTAGCCGTACTCCAACATTTCTTCCTACGTCTACGTAATATAAAAAATTTAAAACCCATAAGGGCTGTGTTTAATTACTAATATTTATTGTTGGCCTTGACTCGCACAAGAGAATTTGCTGCCGTGCTTCCCTAAAGTTATAATATTATATTTTTACTCTAGTTAAAACTTAAAAAAAAAAAAAAAAACATTAAATAAAAAGGAGAGATCTGTATCTAGAATCGAACCCCGCACATCAGTCGAGCATTCTATTCACTAACCCAAATAAACTTTACTAAACCGAAGTCATTTACTTACATGAGGAACTTTAAACCCTTTTCCGGGTGCCTAGGGTGTAATATTTTTTGGAATTGAATAACAGGGATACGATTGCGCGTAAAGCGCAATCTTACGATACTCTAGATGAAATAGAATTTTTTGTGATCCCAAGAAATTTTATATGGGGAGTGTAAGAAGGGGTGATAGCATTGAACTAATTTTTTCCCCATCATGCTAAAGTAGCTATAAAAATGTTTTGTACAAAATGCTTACTCCAAAAATTGAATAGGAGCTGAGAAAATTAGTGTGTTAGATTTAGTGAAAATTTGCAGTTTGTATGGGAGGTGGTAGAAAGAGTGGGGGATTTTAGTGATTTTTTCAGAAATAGCTAGGAATATTATAAAATTGACATTCCTTAAATTTCAGACTAGTGCCATTCATACTTTTCAAGAAAATCGATTTTTTGTGAAGTTGTGAAACTGTGTCATATTGTATGGGAGGTGGTAGAAGCAGTAAAGCTAATCAATTATTTTTTTCTGATTTTAGTGATAATGCTAAATAAGTATTTATCACAAAATGTGAGATCGATATGTGTTATATGTTCTGAGAAAATCGGCTTAGAGCATTTCATGAAAAAGTGTAGTTTGTATGGGAGGGGTTGGAAGGAGAGAGAGGACGCAAATAATTTTTATACTGTATATTCAAATCATTATGAAAGTAATATATCCTGAAATTCAGACTAAAAGCTTTTATACTTTTCGAGCAAATCCATTTATAGTCGAATTGCGATATTGTGTTATTTTGTATGGGAGGGGGTAGAAGGGGTGAAGCTAATCGTCTAATTTTTTTTAAGCCTTACTAGCAATTTTAAATAAATATTTAATGCATAATTTCAGATCGCTAAATTTTATACGCACTGAGTAAATTGGCTTAGAGTAATTCATGAAAAATACAGTTTGTATGGGAGGTGGTAGAAGGAGGAGAAGGACACGCATAATTTTTATACGGTAGATTGATATTATCATAAAAGTAATATATTCCAAATTTCAGGTCAATAGCTTTTATACTTTTTGAGCAAATCCGTTTATTGTCAAATTGGACATTTGTGTCATTTTGTATGGGAGGGGGTAGAAGGGGTGGAGCGATTTGGCCCGTTCACGAACTTGACCTTACTTTTTTGTCAAAAACGATGTGTACGAAATTTGAGCTCTCTAGCTCAACGCGTTCTCAAGCTAGAGAGCGAACGGACGGACGGACGGACAGACGGACGGACGGACATCCGGTTTTGAGATTTTTGAGTGATAATATTAACTTCTGTATCATTCATTTTTTTCTCCGAGCCTTTTTTCTTGGCGTTACAAACTTTAGAGCAAACTTATAATACTCTCAGATTTCATCTAGAGTATAAAAAAAAGTCTAAAGATGTTACCGTTTGATCCGGGAATTTCCATCAGCAACTTACATCCGAGCATGTATATTAGATAAGGAAGGATTAAGTATTATTTTTTTTTTAATTAAATTTTGGCTTTCATTTCGCAAATAAAATAATATATTTAATTGCAAGCATTTTGAAAATTTTAATTGCTAAGTAAGGCTTGTGAACACCAATTTCAAAAACCAAATCATAAATAACATTCAATTTCTCCATATTGTTCCAAAGCAAAACTCTCTAAAAATTTTATTATGCACAAGACATCCTAGTCCATAAATTCCGGAAAATCAACGATGCAATGTTCACTTTTCTGTACCTCAGGTGCAGCATTATATATTTTTTTTTTTTTTTGATAAAACCGCAGAAATATACCTCGACGAAGAAAAGCGTCGTTTTTATTGTCGCCAAACCCAATCAATTGGTCGGATAATCCAAACCGCAAAAAAACGTGTAACGATTACACTTATGCGCATACTCGTATGTAATTTTTATTTTCGTGTGTTTTTAATAGACAGCGTGATGCCATTTTGCCAACGTCAGGTTTTCCCTATTATCGTGAGAAAGAATTTTTTTTTAACTAAACCAACACCAGACAGCTAGAATAAGCCATAAATAGTTTCAATGGTCATCTGCAATCCGTGCTTGTCAAATTTCCGGATATTTGTATGAGGAATGGTGAAATCATAAAAGGAATTACCAATTATTCGATCAATAGTTCAATTAGCAATATAATAATAAATCTACACAACATTGCAACTATTGATTGTGTTTAAGAAAACACATTATCAGCATTAATTAATCCTAGTGATGATTGAAAGGTCTATGGATCGAGACGATTGGAGGCGACGACTTCAGGAGGCCAAGGCCCGATTTGGGCTGTCGCGCCATTAATGATGATGATGATTGAAAGTTTTCAACAATTCGGTCATAACTTTTTTTTTCTTTGCCAAAAAAAAACGAAAACTAAGACTTGAAATGTGTGTTCAACAAACACAAATTCCGAATGCGTTTCTCTCTAGACGAAAATCTAAATAATTGTTTTGAATACATTTGTCCGGTGGGTAGTAATGTTTAAGTGAATGAATAATTTCAATAAATAATAATTTAAATAGGCGACTTTGATAAATAATAACAAAATAATTAAGACAAAGTTTAAAAGGCAATAATCCAAACTATTATTCTATTGTTTTGGTAAAAATGTTTGATAATAACAATTTTATTGTTGTAGAACTCAGTTAATCTAAATTTGGAAGCCTTTTGTTTGCCTATTTGTTTCTTGGTTCATCACACTAAAAATGAACGGATTTTGATACGATTTTCTTTATCAGATAGCTTAGAATTTCACCGATGAAATTGTAGTATGTCATTTTATTATCAAATGGCGTTACAACGGCATTACAACCCAAATGAAGTCTTAAAATATCAAATCAATCGGACGGAAAATTGTAGTAAGACGAAGTTATTGAAGATTAAAAATAAGCAAGTCCTGGAAAATAAAAGCCGGCAAATAAAAGCCAGATGAACAGAATCGCGCGTTGCTGAAGAGAATTGCTTCTGTTATATGCCCCAATACGGGTCTTAAGAGGAAATAGATTGAAGAATGATGAAATTGCTACCATTTTACGGTTTGACTTATAATCGATGTTTGTGCAGTTTGTATGGGAGGTGTTGGAGGCAGTGGAGGTTCTCAATAATTTTTTGAGAAACAACTATAATTATCATGTAATTGATATATTTTAAATTGCAAATCAGTGGTATTCCTACTGTTCAAGAAAATCAATTTTTTGAAAAGTTGTGATATTGTATCACATTGTATGATAGGGGGTAGAAGGGGGGAAGCTAATCGGTTAACTTTTCCCCGATATTAATTATAATTCTAATTAAGGATCTAGTATAAAATTTGAGCTCAATAAATATTATATGTACTGAGCAAATTGGTTTCTACCATTTCATGAAAAAGTGCAGTTTGTATCGGAGGTGGTGGAAGGAGTGGGGTGATTCAAATAATTTGTATACCAAAGATCACATTTCTGATAAAATTAGTATGTTCTAAATTTCAAAAGATTTGCTCCAATGGTTTTGAAGAAAATTTGATTATTATATATTTTTGAAAATAAGTCATTTTGTATGGAAGGGGGAGGAAGGCATGGTTGTATTGAAATAAAACTAAATACAGATAACATCTCATATCTAATAAACTGTGAAGGTTTCATTGAAATCGGTATGTGCGAGAAATCCAGACAGACAGACAGAAAGAGAGAAATTTTAAAAACGTGTGTTTCTGCTTAGTTATTGCCCAAATAAAGCAAAATACTAACTTATAGTCATTTATAAACAAATAACAGATAGACACTACAATTATACTTATAAAGAAACCAGTTCCATTGCCTCCCTTAAAATTGTTTTGACTAATACTGATCTTTTCAATCAGTTATTAAATATTGATTCGTGGCCTTCTGGAGTATTTCTTAAAGAATTTATTTCTCGTCGTAATAATGCTCCTGGTTCTGGTCCAAAAAACTTAGACAATTGTCCCTTTACTATCAAAACGTAAATGGACTGCGTACCAAAACCCAGGCGCTATTTGCCTCGTCTCAGAATTCTTCCTATGATGTTATTGCTCTAACTGAAACGGGGCTAAATTGCAGTTTCTCTGACTGTGAACTTTTTAGTTCAGACTTTGAAGTCTTTCGTAGGGATCGCTATGTTTCCGATCTGAGATTGAAGGGTGGTGGAGCGTTATTAGCAGTCCGTAACTGCATTAATTGTGTAGTTGTTCCTGTCCCGAACCCTCACGGTCTGGAGATCTTGTGTGTTAAACTCGTGTTTAATAATAAGGATATTTATGTCTTTTTGACATATATTCCTCCGTCGAGTCCTTGTATTTTATACGAAAGAACAGTTGACTGTATTACTTTTGTTCATAATAGTATGAATATCTCTGACGAACTCATTTTACTGGGTGATTTTAATATTCCAAGTCTTTCTTGGTCTCTCTCTGACGATGATTCTACTCTCTTAGTTTCTGATTCTTCGTCCTCGCTTGAATGTTTTTTTGTAGATAGTATAACTGCACTTGGTCTCCATCAACTTAGCCTTGTTCGGAATTCCTATGGAAGACAGCTTGACCTAATTTTTTATTCTGACTACTGTGCATGTTCCGTGGATGAGAGCTTAACTTCAATTACTACCGTTGATGTCTTGCACCCTCCTATTAATATTTTTGTTATGGTTGATGAGGAGCATATTGTTAGCCCTAGTGAGAAGGAGCTTTCTTTTGATTTTAATAAAGCAGATTTTTCTCGGTTGGACTACCTTATATCAAACTTCAACTTTAATGAAATTCTTGACAATCCTGATTTTGAAGGTGCTGTAGTTGAGTTTTATTATGTTCTGTATCAATTTTTTGTTGCTACAGTTCCTTTTACCTATCGCAGGAACATCTCATCGTCGTACCCTTGGTATACTAGCGAGTTGCGCGTAATTCGCAATGCTCGTAATGCTGCCTGGAAGAGGTATACTAGGACGAAGAATGATACTGATTTTTGTCTGTATAAGGAATATTATGACCTTTTTAAGGATTTATCTACTCGCTTATACTCTGAGTATTTAATTAAAATGCAGTCGGATATTATGAGAAATCCCCTGAAGTTTTGGAAATTTGTTAATTGTAAGCGTAAATCAGATGGTTATCCAGCTTCTTTTCAATTCCTGGGCAACGATAGTAATGATCAAGTTACTATTTGTAATTTTTTTGCCACATTCTTCAGTGGATCTTTTAATAGTAGTAGCTTTTCCCCTAATATGGCGTATTTTGATGACTTTAGAGAAACTACTTCGACTACTTTGTCTGATTTACCAATTTTCTATAATGATATAGTCAATCACATCTCCCGCCTTAAAGATGTGTCTTCTCCGGGCCCAGATGGTGTTCCTGCTGTTGTCCTTAAGCGTTGTTGTCTCTCTCTTGCTGAACCACTCTCTCACCTCTTTCAAAGATCCCTAATAACGGGGATTTTTCCAAATGTGTGGAAGTCGTCCTTCATCATACCTACTCATAAAAGCGGTGCAAAATCTGCTGTTGAAAATTATCGGCCAATAGGTAAACTGTCGGCTATTCCTAAACTATTTGAGTCTATAGTGTATGAATGCATGTCGTTTCACTGCAAATCAATAATTTCGAGTAAACAACATGGTTTTGTTAGGAATAGATCCACTGTTACTAATCTGATGGAGTTTACGAATAAATCTATTTTGGCTATTGAGGATGGTAAGCAGGTGGATTGTGTATACACTGATTTTAGTAAGGCCTTTGATAAATTACCCCATTCAATAATTTTGTTAAAACTAAGACTGTTGGGTTTTCCGACATGGTTTATTAATTGGATTAAGTCTTATCTATTTGATAGAACCTACCAGGTTATCTTTCGTGATTGTACGTCTAAGCCATTTACTGCGCTTTCTGGGGTCCCTCAAGGAAGTCATTTGGGACCACTTCTATTTATCCTGGCCATTAACGATGTAGCCTCTGTTTTCAAATATTCGGAAGTACTCATCTATGCTGATGACATTAAAATCTTTAGGTCTATTAGTTCTAACTCAGATAATCTTCTTCAGGAGGATTTGTTAAATTTTAGTAACTGGTGTCGCAATAATGGCCTTCGCTTGAATTTGGATAAATGTCATGTAATGTCATTTACTCGGAAATTCTCACCGTTTGTAGTAACTTACAGTCTCAATGACTGTATTTTAGATCGTGTTAACTCAGTTATTGACTTAGGCATTACATTTGACCAAAAGATTGATTTTGGCTTGCATATAAATAAGATTGTGCAAAAGGGTAATTCTATGCTGGGTTTTACCACTCGCTTATCCAAGGAATTTACCAATTCCTTTGTTAGGTTGAGTCTGTATAACACCTTTGTCAGATCTCATCTTGAGTATGCTTCTCAAGTTTGGTCTCCCTATTATGATGTACATATTGCCAGAATTGAATCTATTCAGCGCAAATTTGTAAGAATAGCATTATGTCACCTTAATTGGGATGACAGAGTTCGTCTTCCTCCTTATATTGACCGGCTTCAGTTGCTAAATATGTCATCACTCTCGAGACGACGTGAGGTTGCTGACGTAGTTTTTGCTCATCAACTTCTCACTGGGGTGGTTGATTCCCCCTCACTTTTGGGTTTGATGCAATTTGCTGTTGGTCAATTTTTACCGAGGCATCCTAGGTTGTTGCAGATTTGCTTTCACCGGACTAACTATGGTATGAGTGAACCGATCTCGCGTCTTGCAAGAGAAGTTAACGAGAATATTGATGTATTTGACTTCTCTATAGATAAAGTATGTTTAAGACGCAGACTTA
The DNA here is from genome assembly GCA_963669355.1 of Chorisops tibialis. Classification (NCBI taxonomy): domain Eukaryota; kingdom Metazoa; phylum Arthropoda; class Insecta; order Diptera; family Stratiomyidae; genus Chorisops; species Chorisops tibialis. Next base: position 20,389,460 of record OY770264.1, read on the forward strand.
ACGCTAGTTGACACTAATTTATGTTAGTTTTTGTATATTTATTTTGTGCTCTGTTTATTAATGTGTTGGTGTAGGGATATTGACGTTTGTTTTGTCCCTTCACTAAATGATGAGCCAAAGGATAAAATGATTTCCATCTTTTATACTTGGAATCCATTTTATGGCAATTCCTTGCATTAAGGAATACTGATAGTGATAGTGATATGTGTAGATTTCAAATGTAAGAGATTGCAACATTGTTTCGCAATTTGACGATAAACGGAATTGCTCGAAAAGTTTAAAAGCTTTGGTGACTGTTTTCACAGTGCATTTCGAAATGATTTCTTTTTTTCAGTATAAAAGCTATTGGTTTGAAATTTGAAAGATATTACTTTTATGATGATTTCAATCTAGCCTGTAAAAATTATTTCCACCCCCCCCACCCTCCTTCCACCCCCTCCCATACAAACTGCACTTTGTCGTGAAATGCTCTAAACCAATTTACTCGGTACGTATAAAATTTATCGAGATCAAATTGTGCACTAATAACTTATTCAGAACTATTACTAAGACAAAAACAATTAAGACAATTAGCTTTAACCCTGCTACCCCCTCCCGTTCAAAATGACGCAATTTCACAACTTTACAAAAGGGGATTTTCCTGAAAAGTATGAAAGCTACTGATTTTCAATTTAAACCATATCAAAGCATGATGTTTATAGTTATTTCTGAAAAAATCCTTAAAATCTCGCCCCTCCTTCTACCACCTCCCATACAAACAACACAATTTCACTTAATATAGGACACTAATTTTCTGAATACCTATTAAATTTTTGAATCCTAAATTTTATATAAAACATTTTGATAGCAACTTTAGCGTGATGCGAAAAAATTAGTTCAATGTCGTCAACCCCTGTACCACTTCCCCTACAAAATTTCTTCAAATCAAAAAATGTCTTTCATCTAGAGTTTCGTACTATTGGGCTTTACACCCAATCGTAGTCCTGTTATATTTTTCCTTCCTAGTTTTGCTTAATATTATTTTTTGGTTATTTCGTTTAATTTTTTTTTCCTTACTTGCTTTTTTGCTTCTACAACTTAGTTTTTACTTTTATTTAATTGAAGTATATTTGCAAATGTTTGGCTTTTTTTTTATTATTATTTTGTTCTCATGTATTATTTAATTACAACAGTTAAGATTGTAGGTTTAAAATGGTTTTCTACTTAACTGTGAAACTTTGTGCATTAAATAAATAACTTGCCGCAAATATTGATAGATCAGTTACCAAAATGTACAAAAACTTTTTACCTGGAATTTGGAATTTGATGTTTTGATGCTAATTTTGCTAGTTTTCGAAATAAAAACTATTATAATCGCCTACTCCAATTTACAATTTCTAATTTTCATCCAAGATAATAAGTTTATTGATAGATCCGGAAATTGTCGTAATAACGTAACCTTTTACAAAATATCAAAAAATTAAACTAAGGCTATTGAAGTTTACTCGTTTCCGTAGTTTTGCTTATGTTTACATTCTAGATGAAATCTGAGGATATTATAAGTTTTCCAAAAAGCTTTTAACGCTGAGAAATAAGGCTCGGAAAATCTTAAGTTCATGTTATCACTCAAAAATCTAAAAATCTGACGTCCACTCGTTTACTCTCTGGCTCGAGAACATTAAATAACTAAATAGTAGTTTAGCTTGTCTTTATCGTTAGTAGAAAGGTGATACATAGAACTTTCCTAATTAAGAAGAGCCTCTCACTCATGTGTCAAATTTTAAAAGTTAAATTTAATAGGCAATAAAATTTTGGAAGGAATACCCCAAAAGATGAATAAGAATCCTTAGTATTATATTGGAGTCAATTGAAAGCCAACTTTTATAGCTGGGCTATTAAACCATGCTTCAAAGATTTCATATAAGTCAGAGCTGTCAGAAAGTGGCTCTTCTTCTTCTTCCTAGTATCAAAACAGCTTTAGTACATTCTCCATCATTGTAGTTCTAATTATATGAGAAAAGAGGTCATTTAGCTGAGAAATGATCCATATTTGGTAATTTGGTGTTCATTAGGCTAAATTAGTGTATGATACACAGCCGGTAAATGATAATTTAGGCCTTATGAATAATTTAGCTGTGCTATGTGTCACTGGTGTAAGATCGAAAAAAAAATTAACTGATTAGCTTTACGCCTTCTACAATGTGACACAATTTCACAACTTTTCAAAAATTCGATTTATTGAAAATTATGAGTGATACTGATATACACACAATTTAAAATATATCAATTCCATGATGATTATAGTTGTTTCTCGGAAAATCACTAAGAACCCCCTACTCCTTCAACTTCCTATCATACATCTGCACAATTTCACTAAATCTTATACACTAATTTCTCAGTACATATTAAATTTTTGAAGCTTAAATTTTGTGTAAAGTATTTTGATAGCATAATGAATTTGCTAAAGTTAGAAAAATTCTATTTCATCTTGAATATTGCATGATTGGGCCTTACGCCTATTCGTAGTCAGGTTATATTTTTCTATAGCATTTTATATAATACGAATGCTAATAATCTGTAACGCTAATGGAAAGTTATATCTTATATGTAATGTCGTTTTCAAATAAATTTTGCCAACTTCTCAGAAAATCACTTCTAATACAAGCACCACTGATATGTGAAAATATCTTAGTATTTCATTTGCAGAGTTATGCGTGGTTTTTCCTACAACGCCTGCGGAAGTTTCTTCAATACATGTTTTTTTATAATTAAAGTGCTGCGATAACTTTAAAGAAATATGTATGTGTTATAAAGACTATTTGAACCACTCCCGACTTCTACCACCATCTTCTGCACTGAAAGATGGGCGAAAGAGTGCGGAGTGACTCGAATATTTATTTACATTTAATTTTATACCATAAACATGCATGCTGCATCAAATTTATCTCTTAGCATTATTAGTAACACACAAAAAAATTAAAAAATTAACTCATTATCTCTACTCCCTATACCGCCTCCCACACCAATTGACACATTTTACTTTATTATTCTAATAATAAAGTATTGTGTGTTTCGCGTATCATGACTAAATTAGCCTAAAAATGCAAAAAAAAAATCCGTCCCGCCGTATATAAGGACTCATATCTCCGAGACCGTTAAAGGTAGAATGTTCGTTTTCGGGCAGATTATTGACTGGGTAAATGAGCTCCAATTTCTAAATTTTGGGGAGTGTTAGGTGGAAAGGAGAGCCAGGGGGAGGGAAAGAGTCAAAACTACACTTGCTAATATTTCTACCAGGAATGCAGATAGGAAGCTAAAAATCAGCAGAGATATAGAGAGAGTTGTGGGACAAGTTTGTCTCAAAAATAATATAATTTTTTTATCCATTGGCACCCGAAAAGAAGGGGCTAAGAACAAATTGTTCGCCCAATTGTTTTTTCAAATGATTATATCTTCGAAATTACTTATCATAAAAAAATCATATTTTGGAACCATTAAGACGGCATACATCTCCACCAGAATCAACTTAGAGAGAGGCTAATTACTGCATGGGGGAGGGTCAGGGACGGTTCAAGGAAAAACACTTAAAAATGAATATCTCAACTATCTCTAAAGCTATGTAATTGAAACTTAAAACATATATTAATCTATACTAGCAAAATACGAAAAAAATATAACTTGCGGAAATAGTAGTAATGGGGGGAAATGGGGAGCATTTTAAAAATGGTGCACTTTTCAAAATTACAAATCGTTATATCTCAAAATTCAGTACAGATATTAAATTGAAAATTTGTCAGATTGTAGAACTCAATAATTTTTAATTTTGGTAAATAATTAATAATTAATAATAATTTTGTGATGGGAGGTGTAAGGGGAGAGGGGTGGTAAGCAGAAATGTCCAAAATTTTGAGTAATTTTTTTAGGGCTCTGGTCAAAGATACAAAGTTTAAATTTTGCATTTGGATACACCCATTTGATATACATAGCAAAAAAATTATATTTTTTTCCGCAATTGTTATAAACCGACCACCCTCCGGTCTAACGTGCACAAGGTGTTTCATGTGCATTGAAAAAAAGAAATAAACTGAAAATTTTTGAATGGAATTTTAAGGTAGGAGCTTGAAAATTTGCAAAATGTATTCAAAAAAGATCTTTAAATATATGAAATATTAATTGGTGGAATACCTTTAAGACTTCTACCCCCTCCCATACAAAATTATTTTTTCGACCATTTTCAAGAAATCAATTATCACCTAACTATTAAAAGCTATCAATTTAAAGTTTTGCATTAGAACTTCTAAAAATAGTTGAAACAAAATTGACTCAAAAGTTTTGAAATCGCGCATGCCCTTCTACCACCTCCCATACAAAAGTATGATTTCAACCAATTTCATTAAATCAACTAATAACAAACAAATTAAAAGCAACGAAATTGAAATTTTGTATGAGCACCTTGTAAGAGAAATGAAATAAAATTGCATCACAAATTTTACGATTCCCTTACCCGCCCTACCCCTCCCATACAAATGTTCTTGAATATAGAAAACACCGAATTTTATGAAAATTCTATGCAGCTTCGTTTATGAAACATATTCTATACCGAGAATATTGGTCATGATTCAAGCAATCAATTAAGTAGCTATTAACATCCACCCACCCTTACTATCACCCCTCCCGCTCCCCTCATAACAACCCAAACTTGCATAAACGAATGAAATATTGTTAAATTAATAACAGCCCTGCCCAAGAATTCCCTTTCACTTAGTCTCCCAAACCACTCTAACCTGCATATTGACTTTCCATATATCCGCAACTTGTCTCAAAAATAATAAAGTTTCGCCCGACAGTTTATTTACAATGGTTTGGTGAATGTTTTCACAATGCATTTCGAATTGAAAGAAAAGATTTCCGGATTCTACAGTGTTACGCTTTATTATTCGTGACGTTTCGGTCTCTGCTGAGACCTTTATCAAACTGTTTTTAGACCTTTATCAAACTGTTTGATAGAGGTCTCAGCAGAGAACGAAGCGTTACGAATAATAAAACGGAACAGTGTAGAATCCGGAAATCTTTTCTTACATTTTTATAACTTTATTAGTAATAGATTTTTTTGAAAAATCTAAAACTTGTTGATATAAAATTTGAATTCCATTATTTTTGTGATGATCACCTACAATTTCAAGATACACATAAAACCATTTTCTCATGTGCCAAAATTATGAAGTAAAATATTTTGATAGCAACTGCAGTAATCTGAAAATACTTTATTATTAGAATAATAAAGTAAAATAAACTGCCAACAAGTCGGGCGAAACTTTATTATTCTTGGGACAACTTGCGGATGAGTGGAAAGTCAATATGCAGGTTAAAGTGGTTAGGGAAGGCTAAGTGAAAGGGAGTTCTTGGGCAGGACTGTTAGCAATATTTCATTCGTTTCTGTAAGTTTGGTTTTTATGAGGGGAGGAGTAGGGGTAATAGTAAGGGTGGGTGGATGTTAATAGCTTTTTAATTAATTGCTTGAATCACGTCTAATATTCTCTGTATAGAATGTGTTTCATAGACGAAGTTGCATAGAATTTTCATAAAATTCGGTGTATTTTACATTCATGAAACCGAACATTTGTATGGGAGGGGGTAGAGAATACAGGGGAATCGTAAAATTTGATACGCAGTTTTATTTCGCGTCTCTTGTAAGGTGCTTGTATAGAATTTCAAGTTCGTAGCTTTTAGTTTGTTGGTTATTAGTTGATTTAATGAAATTAGTCGAAATCATAGTTTTGTATGGGAGGGGGTAGAAGCGCAAGCGCGATTTCAAAACTTTTAAAACAACTTCATTTGAATTATTTTTATAAGTTTTTATGCCAAATTTGAAATTGATAGCTTTTAAGAGTTAGCTGATAACTGATTTCTTAAAAATGCTCGAAAAAATAATTTTGTATGGGAGGGGGTAGAGGAGGTAGGGAAATCGTAAAACTTGTGATGCAATTTTCTTTTATTTTTATGTAAGGTGCTCGTACGAAATTTCAAGTTCGTAGCTTTAAATTTGTTGGTTATTAGTTGATTTAATGAAATTAGTCGAAATCATACTTTTGTATGGGAGGGGGTAGAAGGTCGAGCGCGATTTTAAAACTTTTAACGCGATTTCATTTCAATTATTTTTGTTAGTTGTTATGCAAAATTTCAAATTGATAGCTTTTGATAGTTAGGTGATAATTGATTTCTTGAAAATGGTCGAAAAAATAATTTTGTATGGGAGGGGGTAGACGTGTTAAAGGTTTTCGACCAGTTAATATTTCGTATATTTAGGGATTTTTTTTAAATGCATTTCGCAAATTTTCAAATTTCTACCTTAAAATTTCACTCAAAAATTTTCAGTTTATGTGTTTTTTTCAATGCACATCAAACACCTTGTGCACATTAGACCGGGGGGGTCGGTTTATAACAAATATGGATCAAGTTATTATTGTTTTTCTATGTGGATTAAATATAGGTATTCACATGCAAAATTTTAACTTTGTATCTTTTACCAGAGCCCTAAAAAAATCACTCAAATTTTTCGATATTTTTGCTTATTACCTCCCTCCCCTTACACCGCCCAACTTAAAATTTTTACAAAAATTAACTATTGTGTAGTTCTACAATCTGACAAATTTTTGATTTGATATCTGTACTATTTTTGGAGATATAAGGATTTGTAATTTTGAAAAGTGCGCCATTTTTGAAATGCTCCCCATTTCCCCCCACTACTATTATTTCAACATGTTATATTTTTTTTGTATTTGCCTAGTATAGGTTAATATAAGTTTTAAGTTTCAATTACATAGCTTAAGATATAGTTGAGATATTAATTTTTAAGTGTTTTTCTTTGCACCCCCCCTGACCCTCCCCCTTACAATAATTAGCCGCTTTCTAAGCTGGTTCCGATGAAACTATATGCCACCTTAACGGTCTCTAAATACGATTTTGTTACAACAAGTAATTTCGAAGATATAATCATTTGAAAAAAAAAATTCGGCCGACAATTGGTTCTAAGCCTCCCCTTTTCGCACCCCAATGGATAAAAAAATTAAATTATTTTTAGAAGTTGTCATACAAACCCTTCTATATTAATGTTGAGTTTTAGCTTCCTAGCTGTTACCATGGTTGAGATATTTGAATTCGTATTTTTCGGTTTAAGCGCTCCCCCCGCCTCCCCCTGAACCCGTATACCCCCGAAAATGGGTGTCCGCCTGAGATCCGCAACTATCTACAATCCCTCCAAAAATGAACTTTCTATCTTGAAGGGTTTGGGAGTTAATGTGCGCTGAGCGTACACGTCGGCGTACGGCGGACGGCGTACAGACATACGGATTTTTTTTTTTTGCATTTTTAGGCTAATTTAGTCATGAAACGCGAAAAAAAAAAATTTCAGGGTAGCAAACTTTTTTTTTTTTTTGTGTCGATCACAATACTTTATTATTATAATAATAAAGTAATTAGTTCAATGCCCGCAACTCCTCTACCACCTCCTACACAAAATATGTACCAGGGGTGTAAATATGAAACCGGAATTTTTTTGCAAAAAAAAAAGAAACACTTATTGGTTGGAAATGAAAAGGAGTATTTTATTCAAAGTATAGCCCTTCGCTAGCTATACATTTTCCCCATCTCTCTGGTAATGTGTGGATGCCTCGCCAAAAAAACTGTTGGTCTTTTGATGAAAACCAGTCATCGAGCCATATTCGTACATTTTCGTAGGAAGTGAAGCGCTGCTCAGCAAGTGCGTGTCCCATCGATGGAAACAAATGGTAATCAGACGGAGCCAAGTCTGATGAGTAAGCGGCATGGGAATGAATTTCCCAACTGAACGACTCTATCATTTCATTGACCAGTCTTGCTGTGTGTGATGGTGCATTGTCATGAAGCAAAATCACTTTGTTTTTGCTCTGATTGTATTCCGGGCGTTTTTCACTCAAAGCTTGATTCAATGCAATCATTTGTTGTCGGTAGCGTTCAGTGTTAATGGTTTCACCAGGTTTCAGCAGCTCATAATAAATCACACTATTCTGATCCCACCAAACGCAGAGCATTGTTTTCGGGCCATAGCAATTTGCAGTTGATATCGGTGGTTGGCCTGGAGTTACCCATGATTTTGTTCGCTTCGGATTCTCAAAATAAATCCATTTTTCATCGCCAGTCACAATTTGATGGAGAAATGACTTTCTTTTGTATCTGGCGAGCAGCATTTCGGAAGTGGTTTTTCTGTTTTCCTGCTGTCTTTCGTTGAGATCATGTGGGACCCATTTTCCTATCTTGTGGATCTTTCCCATGGCTTTCAAACGTATGGCGACGGCTGCTTGTGTTACGTTTAACTGATCTGCCAGTTGTAGTTGCGTTTGAGCTTCGTCCTCATCCAACAATGCTTGCAATCTGTTGTCTTCAAACTTTTTCGGTGGTTTTCTCACGTCAAAATATCCACTTTTGAATTTTTTAAACCACTCAAAGCACTGTGATTTACCAAAAGCATGATCACCGTAAGCATCGACAAGCATTCGATGCGATTCAGCAGCAGTTTTCTTCAAATAGTAACAGAAAATTAAAGCTGCCCACAAATCGTAGTTTCGCGGTACAAAGTTCGACATGTTCACTGTTATTAAAAACTATTCTGTCGTATGAAGTGACAATCTTTGGCCGATGTCAAAACAAGAAAATGACGCAACTGACGCGTGTTCACAATGACCACATTGACCAGTGTGGCCCTCTATGATCAAATTCCGGTTTCATATTTACACCCCTGGTATATTAATTTCATACAGCCAAAAAAATTTATTTTTCATTAAGAGTGGGCCTTACTTTTCTTTGGTTGATGAATTAATTTTGTTTTCTTCTTTTTTTCTTCAATTCAACAACAACAACATGCACTCAATGAGACTGATACTTCATAGTCAAGCATTTGACCCAAATACAACAATTAGACAATAAACGGCCAAGACATTGTCCGATCAGTAATTTTTCGTTTGCCTTTCCTAGCGAACTTATCTGACAACAATAAACCCATCAAAATATTTCCGCTGCGTATGCAAATCAATGAGTCGCGATCGCACCTATTAATCGCCTGGCTAGGTGTCTTAAATCATCTAGCGTATCACGCGCGTGTCAATGCAATCTCTTTGCGATTGCTTTGACTCATTTCGCATTTTTCGTCTTCATTAGAAGTTGCTGAGCTGCTTGCCTGAAGAAAATTTAGCCCGTGCAACTTGTCCGGTCACTCGAAGAATTTCTGCACAATTCGCCGCGTCTTGAATCGAACTCTCACGCGAGATCCGTCACTCATCCGAATGGAATTTAAGGTATTCTTGTCGGATCCTGTCTTGTTAAAACAGTTCCGTTGACCGAAGAAGATCAAAACAAAGCTCTTACACGATCGCGCATTGATCGTGAACAAAAGAGGTGCCATGATGTTTCTTTGCGGTTTCCCGTGTCCGTTTAACTCTTGTCGCAGATTTCTGTCGTTTTTTTTTTTGTCGGATGGTCGGCATTAATAGTAGGCGACCTCCATGAATTATTAATTTTGTCAATGGGCCAGGCCCATATTGTTTTATGGCCGCCGAAGTCTTGAGAGTTTTTCGGGTGGAAATGAAAACGCTAGAATTATAGCCGGTTGAAGGAAATCGAAGGTCGTGCGATACTCCTCGTTTGTCCAGACACCCGCTCAATGGCAAGACGAGTAGAGTTACTCAGTGATAATATTTTGTCGGCACTTTTGATTTTTCATTAATTCATTGATATTATGGGCGAAATTCACGTCGTTAGTGCACTTGTCCGCAAATTAGCAGGTGGCTAAGAACTTCTTTTTTCAGTTAACAAATTAACAGGTGAGGTGAGTAATAATCAAGTCGTACGGCAAACGCATGTAAGGCACTGATGTACAAGTGTATTGCACGTCGACTGTATATTCGTGTACGATGTAATAAGAAAATAAAAAATCGAATTAAATTACGAAGGTTGTGAGAACTGTTGAAAGTTTACCTGGTCGGCGATCTGAGCTGGGAGTGCGAGACTGACTGTACAATTCGGCATTTCCGGAAATTTTTAGTCTCGCGTTGCGTTACCCACTTAATTCTTATTTTTCACTTTGGACTTGTTAGTTGAAGCTATTTTGAGATTTTTATGGTACATAATACATCAAAGCGTTGGCATTCACAACTCTATTACATAAATTCGAGATGCATCACTGATTGGAATGAGGTCAACGCAAATAATGTCGATTTGGTGATTGACTTTGATTGATTTTTCACAACAATTTTTATTATACAATTTATATTTTATTTTAAAATTTTAGATATAGCGGTTGGGATATAAAATTAATTCATTAGGAGTTGTTTACATTTAGGAAGATTCAGATCCGGTTTTTGTTGAAAATTTATTACACGCTAAATTTTTTTTCAACTAGATTCGGGGCAAAACTTAGATAGAGTGGAACTCCTAGCCAAAGTAGTTAAAAATCTTATATCGCTGAAAATCTAACGATTCTTGCTAGAATTCTGTCACAATTGCAATTTCTAGTCTTACACCATTGGCACATAGCCGCCCTAATTCGTAATTAACTAGTAAGTAGTTAAGCTGGTATTCATAGCACAGCTAAATTATCCATTACTCATTTAAAAATTCGGGAGTCCCAGAGTATCGAATTGGTGTTTCACGGAGTCCAAACTCGTTTGGTGTCGATTCAACGAATGAGTTTCGATTTGCCTATCAGATAAATTAATTAATTTTAAAGAACAAATGATAATCACACTTATTATTGGTTTGGTGAATGTTTTCACAGTGCATTTCGAATTGAAAGAAAATTTTTCCGGATTCTACACTGTTACGTTTCATTATTCGTGACGTTTCAGTCTCCGCTGAGATAGTTTGATAAAGGTTTCAACGGAGACCGAAACGTCACAAATAATAAAGCGTAACAGTGTAGAATCTGGAAATCTTTTCTTTCAATTCGCTAATCTCACTTTTCGAATATTACCAAATTTAGCTAACCAACTTCTAATATTTTATACATGTTGGATAACTTTCTTTCATCCATTTCGGATAAAACTAAAAGCAACTATGTACCTATATGGGTCAAACTGAAATAAATCTCTTTAAATTTTTTGAATAATACTGAGGGCTCTTCTATATCTGTCTTCTTTTTCTTTTTCGCTAATTATTGTATTACACTTCTAATGTACGATATAAATTTGTACTTTCCGCTAAACTTATGCCTTCGACAGACGATGCAAGCTAATATATATTAACTTCCTATTTCGATATAAGAAGGCTGAATTATGTATAGGATAATGCCACTAGTAATATCGAAAAGCGAGATAATATATATGTATTAACTCGCATCTGTGTCGACAGCCTTATGCGTTCTTACATAATAATCCCTTTTTTCCGATAATAATAATAATATCACTAATTAAGAGTTTGGTACTAAATTTGAGCTCGACAAATTCAATACGTACTGAGAAAATTGGTTTATAGTATTTCATGAAAAAGTGCAGTTTGTATGGGAGGTGGTGGAAGGAGCTGTGGGACTCAAATCATTTGTATACCATAAATCACATTTACGATAGAAATAATATGTGTATTCTAAATTTCAAATTATAAGCTTTTATAGTTTCCAAGAAAATTTGATTATTATATATTTTGAAAATTAGTCACTTTGTATGGGAGGGGGTAGAAGGAGTGAGGGGAGTGAAATAAAACCAAAAGCAGATTTCATTCCGATGGACACTTAACAAACTGTGCAAGTTTCATTATAATCGGTGCGGCCGTTTTTCAGCTAAGTCCGGACAGTTAGGCAGTAAAAGAAGAATTTCAAAAACTTGCATTGCCTAAATAAATCAAAACACTATTTATGAACAAATAACAGACGAGTATCTGTCTGTTATTTGTTCATAAATATATATATATAATATATGAAGTCTCAAACCCATCTTCTTCGTGAATTTTCAAATCTTTAATGAGTAGTAAAAGAATAAAATCGTAGCCATATGTTTTCACATCTTCCCTATGACACAAAATACATAAATGTATATTTTCAAGTTGACTGTTATATTTTAAAGGTAAATTCAAAATTTTAAAATAAACTTCGAAAATTTTGTGCACTCCGGTCTTAGAACCAAGGGGATTTGCAGACTCCTATTCATCTAAATATTTATTGTATATAAAATTTTGGCTCAGTACTATCTGATATATGTATTAATCATGTTATTATCATTTTGTGATGAAAAAGTTTAAGGAACAAAGTTCAAAAAATCTTGTTTTTTCCACAAATATCTAAGGATGTCGATCATAGAAATACAGGAGAATGTGTTAGTTTTTATACAGAGATTTACAGGCATTTCGATGGAAGGATGTATAGTTTTTGGCAAAATACTTTGCTTTTTATATCGACAGCCGAAGGTTTTAAAAGAATTTGTTAAAAACGTAATTCATTTCTAATAGCTGCCTTATTTTCTATTTAGCTTTCAACTAAATTGTTGATGAAACTGGTTAACTCTGCATTATACTTGTCTATTTGATTTTGCTTTGAAATATGAAGTTTCGTTAATTGAATGCAAAATTATTTTTTTAAATTTAATAAGAAATTATTCCGAGGCTCTATAACTGAAGTTGGGCTTTCGGGGAAATCTTGGTGGCCGATCGTAGGACAAATCTGCTCTATAGGTATACTAACATTCCTTTTGTCATTGCTAGGAGTTTTATTATACATTTTTATGTTTTCTCAAACCGCTGAATGTACAGCAAGTTCTATTATAATTTGTATAACCGCAAATTTTAAGTTCTGAGTTAACATGATCCGCATGCATTATTCTCAAATGTCTAATGTATTCTTTTTGATTTTTAAATGAATTGTTTTTTTACCACAACAACTAAAGGCACTGTTTGGTAAATTTAATATTAAAGCGCGATTTAATGTCGCGCATTATATAGGTCCTAAATTCCGTTTAAAACAAATTTAAGGAAATGTTTTGTGTATTCATTGTACTTACAGTTGAATACGTAGTACGACTTGAACAGAGTGTCCCAAGCACAAACGGAAGTTCATTCTTTTACAGGAAGCTCGTGATCATCTAAAATTATCGATTAGTACAAAATAACTCCTGGGAAACTTGTATAGGATGTTTGAGCAAGAGGTGTAGGATTGTAAAGGCCTATTATTTGACACCTGGTCATTGAATTTCATTACGAAAATTCGCGTTCAATCGCAGTTACAATGCACAAAATTCAAGCAAATTTCGACCGTAATCATGCTCCTTCTGAGACGTGTAACATTTTCAAAAAATTTCAAGAGTTCGGCTCAGTGCAAGATGTGAAGACACTAAAACTACGTCGCCCCGGAAAATATCGCCGTGATGAAGGACAGTGCTGAAAACGACCCAAACACCGCCATTCGTCACCGTGCCCAAGAACTCGACCTCTCCATGTCCACACTGCAACGAATATTGACGAATGACTTAGCGTACAATATCCAATTGACTCAAGAACTGCAGGAGTATTTTGGTCTTGTTAAAGACGCAATTTCCTTTCTTTCGCTATGTTTAAAATATTTTGTGCTATTTGAGATGTATTGTCCAACTGTTTGTTATGGATCTGTGGGTATTTGCACTTAAAATCTATTTAAATCAGAAAATAAGTATCAAAATGTGATATATTGCTTATATGAATATATAGTACAGTGCTACCAGTCCTGGAACATCAAGGAATCGCGGCATATTTTCTCCTTCTATATGCTCGAAGATTTTAGTGCTCTGCGCAAGAGTAGACTTTTTCAGCCATAAGATATCTACGTCAAGATCTTCTAAAGCCCGAATCGGGCCTTGGCCTCCTGGCTTTCAGGTTTCTTAACATTTTCATTATTTATTGCGGAAGAGTTTTTAGCTCTTCGCACAACCCTCTATCTACGAATTTTTCATTTTCGTAGATTGAGGTAACCAAGGTATATTCATGTAAGCAGTGTGTTTGAATTATGCTTTTTTTTCTGGTTACGCCAGGGGATGTGGAATCTTCGTTAGATACCAATAGCCCGTGCCATTGGCATGCACGATTCACATACCTGATCCTAACAAAACTGTCAGCCGATATGTGCCTGCGTACTAAACCACACCCCCGCACACAGACTTCAACCACTCTCCCCGTGGGACTGCCGTTAGGTATTACTTCGCGGGGCTGGCTAGCATTTTATGCTGTGCTCCTTAAATTGCTTCTGCTCTCCTTTCTCTCTCGATTCTCCGAAGATCCTTTTGCACATTCGTTACGAGTGTGCAAATTTGCATCCAATTTTCCTCTGATACCATCATATAGTCAATGATGAATGGTGGACTTGACATATTATTTCTCCATTATGCGAAGCGACTGCAGTTGAAAACCGCGTGTTCTGTGTCTTCTTCTTGATCGGGGCAACTTGGACAAAGAGGCGAGTTATCGTGTCCGAACCTATGTAGGTATTTGCGGTAGCCGCCGTAACCTGATAGAAACTGCATGATGTGATAGTTGCAGTATACACCCGCTTTGTCCAGACCTCAATTTTGGGGATTAGCTTATAGGTCCATCTGCCTTTTGTAGCGTTGTCCCACCTGGCTTGCCACATAGCTATTGATGTTGCCTCTTCCTCTTCTTTTATTTTCCTGGCAACAGCTGCCTCCTGTTGAATCGAAGATCTTCTTTCGTAGATTCTTAGCATCTCATTCTCGACAATGTCAATGGGGATCATTCCGGCTATGACACAGGCTGCCTCGTCCGATATTGTTCGGAAACCGCTGATTGCTCTTATCGCACAGAGCCTTTATGTTGATGACATCTTTTTCCTTGTTTCCTTTGCCGCTAGCATCGCCGTCCAAACCGGAGCAGCATATAGGAGAACCGAGCTGACTACTCTCGAAAGTAGTATCCTTCTGGCATATCTGGTTTGAATTGTGCATCGACCGGGATTTGAACTCACGACCTTCGCATTGTAGACCAACACGCTACCCACTAGGCTACACCCTACACCGTCAACATCTCCTTGAATATTTTCAATATCGAAACTGTTGGAACTGCAGACTAGTTTTGCAAGTCAGAGGTGTCAAAAATTCGAGCCTGTTTCGGTTCGCAAACCGTAACAAGCCCAAGTGGCTAGCTAAAGGGGAGCAACATCTATCTCATAATCAATAAGGGAAGTATAATAGGTCCAACTAGATTGCCAGTGTGCAATGTTGTTCTTCACTACCGAAACCTGAACGTGGAATTTGGTGCAATTATCAGTCAGGCACAACTTGAGTTGAGTTTTTGAACGACAATGAATCATTTCTGTATACTATATTAATCTGTCTGTGTGACGTTTACGAGTCTTATAGCCGGTCTACAATACTTGCAACAGCCTCAGCTTTGACTTTTCGGAAATAAACTTGCATGGAATCAAATCAATCAAATTCCTGTTAAGACCCCCTATAGGGGCATAGGACAGAAACAACTCTCTTCCACAAGGCGCGATCCTGCGCATCGGCTTTAAGCTGTTGCCAGGACTTGTTTATTCCCCTGGCCTCCTGCTCAACTGCTCGCTTCCATGTGTTACATGGTCGACCAACCCGACGTCTTCCTTGAGGGTTATAATCCAGAGCCTGTTTTGCGATGTTTTGCTCGGGTTTCCTCAAAGTATGACCGATCCACTGCCACTTTCGCCGTTGAATCTCAATACCTATTTTAGTCTGGCGAGTTGTACTCCAAAGTTCGTCGTTGGAGATCACTTCTGGCCAGAATATTCCTAAAATGCGTCGGAGGCATTGGTTTACGAAAGTCTGTAGTTTCTTGGTAAGTCGAACGGTCACTTTCCACGTAGTACAACCATATAGCAACACGGATTTGACGCATGCGTCAAAAACTCGCATGGAATAAAATATAATAATTAAGAGTATTGCACATCTAAGAAAAGAACGCCTACAAATCGCGAAGAAATCTGCGATTTTGCACTAAATGAGCAAGATTTACTTCATTTGGGCTAAATACTTTTCCCAAAGTTATTAGCACTGCTGCCTGCGATTGTTATGTATTAGCATAGTACGTACTGCGCAGTTTCTTCTCCGTTCCTGCAAAGATTGCAAATCTTAAACTTATTGAGATGTCTGATTAACAAGCCGAGAAGCTAAGTTGCAGAAGGATGTTGAAATGTCTTCAGGGAACACTCAAGGCTCTTCTCTTTTTTAGGCCAAGAGTTGAAATCCAGTTTTATGGTACAAAGAGGAATGACGCAGTGTGACTTTATGGTCTCTCATTTTTATAATTTTTCTTCGATAGTCCCCTCATTGCCGATCGAATAAGTCACACGAGTAATTAATGGAGATCATTTTCTCTGAAATGGTCAGCCCGAAGAACTCACTTACCCAACTTTGACTTACTCGAAGCATTCTCACGCAATTAGATACATACTGGTACCAGAATATATAACAAAAATTCTAATATGAGCCGATGGCATCAGACTGAAATTACCAATTTTCGATCTTGGGATACTCGAAGACGTTTTAGGTAGGTATGTGGGAAACGAGACAATTTTAGGGTGTTAGTTAGGTGTAGTTAGGCAAATGTGACGCAAGCTGACAAAACGAACCTTATCTTGCCAGAGATCGAAACATCATTGGAAAACACACAAAGTTCTGAAGAGTACGACGACAAAATCACGTGAAAATGTTAAAAATTGACGAAGTTATGACATTGGTCGTAAAGCCAAGTCTTGCGATACTCTAGATGAAACAAAAATTTTATGATTTGATGAAATTTTGTAGGGGAAGTGGTATAGGGATTGACGACATTGAACAAATTTTTTCACGTCACGCTAAAGTTGCTATTCCAATGTTTTATACAAAATGTAGGATTCAAAAATTTAATAGGAAAAAAATTAGTGTATTATATTTAGTGAAATTGTGCAGTTTCTATGGCGGTGGTACAAGAAGAGGCGAATTCTTAAAGACTTTTTCAGAAATAGCTATAAACATCATGTTTTAAATTGTAGATCAGTAGCATTCATACTTTTCAGGAAAATCTACTTTTTATAAAGTTGTGAAATTATGTCAGATTGTATGGGAGGAGGTAGAAGGGGTACAGCTAATAGCCTAATTTTGTTTGACCTTACTAATAATTATAATAATAATAATAACTGCACAATTGCAGCTCGATAAATTTTAAATGCACTTGAAAATTTCATGAAAAGGTACAGCTTGTATGGGAGGTGGTAGAAGAAAGGGGACGACCTAAATAACTTTTGTATAGTAGATTGAAATCATCATAAAAGTAATATAATCCAAATTTCAGATCAATAGCATCTATGCTTTTTGAGCAAATCCGTTTATTGTCAAATTGCAAAATTGCGTCATTTTGTATGGGAAGGGGTAAAGCTAATCGTCTATGTTTTGTTTTTGTCTTACTAATAAATCTGAATAAGTTATTAGTGCACAACTTGAGCTCGACAAATTTTATACGTACTGAGTAAATTGGTTAAGAGCATTTTATGAAAAAGTGCAGTTTGTATGGGAGGGGTGGAAGGAGAGGGAGAACGCAAATAATTTGTATACATTAGATTCAAACCATCATAAAAGTAATCTGTTCCAAATTTTAGACGAATAGCTTTCATACTTTACGAGAAAAACCATTTATTGTCAATTTTGCAAATTTTTTTTTTTTGTTTTTTACAGATTGACTTGTGTTATAGGCAATCTCGGCTTTTATGTGCAATGCAAAAACACAGTCATGAAGGGGAGGAATAGGATTGGGCAGGTTGGGAAAGGGGAGTGAAAACGATCGTAACGAGTGGTGAAGCTGGTGAATTTTGCAAATTGCGCAATTGTATAGGACGGTAGAAGGGGTGGAGCGATTTGGCCCGTTCACGAACTTGACCTTACGTTTTTGTTAGAAAAGATGTATACAAATTTTGAACTATCTAGCTCAACGCGTTCTCAAGCTAGAAAGCGCATGGACGGACGGACATCCGGTTTCGAGACTTTTGAGTGATTATATGAACTTCTGTATCATTCATTTTTTTCTCCGAGCCTTATTTCTTAGCGCTACAAACTTTAGAGCAAACTTATAATACTTCCAGATTTCATCTGGAGTATAAGAAGGTAGTTTCGAGATAATTGGAGTGAAAGTTTCACTTTGTTTTCGGACGTATTAATTGTCGACATAATTCCAACAAATAAAGCTATTCCAAGCTCTCCCGATCATTTCTCTCCGCCCTCTCCCACATCATCTCCCACAATGCAAAAAGTCCAAACTGAAAATTTGACCTAAACTTGTGTTCTGGCCTGTTCTGAGCTATTTTGTCATCTTGCGTGACAATATTAGCCGTGCTAATCTAGTGTATATTCAAATCATCCCCAATATTTAAGAAAAACAAATTCTAAAATAAATATTATAAAAAGCAAGACCTTAAAGCTGTAACGGTGGGAAAAAACAAAAATATTTATTATGATATAATATGAGTAATTTCATTTGTATTTTTAGTAACAAAGTACATACGCGGACCCACGCAATCTCGTTGATCCATAAATTCAGTCATAGGTGTGCAAAATTCAATTTCAATTTTTCCGTTGATTAATTTGCAAGTGACACATTGTCCACTCTTTTTCGCTTAAGACGTGGAAACGTACATTTTTTTCAATTAATTTAAATTCTATGCAATTTTCATAAAATTTCCTTTGTTGAAGACTTTACTTTAATCCTTCAAAGTCGGAGAGAATTTATCTTTGTTGTTATTTTGTTATATGAATAAAAGACAACAAAACGGTAAAGGATAGAATCTAAGGACAAAGAACTATTCTATTCTATTCCATATTTTATTAAGAACATCTGAGAAATGTCTATAAATAATCTTAAAATTTGACGAACACTATTTCTGGGTGAGAAAGTAAAACAAAATGCTACACTATTATGTGATTTATGCAAATTTTATTCCATAAAAATCACAAAAACAATTTTTGAATTTTAATTTTGTCATGTTTTCTTTCGTGCCATACGTAACAAATCACAAACTAATGTTAATCTCATGTTGTTATATTATTTCTTACAGTATGTAAACAATCCGTTCTGAATGACGTCGATATTATTTTACTATTTCGTGTACACAATACACCTTGAATATTTTATTATTTGTTTTTACCTGTGCCATCTTGTATCATAACACCTATAACGTTCAACCAAGTCAATTTTCTGACCACAAACTAAACGAATGTGACGACATTTAAATTTTGGGAATAGAGCGCCACTTATTTACATAATATTCAATGTATCGGAAAACGTTGTTTTGACGTCAGGGGAAATCCTTTTCACAGATATTTATACTCTAGATGAAATCTGAGAGTATATTGTGTTTGCCTTACCGTTTGTAACGCTAAGAAATAATGCTCACACAGCGCCGCCAAGGGTATAGAAATATTTGTTGTCGCTCAAAAACTTCGATTCCGAGTTGCTGTCTGTCCGTCTGTCCGTCTGTCCGTCTGTCCGTCTGTCCGTCTGTCCGTCTGTCTACAGCATAACTCTCGAACGCTTTGAGCTATCGTGCTGAAATTTGTTGTGTGTCATTTTTAGCAAAAAAGAAACTTTAAGTTCGTGAACGGGCCACATCCCCCCACTCCTTCTACCCCCTCCCATACAAATTTCACGAAATTCCGAAATTTTCAGAAATTGATTTTTCTTTGAAACTATTCAAGCTATCGATTTGAAATTTGGGTCAAAGTATTATGATACAGATGTCATTATTATGACGGAATATTGATTCGATCCCGTCACTCCTTCTACCCCCTCCCATACAAATGCATAATTTTGAAAAATGCAGTTTTTCGATTTTCATTGAAACTAGCAAAGTCATAATAACAAATTTTTGCCAGAATTAATTTTTTTGTGATTCCAATCAGAATTAAAAAAATTATCAACTTCACCTTCCTCCTTCTACCCCCTCCCATACAAATTTCACGAAATTTTGAAATTTAAATTAAATTATTTTTCTTCGAAACTGTTAAAGCTATCAACTTGATATTTTGTGTAAGATATAAAAATATAAATATCTATAACGGAAAAAAAAATTGTTTTGATCCTTACACTCCTTCTACCCCCTCCCATACAAATGCATAATTTTTGTTAAATGCATTATATCGATTTCCATTAAAACTAGAAAAATCACAAACTTCAAATTTTGCCACAATTTGTTTTTTAATAGTTGCAATAAATGCTGGCAAAAATTATCAGCTCAACTTCACCCCTTCTACACCCTCCCATACAAATATCTGTATTATAAATTCAAGAAAAGCATTTCTCCTTCGAATATATGAGAGCTATCGACTTTGAAATTGAATCAAAGCATAGTGATAAGGGTAATGATAAGCAGTTTCAAAATCATCTAAAACGTTCCACTTCCTCTGCCACCTCCCATACAAATGCCACAATTTCAGGAAAACTATGTCCAATTTCTTTCAAAATAATGAAAACTAAAAACTTTAAATTCAGCACGAAACATTTTATATGCAATTTTCGGTGTCACGTAGGAAAAATACAAACCCCTCCCCCTCAACTTCTACCACCTCCCATGCAAAGTCTCTACTCACTATTCGAAAGAATTTGAGATGACATATTTTCCGGTATATTAAAGTCATTTCCATCTCATCTAGAGTATCATATGATTGGGCATTAAGCCCAATCATAATTCTGTTATGTTTTTGAGCTATTTTTATTTATTTTTCACTATTCTACTACCGAAAGAAATTGGCAAGATTTCTCGTTATTGGTTAAATATTTGGGAAGAAAGCACTAAATCGAGAACTTCCTTATTTCATATACATTTATAGCAAAGATAGTCAGTGCTCTAACAAGATGCTAGCTCTTCTTTCTTGCGAAAATTACTTAATGCGCGTTTCACACCTGTAGGATTTTGTATTTGTTATTGTAATAAAAAATTACGGATGTTAAGATGACGTTTGTTTAGCAGATTTTTAGCTTTAGTTGCGGTAAAACAATCTTTTTTTCTCAGATTTATGACTTCAGTGCCAGTGACTTAAGGGATGTGCAACACATAACAAATCTTTTTTTCGAATATTTTAATTTATATTTACTCAATATTCATATGATAGTCATCGTTATATTTCTGTAGCTTGTGGTTGAGGATTTTGACGGATGTTTGAGTTAATGATGTTCATACTTTATAATTGGTTTATTGAGGGATTATTATTATTGATAAAATCGATTATCTAATGGATTTTTCAATACGGAAAAAGTGAAGCCGGACTTTCAAAAATTATTCATCGAAACTAATAACCGCATTAATACTAGAATTTATTGATATTTGTAGTTATTAGCTAATTTTTTTACTTCTTTCTAATGTACTAAGCAAATTTTAGGAATTTGGTTATCTACACTTAAATAAACATAAAATTATATATAACTGAATCACGTCTCTACTATCATGTCATGGTTTAAAGAAAGATTTTAATGCACTAGATAATTATGTCATCCCGATTTTTTGAGAATATTCAATTATGACATTTTTCGGGAGGCGGTTGATGACAGAAAGTTAGTTTTACAAC
The DNA here is from genome assembly GCA_963669355.1 of Chorisops tibialis. Classification (NCBI taxonomy): domain Eukaryota; kingdom Metazoa; phylum Arthropoda; class Insecta; order Diptera; family Stratiomyidae; genus Chorisops; species Chorisops tibialis. The sequence goes on from OY770264.1 coordinate 20,411,005, forward strand.
TGTTTGGTAAGCTAAATTTTGTCATTTGGGCTGTTTCCTTTTCCTGTTTTCCTAAAAATGGTAAATGGGCACTCACTGAATCATGGGCTTATCACACGTGATCCTAAATCCTAACTGATACCAGAAACAGATACAGCGCCTCGGGTACGGACTGATTCTACTGTAACGACTTTTGGCATTCGAAAACGGACTATGATTGTCTTCTGGAATGTTCGAACATTGAATGACGAGGGACGAATTGGGGTCACTCGGTCCCTGCACCGCCAATTAGTGATCGACCGTGAAATGGAGCACTATAACGTCCAAATCTTGAGCTTGAGCGAGATCAGGTGGACAGGATCAGGAGAAGCACGAACTCCGAGCTGAAACACCATTCTGTACGTTGGTCCTGAGAGTAAGGCCGAAAATGGCGTGGCGGTCGTCTTTACACCGAGAGCGAGAAACAGTCTCATCAGCTGGGAGCCAATCTCAGGCTCAGGACCAGTGTCAGAAACGGTTACAATTCTACAGTGCTAACTAATACTACAACACCTGGTGACAAAGAGGACTTTTATAGCCAGTGATTACCACTTGATGGTTGCCTGCTTGAGATTATGCACAGCAGCTATCCGACCACCACAAAGAAGCGCAAGTTTAATATGAATAGACTTAGAGACCCAAACAGAAACCGCGAATACACCATCATTCTACGCGACAAGTCATCCACATTGAACGAATATGAAATGCGCACACTGGACGCCAATGGAAAGGCAACCAGAAACACGTTCCTAACTAGTGCTAAAGAATCTGTGGGATATATGCAAAGCGGTGAGAAACCCTCGATGTTGCAAGACACATGGGATAAGGTTGGCGATCGGGAAAAAAGCCAAATTGGCAATTGTCTCTCAACCCGATGCCAACCGACGAACACCCGACTTGATGCAGAACTACCGCGATGCTCATATACAGATTAAAAACGCTGTTAGACGCGATAAGAGAAAGGCCATTGAAGATCTGGCCAACAAGGCAGAATCTGCGGCTTACCTTGGGGATATGGGTTCACTATTCAAAATCATGAAACAGTTAGCGAACAGGAACTTCACCGCCAACCACCTGGTGAGAGATATCAACGGAACTCTCCTTAATATGAGTGAACACCAGTTGCGGCGATGAAAGGAGTACATCTCTGACGTTTTAAACATCTTGTAAGAGGAAGATATTCCAGAAACAGAACAACTACCAAACATCCAACCGCAACAATCCTCTATTAGGGACGATCTCCCAGATAAGGAAGAGATAGTTTCCGCTATTCAGTCAATGGCGGGCAGTAAAGCCCCAAGTATGGACGGACTACCAACCGAACTCTTCAAAGCGGACCCAAAAATAACAGTCGATATACTCCTCCCACTGGTTTGGAATGAAGGATGATATCCGACTGAATGGAAGGAGGGCATCATTGTGAAAATTTCGAAGATGGGCGGACTTCAGGATTGTGGCAATTGGCATGGTATATGACTACTTACTGCCGTATTGAAAATCATGGCTAAGATAATTCTTAATAGGATCAGTGATGTCGTGGAAAGCACTGTCGAAGTTTATCAGGCTGGATTCCGTAATGGGTCGTCTTGTGCCGTCCACACAAATACCGTTCGGATAATATTGGAGCAGTCCGCCGAAATGGGCTCGCCACTATATCTCATGTTCCTGGACTTCGGGAAAGTTTTCGACAGCGTTAAGCGAGATTACATATGGAATGCTTTGCGTAGGAGAGCTATTCCGGATAAGGTCATAGCTATGATTAAGGAATCCTACGAAGATGCAAGGTGTCGCGTATTGCATAGAGGAGAGCTGTCCGAGGGTTTTCTGTATTTGGTGTCAGACAAGGCTACATATTATCACCAGTCCTGTTTCTGGTGGTAATAAATGACATCCTGAAAGCTGTACTGAAAGGTAGGGAAGATAAAGTTCTTCAATTTTAGACTTTTTAACATCTTAAGTCAACTTGATTATGCTGATGACGTGTGTTTGCTTGCACTTAACCGTGGATTGAAAGTCAAATGTTCGCTCGTTGCATTCCAAATGCAAAAAGTCGAGACTGAAAATAAATGTGCGTAAAACCAAGTACATGCACATGGGCTGGAACACAAGCACACCAGTTGTTCTTATTGGACAAGATGTGGAAGAGGTGCAAGATTTTCGTTATCTCGGAAGTATTGTCAGCATGGACGCCAGAGCTGAAAAGGATATTGAGGCTCGTCTAAATAAAGCTTGTCAGGCCTTTGGTATCATTTCCCCTTTCTGGAAGTTAAAAGAGATCTCTCTTCGCAAGAAGCTGCGAGTCTTTGAAGCATGCGTCAAATCCGTGTATGGACTACGTGAAAAGTGACCGTTCGGCTTACCAAGAAACTACAAACTTTCGTTTACCAATGCCTCCGACGAATTTTAGAATTTTCTGGCCAGAAGTGATCTCGTACGACGAACTTTGGAGTACAACTGGACAGACTAAAAGAAGCATTGAGATACAAAGGCGGAAGTAGCAGTGGATCGGTCACACTTTGAGGAAATCAGAGCGAAATATCGCCAAACAGGCTCTGGATTATAATCCTTAAGGAAGACTTCGGGTTGGTCGACCATGCAGCACATGAAAGCGAGCAGTTGAACAGGATGCCAGAGGAATAAACGTCCTGACAATAGCTTAAGACCGATGATCAGGATCACGCCTTGTGAAAGAGAGTTATTTCTGTCCTATGCTCCTATAGAGGGTCTTAACAGGGCTAAACCTAACTTATGTGTAATGCACAAACATAGTCATGGAGAGAACGAATGGATTTGAGAAGGTAGGTGAAGGTGAGTGAGAACGATCGTAGCGAGTGGTGGAGCTGGTATATTTTTCAGTCATACTGGCTGCTGCTGACAAATATTTGCAGATGTTTTGGGGGACTGATAGAAAGTGAACAGAAACCATCTACTGAGTATATAGACCTAGAAGTGGAACTGTTTCACTTTTGCATCGTTTGTCCATTTTATTTCGAATAATTTTCATTGGCAGTAACAACTAAAATTTCGTGCTTAAAAAATCCTTCTGCGGCGACTTATAGACACTACGCCACGGAAGCATGCTCAAGGAAAATTACCTTAAATTTTCAATTTTATATAATTTTTACAGGAGGTGGTAGATGAGGCGAGTGAACAGTAGCAGCATTTTTTTCGTAGTATACTTAGTAAAAGTAAAGTCAGTTCAATTTCGTAGGTCTGGAAAAAAACAGAGCTCTTTAAATTTCGAAAATAATTTATCAAACTTGGTCGAAAGAGTTTTGAACGACAACAAAGATTTGTGTAAAATTGGTGGCTCTACTGAGCCGTAATTAGTTGCGATTGAAAGATTGGATTAGATGAACCCATTAAATTTGGAGTATACAAGTAAATTATAACAAACTGCGTTCTTCTTCCGTTAATTCTCATGTTATAAAGAAACTATTATTTTTTATAAATATTATTTTTGTTTGTACTTTCAGGATCAGGCAATTATATCGAGATCATTTGAAAAGGTGAGTCAAATTAAACATCTTAATTAAATTAACAGGTAAGTAAATATTTACTTGGTTCTCTCGACCAAATTATAATCCCGAAAATCTTTAGTGGGTCAATTTTATAATTAGAGAATTTTTCTGAATAACATGAAAGCAATTCTCGAAATTCAGGAGCTATGTGGTAACCCAGAGAGCCATTTCAAATTAATAAAAATAAGTAAAACATTTCTGTTATCATTTTTTCGAAACGAGAGCCATATTAGATTGTAATCGAATTATCATGGCTACTTCGAAATAACTCCAAAGGTAATAAACGTTACTGGCAGGGAAGTCCATGGTCTATTTTAATCCATAAGAAAAACCATTTTGAGTATACTTTTTCGAAATGTCTTAACAAATGCCGCAGAACTACCGTAACCTTATTTTAAAATTAAAGTGAATTTCAGATTACTCAGAAATCATTCACGGAGATCCCATTAATGCCACAAACTCTCGTTTCGATATTACTAATGTCACTATCCAATACATAACACATCGGTCAATAAGTCCGTAGGATAACAAAGAAAATACAGTTTTTTCGGTCTAATTTTGCTTTATTCTTCGACATAGTTTCCTTCAAGAGTGATACAATCCGTCCTCTCTAGCTTTTCGATACCAGTTTTGTAGAACAACTTGTCTTTCGACTCAATGTGCCTTAGTTGCGGAAATTACCTCTTCATTTGAGCCATATCTTTTGCCAGCGACCATTTTTTTCAGGTCTGCGAAGAGCCAGTAGTCGCTGGAAACTAGATCTGGAGAATACGGTGGATGCGGAAGCAATTCGAAGCCCAATTCATGCAATTTTGCCATTGTTTTGATCGGCTTGTAACACGGAGCATTGTCTTCATGAAATAGTATTTTTTTCCTCTGCATGTGTGGCCGTTTCGCAGCAATTTCTAGCTTCAAACGATCGAGTAATGATATATAATAATCGGTATTGATGCTCTTTCTCTTCTCAAGGTAGTCTATGAATAATATACCATGTGCATCCCAAAAAACTGAAGCCATTACCTTGCCAGCCGATGTTTGAGTTCTTGGTCGCTTTGGTCGCGGTTCTCCCGCTGCTGTCAACTCGGATGACTGCCGATTTGACTCTGGTATGAAATGATGGATCCAAGTTTTGTCCACTGTCACATACCGCCGCAAAAAAATCTTTTTTATTGCGTCGAAACAGCTTCATACAGGCCTCCGAATCGTCGACTCGTTGTTGTCTTTGGTCCACTATGAGCCCACTTAGAAAAGAGCTTCCGCATCGACAAATGACCATGCAAAATTGTGTGCACTGCCTTTTGATATCTTTAGGGTGTCTGCTAACTCTTGCAACTTCACTTTACGATCGGCCAAAACGATTTTGTGGACTCTTTTAATGTTTTCTGGAGTAACAGCTTTATTTGGCTTTCCACTGCAGGGAAAGTCCTCAGTCGAGCTACGACCACATTTAAACTCGGCAAACCACTTCTCAACCATTTGTCTCGATGAAGCAGATTCCAAATAACACTTTTCAAGCCATGCTCTTGTTCCAACAGTGTTTTTTTCCATCAAGAAGCAACGTTTTATCAACACACGAAATTCGGATTTTTCCATGTTTTTAAAAATAACAAAAGTAGCGTCACTTCGAGCACTGTAGCTTGTAAAAAAAGAATTAGAATGTCATGAAATTTTGACGCGTCGCTTCTGAAAGTTGGTACTCCCTGCCAATACAATTGGTTTGGCCACAGAGGTGCCATCTGTGGGTCATCCTGCGGACTTATTGACCGGTGTGGTAATTAAGCATATTTTTATTGAAATTGTGAGTTAAAATATTTTAACTCGTTTCGTGTGTCTAGGGAATAAGAGTCTTGGAAGTTTATTTATGAAATCATATCTACAGCAACATACATTTCCAACTAAAACATTTTATCCAATACAATTGATTCAGGCCTTATCTCTTGTAATAATAATAAAAACAATAATTTAATGCACTCAATTTTGGGTTTCAACGAATAAATTGTGGAACTCATAAAAACAAACGTACCAAAAAGGCCATGATAACATAGCAAAACCAATAAAAAATCAAAAAAATTACACCAAAAGAAATATCCCACGCCTGATGCGATGCCATAATTCTGTACACCGCCAAATAGCTACCCTAATTCAAATTTATAGTGACCACAAATTCAACTAAAGATCGTTTCTTACAAGATAGCACCCATGTCAACAGATTCATCTCCGTAGCTTTATTAGTCTATTGCGGTTTTACAATCAAGACAATTTGGCGGCGTCCAATATGTGTTGCGGTCAAATTCTTAATCAATTAACTTCTATTCTAGATTTTTTTCTCATCTAGAGCTTCGAACATAAATTTGATTAACTCAGAATTAACTGTCAATTTCAATGAAATGTAATCAATTTTGCACGCAAATTTGACAATTTTAAAGATTTTTGATATCTTTTGACACATTGAAACGCTCTTAAAAAAATTTCTCTTTTCTTATTTTAACTTGTAAACTTAAAAAAAAAACCTCCACCTTTTTGATAATTATAGGAATCATCAACCTATTCCGAGATTTTTGACGTGTTCATTTTGAAATAAAATAATCGTTTGAAGTTTTCCTCGCTTTTTCATTTTGTCCGTATTATACATATGTAGATCGTGACGGAAATTATGACAAAAAAAGTCACTCGTGTCTAAAAAAAATCTAATAATATTAGTGTATCTGTGAATGGCAATTTAATTGTAAACGAAAAATAAAATAAATCTAGTAATGAAATTTCGTATTAAGTTCACACAAGTTGTCACAAGATATCATCACTGTACCGAGGGATCTTTGATTTTACTTCAGAGTACGAACGACTCAAGATCAAAATGTAAAATGGACGAAGTCAATTTTATCAAGCAATGGATTCATGCAGGTTGGTTTTAATACCTTTTTCATACTCGTGAGTTTTTCAGATCCCTTCTACGCCCACTCGTTTGTTTTCATTGAGCAAACTTTACCTTTTTCAGGGGCTCTAATATTTTTTCGGTATTAATCCGTCTTTTGAAAATTATAAACCTCTATCCGTAATGGTCAAGTTGTAAAGTTAAGCCTCGCTACACCTGTAACGGGTGCAACATGTGTTTTGAATTTTCTGCAAGGTAGATTAAAAACGTCGAGATTATTGGGCCGTAGTTCAGTTTATTAAAACACTTGTAAAATTTAATAGTTGAAACCTTTTCTTATGGTTAAGTCCTTTGTTTTGCTTTCAAGTTTAATGAGACACCGTAATGAGCTACTGTTGTAAACATAGTTGTATACCTGTTTAATCCGATATTTGTAATTAAATATTTGCTATGTGTCTACTAAACTCTAAAACTTTTCGAAATTGCTGTAGCAGTTTCGAACGCTTTTAAATTAATTTTGATTCAGTGGCAAATTAGTTCTCAATAGATGAGCTTTATATAAATATCAAAGACAGAGTCGCTAATCGTATTTAAAGGTTTGTTATCGTTCAAAAATCCAGAATCGGATTGGTGAACGTCTGTCTATCTATTATTTAACTCTCGAACCCTTAAAGTTATCAACCTCAAATTTCCATACCATTTTTAATAAAAAGGTAAATTTATTTTCGCGCACGCTCCATATTCAGAATTTTGATTTTGAATTCATAAAAATCGTGTCCTAGCTAATGTTGCCGATTCGCAAATAGCGATTATCTTTGAAAATAGCCTAACATATTTTCTATATATTCCTGATTTTTTGTGCATGATAATGAAACCTTATATTTTTCATTTTATTCTTTAATAAATTTACTAGTGTTTGTATTAAACAAATTAAAAAAATTTTGTTTCGAAAATGAAATATGACCACAAATTCGCTTATAGTTTTGAAAAACTGCAAAAAATTCCAATTTTCAAACAAATTTACATATTATCTATATTTCAAAAGATGACTACTTAAATTATCTTGCTTTAACAATAGAACGAAGTCACGAATAGACTCAAGTAACACAAATCGCTGTATTTCGATCGCCACAACGTTTTCCCAAATCATAGGATAGAAATTTGGCTGGGATGGAAACGGCAACCAACGTTTTGGCAATATTGTTGTTACGTTGTTACATAAAACGTGAGGAATCTTATTGTGCCAACCTTGTGGCATAACAACGAATAACCAAAATCCAAAAAAAACTCCGCGAAATATTTACTTTCGCTATAATAACAAAAGTTTCATGAAAGGCCCATTTGTAAGAACTTTAATTTCCCTAAAACATCAAAAAAGTTGTGGGAAAATTAATAATAAAAAAATCTTGTTGGTTATGGGCGTATTATTTTATGTAATGTACATTGTGACCATAAAGTACCGACAATTTGTAAATAAAATTACTCTGGGGAATGATATTTCAAAAACATAACAGGAGTACGATTGGGGATAACGCCCAATCGTGCGATACTCTAGATGAAAGAGAATTTTTAAATCTTAAGAAATTTTGTAGGGGAAGTGGTAGAGGGGGTGACGATATTGAATTAGTTTTTTCACATGACGTTAAAGTTGCTATCAAAATGTTTTATGCAAAATTTAGGATTTAAAAATTTAATAGGTACTGAGAAAATTAGTGTATTGGATGTAGTGAAGTAGGGCAGTTTGTATGGGAGATGATAGAAGGAGAGGCGAGTTTTTATTGACTTTTCAGAAATACCTATAAACATCATGCTTTTGACATGTTTTAAATTGCAGATCAGTAGCATTCATACTTTTCAGGAAAATCGACTTTTTATAAAGTTGCAAAATTGTCATTTTGTATGGGAGGGGGTAGAAGGGGTAGAGCTAATCGTCTAAATTTTTTTTGGTCTTACTAATAGTTCTAAATAAATATTTAGTGCATAATTTCAGCTTGATCAATTTTATACGAACTGAGTAAATTGGCTTAGAGCATTTCATGAAAAAGTGCAGTTGGTGTGGGAGGTGGTGGAAGGAATGGGAGGACTCAAATAACTTTTACAAAGCAGATTTTTATCATTATGAAAGTAATATATTCCAAATTTCAGATCAATTGCATTTATATTTTTCGAGCAAATCCGTTTATTGTGAAATTACGAAATTGTGTCATTTTGTATGGGGGGTAGAGCTAATCGTCTCATTTTTTTTGGTCTTACTAATAATTTTAAATAAATATTTCATGCACAATTTCAGCTCGATAACTATTATACGCACTGAGTAAATTGGTATAGAGCATTTCATGAAAAAGTGCAGTTTGTATGGGAGGTGGTGGAAGTAGGGGAAAAACACAAATTATTTTTATAGAGTAGATTGGATTCATCATAAAAGTATTACATTCCAAATTTCAGATCAATGTCATTTGTACTTTTCGAGGAAATCCGTTTATTGTCAGATTGCAAAATTGTGTCATTTTGTATAGGAGGGGGTAGAAGGGGTGGAGCGATTTGGCTCGTTCACGAACTTGACCTTACTTTTTTGTCAAAAATGACGTATACAAAATTTGAACTTTCTAGCTCAACGCGTTCTCAAGCTAAAGAGGACACGGACTGACAGACAGACGGACGGACGGACATCCGGTTTTAAGATTCTTGAGTGATTTTATGAACTTCTGTATCATTCATTTTTTTCTCCGAGCCTTATTTCTTGGCGTTACAAACTTTGTGGCAAACTTATAATACTCTCAGATTTCATATAGAGTATAAATATTGTTTTGGTAGGACAGCATCTGGTTGAATCGGTCACCTCAGTAGTCCACGGCGATTTTTGTTTTAGGTCCTCGATCGACTGAAAACGGGTTCCACGGAGCGATAATTTCAGTTTCAAGGATAGAAAAAAGTAACACGGGGCCAAATCTGGTGAATACGGTGGTTGATTAAAGCAATTTGTTGTTTTTTTGGCCTCAAATTCGAATACAATTGAGGCTCAATGCGATAGCGCATTTTCATCGTGGAAAAGCCATGAATTCTCCTTCCATGATTCCGGCCGTTCTTTACGGACCTGCTTACGCAAATGCTTCAGTACAATCAAATAGTACTCCTTATTGACCGTCTGTCCTTCTGAACGAATTCATGATGGATCAACGAATATCGAAAAACACAATAAGCATCGTCTTGATTTTTAAGCGGCTGTGGCATGGCTTTTTCGATTTCGGCACATTTTTTCCTTCCATTCCGATGATTGTTGACTGGTTTGCGTGTCAAACTTCTAGACCCATGTCTCATCACCAGTTATGATGCGCTCCATGAATGTGGGATCAGAACTCGCACAATCAAGCATGTCCAAGAGACTTGTTCACTGTACTTTTTTTTAAGAAAATTCAACTTTATTGAAAAGAGTCGAGAAAGGATGCGTTTCATGGCCAAAGTATCCACCAAAATCGAAAAAACGGACTCGCAAGATATTTCGAGCTCCCCTGCTATCTCTCTAATACTGGCATGACGATTATTGAGCACCATTTCCTTCACTTTTTGAATGTTTTCGTCAGTTGAAGAGGTCGGAGGTCGTCCAAAACGAGGCCTGTCTTCAAGGATCTCTCGACCGCCCTAAAAGCATAGTACTACTCGTAGGCTCGTTTTTTTTATGTTATTCTAATTCTTTGTTCCATATTTTTATCCATTGTAAAAAACGCCATGGACTACCGATTCAACCAGCTGCTGTAAACACTAATTTTCGGGATAATAATTAAGAACAGTCCTACCTCGTTACCAAAAAAACAAATTTTGAAATATCATTCCCCAGAGTAATTTTATTTGTAAATTGTCGGTACTTTAAGGTCACAATGTATATTATTTTTTTATTCCCTTAAAATTATTTTAACAATAATTTTCTTGTGTTTTAATCTTGAAACCCTAAATATCGACGATATTTGGGCCTATGCTTCCAGAAACAATTTCCAGCCCTGTATGGACTCTATGGGGTGTACCCCATACAGTCCTAAGCCAAAAAGCCGATGAACGTAGAACACTTTCATAGCAATACAGAAAGATTAAAAGCCAACTTTTTTGATGCGTAGATTGAAAAATTGTACAAAAGGAAAACATTTTATCAGTATTGACAAAAAAATATTCTTAGCCACTAATTGGGTATTTGAATTGAAAAAGTTATATAGATGAACAAAAGAACTTCGGTCTAAGCTGAATAAAACTTTACACCCAGAATCTTTTCTGTACCAACAAAATATTTTTTATGTATGAACTGAAAAAAGCTATGAATGCACAGAGTTTTGTCCCGCCTTAACAGATAAAATGTCCTAAAAAATATGCAGTAAAGTATTAAATTTTGCTGTCAGTCGCCTTGCATTGAACGATAGTGAAGATTTAAAAAGAAAAATGTAGAGGCGTAAAGCTCAATCATATTATATGATATTCTAGATAAAATAGGAAAGAGTTTATTGTACCGGAAAATATGCCATCTTAAATTCTTTCGAATATTGAATAGTGAGGGGAAGGTGGTAAAAAAAGAGGGAGGAGGTTTGTAATTTAAATATATAACACCGAACGTAGAACACAAAATGTTTCATGCTGAATTTAAAGTTCGTAGCTTTCATGATTTAAGAAGAAATTAAACAATTTTGGCGGTGGAAGAGAAAGAGGGAGGTTTTGGATAATTTTGAATCTGCACATCAACATTCTAATCACATTGCTTCCTTATAATTCCCATATATTCGAAGGAGAAATACTTTTCTTGAATTTCCAATTCAAAAATTTGTAGAAGGAGTGAAGCAATACTCATTTTTTTTTGTATTTTATTGCAATTATTAAAGGACAAATTCTGGCAAAATTTTAAGTTTGTCCTTTTTCTAGTTTCAATGAAAATCGTTTATATGCATTAATCGTGCATTTGTATGGGAGGGGTAGATTGAGTATTCGAATCAAAACCAAATTTTTCGACATCAATGATATTTATTTTATTTATTTATTTATTTAATATAGGTAGACAAGTTAAGTCTATTTTACAAAAATATAATTAAAAAAACAATCTTAATACTAAACTTATGAAAAAAAGTCTTAACCATTACTTACAACAAATATAAACTATTAAAATCAAAACAAAAAAAAAAGACTGCATTAAAACTAAGACCTAAAAATTACAATAGTACATTTTTCTCAAAATTTAAAGTTAATAGCTTTGACGGTTTTAAAGAAAAATAATTAAATTGAAATTCCGAAATTTCGCAAAATTTGTATGGGAGGGGGTAGAAAAAATGAGGTGAAGTTGGTAGTTTTTTCAAAATTGATTGCAGTTGTAATTATGACAAAAATTGGTTCTTTTAGCTTTGCTAATTGCAATGAAAACCGAATAAATGCATTTTTGAAAATCGTGCATTAGTATGGGAGGGAGAGGATCTGATCAATATTTTTTGACGTTAATGTTATTTACATCATTATACTATGACACAATTTTCAAGTTAATAGCTGAAATGGTTTCGGAAAAAAATCAATTTCTTTAAATTTCAAAATTTCATGAAATTTATATGGGAGCGGGTAGAAGGAGTGGAGAATATGACCCATTAACGAACTTAAAGTTACTTGAAAGAACAGATTACCGGATTCTACACTGTTATGCTTTATTATTCGTGGCGTTTAGGTCTCTGCTGAAACCTTTATCAAACAGTTTGATAAAGGTTTCAGCAGAGACCGAAACGTCACGAATAATAAAGCGTAACAGTGTAGAATCCGGAAATCTTTTCTTTCAATTCGAAATGCACTGTGAAAACATTCACCAAACCATTAAAGTTACTTTTTTGATAAAAATGACGTATGAATAATTTCAGCACGATAGGTCAGAGCTTTCGAGAGTTATGTTGTAGACAGACAAATAGCCGGTCACTCGGAATCGAGGTTTTTGAGCGACAATAAATATTTCTGTACACTTGGCAAACACAATATACTCTCAGATTTCATCAAAAGTATAATTACAGACCGATATCAAAAATTTCATCAATTCCAAAGTTATTTGAAAGCATCGCAAACGATCAGTTATATTTCCAGTTTAAAGAACACATATTAAGTTTTCAACAGGATTTTGTTCATGATCGATCTGGTGTTACATTATTTACAAACTACTGTATTAGATCCATTGAACGTGGATGTCAAACTGATGTTATGTATACTGACTTCAAAAAATCATTCGATAGAATTCATCACGGGATGCCAATTAAAAAATTGAAAGTCTTTGGTTTTCACTGAAATATTCTGAAATGGTTTCAATGACAGAAAACAACTGGTGAAAATCAACAGCACAAATTCATCTCTTTTTAGAGTACTATCTGGCATGCCCCGGGGTAGTCATTTAGGTTCATTATTGTTTATTTTTTTCGTAAATGATGTTTCATCGATTTTTAAATATTTAAACTGTCTGATGTATGCTGTTTACGTCAACATTTTTTTCAAACATCAATTCTTCGGAGGACTGTCTTAAAATTGAACAGGATATTGAAATATTTACAAAATCGTGCAGTTTGAACTCGCTGGACCTTAGCTTCGACAAATGTAGAATTTTTATTGCTAATAGATCCGCCACTCCAATATTCTTTGAATAAAAAGTTCATTAATTCGAGCAAATGAAGTTAAGTATCTTGGGGTTAATTAATTGATCATAAATTCAGTTTCAAGTAACATCTGGATCACTGAATTTCTAAGACCAGTTCATCAAACGTAATTCTAATGGCTTTCGAGAACTCTTTTTTTTTCATTCTTAGATATTGTTGTATTGGTTCCTGGGAATCCTTTTTTTAAGAATTAAATAGATTGCATTGATACACGCAAGCTTAAGTAGGCTGTCCCAGAAGTACCCAGCCCTGACGTATAAATGGCGGCTGTTGTTTAAAAATATATCTATGGAAGAGGGTATCAAGTTTGAAATTTGCACCGTTACGTTGTTTAGTATTTGCTTGGGAGCCATGAATAGTGAACGCATTCAGTGAATTTGTAAAAATGAAAGAATTTTTTATCGTTATGTGATACAATACTTTCATTTGAAAGAGCTCTTCTTCTACAATGGCACTACAGCCCAAATTGGACCTTGGCCTCCTGACATTCAGGTTCTTCAAAATATTTTTTTTTTCATTACTTATTGTGGAAGGGCTGTTAGCCCTTCGCACAACCCTCTTTCTACGAATTTTTCATTTTCGAAGATTGAGGTGACCAAGGTATATCCAAGCAGGCAATGTGCTGAAATTATATATTGCGTCGACCGGGATTTAAACTCACGACCTTCGCATTACAAGACCAACACGCTACGCTAGGCTACACCCTAGCTTTGAAAGATCTCAGTCCAACCAATATCAAAGCTGATCTAAACTCTACTCTGGTGAAGTATGTTCCTTCGTTTACAGTAGTAAAATATTTGGTGGCAGAGTTTAAACGAGGCCGTAGGAGCTGCCAAGGCGAACCTAATGAGATGGTGAAAAAAAAATCCACAAAATTTTATTGGATGACCATCGACTGAAAGTGTGCAAGCTAGCAGACTTGATAGGCAAAACATAAAGTACTGTACATGGCATATTGATTGAAAATTTAACATGAACTATAAATTTATTTATTTATTTATTTATCAAACAAGACAATGTAATACATAATAATAATGATTAGCTTAATTTAGTTAGTTTAACATAACTTAATACAATTTAAATTATAATACAATTAATATGACAGGCACTGGTGGAAGGATTATTAAAAAGGAAGTGGATTGTCTGATAAAGCATAACGCAGCCTCAGTTTGTATGCTGGCTTACTAATTGGAGGTGTGTAGTGCACACTGAATTTGTTAAATGTTCTACAACACCTGTTAATTGGTTCGTTTTGACCGTAGTCAGTACGATGTAGGTATTCCTTAATAGGTTTTGAATGTCTCGTCAGCCTGACATCGTCATTGAGTCTGATTTTATTTTTAAGGTGGTCCACCTTAATATCGCCATTCAAAACATCTAAGGTAAAACAAGATGTGAGCATAGTTCTTCTAGAACTAAGAGGTAAAAGATTTAACAAATGTAGCCTAACTGCATAGTGTGGGAGGTTCTCGAAGTCTCTCGGATCATACAAGTCCCTAAGGGCAAACAGAAGGAATTGCTTTTGGATTGATTCTATTCTGTTGCTGTAAATCTGGAAAAAAAGGATCCCAAATGGGACATGCATATTCCAAAAGAGGGCGAACAAGAGAGCAGAATAATGATTTGGTGACCCAAACATTCTTGAACTCCTTAGCTCTCCTCTTAATGAACCCGAGAAGTTTATTGGCTCTTGAAATTATACTGTTGTAGTGAGATTTAAAGCAGAGTTCAGTGTCGAGTAGAATGCCCAAGTCCTCAATTTGTCCTACTCGATGAAGTTCAGTACCATTTAGAAAGTAATTATGGTAGCATGTGTTTTTTTGCGTGAGAAGCTTATCACGTGACATTTACCGACATTAAGCTCTAACTTGTTCTGGCTGCACCACTCATTTAGAGCAATAATCTTGGATTGCAGGAATACAGCATCTGCGGGGGATGATATGACATGATATATTTTTAGATCATCAGCATAAAACAAATGTGGAATACTGCTATCATGGTAATGGCGTTAGTTTTTTGAGTTGCGCCTTCATTGATTATCTTCAGAAAGGAAAAGCAAAGAATTGCGAGTAATATGCGAACTCATTGTAGCGTCAAGAAAAGACGACCGCATTTGGCGAAAAGGAAATACGTTTTGTTTCATCAAGACAATGCATCAGTTCACATATCCGTAATCCTGATTCCCAAAATCAGTGTGTTCCAATTACTTCCTTACACACTCTTTTCGCCAGATTTAGCCCTTCGGATTATTGTCTGTTTGAAAATTTGAAAAAATTGCCCGATGGTAAGATATTTGACAAAAATGAAGAGGTGGAGTCTGCGGTTGATTGCTATTTTGAGGAGCTCGACGATTCTTACTATAAACAAGGTTTCGAAGCTATTGAGCATCGCTAGGAAAAAATTTATCGGGCGAAAGGAAACTATTTAGAGAACAAAATGGATTTTTTCCCAATTTTTTTGTGTTTTCTTTATTCGGCTGAGTACTTTTGGGGCTGCCTTCGTTTCTGAAGTTCTGAGCTACCAACGTATGATATAGGATATCAATTACTTGTGTACTGTTTCCGCGAGAGGTTGCTTAACTGGTAAATTTAACTTATCTGAATTACTCTCCCTTTTATTTTTTGTGGTCCTCAACGGATTTTGAGAACTAGGCTTATGAGAACTCACAGAAAACTAACTATGATTGAACGAACCAGTTACTAGATCCATAGCGTTTTACAATCTTTAAGTGACAACATCGACTTTTGCATTGATAGAAATCGTTTTAGGAATGTTGTTTAAGACTATTTATAATTTTAGTTTAATTTAATAATTAAATCTGTTGTCAAATTGGGAATCGGCATCCTCTAATTTAAATATTCGATCAAGAAAACTTACTGAAAGTTGCAGATTGCATATTTTCAATTTCAAATAATAATTTATGAAACGAATATATTTTTTACATCATAAAACCATATTTTCAATTCAACCCCATAAACACTCAAATAAGAATTATAGAAGTTTCGAAAATACTAATACTACATTTCGTTTCAATAATATTAGTTTCTTTTTGATTTTTTTTTAAATAATAGAAGTAATATAAAATCTTTTCTCTTTAGTCATGCTTAGTTAGTATTGTTCGAGGAACTTGGCTAAATGGCTAATGTGATGACTTTTATTTTGTATTGTTGATAATTTAAGATAAAAATAACTTAAAATTATGACTAAAAGAAATTTTCCGGAGTACTATCCGGTCTGAATTCATCACTATGATTTATATTTAATTCAGAGTGATTGGTTCTAACCACATTATCGTAATTCTGTTATCTTTTAACTCAAACCTTATTGCCAGTACGTGTTTGGTGAATCAATTTCATTCATTCAAAGTTTTCATCATTCTTCTGTAAAAACCTGATGAATATCAATAAATTTGTCGAGCAAAAGTTTTCATTACAAATTCAGTTATCAAATTATATATGATGCAATTCAGCATACAATCGTTGCTATTGTTGTGGAATGAAGAAAAAATCCGTGTTAGGCTATTTTGATATCGATCTTATGAAATATGTATTTTTAAATCTGCTCACATTTCGTGGTAATTGATTAAAACTAATTAAATTTAAAATTGAGTTAACACAGAGGCGTCATATTTATGTTCAATTGGTAGTAACCATTATTGGCAATAATTTTATTCAGTAAGACTACCATTTTCTTGAAAAGTAGAAAGAGAAAGCAATATGTTCCTAAAATGTTCTTCTTTTATCGCACTTCAGCCCAAATCGAGCTATGGCCTCCTGACCTTTAGGTTCCTTAACATTTTATTTGTTATTGTGAAAGGGTTGTAGCCCTTTGCACAACCCTCTACCTACGAGTTATCCATTTTCGCAGATTGAGCTGGCCAAGATATACCCAAGCAGGAAGTGTGGCGAAATTATACGTGGACCGGGATTTTAACTCCCGATCTTCGCATTGTAGATCAACACGCTACACCCTAGCTGCATACAAAATGTTGGATTTGCCAATGTTTGTATTGAATCTTTTAATACAGATGTCATTTGTGTTACGCGTATTATGCGAATGAGAGTCGGATATGTAATATATAATAGTTCATAGTTATATTTTGCTTTCTTAATGATCTTGTAAAATCTAAATAATAGTAGTTCATAGCTGCATATTAACCTCACAGGTAAGACGTATTCAGAATATAAATTTAAAAACGGCATGTGAAAGTTTAGTTTTCTGATAACTTCCTGTAGATAGATTTGAGAAGGTTTACCCCAAATAGGACTCAAGTATGTAATATGAGGCATAATGAGTGAATTATAAATTGACCAATCAACTATTTCAGAGATAATATCTCTTGAACTTTTGAGAACAAAAATAATAGTTGTAATTTTGTTTTTAATGTGTAAAATATGATGGTTCTACTTCAAACTAGAATCAACTATAATTCCAAGATATTTCACTTCATAAAATATCGGCACTTCCTCACCTTTAAAATTAATATCTAATAAAATATTATGAGACTTTTTATTGTCAAATAAAATGAAGCAGGTCTTATCCAAATTAAGTTTAAGATGTTAAGAGGCAAAAAATGAAGTAATAATAGCCAGATCCTGTTCCATTCGAGTTTTAAACCCATCAATTGTGGTGTATTTGTACTGTAATGGTGCATCATCTGCATGCATGAGCCTTTCGCCGTTAAAGTTCAACTTAAAATTCGGATTTAAGAACAGATTAAAAGTAGTGGACCCAAGATTGAGCCTTGTGGTACTCCTCTTACTGAATCACTGAATCAAAGTTCAATCTGTCTAATTCCACATGTTGATACCGATTATTGAGATACAAATGCACATAATATTTAGACTGTTGTTACCAACGCCAACTGAAAAAATCATCAATTAGCAAGGAGTGATCGAAGCAGCTTTGCTAACATCAATGAATAACTTACAATTCCGAGTCTAAATTTGACTATATGAACGAGAGAAAAGTTGAAACTGCCGATAGAGTTGAAGATTTTAATACGAATCCAAATTGATTAATAAAGAAGTCCGTTAATTGATAAGATAGAACATTGAAAGTAAAGATTTCCGGATTCTACACTGTTACGCTTTATTATTCGTAACGTTTTGGTCTAAAGCAGAATCCAAAATCTTTTCTTTCAATTCGAAATGCACTATGAAAACATTCACCAAACCATAACATAGAACATATTCAAATATTTTCGAAAAACTTGAAAGAATAGATATTGATCTATAATTAGTTAAACTCATTTTATTGCCATTTTTAAAGCAAGGTACAACCCTAGCAATCTTCAACGCATCAGAAAAGACACCTCTTTCAAATTCCTTCATTTGCAAATGAGCGAATTTGGAGCAAAGTACTTTTTTGAATTTCTTGCAGAATTTAGAAAAAATATGATTATAACCTGTTACTGCTGATGGTTTAATAGAATCTATTATTTCTGAGATTGTTTTTGTGGTAGTTGATCGGACTTTGAAAAAAGGAATAACTTAATCAACCCTCTGAAATGGAATATAATTACTTTGCAGAAGATCACTAAAATCACCAGCATGGATAAGAAAACTTATTGAAAGTTTCACAAACAAGATTTGAATCAGTTACAAAAGAGTTATTAATTTGTAAAGTAATTGATTGTTTTTTGTTTTCATTAAGAGTCGATCAAAATAGTTTTGGATTATCAATGGATTTTAGAGTTTTTGGTTCAGCACATGATCGTTTTAATTTATTAAACTTTTTATCAACAAGACGCTTGTAATGGTGATATGACAATTTAATTTTTTGTTAGTAATTGCTTGCAAAAGTTTTTGAAAATATACATTTACATGATGTTTAACGGAAGAAAAGAAACTGCACACTCGATAAAATTTATTTCAGAACAAATTTTTGACACAATTCACATTTGCATCTCTTTTTTCTTCAATGGCACTGCTCCCCAAATAGGGCTTTTGTCTGCTGACCTTCAGGTTCATTAACATTTATTTTTTTATTGTGAAAGGGTGTTAGCCCTTCGAACAACCCTCTAATTACGAATTTTGAGTTATACAGATTGAAGTGTCCAAAATATACCCACGCAAGTAGTGTATTGAAATCATACTTTAACCAGGATTTGAACTCACGACCTTCGCATTGTAGATCAACACGCTAGCCACTTGGCTACACCCTAACCTATTTCATACTTATGTATATACTGTGCTACACAAACCAACTAGAAATTTTAGTTTTGTTGTCCAAAATATATTGATTGGTAGCCCTAAGCCGCTGTTCAACTACTTACGAGCTTCAACTGTTTACATACACTGCACCTCCGATGTGGAACAACAGAGAAGCTTCTGGAACGGATACGTGAAGTATAAAAATGCGGTCCTGTAGCCAAAATCTATAATTTTCGTGTGATAGAGAGCGATAACAGTAAGATTAGCGATAATGCAGCGATTTACAAGCGAAATAGTACGATATAAATATAAAATGTTTTAATTATTCCAAAGCGAAACTATTAAGTTAGCGGTTTATTTTTTACTTGAAATTCAGAGAGCGCACTGCATTATGTTATTTGGTTTGGAAAGAGATTTTAATTTTTATTCATGGTTTTTGGAATTGGGAATTTTTGTGACAAGTTTTATTTTCTGCGAAAGCTTCTTTCGTTTATGGAAACCCAGAATCTTATTCTTAAATAAAAGTTACCTTTATTTCATCAAGACTCTCTTATTTGTGACACAGCTTTATAACAACTATACACTTCGTCTTACATCTTTGCCGACTGTCTTTCCACTTGTTACATTATTTTGAAAAGCTTCTCTAATTAGCGATAATAAGTTTTTGCTTATTGAAATTTTAGAATTGATAAAATGTTATTATTGCGAAATATCTACGAAAAACCCGGCAAAGGGATTAACGACATGATAATTTCCCATTACTTCATATACTTACTCGTAGCATAGTTTCTTACCCATGATATCATTGACGGAACTCGTGACTGCTTATTTTCACGATAATGAAAATTGTTTTCCATATCTATCGATAAAATTGCTACGACTGGGTAATACCCCTGATTGTACTTATTATGGTAACTACGAATAGTTTCACTTCATTTCATTCACCTTTTATCCAATTCTCACAAACAGTTCCACATGCGAAATTCATTTCGTTTCTATCGATTAAAAATATCGGTTTTCGGTTGTATCTCAACAAAGGTACAATACTATCTTCCAAGAAATTAACATTATTAAAAACGAAACTCATTAATTTTTGTGGCTGATTCATGCCGAAGGAATTTTCAAAAGAGATGACGATTGAATTTAGCTACCAAAAAGTCCATCTTCGGAATATATTTAATCTGGCTTCACAGCACAAGCGGTTAACCTTTAGACGCTGACCTACATTTGTCATACTTAGAAATGTTGAAATGCCGGTAGATAATTTCACGAGTTAGCGAAATTATGCGATAGTAAGGTAAATATTTTCAAGGCCGTTCAAGGTTACAGCATCGAAGACGTTATTTTGACGCTTTTAAGTTGCTTCTTTTTAACTAGAAAATTTTCGTATTTATTTGTTTTTTGGAAGTTAAAATAAATTAATTATATATTTAAAATATTTTCAATTGTAATATTTTTCTTTTGAAATTTTTTTGCGATTGTATGACAATGTGTTTTAAGTGACGTCATCGAAAATTGGTTACGTTGTTAGAAATTCAGAGTGCTCCAAAGTTCGTCGTTATAGATCACATCTGGGTAAAATATCGCTAAAATGCTTCGGAGGTATTATTTCACGAAAGTTTGCATTTTCTAGCGGTCACGTTCGATGTAGTTCCACCATAGAACAACACTCGCAGCTTCTTGAAAAGGAAGATCTCTTTTACATAACTTTCAGAAAGGTGAAAGGATACTGAAGGCCTGGACTAGTACTTTTTGAGAAAGTCCGCTTTTTATCATTTTGTATTGACGTGAAGAGGAGGGGGAGGGGGAGGGGAAGGGGGAGGGCAATAAAAGGGCCTTGGAGCGTGGAACATTCAGGGGCAGGATTCCATGTAAATCGGAAAAAAATCACTATTTTTCTACCTTTTTGTACGATTTATATTAATTTAATAACAGGTTTTTACTCCACACAATCTTCAATTTCAAGAGCGAATGAAATGGTCATTTATAATACTAGCCGTACTCCAACGCCGGCGTCCTTCGGCCGGTCATTTTCTACGTCTACGTAGGCGAATGTATGTACAAAACTCATTGGGGCTGTGTTTAATTACCAATAAATACTGCTGGCCTTGAATCGCACAGGCACGTTTTTTCCCATGCTTCGCAAGTCTGTTGGTGCTACCGTATGGTCTGGGAAATTCTTCTTACATCCGAGCATTAGAGAAGAACGAAGAAGATAGAGAAGATGCTGGCCTTGAAATGCATAGGCCTATCTGCTGCGTCCTTCGCTAGAATTATGATATTTTTACTCTAGACAAATCTTGAAAAAAAGGTGTATCTATATTGCTGGTAATGGAAACCCGGGCGTGAGCACGTCGAGCGAGCATGCTACCAGTAAGCCACCATCGCTGATGAGCTTATCTCGCCAAAATTTAGCCATTTAATTAATGTTGACAGTTTTTTTTATATGGGAAACCCCTTAAATCCTTTTTCGGAGGTTTAGGGTGTAATATTATTTATAGTACTTTTATGTTTAAAATAATTTAATAACTTCTACTTCTTCTACAATGGCGCTACAGCCCAAATCGAACCTTGGCCTCCTGATATTCAGGTTCCTTAACATGTTGTTGGCCCTTTGCACAACCCTCTTTCTACGAATTTTTTCATTTTCGTAGATTGAGGTGACCAAGGTTTATCTAAACAGGCAATGTGCTGGAATTATGTATTGCGCCGACCGGGATTTGAACTCACGACCTTCTCATTACAAGGCCAACACGCTACCTGCTAGGCTACACCCTAGCTAATAAGAAGAACCAGAATTCTGTAGGTTGCTACCGTTTCGTCTGGGAATTTCCATCAGCTACTTTCATAAGGCTATGAGACCAAAAGTAGCCTCATATATTAGATAGCTTGTTTAAAGATAGAGAGCTCTGAAAATGGAAATCTTTCCCCGTTTTTTTTTTTTAAATATTATATTTGATTTTGGGGACACAAAATTGTTGGTTACATAGCTTTATCCGGTTTCTATGCATGATAGCGTGTCCTTATAGTTTTGTCATTCCTTCCGCGCCGTTTAAAGTGAAGCGCAAGTTTATCTATTTTTGTAGAAAACTGAAAATAAGCTTCATAGCTCCACGTTAAATTCTTTAAAACTCCAATATTATTTTGTCTTACGACATTGGTATGAAGCATACGCGTTCGCTTCGCAATTTCTCCGAAATTTCAAGTACCTAAACCAACTACGTACGTATCTTGTTTTATATGTTTAAATTTTTGTGGGAATTCTCGAATGTCTCGATACCACACAGGTGGGAATTCATGTTAAAGCAATTGTGGGAATGTCCGCTTACTCTAATTTTTACAAGGAATCCGCATGATGAATGCTGTATCTTTTTTTTTATCTGAAAATGCTATAAAAGGGAATTGGCAGTTCGAATTTGAAGCATCCCCCAGGTAGATATTGCCAAAAATTAGAAAAATGTTGGGCCCTCCGAAAAATTTCCACGTATTTTGCTTGATGCATAGATAAATCTATGTTATTCTGCTGCAAAAGGCGAAATCGTTTAATCATTTCCGGAGCCTGAAGCATTTGCGATATGTATTTCCACGTAACTTCCACTATTGCATAGATCACTGAAGATCGTGTGAGTTTTGTTTGATTGCCGGTAATTTTTTCGCGCCATAAAATGACGTGTTGTTACGTCGTTAATGCAAATTTATCTTCTTTTTTTATAACTACCATCGTGATCTTGATATTTAAATTGCTGTTTTACATTTTTAAAAATATTTTTTTTTAATTCGTACGTATGATAGTAAGGCGGAGTGCTTCCCCGTCGAACGAGCAAATGTCATGAATATCAAAAATAGTTATAGTATGTAATTGTTGAGTAGTCGTCAGGTATTAATTTATTTGCATAATGGAATTCGATGAGTCAAGTATGGTGATGGAAACGTGCGATCGTCCCGTGTGAACGAGCGATCTTGCAAGTCATATTTTGATCTTGTTTACATATGAATGTGTTAATAGCCGGCTATTGCGATTATGATTTCTTCGATTGTTATTTTGGGCGCGATGATTGATTTTAAACGTACAGTTTTGGAACGAGAGTCAATAAAGATTTATAATAAGATTTGTATACTTAATCGGGTGATAAATACTAACGGACTTTTTGTTGGATGCTGAAATGACGCAATTT
This sequence comes from Chorisops tibialis, assembly GCA_963669355.1. Lineage (NCBI taxonomy): Eukaryota > Metazoa > Arthropoda > Insecta > Diptera > Stratiomyidae > Chorisops > Chorisops tibialis. Next base: position 20,434,393 of record OY770264.1, read on the forward strand.
TGTAATTAGCGGTACGGGGTCAAGTACGTGGAAAGTAAATTTAGAAATGAAACTGAAACCGGACATATACTTATTTTGAAGGCACGGCAATTTATTGGCAACGATTCGTAATTGTTTTTGATGAAAATTTCTATTCATTTGGTTATTTCGGGATTCTGTAGACAGTTTTTAGCGTATTCTTCATAATTTGAAAATTCTCAAAAGCGGATTTGGTAGTAATGCAATCGAAAAAGTTTCGTTATTGTTAAACCAATAAAACTTTAATATGTGATGTAATTTGTAAGCATATACTAATTTCATTTGAGTTTTGAGATTTTCACTTTAGACATTCGAAATTTAAAAAATTATGATTCTTTTTTTTAATGCTTCGTTTTCGAGATTTTATTTGTCTTCACTGATTTGACATCAAATCTCATTTGGAATTTCATCCCCGAAATTCCTTTTGACCCCAATCTTTACTTTTAAAGCTGAACTTTTGGTTTTTTGTATACCAACCAAATCCTAAATAAGTAATAATGAGTAAACGAACATAATGTTCCGTACAGTTTCTTCTACTGCTACAATGGCACTACAGCCCACAGCGCTGGTTGACCTGTTGATCTTCAGGCTGCCCAACTTTTTCATTATTTATTGTCGTCCATCGCACAACCCTCTATCTACGAATTTTTCGTTTTCGTTGACAGAGGTAACCAAAGTATATCCAAGCAGGCAGTCTGCTGGAATTATACGTGGACCGGGATTTGAACTCGCAACCTTCTCATTGTAGACCAACACGCTACTCACTAATCAATATCAAAAATAAATAATCCTTTAGCAGTTAAATAAAATGTTAAAAGTACTGTCTTGCACAAAAAACACTTTCATACTTTTTTCTAGCATTTTTCAAAACATTTTCACTAAAAAAATGCTAATAAATATATTGAGTGCTCTAAAAGATATAAACATCAATCAGTTCTCTAATCTGTTGCAATTTCATCGCTCTTCAAAGGCGCCCCCTTACTATAGATCTTCTAGAATTGGAACTGTTTCACTTTTACATCGTGTGCCCATTTTATTTCAACAACTGAAAAATTCTTACTTAAATAAATCCGACTAAATCCAGGAGTGGAAATCGAACTCATAACCTGTTGGCTGTACAGCAAGCACGCCACTACCACTTCACAGAGGACTCTTGATCTTCTACCAGAATTTGCAAACTTTTTTCGGATAAGATATTTGAATTGTTGCATTAGTAAAATTTGTAAATCGGGCATAATAGTAGAAATTATGTATTTCTGTAAAAAAAAAACGCTCTGCCCTGAAATGCAAATACATCATTGAAATGCACTGCACTTATTTTTGATAACAAACCAAAGTTGAACTAATTTTAAGCCACTGGTGATACTATTCTCCCCGACTTTGTACCTGAAAAATGACGAAAATTGTGTTTTGAAAACTCATTTTCAAGCTTTTTAAATGCTCATTTCGCCATTCGAAAATCACAAAACAGCAATAAATTGATGCGTCGATTTTCTTTTGAAACCTTATTATTTTTATATCTCTTTTCCTTTTCCTCTTTGCCTCTTTGTTTTTGTTTCCTATTTTATTACTTATTACTAGGTATAGCCTATTTCTCCTTAGGTGTTCCATCTTCGATTTGTTTTAGATAAAGCTAATCCTGACTCCATTGGTATATTTTTTTTTAATATTGCTAGGGATGCTTTTGTATACATACGAAATCAATAGGAGGCCTTCGCCTTTCGCAGAGGCGGAGCGACCATAGATGCATCTATATGCAAAATATTCGACATTTCTGCTTACCACCTCCCTCCCCTTACACACCCTAACTTAAAATTTTTACCAAAATTAAAAAATATCTAGTTCTTTAATATGACGTATTTTTGATTTTCAGTTTTGAAATATAACGGTTTGAAATTTTGGAAAGCACACCATTTTTGAAATGCTCCGCATTTCTCCCACTACTGCTATGACCAAATTTTATATTTTTTTGTTGTATTCCGCTAGTGTATAGTGTATATAATATATGTATGTTTTAAGTTTCAATTACCTAGCTTAAGAGATAAATAAAATATTCATTTTTAAATGTCTTTCTTTGGGCCCCCTCCTTAGCCTTCTTCTCTGCTGATTCTGGTGGATCTGTATGCCTCCTTAATGGTCCCAAAAAATGAATTTTTATGGTCAGTTATTTCGAAGATATAAATATTTGAAAAAAAAACAATCGGCCGACAATATGTTTTTAGACCCCCCCTTTTCGGATGCCATTGGTTAAAAAAACAAAACTATTTTTAAAGCTTGTCCCACAACCCTCTCTATATCTATGCTGATTTTCAGCTTCCTATCTATCTATCGTGGTGAAGATATTAGCAAGTTTAGCTTTTTACTCTTTCTCTCCCCCCGCCTTCCCTTCCACCTGACACCCCGCAAGATTTACATAATGGAGCTCACTTATCCAATTAACAATCGACCCAAAAACGATCACTCTACTTTTAACGATCTTGGAGATATTAGTCCGTATGTATGGCGGACGGTGCACAGTGTGGCATTTTCGCAAGCGGGATTTATTTCCTACATTGAAAATATCGATGGGTCTTGGATGAAATTAATCTCCATGGCATTTTATTAAGATCTATTTATGTATTCGTACCAACATTTTCGCCGACCTTGCCCCACCCCCCACTATTGTTGAAAAATTTAAATTAAACATTTCAATTTCTTTTTTAGTCATAAATTTTTAATTTAATGTACTTTAGAAATGATATTAAACACTTTAGTTCTTAACCTAACTTATGCAATAAATTTAATAATTTTTTTTTAATTTTTTTTATGAATATTATTATTTTGGACTTATCCTAGAAATTTAACTGTCATTCTGAATCTGACATTCTCTAGCTGCAGTTGCTTATTTCATCCTCCATTATGGTCCTACTTGGTGTTTCTAGCAATTGTAGAGTTTCATGGCTAATATTTCTTCGTTTAGTCGTAGGTTTATGTCGAAAACTAGCAACGTATAGACCGGACGACTCCTTAAGGGGGCTCAATACTTGAAAATCATGGAAAAATTTGTATTGGCTTAAAAAATTCTACAACTCTTTCTGCACATTTTGCAACTTGTCCCGTTTCAAAATTCCAATTAGAAGTATTTTATTTTTAATTTTTAATCTAAATGGTTTGAAGCGATTAGAGTCGGTCCCGGTTCTTTCAAACGCTTCTCCTGAAAAATCACGTTTTTCACCTTTTAGGAACACAGATCTCAGGTATATATCACCCGATTGAACTGAAATTTGGTACAGATGTCCTACGATAAATTATCTATGCCCTGACGGAGCCGATTCAAAAAAAAAGTAAAAATGTTATATTGTGTTAAAGTTGCGAAAAATGATTAAAAAATGTAAACTCTTATTAATAACTAGCAATCGCCCGCGACTTTGTCCGCGTAAGAATCGTAAAATAAGCAATTTTTGAGAATGTAGTTAGTAATATATACATTATCCGGGATATATAAACTGATTAGTTTAATAGCCCTTTGAAGAAAATGGTTTCTATTTTGTTGGAATCAGATCCATAAATTATTAAGAATGAAGCCAAGATACTCGCATTTGTATGGGACAGGCTCGTGATCAAATCAATCCCGTGATCTAAGACCATATTCGTATTGAAGAGCACTAAGGATATGTGTAGTTTGTGTTAATTAAAAAAAAAGCCCAAATAAAATAACATTAAGCTTAAAACCATAACAGGACTACGACACTGCGTAAAGCCCAGTCATACGACACTACAGATGAAATTTTTGTGATGTTAAGAATTTTGTATGGGGAGTTTTAGAAGGGGTGATAGTACTGAACTAATTTGTTTCAATCATGCCAGAGTAGCTATAAAAATGTTTCGTACCAAATTTAAGCTTCAAAAATTGATTAGGTACTGAGAAACTGGATTTAGTGAAATTGTGCAATTTGTATGGGAGGTGGTAGAAGGAGGGGAGTGTTTTTTGTTGATTTTTCGAGAAACAATACTGAAACATTTTAAATTTTAGTTCAGTCCCGTTCAAGAAAATAGAATTTTTGAAAAGTTGTGGCTGGGAGGGGGTAGCAGGAGTGAAGCTAATCGGATCATTTTTCCCGATATTTTCCCCTTATAAACTGTGAAAGTTTCATTACAATCGGTTCAGCCGTTTTTGCGCGAAAGCCGGACAGACAGACAGACAGACGGACAGATAGAGAAGAATAATAACAGACAGACACTACAATTATATTTATATAGATTCCCAAAGCACTATTTTGCCAAAAGCTCCCGTCAGGGCATAGACAATATCGTCATGAATCATTTGTCAAAATTTGAAAAAAAACGGTTGAGACATTCCCGAGTTCTGTGTTCCTAAAAAACGCCTTTTTATAGGCGGGAGGGGGGTGGAAGAAGGCAAATATTGAACCCCTTTAATAAAAATTAGTTCTAAAGGACGACAATATCGAGTAAAAGATGGAGAAGGGTTTTGCCAGATGATGCGTTTAGAATTCTCATTACCACAATACATTTGGATAGGTGCATTTGAAATACTAAAAAGAGTATCATCCGACTGCCCTTCATTCGAAAATCACTGGTTATACTTATTTTTAACTGTCCCATCGTATCTTCACTTCATGAGAATCTGTTTTCCTTCTGTACAATAGTTTTCCAAAGATTGAATCACTCTTTTGGAAATTTCCTCGGTCGTATTCGATTCTACTAGCTCTTTTACCTTTTTGTCCTATTGCAGCATTATCCGAAGGATTTTCCAGGTCTGGTTACATCGGATGTTGATGGAAGCACACTTTAAGAAAAAGCTACCATTTCTTCCAGCCAGTTCTCATTGTTTCGCGGGAAGCGGTCTTGATGCCTACCGCTTTTCTGCCATCGCTCTTCTATTTTCATACAAAGTGTCTTTAATTTTATTTTTATACATCCGACAATTACTTTTGGATATTATGTTCCTCTAAATTCGATTTTGTACCCATGTGTCGAAAATATCTCTTCTTCGGAAAATGGAACTCATCCTGAATTTTGGAACAAGTTGTATTGGCGGCGCAGCTATGAGCAGCCAATTTTTTCCGAATTCTAAAACTAAAGACCTTCAGCCTTAAAATGAGTTCAGTCTCGGGATGGGATAATGCGGGATAATGTAACTAAATCAATTTAGAAAATGAAATTTAGGGGCAAATTTACGATCCAAAATCTCAGTGTTTTTAATTAATTCTTGACCAAATTTTAGTTTTATTTTTATTTTTTATAATCTACTTGTAAATAATGTATGTATCTTATCAAAATAGAAAAAGCAGATTTGAACAATAAAACATGTATGTGTAATCTTCGAACAAACTCAAACGAATGATTACTGAAAAATTTTCCTTTCAATTTATGTTACCCGAAAAGTTTACTTTGACCTGCTACTATTCCTAAGTAGTCAATTTCTGGGAAAAAAAAACAAATTCGGGTTTTTCTTAATTGGAAAGTTACCTAAATTATGATATAGTCAATTAGAGTAATATTTGACTTGAAATTTTATAATTAAATTCCACTAGATCGCGAAAATGTTTCACTGTGCTGGCGTACGGCGGGACGGACCGTTTGTAACGCTAAGAAATAACGCTCGCACAGAGCCGCCAAGAGTACCAAAATATTTGTTGTCGCGCAAAAACCTCGACTCCGAGTGACCGACTATCGAAAAAGTAACTTTAAGCTCGTTGCCCTCTCCCTTACAAATTTCATGAAATTTTGAAATTTTAAGAAATTGAATTTTCTTCGAAACTATTTTCAATACGTGAATATCATGAAAAAATTAAAAAAAAAATTATTGGCTTAGAAAATTCTACAACTCTTTCTGCACATTTTATAACTTGTCCCGTTTCAAAATTCCAATTAGAATTATTTTATTTTTAATTTTTAATATAAAGGGTTCGAAGTGATTAGAGTCGGTCCCGGTTCGTTCAAACGCTTCTCCTGAAAAATCACGTTTTTCACCTTTTAGGAACATAGATCTCAGGTAAATGTCACCCGATTGAACAGAAATTTGGTACAGATGTCCTACGATAAATTATCGATGTCCCGACGGAGCCGATTTAAGAAAAAAATTAAAAGTAAAAATGTTATATTGTGTTAAAGTTGCGAAAAATGACTAAAAAATGTAAACTCTTATTAATAATTCCCAAAGCACTATTTTGCCAAAAGCTCCCGTCAGGGCATAGACAATATCCTCAAAAATCATTTGTTCAAATTTGAAAAAAAAAAACGGTTGAGCCATTCCCGAGTTCTCTGTTCCTAAAAAACGCCTGTTTATAGACGGCAGGGGGTCGAAGAAGGCAAATATTGAACTCCCTTAAGGTATAGACTTGAAATTTGGGTCAAAGTATAACAATGTATACATCATTAATATCACAAAATATTGATCCGATCCCCTCATTCCTTCTACCCCCCACCCATACAAAGCACAATTTTCAAAAATGTGCTTATTCGATTTTCATTGAAATTAACAAAGCTAAATATACAACCATAATGCCAAAAACAACTTTTTTCCTTTTCGAACTGGATGTGGGGACTCATGTAATCTCAATTGGTGTTCCATCTATGACACTACATAGAACCGCGTGTTGTGAATTGGTCATTATGACGAAATGATGAAGTAAAAACGCGCAAGCGACAAGGATGAACTGCAACAGCCCTAAGATTTTCTCTCTACGTTTTTGGTCCTTTGTTCGTATTTTAAATTTACGAATTCGCGTGAGAAAGGAATGCTAATGTCATCCAATAATTTCATCAAGACAAACCTGAAAAAAATCCCTTGGATGTGGCCACTCCCAATTTTTACCTGCCAGGAATCGAATCTCGAATTTCATTCATAACGCTAAAGTTTCCGTCTAAGCCTGCAACGAGTAGTACATAAGCAGATTCGCTGTCAAAGACCTAAGCACCGCCGCCGGCCGTAATAGCACAACTTCACACTCATTCACACACGCCCACACCCACAACGAACCACACGTGAAACGCATCTCTCACCTGAGTTTCGGTCTATATACCCGACCCAACAACCCCAATACAACCACGATTTACACCTGAGCTCGAGATGAAATTCCGGAGAGCCAAAGTTCATCACGTCGAGCTGAGCGCCGGCAACGCGGCCGGCGTGCCGTGCCGCACACCATCAAGACGCCAGCCGTTCTCCTTCGTCGTTGATTCAAGAAAATTTTCGTGTAGCTGGGCAAACAGGTGTTTTCAGTTGGTCCATGCCCACGGCCAGGTGCGAACGTCGCGGCAAGCAGAGTTGTACGACGTAGCTCGGACGCATGACTTCGAGCGTGGACTTTTCGCTGGCGGCCGCGATCTTCTAGTATGCGGGATTTCCCGCTGAGCAAGCTTTGTTTTGCATTATTTGCCACCGCTTGAATGACTCGCAAGAAAACGCTTCATCTTATTACGAGATAGCGCTCTAGCATCGAGCTATTGCACTCACACGATTCGGCTAGTACAGTGCAGTAAGACACCTGAACATGAGGTATAAGGTGTTCTCTAAGTCTGTTAAGTCGCGTTAAGACTGAACTTTGAATTGAGGTTTGGCGTTGAATCTTAAATGACCCAAAAGTTCTTGGGCCGATGTTGAAGTGACCTTGATCGCACACAGCAACTAAAAGCACTCTTTGGGATTTCGATTCCTTACGAAAATTTTATTTAATAATTTTATTCACTCAAATAGTAGCACGGCAATTTGAACAGATGTATTTGATTTTAACAGCTTTCGGCGGGGAACAACACCGCAGATAATAAACATAGATACTTGAGATTAGGTTTTTTCTTGAATTTTGTTTGGTTTTGTTTAGCCTTTTTTATCCAATGCAATATACAACTTTTTAGTGGGGTTTTTTTTAGAAAAATAACAGCGGATACATAACAAAAATTGACACAACAATCAGCTCTATTCTTTACTTTATGAGAATAAACAACTTTAATTAAATGCAGAATACAAAAAAAAATTTATAATAAAAAAGACACGCAAAGAATTTTTCTAGATCTCTTGATCAAAGATTAATATTAGTTTGGCAAAAAAAAAGTAAATAGAAAAGTCTGCCTTTTGCAAACTGCGCATATAAGATACAAGTTTCAGCCAATAATCAATAATACAAAAAAAAAACATTACATGATGTATAAACGATCGTGACATATGGAACGACTGCCAACAATGATATAAAATAAGACAACTGGACTGTGTTTATTTTCCGCACTGAAGAAAATGTAACATAAACTTTCTTTACATACCAATAAACGACACGTGCTAGCGCCTCCACCACTTGGTTCCATGTATTTAATTTAGCGGTGCTAACAGAATTCGAATTATTTGTATTTATTTTATTTTTATCGGATTTTCATGCTCGTGCTTTATGTATCTAAACTCATATCAATAAAGGAATATGATGGTTTTGATGCTCATCACAGTATATCAGTAACCGCCGAACAATTTGAAATTCTGAATAAAGATAATACTGCTGGACGCTAAGACGAATTATTGCCAAATTCGACTCCTAAGGAAATTAACTTAGGGTTTAGTATAGTGTGTTGCATGTTTACCGAAAATGCGAAGGTCGGAAGTTCAAATCCTGATCGACGAACAATTTCAGCGTGGGTATATCTTGGCTACTGCAATCTGAGAAAATGAAAATTCGTAAAAAATGGGTTGTGCGGCGGTCTAACAATCCTTTCACAATCTATATAAATATAATTGTAGTGTCTGTCATTTGTTTAGAAATGGCTATAAATAAGTTTTTTGCTTTATTTTAGCAATAACTAACAAACGTTTTTAAAAATTTTCTCTGTCCGTCTGTCTGTCTGTCTGTCTTTCCGGTTTTCATGCAAAAACGGATAAACTGATTGTAATGAAACTTTCACAGTTTATTAGATGTGCACCGAGATGTAATCTGCGTGTGGTATTATTTCAATACCCCCACGCCTTCCACCCCCTCCCATACAAAATGACTCATTTTCAAAAATATATAATAATCAAATTTTCTTCAAAACCATTGGAGCAAATCATTTGAAATTTAGAACATACTATTTTTATCAGAAATGTGATATATATGATGTATAAATTATTTGGATCCCCTACTCCTTCCACCACCTCCCATACAAACTGCACTTTTTCATGAAATTCTATTCACCAATTTTCTCAGTACGTGTAACTTTCATCGAGCTTAAATGTTGTACTTTATCCTTAATTTGTATTATTATTAATATTGGGAAAAAATTAACCGAGTAGCTTCACTCCTTTTACCCCCTCCCATACAATGTAACACAATTCCACGACTTGACTTAAATTCGATTTTCTTGAAAACTGTAAATGTTACTGACCTGAAATTTAAAATATGTCAATTGCAAATTAATTATAGTTGTTTCTCAAAAAACCGCTTAAAATCCCTTACTCCTTCCACCACCTCCCATACAAACTGCACTTTTTCATGAAATATTCTAAACTAATTTTCTCAGTACATATAACTTTCGTCGAGCTCAAATTTTGTAATCTATCCTAAATTAGAATCATTATTAATATTGGGAAAAAAAATTAACCGAGTATCTTTACTCCTTCTACCTCCTCCCATACAATGTGACATAATTGCACGACTTTACAAAAATTCGATTTTCTTGAAAAGCGTGAATGATACAGACCTGAAATTTAAAATATATCAATTGCATGATGATTATAGATGTTTCTCGAAATATCACTAAAAACCTCCCTTTCCTTCTACCACCTCCCATACAAATTGCACAATTTCATTAAATTGCACTAAATTTCTCAGTACCTACTCAATTTTTGAAGCTTAAATTTGGTACAAAACATTTTTATAGCTACTCTAGCATGATGTGAAACAAATTAGTTCAGTGCAGCCACTCCCCATACAAAATTTCATAATATCACAAAAATTTCGATTTCATCTATAGTATCGTATGATTGGGCTCTACGCACAATAGTAGTTCTGTTACGTTTTCAAGCTTAATGTTATTTTATTTGGGGTTTTTTTTAATTAACACAAGCTATAATTATTCACATGTCCTTAATGCTCTTCAATACGTATATGATCTCAAATCACGATATTGATTTGATCACGAGCCTCTCCCATTCAAATACGAGTATCATGCATTCATTCTTAATTATTTTGTGGCTCTGATTCCAACAAAATACAAACCATTTTCTTCAAAGAGCCATTAAAGTAAGCAGATTATATATCCTACATAATGTATTACTAACTACACTCTCTAAAATTGCTTATTATTGCTATTTTTTCGCGGACGAAGTCGCGGGCGTTTGCTAGTAACAAATAAATGTAAAGGAACCTGATGGTCACGAGGCCACAGACCAATTTTGGCTATAATACCCCTAAAGAAGAAGGAACTGAAGTAGGGGAAAAATGCTATCTAATTATACTCTAGATGGAATCTGAGAGTATTATAAGTTCGCTCTAAGGTTTGTAACGCCAAGAAATAAGGCTCGGAGAAAAAAATGAATGATACAGAAGTTAATATTATCACTCAAAAATCTCAAAGCCGGATGTCCGTCCGTCCGTCCGTCCGTCCGTCCGTCCGTCCGTGCGCTCTCTAGCTTGAGAACGCGTTGAGCTAGAAAGCTCAAATTTTGTACACGTCGTTTTTGACGAAAAAGTAAGGTCAAGTTCGTGAATGGGCCAAATCGCTCCACCCCTTCTACCCCCTCCCATACAAAATGACAAAATTACGCAATTTGACAATAAACGGATTTGCTCAAAAAGTATAAAAGCTATTGGCCTTAAATTCGGAATATATTACTTTTATGATAATATCAATCTACCATATAAAAATTATGCGTGTCCTCTTCCTCCTTCTACCACCTCCCATACAAACTGTACTTATCATGAATTACTCTAAGCCAATTTCCTCAGTGCTTATAAAATTAAGCGGGCTGAAATTGAGCACCAAATATTTATTTAAAATTGTTAGTAAGGTAAAAAAAAATTAGATGATTACCTTCACCCCTTCTACCCCCTCCCATACAAAATGACTCAATTTCGCAATTTGACAATAAATGGATTTACTCAAAAAGTATAAAAGCTATTGGTCTGAATTTTGGTATGTATTAATTTTTTAATGATATAAATCTACAGTAGAAAAATTATTTGTTTCCTCCCTTTCCTTACACCCCCTCCCATACAAACTACACTTTTTCCTGAAGTGCTCTAAACCGATTTTCTCAGGACTTATAACATTTGTTGAGCTCACATTTTTTAATAAACATTTAATTAATATTATTACTAAGATGAAAAAAAAAATATTTGATTTGCTTCACTGCTTCTACCCCCTCCCATACAATATGACACAGTTTCACAACTTTACAAAAAATCGATTTTCTTGAAAAGTATGAATGGCACTAGTCTGAAATTTAAGGGATGCCAATTTTATAATATTTCTAGCTATTTCTGAAAAAATCATTAAAATCCCCCCACTCTTTCTACCCCCTCCCATACAAACTGCGCATTTTCACTAAATCTAACTCACTAATTTTCTCAGTTCCCATTCAATTTTTGGAGTAAGAATTTTGTATAAAACATTTTCATAGCTACATACTTTAGCATGATGGCGAAAAAATTAGTTCAATGCTATCATCCCTTCTAACACTCCCCATACAAAATTTCTTGGGATCACAAAAAAATCTATTCCATCTAGAGTATCGTAAGATTGCGCTTTACGCGCAATCGTAGCCCTGTTATGTTTTTTTTTCAGAACAAGCTTATGCGACGGTGAGGTACGTCGCATAAGCTTGTTTTTTTGCATCCCATAACTAGAATCACTGTATAACTGAGCAACTTCCTCGATATAGGAGTCCGGCATATTGTTATTTTAGTACAAAAATTGTGCGTTCTAAAAAATTTAGTTCAAAAATTGTGCGTTTTACCGATCAAAGTGCTAGTGAAAATAGGTGTAGACTGTGTAGTCATTTTGACATATCCCAGTAGGGAGTGGAATCATTACCACACCGATGGTTTATATCTTGAAGTTATTACAGCTACTTCCTGCCGTAAAACATAGATTACTTTAAATTGCAATGTCATAGGCGAACAATTATTTTTACTACTTCCTGCATTACAAAGAATCGACAATGGAATCTGGGGAAAGAATGAATAATGTAATGATTGGAATGAAATCGACAATATTAATTGTCGCAATAGAATCGATGATGGAGTGGTTGCAAAATGAAGAAGCGATTCATTTTGAATTAATAATGAAAAACGTAATGAAAGTGGATCCTACTTTAGATATGAATTCAGTATTTTAAATTCTGTTGCTATAATTTAACCAATTTTGTTGGTGGAAAAGTGCGATATAACTTAAGATTTTTTTCTCGCAACGAACGAGTTGCGAAATTCTACAGGGATGTTAGAAAATATGATGTTGTCCATTAATAATCTTTCGTTTTGTGTGAGATACGTTTTGACAATGATCACTTACTTTGTGCAATCTCCTCACATTACCTTGCAATGCATATCAAATTCCCTAAATAAACTGCTACTTTATGCAATGCCTTCACATAACAAATTTCTTAGGTCGAAATGAATGATTTCTTTCATTGAAAAGGGAATGGATTGCAAAAATCCCTATTGGAATATTTTTCCCCTAAATATCAACAATCAGAATCGTAAACTGGACCAACAGCTGTTTGTTGAAGATGTGTGGGTGCAGGAAATTGCAAGATAAAATTGAATTTTTGGCTGGTTCTAATGAGATTGCACAATGATATTAATTTTTCAGGGCATATAATCGAATCTCAAGTGCAATTTGATAATTATCTAACCGAATATTTATATACGATATTATACAGGGTGTAACGGAATAGATGCGACAAAAAAAACATGGTAATATGGGACCTCGTGGTGCACAAAAAAATATTCCACCGAAGACTTCTAGCTCCAACCGCTAGCGACTTAGGGGCGATTTTCTAGTTTTTGGTTCGTGAAGGAAGTTGTCGAACTAAAAGGCCAATATCTCCGAAACTACTTGAGATAGCTCGATGTTTAATAGCTTGTTGGAGAGGTTATTAATATACCTTTCCAACAAGGAATGCCAGTATGAACGCTTTAATTGCTAATAACTACAATTGTTTAACAATACATTTTTTTTTGGAACAATGTAGTAAAAAGGTTACAAAATTACCTTTAAAATGAGATAAGAACTGTGGGACAAATAGAACCGAAGATAATAGCTTTTTAAGAAGAGCAAAACCAACAATTCTCAAAATGTTTAAACATTCATATTTTTTAAAATAAACAATTTAAAAAAAAATTCCCCGCATATGTGTCGGTTTATTTCATATATATAACACATAAAAAAAATATCGAGCGATTCTAGAAACAGACGTGAATTTTTTCGGCAAATCAGTACGGTTTATAAACGAATGACCCATATGCCAAAAAACTCAAACTTAACGGTTTCAACCCTGGGACGCAGCTGCCAGTTATACACTGACTCTACTCAAGGAGAATATATAATAAGGAGAGACATGCTTTGCCTAGTAAGAAAATGGGAATGGAAGTATTTTCCTCCCTTACTGGCGAAATGCTCAAATTTTTTCGAAACAATCGTTTCACTATCTTAGTCTGGCACACTTAAGCCTATTGCAACTGTCCCGCGTTCAACTGTCCGACACAATTTTCGAAAGAATTGTTTCGTTATCCTTGTTTGGCATATTTAAGCCCAATCCAACTTTCTATGTCCCGCGTTAAATTGTCCGTTGCTAAAGTGCTTAGCTTAGACGCGAACCAAAAACTAGTAAAAATTGAAAAAATAAAGATTTCTGAAATAAAACAGCAAACTTCATTGTACTGAAAATTACTTTATTGCTGACTGAATATTAGCAACTAAGAGAAAATATTTTTTTGTAAAAGTTTGAAGCCAAGTTAAGCTTGGACACAATTTTCGAAAATTTCCGAATCAAAAAGTATTCCCACATGAGACAGCCTATCAGGCACTCCATTTTATATATCGTCCTTGAACTCTACCCATAATCATTGCTAAGATCGTGAATTTTCTGTACTATAAATTTTGCAGTGACTGGGAAATGAAATATTTTTAGTGTTGCCGAATTTATTAATAAAAATTCGTCGAAAGCTTCATCACGAAGAATGTTCAAACAATTTTGGTTTGCTTTCTTTTTTAAAAATTTGTCGCTAAAATGTTGTATCAGTGTAATTTTTTTTTTCCTCAAAAAATCTAAAAGTCTTATTAAAAATTTATTGGCAAAAATGTCACAAACAAATTTAATCTCTAACGTCACAAATTTAAACTATTGTGTCACATATTTTTTGCGACAATCAACATTTTTCTATTTAAATTTTTTTTTAATTTGTTGACATTTTTGTGCTTAGAACACAAAAACTATTTCGATTTGCACAAGCTAAAAGTAAGCCGATTGTTCTGTAGCAATTAGGGGCAAGAATTTTATTGTTTTGATCCGAATCATTAAATATTCTTCTCCCTTTCTGGAGATAAATCGTTGTGCATAGCAACCGTCAAACCCTTTTTGTTGTAGAGTTATACCACACGGAAGTAAACCCTTCGTCCCAGCGGCGTAATTACGGTGGACGGAAGGGGAGGGGGATAGATACTAAAGAAGAATGTGAATTGCATTAAATGATTTCGATTCTTGCAAGGTTAACTATCGACTGCCAATCTTTTAAGTAAAATATGTCCAAAAATATAAAAATTAAAGTCTAATGAATAAGTGATTGGGCAAAAAACGCATGTACAAATTTGTGGAAGCTTTTGAATTAAACGTAACAATTCTAGATAATTTTATTGTGCACTTTATTTAAATTCTGAACTGGTTTATACATATACCCGGGCTCCGCAAGGGAACATCTATTCTTTAAGAAAAAGGAAGGATATTTATTAAAGGAGCTCTTCTGGTACTCTGCTGTTTCATTAAAAAAATTTTTTTGACATGGTGTCATTTGGAAACAATCAATCTATTCTGAATTAATAGTAGTAGTAATATTAAAAAAAACTAGGAAAATGAAAAGATTTACTTTTATATTAATTTGAACAGCTATGCGATGTTTCAGTTTTTAGTTAAATGCGTTGCGAATAATGACTGATTCTTTTCATTCAGCTGTTTTTGTCCTATTTTAGCCCTTAGAAGGAAAACGATTACAAAACTACAAAATTACATGGACCTTGTACCCAAAATAAGCCCATAAGATAAATTGTATGTTTCTAGGTGGAGGCTTTACGGATTCAATATCCCAATATATTGGGAGTTTTCTTAAACAACAGCGTTGAGAAGATACGGCGATTCTACAAATAGAGGTATTCCCCCATTTTACATTTTGGTGATCAAATTTCGAAAAAACAGTAAATATTTTTGTTCTGAAGATGTCACAAAAATTCGTAGGTTAAAGTGTTGTGCTAGTATAGTAATTAACCACTTAGTGGCTGCCCCCTCTCCTATTCTTATTTTTAATTTCAAGGTACAACGACGTATTTCAACTTAAGGGGGTTCAATATTTGCCTTCTTCCACCCCTCTCCCGCCTATAAGCAGGCGTTTTTTAGGAAGACAGAACTCGGGAATGGCTCAACCGATTTTTTTTTCAAATTTGGCCAAATGATTCTTGACGATATTGTCTATGCCCTGACAGGAGCTTTTGGCAAAATAGTGCTCTGGGAATTATTAATAAGAGTTAACATTTTTTAGTAATTTTTCGCAACTTTAACACAATATAACATTTTTACTTTTATTTTTTTTTAAATCGGCTCCGTCAGGACATAGATAATTTATCGTAGGACATCTGTGCAAAATTTCAGTTCAATCGGGTGATATTTACCTGAGGTATGTGTTCCTAAAAGGTGAAAAATGTGATTTTTCAGGAGAAGCGTTTGAACGAACCGGGACCGACTCTAATCACTTCGAGCCCTTTATATTAAAAATTAAAAATAAAATACTTCTAATTGGAATTTTGAAACGGGACAAGTTGCAAAATGTGCAGACAGAAAGAGTTGTAGAATTTTTTAAGCCAATAAAAAATTTTTCATTTTTTTTCATGATTTTCAAGTATTGAATTAAAGAGGAGCTGGATAAAGATGAGCTGAATAACTATGGTAAAAAGAGAACCCCTTGATTTAAAATTTGCAAATCTGCAATTTTGATGATGCCAAGTTAATAGTTCAACATACTTACTGTGTATTAGATTGCATAATGTGATTGGTTTTCCTTCCTCTTTCATTGTGATGGACTTATTTAGATATTTCAACTAACGACCCACTCTGATTTAAACAGAAATGTAAATATTCAAAATTTCTTGTAACCGCATTTTTTGGCAAAAAAGTCTTAGCATGCTTATTTCCTGATGCCGAGTTTCGTTGAAAAACAGATTAAAGCCAGATTTGGACTACATTTTTATGGTACCGGGTGAATAGGACCACGAAATCATAGATGACTGTAAAGCCCGTATTGTTACCTTGCTGTCTATGGCCCAATATATGTTAAATTGATAAGTTTAAAATCTGGAATACGTTCCAAAATTTCCTACTCATCACGCAATATACCCTACAAAACCTTATCTTTTCGTACTGTACAAATCCCTATAACTGCTAACGTTTAATAAATAATGGTTCATGTTATATTTGAGTCGATAGGTATAGGTTAAAGGAAGGATGAGAAAATTTCGAAATGAGCTTCTTACCTCAATACTTTCTCGAATAATTCAATTAGTTCGGAGGATGACTAATCAACTTGACATAAACTTTTAGGCAAAATTCGACTCTATTCCTCAACATAGTCTTCTGCTAGAGTGATACAATCATTTCAATGCTGCTCTAATATTTCGATACCTTTTTTGTAGAACGATTTAGCTTTATCCTCAAAATAAGCATTTTTTCGGCATCGACATCAACATTTGACGAAAATCCCTTTCCATGGAGCATCCTTTTGAGCTCTGCAATCAGATAGTAGTTGCTGGGGGCCAGATCTGGAGAATACAGTGGGTGTGGTAGCAATTCGAACTTCAATTCGTGCAATTTGGCCATTGTTACCATCGATTTGTGACACGGTGCATTGTCTTGATGAAAGAGCACTGTTTTCTTTTTTAAATGGGCCGATTTTTTTCAATTTCGTCATTGAATCTCTGCAACATCGCTATGTAGTATTTGCTCCTCCTTCTCAGCATAGTCAAAGAACAATATTACATTCGTATCTCAAAACACATAGGCTAAAACCTCTCCGGCGGACATTTGGTCGCTTCGGTCAGCTTTCATAAGCTTCTCGCCACTCAGCTGACTGCCGATTTGACTCTCAAGTATAGTGATGGATCCATGTTTCATCCATTGTCACATATCGCATGAAAAAGTTCTTTTTGTTCCTCTTAAACGGCTCCAAGCAGCGCTCTGAATCGTCGACGCGTCGTTGTTTTTGATTGACTCCAAGCAAATGCGATACTCACTTTTAAAATAGCTTTTTCATGGACAAATGTTCATGCACTATGGTGAACACTGTCTTTTGATATCCTTAGGATGTCAGCTATCTCCTACAACTTCAATTTACGGTCTTCAAAATGATTTTGTGCACTTTTTTTATGTTTCCTGGGAAAACAGCCTCATTTGGATGCCCAGAGTCATCAAGCTAGGGTATAGCCTAGTAGGTAGTGTGTTGGTCTTGTAATGCAAAGGTCGTGAGTTCAAATCCCGGCCGACGCAACATATAATTCCGGCACATTGCCTGCTTGGGTATACCTTGGTCACCTCAATCTAAGGAAATGAAAAAAAAGAGGGTTGTGCGAAGTGCTAACAACCCTTCCACAATAAGTAATGAAAAATGTTAAGGAACCTGAATACCAGGAGGCCAAGGTACGATTTGGGTTGTAGCGCCATTGTACAGAGTGATCGATCGCATTTAAATTCCAAACCAACGTTTGACCGTTACTTTCGATGAAATAGAGTCGCCATAGTACTTATTAAGCCAATTTTTTGCTTGAACGGTATTTTCTTCCATCAAAAAGTAATGTTTAATCAACACACGAAATTCTTCTTTTTCATTGTTTTGTGGATATCAAAAGTAGCGTCACTAAAACCAATGTAACTTGTAAAGTAATGGTCGAAATATCATAAAATTTTGACAGGTATCCTGTGAAGGTTGATACTACTTGAAAAACATAACAGGGCTACGATTGCTCGTAAAGGATACGATACTCTGAATGAAATAGAAATTTTGGTGGTCCTAAAAAATTTTATGTGGGGAGTGGTAAAAGGGGTAATAGCATTGCATTAATTTTATTCCCATCATGCTAGAGTAGCTACAAAAATACTTTGTACAAAATGAAAGCTCCAAAAATTGAATAGGTACTGAGAAAATGAATGTGTCAGATTTAGTGAAATTGTGCACTTTGTATGGGAGGTGGTAGAAGGAGTGGGGCTATTTAAGTGATTTTTTCCAGAAAAAAACTATAAATATCATAAAATTGGCATCTCTTAAATTTCACATTAGTAACATTCATACTTTTCAAGGAAATCGATTTTTTGTAAAGGGTGGGAAATTGTGTCATATTATAAGGGATGGGGTAGAAGCAGTAAAGCCAATCAGTTATTTTTTTCTGATCTTAATGATAGTACTAATTAAGTATTTAGTACAAAATTTGAGACTGATGTATGTTATACGTACTGAGAAGCGGCTTATAGTGTTTCATCAAAAAGTTCAGTTTGTATGGGAGGTGGTGGAAGGAATTCAAATAATTTTTATACAGTATATCAAATTTATGATAAAAATAACATATTCCAAATTTCAAATCATGAAAATGATTTATTTTGTAAGGGAGGGGATAGAAGGGGCATGTTCACGAACTTGACCTTGCTTTTTCGTCAAAAACGACGTGTACAAAACTTTCTAGCTCGATGGGTTCTCAAGCTCGAGAGCGAACGGACGGACGGACAGACGGACATCCAGTTTTGAAATTTTTGAATGATAATAAACTTTTGCATAATCCTTTTTTTCTCTAAGCCTTATATCTCAGCGTTACAAACTTTAGAGCGAACTTATAATACTCTCAGATTTCATCTAGAGTATAACCATAAGGATTTGCCAATAGTAGCGCCATCTATATGTCATCCTACGAACTTATTGAATGATGTGGTATATTCGCAAATTTTAGATTTGGATCTATTTAGATTTTTTATGAAATTGTTTTTAATAAACGTTATGAAAGTTTATTTAAGGCTAAATTCCAATTTACAACAGCTAAACCGAATCTGTTGCAATTTTGATTTGACTTGATGGTATTTACTGGAAGAGGTTATGCGAGTAGCGTTTTATCTAATGTTTTAGTGAATGTTTTCACAGTGCATTTCGAATTAAAGGAAAGATTTCCGGATTCTGCACTGTTTCGCTTTATTATTCGCTTTATCTATTCACTACTCATGCACTTAGCTCCCACTTTAGTTTATTTAAGGAAACTACCTATTACATATTGCAGGTCAACATAGTCTCTTAATTTGATTAAAAAAATAGTTTAAAAAAAATTTACAAGTTGATCCACTCGAAAAAGAAATCCTAGTTACACCACTGCTTCAGCCTGCAAGACACTTGCAGCAAGTGGTAATGAACTTTGAAGATGCAGACTCAAAATATCACTAAATGGGCTTCCGACTAGAATAAATAACGATTGGTTTTTTAAAGGACGCGATATCAATAAAATAAATCGAGTGACAAACTAACTTCATCTAGCACTGGGAAATAGTAACGAACTATATTATAATTAACATTCTTTGAAATCTTAAGGTTTCCTTACCACTTAATAAACAGACCCATAATAATGCGACTACAAAAAAATAAATTTAGTTATGCCGCTTAAATTTTTGGATAACAGACGAATTGCAATTAGAAGTTTTGTTATTATCGAAAATCAAACAACCAGTGGCGGATTAAGCGCTTTAAGACCCCGTGGCGGATTCCAGTATCGGTTTCATTCTTTATTTTTTATACAACTTTCTGAGACATAATTATCATGCACTAAACCAGGTATTAACATATGTTCATACATTTTAATTTCAATATACAAAAGCCATTCTACATCATAATTTTGCATTAAAGAGAGGATGGTTAAGCTTGGCAAGATTATTTTTAAGAATTTTACTTTATTATTCTGATAATAAAGTTTCGTGATTGACTAGTTTTTTTGAGTCACCACATGCTTCTAATGTCCCTAAGAGCATTGACGCCTAACGTGCTCTGAGGCACCACAGGCTCTTGGGTTCTTCGTGCTCAGAAGTCCCACATGCTCTCAGACCTCACATACACTGAAACCTCAAATTCTCTATTTTCCATAATAAAATATGAGTTTTTCAGTACAATTTTCTCTGAAACCACTCTTTGGATTTGGGGTAAAACAAAATTAATTTTTCACTTCTACTGGAAAATTGGAGACGAAGCATACAGGAGGCGAAGGCCCGACTTGGACTGTAGCGCCATTGATGACTATGATGACGTTGATTCCCTACGCGATTAACGTACTATCTGTTACTTATTGACTATAAAAGAAGAAATGCCAAAATATGTAACGAAATACTCGTTAAATTAGATTTTTAACCATACTGGATGCATTTTTTAAACACGATAAATAATAAAGTAGTACTTTGGAAGCTCACAGTTCGCTACTAAGCCTTTACTATCGCGTACAGTGAAATCAATAGGTAGTTCTTCATGACCCGAACATCTAGACAATGGTATGTATTGCCGCCCTACGTATTTCCAACAACTTACAACATTAAGTGTTTCAAGGATAACGTTCACCGATAATTTAGACTCTTGCTTCCCGAAACTCCCTAGTAACTTCATAGTTAACCCACTCGATACCGACTTGACTGTGCATTAAAGGGTGACTCCTAAGTTATGTACGGTGCAATAAATAAAAAAAAACGATCCTATCTGAAATACCACCCACGCAGAACATTTTACAATTTCCAACTTAACAGCTTAATAGCTTTCTCAAAGTCCACAATGTAGTGTAGAATTCAATTCAGCGAACTACTCTAATATTCTCAATAAGGAGCAAGACAACCCTTTAGATAGCCCTCGCGCGTGCTCTTCACTTATTCCTATTGAGAATAACCATAGCCAAAATTTTTGATTACAAATATCATTTTAATTGTGTTAACACATTTTTAGATTCCCTTTTTTATTACATATTTCCCCATATTCCTCGAAAAAAAAACTTCCATCATATTAAATACTAGTATACCTATAAAATCATTTTCGGTCAAATTTTAACGAGTTTAACACCCTTAACATTGTCATTGATGTCGAACGCCTTGATGCGAAATGAAATCATCAAATGTACAAGTCACAAAAACCGCAATAAAAATAAATCTAAAACCAAAAAAAAAAAAAATCCTATCAATAATAAATCACTACAGTATTATTAATCCCTCACTCACTAATTAAATGCTCATAACAAAGTTATAAGCCGACTACTAAACAACATAAAAAAAAACATAGAAATCAACAATTTATTCTAATCATTGTATGGCTATAAAACAACTTAACAAAATCAGCTACAAAAAACAACCACTTAATCCCGTCCAAATGTCTAACAATTAACCGGTAACGTATATGTATATAATTTTTTTATTATTATTAATTTTTTTTATTGGAATAAAATCAATCAATCGATTCTCGATCACTGATCTCACACAAGCTATTAAAATAATATTCGATTAAGAGAATGTTCTTCCGTCGAAAGATTGATCGCGAATAAAGTCGCTCTCAAGACGATACGTCTGATAGCGAGAATTTATTATAACTATATGTGAATAATATAAAAGGCAGAATAATGTACGATCATCTGGAAGTGTATGTCCAATATGTGCATATATTAATTGGAAAAAAAGGTCGACACCACTTTGATTTCCGACTCGACCGTATATTTTATAATATTTCGTAATAATAAGTCGATGACGCGCATGATCGCTAGTATAATAGTAATGACGAAAAAAAATCATTGCTTCGACCTCTTCATTCATGAGTTCCAAATCATATGTACAATGTACACATATGAGTCCGATGAGTAAGAGATCGCGCTTTTATTATTGTTGCGAACGTTTAAGTTGTTTTTTATGTTTTTGGTTCAGTTTTGTTAAGAAAGTCAGTTGATGACGTCTGTTTCGCGATATAATAAGTATATAAAAATTACATCGAAAGTTTACCAAACACCCATACAACGAGGGAGTCACTTTTTATCGGTATACCTACATAGAGTGCTATGGATTAAAAACACTCATTCATTTGAGCTGAGTAATAATCGGTTAATCTCACGAGGAGGCAATGCCTCCCAGGTATATATATTGATGTAGTATCTACCTAGCTATCTTCTTCCTATATTAACCGATTGTATTGTATATATGACAAAACTACCCTCACCCCTAGAGATAGATCTTTGAGCATATTCGATTTTTATGGGTCGAAAACCGATTGAATACTATAAATGAGAGAGCAACAACAAAGCCACAAAGTCGTTAAGAAAAGGTAAGGAAAAAGGTAAGTTACCGAGCGATCAGCAGCAGTACGGTACATACACCCCGGTAGCCACCTAGGAACGATTTATATCTATTTGAGTGTAGATCACTCAGAAAGAGAAAAAATAGTTAGTTTAGTGGACAAGCCGCGACACGGCGGCATAAGTAAAATCGCGTCAGAGGTGTGTACCAGAGTTGGAGGTGTCTTTTTGACCATCACAATTTTTCAACCTACACATCGAAACATATAAGTTTCATACCGTGCCAAGCCGCAAGTCTTAAGACGCGATCAACATCTTAAAGTTAACAAGTTGTATATAGTCGTTGGGTCGGTAAGGCCAAATATTACACTTACCATTTTGCCGGTCTCAAAAAAAAAAATATATATAAATATATATTGTTGTAGATCCGAGGTGTATTGAAGTGTTGTTTTTTTCCCTGTGACTAAGTTGATCGTGTAGTGTGTTAATGCATAAGAAATTATCTAGATGTGAAAAAAATATATAATACTGCTTGAGGTGCGATGTTCGAGTAGAGTTTGACTAATCGTTTTTCGTGGTGTTTCCTTATTTCATAAATGTGTGGAATTATTGTGTGAGCTTTTTAAGAGTAAGACACAGTGGCATATATCAGAAGGTGGACTAATGAGACCGATAACATTTTAAATAGTGACAGACACCGTGTCGGTACGCTTTTACAATAACGCGCCTCAAATAAATAATATTAACAGTGTTGTATATTCGGTCATATTATATTCTATATAATAAAAATTAAATAATATTTTTGGTAATATGTGCAAGAATTTTATCAACTATATACCAAGAAATAAACGCGTATTCCGTTCAGTATTCTCATACCGTTTCTGTGTAACGACTTTACAATTGTGCAATAATCATAAAAAGAGTGACCAAGAAAGAATATTATATTCGATAGTCGCGCATAATCAAAGCCTTATTTAATAAATAAGAACCGTATCAAGTGTGCTATAAAATAACATAAGAAATCAGTCAATACTCCGATTACACACTTCTACACAACTTAATCATCATCATCATCAACGTCATCTGTGTTATAATCTCAATGTGCTTCTTGAGTTCCCTTCTACACAGCAACAGTCATCTTATGATCCCAATTAAATGATGCCAAAGGTGTACCAAGCTATAAAAGTCGTATGTTGTCACACTATCAATTATTATTAGCACTTGAGATTTCATCGGGCTAACAACTACTCCTTTCGAACATTCTTCATAAACTCCTAGTAGAGAGTTTTCTCAATTAAATAATTGTGAATTAAAACGAATTTGTTTTTATAAAAATTATTTTTATTCAATTGTGTGTTCGCGTGCTTGTTTTTTGTTTTTTTTTTATTATTCGAATATAATTTATTTAATTTATTTTTATTTAACAAAAAACTTAAAAAAAACTGTGAAAATTTTTACAAAAAAAAAACAAAAACAAATCTGAACTGTGATAATACCTACAAAAATATTCCATTGGATTATAACAATTAAAAATTGTGCAGCAACAAGTGTATAAAAAAAAAAATTCAAGTTATTAATTTTCTTTTGTTCTTAAATCGAATTTAATCATTAAAAATGTCTAACAACAATAGTTATTGTCAAATAGAAGCATCGACATCAACAACATACCATCCGTTTGGTATGTTAGACAGGGACCAAAGAACAACTAAAATGTTGCCAAAAAATTACAAATATTATAGTAATTCGAAATTACAAAAAACAATTTTTAATAATAGTCAAAATGTAATTTTAATGCATAATACGTATTATAATAATAATAATAATAATAGTCAAAATTCTGATAATATTAAGTGCTGTTTTAATGATTTAAGCAATTATCAAAATGTGAAAATTAATCAAATTAATGGTGAACGACAAAATAAATCAGTATTATTAAATTCTAATTGTTCTATTAATAAAATTACGAATCAAACAAAAAATAATCGCTGTCAATTATCTACATCAAATGATGATAGTTGCAATTTGATTAGCTATAAGAATCCAGTCAAGTATTATAAATCGAAATCTTTCAATTATGGAAAAATGACAAGTAAGTAAAATTAATTATAAAATGTTATTAATAGATTGTGATGATCTTGCTCTGTATTTTTTTTCCTCAATTCTTTTTTAACACAAATGCCAGTGAACTTTAAGATAATAGATTGTAAGAGGGGGGGGACCTTTTTTTTTGGCCAATGATTTTTAATTTATCTTATAACGCATTTTTATTTATATTTTTTGATCAAATCGACAACCCATATCGTTTTAGAATCAACAAAAAGATCAAAAATATCAAATTACAAATCAATAATAAAATTGTATAAAAATATTTCTTTTCGGTTGGAATCGTTTTGATTAAAGTATTGCCGAAATATTCTCACACTGTAATTCCGGTTTTTTATTAAAATTTATTTTAATTTCAAAACATTCTTGTTGGTTTTTTTATTTTATTTAATTTTTTTTTTTTGTCATTTTGTCTGTTTTCTTTAATTGTAATGAATATTGAATATTGGAATTTTATATAATATACAGAGAAGGTTGCTATGCATTATTTAGTATAAATGTTTTAATAAAGGGAGGTATTCTATTACATTTCTTGGTTAGCAAAATTAAATTTGTATTTGTTCAGTTAGAAGATTTCTGTGGCGTTACCAAATAATTTTAATCTGTAAAGAATATGTACGTAGTAAAATTGGGGTTTGCTTTTGTGCAAAATTTTCGATTTGGCAGTTACAAATAAACAAAAATGTTATGAATTATATATATTGTGGACTAAAATTAAATAATTGTTCAAACTTACTATTAATAGAGAAATTTGACATTTTAAAGATGAAATACAGTACAATATGTTATTATTTTTTTGAAATTTATATTAAGAAATATGCTTTCTTTCAAAACTGATTAGATTTCGAGTGTACTTCATTAGCAAAAAATGTTTTTTTTTTATTATTTTCTGTGAAACGATAGAAGTACTCTAAAGTACTATTGAGATAGTTTGGTAAACGTTTTCATAGTGCATTTCAAATCGGAAGGGAAGATTTTCGGATTTTACGCTATTTGCATTTAAATCTTTATTCTCTGATGAATGCTTTGCTTTATTCTCTGCTGATGTCTTTATCAAACTGTTTGATTAAGGTGTCTGCAGAGACCGAGACTTTACACATAATAAAGTAAAGGGTACACCCAATTCGCAAAAATTTTCTTTCAATATTATTGGGATGTTTTGTTCAATCAAAAATCTTGATGTTTTCCGCCACGAATAGACCATTAAAAAATAGTTATCGCCAAGATACGAGTCGAAGTGTTAGGTAGAAATAATGATAATTAGAGAAAAATTTATTGATTAAATTTCCATTCTGGCAATGATTTGTAAGAACACTGAACACTGCGAAAAAAAACTACATAATATTTTTTTATTTTCAAATTGCAAATAATTTCCCTGCTATTTTTCAAATCTTCAATAAATCATGCACTATTAGTCTAAATAAAAACAAAGCTTATGAAAACGTTGATCTATCAATTTAACAATAAATCGATAGGTAACCGTATAAAAAATTTTCAATAATACATTATAGTCCAAAAGCACAACGGAAAGCGACAAGAATATAAAATATATGTAACGTTAGAACGCTATGTTTTGTAAAAATCTTACACAATATTTGATTAAATTTTATAATACTAATTTACCGTGTCAAAGGTAACAAATTAAATTTTTGCACAATTCTAAACGAGATCTTTCCAATGACATCAAGTTTGTATTTGTACCTTCAAATTATTTTTTCGTTCCATTATACAGGACTCGTTTGGTTTTGAAAATTTATTTATCGTCCTTCGCCCTAGTTATACTGCATTCTATCATTGTCTTTTTCCGTTGTTATTTTTTCTTGCTCTATTATAAAATGTGATTTCTTTTTCTTTACAACAATATCGCTATATCCGCGTATTAACTTCGAACATTCTATTCAGATTAGTATACATTTAAAATCTATGTGTCATAGATATTTTTGGTATTACTGTGATTGTATTTTATTATAAATCAGATGCGATTAATTCCAACAAGTAGTGTAATTTATTGGAACTAATATATAGAATTTTCAGCGTATATCAATGAGTATAAGCTTTCAAATTCTAAACAGGTAGTAAATCTGAACTCATGAAATGCTTGATACATATTACTTGTCATTATTTGTTTGAGCTTACTTTATTACAAATCTTTCTTTCCGTCATTGTTGTGAAAGCAAATGACAATAGCATGGTATTCAAAATATTACACATATTAATATAACTAAGAATTGAAATTTTATCTTATAAAATTATAAACTATTTTCATTCAAGTAAATTTTACGACTAGCTTATTTCAGTGGAGGAATGAGTAAGCTCATATGCAAATAGCATATGAGCTCAGTCATTCCTTCGCTCTCCACTTTTTTCTCCGAAATACTCTTCAAACTAAACGTGCTCGCCTTCAAACCTATTCCTACTCGTACAGTAAAATTTAAACAGTTCTTATGATCTTGATTAATGTAGTACATTATTCACAGACGGAATTGCTACACAGTTCCCTTTAAGAACACGGATTGTTTAAGACGACAATCATTAACGTCTACATCTATTGTACTTAACGATCGTAAGGACGACGTACCTATCACAACGAATGATATCAGTTTATGCTTCTTTCCGTGTTCATCATTGACACTGGTAAAAGCAAAGCCTATTCAAACCTTTTCCAATCTTAGGGTCATGGATTCCGGATGATACGCAACTCCACGTTGAGCACAAGGTTTGCACTAAGCATTTCAAGAAAACCATATACTGTACAAGTACAGCAGTACGGAATAAAGCTCTACCCGCGATGTAGGTCGTAAGCCATAGCCACTTCGTGTACTCCGAAGGGACCTCAACTATGACTGCATTACTTTGCCCACACCACGTCGCACCAATAAGTCTCATTCCTTGTTCTCTCTACGTACATATGTGCATCAGTTGTTCGATTTTTTTCACAGATTTTGCTCCCATTGTGTCTACATCTACTACAATGGCACTACAGCCCAAATCGAACCTTGGCCTCCTGGCATTCAGATTCCTTAACATTTTCCACTACTTATTGTGAAAGGGTTGTTAGCTCTTCGCACAACTCTCTATATACGAACTTTTCATTTTTCGTAGATTGAGGTGACCAAGGTATATCCAAGTAGGCAATGTGCTGGAATTATATATTGCGTCGACCGGGATTTGAACTCACGACCTTCGCACTACAAGCCCAACACACTACCCACTAGGTTACACCCTAGCATTGTGTCTTACTGTGGCATATATGGTAGGCGAATCCAAAGTGTCACCTCAAACCTCAATAGTTGCTACTTTCTTGCGCTTTTGACCATATAGCACTAATAATTCATCTATTAATAGCTCATTAAGTCTTCTTGCTTCCAAATAACTTCCATCAGTAGTTACTAAGCCATTCCGGCTATACCGAACCCCTGCCTTTCACACACTTCAGTCAGACTAATTATCAACAATTCTCACCACCTTATCAACATCAGTTCATTTCACATCCTTCCGTTTGCTACTAGGCCGTCCTGGCTATACCAAACCCCTGCCTTTGCATCCTTCAGTTTACTACTTTTATCACCCATTCGTTTTGCATCAATTTTCATATCCTTTTGTTCACTACTAGGCCGTCCTATCTATACTGAACCACTGCTTTTCGCGTCTTTCAGTTTGCTACAGTTCTGCTTACTGTTAAACCATCGTCATAATTGATACAACCTGGTACAGGGTTGCCAATACTTCCTCCCGTAGTACCAAGTTTAAAGGCCTTAGTGAAGACCTCTGTTAAGCAGGCTCTTCACTTCGGTCTAAGTTCATGCATAACTTTGATATCTATCGATCACCTCGGGCTCGTGAAGTCCCCACGCTCCAAAAGCAGTTACTGGAATGACTGTAGCTTTCTGGAACAGCACTGACTTTCCAGCGTAAGCTCGAGTCCGTGGAGACGCTAAAATCTCCAAAGATACTCGCATGATTCAGCAAAGTCCTCCTCATGCAATTACTCCCCGTGCGTGGAGTGGAATTTAGACAACCATTCATTTCCCGAACGTCCAGATTTTGGAATGCATCGCCTGCTAGCATATTTCCAATCAGCGCCTCAAAAAAAAAATTGTTCACCGCCATTTTCGTCTCTCTCGTCCAAGATTCCCATAACACTACCAATTTTTTTTCTCTTCCTATACCGACATAATTGTGCAATGCATTAAAGGGTGGCACCCTAAGTTATACTTGGTACCTTAAACAGTATATATTAAGCAACGTAATTAGATATTGACTTTAGCAGAAATAACATTTCTGGAGTGAAAATATTTTCAACCCTCTTATAAAAGAAGTCAATAGTTGTTACCCTTAATGTTATGCGCTCTAGGTGAAACCACTACGAGTAGTGAATTCTACATTCCACTTGCTCTTGCTAGAAATGACTGTCAAAATTTCACTGTACTTGATTTGGGTAGCAATTGTCAGCGCCAGTTTAAGTTGATTTTCCGCACGCATCACTTTATTGATAGAGGGCGCGCTATATAAAATACCGCGATAAATAAAATAACTTTTCTTATAGCCGCGAGTATATTTTTTTTCTCCCTTTGCCGACATGACTATGTAAATTGTATTAAATGATGACCCCCTAAGTTGTGTTCGACGACATAAAAAATAAATAAAATCTTAAATGAATTAATTTTTGTTGATTTTATTCATATCCATGTTATAATTAAGTGAGACTAATCTTAGTGTTTTATTATCACACTTCTTACTTTATTGTTCAATAAAACCTACCTTTCAACTGGTTGGTTAACCTGTTCGGATAATGAAGTAAAGAAATGAAGAGGATAATTTTTGATATTGTACCGCATAAAATCAGCTCAAATTACAGACTTGGCATGTACGATAAAAAAAAAATCCCAATCCTTATTCATTTTGCTTTAATTGGCAATTACTAAACAGATGGATAGCACAGACACCTATTCGTTTGCAGGATTATTGCTAGAAATGGTTGAAAAACAAAATTAGTCATACGAAACAGAAACGATACTAATAAATTCGATCATTAAATAACATCCAAAGTTAGCTTCTAAAGATATAGATTTAGTTTAATCACGTGGATGAAGATAAATAAAGTTTTGCACACACTGAATTGCACTTAATTTATTATTCGCAACTAGTTTTTTTTTTACTTCGAGCACACATATTAGTTATTTGCGTTTATTATGCTGTAATTTTTACGTAATGATTCCAAACAAAATTTCAGCGTTAAATTTAAAATAATCATTCATTTCGTCACAACGAAATAAGCTCGTACTGATCCGACTACTAGACATCATTTCAATACATGGCAGCTTCTCATTGTACACTTCTAAAGCGATTACAAACTTGCTGCAGATAAAGATAAAATTATAGAATTCAAGTCACTACACCATTTATTTCAAATAAGAAAAAACGACGTCCCGACTTAATTACCACACACGTTGTCTGCACTGCCATCTATTAGATTATAATCTTCCTTACTTAAGCAGCTAAATACGCTTCATTATCATCTTTAAAATACTTTTCTTCACTCACTGAAAATTGCAAAGATAGTACACAAACTCTATCTTCTTTTGAACATAACAAAAACACACACTGTTAGCCGGTTAGTTAGTTATTTAAAAGCCGCAATTCCATGATCCATTCATATCGATCAAATGCACATATATGTAATACTCGTATCTATAAATTCATTTAAAAAATTCTTAACATTGCAAAGTGTCAAAAGATGTTTTACAACAAGATCAGGATATTGCGGGCTTGTTAAATAAAATAATTTCAAAAATTTTTAAATGAAAAAAAAAATCGACACAGACACATATCAACCAACATTGTTACCAAGTCTTAGTAGATCGTACGATTAAAATCAGATTGGATCTACCTTAAAAACTGGTCTCGCTTAGTAAAATATTAAAAAAAAAAAAATCAATCTCTCTTGAGAGTTTCTTCCTTATTACAAAATGAAACTTGACTAATGATAAAATGTCGTCAAGTACATGTCTATTTTTCTACTGGCCTCTCGAACTATTTAAGATCAACTGATTATTATTATTTAACTTTTTTTTTTTTATTTCTCCAATATCTTTGGACAGTTTCTATGCCTGGAAAATATCGTAATTAATTGGCTGAGAAATGAAGATATTTCGGATAAAAAAAGGTTTAAATGAACCTGTTTATTATTATACAATGATTATTCGCCATTATTCATATTCAGTACGATGAAATATAAATTTTAAACTTTGTAATCAAATTCTACTAAAGCTAAAGAATATTCTCCATTTACTTCGATTTCATGTTGTCATTATTCTAAACAGTATTTCAAACGTTTCAAAAAAAAATTAACTAATAATTAACGTTTAATTTCTCGTTTCAGAACTCAGTAATTTATTAATTTGCATTTGTTTTTGGCTGTTAATATTACAAAAAACTCGCGCCATGCCAATAATTGGATGTAAAAAATATGTCGAGGGATTTGAACCAGTCTATCTTCAAGCAAATATGGCATATTCTGGTCATTTGGAGCCATTAAGTAAATATGTAAGTATGATTTTGAATTAATTTAGAAGAAATTAAAGTCGATTTAAATCATATGTGATGATATTTTGAATATTGTTGTTGTTTTGATGAAACCTCCTCTGTTGAGTACAATGTTTCAGAATGTACAAAAACTGGTGAGAATAAATTTTATTTATTTATTTTTTTTTTTTTTAATGTTTGTGCTCTCATGGTTAAACTTTATACATAGGAGGTTTCATTAAAAGAACAGTTGATAACGTAGAATCTTTTGATACCATATTTCATTTGGAAAAGGAAAAAATACACATGGGAGGTTTCATCAAAACGTATTTGTATCTACAGATTTCTTTAGTCGGTTTTTTTTAATTAAGTAAATTCCTGTGTTATTGCGTAATTAATTGTTGTATGATTCGATCATAAAGATTAAGCAATACTTTTTGATGGTTTAAGCCACAATCAAGTCCAATTTTATATTGTTAAACAAAAAAAAGTTATTATACTCAGAGACTGATATAAAAACGGCCAAATACGAATTTGTCATTATTATTTTCTAAAAATGTTCGTAATTTTATTTTTTCTTCCAAAAATTGAGCTAAGCTTTTTTTTTATTAATATTCATTTACCAACCGAACTTTCAAGTTTTTTTTGATTTCAACATCTTATACAATGGCACTACAGCCCAAATCGGGGCTTGGCCTCCTCACCTTCACGTTCCTTAACATTTTTCGTTATTTATTGTGGAAGAGTTCTGCGACCTTCGCACAACCCTCTATCCACAAATTTTTCATTTTTGTAAATTGAGGTAACCAAGCAGGTAGTGTGCTCGAATTATGCGCCAACTGGGATTTGAACTCTCGATAATCGCACGGTTTCGTATTCAAAATTTGATAAACATCTTAATTTGAAAGAAAAGATTTCCGGATTCTACACTGTTACGCTTTATTATTCGTCACGTTTCGGTCTCTGCTGGGACCTTTATCAAACTGCTCAGCAGAGACCGAAATGTCACGAATAATAAAGCGTAACAGTGTAGAATCCGGAAATCTTTTCTTTCAATTCGAAGTGCACTGTGATAGTGTTGGGTTACTCATACAAGAAGTGGTACAAATGTCCCATTCATGCACGTCAAAATGTCCCATCACTACAAAAAATATTGTTGTCCCACTTCAAAGTTTTTGTCCCACTTCAGAGCTTTTGTCGCATCTGAATTAAAAACATACATTTGTATGGCTGCTGTACCAATACATTTGTAACACTCAAATCACACTCACTTCACCGGGTTTTGTCCCATGCATTTGTATGGCTGAAAGCAAAGCTCTCTAAAATGTATAAAGCACGGAAATATTACGAACCGGAGAACTCTGCACATGAATGACAGATTCTCTTCGATGGGAGAGACCGAGATTTGACTTTCATCGCACTTTTTTCAATTAAAAATCTATTGCACTGATATCAACGTGTAGTAATTACATGCTGAGCACTATTAATAAAGTATTTTGGAAAACTGAACTATTTTTAACACTGCATTTAAGAATAAACGCGATTCTTACGAAACCCGCCGTGTCCGCTACATACAAAAGCTGGCGAATTTGTACGGAACTGTCATTTTTATTGTGACTCCAACTTGTTGTTGTTGGATTGACTTACATGGCTAGTATAGTGTTTTAACCCTAGTGAAACCGAATAAGTGTAAATAAGAATAACTGAAATAAATAAGAATGTATTTTTTTGTGATATTAATTAAGGAGATTTTGTATTTTAATTTTTAAAATTAAATAAGAATAAATAAAATAAAAAAGAATGTATATTATAAACACAACCCACAAATGCCACACCTAATAATACGTCATTTTACTACCGCATCTCAATAAGAAACGGTGTTAGTAGGGTTAAAATATTCTACGCGCACACATAAAAGCGCAATATACGTCATTCTTCGCTCATTTGCTACCATTGCTCCTCAAAAAGGCAAATTGTATGTATGGGACATTGTATGTATGAATGGGACATGGAGCTTTTGAATGGGACATTTGAGGTGGGACATTGTACCACCTCAAATTTCAAATGAGCCCCTCATACAAACATGGTACAAAAATTCTTGTCCTACCCAACACTACACTGTGAAAACATTCACTAAAACATCTAAATTTGTTTCAACTATTTCCTTGTTTCAATATCAAACTTTAGTGGTTATCATCACATAATCAGAATATGTCCATCTTGTTCACAAAAAAATGTTTAAATTAATAAAATTGTAGCTATAATACAATCTAAATCTTTTTGAAAAAAAAAAAATCATATTGAAAACTTAACAAAATAGATTCCAACAATTTGGATGGGCTTCGAAAAATAACATTCAAAATACAGATAACACAATTCGAATCAAAATCATGACTGAATCCGACTTTAAAAGGTCTAAAATTTGTCAAAAGTTCAAATCTAATATTTTTATTAAATTTTAAAACTATATTAAGAACGCGCAATCATAATCGCCCACGAACAAATTTTAATAAATTTTAAATCGCGGCTCTGTTCGATTCCTTAACGACACTATCGATAAGTGAATTGTCGAAAAAAAAAAACTTTAATCAAGAGTCATTTCCCGTGGACAAGAGGCACTACCAGACAAACAAGCGTCTAAAATAACTTGGGATTTCACGTCGTATGAGTTGTTTGTTGTTTTTTTTTAATGGAACCACCTTCGCGCGGTCTTCGTCGTTTTCTAGTAAGTTTAGAGGCTATTTGCATATTCTTGTTACAAGAATGATATATTACCGATGTGATGACAAGTGTTTCGTTATTTTTTTTTATACCTGTACATTTATACATAAATAAATGTATGTTCGATTGAAAGACACTACCAGGTGGTGTGCGGCTTACATAAATCTTAAGCTTAAGAATCTAGTAGCGAAAGTTAAGAATTATAGATTATCTACCGCAGTTTTTGAATGAAACTCTATTGGAGTACCCTACTACAATATTCAGGTGATAAATTCAAGTGGGCTTTTGAGATTTTTTAAAAGAGGCTTGGCAACAGAAAAATTAGACGTTTGGAAAAAAAAACGATTTTAAGTCCTTACTTATGAAACGATCTTAATGTCAAGGATCAATCGAAAAAATCGCGTGATTTCTTATTTACCAATTAAACTATGCTTATTGCGAAATTAAAAAAAATAAATAAAACCGCTTTTTTAGTTGTTTCTTTAAAGCTATTTTTAAAGTAGTCAACCACACCCCCCATTACTTGCATGACTTTTCGTTATTCTTGTGAGCGGGAATGTGAACATACCTAAACTTGGCTAATTTGAAGGGCAATATAGATTTAATAGATTAGAATCGATTTGATAGCCAATACCCAGTTAAAGATCATTAAAATAACTTG
This sequence comes from Chorisops tibialis, assembly GCA_963669355.1. Lineage (NCBI taxonomy): Eukaryota > Metazoa > Arthropoda > Insecta > Diptera > Stratiomyidae > Chorisops > Chorisops tibialis. The sequence goes on from OY770264.1 coordinate 20,468,915, forward strand.
TGTTCAGACTTTTCGTTTAAATCTCATTGTTCAGAAAAATAATAATAATTGAATGTTCGGCGCCATCCTCTTACTAAAATAAATTAATATTAAAATTTGCCAACAGTCTGGTGCCATTCTTTGATCAATTGCCGGCTTCAAAAATTATAACAATTATACCGAGATATACGTACACACAAACAAACAAACAAAATACGAAACAGACAATTCGATCTCGTCACGTACATCATTACTGCATATCTGCAAAGTAACGCTCTTTTCATTTTAATAAGCTATATCTTAAGAATAAAATACTAAGAAAGCACCCACAACACTTTTTTTTCCACCGATACCTTTTGCATATCCCGCATACGTACAAACAAATAAACACACACAAATATTGTGCCGTTCAAAAAACGCAAACGGATTCTTGAATTTTTGCAATCGTGTTGAAATTTCTGTAACTTCCTTTCGGAAATTGTCCAGACGCCGGATTTATTTATCAAAAAAAAAAAATAGAAATTATGCTATACAAATGTGTGCATGTATTCTGATTAACCCATACCAACGTCGAAATAATAATAAAACTCTGACTACAAAATTCAAAATATTTAATTAATAAGAAGTGCTTGTGATGAATGAAATCTGTAATCAAAAACGTATGAAGAGAACGAGAAGACAACAATCGTGCAAAGTAATCGAATGATCATGGAGAAGGTGTCGATGATTGAAAGTGTTATGGAAGTATTAAGACCTCTTCTTCTTCTTCTTTCCTTCTTTCTTTCCTTTCAATTAATTTAAATTTGTATGCGTATAAGTGATATATGTCCGGTTTGATAGTAAAGATTGTCGGTTTTTATTCTTTCGTCTTTCTTTTTTTTTTATTTAATGTGCGATATGTTAATAAAACTTCCTTCCGATAGTTTAGCATATACACATTGCCATATCGGTTTATCAGTATTATACGATTGTACAGTATTGATTAATAAATATTGCATATGAATTTACAGAGGTGAACTGCAGGGTTCTCTAATTGAATTGAATGATTTACATATGTTATTTAAATTTTAATATGAATTATTTAGCTGGCAAGAAGAAAGAAATATTTTTAAACTAAATTCTTCAAATTTAAGTAAATTTAGTATTCGCTCAGGTTATCGTAACATACTGCTCCAATTAGTATGTTCAATCCGGATTTAAACTTTTTTCCTTAGTCACTACAAAAAAAAAAAATCAAATTCCATGTGCATTAAATTCAGCAAATAAACATTTACAAAAATTCCCACGAACTTACATAACATGCGTATGAGAAAAACAATTACTACGCATAAATGTCAACAATCATTTGATTATATAAAGAATGCATTTATAAATCACGTGTCCCACACTGCGACCGTTGAAAGGTTAATAGAAGTTTAATTTCAGTATAATTATCACATTATCATTAAACGTCAATAAAATAATTACAAATTGCTTCAACTATTTATTAATGAATTTCTTATTTTCTTCATTTTTTTCCAGGCTATCAAATATCATCGGAGAAGTCACGAAGCACTCCATCAACTTTGGCAAAATGAGACAATTGAATCCCTAAAGCCATTACAATTTCACGATTACATGAAGGGTACAGATCTCGTTACGAATTTATCGAAAGATAATTTAGAATCCGATAAGGTAATTTTCAATTTGAAAAATTATAAAAATCAAAAATATTAACAATTTCTTCTCTTTTTTTTTTATTATTATAATTAGATCGTGGCTGAATTTCAAGATATCTATGCACGTATAATGGTCCTGCACAAGGCTTTCGAAAATATTACGAACGAAAGTAATGCCGTTGATAATTTTGATGATTCCTATTTTAGGGATTTCATTACGATGAGTGGATATTTGAAATCCGAAATTATAAGAGCTTTAGAGGTCTTGAATATCGCTAAACCAGATTATAATTCACCAAATCTAAAAGATGGACACACAAAGGAATTACGCGATTGGATTGTGATACGAGAACATATGAAATTATTGAAATATATTCAGGAAGTGAATCGAATTTTAGAAATGAATTGTTCCAATGGCGATTAAGACGTGTCTTTTTTTGGGTCGATCATAAATATTGTTTTGAAGGACAAAAACAAACCGTTGACGACAAATACAATACTACCCCACCTTCGATTTCACAGCGAAAAATCCACGCAGTAAAAAAACACGGTTTTTTTCCCCAGACAACATTTCAACAACATCAACAAAAAATTCCTTTAAATCCTTTTTAATGTTTCTATTTATATAATATATATTTGTGTGGATATAAAATATCTCTCTAAATCTCTTTGCTCATATTCAAAATCCGAATGTTTTCGATTGCCATTGTTTTAGGTAAGGTAGTTTGTCGGCAAATATAATTGAAAAGATGCAACATTGTACTTAATTTCATCTAGGCTACCTTTAAATTGTAAATAAACATTATATAGTTATATTTGCCGACAATCTACGCATTCAGTAGCTGTTTTTCTCTTTCTAAATTAAAAAAAAAAAAAAACTAAACAACAAAAATATTAATGTTTTACAAATCTATTCGACGACTTTCTATCCAGCATATAGTATTAAAATAAAATTTCGTCAAAAATCAGAGAGATATTCCGAATAAATGAACAAAATTAAAAAACAAAAAAATAAATTATACATAACATATTTAAAAAAAAAATCATAACATTATCTATAACTAATTTATTTATTAAAAAACTACAATTTAATATAAAAATCATATTCCTATACATTCTCTTTTTTTATGTGTTATTTTTTTTATTGTACGTATTACTTAAGAGAATTCTTTTTTCTGCCAATTTTTTGCAATAATTTAATATTTATATATTTTTTATACCATCATAGTACCATCCATAATTTTTGTTTTTAATTTATATTTTTTAATGATTATTATTTTCTATGTAAATCCTTTAAAAGAGATTTGCTGCCAGTGCTTTAATTATTTATACGACAAAAACAAATATTTAATATAATTATTTGATTTTATTTCATTCATTTCATTCAATATTTATTCAATATTTGTTAAATCATAATAAAAACAATAAAACTATTTATTTAATTGAAGAAAATAAAATCTGATTTGTTTGTTTAACAGGAAAATTACAAGAAAAGAATATTACAACAAAATGTTGTGTATCAAGTAGGTATAACAAACAAAAGAATAGTAAATTTATTATGCTAAGAAAGATATTTCAAGCAATCTTAGAGTTTCACTCACAATTATGAAATTAAATAAAAAATGAATTTACTCAATTAAATCATTTTCTGTTGCCAAATTATTTTTTTTTTTCAGTATTATAGCGTCAGCACTGGCAGCCGTCATCAATAAATTAATAAAATTGTTAATCAAAAAAAAATCAGTAGAATATATTTTACAACTAAATCTAAATTTGATAAAAATAGATTATTATGATAAATAAAAGTGCTACGCTCTCTTCTAGAAACAAAAATACAAGTGATCCTAAAAATTATGATTCTTATAAATACTAAAAATATCGAAATATAAACATTTAAAAAAATTTAAAGTTTGACTTGACAACATCATTTATGGTACGAATAATACCCGTGCATATTTGATGAATTTTATAAATGTTTAAATAACACATATTTTAAAATACTGTAATTAATCTTTCTTAAAATATTTACACAAGTTTTAGAATACTTCAACCAAAAAAAACGGATAGATGAAGCATTAATAAAAAATTTTATTCAAAAATCTACAAGGCAAAATTTTATCGAAAATAAAACTTAAACGATTGATGGGAAATATAAAAAAAAAAAATGTTTTATTATTTTAAGATTTTTTAGGACACGTTCAAGATAATTTTTTCTTGTGAAATATATTTCGTATGTCCTATGGACATGAGACCTTCGATGCAATTTCGACATGAATTCGGGACTTTGTAAAATTCGACAAATCGTTCGAAAACTATGCGGAATAGTAGCGGTTGCAAGTTTACATCAGTGGCGAAATTACAGTAGGGGCTCTTTAAATTAAGTCCTCCAAACAGTTCATTTTTTTTACATATGTATAATATGACGGCTATTATAAAAGAATATGAGTTGCATTAAATAGTTTAGTCTCTTCAAAGCTTGACCATCTATATATTTGCGATTTTCGATTAAGGTATTTTCAAAAATATCGAATTTCAAAAATAAGCACATGGCAATAAGAATATACTCGTACTCGGAAATAAAAGTAAGGTTAAATTTTATGAAAAAGGAAAACTTTGGTGGTATTCAAGAATTGCTTCAAGATGTATTTTCTTGGCGCTATTTGGATAACTCAGTTGATATTTGTAACAACCGAAAGATTAGTTTCTGCTTCCACGAAATGCACTTCGGTAAAAAACATGAAACAATGTCGCAGCACAAGCTCGCGAATATCAAATTTCACCCGCAACTCACTGTACATTATTTAGTATTAAGTTAACAGTTAGTTTTAAGTGTAATTTTATAAAGTGTTCCAAGCTAGGGGTTCGCCGGGATTTCAAGTAAAAACACAATTTGTCTAAAAATAAGTGATAATTTATTTTTATTCGCACTTTAATTCGATTTCCGCTTAATTCGCACTATATGGCACTACCGCCGCGTAATTTTCTATTCCTAAATAAAAGTCGCTGACTAACTAACTCCTCGCTGAAAGCTTTCGTGCTTTTATATATGTTATGACAGTTCTCGAAGCTTCCTTCAGTGTATGTGGGAACTATATGTGAACAGTTCTCGAAGCTTCCTTCGGTGTGTATGTGTGAACTATGTGTGAACAGTTCTCGAAGCTTCCTTCGTTGTGTATGTGTTATACTGCAAAGCTCTAGATCTTTAATTGTGGCTTTCTACGTAGTGGAGTATATTGTTCTACATAATTCTAATCTATTCGAGAGATATCGAGTTGCGGGGCTGCCAGATCTGCATGTAACATTACCCTCTCCTTAGTCTTTGTTCGTCCCGAACAGAGTCGGTCACTTTATCAATGGCACTATGGTAATTTGTTAGTCGGTCGAGAAGTACCACTTTCATTTTAGTACGAGGTTTTTGATGTAGCTGAATCCGATAGACGACATCATTTAACCGGTTGATGATCTGGTAAGGGCCTTCCCAATTGCTCTGTAGTTTCGGCGATCTGCCCTTCTTCTCGTTTGGGATTGTATAAACCAAATCGCCATCTTGGAATCCTGATGAATTCGCCCGTTGATCAAACCTCGTCTTCATGCGGTCGGTCGCCAAATCAATTTTATCTCTGACCAGGTTATAAATTGTATTTAGTCGACATCGAAGATCCGAGACGTAATCTTTGGCATTGGTTGGTTGGTCTGGTAGCACTCCAAACATTAGTTCCGCAGGGACTCGAATATTTCTTCCGAAAATAACTCGGGAGGGAGTTTCTCCTGTTGTTGAATGTACCGATGTTCTGTAGGCCATTAAAAATAGAGGGATGTGCTGATCCCAGTCCTATTGCCTCTCGCTGACGAGTTTGGATTGGTTTGAGTTCAATGTCCTATTGAAACGTTCCACCATTCCATCGGACTGTGGATGTAATGGAGTTTTCCTGGTTTTGTTTATTCCCAGCATTTGGCACACGTGTTTGAATATTTGCAATTTAAAATTGCGCCCTTGATCGGAGTGTAGTTCACGAGGAGCTCCAAATCTGCTCACCCAGCTGGTAACAATTTGTTCTGCGACGGTTACTGCTTCTTGGTTTGGAATTGCGTAAGCTTCAGGCCACTTGCTGAAATAATCAATGACCACTAGAATGTAGCGATTACCATTTTCTGATTCCGGAAATGGTCCAGCAATATCCACAGCAATTCTCTCGAATGGAGCTCCCACGTTGTATTGTTGTATTTCTCCCTTTGATTTGCGTTGTGGGCCCTGACTCGATGCACATGTAGTACATTTACGGCACCAATTTTCGACATCATCTCGGAGATGGATCCAATAGAACCTCTCTCGTATCTTTGCCAAAGTTCTATTTACACCCAAATGCCCACCGAAAGTACCTCCATGATATTCCTTCAAAACCCTCTCGACTTTAGAATGCGGGACGATGGTTTGCATGTGATACGATGTTCCGTCAGCGTTTTCCCATTTCCGTTTTAATAATCCGCCGTCTAGGTGAAGGGAGTTCCATTGTGCCTAATAACACTTTAAGGTTTCGTTGAATTGTGAGATGTCTTTCCACTCAGGCCGTTTCATTTCGTCCTTCCATGCCATGATCGGTGAAATATCTGGATCTTTACGTTGGGCATCTTCAGTTCTTGCTCATTCCATCCATCCTTTGGTTCGGTCGTTATCCTCTGAATGGTTTCTCCGGATTCTTTTTCATTACTGCCGTAATGAAGATCCAATGTTTGGACTAACGTTGAAAAATCCTGCTCCTGCGGAATCGTTTGAAGAACCTCTGCTGGTGCACGTCTTAGCGCCAATATAAGAGCCATTCCTCGTTCCAGATCATTCCAATGATTGTTTCTTGCGGCAGCCTCAAATTGGGTCTTATAAATAGCCCACGGTGTTTGTCCACCGAAGATTGGAGCTTTGAGACCCTTGTGCGTAACGTGTTCTGCCTTGATGACTCCAGTCGCTTTCACGTTATCGAAGTCCCTTTTTAGGCGTTCGACTTCTTCTGCAATCTCGGATATCCTTTCCGTAATTTGTTCTTCGAAGATTCGAAGTTTCTTCTCTACGTTTTCTTCTATTGCCTTACCCATGGTGTCTATTTTATTATTTTGCAACTCCAATTTTTGGTTGAGGTCCTTTGAGGTCTGGTCTAATTTCTGATTAATGTCTACTGATTGTTGCTCTAATTTCTGATTAATGTCCGCTGATTGTTGCTCTAGTTTCTGATTAATGTCCGTAGATTGTTGTTTAATGTCCACTGATTGTTGTTTATTTGTCCACTGATTGTTGATCTAATTTGTTCATCATTTGTTGCATTAGCTGTGTCAGAGCATCCGATGTACAGGAACACTCCTCTTCACCAACTTCTTCGATTTGGAACTCAAAACTATCTGCATCCTTACCCTCAGCCTCAAGTATCTCGATCATGCGGCTGACAAGTTCAGCCTTGTTCTCTTTCGTAGATAACTCGCGGCTACCGAGCTTTTCCTTCAGCTCCGTTAGTTTTAAATCCTTCAGATAGCACGGCATTTTCACTACTGATTTTTTTTTAAAGTTTTTCCGCGATTCGAATTCACTTAAATTTACTTCACTAATTAAAGTCACTGCTCACTAGAGCACTCGAGAATATTCGATTTTACAAAATTCTCACTGTCCGTTCGAGAATTTTAGTTTCACTTTTTCACTCTCACAAAATTCTCACTATCCGTTCGAGAACTTTAATTTCACTTTGTGACTCGCGATTTTGAACCCGAATTTATCATTGAAATCCTACTTCTGACACCAATTGTTGCGAGCTAGGGGTTCGGCGGGATTTCAAGTAAAAACACAATTTGTTTAAAAATAAGTGATAATTTATTTTTATTCGCACTTTAATTCGACTTCCGCTTAATTCGCACTATATAGTAATTTTCTATCGCTTTCACTGGTTCGCGTCTTTCCTAAATAAAAGTCGCTGACTAACTAACTCCTCGCTGAAAGCTTTCGTGCTTTTATACATCTTATGACAGTTCTCGAAGTTCCTTCAGTGTGAATGTGTGAACTATATGTGAACAGTTCTCGAAGCTTCCTTCGGTGTGTATGTGTTATACTGGAAAGCTCTAGATCTTTAATTGTGGCTTTCTACGTAGTGGAGTATATTACTCTACATAATTCTTGTCTATTCGAGAGAGATCGAGTTGCGGGGCTGCCAGATCTGCATGTAACAATACCAATGAAATATAGAGTTAGTTGAAATCGAACCATCGTCCGACTCGGACTCTTTTACGTAACTCCCCGTAGTGGTACAGATTGCCATAACATTATAGATATCAAATACCGGGAGACAAAACTCGGAAAAATGTAAATAAATTTAATATTTCTGTTTAAAAGGATATTAAGATTTATTGACCAACAAGTATGTAGTTACACAATCTAAGATTTATTGGGAATCTTTATTTAAAACTCAAATCAATAAATTATGGAATATGAAATTACTAATGGCTTTTGTAGACGATTTGAGCCGTTATTGAGCCGCATCACTTGCTTTATATTCCGCAGAAGCCCTTACTCAAAACTTGCACATACAATTAAAAATTTTAAAATATTTGCTACTCCACATAAAAAACATAACATAATTATGATTGGGTGTAAGGCCAATGGGAAAGAGCTTAATGTACCGGAAAATATGTCATGACTTCTGTATGGGAGGTGGTAGAAGCAAAGGCGGAGGTTTGTAATTCCATATATGACGCCGAACATGGTATGCAAAATGTTTCGTGCTGATTTTAAAATTTGTAATTTTTATTATTTTCAAAAAAATTGAAAATAGTTTTCCTTAAATTGGAGCATTTGTATGGGAGGTGGTAGAGAAAGTGAAGGGTCTTATATGATTTTGAAACTATCGCCGGGCTTTGTTTCAATTTCAAAGTCGATAGTTTTTATATGTTCGAAGGAGAAATGCTTTTCCTGAATTTATAATGTAAATATTTGTATGGGAGGTGGTAGAAGTGGTGCAGCGAAGCTGATAATTTTTTTGGTATTTATTGCAATTATTAATGGACAAATTCCGACAAAATTTAAAGTTTGTTTTTTTTCTGGTTTTAATTGAAATCGATATAACGCATTTACCAAAATTATGCATTTGTATGGGAGGGGATAGAAGGAGTATCCGGATCTAAACAAAATTTTTCATCGCCAATGATATTTATATTATTATACTTTCAACTTCAAGTCGATAGCTCTGACAGTTTCGAAGAAAAATAATTTAATTAAAATTTCAAATTTTCGTGAAATTTGTATGGGAGAGGGTAGAAGGAGTGAGGTGATGTTGATAATTTTTTTAAAACTGGTTACTAATAATTAAATTAAATTTAAATTAATTAAATTATCAATACAATGAAATTAACACAAAGCTTGCTCATCTAGCGTCGCTAGCTTCAATGAAAATCGAATAAATACATTTTTGAAAATTGTGCATCTGAATGAGAGGGGTGGTAGGAGCGAGGTAATTGGATCAATATTTTGTGATGTTAAATATATACATTGTTATACTTTGACCCACACTTCAAGTTGATGCCTTAATAGTTTCGAAGAAAAATCAATTTCTTAAAATTTCGAAATTACATGAAATTTACATGGGAGAGGGTAGAAGGAGTATATTCCGTTCACGAACTCAAACTTACTTTTTTGCTAAGAACGATATTAGAGAAATTCCAGCACGATAGGTCAGTCAAAGCGTTCGAGAGTTATGTTGTAGACGGTCACTCGGAATCGAGGTTTTTGAGCGACAACAAATATTTCCGTACCCTTGGCGGCTCTGTGCAAGCATTATTTCTTAGCGTTACAAATGAAACCTCAAGGGAAACACAATTTACTCTCAGATTTCATCTCGAGTATAAAAATTACCGTACCGTTTCTTTTTTTTGAATTTCAAGATACGAGCTCGTAAACCGTTGTAAGAATAAGCTAAGTAAAGATGAGTTGGATAGCTATGATAAGTAAAGAATCCCGTGATATGAAACTGAAACGTCTGCAAGATCGATGATGTAAAGGTAATGGGTTAATGAAGATTAGATTAGAATACATTTTCTTCTATTTTCCACAATGGCGCTACAGCCCAAATCGGACCTTGGCCTCCTGACATTCCGGTTCCTTAACATTTTTCATTACTTATTGTGGAAGGGTTGTTAGTCCTTCGCACAGCCCTCTTTCTACGAATTTTTCATTTTCGTAGATTGAGGTGACCAAGGTATATCCAAGCAGGCAACGTGCTAGAATTACATATTGCGTCGACCGAGATTTGAACTCACGACCTTCGCATTACAAGACCAACACGCTACTCACTAGGCTACACTCAAGCTAGATTAGAATCGTCCATCGTGATATCCTTGGTATAAGAAATTCTATAGTTCTCCATCGAACCCCGTGCTATTGACAAACCTTAGAATGTCCGAAAAAGAATGGTCGGAAATTCACTTAAGTTCTTGAATCGTTGAACAAAACGAATTAGTATTTGGTTCACGAGTGGTATACAATCATATAGATTAAGATCTGGTGTTTCTTCCTCATTATTTCAAATTCTGTATAGATTGTCCTCTGAGAATCCAATTGCATGAAGATGGCAGTATCGAGTTAGGATATCAACTAAGGGCCTAGTCTGATTTCAATTTATTTGTAGATGCCGTGAGTAGCAAAAGGTAATTTTCTTCGATAATTGCCTATTTTCGAACGAATATTTCCAATTAATGAGGCAAAAATAATAAAATCTTTTATTTTTCATTAAAATTCTTATTAAATTCAGTAGGGTTTGGATTGAAGAAAATTTAAACATTTTGTTTCGGAAGTGAATTATGATCACATTCGCTTCTGGTTTTTAAATTCAGCAAAAAATTGCCATTTTGACAATATATATAATGTCTCAAAAGATGACTAGTTACTTTTTGTTGCTATAAAAGTAGAAAAAAGGTCAGGCAAAGGGTTTGCATTGTCTATAGAAGATTTTTGAATTTTAATTCTTTTTTGGCATAGTGAAGCTTGAAGTGTGTACAATCTCGGTAAAAAATCGTAAGAAAATTCTCGAAATCAATTAGATATTAAATCCATATAAAGAAACATTTTTCAAAGTGTTACGTTTCTCTTTACAGGGCATGTAAACGGTTCGTGGCATAAGTAGCGACAATTTAGTAGAGAGTGGCGGGATGCAGACAATGTTGTATAGTGCCGCGTGTCGGGTAAAAATGAAAATACAAGGTTTTTTATTGGGAAGATTCTATTTTCAAGACCGACCAAGAGCTGTTCCTAGTGCAGTGCATGAGCTTGGAATGATTTTATTTTCAAGATCTACCAAGTCTAGTGCAGTGCAAGAGCTTAGAAGGACTGCTGAGGGCACCAGCCACTGTTTATATAATAAAATTTGTAATTGGCAGTGTGGCTCTTTTATAACACAGTGGTACCACAAGGACTTTTTTTTATAAGAGGTATGAGAAGGGTTTATTACAAAATGATTAACTTATTGAATGCTACAAAACTCAATTTTTTTCAAATCTGTTTGTGGCGTTCCAGCTAATCGGATGGCTCTTTTTCAGACTTTTTGTCACTACAAGAACTAGTTTTTTGCTAATCGTATAATTTATCGATTCCAATTTGCCTTATCTTCAACGAAACGCCTCCTTAAATTGAATATTTCTTAGCGAATATATCTTGGGATGCTCATTAGCTGGTACCAAGTACCAGTAAAAGCATGCTCTGATCCTAGCCACATTTGGATATTAACGTTTCCTGTGCTGAGTGGTATCCCGCAAAAGTATGGGGATCCACCAAATTAGATTTCGGATTCCTTGACCAACGAATCAGCTTGCTAATTTCGCTCTCAACTCCTTGGTCCTGGAATCCAAACGAGGATTACCTTGTTTCTGTTCACTAGTTTTTTATGTTTGAAGCCGATCCCAAACGAGCTTCAATCGTATTTGAGATGGCTGTAAAGCCAGGATTGCTGCCTTATTATCTATGGCTCAATATAACTTATATAACTTATAGGTTATAGATTTCGTATTGCGATTATATAGAAAACACTGAGAAATATTCAATAATGTTGTACAATATACGAAATACACAATACGAAATCCACCCCCACAGCCTAAAAAGCCTTATCGTTACCTATTTCTTTGGAACTAATCCCTACGTTTGACAACATTTTATCTAAATAACGTTTGCAAAAAAATTCATGTTGTTTTTAAGTCGATAGGTTTCACATATTCCTAGGATGATGCCTGTAGTTAAATTTGTATTTTAGGTTGTAAAAACGACGGGAGAATTCGCCAAATTTCGAAATTCCCTTTTTAAAAACACGATGTATAAAATGTGTTAACTTCTTATTTGAATACGTTCTGGAATTATCATCGAGCGGTCATTAGAATACAGAAATGCTTCGACCAAAAATTTTGAATTTAAATTTCTCTGAGCTCATAAATTTCAGATTTGAATCTATTTAGATTTTTTCTGGAATTGATTTCCAATAAACGTTCTGAAAGTCTGTTTAAGGATAATTTCTTATGTTTGTTAATGTAATTTAAGATAGCTGCACCAATTCAATTGTAATTTTGACTGGAATTAATGCGGTTTGCCGAAAGAGGTTATGACGTTATATTCATTCACTACTCAAAAACTCCTAGAGGAAGTTCTCGCTCTAGTTCAACGAAAACCTTCAACTTCTGATATCTTGGTTGTGGGTCAACGTAGTGTCTTAATTTGCAAAAAATGGTGGAAGAAAAATTTCACTAGCAGAAAGAATTCCTGGTTACGCCACTGGCTATGATGAAAACATCGAAGACCGGAGAGCAGGTACACATTCTCCAAAGGAAATGTAGATCGATCGTTACCTAATATAATCTGTCATAGCTTGGAGCTACTACAATAGACCTAAGAGTTAGGATATTGTTGCATTAAACAAAAGACAAAAAAAACATCAACGCCCTTCCAGTAAATATTATACAACTTGATTATTGTACTATTAAAATAATTCTGCCAACAAAAATATCAAAAAATGATTTTTCTTGAATAAATCGAACTCCACTTAACCTTCTGGTCACACTTAACTCGATTAAAGTTCTCTTCTAATGTCGATTGAATGCCAGCTGAGAAATGATAATTAAATATTTACAAACAAATCAAATAGTTCATCAATAATCGTTGTGTTGTTAATAATAAACTTTCAATTTCTAAAAATAATTGATTAGCGCGCGAGTTCAGTCGCGACTCGCGAGAAAATCATTAAGAAAATCCATCGAACTAAGCTATGCATTATTTAATAAACGATACTAGATGAAATAAAGAAATTAATTTTACTTGATAATGAAAATGAAAATTAATTCAGTATTGAAGTGAATCAATTAGTATCTTATATAGAATTCCTAGAACTTTATATAAAGGGTATTTGAGCAAGAGGTGTAGGGTTGAAAAGGCCTATTATTTTACAGCTGGGACATTTTCCATCTATAAACGCCATGGAAAGTTACAGAGTCGTTGTTGAATTTTATTACGGAAATTCGCGTTCAATCGTTACGCGTTACGATGCGCAAAATTCGAGCAAAGTTTGATCGTAATCATGTGCCTTCTTAGATGTGTGTGCGCAACCTACTCAAAAAATTCCAAGATACTGGCTCAGTGCAAGATGTGAAGACACAGAAATGAATTCGCCCCGGTCGTTCGACCAAAAATATCGCTGCAGTGGAGGACAGTGTTGAAAACGAGCCAAACACCTCCATTCGTCACCGTGAGCTGTCAAGAACTCGACTTCTGTATGTCCACACTGCAGCGAGTATTGACGAATGATTTGGCTCTGCATGTGTATAAGGTCCAATTGACTCAAAAACTGCAGCCGGTGGACCACCAGTAGCGCCGTACGTTCTCTGATTGGGCTTGGAAACAAATCCTATACCTCTTGTTGATACACATATGTGACGCAACCTGACAAAAGGGATCTTATCTTGCCAAAGTAAGGTTTTCAGTACAGACCAAAACATGAGTTTAGGTCAAAATTTCATATTTTGTGTTTTTGCACAAAACACTACCTACATATTTCAAGATGTTTTTTGTTTAATATCTTATCCGGCATATATCATAAAAATTCATTTGAAGTGCTTTAACAAACGAAAAATAAGTAAGGAGAGGGGTTATTGAAAATTTACTACCAATCTTCTACTTCAAAATTCAAAACATAACTTCGTAAATTTTTGAGATTTTTGTGCAATTCTTGCGACGTCCTCTCCAGAATTTTGTCCTTTATCCAATAATATCAAGAATTCTATTTTGACCTGGCAAGATAAGGTACCCTTTGTCAGTTTGCGTCACGTGTGGGCTGGGCACAGCCAATAGTTGTAAGTCTACTCTTTAGCCAAAGCTTTCCCAAAAGGGAAAATAAATGTACAATAGCCAGAGAAGGTCACAGTTCGCACGTGTTCGCCAATAGTTAAAAAAAAGTAGTTTAATATTTTTCAAGTAGAACAAACCAAAATTTACTTCCAACCGTAGCTCTAACAATATCGTTAATCAATAAGGTCCCCTTTGTCAGTTTGCGTCACCTGTGGGCTGGGCACGGCCAATAGTTGTAAGTCTACTCGTTAGCCAAAGTTTTCCCAAAAAGGGAAATAAATGTAGGACAGAAAAAGTTCTCTTCTAATGGCGCGATTTTGACCATCGTTTCTTTAGTTGTTTGTTCCTCCGGGCTTCAGCCAAACTGCTCGCTTTCATGATCGACCACTCCAACGGCCGCCTTGAGGATTACAAGTAAAAACTTGTTTGGTGATGTTTTGCTCTGGTTTCCTCAAAGCGAGACCGATCAACTGCCATTTCCGCCTTTGAATCTCGGTCCCTATTTTAGTCTGTCCAGTTGTACTCTAAAAATGCGTCGTAAGCAGTTACTATGTTTATACATCGTACAAATAGTGATTGAAACTCAAGGTTCACTCGCAATCTAAAAATCCTGTGTGAAACTTCAATTGCGATCTAAAAATATCGTGTAAACAGCCTACGATCCCAACACTTGAATTCGTCTGTCCTGCGAGTGAATTACCTTTTTTATGCCATTCCCAACACGAATTAGTTTAATATGTTAGTTTTAATATGTTTAGAAATTATACGGCAAATCGCTGATAAGAATTGCCATAATTTCCACTTTGATGGGTTGAGGAACTATCATTATACTTGCGAACTTAATTCGTACATATTATTATTAATATTAGCAAATAATTAGGCAAGCAGCAAGCTGATACACTTAATATCAAGTATACAGTATTTACAATTAATTATATAGCAGGAATCAGAAATTTTGTAAACCACATTGGGGCAAATCAATCAAGATTTGCATAAGATCATTAGCTATACAGATAAGAACAAATTATCCGTGAATGCCACGAAAACCAATTACATGCTCTTCAACACATCAACTTCAGACCAGTTACACATAACCTACGGAAATAACACCATCGAAGAAGTCGAATATTTAGGAATACATACATCTGGACTCGCGACTAAGCTGGGATGTTCACCTAAATAATTTAAGGAAAAATTTGGCACCAATTCCAAGAATTTTCAGAAAAATCAGCAATCTTGTACCTGACGGTACAAAACGGGCAGTATATTTCTCGCTATTCAACAGCCAAATCCAATATGGAATGATTATGTGGAGTTCTGCTTTCAAATCAAGACTTGATTGTATCCTAAATATTTAAAATGAAACAA
Organism: Chorisops tibialis; assembly: GCA_963669355.1. Classification (NCBI taxonomy): domain Eukaryota; kingdom Metazoa; phylum Arthropoda; class Insecta; order Diptera; family Stratiomyidae; genus Chorisops; species Chorisops tibialis. The sequence goes on from OY770264.1 coordinate 20,484,266, forward strand.
TCAAAAACCTTTACAACCACAACATTAGAGAGCGAACTAGGACAATTCATCAGACGCATCAAATTCTTACGGTTGACCAATTGTTTTTCCTTGAATCTGCGAATCACATCAACATAATAAAACATCAATTGACAAATAGCAATACCATCCTGAATTACCATAGAGACAACCATGATTACAATACTCGAACAGCAACCAACTCTATCTATGTACAAGGCGCCCCACGAGACAAGGCATCAACTCGATTTCGGCAAAGTCAACTAACAACAACAATCAACGCTCAGAAGAAACGAAAAATTAATTTAAAATAAAATTAATTAATTTGGTTTAATCAATTTCGTCCAATTTTTTTTAGCGATCCCTCGCGACAATAGCCGCGTAAGAATCACAATAATAAGAAGTTTTTGAGAACGTAGTTAGTAATACATTACGTGGAATATACAATCTGCTTAGTTTAATGGCTCTTTGAACACAATGTTTTGTAATTTGTTTGAATCAGAACCATAAATTATTAAGAATGAAACCATGATAGTCGCATTGGTACGGGTCAGGCTCGTGATCAAATCAGTAACGTGATTTGAGATCATAATCGTATTGAAGACCGTTAATGTGAATAGTTGTAGCTTGTGCTAATTAAAAAAAAACCAAGTAATATAACATTAAGCTTAAAAACACAACAGGACCACGATTGTGAGTAGCGTCAACTATTGATGAGATGGAAATTTTTGTGATCTTAAAAAATTTTGTATGGGGAGTGGCAGAATGGGTGACATCATTGAAATAATTTGTTTCACATCATGCTAGATTAGCTATAAAAATGTTTTGTACTAAATTTAATCTTCAAAAATTGAATAGATACTGGTTTCAGTAAAACTGTGCAGTTTGTATGGGAGGTGGTAGAAGGAGTGGGCGGGTTTTTAGTGATTTTTTGAGGAAAAACTATAATTATCATGCAATTGATATATGTTAAATTTCAGATCAGTAACTTTCACGCTTTTCAGGAAAATCGAATTTTTGGAAAGATATGATATTTTGTCACACTGTATGAGGGAGGGGGGGGGGAGTAGAAAGAGAGAAGCTAATCGGTTTCCTTTTCCCCGACATTAATTGTAATACTAATTTGGGAATGCGTACAAAATCTTAGCTCGATAAATGTTATACACACTGAGCAAACTGGTTTATAGTGTTTCATTAAAAAGTGTAGTTTGTATGGGGGGTGGAAAGAGTAAGGGATTTCAAATAATTTGTATACCATAAATCACAGTTATGGTAAAAATAATATATTCTAGATTTCAAATTATTCGCTCCTAAGGTTTTCATGAAGATTTGATTATTTCATATTTTTGAAAACGTTTTCATTTTGTATGAGAGAGGGTAGAAGACGTGGGATTATTGAAATAAAACCAAACGCAGATTAAACTGTGAAAGTTTCATTACAATCGGTACAGCTGTTTTTGCGTAAAAGACGAAAATACAGACAGAGAAGAATTTTAAAAACGTGTGTTTCTGCTTAGTTATGGTCCAACTAAAGCAAAACACTAACTTATAGTCATTTATAAACAAATAATAGACAGACATAATTTAGTGGTGTTTTATATTTTTATGTTTTTCTTTTTTGTTAGTATAATCTGTTTCTTCATGTAACTTTTTTTGTTGCTGCTTTTCGCTTTTTTCATTAATTAATTGTACTATAATTATATTACATACAAACCCTACGAGCCTCGTTCATGGATATGCTTATAATAAACTCTAAATTCTAAATTTATGTGAGCATCGCTGTAGTTCTCAAGTCTCAAGTCGGGAGTCTTTTGGTTTATATTGGGTTGAGAGATTATTGCCAATATGGCTTTTTTCTGATCACCAACCATATGTATATGTCTTCCAGCATCCAGGTTGTCACACCCCTTTGCGCATATCTGCATTTTGCGTCACATATCATATACGTCCAATGTGCTTGACTTTTCGCTTAGAATGATGGTCTTCTCGCAATAACCAATATCGTGATTTACCATTATTGTGTTTTAAAAATTATAATAGTTTTGTAAGATTATAATGTCGTAGACGCAAGGGAGAGATGAACAATCTCACATCTGTTTACCGATACGAAAGTTGCATATAATTTTGCACGAAAACAACCTGTTCTGTTCTATTGGCGTTCTTCCTGACAAAGCGATCAGTAGAGATATCAGATAGTTTCACCCTCGAATAAAATGGTGCAAAAAATTAAGTATCTTTGGACCCAGTACAAAAAATCTTAATTTCTTCAAACCGATTAAAAAACTGTTATCATAGAATTGAATGAAGCTCCAGCTTAAGCCAAACTGTTTTTGCATACTGACCTAAATTATTGTAAAACAAAATTCAAAATATTTTCTAAGCCACCACCAATTTGAATGCGATACTTGTATCGTCGCATGAATCAAATCTCAACATCACTCAGAAATCATCAGAATTCCAGTCATAGATTAAGGAATAGCTCTCAAATAATTGCATTACTAATTTAAACAATAGTTGTTCATAAGTTGTATTTATTGCGTAGTGAAATTCTTCACCAAAAATTAAATTACGATGCTTGAATCGCTTCAATGTCCCTATCGAAAAATTGCTCACCGATCATAAAAACAACAGCCAACAACCGAAAGTCAACGAACCGCCTAATGGTTTTAAATCGCGCCACAAAAATAAATGACGAAAGTATTTGCAAAAAACTAAACGAAATTTTATTTCGTTTTATTACTTGGCCGTATTGCTTTTTGTTTCTGATTGTTGTGCAGTGTCCCACGAAGATAGTTTCGCAAACCGAGGAGTTTAAAAAAAAAAACATAAACATTTCTTTTCTTTGTCTCTTCTAGGATTTCGAAATTTTGAACCAAAGCAGATATTTTTGAAGTTCATTTGGAAGAGTCGAGGAGCTGATTCTACAAGAACTTGAGTTGGATATAAACAAAAATTACTATAAACAAAAAAAAATCTGATAAGCTGCTCCATCATAATTACACCACTGAAAGTAAAACAAAAGTCCAGTGAAGGCTATTCGGGTACAATGAGCATTACCTTAAGGTTATAGCGGCAACTGACGTCATCGAGCCAATGAAATTTATTTCTGTTGCTTCTAAGTCCGATTCGTCGGCGATTCCGTACACGTTAGACATTACTACACTCTTCTAAAGCAATTACAAAATCGCTAAACTTGGATTTTTGCTGATCAAATTTTCAGTTTTGTCATAAAAGCCAGGTTTGATGACTTGCAACAATTCGTCGGGTCTAACGTTTCAATTTTCTCGCAGGTCAGGAATTTAAGTAGCAGAGCAGCTTAAATGATAGTGGTGACACTGAACTTGACCGCAAAAAAGCCGGTCGGTCAAATGAGTGACTCACTACTTGTACCGCTCGCTTCCAAATTATGACACATAGCGCTAATCGAAAGTGGTGAAAGATTATCACCTCGTCGGTGAAAGGTGTCCAACTCTTGGTTTCGGAATTAAAATTTAAATTTCGTAATTATTCGTCGGATTTGTCCGGTGCACAACAAACAACTGGCAAATGAGAGGTCTATGACTTTGAACCTCATCGGACATGATAGCAGCACAGGTCACAGAGAAGGTACGTACCAAAACACAGCCAAACAAGAACAAAATTATTATAATTTATTTTTATGACTGCCAATGGACAAGAGATGTGCGTTGTCCGTTTTGTGTGTGGCATTTTTTGATAGTTATCTCCAAAGGGGAGCGAAATTAATGGCTGGGAAATGTTTTTTTTTTTTTTGTTCCTTTTTTTAAATATTATTCGGGGGCAACCCCTTCCTCGATCCTATACGAAATATAAATGTGTTTCTGTTGTGTTGTTTTTGTTGTTAAGGTGACATTGCCTGAAATTTTTTGACATATTACGTTCAAAAAATTCTCGAACGATAGGTCTCAGAACTCTTGACGAAGAACCCTGGGAATGCAAAGCAAGATACGATCTGAAGTTAGGTATATAACATATCGTCGAAAATTAAGAATGATGAGGACTTTATTAGAGATGTTAGAGAAGATAATTGTGTTTGGCGGTTACATGTCAAAACAGATTTTGTACAGCAGCCCGTTCTTGGAGGATTGATTTTGTCGAAGCATTAAGACCTAACGTAATAATTATGTGAATTAAATTAATATCGAAAATATTTTTGTTGAGTCAGATAGTGTTATTTAAATATATAACTGTCACAAAAATGTTAGAAAAAAATTTGATTAATCATCATAACATAACGACTCGTATCGAAATGTGTTGTTTTAGAAAAAAAATCCCAAAGCCGGTTTCATATAATTGCGGTGCAATATATTGGTAAACATCGCAGATCTTGTACATTAGTAGTAGCCAAGTGCGTATTCAACGATGGGCTAAAGAAACAAGAAGTTCTTATGAACATTATAAGATTTTTCACCTGCACCATGATGTTTGAGAAATAAAAGAATGACAACGAACGGAGGACTAGATAAGTCAGAGAGCAGAGTAATAGAGTGAGTAGGGACACGGAGACATGAAGAAAAATTAACTAAAAAAATCATGAGAAACTAATCTTCAATTGCGGTCCGAATTACTTTATTATTCTAATAATAAAGTATTGTGATCGACACAGGAAAAAAAAAATTTGGCACCCTGAAATTTTTTTTTTTCGCGTTTCATGACTAAATTAGCCTAAGAATGCAAAAAAAAATATCCGTCCCGCCGTACATATGGACTCATACATATCTCCGAGACCGTTAAAGGTAAAATGTTCGTTTTTGGGTGGATTGTTGATTGGGTAAGTGAGCTCTATTTTTCTAAATTTTTGGGAGGTGTGAGGTGGAAGGGGGGAGGCGGGGGAGGGAAAAACTCAAAAACTACACTTGCTAATATCTCCACCACGAATGCAGATAGAAAGTTGAAAATTAGTAGAGATATAGAGAGGGTTGTGGGACAAACTTTAAAAGTAATTTAATTTTTTTATTATTTTTTGGCGTCCGAAAAGGGGGGGCTAAAAACAAATTGTCGGCCAAATTGTTTTTTCAAATGATTATATCTTCGAAATTACTTATCGTGAAAAATTCATATTTTAGGACCATTAAGGTGGCATATAGTTCCACCGGAATCAGCTTAGATAGTAGCTAACTATTGTAAGCGGGATGGTGGGGGGGGGGTGCAAAGAAAAACATTTAATAATGCATATCTCAACTATATCTTAAGGTATGTAATTGAAACTTGAAATGTATATTAAGCTATAACTAGGAAAATGCAAAAAAAAATTTAACATGTTGAAATAATAGTAGTGGGGGGAAATAGGGAGCATTTCGAAAATGGCAAAATTACAAATCCGTATATCTAAAAAAAGGTACAGAAATCAAATCGAAAATTTGTCAGATTGTAAAACTACGTAGTGGTTAATTTTGGTAAAAATTTTAATTTGGAAGGTGTAAGTGGAGGGAAGTGATAAGCAAAAATGTCGAAAATTTTGAGTAAATTTTTAGGGCTCTGGTGAAAGATACAAAGTTAAAATTTTGCATGTGAATACATCTATTTGAAATACATAGAAAAATAATAGTAACTTGATCTATAGTTGTTACAAACCGACCCTCCGGTCTAACGTGCACAAGGTGTTTCATGTGCATTGAAAAATAAACTGCCAACAAGTCGGGCGAAACTTTATTATTCTTGGGACAAGTTGCGAATGAGTGGAAAGTCAATATGCAGGTTATAGTGGCTAGCGAGGCTAAGTGAAAGGGAGTTCTTGGACAGGGCTATTGTCAATTTAACAATATTTCATTCGTTTCTGCAAGTTTGGGTTTTTATGGGGGAGGAGAAGGGGTAATAGTAAGGGTGGGTGGATGCTCATAGCTTTTTAATTAATTGCTTGAATCACGTCCAATATTCTCTGTATAGAATGTGTTTCATAGACGAAGTTGCATAGAATTTTCATAAAATTCGGTGCATTTTACATTCACGAAACCGAACATTTGTATGGGAGGAGGTAGAGGGCGTAGGGGAATCGTAAAATTAAATATGTAGTTTTATTTCGCTTCTTTTCTAAGGTGATTGTACAAAATTTCAAGTTCGTAGCTTTCAGTTTGTTGGTTATTAGTTGATTTAATGAAATTGGTCGAAATCATTGTTTTGTATGGGAGGGGGTAAAAGGGCAATCGCGATTTCAAAGCTTTTAACGTACTTTCATTTCAATTATTTTTGTAAGTTTTTTTGCAAAATTTGAAATTGATAGCTTTTAACAGCTAGGTGATAATTGATTTCTTGAAAATGGTCGAAAAAATAATTTTGTATGGGAGGAGGTAGAAGTTTTAAAGGTTTTCGACCAGTTAATATTTCGTATTTTTAGGGATTTGTTTTAAGTGTTTTTTTTAATGCAAATGAAACACCACCTTCCTGCAAACATCTTTGGAGACTAGCGACTCCACGGACCTGAGCTAACTATCCCCCTGTGAGATGGGGGCTGTAGAATTCACCCACAGCCAGTCCTGCTTGCCCTAAAAATGGCAAATGGACACTCACTAGATCATGGGCTTATCACCCGTCATCTTAAGGCCTAAATTATACGAGAAACGGATACAGCGCCTCGGATACGGACTGATTCTACGGTAACGACTTTTGGCATTCGAAAACGGACTATGATTGGCTTCTGGAACGTTCGAACATTGAATGACGGGGGAAGAGCTGGAGTTACTTGGTCCTTGCACCGCCAATCAGTGATCGACCGTGAAATGGAGCACTATAACATCCAAATCTTGGGCTTGAGCGAGGTCAGGTGGACAGGATCAGGAGAAGAACGAACCCCTAGCGGAAACACTATTCTGTACATTGGTCCTGAAAGTGAAGCCAGAAATGGCGTGGCGTTCGTTCTTACGCCGAGAGCGAGAAACAGTCTCATTAGCTGGGAACCAATATCGGATAGGATTATCGTCGTCAGGCTCAGAAACGTCACAATTCTGCAGTGCTACGCACCAACTAATACCGCAACATCTGGTGACAAAGAGGAGTTTTATAGCCAACTGAGTGCCACCTTCGAACGTGTTCCAAGAGGTGATATTATTATCATCTCGGGAGATATGAACGCCCAGGTTGGATCAGACAACACTGGACTAAAACACGTCATGGGGAGGCATGGCGACCCTTTGGGTCGACGCTTCACGACCTTGGATTAAGAGCCCGAAAACGGCGAATTATTTGTGGAGTTTTGTAGTACTCGGCAAATGGTCATCGGAGGGACACTTTTTCCACATCAGTCATCATAAAACATCTTGGGTTTCCCCTGATGGTGTTACTCAGAACCAAATCGACCATTTGGCTATAACTCGCCGATGGAGAAGATGTCTCCTCGATGTGCGAGCGAAACGTGGAGCTGCCGTGGGGAGCGATCACCACTTGATGGTTGCCTGCTTGAGATTGTGTACAGCAGCTATTCGATGGCCTCAAATTCTTCAAATGAAGCGCAAGCTTAATGTGGATAAACTCAGAGATCCCAACAAAAAACGCGAATACACCACTATTCTACGCGAAAAGGCATCCACATTAGGTGAATATGAAATGCGCACAATGGACGCTAATTCGGAGACAACCAGAAACGCTTTTCTTACTTGTGCTGAAGAATCTGTGAAGCGGTGTGAAACCCTGGATGTCGCAAGACACATGGGACAAGGTTGGCAATCGGAAAAAAGCCAAATTGGCAATCATCTCTCAACCTGATGTAAATCAACGAACGCCCGACTTGAGACAGAACTACCGCGATGCTCATATACAGCTTAAAAAGGCTGTTAGACGCGACAAGAGAAAGGCCATTGAAGATCTGGCAAACAAGGCAGAATCTGCGGCTTACTTGGGGATATAGGTTCACTATTTAAAATCATGAAACAGTTGACGAACAGGAATTCCACCGCCAACCACCTGGTGAGAGATGTCAACGGAACTCTCCTTAATATGAGTGAACACCAGTTGCGACGATGGAAGGAATACCCTGATATTTTAAACATCTTGTCCTAAGGCTGCACGCATTTAGAATGCGAATCGCGAGCGACAGCTTGTGCAGAGGTTGCGAGGAAGACGAAGAATCTATCGAACATTATCTTTGTCACTGTCCACAAATCTCCAACAGTCGTCTCCTTTGTTTAGGCTCTAGATTCTTCTCAGAACTAGACGACCTCAGACGCGTCCAACATTCGAGCCTATTAAGGTTCGCAAACCGAACCAAGTGGTTAGAGCAAGAGGAATGACTTCCAACTCATAACTATAGGGGGAGTACAATGGGCCCAACTAGATGGCCACAGTGCTTGTGGTTCTATGCAACCACCCTCCTACAACCTAAACCTAAACCTAAACATCTCGTCAGAGGAAGATATTCCGGAAACAGAACAACTTCCAAACATCCAACCGCAACAATCCTCTATAAGGGATGATCCCCCAGATAAGGAAGAGATAGTTTCCGCCATTCGGCCAATAGCGGGAAGGAAAGCTCCAGGTATAGATGGACCACCAACCGAACTCCTCAAAGCGGAACCGGAAATAACAGCCGATATACTCCTCCCACTCTTCACTAAGGTGTGGAATGAAGGAAGATATCCGATTGAATGGAAGGAGGGCGTCATTGTGAAAATTCCGGAGAAGGGCGACCTTCGGGATTTTGGCAATTGGCGTGGTATATGTCTACTTACTGCCGTATCAAAAATTATGGCCAAGGTAATTCTCAATAGGATTAGTGATGTCGTCGAGAGCACTCTCGAAGAAGCTTATCAGGCTAAATTCCGTAAAGGGTCGTCTTGTACCGACCACACAAATACCCTACGGATAATATTAGAGCAGTCAGCCGAAATGGGTTCGCCACTACATCTCATGTTTGTGGACTTCGAGAAGGCTTTCGACAGCGTTCAGCGAGATTACATATGGAATTCTTTGCGTAGGAGAGGTATTCCAGATAAGGTCATAGCTATGAGTAAAGAATCCTACGAAGATGGAAGGTGTCGCGTCTTGCATAGAGGAGAGCTGTCCGAGAGCTTCCCTGTGCGAACAGGTGTCAGACTGCAGACTGCAGACTCGCCAAACTAAGATAGGTATTGAGATTCAACGGCGGAGGTGGCAGTGGATTGGTCATACTTTGAAGAAACCAGAGCGAAACATCGCAAAACAGGCTCTGGATTATAATTCTCAACGAAGACGTCGGGTTGGTCGACCATGCAGGCCATGGAAGCGAGCAGTTGAGCAGGAGGCCAGAGGAATAAACAAGTCCTGGCAACAGCTTAAAGCCGATGCTCAGGATCGCGCCTTGTGGAAGAGATTTGTTTCTGTCCTATGCCCCTATAGGGGGTCTTAACAGGAATTTGATTTGATTTGAATGATACACAAAAACAGAAAAATTAGCGAAGAGCAATTTCAGTACGTTCATTGATTCATTAATGTATCATTTTCGGACTCGTTAACGATTAAAACACTCGTAAAAATTGATTCATTAATGGATTTTTAATGAATTACTTAAAAGAACTCAGATAATCTTATAATCACCTCGAGCTTCTTTCGATATTTACTTTCACTCCCCGATGCTGAGAATACAAAAGAACCACGATCGACTTTGACTTGGCTCTTTAATTATTACTTTTCTAATATTTAAAAATAGAGAAAGACTGGCAGTCTAAATTGATAGAATAGGGAATAGATTTTTGATCAACGTCCTGAAAAACTCTAAGAGGAGCATCTTATGACCTTAAAAATAAATAAAATTAGAAGTTGATTCTATAGTGTACAGTTTATTAAATATTAGAGAAATTAGCGTAACTTTTGCATACAAAAGTATAAACGTAAATATTCAAATCGATAGTACAAAAAAATTAATATTCGCTCCTGAAATTTACCTTGAAATCGTCCACATTGCCGGCATAATTTTCAGTTGCTATTAAACCCTAAAAATACTTTTTAAACTACATATGTTTCAAATCGTAAAATATTTACCATATTAATTTAAAAAAAAAATTTGAGCTAAACTATCATAAAATTATCTGTTATCAGTTGAAAAGGCAACGCCCAAGGATACTTTGGGCAATAACGTAAATAAATTTTACACCTTTTCGAGACAATAATTTTACCATAAAACATACAACTCACACACAGCGAACGAGTCAAAGTGGTAACATTTTCAAAATAAATTTATTTGTTTACGACTGTATCCGAAGCGTTTTACAATTTTACTGCAAACCTACCTCACTTTTGGCTTGTCATTTTCACAGATCTCTAAAATAAATTTTTACAACATCGTTTAGAGCACGATATGTGTTTACAGGTAAGTGCAAAAAAACAATCATTCGTGCAAGGATAACAGCGTAAAAGGTTCGCACTCATAAGTATTTAACCAATATTTATATTACAGGGATACTTCGGGTAGCGAGATTCAAGGATACTTTGACAACTTTCATAATTTCGTGAAAGCTGTAATGGCAAGTTAAAAACGAAATTTGTGCTGTGTTCAAATTTTTTAAATCATCGAACGGTTATTATATAATAATTTATTAATTTAAAAAATATTGATTACTTCTCTCGCAGATAGATGGCATTCAATTGAAAAGGTTCTTGGCTATGATTACTCGCGATAAGTTGTACCGATCCATTCATAAACTGATAACGAAAAATGAATGGAATGTCTCATTTACGGGAAATTACTCATATGTTATGGCCATTGAAAAATAATATTTGACTAGCAAATTGCGTCAGCTGGGACTTCTTTCGATCTACGACAATTCCAAAAATGGTCATTTACCATTTACATTCTTGTCTAAATTTAGACCAGCATTGAAAATATTGTGGATATTTTTGGACGAGCAAATAAACAGCCCTGAGTGGCACAGTGTATACCATTGTACAAATTTTCGAGCCTCCTCGTTGTTATCTGGATTTCGTTGGATATTTACTAAAATCTACGGCGGAAAGTTCTTTGCGCTGATGATTAATGCATCGTTATTGGTTTAAGCATAAACATATTTGCGACACTTGTCTCAAATACGAGTACATCATTGATACGGGATCTCTTTTCCCGATTGTGACCTCCGTCGAAAATGTTGGGAAAAATGAAATTGATTTTTTATTTACCGAATAAAATTTTTATTGAATCATAATATTTCGCGTTCTATAAAACTAAGAACATTTTATGGGTTTCATTTTCACACCAAATTAAGTTCATCAAAAAGCAGTGATTAATAAACACAATAAATCCTTTTTATACTCTACATGAAATCTGAGAGAATATTGTGTTTGCCTTACCATTTGTAACGCTAAGAAATAATGCTCGCACAGAGCCGCCAAGAGTACAGAAATATTTTTTGTCGCTCAAAAACCACAATTCCCAGTTGCTGTCTGTCTGTCTACAGCATAACTCTCGAAAGCTTTGAGCTATAGTGCTAAAAATTTGTGTGTGTCATTCTTAGCAAAAAAGTAACTTTAAGTTCGTGAATGGTATACATCCCTCCCACTCCTTCTACCCCTCCCATACAAATTTCATGAAATTTCGAAATATTAAGAAAAGCGTATAAAAGCAAATCTTACTTCATATTTTTATCAGTTTTAGTTACATTGTTAAAAGTACAAGGTTGCCTGAGCTCACGAATGAAGAATATGCAGACATCATTTTCATTTATGGGGAGAGTCAGGGAACTACACGAGCTGCGCAATCTTTGTATCATCAGAGATTTCCTAATCGTCGAGAGTATTCCAAGAAGTTTACAAAAGGATTCGGGAAACAGGCAGCGGTAGGATAAGCAGAGTAAGTGCCAATCCTGCGCTGATAATCGCTGTTCCAACCGATGAAGGAATACTACATGCAGTTCAAAATGATCCGTCAATCAGTATCCAACGCTTGGCATTGCAGTTAAACGTCTCTACGTGAAAATTTTGGAGTATCTTAAAAGCAGAGCAGGAGCTGTTACCCATTGATTTGCCCAAAAGGATGGAGTTTTGCAATTGGCTCCTTGAACGACAACTAAGTGTCGAAAATTTTATGAACAACATTTTTTGGACGGATGAGTCCCAATTCACCAGGGACGGTATCACAAACTTCCACAACTTACACACCTGGGCTGAGAACAATCCACATACAAGAAGAGAGGCATCATTTCAGCACAGATTCTGTGTCAATTTATGGGCAGGTGTGATTGGTGACGATTTCATTGATCCTATTAGGCTTCCATCTACCTTAAATAGTTCCAATTACTTGCATTATTTGACAAATGATCTACAGGAGTTATTGGATGATATGCCACTGCAACGATTGGCTTTCATGTTTTACCAACACGATGATGCTCCAGCTCATTACGGCCGACAAATCACAGATTGGTTGAATTCCAATTATAGCAATCGCTAGATCGGTAGAAATGGACCGATACACTGCCCTGCAAGGTCTCCTGATTTAACTATTATGCATTTTTTTGTATGGGGACGGATGAAGGACCTTGTCTACGCAACGGAAGTAATGTTGCAGGATCTAAACACCAGAATCGATGCGGCGGCAACAGAAGTAAGGCAGCAGTTGAGAAGTATGAGCACAAAGAGAACACTGGCAAAACGAGCTTTAGCGTTCATTCAAAATGAAAGTGGCCATTTTTTTAAATCATAAAAACCATTCTTAAGTTCTTTTAGTCCAAGCGGAGAGTGTTGATCAACATATTCAAGTATTTTTGATAAAAGTGCTAAATTATTGGAATGATAGTTTTTGCTAAACTATGAAAGTTATGCAATGCATGTGCATTCATCTTTTGTAGGCAATAATATGGCACATAAAAAAACAACATTAAAATGATATTTTTATAATGCGGTTTTTTGAGAAAAACTACATTGATCCCAGAATTTTGAGGGTCAAAGTGTCAAAAATTTGTGTTCTGAAGCAAATACCACAGGATTGGGTACAGTTACAATGCGCACTATTATACCAAATGAAAGGTAATTCGATTTTCTAAAAAACAAGCTACAACACTTTGAATTGTGAATATTAGTTTTCAGATATAGCATTTTGAGTTACTGGGGGTACAGGTCCGAAACACTTTTTTTGATCACCCTGTATCTCCGCGGATATTAAAAATTGACCATCTCCGTGGAACAATTTTTTTCTCAAAATATATCTAGGAATAACTCCTTACAAGGTGGCACACGAAGTACAAAACACCCTGTATTTAAAAGATTGAGTACGAAAAATCGTCCGAAGGTGGTGTGAGAAACAAATGTAAGTATCGAGGTTCCAGGTTCCGTACGGAAACGATTGAGCTGTTGTTTTGCGACTCATACGGAATCTGAGGTAACAATAGTTGCAGAATGCCATAGTTCCTTCCCTCTTTCCAATATTTTTTCTTTCAGCAGCACCTTCAAGAATGGTGTGCTTTTCTGGGTCATTTTTCCTCACGCCCACGCTGCTGACTGTCAACAAATTGTGCTGCCCAGATCTAGAAGAGCCCCATTGCCGTTAACGTCTTGGGAGTCGCAGCAACGTGGCCCCATTTAGTTACACTCTTCCACAATAAGTAACGAAAAAAAATGATAAGGAACCTGAAAATCAGGTGGTCCAGGCCCAATTTAAGTTGTAGTACCATTGAAATTTAATTTAATTCCCAACCCCTCCTGCACATACAATTCCAAGCCCATGCGCTGCAATTGCCTAGAGAGATAGGGTGTTTTATTTGTATGATAGCATCAAATCACAGTTTAAAAATTATTTAAATCGTCATACTCCTTCTACCACCTCCTATACAAAATGCACTTTTTGTTGAAATAGTGCACTAAATATTTTTTTAGAATTATTAGTAAGCTCGAAAAAGAATAACTGATTAGCTTCACTCCCTCTACCCCCTCCCATGCAAAGTGACACACTTTCACAACTTTACATAAAATCGATTTTCTTGAAAACTATGATATTATTGGTCTTTACAGTTGTTACTGAAAAAAAAACACTAAAAAATCCCCGCTCCTTCCACCACCTCCCATACAAACTATACAATTTCATTTTCTCAAAACCTATCAAAGTTTTGAAGCTTGAATTTTGTATAAGACATTTTGATAGCAATTCCAACTAGATGTGAAAAAATTAGTTCAATAGCGTCACCCCTTCTACCACTCCTCATATAAAATTTCTTAAAATCAACAACATTTTTCTTTTATCTAGAGTATGCGTGATTGGGCTTTACGCCCAATCTTAGACCTGATATGTTTTTATTCTTGTTTTGCGGCAAAAAAAGTAACAAGCCATTAATAATTTAATTAAAAAATTAATTTTTTTAAAAAAACGATCATCAAACACGTTACGTGCGTTGAATTCGCGCGATACCAAATGATGAAGCCGTGATCGGTTTCGACTTCTGGCGCGATTTAAGTGCCTTCTTCTTGTTTGGAGTATCTCTGACACTGAATTTTTATTACTTCCCTTATAATAGCCTGCATTAAAATATTCAGTTCTTTTATCGTAAACGTTTAATACTAAAAATAAATTGAACACAATTCGGCGATCTTATAATCGATTTCATGCCCAATTTAAATCAAATAAAACTGAAAACATCAACAACAAAGAGAAATACAAAATAGAAAACCCGAAAAAAAATCTCACCTAGAAGCCATATAATCACACGAAATCTTTTTCAATGATCCTGCTGAATATTATCTCGACCGATTTAAGATCCCGGGCAGAAAGAGCAGTCCAACCCCTGCATGACAATGATTTGTTAACTCACTAACAAGTTAACAATTTGTTCCCCTTGTTTCCGCGTCAAGCGTATAAGTCACAAGTACTTGAGAGAACCGAAACGATAACAACAACACGATGGGATAAGCGCTACACCCGTCCCTTGGATAAATATTTATTCCGGAATTATGTTGTTACACCCTATCAAGGAGCCCATTGTCGAAATCGCATCGTGTCGAGGTAAATATGGGCCAGAACAAGGGCTAACTAGATAAACCTGGACTGAAATTTTCAGCCCTGATGTGGTGTGGTACTTGCAAGGGCGACGATCATCAGCCACGATCACACCGTCACGATCTGCTCTTCAGGCGAGGGGTTTTATCTTCGCTTTGTACACGTTCGGAGCTCGATTTAAAAGTGATTTATTTTTCTCGCTTTTCTCGAGACGATTCGGACGAGCCTTGACCAACAGGGGGTCCAAAGAAGCGATGGAATTTACTTAGCGGTGGCTTTGATGATCATTCCATTACCTGAGAGGCACCTCTACAAGATCACACGTTGGAAGCAGTCAGCTCAGCAGCAGCAGCAGCGGAGGGATTTTCAGTGAGTGAGTGAATGATTGAGCGGACTAAACGCAAACCGTCCATCGTGGGTCTTAAACAATAATTGCGTTTGACTATAATCCTCTTGACCCTGAGTATGACATGGTATTTGGGATTTTATTGTTATGTGGAGAGATTGAGTTGCTTCTTCGGTGTTTAAAAATTGTCGGCTGCTTTTTTTTCATTTTTCTTTCAATGCAGGATTTTTGTTTTTGTTTAGAAGTGGTGGTCCAACCGGGTTGGTTCCTCAGCGTCTTGTGTTCTATTCTTAGGTATGCTACAGTGTGGCCTTTTTAGTCCGGGACCACAGTGTTGAGCTGCCTGATTTAAAGCGCCACTCGAAATATCTTAGCCACTTGATGGTGATTAATCAGACAGTTTTGCTAGTTACAATAGATACACAGCGTATACGTAATGAGATTATACGCACATATCTACAAACATATTTGTTTTAATTGATATGATCTTTAATCACATTAAAAATTATTAAATTAATCATTTTATGAATTGCGATGCAAATTTTTTGTCTAATTGTAACTTTGGAAAATCCAAAGAGTTGTTTATTATTAATTAAACAAATTTATGAGAGGACCGAAAAAATCGTTTATTTAGGAGTGGAACTACTTGAAAGCAAACACTCGGGACAAATGTTTATAAAATTAAGCTCATTGAAAGTTTAAACACTTTTGAATTGTTATTATTAACTACTATTTTATGTTTACGTCAGGATTAATCGTCTATTTATGTATGTCCGAAATAACCTTGAATAATATTCATAGTTGGTTAGAGATTTTAGCTTTGTGAATTCGAATTTTTAAGAGAACTTATCGGTCTAGCACGGCTAGAATAGTAGGGCTATTCAGGATTTTTTTTTAGAGAAAACAATAATATTATTTTTACGAAATCCTTTTTATTTTATTATTTATACAATTAAGTTCCAAACAAAAATGTTTTTTTTTTAACTTTTCTTTCATGCGCGTTGAGCAGCTGCTACGCATGGTATTGCTGTCATAATCTAATGGATAACTGGTGGATGAGATTCCTTGGCACAGAATTATTGAAATTGAAAAATTCTTGAATTTTATTTTATCGTCGATAGCCTAAAATGAAGTAAAATTTTTCCAAATGGCGCACATTTGAAAATTTCATTGCCCGAAAATCTCGTTTTGTGCTCACAAAATCGCTTACGAAATGTGAACGATTTGAGCAAAGGAAGCTCCTAGGTCATCCAATACCGCACTGTGTTACGGACAGACTAATACCATTGACACATAGCGGTCCTAATTATAATTTGGCTAATTCGTAATTTAGCTCGTCTTCATCGTTAGTAGATTGGTGACACACAGCACTTTGCTAATTAAGAAGAGCCACTGATTCATCTGTCATAATTTTAAAAAGTTGAATTGCATAGCCAATAGGCAATCAAATTTTGCAACGAAGGCGACAAACGAAGAAAAACGATCCTTTGTCCTGTTTTAGAATCGTTTGCGAGTCATCTATCCTAGAGTCACTGTATAACTGAGCTACTCGGTAAAGGAGTCTGGCAGATGCGTATCAGAGTTGAAACCGTTAAGTTTGAATTTTTTGGTGTATATACATATTCGGTTAGATATTTATCAAAATGCAATTGGAATTCGATTATGTGCCCTAAAAAATTAATATCATTGTGCCATTCCATTAGAAACAGCCAAAAATTCAATTTTATTTTGCAATTTTCTGCACCCACACATCTTTACCAAACAGGTTTTTAGTCTAGTTTATGATTCTGTTTGTTGACACATGGCGGAAAAACATCCCAACAGGGATTTTTGCAATCCATTCCCTTTTATTGAAAATCATTCAAATCGAGAAATCATTCAAATCGACCTAAGGAATTTGCAATGCATTCTAAAGTAATGTGAAGGCATTGCATAAAGTAGCAGTTTATTTAGGGAATTTGATATGCATTGCAAGGTAATGTGTGGAGATTGCATAAAATAAATGATCATCGTCAAAACGTGCCGCGCACAAAACGAAAGATTATTAATAGAAAACATTAATGTCATATTCCGTTTGCTTTCTAATATTCCCGTAAAATTTTACAAGTTGTTCGTTGCAAGAAAAAAATCTTAAGTTACACCGTACTTTTTCAGCAACAAAATTAGTTAAATTATAGCAACAGAATTTAAAATACTGAATTCATATTAAAAGCAGGATCCCATTTCATCACATTTTTCAATATTAATTCAAAATGAATCGCTCCCTCAATGTTAGAATACCTTCTCAAAGATTAATTTGCTTTCTATTCTTTTGCAACCATTCCATCGTAGATTCTATTGCGACCATTATATTGTCTATTTTTTTTCCAATCATTACATTATTCATTCGTTTCCCTAGATTCCAATGTCGATTCTTTGTAATGCAGAAAGTAGAAAAAAACGAATGCTTGCCTATGACATTGCAATGTTAAAATAATCTGTTTTACGACAGGAAGTAGCTGTAATAGCTTCATGGTAAGAATCATCGGCGCGGTAATGATTCCACTCCCAACTGGGATATGTCAGAATGACTACACAGTCTACACCTATTTTCACCAACACTTTGATCTTTCGAACGTTCGATTTTTAGTACCAAATTTTTTAGCGCGTTCGATTTTTGTACTAAAATAGCTATCTGCCAGACTCCTGGACCGAGTAGCTCAGTTATACAGTGACTCTAATCTATCCTGGCTAGGCGTTTAAATAACGATTCCAAGATTTTGTATAATTCAGAGCTGTCAGAAAATGACTTTTCTTCTCTCTTGCACGACGAAGCTTTTATGAAAGCTCCAACTCTAGTACTACATTTTTCATCGTTATAGCCTAAATTATGAGAAAAATGAGAGGATTTAGCTAAATGAGATGATTTAGCTGAGAGCATGACGAGATGATTTAGCTGCTAAATGATCACTATTTTGGTAATTTAGCTAAATAAGCATATGACACACAGCCGTTTAATGATAATTTAGGCCTTAATTATAATTTAGCTGCGCTATGTGTCAATGGTATAAATCGTCTCACCATGCTCTCAGCTAAATCATTTCATTTAGCTAAATCCTCTCATTTTTCTCATAATTGAGGCTATAGCGATGAAGAATGTTGTACTAGAGTTGGAGCTTTCATAAAAGCTTCGTCGTGCAAGAGAGAAGAAAAGTCACTTTCTGAATTATACAAAAACTTAGAATCGTGATTTAAGCGCCTAGCGATGAAAGATGACTCGCAAACGATTCTGAAACAAGTCAAAGGATCGTTTTTCTTCTTTTGTTGCCTTCCTTGTAAAATTTGATTGCCTATGGGCTATGCAATTCAACTTTTTAAAAATATGACAGATGAGTGAGTGGCTCTTCTTAATTAGCAAAGTGCTGTGTGTCACCAATCTCCTAACGATGAAGATGAACTAAATTACGAATTAGCCAAATTATAATTAGGACCGCTATGTGTCAATGGTATTAGACGCGACAAGAGAAAGGCCATTGAAGATCTGGCCAATAAGACTGAATTTGAGGCTTACCTTGGGGATATGGGTTCACTATTTAAAATTATGAAACAGTTGGCGAACAGAAATTTCACCGCCAACGACCTGGTGAGAGATGTCAACGGAACTCTCCTTTTTATGAGTAAACACCAGTTGCGGCGATGGAAGGAATACTTCTCTGATATTTTAAACATCTTGCCAGAGGAAGATATTCCAGAACCAGAGCTACTACCAAAAATCCAACCGCAAGAATCCTCTATTAGGGACGATCCTTCAGATAAGAAGAAAGGCAAGAAGAGATAATTTCCGCCATTCGGTCAATGGCGGGAAGGAAAGCCCCAGGTATAAACGGACTACAAACCGAACTCCTCAAAGCGGACCCGGAAATAACAGCCGATATACTCCTCCCACTCTTTACTGAGTGTGGAATGAAGGAAGATATCCGACTGAATGGAAGGAGGGCGTCATTGTGAAAATTCCGAAGAAGGGCGACCTTCGAGATTGTGGCAATTGGCGTGGTATATTTCTACTTACTTCCGTATCGAAAATCATGGCTAAGGTAATTCGCATTAAGATTAGTGATGTCGTGGAAAGCACTCTCGAAGTTTATCAGGCCGAATTCCGTAAAGGGTCGTCTTGTACCGACAACACAAATATCCTACGGATAATATTGGAACAGTCTGCCGAAATGGGTTCGCCGCTATAGAGGGTGTTTGGTGCTCCATGCATCACCTTGTAAGGGGCTATTTCTAGATATATTTGGAGAAAAAAATTGTTCTACGGAGATGGTCAATTTTCAATATCCGCGGAGATACAGAGTGATCAAGGAAAGGGTTTCGAACCTGTACCCTCACTCACTCAAAACGCTATGTCTTGAAAACTAATAATCACAATTCAAAGTGTTAAAGCTTGTTTTTAGGAAATCGCATTCGCATTGTAACTGTACCCAATCTTGAGGTATTTGCTTCAGAACACAAATTTTTGTTACTTTGACCCTCAAAATTCTAGGATCAATGTAGTTTTTCTCAAAAAAAACGCATTATAAAAATGTCATTTTAATGTTGTTTTTTCATGTGCCACATTATTGCCTACAAAAGATGTTTACACTTGCATTGCATAAATTTCATAGTTTAGAAAAAAATATCATGCCAATAATTTAGCACTTTTATCAAAAAACAAGAATATATTGATCAACACTCTCCGCTTGAACTAAAAGAACTTAAGAATGGTTTTTATGGTTTATTTCAAATTTCCTTAATTACAATAAATGTTCAAAATGGCAACCTTCATTTTGAATGCACGCTAAAGCTCGTTTTGCCAGTGTTCTCTTTGTGTTCATACTCAACTGCTGCCGCATCGATTCTGGTGTTTAAATCCTGCCACGTTACTACTTTCGTTACGTAGACAAGGTCCATCATCCGTCCCTATACAAAGAAATCCATAATAGTTAAATCAGGAGATCTTGCAGGGCAGTGTATCGATCCATTTCCACCGATTCAGCGATTGCTATAATTGGAATTTAACCAATCTCTGATTTGTCGGACGTAATAAGCTGGAGCACCATCGTGTTGGTAAAATATTGAAGCCAATCGTTGCAGTGGCATATCATCCAATAACCCTTATTTAAGGTAGGTGG
The DNA here is from genome assembly GCA_963669355.1 of Chorisops tibialis. Classification (NCBI taxonomy): domain Eukaryota; kingdom Metazoa; phylum Arthropoda; class Insecta; order Diptera; family Stratiomyidae; genus Chorisops; species Chorisops tibialis. Next base: position 20,504,658 of record OY770264.1, read on the forward strand.
AAGCCTCATAGGACCAATGAAATTGACACCAATCACACCTGCCCATAAATTGACACTAAATCTGTGCTGAAATGATGCCTCTCTTCTTGCATGGGGATTGTTCTCAGCCCAGGTGTGTAAGTTGTGGAAGTTTGTGAAACCGTCGCTGGTGAACTGGGACTCATCCGTCCAAGGAATGTTGTTCATAAAATTTTCGTCACTTAGTTGTCGTTCAAGGAGCCAATTGCAAAACTCCATCCTTTTGGGCAAATCAATGGGTAATAGCTCCAGCACTGATGTGTGGTGGTAGGGATGCAAACGCTCTGCTTTTAGGACACTCCAAACTTTCCACGTAGAGACGTTTAACTGCAATGCCAAGCGTCAGATACTGATTGTTGGATCATTTCGAACTGCACGTAGTATTCCTTCATCGGTTGGAACAGCGATTATCGGCGCAGGATTTGCATTTACTCTACTTGTTCTAACGCTGCCTGTTTCCCGAATCCTTCTGTAATCTTCTTAGAATACTTTCATGTAAGGTATCCGACGATTAGGTAATCTCTGATGATACAAAGATCGTGTCGCTCGTGTATTTTCCTGACACTGGCCATAAAGGAAAATTCTATTCTACAATGGCACTACGGCCCAAATCGGACCTTGGCCTCCTGATCTTCAGGTTCCTTAACATTTTTCATTACTTACTGTGGAAGGGTTGTTAGCCCTTCGCACAACCCTCTATCTACAAATTTTAATTTTCTTAGATTGAGGTAACTAAGGGCTAACAACCCTTCCACAATAAGTAATGAAAAATGTTCAGGAACCTGAAAATCAGGAGGCCAAGGTCCGATTTGGGCTGTAGCGCCATTGTAGAAGTAGAAGAGGTAACTAAGGTATACCCAAGCAGGTAGTGTGCTAGAATTATGCGTCGATCCGGATTTGAACTCACGACCTTCGCATTGAAGACTAACACTCTCCCCACGAGGCTACATCCTAGCTGAAAAAAATGAAAATGATGTCTTCATATTCTTCATTCGTGAACTCAGGCATTTCGAAATTATTTTCTAAATTTTAGTGACACCTTGTACTTTTAACAATGTAACTAAAACTGATAAAAATATAAAGTAAGATTTGCTTTTATATTCTTTTCATTTTGTTAGGTACCCTATTAAAAAAGGCAAAGTGTTGCACCTAGTTGTGTTGAAACTCATTTTAATTTAATTCATTTCCTCGATAATTTAAACACTAATTAAAGGACATTCCTCGATAATTTAAATAGTAATTAAAGGTCAATAAGAATATTTCAGTTTAACAACATTACAGTTTTTTTAGAACAAGGGTTGCTTTATGGCACATTTAATTTTTAAGCCATATGTATTTTCGCTTATTACCTGAAAAACGGGAAAACCTAAGTCATAAGTATGTGAGCATTATTTGTAGGCAATAATATCGCACATAACAAAACAACATTAAAATGACATTTTTGTAATGCGTTTTTTTGTGAAAAACTACATTGTTCCCAGAATTTTGAGGGTCAAAGTATAAAAAATTTGGGTTCTGAGGCAAATACCTCAGGATTAGGTAGAGTTACAATGTAAACTATTACACCAAATGAAAGGTAATTCGATTCCCTAAAAGACAAGTTATAACACTTTGAATTATAATTATTAGTTTTCAAGATATAGCGTTTTCAGTGAGTAAGGGTACAGGTCCGAAACCCTTTTCTTGATCACCCTGTATCTCCGCGGATATTGAAAATTTACCATCTCCGTTGAACAATTTTTATCTCCAAATATATCTAGGAATAACCCCTTACACGGTGGTGCACGGAGTACCAAACACCCTGTATATCATGTTTGTGAACTTCGAGAAGGCTTTCGACAGCGTTAAGCTAAGGCTGCATGTTGTCACCAGCCCTGTTTCTAGTAGTAATAAATGACATCTTGAAAGCTGCACTGGAAGGTGGGGAAGATAAAGGTCTTCAATGGAGACAATTTAACATTTTAAGTCACCTTGATTATGCTGGTGACGTGTGTTTACTTGCACTTAGCCGTGGACTTAGAGTCAAATGTTCGCTCGTTGCATTCCAAATGCAAAGAAGCGGGACTAAAAATAAATGTGCGTAAACCCAAGTACATGTACATCGGCTGGAACACAAGCACACCGATTGTTCTTAATGGACAATATGCGGCAGAGGTGCAAGATTTTTGTTATCTCCGAAGCAATGTCAGCATGGACGGCGGAGCTGAAAAGGATATTGAGGCTCGTCTAAATGAAGCTCATGAGGCCTTCGGCATCCTTTTCAATTTTGCGGAGGTTAAGAGAGATCTCCCTTCGCATGAAGCTGCGGGTTCTTGACGCATGCGTCAAATCTGTGTTGTTATATGGTTTTGCTACGTGGAAAATTACCGTTCGACTTACCAAGAAACTACAAACTTTCGTGAACCAATGCCTCCGACGCATTATTCTGGTCAGAAGTGATCTCCAACGATGATCTCTGGAGTACAACTGAACAGACTACAATAGGGATTGAGGTTCAAAGACGGAAGTAGCAAGGGATCGGTCACACTTTGAGGAAATCAGAGCGACACATCGCCAAACAGGCTCTGCATTATAATCCTCAAGGAAGACGTCGGGTAAATCGACCATACGAGTAGTTGAGCAGGATGTCAGAGGAATAAACAAGTCCCAAGCAACAGCTAAAGGCCAATGCTCGGTATCGCGCCTTGTCGGAGAGAGTTGTTTCTGTCCTATGCCCCTATAGAGGTCTTAACAGGAATTTGATTGATTGATTTTCTACCAAAGACTAATACGAAACTACATACTTGCAAAAAGCGGATCAACGATTTTTGCACCATCAAAAAAGTTTATCTTCGTCACAGAATACCTGCTCGCACCTTTTTTTCAATTTTCAGATCAATGAAACTGGAATTAATTTAAAATAAATTTGAAAATTTCATAGCAATTAAAAGCAATTATAGTAATTTTATGAATAAGTAACAAAAAATAATTTGAAAAAATAAAAAAAAAAATAATAATAAATAAATCAATTAATTCCTCGAAGTTTATGAAAATAAAGATAATGTTAAATTTTGATTTCAGACTAATAAATTATTTCGCTAACAGATGATATAATATTAAGTATAGTTGTTAATACGCAAACCCACTTGAAATCTTGAAATGTAGGAGTCGAACCATAATGATATTAATCAAGTGTGGCAGACAGGGTGGCGGCGCGCTCTTAGTAATTTTAACTTAGTCAGCGAACTTGTCGAGCGTTGCTTGTTGAAACCAGTTCTAATGTTTAGATAAGAATTTGTATTGTGCGTAATGAAATTTCATATAAATTGTGATTGATTAAACGACTAGTTACAAGTGCCAGTTTTGATAACACATGAATTAATTGGTGATTCTATGAATTTATGAACGCTGTGCTTTTGTAAATCTCATAGGTAAAAAGATAGATTAGTTTTATATCTCTGTAAACATCTGGAAAACTGAAGTTATATGTATATTTTATTCCAATCAAACTAAAGCCGTTTTAAACGAAAGAAATTGTCAACGAAAATGAACGTAAAATGGACTTATCGGTAACCCAAAGAGAAATAAAAACCTAGGCTCAAATTTTGAACGAACGATATGTAAGTGATAAACTGTAAAAATGAAAAAATGCACGAATACCAAATTACTAAGGGAGGTCAGAAATTTCGCGGGGAAGGGGGGTAAAATTACACAAGTTATTATTTTTTCTTTTTAATACATTCTCTCTTAAGCCTAATACAATTTATTACATCTCTCAAAGTTTATTAATTCCTTTTAAAAATATGTTTTCTGAAGGCTGAAATAGTTGACTTCACCTCTTCATCGTTTGTAACTTTTCATCCCCGGAATTCTTTCTTCAATTAAGGGAACAAATTATAAGCGGAAGGTGCCAGATCTGAACTATAAGGGGGATGGTTCAATATTGCGCAGCCGCATTTCTGTGGAACAGTCATTGCAACATGACTCTTGTGAACAGGTGCGTTGTCATGCAAAAGTAGCACGCCTCAAGTCCACTTTGCTCTTATTGTTTCTTTGCTGGCATCTTTTAATTTTTGTAGCACGTTGGTATAGTATCCCCTTGTGATATGCTGTGATATGCCCAAAAAATAGTGGCCATGATTTTTCGCCAGATTGTGAGACCTTCAACTTCTTGGGAGTAAACGCCTTTACGGAGCCACTGCATTGACTCCTGCTTTAGCTCAAGCTCATAAATATGAGCTCAAGCTTCAGGGGTAGAAGGCGTGAGGAGAATAAAATAAAACGAAAAGCAGATTACATCTCGGAGCATACCTAACAAATTGCACAATTTTCATTACAATCGATTCTGCCGTTTGTGTGTGAAAGACGGTCGGACAAACAGACAGACAATTTCAAAAACGTGTCTTTATGCTTAATTATTGTTAAAATAAAGCAAAAAACATATTTTTAGCCAAACACAAACACATACGAGGTGACTTATTTTTCAAAAAATATATAATAATCAATTTTTGTTGGAAGCTTTCATACTATTAATTTGAAATCAAGAATTTATTGTTTCTATCATAAATGTCATCTTTTAGTATACACATTTTTAGATTTCCCCTACTTCTTCCACCACCTCCTATACAAACAACACTTTTCATGTAATACTATACACCAATTTTCTCAGTACAAATAACTTTTATCGAGCTTAAATTGTGTATTAAGTCATTAATTAGCATTATTATTAATTCTGGGAGAAAATTCACCGATTAACTTTACTCCCTCTACCACCTCCCATACAAACTGCACAATTTCAATAAAAGCAATGCACTAAGTTTCTCAGTACCTATTCCATTTTTGAAGCTTAAATTTGGTACAGAATATTTTTATAGCTAATCTAGCATAATGTGAAACAAATTAGTGCAATGTTGTCATCCCTTCTACCACTCCCCATACAAAATATTCTTAAGATCACAAAAATTTCTATTTCATCTAAGATAAGACCGGGCTTTATGTTATTTTATTTATAGTTTTTTTTTTAGAATTAATTCAAGGTACAAGTATTTATAATACATTTCCTTAACGCTCTATGTGATCTCAAATCACTCCCGTGAGCACGGGCCTGTCCTATACAAATACGAGTATCATGGTTTCATTCTTAATCATTTATGGTTCTAATTCCAACAAAATACAAAACATTGTGTTCACAGATCCATTAAAGTAAGCAGCTTAGCTTAGTAATACATCCCACATAATGTATTACTAACTATAGTCTCAAAAAATTGCTTTTTATTGCGATTCTTACGCAGATAAAGTTGCCAGCGATCGCTAATATATAAATAAAGATATTAAATAAATAAAAGTCGACTAAATATTTCAACATATATAAGCACAACAAAAACAAGTTTTTGGTGGTTTTTATAAAAAATAATGAAGAATGTTCTTCAAAATAAATTTTGAACAAATAGAATGGTTTGTCTTGGCTTCGTTTTGAAGAACATAAATATTAAAAAATTTAAACAACCACCAAAACTCGCTTCCAAAGCCTCTATTAAACTTTTCAAAATCAGTTTTAATTAGTTAATATTAACCATATTGGCAACTATTCATTTTAAATCACAGATTATTACTAATAATCCGCGCATTACGCGCGTCATTCGACCAACTAGTTTTTCATCTTGTCTACATGTTTAGATACTTTTATTACTGTCTAACCTAGATCATAAAAATATTTGAAGTATATAAAAAAATAATCATTAAATACTCGAATATATTCTACAAAAAAAAATAAATCTTTTTCTACCTTGTATTCTATTTTGTAATGCATCTTGACGAACGTAATCAACCTGTTCTCTATCTAAGCAATTAAATCGTATAATTTGGAATTTCTTTTAAGTGCTTTGACGTAGGTAACCAAAAACGAAATCGGTATGGGAAGATCTACAAACATGTCGACGTAAGTAAGTACTTACTCTCGTATATCGTTGAAGCGTTCTTTACTCGTTATTGGTGTCCGAACACTCTAACAAACATTTGCATGGGAAAATTAAACATAAACTTCCATAACTGGACCTGATCATAAAAATTGTATAGGTACGTCTCTTCCTCATACGGAGAGCCCATAAAGAAAAACAAAAAACAAAAATCCCGAATTATATTTTTTTTCATCTCAGTTATCATGTATGCTTGCTTACCTTATCGGACATGTGAACTATTATGCATACATCGACGCATGCGTTGATAACTTGAATGCATCGATAAAAATAATAATGTGAATGCAATTTAAGAGTTATTAATGATAAGAGGTTTGCTCGAGCTCTTGCATCATAATTATCACATTTTTGTTTTTTTTTGTTTTTAATTTTAACAAAATTTCAACAAATTGAAATGTGAGTTTATAATAATGCCATTAAAGTGGCAATTTTATTAATTTATTACCATGTATAATATTGGACCAGGTATTTTACTCACGATGCCGTTGTGGCTCGATTTTACTGACCAAACCGCGAAAAACCCTTTTTCCATGCTTATAAAACTTTACATCGAATATGCAAATAGATTCCACCTTGATGGAGTTTCTTATTTTTAATTCGGTACTTTTAAAGCTTTAGGCATTTCTTAATAAAAAAAAAATAAGTTGCCAGTTCATTAGTAATTAACCGGTGTATAAATTTTTTTTCTTTAGTCTGATGACATTTTTTCCTTTGCAAGATTAAAAAACCCTTTGCTTTGTCACAATATGCGAAAAATCCACAAAAATTCCAAACCTGAGATCATCAGCAATTATCAGGCCATTTTTGCAGACTCAATTAAGGCGATTTGAAGGAATAAATCAGCGAATGACAGATCCTTTAGGCTGAAGTCATTCATCAGCCTCAAATTGTGTTGGCGCGATCCGGTACGATCGCGGATCCAGACCAGTTTGGGAATCAGGCTGGGGTCTACGATCCTCCGCCACGCCAAGGAACGCTTGTTGAGACGACGCCCGAAGAGATCGTGGCGGAGCTTGTGTGAGGGAGACTCAATTATGTTGCAAGTGGTGAATGGCAATGAAATGATCATGTGACTGATCACCCATGCCGGCGACCAAAAACAAGATCTTGCCTAAGTAGCTGAAGTAGCTATGGGAAATGTGGTAAGGAACGGCTCGAGACGGTAGAGAGTTCTCCTCGGCTACCACGGTCGAGATCTGAAGATCACTCGATTATAGGTGTTTGGCTTTGGTGGATTGGTGCGCAAGGTATACCTGCTTTCAATGCTCAGAGTGGTGATCGTGCAATCGCGCAGCTTATGTGAAGCTGATGGCGAGAGATGGTGGCATGATCCCGACCGCCCAAGTAACAACATCTTTTAGTGCATAATTGGATGAAAATGTGCGCCTATTTCAGTTATTGACCTCCCGATTTTGCGGTGCTTCTTCCGAAAAAAGCCACAAAACTTGCAGATTTGAATATCGGGTCTTCGCGCGACCAAAATTTTGTGTCGCACATGTCAAATTACTAATTCGGAAAAAAGAATTATGAAAAATTTTCGGCAATCCCCAGCCAGTAGTATGGTGTGGTCTCTTCTTGATCATGGGATATGTGGATCATAACACTTTTTTAGCATGGGTCATATCACCTCTTGTCGCCTGAGACTCGATAACTTTTCACTCGAAAAATTGGTGTCTGGTGTCGGATTTCAAAGATGGCATTTAATAAATTACCGCATGGCGCTGTTCTTTTTTTATTATCATCATTTTCTCGCATAAGACCGGGCCCACCATCATGTATGATGTGATTTTTTTTTTTTAACTATTTTTTTTTTGTTTTAGAAGATGACTGGTTTAGCGCGATCATACACGATCTTGTGGTTGGACAAGAGATCAGTTTACGAAAATTTGCGATCAATGTTGCGGTACGCCATTATTAAAACGATATATCAGGTGATCAATTCGAATACAGCTATGAAATAAAATTTTCACTTTTCGACTATAGGCACAACATTAACTAAATGCTAAATGAGAGAACGATTGAAAAACGTGTATTTTATCGTAGAACCGATCGCGTTGATCGGTCGGTGATCCTCTTAAAAATTCTGCCGCGCGCTTCTATTTATCCACAACACTATCTTTCGTATTTTTACGGGGCGGCCGGCGGTTCATCTTGAAAGCAAAAATCAAACAGAGACTTATTGATCTTCTGCTGATCTTAAAAGATGATGACGATCTGTATAATGTGATCAATAAATCCCAGTACAATTTTTATTGGGAGGTTTAGAGTTCGGTTTTGGTTTTTTTTTTCTTCTCCATTTTAGTAAAACAAGATTTTGAAATGTCAAAAAGCAATCCCACGGGATGATCTATGCCGAAACGTTTTTTTGATGTATTGATTTAAGGATTAATGTCAGCTCGTCCATCAATTTGGCAGCAATCATTCAAGGAGATAAACATACTTAACTTATACCTGAATGGTTGATGGTTTCCTCAATGGGGATTTAAATATAAAATCTGAAGGAGAATGCAATGAATTGCAGTTTCATCGTTGGAGAAGCATTCCAAAGGGACGATTTCATTAATATATATCTCGTACGTATATTTCATGGATGAAGTATGTATGGAAGTGAAGCGAGATGACTGTTGTAAAACGAAGGATTGAGTGTGGTCTTGAGTTTTGTAGTGGTTGATTAGGATGGGAAGTTTTGACGCAAATGTGTTTAATTTTGATTTATCTGTAATGTTAAATTGAACAGAATAGCAGTTTTTATATAACTGGGGTAGCCTAGTCACTCTATTTATTTATTTATATCTCTTGAACAATTTAGATAACATTTCCAATTACATCATACAAAATCAGAAATAATAGAACAGTGACAAAAATAATTCAAACATTGAAGATTATATAAAATATTGAATAAAAGAAAAGAAGGAGTTAAAGATCCAAGTTGAAGCTGATCGTGGGTTCTTTACATTCTCAACATCCTAGTAACTAGGATGTTGAGAATGTAAAGAGACTCCTAGTAACTAGGATGTTGAGAATGTAAAGAAACCACTAGGACCTAGTTGAAACATTGAGCAAGTAGTTGTAAAGTTTGGAGAAAATTGCGTCGTAGATGCAAAGACTTTAGTTGAAGTTTGTCACTTTCTAAGTTTCTGGTTTTCCGCAAAATGGCTCTGGTCCAATAATATTAGTTTCTAAGCCATTTTTTGCAAAGCGATCAGCCTCTTCATTGCCCTCAATTCCCATATGTCCTGGTGCCCATATTGAGATTACGTCGTTCGTATTTGCCAGCACGATTAGGTTTTGAAGGCAATCCCAAACTATCCTCGATCCGTGTTTATTCGATCCTAGCGCTTTGACTATCCGACAGGATATAAATAGATTTGTTGCGATGAGCTCTCCTTATATTTTCTCGGATGCATAGCTCCATTGCAATCAGTGCAACCTGGCAGGTTGTGGCTTTTTGCCGAGTGGTTTTGAAACCGAGAAATTGGGACCTTTAACTCCGGTTCCAGTCCCCTCAGAGATACGCGAGCCATCTGTATACCAGATGGTTGATTCCTCTTCCATTTCAGGTAGCATGGATTGCCAGTCCTTGCGTTGATTATAACTTTGAAGGGGGTTTTTAAAGTTGAATTTTGTCGGCATAGCGTCCGATAGTGTGCAGGTTAATACCTCTATTTTCGGGTCTTTCAGGACTTTGAGGCGATCTTTAAGATCACCTGATTTGTATTTATTTTCTCTCTGTATGCGTAACACCCCTTTGATAGCTTCCTTTCATACTCTAGATGAAATCTGAGAGTATTATAAGTTAGCCACAAAGTTTGTAAGGCCAAGAAATAAAGCTCGGAGAAAAAAATGAATGATACTGAAGTTCATATAATCACTCAAAAATCTGAAAACCGCCCGTCCGTCTGTCCGTCTGTCTGTCCGTTTGTCCGTTCGTGTCCTCTCTAGCTTGAGAAAGCGTTGATCTCCAAAGTTAAAATTTTGTACACGTCGTTTGTGACAAAAAAGTAAGTACAAGTTCGTAAACGGGACAAATTGCTCCACTGCACTGAACATTTATTTGGAATTATTAGTGAGATCAAAAAAAAAATTAGATGATTAGCTTTTTCCCTTACTACCCCCTCCCATACGAAATGACACAATTTCGCAATTTGACATTAAACGAATTTGCTGCAAAAGTATAAAAACAATTGATCTGAAATTTTGACTATATTACTTCTATAATAAATCCAATCTGCTGTATAAAAATTATTTGAGTCCTCCCTTTCTTTCCACCACCTCCCATACAAGCTGCACTTTCTTATGAAATACTAAAAACCGATTTACTCAGTACGTATGAAATTTATTGAGCTGAAATTATGCCCTAAATATTTATTTAAAATTATTAGTCAGACCAAAAAAAATTAGGTGATTGGCTTCACCCCTTCTAGCCCCTCCCATACAATTTGACACAATTCTGCTGTTCTGCAATTTAAAATATGTCAATTAAATGATGTTCACAGTTATTTCTAAGAAATTCATGAATAAGTTCACACTCCTTCTACCACCTCACAAACCCTCACCTATACAAACTGCACAACTTCACTAAATCCAATACAGTAATTTTCTCAGTACCTATTAAATTTTTGAATCCTAAATTTTGTATAAAATATTGTAATAGCAACCTTAGCGTGATGTAAAAAAAAGTTCAATGTCGTCACCCCCTTTACCACTTCCCCTACAAAATTTCTTAAAATAAAAATTTTCTCTTTCATCTAGAGTATCGTAGTCCTGTTATGTTTTATTTGGAGATGTGTCAGGGGGATGCTTAGGAATATTTTTATTGCCGCCGTAGGGCAGGTTTTCATTGCTCTTCTGTGATACCAAGACAAGCTAGCCTTAGGATTTTTTGTATCGTAATCTGTGCTTTTTGTTGCAAGGTTTTAGTCCACCATATCGTTGATTCATATGTGCATATTGGGAGAATGATTGTTCTGTAGCACTAGTAGATTATCTTGGGATGTATTCCCAATTTTCTGCCAAATAAGCTTTTGCAGGCTCAAAATGTCTTTAGTGTTTTGGCATGAGTCCATTCTACATGTCTGTCCAGTTGAGTTTACTATCCAGTATAAAACCTAGATATTTTACCTCATCTGAAAAGCGTATTGGTGTTCCATTTATTGAAGGAGATTTTATGAGGATCTTCCCTCTATTTGTGAATGGTACTATCGCAGTCTTATTTGGGTTATTGTTCAAGTTTTTAGACTGACACCAGTTCACTATCACCCTAAAGCTGATTGTATCCTTTCCGATATTATTAAATCATATTTGCCTCTAATGATAATGACGAGTTCATCGGCATATCCTATTGCCTCGTATCCTTGTTCTGTTAGACGTCCAGGAGCTCATGTACTACAATTGACGAAAGAAGTGGGGATGGTACTCCTCCTTGTGGACTGCCCCTATAGATCTGTGCAGTCAGTGTCCTATCACCTAGATCCGTGTTTGTCATTCGGCTCTTTAGCATGGCGTGTATCCATTTTATCGTGGCCATTTCCAAACCCTTTTTCCTAGCTGCCACTATTATGTCTTCATGGGGAGTATTGTCAAATGCTCCTTCTATATCTAGGAAAGCGCGAAGCACGATTTCTTTATAGTCTTTTGCCTTTTTGATTTATCTTACCAAACTATGAAGGGCTGACTCTGTTCATTTCCCTTTTTGGTAGGCATGTTGATTATTATTAAAACATACCTTGTAAGGCCCTGTTCCTATGTGAATGTCCACTAACTTCTCCATCGTCTTGATGTAGAAGCAAGCAAAGTTTATAGGGCGATATGACTTAGGCTGATTGGCCTTTGGTACAAATACTACCCTCGCTTTCGTCCAGATTTTTGGGATGTATTTCCATGCAAAACTAGCTTTAAAACGATCTTTATACTCTAGATGGAATCTGAGAGTATATTGTGTTTGCCTTACAGTTTGTAACGCTAAGAAATAATGCTCGCACAGAGCCGCCAAGGGTACAGAAATATTTGTTGTCGCTCAAGAACCTCGATTCCGAGTGGCCGTCTGTCTGTCTCTGTCCGTCTGTGCGTCTGTCTACAGCATAACTCTCGAAAGCTTTGAGCTACAGTGCTAACAGTTTTTTTGTGTCATTTTTAGCAAAAAAGTAACTTAAAGTTCGTGAATGGGCTACATACCCCCACTCCTTCTACCACCTCCCATACAAATTCCATGAAATCTTAAGAAATTGATTTTTCTTTGAAACTGTTTAAGCTATCAACTTGAAATTTGAGTGAAAGTATTATTATATAAATGTTATTAATATGACAGAATATTGATCCGACGCCTTCACTCCTTCTACCCCCCCCCCCCCCCATGCAAATGGACAATTTTGAAAAATACATATTTTCGATTTTCATTGAAACTAGTAAAGCTGAAAAGACAAAATTTTGTCAGAATTAATTTTACTATAATTGCAATTTATTTTAAAAATAATTATCAACTTCACCTCACTCCTTCTACCCCCTCCCATACAAATTTCACGAAATTTTGAAATTTAAATTAAATTATTTTTCTTCGAAACTTGTTTTGTAAAAAGTATACAAATAGAAATATTAATAATGCGCAAAAAATTTGTTTTGATCCGTACGCTCCTTCTACCTCCTCCCATACAAATGCATAATTTTTGTTAAATGCATTTTATCGATTTCCATTCAAACTAGAAAAAGTACAAACTTAAAATTTTGCCAGAATTTGTTTCTTAATAATTGAAATAAGTGTTAGAAAAAATTATTAGCTCCGCTTTACTCCTTCTACCACCTCCCATACAAAAATCCGAATTATAAATTCAAGAAAAGCATTTCTCCTTCAAGTATATGAGAGCTATCGACTTTGTAATTGAATCAAAGCATGGTGATAAGGATGATGATAAGCAGTTTCAAAATCATCTTAAATGCTCCACTTCCCCTGCTGCCTCCCATATAAATGCCCCAATTTCAGAAAATCTATGACCAATTTCTTTGAAAATAATGAAAACTAAAAACTTTAAATTCAGCAAAAAACATTTTGCATGCCATGTTCGGTGTCATATACAAAAATACAAACCTCCCCCTCTACTTCTACCACCTCCCATGCAAAAGTCTCTATTCACTATTCGAAAGAATTGGAGATGACATATTTTCCGGTATAGTGAAGTCATTTCCATCTCATCTAGAGTATCTTATGATTGGGCTTTAAGCCCAATCATAATTCTATTATGTTTTTCATTGGCATTGGGTTAGATTTAACCCCTTCTGCAGTAATGCAGGAAATATTTTATCTACTCCGGCTGATTTGTCGGGCTTAAAGGTGCTAATCGCCTATCTGATCTTTTCCGAAGTGAAGATCTTACCAGCAATGCTTTTGCTGAACGGCGTTTGACGATACGTCCTTTCCTCCACCTCTAAATCTTCATTGCTGTCAATTATCTTGCAGCCTGGGAAATGTGTTGCCAATAACACTTCAAGAGTTTCCGTGCCGCTTTTAGTTGAGGACCCATCTGGTCTCTCGAGTAGTCCGATATCTATCGAGGTATCTTTTGATAACACCTTTTGCAGTATTGAGACCGTTGGGAGAACATCTATCTCTTCACAAAATCTTCTCCAAGCCTAATTTTTTAATTTTTTTAGAAGTTTGTGATATTCAGTAAGGAACTGTTTATATTCGTCCCAGGTCCCAAAGGGGTTTGCTCAATTGATTAATTTTCTAGTTTGTTTGCGTTTTGCCGCTAGTTCCTCGTTCCACTAAGATAGTCCCATCAAAGCAAACATAGTAAGGGTTCCACATGAAGGAGCAGTATTCTAAAATACTTCGGACGAGAGTGGAAAATAGCAGGGCAGCTATTCCTGGACTTTTATACTGGACTGTAACGAAATGAAGGATGTCCTTTATCCCGCTAACAAATAATGAAAATTTCTCAGGCCGGGGTAGCACGATTTTGGCGGCGGCTCAGAAGCTTGGCGTGAGTCATTGACCTATGAAACCCTCACTAATCTCAGCGGTAAATTCGCACAATAGGATGAGATATCTACTGCTAGTTTGAATAAGCGGAACACAACACTTTTAAACCGTGGAAAAAACACTTTCGTGCGCCACTCATAATTTGGACGACTTTCAGAGACTTAGACTAATAACCCTGTTATAAGTCACTCATTTCGATGAATTGGGACGGAATGAGATCTTAGTACTTGTTCCTAAGCATGCACAAAAATCTTCAGACAAAAATAAATACGTAAAATGTAAATGATTCTTTTCCAAAAACAGAATAATGAAAGAATAATTAATTTTAAATTGTATTCAATTTTTTTTTTATTAATTCAAAACTAAGCCTAATTACTTGTTTTAACCTTAGGGCCCTAGCTGCTGTCAGTCCTGTTCGATGAATTTTATATTTAGTGTGTAAATTGATGACTTTGATTCACTTTTAATTCGCAGCAAACAAAAAAATTCATTAAAGAATCGTTAACGAATTACATTAACGATCGTTTTGATCGTTAACGAGCGTCGTCAACGATATATTAATGGTTCATCAAGCGGACTTAATGGACATTCTTTAATGAATTACTTTTAACGATTTATTAATGAATTCTAAAACGCTTGCAAGAAACAAGTATTTAAGCAAGTATATATCCGCTATCAAAGAATCATTAATGTGACTTTTATTCAAATTCATTAACGAATATCATTTAAGATTCATATACGATATTATTTATGAAACATTATCGATATTTTGAAGAACTGAAATTTTAATGCCAAACAAGAGAAGATCGCAGAACTGTTTCTATTCTGTTGCCTATGCCAATGAACTTTTCACGGATGCGCTCACACTCAAGCAAGTACGCACTCGAGTACGATCCTCTGCAAACTAAATATCAACGTTTTCCACCGTTTCCAACATTTGTAATGTCTTGAATATCATTGATGAAGAGCGAAAACAATAAAGGTCCAAGATGAGATCCTTATGGAACGCCGGATTTTGGGTAAAACGGTTCGGAAAATTGACCATTAATTTAAACTACGAGCGAATGGAAGTGAGTGTAGTCATCAATCCAACTCAGAAGTGACCCATCTAAACCTAAAACTCTCAGTTTGACTGTCAAAAGATCAATATTGACTTTATCAAAGGCTTTCGCAAAATCGGTATAAATGGTATCAACTTGATGTGAAGAATCAAGTTACTTATTGATAAAGCTCTGGTAGCTTATAAGATTAGTACTAGTAGATTTATTCATACAAGAACCATGCTGGTTGGGAATAATTATTTAACTAAAAGAAGTAGTGATAAAATCACAAAGCAAACTTTCAATTCAATTGATGGAAGACCATCAGTGCCAGTAATCTTAGATGTATCTAGAGAAAACAATTTATTAAGAAGTAATTTACATGTAACATGATATTTAAATGCATGAAATATTGAACTATAGGAAGGAGAGTAAATAAATTGAGTAGTTGTGCTGTTTTAGATTTTGGAAAAGTTTGAGGCGAATAGGTTAGCAATAAAACTATAATGACTACTATGATTGTCACCTAAATACATAGTTGATGGTAACGAGTTCTCTTTTATGAAAGTATTAATATACTTTCAAAAGTATTTACTGTTCTCTGGAATTTGTTGTTCAAAGATTTATTTAAAACTATTTTTAACATAATTCAATCGATAGGAAACATTCTAATGAATAATGTCATCAAGAATTGAAAATATTGATGCATAGAAGATTCATCGGAGCTTTTGTTATTAAAGTATAGCATGTTAGCTTACAATGCGGTGGACTCATAATTTCAGAACACTGCTTCCGTCGGTATATCTGGGCCACTAGAATTGGCGGAAAATTGTAGTTAAGGGTTGTTCGAATGGCAAAAAACCTTACCACAATAACAAATGGATGGATGGCTAAGGAACTTGAAGGTTAGCAGACCAAAGTCAAATTCGGGCAGTACTATCATTGAAGATTAAGATTGTTACATACTCGTAATGGAATGTATGCCGCAGTAAACTAATTACATTATTAATTAAAAATATTTATAAAACTCCATGTTGAATAAAGTCTCTCAGACGTGGTAGCTGCTTCAAAAAAAAAAAATTCTCACGTATGCAGTCGTAATAAGTTATCTCACATAAACTGATAAATCATATCCGGATCAAACATTGATCATTTTTTCCCCAATGATTAAACTTAGCTTGTTGTAAATTTCAAAATACCTCCTACAATAGCTGAAATTTCCGGTTCAATATCTTAATCACCTGAAAAAATTTATTTATTATTTTTCTAAATATAGATTTTCAAGCATATCAAACCTTACGCTCTTTAGTATATGAACCGAATGAAATTATTCATACATTCATGTGTACACGTCATTCTGCAGCATTTACCATTTTGATGCGCTATCTTGTAGAGTAGTATGCAAAAAAATAATCACAAGAATTATTATTACACCACTGAATTTGAAAAGGAAAAACCCAACTACCTTGTGCGATCAACATTGCGTTTCATGTGCAGACATTTACCTACGGTTTTAGCGAAATTGTTACGTAAGATATTGTTCATGGTCAAAATGTATATATTTAATATTGAATCATTAAAATAGATCTATCGAGTTTTTCTTTCGGTCAGGGCTCAAGTTTACGTCAGTCGAATAGATCAAAACGCTATCAATAATAATTAATAGAAATAATTTTTCTCACTGAAAACATTGTTAACTTTCAGTTTAAAGTAGGTAATAAAATTTATGTGCAATTAATCTTCGGGAGAAGAAGATAAAAAAGGACAATCAGGTCTTTATGACGTTATTAATTAGCGATTTCAATTTTATGGTAATATTGAGTGGTTAATGTGTTAAAAAGGTCTTTATCGTATTCTTTCTCTTAAAGTTAAGAGTAATTGATAACAAAAGTCTGTGATACGAATATCCTTAATGCTGAAAATAGGACATCTTTAACTAAAGCATGAACCGAAATTATTTTTTTTCATAAAACGTTATCATTACCAGCAAGTAAACCAAAAAATAAAAAATAAAAAATAATAATAATAATAATAAATAGTTCGTATAAAGTGAACGAGAAAATATTCACATCTGGACTCAACGCTTGTGCTCTTAGTCACACACCCGAGTCATGTTCGTTTTTTTGATTTTATCGCGATTTCTATCGACTTCCATGGATTGTAAATATAAGGGCCTGAAACTAATATTTCTTGGTACTGAAATAAAGTGAAACTCATACCTGAGTCGGTGAGTCCTCAGATCTACTCTTTATTGTGAAAGAACACCTCTTAATTAATCCATCATCTAAACCGCGCTTTTCGAAGTATGACTTCGAACCAGTTTATCTTAGGATAACTTGTATTGACTAAAATACTTTGGTCTTCCTTCAAGAGGCGGTTCCTAAAATGAACGAGCTATTAAAGGACATCAAGCCGTGAGGTGTTGATAGATAATGGGTTCCTATTACAGGACGTAAAGATGCAAAACAATCTTCCCACGAAGGTATGGAAGCTTTTCAATGGAGAATAAAAAGACAAAAGCCAACTTCTTGTTCTCGAAATTTACCAAAGTTCCATGGAAATGTTATCTGTAATAAAAGTTTTCAAGGATTGTGGATCCACTTCAAGCTCCCAAAACCAAATAGGGCCAACTTTCGTAGCCGGCATGCTTAGAGTGGTTCAAACCAATCTACATCACAGCTGAGCGGCTACCGCCACTCTACAACAATATATTTTAAGAGGACACGCAGATCTTGCCAGTGTCCAGAAACAGCAGTTAAATAGTTCTAACCACATTCTAGGCTGGTGAAACGAAACTTTTACAGCCCTTCATGGACCTTAAACAAGTAAGCTACGGACGTATTTCGTAGCAAAAAAGCACTAAAATTTAAATTAATTTCACAATTTATCAGTCCAAACCAATGATACTCTGGGAGAGGTTCTTCAACAGAACACCATAGCGTGTTAAGCTGATTTCATCATTACAGCCATATGAAGCAACAATAGATATGTACCAGCTTGTCAAATACAACACAGGCGATTTTTTATTAGGTTGTGATGCCAACGGCCATCACAGATTCCGGAGATAGAAGAGTTGGTATGATAACAAATATACTAACAACCTCCTACATTCTGCTCTCAGAAATCCTTGAAAGATAGTAAGAATACTTTCTGGTGGAATAACGAACTTGATATTCTAAAAAAACCTGGCAAGAAGCTATTTAACAAGGCTAATTCCAGCAAACACAAACTTGCACCAATACCAAGCAGCACTTATACTGGTTTGGTGAATGTTTTCACAGTGTATTTCGAATTGAAAAGAAAGATTTCCGGATTGTTCACTGTTACGCTTTATTATTTGTGATGTTTCGGTCTCTGTTGAGATAGTTTGAAAAAGGTCTCTGCAGACCGAAGCGCTACGAGTAATAAAGCGTAACAGTATAGAATCCGGAAATCTTTCTTTTCAGCACTTATACCGTTTAAAAACAATTAGGTTAGGTTTATAGAGGGGTTGGACACCAATGTATGTAGGCCACTATTAGGCCCGTTGTACGCCTCTGTATTTGTACCATGTGAACCTATATGTCAGCCTGCTCTACCAGTGAAACTAATGAGATTTATTTTTTCAAGGGAAATCATCCAGCTCGGGGAAGAAATACTCTCCGATAATTAGTCCTGGAATTGTTCGGGGCATGGGCAATGGCAAGGGAAATGCTCTAAGGTCCCATTTTCCTCACTGCAGCCTCTCTCTGCAAATATCATAGATTGTAAGGCGAAACCTTCGAGCATATTTCTTAAGAAGATAGTGGCCCGTATATACCTACTAATGTCCGTAGGAAGTTTCTGTCTAGTCTCAATATTTTTATTGATTTCCCTCTATCAAAACTACCCCATAGCATTTTCGTGGTTTTACACGAGTCGCTTTGTAACTATTTGAGATTTTCCCTTCTCCACACTTTGTTGGCTCAAATTGTCTAAAAAATAGTTAAGAGACGTCAAACGAAATTCATGGAAGATATTTTGTGAAGAAAATGATAACGTAACCGATACCGTTAGAGAAATCTTTCCAAGGACCCATACGTGCCTGAATTACTGAATAAGGATGATGGTTCCTGGACGGAGTCTAGCTGAGAATCCTTTGAACTTTTAATGCAAACGCATTTCCCCGGTTGAGCCTCCGCCACAACGTTCATGTGTCGATCGTATTCTATTTAACTCGGAACGAGTAGATACAGTCGTGACGCCAGAAAGCATAAAAATTGCGTTCAGTTCTTTTAAACTTTACAAGGCACCAGGACTGGACGAGGTCTCTCCCGTTATGATCCTACCTGACATATACAAATCATGCATCAGTCTTTGCCATATACCAAAGTTATAGCAAGAGGTTAAAGTGGTTCTTAAACTTAAACCAGGCAGAGCCTTCCATAAAGTATTCTAAGCCATCAGCCTCACTTCGTTCCTTCTCAAAAGCCTGGAAAGACTAGTGGACGACTATCTACGTGCAAATCTGATACTCATGGTCAGGTACCCACACCAACACGCCTATCTAAAAACTAGGTCCAGGGATACCACTTTACATTTGATGATAGCCACCGTAAAGAAAGCTATCGAGGGCACATTTAACTACGTCAATATTGAATTGATACTTTGTACGGCAATAGTGTGGAGCCTCTGCTTACTGCATAGATAGTAAAGCTTCTTCGCTCCCGCGATGGGTGAAGAAAAACGAAAAGGCTCTGCTCACAACGGAATGCCAGAAGGCGGCATAATATCACCTATCCTGTGTGTCCTAACTGTGAATGAACCCATTTTCAATTTTAATAGGAACGCCACCCCACAATAACAATACAGACGATCTTGTCATCATGCAAACTGGTTTGAACAAGTTCTAAGGGATCTTGTGCAGTCTGCTTTACATCTGTTACACAGTTGGGCACTAGATAAAGGAATTACCGTCAACCTTCAAAAATCAGATTTACTCCTCTTCTCTAGAAGAAGACGACCATACATTTTCAATCCACCAATCTTTCAAGGTATCACTATGGTCCTCTCGAACCAGGTCTTATTGCAGATAGCAAATTATCCCGAAGAGATCAAGGAATGGTTTCACTTAATGTTCCCTGAATCAAACGAATGAGCAACACGCACGATACTCAGCGCCTACCCAGGTCTCCATCTATATACGGATGGATCTGAAACTAACCAGGAAACAGGTACAGGAATGAATTCCCACGACCTCGACATACACACTTCTTTTCATCATAACACGCTACTGTGTTCCAAGCGGAAGTATTAGTCATTCTACTACAATGGCACTCCAGCCCAAATCGGTTCTTGGCCTCCTGAACTTTAGGATCCTTAACATTTTTCAATAGTTTTTGTGGTAGGATTTTTAGACCTTCACACAACCCTCTATCTTCGAATTTTTCATTTAGATTGAGGTGACCAAGGTATACTCAAGCAGGCAGCGTGCTTGGATTATGCGTCGACCGGGATTCGAACTCACGACCTTCGCATTGTAGACCAACATGCTACCCACTAGGCTATACCCTAACTTATTAGTCATTAACGTGTGCACAAAAATTCTCTTAGATATACAAAACAGACTCGTAAATTGCTACACTTTATTGGACAGCAGGACTACACTTCTGGTACTCCTGTACTAAAGGACCAAGTCCAAACTAGTGTCCATTTGAAGATAGAATTTAAATCGACTAGCGGCTATAGCTGAAGTATTATATTTCGAATTTAGATACCGGGTTATAACGACCTGTTAAGAAACAAAGCAGCAGACACGTTTGCCATGCAAGGATCTGCAAACATTAATTCCATTAGGAAGTCAGTCGACGTAGCACCAGCAGTGCTGAAGACTAACTTCAAACAAACTATTTTAGATTCTTTCTTAACGGGATGGCGGCAGCAGGATAACTACAGAATGACCAAATCATTTTGGAAAGAACTGAATAAAATAGCTCAGCTGTTAAAACGTAGTCGCTATAGCGTCCGAACTATTGTCGGTCTGACCAGAGATCATTGCCAGCTTAGGTTTAGGTTGAAGTAGTAGGAGGTGGTTTTTAAGAGCCACACTGCATTGGGGCCATCTATCTGGGCCCATTGTACTACCTCGTATTTATTATAAGATGGATCGTGCTCCTCTTGTGCTTGCCCCTTGGTACTCGAAAGCTTGCTTAGTTAAGCTCCTTGCATTCAGGCAGCGGATCACGAGCGACAGCCTTTGGAGAGGGTGCAAAGAAGATGGAGAATCAATCGGAGATTATCTTTGTCACTGTTCACAAATCTCCAGTAGTCGTCTCCTTTGCTTACGCTCTAGATTCTTCTCAGAACTAGACAGTCTCAATGGCGTCAAACATATGAACTTACTTCGGTGCGGTCTAATCTGATCCAAAAATAATTAGTTACCATCGCTTGATATCGATTTTCATTTAAAGTGGCGGCAAGTCCTTTCCCAAAATGTACTTTTTCAGATGCATAGCCTATTTTTTGAATAACAAAAATCATGCGATCCTATTAGAAACCCTTTGCAATGTTCACCGTCATTTCAAACTTTGACCTTCCTGGTTGGGACTGTGAAAAGAAAACGGTTAGCAAATGTTTCCATCATAAAAAATTTGAATTAAATTCATTTGCTTAGTTTCTTACAAAATTAAGTTACTATTAATAAATACCTCAGTTAACTCGCAGCACGATTACTGATAATCGAGTTTAGTAGCAGTTAATGTACAAGTTGTATAGTTCTGATTCAAAAAAATAAATTGAAAACAAAAAAGTTTCCGATAACTAATGATCACTGATCATTGTGCAGGATTTTCGAATAAAAAAATACCCTTAAAATGGGTTCTATTGCTTCCATTTGCCCATTAAACTCGTCTTCACAAAACTGAAGAACTTATACAATTGTCCAAGATAAAAGTCATATGCAAATTTCTGAATGGCAATCCAAGACGTAGCGATATTGGCATGAATTTTTTGTTCCAGCCAAGTCACGAATGTGCCTTTTTCAGTTTCGGTACAGGTTCCGCGAGTTCTTATCCCACGACACTTTAGTTGGACTCTGCAATGCGCGCATCAACATCATCATCCCCAAGTATTGACGACGATAATGATGATGATTCGGGAGGTATCTCGTGTCCTTTTTATTTTCATTCTTTTCGATTTTCTTGATGCCATTAATTCATTATCGTCGTCAGATTGTGGTATTGTATGCAGCCTCTCGGGTGCAGGACGGTCCTCCGGCATCGACGAAATGATTGAATTTAATCTACGGACTGCATCCACCTCCCAATAGTGACTTCTTAATTGACATTTTATGTGTAGCGTCGAAGTCGCGATGTCTACCTGTAGGTATGCAAATTATCGCCGTTACTGGTGCGTTCTTGAGGTCTTCATTTGCACTCTGTTGGTACTCTGGGTGTCTGCTCCTTTAGTTCGTTTCGCTCTTATTATTTTCCCTTCGTTATACTTTGTGTAATCTCTAAAATAGGAATCTTCGATTCAGCTAGACTTTCCCACACACAATAAACGTCTGATCAGAGGTCCCTTTATAGGCCAAAGCTGATTAAATTTTCATCTCACAGAAAGGTGTAACCATAAAACCTAAACGAACAAGCAAGCGTCGGTAGATGGTCCTTTAAGGATAACCACTTTGCGTTGACATTTGACATATTCGGATACCAAATGGTCAGCATGCTAGCCATTATAAAAGCAACAACAACCAAATAGTGTGTCCAAAACATCTCTCTCATAATTTTTCATGTTCTATAATGGGGTTTTATGCCTTTCACCTGAGCCTCCGGCGCACAATAATAAAAATCGAGTCCTAAAATGAAGTTTTACGATGGCAATTTGAAATAGAAGAGAGATTTATTTCAGAACATAAGTTATAAATAGTCACAATGTTATAAAATTACAGTTACGTTAATTCAAGTTTATGTAATACAATTCAAAGTAAATAATGTGCTTGGTAACAATTCAAATTGGTTTTACACTGACTCTTAGAAATTATCGAACGCTTCATTTTGTGTTATAATAATAAATGTTTGCATAAACATTCATTAACTCTAACACTTCCACTTTTATCAAACAATTTATTAATTTACATATTCCGAAAACTATTATAGCATTAAACCAAATTTATTAAGCAATTTAATTCAAAACAAAAATGTGATCAAAATATTAAGCAAAGAAAAATTTAAATTAAATTCCCAAAAAAAATTATGCATGAAGTATTAATTTTCACTGCATCGTAGACCCATCATGGTTCTGAAGCGTTGAAATTTCTCTCTAAGCACCGGCTTGGTAAGTATATCAGCAATCTGCTCATTTGTAGACACGTATGAAAGTTCGAAAAGTCCTTCTTTGAACTTCTCTCGGATAAAATGAAACTTAACGTCTATGTGCTTAGTACGCCTATGAAACTCTGGATTTTTGACCAATTTTATTGCGCTTTGATTATCCATATGTAGTGTTAGATGAACGTCTTGATGTAGCATTAATTCAGAAATAAGCCGGTTAAGCCAAACCAGCTCCTTCGCCGCTTCACACGCAGATACATATTCTGACTCCGTAGTTGATAGTGCGACACATTTTTGCCGTTGCGATTGCCACGAAATCGGACCGGTTCCCAGCATTACAACGAAACCGCTAGTAGATTTTCGAGTATTAACATCTCCAGCATAATCAGCATCACTGAAACAATTTAGATACATTCTAGATTCGTTGGAATAAAATATACCGCATTTCAATGTTCCTTTGATGTATCTCATTATGCGTTTGACCCAAGTTACATGAACGCTGCTTGGCTTCTCAAGAAAACGGCTAACTGTACTAACAGCGAATGCGATATCAGGTCTGGTTGCTATTGATAAATACATGAGGCTACCCACTGCCTCACGAAAAGGAAAATTAACTTCCACTGTTGAATCTTCCTCGATGTATGATGAAGTGTCTGCAGGAGTTGATACAGCCTTCAAATCTGTCATGTTGAATCTTTCTAAAACCTTTGCTGCATAAGCTGCTTGATGTACATGAACTGCTCCATTTTCGTGTCGCGATATTTCTAAACCAAGATAAAAATTGGCTTCAGATATTTTGATCTCTAATTCCTGTTGAAGATAGCCTAACAGCTTTTCTATATCCGTACTATCTGTCGCCGCTGCAATACCATCATCAATGTAAATTGCTAACATAAGCTTTTTCGAGTCGGTGTGACTGATGAAGACACATGGATCGGCACTGCTAGTCTTTAAATTAAACTCCTTCAAAAAATTCGTAAATTTTTCGTTCCAACATCTCGAAGCTTGTTTGAGGCCATACAAACTTTTCTGCAATAGACATACTCGATCAGTACCATCTTCAAATCCCATCGGTTGTTTCATGAAAATCTCTTCCTCGAGATCTCCATAGAGGAATGCGGTTTTAACATCAAACTGCATTAATGCAAGATTTTCCATTGCTGCTATAGCAAGAATTGTACGTATAGAGGTAAACTTAACGACCGGACTGAATGTTTCCGAATAGTCCACTCCAAACTCCTGTGTAAATCCGCGAATCACCAACCTGGCCTTACATCGGTCGAGTTCTCCTCTTGCATTTTTCTTCATTTTATACACCCACTTATTATCTATTACTTTGCTTTTATTCGGCAAATCAATAAGTTTCCAAGTGTTGTTTTTGATCAGCGAACTCATTTCTTCTTCCATAGCTTTCTTCCACTGCTTACTAAGTGGCGATTGCAGTGCCTCTGCATATGTCTTTGGCTCATCACTGTCTGCTACGAAAGCATACCCTTCAGTTAATAATCCAATATTGAGTTCAGCTGACTCACATTTTCTCGGTCTTAGACGTCTTCTCATATCGTCATCATCTTTGGTTAGTACCTTTTCTGGTTTCAAAATTACGTCTGAATTCCTGGAATCTCCAGCTTTGGAAGAAATCTCCTCACTGGGTAAATGTTCCCCTAAAGTTCCCCTTCCGCGATCTTCTGTAGAATGCTTTGGTAGATCTTCCTTAACTATTTCAATGAAGGTTTCATTGTTGTATTTATCTGCACTTGAAACTTCATTAAAAATAATATCGCGGGAAACCTCAACTTTTCTGTTCTCCGAAAACCATATTCGATAGCCTTTGGTGTTCTCACAAAAGCCAACCAGCTTTCC
Source organism: Chorisops tibialis (assembly GCA_963669355.1). NCBI lineage: Eukaryota > Metazoa > Arthropoda > Insecta > Diptera > Stratiomyidae > Chorisops > Chorisops tibialis. The sequence goes on from OY770264.1 coordinate 20,529,799, forward strand.
TTTTCTTGTCTTCTGATCCCATTTCCGTCGCTTTTCTTTCGGAATGTGACAGTAGGCATCAATTCCAAAAACTCGTATATTTCCTATATCGGGAATTTTTCCAAACCATAACTCATACGGCGTTATGTTGTCTTGTGGACTTCTACCACTACGATTGAGTACATATACAGCAGTGCACACTGCCTCCGCCCAGAGATTCAAATTTAACTTCTTCGCATGAACCATAGTTCGCGCGGCTTCCACAATTGTCCTCATATCTCTTTCGGCCCTGCCATTTTGCTCTGGAGTGAATGGAACCGTTTTCTGATGACGAATATTGTATTTGTTGCATAATGAAATAAGCTCTTTGTTGACATATTCTAGCCCATTATCTGATCTAATTACTCGAACTTTATTTCCCGTATCAAGTTCAACATCATTTATATACTTTTCAATTAAAAGAGGTACCTCGGATTTTTGTTTAATGAAAAATACTGTCCGAAAGTTCGAGAAATCATCTTTGAAAAGGAGGAAATAACGTGATCCACTTATAGATGTTTCCTGCATGGGACCGCAGACGTCGGTATGCACCAACTCCCCAGGCTTTGTAGCTCTACTATTACTGTTTTCAAAAGGTAGACGGTGTTGTTTGCCAAATATGCAGGCTTCGCAAAAGAAATCTTTGCAGTCGATAAATTTAATGTTCATATTATTTAGGAACCGTCTCACATGTACAATATTTTGGTGGCATAAACGTTCGTGCCACAGTTTAATACTTAAAACGCTTGTTATTGCCGAATTAGCATAATTTTGAGTATTGTTATACTCATAGTTCGAACGTACTTTGAACAATAGTTTAAATAAACGATTCTCGCGCACACCTATACCAACTACCGAATCGTCTTTTCGTAATTCGCACCTTTTTTCATTCGATATCAACGTTAAGCCCTTATCCAACGCACAGCTTGTTGAAAATAAATTAAGTCTAATTTCGGGCACGTAAAGCACATCTGACAAATGTTTTCTTTCCCATTTTAAATCATTGAATGCCAAAATGTTTATATCCCCACGACCATATGCGAAAATTGTACTACCGTTTCCAATTCTTACCGAAAAAGGATTCTTAAATTGTTTATAATTAACGAACCAATCCTTTCGAAACGACATATGATCGCTAGCACCAGAGTCTAAGTACCAATTATTATCGTAACCACTATCTGACGAAAAGGTTTCACTGATAAATGCATCACCTTGAGCACCACTAAAATTATGTCTATTATTATTTAAATTTCTTTTTGCGTGTCCCGATTTTTGATTTTGGAATCGTATTGGGCAGTTACTTTTCCAATGTCCATAGTTTTTACATACGAAGCACTTTCCGGGTTTAATGGTTTTATTGTTGTTGTGAAATTGTGGCTTACCTTTTGAATACGACTTTCTTGCAACAAGGGCTTCACTTACTTCATTACTTGATGATGTTTGGCTTGACATCCGCGACTCCTCCATTAACAGCCTTGCCGTTAGATTTTTCAAGGTTTGCTGGTCTTTTGCTGTTGACTCCCAGGCACTATAAAAATGATTATAACTGGAAGGGAGAGTCATTAAAATTTTGGTTATAACCATAGATTCTGATATTGTTTCCCCTAAGTCTTTTAGCTGCTGCACGAGCTTCTCGAGCTTAGATATATGTATTGACATGCTATCCATTGAATCCTTAGAAAAATTATAAAAACGCTGTTGAACCAAATGGATGCTAGTATGAGACTTTTGTTCATAGATGCTCTCGAGCTTAGACCACATGTCATGCGCGGTTTCACAGTTCATGATGTGAATCATAGCTTGCTGCCCCACTGTAGTTGCAATCACCTTTTGCGCTCGAGAGTCATCTTTTCTCCATTTTTCTGAGCTCGTTTTACCATCTTTATCCTTGGGAGGTTGCTCAATAGCTCCTGATACGACATCCAGAATATCATAAGATCTTAGAATTACCTTTACCTGGAACTTCCATATCAGCCAATTGTCGTCCCCCTGCAGTTTTTCAATTTTGAGAAGATCGGTGTCCATTTTCCGATTTTTAAGAAAAACGTTTTCCGCACTTTATTGTAACAGTTAATAATCTGTGCAACGCTGTTATTTTTCACGCACTAACAGTCCCACGTGCTTTCACAATTTCCTTATTTTCCACGCACAGAATATTTCTATGCGTTTTTCCGGGAAAAGTCTCAAAAAAAATTGAATCACGCACTGTAGTTTCCGCGTAAGAATAACCCTCAAAAAAAATTAAACGATACTGTTTTTATTTCACGCACTAACAGTTCCACGTGTTCTCCACAATTTTTCTTATTTTCCACGCACCAACAAAAAATCCCTATGCGTTTTTCTGGAAAAGTCCTAAAAAAAATTGTTAACACGCACTTTAGTTTCCACGTAAAAAAAATTAAAATCAGTCAGCACACTTTAACTTTGCATTGGAAAAAAAATTTGCTAGCTCTGGGCCCATAACCTTTTACGATGGCAATTTGAAATAGAAGAGAGATTTATTTCAGAACATAAGTTATAAATAGTCACAATGTTATAAAATTACAGTTACGTTAATTCAAGTTTATGTAATACAATTCAAAGTAAATAATGTGCTTGGTAACAATTCAAATTGGTTTTACACTGACTCTTAGAAATTATCGAACGCTTCATTTTGTGTTATAATAATAAATGTTTGCATAAACATTCATTAACTCTAACATGAAGATATCTTCGGATCTTTGACAGAAAAGGTCGATATTGAGCATAGGTACTGTTATGCAGGGAGGTATCACCGAATCGAAATGAATTGGTTTTGAGTCGGCCAAGTCGAAAACAAAATGCCCCTGAGAATGGTTAACAAGGACCTTCAGGTCGTTGTTGCTATTGTTGTTTTCCTTCTTCAAGGAGCGATAAAAATCTTCACGGCGGTCTGAAAGGAACATCGCTAACACGGCAAGAAAGTTTCACCTATTGTCATACCGAATTGGTATTTTACTCCTGCTGTTGATGGCAATATTTTATCTCGGCAGTTTCGGATCCTTCAAAAGATGATTTTCGAACGCAACCTTAAAGCCATCGGCATCGATGTTGTTCCCGTTTGGTCCACATTGAAAAATTCGACCGGGGGACGGATGTCGTTAATCGCCAAAGAATTTTCGCTACGGGATATCATCGGGCGTAGAATTGGACCTTGCGCATATCCCCGGAGACTGTGAACGTTTCCTTTCGGTTAATGTTAATGTCGTGTTTATTGTGCTCCTCCATATACATGCATTAACCAGTCGCCGAGGTGAGAAACTTCTCGGTGTGGCAGATTCCACTACGGCACTAAATCATTTTCACATGTCCTTGAAGGCAACTACCATGTTAACAACAAACCATCCTATCGCTTCTTGATGAACAAAAGCATTCCCGAAGGAAGAGTGCACACCGGCGAAGATCGTGTGATGGCTCAATTAGGCCGAGACAAAGTACTATGCGAGTACTTGAAGGCTGATGAGCATAATATTCGTTGTGCACAGTGAGTGCAAATGAAGATGTCGGATTGCGGGAGGTCCTGTTGCCTGACGAGCAGTGGAATAATCAGTTGTGAATTATTTTGTACCTGTTGGGAACTACTGTCATGCAATCGTACAATGGTTTTCAATAACCGTGGAACTAGTGAGTGATGAGTTGCTCTGCTCCGATGGGGTCCTGTCTTTTTGCGGGCGAATTGATTGACAAGGCTCTGTCCTCTATTCGGTCTTTTCAATTTTTATGAATTACATTCCTGCGTGGAAGGATGGCTATATGTTTGTGTATGGTGCCATCAAAGATCTCAGCTTACGATTTTGATGGAAGTATATAAAACTATAATTTTATGAATGTAGGTACCATCCTTTTCGAGATGAATGAAATTCGTCCGTTTAGTTACGAAATTCGAAATAAAAGGTAGTAAGCGCCATACAGACAATTGCGAGTCTCATGTACGTTTTGAATTTTCTTCTTTTGAAAAATTAAGATAGTCGATTTTTGAATAATTTACTAAGCATATTCGTATATTATAGATCAAGTTTATTATTCTATCAATAAAATATTGTGATCGATACAGAAAAAAATTTGCTATCCGGAAATTTCGTTTTTTCACGTTTCATAACTAAATTAGCTTAAAAGTGCAAAAAAAATCCGTCTGTGGATTGTTGATTTTGTTAGTGAACTAATGGAAAGTTTCAAGTGGAAGATGGTGGCGGAGGGGCGAGAGGGGAGAGTCAAAAAATACACTTGCTAATATCTCAACTACGAATGTAGATAGGAAGCCGAAAATCAGCATTGGTAGAGAGAGGGTTGTGGGACAAACTCTAAAAATAATTTAATTTTTTTATCCATTGGGGTCCAAAAAGAGGGAGGGGAGAGTTAAAAATAAATTGTCGAATGATTTTTTTTTTCAATGATTATATCTTCGGAGCTACTTTATCCAAAAAATTCTTATTTTAAAACCAATTAGGTGGCATACAATTCAACTATTATCAATTAAAAGGGAGGCCAATAATATTAAGGAGACGGACAGGAGAAGTTAGGGGCAAAGAAACACGCTTCAAAATTATTATCTCTATCTAAAATAATATCTCTAAGCTATGTAATTAAAACTTAAAACATCTATTAAGCTATACTAGCGGAATACAGGAAAAACATAAAATTTGGTCATAGCAATGGGGAGTATTTCAAAAATTGTGCACTTTCCAAAATTTCAAACCGTTATATCTCAAAATTCAATGCAGATATTAAGTTAATATTTTGTCAAATTGTATAACTGTATGATGTATAGTTTTTTAGCGTAAGGGGAACGAGGTGGTGGGCCTAAATGTCGAAAATTTTCATTAATTCTTTTAGAGCTCAAGTAAAAGATACAAAGTTCAAATTTTGTACGTGCATACATCCATTTGATATATATTTGAGGCTTCCGTGGCGTAGTGGGCAGCATGCTTGCTTTTCAGTTAATAGGTCGTGGGTTCGATTTCCACTTCAGACAGGAGATTTCTTTAAGCACGAATTTTTCAGTTGCTACTGGAGATAAAAAATTATTCGAAATAAAATGGGCAGACGGTGTAAAAGTGAAACAGTTTCACTTCAAGAATGCCTCAATACTCAGTAGATGGTTTCTGTTCGCTTTCTATAATATTAATCAGTCCCCCATAACATCTATAAATATTTGTCAGTAGCAGACAGTACAACTCAAAAATATATATCAGCTTCTCCACTCGTTACGGTCGTTCTCACTCCTCTTCCTCTACCTTCCTAATCCCATTACTTCTCTCCATGACTACGTTTGTGCATTGCACATAAAGGCCGAAATTGCCTTCAAACACAGAGCATTCTGTAAAAAAAATAAAATAAAAGGAAAAATATTAATTTGAACTAATATCACTATCAGAATTCCTTAATGCAAGAAATTGCCACAAATCGATTCCAAATTAAAGGATGGAAATCGAATTATCCTCTGGCTCATCATTTAGTGAAGGGATGAAACAAACAAAAACATCGCTACACCAAGTACATAAATAAATTAACACAAAAAATTAACAAAAAATTGGGATCAACTAGCGTTAAGTCTACGCCTTAAACACAGTGAACTATTATACACCAAAAGGGGTCGTAACCTGCACTAGGGGTTTTACGTGTTGTTTCGAGATGAGTATCTGTAAAAATAGAAGAAAAATGAAAGAAAAAAGGGTTCGTCCCAAATACCAACTCTAATCACAGAGTGTTGATTAGCAAGTGAAAGAACAAAACCAATTTTACATTTTTATTTAATGTTGAAGTGTTCTATGTACGTGCGGTACTGCCAAAAACTTGCCACTAGAATCTCCGCAAGAGTTCGTCGTCTATACATATATAGAGCGGTTGAGCCCATAGAATGATCGGTAACGAAACATAACCCACACAGGACGGTGGCCGTCATTCGTCAGCTGACAATTCGCATCTGTCATGCGATATTTGGTTCGTTTACGTCGAATGTTTTGGATGAAGCCGTGTCAAGTTGCTAGTGTCAAGGGAGACCGAGTTGCTGGGAGTCATCTGGATTGAGTACAACACGTGTATTAAAAAAAAATATAGTGAAATTTTAAGTTACAAACTTGAAAGTTTATAAAATTTATTTAACATAAAAGCTTAAAAGTTTGAGATATTAACTGTTTTCTAACCCCTCCCATACAAAAGTATTTTTTCGACCATTTTTAAGAAATCAATTATCACCAAACCATTAAAAGCTATCAGCTTTCCATTTTTAAGAAACACTTTTAAAAATATTTGAAATAAAAATGCATTACAAGTTTTAATATCCCCTGCCCTTCTACCACCTCCCCTACAAAAGTATGATTTCGAATTTCAATAAATCAATAGCATGCTATGAACTTGAAACTTTGTATGAATACCTCTCAAGACAAACGAAATAATACTACATCGCAAATTTTACGATACTTTCAGCCCCTCTACCCATTCTCATACAAATTTACGGTTTCAAGAAAATAAAATATACCGAAGTTCGTAGAGTTTACTTCGTCTATGAAAATAATAATCTGTACAGCATATTTTGAATATGATTTAAGCAATCAATTAAAATATTATTAACATCAACCCACTCCTTAAGGGGGTGTTATAAGGAGTGGGTTGATGTTAATAATATTTTAATTGATTGCTTAAATCCCATACAAACCCAAACTTGCTTAAATAATCGTATGATATAGTCGTGAGTTCAAATACCTTCTACTTCTACAATGGTAATACAGCCCAAATCGGACCTTGGCCTCCTGACATTCAGGTTCCTTAATATTTTTCATTACTTATTGTGGAAGGGTTGTTAGCCCTTCGCACAACCCTCTTTCTACGAATTTTTAATTTTTTTTTTTAATTTAGTAGATCGAGATGACCAAGGTATATCCAAGCAGGCAATGTGCTTGAATTATATATTGCGTCGACCGGGATTTGAACTCACGACCTTCGCATTATAAGACCAACACGCTACCCACTAGGCTACACCCTAGCTCAGTTCAAATCCTGGTCAAAGAATAACTTTGGAACCCTTTATGTGTGGGTACATATATCTGAAATATAAATATAAGTTCAAAGCCTATTTTATGTGACTTCTAACTAAAAATTTACCCCAATCATGCGATAATATAGATGGAATTGAAGTTTCATTAACTTTAGAAGTTATAATTCCCTGCCACATCATTAACCTATTTATAACTTTATGTATAGTCGGTTTGGATTGGAAATTGTTTTAAAATGTACAGCCAAACTGTCATTTTTGTATGGGAGATGGCAGAAGGGGTTGTGGGACTTCAGCCATTTCTACATTAGCTTAAATCGATATAAAAATAACACGATTTAAATTTGAGATCAAGAAAATCGGCGTATCATAAAGTTGTACAATTGTGCCATTTTGTATGGGAGGTGATTGAACGAGTGATGGAACCAAACTATTTTTTCCAAATATCAGAGAAGGCTTTGAATTAAATTTGAGCTTCAAATCTTTGTTGGGAAAAAATTAGTTCACTGTTTTTTAACCACCTCCCATACACCTTTTTCCATGTTGTATGGGAAAGGTAAACGGAGTAGTAAGATTATAATAAAATTAAATACTGTTACTGAAAAATTGTTAACTTCCAAATTTCAAAGCACTATTTTTCTAGAAAACCGACATTTATAAAATTGTAAAATTGTATAATTTTGTATAGAGGTGATAGAAAGGGTGGCAAGATCAATCTAATTTCTTCCCATTTCATTATAATTGCTACCAGTGGCGTGGCGTTAATTAATGCAAGGCATGCATTGCTTCCCTTACGTTTTGCCTCCAGTTGAGTATTGAAATACTAAACTAAAATCAGAACTAATACGTAAATCTATTCAAAAATTTCTAAAAGAAAACGGACAATTTTTCCGTCCAACACAGTAAACATCATAAACATATGTGCACAGGACAGCTTTTTCTAAACAAAACCATTTGTACGAAAGCCCAAAGCTTTTTATAGAGAAAAATCGGCGAGATGCAATTTGAAAAATGCATGCACTAGACTGCCGGCGAGTAAATTTTCGCGCCCACCAAGCGCAAATTCGACGGAAGGGAAAAGTCGAATTTTGGCTAAAAGTTGATAATTTATTAGTCATCCTACGAACTTACTGAACGATGTGTTAATAATATTTTTAAGAACTATCAAATTGTCAGTAGAATACAAACAATTTTCTAGTCTCTATCGGTTTTTTTTTCTGCCACTTTTCTCCATAATATTTCTATATACCTTTTCAATTAGTCGAGAAAAAAATCAATTTTTTAAGAACAAATGGCGCTTGTAAACAAACAAAAATCGGAATTTGAATAATGCGTCGTATCCATTCCAAAAACAAGTTTTCTATTGACAAATCGAAATTTTCACTTACGAGTATATCGCACCGGTCCATCGGAAAAAAAAACTGTAGATTTGTTATTTTTTCTGAAGACAATATCCAAATGCAACACTGGACATCATCGTTCCATAAATAAATGTCACAGGAAGAAAATATTGTCTCAAGTCATTAACTAAGTACAAGTGATGCCGAGCGCGCGGACACACGGTGCGCATTTATATATTTGTTGTCCGGCCAAACAAAGGTACAGTGCACAAGATCGGTTCGAATCCAGGCCTCTTGGGTCTTCAATGGTTGTTTGTGTGACAACAAAGTTGACTCTGCTGCTATCGTCAATCGGCGACCACCATCGCATCACCGCGGATCGGACCCTTCATGACACCCGTGCTCTAATTGGTAACTACAATAGACCTCACAAAAATCGACGGCACCCAGCGCACTATCAAACTCCTTTCTAATAGCCCACTTATGAGAACGCGAACCTTCTGACCGTCTTTGTTTGCTTATTTTCTGCCGCAGCAACAAGGCCAATCGTCTCGAGCAAGTTGTTCGGCCAGCAGCCGCGCTTCAGACTCTAGCGCTCTCTGAACGGTCGGTGGCTTCTTCGACTCACTCCAACCCGGCTTCCTCAAGACACGCTGTAGGTATCTTAAGAAAACACAGATCGCAGACGCAGACGCAGCGAGTTCAATTCATAGAATTTCGACTGATATTCGCGCGATTTCGAGCAAAATTCCATGAATTCGATGTCATCGGGGAGCGCGCACGATCTAAGTCCGTCTCGGGCCTGAGAGATCACTTCTCACAGTCTTACGGCTTAGCTAAGGCCATGAATCAAAGAGCTAAGACGCGCGAGCGCGGTAAGAAACGAAAACGAGATGGAAGGAAAAAAAACACGTCTCGCGTTTATTCCGATTTTCTTTATTCGAAGTGTTTTTGTCTTCCGTTGGATGTGAGCAGCTCCAAAGCTCAGTTCGGAGCTGCATTTCGGGCTTGAGGTGGACGCAAAACGCTGCTCATCAACAGCATCTTAACTTCGCAATGATTTATCTGTACTTGAGCTTGGTCAGAGCCTCGAACTTGAAGTGCGCGGTGGTCCTAACTAGCGGCGCAGAAGGAAGACACGAAAGAATTTTCGATGTTGTCTCAGAGGTTTAACAAAGTACTTATCTGACCAAGCAGGCCTTTTTGTCCAGATTAAATCCAATGACGTCGAATTATACGGCGATGATGAACATCAGGTCAGATTTTTAACGACCGTCGTGTCTTGCACAACTTTTAATTGCCGCCGTACATGATCACAGGGTGACACATATACATATGCCCGAGAAATCCACAGAATTGTCTGTTCGGAATCGACAGATAGAAATCTAAAGTACGATGGAGCCGCGATGATCTCAAGACCGGCGAAAACAAGAGTCATATCTTAGGAATTCCAAACTATTGCTTTCTTGTGTAAGGCGAGAGTGTAATAATTTAAAATCCGGCACCTAACTTACCGTAGTTTGGCTATAACAACAAGATAAGAAAAAAAAACAATGGCCACAAAATATTTCTTCGTTGTTAACTTTGATGATGAGTAATGATTGCAAATTTCAAAGGCATTTTTTACCGTGCTGGGAGGTCATCAGGTTCTAAGATTTTTTGTGCTTTCAAACAGAATGGTTATAGCTACTTCTTCATCAAAAGAAAGACTTTTTTATCATCGGCTCAGCTAAATGATGTCACTGCTTAGAATAATTGTTATGTACGAGATTTGCGTTTTGTGAATTTCATGCAAACAAATTTAGAACAAAAAAAAAATAATAACAAGCATTTTAATTGCTGTTACATTTCATTCGCATTAAGATAAGTCTAAAATCTTTCATGGAATAACAAAACAAATGCCCCGAGTGAGGATCGAACTCACGACCTTAAGATTATGAGACTTACGCGCTACCTACTGCGCTATCGAGGCGTATAAATCAGGACTATCCAGATAATAATGAGATTTCCGTTCTGAATTTGTGGTACTTGTGCTCGAACTTATCTTATCAGTGCAGTGTTTGTGTAAATTTATATTTAGAATGTTCGAAATATGTCGGAATTTTTGTTTCCACTGCATAGCATTGAAATAGATTTTGTTTTATGTACATAGAAATGATAGAGCATTCTTTTTGTTCTCTTAAATGTTATGCAAATTTCAACATATGTGGCACTCAAAACCTTAAATAAATTAATTCCTTAATTAAGTTAATATATGTATAAGTAAGTTCATTTAAAAAAAAAAAACATAACAGGAGTACGATTGGGCATAAAGCCCAATCGTGCGATACTCTAGATGAAAGAGAAATTTTTGTATCTTAAGAAATTTTGTAGAGGAAGTGGTAGAGGGGGTGACGACATTGAATTAATTTCTTCACATGACGTTAAGGTTGCTATCAAAATGTTTTATGCAAAATTTAGGATTTAAAAATTTAATAGGTGCTGAGAAAATTAGTGTATTGGATGTAGTGAAGTAGGGCAGTTTGTATGGGAGGTGGAGGGGCGAGTTTTTGATGACTTTTCAGAAATAACTATAAGCATCATGCTTTTGACATGTTTTAAATTGCAGGTCAGTAGCATTCATACTTATCAGGAAAATCGACTTTTTATAAAGTTGTGAAATTGTGTCATTTTGTATGGGAGGGGGTAGAAGGAGTAAAGCTAATCGTCTAAATATTTTTCGGTTTTACTAATAATTCTAAATAAATATTTAGCGCACAATTTCAGCTCGATCAATTTTATACGCACTGAGTAAATTGGTTTAGAGCATTTCATGAAAAAGTGCAGTTTGTATGGGAGGTGGTGGAAGGAGGGGGAAGATGCAAATTATTTTTATAGAGTAGATTGGAATCATCATAAGACTTTTACATTCCAAATTTCAGATCAATGTCATTTGTACTTTTCGAGCAAATCCGTTTATTGTCAGATTACGAAATTGTGTCATTTTGTATGGGAGGGGGTAGAAGGGGTGGAGCGATTTGGCTCGTTCACGAACTTGACCTTACTTTTTTGACGACGTATACAAAATTTGAAGTTTCTAGCTCAACGCGTTCTCAAGCTAGAGAGGACACGGACGGACAGATAGACGGACGGACGGACATCCGGTTTTGAGATTTTTGAGTGATTATATGAACTTCTGTATCATTCATTTTATTCTCCGAGCCTTATTTCTTGGCGTTACAAACTTTGTGGCAAACTTATAATACCTTATAATCATCTAGAGTATAATTAGCAAATCACATGATTTACTTAGAATTTAGTGTACACATTTTTTTTATAAGCAATTCACATTTAATATTTAAAATTGATTAAGAGTTCGTCAATAAATGAAATTGCGTAGCGATTGATTATGAAAGTGGTGAAATTTAATTTCTGTTATTGTTATAGAGAGGAAAAAATTGCAGGAAAATTTTGTGAAAATGGTTAATACGTGCAACGTATGTAATGAACAATTTGCGGATTCGAAAGAAATGGTTATGTGTATAAGTTGCGAGAACTTTTATCATCCTAAATGTACGGACCTGAAATGTATGACACTAAGGAACCTTTCAATACGTATCCCAATAATTTTATAAGTTCATTAGATAGTTTTTTAAGGGAAAGTAAATTCTTTTCGAATCACATCATTTTGGGGGATGTTAATATAGACATCATAAAGAACAAGCCATCAGAAACTGCAAATGATCATCTTGGCACTCTGATAGAGCACAGCTTCGTGGAACATCTAGAACGTTGGACACGCGAGCCTCTCAGTACTGGAACATGTATTGATCATATATTTTTAAAATCAACTGACATCCAAGAATTCTATCCAGCCATTCTTGAAACTTATATTACGGATAATTTTTGTACTTTGGCAAAAATAACTCTCAATGAAAACGACTTTAAAATTGATGCGGTAAAAATTAAGGAATAAATGAAAGTTGATTTATGTAAATTTTCCAATAACCTACAGGATCAAGATTTGAGCTCAATTTACAATATGTCTTATAGCGAAGAGGCTTTCAATTATTTTTCAGAAATCCTTGAATATCATTTAGAAATTTCAATCTTTACCAGTGGCTCTCAGCATGCCAACTCAAAAATTAGACCTAAAAAAAAACATGGGCTACCAAGAGTATATTTGCTTTAAAAATACACCAAGATAGATTAGGCAGAAAAGTTAAAAAACAACTCGGAAACGTTATCATATTGAAGAAGTACAAAACTTTTAGAATTAAATTAAATTCAATTATTAAAGCAGCTAAAATTTCAAGACTGTAACTCTGATCCCAAGAGGCTATGAAAGAAAATCAATGAAATTTCTGGGCGCAAAAATAAGAAGAATCTGGCGAACGTTACTCACAGATATGATAAAAATAAATATATCTTATCAGAACCAAATCTAGTGGCTAATGTACTGAATAACCATTTTATTAATGTAGGACAATCTTTTTGCAATAGCTTTAAATTTTCTGCTTATAACAATGGAACTTCAGATGTTTCTCTTCCCACATATTTCTTATTTCACCAAATGAACTTGAAAATCTGATATGTGAAACAAAATCTGATAAATCGCCAGGTAGTGATGGCATTACACCTAATATTTTAAAAGCTGCACCCACTATAACATATTCTTAACGCTTGCCCATGTCACTCTACAGATAAAAATGAAAAAGTAATTGCACTGGATTTAGATATAAAACATAAAAGAATTATGAAGAATTATTATTATGATCATATGATATTCTAGATGAAATGAGAAAGAGTTCAATGTACCGGAAAATATGTCATCTCCAATTCTTTTAAATAATTAATAGTGACTTTTGTATGGGAGGTGGTAGAAGCAGTGGAGGAAGGTTTGTAATTTTTGGATATGACACCTAATGTAGTATGCAAAATATTTCGTGCTGAATTTAAGGTTTGTTGCTTTCATTATTTTCAATTGGGCATAGTTTTCCTGAAATTGAGGCACTTGCATGGGAGGTGGCAGAGAAAGTGGAGCGTTTAAGATGATTTTGAAACTGCTTATCATCATCCTTATCACCACGCTTTGATTCAATTTCAAATTCGATAGTTCTAATATATTCGAAGAAGAAATGCTTTATAATACAGATATTTGTATGGGAGGGGGTAGAAGGAGTGAAGAGGAGCTGAGAATTTTTTTTGGCATTTATTGCAATTATTAAAAAACAAATTCTGGCAAAATTTTCAGTTTGTACTTTTTGTAGTTTTAATGGAAATCGATATAATACTTACTTACGATGGCGCTACAGCCCAAATCGGACTTTGGCCTCCTGAATGCTTTGCCTCCATCCATCTCGGTTCAGTGACCGCGTCCTCCAGTTTGAAAATCTTAGCAGTGATTTGCTGTCTGCGTCAATCGAATCCTCCCAGCGCTTTCGTGGTTTTCCGACCGGTCTTTGTCCGTTGACTTTCCCTTTTAGTGTGCGTTTGGGAATCCTTCCGTCATCCATCCGCTCCACATGACCAGCCCATTGTAATTTTTTAAATTTTATGAGGGTTGACACTTCTGGATTGTCGAAGATGGCATACAATTCTCTATTGTATCGTATTCTCCAGATCGAGTCTTCCCTCACAGGTCCGAGGATTCTTCTGAGGACCTTCCTTTCAAAGGCGTTAAGTCGTTTTTCGAACGCCTGAGTTAATGTCCACGTTTCGCTGCCATAGCATAGCACAGGTCTTATGATTGTTTTGTATAGCTTAAGTTTTGTTTTCCTGTGCACGTTCTTGTTTTTGATTATTGGAAGTACCGAATAATACGTCTTGTTTGCCATCATTATCCTTCTTTTAATTTCGATGGGTTCGCTTCCATCCTTCGATAGATTTGCCCCTAGATATATGAAGCTGTCTACGTTTTCTAGGTTATAGTCTCCTACTGTAATATTTTGTCTGATTGGCGTCTTTTTCCTAGTTTGCGTCATAATTTTTGTTTTGTTTTCATTAATGCGTAGTCCAACTTCCCTTGCTACCGAGTCAAGGTTTACAAATACTTCCTTAGCACTCTCCAGAGATCTTGCAAGGATATCTATGTCGTCGGCATATGCTACGAGTTGTGTGGATTTGAAGCATAGTGTTCCCTTGGTGTCAACGGGAAGTTTCCGAACAACATATTCGAGTGTTAAGTTGAAAAGCATTGGTGCGAGGCCGTCACCTTGTTTAAGGCCGTTGTCTGTTTTAAAACTGGAAGTCAGATCGTTTTCTACTCTGACTTGTGACAAAGACTCAGTCATTGTCATTCTTGTCAGTCGAACCAGTTTCGGTGGGACTCCAAACTCCAACATGATTTTATACAGTACGCGCCTGTCGATACTGTCGTATGCTTGTTTGAAGTCAACAAATATCTGGTGCACATCAATATTATATTCCCAGCACTTTTCCAGCACCTGTTTAACTGAGAATATCTGGTCCGTGGTTGAGCGTCCAGCTCTAAATCCGCCTTGGTATTCACCAATTACTTTATCAGCATAGGGCTTAATTCTCTTTTCTAGAATTTTCGTCAAAATCTTATAAGACGTACACAACAGAGATATTCCTCGGTAGTTTTCGCAGCAGAGTTTGTCACCTTTTTTATAAATTGGACATATGATGCTCTTGCGCCAATCTTCAGGAAGTATTTCCTGCGTCCATATGTCCGCGACTAATCTATGTAGGAGATGCGCTATGCAGGTGTCGCCGGCTTTCAGAAGTTCAGCTGGGATTTGATCAGTGCCCGGCGCTTTGTTGTTTGGGTGGTTCCTTAGGGCTGTTTTTACTTCTTCGAGTGTGGGAGGACTCAAAGCGGATCCTTCATCAGCTGTTACATCAGTTATACCTGCTATTGTATCTGCTGCTGCTGTTCGTGTAGGTGATGGGCTCGGGTTAAGAAGGTGTTCAAAATATTGTGCCCATCTTAGTTTTATATCTTCCGCGTTACTTATAATGTTCCCTTCCGCATCCTTGCATAGGGTCGTTTTCGGTTTGTAACCTTCTTTCATCCTTTTGACAAGGGAATACGCGGCTTTTGTGTTGTGTAATTTAAATTGTTCGTCCATGTTTTTAATTTCGTCATTATTGTACGTCCGTTTTTTTTGTCTGCATATTTTGTTTGCAAATCGTCTAAGATCCTTGTACTTGTCTTGTTTGGCTCGTGTCGGCCGTTCCGTTAATATTTTGTAAGCTTCATTTTTTCGTTCTAAGGCATCTTGGCATTCTTTGTCGAACCAATCATTTCTTTTGCGCCGGGGTTGTTGTCCTATCACCTCCTCTGCGACAGATGTAATACCATCTTTGATTTTTTGCCACATTTCTTCTATAGGCATGCTGACAGTGGTATTCAGCATTGTCGCGAAGTGCCTCTCCAAGGCTAACGCATATTTCGCAACTATTTTCTCGTTTTTGAGTTTCCCTATGTCGAATTTAGGAACCGGTTGTATTTTTGAGTGTCCTCGGTTTGCGATTCGACATCGAAACTTGGTCTTTACCAAATAGTGGTCTGTGTCGCAATTAGCCCCTCGACATGTACGCACGTCGAGAATGCAGGAGGCCGTCCTTTTCTCTATTAGAACATGGTCTATTTGATTGAATGTTCTTCCGTCGGGTGAAGCCCACGTTCTCTTATGAATGTCACGATGCGGGAAGCATGTCGAGCTTACAATAAGGTTTTTGCTGCTGGCGAAATCAGTCAGCCTCTGGCCGTTGTCGTTACTAATATCATGGAGACTATGCCTTCCAATTGTCCCTATGTATGCTTCTTCTTTGCCCACTTTCGCGTTAAAGTCACCTAATACTATTTTAATATCATTCGACGGAAGGGAGTCGAATGTTGATTCTAAGGTGCTGTAGAAATCGTCTTTAACTTCGTCGTCTTTGTCTTCCGTTGGGGCGTGGACATTAATAAGCCAAACATTAAAAAAACTTGTTTTGATGCGGATTGCACACAATCGTTCATTGACGGATTTGAAGTTGGTAACTTGGTGTTTAAACTTCTTGTCGACGATAAACGCAACTCCAAATTCCCGGCTTCCCGATGATTTCCCACTTTTGAAAATTGTGTGCGATCTTAAGTCATTAATCTCGTTACCTAATAATTTAGTTTCTTGGAGTGCAATTATGTTTATATTGTATTTGACTGCCTGTTCCAGAAGCTCTCTCACTGCTCCTGCTCTGTACAGGGATCGCACGTTCCAAGATCCGAAGGAATAGTCCATTTTTCGTTTGCGTAGTCGTTGCCGTTGAATCAATCCAGTCCGAGGCGTTGCTTCAGGTTTCGAAACGGGTGTGTTTTTCCGAGGATGAGTTGTTAACACATCGCCCAACCCCCAACTTGGAGGGCCATATTATTATAGTGCTAGAATTTTTCTGTTTCATTAGCACTCGCGCCCATCAGTTCAGCAAGTCAAGTCCGGATGGACAAGACCAGGATCCGGTGGCTACCACGAGGAGGTATGATGAGCACAATTGATGTGTATATGACAGTTACAACACTGGGCGTCGCCTAATGACGCCGATCAGATGCCTACCCTGTCTATACCCATCCAACCACCAATCGATATAATGCATTTAACAAAAATTGTAAATTTGTATGGGAGGGGGTAGAAGGAGTGTACGGATCAAAACACATTTTTTTCTCGTTATTGATATTTCTATTTTTATACTTTGTGCAAAATATGAAGTTGATACCTTTAACAGTTTCGAAGAAAAATAATTTAGTTTAAATTTCAAAATTTCGTGAAATTTGTATAGGAGGGGGTAGAAGGAGTGAGGTGAAGTTGATAATTTTTTCAAAGCTGATTGGAATTATAATAAAATTAATTCTGGTAAAAATTCGTTTTTCTAACTTTGCTAGTTTCAATGAAAATCGAAAAACTGCATTTTTCAAAATTATACATTTGTATGGGAGGGGGTAGAAGGAGTAATGGGATCGGATCAATATTCAGTAATATTAATGACATCTATATCATAATACTTTAACCCAAGTTTCAAGTTGATAGCTTAAATAGTTTCAAAGAAAAATCAATTTTTGAAAATTTCGGTATTTCGTGAAATTTGTATGGGAGGGGGTAGAAGGAGTGAGGGGATGTGGCCCGTTCACGAACTTAAAGTTAATTTTTTGCTAAAAATGACACACAACAAATTTCAGCACGATAGCTCAAAGCGTTCGAGAGTTATGCTGTAGACAGACGGACAGACAGCAACTCGGATTCGAAGTTTTTGAGCGACAACAAATATTTCTGTACCCTTAGCGGCTCTGTGCGAGCATTATTTCTTAGCGTTACAAACGGTAAGGCAAACACAATATACTCTCAGATTTCATCTAGATTATAAAAAAAGCATTTGAGAGTGTTGATCATGAAATACTTCTTGATGCAATGGCGCTACAGCCCATATCGAGCCTTGGCCTCCCGGATGCACCTCCTCCAGTTGTCTCGGTCCAACGACCTCCTCCAGTTTAAAAAATTGAGAAGCGATCTGCAGTCTGCGTCGACTGAGTCCTCCCATCGCTTTCGTGGCTTCCCCTGTGGTCG
Source organism: Chorisops tibialis (assembly GCA_963669355.1). NCBI lineage: Eukaryota > Metazoa > Arthropoda > Insecta > Diptera > Stratiomyidae > Chorisops > Chorisops tibialis. Next base: position 20,547,711 of record OY770264.1, read on the forward strand.
GTTACCTTGAGCTTTGCCCTTGAGCACTCGTTTTGAGATTCGTTCCTCGTGCATTCGTTCCACGTGGCCAGCCCATTGCAGCTTGCGCAGTTTGATCACTATAGATGCTGGTGGGTCGTCAAATAGTTGATACAGCTCATGGTTGTAGCGAATTCGCCAATCATCTCCTTCCTTAACTGCTCCGAATACCTTCCGAAGAATTTTTCGCTCAAAAGTGTCGATTAACTTCTCCGAAAACCGCGTCAAGGTCCACGTTTCGCATCCATATAGCAGCACAGGACGAATTAATATCTTGTAGATGCGTAGTTTATTGTTTCGATGGACCTTCCTTGATTTCATTATGGGGAGGACCGCATGAAATGCTTTGTTAGCTGCCGTGATTCTTCTTTGAATTTCCTGTCGCTCACTGCCGTCCTTTGTGAGAAGGGCTCCCAGGTATACGAATTCATCCACCTGCTCGAAGTTGTATTCGCCTATTGTAATGTTCTGCCTCTCTGGGGCAGTCCTTCGTGTCTGGGTCATGTATTTAGTTTTCGCTTCATTGACCCTGAGCCCTACTTCACCCGCTGCCAACTCCAACTCCTGGAATACCTCCTTAACGCCAAGTATTGATCGGGCCAGAATATCCACGTCGTCTGCATACGCCACCAACTGTGCAGATTTTACGAGTAGCGTACCTCTGGTGTCCGCTGAGGCCCTTACAATAATTAGCCACTCTCTAAGCTGATTCCGATGGAACTATATGCCATCTTGATGGTCCCAAAATATGAAATTTTTAAGATAAGTAATTTCGAAGATAGTATCACTTGAAAAAACAATTCGGCCGACAATTTGTTTTTAGCCCCCCTTTAAATTATTTTAAAGTTTGCCCCACAACCCTCTCTATGTCTCTACTGATTTTCAACTTCTTATCGACATTCGTGGTGGAGATATGAGCAAGTGTGGTTTTTGACTTTTTCCTGCTTGCTTTCAACATCAAATGTTCCTAGCAGCTGAGTGGTTTCGGTAATATTGAATAATAAACATGTTAATTAATTGTATGAAGTGTAAGGCTGTCGACACACGATAGATATAAAATCGTATTAAAATGAAAGCTTCCACTACAGCTTTTGTATGTGACATACGACAGGTTTTTCAAATACCGTATTAAATCAATCTAAGAAAGCTCTATGCATTACGTCAGAGTGAAGCTTAAAATTTAAACGTCAAGCTTAAATTTTGAAATTGTTATACTCTAGATGAAATCTGAGAGTATATTGTGTTTGCCTTACCGTTTGTAACGCTAAGAAATAACGCTTCCACAGAGCCGCCAAGGGTACAGAAATATTTGCTATCGCCCAAAAACCTCGATTCCGAGGGACCGTCTGTCCGTCTATTCGTCTGTGCGTCTGTCTACAGCTTAACTCTCGAAAACTTTGAGGTATAGTGCTAAAAATTTTTGTGTGTCATTTTTAGCAAAAAAGTAACTTTAAGTTCGTGAATGACCTACATCCCCCCACTCCTTCTACCCCCTCCCATACAAATTTCATGAAATTTCAAAATATTAAGAAATTGATTTTTCTTTGAAACTATTTAAGCTATCGACTTGAAATTTAGGTCAAAGTATTATGATAAAGATGACATTAATATCACGGAATATTGACTATTGACTAATATTGAGGGGATCCCTTACTCCTTCTACCCCTTCCCATACAAATGGACAATTTTGAAAAATATATATTTTCGATTTTCATTGAAACTAGTAAAGCTGAAAAGACGAAATTTTGTCAGAACTAATTCTACTATAATTGCAATTTATTTTAAAAATAATTATAAACTTCGCCTCACTCCTTCTACCCCCTCCCATACAAATTTCACGAAATTTTGAAATTTAAATTAAATTATTTTTCTTCGAAACTATTAAAGCTATCAACTTGATATTTTGTACAAAGTATACAAATAGAAATATTAATACTGCAAAAAAAATTATTTTGATCCGTACACTCCTTCTGCCCCCTCCCATACAAATGCATAGTTTTTGCTAAATGCATTTTATCGATTTCCATTCAAACTAGAAAAAGTACAAGCTTCAAATTTTGCCAGAATTAGTTTCATAATAATTGGAATAAGTGCTAGAAAAAATTAACAGCTCCGCTTCACTCCTTCTACCACTTCCCATACAAATATCTGTATTATAAATTCAAGAAAAGCATTTCTCCTTCAAGTACATGATAGCTATCGACTTTGAAATTGAATCAAAGCATGGTTATAGGGATGATGATAAGCAGTTTCAAAACCATCTTAAACGCTCCACTTCCTCTGCCACCTCCCATGCAAATGCCACAATTTCAGGAAAACTCTGACCAATTTCTTTAAAAATAATGAAAACTAAAAACTTTAAATTCAGCATGCCATGTTCGGTGTCATATACGAAAAATACAAACCTCCCCCTCTACTTCAACCACCTCCCATGCAAAAGTCTCTATTCACTATTCGAAAGAATTTGAGATGACATATTTTCCGGTTTATTAAAGTCATCTCATCTAGAGTATCATATGATTGGGCTTTAAGCCCAATCATAATTTTGTTATGTTTTTTTATTACGCCTTGTGAAATCCTGAAAAATTCTGTATCGCAAATAAATCATGAACTACTACTACAATGGCGCTACAGCCCAAATCGAACCTTGGCCTCCTGCCATGCAGGTTTCTTAACATTTTTTTTTTACTTATTGTGGAAAGGTTGTTAGCCCTTCGCACAACCCTCTTTCTACGAATTTTTCATTTTCGTAGAATGAGGTGACCAAGGTATATCCAAGCAGGCAATGTGTTGGAATTATAAATTGCGCCGACCGAGATTTGAACTCACGACCTTCGCATTACAAGACCAACACACTATCCACTAGACTACATCCTAGCTAAATCATGAACGCACCATTAAATTCTTGAAATTGTCTTTCTGTGAAGTTTTTTGTCTCTTTTTTGTAGTGTCAACGAAATAAAACGTCATTGTAACGTAAATTCCTCGATATTTCCTTCTATTTCGTATTGTAAATTCCCCGCTTGAAAAGTTCTTTTGGATCGAGTATTTGCTAGCCGAGTTAATATAGATTACATAGATTAACTCGGGACTTAGTATCGAAGTTAATATATATTAACGCGAGTTAATATCGAGAAGTGAGTTAATACAATTTTATCTCTATCGTGTGTCGACAGCCTAACAAAACAATATTTTTAAAAAGTAATTTCTTCCCCTAGCTATTATATCACGCCATGCCACTGGTAAAATCCTTTCCTTCGAGCGATTGTGGTGTGATTACAGCAATACATTTTATTTTAAAGGATAAGTCAACTTCAATTAACAACCAGGTGTGTATAATGCACATCATCAACTCAACAAGCTACCTAGTTCCCTTTTTTCGATTATCATCTCATCGCTCGCACTAAATTCACAAATTTCAACAATTTATCATGTTCGATCGGTAAGTTGGGCCCGAATTATGCAGTTTGGCATTGAATTTTCGAAAAACCATTTTACTTTTGGCCCAGAACTAATCCGGTAACAATGCGATCCTTTATTCTGGTCAATAGCGCATAAATCGGACAAAAGTTTCGCATTTTTGATCCTTCTTATATGTTTTTGTTCGGAAAACAATAGGCCAGACATGGTGTCGCCAAACTTCATCCTGTTCGAACCTCGGAATGATACGAAAGTACATTTATGTGTGTGATCGCTAACGATCATCGACTTTAATCTTCTTCTCTTGCACATGCGATTAGTGCAAAACGCTTTGTAGGTGTGTAGGAACGGGTCCTTTATCTACTCGCAAATCGGATCGAAAACCGAAGAAAAGGACATCATCCGAAGGAATTTAGGACTTAATTTTTAACAATGATCCATGAAACCGGGTGTTGTTGAGAATTACGGCCGTTTTTTGGGCGCAACGCTACATTTCGGTCAGCTGTGTTTATGCCTGCGACCAATAGGGACATTCGTCACACAACTTTTGACATAGGACGCCTTCGTTCTTTATGGATTTCGTAGGTGTCCTCTAGGACGACAACAATGATCAGGAAATGTGTTTTCCTGAATGAAGTTCGATTTTTGACGATAAGCGTTTTTTTTTGTTGCTGGCTGATCCCTTTTTAATGAACTCATTGATGTCCGTGCTCTTTGATCCGACACCGATTCCCGGCCGATTGGAGAGCACCGATCGAAATTCTTATTACCTTTGAGTGCCTCCTCTCAATTATCAACTGCACCATATCTTCCGTTGCAGGTAATTTCCTTTCTTAAGTATAGCCGCCAAGATTTATTGGTACACCGAACTAGTTTGGTTCGCATAATTTTTATCGAGGCTCCACTTTTAACTGACCGGACTATGCCCACAGGTCAAATTGCATGGCACCACCGAAAGTATTCGTGGTGGCCGGCCACTGAAACATGCAAAAAAAAAAATTAATAAAAATAAGAACAAGCGCCAAATCTTAAGGTAGGCAGCCAAGAAGCTGCCGAAATCTTGCCGCATCAGAAGACCCACAAAAAATCGGTCAAGTCCGATGAAAAACAGAAGAAAAATCACGCTAAGAAAGCCGTGATCTCGAGTTAACAAGATTACAAACAGAGACCCCGCGAAAAAATCACTTTGAATCGTTTTGGTAGTCGTTTTGCTCCTGCGCTTGGACCCCCTTTTTGTCGACACTGACCACGGTGTTGGCTCTTGTTCCCAACGAACGTTGTTGTTTTTTTTGGGGCCCTGGACTGGACGGACTCTTGTTCGAAACACGTTCGCATGGGATAACATAAAATCAACTCGGGGCTGGTGTCTAAAATAAAAGGCAGCTTCGGCGGCGACTGACAATGCCAAAAAGGTTTCCGCCATGTTATTAACTTATTTATAACCAAACAAGCGCGCGGTTTCTCACAGCTATTAATGCGCTGCTCATGCGTCGTGGGTCCTTACCTTTTTACCTACTACGTGGCATGAACCGTCAAACATCGTCGAAACCCATTTGGGGCCTTTTTCTTCGACGCGTTCGTTTTGCAAGCGAACGTCTTAAGAAATCCCCCTTGTCCCGCCCTACCGCGCAGCACGAACAACCGAGGATTATATTGTTTTCCGAGGGCATAAATACTTGTTTAATTCGCGGCCGATATTTTAGCGCGACTCTACCTCCGCTTCTTGTCCTTGTGTTTAGTGTTGTTGTCCGGTTTCATGATGTTCGCTGCTAGTTAACACGTTTGAAACGATTTGCTAACCTAAAACATGATGACCCTCACGAGAAATGACGTTTAGGATTAAGACCTACTCGAGATTGGGGATTGGGATTGACTGCTTTTATAACTGTTCTTCAAGCCGAATGGGTAATTAGCCGTGAATAGGTTAGTAGGGAGCAGTAATTTATTATAGCGAATTATTTCTAGTCTAGATTTCATGCTTGATCGGCTATCGGAATCTTGAATGGGTTTATATTTTAAGGTTATGCAAATGTTGATTTCGTTAGTTTTACGGATTCGATGCCATTGTATCGTATCTGAAGAGAGGACTCAGCTAATCCGGAACTTCTTCTCTACTTCTATAATGGCACTGCAGCCCAAATCGGACCTTAGCCTCTTCACATTCAGGCTCCTTGACATTTTTCATTATTAATTGTGGAAGGATTGTTAGACCATCGCACAACCCCCTAGGGACTTCCGTGGCGTAGTGGGCAGCGTGCTTGCTTCTCAGTCAATAGGTCGTGGGTTCGATTCCCACTCCAGACGGGATTTTTTTGAGCGAAAATTTTTCAGTTGCTACTGGTGATAAAAAAATTATTCGTAATAAAATGGGGAAACGGTGTAAAAGTGAAACAGTTCCACTTCAAGAAGGCCTAGATACTCAGTAGATGGTTTCTGTTTGCTTTCTATCATTCAGTCCCCTATAACATCTGCAAATATACAGTATATACAGTACAACTGAGCAATATACCAGCTTCTCCACTCGCTACGGTCGTTCTCACTCCCCTTCCCCAACCTTCCCAATCCCATTCCTTCCCTCCATGACTGTGTTTGTGCATTGCACATAAAGGCCGAAATTGCCTATAACACAAGTCATTCTGTAAAAAAAAAAAAAAAATCTTCGAATTTTTCATTTTCGTAGATTGAGGTGACCAAGGTATACCCAAGCAGGCAGCGTGCTGGAATTATGCGTCGCCCGGGATTTGAACTCACGACCTTCGCATTGGAGACCAACACGGTACCCACTAGGCTAAGCCCTAGCTAATCCGGAACACAGTCTGCGAATTCTCTCTATTTGTCTTCCACCACCCATACAATATAAATGTGGTCTATTTTCAGAATAATCGATTAATGAAGTTAATTAAAAATTTGGTCTGTTGAGTAGATCGCCTCCACGTGATGCAGACTGGGTAATGCTAAAAGATCTACAGATAGCGGGCAATAAGTCGAATAGCTTGCTATCGGCTCCGTACAGATAACTGTCGGCTCCGTATCCTATTTATGGTCTTTGGCGGATGTGATGGAGGGAATTGACATCGTTCAGCTAGCTGTCGATTCCGTATCCTATCACAGCATGGAGCCTTTTGAAATCTGGACTGGTCATATTTCAGGCAGTTCTCAAGAAGCTCTATGGTTACAAGGAGATATATACCTGTAGTGATTCGCAGGTGTAAGTAATACCTACATGGTGACCATTATAAAGTACGACGCAAAAGTAAGGTCAAGCTCGTGAACGGGCCAAGTCGCTCCACCCGTTCTACCCCTTCCCATACAAAACGACACAATTGCGCAATTTGACAATAAACGGATTTGCTAGAAAAGTACAAAAGCTATGGGCCTGAAATTTGGAATATATTACTTTTATGGTAATATAAATCTACGGTATAAAAATTATGCGTGTCCTCCCTCTTCTTCTAGCACCTCCCATACAAACTGTACTTGTCATGAATTACTCTAAGCCAATTTACTCAGTGCGTATAAAATTTAGCGGGCTGAAATTGTGCGTCAAATATTTATTTAAAATTGTTAGTAAGGCCGAAAAAAATTAGACGATTAGCTTTACCCCTTCTACCCCCTCCCATACAAAATGACACAATTGCGCAATTTGACAATAAACAGATTTGTTCGAAAAGTATAAAAGCTATTGGCGTGAAATTAGAAACGTATTACTTTTACAATAATATAAATCTACCGTATAAAACTTATGCATGTCCTCCTCCTCCTTCTACCACCTCCCATACAAACTGTACTTGTCATGAATTACTCTAAGCCAATTTACTCAGTGCGTATAAAATTAAGCGGGCTGAAATTGAGCATCAAATATTTATTTAAAATTGTTAGTACGGCCAAAAAAAAATTAGACGATTAGCTTCACCCCTTCTACCCCCTCCCATACAAAATAACACAATTTCGCAATTCGACAATAAATGGATTTGCTCGAAAAGTGTAAAATCTATTAGTCTGAATTTCGGGATATATTATTTTCATAATGATTTCAATCTACAGTTTAAAAATTATTTGCGTCCTCCCTCTCCTTCCACCCCCTCCCATACAAACTACACTTTTTCATGAAATGCTCAAAGCCGATTTTCTCAGAACATATAACATTTATCGAGCTCACATTTTGTAGTAAATACTTATTTAGCATTATCACTAAAATCAGAAAAAAATATTTGACTACCTTAATTGCTTCTACCCCCTCCTATACAATATGACACAGTTTCACAACTTCATAAAAAATCTATTTTCTTGAAAAGTATGAATGTTACTAGTCTAAAATTTAAGAGATGTCAATTTTATGATATTCTTAGTTATTTCTGAAAAAATCACTAAAATCCTCCCACCGTTTCTACCACCTCCCATACAAACTGCACATTTTCACTAAATCTAACACACTAATTTTCTCAGCTCCTATTCAATTTTTACAGTAAGCATTTAGTATAAAACATTTTTATAGCTACTTTAGCATTATGGGGAAAAAATTAGTTCAATGCTATCACCCCTTCTAACACTCCCCATACAAAATTTCTTGGGATCACAAAAAATTCTATTTAATCTAGAGTATCTTAAGATTGCGTTTTACGTGCAACCGTAGCCCTGTTATGTTTTTTATTACTTATTTCTATTATCGTAAAAAGAGGGTTGTGCGAAGGGCTAACGAATTTTTTATTTTCTTAGATTGAGGTGACCAAGGTATACCCAAGTAAGCAATGTGCCTGAATTATATTTTGCACCGGCCAGGATTTGAAACCACGACCTTCGCATTACAAGATAAACACACTACCTACTAGGCTATACCCTATTTGCAACACCAGAAATAATCACATCCCGACAGCTTTATCAGTACGTTGCTATCATTTGAAAAAGTTATTGTTGAATTATAATATTTCGGTGATATAAAACTCAATCAGCGAACATTTACAATTTTTGTGTGTCATTCTGTTTACGTTTGAACCAAAAATTACTGAACGGATTTTGATTTTGATTTACTTAACTATTCATATTGACTGATTATACGTCAACCAGGATTTGTATATTCTTTTTCCATTAGGTCGGAAGCAGGCCATTGGTATAGTCCCATGTTAAGTCTGCGGCGCGAATCTTTTTTTGCTAAAATCCAGCACTGAATACGCCAGCACATGCTCCGACATTTTTACCAATCGTGACGAAATCAAAAGTACACATAATCGTCGCCAAACTCCATAAACGACCAAATCAAATACGACTACTTTTTCGCAGACTTCCAGCTGACAAAGTAGCGAATGCAACTTGCAACACATGCATAAACTTATTCACTTAACTTTCGTTTTATAAGAGATCGGAATGTCGGCCTTAATTTTTCTGTGTCTGTTAGACTAGCGCGTAACGAATTTCACAGCGCTGCAAAATCGATACCAATTAGTGAAAGATGTTTCAAGGGTGGGACTCTAGTTCAAGGAGGCCCGATTCTTTTACAGGCTCTTCAGTATGTCGGCTCTTATAATATCCGAATCCGAAAGGCCCAGGGGTGAAAAATAATATGATAAAATAAAATAAAAGTAACGAACACATTGAAAAACGATGACAAAAGGGGCGAACAAACGATCGATTGATCACCGTCGATCAGACGACCAATTGGCGCCGCCATAGAATTTCTTGAATGGTCCACTTTGCTCTCTGCCATTATCCACACACTGTTTGAAAAGATACCTACGTTATATCTTTTCAGGAGGCTTAGATACCTTTAAAGCCTCGAGCGAAAATCGATCGTCCAAAAATTTTTGTATTTGTTTTTTTTTTATTGAAATAAGAAAAAGACTAAGCTATTGGATGGAGGAAGAGCAATAAGAAAACCAATTTTTTTTTTCGTAGTGATCATCTTAAAAAAAATGTTTTTTCTCAACCTATTTATGGACAATCTTTAAACTCTTTTGTGTCCGTCAAGAGGGTACGGTCTAGATTGTGTGAAGGTGGCGGCTTACTCTGTTTACCGATTCACACACGGCAAACAAAAGATGGACCTAACAATGGGGGGTTTCGAACACCGAGCTCGTTCTATAAGATTTTTTATTCGGTTATCTTTTTGAGATCCTTGTAGGTGAGATTGTAAATTACTAGAGGCATTTTTAGTTTTATTTGTATCTATCGAAAGTAATGTGCTACGCGGTAGGCTTCGACAAGCCATTACTGAAGTAGTATTACAATTGAAAAAAAAAAATTGGTAACAGATTCGATGCTGAGAAATTATCAAAGCGCTTCCTAAACGACTCTGTTTAGTTGAGTGTGAATGGAATTTCCGTAGTGGTAGACAAGGCGCACATATCGAAAATCTTCAATGAAATTTTTCGGCGAGTGTGCAAATATTTCTGAGAAGTAACAAAATATCTGAAAATTTACAAAGACGAAAAGAAAAAAAAAAACTGAAATAGACGTATAACGAAATTATGAATGGGATGACTCGTAATGTGTTTTGGGACCAGAGATCAATTGATAGCTGCGAATGATTGTTCAAGATAAGCGATTTTGGAAGATTGGTTGGTAGTTATTTTCCTGTGAGAATTTCCTACATTTAAAAATTATGAAACTTTCACTGTCTTTTTGATTTGAGCATTTCTGATTCGATATAGTTAACGACTTGAAAAATAATACAAGAACATTAATATGTAGTGAAATGTCGAGTTTGGGTTTATCGGTCAAATCAAACTGGTGACGCGATACAATTTATAATCAATTGGTAAATAAAAGTGTAGTAATTCAGTTTTAAATAACAAAAAGCCATCAAAAATAAAAAGAGGTTGTGAATTTTCGTTTATTACAAACAAGCACATGTAGCTGGGTGTAGTCTAGTAGGTAGCGTGTTGATCTATAATACAATGCGAAGGTCGGGAGTTCAAATCTCGGTCAACGTATTAACAGTACACTGCCTGCTAAACTGCCTGCGAAAATGGAAAATTCATAGATAGAGGGTTGTGCGAAGGGCTAACCACCCTTTCACAAGCTATACATATAAATATAATTGAAGTGTCTGTCTGTTATTTGCTTAGAAATGACTATAAGTTATTTTTTTGCTTTTTTATAGCAATAACTAAGCAGAAACATGCGTTTTTAAAATTCTTCTCTGTCTGTCCGACTTTCACGCTAAAATAGCTGAACCAATTGTAACGAAATTTTCACAGTTTATTAGGTATGCTCCGAGATGTAATCTGCTTTTGGTTTTATGTCACTCCCCTCACGCCTTCTACCCCCTACCATACAAACTGACACATTTTCAAAAATATGTAATATTTGATTTTTTTTTTCGAAACTATAAGAGCTATTAATTTCAAGTTTAAAACATATTAATTCTATTATAAATTCAATCTTTTAGTTTACAAATTATTCAATCCCCCCACTCCTTCCACCACCTCCCATATAAACTAAACTTTTTCATGAAATACTATACACCCATTTTTTTCAGTACGTATAACTTCCATCGAGCTAAAATTTTGTACTGAATCCTTAATTGGCATTGTTATAAGTATCGGGAAAAAATTAATCGATTAGCTTCACTCCTCCTATCCGCTCCCGTACAATGTGGCACGATTCCACGACTTTGCAAGAATTCGATTTTCTTGGAAAGTGTGAATGGTACTAATCTGAAATTTAAAATATATCAACTGCATGATGTTTGTAGTAGTTTCTCAAAAAACTACTAAGAACCCCCCACTCCTTCCACCACCTCCCATTCAAACTGCACTTTTTCATGAAATACTCTACAACAATTTTTATCAATACGTATAATTTTCATCGAGCTAAAATTTTGTATCAAATTCTTAATATGCATTATTATTAATATCGGGAAAAAATTAACCGATTAGCTTTACTCCTTCTACCCTTCCCATACAATATGTGAATATATGATCTAAAAATTTAGAATATATCAATTTCATTATGATTATAGTTGTTTGTTGAAAAATTACCACAAGCCCCCCACTCCTTCTACCACCTCCCATACAAATTGCACAATTTCCTTAAATCCAATGCATTAATTTCTCACTACCTATTCAATTTTTCAAGCTTAAATGTGGTACAAAATATTTTTATAGCTACTCTTGCATGATGTGAAATAAATTAGTTCAGTACCGTCACCCTTTCTACCACTCGTCATACAAAATTTCTGAACATCACAAAAATTTCGCTTTCATCTATAGTACCGTATGATTGGAATTTACGCTCAATCGTAGTCCTGTTAAGCTTAACGTTATTTTATTTGGTCTTTTTTTTAATTAACACAAGCTACAACTATTCACATGTCCTTAACGCTCTTTCATACTAATATGATCTCAAATCACGGGATTGATTTGATCACGAGCCTGTCCCATACAAATGCGAGTATCGTGGTTTCATTCTTAATAATTTATGGTTCTGATTCCAACAAAATACAAACCATTGTGTTTAAAGAGTCATTAAACTAAACAGATTATATATCTCACATAATGTACACATTACTAACTACATTCTCAAAATTGCTTATTTTGCGATCCTTCCGCGGAAAAAGTCGCGGGCAATCGCTAGTAACAAATAAAATGTTAATTTTTGGCTGTAGTGCTATTGAAGAAGGCATGCACGTGTATTTTGTACGAAAAGGAAGGAAATGTTGTAAGGACCACAATATTTTTATTGCAGAATAAGTCAAAAAAGAAAAAAAAACAAATAAGCAAAAATAATTTCTCTTTTTAGAAATATTTGTTTATTTAATAAAATATATGTAATTAATTTTTAATTATTCCCGGTCCCTTCAAATACTTTTGATTTGCCAGACTCAGTCCAGAACTTAAAAATCGGTATAATGTAATAAAAGAAGTGCTTATATGTGCAAATTCCTATATCCGACATTCTTTGTGATGAATTTCCCATTAGATTTATTTATAATAGCTTTGAATCTCTTTGTTTATAAATAACTGTAAATGTTCTTGTATTTGAACTCATGTCATAGGAACATAGAGTTGTCCTCGTGAAAATACATTGTCATTTTGGAAAAATTCAAATTTACAATATGCTAAAAACAACATATTTAAAAAAAAAAGTTTCTAGGCTAAAAATTGAAGCAAAATTGAGCATTTGATCAAACAACCTCCGACGCTGATGAACTTGTCTCGCCAAAATTTAGCTACAATTTTTGAATCTAGTTCAATTAGATTCAAATAGAATCAGTTTTAGACATCAAGTCTCTAGTTTCGAAATGAAAAAAAATCGATTTTATTTTGAACTCATGCATGGATTATTTTGAAATTTTGATATTTTTACACTATTCAAATCGTAAAAAAAATGTTCGTAAAAAGAATATCGACCGGGAAACGAACCCGGGGCCATTCCCTTGATAGACGATTTTTTCCACTGATCCACCGATAGTGACGAAATTATCTCGGCAAAACTTAGTAGTCTACTTAATGTGAGTCACGTGACTCCAGATATATGCATAGTTTTTAATTATTATATAGATTGAAATAGTCGCTACCTAAACCAGGGCCGGCCCTGTCAAGGTACAAATGAAGCAGTTGCGCCGAGCGGCAGAAGACCGAATAGTTAAACCCAGCGATGAAATCGCTACCTGTAGCCAACATTTTTCAATAAATTTTCACGAACATTTGCGTAAATTCAACGAATCAATTCTCTCTAACTGTTATTGTTTATTGTTCTGATGATTTATACATAATTATTTTTTGTTTGTGTCTGACACGTAAGGCACAAAGTGTCCTCAGTTGATCTTCCACTTAATTGTTTAATCCTTAAACAACTTTTTATTGCTTTTCCGAATAAACAAATAAATTATTATCTTTTTAGCTACAAAACATTTGTGTAGCTAAAATTTAGTTTTTTCTAAGCAACACGCATAGTTCAAAATGTCACGAATTTCGCATATAAACTGCAACATATGTATATTATGATTTCAATATCAAAATTGAAATAAATTTATCAATAAAATGTCGTACAATTTTCATATATTTTTTCGTGAATCAACTTTTATGACTAAATTTGCGTCAAATATTTGTTGCTAGGTGCCGTCATAGCGGGAGTCAAAAAAATTCGCTATTTTGTCATCAATTAAAAAATATTATGACATTTCTGTTTAAATTTCTAAGCACAAATTTCTAAGTACAACTTTTTGCCATCTTTCTTTCTTTCTCTTCTTTTTAGCCGATCCACGAATCGACCCAATTTTTGGCTTCTTCTGCAAGATGACGCATGGCCTGGCTGAGCAGCAATTCCGTCCTTACGGAAGTGGTGCTCAGCCAGGCTATGCGTAATTTATCGCAATAAGTGGTAGTCGAAAGGGGCAATATCTGGAAAATACGGCGGGTGAAGTAGGGTGTTCCATTGCAGGATTTCCAGGTAGGTTTTCGCAACGTGAGCAAGATGTGGCCGAGTGTTGTCGTGCAGCAAAATCACATTGTCGAGTCTCTACTCGTATTGTGATCGTTTCTACTTCAATAGTCGGCTCAAACGCATTAGATGTTTTTTGTAGCGATCTCCCGTGATGGCTCACCTAGTTGCAGCAGCTCATAATACACCACGCCGAGCTGGTTCCATCAAATGCACAGCATGATTTTTGAGCCCTAGATGTTGAGCTTGGCCGTCGATGTTGATGTATGGCAGTGATATTTCCACGATTTTTTCACTTTAGATTGTCGTAATGGATCCACTTTTCATTGCCAGTGACGATACGATGCAAAAAATGGTTCCTTTTTTGCCGTTGGAACTTGGCTTCAACTCGTATGGCATCCAATTTTCTTGCTTATTATTATTATTATTATTACTATTAGGGGAACGCGTGAGAGCACTGCGACCTAATATGTCCTATTGTGCGTTTATAGCCCCTTCACCCTATTATAACTCAATAGCTTTGGATAATTTGAGAATCTTTAAGGGAGCCGTATTGGCTAGTTCTTCCGTAGAAAGGAAACCCTTTCCAAGAAGACTGTGTCTTTTCCTAGCTACTGCTTCACAGTGACATAGGATGTGTATTGTCGTTTCTGAGTCCTCTAGACAAAGACGACAAATGTCGGTTTCAGCTAAGCCCATATTTTTGAGGATTACTCCACTGTGCCCCGTCATCAGGCCGATTAGGGTACTAATATCCTTCTTGCTGAATTTTAGAATATCCTCCACTTTGTTTTTTTGTGGTAGGATCAGTTTTTTGAAATTGACAAGCCTGGAAGTCTATTCCAGTAGATTTTATGTTCGTTTTCTACCCACTTTTTGAGTATGGGGTTGAAGTACCCTTTTGGTTTTCCGCAGAATGGCTCTGGACCAATAAAATTTGTTTCTGCGCCGTTTTTTGCAAGGCGATCAGCCTCTTCACTTGCCTCAATTCCCATGTGTCCTGGTACCCACATTAACCGTTCTTGCTTTGAATCATTTCCAAGCTTTTCAAACGATTTAAAATGACTTATTGAGTCTCGCCCAATAAATCTGCATGTAGTTGTTGTATTTGGCATGAATCTTCGTCCAGTAATGTCTCCGATTCTGCATTTGCAAACTTCTTAACCGCTCCGAGACGATCCTTCTCTTCCACTCCGAAATCACCCATTTATAGCGTTGAAACCATTCGTGACACGCTGTTTCACTAATTACGAGCAACTTCCAAGCAAATGGTGCCCCATAGCATGACGAATCTCCAGATCATATGGTACCCTAGAATTAGTCAGGGATACAGCATAAAAGCAGGCCCATTTTTTTACGCATTTCTTAATTCAGTTATGAAATATGAGAATTTTTAGCTGTTCTATAGCTTTGACATATAAAATTTGTTGTTCAGATTTATTTACTTTTATTTGGTTCAATGTTATCGCTTTTAACAATAATTCCCAAAAACAATCCCAGTCTACTTGGGGATGTGACCGATCCTTTGCAGAAACTCTCAGATTTTTTTATTTAGGTTTATCATAGCTATCATCAAGATATAAAGACACTGCCAGAAGTGTTTTCACGAACCTTATAGTTTAGTTCCTCATTATTTTATAATAAATAAAACTTGCAAGTAAAAATTCAAAAAGCTAACGTAAAATTCGCCAATAAGCAGACATTGGCTTTCACCTACGAAGAAAATTGCACTAAGTCGATTTTTCATTTTAATCAGACTCTTATTGCAACAATAAGTTTCATCCCTTCTACATTATTCTTCAGGTTCTAGATACAGTAGCTTATCCAGGATTTTATAAAAGTGGGGAGGAGTGAGCGGAATATACAGAACAGAAACATTTATTTAGTTTTGTAAAATATATTTGGTTGAATTGAATAGTACATATTTGAAGTCATATAGTTTTATTTATAGAACGTAAAATAATTTGGCAGATATCACGCACAATGTTTAATCAATGCATCAAATTATCAAAAGCGGTATAGGAAGGAATACCCAGAATCGCCAAGTTCATTACAAATTAGTTAAATTATAATTAGGACCGCTATGCGTCACTGGTATTAACATACTTTCAGATAACTTCTAGGGTATACAAATTGCATTGACCTGCAGTGCTACTTATTAGTTATTTGGTAATGGTATGATGCTTAGCCTAATATTATTATTAAATTAATTGTCAATGCAACCGTGAAGATCACTTAAAAATCAGCCAAATAACATATTTTGGAGTTAACCTATTACGCCATTGACCAATTGAAACTGAATATCCCAGTAAAATCGATAGATATATATATTTTCAAACTTCATCAATAACCTTAGTACCAATTCTTCGTTTTTCATCTGTGGTGACTTTAACATGACCGCCACCTCGTGGTCCAATAGTCATTCAGTGCCTATACCTACAACTTCCCTTCTTAACGTTTGTGTTTCGTCTTTTATCGAACTTTGTTCACTCCAACAACACAATAATATTCACAATTCCAACGATAAACTACTTCACCTTGTATTTTACGAATGCTTCTAATGTGTTAATTTCGTCTTTTGATGGATTTCTTCCCATTGACACCCGTCACCCACCTTTAAACATTACTGTAACTATTCCGCTCAAAGTCTTTTGGCCATTTATGTCGACGACTTCTAAAAGAAATTTTAGGAAAGCTAACTACAGCGCCATAAAAACGGAACTAGGCTTGGTTGATTGGGACGCTATATTGAATGATCTTTCGTCTAAACATGCTTTAGCACTCTTTCATAACATACTTGACAAACTCATTGCACAACATGTTCCACTGCAAATCTCTGCTATGAGAACTTATACTGACTGGTTTTCAAAATCTACAATTCAATAACTTCGAAAGAAAACGATTCTTCGCCGCATATACAAGCGATCAAATCATATTTCTGACTACTAGAACTATTTTTCGCTCAGATTGCTTGCCAAGAACTCCATTAAAAATGATTGGAACCATTACCTTAGTTTCATTGAGTCATGTTTAGCTCGTAATATGACTAAGATCTTCTGGTCATACATTACAAAAAATAGAAAGACGTCCCCACTTCCCTCTATTGTGCGTTATGGAAACATCTCTGTTGTGGAACCTCAAGGTATCTGTGATCTTTTCGCTTCATACTTCAGCTCTGTTTTCTCTTCCACCGATAAGAATCTAAATTATGATTTCTTTGTTGAGAGCCATGAACCTTTGGGCTTCATCCCTATTTCTTCGGTCGATGTTGCAAATTGCATTACTCTACTGGATCCAAACACTAATGGTGTACCGGATGGTATTCCCAATTGGTTCACCAATTCACTTTGTGATGAATTATCTTCTCCACTTGCGATGATTTTCAACAAATCTCTCAGGGATGGTTACTTTCCAGTGCTTGGAAGCTAGCTACTGTGATCCCAATTTTTAAAAAAGGTGACAAGACTAATGTTACAAACTATCGGCCAATCTCAACACTGAACTGCTTTGGAAAAATATTTGAACGATTAGTTCATAGCTCTATCTCAGAACATCTTTTTCATCTTATTTTTTCAAAGCAACATGGGTTTCTTAAAGGCAAGTCCACGACTTCAAATCTCCTCGAACTTACTAATATTGTTGCGAAATCCTTTGAAAGCCATAGATCCATGCACACCATATATACTGACTTTGCCAAAGCATTTGACTCTGTGAATCCTAAGATACTCATATCAAAATTAAAGAAGTACGGTATCAGTGGTTCGCTTCTCAGTTGGATTTCTTCATATTTGTCTGAACGAAGTATGAGAGTGACCTTTCTCGGCAAATCATCACCCAGTTTTTCGGTAAACTCCGGAGTTCCTCAGGGTTCCATTTTCGATCCACTCTTATTTCTTGTTTTGATAAATGACTTACCATCATTTTTATCTTCTGACTGTCTTTTATATGTTGACGACCTCAAATTATTCCGAGTGATCGAATCTCTTTCTGACTGTCTGGCACTGCAAAGTGACCTTTATTCTCTATCTGAGTGGTGTCTTAACAATGACATTTCTCTTAACATTGAGAAATGTCTTTTCATGAAGTTTACTTGCCAACTTAACCCCCTTAAATTTACCTACATAATCAACGCGACTCGTCTTTCTGAGGTTAGCACTTATAAGGACCTTGGTGTTCTATTGGACAGTAAGCTAAAGTTTACGCATCACTATGCTCAAATCTCTGCTAAAGCCTATCGGCTCTCTGATTTTATATTGCGCTCCACTAAATCCTTTTCAAGTATAACCGTTGCTTTTTTGCTGTTTAAAACGTTAGCTCGTCCTATCCTAGAGTACTGTTCTCCCATTTGGAATCCCCATTACCAGTGTGATATTGACCTTATTGAGTCTGCCCAGTGTAACTTCACTCGATCTCCATTCTTTCGCTTTGATATACAGCAAGTTTCTTATGCTAATCGTTTGGCTGAACTTGATCTTCCATCCCTTTATCAGCGACGTATTTTAATCGACCAGTGTACATTATACAAAATCGCTAACGGTATCGTTACTTCACAATTGCTTATCGAACTATCATTCCGGGCTTCTACTGCTACGAGGAATCATGATATTTTCAATCTCCCTCGAGCACTTCATAGTGTTTATTATCATTCGCCCTTTCCTAGATTTCAAAGGATGCATGATCTCCTGCAGCTTGGTTCTTTAACTGTTTCATATAGTTTATTTTTACGAACACTTAAACACATTCTTGACCTATGTATCTTGATTAACGTAACTTCTAGTAATTTGTAATTTTATTGTTTTTATTATTTTTATTTTATTTTTATTTTTTTCCACTTCTAAATGGCGGCTTTACATTATTGGAGTTATCTGTGTTAAAGCTGTAAATAAATAGATAGGGTGTATAGTAGTGGGTAACGTATTGGTGTACAATCCGAAGATCGTGAGTTCAAATCCCGATTGACGCATAATTCCAGCACACTGCCTGCATGCGCAGTACACCTTGGTCACGTCAATCTACGACATGAAAAATTCGTAGATGGAGGGTTGTGCGAAGATCTAACAATTCTTCCATAATAAATAATGAAAAAGTATTAAGGAACCTGAAGGTCAGGAGGCCAAGGCTCGATTTAGGCCGTAGTGCCATTGTAGAAGAATTAGAAGCAAATCGATAGCCTTCTGTGGTTACTACGCTCAGTGGTGAAGATAGGTGGGTAGGTAGACACAGGTCTAGGCGCATATAGACCATAAGCTGGTCCATGTTGTGATCCCACAGGATCTCAGAAAAGACTCCTGCTCACTCTATGAAGCATTGAAGGCTTCTGGCTTCCACATTTCCCAGATTACCGAGGCTATCAAAGAAGTGTACGCCAGGGTGGTGTCTCCTTTTTTTAGAGAGAGCAGTGCAAGTGGATCGGATATCAATAAATTTTATACGAGCTAGATAGCGCATGGACGTACAGACAGACATCCGGCTTTGAGATTTTTGAGTGGATATACCTATAAACTTTTGTTTCTTAACCTTATCTCTTGGCGTTAAAAACTTTTTGGCAACAAGTAACTAAATGAGATTAAAGAATTTTGCTTACATTTATCTCCAAGTGTATTTCAAAGTTGTACAAGCGACATCCAAATAATCAAAGCATGTGGTATTAAAAAAGCAGGCAACAAAAAAAAAGATACTTAAAATCGAAATCGCACACGACTAGACATGCTCGCACATGTTTAACGTCTCGTTATGTGGGCCACGCGTACGCAAACACGTTTTCCAAACGCTCGCAAAACACGCAAAAAAAAAACCGATTCCATATGAATTCTTAATGCGTGATCGCGTTCACACACTCTGAACCGAACGCATTTCTCATCGCCTACCTGTACCTTACCCATACGCGTCACTTCATTAATTAATTTTTGATATCCATCGATTGTGACTTTGTCTTATTTTATAGATCGAGGATCGTACCATGGCCCTCCGGTTCGAGGATGGTCCAGATCGAAGATTGTGCCATGGTCCGAATCAATGGGCAAACAATAAGAAGAAGACGAAACGAATTAACTACCCAACAAGACAAAACCGCGCGAAGACGATAGACTGCTGCCCTTTGTGCAGAGGCTCTCCGAAAAAAGGACTCGAGGGCACCGCGGCGGCCATCATCGTCGATTTCGAATTCTGGAATGGACACCTACAATTTGAAGGTTTGTCGAATGTTGAGCGCAACCTCACTAACGAGATGCGATCGATCGTGCTAAAGGGATCATTGAGGCGCTCGCGATGGCGCTATCGGCATTTGATCTAATTCGGGTTGGAATTCAGCTCGTTTCCGGTGTCTTAAGGTCCCTCTGCGCTCCGTAATGGGGTCCGTCGTTACCTCGGCCCAAGACAGTGTCGATCTTCACAGGGCCTCTCAACTGTGATTTGAAAATGGGCCCGTGAATGAATTGCGGCCCATACATTCGGACCACTTTCCGATCAGTTAACACATGTCTTACGAGATAAAGGAATTATGTAGGGGGCCAGGGCTCAGTGTACGACATAATAAAATACGTGTTTGTTTGGACCTTAGAGTGGCATCCGTATCTGTTGTTGAATGGCGGACGATGGGATCTCGTTGTTTCTGGATTCTATCACACCTAAGGAGGATGCATCGCGGGACGGTGCACGGACTCTTATTGGGTTTAAGGTAGTCGTCGCCACGGGATCGTTATGTTTTACATTCGAAACGTGATTCTATGCTAATATTCGGCCGATTCGGCATCATTGTGTGATAAGACGACTGTCTGGACGGGAGTCTGGGACCTTTATCATTCGCGCGATTTTCAGCGCTGGCTGGTCTACCTGTACTGTTCCTCCTGTCCTACAGGTAGAAATTTTTCTGAACTGAGTCTTTTATTTTGTACAATCGGCGCGCGATTTATTATCTTTTTTTCTTTTCGAATTTAATGAATGGGCCCACAAATAACGCATAATCTGCCCGGTATTTTTGCATATTTCGTTTCAAAATAATTAATCGCGTGTTGCATGGGATAAGATGATTATTTGTAGATACTCCTTCATTGCATATTGATTATGTCACTGGCTTATCAACAATTAAACTGAATAGTTTGAGTGATACAATACGATAATTAAATATGTTTTCAGTTAACATTAAACTCAGAATCAAATAAAATATACAGGGTGTTTGGTACTCCGTACACCACCTTGTAAGGAGTTATTCCTAGATATATTTGGAGAAAAAAATTGTTCTACGGAGATGGTCAATTTTCAATATCCGCGGAGATACAGGGTGATCAAGAAAAGGTTTCGGACCTGTACCCTCACTCACTCAAAACGCTATATCTTGAAAACTAATAATCACAATGTCATTTTAACGTTGTTTTTATAAGTGCCGTATTATTGCCTACAAAAGATGTGTACACTTGCATTGCATAAGTTTCATAGTTTAGCAAAAACTATCATTCCAATAATTTAGCACTTTTATCAAAAAAACAAGAATATGTTGATCAACACTCTCCGCTTGAACTAAAAGAACTTATGAATGGTTTTTATGGTTTATTTCAAATTTCCTTATTTACAATAAATGTTCAAAATGGCCACCTTCATTTTGAATGCACGCTAAAGCTTTTGCCAGTGTTCTCTTTGTGTTCATACTCCTCAACTGCTGCCTTACTTCTGTTGCTGCCGCATCGATTCTGGTGTTTAGATCCTGCAACGTTATTACTTCCGTTGCGTAGAAAAGGTCATTCATCCGTTCTCACATAAAGAAATCCATAATAGTTAAATCAGGAGATCTTGGAGGCCAGTGTATCGGTCCATTTCTACCGATCCAGCGATTGCTATAATTGGAATTTAACCAATCTGTGATTTGTCGGCCGTAATGAGCTGGAGCATCATCGTGTTGGTAAAACATGGAAGCCAATCGTTGCAATGGCATATCATCCAATAACTCCTGTAGATCATTTGTCAAAAAATGCAAGTAATTGGAACTATTTAGGGTAGGCGGAAGCCTAATAGGACCAATGAAATCGTCACCAATCACACCTGCCCATAAATTGACACTGAATCTGTGCTGAAATGATGCCTCTCTTCTTGTATGTGGATTGCTCTCAGCCCATGTGTGTAAGTTGTGGAAGTTTGTGATACCGTCTCTGGTGAATTGGGACTCATCCGTCCAAAGAATGTTGTTCATAAAATTCTCGTCACTTAGTTGTCGTTCAAGGAGCCAATTGCAAAACTCCATCCTTTTGGGCAAATCAATGGATAACAGCTCCTGCACTGGTGTGTGGTGGTAAGGATGCAAGTGCTCTGCTTTAAGGACACTCAAAACTTTCCACGTAGAGATGTTTAACTGCAATGCCAAGCTTCGGATACTGATTGATGGATCATTTTGAACTGCATGTAGTATTCCTTCATCGGTTGGAACTGTGATTATTGGCGCAGGATTTGCATTTTTGCTTGTCCTAACGCTGCCTGTTTCCCGAATCTTTCTTTAAACTTCTTGGAATACTCTCCTGTAAGGTATCCGATGATTAGGAAATCTCTGATGATACAAAGATCGCGCCGTTCGTGTATTTCCTTGATACTCTCCATAAATGAAAATGATGTCTGCATATTATTCATTCGTGAACTCAGGCATTTCGAAATTATTTTCTAAATTTTAGTGACACCTTGTACTTTTAACAATGTAACTAAAACAGATAAAAATATGAAGTAAGATTTGCTTTTATACGCTTTTCATTTTGTTAGGTACCCTATTAAAAAAAACAAAGTGTTGCACCTAGTTGTGTTGAAACTCATTTTAATTTAATTCATTTCCTCGATAATTTAAATACTAATTAAAGAACATTCCTCGATAATTTAAATAGTAATTAAAGGACAATAAGAATATTTCAGTTAAACAACATTTCAGGCAGTTTTTTTGGAACGAGGGTTGCTTTATGGCACATTTAATTTTTAAGCCATATGTATTTTCGCTTATTACCTGGAAAACGGGAAAACCTAAGTCATTAGTATGTGTTCATCGTTTGTAGGCAATAATATGGCGCATAAAAAAACAATATTAAAATTACATTTTTATAATGCGTTTTTTTGAGAAAAACTACATTGATCCCAAAATTTTGAGGGTCAAAGTATCAAAAATTTGTGTTCTGTAGCAAATACCTCAGTTACAATGCGGACTATTACACCAAATGAAAGGTAATTTGATTCCCTAAAAAACAAGCTTTAACACTTTGAATTGTGATTATTAGTTTTCAAGATATAGCGTTTTGAGTGAGATAGGGTACAGGTCCGAAACATTATTCTTGATCACCCTGTATTTCCGTGGATATTGAAAATTGACCATCTCCGTAGAACAATTTTTTTCTCAAAATATATCTAGAAATAACCCCTTACAAGGTGGTGCACGGAGTACCAAACACCCTGAATAATCTGACAAATTTTTGATTTGATATCTGTACTCAATTTTGAGATATAATGATTTGTAGTTTTGGAAAGTGCGCCATTTTTGAAACGCTCCCCATTTCCCCCCACTACTATTACATCCACATTTTATATTTTTTTCATATTTAACAAACAAAGCTTAGTATATGTTTCAAGTTTCAATTACATAGCTTAAGAGACAGTCGAGATATACATTCTTAAGTGTTTTTCTTTGCACCCCTCTGACCCCTTCCCTTACAATAATTAGCCTCTTTCTAACCTAATTCTAGTAGGTCTATATGCCACATTAGTGGTCCCAAAATATGAATTTTTTGTGATTAGTAATTTCGAAGATATAATCATTTAAACAAAAAATTGGCCGACCATTTGTTTTTAGCCCCCCCCCCCTTTTGGACGCCAATGGATTAAAAAATTACATTATTTTTAAAGTTTGCCCCATAATCCTCATCATACCTCTGCTAGTTTTCAGCTTCCTATCTGCATTCGTGGTGGAGATATTAGCAAGTAAAGTTTTTGACTCTTTCCCTCTCCCCGCCTCCCCCTTCCACCTGACTCTCCCCAACATTTAGATGATGGAGCTCATTCACCCAATCAACAAACAATCTACCCAAAAACGAACATTATTATTAACGGTCTCGGAGATATGAGTCCATATGTACGGCGTACGGCGGGACGGATTTTTTTTTTTGCATTTTTAGGCCAATTTAGTCATGAAACGCGGAAAAAAAAAATTTCAGGGCAGCAAATTTTTTTTTTATAATATAGTAGTAATAGAGTAATAGACAGTCGTTTTCGAAAATGAGGAATGCACTACTCGCGGCCGCTTTTCCTAGAGTTTATAGAATCCAAAAATTGGAAAACAAACACGTGCAAAATATTAACTTTGTATATTTTACCAGAAGTCTAAAAAAATTATTAAAAAATTTCGACACTTTTCCTCACCACCTCCCTCTCCTTACATCGCCCCCCCCCTCCCCCTAACTTACAAATTTTACCACAGTTATAAATCATATAGTTCTACATACATCTGACAAAATTTCAATTTAATATCTGTATTAGATTTCGATGGACACTGGTTTGAAATTTTGAAAAGTGATCCACTTCTGAACTAAAAACAGACAAAATAATTTTCTGTGAAATCCTGCATCCTGCAGACCCAATCTCCTGCTCAGTACTACCAGCTCCGTGCGTATAGTGAAGATTTCCCCCACTTCCTCCTCTGAATAAAAAGGGTTTCATTTACCATTCAAAGTACGAAAAAACGAACGACCGTAATCGAGTCAGGATGGCAAAAACTGTCAATCGCATCGCGTGTACATACATAAACCTAATAAAAAAAAACACCCGGTCACCCGAACCATTGTTGTTTGTTTTCTTTTTTCACACGATATTACTCACAAAAGCATTTTCACCAATAAAGATCGTAAAGCTCTTATCGACACAGTGGACTGCAACATAAATCGGTGGAACTTGCAATAGCCACAACTCACATGTTCCACTTCACGCCGAAACTCAGAACAAGGCCAACCAAACAAATCACCAGCATAAAGCACCATTGACCACTTCGCACATCCTACCGCACCTATCAGTTCCCAAAACCCACCGATCAGATCATAAAACCCACCGATCACATCAATGCTCGCTAAATAAATCGTAGTCACACTTCACCTATGGCCTATCCATTCATTACTATACGTCCTCAGTGTAAAGCAATAGTACTGAGAGCACGAGCAGTGTGTAGATGATGTAGTTATCACCAAAGACCATCAACTAGGTTTGGGACATATGTCACTGATATCACTGAACAGTTTGCAGATATCGCTAAGCGCGAGCGATATAACAAATACGAAGAAAGTCAATACAATGTATTAGATGTTCCAAGCGGCAATTGAGCAACGAAAGAGCTTTCGTTGCTCAATTGGTGAGCTTAGCGCTGGGGCTCGGTGAAGTGCGACTGTGATTTGTTTAGTGAGCTTTGATCTGATCGATGGGTCTTGCGATCTGATCGGTGAGGTGGGACGTGCGAAATGGTCAAAGAGGTGCGCTTTCCTGGGTAAGCGGCAATTTGTTTGACGGGCTTTGTTCTGAGTTTCGATCTAATCGGGGTGAGGTGGAACATGTGCGTTGCAGTTATTGCAAGTTCTGCCGATTTATTATGCAACCCACTGTATCGATAAGAGCTTAACGTTCTTCATTGATGAAATTACTTGTGCGAGTAATATCGTGTGAAAAAAAGATGACAATAGACCCTTTTAGTTCGGTTTTCTATGACCAGGTGTTTTTTTTTTTGGTTTGTGTCCATGCGATGGGTGAGCGGCGATTCATTTGGCGAGCTTTGTTTTGAGCTACAATATTATCGGGGCGAGTTGGAATGTGTGAGTTGCGCGATTAATGTACGAGTGCGAACAAAATTTCTGGGATTTGTACCGATGCTTATTGTGGAGATTTTATTGGCGATAGACTGTAAGCAATATACATTTGCTCTGCTTTTCTAATCGCAGATCTTTTAAATTTTCAATCGCAGGTATGTAAAATAGCATTTCATCTCTATTTAGAAAGTAGCCAACGTAGGGGTCAGGTATTGATCACCGAATTGATGTGGTGTTCATTGCAGTTCCTATTGGGTCTTGGTGCAGTTTCCACTTAATGCATTATAACTAAAAAAATATTGGTGCACGATATTCATGCGTATTTTGTTTTAAAGGTGCAAATCGCAGCTTCAAAATTTAATTTCAATATTCTTATGTGATGCTATTATTAATGTTTTAAATGAAAGCGTAGCTAAAGTCAAAAAGCTCCAAGGTGCAGGTAGCACTTGTACATTGGTCCGATGTGGCATGTACCTAGGACCTCTATAAAAAACTTTATAAAATATTTAATTTTAATAAGAAAAAATTTATTACGAATATCGATATATTTATGAACACATATAACTTAACAATACTAATTACTCATTACAAAATTAGTGTTCGAAATATTTTATAAAAATATCGATTTTCTACAAGTGAACTAAAATAATGGTATAGAATCCTTTTTCAATGGCGCCACAGCCCAAATTGGGTCTCCGGTTCTAAACCTTTAACAAATGGATCATTTGCTGATACTTCGCACTACCCTTGATTTCGCAACCCTTGATTTCTCGTAACTTGCTATGGACACCAGGTGCAAGTAATAAATAGAACTAAAATACGAGGATGGTACCCAGTACTGTAAAGTATTTTTCTAACATAAAGAAACGATTAATCTTTTTAATATTAAGAGGATACAAAACAGGACAAACAAACAAAACGGAGAACAAACTATAGAGGAAAAAGTCCCAAAGCTTTGGAAATTATTTCATAAACAATAACACGCAGAAAAACAATTTTTTCTTCCTGTGCGAAGCACGGGCTACTTCGAAAGGGTAACAAATATTGAAAATTTACTAAAACCCCAGGGCAAAAAATTATTGAAAACAATTTTTTCAAAACGTTGTTATATTTGTCAAAACAGCAATAAGAGCAAGGTAAATATATCCAAGGTACATGATTTTCCCCTATAGCGGCAATACACTATTACTATCGAATATTTGTCAAAATGTCGATAAACTTGCGTACTAATTATCACAATTCCAGCTTATCAATGACAATAAAACTTTTTTTCATATCAGTTTTTCTAATGAACTTTATCAGTACAGGATTTTTTTAAATTTTATTAATACTCTAGAAGAAAAAACGTTTGAACGATTTTTGTGTTGATTTGAATTAAACTGTGTCATAAATCCAGTAATTGATATATTATTATCGGTATCTTATTGTCGTTGATTTATTTTAAATATTTAAGTTTATTTTTAGCTCATTGTAGTCTGCTGCTTACATTTAACTTAATCTAAAAACATTGTAATTTAATCATAGATAATGTTCTCTAAATCCGCTTATCTTCAAACATCTGACTAAATTTGATTTTATTTATTTTATCTCTCCAGTTCACTACCAAATATTATTACTCGCCATTTTCACACAAAAAAATACAACAAACCACTAGCGGCAAATTATAAGCTGAGCGGTAAGCGGTCTGGCAAAAAAAAAAGATACAAATCATTATACGCTTATTTTTCGATGTCGTCGTCAGTCGAGTTTATATCTGTGTGTGATGTGTTCAACATAACGAAACATGTTTGTACATAAGCCAACCGGAATGCCTACGATTGGCAGAGTTTACTGAGAGAACATACCGATACATCATGTAATACGCCTACATGGAAGGTGTGAATTTATTCGAATACGCCTTCAGAGAGTCGTGACGAAATTTTATACAAAATGAAGAATTAATTCGATTTTATTATAACAATTTTTTGGTGGAATTAATTCACACGCTCATTCTAAAATAATATAAAATAAATAAATAAACTTAAATTTCAACTAGATATGGTATCATCATATAAGTAACATAGTATGTGCATAAATCGAACTCACATGCTCCATAAAGTTGGGCCTTTTTCGCGAAATTATACCCAAAAAAATATAAGAGCGTAATTTTTGAACTTCTATAAAGTTTTACGTGTTTCTTAGTCTTTTTATGATACAAATTAAACCGGCACGAACTTTGAATTTTTTTTTTAAACATTTAAGGTTTTTTCCTAAGTCAGTATGAAAGCTTACTACTTGCTTTTAAACAGTTGCCAACTTTACTTCAAACCATATTCGGTTCCGACAGAATTTAAGCCAAAAGAGTTTAATTGCAAAACTAAGTTTGTTTCATTTTTAGATTTTAAACTTTATGGTTGTAAATCGCTACATGTATGGTTTTGTCTTACGTTAAACAAATCTTTAGCCTCTCTAATTCATGTTCTTTTGAACCGCAAAGTGCATTTGTTTTTTGCAAAAAAACAAAATCAGAAAATAAGGCAAAAATAACTTCGATTTGGAAATTTCCCGCTTTGTGCTGCAACTTAGTGAGATTTTCGATAAGTTTGTTGTTTACGTCGATTCGTAATATTTTAATTGGAAGTTTCGTGTACAATTTCCAGGATTTTCATAGAATCTGTGATAATTTTGTGCGTAAATCAAGGCAAAATTTCATTCAATGTGAACTCTATCACCATAATAGTAATTCAGCTTTTTTGAAACTATATTCAACCGTTTTTTTTTTAGATAAATACATCGAATAAAGAATACATCAAAGAAGTTGATACTAAACAACCATTCAGCATAGCAATTGGTCCTAAGTGTTCAGCAGTATCAACTTTTTCATCTACTTTGACCAAAAAATTTATCAAAGTTCCAGAGTATTCAATATTTATTTACCAAGCAGTGGATCATTTTTTATTTTTAATTTGCAGTACGACGATGATCTTAAAAGGTACTTTTTATTTCTGCATCGTTTATATCGAATAGAAATTAAGAAACGCGAATACTTGAGCTACAAAATAAGTTTTAACTGCTTTATCGTAAATATTTCATGTTTTTTGGGTAATTTGAAAGCATTTTGTTAACTTTTCGACATTATAATTTAAGAACATACTTAGCTTAAACCGTTTTCTGGAAAACTACTTCATTTCTGATACGTGCCTTTTCGCTGACACCGACGATGTATTATATAATAATTGTATCTATTTTTTTGTAATAAATGTCAAACAAAAGATTTTCATTAATAAAAAAAAAATTTAGTTATAAACCTTAAGAGTTATATTTGTCTAATCCATACCCTTTTTATTTGAGATGCAACAAGGATTTAACTGAAACTATGGGAAAAAAATTAAAGCCAATTTATTTAACTTCCAGGACATTCGCGGTTTGATTTTTAGTTTCCGTCGTGTGAAACAGAAATGAGATGGAATTAGAAATTCAAGCTTTTATCTGTTTCACAAATAATCTTTAATTGCACTGCTTTGATTTAAAACTTTTCAGTTTCTTATGCTTTTAAGCTATCTAAAATTTCCCATTTAAACTTTTTTTATTGGAACTACATACAAACCAGAATATCTTGAAATTAAACCCATATTTTTTACTGTGTAATTATAGAAGAGGTGTATTACATTAAAGAGATTTAACATTTCACTGCAAGTTGAAGGTCGCCTTATATAATCATATTATTGCTTATTTTCTTACGGATGTTATTGTAGTTTGTATTTGATAGTTTTTAAATGAATTTCGATAAATTTATTTAAGGGGGTTACTGACTTGACCGATTTTTTTTAGAAAATGCGGTACCATTTTCTCGGGAAAGACTTGACCGATTTTAATAACGCCGCGGGGTACTGAGGCGTACCCAATCAACCAGCTGCTGTGAACAAACTGATTATCAGTTCGCGCTAATTTTTGGGGTAATAATTAAGGTCAGTCCTACCAGCTTACCAAGAATAGTTTTTTTTTTTTTTAATATCATTCCCCAGAGTAATGTTATTTACAAAGTGCCCTTACTTAATGGTCACAATGAATAACCAATCATTTAAAATTTCCTCTGATGTGTGGTTAGCTAGCATTGCTTCTTATCGACCAAAAATTATCTTGATATCTGCTATAATTTTCAAGAAAAATCTACCGATGTGGAAAAAAATGTAACAGGACTACGATTGGTCGCAAGGCCCAATCATGCGATACTCTAGATGAAGAGACATTTTTTGATTGTAAAAAATTTTCTATGGGGAGTGGTAGAAGTGGTATAATTTTACTTTATTATTTTAATAATAAAGTATTGTGATCGACTTGAAAAAAAAAAATTTGTTACCCTGAAATTTTGTTTTTTCGCGTTTCATGACTAAAATAGCCTAAAAATTAAAAAAAAATCCGTCTGTCTATACGCCGTCCGCCGGTGTGTACGCTCAGCGCACATTAACTCACAAACCCTTCAAGATAGAAAGTTCATTTTTGGAGGGATTGTAGGTAGTTGCGGATCTCAGGCGGTTACCCATTTTGGGGGGTATAAGGTTTCAGGGGGAGGCGGGGGGAGCACTTAAACCGAAAACTAAGAATTCAAATATCTCAACCATGGTTACAGTTAGGAAGCTAAATATCGATATACATATAAAAGGGTTTGTGGGACAACTTTCAAAATTAATTTAATTTTTTTATCCATTGGGGTGCAAAGGGGGGAGGGGGGGGCTAAAAACTAATTGTCGGCCGGATTTTTTTTTCAAATGATTATATCTTCGAAATTATTTAGCATAAAAAAATTATATTTTTAGACCATCAAGGTGGCATATATGTAGATCCACTGGAATCAGCTTACATAGAGACTAATTGTTATAAGGGGGAGGGTCAGGGGGTGCAAAGAAAAACACTTAAAAATCAATATCTCGGCTATTTGATGAGCTACGTAATTGAAACTTGGTATACTTATATTAAGCTATACTAGACATATATAAAAAAAAATATAACATTTGGCCAAAATAGTAGTGATGGAAAATGGGGAGTCAAATTGTAGAACTACATAGTTTTGAATTTTGGTAAAAGCTTTACGTCGGGAGGTGTAAGAAGAGGGAGGTGGTAAGCAAAAATGTCGAAAATTTTGAGTGATTTTTTAGGGCTCTGGTAAGAGATACAAAGTTTAAATTTTCCACGTCGATACATCTATTTATTATACACTCAGAGAAAATAGTAAAAATTCTGCAATTGACCCCCCTAGTCTAACGTGCACAAGGTGTTTCATGTGCAATGAAAAAACACATAAACTGAAAATTTTTGAATGAAATTTTAAGGTAGAAACTTGAAAACTTGCAAAATGCATTTAAAACAAATTTCTAAAACAATGAAATATTAACTGGTCGAATACCTTCCAAACTTCCATCCCCTCCCATACAAAATTATTTTTTCGACCATTTTTGAAAAATCAAGTATCACCTAAAAGCTAAAAGCTATCAATTTGAAATTTTGCACAAAGCTTTCGAAAACAGCTAAAATGGATCTGCGTCAAAAGTTTTGAGATCGCACTTGCCCTTCCACCCCCTCCCATACAAAACTATGATTTCGACCAATTTCATTAAATCAACTAATAACAAACAAATTAAAAGCTACGAAATTGAAATTTTGTACGAGCACCTTACGAAAGAATTGAAATAAAACGGCATTACAAATCTTACATTTCCCTTACCTCCTCCACCCCTCCCATACAAATGATTGGTTTCGTAAATGTAAAATACACCAAATTTTATGACAATTCTATGCAACTTCGTTTATGAAACTGACATTCTATGCCGAGATAATTGGACGTAATTGAAGCAATCAATTGACAAATTATTGACATTCACCCACCCTTAATATCACCCCTCTCCCCTCCCTCACAAGAACCCAAACTTGTATAAACGAATGAAATATTGATTACATGTACTGGAGCTATTGATCGTATTCGCAACTAAGTGTTGAATTGACATCATTCATGCCCTAAAGGGGGTTCCTCTTGTGAAAAGGGGTTTCACTTGTGAAAGGGGGTTCCACTTAGTCTTCTCTAACCACTTTAACTTGCATATTGACTTTCCATGCATCTTTAACTTGTCCCAAAAATAATAAAGTTGCGCCCGACTTGTTGGCAGTTTATTTTCACATAATACAAGAGTTGATATCAGAATCTTTCACTGAAAATGTAAGCTTCGAAAATGTAATAGATACTGAAAAAATTAGTGTACTGGATTTAGTGAAATTGTGCAGTTTGTATAGGTGGTAGAAGGAGTGGGGATTTCTTAGTGAGTTTTTCAGAAATCACTATAAACATCATGCATTTGACATGTTTTCAATCGCAGATCAGTGCCATTCAAACTTTTCAGGAAAATCGACTTTTTGAAAAGTTTTGAAATTGTGTCATATTGTATGAGAGGGGGTGGAAGGAGTGAAGCTAATCCTATAATTTTTTTTGATCTTACTAATAATTCGAAACAAATATTTTGTTCAAAATTTCAGTTCGAAAAATTTTATACGCACTGAATAAATTGGTTTAAAGTATTTCATGAAAAAGTGCAGTTTTTATGAGAGTTCATAGAAGGAATAGGGAGATTCAAACAATTTTTATACCGTATATTAAAATTGGTATAAAAATAATGTACTTCAAATTTTAGATCAATAACTTTTTGAGAAAATCGGCTTAATGTCAAATCTCGAAAATATGCCATTTTGTATGGGAGGGGGTAGAAGGGTGGAGCGATTTGGCCCGTTCACGAACTTGATCTTACTTTTTTTGTCAAAAATAACGTGTACAAAAGTTAAACGTTCTAGCTCAATATGTTCTCAAGGAAAGAACGCAGCACAAGCTGCTAAAAAGTTACGTGATGTGTATGAAGAGGAAGCCTTAAAAGAAAGACAGTGCCGGAATCGGTTTGACAAATTTCGTTCCGGAGATTTTTCACTTAAAGATGAACAACGATCAAGTCAACCAGATGAGCTTGATGATGATCAAATTAAAGCCATAATCGAGTCGATCGTCATGTAACTGTACGAGAGAAAGCAGAGAAGTTAAATGTGTCACATACAGCGATTGAGAAACATTTAAAACGTATAAAAGTCGTTAAAATGCTTGATATTTTGTTCCACATGAATTGAAAGAAATTCATTTAACGATCTTAGATGCAATGAATCCGACCGTTTTTTGAAACGAATTATCACTGGCGATGAAAAATGGATTGTTAACAATAACGTCGATTGAAAACGATCATCGTTCAGCCTGATATCCACCAAAAGAAGATTTTGTTCTCAATTTGGTGGGATTGGAAAGGTGTGGTGTATTTTGAGCTACTTCCAATGAACCAACCGATCAATTCGGATGTGTACTATCAACAACTGAGCAAAGTAAATACAGCGATCAACGAAAAACGGCCAGAATTGGTCCATCGAAAAGGTGCCATTTTTCACCAGTATAACGCTAGGCCACATACATCTTTGTTCACTCGCCAAAAATTATTGGAGCTTGGTTGGGAATCGACGTTACACCCACCGTATAGCCATGACCTTCTTCTACTTCTACAATGGCGCTACAGCCCAAACCGGACCTTGGCCTCCTGACATGCAGGTTTCTTAACATTTTTTCATTACTTATTGTGGAAAGGTTGTTAGTCCTCCGCACAACCCTCTTTCTACGAATTTTTTAATTTCGTAGAACGAGGTGACCAAGGTATATCCAAGCAGGTAATGTGTTGGAATTATATATTGCGCCGACCGGGATTTGAACTCACGACCTTCGCATTACAAGACCAACACGCCACCCACTAGGCTACACCCTAGCCCTGACCTTGCTCCATCAGATTACCATTTATTTCGATCTTTGCAAAACTCTTTGGATGGTAAAGCTTTCAATGATGATGACGCTGTGAGATCGCACTTGGTTCAGTTTTTTTTTGCTGTTTTTTATATTTTAATATTTCTCTGTTATGATAACTTCTTCTTCATTGGCACTGCAGTCCAAATCAAGCTTTGGCCTCCTGGCCTCCAGGTTTCTTAATTTTATTTGTTGAAGAAAAGGTTGTTAGTCCTTTGCACATCCCTCTATCTACGAATTTTCATTTTCGCAGATTGAGATGGCCAAGATATACCTACGCAAGTAGTCTGTTGAAATTATACGACGACAGAGATTTGAACTCCCGACCATCGCATTGTGGGTCAGCACGCACTTCACTAGGCTACACCCTAACTATCTATCAATCATAACAATCGAAGAAAAAACTGAGCCACTTCGACTTACCACTTCACTTTAGTGATATGAATTTTACCATAATAGGAAAATTAAAATTGGCATTGGAGATGACCAGATAATTTATGGTAAGAAAACTACCAATATCCATCGGGAATCATAAAAACTTACAGTTTTTAAAAAATATATATTTAAGAATAAAGGAATTATCAAACGAAAATTTCCATTGTAACTGTGATTTTATCTGTATTAACGTGTTAATCCAATACACTAACCCTGCACAGAGCAACCTAACTTACAAACAGAACATTTCCGAGTAATTCATATAATTCAATGTGTGTTATTTAAATATGCTAATGAACGTTTATTTGGTATATTTTGCAATGCTACGGTGTAAAAGAGCAAAATTTTAAAATTGTGCAATACAAAACCGTTTATCAAATTTATATGTCTTCAAATTCAAAATTTAAAAAAAAACATAACAGGGCTACGATTGCGCGTAAAGCGCAATCTTACGATACTCTAGATGAAATAGAATTTTTTGTGATCCCAAGAAATTTTGTATGGGGAGTGTTAGAAGGGATGATAGCATTGAACTAATTTTTTCGACATCATGCTAAAGTAGCTATGGAAATGTTTTATACAAAATGCTTACTCCAAAAACTGAATGGGAACTGAGAAAATTAGTGAGTTTGATTTAGTGAAAATGTACAGTTTGTATGGGAGGTGGTAGAAAGAGTGGGGGGATTTTAACAATTTTTTCCGAAATAACTAGGAATATTATAAAATTGGCATCCCTTAAATTTCAGACTAGTGCCATTCATACTTTTCAAGAAAATCGATTTTTTGTGAAGTTGTGAAACTGTGTCATGTTGTATGGGAGGGGGTAGAAGTAGTGAAGCAAATCAAATATTGTTTTTCTCATCTTAGTAATAATATTAATTTAATATTTATTACAAAATATGAGCTCCACAAATGTTATATGTTCTGAGAAAATCGGCTTAGAGCATTTTAGGAAAAAGTGTAGTTTGTATGGGAGGGGGTGGAAGGAAAGGGAGGAAGCAAATAATTTTTGAACTGTACATTTAAATCATTAAAAAAGTAACATATACCAAAATTCAGGCTAATAGCTTTTATACTTTTTGAGTAAATCCATTTATTGCCAAATTGCGAAATTGTGTCATTTTGTATGGGAGGGGGTAGAAGGGGTGAAGCTAATCATCTCATTTTTTTTGACCTTACTAACAATTTTAAATAAATATTTGGTGCACAATTTCAGCCCGCTGAGTTTTATAAGCACTGAGGAAATTGGCTTAGAGTAATTCATGATAAGTGCAGTTTGTATGGGAGGTGGTAGAAGGAGGGGAAGGACACGCACAATTTTTATACGATAGATTGATATTATCATAAAAGTAATATATTCTGAATTTCAGGCCAATAACTTTTATACTTTTTAAGCAAATCCGTTTATTGTCAAATTGCGTAATTGTGTCATTTTGTATGGGAGGGGGTAGAAGGGGTGGAGCGATTTGGCCCGTTCACGAACTTGACCTTACTTTTGTGTCAAAAACGACGTGTACAAAATTTGAACTTTCTAGCTCAACGCGTTCTCAAGCTAGAGAGCGCACGGACGGACGGACGGACAGACGGACGGACGGACGGACGGACATCCGGTTTTGAGATTTTTGAGTGATATTATTAACTTCTGTATCATTCATTTTTTTCTCCGAGCCTTATTTCTTGGCGTTACAAACCTTAGAGCGAACTTATAATACTCTCAGATTCCATCTAGAGTATAAAAATGGTTAACTCTATTTAAACCTTCTATGGTTCAAGCAAAAAATAAGCTGATTAAAAGCACGACAACCTTTTAGCTGTACGCAAAGTTTATATGCATATTTATCGATGGAGCCACAACATTTTTAAATGAAATTTAAGATCAAAGAAAGAACATACCAACTTTAATGCACATCGGGTTTTTTTTTCTCCCCTTATTGTTAAGGACATGGTTTGAAAAGTTTATTGCCTTAAGAACTAGATATCTATCCAACCACACTAATATCGGGGTGAAGCCATTCACGGTCAAAATGCAATTTCATCAAGGCAATAGACTAAACGAATTCGACGATGTGGAAATTTTGGCAACCGTATTTCGGTGTCAAATTCATTTTTGACGTGCTATTAACATATATTGCAAGGACCTCCAGTAAATGTCCGAAAAGGTGGCGGTCATTTTGTGAAGATTGGCACGATACACAAGGCAAGTCATCATGCAGACGAAATTTTAGAAGATAAAAACTGAACGGCGGTTAATGAGGTTTACGAAACTCAAGATCGACATTAGTTTTCGTATAGGTAGCTATAGGTAGATTCGCTGTGGTGCAGATAGATAGATAGTTCTTATGTTACCACCCATTAAAAGGACGTGTGCTCCAGATAGGCGGTCCAAAATGTTTCCAGTTCAATCAAGCCACTAATTAAATCCGAACCCGTTTTCATTGAAGCGAAAAGGTCAAGATTGTGGCAAAAAAAGAATCATACTGTTTTTTTTTATTATTAACTTTTTCGATCCGCACTTAGTAAGCCATCATAGAGGACTATTACGATTTTGTTGCTAATTTTTATCATGGTTTTATCGGATCGAAACTTACCTTCCTACCTGCTTAACGTCGATTTTGTTATGACAGAGGTATAACCAACCGACAAAACTGCTCTTAGATATAGAGGTGGCTTTTGACGCAGAAAGGTAATTTATGCCATCGACCTTTCATCAGTCTCTAATATAATGTCAAAAAAAAAAAGAAAAGATTTTTGAAAAATCCGAAGAAAAAAAAAATGTCCGGATGGATGGATGGATCACGGATGGGTAATGTCGGTTGTCGTTGTCTGGCAGAGTAAAATGGTTCAGACGAGGATTTTGACTAATAACGAATTATGGCAAAATCGACCTTGTGGCCTCCGAAATGACTTTATGACATCATTTCAAGCTGGAGATAGTTGTGCATGGAACTGCGTCTCATACAGCGGTTAAACAGTGGACACAAATTTAATTATTGTATCAGAAAAAAGGGTTAAATTAAATTATATAAATTTCATA
Source organism: Chorisops tibialis (assembly GCA_963669355.1). Lineage (NCBI taxonomy): Eukaryota > Metazoa > Arthropoda > Insecta > Diptera > Stratiomyidae > Chorisops > Chorisops tibialis. Next base: position 20,584,654 of record OY770264.1, read on the forward strand.
AATCGCATTAATATACGACAACTGAGCTAACCATTTCGGAACTTAGTTTAACGGCAGGTAGTAGTTTGTCTTTTCGAATAAGATAAGATGATTCATAATTTCGGTTTCAATTTCAACTGCTGAACTGGACGAAAAGAATTCAACTTCTTTCCGAATAATTTCTGCATTCACGGGGCAAAAGTTTAATTTCATTTAGTACAGGTTTGAATCGACTTGGAAATGTATGATTATGATGCGAAACGGCTGTGGAACTAAAAATTAATCTTTTGCCTTGATATCAAAGCTGCGAAGAAAATAGTTTAGGTGTTAGAGAGATAACTTTATTTTCACTGTGCAACTGAAAACAGATCGATACACAAACTGTGAAACCATATGAAGGAGTTACAGGACAGCTTATGGCTAATAAAAAGATTACTTGATAAGAACAAGTGTTCCATGTCCTCAGTCCTTAACTATAAATCCTATAATCATTCTTCATAAAACTATTTGCCGTTCGTTACTCGTGTATTAAACGATTTGCACCATAGCCCTGAGTTCCCAATTTATACCATTGGGAACTCAGGGCTATGGTTAGCCAATTACATTTAGATATGCCTCTGCTTGACAGCAGGGAGTTTGGTTTCTGCTTCTTCTGTGTTGTTTCACGGCTTATATTTTTCCTCCGGGTTTTTTTTCTTATTTCGATCCTAACAATTTTTTAAAATATCTCACGAGAGTTATATCTTTTGGCTTCGCCCAAAGAATATTGCACAGCAAGGTGCCACCATTTGGGTCCACCTACAGTAGAAACATTCGATATTGTCCTAAATAATTGGGAAACACTAACAGTCACAATTTTTTTTTCTGGTTCGGATAGCAACAACAATACAAATAAAGGCATATAACACCCAAAAGGAAATCTCACCTTGTTCACCTTGTTCGCATACATCAGATCTGTTTAAGTTTTGAAGTTAAACAGAGATGCCGCCCTCAATTTTTCACTATACTCGGTCTCGCAAAAAAAAAAACGCAGTTAACACTGAATAGGTAAACCTGAACGAATATCAAGGCGGATTGTTCTCAAAGGACTTAGGTACGATGTTAAGGCATGAAATTGTGACAAATGTACAAGAATGTGAAAAAGGACAATAAATGTACATGAAATATAAAACTATTTGGAAGGCATCGTAAGCATTCTTTTATGGTCAAACCTTCTTATTGTCCTCGATGGCATAAGTTGGTCCTTTTTTTTTGAAAAGGTGTTCATCCTACAGCAATCATTTTTCCATACATCCTGACTTACTGGATTTTTGGCCCGTGGATATTTGTTGTTTCGTACCGTAACCGTAAACTCTTCACGGATTATGTTTGATGTCAAATATTTAAACATCTTCATAGTAGTGCCCAAAAATTAGTAAGACAAGCATGAAAGTATTTTTTGAGTGCCTATTATTGTAGGACTTCCTAAAGGAGTGATCCTTGATGAGTTGTTTATTGATTTTAGTGGTGATTTTGCTTGTCCTTTTCGATTTCATGGTAGGTAACTCAAAACTTGGAAGGGAATTGAAAAAAAAATGTAAACCAAATTGTGTGCTCAAAATACAATAAAATTCAATCAATTCTCCTCAAAATCACCGAATAAAACTCCTTATCTCGTCAATTTTAATTTTATTATTGTTATTAAAACATAAGCGCCTCATTATATCATAAACCCACTTATCCGAGTTAATTCGATTTCAATCAATTGGTTTAAATTAGAAAAACTCTTTGGCCTTTCGGAGACCACCGAAAATCTTTTCAGCTCGTTAACACATTCCAAAATGAAGATGATGGCAGTTCCCTGGATCTTACGACCATGGAAAATGCTGTGCAGTAAAACGTCATCGTCCTCAATAAAGGGCAAAGTCATTTCAGATAATAAGACATCAGAAGCGGCGAAGAACAGTGTGGGGCCCCCTGAAGAGGAAAGTAATGCAGCAGGGGCCCAAGCCTATCAGCCTTCAGGCACACCGTGTAAAAATCAACTAACAAAGGTGTGGACGGATCAACCTTCTGGCTCATAATCACTCAGCTAAGAGTTTTGCCGGACAAACTGGCTGCCGGACGAAAGTTCGACCTCACACATTCATTGTCCAAAAACCTGTAAGTAGGTATTTTTTCACATTATGATTATTTTCGGATTTCAGATGAGCAATGTCATGCCGGGCAAAAGGTATAATGGCTCAAATCATCGGTAGAAGATATCTTATTTTCCTATAGAAGATTGTAAATTTGTCGTGACAGATTTCTTTTACGATTGTTGAAATTAGCAGTGACCTATTTTTTTCAACACGATCTTAGACAGAAGATTTTCGAACAGATGCTTTTAAATAATCGTGTATCCTTGCAAGAGTTTAAAGTGTGGTCTTACCTACTGATTGAACGCACTTATTTATGGCTTTGCAACAATATGTGTTAGCTTGCGATAAACCAAATTAACGCAATGGTTTATAACACTTCAAAATTCTATTCAATTCTACAATGGCACTACAGCCCAAATCGGGCTTTGGCCTCCTGGAATTCTGGTTTCTTAACATTTTCATTATTTATTGCAGATGAGTTGTTAGCCCTTCTTCGCCCAACCCTCCATTTACGAATTTCTTATTTTCGTAGATTGAAATATACCCCAGCAGGAAGTGGAATTATACATCAATGCCTCGAAAAAAAGATTTCTGTTAATTTGGTAATGGGCTTAGTGAGCCAACTTTGTAATATTTGCCTGTTTGACCGCTTGTTTGATAGTGTTTTTGTACCAGTAACTCATGGAATTCTCATTTAGTCGCAACTGATAATTGAGTTGAGTGATCTAAACTTTTGTGAACCAATGCTACCAACACATTTCAGGGATATTCTCACCAGATGAGATCTCCAACGATGACCTTTCGAGTACAACTAGACAGACTAAAATAAGCACTGAGATTTAAAGCCCGAAATGGCAATGAATCGGTCACACTTTGAGGAAACTAGAGCAAAATATCGAAGATAAGCTATGGATTGTAATCCTCGAGTTAGACGTCGGGTTAGTAAACCATTTAGTACGTGGAAGCAAGAAGTTGAGCAGAAAGCCAGAGAAATAAACAATTGTGGCGACAATTAAAGGCCAATACTCAGGATTGCCTTATAAGGGGTTTTGGCAGGAACAGGATTGATTAAACTCCTTATTTAAGACAGGCAGAAGGTTGTGAGTTATGATGTGACATTTTGTGACGATTGCCAATTTCTTTACAGATGCCAGAAAACGTTCAATCGTGTGCGATATCAAGGAATTTTAACGAATTTGATTCAAACAATTAAACAAATTCCTGTTAAGTTCTCCTATATGGGTATAGGACAAAAGCACTCTCTTCCACAAGGCGCGATCCTGAGCATCGGCCTTAAGCTGTTGCCAGAACTTCTTTATTCCTCAGGCCTCCTGCTAAACTGCTCGCTTGCGTTTGCTACATGGTCGACCAGCCTGACGTTTTCCTTGAGGATTATAATCCAGAACCTCTTTGATGATATTTCGTTCTAGTTTCCTCAAAGTGTGACCGATCCACTGCCAGTTCCGCCTTTAAATGTCAACACCTATTTTAGTTTGTCCAGTTGTACTTCAAGGTTCGTCGTTGGAGATCACTTCTGGCTAGAATATTCCTAAAATGCGTCGGAGGCATTGGTTCACGAAAGTTTGCAGTTCTCGGTTAGTCGAACAGTCACTTTCCACGTAGTGAAACCATATAACAAAACGGATTTGACGCATGCGTCAAAATCTTGCAGCTTCGTACAAAACCCTTGCAAAATTTATGGAAAATACTTTTAGTTGAAAATTTAGCATGAGCAATATAAACTTTGAAGTATTTTACTTTCCGGTTACGCCATCCTTGATGGCGATTTGAGATCACACCATTAGGTTTACGTAAGCTACTATCTATTCTATTATATTCTACAATAGCGCCACAGCCCAAATCGGACCTTGGCCTCTGATATTCAGGTTTTTTTTCATTACTTATTGTGAAAGGGTTGTTAGCCCTTCGCACAACCCTCTTTCTACGAATTTTTCATTTTCTTAGATTGAGGTAACCACGGTATATCTATGCAGGTAATGTGCTGGAATTATATATTGCGCCGGTCGGGATTTGAACTCACGACCTTCGCATTACAAGACCAATACACTACATACTAGGCTATACCCTAGCTACTATCTGCAATGATTTAAATAGTAGCGTCCCTGTAGTGTCAACTGGGAGTTTTCTTACGACATATTCTAAAGCCAGATTGAAAAGTGGAGGTGCAAGGCTATCTCCTTGCTTCAGCACTGAGAGTATTTGCAAGCTTGTTGATAAGTCGTTCTGGATCCTTATTAGCATGTTGAGTTCATCATTGTAAGCCTTGTCAGTCAGACGAGTTTCATTGGTATTACTAATTCCAGTATTATGTTGTACAGTACAGTCCTACCGATACTGTTGTATGATTGTTTAAAGTCTACGAATATTTGATGTACGTCGATGTTATATTCCCAGGATTTTTCTAGCACCTGTTTCACTGCGAGCTTTTGATCCGTAGTTGATCGTTCGGCGCTGAATCCACTTTGGTATTTTACAATTATAATTTCTGTATATGCCACAATTTGTTCCTTCATAATTGCATTGCAATAAACGTTAAAAATTATCAATTTCGTTTCACTCCTTCTACCCCCTCCCATTCAAATTTCTATATTAGAAATTCAAGAAAAGTATTTTACTTCGAGGATATGAGAACTGACAGCCTTAAAGTTAGAACAAAGCATGGTGATAAGGATGCTGATTAAGAGTTTCACAATCATCTTAAGCCTTCCTTTCCTCTGCCACCTTCCATACAAATGACATAAAGCTACAAATTTGAAATTAAGCATGAGGCATTTTGCATACCATGTTCTGTGTCATTTCTACGATAAGCTCTGTTAGATGTTTGGGCTTTGCTATTTCTCTTTGAACAACAACCAATGGCCTGTTCCTTCCACGGTTGTTAACCTTTCATGATCACCAGAATTTAGAGAGCCTGAAGAGGCCCTTAATCAAGGCTAGGGACGAATTCTCGCTGGAAAAGATGCGTAATTCAATTGGCGACTGATCACGTAGACACTGAGCGTGTTTTGACATAGAAGGAGGTCATCTTGAATAATTTTGTTTTTTTTACCATTTGTAATACTGTTCGAAATGTGTATATTCTGAAAATATTAAAGTGAAGGCCTTCGTTTTCTTTTGGAAATTGTCCTTGTAACATAACTTATGTCACGACTGCTTCTACCATCTCCCATTCAAAAGTTTCTCTTCACTTTTCAAAAGAATTTGAGATGACATATTTGACGGTACATTAAACTCTTTCTTATTTCATCTAGAGTATTTCTTAACGCCCTGTCATAATTCTATTATACTTTATTATAGAAATAGAATCCTTCATATTTCATACAAGGCACAGATCGATATTTGAAAAATATTGGAAAAAAATCGAGTGCTCTGCCTGATTTGGCACTGGCGAAAAAGAATCTATAAGAAATTCTCAGATTTGGAATAATTTTTACAATATTTTCTACTATTTGCTTTCTGTTCCTTGTGAATGCTAATCTTTGGTTTCCGATTATTATTATTATTTTTTTTTTTTTCAAAATAATTTTTTTTAATTATAAGTAAAGAATTCGAGGAAATGTAAATAATAAAGACATCGAAAAATTCTGTAGCATGAAATTGTAATGTATTTTAATTATTGCGTGAAAATAAAAGTTCCAAATTTTATCGAATTAATTTTATTTTTATACTCTAGATGAAATCTGAGAGTATATTGTGTTTGCCTTACCGTTTGTAACGCTAAGAAATAATGCTCGCACAGAGTCGCCAAGGGTACAGAAATATTTGTTTTCTCTCAAAAACCTTGATTCCGGTTGCTGTCTGTCCGTCTGTGCGTCTGTCTACAACATAACTCTCGAACGCTTTGATTTATCGTGCTGAAATTTGTTGTGTGTCACTTTTAGCAAAAAAGTAACTTTAAGCTCGTGAACAGGCCACATCCCTCCACTCCTTCTATCCCCTCCCATACAAATTTCTGAAATTCCGAAATTTAAAGAAATTGATTTTTCTTAGCTATTGACTTGAAAATTAGGTCATAGTATAATGATACAAATATCATTAACCTCAAGAAATATTGATCTGATCTCATTACTCCTTCTACCACCTCCCATACGAATGCACAATTTTCAAAAATGCATTTATTCGGTTTGCATTGCAACTAGCAAATCTAAATGAACCAATTTTTGTCATAATTAATTTTATTATAATTGCAACTAATTTTGGAAAAACTATCAAGTTTACCTCATTCTTTTTACCCCCTCACAAACAAATTTTACGAAATTTCGGAATTTCAATTAAATTAGTTTTCTTCAAAACCGTCGAAGCCATCAACTTTAAGATTTGAGAAAAGTATACTATTTTAAATATGATTGATGTCAAAAAATTTGGTTTTGATTCGGATATTCCTTCTATCCCCTTCCATACAAATGCAGAATTTTGGTAAATGCATTTAACCGATTTTCACAGAAACTAGAAGAAGTAGAAACTTGAAATTTTGCCAGAATTTGTCCCTTCATAATTGTAATGAATGCTAAAATATAAAATATCGCCTTCACCTCATTCCTTCTACCACCTCACTCCTTCTACCACCTACCATACAAATTTTTGTGTAGGAAGTTCAAGAAAAGTTTTTCTCCTTCGAACATATGAAAGCTATCGACTTTAAAATTGTAACAAAGCAATGTGATTAGTATGTTGATAAGCAGATTCAAAACCATCCAAAATCTCCCACTTTCTCTTCCACCTCCCATACAAATTTCATAAATTCAGACAAAAATTGTTCAATTTCCTCGAAAATTATTAAAGCAAGAAACCTTAAATTCGGCATGAAATATTTTGTATGCTACGTTCAATGTTACATACAAAAATTACAAACCTCCCCCTATGTTTTTACTACATCCCAAGCAAAAGGTAAGTAAGTATTTCATCTAGAGTATCATATGATTGGGCTTTACGCCTAATCATAATTTTGTTATGTTTTTCTATAACCTCCCATGCAACTTTCATGTATTTAAGAAACTTAAGAAAAGCATTTCCACTCTGAACATTTGAGAAATATCGACTTGAAAATTAGAACATGCATGGTGATAAAAATGTTGGCAAGCCGGCTAGGCATCATCATTAGCTTTGAGCTCCATATACTCCTATCCAAATGCCAATATTTCAAAAAGACAATATATTGTTTCGTTTTCCTGGTAAATAATGAAAGCTGCATTAAATTCAGCTCGAAACTTATGCAAACTGAGTTCACGGTAATCATCAAAAATAAGCTGCCAATAAGTCGGGCGCAACTTTATTATTCTTGGGACAAGTTGAGGATGCGTGGAAAGTCAGTATGGAGATTAGAGTGGTGAAAGTTCTAGGGCAGGGCTGTTTTCAATTTAACACTTAATTGCGGATCCAGTAAATATAATCAATATATCATTAGTTTATTTATGAAAGTTTTGGTTTTTACGAGGGGACGGGTGATAATAAGAGTGGGTGGATGTTAATAATTTTTTAATTAATTGCTTGAATCACGTCAAATATTCTCTGTATAAAATGTCAGTTTCATGGACGAAGTTGCATAGAATTTTCATAAAATTCGGTGTATTTTACATTCACGAAACCAAATATTTGTATGGGAGGAAGTAGAGGTGGTAAAGTAATCGTAAAATTTGTAATGCAGTTTAATTTCATTTCTCTTGGAAGGTGCTCGTACAAAATTTCAAGTTCGTAGCTTTTAATTTGTTGGTTATTAGTTGATTTATTGAAATTGGTCGAAATCATACTTCGGTGTGGGAGGGGGTAGAAGGGTAAGCGGTTTTGTGTTTTCAAATTGATAGCCAGTAATAGTTAAGTGAAAATTGATTTCTCACAAACGGTCGAAAAACTAATTTTGCATGGGAGGGAGTAGAGGTTTTGAAACTATTCGACCAGTTAATATTTCATACATTTAAGGATTTTTTTTTTTTAATCATTTCACAAATTTTCAAGTTTCTACCTTACAATTTTATTTAAAAAATTTCGGTTTTTGTGTTTTTCAAACACCTTGTTAGACCAGGGTGTCGGTGCAAAACAATCGTGGAACAAATTATTATATTTTTTTCTTATGTATATTAAATACATGTATCCACGTGGAAAATTTAAACTTCGTATCTTTCACCAGAGCCCTAAAAAAATCAATCGAAGTTTTTGAAATTTTTGCACTCCCCTCTCCTTACACCCCCCAACTTAATTTTTTTACAAAAATTAAAAGCTTTATAGTTCTGCAATGTGACAAATTTTTGATTTGATACCTGTACTCAGTTTTGAGATATAACGGTTTGAAATTTTGGAATGCGCAACATTTTTGAAATGCTTTCCCTTTCCCTCCATTAATATTATGTCTAAATTTTATATTTTTCTTATATTTTACTAGTATAGCTCAATATATGTTTGAAGTTTAAATATATAGCTTAAAAGATACTTGAGTTATTTATTTTTAAGTATTTTTTTTGCACCACAATAATTAGCATCACTCTAAACTGATTCTGGTGGATCTGTATGCCACCTTGATGGTCCCAAAATATGAATTTTTTATGGTAATTAATTTCGAAGATGAATCAATGACAATTGACAATTTGTTTTTAGCCCCCCCCCCCCTCTATTCGTACGCTAATGAATAAGAAAATTGAATTATTCTTAGGGTTTGACCCACAACTCTCTCTCTATACCAATGCTGATTTTCAGCTTCTTATCTGCATTCCTAGTGGAAATATTAGTAAGTGTATTTTTTGATTTTTTCCTTCCCCCTACTCCCAAAATTTAGGTAAGGGAGCTCAGTTACCCAATTCACAACCCACCCAAAATGGAACATTCTACCTTTAACGGTCTTGGAGGTATGAGTCCATATGAACGGCATACGACGAATGGCGTACAGCGGATCGGACTTTTTTTTGCATTTTAGGCCAATTTAGTTATGAAACGCGGAAAAACAAAATTTGAGGGTAGCAAATTTTTTTTTTTTCTGTGTCGACCACATTTTTTTATTATTAAAATAATAAAGCAAATTATAGTCTTGTCCTTACTCATTCTACAAACTTCCATGCAAAATTTAGTATTCGTAATAGAGAGAGCTAAAATTACACATCGATCTGTTCATTATTCCATTTTGAAAAACATGTTATACAGTATATCTCCATTCCAGTTCTCATAATTTCTGCTAATGAGTGATCCAACTAAAGATAATTGCGACGGACAATTTATAATTTTAATTCGTCAAAATATTGATACCAGAATCTGTTAAAGTAAACAATTTCTTTATGGATAGGCTAGCATTTAGGCTAAATAGAATGATGCTACGTTGATCAATCATTAACAATTAATCGATAATGATCATTAACTTTGATCATGATCAAAGCGCTAAAAAGAAATATCTCTAAATGAATATTTTCATTCACTGTGTAGATTCTTGTGAAAGGCAAAATACGATTACTGATAGAAATTCGTATGTGATCATATCGAAAAAAGTCAGCTACAACTTTTAAAATACAACAATATAATCCTTTTAATATTAAATTACATACTTGAATTTTCTTTCCTGTTTAACTTCGCAATAATACTGATCGTGTAAGGAACAGTGCATTGCTTCGTACACGAAACGATTGATATTATTAACCGAAAGTGCTACACACCTAAGATCAGGTCCAACTTGAATATGTATATGAGACATTCCTTATGATTGGTGTAATCATGCAATCGTCTGTATACTTTACTCCATAATTAGACACGTTAAGTCGCATGTTTTTTAAGTCTCGGCATGAACAAATCACTAACTAATAACAACAGCGAACAAAACGGAAATGTACTTATCTACTCGAATGCTGCGATCAATTTGTGAACAGTCGAACAGAAATAATTAACAATTACATACATCTTATGCCGACGTGGATGATGATGTATTTCTTCATTTCCTTGATTGTTGGCTTGATGTTATACATTGAAAATTTTACCATGTAAAAACTGCAATTCCATTTAAATATTCAGGAATTGCAATATCAATTATAAATTTTGCTATACGATTCATTAACAAATTAAATACCTGCCAAAACGATTCTCCCAAATAGTTCCCACTCAAATAATAAATAAACGCCGTCATCAAAGAAAACTTTAGACCCGGAAACATAAGTCATAGAGTCATCTTATACCCAGTCTGACTTTTGGTGCTGATACGATCATCATTTCGATCTTCATCATCATCATCATCTCACGGCACATCGCATATCTCCGCATACTCTTCATTTAAAAAATAAAAATTAATGTATACTTTATAATTCAAAGACATAGAGGATAAAAAAAAAACGAAGCAAAGCTAGCTCTGATCCTAAGACCCCTTAAGATCAACATCGAGTGTGATAATCATAAAAAGGCCATTTCGAACATGTTAAAATAAAAATGTGGATCTTGTTCGACTCGAATGTGTCAGATTGACTAAAAATGTGAGATATACTAAACACTATAAAAAGGGTCTTATAGTGCGACAACATACATTTTTACCAATGTTCATATTGTACCGAAGCGGAATAAGACGATGATATTCGTAAGGGAGAAAAAAATAAAATGAAATAAAAACGATTGTAATGATAACAATCTTTAGAGAGGTTGCATTACTTGCATATTAAGCAAGAGAGTAAACGATCTTGGTTACAGAAGGCAACCTTAAGATCATCAAAATGATCACAAACCAGAAACAACAGTCGTTTTATAAGAGATCGCGTTGATGATCTCTTGTAGTTGAGCGCAGTGTGTATAAATTGGGAGTAGTAGAGGCGCTCAAAGGCAATAAGATTGTCCGGTCGTCATCATAAATCGTGGGATCCTTTCGTTTCCTTTTTTTTTTTTCATCATGTTGTCCATCTCCTTTACAAGCTTATCCAAAAAACTATTAAAATTTCACCCAAACCAAAAATTAAAAAAAAAAAAAAAGTAATACTAAAATCACGTACTGACCGAAAAGATATACTATACGCCTATATTATGAGTATAATAAAATTAAAAAAAATTAAAATAAAACTTAGCGTTCGCGCTGAAACCCTCCGACTGGATCATAACTTCAGGAGACGACGAGCTCATCTCATTCATTCGGCAAGCTGACTTAAGACTTCCCAGTCTGTTTCGGGGTTCGGCGGACCATTGCTACGACTCTGCATAAATAATCATTTTCATCCTTTATTCCATCAGAACACGATAAATCAGCCGAAAAATTAAATTTTGTTTCTTTATTTCAGACGCTATTACCATAATATTGGTGAACTGCCGCACTGTCTCAAGAGGTTATACTTCATCTCATTTTTGATGGGTGCTGATGGAATCGAAGGAGCCTTTTTAAGGTGATAAACTTCTTTGGTATTTCAATTTTTTTCTTGTTAATTTGTTGCTTCATTATTATTTTTAAACACTTTATTGATATTAGGCCGTCAAGCATCGGCCTTATAGTTTGCATTCGTGCGGTAGTAGTTTGTATTATTAAATTGTAATAAAGTTACAATTTAGAAGGAAACTGTGTTTCATTGAAACAATAATGGATTTAATGATTTAGACAGATAGGGGAGCTGAAGGAATAATTGGTTAACAGGGGCTCCCTTCGCACGAAGCTGCGAGTCTTATTAGTTAAACTAAATTAAAAAGTTATCTTTGGGACTGCGAGACTTGTAGCGTAAGTTTTAGCATTCAATCGATATAAAACCATTGAGGTTTCCATGGTATAGTTTTTTTTTCAAATGGCCTCCTGATCTTCAGGTTCCTTAACATTTTTCATTACCCTCTATCTACAAATTTTAATTTTCGTAGATTGAGGTAACTAAGGTATACACAGCAGGTAGTGTGCTAGAATTATTCGTCGACCGGCATTTGAACTCACGACCTTCGCATTGTAGACCAACATGCTACCCACTAGGCTACACCCTAGCACCTATGGTATAGTGGGCAGCATCAATTGGTCGTGGGTTCAACTGGCAAAGAAAAATTATTCGAAATAAATGGGCTGTAAAAGTGAAACAGTGCCACTTATAGAAGGTTGATGTACTCAGTAGATGGTTTCTGTTCCCTCTCTATCATTCAGTCCCCCATGATATCTGCAAATATTTGTCAGTACCTGCCAGTTAACCTGAAAAATATACCAACTTCACCACTCGTTACGATCATTATCACTACCCTTCTCCTACCTTCCCAATCCTATTCCTTTCTTCCATGCATTGCACATATTGTATAAATATCTGGAGGATAAACAGCTCATCCATGAACATCAGTATGGGTTCCGTTCTGGACGGTCGATGGTGATCTTTTAGTCTACTTGATAGAGCGTTAGAGCTCCTGCTTACATAAATATGGCGACGGTCATTGCAAAAGCTTTTGATAGTGTTTGGTACGAATGTCTCTCAGTTAAGCTTAGGGTCATCGGCTTTAACGATACCCTTGTTCAATAGATTAAGTGTTATCTCTCTGAACGCACTATACGAGTAGTATTAGATAGCGTTCCTTCTTTCTTTCTACAATGGCACTAAAGCCCAAATCGGACCTTGGCCTCCTGATTTTCAGGTTCCTTAACATTTTTCATTAATTATTGTGGAAGAGTTGTCAGCCCTTCGCACAACCCTTTATCTACAAATTTTAATTTTCATAGATTGAGGTAACTAAGGTATACCAAAGCAGGTAATGTGCTAGAATTATGCGTCGACCGGGATTTGAACTCACGACCTTCGCATTGTAGACCAAGATGCCACCCACTAGGCTACACCCTTCTTTCTTCCTCATACTCAATTTAGACAGTACTTATGAATTTAACTCCAATCGCAGGGAGTTACTCAGTTCGCTGAACTCGGATATCAACTTAATCCTGGAATGGGACTGAAAAATAGAGTAGAGTAGAGTTCAACGCATCCAAAACACAGATCTGTCATCGATCCCTCAAACGAGGTGTTTCAGTGTTTTCCCACAATGTAACCTTTGATGGTGCACAGCTTACCATTTTGGAAAATTTTACACTGTTAGACGTCAAAATTAATGACTACCTTAATTGGACCCAGCATATCTTTGATATTGCCCTTGACGTCTCGAAACGTCTAGGTGTTCTCCGAAAATGCAAAACACCTTTCACACCCATCGACATAGCAACCATCTATAAGGCTTACATTAGAAGTAAATTTGCATGTTTGCGCTGGGGCACCCAAAACACACCTCGCGTTGCTCGATCGTATTCAAAAACATGCGTTCCGACTGATTGGAGACGAAACCATCACATCTTCTATACATTCTCTCGAGCATCGCAGAAATGCGGGAGTACTCCGCATTTACTATCGATAGTTCCATGGTAAATGTAGTATGGAACTAAGTGCACTTTTAGTGAATGCGTTATTAATGTAAGTTTCTACGATTTACTTAATTTATAAAAAGTAAAGTAGTGATAGTAAAGTAGGCACTACATACCCCCTTCCTAAAAACTTGTTGTTTCTCTGAATGACTTCAAAAGGGCCTTCATATGGAGTTTGAAGAGAGGTGCGAACCTTGTCTGTTCTCAGAAAAACATGGGTACATGTTTTGAGATCTTCAAAAACAAAAGGAGTTTCCAAACTATGTCTTGATGGAGGGCGAGGGCTTGATTTGTTGATCCGATCACGAAGAATTTCAACAAAATCACTTCCAGACATTGTATTCGATTTGTTCTTGTGTTGAACAAAATCGTAAGGAAGTCTAATATTCTGACCGTAAAGTAATTCGGCGGGGGTCGCGTTGGCATCATCTCGAATTACTGTTCGTAAACCGAGAAGTGTAAAAGGAAGTGCATCTGACCAACTTTCGTTTGTTTTGCATTTCAAAGTTTCTTTAAAAACTCTGTGCCATCTTTCTAACATGCCGTTTGCTTTAGGATTGTATGCAGTAGTTCTGCAGCGTTTAAATCCTATCAATTTTCCTAATTCGTGAAATAATCGAGATTCGAATTGAGGACCTTGATCCGTAATAATAGAAACTGGCGTTCCGTAACGTGGAATATATTCTTTGAATAAAGTAGATGCAACAGTTTCTGCGCGAATATCTGTAAGGGGATAAGCTTCGGGCCATCTGGTGAAACGATCCAAAACTGTAAGGCAGTATCTGAAACCGTTCGAAGTTGGCAAAGGACCAACCAGATCAATATGAATTGTTTCAAATTTGCTTGAAACTGGTTTGAAATCTCCTAAAGGACTTGTGACGTGTCGAGAGATTTTTGCTTTTTGACATGCAAAACATTCCTTAGTCCATTTACGACAATCTTTATTGATTGAGGGCCAAATGAATCTTTGTCGCATAAGTTTAACGGTAGCCTTAATTCCTGGATGCGATAAATCGTGAACAGTACGAAAAACGCGAGTTCGTAAATTTAAAGGAATGTAAGGTCTAAGTTTATGCAAGGAATTGTCACACCAAAGAGGATTGATGGTACCTTCAATAATAACCGGAATGATTTTTAAACTGGGTAAATTTTTAGCTTTATTTAATTCAGAATCAATTAGTTGAGTATCAGCAATTTCGCAGTAGTCAATAGTTGTCGGAAGGTTTAATGCTTCAATTCTCGATAAAGCATCAGCGACAACATTGTTTTGACCAGAAACATGACGAATATCTGATGTAAATTGACTGATGAAATCCAAATGTCTGAGCTGACGTGGCGAAGCTTTTTCAGGGTTTTGTTTAAGAGCGAAAATTAACGGCTTATGATCCGTAAACAAAATAAAATCTCTGCCTTCAAGCATAAATTTAAAATGTTTAATGGCAATATAAGCCGCTAGAAGCTCTCGATCATATGCACTATAATTCTTTTGAGGTGAAGAAAGTTTCTTCGAGAAAAAGGCTAGTGGTTGCCAGTCATTTCCATATCGTTGTTGAAGAACGGCTCCTAAAGCTGTATCTGAAGCGTCCACTGCTAATGAAAGAGATGAAGAAGTGGAGGGAAAAGCTAAAGTTGTAGCTTGAGCGAGTTGCTTTTTGCAACGCTCAAACGCTTCAATTGATGTAACCGACCAAACCAATTCTGTTTTATCATTCTTTTTCTTGCTACCAATAGTGAAGCTGTCAAGAATTGACTGTGCTTCGGCAGCGTGAGGAATAAATCGGCGATAAAAATTAATCATTCCTAAAAATCGTCGCATATCTTTTACTGTAGATGGACGTGTATAAGCTAATATAGCTTCGACTCGTGAAGCGATTGGTTTGATTCCATTTTTGTCAATCGAATGACCGAGGAAATCGACCGAAGATTTAAAGAACGAGCATTTAGTTTGGTTAATTACCAAATTATGAGAGTTAAGTCGTTCAAACAATTTCTCTAAATGATTGAAATGATCACTTTCTGATTTAGAAGCTACCAAAATGTCATCGATATAGACAAAACAAAAATCAAAATCTTTTAAAATTGAGAAAATGAATCTTTGAAAAGTTTGTGCTGCATTGCGAAGACCAAAAGTCATCCGCACAAACTCGTAAAGTCCGAAAGGTGTCGTAATGGCTGTTTTCGGAATATCATCCTCATTAATGGGAATTTGATGATAAGCTCTTTCTAAGTCAACAGTTGAAAAAAATGTACATCCTTCCAACTGTTGACAGAAGTCCTGAATATGAGGAATAGGATAAGTGTCAGGAGTAGTGATAGCGTTTAAAGATCTATAATCACCACAAGGCCTCCAACTACCATCCTTCTTCTTCACCATGTGAAGCGGTGATGCCCATGGACTGTCGGAGGGTCTACAGATACCACGTTCAATCATTAGATTGAATTCGGCCTTAGCTGCTCTAAGCTTTACCGGATCTAGACGACGAGGTCTGGCAAAGATTGGACGACCTTTAGTAACGATAAAGTGTCGCACTGTGCTCGACTCTATGAAACTATAATTTAAGGTGCGTCGTAATCCTTCGAATTTAGATAATAACAACTCAACTTTTGGATTTAAAGGTGTAGTTGACAAAACAGCGAGATTTGAAGATGGTCCATTAACCAAGGAACCAGTTACTGAACTAATTTGTGATAGTGGATCGATAATACATTTACGTCGGATATCCACGATTAAACCGAAATGTTTAAGAAAATCTGCACCAAGAATGGGTTTTTCAACATCGGCTATAATAAATTTCCAATTAAATACTCTTCTTAATTGGAGAGAGATATCTAAAAATTTAAATCCGAAAGTTTTGATGTTAGAAGAATTGGCGGCTGTGAGTACGATAGATTTATCACAAACCCTGTTTTCCTTTGGATTAACCGGAAGAACAGAGATGTCAGCTCCAGTATCAATTAAAAAACTAAACTTGGATAAATTGTCTAAAATGAATAGGCGACTTGATGATGATGGTTTGTTGTCGAACATCGCCACTTCAGACAACTTTTTCAGTTTTTTGGATTGTTGAACGAACAAGGTTTGCGACATTTAGTTGCATTAGTTCCAAATTTTTTATGATAGTAACAGAAATTCGAATTTGGTATTGAATTATCGCGATAGTTACTAAAAGAACGTGAATTACTTCTAGAACGTGATCGATTCCTTCTATAAAATTGGTTTTGTTTCAGAGTCAATAATTCAATCTGTTTCGTTAACAGGGACATCTGATGAATGATTGAACTTTCAAAACTAAATCGATCAGTTCTAATTTCATTAACTTTTAGTTGCGAGATATTTGAAACGTCCCAATTGAAATTAGGATTAGTTTCAATAACTCGATCTGCAAGAATGCTTAATTCGTCGAGTGAAACATTCGCTACTGCTAAAATCGATTGTGCATTAGGTGGTAATTTTTGAAGCCAAAGCTTCTTTAAAAGAGGTTCTCCAACAGAAGACCCAGCTAACGCCTTCATCTTACTTAAAAGATGAGATGGTTTATCGTCTCCAAGATCAAGACCGTTAATTAATTTCTGAAGTTTGTGATCTTCCGATTCACCAAATCTAGAAATAACAGCCAATTTCAAATCCGAATAAGGTGTGGTAGAGGATAAATTCTCAATAATGTCCAACACCTTATCACATTCTTCCTGAGTCAACATACTCAATGCATAGCTAAATTTCGTTGCTTCTGACGAAATGTTAACTGACCGGAATTGTACCTCGAGAGCTTGAAACCAAGCAGTCGGATTTCGTCTCCACAAACAGACCTTTTGAATTGCGACGGTCGCAATATTATTTGAATCGCCTAACCCCAAAAAAGGATTAGCTATCAACGATTCATCCCGAGATGAAGGAGGTAAAGTTTCATACGACATGACGCAACTTAATATCAAAATCAATAAATCGCCACAAAATTTAAAATTTACAAAGTGAAAGTGAAATATATATATGAAGTAAAATATAAATATTAGATTAAAATTTACTTGATTTATGTATTTTCTTATTCTGAGCAATTACGTATTCTGAATTTTGCTGCGGTTGTTATTGTTGCGCTTTGACTGTTGATGTAGCTGCTGCTGCTGCTGTTGCTGTTGTTGCTACTCTTGCTGTTGACGTTGTTGCTGCTGTTGCTGTTGCTGTCGCTTCTGCTGCTGCTATTGCTATTGTTGTTACTCTTGCTGTGAACTCGATGCATTCACTGTTTGCTGTTGTTGTTGATGTCAGAGTCACCAATTAATTCTTGATGTTATAGCTGCTGCTGTTGTTGGGATCGGGTCACCAATTTATTCTTGATGTTATAGCTGCTTCTATCGGAGTCACCAATTTATTATTGGTGATGTTGTTTCTATCGGGGTCACCAATTTAGTATTGGTGATGTTGTTTCTATCGAGGTCACCAATTTATTATTGGTGATGTTGTTTCTATCGGGGTCACCAATTTTAGTGAATGCGTTATTAATGTAAGTTTCTACGATTTACTTAATTTATAAAAAGTAAAGTAGTGATAGTAAAGTAGGCACTACACACTCATTCCAGCACTACATACTTTTCCCTGGAATACTCGCCAAACTGAACGCGCACACGAGTATACGGTCAAACCTTTGCCTTTTCATACAGTGAATATAAGCAGCCATTCATTTCCCCAACGTCAAGATTTTGGAACGATTTGCAAGCTAGTTTGTTTCTAACCAGTACAACCTGCAGTGCGTCAAGAACAATGTCCACCGTCAATTTCGTCTCTCTCCACCTAAATGCCACCACTTTCTATACCGACATAACTGTGCATTGCATTAAAGGGTGACCTCCTTAGTTTATACTCGGTGCAGTCAAAAAAAAAAAAAAAATAAATTGGTGCAGTCAGAACAAATTAGAGCTTAATGTCAGTAAATGCCACGTGATAAGTTTCTCACGTAAAATATCCTCATACCACCATGACTATACCTTAGTGTAACTCAACTACACCATGTCGATCGAACTGAGGACCTCGGCTTACTACTGGAAAAACTGTGCTTCAAATCTAACTATAACCGAATAACCGTTTGGAGGTATCCAGGGCAACATCAAAGACATGTTTGCTCCAATCAAGATGGTTATTAAATTTTACGCCTAATACGATAAATTCATCTGAAGAGCTAATCGGTACGCCATTAAAGGCTAAATTGGTCGACGACGGAGGAACATCACGTTGTAGGGAAAGATGACAGGCCTGTGTTTTAGCAGCGTTGAACTCTACTCAATTTGTCCTGCCCCATTCCAGGATTAACTCGAGGTCGGAGTCCAACTCCCTGCGATTGAAAGCAATAGATAGCTTGTGGGAATGCGCAGCAGAGTTAAATTCAAAGGTGTTCTCTAAAGTACTGTCATCTGCAAAACTATGGATTGGATTGAGAGTAGAAGACAAAAGGTCGTTAATGAATACTAAGAACAGAGTAGGTGAAAGGACAGAACCTTGAGGGACACCAGAATTAGTTGGGAAAGAAGAAGAAGAAGTAACGCCATCTAATACGACTCGTATAGTGCGTTCGGACAGGAAACTCTCAATCCGTCGAATGAGGATAGCATCAAGACCAATGGCCTTTAGCTTAACAAGGAGACATTCATCAATCTCAAGATCAAGAACTTGACCTTCGCCGTATTTGTGCAAGCAAGAGTTTCAACATTCCGTCAGGTAGATCAAGAGATCTCCCGTCGACCTTCCAGAACGGAAACCGTATTGGCGATCGTGGATAAGCTGTTTATCCTCGAGATAGTGAATGCTTTTGCGATTGACAGCAGTTTCCATCATAGTCGAAAGCACTGAAATGATGGCTATCGGGTGGTAGTTAGCGGGGTTCGCATTGCTTCCTTTCTTGGACATTGGCTGAACATTCGCGACTTTCCACAATTGTGGAAAGCACCCAGAAGAGTAAGATATATGGAAAAGATTGCGAAGGGGTTTAGCCAGAGAAGAGGAGCACATTTTAATGGTAATGGGGGGAATGCCATCAGGGCCAGCGGACTTGTGAACATTGAGCTTTTGCAGGATCCTGAATATGAGACGCGTGCGGAAATGTAGCGGCGGCAGCGAAAAACCTGATGGTGTTGCGATAGGAGGGGTTTGGTTTGAAGGTGGTACCGGGGAGTTTCTCGCGAAACTTACTGCCAATAGATTCGCTTTCTCAACCGGATCAATAACGGTACGGTCGTCATCGACAAGTGGTGGTGTTGATGAAGAGATGAAATTATTGTTGACCGTTTTGACAAAAGACCAGAAAGATCTTGACCCTTTCGGACTCTGAAGAATCTTCCGCCGAAGTTTTTGATCGTGATCAAATTTAACACGTTTAAGGATGGATTTGCAAGAATTTCTTGATACATTATAAAGTTCTTTGTTAGCTGGAGTTGGAAAATTTTGAAAATTTTGAAACGATTGTTTCTTAGCTTGAATTGCCGCGTTGTTATGATAAATAAATAAATAAATAAATGAAGTGATTTAGAGTATCAATTCAGACGACAACACATGGATAATTTAGTCTTTGAATTGAATTAAATTTATTTAAAACTGTTCTTCTTCTTCTTCGATGGCACTACAGCCCAAACCGGACTTTGGCTTCCTGTTCCTTAACATTTATTTTGTATTGTGGAAAGGTTGCTAGCCCTTCGCACACTCCTCTACCTATGAATTTTTCACTTTCGCAGATTAAGGTGGCACAGTTATACTCAAGCTAGGATGTACCCTAGTGAGTAGCATGTTGGTCTAAAATGTGAAGGTAGTGAGTTTAAATCCCGATCGACGCATAATTCCAGCACACTGCCTGCTTGGGTATACCTTAGTTACCTCTTTCTATGAAAATGACAAATTCGTAGATAGAGGGTTTTGCGAAGGGCTAACTCCGATTTGGTCTGCGGTGCCATCTTAGAAGTTATACCCACGCAAGCAGTCTGCTGGAATCATACTTCTGCCGGGATTTGAACTCTCGACCTTCGCATTCTCGACCAACTCGCTACACACTAGGGTACACTTATGTCAAACACTATTAGTGATCTACATTTAATGAAAAATAAGTGAAAATAACCATATTCAAAATCCCAATCTTTGTGATAATTTACATAAGTTTTATGTTTGCAAGCAATTTTTTTTCTTCATGCTCATTTATAGGTAATAACTTCTTAACAATGTAAATTATTCCCGACACGAGAATTTCGTTACGGATATGCGAGCACACGTCTTGTGCAGATTTACGCATTAGTAATGCAAAAATATTGTCCCAAGTTATATTTGTGATGGTCAGAAGTACGTCCAAGAGACCATCGAAACTTCAATATGTTGACAGCGACTTAAGTGCCAGTCTAAGTCCAATTGTAGTCTTTTGTCAAATGTCTCAAGGAACTACAAAGACATGGACTTGGATCATTAAAACTACGGGCAAAAAGAGACTGAAAAGCAGAATTTATGTATAATATAATAAGACCAAGTCATCTTCGGTAAGTGTTTTTGGTGTCGTTTATTTAGCCGTGCGACAGCAAGCGTATTATGGCGAGTACTGTCTGGTGAAGTCGAAAGGTTTATTGGTAATTAGGAAAAGAAACGTGTCTATTACTCAGGTTCTATACTTGAGCCCTCAACCGTTGCTCGCAGAGAGACCATACGTTATTATTTATATGGTCATCCTCACCATGTAAGACCACCCGCGAATTAGGTATTAACCAAGTCGGTCACTTTGTTTAAAAAAACGGTCGCGCGTTTTTTTTTTTTCTTGGACGCGGGTTTCAGTCGGCATTCATAAATTCCACGGCTTATAAAAAGCCCTCATATTCATCATCCCGATTGGAATTTCCGTGTACAATACTCTCATATGTATAGAAAATAATTTAACGATTACAATAAACCCATTGAGCAGATTCGCTCGCAGATAGATCTGAAAAGTGAATTCCATTGGCACATTCGGAATACCTTCCTTTCCCATATGTATACGAGAAGTGGAGGTACCTTTTTCGCAATAGCTAAAGTTAATGTATGGCAAGTTGTGGAGCTACGAAGCGAAAAATAACACCACAGCGACTTCTTTAAGATGGAATTTTACAGTGATGTTTTATATCAAGATTTTGGGGCGGTGGGGCTTCTTATGTTAAACGACTGCTGACTACCCGCAGACTTTTTGAATCGGTGGACCTTTTCAGTGAACAAAAAAAAATAATAATTTCAAACAACAAAAAAATTGATACCCAGTGTTCTTCACTCTCAAGATGGGAATAAAAAAAAAATCATGCACTGAAAATAAGGCTTCCATCTCACACTGAGGCTCTTTTCTTCAGTGAGGATTTCTTAGTGACTTTTTATTTGTTTACTGGTTAGCTCCTTTTATTTTTGGTTATCTTTCCGCGCTTAACGTTATGGACTCAAGTCTTTCAGGTATTTCAGTTGTGCTATGTTTCGCTACATTAGCATCCAACAAAGATGACGATATGACAAAATAACGCACGACAACGATGCAACTAAGGCCTAGTCTTTTTCGCCTGTTTTCTGTTCTGTTAGTGAATGTTTTGTTATCATCTGACAACCCATAAATATATGACATTTGCATACTTTTGATCACTTTTTTGTAAACTTTGCAGGTTTTTTTTTTTGCCAGAACAGAAATTCTTTACGATCGAAAAGTGAAAAAGGGTTAAGAAAGGACATTTTACGAACGGCTACTATACCCCAATTGACCTCTGACTGCGAACCGATATGATCGTGAGACTTTTGATTTAAATGATTTTTTATTTGGATTTATTCTGAAGATTTTATATTAAAAAAAAAATAAATAAATAAATACGAGTATGAGGGGCATTTCAAAAATATTGCACACTGTTTTAATGTACCTACAAAGTGAAAATGTATTTTATGCAGTATTACTTTACAGCCCCTTGCTTCTCAATCACTGATTCCCAACGTATTTTCGTAAATTCAGAAGATTGGATATGTCCATCAGCTCTCCACTTCTGTTTAATTCCCGAATGTAGTATTAGAAACTCTTTTAAAGAGAGGAAACTTAGCCCACGCATTGGTTCCTTTATTTTTGAGAATAAGTCGTAGTTATTAGGAACCATGTTTGGGATCTATGGTGGGTGAGGTAAGACTCCTCACTGTTACTAGCGCAGCAAATCAAACAGTGAGAAACCCATCGGCCGAAATTTCAATTTTCTGTAAAATGTTTTTTAAAATATGGACAACAGATGCTGTTGAAAATCCAGTAGGACAGGATATTTTCTAACACTTTGGTCTACAAACTTTATCAAGAAAATCCGACACAACCTTTACATTTTGCTCATCAGATGATGTTAGCCTTCCTGGGTCACCTGTTGTGCTTTAAGGAACTTCAAGGAAGCAGCTAGCCCAACGCGACACTGAACTTTGGTGTATTACCTGCTCACTACACACCTCACTTAAGACCGGGGAATTTCTGTAGGATTTTTGCCAACTAAAGATTTTTTAACTGTTGCAGTTCCCGATACACCTGTAAATGCCATTTCAATCTGTCAAACAACAAAATCTTTTGGGACTACGCAGTCAGGCAGAAGCGTGCTCACTCTTCAAATTTTTGATAACAGCTGAGTTAATTTGTATTACAATTGCATCATACAATAATCAGTGTTGCTAATGTGTGCTTTTTTTTTCAAATGTCCCTCGTATTATATTTTTTTTTCGATTGTACAAATATTTATTTTGTTATCTATTTTGTTGTCATTAGTTCCTAGAAAAACTAAAAAAACATCTCTTAGTTCATTTCTTTTATTATTTATGGTGAGATTTTTTTTAATATTTACATTTATGGAAGGAAAACTGAAAATTTTGTTCGATTTATTTCATTCTCCAATTAAAAATTCGACAAAATTTTGTTACATAAATTTGCCAAAATTTATCAGGTTTTTTACCCTATTGGGTTTTTTTTTGTATTTTCGACTTAAAATTCGTGGTCAACTTGAAGCTTGACTTTGGCCAGCCTTCCAGCGTTCGTTGGAATAATTTAAGATTGGCGAGTATGGTCGGTAAGGCAAGTTTCCAATGCAATTTTGATCCCTAGGAGATGAATAACTATTTTTCATCTTTTAGTGGAAATAGTCCCTGCAGTAGCAGGACCCCAGTTCCCTAATAAAGATGGCGATGGATCATTCTCTTTTAGATGCATTAATAGTAACGTGTTATTGGAAGCCGTATACTCCATCAAATCTAATGCATTTGGTCCTGATAACATAAACCCGAAATTCTTAAAATTCTTCTTCCGTATATTCACTGTTATATTTTGCATATTTTCAATTCGTCCTTAATGACGAATACGTTTCCCGATAATTGGAAGCGTGCTACTGTACTACCTCTCTAGAAAAAAAACTGATTTTCATCCAATTAGCAACCTGTGCTTTTTATCAAAAGCATTTGAACAGATAATGTCCTTTCAGATACGAGATTTCTTAGAGAATGCAATTTTCTCACAAGATGGTAGTCTGGTTTCCACCCTGGACATAGTTGCGAAACAGCTTTGATAAATATTACTACAGATATTAGAACTGCTATGGACAACAACAAAATAACATACATGGCCTTGCTGGATTTCTCAAAAGCTTTTGACAGCGTCGATCATTCCTTACTTATCAAAAAACATTCATCTAGTTTTAAATTTTCGCACAACGCAACGAAGTTCTTGATGAATTTTTCATCCTTCCGATTTCAACGAATTAAATTGAGTGGACAAATGTCATCCTCTACGCACCTTTCTAGTGGCGTTCCTCAGGGCTCCATTTTAGGCCCACTATTATTCAGTTGAACTCCGCCATAGACGGCCCCAAGCCCGGTTTGAGAAAGGAGGAGGGAACATGGAGTTAACCTGAATGGCCAGTAACACCAGTGCGTCTCAGGAAGTAGGCAAAAAGTATGACATAGTTGGACTTGCAGCATCGCTGTGAGAGCTCCAGCATCTCATATTTAGCTCAAAACTCCCACCCTTTTTCTACTAGGGTGTAATGAATAAGTAGGACCGGTCCTCCAGGTCGGGGGTTGGGCGAGGCGCCGACAACGCATCACCGGAAAAAAAACACTGTCCCGAAACCTGAAGAACAGCCTCGGAAAGGATGGACTCAACGGCAACGACCCCGCGAACGAAAAATGGACTACTCTATTGGATTTTGGAATGTTCGATCCTTATTTAGGACAGGAGCTCTGAAAGAGTTCCTCGAAGAAGTGGGAAAACACACCATCAACATAACTGCCATCCAAGAAACGAAATGGCTCGGTAGCGAAATCATGGACATGAGATCACACACAATCTATCCAAGTGGAAAATTGTCGGGAAGCAGAGAGTTTGGAGTCGCTTTTGTCGTTGACAAAAAATTTAAACAGCAGGTCACGAGCTTCAGACCAGTAAGTGAAAGATTGTGTGCAATCCGAATAAAGACTAAATTTTTCAACACTTGGCTGATCAACGTTCACGCACCAACAGAAGACAAGGACGATATAACTAAAGACGGATTTTATGCCACCCTAGAGACAACCTATGATTCACTGCCCTCGAATGACCTAAAAATTGTCTTAGGGGATTTTAATGCAAAAGTCGAAAAAGAGGAGGCTCATAGAGCAACAACAGGAGGGCACAGTCTCCATGACATAACCAACAACAATGGCCAACGTCTTATTGATTTCGCAAGCAGCAAAAATATCATAGTAAGCTCTACGTGCTTCCCACATTGCGATATTCACAAACGAACGTGGGCATCACCAGATGGTCACACCTTCAACCAAATACCACCACGTTGTAATTGAGAAAAGGGCTGCTTCCAACATACTTGATGTACGAACTCTCCGCCGTGCGAATTGTGACTCTGATCACTATCTAGTCAGAGCTAAATATCGATTCAAAATAGCTTGTCGTGGATATTTGAAAACGAGTAAAGCTCGCAAATTCAATGTCGACAAGCTTAACGACGAAACGGTGGCGCAGGCTTACATGTTAGCATGTAATAAACACCTGACACCAATATATGAAAATATCCAAAATATGCCAGTGGAGAATGCGTGGCTGAAAATACGAGACGGCATCAAATCCTCCGCGGAAGAGGTATTAGGGTATCAAGCACGGCGAAAAAATAATGATTGGTTCGACCAAGAATGTCGCGACGCAATAGATAGAAAGTACGAGGCTTACAAAATTTGTACTGAACGACCAACACGAGCCAAAAAAGAAAGATATGACGAGCTTAGGCGATATGCGAAAAGACCTGCAGACGAAAACAAAGGAAGTACCATAATGACAAAATACAAAAAATGGACGACGATATGAGAAAAAATAAAACGCGGGACGCATACGCAATAGTAAAAGACTTAAAAAAGGGATATAAGCCAAAAACCAGTCTCTGCAAGGACGTGGAGGGCAACATCATCAGCAACGCACAAGAAATCAAAAGGAGATGGGCTTCCTACTTTGAACATCTTTTGAATCCCATCTCAGTAGCACCGATAACGACAGACAACATTTCAATTGAAGCCTCAACTGACAAAGATGAACCATCATCGATACCACCCACGCTTGCTGAAATCAAAGCAGACCTATGTGACCAAAAACGAAACAAAGCGCCGGGAATTGACGAGATACCAGTTGAACTTCTGAAAAACGGTGGAAACTGTGTCGCTGAAATACTGCACAACATGGTATGCAAAATTTGGACAGAGGAAATCATACTGGCGAAAAAGCATTATATATCCAATTTACAAGAAAGGAGACAAACTCTGCTGTGAGAACTACAGAGGTATATCATTGTTGTGTACGTCCTATAAAATACTGACAAAAATTATTGAACGTCGTCATAAGCCCTATACTAATCAAATGATTGGCGAATATCAAGGCGGATTCAGAACCGGACAGACCAGATATTCTCGGTGAAACAGGTGCTTGAGAAATGTTGGGAATATAACACAGACGTGCACCAAATATTCATAGATTTTAAACAAGCATACGACAGTATCGACAGGAGCGTACTGTACCAAATCATGCTTGGCTTTGGAATTCCTCCAAAACTAGTCCGACTAACAAAACTCACAATGACGAACACTGAATCCCAAGTGAGAATACAAACCGATTCCACAACCAGCTTTCGAACGGAATATGGTTTAAAGCAGGGAGATGGTCTAGCCCCCATGCTTTTCAACTTGGCACTAGAGTATGTCGTCCGAAAAATCCCAGTCGACACCAACGGGACACTACTATTCAAGTCCACCTAACTAGTAGCATACGCTGACGACATTAACATTCCAGCCAGATCCTTCCCTAGTGCTAAGGAGGTATTTGTCAATCTTGACTCCGCCGCAAAAGAAGTCGGGTTGCGCATTAATGAAAGCAAAACAAAAGTAATGACGCAAACTAGAAGGCGAACGCCGATCAAGCAAAACATAAAAATTGCGGAATATAATTTGGAGAGTGTGGACAACTTCGTATATCTTGGGGCTAATCTAGCCAAGGACGGTAATGAAACAGACGAAATCAAACGACGGATAATACTTGCAAATAAGACGTATTATACTTCCAATAATGAAATCCAAGAAAGGGCACAGGAACAATAAGCTGCAGATATATAAAACTATTACAAGACATGTGCTCTGTTATGGCAGCGAGACGTGGACATTAACGCGAACTTCCGAAAAGGCAGTTAACGCATTCGAAAGAAAGGTCCTCCGAAGAATTTTGGGACCTGTGAAGGAAGGAACGGAATGGCGAATAAGATACAACCATGAGTTGTATCAACTCTACGACGAGCCAGAAGCTTCAACGTTCATCAAGCTACGTAAACTGCAGTGGGCTGGCCATGTAGAGCCATTGATAATGATGAATGACACAAATACTTCGAATCCTTCTACCACCTCCCATACAATTTTTTTCACGTAAAAATAAATTTGATTTTCCTCGGACTTGTAAAAGTTATCAAATCTAAAATTTGCATGAATTATATTGGGATGAAACACACTTTATTCGGTCCAACCACCACTTCTACCACCTTCCATTATAAAAATTG
Organism: Chorisops tibialis; assembly: GCA_963669355.1. Classification (NCBI taxonomy): domain Eukaryota; kingdom Metazoa; phylum Arthropoda; class Insecta; order Diptera; family Stratiomyidae; genus Chorisops; species Chorisops tibialis. The sequence goes on from OY770264.1 coordinate 20,612,137, forward strand.
ACTTTAATATTAGAAAAGATAGCGTCATGAAATTATGGCAGAAATAAATTTATCTTTCTGAAGCTCATTCACGTCGTGAACTCACAAATGTAAACATTTAAGTAGCATTTCTATAAACATAACTAATATCTAATATGTAATAATATTCATCAGTTTACAAGTGATCGAACTTTATCTATTTGAGACGTTCAGAAAATCAAATCTAGATCATTTTTCATGATTATCGTCAAATAGTACACTTACCTCCTGTTAAGAGTCTCAATAATTACAAACGAATATCAAATATCAAAACAAATGGGAAGACGATACAGTCAATTTGTGTATACAACATTGTTGTAAAAAGTATGCGATTTAAAGATATCTCGTAGCGTATTAAACTTTATGATTTATAAAGAGACTCTTGCAGACGAAATGTCTCGCTTGAAAGTTACCTCGAATGTGATGAATTGGCAGAACAGTAGCAAAAGACATATTACAAGAATATCTGTAAGGGGCACGGCCCATCTTTGTCACGACAATTTCAATACAATCCACAGCCGCTCGCCACACGAGTAGCTAGCCAGCTCATTGCATTTCGAATCGTAACATTTGCATGTAGGCGGCCTGATCATATTACCATCGCATCGGTAATATATTTGTAATAAGTACTCTGTGGGATTTTGAACGGCAATTAAACACCCAAGTCTCATGGCAGATTCAACAGGACTGGAATTGGAATAGTTTTATAATAAGCGCTTTACCATTGATATTAAAGCCACATTAAAACTGATCCGAAGGGTGTTGTAGTAATTTGTGAATATTTTTTTTCACTCTATTTTAGAAAATTTCATCATAGTTACTTTTATGATATTGAAGGAAATTGATAAATTTACGCTTCTGGTATTTTTGGGAAAGTTAACAGAATAATAAAATAATGAATGCTTGGTATCAATTTCGAAAACAGTATAAATTTGAAAGAAACGATTTCCGGATTCTACACTGTTACGCTTTATCATTCGTGGCGTTTCGGTCTCTGCTGAGACCTTTATCTCGGAAAACTTCAGACTAAGTTCGTTCATAACTTTCGTACTGTTTGTAATTTTACAAAAAATACCAAACATTTTTTATATGTATTTTCTTTATAGAATTGAATATTTCTTCTCTAGATGAAATCTGAGGCTATTAAAAGTTTGCTTTTATTTGAATCCCTCCACTCCTTCCACCACCTACCATACAAACTGTACTTTTTCATGAAATACTATAAACCATTTACTCAGTACGTATATTTAGAATTATTAGTAATACCAAAAGAAAAAAAATAAACGATTAGCTATACACCCCTTCTACCCCTTCCCATACAATATGACACAGTTTCACAACTCTGCAAAAAGTAAATTTTCTTGAAAAGTATGAGTGCTGCTGTTCTTCAATTTAAATCATGTCAATTGAATGATGTTTATAGTTCTTTTTGAAAATATCATTAATAAATCCCTACTCCTTCTACCGCCTCCCATACAAACTGCACTTTTTCATGAAAAATAATAAACCATTTACTCAGTATGTATATAATTAATTGAGCTTACATTGAGCACAAAATACTTTTTGAATTATTAGTAATATAAAAACAAAAATAGACTATTAGCCACACCCCTACTACACCCTTCCATACAATAGGACACAATTTCACAATTTTACAAAAAGTCGATTTACTTGAAAAGTATGAATGCTTCTGACCAAAAATTTAAAACATGTCAATTGAATTTTGATTTCTGAAAATTTCATTTAGTACCCTACATCTTCTACCACCTCACATATAAACTATACAATTTCACTAAATTCAATACACCAATTTTCGCAGTACTTATTATATTTTTGAAGCTTATATTTCCACTAAAATATTTGAAAGCAACTCTAGCATGATGTGAAAAAATTAGTTCAATCCTACCACCCCTTCTACCACTCCCCATATAAAATTTCTTTAAATCAAAAAAAAAATCCTCTTTCAACTAGAGTATCGCATGATTGAGCTTTACGCCCAATCGCAGTCCTGTTGTATTTTTTTTTTTAATAATATCATTATACTTGTATAAAACAGCAACAGCTCCTCGAATTGAACCAAACTTAATACGGCTCTGTTGCAATCGTATAGTAATATTGGAGGTCCATCTACGAGAGCATAATAACAATTGCAAAATATCACAGTTGATGCTGCAGGTGCTACGATTGTCGTATCTAATTGCGCAATCGTTTGTGAGATTTACCGCTGAAGAAAAAAAGAAAGAAAACGATACACAAACGGATCAAATTTTTTCCATGATTTGCTGCGTATGCACTCAATACATCATCTGCAAAACTCTCATGATTATGTTTCGGAAAATCCCGACATGTAGGTATGATCGTACATGGCATCGCATTGCAACTTAGTTGTTCTTAGTCATGTTAATCAAATAGAAAACAACATCAACAAGTAAAAAGTAAATCGATTTTTGCCTATTTCATGAAATCAAATACCTTCACTATACCAAATATTGACGCTAAATGAATCACTCACATGTGCGAAGTGTTAGGCACAATTTCTTATAATTTCCGCGGAAATTAGGATATAGATAGGTAGATAGCCATTTATGTCAGGTAAGAAAAAAAATTTTAATACTATGATTCTTAATCGCAGGTATCTTGGAGCTAAGTATTATGATTCATTATTATTAGTATCGTGTTTAATGTTAATAGGTCTGGGGTGGTGTAAAATTGAAGATTACACTCTTTTATCGGTGTGGCAATTTTTTATTTTATACAGTTTGGCGCCACTATAACGAGAGATAATTTTTATATAAAAAAAACATTCGGGAACATTAACATAAAACTGTTTTATTTTATCTTTTTGGTAAAAAAACATAACAGAATTATGATTGGGCGTAAGATCCAAACATGCAATACTCTAGATGAAATGGGAAAGAATTTAATGTACCTAAAAATATGTCATCTCAAAATCATTTGTAAAGTGAATAGTGACTTTAGTATGGGAGGTGGGAGAAGCAGACGGGGAGGTTTATAATTTTTGCATAAGACATGCAAAATTTTTCGTACTAAATTTTAAATTTGTAGCTTTCATTATTTTGAAAGAAATCAGGGCATTTGTATAGCAGAGGAAGTGGAGGATTTTAGATGATTTTAAAAATGCTTATCAACATCCTTATCACGATGCTTTGAATCAATTTCAAAGTCGTTAGCTCTCATATATTCGAACGAATAAAGCTTTTCTGGAATTTATAACAAAGATATTTTTAAGGGAGGGGGTAGAAGGAGTGAAGTGAAGCTGATAATTTTTTTAGAATTTATTTCAATTATTGAGGGACAAGTTCTGGGAAAATTTTGAGTTTAAGCTTTTTCTAGTTTTTTGAAAATCGATTTAATGTATATTTACCAAAATTATATATTTGTATGGTAGGGAGTAGAAAGAGCATATGGTTGTAGTCGTTGATGATATTTTTATTATTAAACTTTCTACAAAACTTCAAGTCGATAGCTTTGGCAGCTTTGAAGAGAATTATTTTAATTGAAATTTTATAATTTCTTTAAATTTGTATGAGAGGGGGTAGAAGGAGTGAGGTGAATTTGAAAATTTTTCAAAACAGATTGGAATTATAATAAAATTAACTTTCGTCATTTCAGCTAGGCTAGTTTCAATGAAAATCGAAAAATTGAGTTTTACAAAGTTGTGCATTTGAATGGGAGGCGTAGCAGGAGTTGGGGATCACATAAATATTTTAGCGTGTTGGTCTTGTAATGCGAAGGTCGTGAGTTCAAATCTCGGTCGACGCATTATATAATTCCAGCACATTGTTTGCTTGGTCACCTCAATATGCGAAAATAAAAAAATCGTGGATAGAGGATTATGCGAAGGGCTAACAACCCTTCCACAATAAGTAATGAAAAATGTTAAGGAACCTGGATGTCAGGTGCACGGTAGACCAGGGAGGTCGGTGCATAGCAATTGTGGAATTTTTATTATTTTTTCTGTATGTACAACAAATAGATGTATCCACATGGAAAATTTAAATTTTGTATCTTTCACCAGAGCCCTTAAAAAATCACTCAAAATTTTTGACATTTTTGGTTAGATCCTATCTATTTCTTTAAAGGCAAATGGTGACGGAAAAATATTTTTCTGTCTTTTTTGTAAAGTTCATTCATTTCCTTAAGAATTGTATTTCTTATTATGGAATTAAGGCATTGAATTCTTGAATTAAGTTCCTGATATTCCGCATTCAGGCGGTGGTTGTAATTTCGATGAAAGATTCTTTTTAATTGTTTTAGCCAAATTTTTCTAGTCCTTAGAAAGTTCAAGGCATGTGCTGAGAGATCTCTATATTTCATGTTCTTAACCGGGATGATCGTAGAGTGTTTTTCTATGCAGGTTTTGATACTATTAGTTATTTTAAATATGTACTCATCAATTTCTTCAGAACTTAAGTTGCGATCAGTGGGTATGTGAAAGTCAAGCTCTTCGGATAAGTCATCTTTAAATTCTTCCCAACTGATGTCTTTAAAGGATCTATAAGTTTCTTGAGGTTGCATAAATGGTTTAAATTGAGCAAAATTAATTTCAAGCCAAAGAGCAAAATGGTCGGAAAGGGATGGCAATGTTTTGACAAACGTGGAAAGATTGGCCCGCTCGCATTAACTATATCTATCTCGAAAAATGGACCGTTCATAAGCCACGAATGGAGATGAGCTCCATTAAAGTTCCTTTGCGAATCTCCCCAGGCTTCATGACGCGTGTTGAAGTCCCCTCCAAACACGTAGCTATCGAAGGATCTTGCTAAGTTAACCAGACTATCTAGATCTGACGTTTGTTTGTCATCTATCCTGTCGTTGTCGTCTAGCTCCATATCCGTTTCTCCACGTAAATCAGACTATGATCCATTGGAATTGGGGATCAGTATCCCACTCGACCGCTTCAATGGATTCGAGCTTATCTTCAAATCACTAAAAATGCGAGTTTCGATAACCACGATAACCTCAAATTTGAGGTTAGGCGTAAAACGCCCTGAGGAGGATTAAAAAGTTACGACAGCCACTAATTTATATATTAAATTACGCAGCTCCTTAAGTTTTATGTCATCAATGATCTTTTTAGGATTAACAAATGAAACTTTAGTTATGATGTACCGAAAAATGAATTCGTAAACACAGCTCTCTGGCACAGACGTCAGTCACCTCCCTAGAGTCACCAAGCTCGAAAGACAATATTACTGGAATCGCCGAAGCTTTCTAAGCCAGTAACTACTCTCCTGCGGGGATAGACTCTCACATCAATACGAGTATAAAATAGTGACAAAATCGTAACAAACCAAGTTGGCCAAGTTATCAACCGCAATCTATTAGTCGCCAGTAGAATTATTGATGGAAGAAAATGTAAAGTATGTATCTGTAAATCACAAACGGGATTTGAATTCCTTCACTAGAACTACCGATCTAGCCAAATCTCTTCGACAATATCTTCGCCTAATTTGTTGAAATTAAAATGTTTGTCTCAGCTCTGTTTCGTATATTTCTCAATGCTTGCATTTACTATATTGTAACAAATATTCTGATAGGTACGGAGCCAAAATGTTGTAGTCCGCGGGTATACGCTATTTATCTCAAAAAAACATCAATTCAATACGACTAGCCAGGACTAGAACCAAAAATATGAGTTAACATCTTTTTCCTTAACAGTTGTTGATCATCACGTCACGTCTAAAATATCGCGTAAAACGTCTCCATCATATGATAACAATTTTGTTACGCACTTTTCCGACAATTTATCTTAATTAGTAAGAAATGAATAACTGCAGCCTGCGTAGTTTCAAATCTTAAAATGAGCGTGAGACATACAATCTAACGTTCTATCGAATTGCATGGATACTTTTTATTCTACCGGAAAGGTTTTCACGAATTGAATCATAAAACTGTTACGAATGAGTCGAAACGGAGTAGCAAAACAGACCTTCCCACGCCCATACCACACATTCCAATAATATAACCAAATATGGCATTAAATCGAACAATATTTTGCATATTTAGACGAAATTCAGTGCCAAAACTTCGATGATCCATACCGCCGCCCACTTATAAGACATAGTTTGCGCTTTAAAAATAGGTCCGCCGTACGTTTTGTACAAGTAAACCACTTAACAACGAGATTATGCCTATTTTTTCGTTCAGGTGGGCTGCGGCGGCGTCAGCGGCATGCTGCCGCCACTGTCGCTTTTTTTTCACCATACCGCCGCCGTACCGGTGAATCAACTCTTTCCTCTACTTCCGTTTTTGTTGATCACCTTAATCATCTCTCCCAGGTGAAATGAAATAAGTGCCGAGATGAAGCACACACTCATCGGCAGGTTAATGACGCCCACGATTGCTTCTACACCTCGCACTCTGATCCGGCCAGTCGTGATCACTTTTAAGACGATCAGATTTTATAGCCAGTCCATCGATAGTAAATTTGTATACGGTGGCAATTTTACGAGGAGGATTTATTACACGTTGCGGCAACGAAGTTTGCAACGTCTCGAGAAAATGATGAATTTAAGTAACGTGTGAATAACAAAGATCAAGTTGATGACTGACCGGTAGAAAATATCACCTGGGCGCAGGTATCGCTGTTAGCCTGCATTTTGCTATACTTATGCGCTATTGCATTTCACTTTTGCTCTGATCTGGCGTAAATTACCATCGCGCTGAAAGGATCCGTCGCACTCGGGACGGGCGTGTGCGTTGCAAGAAGTAATTATCTCAATTAGCATCTTAATTTACGCAATCCGAAGCATAAATCTATGGTGAGATAACTGAAGGCGTACAATTATGGGAATACCGTGCAATCATCACCGACCAATTCAATATATGGCGAAGAATTACATATTTTAAGTATCGAACGAGTGAAAAGGATTGCAGGTAAATGACTAAGGTGCGTAACGATATCGGAAATTCCATTCGCCAAGATTATCTTGCAGATATATGCATCTCTCCAAGCGAGTAAATTCGAGCTTCGAAAAGCTGTAGTATCAGTTAGTGGTCAAACTATGGACTAACTATGGCCTAGCTACGGACTATTTTCTATTTGTATACAGCCCACTTGTATGAAACTATCTAATAATAAATTCGCTTAAAACGATGTTCATAGTCGCAAGCAAAATCGATAGCGTAATTACTTGGCAAAAGCCTCCAAGAATGCGCGGCATTCCATCGGAACATCAAACTCGCTGGGTGTATTCGCAACTCGCTAAGGACAAAAAGACCGAACTGGCTGCGAAAATGCCTGCGGTGATATTATGAATTGCCGGACAATCAGTAATCCGCTTGTTGGTCCGTTGCATTCAAGAAAAAGTTCGCCTGAAGAAATTTACAAAATAAACCACCGCAATATAAGAACAGCAGCAACAAGGTATAAGCTTCAGGTAAGGGAGTATATAAGGTAAGGTAGCCATAAGTCTTGGAGCTACACGAACATGATTATAAGCGGTCGGTAAGTCGGATAACACTTGGGTGCAAATTTGATGAGAGCACGATATCGAACGTATTGTTGGATTTTGTTTTCGGATATAAAATGACGTCAACAAGTTTTTTAACACGGGAGAAACACATGACTTATGACACAATTTAACATTGTTTCATAATTTTGCTCCTTTCATCGGTTAAAAAAATTATGCGTGCTGAGGGTGGTGAATTCGATCAATTTCAAGCTATTATTGAATAACGTTGCTATGTGAATGATCTACGATTTTCAGAAAATAACCGAACTTTATTAATTTTGGAGGACTTTGTTCCTTTTCCCCTTCAAAGCACTCTTCCATGCACTGATTTTAATTTCGGAAATAAAAAGAAATTGCAAGGACCCAGGCATGTGCGTCCACAGGATTTTTGCTGGGAGCAATATTTTCAGAATGACAGTATTTTAGGTCCTTTATTTTCAAAGACTAGAGTGGCTAGGATGTAGCCTAGTGGGTAGCGTGTTGGTCTTGTAATGCGAAGGTCGTGAGCTCAAATCCCGGTCGGCGCAATATATAATTCCAGCACATTGCCTGCTTGGAAATACCTTGGTAACCTCAATCTACGAAAATGAAAAATTCGTAGAATGAGGGTTATGCGAAGGGCTAACAACCCTTCCACAATAAGTAATGAAAAATGTTAAGAAACCTGAATGTCAGGAAGCCAAGGTCCGATTTGGGCTGTAGCGCCATTGTAGAAGTAGAAGACTTTCAAACACATTTAACAAAAAAAGGAGCCTTTATTTTACTCGTATCCTTGGGCGAAGAACAAAATGAACGCGAGAAGCGATTGCCTACTGCCAGCGTTTTCAACCTGCTCACGACAAGATGAAAAATGCAATACCTAACTCTTTTGGAACATTCCTCGACCTAGTGTTCTGTTCGGATGTGAGTCACCTAACTATCAACAGATGCAACTCGCCTTTGCTTCCAGAATCAGCACGCCATCCTGCGTTCCACGTGATTTTTTCTTCAAATACTGCTGCTGATAATGTTAAGAATTTGAACACTGATATTTCTCATCGATTTAACTTAAACAAAGCTGACTTTGTTGCCTTGAATGAAGATATCTCGAAATGTGATGGGTCGGGCGTAATTAACAAAACAGATATTGATACTGCTGTTAATAATTTCTACAATATCCTCTTCGGTTGCTTCGCTAGGTGCGTGCCGGTTACGAGTAATAGTTCACCTAAAAGATTGCCATGGTTTGACGACGATTTAATTAATCTGAAAAATTTGAAAACTAAAGCATGGAAGAGGTACTGTCTCTCAAGAAATGAATCTGACTATAGGTGCTACTCCGAGCTACGCTATTTATTTACTAATAAGTCAAAATTGGCCTATCAGGGCTATCTGCTCGATATGAAGAAGTCTATTAAAGATAAGCCTAAGCTGTTTTGGAATTTTGTGAACTCTAAGAGGCGCACAGATGGTTTCCCTGCGACTCTGTCTTTTGATGGTGAAGTTAGTGATGACCCTAAAGGAATAAACAACTTTTTGGCGATCACTTTTGGGCTGCTTTTGATGCCCGGAACTGTGGTATTGACTTTAATAATTTTCAATACTTGACAAAATTTCCCTCTACTACACTGGAGATGAAGGATCTTCTTATTGATGAACCCACTATGTCAAAGTTTATCACGAACATCACTGAGAGTTTTAATAGTGGTCCAGATGGAATTGCATCTGTTGTACTTAAAAGGTGCTCTTCTGCACTTTTATCTCCAATTAGGTCCCTATTTAATTCATCTCTTCGTTGTGGGGTATTCCCCAGTTTGTGGAAATACTCAACAATAACTCCTGTATTTAAGAAAGGTAAACGGAACGACGTTTGCAATTACCGGCCAATAGCCCAGCTGTCTTGTGTTCCAAAATTATTCGAAGCAATTGTTTGTGACGCAATGTACTTTCATTGTAAATCAATAATAAGCCCAACCCAACACGGGTTCATCAAAGGTAGATCCACAACAACAAATTTACTAGAATTTTCGAATTTTGCCATCCCAGCGATTGAAGCAGGCCAACAAGTTGACTGCATATATACAGATTTTAGCAAAGCATTTGATAAGATTAATCACAAAATACTGATTCACAAGCTTTGCATACTTGGATTTTCTACTATTTTTACTAATTGGATAAAATCCTATCTTTCTAGTCGCACCCAACAGGTGCAATTTCGAGATACTTTTTCATCGGTTATTCCAAACACTTCTGGTGTACCTCAGGGTAGCCATCTCGGCCCACTCCTGTTTATTTTATTTATTAATGACGCGAGTTTGGTAATCTCTAACTCTAATATTCTTTTATATGCTGACGATGCTAAAATATTTCGTACTATCACCTGTACGAATGATAATTTACTTTTGCAAAATGACTTAAAGTTATTTTTTGACTGATGTACCCTAAACTGCATCTTTTTCTAGGAAAAAGGATCCAATTGAATTTGTGTATGTTTTAGAGGAAATTGCTTTGCAAGAATTAAGCTTAGTTCGCAATTTAGGCGTACTTTTTAATGATAAATTTACCTTCGACGACCATGTTGACTGTACTGTTATCAAGGCTAACTCCATTTGGGGCTTCGTAAAACGATGGTCTAAGGACTTTAATGACCCTTACATCACAAAGACACTTTACTGTACTTTTGTGCGATCAATTCTCGAATATGCCTGCCCGGTGTGGACTCCTTATTATGATTTTCATAAGAATAGAATTGAGTCCATGCAGCGAAAATTTTTGAGATTGCTCTTAAGGGACTTCCCTGGTCAGACCCAATATGTCTCCCTCCTTACCAAGAACGACTTCAACTGCTTTCGTTGGATTCACTCGAAGATAGGCGATCTGTTCTTGGCACTGCAGTTGCAGTCAAATTAATTTCAGGCGAAATTGACTCCCCCATCTTGCTTGGTGCTCTCTCCTTCAAAATTCCTTACAGTTCCTTGAGAGACTTCGTACTTCTCGACATTCGTTTCCATCGAACTAATTACGGCCAGCACGAACCGATAACCTCTATTTCACGGGCTTTTAACGCTAATTATAGCAATATTGATTTCAATCTAAATATTGCTCAGATAAAGTCAGCTTTGTTAAAAAATAAGTAATGTTGTAATTAATTTTTTGTAAGTAATCATATGTTGATGAAGTGATAAATTAAAATTAAAATTAAGACATCTAGCTGGGCTTACGGGCATCTTTTAATACTGTAGCGTACATTCCAGTTAGCTTAGAGAGGGAGAAAGCAAAACGTAAATTAACAACATGCAAATTAATTGAGAAAGGACTTACAAGATAAAAGGAGTCGGTGGATATTTGTTTTGAATTTGTGGATGCTATAGACTCTAGGGAAAGCGGCTTCGGGTAATGTATTCCACATTTTGCTTGCTGGAGGTAGAAACGAATGTCGTTGTATGTGATTTGTGTGGCTAAGCCATATACGTATACCGAGTAAAACCGTGAGCGCAATCAGCATCAGGTATTACGACTAATTTCGCCACTACAGCGGCCGTCGAAATATCTTTAGTAGATCCTGAGTACTCCGTAATTTCGACGATGTTCAAGAGAGTCTATGGATGCCGTAATGGCATCATCTCCAATAACTCGGAACGAAATATCTGAATTCGGTCCAGTACCGCTAGATGAGTTGTAGGTTTGTAGTTGTGATTGCCCCAATCACAGCAGTCAAGTACTGTAACTGTAATTGTTTCAGTTTCCATCACTTTCGATAAGACAGAAGTGATGGCTATACAGCGATAATTTGGGCCTCTCCTTGCTTCCTTTCTTGGGTATAGGCTGGACAAACGCTTGTTTCCAGCTATTTGGGAATTTTGCTGAAGAGTATGTAGGTTAGGAAGAAGTTTAGTCAAAGATGAGAAGTATTTTTTAAGAGTGGGGAGAAGAATACCGATCGAACCAGAGTATTTATTAATTTTGAGATACTGAAGAATTTTAGCGATGACGCGAGTGCTTTACTCCACTGCCTACGTAGGTACATATATCTGGTTCACCTCAATCTGCGAACATGATAGATTGTAACGTATATAAAGTTAGCAGTCCGCCATTTTCTCGGAAATCCTTGAACATACAAATTTTATTTTGGCGCAACAAAATAGCAACAAATAAGTAACAAAATATCGAGTTATTTTTTTTGCAGGCAGCTTCAAGCGGACTGCTAACTTTATATACGTTAGATTGTAGAGGGTTGTGCGAAGAGCTTACAACCGTTCCACATTAATAAATAGAAAAAAATTAATTAACCTAAATATCAGGAGGCAAAAGCCCAATTTCAGCTGAAGTGCCATTGAAGAAGGCGATATAGTTGGGAGTGACTGATACTAGAGTTGAGTTTCTAGCAAAACTCGCTGCTAATAAATGTACTTCTTTTCTGGATCAACGACTGAGCGCCTACCATCAGAAAGAGGATATGTGGTCGATGAAATAAAATTATTATTCATGTTTTTAGCTAATGAACAACATTGACAAAAGATTTAGATCCTTTAGGATACCTAAGTACCTTTTGGCCGTATTTTCGCTCATGCTGTGTTTTGATTTAGTATGTTATAGAGTTGCAGGAATATATTGCCTTGATATAAAATTCTGTGTTGCTATGGGTTGAGTGTGCCCTGAATTTGCTGAAACAATCATTAGTAAACTACGTCTCTCTAGATGATCTAAATCTTTTGAAGGTGAAGTAATAAGATTGCAGACTATAACACTATTTTTGGATATAACGCAAAACTTCCAATCAAAATTTAATGCGTTTATTGGAAATCATGCACGAATCAGAAACTGGTCTACATCACCAATTGACAATGGTACAACAATAGTTATGTTATGTTTTTCAGTCTGTTTTGTGAGAAAGAGATCAAGGAGACTTGCACAATAGCTTGTACCAAATGGTAGCCAATTATGCTTACTCATCAGCTATTTAAGTTTGTTCTTACTACTACTGTCTAGGGTTCCTGTACAAGCTAAGCAGCCATACTCAGGGCTTGGCCTTAAGAAACACCTTTTGGGTCGCGAAAATTTTGAATATTTTTGTGATTTTCTTAATTTTGTAGGAATAAGAACGCGCACCGACTATTAACATTCATAGCTATGGAAAAATATCATAAATACGCAAATCGTTCGCGATGTGTGTATTTTTCCACAGCGAATTTCATTTCCGCATGGGTCGCATTAAGCCCCAGCAAACAACGAGCGCTCGCAAATAACGATCTCAAAACGAGCATGAAAACCACAAAACAACTAAACTGCGTGATGATCTTAAGCAAACAAAACAAAAAGGGTCGTTCAACGTCGACCTTGTTATATACCAGCAGTTTTCATTTCACCATGCGCATGAACGGAGCCTAAAATTATTTCGGATCGATATCTCAAATGTCAAGATCTGTAATTAATCTTTAAACTTTCATAAAAATATCGTTTATGAATCGTTAAAGATTTTCATTATTGAATCAAAGTAAGAATCATTAACGGTATACTCATTATTCGTTGATAACGATTTTATGCTTGCTTCTATACTCGTTTCTTGTAAGCGTCTTATAATTCATTAATGAATTGTTAAAAAAAAATCATTAATGAATGTCCATTTAGTTCACTTGAGTCGTTAATGACCCGGCGCTCGTTATATTCAAATATAATTCATTAACAATACTTTAACGAATTAATTTAATTGCTGGCACTGCTCTTATGCGTTTCCTTGTTCATGTTTTTATTAAAGCACTCAGGCACGGCCCCATCAGCACCTATCACAACAGACAACATTTCAACTGACGAAGAAGAACCATCTTCGATACCACCCACGCTTGCCGATATCAAAGCAGCCCTATGTGACCAAAAACTAAACAAAGCACCAGTTGAACTTTTAAAAAACGGTTGAAACCTTGTCGTTGAAATACTGCACAACATGATATGCAAAATCTGGAGAGAGGGAATCATACCCGACGACTGGCGAAAAAGCATTATATGTCCAATTTACAAGAAAGGGGACAAACTTTGCTTTGAGAATTACAGAGGTATATCATTGTTGTGTACGTGCTATAAAATACTGACAAAAATTATTGAACGTCGTCTTAAGCCCTATACTAATCAAATGATTGGCGAATATCAAGGCGGATTCAGAACCGGACAGACCAGATATTCTCGGTGAAACAGGTGCTTGAGAAATGTTGGGAATATAACACAGACGTGCACCAAATATTCATAGATTTTAAACAAGCATACGGCAGTATCGACAGGAGCGTACTGTATCAAATCATGCTTGACTTTGGAATTCCTCCAAAACTAGTCCGACTAACAAGACTCACAATGACGAACACTGAATCCCAAGTGAGAATACAAACCGATTCCACAACCAGCTTTCGAACGGAATATGGTTTAAAGCAGGGAGATGGTCTAGCCCCCATGCTTTTCAACTTGGCACTAGAGTATGTCGTCCGAAAAATCCCAGTCGACACCAACGGGACACTACTATTCAAGTCCACCCAACTAGTAGCATTCGCTGACGACATTAACATTCCAGCCAGATCCTTCCCTAGTGCTAAAGAGGTATTTCTCAATCTTGACTCCGCCGCAAAAGAAGTCGGGTTGCGCATTAATGAAAGCAAAACAAAAGTAATGACGCAAACAAGAAGGAGAACGCCAATCAGACAAAACATAACAATTGCGGAATATAATTTGGAGAGTGTGAACAACTTCATATATCTTGGGGCTAATCTAGCAAAAGACGGTAATGAAACAGACGAAATCAAACGACGGATAATACTTGCAAATAAGACGTATTATACTTCCAATAATGAAATCCAAGAAAGTGCACAGGAACAATAAGCTGTGGATATATAAAACTATTACAATACCTGTGCTCTGTTATGACAGCGAGACGTGGACATTAACGCGAACTTCCGAAAAAGCAGTTAACGCATTCGAAAGAAAGGTCCTCCGAAGAATTTTGGGACCTGTGAAGGAAGGAACGGAATGGCGAATAAGATACAACCATGAGTTGTATCAACTCTACGATAAGCCAGAAGCTTCAACGTTCATCAAGCTACGTAAACTGCAGTGGGCTGGCCGTGTATAGCGAATGGAAAACAGAAAATCCCCAAACGTGCTCCTAAAGGTAAAACGAGTGGTAACCGGCCAGTAGGCAAACCACGCAAGCGATGGGAAGACTCGGTTGATGAAGACAGCAAAGTCATATTAAAAATTAGCAGCTGGGGGACGCGGTCTTTGGATCGAGACGATTGGAGGCGACGACTTCAGGAGGCCAGGGTCCAATTTGGGCTGTCACGCCATTGATGATGATGATTTAGGCACGGCATTTTTTAAAGTGATTGCAATTCGACTGCCTCGTGACTGCTTTAGGAGCAGTCCATTTGCGAGTCGCAGGATGCCTTCTAGAGCCTTTAATCCTCGTCATTGCCATTAGAGGCATAGGACCATATCTTGAACGCTTAACGTGAACGTATCGACAGAAAGCCACGAGTTCACGGCTGTCTTTAGCAGTCACGGATTGTTTCTGACGACAATCATTAACGCCTGCATACTCCAAGCTTAACACTAGTCATTGACCAACGTGTCTCGGCAGATGATACCAGTCTATGCTTCGTCGTGTGTTCTGCAATCATACTGGTGAGAGCAAGGCCTATCTAAAACCTTTCCCAATCTTTGGATCATGGTATCCGGTTGAAACGCAACTCCACGTCGAACACTGGGCACTGGGCATTCTAAGAACCTGTATACTGTACAAGTACAGCAAAACAGGAGATACTCTACCCGCGATGTAGGTGGTAAGCCACAGCCACTACGTGTACCGCGAAGTGACCTCATCCATGGCTGTAATGGTTTGCCCATACCCCGTCTCATCGATCAGTCTCAAATCATTCATGCTCTACGTATCATCACTCGATATTCGATTCATACCGTCATTGCTGCGTAAGATTTTGCTCTCATATGTTCTACCAGGACACCGAGAAGGGGCCAGTGTCACCTCGAACATAAGATCGCTACTTTCTTACGCAAAATACCATGTACTACCAGTAATACAATATCAGTTCTACTTCAAAATTCTGAGATCCATTTTCACTTTCCTTAGTCGGTTACGCAGTCGCCTAGACTTCTCGCCTTTCTCGCTACTACTATCACCCGTATCAAACATTCATCCATATACGACATGCTTCTGCTTCATTTTTCACTAGTTCTCAGTTGGCTACTCTCGTCTTCACTTAACTTACCGACTGCTACTAAAATCCACATCATCCATTGCCTTACATTCTTCTTGCTTCATTTTTCACAATACTTAGCGGGCTACTCTCGTCTTCACCAAGCTTAAGACTGCTACTAAAATCCACCTCCGACATCCACGTTCTTCATTACTTCATTCAACTTTCAACTTTTACATCATTATATTATTTATTATTGCTTCGATTTTTGCATCCTTCAGTTAGCTAATAAACCGTGCCGGCTATACCGGACACCTGCTTTTCGCCTCCTTCCGTCAGCTACTACTCTCCGCGGCTTTCTGATGCTTAGATCTTATATTCTTCATTTATTCATTAAGACATGATCGATACAACTTGATACAGGGTTGCCAATACTTCCTCCCGTAGTACCAAGTTTAAAGTCGTGAAGCAGCCTTCACTTCGGTCTTAGTTCACACGCAACTTAATACCGATCGAACAGCTCGGGTTCATGGAGTTGCCACGCTCCAAAAGAAGTTACTGGAATCGCCGTAGCTTTCTAGACCAGCAGTTACTTCCATGTGATCGATAGGAATCGGAGCTGACTGACTGTTCAACTTTATCCCCCCCCCCCCCCCACCTAAATGGGTCACGGAGCTGACGGTCTGTTCAACTTGATTCCCCCCTATCTATGTAGGTTTCGGAGCTGATGGTAATATAGTATAATAATCTGTCTAAGATTCAATTCAATATACCTACCAATCGACTTACAAATAAAAAAGGAGGCTATCAAGGGGGTGTTTTCATATTGAGGGAAAACAAATACAAATCAGGGGATCTTACAGGTCACTTCAAAATACTAAAAGACTCAAATATAGAGGTTCTAACCTCCACACTATCAGACGCTATGTCGACAAAATTCAACTTTAGAGCCTCCTTCAAAATTATAATCGGCGAATGCAAGGACTAGCAATCCCTGCTACCTGAAATGGAAGAGGAATCTACCATCCAGTATACAGATGGCTCGCGCACCTCTGAGCGGACTGGATCCGGAGTTAAAGGTCCTAAGTTCTCGGCTTCAAAACCACTCGGCAAAGAAGCCACACTCTTTTCGGCTGAACTTTTGCAATGGAGCTATCATGCAAGAGAATATAATGAGAGCTGATCGGAACAAATCTATTCATATCCTATCAGATAGTCAGGCGGTTCTCAAAGCCTTAGCATCCAATAAACACGGATCGAGAATAGTTTGGGACTGCCTTCAAGACCTAATCATTCTGGAAAAAAGGAACGACGTAACCTAAATGTGGGTACCACAGTTCGGTTACACCACAATTTTACAACTTAAAACTAAACCGAATTTCTTTGAATTTATCAAAGCATCATTTTCAATTGGAATATTTTTTTTTTTTTTTCATAGTTCCTACTGACCAGAATTAAATTATAATATCATATATCTTGTCGATGAAATGTCTACCCTTATTTCGACATGCGAAATTTCTGCATCTTGTTTACCGACTCGTTATAAGATTTTTTCGCTCTACTATGCCCTCTTAGCGTAAAATAATAAAACTATGAAGAAGTATCAAAGCCTTACGGTGGCTTTTTGGCTTCAATATCGTCCGATTCGGCGCTACTAAAAGATTACAACATGCACACAAAGCCCTTAAGCATGATTGTGTGATGGTGATTAAACTTGATGGGTGTTAAAAATCGGTTGTACGTACGTTATCACGTCAAGGTTTCGCACAGGGGATAACGCATTGAGTATTAAGCGCTTTGATCTTATTAAAGCCTTTTTTTGTTTTTGTTTTCATTACAACCAACTCTCATTTCAGTCACTTCCTTTCCGATCGTTTGTTACACAATTTCAATCTATCGATCCGTAATTTCATAATAATTTTTTCTGATGTCATACAAGAAAATAGAAACTGAGTGTTAGCCTGTAACGAATACCATGCGCATGGTACCTTGATGAATGATGCAATGAATTGAATAATCTGAGTAATTAACCTGGCATAATAATTGTTCAAGGGTGCTCTGCTCAACCCACACTCCTTGTGATAACATTACAAAACACTGCCTTTTTATTTCATTTACTAAATAAAAGCACTAAATCGCATCATTTCCTATCGGAAACGAAGCTATTATACTCGAAGAATTGGTATTATTAAGTATTGGGCTAATCAACTGAAAATAAAATTGATAGGAGCTAGTGTGCGCCTACTGATCGCTACTAAGTAAACTGATGACGCTAAAATATACGTTTTACAATTGTAAATAATGTTTTTGATGACAAATGTTTATCTGATAAGTGATTTTCAAGAAAACTTACATGAATATTTCAGTTATTGCTCTTATCAATGAAAAAATTAACAGAATAATGACGTGAGTCAAAAATTTAACCCCAACGAATTTGGTCACGACACCTGATTTTGCAGTACAAATATGGCTAAATTTAACTGATTCTATGACTATTTTAAGTTCGGTAATCTTTAAATTCGACTGACCATGTAAAGTATGTTAACTGATAACATATCAATATTCAGAGCGCCACCAATCATTTCATTTTTCATGCGAAATTCTTGGAAAATTTATATCAATATCGAAAAGGGGGCTCGTACTGTGATGGCCTTGCTAAATATACGATAAAGAAAATCGATAAGGATCTATGATTTGCAATATCTTCTATTACCAAAAAAAAGTTGAATGTTAACAAAATTCAGATGTTTTTTTATTGTACTTGTATGCTATTAGAAGTATTAATAGTTGACAACTCTAACTACGTTACTAGCAATTACATAGTACAAAATTATTTTTGCGAAAACTATGAATACTTACTACTACCTACGAAAATGAATTCATTAAAATAATAAAATCCATTCGTTTGCTGTTTTGACGAATTTAACAACGTTTTGAAAAAATGTTTTTAGTAAATTTTCAATATATCTCACCCTTTATTTAGTTTATAACATTAACAATAGTGCATGAAATAAAAATGTTAAGATTACATTTTGATGCTGCGATTTGAACCTTTAAAGTAAAATACGCCAGAAATATCAAGCAATAATATTTTGTAAGTTATAGCTCATTAAGTGAAATCCGGACCAAGGTACATGGCCTTCCCCTCCATTTAGTATGTTAGAATTTTTCAATTCGTATCTTGAATTTCATTCGCATTCCCTGCGGTCACCTTACAAAAATTTTCCGTCAACAAAATGGTTATGGTGTAAGTATAATTCACTTGTATGATCTGAAAATATTAAACGTTTGTGTTCCGAATGTATTATCATTTGAGATTTGATTTTCATTTACCTGAAATGAGACCAATATGTATTCAATCGCGTTTTTACAGATGAAATCTAAATGTTCCTGTCCATATCTAGAGTTTAAGCTAGAGCCAGAACAAGTATGCTCTAGATTGAGCACTCTATTTGTCTAAACAGCTAATATAGAGATAGAGAGTGTTTAGATAGAGTAAGCCATTCTATCTAGAGAAATTGTGATAGTTTCTGCTCTAAAATAGAGGATACCCAGCAAACAATTTAACGAGCGCTCGGAAATAATGATCTTAAAATGAGCATGAAATGATACAAAACAAATAAACTGCATCATAATCTTAAGCAAGTCAAGCAAAAAGGGTCGCACAACGTCGATCTTGTTATGTACAAGAAGTTTTCATTTCACCATGCGCATTATCAGAGCCAAAAATTATTTCGTATCGATATATCAAAATATTGCAAACGCAAACAATGAAAAACAGAAAAATCCGTGTTCGTGAAATGTTCAGTCATAGACAAAAAAAAAACAGAACAAGAAGCAATTGTGGTCTTCGAAGGTCTCTTGTTTAGCTTTAGAAGTCAAGTTCTATAATAAATCGTTAATGTTTCATAAATAATATCATTTATGAATCGTTAACGATATTCATTAATGAATTAAAATAAAAATCATTAACGACATATTAATGATTCTTTGATGGCGATTATATACTCGTTTCTTGTAAGCGTTTTACATTTCATTAATGAGTAGTTAAAAGAAATCCTTTAACAAATGTCCATTTAGTCCGCTTGATGAATCGTTAATGACTCTTCAACGACGCTCGTTAACGATCAAATCGATCGTTAATATAATTCATTAACGATTCTTTAATGAATTATTTTGTTTACCGGGTTATGTATGCAGAGCTTTTGCGGTATTCCAAACAACTCTATCTAAAGCAGTTGCTTTAGCTGGTAATTCCTTTAGACCTGAGAGCAATCTATTATTTTATTTGCAGTGTTTTAAATCAACTGGTACGAAAAAACGTGAGTAAAATGAAATTAATTGAAATTGCAATTAAATTAAAATAAACTGCCAACAAGTCGGGCGAAACTTTATTATTCTTGGAACAAGTTGCGTATGTGTGGAAAGTCAATATGCAGGTTAGAGTGGTTAGGGAAGATTAAGTGAAAGGGGGTTCTTGGGCAGGGCAATTGTCAATTTAACACTTTGCGGAAACGTTTAAAAGCTCCAGTACATATAATCAATATTTCGTTCGTTTATTTATGCAAGTTTGAGTTTTTATGAGTGGGTGGATGTTAATAATTTTTTAATTGATTGCTTGAATTACGTCCAATATTGTCTGTATAGAATGTCAGTTTCATAGACGAAGTTGCATAGAATTTTCATTGGATTCGGTGTATTTTACATTCACGAAACCAAACATTTGTATGGGAAGGAGTAGAGGAGGTAGGGGAATCGTAAAATTTGTGACGCCATTTTATTTCCTTTCTCTTGTAGTGTGCTCGTACAAAATTTCAAGTTCGTAGCTTTTAATTTGTTGGTTATTAGTTGATTCAATGAAATAGGTCGAAATGATACTTTTGTATGGGAGGGAGTAGAAGGGCAAGCGGGATTGCAAAACTTTTAAAGTAATATCATTTTAATTATTTTTATAATTTTTTGTGCAAAATTTGAAATTGGTAGCCTTTAAGAATTAGCTGATAACTGATTTCCTAAAAATGGTCGAAAAAATAATTTTGTATGGGATGAAGAAGAGGTAGGGGAATCGCAAAATTTGTGACGCAATTTTCTTTTTTATCTCTTTTAAGGTGCTTGCACAAAATTTCAAGTTCGCAGCTTTTAATTTGTTGGTTAGCAGTTGTTTTATTGAAATTGGTCGAAATCATACTTTTGTATGGGAGGGGGTAGAACGGCAAGTGTGATCTCAAAAATTTTGATGCAGTTATTTTTCAACTATTTTTAAATGAATTTGTGCAAAATTTCAAATTGATAGCTTTCACTAATTAGGTGATAATTCGTTTCTTAAAAATAGTCGGAAAAAATTATTTGTATGGGAGGGATTAGAAGCTTTCAAGGTATTCGACCAGTTAATATTTCATTCCCTTAAAAATTTTTTTTTTATGCATTTCGCAAGTTTATAAGTTTCTACCTTTAAATTTCGTTCAAAAATTTTCAGTTTATGTGGTTTTTTCTTTGCACATGAAACACGTTGTGCACGGTAGACCAGGGGGGTCGGTGCATAACAATTGTGGAATTTTTATTATTTTTTCTGTATGTACAATAAACAGGTGTATCCACATGGAAAATTTAAATTTTGTATCTTTCACCAGAGCCCTTAAAAAATCACTCAAAATTTTCGACATTTTTGGTTACCACCTCCCTCCTCTTACACCTCCCAACGTAAAATTTTTACCAAATTTAAAAACTATCTATTTCTACAATTTGACAAAATTTTAATTTGATATCTGTACTCAATTTTGAATTATAACGGTTTGAAATTTTGGAAAGTGCGTCATTTTTGAAATGCTCCCCATTTCCCCCCCATGACTGTTTTGTCCAAATGTTATATTTTTTTCGTATTTCTCTAGTATAGCTTATTATAGGTTCTAAGATTCAATTACATAGCTTAATAAATAGCCGAGATATTGATTTTTATGTGTTTTTCTTTACACCACCCCTGACCCTCCCCCTTACAATAATTAGCTTTTACCTAAACTGATTCTAGTGGACCTATATGCCACCTTAATGGTCTCAAAATATCATATTTTTTATGGTAAGTAATTTCGAAGATATAATCATTTGAAAAAAAAATTCGGCCGGGAATTGGTTCTTAGCCCCCCCTTTTCGCACCCCAATGGATAAAAAAATTAAATTATTTTTAAAAGTTGTCCTACAAACCCCTCTATATGAAGGTTGAGTTTTAGCTTCCTAGCTGTTACCATGGTTGAGATATTTGAATTCGTATTTTTCGGTTTAAGCGCTCCCCCCGCCTCCCCCTGAACCCGTACACCCCCAAAATGGGTATTCGCCTGAGATCCGCAACTATCTACAATCCCTCCAAAAATGAACTTTCTATCTTGAAGGGTTTGGGAGTTAATGTGCGCTGAGCGTACACGTCGGCGTACGGCGGACGGCGTACAGATAGGCGGATTTTTTTTTGCATTTTTAGGTTAATTTAGTCATGAAACGCGAAAAAAAAATTTTTCATGGTAGTAAATTTTTTTTTTCCCAAGTCGATCACAATACTTTATTATTAAAATAATAAAGTAAAATACTTTAGTATGGGAGGTGGTGAAAGTTTTGAAGATTCTATACTTTAATGAATTTCATAAATTTTGAGTTTAAGTGTTTTTTTTCAGTACAGATGAAACATCACGTGCAGGTTAGCGCCGGCTTCGGTACATAAAAATTCTCGTTGAAATCATTATTTTTTCTTCATGCATATTAAATGGATGAATGCTCCTGCAAAATTTGAACTTTGTATCTTTTAGCAGAGCTCAAAAAAAATTACTAAATTTTGTTGATATCTTGGCTCGACTACGTCCCTTCTTAAATCAATCTGACGTTATTTCAACTTAACACCATTCGACCATTAATGTCTTGTACCCTCCTATTAACATAGTTTTTATAATTGACGTGGAGCATATTTTCAGTCTTATTAAGGCAGATTTTTCGCAGTTATCTCTAATTTCAAGTTTAGTGGAATTTTTGTTACATTGATTTGGTTTGCACATATATGTATATATATAATTGTGCAGAAGGGTAATTCTATGTTGGGATTTACCACACGCTTATCCAAGAAATTTAGCGATTCGTTTGTTAGATTAAATCTTTATGACAACTTCGTTAGATCTCACCTTGAAAATGGTTCCCAAGTTTGGTCGCCTTATTATGAAAAGCACTTTGACAGAATTGAATTTACTCAGCGTAAATTTGGAAGAATAGACAGAGTATGTCTTCCTAATTATACTGATCGACTTCAGCTGTTAAATATGTCATAGCTCTCGAAACGACGTGAAGTAGCTGATTTAGTTTTTGCTCATAATCTTCTTATAGAGTTAATTGATTCCTCCACCCTTTTGGGTTTGATACGGTTTGATGTTGCTCAATTTTTACCAAGGTATCCTAAATTGCTTCGGATTGGTTTTCACGGGACAATTTATAGTATGAATGGACCGATTTCGCGTGTTACAAGAAAAGGCAACAAGAATGCTGATGTATTCAACTTCTCTATTGATAAGCAATGCTTAAGACGTAACGCTAGTTGACAGCGATGTATGTTACTGTTTGTGGATTTGTTTTTTTTTTTTACTATCTGTACTTGTTATTGGTATATTGATGTTTGTTTCGTACCTTCACTAAATGCTGAGCCAGAGGATAAATTTTTAAATTTTGAAACGATTTATGGCAGGAATCCTGAGAGTGATATTAATATTTGCATGGAATTTTGAGATAAAATAGTTTGGAATTTTCAAAACTGAACCATTTTTGAAATGGTCTCCATTTTTGCCCACTAAATTTAATAATGGTGGAGCTCTATACCACCTAAGTGGTCATAAGTGCGCAAGTGTAGTTATTGACTCTAGTCCTCCCCCGTCAGGTGGAAGAGGAGGCCATTTCATCTGACATTTCGAAAAATTCATGTAATAGAAGTTACTAACCCAAAAATGAACTTCCTGTCTGTAACAATCTCAGAGACATGAGCACATATGTAAGGCAGATGGCAAAGAGTGTACAGATAGACGGATTTTTTATTATATATATATATGAGGTATATACTAGCGATCGCCCGCGACTTTGTCCGCGTAAGAATCACAAAATAAGCAATTTTTGAGAATGTAGCTAGCAATACATCATCCAGGATATATAAACTAATTAGTTTAATGGCTCTTTGAAGACAAGGGTTTCTATTTTGTTGCAATCAGATCTTTAAATTATTAAGAATAAAACCGCGATACTCGCATTTGTATGGGACAGGCTCGTGATCGAATCAATCCCGTGATCTAAGACCATATTCGTATCGAAGAGCATTAAGGACATGTGAATAGTTGTAGCTTGTGTTAATTAAAAAAACGTAACAGGACTACGACTGGGCGTAAAGCCCAATCGTGCGATACTCTAGATGAAAGAGAATTTTTTTCATTTTAAGGAATTTTGTAGGGGAAGTGGTAGAGGGGGTGACGACATTTAACTAATTTTTCCACATCACGCTAAGGTTGCTATCAAAATGTTTTATACAAAATTTAGGATTCAAAAATGTAATAGGTACTGAGGAAATTAGTAGTATTGGATTTAATGAAATTGTGCAATTTGTATGGGAGGTGGTAGAAGGAGTGTGAATTTATTAATTACGCTCTGAGAAATGACTGTAAACATCATTTAATTGACAAATTTGAAATTGCAGATCAGTAGCGCTCATACTTTTCAGGAAAATCGACTTTTTGTAAATTTGTTGAATTGTGTCATATTGTATAGAAGGCGGTGGAAGGAGTGAAGGTAATCGCCTAAGTTTTTTTAGTCTTACTAATAATTCTAAATAATTATTTAGTGCATAATTTCAGCTCTATAAATTTCATACGTACTGAGTAAATTTATTTAGAGTATTTATTAAAAAGTGCAGTTTGTATGGGAGGGGGTAGAAGGAAGAGGAAGACTCTACTAATTTTTATATAGCAGATTGAAATTGTTATAAAAGTAATATGTTCAAAATTTTAGATCAATAGCTTTCATGCTTTTTGAAAAAATTCGTGTATTGTTGAATTGCGAAATTGTGTCATTTTGTATGGGAGGGGGTAGAAGGGGTGAAACTAAATGTCTAATTTTTTTTGGTCTTCCTTATGATTCTAAATAAATATTTAGTGCACAATTTCAGCCCGCTAAATTTTATACGCAATGAGTAAATTGGCTTAGAGTATTTCATGAAAAAGTACAGTTTGTATGGGAGGTGGTAGAAGGAGGGAGAGGAAACTCATAATTTTTATATGGTAGATTGATATCATCATAAAAGTAATATGTTTCAAATTTCAGAGAAATAACTTTTATACTTTGCGATCAAATCCGTTTATTGTCAAACTGCGCAATTGTGTCATTTTGTATGGGAGGGGGTAGAAGGGGTAGAGCGATTTGGCCCGCTCACGAGCTTGTCTTTACCTTTTTCTCAAAAACGACGTGTACAAAATTTTAACTTTCTAGATCAACGCGTTCTCAAGCTAGAGAGGACACGGACGGACAGACGGACGGACGGACATCCGGTTTTGAGATTTTTGAGTGATTATATGAACTTCTGTATCATTCATTTTTTTCTCCGAACTTTATTTCTTAGCGTTACAAACTTTGTGGCAAACTTATAATACTCTCAGATTTCATCTAGAGTATAAAAAGCACAAATAAAATAAAATTAAGCTTAAATCCATACCAGGACTACGACTCTGTGTAGAGCCCAATTATACGATACCACAAATAAAATTTTGGTGATGTTAAGAATTTTGCATGTGGAGTGATAGAAGGGGTAACAGTTCTGAACTAATTTGTTTCACATCATGCTAGAGTAGCTATAAAAATGTTTTTTACCAAATTTTAGCTTCAAAAATTGAATAGGTACTGAGAAACTTAGTGCATTGGATTTAGTGAAATTGTGTAATCTGTATAGGAGGTGGTAGAAGGAGAGGAGTATTTTTTGCCGATTTTTTGAGAAATAAAACGGACATATTTTAAATTTTAGTTCAGTAACATTCACATTTTCCAAAAAAATCGAATTTTTGCGAACTCGTGAAATTGTGTGGAGCTAATAGATTAATTTCTTCCCGATATTAATAATAATGCTAATTAAGGATTTGGTACAAAATTTTAGCTCGATAAAATTTATACGTACTGAGAAAATCGTTTTATAGTATTTAATAAAAAGTGTAGTTTGTATGGGAGGTGGGCGAAGGAGTAGGGGAATTTAAATAATTTGTATACTTAAATATTGCATTTGTAATAGAAATAATATATTCCAAATTTCAAACTAATAGCTCTTATAGTTTGCAAGAAAATTTAATTATTGCATATTATTAAAAGTGAGTCACTTTGTATGGGAGGGGGTAGAAGGCGTCAGGGAAGGGAAATAAAACTAAAAGCAGATTACATCTCAGAGCATACCCAATAAACTATAAAAGTTTCATTACAATCGGTTCATCCGTTCTTGCGTGAAAGCCGAACAGACAGACAGACAGACGGAGAAGAATTTTAAAAACGTGAGTTTCTGCTTAGTTATTGCTAAAATAAAGCAAAAAACTAACATATAGCCATTTCTAAGCAAATAACAGACAGACACTACAATTATATTTATATAGATTTTTTTTTTTCATTTTAAGGCTAATTTAGTCATTATAAAAAAATATACGTAAATTATATGGCGACCAGAATTTAAACTCAGGACCTTCGCATTATAGACCAGCACGCTATCCACTAGGCTACACTCCACCTTAAAAACCCACTGTTAATAAACTAAAAAAAGTTGTTTACACCCAGTGCATAATTTTTCCGATTCGATGATAATGTTAATAATTATCAAATTACTATAATCGATAATTTCTAAGCCCAGTCAATAACCTACCTCATAACATAATTCTCGAATGACTGACGTCTAAAATAAGACACTGATCTAATCTTATTTCCCACGTTGTAAATCGTCAAAACAATTATCTACAATCTAGTAGAGTATTAACGAAATTACCAAAACAGATTATCTTATTTTACCGGCAGTGTACTTAATATTTTAATATATAACAATCCGCCAAATAAACAGTGTGTCTTGTTAAGACTTTGTTATCGCAATAATGTTTCGTACAGATAAATTTTCGATAATATAAACAATGTTGATATGACGTCGCAATTGTGACGTAATCAACTCCAATGATGTCCATTAATAATCAGAATGATACTCCTTGTAATCTTTTCTTTGAATTTTGGAACCTAGGAGCTGCTAATGTGTGACCTTGTTTTTTTTTTAATTTTGCAAGGACTATACGTCAGTTGATAAGAACAAAGTTAAATTAATTAAAACGTGAATATGATTAAGGCTGCAATTATAATTGCGAGTCGTAGCGTCATAGGCGTTCGGTTTACGGATAATTGCATGATATTAAACTTGTGAGCTATTGATTGATCTAAAGATCATTCGATTTGGGAAAGGATCATAATATAAAGTAACGTTCATATTAATTTACTTGCTAGATATGGGCTTAACGGTACATCAAAATCAAACTTAAGTTATTGGTGCTTCGTACAACCCTTTAAATACAAATGTAGATTTTCGCAGAATATTTTAGCCCAAAACCAACTAAACTTAACTCAAGACCTGAGAATTTCAGACTAAGATGCCTTCTAGGCTATATGAATGTTAAAAGGATTGGATTACTCCTAAATAAATAGTTTTAAAAACTAAACTTATTGGACAATTAAGTGACTGTGGGTCATTCTTACAAACCGAGCGAATTTTCCGAAAGAAATTAATTCGATTTTTTAAATTTTTTAATAACATTTGAAATAAGCTCACATGTGCACATGTATATCATTGCATTTATTATTTCAGAAATTATTCCAGCCCTGAAGGGTTATCAAAAACTAAGCGAATATGGCTAAAAAACCAATCAAATAAAATTTACACACAAAGTGTTATAAAGTAATCAATCAAATTCCTGTTCAGACCCCGTATAGGGGCATAATCCAGAGCTTGTTTGGCGATGTTTCGCTCTGGTTTCCTCAAAGTATGACCGATCCACTGCCACTTCCGCCTTTGAATCTCAATACCTATTTTAGTCTGGCCAATTGTACTCCGAAGTTCGTCGTTGGAGATCACTTCTGGCCAGAATAAGGTAATAGATAAAGTAATAGAAAATTTAAAATGTACTTTAGGCTAACGTAAGTCACAAACTTTATTTTCAAGCATTTTTCCAGAAAGCCTAGCAAAAAATTTTCAACATTACTTGTTAATTTTTTCGTTTGGGCTCATCGATGAAATTTTCACTCGAGTTCTTCGGATGTTGACCAGATGTTGTTCGATTCTCCGCATGTTGCTCGTTCAATATTTCGAAATGCCGCCCGTCCTCTTGTATTCTCGTCCTTGAGTCCGATGGCAAACTTCTTTTAGTAGCCGATCTTTGTAGTCTGGTGGCGAAAATTCTACTTTAATCTCCAAACTAATTCTGCCCAGTCCATCCCGAAAAGTTTGTTAACCCAAAGCCAAATTAGGCCCTTCCCTTCAAAGAGGTCAACTGCTGACATGACGAGCTCTGCCTCGGAACATCCGATGGGTTCTGCGGAGGTGCTTTCCTCTGGGACGTCCGGATAGTAGTGTGTTGCGATTACACTTTCCTTGCGATGAATTGGCGACGACGTGCTTCCGGGGTTTTCGAAACTCTCCTCATCCCTTCTTCACGTTTTTGACTTTACCCTCTTTCGAGTTGGGACTCATGCAGAACATGGTCACTTACTGCCTTACTTTGAACGCGAATTCATTATGATCCTGCTCGAGCGTAAAGATTCTGCTTATAGGACGACGAATTTATGCCACTTTTGCGTGGAGGTGGGGAGGGATCATTAATATAATAATATTTCATCAAAGCGCATGTGTCATTAAAAATAAATTCATTGATATAAGTGGAGATATGTAGCTTCTGAAATAAAAATGGCAGCGATAGAACTGTTGATTTTATAAAGTAGCTTTTCAGTCTGATTTATCAATCAATCAAATTTAGTTTCATTGTGGTCATTTCACCATTTTAAATGCAGATTAAGTGTTAACATTTTATATTTATTGCATTGATACATAATGAACTGTTAGCATGCACATTTATGTACTTGCAATACTTTCAACATATGAAACAACTAGCTTTCTAAATTAAAAAAATAAATCAAAAAAATAATTAAAATATAAACTCTCATCATGTTTTTGCTCAGTTAAGCAAGCTCTTAAAATTAAGAACGGCAATCTCATCTCATCGAGCCACACAATAATCTCCAAGCGGAATCACTCGAAGATGTCCCATCGAGCCCCACACTACTCTATAACCGAAAATGACAAACATCAAAAATACAATGGTTAATCAGCAATAAATGGATGTTTCGGTAGCTGTGGCAGTTGGCCAAAAGGCGATGGACTTTGCGCCTCAGATCTTTTGTTTTTTTATGACGTCGAAATCGGATTAAGCCATACAAGTCAGCACTGCAACAATGTGTTGAACGAGCTGTGGATGAGCAAGCTTTTCAAGCGCCTCAATTTTAAAGTTGGAGAAATCGATCATTTGCAGGCTCGCACATTTTTGTTCAAGCGCTTTTTTCAAGCTCATTTTCCTACAACAGTAGGGAAGACAAAAAATAAAAAGGGAAAGGCATATCGCTGATATGAGAATTATCCAAAACGATAATTGAATATACAAAATTTAATCGTATTAGGTATGTTGGATTCAATAAATCGAAAATGCTATGGCAGGTGAGGCGCCGCCTCATGCGTTTCACCTGACGAGCCGCTACTGATCTCGTCCACCGATGTTTCACTCAGCCTTAGAACTGCCAATTCATATTGGAGTTCGTCAGACGAAAGCCTATTCACGTCTGCCTTTTGTATGGGCCCCCAATCACCATGTATTTATTTAATTCAATTTAGAACGATTTAAAAAATAGGAATTACTAAATCGTTATTTGCCAGAGAGAAAATACTCGTAAATATGTGTTAATTTTAATTCTTTTGTGACAAAATAAACCAAAAATATTTAGTAATGCTACCTTAGGGACCTGAAAACTATACTATTCCATTACACCTCCAATGGGCACTTTTACACTGTGTCTACTATTAAGAAATCCTCCTTTCCACTATTAAATCACCAACAATTAGCAAATTTCCGACTTTCCTTGGAAGACGAGATAAAGGGAAATCCCAAAAACATGTGGGGGGAAAACCCTATGCTCCAACGGAATGAAATATTTTATGTTCCGCAATTCGCGCATAATAAAATTCAGCTTAACTCTGAGCTCAACTGCCTCTGTGACACTTTTTTCCTTTACTCTACACTTTTGATCAGTTTTAAAATTTGAATGTACCGCATGGCAAAGAATCACGTTAGACGCCAATCATTACGTTTTACACCGAAGGTGGTGGAACGGGCCAGTCCGGCCAACCCTGGATGGCGACCGTTCCTTACTCTACCTCCGGGTCGAATCACGAGCCAGGAGGGAGTTCTGCATAATAAAACTGAAAACTATATAAACGACGTAGAGACGTTAGCGATAACCAAAGCAGTGATGATGGTGGTAGCCATGATAATAAAAGGAGTTGTTCAAAAGATAAAGCTGTATGGACTCATGTGAGTGCTTATTATTGTTTTTTCCCTTTTCGTTCAATTAGCAAAGTGTCCAGGCGTTCGATGCTCGCTAGTTTCATGTTTGGTGTCAATGCGGGGAATCGGACTTATCGTGTGAGTCGATTCTCTGGCTTGATGCTGGAAGACGTTGCTATTACTCTTCGGAAGGGGTTCTCCTTGCTGATCTTCTTGGTAAGTGGTTCGACAAATGCATACATTCGACTTTGTTTTCTTTTGAATTACAATAGTTAACTCTACTATACTTTGTTCTTTTAGCCAGAACTATGAGCGTGACATTTGTTATACAATAATTAGGTGCAGCAAGGACCAAAAATGTGAAAGATATTTATATGTGGAGGGATTGGAAACCAATGGACGTACATATTATTCAACCAGCTCTACCCGTGAAACTAATGAGCTTCATCGGTTCAAGGGACTGGAGATCGTTCAGCTCGGTGAAGAGTACTCTCCGAGAATTTGGCATCGAATTGTTCGAAGATATGGGAAACGGCAAAGGAAGTGCCCTACGGTCTCATTCTCCTTACTGCAGCCCCTACAAATGTCATCGGTTGTAAGGCGAAGACTTCGAGCGTGTCTCCGATTCTTCAAATATTTATAAATGAATAAAATCCTTATTTTTTAAATAAATATTTTAAAAAATTCTTCCATTCGTGTCGACTTTTTTGAACTCTATAATAATGTGTCACCTATGTAATTACGTGGTATAAAAGAATGAACTCTATGATTCATGGTTTGAATATTCTTGTAAGAATTCCTATTTATCAAAATTTCAATTCTTTATAAATTAAAATCACATAACTAACATAAATAATGATATTCCTATGAAATTTAACTTAGTCAACGCTTATAGTAGCCTTATGAGACAGTTTGTCGCCACGAAAATCAAGATAAAGATTAGTGAGTATAATAATTAAAAAACATCAAACGCAATTAGTCATTGTCGTGTAGTTATAGGACGGTATTTTTTGCAAGACTTTGCACCAAAACTAATAGAGAACAAATCGCTTATGTGACCGACCGCTTTCTTTTCAATGTTGCATTCCAGATTTTGGCAAGACGAAAGTGTCTCCTTCAGTTATATTAATATATTTGTGTCCACGTAGTACAACGTGGAAAGTGACCGTTCGACTTACCAACAAACTACAGACTTTCGCGAACAATGCTTCCTATGCATTTTAGGAATATTCTGGCCAGAAGTGATTTCCAACGACGAGATTTGGAGCACAACTGAACAAACTAAAATAGGTATTGAGATTCAAAGGTGGAAGTGACAGTGTATCGGTCATAGTTCAAGGAAACCAGAGCGAAATATCGCCAAACAGGCTCTGGGTTGTAATCCTCAAGGAAGACAATAATTTATATATGTATATCATTTAAAGCTTCTGGAATTGACACTTTTGATACTTGCGATGCGTTTGAGGCTGCAAAAAGAAATAAAGCTAAATAAAACTGCAAGAGAAAAATAGAAACAGAAAAAAAAACATGAGGAGAACCTCATTGGTGCTAAATTGAGATATTCAATAAATATAACATATTCGGTAGAAACTAAAAATGATGGAAAACTCTGGTATTAAGAGCTGATCTCCATAAGTGGTAATCAACGCCACTATTGACCAATGGTTTAAGTTTTTGTAAAAGAAATCTGTTGACATTTAATTACACACTGATGATTCTGCTCCTCGCGTTATGTGGTATGAATCAAAGGTTCGTCGAGGAGTATGTTCCTCTCTTATCAAATGGGCTGATAAGAAATTTTGAAATTTAAAGAAATTGCTTTTTCTTCGAAACCATTTCAACTATTGACTTGAAAGCTAGGTCATAGTATATTAATCTAAATATCATTAAAGTTCTTACTCCCTCTACCGCTACCCATATAAATGCACAATTTTGAAAAATGCATTTTTTCGGTTTTCATTGCAACTTGCAAAACTAAAAATATTAATTAATTTAAAATAGAAATATAAAAGTTCTCTCGCACTGTCTTCTCAGGAAATATAACAGAGAAAACAGACTACTCACTAACTCCTTTATCTACATACAATCTAATACCATTCCCTCCCTTACATATGCATCAATATTGCAGTTAAAAAATAATCTAATTAAAGAATTAGCTATTGATAGCCCTGCGGATACGTGCTATTTATCTATTTATTTATTCTTAATAACGAATTATCAAAAGCGATTCCAATTAAAAATAAAACCATTGAATTCTTCCAACACCGAGATTTCAGCCACCACCATGGCAAATGTAAAATACTCATGTATGTATTTTCTATTATGATTAAACAAATTTCCCTTTAACAATTTTCAACAATTTTTGTTCTTATTCGTATTTTAAAACCTTAAAGAATACATATGCAAATGTAACAAATTTTGAAGATTTTTGGAAAAAATTAAACCTTCATAGTTTTTTTTTTTGATATATCCTTACTATGAGTATTCTTGATGCAATATAGTTCAAGTGAATTGGTATTACATGACTACGAACCAACATTAATGAAATAAAGGACGCCAAGTATATTTTTAAATATCATTTAAAAATATGACGTGAATTTTAAACTGATCTGATGTTTTTAGGCTCCACTGAAAAGTTTTCAAAATTTGACTTGGTGTCCTTTACCTCCGGCATACAGACATACACACCATGAAAAATCGTTCGGAAAGGGTAGAGCAAAGTTTTTTACATCCATGTATTATCATGGCCTTCGTTTTAATTTTTGTTCTGTGTTTTAGTCTTATTTTAACTAGCTAATCAATTATAACTTCCTAAATCAAATCCTAAATAAATCGTCAAAACAATTATCTACGCAATCCAGTAGAGTATTAACCAAATTACCGTATCAGATTACCTTCTTTTACCGGCAGTATATTCAATATTTCAATAATAACATATCAATACACAATGTGTGTATAGCTTGTTGAAATTTTCTTATCGCAATAATGTTACCTATTGTACAGATAAATGTTCGATAGTAAACATAAACAATATTGATATGACGTTGCAATCGTGACGTAGACAGCTGTAGTGATGTCTTTCAATAATCAGAATGATACTCTTTGTAATCTTTTCGTTGAATTTTGGAACCTAGGAGCTGCTAATGTGTGACTTTATTTTTTATTTTATTTTTTTAATTTTGCAAAGACTATACACCAGTTGATAAGAACAAAGTTATATGAATTAAAACGTGAAGGCTGGAGTTATAATTGGCTTTTCGAGTCGTAGCTTCATTGACATTCAGTTTTCCGATAGTTGCATCATATTAAACTTTAAAGCTATTGGTTGATCTAAAGGTCATTTGATTTGGGAAAGGATCATAACAAAAAGTAACGATCATATTAATTTACTTGCTCGATATGGGCTTAACGATACAACAAAATCAAGCTTAAGTTATTAGTGCATCGCACAACACTTTAACTATGAATGTTGAATGTTGTTGCGAAATTAAACTCAAAACCTGAAAATTTCAGACTAACATGCCTACTAGGCTATACACATGTTAAAAAGATTAGATTTTGCTAAATAAATAGTTTCAAAAACTAAACTATTTGCAAGCTACTTAAGGGACTGTGGCTCATTCAGTCTATCAACTGAAGGCATGCATGAAAAATGCTTAAATTTTCAATATCTACAATTGTTTAATAATTTTCCTTTTATTTTAAATAAAATTTAATGAAAAGTTACTTAACCACCCATAAAATAAAAAAAGAATGAAGTTTGTGCGGCAATTCTTATCGAAGATATTAGCTTTTAAGTTGACCGAAACTAAAGATCCTTCAAATACTTTAACATCCATATTTTTAAAATAAATACTTTAAAAAAAATCCTCGTATACGTATCGAGTTATTGGACATATACTACCTAATGAGAAATTTTGGCAGCAATAAAAAATGTGTCGCCATATTAGGTGAAGGTTTGTAAAAGAATGACCCCTATGACTCATGGTTTGTTTATATTGTAATGTATTGCTCCTCACCAAAATTTAAATTCTTTATAAAATATAACATTAATATGGACTAATATAAATAACGATATTCCTATGAAATTTAACTTAGTCAACGCGCATAAGGTATCCCTATGAGACAGTTTGTCGCCACGATAGCCAAGATAAAGATTAGCGAGTACAATAATTAAACGATAAGAAATGCTATTAGTCATTGTCGTGTGCTTGAAACTTACTTTGGCTATTTGAGTGTTCAGCATTTTGAGACCCCTGGGTGTAGATTACTGGGTAACGTGTTGGTCTCGTGAGTTTGGCCATTTGAGTGTTCAAGTAATCTTTTAACATTTCTAGACCCCTAGGTGTAGATTACTGGGTAGAATGTTGGTCTCGTGAGTTTAGCTATTTGAGTGTTCAACTAATCTTTTAGCATTTCGAGACCCCTAGGTGTAGATTACTGGGTAGCGCGTTGGTCTTGTGAGTTCAATTCCCGATCGACGTATAATTCCAGCTCGCTGCGTGCTTGGGTATACCTTGGTCAGCTTAATCTACGAAAATGACAAATTCTTAGATAGAGGGTTGTGCGAAGGGCTGACAACCCCTCTTCAATAAATAATGAAAAAATGGTAAGGATCCTGAAGGCCAGGAGGCCAAAGCCGAATTTGGGCTTAAGCGATGGCACAAAAGATTATGAGAGCTGTTTAGAATTTTTTGTAAAATTTGACATTCTTATGGTATCATATTAGCACGCGTAAGCGAACTTACTTTTATGTCGATTCGATATTGCTTAAAACTCATACAATATATTGTAAATTACAAATTGTTACGAAATATGAATAAAAACGATTTTTTTTCTTTGACAACAGGCTCTATAATAAGTCTACGAGTTGATAAAATGCCTTAAAATTTGCTGAAATATACAAAGGACAAAAATTAAAACTGAATTCATTCAGTAGTTACATATCCAAATTTTTCACTTTTTTTCCAACATAATATCATATTTATCATTCAGCTTTCGCCTAAATTACTCTAGAAAAACGGTGTGTAATTGATTTTATTTTTGATAGCTGTTAGTGTTTTTGTTGGTTGGCTAAAACAATCGAATCGAAAAAAAATGATAAGAAAAATCGTTAAGCGATTAAAGTAAATATAACAATTGCTATCTTGGTACTGACTTTCTCTATGATCCAGAACAACTACCTGAGATAAATAGCTTCGAGTACTTGAGTTTTATGCCCAAATCTTGGTTTTATCATGCTCATTTTATTCGGTTGAAAATATCCATGGCGAAAATAATTTCATGCTTTGCGATAATAATGAACATCACGCGTGATGAGTAATTTTGTTGTGACAAATAAGAAAATATCTGCTTTGGTGAATGCTTTCACAGTGCATTTCGAATGAAAAGAAAAGATTTCCGGATTTCACACTGTTATGCTTTATTAAATGTGAAATTTTGATCTCTGCTAAGTTTGATAAAAGTCTCAACAGAGACCGAAACATAGCTCTACAATCTGAAAAAATTTTAACTTAGTACTTGCGTGGAATTTTTAGATATAACCGTTTGAAATTTTGAAAAATGACCAATTTTTGAAATTCTTGCCGCTACTATTATGACCAAATATTATATTTTTCTTATATTCCGCTAGTAAAACTCATTATTTGTTCCAAGTTTCAATTATATCGCTTATGAGATAGTTGAGATAGTTGAGATATTGATAAGTATTAAGTTTTCTTTTCACCCCTCTGACTCCGCCTTTACAAGGATTACCATCTTTCAAAGTCAATAGTACTGGAGCTGTACACTATCTAAACAATCCTTAAATACGAACATTTTGCGTTCAGTAATTCCGAAGATGTAATTATTTTAAAAAAAAATTCGGCCGACAATTTGTCTTTGTCCCCCACTCCTTTTCCACTCCACAGGACACAACAAAAATTTATTTATTTTCACTTTTTTTTCCCATAATCCAGTGTATCCGAGTCTTAGCTTTGATTCTGCATTCGTAGTGGATATATTAGAAAGTGTAGTCTTGAACTCTAGCTCTTTCCCTTCACATGGCACCCTCTAAAATTCATGTAATGGAGCTCACTTACCCAATCTACAATCCATCCAAAAATCAATTTACTTTCTTTAAAGATCTCGGAGGTATGGGTCATAAAACAGACCAATTTTTTTTTTTTTTGTATTTTCAGGATAATTTAGATATGAAACGTCAAAAAAGAAAACTGCAGGAAAGCAATCTTTTTTTCAGTATATTAGAATAATAAAGTAAACTGATACGATCTAAATTTCAGATTAATAATCTCTGCAATTGTGTCTCTTCGTATGTGAAGGAAGGTGATTGAAGGAGTGGCGGGATCGAACTTATTTTGTCACATTTAACTATAATCGTTGGTTAAATACTTTACATCAAATTTTAACTTTATAATTTGGCTAGGTACTGTGAAAACTGGTTTATTATGTTTCGTCATGCGGTGCAGTTTGTATGGGAGGTGGTAGAGGGAGTAAAATAATTTTAATTTTTTTAGTACACATAGTTGAATTTTGCTTAAATAATACTTTCATTTCAGCTCCAGGAAAACTCTACAAGCAGACGGGAGGAGCGGCAATGGGATCCCGAATTTCACCAGTGGAAATTTTTATGGAGGAATTTGAAAAGGACAATATTCTCTACACCGACTACTATCCAGCCAATTTTAGGAAACCAGCAGAACAAAAAACCATTGGAAACTGATGGAATGTACGAATTATCATGCGGC
This sequence comes from Chorisops tibialis, assembly GCA_963669355.1. Lineage (NCBI taxonomy): Eukaryota > Metazoa > Arthropoda > Insecta > Diptera > Stratiomyidae > Chorisops > Chorisops tibialis. The sequence continues at coordinate 20,649,168 of OY770264.1, forward strand.
TTATACGAAAAATTCTGCACAGCAGAAACGGGGTGCACTGTCCAAACAAGGATCAACGATGCATACGAGAAAACCGAATGGAGTCAGCAGCGATGGCGGAATATGCACAAACAGAAGATCATAGAATCGAAAGAAACGAATTTTTCATTTTCGTAGATTGAGGTAAAAATCAAGCAGGTAGCGTGCCGGAATTATACGTGGACCGGGATTTAAACTCACGAGCTACGCATTGGAGACCAACACGATATCCACTACATTCTCGCTAGTACTCTAGCAAAAAAAATTATTTCTTCTTGTTTATGGCGACACGGAGTTGTTCATGTGAAAATACAAATTCGAATTTCAACTGAACCACAGGTGCCAAAATTTAGCCACAATTTTTGGATTTACCTTAATAATAAGAGTCAAATAAATTCATTTTTAGACATAAATTCGTAAATTTCGAACGCGAATTGAAGGCTCTTCAATTTTATTTTGAACTCATACCTGGAATAAAAATTATTATATTTTTATTTTTGCCAAATCGTAAACAAAATATCGGCCGGGATCCGAACCACACGCGACTCATGCGAGAATTCTTCCTTTGAACCACAGATGCGGCCAAAATTTGTCAATCTACTTAATGTGAGTCACGTGACTTGAATCCCATTGTTTTCCAATAGATGGTGCTAGCAGTAAATGCTGATCAACAATGGCGGATCAGAAACGTCATCTGTCAACATCTTCATATCATAGTCATATAGTTTTTTATGCGTGAATATGTGGAAGTTTGAGCCAAATAAGCGCTATTTGCAGGAACTTTTGCTTTTTGCCTTCAATTCAAAAAAATCTGCGGTTGAGTTGCGTCCAATGCTCTCAAGCACTTACGGCAAGGCTGCTCTTAGTGAAAAACACGTCATGAGTGGTTTTAAAGCTTCAAGAGCGGTAATTTTGACGTCGACGACCGCCATGGTGGAGGACGATAGAACATTTTTGTGGTATCTTATGAGCTGCTGAAACCGAATGAAACAATCATGGGAGATCACTATCGACTAAAATTGATGTGTTTAAGCTGAGCGTTGAAGGAGATTGACCACAGTACTAAAAGATACATGGCAAAGTGATTTTGCTGCACCACAACGCTCGGCCACATGTAGCTTAAGTTGGAAACACTGAAATCAGACATTCTACCCTACCCACAGACATTGCTCCTCCTGAATAACACCTATTCCGATCGATGACGCATGTCCTGGCTGAGCAGCACTTTCATTCTTACGAAAAAGCCAAAAATTTGGTCGATTCGTGGATCGGCTCAAAAGAAGAGCAGTTTTTTCGAAGCGGAATCCGTATGCTGCCAGAAATATGGAAAAAAAAGTTGTGGCTAGCGATGGACACTAAGCTCGAAAAAACTTGATAGCTACTTGCGTTTTACGTTGCAATTTGTATCAAACATTGTGTAAGTAGCCGAATAATGTTTATATCCTAGACTACAATTGTTGTAAAACAACTATATTCCAAATTTCAGAACAATACTTATTGCACTTTTTTAGAAAATCGGATTAATATGATATTGCTATGTGTTATTTCGCATGAGAGGTGTAGAAAATTTAAGGTGGTTGGGACTAATTATACTCTAGATGAAATCTGAGAATATTATAAGTTTGCCACAAAGTTTGTAAAGCCAAGAGTAAGGCTCATATTCATATAATCACTCAAAAATCTCAAAATCGTATGTCCGTCCGTTCGTCTGTCCGTCTGTCCGTCTGTCCGTCTGTCCGTCTGTCCGTCTGTCCGTCTGTCCGTCTGTCCGTCTGTCTGTCCGTCCGTCCGTGTCCTCTCTAGCTTGAGAACGCGTTGATCTAGAAAGTTAAAATTTTGTACACGTCGTTTTTGACAAAAAAGTAAGGACAAGTTCGTGAACGGGCCAAATTGCTCTACCCCTTCTACCCCCTCCTATACAAAATGACACAATTACGCAATTTGTCAATAAATGACTTTTCTCGAAAAGTATTAATGCTATTGATCTGAAATTTGGAACATAATAGTTTTATGATGATTCCATTCCACTGTTTAAGAATTATTTGTGTGCTCTCCATCCTTCTACCCCATCCCATACAAACTGTACTTTTTCATGAAATGCTCTAAACCAATTTACTCAGTGCGTATACAATTTATCGATTTGAAATTGTGCACTGAAAATTTATTTAGAACTATTAGTAAAACCAAGAAAAACGTAGACGATTAGCTTTACCCCTTCTACCCTCTCCCATACAAAATGACACAATTACGCAATTTGTCAATAAACTGCTTTTCTCGAAAAGTATAAATGCTATTGATCTGAAATTTGGAACATAATTGTTTTATGATGATTTCATTCTACTGTATAAGAATTATTTGTATCCTCCCCATACTTCCACCCCCTCCCATACAACCTGTACTTTTTCATGAAATACTATAAGCCAATTTACTCAGTGCGTATAAAATTTAGCGAGCTCAAATTGTGCACCAAATATTTATTTAAAATTATTGATAAGATCAAAAAATATTAGACGATTAGCTTTACCCCTTCTACCCCCTCCCATACAAAATGACAGAATTTCGCAATTCGACAATAAACGAATTTCCTCGCGAAGTATAATAGCTACTAGTCTGAAATTTGGAATATGTTATTTTTGTAATAATTCCAATCTACGGTATAAAAAATATTTGAGTCCTCCCTCTCCTTCCACCCCCTCCCACACAAACTGCACTTTTTTCATGAAATGCTCTAAACCAATTTACTCAGTACGTATAAAATTTATCGATTTATTTCCCGCACAAAATTTCTTGAAATAACAAATAATTCTCTTTCATCTAGAGTATCAATCGTAGTCCTGTTATGTTTTTTACGTATTTTTTGTTAAAAGTAAGGTGTTCACACTCTTTTTCGTTTCATTCTTAACTAATTACAGCCTATTTATCTAGATACTGCCAAAATTTTGAGTCAAACTGCATTTGTTGCCTTAAATGCCGTAGTTTTTTCCATATTTGCTGTGCAGAGCACATAAGAACAGGAAAAAATATTTCCTTTACGCTTTACAAAAATTGCAATTGGCTCTTTTTTCAATCATAAGAACAAATCTGCAAATTGTTCATTGAAATCCAAAATGGCCAAATCCAGGTCACGTCGAATCAAGAGAGAATTCATCTGACTTGTTCTTATTCATTGATAAAAAAAATGAACAACTTATGAGCTATAACTCGATATTCTCAATTCTCCTTTCTTAACCATCTAAACCAATAGGAATTTTGATTTTATGTAGCCACGATTGCAAAAAACATCCCATTCAAATGAATGGACCTGCATCTTATATATGTATAAACATGTCCCTAATAGTGACCAGAAAACACAAGAACATGTTTTAGTCATGTACCTAAAATATCTGAAGTATTCAATATATAGGACCTTTTTAAAAAAGGAAAAAACGAAAAAAAAAAAATGACGACATTTAAACTAAAAATTCTTAAGCTACCACAATATTATAGGTATACATCTACAACCATAACCTTTCCATAATTGGTTGCCGTTTGATGTTTGTGTATGATTCAAGTTAAAAAAAAAAGATTACCTCCCGCCAACCTATCAACACATAGAAGTATGAATAAAATTCAATCCGCAAATTTTTATCATTAAACATTATTGGCTCTTATCAGTTTACGCGTAACCACCAGCAAAGCGTATAAAAGCGGCAAATGCTAATACCGAAGCACTATTAAACATTTTGCTATTGGAAGGAAATATTCATAAATAAAAAACGTTAAACATCTCAAATCAAAGCTAATCAATAAAATGTATAGTGCAAAAATTTTAACAAGTAAGATTTTTTCGAATTATACGTTTTACCTGAAAATTAAATTTGTGACGAGTTTTGAAGTGGAAATTTGTGTGCGAGTGAGAAAAGATTTTTAAATTTCATTCCAGAATTTATAAATCTAAAAATGCATCTCTTTCAGTTTTAACATTTTTTTATTGATTGTGCTTTCGAAATTGTTTTGTGAGTGTCTCTCTTAATAACCAAAAATACACAACGTCACATATTCGGAACAAGCCCCTTTAATTTACCGCCAATTACTCATTTATGTATAACTTTAAAATTTTTAATCTCTGGTGAAATAAAAGATTATTGAATTGAAATCGTCATGATAAAACACGAATTTCACAATCTACGAATTTTATGCTATCAAGATTTCGATAGATATGTTTCAAAACGTAAAAGAAAACAATCGTAATTATTATTAAATAAGAAATATCGGTAATAAAAGCATATCGTGTAGTGATTTTGTTTATTTAAAGATTGCCTGATTTATTTAGATTAATTTTGATAATTTTGCTTCAATTTAATTAATGCTTTGAATTAAACTCGATAAAAAATCGTTTATGATATCATGCTAATAGTTTGGTGAAATTTTCCTCAGTGCATTTCGAATTGAAAGGAAAGATTGTCGGATTTCAAACTGTTACGCCTTATTGTTTGTTCCGTTTTGATCTCTGCTGAGATTTTGATAAAGATTTAGGCAGAGACGTTTCGACAAATAATAAAGCGTAATATTATGAAATCCGGAAATCTTTCCTTTCAATTCTTTATTCTAAATTATGATAGTTTTGAAAAGTATTATAGAATAAAATTAGGTGTGCAAAAAAAATTATAGTAAACTATCTTAACTAAATGTTGCGAAATTTCAATGAGAAAAAATTAGAATAATCACATTGACTCTAAGGCCCGAGACCATATAGTATCTTAAGTTATTCAGTTTTATGCAGGACTTGAAATATTTTGGTTTAACACCACAATAGAGAATTCAATCATAATTTTTCAAATTAATTTACCATTTTTTTTTTTTTTGATTGTACTATTCAATCGGATTTTCTATTGTGATCTTTGGATGTATGTATTTGGTTTGATTGACATTGAAAATTTATAAAAATCAATTTTGAAAAAATCATTTAGACTTTTACTTGCAATTTACATTGCTGATTAAAAAGGCATAAACAATTAAATGAAATTACTAGTATATACAAATGTTTGGAATACAAACTTATTTTAATGGGATTGAAAGCTGGTCATAACTTCAAATATTTCATTTCTTAGAAACAAAAGAATTATATTTTTTGTTGGCTTGAATTTAATTAATCTCAATTCGAAAAATTTTAATTCTCTCTTTACTAAAGGTACACTTAAGACTGCAAAACACAAAAATAAAATCAAAAAGCAATCATATGGGGATTTACCACTGAAACAATTGATGTATCTTCCAAAAACCCATTAAATAGATCCTATTTCATTAACCTGTTCTTTAAATAGATAAATTATCGTCATTGATTCTTAACCATAACCCACTCAATACTATATGTATATTATTAAATCGGAAAAAAGTCCCTTAGAAAATTTGCATAACTACATCCTATAAAACTATCTTTCGCCACTTTAAACAATACTCATAAATATCATGATTAGTCAATCTCAAGCTAAACTTTTCGCATGAATTTTAATCTGCAAATAAATACGTACGTAATGTGAAATAAATAAGCAATAAGAAAAAAAATTGTACAAAATAAATAGTCATAAAGTCATAGTTGAGGTAGTACACATGTTTTTCCCTGAATAAATTTAATAACACTTCAGAATGCGGGTTAATAATATGTTCGAGCAAAAGTATCTAAACCAAATACAAATCAGAGAAAAGCAAACAATAACGTATTGAATTGGACCAATGTTCGATTTAATCGCAAATTTAATTAAAAATCAATTTTGTATTAAGCTTCCAGGACTGATAAAAAATTATTTATTTAAGAGAAAAAAAAAATGAAACATTTTGGACAAGTTTTCTTTAACGAACTGAATCATCAATTTATAGTTATAGTTCAGCACCAGCCGATTTATGACATCATATGCTCAATATTACAAAATTTGCGAATATATGTACAAGCACTAAAAGAGAGAATATCGTGTATGACTGCAATCATTATGCCTATAGAGTAAAACTATCAAATTACACTTACGATGACATCCCCAGCTGTCCATGTTAGCCTAGTATTCTCAGTTCGTACGTGACTAATCCGCGAGCATTTTCATGAATGAAAGTTTATGTGGTATGCCGGCTAAACCACGTGGACTATGCAATCATATGCGCGCGCTATATTGTATAGTAGCGCCTTTGATTGCACCCATATACCTACAGGTATTCATACCCACTATTCGAATCGAACTCACCTAAACTATTGAATGGAATGGGCCCTATTCTGAAATAGCTCGACTCATCATCATCCCCTCCCTTCCGGCTTATTTTCGGATTTGTTATACACTAACTATGCCCTTTTTTCGCCTACATCGTGCCCTAGACAAGGCACAGTCGAGCATGAATCAGCCTATATAAAACCTGGGAAAAGTTCTTGACACATTCTATCGATGATTCTCACTCACTATGCCCTCATCGACGAACCAATGAATTTCTAGCATACTAACACCATATCTCGCTAGTGTACCTTTTTGAATTTTTGTATCTGAAATATATACATGAGAGCATTATATATAACCGCCACTCGCCATTCGGATATGAGAGAAATATCTTTTCGGATGCTGCAGCCGGTACTCAGATCCAGCATCATTTCTGAGTATGTGTTAGTTAGTTTTAGTGAGAAAACGAGTGTGCACCATAAGTTAATCGGTATAGTTTCGAATATAATACATATACGATTGTAATACGCATACGAAGTACTAAACAGGAAATGTATGGTTATTAGGACGTATGTTTCTCACCATCATTGAAAAAAAAAACTAACCACATATCGATGACCAAGAGTGTAGTCATGGTTTGGTATATAAAAATCTCATTCCGACTGTGGCAACTATACAGTCGGAATGAGATTTTAAGAAAACCCATCTCAACCAAAGTATCTTCAGTCGTTGAAAAAACGTGGAAGCGTTTAGTTGCGACTAAACGATCTTAAATTTTAAGTTAATTTTATTAGTTTGGTTTTTTTTTCCTCCTGAATTCTCCTAATTCGATTTAATAGCTGTTAAATTAACCGAAAAACTTCTAATAATTTGAAGAAGACGAAAAAAAATAATAATTAAATTATTTTGTTTTTTATTAGTGCAAATAATTATCGGTGTTCGATCTAGTTAGTGAGAAATAAAAATACCCTTAAATAGTTTTATCTTTCGGGTAATTGTGAAGTGATATCTTTTGGAATTTTATCTTATTGTGAAATAGTAGAAAGAAGAAAGTGAGAAATTAAGTTATTGAAAAAAAAAGAAAAGGATTAAGTTTAGCTGTTCGACTTATCAATCAACAAGCAGTTTCTTCCTGTTACCTGTTTTAGAATATTATGTGGTGTGTGTATTGTTTTTTTTTTTGTTATTTTTTAAATATATTTTAGTTTATTTATTTATTTTTAATTTTCATAAATCTTAATTTGAGGGTTTTCAAAATTTTGACAAAATATTAAAATTGTTTAAAAATTTATAAATTTATTTTGCTCCACTTTTTTAAACAATTATATTTTTTGACCAGTAAATCAAACTATTTTTTTTTATATCATTAAATTATGTGCTCATTTACAAAATTCTTAGTTTTTGTTGTCAAATTTTGAACTTTCAGTATAATTTAATTTTTTTCAATAATATTTTACAAAGTGTTGTTTTAAAATCCTCTTATTTTTTCGCAATTCTTTACTAAATGGATTTTTTTGTTCAATTCCCATTTATGAAATTTTAAAGTTTTTTTTTTATTTAAAAAACAAATTTGGTTTTGGGTTATTCTTCATGAGTGATTCATAACGTCATGAAATGCTTGCACACAACTCTTGTAACTCTTACCTTTATTCGTGAGCACTCCATAACTAATTACTCCCACACGTTTAGGTTAGTTATTGTTGCTGGCGGTTTTGTTTTTTTTTTCTTTATTCGATGACGAAGTTTATCCTTTCTTTTCATATCGTATTTTGTGATTAATAAATGCAATAAATTAATTTTTGAAAATATGGTTTGGGAGTAATATGATAAATATATATTTAGGTATTTTCATAATAGTTGAGTAGTTTTTTGAACACTGCGCTCTGAAATATGATTCATTTGTTTGTTTGACATTATTTAATAATAATAGAAAAGAAAATGAATAATTTTTCTTTAATGGTTTATTTTAATATTATATTTAATCTTGCAAAGATTTATTTGGAATTGGTTTCAAAAGTTCCTATTCTTGAATAGCGCTACAGTTTAAATCGGTCCTCCAGATTTTTAGGATATTAAGAATCAGACACATACAAGTGTACGTACTCTGTATAAATTTTCTGAAAGAACTAGGTAATATAAATTATTCTATATATGTACGACACACACTAAAAAACTATTTAAGCAGTGTAGTTGACTCTCAGCGTACTAATTAATCTACTACTGTTACAGAAGTCCCTCGACTAAAGTCGAAGTAAATGACGTAACTCGAGAGTTAAGTCAAACTGAACCACTATTATTTTTATTTTTTTAAATTATATACACACATACATACACATATATATTGAGTAAATAATATTACTCTTCATCTTCGGAAGAAATAGTCCTTATTTCCGTTTGATTCACTGTTTGTGAATTCGAGGATTTACTGGCGAAGTTGGTGGAAATTCACGCTTGGGATAAGGTTTACCTATTTTTTTGTTGATTAGCTCCTTTTAATGATTGACAGAAGTGTATATTGAGTTTTGTATAGCATATCTTCAATTCTTAACTCATCGGGACCATTTTCTTTAAAAATTTTGATAGCGTATTCTAGATGTTCAAATACGAATATGAATGCTTTCACAATGCATTTTGAATTGAAAGGAAAGATTTCTGGATTCTACACTGTTACGCTTTATTTTTCGTAACGTTTCGGTTTCTGCTGAGACCTTTATTAAACAGTTTGATAAAGGTCTCAGCAGAGACCGAAAAGTCATGAATAATGAAGCGCAACAGTGTAGAATTCGGAATTCTTTCCTTTGAATTTTGCTTCGAATTCTTTTCATTTGAAAAGACTTTTCCTTGTTTTCCTTTTGTTCATCTAAGATGGTTACTTGTGCTTCATCATCACATCCCAGAATTCATTCGAGTTCCACATTGCTTAGCAGCTGAGTAATTCTACTGCTGTAAATCCTGTTTGCCTCGCTAATTCAAGAATATCCTTTTCAATGAGATCATTGAGATCCTTAATCCAAATAATGAACATTGCTTCAATTTTTTTCCATTTGGTAATTATTGTAGCACATTTAGATGCTATAACTGCAACTTTTTTCACCTTAATCGAGCCCTTTTAAAATTTCAAATTTTTTCCCAATAGTCACCGGTTTTCACATTTTTTCGAATCGGTTTTTCCAAAATTTGGTCGTTTAGCTTTGTCGAACAATCGACAACTTTCAATCCACGTTCACAAAGATCGGGCAGTTTTCTCTTTCTAAATTAAAAAAAAAAAATCGAAAGTGGTGGCGCAAGTCGAGGGACGAACGACGCTCGTTTAAGGAAAGGACTAAATTAATGAACGACGTAAGTCGAAAAAACATATAACAAGGAAGACGTAAGCATCTAAAATTATAGGGGAATTTTTTTGTTTATTTTAAAAAGCGGGATCTCATTTCAGAACAACAATTGTTCTTTGCTGCTTGACTTTGGTGATCGAATGAGCACCGGTTACTTCAATGCACTGTAGAAAGGGAAAATTGTCTAATTAAAGAATGCCTAATATTAGGCGAACTCATATTGAATGTAAAATTTTCGTTATTTTACACACTCAATTGGTCGAATTTCGACCACAGGCGATACTATATAGTTTAGATAAATTAGCTAATTAAAATGATACCAACTTCTAAAAATGTTGTGTTATTAGCAAATACGATGATAGATTGATGGATTTTAAATAGTCAGTTTGTTGCCAAAAATTAATTTTTCCTAAAAGGATTTTTAACTTAAATGGCCATATATACCGAAAAGGCGTTTTTGTTGAAGATGAAGTAATTTCGATTCAAAAATTTATGCGAATTGCTAGAAATAGTTGTAGTAGTTATAAATTGGTTAAAAAAGAGTCAAATAATTGGATCAAGAGCTGAGTGAAAAAAATGACTATGAATATCACTATCAGGATTCCTTAATGCAAGGGATTACCGTAAAATCGGTTCCAAGTTAAAAGATGGAAATCGATTTATCCTCTGGCTCATCATTTAGTGAAGGGACGTAAATTGGTGTCAACTAGCTTTAAGTCTGCGTTCTAAGCACATTTTATCTACAGAGAAGACGAATACATTAGAAAATTCGGTGTACATTTAAATTATCATAAGATCTAATTAGTAGCATAATTTTTATTATTTTTATATTTTTTCCGCTCAAAAAAAATCAATCTTTATATTAATAAAGAAACATTGGCGAAAAAATATAATTTACATATAAAAAATTGAAAATCAAAATCAAGCTTTTTCAGTAAAAAAAAATAGATATTCCAATGTGTAACATTATTAACAAAAACTATTAAGTTTAAAAAACTTTCTAACCACCGTGGAAAGGTTTATTTTTCGGTTATGGGAAACAAATTAACACTTTCTTACAAAATATAAGAAAATGTTTGTGTAGAGAATTTGCATTTTGTATTTATTTTAAAGCTTCATGCATGAAAGTGTAAATATCTTCAAAACCAATCAACCAATCGCATTGCTATTAAAACAGTTCCCGCACTCAGTTTTTTTATTTAAGGATATTGGAAACAGGTATTTAAGGTTTCCAACGGCTTCAGCTGAATTGTTTGTTTATAAGATACTTCATTTTCACTAAAATATGCTGTATACGCCCAGTTCATATTTTAAAAATGCATTCTGTTAATTTTCGTTCTAACATTTAATTAAAAAGAAACAGAATTTCAAACTTTATTAAATGTGACGTTTCGGTCACTGCTCAGATCTTAATCAAACTTATTGATAAAGGTCTCAGCAGAGACCGAAACGCCACATTTAATAAAGCGTAACAGTCTGAAATCCGGAAATCTTTCCTTTTATTTCGAAATGTACTGTGAAAAAATTCGCTGAACAATTACATTTAAATGTTATTTTGACCGGTGTTTTAGAATGATTTTATGTGTAACGAACAAACACAATCCTGGAAAGAATAATTTATCAGAACGGAAAGGTTTGGGAAAGAAAGTCAAACCGATCCTAATAAATAGTGAAGTTAGTATTTTATTCACTTTTAGTATTTGTTAATTCTCAATATTGTCAAATTTTTAAGGACAAATTAGTGAAAAGAAACCATGTGCTGACTATATTAACCTCAATAAGCATAGCTATTTTATTTTCAAATTGTTCACCCAATCATTTTGAATATTTCAAATAAGAACAGAAAAATTTAAGTCTAAGTAAATTGTATTTGAAATGGGACTGAAACCAGTGCAACTAACTGCATTGGTTTCAGTCAGCTCATTTTAAAACTGAAAGTCTAAAATATTTTAATTTTTACAAAAATTAAAACAACATTTTATCAAATCTTTTAAGTTTTTCAAAATTTCGACGGTAATTATCTCAAAATACTTTTTTTCTGTTAATTAAAAACAATAAATTTGAGCATTGAACATTGTTGATTAAATTGAACTCTATTTGATTTATAAAAAGCATCAAAATATAAAGCTAATCTATGCCGTTATTGTATTTTGGCATTGTATACGTCAATAAAATTTTGACAGTTTTGAAACCAGTCAAATTTTTTCAACCACCAAAAATCTATTCTGAAATATTATTAGACAAATACTCCAAAATTTAATTTTTTTTTTTTAAATTAAATTTGGCAGTTATCAAATTTCTTAATAGTTGAAAATAGTCCAAAAATGCAGTGAAAGGAAATTTATCTCTTTCTGAAACAAAAACAGATCATAGCTTATTGAAAACAACTGAAATTCAATTCGAAAATGTTCCCGGTTTTTTTTATAATTTTAAACTTGACAGTTTTCAAATTTTTTGATAGTTGCAAGGTTTTGGTTATAAAAAAAAAATAATAAAATATTATATTTTTAAATCATCATTTTACATTAAAGAAAACATTTTGACAGGATTTTAGTTGTAGATGAACTGAATAGAATTAGTTTTGGAAATTAGAATCAGTTTAATTCGACTCCATTTAACGATTTTTAAATGCCACGAGAAGTAGAATGTTCGACTTGATCTCAAATCAAAACATAATATGCGAAAAACTTGACGTTATTTTTAATTTTCGCAAATTTTTATCAAACTATCGTGAGGAAACTGTTGCGGAGCATATAGTGTTAATTATTTTGATATTTGTAATTCAAAGCACTTTGAAAAATCTATTGGCATGCAATTATTTCTCCAAAATTTTCATTTTATTTTATTTATTTTTTTTTTTTTTGGGAAAATTCATTCTCGTTTTTAGAATTTTTGCTGTTTCCCTTAAATTACTGATTCCTCCAATTTTAATGATTGAAAAATTCAAAAAATCGCACAAACTTCACATATCTCAGATTATTTTTCTAAATAATTTTTAAAAAAAAAAAGATACTTCTTCTTCAATGACGCTACAGCCTGAATCGAGCTTTCACATTCTGATCTTCAGCTTCCTTAACATTTATTTATTATTGTGAAAAGGATATTAGCACTTCGCACCACCCTCTATCTACGAATTTTCATTTTCGCAGATTTAGGTGACCAAGATATACCCATGCAAATCAATCAGTCAACTTCTTGTTAAGACCCTCAATAAGGCCATATGACAAAAACAACTCTCTTCGATAAGACGCGATCCTGGACATCGGCCTTAAGCTGTTGCCAGGACTTGCTTATTCCTCCGGCCTCCTGCTCAATTATTCGCTTCCATATTCGATACATGGTCGACCAACCCAACGCCCTCCTTGAGATAATCCACTGCTTGTTTGGTGACGTTTCGCTCTGGTTTCCTCAAAGTATGACCGATTCACTGCCACTTCCGCATTTGAATCTCAATGCCTATTTTATTCTGTCCAGCTGTACTCCAAAGTTCGTCGTTGGAGATCACTGCTGGAGTATCCTTGAGATGCGTCGGAGGCAGTGGTTCCCGAATGTTTGCAGTTCCTTGGTTACTTGGTCACTTGGTCACTTTTCATGTGGTACAGCCATGTAACAACGGATTTGACGCATTCATCAAATACTCGCAGCTTAATGCGAAGGGAGATCTATCTTAACCTCCAGAGAGGGGAAAGTATACCAAAGGCCTGACGAGTAAGTAATGTACCGAAATTATACGTAGAACAGGATTTGAACTACCGACCTTCCCAATGTAGACCAACATGTTACCCACTATGCTAGACCGCAACTTAAAAAAAAATGGTTAACGCCTTTCATTCACCTAATTTATACCGAAAAAAATATCGATAAATTCACACCACTAATTCCACCAAAAAAAAAATCTGCTAGTGGGCTTGGCCATTAACATTTTGTTTCCACTTACTTAAATGTTTACCATCGAACATTTGAATCTATGATCACATTGTGACCACAATCATATGATTTTTAAGTGATCCATAAAAAAATGATTAAAATTTTATGTCATTGCTATTAAATCGTTTTAAACGATCATGTCATCTTCTACTCATCAAAATATATTGACATAAAATATTTACACCTTCACGCTCGATGATCGCATTTTCGATCATATTCGACAATTTCTTATTTTACTTGATCTAATCTTCGTATTTTGTTCATCTTTCACTTATTTGACCACGGTTGACATCATCTACTGATCGAAAGCAAAAACACAATAAACAAATAAAGAAATAGTGATCACAGACGTCATTCATGAGTTACCTACTTATGTAAAATTTCAAAACATGTGAGATGATTGTTATGATGGTAAAGCGGTCAGTGATTCCCGGCAAAATATGAATCATCTACGTAACACTTGTAAATAAAACGCCCGTAAACGCGCAACATCTTATTATAATGACTGCAGATTTGTCGATATGTAGGTTTGTGCACTAGCTAACGATCAACTGAAGCAGGTGATCAATTGCTAGGTAAATGCAACAACAAAATAAAAAGCTACATTTTCACAACGATGATAATTATTAACGATCATACCTAACCAGTATTATCATAGCAAGATCATCTTGTTACTTGTTAGTAGAGTTTTTGCTAATATTGGTTCGTTGGTGATCGAACCTCAAGCCAAATCATTGTGACACGTTTTTGTAATTTTCTTCTCGTATTAGTGTTTTGTATTAAATATTTTACCGAATAATTACATGTATACGATTCTTATGACATATTCAATTAATGAGAATAATTGTTATTAATTTAAATTTTTTTCTTTTCTTACAGGTGGTTGCAATTTCTTAGCAACCAAAAGAGATAACAAAACGGCTCCCAATAAAATTTTCGGGTTTAATACCATCACCGCTCGAGTGTGGGTATTTCTAATCCTCGTATTAGTCCTAATACCAGCGATGCCACTAACAAGTGCTAGGCCACGGTTCACAACTGATATTAGATCTGCAAATTTAACAAGATTTCGACCATGTAACGATCGATTGATAAAACGCAATAGTCAAAGTCACGGTATTTGCACGGATGCAAAGGTCGAAGCGATGTTTACAAAGAAATTGGCATGGCATAATCCATGCAATATTGATGCAAGCTCAGAAAATAAATCTGTAAGTGGAATTTTATAAATCTTGCTCATTAACCTGATATGTCCTTCACTTATGAGTGAAAATTCTATTGACTTTTTTCAAACCATTACTAATTTTTGAATTATCCTTTTCTCTTACAGGGCCATTCAAATTTAGATCCAATAAAAAGCTTACTCGCAATGACATTACAAGTTAAAAAATACGGCAATTGTAGAAAACCAACAGATTGGTGCAACCGTGCTCCAGATTACTCCTTTTTGGAACATCATAGAACAAAAAAAGTAAGTAAATTCAAATTAATATAACTTAATTTTTTTTGAAAGAAAAGTTTTCCTGGCTTTATACTGTTTACTTTATTATTGGTGACGTTGCACACAATAAAGTAAGCAGTGTAAAATCTGGAAATCTTTCATTTCAATTCGAAATGCACAATGAAAACATTCACCAAACCATAAGTTCATTGTTTTTGCGTAATTTCTAAAAAGCTATAGCTCTGATAATAATAAATATAAAATACTTTAACTGTGCTCCCAAACTATTTTTGTAAAAATGTAATAAGAAAAGATTGAAATCGCCCATACTATTCAACTACAACCAACATCAAACACGTTGATTAATGGCAAGCAATTTTGCCTAGAAGGCTTTTCTTAATTGTTTTTAGCGAGCTTGTCGTTTGAGTTGAATTTTACAAAATATTTTATTCAAAATAATTGATGTGCCTTTAGGCGGAATCACCTTATACCGTAAAATTATGCGAAATTGGCATCATGTCACATTGAAATTAGGAAAGTGAAAGCATTTCCTTATGTGGAATATTGAATATTATTCAAACATTGAATTACTCATAAATACTTATACGTAGTTTCGAATTCTTTCAAATAACACTAAACTAATCAAATCGTTCTTTTCCTTACAGATTTGCCTCCGATTAGAGCATAAACGTCTTCAAGTTTACGTCGCTGCACTATACTTCCTTAATTTCAATGCTTCCGAACAAACAACAGTCAAAACCTTATTATGTGAAGTTGAAACGGCAATTAATCAAACCGATGCTGCAATCCCGCGAACAATATCTGGACGGGAAATGTGCAAACGCTTGAAATACGAAAGTCGCAACGATAAAGGATCAAATTTGCTTGATATGAAATTCACCGAAATCAATTTTGGAAAATACTTACGCGGACTGAATAGAACTATTGCCGAAACTCGTAACGTAACAAGTGGATGTTGTTGTAATAATTGCAAAGCGAATGGTTCAAATCGTTCTACTAACAACGCAAACCGATCAAAGGGTTCAAGAAATTTGAACGGATCAAAACAAACAAATACTTCAAATCAATCGAACCAATCAAAACGACGAAGACAGCACCGCCGGCAACATAGAAAACCGAAACTACACTAAAAAATGTTGAATTAAAAAAAAAAAAAGGAATTGAATAGAAAATATCATCTTCACTATCAATCTATGGCGAATCGATAAACAACAAAACGATCTCAACGTTCGCTTACATTCCTTTTAGCCATTTAAGTAGGACAAAACAAAAAACAAAACAAAAAAACCGTTTAATTTATTAAAATGCCACAAATATATATGCCTTACGGATCATCTCTCTGCGACCATCATTCATCCTATTTATGTTCCTTAAAAGATTTGACTGAACACAAAACTACTTAAATGCACAACTTTAAAAATCAATTTATTGTTCACAAATTTCCATTTTAAAGAAAAACAAATCCCTTTTGACTATTTCCAAAAATTGCCTAAAGTAGTTTTGTTGCGAGTCAACTCTTTTTAAAAATCATTCAAATACATTCTTAATTATTGACATTTTATCCATTAGATAGGTAGATTAAGATCATTCCATTAAAAAAAAACGTATTACAAAAAAAAAACTAAAATTATTATAAAACAAAAAAAAAAATCTGAATTCAGTTCGATTCTATTCTCAAATGAACTGAGAAAACATTTTGCTGTGATAAATGCTTATCTTAAAATGAATTTTTCTTCCAACTATTAAATGTTACAATTTAAGATTTTATTAATTCTTTTTTTTTTTATATCGTATATTGGCGACAGCACTACTTTCCTTTTAATAGTGTGCAAATTTAGTATTTTCGTACGCAATTTATTCAGTTTAGAAAAAAAAAATTATCGACTTATATTTTTAATTATTATAATTTATTGATTTAATAATTTATTGTTCGAAACTATTTAAAGGAACACACTTAATCTTTAAAACAATCTATTTATTTACACTTTAATCTAACCTTAGATTTTTCCTTTTCATTTTATCAAAAAAATATTTATTATTTCTTTCAAACGTATTTTTTAAATCAATTTGACTGATCTTCAACAGAAGTTTTACTTCTGTTATAATATTAAAAAAAAACAAAAAAACATTCATCTCAATTTTCAAACACTCAACTTTGGCTTTTAACTTAATTTAATGTAACTAATATTTTTCGAAATTATTTTAGTATTAATAACTTTAAAAAAAAATCAAAATGCATTTCAATTGTATTAAATTTCCATCCGAGTTTATTTATACATGTTTCTAATTTATAAGGACATCAAATTTTCGTATTTATATTATCATTATACCATTTTCTTTTTCTAGTTTATTAAGACTTATTATTTAATATTTATTGTAATTATTAAAAATATTTTTATAATAAGCAAACTGCAGAAAAACTGCAAGCAATAAAAAAAACTGAAAAATAAAATTTTATAAATAAGAATAGAATGTGTTGTATTTTATTTTATTTTTTTTATATTTACGAAATATTTAGATTACGGATACGTAGCGAATACTATTTGGAATTCGGCTTAAATGTTGGAGTTGCCATTTTTGTAAAATAAAAAAAGAATAAAAAAAATAGGGGACGTAGCATTTAAGGTGTTTCGACTCAGTCCTTTCGTTCAGTTTGCGAGTCGAAACAATTTGTCTCCGGTAGTACGGAAAGCATAACGACGGACATTTCCATGGCAAATATCAAGACTACTTAATAAAATCCTGCAATTTATGCAAATCAGAAGTGTCAAATGTGTCAGGAATCATGTTATTATGATAAAAAATAAAAATACTCAATAAATATATTCAATTTAATTTTGTTTTTCCGATTTTATTCGAGTTCAAATTATATTTAATAGTTTTTGTTATGAAAGAAGTGATTTCATAAATTTAATAACTATTTAAATAATTGAATTCACACACCATTGAAAATAATCGACTATGTAAAAGGAGTTTTTTTTGTAAGCCTTAATGTTCGGATTGAAATGAGTATCGGGAAAATATCTGCAGAAAGAAGCTAAAATCTTTAGTCTGCCATCATTATAGGGTATAATGATGGCAGACTAAAGATTTGAGCTTCTTTCTGCAGATGTTTTCTTACAAAAAAGCTATCGTACACCCTAGAACGCTAATGTCTACACACCATTTTGTTGTTACAACGCACATCAAACAATTACAAAGATCTACTGAATTCTTAGAATATTTATGACTTCTTTATGAAGATTGACATAGTTTTAGCTGAAAGTAAGCTTTTTATAATGTTTAATAATTTGATAATGGTAATGGTTTGGTGAATGTTTTCTCAGCAGAGACCGAAACGTCACGAATAATAAAACGTAACAGTTTAGAATCCGGAAATCTTTTCTTTCAATTTAATAAATCAAAGTTCCCAAATTGTCCGTTTTTCTATTTCGAGCATTTCTTGTTGAACATTACTTGCATTTTCCACCGCCATTGACATTCTCTTATTTGTTTTTTTATAATCTGCTTAACATTCTCTTATTTGTTTTTTTATAATCTGCTTAGTTTATTGGAATGGCTCATTGAACACAATGCTTTCTATTATGTTGGTATTAGAACCATAAATTATTAAGAATGACACCATGATACTCGCATTTGTATGAGACAGACTCGTTACCAAATCAATTCCGCGATTCGAGATCATATATGTACGTATTGAAGAGCGTTAAGGACATGTGAACAGTTGTAGCTTGCGTTAATTAAAAAACAAACGCCCAAATAAAATAACGTTAAGCTTAAAAACATTACAGGACTATGATTGTGCGTAAAGCGCAATCATACAATATTATAGATGAAATCGAAATTCTTGTGATCTGAAGAAATCTTATATGGGGAGTGGTAGAAGAGGTGACATCACTGAACTAATTTGTTTCACCTCACGCTAGAGTACCAACAAAAATGTTTTGCACCAAATTGAAGCTTCAAAAATTGAACAGATACTGAAAAAATGAATGCATTGTTTTTAGTGAAATGGTGCAGTTTGAATGGGAGGTGGTAGACGGAGGGGGGTAAGTGATTTTTTGAGAAACAACTATAATCATCATTCAATTGATATATTTCTAATTTCAGATCATTAACTTCATACTTTTCAAGAAAATCGAAATTTGGAAAGATGTGATATTGTGTCACATAGTATGAGAAGAGGTAAAAAGGAAGAAGCAATTCCTTTTTGTTTTTTTTTTACAGAATGACCTATGTTATAGGCAATTTCGGCCTTTATATGCAATGCACAAACACAGTCATGGAAGGAAGGAATAGGATTGGGAAGGTTGGGGAAGGGGAGTGAGAACGACCGTAGCGAATGGAGAAGCTGGTATATTGCTCAGTTGTACTGGCTGCTTACTGACAAATATTTGCAGATGTTATGGGGAACTGAATGATAGAATGCGAACAGAAACCATCTACTGAGTATCTAGGCCTTCTTGAAGTGGAACTGTTTCACTTTTACACCGTTTCCCCATTTTATTGCGAATAATTTTTTATCACCAGTAGCAACTGAAAAATTTGAGCTTAAAAAAATCCCGTCTGGAGTGGGAATCGAACCCACGACCTATTGACTGAGAAGCAAGCACGCTGTCCACTACGCCACGGAATCCTCAAGCGGTTTACTTTTCCCCGATATTAATTATAGTACTAATTAAGGATTCAGTACAAAAATTGAGCTCGATAAATGTTGTACGTAGTGAACAAATTGGATTATAGTTTTTCATGAAAAAGTGCAGTTTGTAGTGAGGAGATTCAAATAATTTGTATACCATAGATTACATTTATGATAAACATAATTTCAAATTATTCGCTCCAATGGTTTGCAAGAAAACTTGATTATAATATATTTTTGAAAATGAGTCATTTTGTATGTGAGGTGGTAGAAGGCGTAGGGGTATTGAAATAAGACCAAATGCAGACGACATCTCGGCGCATACCTAATAAACTGTGAAAGTTTCATTCAATCGGTTCAGCCATTTTTGCGTGAAAGCCGGACAGACAGAGAAGAATTTTGAAAACGTGTGTTTACTGCTTAGTTATTCCTAAAATAAAGCAAAAAACTAACTTATAGCCATTTATAAACAAATAGCAAACAGACACTACAATTATATTCATATGTATAGATGTATCGATAACACATTCTTCGATTTATTCCTCCTTCAAAGTACCATCTTGATGTATACTGCGCTTGTACTTCTCAATTTTCCTTTATTTTTCATTGGTACTAGAGCTAGGAGCAAAAGTAGACAGAGCGCCAAATGAGCTTGATAGCTTTTTTCAGGCTATCAACAACTGCTTCAAGGCCAGCCGATCCGACCAATATTTCCTCAAATTGGCTCAATTTTTTTATTGAGTAAGGACCTCCTCCGTTTTCTTCAAGCTTTTTTTATTACCTCTGAGCTTCGTTTTAATTTTTATTAAAAATCCGCCACCAGATAATTAAAAAAATTAGTATCCTTAGTAATGCATTTCAATTTTGATACCATCTTCTATTCGTGCAATTTCTTACACAGAGGTACTTGCCCGTTTAATCCGTCCTTTAATGATTGCCATAAATCACTTCAGACCTTTTTCCTTGAGCGGTATTTAATAGTCCCCTTGCATGATTGTTGTGAAATCGGTAAGAAATTTAATTTAGTTAGCATTGGTACTTTATAATTCAAACTTTACCGAATTAATTCAATCGTATAACAACTGAAATTGCCTAGTTTTAAATGGACTTATCATGCGATTCTCTAGATGAAAAACAGCTTTTTCTAACTTTCAGAAATTATTAATTTGTAGTAAGAGTGTGGTAGGGTTCAAATCCCGGTCGACGTAAAGTTCCAGCACACTGTCTACTTGAATATAACCTGGATACATCAATCTACGAAAATAAAAAAAATTCATAGATAGAAGGTTTTGTGAAGGGCTAACAACTCTAGCACAATAAGTAATGAAAATGTTAAGGAACCTGAAGGTCTGGATATGAAGGCCCAATTTGGGCTGTAGTGCCATTGTAGAAGAGGAGTGACAGTAAGTTTTTTTGCATCACACTTCAATTCAATTTGTGTTGTAAAGCTGAGGAACATTACGGACAGTACGCATGACTAAATTAACCAAAATAAACTGCCAACCATTTGAGCGCAACTTTGTTATTCTTGGGACAAGTTGAGGATGCGAGGAAAGTTAATATGCAGGTAAGAGTGGTTAGGGAAGACTAAGTGAAAGGGTTTTTTTCGGCAGGACTTTTTTCAATTTACCACTCAATTGCGGATACGATCAATAGCTTCAGTACATATAATCAATATTTCATTCGTTTATTCATGCAAGTTTAGGTTTTTATGAAGGGATGGGTGATAGTAAGGGTGTGCGGATGTTAATAATATTTTAAATGATTGCTTGAATCACATCCAATATTCTCTGTGTAGAATGTGCTTCATCGACGAAGTTGCATAGAAGTTTCATAAAATTCGGTGTATTTTAGATTCTTGAAAATTCGGTGTATTTTAGATTCTTGAAACTTTTGTATGAAATCCTAAAATTTGTAATGTTTTATTTTGATTTATTGAAATTGATCGAAATCATACTTTGGTATGGGAGGGGGTAGAAGGGCAAGCGCGATCTCAAAACTTTTGACGCAGTTTCTTTTCAAGTATTTTTAAAAGTTTTTATGTAAAATTTTAAATTGATAGCTTTTAATAGTTAGGTGATAATTGATTTCTTAGAATGGTCGAAAAAATTGTTTGCATGGTAGGGGGTAGAAGTCTTGAGTGTATTCGACCAGTTAATATTTCGGACATTTACGGATTGTTTTAAATGCATTTTGCAAATTTTCAGTTTTCTACCTTAAAATTTTATTTAAAAATTTTCAATTTTTGTGTTTTTGTGAAAGTTCGGTGCATAACAATTTTGGAACAAATTATTATTTTTTCTCTATGTATATCAAATAGATATATTCACAAGTAAAATTTAAAGTTTGTATCTTTCACCAGAATCCTAAAAGCATCACTCAGAATTTTCGACATTATTTTTTGCTTAGCTTAATATATATTCCAAGTTTCAATTACATAGCATAAGAGATAGTCGAGATATTCATTTTTGAGTGTTTTTCTTTGCACTCCACTGACCTCTTACAATAATTAGCCTCCCTCTAAGCTGATTCCGGGATCTGTATGCCACCTTAATGGTCCCAAGAAAGGAATTTTTTATTGTAAGTAATTTCAAAGATATAATCATTTAATAAAAAAATCAGCCAACAAATTGTTTTTAGTCCCCTCCTTTTCGGACGCCAATGGATAAAAAAATTAAATTATGTTTAGAGTTTGTCCCGCAACCCTCTCTATACCTATGCTAATATTCAACTTCCTATCTGCATTAGTGATGGAAATATTAGCAAGTGTAGTTTTTGACGCTTCCCTCCCCCGCCAACCCTCTCCACCTGGCCCCTCCCAAAATTTAAATAATGGAGCTCATTTACCCAATTAACAATCAATCTAAAAACGAACATTGTACCTTTAACGGTCTCGGAGATATGAGTCCATATGTACGGCAGACGGCGTACGGCGGGACGGATTTTTTTTTTTTGCATTTTTAGGCTAATTTAGTCATGAAACGCGAAAAAACAAAATTCCAGGGTAGCAAATTTTTTTTTTCTGTATCGATTACAATACTTTATTATTAGAATAATAAAACAAAATCAGCTCTCTTGACGTTGAAGTAAATTTTATTGTTACTTTTTATTTTATAGTTTTTTTATTTATTTTTTATTTGTTATTTTATCTTATTTATCTTGTTTTTCTCTTATTGTTTTTGTTTTTTATTTTAGTTTTCATATTAGTTATTTATTTTTTATTTTTCTTGACTGTTATGTATCGTATTTTGTTATTTTATTTTTATATTTATTTTATTTATTGACTTCTTACTTGATATTTTGATTTTCATAGTTTTATAGTTAGGTTTTACTATTATTATTATTTTTTTGTATCATATGTAGTAATCAGGCAGTTGATAAATGAACGAATATTATTATTATTATTATTATTATTTTCTTGTTTAAACTATTCCTCTTCTTTCTCCTTTATATTATTTAAACATTTCTGATTTTTAACTCTAACTTATTGTCTTTAATTACGAAAAATGTGTTGATCCTAATTATTGCCTACCATTCATTCTATTGTATGGTAGCAGATTTCTGCACCACCACTTGTAGGATTTTTTTGTATGGATGGCTTTACCGGTTTCCTCTCACCACTATTCTAGTTCTTTTATTAAACTAACTGAAAATCGAAAAAATCTCATTTTCTTACTTTAACTTTACTTTAATCCTTTTCATGTGCTATTTTTAACTCAAGAATCCTATTCAAATCTTTCATCTCTTACGGATGTCTTCATCATTACACTAAGCAAAAACGCGTCTCAATTTCTTTGTATCAAAAAGCGTCTCAATTTCATTGTATCAAAAAAGGCCCAGACGCAAACCCAATTAACTATCACTTCAGAAACTGATGCAATTATTAAACTTAGCAAATAATCGAACCCAGATAAATAAATGTGGAATACATATTTGCCAGAGTTTGGTTCAAGGATTTGCTAAGTTAACTCTTATACACATTAGGAGTACTTCTATTTTTAATGAGCAAAGTTATTAAAGATGAAAATGTAAATAATTCAAAGGACATTTTCGTCGTTTTTCTTCGCCTATTGCAAAGATTAGGTTAGTTCCTCTGAATTCGGTAGCATACTCGCTTCCTTATGAAAAGTAGCTTAGTGCAAATTAGGGAATAGACTAAATATTAATGTTACTTATCTAGAATAAACTTAACATCCTGTCATTATTCTAGGTATCTATGCGTAGAGAGAAATTTCATTGCAGAAAGCGAACTTTTGTAACTTTAAGAAATTAACTTTGAGAAAGAACGACGACGGGCCCAACATTGAGTTTATTTTTAAAAAAAAGGTAGCTTCATTATTACACATTCAAAATAAAGATGAAACGTTATCTTGCGTAAGTCAGATGCTGCATTGGGTGGCCAAAATAACCATATAATTCCTCGAATCACTTCTTTTGCCATTCGTAAAGATTTAAATAAATTCTGCAAAATTCGAGGAGAACATATGTTTATTATCACAGTTAAAAGAGTATAAAATATTCGACAATAACCGGCTAAATATTGCTTAGATGCAATCAATCTGACTCGACCTACATCAATGGCAAAACAAAAAACCATAACTGAATTATGATTGGGCGTAAAATGAATTTTTCAAAATTGTGCATTTGTTTGAGAGGGAGTAGAAGGAGTGACGGGTTCAGATCAATAGTTTGGTTTGTTAATGATATATGCATCATTATACTTTGACCCAAATTTAAAGTCTATTGCTTAAATAGTTTCTGAGAAAAATTAATTTCTTAAAATTTTGAAATTTCATGAAATTTGTATGGGAGGGCTAGAAGGTGTGGATGATGTAGCATACGATTACTCCTAATCCTAAGAAAAAATATGACACACTAGCCTTAGAGTTCTCTTTAGGTATCGACTTGCGTATGAGTTTCATTCAAAATAAAGGGGAAGATATCATAACCAAACCAAAAAGATTTTTTTTTTACTTTCTCTTGAACAAGTCACTGTCATTGGAAACTTACCCTTCGGCCTAGAAATCATCGAATCTCACACCCATCCATAAGAATGAAAACAAACGAAATGTTGAAAACTACAGAGGTATAGGAATTCTATCAGTTATACTAAAATGATCCGAAAAAAATATCTCCGTTAAAATGACCAATATAATCAAACCTATTCTTAATGACCAGCAGCACGGCCTTAGAAAAGGGATGCCATAATTAAACTAGATTTTTGTATCTGATAAACTCTTTGCATTGAAAAAGGGGCATAAAATCGACGCAATTTAAACTGACTTTGGCAAAACTATCGACCGAGTAGACCCTGACTTGAAAGTTAAAAAATTGATGTGACAGAATCCTTACTTGCCTGTATTAAATCCTATCTTAGTGATAGGCCTCAATATGATAAGATACAAGAAATTATTTCCAAGGAAATAGTTTTATCCTCTGTGGTACCTCAAGGAAATCACTTAGGACCTCTTTTACTTAATGTTTTTATCTCAGATCTGTCAGGAGTATTGGAAAATATTTCACATCTGATGTACGCTGATGATCTGAAAATATATCATGCTATAACCGCACCCGAAGATGATTATTGCACTGGATGAGTGGTGTAGTTTGAATAATTTAAATCTTAATTCTGGTAAACGTCACGTGATAGGCTTCGTATGTAAAAGATCCACATACCTTCATTACTATACCCTTAGTGAAACTCAACTACATCGAGTAGAGCAAATTGAGGACCTCGGCTTACTACTTGACAATGAAGTGTACTTTAAATCTTACTTCAACCGAATAATCTCAAAAGCCAATAAAATTTTTGGGTTCATTAACAGAAGATCCAAAAAGTTCAAAAATGTATGGATCACTAAATCATTATTCTATTCTCTTCTGGAATAATTTGGGATCCCTCTTTCCAGATATACAGCAACAGAATAGAGTCAATCCAGATGCAATTCCTTCCTTTTGCTCTTAGAGACTTGTATGATCCTGGAGACTTTGAACACCTTCCACATACCACAGTTAGGCTACAATTATTAAATCGTTTACCTTTTGGTTCTAGAAGAACTATGCTCACATCCTGTTTTACTTTAGATGTCTTGGAAGGTGACATTACGATTGACAATGTCAGGTTGGCGAAACATTCAAACCCACTTCTGAAATATCCACGTCATACAGATTTCGAATAAAATGAGCTATTTTTTTTTTAAAGGCACCGAGCTTTACTTAGGGAATAACCCTTTAATACTGTGCATAGTTGAGTCGAAATAGGGAGGAGTAAAATAGACACTAAAGGAGTTTGGACGGAGAGAGACAAAAGTGTCGGTGGACGTTACTCTTGAAATATTGCGAGTTATACTCTTTATTTACCGATGCTGTAAAGTGCATATTTAACAAATTCAGCTCACACTACACACCTCCAATTAGTAAGCCGACATATCGTACAAACTGAGACTGCGCTCTGTTTTATAAGGTCCTCCACATCGCGTTTGACCATTCTTCTACCAGTGCCTATCATTCTTATAAAATTGGATTTAATTAAGTTAAATTAAATTATATTAGGTTAAATTAATTATGTAACTAATTATCTTGTTATGGTAAATAACTAATCATGAAAATAGCTATAAACTTTCCACCCTTCGACGATCCCTACGTACTGGCTTGGTGGTTGCAACTGTAATATGATACTGAAAAATTAGTTCAATGTCCTCATCCCTTCTACCACGTCTTTTTGTTGATGGGGGTTTCCATATGTCATCTTGTCCCACATCCATAAATCTGTGGCAAATTTCAAGCTTGCAGCAGAACTTTTGTTACATTTGCTAACGGATTATCTTGGCACAATAATAGATGTAAGAGCAGTTTTAAGAATATCAACTGAGGATGCACATAGATAACTGAAACTCAATATACGCATAAATTGGTTCAAGGGAAAAATTAAAAATAAGTAAACATTTGTATTCAGTGTGGTTAGAATAGAAGGCACAGGAAGGGGTTGCAAAGAAAGAAGTTTCACTCGAAAGATCACTCCACGAGGACCTCCATAGACCTCGAAGGTGCTCAAAGTAATTATTTTATATGACAAAGGGCAATTGGCACCAAATAGTAGTCGATTGTTGGTGTAATCGATTAAACTATTCATCGGAATCCCGAAATCTTCGATATAAATTCTAGAATTCTGACCTCGTAGCAGCCCACAGCTAGGGTGTAGCCTAGTGGATAGCGTGTTGGTCTTGTAATGCGAAGGCCGTGAGTTCAAATCCCGGTCGGCACAATATATAATTCCAGCACATTGCCTGCTTGGATATATCTTGGTCACCTCAATCTACGAAAATGAAAAAAATTCGTAGAAAGAGGGTTGTGCGAAGGGCTAACAACCCTTCCACAATAAGTAATGAAAAATGTTAAGGAACCTGAATATCAGGAGGCCAAAGTCCGATTTGGGCTGTAGCGCCATTGTAGAAGAAGAAGAACAGCCCGCATATGAATCGTTTAGGTTAGATTACTAAAAGAGCCATTAACAAATCCCTCAATCCCATTATATTCTAATAACATTGCATTAAGATGCATTTTGGATGCATGATTTGCTATCAATCAATTTCCTGTTAAGACCGCATAGGACGGAAACAGTACTTTTTCACAAGACGCGATCTTGAGCTTCGGCCTTTAATTGTCGCCAAGACTTTTTTATAGTGCTCCATGTCACGGTCGGTCACTGATTGTCGGTGCATAAACCGAGTGACCCCAGCGCTTTCACAGTCATACAATGTTCGAAATATCCCAGAAGCCAATCATAGTCCGTTTTCGAATGCCAAAAGTCATTGCCGTAGAATTCGGCTGTATCCAAGGCGCTGTATCCATTTCTCGTTTCAATTAGATTTTAAGATCACTGGTGATAAGCTCATGATCCAAGGGATACGCTATGATACAATCAAAATAAATTTTACTCTCTAGTATTGTTACGTGGCGAGCCTCACGGTAGTAGTGATCTTCAACTATATACGACATTCAAGTAAAAACGCGCGCAAATTCACACAAAGGACATACACATGTACATCAGTACAGTACAAGGAAGCTAAGTGGACTATCGGAGGACCTTATGAAACGTATGTTCGATTATGTAAATGAAGCATGTGTATAAGCCATTTGAAATCAGAAAGCGGTTAATTCGTGTGATCCACAGCGATAACAGTACAATATTAAGAAACTTAATATAAATAAAAAGTTTTTGCGTTTGTTTGATTTAAAAGAATTATTTCAAGGTATGAATTAAGCGGACATCGTCAATAGTGATATCAAGTTTCGTTAATTTTCGGTACCAGTAACTATTCGTTACTCTAAGGAAAGTAATCGTTACATTTTATTCGTTACTAGGTACTCGTTTATTAGAAATGACCACCATAACATGTTGCAGGTATGTGTAAGCCAGTTTTGCAAATCAAAAATTCAAATAGAAGAAAACGCCTCTAGTGGCCCATGCAGTAAATATATGCAACCAAAAATTGCTTGTGAATCGCTCTTGATTTCGTTGGTGTAGTAAATGTATCAACACAATGATGCCAAGTCAGATTTTTTAATTATCCCTCTTCTAAGTAGAAAATCCCTTTAAAAACGGTCGTCCTCACTCCTCTACTCCTAACTTCCCATTCCGATTAATCCCTCTCGCTATGACTGTGTTTGTGCATTGCATATAAAACCTGAAATTGCCAACAACACAAGTCATTCTGTAAGAAAAATATTTGTATTGCATTAAATTAAATAATTTTCTAAACATTATCGCACCATATAAAATAAGTGTAAACATATTATAAATTGCAAAATATTTATACATTATATTCACTTCTAATCCATCAAGTAATAGAAAATTACAGTCAAACTAAAATACAAACAATTACCCGCCTTCGTTGAAACAATTCAGTTGTTTTTTTTGCACTATCATACTGCAAATATATAATAAATCCTACTCAATACAAACAATATAATCGCACTTAAATAATATTGAGTAGACGTTCGAAATTTGTTAAAATCTTTGTTCGAATTATTGTAATCCGAAACTTTCGAAATAACGACATAAACCACTTTGGATATAAGTTTGTTGAACTTTTCGGCCAATCCAAGCTCTTGAATATTGTTGTTGTTTTACAATTTCCTTAACATAACAAAAATATGAAAATTTTAAGCATCGATAAAAACCGTTTTATTTGCTTAAAGTTATTGTTAATGTGCTCGGTTTTTTTTGCATCATACCATAATAACTTGCCTATAAACTTTTTTTTAACTACTGAGCAATTTCATATTCGAAATAAACAGTTTTGTGTTGTAGCAATATCATAACTGGGTTTTTTTTTATTCATTTATTACAATGCAACAATTTATAGTACTTCAAAGTTGAGTAATTGCAGGAGTAAATAGATTATGTGAAGATTTAAAAAAAATTATAAAACCTTGCGATTTTTAAAATTTTTCTTTTAAAGAAACGGCGACACGTATTACAGCAGTTTTATTGATGATTCAAAATCAAGATACACTTCAAGATGTTGATCTTTCGATGAAATATCATTGACAAGTTGTTGATCCCAAATATTTTAGCTATGAATGAGATGGTTTTTTTTGTTTGTTTGCAAGATTAATCCATGAACTCAGACGTTATGTGTGCATAAAAAAAAGGAAGGTACCGACTCTCTTTTATAGCGAAATAATTAAGTCAAGGTCGATAAATCACCTTATATAATCAAAATTACCACTTATTTATTATTTTGGCTAATGATAATGAAAATTTATAACTTTCGGTGACGTGAAAATCCATAAAAATAGCCATCAATCCCGCCTATCCGATTGCAGCAAAAACCGAGAAACGTTTAAATTAGTTATTAATGAGTTTTCTCATTAAATAAATCTCAGCTGATCGGTTTTTTTTTAGCTGTCTCGTTTTCATTTCTAAGCAATAATCGATTGTTTCACGATGTTATCTTGTAGTTTTAGTGAATTGGCTATCAAGCATCTATCAACGACCGAAATCTTCTAATTATCTCATTATTGTATAAGAAAAGACCAAAATAAGAAAGGTATCCTGGGTTCCGTAATAACATAATAAATCGCCAACAAATTTGATGTGACAATTGATCGATCGATAAGTGAAGTTAGCGAGAGTTTTTCTAACATTTTGGTTCAATCATAGCATCTAGGTAGTAAATTTGCCAAAATATCAAGACGATAGATAAGATTAATCTCGATTTTATTAAAGGCGGTTGCGAACTGATGATTAATTTATACGGCACTAAAACATAGAAGCAATTTCTGATGTTGCGCGATCAGACACCTGGTCATTTCCCATTAAAAGTAATTTTCGATCAGTTCAGATGAGATAGACCTGAACGGAATTTATGCGATGCTCGCGGTAGCAGAATCGATAAATTTATGTTGCAACTTAAATTGTACGGCAGCTTGTGAGAGAAAGCAACAGAAAATTTTAAATCTTGCAAATCTTACTGCTAATTAGTGTGTTTTAGTGTATGTTCGAAGGCACGCATCTATGACTTACATACCTATCAAATTTTTCACATCAAAATATTTTACTGACTTTAAAGCTTGAATGGCTTTTAATTAGCTTCATTACTACCGAATCTCAATGCTTATCTGAAGATCTGTTTTCACAATGGACTTATGATTTACTCGTATGTACGCGGCTCAGAATATGTTTCGAAAAATGATTTTGCAAATTTATATATTAAGAAATATATGAATCCATCATCGGTATATTTTGTAACTGACCCTATTTAGTATGGAAGTTAGATTATATTGCGTAATTTGAAATTATCTTAAACATATTATAAAAATGCGCCAAATTAAAAATGTTTAATTTTCAAAAATTCCAAGAAAATTGATTGAATGTAGAATGTTATTATTACCACTAAAGCGGAATTAAGATAATTTTTTAATGAATATTAAAAGCTCACATTGAATTTGAATTCCATTGCTAATAGCAATTCCATTTCATTCACAAATTCTCATAAAATGAGGCGATTATCAATACGACTCGACCGATTAATTCTGATTTTTTTGTTTTTTCATACATACAAATGAATGACACAGAAGTTAATTTTATAACTCAAAAATCTCCAAACCGGATGTTTGTCCGTCCGTTTGTCTGTGCGCTCTCTAGCCATAGAATGCTTTGAGCTAGAAAGTTAAAATGTTTCACACATCGTTTTTGACGAAAAAGTAAGGTGAACTTTGTGAAAGGGCCACATTGCTCCACCCATTCTACCCCCTCCTACAGAAAATGACTCATTAATCAAATTTTCTCGGAAACTGTAGAAGCTCATATCTTGAAATTTTTAAGACATAATTTTTACCATAAATGTGATCTACAGTATAATAATTATTTTTATCTCCTAACTCCTTCCACCACCTCCCATAAAAACTGAAATAAATACCTTAAACCGATTAACTCAGTACGTATGACGTTATCAAGCCCAAATTTTGCACTTAATGCTTAATTGGCACTGTCATTAATATCGGAAAACAAACGGATTAGCTTAACTCCTTCTACCCTCTCCCAAACAAAGTGACACCATTTCAAAAAAATTTATTTTCTTTAAAAATGTGAATGTTATTGATGTAAAATTTGAGGAATGTCA
Organism: Chorisops tibialis; assembly: GCA_963669355.1. Classification (NCBI taxonomy): domain Eukaryota; kingdom Metazoa; phylum Arthropoda; class Insecta; order Diptera; family Stratiomyidae; genus Chorisops; species Chorisops tibialis. Next base: position 20,680,352 of record OY770264.1, read on the forward strand.
ATTGTATAATGTTCGTATATATTTCTGAAACAAAATCACTACCAGCCCCTTTTCCTTCCACCACCTCCCATACAAGCTACACAATTTCACTAAATTTAATACACTCATTTTCTTAGTACCTATTCAATTTTTGAAGCCAAATTTTTGTATAATGCATTTTCATAGCTAGGGTTTAACAACCCTTCCATAATGAGTAATGAAAGATGTTAAAGAACCTGATTATCAGAAGGCCAAAGTCCAATTTGGGCTGTAGTGCCATTGTGGAAGAAGATTTTTATAGCGATTCTAGCATAATGTGAAAAAAATTAATACATTGCCGTCACCCCTTCTACCACTCCCCATACAAAATTACTTAAGATCACATGAAAATCCCTGTGTGCTCAGACTTGTAGAAAAGTTCTGAAAACTCAGACACGCTTAAATACTCTTAAGCAATAATCCAGGCCCAGATCTGAAAAGATCCGGATAGGATATTGGCGTATACAATATCTGTTACTTCAGTAACATAGGAGTGGCTTCTTGTAGCAATACCTTTCAGGTTAATATCACAGTTGCCTTCGTCTCCCTAAGACCCTGACACGAACATGATGTAGCCTCAGATGTAACTTTCCTGACTAACACGGATCTGGCTCTGAAAGCAAGTCATCATAAAGGTTTGTGTCAATCCATGCATGCCCTTACTTCATGCATTGACAACCATGGGAGGCTTGGTGAAAAAATTAAAGACCTTGTTTTGAAATTAGGTGTGGTAAAAAATGAAAGTGAGGTGGTAAGTGCACTTGTGGCTATGCACAAATGCTCTACAAAGACTGATAAAAGTGCTCAAACCTCGCAATTACTAGAGTGCATCAATAATGGTCTACAGAAGAACAAGCGAGTTGTGGCGATACGACGTCGTCGACACATTCCAGCGTCAATAACATCAGACGTATGCGTGCTTATCGCGCACAAGCAAACGATCCCTTTTTGCATATCGCCAGAGATGCTGACGATACACTCTGCGCATCTCGCGGACGTGTACGTGCTTATCGCGCACAAGCAAATGTCGCGCTGGCCTTTTTCAGTTCATTTTCTTCAGTTCTAAGTTTTAATCGCGGGTTCCGACGACGCGTCGACCCTTACATTTAATAAAGTATTATTTATTATTTCTAAAATCGAGTTTTCCTCACCACCTCGTCCGCGCTCCCAGGCATAGGATTGATAAAAGTAAAGGAAAACAAAACAAAAGGCAAGACAAATGGCAAAGTATGAAATCCAAGCCTAAAGCGGTTTGACCTGATGCAATAATGATCCAATGACATCCAGATGCAGATGAATCGGATGGCATACTTAAGGGGACAACATCATCAAAAGACCAAAATATTAAGACCAGTGTTATGCACGTTTGCGAAAAACACCATACTTAATTAGCTGAAAGGGGTTAAAAAAAAGGAAGACGGTAGAGGTACTATTTGGTTACCGGAACTATCTTAAGCCACATATTGGGCGCCACTGTAACGAAACGAAAGACTCCATTACGACAACAACACATTATAATAAAGGTGTGGAACGTACGTTTTGTTACCTGCTCCTCCATCCGTGATTACCAGGACGCCCTGCTTCATACTGGCAATAATTTGCCCGAAGCAGGCTTCTTTTTTCTCCATTTTAAGGATGGTACTATCCCTGGCGATTAAATCCTTTTCTCCACTCCCACAGCCCTGACTATTCGTACAGTGTACAGTGTACCAGATGTTCGCGTTAATTCTGCGCTTACCATTTCATAACAACTTTGCGACTTTGTCGTAATTAAAAACAAAATTATCGAAAAAAAGGAAGACGATAGGTGTACGCTTTGCCTACCAGTACTTAAGCCCCAAGTTGGGCGCCATTTTAATCAAATGAAGGAAGCCATTTCGCCAACAGATAATGGGTATCCTCCAGACCTCGCAGCATGACGAGGGTATGGGAAGTAAGTTTTATTCCCGGTTACGCCATCTCTCATTACCAGAACACCCTGCTTCAAATGATATTCTGGCAATAATTTGTTTAAATCAAGCTTCTTTTTTTACTCCCTTTCATCATACCTCTTCAAAGATGGTAACTTCGCCGGCGAATGAATTCCAATCCCAACGCCCTCAGCCCTGGTTTTGCGTACAATGTATTAATTGAAAAAAAAAAATTGTCCAATTTCTGTCTTACTTGCATTAAAATATCGTCCAGCCTGTATTCAAAATTTATCATAATTATTTTATTATTATTAATTATTATTATTATTAATGCACATTTACACACGATATTGGTTCAAAATTTATTGTTCAGAAATTTGTCGCAAAATTTCATTGGAAAAATGTATTTAAAAAATGTAATTAACTTGTCTCGAAGCACTGTCCCCCATTTTCCGCCAATTGTACCTCGGAAAAAAAATTTTTGCCAAAAAATGCCACAGATTTTTTTTTCCCAGAATGACCTGTGTTATAGGCTGTTTCGGCCCTTATGTGCAATGCCCAAACACAGTCATAGAGGAAAGGAATGGGGTTATGCATTGCACATGAAGGCCGAAATTGCCTATAACGAAGGAATGGGATTGATGGGTAGGGAAAGGGGACTGAGTTTTTAAATGTCACACATTTAAACTCTTTTGTCACGCAATTCTCTTGAAGAACAAAATTTTTTTGGTCGCTGTCGGAATTTTGTTACATTTTTTGTGGGCATATACTCGTAAAACGAATCAGATAGAAATGTACCATATGTCCTGTAGCTTTATGATCAAAATTTGTTTTGGTTTTTTTCTGGCGATTAAAAAAAAACTTCAAGTGGAAATCATGTATCAAGTCCCTATTGTTATGCGGAGGTAAAAAATTGACTTTTGCATGGGAAGTAGCAAAATTTCAGGCCGCGTTTTCTTTCTTGTTTTTTCTCCAGGGTGGGCACTATCCTTACAGCTTACAATCTTCTCTTGCCGGGTGATCGAATTGTCCTTGACATTTCCTTGATGTTGAGTTATGTAAATATTTGGTGCTTCAGGTTGGAGTTATATGAGAAATCTCAAAATTTTCGGTCGTATTTTTTCCTGTTTTCCTACGCCGAGGAGCTGAGTTGTCGTAAAATGTTGCTTACTATTGAGTTATGGGTGCCAGGTATTTCAGGTTGGATTTTTTATGTTAATGGCTAAATTTTCAGCAGTATTTTTTTCTAATCGAACAGCCAAGTTTTCATAAACTCATTTATTTCTTTAATCGAAGTGTTTCGCGAAATCTAAACGGAGACGAGTAGGTCATGTTTTCCGTTTATTGTCGTCTAGACAGAGCAAATGTCGTCGACACCATCGTATATACATATATATGTACACATAAGTTCGAGAGAGAAAGATTCACGTTAACGAATTTCGTGACGCACAAAAAAATTTTTGTTTGACCCCAGCCATTAGACATATCCATGTCAAAATGTCTAGCAAATCGAGAAAAAATCCGGCCGGAAATTTCACAATTTTCATATCGAACCTGAGCAACCCAGCGATCATAGTTCTGCGTACCTGGTGTTTCAGATTCGATTCGGTAAGGAAAAAATGTAGATTTTTCTGTCGGCTGCGAGTGCTTATGCAGTGAGTGGACTGAATATTTTTCAAGAGAAAGAAAAGGAGAGAGAAAACGAGGACACGGGCATTAGCTTCTTGCTGCTGAGCTATGGTCGCCGGGTTGCTCAGACTTGATTCGGTAATTTTTTTCGCGTAATTTCTTACGGACATTTAGAGTTAGTTGATATTTTTTTTTGTCTATTGTTCAGTTGAAATTGTGGGTGCCTGTTAGAAAGATAGGTTCACGGTAACGAATTTCATGACGCATAATACTTTTGGTTGATTCTAGCCATTAGACATACCCATGTCAAAAAAGTTATAGACATTGTTGACAAGACTATTCAATAGCCAGTAGATGAAGAATGTATCTAAGGAATACTGCGTATAATAAACACTAGACGTAAAAAATGTGATCACCTCGGTGACATGGCCGCATATCATAAATGCTCCCCTAAGATTGGAAACTAAACCATACCTCCTACGAAAGATCAGGAGCTACCTCGTAGATAAAATATTACTATATGAGACCGAAGAAGAAATAAAACATAACATGCGGAGTCCTCCAGGGCTCTGTACTAGGACCCGTATTATTACATATGCAATATGATGATATCTTAAGGCGTCCAATACCAAGAGGTGTCCACTTAATCGGCTTCGTGGATGACTAGCAGTTTCTATGGTAGCAAAAGACTTGCAACAAGATAAGCGTCGACGTGATTTCTATCATTAAGAACGTAGCATCTAATTTAGAACTATTTGCACAAAAAACAGAAGTATTTCTTATTACAAGCACAAAACGAAGAGAGTATATAACGTTGAATGTAGATATGCCAACTTTCCATTAAATACTGGATTAACATCGAAACAGCCTGCGCAAAAGATCATTGCAGTACCCATACAAAACAGGAGGATACTTCTTTCAAGAGTGACGCGAAAATTAATAAAGTATGCTGCACCAATATAGAGTGAAGATGTCAATAAAAAGTTCATAGAGTGAGTGCGTTAAGGGTATGCAGTAAATTTCGTTTAATCTCATATGACGCCGCAAATCTGATATCTGGATTGCTGCTACCAGACACACTAGTTGGTGATGCACAATAAATATATTCCAAAATAATACGATAAACCAATGCTTACCATTGGAAGAGCAACAACCAATGCCTGGCAACTGTAATCGAATGCCGTAAACAAAGGCTGATGGACATATAGACTCAAAAGGGAGGAGATAAGTGGATCGGAACGAAGCACAGTAAAGTAGATTATTACCTAACCCAATTTATTTCAGGGCACGGCTGTTACTGAAGCTATTTGCGCAAATATTGCCATGACTCCTCTGTGTCGTCTCCAACCAGTAAAAATGAATTGATCCATATATTGTTTTGTTTATCGTGGTCAGACTGACACTAAGTCTTGATGCAACGTTTGTCTTCTGCAACACGGTTAAAAAGAAAATAAAATAGTCCGAAATCTTGCACAGGAAAAAACATACTACAAGGGATATAAGTACTAGTATCTAGTGGGTCGTGTTCTATACTAACTTTTCCAATCTGAGTGTCAAGGCGCCTGGTCGATACGCAGCTCCACGTCGAGCACAAGGTAAAACCAAAAAATCCATATATAGCATGTACAGCATGTTCACGATGCGGACGTCAACGACCAGCCACTACGAGTATCCCAGAAAGACAATAACCATAGCTGTTTGATCGCCCGAATCACATCGCATCAGTTGATACGTCAGTCAAATCCAAATTCTAAAAATTCAAAAGTAACCTTTTTCCAAATCCTTCATACAGTGTTTTCCTCTGGTTTCGATCATAGAGTACTGGTACTTTGCGAACGTTTCCCCCACCTATTGCCACTACTTTCTTCTCGACAAACCCACCATCCTGCTGTCATCCTACTTCCTTGCCTCCGATTTCAATCCCTTTGGGTCTTAGGTACTTAGCAAACGTTTCTATCACCTCACCACCAACATTTTTCTGGATAAACACTTTCCGTCGAATCCTATACAGGACCCGTTTACATCCAATTTCATTCCATTCAGTTCGCTACTACCTAATATTTCGCTCACTTCAATTCACTACTCTCTTTCGAGAACCACCATCGTGCATCTACCGTATGTGTCTTCTACTTCTACAATGGCGCTACAGCCCAAATCGGACCTTGGCCTCCTGACATGCAGGTTCCTTGACATTTTTCATTACTTATTGTGGAAAGGTTGTTAGCCCTTCGCACAACCCTCTTTCTACGAATTTTTCATTTTCTTATAATGAGGTGACCAAGGTATATCCAAGCAGGCAATGTGTTGGAATTATATATTGCGCCGTCCGGGATTTGAACTCACGACCTTTGCATTACAAGACCAACACGCCACCCACTAGGCTACACCCTAGCTGTCTACATGTTCTATATTCGACACCATCCGCCTCTGGCTTTTCTCTATTGATACTAGTCTTCAGTTAGGCCTTCCATCATGCATCTTCATTCTAGATTTCGATTATGTTGCTAGGAAGTATCACCGAAAATCTCTACTTTCTTCCCCTTCCGCTACTAACACGATACCCTGCATCGTGCTTTCGCAGCATCACAGATCTGCATCCGCAAACCAACCCTAATCTCCTCCAGCTCGCGATTAATCATGGCCGTATACCCCGTACATCAAACAACTGATACGATACGATGGGGGTCTCCAACACAACCCCGGTAGTACCAGGCTTAAAGCCTTTGGGGGTCGCCGCGGCACGATTGATCTGCTCGGATCCGTGGAGACCCAACTCCCCAAAGGCAACTTTACTGGAATCGGCGAAACTTTGAAGACCAGTAACTACCACCCTGCGGGGCTGTACAGATATAATAGAAAATGCAGAGCACGTATTCTTTCACTGCCCAATCTACGAAATGGACAGAAGGAGAGTAGAAGACATCGTGGGAAAGGTTATTAGCCGCGACAACATAGTCCCACATGCGCTGAGCAGCAAGGAAATCTGATACGTCGTGACCTATGCGTGACATTCTTCTTCCAGCTAAGGAGACTCGAAAGGCTACAAAGGGAACTATCTGACAGACGTGTCTACAGTAACTGTAATAGTGGACAGTTAAATAAAATAAGAAAAGTGACACTTCTACAAGGGCGCTACAGCCCAAATCGGACGTTGGCCTCCTGGTATTCAGGTTCCTCAACACTTTTCATTACTTATTGTGGAGGAGTTGTTAGCCCTTCGCACAACCCTCTATCTACGATTTTTTTTTTTTTTTCAATTTTCGAAGATTGAGGTAACCAAGGTATATCCAAGCAGGCAATGTGCTGGAATTATATATTGCGTCGACCGGGATTTGAACTCACGACCTTCGCATTACAAGACCAACACGTTACCCACTAGGCTACACCCTAGCTAGCAAAGTGACACAGACATGGTAATATAGACAAAATGACAAAAGATATTATACAACTGACTTCATGCTCCTCCTTCCTTCTGATGCAATACTTAACCTAACGTAGTGAATTATGCTAGTGGATTTTAGCGGATTCAAACCCCGCACTTCAAGACTTTCGATGCTTTTCCCCGCATTAAAAAAACACGTCCAAATGATCGAACCAAGAATTTTTGATGGACCAAAACATCCTAAAGTACTGCTATCTATCAAGTATCTGCAGGACCATAATAACAAACCCGTTTAATTTTCCCGATAATCGTCAACTAAGCATTATGAGTTTCTTAAAGGTATACTAGCATTTTAGTCGACAAACTAGGTTAGGGCAATTATAACCGCAACCGCATAAATTAATCAAATAAATATGTGATAACTTTTCATATTCATAAAATTATGATGCAGCAAACAAACATTTAACAATGCCATCATAATTTTTGCAAAAATATTAATGAAGCAGATATTAAAAAGATGAACACCTACAGAAAAAAAACTTTCGTATTGCATAACAATGCATAGCAAAAACAGTGCATAAACTCCGCTACACAAGTACTACTTAGCAAACTGCTCCTCAGATCTTTAGCCTGTTTAAAAATGCGCATTACATGATCGTGTTTAGTGTCCATCTTAACACCTTTAGGCATCAATAACAACCAAAAATCACCAATTACTATTCACTCGCGTTCAATTGATTGCCAATCAAATTTTTATCTCAATGCTGAAAATAGTTGATGAATCCGTGACCTTACTACGAACGTTCGAGCCTTAAAGATACAAAAAGTAAGATAAATTTGCGTAGAAAAGATTCATAAATGGTTAAATTTATGATCTTAAATTCTCCTTTCGACGGATCTTATTCTCATTTGCATTAATGATATTGCAAATAATAATAATGAAAGAAATATTATGAATCGTTTTAAAATTGGTTACGACGACGATCATTAGGACCGCAATAACTTCATAAATTCGACTTTCACTCCTCCTAACTTTAAAAGAGGATTCGTGAGGGTCATTGATGCAACAACAACAACAACAACAAAAAACCCAACGTTAAATCAATTGAAGTTGAAGCGATGAACTGCACTAATTAACCCATTACAACAATTGAAGCGATGATGCTTTTACGTTCGGCCTTAATTTTGATGAAGTAACTTTACACTCGCCTATAAGAGATTCGATATGGCGATATTCGGGGCTTGACGCTTGAGTCGAAATGACGACGAGTCATCAGGAACACACGAGCGAGTGTGAAATCAACTGATTCGAAATATGTAAATTTTTTTTTCTAAGTATTTCTCGGTACGATAATTGCAAATTTTTGTTTTATAATAATTATTTCGCCGGGCATTAATGGAATTCGAGTTTTTCCATTAATTATGTAGAAGTTTTTGGACATTGAAGGTTATACGTCTAAGAAATTTGCAACATTTCATGTAAAATGCGAATGACATTGATAATTGATCGATACCTAAACCAAACCCTCATTAAGACTTTGACCGTCATGACATAAGCAAATGCTAATGTAGTCATAATGGATGTCATCTATATCTAACCTACATCATTCCTGCAATAATTTCAATTATGCAATCTAACGAGTTCTTTTAAAGTGTACTCAATTAGATCATCTTTTGACACAATCTTCGATTACCATCTCTGCAGTAAGTTAATACGATGTCTATTGTAATATTTCAATAATAGCAAAAAATAAAAACGACCATTCATCCTTAAACAAATAAATAGATAAATTCAAGTATCATTAAGATGGATAGGAAACAAATAACTCACCTATTATCAAGATCTCTTAAAATTAATCTATTGGCTTCATTAACCCACATCACTTTAGCAATGATCTATGACGAGATAATCAATCTAAATTCAGTTAACAGCCACGTCTAATTTTAGCTTAAAATTCGGCAGTGAATCATGAATACTTTTGTGAATGCGAATTGTAAAATTCAAAATTATTTTCCCCACAAAAAGTTTATTTAAATTGAAAGGAAAGTTTTTAGGATTCTACACTGTTACGTTTTATTATTCGTGACGTTTCGGTCTCTGCTGAGACCTTTATCAAACAGTTTGATAAATCGTAACCGTGTGAAATCCGGAAATCTTTCCTTTCAATCCGAAATGCACTACTATAATTACATACATATGCTTAATAGCTTCTTATACACCCTTAGAGAAAAAAATCTCATTAACTTTAAACAATAATGGGTGATCGTACACATGTCATACGATCATGTTCTATACCATTCTTGAAGTTAAGTTAAGCGGAAAAAACCAATCTAGACACAATACAGGTGACAGCAGTCTATACGGTGCCCAGTACAAGCATTCGATGACTTCCTCATACCAAAGTCAGAAGGTTATGGGGAGTGTTTCTATGCCAATCATCCATAGTGATCATGATATGCATGCCTACGTAGCATTAGTACGTAATCGTAGTTATTGCGCATGAAATTAACGATTAAAATGCACAGTGATCGCAATTCTCGCAATCGCGCAACAGTCATAGTCACTCTTTGATCTTGTTAATTGTTATGCGTGTTATAACTTAGAAGTGTAGATTAGTGCCATGTCTTAGGAGTTATTTATGAAGCTGAAATATGCATTAGATTTGATAAATTTCCATGTTACTGAATATTTTATTGTAGCAAGCGAATAATCAATTTGAACTATTTTATAACATGGTTAGGATTGTAAACGAAATGAACATAATTCGTATTTAGGCCCATATAATTTATAATTAGAAATTATTCATCCATATATGTATGTATCCTTCTTTTAAAACTGTCGAAAGTAAATTTATTCACCACGCTCATTTTGTAGTAAATTTCTATAGATTTCGTTTATTCACTGACGATTCTGTAGGTAGGTAAGAGAGGAGATACAAAAAGTTACGTCATTACTCAATCGATCAATCAAATTCCAGTTAATACCCCCTATAGGGGCATAGGACAGAAACAACTCTCTTCCCCAAGCCGCGATCCTGAGCATCGACCTTAAGCTGATGCCAGGACTTGTCTATTACTCTGGCTTCCTGCTCAATTGCTTGCTTGATTATAATCCATAACCTGTTTGGCGATGTTTTGCTCTGGTTTCCTCAAAGTATGACCGATCCACTGCCACTTTCGCCTTTGAATCTCAATACCTATTTTAGTCTGGCCAGTTGTACTCCAAAGTCGTTGGAGATCATTTCTGGCCAGAATATTCCTAAAATGAGGCATTGGTTCACGAAAGTCTGTAGTTTCTTGGTAAGTCGAACGGTCACTTTCCACGTAGTACAACCATATAACGACACGGATTTAACGCATGCATCAAAAACTCACAGCTACGTGCGAAGTGAGATATCTCTTAACCTCCAGAAAAGGGAAAGGATACCGAAGGCCAGACGAGCTTTATTTAGCCGAGCATCCTTTTCGGCTCCGCCGTCCATGCTGACAATGCTTCCGAGATAGCAAGAATAGTGCATCTCTTCCACATCTTGTCGGTTAAGAACAATCGGTGTACTTGCGTTCGAACCCATGTGCATGTACTTTTTTTACGCACAAAAAATTAAAATAAGTGCCCTTCATTTGCAGGGACTTACTTACTTACTTACGATGGCGCTACAGCCCAAATCGGACTTTGGCCTCCTGAATGATTTGCCTCCATCCATATCGGTTCAGTGACCGCGTTCTCCAGTTTGAAAATCTTAGCAGTGATTTGCTGTCTGCGTCAATCGAATCCTCCCAGCGCTTTCGTGGTTTTCCGACCGGTATTTGTCCGTTGACTTTCCCTTTTAGTGTGCGTTTGGGAATTCTTCCGTCATCCATCCGCTCCACATAACCCGCCCATTGTAACTTTTTAAATTTTATAAGGGTTGACACTTCTGGATTGTCGAAGATGGCATACAATTCTCTATTGTATCGTATTCTCCAGATCGAGTCTTCCCTCACAGGTCCGAGGATTCTTCTTAGGACCTTTCTTTCAAAGGCGTTCAGTAGTTTTTCGGACGGCTGAGTTAATGTCCACGTTTCGCTGCGATAGCATAGCACAGGTCGTATAATCGTTTTACATAACTCAAGTTTTGTTTTCCTGTGTACGTTCTTGTTTTTAATTATTGGAAGTACCGAATAATACGTCTTGTTTGCCATAATTATCCTTCTTTTAATTTCGATGGGTTCGCTTCCATCCTTCGATAGGTTCGCCCCTAGGTATATAAAGTTGTCTACGTTTGTGTGTGATATTTTGTCTGATTGGCGTCTTTTTCCTAGTTTGCGTCATAATTTTTGTTTTATTTTCATTTATACGTAGTCCAACTTCCCTTGCTACCGAGTCAAGGTTTACAAATACTTCCTTAGCACTCTCCAAGGATATCTATGTCGTCGGCATATGCTACGAGTTGTGTGGGTTTGAAGCATAGTATTCCCTTGGTGTCAACGGGAAGTTTCCGAACAACATATTCGAGTGTTAAGTTGAAAAGCATTGCGAGACCGTCACCTTGTTTAAGGCCGCTGTCTGTTTTAAAACTGGAAGTCAGATCATTTTCTACTCTGACTTGTGACAAAGACTCAGTCATTGTCATTCTTGTCAGTCGGACCAGTTTGGGTGGGACTCCAAACTCCAACATGATTTTATACAGTACGCGCCTGTCGATACTGTCGTATGCTTGCTTGAAGTCAACAAATATCTGGAGCACATCAATGTTATATTCCCAGCACTTTTCCAGCACCTGTTTAACTGAGAATATCTGGTCCGTGGTCGAGCGTCCAGCTCTAAATCCGCCTTGGTATTCACCAATTACTTTGTCAGCACAGGGCTTAATTCTCTTTTCTAGAATTTTCGTCAAGATCTTATAAGACGTACACAACATGAATATTCCTCGGTAGTTTTCGCAGCAGAGTTTGTCACCTTTCTTATAGATTGGACATATGATGCTCTTGCGCCAATCTTCAGGAAGTATTTCCTGCGTCCATATATCCATGACTAATCTATGTAGGAGATGCGCTATGCAGGTGTCGCCGGCTTTCAGAAGTTCAGCTGGGATTTGATCAGTGCCCGGCGCTCTGTTGTTCGGGTGGTTCCTTAGGGCTGCTTTCACTTCTTCGAGTGTGGGAGGACTCAAAGCGGATCCTTCATCAGCTGTTACATCAGTTATACCTGCTATTGTATCTGCTGCTGCTGCTGTTCGTGTAGGTGATGGGCTTGGGTGTTCAAAATATTGTGCCCATCTTTGTTTTATATCTTCCGCGTTACTTAAAATGTTCCCTTCTGCATCCTTGCAGAGGGTCGTTTTCGGTTTGTATCCTTCTTTTATTATTTTGACAAGGGAATACGCGGCTCTTGTGTTGTGTAATCTAAATTGTTCGTCCATGTTTTTAATTTCGTCATTATTGTACTTCCGTTTTTTTTTGTCTGCATATTTTGTTTGCAAATCGTCTAAGATCCTTGTATTTGTCCTGTTTGGCTCGTGTCGGCCGTTCCGTTAATATTCTGCAGGGACGCTCGATTGATTTACATACTAAAAGCAGGCAAGTGTAGCCATGTAACTCTAAGGACTATCAACCCATAAGTCTTAGCATATGTCCTTTTTACTAAAAACGCTAGAAAGCGTTCCAGATGTATACAGCAGTGATACCATTGATCCAGAGTTACAAGCTCAGCGCTCGTACATGAAAGCAAAATCGGTAGACATAGCCATTTATAATGTGGTGAATATACTTCATGAACTTTCCTAGACATAAAGGGAGCTTCCAATAATGTCACATCAGAAGCTATTGTGAAGGCTTTCCTCGGTGCTCAAGTAAATAAATTATCAACATTGACCGCAACATTGTGCAGAAATAGATCTACAGCGTCGGAATAGGGCAAAGCATAATCCAACAAACGCACCAGTAGGGGAACGGTATGAGGTAGAGTTTTATCTCCACTTTAGTGGGTGCTGACTCTGAAAGAAATATTCACGAATCTGAGAAGCTCGGGAGTAGATGTTGTGACTTATGCTGATTAGGTAGAGATCTAGGATTGGGTAAGTACACACGCACTACATCCGAACTTACGGAAGAAACTCTAAAAAAAGCTACTAGACAGGAAAAAAAAGGACCGGGCTTAACAAAACCCCGCAAAAAACGGAAGTGGTGCTCTTCTCACGGAAAACTAAAACTAATCAGCTTAGGTTACCGAAAATAGGAAGCACACCACTGACTCTGTCCAACCATACAATGTATCTGGGAGTAATCTTAGACAGTAAGCTAAGACGGAATGAAAATATTGGGGAGCGATCAACTGAGCCCAACATTGGGTTCTACTTGTGCAAGAAGTGGGGTTCGAACCCGGATATAAGACACTGGATAGACATGGCTATAATACGGCCAATTCTACTACACGGCATATTGACATGGTGGCCTGCACTGAATAAAGTAACATTCGGACAGAATTTGGAAAAAAACACAAAGACACTGAATGACTTACTCTCTTTGCCGCCAATCGAATTGTTTGCAAGAAGTATGGTATCAAACTTTGTTCTTCGACTCAAGGAGTCCAAGTAACTTAAAACGCGCCTGGACGGACATAATAGCATAAACCTTCCTGCAATAACCACGGATTCTATTATTCCAAAGCCTCGGTTTGAAAGGAAATATTCAATACGTATGTCGATCTGGAATAGAAGAACTGGGAACCATACAGGATCATTAAATCAACATATACAGTGTCAGTTCTAAAATGGAGGAGCAGCAGTGAACGTAACTGACCTCACAACGGGCTCGTTCTTCAGGTTACCAAATAACTGCATTATTTGCCAGGTGGAAATTCTGGTAATCCAGAAGGCAGCCGAAATCACCAACACGCCGTGGACCTGTAATAACACACGAAAATTCGATCTTCTTGGAAAATGTGAAAGTCACAGATCTAAAATTTAAAATATATCAATTGCATAATCGGGAAAAAATTTAACCGATGAGCTCAACTTCTGGCTTCCGTGGCGTAGTGGGCAACGTGCTTGCTTTTCAGTCAATAGGCCGTGGGTTCGATTCCCACTCCAGACGGGACTTTTTTAAGCACGAATTTTTCAGTTGCTACTGGCGATGAAAAATTATTCGAAATAAAATGGGCAAACGGTGTAAAAATGAAACAGTTCCAATTCAAGAAGGCCTAGATACTCAGTAGATGGATTCTGTTCGCTTTCTTTCATTCAGTCCCCCATAACATCTGCAAATATTTGTCAGTAGCAGCCAGTACAACTGAAAAATATATATCATCTTCTTCACTCGTTACGGTCGTTCTCACTCCTCTTCCCCTACCTTGCTAATCCCATTCCTTCCCTCCATGACTGTGTTTGAGCATTGCACATAAAGGCCGAAATTGCCTATAACACAGGTCATTCCGTAAAAAAAAAAACTCCTGCTACCACTTCCCATAAAATGTGATATAATTTTACAACTTTTCAAAATCTCTATTTTCTTGAAAAGTGTGAACGTTACTGATCTCAAATTCAAAATATATCAATTGCATAATGATTGTAGCTGTTTTTCGAAAAATCACTAAGAACCCCTAACTTCTTCCACCACCTCCCATACAAACTACACTTTTTGATGAAATACCCTAAGCCAATTTTCTCAATACGTATAGCTTTCATCGAGCATTATTATTAATAACGGGAAAAATTAACCGATGAACTCAACTCCTATTACCCCTTCCCTTACAATGTGACACAATTTTACAACTTTTCAAAAATTCTATTTTCTTGAAAAGTGTGAACGTTACTGAACTAAAATTTAAAATATGTCAGTTTTAATTCTCGAAAAATCCCCAAAAAACACTCCCCTCCTTCTACCACCTCCCATACAAATTGCACGATTTTATTAAATCCAATGCTCTAAGTTTCTCAGTACCTGTTCAATTTTTGAAGCTTAAATTTGGTACAAAACATTTATATAGCTATTCTAGCTGATGTGAAATAAATTAGTTCAGTACTATCACCTCTTCTACCACTCCCCATACAAAATGCTTAACATCACAAAAATTTCATCTGCAGTTTCGTATGATTGGGCTTTACGCAGAATCGTAGTCCTGTTATGGTTTTAAGCTTAATGTTATTTTATTTGGGCTTTTTTTTTAATTAACTCAAGCTATAACTATTCACATGTCCTTAGTGCTCTTCAATACGAATATGGTTTTAGATCACGGAATTGATCACGAGCCTGTCCCATACAAATGCGAGTAGCGTGGTTTCATTCTTAATAATTTATGATTCTGATTCCAAAAAAATAGAAACCATTGTTTTCAAAGGGCCATTAAACTAATCAGTTTATATATCCAGACTATATACCAGACTGTCAAACCAGATTGTCGAAATATCGGAGTACTCTGCATTTACTATAGACTCTTCCATGGTAAATGCAACAAGGAACTAAAAGCCCTTATACCACCTATATTCAATGCCCCCCGAAATAATCGCCAAGCAGCATGCTCACACGAGTACACAGTGAAGCCCTTATCGTGGAAAACAGTGAAGTTTAGGCAGTCTTTCATCCCTCGGACAACAGTGTTGTGAAATTCATTACCAGGCAATCTCTTTCCAAAGGGATACAACCTCCAACAATTTAAGAACAACATTCACTGCCACGTCAAAATCTCCCCTACTGTGTTTACCTACTAAGTTTCCTGTATTCACTTGTTTCGCCGTACCCATGTCGACCTAGCTGTGGATCGCGCATTAAACAGTGACCCCTAAGTTATTTTCGAGGCCATAAAAAAAAACACATAAGTAACAATTTTGTTTTATAACCCTAGTAGATTCTAATGTATTTAACCAGTTAAATAACCCGTACTATACCAAAAAGATATCAGGGTATAAAACCACATAAATATATTGTTACTCATAGCCTATAAAATACCTAGTAGATGCTAGGGAATTTATCCAGTAAAATATATTTTTATTTCATGTAGGCAGATGGTTTTTGAGTGACAAGAAATATTTCTGTACCCTTAGCCAACTATGCAAGTGTTATTTGTAAGCGTTAGAGCAAACACATTATAATCTTAAAATTTATCTAAACTATAATATGTATCAACAAAATTTTACGACAAATGCTGTACACGCAATAAAAAAACGATACTGGGTACCGCAGTGACTAACAATCAAATGAAGGAAAAACTTTCTACTATCAAATTTAGGTCAAAATTGAATTCCAAAATTTTAGGTTTTTCGCACAATTTTCTGTGTCACGAAAGAAAACAAAACTTTGAACAGCTGTGCTCCAATTTCATGATTCCAATTAGATAATTATTTATATTTGTTAATACATAATACTTGATGCAAAGATATTCAGAAAGAATTTTATTTTCTATTTACTATTTCTATTGAAGAACATAAATTAGCAAACTATTTTCATTCAATGGCTAACAATTGAATATACAGGAAAAAACGTTGCTATATGATGGCTATGGATATAAAAGGCTTACTGGTTCGAATGGAAATCATTAGTTCATTCGTTCGAATCAATCAAGAAGTCAGTTAATTCTTCGATGTAATTATGAAATTGAATTTTGGAATTATTTTCCAAGAATTACTCGATTTTCTCCTTAATTGAATATAAAAATATTTTACAGAAAGATGAAACTAATTTCGGTTCTAATTGCACTAGTTGCAATTATTCCGTTTTCAATTTCGGCTCCAGAAAATATCGTAAGACACATTTTATATAAGTATTTAAAAAAATTAAATGACTTGCAATTAATTCATTTTAAATAGCACAATCAACAACAAATCGATAGATTCAGCCCTGAAGGCGACAAAGCAACTGCCGTCGCTGATGGACCAACAGTCGAAGCTAGCGAAACTACTCTCGCTAATGGCGAAATTATCGCTGAAGATGGCGAAACAACCACTATATCATCAGATTCAGAGACAACTGTAGCTTTTGGCTCTGAATTACCAACGAGAAGGAATCCGAGACCGGGAGCCAGGCCGCGTCCCATTCGCCAAAGAAGGCCACGCCGTCGCCGTCGTCCACGTAGGCGTAATAATCGGAAAAAGAAGCGTCGTCCGAGTCGCAAACGTCGTCCAAATCGCGGTCGTGGCTAATTAATAGGGGTTAGAAAAATTTTTTAACAACAACACAATAGATCGAAATGTTGAAAACCATGCAATATATTTATGTTCATTTTAACTTGTATACCTAATTATTTATATTTCAATAAATCAAAAAACAAATTTAATCTTCACCGTTTTTAAACAATACACAGTGGGATAGGTTTGATTTTCTTTATCACTGCGGTCACTGATTAACCTATTATGATGTTTTTTTTAATGTGTTCCCGAAAAATAAACTATCTAATAGTAAAAGCCAAAAAACAACCACTTCAGTAATTTCTACGTCATGTCAGAAAAAAAACGATAAACAAACAAATAAAATTCGAAAAATAGTCGTATTGCGTATTAAATCAACCAGATAGTTATTATAAACTTTCTCAAAGATATTTATACTGCAAGGACTATTTACTTGTTATAAGTAAGAGCCAGTTAAGGGTAGTTTACATACACGACATAAGGTACTGCCGAATAGTTTTAAATATTTTACTCGGTATTGGGTTCGCACATAAGCAATATACCATCTTAATAAAGATTCACAAAAGCTGCAGATCTAGAAATGCATTCAAAATTCCCAACATGAGCCCATGAGCCAATTACCGCATTGAGCAGAGATTCATTAGTAATTTCTATTTAATTAATATTAAATAATTAAATTATAATTATTATTAATAATTAATTAAATATTTTAAATGATAAAGCATCTATCTGATCATTTAATTAACATATATAATTTTACTTTATTATTCTATTAGTATTGTGATCGACACAGGGAAAAAACATTTGCTACCCTGAACTTTTTTTTTTTCGCGTTTCATGCCTAAATTAGGCATTTGAAAGAAAGGTCCTCAGAAAGGTCCTCCGAAAAATTTTGGGACCTGTGAAGGAAGGAACGGAATGGCGAATAAGATACAACCATGAGTTGTATCAACTCTACGACGAGCCAGAAGCTTCAACGTTCATCAAGCTACGTAAACTTCTGTGGGCTGGCCATGTATAGCGAATGGAAGACAGAAGAATCCCCAAACGTGCTCCGAAAGGCAAAGCGAGTGGTAACCGGCCAGTAGGCAAGCCACGCAAGCGATGGGAAGATTCGGTTGATGAAGATAGCAAAGCCATCTTAAAAATTAGCAGCTGGAGGACGCGGTCTTTGGATCGAGACAAATGAAGGCGACGACTTCAGGAGCCCAAGGCCCGATTTGGGCTGTCGCGCCATTGATGATGATGACTAAAATAGCCAAAAAACGCAAAAAAAAATCCGTCCCGCCGTACTCCGTACATATGGACTCATATCTCCGAGACCGTTAAAGGTAGAACGTTCGTTTTTGGGTGGATTGTTGATTGGGGAAGTGAGCTCTATTTTCTAAATTTTGGGGGGTGTTAGGTGGAAGGGTGAGGCAGGGGAGGGAAAAAGTCGAAAACTACTTTTGCTAATATCTCCACCACGAATGCAGATAGAAAGTTGAAAATCAGTAGAGATATAGAGAGGATTGTGGGACAAACTTTAAAAATAATTTAATTTTTTTATCTATTGGCGTCCGAAAAAGGGGGGCTAAAAACAAATTGTCAGCCGAATTTGTTTTTTCAAATGACTATATCTTCGAAATTACTTATCGTAAAAAATTCATATCTTGGGACCATCAAGATGGCATATAGTTCCATTGGAATCAGAGAGTGGCTAATTATTGTAAGGGGAGGGTCAGGGGAGGTGCAAAGAAAAACACTTATGAATTAATATCTCAACTATCTCTTAAGCTATGTAATTGAAACTTGAAACGTATTTTAAATTATACTAGGAAAATACAAAAAAAAATATAACATGTTGAAATAATAGTAGTGGGGAGGAGCATTTCAAAAATGGCGCACTTTTCAAAATTACAAATCCTTGTTTCTCAAAAATGAGTACAGATACCAAATCAAAAATTTGTCAGATTGTAGAACTATATAGTGGTTAATTTTGGTAAAAATTTTAAGTTGGGAGGTGTAAGGAGAGGGAGGTGATAAGCAAAAATATCGAAAATTTCGAATGATTTTTTTAGGGCTCTGGTGAAAGATACAAAGTCAACATTTTGCATGTGGATACGTCTATTTGATGTACATAGAAAAATAATAATAACTTGATTCATAATTGTTATAAACCGACCCTCGGGTCTAACGTGCACAAGGTGTTTCATGTACATTGAAAAAAACACACTGAAAATTTTTGAGAGAAACTTTAAGGTAGAAACTTGAAAATTTGCGAAATGCATTTAAAAAACATAACAGGACTACGATTGGGCGTAAAGCCCAGATGCACCTCCTGCACCTGTCTCGGTCCAACGACCGCGTCCTCAAGTCTAAAAAATTCGAGAAGCGATCTGCAATCTGCGTCGACTGAGTCCTCCCATCGCTTTCGTGGCTTCCCCTGCGGTCGGATACCTTGAGTTTTACCCTTGAACAGTCGTTTTGGAATTCGTTCCTCGCGCATTCGCTCCACGTGACCAACCCATTGTAGCTTGCTCAGTTTGATCACGATAGATGCTGGTGGGTCGTTAAATAGTTGATACAGCTCATGGTTGTATCTGTATCTGTCGTGATTCTTCTTTGAATTTCATGTCGCTCATTGCCGTCCTTTGTGAGAAGGGCTTCCAGGTATACGAATTCATCTACCTGCTAGAAGTTATATTTGCCAATACTAATGTTCTGCCTCTCTGGGACAGTCCTTCGTGTCTGGACACGAAGGACTGAGGCAGAACATGACCCAGGTCATGTATTTAGTTTTCGCTTCATTGACCCTGAGCCATACTTCACCCGCTGCCGACTCCAACTCCTGGAATACCTCCTTAACGCAAAGTATTGATCGAGCCAGAATATCAACGTCGTCTGCGTACGCTCTCTAACTGTGCGAATTTTACGAGTAGCGTACTGAAGTTGCCTTCCTGATGACATACTCGAGCACCAAGTTAAAGAGCATGGGGTCGAGACCATCGCCTTGTTTGAGACCTGACTCCTTTGGAAAGCTTTCAGTCAACTCGTTTTGGATTTTTATTTGCCACTCATTGTTTTCCATCGTGGCTTTTATTAATCGAACTAGTTTCGATGGGACACCTAGTTCAATCGTTATTCTGTACAAAGTATTACGGTCGACACTATCGTATGATTGACAAAAATCGACGAACAGTTCGCTATGGGTCACCGGATTTCAAGTACAAATGGAACTAAGTCGCTTTGGATTAAAATATCCACAAACTTTATTTTTTGCTTTCAAGTTTAACTTAAACACTTTCTGATCACTATACCGCTTTCCCAACTTCGACTTTTTCGCTTCCGAACTTCCGCTCCTTCGCTTTCCAAATTTCAACTGACTCTATCGCGTTCTAATCACCAACTGCTCTATCGCAACTTCACCACGCGATGACTAGATCTCGATAGCCACTTTTCACGAATACTCGCGCTATTTATAACGTTTTTGCCGGACCTTCATGCCGAATCATTTCCTAGTTGACCGCTTTCACCCCAATCATTTCCTTGTCATCCGATGAGAAATCCAATGTGTGTCCGCATCAGAATTAGTGCGATCGTGTAATTGTTGTTGCTCTCGTTTTTAGCAAAGAACTCGTAGGTGTTCTTTAATTACTGTAGAATTACTGTTGGTCGAAGACCTTTAACTTTCGGTGAGCGGCATAATGTTGGTATATGCATGATCGCAATTTACGCGCGTGTACTTGTTGTCAAGAAAAAATAAACTGCCAACAAGTCGGGCGAAACTTTATTATTCTTGGGACAAGTTGCGGATGAGTGGAAAGTCAATATGCAGGTTAAAGTGGTTAGGGAAAGCTAAGTGCAAAGGGGTTTCTTGGGCAGGGCTGTTATCAATTTAACAATATTTCATTCGTTTCTGCAAGTTTGGGTTTTTATGAGGGGAGGAGGAGGGGTAATAGCAAGGGTGGGTGGATGTTAACAGCTTTTTAATAATTGCTTGAATCACGTCCAATATTCTCTGTATTTCACAGACGAAGTTGCATAGAATTTTCATAAAATTCGATGTATTTTACTTTCACGAAACCAAAAATTTGTATGGGAGGGAGTAGAGAAGGTAGGGGAATCGTAAAATTTGATATGCTGTTTTATTTCGCTTCTCTTGTAAGGTGCTTGTATAAAATTTCAAGTTCGTAGCTTTTAGTTTGTTAGTTATTAGTTGATTTAATGAAATTGGTCGAAATCATAGTTTTGTATGGGAGGGGGTAGAACGGTAAGCGCAATTTCAAAACTTTTAAAGAAACTTCATTTGAATTACTTTTATAAGTTTTCATGCAAAATTTGAAATTGATAGCTTTTAAGAGATAGCTGATAACTGATTTCTTAAAAATGCTCGAAAAAATAATTTTGTATGGGAGGGGGTAGAGAAGGTAGGGGAATCGTAAAGTTTGTGATGGAATTTTCTTTCTTTTCTATTTTAAGGTGCTCGTACAAAATTTCAAGTTTGTAGCTTTTAATTTGTTGGTTATTAGTTGATTTAATGAAATTGGTCGAAGTCATGCTTTTGTATGGGAGGGGGTAGAAGGGCAAGCATGATTTCAAAACTTTTACCGTAATTTTATTTTAACTATTTTTCTAAGTTTTTTTGCAAAATTTCAAATTGATAGCTTTTGATAGTTAGGTGATAATTGATTTCTTAAAAATGGTCGAAAAAATAATTTTGTATGGGAGGGAGTAGAAGTTTTGAAAATATTCAACCAGTTAATATTTCAAAATTTTAAAGATTTTTTTTAAATGCATTTCCCAAATTTTTAAGTTTTTACATTCAAATTTCATTCAAAAATTTTCAGTTTATGTGTTTTTTTCATTCCACATGAAAAACCTTGTGCACGTTAGACCCCCACTTCGGAGCATAACAATTTTGGAACAAATTACTATTTTTTTTCTATCTATATCAAATAGGTGTGTCGACATGCAAAATTTAAACTTTGTATCTTTTACCAGAGCCATAAAAAAATCACTCAAAATTTTCAACATTTTCACTTTCCACCTCCCTCCCCTTATACCCCGCAATTCAAATTTTTTACCAATATTAAAAATTATATAGCTCTACAATCTGACAAATTTTTGATTTGATATCTGTACTCAATTTTGAGATTTGATGATTTGTAGTTTTGGAAAGTGCGCCATTTTTGAAATGCTCCCCATTTCCCCCCACTACTATAATGTCCACATATTATATTTTTTTCATATGTCACTAGTAAAGCTTAGTATACATTTAACGTTTCAATTACATAGCATAAGAGACAGTTGAGATATTAATTTTTAAGTGTTTTTCTTTGCACCCCCCCTTACCCTCCCCCTTTCACTAATTAGCTTCTATCTAAACTGCTTCTAGTAGATCTATATACTATCTTGATGGTCTCAAAATATCAATTTTTTATGGGAAGTAATTTCGAAGATATAATCATTTGAAAAAAAAATTCGGCCGACAATTGGTTCTTAGCCCCCCCTTTTCGCATGCCAATGGATAAAAAAATTAAGTTATTTTTAAAAGTTGTCCCACAAACTCTTGTATATGTATGTTGATTTTTAGCTTCCTAGCTGTAACCATAGTTGAGATATTCGTATTTTTCGGTTTAAGCGCTCCCCCTGCCTCCCCCTGAACTCGTACACCCCCCAAAATTGGTATCCGCCTGAGATCCGCAACTGCCTACAATCCCTCCAAAAACGAACTTTCTATCTTGAAGGGTTTGGGAGTTAATGTGCGCTGAGCGTACACGTCGGCGTACGGCGTACGGTGGACGGCGTACAGACAGACGGATTTATTTTTTTGGCATTTTTAGGCTATTTTAGTCATGAAACGCGAAAAAAAAAAATTTCAGGGTAGCAAATTTTTTTTTTTTCCCCAAGTCGATCACAATACTTTATTATTAAAATAATAAAGTAAAATAATGGAAAATTGCGAACATGTGATAAGCGACTAGGGCTCACATGTATATATATTGAAGTCAAGTGATTGAAGTCGGGATTGGTGAATGATATGTACGAATGCAGAAGAAGAGAGTAAGAAAAACTTTAATTTAAGAATGAGGAAAATACAGTCGGCGAACTATTAGTAAGGAATATAGAGGATATGGGATTATCATAATGTTGGAATATACATGAACGCAATTTACGCGCGTGTACTTGTTGTCAAGAAAAAAAATAGTGGAAAATTACGAACATGTGATAAGCGACTAGGGCTTACATGTATATATATTGAATTCAAGTGATTGAAGTCGGGATTGGTGAATGATATGTATATACGAATGCAGAAGAAGAGAGGAAGAAAAACTTTAATTTAAGAATGAGGAAAATACAGTCGGCGAACTATTAGTAAGGAATATAGCGGATATGGGATTATCTTTGAACGACTGTAAATTATAGACGAATAAGAATGTTGAGTAAGGAATTTGATGTTACCAGCATTGATGGATACGGGCAAGTGCGAGTGAAGCATTTAGCATTTCTTTATTTTTCTTTGGTAGCATTAGCTGTGTAACGGCCTTTGAGTTTTCCTTGGTATCTGCAAAAAAACAAGAGTAAGCAATCTGTTTTGAAACCAAACAATAGAATCGAAATGTAGAAACCTAAGATTATGAAACAAAGTAATTCAGATGTAAATGGGTTAAAATTGTGTCCTTTGTAGTATGTATTCACGATGCAATAACTTATTAGGTCCAGGTTAGGAAAAAAGAAGAAGAAATTGTAAAATTTAAGAATATCGATTTTTTTTACATTGATTTTCACATGAATTTGTATTACTCCCCCTTTGAGGTTTAGACCCTGTGATTGGAGTGAGGTTAATATTAATTATCAATTTATTAATTCATAAAATTAATGTATCTAACTCATAAACTATTTTACTATATTATTTTAATAATCAAGTATGGTGATCGACTTAGGAAAAAAAAAATTTGCTACCCTCAAATTTTTTTTTCCGCGTTTCATGACTAAAATGCCCTAAAAATGTAAAAAAAAATCCGTCTGTACGTACGCCGTCCGCCGTATGCCGGTGTGTACGCTCAGCACACATTAACTCCCAAGCACTTCAAGATAGAAAGCGCTTTTTGAACGTCTGACGTGATCAGGCGAACAAAGGTTTGCCTTTTTGATAAGATTGATGACTCTGAGAATGTAATCAATGTGGAATGCTTTGCTCGAAAACCAAATTGATAGTCAGGGAGAATTTTATTTTTTTCGGTGAAGTTGAAGACGGTACAGCATTATTTTGTCGAAAATTTTTGAAATTTGGGAGAATAAATTAATTGTTCTGTAGCTACTGGGCGAAAAAAAATCTTTTCCCAGCTTATGAATAGCTATAATAGTTGCTTCTTTCACGCATTTAGGAAAGAATCCATATTTTTGGCAACTATTATAAATAAAGCACAAGAACACCGCTGTTTCTTAGGCAGATTCTTCAGAAAAGTATTGTGGGGTAAGAGGCCTAGAATAAAACATTAGGGGCGAAAGCGAAAAGGATATGAAGTGTATTCAATAATAGAATGATGAACAATTAATTTCCAAAAGTGATGCTTAACGAGACCTGTGTGGTGGGATGAAAAAATAATATGGAGGTACGGACAAAAACTTGGTAAGGTCTTGCTGAGTACTTTACAAAAATATAATTTGTTTCCTAATAATTTGTTTCCTTTGACATTTAGTATTTTAGTATTTTAAATTGAATAAAATATTATGTGAAATTATTTTTTAATTGGCCACAAGGGCTTTCCAATTACACCAAGTTCGTTTCGATATCCTCGAATAATTTTCTCGTTCCACTATACAGGACACGTTTGGCATCGGATTTGGAAATTTATTTTTGCCCTTCGTTTAAGTTACCTTGCGTTCTATCATTATATAAACTTCGTATCCTTATCGCTTTCTGTTATTATTTTTTGTTCTAGAGCTCTTGGACTATAAGGTATTCCATCTTTTCCGGGACATTTCCTGTTCTTAGATCAACGAATAATGTTTTTAATGTCAATAGGTTTACAAAGCTGGCTAGGCTCGAATTTCGGAAAGGGCAAATTATAGATTTGATCATTGGTATCGTTTGTGAATTGAACGTGGGTCAAATTAGATCCAATGATGTCATGAGAGAAATGAAATTGATCCGCTAGTATTTCTGCTTTTTCTCTATCAGCATAAATATTTTCATTATTTATCTTGAGATAAAATAAACTTCTTCCACTATTTTTCAAAACTTGGTTGATCTTCCAGTACTTTGTGGAGGCTTTGCTTAAACCTTCTAACACAGAATTCCAGTTTTTATTTCGCAGATGCGATATTTCAAAGGTCATCTCCTTCTGCAGAAAGTCAACTTCTTTTTTTATGGCGTATAATCGTTACGAGTTGAAATTAGATTTTTTATTTGCTTAAGAGATTAATACTGTTTTCCTTGATAGTCATTTTCGAAGTAGATTTTTCGGCGGCTTCGATGACTCGATTAATGCGAGCCTAGTTTCAGACAGGTCGAAGTTGCTGATAGGTCGCTTTCTGAAATAATTTCGGATTTGTACAGTGCAATTATTCACTGGTACTTCATCCAGAAGGGAAACCGGAAGATGAGGGGTCTTGAACAGTTGCAGGCTGGTAGACATTAAATCAAGGGTGGAGAAAAGCCCTCTAAGTGGATGGTGTGTGGGTTCTATTGGGGTAAAACTATTCCATTTCCTTTGGCTAAATCGCCGCAGTGTCAGTCAATCGGCATTGTTCGAGAACAGTTCCAATGCTGGTTTTTGGCATTAAAATTACGATTTGTTTAAAAAAAGAAAAAATTACCAAATTAATTTTTAAGCAAGATGATTAAACACAAATATTCTTATTGAAATAAAATAATTAGTTTTAGGTTATTTTAAATGGAATACGGATTTAGTACCTACTGCATATATTTTTTAAATTTTTTAACTCTACGTAGAAACATTACTAAAATTGTTAGCAAATCATTAACTAAATGAAGGTCAACAGTATTTGGGTGTTCCTATTGAAAGCACATAGCCAAGTAGTATGACCTCACCTAAATTCATCTTTTTCACGCACATATGTACATCGAATACGAATAATGAATTTCACACTTGTTACATTTTGTAGTCTTGTAATCACATTTTGTAATGTTCCTCTTAATGCCACCGCCTCGGCGAATAACTAAAAACAAAACTGTCTTTGCCGAATGTTTCGAAAAGCAATTTTGTTTTATATTCTTTAAAGTGTTATTAATGATCATGTCACTGTGGCACTGAAATCTCCTTGAAATTTTAATTAACAAAAAAAAAGACACACGTTAAGTATGAATTATGTGCAAAGAACATTTTTTTTTTTGCATAAGTTGTTGGCTTCATCTTCATCTTATACATAAGATGTGAGCACAAAAACTTGAAGACTCACTCAATCGCCGTAGGTGTCGTATTGTGTCGAAGCAGATTGGCGTGAATTCAATAGGTTAATCGTATGGTCCGAACAAACGTACCTATAGTGAAAGTTGTTGTCTTCGGTTCATCTATCAAAACATGTCTTCTACTTAGACAGGTGATTGTAGTGGACGGTGTGCGCATTATCGATGTAGGTGAGATAAGAAAAAAAAATTGCATGCACTTTATTGTTGCTTAGGACTTGCATAATGTCATTAAGTGTGAAGATCGAGCAATAATTGTATAACAGTCGTAGCACAAAAAGAGCCTTTTGCACACATTATTTACCTGTTGAGTGCCAAAATCTGATTGATGGGAATCCGAACGGAAAGACATCTCGACCGGCAGCGGCTCTAGCGCTTATTTAAATTAATCGCGCTAAGGCGGCAAACATTAAGCGGTCAAGCAGCGAATGCAAACAGTGGCTGGCGGTTTATTTCAAAACTGACAAAATTTTTGAAGTGCTTACACAAGAACCATCTCAGAAACGTTGTTTTTTTCTGAACAGATACTTGAAAACTGTTGCTAAATGAAAACTTCGTGAATCGTTTAAGCACAAATTAATTTTCCTATTCCCACGAAAAATCAAATAACGATGTATACCCGCCACACTTAGCGATCAATTGCTAACTTGACGGTTTTTTTTTTATTCATTTATTAAATTTGTAGCTCCAACCAGACAGGTTAAATGTGTTGAGAAATTGTCAACAGAAAGTAAAAGTGAATTCGTTCGAGCAGCTCTAAGCCGCTCGGAGAGCTTGTTTTGCTTGGAGCAACCTTGGCCATGGCTTACGCAGCCGCGCAATCCGCCAATTCAGCATGCTTGCGTCGAGTCAGGAAAGGCTATCGTACCCGCAGCACTATCGGACACCCAACATGTAACACCCAACTTGGTCAGTTCTTACACGGATGGTGTCCGTGTCGATAGTGAGCTACGAGCTAACAGCCCGGGTATCGTTATTTCATCGGCACAGGTAGAAATGGAACTGCACTGGAGTTAATGCATAATTTATGGTGCAGCATTTCCAGTCTGATATTGAAAAGAAATTCATTGGTGTATCGAACCGATCAATGAGCAATTCAATTACACCCCTGAGGCTACGATTAAGTGGAAATGTTGGACGGAATGACATTTATAGGCTATAGACGTATTTGAAAAGGTGTGTCTCTTCCTTGTTAGTAAGCTACCACTTTGGTCACTATTTAAGTCAATTTTCGTGCTACCGAGAGCGCTAAATCAGTGACAATTGCCAAGTGATCGCTTGAATTAAACCATAAAG
The DNA here is from genome assembly GCA_963669355.1 of Chorisops tibialis. Lineage (NCBI taxonomy): Eukaryota > Metazoa > Arthropoda > Insecta > Diptera > Stratiomyidae > Chorisops > Chorisops tibialis. The sequence goes on from OY770264.1 coordinate 20,708,102, forward strand.
TTCGAGTATTAATTTTTTCCATTTTTTTTTTTTTTTTGAAAAGGCTGATTATCTTCAATTTTGATAGGTAACGCCACGCCAAAATGGAGGCTTAGCGCACGTTAGATGTATTATTTAAGACTGATCTCTGCACTCTAAAATGTGCTTAATTTGTGAAGATAACAACACCTTGTAACATAATTGTTGACTTGGTTTTGCTTTAAAGGGCGATATATCGCTTCAGGGTGAGAATTATTCTTCGAGCGATCTGAACGTTGATAAAATTTTATGTAATAGTCGACGTGACATGGTTTAGATTTATCGCAAAGAAATTAGGTAATCGAAAGTATTACGAGAAATTTAATTCGATGTGGTTTACATTTCGGATTAATGTACCTCTTGAAAAAATTAAGTTCGCTAATGATATTTAAATTAACGTTTAAAATTGATTTAATGTGTTACAGCGAGTAATGTAAGTGGATGGAAATTGTAAAAGTCACTGTAATAACATCAATTCGTAGTAATCAAATTTAGCACAAATGTAGGATGATGAAAATGATGAATACTCAAAATTAGCTCAATTCCCTCCATTTTCCAGCTCCCTTCTGAAATTTTTTATTTAGGCCATCCGCCAAAAACGATAACAACAACAAAGATCTTTTTCTTCCGTGATCGCTTAATTGCTGGGTAAAATATATAAAGCCCAACTATAATATACCACAACTACTTCACTGGCCTTGGAGATTACTCTTCCGACGGTAGGCGAGGAAAAATTAAATATGAGGATTTTATCAATGATCAAGTCCTGGTAGTGCTGAATGATAGTTAGCCCACTCATTTCAGTATCAGAAATACGATGAATACAATAGATGTGACACTCTCCTCTCCTGAACTCTCTCGTTTTAAGTTGCCAGAGGTAAATGCCCCATAGATTCCGCTCTATGTAAAGAGACAGCAATATGCACTGGAGATATCATCCGAAAATTTAAAAACCGTGCGATCGCTCAAATTTTTTTTAAGACGAAAACATAAAATATTTTCTTCTACAATGGCGTTACAGCCCAAATCAGACCTTGGTCTCCTGATATTCAGGTTCCTTAACATTTTTCATTCCTTATTGTGGAAGGGTTGTTAGCCCTTCGCACAACACTTTTTCTACGAATTTTTCATTTTCTTAGATTGAGGTGACCAAGGTATATCCAAGCAGGCAATGTGCCGGAGTTATATATTGCGCCGACCGGGATTTGAACTCACGACCTTCGCACTACAAGACCAATACACTACCTACTAGACTATTCCCTAGCTAAAGAAAATAAAAAATATTTTACCCGTCTCAAAAACCCTGCATCCTACTCTCTATTGCTCACAAGACCGAGCATAGGGCAGGAGCACCGTACACATCCCAGCTACTAGCTGAACTTGGTGATAGGCGTAGTCTCTCTAAGGAAAATTATTTACCGACGGAGCACAATCCCCACCAAAACTATTAACTGCTCATTCGACGAAGTGTACAGGCAAGAAATCATAAATATTGGCTGGGAAAGAGTTCCTGCAGAGGAATTTACTTGCAATCCCATACACCGCCGGAAGTATTAGGAGCTTAGCCACAACCAAAAGTAGTGCAAAAAACAATCGAGTGGCCGCTGAGAAACGCGATGCCCGAAAGGAAACCAAATGCTTAAATTGTATATCAGACAACCACAAAGTTTACGATACACATTGTCCCGCCTTTCTGCAGTACAAGAGCTTAAAAAAAATTATTGGTAGTTACAGAATCTCCGTCAATGCGGAATGGGCTATGATTTGAAGCAACTCAGAACTTTATACTATCTTATCCACCCAATGCCGCACAAATAAATGTAGTTTTGGAGAACCAAACACGTACGCGAATAAACTCAGAACCATGAAACAAAACCATATAAATATTAATACAGATCCTTGAAAAATAGTTATCAGCCATCTTACATTAACAACATCATCCTGATCAAAGCCACACCCACTTCATCCAAAATAAATAAAAAATTCTTCTTAAATCATCAAATTTCATCCTTCAGATCCCTATAACCAAAAAAAATACAAACTCGCTCAAACTCACAAAAACTAGAAACAAGACACACTCTCAATTATTTCTCCAACACATCAAGAAACCACACTAGACGATGACATGACAGAACTTGGAAACAATAACATCAAAAACTTTTCAGAAAAATCCTTTGATGAAAATATGTACATGACCCAACACCTACCACTTACCTACAGCCCAAACCAAAGCCAAACATACGCACGAAAACCAAGACTTCAAATCAGTAAATCAGATCCTTCATCCCTCTCTTCAAGCTTCCGAATTATAAATACTTTCACTTTAATCATCCCTAACCTAACGCTCGAGGTGGTATTGGCTTTCTTGTTAAAACTACCATCTCCATTCTTTCTACAACTATCAAACTCAGTTTCCGAACTCTTTCACCAGACTATCACTATCCCCTCCAAACGCCCAATTTTAATAACCAACATCTATTGCGAGAGTGATACTAAAATTATACTCCCAATGCTCGATGAAGTCCCAAACTCCCCAGGAGCACACTATCTTGTGCTTAAGGACTTTAATTCAACTAACTCTTTTTGGAGCTCCTTGCATCTCTTCCGCCCTGACCGGGCCTATGAGGATTTTATCGAAGATCGAGGCTTAGTGGAACTAAATGATGGTTCACCCACTCATTTTAGTACCAAAAATACGATGATTGCAATAGATGTGACACACTCCACTCCTTGACTCTCTCCCTTGCGCGAATGGCGGTTTCACCTCACTCTCACATTTCCCTTACCCCACTCTAATCCGCCACAAGAAATGCCGAAAGCACACCAAAAGGGAAAGTCAACGGACAAAGACCGGTCGGAAAACCACGGAAACGCTGGGAAGATTCGATTGACGCAGACAGCAAATCACTGCTAAAATTTTTTAACTGGAGGACGCGGTCACTGAACCGAGATGGATGGAGGCAAAGTATTTACGACGCCAAAGTCCGATTTGGGCAGTAGCGCCATCGTAAGTAAGTAAAGCCCAATCATATGATACTCTAGATGAAATATGAAAGAGTTTATTATACCGGAAAATATGTCATCTCAAATTCTTTCGAATAGTGAATAGTGCTTTTGTATGGGAGGTGGTAAAAGCAGAGAGGGGAGATATAATTCTTGAATATAACTCCGAACGTAGTATACAAAATGTTTCATGCTGAATTTAAAGTTTGTAGCTTTTTTAGTGGAAATTCAACAATTTTTGCTTGAATTTGTAGCATTTGTATGGGAGGTGGCAGAGAAAGTGGGATGTTTTGAATAATTTTGAATCTGCTTATCAACATCATAATCACATTGCTGTGTTACAATTTTAAGGTCGATGGCACTCATATGTTCGAAGGAGAAATAATTTTCTTGAATTTCCAATACAAAAATTTGTATGGGAGGTGGTAGAAGGAGTAAAGTGAAGGCGATATTTTTTTAAGCATTTATTGCATTTATTAAGGGACAAATTTTCAAGTTTCTACTGTTTCTAGTTTCTATGAAAATCGATTAAATGCATTTACCAAAATTCTGCATTTATATTGGAGGGGGGAGAAAGAGTATTCGAATCAAAACCAACTTTTTTGACATCAATTATATTTATAATCGTATACTTTTCTCAAATTTAAAGTTGATAGCTTTGACGGTTTTGGAGAAAAATAATTTAATTAAAATTCCGAAATTTCGTGAAATTTGTATGGGGGTGGTAGAAGGAGTGAGGTGAAGTTGATAGTTTTTCAAAAATCGGTTACAATTATAATAAAATTAATTATGACAAAAATTGGTTCCTTTAGCTTTGCTAGTTGCAATGCAAACCGAATAAATGCATGTTTGAAAATTGTGCATTTGTATGGGAGGTGGTAGAAGGAATAAGGAGGATCAATATTTTTTGAGGTTAACGATATTTACTTCATTATACTATGACCAAATTTTGAAACGGTTTCGGAGAAAAATCAATTTCATTTCGAAATTTCATGAAATTTGTATGGGAAGGGGTGGAACGAGTAGGAGGATGTGGCCCCTTCACAAACTTAAAGTTAGTTTCAGTATGAAAGGTCAAAGCGTTCGAAAGTTATGTTGTAGACAGGCGGACAAACAGACAGACAGACAGACGGTCACTCGGAATCGAGATTTTCGAGCGACAAAAAATATTTCTGTACCCTTTGCGATTCTGTGCGAGCATGATTTCTTAGCATTACAAACGGTAAGGCAAACACAATATACTCTCAGATTTCATCCAGAGTATAAAAACAACTTGAAAGAAAATCTATCTAAGTTTAGGTTTAGGTAGTATAAGGGTGGTTTCAAAGAACCACATCGCATTGGGGCCATCTCAGGGCCCATTGTAGCCCCTGTTGATTATGAGATGGATGTTACTCTCCTTGTGCTAGGCATTTGGTATGGTCTGCGAACCGAATCAGGCTCAAATGTTTGACGCCTCGTCTAGTTCTGAGAAAACTCTAAGCAAAGGAGACGACTGTTGGAGATTTGCGGATAGTGACAAAGATAATATTCGATAGATTCTTCTTTGCAACTTCTGCAAAACTATGGCTTGCAGCTTTAGTTAGCAATGACCTGTGGCCAAGCCGACAGTAGTTCAGATGCTATCGGACGATTTCGGTGCCATCCAAAGCAAGCTTCACACCGTCCATAGATCAATAGACATCTAGACAAAGCAAATCGACGCGATCATTCCTCTCTCCAAAGTAGAAACCCTCTACCTTTGCCGCGAAACTTCGTACATCTCCCATTCCGTTGATCTCTTCGACATACCCATACCCCTCCTAGCTGAACTCCGCGTCATTGGATCAATATCCACCTCTAAACTTTTAAAGAATGCTCAAGTAAATTTCCTCATCAACCATCTCCAAATCATCTACAATATTCTCAAGATGCTGTGCTCCATAAACGTCCCCACATAGAGGTTACACTATAATTCTCGAGAATCCTATCCGGGAGCGTTCTACAGCATTGTATAACCTTCTTCTCATGGGCTTCAAAAAAAACAAAAATGAACTGGACGTTGCCGTCAATAAATAGCACAAAACTGCCATCGGAGCGCAACCACCCTCAAAAGTTAAATTAGCTTAGTCAGCAAAGCAATTTCCCCACCCTCATATCCCATACACAATACTATGCTAAATGAACCCGATTTCATAACGTGCCCCTCTCGCAGAGGCAATCTTGCAGTACTCCTATCTCACATTGCCTCCTACTTATGAAACCATTAGTACCCCCTCCCAAATGTCTCACAGATCTGCATCCATGATTCTGCCTCCAAATCGCCCCAAAGTCTTTCCTTAATCCACCCGTTGATAACTCTCTATCGGCTTACCGAAAAACCTTGGCCACCCGACGCTACCTCTCCCTATCACCTTTCTTCTCTCTTGCCTGAATTCCTGGACATATCGCTATCACAGGCAACAAAACAGCTGGCGTAGCAACTAGAGATGCCCCTAACCTTCTTCTTCTTCTTCAATGGCACTACTGCCCAAAACGGGTCCTGGCCTCCTGATCTTCAGGTTACCTAACATTCTTCATTATTTATTGTGGAAGGGTTGTTAGCACTTTGCGCAATCCTTTATCCACGAATTTTTCATTTTCATAGATTGAGGTAACCAAGATATAGCCAGCAAGCAATGTGCTTAAATTATGCATCGACCGAGATTTGAACTCACGACTCTCGTATTGTATACCAACATGCTACCCACTAGACTACATCCAAACTCACGCTTTAAGGGACGTATGTTTGAAAATGAGATAATTCAAAATGGTCCGGAAATGGAAAATTCAAGAAGTAATGATCAAATGTAATACTGCTACAAACTATTTTAATACATATTTAGTATTATCGTAACTAAGAACTAACTACAACACTACACACAGAATTGAACATCCTATTCAACTTCAAGTCAACCAGAATCAACTGAATCGTCGATCTACTTAATTCAATTTCACGTTGATCAAGAATTGAATGATCGGCGATCTACGAAGCTTCAACAGCCGCAGCTCTCTTCAACATTTTAAACGCTCTCAACAGAATTGATCAACAGTCTTGAAAATTATTGTACATTAAAACCATAGGAGAAAGTTACACACTAGCTCAGACTGACTTTGATCGTGGCGCAAGCAAGAACTGATCGCGAGGCAGGAAAGTTCGTTAAACTCGCGTGCATACGTAATTTCACGATAATAATCGCGGATTTAATTACTGTGTCTTGAAATTAAACAAAACGAAATCTTTGGAGGAATAATAAATTAGTGCTCTATTGTGTGAATTAGTTCAAAATTTTCACATTATAACCACCACGATCGAAGACTTTCTCAAATGATAACGAACTGATCCGTTTCGCGAGTGAAAAGAAATTAAGGGAAAAAAAAGTTTTAATAAATCTTATCTTTGTTTTTTTTTTTTTTTGGAAGAAATTATTAATGATTATGAAGTTTTATTGTGGATTTTTATTGATAGTTCTTGGATTTTGTATCCTCGATTCAAATGGAATACCAGCAGACGTTAAGACCGGATCGACAACAAGAACTGGTGAGTTATGAAGAACGTATTACCTGTTGATCATAAGATTAAGATTGAAAAATACCAACTGTACGTAAGAAGGAAATCAAATCGATAGAGTGGAATGAACATGAGTAATTAGAACGAAGCGAAGAATCGTATACAGCTCAGTAAGTTCGTTCGTTGAATAACATCATCGTAATAACAATGGTTGATGGCATCAAAGCGATTGTTTTCATGTTATGTAGTATTGCACAATCTACGTATAGGGCGGATTAAATTTATAGTGATTTGCCTATTGGGAAATAATGCAACACTTTCTCGCATCATTGCGATAAATTTCTTTAGTGCACAGTACATACGTGCATGATAATGCTAATGTAAATAAGTATGTCTGGCATGGGATTGATTTGAATTTTACATGAGTTTTTCGTACACTGAGTCTTGCTAGTTAGACCCGCATTAATTTTATTCTCATTGAAATATAGGTTTCAGGAAGTGATAGTCAGAAGAATTATTGAAAACAGCGATTTAAAATTTAGGTTACTGACTTAAGTCTTTTGTTTTGGATTGCATTGTGCGTACTCATGCGAAATATTACTGGAAGAAAATGATTTCTGTTAATTTAATATTTGATCGAAATCAAGTGAATATCAAGGATTTTTTTTATGGGACACTAGAACTAGAGGGGTGGGTGGCCTGGGTGTAACCTAGTGAGTAGCGTGGTTGTCTAAAATGGCGAAGGTTGTGAGTTCAAATCCCGGTCAATGCATAATTCTACCACACTGCCTACGAGGATATATCTGGGTAACCCTAATCTACCACTATGAAAATTCGTCGATAGAGGGTTGTGCGAATGGCTAACAACCCTTTCACAATAAAAAATAAAAATGTTAATAAAACTGAAAGTCAGGAGGCCAAGGCCCGATTTTGGATACAGTGCCATTGAAGAAGAAGAACTAGAAGGGTTACCCTTTTGTACTGAATTACAGATCCAGTGAGGTGGGAAGGATATCGGTTTTGGGAATTAAAAAAAAATCATGAATTAAAATATTAAATATAATCAATAATTCGATTTTTTTTAGCGATTTTACGAATAAAAAATTTCAAAAATTTGATTTATAATAATTTTGATTTGAATGATGACAATTGTGTAGCTTTAATGTTTGTCTATTGCCTGCTTCGCAGGGACGTACAAAATAAAAAAATTTTCTCTTTTGATTCATCTGTTTTTGTACTCCAAATGGAATCTGAGAATATTATTAGTTTGCTATAAAGTTGATAAAGCAATGAAATAGGGCTCGCAGAAAAAAAATTGTATTTCCCAGAAGTTCATGATATCACTCAAATATCTCGAAACTGGATGTCCGACCGTCATTCAGTCCGTCTGTTAAATCGTTCTCAAACTCGAAAATGCGTTAAGCTGGGCAGCTCAAATTTTGTTCACGTTTTTTTTTTTGCAAGAAAGTAAGCTCAAGGTTATGAAGGGGTCAAATCGCTTCACCTATTCTACCCTCTCCTATTCAAAATGACATAATTTTATAACTTTATTAAAAACCTATTTTCTTGAAATATGTGATTGCTACTGATCTGAAATTTTTAAATTCAAATTTTTATCATGCATACTTATATTTATTTCTCAAAATTAAAAAATTAAAACCCTCCCATTGCTTGTAGCCCCTCCCATACAAACTGCACCATTTCACGTAATACAATGTGCCAACTTTCTCAGTAAAATGGAATACGAAGAATTTTGGTAGTGATTATAAAAATGTGAAAAAATAATTTCGACTTCTCCACCCCGTTCTCCCATACAACTGCACGATTTCCTAAATTTATAACTTGTCGACTGTCTTTGAAAGTCTCAATGGTTGACAAGCAAGACTGGCTAAGTCACAAAATTCCAATTTTACAATTTGCAACCAAAACCCACTGTGATGATTAGGCTGGAACAAATTATATGTCCATATTTTAAATAATTTTAAGCCTGAATATACATATAAACTTTTCATGCTTTAAAACATTTTGAATAAATCGGAAAACTATTTTCACGAAACAACTGTTACAGATCATACTCTAACGATATTGCATAATGTTGAATCGACAGGTCATTGTCTCAATGTCTACATCTACAATGGCGCTACAGTCCAAATCGCACCTTGGCCTCCTGATATTCAGGTTCCTTAACATTTTTCATTACTTATTGTGGAAGGGTTGTTAGCCCTTCGCACAACACTCTTTCTACGAATTTTTCATTTTCTTAGATTGAGGTGACCAAGGTATATCCAAGCAGGCAATGTGCCGGAATTATATATTGCGCCGACCGGGATTTGAACTCACGACCTTCGCATTACAAGACCAACGCGCTACCTACTATAGTATAGCAATGTAAATTCAACATCATGGAATACATCACCACATACCATGCGTCACGATTTGAAAAGTTGCGAGTTTTCGCATGGTATTGAATATCCGTAATATTGGAAAATATACGATCAATGTAAATTCGACATTCGAACTTAGGATCGTGACATGTGCGTTCGGTCGTTAGCAAGATTGGCCGTATCGAAATCTGAGGTTGTAATCGATCGATTATTCGTAATGTGTATATTATAATAAATTGTACTACTGTGTGTTTTAATAAATCTTTTACTAGTATCTCGACACAACACAACCCAATTTTAAAGAAAGATTTCTGGACGCTACACTGTTACGCTTTATTATTCGTGACGTTTCGGTCTTTGCTGAGACCTTTATCATTCGGAAATCTTTTCTTTCAATTCAAAAATGCTCTGTAAAAATATTCACAACTCAATTTATAAAATATTGGACTTAAATACTTCTGCTTGTTAACCGTTGGTATAAAGGGTACCGATCTGAAATTTAAATTGTATCATTTCTATATTGATCTTAACTCAACTCCCATACAAAAGTCCTAATTTGGCGAAACTCGTTAAATAAAATTCCATTATCATGGCACTCGAAAATGAAAGAAATTGAATCAATTATTTTCTTATAAATCCGAGTAATTTGGATTTGAGTGGATATTGTTGGATAAATTTTAATCTAACTTAATCGCAGCTAATTTCTTTCCGGGTTTTAGAAAACTTTTTCGGCATCAAATTCAGAAATTATTCTCAATTGGCATTAGCCGGCCATATATACTTTTCCAAATAAAATACGCAGAAAAGAACAAAAAAAAATCTCACGCTTTGTCACCAAATTATGGAAAATTTGTAATTTTAAATACTAATCATTCGATACAAAACAAAGTATTGGTCGAATTTCGAGTATTTTGTTTTATCCTTTCTTTAATCTGTTGAATACGTTTGTCGAATGTTCGGATAGGTAACTATAAAAAATAGTTGATCTGTATTGACACTCGAATGAAATATTTTGCACTTAGACCCATAGCCGGAGATTTTCCTTTTCGAAAAGTATATTAAAGTTAACACTAAAGCTAACTACTTTCTTGGTTTTATGCATTCATAATTAAGTCAATCGTTAAAACTAGATTTGTGGTAGTCCGGAATTATCACCCATATGTGCAGTCGTAGTTTAATTTAATTATATCTAATTTCAATTACTAAATCTGTGATTTTACTTTACTTTGATGATTGAACATCTTTTGCATTTATAATTTTTATTGATGTGCTAATTTCACTCACAGTATACGGCAAATTGGATTTAATATAACACAAAAACCTCGATAACTCAATAGCCATACTTTTTTCATGGAAAACCGATCCAAGAAAAATTTAGTCGTTGCACAACTTTGTCAATAACACTTTTTGATCAAATCAAAAAAGAATGTTCAAGATTTATTTTTCATTACATTAAATTGCGAAAATCGAAATTGTTAAAAACATGGTTACTGTTTTCGAATTTCAATCACGTAAGACAACAAAAACCATTCGTAAAGCTTAAAACCGTATTCTCGAATGTTTCGTTCGCATCTTTACGAATGCATTTTATTCGTAACTTTACGACAGAGTACAACGCATTCGTAAATTAAAAGAAGAAGAGCTGTAATCTTGCATGTTTTTGAGACTGACAAACCGAAAATATAGATAAAACTAATTTTAAATAAATAAATAAAATATAGTAAATCTGAGGCATACGAAATAATAGCCTTAATTTTAATTATTGTTTTTCAGCGAAAATTACGAAGAGAAAATCAGTAGTATTTATTTTTCCTTTACCGAATTATCTCAGACTATGACTAATTTGTTTGCAAGTTCGTCATGCTGATGGAAAAAGAGCTTTTTTATTACGATTATGTTGTTTTACTCATAATCTCCATACAATTTCATACGAACTAAAACGTTCAAACTCGACCTTTCGATGAATCGATAATCTGAGAGTATTATAAGTTTGTCACAAAGTTTGTAACGCTAAGAAATAAGGATTGGAGAAAAAATGAATGATACATATTATCATCGAAAATTTCAAAACCGGATGTCCGTCTGTCTATCCGAGTCCTCTCTATCTCGAGAACGCGTTGAGCTAGAAAGCTCAAATGTTGTACACGTCATTTTTCACAAAAAAGTAAGGTCAAGTTCGTGAACGAGACAAATCGCTCCACCTCTTCTCCCCCTCCCATACAAAATGACACAATTGCGCAATTCGACAATTCTCAAAAGGTACAAAAGCTATTGATCTGAAATTCGAATATCTGTATTAAAACGCCGTTTAAAAATTATTCGAATCCCCTTACTCCTTTTACCACCTCCCACACAAACAGCACTTTTTCATGAAATATTGTAAGCCAATTTACTCAGTACGTATGATATTTATCGAGCTGAAATTGTGCACTAAACATTTATTTAGAATTTCTAGTAAGCCTAGAAAAACCATACGAATAGCTTCACTTCTTCTACCCCCCCCCCCCCATACAATAAAACACAATTTCGTAACTTTATGAAAAGTCGATTTTCCTGAAAAGTATATTTGCTATTGCTCAACAATTTAAAACATGTCAAAAGCATGATAATTATAGTTATTTCTAAAAACAGTCGTTAAGAACTCCTCATTCCTCGTACCAGCTCCCGTATAAACTGCACATTTTCTCTAAATCCAGTACAATCATTTTCTCAGTTCCTATTACATTTTTGGAGCATTTATTTTGTGTGAAATATTTTGATAGCAACTTTAGTACGATGTAAAAAAATTAATTCAATCCCATCATCCCTTCTACCACTCCCCATACAAAATTGAAAAAAAAAATCTCTTTTAGCTACAGTACCGAACTCCTGTAATGTTTAATACTATAACTGCCAATACCTTGAATAAAAAAATTGTTTAATTGTGTGTTGAATTTGTTTAGAATATATTTATCACCTTTGTTTTGCACATAAGCCTAAAGCCCAATTGGAGCATTCCAAAGTATTAATAAGGCTACCCATCACAGAGATATTTACCCGAAAGAGACGAATGAATTGCCGATACAACAGATCGAAGCAGCCGAATGGATATCTGAATCTTCTTTTAGGCTCCTCACAAGGAATGCTTCTTCAACCACTTTGTTGGCTAATATCCAGCTTAATTCTTCAAAGCTTGGCATTATTGTTATATGATGCTATGAGAGCAACAGTGGCCAAACCCCAATAGGAATGGTGATTGATTAGGCCACTTTTGCTCTCACAGCCTCATATATACTGTAATAAAAATAAAATCACTTTTGGCACAACTTCAAATTAAGTTTTTCGTTTTTTTTTTTTGTGTTGCATGACTGAAATTTAATGAGCATTTACAATTGAAAATAAAAATACCTTGGGAAAAATGCTTCAGCCAACAATAATATGATGGAAATATTTGATATTTAATATTCAATGTGATTTTAGATACGAACGGTTTCAAGAATACCGCCGACGATTCGTAGCCTTATGTCTTCGAATTTTTCAGTCCCAACTTTTCTTTTAACTTTATCTATAAGTAAACTTGTAATTAAAATTTGATAATATATCTGTTCTATTTATAGTAAAACTCATCGACGACGAAAGTACTCCCAATCATAAAGCTACAAAATATTTTAGAAATTTCAAATTTGAAAAAATGAATAAAAAAAAACTTTCAGTGATATATATGCACTTTAGTGACTAAGAGTTTTTGTTTTTCGAAGCACTACAAGTTTTACTCAGAATATTTGTATATTTGATAAAAAATACTGCAAATCAGTTCAATATAACCAGAAAATCATTTATGAAGACAGTCATGCGACAAAATGCAAAACACCAATAATTATTTAAAGCACTTCTACGATTTTGTCATACAAAATTATTTGATAATATAAAAAATTTAATTTAATAGCTATAAACTACTACTACTACTACTACATTTTTTTTTTTAATAAATTTTTTTGTTTGTGGAAGCTCTATAGATTCAATCGTTAATCACCAATTGCGTTCGATTTGATACTTCTGATTGCATCTCTAATATCCAGCCAAGTAACCTGATCGATTTCAAACTCTGCACAAGAAGCGTTGGTAAAGTGTCCAGCATCATATTTTAAATTAGGGTTAGCTGCAGGAACAGATTTAGTCGTGTGCAAACAATTTTTACTTAGAAGATTACACAAACAGGCTTTTTCACTTTGTTTTCCTAATCACAAAGAGGCTTTATCACGTTGTTTTTCTAATTCCAATCTCAACTGCTCTAAATACTGCCAGAAATGTTTGTGGGCTTAAATCAGTATTAATGGGGAAAAAATTCCTTCAACTGCTGTGAAAATTTTAATTCATTTTGGAAACAACACAGTTCTGTCCGACGATGTTGCCTGCTTTCCAACAGACGTCACGAAAAAACTTACTTTTCTTGGATTGGTGGGACCTTAACTAATAGAAATCCACCAAAATGCAGAATTCGAAATTTATATTTATATTTAAATTAAAAAAAAAATTATGTAGCTAGTTGTTATTTTCCTTCTCAACTTAAGTTTGGCGATACCAATACTACCTCTCAGCAAGAAATGTGTAAACTTTTTTGCCGAATACTTTTCCTCTTTTACTTCCCTCCCCAGGACTCCCCTAGTAATATTTCATTATCGAGAGCTATATAATCTCTATTATCAATTCTCTAGATCCAAAGATTGATTGATTTTGGGAAATCTGTCTCCTCTGAGCTCTCGATTCCAATTTCTCTTTTCTTCAATAAGTCATTTGGTGAAGGCTATTTTTCTAGGAGCTAGCTAACATGGTAACTATTTTAAAGAAAGGAGACGCTGAAAAAATCAACAATTTCTCAATTTCTACCATAAACTGCTATGGTCAACTTTATGAAAGATTAGTTCACAGTATAGTCTGGGAGAAACTTAACTTAATTTAGATCTTCTCTATCCCCCTCGGGACGAATGCGATATTTACTATTATTCTCCAATGCAAAAACAATGACCAACTTCAACTTAGATCTTCAGCTACTTCTTATCCTTTATTTAAAATAGAGTAAAAACTATTATCTTTAATCATTGAATTCTTCTCTTCACTATTCTTCTATTTTCTGCTTTTGAATAGTTGAAAATGTAAAATTTTTTGTTCAAGAGATAAGTAAATAAATATTTAAATTAATTTTAAAAAAAAAATTAGCAACTAACGTAAGAACGCGTAAGACTGGTCGAATGTGCAAATTTATTCTTTAAAAAAGTACAATTTAGCGAAAAATGTCAAAAAAGAAGATACGGGCATAGAGAGCCTTAAGCGGAGATTATAAATAAATCATAATAGGACTTTTTTTAAATTTAGTTTTTAATATTTTTTTTTTGTCATGTTGTAATTGCAGACCAGTAGCATTCATACTACTCAAGAAACATGTTTTTTTGGTAGGGAACAGAAGGAGTTAAGCTTATCGTCTATTTTTTCGATCTTACTAATAATTATTATTAAATATTTAGCACAGAATTTCAGTTCGATGGATTTTATTCGTACTAAGTAAAATGGTTACATGAAAAAGTGCTATTTGTATGGAAGGTGGTGGAAGGAGTAGGCGATTTTGAAGCAATTACTTTCATAGTTTCCAAAAAACTTTGATCTTATCAAATTTTTGAAAATATGTCGTTTTAGCTGGGAGATGGTTGAAGAGGTAGAGCGATTTATTCCAAACTAGACACTAATTTTTTGTCGAAAACGACGTGTACCGAATTTGAACTATCTAGCTTTATTTCTCAGCGTTGCAAAATTTCTAGCAAAATTATTATTCTCTGTTTAGATTATAAAAAGTTGTTTGGGGTAAGGGGTTGCTGGATTTCAAGTATAAATAAAACAAGTTCGCTTTTAAATATAAAAATAACCATATTTAACGATTTTATACTCACCTTATAGCCTAACTTTTCGCCCTAATCGCGCTCTGTCCCATTTTAAACTTCGACTCTTTGGCTCCTGACTGACCCGTCGACTGCACTCTTTCGCTTTCCAAAACTTGACTGTCGCTTTTCTCGAACTCTCACCCTTACTATACCCAGCACAAACAATGTGTTCGCCGACTGTCGACGCATATTTGATGTTACTTTTCGGAAAAAAAGAGTGCAAGTGTTCTTTCATTGTTGCAGAATTGTTGTTGGTTGAAGACTTCGAACATTTTATGAGCGACCTAGTGTAGGAATGTACATGATCAGAATTCACTCCCGCGTGTATTTGTTCTTGCTTTCATTCGAGGAAAAGAGTGCAGGTGATCTTTTATTACTGCTGAATTGCTGTTGATAGAAGACTTTGAACATTCGATGAGCGGGAATGTGGGAATGTACATGATCGGAATTCGGGTATTTGTTGTATCTTTTATTCGATGAAAAGAGTACAGGTGTTCTTTCATTACTACAGAATTGTTCTTGGTTGAAGACCTCGAACATTTGATGAGCGACATAGTATTGTAATGTACATGATCGAAATTCACGCCCGTATGTATTTGTTATTGCTTTCATTTGGGAAAACGAGTGCAGATGTTCTTCCATAACTGCAGAATTGTTGTTTTTTGAAGAATATTTAAAGAGCAACTTGTGGGGAATGTACATGATTGGAATTTGAGAGCATTGGGAATAGTCGAAGAGTGGAAGATTGCGAACATGCGATGAACGATTATGGCTGACAAGTAACAATAAAAAATAAACAATGTTCTTTCTCCCAGACTTTTTTTCCACAAAACATTTACTTTATAGATATGCATAGCACAGCTTTCAACCCGTTTAGTTGGTTTTTATTCCTAAAGATTAGATAAGTAAACGTTGGGAATTAATGATCCCAGCTATATTCCCAAAAGTATTGAACATTCAATATTCTAAATTTAATAACGTTTACCGTTTCCGACTTCATCCACCAAATTCATAACTTCTTTTCGCAGTATTTTCTAACTATTAGAAACAAAACGATCACTCTAGTTTCAGTGTTAATTAAAAATTGTTTATAATAATTTATGCTATAGATCACCAAAAAACAATCACAATCCAAAAAAAACTTCTTTTTGGGAATAATTAATCACTTTAGCATCTATAACTATTGTCAAGGATTAATCTAGGTGTATCGCCTGCTACTATAGTAAATAATAATAAACTGGCTAACAATTAAATTGTATAACATGCACTAGACCCGTGTAATTGCCTTTTATTCCAATGATTTTCTCTAACGAGAGATTGTTTTTATGTTAAATTTTTAACCTACCTATATAATAGACATTCTCAACACGAAAACGTTGTACAAGTGTCACGACCTTCTTATTCACGAGTTCAACGTTTATTACTAGATATTCTTTAAATAATTACATACATGTTTTACTCAACTTAAGAAAAAAAAACATGCATTCAAATAGGCCAAAAAACATTTAATATCTGGTATTTCAAGGTCTACTTAAACTTAATACTTCTGAAGTAAAATTCTAACGAAAACAGGTTACTGTTCTAAGTCTTTTGTTTTGCTTCACCGATGAATTATTACATAATTTAAGTTACCTAATTGCAATGTTTAAAAAAACCAAAATCACGCAGAAAAACATTTCCGTAAATTACACAGGCAGTAGCCAAATTGTAAAATTATGAAAATGAGACTCAATTCTTACTAAAAGTTAAATCTTTCGTTTCATGCATTTTAATTCGATAATCTTCTACAATTTTGCCATTTTTGTCTAGAATTCAATTGCAGCATGGATGATTTCTAAATGCCTCGAAGGCCTAAAACTGCAAAATAATTTTCATAAAACCTTGATTTCTTGCTCATGAACTTAATCTGCGTGCGAACAATTCGTGTGAAATTAAACTACGATAAACCGTGATCATTATACGATTGACCTCATAATAAATATTCCGGCAAGCTAAAGCACTTCCCAATTGAATTTGAAATTCACGACATTTCAGAATTAACTATTCTTTTTTATTGAACTTTGATCCACTGCGCTCGAGTATTGTCTTCGATTGCGCCGCAAAATAAAGCCAGCTTCGAGTAATGAAGAAATAATTGATCCTGACTTTAAGATAATCAAAAGATCAGACGAGTGGGTCTTATAGGCCGGGATTCTGTGAGAGATACCCAACCTTATACTGCTAGATTAAATGCCAATGGAAACTGCACTGATTCGTCTAAATGTCACGAAAGCATTTTGATTTTAAACGGCAGAAGCTTAACGTTTAAATGCCACAAAATGAAACGTACAGTATACCGAAATAGTAAAAAAAAAGTAATGATTCATTTCGTACAATTGTTCGGCACATAGCACTGATCAGTAAGACTAATAAATGAGTAACCTGACACACGTCGCTTTCATAAAAATAAATTAACCGGACAATTACAAAGTACCGGACCATATCTAATTCTCGTATGATGAAAATATACGCTCTTCACACAATGCATCTATCTTTGATCTGGATCTTTTCAAAAATCCATGAAATTTATGTAACTTCTCGGTGGGCATCTGCAGCT
This sequence comes from Chorisops tibialis, assembly GCA_963669355.1. Classification (NCBI taxonomy): domain Eukaryota; kingdom Metazoa; phylum Arthropoda; class Insecta; order Diptera; family Stratiomyidae; genus Chorisops; species Chorisops tibialis. Next base: position 20,725,544 of record OY770264.1, read on the forward strand.
GGTACGAACACAATGTACCTATATCTCACCTGTTGACCGTGCGAATCGTGCAAAACTATGAAATGGATTAGTTTGTAGATTTGTTCGCACAGGAATTTATGCAAGGTTAGATCTCCGCGATAAATGTCGTATATATTTGGTAAGACATAAAAGCTTACTTTGAAATTGAAAGTGTCGAAAATTATTGGATGCAATATCAAGTACAGTAAATATCTGCATTGACAGAATAAGATGTAAATGCAATACGATCGTTTCAATACCATTTATTAGATATTATTGTAACAACTTTCCAATCGAATTGCGGCTTATGATCAATCACAGTTGTGCAATCAAATAGCATAGGGTATAGTAATCGTTCGATTGATGGGTGCAGGCGTAATGTAGCATCATGCGGTTATAAGATTCCGGCCCATATTTTTTTTTACGAGGATGCTATTACAACATTTTGAACTAATTTTTGTATTTTGTTAGCAAGAAAAAGGTCAAAGAAGTCAGCAGGAAGTCGAATTAATGGATATTGGGTTAGAATAATTTTTATGGTTTTAATTGAAAATTTTCGGTAATTTTATTGAAAGCTTAATTCATAATCGTTTTCTTTAAATTATTAAATATTACGAAACTTTCACTTTTCTAAATTACTTTTGTGTTTTTTTTTTTTATTTACATTTAAGTAGTTAAATTATGGAATAATATCCGATATGGTTTGTTTAAAGATTGAAATCAACGCGGAATATTTATTTTGAGAGGCGTATCTAATCTGAAAGTTTCGGAAATTTAGCAATTTTTTTCTGATTAGGTGTTAATGTAATTAGTTTGCAGTACAATTTGGTTGAAATGTTTGAATTACAGTAGTGAGAAAGGTCTTAGACAGTAGCAGTAATTTAGTAATTCATTGTATAATCAATAAACTTGACCGTATTAAGCGATTCAGAACGATTAAGATTAGTATAAATTATGCGGAGCAAGGTTGCAGTCGTAGCAATAAATAAACTTGTTTAACTGCGAAATTAAAAGGCGCCAAATTCAAAATCGACCCGTTTTGGTTATATAAGCGTTGTATAAAAGTCACTATGTCGTTCCATTCACAATTTTAAAATTATGAAATTGAGACTCAATTCTAACTAAAAGTTAGCAAGTTACTCGCTTGAATCTTTCGTTTCATGCATTTTAATTCGGTAATCTTCTACAATTTTGCCATTTTCCTCTACAATTCAATTGCAGCATGAATGATTTCTAAGTGCCTCGAAGGCCTAGGTTAATAACATTTTATGAACATGACAGCAATACGATGTGCTCAACGATTGGCCCGTCTATTACAATCCTGTATGAATAATGATTAATTTAAAAAATAAATAACTAATTCTACAATGATGGTTAGAGCATGGCTGTTGTATGCTTGTTGGCTAGCACGGCAGAGTTCGCCGGCAACCGGGGTGGATCTTGTCATTACCTCCATCACTTAAGGTTTCGTGCAGCGTTTAGTAAAAAAAAAAGAGTAAGTGAAAATTTAAGACGTCTTAAGGACCAAAAGGGTAGCAACTGATAGATGCGTTTCCATTTTATTAATCGTTTTTACCTTTGATTTTTGTCAGCTGATATGATGAACACCACAGATCAACTATATGTTCGGGAAGTGGTGACTGCCCGTCCTTCCAAGTGCATCCATAATCTAACAACCATACTGGATCTTTCAGCACTTTGCGAAACCAAAGTGTTGCCTAGTAGCGGGTAGTTCCATACTGCGCCCGGATACTATCTTCTGCCGACATTATTTCGGCAGCGGGAAATTCGCAATATATGTACGGGATGATGTTGCCTTCCAATTGGTTCCTCAATTGGGAACTTATTCCTACTCCGCGTAAAACTAAGCGTTCAAAGGCGTATAATTTTTTCTTTTATGTTAACAGTAGCCCGGCTCTTAATGCGGCGAACACAGTAAACAGAATGTATAAGTTATTCAACTCTATTCAATCCATATATACTCCAAATCCTGATGTCGAAATCCTTAATACTGAGCTATTTCTACTTCTTCTACAAGTAGTGCCGTAGTGCCAGGTCCAAATCGAACCTTGGCCTCCTGACATTTAGGTTCCTTAACATTTTTCATTACTTATTGTGGAAGGGTTGTTAGCCCTTCGCACAGCCCTCTTTCTACGAATTTTTCATTTTCGTAGATTGAGGTGACGAAAGTACATCCAAGCAGGTAATGTGCTGGAATTATATATTGCATCGACCGGGATTTGAACTCACGGCCATCGCATTACAAGACCAACACGCTACCCACTAGGCTACACCCTAGCTATTTGAGCTGATTTCCGGATTCTACACTGTTACGCTTTATTATTCATGACGTTTTGGTCTCTGCTGAGACCTTTATCATTGATAATCATTGATAAAGGTCTCAGCAGAGACCTAAACGTCACGAATAATAAAGCGTAACAGAGTAGAATCCGGAAATCTTTACTTTCAAATCGAAATACATTGTGGAAACATTCATCAAACCATCTTTTTGAACTTTTTTTTTCTTTAAAACGGTCAACCAAAACTTCCTAAGATCTTCTACACCTCCCTTTTCAGATGAATTACCAAATTATTACTTATGATTCAATGATTCCTGTTGACAAAGCTTATCTTCTGGCTGCGAGCTTTGCAAGAAACTCTCGCCTCCCACTATCAAATCAGTCTCTCCCTGAGCCACTATATTTTGGTTTTTCTCAACAAACTATTCACTTTCGAACGCATCTTAACTTCCGAATGCTCAAAGAGCTCAATATTCACAAATTTGCTGGTTCTGAGGACATCCCTCTAATTACCCTTGAGAAATGATTTTTTTCTCTGGCTAAATCTCTTCGCAATCTTTTTTACTTATCATTCTTTTCAGAACACTTTCCAACCGTGTTAAAAATGTCGAATGTCCAACCATTTCCTAAGAAAGAAAACAATGCGATTTCCTCGAATTAGTGCTCTATTGCAATCACCTTAGTGTCGTTGAAACTAATGAAAACGGCTGTCAATCGTAAAATAGTTAGTTCAAGATAACCATCTTATGCATGATCGCCGATACGGGCTCCGTTCCGGACTGCCAGCATATCCTGGCCCGATGTCCAAGATACGCGAACATAAGACAGCTGAAAGACATGGGTGTGGTGGGCAATGGAGAGAGGTTAGATGTCAGTAGCAGCCTAGTGACCTGACAAACGTTTGAATGCACTCGAGCCTTAGCACTTAGTGTTTTGTAGAAAGTGGGCCGAGACGGGCAGACACAGGGCGATGTAAGAACTTAGTGTAGCTAACCGAACAAATGAGCAGCATAAATTATTATCTAATTATACGCAGGGAAAGGATACCGTAAATTTTCACTAACATGGTGAACGACCAAGGTCAATTCCGGTTCAAACTTTGGGGAGTACCGACGTTTTCCGAAGCGGAGTACAACCAGTCACAGGTTTGCAAAGGGACCTAAACTGGAATTAATTTTCAAAGTTACGAAACCTGACCGGAGGTTTTCTGGTACCACGGTTGTCGGGGAGCCCATGAAAGGTTGCTTGGGCACCATGGCAATGGAAGATGGTATTGCAGGAGTGTCGTGGTGGCTGTGACCAGTGAGCTCCTAGTTCGGCGTGGAATTGCGCTTTTCAACCCGACACCATGACCGAAAGATGGTAACAGCAGATATTTAGATAGGTCTTGCAACCAGCAAAATGATTATCGAACTTGCATTCATTATAGACTGCGACCTCTTGGGGCATTAATGATTGTTGGCCAAATAACAATCCATGTTGCTAAAGAGAACCGTGCTATCGAGACTTAGTGTCAAGCTGCCCACGTTAAACAATATAAGATATTGTTATATACAGACCTGGCAACCCCGCTGCTCGATCTCTCTCGAATAGACCAGAATTATGTAGAACAGTATACCACTATGTAGAAAGCCACATCTAAAGATCTAGAGCTTTCCAGTATAGTTCACACATACACACCGAAGGAAACTTCAAGAATTGTTCATACATAAGTTCACACATACACACCAAAGGAAGTTTCGAGAACTGTTCACTCATAGTTCACACATACACACCGAAGGAAGCTTTGAAAACTGTCATGAGATCTATAAAAGCACGGAAGCTTTCACCGAGAAGTTAGTTAGTCAGCGACTTTTATGGAAGACGCGAACCGGAAAAGCAATAGAACAGTACGCGGCGGTAGTGCCATATAGTGCGAATTAAGTTGAATTAAGTGCGAATAAATAAATTATCACTTATTTTCAAACGGATTGTGTTTTTTTTTACTTGAAATCAAGGCGAACCCCTAGCTCACAACAATATGATCCTGTCCATCTAACTGAACGTTAGTACTCGTGCATTCACAAATTCGGCGTGAGTCAGGTACTGGCTCTTGATACTTCGAAAGCCTTTGACAGAGTTTGGCACGAAGGTCCATTGAAAAAACTCATAGCCATAAGTTGTAATGCTATCCTTGCCAAACGAATTGAGACTTTCCTTTGATCGCTCGATACAAGTGGTGATGACTGGCGTATAGTCCCAACCGATTCAGATCGATTCCGGCGCCCCTCAAGGCTCTATTCTACTCCTTCTCTCTTTTTAATCTTCATTAATGATCTTCTGTGAGCAACACTCACTCCAAGTTATAACTGTAGGTGACAGTACTCTGGATAACAGCATTTGATTTGAATTTATTACTGAAGCCATCGTACTTCAGTAATTTCTAAAAGCGACGAATTATACAGTTCATTAAAATCAGACCTCAAGTGGAGGAAGAAAAATTCAGTAGAGTTCAATGTCTCACGAGCTCAGGATTGTCATCCATCCCTTAAAAATTTTTTTTTTAATATATCCTTATGGAAACATAAAATTGCGTTCTTCAGAAAAATTAACTTTTCTCGGAATACGACTTAACAAACATCTCAATTGAAACTAACACACTTTTTATGTTACACTTCGTGCCTGCAAACGCCTTGATGTTCTTCGAAGATGTGAAGAGTATTTTCATCTTACAATCTATACATATATCTACAAGGACTAAATTTGTCCCCATCTTGAGTACAACTCTAGCTTATGGGCTGGAGCACCCAAAAAACAACTTCCGATTGGATACAGGAACATGGTTCCGACTAATTGGAGATGAAACTATAACAGCTTCTGTTGACTCCCTCGTAAATCGTAGAAACTTTGGAATACTCAGCGTTAACAATCGTTATTTGCGCGTTACAGCGCAAACAGCAAGGAACTGTCCAACCTCATCCCCCCTTCTTTCCAATTATCGCAAGAATACTTGACGAGCTGTATGCGCTCATGAGTTTACTGCTAAGCTACTACAATCGCGTACTATGAAACATTGAAAGTCCTGCATCACCCAAACATCAAGACTGTGAAATACATTGCCGTCTAACATATTCCAAAAAACTTGTTACGTTCAGTGTTTCAAAAACAACGTTCATCAGCATTTTAAACTTTTCCCCTCCTCAAACTCCCTTATAACCCCATCGTTGATCCACTCTATAGCGATTTGACTGTGCATTCAATGCATTAATGGACGACCCCCTAAATTTTCGGTGTTATAACAAAACACAACAGGACTACGATTGAGCGTAAAGGCCAATCATGTGATACTCTAGATGAAAGAGAATTTTTTTGATTTTAAGAAATTTGGCAGGGGAAGTGGTGGAGGGGGTGACGATCATTTTTTCCCAGCACGCTAGAGCTACCATCAAATTGTCTTATGCAAAATTTAGGATTCAAACATTGAATAGGTACTGAGAAAATTAGTGTATTGGATTTATTGAAATTTTGCAGTTTGTATGGGAGATGGTAGAAGGAGGAGCGAGTTCTTAATGAATTTTTCAGAAATTACTATAAACATCATGTTTTTGGCATGTTTTAAATTGCAGATCAGTAACGTACATACTTTTCTGGAAAATCGACCTTATGTAAAGTTGTAAAATTGTGTATGGGAGGTGGTAAAAGAAGTGAAGCTAACCGTTTACTTTTTGGTCTTACTAATAATTCCAAATAAATGTTTCCTGCACAATTTCAGCTCGATATATTTTATACGTATTGAGTAAATTTGTTGATAGTATTTCAAGAAAAATTGGAGTTTGTATGGAAGGTGGTGGATGGAAGGGGAGGATTCAAATAATTTTTATACGGTTGATTTAAATCATCATAAAATTAATACATTCCAAATTTCAGATCAATTGCATTTATACTTTTCGTGCAAATCCATTTATTGTCAAATTGCGAAATTGTGTAATTTTGTATGGGAGGGTGTAGAAGGGTAAGCGATTTGGCCCGTTCACGAACTCGACGTGTACAGCCCCTTACCTCAACTCGTTTTCAAGCTAGAAAGGACACGGACAGACGGACATCCGATTTTGAGATTTTTGAGTGATTACACTTATGAGCTTCTTTATCATTCATTTCTTTCTTCGAGTCTTATTTCTTGGCGTTACTTACTTTGTGGCAAACTTATAATACTCTCAGACTCTCATCTAGAATGTAAAAAATTTCAAATCTCTGCATTCCATTTGACAAAAATCCGAGTTTGTTTAAAATCACTCTGAACGGAAAGCTATTAATCCAATACTATTTGAGATATACATGCAAACAATTTATTATCTAAATGTCTTATCCCCATTGCATCACTTTTACTATAAATTATATTTTCCCATTAATATAAAACGAAAGTGCAAATACTTGCATCACGAAAATTTCTTCGGAATTTTCTCAAACTATTTTCGAAATGATCGCATTGTTCAAAATAAAAATAAATTCAAAATTTCTTAGGTACCCTCCGAAATTATGGAGAAATAATATCAAAATAATTGAATGTCATTGCCGGCAAGGCTGTAGATGTTGAGTTTTTTACTATTGTTTTATTTTTGGACCTCAATTTAATTATCGTGCGAATTAGGTCTACGATTATTCACCAGAAAGTCAATTATTATTATTGTAATCATTGCTTAATTGTGCTCGTTCGTCGCACTTTAGTTGTCGACGTTTTCACTTGATTATCGTCTCGTTTACAACGACGTCATTAAAAGTGTGAGAATTAACCGTGAACTACATTCACCTGTAACTTTTACCTACAATTGTTTTACGGATATTTAAACGCAAACACAAAAGACTTAGAACAGTAACCAGATTTAGTTTTTTCTTATATGAAAGTGAAACTGCTAGAGCGTAGGAGAAATATCAATATGTAAATTTTTGGGAAAAAAAATCTTTGTTATATTTTGCTTATTATTTAAAGTATATACGTTAACGTTGCAATCTATAGGTGTGACTGCTGAATTCGAAAACAGGAAACTAAAGACTTCTAATCCAGTTGCCCTTCACCGATGCCGCTGATTCATTTCTCTGCTCAGCCAACGTCTAATTCTTCCAATCCATGAAGGCTACAGAAATCAATCAGAGAACCATATTGAGCAAACAATACAAAATTGATTATAATCGTAGAACACTGTAAGAATCTACATATCCGTGAACTATATGATCAGTGATCAAGCCGAAATCTGCAAAAAGATTGCCAAAAAAAATTAACTATATTATAGACTGGCTACCAAAATTTCATTAATCATGGCCAATAAGCGCTGTCAATAAAATGATAAAGTAGCGTGGTTACGATCATTATTTTGATTGTGAGATGATGATGACGACGATCTTTTAACTGCGCCAAAAGTCAAAAAGATCGCTGTTTCGCGACTTCGAAGGTCTTTCTTCCAAAAACATTTTTTTTTAAATTATTACTACACACCTTATTATGGTATACATGACAATTATAATACTTATGGGTCGGGTAATTACATGCTTATGGATAATGTTGAGTATATACTTCCGTACTTATGGTGTCTATGCGGCATATCACCGAATCGATTAACTTGCTGTATTATTGGGCGCCGTTTGTAACCATGTCGGGTCAATGTTGCTATAACTTGTGTAGTCCATTGTTCAGCAATTAGACAAGAGGCGGATTGTAATTTGACATTAAATTCATGTTGAGTGGTGACGTTAATAAACGTCCGCGTGCTCGACTTTTTGAGATACAAACGTATAACCGAGACAATAGATGGCTGTATCACTTGAGATACTGTACGGAAAATATGACAGTGCAACAGCAAAACAATATTGTGCTACAAAACATTATGAGAAAAAAAATGATTATTTAGTTTGCATTTCAAGCACTGTCCGAATAATTTATTCATAAACAATTATAAACAATATTTTAGAAAAATTCGTTATTAATATCTTCAATAGATGTAAACGTTTGGAGCCGCTTGAACCGGACAAAGAATATCCTTGAAGTTTTTGTTCTTAAATTGTAATATGGTACTTAACGAATTCACGTTTGTTGCGACGATGACTTTTAAAAATGTTGGGGTGGCCACTTAAATTACAATTAAATCTAAATTTAGATAATTTCTACATATGAAGAAAATTATAATTATCTACCCACTTGATTAAAGAACGTTTTTTAGTTTTGATCAATTTCTTAGCTAAATCTGTGCCGGCCGCTGGCGCCACAAATTTTAATTTCTGTCTCAAGAATCACTACAAGTAATGAGTTGAAAATATTATCGAGAAGATGAATTGAATGATGTAATTTGAAGATGGCTATGATGTAAGATTTAATTGTAATTTGAGATGAGTATGTTGAACTTATAACGTATGATCTCAAGTTGATACGAGTATGTGGAAACTTACTACTGTTGGTGGTATCTAAAGAAATTAAGTCGAATCAAAACAACCACTTTATAGCGAATGTTTCCAAATCGCTCAAAGACATTTAGGTAATTCATTCATCAAGAAAAAGATTCTGTGGCTTGTTTCAGCATGTATTAAGTAATAATGCCCAAACCAAATGCCTTCTTGATATTTTTAAACGACTTGAGACAATAAACGCAGTTGTCCTATTTCATATCTATATTTGATTTATATTCGTCCCGGTAATACCTTCAGATTTGTAATGTACGTAAAAACTTTTGTAAAAAAAATCCAAAAATAACATAAAATAAAACTGTCAACATTAACTAGATGAATACATTTTGTCAAAATAAGTTTATCAGCATCGGTGGCTTAGTGCTACTGCTACTGCTTTGCAGTGACTTAGAATGTGTTCTGTCGTTTGTGATTCATTAAGCAGAGGCAACAAATGTCGGTTTCAGCTAGATTCATATTTTTGAAGTGGTGTTGCCTATCCAGTGTGGTCCGTCAAGAGCTCGATCAGACAAATATCACTCTTGCTTAGTTTAAGAATTTCCTTCAGTTTGTTTTTCTGTGGTATTATTATTTTTTTTGGGATTGATAAACCTGGGAGAAGATTCTGTGTTCAATCTACTTTCGCAGATTGGAATATCCTCATGGTTTACAGCAGAATTGCTCTGTTCCAATAAAAAATTTTACGCGCCATTTTTGCAAGCTTTTCCTTTCGCTGTAAAATTTTAGTGTCCATATGATTGCTCTCTAACACCAGTAGATCATCTTGGGCTGTAATCCTTATTTTGCTTAACAAACTTTTACAAGCCCAAAACGCCTTTAATGATTTGGAATGAGTCCTTTCTGTGTGTCTGTTCCAGTTGAGTTTGCTATCAAATATAACAGATATTTGATCTCATTCGAGAAGAGTATTGATATTCCATTTATAGGAAGTTAGGAAGATTTTCCTTCTATTCGTAAATGATTCTATCTCAGTCTTACTTGGGTTGATGTTTAAGTTCTTAGACGGCCACCAGTTCATTATAACTTCTTAGGCAGATTGTGCCCTTCCGACAAAGTTACATCATGTTTAGTAATAATAACGAGTTCGTCGTACTTTTCTATTATCGTAGCCTAGACAGTCCAGGAGTTTATCGACTGCAATTGACCACAGAAGTGGAGATAGTACCTCTCCTGAAGCCAGCCTCTATAGATCTGTGTATTCATTTGCCTGTCACCTAGTTCCGTGGTTGTTATTATCCATATTATCGTAGCCGATTCAAGTTCGTTCGTTTCCTAGAAGCCGCTATTATGGCATATTGTCGAGTGCTCCGACTATATCTTGGAATGCGCAAGGGGCAATTTCTTCGTGGTCTTTAACCTCTTCAATTTGTCATACTAGACCGTTACATTTACCTTTCTGGAAGGCATGTTGATTCTTATTAAGATATACCTTGTTAGGCCATGGAGGTTCACTAATTTCTCCATCGTCTGAACGAAGAAGACTTATATGGCGATATGATTGAGGCTGGTCCATGGAACTTCCTCCAAATTTTTGGGATATACCCCGATAAAAGACTGGCTTTAAAGATCCTTTTCAAGATTGGCAATAGGATATCTAACCTGTTCTGCAATGATGCGGGGAATATTTTATCTACTCCGGGCGATGGGCTTAACGAAGGGCTTAAAGGTGTTAATCGCTCATCCGGCGTAAAGAATTTACCGGCAATAATATTAGTGAAGGGAGCTTGATGATTGGTTGCTTATTAATTCTTCTGCGTTACCTACTTTGTACTCAAGGATTGACTGGTCAAGATTCCAGCTGGTAAGTTTAGGGTTTCCATGCTGGCTTATATAGCTAAATGAATTCTTTATATCAAAGCAGATAAGCTATGATCTGAAAATGAATCTTCTTTAGATACGTGCAAATTTTCGCAATTATCGACCAGGCAGGGGCTTCTTATGTACTTCCTACCTAGGAGAATTCAGGAAGCTTGGGGATTTTGCCTCTAATTATTATATCTAGGTTATTAGTAGTAAGATTCTTCAAAATTGACTCACATCTTCTATTAATATTATTACTTCCCCATTTAGTGTAGTGTGCGTTATTGTCGCAGCCCTAGATGACTGGTATTTTCTGTATTTTCCTATACTACACTAGCTTCTTGACGCATGGAGCATCTGACTCCTCACTAAGAAAGTAGATTTCTTCCTCTGCATACCTTCATTCCTGTAAAAAAGCTACATGGAATTTCTCCTTTGCCAACCTTTATATTATTACGTCCACGAATTGGCCGTCGATGGGAGAGGTTTTTATAGTGTTTATGTCCTCTGCCCTCCTGTTTCGGGCTTTCCAATTAGAAGCGCATAAACCAGCATTCTGAGCATAAACGAGGGTATTTATCTTCTCTGACGAATCATCTTCGGGAGGAAAAAAGTCGGTGATTATTTCTAATCGTGGAATATTTTCCTCCCGTATGGCCCAGATGTTAGTGGATTCGTCCGCCTTGGTTATTGCTACTGTTCTTTTTTAACCATGATGCGTTTTGCTCATCAAGGCAAACGATCAACATCCATCCTGGCTTGAGGTTGAGTCAACCAAATAATGGATTTTTTCCCTCTTTGACCGGTTTAGCCATTTCGACCAGGATTAATTTTACTTTATTATTTTTTAATAATAAAGTATTGTGATCGACACAGAAAAAAAAAAAAATTTGCTACCCTGAAATTTTGTTTTTTCGCGTTTCATGACTAAATTAGCCTAAAAAAGCAAAAAAAAAAAATCCGTCCCGCCGTACGCCGTACGCCGTACGCCGTACATATGGACTCGTACCTCCAAAACCGTTAAAGGTAGAATGTTGGTTTTTGGATGGATTGTTAATTTAGTAAGTGAGCTCCATTATCCAAATTTTGGGGAGTGTGGGGTGGAAGGGGGAGGCGGGGGGATGGAAAAAGTCGAAAAATACACTTGCTAATATCTTCACCACGAATGCAGATAGAAAAATGAAAATCAGCATACATATAGAGAAGATTGTGGGACATACTCCAAAAATAATTTAATTTTTTTATCCATTGGCGTCCGAAAAGGGGGGGCTAAAAACAAATTGTCGGCCGAATCTTTTTTTGAAATGGTTATATCTTCGAAACTACTTACCATAAAAAATTCATATTTTGGGACAATTAAGATGGCGTATAGATCCATCAGAATAAACTTAGAAATAGGCTAATTCTTGTAAGGGGGAGGGTCAGGGGGGGTGCAAAGAAAAACACTTAAGAATTAATATCTCAACTATCTCTTAAGCTATGTAATTGAAATTTAAAAAATATACTAAGCTATACTAGCGAAATATAAAAAAAATATAAAATTTGGTCATAATAGTAGTGGGGGGAAATGGGGAGCATTTCAAAAATGGTGCACTTTTCAAAATTAGAAATCGTTATATCTCAAAATTGAGTGCAGATATCGAATCAAAAATTCGTCAGATTATAGAACTATATAATTTATAATTTTGATAAAAATTTTGAGTTAGGGGGTGTAAAGGGAGGGAGGTGGTAAGCAAAAATGTCGAAAATTTTGAGTGATTTTTTTAGGACTCTGGTCAAAGATAGAAACTTTAAATTTTGCATGTGGATACATCTATTTTATATACACAGAAAAAAAATAATAATTTGATCCACAATTGTTACGAACCGACCAGCACGGTCTAAGGGGCACAAGGTGTTTCATGTGCAGCGAAAAAAACACGAAAACTGAAAATTTTTGGATGTAATTTTAAGGTAGAAACTTGAAAATTTGGGAAAAACATTTAAAAAAAATCCCCAAACGTATAAGATATTAACTGGTCGAATACCTTTGAAACTTCTACCCCCTCCCATACAAAATTATTTTTTCGACCATTTTTAAGAAATTAATTATCACCTAACTATTAAAAGCTATCAATTTGAAATTTTGCATAAGAACTTATAAAAATATTTAAAATAAAATTATTTTAAAAGTTTCAAAATAGCACTTGCCCTTCTACCCCCTCCCATACAAAAGTATGATTTCGACCAATTTCATTAAATCAACTAATAAACAACAAATTAGAAGCTACGAACTTGAAATTTTGTACGAGCACCTTACTAGAGAAAGAAAAGAAAATTGCATCACAAATTTTGCAATTCCCCTACCTCTTCTACCCCCTCCCATACAAAATTATTTTTTCGAGCATTTTTAAGAAATCGATTATCAGGTAACTCTTAAAAGCTATCCATTTCAATTTTTGTCGGAAAACTTATAAAAATAATTGAAATGAAATTTTGTTAAAAGTTTTGCAATCACGCTTGCCCTTCTACCCCCTCCCATACAAAAGTATCATTTCTACCTATTTCATTGAACCAACTAATAACCAACAAGTTAAAAGCTGCGAACTTGAAATTTTGTACGAGAAGACTACAACAGAAAGGAAATAAAGTTGCGTCACAATCTTTACGATTCCCCTACCTTCTCTACCCCCTCCCATACAAATGTTGGTTTCGTGAATGTAAAATACACAGAATCTTATTCTATGCAACTTCGTCTATGAAACTGACATTCTATACAGAGAATATTGGACGTCAATTAAAAAACTATTAACATCCACCGACCCTTACTATCAACCCTCATCCCTCCCCTCAAAAAACTCAAACTTGCATAAATAAACGAACGAAATATTGGTTATATATACTGAAGCTTTTGAACGTTTCCGCAAAGTGTTGACAACTGTCCTGCCCAAGAACCCCCTTTCACTTAGTCTTCCCTAACCACTCTAACCTGCATATTGACTTTCCACGCATCCGCAACTTGTCCCAAGAATAATAAAGTTTCGCCCGACTTGTTGGCAGTTTATTTATATTACAGCTAGCTGCTCTGATGTCAGGATCTTGTGAGGATGTTCCGTACGTATAATCTTGATTCTTTTAATCGCATCTCTGTAGTTAGTGCCCGATGTGGAAAGTTGAACCTCTTCTGCAGGTCTCCTGTTATCGCTTCCGACAGATGGCGGTGTTGCTTATGAGGTGTGGTGGCTTTTACTGCAACATCAGTAACCGACTAAGCCGCAAGGTCTATATTGCTCAGCGGTCAGCACGGCCGCAGCTAGAAATCCCCGGCTAAGTCGATTAGTAGCGTTGCAGTATAAGCCGCCACAGCTGCGCAGCCTAAGCAATCCAATACTATAGACGCAGCAATGTAGTAAAAATCCCTTGACAGGATCAAACGCAATTTCCTTTTTCTTCTGAATTGAATTTTCTTGGAGTTACACAATAAAGATATATGTCTTGTGAATTAGGTTAAAGTATTAAATTTACGTAGTAGGAACATCATCATCATCATCAATGGCGCGACAGCCCAAATCGGGCCCTGGCCTCCTGAAGTCGTCGCCTCCAATCGTCTCGATCCAAAGACCGCGTCCTCCAGCTGCTAATTTTTAAAATGGCTTTGCTGTCTTCATCAACCGAGTCTTCCCATCGCTTGCGTGGTTTGCCTACTGGCCGGTTACCACTCGCTTTGCCTTTAAGAGCACGTTTGGGGATTCTTCTGTCTTCCATTCGCTCTACATGGCCAGCCCACTGCAGTTTACGTAGCTTGATGAACGTTGAAGCTTCTGGCTCGTCGTAGAGTTGATACAACTCATGGTTGTATCTTATTCGCCATTCCGTTCCTTCCTTCACAGGTCCCAAAATTCTTCGGAGGACCTTTCTTTCGAATGCGTTAACTGCCTTTTCGGAAGTTCGCGTTAATGTCCACGTCTCGCTGCCATAACAGAGCACATGTCTTGTAATAGTTTTATATATCTGCAGCTTATTGTTCCTGTGCCCTTTCTTGGATTTCATTATTGGAAGTATAATACGTCTTATTTGCAAGTATTATCCGTCGTTTGATTTCGTCTGTTTCATTACCGTCCTTTGCTAGATTAGCCCCAAGATATATGAAGTTGTCCACACTCTCCAAATTATATTCCGCAATTGTTATGTTTTGTCTGATTGGCGTTCTCCTTCTTGTTTGCGTCATTACTTTTGTTTTGCTTTCATTAATGCGCAACCCGACTTCTTTTGCGGCGGAGTCAAGATTGACAAATACCTCCTTAGCACTAGGGAAGGATCTTGCTAGAATGTTAATGTCGTCAGCGTATGCTACTAGTTGGGTGGACTTGAATAGTAGTGTCCCGTTGGTGTCGACTGGGATTTTTCGGACGACATACTCTAGTGCCAAGTTGAAAAGCATAGGAGCTAGACCATCTCCCTGCTTTAAACCACATTCCGTTCGAAAGCTGGTTGTGGAATCGGTTTGTATTCTCACTTGGGATTCAGTGCTCGTCATTGTGAGTCTTGTTAGTCGGACTAGTTTTGGAGGAATTCCAAAGTCAAGCATGATTTGGTACAGTACGCTCCTGTCGATACTGTCGTATGCTTGTTTAAAATCTACGAATATTTGGTGCACGTCTGTGTTATATTCCCAGCATTTCTCAAGCACCTGTTTCACCGAGAATATCTGGTCTGTTGTAGATCGTCCGGTTCTGAATCCGCCTTGGTATTCGCCAATTATTTGATTTGTATAGGGCTTAATACGACGTTCAATTATTTTTGTCAGTATTTTATAGGACGTACACAACAATGATATACCTCTGTAGTTCTCACAGCAGAGTTTGTCTCCTTTCTTGTAAATTGGACATATAATGCTTTTTCGCCAGTCGTCGGGTATGATTTCCTCTGTCCAAATTTTGCATATCATGTTGTATAGTATTTCAGCGACACAGTTTCCACCGTTTTTCAGAAGTTCAACTGGTATTTCGTCAATTCCCGGCGCTTTGTTTCGTTTTTGGTCACATAGGGCTGCTTTGATTTCAGCAAGCGTGGGTGGTGTCGATGATGGTCCATGTTCGTCAGTTGAGGCTTCAATTGAAATGTTGTCTGTCGTTATCGGTGCTACTGGGATGGGATTCAAAAGATGTTCAAAGTATGAAGCCCATCTCCTTTTGATTTCTTCTGTGTCGCTGATGATATTGCCCTCTGCGTCTTTGCAGAGACTGGTTTTTGGTTTATATCCCTTTTTTAAATCTTTTACTATGGCGTATGCGTCCCGCGTTTTATTTTTTCTCATGTCGTCGTCCATTTTTTGTATCTTGTCATTATGGTACTTCCTTTGTTTTCGTCTGCAGGTCTTTTTCGCATATCGCCTAAGCTCGTCATATCTTTCCTTTTTGGCTCGTGTTGGTCGTTCAGTAAAAATTTTGTAAGCTTCGTTCTTTCTATCTATTGCGTCGCGACATTCTTGGTCGAACCAATCATTATTTTTTCGCCGTGCTTGATACCCTAATACCTCTTCCGTGGAGGATTTGATGCCGTCTCGTATTTTTATCCACGCATTCTCCACTGGCATATTTTTGATATCTTCATATATGGGTGTCAGGTGTTTATTACATGCTAACATGTAAGCCTGCGCCACCGTTTCGTCGTTAAGCTTGTCGACATTGAATTTGCGAGCTCTACTCGTTTTCGAATATCCACGACAAGCTATTTTGCATCGATACTTAGCTCTGACTAGATAGTGGTCAGAGTCACAATTCGCACCGCGGAGAGTTCGTACATCAAGTATGCTGGAAGCAGCCCTTTCCTCAATTAGAACGTGGTCTATTTGGTTGAAGGTGTGACCATCTGGTGATGCCCACGTTCGTTTATGAATATCGCATTGTGGGAAGCACGTAGAGCTTACTATGATATTTTTGCTGCTTGCGAAATCAATAAGACGTTGGCCATTGTCGTTGGTTATGTCATGGAGACTGTGCCCTCCTGTTGTTCCTCTATGAGCCTCCTCCTTTCCGACTTTTGCATTAAAATCCCCTAAGACAATTTTTAGGTCATTCGAGGGCAGTGAGTCATAGGTTGTCTCTAGGGTGGCATAAAATTCGTCTTTAGTTATATCGTCCTTGTCTTCTGTTGGTGCGTGAACGTTGATCAACCAAGTGTTGAAGAATTTAGTCTTTATTCGAATTGCACACAATCTTTCACTTACTGGTCTGAAGCTCGTGACCTGCTGTTTAAATTTTTTGTCAACGACAAAAGCGACTCCAAACTCTCTGCTTCCCGACAATTTTCCACTTGGATAGATTGTGTGTGATCTCATGTCCATGATTTCGTAGTAGGAACATGCTTACAATAAGTGACCCCGACGTGATCAATACGATCACACCTTCGTTATCCTGGCACGCAGAACATTTATCATTCACACTGCATCCATACTTCATTTCGCTTATATAGCAACACACTACAGCAACACGCTTGCAGAGCTGCACGTGCACAATTGCTTCCTAATCGCCACTAGAGATACTCGATACACACTAACACTTCTGTCCTGGTAGATAGAGATTGGAAAATGCATGTGCAGCGATCACGTGGGAAATTTCGCCCGAAATTTGAATTTTCTCAATTCTCTATCTTTTATGAAGTAAACACAATCAAATTGAATTGTTATTTATGAAAGTCATATTTATTTTCGGTTTTAATGAGAAATCTATAAAAAATTTGAAGTTTGAAGCAAGTTTTCGCTCGTGTCCGTACATTTGAAATCAATCAAACTCAAGTTTGGCTGATTTTCGTATTTCTTATGTTGCCTTCTTGTGCTTCTAAACGCAGTCTTATCTGTTGGTATTAGAGCATTGTCCAAACTCTATTAGGACAGAAGTATTAGTGTGTATCGAGTATCTCTAATCGCCACCAGCTCAAGAACACGACACGCAGCTGTCACTGGTGGGGAAGTACTGTGGAGGCTTACACTGCAACGCTACTAATCACAGTATACCCAGTAATATAACTCATTTGGCTGGCTTGGTTTCGAAACCATACGTGCGTTTCCTCTCCCAGACACGTATGTTTCCTGTCCCTCAAGCTTACAGTAAACATTTAATCTGATCTTTCCATTTCATTTTCGCAAAGATTTTTTTTTATTAGACAAAAGCAAGCGAAATTATAAGAACTGCCGATCATGACCCGCGCACCCGCCGTCCAAGTTGAATACGACGCGAGCAAAAGCTTTAAGAACGCCATATACATGTACAAGAATGAGAGCTAAGAGGTGTCGCGGACTCAGCGGGACACGTCGCTAATGAGTCCGTCTCTCTTTTCTTCGGAGGTAATGACGTCAAATTTCAGAGGTATCTCATGAGAAACCTGTTAACCCAGGCAATATATGTATAGAGTTATTTTACTTAATGTGCTACTAACCTAGTTGGTTAGTAGCGTTGGGTCTAGATAGCTCAGTGGTCAGCACGGGCACTTTGCAACTTGGAATCCCCGGGTCTCAACCCAACTATCTGCATGGTATTCCCTTAGCGTCTAACACAAGGTCTGCTTACACAAGCCTTACTGTTGAGTCCGTCGTAAGCAAGCTTGGGATGAAACGCAACATGGGATAGCAGGTCACTCGCTACAGAGTTTCTGCCCTTATTCATTGCCTTATTCTGTGCCGGAGATAGCATCTTTTGCTTTGGCAGTCATGCAAGATCGTCCGCTTTGTTTGCTGTTCTGCCATGGTAATGGCGATACGTATACCATCTCCTAGCTGCACTGCTGAATCTCTTTTTGTTATCTTTAAGACTGAGCAGTATTAGTTGTTCATCCAATAGAGACTTGCTGGAGGACTTTTCATTCACTTTAAGTGACGGTCTTTTATACTTAATCGTGACCGAAGGATTGGCCTTTACCGTCATATCACGTACTTTCACTAGAGGGTTAGATCTTCTACTTGCCTGTTCTTTTCCGGTATTAGCCGCTCTTTGTAATACTTTAGCGGTAGACTAGGTTTCTCCATTGGATTCCCACAAGTAGCGTGAGAAAGAAGAGTCACCTCTGGCAGAGTTTCGCATAACCGGGAGTAGGCTGATTGAAACTGGAAAGCGCCTGGTATCCACAGTTCGCATATTAGAGGTTAGTTATCCACAAACCATTCTTCATTGGCATATGCTCTTCTACCGTAGATTAGGGATTTTTTTATCCAAGTTAACCACTCTTGCTTCGTACTTCATAGTGGTTATTATATAGGTAGTACATACGTACACTTGCGAATAATTTTAGGGATAAATCCCCTTGTATCCATCAATATCTTTGAGATCTGCCTAAAACATGACCAGATGGCAAGAATACCAACGCTGTGATGGGATACGGAACCGACAATACCCCATTCCATATCTGGAAAATACCACAGATAGGAAACGGAGCTGACAGCAAGTTGCTCAACTTGTTCCCGCCAATCTGTAGATCTTTTAGCATTAGCCAGTCTGCACCGCGAGGTGGTGATCTACACACTAAACGGTAAGGCTTCTAGCAAATATGGGGAATCAATCTCCTAAAATTAATTTAAACACAAATGCAGCAAAAAGACATAATTTGTCAGACCAAGGATAGCCCTCAGGGCAAACTTTAAGAATCTTAAGTGTACAGACTCGATCCTTCTTTTAGGTTGCTCATAATACAGAGCCGACACCTGACAAGCATACTAAAGAATATAACGTAGAAAAGCGCAGTATAACGTCACATGTATAAGGATCATTCAAGTCATTGCACCGTATTTCAACGAAACTCCCAGTTGACATGATCGTCAAAAGTAAATGCGGTTCTTAAATATTCACCTAAACCTAGTACCTTGTCTATTTGTTGTAGTAAGCTACCTTCTAGGACATAATCAAAATGTAGATTTTTTACTAAAAAATGAACCGCTTGTATATTTACTAATAATTAATATAAAATGACCCAGGGCCCATACAGAAAATTAAATTTTTCAAATACCAACGATAACAAAAAATATTGTTTAGGGTCACTGATCGCGAATAAGATGTTGGAAAATTAAAACAGTGGATTCCATACGACAGATAAAATTAGTAATCGGCACAATATACATATTTTGAAAAACTCATCGAAAACTTATTCATGACCCATTTATTTCAAATATACAGCCCGTCATAGAGTATTTTTTAATCGTAAACATCAAAGATTGATGGGGCTCAGACATTTAAGATTATGCACATTGATCAGGATTTGAACCCACGACCTTCGCATTGTAAATTCACATTCTTCCTATTAGGCTAAACCGAGGTTATGTTTTATCGTCACATTAAAAACAACTTTGATGCACCATCCAATGCACATCTTAATTATTAGCCATTATAAAAATGCCCTGTTTTGAACAATAACTACATAAATAGCGCAAATTATGATTAATGTATCTCTGTTTTGAGCTAAGATCTTATAGCAACCATTAACTTTTAAGCACTTTAAATTAGTACTTCTGCATTTTAATTTGATCTGATGTGATGGAGGGCACGCTCTCCTATATCTCATCAGATAGACAGACCATAGGAAGCCTTGCGCTTTCGTATCTATTTCACCAACATCAGCATTCATAGTCAGAGTGCTTTTATCGCTCTTTCGAATTTACTGAACGTGATCCATAGGTAAATCGAATATATGTCGACAATTACGTGGTGGTGCTGATGACTCTACTATTATTACAAGATTCTCGTGGAGATCTTAATATATTGTGATCGTGCTGACTTTTTTCTTTATTATTTACAATAACCTACTGCTCGGAGGCTTAGGTATTACATCGATCTTACAATGTCTAGATACAAGTCTAAAATTCTATTTCATTATGGATTTCAACATGAAGTTATGCCATTCATCTTTTGGCTAATCTTAAGATCTTCATATATGGATTTGTGATGTCTCATGCTGATTCGATTTTCAATAATTATACGTCGTGCTACTTTGAGTATAGGCTAATTTGACTGACATAATAACATAGTGTTTGGTTAAATTAATTTTTTGAGGTCAGGTACACACTACACTTCTGCATATGTTATTAAGCGGCACACGACATTTATAAACATCCATTCGTGAAAATGACAATGTCAGACATCATTAAAATTCCATTCACACCAAATCGAATGTGTCACAAGTGATTAAACGCAAAACTAAATATTTATTTATTTATTTATTTATATCGTGTATTAATTGTATGATTGAGTCGTGTAACGCCCAAAAAAAAAATATAGAGGCACCGAATGATTGTTTTAATTAGTAAATAATCTGAAAAATATAAATCAATAATCCGCCAATTATTTAAGAGGTTTCGTACAGTTTTTCTCCGTTTATCAGTATTATTGGCAGTTTGTGCTAATGGTGGTTGATCGAGCCAGTCGTTCGTGTCCAACCGTAGGTGTGATCAGAATAATTGAAATGTCGTGACAAAACATTGCTGGGAACTTGAAATCTGTCATATTCCTGAAGACAATTCGCTTTTCGTAAAGTACCAAGCACATAAATTATTGGACGTGAAGTGAATATTAAAATTCCCGCAGTTATGGCTTTGTAATTGCAAATAATGACGAACGATATTGTGAAGCGTTTCGCATTAAAGTTAAATGTTTGTGGCTTTTTTTATGTAAGGTGCCTTGAATTGTATTAATGTATAGCCGTACTATTAAATTCAATGTAAAATATTGATGATTAAAAGGTTAGATGATTTTTTTTTAAAGTCATTCACAAGCATTGCCACAATACCATTATTCTTTAGGACTGTTGTAGTTTGTATTCCGTTTCATCCCTGTTTAGAGCGAACTAAACCAAAGAAAAAAATATATATAAAAAAATATAGAAAAATGAGAGAAATTTATGAAATCTTTCGAGTGCTGAAGAAAAGGTGCATCGGCGGTTACTGATTTCAAGTCCATTGTACAAAATTCAATACACTGGATCTCAAACGGCTCTAATTACTATAGGCCTCGTCGCAGCACTACAGCCCGTTTCGGGCCTTGGCTTCCCGTAACCGAAGTCTCCATCGATCTCGGTCCAGTGACTGCGTCCTCCAATTTTTAAATCCGAGCAGCGATGCACAGTCTTCGTCAACAGAGTCGGACCAGCGTTTCCTGGGTTTTCCCACTGGCCTCCGGCCCTCCGTTTTTCCCTCAAATACCTTTTTAGGTATTCGAGTTTCGTCCATCCTTTGTACATGGCCAGCCCCTCCGGTTCGTCGAATATATCATACAACTCACTGTTGTATCTAATTCGCCATCGGTCACCATCACGTTTCGCTCCAATTATTCGTCTCATGACCCGTCTTTCGAAAGCGTTCAACATATTTGCGGATGCTTGTGTAAGGGTCCATGTTTCGCATCCGTAGCAAAGCACAGGTCTTACTATTGATTTGTAAACTTGGAGTTTGGTCTTCCTGTGTACGCAGCTGGCCTTAAGAATAGCTAAGACTGAATAATACGTTTTATTTGCGAGCTGGATTCGTCTTTTTATTTCATTCGTTTCATTTCCACTCTTTGTCAATTTTGTGCCTAAATATATGAATTCGTCCACATTTTCCAAATTATATTCGTCAATTGTAATGTTTTGTCTATTGGGGGTCCTTTTCCTTGTTTGTGTCATTATTTTCGTTTTTACTATAGGTGTGGTAGGCAAACTGGATAATTTCACATCATCGCGGAAATTCTTATCAAGCAGTTTTCGGAGTCAATTTCATTTAAATTTGCATAAATAAGCGAATGAAATATTGATTATATGAACTGGAGCCACTGATCGTATTCGCAATTAAGCGTTAAATTGACGGCAGCCCTACCCTAAAGAGGGTTCTTCTTGTAAAAGGGGGGTTCCACGTAGTCTTCCTTAACCATTTTAACCTGCTTATTGAGTTTCCATGCATCCTCAACTTGTCCCAAAAATAATAATGTTGCGGCCGACTTGTTAGCAGTTTATTTCTTATTATTAGCGTCAATATAAGCGATTACAATTTCACTGGTTTATTTCAATTCCTCGGAACATTTGCTCTTATACTCACAGAATCGTCAACGTAATTCAACCCAGCGGAAAAAAGCGCTTGTAAAGCATTTTTAAATGCGCTTAGTTGGACGCGAAGAAGTGCTTCGAACTCGCAAGACTTTCATATACATTTTAACGCTCCAGATTTAATAGAGGCAATTTTAAAGCGCATTTTCAAAATTATTTTTTGTATTGAGCAAAAGACGCGATTCAGAACTCAAATGCGTGTAAAGAATAAGCAAGTGTTTTTTTTCCCAGTCAAGAAGAATCTGGGATCTTAAATCGCAATGCAGCCGCGTTAATCACTATGTCATCTACACTCAAAAACATAACAGAATTATGATTGGGCTTAAAGCCCAATCATATAATACTCTAGATGAGATGGAAATGACTTTAATATATCGGAAAATATGTCATCTCAAATTCTTTCGAATAGTGAGTAGAGACTTTGCATGGGAGGTGGTAGAAGTAGAGGAGGCGGGTTTGTATTTCTCCTATGTGACACCGAAAATGGAATGTAAAATGAATTTAAAATTTTTAGTTTTCATTATTTTTAAATAAATTGGACATAGTTTTGCAGAAATTGTGGCATTTGTATGGGAGGTGGCAGATGAAGTGGAACGTTGTCGATGATTTTGAAACTGCTTATCATCACCCTTATCACTATGCTTTGATTCAATTTCAAAGTCGACAGCTGTCATATATTCGAAGGAGAAATGCTTTTCTTGAATTTATAATACAGATATTTATATGGGAGGGGGTAGAAGGAGAGAAGCTGAGCTGATAATTTTTTCCAGCATTTATTCCAACTATTAAAAAACAAATTCTGGCAAAATTTTAAGTTTGTAATTTTTCTAGTTTTAATGGAAATCGATATAATGCATTTAACAAAAATTATGCATTTGTATGGGAGGGGGTAGAAGGAGTGTAAGGATGAAAACAATTTTTTTTCTCATTATTGATATTTCTATTTTTATACTTTATGCGAAATATCAAGTTGATAGCTTCAACAGTTTCGAAGAAAAATAATTTAATTTAAATTTCAAAATTTCGTGAAATTTGTATGGGAGGGGGTAGAAGGAGTGAGGTGAAGTTGATAATTTTTTCAATGTTGATTGGAATTATAATAAAATTAATTCTGGCAAAAATTTGTTTTTATAACTTTACTAGTTTCGATGAAAATCGAAAAACTGCATTTTTCAAAATTACGCATTTGTATGGGAGGGGGTAGAAGGAGTGATGGGATCGGATCAATATTCAGTCATGTTAATGGCATTTATACCATAATACTTTAGTCCAAATTTCAAATCGATAGCTTAAATAGTTTCAAAGAAAAATCAATTTCTGGAAATTTCGAAATTTCGTGATATTTGTATGGGAGGGGGTAGAAGGAGTGGGGGGATGTGGCCCGTTCACGAACTTAAAGTTTCTTTTTTGCTAAAAATGACACACAACAAATTTCAGCATGATAGCTCAAAGCGTTCGAGAGTTATGCTGTAGACAGACGGACAGACGGACAGACGGACAGACGGACAGACAGCAACTCGGAATCGAAGTTTTTGAGCGACAACAAATATTTCTGTACCCTTGGCGGCTCTGTGCGAGCATTATTTCTTAGCGTTACAAACGGTAAGGCAAACACAATATACTCTCAGATTTCATCTAGAGTATAAAAAGTCGGTCAAAAGCGTGTGACTACAAGCCGCATTAAAATGAAAGACCGCAGCATGTGCTTTTCCCTAACATCTTTATAGGCGATCTTAAAGCACATGTACTAAGGAGAGCTCGAAAATAGATTTTCAAGCGCTTTGCCCAGATTTTCCAACTAGGAGCTCCGTATGTTAAGGCTGGTTGTACTACGATTTTGTATACTATGTTAGCAACTTATTTTCTTCGGACGTTTGAGACTTTCTGTTGGATACAATGTTTAGCCGTATTTGAAATAGTTTTGCCAACATGATTCTGGAAAATTAGTTTAGGTTCGAAATAAATTCATAGATATTTCACAGATTTAGACCATGGTTCGGCTTCGCTAGTAGTAATTGTAAGTCGACGTAAGTATCGTGAGCTATAGTATGGTATTAGGCATCATTTTTCATTTGTGAAAGCATTCTGAGACTTTTTCGAGTTGATCTTGCAGGTTGTTTATTATTCTTTGAGGATCTGTAGCTGTAGATAAAATGGCGGTGTCATCTCCAAATTTAGCTTTTTTTCGACATATTTTGAGGTGTTACAAGAATGTTTATGTCGTCAGTATACACTACAAATTTGATTAGCTTGAAGCATACTCCAACTTGGTATCAACGAAGAGTTTTCGCAAGTTTACTACTTTTTTTTCCTGTTCTCAAGAGAGCTTTCACTGTCCTTCTTCGAGTATTGGGAATCTGAAGGTGTTGTTTAACTGTCCAGGTCATCTTTTATCTTCAAGATTTCACTCTAATGCCTATCTTGTGGTATTAACATATGGAACTGCTTTCTTATGGTTGCCCAATCCAATTCCATTTTCTCCTCTTGATCTGCCTCAATAAAGATTTCTCGTTCGTTAAATTCCAAAAGTCTGTATTGCTAATAAAGTTCGGCCAAAATATTTGGCATATTAATCATCGACACTTGTTGATGAACACCTGTAGTTCCTGGGTGTTGGCATTGAATATAAACTCTGTTTTACTGGGTATAAGCGATTTTTCCATATTGAGTATTACTATCAAAATGCTGCTCTTCAAAGCCCTCTAAAGTAGAAAGCCATGCAAGTCAATCCAACAACAACACGTTGGAGTCATAAGAAAAATGACAGTTCCATACAAATTCGATCGTATGGAGCAGACACGGCGGGCTTCGTAAGAATCGCGTTTATTCTTAAATGCAGTGTTAAAGATAGTTCAGCTTTCCAAGGCACTTTATTAATAGTGCTTGGCATGTAACTATTCCACGTTGATATCAGTGCAGTAGATTTTTAATTGAAAAAAGTGTGATCAAAGTTAAATCTCGGGTTCTGATACCGAAGAAAATCTTTCACTCATATTCTGCAGAGTTCTCCGGTTAATTTTCACACAGAAAACTGAAGAATTTTGGTTATTACGAAAAGTATGCACTCGCGTAATATTTCCCTGTTGTTTTCGGTAAAATGTATTTTACGACAAGTTCGTCAAAAATAATACAGGTGGTCTTTTGAAATGGAAAAAATCCATGACGTCACACTCACTGGAGTCATTCAAGATGGCCGCTACGTCAGTTCTGCCTAGCTTGGTATGTAGAAAGCTTTGTGCTCTTGCCTTGTCTGTTATTTACATCATTTTCTGCGCCACCGTTTATTGCCATTATACTTCCTTCCATCTAGGATGTAATGGCTTACGCTGACGTAGTTGATTTTCACGGCGTTGGTTTCATTGTTGAAAAAACATTTTAAATATTACTTTAAAGTAATTATACTTTTCTAGGTTTTAGGGATATGAAATCTTCGATAGGTTTTTCAATAATTAATAACTGAGACACCTCTTTTTAAACAAAAGGCAGGTTTAACCGGATCAGTCCCTCTAGACACATGGAAGACCTTAAAATTTTTTTAATTATTTTGTTTACTGAATGATTCTTCTGCCAATGCAGAAATTATAGAAAGCACTCCCAAATGTCTGAGTTTTTCAAAATTATTGTGCATAGGCTGGGACAATTTTTTTGCGCTTAGTACTTCACTTGGACTATCTATGTTAAATCGACAGCATATTTGTCGGCCAGCTACATAAAGTTTCGTAGCATGTCATCATCACACTTGAAAACAAACTGTTGTGCCACCTTCCGAACTTTTGCGTATTACTATTACAATACGGCAGTGTTTCGGCTTTGCTGTTCTCCTTATTTACTCAGCAAGCAATTTAACGAGCGCTCGTAAATAGTGATCCAAAAACGAACATGAAATGACACAAGACTAATAAACTGCGTGATGATCTTAGGCAAACTAGACAATAGTGTAAATAAGAACGGTCCCACGACTTTCGTTCTTGTTATATACAAGAAGTTTTTATCTTACCATGCGCATTGACACTGTCAAAAATAATTTCGTGTCGATATCTTAAAACATTGCAAACGCAAACAGTGAGAGACTTAGTTAGCAGAGGATCGTAATCGAGTCAGTGCATGATTGTCTTGAGCGCTACCATGAAAAATTAAACGACATAAACAACAGAATAGAAAAATCATCTGCGATCTTCTCTTGTTTGGCCCTAAAATGCCAGTTCTTTAATAAATCGTTAATGTTTCATAAATAATATCGTTTATGAATCGTTAACGATATTCATTAATGAATTAACATAAAAATTATTAACGACACATTAACGATTCATTGATAACGATTATATACTTTCTTATGTACTCGTTTCTTGCATTTCTTGCGTTTTACTATTTATTAATAAATCGTTAAAAGTAATTCATTAACGGATGTCCATTTAGTCCGTATGATGAATCGTTAATGACTCGTTAACAAAGCTCGTTAACGATCAAATCGTTCATTACAAATTCCTGTTAAGACCCCCTATAGGGGCATAGGACAGAAACAACTCTCTTCCACAAGGCGCGATCCTGAGCATCGGCTTTAAGCTGTTGCCAGGATTTGTTTATTCCTCTGGCCTCCTGCTCAACTGCTCGCTTCCATGAGTTATATGGTCGACCAACCCGACGTCTTCCTTGAGGGTTATAATTCAATAACGATTCTTTAACTAATTATTTTGTTTCCTTGTGCCGTATAGCTGTAGCGATATTTTCTTTAGTGTTAGTTAGCAGTATGCTATTGCTCTGATCATCTTATCTAGTGTTGTGTAGCAATCCTTTGTTTCTTATACATTATCAGGAACTGTGGTACCCCAGTATTTTAATTACAACACGTAAGAGTTACACCTTTATTGCTCTCGTTACCTGTACCGCATAGCAGCAATGTGGCGGACCCTAAAGACCACCCAAGGTAGTCGCCCCTATCGCAACCCCCATAGCACGGGTCTGTCGAGAGGACTCAAAAAATTCCGTTAAAAGGCGAACATGACCCATAATGACGAAATAATTTTAATTGCGTAATATAGCTTATGCATAGCAAGTTCATCTGCAAACTTGTTAAATATTTTTCAAAAACGTCAACATGAAAATAGTTATCGCATATCCGAGCAGATACTTAAATAAATACAATAAATAATACACGGACTGCTTAACATATTATATTTCCGCGCCATGGACACGTGTATCTAATTTTTTATCTCACATTCTCCCAATTAAAATCGAAAGTTATGGCATAATTTTCTCACATTTTTAATTTACATTTTTTCGCATATTACACAATGGACTGGGAGGTGGTCGAATCAATAGTGTTAATAATAGATTTTTTTCGTATTAATGAATTAAAATCACATGACAGAAGATTACACTCGACGTACAGAAATTCTCATAACTAGCGAAGAGTTCAATGTCAAGTGTAATAATCATAACTCATCGCATAAGTTAGGTTGATAACTGCAGGTGATGTTTTGAGAATATGATCAAGATAGTGTTTGTAAAACATGAAAATGATGAAGCTAGCCGTGAAGATCATTTACAATGACGATGATTCAAAGCGCAATCATCAAGACTTAAACACTGAAGGTTATACACATGATACTGATTGCCTTTGATCCATAGATCAAAGATATAAGAACCGTTGAAAATTATTAAGAAAAATTATTGTGTAATGTCGCAATAGATTTAACATACCATATGACCTAGGTACCTAAACAAATAAACTGGGTGACACGTTTGTTCTTTGCCGATTGTTACACAAACGATCTCCGATCCATACAGACATAATGAACCAAGTCCAAGAAGACTTAAATTTTTAGTACGTATGTACATGCAGAAATTCTACCTAAAGGCATTCGCAACATACGCAAGGCTAAGTGACATTTGTTATTTGATTGAATACACATCAGGTACAAAACATGAAGTATCTATACGTTGTAGTCGCATGGGTATCATTAATGCATCTACGAAAGAATGTCAACGGTGTTCAAAGATTGATGTACTATGTAAATCGATTGGAGATAACAAGAGTCTTTAGGTCGTTAGCATAGACCTTGATAGGATCGTCTTCCTTCAATTTGCACAAGTTTCGCAAAATGTACTCTATTCGCTTCGATAGAATAATGAAAGGTTAACGTTAGCGTCATTGAAATTTATTGTGTCCCCGATTTCAAAGCCGGGCATATCTAATTGAATGACTGACAGGTTAGATCTCCAATATTTTAACGATGTGAACGGACAAGATCTCTTTACAATATTAAAGTCAATTACAATTTATATATTGCTGATAGTTCGACGATAGATGATTACATAAATTAGTGTATTCTATCAATATGGTTGTTTATGTGAGAATTTTACTTATTAAGCTGATTTATTATACCTTATTAATTTCTACTGATACGAATAAATTCATCATTTGCATCCCGTATGCATAGCATTATCGAGTTATCTATGCCAAACTGTAGACAGGGCCACTCGCATCGCTGATGTTGCAGGCCGAGGATCTTATCTCCTTGATCTTTCCTTAACTTCGGACCCTGCTGAATACTCGATTTTTGTTAATTCTCCACTGGAAAGCTCAGACCATTGCTTAATTTCCGCCCACTTTCTAGTTATCATATCGACGCCAATCACGCTAACTCCAAAAAGTTGGTATGACATTACGGAAGTGCCGATTGATTAAGCTTTAAGCAGTTTTATCATTCATTTGATTGATCAATATGCTTCAAAAGAGGTGTTGAGTATGCTTCTTCCTGCAGTAAGCGAAACCATCTTGTTTGGACTTTTCATCCCCAAACCTACAAACCAATCAAACCCAGAGTTCTAAGGAGTAGTTTAACGAAAAATGTAATACTGCGATACGAGCTAAAGAGGCAGCTTACCATGCTTATAAGCAGCTGCCATCTAACCTAATCGGGTTAATTTAAAAAAAAATCCAGCTTATAACGAGAAAAATACTTGCATGACCAGAAATTGAGGCAAACAATTTCGAGATATATAGGGCAGCAAAAGTTTCTGCTCTCTCGCTCGTCCATCAGAGGTAGTTCTGCATCATCAATTCCGTCTTTAATCTGCATCAATGAGATTATTAAATAATTAAGTAAGTACATGAAGGCAAACATATAAGCGGCTTAATTTGCTGCCAACTCTTCCTTACCACCAACGAACTCTTACCTTCCGAGCTATACCGCGCTAAATTCCTCCTTAGAACAAACGCGTAACGTATACCGAGTTCTGAAGAATCCAAATGCTAAAAAATCGTTCAGCTCAGATGAATCCTTGCGCTCGTCCTTAAACATTGCTGCGCCTATCTTGCTAAGCCTGTATGCAAACTTTACCGTATTCCCTTATTGTTCTCCACTGACTCATCTTCGTGAAAGCTAGCATATTTTCAGTCAGTCCCAAAAAAGGAGAACACATTAATCCAGCTAATTATCGCCCAATAGCAATAACCTCACTTCTGTTGAAGGTCATAGAACAACCGTCAACCGTAAAGTTATGGAATATCTCAACATCAGTGAGACTGATGACAAACAGTATGGATTCCGAAAAAAAATCTTCCAAAGGGGACATTTGAACCACCTTTACAGAACGTTAGAACAAAACCATCCACCAGTTTGATGAATAATGTATTGTCGCCATTGACATTTCTAAGGCTTTCGACAGAGTATGGCACAACACCCATTTAAACAAACTTAAAGCTATTTGTGCGACTGGGATCTTTCGATGTCTATCACCACCCCATTAATTTCTCTTTTGTGTACGCGTGTATCTCTGATATATACAACTATTATCCTTTCCTTTTGGGAGAGGGACATTATGCTTATCATTCTAAGAGTTAACCTGACCACCCTGGCCTGCTTTTGGTATGAATACCACTCGTTCTTTTCTCCATATTAGAAGTACGCAGTTTAATTTGAGACATCCTTTGAAAATCGTTTTCAGCCACAGAATTACATATCCTTCCAAATTTTTTTCGTGGCTGGTTCTATTCCATTCGGTCCAGGTCGAACAATAAGAAACCATCATTATTAATTTTTATTTTCGAAATCAAAGCCCAGAAAATGCTCCAAGTGCTGCACGAATCCGCCAAATTTTTACATCAGTTTTTTGATCAGCAACCTAAAAAATCACTGGTTTGGTGAATGTTTTCACAGTGCATTTCGAATTGAAAGAAAAGATTTCCGGAGTCTACACTGTTACGCTTTATTATTCGGGACGTTTCGGTCTCTGCTGAGACCTTTATCAAACAAAAAATCACTATTTCATATAAAATTTATATACATGTACGTACATATATATATATTTCATATAAAAATGTTATTATTTTTAACGCGTTATTAACACTTTAAACCGTAATTGTCGCCAATTTAGATTTAATATCTACCTAATAGTTCTAATAGTAACTTTAATTATACAGAGTTAATTAATTATTAGTTTTGCCTCCAACATGTAAGAATCTCACGTTTTCAAGAACATACCATAAATTCCAGACCGACGATGTAAGGTAACGTTTAGCATAATCATATTCAACGAGGACATCCATAATCCAAGAATAATTACATTTTCATATAAGATGATTTTTTTTTTCGTATTATTATTTTTAAATCTATGCGAAATAATAATTACAACAGACTACTGGCAAGAAGGCATTGTAGTACGCTAATATGATTTTAAAAGTCAGACCTTGTATTGTTTTCATGCGCACAGGTAATGATCATGATCGGTCAGTTATTTAATGTGTTTATGAATGGGTTAAGGAGGGCCTGCCAGTGCTCGATTGTTAACCGCATTATGGTATAAAGTAACCATAAATTCTAGAGATGGCTATGCGGTCGTTGTCGGTACTTGGAAGGCAGTCATTTAAGTATTATTCGAGTAATATCATAACGTACGGCATATTTTTCATTAATTAATCGAAGGTGTATTTCTGTGTCGAGGTAAAGTCAATATAATGTGTGTATACGAGTAGAGGGTATTCTTTCGTAATTTATGTATTGGGTCGGATGACATCAATATCTTTTTCGAATATCAATATTCGCATTATATGTAGCTAGGTATGTTCGAGGCGACATATATATATTGCCAGTATGATTTTAAAATTTAAAATCTTCTGTGGAGGACTAACACACGAAATGGCATAAACGTGAGGAGGTGCAGTGGTGTAATTTTATTTGACACAGAAGGTACGAGTATGTGCTAAACACTGTATAGTTTTGTCTCTAACATAATGCAACTGATCTTATTTATGCTAAAAAGAAAAGAATCGATTCGATTCGGTAAGACTTGCAGATATGTCAACACATCGAGCTATTCGTGATTCACCGTAGGATGTTGATATTTTTAGTGGAAATTCTTAGGAAACGATGATCACTCTGTTACTAGTTAGGCTATAGAATTCGTCACGATTCATGCAACCTTAATAAAATTTCAGATTTTTACGAAAATAAGTTGGCAATAATCGGTTTTACTTCATCTGTTATTTCCAATAGACGAAAATTTTTAGGTTCATTCGTTAAAATTTATGTGAGTTTAACGGTGTTAGAATAAATTTAATAAAAGTGGTGAAATCTTAAATTTATGTACAAATCGATATACCAATTGATAACAAAGTGCAGCTGATTCAGTGTGGAAATGAAATTATTGGTTAAGGAAAATATACAGTTCTCAATTTTTTACCACAAGGAGAGTATATTCCGCAAAACTGCAAAAGTGATTATTGAGTTGCGCTTAGAGATCACAGATTTAAATCAAATCAAATCAAATTCCTGTTAAGACCCCCTATAGGGGCATAGGACAGAAACAACTCTCTTCCACAAGGCACGATCCTGAGAATCGGCCTTCAGCTGTTGCCAGGACTTATTTATTCCTCTGGCTTCCTGCTCAACTGCTCGCTTCCATGTGCTACATGGTCGACCAACCCTACGTCTTCCTTGAGATTATAATCCAGAGCGTGTTTGGCGATATTTTGCTCTGGTTTCCTCAAAGTATGACCGATCCACTGCTACTTCCGCCTTTGAATCTCAATACCTATTTTAATCTGGCCAGTTGTACTCCAAAGTTGCAGATCACTTCTGGCCAGAATATTCCTAAAATACGTCGGAGGCATTGGTTCACGAAAGTCTGTAGTTTCTTGGTAAGTCAAACGGTCACTTTCTACGTAGTACAACCATATAAAAACACGGATTTGACGCATGCATCAAAAACTCGCAGCTTCGTGCGAAGGGAGATCTCTCTTAACCTCCAGAAAGGGAAAGGATACCGAAGGCATGACGTGCTTTATTTAGCCGAGCCTCAACATCCTTTTCGGCTCCGTCGTCCGTGCTGACAATGCTTCCGAGATAGCAAAAATCTTGCGTCTCTTCCACATCCTGTCTGTTAAGAACAATCGGCGTGCGTGCGTTCGAACCCATGTGCATGTACTTAGTTTTACGCACATTAATTTTCAGTCCCGCCTCTTTGCATTTAGAATGCAACGAGCGAACATTTGACTCCGAACGGCTATGTGCAAGCAAATACACGTCATCAGCATAATCAAGGTGGCTTAACATATTAAATAGTCTCCATTGAAGACCTTTACCTTCCCCACCTTCCAGTGCAGCTTTCAAGATGTCACTTATTACCACCAGAAGCAGGGCTGGTGATAATATGCAGCCTTGTCTGACACCCGTTCGCACAGGAATGCTCTCGGACAGATCTCCTCTATGCAAAACGCGACACCTTGAATCTTCGTAGGATTCTTCTGGAATACCTCTCCTACGCAAAGCATTCCAAATGTAATCTCGCTTAACGCTGTCGAAAGCCTTCTCAAAGTCCACAAACATGAGATGTAGTGGCGAACCCATTTCGGCTGACTGCTCTCATATTATCTGTAGTGTACAGATTTAAAACAAAACAAATACTTACTAAATTATCGGGAGTACAAATTGAAGCCCGTCGTTTCCCAATAGATGGCGCTAGCAGTAGATTCTGATAAAAATGGCGGATTAGAAACGTCAAATGGTAAACTTAGGCATCTGTCAACAGCTCGTCATCATTAGATTTGGGAAATTTTATCGGCGTCATATAATTTTTTGTGCGCAAATATGGTATGTCGAACTGTGAGCCAAATAAGCGTCATTTGCGGGAAGTTTTGCTTTTTGCTTTCAGTTCAAAAAAATCTGCGGCTGAGGCTCGTCGAATGATTTTTGAAACTTATGGTGAGGGTGCTACTAGTGAAAGAACGTGTCACGAATGGTTTCAACGCTATAAGCTGGGTGACTTCGGCGTGGACGACAAAGAGCGTCCCGGAGCGATTAAGAAGTTTGAAGACGCAGAATTGGAGGGATTACTACACGAAGATTCATGCCAAATGTAACAACAACTTTCAGACTCATTGGGCTCAAAAGAGGAGCAATTTTTTCAACGCGGAATCCGTATGCTGCCACAAAGAAGGGAAAAGGTTTTGGCTAAAGATGGGCATTTCTTTTTTAATAAAAATTTAGCTATTTTACGCAATAAAGGCTCGAATTCCGTTTCTCGGTTATTTTAACGCAAATTTTCCAGTCTCACCTTGTCATAGATATACATAGTCGCTTTCTTAAATCATCCCGAAATTACTCGAAAACTATTACTTGAAAATTTATAATATTATCAATCAATATGTTTAGCATTAATTTGTAGATAATCTAATAAAGTATTTTAGGAAGAGTATGAAGCTTCATAGAAAATTCAAGAGTACCAAAAAACACAACTGAACTACGATTGCGCATAAAGTCAAATCAAGCGATGCACTGGAAGATATCGGGTTTTCCAATAGGGACTTGACAACTTTGAATTCAATTTGTGAACGCACCCTTTCACTAATCATCAAACTGTCACTGTCAATTTATTCAGTAAACTTAACATTTTTATCATGGTAAAGTACACGAACGAACAACGTCTCAAATGGTTTGCATTTTATTTTGAAAAAAAGTTGTCAAGTCCTTATTTGAAAACCCTTTATAATATGTGAACAGAGAAAACTTCATAATTTGGGTGGAAGGTGGTGAAAGGAATGATTTGGATTCTGTTGATAGACGCTTTGATTACCATGCCAATTGCCAATGCCAATTTCCCGTAGAAGGGAATGAAGGGCAAAGAAGTTAATTTTTGAGCAGTTAATGAAGGCATTAGAAAAGGAATTTTTGGGAAAATATTTTGTTTCTACCACGTCTAGTTTTTGAGAAAATGTCCAAAGTCGCACGTTTATATGGGAGGTGTAAGAGGTTTCTTGATTGAAACTTTTTTTTTTAACATAATCTTCTGCAATTTTATTGACAAATCGGTCCTTGGCCTCCTGATCTTCAGGTTCCTTAAAATTTCTCATTAATTATTGTGGAAGGGTTGTTAGACCTTCGCGCAACCCTCTATCTATGAATTTTCATTTTCGTAGATTGAGGTGACCAAGGTAAACCCAGGCTGGAGTTATGCTTCGACCGGAATTGGA
Source organism: Chorisops tibialis (assembly GCA_963669355.1). Taxonomy (NCBI): domain Eukaryota; kingdom Metazoa; phylum Arthropoda; class Insecta; order Diptera; family Stratiomyidae; genus Chorisops; species Chorisops tibialis. The sequence continues at coordinate 20,760,587 of OY770264.1, forward strand.
ATTCACGGAACTTCGCAATGTGGACAAACACATTATCCACTAGGCTACACCCTAGCTTTTTTAACATAGCGCGCAGTAATTTTCAAACAGGATGTTTTTTGATCCGATTGAAAATACGGTAGATCACGGTAAACTGTTCTGCAACATTGTCATACAATACTTTGCGATGAAGCGGAACAAATTATTTTTCTTTATTTTGCGACCAGTTGCACTTTTTTCCGTTGAGGCTGACTCGGGTTATTATGGAGCCATACAAATACAGCAATAGTCACACAAAAAATACACATAGTCAGATGTACAATGAAGTTCACTTTGTTTTTTTCCTGGGACTTCAAACAGTAGAAATCAGTCAGAATTCATATACAGTGAAAGCTCCCTTAGCGGACAGCTCCAATAAGCGGACATCTCTATTAAGCGGACAAATTTTCTGGAACAAAATTTTTCCCTATAATTTCCCATAGAAACTACTCTCTCTTAAGCGGACGCTCTTGTAAGCGGTCGCGGACACTGTTGCTTGGCACATTCACACATAGAAATCTCCTGTAAGCGGACATCCGCGTAAATAAATCGGGGAATTCCCGAATTTATTGGTTTGGTGAATGTTTTCACAGTGCATTTTGAATTAAAAGAAAAGATTTCCGGATTCTACACTGTTACTCTTTATTATTCGTGACGTTTCGGTCTCTGCTGAGACCTTTATCAAACTGCCACGTCACGAATAATAAAGCGTAACAGTGTAGAATCCGGAAATCTTTTCTTTTAATTCACGAATTTAGTTTACGAAATAGACAAGGAAAAAGCTAGAACGCGAGCTCAGTTGACTTATTGCGGCTAGTTTTCGGGTGGTGTAGGTTTTCCTCCGTGTAGCATAAGAAGAAAAGAAAGAAGAAGAGCGTTAATAACACATTTATATTCTTCCGCAAAGTGTAGACGGGGATGGTTGTGAATTAAAGCACAAATAAAGTGAAATAAAGTTTTAATAAAAAAGTGTGTTGTACAAATTATTTATTTATTAATAAGTTGCCAGTATCATGGAATTCGAATAAAAAATCCTGGATGACAAGGGCAATCATGATTGAATGGTTGTCACAATTAGATAGAAAAATGGCCATGCAGAAAAGAAAAATTATATTATTTTTAGATAATGCAGCCTCCCATCCCCGCGAAATTAATCTAACAAATGTAAAAATTATTTTCCTTCCACCTAATACAACTGCTGTATGCCAGCCGTTGGACTAAGGGGTTATACACAATTTCAAATGCTTTTATCGAAATCAAGTTTTGAAATATATTTTATCTAAACTTGGAGATGTTAAATCTGTAACGGAACTTTCAAAAACCACTAATGTATTAGATGCGATATATTTCATTAAAAAATCATGGAATAAAGTCACTTCCAACATCATAATGAATTGTTTCGGCAAAGCTGGGTTCAAGAAAAGAGGATATGACTATAGTTCAACGGAATTTGAACCTGAAGATGATCTTCCATTATCAATACTTTCCGATTTAATTAGAGGTCTCAACGAACTTGGGCCCATAGAAGGCCAAAATCTGGAGAACTTTATGACCGTTGACAACAATATACAAACGGAAGATGACAACTACAATTTTACAACCGAAAACATCAGTAACGAAGATGAAAGTGCTTCAGATATAGAAATTCAGGAAATTACTCCGGATTCACATTGTATCACTTCCTATAATCAAGCTTTAAATCTTGTTGATAGCTTGAAAAAATTTACTCATGATGATTTTACGGCATTTGAGTACATAAAAAATCTAGAGAATCATTTTCAAAACTGTCTTATACACCAGAAACGAAAAAGGTTACGTCAACAGAGCATGTTAAATTTTGTTCAATTAATTACTAAGTAGTATGTATTTACTTAATTTTCACTGCAGCTGGTTTATTTAACTGCATACATATGTACATAAATGTATATTATATTATTTGATCGAATTTTTTTCTTTGAATTTCTTAATTTCATACAATGTGTACTCCAAAATGAATAAACGAGCTAAGAACAAAATTTATTATTTATTTATCTCCTCTTCTTTTTCTTTTTTCCCGTAAGCGGACAGCTCTCATAGCCGGACAAAAAAGTTGGCACCATCAGTGTCCGCTTATAGGAGCTTTCACTGTACCGAAATTGATCACGATCCCAAGAGTTCCCCTTTATTTTAGGAACCTAAAAAGTTGTCTAGATCACTAGCCAACTTGTACAAACTTTTGCATAGATAACGAATATTACAATTATATCTGATGGCTATAATAATAAAATATCTGCCAATAAGTCGTACGCAACTTCATTATTCTTAAAAGAAGTTGAGGATGCGTGGAAAGTCATTATGCAAATTACAATGGTTGCACGTCGATGTCATATACCCAGCATTTTTCTAGCACCAGTTTAGCAGAGTTTTATTGTGAATATTTGATCGGTAGTTCATCATTCGCCTCTGAATCCACCTTGACATTCTCAAATTAAGTTTTCAGCATGGGGTTTAACCCGATACTTATGATCTTTGTCAAGATTTTATAAGATATATACAGCAATCAAATCCCTTCATAGTTTCCACATCAGAGTTTATCGTCCTTTTTATATTTCGGATATAACTATAATGCTTTTACGCCAATCGTTCGGTACTGTTCAATGTGCCAGATTTGCGACACCATAATGTGGATTTTCCTATCAACGCAGTTACGCCCGTTCTTTCGCTGGTATTTCGTCTATGCCCGACGCTTCTTGTTTTTTTTAAGTTTTTAAGGGCATCTTTCATTTCTTCTACTGTTAGGAGACTCAATATGTATTCATCGTCAGCAGGTTGTCACAGTAGAAGTCAGTGATGAAATCGGGTTAATCAACTGTTGGAAATATTGCCCCCATCTCGTTTGTATCTCTTCCATGTCGCTAATTATATATCCTGCTGTGTCCTTGCAAAGGCTCGTTTTCCGTTGAAATCCTTGTTTCTGCTTTTTAACTAGAATTTCATCATACTTGCTTTTCTTTTTTTCTGGAGGTTTTGTTTGCAAATCGTCAAATGGCTCTCGTTGATCGTTCAGCAAATTGTTTATAAGCTGCGCTCATTTTGTTTATTGCATCTCGGCATTTATCATCGAACCAATCACTCTTCTTTCGCTAGGTCTGCTGGCCTCATCTGCGATAGACTTAATGCTATTTTTGAAGGAGAGCGATTGGCATTTCGTGGCTGATGCAATAGATTCGTCCTTCAGCTTCTTGATGTTGAATTTAAGTATCGGTTGGAGTTTTCCATGTCCTCTGTTTGCTGTACGACCTTGGAATGAGGCCTTGTCCAAATTGTGGTCAGAATCGCAGTTAGCACCTCGGAAGGCTCTTACATCTAGGATGCTGGAGGCTGCCCTTTTGTCTATGAGAACGTGGTCTATCTGATTATACGTCCTTCCATTGAGTGACGCCCAAGTTGTTTTGTGAATACTGCGATGGGAGAAGCATATTGAGCTTACAATGGTATTTCTACTGCAGGCAAAGTCAACTAGGCGTTCGCCGTTTTCGTTGCTAATATCGTGGAAACTGCGCCCTCCGGTTGTTCCTCTCTGTGTCTCCTCCTTCGCAACCTTCGCTCGAATGGCACTACAGCCCAAATCGGGCCTTGGCCTCCTGACATTCAGGTTCCTTAACATATTTCATTACTTATTGTGAAAGGATTATTAGCCCTTCGCACAACCCTACGAATTTTTTTTAATTTTCGTAGATTGAGGTGGCCAAGGTATATCCAAGCAAGCAATGGGCTGGAATTATATATTGCGCCGACCGGGAGTTGAACTCGCGACCTTCGCATTACCAGACCAACACGCTACATACTAGGCTACACCCTAGCTAACCTTCGCATTGGAGTCACCTAATATGATCTTGATGTCATTTGAGGGCAATGAGTCATAAGTTGTTTGAAGGAGACTATAAAACTCATCCTTAGTTGCCTCGTCCTTGTCTTCCGTAGAGGCGAAGTAATGAGCCAGATATTAAAAAAGTTGTATCTCTATGAAGTCCACACAATTTTCCGTTGATGGGTTTGATAAGCTATTTAAATACGAAGCGATTGAGTGGCTACTGCGCGTTGATGCGTTTCGTCTGCTTACGCCTGCTTACGACGAACTCGCCAGTAACGCTTTGTTAGCAGGCCCTGCCTTAAACACAAACAGAATACCGTGCTGGTATTGGGATTAGAACCCGGAAATTTTGAATAACAAAGCGGCCGTGCTGACCACTGAGCTATCTTGACCACATGCTACTAACCAACTAGGTTAGTAGCGTTGCGTTATAAGCTGCCACAGTACTTTCCCACCATTGACATCGATGTCTCTGTCTTTAAGCTGGTGGCTACTAGGTGGCAGTCGTGCACGTGAAGCTCTGCAAGCGGTGGCTGTGCTATGCTGTTGTTGTTGTAAGAACGTGTTGCTATATGAGCGAAGTATGAGTGCAATTGAAGAAAATTGTGCTGCGTGCTAGAGAGACGAAGATGCGATCCCGTTGATCACGTCGGGGCCACCAATTTAGCGAGTGATTGGCTTGCTCGTTAGAAAGGCTTGTGAAAGCAGGTCCTACCTTAGTCACTAAGGAAGCACCGTGTCGGCAGTGTGATTTTGAGTTGCAAGGCGGCTGTGCCCCGCGGCTTAGTCGGGTAGTAGCGTTGTACTATAAGCCGCCACAAATGCTTTGCTGACGGCAAAAGCTACTAACAATTTACGGCTTCCTGATGATTTTCCAATTTAAAGATTATGTGCGACCTAATGTCCGTTATTTCGCTGCCAAGCCATTTAGTTTCCTAGAGTACGACAACATCATCAATGTTGATTTTATCCACTTGTTACAGGAGTGAGTTTAGCTCACCAAGTTTGAACAAGGATTGTAAATTGTAAATTTCAGGTTGCGAAGAGTGTTCAATTTTTCGCATGCCGTTGAATCCTTTTAATCCTAGGCAAAGTTTTTTTTTTTTTTTTTGTGGTAACGAGTTCTTAGCCCATCGCTAACCGCATAGACACTGTCGGAGGCTGGACCATTTCAACTGAATAGGATATGTTTGAGTTCTCTCAACTATGCCCCGAGTCTTACTATATCCATTCTTAGCCTACTTCATGAGACGCACTGATATTTTTGGCTATTCAGGACGTCTCCTTCCCATCCCTTTTTTCACACCGGGCATGGGACCGTCTTGGGCGGAGTTTTTCTTTCAAGATCCTAGCTTAATATTTCAATCGATCGCATTTTTCTGTTTTTACCAATTGCCATGAAACACCTTGTACTAGTTAGAGCCCCCACCCATCGGCACATAACAGTTTTGATTGAAATTATTATGTATCAAATAGATATATGCACGTCAAAAATTTAAACTTTTATACTTTTACCAAAGCCCTAAAAAATTAGTGAAAGCTTTCAACATTTTGGGTCAGGGCCTCCCTCCCTTGGCCTCCTTCCCCAACTTAAACATTTAACTAAAATTATAGATCATTTAGCTCTGCAATCTTACAAATTTCAGTTTAATATCTGTATTGGATTTTGAGATATAACGATTTTAAATTTTGAAAAGTGCTCCATTTGTAAAATGTACCGCATTTCCCTCTACTACCATTATGACCAAGTGTTATATTTTTCTCATATTTCGCTGGTTAAGCTTAATATATGTCACTAGTTTCAATTACATAGCTCCAGAGAGAGTCGCGCTATAATCATTTTTAAGTGTTTCTCTTTTTTCCTTCCCTTCTGACCCTCTCCCTGACATGTACTGGATTATGGTGGACCTATATATCACCACAATTTTCGTAAAATATTAACTTTTTATGTCCAGAATTTGCAAAGATACAATCATTTTCAAACAAATTCGTCCAACAATTAGTTCTTAACCCCCCATTTTCGGACATCAATGGATAAACATATTAAATTAGTTTTAGTGTTAGTGTCCCACAAATCCATCTTTCTGGAGCCATAGTTGAGATTTTCGAATTCTTAGTTTTTGGTTCTTTAAAATCCCCGAAATTGTTGTCTCAGCCTATGATCAGCATCGTTCTACAATCCATCCAAAAATAAACTTTCTATCTTCAAGGGTTTGGGGTCAATGTGCGCTGAGTGGACACATACGGCGTTCGGCACATGGCGTACAGACAGACGATTCCTCGATTCGTCAGGTTCCTTAACATTTATTTTTTTTTGTGGAAGAGCTTTTAGATTAAGAAAAAACAAAATATCCAATAATTGAAGTAAAGCTATCCAAAAATACTGTTTGAATAATTCAATCTTTTAGTCCAAGTATAATTTAAGATAATTATTTAAAGCTTTTAGGGAGCGCTTTTCGCCCATTATCCAAAATTATCTGAAATCTCAAATCTGAAGAAACTTTCAAATGAAAGGACACTACTAAGAAAAAAAAAATTGTGTCCAAAATTTTAGAAACTAATATCGTTTCTGATTTCAAAATGGGTTTAAAATTGTTTGCGGACAATAAATATAATATATTGCAAATTGCAAAAACATAATCGAAAAGCAAAGTTTTCATCAAATAAAAAAATTATGTGGCTATTAAATCTTAGTATCGGTATCATGATCATTTATAAATAGATAATTGTATTTCTCAATCGATAATTTATAAAACCTAGTACAATGTCTAACTACACAATAAGATTCGTTCAATGATGCCAATTTGTCCTGTCGAAATTCAATCGATTTATTTAATTCTCTGTTATATTTTCAGTGTAATGTAACTACGAGAAAAAAAAAACTTTGCATTGAATTAATTCATCACTGTAGAATATGTTTCAATCGCAATGAAGGAAAAAAACCTCTTCCAATCGATTGAAAATTGTACTGAAAAAAGTAAGAGTTTATCTAATAAATGGAAAAAGAAAGCGACTGAGCAAAATTCAATGAGAAGAAGTCAATAGAGGAAATCCAAATTACCTTACTAATCTGAAATCCAATTAGAAAGAGAAAATACACAATTTGTTATTTAAGGAAACAGTTTTGTCAGGAAAAACCATTTTTTTTTATTACTCCGCACATTCATTAATTCCATTCATTGATCATCTCAACTACAAGATTAATATTTGTTAAGCCAGTTCGTATTGACTGATGTCTGATCTTTTCTGTGGTTTAAGTTCATGATATTCAGTTTAATTGACATGATCGCGAACAAGATCATTGCATACTCCTTACGAAACGGCGATCGTAGTGCGGCTGCCAGTGATCGTGATAAGCCTCATGAACTTCATGTCTCAATGAATGTCCGGCGATTTTGATATGCATATTATTACAAATCGTTTCGAATAAATTAATCGACTGCGCGATCTGATAAAGTGCACTTTTCGAGTTGTCAAATAAGTTGAATACAAAAGGTTAGAATACATAATTATAATTACAGCCGTGCAGAGACTGTAGCGAAAAATGCGAGTTGTTGAACCACATGATTGTCGATAATCATGCGGCAAGCAACATTTTAACATTATTTGTAGCCAGACTAATGACCGCTACACAAAGTTGATTTGTGATGTCTTTATAGTTAGTTTACACATATAATGCAACTAGGTAGACTATAGACCTTGTGACTGACCAACTCGGACTTGCACGATATAAATATCGGGGATATAATGTATTTCCTATACAACCCACACGATCCGTATATTCTCTGTCATTGGAATTCTTTATGCATTCTTTTAAAGGAGAAATATTTCATTGGATAAAAAGAAACTTAAGGACATATTAGTAGATTCGTGACAAACGGTAATATATAACTTTTTTAAATTGATCGAAAAAAAATCAATTTTCATTGTAATCGAAAAGCAGTAACATACCTACGTGTACCGAATGAATCTCACTGAATTAAAGAAGTGTCACCGACAACAACCCACATGATCCATGATCGCCGGCGATAAAACAAATCTTTCGACAAGTTTCGCATAACAATATTTCCAGTATGGAAATACAATAATATATTAAAGAAAAGATCACGACATCATCTCAACAGCATACCACAAACCCTTTCCTTCCTGTACGCCGCGAGATTATTTTACAGAAAACAGGAAGGAAACTTCAGCATATGAAGCTACTACCTTGCTACGAATGGTTTATTGATCGCGTTGTTTATTCATTTTTTCCTTTTCTTTTCTTATTCACGCGATCAATTTCTTTAACATGCCGCAAAATAGTAAGTAGCTACTACCCACCAGCAAGCAAAAACTCATGTTGTGGTCAAATCATATTATACACAAAACTGGTTAACTATAAATAAAACTAGTCCACTCTTCATTTCATTATTACCATTATTATTTTGCCTGCCATCAATTTAACGATCGTAAATTTTAACATGATCGTAGTGTTGTGAAAAAAAAAATCGAAAAAAACTTACATATGAATGTCGGCAAAATACCGCATAATAATATGAATTTACGTATATAAATTGTAAAAACCCTTGAATGAAAATGATTTATTTGGCTACACTTAAGTGATCTTTGAGTGTATATTAAGTGATCGGTTTAAAGTGTTGTAAAACGATCTTAATCGCATCAAGTAAGCACTTTGTAAAATGCAATTTAGGTTAAAATTAACGATAAAATGAATTCGTTGGAGCCAGAATATCAGTTGTATTATGCGAATGGAATTAATATCCATATGAGCATTCATTTACAAACGGGTGTTTATTTTTTATTTAAAAAAAATAGTGTATAACTTGCGAAAAATTACTGTAACGAATTTAGGTTTATGACATAAAAACGTTTAAGTAAAAGCATATCATAATCTTTTATCTTGAATTACATTCGAAATGGAAATAGGTAATTTAAAGACTATAGTTTTAATTAAATGTATTCGATTATTATCGATTATTTAAATCAGGTGTTTAATTACTTAGTTTAATAAGAAGATAAGTAAATCGAAATGAATGAATTAAAAATTGAAAGCTCGCTCATAACTTTTAACAATTTATCTGTGAATGTAAGAAACTGAATTCTATTAAAATAGAAACATAGTAACAAAGATATACGTAATTTTAGAATTACCTACATAGATTAATTTAATTAGATTATCATTTGTTTATAACTAGCTATCCCCGCGACTTTATCCGCGGAAGAATCGCAATAATATGTGGGGGGTTTTTAGTGTTTTTTTGCGAACAGCCATATACAATCATCATGCAATTGATATGTTTTAAATTTCAGATCAGTAACTTTCATACTTTTCAAGCAAATCGAGTGATATTCTGTCACATTGTATGAGAGGGGATAAAATGGGTTTACTTTTTCGCGAAATTACTTATAGTACTAATTAAGTATTTATTACAAAATTTAAGCGCGATAAATTTTATACGTAATGAGCAAATTGTTTTATCGTTTTTCATGAAAACGTTCAATTTGTATGGGAGGTGGTGACAAGAGTGAGGTATTCAAATAATTTGTATACCATAGATCACATTTACGATAAAAATAATGTACTCCATGTTTCAAATTCTTTGCTCCTATGATTTAAAAGAAAATTTTATTTTTATTTATTTTAAAATGAGTCAATTTGTATGGGAGGGGTTAGAAGGCGTGGGGGATTGAAATGAGACCAAATTACAATCGGTTTTTGCAAGAAAGTCAGACAGACAGACCTAGAAAAATTTTAAAAACGTGTGTTTCTGCTTAGTTATTGCTAAAATAAAGCGAAAAACTAACTCATAGCCATTTATAAAGAAATAGCAGACAGACACTACAATTATATTTACATGTATAGATGGTTCAAACAAAAATAACATACTATTACACTTTAGACATTATTTCAAAGAGTCTCGAATACTCGCAATACCAGTCCAAGAAAATTTTCCGCCCGGATCATTTTATTGAAAGCGCGCCCTTCCAATTAACTATTAGGTGTTGGAATTAATTCGTAGCGTTTTACAAAAGGTGACGTTACTCAAGTATCCGTAGTCACATATACAAAAGCAAATATTCTCCATAAAGCTACTGTCATGGCGCATCTAGTCCACTAAACGACATTTCTTTATCGAGTTTATAACATTTTGTTGTGCGTCATCAAACATGTAAACGTTCGTGCCCGATAATCTGTTTTTGCGGGGAATTTTGCTTCATTACTTCCACATGAAGAAAAGTGCCGCGGAAAGTCATCGCATTTCAGTAGACGTTTATGTTGAATATGCTCTAGCTGAGCATACCTGCAGAAAGTGGTTCGTTGGGTTCAAAAATGGAAATTTTGGCTTAGAAGACAAGGAACGTCTCGGACAACGCTTGATGAAGACCAGTATCAAACGCTTGCTGGGGACCTCTACAGACGTAACTGATGCGTTTGATCAAAGCATTAAAAGAAAAGCGCCCCCAATTTAAGGATCAACATGACAAGGTGATTTTGCTCCACGACAATGTCAGACCCCATGTTGCAAAAGTGGTGTAAACTTATTTAGAAACGCTGAAATGGGAAGTTTTATCCCACCCGCCATATTCACCAGACATCGCTCCATCAGATTTCCACTTGTTCCGGTCCTTGGCGAATGGCTTGTTAGAGCAGCAACTACGAAAGTACCAAGAATCTCAAGACGAAGAATTCTTTCGACGTGGTATTCATGCTTTGCCAGAAAGATGGAAAAAGGTAGTAGAAAACGATGGACAATACTTTCAATAATACCACTGTACTAATATTTTCAGAATAAACCATCAAACTTTGCAAAAAACGCTACGAATTAATTCCAACCCCTAATAATTTTTGATAAATTAATTTCTTGCTATAGTCGGTAGGCCAGTGACGCTTTGTTCTAAATCTTCAAGATGTAGTTTGACCATTCATTGAAACTTGCGCACCTACTTATTTACCTTCCGTACAATAACATGGAATTAACCCTTGTTTTGTGCAAAGGGTTATCTCTTTTAATTTCTCGAAAACAGCAAGAATATATAAGACCTAGCGTACTTCATTGATCAGAGCCAAAGTAACAAAATTATCAGAATATTGCTACAGTGCAGTTAGTATACTTCTATTCGGTGCAGATTGCCATAGTTTTTACATACGATACCCAAAAAAAAAAAAACAAATAAATTCAATGAAAAATGCTGCAGAAAAATGTTGGTTGTCTACAAAATTGGTTATAAACAGTGCGACAAATAAGTTTCGAGAAGAGTCGTGGCAATTATTGAAAGAAGAGATTTGAATATTTTTCGATTTTTTTATTCAAAATATTCTCCTCCAGTTTCAATACACTTGTTACAGCGATTCAACTGTGATTCAAATTTTGTGAAATTGCCTCTAGCGCTCGTCTTGTAGCAGTTTTGATGGTCGAAATATCACAAAAAAAAACATCCTTTCAACTTCAATTTCAATTTTGGGAATAGAGAGAAATCGCATGGCACCAAATCAGGTGGATACGGCAGATGATTCAACACGCAGACTTGATTTAGAGCCAAAATTTGACGTACAATGAGTAAGGTGTGACTCGGTGCATTATCGTGCAATAAACACCAGCTAGGGTGTAGCCTAGTGGGTAGCGTGTTGGTCTTGTAATGCGAAGGTTGTGAGTTCAAATCCCAACACATTGCCTGCTTCAATATATGTACCTTGGTCACCTCATTCTACGAAAATGAAAAATTCGTAGAAAGATGGTTGTGCGAAGGGCCAACAACCTTTCCACAATAAGTAATCAAAAAAATGTTAAGGAACCTGCATGTCAGGAGGCCAAGGTCCGATTTGGGCCGTAGCGCCATTATAGAAGAGAAACACCAGTGGTTGGGATCACGATATCCGAGTCGAATACGACGGATTCAGGCCATCAAACGCTTTAAAACGCCAGTTCCCTGTGGACAATTCTTTTGCTATCAAAGAATGTAATGAGCATTGTTTTGATTTTTGATGGCACTATCCGTCTGTTTTTGGCTTGTGGTGAAATTTTCATCATCCATTCCGCACTTTGACGCTTGGTTTTGGGGTCATACTGAAAGCACCATGTTTCGTCATTCGCAGTAATCGATTTCAGGATCACTTCTGGCGGCTGCAATGACTTCTTTGGAATGATTGACATGCACCAATTTTTGGGCAAAGTGTGTGGAACAAATGTTGCACAGACCTTTGTTTTGCTCAAATCCTCGTAATGAATGGTTCGGATCATTCCTTTTCTGATATTTAAAGCCTATTCCATCATTTTCAGCGAAGCACTGCAATCATTTCTAATAAAATCGCGTGCTTTTTCGATCATTCCAGGTGTCCGAGTCGAAATTGCTAGGATGGAGCCTAGTAGGTAGCGTGTTAGTCTTGCAATGCGAAGGTCGTGAGATCAAATCCCGGTCGACGCAATATATAATTCCAGCACATTGCCTGCTTGGATATACCTTGATCACTTCAATCTACGAAAATTAAAAATTCGTAGAAAAAGGGTTGTGCGAAGGGCTAACAACCCTTCCACAAAAGTAATATAAAAATGTTAAGGAACCTGAATATCAGGAGGCCAAGGTCCGATTTGGGCTGTAGCGCTATTGTAGTAGTAGAGTCGAAATTGGCCTTCCTTCATGATTATCATCTTCTAACCTATCTCTGCCTTGCAAAAACCGTTTATGCCACAGAAAAATATCTCTAGCTCTACTCAAACAATTACCGCCGTACACTTGCACCATTAGCTGCAATATTTCTGATACATTTTTACCAAGTTTTACGTAAAATTTAATAACTGCTCTTTATTCCATGTTATTATTTCAACATCGATAAAAAAGTTTTCTTGGAAGAACTGTCATAACTTTGCTTTTGCCGATTGGAAGAAAATTGGTATTACCGGAAAGAGGAATATCATAGCTTTCAAACGCCGGTCTGACCGAGTAGATGGCCCTTACTTACTCAGATATGGTACCAGTCTCGGAACTTATTTGTTGCACTGTATATTTTTCTTCAATGACACTACTCGAGAGATGATTAGTACTTCGCGCAACAATTTATCTACGAAGTTCCAATTTCGCAGATTAAGATGACCCAGATTACTAATTTAGGCAGACCGGGATTTGAACTCACGACCTCACTACCATTAAAAACCAACACGCACTAGGCTACACCCTAGCTAGCAATCTGTGGCATTAAAGTGAGAGTTTTTGGATGATTTTGAATGTGCTTATCAACATCCTAATCACATTGCTTTGTTACAATTTTAGCTCTTAAATGTTCGAAGGAGAAATACTTTTTTTAATTTCCAATTCAAAAATTTGTATGTGTCGTTAAGAAAGTGAAGATACTAGACTATTTTAGTTTTGTTCCTCTCCTGAAAAGTTTTATTTCTGATATTTTTTCCCAAAATTTTTATCTTTTTCTTGAAAATTATGAGAAATATCAAGATTTTTTTTGTTGACTGACCAAACACAAACACACAAGAGAAAAATAAACTGCCAACAAGTCGGGCGAAACTTTATTATTCTTGGGACAAGTTGCGGATGCATTGAAAGTCAATATGCAGGTTAGAGTGGTTAGGGAAGACTAAGTGGAAGAGGGTTCTTGAGCAGGGCAGTTGTCAATTTAACACTTTGCGGAAACATTCAAAAGCTCCAGTACATATAATCGATATTTAGTTCGTTTATTTATGCAAGTTTGCGTTTTTATGAGGGGAGGAGTGAGGGTTGATAGTAAGGGTGGGTGATCGTTAATAGTTTTTTAATTTACTGTTTGAATCACGTCCAATATTCTCTGTATAGAATGTATTTCATAGACGAAGTTGCATAAAATTTTCATAAAATTCGGTGTATTTTATTTTTTTATTCACGAAACCGAACATTTGTATGGGAGGTAGTAGAGTGGGTAAGGGAATCATAAGATTTGTGATGCAGTTTTATTTCATTTCTCTTGTAAGGTGCTTGTACAAATTTCCAAGTTCGTAGCTTTTAATTTGTTGGTTATTAGTTGATTTAATTAAATTGGTCAAAATCATACTTTTGTATGGGAGGGGGTAGTAGGGCAAGAGTGATTTCAAGACTTTTGACGCAATTTTGTTTCAATTATTTTTCAAATTTCTTAAGAAAATTTTTAAATTGATAGCTTCAAATAGTTAGGTGACAATTGATTTCTTAATAATGGTCGAAATCATACTTTTGTATAGGAGGGGGTAGAAGAACAGGCGTGATCTCAAAACTTTTGACGCAGTTTTATTTCAACTATTTTTAAAAGTTGTTAGTTAGGTGATTTCTTGAAAATGGTCGAAAAAATAATTTGTACGGGAGGGGGTAGAAGTTTTAAAGGTTTTCGACCAGTTAATATTGCGATTATTTAGGGATTTTTTTTAATGCACTTCGCAAATTTTCAAGTTCCTACCTTAAAATTTCACTCAAAAATTTTCTGTTTTTGTGTTTTTTTTTCAATACACATAAAACACCTTGTGCACATTAGACCGGGGGGTCGGTTTATAACAATTATGGATCAAGTTATTATTATTTTTCTATTTACATCAAATAGATGTATCTACATGCAAAATTTAAACTTTGTAACTTTCCGCAGAGCCCTAAAAAAATCACTCGAAATTTTCGACACTTTTGCTTACCTTCCTCCCCTTATACCTCCCAAATTAAATTTTTGCCATAATTAACCACTATGTAGCTCTACAAGCCGACAAATTTTCGATTTGATATCTGTACTATTTTTTGAGATATAGGGATTTGTAGTTTTGAAAAATTTTTTGAAATGCTCCCCATTTCTCCCAATATTATTATTTCAACATTTTATATTTTTTTCGTATTTTCCTTGTATAGCTTAATATATGTTTCAAGTTTTAATTACATACCTAGCTTAAAAGAAAGTTGAGATATTAATTCTTAAATGTTTTTCTTTACTCCCAAACCCCCCTGACCCTCCACCTTACAATAATTAGTCACTTTCTAAGCTGATTCCGGTCCCAAAATATGAATTTTTTACGATAAGTAATTCGGCCGACAATTTGTTTTTAGCCTCCCCCCCTTTTCGGGCGCCAATGGATAAAAAAATTTAATTATTTTTTATGTTTGTCCCAAAACCCCCTCTATATCTCTACTGATTTTCAACTTCCTATCTGCATTCGTGGTGGAGATATTAGAAAGTGTAGTTTTTGACTCTTTCCCTCCCCCCGCCTCCCACTTTCATCTAACACCCCCCAAAATTTAGAAAATAGAGCTCACTTACCCAATCAACAATCCACCCAAATACGAACATTCTACCTTTAACGGTCTCGGAGATATGAGTCCATATGTACGGCGTACGGCGGGACGGATTTTTTTTTTGCATTTTTAGGCTAATTTAGTCATGAAACGCGAAAAAAAAATTTCAGGGTCGCAAATTTTTTTTTCTCTGTCGATCGCAATACTTTATTATTAGAATAATAAAGTAAAATTGGTTCCAAGTGCGATTTTTTTTTAAATTAAAAGAAATATGAAGTTGTAAAAGCTTGTAAGTTAAAGCTTATAGTTTTTAATATCTCTGAATTTCCTTCATTCAGTAGCCTTTGTTTTATTGAAATAATAATGGTACAAGGTTTGGTTAAAATAGGTCAAGCGGAATTGTCTTCCATGTTCAACCCACAAGTCAGTAACCCCATTAAAATACCTGCCAATAGTTCGGACGAAACTTTATAACTCTTGGGATGTCAAAGCGCAAACTAAGGTGGTAAATAGGATGTTCTAGGAAGTGGAGTTTTATTTTTATGCATTTTATATTTTACTCGATTATTTACGCAAGTTTCAATTTTTATGGGGGGAATTTTAACCAGTTTTTAATTGAACACTTACATCAGTTTGATAAAGGGCTTAGCAGAACTGTGCGAAATCCGGAAATCTCTCCCTTAAATCACTTGAATCGCGTTTAAAATACTCTGCACACAATATCAGTTTCATAGTTCTAGTAAATTTCAAAAGATTCGGTTTAATTCATATTCATGAATTCAAATTGTACGAGAAGCGATAGAAGGGTTGAAAAAATTGCAAAATTTGTGAATATCGATGCAATCGGAATTTTCAAAATCTTTTACCTTAAATCAGATAAAACACACGATTGAAAATAAACTTAAAAAAAACTCTAAACACTCTTGTTATCTGCATAAACCTTTAAAATTCACTTAAACAGTTTCACGTATTAACACTTCAAATTCGCCAATGAAAGCAGAGGTCGTTGAAAGGTATTATTATTATTGTTAGAGCAGCTTTTCAACTGCGGCTATCTACTTAAATATACGTAAAATGAGTTGTTAAGGTCCGAAGAAATTAAATGCTAAAAAGAAGGTGAATTTCAATTGCCACTTAACACAAGAATTCGTAAAAAAACATCGAAAATTAATTAAATTCAACCAAACTCTTCAATTATCGTTGCATAGTGACTTTTATTTAATTGTTCCTCACTTTCAATGCAATCTTCAAGTCACCTTTAGTGTAGTACAGAATACAATAACAAAAGAAAAACACATGAATAAAATCATTGAAATGAAAAGTCATCATTTCATTTTCGAAATGACTTTTTATTTCATCCTTGGCCCAACATCGATTTTAACCTGAAAAACCCTACCCAGATTTCATGGACATTACAAATCAGAATTCAACAAAAATTCGACTTCGAATCGTATACGTGCCATCATCATCCTCTTTCTAGACTTCGCCGGTACAGAGATCTTGAGAAATTCTTCGAATTGAAATTTCAACCGATTCGAATGCAATTGCCGTGCGATGGTACCACCATAAGTATGCGATTTGCCACCGAAAAATTGCAAAAGAAAATGTTCGATTAAATCGTGTCTGATGGTGAACGCGCGGAACGTATAATAATAGGAAAAAAGACCATGCAGCATTGCTTGCAGCCTTAAGTTTTATCCTATTATACTATATTTATTGTTAATGTCGAGAAACACAGCTATGCAAAAATATCGAATACACGATTTTTTCGAACAGATTTATTGTAATTTTTACCATTTTAAGTTGCGCGTTGTTTTTGGTTAATGAGATTGAACCGAGTGGAAAAAAAACGACTATTGTACAATTGTTTGGTACCATGTAACAATCCTTGTACAAAGGTACCCAAGAGCTGTGTACCTTTACCACCTCTGGTCTTTTGATTGCTTTTGTATGTTAACGCCGCCGTGACTACGCCTTACAAGACGGCCAACGTTTCGGACAACATAAATCAGAAATATATCGAAGTATTGTGATAATCGCAACCCCCCTCACTCCTGTTCCGCGCAAGAATTTTCTATAATTTCTCACGAGCCGCCTATATTTCGTTTGCATTCGAACACTTACAAAATGGCCTTTAGCTGCGATAAAATTTATGTACTTTATAATGTTGTAATGTTATGTCACGTTCTGAAAATTGAAGGAATATTTTAACATTTTCTGATATTGACCTAAAACTAAATAGTTATTAATGTTAAAAAAAATATTTAGGTTGAAATTGTCAACGCGTTCATTGCAATTACAAAATTATGAATTGTTTTGTTGTTTCAGTTCAGTTTTATATTAAATATGATAATTGTAATGATTAGAGAATAATGAATAATACTAAAGTAATAAATTTTAATAGTATATAAATTATATTTAAATATTCCGTAATGCAACGATCGTTGAAATCGTTATGACATAATCTTATTACACCCAGGTGCAACTTCTAAAGTTTTCAGCATGATGGCAAGACGTTCCTATAAATTTATTTATTTATGCAAGTTTAGTTCTTGTAGACTACAAGCATTTCTATTTGCATATTGTAGTTAATAAAATTGTTAAAAAATATTGATTAGCAATAAAAATACATTATTTAGAAGTGATGATGACAAAAATATGAGCTTACATATTGCACAGCAATGTTTCTAAATTGATTCTGAGAATCTGAATTCTTATTCAGGCTCATATATAACAAAACTTACTTTCCGAGTAAGCTCCAAGCACAGTATTCCCCAATATGATGCGGCAGTAGCCATAGTCCTGCTTGTCCTAAAAATGGCAAATGAACACTCACTCGATCATGGGCTTATCACCAGTAATCTTAAAATCTAACTAATATGGGAAACGTCCTTGGATACGGACGGATTCTATGGTAACAACATTTGGTAGTCGGAAAAGGACTATGATTGACTTAAACCAGTCCTGGCGACAACTAACTAACTAACTGTCTGTGTCCTATGCCCCTATAGGAGATCTTAACAGGAAATTGATTAATTGATTGAAGCACTCAACACTCTAAATGAAACTGATTTTTCAGTAACTTAAAGTAGTTAATATATTTTATATAAAGAGGATTGGTAGAAGGGGATTTTTTTACCATATTGATGTTCTATTTATAAAACACACCTGGAGTGTAGCCTAGTAGGTAGCGTATTGTGCAATAATCCGAAGGTCGTGAATTCAAATCCCGATAGACGTGTAATTCCAGCACAACTTGGTCCTTGGTCACCTCATGCTACGAAAACAATAATTACGGAACTAACAACCCTTCCACAATAAATAATGAAAAATGTTAAGGAGCCTGAAGGTGAGGAAACCAAGGCCGGATTCGATATTATTAATAAAACCAAAAAATGTTTCGTCAATTGTCGACTTTTGTATGAAATGTGGTAGAAATGATGGGAAATTTTAATGATTTTCTCAGAAGTCTTATTACTTCTTCTATGTAGAAATAATACGTTTGAATTTCAGATCTGTAGCTTTTATATTTTCCAAGATAATTGATATGTTATAAAAATAAGTTTGATAACAGTCATAATTTCTAAATCATTGTGAAATTCATAACCGCTAACTCTGATTAAATTTTCAAAGATTTGAAAATACAGAAAGAGCACAAAATAAATGCACCTGGATAGCTCAAAGCGTTTGCGAGTGTAGTCGAACAAACTTTAAATAGATGGGATTTCGAATAGTTAAAGTTTTCGAAAGTTTTAAAATGGAAATTGCGAAATATGCGATTTCTTGTAGAATATTGGAAAATATGTTATCATAAAAAAACTTGGAGCTGAATTGGCTTCAAAATATTCTAAAGTGAATAATTCAAGTTTTGCACGGACCTTGTGTTTGCTGAACTAAGTACGAAAAGGCAAAGTCTACTCGAAACCGATCCAACGCAGACGTTAAGGTATCCCTGTAACCTCGACGTTAACGGAACACTGAAATAAAACTATTACTATTTAGAAATCAAAAGAAGCCATTTTAAAATCCATCACAAATAATAAAAAACAAAAAAAAATTATTGATTTAATTTCGATCAAAGTTGACAGAGACCTGAAACGTGTTATCCACATATTACGGATTTTGCTTAGACCACAGATTTGCAGATCATGTAATGACAACGATTTGAATTAAGAAGTAGAAAATATTATAGACTTAAATATTTTACGTCTACTTAATATAGAAATCGAACCAACGACCTATTGGCTATTACAAATAGCAAAATTTGTTTTTTTCTGTAGCGATCACAATACTTTGTTATTAGCAGACCCGGTCCTACCAAGGTGCAAATGGGCGACAAGCTTGAAAAGACAGGAATGATGAAATCAGTCTAACGAAACAGAGAACTACATGCCTCCAACAGATAATGTACTTCTGCGGAACACAATTGCAAGTTTGCCGGCAAGCCAGGGCGTGCGTGTAGGGAGCATTTGGTACAATAAAACACCATCCTTGAAAAGCAGTCATAAAAGGAGCTAAAAAACGAAGACGACAGTGGTTCACGTTGCCTACCGGTGCTTAAACCCCACGTTGGGCGCCACTGGAACGAATTGAAAACTCTGTTCCGCCAGTAAATAATAGGCTTCAAAAGGACACTACAGACTGGTGAGGGCGTCGGGGCTGGGAGGGCCTGCTTCGCAGAACTTTTTGGCAATAATTTTTAAAAAGCAAGCTTAAGACTGTACCAGTAAGCAAGGCGAACCCATGCTCTCCTCCCTTTTATTTCTTCCTTTTATTCAAGGATGGTTTATTAACATAGACTAAATTATCTCCCCCCTCCTACACACACCCCAATCTTTACATTCAATGTCATACCAGATGTTCGCATCGACTATGAGCATCTCATAATCATTTTGTGCCTGTCGTAGATTAAAAAAAAAAAAAAACTTAAATTTCCGTCAAAATTGTTGCCATAAGGAGCAACCTCAGCATGTTAGCCTTTTGTACTTCCATTAAAATATCATCCGTCCTGAGTTTAAACTTTCAATTTTAAATGCGGCACTTTTTCACACAGTGGTGCTTCAAAATTTATTTTTTGGAAATTTGTCACAAAATTCTATTACAAAAATATGTTTAAAAAATTTCAATTTTCTTATATATCGTTGCAGAAATTTGTATTTAACATTTACGTGCTCCGACATTGTCGTATTTTTTTCGCCAATTTGCCAAAAAAGATTTTTGTGAAAGAAAAAATTCTGGCGAAAAATGTCACAAATTTAATCTGAAATGTCACACTTTATACTCTTTTGTCACATAATTTTGTTGAAAAAATAAATTGTTTTGTAGCATTTCTGTCGCAATTTTATGAATATTCAAAATAACAACTTTTTGCACTTTATCCGATGATGTACGAATGACTGATCCTTGTTTTTTCTTTGAAATATTAGATGGTAACTACTAAACCAATTTAAGTCCGACATTTTGAACGATATATATGTATTAAATAGGACCCTAGTTGTAGTTCCTTCAAGAGGAGCCATTCATAAAGCAGATGGTCCATTAACAATATCAGAACTCAAAGTTAATATTTTGTTTATCACCTGAAACGCTTTCATTAATTTCTAATTTTGTTCACGTAATGCATATGATAACGCGAAGAATTTATCTAAGATGGCATAGTATCCAAACTTTCTCATTTTACTTATTCATGGCTCTTAAAAGGTCAAAAGGAATTTTTCATCTCCTTGTTAGAAGATGCCTTCGTACAGTCTTCGAAGGTTACGTTTATTCGTTTGCGCCCAGTTCTTTACATCCTACTTTATTCATTGCTTCAATAGTGACTCTCTTATTGTCCTTCTTACGTATTTTCGCGACATTTTTAACAATAAGAAAAAGAAAGAAGCTGCATTATTTCAAAATAGGAAAAGGCGCATTAGATTTTTATCTTTGGGGCATTTTGTAAATTCTTGGATGCAAAACACCCCGGCTTGAATTTCACAACAACAAAATAGCAAAGGATTTAGGTTTTCACATTTCAAAAGGGTTATTTTTCTAATTTTCAAAAACATTTTAACACTTTTCGCATAAAACAAAGTAATTCTCAAAAATTTGTTTGTGGCTTATCGCAAATTGTTCATATGCCCAAAAACACCATTATGCCATACTTTATGATAAAATAAATCTATCACAACCATTCACCAACAATACTGTGCAAAACAAATTCCGAATTGATGTTTATACTCTAGATGAAATCTCAGAGTATTTTATGTTTGCCATACCGTTTGTAACGCTAAGAAATAATGCCAGCACAGAATCACCAAGAGTACAAAAATATTGACCGTCTGTCTGTTCGTCTACACCATAACTTTCGAACTCTTTGTCGAAAAAGTAACTTTAAGTTTGTGAACGGGCTATATCATTAACTCCTTCTACCACCTCCCATACAAATTTCATAAAATTTCGGAATTTCGAGAATTTATTCTTCAAAATAATTTATGTTATTGACTTGAAATTTTGATCAAAGTAAAATGATGAATACATCATTAACATTACAAAATATTGATGCGATCCCCTCACTTTTGAAAAATGAATTCTTTCGATTTTCATTGCAACTAGCAAATCCAAAAAGTCCAATTTTTAGCAAAATTAATTTTATTATAATTGCAATCAGTTTTGAAAAAAATTATCAACTTCACCTCACTCCTTCTACCCCCTCCCATACAAATTTCACGAAATTTTGAAATTTTAATTGAATTATTTTTCTTCGAAACAGTCAAAGCTATCATCTTGAAGTTTTGTGGAAAGGATAATAGTAAAAATTTAATTGATGATGAAAAATGTTGTTTTGATCCGTATAACCCTTCTACCCCCTCCCATCATTTTCGTTATTGCATTGTATCGATTTCCATTAAGACCATAAAAGGTGCAAACTGAAAATTTTGCCAGAATTCTTTCCTTAACAAATGCAATAAATGATTAAAAAGAAATTTCAGCTTCGCTTCACTTCTCCTAACCCCTCCCACACGAATATCTACATTATAAATTCAAGAAAAGCATTTCTCTTCGAACATAGGAGAGCTATCGACTTTGAAATTGAAACAAAGCATGGTGATAAGAATGTTGTCAGTAGTTTCAAAATCATTTAAAACCCCCCATTTCCTGTGCCACCTCCCATAAAAATGCCCCAATTTCATGAAAACTATATCTCATTTATGTGTTATGTTCTTTATTCAGATTTTAGCAAGGCTTTTGATCGTGTTAATCATGACAAGCTGGTTAAATTGGGATTCCCTTCTTAGCTATTTGTTTGGTTACAATCTCATTTAATAGCTAGAGCTTAGAATGTCTAAGTCTGAGTTAATTCATGTCCATTCTGAAGTGCGTCAAGGTACATTAGACCACCGTTGTTCTTGTTATTTACATCACATATGATGTAATTAAGTATTAAAAAATTTAGCTCTTCACTGATGTCATTCTAACTTTGACAGAAATTCAGTATCATATCTCCGCTGAACGAAATGAGTCGATTTACGCTTGAACAACGCTGGGAAGTATTAAAAATTTATTTTCAAAACGAAGACAATTGGACCAAAATTGCAAGAAAATGTCGTACGAAATTCGATCGAGAAAGTGCACCTTCAGTGAGTGGAATAAAAAAAATGGTGAAAAAATCCGTGAAACGGACATGATTATTGACGCATCAACACATTCCCGTGTTCATCCCGTTCGTTCGGCCGAAAATACCACCGCGGTGGCCGAGAATGTGCGCCGACAGCCAAGAACATCGTATCGCTGTCGTGGATTGGAAATGGGCATGAGCCGCTCTTCCATGCAACGAATTTTGCGTAAGGATCTTGATTTGTGGCCCTACAAAGTTCAATTAGTCCAGCAATTGAAGGCCCCAGACCATCCGCTTCGATATCCATTCGCTGTGTGGGCTTCCGACCAACTTGAAATTGATGAAGATTTTGCTCAAAAAATCATCTTTTCGGACGAAGGTCATTTCCATCTCGGCGGGTACGTAAACAAGATAAATTGTCGCATTTGGGGATCTAAAAATCCTCAGGGATATGAAGAGAAGCCTGTGTGATGTGGATTGTGGCGCGGCGGCATCATTGGCCCGTATTTTTTCGAAAATGAGTCCGGTGCGACCGTTACGGTCAATGGTGAGCGTTACCGCCACATATTAACATCTTTTTTGTGACCATATCTTGAAGATATTGATTTGGACGGTTTTTGGTTTCAACAAGACGGTGCTCCGTGCCTCACAGCGAGCCAAACAATAGCCGAAGTGCGTGAAAAATTCGATGGTCGCATTATCAGTCGAAATGGCGATGTCAATTGGCCGCCAAGGAGCTGCGATTTGACACCTTTGGATTTTTATTTGTGGGGAGCCGTGAAGGACAAGTGTTATGCGGACAATCTACAAACAATTAACCATTTGAAGCCCAATATTGAAGCACCCATTGCCGATATAGAGACGCAACCAATCCAAAATGTGCTTCGAAATTGGACCGACAGAATGGCCTACTGTAAGGCTATCCGCGGCAGCCATTTGAATGAAATAATTTTCCATAATTAAACGGAAGGATTGTACTTTCAAATAAAAAAAAAGTTGGAAAAATATTAAACGGTTTTTTTTTTATTTAATTTTTAAATCGACACTTTTAGTTGGGTCGCACTGTAGATACCAGTGGCGTGGCGTCCATTGATGCAAGGGAAGCAGTGCTTCCCTTACGTTTTGTCCTTTATCCAGTTTAGAAAACCTAAAATGAAATCAGCATGAATATGAAAATTTATTAAAAATTTCTTTAAAAGAAAGTGCGCATTATTTTCGTCTACCACTGTTTACAGCATTTACGTGCTCAGGACATCTTTTTTCACGTTTTTTCTGACCAACGAAATTTGAAAGCCATCCATAGGGAAAAAGATGTCATTTTAAAAATGTATATACAAGACCGCCAGCCAATATGAGCAAAATTTTCTCGCGCGACGAGCGCAAGTTCGTTTTCAATAGGGAGGGGAGATGCGTTGCATTAAAATGCTTAAAACTCTCCTCTTTTTGCTTGTAGTCGCATATACAAGAGAACGAGACTGCCGGCCGATACGAGTAAAATTTTTGCTCGTGGCGAGCGCAAGTTCGACCTCTATAGGAAGGAGAGATACGTTAATGCAATTGCTTCCAGTCAGTGCTTTCTCTAGATTCTTCTCAGATCTGGACGACCTCAGAGGAGTCTAACATTCGAGCCTGCTACGGTTTGCATACCGTACCAATTATTTAGAACAAGAGGAGTGACTTCCATCTTATAATTAATAGGGGGAGTTCAATGGACCCAACTAGATGGCTCCAGTGCATTGTCGTTTTTTGGAACTACCCTCCTACAACCTAAACACAAACCTAATTTAAAGAAATACAAATGCATGACATTTTCACACCCTTTATTAATAACAATTTTTTAGCTCGAATTAACCTTTTTATTAATCTTGGTGTTCTTTTTAATCCCAAACTTAACATGAACACTCATATTGATACCATAGCTAGCAAGGCTAAATGCAGGCTTTGGTACATTTTACGCATGAGTAGGTAATTCTGTTATCCCTTTATTCTAAAGATTCTGTTTTGTGGTTTGGTCCGTCATATTATTGAGTATTATAGTTGTGAATGGTGCCCTCGTTACTTAAGTATGAATAGAATTGTATTAATTCAAAAGCAATTCATGTTATCGTATTTGTGCTTTGTCAAACCAGTTATGAATTACTATTATATACTGACCGCCTGAATTTCATTAGCCACACATTCATTCGTCAAACTTTCATTGATTTAACTTTCAGCCAGACTTGCCGAAACCAGACTTTCGTAAGCCAGACTCTCGTTCCCAGATTTACAACCTTTATCTGGTTTATCTAAATAACTAGCTGTAGATTAAATACACGAAAGTTGAAGATAAACTGGTCTATTACCTTTAATAATTCTAAGTTTTTTATAAGGATGATTGCACGTACAAAATTCGAACTTTTGTATCTCTTACCGAAGCCCTTTAAAAAATATTCAAAATTTTCGTCAATTGAGTGCTGCTCCCTCTAATTAAAATGTTGTTAATAAAAATAAAGTATAAATTGGCGGATCTTCTTCTTCGCTGGCACTAGAACTCAAATTGGGCCTTTGCCTCCTGAACATTAGGTTCCTTAACATGTATTTATTTTTGTGGAAAAGTTGTTGGACCTTCGCACACACTCTCCATCTACAATTTTTATACTCTAGATGAAATCTAAGAGTATTATAAGTTTGCTACAAAGTTTGTAACGCTAAGAAATAAGGCTCGGAGAAAAAAATGAATAATACAGAAGTTCATATTATCACTCAAAAATCTCAAAACTGGATGTCCGTCCGTCCGTCCGGATTTCTCAAAAATTAAGAAAGCTATAGATCAGAAATTTAGAATATATTTTTTTATGATGGCATCAATCTACGATATACTTCCGACCTTCGCATTGTAAACCAACACGCTACTCACAAGGCTATACCCAGGCTAAATTCAATTTAGTAAGTTCGCTGTAGTGTAGTAAAAATAAAATAAACAAGTCCAAGTCAGTCAACTAAAAAACCTGAAGGTACGTCCAGACTATGCCTCATTTTTTTACGAATAGTGCATGCCTTCTAGAACGAAAGCTCAAGCAAATCGTCCTCAATAGTAAACAAGCGCACAAGCAAATCGTACTCAATAGCGCACGTGATCGCCATATTAGTCGGGGATCACGTGCACTATTGAGAATGATTGGGTTGTGCGCTTTCTAGGACGATTTGCTTGTGCGCTATTGAAGACGATTTGCTTGTGCTTTTACTCTACAAGGCACGAGAACGAGGCATTGCTGATCTCGAAAACTCGATATTTCGAACAAAATCACTTAAATTTAGAAGAACTACCAAACCTCCAAATAAACCTTTCTTTCACAAAACAATGGAGCTTATATGATTACCTAAAAAATATCATTATCCAATTCATATTTATTTTCATAACTTTGCAAAAGATCAAAACCCAAAACTTAACTTTTCAGTTTGTTTTAACTGTGTTATTGAAGCTTTCTAATCGGATTAAAAACAGCCTGATTGGACTTTTATTACCATACCTAAATATGATTTATCTTTTTATGATTACATGCTTATTTATTTCAGACCGTTGTTGCTATAAAAAAAATATTTGTTTTAAGAATACCATGATTATAATGAAATTATAAAATACAAAATTCGCACGTTGTTTATATAATATTTATCATATACGTTAAATGCCAAAATTAAAAGTTATATTAAATCATTTTTTTTTCTTTACAGAATATCAAAATCATGATACAGGTAAATAAAATTTTTATTTAAAAAATATACACAAATATTCCTTTTGCATCTGCCGGTTGTTTTTCGCAAAAATGGTAAACAAAAAAATTACTTTAAATCAATTAGCAATAAATTAACTTGATTATCATTAATTAATTTAATTTTGAGTGAAAACGGAACTTTTATGATACCCAAAATGTTGAATCTTTGCTCATCGATCAAACTTTTTATACGCCAGCATAAACGATAAACTTATTGCATAATCTTTCACGTGATAATCTCAGCACACATATCGTTAAATGTTATAACACGCTTATACCATCGAAACGTCAAAAATTAATATAAATTTCTCCAATGATCGCAAACTATTATAATTTTGAATAATAAATTACTGGGAGATACTATCAAAATAAAGTATAGTATTAAATCGGAAACGATTACGATTTGTCTTGTTTCCACTTTGAATCTCTGCATCTATGGAGCTATAGGCAAATTTAATTTGCAGTCGCGGTAGTCTTAACCACACGCTTCGAAATCAATTGACAATCTTACAAGCAAATCCTTTTATTTTTATTATTTCTTAAACAAAAAAAATGTCTTCCTTATAAAATCGGTATTTCGAGACAATGCCTTACGGGTATAATGATTAACAACATTGAAAAAAATAAAATTGCAAAAAAGACGATCTACCGGTAAGGTAACTTCTGCTTTCTTCGTCAGATCAGGAGGACAACTAGAAACTCGTAACCAAAAACACGATCGACAAACGGAAAGATTCATCCGGTGAAAGTTGTTGCAAGCGATCATGATGATGATCGGCATAAATTTATGTATATACGTATGAGTTACGAAAAAAAAAATAAGCACAAAATATGAAAATAAATAAACAAAAATGACAAGAAAACATGAAAATGTTGTTTATATGATACAGTGTCACGCAAAAGAGATTTATAAGATAAGAAAAAAAAATCTGAGATATACCTGCCTACCTCAGAGCTATATTTCAATTATTACCTGTTGATTGAACAGTAGAAATGTAACCGGTTACCTACCTACCGTGTCGCTCAGATTGGCCATACATTTCTGTGTACATCATGTTCGTTCGATTCGAGTAGCGATCGTATCGACACTAATATGATACGAAACTTGTTGTTATTTTCGATGAGAGACGGCGCTAATTTTTTCTCTTCCATAATTTCATTTCAATAGCGTGAAATATAACAAATATGTTTTTTTTTAACTATTTACCATCGGAATTAATTCAATTAGATTGGGTTAAGCTCCACAGCGGGATATCGTTTAATTACGATAGATTTAAATCTTTATGCTTTTCATTAAATATAATTCTCACCAGTCACGTTTAGAGTGGTTCTTTATATATGTTAATATCTTAAGAGTTCTATCAGTTTTATGGCACTTGCAATTTTTTAAGAACTGTTTCCTTTCTAGTAGCTCTGAGTTAACAATTTTTAATTAATTAAACATGAAATCCAAAACAAAAATCTATTTTGTGAGTATCCACATCGCGGATAAGATAAATTATTTCGAATTTAATAGAAATTTTAAGAAAATTTATCGTAAGCCCTAGACATAATGAAATAAAGGTATCTTATAGAAATCATTAAGTTTTGTATTGGAGGTGGTGAGGATTTGCGAGTAAAGTGTGCTTAACTTAGGCACGATAGCTTTAATAGCCTAGCTACTAAAGGTTCGTAAAATTTTACAGTCGTTCCAACCATATGGGAAAATAATAAAAATTTGCCAATATAAATTTCGGACAGTATTTTATCGATTAAGGTCAGTTTAGAATGTTAAATTTCCTTACTTAAAACAAATAACCATTACTAAGCGCAAAAAAACTATCACAATAAGTTAAATAGTTTTGTTTACAAAAAGCTCAAAAAACACTTTCAATTTGAATTAATGATAATATCTATTTAATATTGAAATCTAAGCACCATTAAATCATTTAAGTATCTCTCGCTCTGAATTCAACAAAAAACAAAAAAAAAAACAAATCTCTCATAACATCAACATGAATTATTTCGAAAGAACAATCGTCGGATAATTTACCTTTGCAATGAGCCAATCAAATCGATAATAATAACATCTTCTTGTACACACTACCGGTTTGCATAATAATAATTATGCATATGTTCTTGTGAAACAACAAGACCCAGCCATATTAATGCACCTTTCCTAACTTCTATACTCGAAATTGCTTGCCAGTAAAAATGAAATTACATTAACGATTTTCGCATTTATAATCATTTACCTTTAGCATACTATATACGCTATTGCACGTTCCAACATCATACAGTTCATATGAGTATCGGATACGAGTACTTTTGCAAAAAGCCAGCAAAATTAATCGTATAGTGCAAGGTATTGCCCCAATGTGGAGCAATTTCTCCGAATTTTTCGATTCTTACCAAATATTGAATAATAATATGGTTTTGCTTCTGTGGAGCACAAAATAAAGATACTTTGTTAAGAATGAAACGGATTTCTTTCAATCGTGACGCTTGATTGATCGATCACCTGGAGGTAATTTGCTAATAACATAATAATTTCGTATAGGTCCGTTTGGCCGCAGGCGAAACATATGTTTTTTTTTCTTTTTAATTCGTTGTATAGTTCAAAGTTTTTTGTATTTTAATGGATCGCTTTGAATGCTAATTGTACATTGATGATATCTATAGATCAAAATTAGGAATAATGAAAAGATTTTAGTTATAGACCTTTGAGTAATTGAGAAATATTTGTAAGGTTTAATTCAATTTCTTTTATGATTTAAGTGAACACTTATATATTCAGCTTAGTTAAGATTTACAATGGAGTGAAATTCTTCCTTGTGGACTTCGAGAAGATTATCGACAGCGTAAAGCGAGTTTACATATGAAATACTTTGCGTAGGAGAGGTATTCCAGATATGATCATACCTATGATTAAAGAATCCTACGAGAATGCAAGGTGTTGCGTCTTACATAAAGTCGAGCTGCCCCAGAGATTTACTGGGGGAACGGATGTCAGACAAGGCTGCATATTACCACTAGTCCTGTTGCTGGTGGTAATAAATGACATCTTGAAAGCTGCACTGGAAGATGGGAAAGATAATGGTCTTCGGTGAGTATTTTTTAACAGTCGTTTTTAAGTCGCCTTGATTACGCTGATAACCATTGCCAGTCCAAGTTAATTTACCACACAAACCATTCATTGATGCTACATTTTTCCTACAATGGCACTAAAGTCCAAATCAGGCCTTAGCCTCCTGACCTTCAAGATCCTTAACATTTCATTTATCATTGTGAAAGGGTAGTTAGCCCTTCGCACAACCCTCTATCTACGAATTTCCATTTGCGTAGTTTGAGGTAACTAAGGTATACCCAAGCAGGTAGTGTGATAGAGTTATGCGTCGACCGGTATTTGAACTCACGATCTTCGCATTGTAGACCAACATGCTACCTACTAGGCTTCACCCTAGCTACTGCGTTCTTCCAAATAACTAATCCTGGACATATTAGTTTTTTTTAAAGCCGAGAGCCTGTTTAGTGATGCATTTCTCTGTATGACGTGATCCAATCTTTGCGACTAACAATTCCAAATGTGGAGTACCTCCGTTTGGTAAAAACAATCACACAATAACAGAGATTTAACCCAAACTTTGCACAAAGTGTGATCTGTTTTAATCTAAAGAAATGGAGAAAAATACAGAAGACTTGATACACTTTATTGACTCTGGATAAAATAATAAAATTCTTGCACATAATACTGCAGGGTAATCGGCATACTTCTTTCCTATGCAGACAAATGTCAATAAAATAAAAACTACCTTAAGCATCTTGCCAAGGTAACGATCATGACAAGAATAGGGCTCCAACAATTTGCTGCACTACATGTTACAGTAGCTTGACCAAATGGCTCGAAGCTACCCGTAAGCCAATGCCATTTACTGTGTCCATGGTTTGTCGGGTGGTTGGATGGGTATAGACAGGGTAGGCACCTGATCGGCGTCATTAGGCGACGCCCAGTGTTGTAACTGTCATATACACATCAATTGTGCTCATCATACCTCCTCGTGGTAGCCACCGGATCCTGGTCTTGTCCATCCGGACTTGACTTGCTGAACTGATGGGCGCGAGTGCTAATGAAACAGAAAAATTCTAGCACTATAATAATATGGCCCTCCAAGTTGGGGGTTGGGCGATGTGTTAACAACTCATCCTCGGAAAAACACACCCGTTTCGAAACCTGAAGCAACGCCTCGGACTGGATTGATTCAACGGCAACGACTACGCAAACGAAAAATGGACTATTCCTTCGGATCTTGGAACGTGCGATCCCTGTACAGAGCAGGAGCAGTGAGAGAGCTTCTGGAACAGGCAGTCAAATACAATATAAACATAATTGCACTCCAAGAAACTAAATTATTAGGTAACGAGATTAATGACTTAAGATCGCACACAATTTTCAAAAGTGGGAAATCATCGGGAAGCCGGGAATTTGGAGTTGCGTTTATCGTCGACAAGAAGTTTAAACACCAAGTTACCAACTTCAAATCCGTCAATGAACGATTGTGTGCAATCCGCATCAAAACAAGTTTTTTTAATGTTTGGCTTATTAATGTCCACGCCCCAACGGAAGACAAAGACGACGAAGTTAAAGACGATTTCTACAGCACCTTAGAATCAACATTCGACTCCCTTCCGTCGAATGATATTAAAATAGTATTAGGTGACTTTAACGCGAAAGTGGGCAAAGAAGAAGCATACATAGGGACAATTGGAAGGCATAGTCTCCATGATATTAGTAACGACAACGGCCAGAGGCTGACTGATTTCGCCAGCAGCAAAAACCTTATTGTAAGCTCGACATGCTTCCCGCATCGTGACATTCATAAGAGAACGTGGGCTTCACCCGACGGAAGAACATTCAATCAAATAGACCATGTTCTAATAGAGAAAAGGACGGCCTCCTGCATTCTCGACGTGCGTACATGCCGAGGGGCTAATTGCGACACAGACCACTATTTGGTAAAGACCAAGTTTCGATGTCGAATCGCAAACCGAGGACACTCAAAAATACAACCGGTTCCTAAATTCGACATAGGGAAACTCAAAAACGAGAAAATAGTTGCGAAATATGCGTTAGCCTTGGAGAGGCACTTCGCGACAATGCTGAATACCACTGTCAGCATGCCAATAGAAGAAATGTGGCAAAAAATCAAAGATGGCATTACATCTGTCGCAGAGGAGGTGATAGGACAACAACCCCGGCGCAAAAGAAATGATTGGTTCGACAAAGAATGCCAAGATGCCTTAGAACGAAAAAATGAAGCTTACAAAATATTAACGGAACGGCCGACACGAGCCAAACAAGACAAGTACAAGGATCTTAGACGATTTGCAAACAAAATATGCAGACAAAAAAAACGGAAGTACAATAATGACGAAATTAAAAACATGGACGAACAATTTAAATTACACAACACAAGAGCCGCGTATTCCCTTGTCAAAAGGATGAAAGAAGGTTACAAACCGAAAACGACCCTATGCAAGGATGCGGAAGGGAACATTATAAGTAACGCGGAAGATATAAAACTAAGATGGGCACAATATTTTGAACACCTTCTTAACCCGAGCCCATCACCTACACGAACAGCAGCAGCAGATACAATAGCAGGTATAACTGATGTAACAGCTGATGAAGGATCCGCTTTGAGTCCTCCCACACTCGAAGAAGTAAAAACAGCCCTAAGGAACCACCCAAACAACAAAGCGCCGGGCACTGATCAAATCCCAGCTGAACTTCTGAAAGCCGGCGACACCTGCATAGCGCATCTCCTACATAGATTAGTCGCGGACATATGGACGCAGGAAATACTTCCTGAAGATTGGCGCAAGAGCATCATATGTCCAATTTATAAAAAAGGTGACAAACTCTGCTGCGAAAACTACCGAGGAATATCTCTGTTGTGTACGTCTTATAAGATTTTGACGAAAATTCTAGAAAAGAGAATTAAGCCCTATGCTGATAAAGTAATTGGTGAATACCAAGGCGGATTTAGAGCTGGACGCTCAACCACGGACCAGATATTCTCAGTTAAACAGGTGCTGGAAAAGTGCTGGGAATATAATATTGATGTGCACCAGATATTTGTTGACTTCAAACAAGCATACGACAGTATCGACAGGCGCGTACTGTATAAAATCATGTTGGAGTTTGGAGTCCCACCGAAACTGGTTCGACTGACAAGAATGACAATGACTGAGTCTTTGTCACAAGTCAGAGTAGAAAACGATCTGACTTCCAGTTTTAAAACAGACAACGGCCTTAAACAAGGTGACGGCCTCGCACCAATGCTTTTCAACTTAACACTCGAATATGTTGTTCGGAAACTTCCCGTTGACACCAAGGGAACACTATGCTTCAAATCCACACAACTCGTAGCATATGCCGACGACATAGATATCCTTGCAAGATCTCTGGAGAGTGCTAAGGAAGTATTTGTAAACCTTGACTCGGTAGCAAGGGAAGTTGGACTACGCATTAATGAAAACAAAACAAAAATTATGACGCAAACTAGGAAAAAGACGCCAATCAGACAAAATATTACAGTAGGAGACTATAACCTAGAAAACGTAGACAGCTTCATATATCTAGGGGCAAATCTATCGAAGGATGGAAGCGAACCCATCGAAATTAAAAGAAGGATAATGATGGCAAACAAGACGTATTATTCGGTACTTCCAATAATCAAAAACAAGAACGTGCACAGGAAAACAAAACTTAAGCTATACAAAACAATCATAAGACCTGTGCTATGCTATGGCAGCGAAACGTGGACATTAACTCAGGCGTCCGAAAAACGACTTAACGCCTTTGAAAGGAAGGTCCTCAGAAGAATCCTCGGACCTGTGAGGGAAGACTCGATCTGGAGAATACGATACAATAGAGAATTGTATGCCATCTTCGACAATCCAGAAGTGTCAACCCTCATAAAATTTAAAAAATTACAATGGGCTGGTCATGTGGAGCGGATGGATGACGCACACTAAAAGGGAAAGTCAACGGACAAAGACCGGTCGGAAAACCACGAAAGCGCTGGGAGGATTCGATTGACGCAGACAGCAAATCACTGCTAAGATTTTCAAACTGGAGGACGCGGTCACTGAACCGAGATGGATGGAGGCAAAGCATTCAGGAGGCCAAAGTCCGATTTGGGCTGTAGCGCCATCGTAAGTAAGTATGGTTTGTCGCAAATATTACTGTCATCTCACAGATTTTTACTTTTGTATGACTTCTACCGTCGGGCTCCCTAGCAAAAGTAAGCAGTGTCCAAATATCCATTCAGTTCTAAAACCAGTTCCTCACATCGAATCTTTGCCAATCACTGTGCCCCCTAGGACCTATACACTAGAGCCAGAAACGTATTTGACAAACTTACAGGCACCTCCTGCACCATCAAATGATCCGTCCATCGATGATGAAAAGTGTTCAGCAGATTCAGTTCATCGATAACCTCACCTCGTTACTCAATCGGAGTTGAATGATCTTGTCAGGGATTTGGAGTTACCTAAGAGAAAATCTGAATTTCCTGCATCTCCACTTCAGCAGTGGAATCTCGTAGAAAATGACGTAAAAATCTCTTCTTCTACCCCAGGGTACAAAAGAAAAGCAAGCACCAAATGAAGGTCCTTTTTTGTGTATTTATTATTGGAACTGTTGTTATTATTGTTGCTATATGTTTTTATTATTATTGCAACATATTCTTGCTATATATTTTCATTATTTAGGGCAGTGGCATGGCGTCAAGCAATGCTTCCCTTACGTTTTGCCCTTTATTCTGTTTAGTAAAGCTAAACTGAAATCAGCACGAATATGAAAATTTATTTAAAAATTTCTTTAAAAGAAAACGCGCATTAATTTCGTCTACAACTGTTTACAGCATTTACGTGATCAGGACAGCCTTTTTTCTCACGCTGTTTCTGACCAACGAAAATTGAAAGACTTCCACAGGGTGGATGCGATTATAAAAACGCATAAACAAGACCGTAGGACAATCCGAGTAAAATTTTCTTGCACGACGGGCGCAAGTTTGACTGCAATATAAAGGGGAGATGCGTCGAATTAAAATGCCTCCACCCTTTCTCTCATTGTTCGCATATACAAGAGAACGAGACCGCCTGCCAACACCAATAAAATTTTCGAGCGCAAGTTCCAATTATATATGAAAGAGAGATGCGTTAATGCAATTGCTTCCAGCCGGTGCTTTCAGTCGTAAGCTCTGGTTCTCGATCAAATTGTTGCCAGTATTGAAAATCCGAAAAATGATCAGGAAGAAAAATGTGAAGAGGTAGATCTGGCAATATTGCCCATATTTGTCGTGCTTTGAGTGAAAAGAATCGGTTTCAGGGGAGTACTACCTAAAAAATTAAAAAAAATCGATTTTCTTATTTCCGATTAATAATGTAAACTGGATTCTAAACCGATTGTCAAAAACCGCACCCCCCTCGGATGAGTAGAAGTGTTTCAAATAATGATGTAAGCTTGTGGAGTCATGCATATTGACGCAGCGCTTGTAGCTTGGCGCAAAATAATTGCTTCTTCTAGCTATAAAGTCACGCCACGCCACCGATTTAGGGGCGTTTGAGGGAAGATGAAGGGGTCTGGAATATATACAAAATAAATGGAAAAATTGCGGAAAAAAACTGGAAAAAACCGGAAAATCTATCTTTTTCAATGTTCTTTTTACAATTTTAGGGAGCAAATCTACCTCCTTGCTAGAAATGTTCATGTTTTAAGTAGCTCCTCAAAAACAATTTGAAGGCTAAAATAATCCTTCTCATCCCTCTAAATTATGGAAAATTGATAAAAATAGGTGGGAGGCTTCCCCGAAAACGGTGGGTGATAGGGGAAAACGGAGGTCATATTCGGATTCAGAAGGTCGTTTTAAATAAGCAGAAATAGTGACAAAAAAAAATTTGTTTGTCGTGCTGTGTTATTTTCGTAATACTAAGTTCTTGGTTATGAACAAAAATATTGCTTTGAAAGGAAACATTTTCAGTTTCTACACTGTTACGCTTTATTATTCGTGGCGTTTCGTCTCTGCTGAGTCCTTTATAAAACCGTTTGATGAAGGTCTCAGCAGAGACCGAGCCGTCACGAATAATGAAGCGTAACTGTGTAGAAACCGAAAATCTTTCTTCCAATTCGAAATGCACTGTGAAAACATTCACCAAACCAAAAATATTGCTGTTTTTTTTTAAAAAAACTCAGGCTTCAACCAAAGCAGTAAGCTGGCACGTGTCTGTTTGCTTTTTTCGACATCGACATATCTTATCGCTGCGGCTGAGTTTTGAAATCTGTGCGCGAAAATTTTTATGTCAGTATCTATAGATAAATGTATCCGGCCATTTCTTCTTCCCGCAACGCAACTTGCATCGACGCAGTCTTTTTTATAACAAACCATATATCATTGAGCTAAAATATTCACAAAAACATACTTCGACAAAAAAATTTTGAAGAGTGGGGTAGATATTCGCAAGCGCCATAAATACGTCTATTTTTGCGATTTTTGCGCAATTGTGGCTTTCTCTTCAGAATTTTTTCGTATATCTAATAAAAATACTCAATTTCGACATCTGGCAAAATAAGATCCCTTTTGTAAGCTTGGATTACAAATATTGATAGAAATGCTACAGGAAAGTGTTGATTTTCGATATAATTTGTGGCATTAAAATTTAAATTTGTGACACTACACAGAAAGAAAAGAATAGAAAAATCGTGTAATGTGTGGATCAATTCATCTAATGTTTAATATGATTTCCAGCCAAATGATCAGTATGTTTGTTCCACGTAATCATAAGTATATGATTACCGAAGTTTCGTTTTATATAAATCAAAGATTTTTAGCAGCAGAAACAATTACGACAAATAGCCATATTGCCGACTTTTGTTAGTGAAACAAATATTAAAAGTAACACAAACAAATACGACTAATAGCCACATGATCTACTTTCGTTAGGTGAATCAAAGACTTTTAGTTACAAAAACAAATACGACAAATAGCCACATCGTACTTTTGTTAGCTGAATTAAAGATTTTTGAAAAAATTTGAAATCAAATTTCATATTTTTGAAATAAATATATCTGTATCCTTTAATTAAATGAAAGCGTTTGGAGACTTACTACAGGAATGGTCTTGTTAACTTTAGTCGTAACTCTAAACACCGAATGAATCAGACTATATGTGGACCGCAACCATCTTCGAGTGTGAATTATCTTCAAATAATTAATAATTAATGATTCTTAGAACGATATTTTTCGTTTGAACTGTTTACGTATTTTAAACGTTTTATTTGTTACTTATGTTTTGATCATACACGATTAATAATATATGTAATATAATCTTCTATATCCTGGTCTTGTCCATCCGGACTTGACTTGCTGAACTGATGGGCGCGAGTGCTAATGAAACAGAAAAATTCTAGCACTATAATAATATGGCCCTCCAAGTTGGGGGTTGGGCGATGTGTTAACAACTCATCCTCGGAAAAAACACACCCGTTTCGAAACCTGAAGCAACGCCTCGGACTGGATTGATTCAACGGCAACGACCACGCAAACGAAAAATGGACTATTCCTTCGGATCTTGGAACGTGCGATCCCTGTACAGAGCAGGAGCAGTGAGAGAGCTTCTGGAACAGGCAGTCAAATACAATATAAACATAATTGCACTCCAAGAAACTAAATTATTAGGTAACGAGATTAATGACTTAAGATCGCACACAATTTTCAAAAGTGGGAAATCATCGGGAAGCCGGGAATTTGGAGTTGCGTTTATCGTCGACAAGAAGTTTAAACACCAAGTTACCAACTTCAAATCCGTCAATGAACGATTGTGTGCAATCCGCATCAAAACAAGTTTTTTTAATGTTTGGCTTATTAATGTCCACGCCCCAACGGAAGACAAAGACGACGAAGTTAAAGACGATTTCTACAGCACCTTAGAATCAACATTCGACTCCCTTCCGTCGAATGATATTAAAATAGTATTAGGTGACTTTAACGCGAAAGTGGGCAAAGAAGAAGCATACATAGGGACAATTGGAAGGCATAGTCTCCATGATATTAGTAACGACAACGGCCAGAGGCTGACTGATTTCGCCAGCAGCAAAAACCTTATTGTAAGCTCGACATGCTTCCCGCATCGTGACATTCATAAGAGAACGTGGGCTTCACCCGACGGAAGAACATTCAATCAAATAGACCATGTTCTAATAGAGAAAAGGACGGCCTCCTGCATTCTCGACGTGCGTACATGTCGAGGGGCTAATTGCGACACAGACCACTATTTGGTAAAGACCAAGTTTCGATGTCGAATCGCAAACCGAGGACACTCAAAAATACAACCGGTTCCTAAATTCGACATAGGGAAACTCAAAAACGAGAAAATAGTTGCGAAATATGCGTTAGCCTTGGAGAGGCACTTCGCGACAATGCTGAATACCACTGTCAGCATGCCAATAGAAGAAATGTGGCAAAAAATCAAAGATGGCATTACATCTGTCGCAGAGGAGGTGATAGGACAACAACCCCGGCGCAAAAGAAATGATTGGTTCGACAAAGAATGCCAAGATGCCTTAGAACGAAAAAATGAAGTTTACAAAATATTAACGGAACGGCCGACACGAGCCAAACAAGACAAGTACAAGGATCTTAGACGATTTGCAAACAAAATATGCAGACAAAAAAAACGGAAGTACAATAATGACGAAATTAAAAACATGGACGAACAATTTAAATTACACAACACAAGAGCCGCGTATTCCCTTGTCAAAAGGATGAAAGAAGGTTACAAACCGAAAACGACCCTATGCAAGGATGCGGAAGGGAACATTATAAGTAACGCGGAAGATATAAAACTAAGATGGGCACAATATTTTGAACACCTTCTTAACCCGAGCCCATCACCTACACGAACAGCAGCAGCAGATACAATAGCAGGTATAACTGATGTAACAGCTGATGAAGGATCCGCTTTGAGTCCTCCCACACTCGAAGAAGTAAAAACAGCCCTAAGGAACCACCCAAACAACAAAGCGCCGGGCACTGATCAAATCCCAGCTGAACTTCTGAAAGCCGGCGACACCTGCATAGCGCATCTCCTACATAGATTAGTCGCGGACATATGGACGCAGGAAATACTTCCTGAAGATTGGCGCAAGAGCATCATATGTCCAATTTATAAAAAAGATGACAAACTCTGCTGCGAAAACTACCGAGGAATATCTCTGTTGTGTACGTCTTATAAGATTTTGACGAAAATTCTAGAAAAGAGAATTAAGCCCTATGCTGATAAAGTAATTGGTGAATACCAAGGCGGATTTAGAGCTGGACGCTCAACCACGGACCAGATATTCTCAGTTAAACAGGTGCTGGAAAAGTGCTGGGAATATAATATTGATGTGCACCAGATATTTGTTGACTTCAAACAAGCATACGACAGTATCGACAGGCGCGTACTGTATAAAATCATGTTGGAGTTTGGAGTCCCACCGAAACTGGTTCGACTGACAAGAATGACAATGACTGAGTCTTTGTCACAAGTCAGAGTAGAAAACGATCTGACTTCCAGTTTTAAAACAGACAACGGCCTTAAACAAGGTGACGGCCTCGCACCAATGCTTTTCAACTTAACACTCGAATATGTTGTTCGGAAACTTCCCGTTGACACCAAGGGAACACTATGCTTCAAATCCACACAACTCGTAGCATATGCCGACGACATAGATATCCTTGCAAGATCTCTGGAGAGTGCTAAGGAAGTATTTGTAAACCTTGACTCGGTAGCAAGGGAAGTTGGACTACGCATTAATGAAAACAAAACAAAAATTATGACGCAAACTAGGAAAAAGACGCCAATCAGACAAAATATTACAGTAGGAGACTATAACCTAGAAAACGTAGACAACTTCATATATCTAGGGGCAAATCTATCGAAGGATGGAAGCGAACCCATCGAAATTAAAAGAAGGATAATGATGGCAAACAAGACTTATTATTCGGTACTTCCAATAATCAAAAACAAGAACGTGCACAGGAAAACAAAACTTAAGCTATACAAAACAATCATAAGACCTGTGCTATGCTATGGCAGCGAAACGTGGACATTAACTCAGGCGTCCGAAAAACGACTTAACGCCTTTGAAAGGAAGGTCCTCAGAAGAATCCTCGGACCTGTGAGGGAAGACTCGATCTGGAGAATACGATACAATAGAGAATTGTATGCCATCTTCGACAATCCAGAAGTGTCAACCCTCATAAAATTTAAAAAATTACAATGGGCTGGTCATGTGGAGCGGATGGATGACGGAAGAATTCCCAAACGCACACTAAAAGGGAAAGTCAACGGACAAAGACCGGTCGGAAAACCACGAAAGCGCTGGGAGGATTCGATTGACGCAGACAGCAAATCACTGCTAAGATTTTCAAACTGGAGGACGCGGTCACTGAACCGAGATGGATGGAGGCAAAGCATTCAGGAGGCCAAAGTCCGATTTGGGCTGTAGCGCCATCGTAAGTAAGTAAGTATATAAAATATTTAATCTCTTTAAGTAAGAAAATTATATAAACAAATTATTTGGGATAAATCATATAAATTCAGAATCACACAATAAATGTATTTGAAAAGTCTAAAATGGACCATCTACTATTTCGTCTCAAACATTTAGTTAGGAAAAACTCAGCAAATTCAAATAATACAATGTTCAATTCATCTAATCATAGCCGGACTAATAATAATTATATTTATACTCTAGATGAAATCTGAGAGTATTATATAATAAGTTTGACACAAAGTTTATAACGCTAAGAAATAAGTCTCGGAGAAAAAAATTAATGATACAGAAGTTCATATAATCACTCAAAAATCTTAAAACCGGATGTCCGTCCGTCCGTCCGTGTCCTCCGTGCTTGAGAACGCGTTGATCTAGAAAGTTCAAATTTTGTACACGTCGCCATTAGTCTGAAATTTTGAATATATTATTTTTATGATGATTTCAGTCTATCGTATAAAAATTATACGTGTCCTCCTCCTCCCATACAAACTGCACTATTTCATGAAATACTCTAAGCCAATTTACTCAGTGCGTATAAAATTTATCGAGCTCAAATTTAGCACTAAATATTTATTTCGAATTATTAGCTTCACCTCTTCTACCCCGTCCCATACAAAATGACACAATTTCGCAATTCGGTAATAAACGGCTCTTCTCGAAAAGTATAAATGCTATTGATCTGAAATTTGGAATATATTACTTTTATAATAATTTCAATCTGCTGTATAAAAATTATTTAAGTCTTCCCCTTCCTTCTACCACCTCCCATACAAACTGCAATTTTTCATCAAATACTCTAAACAAATTTACTCAATACGTATAAAATTGATGAAGCTGAAATTATGCACTAAACATTTATTTAGAATAATTCGTAAGACTAAAAAAAATTAGGCGATTAGCTTCACTCCTTCCACCATACAATTTGACACTATTCATAAACTTTACAAAAAATCGATTTGCCTGAAAAGTATGAATGCAACTGATCTGCTATGTGGAAATGATGTTTACAGTTATTTCTAAGAAATTTATTAATAACACCACCCTCCTTCTACCACCTCCCATACAAACTGCACAATTTCACTAAATTCAATACACTAAGTTCCTCAGTACCTATTAAATTTTTGAATCCTAAATTTTGAATAAAACATTTTGATAGCAACCTTATCGTGATGTGAAAAAAATTAGCTCAATGTTGTCACCCCCTACAAAATTTCTTAAAATAAAAAAATTTCTTCTTCATCTAGAGTATCGCACGATTGGGCTTTAGACCCAATCGTAGTCCTGTTATGTTTAAAATCAATTTTATTTTTTCTTTATTGAGATAAAATTTATGACATTTTTCTAAAATTTTCACAGAGAATTTCTCAAAAAAATTGATACCTTTCACTTGAGAAGAAATTTTCGCCATATTTTAAACAATAAATTAAGCGAAATTATTGTGACAAAACACTTATATTTTTCATTCATGAAAAAATTTCGTATAAACGAAGCTGAAGTAGCCTAATATCAAATAAAATTCCGACAGAAATGTGACAATTTCTTTTTAATGCCGACATTATTATGGTTAATTTTCGAAACATGTTGTCACAGTAGAGTTTAGATTTAAAAATTTTTGCTAGTAATTTGTCGAAACAT
Source organism: Chorisops tibialis (assembly GCA_963669355.1). NCBI lineage: Eukaryota > Metazoa > Arthropoda > Insecta > Diptera > Stratiomyidae > Chorisops > Chorisops tibialis. Next base: position 20,802,255 of record OY770264.1, read on the forward strand.
TTTTGACAACAAATTTTTTCGCGGAAACTGTTCCGATACTAGTCCGACATTTTAACAATAAAACTACAATTTTTGGCAACACAATTGTGACAAAAATACCATATTTTTTAATCATGACGAAATTTGGTCACAGGGTGAGATGTATTTTAATGAAAATTCAAAAGCGTAACAGTAATTGTGGGCGACAAAAAAACATATACAATGCTGAGATTGCCTTATACCTAAAAAATTCGACTGAGAGGAAATGTTTTTTATGGACGCTAAAATGACAAAATTTTTATGAAATGGTGTTCAAGAATAACGAAATAACGAATAATCGAAAACCGTTTCGATATCCAGCACAATAATTTAGATGTTAAATCTGCTACAATTTGTCATAACAAATATAATCAACCTTTATCCTTGATAAAGGTCTCAGCAGAGACCGAAACGTTACGAATAATAAAGCGTAACAGTGTAGAATCCGGAAATCTTTTCTTTCAATTCGAAATGCACTGTGAAAACATTCACCAAACTATAATCAAAATAGTTGAATTATGAAAAAAGTACGGCACAATATTTTAACGATAAATTTTTAATAAAATTTGATACAGTTTAAGCACAAAATTTGTCAGATATTGGGACCGTAACAAATGTTAAAATTTCTATGCAGATTTCGAAGCTTTTCGAACTATTATTTTTATTTTTTATTTGCTAAAAACAAGTTAAACTATACATCAATGGAAGAAAGATTCCTGGATTCTACACTGTTACGCTTTATTATTCGTGACGTTTCTATCTCTGCTGAGACTTTTATCAAACTGCACAGTTCGATTCTCGAAATGTGCTGTGAAAACATTCACCAAACCATTATAAAACAATGTTCTGTATTTATTTAACCTTCAAAATAGAACGTAATTGAGTTAACTTAAAAGATAATAATTAACTTGATGATTCAGAAAATTGAAATAGCTACATTTTAATTTAAGTGCTATGCCTCCGGCACATTATCTTTCCCTGGCGTATCTCGACTTAACATAACATATGACAACTTAATAGGAGGCACAGTACAAATTAGCAAACGTTAATTTGACGTTTATTTCAAATATTAAATCGATTAATTGTGCAACAATTGAAGATTTTTTTTTTTAAGTATTGTTAGTTTGTGATTTTTATCGCTTCGTAGTTCACCTTTATGATCTTATAACGAAGATAAATTTGTTTTACGAGTTTTCTTATGGCTGGAAAATTTTCTAACGTAGTGGCAACAAACTTGACCGAAAGGTGAGGCACTCAGAAAATCTTGTGGTGGGGGAATATCATTAAAATAATAATATTTCATCAAATAAGCGGATGTGCCTTTAAAAAAAATTGTTTCATTGAAATAACTGCAATTAAATGCTCTTGCAATAAAAATGGCAGAAGTGAGACTGTTGATTTTATAAAGTTGCTTTACGATATGTGATTTAACAATCAATCAAATTTAGTTTCATTGTGGTCATTCCACCATTTTCAGCATTAACATATTTATAGCCTTAATACATAATAATTTGTTGGCATATGTGAAACCGCTAGCTTCATAAATCAAAAAATAAAGTAAAATATAAACTTTTCGTCACTTTTTTGCTCAGTTTAGCAAGCTCCCAAAATTAAGAACGACCACAGTCGTTAATCAGCAAGGTAGGCGGTGGAAGCTTCGGAGGCGACAAGATCTGCGCCTCAGAATTTTCGTGACTACGTCATCATCATTCGATCAAACGAGCAAGGAAGAGAGCAATGTGTTGAAGTAAGTCGACTACAATGTGGCGGTTGAAGCACATATGCAATGGCCTCTGCTGAGAAATCGTTCTTCCGCAACCTCGCGTCTTTCGGAGATAGCGCTTTTGATATTTTTCTTTAAGCTCATTCTCCTGCTGGTACATGGAAGGCAAAGGGTAATAAGCCAGAGATGGATCGCTGAAGCGGAAATCGATACTAGAAAAAAAAATTTATATGTCTTAGATTTAGTTTACGAGGCGGGGATCCTAATAAATTTCCCAAAAGTGTTTAAAGAGTAGAATGTGCTCGAAGATGATTAGTGTGTAGGTCTTCCGGATGGGCGCGTTTCTGATTAGTAGTGCTGAATGTGTCCGACAGAAGAGCTTGTGAGGCGCCGCCTCATACCCTTCACTTGACGATCCGCCACTGCTCTAACGTATGTTTTTTCCCGAGACACAAACCTAATGTGAATGTTCCTGCATTAATTTGACGTCTATTTTCCGAGAGACGACCCTAATTCTTACGTTGCTTCGTTGAAAGATGGCCACGTTGAGCTACGTTCAGTAAAGTTAAAAAAGACTACTAATGTGGAAAAAGCGCAAGATTGTTATTACCTCGGAAGCATTGTCAGTATGGATGGCGGAGCCGAAAAGGGTATTGAGGCTCGTATAAATAATGCTCGTTAGGCCTTCCCTTTTTCCCTTCTGGATGTTAATGGAGATTTCCTTCTCACGAAGCTGCAAATTTTTGGCGCATGCGTCAAATCCTTGTTGTTAAATGGTTGTACTTCATGGAAAGTGACCGTTAGGCTTACCAAGAAACTGCAAACTTTTATGAAACAATACATTTTAGAGATATTCTGGCCAGAAACGATCTCCAACTACGAACTTTGGAGTCCAACTGACCAAAACAGGCATTGAAATTTAAAGGCGAAAATGGCAGCGGATCGGTCACACTTTGATGAAACTAGAGCAAATCATCGCCAAAAAAGCTTTGGATTATAATCCTTTAGGAAGACGTTGGGTCGGGCGACCATTCAGCAAATAGAAGTGAGCAGTGAAGCAGGAGGCCAGATTAATAAACAAATCATGGCCACACACGAATAAGATACAACCATGAGTTGTATCAACTCTACGACGAGCCAGAAGGTTCAACGTTCATCAAGTTACGTAAACTGCAGTGGGCTGGCCATGTAGAGCGAATGGAAGACAGAAGAATCCCCAAACGTGCTCTTAAAGGCAAAGCGAGTGGTAACCAGCCAGTAGGCAAACCACGCAAGCGATGGGAAGACTCGGTTGATGAAGACAGCAAAGCCATTCTAAAAATTAGCAGCTGGAGGACGCGGTCTTTGGATCGAGACGATTGGAGGCGACGACTTCAGGAGGCCAGGGCCCGATTTGGGCTGTCGCGCCATTGATGATGATGGTCACACCTAAAGGCCAATGCTCAGGATCGCGCCATGTGGAAGCTACAGCAGATCTTAGCAGAAAATTGGTTATTTGATTTAAATTCGAAAAATTTGTTTTATACGAAACATTTTCACGATATAAAAAAAAAATAGATATAGGCAGCTTTAGAGGATGGAATATTAATAAACTAACTTCGCTTTCAATATTAGAACAATTTATATTTACTAAAAAAAATTAAATTGAGAAATATATAATTTATTATGTGCATAAATACTACAATTGACAAGAATGCAGGTGAAATTGCAAATTGACTTATTTAAACTGAATGCTTGCGAATTTAACAAATCACATGAATAAATCTATGACAAGTGAAGATTGCCAACTTTGAACCAAAGAATGTCATTATTCCGTGCATGGTATTCACTAATGTTAAAACATGAATACAAGCTACAATGAATTTCACAGGGACACAATGGGCTATTGTGCCCACAGTACACACACATTGACTTTGAGGAGGCTCTTGATACCTTGACCTCATTGAAGCTTTAGCAAGTTCGAGATGGGGCTAGAAATCTATGGAAATAATAATTTTTATGGAATTTTTTAACAATATTCAGTCGGTTTAGCACTGGATATGGTGAACAGTGTTTAATCGGCTAATAAAATTTATCGACGTACATGGAGATGACGTTATCTCAAGATATTTTTCGAATTTCACTTTGAAAATGGAGTCAACCTTAAGGGGCTGTGTGTTGCAAAATGCAATTTTCATCGAAAATAACATATTTTCGAACGAATATTCTTGGGCGAATTGTGAGTAAAGCGTCAAATACACGAAGTTACATGTATGAAATACATGTAGCTACACTAATCGCAGTGATCACCATATGCATCAATATCTGTTGAAGGCAAAGTTCCCAATAGGAACGGTAATGATCACCACATCGATTCGGCAATCATTATTTGCCCCTATGTTGGCTTCTTTCTAAGGAAATACATCGATGACTTCGTTATGGCGATGTCACAGAAATAAATCTGCGTGATGCATGCATCATTTTCTGTACTACCAAACATTTAAGTAACAACTAATGATAGGCTAATTTTTTTCCCGTTTTACTGTGCATTTGAACTTTAATGCATTCTTGCTGAGGTACTATACTCAGCGTACATTCTTGCTGAGGTACTATACTCAGCGATGGTAATCAATTACTATTTTGATCAAAATTAATCAAATCCTTTTATTTATTTTTTAAGTCTGGCGATTTATTAAATCAGATTTTACCATTTTTCGAGTCAGATTATTTTTTCCGATAATGTAAATATGTGACGTGCTATTGCAAAAGGAACCTTATCTTACCAGAAGTCAAAACTAAACTTTTAGCACCATTGGAAAATACACAAAATTCTGAAGGGAATGGCGTAAAAATTTAGTGAAAATGTCAAAAATTTGCGAAGTAACGACATTTTCAATATTGCAGTTCAAAAAGGTAGCTTCGAGATAATTGAGGTTAAATTTTCACTGTTTCCGAACGTATTAATAATCAACATAATTCTAATAAATAAAGTTCTCTCCATAGTTTGGTTACCCGTCCCCCCTCCGCTTCTTCTCTTCCCACCCCTACCCCCTTTTAAGCCTACCCCAGATTCCCCCTCACTTGCTACAAAACTAAGAATACCAATCCAAGACATTTCAGCCAAGTTTCGATGGAATCCGAGGCTTCCGTGGCGTAGTGGGCAGCGTGCTTGCTTTTCAGTCAATAGGTCATGGGTTCGATTCCCTTTCCAGACGAGATTTTTTTAAGCACGATTTTTCAGTTGCTATTGGCGATGAAAACTTATTCGAAATAAAATGGGCAAATGGTGTAAAAGTGAAACAGTTCCACTTCAAGAAGGCCTAGATACTCAGTAGATGGGTTCTGTTCGCTTTCTATCATTCAGTCCTACATAACATTTGCAAATATTTGTCAGTAGCAGCCAGTACAATTGAAAAAATATATATCAGCTTCTCCACTCGTTACGGTCGTTCTCACTCCTCTTCCCCCACCTTCCTAATCCCATTCCTTCCCTTCATGACTGTGTTTGTGCATTGTACATAAAGGCCGAAATTGCCTATAACACAGGTCATTCTGTAAAAAAAAAAAAAATCACGCATTGCTATTGTTACGTGTTCGTGGATTTGCCATTGAGAGAGCGGACGGATAATACAAAACAACAACAAAGGCGATGCGATCGTGTTGAATGCTGTTTTGGTACTGAGCAAATGTATGAAAGTATGACATGCAAAGAAGCAAAAGATTGCAACAGTTGCAAAGAAAAATGGTCAAAGTTCTCCGCATTATGGCATCAAAAGCGGACGAAGTTCGAGTCAGCCATTGTTTGATGTAGCTTTGAGGAATGTAATAGAAAGGCTATTGACTCAAGAACAATTTTGATGACACTGAAAGCTGCACCATACACCGGCATACATGTTATGGCGACATGGAAAGTAAGTCATACATGTAGCTTCGTGTATTTGGCGCTTAAAGCGAAAAATAAATATCTTGTAATCTTTCATCTACTATTTTTGTTTATTGAAATCGAAGAGTATTATAAGTTTGCCACAAAGTTTGTAGCACTAAGAAATAAGGATCGAGAAAAAAATGAATGATACAGAAGTTCATATTATCACTCAAAAATCTCAAAACCGCACGTCCGTCCATCCCACCGTGTCTTCTCTAGCTTGAGAACGCGTTGAGCTAAAAAGTTAAAATTTTGTAAATGTCGCTTTTGATAAAAAAGTAATGTCAAGTTCGTGGATGGGCCAAATCACTCTACCCCTTCTACTCCCTGACATACAAAATGACAAAATTTCGCAATTTGAAAATAAACGGATTAGCTCGAAATAAATAAGCGGTATCGATCTGAAGTTTGGAATATATACTTTTAAGATGATTTCAATCTACTGTATCAAAAATTATTTGCATCCTCCCCTCGTTCCACCACCTCCCATACAAACTGCACAATTTCACCAAATCCAATGTACTAATTTTATCTGTACTTATTAAATTTTTGAATCCTAAATTTTGTTAAAACATTTTGATAGCAGCTCTAGCATAATGTGAACAAATTAGTTCAATGACATCATCCCCTCTATCGCTCCCCTATCAAAAAATTTCTCTTTCATCTAAAGTATCGCACGATTGGGCTTTACGCCCAATCGTAGTCCTGTTATGTTTTTTTTTTATTAAGTCAGCTCTTATTTAATACAATTTGAAATAGTATGAATTGCTTTAAAGATCGGGATTATTGAGAAATGATATTAAAAATTTCTTAGAATTTATCATTTCAAAAATTTCATTTATGAAATGTGTACGCAACTTATACACTTAACCAATTTTGGTTTTACTAAATTTTTATTGATCAATTCTACGATATTTCGAAACGGCTAAAACTAGCTGAACGCATAAATTTTTCAGTCTATAAAATTTAAAAATCCTGAATTTTCATTCAAATATCGAATCTTTCAAAACAGAATTAATTAATAATGAATTCTAACAATTGAAAAATAAAATCAAACAAATAATTATTCATTTTATTCAGTTATTTTTGTTACAACTTATACTAAAAAAAACCTTATATTAGTCATTTAAATTTAATCAATAATTAAAATATATTGGAAGTCAAGTCCGAAGAAACTGTCCGCCATTACAATAAATACAAAATATCGAAATGTGCATTTAATCCCAAGTCATAGACCCGATTCAAACGAAAAAAAATCACCCTGAAATTGATTCCAATTTATTGAAAAATAATTACATGGCTCACAATTTAAAATTCCAAGGTAGGCAACATATTAAATTAATTCGGAAACAACATCATTTATATAATAATAAATTATTTAATGCTGTAACACAAAAAATATTTTAGCATACTAAATTAAAAATAGATTTATATTTTCTCGCATAATGTTTATTTGAATATCTTTTTTACGTTTTTATGATTCAGCGAATACCTTTCTTAAATGCAAATGAATATCAATGAAAATTTGCTACTATTATGTATGTTTATTACATATTGCATACTTTGTTTACAAGGGAATCTCGATAACTTTACATATATAGGTACATATTTATTTATTAGAAAAAATAAATTGTGAATTGAATCAGCTGAAAATAAAATTGATTGCGAATTTTTACACATCTTCTTTTTTTTTCGATTAATATATTATGCAAATATTATATGAATCAAGTTGTATAACTAAAGTGTAAACAAATTTTACGATGTAACTATGCCTTGATTCGGTGAATGTTTTCGCAGTTCATTTTGAAGTACAGGAAAGATTGCCTAATTTTACACTTTTCTGCTTTAAAAATCGTGGCGTTCGGTCTCTGCTAAGACCTTACTCAAACTGAATTAGTTCAGTTTGCTTCATTATTTTCGGATTCAGTTTGACGAAGGTCTAACCCAAGCCCGATATGTCACGATTAATATAGAACAGTGTGATATAATATATACGGAAAAATTTCTTTGATATGGATATGTCTTATTGTTTTGATTTGCCGTCATTCGTATAGAGTTTGAAATAAATACTCGTTCAAAAATGATAGATTTAGCATACTACCTCTAATTACTATAGCTATGTTCACATTATCCTCAAAAAATAGGGAAAAGCACACCATTTCTTAACATTCGCGTTACACTCTAACTTCGATTTTGCTAGGTCCATCCATTTGATACGTTACGGCGCATAAAACATAAAATATCATAAAATTCATTTTCAACCAAATCGAAATATTTTGTATGGCAAAAACCTAGGTCTGCTAAGATTGAGTAAGTGTTGTTATTCGTACATAGGCACACTTTATAATTCTACGTTAAGACTTTCTGTTGTTGAAATTAAATTACTTTTTGGTTATCGCGTCTTGATAAATGTCTCTTTCTAGTTTAGTGTTTTTTGCTAAATTAAACACTATTAAAGTTTAAACGAGGACTTTTTGGTTTGGCTTAATTGCGTCGATCACCACGAATTACCTGCGGCGTAATTTGAAATTTAGAAAGGGAATGGATTGATTCCTAAATATCAAATTAAAACGTGAAGCGTTCTGCTTTCGCAAATGAATTGAGAAACAAAACATTGGTGGCTGATGTATGATCGCTTAAAATTAGCTAAAAGTACTCATTCAATTAATTTTCTGTTATGATCTATTAGGCATAGGGTCGCAGATCTCTTTCCGAAAGCACGATCCTGAGTGACACCTCTGAGTTGTCGTCAGGACTTTTTGATTCGTCTGGCCTTCTTATCACATGATTGTTTCGAAATTAAAGGAGGTAGGACAGAAAAAACGTGCGTAAAATCAAGTACATGCTCATGGTATACCGCTTGTTCGAAGCGAGTAAGGCGAAAGAAGTGCAAAATATTTGTTACTTTGGAAGCTGTTGGATCCCAAAATGAGATCCGGATTTATGATTCTACTATGACGAACTATAATGAACGAAGGGAATCACTCAAGCCACTGCTTATTTAAATCAGCACAATCCTCTTAGCCTCCCTTTCTACGATTACCTTTCAAAGACGCAAGAGGTAAGTGCACCCTCTATAAAGATTAATTAAATTTAACTTTGAATTCATTTAAATTTATTCCTTTATTTTATTGAATTTGCTCATCTGTTATTTCTTTATTCTTTCCATTATTATTTGCTTATTAAAGAATAACACGACAATAAATTTGAAGTTTTTTCTTTATTATTCAAATCAACAAAGCTTTCAAATTTAACCTCAATAGAAGCATGGTAGGGTGTAGTCTAGTGGGTAGCGTGTTTGGTTTACAAGGTCGTGAGTTCAAATCCCGGTCGACGCATAATTCCATCACAATACCTGCTTGAATATACCTTGGTCACTTCAATCTACGAAAATAAAAAATTTAAAAAAATAATTCGTAGATAGAGAGTTCGATGGGCTAACAACACTTTCACAATAAATAATGAAAAAAAATGTTATGAAGCCTGAAGGCCAAGTCCCGTTTTGGGCTGTAGCGCCATTGAAGAAGATGCATGGTCGGCGCAGCTGAAAAGGATGTTAATGCTCGTATAACTAATGCTGAACAGATCATTAGTATCCTGTTCCATTCTAGAAGGTTTTTTCAGAAAACAACTTAGAATAAGAGGAAGCCGTACTGATCGACACGTCGCTACACTTCTTAGGGGCCTCAAGGGCCTGAGATCGAGGGTTCTCCTTAATAATCCTAAGAATCTTCTACCAAAAAAAAATTTTTTTTTTGTGATTCTTCTGAAAGAACAATTTTGTACATTTACTTCGAAGTTGAATTATTTTCTTTTAGGTTTCTGCATCCGTTATTCAGAATTTTATAATTTAACTTATTACATTAAATATTATTCATAATTGCATTATAATTATTTATGTACATACAACTAACAATTATAGTATAATAGAATTACATCGCCTGAAAAACTCTCCATAATTTACGTCGATAGATCCGCAGATGATAACTTTCGTAAGCTCCCCGATAAAAATATTCATATCAGAACTACAGTTAGGGATAAACCCTAATCATGCGATACTCCAGATGAAGTGAAAGTTTCAGTAACATCAAAAGGTGATTTTTCTGATATTTCAATAACCTACTTATGAAAGTTTAATTAGAGCTTTTTTGTAAAATTGTTTTAAAGGTTGTCACTTAATTGCGACTTTTGGAAGGTAGCAGAAGGAGTGGAGAAATTTCAACGATTTTTACAAAGGTATCTGAAATTTATATAGAAATAGTTTCAATTTCAGAACAGTAAGCTTTACATATTCCAAAAAAAATCTACACTTTAGAATGTTGTGAAATTGTGCCGTTTTCTATGCGAGGTGATTGAAGTGGTGACGAGATCGAACATTTTTTCCACATATCACTGTAATCGCTACCAAAATACTTGAGTATTTAAGGTACTGAGAAAATTTGTGCATTATTTCATGAAATGATGCCGTTTGTATGGGAGGGGTAGAAGGAGTGGGTGGAATTGAATTTTTTTTTAATATAAACTAAATAATATCACTGAGAGAGTGCTATTTTCCAAATTTTAGATGCCTACCTTTGATAGTTTCTACGAAAATCAACTTATAATAAAGTTGTTAAATTGTATCATTTTGTTTGAGAGGTGATAGAAGGGGTGGTGCGATCAAACTAATTTCTTCTCATATCAAATTATAGTGATACCAAAATGCTATATATACACCACAGTTGAGGATGGCAAGTTTTATGGGTACTGAAAAACTCACTGTATCCTATTAAATGAAATTGCACAGTTTATATGGGAGGCAGTGGGAGGATTTCAAATTTTTTAAAAAAAAATTTTTTACGGCATCTATTAATACTTAGGGGGTCACCCTTTAACGCATTGCACAATTATAATGATAGACGGAAATGGCGATGGACATTATTTTTGAAGCGCTGAAGGTTATACTTGATTGGAAAAATGGTAGCAGGCAATGCGTTTCAAAGTCTGGACGTTTGGGAGATGAATGACTGTCTATATTTCACTGAACGAGTATGAATAGAGTTGACGGTAAGCTCGTGTGCACGTTCAGCTTGACGAGTAATTCGGAGAAAAATAAAAATTGGAGGAATAAGTGATTTCAGTTCCGCACATTTACCATGAAAGTAGCGATAGTAAATGCTGAGTGCTCCAACGTTTCTACGATGTTCCATGGAGTCAATAGAAACCGTAATGGTGTCATCTCCAATTAGTCGGAAGGCATGTTTTTGGATTCGATCGAGTAGCGCAAGGTGTATTTTGGGTGCTCCAGCCCATAAATGCGAATTGTACTCTAAATGAGGTCGAAAGTAAGCCTTGTAGATGGAAGATAAGTCGTGAGGCGCAAAATAATTTTTACATTTGCGAAGAATACTTAGGCGTTTGAAGGTATCAAGGGCAACATCAAAGATATGTTTGCTCCAATCAAGATGGTTATTTAACTTTACGCCTAACACGATAAACTCATCTGTAGAGCGAATTGGTACGCCATTCAAGGCTAAATTAGACGACAACGCACGAACATCACGTTTAAGGGAAAGCTGATAGACCTATGTTTTAGCAGCGGTGAACTCTACTCTATTTTGCCTGCTTCATTCCAGGATTAAGCCGAGGTCGGAGTTCAACGAATCGAATAACTCGCTGCGTTTGGAAGCAAAAGATTGCTTGCGAGCAGCAGAATTGAGTTCAAAAATGTTATCTAAAGTACTATCAACTGCAAAACTATGGATTGGATTGAGAGTAGAAGTAGAGGAGGCGATAGAACATAGCCCTGAGGGAATTAGTTGGAAAAGGGGAGCAGTAACGCCATCTAGTGCTTTCGGACAGGAAACTCTCAAAGGAGACATTCATGCCAAACTCTGTCAAAAGCTTTTGCAATGTCAATAGCAAGAACTTGACCCTCGCCGTATTTGTGCAAGCAAGAGTTCTAACGTTTCGACAGGTAGACAAGAGATCTCCTGTCGACCTTCCAGAACAGAAACCGTATTAAAGATCGTGGATAAGCAGTTTATCCTCAAGATATTGAATGATTTTGTGATTGACAGCAGTTTCTATCACTTTCGAGAGCAACGAAATAATGGCTATCGGGCGATAGTTAGCGGGGTTCACTTTGCTTCCTTTCTTGGGAATTGGCTGAACATTCGCGACTTTTCACAATCGTGGAAAGGACCCAGAAGAGTAAGATAGATGAAAAAGATTGCGAAGGGGTTTATCAAGAGAAGAGAAACACATTTTAAGGGTAATTGGGGGATTACCATCAGGGCTAGAGGACTTGTGAACATTATAAATTTATCATAATAACGGTAAGTTTGAAATTTGTATTTTTTTTTTCCGAGAAAATTGTCTTACAATAAAGTTGGGAAATTTATTCATTTTGAATGGAAGGGGGTAGAAGAGGGAGCGCAATTCGGCCCGTTCACGAACTTCACCTTACTTTCTAACCAAAAATTATGTGAACAAGATTTAATTTTCCTCGCTCAAAGCGTTCTCAAGCTATAGAGCGAACGGACGGAGAAACAAATATTTCTATACCCGACTCTGCGCGAGCATATCTTGGCGTTATAAATTACAGAGCAATCTTATAATACTCTAAGATAACATCTAAAGCATAAAAATTAACCACTGTTAAGCCTGTCCAAATGGGTTTCACTTGGAAAACCGGGTACATTTGCTAAAAACATCTACAGCCCTCAGAAAATTTCACGGAGAGGCGGCGCAGCTCTTCGTTACGCCACTGCCCTAAGAAATACGTAGGGTTACTTGACCACGTAGCACATAAACACGAGCAGTTAAGAAGAAGGCCCAAGGAATAAACAAATTATTGCGACAGCTAAAGGCAGATCTTTAGACTCCCACCAAGTGAAAGAATTTAGTCCCTTGCCTCTATGGAGTGTTGCAGAAAGCCTTCTGGAGGACGCGGGAACGGCCTATGAAGCCGCTGCTTATCCTTACGCAGATTTTTTGCACCAACAGATTTAAGTGGAGTATTCCTCGGCAAAAGGCACGATTTTTGCAGGCTAGCTACGAACATGAGGGTGGAAGTACCGAGGATTTATTTAACCGCTTCTATAAGGCGCTATCACATAGTTTACGTAATCGAATATTAACCTTTTGAACCAGTGACTTTTTCCTTTCAGCCTGACCACACATGATTCCTCTACTACACAAGCATATTTTTTTCCTTTCCTTCCGGTATTTCCAAGAGAAACAAAAAGACAACAAAACAACGATTTATCGATTCCATGGATCTGCGCAGGGGGATAATCACTGGTCTAGAAAGCTTCAGCAATTCCTGTAATGTTTCGCTTATAAGAGTTGCGTCTCCACGGACCCGAGCAGATTGATCAGTAGCAAAGTCATGCATGGACTTCGACTGTAATGGGGGCGACGTATGAAGGCCGGACCAAAGGTCTTAAACCTGGTAATACGGGGCGGGGGGGAGACTCCATCATATCGTATCAGTTGGTAATTATAAAAGGTACACGGGCTTGATTCGTTGAAAGCGAGGGATTAGGGTTGCTGGTTTTGATAATATGTAATGAACGGAAGGTTATTTTGGGATTAATGAAGTTTGGTTGTGGTCTCTTTTGGGGTACACGTACTGGCTGACAGTCCATATCGCTGACAGAGCTACTATGTTACGTGCAGTATACGGTGTCCTTAGTTTGCTAACTTATAAACGCTAAACCTTGTGCTCAACGTAAAGTTGTGTATAAACCGGGCGCCTAGACCCAAAGATTGAGAAAGTTTTAGAGGGTCTTGCACTGACCTTTGTAAATACTTTTGCAGTTATATTTATACATGCGCAAAATTTTGCTCTATTAACTAGGCCGTCATTGATTGTCGTCTAATACAATTCTAGAGACTTTGAAAACCTTCCACCCTACAGAGTTAGGCTGAAATTATTAAATCTTTTACCGCTTGGCTCTAGAAGAACTATGCTCACATCCTGTTTTACCTTAGATGTTTTGAATGGCGATATTAAGGTTGACCATATCTCAAATAAATTCAGACTCAATGACAATGTCAGGCTGACGAGACATTCAAAACCACTTAAGGAATATGCACATCGTACTGATTACGGACAAAATGAACCTACATATTAGCAGATGCTGTAGAGTATTTAACAAATCCAGCGCCCACTATACACCACGTTTTATAAGGTCCCCCATCCCGCTTGACCCTTCCACCTGTGCTTATCATATATCATATATGTATATCAAATTGTGTTTAATTAATTAAGGTAAATTTTAATATATTAGAATATATTAAAATATATTAAATTAAGCAATTTATTTGTATGTAAACTATCTTGTTATGATTAATAAATAAAATTAAAATTTAATTAAAAGATAGCCATGGCATCAAGGCATAGTGTTTGTCTGTCCACGTCAAACTAACAAGATATAGTTTTATATTACAAGTTAAAGAAAAATGATAATATAAATTCCTGTTTGCGATGCGAATTCCTTATGAAAAGGAAAGTCAAAATAATAAAACAAAAACGAGAAAAATTAGTAATAAAATAATTCAGTGCCACTTTGCAACAAGAGGCATCTAAATTGATTGATTGAATGATATGAACTTAATTAAAATGTGTCACCTAATTTTAAATAAATATAAATTCTAGTGCATTTATAATGCGATAATGAATTATACGAATAATATGCGATTAATAAATTAAATCAAATTTCGGAAATCTTGAAAGGACAGCAAACCCTAAGACTTACACAAAAGAGACTTTCCTTAGATTCAAGCGAAAACTGACCCCATTATCATGACATAAAAAGATTATTAAATAACAAAATTTTAAGAATTTAAATAATTCAAGATTCTACTAAGCAAATCACGTTTACCATCTTCAAACACTTTTTTTATGGCTTAGGATAATTTAAAAGAAATCGAAATCTGTAAGCAATGCAACTAAAGATTCGAAAGCACAATTGTAAAAGCACACAAAAAAGAAAAATATTACAGCTACGTAGAATTTTGTGAAGGGCTCCTCTCCCTTTCTCCATATTGGGTTATAGTCTCGTTAGAAAAAAACCTTAAGACATTTTTTTCTTTAATGCAACATCTTTTTTCCATCAGATCGTTATTAACGCAATTTCATATACGTAGGAGTGTTTATTTTATCTTCTTTTTTTTTCTTCTTCTTTCCTTTCACTATTGGTGGCGGCGTTAAATTTTCTACTAAACGACTACCAAGCTATATTTTGTTAGTTTAACAGAAGCTTCGCAATGTCATGCTCTTGGCATTCCTTCAAAGTCATCACAGATTTGTACAATAACAACGTCGAAATATGTTTCGTTGGATTTGAAAATAAAATTTTTAATAGTTTATTTTTGTTACATAAAAAACGTGTAAAAATGAGTAATTGAAACTTTAATCTCAGTCAAATACAACTGACTATTGAGAAATTAGCTCATGCATTGGAATAAATTAAGCGCAATATAATATGTATAAGATTCGAATTAATGAGTACAATATCGATTGCTAAATTAAGATGTATTGTCTTAATTTTAAGATCGGTACTTGCGCAATATTTTGAAATTGATGAAAATTTGTTTCAAGGGTTAATTTAAAGTAAATTTTAACTGAAATTACAAAAGAATCGTGATATGGACGTATTTTTTTCTAAATATAAAATATTAATACATTTTAAAGGCTTAGTATGCAGCAAATTGAAAAAAAAATCATGTTACGAAATTAAGTTGCTAATTAAATTAGGATGTTAGCACGAATCACTAAAATTTTGTATCAAATATGAGACATCATCACTTATACCAATAACTTCCAATAAGTTTGAAATGATTCTTTTATATAATAATATAATAATAATAAAAAAAAATTTCTGCAAGCACAGTGTACTGTACAATTACAAAAATTGTTGAGATTTGGTTCTCAGGTGTGAAGGAATGCATAATTTACCTTCTATAGTATTTTACTAACATGTTTGTACTCTCGATGAAACCTGAGAGTGTTATAAATTTGCTCCAAAGAATTTTATAACTCCAAGAAATAAGACTCGGGAAAAAATTGAATTATAGACACAAGTTCCCATCGTAACTCAAGAAGTTCAAAACCGGATATCTATTTGGTTTGGTGAATATTTTCACAGTGCATTTCGAATTGAAAGAAGAATTTCTGGATTCTAAACTGTTATGCTTTATTATTCGTGACGTTTTGGTCTCTGCTGAGACCTTTATCAAACAGTTTGATAAAGGTCTCAGCAGAGACCGAAACGTTACGAATAATAAAGCGTAACAGTGTAGAATCCGGAAATCGTTTCTTTCAAAACGGATATCTATTTGTTCTCTAGCTAGAACGTTCAAATTTTGTCCACTTTATTTTTATTGAAAAAATTATGGTGAAGTTTTTGAATGACCCAAACCCCTCTACCCCATCTACCTCCTCCCGTACGAAATGACACATTTTTAAAATTTCACAATCCGAATCTATTGCTACGAAATGAGCCTCCGTGACCCCATTCCGCATGCAAAATAGAACGACGGTCCTCCAGGACTAGACAGCACTTTTGTCGGCCGCTCAGGAGCATGGGTGTGGACCTAGAAGACGCCTCCATTTTTGAGAATGCTGTCGATTCAGGTGTGTGCTGTAATGCCTTTTACACGACGAAGGACGTAGAAATGGAGCCACTGACTATGACGAGCACCGAGGTCACACCGGTGGACCTTAGCACTCCATTTTTTGTTAAGAAAAAAAAAACAAATATTATATAAGGGGACCAAACTTACGTAGTTGGATCCATACCTGTATGTTAGCTGGACATTATAAAATAAATAAAAATATATGTAATCAAAATGAAAAGAATGAAATATTCTTTCTTGCTGGAGATAAAATTGTTATTTAACTAGTTAAACCATAATATAATGCGAGCAACTAGTGAACGTTGGGTACCTTGATTTCGACGTTGCAGCCCGGCATTCTGCGAGCGGTTTTGTTGTGCTGGGTGCAACGAAATCCTGTGGCGTCAACGTTCGGTGGAAGTGTCGGTCGGGTGGCGAAGATCACTTTCTGTTTTCTTTAAGTTAGAGAAAACATTCTGTTTTTTTCCTTTTTTTACGGAATGATCTGTGTTGTAGGCAATTTCGGCCTTTATGTGCAATGCATAAAACACATTCATGGAGGAATGGGATTGGGTAGTTAGGGCAAGGGGTGTGAGGACGACCGTAATGAGTAGAAAAGCTGGTATAATTTTCAGTTGTACTGGCTGCTACTGACAAATAGTTGCAGATGTTATGGGGGACTGAATGATAGAAAGCGAACAGAAATCATCTACTGAGTTTATGCACCTTCTTGAAGGGGAACTGCTTCATTTTTACACCGTTTACCCATTTTATTTCGAATAATTATTCATTGCCAACAGCAACTGAAAACTCATGCTCCAAAAATCCCTCTATCTGGAGTGGGAATCGAACCCACGACCTATTGACTGTGAAGCACGCACGCTGGCCACTACGCCACAGAAACCTCTTTCGTTAATTCTAAGTATCACTTAAGTATTTTACACTGTTCTTAGAATATAAAATTTTTAAATTTCACACTTTCAAATACTTTTCAATTAAGAAAGAAAAAAATCAGCTGTATCTGGCGCAGTTCAAAAATTTCCAGCCACTCCTCAAATTTTGTTAAGCAAAAACCTCGATTTTTTTCCACACAACGTTTTTCTTCGCACTCAACAGTTTTTTTCATCGCGAAGCTTTCGCGCCATAATATGTATCGGTCAGCACTAATTGATATTCAATGTTTTTAAATTGAGACGTTAGATGTCGTTTTTTTCTTTATCGTTTCGCGGCATATATTATTATGATTTACAAAGGAACAAAAAAAAAATATTCATAAAATTTGATCTAATTATAAAATACAGTAGATCAAAAAAAAAACATTCGGGTACGTTTCAAATTCATGGATCAACGAGAAAAAAAGAAGTGTATTGGGAAAAAAAAAGCTTAGAAAAAAATGGAGAGTCTTCTACTACAATTTTCTCAATAATTATCGCTTCCCAAACTTCACTCTCTCGCCGTCGACTGTTCCCTCTCCTCTATCGCTTTTCACTCCATCGCGATTTTACGATGCGATGGTCTAGTTTCAACTCGTCTATCCAGACTAACTCCTCCACGAATGCTCGCCCTTATTTTATATCGTACTTGTCAGTTGAATCATTTCCTTGCCGGCCGAATCATTCCTTGTCGTCCGAATCATTTCCCTGTCGGCCGAATCTATACATCACTGTTGGTGCTTTTTCGGTAAAGAACTTCCAGATGTTCCGTTGGTTGAAGACCTCGAGCATTCGATGAGAGTCATAGTGTGGGAGTGCACATGATCGGATTTCATGCGGCCGTATATTTGTTGTTGGCATTTCCTTCTCCTCCGGATTATTCTCTTATCGTACGATAGCTGTCGGCCGCTTCTCTGCATCGCATATGTAATTTTTGTTGGTTGGTGCATGCGCGTATACATATTTTGTTGTTGATCGCAAGTGTTCTTTATTTCCTAGCATAGTGTTCGTACGCGTGTATTTATTTGCATTGGTGTTCATGCGATGAGCAAGCGGAGCTGACATGTAACAGTATTATAAGCAAGGTCAAAAAATTAGCCTGCTTCTAACATATTATGTCACATAAAAAAACTTGACTTGACATATAACCAGTCGATTTTTTTGATAAGTATGAAAGCTACTAATCTGAAATTTACAATATTTATTTTTATGATGTTTTCAGGTATTTCTGAAAAAAGCACTAAAATTCGCTCTCTTCTTCCACTATTTCCCATTTAGAATCATTAATTTCATCAAATATAATACAAAACTTTTCCCAGTACCTACTAGATAAATAAAACTCAAATCTGATGCAAATTATTTTGATAGCAACTGTAGAATAATGTGAGAATACTATTAGAATGTTGTCCACCTTCTATTCATAATTTCCTGAAGTGACGAAAATCTCTATGCAGATTTAGCAATAATAAAAAATAAAATATATGTAAAGATGAGTAAAATTCTGCTTTCACCAGTACACACCACAATAAAATGCTCACACTTAGAAACACCCTACTAATAGCGCCTAGCAACAAAAATTAAAAAGTTTCAGCTCACATTGTTACGATTTTGATCAATCAATTTCCTTTTGAGACTCCCTTTGGGAGCATGGGATGGAAACAATTTTCATCATCATTTCGTGACATGTGATTATAATCCAGAGCTTGTTTGGAGATGGTTTCCTCAAAGTGTGATCGATCCGCTGCCATTTCCGCCTTTGATTCCCAATGCCAATCTTAGTCTTTCCAGTTGTAGTCCAAAGTTTTTCGTTGGAGATGATATCAGACCAATCAAAATATTGATTCGGTTCTAAGATATTTTGGGAAATTATTTTTTTTTTGTATCTTAATTAGATTTTTTTTTATGATTTTATAATTTCATTTCTTTGTAAGCATGTTTTGAGACTATGATTTTAATAGGGAGTTAAAATTTGAATAAAACATAACGGCGTAAAGCCCAATCATGCGACACTCTAGATGTAAGAGAAATTCGTTAATTTTAAAAAAATTTGTATCGAGAGTGAAAGAAAGGAAACTAATTTTTTCACATCATACTAAAGTTGCTATCAAAATGTGTTGTACAAAATTTAAGCTTCAAAAATTTAACGGGTGCTGAGAAAATTAGTATAACGGATTTGGTCAAATTGTGCAGTTTGTATGGGAGGTGGTAGAAGGAGTATGGAATTCTTAATGACTTTTTCATAAATGACTATAAACATCGTGCTTTTGACATCTTTTGAACTGCAGATCAGTAGCATTCATACTTTTCACGAAAATCGATTTTTTTTTAAGTTGTGAAATTGTTTTATATTGTATGCGAGGTGGTAGAAGGAGAGAGGCTAATAGTCTAAGTTTAATTGATCTTACTAATAATTCTAAATAAATACTGATTGCAAAAATACAGCTCGATAAATTTTATACGTACTGAGTAAATTGGTTTATAGTGTTTCATGAAAAAGTGCAGTTTGTATAGGAGGTGGTGGAAGACATAAAGGAACTCGAATAATTTTCATATCGTAGATTGAAATCATTTTAAAAATAATAAATTCCAAATTTCAAATGAATTCCTTTTATACTTTTTGAGAAAATCTGTTTATTGTCAAATTCCGAAATTTTGTCATTTTGTATGGGATGGGTGGAGCGATGTGGCACGTTCACGATCTTTTCCTTACTTTTTTGTCAAAAGCGACGTGCACAAAATTTCAACTTCCTAGGTCAACGCGATTTCGAGCTAGAGAGGACACGGACGGACTTCCGGTTTTCAGATTTTCGAGTGATAATATATAATATATATCATTGAAAGAAAAGATTTCCGGATTCTAAACTGTTACGCTTTATTATTCGTGACGTTTCGGTCTCTGCTGAGACCTTTATCAAACTGGCAGTTTAATACGTAACAATGTAGAATCCGGAAATATTTTCTTTCAATTCGAAATTTTCACAGTCATTTACCAAACCATTCTGTGTCATTAATTTTTTTTCTGAGCCTTTTTTCTTAGCGTAACAAACTTTATGGCAATCTTACAATACTCTCAGATTTTAAAGTAGAAAATTAATTCCGAAACTGTTATAATTGCACCATATCCAATAATATCCGCACAATTCATATGTATTTCCTAGAAAAGTATAGAAAAATATTTCGTAGAAAATTTGCGTCATCCTAGATATGTGCTTCGATTTCAACAAAAACAATTACTGATTGCATAAACAATTCCTCATTATGAATTTAAAATAAAATAAAATTAATTGCTCGGTACAAAAATTGATTATTAGTAATACTCGTACATAGGCACAAAAACAAAAAGGTTGTGACGGATATTAATATTGGCCTCGTACGTTTTTTTTTCAATTATTTAACAAAAAAGTGTTTAGTTTGAAGCAAACCTTTCCAATTCTAATATATTGTTCATTGTAGTTACGATCATTATCTTGTTTTGGCCAAAACTTTCTTTTAGAGTCGGGTGATTACGACTTTTTGAAATAATAGTGCTCGTAGTTCCCACATTCTCACCAATCGTTTTTAAAAACAATATAAATTCAACTTTTGCATCAAATCTAAAAGATAAGATCCACTCATATAAAACAACGCACCAACAGGTCTCAAACATTGTGTAGGGGTATTTGAAAAAAACAAATCCAACTAAGTGATTCTTAATGAAACCCACCAACACCTTCATAAAAAAACAATATAAGTATGCCATACGAATAGACCTCAAGGTGCTACGTCCATCTAATTATTTCCGCAAAAGACATTACACCGTGTCCATAATATGCGGTAATTATTCGCCCGAATAGCCATCATTATAAATATCATTATCCCATTTGCGGTACGGTCTTCTTCCGATCGGGTACCTAACTATTTTAATATTATGGTGGGTCATAACACTAAATTAACTTCCAAGATAGTTCAAGAAAAACGTCTTAACGTCTAAGAAGAAAAAACAGCCTACGAAAAACATTTTCATCTAAGCCGTACAAATGGTAATAAAAAACGAATCGAAAGTTAACATTACTTACAGCCGTGCAACGACACACGCGGAAAAAGAAAGTTGCAAAAGCGCTTTTTTATCTCAATTACGTCCGCTTTTTGTG
Source organism: Chorisops tibialis (assembly GCA_963669355.1). Taxonomy (NCBI): domain Eukaryota; kingdom Metazoa; phylum Arthropoda; class Insecta; order Diptera; family Stratiomyidae; genus Chorisops; species Chorisops tibialis. The sequence goes on from OY770264.1 coordinate 20,823,567, forward strand.
GTTTTCTGGTTCTTTTTCTTTGATATATTAACGTTTTGACGAATTGAAATTGTTACTCATTAATCAAAGAAATGACCACCGAGGACTGACCAGTTTTTTTTTTATTATTATCTTGTCGTCTCAGGTGTGTTAGCTAGGCACTCTGCTCTTGAGACGTTACATGACAAGTTTCATTATATGTTAGATATGACTAAATATGTACGAAGAAAATTTCACTAAATATCGTTTATGTTCTACAATGGTGAGATAAATTTTTCATGGATCATAAAGTTTCTTTATTTGCATAATTCAAATTAGTAGGTGAAATTGAAAAAAAAAAAATATGTAATTTATAAAATTAGCTTTAATATAGTTTTGTTCCGCCAACAACTTTTATCGGATAATTAGTTAAGTTTAAAACTTAGAGGCTCTTGCCTTGAACTGATTTACCGAACGCTACACTTCTCGGTTTGATCAACCTATCGTTACGCTTAAGAGTTTATAAGACCTCTTTAAATTTTTGTTATGATAATAATAATGATCGTGAAAATGAAAGGCTTTAGATATTAGTGTAGATATTTGCAAGGCAATTTCGCAGCTATATAATGCCATTATCCTCTTTAATATGCTCTAGATTATTATTATTCGTAACTTAGTGTGTAGATTTCATTAGGGAATGGTCCATGCAAAATTATTCTCATGGTTGGATTACATTCACCTGTTTGCTGTTACTAATTGAATTATTTACGAGTCAATTTATATAAATAGTTTTCAGATGTAAAATAAACATTTATTTAATGAGTTCGTCCTTAAACGGATAGCATATGCCTAAATAATGTACATAGAAAAACTTGAGTATTAATTAAATGGATAGTGAATTCTCAATACTAGTTTTTATGAATTGTTTTTCTACTTTTTTTTATTTTTGATAAAAATTTAATTGTATATACTTATGTTGTTAAAGAAATGTTTTTCAAATTATTGTATATTTATTTTGGAACATTTTAACATATGGAAACTTATAAGCAAGTTTAATTTTTACACGGATAAGTTGGAATGAAAATTGAAGGCTGAATTAGATAGACTAGTCCGGGTGTAGCCTAGTGAGTGACGTGCTGGTCTGTCAAGTTCAAATCCCGGGCGATGTTTAAATCTAGCACACTACCGGCTCAAAAACCTCGATTCCGATTGACCGCCGTCTGTCTGTCGAACACCTCACTCTCGAACGCTTTGAGCTATTGAGCTGACATTTTTTTCATATCATTTTTAGCAAAAAGAAACTTTAAGCTCGTGAACGGTCCACTTCCAAATACTCCATCTACACCCTCCCATTCAAATTCAATAAATTGTCAAGGCCATCGACTTGAAATTTTGAGCAAAGTATAATAATAAATGGATTCCACGGTAACGTCTTTTGGCATTCGAAAACGGGTTATATTGGGTCCTGGATCATTCGAACATCGAATGACGGAGGGCGGGGGAGGGGGTTGTTATCTCTTCGCACAACCATCTATCTCCCAATTTTCATTTTCGCAGATTAAGATGGGGAAGATATACCCTCGCAAGTTATGTACTGGAATTATAAGTCGACCGAGATTTGAACTCGGGACCTTCGCAGTGTGGACCAACGTGCTATCCACTAGGCTACGCCCTAGCTGAAATCTTACTTCGGCTGACGTAAATAGAATATAAAACATCTACAATTATGGGTATGCTCTAATCATGCTCAAAAATTATTTTAAAAACTAAGAAACCTGAAGGTAATGAGGCCAACGCTGGATCTGTGATGCTCCAAAACATAGTGATCCAGATTCGAAAAAAATTCAGTGTGCGTAATTTTCATTTGAAAAAAATATGTTGGACCTCCTTCGGTTTCATTTGACCCCTAGTGAAAAAGTCTGACCTCAACACTGGTTAAGGAAAACTTCGGGTTGGCCGACCATGTCACACAAGGAGGTGAGCAGTTGAGCAGGAGGTAAACAAGTCCTGGCGACAACTAAATCTTCATTATCGCGCTTTGTGGAAGAAAACTGTTTCTGTCCTTTGCGTCCATAGGGCAAAGAAAATTTATTCATTGATAATTGAATTTTGGTAAATTTATTAATTTTCATTGAAACTAGGAAAGGTAAGAACTTAAATTTTACCTTTATTTGTCTTTTAATAATATGTATAAATTCAAAAGAAGCATTTATTCTTTGAACATCAAAATCGTCCAAGACTTTCGACTCCCTCTGCCACCTCCCATACAAATGCTACAATGTTAGGAAAATGTTAACAATTTCTTTGAAATTTTTTAAAGATACAAACATCGAGTTCAGGACAAAACGTTTGCTTGCCACATTTGGTATCATATTCAAAAAACTGCCAACAAGTCGGGCGAAACTTTATTATTCTTGGGACAAGTTGCGGATGAGTGGAAAGTCAATATGCAGGTTAGAGTGGTTAGGGAAGACTAAGTGAAAGGGAGTTCTTGGGCAGGACTGTTAACAATATTTCATTCGTGTCTGTAAGTTTGGGTTTTTATGAGGGGAGGAGTAGGGGTAATAGTAAGAGTGGGTGGATGTTAATAGCTTTTTAATTAATTACTTGAATCACGTCCAATATTCTCTGTATAGAATGTGTATCATAGACGAAGTTGCATAGAATTTTCATAAAATTCGATGTATTTTACATTCATGAAACCGAACATTTATATGGGAGGGGGTAGAGAATATAGGGGAATCGTAAAATTTGATACGCAGTTTTATTTTGCGTCTCTTGTAAGGTGCTTGTATAGAATTTCAAGTTCGTAGCTTTTAGTTTGTTGGTTATTAGTTGATTTAATAAAATTGGTCGAAATCATAGTTTTGTATGGGAGGGGGTAGAAGGGCAAGCGCGATTTCAAAACTTTTAAAGCAACTTCATTTGAATTATTTTTATAAGTTTTTATGCCAAATTTGAAATTGATAGCTTTTAAGAGTTAGCTGATAACTGATTTCGTAAAAATGCTCGAAAAAATAATTTTGTATGGGAGGGGGTAGAGGAGGTAGGAGAATCGTCAAACTTGTGATGCTATTTTCTTTCATTTTTATTGTTAGATGCTCGTACGAAATTTCAAGTTCATAGCTTTTAATTTGTTGGTTATTAGTTGATTTAATGTAATTAGTCGAAATCATACTTTTGTATGGGAGGGGGTAGAAGGGTAAGCGCGATTTTAAAACTTTGAACGCAATTTGATTTTAATTATTTTTGTAAGTTGTTTTGCAAAATTTGAATTTGATAGCTTTTAATGGTTAGGTGATAATTGATTTCTTGAAAATGGTCGAAAAAATAATTTTGTATGGGAGGGGGTAGAAGTTTTAAAGGTTTTCGACCAGTTAATATTTCGTATATTTAGGGATTTTTTTTAAATGCATTTCGCAAATTTTCAAGTTTCTACCTTAAAATTTCACTCAAAAATTTTCAGTTTATGTGTTTTTTTCAATGCACATGAAACACCTTGTGCACGTTAGACCGGGGGAGTCGGTTTATAATAAATATGGATCAAGTTAATATTATTTTTCTATGTACATTAAATATAGGTATTAACATGCAACATTTTAACTTTTTATCTTTCACTAGAGCCCTAAAAAAATCACTCAAAATTTTCGACATTTTTGCTTATCACCTCCCTCCCCTTACACCTCCCAGCTTAAAATTTTTACCAAAATTAACCATTATGTAGTTCTACAATCTGACAAATTTTTGATTTAATATCTGTACTATTTTTTGAGATATAAGGATTTGTAATTTTGAAAAGTGCGCCGTTTTTGAAATGTTCCCCATTTCCCCCCACTACTATTATTTCGACATGTTATATTTTTTTTGTATTTGCCTAGTATAGCTTAATATAATATATATTATATAAGTGTTTTTCTTTGCACCCCCCCTGACCCTCCCCCTTACAATAATTAGCCACTTTCTGAGCTGGTTCCGATGGAACTATATGCCACCTTGACGATCTCTAAATATGATTTTTTTACGATAAGTAATTTCGAAGATATAATCATTTGAAAAAAAAATTCGTCCGACCATTGGTTCTTAGCCCCCCCTTTTCGCACCCCAATGGATAAAAAATTTAAATTATTTTTAAAAGTTGTCCCACAAACCCCTCTATATGTGTGTTGAGTTTTAGCTTCCTAGCTGTTACCATGGTTGAGATATTTGAATTCGTATTTTTCGGTTTAAGCGCTCTCCCCGCCTCCCCCTGAACCCGTACACCCCCCAAAATGGGTATCCGCCTGAGATCCGCAACTATCTACAATCCCTTCAAAAATGAACTTTCTATCTTGAAGGGTTTGGGAGTTAATGTGCGCTGAGCGTACACGTCGGCGTACGGCGTACGGCGGACGGCGGACGGCGGACGGCGGACGGCGGACGGCGGACGGCGGACGGCGTACAGACAGACGGATTTTTTTTTTTTGCATTTTTAGGCTAATTTAGTCATGAAACGCGAAAAAAAAAAATTTCAGGGTAGCAAACTTTTTTTTTTTTTGTGTCGATCACAATACTTTATTATTATAATAATAAAGTAAAATTACAAACTTCTTCCCTAAAGTCACTATTCACAACTTTATGAAATTTAAGATTACCATTATTTTTCGGTCAATTAAGATTTTTTCACATTTCGTCTAGACTATCCCATGTTTGGGCTTTACTTCTTCTTCTTCAATGGCACTACATCCCAAATCGGGCCATTTTTTTCATCATTTATTGGGAAAGGGTTGTTAGCCCTTCGCACAACCCAGGCAGTATGCTGGAATTATACGGCGATTGAGATTTTAACTCACAACCTTCGCATTGTACACCCCATCTTTACGCCCAACCACAATTCTGTTTTGTTTCTTGTAGATAATGAAATTGTGATGACTGTATAAAAAAGCGTTCCAAATTTAAAAAAGATTTCGTTCTGGTAATAGCACTACGCCAATATTTTGGGTATAAGTTGAGCTACTAAAATTTCAAATTACGGTGTTTCTAAGCCGAGTTTTTGATGCAAGTCTTAAATTAAATTTTTCGGTTCGATGTTTCCAATAAATTAATTTTGAAATTTAGCATCGGAAACTTTTAATGATTATTCTATTTTTGAGAATACTTTAACTTTAGATTTAGGTTTGAAAACAAAGTTTTTTGTATTCGTTCGAAACGGAAAAAAATTAAATAAGACTCAACATTAAAATAAATATTTTTTTTTTTGTTCGGTAATATAATAAAGTTTCATTTAAGTGAATCTTAATTTAAAATAATCTACAATATATTGAAATAATATTTAAGTTCCGCTGAATTTAACCTCCAAAATTGCTTCTTTAAATAAATCCATGAACCGTAACGCATAACCCTGTAGATTGCTCTGATGTAGACAAACCTTCATATCCAATACACATACACTCAGAATTTCACAAACATTTGAATAATGATTTATCCAATATTAATGCTAAATTGTTCGATCAATTTTATCGTTATGTGAATTTCATTAATAATACTTATTTGCACAATCAATTTGCACATGCTGCAAGCGCTTAAAATTGTTTTGTAAAATACAGACAGTTGCCGTAATTGGTAGTTTAAGCTGCAATAAAATACAAATTTTGCAAACTCGTACGTAGAATATTGTTATAGATCTTGCAATCACGCAATTTGGATGTTGCCAGGAACACCGAGAAAAGTCCATCAACATGTAAAACACTATCAACATGTTTCCAGACACTTCTACCGAGCTCCACAATGTAGGCAATCATTCTAGACACACACAACGACACCTGTCTGGGAGACTTAGTATAAATATCCGCCAACTTTCAGACAACGAGTTAGTCATTTTGGTGACACCTATCGGTGGAAGAACGCGAATCGGTACAAGTGATAGATTGGCAGTGTTCCTGGGTTGTAGGAATTAAGTTTTAGAGCGAATTTAGCGAAGTGATCAAGAAATAAAGAAAAGTGCGATTAAATAAAATTATTCATTATTTTTAAACGAATTGTGTTTTCCTTTGAAATCGGCGATCCCCTAGCTCGCAACAATTGGTGTCAGAAGTGGGATTTCAAGGATAAATTCGGGTTAAAAATCGCGAGTAAAATTAAAATTCTCGAACGGATAATTTTGTGAGAGCGAAAAAAAAGTGAAACTAAAATTCTCGAACGGACAGTGAGAATTTTCTGAAATCGAATATTCTCGAGTGCTCTAGTGAACAGTGACTTTAATTAGCGAAGTAAAATCGCGGAACTAAAATTCTCGAACGGACAGTGAGAATTTTGTAAAATCGAATAATTTCGAGTGCTCTAGCGAACAGTGACTTTAATTAGCGAAGTAAAATCGCGGAACTAAAATTCTCGAACGGACAGTGAGAATTTTGTAAAATCGAATAATCTCGAGTGATTTAGTGAGCAGTGACGTAAATTTAAGTGAATTCGAATCGCGGAAAAACTGGAAATAATTGGTAGTGAAAATGCCGCGTTATTTAAAAGACTTAAAAGTAACGGAGCTGAAGGAAGAGCTCAGAAGACGCGAGTTATCTACGACAGGGAGCAAGTCTGAACTTGTCAGCCGTATGATCGAGACACTCCAGGCTGAGGGTGAGGATGCAGATAGTTTCGAGTTCCAAATCAAAGAAGCTCGTGGAGATGAGTGTTCTGGTGCAACGGATGCTCTAACACAGTTAATGCAGCAAATGATGAACAAATTAGATAACAATCAGCTGTGACAACGGACATGAATCGGAAATTAGAACAACAATCAGCGGACATGCATCAGAAATTTGAACAACAATCGGTGGACATTAAACAACAATCTGCGGACATTAAACAACAATCAGCGGACATTAATCAGAAACTAGAGAAATTAGACCAGACTTCAAAGGACCTTAACCAAAAATTGGAGCTGCAAAATGATAAAATAGACACCATGGGTAAGGCCATAGAAGAAAACGTTGAAAAGAAACTTCGAATCTTCGAAGAACAAATTACGGAAAAGACATCCGGAATTGCAGAAGAAGTCGAACGCCTAAAAAGAGACTTCGATAATGTGAAGGCGACTGGCGTCATCAAGACAGAACATGTTGCGCACAAGGGTCTCAAGGCTCCAATCTTCGATGGACAAACACCGTGGGCTATTTATAAGACCCAATTTGAAGCCGCCGCAAGAAACAACCATTGGAATGATCTAGAACGGGGAACAGCTCTTATATTGGCGCTAAGAGGTCCACCAGCAGAGGTTCTTCAAACGATTCCGCAGGAGCAACAACAAGACTTTTCAATCTTAGTCCAGACATTAGATCTTCATTATGGCAGTGACCACATGCGAGAGATCTACAAAACGCAACTTTACAACCGAACTCAAAAGAACGGTGAAACACTTCAAGAGCTGGCACGCGATATTGAACGACTCACACTATTATCGCTGCCCAATGCGCAAACAGAGCAACGCAACGATACAGCTGTTTTCGCATTTAACAATGCTGTACAGGACAGAGAGCTGCAACAGGCGTTAAAACTGGCAGGTAAGAAAACGATTGGCGAAGCCTTAGTATATGGGCTGACGTTCGAAGCTGCCAAGCAAAGCTCGCGGAGTAACTATCGAGTTCGAGAAATAGTAGAAGAATGTGTGTGCAGGAAGCCGAGTACACCAAGCGGAGCGAAGGATCTGGTGCTCCCCGATGCTGGAATTGTGGACAGGCAGGACACTTAAGACGCGACTGCCGCAAACCCAGAAAAGCGATCAACTATTGTTCCGGCTGCGCTGCTAAACAAAGAGGAGGGAGGGGCGAACCGTCACGAGAGCACGCTTCGCCTAGTGACAGTCCGGGAAACGAGTAAAGGCCAACTTCATGGGGCAGAAGTTGGCTGGTAGAATCGACGCCCCCGGAACCATCATCGCAGTTTCTCGACTACATCGTTGTGAAAACGACTTATGTATGAGTGGTCGAGTCGGCAAATTAAACTGCATCATAACAGTCGACACAGGCGCAACACGGTCAGTGCTAAGATCTGACCTCGTAGATCGTACTTGGCTTCACAACACTAAGAAGTACGCACTTCGCACTGCTACAGGAGAAACTACAACGGTCCATGGAGAAATAGCCCGTGACATACAACTTGGGGATTTGACCTTCTCGCATGTATTCGTGGTAGCTGACATTACCGATGAGTGTATCCTTGGAATGGATTTTCTGAAACCACACGGTATCCAGCTGGACTTAGGACAACGAATAATGAAGTGGCGGAATATTGAAATCCCGATGGAAATAACATCCTCCAAATCAACAAAGCTGCGAGTTGTATTATGCGAAGATGCGGACATACCAAAGTCATCTGAGAATGTTATTTGGGCAGAGCTCGATGGTGATCCCGGGAACCACCGATTCTACCTCATAGAACCGGAAACGACACCTGCATTACGAAGTCTGATACTAGGAAAAACGCTCGTAAAAAGGAATGAGAGAATGATGATACCAATAAGAGTCCTGAACGTTGCGGACAGCACTACCAGCGTAAAGAAAGGAGATGTAATTGGCAGCTGTGAACCAATATCAGCGGTGACGAGTATCGACAAGGCAGAACCACATAACGTACCCTCTAAAAATAAGCCAAGAAGGAAGGACAATGTAACATCAACACTTCTTCAGTCAAGCAACCTTAGAGGAGAACAACACAAGCAAGCAGTAGATCTAATCGAAGGATTTAGCGACGTCTTTTCCACCGGTGATGACGACTATGGCAGAACAAACTTAGTGAAACATCGTATAGATACCGGAAGTGCTACACCGATACGTCAACCTCCAAGAAGAATACCATTAGCGAAACAAGGAGAAGTCAATTCAATGGTCAAAACTATGGAGCATCAGGGAATCATCGAAGAATCAAAGAGCCCGTGGATATCGCCAGTAGTGCTGGTAAAGAAGAAGGACGGCAGTACCCGTTTTTGTGTGGACTACAGGCGAGTAAATGATGTTACGAAAAAGGATAGCTATCCACTACCTAGAATCGACGATATCATGGACACCCTGACCGATGCTAAATGGTTCTCAACGTTGGACCTGAAGAGTGGTTACTGGCAAGTGGAGATAGATGAAAAAGATAGAGAGAAGACAGCATTCTCTGTCGGCAGTGGACTGTGGCAGTTCATCGTAATGCCATTTGGCCTGTGCAATGCTCCAGCTACGTTCGAAAGACTGATGGAATTCGTTTTGCGTGGTCTGAGTTGGAAAACTTGTCTCGTTTACCTAGATGATGTGATCGTTATCGGAAAAACATTCAATGAACACCTAAAAAATCTGCAGGAAGTCTTCCAGCGACTGCGAGCGGCAAAATTAAAGCTGCGTCCGAAAAAGTGCACTTTGTTTAGTGCAGAAGTCAAGTACTTGGGTCACATCGTTTCAGCTGATGGCGTAAAGACAGATCCGGAGAAGATACTGGCGGTGAAAAATTGGCCTACTCCGAGTGATAAACACCAGTTGCGCAGCTTCCTAGGCTTAGCGACATATTACCGACGATTTGTAAAAGACTTTGCTAACACGGCGAAATATCTGCATCAGTTAACAGAAAAAGGGAAGCCATTTACATGGAGTCAACAGTGCCAGGAAGCATTCGAGAGGATAAAAGACCAACTCTGCGACTCCCCAGTTCTGGCGTATCCAAAACCAGGTCATGGTTTCATCATAGACACTGACGCCAGCAATGTCGGTATCGGAGCAGTACTATCACAAGAGATCGATGGGCAGGAGAGAGTGCTATCTTACTACAGCCGAGTACTCTCAAAATCAGAAAGGAACTATTGCGTAACTCGCCGAGAGCTACTAGCCATAGTAGAAGCAACAAAACATTTTCACAAATACCTCTATGGTCCAAAGTTCCTTCTTCGAACGGATCACGCATCGCTTAAATGGCTACTTCAGTTTAAGAACCCCGAAGGCCAAGTAGCCAGATGGATCGAAAGGCTCGAATCCTACGATTTCGAGATTGTTCATCGAAGAGGAACAATCCACGGTAATGCCGACGCGCTTTCACGTCGTCCTTGTCCACCGAACTGCAAGCATTGTCACCGTGTAGAAGGAAAAGAAGCCGGAGAAACCATTCAGAGGATAACGACCGAACCAAAGACTGGATGGAATCAGCAAGAACTGGAAGATGCCCAACGTAAAGATCCAGATATTTCACCGATCATGGCATGGAAGGACGAAATGAAACGGCCTGAGTGGAAAGACATCTCACAATTCAGTGAAACCTTAAAGTGTTATTGGGCACAATGGAACTCCCTTCACCTAGACGGCGGATTATTAAAACGGAAATGGGAGAACGCTGATGGAAAGTCGTATCACATGCAAACCATCGTCCCGCATTGTAAAGTCGAGGAGGTTTTGAAGGAATATCATGGAGGTACCTCCGGTGGGCATTTGGGAGTAAACAGAACCTTGGCAAAGATACGAGAAAGGTTCTATTGGATCCATCTCCGAGATGATGTCGAAAACTGGTGCCGTAAATGTACTACGTGTGCATCGAGTCAGGGCCCACACCGCAGTTCAAAGGGAGAAATGCAACAATACAACGTGGGAGTCCCATTCGAGAGAATTGCTGTGGATATTGCTGGACCATTCCCGGAATCAGAAAATGGTAATCGCTACATTTTAGTGGTCATTGATTATTTCAGCAAGTGGCCTGAAGCTTACGCAATTCCAAACCAAGAAGCAGTAACCGTCGCAGAACAAATTGTTACCAACTGGGTGAGCAGATTTGGAGCGCCACGCGAACTACACTCCGATCAAGGGCGCAATTTTGAATCTCAAATATTCAAACACGTGTGCCAAATTCTGGGAATAAACAAAACGAGGACAACTCTATTACATCCACAGTCTGATGGAATGGTGGAACGTTTCAATAGGACATTGAACTCAAACCTATCCAAACTCGTCAGCGAGAGGCAACAGGACTGGGACCAGCACATCCCTCTATTTTTAATGGCCTATAGAACATCGGTGCATTCAACAACAGGAGAAACTCCGTCCCGAGTCATTTTCGGAAGAAATATTCGAGTCCCTGCGGAGCTAATGTTTGGAGTGCCACCAGACCAACCAACCAATGCTAAAGATTATGTCTCGGATCTTCGATGTCGACTAAAGACAATTTATAACCTGGTCAGAGATAAAATTGATTTGGCGTCCGACCGCATGAAGACGAGGTATGATCAACGGGCAAACTCATCAGGATTCCAAGATGGCGATTTGGTTTGGTTATACAATCCCAAACGACAGAAGGGCAGATCGCCGAAACTACAGCGAAACTGGGAAGGCCCTTACCAGATCATCAACCGGTTAAATGATGTCGTCTATCGGATTCAACTACATCATAAGCCCCGCACTAAAATGAAAGTGGTACATCTCGACCGATTAACAAAGTACCATGGTGCCATTGAAGAAGTGAACGACTCTGTTCGGGACGAACAGGGACTAAGGAGAGGGTAATGTTATAGATCTTGCAATCACGCAATTTGGATGTTGCCAGGAACACCGAGAAAAGTCCATCAACATGTAAAACACTATCAACATGTTTCCAGACACTTCTACCGAGCTCCACAATGTAGGCAATCATTCTAGACACACACAACGACACCTGTCTGGGAGACTTAGTATAAATATCCGCCAACTTTCAGGCAACGAGTTAGTCATTTTGGTGACACCTATCGGTGGAAGAACGCGAATCGGTACAAGTGATAGATTGGCAGTGTTCCTGGGTTGTACGAATTAAGTTTTAGAGCGAATTTAGCGAAGTGATCAAGAAATAAAGAAAAGTGCGATTAAATAAAATTATTCATTATTTTTAAACGAATTGTGTTTTCCTTTGAAATCGGCGATCCCCTAGCTCGCAACAATATATTTGATTAAAAATTCAGTGAAATATGCTAGGCTTATAATTTGATCACCTGTTTTAATAGACCAAATTTTGCTGCAAATTCATTTCTAATACTATGGGGTTTATACTAACCACCTGCTTGACTAAAACGTTTAGGGTGGTTTTAATCAAGAAAAGTAGTTCTAGTTTTTCTAAATGTTCGAGAGCAATTTTAGTCTCGTATAGTCTTGATTATAGTCGCCAGACTAAAATAGGTATTGAGATTCAACGGCGAAAGTGGCAGTGGATCGGTCATACTTTGAGGAAACCAGAGCAAAACATCGCAAAACAGGCTCTGGATTATAACCCTCAAGGAAGACGTCGGGTTGGTCGACCATGTAACACATGGAAGCGAGCAGTTGAGCAGGAGGCCAGAGGAATAAACAAGTCCTGGCAACAGCTTAAAGCCGATGCTCAGGATCGCGCCTTGTGGAAGAGAGTTGTTTCTGTCCTATGCCCCTATAGGGGGTCTTAACAGGAATTTGAATAGTCTTGATTAAGATGCTAACACTTTCAAATTAAATAAATTTCACAGAATTTCCTTCAATACGTGTTTTTTACATTTAAATGCTACAAAATTGAGAAATAGGAATCGGGGACATTTAACAACATTTCTCATACACATAAGTTCGATTGTTTTTGTTAGGCAAGATATTGTTACATGTCGACCATAGTCACCCAGCGAATGTTCGCGATCTGCAACTGACTACTATTCTCTACATACACGCGCGCTCACACACATAGATACGCATTAATAAACACGCTAAAAAAATAGCTGAAAAATCTTCTAAAATAAACACACATAGTACGCATTAATGTTTATTAATGCGTTAGAACCCCCTAGAATGCCTATGATTTGGTATTAAAAGGGCGAGCGTTTGTGAATGGGACATAGTCGAAATTCGGAAAGCTATGAACCCATGTCATCGATAGCGCGCATAGTGCGAATATTAAAGCGACTTATTGTGAACGTTTAATGATTTTGCATGAGTTGCAAAAATGAGGAAAGGGAAGAATCGATTCTTCATCTGTTTTGCAATTGCCCTGCTCTCTCTAGAAAAAGTAGACGTCATCTAGGTGCACACTTCTCTTTAGTCCCGGTAATCTGGCAAATGCGGAAGCCAGGAGCCTCCAACGATTCGTAGAAAACTCTGGTTGGCTGATAGGAGTCTCTTCTGAGACACAACGGACCAGCTTATGGTCTACGTGCACATGGACTTGTATCTGGGCAATCATCTGTAACTACCTGAATACCCATTGTAAACGAAAAGTGTTAAAGTGATTTTTGAAAGCCGTATAAGATAGTTTGTTTTTATGATGCAGCTGATGATAAATTTGGGTTTAGCCTAGTGGGTAGCTTGTTGGTCTACAATACGAAGGTCGTGAGCATTATTATTATTATACACATTGAACAACAATATGGTGAAAATGTACCAGTAAAGTCAACAGCGAAAAGAGCAAGACCAGCAGCTGGAAGAATATCTCAAAAATAAAATGAACCTCCAAAGTCAACAGACATGAGAACTGAAGGAAGATCTCATTCAGCAAAATCAACAACTAAAACAAGAAATTGGCCAACAGACGAACGCACCTGATAAGCAAATTGAAGAGCAATTGGAAATGAAACTTCAAGACCAAAGTATCATGCAAGAAGACGAGCTACACGAAACGGCCAGCTATCTTTAAGTAAAAATTACAAACAATATCGAGAAAATCTATGAATATTTTAGAAAGGTATAACTTGCGGCGAAAAAGGGAGTTCAAAATGGTGAAAACAACTGGCGTTATCAAATCCGAAAGTTTCATCTGAAAAAACCTAAGGGCTCCTAGAACCTAGAAGACTAAATTTGAGGCGGCCAGTACCAATCATTGGACGGATCATTAGTGAGCAATGGCCTTAATGTTGTCATTACGTGGATCTGCGGCCGAAATCTTGCACAATGACAATACAGCAGCTCCGGAAGATGTATAGTTACTGGTCCAGAAAGCCTCGGCGATCAACTCCACGGACCCAACTGATCGATCAGTAGATAATGCACGAACTACTGTAGTAGGTGGCAAGCCATGAAGACCAGACTATAGATCTAAAATCTGGTGCTACGGAGGCGATCCTGAGGGTATGTTGAATGGATAGAACGATGGATTGCTGATGATGAGAGTAGTGAACGGAAGTTATAGCAACGCAGGAGTCCAGTATAGCTGGCATGGCTTAGTGGCAAACTGAGTGGAGCGAAACCTGAGGCAAACGAATTGCTACTCCCTAGCATTGCCCCCTGGATGGGTTGTCAAAGTATGTTAGTGACCTGAAGGAAGCAAAAACTGCAACTGGTAGAACGTAGTAAATGCGGATGAGAGTATCGACCTGGTAAGTGCGCAAACCGAGGACGCAAAGCGAAATCTAATACTTTCGATGATATTGGCAGAATACGGTAGAAGATAGTAGTGACCGAGAAGATCGGAAGATAGTAGTGACCAAGAAGCTCGAAATGGCACTGTAGAGGTGCACACCTACAGATGTCAAAGTAGTGACACAAAAGGAATGATTTCTGATGCGAAAACAAAGGTATGTAACAAACATCTAATAGTATATGTAGTGATCATAGGTGGAGAGGGGAACTGACGCAACATGGTAAGAGAAAATCGGTGGAGCCATGGATGAGGTCCCTTCGGGGTACACGTAGTGGTGACGGTAACGTCCACATCGTGGGCAGGATCTTGGAACTTGTTCCTCATTTCTAGGCATGTAGTTGCACTCGTACAACCGGGCTCCATGACCCAGAGACTGATAGAGATTTTAGATAGGACTCACATCCACCACTATCAATGTCGAACTGCAAATACTGCTACCGAACCTGGGGCGTTAATGGTTGTTATCAAAAAAACGATCCGAGTTGTTAAATGCAACCGTACGGTTAAACCTTCGTGGAAAATGCATACACTCACGTAAATCAATCATAGAGACCAGAACAACCGAACAACAAAGTGACTTTTAGTTTCAGGACCTTAGACTTTCAATACGGTGGAGATCACTTGCGAGGAATTTATAAGGCACAACTTTGCAATATACCGGAACCCACAAACTCAACAAGTACTTTCATAGGATTTGAAAGGCTACCGTTATTACTATTATTATTAACATCCTTTCCCAACAATACAATCTTTAGAATTCATTGGAAACAATAATTTCTTTCCATCTTTTGCGACATATTTATAAAAAGTTTCAAATCATTTCAATGTCATTCGAAACTATGATAGGTAAAAGTATATCGAACATCAACAAACTTTACATTCCTATAAAAAAAAAAAAAACAATATAAAAGTGCCAGATTTTTTCCCAAGCTTAATTGACAGATTTTGAGATATTTTTCGAAAATGTGATAGTAATATGAATAGCTAATCAAATAAACCAATTTTAAATTTAACTTGTTTAATAATGTATAACTTGTAACTGAATAATGCTTTATCTATGATCTATTCATAATCATTTAAATTGTAATGAATTCGATTATGTTTCGATCGTATAACTTTCAACTAAAGCTTATATGTTGGTATGAACGCATTTTAAATTACTGCCTTCAGGCAACATGCAACAATTATTTACGATGTTTATAGAAAAGTCGACAAAAGTAATGCCAGTTGGTGTTATACCAGCTACTGAATAAACTGAATCAGATTTATACGATTAGATATGTTTTTTGTAATTAAGTTGGACGCATTTCTTACGATACTCGATTAAGTCATTTATATTTACTACTTATAGACAAGAAATCTATCAGAGTTCGAGAGAAAATTATTTTAATTGAAAAAAAAACATCGATTTCCTATAAACTTCAGTAAACACAGAATGAAATTAGAGATTAAAATGATTATAGCGATTGAATAGAAGGTGTGGTATATACATACATGAATTTCTTATTGTTGGACAAATTTAATGGAAAATTTAATTTATTAATTTAAAACATGTTCTATTTTTTTTTTTAACAGGAAATTGAAATGTATTTGATTTACGTTGAAAACACAACAGGCAATATTATAAAATTAGTAGTGTACAAAATTATACGATCTTTCCTGATTTCGACATTATTGCTGATTAAATTTTAAATTTATATTTAAATCTGACTTAAGCTAGTATCAAGTATCGATTTTATTTACTTTGTGCGAAATAAAAGTTATTAAGTGGAAATAAAATAATTTTAAAGATCCTGAGTTCATTTTTAATCGATCACAAAAAAACTTATTTTTTTGAGCCATTTCGCGATCATTTTCGCATAAAACGAAAATCGGTGTTAAAGTCACGCTTTAACGATACTTCACACAGCATTGAGACTTTTTAAGTATTGCATTGAAACAAATTCGTATTTTTTTTAAAGAGAACCTTACGCAAGGCTATCTTACTCAATGAAAGTAGCACGATTCTACTAAACGACCTGTATTCAAATTTATAAAATGAATTAAAAGTGTTATTATAGCATTGGACATGAATGAAAATAATATGAAAGAAGATCATTGATATATTACTTCCATAAAAAAAATTTAGAACTATTAATGAATTTTATATTATTGTTTTCTGCAGCTTTAGCTCGTGACCAATCAAGGGTTTTGTACTTAGGCCACTATACTGAACAATTTGAATAGCAGCCACGGAAATGTCAAGAATATTTCAAGGATCTTTCATCTATTATTTATTCAAAATCTAACAAAATCTAAGCAAAAGAGTAGTTTTTCAACAGACATGTTTTATTCGGAAAAAAATGCACTTAAAAACAAAATATTTTCTTCACAATGTGTATAACATAAAAATATCTACATATGTGTTACATTTCTGTTAACATGAACTTTGAGTAGATAAACAACGCAAAAAAATTTAGACGAACATAATAAAAATTATTGACTTGGTTGATTGAATTGTAAATTTTTAGCAAAGCATGTTTCTTATACAGATAGATAGTAAGCAATAACCTCCAACAGACAGCAAACATTGGAAAGAGCGCATTATTATATATATATTCAAATATTGCATGTTTCCGTGCAATAACCAATTAAGTACGAAAAAGCGAATGAAATGTTTAATTACAGATTGGTATACATATTAGAATACGTAAGAATATGTGTTTTGTTGTTTTTCGTTTTGCAGCCAACCGAAATAATTGCAGAATTAGAAGAAAATTGGTTAGAGTTTTGTTTTTACATTGAATAAATAAATATTTTATAAGAGGTTTCTTATGACGCCCCCCCCCCTCCCCTCCCCATAGAAACAGCACATTTCCAGGAAATACAATACACCATTTTTTCAGTACTTCAAAACTATTTATGAAGCTCAAATTTGGTGTAAAGTATTTTGATAGCGATTATGGTGATATGGGAAGAAATCAGTATGATCCCTTAACACCTTCTTCGACCCCGCAAGCGATTTCTGTTATTTATTAGATTTGACGCTTTAGAAAATAAGTTATCTCGAGCAGCTCTTAATATTCCTGTAACCTTTTTAAAGTCGACTTTGGTGCATTGAAAAATTATTTTCAATCGATTGATTTCAGAAGTATTTTCCTTAATTTAAATTTATCTGACACTTTTGCAATATTCCAATCCGGATTGCAGATGCCTTTTGATTTATTTATCCCGGTGCATAGAAAGAGGCTACTCCAGCAGTGGGGCAATTCACGCCTCAGTAATCTAAACAAACCGTAAAAACAAGGCATATGAGAGATTCCAAATAACAAAAAGCATAAATGATCATCATTTTCCTGCGTCTTAAGAAGTAATTCGATCAATATGAAACATAATAGTACAGTCTTCTAGGTGTAATTAAACTCTAAGCACAAATCATCTAAGCTCCCGAAATTATTTTATTGGGAGTAACTTGTGATCTTTTCGCGTCATACTTTACGGCTAGTAAACAATTCAGTTCGGAAAAAAATGTGTCATATGGCAATTATAACTCGAAACGCATTACAGGGTAACACCCTAAGTTAGCACCTCGTTGCAAATGATAGACCTATCTCCATGCTTTCGTCTATACCGAAATTATTCGATGCAATTTTCAAGGATAAAATATATTTCACGATTAAGTAATCTATTTGCTTTTGTCAACATGGCTTTGTTCAGCTAGGGTGTGCCTAGCGGGTGGCGTGTTGTTCCACAATGCGAAAGTCGTGAGCTTAAATCCCGATTGTCGCATAATTCCAGCACGCTACCTTCTTGGGTCTACCTTGGTCACCTCAATCTACGAAAATAAAAAATTCGTAGATAGAGGTTGTGCGAAGGACTAACCTCTATCTACGAATTTTTCATTTTCGCACATTGAGGTGGTCAAGGTAGACCCAGGAATTATGCGTCAGAGTTTAACATTTCTTCCACAATAAGCAATGAAAATTGTTAAGGAACCTGAAAGTCAGTGGGCCAAGGACCGGTTTGGGCTGTAGTGTAATTGTAGAAGTAGAAGAAGAAGAACTTGTAGTGGTCAGCGTGCTTGCTGCACAGTCAATAGATCGCATATTCGATACTCACTCGAGGTAGTTGGATTTTTTGAGCACGAATTTTTCAATTGCTTCTGGCAACTATTCCAAATAAAATGGGCAAACGATGTCAAAGTGAAACAGTTCCACTGCGAGAAGATCTATATACATAGTAGATGTTCGCTTTCTGTCATTCAGTTCCACATCAATCAAATCAAATTCCTGTTAAGACCCCCTATAGGGGCATAGGACAGAAACAACTCTCTTCCACAAGGCGCGATCCTGAGCATCGGCTTTAAGCTGTTGCCAGGACTTGTTTATTCCTCTGGCCTCCTGCTCAACTGCTCGCTACATGGTCGACCAACCCGACGTCTTCCTTGAGGATTATAATCCAGAGCCTGTTTTGCGATGTTTCGCTCTGGTTTCCTCAAAGTATGACCGATCCACTGCCACTTTCGCCGTTGAATCTCAATATCTATTTTAGTCTGGCGAGTTGTACTCCAAAGTTCGTAGTTGGAGATTACTTCTGGCCAGAATATTCCTAAAATGCGCCGGAGGCATTGGTTTACGAAAGTCTGTAGTTTCTTGGTAAGTCGAACGGTCACTTTCCACGTAGTACAACCATACAACAACACGGATTTGACGCATGCATCAAAAACTCGCAGCTTCGTGCGAAGGGAGATCTTTCTTAACCTCCAGAAAGGGGAAAGGATACCGAAGGCCTGACGAGCTTTATTTAGCCGAGCCTCAACATCCTTTTCGGCTCCGCCGTCCATGCTGACAATGCTTCCGAGATAGCAAAAATCTTGCACCTCTTCCACATCCTGTCCATTAAGAACAATCGGTGTGCTTGCGTTCGAACCCATGTTCATGTACTTGGTTTTACGCACATTTATTTTTAGTCCCGCCTCTTTGCATTTAGAATGCAACGAGCGAACATTTGACTCTAAGTCCGAACGGGTATGTGCAAGCAAACACACGTCATCAGCATAATCAAGGTGACTTAAGATGTTAAATAGTCTCCATTGAAGACCTTTACCTTCCCCACCTTCCAGTGCAGCTTTCAAGATGTCATTTATTACCACCAGAAACAGGGCTGGTGATAATATGCAGCCTTGTCTGACACCCGTTCGCACAGGAAAGCTCTTGGACAGCTCTCCTCTATGCAAGACGCGACACCTTGCATCTTCGTAGGATTCTTTAATCATAGCTATGACCTTATCTGGAATACCTGTCCTACGCAAAGCATTCCATATGTAATCTCGCTTAACGCTGTCGAAAGCCTTTCGAAGTCCACAAACATGAGATGTAGTGGCGAACCCATTTCGGCTGACTGCTCTAATATTATCCGTAGGATATTTGTGTGGTCGGTACAAGACGACCCTTTACGGAATCCAGCCTGATAAACTTCGAGAGTGCTCTCGACGACATCACTAATCCTATTGAGAATTACCTTAGCCATAATTTTTGATACGGCAGTAAGTAGACATGTACCACTCCAATTGCCACAATCCCGAAGGTCGCCCTTCTTCGGAATTTTCACAATGACGCCCTCCTTCCATTCAGTCGGATATCTTCCATCATTCCACACCTTAGTGAAGAGTGGGAGGAGTATATCGGCTGTTATTTCCGGGTCCGCTTTGAGGAGTTCGGTTGGTAGTCCGTCTATACCTGGAGCTTTCCTTCCCGCCATTGACCGAATGGCGGAAACTATCTCTTCCTTATCTGGGGGATCGTCCCTAATAGAGGATTGTTGCGGTTGGATGTTTGGAAGTTGTTCTGTTTCCGGAATATCTTCATCTGACAAGATGTTTAAAATATCAGAGAAGTATTCCTTCCATCGTCGCAACTGGTGTTCACTCATATTAAGGAGAGTTCCGTTGACATCTCTCACCAGGTGGTTGGCGGTGAAATTCCTGTTCGTCAACTGTTTCATGATTTTAAATAGTGAACCCATATCCCCAAGGTAAGCCGCAGATTCTGCCTTATTGGCCAGTTCTTCAATGGCCTTTCTCCTGTCGCGTCTAACAGCTTTTTAAGCTGTATATGAGCATCGCGGTAGTTCTGCCTCAAGTCGGGCGTTCGTTGGTTGACATCGGGTTGAGAGATGATTGCCAATTTGGCTTTTTTCCGATTGCCAACCTTGTCCCATGTGTCTTGCGACATCCAGGGTTTCTCACCGCTTTGCGCATATCTCACAGATTCTTCAGCACTAGTTAGAAAAGTGTTTCTGGTTGCCTCCCAATTGGCGTCCAGTGTGCGCATTTCATGTTCACCCAATGTGGATGACTTTTCGCGTAGAATGGTGGTGTATTCGAGTTTTTTATTGGGATCTCTGAGTTTATCCACATTAAGCTTGCGCTTCATTTGAAGAATTTGTGGTCGTCGGATAGCTGCTGTACATAATCTCAAGCAGGCAACCATCAAGTGGTGATCGCTCCCCACGTCAACTCCACGTTTCGCTCGCACATCGAGGAGACATCTTCTCCATCGGCGACTTATAGCCAAATGGTCGATCTGGTTCTGAGTAACACCATCAGGGGAAACCCAAGATGTTTTATGATGACTCTTGTATGGAAAAAGGGTCCCTCCGATGACCATTTGCCGAGTACTACAGAACTCCACAGATAATTCGCCGTTTTCGGGTCTCTTAATCCAAGGTCGTGAAGGGTCGACCCAAGGGTCACCATGCCTCCCCATGACGTGTTCTAGTCCAGTGTTGTCTGATCCAACCTGGGCGTTCATATCTCCCGAGATGATAATAATATCACCTCTTGGAACACGTTCGAAGGTGGCACTCAGTTGGCTATATAACTCCTCTTTGTCACCAGATGTTATGGTATTAGTTGGTGCGTAGCACTGCAGAATTGTGACGTTTCTGACACTGGTCCTGAGCCTGACGAAGATAATCCTATCCGAGATTGGTTCCCAGCTAATGAGACTGTATCTCGCTCTCGGCGTAAGAACGAACGCCACGCCATTTCTGGCTTCACTTTCAGAGCCAATGTACAGAATAGTGTTTCCGCTAGGGGTTCGTTCTTCTCCTGATACTGTCCACCTGACCTCGCTCAAGCCCAAGATTTGGATATTATAGTGCTTCATTTCACGGTCGATCACTGATTGGCGGTGCAAGGACCGAGTAACCCCAGCTCTTCCCCCGTCATTCAATGTTCGAACGTTCCAGAAGCCAATCATAGTCCGTTTTCGAATGCCAAAAGTCGTTCCCGTAGAATCAGTCCGTATCCGAGGCGATGTATCCGTTTCTCGTATCATTTCGGTCTTAAGATCACGGGTGATAAGCCCATGATCAGTTCCACATAATATCTGCAAATTTTTGTCAGTAGCAGCCAGTATAACTGAAAAAAAATATTCTTGCTTCACCACTCGTTAGATCGTTCTCACTCTCCTTCCCCTACTTTTCCAATTTCATTCCCTCCCTTCATGTGTTTGTTCGTGGGACATTTGCATATAAAGAACGAAATTCCCTATAACACAAGTTATTCTGTAAAAAAAAAGCTTCATCACGTATTGCGTAGATTCTTCTGAGAATGGTTTTCAAGTCGAATCTATTTATTCAAATTTCCAAAAGGCTTTTGACGGAGTCCGCTATAGACATCTTGTTGCTAAACTAATGGCTCTCGGATTCCTTTCAAATCTCCTTCAGAGGTTTTATTCATATATAAAAAACAGTTCGTTCCTCAGGGTTCCTCAGGACAGCCATCTGGGTCCTTTACTATTTATTCTCCTTGATAAATGACACTTCATCTATCCTTGATTTCCGCTAGTGTTCACTATACGCGGATAATGTTAAGATTTTCTCTCGTTCAACATGCCTTGAAGACTGTTTTAAAATTCAGAATGATTTGAATAATTTTGCGGTATGGAGTGGGGTAAAATCTTTCAAACTTAATATCAGTAAATGCTTGATGTTCTTCGCTTACAGATGAACTAATCCTGTTCCATTCAAGTATAAAATTGTACTTGATACTGTACAGAGAGTGATAGAAGTCATAAATCTTGGCCTTTTAATTGATACTAGATTTACTTTTGAGCCGATTAAACAGTCACTAAAGCTAATTCAATCTTAAAGCACTTTTCACATCTTTGGTTCGACCCCTTTTGGAGTACTGTTGTATTATATGGGATCTGACCTATTTAGTACACATCAATCGAATTGAACGAATCCAGCATAACTTTACGAGATTTTCTCTTCGAAAGTTAAATTGGGTCTCTGCTCGCGTTGAGCCAGAAAGTTCAAATTTTGTACGCTTTGTTTTTGACGAAAAAGTAAGGTCAAGTTCGTAAACGGACAAAATCGCTTCACTCCTCCTATACGAACTGCACTTTTTCATGATACACTATGAACAAATTTACTCAGTACGTATAAAATTAATCGAGCTGAAATTGTGCACCAAATATTTATTTAGAATTATTAGTAAAACCAAAAAACGACGATTAGTTTCTCCTTCTACCCCCTCCCATACAATCTGCCACATTTTCCTAAAAAGTATGAATGCTACTGATCTGCAATTTAAAACATGTCAAAAACATGATGTTTTTAATTATTTCTGGAAAAGTCATTAGAAACTCGCCCCTCCTTCTACCACCTCCCATACAAACTGCACAATTTCACTATATCCAATACACTAATTTTCGCAGTACCTAATCAATTTTTGAATCCTTAATTTTCCATAAAATATTGTTATGGTCACTGTAGTGCGATGTGAAAAAATGAGTTCCATGTCGTTTCCCCCTCAACTACTTCCCCTACAAAATTTTGTAAGATCAAAAAATTTCTCTTTCATCAGGAGTATTGCATGATTGGGCTGTTATGTTTATTTTTGCGAATTGAGGTGGCCAAGATATACCTACGCAAGTAGTGCACTGAAATTATTCGTCGACCGGGGTCAATTTCAACCATGCATTCATCGAAAAGCAAACAGAATGAAATAAAAGACACGAAAAATAAATTTTCACAGCGAAAGGTACCAAGGACACCATTTCTGCATTTGGCTGGAAACTATTACGGAGCTATCCGAAAATGGCTTGATGATTGGACCACTTCAAGAGATGTACGTTTTTTCTAGGAACAAATTGCCTGAAAGAACTAGCGATGGCGCATACTTTGAATACATTATTTTTTACCTTTCTCCCAATTTTTTTTTTTTAAGAACCTGGCATGTCTGAACGAAGAAACATAGTAAAACATTGTAGCATTTGTATAATGTACGCTGGGTTTCAAACGATACAACAGTATTCCAGGATCGATTCAGGGATCGTGGAAATTCGTTGAGTTCCCTCGAGGTACACCCGGGACCACATTGAAAGTCGAAGCGATGCTAGTCTCTATTCTTACACGCTGCTTTCTATTAGTTAGGTAAGAAGATATCCACCAAATTAGATTCGAAAAGAACACGAAAGCCTGCAATTTCCAAACAAGAAGCTTATGATGAACTCTATCGGAAGCCTTTTGGAAGTCTGTGAAGAGTATATCCGCCTGAAATCCATTTTCTATGTCATCATTTTAGTATTCGGTAAATAGTGTTAAATTTGATGCAGTTGATCGACCGCTAACGAAGCTACGATGCTCATTTGATATAGATTGCTTGAGCTGGAAATAAAGTTAATCCTTTACTAAACTTTCGAACAGTTTTGGAATCGCTACAAGTTTATATATTGCACGGTAGTTTCTAACTAAATGCTTCCGATCGGATACGGGAGTTACCTTCCATTCATCAAAAATTCACCACTGTGTAGCGATTTATTAAAAATCATGGTTAAAGGTTGTGATAAAGTGGAGGAGCAATTAAAAAAAACGGCTGGAATCAAGCCCGATCCCACTCCGCTTTAGTATTGGTACTTAATTTATTCATTTCAGTTTGAGCTAGGGTGTAGCCTAGTGGATAGCGTGTTGGTCTTGTAATGCAAAGGTCGTTAATTCAAATCCCAGTCGATGCAATATAAAATTCCAGCACATTGCCTGCTTGGAAATACCTTGGTCACCTCAATCTACGAAAATGAAAAATTCGTAGAAAGAGGGTTGTGCGAAGGGCTAACAACCCATCCACAATAAGTAATGAAAAATGTTCAGAAACCTGAATGTCAGGAGGCCAAGATCCGATTTGGGCTGTAGTGCCATTGTAGAAGGAGTTTGAATATCCTCCAAACCTTCACTCATATCACCAATGTCAGCGATTGGTTGTAAGATCTGAAACCTTTCTAAAACATCGCCATCATCCAGCGTGTTAGAATTGAAAACCAATAGAAAGAAAGTTGCAAAAATTTCTGGAGTCTTAGGAAAATTAGTCTGGTTCCTCTTGGAATTTAGAAACAACCAGAATGATTTGCTATCAGATTTGATTTTCGATTCTACAGACGCAATGCCTGACCTTTATAAAAAAAATGTAAAGGTAAACTGTAAGGTAAATAAACTCTTTTCTTTTCTAATGTAAAGATATTCAAACCGATCGTGGATATTATCTCCTGTACTCTTTAAAAGCTCTATTTTTCCGATTTTTTGGAGTACTGAGTCTTGAGTTAAACCATGTTCGCCTAGAACTTTCTTTTTTTTTTGTGACCGAGACAAATTTATGAAACACTTCGTAAAGTTTCGAACGGAAGAATAAATAGGAGTCAAGTAAATTTTCGTCAGCGAAAACCGAATCTCAATCTACTGTCGACAGATAATTATTTACAGTGACTTAATTGGTTTTGTCAAAATTATAAAATTTAAAGTGTACATCCTTACAACAATTCTCTTAAAATATAAAAAATTCGAAACTAATGGCTTTATGATCAATTGAGTTTTCCAATAAAAGATATTTAACTTTTTTTTTTGAAATTATTTTTAACAAATGTTATTGTAAATCCAAAATGCGTTTCCGGCTATTTTCGAAAAAGTCAATTGGAACTAATTCCAGACCGGATAAGAAATCGATAACTAGGCGCTCATAATCTTTTTTTTACATTGAAAGGGACTATTGTTCATCCCCCATAAAATTTCAGAATGGTTGTTACCAATTTTTAACTATCCTAAAAAAAACATTTTTAAATTCATTCAATTCGTAGTGGAGAAAGTGGAAGGTGTTGATGAAAGTCAACAAATTAAGGCAATCCATTGCGATTAATTCTACAAAAATGTTCGCCAAATTTAATGTTTCCAGCTCTTAGATTAGCTTATGAGAAAATAAAATTTTCTGAAATTGGTAGAGGGTGGGAAATTGTTGATAAAATTTTAGTTGAATAATGGCTTTGTGTATGTGTCGAATGCTGTGGAAGTGTGAAAGAAGATTTAATTTGTTTGATTTTAAAATGTTCGTGGAATTTGTATGGGGAGGAGTGGGCGATGGAAGAAAGGTTGATGGACTTGAGATGTTCACTAAAGTTACCCAAATACCAGCTTCAAAGATGGGCATCAATCACTTGTGTACCCATCTTAGTTCTGATCGAGATGTATATTCCTTAGCGTCATTAACGATTTAATGCAGTTTAGTCTCAAACATCAAACCTCATAACCTCATAAGATGCACCGATTTGAGCAGAGTCTGCTGCCCCACCCTCCAAGATTATATAGGTAGAGTGGTTGTATGGAATTTCTATGTATTTTCTTATTTATCAGCTCTCTTGCCCCCGCGAAATACTTTTTTTTTCTTAAATGTAAAGATACAAAATTAAATGAACTTGATTCGCTTCATATTTCTCATTTTAATTACAAGATATTTCTTGATTTCATTAAAAAAGAAAAAAGCATTCAAATTAAATAATGCTGAATAATTAACTTTTTTTACACTATTCGCATAAAAAGTTAACTAAGCAATGTCACCGAAATTACATTAATCCATTGCTCTCCGTACGTTTACAAGCAATAAAAAACTTTATCTTTCAATCGCCAACACTTAACTTAATCTATCTTTGTTATTAATTTTAACAAAGCTTTTTTACATGTGCACAATAAAAAAAAAAGCAGCTCCAAAAAAAAAAAAGATCATTCAAGGTTCTGCTGTGTCAAGGTCGTTATGAAGGCGTTAACGAAAAAAAAAATTAGTTAGAAAAAAAATACATTTGAAGAAAATTTTTCACAAATTAAATTTGATCCATTTATTTATCTATAAAATCATATAAGTAGAAATCCGAGTAAGATCACACATATGAGTATTTCGCCTAAGGCGGCCTAGAAAAACCATTATGTGCTGGCTATGGAAGTAGACGATTTCTCGATAGTCTGTTGCCCATTCCATTTCAAATCCGCTTCACCATGGCAGTTTTCAGCTGATTAGCAATTCATCCGATACTATAAAACCAAGTTCAAAGTGTTGCGAAATTTAAATATAAGTAAGAAATTTAATGTTTTTTTCGACAGGTATTTGATATTACATTTCTATAGTGGAGGTGTATGCTTAATACGTACTGCACTATTTCATATCTTATTTTATTCAAAACTTAGCGCACATATTTTGATGCAATCGTCGATATGCACGCCTGAATTTTCAATGAACCTCGGGGAGGTCTTGCGTAAAATCCGAGTTCTGTCACGGAAAAGTTCAAGGTGGCAGTTTATTAGGCCAAAATAAATATAAAACTCGCCCATTAGTATGAACACAGTTCACTTACATCTTAGTTATACGAGTATGTACCATATGATCGTAGTACTTAATGTGAGCAATAATGTTTGGTGCTATGTAGGTATGAACATAAAAATAAAATCTTTCTTCACTTAGTTATACCACTTAAGCCGTATAGAGATTTTGTTTACAGCATCGCTTTAAGCTTAGCACAGATGAGAACAATCGGGCTTACCAAACCATATTCTTATTGTCTTGCTGGATTTCGTAAGTAAAAATCATAAAATCTCAGTTTTCGCCATATATGGCTAATCTAGATTTAGCTGTGATATAAATTATCTGTTTTATAGTAAACTGAAAATGATATTTCAGCAACTATCTGAGGGTACCTACTTATTAGGTTCCGATTTATTTATGGGCTTCCAAGCAAATCGATACCTACTAGACGTTGTGGGTTAAACGAGTTGAGAACAATGAGTAATGTTTTATGTGATATTCAATGCACACAAAGCACACCTGACAAATAGCCCACGACGAAAATGTATAGAAATTAACCGCGAGGTATCACGGATTCTCGACGGTTTGTCAATCATAATCAAATTTATTATTACTACGTTATTGGCTGCAGGTAGAGAAATCCATGTGAGACACGGAAATTAGACGTCTTTACGGAAATTACATGGGATTCTCAGTTTAACTTCAAAAGAGTAAAGCCCAATCATACCAAACTACAGATGAAATGGAAATTTTTGTGATCTTAAGAAATTTTGTATGGGGAGTGGTAGAAGGGGTGATAGCATTAAGTTATAATTTTTTTCGTACAATGGTAGAGTAGCGATAAAAATGTTTTATACAAAATTTAAACTTCAAAAATTCAATTTAAGAAATTAGTATATTAGATTTCATGAAGTTGTGTTCTGGGAGGGGGCAGATGGAGTGGGAGGTTATCACTAATTTTTATGTAAACAACCATGAATATTATGCAGTTAACATCCCTCAAATTTCAGACCAAGAACAGTAAATCTATTTGTTGTAAAGTTGTGATATTGTGTAACATTTTATGTAAGGGGTAGAAGTAATGAAGCTAATCAGTGAAATTTTTCTGGTTTTAATTATGATGCTAATAAAGTATTTAATGCAATATTGTAACTCATTAAATATTATACAAACTGAAAAAATTTGTTTTCAGTATTTCATGGAAAAGGACAGTTTGTATAGGAGGTGGTAGAAGAATTGGTAGATTCGATTAATTTGTATACCATGATACTACAATTTTTCACTTAATACTTAATTTGCGATATTATTAAGATCGAACAAAATTAACCTATTAGCTTCACTACTTCTATCCCCTCCCATACAATGTGACACAATTTTACAACTTTACAAAAATAGATTTAATTGAAAAGTTTGAATGTTACTGGTCTGAAATTTGACGGATTCCAACTGCATATTGTTCGAAGTTATTTCTGAAAAAAAAAATCAGTTAAAACCTCCAACTCCTTCTACCACCTCCCATACATTCAGTAAATCTAATTGTCTATTTTTCTCAGTATATACCTATACAATACAATTTTTTAATCTTAAATTTTCAATAAAACATTTTGATAGAAACTCCAGCATGATGTGAAAAAATTAATTCGATGGCGTCACCCCTTCTACCACTCCCCATAAAAAAATTTCCTAAGATCACAAATATTTCTATTTCATCTAGAGTATCATTTGATTGGGCTCTACGCGATATCGCAGCTCTGTTATGTTTATTCATCCAAATCAATGAACTGCTGTGATACTTCCCCTCCAACGAATACAATGTCCACCTTCACATTCGTTCTCTCCGCGAAATTCTCATTTTACTCCACCTAATACGAAACCAATATTAAATATACAAATTTCCTAAATAAATCAAAACATTATTAACAATTTATTTCTGTATCTTTCTTTCCAGCAAAAACAGCCGAAGATGATTCCGATATGCTAATGGAACCAGACGAATTTTCTCACATAGATGTTGTTCGATCCGAGAGTCAACAAATCTTCCCGTCGACTACTGAATACGAAAGTTCGGAACAACCGACCGGTCTAGATGCAAATACCCAAGCGGCCGCTCAGAATTTCTATCCAACTTATTTCCGCGAATCACCGCCACTAGGGCACTCTCGACCATACTATCAAGCCCCCGAAGGAGGACCGACTAATGCCAAGATCCAAACGGCTCGGTCATTCGATCAATCGATCCTGGGATCCGGCGATTTTGGTATCATTCGTGGCGGAACCTTCTATGCCGAGGACGAAACGCCCTATCATGCCGAAGAACCCAACGAATATGGATTTTACTTCGGCGACAACGACAGTGCGAATAATAATGGTCATGGTCGTCCTCATGCCGATGCATTCATCCAAAAGTTCACATATCCCGAGGAGCAGTTCGCCAATTTCCGAGATTTCGCCGAAATCAATACGCCATCGGATTCGGCATTTTCGCAATTCGTAGTTGTCTATGCGAATAAGAATTCGACAAGCCAAACGCATCATCCGAATCCGAAGAACATTTTCGAACAGCTCGAATTGCTCGATCGTGAAAAGGCTCAGGAGGAGAAGAAAAATCGCATTAGCAAGGCCAAAGCGAAATTGTCGAGCACAAAGCTGGAACGCAAGTACAAAAAGAAGGCCGGACCTAAGGACTTCGATTACGAGCCACTTTTAGCTTTAAGTTAAGTTAGTGTTGATCAATTTTTTCTTGATCGATTTATAGCGTGCTATAGCTATGTAGGTATGTTCTGTTGTACTTTCTATTTTCATACAAACACACACACCCCAGTTCAAACGAAAAGAAACTGTGATTCTCATTATCGAAGAAGATCTTTTGTTGCTGTTCATCTTAAATCCGCAATTTTCGTCGGATCCTTTAGTCTTCTGCATTATTTTCTCCTCTCTCTTCAATTCTTTTTTTTTTCGAAAAAAAAACACAACTCAAACTCATTATTGTATTTAATCATTTCCGGCCTCAAGCGACATGAAAAGCGGAAAAATCGAAACCTTAAAACTTCCTTCTCAACCATTATTAACTCTTCCTTAATTCATTTTTCTCCCCAAATTTCCTCCTTTTCCACTCAATTAGCATTATTTTGTAGATAATTTTAGCCGTTTATATTTTTTAGCTTCTAAGTTATATGTTTTTTGTGTTAATTTACGATTAAGAAAAACGTATGCACAATAAATTTTTAAGTTTTTTTAAGACCACCGCGTTTTATTTCCACAGTATTATTACCAACCACAAATGAAACGAATTACCCCAGTTATTATAGATGACCTTATGAATTTTCCACCTCTGTAATCACCTCTTTGTGTGGTGCAATCTGGTGCAATAGTATGCACTCAAGTGTGGGCCGCGTTCAGTCGAGTGCAAGAACTATGCGCCGTAATTCAGCGAATCAGTCGGGTAGTTATACTACGAAGTTCGCATTTTGCTTGCAATTCTAACCACCAATTACTCAATTTTTCACGCATTGTTGACTCTTGACAAAAAGTGCGAACTTATTTGGTAACATCTAGTCGAAGCCGCGTTATAGACCACACAGCCAGCTCGCTTGCGCCTGACTTAACTCAAATTCGGTTAAGATCGTTCGCCTTTTGTAAGACCGCAAGATGCCGATCGAACGTTTACTCAAATGTCCTTGGATATCGTTAATAAAATATGCTATTTCTTCTACAAATGTTTTGCACAACAACTTCATAAAATAATGAACGCATTGTGTAAATTTATCCACCCAAACAACAATGGGCTAAGCATATAAAAGATTAGGAATGAATGAATGGCAGTTGTTTGACAAATTTTAAACACGAGTAAATATTAGCAATGCATTTTACAATGGTGCCACTCCCAAGTTCAAAATTGTGCTAATTGTGAAACAATTTGCCAATTGTGGGTGTCGCGCTACTCTACCATTATTTGGAACTAATTTTTCTAAACCAATATTAAGATCTATGTAGGTCTGCACGTTTTTCGATTGATTCGAAAATTAGTTTCAAGGTTGCATTTTAGGCCGTAATAATGATATTAGAGGTGCGAACAGACTAGATTTTCGAGAAAAGGTATCTCAATCTTGTATCGAAATCGATCTCGATCTCGAATCACGACGAAAAGGGATTGTAGAAAAAAATGTATCAAGATTAATGTCTCGTACATTAATCATTGACATTCCAATAATAAAAGTTTTCATTTAAAATTCTCGTTTTCCTATTTCAACACGTTTTCTTTCCAGAGTTTGGCTAATAAAACAGATATTACGAAAATTCGTTTCAACCGGGACAAAATCTATTTCTCAGTTGATTCTGGTATTCAAATATCTATTCGAAATATGAAAATGGAAAAACGATATAAAAATGAAATAGATTCACCTTCCGAATTCTAGTCTTCTATAGATCAGTCCCATCTAAAATATTCTCTGATATCAAACCGTAGAATGGAGTAATACGAACACAGACGCCTTTACCTGTTTGGACCTCGTGGGCTACATTCGTTTTTGTTCTAATAATAATAATAATTAATTTTTTTCATATAATACTAAATATATTGCTTCGTACATTTCGTACGTTTGTTAACGCAAGCTTGTGTTAAG
Organism: Chorisops tibialis; assembly: GCA_963669355.1. Classification (NCBI taxonomy): domain Eukaryota; kingdom Metazoa; phylum Arthropoda; class Insecta; order Diptera; family Stratiomyidae; genus Chorisops; species Chorisops tibialis. Next base: position 20,855,076 of record OY770264.1, read on the forward strand.
CGTTTTGTTTCGACTTAGCTTAAAGTAAAGTGATTAAGAGAAAAGGTAAGAAAATAAAAAAAAACCATTACAGAATTATGAAATGTGAACGAATTTGAAGTACCGGTAAATATGTTATGTATATTTTTTCGAATATTGAATAACGTCTTTTGTATGGGAGGTGGTAGCAGCAGAGGGGGGAGGTTTGTATTTTTTCTGTAATATTTTAACAAGATCAAGCACCCGTGTTTCGCACACGTATTTCGAACGAAAAGGAAGGCCATTTTATAAGGCCCACCTTATTATTATTTAAAATCTGTGTAATGTAATGAAATCAGATTCTTTGTGATGAATTTCCCAATGGCTTTATTCTTCAATAGCTTCATAGCGACTTGCTCATAAATTACTTAAAATTTTCTTGTGTTCGCACTCATGTCATAGCGATATAGAGTTGTCCATGTGAAAATAAATTCTGATTTTGGGAAAATTCGAATTGACAATGTGCTAAAAAAATATTAAAAAAAGATCTCTCGGACGAAAATCGAACCTGCGTTGCAGGCAAGCATTCCACAACACAACCACCGATGCTGATGAACTTGTCTCACCAAAATTTAGCCACAATTTTTGAATTTACTTTAAATAGATACAAATGGATTCAGTTTTAGACATCATGTCGTTAGTTTCGAACTAAAAAATCGATTTTATTTTGAACTCATGAATGGAATAAAAATTATTTAAAATTATGATATTTTTACTGTGATGAAATCGTAAAACAAAATATTCGTAAAAAAGAATATTGGCCGGGAATCGAACCCAGAACCGTTCGCGTGACAGACGTTTTTTTTTTTCATTGAACCACCGAAACCGACGAAATTATCTCGGGTAAACTTAGCAATCTACTTAATGAGAGTCACGTGACTGCAAATATATGCACAGTTTTTCATTATTATATAGATAATAAAGAATTGTGAGCGATACAGAAAAAAAAATTGTTCTGCCCTGAAATTTTGGTTTTCGTGTTTCATGACTGAATTAGCTTATAAATGCAAAAAAAAACATAACAGAACTACGATTGGGAGTGAAGCCCAATCATGTGATACTCTAAATGAAAAAGAGATTTTTTGATTTTAAAAAATTTTGTATGGGGAGTGGTAGAAGGGGTTACTGCATTGAACTAATTTTTTCCAATCATGATAGAATTACTATCAGAATGTTTTACACAAAAATTTGAGCATCGAAAATTTGAATGGTTTTGAGAAAATTAGTGTAAGAATTTAATGAAATTGCGCATTTTATATGGGAGGTGGTAGAAGGAGTGGGGAGGTTTAGTGTTTTTTTTTCAGTAATAACTGTGAAGATTATGCAATTGACATCTCTCATATTCCAGACGAATAAAATTCATACTTTGCAAGAAAATCGATTTTATGTAAAGTTCTGAAAATATGTCACTTTGTATGGGAGAAGGTAGAAGGAGTGCAGCTAATCAGTTAATTTTATTTTAACTTACTAATAATTCTAATTAAATATTTAATGCTTAATTTCAGCTTGATAAATTTTGTACGTACTTAGTAAATTGGATTATAGTCTTTCAACAATATGTGCAGTTTCAGAGCCCTCTAAAGCTGAAACCCATGTAAGTCAATCCAATAACAAAAATCACAGTTTCATACAAATTCGCTCACTTTTGTATGGAGCAGACACGGCGGGCTTCGTAAAAATCGCGATTATTCTTAAATGCAGTGTTAAAGATAGTTCAGCTTTCCAAGGTGCTTTATTAATAGTGCTCTGCGTGTAATTATTACACGTTGATATCAATGCAATAGATTTTTAAGTGAAAAAGTACGATCAAAGTCAAAGCTCGGTTTCTCCCATCGAAGAGAATCTGCCACTCATATTGTGCAGAGTTCCACGGTTAATTTCCACATTACGAAAGTTAGTTATTATGAAAAAGTATGCACTCGCGTAATATTGCCGTGCTTAATTTGATTTAATTATGCTTTTGAGTTGTTTTCATTAAATCGTGTTTTTACAAGAAGATTGTACAAAAATAATACAGGTGGTATTTTGAAATGGAAAAATCCATGAGTCCTGGAGTCATTCCAGATGGCCGCTACGTCAGTTCTGCCTAGCTTGGGATGTAAAAAGTTTTAGCAGTTTGCATAGGAGGTGGTAGAAGGAGTGAGGCGATTAAAATGTCACGATAAAAATAATATGTTCTAAATTTGATATCTATAGCTTTCATACTTTTTGAGAAAATCCGTTTGTGAAATTCCGAAACTGAGTCATTTTATATGGGAGGGGGTAGAAGGGGTGTAGCGAATTTTCCCGTTCACGAATTTGGCCTCAATTTTTTGTGAAAAACGATAAATGCAAAATTTGAACTTTCTAGTTCAACGCGTTCTCGAGCTAGAGAGGACACGGACAGACATTCGGTTTTAAGATTTTTAAAAGATAATATGATTATTATTATGTTAATTTTCCAAGCCTTATTTCTCAGCGTTACAAACTTTGTGGCAAACTTGTAATATGTACTCCCAGATTTCATCTAAAATTTAGAAATCCGTCTGTCCATTAAAAATAGAATATTCGTTTTTGGGTGGATTATTGTTTGGGTAAGTGAGCTGAATTACCTAAATTTTGGGGGTGTGTCAGTTGGAAATGTGAGGCAGGGGTTGGGGGAGAGTCAAAAACTTCACTTGCTAATATCTCTAATACGAATGCAGATAGGAAGATGAAAATCAACATTGGTATAGAAAGGGTTGTGCAACAAACTCTAAGATAAATAATTTTTTTTCCGCATTGGGACCCGAAAAGAGGGGGGCTAAAAACAATTTTTCGGACACTTTTTTTACCAAACGATTATATCTTCGAAACTACTTGATTTAAAAAATTCTTATATTAACACCAATTAGGTGGCATATAGTTCCACTATAATCAACTAAAAGAGAGGCCAATACTTGTAAGGGGGAGGGTTAGCGGGGATGCAAAGACAAACACTTAAAAATTAATATCACAACTATCTCTTAATTGAAACTTGAAATATATATTAAGCTGTACTAAATAAAAATAAAATTTGGTCATAATAATAGTGGGAGGAAATAGGGAGCATTTAAAAAATGGTGTACTTTTCAAAATTTCAAACCGTTATATCTTAAAACAGGTATTAAGTTGAAATTTCGTCAAATTGTAGGGCGATATTATGCATCATTTTCGTAAATATTTTAAGATAGGGGTGTAAGGGAAATGAGGTAGTGGGCTAAAATATCGAAAATTTTCATAAATTTTTTTAGGGCTCTGGTTAAAGATACAAAGTTAACATTTTGCACGCACATATGTACATCCATTTGATATACGTAAAGAAAAATTATTAATTTGAAGCAAAACTATTATCCATCAAAGGGGGTCCGAACCTGCACTAAGTGATTCACGTGTATTGAAAAAAAAAAACACAAAAACTAAAAATTTTTGATTGAAATTTTAAGCTCCAAATTTCAAAATTCACTTGAAAAAAATGGTTAAAATTTTAAGATAATAACTTGTCAAATACCTTCAAAACTTCTAACCCCTCTCATAGAAAATTATTTTTTCGACCATTTTAAAGAAATCAATTATCTCCAAACCATTGAAAGCTATCAACTTGAAATTTTGAAAGAAAAAAAAACACTTCTAAAAATATTTCAGATTAAACTGCATCAAAAGTTTTGAAATCCTCTCTGCTCTTCGAACCCCTCCCATGCAAAAGTATGATTTCGACCAATTTCAATAAATCAACTAATAAACAACAAATTAAAAGCTACGAACTTGAAATTTTGTACGAACACCTTTCAAAAAAAAAAAAAACTTAACAAAACTGCATCACAAATTTTGCTATTTCCTCAACTCCTCTATCCCCTCCCATACAAATGTATGGTTTTAAGAATATAAATAAAACACACCGAGAATTTCATAGAACTTACTTTGTCAATGAATCGAACATTCTGTACAGCGAATTTTGAACGTAATTCGAGCAATCAATTAAAAAATTATTGACATATGTCTTCGAATAAAATAATACTTACCAATACTTGAAATTTATTTGCATTAGTCGCGATGTCCGACTCAAAAGCCAAAAGTCCTTCCAGTGTGGTAAATGGAGAAGAAAACAAAATATCGGCCTGGTTTGCCTTTCCTTCTTTCACAGCTCTCACTTCCTTCCTTAAAGCAAAGTAGACTTTGTCAAATTCAAAATAGCCTGCATCATGTTTGCGCACTAGCTGTTCATTCAGTCACAGACTTCCCTAAGGGTAATTGCACTTGTGTGAATTCTCGGTTGGTAACGATGTTGGTAATGTTGTTGGATATAATGAAGTTATCGATATACTAGCATAATTTCAAATAAATATTAAAACGTGTTTAAAAGCATCCTTCAAGCAATAGTGGAAGTATTCTCCAGTTCTCATGAATCTTAGTTAAGTTCTTGGATCTTTTTTCTGAGAGAATTTCTAATAAATCTTTCATCGTATCAAAACCTGTTAGATACTTAACTGTCCAGACATATATAACATACCGTGGTGGCCAATTAAAAGTTAACACTGTGAAAAAAGCGGAATTTCCTAGAAAACCCTATTTTTATGGGTCTTAAAACCGAAATTTACCGGGGAAAGACCATGCGGGGCTAGTTATCTGTCGGTTTGTTCAGATTTCGCGACAGAGTCGGCTTATGTCAGTCGTTTATTGTAGTTGAGCCGTTGACGAGTAAACGTGGCACCACAGTTGGATAGTGAAAAAAAAGTGATTATTGTTGCGTTAAGCACCGAACGGTTTTCCACTAGGGCTATATCCCGAAGAATTGGTTATAGCGTGACTGTATCCAAAATTTTGAAAAAAAAAACGCGAAAGGATCTCTCCAGCGGAAACCAGGAACACGACTTGGCAACAAACAGACGACCGCGAGAGATAGCCGACATTTTAAGAACATAAGCCTAAGTGACCGAAAAAGAACCGCTAGGAAAATCAACATGAACGTCCAGAAAGCGACTGGAATAATGATTAGCGACAGAACTGTCAGAAGAAGGCTACAGTTATGTGGACTTTCAGCTCGGCGACTCCGAAAAAATCAACTTTAACGGCTAAAATGAGGACAGCGAGGCTGAATTTCGCCAATTTCCGAAATTGGTCGGAAAATGACGAAAAGAGAGTACTCTTTACCGACGAAACAAAATGCAACCGAAACCAATCGGATGGATAGCAGTACGTACGTCGCAGAATCGGACAGGAACTTCATAAAGACTGTATAGTGGCTCGAAACAAGTTCCTTCCGAGTTACATGGCTTGGGGTTGCATTTCCTATTGTGGCACCGGAGATTTGGTGTTTTTAGTAGGATCAATGAATGCGATCAGTTACATCAGCGTGATTGATAACCATTTGATCCCGTCGATGGATAGGCTCTTCCCAGTCATTCACGACCCGAGTTTGATCAAGATGTTTCTGCGCCATGTCATCGCGCTCGTAAGGTACGTTATGGGTTTTTTACAAACAACAGTTCAATACAAAAGTAAAAACAAATAAAAGCGTAAAATAATTGTTTTGTTTTTAAACAAGTTAAAGAATTCGTCGCAGAAAGGGGAATTTTTACACTTGATTGGCCAAGAAACAGCACCGATTTGAGCCCAATCGAAAATTGTAGGGGCGAACTGAAACGAAAAGTGGCAAGTCGGGGACCTAGGACCAAGGAGGAGTTCGAAAACGCCCCCAAAGACGCTTAGAAGGACGTTATAAGCATCGAATACTGTCAGACATTGATAAAATCCATGCCTCGAAGGATTGAAGCTGTAATCAAGGCTCGCGGAGTATACACGAAGTATTAGTTTTATTAATTAATTAAAGAACATTGTTCCTCCGTACCTACTAGGAACTACTCATACAAATTTCCTATTAAGAGTCCAAAATAGTTGATAATTTTCAATTCAACAACTTTTGTTGCGAAAATGATCATTTTGCTGATAAAACATAAAAGTGACTGTACCTTAAAAATAAATAAATTTTTTGTTTATGTGTTTTATATATTTTAAGTATAACACTAAAGTTAAATTAATAAACACCAGCTCGTTTTATTTACAACCGGAGATCATTACGTACAGGCGGTATGTGGTGATATCCAAATTGTTAACTTTTATTTGGCCACCACGGTATATAATGAGATATTTCAATGGCTCCTCATTTAATTCTGAATTTTCTGTTTAGAAATTTCCGTGCTTTTAAAAACACTGTTTGCCCATTTTATTTCAAATAATTTTTCATTGCCAGTTGCAACTGAAAATTCGTGCTTAAAAAAATTCCACTATATTGGAGTGGGAATCGAGCCCAGGACCTATTGACTGTGAAGCAAGCACGCTGCCCACTTCACTACGGAAGCCTCTTGTTTTTTCAAGAGGGGAAGGAGTTATGACTGAGGAGCGAGTTGACGAAAACTTTTGTCTCTCATTCCATTTTTTTAGACAATCTCATTATACCAGAAAATTTGAAGTAGAATTTCTTCTCAGTAGAATCTTCTATATTTGTACAATTATTTTATATACAGTGAAATCTCACTTTATAGAAAACCCTTTAATCCGAACACCACGCAATATGAACAATATTTCGTGGTCTCGTGGGTAAATATAAGAAAATCCAAGCGGTGCCAACCCTTCAAAGCGGACACCTATAATGGAAATGGGTACAAAATTTCCATGAAAATCAATTTTTTGACGCCACTGAAACGGCCGGTCAGTCCCACAAGTGTCCGTTATACTGAGGTTTCACAGTGCTATGTGATATAATTATTTATTTCACAAAAATAAAAATATAATCACGTGCTAGGAATAATTTCAACTCCCTCTCCTTCTATCACCTCCCATACAAACTGCACTTTTCCCTGAAATACTCTAAACAAATTTACTTTATATATATAAAATTTATCGAGCTGAAATTGTACAGTAAATATTTATTTGGAATTATTATAAAACAGAAAAACAATTAGACGATTAGCCACACTCCTTCCATTCCCACCCATACAGTATGATACAATTGTACAATTTTCCTGAAAAGTTTGACTGCTACTGATTTTCAATTTAAAACATGTCAAAAGCATGATGTTTATAGTTATTTTGAAAAAAGTCATCAAGAACTCGCCCCTTCTTCTACCACCTCCCATACAAACTGTATAATTTCGGTAAATCTTATACACTAATTTTCTTAGTACCTATTACATTTTTGAATTCTAAATTTTGTATAAAACATTTCGATAGAAACTCTAGCATGATGTGAAAAAATGGTTCAGTGTCGTCACCCCCTCTACCACAATTTCTTAAAATCAAAAAAATTCTCTTCCATCTAGAGTATCTAGTGTTTGAGCCTTGCGCCCAATCGTAGTCCCGTTATGTTTTTTATTATATGAACAATATATATTTGAGAGTTATTTGAATACTGTATATTCATTTATATTCGTTCGATATTTGTACGTTTTTAGAGTTTCAAGTGTCAGGTAGAATACGTCGCATTAAAATCCGCTCGAGATCACTTTGCTATTTCGAAGTATGTTCTCTGATCCGATTTGACGAAATCGGATATTAAAGCGACATATTATGAACGAAAGAATTAAATTAATTTTTGAAAGGCGATTAAAAAAGTTTGTGTTCATTAAATTTAAAGTGACCTAGTTTCATTTAATCATTATTCTAAGGAATTTAAGATGCCATACTTTTCCTTCAAGAGTTTTTTATTCATGGCAATATAAAATCGAAAATTTTAATTTAAATGTGACCATCCATAAAGAGATAATTAAAATTGTTTAATTCCTTAAATGCCTCAATAATGAATTGAGAAGAAACGAGCTTCGAAGATTTAAGCAGGGATAAGGTTTGGGTCACTACGAAACACTCCAAAATTAATTACACTAAACAATATTTTAATTTTTTTTTTTAATTTGTAAGTGGTTTCTAGCTATGAGGGTAAACTATTGTCCAATCTTGCCTACCCATTAGCCAATACATACTATATTTCATAATTCAATATTTCAAAACTCTACAAAATTTTTAATTTTAATAAATCCTTTCATTAAAGACTGACTGCACACATACTAATAATTATCTACACACACAGAGAATTAAATCAAGGCTTTTTTATAACAGAAAACTGAAAATTTGAAATTATTAAAACATTTACAGAATTGCTAATTCCATAGAAACCTCTCGATCATCATTCATTTATCATTAGATCAGTGAAAGTATGACTAAAATAAGTAATTGCAAATTATTTTCCAGTCAACATGTATTTCTACATTGGCAGATTCTCGTCATTCATTAATATCGCGCGTCCACACTATCTTTAACAGCTCAATTAAACCCATAATGATCGGATTACGATGAATGAAACGCGGAAATTTCACGGCAGTAAAAACGTGATTTTAATTATATTTCAACCAAATAAGGTACTTTTGAAAATTACTTAGCTATAAATATATACTCGTAGAATAATACCTTGCAAAATTCAATATCTCTTAGAATATGTAAATATCCTTGATATTTGCACTTCATGTCATGACTGATGTGTATTAGAGGTGGAGGTCATCCGTAAATTATAACGAGAAAGATCTGAAGTAGATCACTGTTGTCGTGACTGCGCGCCTTATTTCAATTGTTGACGCCATTTGTCATGCGCCGTTTCTACTGTCCAATGTGAAATGTTGTAGTCAGCGGACTATCATACCATTTAAGATACTGCGCTCGCTCAACATCCCGAGATGATAGATGCAGTTAATCAGTTTGGGATGCAGAAAAAAAAATCTAGACTAGACATCTTGATGAGTGATCTGGCCAAAGATATTTATGTCAAGATCAAGATATCGTAAGACTGATCTAGTTGAGATTATTGTATACCTATAGATTGGCAAGGAAATTCACATAAAAAATCTATGAATATGGAAATTTATCTCCTTAATATTAAATCTTGATATAATTTTACGATTGTTAATTGGCTCCTATTCATCATTCAGCTATCGCAAAACTACTGTAGCAATGGATAACTTTTTAGCCATACCCGGGCCCAGCTTTTTTTTTACATAACCGAACAATAATAATTGTAATTTATCGTGGGCATTATCTCGTGCTCATCAGTCATCTTTCATATGAAGATTTATGCATTATACGGTTGCCGAACGTCCAATTTCCATGTACATATATCGTAGTATATACAAATTCGCGATCGCATATTTCTTGATTATAATGAGTCTTCGTTTTTTCCTTACGACATTCGAATGTTGTCGCGATTGTGCAATGTGATTTTGTTATGAGATGTCTTTTTCCTGCGTCCCATATGCGACATATGAGCATGTCGTATGCACCATCTCTTATAAATGAACATGTGTAATGTTATTAGAAATAAAAGTATTTGCACACAATAATAATTCCCATAGCGAAAGATTTTCAAAGAGATGACCATTTCACCTGAATGGTATTTAAGACACCCTAAACGCTTCCTCATTTCTAATAGTCGCGACCGATGATGCCACCAATATGGCTTTCCCGATAAGATTACTTAATGCGTTTTATGTATGACCGTTGGTGCATGCGGTTCAATTCAACTTTAATTTATCGGATTCGGATCTTTGAAATATCGATTTGTTTTGAGTAGGTATATTGGAATTTTCATAAATTATGAAATTATGACTTTTGCGATTAAATACTCATATAATTAACCATAGCTCTTCCAAGAATTTATTCTAAAAACATATATCGCTAATTTCAAATCGAAATAAATTATGAAACCAATCGATCTTTTAAATTTCTATAAAAAAAAAGAAGAAGAATAGTTCCATGTAAGGATAATTATTGTATAGATAAGGCTTGGAGCCGTACTTCTAAAAGAAAATCAAAACCAGTTTTTTTTTAATAAAAATTAAAAGGTTCTTGCTAATCTTGATTTCTCAGAATTTAAGCCAAAAGCATATGGAGTTTGAACTTTGTTATTATACATGTATTATTATTATAGCAACTAGTTCAATATATTATATTAAACTTACTTTTTTTTAGAGTACTGGCTGCAAAGGCTGATACGAAATAGTTTTCCAATTTTTGTACTCTAGATGAAATCTGAGAGTATATTGTGTTTGCCGTACCGTTTGTAACGCTAAGAAATAATGCTCGCACAGAGCCGCCAAGGGTACAAAAATATTTGTTGTCGCTCAAAAACCTCGATTCCGAGTGACCGTCTGTCTGTCTATAGCATAACTCTCGAAAGCTTTGAGCTATAGTGCTAAAAATTTGTGTGTGTCATTTTTAGCAAAAAAGTAACTTTAAGTTCGTAAATTGGCTACATCCCCCCACTCCTTCTACCTCCTCCCATACAAATTTCATGAAACTTCGAAATATTGAGAAATTGATTTTTCTTTGAAACTATTTAAGCTATCGACTTCATATTTAGGTCAAAGTATTATGATATAGATGTCATTAATTTCACGGAATTTTAATCCGATCCCCATACTAATGGACAATTTCGAAAAATACACATTTTCGATTTTCATTGAAACTAGTAAAGCTGAAAAGACGAAATTTTGTCAATACTAATTCTACCTTAATTGCAATTTATTTAAAAAATAATTATTAGCTTTACCTCACTCCTTCTATCCCCTCCCATACAAATTTCACGAAATTTTGAAGTTTAAATTAAATTATTTTTCTTCGAAACTGTTAAAGCTATCAACTTCATATTTTGTATAAAGCATACAAATAGAAATACTATTAATGCGAAAAAAAAATTGTTTTTATCCGTACACTCCTTCTACCTCCTCCCATACAAATGAATAATTCTTGTTAAATGCATTTTATCGATTTCCATTCAAACTAGAAAAAGTACAAACTTCAAATTTTGCCAGAATTTGTTTCTTAATAATTGAAATAAGTGTTAGAAAAAATTATCAGCTCCGCTTCACTCTTTCTACCACCTCTAATACAAATATCTGTATTAGAAATTCAAGAAAAGCATTTCTCCTTCAAGTATATGAGCTATCGACTTTGAAATTGAATCAAGGCATGGTGATAAGGATGATGATAAGCAGTTTTAAAATTATCTTAAATGCTCTACTTCCTCTGCCACCTCTCATACAAATCCCCGATTTCAGGAAATCTATGACCGATTTCTTTAAAAATAATAAAAACTAAGAACTTTAAATTCAGCAAAAAACATTTTGCATGCCATGCTCGGTGTCATATACGAAAAATACAAATCTCCCCCTCTACTTCTACCACCTCCCATGCAAAAGTCTCTATTCACTATTCGAAAGAATTTGAGATGACATATTTTCCGGTATATTAAAGTCATTTCCATCTCATCTAGAGTATCATATGATTGGGCTTTAAGCCACATTAGACAATTAGCTTTATCCCTTACCCTTACCTCCCATTCAAAATAACACAATTTCGCAATTCGACAGTAAACGCATTTGTTCGAAAAGCATACCAACTATTGATCTGAAGTTTAGAATATAACAATTGATCTGAAGTTTAGAATATATTACTTGTATGATGATTTCAATCTACTGACAAAAAATTGTTCAAGTCCTCCCCTTCCTTTCACCACCTCCCATACAAAATGCACCTTTCCATGAAATACTCTAAACAAATGTACTCAGTACGTATAAAATTTATCAAGCTGAAATTTTGCATCAAATATCTATTTAGAATTATTAATAAGACCAAAAAAATTAGACGATTAGCTTCACTCCTTCTACCCCCTCCCATTCAATCTGACTCAATTTCACAACTTTACAAAAAGTTGATTTTCCTGAAAAGTATGAATACTACTGATCTGCAATTTAAAACATGTCAAAAGCATAGTTATTTCTGAAAGAGTTATTAAGGACTAGCCCCTTCTTCTACCACCTCTCATACAAACTGCACAATTTCACTAAATCCAATGTACTAATTTTCTAAGTACCTATTAAATTTTTGAATCCTGAATTTTGTATACAACATTTTGATAGCAACTCAAGCGTGATGTGAAAAAATTAGTTCAATGTCGTCATCCCTTCTACTACTTCCTCTTCAAAACTTCTAAAAATAAAACAAAATCTTTTTCATTTAGAGTATTGCACGAATGGGCTTTAGGCCCAATTGTAGTCCTATTATGTTTATTATTACTTTTAAGTTGTATTTTATATGGAATTTGACATGTTTGAGAAGCTTATGAAGGATAATAAGAGACTATGAGAGCAACACTGGCCTAACCCTAATAGAAACATATTGGGAATAGGCCACTTTTGCTCTCATAGCCTCATATTTGATTTAGTTTTGATAAATCAAGATAGTTGTGTAGTAGTGATGAGAGGCGGGTGGTGGGCGATATTTGCATTCTGGTAGGCAGATAGAGGGAGCTTTCGTTGAAGATATTGTTACGAGCTAGGGGTTCGCCAGATTCCAAAGAAAACTCAATTCGTTTTAAAATATAAGGATAATTTATTTATTGCACTTTATACACAATTTCCCGATCACTTCACTAAATTTGCTCTAAAAACTTAATTCGTACAACCCAGGAACACTGCCGATCTATCACTTTCGCTTACTTACACCGATAGGTGTTTTCCATGAAACTGTCACTGAGTAACTGAATCCCTTGTCGTGAGCTCTGGCTATTTTGGAAGCTACTAGATGGCGTCGGGTGTCATTGTTTGTGTCTTTGAGAAGTTACTAGAAGCCCTCTACATGTTGGAAGAATATTCTAAATAGTTCTGGCAGATTTGAGAGAGATCATTGCCAGATCTATAACATTACCCTCTCCTTAGTCCCTGTTCGTCCCGAACAGAGTCGTTCACTTCCGCAATGGCACCGTGGTACTTTGTTAGTCGGTCGAGATGTACCACTTTCATTTTTGTACGGGGTTTTTGATGTAATTGAATCCGATAGACGACATCGTTTAACCGGTTGATGATCTGGTAAGGGCCTTCCCAGTTGCGCTGTAGTTTCGGCGATCTGCCCTTCTGTCGTTTGGGATTGTATAGCCAAACTAAATCACCCTCTTGGAATCCTGATGAATTCGCCCGTTGATCATACCTCGTCTTCATGCGGTCGGTCGCCAAATCAATTTTATCTCTGACCAGGTTATAAATTGTGTTTAGTCGACATCGAAGATCCGAGACGTAATCTTTGGCATTCGTTGGTTGGTCTGGTGGCACTCCAAACATTAATTCCGCAGGGACTCGAATATTCCTTCCGAAAATGACTCGGGACGGGGTTTCTCCTGTTGTTGAATGCACCGATGTTCTGTAGGCCATTAAAAATAGAGGGATGTGCTGATCCCAGTCCTGTTGCCTCTCGCTGACGAGTTTGGATAGGTTTGAGTTCAATGTCCTATTGAAACGTTCCACCATTCCATCGGACTGTGGATGTAATGGAGTTGTCCTGGTTTTGTTTATTCCCAGCACTTGGCACACGTGTTTGAATATTTGAGATTCAAAATTGCGCCCTTGATCGGAGTGTAGTTCACGTGGAGCTCCAAATCTGCTCACCCAGTTGGTAACAATTTGTTCGGCGACGGTTACTGCTTCTTGGTTTGGAATTGCGTAGGCTTCAGGCCACTTGCTGAAATAATCAATGACCACTAGAATGTAGCGATTACCATTTTCTGATTCCGGAAATGGTCCAGCAATATCCACAGCAATTCTCTCAAATGGGACTCCCACGTTGTATTGTTGCATTTCTCCCCTGGATCTGCGGTGTGGGCCCTGACTTGATGCACACGTAGTACATTTACGGCACCAATTTTCGACATCATCTCGGAGATGGATCCAATAGAACCTTTCTCGTATCTTTGCCAAGGTTTTATTTACACCCAAATGCCCACCAGAGGTACCTCCATGATATTCCTTCAAAACCTCCTCGACTTTACAATGCGGGACGATGGTTTGCATGTGATACGACTTTCCGTCAGCGTTTTCCCATTTCCGATTTAATAATCCGCCGTCTAGGTGAAGGGAGTTCCATTGTGCCCAATAACACTTCAGGGTTTCGCTGAATTGTGAGATGTCTTTCCACTCAGGCCGTTTCATTTCGTCCTTCCATGCCATGATCGGTGAAATATCTGGATCTTTACGTTGGGCATCTTCCAGTTCTTGCCGTTTCCATCCATCCTTTGGTTCGGTCGTTATCCTCTGAATGGTTTCTCCGGCTTCTTTTCCTTCTACACGGTGACAATGCTTGCAGTTCGGTGGACAAGGACGACGTGAAAGCGCATCGGCATTACCGTGGATTCTTCCTCTTCGATGAACAATTTCAAAATCGTAGGATTCGAGCCTTTCAATCCATCTGGCTACTTGGCCTTCGGGGTTCTTAAACTGAAGTAGCCATTTAAGCGATGCGTGATCCGTTCGAAGAAGGAACTTTTGACCATAGAGATATTTGTGAAAATGTTTCGTTGCTTCTACAATGGCTAATAGCTCTCGGCGAGTTACGCAGTAGTTCCTTTCTGCTTTTGAGAGTACTCGGCTGTAGTATGATAGCACTCTCTCCTGCCCGTCGATCTCCTGTGATAGCACTGCTCCGATACCGACATTGCTGGCGTCAGTATCTATGATGAAACCGTAACCTGGTTTTGGGTACGCCAGAACTGGGGAGTCGCAGAGTTGGTCTTTTATTTTCTCAAATGCTTCCTGGCACTGTTGACTCCATGTAAATGGCTTCCCTTTTTCTGTTAACTGATGCAGACATTTCGCCGTGTTAGCAAAGTCTTTTACAAATCGTCGGTAATATGTCGCTAAGCCTAGGAAGCTGCGCAACTGGTGTTTATCACTCGGAGTAGGCCAATTTTTCACCGCCAGTATCTTCTCCGGATCCGTCTTTACGCCATCAGCTGAAACGATGTGACCCAAGTACTTGACTTCTGCACTAAACAAAGTGCACTTTTTCGGACTCAGCTTTAATTTTGCCGCTCGCAGCCGCTGGAAGACTTCCTGTAGATTTTTCAGATGTTCCTTGAATGTTCTGCCGATAACGATCACATCATCCAGGTAAACGAGACAAGTTTTCCAACTCAGGCCACGCAAAACGAATTCCATTAGTCTTTCAAACGTAGCTGGAGCATTGCACAAGCCAAATGGCATTACGATGAATTGCCACAGTCCACTGCCGACAGAGAATGCTGTTTTCTCTCTATCTTTTTCATCTATCTCCACTTGCCAGTAACCACTTTTCAGATCCAACGTCGAGAACCATTTAGCATCAGTCAGGGTGTCCATGATATCGTCGATTCTTGGTAGTGGATAGCTATCCTTTTTCGTAACATCATTCAGTCGCCTGTAGTCCACACAAAAACGGGTACTGCCGTCCTTCTTCTTTACCAGCACTACTGGCGATATCCACGGGCTCTTTGATTCTTCGATGATTCCCTGATGCTCCATAGTTTTGACCATTGAATTGACTTCTCCTTGTTTCGCTAATGGTACTCTTCTTGGAGGTTGACGTATCGGTGTAGCACTTCCGGTATCTATACGATGTTTCACTAAGTTTGTTCTGCCATAGTCGTCATCACCGGTGGAAAAGACGTCGCTAAATCCTTCGATTAGATCTACTGCTTGCTTGTGTTGTTCTCCTCTAAGGTTGCTTGACTGAAGAAGTGTTGATGTTACAATGTCCTTCCTTCTTGGCTTATTTTTAGAGGGTACGTCATGTGGTTCTGCCTTGTCGATACTCGTCACCGCCGATATTGGTTCACAGCTGCCAATTACATCTCCTTTCTTTACGCTGGTAGTGCTGTCCGCAACGTTCAGGACTCTTATTGGTACCATCATTCTCTCATTCCTTTTTACGAGCGTTTTTCCTAGTATCAGACTTCGTAATGCAGGTGTCGTTTCCGGTTCTATGAGGTAGAATCGGTGGTTCCCGGGATCACCATCGAGCTCTGCCCAAATAACATTCTCAGATGACTTTGGTATGTCCGCATCTTCGCATAATACAACTCGCAGCTTTGTTGTTTTGGAGGATGTTATTTCCATCGGGATTTCAATATTTCGCCACTTCATTATTCGTTGTCCTAAGTCCAGCTGGATACCGTGTGGTTTCAGAAAATCCATTCCAAGGATACACTCATCGGTAATGTCAGCTACCACGAATACATGCGAGAAGGTCAAATCCCCAAGCTGTATGTCACGAGCTATTTCTCCATGGACCGTTGTAGTTTCTCCTGTAGCAGTGCGAAGTGCGTACTTCTTGGTGTTGTGAAGCCAAGTACGATCTACGAGGTCAGATCTTAGCACTGACCGTGTTGCGCCTGTGTCGACTGTTATGATGCAGTTTAATTTGTCGACTCGACCACTCATACATAAGTCGTTTTCACAACGATGTAGTCGAGAAACTGCGATGATGGTTCCGGGGGCGTCGATTCTACCAGCCAACTTCTGCCCCATGAAGTTGGCCTTTACTCGTTTCCCGGACTGTCATTAGGCGAAGCGTGCTCTCGTGATGGTTCGCCCCTTCCTCCTCTTTGTTTAGCAGCGCAGCCGGAACAGTAGTTGATCGCTTTTCTGGGTTTGCGGCAGTCGCGTCTTAAGTGTCCTGCCTGTCCACAATTCCAGCATCGGGGAGCACCAGATCCTTCGCTCCGCTTGGTGTACTCGGCTTTCTGGCACACACATTCTTCTACTATTTCTCGAACTCGATAGTTACTCCGCGAGCTTTGCTTGGCAGCTTCGAACGTCAGCCCATATACTAAGGCTTCGCCAACCGTTTTCTTACCTGCCAGTTTTAACGCCTGTTGCAGCTCTCTGTCCTGTACAGCATTGTTAAATGCGAAAACAGCTGTATCGTTGCGTTGCTCTGTTTGCGCATTGGGCAGCGATAATAGTGTGAGTCGTTCAATATCGCGTGCCAGCTCTTGAAGTGTTTCACCGTTCTTTTGAGTTCGGTTGTAAAGTTGCGTTTTGTAGATCTCTCGCATGTGGTCACTGCCATAATGAAGATCCAATGTCTGGACTAACGTTGAAAAATCTTGTTGTTGCTCCTGCGGAATCGTTTGAAGAACCTCTGCTGGTGGACCTCTTAGCGCCAATATAAGAGCTGTTCCCCGTTCTAGATCATTCCAATGGTTGTTTCTTGCGGCGGCCTCAAATTGGGTATTATAAATAGCCCACGGTGTTTGTCCATCGAAGATTGGAGCCTTGAGACCCTTGTGCGCAACATGTTCTGTCTTGATGACGCCAGTCGCCTTCACGTTATCGAAGTCTCTTTTTAGGCGTTCGACTTCTTCTGCAATTCCGGATGTCTTTTCCGTAATTTGTTCTTCGAAGATTCGAAGTTTCTTCTCAACGTTTTCTTCTATGGCCTTACCCATGGTGTCTATTTTATCATTTTGCAGCTCCAATTTTTGGTTAAGGTCCTTTGAAGTCTGGTCTAATTTCTCTAGTTTCTGATTAATGTCCGTTGATTGTTGTTTAATGTCCACCGATTGTTGTTCAAATTTCTGATGCATGTCCGCTGATTGTTGTTCTAATTTCCGATTCATGTCCGTTGTCACAGCTGATTGTTGATCTAATTTGTTCATCATTTGCTGCATTAACTGTGTTAGAGCATCCGTTGCACCAGAACACTCATCTCCACGAGCTTCTTTGATTTGGAACTCGAAACTATCTGCATCCTCACCCTCAGCCTGGAGTGTCTCGATCATACGGCTGACAAGTTCAGACTTGCTCCCTGTCGTAGGTAACTCGCGTCTACTGAGCTCTTCCTTCAGCTCCGCTAATTTTAAGTCCTTTAAATAACGCGGCATTTTCACTACCGATTATTTTAAGTTCTTCCGCGATCCGAATTCACTTAAATTTTCTCCACTAATTAAAGTCACTGCTCACTAAAGCACTCGAGAATATTCGATTTCACAAAACTCTCACTGTCCGTTCGAGAATTTTAGTTCCGCGATTTTACTTCGCTAATTAAAGTCACTGTTCACTAGAGCACTCGAGAATATTCGATTTCACAAAATTCTCACTGTCCGTTCGAGAATTTTAGTTTCACTTTTCCGCTCTCACAAAATTATCCGTTCCGAGAATTTTTAATTTCACTCGCGATTCTTAACCCGAATTTATCCTTGAAATCCCACTCTTCTGACACCAATTGTTACGAGCTAGGGGTTCGCCAGATTCCAAAGAAAACTCAATTCGTTTTAAAATATAAGGATAATTTATTTATTGCACTTTATACACAATTTCCCGATCACTTCACTAAATTCGCTCTAAAAACTTAATTCGTACAACCCAGGAACACTGCCGATCTATCACTTTCGCTTACTTACACCGATAGGTGTTTTCCATGAAACTGTCACTGAGTAACTGAATCCCTTGTCGTGAGCTCTGGCTATTTTGGAAGCTACTAGATGGCGTCGGGTGTCATTGTTTGTGTCTTTGAGAAGTTACTAGAAGCCCTCTACATGTTGGAAGAATATTCTAAATAGTTCTGGCAGATTTGAGAGAGATCATTGCCAGATCTATAACAATATATATAAGCTTGTTAGACGCGTATTACAGGTTATTGGAGGGTTCAAGGTGCTGTTTAATGTCGCAATCAGATCTTTTTCATTTAGGTGGTAGTAATGCTGATTGAAGTAATGAGTTTATTGTCTGTGCATAGAAACTTTGGTTATTTTTCCATGATTGTTTATGATTCTCGTGGTAGTGCGTGTTTATTTGCCGGAGATAGTCCGAATCCATCATGGGTGAGTTAAAAAATAAAGGTAATGTTATCGCATTATTAGCCTCTTTTTCTGCTAGAACATTGCCTGGTATGGCCTCGTGTTCACATTAATTTTATTCTGTCTTGTTATTTTGTTAAAATATCTTTTATTTCGTTAATTACTGGCGTTGCGTAGCTTGGATTTCATCCGGCCTTTACGGCTGATAGGCTGTCGGTAGGCTAGGATGTAGCCTAGTAGGTAGCGTGTTGGTCTACAATGCAAAGATCGTGAGGTCAAATCCCGGTCGATGCATAATTCCAGCATACTGCCTGCTTGGGTATATTTTGGTCACCTCAATCTACGAAAACGAAAAATTCGAAAATAGAGGGTTAGGGTTGTAGTTTCGTTTACGACAGACATGCAGCTGTTTGCATTTGATTTCTGATATCTAAGCGCCGGAAGTTTTTGTCCATTGGCATATTTCTGTGAGTAAAGAAGAAATGTTATTAACTTGGGAGTTGTCCTTAGGGATTTTGATAAGGATTAGTAGATCGTCAGCATAAGGGGAGTGTTTGCAGAATTTATGATTTCTTATTTTTGCATAGTGAATTAAATGCGATAAGAAAGAGAATGGTGGATATCGGGGAGCCTTGTAAAGTGGGCTTAGATGCGAAATTTTCGATTCGAAATGAATGCCAGGACATACTTAAAAATTAAGGGGGCCTATCTGCTAGGATTGTAGTTCTTCAGCAATAAAGTGTAAGCCAATTCGATCAAGAACCTTTTCGAAGTCTATTGATAGTATGGTAACGTGAGAGTGGTGTGAGATACAATCGGATAGGAAGTAATCGGTCTTTAATAAATTATCATGTGCGCTCTTGCCACCTTGGAAGGCTGTTTGTTCTTTCAGCAAGTGATTAGTTCTTGCTATCCAGAATATGCGATATGTAATAATATTATCTAATAGATTCGCAAGACACGGCAGAAGAAATATACATTGGTCTACATCCGTTGATGTCACTAGGATCGCCATTTGGCTTCCATATCGGAATCATTGCCGATATCTTCCATTCGCTTGGAATCACGCCAGTTTCAAATATTTTGTTGTATCGTTCGAGAAGTCGGCTTTTGGCAGTTATTGATAGGTTCTTGATCATGGCGTAGTTGATGCGGTCGTATTTAGGTGTTTTACCTTTTATTGCACTGAGGGCCATATTGAGCTGTTTATCAGATTCGATGGCTTCGTGGTAGAATGCTCGCCCGCAGTGTGAGCGGCCTGATTTTTACTTTATTATTATAATAATAAAGTATTGTGATCGACACAAGAAAAAAAAAAAGTTTGCTACCCTGAAATTTTTTTTTTTCAGCGCACATTAACTCCCAAACCCTTCAAGATAGAAAGTTTATTTTTGGGGGGATTGTAGATAGTTGCGGATCTCAGGTGGATACCCATTTTGGGTGGTGTACTGGTTCAGGGGGAGGCGGGGGGAGCGCTTACACCGAAAAATACGAATTCAAATATCTCAACCATGGTAATAGCTAGGAAGCTAAAACTCAACATACATATAGAAGGGTTTGTGGGACAACTTCTAAAAATAATTTAATTTTTTTATCCATTGGGGTGCGAAAAGGGGGGGCTAAGAACCAATTGTCGGCCGAATTTTTTTTTCAAATGATTATATCTTCGAAATTACTTATCGTAAAAAAATCATATTTAGAGACCGTCAAGGTGGCATATAGTTCCATCGGAACCAGCTCAGAAAGCGGCTAATTATTGTAAGGGGGAGGGTCATGGGGGGTGCAAAGAAAAACACTTAAAAATTAATATCTCAACTATCTTTTAAGCTATGTAATTGAAACTTAAAACGTATACTAAGCTATACTAAACAAATACAAAAAAAATATAACATCTTGAAATAATAGTAGTGGGGGGAAATGGGAAACATTTCAAAAATGGCGCACTTTTCAAAATTACAAATCCTTATATCTCAAAAAATAGTACAGATATTAAATCAAAAATTTGTCAGATCTTAGAACTACATAATAGTTAATTTTGGTAAAAATGTTGAGCTGGGAGGTGTAAGGGGAAGGAGGTGATAAGCAAAAATGTCGAAAATTTTGAGTAATTTTTTTAGGGCTCTAGTGAAAGATAAAAAGTTAAAATTTTGCATGTGAATACCTATATTTAATGTACATAGAAAAATAATATTAACTTGATCCATATTTATTATAAACCGACTCCCCCGGTCTAACGTGCACAAGGTGTTTCATGTTAAGGTAGAAACTTGAAAATTTGCAAAATGCATTTAAAAAAAATCGCTAAATATACGAAATATTAACTGGTCGAAAACCTTTAAAACTTCTACCCCCTCCCATACAAAATTATTTTTTCGACCATTTTCAAGAAATCAATTATCACCTAACCATTAAAAGCTATCAAATTCAAATTTTGCAAAACAACTTACAAAAATAATTAAAATGAAATTGCGTTCAAAGTTTTAAAATCGCGCTTGCCCTTCTACCCCCTCCCATACAAAAGTATGATTTCGACTAATTTCATTAAATCAACTAATATCCAACAAATTAAAAGCTATGAACTTGAAATTTCGTACGAGCATCTAACAACAAAAATAAAAGAAAATTGCATCACAAGTTTGACGATTCCCCTACCTCCTCTACCCCCTCCCATACAAAATTATTTTTTCGAGCATTTTTAAGAAATCAGTTATCAGCTAACTCTTAAAAGCTATCAATTTCAAATTTGGCATAAAAACTTATAAAAATAATTCAAATGAAGTTGTTTTAAAAGTTTTGAAATCGCGCTTGCGCTTCTACCCCCTCCCATACAAAGCTATGATTTCGACCAATTTTATTAAATCAACTAATAACCAACAAACTAAAAGCTACGAACTTGAAATTTTATACAAGCACCTTACAAGAGACGCGAAATAAAACTGCGTATCAAATTTTACGATTCCCCTATATTCTCTACCCCCTCCCATACAAATGTTCGGTTTCATGAATGTAAAATTCAACGAATTTTATGAAAATTCTGTGCAACTTCGTCTATGAAACACATTCTATACAGAGAATATTGGACGTGATTCAAGTAATTAATTAAAAAGCTATTAACATCCACCCACCCTTACTATTACCCCTACTCCTCCCCTCATAAAAACCCAAACTTACAGACACGAATGAAATATTGTTAACAGTCCTGCCCAAGAACTCCCTTTCACTTAGTCTTCCCTAACCACTCTAACCTGCATATTGACTTTCCACTCATCCGCAACTTGTCCCAAGAATAATAAAGTTTCGCCCGACTTGTTGGCAGTTTATTTATTCCAGCTATAAACTGGGGGCCGGCGGTCCACATTATCTGTTCCCCATATGCGCAGCCCTTTTGTGTTTCAAGTATTTTATTTCTGCTCTAAAATAGATTCCAATATTAATTTTGAACGCTAGTTTTCAATTCAACCGCTCTTATTCAAAACAAAAACTTTATGTTTTTTTTTATAGCTCCGAACATAACTTGTCATCCTTCAATATATTGGATGCACAATCAAGTCGGTATAGGGTAGGTGAGTGATGTGGTTGCAGGGAAGTTTCTGAAAGGGAGAGCTTAAACTATCGGTGAATGTTAGCTTTGAAACGCTGAATGTTGTAAGTTGATGGGAATACGTGGGGCAGCAATGAACTGCTCAGTCTTGATGTTCGTGTGATGAAGGACTGACTATTCTTCACTGTACGGGACGATAAAGGTTTAACAGTGAACTCATGGGCGGGTGCGGCTTGCCGAGTATTCCTGGGATAGTTGAAAAGAGTTTGGACATTTCTTCGCTGCATTTACCGTGGAAATATAAAAAGGAAATGCTAAGTATCGTGACGTTTTTACGATGTTCGAGGGAATCTAAAGAAGCTGTTATAGTCTCATCTCCAACTAGAAGGAACGCATGCTTTTGGATTCGATCGAGTACCGCAACTCACACATATGAGCTGGAACACCCAAGCCCATATGTGTGAGTTATACTCGGGACGGAGAAGAATGTAGGCCTTGTAGATATTAGCTAAATTGTGAGACGTTTGGAGGCATCAAGTGCAATATCAAAAATATGTTTGATCCAATTGAGATGTTTGTTCAGATTTATGTCGAGTAATGTAAGCTCTACTGAAGAGTGTGATTATACTTCACCGAAAGTTATATTCGAGAAACTCGCCGGAACATCCTTTTTATGAGATAGATGACAGGACTGCGTTTCTGAGGCATTGAATTCTACTCTATTTTTCCTGCCTTATTCCAGGATTAAGTTGAGATCTGAGTTCATTGAATCGTACAATTCGATAAGTTTAGATTTCACCGAAGCACGATGAGCTAAAGTAATGGAGTGGAATTATAAGGTGTTATCCAGGGTACTGGCATCAGCAAAGCTATGAATTGGAATGAGTGTTGTTGACAGAAGGTCAATAATGAATTTTAAAAATAGGGGGGGGATAAGACAGAGCCTTGAGGGACGCCGGAATCGACCTGGAACGGTTGGGATGATGTACCATCCATTACGATTCGTATCGATCGTTCAAAAAGAAAGCTCTCAATCCATTTGATAAAGGTAGTATTAACACCTATGGCTATAAGTTTTACTAATAGACTTTTGTGCCAAGCTCTATCAAAGTCTCTGGCAATGTCAAGAACCAGTACTTGATCTTCACCGTATTTGTGAATGCACGAGTTCCAACGTTCATTCATATAAACTACGAGATCTTCAGTGGATCGCCCAGAACGGAACCCATATTGGCGATCATTAATAAGATGCTTATCTTCAAGGTAACTGACAAGTTTGCGATTGACAGCCATTTCCATCACTTTCGATAGCACTGAAGTAATAGCTATAGGGCAATAATTCGTGGGAATCGCTTTATTTCCCTTCTTAGGGATTGGCTTGACATTCGCCATTTTCCACATGGTTGCAAGTGTCCTGCAAAGAATGATAAGTAAAATAGATTGCGAAGGGGCTTACCCAGAGAGGAAAATTGTGGAGATGCCATCAAGACCACATGGTAGTTTGAAGTCGGGTGGACGGACGGCTGGTTTTTGAGGGTGGATGCCTCATAGTTTATGTTAGGTTTCGTTACTCTAAGCTATCTGTCGATGGTAGCTTGAAACAAGACCAGTTTGCTTTTTCTGTTATGAATTTCGGGCGAAAACAGGGTGTATCACAAATATTCACGATGCTTGGGATTACAATGATAATTGGGAAGTGGTCGCTGCCATGTAGATCGTTTAGGATATTCCAGTTGCAGTTGGGGGCAATGGCAGCTGAACAAATTTATAGATTGATATGTGTGAACGAATTGGTTGGAGAGCTATCGTTAAAAACTACAGGGTCTGATGCTAATTGGAAGCTTCCACTTCGTTTCCTCTTGAATTTGTATTGTCTCACAAAGGGCACTCCAACTATTAAAAATCACCTTGGATAAGTGAGGGTGTGAAGCAATTGTGGGTTAGCATTTTGAATGATTCGATTCGATTTTTTATTTTCGATTATTCTTAAACTCGTTTCAAGTTTGTTTTAGCATCAAAAATCTTTATCGATTTGAAAACAAAAATCAGACATATGTAACACCGAAAAGATTCCAAGCTCGATTTCGATGATCGATATATTCGTTTCGAAGCATTTGTTCAGCAAAACTAAAAACATTCCGCGTTTCCAGTAACATATTATTAGCAATAATTTATTCATTCGTGCATGATACGTCTCTAGTTTCATTGTTCAAAACAACACAACATGCTTAACTATTGTATAAATTCTGGATTGATACACAATTCATAATGTACTACAACTTATCGTACTAACTAACAAGGCAACATATAGGTAAACCGCATCTATTATTATCAATTGCTTTACAAATTCAGAATTTTCTTGCTCAATAAAAATAACAAAATATCACATTTTAACCTATTGAACTTATTTTATGTTAACTGTGAGCTGTACAAAATGGCTCACCTTAACAACTTTAGATGCAACATGCATTATGGCTAATTATATGCAAATGCTCGTCGAGAGAACACCCAGTTAGAAATATAGCACAAGACATTCAGAAGTGCACGAAAACGTTTTATCATGAGCTGCTGTACTATGCAGACAGAAGGTAAGTCCTGGATGCTTCTCCAAAGCGAAAATCTTAAAAATTTCTACACATAATCGCAACCGACATGAGCTTCGAATAGTTGAAATTTTAAATTTAACTAACGATCATCAATTATGCATGTTTGATTGATCAGTTACCAACTATGGAAATTGAAACGACAGATCTATGATTTTGAAAGCCGGATCAACTTAGCGTTTTTTTTTCTATACATCTTATCTCTATGCTGAATAGATGCAGAGACCAACCATAAGATATGGAAGAGGTGGAGCAGTAGGTTGTTTCGGAATTTGAAGGCGTGCAAAACAATGCGAATAAAACCAATCTGTCAACGGAGTCAAGGTGTCGTGGTGCAATCGTAAAATATAGCTTGAAGAATTCGGTTCAAAAATATTTTAAATATTACTGCAAAGATGGGGAGGACGTGAGGTGTGCTCGATGATTTATCGTTGACATGAAAAGATTTAATTGTACAAAGAAGAAATATTCATCGGAATGAATAAATGTGTTTATGGTCGTAGTTTGAATTTCACTCAACCTTTCACTCGCCGACTTTAGTTTATTCGTGACCCTTTTCAGTCAGTCATTTAACGAACGAAATGATTGATCAAGACCGTTGATTCTGTCCGCCTGATCAATCGCAAATTAGACATATGGATTTAAAAATCACTACGTAAAAACTAATTTTTACGGATTTAGCTGGAACGGGCACTTAACTGGAGGCCATAGAAGGATGTTCAAGTTAGTGCCATGGGAAAGATTACTTTCATCTGATACCTGCGTCTTAATAGCGCGCAACCACGAGGTCGCTATCTCATGTGTGATGTCTCTGATCTGAGTAGGCTACACCTTCAAGCACCTATCGAGGAACTGTCTACCGATTAATCGACTGCAAGGTATAAGGTAGGCTCAGACTTCAGCAGTTCGTGAAATAATAACACGCAACGGTCGAGCTTCGTTTAGGCTTTAAGTGGTATGTATGCAATATTATAGGGTAATTAATCACATCCCAGCTTTGAAGATCAACTATGTGAGACGAGCTAGCTTCTCTGTCAGCTTTGCTGACTGACTGGAGCGATTATTCATAATTAAAACCGAATTAATAACTAGGAAGGCATTTAATTTTACGTAAATTGCAAAAATTATTCAGTAATAAAAACGCTAAGCGGAAACAGAATAATGAATAAATTGTATAGTTTTTATTAGAAGAAGATATAAATAATAGTTCAAGTGTTATTTTACTACATTATTCTAATAATACTAGGAACCAGCACTCCCTACGTGACTGAATGAGTCTACGCAATACCTGATTATTTATTAGTCACCAATGATCTGTAAATGTTGATCTAATCCGCTCTTTTACAAACAGCAGGACGACGCGTGGTTCTAAAGATATTAGGAAAAAAACCTTCAATAGCGAGTTATAGTCATATAGCTTTTGACCGAGGATGCAATGTACCGATTCAACCAGCTGCTGTAAACAAACTAATTAACAGACCGCAATAGTTTTTGGAATAAAAATTAAGGACAGTACTACCTGCTTACCAAAAAAAATTGAAATATCATTCATTTTATTTACAAATTATCTGTACTTGTACTTGTACACAATGTATAGCGTACACAATGTATAGCGACTTTAGCAAAGATCTTACCTATCTAATCGTTCCCAAAAAGTGATTTTTCGTGGAGTTTATTTCTCTGATATACCCAACACATCTGGTGTGCCACAGGGAAGCCATCTGGGACCACTATTATTTATTTTATTTATTAACGACGTGAGCTCGGTTATTTTTCACTCGGAAATTTCGAATCAGAATGATTGCGCACTGCTTCAAAGTGATTTGCAACGCTTTTTTGACTGGTGTACAATAAACTACATGTCTTATTAGTATATGTGCAAGCGTTTCATTCTTTAGGACCAAATCGCCCATACATTTCGATTATATCCTAGACGGGCGACACACTACATCAAACAAACAAGGCATTCGATCTCGGTGTATATTTTACAACCGCATTTAGGTTTGACGATCATATTGACTACATAATCATCAAAAGCAAACTCCGTTTGGGTTCTCGTTAAAAGATGGTGCAAGGACTTCAATGATCCTTATATAACGAAGACCTTATACTGTACTTTTGTACGCTCTATTCTTGAGTATCCTTGTGAGGTATGGGCTCCGTATTACTTATTTTATTTTATTTTTTTTTTATTGAATGTACAGCCAATAGTTACAGTATAACCTTTTATAAGCTAGTAATACGAAATTTTTTTAAAAAAAAAGTATATTTATGAAGAAGAGACCAAAAAACAAAATAATAATGAAAAAATTGTTGAAATAATAATACTAAGAGATATTATGAAAATAATATATAAATTACGAGGAACTTAATCGAGTCTGTACAGCGAAGGTTCTTAAGGTTCGCTCTAAGGGACCTTCCTTGATCTGATATATTGTGTTTTCCTCCTTACGAACAGCGCCTTGAGCTCCTTTCTCTAGAGTCGCTTGAGAATAGACGGATTATCCTTAGGGCTGCTTTTTCATTTAAATTAATTTTAGGAGAAATTGATTCCCCATATTTGCTCGAAGCCATAACCTTTAGTACTCCACGTCGATCCTTGAGAAGCTAAGTGCCGCTCCATCGCACCAACTATGGACAAAACCAATTGTATCTCTGTCTCGTATTTTTAACAATAATTACTACCGAATTGACTATAATTTATGTAGCATGCAGTTCAAGTCAGCTTTATGCGACAAATAATTTGTGGTTGTTAATTGTTTTAAATTGGATACTCGTATGATGTATTTTCATCATCATCAATGGCGCGACAGCCCAAATCGGGCCCTGGCCTCCTGAAGTCGTCGCCTCCAATCGTCTCGATCCAAAGACCGCGTCCTCCAGCTGCTAATTTTTAAGATGGCTTTGCTATCTTCATCAACCGAGTCTTCCCATCGCTTGCGTGGCTTGCTTACTGGTCGGTTACCACTCGCTTTGCCTTTCAGAGCACGTTTGGGGATTCTTCTGCCTTCCGTTCGCTCTACATGGTCAGCCCACTGCAGATTACGTAGCTTGATAAACGTTGAAGCTTCTGGCTCGTCGTAGAGTTGATACAACTCATGGTTGTGTCTCATTCGCCATTCCGTTCCTTCCTTCACAGGTCCCAAAATTCTTCGGAGGACCTTTTTTTCAAATGCGTTAACTGCTTTTTCGGAAGTTCGTGTTAATGTCCATGTCTCGCTGCCATAACAGAGCACAGGTCGTACAATAGTTTTATATATCCGCAGCTTATTGTTCCTGTGCACTTTCTTGGATTTCATTATTGGAAGTACCGAATAATACGTCTTATTTGCTAATATTATCCGTCGTTTGATTTCGTCTGTTTCATTACCGTCCTTTGTTAGATTAGCCCCAAGATATATGAAATTGTCCACATTCTCCAAATTATATTCCGCAATTGTTATGTTTTGTCTGATAGGCGCTTTCCTTCTTGTTTGCGTCATTACTTTTGTTTTGTTTTCGTTAATGCGCAACCCGACCTCTTTTGCGGCGGAGTCAAGATTGACAAATACCTCCTTAGCACTAGGGAAGGATCTTGCTAGGATGTTAAAGTCGTCAGCGTATACTACTAGCTGGGTGGACTTGAATAGTAGTGTCCCGTTGGTGTCGACTGAGATTTTTCGGACGACATACTCTAGTGCCAAGTTGAAAAGCATGGGGGCTAGACCATCTCCCTGCTTTAAACCACATTCGGTTTAATGTATTTTACGTACTTTTTCTTGTAACAATATTTTGTAAGTAATCAATGTTTTGATGAATTTCGAAAAATAAAAAACAAAATGACAAAAAACCATCCGTCCCTCCGTACGACTTCCGCCGTTCATATGGACTCATATCTCCGAGACCGTTAATGGTAGAATGTTCGCTTTTGAGTGGATTGCTAATTGGGTAAGCTCCATTATCTAAATTTTGGGAAGGGTAAAGTTTAAGGGGGAACTAGGGAGGGAAAGAGTCAAAAACTAAACTTGCTAATATCTCCACTACAAATGCAGATAAGAGGCTGAAAATCAGCCTGGGTATGGAGAAAGGGGTGATTGGATGGGTATAGATAGGGTAGACATCTGATTGGCGTCATTAGGCGACACCCAGCGTTATAACTGTCATACCTCACCCTGGTCTTGTCTTACCGGACTTGGCTTGCTGAACTGATAAGCGCGAGTGCTAATGAAACAGAAAAATTTTAGCGCTATAATATGGCCCTCCAAATTGGGGGTTGGGCGATGTGTTAACAATTCACCATCGGAAAAACCAGACTTGTTTCGAAACCTGAATTCAGGGGCCAAGGTCCGATTTGGGCTGTAGCGCCATCATGTGTAAGTAAGTATAGAGAAAGTTGTGGGACAAACTCTAAAAACAATTTAATTTTTTATCCATTGGCGTCCGAAAAGGGGGGCTAAAAGCAAACTGTCGGCATTTTTTTTTTTCAAATGATTATTTCCTCGGAATTTCTTATTTTAAGACCAATTAGTTGACATACAGTTCCACTAGAATCTACTAAAAGGGGGAGGGTCAGGGTGGTGCAAAAAAACACTTAAAAATTAATACCTCAACTTTCTCTTAACCTACATAATTGAACCTTAAAACATATATTAAGCTATACTAGAGGAATACAAGAAAAATTTGGCCTTAATAGTAGTGGAGGGAAATGGGGAGAATTTCAAAAATGGTACACTTTTCAAAATTTCAAACCGTTATATCTCAAAATTCAAAACAGATATTATGCTGAAATGTTTCAGATTGTAGAGTGTCTATAATTTTCGTAAACATTTTAAGTAAGATGCGGGGTGTAAGGGGAACGAGGTGGTGGGCCAAAATATCGAAAATTTTCACTAATTTTTGAGAAAAGATACATATGTTAAAATTTTGCTCGTCCATCCATTTGATATGCATAAAGAAAAAATATTAACTTGTACGAAAATTGTTATCCACCAAAGGGGCGCCCTAACCTGCAAGAGGCGTTTCATGTGTATTGAAAAAAAACACAAAAACTCAAAATTTTAAATTGAAATTCCAAGCTACAAACTTGAAAATTTGTAAAATTCATTTAAAAAACATAACAAGACGGCGATATTCTAGATGAAAGAGACATTTTTTGATTACAAGAAATTTTGTAGGGGAAGTGGTACCAGGGTTGACGACATTGAACTAATTTTTCTCATCACGCCAAAGTTACTATCAAAATGTTTTATACAAAATTTAGGATTCAAAAATTTAATAGGCACTGAGAAAATTAGTGTATTGTATTTAGTGAAATTGTGCAGCTTGAATGGGAGGTGGTAGAAGGAGGGGCGAATTCTTGAAGACTTTTTCAGAAATAACTATAAACATAATGCTTTTGGTATGTTTTAAATTGTAGATCTTAGCATTCATACTTTTCAGGAAAATCCAGTTCTTGTAAAGTTTTGAAATTGTGTTAGATTGTATGAGAGGAGGTAGAAGTAGTAAAGCTAATAGTTTAAATTTTTGGCTTTACTAATAATTTTAAATAAATATTAAGTGCACAATTTCAGCTCGATAAATTTTATACGAACTGAGTAAGTTGGTTTAGAGTACTTCATGAAAAAGTACAATTTGTATGAGAGGTGGTGGAAGGAATGGGAGAACTTAAATAATTTTTATAAAGTAGATTCAAATCATCATAAAAGTAATATATTCCAAATTTCAGATCAATAGCATCTATGCTTTTTAAGCAAATCCGTCTATTGTCGAAATACGTTATTTTGTATGAGAGGGAGTAGAAAGGGTAAAGCTAATCGTCCATCTTTTTTTTGGTCTTACTAATAATTCTAAATAAGTTATTAGTACATAATTTGAGCTCGATAAATTTTATAAGTACTGAGTAAATTGGTTTAGAGCATTTCATGAAAAATTGCAGTTTGCATGGGAGGGGGTGGAAGGAGAGAAAAGACGCCAATAATATTCATACGGTAGATTGAAATCATCACAAAAGTAATAAATTCAAAATTTCAGACTAATAGTTTTTATACTTTTCGAGCAAATCCGTTTATCTCTAATTTTTTTGGTCTTACTAATAATTCTAAATAAATATATAGTGCACAATTTCAGCTCGCTAAATTTTATATACACTGAGTAAATTAGTTTAGAGTATTTCATGAAAAAGTACAGTTTATATGGGAGGTAGTGGAAGGAGGGGAAAGACAAACATAGTATTTATATGGTATATTGAAATCATCAGAAAAGTAATATATTCCTAATTTCAGACCAATATCTTTTATACTTTTCGAGCAAATCCGTTTATTGCGAAATTGTGTCATTTTGTATGGAAGGGGGTAGAAGGGGTACAGCGATTTGGCCCGTTCACGAACTTGACCTCTTTTGTCAAAAATGTGTAAAAAATTTGAACTACCTAGCTCAACGCGTTCTCAAGCTAAAGAGCGCGTAGACGGACGGACGGGCATCCGGTTTTGAGATTTTTGAGTGGTTATATGAACTTCTGTATCATTCATTTTTTTCTCCGAGCCTTATTTCTTAGCGTTACAAACTTTAGAGCAAACTTACAATACTCTCAGATTTCATCTAGAGTATGAAAATGCTTGAAATTTTAAAATATTAACTAGTCGAATAGCTCCAAAACTTCTACCCCTCCCATACAAAATTATTTTTTCGACCATTTTTAGTAAATCAATTATTACCAAACCATTAAAAGCTATCAACTTGAAATTTCGTACAAACACTTATAAAAATATTTCAAATAAAAATGCATCAAAAGTTTTGGAATTCTCCCTGCCCTTCCATGCAAAAGTATGATTTCGACCAATTGCAATAAATCAACTAATTAAAAACAAATTAAGAGCTACGAACTTGAAATTTTGTACGAACACCTTACAAAAGAAACTTTAAAAAAAACTGCATCACAAATTTTGCTATTCTCTCACCTCCTCTATCCCCCTTCCATTCAAATGTATGGTCTTAAGAATATAAAATACACCGATAATTTCAAAGAACTTACTTGGAGGGGATTCCCATACAAAAATATTTTTGTGACCATTTTTAAGAAATCAGTTATCACCAAACCATTAACTTCAACTTGAAATTTTCCACAAAAATGTTTAAATCAAAGTTAGCATTAATAGTTTTGAAATCCACCTTGCCCTTCTACCCACTTCCCTTCAAAACTATGATTTCGACCAATTTTAATAACTCATCGAATAACCAACAAATTAAAAGCTACGAACTTGAAATTTTGTAGAAACAACTTTCAAGAAAAACGAAATAAAACTGCATCACATATTTCACTATTCCCACCACTTCATCTATGAAACTAACATTCTATACAGGGAAAATTGAACGCGATTCCAACAATCGATGAAAAAAATATTAACATCCACTCAACCTTTCCACCACCCCTCTCCCACCTCCCCCATACAAGCCCCAACTTTCGTAAATAAACGATTGCACTAAATATTGCTACTACGTACTGCAGCTATTGATCATAATCGCAGTTAAGTGTTAAATAATTGATGGCAGCCTTGCCCTATTACCGCCGTTCACTTAGTCTTCCCTATCCACCCTAACCTGTATATTGACTTCCCACGCATCCTCAACTTATCCCAAGAATAATAATGTCGCGCCCGACTTGTTGGCAGATTTTTTTTTAATTCTTCGTATACAGTTTTTCATCTTAAAAGATTTTGTACACAGTTCATAAGAAATGCAAATAACATTACATTATTTATTCAAGAAGCTATAATCATTAACTTAACCTGATTATTTCTTGCATAATCTTTAACTCCATTCGCTAATAATAAAATACAATAAATATGAAGTGCTCGGTAAATTTATGAAATATGAGTTTAAGGTCTTAACCTGTTACATCGCAACCGCGAAAAATAAGCTATCATCAATCTTTAGAAAATGAAACCAATTAAACATTTTCCTTTATTGGAAAAGAAGTAAGTTTTCATCCGAAACACCTTCATCGGCAAGATGAGAAAAGTAACAATACGATGTGCACCGGTGGTGTTCGCGTTCGATCGTCATTATTCCAGCAATTAACTACCTTAGCTTTCTTTACTGACCCTATGGCCTATTGGCCCGTTACGACGAGCATCAGGCAATGTTCGCTAAGATTTAGTCAACATCACATGCTTCTCATTCTCAGCTGTTGAGATACGAGTATAGTGAAAGTGATGTAAGCATGCTCATGATCATTAGGTAATTAAAATCTGTATGCCATCCATGGGATCTTGTAATAGACTAGGTACGAGTGCATCTTCCGTGTTGACGTTATTGCTTGGTAATGATGCCTACTGCTCTTATCTTCAGGTTTTTTCTTCTCGTCGATTTTGCAGAAAGTCGCGCGAAAAAGTTTGAAATTCTTCGAAAAATGTCAGCAGCTCGAATAACTAATGCCATTGCGCTGTCTCGCAAAACCTCAGTCACGACTGCACAAAGTTGTCTGGAACTGGAACCTCCGGTATGTTCATCAATTCAGATTCAAAACAGCCAGCGCCGCCGTGAGAGGTGGGTTAATACGATGGGTTATGTTATTGTGGGATCCGGTGTTTCGAGTTGATCTTCCAGGTATGGAAGCTTCCATAGAGGAAAACGTGGTAACGAAAAACACGTGCAGACAGATCACATGGATCTGGTCGATCCGATCTTAATATTGATCACCACCATCGGTAATAGTCAGAGGCGAACCGTCTATTTCCAGATGCTTACGAGGTCTTAAATGTTGCTGATTAATGGTGCGGTCGTTTCTGGGTGGAGAGTCTCTACTAAGTTATAAGATTGATTCGAATTAAAACGGACATTATTCCGATTAGGCTGTAATAAACTGATTAGGAACAGGTATTTTACTTCTAAGTGTGCACATGTACCGATGATTTTTTTTGGTTCTAAAGTGGCTTGAAGAATCGAAAGTAGGTGTCTTGTCGATTAAGAATATTTGGAAAATTGATTATGGTTATACTTCCACTTCCTTCGTGGTATTAAGGTGACTTAGTGAATTCCTTTCGGATTATATGGTATGGTAATGTTGAGTTTGAACTTTGGTAAACAGCATAATTTCGACCTTGAACAGAAGAAGAGTTTAATTAAATATTTTTACGAGATAATGGAAAGAGACTTTTGGTGTTCAATGTTATTTTCATAATTTTGGCTGTATTTGATAATTGCTTTAAACGCAATCATCTTACATAGAAATTTTCGTAATTATTATTATGACTATGAGTAAATAAAATATTCACAAATATTTAATCTCTGCTTCATATTCTTTTCTCCTTGGTGTGCGTGAAACTGTCCAATTCCTGACATTAAGCTTATAATATCTGCCAGTTATATATACCTGGAATTATTATTAATACTATCTACTACTATCTGGACTCAATCTGTCATTCCCTTTTAACTATAAATTTGGTTGGTAGTGGTATAAACGTTCCCTATCCTTCATCCTTTGTAATATTGTATTAATATTACAAATGAAGTATAAATATAAACCCAGGGTGTAGCCTGTCGGGTAGCTTGTTGGTTTACAATTCAAAGGTCGTGAGTTCAAACCTCGATCGACGCATAATTCACGTACACTGCCTGCTTGGGTATACCTTGGTCACCTCAATCTACGAAAATCAAAAATTCGTAGATACAGGGCTGTACGAAGGCCTAACAACCCTTCCACAATAAATAATGAAAAAAAAATTTAAGAAACCTGAAGGTCAGGAAGCTAAGACCCGATTTGGACTGTCGTACCATTGTAAAAGAAGAAGAATAGTATATTGCAGTCAATCGAAAACGTTGAATCAAAATATCCATCTAGCCTCGGTGTAGCCCAGTGGTTAACGTATTGGTCTGCAATGCGAAGATCGTGAGTTTAAATCCCGATTAACGTATAATTTTAGCGCACTGCCCGCTTGAGTATACTTTAAAGATGTGTAGTTCACGAACGAACTACATAGTTCATTTGAACTATTCACATCATTAAACTAAACAAATTATTCACTAGAATTTTCCCATTCAGTTCGAAATGAGCGGTAGTGAGCAGAACGTAAATTTCAGAAGTCTGCGTATTTGTTTGATAATTCATTATTCACATAAAATCATTACCTCATCGTGCAATATATCCGCAAAAGCAGGATTCATTCCATACAGCACTCAATTGTATTATCGCCAACTCAATACGATCGTATCTCACCACTTGTGGAGAAAGGGAACTGTATCTTTGCATGAATGTTCGTGCATTGTATTGTGGAACTAAACTGATCACACCGGCGCACTGATCTGCTCCAATGTATTTGTTTAGTTCACGATCGTACCTCGCGAAGAAATGTAAGCGTTTAGTTCGAAAACAGACTACAGTTTGTCAAACTAGTCACGCTTGTGCAACTTTATTCAATCTGATACTTTTTTGATATGTTTTACGAAAATTCACGAACAAACTATCAACTTTTCAGTTTTCTCTTCTTCTTCTTCTTTTTTTGTTAACCTCCTCTACTCACTGGTATATATCTCGGAAACGGATATTTGAATTGAGTCGAGAGCTCCTTTCTCCTGTTTTTTGGATTTGGAATATCTGTAAAATTTTACAGTTTACGAGATTCAGTTTGAATCGATATCTAGAAAAAATTAATTTTGTAGTTTTTTGCATAAATTTCGGATTGATTCAGGTGTGATTTTTTTCGTACCACTTCCTTTTTTTAACTCGAGGCATCTGCAAAAACATAAATTAGTTTTTTTTTGCAGATACATATTTTGGAAACGGCTGCTTGATTCGAGTCGAGTGCATTTTTTATCATATTATTCCTTTTTCACTCGGGATGTCTGCGAGAAAACCATGTTTGCAGGTTTTTTCATATATCTCGAGTATATCTGCTCGTATTAGTTTTGGGTAACTTATGCATGAGGTAGTACAGGTGTCCCATTCATGCAAGTCAAAATGTCCCATCATTACAAAAATTATTTTTGTCCTACTTCACAGTTTTTGCCCCATTTTTGTATGGGTGCCGTACTAAGACACTCACTACTGTTTTGAGAGAGTCGTGCGGAATGAGGACTGAGGAGTTGTGCCAAAACGATTAAATCAATGACATAGCATGTAAGTATGACCAGGAGAGACGATGTGTCGCAATTTTTCTCACCTCAAATAAGGTATCACCTCAAATTAGGTATCAAATTAAAGGAGGTTCGCATGCATACAATTTGTTTAATTGAGGTGTTAAGTGGCAAATGAGTGAATAAGATAGTGACATGGACATGTAACCATGATTAGGAGAGCTTCGGCCAGGGCCACAGACAATATATTGCGCTCTTATGCCGTTTGCATAGAATGTTTAGTGTTTTAGCTCTATATCTTAAGCTCTTTCGCAATTTCACATTCACACCTCATTTGAGGTGAGGTAAACTGTATGTATGCCACTAAGACAAATTGTATGTATGCGAACCCTCCATGTGACTTGATACATTTGAGTGGTACATTTGAGGTGGGACGTTATACCTTCTCGGGAACGGCTGCTCGGATCGAGTCGATGATTTTTTTTGCTTTTTACTTACTTTTTTGTAAACGAGATATCTGCAAAAGGCTAAATTTTTCAGATACAACCTCCGATTACCTAAATGAACTAAAAAACCTAACATAAAAAACAAGTCCTTTTAGTGAATAAGAACTACTGAACTAGTTCAGAAAAAGAAACTATTTTACCCATCTCTAGTATACTTGGATCACCCAATCAAAGAAAATAAAAAATTCGTAGATAGCGGGTTGTCTGAAGGGCTAACAACTCTTCCACAATAAATACTGAATATATGTTAAGGAACCTGAAGGTCCATTTTAGAAGTAGAAATAACCACCTACCCGTTTTTACTCACAAGGCATAAACGCTTTAAGCTATCGATCTAAAATTTCGTAGACATATTATGGAAAATTTATTAAAAAAAAGTGATGTAGGTCTGTAACTTGATAAAACTTACACTTAATGTCGTCTATATTGAATTTTGATAAATGTTTTTTCTGAAATTTCACTTTTAACTTCACTTTTTTGAAACATCACTGCTCAACTGTTATAACGTAGTCGCTATAGCTAAATAGGGGTAGTACAATGGACCTAACTATGTAAATGGTCGCTGTGCAATGAGATTCTCTTTCCGTTACCACCCTCATACAACCTAAACCTAATCATCCATAACAAAAATACTTAGATAATTATTTTTTTACTCTAGATGAAATCTGTGAGTGTATTGTATTTGCCTCAACGTATGTAACGCTAGGAAATAATGTTCGCACAGATCCAGAAATATTTGTTGTCGCTCATAAACCTCGATTCCGAGTGACCGTCTGTCTATCTATTTGTCTGTCTGTCTGTCTGTCCATCTGTGTACAATATAACTTTCGAACGCTTTGACCTATCGTACTGAAATTTATCATATGTCTTTTTTAGCGAAAAAGTAACTTTAAGTTCGGGAACGGCCTACATTCCCCCACTCCTTCTACCCCCTCCCATACAAATTTCAGAAAATTTCGAAATTTCAATTGAATTATTTTTCTTCAAAGCCGTCAAAGCTATCAACTTTAAAATTTGAGAAAAGTATACTGTTAGACATTTTGACTGACATCAAAACTTTAAATTCAGCATGCAACATTTTGTATACTACGCTCAGTGTTCCATACAAAAATTACAAACCTCCTCCCTCTGCTTTTAGCACCTCCCATACAAAAGTCACTATTCACTATTCGAAAGAATTTGAGAAGACATATTTTTTCTTTGTGATGCATATTAGGTCGAAAAAGTTTATATTACCTTGCAAAGGCAGAGCTTTACTTTTTGAAATTTAAAACATTAGGAATGTGTAGCAGATCCACTTCAAATTCCGTTCAATTCTTTTATACATATACTCATGCTAATTATAATTAGAATTACAAATAAGTACTTACTTACTTAATTACTTTATTTCAACACATATTATAATTTGTTACTAAATCCAGTATAATGTTTTAATTTAGAGTTCAGGGTGGCAGCTTTTTAATTATGTTTCTGTTATTTAACATTGTAGAGTTATAAGTGAAAATTTAATTGTTTATTAGTTAGGGAAAAAGAGCGCGAAAAACCCCTTTAACTTAATATAACTTAAGCTTAAGCTTAACCTTACTTAAAAATGAACTGCAACTTTATTATTTTTGGGACAAGTTGAGGATGCATGGAAAGTCAATATGCAGGTTAGGGTGGTTAAGGGAGACTAAGTGGAGCCTCCCTTTCACTAGTGAAACCCCCTTTTGAGCAGGTCTGCTATCAATTAAACACTTAATTGCGATTACGATCAATAGCTTCAGTACATGTAGTCAATATTTCATTCGTTTATGCAAGTTTGGGTTTTTGTAAAGGGAAGGGCGAGGGGTGATAGTAACGGTGGATGGATATTAATAATTTCTTAATTGACTGCATGAATCACGTCCAATGTTCTCTGTATAGAATGTCAGTTTCATAGAGGAAGTCGCATAGAATTTTCATAAAATTCGGCGTATTTTACATTCACAAAACCAATCAACCAATACTAAATTTAGCGTTTTAAGCCTTTTTTTCATTTTAAACTTTTTTTATATTTTGAATTTTTTTTCGGCCTTTTTTAGCGTTTAAACGCTATTTTAAGCCTATTTTTCAATTTTAAACCTTTTTTTATATTTTGAATTTTTGTGGACTTTTTTAGCGCTTAAACGATATTTTAAGCCTTTTTTTATATTTTGAATTTTTTGTGGACTTTTTTAGCGCTTAAACGATATTTTAAGCCTTTTTTTCAAATTTAAACTTTTTTTTATATTATGATTTTTTTTTGGCCTTTTTTAGCGTTTACACCCTAAACGTAAAATTTTTATCAAAATTAAAGACTGTGTAGTTCTAAATTTATTGATTGACTCAGTATTGAGATATAAAGGTTCTAAATTTTGGAATGTGTGCCATTTTTGAAATGCTCCCCACTTTCCCCCACTACTATTATGTCCAAATGTTATATTTTTTCATAATGCCCTAGTAGCTTGATATATGATCCAAGTCTTAATTACGTAGCTTAAGAGATTGTCGAAATATTAATTTCTAAGTGTTTTTCTTTGCACCCCTCCTGATTCTCCCCCTTACAGCAATTAGCCTTAAACAAGGCTAATTGCTGTAAGGGGTTAGTATACCACCTTAATGGTCCCATAATATGAATTTTTTGTGGTGAGTAATTTTGAAGATATAATCATATGAAAAAAAAATTTGGCGGTAAATTTGTATTTAACCCCCCTTTATGGAGCCCAATGGCTAAAAAAATTAAATTATTTTTAAAGTTTGTAAAGGGCTATGTTAATTTTCAGCTTCCTAGCTGAAACCATGGTTGAGTTATTTGAGTTCTTAGTTTTCGGTTTTACCGCTCCCCCTCAACCCTTACCCCCGCTATCTACGAATTTTTATTTTCGTAGATTGAGGTGACCAAGGTATACCCAAGCAGGCAGTGTGCTGGATTATGCGTCCTTCGCATTGTAGACCAACACGCTACCCACTAGGCTACACCCTAGCTTGTCCTGTATATCCGATGGAATTTTTTCGAGATGTTTATTGAAAGCCGATTGGACGATGGTTTTGGGGAAACTTTCAATCTTTTCCTGGTTTTGGGAAAAGGAATGATTATTGCATTTTCCCATGCGGTTGGAAAATGATCAATTTTAAGCCAAGCATTGAAAATACTTGTCAGCAAGATGTTTAGTACACGGTTAAAAACATTGGTGTAAAAGATAAAACTCATCTATTATTTTTTTATTATAAGAGTGAAGTATCCGATAATTGGTATAATTTTAATGAAAAACGATTATATAAAAATGTTTTATATTAATTTGGCTTAGAGTGTATATGGATTTAAATATAAAGATTTGCCTTTAATTTAAGCAAAATAAATTTTATTCCACTATGTATAAAATTTATCCTGATAATTATTGAATGAATACTAGAATATGGTCATTAATAATTTTATCTTCCTTTCAGTATAAATTAGATCTTAAGAACTGCAAAATAAATGGTTTTCTTAATCTAATCACAATAGCTTTTATAGCAACACTAGCAAATACCCGCAACTTCGTCCGCGTAAATATCGATACAATGTGCTTTTCATAGTAATGTACGGTATATTTCATATATAATCTGCTTACACTAATTTCTGCGAAAAATGTTACCCCGTTTTAACCCTTACATATTTTCTTGAGAGTTCAGCACTTTTTATGTTCTATTCCAAAAAAATTTCTGCGAACTAAATTCTAGAAAAGAAATCACTATTAGTGTAAGGCCTCTTTGTATACAATGTTATGTGTTTTGTTAGTATCGGAAGTGTAAATTATTAGATTGGAGGAATCACTGACTCTTGAGCAGGCTACGTATAATTGCCCATGAGTAAAGCAATTTTTACTTAAATCTACGCCTACTTTTCTGAAGGTTTGGCCTTGTGATTTGTTAATGGTCATAACAAAACATAGATTTATGGGAAATTGTAGGCACTTAAATTGGAAAGGATAATTGCTGGGTATGATGGGAATTCTTGGAATAAATACCTTTTCGCCTTTACCCCAGCCGGTTAAGACCATGGCTTCAATTAAATTGTTTTGCAATGAGACTACTCTTAGTCTAGTTCCATTACAAAGCTTGGGAGGATTCAGATTCCTAAGTAAAATAATAGGAACTCCAACTTTGAGGTCTATTTTATATGCAGGTAAGCCAGGTGCTGTTATGCTATTTAAAAATTCTACAGGAAATGAACTGCATCGTCTTGATTGCAAACTGAATCTATGGAGTAGTATGATGTTAAATCACCTGGAATCTTTCCTAGAATTTCATTGTTTAGATGGTTTACCATTTCATTTTTAGGAGCCAAAATTGACCGCTCACAAAGCCAAGAATTTTCTTTTCCACTGAGATTCTCTACATCATATATATCCCGAATTAAAGAGTAGGTTTGCTCAACTATACGGCAAAGAGCAGGTGGGAGTATTATTTCATTTCTCTGAATTTCAGGGAGTTCGCCCTCTCCAACACGTAAGAGAACTCTGGAAAATTCAGCATCTCCCGATCGAGCTCTCATATTTTCGGTCAGATGTAGTTTTTTAATGTTCCTCCAAAGTAAAGACTTTTTAATACACGCATTAATTTCGTCAGCGCGTGTACCCTTCGGAATAACTGGTAATGTTTGTCTAAAATCCCCCGAGAATAGAAATGTTACTCCTCCAAAGGGTCTATTATCATTCCTAATGTCCTGCAACGTTCTATTAACTGCCTCGATTGATACTTTATTAGCCATCGTGCATTCGTCCCAAACTATGAACACGCAGTCTTGTAGCACTTTAGCTTTATGGCTGTTCTTTGATATACCACACAATGGGTTTTCCATGCGATCCGCTTCAATTGGTATCTTAAACATGGAGTGAGCAGTCTTTCCACCAGGTAAGAGGGTTGCAGCTATTCCGGAAGACGCTACTGCTATTGCGATTTTCTTATTATTTCTAATTTTGGCCAAGAGAAGGTTTTTACTTCGCCTTTAATTCCTACACTGAAAAAAATTAAAATATTATTCTAAGTACAGCAATAGATTTTGCACTTAATTTCAATTAATAACTACACTGACACACTTACCAAAATCAAAATATAATATTAAAACGCAGCAATAGATTTTTCTCTTAATTTCAATTAATAATTACTTGTACGTATTTTAACTTCCTTTACTTAGAATTACTCACTGACAAAAATCAAAATATAATGTCAAAAATCACCAATAGACTTTTTCACTTATAGACGATCAACAGCATATGGTTGAAAAAACTGAATTGGATAAACTTTCTATGTTTTCGTCATAAGCAGCACTTGACGTTTGACACAATACACAATACATACTATATAACGAATGAACCCAGCGAGAAGTCGTACCCACTAAGCACTTTAAAAACCGTAAAAGATATGGTATTTCCCTAAGGTGCGGGTAGAAGGAGTAAACCTAATTGGTTTGTTTTTTTCTGACATTAATAACAATGCTAATTAAGGATTTAATACAAAATCTTAGCTCGATCAAAGTTATACGTACTGAGAAAATTGGAGTATAGTATTTCATGAAAAAGTTTAGTTTGTATGGGAGGTGGTGGAAGGAGTTGGGGGATTCAAACTATTTATATACTTGAAGATTGCATTTATAATAGAAATAATATATTTTAAATTTCAAATTAATAGCTTTCATAGTTTCCATGAAAATTTGATTATTATAAGTTTTTGAAAATGAGTCACTTTGTATGGGAGGGGGTAGAAGGCGTGAGGGGAGAAAAATAAAACCTAAAGCAGATTACTCCCAGAGGTAGAGCTAATAATCTGTGAAAGTTTCATTGCAATCGGTGCAGCCGTTTTTGCGTGAAAGCCGGAAAGACAGACAGACAGACAGACACTACAATTATATTTATATGTATAGATGAGATAAACTTTTTTGGCTAAAATCATAAGAAACAAATGGAATCACCTGGAAGATGCTTTTATAGGTCGCGGAATAGGTTTTAAACGTGTGATTGACAAATGTTCGCCATGCATACGATTTTTATCTCTTCGAATTTACATCATAATTACTTTGATTCTTGACTACGTCAGTTTATTTTTCTCGTCAAAATAGTGCGGGTGGACAAGTTTATCAGTGAAAAATGTGCATATATGCTTCCAAGTCTTATAATAATTTTCCCAATTTATAGTGAAATTCACAAATTTTCAAATCCAAGAATAGGAGTACGCTGCCGTGCCTTAATCTGTTTCGATTACTGCCATCTCCAACGAATGGAAACAAAAAGTTGCCCACATATTAACGTATTGGCAAATGTGCAACACGTAATTTTTTAATTATCTAAATCACTCAAATTTAATAATAAATCAAAATCTTTTCTAGGCTGGGTTATGGAACTAAGAAGGAGTATGTGCGAAATTCGGTCAACTAATCGCCATACATTATAGAATTTAGGTATTGTTAGTAATAGTTATATAAGTACAATAAATGTAGATAGATAATTTTAAAATTAATATTATTATTAGATAAGATAAGAATAAAATGTTGAAATCCGGAAAATTGTCCTTTAAAAAAATGTATACTTTAGCTCTATAGCATACTTATATAACATACTTTTACGGGGGCTGTTATAAGAAAATCGTTATCAAAAACCGTCATCAAAAACCGTCATCAAAAACCGTCATCAAAAACCGAAAATCGAAAATCTCGAAGCAAAAAGGAAAGAAAAAAAAAGAAAAAAAAAAGGAAAAAAAAACAAAAGCGTTGTCAGTTATAATTTGACTATTTGAATAGTGCCCAGCCCAGCCGGACCGAGGCGCGCAGCGCCGGGTTTTTTCGCTATTAATTTTATATATTTATTTTATAGAATATTTTCATAAATAATGCGAATAACATTTATACTAAAATGTTATAAAGTGGTTCTATAAGTAAAAGTATAAATTCATTCTCAATAATTATAAAATTGATCGAGATGGATAATATTCATTTTAGTATTCATTTTATAAATAATTTGTAAGGATTTGTAGATGGAATCTGAGAGTATTATAAGTTCGCTCTAAGGTTTGTAACGCCAAGAAATAAGGCTCGGAGAAAAAAATGAATGATACAGAAGTTAATATTATCACTCAAAAATCTCAAAACCGGATGTCCGTCCGTCCGTCCGTCCGTCCGTCCGTCCGTCCGTCCGTCTGTCCGTCCGTCCGTGCGCTCTCTAGCT
Organism: Chorisops tibialis; assembly: GCA_963669355.1. Taxonomy (NCBI): domain Eukaryota; kingdom Metazoa; phylum Arthropoda; class Insecta; order Diptera; family Stratiomyidae; genus Chorisops; species Chorisops tibialis. Next base: position 20,898,635 of record OY770264.1, read on the forward strand.
TGAGAACGCGTTGAGCTAGAAAGCTCAAATTTTGTACACGTCGTTTTTGACGAAAAAGTAAGGTCAAGTTCGTGAACGGGCCAAATCGCTCCACCCCTTCTACCCCCTCCCATACAAAATGACACAATTACGCAATTTGACAATAAACGGATTTGCTCAAAAAGTATAAAAGCTATTGGCCTGAAATTCGGAATATATTACTTTTATGATAATATCAATCTACCATATAAAAATTATGCGTGTCCTTCTCCTCCTTCTACCACCTCCCATACAAACTGTACTTGTCATGAATTACTCTAAGCCAATTTCCTCAGTGCTTATAAAATTCAGCGGGCTGAAATTGAGCACCAAATATTTATTTAAAATTGTTAGTAAGGTAAAAAAAAATTAGATGATTAGCTTCACCCCTTCTACCCCCTCCCATACAAAATGACACAATTTCGCAATTTGACAATAAATGGATTTACTCAAAAATTATAAAAGCTATTGGTCTGAATTTACATATTACTTTTTTTATGATCTAAATCTATAGTAGAAAAATTATTTGTTTCCTCCCTTTCCTTCCACTCCCTCCCATACAAACTACACTTTTTCCTGAAATGCTCTAAGCCGATTTTCTCAGAACATATAACATTCGTTGAGCTCATATTTTGTAATAAATATTTAATTAATATTATTACTAAGATGAAAAAAAAAATATTTGATTTGCTTCACTGCTTCTACCCCCTCTCATACAATATGACACAGTTTCACAACTTTACAAAAAATCGATTTTCTTGAAAAGTATGAATGGCACTAGTCTGAAATTTAAGGGATGCCAATTTTATAATATTCCTAGCTATTTCTGAAAAAATCATTAAAATCCTCCCACTCTTTCTACCCCCTCCCATACAAACTGCGCATTTTCACTAAATCTAACTCACTAATTTTCTCAGTTCCCATTCAATTTTTGGAGTAAGCATTTTGTATAAAACATTTTCATAGCTACATACTTTAGCATGATGGCGAAAAAATTAGTTCAATGCTATCATCCCTTCTAACACTCCCCATACAAAATTTCTTGGGATCACAAAAAATTCTATTCCATCTAGAGTATTGTAGCCCTGTTATGTTTATACTCTAGATGGAATCTGAGAGTATTATAAGTTCGCTCTAAGGTTTGTAACGCCAAGAAATAAGGCTCGGAGAAAAAAATGATGAATACAGAAGTTAATATTATCACTCAAAAATTTCAAAACCGGATGTCCGTCCGTCCGTCCGTCCGTCCGTCCGTCCGTCCGTCCGTCCGTCTGTCCGTCCGTCCGTCCGTCCGTCCGTCCGTCCGTCCGTGCGCTCTCTAGCTTGAGAACGCGTTGAGCTAGAAAGTTCAAATTTTGTACACGTCGTTTTTGACAAAAAAGTAAGGTCAAGTTCGTGAACGGGCCAAATCGCTCCACCCCTTCTACCCCCTCCCATACAAAATGACACAATTACGCAATTTGACAATAAACGGATTTGCTCAAAAAGTATAAAAGTTATTGGCCTGAAATTCAGAATATATTACTTTTATGATAATGTCAATCTATCATATAAAAATTGTGCGTGTCCTCCCCCTCCTTCTACCACCTCCCATACAAACTGTACTTATCATGAATTACTCTAAGCCAATTTCCTCAGTGCTTATAAAATTCAGCGGGCTGAAATTGTGCACCAAATACTTATTTAAAATTGTTAGTAAGGTCAAAAAAAATAAGATGATTAACTTCACCCCTTCTACCCCCTCCCATACAAAATGACACAATTTTGCAATTTGACAATAAATGGATTTACTCAAAAAGTATAAAAGCTATTGGTCTCAATTTTGGTATATATTACTTTTTTAATGATTTAAATCTACAGTACAAAAATTATTTGCTTCCTCCCTTTCCTTCCACCCCCTCCCATACAAACTACACTTTTTCCTGAAATGCTCTAAGCCGATTTTCTCAGAACATATAACATTTGTTGAGCTCATATTTTGTAATAAATATTTAATTAATATTATTACTAAGGTGAAAAAAAAATATTTGATTTGCTTCACTACTTCTATCCTCTCCCATACAATATGACACAGTTTCACAACTTCACAAAAAATCGATTTTCTTGAAAATTGTGAATGGCACTAGTCTGAAATTTAAGGGATGCCAATTTTATAATATTCCTAGTTATTTCTGAAAAAATCATCAAAATCCCCCCACTCTTTCTACCACCTCCCATACAAACTGCACATTTTCACTAAATCAAACTCACTAATTTTCTCAATTCCCATTCAGTTTTTGGAGTAAGCATTTTGTATAAAACATTTTCATAGCTACTTTAGCATGATGTCGAAAAAATTAGTACAATGCTATCATCCCTTCTAACACTCCCCATACAAAATTTCTTGGGATCACAAAAAATTCTATTTCATCTAGAGTATCGTAAGATTGCGCTTTACGCGCAATCGTAGCCCTGTTATGTTTTTATTATAGAACTAGCAAACGCCCGCGACTTCGTCCGCATAAAAATCGCATTAATAAGCAATTTTTGAGAATGTAGTTAGTAATACATTATATGGGATATATAATCCGCTTACTTTAATGGCTCTTTGAACACAATGTTTTATATTTTGTTGGAGTCAGAACCATAAATTATTAATAATAATAGCATGATACTCGCATTTGAATAGGAGAGGCTCGTGATCAAATCAAACCCGTGAATCGAGATCATATGTATACGTGTTAAAAAGGCCAAATAAAATGACATTAAGCTTAAAAACATAACAGGACTTCCATTGTGCGTAAAGCCCCATTATATGATACTACCGATGAAATCGAAATTTTTGTAATCTTAAGAATTTTTGTGTGGGGAGTGATAGAAGGGATGACAGTACTAAATTAATTTTTTTCACACCATGCTAGAGTAGCTGTAAAAATATTTTGCACCAAAGCTTGAAAAACTGAATAGGTAACTTGAGAAACTTAGTGCATTGGATTTAGTGAATTGTGCAATTTGTATGGGAGGTGGTAGAAGGAGTGGGGGGTTTTTGGTAATTTTTCTAGATGCAACTATCATCACCATGCAATTGATATCTTTTAAATTTTAGATCAGTTGGATTCACACTTTTCAAGAAAATCGAGTTTTTGCAAAATCGTGAAATTGTGCCACATTGTATGGGAGTATAAAGTTTAGTTTGTATGGGAGGTGGTGGAAGAAGTTGGGGGATTCAAACCATTTATATACTTAAAGATGGCATTTGTAATAGAAATAATATATTTCAAATTACAAATTAATAGCTTTTATAGTTTCCATGAAAATTTGATTATTATAAGTTTTTGAAAATGAGTCACTTTGTATGGGAGGAGGTAGAAGGCGTGAGGGGAGAAAAATAAAACCTAAAGCAGATTACTCCCAGAGGCAGAGCTAATAATCTGTGAAAGTTTCATTGCAATCGGTGCAGCCGTTTTCGCGTGAAAGCCGGAAAGACAGACAGACACTACAATTATATTTATATAGATTTACACCAACATTTCTAACCGTGCAGGAGCTTTGAATTTATCCTTGTTGCTTTGTTGTGGATTTTGATTGGTATCATATAGGAGTGGAATATATATCCTTTTAATTTTCAAGCAAGCGTTGAGTTTCCATAGATTTTGAGAACCTTTTTTCATTTGGTACAGTGTATTATTCCAGTTCAAGTTTCTTTTCCGGAGAATAGTCTGTTGAATATTATTTGTTAACTAATTTAACAAGGACTTTGTTGTAAGATTTCTGTTTATTCGCCTTAACAATAAACTACCAAATAGAAACCAAATTCAATTGGCTATAATCGTTGAAAGATACAATTCAAGCAAATTTGATTTGAATGTGACAATTAAATTCGGAATTATTAAAAAAAAAACACTTAAACTTTATTATTCCTAGAGATCATAATTAATTTTTATTAATTCTTTGATACTAGGCTAAAATTAATAGCGAAATTTAAACTAATATATATTTAACTAATAGCTATGTTATTCTAATTATTGTTATGGCTTGTAATATACTATGGCGACCTTCTTGTTTAATTGCGATTTTAACAGACATATTTGTCGACAGTGTTAAACCGACTTATTTATTTATTTTAAGTTTCTAAAGTACTTAATCCAACGTGAATATTATAGTTTCTGCTCTGAATAGTATAGTAATAATACTGAAAAACGTCCAAGCCAACAATTCCATTTAATATTGAACCGCAATTAAAAAATATCTTCCGGTTAATAAGGTTTCGCTCCTTTAATATATCTTTGAAATCCACTTCAATTAATCCGATCAATAAGTACTTAAAATATGCAGTACCGCACAAAAAAATTTTAATCCGTCAGGAATTCTAATAAAGTGTAATATGAACCGAACTCATATCTTAAAGATTAGCAATTTTCCGTTTTAACATACATGACATTTAATTACGTGTGCACGGATAAATTCCTTAGCATCACTGCCATGTTAAGTAAATCATACCGACCATGAACTAGCCTAAACGAGAAGTGACTCAGGCATTTCCCGGGCTCAATAAAATCACTGATACCTAAAGACACACGAAAAAAAAAATAATAATAAATAAATGCATATCACCTGGAGATCTTGTACCGATCTGCATAAGCGAATATGCCACCCGGCAGTTAAATCACATCCCATAATACGCCAGCTAAACTGACCGGTTAGGTTTTAACATGACACCTGAAACCGATCGAAATGATCGGAAGCCGAAACGAAATTAGGATCAATAGGTCAGTGATTGACACCGCAAAATTGCTTTCAAACAAATCACTACACTTTATTAGCCGAGTACGAGTAGGTACCTAAGTGTGCTAAGTACTTATGGTGCACTGAATTCATTATGTTTGGCGCACCTCCAGAAGAAACCAAAAAACGACACTAACGATGACGGTGTTTTAACGGTCGAATAATTTTAGTATATGCCGTTTCGAGTATACACCTTTAAGCGAAAGGTAATTTGAGACCCATGGAAACACTTGAGAATTGAAAATTCTCAAAATGTCGGATTTTTGTATCAAGGTCAGACGAGACTTTCAAAGTATTTGGTAGGTCTTGATATTTTATGATCTGTGACTATAATTTATATATGCACATATATATCAGATAATAAATATGAAAAAAACCAACAGATAAATTATTTCAACAATGGTAAAATAGAAAATATAAGGTAAAGTAGGGCAATGTCCATTTCAAGGCAGATGATTAAATTTTTACAGGATATTGCTCAGTATTCAGGACCAAAAGATTATTTTGAGATATGGGTAGATTAATGCTCAAATTGCTCAAAAGCTAGTGTGTAACCTAGCGGGTAGCGTGTTGGTCTACAATGCGAAGGTCGTGGTCGACGCATAATTCCAGCACACTGCCTGCTTGGGTATACCTTAGTCACCTTAAAATGAAAAATTCGTAGATAGAAGGTTGTGCAAAGGTCTAACAACTCTTCTACAATTAATAATGAAAAAAATGTTAAGGAACCTGAAGATCAGGAGGTCAAGGCCTGATTTGGGCTGTAGCGCCATTGTAGAAGAAATGCTCAAATTCTATCTTAATAATAGAACTCAATTTATTAAGTTTCAAGGTTTTATTTTCAAGAAAATACTAGTGTCCTCTGGGGTACCCCAAGGAAGCCATTTGGGACCTCTCTTATTTATTATTTCGCCCACAAATGCCGTTATAATAATAATTTTGTCAGTATCTATTAAATTTTTGAATCCTAAATTTTGTATAAAACATTCTGATAGCAACTTTAGCGTGATGAGAAAAAGTTAGTTCAATGTCGCGAGCTCCTGTATTACTCTTGAAAACGACAAATTTCTCTTTCATCTAGAGTATCGCACGGTTGGGGTTGGGGCCCAATCGTAGTCCTGTTAGGTTTTTAATTAATTTGTGTGGAACAAAATGAACGAAACCAGCATATACCATATGTACATAGAATGGAATGAAATAACTGAATTAAAAGATTGATCACGGTTGTTTCAGAAAACAATGAGGTCCAGTCAAATGAAATAAGATTAGTTATTGAGTGAAGAAAATTTAGCTCATAACCAACTTTCCGATAAAGGACACCTTAAGTACCATCAGGAAACTCATCCCGGGTAAAAGGTATGGCTTAATAGATTTTTTTTAAATATTACTTTCTTTTCAACTCTACGAAAACTCTACAAACAAACGGAAGGAGCGGCGATGGGATTTCAAATTGCATCAATGGTAGCGGAAATTTTCATGGAGGAATTCGAAAAGAACGCATTGGCTCCATTAAAATCGAAATTGTATTTACGTTATGTGGGTGACACCTTCATCATTTGGCAACATGGAAAAGAAGAGCTCGACAAACTTTTAGCACACCTGACCTCAAACCTCGAGAAAATTAAGTTCACCATGGAAACGAAAAACAACAGGAAACTGCCATTCTTGGATGTACTAGTAGAAAGGAACAATACGTCGTTAAGCTTCGGATATATAGGAAACCAACTCACACCAACAGATATCTCCATGCATATTCACACTACCACCCAAGTCAAAAAGCAGGCATATCAAGACCCTAATACAAAGAGACAGATGCATAACTAAAAGAAATCCGCACATTTTTCACCACTTCGGAGCAAGAGTTGTTAGCGCAGGAGTATTCTTCACATTCAGATGGTTCCCAGATAAGTAAAAAAATAATGAAATCATCATCCACTCGGCAAAGGCCCACAGTGTGGCGCGAGCATATTTTGCATATTCAGTCAAAGGAGATTCCGGGACCATATAACGTAGCACCACGTAGAGTTTCCTCTTCCCAAAGTTAATGCACACGGAAAGGAACTCCAGATTAGATGTAGACGAAATAAACTGCCAACAAGCCGGGCGAAACTTTATTTTTCTTCGGACAAACAAGTTGCTGATGCGTGGAAAGTCAATATGCAGGTTAGAGTGGTTAGGGAAGACTAAGTGAAAAGGGCAGGGCTGTTGTCAATTTAACACTTAATTGCGGATACGATCAATAGCTCCAGTACATATAATCAATATTTCATTGGTTTATTTATGCAAGTTTGAGTTTTTATGAGGAGAGGTGTGAGGGGTAATTGTAAGGGTGGGTGGATGTTTATAGTTTTTTTATTGATTGCTTGAATCACGTCCAACATTCTCTGTATAGGATGTCAGTTTCATAGACGAATTTTCATAAAATTAGGTGTACTTTACATTTACGAAACCAAAAATTTGTGTGGGAGGGGTAGAGGAGGCAAGGGAATCGTAAAATTTGTGATGCAATTTTATTTCGTTTCTCTTGTACGGTGCTCGTTCAAAATTTCAAGTACGTAGTTTTTAATTTGTTGGTTATTAGTTGATTTAATGAAATTGGTCGAAATCATACTTTTTTATGGGAGGGGGTAGAACGACAAGCGCGATCTCAAAACTTTTGACGCAGTTTTGTTTCAAATATTTTAACATAATAAAAGTTTTTGTGCCAAATTTTAAGTTGATACTTTTTAAGTTTAGGTGGTAATTGATTTCTTAAAAATGGTCGAAAATTTTGTATGAGTTTAAGTTTCGTATATTTAGGGATTTTTTTAATGCATTTTGCAAATATTCAAGTTTCTACATTAAAATTTCACTCAAAAATTTTAATTTTCAGTTCATGTGTTTTTTTCAATGCACATGAAACACCTTGTACAAGTTAGAGGGGAGGGGGGGGTGTCGGTTTATAACAAAAATTATTATTTTTTTCAACTTTCACCAGAGCCCTAAAAAATCACTCAAAATTTTCGACATTTTTTCTTACCACCTCCCTCCCCTTACATATTCCGACGAAAGATTTTACCAAAATTAAAGACTATGTAGTTCTATAATCTGACGAATTTTCGATTTAACATCTATACTCAATTTTGAGATATAACGGTTTCAAATTTTGAAAAGTGCATCATTTTTACAATGCTCCCCATTTCCCCCACAACTGCTACAACCAATTTTTATATATTGTATTCCGCTGGTATAGCTTAATATATGTTCCAAGTTTTAATTATATAACTTAAGAGATAGTTGAGATATTAATTTTTTAAGTGTTTTTCCATCGGTGAAAAACGCTGCGAGCTCCTCCCTTGCCAGCGAACATACGGGACCTGTACGCTTTACGCTATGGGGCCTGCCGCTCTCCGCGCTGTGCAACCACTCCTGAAGTTCACACGGCGTGTGGAATTTGCGCGTCGACGCTTCACCCTCCTCCATCTGAACCGTCGCGTACGGGATCATGAGTTTCGTCAAGAAACACAACCGCAGCAGCGACGGCCAAAAATTGTGGATGAAATTTATGAAGAGCGCGGTGATGTGCGCCCCGTCCTCATCCGGGTCCGTCATTATCACAATTTTTTTGTACCTGAGATCGTCCAGGCTCGTATACACTTTCCCGTGCTCGAGCCCGATTGCCACAGTGAGATCTTTTATTACTGCATTTTCGGTTCGCGACATTTTCCGAACATTGGCCAGCTTTCCCTGCATTGCGAAAGCCCCACATGTATTAAGCGTTTTCGCGCAGGAGGCTGCACCTATAGCGGCGGTCATGCCAGAGAGTCCCTCCGCAACAATTAGAGTGCAGGCACGGTCAGTATTCACATCCTGGGCATCTCGCCATTTTGGCCGACCTACACAAAGGGTAAGGTGAATTGTTGAGATAAATATATATCAATATAAGGCAATTTAATAATTAATAATCAGCTGGGTCAACAACGGTTCGGTCGCCCTCGAGAAGAGGCTGGCTGAAATTGTTTTTGAGTTTTCTTAGCGTTACAGACACACTATACTCTACAGCCAGATATACTGGAATCTGTAACGTCTGAAAAAAACACATGGACTCACCTTTTCGATCGCCATGCGCTGTGCCACTGTTACGTGGACGTCCGAGTCTACTCGTCTTGCGACGCCAACATTCCTTCAGTCGCATATCCGACAAACGTCTTTTCCGCAAATTTTTCATCCAATGCCCTATCTATACAGAACACTTTTTTAATGTGCAGGCAGAGCCGGAAAAGGGAAATGACTTACCTGTTCGGCTCTGAGCCCCGTTTTCTCCATAAGTGTCCCAACTTCCTCCCCGTTGGGGTACGGATAATCGAGGTGCTCTCGAAGCCAACCTTCCAGCGTCAAAACCACGTGTCTCGAGAACTTTCGGAAACTCATGGAAAAACGAGACAAACACGCAAAACACGAGAATGGATGGAAAACGAATGTCCGTAAATTTATAAACAAATAAATAAAAGATATTTTCCTTGCAAACGTGAAACCAATCAATCTATCAAAAACCAATCAATCAATCAGACTTGTGCTAACAATTGTTTCAACAAAACGAACGTCAATTTGTGTCATCTTTGTCAAAGTTTATCAGACGTCAAATTTGATATGAAAATAATGAATGAATGAATAATTCTTTGCAAAGATTTGCTTTGTTTTTATGCATTTGAACAGAAGAAGACGACAAACGTGCTTCCTTTGCACTGAAGCTGCTGTTCACATAATATTCGCGACGAATATTCGCGACGATTAAATTTGGGCTTCAATCAGCTTCATTCACTCGATCCGGATCTATTCGAACATTTGCCGGGACAATACATCTTTATACAACCAATTCAGAACTTTTTTCACTTTCTGGCCAATGATTTTGCGCCGGAATATTACCAACTCAGTTAAAGTGTTTTTTTTTTTTTGAAAATTAATTGAGAGAAAAAACAAATTGTTAATCGTACGTAACTCGAATTAGATAATAAATATAATATTGCATTATAATGATATAATTGAAATATTTAGTTCAAAATTTATCTCGATTGTGCCACTCAACACTGCGAAAAGAAAAGAAAATTGTCAACATAAATTCGGCAAATTGTTGCATGTTTGAATTTACTTGCAGGTGACGTGATTGGTTCGGATCTGCCCGGTTGAAGTCTTTTTCTTATAACATCGTTCACATACATCACATTGGAGATACTCGCGGCAGTGCAAATTTTTACGGAGCCTGCGCTTTCGCGGCAGTGCAAATTTTTTTACGCACGAACCAAGGAGGATATATAAAAGGAGTACCTGATAGTCTGTCTCATGTGGGAATATTTTTTGATTCGGAAATTTTCAAAAATTGTGTCCAAGCTTAACTTGGCTTCAAACTTTTACAAAAAAAATACCATAATTTGTATTCTCTCTTAGTTGCTAGTATTCAGTCAGCAATAAACTAATTTTCAGTACAATGGAGTTTTCTGTTTCATTTCAGAAAATTTTATTTTTTCAATTTTTATTAGCTTTGGTTTGTGTTTAAGCTAAGCACTTTAGCAACGGACAATATAACGCGGGACAGAGATAGTTACTTTGGGTTTAAGTATGTCAAACAATGATAGCGAAACAATTTTTTTCGAAAATTTGACAACTATTTCGAACAATTTATCGTGGGAAAGAGTTAGTTGCAATATTTTTAAGTGTGGCAGACAAAGATAGCGAAACGATTTTTTTCGAAAAATTTCGAGCATTTCGGTAGTAAGGGAGGGAAATACATTCATTCCCATTTTGCTTACAAGGCAAAGCATGCTCATAGTCACTCCTTTTTATATATCCTCCTTGGCACGAACCAAGTGGCGATGACGATATGACAGCAGAATGAGCTACCAACTAACACTTTTCTCCTAATAGAGTATGGATAATGCATAGCGATTGCCCGGGAAATTTTGTCCGAAACTTGAATTTTCTTAATTCTTTTTTTTTGATGAAGTAAACACAATCATAATGAATTGTTATTTATGAAAGTCATATTTTTTTGGAATCGCGCGAAGGACCCTATTCTGATAATGATTCTTCCGATTTGCAGTTCTAGAATAATAAACGTTTCTCGCATAAAATATTAACAATCGAAAGTCACGTAAATTTTACTAGAAAATCCCGAATTCATGTCAATTTGAAAAAAAAAAAAAATCTGGAATTAGTTCAGCCACAATTTCCGTTCAATAAACAAACAACTGAAAAGTTCTGTGCAAAATATTTTAATTGGGCAATGATTTCATGTTTTTATATTGTATAATATAAGGTAACAGTGTGGAACCTAAGAATAGAACAAAGGCAAATAGTTGTTTGATAATAAATTTTTAATGGTAATATTCAATTGTAAAATACCAGAAACACAACATTCATTTTAAATTTCAATTAGCAACTCCAATTGAATAATCATTAACGAATCAAAACTTAAAATGCAGATTACATAATGTTTAATCTAGAATTAATATTACGACATAGCTACAAATCGATTAAAATAATGTGGACAAAAAAATTTTCAAAACGAATTCGAATTCCATTTTTTATAATTAAGAAAAAATAAAATATATCAAAGTATCTTGTCGACGTAATGTAAAATGTGATATTTAAAAAAAATTATATAGATTCCTATATCTAAAAAAAAAAATTATTAGAACTAAAACTATTAATTTAATGTGAATAAAATACTCAATACAATATTTCTATCTTTGTATTTTACTTCCCTCCGACGTGACTTTTCATTCATTCCCTTTTTCTTCTGTCTTTACAGTTACAAAAAAGACGCTATAAAGTAGTAAATATTTACATTGAAATAATAAACTGACATACGACTAAAGTGATGAATGTAAAAAAAAGAAAACGATGTATTAGAAAATTATTATTATACAGGTGTTATTGTTGTGACATCTTCTCCGAGTTGAACTTTCGCTGGAAAGTTTTTCTCTTTGGGAATTTCCGTTAGCGTAACCGATCCTGGACCATTCAAAAAATGACTAGTCACGTGACGCCGTAATTGTTTCGATGTCTCGAAATAAACTTGACATAAATCACAGGAATATGAACCTGAATTATCTTGGTCTTCTTCTTCTTCCTCATCTTCGTCATCTTGATTCGGATCGATTTCTTGATAGTGCTGACTGGATTCGTCTTCATCATCATCACCATCGTATCGAATTATAGTAGCATGTTCGTCATCATCGTCATCATCATCAGGTTCACCGTAATGCTCGTCGTCCTCGTCATCATCATCGTCGCCATTTTCATGAGTATCATCGATTATTTCTTCAGCCTCCTGAATGTTCTCCTGATGATATGTCACCGGCTCTTCGTTTTCGTCATCCTCTTCGTCTTCATCTTCTTCATCGTCATCGCCAGTTGTCAATTTTTCCATCGCACTAATTCGACCGGCATTACTCGACATAGCTGAATCCTGTGAATTACTTTGATCCTCACTAACAATACTGCCCGTTCCGTCATCCTTTTCCTTCTTGATCTTCAAATGACTGTTCATGTGCTGCAAGAGTCGCTCTTTTCGCGACACAATTTTACCGCATATCTCGCAAACCCATTCGAATGCTGAGCTAGCGCTATCCTTAGCGTGAGTGATCTTATGATTAACCCATTCCGATTTTGTTTCGAATTTCAGGGCACATTTTGTACATTCTAGATACTTATCGACAAAGACTTTTGAAGGATCGGGATTATCGATCGATTCGCGATTATGAATTTCTGCAATGTGACGACGTAGATTGCTCGAACTTGCAAAACTTGAATCACAAAATTCGCATACGTGATTGGAATTCTTTTTGCTGGCACTAGCACGAGCCCAATTAGGTTCTATAGATATCTGCAAAAAAAAAATTGAAGATTTGCTATAATTTCTGTGAAATTGAAAATAAACAAAAAAAAAATTTGATACATAACTATTTGAAATAAAAGTTATGGCTCCTATTCAGAATATCAAATTACACTTACCTGTTTGCTATCGGTTCTGAAATGCCAATTCCGATGAATTTTCAATGACTGCACCACAGCAAACGTTTTCGGGCAAATGTCGCAGGTGTAAGCACCATTATCGCTCAACTGAAACTGCTGATTCGGATCTTCCGGTCCCGTATCGAACATGGCGGCCAGTGGATTATCACTGTACAGGTCAACTTGATGCGTTTCCATATGCTTGTCGAACAAATCCTGATCCGTAAACTCTTCGTTACAAACAGAACAATGAACTTTACCCATCAGAATAACGTCCTCGTCTTCGTCCTCCTCGAATTCATCGTCTTCCACATTCGTAGTCGTATTTACAGTTTCATTATTCCCACTATCTCCCATTTTCGCTTTTAGTTCATTTATATAAATTTTAGCGGACGGATCTGAGTGATTTTTGAGATGATTTAGTAGCATATTTTTGTCGAAGAAAGTCTTCTGGCAAATTTTACAGGCGGCCGGATCGGCAATTAGCGGATGTTTTTTGTACCGATGAACCCACAGGCTTTTTCTTCCGTTATACACGTTGCCACAATCCTTGCACGAGAAATCGGTCGGATTGAATTCATTGTGCGAATTGACGTGAATAGCAAGCTTCTTATTTGTATCGAAATACGACGGACAGTATCGACACTGGTACCAAAGTGACGGAGTGTTTCTTTGTTGTGTCGAACTGTTTGATATTTGCTGTTGTTGTACCTGCTTTTCTGATTTTTCCGGTTTTTCTTCTTGTTCATTGTTTTGACCGCTGTGTTCTAAACTCTTGTGAATTGTCAGCTCCAGCTCTTTTTTGAACATAGCAAAACAAATCTCGCATTCGAAATGAATATCAACCGTTTCGCTAGACATTACAATACCGTGCAATTTATACAAATGCACTTTCAGACCTTTGTCGTGCGTAAATTCCGCTTTACAAATTCCACACTTTATAAAGTTAACATTGCGCACTTGATGATCAACAAGCATATGCTTGCGGTAAGTTTTCTTCGACGTGAATCTTTTGTGACATATACGACAACGAATCCGACGGATTTCGGTCGAGTTTTCACTTTTTCTGGAGACCGAATTCAAATATGCGTGCTTCTTCTTTATCGTCACAATTCTTGAAGTCGATTTCGATTTTTCATGTGAAAAATGCGAACGCATATGATTGGACAGACCCAGATTACCATTGAAACTTGAATGGCATATGGGGCACTCCTTTGTATTACCATCCATTTTCATTCTTTTTGGAGGAGGAGTAGCGATCTCTTCTTCTTCAGCCGGTTCTTCCTCTTTCGTTTGTTCTTCTTCCGTTTGTTCTTGTTCCATTTCTTCTTGTTCGTCTTGTTCCTCTTCGTCATCATTAACGCCACCATTTGTCGTCACAGACATGATCGTTACGGAAGCCGAAGCAGAATTTTTCGAAGCGAGCTGTGCATGAGTTTCAATATGATTTGTGAACTCCTCCAAACTTTTATTCTGATAGTTGCATACGCAACAGGTATACCGTGAATGCATTTCGGTTTGATGTTTTATCCATTTTTCTCTCGAATCAAATACATCCGAACACATTCGACAGGACATAGATTCACGTCGTGTTCGTGGCAGTGTTGTGCCGTGCACTTCGTGCATATGCTCACGTAGTGGTCCCTGTCTTGGGAATCCCTCGTTACATATTTCACAAATGTATCGTTTAGGCACTTGATCAGGATGTTTTCCTTCCATATGTCTGAGCACGTTATAGTAGTTATTATAGCGCTGACCACAAATAATACAACTATGAGGCAATCTTGAATTGAATGCATTCGGAAAAATGTTATCGCTATTCGATGAATTTAATTTCATCGAAGAATCGGTACTATCCAAAACATCTTCGTTGTTATTGACAGGTATGGGTAAATGAACTTGATAAACGTGTTCAATGAATTTTTGATGATTCTCGAATTTAGCCTCGCACGTGCCGCAATGCAACATAACTATACACTCCATGTTGTTATAGTGACGTCGCCGGATTGCCGGATCTTCAATTTCCATATCGCAAAATCCGCACAATCCAGGTGCAACATCTCTTCGTAATATCTCGGCATGGTCGTCATAAACGTGAGTTCTAAATTCCATTTTCAAGCGAAACGTTTTCGTGCACAGCTTGCATTCATATACTTTGTTGGTTAGAAGCTCTTTGGTGCCCATCTTTTCGGGCGATGAGCCCATTGGGCCCGATTTCGGAATTGTTTCGTCGGCTTTATACAATTTATACAAATTGATGCAATTCTTTTTCTTCAAATGCGAAACAAATGTTGCTTTCGATTGGAATTGCTTGATACATTTGAAGCATAGATTACGCGATAAATTTTGATATTTTTTTCGCATGTGTGCCATGAATATTTTATATGTAGGGAATGTTTTCGGACAGCAGATGCATGTCATGTCTTGATATTGTGTCAGAAACTCCTCGTGCCGACGAATAAATGCCAATTTAGAATCGGTCAAAAGATGACGATACTTTTCGGGTTGATCGTAATCGTATATGCCCATCATTTCCGGTGTTACAGGTGGAGCTGGCTTTAAGTGCGGCATTATTGGTTTAAGCAGTGAAAGTCGATGAGTCGGAGATGGTTTCGCATACATTTCCGGCATTTCTGTTTTCAAATTTAATTCATTCAGAACTTTTCCGTGTACATTACGTTCGTGACGACGAGCATTCGGTCCTGATGACAGAATTACATTACAAACTCGACATGTTGATGAATTCACTCCTAAGTTTGGAGTTGAATAATCTTCATCTTCGAGTTTATTCCCATCGAAAGAGTTGTTCTGAAAGAAAAATTAATAGAAATAATGAGTACAAGTAATAAAAAATATTTTAAATTATATAAAACAAATTCCTGGTGATAAACAATTATCCTTCAACTATCAATATAATAAAAAAAAAGAAATCAGAATTTATTGATGATCAACAAAAGTATCTACCATTGTTCATTTTAAATGTAGCGTTGCCCTTACATCAGAATTGACATTATGAGAGCACATGATAAAAATTCAAGAGGATTTACTTATCCTCTTTGAAAAGAATATTTGTACAGTAGCGCAAGGAGCTCTTAACGGTACTTTACGCTATTTTGAGAAGTGCACTCATCGAAGTAATAGGTGTCGCATAAGACAATGTGTTTAATTTTAAAAATAAATAAGCTTCGGTAGCCTTTCCCATTTCTGTTATATGGTTGTACGACGTGAACAGTAACCGTTCGGCTTACAAAGAAACTGCAAACTTTCGTGAACCAATGCCTCCGACGCATTTTAAGAACATTTTTTCCAGAAGTGATCTCCAACGACGAGCTTTGGGGTACAACTGGAAAGAATAAAATAGGCATTGAGATTCAAAGTGGCTCGATCACACTTTGAGTAAACCAGAGCGAAACAACGCCAAACAAGCTGTGGATTATAAAAACATTATAAAACACGTTTTGAAATTTTTGCCTGCCAGTCTGTTTGTCTGTATGTCCGGATTTAACTTAGAAACGGCTGAACAGTTTTTGCTTTCGGGTTTACTTTAAAATCCCCACGCCTTCTAACACTTCTCATATAAATGTCACAGTTTCACCAATGATATTATGATAAAACATATTGTTGCATATGTTCGTAATCTACCACTGTTCTCGAAAGCAAATAAGTGCACGCGTACGAACACTATGCTAATCAGCGCATGATCAAATTCTCCAACAAAAACACTGTGCTAAAAAAAACACCTGTGACCAACAATAAAATATACAGCCACAAATTCCTATCGTGTTCAAGGTTCAACAACAACAAAACGAATTTCGATCATTTACATTCCCACACTATGTCGCTCATCAAATGTTCGAGGTCTTCAGCCGGTACTGGTTCTGCAGTCGGGGCAACAACATAGACACACGGACGCGAATTCCGCTCATTTACATTAAATGTTCGAGACCTTCACCCGGCAGCGGCTCTGCAATAATGAAAGAACATCTGCACTCTCGTCCTTGAATGAAAGCAACAACAAATACGCGTCGACAAGCAGCGAACACGTCGGCTGTGCTGGGTATAAATAAGGGGCGAGCATTCGTGAAAGCAGTTAGTTATAAGCTGATGTTTGGACAGGAGAGTCGAAACTGGGAAGCGAGTTGAGAAGTGGGCAGGCGAGTATGTCCTGTGATAGAAAGGCGGGAGTAAGTCCTGACAGATCGATTTTAGTAAGCGAGCAAGTTCTATGATGAACAGGCGGATTTTAGTAAGCGAGTAAGTCCTGTGATCGACAGGCAGAATACTGTAAGCGAATACATCGTGTGATCGATATTGGATTAGAAATGGAGATCAGATCATCACGTGGTGAAATCGCGATAGTCAGTCGAGATTGAGCATGGAAGCAGTTGGAGATTAGAACGCGATAGAGTCAGTCGAGATTGAGCAATCAACGGAAGCAGTTGGTGATATAAAACGCGAAAGAGCCAGTCTAAATTGGAAAGCGAATGAGTTGAGATTAAGCAGTTGACGGAGGCAGTCAAAGTTTTTGAAGCGAAAAAGTCGAAGTTGGAAAAGCGGTATCGTGGTTACTTGGCATCCAGCAGCCCCTTGCGCACTTCAATAAGAAAACTATTTCTTTTTTGTTTGTTATAAAATAAAATTGTCGTAGGAAAACGGAGCAAAATTATTTACCTTTCTCTCCCTCTCCTTCCACCTCCCATACAAAATATGTAATTTCCAGTTTTTCTTTTTTTTTTGAAAATGTTTTTGGAATGAGTCAAAGTTATTCAACTAAAATTTGGCATATGGACCTCGGTGGAGATTGCGACATTTGGCCTTTACCCTTACGATATGTGCATGCGCATTTCGCACTACGATCATTTTGTGTTTTGGAAAGTCAGAACAAGAGAATGCTCAACGAATTTGATACAAGAGGAACGAAGCAACAAGGTAGTTATGATAACGGAACGACACGCAAGGCAAACGAAATACGATAAAAAAAAAACGAAATATGTGATGAGAACCGAGTGATAATCGAAATTTTGAATGATCGATCATCCGAATGGCATACGATGAACAAGAACGAGATATTTGATGAAAACCGAGCGATAATCGAAATTTTTTCATTCGAATGACATACGATAAACGAGAAGGATATTATTCGATTCAAATGTTCCTTATCGTTTCTTTGTAATGAAACAAATGAAAAATCATTCGAATCCAGCAGCCTCACGAGATAATTTCGATTAATTTCATAATCGAAATATTCTATTATTTTCACTACTTGTAAAGTATTTTAAATGCGCTTAATTTGACGCGAGGAAGTGCTTCGAACTTGCTACCCGTTCATATACATTTTAACATTTAACATTTTAAAGGCGCATTTTCAAAATCATTTTAGAGCTTATTTTTTTGTAGTGAGTAAAAAGCGCGATTCAGAGCTCATAAGTCTGAAAAAATAAGAAAATGCTAGCTAGATTTTTTCCAAATCGAAAAGTAGATTTGATCCTTTAGTAATAAGCTTTTTTTTTTATTTAACAACCTTTATTTTCGCTATTTATTTTCTAGTCCTCTCGGCTTCGCTTATCTCGTTCAACTTGCTTATTTCGTTATTCTTCAATCTCGACGCGCATCGCGTCTCCCCCTTTCTCTTTCGCTCTCTCGCCTAATATATCCGAACTTAAGCACCACCGGCAATTCGGATTTACATTTTTTGTACACTGAAGCGATCCGAACTGCCGGCGGTTTGAGTTTAGGCTATGGTTCAAAACTAGACCAGTACTTTTCTCTATTTCTATACTACAATCCCAAGATCTTAGATAGCAAAGCAGCCGCGTTAACCACCGAGCCAGCTTCACCCAACGTTTAAGTCGTCAAAAGCGTGCGTGAAAAACGAATTGAGTGTTTGCGGAATGTCATGGCTCACATTTTCACGAGAAACAGCCAAGGAGGATATACAAAATGGAGTGCCTGATAGACTGTCTCATGTGGGAATACTTTTTGAATCGGAAATTTACGAAAATTGTGTCCAAGCTTGGCTTCAAACTTTTACAAAAAAAAAAAATACCATAATTTGTATTCTCTCTTGGTTGCTAATATCCAGTCAGCAATAAAGTAATTTTCGGTACAATTTGGTTTGATGTTTCATTTCAGAAATCTTGAGTTTTTCAATTTTTATTAGTTTTTGGCTCGTGTCTAAGCTAAGCACTTTAGCAACAACAATTTAACGCAGGACAGAGATGGCTGTATTGGATTTAAGTATGCCAAACTATGATAGCGAAACAATTCTTTCGAAATTTGATAGTTGTTTTGGACAATTTAACGCGGGACAGAGTTAGTTGCAATAGGCTTAAGTGTGCCAGACAAGAATAGCAAAACGATTGTTTTGAAAAATTTCGAGCATTTCGCCAGTAAGGGAGGGAAATACTTTCATTCCCATTTTCTTACAAGGCAAAGCATGCTCATAGTATCTCCTTATCATATATTGTGACAAAAAAGTACCGATAATTTGTATAAATGATATTTAAAAAATTTTTTTTTGGTAAGCAGGATTGTACTTAATTATAATAGTAACCCAAAAATTAGCGCGGTCTGTTAATCAGTTTGTTTACAGCAGCTGGTTGAATCGGTACACCTCAGTAGTCCACGGCGATTTTTCACATGGATCAAAATATGGAACAAAGAATTTATCTTAAATTTTGTGTTTCAAACCAAATTTCGTGTGCGGAATCGTTGCGAATGTTAGAAAAGGTGATTCATTAATATCAAAAACATGAGTCTACGAGTGGTACAATGTCTTTAAGGACGGTCGAGAGATCCTTGAAGACATGCCTCGTTCTGGATGACTTTCGACCTCTTCAACTGGCGAAAACATTCAAAAAGTGAAGGAAATGGTACTCAAAAATCGCCATACCAGTGTTAGGGAGATAGCAGAAGAGCTCGATATCTCTTGCGAGACCGTTCGTTCGATTTCGGTGGATACTTTGAACCATGAAACGCGTCCTTGTTCGACTCATTCCGATAAAGCTGAATTTTCTTTAAAAAAAAAATACCGTGAACACGTCTCTTTGGACGTCCTTGATGCATGAAGCGCATCATAACTGGTGATGAGACATGGGTCTACGAGTTTCACATGCAAACCAGTCAACAATCATCGTAATGGAGGAAAACAATGAGCCAAAACCGAAAAAACGCCAAAGCCGCTCAAAAATCAAGACGATGCTCATTGTTTTTTTTTTTTTGTTATTCGAGGTTTGATCCATCATGAATTCGTTCCGGAGGGACAGACGGTCAATAAAGAGTACGATTTGACTGTATAGAAGCGTTTGCGTGAGCAAATCCGTAAAAAACGGACGGAATTATAGAAAGAGAATTCATGAATTTTCCACGATGAAAATGCGCCATCGCATTGAGCCTCAATTGTGACCGAATTGAAGGCCAAACAAGCAATCAATCACCGTATTCACCAGATTTGACCCCGTGTGACTTTTTCCTATCCTCGAAACTGAAATTACCGCTCCGTGAAACCCGTTTTCAGTCGATCGAGGACGTAAAACAAAAATCGCCGTAGACTACTGAGGTGTACCGATTCAACCAGCTGCTGTAAACAAACTGATTAACAGACCGCGCTAATTTTTGGGTTACTATTATAATTAAGTACAATCCTACCTGCTTACCAAAAAAAAATTTGAAATATCATTCCCCAGAGTAATTTTATTTACAAATTATCGGTACTTCTATGTCACAATGTATATCCTCCGTGGAAACAGCGTATAGCACAGCGAAAATGGAAATGGAATTGTTCACGTAGCTTTTCGCCAACTTTGATTTTTCATACAAAAAGTTCATTTCCCATGAACAGCATACTAGACCAGGAGTAAGCGATGGAACAATGAAAAAAAATTTTTTTTTTTTAGCACCGAACGCAAAAATTTACACATTCGTCCGACCTCTTGAAATGATCGAAATTTCGACCCAAACTTGAAAGTTACACATTAGGAAACAAGACCAACTTTTCAGTTTTTTCGCTCTCCTAAAAAGTTGCATTTTTTCGCTGCAATATACTTTTTCTCCAAAACTACAAAACATATCAAGTTCATTATTTTTGCTAATTAAATGGCATCAAGCTAGGGTGGCCTGATGGGTAGCGTGTTGGTCTTGTAGTGCGAAGGTCGTGAGTTCAAATCCCGGTCGACGCAATATATAATTCCAGCACATTGCCAGCTTGGATATACATACCTTGGTCACCTCAATCTACGAAAATTAAAAAAAAAAAAAAATTCGTAGAAAGAGGGTTGTGCGAAGGACTAACAACCCTTCCACAATAAGTAATGAAAAATGTTAAGGAACCTGAATGTCAGGAGGCCAAGGTCCGATTCGGACTGTAGCGCCATTGTAGAAGAAGAAATGGAATCAAGGAATACAATCTAGCTAGGGAATAGCCTAGTGGGTAGCGTGTTGGTCTACAATGGGAAAGTCGGGAGTTCAAATCCCGGTCGACGAATAATTTCAACGCACAGATATAGATAACAATAAGTAATGCAAATGTTAAGGAACCTGGAGGTCAGAAGGCCAAAGCCGGATTTGGGCTGTAGTGTCATTGAAGAAGAACTACAATCAGAGTGAGGAAAAATTAAAAACAAATACAATTTCCGCTGGTAATTTCAAATTATGCATGGCAAAAAAAACTTTCAACAGCTGTAAAAAAAAATTCTGTGTAATAGTTTTTATACTCTAGATGGAATCTGAGAGTATTATAAGTTCGCTCTAAGGTTTGTAACGCCAAGAAATAAGGCTCGGAGAAAAAAATGATGAATACAGAAGTTAATATTATCACTCAAAAATTTCAAAACCGGATGTCCGTCCGTCCGTCCGTCCGTCCGTCCGTCCGTCCGTCCGTCCGTCTGTCCGTCCGTCCGTCCGTCCGTCCGTCCGTCCGTCCGTGCGCTCTCTAGCTTGAGAACGCGTTGAGCTAGAAAGTTCAAATTTTGTACACGTCGTTTTTGACAAAAAAGTAAGGTCAAGTTCGTGAACGGGCCAAATCGCTCCACCCCTTCTACCCCCTCCCATACAAAATGACACAATTACGCAATTTGACAATAAACGGATTTGCTCAAAAAGTATAAAAGTTATTGGCCTGAAATTCAGAATATATTACTTTTATGATAATGTCAATCTATCATATAAAAATTGTGCGTGTCCTCCCCCTCCTTCTACCACCTCCCATACAAACTGTACTTATCATGAATTACTCTAAGCCAATTTCCTCAGTGCTTATAAAATTCAGCGGGCTGAAATTGTGCACCAAATACTTATTTAAAATTGTTAGTAAGGTCAAAAAAAATAAGATGATTAACTTCACCCCTTCTACCCCCTCCCATACAAAATGACACAATTTTGCAATTTGACAATAAATGGATTTACTCAAAAAGTATAAAAGCTATTGGTCTCAATTTTGGTATATATTACTTTTTTAATGATTTAAATCTACAGTACAAAAATTATTTGCTTCCTCCCTTTCCTTCCACCCCCTCCCATACAAACTACACTTTTTCCTGAAATGCTCTAAGCCGATTTTCTCAGAACATATAACATTTGTTGAGCTCATATTTTGTAATAAATATTTAATTAATATTATTACTAAGGTGAAAAAAAAATATTTGATTTGCTTCACTACTTCTATCCTCTCCCATACAATATGACACAGTTTCACAACTTCACAAAAAATCGATTTTCTTGAAAATTGTGAATGGCACTAGTCTGAAATTTAAGGGATGCCAATTTTATAATATTCCTAGTTATTTCTGAAAAAATCATCAAAATCCCCCCACTCTTTCTACCACCTCCCATACAAACTGCACATTTTCACTAAATCAAACTCACTAATTTTCTCAATTCCCATTCAGTTTTTGGAGTAAGCATTTTGTATAAAACATTTTCATAGCTACTTTAGCATGATGTCGAAAAAATTAGTACAATGCTATCATCCCTTCTAACACTCCCCATACAAAATTTCTTGGGATCACAAAAAATTCTATTTCATCTAGAGTATCGTAAGATTGCGCTTTACGCGCAATCGTAGCCCTGTTATGTTTTAAAATTACTCCACTCAAATTGACCATTGACGAGTTCGACAAGTACAACAAATTTCATAATGATTGGATCAACGATGCCCGAGAAAAGGTACATTGAATTTGTTCGGAAAATTGGCTCGCTGCTTACCCTCATTCTTAACGTGTTGGTGATAATCATTTATTAAAGATTTCCGGATTCTACAGTGTTATGCTTTATTGTTCGTGACGTTTCGGTCTCTGCTGAAAGGTCTCATCAAACTGATCGACAATTACAAAATACAATTATTATATAGAAGGAAGGCTAATTAAGGTTAAATTAGTTATTAAGGTTAAATTAGTTATTAAGGTTAATTAGTTAGTATCAGGTAGTTTAGTTAAGGATTTTATTCTTATTCTCTTCGATATTCGACCAGTTAATAAAGGGTGGTCCAACCATAATGCACGATGTTAATTGTAAGTCACACCTTAACGTCAAGTTTTTCGCCCAACTTTATTTTCACATCTTTGTTTCAGTGTTTGACAAATTTAACCATGGAGAGGTTCACAATTGAGCAGCGCGTTAAGGTTGTTGAAGCCTTTTACGAAAATGGGCGTTCAAATCAAAATGCATTTCGTGCACTTCGTGATTTTTTTGGTCAGCATAATCGACCAAATGTGTCCACAATCGGGAGAATTGTACGCAAATTTCAGCAAACCGGGTCTGTAGGAAATGTGAACTCACCTGTGCATGCTCGCCCAGTTCGTTCTCCGGAAAACATTGCTGTTGTTCGCGATAATGTGGCAGAAGAGCCGTCAACTTCGACTCGTCGCCGTGCCCAACTATTGAACATCTCACGAACATCACTGATGCGAATTTTGAATAAAGATTTGAATTTACACGCTTACAAGGTTCAAGAGCTGAAGCCTACTGACCATTTCAAGCGTCGGCAATACGTCGAATGGTTGGTTGAACAGACAGAAGTGAATGGTGACTTTACAAAGAAAATCATCTTCAGCGACGAGGCACACTTTCACCTCAGTGGATTTGTTAAAAAGCAGAATTGCCGCATTTGGGCAAATGAGAATTCACGAGTGATTGTTGAAAAGCCGATGCATCCACAAAGAGTGACTGTTTGGTTCGGTTTATGGGCTGGCGGCGTCATCGGGCCGTACTTCTTCGAAAATGAGGACGGCCAAGCAGTTACCGTAAATGGTGTTCGCTATCGCGAAATGATAGCCGACTTCTTGTGGCCAGAAATTGAGGATATGGACCTGGACGATATATGGTTCCAACAATGGCTCTTTTGCGCGAGAAATTCAATGGCTGTTTTATCTCACGTTGTGGCGATGTTAATTGGCCGCCACGATCATGTGATTTAACACCGTTGGACTTCTTTCTCTGGAGATATTTAAAAGAAAAAGTGTACGTCAATAAGCCAAGAGCAATAGGATGAGATAATTCAGCACATTAACGACATTGAACCTCAGTTATGTCTCAGAGTCATTGAAAATATGGACCATCGGATAGAAGTATGCCACCGTAGCCGTGGCGAGCATTTGGGCGTTATTTTGTTTCACACATAATTTTCATAGATCCTTCTATCATAATAAAAATATTAAGATAATTCCTTTTTGTTTCGTCGTGCCAACCAAAACGCACCCTTATGTTAAATTTTTATGATTTTTTTTTTCTTAAATTAATTCATCAAATTTTCAAGTTCCTTGCTTTGAACAAATGTGGCTACCAAAGACGCAATATCTTTCGGATGTTCCAAACACTCGTAATCAGCAGAAAATATAAAACTGTTTGAGGATACGAATGGAGTCCGTGAACTACTCGAACACAACAATTTATAAAAGCCGTGAAGCAACGAATCGAGCGAAATCCACTGTCTGGCATTCTTAAACAAGATTTGGGTCTTAGCGCTTACAAGCTGCACACTGGACAAATACTCACGGACGCTTTAAAAACAAAAGATCTGTGCCAACGGCACGCGATGTTAGTTTCATAGATGAAGTGAATTCTATGAAATTCTCGGTGTATTTTATATTGTTAAAACCATACAATGGGAGAAGGTGGAGGTGATGGGAGAAGGTAGCGGAGGTGATGGGAGAAGGTAGAGGAGGTGACGGGAGTAAATTGCAAAACTTGTGATGCAGTTTGGTTAAGTTTCTTTTGAAAGGTGTTCGTACAAAATTTCAAGTTCATAGCTTTTAATTTGGTGTTAATTAGTTGATTTATTTAAATTGGTCAAAATCATACTTTTGCTTGGGACGGGGTGGAAGGGGAGACTGGATTTCATAACTTTCGATGCATTTTTAAAAGTGTTTGTAGAAAATTTCGAGTTGACAGATTTTAATGGTTTGGTGATTTCTTAAAAATGGTCGAAAAAACACTTTTGTATGGGAGGTGGTAGAAGTTTTGAAAGTACTCGATTGGTTATTATCTTAAACTTAAAAGCATTTTTTTTAAATCAATTTTACACATTTTCAAGTTTGTAGCTCAAAATTTTACTCAAAAATTTTGAGTTTTGCGTTTTTTTCAATGCACGTGAAACAACTAGTGCAGGTTAAGGCCCCTGTGGTGGATAACAGTTCTGATTCAAATTAATGTTTTTGCTTTAAGCGTATCAAATGGATGTATGCACGTGCAAAATTTTAACGTTGTATCTTTTACCAGAGCTCTAAAAAAACTAGCGGAAATTTTCCACATCTTGGCCCACCACCTGTTTTTAGTCCCCCGCTCCTTTTCGGACGCCAATGGGTAAAAAAACTAAATTATTTTTAAAGTTTGTCCCACAACCCTCTCTATATCTATGCTGATTTTCAGCTTCCTATCTGCATTCGTAGTGAAGATATTAGGAAGTGTAATTTTTGACTCTTTCCCTCCCCCTTCTACCTGACACTCCACAAAATTCAGATAATGAAGCTCGCTTACCCAATCCACCCAAAAACGAACTTTCCATGTTGAACGGTCTCGGAGATATGAGTCCATATGTACGGCGTACGGACGAATTTTTTTTACATTTTTAGGCTAATTTAGTCAGAACAAAATTTCAGGGTAGCAAAATTTTTTTTCCTGTGCCGATCACAATACTTTATTATTAGATTAATAAAGTAAAAACTATGCCCTCTAAGCTAAAGTCTTTGGTAGAAAGGGAGCCGAAAAAGTGACGTTTCTTGCACCGAATTTTCGCACGGTGCAACTTCATTGACCTGCCAGGGTTGATATACAAAACCGAATATTTTGTCAAATCTGATGGGAAAGAACGAAACAATGAATTAAAAAGGATATATGAAGCGAATTAAACAATTTTCTGAATGATTAATTGTTCTAGTGAAGCATCTGAAATGAAAGTTGAGTTAACTCGTTTAAAAAAAAAAAAAATCTAATTAGGGTTGAAAGAAAAACAATAATGAAAAAAATTTTAATTTTCTGTTCTCTTCTTGTTCTATTCTTAACTGTTCTGCGGGCGCGGAACTGAAAAAATTTAGGACAAAACTGCAAGAAAATTGCCCTTACTGAATGCAGAATCGAGATCCACAATAGTCATTGTGTGATTGATTAGGTTCATTCTGGAATTCAGTTTTGCCCTCCGGGAGGACACTATGCTTGCAGTTCAGTTCCGTCATCAGGTGAGTTAAGAACGGCATAACGAAAGGGCAGAAAATTAAACTTTCTTTCATTTTTGTTTTTTCCCTACCCTGACTTAATTTTTTATTGAAACAAATCAAATCAATTTTCATTTCAAAAGCTCCAGTTAAACAATTACATATTCAGCAAATTGTTCGATTCACTTTTTATATCCGTTTTATTTCAATGTTTCGATTTTTTCGACCAAATTTTAGAAACTGATGGGCTATGTCCTTAACTCTCAAACATCAAGCAGCATTGCCACAAAATACGGTGCAAAAAATGAGTGTGTTTGCGATCAATTTTCTACTAAGGATGTTTAGAGAGCAGAATTCTTTGTTTTTTGCGAATAGATCATAAACAGTGCTAAAAGGACGAAAACGGGGCAATATTTTGTGTAGAGTGAAAATCACTATAAGTAATTGTTAAAGTGAGTGTTCTCGATAGATATAGTGGATGGCGTCCAATAACGCATATATCGCCAAATTACTTCTATCGGATTGACGCATTTTTTAGCTTAACGGATTTATTTCACATGCAAATTTTTCCAAAACAGTTATTATTTTCGAGTACTTCTTCCATTTTTCGTGCATATTATTGAGCATAGCTGCATAATTTATTCAGCATAGTTGAACGCAAGTTTCTCTGTTTTATTATACACTTCTACTTCTACAAGGGCACTACAGCCCAAATCGGACCTTGGCCCACCTTGCCTTCAGGTTCCTTAACATTTTCATAACTTATTTTTGTTAGCTCTTCGCACAACCCTTTTCTACATTATAATAAGCGGTATAAGCGCAGAAAATTTAAAATAAAAAACATAACAGAATTATGATTGGGCTTAAAGCCCAATCATATGATACTCTAGATGAGATGGAAATGACTTTAATATACCGGAAAATATGTCATCTCAAATTCTTTCGAATAGTGAATAGAGACTTTTGCATGGGAGGTGGTAGAAGTAGAGGGGGAGGTTTGTATTTTTCATATATGACACCGAACATGGCATGCATAATGTTTTTTGCTGAATTTAAAGTTTTTAGTTTTCATTATTTTTAAAGAAATTGGTCATAGTCTTCCTGAAATTGGGGCATTTGTATGGGAGGTGGCCGAGGAAGTGGAACGTTTTAGATGATTTTCAAACTGCTTATCATCACGCTTATCACCATGCTTTGATTCAATTTCAAAGTCGATAGCTCTCATATACTTGAAGGAGAAATTCTTTTCTTGACTTTATAATACAGATATTTGTATGGGAGGTGGTAGAATGAGTGAAGCTGAGCTGATAATTTTTTTTTAAACTTATTTCAATTATTAAGAAACAAATTCTGGCAAAATTTGAAGTTTGTACTTTTTCTAGTTTAAATGGAAATCGATAAAATGCATTAACAAAAATTATACATTTGTATGGGAGGGGGTAGAAGGAGTGTACGGATCAAAACAAATTTTTTTCGTATTATTATTATTTCTATTTCTATACTTTATACAAAATATAAAGTTGATAGCTTTAACAGTTTCGAAGAAAAATAATTTAATTTAAATTCCAAAATTCCGTGAAATTTGTATGGGAGGGGGTAGAAGGAGTGAGGTGAAGTTGATAATTATTTTTAAAATAAATTGCAATTATAGTAAAATTAATTGTGAGAAAATTTCGTTCTTTCAGCTTTACTAGTTTCAATGAAAATCGAAAATATGTATTTTTCAAAGTTGTCCATTTGTATGGGAGGGGGTAGAAGGAGTAAAGGGATCGGATCAATATTCAGTCATAATAATGACATTTACATCGTAATACTTTAACCCAAATTTCAAGCTGATAGCTCAACTGATTTCAAAGAAAAATCAATTTCTGAAAATTTCGGAAATTCGTGAAATTTGTATGGGAGGGGGTAGAAGGAGTGGGGGGATGTGGCCCGTTCACGAACTTAAAGTTACTTTTTTGCTAAAAATGACATTCAACAAATTTCAGCACGATAGCTCAAAGCGTTCGAGAGTTATGCTGTAGACAGACGGACAGACAGCACCTCGGATTCGAAGTTTTTGAGCGACAACAAATATTTCTGTACCCTTGGCGGCTTTGTGCGAGCATTATTTCTTAGCGTTACAAACGGTAAGGCAAACACAATATACTCTCAGATTTCATCTAGAGTATAAACACAAGTGAACTTGTGGCCCTTGTCAATCGAAACATTCAGCTTTTCATTCAATGGTACATTTTCTGATCGATGGTGTCACTTTTAGAATTCCCAGACAATCATATCCCTTGGCCGCCAACTAAAACTACCATTCATCTAACAAACAGCACACCTAACTCCATTTTCCCTTCACATCTAAGCGCCTCAATTACAAGTTTCGTACGTCAATCACCTTTATGCGTACGTCGCATCCTGATGTAATCTCCAACTCAGATTTCATTTGCATCTTTCACGATGGGATTTCATCACACTGTAGAACTTCCTAATGCCCAAACTCCAAAGTACGATGGAAGGTCAAAAATTTCGCGGAATAAAGGGGATGGACAAGGGAGGGTGCAAATATTTTTACCTAGAGATATTCTAACATTTAATACCTGTATTAAATACAAAGTTTCTGTCAAATCGAACCAACTCGATTGCCTGAAATAGCAAACCATGCTTCAAACTTGCTTGACATTTTTCTAACGAATCATCCCGACAAATATTCTGTTTCTGTGATATCGCCATCCCCAGTTGGGAATACTGATCACTTCCTGATTCGAGCACAATTTCCGATTTCAGTGGTAAATACATTAAAAGCTAAAGTGCCTCGAAGAACCATCTGGTGTTACAAAAGAGCAGACTGGGGAGCATTAGAACAGTTTTTCAAGGCCTTTAATTGGAAATTGTGTTTCGAGTCTAATCAATGTGATACAGCTTGTCAGCTTGTAACCGAAACCATCCTTAAGGGTATGGAACTCTTCATACCCTTTAATTACAAAGGTATCAAACCGTCGAAGGATTCGTGATTTACTAAAGATTGTCTTACCGCCATCCGGAACAAGAAAAAATATTTTCAAATTTTTAAGAGCAACCCAACGTTTGCCAACACATCTCTTTACAACGTGTCAAGAAATACTTGCAAGTCGATTTTGAAAAGTGTTAAGTTTCAACACGATCAAAAACTTGGACGGAAAATTCTCGAAACACCAAATGGCTCAAGATCTTTTTGGTCATTTGTTTAAAATGGTCAACAGCAACCATTAAAATCATGTACACCACCTCTTTTAGATGGGGACCGAATTGTAGTCCAACCTGTTGAGAAAGCCAATCTTCTCGCAGCAAGTTTCGCACGAAACTCCAGGCTACCAGCGACAAACCAGTCTCCCCCGCCTATAACACCATCTGGATTTCGTCTACCTGAGATTCATTTTCGCACACGACTTATATCCAGAATTTTTCGTGAGCTCAATGTTCAGAAATCTGCAGGTGCACGTGGAAAATGGCGAATGTTCAGCCGATTCCCAAGAAATGCAACAAAGCGTTGCCCGCCAACTATCGCCCCATCGCCATTACTTCCGTTCTGGCGAAAGTGATGGAAACAGCTGTGAATCGCAAAATAGTTCGCTATCTTGAAGATAACAAACTTATCAATGATCGCCAATACGGATTCCGTTCCGGACGATCTACAGGTGACCTCTTGGTTTATCTGACTAACCGTTGGAACTCTTGCATCCATAAATTTGGCGAAGGTCAAGTCCTGGCGCTTGACATCGCTAAAGCGTTTGGCAGAGTTTGGCACAATTGTCTCCTAGTGAAGCTCAAAGCAGTCGGCTGTAATAATAACCTCGTAAAATGGATCGAGAGTTTTTTACATGAACGCACCATACAAGTCGTATTGGATGGCGTGGCATCTTCTCTCTTTCCCATAGATTCCGGAGTCCCTCAAGGCACTGTTTTATCACCCACACTCTTTCTTATTTTTATCAATGACCTTCTGTTGTCAACGCTCAATCCTATACATTGCTTTGCAGATGACAGTACCCTGGATAACATCTATGAATTCGACTCGATTACTAACGCTCACCGTGCCCGGTAGCATCTAAACGTGCCGAACTATTTGGATCATTGAACTCTGACCTGAATCTAATCTTGGAATGGGGCAGGATAAATAGAGTAGAGTTTAACACTTCAAAAACACAGGCTTGTCATCTTTCCCTTAAACGTGATGTCCCGGCGTTGGTTTTTAATGTAACCTTCGGTGGTGTCCTACTAAACTCTTCCGAATGCTTGTCACTCCTTGGCATTAAAATAAATAACCACCTTAATTGCAACCAGCACATATTTAACATAGCACTTGACGCTTCCAAACGCCTAGGAATTCTCCGAAGATGAAAAAATATTTTACTCCCAGTGACCTAGCAAATATCTATAAGGTCTTAGACCACGCCTCGAGTACAATTCTCATTTATGGTCTGGGGCACCCAAAACGCAAATTGCGATGCTCGACCGTGTCCAGAGACAGGCGTTCCGACTTATTGGAGATGAAGCCATCACGGTTTCTAAAGACTCCCTTGAGCATCGCAGAAATGTTAGTGTACTAAGCATTTACTACCGCTACTTTCATGGTAAAGGCAGTGAGGAACTTGCTAAACTTATTCCTCCTCTGTACTCATTTCCTAGAAACACACGCCTATCGTCAAGCGCACACGAGTTAACTGTTAAGCTTCCAACTTCCCACACAGTGAAATATAGGCAGTCATTCATACTCCGAACTTCTAAACTCTGGAATGCATTGCCTAAAGATGTATTCCCATTGTCATACGACCATCGACATTTCAAACTCAACGTCCACCGGCATTTTAGGCATTTCCCCCTTTTAATCCCGACTAACCTTAACTCCTTTTTTCCCTTACCGACATGACTGTGTAATTTACATTAAAGGGTGACCCCTTAAGTTGTGTTCGGCTACTTAAAAAAAAAAAAAAAATCACTAACATTTTAGTTATCGCCAAATCAACAAGTCAATCGGAAAGTAAACGCTAACTGCACAAAATTGAGTTTCGTGCTGTCATAAAAATCCTTACCAAGCAAAGAAAAACGCCATAAATTATTTTTGAAGAAATGTCATTTGTTTACAGGGACTCTTGCCCTGGAAAAACGATGATTTATAAGTGGCATAGTTGATTCGGGCAAGGCAGAGGGTCAATTGAAGATGATAAACAATCGGGCCGCCCGAACGAGGCCACTTCCTCAAAAACCGTCGAAAGAGCGGAGAAACTTGTTCTCGAAGATACTCGCTTAAAGAAACAAATCGTAAAAATTGTTGGAGTATCAGATACAACCATTTTGATCCTCAATCATCTCGGCATCAATCAGAGCAAGATGGGTCTCAGCGGTGTGTTGCTTTCCCTACAGAAATGCGTCTTCGGAATATTGAACCATCCCCCTTATAGTCCAGATCTTGCCCCTCCCGATTACTATTTATTCCCAAAACTGAAGAAAGAACTTCGGGGAAGAAAATTTACCGACGATGAAAAGGTGAATTTGGCAATTTCAGCCTATTTTGAAGGCCTTGAAAAACCATTTTTTTTTAAACTTTGTGAGAGATGTAACAAATGTATTAGGCTTAAGGAGAATATATTGAAAAGAAAAAATAATAACTTTTTTAATTTTACTCTCCTTCCCTATCATTCTGCGAAATTGTTGACCTCCCCTTGACCCTAAAAGTCGACCGCACTCAGCTAGTCATTCGACTCAAACATCCGTAACCAAATCTTCCTTAATCTAAATTCTTTCCACTGCTCCATAGATTCAGGAGCCAAATACAAAACTAAAATCGAATATAATTACCATAATACTGTACGGATTGACACTGTTGATATGTGTGAGTCCCAGTGACGTTAGAATTTGCGGTTCTTCATTCCTAATCCGGCTGGGTCGCAAGAGTGAATCTTCTTCTGATTCTTCGCGCTTCCGAATTTCGTTCTCATCCAAATATTGCATCGGATCAAAACCTTTCATCGCAGCTTCTTGTGCATCGGCTTCCTCATCAATTGGTTCTTCCTTGACGATAAACGGACATGGCTGGAATTTGGTTAATCCATCAATAAATGTTGAAATTAGGCTTCGCTATTGCGTAATAGATTCTTATGAAATATCTTACCATTGGACGTTGTTGCGAATTTTTATTCGGACTGAATTTATTGTTACGTCTCGACATGGAAGAGGCATTTTGGTGCTGCTGCATTTGACCGATTTGCCGTCGCATAGAGTTCTTAGCCATTTCCAGCCAATTCATTTGTTTCATCTGGGCAGCGAGACATCGATTTTTGAAACTCTGCCATGAATTCAAGAAGCTTATACACGAATGACATACCCTCGAGGATAAACGATCCGTTTGATTAACCTAAAAGCGAAAAGAAGAGACGCATTGAGTAAAAAAGCGACAAATAAGGATTACAGCTGCCCAATGAAATGGAAGGAACATAAAAGGTGGGAGATTGTTTTAGATTCGATGAAGTTTTATCGCTAAACGAGGTCAGCATTCCGATACACGGCAAGAAAATCAAGCGTTGCTACCGTTGCTGTAAACGGCGAATTTTCGTTCAGAAAGATAGGCCAGCCGCCAGTCAGCCAGCCATCACGAACCAGCACATGATGAGATAGCAGCCGGTCGATGCAATGTCGTCAGAAGAAAAGTGGTTCCCGACCACGACGACGACGACTACCTACCTACCCAACAAATACATGCAGAGGAAGCCACACTCAATGGGAATAATGCTGTCTGCAATTCCGTCTCCTCTCCATGTTGCATTCGACATCCGTTTCGAGACTTTTTTTTTAGACATGACCAAGCCAGAACGAATATCTCAATGTGATCCCGATATGGCGACGTAGCTTCAATCTGGCAATAGATTACTCGTTAATCGCGATCTACAAATTGTGTAACCTCACTTTGCATTAGATACAGACCAGCCAGAAACAGGTTCCAAGCGCAAACATCGATGTCCAGGAAGTTGACAAATCGATATCGTTTATCCCGATGGGGATCCTACTCGACTTGAGATAAGAGG
Source organism: Chorisops tibialis (assembly GCA_963669355.1). NCBI lineage: Eukaryota > Metazoa > Arthropoda > Insecta > Diptera > Stratiomyidae > Chorisops > Chorisops tibialis. The sequence goes on from OY770264.1 coordinate 20,932,101, forward strand.
AAGCTTCTTATTACGCGTCTTTGTTCCATGTGCTTGGCGATTCTGGCCGTGTGGGTAACGCGAGCACGTCACTCCAATCGCCAATTCCGAAGAAGCCGCTGCTGGTCGATCCAAGCTGGCTGGGTTGGAGTGGAGCAATCAATCGCATGACACAATCATCAAAATGGTGGACGAGGCAAACTCTCATCCGGCCGAGAATCAACGGCAGCGAAGCGACAGACCATGCCAGCGAGCCGTGCAGAAGTTGAAGGAACCCGAAACCCGATATGGCTTCAGGAACTGTGAGCCTTGCAGACCCTTGTAGCCAGGGGCCTCGCACATCGGGGTTTCGGGTTTTCCTTCACTCACACCACATGCTGCCCGCCCGCACGAATCCGATGGACACGAGAAGGAACTGAACCAAGCCCAAGCCAATGCCGAGCGAGATTTCCCTTGTGGAGACGACCGACATTGCGGATTAATTATCGCGTCCGTCCATGATTTTCTTTTTTTCTTTGGGATAAGGGCTTGGGGCAATATTACTAACCTTGATGTTGACGCAAGCATGGATTTTCGTCGAAAGAGGCTCCTTATCAGCAGCCAAGCTCGTCAAAATGGGGACACATTCACTGTCGGGGGCCAAGCACAAGCGACAGCAGCTCTGCCGCGCTCGGACAATTAAATCGTCTGTCATTTTCCGATCGTATCTAATTCTTCACATTTAGCACTTTAACTGTTCACTCGCGACTGTTTTTCACTACGCGAAACTGAAAAATAAAGAAAACAAACGCTAGGATCACCGCGGTTTCTGTTTTTTTTTCCTCAATTCTTAGGAGCAATTCTGGTTGTTCCGTCGCCCTCGACTTTGTGTTGCCAAATGCGATTTCCCTTCGTTGCTTCATCGCGAACTCGACACTTTCCAGTCGCACACCATCGCACGAATCCACACACCACACATCGCACAGTCCGTCCAACAAGTTCAAGTCAAGCAGTGTTTGTGTTGTTTTCATCACGGACACGCAGCACACAACCGAAAGCCAGCCCGGTGTGAGCAAGTGTGCGGCCGGAATCTTCACATATCAAATGCATGGCGGCCGTTCCATTTTCATGAGTGCACTCGCACTCACACTACGCTGATTTAATTAGTGCGGCTCACAATGGAACGGAGCATTCGCGGTTGGAAAGTATGGCAATGTGATTGGAACTAGTGGAACGCATAGCGTAGTTCGAAAGCCGTAAAACAGATGCCTTCCTCTCTTCTACCCGCTTCTGAGGGACAAGACGACTTCAATTCTCGGGACAAGGGTCCTTGTCTTTCTTCCTTTTTCCTTTGTGGCGTCCTCGACTCCTGTGTGCTTAGTGGTGCCTGTGCTCTTCTTCGCACCGACCTGGAATTTGGAGAAGTGTAGGCTCTGAGGAGATCACATCACACACGACTGACTTAGCCAAAGCAAGGAGAAACATCTGCGCAGCGTCATCGCGGCACAGCGAAGCGATTAAGGTATGTTGCCATGTCCATAATCCTATGCTTCTTCCCCAGGTGCAAGTAACTGCTTTCTTAAAGAAAGCCATAAGCATCCAGAAAGCAAAGACAAGTTTCCGCTAGAAGCAGCTAGAGAAGCATAAAATTCCGATTTATTTACAGCGGTTCCGATTGAACGTAGTAATGCCGAGAATTTATGGAAGCTTCTCCAATATACACGCTGAAGCAGTCAGTATTGGCCTTGCTTCCTCCTTTTACATATTCATAAATATATCATCTAATGCAGGGGCTGCCAACCCGTTTTCGGATGCTTAGCGGCTCTACTTAACCATAATTAGAGTACCTCCATGCAGGGTAGAGTATGGCAGATACATACGTCACAATCAACACCTGCGAATTCACCATCCCCATTTCACCATTCGTGTGGTGGTGAGTTTAATGATTTCTTTTGCAAATTTCATGCATGAATTTCATTTTTGCCAATTTCATCCACTCGAAGATAAATTATTGCTTCAAAATTTTTGTTTGTGACTTTTTAGTTAAATATTACAAACTGCGCACAGTTCTTGATGTTCAGAACGTACCAAAAAAAATCGACACTTTTTTTAAATTTCGCTCCAAAAACGGCTTCAGCTCTGCCAAACTATAGTTACTCCATGGGACACTAGAGGCGCTTTTCCATAGTTTGGCAGAGCTGAAGCCCTGTTTTTGGAGCGAAATTTAAAAAAGTGTCCTTCCTTTTTTTGGTACGTTCTGAACATCAAGAACTGTGCGCAGTTTGTAATGCTTAACTAAAAAGTCACAAACAAAAATTTTGAAGCAATAATTTATCTTAGGGTGCATGAAATTTGCAAAAGAAATCATTAAACTCACCACTACACGAATGGTGAAATGTGGATGGTGAATTCGCAGGTGTCGGTTGGGACAGAACTGCCATACTCTACCCTGGATGGAGGTACTCTATGCCAAACTATGGAAAAGCGCCTCTAGTGTTCCATGGAGTAACTATAACCATAATCAGTAACAATTTAATAAGGGCGGTCCACTGAAAGGGGGAAATTACGCATGAATTTACTTACTTAATACAGTGGTGGCCACGAATTTAGCACACTCTGTATCTGTAACTTTCAAGTGCAAATATTTTCTACTTTTTTATGCTTTTCAGTCGACTTTTGTTTCTTGAGTGTTGGCTATGATGGGTTGATCATGTCCCGTTAGTCTGATTCCTTTGATTTTTTGTAAAAATGTGCTTTGGAGTGACGAATCAAAGTTTTTTCGCTTCGGATCCAACGGTAAGCGGTATGTATGGCGTCCTCCAAACATACAGCACCATCCAAAGTACACTTAAAAAACTGTTAAGCACGGGGGTGGGAGTGTGATGGTGTGGGCTGCGTTTTCTTAGTACGGCGTTGGTCCTACACATAAAATTGACAAGAATGGATCAGCAGGTTTACAAAAACATTATTGTAAACACAATGATGATTTGCATTTGCTGATCATAATATGCCCCTTAAATGGCGTTTTATGCATGACAACGATCCAAAACACACTTCGCACACAGTGAAGAGTTGCTTGGAAGAGAAACGAATTGATGTTCTGAAGTGGCCAGCCCAATCACCAGATATCAATCCCATTGAGAATTTGTGGAATCTACCGAGGAGATGCGCTGCTGTCACTAAAAATAAATGATATCCAACAAACGTAGAAATTTGTTCTTTGTTATTTTGTTTTTCGCTTATAATAAACAGTTTTTCATGCTGTGCTAAATTCGTGTCCTGCTTGTTTTCACCTTATTCACAATTAAACTAAAATAGAAAAGAATGGAAACGAGACATAATCATCACATCGTGGGCAAAACTCAAGAAAAAACAAAACAGAATTATGATTGGGCGTAATCATATTGTTGCGAGCTAGGGGTTCGCCGGGATTTCAAGTAAAACACAATTCGTTTAAAAATAAGTGATATTTATTCGCACTTTAACTTAATTCGCACTATATGGTACCACCGATGTTGTTCTATCGCGTTCTTCCACAGATGTCGCGGAATGACTGACTGCTGTTTGAAGGCTTCGTACATTTATACCATTTTTCCCCAATTCTCGAACCTTCTTGGTGTGTGTCGTCGGTTATGTGTCTCGACTATACTGGAAAGGTCTAGATCTTTAATTATGGCTTTTTGCATATTGGGAAACTGTCCTATAAAATTCTGGCAAATTCGGGAAAGATCAATATTGCGTGGTTGTCAGATCTATAACATTACCCTCTCCTTAGTCCCTGTTCGTCCCGAACAGAGTCGTTCACTTCCTCAATGACACCATGGTATTTTGTTAGTCGGTCGAGATGTACCACTTTCATTTTAGTACGAGGTTTTTGATGTAGTTGAATCCGATAGACGACATCATTTAACTGGTTGATGATCTGGTAAGGGCCTTCCCAGTTGCGCTGTAGTTTCGGCGATCTGCCCTTCTGTCGTTTAGGATTGTATAACCAAACCAAATCCTCCTCTTGAAATCCTGATGAATTCGCCCGTTGATCATACCTCGTCTTCATGCGGTCGGTCGACAAATCAATTTTATCTCTGACCAGGTTATAAATTGTCTTTAGTCGACATCGAAGATCGGAGACGTAATCTTTGGCATTGGTTGGTTGGTCTGGTGGCACTCCAAACATTAGTTCCGCAGGGACTCGAATATTTCTTCCGAAAATGACTCGGGAGGGAGTTTCTCCTGTTGTTGAATGTAATGATGTTCTGTAGGCTAATAAAAATAGAGATATATGCTGATCCCAGTCCTGTTACTTCTCGCTGACGAGTTTGGATAGGTTTGAGTTCAATGTCCTATAGAAACGTTCCACCATTCCATCGGACTGTGGATGAAATGGCGTTCTCCTGGTTTTGTTTATTCCCAGCATTTGGCACACGTGTCTGAATATTTGGGACTCAAAATTACGCCCTTGGTCGGAGTGTAGTTCACGTGGAGCTCCAAATCTGCTCACCCAGTTGGTAACAATTTGTTCGGCGACGGTTACTGCTTCTTGGTTTGGAATTGCGTAGGCTTCAGGCCACTTGCTGAAATAATCAATGACCACTAGAATGTAGCGATTACCATTTTCTGATTCCGAAAATGGTCCAGCAATATCCACAGCAATTCTCTCGAAAGGGACTCCCACGTTGTATTGTTGCATTTCTCCCTTTGATCTGCGTTGTGGGCACTGACATGATGCACACGTAGTACATTTACATCACCAATTTTCGACATCATCTCGGAGATGGATCCAATAGAACCTTTCTCGTATCTGTGCCAAGGTTCTATTTACACCCAAATGCCCACCGGAGATACCTCCATGATATTCCTTCAAAACCTCCTCGACTTTGGAATGCGGGACGATGGTTTGCATGTGATACGATTTTCCCTCAGCGTTTTCCCATTTTCGTTTTAATAATCCGCGTCTAGGTGAAGGGAGTTCCATTGTGCCCAATAAAACTTTAGGGTTTCGCTGAATTGTGAGATGTCTTTCCACTCAGGCCGTTTCATTTCGCCCTTCCATGCCATGATCGGTGAAATATCTGGATCTTTACGTTGGGCATCTTCCAGTTCTTGCTGATTCCATCCATCCTTTGCTTCGGTCGTTATCCTCTGAATGGTTTCTCCGGTTTCTTTCCGTTCTACACGGTGACAATGCTTGCAGTTCGGTGGGCAAGGACGACGTGAAAGCGCATCGGCATTACCGTGGATTCTTCCTCTTCGGTGAACAATTTCAAAATCGTAGGACTCGAGCCTTTCGATCCATCTGCCTACTTGGCATTCGGGGTTCTTAAACTGAAGTAGCCATTTAAGCGATGCATGATCCGTTCGAAGAAGGAACTTTTGACCAAAGAGATATTTGTGAAAATGTTTTGTTGCTTCTACAATGGCTAATAGCTCTCGGCGAGTTACGCAATAGTTCCTTTCTGATTTTGAGAGTACTCGGCTGTGTATGATAGCACTCTTTCCTGCCCGTCGATCTCTTGTGATAGTACTGCTCCGATACCAACATTGCTGGCGTCAGTGTCTATGATGAAACCGTGACCTCGTTTTGGATACGCCAGAACTGGGGAGTCGCAGAGTTGGTCTTTTATTCTCTCAAATGCCTCCTGGCACTGTTGACTCCATGTAAATAGCTTTCCTTTTTCTGTTAACTGATGCAGACATTTCGCTGTGTTGGCAAAGTCTTTTATGAATCGACGGTAATATGTCGCTAAGCCTAGGAAGCTGCGCAACTGGTGTTTATCACTCGGAGTAGGCCAATTTTTCACCGCCAGTATCTTTGCCGGATCCGTCTATATACCATCAGCTGAAACGATGTGACAAAGTGCACTTTTTCGGACTCAGTTTTAATTTTGCCGCTCGCAGTCGCTGGAAGACTTCCTGTAGATTTTTTAGATGTTCCTTGAATGTTTTGCCGATAACGATCACATCATACAGGTAAACGAAACAAGTTTTCCAACTCAGGCCACGCAAAATGAATTCCATTAGTCTTTCAAACGTAGCTAGAACATTGCACAGGCCAAATGGCATTACGATGAACTGCCACAGTCCACTGCCGACAGAGAATGCTGTTTTCTCTCTATCTTTTTCATCTATCTCCACTTGCCAGTAACCACTTTTCAGATCCAACGTTGAGAACCATTTAGCATCAGTCAGGGTGTCCATGATATCGTCGATTCTAGGTAGTGGATAGCTATCCTTTTTCGTAACATCATTCAGTTGCATGTAGTCCACTCAAAAACGGGTACTGCCGTCCTTCTTCTTTACCAGCACCACTGGCGATATCCACGGGCTCTTTGATTCTTCGATGATTCCCTGATGCTCCATAGTTTTGACCATTAAATTGACTTCTCCTTGCTTCGCTAATGGTACTCTTCTTGGTGGTTGACGTATCGGTGTAGCACTTCCGATATCTATACGATGTTTCACTAAGTTTGTTCTGCCATAGTCGTCATCACCGGTGGAAAAGACGTCGCTGAATCTTTCGATTAAATCTACTGCTTGCTTGTGTTGTTCTCCTTTAAGGTTGCTTGACTGAAGAAGTGTTGATGTTACATTGTTCTTCCTTCTTGGCTTAGCTTTAGAGGGTACGTCATGTGATTCTGCCTTGTCGATACTCGTCACCGCCGATATTGGATCACAGCTGCCAATTACATCACCTTTCTTTACGCTGGTAATGCTGTCTGAAACGTTGAGGACTCTTATTGGTACCATCATCTTCTCATTCCTTTTTACGAGCGTTTTTCCTAGTATTAGACTTCGTAATGCAGGTGTCGTTTCTGGTTCTATGAGGTAGCCGATTCTACCCGGGATCACCATCGAGCTCTGCCCAAATAACATTCTCAGATGATTTTGGTATATTCGCATCTTCGCACAATATAACTCGCAGCTTTGTTGTGTTGGAGGATGTTATTTCCATCGGGATTTCAATATTCCGCCACTTCATTATTCGTTGTCCTAAGTCCAGCTGGATACCGTGTGGTTTCAGAAAATCGATTCCAAGGATACACTCATCGGTAATGTCAGCTACCACGAATACATGCGAGAAGGTCAAATCCCCAAGCTGTATGTCACGAGTTATTTCTCCATGGACCGTTGTTTCTCCTGTAGCAGTGCGAAGTGCGTGGTGGTGTGAAGTACGGTCTACGAGGTCAGATCTTAGCACTGACCGTGTTGCGCCTGTGTCGACTGTTATGATGCATTTTAATTTGCCGACTCGACCATTCATGCATAAGTCGTTTTCACAACGATGAAGTCGAGAAACTGCGATGATGGTTTCGGGGGCGTCGATTCTACCAGCCAACTTCTGCCGCATGAAGTTGGCCTTTACTCGTTTCCCGGACTGTCATTGGACGAAGCGTGCTCTCGTGACGGTTCGCCCCTTCCTCCCCTTTGTTTAGCAGCGCAGCCGGAACAGTAGTTGGTCGCTTTTCTGGGCTTACGGCAGTCGCGTCTTAAGTGTCCTGCCTGTCCACAATTCCAACATGGGGGGGCACCAGATCCTTCGCTCAGCTTGGTGTACTCTGCTCTCTGACACACACACTCTTCTACTATTTCTCGGACTCAATAGTTACTCCGCGAGCTTTGTTTGGCAGCTTCGAACGTCAGCCCATATACTAAAGCTTCGCCAATCGTTTTCTTACCTGCCAATTTTAACGCCTGTTGCAGCTCTCTGTCCTGTACAGCATTGTTAAATGCGAAAACAGTTGTATCGTTGCGTTGCTCTGTTTGCGCATTGGGCAGCGATAATAGTATGAGTCGTTCAATATCGCGTGCCAGCTCTTGAAGTGTTTCACCATTCTTTTGAGTTCGGTTGTACAGTTGTGTTTTGTAGATCTCTCGCATGTGGTCACTGCCGTAATGAAGATCCAATATCTGGACTAACGTTGAAAAATCTTGTTGTTGCTCCTGCGGAATCGTTTGAAGATCCTCTGCTGGTAGACCTCTTAGCGCCAATATATGAGCCATTGTCCATCGAAGATTGGAGCTTTGAGACCCTTGTGCGTAACGTGTTCTGTCTTGATGACACCAGTCGCTTTCACGTTATCGAAGTCCCTTTTTAGGCGTTCGACTTCTTCTTCGAAGATTCGAAGTTTCTTCTCTACGTTTTCTTCTATTGCCTTACCCATGGTGTCTATTTTATTATTTTGCAGTTCCAATTTTTTGTTGAGGTCCTTTGAGGTCTGATCTAATTTCTGATTAATGTCCGCAGATTGTTGATCTAATTTCTGATTCATGTCCGTTGTCACAGCTGATTATTGATCTAATTTCTGATTCATGTCCGCAGATTGTTGATCTAATTTGTTCATCATTTGTTGCATTAACTGTGTTAAAGCATCCGATGTACCAGAACACTCTTCTCCACGAGCTTCTTTGATTTGGAACTCAAAAATATCCAGCATCCTCACCCTCAGCCTCAAGTGTCTCGATCATACGGCTGACGAGTTCAGACTTGCTCCCTGTCGTAGGTAACTGAGCTCTTCCTTCAGCTCCGTTAATTTTAAGTCCTTTAGATAACGCGGCATTTTCACTACCGATTATTTCAAGTTTTTCCGCGATTCGAATTCACTTAAATTTACTTAACTAATTAAAGTCATTGCTCACTAAAGCACTCGTGAATATTCGATTTTACAAAATTCTCACTGTCCGTTCGAGAATTTTAGTTTCACTTTTTCGCTCTCACAAAATTATCCGTTCGAAAATTTTAATTTCACTCGCGATTTTCAACCCGAATTTATCCTTGAAATCCCACTTCTGACACCAATTGTTGCGAGCTAGGGGTTCGCCGGGATGTCAAGTAAAACACGATTCGTTTAAAAATAAGTGATAATTTATTTATTCGCACTTTGACTTAATTCGCACTTTAACTTAATACGCACTATATGGTACCACCGATATTGTTCTATCGCGTTCTTGCACCGGTTCGCGTTCTTCCACAGATGTCGCTGAATGACTGACTGCTGTCTGAAGGCTACGTACATTTGTACCATTTTTCCCGAATTCTCGAACGTTCCTGGTGTGTGTCGTCGGTTGTGTGTCTCGACTGTACTGGAAAGGTCTAGATCTTTAATTATGGCTTTTTACATATTAAGGAACTGTCCTATAAAATTCTGGCAAATTCGGGAAAGATCAATATTGCGTGGTTGCCAGATCTATAACAATATGATACTCTAGATGAAATGAGAAAGGGTTCAATGTACCGGAAAATATGTCACCTCTAATTCTTTCGAATAATTAATAATGACTTTTGTATGGGAGGTGGTAGAAGCAGAGGATGACGGTTTGTAATTTTTGGATATGACACCTAATGTGGTATGCAAAATATTTCGTGCTAAATTTAAGGTTTGTAGCTTTCATTATTTTCAATTCGACATAGTTTTCCTAAATTTAGGGCATTTGTATGAGAGGTGGCAGAGAAAGTGGAGGGGCTTAGAAGATTTTTAAACTGCTTATCAACATCATTATCGCCAGGCTTTGTTTCAATTTCAAAGTCGATAGCTCTCATGGCCGGCGCGACTGGCTCGTACATGGCGTAATCTGGAAGTCCACAATTTCATTTGAGAATTTCGTTCAATGATGAAGCACATTTTTGGCTAAATGGCTATGTCAATAAGCAAAATTGCCGCATTTGGAGCGATGATAATCCACAAGCCATTGTCGAAACACCATTACATCTAGAAAAAGTCACCGTTTGGTGCGCTTTATGGGCCGGGGGAATCATTGGTCCATATGTCTTCAAAAATTATGATGGTCAGAATGTTACAGTCAACGGTGAGCAGAGATATGATTACTAACTTTTTCGTGCCTCAATTAGCAGGCATTAGTATCGCAGACGTGTGGTTTCAACAGGACGGCGCCACATGCCATACAGCGCGCGATACAATTAACTTACAGAAAGAAACATTTGATGATCGCTTAATTTAACGAAATGGACCTGTTAACTGACCACCTCGTTCGTGTGACTTGACGCCATTCGATTTTTTTCTTTGGGGATATGTAAAGTCCCATGTCCACGCCGATAAGCCAGAAACTTTTGAACACTTAGAAGTCAACATTCGACGCGTTATTGCTGAAGTACAGCCTGATTTACTGCGAAGAAAATTGGACCTCTAGATTACGCCATGTACGCGCCAGCCGCGGCGACCACATGCCCGAAATCATATTCAAACATTAATACTATAAAAGTATCTTTCAAATAAAGCCAATTTCATGGATACTAAAAACATTTTTTATTACAATGCAAAGTTCTCCACCTCTAAAAAACACCCTGTATCTACAATCCACCCAAAAATGAACTTTTTATCTTGAAGGATTTGAGAGTTTTTACAGAATGACCTGTGTTATAGGCAATTTCGGCCTTTATGTGCAATGCACAAACACAGTCATGGAGGGAAGGAATGGGATTAGGAGGGTAGGGGAAGAGGAGTGAGAATGACCGTAACGAGTGGAGAAGCTGATATATTTATTTTTTTCAGCTGTACTGGCTGCTACTGACAAATATTTGCAGATGTTATGGGGGACTGAATGATAGAAAGCGAACAGAATCCATCTACTGAGTATCTAGGCCTTCTTGAAGTGGAACTGTTTCACTTTTACACCGTTTGCCCATTTTATTTCGAATAATTTTTCATCGCCAGTTAATGTGCGCTGAGCGTACACGTACGGCGTACAGTCAGACGGATTTTTTTTTATTTTTAAGCTATTTTAGTCATGAAACGCGAAAAAACAAAATTTCAGGACATATTTTTAGTATTCCCTATCTGCTACCACCCTACCCTGCATATTGAATTAACACGCAAATTCCTCAACTTGCCCCGAAAATAATAATGTTACGTCCGACTTGTTAGCAGATATTATTTGTTACATTCCAAAAACAATTCGGCACTCTAAACAATGGTTGGTGCCCTTGCCAGAGTTGAGAGCATAACCTAACAGTTTGTAAACTTTGATTCGAAAACAATGTTCCGATAGATTTAAAATATAATTTTGCAATACACTAGTTACATCACTACCTCAGTTACGTAACCGAAGTCGGCATTCGTCTGGATCCAAACGATACAATTAGGTCATAAAATTATGTAAACATGTTGTATCTGCAGACCAGACGAATCCTCTTCAAATAATCGTAAAAGTTACGTACCCTTCACTAATGCATTAAGGGTATATGGTTATGTACCCTGCGTTAATGCATTAAAGGTATATGGTACCTGGAAGGTCGGGATTCATCCGGGTCGGCACATCAAAGAAACGATACCAGATGAATCCCGTACAAACAAATCATAAATATATGTATAGTATTTAAGTCCTAGGTTAATAAGAAAATGTGTTCAGTATTTTGTGATTTGTAAAGCGAGTAAGGTGAAGCCCTGCTCAAATAAAGATATTAAGAAAATTAAAAGTCTTTTAATTTTATAAAATCGCGGAATCATCGATCCAAGATTCGATTAAAATCAGAATCATCTAATTGGCGCAGTCGGTAGGATATTCACAAACGGTGGATATCCTTTAATTACTTACGCGTACTGCAAACGTAAGTTTATAAAAGTGCTTTTAGCCAACTTGGCCTTCGTGAAATAGTGAGCCAAAACGTCCAAGAAATTAAATTCTGGGCTAATAAAATCATAACATTAAAGTAAGCCTATTGCAAAGGGCACAGCAAGAATTTTAAAAGAATTCGCTGATACTGTGTATAAGTGGACAAGGATCTGGGCGTCAAGGCTATAACAAAGACCAGATTTGAAATTTCGTTTTTGTCTGAACGGAAACCTTGTCAGTTTTAATAAAGGTTTTCGAGAGCCATAATTCTCAACAGTGGATCAATAAATAACGAAAAGTTATTGAGATCAATTAATTGAAAAGCCGAATGTTTCCATACCGGAATCACCACTCAAACAGCAGTGACGAAGAATTCGAAGATATTCATCACAACTCGGAAGAAGTGACGCTAGACGAACGAGCAACGCAAAATACACCGAAAGGAAATTTCATCGTACCAGCCAGACTCACACCGCAATCCAGCTACAGCGAGATACCGATACCAACACTTTCAGGACTTCCGAATTCAGCAACTATTGAAGAGGAAAACAACATGGCTCTACAACTGAACCTATCACCATTAAAGCATCTTAAGTATATCGGTGAGTTTAACGGTCAAAACCGACATGATCTAACATCTTTCATTCAAACTATTGACGATATAATGCCTAGCTTAAGTAATTATAATAGAGAATCACAGTTAATAATATTTAATCTAATTAAAACCAAGATCACGGGAAGAGCCCGTCAGACAATAGAAATACACGCTAACGCTAAAACTTGGGATGAAATGAAAAAAATCCTAATTAATCAATTCAGCTCATTAAAAACCTCTAAACAACTATATGACGAGATAAGGGATTGTAAATTCAAAACTAACGCTATAGACTATTATAACAAAATTACGTATATCCTCTGTGAACTAAATAATAAATGTAAACAGGAGGGTAATGACCGAGAAATACCACTCAATATTCAAACTGCCCTTGAAACTTTTAAATACAATATGGCAGAGCCCATGAGAACGATCTTGTATTCGAGGAATCCCTCCACCTTAGAAGAATGTCTTAGTACATTAAGCACAGCAGGTCTTCTATACAATAATAATAATTTCAGGGAAAATAGAAATCAAAGAACTTTTAGAAACCATCCTATTCAAAGAAATCATAATAATCTTTTACCAAATCAAAATAACTATGAAACACATAATTTCAACAACAATAGACAAAGACAATTTGATCAAAGACAATACTCTGGACAAGTAAGACAAAATAATTATCAACAGAACCCGTTTAGACAATACTCTGGACAAGTAAGACAAAATAATTATCAACAGAACCCGTTTAGACAAAACTCAGGACAATATAGACAGAACCAAAATAGCCAAGTGCAACATAGACCTGAACCTATGGATATTAACATTAACGAAGGTGCAAATAATGCCAATAATTCCGAAAATTTTCCTTTAACAGCCTCGGAAACGAAAACCAATTGCCATATATAAAATTGAAAACTCGCTTAGGACATATTAAAGTCTTGATTGATACTGGAGCAACAAACTCACTAATCAACCCTGGAATATGTCAAAAGAAATGGGAAAAGCCATTACAATTACCAATAAAAATAAAAACTATAAGCAATGTAATTGAAGTAAAAGAATATGTTGAAGTCCCAAAATTCCCAGAACTCAATATGGTTAATGATCCCAAATTTTTAGTAATGAAATTTCATAACAAATTCGACGGACTTATAGGTAATGACATATTAGTAGAAAACAATTTTGAAATTAATTACCCCGAAAGAAGAATAACCTTCAATAAGCAACCAATCCCATTCTACTTTAACGAAATCGAAGAAAGAGAAGCAGAGCTATATAAAGTACCGAAAGAATTAATCGACAAAAGTGTTGAAATAAATTTTATAGAAAAGTATAGTAACATAAAAAGTTTAATATGTACGGAACACATGAACCAAGAAGAACAAACTAAACTAATTCAAACATTAAAACCTTTATCAGACGTTTTCTACCGTGAAGGAAATGATCTCACCTTTACTCATGCCATTAAGCATACCCTGAAACTTACAGATGATAAACCTGTATATACGAAAACTTATAGATACCCAGAAATCCATAAAAAAGAAGTCGATGATCAAATGGAAGACATGCTAAAACAAGGAATTATAAAACATAGTTCATCTCCATATTCATCACCCGTTTGGGTAGTGAAGAAGAAACTGGATGCTTCGGGCAAAGAGAAATGGAGAGTTGTAATAGATTACCGTAAGATCAACGAACTAACAATAGATGACAAGTTTCCCATTCCCAACCAAGACGATATTCTTGATAAATTTGGAAGGGCAGTGTATTTTTCCAAACTAGACTTAGCTAGAGGATTCCATCAGATAGAGATAGCAAAGGAGGACACTTACAAAACAGCATTTTCAACAAATACAGGGCACTACGAGTTCTTACGCATGCCCTTTGGTCTAAAAAATGCACCAGCCACATTTCAGCGCCTAATGAATTCAATTCTAAAAGAATTTGTAGGAAAAATTTGCTTCGTGTATATGGACGATATTATCATCTACAGTACTTCACTAGAAGAACACCTCCTATCCATAAAACGTATATTCCAAAGACTAAGGGAAGTCAATCTGAAACTACAGCTAGACAAATGTGAATTTTTCAAAAGAGAAATTGAATTTCTCGGACATCTAGTTACGACTGAAGGCATCAAACCAAACCCTGATAAACTAAACGCAATTGTTAAGTTTCCCATACCAACAACTGCCAAGCAAATTAAGTCTTATTTAGGATTGGTAGGATACTACCGTAAATTTATCAAAGATTTCGCCAAAGTTGCGAAGCCCATGACACTAAGATTAAAGAAAAACAGTAAAATTAATCCATACGACAGTGACTATAAAGAGTCATTCGAAACCCTTAAGAAACTAATAACATCAGACCCAATTTTGAAATACCCTGACTATAACAAAGATTTTGTATTGACTACAGACGCAAGCAATTATGCCTTAGGAGCTGTGCTATCACAAGACGGACACCCTATAAGCTTCGCGAGTCGTACTTTAAACGAACATGAAATTAACTATAGCGCTATCGAAAAGGAACTACTAGCCATAGTTTGGTCAACCAAATACTACAGGCCCTACCTGTACGGAAGAAAATTTACCGTTAGAACAGACCATCGACCTTTAACATGGCTCAGTACATTAAAAGAACCTAATAGCAAACTTCAAAGATGGAAGATCAAATTAGAAGAGTTTAATTTCAACATAGAATACCTACAAGGAAAAGAAAACGTAGTAGCAGACGCACTTAGCCGTGTCGAAATAAATAACAACGAAATTCATGGAGAGAATAACGAAGAGGACGCCCAATCGAATGTAGCCACAATCCATAGCGCCATGGAAGATAACTTAGACTATATCCAAATATCAGAATTACCCTTAAATATGTTCAAGACCCAAGTAATAATAAAAAGATCAGCAAATAGTTCCGTAAAAAAGGAAAAGACACGCGGAAACAAACTTCTGTTTAGAGTATATACTAACGACTGTAACGAAAATTTAATAAATTACCTGTTTCGAAATCATTTCCCAACAAAAGGAACCGTTGGAATACTGATAGAAAACATCATTGACTTTAACCTGTTTCAGAACGTATACTTGAAATATAGAGAAACCAACAAAGAATTGAAATTCATCAAAACCAACTATCATCTAAGAGAAATTAAAGACAGAGACGAGCTATTGCAAGAAATTAGCAATGAACATAACAAAAATAATAACCACCCCGGAATAATAAAGACTTACGAAATTCTGAGAAGAATATACTATTACCCAAACCTAAAACAGGAAATCCAAAGGTATATTAACAACTGCCACGTATGTAATACAACAAAGTATGACCGAAACCCTATTAAAGAACCACTCGTGCTAACCGAAACTAACAAGAAACCAAGGGAAAAATATCACATAGATATCTACTTTAAAGATAGGATACCATATTTGACATGCATCGATAAATTTTCAAAATATGCTCAAGCAGTAAAACTAAAAAGTAGGAACTGGCTCGACACATTGAGAGGTTTAAAACGTATATTTGAAACAATGGGAAAACCAGAAAATATAACGACAGATAACGAATCCAGCATGAAACAAGTTGATGTACAAAATTACTTGGCAAAGGAAAAAATAAATATTAATTTCACTACACCCAACAATCACACCGGTAATGCAGATATAGAAAGATTGCATAACTCCTTAAACGAACATATTCGAGTAATCACAGTTAGAAAACAGATAAGAGAAATAGAAGAATTCGACGAACATGAAGACGAAGTACACCTAGCACTGAGATATTATAACAACATCATCCATACACAAATAAAGGAAAAACCCTTCGAAGTACATAATGGAATAACTAACGACTATGAAAACATATATAAAAGAATTATAGAGAATAAAGAGAAATATATAAACAAAATAAATGAAAAAAGGAAAACTGCAGAAGCAAGTCCCCAGTACGTAAAAATTGACAGCTTAGTTAGGAAAAAACGTAAGCCTATTAAATTCAGAACTCAAATGCAAAAATCAGCTATACCAAATCACTTTTTCAGTAAAAATAAACGTTTTATAAAAAATCAGCTAGCGAAAAAGAAAAAATTCGAAACTAACCAAAATCCAATATCATTGCAAGACTCATCATCATCATACTGATAATGACGCCCACAATAGATTCTCAATCCATAGAAATATCAAATATAGCAGAAGGGAACGGATATATAATAATCCAAAAAGAAAAGATAAGAATTATAGACTACTATACACACATCATACATACCATAAATCTAACCCTCTACGATGAAAATTTTATTGAATTAGTATACAACGTTGATTTATTAAACACAAATTTTCCAGAATATGATATAACAGACTTAGCTTACGAGTTACAACATTTGGAACACGAGATTCAATCCCTCAAACTACCTACGAAAGATAATAGAAAACTAAACTTACACAAGCGATTGTCCCAAACTAACAAACCTCGAAATAAAATGAGTATAACTACTACTGCGAAACCAGATGAAATAGATATAAGAAATAAATTTCTCGAAACCATTTCCAAATTGAATTTGAATACAGTAATTCCCATAGACAACGAAATCTTTAAAATCTATAGAATGGCTCAAAGCAAACTACTCCCAGTAGAACGAATTAAAGAACTTGATACACGATTAAAAAACTTACTAAACTGTAGACAATTAGGACTCGAACTGAATTGTACTACGACCGGATACTCTAGAATAAAACGAGGAATCATTAATTTATACGGACGCACACTTAATCGGTTAGGAGGAGTAATGGACGACGAGGACGCAGCACGCATAGAGGCTCATTTCGAAAATATCGAGAAGAATCAGAAAACCCTTTTTAACAATCAAAACCAGGTCATACAAATTTCCAACACTTTCGACAGACAAATGAAAACCCTTACAGATAAGCTTAACCAAAATAAAATTGAATTAAAATCAAAACTTGACGAGATAATAATAGAAACGAATAGAATTAAATTAAGCCAAATTATTTTGGAACAGAGAATTAAAATCTCATCCGACATTCATATTTTTAATGAGCAAATTGAGAAAATCAAGGAGATAATATTAAATTCTAAAATAGGTACTCTCAGTAGATACATAGTAGAGGACGACGAAGCTGACCAATTTAAAATAACAATAGATAAGTACCCAGATGTAAAAAGCGCTATAGCTCTAAAAGAAAACCTAATTTTAATTATAATTGGAATACCCCAATTTGTAAACCAACTATATCAAAAATATATTATAGAACCTATACCAAATAAGAACAACAATGTATAACTTGTAACTAGCATAAGAGATATCCTAGAAATTAACGAAATACTATACTATCCTTCCAACATGAAAAGCAAGTTACATGAAATAAGAGAAGAATGCATAAAAGAAATTATGAAAAAAGAAGTTAATAATTGTGCATTCGAGAGATACACTGATTTTAATATTAATCAAATTACAGAATCAACCATTGTAAAAAAAAAAAAAAAATTCCAACAACCTAGTTATAGAACATAATTGTAACAAAAAAAGATCTATGATAAGTAATGGAAACATCCTTATGAGATTCGATAATTGCGAAATTACGACAAACAATATAAAATACAATAACTTCAAAATACCATACTTTGCTCATAAAATATTGCCAAACTACAATAAAATTTTAAATTATACAGTAATTAAAAAGCTTACACTCGAAGAACTTAATTGGCGGTATCAGAATTTTACAAAACTAAAAGAGCTAGAAACATTTAACAATAACAAGAATTACACAACGCAATCATGGATTAATTACGTGTTTCTTACCTGTATCATAATTGTAACAATAATTGTAATAACATTCTACCTGTATGCTAAAACCAAAACTTATAATATAACAATACCCACGATCTTGAATCAAAACAGGGAGAAAAGACATACCAATGGTAAATGTTCGCCAGGAGTCGAATCTACAGGAGGGAGGAGTTACATCACTACCTCAGTTACGTAACCGAAGTCGGCATTCGTCTGGATCCAAACGATACAATTAGGTCATAAAATTATGTAAACATGTTGTATCTGCAGACCAGACGAATCCTCTTCAAATAATCGTAAAAGTTACGTACCCTTCACTAATGCATTAAGGGTATATGGTTATGTACCCTGCGTTAATGCATTAAAGGTATATGGTACCTGGAAGGTCGGGATTCATCCGGGTCGGCACATCAAAGAAACGATACCAGATGAATCCCGTACAAACAAATCATAAATATATGTATAGTATTTAAGTCCTAGGTTAATAAGAAAATGTGTTCAGTATTTTGTGATTTGTAAAGCGAGTAAGGTGAAGCCCTGCTCAAATAAAGATATTAAGAAAATTAAAAGTCTTTTAATTTTATAAAATCGCGGAATCATCGATCCAAGATTCGATTAAAATCAGAATCATCTAATTCACTACTCTTGCAACCGCTGTGAAAAATACTAGGACAGTATGAGTGTGAGTCCAAGAAGCAAAAGGATCCATACCCTCATCGAACACTGACTCACATGCTTTATCAGTTGCCTTACTACATGAGTAGCATGACGTCCTACATTCGATTCTAACCCATACCAAATAAAGAACCTGAATTATTTCGGGAAACATCAAATCAGGGGTCCAGTGATGATAACCACGTGCTGTCGCTGTCTACATAGTTTTTATCCATACTAGCGAACTTCTTACATCCATCAATTGGCATTTTTATTATGGTCTCCTTTCGCTGAATCTTGGACTGGGGATGACAGCTTTTTACGGTCACGTTTATGCAAGGAAGTAAAGCATCCTGTGTACTAGAGAGACGATATACAAGAAAGTGAACGTAATCGAAGGGTATGGTGTGGAGTAATGTTACACGTTATAATCGACTTGATTGAAATGTGTTGAAATTGTCTCATTACGCACTATTGCGAAATTCCTCATATCCTTAGGATTTAAGCGAGTTGTATATGTCTTTTTCACTTTTTCCTTAATCGTGCTAGAGCTACTCGTAGTCCCTTGGCTGGTTGTTCACAACAACCTGTTTACAAATTAGGATTTTCGCTGTAATTTTGCAATTTAACTAAAAAGGACTACGATTATACGTAAAGCCCAATCATACGATACTCTAGATGAATTAGAAATTTTTGTGATCTTAACAAAATTTTGTATGAGGAGTGGTAGGAGTGACAGCATTGAATTAATTTTTTTTCACATCATGCTTGAATAGCTATAGATATGGTTTGGTGAATGTTTTCACAGTGCATTTCGAATTGAAAGAAAAGATTTCCGGATTCTACACTGTTACGCTTTATTATTCGTGACTTTTCGGTCTTTGCTGAGATAAAGGTCTCAGCAGAGACCGAAACGTCACGAATAATAAAGCGTAACAGTGTAGAATCCGGAAATCTTTTCTTTCAATTTATCAAACTGATCGACAATTACAAATGACAATTATTATATTGACACCCCTTGTTGTTAAATTAGTTAATTAGGGTTAATTAATTAGTATCAGGTAGTTAAATTAGTTAAGGATTTCTGGGTACGGATTTTGTTCTTACCAAATTTTAAGGCAGGTAGCCAAACTGCTGATAACTTGTATCCGGTGTCTCGGTTGAAGTTCTGTGGATGTTTAGAAATTTCTATTGCTTCTCGTACTATCCGTTGATAATATTGATTTGTCCTGGCCAGAATTTGCACGTTGTCAAAATCGATTGTATGGTCCTCTGTAGTTGCATGTTCCGCGATCGCTGATGACTGTATCTGGTTTTTCCGTGTGCATCGTTGGTGCTCGTTGATCCTTGTTTGGACTGTGCGTCCCGTTTCTCCTATGTATACTTTATTGCATGAGCCGCATGGTACTTTGTATACTCCTTCAGTCTCCAATGGTTTTTTGTCCTTCTGGTTTCCTAAAATTCCTCGGATTGTAGTCGGAGTAGTGAATGTTGTCTTGATGTTTGATTTCCGAAGGATTTTTCCCATCTTATCCGTCGTGCCCTGGATGTAAGGTAGTTTTACCCATCGTTTGTCTGCATTTCCTTCTTCAGTGTCTTCTCGTTCTGTTGTCCTTGGATGCTTCGGTTTCCACGCCTTGTTAATTTCGCTCGCTTTGTATCCATTTGCTCGGAATGCCCGATTCAACTGTTCCTTTTCCTTTCGTAGACTGCCCGGATTTCCTTCAGTTATGCGTCGAGCTCTGTGTATTAGGGTCTTCAGTACGCCTGTTTTCTTACTTGGGTGGTGATGAGAATGAGCGTGGAGATAAATCCTAAATTTTGTATAAAACATTTTGATATCAACCTTACCGCCATGTGAAAAAATTAGTTTAATGTCGTCACCCCCTCTACCACTTCCCCTACAAAATTTCTTAAGATACAAAAATTTCTCTTCCATCTAGAGTATCGCACGATTGGGCTTTATGCCCAATCGTACTCCTGTTATGTTTTTGTTTTGTTTTCGTTAATACGTGGTCCAACTTCCCTTGCTACCGAGCAAGGTTTACAAATAGTGCTCTCCAGAGATCTTGCAAGGATATTTATGTCGTCGGCATATGCTACGAATTGTGTGGATTTGAAGCATAGTGTTCTCTTGGTGTCAACGGGATGTTTTCGAACAAAATATTCGAGTGTCGATTTGAAAAGCATTAGTGCGAGGCCGTCACCTTTCTTAAGACCGTTATCTGTTTTAAAACTGGAAGTCAGATCGTTTTCTACTCTGACTTGTGGCAAAGACTCGATCATTGTCATTCTTGTAAGCCGAACCAATTTCGGTGGGACTCCAAACTCTAACATGATTTTATATACAGTACGTGCCTGTCAATATTGTCGTATGCTTGTTGGAAGTCAACAAATATCTGGAGCACATCAATATATTCCCAGCATTTTTCCAGCACCTGTTTAACTGAGAATATCTCTCCGTGGTCGATCGTCCAGCTGTAAATCCGCCTTCGTATTCACAAATTACTTTGTCAGCATAAGACTTAATTCTCGTTTCCAGAATTTTCGCCAAGATCTTATAGGACTCACACAACAAAGAAATTCCTCGGTAGTTTTCGCAGCAGAGTTAGGAACTTTTTTATAAAGTGGACATATGACGGTTCTGCGCCAATCTTCAGGAAGTGTTTTCAGCGTCCATTTGTCCGTGACTAATCTGTGTAGGAGATGTGCTATGCAAGAGTCGCCGGCTTTCAAAAGTTCAGCTGGAATTTGTTCAGTGCCCGGCACTTCGTTTTTTGGGTGGTTCTTCAAGGCCGTTTTTACTACTTCGAGCGTGGGAGGACTCAAAGAAGATCCTTCATCAGCTGTCACATCAGTTATACCTGCTAAAATGTCTGCTGCTGCTGCTGATAGTGCGGATGATGGGCTCGAATTGAGGAGTTGTTCAAAATATAAACAAAGTTTCTGCGTACTTTAAATTAAAGTGAACTTGTTTTATTTTTACTCGAAATCCAGCGACCCCTTGCGCACTTCAATATTTTTATATGTGTGTATATGTACCAACACTATACCGCTCATTGAATGTTCGAGATCTTCAACCACTATTCTCGACAACGGCAACACTGCACTAATAAAAGAACACCTGCAAGTTATTTTCCACGAACGAAAGCAAAAACAATAACACGCGGCGACGGTTGAGTTGAAGTATAAAATGGGCGAGCATTCGTAAAAAGAGGCAGTGGATGCTCGAAACAAAAGATTAGAAAATCTGTGATAAGCAGCTCGTATATTAAGCGATATAGTGTGAATAAAAAGTGTTAAATCATTTATGGAAAAAGTAATAAATTTGTTGGTTATTTTAAATCAAAAGCGACCTAATTTTATTTTTACTTGAAATCCAGCTAGAGCGCTTCAATATCTTGCTTCGATGTATAATCAAAGTTTAATAAAATCCATATGCATCGTAATCTTGTTCTTCAGTCCAAAAAGAACCTTGAACTTTAGACCTGAAAATATCTGAGCGTTTAACCCGTCTCCCAATCTTCACGCTATGAATATGAGATCTTCGCTAAATTTTACGATCCCGAAAAACTCAAACAGACAATGAATCGAAAATAAGCATCAGATTTACCTAGGGATATGGTTATACCGAGTCACTCCATGCAAGAAGGAGACACACTGAAAAAATTTTCACCTTTTCCAATTCACCATTCATGGAGTGGCGAGTTTAGTGGTTTTTTTTTGCCAATTTCATCCACTCGAAGATAAATTGTTTCTTCAAAATTATTGTTTGTGACGTTTTAGTCAAGTATTAAAAACTGCGCACAGTTCTTGATGTTAAGAACGTAATAAAAAAACGTCGAATATTTTAGGCCAAGTATTTTAGCTCGACATCAGCAGAAGAGGGCAGTAACTCTAGTTATACCTAGCCTTGTGACAACAGGGGGTAATCTAATTATTATACTCTAGATGAAATCTTAGAGTATTATAGGTTTGCCACAAAAATTGTAACGCTAAGAAATAAGGCTCGGAGAAAAAAAATTAATGATGCAGAAGTTCATATAATCACTCAAAAATTTCAAAACCGGAGGTCCGTCCGTATCCTCTCTAGCTTTAGAACACGTTGAGCTAGAGAGCTTTAATTTTGTACACGTCGTTTTAAACAAAAAAATAAGGTCAAGTTGGTGAACGGGCCAAATCGCTCCACTCCTTCTCCACCCTCCCATACAAAATGACACAATTTCGCAATTTGACAATAAACGAATTTGCTCAAAAAGTAAAAATGCTATTGATCTGAAATTTGGGATGTAGTACTTTTATGATGATATCAATCTACTGTATAAAAATTATTTGTGTCCTCCCGCTCCCATCACCTCCTATACAATTTGCACTTTTTCATGAAATACTATAAACAAATTTACTCAGTACGTATAAAATTGATCGAGCTCAAATTGTACACTAAATATTTATTTTGAAGTGTTAGTAAGACCAAAAAAAATTAGACGATTAGCTTTACCCCTTCTACCACCTCCCTTACAATATGACACAATTTCACATCTTTACAAAAAGTCAATTTTCTTGAAAAGTATGAATGCTGCTGATCTACAATTCAAAACATGTCAAAAGCGTGATGTTTGTAGTTATTTCTGAAAAAAAAAGTCATTAAGAACTCGCCCCTCCTTCTACCACCTCCCATACAAACTACACAATTTCATTAAATTCAGTTTTCTCAGTATCTATTAAATTTTTAAATCCTAAATTTTGCATAAAACATTTTGATAGCAACCTTAGCATGATGTGAAAAAATTAGGTCAATGTCGTCAACCCACCCTCCCCCACTACCTCCCCTACAAAATTTCTTCAAATAAAAAAATTTCTCTTTCATCTAGAGTATCGCACGTAGTCGAAGTCCTGTTATGTTTTTCACATAACATCGAACAATGAGTCGTACTTGTGGATTTTTTTTTTTCGTATAATGTCAACGAAAGATAAACACAGTTGGTTTGGTGAATGCTTTCACAGTGCATTTCGAATTGAAAGAAAAGATTTCCGGATTCTATACTGTTACGCTTTATTATTCGTGACGTTTCGTTTTTTGCTGAGATAAAGTTTGATAAAGGTCTCAGCAGAGACCGAAACGTCACGAATAATAAAGCATATCAGTGAAGAATCCGGAAATCTTTTCTTTCAAACTCTAGTTATTTGTTATGATGATTGCGTATTTTTAAACCAGAGATCTGTTTTATTTGCCGCCTGTAATGGCTTACGTGTACATAGGAAAATGGTTGACAAAGCAAAAGATTATGCGTGCAATTGACCACCTTTGTTCTGTATATTTTGGCCTAATAAGATTCATTATTTTTTAATAGAAATCAAAAACCCGAATAAAATCTGGCCTTTCAATCCTTTATAACTGGTTTTGCGGAAAAATAAAAGACTTTCGTTTTGTTCTGAATGGCAAACATATCGCCATATCAAATAAGTAACAAATTGGCTATAACCTCTTGACACTGACGATAACAATTGGTCTTGTGATAAGAGCAAACAAATTTTAATGATTACTCGCTCTCCGCTTATCGCTCGTATAAAAGGCAATCACCTAAGCGGTTTACTTTAGTCTTCGTTTTAGCCATTGTACTAAGTTATTTTGTGATCGACAAGTGCATCGTAAGTCGGAAAGTTTTTTAGGGAACTTAATATTTATTTTAAAAAATTAATAAAAACTTATTCGATTGTTCAAAAAAGTCATGGAACATTTTGATAGAATATTGTTTCAAGTACTTTTCAAAATCGCAAAAATTTATTGTAATTCATTCAACTTTTGTGAAGTGGATGTTTATTCCACAAATTTCGGGAAAAAATTCAATCTCACTATGAACCTCTATTTACAAGAGTATTGTAAAGATAGTCTGTTTGTCAGGCACTGAAGTACATTCACGTTTTTGATTAAACTTCACGCTCGTTATCACAAACGATAATACTATCCAAGTCATAATTTGGCCTTATGATTCATTCGCTCTCTCGATTGGCTTTGGAGATACAGTACATCATATATCTTCGAGAAAATCACCATAGCCGACTTGGTGATGTCAAATTTTTTTTTGAATTCAATGGCTTGATTTTTATTTCTCGATAATAATTAAACATTTTTTTTTCTCAAATTTAAATTAACTTTGTTTATCAGATGTCCTACAAAATAGAGAAATTGCCCGGCACCCGAACAATTCTCGGTGAGGGTCCGCATTGGGATGTAGAAACGCAATCATTATATTTTATCGATATATACGGTGCAACTATCCATCGCTACTCATACAAGGATAAGAAGGAGTACAAAGCAAAAGTTGGTAGGTCTTGAAAATAATTTTTTTTTAAACAAACTCAAAAAATAATTCACGAATTTCCAAAATTAATTTTTTTGTTTTTCATACAGAAAACGAAACAATGATATCATTCATAATTCCCGTCGAAGGAGAAAAAGATTGTTTCGCTATAGGAATTGGTCGTCGAGTTGGAATTATTCATTGGGATGGCGTATCACCAACAGCAAAAATTCTACGTATCGCTTTTGAGGTCGAGCAAGATAAGGATCATGAAAAAAATCGTTTCAATGATGCTAAAGCTGATTTAAAAGGACGCCTTGTAGCGGGAACTATGCGAATTGAACTTGATACTGATATTTTTGAACATCGTCTGGGCAGTTTATATATCGCTCATAACGACAAAAATGTTCAAAGAGTTCGTAGCAAGATTGGCATTTCAAACGGTTTAGCCTGGAACGAGAAAGGCGATAAGATGTATTTTATCGATTCGATCGATTTAGATTGTCGAGTATTCAACTATGATGTCAATAAGGGTGCTATTAAGGGTGAGTAAAAATATATATATAAAAAAAATAATAATAATTTTCGTTGAATTGAATTTTATTTATACAGACGAAGGACGCGTTTTAATTGATTTCAAAGTGAATGGTGAACGACCGGGTTTCGTACCGGACGGCATGACCATTGATAGCGAGGGGTTTTTGTATATTGCAACTTTTGGAGTTTCGAAAATCTTCAAAATCGACCCTAAGTAAGTATTCTAAATTTGAATACAATGATGTAAATTAATTATTATCAATTCTGTTTTAAGCTCTGGAAATATTGTACTTGCAATTGAACTTCCATGTGAACAAATTACATCATGTGCCTTCGGTGGTCCAAATTTGGACATTCTGTATGCAACAACGGCATCAATGAATAAAGCTGGCGATAAGCCGGCACCAGCTGGTTATACTTTTGAAATAACTGGACTAGAAGCCAAAGGTCTACCAATGCAAAAAGTTCGATTGTAATTTTAAGTAAATATTTAAATTTGAAGAATTTTGAAATTTACAAATCTAACTTTGTTATTAAATGTAGTGTGGAGTAAAGGATTTTCAGAAGTTATATATTTATATTTAAAGTAAGACGTATTGTTCCCCTCTCTGACTTATTGCTCCCCTGAGATTTTTTTTTGTTCAGAAGTATATTAAAAAGCGAACTAATAATAATAATCAAAATAGCGCACGCCTATACTGCCTTAGTTTAAATTTTACTGTATGGCGTAAAATTGATGCATACACCTATTCACCGCAAATGCTACTTTTATTGTAAGTTCCTTTCACTTGAACCATCAACAGCTTTAACCTTGACGAAATGCAATATCTGCTCAATCGAGAACTCAAACACAGTACCCTAAAAGTATCAAAACATGTGATCTTCTACTAAACAATCGTTCATCTTAGTATCTAAGAAACAGGTTCCTTGCTTTCTCAACACTCTCGTAGCCCAGTATTTCCATACTTTTTGGTCAGATGAACTTTTCAATCCTGAAAAGCTCTTTTCCATTTACAAACCAACCGTAAATCAAATATCACAACATGAAAGTTATACAGTCTTAAAAAAAAGCATTGAAAAATTAAATATCTTCAGTGATTTCGTGAATACCAAGCCGATCGGTTCGCTAGCAGTAATCGTTGACCACACATTTACGTAATACTCTCGGTAATCATAGTAAAAATTATATTTAGTGATTGCTTTATTATCAGCTATTATGTTACTAATACAGTTCGTAATATTTACTGTCTCTTGTTTTGTACTAAGTGTAAGTCAATAAGTGAAATAATTGTTGTGATTTTCCATAATTTCAAAGATATCGAGTTTTATTGAATTTTCACTTATATATCAAATTTCTCTAGATGAGTTACAAAGTTGAACTATTGCCGTCAAAGCTGGCAATACTCGGTGAAGGTCCCCACTGGGATATTGAGAAGCAATCTTTATATTTCTTAGATATTCGCGGTGGAACGATTCATCGATATTCATACGATGAGAATAAAGTTTACAACGCAACTATTAGTAAGCCATTGGCTACATAACACCTTACTATGCTAATTTTTCTTAAATTTAATTATCGTTTTGCCAGAAAATGAAAAACATGTTTCTTTCATCATTCCCGTTGATGGCGAAAAAGATAGATTCGCTGTGGGAATTGGAAAGCGAGTTGGTGTAATTCATTGGGATGGTTCGTCGGATCAAGCCGTTGTCGAAAGGATCGTATTCGAAGTGGAAAAAGAGGATAAATACAAATTTAATCAATTCAACGATGCCAAAGCCGATCCGAATGGTCGGCTTGTCGCTGGAACTATGCAAACTGAAAATCAAGATGCATTACCCGAAGATCGTACCGGTAATTTGTATACTTATTCGAAAGGCGGTAATGTTACGCTTGTTCGTAATCACGTTGCAATTTCGAATGGCCTGGCATGGAATCAGAAAACAAACAAAATGTATTATATCGATTCTCGCGATTATCGAGTTCGCGAATTCAATTATGATTTTTCAAATGGAACAATAGGTTTGTTTATTTTTTTTTAATAACGCGAATATATTTATTAATAATTATAAAATCATTTTTCTAGACGAAGGAGACATTTTAACCGATTTCCATGAAAATGGTAAAAATCCGGGATTCTCTCCCGACGGCATGACTATTGATAGTGAGGGCTTTCTATATGTAGCAACATGGGGTGGATCGAAAATATTAAAAATTGATCCTTCGTAAGTGAAATTATTAATTATTCTTTATTTTATTTCATGACTTGCAATTTTAGAAACGGAAAAATCGTAATGACAATCGACTTCCCATGCGATCAAATTACATCGTGTGCATTCGGTGGACCAAATCTTGATATTTTATACGCAACATCAGCATCGTTCGAAAGTAAACCATCGCCAGTTTCAGGTGCAACTTTCAAAGTAACCGGTCTCGAAGCGAAGGGCCTTCCGATGCAAAAAGTTCGATTGTAGGCGTATAGATATTAAGAATAATGCAGAATATAAAATCTGTTTTGAATCTCATTAACTAGTTTAATTTTTGAAATGATTCCTGAAACATGAAAGTTTTTTTTTTTTAATTTAATGATCTTTTACAATGGCACTACAGCCCAAAATTGGGCCTTGGTCTCCTGACCTTCAGGTTCCTTAACATTTTTTCATTATTTATTGTGCAAGGGTCGTTAGTCCTTCGCACAAATTTCTATCTACGAATTTCATTTTGGAAGATTCCAGTGACTAACGTGTTCCCCAAACAGGCAGCTTACTGGAACTATATGTTGGGTAAGTGAGTTCCATTATCTAAATTTTGTGGAGTGTCAGGTAGAAGTGGGAGGAGGGAAAGAGCCAAAAACTACACTTAATATTATCTCCAATACGATTGCAGATAGAAAGCTGAAAATTAGCATAGGTATAGAGAGGGTTGTGGGAAAAAACTTTAAAAATAATTGATTTTTTTTATCCATTGGCGTCCGAAAAGGGAGGGGGCTAAAAACAAATTGTCAGCCGAGCTTTTTTTTCAAATGATTATATCTTCAAAATTGCTTACTATAAAAAATTCATATTTTGGGACCGTTAAGGTTGCGTATAGATCCACCAGAATCAGCTTAGAGCGAGGCTAATCATTGCAAGAGGTTGGGTGGGGTGCAAAGAAAAACACTTAAAAATTAGTGTCTCAACTATATCTTAAGCTAAGTAATTGAATCTTAAAACAGATGTACATTAAACTGTGATAGTCTGGTTTCAACTTTCCTGGTGAAAGGGTCGACGCACTAGATTGCACGCTTGTAATATAACCGAGTTTTTAGAAGCTTTCATATTCGAATGCAAGAGCAAGCAATAAAGCGCGTTTAGTTTTTTTGGCTATGCAATATCCCAAAGTGCCGGTTAATTAAGAAACAAAAACATCCGGAAATCGAAAAACGCTTAAAAACAGAATAACCGTTTTAACCAATGTGTGCGTCTTTTTCACTCGAGGTCATCGCAAAGCGGAAACTTCATTGCGCCCATCCCAGCTAATTTTATATTTGCCGGCTAACGGGCCATAATCTAGCGAGTAATGTTGTCTGTGTTAAAGGCCTAGTTCCTGGCTCAGACGGGGTGCTCGTGTGGATTACTTTTCACGATTTTTGTTTGTATATTTATTGTTGTTTTTACTCGTATTACAGATTGTCTGTTTATTTATATTTATGTATTACCATTTATATTTTACTTTTGACTTATTTTGTTTTTTTCTCTTTTTTTACTTAGATTTTTATTTTTTTTTTTTATTTTAATTTTAATTAATAGCGTGACCTAATTTTATTTCATTTCTATTTGCGCTAGAAATGAGGGAAGACCTTCTTTCATTTCTACCACAAATAATTTTCCAGAATCACTGTTTTTTGTAATGGTCAATTTCGTAATTGATCAAGCAAATAAATGTTCGAGGTTTGGAATCTGCTTACCTCTCGCTATACACAAGCATAAAGACCGGTTATATTTGCACTGAGCGAAAGTAAAGTATTGTCAGGTAGTGAGCATTTTTATGCCATACCTAATTGGGTATTGCTATTTACATCCGCGATGATGTCGCTTTTCAATTAGTTCCGCATATAGAACATGGTTCAATCCAGAATTTAACTTCTACTGGATAAAAATAAATGTCCAAAGCCACATCATTTTTTTTTTCTGCTATGTTTATAGAAGTCCGGTAATGAGTACAACAAATACCACGATAGAGCTTGATAAGCTATCAACCGCAATTCATGCTATATAAGCTACACAACCAGACATTGTGGTCGTTGTCGCAGACGATTTTAATGTTCATAACGCTACCAGGCTTAAACATTCCAAACATATGGGGCCAGCCGGGTCGTGACGCTGAGCTCTTCGCATCTAGACAACCCTAGTAGACAACGCCACTCTGACATTGCAGGCTAGTCTTCAAATTTGCTCGACCTCTTCTTAAACACCCACCCACTAAAGTATGAGGTCTCCCTACAGGCTCCTCTAGGAACATCTGACCATTTTATGATTCACACAGTTTCCTATCACAGCAGCGAATTCACCGACTACGAAGAAACCACGTAGAACGGTATGGCACTATAAGAAAGCCAATTGGGAAAATCTTAATTCATTCTACCGCGCCTTTGATTGAAGGCTGGGCTTTGAGTCCGGAAACGTTATACCACCTCGCAACTTGTTACTGAGACAATCTTAAAAGACATGAGGCTTTTTATTCCATGCAATCTTCAACAATGAGTGCCTCGAAGCAGTCTTTTCTTACTTTTCACAAAAATCCGACGGTAGAAACCAGATACTCATTAAAAGTGGCAAGAAATGCCTACAATAAAATTTTAAAGCGAACTAAATTCGAACATGATCGGAAATGTCGACTTAGATCATTGAGAATCCCAAAAACTCAAGATCTTTCTGGTCGTTTGTGAAATCGGTCAACCAGAATTTCACCACATCTTCAACACCTCCTCTTCTTGATGGTGACCGAACCGTTGTTGATCCTGTTAAGAAAGCAAACCTTTTGGCAGCAAACTAGAAACTCGAAGCTTCCACAATCGAACCAGAGTCCTCCATATTTACCGGACTCTGGTTTCGAACTAGAGTTATTTCCAGGATCCTGCAGGAGCTCAATATTCACAAGTCTGGTGGGCCAGATGGCATCCCTCCTATTGTCCTTAAAAGCTGTGCTTCCACTCTAGCTAAGCCCCTTTGTAATCTCTACCATCTTTCATACTCTTCAGGGTGCTTTCCTAAGATCTGGAAGGTCGCGAATGTTCAGCCAATTCCAAAGAAAGGAGCCAAAGCGAACCCCGCTAATTACCGCTCCATGGCCCTTACCTCAGTGCTTTTAAAGGTAAGGGAAACTGCTGTCAATCGCAGGATGCTCAAATTTCTTGTTGATAATCTCGTATTTTGCTCGGGACGTTCTAGAGGCGATCTCCTGATCTATCTTACCGAGCGTGGGAGTTCCTGCATCTACACATTTGGAGAAGGCCAAGTTCTTGCTCTTGACATCGCCAAAGCGTTTGACAAAGTTTGGCACAATTGTCTCTTAGCCAAGCTGAAGGCCTTTGGTTTTAACACTTCGTTTCTTCAATGAGTTCGTTTCCTCTCCGAGCGCTCTATTCGAGTTGTACTAGACGGAGTAACTTCTGCACCCTTTTCTATTGATTCCGGCGTCCCTTAGGGCTCAGTTTTATCTCCCACTCTCTTTTTAGTCTACTCTCAATCCTATTCACTGTTTCGCAGATGAGAGCACTTTAAATAACTGCTACCAATTCGACTCTCCTGCAGACGCTCGTCCGACATCGGTGACCTCTTGTCGTAACGAGTCAATACAATCACTGAACTCTGACCTCAGTTTAATCCTGGAATGGTGTAAAATTTAACAATAACCTAGATTGGAGCCAACACATTTACGAAGTCGCTCTTGATGCTTCAAAACGTCTAGGTATTCTGCGAAAGTGTAAGAAATGCTTTTCTGCTTCCGAACTAGCTACCTTCTATAAGGCTCATATCCGCCCATGTCGTGAATGTAACTCTCATGTTTGGGCTGAGGCCCCAAAATCACACCAAGCGTTGATCGATCGTATTCAAAAATACGCATTCCGATTAATTGGAGATGAGGCTATATCGGCCACAATAGACCCTACGAAAATGTAAAATTCATATTGGAAATCGTCAATTATCGCACGCATAAGTGGAAAACTTGAACCGATATGAAAGTTCGGCTACCAACTGGTATCAAACAAGAATTTCCAAAACACCAGTGTCTCAAGGTTTTACGAATAGAGAATGCGCATTATCTACGAACTGATCGTAAAGACCATCAAACATTATTTAAACCCCGTTACACATTAGAATTTGAGTCGTTTCAAATTTTGCAAGACTAAGACGAGTTTGTTTAGCATCTTTAAAAACTTAACGTTGCTATATCAATGCTGAAGTCCATCGGCATAGATTTGTGTTGTAGAAAATTCTGCTATTATGCGCAATGTACAAATAGTCTTGAAGGGAAGGATTCATCGAAATGGAAAGGAACAGTGAAGGGGAGTGAGAACTATCGTAGCATGTGTGCTTTTGAAAAAAAAGTGTTAAATCTGTTTTCTTAGTAAATCATTCTACGAAACATTTTTAATGAATTTAGCAACCTGCCAAATTATATTTTTTAAACTGCAAAAAATTCGAATTTTAGTTACTGGAAAGGAACAAAACATTGAAAGAATCCAAGACCTTTTTTTTCCAAATTTTAAATTAAGATTAAGAGAGCTTTATGATCAACGACATTGTCCAAGTTAGGAAACATAATTATTATTCTTTTTTTTTTAATGTTTATCTGGGCTGGAGAGCGAACTACGCCATTTAGAAGAACAACAGGCGACAAAACGCTTCGAAATTATCTCTCGAGAAAACACAGGTATGAATTTGAATGCGAATTGTATTTAATTCATCTCAAAATTGTACTTCACCTTATCAGGAAGCTGATCGAATAATCGCAGACAGTGGATATAGTTTTGGAACGACAGAGATGAATAATCCAAAAACAACTCTTTTCAAGCAAAACAATAGAAACCTTTCGAGCAGTTTCAAAGCAACTTTTGCCTTGTTTTAAATTAACCATTGTTAAATAAATCCAAATATCTGGAAAAGCTCTATACAAATCGGTTGCTTTCGATAAACTCAATTCAGCTGCTTCGTAATCTTGGGTCTGAAAAAAATCGATGTAACAAATTTTAACTCAAGGCTATTTTTAAATATTTTTTTTTGTTCATACTCTATATGTATAGGGTGGTCCAACCAAAACGCACAATTTCTCGCGCAAAAGAGCCATTGTTTCGTTGGCTGTGTGGCAAGTGGCACCGTCCTGTTGGAACCACATATCATCCAGGTCCATATCCTCAATTAACTGCTTGGCCGTCCTCATTTTCGAAGAAGTACGGCCCGATGACGCCGCCAGCCCATAAACCGCACCAAACAGTCACTCTTTGTGGATGCATCGGCTTTTCAACAATCTCTCGTGGATTCTCATTTGCCCAAGTGCGACAATTCTGCTTGTTAACGAATCCACTGAGGTGAAAGTGTGCCTCGTCGCTGAAGATGATTTTCTTTTTGAAGTCACCATTCACTTCGTAAAAGGCTTCAACAACCTTAACGTGCTGCTCAATTGTGTACCTCTCCATTGTT
This sequence comes from Chorisops tibialis, assembly GCA_963669355.1. Classification (NCBI taxonomy): domain Eukaryota; kingdom Metazoa; phylum Arthropoda; class Insecta; order Diptera; family Stratiomyidae; genus Chorisops; species Chorisops tibialis. The sequence continues at coordinate 20,965,204 of OY770264.1, forward strand.
GAATTTGTCAAACACTGAAACAAAGAAATGTCAAATTAAGTTGGGCGAAAAACTTGACGTTAAGGTGTGACTCACAATTAACATCGTGCATTATGGTTGGACCACCCTCTATAAGCATACACCAAAACCATACCACGACAGAAAGGTTCCAGAAATTTTTTCACACGTTAAGAAATAAGTTCTAACTCTTATAATTTTTCTCTTTCATATCCCACGCGCCATCGTAAGAAGGCAATTTGATTTGAAATTTTCGAATAAGATGCATAATAAGTAACTTGATACTATCGCACAGCTTCCCATTCTTTTCCAATAGCGTATAAAAAATGTCCCTTATACAGTCTAAGAAGCATACTCTAAAACGAAAACACAAATTTACAATCAAAACTGCTCAAATCCATTCCAACTTGCATTAATCCTATTTGGTTTGTATGCTGTCAAATGTTTTAGTCCTTTTTCATATTGTCGAGTTAATAATAAAATTGCTGATCATATTCGAATTTTTTCCAGTTCTGCGAGGCGGTGTTTTATGGCATCGTAAATGATTTCGGCAAATCTAAATGTGCCCAATTTCAGAAAAACATAAATACAATCGTGTACAGTAGAACAGAACGATGATTCATAGTATGGTTCTTTTCTTGTGCAAAAATGCGGTAGCCAAAATACGAGGGGTGTATGATAAATACCCGTGTTAGGCAAGAAAACGCATTAAAAAACATTTTTTTTTATTTATTTCTCAATATAATCTCCTTTCAGCTCGATACATTTAGTCCAGCGATATTCTAACTTTTTCAAGCCATCCAAAAAATATGATTTGTCGAACTCCACAAAATAGGCCTCTGTTGCGTCGATAGCCTCCTCATTCGAGCTGAATTTCTTTCCTGCCAACGATTTCTTCAAGTTTGGAAAGAGGAAAAAGTCACAGGGGACCAAATCAGGGGAATTTGGTGGGTGAGGCAGCAATTCGTAGCGCAATTCGACTAGTTTTGTTGTGGCGATTGCGGACGAGTGAGCAGGTGCGTTGTCATGGTGAAAAAGGCATTTTTTTCGCCAAGTGAGGCCGTTTTTGATCGATTCAGATATATTCATTTGAAAAAAAAAATCGGCCGACAAATGGTTTTAGCCCCTCCTTTTCGGATCCCAATGGACAAAAAAAAAATTATTTATTTTGTAGTTTGTCCCACAAAGCCTTCTACATGTGTATGAAATTTCAGCTTCCTAGCTAGAATCATGGTTGAGATATTCGAAATATTAATTATTATCCCACACCCCAAAATTGAAATCCGTCTGAGATCAACATCTATCTACAATCCACCAAAATGATAGTAGGTTTGGGAGTTAATGTGCTCTAAGCGTACACGCATGGCGTACAGACAGATGGATGTTTTTTTTTGCATTTTTAAGCTAAAAAAGGTTAGCAAATTGTTTTTTTCCCAAATCGATAACAATACTTTATTATTAGAATAAATAATAAGTTTAAGAGCTAGGAAATAATGCAACATAGCAATAAATAATTGTTGGTGATAATATTATTTGCATTGAAAAATTATAGATTTCACATATCAAATGTGATACGAGACAGGTAGTTTTTAATGAGTGTGTCGAAAGTAATTATGGTTGAAATCAGTTTTTTTTCATGATTAGTTAGCTTTGAAATTACGATAATAATGAAATATTATTTCAATAATAATTATCAATTAGACAGCAATAAGTGTAAATTATAATTTAGTAATAACGAAATCTCAATACGACGGTGTTTTGATAAAACCTCCTATGTGTAATATTTCTTTTTCAAAATGGAATATGGTATCAAGAGACTATACGTTATCAGCCCGTTCTTTTTATGCAAACCTTCCATATATAAGGTTTGACCGTGAGGGTACAAATAAAAAAATAAGAACAATTAGTTAAATTTATCCTAAATAATTTTTTGTACTTTCTGAAAAATTGTACTCAACTTAGGAGTTTTCATCAAAACAAAAACGAATATAATTATCCTTAAATAAATTCATTCAAAAGTACTTTCACTCCTAGACTGTAATTGAATTGTAATTTAATATCAATATAATCGAGTACGATATAAAACAATCGCTGGAATCTGATCTTGTAAGAATAGCACTTTTTTCTACCATGATGAGATTATGTTTTCAAGGTCAATCATTGAATACACGCAAAAATTCACTTAAGAAAAAACCACAGCATTTTTATCAGTGACCACGATTCTCCAGAGCGATTTCAAAAGTGTGTATTTACGCTCAACGAGAAATGCGAACAGCTCTTGGTAAGAGCGCCTTTATACCAATGCTTAAACAGAGATCTTACCAGAACACTAATCTACAGTGAACACTGGACTGGTATCAACTCTGTAATCTGATCAACTGACTTAAAATAAAATCGTTAAGAGCTAGAGTTGACTATGAAAGAGAAATGTTTTCAATAAACCTTTAACTCAAAGTAAAATTATATACTAAAACTTCACTCCGACGTATAGTTAAGAGCTTTGAAACTTTTTATAGCATACACTTCTTGTCAGCCAAGATCCATAAGTAAAATCGTTCGAAATTTGTAGATATCGTGATCTTACCCATATTGCATGTGCCCCATAAATCAGACAAAGTTCAGTTAAGACACGATAACGAATGATGTTCATAACAATATTTCAATTTAGTTCTTCATAAACACTGCTCATAACAGCACGGAGTGATTTTACTATCAGACAATATACGATAATAAATTTTGTTTTTGTAGTGACCTTGCAGTGTTGGAATATTCGGTTCTAATCTATTGTTCGATTATCATTTAGTTTTCAATTAGATTATTTCAAGATGAGCTTCAAAATTGAAAAATTATCAGCCCATATAGCAACACTCGGTGAGGGGCCACATTGGGATATGGAAAAACAAAGCTTATATTACGTTGATACTATTGGTGAAACAATTAATAGGTATTCGTATGAAGAAAATAAAGTTTATAGTGCAAGTATCGGTAAGACTATAACCACACATAAGAATCTATTAAATAGCTTTAACTACAATTAAAATTCTTCTAGAGAATGGGAAATCGCCATCATTTATTATTCCCGTTGAAAATGAAGAGGGACGATTTGCAGTAGGACTTTATCATCGTGTCGCCGTTATTAGTTGGGACGGTCTATCGTCGAAAGCAACAGTTGAACGAATCGTATTTGAAATTGAAAGTGACGCTAGTAACGAGAATTATCGTTTCAATGATGGTAAAGCTGATCCAAGTGGACGCCTTGTAACCGGAACGATGTACGATGATTTCGAAACTATATCGCCCGAAAACCGGCTTGGTAACTTATATACGTATTCTAAGGCTGGTAAGCTGAGACATATTCGCAGTAAAATTGCCATTTCAAATGGTTTGACATGGAATGAAAAAACGAAAAAAATGTATTACATCGATTCGATGGATTATAGAGTACGTGAATTCAACTACGACATAATAAACGGAAAAATTGGTTTGAATATTGTAAAATAGTAATAGAATACATTTAAATTTTCAATAATTTAGATGAAGGACGCGTCTTGATCGATTTTCATGTCAATAATGAAATACCGAAATTCGCTCCGGACGGCATGACTATTGATAGCGAAGGATTTTTATATGTAGCCATTTGGGGCGGATCGAAAATATTGAAAATTAATCCAGTGTAAGTGAAATTGATGGACATTTTCTTATCAGTTATATAATTTGTATAAATTTCGTTTCTATAGTGATGGGAAAATTGAAATGTCAATTGATTTACCATGCGAACAAGTTACATCATGTGCATTCGGTGGACCAAATCTAGATATTCTATTCATTACGACTGCAGCGTTTTCCGGTAAACCATCACCGGCAGGTGCAACTTTCAAAGTAACTGGGCTTGGAGCTAAGGGCCTACCAATGCAGAAGGTTCAACTGTAAGAATGTATTTCTAAGTTAATTCCAAGAAATTAGTTTTGACCATTAAAATTATTCAACACCATTCACTAGTTTTCGTTTCTACAATTTATATGATTGTTCCTGTAATTATTATACTCTAGATGGAATCTGAGAGTATTATAAGTTTGCTCTAAGGTTTGTAACGCCAAGAAATAAGGCTTGGAGAAAAAAATGAATGATACAGAAGTTCATAAAATCACTCAAAAATCTCAAAACCGGATGTCCGTCCGTCCGTCTGTCCGTCCGTCCGTCTGTCCGTCCGTCCGTCTGTCCGTCCGTCTGTTCGCTCTCTAGCTTGAGAACGCGTTGAGCTAGAAAGTTCAAATTTTGTTTACGTCGTTTTTGACAAAAAAGTAAGGTCAAGTTCGTGAACGGGCCAAATCGCTCCACCCCTTCTACCCCCTCCCATACAAAATGACACAATTGCGCAATTTGACAATTAACGGATTTGCTCGAGAAGTATAAAAGCTATTGGCCTGAAATTTGGAATATATTACTTTTATGATAATATCAATCTACCGTATAAAAATTATGCATGTCCTCCTCCTCCTTCTACCACCTCCCATACAAACTGTACTTTTCATGAATTACTATAAGCCAATTTACTCAGTGTGTATAAAATTTAGCGGGCTGACATTGTGCACCATATATTTATTTAAAATTGTTAGTAAGGCCAAAAAAAATTAGACGATTAGCTTCACCCCTTCTACCCCCTCCCATACGAAATGACCCAATTTCGCAATTTGACAATAAATGGATTTAATCGAAAAGTATAAAAGCTATTAGTCTGAATTTTGGGATATATTACTTTAATAATTATATAAATCTACTGTAGAAAAATTTATCTGCGTCCTCCCTCTCCTTCCACCCCCTCCCATACAAACTACACTTTTTCACGAAATGCTCTAAGACAATTTTCTCAGAAGATATAACATTTATAGAGCTCACATTTTGTAATAAATACTTAATTAGTATTATCACTAAGATCAGAAAAAAACATTTGATTAGCTTCACCCCTTCTACCCCCTCTCATACAATATGACACAGTTTCCCAACTTCACAAAAAATCTATTTTCTTGAAAAGTATAAATGTTACTCATCTAAAATTTAAGAGATGTCAATTTTATGATATTCTTAGTTATTTCTGAAAAAATCACTAAAATCCCCCTACTCTTTCTACCACCTCCCATACAAACTGCACATTTTCACTAAATCTAACACATTAATTTTCTCAGCTCCTATTCAATTGTTGGAGTAAGCATTTTGTATAAAACATTTTTATAGCTACTTTAGCATGATGGGGAAAAAATTAGTTCAATGCTATCACCCCTTCTAACACTCCCCATACAAAATTTCTTGGGATCACAATAAATTCTATTTCATCTAGAGTATCGTAAGATTGCGCTTTACGCGCAATCGTAGCCCTGTTATGTTTTTTATTTTGCAATTTTGCACGTTATTTTACTTTATTATTCTAATAATAAAGTATTGTGATCGACACAGAAAAAAAAAATTTGCTACCCTGAAATTTTGTTTTTTCGCGTTTCATGACAAAATTAGTTTAAAAATGCAAAAAAAACATAACAGGGCTACGATTGCGCATAAAACGCAATCTTACGATACTCTAGATGAAAAAAAATTTTTTGTCATCTCAAGAAATTTTGGATAGGGAGTGTTAGAAGGGGTGATAGCATTGAACTAATTTTTCCCCATCATACTAAAGTAGCTATAAAAATGTTTTATACAAAATGCTTACTCCAAAAATTGAATGGGGACTGAGAAAATTAGTGAGTTAGATTTACTGAAAATGTGCAGTTTGTATGGGAGGTGGTAGAAAGAGTTGGGGGATTTTCGTGATTTTTTCAGAAATAACTAGGAATATTATAAAATTGACAACCCTTACATTTCAGATCAGTACCATTCATACTTTTCAAGAAAATCGATTTTTTGTGAAGTTGTGAAACTGTGTTATATTGTATGGGAGGGGGTAGAAGCAGTGAAGCTAGTCAAATATTTTTTTCTGATCTTAGTGATAATACTAATTAAGTATTTATTACAAAATGTGAGCTCTATAAATGTTATATGTTCTGAGAAAATCGTCTTAGAGCATTTCATGAAAAAGGGTAGTTTGTATGGGAGGGGGTGAAAGGAGACGGAGGACGCAAATAATTTTTCTACTGTAGATTAAAATCATTATGAAAGTAATATATCCCAAAACTCGGACTAATAGCTTTTATACTTTTCGAGTAAATTAATTTATTGTTAAATTGCGAATTTGCGTCATTTTGTATGGGAGGGGGTAGAAGGGGTGAAGCTAATCGTCTAACTTTTTTTTTGCCTTACTAACAATTTTAAATAAATATTTGGTGCATAATTTCAGCCCGCCAAATTTTATACGCACTGAGTAATTTGGCTTAGAGTAATTCATGAAAAAGTGCATTTTGTATGAGAGGTGGTAGAAGGAGGGGGAGGACACGCATCATTTTTATACGGTAGATTGGTATTATCATAAAAATAATATATTCCAAATTTCAGGACAATAGCTTATATACTTTTCGAGCAAATCTTTTAATTGTCAAATTGCGCAATTGTGTCATTTTGTATGGGAGGGGGTAGAAGGGGTGGAGTGATTTGGCCCGTTCACGAACTTGACCTTACTTTTTTGTGAAAAACGACGTGTACAAAATTTGAACAATCTAGCTCAACGCGTTCTCAAGCTAGAGAGCGAACAGACGGACAGACGGACAGACGGACGGACGGACAGACGGACATCCGGTTTTGAGATTTTTGAGTGATAACATTAACTTCTGTATCATTCATTTTTTTCTCCGAGCCTTATTTCTTGGCGTTACAAACCTTAGAGCAAACTTATAATACTCTCAGATTTCATCTAGACGTATATAATACGTATGCCGTCCGCCGTACATATGGACTCATATCTCCGAGACTGTTAAAGGTAGAATGTTCATTTTTGGGTGGATTGTTGATTGGGTAAGTGAGCTCTATTTTCGGGGGGTGTTAGGTGGAAGGGGGAGGCGGGGGAGGGAAAGAGTTAAAAACTAAACTTGCTAATATCTCCACCATGAATGCAGATAGAAAGTTGAAAATCAGTAGAGATATAGAAAAGGTTGTGGGACAAAATTTAAAAATAATTTAATTTAATTATACAACGGTGTCCGAAAAGAGGGGGTTAAAAACAAATTGTCGCCCGAATTTGTTTTTCAAATGATTATATCTTCGAAATTACTTACTGTAAAAACTTCATATTTTGGGATCATTAAGGTGGCATATATGTAGCTCCACCGGAATCAGATTAGAGAATAGCTAATTATTGTAAGGGTCAGGAGGGCTCTTGCTCTTCTAACCTTCCCATACAAAAGTATGATTTTGACCAATTTTATTAAATCAACTAATAACCAACAAATTAAAAGATACGAACTTGGAATTTTGTACAAGCACCTTACAAGAGAAATGAAATAAAACCGCATCACAAGTTTTAAGATGCCTTTACCCGCTCTACCACCTCCCATACAAATGTTCGGTTTCGTGAATGTAAAATAAAGCGAATTCTATGCAACTTCGTCTATGAAACACATTCTATACAGAGAATATTGGACGAGATTCATGCAATCAATTAAAAAGCTATTAACATCCACCCATCCTTACTATTACCCCTCCTCCTCCCCTCATAAAAACCCAAACTTGCAGAAACGAATGAAATATTGTTATATTGACAACCGACCTGCCCAATAGCCCTCTTTCACTTAGTCTTCCCTAACCACTCTAACCTGCATATTGACTTTCCACTCATCCGCAACTCGTCCCAAGAATAATAAAGTTTCGCCCGACTTGTTGGCAATTTATTTAATAGGACTTCGCCATAGCCGGTCCCAAGCCCAGTTGAGAAAGGAATATGGAGCATAGAGTACATCTAAACGGCCACTAACAACAGTGCGTCTTAGGAAGTAGGCAAAAAGTACGACATATTTGGACTCGCAGCATAGCTGTAAGAACTCCATCATGTCATATTTAGCTAAAAACTCCCACCCTTTTTCTACCAGGGTGTAATAAATAGGCAGGACCGGTCCTCCAAGTCGGGGGTTGAGCAAGGCGCCAACAACACATCACCAAACGAAAAATGGACTACTCTTTTGGATCTTGGAATGTTCGATCCTTATTTATTATTTAGGACAGGAGCTCTGAAAGAGTTCCTCGCAGAAGTGGCAAAACACAACATCAACATAACTGCCATCCAAGAAACGAAATAGCTCGGTAATGAAACCATGGACATGAGATCACACACAATCTTTACAAGCAGAGTTTGGAGTCGCGTTTGTCGTTGAGAAAAAATTTAAGCAGCAGGTCACCAGTTTCAAACCAGTAAGTGAAAGATTGTGTGCAATCCCAATAAAGACAACATTTTCCAACACTTGGTTTATCAACGTCCACGTCAAGACAAGGACGATATAACTAAAGACGAATTTTATGCCACCCTTGAGACAACTTATGATTCACTGCCCTCGAATGACCTAAAAATTGTCTTAGGGGATTTTAATGCAAAAGTCGAAAAAGAGGAGGCTCATAGAGGAACAACAGGAAGGTACAGTCTCCATGACATAACCAACGACAATGGCCAACGTCTTATTGATTTCGCAAGTAGCAAGAAAGCTAGGGTATAGCCTAGTGGGTAGCGTGTTGGTCTACAATGCGAAGGTCGTGTGTTCAAATCCCGGTCGACGCATAATTCAAGCATACTGCCTGCCTGGATATACCTTGGTTACCTCAATCTACGAAAGTGAAAAATATGGGCAGCGTTTAACCCTATAATGTCGTATATTATGATTACAATAACATGGTTTGTATATTATAGAAATAACCTATATTACGCATAGACCATCCCACACCATATTTACCATTTTTATTGCTGGTGTTGTTTTAATTTTCAAAAGAAAAGTCTAAAAAACTCAATGCTCGAAATAAGAAATGATTTGTTTTGAAAAACTGGATCATTTAGAAGTGCTTCAACTAATTCAGGATTATGATTTAATTGAGGCTGGATATATGATACCAGATCATTCAGTAAACTCAAGATAATCAAAACGTTAGGTCTTCCATGAGTCAAGAGAGACTGACGAGTTAAGCCTACACTCCGCGACAACTGTTTATGACCAACCCAACTTTTCTAAGAATTCTATAATTACGTAGTAAAATTCAATGATCTGTTTTGTCATTTTATTGCTTAGGTAAAGTAAGTTCTTGACGCATCTAAATTAAAATTATTCTCTTTCGCTACCTGCCAACAGAAATTAAATTGCCTGAAATAGTAATCAAAGGCGCGACAACTATTTATGACCATCAGTTCAATTTCGTTATTTTTGGCGGATAGACGTGTTTAAAGAGGAAATTTTCGGGTTGTTGTAATTCTTTGTAATTTTGTGCATGAACAGTTTTTTTTAGAAAGATTTAAATATTATTGAAATGGGATAAGGAACAACTTTAACGGCTTTCGAAATTGGTCAAATTAAAATATTGAAGGATACAGGTTGCTCAACTAGAGAAATTGGAAGAAAACTGGGGAGTAGTCATGGGGTGATTTTGAATTACCTGCGCGATCCGAAAAATTATGGGAAAAAAGAGAAAGGGGGAATTAAAACTGCAACAACGGAAAGGGAACGCCGCAGTTTATTGAGACTTGCATCCAATGAACCACTCACAGCGAGAGAAATAGCAAACAGAGCAGGAACATCTGCAAGCCTAATGACAGTACAACGCATTTTAAAAGAATGTCCACATTTAAAACGAATGAAAATAGCAAGAAAACCAGTTTTAAAGAAGGTTCACCAAGAACAGCGTTTGGCATTTTATCGAAAATATATGGATTGGACAACAGAATGGCAAAAAGTTATTTTTACTGACGTAAAGCGTTTCTGTTTTGATGGTCCTGATGGTTATTTTTTCTATTTTCACGATATGCGAAAAGAAAAGCGATTTCTCTCACGACGACAGACAGCATTTGGTTCTGTAATGGTTATGGGGCGCTGTGTCCCACAACGGCGTGGTCGGAAAATATAAGGAGCTTTTAATGCAGGAGAAGATTAAAATAACGGAAGTTATGGAGACTACTAATTGGATTTACCAACAGGACAACGCCTCCATACATACTGCGAAGCTTGTCAGAAACTGGTTTTCAGAAGAAAATCTTCGTGTTTTGGACGGTCAGCGTTATCTCCCGATCTGAATATCATCGAGAATTTGTGGGGATACTTATCTCGACGTGTATACGAAAACAGCAAGCAGTACGACAGCAGATCATCCCTTATTGAAGGAATAAAAAGAGAATGGAGGAATATTCCTTTGGGCTACGTTCAAAAATTATACACCTCAGTTCCCAGCCGAATTTTTGAGGCAATACACAACAGTGGAAAACACACTCACTATTAAAAAATAAATTTATTACAAATTATTTTATTCGTCTTATTTTTCTCCAGTTGTCGCGCCTTTGAATACTATTTCAGGCAATTAAATTTGTGCTGAAAGGTAGCGAAAGAGAATAATTTTAATTTTGGTGCGTTACGAACTCATTCCACCTAACCAATAAAATGACAAAGGAGATCATTAAATTGTACTTCGTAATTATGGAATTCTTAGAAGAATTGGGTTGGTCATAAACAGTTGTCGCAGAGTGTATTTTCAATTGAAGATGGCATGTCTCAGATACTAAATATTGAAAAAAAATAGCGACTATTTCGCATTTTTCAAAAGCTGGAAAAGTAAAATTACATTGAAATATTGAAGTGCGCAATGGGGTCGCTGGATTTCAAGTAAAAACGAAACTACTTCAATTCAATTTAAAACAACCAAAAACATTCATTTAAATCACTTTTACACTTCTTGTTTACTATAGCGCCTTTAATATTCCCGCTAACCGCTCGCCATTCGTTCGCTACTCGTTTGCCACTCGCTCGCTATTCGTTAGCCAATCGCTCGTTATTCATTCTCGACTCGTTCGCCATTCAATCGGTATTCGTTCGCCATTCGCTCGCTTTTCGTTCGTTGAACTTCGCCTGTCGAGCACGGGACTTACCCGCTTACTGTCGCTTGTCGAATTCCGTCTGTCGATCACAGGACTTACCCACTTACTGTCGCTTGTTGAACTCCGCCTGTCGATCACAGGACTTTCTCGCTTACTGTCGCTTGTTGAGCTCCGCCTGTCGATCACAGGATCTACTCCAGCCTGTCGATTACAGGATTTACTCCAGCCTGTCGATCACAGGACTTACCCGCCTACTGTCGCCTGTTCAGCTCCGCCTATCGATCACAGGACTTACTCGCTTACTGTCGCTTTTTGAACTCCGCCTGTTCCTCATAGGACGTACTCGCTTACTGTCGCTTGTTGAACTCAGCCTGTCGATCACAGGACTTACTCCAGCCTGTCGATTACAGAAGTTACTCCAGCCTGTCGATCACAGGATTTACCCGCCTACTGTAGCTTGTTGAGCTCCGCCTGCCGATCACAGAACTTACCCGCTTACCATCGCTTATTGAACTCCGCCTGTCGATCACAAGAGTTACCCCTACCTGGTCGATCACAGGACTTACCCGCTTACTGTCGCTTGCTGAGATCCGCCTGTCGATCACAAGATTTACCCGCTTACTGTCGCTTCTTGAGCTTCGCCCGTCGATCACAAGACTTACTCCTGCCTGTCGATCACAGGACTTACCCGCTTACTGTCGCTTGTTGAACTGCCTGTAGTTTACAGGACTTCACCGCTTGCTGCTGAAATCCGCCTCGCTTACTGTCGCCGTCGACCACACGACACACTAGTCGATCGCACTCGCCTGCCAACTCTCTCGAGTATCAATTCACAAATGACTGCTATCACGAATGCTCACTCTTTTATACCGTTCTATTCGGTCGCTTTTCGTCCGCTGTGAAACCCAATCGATGAGTAATATGTGTGCGTGTATGTGTGCAGAATTGTAGATAGCGGAATATCGCGAATATCCAATGAACGATTAGGGCTGACATGCAACAATATTATTCAAAATTTATTGTATTATTTTCCGACAAAAAGACCAACGCCATCAAAATAAATTACGTCAGCATAAAACCATATCATCATCGATGGAACAGTTTCTGCTATCTAGGAAATATAATGGCAACACACGGCGACGTAGAAAAGATTAGAATAACAGACTTACCAAGGCGAGGGCAGCATTTGAACGATAAGAGTCAATTTAGAAAAACTCGTAAATATTCAGGAAAGCAAAGTTTATATCCAACACGATCACCCAAGAACTACAAGTTGTCATCAACATCAGAATATGCTGGAAGAACCTCTTTAACAACGCTGGCTTTTGGATCTTAACGAACGAGAAATCTTTGATGAGAAGGATCAAGAGGAGAAAATGCAGTTGGAATGGGCATGTGTAAGAAAACAGTCCAATAGTACCACAAGATAAGTATTAGAGTGGAATCCTTAAGGTACAAGATGACCTGGCCGTTCAAAAAACACATGGAGATGAAGAATAATTCAAGGGCAATGAAAACTCAGGGGAAATGCAGCAGCAGCAATCTTATTAAGTAGTGAAGGCCCCATGATCCTGCGAGTAACAGAAAAAAAATATAGCAAACTTTCGAAACTCTTCGCCAAGTTAAACTTGTGCCCAGACACCATTTTCCCTCCGCACGGGCCTGCCCCGAATTACAAAAAACTTATTGGATTTTAACTTAAAATCTAAAATATATATTTATTAATTTTTTTTTAATAATAGAAAGAAATTATTAAAATAATGAAGAAGACTGTAATGTAGTTAAATCGTAAATGAATATTTGATACAAGATAAATTTTTCTTAAATCAATTTAAGGTTTATCTAGTATAAGCTAACTTTCATATGTACGAGCACTTATTTAGAATTAAAAGTTTACTGAAAATATTTTTAAATGAAGTTTAGTTATTGAATGCAATAGCCACGTAAATTCATAGTAAATTTCGCTAGTAATTTAATTTCAATTAAATACTATCTTCTTACAAATGGACGGCGTCAGGACAAAAGGGATCAAGTTACATATCAAAAAAAAAGACTTATTCCCTTTTTTTCCCAGAGTCCGTCCAAATGAAGATAATATTTATTCAGAACGTGATAGAAATGTTCTGTGCCAATGATCGTGCAACGTACTTTGAACTGTAAATCTTAATTTACCATTGTAATAAAAATTTAACACAAATAAAAGTTAAATTAAACTAAAAGAAAAGTTAACGAGATTACTTAAATCTAACCTTCTCCTCTAATATACTCTAGGTTGTACTTGAAATTTCGTTTAACTTTCTTTTTTAAAAAAAAGGATGAAGATTTAATTAAAATAAAATCAATAAGTTTATCAAAATTAATGAATAACGAATATATTAAGAAATAGAATAATTTTGTCGCAACGAGAATAAACTTAACTTTAAATACCTACCAAAAAAAAAAAATGAATATGAACTTTTTAACTACTAAGAGTAGAAGAAAAGAGATGGGAGCAAACAATATTTGTACTTATCAATAGAATTAAATACGAAAACTTGTCTGGCGATGAGCGTTCATAACTGTTAGCACTCCTTAGCGTGATGCGTTGTTCGTAGTTGCAGAAACAGTTCCGTTTGGAAAATTTCCCGACGTATTCGTTGCATTCGCAACTGATGCTGACATTGCAATTGACGACGGTGCAGGTGCGGGTGGATACCAAAATCCCTGAAAAGGGCAATAATATTTATATCTAATAAAAATTCTTTGGAGAAAAAATAAATGAGTTATTCTTTTCTAAATTTAGCCATGATTTCCGCGATAAATTACATTTTCTTTCTTTGCAGAGTGTTGAAGAACCAGTCGCTTAAACTTAGCGTGCCATTGATGTAGAAAAATGTAAATCGCTCATGACTTGAAATCACCAGTGCGAAAAAAATCATAATCTCTAATTTTTGGTTTATATGTGAAATGAGATACGATATTTTATCAACCAAAAATTATCTCATATTGAAAACAATACATCTGCAAGATAGAGTTACTGTATAGGAACGGACCCTCTGTTATTAGAGTTTGGACACCAGGTTCCAGCACAGAGCGGAAGGGAAATTTTCAAATCCTTATTTTTTGCGATCGTTCCTTTTTCGTTGAAATTTTAAGTATAAATTTGAACTCCCAAGTCGTTTATAGTGGAATGGAAATTTTTAAATATCGACGAGTGACACAGCTCGATTAACGGCGCTGCGGCCAAACTCGGAAGAACCGAAGAAAGTCTCGTTTGTATACAGTAACTCTACAGGCAAGATGCCATCCTGTAGTCATTCGATTGCAAAATCCGTTATTAAAATGAATGTGCACCACATAAAAAAATCATCACAATAACTGATACCTGCCAATCATTTGAATTGAAACCTACCGTTGGCAATGGTACACCGCTTGCCGTAATTCCATTATTACCACTTGCAGGTGAATAATAAACTGGTGAATAAGCCATAATGGTGTACGGAGCACTTTCGACTACATCGGAATTGATAGCAGCCGCAGATTCATTGCTGCTGGTCGGCGCCAGAAATTGTTGATTGGGTGCAAACGACGGTGTTATTGGTCCAGTTGGCGGTGGTAAATAAGTTTGAAATCCGGATCCGAGTGGTGGTGGTGGACCTGGATACATCCCATATGGTACAGTCATTACAGTCGGTTGCTGAACAAATATATTGGCCTGTTGTTCGTTTTCCCCATAATACGGAAGATACTGTGGTCCAAATTGAACCGGAGGTGCCGGACCACTTAATATGGGCTGAGTCTGTCGAATATGTATTTTGTGAAAAAATTAATATTTTTAAATCTTATAGTAACCGTACGATAGGAATCATTTCACTCCATGGTTCCGGACATTGCATCATTGAAATCGGACTCGTTTGAATCGCTTGTTCCGTTGAACTATTATTCATTGAATTATTTGTCGAAACTTTATTATTATTAAACGATAGATTTGGATTGGTATAATTATGTTTGTTGTTGTTGTTCGTTTTTCCATATCCTCCATCAGCATTTCCAGCGCCACGATGATGATTGTTTCCGTTATTAGGAGAACCTCCGCGATAGTTTGTCTTTTCGCCTCTCCTGTTGAAATATCGCGGCGGAAATCTTTTCGAGTTATGGTGTTGATTACCGTTACCATTTGCGGTGTTGTTATTTTGATCAGCTTTCGTCTTCAAAAATTATAACACGAAATAAATATAAAGAAAAACTTTTTATAAGCTACAACTTACTTGACTGGAATAATTATTACCGTCAAGTTTCAAGTTTCCTTGGAAATCGCTCGTCAATTTTTTTACACCATCGATTTTATTCTCATCGGAATTTAATTCTGAAAACGTACAATTAAATAAAAAATAAAATAAATACAGTTAAAAAAATCGTACCCGGATTATTCTGCAATTGTTTATAATAATAATCGACGCCGAGATTATAAAAATATCGCAATGTCGGAATATCCTTGGGTAGGTCCGATCCTGAAGATAAAAGCGAATGATTTGCCGCTAAAAAATTTACTCGATCAGTAGCTGGTGTTGGACCACTGCGACGACAAAAGTTCGTTACTGTAACGGTATTCGAAGTAGTAGTACCGACCGATGACGAACCGGACGTCGGCAATGTGCCATAGTATTGCTGTGGTACAGGCAAAAATGGATTCGTTCCTTGTTGCGAAGAATGTAGAGTGGGCTGTACATAAATACCGTGCATGACATTATTGGTCGATGCTGGGAACGGTTGCATGCAATAATAGGGGCCATGTGCACTTGAATCGTACGGAAACTGGCAATACGGATCCGCGTACCCACCATACGCATAGGGATATTGTTCATTTGATGGAACACATTCCAAATCACTTTCTTCGTCCTTCTTCAAATCGGACTTGCCACTATTTTCAGCGACTGCTGTCGTCGGTGCATGTGAAATATTCGAATTCGAGCTATTGCGACGCGAATTTCTGTTATTTTCGTTTAGATTCAACGCATGATCTACAGTTAAAGGCATCGCCATAATTTCGTATGAGGACGGATAGTAATGCTGAATCGATGTGAACTCCTTCAAATAAGCAACATCACCTTTGGTGACAGATATTTCATCCTCAGAATAAATTTCTTTCTTTATGGTCGAAATAAATTTGTAACTTGGTGGTGATAAAGCACGATATCGTCGTTTATTGCCATTGGAATGGCGAGTTATCTTGCGCGGTAGGACAACATCCCGACTGGGATGACGTTCGATATGCCTTTGATAGCGGAATGGCAATGGCCACGGTTTCGCTAAATCAGACGGTAGCGGTTGTAGTGACTCATATGAGACCTGAAAATAATTTTTATTATATAATTTAAGAGAAAATTAACGAATGTTCCGCTACCATGCGCTTTTGTGCTAATTCTTCAATGTAAACTTGACATGGCCCCTTTTCTGGCGACATTTCTTGAATATGACAATTGAATAAGTTATGTTGTGACCCGCCTAATTTTACCAAACATTTTACTCCAACCTAATAGCAAACATTATTAACGAAAACGTGATATTTTTTTAGCAATCAAATCATATACCTGCAAATTATTTCCACCGGTATACCAATTCTTAAAACGTTGCTCTTTTCTAAGCTCGCTCCAAGCATCAAATTCAATATTACGATAAATATCCGGATCTAATGCTTTGGCAACCTTGTACGGGAATGGTGTTATACCTAAGAAAAAACAAAATAGACCATCAAACATAAATTGCGAGCAATCAGATTTTTCGCACCTTCTTTCAGTAATTGTCGAACACACGACACATACTTTTCCGGTAATAACGAATCGAGAGTTTTCGTCACCTTTTGCGTTTCATACTGATTCGCTTCTACTAGATGCATATCATGATGCAAATTATCAGCGAATTGCGGAAAATTTGGATTATGAAAATGACAAAGAATGTGATTTTCTAGGATACAATGCGTATCTTCCGGTCGACTTAAATCAAATTGACGACCATCTTCTAGAGTCATTCGCTTGACATACGGTCCGCAGTATTGAACGTCCGATGCAATAAATTCCATCGAACTAGAATGTAACATTTGCTCGACAGCATACGTAACATCGGGCAAATTAAAAACGTATTTGTAAAGAATCTCATAGCTTATTGCTGTATAAACAAACGGTTATAAATTTGAACAAAAAAAAAAATACAAATCAAAGATTGTCTCATTTCGTAGCTACCTTGACAGAAAGCAGCTATTTCGATAACATTCGATGTAAAAACCGAATCGAAATGTTTCTCGGGTGTAAAAAATACGCGAAAAACTTGCGTAAAGTATTTTTCCTCGACCAATGGACTGCCAGTGTCGTAGGCCTCGAACAAAATAATGTTTCGCCTACAAAAAATCAAGGAATTTAATTTCGTGACAATCATTGCTTTCGGAATCCTTGAAAAACTTACCGATAGATATAAGCGATTGCACGCAATTCTAAATGAGTTCCGAAAGTTTTTGGTTTAGACATTTCGTCCAGATATTCATCGATATCCTTGTCGACACTCTTCCATGCACATAAGAAAAAAAAAAGTCGTTTATTTCTCATTTCAATATTACATTTATAAAAAAATACCTCATTAAAAAGATTTTTATATTTTCGCATGTAATCAACACATCTCTGTCGAATCGCCAAATGATGTAATTGCGTGTCGTACAGTTGTTCGGATATCGTTCGGAAAAGACATGATGAATCTCTAGCTGTATGCTTTCGATAAAATCCCTTTTGTTCCAAATATTGATCGTAAGGATCCGGTGCTTGTCGACTACCTGATGCAAATGGTCGTTGCATTTTCTTCTACAATTAGAAATAAAAAAAAACATTAATATAACGATAGCGACCAGGATATATAGCATATCCAAAGTTCAATCTTAAATTTCACAGCAGGCCAGCGGTTTAATTTGTACGCGAATCAGAATTTGGCAGTTGAACAAAAGTGAATGTATCTGTTGAATGAAAGCAACATGGAACAAATTTTAATACGATAGTGTTTTCATTTCAGGTCAGGAAGTCAACTGATGTCTCGTATTCGAGGGCCAAATTTTTCTGTGCTCTCTCTGAGTATTACAAACTTAAGACTAAACGCAAAAAACATAAGAGCTTTGTCAAGTGACGTACTATATATGCAATCTAATTCCTTTTACGTGAGGAAATGAAACATGAAACAAATTCAAATTTTCAACTATTCGCTAACACTCCTATCAATCAGTAAAAACAAAAATTTGCCATTGCCATCTTGAATTATTGCTAGAGGCAGATGCAAAAATTTGCGTTAAAAATCTCTTAGACCGTTCAAAAAATTATAAAAAAAAACAACAACAGAATTATGATTGGGCGTTGGATGGGTATAGATAGGATAGGCATCTGATCGGCGTCATTAGGCGAGTTTATCAGGCTGGATTCCGTAAAGGGCCGTCTTGTACCGACTACACAAATACCCTACGGATAATATTGGAATGGGTTCGCCACTACATCTCATGTTTGTGGACTTCGAGAAGGCTTTCGACAGCGTTAACCGAGATTGCATATGGAATGCTTTGCGTAGGAGAGGTATTCCAGATTAGAGTCACTGTATAACTGAGCTACTCGGTCCAGGAGTCTGGCAGATAGCTATTTTAGTACAAAAATCGAACGTGCTAAAAAATTTGGTACTAAAAATCGAACGTTCGAAAGATCAAAGTGTTGGTGAAAATAGGTGTAGACTGTGTAGTCATTCTGACATATCCCAGTTGGGAGTGGAATCATTACCGCGCCGATGATTCTTACCATGAAGCTATTACAGCTACTTCCTGTCGTAAAACATAGATTATTTTAACATTGCAATGTCATAGGCAAGCATTCGTTTTTTTCTACTTTCTGCATTACAAAGAATCGACATTGGAATCTAGGGAAACGAATGAATAATGTAATGATTGGAAAAAAAATCGACAATATAATGGTCGCAATAGAATCTACGATGGAATGGTTGCAAAAGAATAGAAAGCAAATTAATCTTTGAGAAGGTATTCTAACATTGAGGGAGCGATTCATTTTGAATTAATATTGAAAAATGTGATGAAATGGGATCCTGCTTTTAATATGAATTCAGTATTTTAAATTCTGTTGCTATAATTTAACTAATTTTGTTGCTGGAAAAGTACGGTGTAACTTAAGATTTTTTTCTTGCAACGAACAACTTGTAAAATTTTACGGGAATATTAGAAAGCAAACGGAATATGACATTAATGTTTTCTATTAATAATCTTTCGTTTTATGCGCGGCACGTTTTGACGATGATCATTTATTTTATGCAATCTCCACACATTACCTTGCAATGCATATCAAATTCCCTAAATAAACTGCTACGTTATGCAATGCCTTCACATTACTTTAGAATGCATTGCAAATTCCTTAGGTCGATTTGAATGATTTCTCGATTTGAATGATTTTCAATAAAAGGGAAGGGATTGCAAAAATCCCTGTTGGGATGTTTTTCCGCCATGTGTCAACAAACAGAATCATAAACTAGACTAAAAACCTGTTTGGTAAAGATGTGTGGGTGCAGAAAATTGCAAAATAAAATTGAATTTTTGGCTGTTTCTAATGGAATGGCACAATGATATTAATTTTTCAGGGCACATAATCGAATTCCAATTGCATTTTGATAAATATCTAACCGAATATGTATATACACCAAAAAATTCAAACTTAACGGTTTCAACTCTGATACGCATCTGCCAGACTCGTGGACCGAGTAGCTCAGTTATACAGTGACTCTATTCCAGATAAGGTCATAGCTATGATTAAAGAAAAAACAGGAAACGGCCTTAAGCAAGGTAACGGCCTCGCACCAATGCTGTTCAATTTGACACTCGAATATGTTGTTCGGAAACTTCCCGTTGACACCAAGGTAACACTATGCTTCAAATCCACACAACTCGTAGCCATATGCCGACTAGAGTCACTGTATAACTGAGCTACTCGGTCCAGGAGTCTGGCAGATAGCTATTTTAGTACAAAAATCGCACGTGCTAAAAAATTTGGTACTAAAAATCGAACGTTCGAAAGATCAAAGTGTTGGTGAAAATAAGTGTAGACTGTGTAGTCATTCTGACATATCCCAGTAGGGAGTGGAATCATTACCGCGCCGATGATTCTTACCATGAAGCTATTACAGCTACTTCCTGTCGTAAAACATAGATTATTTTAACATTGCAATGTCATAGGCAAGCATTCGTTTTTTTCTACTTTCTGCATTACAAAGAATCGACATTGGAATCTAGGGAAAAGAATGAACAATGTAATGATTGGAAAAAAATCGACAATATAATGGTCGCAATAGAATCTACGATGGAATGGTTACAAAAGAATAGAAAGCAAATTAATCTTTGAGAAGGTATTCTAATATTGAGGGAGCGATTCATTTTGAATTAATATTGAAAAATGCGATGAAATTGGATCCTGCTTTTGATATGAATTCAGTATTTTAAATTCTGTTGCTATAATTTAACTAATTTTGTTGCTGGAAAAATGTGACTTAAGATTTTTTTTCTCGCAATGAACAACTTGTAAAATTTTACGGGAATATTAGAAAGCAAACGGGTTATGATAATAATAATGTTTTCTATTATTAATCTTTCGTTTTGTGCGCGGCACGTTTTGAAGATGATCATTTATTTTATGCAATCTCCTCACATTACCTTTCAATGCATATCAAATTCCCTAAATAAACCGCTACTTTATGTAATGCCTTCACATTACTTCAGAATGCATTGCAAATTTCTCAATTTGAATGATTTTCAATAAAAGGGAATGGATAGCAAAAATCCCTGTTGGGATGTTTTTCCGCCATGTGTCAACAAACAGAATCATAAACTAGACTAAAAACCTGTTTGGTAAAGATGTGTGGGTGCAGAAAATTGCAAAATAAAATTGAATTTTTGGTTGTTTCTAATGGAATGGCACAATGATATTAATTTTTCAGGGCACATAATCGAATTCCAATTGCATTTTGATAAATATCTAACCGAATATGTATATACACCAAAAAATTCAAACTTAACGGTTTCAACTCTGATACGCATCTGCCAGACTCCTGGACCGAGTAGCTCAGTTATACAGTGACTCTAATGCCGACGATATAGATATCCTTGCAAGATCTCTGGCGAGTGTCAAGGAGGTATTTGTAAACCTTGACTCGGTAGCAAGGGAAGTTGGACTACGCATTAAGAAAACCAAACAAAAATTATGACGCAATCTAGGAAAAAGACGCCAATCAGACAAAATATTACGGTAGGAGACTATAACCTAGAAAACGTAGACAACTTCATATATCTAGGGGCGAACCTCTCGAAGGATGGAAGCGAACCCATCGAAATCAAAAGAAGGATAATGATGGCAAACAAGACTTATTATTCGGTACTTCCAATAATTGAAAACAAAAACGTAAACAGGAAAACAAAACTTAAGTTATATAAAACGATTATACGACCTGTGCTGCGAAACGTGGACCTTAACTCAGGCGTCCGAAAAACTACTTAACGCCTTTGAAAGAAAGGTCCTCAGAAGAATCCTCGAACCTGTAAGGGCAGACTCGATCTGGAGAATACGATACAATAGAGAATTCAGAATAGATGTCCGAGTTGTCTCTGTGCGAACGGGTATCAGACAAGGCGGTATATTATCACCAGCTCTGTTTCCTTCACCGACACAGCTTTGCATAGCTTTATAGGGTGACCCCCTAATTTGTGTTCGGTTCCTTAAAAAAAAAAATGACATCTTGAAAGCTGCACTGGAAGGTGAGGAGAGTAAATGTCTTCAATGGAGACTATTTAACATCTTAAATCACCTTGATTATGCTGAAAACGTATGTTTGTTTGCCCATACCCGTTCGGACTTAGAGTCAAATGTTCGCTCGTTGCATTCTGAATGCAAGGAGGCGGAACGAAAAATAAATGTGTGTAAAACCAAGTACGTGCACATGGGTTCGAACGCAAGCACACCGATTGTTCTTAACGGGCAAGATGTTGAAGAGGTTTTTGTTATCTCGGAAGCATTGTCAGCATGGACGGCGGCGCCGAAAAGGATAATGAGGCTGGTCTAAATAAAGCTCGTCAGGCCTTCGGTATCCTCTCCCCTTTCTGGGGGTTAAGAGAGATCTCCATTCGCACGAAGCTGCGAGTTTTTGACGCATGCGTAAAATCCGTGTTGTTATATGTTCGACTTACCAAGAGACTACAGACTTTCGTGAACCAATTCCTCTGACGCATTTTAGGAATATTCTGGCGAGAAGTGATCTCCAACGACGAACTTTGGAGTACAATTGGCAGACTAAGATAGGTATTAAGAAGCGGAAGTGGCAGTGGATCGGTCATACTTTGAGGAAACCAGAGCGCAACATCGCCAAACAGGCTCTGGATTATAATCCTCAAGGAAGACGCCGGGTTGGTCGACCATGTAACACATGGAACCGAGCAGTTGCGCAAGAGGCCAGAGGAATAAATAAGTCCTGGCAACAGCTAAAGACGGATGCTCAGGATTGCGCCTTGTGGAAGAGAGTTGTTTCTGTTCTATGCCCCTATAGGGTGTCTTAACAAGAATTTGATTGAAGCGATTCCCAATGTTGTAACTATCATATACACATCAATTGAACTCGTCATACCTCCACATGGTAGCCACCGGGTACTGGTCTTGCCCATCCGGACTCGACTGGCCAAACTGATAAGCGCAAGTGCTAATGAAACAGAAAAATTCTATCACTATAATATGGACCTCCAAGTTGGGAGTTGGGCCATACGTTAACAACTAATCCTAGGAAAAATCAACCTTGTTCGAAACCTGAAGCAACGCCTCGGACTGGATTGATCCAACGGCAGTGATCACGCAAACGAAAAATGGACTGTTCCGTGCGATCCCTGTACAGAGCAGAAGCAGTGAGAGCGCTTCTGGAACAGGGAAGCATATACAATATAAACATAATTGCACTACAAGAAACTAAATTGTTAGGTAGCGAGATTACTGACATTAGATCGCACACAATTTTCAAAAGTGGGAAATCATCGGGAAGCTGAGAGTTTGGAGTTGCGTTTATTATCGACAAAAAGGTATTCTGCTTTTCTGCCTCCGAACTAGCTACCATTTATAAGGGTTATAACCGAGCACGTCTTGACTACAACTCGCATGTTTGGGCTGGGGCCCCAAAGTCACATCTGGCTCTTCTTGACCGTATCCAGAAACATGCATTCCGATTAATTGGAGATGAAGCTTAATCGGCCTCAATTGACTCCTCGAGCATCGTTGAAATATCGGAGTACTCGCATTTATTACAGATACTTCCATGGTAAACGCAGCAAGGAACTAAAAGCCATTATATCACCTATATTCGATGCCCCCCGAAATACTCGCCAAGCTGCATGCTCACACGAGTACACTGTGAAGCCCTTGCCGTGAAGAACAGTGAAGTTTAGTCCGTCATCGCTCGGACGGCAGTGTTGTGGAGTTCATTACCAGGCAATCCAACAATTTAAGAACAACGTTCACCGCCACTTCAAAATCTCCCCTCCTGTGTTTTCCTACTAACTTTCATGTATCCACTTGACGACACCATGACGACTTAACTGTGCATCGCGCATGAAAGAGTGACCAAGTTATTTTCCACGGCCGCAAAAAAAAACAGCTTAAACACCAAGTTACCAACTTCAAACCCGTCAATGAACGATTGTGTGCAATCCGCATCAAAAAAAATTCTTTAATGTCTGGCTTATTAATGTCCACACCCCAACGGAAGACAAAGACGACGAAGTTAAAGACGATTTCTACAGCACCTTAGAGTCAACTTTCGACTCCCTTCCGTCGAATGATAGTAAAATAGTATTAGGTGACTTTAACGGAAAAGTGGGCAAAGAAGAAGCTTACATAGGGACAATTGGAAGGCACAGTCTCCATGATATTAGTAACAACAACGGCCAGAGGCTGATTGATTTTGAACCTTAAACCTTGTAGCTCGATATGCTTACCGCATCGTGAAATTCATAAGAGAACGTGGGCAGCACCCGACGGACGAACATTCAATCAAATAGACCACGTTCTAATAGAGAAAAGAACATCCTCCTGCATTCTCGACGTGCGCACATGTCGAGTTGCTAATTGCGACACAGATCACTAATTGGCAAAGACCAAGTTCCGATATCGAATCGCAAACCGAGGATACTCAAGAACACTACCGGTACCTAAATTCGACATAAGAAAACTCAAAGATGAGAAAGTAGTTGCGAATTACGTATCAGTCTTAGAGAGGCACTTCGCACCAATACTGAACAACGCCAGCAAACCAAGTAATGTAGCAAAATATCAAAGATGGCATTACATCTGTCGCAGAAGAGGTGATAGAACCCCAGCGCAAAAAAAAATGATTGGTTCGACAACGAATGCCAAGATGCCTCAGAGCGAAAAAATCAAGCTTACAAAATATTAACGGAACGGCCGATACGAGCCAAACAGGACAAATACAAGTTTCTTTTTAAAAATGCAATAAAATGAACAAAATTAATTTTTTTTCCATGTATTATGGCTTTATTAATAAGAGCAAACATTCCCATTAATGATGGAACACAACTTCGTTGGCTGCCTCGGCTGGCTTCGCAGTAGCACATTCTGTCACTCCAATTTTCCAAGACCATGTCGATGGTTTCGGGCTGTAGCTCACGGATTGCTTGGATGATTTTGGCCTTAAGTGCTTGAATCGTTTCTGGATTGTTGGCATAACATCGGTCTTTCATGGTTCCCAGAAAAAAAAAGTCCAAAGGGGTCAAATCGCAGCTCCGAGGCGGCCAATTGACATCGCCAAGACGGCTGATATCACGATTTGAGAATTTGGTGCGTAAAAGACCGATTGTGGCATGGGCTGTGTGGCATGCCGCGCCATCCTGCATGAACCAGAGGTCGTCCAAATCCATGTCTTCAATTTCAGTAAGAAAAAAAGTCGGATAACATGGCTCAGTAACGTTCACCGCTGACCGAAACGTTTTTCCCAGCCTCATTTTCGAAGAAAAATGGTCCAATGATGCCACCACTGCACAATCCGCACCAAACTGTCACTCTCTGTGGATGCTTTGGCTTCTCGACAATAACGTGCAGGTTTTTCGAGCCCCAAATGCGGCAATTTTGTTTGTTAACGTAGCCTCCGAGATGAAAAAATGCGCCTCGTCAGAAAAGATGATTTTCGCCCAAAACCGTTGTCCAATTCAAGCTGCTCTAAGGCCCAAACTGCGAAGCGATAACGAAGCGGATGGTCGTGCGCCTTCAATTGGACCTTGTAAGCGAATAATCCAAGATCTTTGTGCAGAATTCTCCTCAGGCTAGTGCGTGAAATGTTGACCTGTTGAGATCGACGACGAGTTCGTGGAGTGAGTCTCACACTCTTGGCTACAACAGCCACATCGTCTGTGCGCACCGTACGATGACGGGGACCATGAGTGTTATCCACTAGCATGCCAGTCTCACGAACTTTTTGCAGAAACTTGCGTACAGCTGGCGCGGTGGGTGCTTCATTTCGGACAAAACTTCTTTTCAAAAAAACGCACTGTTTGGGCTACACAGCACTCACTTTGGAAATAAGTTTTCAATATTTCCCAACGTTGTTCAAGTCTAAAGCGACTCATTTCGTTCCGCGGAGGTATGATACTGACTTTCTGTCAAGATTTCGAGCGGGAAACAGCTTTCAGTGTCAAAATAACCTATGATTTAAAAAGAAACCACTGGATGGCCCACCCGTTATAATGATCTTAACCGATTTGCAAACAAAATATGCGGAAGAAAAAAACGGAAGTACAATAATGACGAAATTAAAAACATGGACGAAAATTTTAAATAACACAACACAAGAGCCGCGTATTCCCTAGTTAAAATGTTGAAAGAGGGATACCAACCGAAGACGACCATCTGCAAGGATGCAGAAGGGAACATTTTAAGTAAGGCGGATAATATAAAACTAAGATGGGTGCAATGCTTTAAACAACTCCTAAATTCGAGCCCATCACCCGCACAAACAGCGGCAGCAGACACAATAGCAGGTCTAGCTGATGTTACAGCTGATGAAGAATCCGCTTTGAGTCCTCCCACACTCGAAGAAGTACAAACAGCAAATTGTTGGGCACTGATCAAATCCCAGCTGAGCTTCTGAAAGCCGGCGACACCTGCATAGCGCATCTCATACACAGATTAGTCACGGACATATGGACGCAGGAATCATTTCCTGAAGATTGGCGCAAGAGCATCATATGTCTAATTTTCAAAAAAATGTGACAAACTCTACTACGAAAACTATCGAGGAATATCTCTGTTGTGTACGTCTTATAATATCTTGACGAAAATTCTGGAAAAGAGAATTAAGCCCTATGCTGTCAAAGTAATTGGTGAATACCAAGGCGGACTTAGAGCTGGACGATCGATCACGGACCAACAGGTGTTGAAAAAGTGCTGAGAATATAATATTGATGTGCAACAGATATTTTTTGACATGAAACAAGCATACGACAGTACCGACAGGAACGTACTGTATAAAATCATATTGATGTTTGGAATCCCACTGAAATTAATTCGACTTACAAGAATGATAATGACTAAGTCTTTATCACAAGTCAGAGTAGAAAACGATCTGAATTTCAGCTTTAAAACAGGCAACGGCCTTAAGCAAGAGGACGGCTTTGCACCAATGCTTTTCAACTTGACACTGGAATATGTTGTTCGGAAACTTTCCGTTGGCACCAAGGGAACACTATGCTTCAAATGGACATAGATATCTTTGCAAGATCTCTCTAAAAAGGGATTTGTAAATTTTGACTCGGTAGCAAGGGAAATTCGAAAACATAACAAAAGTTATGACACAAACTAGGAAAAAGTCGCCAATCAGACAAAATATTAAAAAATTAAAAAGATACTATAACCTAGAAAAAGTAGATACTTTGTATACCTAGGGGCGAACCTATCGAAGGATGAAAGCGAACCCAAAAGAAGGATAATGATGGCAAATAAGACGTATTATTCTGTACTTCCAATAATTAAAAACAAGAACGTACACAGGAAAACAAAACTTAAGCTATACAAAACCATCATAAGACCTGTGCTATGCTATGGCAGCGAAACGTGGACATTAACTCAGACATCCGAAAAACTACTTAACGCCTTTGAAAGAAAGGTCCTCAGAAGAATCCTCGGACCTGTAAGGGAAGGCTCGATCTGGAGAATACGATACAATAGAGAAATTGTATGTCATCTTCGACAAATCAGAAGTGTCAACCCTCATAAAGTTTAAGATGGGATGGTCATGTGGAGCGGATGGATGACGGAAGAATTCCCAAATGCACACTAAAAGGGAAAGTCAACGGACAAAGACCAGTCGGACCAGACTAAAATAGGCATTGAAAATCAAAGGTGGAAATGGCAGTAGATCGGTCACCCTTTGAGGAAACAAGAGCGAAACATCGCCAAACAGGCTCTGGATTATAATTCTTAAGACGTCGGGTTGGTCGACCATGTAGCACATAGAAGCGAGCAGTTGAACAGGAAGCCAGAGGAATAAACAAGTCCTGGCAACAGCTAAAGGCTGATGCTCAGTATCGCGCCTTGTGAAAGAGAGCTGTTTCTGTCCTATTCCCCCATAGGGGGTCTTAACAGTAATTTGATTGATTGAATCAGTTGCTTTTAAAACGAGTGGTCACTGGCGATGGTAAATAAATCACGTACGATAATGTCCAGCGCAAACGGTTGTGAAAGAAGCGATCGGAAGCACCAGCAACAGTGCAAAGCCAGGATTGATGAATAGAAAGGTCATGTTCTGTTCCTGGTGGGACTACAAGGAAATTATCTACATTCAGGCCAAACGACTATTCGAGCTCTACTTTCAGTAACTAATGAGATTGATTGAAACAATCAAGAAAAACCGATCACAGCTAACCAAATCCCGAGGTGTTATCTTCCAGCAGGACAACACTATGCCACACACAACTGGAGCAGCTTAGTTGGGAAGTTTTAATCCATCCGCATTATAGCCCTGACCTAGCATCTTCAGACTACCATTTATTCCGGTGCTTTCAAAACTCCCATCAGCGAAAATAATTTAATTCTACAAATTACTGCGAAAACCACTTGTCGGCCTTTTTTTGTGGCCACACAGAAGTTCTACAAGGATGGAATCATGGCTCTACCAGAAAGATGGCGAAAGGTCATCGATAAGCCTGTCTGATATGAAACCAAAACATCCTTTTCCAATTGGACTCGCCTATAATAATGAAATTATTGATGAAAGTTCAATCACGGAAGAAGGCGAGCGATTTAGACGATGATCATGATCAACATGCAGGGACGATAAGAATTATGATAAACCACGAAAGATGTGTAAGAATTTATAGGCTCGTTTGGTGGACCTAATACCAGGATAGTCAGTAACCTTCCTACGAACTGACAATTAAACGGCATGTTTGCCGGACGCTTCAACTACTCGGGATCCATGATTTCAATTTGCAACTCATCTTTTTGCAACAATTGAGCCTGAAGCCGGTACGATCACTATTATTGCATCACTACAGAAAAGTGGCAAAGAAGCCCCCATTATAAATTGTCTTCCGGGATTACAACAGGCCCATTCCCCGCTCTTATTTGAAGACATTTTCCATGTGTGTCGATGGTAGGACATTTTTAATACTGCTTGATAAAATTTAGAAATGCCCTACGATCGGTGCAATCTAGCGGCACAGAAAAGTCACGCCATCACGCGTACCGGAGAGGTTTACCGTAAACCCAGCTAGAAATTCCGAACATAAAATAAAAACCTTACCAAAAAAAAACTGCAAACTGCGAATAAAACAATAAAAATCGAACCACAAAAAAACGGCTAGTGCCCGCACTAAACGAAAATGAAAACCGAAATGATTGGTATTATTTAAAAAAAAATAATAACACGGAATAAGCTTTTATTTTAATAAAAAAATCGAAAATGAAAAAACAGACGCCGTCACTTTTGAAGATGCTCAGCAAGTTCTCCTTAAAAACCGTTCTGCACGCTTTCGTCAAAGCGTCAATTTCATTGGTCGCTTGATTTTCGGTGATTTCGCGATCACCGTGACATCTATCACTGAAGTGACAGCTACTCAGAACTTTTTAAACTTAGCGCCCGATATGGAACGTACGTTATTTTCGAATTATTACTCTATTTTTATTTTAATTTAATTTGGATTTACCAAGCAGGTAACACAGGGTGTAACAGAATAGATGCGACAAAAAAACATGGTGATAGGGGACCTCGTGATGCACAAAAAAATATTTCACGGAAGGCTTCTAGCTGAATTAGATGATGTAGTTTTTTCTCATCTACTTTTTAATGGGGTGGTTGACTCCTCCTCACTTTTGGGTTTGATGCAATTTGCTGTTGGTAAATTTTTACCGAGGCATCCTAGATTATTGGAGATTTGCTTTCACCGGACTAACTATGATATGAGTGAACCGATTTCGCGTCTTGCAAGAGAAGTTAACGAGAATATTGAGGTATTTGACTTCTCTATAAATAAAGTATGTTTGAGACGTAGACTTAACGCTAGTTGACACCAATTTATGTCAGGTTTTGTCTATTTACTGTGCTCTGTTATTAATGTGTTGGTGTAGGGATATTGATGTTTGTTCTGTCCCTTCACTAAATGATGAGCCAAAGGATAAAATGATTTCCATCTTTTATACTTGGAATCGATTTTATGGCATTTCCTTGCATTAAGGAAACCTGATAGTGATATATATAGCGTCGACAGTACTTCTATCCTTTCTAAAACCATATTGATTGTCTGCTAAAATATCGTTTTCATCCAAAAATTTAATCATGCGGGTTTTAATACACTTCTCAAATAATTTAGCTACTATAGATAGTAGATTATAAAAATTATTTGAAAACATTCTGTTTGAAGTCATAACAAATGTTGTTGTTAATGTCAACATCTATTTAAAATAAAAGTGATTTTTGTTGTCCCAATGACAGGAAACAAACTGAGATCTGTTCAAATCGATGTCAGTGTAATTATGTCAACAGCAGTAAATCTCTTTAAATTGAAGTAAATCCTTAACATTCAATAATAATATAATTTGATACACAACATTCCCCTTGAATTTTTTCCGCCTCTTTTTATTACACACACAATCGAAATACGAACAGAAACGAATAAATAGTTGTCGTTGGAAAGAGGCGAGTCCCGTTAAGAATTTTTTTTGCCAACTCTGTCGCTCCAGGGCTTGCGAACCGTAATTAATCAATTAAACAATTTTTCTTCTTTCCTTCGGGCAACAACTCAATAGAGTTTCTTTCGAAAATTTTGAAATTTGAAATGTACGTGTTACAAAATTTTCAAATGTATTAAATATATATTTAAATGCCGATTTTTTTTTTGACAATATAAAAATGTACTTTCAAAATAAACGGCTCATATAATGTATGATTTATTGAGATTATCGCAGGTCGAAATTATCGCGACTGTACTGTATAATATTTCTTAATTCTGAACGATATGATCAACCAGGTCGTCGATGTATCTGGTAACGGAGTGGAAGGACGGTTCCATATAGAAAAATATGAAACGGGCCTGCAAGGGGCGTGCATTAAAAATTCCACAGGAGAGTGGTTCACCCCGATCCAATTCAACAGGCATTGCGGGTTTCGAAGAGGCTGGTGGGGGAAAAACCTCAGGGTTGGCGATAGGTCTTTTTATTATGCTCTGATTAAGACCGGTATCCTGCGACGACCCTGCCAATGCTGTCTGTGTACAGCATGTACAAGAAGCATGGACCTGGAAATTGATAAATTGGATTTGAATAATTGTCAGGAATACACCGCTGCGCAGGACGTTGGAGGGAGAGACTCCGTCCTGATTGTTGTAGAAGGACATTCCGCAAAACTCTTCGCCGAATGTGGTGTCAGGGCGCTTCCGGATCATCGGCGATACGGTGTCCTGGCACTAAATGGAGCAATCCTGAACGTACGCTGCGCACCGCGCTGGAAGGTTTCTGGAAATAAACACATAAACCCTATGACGCGTGCAATCGGGTTAAGGTACTCTACCTCTTATACTACAGAAGAGGACATGAACAGTCTACAGTATAAAGAGGTAATGATAATGACTGACCCCGATGCGGACGGAATGCACTTTAAGGGCCTAATAGTAAGTTACCTGCACTATTTCTGGCCGAACTTGCTGCAATTGCCATTTGTCGTCTCGACATTCGTAGTGCCGTTAGTCGTTGCGACAGAGACGAACGGCAATGCCCTCAGTTTCTACTCAGGGTTCGAATTCCGAAACTGGTGGAGAGCTGCTGAGAGGTCGAACGAATATGAAGTACGCATGACTAAGAGTATGGGCTCCTTCGAAAGCACCTATGCTACGGAATCGTTCCTACATATGGACGAGGCCCATCGCGTCGTCCTCAAATACGAAAACAACGAGGACGGCAAGTGCATAGCAACGGCTTTCGGTAATGACCGCAAGGCGCGAGCGAGTTGGCTGGAGAACCAACGCGAAAACCAAGCAGCCGATGTTACACTATATGGCATCGAAGGATGGGTGCGTTACAGCCACTTAATTCCAGTTGGGATGGTGTGGTTTGCAGATGAGCATACACGCCGAGTAATACCATCGTTTTGTGATGGTCTCAATGAGTCACAAAGATTCGTCATTGCCACCCTATTTGCAAAGGGTGTAACGATCGTGTCAAAATTCACTGTAGTGAATTTTTTTTTTTTGATCAAGTATGATGTATGTATGAAAAAAAAAAAAAGAAAAGAAAATTATTTTTTTTTTTTTGAGTCAGTTTAGAATTTGATTTTGGAGGAAATTCATGTAGTTAAAAAAATAAATGTGCTTAAATTATAAAGTTAAATAAACTTAAAAAAAAAAAAAAATCGTTTAGAAAACTAGATATCGGTTTTTTACTGGACAACAAAAAAAATAATTTCAAAATTGAGACTTGTCACTCGAAAGACTCGCTGAGCACTTTACGCAAATATAATTTGTTTCCTGAAAATTTGTTCCCGTCGACACAAAAACGTGAAATGGCAACAATAATCGATGGTAAAAAAAAATTGCTGCAGATATTCGCGCAGAGATCAAAAATGAAATAGACGAATGGCTTGCAAAAGGTAAACGAAAGCCACAATTAACAGCGGTTTTGGTTGGAAATGATCCTGCAAGTGAAATTTATGTTCGAAATAAAATGACAGCAGCAATAGAAGTCGGCATAGATAGCATTACGAAACGTTCTTCATCGGAAATAAGCGAAGCCGATTTGCTTGCAGCCATTCATGATTTAAATCAGGATCCTGGTGTCGACGGAATTCTTGTGCAACTGCCATTACCACCGCATATCGACGAATATAAAGTTTGCAATGCGGTCAGTTATCGAAAGGATGTCGATGGTTTCAACAAAGTTAACATTGGCGATTATGCTTAGATATGGGCTACTTAATACCTTGCACCCCTTTGGGTGTCTACGAACTATTGCAGCGTTATAAAATCGATACGTTCGGTAAGAATGCTGTTGTTGTGGGACGTTCGAAACATATCGGAATGCCGATATCGATGCTATTGCATACCGATGGCAAGCATGAACATCGTGGACTGGATGCCACAGTAACCATATGTCATCGCTATACTCCGGCGGAAGAGCTTAAAATGTTTTGCTTACAAGCCGATATTATAGTTGTAGCGACTGGAATACCGCATTTGATCAAAGCCGACATATCGGCCATAGTTAAGCCAGGCGCTTGTATTATCGATGTTGGAATTACAAGGATCAGCGATCCAACAACCGGAAAGGATAAGCTTGTTGGCGATGTTGATTTCGATAATGTTTAAAAAATCGCAGGTTTTATTACTCCAGTTCCTGGTGGTGTTGGACCTATGACGGTTGCGATGTTAATGAAGAATTTTTATCGCTGAAACTCGGAAATGAAGGCTGTTAGCGAGAGAAAGATTTTGCAGATTACGTCAATTGCGCGCAGAATTACGATCAACCAGCATACGTTACCATATCGTCGATGGGAATATCTATGATGGCTGGTGGTGCAACAATTTCGCCATATCCAGCTCCAATGGGTCAAATGACGATGCCAACTGTGAAGATTCAACAGCAGCCGCAACAGTATTCGAATCTATCGATGCAATTAATCCAGATGCCGCGGTCGATGCAAGCTATTTCCAATATGCAACTACATATATCGACCGACACTTACATGACTTGGCACATCAGGATCAACACATCATCAATATGCAACGTATTCGAAGGGTTCTAGCGTTGCTGGCCAAACTGTTTCCTTGGCTTCCGTAGTATCAGTATGCTTCCATGAACGCCCACATCAGCATCCACATCTCGTCAGTATGCAGCGTATTCGAAGGGTCCTAGCGTGGCTGGCCAAGCTGTTTCCTCGCAGCCGCAGCAACAGTTTTCTACCATAATCGCCGCCGCTATAATCAGCTATATCATGCAGGGAAGAACGCAAGGAGTTATGTCAAGTTACGCCATTAATCTAGATCATATTTCTTAAGAGTCGTGTTGCTTGATACTGCAATACTAATTGCTTGGTAAATTGGTTATCTATTTCATTCCCCCCTCTCCATCTCCAAATCCGGAGAATCATTTCTTTAATTGTATGGGTTGCGATGACACGACCCAACTCTGACTGAGCTAGTCAAAGACAGGTGGTCGCAGACAATTGCCGCATACATATTAAAGAATTATAAATGAATCATCCTGTATAAGGTGGTTACAAGGGTTATTCAGAAAAATTGGCAATCGCGACACTTGCCCAAACCGTCGAGTCGAATACTGCGTACTCAAAATGCGGAATTAAGTTGGAACAAGTAATATGCAACTTGGCAGATAAAACCAAGAACCACGTCACCCTACTACAAGGGGAAGGAATGTTCCGGCAGGAGTTGGGTGGAAGAACCGCTTCCGCCCGATATCTTAAAGTGGGTTTGTCGGCAATATGTAGATACATCTTCCATCCGGATGATATGAGTCTTTTGGGAGATGTGTGCGATCGCTCGATGGGGCCGGATTTCCTGTTGCCCATCGTGTTCATACCCCTTATCAATGGCGCTGAACGGATGGCGATGGGCGTGTGGACGAGCATTCCGGCTTGTGACATAAAAGAAGTCATAGAGAATACTCGGAAAGCGATTCTCGGCCTTGGAAGCCTATTGACCCCACTACAACCGACAATTAAGAAAAGACAAAGCAAAAAACCCGCACTGCGCGCACTCGACAGGGAGAGTACTCTTTTTGAATTCGAAAGCGCAAATGAACTACTGATAAGTTTCGTTCAATTCCGTCTCCCATTCTATCAGAAAAGGATAGATTTGCAGCTCGCGAGACTGCAGAGGGAAATGGATAGGTTAACCCTCCTTGTACTCTCACAACAAAGCGGAGAATGTGAAGAGGCGATGATGGGTTTGGCCGCCGCACAGAAAGATTTCTTTGCCTTGAATATGAAGACAAAAGAGGATGTTTGGCTGGAAGATCTTGGGAGGCTGGAGGAGGCACTTCAATGTAACACGCCGACGTTATTTGAAGAAATGGAGCTTGAAGTGCAGGTGGACACTCCGGAGGAGGCGTCCTTTTCCAGTCACGGGACTGCAGCTCCAGCGCCATCCAGCCGAGACCCGAGCAACTTGGAGGAGCTAAACACACCTCCAACGTCGTCCGTTGCTCCGGGTCCGTCTACGTCTGGTTTCCAGCGATTGTTAGACGCAGCTAATTATTTGGAAAACCAACAGAAAGGAGCGGCACTGGAGCTTGAAGTGCAGGTGGACACTCCGGAGGAGGCGTCCTTTTCCAGTCACGGGACTGCAGCTCCAGGGCCATCCAGCCGAGACCCGAGCAACTTGGAGGACCTAAACACACCTACAACGTCGTCCGTTGCTCCGGGTCCGGCTACTTGCATCGACTGCGGAAAGCAATTCCGCTTCAACGCCGACCTCATGCGACACGTCACTGTTCACACAGGAGCACGGCCATACAAATGCATTGAGTGCAACACAACATTCAGCATTAAAAGCAATATGGCGCGGCACATGCGCAGAGTACACAAAATTATGTTATGTTAATTATTTTGTTAATTTCAGAAATTTTAGAGGATTAGGCCTAAGGGGGATACCTCAATAAAAAAAACGCATTGGTGGTTCTACCCCATATGCTTCTTTTGTGCGTTGAATAATCCTGTTTATCTATAGACCAAATTAAACAGCCAACGCACAAATTTAGCTAGGGTGATGTGGAAACGGACCAAGAAAATATTCTCTATACAGGAAAGCGCAATGAATTTACTTTTAAATGGTGTAGCATCGCAGCAATATTGAAGGCGCTGTGTCCGTTAGGATTTAAGATCACATGCAATAAGCACTTGATCCATACCAGCTAATAAATCATGTTCAATTTCTGCCTATTGCCAAGTCAAGTTGTACTACAACTTCAATACGCTACGTGTACAACAGCAATACCTATTTCGGTAAGATAGAATTTCTTAGATTTAATTATAAAATTTTTCGATTAAAATCCTCTTTAGTTATCGTATCACATCGAACCGGAATGCTTGAAATTTTGGCGGACTATTGAATGGTCGATAGTGTTCGAAATTTACTACTTGGCAAGAGACCGGCTTGTGTTCGGAGATGCTTGCGTTGCGGGACATGCAGCAGTGACGGTATAGAAGCGAAGACTGCAGCTATGAGAGCTTTGGGAACAACGATGAGGAAATAATTGCAGGTTTGACGTCAAGGAGTACTTAGAGAAGTTAGGTATCGAATATCGGTTTGGATGCTATTCGGAAAAAAAACCATACAAACCCCTTACGGATAATATTGGAGCAGTCAGCCGAGATGAGTTCGCCACTACATCTCATGTGTGCAAGGTAACTCTAATATGTGAAACCAATATGTGTCCAAGGTAACTCTAATTTGTGAAGTGTTGGTGAGAGAATTTCAATTTCGTGGCTGATTGTTTATCGTAGGGTTATTGTCCTCTTGTATTCAAACCTGAACGATCAATATGTATGTCGTGGGTGATAGATACCTCATCTATTTTAATTGTTTAATTATTATTTTAAAAGTTTTATTCTTTTTGCGTGTCAGTAAGCTTGGTATGAAAATTACAGAAAGGAATTGATCCTTTTTCTTGAAATTCGCATCTTCATTTGTTTTGGTGACATTCGAATTAATAATTATCTTCAAAAAAAAATAATGAAATAATTCCAATTTTAACATATTAAGCAAAATTAGTTTAATACAAATGAACAATTTTAAATATGTATTAACCATATTTACAGTGGCGAGAAATGAAATGTTTCCACTCAAAAAAAAAAAAAAAAATTATACGTGCGAAATTCCACTGAAAATTTTGATCAGAATATAAAATATTTTTTTTTTTAGAACATTAAATCATAATATTAGTTATATAAAATATATAGCTTGAGTTTTGTTTACAGAAAAATCGGTCAGATTGATAGATTGTTCACTTTCTTGTCCAATTTTATCGAAATCGTGTAACATCAAATACTTAAAATAACTTCTAAATGTTTATTTTTTCTGTATATACTTTTTATTTATTATAGTGTTGCGAGCTAGGGGTTCGCCAGATTCCAAAGAAAACTCAATTCGTTTTTAAAATATAACGATAATTTATTTATTGCACTTTATACACAATTTCCCGATCACTTCACTAAATTCGCTCTAAGAACTTAATTCGCACAATCCAGGAACACCGGCAATCTATCACTTTCGCTTATTTACACCGATAGGTGTTTTCCATGAAACTTCCACTCAGTGACTGGATAACTTGTCGTGAGCTCTGGCTATTTATAATGGATTTATCCGAGTCTCGAACCTTCTCTGGTGTATGTTTTTCTGTTGCGTCTGGACTATTCTGGAAGTTACTAGATGGCGTCGGGTGTCATTGTCTGTGTCTTTGAGAAATTACTAGAAGCCCTCTACATGTTGGAAGAATATTCTAAATAGTTCTGGCAGATTTGAGAGAGATCATTGCCAGATCTATAACATTACCCTCTCCTTAGTCCCTGTTCGTCCCGAACAGAGTCGTTCACTTCCGCAATGGCACCGTGGTACTTTGTTAGTCGGTCGAGATGTACCACTTTCATTTTTGTACGGGGTTTTTGATGTAATTGAATCCGATAGACGACATCGTTTAACCGGTTGATGATCTGGTAAGGGCCTTCCCAGTTGCGCTGTAGTTTCGGCGATCTGCCCTTCTGTCGTCTGGGATTGTATAGCCAAACTAAATCACCCTCTTGGAATCCTGATGAATTCGCCCGTTGATCATACCTCGTCTTCATGCGGTCGGTCGCCAAATCAATTTTATCTCTGACCAGGTTATAAATTGTGTTTAGTCGACATCGAAGATCCGAGACGTAATCTTTGGCATTCGTTGGTTGGTCTGGTGGCACTCCAAACATTAATTCCGCAGGGACTCGAATATTCCATCCGAAAATGACTCGGGACGGGGTTTCTCCTGTTGTTGAATGCACCGATGTTCTGTAGGCCATTAAAAATAGAGGGATGTGCTGATCCCAGTCCTGTTGCCTCTCGCTGACGAGTTTGGATAGGTTTGAGTTCAATGTCCTATTGAAGCGTTCCACCATTCCATCGGACTGTGGATGTAATGGAGTTGTCCTGGTTTTGTTTATTCCCAGCATTTAGCACACGTGTTTGAATATTTGAGATTCAAAATTGCGCCCTTGATCGGAGTGTAGTTCACGTGGAGCTCCAAATCTGCTCACCCAGTTGGTAACAATTTGTTCGGCGACGGTTACTGCTTCTTGGTTTGGAATTGCGTAGGCTTCAGGCCACTTGCTGAAATAATCAATGACCACTAGAATGTAGCGATTACCATTTTCTGATTCCGGAAATGGTCCAGCAATATCCACAGCAATTCTCTCAAATGGGACTCCCACGTTGTATTGTTGCATTTCTCCCCTGGATCTGCGGTGTGGGCCCTGACTTGATGCACACGTAGTACATTTACGGCACCAATTCTCGACATCATCTCGGAGATGGATCCAATAGAACCTTTCTCGTATCTTTGCCAAGGTTCTATTTACACCCAAATGCCCACCGGAGGTACCTCCATGATATTCCTTCAAAACCTCCTCGACTTTACAATGCGGGACGATGGTTTGCATGTGATACGACTTTCCGTCAGCGTTTTCCCATTTCCGTTTTAATAATCCGCCGTCTAGGTGAAGGGAGTTCCATTGTGCCCAATAACACTTCAGGGTTTCGCTGAATTGTGAGATGTCTTTCCACTCAGGCCGTTTCATTTCGTCCTTCCATGCCATGATCGGTGAAATATCTGGATCTTTACGTTGGGCATCTTCCAGTTCTTGCTGATTCCATCCAGTCTCTGGTTCGGTCGTTATCCTCTGAATGGTTTCTCCGGCTTCTTTTCCTTCTACACGGTGACAATGCTTGCAGTTCGGTGGACAAGGACGACGTGAAAGCGCGTCGGCATTACCGTGGATTCTTCCTCTTCGATGAACAATCTCGAAATCGTAGGATTCGAGCCTTTCGATCCATCTGGCTACTTGGCCTTCGGGGTTCTTAAACTGAAGTAGCCATTTAAGCGATGCGTGATCCGTTCGAAGAAGGAACTTTTGACCATAGAGGTATTTGTGAAAATGTTTTGTTGCTTCTACTATGGCTAGTAGCTCTCGGCGAGTTACGCAATAGTTCCTTTCTGATTTTGAGAGTACTCGGCTGTAGTAAGATAGCACTCTCTCCTGCCCATCGATCTCTTGTGATAGTACTGCTCCGATACCGACATTGCTGGCGTCAGTGTCTATGATGAAACCATGACCTGGTTTTGGATACGCCAGAACTGGGGAGTCGCAGAGTTGGTCTTTTATCCTCTCGAATGCTTCCTGGCACTGTTGACTCCATGTAAATGGCTCCCCTTTTTCTGTTAACTGATGCAGATATTTCGCCGTGTTAGCAAAGTCTTTTACAAATCGTCGGTAATATGTCGCTAAGCCTAGGAAGCTGCGCAACTGGTGTTTATCACTCGGAGTAGGCCAATTTTTCACCGCCAGTATCTTCTCCGGATCTGTCTTTACGCCATCAGCTGAAACGATGTGACCCAAGTACTTGACTTCTGCACTAAACAAAGTGCACTTTTTCGGACTCAGCTTTAATTTTGCCGCTCGCAGTCGCTGGAAGACTTCCTGCAGATTTTTTAGGTGTTCATTGAATGTTTTTCCGATAACGATCACATCATCTAGGTAAACGAGACAAGTTTTCCAACTCAGACCACGCAAAACGAATTCCATCAGTCTTTCGAACGTAGCTGGAGCATTGCACAGGCCAAATGGCATTACGATGAACTGCCACAGTCCACTGCCGACAGAGAATGCTGTCTTCTCTCTATCTTTTTCATCTATCTCCACTTGCCAGTAACCACTCTTCAGGTCCAACGTTGAGAACCATTTAGCATCGGTCAGGGTGTCCATGATGTCGTCGATTCTAGGTAGTGGATAGCTATCCTTTTTCGTAACATCATTTAGTCGCCTGTAGTCCACACAAAAACGGGTACTGCCGTCCTTCTTCTTTACCAGCACTACTGGCGATATCCACGGGCTCTTTGATTCTTCGATGATTCCCTGATGCTCCATAGTTTTGACCATTGAATTGACTTCTCCTTGTTTCGCTAATGGTACTCTTCTTGGAGGTTGACGTATCGGTGTAGCACTTCCGGTATCTATACGATGTTTCACTAAGTTTGTTCTGCCATAGTCGTCATCACCGGTGGAAAAGACGTCGCTAAATCCTTCGATTAGATCTACTGCTTGCTTGTGTTGTTCTCCTCTAAGGTTGCTTGACTGAAGAAGTGTTGATGTTACATTGTCCTTCCTTCTTGGCTTATTTTTAGAGGGTACGTTATGTGGTTCTGCCTTGTCGATACTCGTCACCGCCGATATTGGTTCACAGCTGCCAATTACATCTCCTTTCTTTACGCTGGTAGTGCTGTCCGCAACGTTCAGGACTCTTATTGGTACCATCATTCTCTCATTCCTTTTTACGAGCGTTTTTCCTAGTATCAGACTTCGTAATGCAGGTGTCGTTTCCGGTTCTATGAGGTAGAATCGGTGGTTCCCGGGATCACCATCGAGCTCTGCCCAAATAACATTCTCAGATGACTTTGGTATGTCCGCATCTTCGCATAATACAACTCGCAGCTTTGTTGATTTGGAGGATGTTATTTCCATCGGGATTTCAATATTCCGCCACTTCATTATTCGTTGTCCTAAGTCCAGCTGGATACCGTGTGGTTTCAGAAAATCCATTCCAAGGATACACTCATCGGTAATGTCAGCTACCACGAATACATGCGAGAAGGTCAAATCCCCAAGTTGTATGTCACGGGCTATTTCTCCATGGACCGTTGTAGTTTCTCCTGTAGCAGTGCGAAGTGCGTACTTCTTGGTGTTGTGAAGCCAAGTACGATCTACGAGGTCAGATCTTAGCACTGACCGTGTTGCGCCTGTGTCGACTGTTATGATGCAGTTTAATTTGCCGACTCGACCACTCATACATAAGTCGTTTTCACAACGATGTAGTCGAGAAACTGCGATGATGGTTCCGGGGGCGTCGATTCTGCCAGCCAACTTCTGCCCCATGAAGTTGGCCTTTACTCGTTTCCCGGACTGTCACTAGGCGAAGCGTGCTCTCGTGACGGTTCGCCCCTCCCTCCTCTTTGTTTAGCAGCGCAGCCGGAACAATAGGTGATCGCTTTTCTGGGTTTGCGGCAGTCGCGTCTTAAGTGTCCTGCCTGTCCACAATTCCAGCATCGGGGAGCACCAGATCCTTCACTCCGCTTGGTGTACTCGGCTTTCTGGCACACACATTCTTCTACTATTTCTCGAACTCGATAGTTACTCCGCGAGCTTTGCTTGGCAGCTTCGAACGTCAGCCCATATACTAAGGCTTCGCCAATCGTTTTCTTACCTGCCAGTTTTAACGCCTGTTGCAGCTCTCT
Organism: Chorisops tibialis; assembly: GCA_963669355.1. Lineage (NCBI taxonomy): Eukaryota > Metazoa > Arthropoda > Insecta > Diptera > Stratiomyidae > Chorisops > Chorisops tibialis. Next base: position 21,006,262 of record OY770264.1, read on the forward strand.
GTCCTGTACAGCATTGTTAAATGCGAAAACAGCTGTATCGTTGCGTTGCTCTGTTTGCGCATTGGGCAGCGATAATAGTGTGAGTCGTTCAATATCGCGTGCCAGCTCTTGAAGTGTTTCACCGTTCTTTTGAGTTCGGTTGTAAAGTTGCGTTTTGTAGATCTCTCGCATGTGGTCACTGCCATAATGAAGATCCAATGTCTGGACTAAGGTTGAAAAGTCTTGTTGTTGCTCCTGCGGAATCGTTTGAAGAACCTCTGCTGGTGGACCTCTTAGCGCCAATATAAGAGCTGTTCCCCGTTCTAGATCATTCCAATGGTTGTTTCTTGCGGCGGCTTCAAATTGGGTCTTATAAATAGCCCACGCTGTTTGTCCATCGAAGATTGGAGCCTTGAGACCCTTGTGCGCAACATGTTCTGTCTTGATGACGCCAGTCGCCTTCACATTATCGAAGTCTCTTTTTAGGCGTTCGACTTCTTCTGCAATTCCGGATGTCTTTTCCGTAATTTGTTCTTCGAAGATTCGAAGTTTCTTTTCAACGTTTTCTTCTATGGCCTTACCCATGGTGTCTATTTTATCATTTTGCAGCTCCAATTTTTGGTTAAGGTCCTTTGAAGTCTGGTCTAATTTCTCTAGTTTCTGATTAATGTCCGCTGATTGTTGTTTAATGTCCGCAGATTGTTGTTTAATGTCCGCAGATTGTTGTTTAATGTCCACCGATTGTTGTTCAAATTTCTGATGCATGTCCGCTGATTGTTGTTCTAATTTGTGCATCATTTGTTGCATTAACTGTGTCAGAGCATCCGTTGCACCAGAACACTCCTCTCCACGAGCTTCTTTGATTTGGAATTCGAAACTATCTGCATCTTCACCCTCAGCCTGCAGTGTCTCGATCATACGGCTGACAAGTTCAGACTTGCTCCCTGTCGTAGATAACCCGCGTCTACCGAGCTCTTCTTTCAGCTCCGCTAATTTTAAGTCTTTTAAATAACGCGGCATTCTCACTACCGATTATTTTCCGCGATCGAATTCACTTAAATTTACGTCACTAATTAAAGTCACTGCTCACTCGAGAATATTCGTTTTCACAAAATTCTCACTGTCCGTTCGAGAATTTTAGTTCCGCGATTTTACTTCGCTAATTTACGTCACTGCTCACTAAATTACCCGAGAATATTCGATTTCACAAAATTCTCACTGTCCGTTCGAGAATTTTAGTTCCGCGATTTTACTTCGCTAATTTACGTCACTGCTCACTAAATTACCCGAGAATATTCGATTTCACAAAATTCTCACTGTCCGTTCGAGAATTTTAGTTCCGCGATTTTACTTCGCTAATTTACGTCACTGCTCACTAAATTACCCGAGAATATTCGATTTCACAAAATTCTCACTGTCCGTTCGAGAATTTTAGTTCCACTTTTTCGCTCTCACAAAATTATCCGTTCGAGAATTTTAATTTCACTCGCGATTTTTAACCCGAATTTATCCTTGGAATCCCACTCTTCTGACACCAATTGTTGCGAGCTAGGGGTTCGCCAGATTCCAAAGAAAACTCAATTCGTTTTTAAAATATAACGATAATTTATTTATTGCACTTTATACACAATTTCCCGATCACTTCACTAAATTCGCTCTAAGAACTTAATTCGCACAATCCAGGAACACCGGCAATCTATCACTTTCGCTTATTTACACCGATAGGTGTTTTCCATGAAACTTCCACTCAGTGACTGGATAACTTGTCGTGAGCTCTGGCTATTTATAATGGATTTATCCGAGTCTCGAACCTTCTCTGGTGTATGTTTTTCTGTTGCGTCTGGACTATTCTGGAAGTTACTAGATGGCGTCGGGTGTCATTGTCTGTGTCTTTGAGAAATTACTAGAAGCCCTCTACATGTTGGAAGAATATTCTAAATAGTTCTGGCAGATTTGAGAGAGATCATTGCCAGATCTATAACAATAGCATTTATAATATAATAATGTAAATTAAATCAGTTTTAATATGTTGTGGTGCTTCCATTACTTCTGATTACCGATCTTGTCATTCTAGGAATAGAGTTCATCAGATCCTGTAGTATTTTTATGTTGATCTCTTCATACCAAACTTTTCCGAGCGAAATCACAAGCTCTTACTTTGAAGTCGGTCTCGTTTTTAAAATCTTGACCTTCGTAATGGACCATAGGTTTTCAATGGGGTTGAGATCGGGACTATTACCGAGCCATCTAAGGGTCAAAAGTCCTACTGCGGAAATAAAATCCTTAATCTGCAAACGAAATATAAAAATAATTGTACGTTTTCTTATGAAACCAATTAAGAACACTGTCAATATTAATAAAAGATAAAAACTTTCTCATTCGCCGCTGTAGTCAAAGCGGCCGCCAGGTTCGATTAGGACATCATCGAAGTAATAGGTCATTTTCGGTTTTGGATATCCGTAAACGAACCAGAAGAGATCGACGTTGTGACCCTTAACGCCATAGATGACGTCTTCTTCGCGACGTAAGAATCTAAAAAAAGGAAAAATGTTAACAGAAGGGAGAATTTTTCGAAATAAATTCAATATTTACTGAGGTGCTTGAGAAAAGTTATCATGCGGAGGTCTTTCAATATCAAAGTCCTTAGGGAAGTACGGTGATGTTTCTGGTCTAAAGTCGATGCCCGGTGCCAGATATGGATAGAACTTCGGTGGATCCGGAATGATCTTTTGTCTATAGCAGAAAACATTATTTTCGCCCCTATTTACATATTAAATTTTTGAGTTTACCTGTAGGTCTGAGCATACGGGCTGGGATCACTGACACCATATTTATTTTCAACTCTAATGCGGAATCTGTAGTCCCTGTGTGGTTCCAAGTTTCGAATATCGCAAGCACAACCACGTATTCCGGTACGAACAGTAAACCAGTCACCGTCAGGCATTTCAAGCATCTCAACTTGATAAGTAACAGGGAATCGTGGTCCGGACGGAATCGATGGTCTCCAAGATAGCGTCAAGTGACGATCGGTCATGCGAGATATGATGGGCTTATCGGAAAGTGGTGTTGGAGCCCCGGATTTCTTGTATTTATCGTATTCCTGATATTGATCAGCGATTGGACGCTTTGTTCTTGGTTCGAGGGCTGAAATCAAAAGGTTTGAAACTATCGCTTTCATTTAAATTAAAATTTCTTTACAATCGTATAAGAGCTCAGCATGGCAAATATCATCGCCATGTGGATTATAAACTCGACATGAATAACGGATCCGTGAATAGCGACTTAGGGGCGATTTTCTTGTTTTTGGTTCGTGGAGGAGGTGTCGAATTAAAAGGCTTGTTGGAGAGCTTATTAATGTACCTTTCCAACAAGGGTCTGCAATAAATCAGCCACTGAGTTGCTAGAGTGGTTTGATCATGAAAAATTTTTGTTTTCCAAAAATGTCCTTCAACTTTGAAGGCTTTTTGCTCAAAATTTTCACTAAGTTTTTTTTTGAGTTTGTGATCTTAAAAACTACCCGACACATTTATCTTTCTTTAAAAAAAATTGTCCTAGCTCGTTTTTTGACCAAGTTATGACCAAAAAACCGAAACTAAACCATCAAATTCAAAATTTCGGCAATGTGAAAAAAACTTTTTTTTGTGTTTTTTTTCATTGCAAATTGAAAAACAACTTAATGATTTAAATTAAAAGTAAAATTTATTGCAATTATTACTTACTTATTTACGATGGCGCTACAGCCCAAATCGGACTTTGGCCTCCTGAATGCTTTGCCTACATCCATCTCGGTTCAGTGACCGCGTCCTCCAGTTTGAAAGCAGTGATTTGCTGGCGTGTTTTTCCTAGTTTGCGTCATAATTTTTGTTTTGTTTTCATTAATACGTAGTCCAACTTCCCTTCCTACCGAGTCAAGGCTTACAAATACTTCCTTAGCACTCTCCAGAGATCTTGCAAGGATATCTATGTTGTTGGCATATGCTACGAGTTGTGTGGATTTGAAGCATAGTGTTCCCTTGGTGTCAACGGGAAGTTTCCGAACAACATATTCGAGTGTTAAGTTGAAAAGCATTGGTGCGAGGCCGTCACCATGTTTAAGGCCGTTGTCTGTTTTAAAACTGGAAGTCAGATCATTTTCTACTCTGACTTGTGATAAAGACTCAGTCATTGTCATTCTTGTCAGTCGGACCAGTTTCGGTGGGACTCCAAACTCCAACATGATTTTATACAGTACGCGCCTGTCGATACTGTCGTATGCTTGTTTGAAGTCAACAAATATCTGGTGCGCATCAATATTATATTCCCAGCACTTTTCCAGCACCTGTTTAACTGAGAATATCTGGTCCGTGGTTGAGCGTCCAGCTCTAAGTCCGCCTTGGTATTCACCAATTACTTTATCAGCATAGGGCTTAATTCTCTTTTCTAGAATTTTCGTCAAAATCTTATAAGACGTACACAACAGAGATATTCCTCGGTAGTTTTCGCAGCAGAGTTTGTCACCTTTTTTATAAATTGGACATATGATGCTCTTGCGCCAATCTTCAGGAAGTATTTCCTGCGTCCATATGTCCGCGACTAATCTATGTAGGAGATGCGCTATGCAGGTGTCGCCGGCTTTCAGAAGTTCAGCTGGGATTTGATCAGTGCCCGGCGCTTTGTTGTTTGGGTGGTTCCTTAGGGCTGTTTTTACTTCTTCGAGTGTGGGAGGACTCAAAGCGGATCCTTCATCAGCTGTTACATCAGTTATACCTGCTATTGTATCTGCTGCTGCTGTTCGTGTAGGTGATGGGCTCGGGTTAAGAAGGTGTTCAAAATATTGTGCCCATCTTAGTTTTATATCTTCCGCGTTACTTATAATGTTCCCTTCTGCATCCTTGCAGAGGGTCGTTTTCGGTTTGTAACCTTCTTTCATCCTTTTGACAAGGGAATACGCGGCTCTTGTGTTGTGTAATTTAAATTGTTCGTCCATGTTTTTAATTTCGTCATTATTGTACTTCCGTTTTTTTTGTCTGCATATTTCGTTTGCAAATCGTCTAAGATCCTTGTACTTGTTCTGTTTGGCTCGTGTCGGCCGTTCCGTTAATATTTTGTAAGCATTTTTTCGTTCTAAGGCATCTTGGCATTCGTTGTCGAACCAATCATTTCTTTTGCGCCGGGGTTGTTGTCCTATCACCTCCTCTGCGACAGATGTAATGTCATCTTTGATTTTTTGCCACATTTCTTCTATTGGCATGCTGACAGTGGTATTCAGCATTGTCGCGAAGTGCCTCTCCAAGGCTGACGTATATTTCGCAACTATTTTCTCGTTTTTGAGTTTCCCTATGTCGAATTTAGGAACCGGTTGTATTTTTGAGTGTCCTCGGTTTGCGATTCGACATCGAAACTTGGTCTTTACCAAATAGTAGTCTGTGTCGCAATTAGCCCCTCGACATGTACGCACGTCGAGAATGCAGGAGGCCGTCCTTTTCTCTATTAGAACATGGTCTATTTGGTTGAATGTTCTTCCGTCGGGTGAAGCCCACGTTCTCTTATGAATGTCACGATGCGGGAAGCATGTCGAGCTTACAATAAGGTGTTTGCTGCTGGCGAAATCAGTCAGCCTCTGGCCGTTGTCGTTAATAATATCATGGAGACTGTGCCTTCCAATTGTCCCTATGTATGTTTCTTTGCCCACTTTCGCGTTAAAGTCACCTAATACTATTTTAATATCATTCGACGGAAGGGAGTCGAATGTTGATTCTAAGGTGCTGTAGAAATCGTCTTTAACTTCGTCGTCTTTGTCTTCCGTTGGGGCGTGGACATTAATAAGCCAAACATTAAAAAAACTTGTTTTGATGCGGATTGCACACAATTGTTCATTGACGGATTTGAAGTTGGTAACTTGGTGTTTAAACTTCTTGTCGACGATAAACGCAACTCCAAATTCCCGGCTTCCCGATGATTTCCCAATTTTGAAAATTGTGTGCGATCTTAAGTCATTAATCTCGTTACCTAACAATTTAGTTTCTTGGAGTGCAATTATGTTTATATTGTATTTGACTGCCTGCTCCAGAAGCTTTCTCACTGCTCCTGCTCTGTACAGGGATCGCACGTTCCAAGATCCGAAGGAATAGTCCATTTTTCGTTTGCGTGGTCGTTGCCGTTGAATCAATCCAGTCCGAGGCTTTGCTTCAGGTTTCGAAACGGGTGTGTTTTTTCCGAGGATGAGTTGTTAACACATCGCCCAACCCTTAACTTGGAGGGCCATATTATTATAGTGCTAGAATTTTTCTGTTTCATTAGCACTCGCGCCCATCAGTTCAGCAAGTCAAGTCCGGATGGACAAGACCAGGATCCGGTGGCTACCACGAGGAGGTATGATGAGCACAATTGATGTGTATATGACAATTACAACACTGGGCGTCGCCTAATGACGCCGATCAGTTGTCTACCCTGTCTATACCCATCCAACCACCAATTATTATTTTAAGCAATTATTTCTACAAACACTTCAGTAACTAAAATTTAATTAAGCAGTTCAAAGTGAAATAATTAAAATAAAGGTGAAGTCTTACAAGTTTGAAATGGCTGAACAATACAGTAATCAAGAACTAGCTGATATAATTTTTATTTATGGTGAATGCCATGGTAATGCACGTGAAGCTTCCAGACAATATGCAAACCAATATCCTCATAGAAGACATCCAAATCAAGCAACTTTCACAAGAACTTATCAGGCACTTCGTGAAACGGGCAGCTATACACAACGCAGAGAAGGTCGAGGCACAGCAAGTAATACATACAGAAGAGATGAAAGGATATTGGAGGAAATAGAAAACGACCCAAATTTGAGTACAAAGCCAGTTGGAAGAAGACTGGGGGTGTCACATATTACAGTACTCAGAACCTTAAAAGCAGACCATCAGCATCCATTTCACCATACTCCAGTACAAAGCTTAACTGAAGAGGACAAGTACATCGTAGATATTTTTGTGAAATTATGTTATTGCGATACCGGAAAAATCGTGAATTTTTATCTTCAATTTTATGGACAGATGAAGCGCAATTCACCAGAGATGGAGTGACCAACTTTCACAATCTGCATACTTGCAGTCATGAAAATCCACATGACAAGAAGCAAGTTTAGTCCCAGCACAGATTTTCGATCAATGTTTGGATGGGAGTTATTGGACAAACACTTGTTGGCCCCTACATCATACCTGGCAATATGACAGGTGATGTGTACATGGACTTCCTACAAAATCATTTGCCCATTATGTTAAGCGATGAAGTACCATTAAACCTTCGAAACAGGTTATTTTTCCAACAAGACGGAGCACCACCTCATTTTCGTGCGAAATTACTTAGACGATAACTATCCTGAACGATGGATTAGACGTGGTCGACTAGTAGGTTGGCCAGCAAGATCACCTGATCTAACGCCACTGCATTTCTACATATGGCGACACATGAAGGATTTAGTATACGAGATGGAAATACTTTCAAGAGAACAACTGCAGCAGAGAATTATGAACGCAGCAGACCAAATAAGGAAAAATTTAGCTTCTGTTAATCTTACGCAAGGAGTTGAAAAAAGATTGAAGAAATGCAGGGAAAATAATGGTGATCACATAGAAAATTTAAATTTAAACGTACCCGTTTAAAAAAAGATTGAAGAAGTGAAGGAAAAATAATGGCGATCACACCCACTTTTTATGGCTTTTTTCCAATAATTTAATCCAGATACACATCCTTTAGATTTATTACTTTAAAAAGATAATTAACAGGTACCCGTACTTTATGGGTTCTTCCAATATTTTACTTTAAGTTTATAATTAGAAAAAAGATATTATTTTCCAATAAATTTTACTTTTCAATTAAATTATTAAGTTATTTTTCAATTTGCAATGAAAAAAAACCACAAAAAAAAAGTTTATTCCACATTGCCGAAATTTTGGATTTGATGGTTTAGTTTTGGTTTTTTGTCATAACTTGGTGAAAAAACGAGCTAGGACAATTTTTTTTTTTAAAGAAAGATAAATGTGTCGGGTAGTTTTTAAGATCACAAACTCAAAAAAAAACTTAATGAAAATTTTGAGCAAAAAGCCTTCAAATTTTTTTTTTTTTACGGAATGACCTGTGTTATAGGCAGTTTCGGTCTTTATGTGCAATGCACAAACACAGTCATAGAGGGAAGGAATGGGATTGGGAAGGTTGGGGAAGGGGAGTGAGAACGACCGTAGCGATTGGAGAAGCTGGTATATTGCTCAGTTGTACTGGCTGCTTACTGAGAAATATTGGCAGATGTTATGGGAGACTGAATGATAGAATGCGAACAGAAACCATCTACTGAGTATCTAGGCCTTCTTGAAGTGGAACTGTTTCACTTTTACACCGTTTCCCCATTTTATTGCGAATAATTTTTTATCACCAGTAGCAACTGAAAAATTTGCGCTTAAAAAAATCCCGTCTGGAGTGGGAGTCGAACCCACGACCTATTGACAGAGAAGCAAGCACGCTGCCCACTACGCCACGGAAGTTGAAGGACATTTTTGGAAAACAAAAATTTTTCATGTTCAAACCACTCTAGCAACTCAGTGGCTGATTTATTGCAGACCCTGGTTGGAAAGGTACATTAATAAGCTCTCCAACAACCTCCTCCACGAACCAAAAACTAGAAAATCGCCCTAAGTCGCTAGGGGTTGGAGCTAGAATTCTTCCGTAGAATATTTTAGTCTTGGTTGTTAATATTCAGTCAGCAATAAAATAATTTTCAAGAGAATGAAGTTTGCTGTTTTATTTCAGAATTCTTTATTTTTTCAATTTTTATTAGTTTCTGGTTCATGTCTAAGCTAAGCACTTAAGCAACGGACAATTTAACGCGGGACAGAGATAGTTACTTTGGGTCTAAGTATGCCAAACAAGGATAGTGAAACAATTCTTTCGAAAATTTGACAATTGATTCGAACAATTTAACGTGGGAAAGAGTTAGTTGCAATATTTTTAAGCGTGCCAGACAAAGACAGCGAAACTGTTTTTTTTCGAGCATTTCGCCAGTAAGGGAGGGAAATACTTTCATTCCCATTTTCTTACACGGCAAATCATGCTCATAGTCACTCCTTTTTATATATCCTCCTTGGTATCTACCTTTTTGGAACAATGGTAGTAAAAACAAGCTGTGCGTTATTACATCGAAATCCGTAAAAGAAACAGAAGTAGATGGGAATTGGGAACTAGGAATTGTGAAGTAGTAAAGGGAAACAAGAATTAATTCGAGAAACACTATCCAATTCAATATAGGAATTTGATGAACTGTTAACGTAATAAGTTTTTTTTTGTATTTTGTTAATTAATTTTTCAAAATTTGAAATTATAATTTTGATAATGATAATCATCATCATCATTAATGGCGCGACAGCCCAAATCGGGCTCTGGGCCCCTGAAGTCGTCGCCTCCAATCGTCTCGATCCAAAAACCGCACCATCCAGCTGCTAATTTTTAAGAAAGCTTTACTGTCTTTATTAACCGAGTCTGCCCATCGCTTGTGTAGTTTGCCTACTGGCTGGTTGTCACTCGCTTTGCCTTTAGGAGCACGTTTGGGGATTCTTCTATCTCCAATTCGCTCAATTTACGTAGCTTGATGAACGTTGAAGCTTCTAGCTCTTCGTAGAGTTGCCACAACTCATTTTTTTTTTACGATCGCGCTACTGCCCAATTTGGACCTTGACCTCCTGAATGCTTTGTCTCCATCCATCTCGGTTCAGTGACCGCGTCCTCCAGTTTGAAACTCTCAGCAGTGATTTGCTGTCTGCGTCAATCGAATCCTCCCAGCGCTTCCGTGGTTTTCCGACCGGTCTTTGTCCGTTGACTTTCCCTTTTAGTGTGATTTGGGAAATCTTCCGTCATCCATTCGCTCCACATGATCAGCCCATCTTAAACTTTATGAGGGTTGACACTTCTGGATTGTCGAAGATGGCATACAATTCTCTATTGTATCGTATTCTCCAAATCGAGTCTTCCCTCACAGGTCCGAGGATTCTTCTGAGGATCTTTCTTTCAAAAGCGTTAAGTAGTTTTTCGGATGTCTGAGTCAATGTCCACGTTTTGCTGCCATAGCATAGCACAGGTCTTATGATCGTTTTATATAGCTTAAGAGTTGTTTTCCGTGTGTACGTTTTTATTTTTAATTATTGGAAGTACAGAATAATACGTTTTGTTTGGTATCATTATCCTTCTTTTGATTTCGATGGGTTCGCTTCCATCCTTCGATATGTTCGTCCCTAGGTATATAAAGTTGTCTACGTTTTCTAGATTATAGTCTCCTACTGTAATATTTTGTCTGATTGGCGTCTTTTTCCCTATTTGTGTCATAATTTTTGTTTTGTTTTCATTAATACGTAGTTCAACTTCCCTTGCTACCGAGTCAAGGTTTACAAATACTCTTTTAGCACTTTCCAGATATCTTGCAAGGATACCTATATAATCGGCCGTAATCTGTTTTAAAACTGGAAGTCAGTGCTACAACTCATGGTTGTATCTTATTCGATATTCCGTTCCTACCTTCACAGGTCCCAAAATTCTTCGTAGGACCTTTCTTTCGAATGCGTTAACTGCTTTTTCGGAAGTTCGCGTTAATGTCCACCTCTCGCTGGCATAACAGAGCACAGGTCTTATAATAGTTTTATATATTCGCAACTTATTGTTCATGTACACTTTCTTGGATTTCATTATTGGTTATAAGTACCGAATAATACGTCTTATTTGCTAGTATTATCCGTCGTTTGATTTCGTCTGTTTCATTACCGTCCTTTGCTATATTAGCCCCAAGATATATGAAATTGTCCACACTCTCCAAATTATATTCCGCAATTGTTATGTTTTGTCTGATAGGCGCTCTCCTTCTTGTTTGCGTCAATACTTTTGTCTTGCTTTCATTAATGCGCAACCCGACTTCTTTTGCGGCGGAATCAAGATGACAAATACCTCCTTAGCACTAGGGAAGGATCTTGCTACGATGTTAACGTCTTCAGCGTATGCTACTAGTTGGGTGGACTTGAATAGTAGTGTCCCGTTGGTATCGACTGGGATTTTTCGGACGACATACTCTAGTGCCAAGTGTTGGTCATTGTTAGTCTTGTTAATCGGACTAGTTTTGGGGGAATTCCAAAGTCAAGCATGATTTGGTAAAATGCGCTCCTGTCGATACTGTCGTATGCTTATTTAAAATTTACGGAAATTTGGTGCACGTCTGTATTATAGTCCCAGCATTTCTCAAGCACCGGTTACACCGAGAATAACTGGTCTGTTGTAGATCGTCCGGTTTTGAATCCACCTTGATATTCGTCAGTTATTTCATTAGTATATGGCTTAAGATGACGTTCAATTATTTTTGCCATTATTTTATAAAACATACATAACAATGATATTCCTCTGTAATACTCACAACAGATTTTGTCTCCTTTCATGTAAATTGCACATACGACACTTTTTCGCCAATCGTCGGGTATGATTTCGTCTGTCCAAATGTTGCATATCATGTTGTGTAGTATTTCAGCGACACATTTTCCACCGCTTTTCTGAAGCTCAACTGGTATTTCGTCAACTCCCGATGCTTTGTTTAGTTTTTGGTCACATAGGGCTGCTTTGATTTCGGCAAGCGTGGGTAGTGTTAATGATGGTTCTTCTTCGTCAGGTGAGACCTCAATTGAGCTGTTGTCTGTCGTGATCGGTGCTAATGGGGTAGGATTGAGAAAATTTTCAAGGTAAGATGCCCATCTGCTTTTGATTTCTTGCGTGTGGCTGATGATGTTGCCCTTTGCGTCTCTTCAGAGACTGGTTTTTGGCTAATATCCCATTTTTAGGATTTTTTCTTGCCAGGTGTAATTTTTAACATTTCGTACCAACCTATTAAAGATTACTGCATCTCTGGCAATCCCACCGGAAACATTGCCGAGCGAGTTTATTCTTCTCTTTCTCAAGTTTTGGTTTTGACTCGGGAAGTTTTCGGCTGGACGAAGAAGCGAGCCGCGGCCACAGTTTAATTATACGTAAAACAGTTTACAAACTGAAGAGCACTTCTCGAATTGAACTTGTAGTCGTCGTGTTAGCTACAATTATATCTCAATATTGATAGATGTAGTTTATAATTTATTTTACATTATCAATATTTATATAATATTATTTGTTTAATTAATAGTTTACAATAAATTAACATATTATTTATAATTATTAATTATTAAGCGTCTATTATTTTTAACGTTTTTCTTGAGACTGATTTTTTAATTACTTTTTGTTAGTCACTATTTTATTTTTTTAAAAACCTACTTAACTATAGTTTATTATAATACATACAAAGTATTTTTAATTTGTCAAAAAAAAACTAAGTGTTATAATTTAAACTCTACTACGATTCATTAATTTCCAAAAAATAAAGTAGTAAAAGTAAGCACCACAAACTCACCAATATGCGTGAAATCTTCATGCGAACATTCTACGTGTAAAATTTGCCTTAGTAATTTACTTCTACAATGACGCTACAGCCCAGATCGAACCTTGGCCTCCTGACATTCAGGTTCCTTAACATTTTTCATTATTTATTGTGGAATTTGGATTTTTCATTTTCGTAGATTGAGATGACCAAGGTATATTCAAGCAAGCAATGTGCTGGAATTATATATTGCGTCGACCGAGATTTGAACTCACGACCTTCGCACTACAAGACCAACACGCTACTTACTAGGCTACACCCTCGCTTAGCTTTAGTAATCAGCTGTTTAAATTTTTAGATGATATAACTTTAAGCGAACCAATCAAAATCGTTCATTTGAGAGGTAGGAATTTTTTATGAGATAAATTTTTTGGTCTCTGGGCAAGATAGTCCTCTTTTACTCTGGTTGAGGCATCTAATCGGGTCAACACCGCGATCAGAAGAAGCTTTTTGAAGTTGAATACCTGTTGTTCGAAACCAAAGTATTTTCTTTGGTTTTTATATGCGAAAAAATGCGAGAATTGTTAGCGAATCGAAAGAACTAAAAAACGTTAATATGATATGATATTAGGAAACTGCGAAAGAATGGAAACTCGAGATGTGATTTTTATGCGACTTTATTCCTTGACGGTTCAATTACGAGAGAGATAATACAGCAAATTTTTCAAAAGGTTTAAACGGTAATTTCAAGTTTTATGTATATAATGCAAAATGCTAGTAGTTGTGTAATGTAAACAATGCTAGTAGTTATAGAATGCAAAAAAGGCCAGGGCCGTACTTTAGAATGAAAGAATAGTTCTGAATTTTAGAATCAAAAGATGTGCTTTTATTGTGCAAGATTAACTTTACTGTCCACCTGTTCTGGGTAGGACGACGCAATGGGCTCAAAAGCTGTTTTTTTCGTTTTAGGCTAATTGGGGTTCATGTCAGTTTCGGAGAAACGTCTACATTTCGCCAAACACTTCTATTAAAAAATATTTGAACTTTTCGTGTTTTTCGTTTGTTTAATTTTACCTAATGCTCGGATAAGATTATGGGCGCCTGTTGGTTGGAGCTCGTTTTGTGGAATTTTTACTTGTTAGCTGCCCGGGCTTAGAGTTTTCTGTTGTTGCTGTTACATTCTGCGTCGTCGAGATGTTCAAGCATGTAGCAAAAAGGCAACCAGAAGACTGTAGGTGTCTTGGGGCCACACTGATCAGGATCGCGCATCTTGCAGAAGATAGCGAGAGAAGGAGATGGTCTTAACTATGTGTCTATCTCTCTCACACTTGTGTATACCTTGACCTGACTGACGGAACTGAGAAAAATGAGTGCAAAACTGCAATAATTTTGCATTCTAAAGGGCAAAAACGGGTCACATTTTTTTGGCGAATAGAAATCACTATAAGGGTCATCATCACAGTAAGCGCTACTCGACGCGATGCACGTTAACTGGGATATGCATTTTTCAAATCGTATCTCTCCGATTTTTAACTCTCTGAGAGTCTATCTCTCTCGTGCTTGTGTAAATATCTATGTATACATTATGTATAGTATTTAACGATAACATTTCGAATCCAATCTGAAATACCAGGGAAGCAGAACTATGGTCGCTGGGCTCCTCAGATTCCATTCAGTATGAAAATTGTGAAATTTAAACACAGCGCTAGTGATGTGAAAAAAGTAATTTTTCGCTACACGAGTACTCGTTACTGACCGAAATCCGAAGTAACGAGTACCGACGAAGATTTATACTCGTTATTTAAGTAACGGAATGAGCTCCCGAAAAAGTAGCTGAACTATCAAAATGTTTCATTACTGCTTCGTTACTCGAGTATTCGTTCCGCATACAAAAAAAAGTACCTATACTGAAAGTAACGTTGCTTTTTTCGTTACATCACAGGAGGGAAACCTACACTTGTGTGTAATACCGTAATACCCAAAGTAGAGCGAGAAGGAATACTCTTACTCTACCTTACAATAAAGTCTACTGAGAAAATGATGTGTTTTTTTCGTTTCGTTTCTTTCAACACCAAGAATGTCGTCGAGCGGAATTGTGGCGATCGGCTCGAGCGGCAGGGCAGGCAGTCATTACTAGTGTTACGGTTGTGGGATTAATGATACCAAATTGAGGGATTTTTGTTGAAGAAAATTTCGATTTAAAAAAAATGTTTTTCCTTCATATTGTCGTTTTATTTACGTTAGTGTTTAAAAGGATTTTCTACTCAGAAGAGAATTAAAAAATCGGATTTGGTATCATTGTGCTGATACACGTACTAGGCAAACGAAATTAAGAGCGACACGAAATGGCGGTCATTTCAAATAAACAAGTACCTAGTTCCGAATAAAATGTAATGATTACTTTCCTTAAAGTAACGAATAGTTACTAGTACCGAATAGTAACGATACTTGACATCACTACTCAGCACATTCTGCATGCCACTTTCGGTGTCATATACAAAAATATTTCAAACCTTCCCTTCTGCTTCTACCACCTGGCATACAAAAGTCACTATACACTTATTCGAAAGAATTTGAGATGACATATTGTCCGGTATATTAAACTCTTTCGAATTGAATCCATTCAACTTCCTTTACACATTTCAAATTAGAGCGGGCTTTTTTTGGCTGGCGCATTTAATTAAACTAAGAACCCTATCACATTTTAATTGTAAGTTTGAAGAAAAAAATTAAAGAAGAGTTGAGTTGATCGGAGTTGAGTTACGTTACGTTGAGTTGAGTTCAAGATTATCGCCCCACTTCTTACCGGTCTCGCGGGGTTGAACTTCACACTTTCACACCTAGCACAACTTTATCCCATTCACACTTGGCATAATTTCACACTTTCAGACTGTGCGATTATTGCCTACTCAATAGCTTTAGCTAATCTGAGTATCTGTAAAGGAGCCATGTTGGCTAGTTCCTCGGTGGAAATGAAACCTTTCCCCAGAAGATTATGCCTTTTCCTTGCCACTGCTTCACAGTGGCGTAGGATATGTATTGTCGTTTCTGAGTCTTTGAGACAGAGACGGCAGATGTCGGTTTCAGCTAAGCCCATATTATTGAGGTGGTGGTTCAATCCACTGTGCCCCGTCATTAGGCCAATTAGAGTTCTAGTATCGCTCTTTCTGAATTTTAGGATATCTTCCACTTTGTTTTTTTGTGGTATGATTAGTTTTTTTGAGGTTGATAAGCCTGGAAGTCTATTCCAGTAGATTTTGTGTTCTTGTTCAACCCACTTCTTAAGTGTCGAGCTTTGATGCCCTTTTGGTTTTCCGCAGAATGGCTCTGGACCAATAAAGTTTTTTTCCGCGCCATTTTTTGCAAGGCGATCAGCCTCTTCGTTTCCCTCAATTCCCATATGTCCTGGTACCCACATTAAGGTTATGTTGTTCCTTTTCCCCAGGATGATTAGGTCTTGAAGACAGTCCCAAACTAACCTCGATCCGTGTTTATTGGATGTTAGGGCTTTGAGAACCGCCTGACTATGCGATAGGATATAAATTGATTTGTTGCGATGAGCTCTCCGTATATTCTCTTGGATACATAGCTCCATTGCAATTAGTTCAGCCTGGAAGATTGTGGCTTCTTTGCCGAGTGGTTTTGAAACCGAGAAGTTAGGGCCTTTGACTCCGGCTCCTGTCCCCTCAGAGGTGCGTGAACCATCTGTATACCAGATAGTTGATCCCTCTTCCATTTCAGGTAGCGAGGATTGCCAGTCCTTGCGTTCTCTGTTTACAACTTTGAAGTTGAAGTTATATTTTGTCGGCATAGCATCCGATAGTGTGGAGGTTAGAACCTCCAATTTTGGGTTTCTCAGGATTTTGAGGTGGCCTCTAAAATCCCCTGATTTGTAATTCTTTTTCTCCTGTATGCGTAACACCCCTTTGATAGCTTCCTTTTTATTTGGACTTGCCTGCTTGCTTCTCCTAGATAATTACAAGATAGATTTTACTGTGCTGTGTGAGGTTGTTTGGGGTTCATCACCATAGCGCACAATCGACGAGAATAATGACCATCAGTTTAAAGTTTCCTACACGCTCGAAATATGCATACATGCGTCAGATAAATAAGATGGGCGGGCGGTATTTCATTGCGGAAAAAGTTCATAATAATTGAATTATTCGGGAGTGGTACAGAAATTTGCGCTTAGTAGATATTTAAAGGTCTTGTAAGCAACAACAGATCATTTCTGATATCGCTTTGGAACTGTGAGTTTTACGATGAAGATACAATTCGTACGCATTCCAAATAAAGATTTAAAGTCACAGAACACAACCCTTGTATTGTTTTAAATACGACGTCAAGAAATAAATGCATATATTCGCGTGTAATGAAAAATACAAAATTTACATTGCATAAACATAGTTGCTAAACTTCGCATTGAAATTCGATTTAATAAAGGCCTGACTATATGCAAAATGGACATGTTTCGAATTTGGAAACTTCTCTTCGAATTTGAAAGCACATTCGAAATTTGGGCCACTATGAAAAAGCACATTCGAAATTTGGGCCACTATAGAAAAAGCACATTCGAAATTTGTGCACGGCGTTTGAATTAATGTTGCTACATACTCGGCAGCTTGTTGAGCCATTAAAAGCGCCATGGCAGCAACTTTTTATTGAGCGATTTCGGGTTAAATCAATTTTCAGATTCTTCCAAATTTGAATTTATAAAAATTGCATTTATTTTAAACTTTATGCATCAGGCTAATTTTAGATTATTTTCTGATGTGAAATTTAAATAAAGGCACAAATCATTTATAATACAAACCACTCAGTCCTTTGTTAAGCGAAAATCCTTATTTAAAATTTTGTTTCATTTCTCTTCCAATTACCACAAATCAAAAACAATAAATTCATGAAAATGCTTTTTTTTTATTAAAATTTATCGCATTTTTATTATATAAAAAGCTTACATATGTTTTTATTTTAAATTATATCATTCCTTCGTTTTTTTTTACTGCAAAAAATGAAATCACATCGATGTCCTAGTATTTTATTATATGTCTTATTATGTATAAGGAGTATATTGAATATTGTATTGTGTTTTGTCAATCATTTATGGAAATTTTAAATTTTCTTTTCACATTACGATCTTTTTTTAAAATATTGAACTTGCTCTATTGGATCATTGAAATTGAGCATGCATTTTTTTTTTGGCAATTTCGAAAGATGTTAGTTAATCGAAATCGGTCACCAAAATTAAAGTTTTAAGTATATTTGGCTTTAGTTTTTTTTTTTTTTTAATTTTGATTATGAGCATTATGTTCTAACATAAATATGCACCATAAAGATCGTGATTTTCTATCATTTAAAATGTTTCCTATCAAGAACTACCGATAAAAATTTCCATAAAAATTTGAATTTCGGAACATGTTTTAATCATCACATAGATATGTCTTGTAAAAAAATAAAATTACGATTACGACAGTTTTTTTTTAGTTATAATTTTATGTTTTGGGTATGGATAATTTATTTCTTAATTATATTTATGTATTTTTAAGTCCAAGATAAGGTAAATTATTATTAGTAGGTTATTTAAGTATTGATAATTTCAAATAAAAAGGAATTCCAACAAATATACGTACAAAATTATAAATTTTTATTAATATTTTTTTTTATAAATTTTGTTTTTATCATTCTTATATAATTAAAATAGTCTGTGAAACAATTTGAATATTATATTTGTTAAATAATAATATAGTAATGAATAAGCAGGATAGAAGAATATGCATTTTTATGTTTATTTATTTTTTATAATCGATTTTTTTTTAAATTTTTTTCTCGCTTATAAGTAATTTTTTTTTAAATTTTTTTGACACAACAGCATGCTTTATCTTCTTCTTCCATTTAGGAAAGTTAAAAAATATAAAAGAATAAGTAAAAAAATTATGTTTTAACTGTGAATATTTATGCTTTCTTTTCTTCTTCAATGATTTCTTTGGTCGGAAGTGGATTTTTTTCGCATGTCTCGGTAGGTTTCAACTTGGTCGAATCGAAATTTTCAATACCGGAAAATAGTTGTTGTTTTCCTTTCTCCTCTTCGATGGCTGTAAAAATGAAATAAAGTAGATTAAATAGGATGCTTTGAATTAATTCGTCGTCGGTAGAAACGAACAGAACGCTCAGCCGATTATAAAGTCCGTCGGACCTTCGCACGCCACTTTGGCGGCTTAAAGAGATATCCTTTGTCACGAAGTTGCGAAGCTTTCTATATGGTTATACCACATCCGATACAATCTATGACTCCGAATGTCAATGTACGAGATGTGTTCAAAAAGTAAGGTGAATTTTTAAATTTCGCGGGTTGTTGTGTTGGTACACATGTCCCGAACATATGTTCACAATTTCAAGTACATAGCATACTTCGTTTGTTCGTGAGAGATAAAAAGTTTAGACGTGTTTTATTGTGCTCGGCGATTTTCTATTATTATAAAAAATGGAGCAAAGAATTTGCAACAAATTTTGTGTGAAAAATTAAATAAAGTGCTCCAAAACACTTGAAATGTTGACAGTGGCGTACGGTGAGTCTGCTCTAAGTAAAAAAAAATGTTTACAAGTGGTACAAACTCTTCCAAGATGGCCGAGAAGTTGCCAACGACGAACCTCGCCCTGGACGCCCCAGCACGTTAACATCAGAAGATATCGTTGAAGCTGTGAAGAAAATTGTTTTTGAAAATAGACGAATTACCATAAGAGAAGTTGCTGAGGATGTTGGCATATCAGTCGGCTCGTGTCATGCAATTTTTTCGGATGTTTTGGGCGTGAGACGTGTGTCAGCGAAGTTTGTTCCGAAACTTCTGAATTTTGATCAGAAGAACCATCGCATGAGCATCGCTCAGGAGCTCTTGAATGACTTCAGTAATGATGCTGATTTGGGTCATAACTGGTGACGAATCATGGGTATGTGGTTATGACGTCGAAACCAAAGCCCAATGGAAGCACCCAGGAGAGCCAAGACCGAAAAAAGCACGCCAAGTCAGATCAAATGTCAAAGTTTTTCTCCCCTGTTTTTTTCAACTACCGTGGCGTAGTGCATCAGGAGTTTTTACCTCAAGATCGTACGGTCAATAAGGAGTATTACCTTGAAGTTATGCGCCGTTTGCGAGAAGCAATACGAAAAAAACGTCCGGAATTGTGGAAAAATAATTCATGGCTTTTGCAACACGATAATGCACCTGTCCATTCATCCTTGCTTGTGAGAGATTTTTTGGCCAAAAACAAAACGATAATCATGCCTCAGCCACCATATTCACCGGATTTGGCCCCCTGCGACTTTTTCCTGTTCCCAAAACTGAAAACACCTATGAAAGAACGGAGATTTGCAACGATTGATGAAATAAAAACTGCATCGCTGGAAGAGCTCAAGGCTATACCGAAAAGTGCTTATGAGAAGTGCTTTGAGGACTGGAAAAAGCGTTGGCACAAGTGCATTGTATCTAAGGGGGATTTCTTTGAAGGGGACAATATAAATATTGATGAATAAATAAATATTTTTTCATACAAATATAAAGTCACTTTACTTTTTGAACACACCTCGTACTTGCAAGAAGGTATCTCCAGAGAGTGTAAAAGGCGAAAGTCGCACCTCGAGAAAACCAAAGCTATGGGATATAAACTCAAAAAAAAAGACTTCGTACGCATTGCAATGAGTTGAAAAGCGGCTGATGGATTAAACTAGTCTTTATGGTCTTAATTGGAACTTTTAAAAATAATATGCAAAGCAAGAGTTATCAATTAAACATGGGAAACATTGGAACAAAAGGTATCCTGCAGAAACAAATTGGAACATTGTGAAATATAATATGCTATGAACAAAAGAATACTTAGGGACGTGATCGGACACAATAAGCCAATTACTGAAATGAAAGTTCCTGAAAAGTGTTTGACTCTCCAGCAGGATGAACGTAGCGAACACCTAATTATATTGATACATACGATAATTGATGTTCGGAGGCTGTCCCAGAAATAACCAGCCCTGAAGTATTGTTGTTGTTTAAAAAAATGTCTATGGTAGAAAGTACCAACCTTAGAAAGCTTTGCTGTTTGACAACGTTACGTTGTTTAGTATTTGTTTGGCAGCCATGAATAGTGAACGCTCTCATAGGAATTTGTAAACATTGAAAATTTTCTTATTATTATGTAATACAATACTTCCATTTACAAGGCCTCAGTCCAAACAATATCTTCTTCTTCAATGGCACAACAGTCCAAATCGGGCCTTGGTTTCCTGATCTTCAGGTTCCTTAACATTTTGATTTGTTATTGTGGAAGATTTGTTAGCACTTCGCACAACCCTCTATTTACGAAATTTCATATTTGCAGACTGAAATGATCCAGAAATACTCACGTAAGCAGTGTTCGGGAATTATACGTCGATCGGGATTTGAACTTCCGACCTTCGCATTGTAGACCAATACGCTACTCACTAGGCTACACCCAGGCTCAACCAATATCAAAGCGGAGCTAAATTATACTCTGGGGGAGTCTGATCCTTTGTTTAAAATAGTAAGATATTGTTTGGCGGAATTTAAACGAGGCCGTAGGAGCTGCCAAGACGAACATCGCATGGTCGACCTAATGGGGTGAATTGGATAACGTCAACTGAAAGTGCATGAGTTAGCAGACAGGGTAGGCATTTCAAAAAGTGCTGTATATTGACTGAGAATTGGCCATGAGAGAGCTGTTCGCAAGATGGCTTCCGCGATTATTCACAATGGAATAAAAACAGCGTCGTGGGGATGTTTCAATCGAGTGTTTGGCGATTCATAACCATTGATGAAACATGGGTCCATCATTTCACACCTGAGACGACGGGAAGTCAAAACAATGGAACTGAGGGGAGAATCGGCTTCAAAGAAGGTGGAGACAGAACCATTTGCAGACTGTCAGTCAGGCGTCAGTTGTTTGGGTTGCGCGTGTTAAAATTTTCATTGATTGTATTCAGAAAGGGAAAAAAATCAACGGCGAGTATTATTCGAACTTATTGCAGCACTTAAGCGAACAAATCAAGAAAAAACGGCCGCATTTGGCGAAAAAGAAAGTTTTTTATTTTTCTTCAAAACAATGCACCAGTTCATACATCCGTAATGGCGATGCCCAAAATCAATGAGTTAAAGTTCGAATTGCTTCCTTACGCACCCTATTTGCCGGATTTTCAGTTTATTTTCTGTTTGCAAATTTGAAAAAATGACTCGGTGGTAAAAGATTTGCCAACAATGAAGTGGAGTCTGCAACTGATGGCTTTTTTAAGGAGCTCAACGATTCTCACTATAAACAGGGCATCGAAGCTATTGAACATCGCTGGAAAAAGTGTATCAAGCTTAAATGAGAATATGCAGAGAGCTAACGATATTTTTTCCCAAATTTTTGGTGTTTCCTTTGTAAATTGGGTACTTCTGGGATTGCTCATGTACATATATCCGTGCATTGGTAAATTGACGCTACTGGTAATATCACAACTGATTGCTGGGTTAACGGGATGCTCAGGAGCCGAATACAGATCCCGCAAGTTACCATTTCGGTTCGTTAATTTAAAATGCTTAATGCGAATTTAAATATTTTTAGCTTTTAGCAATTTGCAGCTGTAACGCAGGCCTGACGGAATAATGGTGAAATAAGCAAAAAAGGTGTAGGCCTAGCGGGTAGCGTGTTGGTCTACAATGCGAAGGTCGTGAGTTCAAATCCCGATTGACGCATAATTCCAGTACACTGCCTGCTTGGGTCACTTCAATCCACAAAAACTAAAATTCGTTGATAGAGGGTTGTGCGAAGGTCTACCAACTCTTCCACAATAAATAATGAAAAAATGTTAAGGAACCTGAAGGTCAGGAGGCCAAGGCCCGATTTGGGCTCTAGTGCCATTGGAAAAAAAGCAAATAACTATTTAAAATATTTTCAACTTAGAAATATAAATTTGAAAAATTTTTGTCAGAACAAACCATGGAAAATCTTTTTTGTAAAATAGATCTGCGAAGTCCTTGAGAAAGCGTATGCACAAGAGGATTTTTAAATATTTCTTTTTTTTGTTTTCAGAAAACTATTGACATGTGAGTATTTAAGTTTTTTCTCGTGCGCGCATGAGCATAGCCAGTAAAACTTTCTATACAGTGGAATAAGGATAAGGATCTTTAAAGACAGGGAATTTAGGCATTGATCAGCGTAAGTCATCGTCCTATAAATCTTACCTCGTTCTTCGTCAAGAGATGGAGAAATTAGTGGACACAAGGTCTGTCTTAATAAGAATCAACCCGCCTACCAAAAAGGCAAATCAACTGAGTCAGCCCATCACGGTCTAATAAGGCAAATTGAAAAGGCTAAAGACCACAAAGAAATTGCGCATTTCTAGACATAGAATGAGCATTCAATAGCGGTAAGCTAAGAAAAAGGGTTTACAATCAGCCACGATAAATTGGATACCCGCCATGCTAAAGACAATAAACGGATCTAGGTGATAGCACATTGACTGCACAGATTTGTAGAGGCTGCCCCCAGGGAGGGGTACTATCTACACTTCTGTGGTCAATTGCATCCTGGACCGTCTAGCCGGAAAAACTATTCGGTTATAGGATATGCCATTCATGAGGTGATAATGATTTGATGTCAGTCAATAAACTTAAAGATCAACCCAAGTAAGACTGAGATAGTACCATTTATCAGCTGCACACTGTGAAGTATCTACCGTGAAAAATAGTGAAATTTAGGCAGTCCTTCATCTCTCGGACATCAACGATGTGGAATGCATTACCGAGCAATCTGATTTCAGCGATGTATTATACAAACCCCCAACAATTCAAAAACAACGTTTCCCTCCTAACTCCCTTATTTCCACTTGTTTTCCTTACCCATGTCGATCTAACTGTGTATTACGCACAAGTTATTTCGTATACCGTAAAATAAAATTTACAAACAGAAGGAAAATCTACATACACTTCCTTCTATAAATGGAACATTAATACCTTTTTTTTGAATGAGGTCAAATATCTAGGTGTTACATTTGATAATAAACTCAATTGGAATAAGCATATAGAATGGACTCATGCCAAGGCATTAAAGGCGTTTTGTGCCTGCAAGAGTTTTTTGCAGAAAAAAGGGAATTTTAGAACCCAAGAGAATCTATTGGTGTTACAGAATAATCATCCTTCCAATAGTCACATACGAAACAATAGTCTAGTGAACTAAAATTTTACAACAGAAAGCATAGCTTACGCTACCAAAAATGCAAAGACTACGTCTTAGTATTATAGGCTCAATGAAAACTACTGCCCTACTGCGGCAATTGAAATGTTACTAAATATCTCTTTGACATATCTCCACATAAAAAGGAGCCTTTAAAGGGAACAAAGGGAAAATAATTAAAAATCGGGGAATTTTAGAGGTCACCTCAAAATCCTAAGAAAGCCGAAGAATCCAAGGACGCAAGGACTATCAATCAATGCTACCTGAAATGGAAGAGGAATCAACCATCTGGTAAACAGATGGCTCACGCAGCTTGGAGGGAGCTGGAGCCAGAGTTGAAGGTCCTAACTTCCCAGTTTAAGAACCCCTCAATAAAGGAGTCACAATCTTCCATCCGAACTAATTGCAATGGCGCTATGCATCCAAGAGAATATTAGGAGAGCTCATCGGATAGTCAGGCAATTCTCAAAGCACTAGCGTCCAACAAATGCGGATCGAGGCTAGTTTGGGACTGCCTTCAAAACCTAATCATCCTGGGAAAAAACAAATTAACGTTAAAAAAGGACATACAGATTGAAGAGGAAATGAGGAGGCAGACCGCCTAGCAAAAAACGGCGCAGAGACAAAATTTATTAGACCAGAGTCATACTGCAAAAAACCAAAAGGAAATTCCAACCTTATACTTAAAAAGTGCATTGAACAAGAGTGCAAAATCTACTGAAATAGACTTCCAGGTTTATCAATCTCCAAAAAAATAATTCTACCACAGAAAAACAACGTGGAGGAAATCTTAAAATTAAGCAAGAGGGATATTAGTTGGCCTCATGACGGGCCATAGTGGAGTAAACCACCACCTCAAAAATATGGGTCTAGCTGAAACCGACATCTGTCGCCTCTGTCTTAAAGACTCAGAAACGACAGAACACATGCATTGACAGCATGGACGGCGGAGCCGAAAAGGATATTGCGGCTCGTCTAAATAAAGCTCGTCAGGGCTTCGGTATCCTTTCCCCTTTCTGGAGGTTAAGAGAGATCTCCCTTCGCACGAAGCTGCGAGTTTTTGACGTCAAATCCGTGTTGTTATATGGTTGTACTACGTGGAAAGTGACCGTTCGACTTACCAAGAAACTACAGACTTTCGTGAACCAATGCCTCCGACGCATTTTAGGAATATTCTGGCCAGAAGTGATCTCCAACGACGAACTTTGGAGTACAACTGGCCGAACTAAAATAGGTATTGAGATTCTGCCACTTCCGGGCAGTGGATCGGTCACACTTTGAGGAAACCAGATCGAAACATCGCGAAACAGGATCTGAATTATAATCCTCAAGGAAGACATTGGGTTAGTCGACTATGTAGCACATGGAAGCGAGCAGTTGAGCAGGAAGCCAGAGGAATAAACAAGTCCTGGCAACAGCTAAAGGCCGATGCTCAGGATCGCGCCTTGTGGAAGAGAGTTGTTTCTGTCCTATAGAGGGTCTTAATAGAAATTTTATTGACGCCGACCCACCTCCAATCACCACTTTCGTAGCCTCCTGGTTCCAATTTTTAACACATTCCATCGACCTAACTGTGGATTGCTATAATGAATCACACCCTTAAGTAAAAATCGGTGATGCATTGATAGCTAGGTAAGCAATCACCAACTAACATTGGGTCCGAACTAAACATTTTAAATTCTATGCTTGCCTTGAATTTGTGATCTCTTTAGATCAAGAAAATCGCTTTAATTGCTATTCTGTTTTAGATGAGACCCTAACCAGAAGGGTTACGATTTTATTCTGCAGCACAACTTCATTAAGTTTTGAATTAAGATGAAAATATATCGATTTCAATAATTACCTGACTTATCCGGTAAGACATTCTTCTCTTGGGTTTCAGCATGTTTAAGTTTCGACGTATCGAACTTCTCAATACCAGCAATCAATGTTTGTTGAGTTTTTTCTGATGCTACATCTGAAATAATAAAAAAAAATTACAGTTAAAAATTGTGTAGATAACAAACTTTCGGCTCAAAATAACGACAGCCTGTGCCACTCGATCTTAATTGCGTTAAGCTAACTGTTGCAAAATGTTATACAGTAATGGCTTTAATTATTAATCCGTTAGAAGCAATTGAGAGCTGTGAGCATAAGTTGTAAAATCAATGATGATTTTCCATAAGCAAAAACAATTTACACGAGTTATTAATTAAATAGTTCACACTGTAAATACTGATCAAAAATCTTGTTTACATTTAATTACCAATTTAAATCACGCAACACGTTTTGTAATAGCTTCTGCTCGTTGTGCTTATGCATTCCAAAACGATTATTGAATAAAATATGAAATATTTAAACCAAGTATATATATACAACGTTTATTTTTTTTGTTTTAGCATTTAAGGCACGCTATGTTATGATATGTATATGTCGAACTAGTTACAAAAAAAAAAGAATGATTCATTTTAGAATTAGAAAATTAGATCGAAAACGTATCGACACACAAACGACACTCTTTAAACCTTGAGCTGTTGGTAAAACTACTTTAACATTCGTTTCTGTAGGTTTCAAAACACTTGTATCAAATCCTTCAACCCCTTTCATTAGCGATACATGTTGCTTTTCAGTTTTAATATCTACGTAAATTATGATAAAAAAAAATATTTTAATATTTCATTAGATTTTTTTTTTTTTTTAAAGAAAATTCGAAATTTCATGTTGTATATCTTGCTTCAATGATTCTTGTTATCATTTCTTAAATTATAATTGTGATCACTTTAAAATTTATCACGCTACACAGTTCGTCTTATCACAAATGTAGTTCCACCACTTTAAGGCGTTTCCCAGTTCTATAAAAAAAATTTTTTTAAATAATGCTTGCGAGTTTATTTACCTTCAGCTGTTGGCAAAATAATTTTTTCTTGTGTATCGGCATTTTTCAGTTTATCTTGGTCGAATCCTTCCAATTGACTTTTAAGATCGGTGGCGACTTTTGGAAGATCTTTTAATGCAGGCGCAGCCATTATTATGTTTTAATAAGTAAATACTAGAAATAGAAAATAAAACTTTTTTTAGTAAAAAAAAAAATACGCCTTGTACACAAACAATTAAATTATATTTTATTACTAAACGTATGAAAAGTGGTCTGATCAAAATATTTTATAATATTTACTTTATATTTTAAGCTGTTGATAAAACAAACCAAGATGAAACCTATGATAAATAATTCTAAACAAGAATTATAAAATTCTACGAGTCAACTTCTCAGTCTCTGACTCATAGATTAAAAATAAATATTTAAAAAAAAAGTTGTTGGGAGAAAAACAAATGAAGAATGCAATGCAAAAAAAAAAAGTAAAGCCATATTTTTATTCATAATGATAACGTTGAAACAAGAGTCGGCGAGGAATACGTAAGGCAAAAAATTGTTTAAAGATTATTTTTATTATCTTCATACATGGTTTTTTTCTGTATGCTAATAGATGGTAAATAAATGTATAAATTTTAAATATACAAATAAGGAATTTCGTACATGTTTAATCAGAAAACATTATTTGCAAATGATCGTTAAATGATTTATTAACAATATAATTTCGTTGTAAGTTTTGTAGGATGCATCTAAGTGTGGAGATAAAGTGTGATCTGACGTAGAAAAGAATCTGGTGGTGTTGATGAGTAGAAACAAGATGGATTTCATAGTTCTTACCAAGACCTTAAGAAGGCCATCAGCTGATTGCATCTTACAAAGTACAAAGCAATGAAGGTGAGTTATTTTCTTTTCGAATCATCCAACCGAGAGTTTGTTTTAAATTTTCTTAGATTGATGTCGCTTAGATTAGCGATACTACGTAGAATAGACTGCACTTAATTCAATTAATGCTAATCAGTTTCAGCGATATTTTTTAAGTTTATGTAAAGTTATGAATAAAAAGAAAATTTTAGATATTTTAACGTTATTTTTCACAAGAGTTGAATACCAATTTTGCAATTGGTCCCAAGATCTTAACGTTTCAAGTCATTTTTTTTGCAAAAACGTAATTTTCTTATTACACGTAGAATTTAAAAAATACGGCGAGAGACAGCTCGATTTACCGTGCTTTGGATAATCTCGTATTAAGGAGTAAAGGGTTGCTTAGTATAGAATAACTACTCGTCTAAAGCTGCGTACACGCTTGAACATAAACGCCGAACGAGGCAAGGTGAGCCGACGCATTTGCCTCGTACGCTCCCGTTTCGTTCCGAAAAAATCTCCTGAGACAGCGATCCGACTATTCGCTGCCGTTCGGAGCTGAATAGCGTTGGACTATTTCATAGTGGTTTTTATTTACAGAAAAACGTTCGTATTATGCTATAAGACGCAGTGCCATTGCCTTATCTCAACTCATTTTCCAATTATTATTTCCAAAAATGCAACTAATCAAGCACTTGAAGAATCGAGGCGAGGCAAAAATTACTTCCTGCAGTCACGGATGTGCACTGAGGTAGAGATGTGTAGTTCACGAATGAACTAGTTCACATGAACTATTCACATCATTGAACTAAACGAATTGTTCACTAAAATTTTTCACATTTAGTTCGAAATGAAAGTTCTAAAGTCTACGTATTCGGTTGACAATTCATTATTCACATAAAAGCATAACCACATCGTTCAACATATCCGCTAAAGCAGCATTCATTCCATTCAGCAATCGATTGAGTAATCGCTAAAACTCAATACAGTATCGTATCTAACTTCTTACGCAGAGAACGAACTGTATTGTGGAACTAAACTGATCCGACTGATGTATATATTTGGTTCACGAATGGACTATGAGCTCAATACGATCGTACCTTGCGAATAAATGTAAGCATTTAGTTTGAAGACAGACTACAGAATTGTTTGTGGATCGAACTAATCAAGCATTTTTTTTTCAATTTAATACGTTTCTGATACGTTTAATTCACGAACGAACTTTCAGCTTTTTATTCTTCATTTTTTGTGACCTCCTCTACTCATTTGTATATATCTCGGGAACGGTTGTTCGAATTGAGTTGGGTGCACCATTTTATCCCTTTTCGACTCGGAATAGCTGTAAGATTCTGTTTAT
Source organism: Chorisops tibialis (assembly GCA_963669355.1). Lineage (NCBI taxonomy): Eukaryota > Metazoa > Arthropoda > Insecta > Diptera > Stratiomyidae > Chorisops > Chorisops tibialis. The sequence goes on from OY770264.1 coordinate 21,034,933, forward strand.
GAAATTCAGAGTTTGACTCGATTATCTGCAAAAAAAAAATTGTTTTGTAATTTTTTCATAAATTTCGAGATCAGCTGCTCGGATTGAGTCAGGTGTGATTTTTTCGTAGTTTTTCCTTTTTTTTGACTCAATGTATCTGGCAAAAAAACGTAATTAATCATTTTTTCCAGATATCTTGAGAACGTCTGCTTGAATCGAGTCGGGTGTGTTTTTTGACCTTTTATTATAGAAGTCTGCGAAAAAACGTGTTTGCAGATTTTTTCTCGAGAACAACTGCTCTTCTTAAAGTCGGGTGAATTTTTATTCGCATTTTTTACAGACATCTCGTGAACGGCTTCTTGGATCTAGTGGAGTATAATTTTTTTTCCATTCTACTTTCTTTTTTGTACCCGAGATATCTTTAAAAAGCTGAATTTTGCGGATACAATCTCCTAAAAAATAAATGAACTGAAAACCTAACACAAAGAACTAGTCCTTTTAGTGAACTAGTTCAGTAAAACAAACTATTTTGCCCATCTCTATACTGAGGTAGTTTGTTTCGCCACGTATTCACGTACTTATTTGCATGCTCATGCCTCTTTCGCGTTTATGCTGAAGTGTGTACGCAGCTTTAAGGAGCAAAGGGTTGCTTCGCATAAAGTAACTAAATTCAGATATACCTTTGTACGCAAGATATTGGAAGTCATGCTTCGAACAAAACCCAACCAACTAGACTATTACTATGAATAAACAGTCAGTAAATTTATTATTGTGATTTTTATTCTGGAATTCAGTTCTGCGCTCAGTGAGGGCACTATTTTTGCTGCTGTTCTGACCTCAATTTTTTCAGTTCCGCAGTTAAGAAAGAAATAAGAAAATGACAGAAAATATAATTTTTATTCATTACTGCTTTTTCCCTTTTTTCTTATTGAACCGAATTAACTCAATTTACATCTCAGAAGCTTTAGTTGACCAATCAATCTTTCAGAAAATTGTTCGATTAAATTTTTGAGCTCTTTTCAACTCAATGTTTCAATATTTTCACAAAATTTTAAGAACTGTTTGGTTATGTTCTGAATGCTGGTAAGTTGCATCGTCAAAAAATCCGGTGCCAATAAATGTGACTTTCTGCGGATCACTTTTCTACCAAAGGCACACAAACCATTATTTCACTATTTTTTTTTTTCTTAACGTTAAACATTTGCTGCACACTTTCATTTCAGTCTAACAAATTTCTGAACATTAAAAATGCATCAAAACATCTACATGGCAAAAGGAGTGGGGGAGCACGAATAATTTTTATACTACAGAGATTTCAAATTATTAGCTCTTACAGTTTCCAATAAAATTTGATTAACATAATTTTTTGAAAATGAGTCATTTTGTATGGGAGGTGGTAGAAGGGTTGGGTCAAAAACGATGTGTACAAATGGTTTAGTGAATGTATTCACAGTGCATTTCGAATTGAAAGAAAAGCTTCCACAGCAGTTTGATAAAGATATCAGCAGAGACCGAAACGTTACGGATAATAAAGCGTAACAGTGTAGAATCCAGAAATCTTTTCTTTCAACACGGCGTGTACAAAATTTGAGCTTTCTAGCTCAACGCGTTCTCGGACTAGAGAGCGCACGGACCGACAAACGGACATCCGGTTTTGAGATTTTTTAGTGAGATAATATTAATTTCCGCAGCACGTATAAAAAAGATACGAAATAAATGGGAATTTTGAAAGCGATGTTGATGCAACGAGATTGGCCGATGGTTGAATTCAAATTTTTTGAAAATTTTAAAATAATTAATATTAGAATATTATACAAAATAAGCAGTGTGTTTTAGAGAGCAGTGCGATTAATTTCTGTATGTTTTTCTGTGTTAACTGATATTGCGCGATATTATTGTGCGTATTTCTTTGTACTTTTTTCTGTCGAAAATGGCTCTGAAATTATATGAAGTTCGGATTTACTGCTATTGAGGATAAATAAGGAGATGAGACCCGACAGCGTGATTTTTGCTGCAATGCAGCCCTAAAACCTGCTAAACTAGAACGTCATTTAAAGACAGATCATCCGAACTTGAGTGACCGGCCACCTGAATGATTTTTTTTGCTAGAAAATTATAAAATTTAAAGAAAATGCAATTAGAGTATGAATCGTCTAAATAAGCTGTTTAAACTTCATTTGAGGTTTCACAGTTAATCGTCAAGGCAAAGAAAATGCATACAATTGGTGAAACCTTGTTTGATTGAAGCAGTCGAACAATTTTTAGGAGTTGAAGCTTCTAAGATAATTTAAGGCATGAAACGATACGATGTTCAATGATATTGAAGATCAGTTTGTGAAATTAAAAAGCCTCCATATTTTAGGTTGCAAAGTGGTGAAAGTAGCGACATTGCTCAATGCTACCAGTTTTTTTTCCATATTTGGGAAACAACAACACAATCTAGGAAGAACTGTAACCTAAGATTTGGAATCAATATCGAAAGGAAAAGATGACATAAAAATCATGAGTGGTTACTTGGTGAGGCAAGGAATTGAGTGGAAGGGACTGGCTAGATTTTGTACCGACGAGGCCCCTGGTATGCTAGGATCACGGGCGCGGCTTAGCAACGTTCGTGGAAGAGAAGAACCCCGCGATAGTGCACTCTGCATTGTATCATTTATTGCTTGAAGATTTGTCAAATACAACGAAATTGGCCACAAAGATCGTATTTTCGAAACTATGTGCAGCATTGGACTCTGAGCATAAAACACTACTTTTTTCAAACTGAGGTTCGTTGGCTGTCAAAAGGTAATATAATAGTGCGCTTATATAAGTTGAGAGATGAACTAAAAGTATTTTTTATTGTGACGAAAATGCTGCATTTATTGGAACGATCGAATGAACCAAATTTTGTGGCGAAAGTCGCACATCTAGTAGATATTCTTGGCCATTTGAACCAGTTGAAATTACAGCTTCAAGGTTGTGGAAGCGAAAAGTTCGAAGGTGTTGGCTTTTGTGTAAAATTGATCTAGAGTATAATTAGCAGTTAGAGGATGCGCTCCTTGGATCGGGACGATTGGGGGGCGACGACTTCAAGAGCGGAGGGTTCGATTCGGGTTGTCTTGGCTTTGATGATGATGATCAATAGCTACAAAAACGGCTGGGATTATTTCGGGCGGGTTTTTTTTTAAAAATGTAGTTAGTTAAGAAAAATGTTAATTTTTCAGCCCATAATTCTGGATTCATAATAAATATTTATTAAAACCTCGAGCCATAAATGCATATTGCGAAGGTAAAAACATGTGTGCGCAATTTCAGCAAGATCGGTTCACAAGATTTGTTTTTCTCGAAAAGTGTAAAATCGTCTTTTTTCTATGGAAAACGGCTGAGGGAGTAGCCTCCTGCAATTTTTTTTTTTTAAATAGAACATAAAAAGTTAAAAAGTCTTCTTAGAAAAAATAAAGGGGCGACATTTTTTCGTAGAATGCAACAACTATAAGATTATTCGAAATTAAAAATTAATTTAATCTTCTATTAATAATAAAATATAATGAAACTGCAATTAACAGGAAATGCAAGAAAAAAAAACAATCAATTAAATCGTATTTCCTAGTGCCTTAATTTAATAACAAATTTATTACGACATATTATCGCATCCCTTAACAAATTCCATACTATCTATACTAAACCGAGAACAAAAGAGGAAATTTTATCGATCCAGGGTTTTTTTCATGTGATTCTACTTATACATATACCATATCTATAGTCCTCAAGCACTTGGGAATTCAGCTTAGAACCAGCTTCCAAGCCGAAAGCATGAGTATACCTCATCCCTGAAATTGTTGACCGCATAAGGGTAAAATGTGTCTGCTTCGTGACGTCATGTCTACCGAAAATTCAGTATATATGGGATAGAGAAGATCCACTTCGAATTGCAAGTATACAATTCTTTAGTACACAATACATATAATGTACAAGTAGTGAAAAGGGGAGAAATTTGATGTCGACAGATTCGTTTCTTTCGATAAGAACAGACGTTAAATTACGAGTAAGTATACACATTTATTTTTGCTCTAAAGCATAATTCAGTTTAGTAACATGCATTTCGTTGTATACTTTCTTTAGCCGGCTTAGTCAGCTGATTGGTATGATTCATAGTATACGCTCAAGCGATTAATTTCCTTTTTTTCGTCTTGTTATGTTCCTCCGAATGAAAGTGAAAATGAATGCAAACATGTGTAGAGAATTTGCTTCAAGAAGGGGGTTTTGCGTGAATTGTATGTCCTGTTTTTTCCCGCTTAGTCAGCCATATCGTATATTTAGCCGTAATTTTCGATTGCTGAATCATCATTTTTCATCTTAGGATTCATGTGTTTCATCGCATCATAAAACATCCTTAAATTTATAGTAATAAAAACATTATAGGTTATATGGAAAAAAAATTAAACTTCTACGAAAATTGTTCGTACGAAGCACGTGTCATTTTACTTAAGGCATAAGAATTATGAAATTTTTAACATAGATTTTTGCAAGCGTAACAGAAAGAGGACGATTCACTCAAATCTATTTTAAGGATTTTTATCATCAATTCAATTGTCAATTCATGAATTCTGTTCATATCAAGGAGGATATATAAAAGGAGTACCTGATAGTCTGTCTCATGTAGGAATATTTTTTGATTCGGAAATTTTCGAAAATTGTGTCCAAGCTTAACTTGGCTTCAAACTTTTACAAAAAAAATACCATAATTTGTATTCTCTCTTAGTTGCTAGTATTCAGTCAGCAATAAACTAATTTTCAGTACAATGGAGTTTGCTGTTTCATTTCAGAAATTTTTATTTTTTCAATTTTTATTAGTTTTGGTTTGTGTTTAAGCTAAGCACTTTAGCAACGGACAATATAACGCGGGACAGAGATAGTTACTTTGGGTTTAAGTATGTCAAACAAGGATAGCGAAACAATTTTTTTTCGAAAATTTGACAACTGTTTCGAACAATTTATCGTGGGAAAGAGTTAGTTGCAATATTTTTAAGTGTGGCAGACAAAGATAGCGAAACGATTTTTTTCGAAATATTTCGAGCATTTCGGTAGTAAGGGAGGGAAATACATTCATTCCCATTTTGCTTACAAGGCAAAGCATGCTCATAGCCACTCCTTTTTATATATCCTCCTTGGTTCATATCGATCGCAAACGTTGTTAAGGAAACGTGAAAAGGTCGAAATTGATTGATGAGATGTCACATTCAATTGATTAAAAAAAAAAATTTGCATATTATTTTATAACATATATTCTGTAACAACTGTGAATAAGTGTTTAAGGAGCCGTAAATACCGGAGGCGTTTTCGTTGAAGATGTCGTAATTTCGAATTGAAAAATTATGCGAATAGCTCAAAATAGTTGTAGCTGGTTGGCCACGAGCTGACTGGAAAAAATTGACTATGAAAATTCGATGTACTTTTAAGTGGTCTTAAAATCTAATTGGTTGCGTAATTTTTATTGTTTGTGTTTTTATTTTCGGGTCACAACAATCTTTATCTTATGTATGTATATATTAAAACGTGAGCACCTTCAATTTTAGGTGACTGTTTTTTTTTATTTATTATAAGAGGAGGGAAATGAAACATTGTGCCATAGATGTGTACAAACCAAAAATCATGTTTGTAAGTTGCCGATAAGGCAGGTAAAATAAAATGGGATCATACAAGCGGGATCCCTTTTCAGAACTACAATCGTTCTTTGCTGCTTGAATTCGGTGATCGAACGAGCACCGATAAATCCAATGCACTGTGGAAATGGAAAAGTGTTTAATTAAAGAATGCCTAATATTAGGTGAATTCATATTGAAAATATGATTTTCGTTATTTTACAAACACTATTGGTCGAATTTCGACCACCGGCGGTAATAGTACTAATAAAGAAACAGGGCCGAAAAAAAAATTTTCTTCTGGTGTTGTAGGCGATTTCGGCCCTTATGTGCAATGCACAAACACAGCCAAGGAATGGGTTTGGGAAGGTAGGGAAAGGAGATTGACCGTAACGAGTAGTGAAGCTGGTACATATTTTTCAGTTGTACTGGCTGTTACTGAGAAATATTTGCAGATGTTATAGGGGACTGAATGATAAAAAGGAACAGGAACCATCTGCTGAGTATATAAGCCTTCTAGAAGTGGAACTGTTTCACTTTTACATCGTTTGCCCATTTCATTTACATCGTTTGCCCATTTCATTGTCAGTAGCAACCGAAAAATTCATGCTTAAAAAATCTTACTGCCTGGAGTCGGAATCGAACTCACGACCTATTGACTGTGAAGTAAGCACGCTGCGCACTACGCCACGGAGGCCTCATTTACAGGAAAAAGAATTTAAAATCAAAATCAAGCTTTTCAGTAATTTCAAAATGTAATATTGTATATATTTGGAAAACTTTCTATCTTTCATGAAAAGTTTATTTTTCGTTTATGAGAAAAAAATTTAACTCTTCATCACAAAATATAAACAAAATGTTTGTTTATAAAATTTACAATTTTATATTTTCTTAGAAACTTCCTGCATGAAAGAGTTAATAACTTCAAAACCAATCATATTGCCATTAAATCAGTTCCCGCACCATGGTTTTGATTTAAAGATATTCGAAAAAAAGTTAAGGTTTAAAACGGCTTCGGCAAAATTGTTTGTTTATAAAACACTACATTTTCACTTCAACATGCGATTTCGTGCCCCGTTTAGTCGAATTCAGTGATTTTACAGGGAACTCATTCCTACTTTAAGATTTTGAAGATATGTATTGTTATATGTCAGCCCAAGTCGTTCATGAAATATCCGCGTTCTTCGACTGTATTCGAAAGTAATGTGAAATATCTGCTCTACTTGTTTATCATTCACTCAACGCTGAATTAAATAAATGCGCGCGTACGAGCACTATGAACACCTGCACTATAGAACGCACGAACGAGTGTTCGGAGACCTCGAGTATTGCACCAACCAGCAAACTATATTAATAGACTCGACCGACAGGAAAAAAAATTGAACGGGAACGAAAGAAATCTGAACACCTGCGAAATCTTTACCAAGAAAGCAGCGACAGCGATCGGGCGACAGAAGAATGACTCAGACGAGGATAAAATGCTTTATAGGTCTCAACAAATGTAATGAAAGAACACGTGCACTTTAGCACGCACGATCATCGAAGGTTTTCAACAAAAATAACACGGGCAATGTAACGAAGCGGCCGACTGCGATCGGGCGACACGGAAAGATTCGGGCGACAATGAAATACTTTATAGAAAACAACAACAACCACATGTATGGGCTCGTACGAATGGGAAGAGATTCGCGCGATGATGAAATGCTTTAAACAAGCAATCAACAGCGTTCGACTGAGAAGGAAAAGATTCACACGACAAGGGGAATGATTCGGCCGACTAGAGTAATATAAAAAGTCGAGTGTTTTTGGTGAACAGTGAGTCTGGTTTCGAAGCGAAGGAATTAAGCAATATTTTTTGAGCGAATAAGTCTCAAGTGCGATCTTGTTAAATTAAATAAAGTTTTACGGTTAAATTAAGGTGAACTGGTGGTTTTATTTTTACTTGAAATTCAGCGACCCCTTGCGCAGTTCAATATTCCATAAGTCACTTTACCTGTTGGTCCAACAAGTTAAGCATTTATTCACAGTGATCTCGACCATATCCTATCGTGCTTCGTCAATTTTTCACAAAATTCGACTTACACACTTATTCACAATTGTTATAGATTTATTGATTTCCCTTTTCAAAGAATTCCCTGAAGACTTTCATAGAATTTCTAGCTGTCTTAACAAATCACGAAATTGCAGCGAGGAACTTGAGACATTTACAACCATAAATAAAAGATCATCTGCTAAAAAGTTTGGCATATTTGCTTGCAATTCAGCTTTTTCCCCATATTATACAAAAACATACAAAATAACTAATTTGTTAGATTTTGAAATTAATTTTGATTGACCTCTAGTTACTAAAACTTTACGCTATGCTACCTCCAATATTTGGGCAAAGGGCGAATAAGCCCATCCATCCATTCACGTGAAAGAAATGTTTTGAACTTAGGAAGTTAAAAAAAGAAGGGCGCTATAAAAAAAAATAAGTAGTAGACAATTTAGACGACTAAAATGTGCGAATTCCGTTATAGGGTTACATATATGTACATGAAAAGTAATAGTCGTCATATGCTGCGAGATTGGGTGTAGCCTAGTGGGTAGCGTGTTAGTCTACAATGCGAAGGTCGTGAGTTCAAATCCCGGTCGACGCATAATTCCAAAACCTGCCTGCTTGGGTATACCTTGGTCACCTCAATCTACGAAAATGAAAAATTCGAAGATAGAGGGTTGTGCGAAGGTCTAACAGCACTTCCACAATAAATAATGAAAAATGTTAAGGAAACTGAAGGTCAGGAGGCCAAGGCCCGATTTGGGCTGTAGAGCCATTGTAAAAGAGAATAGAATATGCTGCGAGCTTATTTATTACATATGTACATCTAAATCTAATCTAATAGAACTATTTCTGGATTGTAAAGCTGAAAATACAAAATTTAGAAAAAAAAAAACCATCAAATAAAAAAATATATATGTATGTATCAGCAATTCAAATAAACTAAAAACTGATATCTTAGGTCATGAAGAAATCAATTTTATTGATATTTAGCTAAAATAAATTGCGATTTGCAATATTATCAAGTATGAAAAAAAAGAAAAAAAAACATAACAGGGCTACGATTGCGCGTAAAGCGCAATCTTGAGATACTCTAGATGAAATAGAATTTTTTGTGATCCCAAGAAATTTCGCATGGGAAGTATTAGAAGGGATGACAGCATTGAACTAATTTTTCCCCATCATGCTAAAGTAGCTATAAAAATGTTTTGTACAAAATGCTTACTCCAAAAATTGAATGGGAACTGAAAAAATTAGTGAGTTAGATTTAGTGAAAATGTGCAGTTTGTATGGGAGGTGGTAGAAAGAGTGGGGCGATTAGAGTGATTTTTTTCAGAAATAACTAGGAATATTGTAAAATTGACATCCCTGAAATTTCAGACTAGTGCCATTTATACTTTTCAAGAAAATCGATTTTTTGTGAAGTTGTGAAACTGTGTCATATTGTATGGGAGGGGGTAGAAGCAGTGAAGCTAATCAAATATTTTTTTTTGATGTTAGTGCTAATACTAATTAAGTATTTATTACAATATATGAGCTCAATAAATGTTATATGTTCTGAGAAAATCGTCTTAGAGCATTTCATGAAAAAGTGTAGTTTGTATGGGAGGGGGTGGAAGGAGAGGGAGGAAGCAAATAATTTTTCTACTGTAAATTAAAATTACTACGAAAATAACATATCCGAAAATTCAGACTAATAGCTTTTATACTTTTCGAGTAAATCCGTTTATTGTCAAATTACGAAATTGTGTCATTTTGTTTGGGAGGGGGTAGAAGGGGTGAAGCTAATAGTCTAAATTTTTTTGGGCTTACTAACAATTTCAAATAAATATTTGGTGCACAATTTCAGCTCTCTAAATTGTATACGCAATGAGTAAATTGGCTTAGAGTAATTCATGACAAGTACAGTTTGTATGGGAGGGGGTAGAAGGAGGGGGAGGATACGCATAATTTTCGTGCGGTAGGTTGATATTATCATAAAAGTAACATATTCCAAATTTCAGGCCAATAGCTTTTATACTTTTCGTGCAAATCCGTTTATTGTCAAATTACGCAATTGTGTCATTTTGTATGGGAGGGGGTAGAAGGGGTGGAGCGATTTGGCCCGTTCACGAACTTGACCTTACTTTTTTGTCAAAAACGACGTGTACAAAATTTGAACTATCTAGCTCAACGCGTTCTCAAGCTAGAGCGCGCACAGACGGACGGACGGACGGACGGACGGACGGACGGACGGACGGACGGACGGACGGACGGACGGACGGACGGACATCCGGTTTTGAGATTTTTGAGTGATAATATTAATTTCTGTATTCATCATTTTTTTCTCCGAGCCTTATTTCTTGGCGTTACAAACTTTAGAGCAAACTTATAATACTCTCAGATTCCATCTAGAGTATAAACATCTTTGCTTTTACTGATATTTAAAAAAAAAAATAAATAAATAAATATTGACTTCTTTGCTAGCTACCAAAAAATGCATTACTATTTCTAGCATCCGTTTCGATAGACAGCAGTTATCTCGACTTGATAATTCTACCAAGATAAATCGACAAATCATATTTACACCACATTCTATACCCATGGCCGAGAAACACCATATTCTGTACGTTATCTTATATGTTCTTAGGAGAACTACAACTCAACTCGCATACATAATTCATAAGTGGGTGTCTAAGTTTATTTTCTGTGTATAAACCGATGTCTCGAGTGCTGAAATATTCCAAGATCACATTTCATTGCATCTGGTAAATATCTTGAACTTGAATTTCAAGATGGCATATTATGATCAGTTTAAAATGCATTAATTTCTACAGTGAAACTTCACAAAACCATATGTTTGAATTTAATAAGTCTCAATGATTTTATTCGCTCAAAATCATTCATAATGCTTTAAAAATGATATAAAAATGCAATAAAGTTCTATTTAAAAAGAACGCACACATAAATTTTATTTTTGGATATAGAAAACAAAAAAAAAAATGCTAAAATTATGTCTCCTTCTTATAATTTTCTGGTCAAGGAAAAATTAAATCGAAATTTGTGTGGAATTATACTCGGAGTTTTGCCAAAAAAAAATTTCATCCTGACGGTGATGATACAAATATTTAAATTGTATTTTTAAGTTACTATTTCCAACTGTTCCAAGTTCAATAACTTTTTTCTTCATTTAGTCGCACCGATCGTGAAATGCAATAGCTAGCTTATTAATTTCATTAATTAGCAAAAGCTATTTTTTTTGTCATACCGAAAATGTAATAATAATTTCAATGATGTATTTTAATTGGAAAGAGTTTAATAAAAAATTTCAGTGATGCTTTTCCGTGTGTGTCTGGCTGCTGTGCCTGATTATGTAAGATTTCAGACGATTGTCAATCGTGACTGATTAATGGGAGAAACATGCATTACCTTTAAAGTATATTTATGTCAAGACTTCTTATTTCTCTTTAGATTTAGTCACAATCAGAAAAACCTGAGTAATTGCGCAGAAAATAATTTTTATTAGAATCGTAATTTTTTTTCTATTTAATTGAATTTAAAATATATTCGAAGTCAAATAGTTTTTTTTTCAGGTATGCTTCTGCAAAGACCTCTTTTTGGACAGGTGTTTCAAATTGGTACCTTTTTTTCAGCAAGAATTAATATATGGTAAGTGATGCTGGTAAGTTATTCGATAAATAAATATAATTGTATAACAGCAATATGAAAACATAACAGGACTTAGATTGGGCTTAAAGACCAATCATGCGATACTCTAGATGAAAGAAATTTGTTGATTTTAAGAAATTTTGTATGGGGAGTGGTAGAAGGTGTGACGGTATTGAACTTATTTTTTCACATCAAAATGTTTTAATGAAAATTCAAACTTCAAAAATAAGAAGTTACTGATAAAATTAGTGTATTGGATTTAGTGAAATTGTGCAGTTTGTATGGGAGGTGGTTGAAGGAGTGGGGAGTTATTAATGACTTTTTCAAAAATAACTGTTAACATCATTCAATTGACATTTCTTAAATTGCAAATCAATTGCATTCATATTTTTCAAGAAAAGCAACTTTTGTAAAGTTGTGAAATTGTATCATGTTGTATGGGAGGGGTAGAAGGGGTGCATTTAATTGTTTTTTTTTGGTCTTACTAATAATTCAAAAAAAATTTTTGTGGAATATTTCAGCTCGATTATTTTTATAGGTACTGAGTAAATTGGTTTATAATATTTCTTGAAAAAGTGCAGTTTGTATGGGAGGTGGTGGAAGGAGTAGAGAGATTCAAATAATTTCGAAACAGTAGATTTAAATTATAATAAAAATAATATCGTCCAAATTTCATATCAATAGCTTCCACATTTTTCGAGAAAATCCGCTTATTGTCAAATTCCGAAATTGTGTCATTTAGTATGGGAGGGGGTGAAAGGGGTGGAGCGATTTGGCCCGTTCACGAACTTGACCTTAATTTTTCATCAAAACTAACGTGTACAAAATTTGAGCTTCATAGCAGGACATCCGGTTTCGAGGTTTTTGAGTGACAACAAATATTTAAATACCCTTTGCAATTCTGTGCGATCAATATTTCTTGGCGTTATAAACTTTAGAGCAAACTTATTATACTCACAGATTTCATGTATAAAAATATTTTATGAATTCGTAAGCATAATATATATATATGTAGAAAAATTTGGAATATTGTCGTCTAGCTCGATCGGAGACGACTTAAATTTTAACAGCTGTTAGAAAAATCTAAAACAATCTTACATTGATATTTAGTTGGGTTCGCTAATTGATGACGTTTTGCCTTGAAATTATTATTTTTTGAATTGTTAATATTTGCACTAAAATGGTTATTTCAATTCAAATCTTAATGGCCAAATGCTAGATAGGAAGAACCTACTATTAAATTGTGAAAAAATCTGTAGTGATTATCATCCAAATTTTGACATTTGCATAAAGAGCGGTAAAAAGAGTTGGATTTCTAAAAGTGTTGCTGTGAGAAGACAATTAAGGAAATTATATTTATAAATTAACAGACTGATTTACTTTGTATATTCCTTGAAAATGTATGAGGGCGAAGTGAAAAGTTCTTGGTCCAGTAGTGAAAAATTGCATTTATGTTTCAATGTTTCTCCCTTTAATTTTATACCCTTTGTCCATCGTTTTTTCCAACAACTGGATTCCGTCCCTGAAGTGCGATTTTGAAAGGTCTTCAAAATATCCATTTACCTTTGCTATCATCTCTTCATTTGGATACATTGTCCTGGTGAAAGAGAATTTTTTCTTTTGCAAACCAGGCCTATTCTCTCTAATTTTTTTATCTAGCTGGTCAAGAGGATGTGCGTAGTATTTAACATTAACTGTTTGATCCTTTGGCAGGTAGTCAATTAAAAGAATACCTTTCGAATATCAAAAAACACTAGCCATAACCTTTCAAGCCGATGCAATTGTCTTTGCTTTCTTCGGTGCACAGCTACCGGCTTCTACCCACTACTTAGACTGTTGTTTTGACTCAGGTGTGAAGTAGTGAACCCACGTTTCATCCCTCGTAACAAATCTGAGTAGAAAATCGGTTGAATTCTTCTTAAAACAGCGCAAACATTGCTCAGAAAGTGGATTCATTATTTGTTTGTGATCAGCATTTAACAAATACGGCACCCATCTTGCACAAAGCTTCCTCATACTGAGTTTTTCGAGAAAAATATGCCGTACCCTTTTTCCTGAGATTCCTACAGCCTTAGCTTTCTCATACACTTTTAATCGTCTATCATATAGAACCATTTTCGGTAAATTCAGTTTTTGGGCGTCCTTCACGTTGATCATCTTCAATTGATGTACGACCACGTTTAAACTAGGCTGCCCATTTTCTTATTGTTGTCGAGCGTTGAAAGAGAAGCGACCACAGTACCAAAAGAGACACGACAAAGTGTTGCACGGCAACGCTCGACCAAATGTTGCCTAGGTTGGAAAACCTACCTGGAAACACTGAAATGGAACATCCTACCCCACCCGCCGTATTCTCCAGGCATTGCCCCTTCTGAATACCACCTATTCCGATCGGTGACACATGGTCTGGCTGAGCAGCACTTTGATTTTTACGAAAAAGTCAAAAATTCGACGAGGAATCTGTATGCTGCCAGAAAGATGGGAAAAAGTTGTGGCTAGCGATGGGCATTTCTTTAAATAATAAATATTTAACCATTTTTGTAAAATAAAGGCTCGAATTTTGGGGGGGAGTATCTTTGTATTTTTTTTATTTAAAATGAAAAGATCTATTCGAAAGTGCAATACGAAAAATCAGCAATTTTTTCTAGGCTTACAATACCGACTACATAAATATTTCATTTTCATAGCACATGAGATAAGTACATATATCTCCTTTACTTATGCTGTAGCTCTCGAGTCCTGACCTTTACTTCCGCGGATCGCACAACATCCAATCTAGATTGAGGATGGCACAGTTACATACATATATCCACGCAGGAGCTGCAGTTGAATTGACTAGACTATGCTTTGAAGTCACAGCCTTCGAATTGCATAAGGAATATTTCGTCAACTTTACAATTCTTAAAAAACAAAAATTTAGTTGAAACTAATTTCAAGCTGGAGTTCATTTTTGAGGCTTTTTTCGAAATTTTTTGGTTTACATGGTATTTTTATTAATAATTTCGTAATTACGTCATTGATAAACTAGACTAATTGGGGTCAGACTCCATCCGGATTATCAAAAGAACAAAAATTAACATTTCATGTTCACTAATCTACAATTACAAATAATTCAAGTTAAGGTGTTCTAATCTCAAGCTGGAATATCAATTCTACGGCTAAAAATAGCTCCGCGCTAATATAAAATGAATATTAAGTGATTTTGCATGCAAGGTGAAAATTTGAGCTGAATGATCCAGATTTACTACCATTTATGGCTCTAAGAGACGCATTCAGTTTTATTTGCACATGAACATTGGATTTAAGCTATTTACTAATGAAATAATCAGCGGGGGAAAAATCCTAAGCAGTTGTCCCGTTTTAAGGTCAGTTGGTTAACATTTCCTTTTAATCGCATTATAATTTCATAAATATATTTTCAATGTGTAAAATCCATACAACACTTCGGTAAACAGCCGATCGAATCAATCTTCATGGTACTTCTGCAAATAAGATTGAAACAGATTGCTTATTGAAGTTTAAAAAAAGAAAAATCTATTTCACTTGTGTCTTATTGAGACTACAAATAAAAATAACAATCTTATTTCATTAATCATATATCTACCTTTTATAATGTCTTCATCGAGTTTTTATTGAACAAATCCATAAAACCGTTAATCGTTCGTACTTAAAAAGTCAACAAACTGTTAACGCTTTTTTATTGTTGCGCAAAGCATAACACTTGTCTTAATTACCGACTGAAAATAATAATGAAAAGAATTTAAATAAAAAAAAAAGATATATTGAAATTATCTTTTATTCGCTCGATCTTTGCAATCTTTCAAATTCGATTGGTTGAACATTATTTAAAACTTTCATCCATATATGGAAACAAGTGTACATATTTCAAAATCGCTAGCAGGAAACAGAGGACACACAACACCATATTCGTAGCGAATAAAATAATCACCATGAATGGTAATGTGCTTTAGAAGATTTAATCTTTTACACATTTCAGATGCACTTCTCTGCGCATATGGTTGGTATACACCTAATATTGAGAGGTAAGCAAGAAAAAAAATAATAATAATAATATGAAACACTAACGACGGTCAGAATGCTGAGTGTACTCGATATATTCAGGTCACTTTGATTTTCCAATGATGTTCGTTAGTCATGTGTTAAATTAAAAGAAAAAAAGAAAAACGAGAATTCGACGAATTTTTTTTAACCACACATCAGTTGCGGTCATTCACTTTGAATGATCTGACTCATTATATTTTACAGATGAAAAGAAAAACTCCATTAACCAACGAATAGAGCTATCGATGGCAATAATTGATAAAAAAAATTCTTTCAGACGTCTGACAGAATAAGGAAAGTAAGAACATAAAAATATATCAGCTCATTTATATTCCTGCAGTGAGTCAATAAATAATATATATTTAAATACATGGACAATCTGTTTTTTTTTTCTTCGTCATTTAAAGTAAAAGTTCTTATTGCGTTTGGGTATCAGAGTTAACCAAGAGGAAGTGGGTACGCATTCCGGAATGATAAACCACAGACCATGACATTATACGCTTAAACGATTCGTGGAGAATTTTAATTGAACACATTCATTGTCTAGTGCAATAATTCTTGCTGGTTAATTTTTATTTAGGGAAATTTTATGGTGTAACTCAGTTGGAGTTGTTATAGTCCTTGAAATGAAAAATAGATGTTTTATCAGGTTTTTAAATTGCTTGAATTAAAATAAAAACTTTGTGATTTTCGTGTTCTTTGAAAATTAGGGTGAATCAATCAATTTCCTGTCAAGATCGCCTATATGGACATAGGAGGCTTCCACAAGGTGCGATCCTGCACTTCGGCCTTTGGTTGACGCTAGGATTTGTTAATTCCTCGAATCTCTTGCTCAATTGCACGCTTCCATTTGCTACATGATCGACCAACCCGACATCTTCCTTGAGGATTACAATCCAGAGCTTGCTTGGCGATGTTTCACTATGGTTTCCTCAAAGTGTGACCGATCCACTGCCACTTCCGCCTTTCAACTTGCCTATTTTAGTCTGTCCAGTTATATTCCAAAGTTGGTCGTTGGAGATCACTTCTGGCCAGAATATCCGTAAAATGCGTCGGAGGCATTGGTTCACAAAAACTTGCAGTTCCTTGGTAAGTCGAACAGACACTTTCCATGTAGTACAACCATATAACACCGGATTTGACGCATGCGCCAAATACTCGCAGCTTCGTAACTTCCAGAAAGGGGAAAGGATACCTAAGGCCTGACGAGCTTTATTTATACCGTGCTTCAACATCATTTTCGGCTCCATGGACTACGGAGAATGCTTCCGAGGTAACAAAAATCTTGCACCTCTTCCACATCTTGTCCGTGAAGAACAATCGATGTGCTTGCGTTCGAACCCATGTGCATGTACTTGGTTTTACGCACATTTATTTTCAGTCCTGCCTCTTGGCATTTAGAATGCAAGAAGCAAACATTTGACTCTAAGTCCGAACGGTTATGTGCTACCAAACACGCGTCATCAGCATAATCAAGGTGACTTAAGATGTTTAAGCGTCGCCACTGCAGACCTTTATCTTGCCAACCTTCCAGTGCAGCTTTCAAGATGCCATTTATTACCACCAGAAGCATAATATGCAGCCTTGTCTGACAACCGTTCACACAAGAAAACTCTCGGACAGCTCTCCTTTATGTAAGACGCGTCACCTCGCCTAGCCTATTTGGAGGATTTTTTAATCATAGTAACGATCTTATCTGGATTACATCTCCTACGCAAAGCATTCCATATGTAATCTCGCTTAACGCTGTCGAAAGCCTTCTCGAAGTCCACAATCATGAGATATAATGGCAAACCCATTTCGGTGGACCGCTCCGATCATACACTTGCTTAGATCAAAAAAATCCATTTTTCAAAAAGGTACTCGTTCGAAAGTACTATCCTTTGAGTGTCTACTTTGAAAATTTCATAAAAAATTCGCAGTAATGATGAAGTTATAGCGTTGTGTAGCCGACAGGGTGAGCAACGCCTATGAAATGACTCAAAACTTTAAACGCGTTTTTCTCGAAACAGTGTTTTCAAAATCGATACCAAAAATACGTCTGCTGGACCAATCGGAATCTAGTTTCGCACAGTTATATTTCACACAATAATCTAGTGCTTATCGGGCCGTTTTTTCGATAACTGGCAGTTTTTTTTTTAACATAAGTACTGAACCAAGGAGGATATATAAAAAGGAGTGACTATGAGCATGCTTTGCCTTGTAAGCAAAATGGGAATGAATGTATTTCCCTCCCTTACTACCGAAATGCTCGAAATTTTTCGAAAAAAATCGTTTCGCTATCTTTGTCTCCCGCACTTAAAAATATTGCAACTAACTCTTTCCCACGATAAATTGTTCGAAACAGTTGTCAAATTTTCGAAAAAAATTGTTTCGCTATCCTTGTTTGACATACTTAAACCCAAAGTGACTATCTCTGTCCCGCGTTATATTGTCCGTTGCTAAAGTACTTAGCTTAAACACAAACCAAAACTAATAAAAATTTAAAAAATAAAAATTTCTGAAATGAAACAGCAAACACCATTGTATTGAAAATTACTTTATTGCTGACTGAATATTAGCAACCAAGAAAGAATACAAATTATTGTATTTTTTTTGTAAAAGTTTGAAGCCAAGTTAAGCTTGGACACAATTTTCGAAAATTTCCGAATCAAAAAATATTCCCACATGAGACAGACTATCAGGTACTCCTTTTATATATCCTCCTTGTACTGAACACTTTCGGGGCGAAAAATCGCTTGTTTTATTCCAAAGACTGCCATGATCCGAAAAAAATTTAATTTTTAAATTCCAACCCGATAAGTACTAGTTTTATCAATCTACTTCAAGAAAAATTTGTTTTTGGATAAAAAAAATGGCGGAGGCACGTTACAGCAAACGGTGTCAACAAAAACACGTCCCAGGAAAACGACTGTAACTTTTTTACCTTTTGAAATTTTTCAACCAAATTTTCACACAAAATAGATAAAATGTCATACTTTAAAATGTATATCATGATTCTTCAATAAAACTCTGTTTTAGGCACGAAAAAAATTCTTAAACATAACCGTAGTTTCAGCCATCGCAAGTGTATGTAACCTTAAAATATACATGATATTCTGATGGTCAAAAAAAACGAGAAACTGCTTTAAATCCCAGTGTCACTGTTAGAGAATTTGAACAATTCCATGGGGGCTCTTGTATTATGTTGTTGTATTATTAAGTAACATACGTGTGCCTACTTCAGCAACTTCTTTTCCCAGCATCACAACTCTTTGTACTACACCACTCCGCTAATATTGTAATATTTAGAACGCGTTCCATTTGGTCGAGATCATAGCAACAAGATCATACAACGCATTTCACTTAGTCGAGAGGCGGGACGGCTAAAAATAGACCGCTTTTGTAGGAGCTTGCGGACGTAAAATCCAAAGGGAATGATTTTGTCGGGCTGAGAGCGAATTTGCTGGTTTTAGGGTATCTGAGAGGGACTCCAATCTTATGCGTAGGAATCCAGCCTGATAAACTTTGGAGAGTTCTCTCTACAACATCACTTATCCTATTGATAATTACTTTAACCATGATTAATTTTTTATTCTAATCCAATAATAAAATAGATAGTTTCACGATTATCTAAAATATTCCTTCGAACGTACATTGAAATTTCGCAATAGCCGCAATATTATTTTTCAGAATGTATCTTATTCCACACTTAAAGTTCTAATTATAAAAACTTAAAACTGCATTTATACACCACATAAATTTTTTTTTTTAGATACTGAAACTCCTAATAAAAATCGAACTGTATAAAA
This sequence comes from Chorisops tibialis, assembly GCA_963669355.1. Taxonomy (NCBI): domain Eukaryota; kingdom Metazoa; phylum Arthropoda; class Insecta; order Diptera; family Stratiomyidae; genus Chorisops; species Chorisops tibialis. Next base: position 21,054,075 of record OY770264.1, read on the forward strand.
TCGTATACTTATGAGATAAAAAAAAATAATTCACATCAAAAACATATTGCTAAAGATAAGAGTATAACCGTATCTTATAATGATCTAATCTATTTCTATTACCAAAAATATTTTGTTCGCTTAAAGTGTGATTAAAAAAAAATCCAAATAAAGGCAACACTTAAATTGAAATGATTCAGTTAGATGTTATTTGCAAGCAAAATGCATAATCTTAATCCGCAAACTACATAATTAATTCAAACAGTTTTCTTCGAAAATATAGAAACTCCGAAATGCCCTCTACTAAAATATACTACACAAAGATAATACGTGGTGACAACGTAAAAATGATTCATTCAAATATGATGAGTAACACCAATGAAAGTAGAATCTAGGAACATTTTATATAGGGCAAAATAACAATAGGCGTTTCCTTAAATCAACGATTTCAATGAAAAACGATGATTGGAGTAAGCTTCCAATTATAAATGACTAAATTTAATTCGAATAACAAAAGAACATACATATAAAACTTGAATGTTTCGATTAATAAAGTACCATGGCAGGAAATAATACTTAATCTTAGATTTTAGATAGAGAGGTAGCTATATATTTTAAATTCAAGCAAATATGCCATTTATCATTTTAGCAATATTGGGATAAAAAAATTTAGTAAAAAAAAACCGATAAGAGCAATACTAAAAGTGATTTTTTTTACACAAGTTCTAATAGATAGATAAACATGGTTTAAATGTTCTGTAGCTGTAAGTCATATCAATTGCAATTCTATTTGCGGTTTTATAAGATAAGAAATCCAAACATAATTAATGTGAATTGAATGAGATCATGTCTTAATATTACAACATGCAATTAATAATAGGTGTCAATTGTTTTAAATAAAATCAGTAAAGAAATAAAAAATTCAACATTCAAATTTAGATTATGAACAATCGTTGGGGTTATTTTAGAAAAATCAAGACTAAAATCTGAATAAATTAACGATAAAAACCAAGCTCTTATTTAATTAATTAACAAATTACGACTTAACACTCCTTAAACGAAAAAAAAAACATATCTTTCCTCATTATCTTTTAAATTTTGACATGCACGAAAAGTTTTCGGTACGAAACGCAACACGAGAGAATGTTAAAAGCAATCGTTTAATCGTAGCTCTAATAAGCACCTATCCACAAATTATCCAATAAGTTGATAGAACTAAAACTTTATACCAACTACATAACATTTTTTTTTAAATGGTCATTGCCATTTCTCTGAAGAAAAAATGTGCAGTAATAAAACGTAATTTTTCTACATTCTTTTACCACTATGCAGGAAACTAGTTTGGATTTTCAACTGGTTCATCTTATATATTCTTCGTCTAGTGAAGTCTTTATGTTTGATATCATAGTTAAGGTAGCTTAGCTACACGGCTACTAATCTGTAACAAAGAACATGCGGCGGCTCTATAGAACCGGAGTATGTACGTATAGTTGTTATTGATACGAAAAAGCGAACCAACTTAATTTCATGTGATAATATCGTATAGAACAGATATTAGTCTGATTCGTTATTTAGATTAATATTGAATGGGATTTATTTTGCAGCTGATAATTATCATTTTAAAAGCGGATTTTTCATGATATAGTTTTTAGGAGATTCATTTGATTTTAAAGATGTGTTATATGAAGTTTCTAAGCAGAGAGAAAAATGTTAAACTGGTGATTTTTCATTTGAAGGAAGCTAAGAGAAATAAATTAATGCCGGGAACAATATCGAGTGAAAGAAAAGATTATTAGGTGAAATTTATAATTTCTTCACCATTGAGTTATTAACATCCAAAATTTGTGAGATGAGGCTGAGAACCCTTATGTCGTTTTCAGGGATCACTATATTCATGCAGTTCCACCCTCAGTTCGCCTATAAAGTGAAAAAGAAGAGTGTCGAACACAGATTTTTTTTTTTCATTATTAATTTTTCTGTAACCTATTTGATTCATCATTTATTATCGACTTCAATTGAATGGTTAATCAATCAAAAAATTGTTGAATTTTATTTTCATATCCATTGACAATTCAAACCTTTTTGACGAAATTTCATAAATTTTTGGCAAGTCGATCAAGTTGCACCAGGCGAGAAATGTGACTTTGTCGAGCCATTTTTCCAATTTTCTAGCCATTTGGTACGGTTTGCGAACTGTAGACTCGAGTGTTTGATGCCTCTGAGGTCATCTAGTTCTGAGAAGAATCTAGAGTCTAAACAAAGGAGACGAATGTTGGAGATTTGCGGACAGTGATAGAGATAATGTTCGATAGATTCTTCGTGTTCCTCGCAACTTCTGCAAAGGCTGTCGCTCGCGATCCGCAGCCTGAATGCGTGCAGCCTTAGCAAGCAGACCTGTGGTCAGACCGACAATAGTCCGTACAGCAACTACGTAGTAGTACCTGAGTTGTGATATTTTTATAATTCGGTTCTTCCCAAAAGGATTTGGTCGTTCTGCAGCTATCTAGCTGACGCCAACCTGTCAAAAAAGAATCCAAAATAGTTTATTTGAAGCTAGTCTTCAGTACTATTCGTGCTGCATCGACTGACTTAATGTTTACAGAACCTTTTTCACGGAATGACTAACACAGTCATGGAGGGAAGGAATGGGATAGGGAACCACTTTGCGGCGCATTTTGAAGGCTGATTTGCATTTGTTTCCGTATAAACTGCAATTAACACAAAGAATATTGCCAACAGATCGTCCACATCACTTGGAATACGGCCAAACAGTCGCTCGAACGGTTGATACCGAGCCTGATTTTTGGAAGCAAATTTTGATGACCGACGAGGCCCATTTCACACTATCTGGCGGCGTTAATAAGCAAAATTGCCGCATTTAGGGAACGGAGAGTCCACACGAAATCCATGAAGCGCCATTGCATGACCAATAAGTGACTGTTTAAGCCGCGTTTGCGCCAAAACTATCATTGGGCCCTTTTTTTTCAGAGAAAACGAAACAGTAGATGAAAATCGATATCGGTGGATGTTGGCTCATTATGTCTGCCCGCAAATGCGTGAAAAGGGTTTTGACGGTTACTGGTTTCAACAAGACGGTGCGCCTTGCCACACTCCAAATCAAAGAATTCAGTTTCTGCAACGAAAATTCCCGGGACGTCTGATGTCCAAAAGAGGCGACATTGATTAGCCACCCAGATCTCCAGATTTAACCCCTCCAGACTTCTTTTTGTGGGGTTATTTAAAAAGCAAGGTGTACGGCAGCAAGCCTCAGACCATTGACGAGCTCAAGACAAACATTCGTGCCGAAATCAACGCTATACCGCCCGAGATGCTCGTAAAGGTAATGGAAAACGCAGTAAAAATGACACATTTTGTAGTGGCCAATAAAGGCGGCCACTTGATTGATGTTGTATTTAAAACTAGTCCAAATAAATTTCTAAGGACCAAATCGAATAAAAATACCTAATTTTTTTTTTTACAGAATGACCTGTGTTATAGGCAATTTCGGCCTTTATGCGCAACGCACAAACACAGTCATGGAGGGCAGGAATGGGATTAGGAAGGTAGGAGAAGAGGAGTGAGAACGACCGTAACGAGTGGAGAAGCTGATATATATTTTTCAGTTGTACTGGCTACTACTGACAAATATTTACAGATGTTATGGGAAACTGAATGATAGAAAGCGAACAGAAACCATCTACTGAGTATCTAGGCCTTCTTGAAGTGGAACTGGTTCACTTTTACACCGTTTGCCCATTTTATTTCGAATAATTTTTCATCGCCAGTAGCAACTAAAAAAATCGTGCTTAAAAAATCCCCTGTCTGGAGTGGGAATCGAACCCACGACCTATTGACTGAAAAGCAAGCACGCTGCCTACTACGCCACGGAAGCCTCTCATATACAGAAATCGGTTTTTTTTTCAAAGTTATTCAATGTTTACATACCGACATAAAAGATGGCGCACCCTGTAGACTTTCTGGAAGTGGAACTTTTTCCCATTGCCCATTTTATTTCGAATAATTTTTATTGTCAGTAGCAACTGAAAAAATGAAAACTCCTTGCCAGGCAAGCGTGTCTGCTTCATCATTTCTACAGGTCGCTATGACCTGGTATCCAAATTAAAAATACTTCGGTTATAGTCGCTAGGCCCTTCAAATTGTGTCTACAAATGGACACTAGTTTGGACGTGGTCCATTAGGATTAGAGCGCCAGAAGTGCTGTCCGAGAAAATGTAACAATTTCCGATATTTAAAATAATTTTTATGCACTCATTAATGACGCGTGTTCTGGAAGATGGAAAGTGTGGATATTGAGATCGTGGGAGTAAGCCTCAGCACTCGTCCCCTGGTTAGTTTTAGATTCGTCCGTACAGAAATGAGAACCTGCACAGACGCTGAGTATCGTGTTTGTTGTCCATTCGTTTCGTTCAAGAGGCTTGTGAAACTTCCATTTCTTAACCTGCGGTTGCCTTATGCAATCATACTCGCAGTCTAAAAGGGAAGTTGCGTCTCTAAGGACGTTTAAAATTTTCTTCTTCTTCTTCAATGGCGCTACAGCCCAAATCGGACCTTGGCATCCTGACATGCAGGTTCCTTATTGTGGAAGGGTTGTTTGCCCTTCGCACAACCCTCTTTCTACGAAGTTTTCATTTTCGTAGATTGAGGTGACCAAGGTATATCCAAGCAGGCAATGTGTTAGAATTATATATTGCGCCGACTGGGATTGGAAGTCACGACCTTCGCATTACAAGCCCAACACGCTACCCACTAGGCTACACCCTAGTTTAAAATTTTGTCATGATCAATTAGTGGTGCTGAATTAGAGGTTTTTAATCTAATGGCAGTTTGGCCAAGCATCAACATCGACGGCCAAGCGAAACATCCATGGCTCGAAAAGCATGCTGTGTATTTGGTGGGACCAGCTCGGCGTTATGTATTATGAGCTGCTGCAACCGGGTGAAACCATCACAGGAGCTCGCTTCCGAACACAACTAATGCGCTTGAGTCGAGCGTTGAATGAAAAACTGCCATAAAACGAGGAGAGACACGAAAAAGCGCGTCCACATGTTCCGCAGGCTGTGAAAACCTATCTGGCAATCAGAATCTGAACAATGTATAGGAGTTCACAAACTTGCTATCTTGCATATTGACAGAGAAATTTTTCGCATCAAAAATTCCTACTTCCCAAATAAAAACTTTGTATTGGTTTGCACAATTTTTGGAAGGTATCAGCTGATGACACATTTTACATAGATTGTACGAACATTGGTGTGTTTATTTCGAGAAATTTTTTTGTGTCTCCGAACTTGGGTATGTATGTTAAAACTGTGCTGGCAACATTGAAATGGAACGTCCTATCACACTCCCCGTATTCACCAGACATCGCCCCTTCCGTCTAACACTTATTCCGATCTATGACGCATGGCATGAATGAGCACCACTTCCGTTCCGTAGCAATAAATTAGGTCGATTCGTGGATCGACTCAATAGATGAGCAGATTTTTCGACGCGGAATCCATATGCTGCCAGAAAATGGGAAATAAGTTGCAGCTAGCGATGGACAATTCTTTGAAAAATAAATATTTAACCACAATAAAGGCTCAAATTTTGAAACAAAAAAACGGCGGTTTTATATGTGGGCTCCCAAAAAACAAAAAACATTTTCCACTTTCTTCAAACAAAAGCGTCAATTCCTCAAAAATTAGTAGTTTCTAAAAATTATACTCACACATCCAATACAAATAAAATATTACAAGCAACATCTAATTTTTTCACCTTCCAATAAGTACACCTATTTAAGTAGGTCAAAGATCTTAAAAGGTCCCGACCACAATGATGATCATCATCACCACAAGTCCAAGTCGTGTGTGTTTACAGAACCTGTTAATTTATGGAACATTTCAAATATACAACATTATAATAATCAATGTTGATCGTGGATTCACTTAAATCACCTTCATAAACCTGTTTTAGGATTATGGAGCTACTGTTGTACCTGATGAATCATTTTTAGGTAGCGTACAGCACCATAAAGCATTCAAATTCAATAATGATAAAAAAAAACTCTTACCTATCGAAGTAATAAGGAAAATACTACAAAAAAAATAACATGTAGATCAAAATATAGTTACTCCATGGGACGCTAGAGGCGCTTGATCAGAGTTCGGCCAAGGTGAAGTCCTACAATTGGAACAAATTTTAAAAAAAGGTGTCGACCTTTTTTTTGTTCTGTTTTCCGTACGATAAACAACACAAACAAAATTTTGAAAGAAACAAGGTGGATGAAATTTACAAAAGAAAATCACTAAACTTACCACTTCAAGAATGCTGAATTAGGGAGGCGAATTCACAGGTATTGATTGAGACATTTCGACCTGACTCCACTGCAGTGCTTTCTTTTTACTTTGCACGTCTCTAGTTCAAAATACATGATCCAATGCATGATACAATGAAAGACAACGACACCAGCACACCAACAGTGTTCATGTTCCGGGCATTACGTCACTCAGAGAGCTTGTATTCATATCGACACATAAAATGCACAATACCTCCCAAAACCTTGAAGACAGAAAGTTCAGTTTTGGATGGATGTGTAGATGGGTGTTGATCTCATGCGGACATCAATTTTTGGGGGAGGAAAACTAAGAATTCGAATATTTCAACTCTGGCTCTAGCCAGCTAACACCCATATAGAGATGTTTAGGGAATAAACTTTAAAAGTAATTTCAAATATAAATAAATTAATTTTTCTTTGACAATTGTATGTCTCTACGTGACGTTAGAAGAAGACACATGCGCGTGTCGTAATCTTTAGTTTCTTTCATTCATGGATTCAATGTAAAAAAAAATGATTAAATTAACGCATTTTTGGTGGCTTCGGGCAAAATAAATCTTCCTATTAAACGTTCAATTACCTCCGAATTTAAAATGCTTTATAGTTCACCACAAAAAAACAAAAAAAAATTAATGATATTTCTATCATAGTTAAGCTAACAAAAAAATTAATTTACATATTTTTCGATTTTATCAGAACGTGTAAATTTCGTTGAGGTTAATCACATTTTTATGGATAATCCAAATTTTTAATACACATTATTTTATACTATATTAAGAATAAGTTCTGTTTGGCATGCTTATGTCGATATGAAAATTATAACTTTTTTTTATTGACCATTTTTCTAAGGCTCTTCAAGGGTGACTCTTCCCTGCATTCTATATATAGGGTGTTTTTTTAGAGGCGGAGAACTTTAAATTGAAATAATACACAGAAAAATGTTTTTAATATCCATGAAATTGGCTTAATTTGAAAGATAATTTTGTAGCATTAATGTTTGAATATGATTTCGGACCGCCGCGACTGACGAGTACATGGCATAATATGGAAGTCCAATTTTCACATAGACATTTTGTTCAGTGATGAAACACACTTTTGGCTAAATGGCTACGACAATAAGCAGATTTGTCGCATTCGGAGCGATGTTAATCCAAAAGCCATTGTCGAAACACTATTACATCCAGAAAGGCATCGTTTGGTGAGCTTTATGGGCCGCTGGAACCATTGTTCCATGTGTCTTCAAAAATTATGATGGTCAGAACGTTACAGTCAATGGTGAGCGGTACAGAGACATGATTACTAACTTTTTCGCCTCCATGACATGTGGTTTCAACAAGACGGCGCCACATGCCATACAGCACGCAATGCAATTAATTTACTGAAAGAAATATTAGACGATCGATTGATTTCACGAAATGGACCTGTTAACTGGCCACCTCGTTCGTGCGATTTGACGCCATTAGATTTTTTTCTCTGAGGATATGTAAAGTCCTAGGTCTACGCCGATAAACCAGAAAACAGCCAACATTCGATGCGTTATTGCCGAAATACATCCTAATTTATTGCGAAGAGTGTGTGAAAATTGGACTTCCAGATTATGCCATGTACAAGCCAGACGCGGCGGTCACATGCCCGAAATCATATTCAAACATTAATGCTACAAAATTATCTTTCAAATAAAGCCAATTTCATGGATATTAAAAACATTTTTCCTTGTTATATTTCAATTTAAAGTTCTCCGCCTCTAAAAAAAACACCCTATATTTAAAGGTAAAAGTCAGGTTCATTATCAGCTTCAATTTCGTTTTCAACTCACTGCGAAAAGAATTAATCAAGTCGTAATTCGAAAAATAGCAAATAAATTCAAGTGTTTCCAATTTAATTTTCGCAATGATTAGAAGTTCAAAATGTACCTTACTCGCTGAAACTGCGCATATTCTAACTTTTAAACTTAAAACTTTACCCGAGAACAAACAAAGAAAAAGTCAGTGTTGAAGAAATAGCCTAAATCTAAACATACAGTTTGAGTAAGAGAAGTTAACTCGTAATTATCGAACCGATTTATTTACACAGAACGTCGGTAATAAATAGCAATCAGAGTAGGTGGTATTCCCTTTTGTCATTTTATTGTTTTATTTTCCGGTTTGATTTTATAACTTTACATGCTTTCCACGTGAAAGTTTTTTTTATGATGTGTGTGCGGGCACAACAAAAATTATCAGCGAGGAAACAGTTGGTCATAACGAAAAACTTTAGTGTCGAAAAGAGGAGTGTTGACCGATAATAATCAAAAGAATTATGCAAAACACATTAACTTTTTTTCAAGTATTTTATATAGCATTAACTATTTAATTCGATTAAAGTTTAGTAGATTTTATTGTCATTTACCGGAGAGGAATTGCTTTTCTTTAATTATATGTATTTGAAATCAATTAATACTCTCTAGTGAAGGTTGAAGAAGCATACACTATTTCATAATATAAATTACATATAGAATAGGCTCAGTAATATTCGAATGTGGGTTCAGAAAAAAATAGGAACAGATTGCTACTTGTTCTACATCAATGCAACATTCTTTTCAAAACTTTCACTCCTGAACCCTCCTTCCCAAATATTAGTTTAGAACATTTCTAGATACTCCTTTCTTCTTTTTCGCATCCCATTTTCTTTTACTAATTACCAACGTTTTAAAGTTTAGTTCACTGAGATAATAGAACTAACCTCGTTCTAATTTAGAACTGAGCAGTTTCAGTCATTGTAACTGTTCCAAAATATCTCAATTCATGCAATTTTATATAAAACTTACGACTACGAAATCAACGATTTTATATTGAGACTGAAAATCAAAACTTTTTTAATTAAATCCAGATGTAAATATAAATATTGTTATTGCCTAGAAATTATGGCTAAAGCAATATTGTCGCCCTACAACTGCAAATCTGTGATTTATAAATGCAAAAAGTCTTTTATCTAAAATTACGTGCACGGGTGTGCAGAAACATGACAACTTGAAACACGGTCGTCGTCTTATGGCCCCTAAACACAATGCCATAAAGGCATAACCGCCATAGTGTGGACAGTGGCAATATCTGCTGACTACGATGTCATAGAATGGTGATGGAGATAGGTATATGCCCCATTGTAGAATATATGTACCTAGTCGTGCCATAAGTTCTGTCACACGTATATGGGCAATTTTTGTAGAAATGAAAAAGAGTTTTTGACAAAGGAAAATATATTTTATTTTGGCATACTAATGGAAGAAAAATAAGCAACAAATTATTCAAAGTGGCCGCCTTTAGCCTTAACACAGCTCTTTAATCTGTTGGGCCAGTCATCGATAGCAGTACGCACTGTTTCTAGCGGAAAATTAGCTACTGCTTCTGTCAAAGATCGCTTAAGGCTCCCGATATTTGGGTGTCGTCTCGTGCACACCATGGACTCTAACTCCGCCCACAGTTTGTAGTCCAGGGGATTCAAATCTGGGCTCCCAGAAGGCCATTCCGTCGCCCTTATAAACTGTGGAATATTGGTTTCCAACCACGCTTGTGTGGTTCGAGCTTTGTGGGCTGGCGCAGAATCTTGCTGGAAAACCCAATGTCGATTGTTGAATAGCGTAGAGTTCAGCGGCTTCACACATCCCTCCAGGATGTCCGTTTGATAATTTTTCGCTGCAGTTTTTACGCCTTTTTCGCAAAAATGAAGCTCGGGGACCCCTTCGTAGCTGACACCCCACCATACCATGACTGATGCTGGATGATGTCCTCGCTGTACCCTAGTGGCAACTTCTCGGGCTTCTATGGAGCTGTGGGCATACACCTTATCATTTTGGCGGTTGAAATGTTCCTCCACCGTAAAAATTTTTTCATCGGTAAATAAAATTTCTCGATGTTTGTTGTTGCCGTACCGCCGAAGGAGCTCTTTCGATCTGGTGCTCCTAATTTGCTTCAACTGCTCAGTCAGCAAATGTCCCGTTGATCGTCGAAAGGCACTCATCCCGAGGTCAGATTTTATGATGCGAGACATACTTCGGGTGGAGATGTTCATCTCTCGAGCCATGATTCGTTGTTTACGAAGCGGATTTCGACGAATTCGACTCTCGACCGCTTTGATGGCAGCAGAAGAACGTACATCACGCGGACGTCCAGAACGAGGTCGATCTTCAATAGTCTGGATCGCGTTATATCTCTGGATCGCACGATACACAAATCTTTGCGTTATTTTTAACGGGCACAACAACTTGAAAATTTCACTCGCGGATTTTCCACACTTATGTAGTGCAATCACTGCAGTTCGGTTTTCTATTACACCCCATTCCATCTTCACACGTTAACGAACACACTTTAAATGACCATCAACTGTCAACAACATTATGACGTTTATAAAACTGGCCGATATTGAAATGTCACTCATAAAATAAAGTTGTTGCCAATGTGAGAAATTATGGGACAGAACTTATGGCAGGACTAGGTATATGGGTCAATTTTTAGTATTTCATATTGTTACATGACAACACTAAGCCGTTCATCGAATATTCGCGATCTGTAGCTATCTACTATTCTGCAAACATAATGACTTAGCGACACGGAGAGGGACAGTGGCCGAAACAGCTGAAAAGGCCGAAATAGCGGAGGAGGCTGACAATGGCCAAGCAGCGGAAAAGAACGACAGCGGCCGAAAAGAACGATATAAAAAGGCGAGCGTTTGTGAAAGCAATTAAGTCGTGTGTATAAAGGCAATATAGTGTGAACAGAAAGTATTAAAGTGATTAGAAGAAAAGCGATAAATAAAGTTTGTGATTATTTTACTGAAAAGCGTGCTAGTTTTATTTTTACTTGAAATCCAGCGACCCTTAGCGCACTTCAGTATCGTAGTATATTAATATCATTTGTATATTGGAATAGTACCTGGCAAAGCCGATTCATCGGGCCACACTACATCACGAGTAATAATGATATAACGCAATCTTGTCACCACGGACGCTTTAACCTAATTCACTCTTCTTTTTTAACCGTAACCGTGGATACATCAATTTCATAAGTAACATAGAAGTTGTATTAGAATTAGAAGTACACAAATATATTTTGTATCTTTTAATAATTTTCTCATTTCGTAATAATTACTATCGAATTGCATTTATTTTTATCCGTCGTGTTTTGTTTTTAATGAACCACAAGACCAACATGCATACCACTTTAAAAATGCATTGTACTAAGGCAAAAATTAAATAAAAATAGCTATTCTACTCAAAAAATTGAAACTGCAAATTGCACAATACAATTCTACTTTTGATTGATTCTGTACTCGTACAGTTAAATACATACTTTTGGAGTACATTGCAAGCTCACGTCTTTCAGACGGTCTATGATCAATCATAAACAACGACCATCGACATTTTGAGATTCTCCCTCCATTTATTCCCATCTAAAAAAAACTTAAATTACATGCCTTTAAAAAAACTGCGTTTTATTGTAAACTATTCGATTTCTAGTCAAATCGATCAGTGTTATTTTGCCTTCTGTACACGTCGTTCCCTGGCAACATTATATTTTTAATTAACAAAATAAGATTTCATTTTTGTTTTGTTTATTTTCAATTAATACCAATTTGTTATTGGCAAGATAAGATCTAGATAAGAAAATAATGGACAATAAAAGAGGAGACATTTTAAATTTTTCAGACGTTTTCTCTGGAAAGCTTTCCATCCTTTTTAATCCTTAAGATAACAAATTCAAAACAATATCATTATTGCAGCACTAATGAAGCTAGAAGGAAAAATTCCGATTGTAAATATTTTCTCAATTAATTTGGTAATTAACGAAAAGGTCAATTACTCTCGATTTGCTGTATATTCTACTTTAGAAAGGGTGTTCCATTAAGACTGCCTATTTTGAATTTAGTCCCAATTTTTTGTGTCAATCATGCAGCGTTCTTGTTTGCCAGTTGTATTGTGTGAACATTGAGGTTTCTACTCTTCTACAATGGCGCTACAGCCCAAATCGGGCCTTCACCTCCTGACCTTCAGGTTCCTTAACATATTTCATTACTTATTGTGGAAGAGTTGTTAGACCTTCGCACAACCCTTTGTCTATGACTTTTTTCATTTTCGTAGATTTAGGTGACTAAGGTATACCCAAGCAGGCAGTGTGCTGAAATTATACGTCAACCGGGATTTGAACCTTCGCATTGTAGACCAATACGCTACCCACTAGGCTACACTCCAGCATTGAACATTGAGGTTTAGTGATAGAGAATTATGCGGACTCACCACGTATAGAAATTGTGAAAGTCCACTACCGAAATGGTGAGAGTTTTGCGGAGACGGTTAGAAAATATCGTGACTTTTTCGGTCGCCATAACACACCTCGCCGTAAAGTGGTCTGATTAATCCAGAATTTTGAGGCCAATGGGTCAGTTCAAATACAGAAAAGACCTGTCCTTGTTCGTGAAGCTCGGTCTCATGAAAACATTGCAGCTGTTCGTGAGAATGTTGAATTTCGCATTTAGAGAGCTGAGAATCCAATAGTGATCCTTGAAAAATGCTGTCACCGTCAACGGCGTTCGTTACCGTGAGATGATAAACAAATTATTCTGACTTTGAATTGCTAAAATGGATTTCGAAGACTGTGTGCTTTCAATAGGACGGCGTAAGCTGCTACACAGCGAACGGAACGATGGAATTGTTAAAGACAAAATTGTAAGGGAGAGTTATCTCGCTCCGCGGCGATGTGAATTGACCACCAAGATCATACGATTTGACGCAATTGGATTTCTCTCTTTGGGGTTTTTTGAAATCAAAGGTGTATGCCAATAACCCGAAAACAATTCCTGAATTGAAAGTCGAGATTTGTCGCGCCATTTATGAAATTGAGCCGGTACTATGCAAAATGTCATCGAAAATTTCGCCAAAAGGATCAACGAATGCCATCACTCACGAGGCGGCCTTTGTCGGATATTCTGTTCCATACATAACCTCCATGTCAACACTCTTTACTAAAATAAAAATATCTGAACTTTTCAAATAAACACTGCATTTTTTTTTTTTTTCAAATTTCAAAATAGGCGATCTTGATGTGACATCCCTTACAAAAAAATATGAGTGCCGCCATGGTAATATTATTTAAAGGGTGTGTCAATAATTTTTAATGTGAAATTAATTAATTCTGTAATATCTGTGGTAGAATTTACTGTTTAAAAAAATCAGTAATTTACCTATAATAATTTCTGACGAATTTTACAGAAACTGTTTGTATTGACTTTCAAAAATTAACCTTCCGAACTGATATTTTTGGCTGGCCTCATATCAATTCATATTTATTGAATATAGCTCTGCCAAAAAGCTCATTGCAAATTTTAGCGCAACTTATTACATTTGATTTACCTTGCGTGAATTAATTTCTATTTTTATACAAAGGAAAATTGTGTGGGAAGCAAATTTATTAAATCGATATTATAAATTATCTCTCGCGCCTAAATAATTCAAAACCTTCTTTTTTTTGACAATGTAAACAAAGTGATCACGCTACAGATTTTCTGCAATATTTTCCTGCATTATATAATTTTTTTTGCATATTTCTAATTAATCAATTCTTTGATAGTTTGAATTTTTTCACAGTGCATTTCGAATTAAAGGAAAGATTTCAGGATTTCTCACTTATATTGATTAGTTTCATCAAGGTCTTAGCAGAGACCGAAACGTCACGATTAATAGAGAAATTCACAAGTCATTCCTTTAATTCTTTGAGACTTGGTAGAAAGGGTCTAGACTAAAAATTTTAGTAAGTTTATTTGTGAAATTATTGATCGTCTTTATTGTTGGACTAGTAAATTGAATTCTGCTACTGCCATGGCGCTACAGCCCAAAATTCGGATCTTGGCCTCCTGATATTCAGGTTCCTTAACATTTTTTTCATTACTTATTATGGAAGGGTTGTTAGCCCTTCGCACACCAAGGTATATCCAAGCAGGCAAAGTGCTGGAATTATATATTGCACCGACCGGGATTTGAACTCCCAACCTTCGCATTACAAGACCAACACGCTACCTACTAGGCTACACCCTAGCTTAGTAGAATTAATAAATTGAATTAACTACACTAATAATAAAATAAACTGCCAACAAGTCGAGCGAAACTTTATTATTTTTGGGACAAGTTTAAGATGCATAGAAAGTCAATATGCAAGTTAGAGTGGTTAAGGAAATCTAAGTGGAACCCTCCTTTCACAAGTGGAACCCCCTTTCACAAGTGGAACCCCCCCCTTTCATAAGTGGAACCCCCTTTCACAAGTTAAACCCCCTTTCACAAGTAGAACCCCCGTTAGGGCAGGGCTGCTGTCAATTTAACACTTAATTGCGAATACGATCAATAGCTCCAGTATATGTAATCAATATTTCATTCGTTTATGCAAGTTTGGGTTTTTATGAGGGGAGGAGGAGGGGTAATAGTAAGGGTGGGTGGATGTTAATAGCTTTTTAATTGATTGTTTGAATCACGTCCAATATTCTCTGTATGGAATGTGTTTCATAGACGAAGTTGCAAAGAATTTTTATAAAATTTGGTGTATTTCACATTCACGAAACCAATCATTTGTGGAAGAGGTAAGGGAAATGTAAAATTTGTGATGCAGTTTCATTTCATTTCTCTTGTAAGGTGCTCGTAGCTTTTAATTTGTTGGTTAGTAGTTGATTTATTGAAATTGGTCTAAATCATACTTTTGTATGGGAGGGGGTAGAAGGGCAAGTACGATCTCAAAACTTTTAACGCAGTTTTGTTTCAATTATTTTTAAAAGTTTTTTTTTGGAAAATTTCAATTTGATAGCTTTTAATAGTTGGGGGATAATTGATTTCTTAAAAATGGTCGAAAAAATAATTTTGTATGGGAGGAGGTAGAAGTTTTAAAGGTATTCAACCAGTTAATATTTCGTTCTTTTAGAGATTTTTTTTTAAATGCAGTTTGCAAATTTTCAAGTTTCTACCTTAAAATTTCAAAAATTTTCAATTTATGTGTTTTTTTCAATGCTCTTGAAACAACTTGTGTACTCAAAATTTTGAGATATAACGGTTTGAAATTTTGGAAAGTGCAATCCATTATTGAAATGCTCCCCATTTTCCACCACTACTATTATGTCCAAATGCTACACTTTTGCCCGTATTTCGCTAGTATAGCTTAATATACGTTCCAAATTTCAATTACATAGCTTAATAAATAGCCGAGATATTGATTTTTAAGTGTTTTTCTTTGCACCCCCGGACCCTCTCTCTTACAATAATTAGCCTCTCTCTAAGCTGATTCTAGTGGATCTATATACCACCTTACTGGTCCCAAAATATGAATTTTTTATTGCAATTGATTTCGAAGATTTATTAATTTGAAAAAAAAATTCGGCCGACAATTAGTTTTTAGCCCCCCTTTTTGCACTCCAATGGATAAAGATATTAAATTGTTCTTAGAATTTGTCTCATAAACTCCTCTATATTTATGTTGATTTTTAGCTTCCTAGCTGGAATCATAGATATTTGAATTCTTAGTTTTCGGTTTTAGCGCCCCTCCCGCCTCCCCCTGAACCCTTACATCCCCCAAAATGGGTGTCCGCCTGAAATCCGCAACTATCTACAATTCTCCAAAAATAAACTTTCTATCTTGAAGGGTTTGTGAGTTAATGTGCGCTGAGCGTACACACCGGCGGACGGCGTACAGACAGAAGTATTTTTTTGTTTGCATTTTTAGGCTGTTTTAGTCGTGAAACGCAAAAAAACAAAATTTCAGAGTAGACATTTTTTTTTTTTTTTCGTTTTCAAGTCTATCACAATACTTTATTCAAATTGCTAAAATTATTAAAGATGAAGCATACACTCCGGATCAAGTGTGGAATGCAGATGAAAGTTCTGGAATGCCGAGCAGAACGTACGTAGCCAAATCGCAGAAAACTGTTGATGGTAGCCAAAGATCGTGTGACGTTATTATTCTGCTCGAACGCTTTCGGAGATCGTATAATGAAACTACTGCTGGTAAATCGGGCCCCAAGCCCACGTTCAATGAAAAGTGTAGATATGAATAAACGGCCTCTTCACTGGATGGCAAACAAGAAGGCCTGAGTAATCCTGCTATCTTTGGAGAATATTTCAACAAATGTTTCGTCTCAGAAGTCAGACGTTACATGAATCTGAAAGGTCTCGAATTTAAAGTTCTTCTAAATCTTAACAATGCACCTGGCCATGCTGTCTTGGAACTCCCAAACGTACAAATTTTATTTCTACCACCTAATACTACATCTTTGATACAACCGCTTAAAACCAATATTTTCATATGGTTTTTGTAGATTTTTTAGATCCGGAACCAAACTTCTTTTCTTCCATAGAGACCAATGTCTTTTTTACACGAATTTTTTCTACACGTATTTTTCAGGAACGTGTCTACCGTTTAAAAACAGAACCAGGTGTATAAAATACCCCAAGCCTATGGAAGAATTTTTACCCATTGAGATACGTTGAGATTGATCGAAGAGATCTCAAACACCCAAAGCTCATGATCTCCGCTCATTGGCCGCTACCCGCGCGCCCATATCCATTAACCAAGCGATCCAATCGGTTTTGAATGTTTGAAACCTTGAGATAATGGGTAAAAATTGTTCCATGGGCTTGCGATATCTTATAATATTGATAGTCTTTGCTTCAATCTACGTAAATAAAAAAATCGTAGATAGAGGGTTGTGCGAAGGGCTCAAAACCCTTCCACAACAAGTGATGAAAATGTTAAGGAACATGAAGGTTCGATTTGGGCTGTATTGCCATTGTAAAAATAGAGAAACTGCCGGTGGAGGTTGTTTTTGAAATGCTGAAGGTAGTATGATAACATCCCACGTTTGCTGGCAATGCATTCCAAGGGGCTGTGAAGGACTGCATATACAAGTAGTTTGCTACACGCGAAGTCAAAGGCAGTAAGCTCGGGTGTGCCAGAAGCTTAGAGAGTGTTTCTAGGATACGTGAAAAGGGGTGATTAAAACGTTCTTCCCCGCATTAATCATGGAAGTAACGTATCAAATTGGTTTCTTGATCATACGTGTGTGTGCTTCAATTGAAATATAAATGGGGCCATTCTCTTTGTGTTGCAATTGCAACAGTAAGCCCAATTACGAAATCCGTAGATTTTATTATTTAAATTATGCAGCATTTTTCAAAATCGAGTTCACACCTGTGCGAAATTGCAGTGTGTTTAAACACAAAAAGATTGCTGACACGACAATTTTATTAGTAAGCACTTTCTTCAAAAGGTTTTTGCGGTACTGCCGGCACCAGCAACCGCAAATTGTCGTTAAATCAATTACAATATTGAAATAGTGATAAATTAACATTTAACTAAAAAAAAAAAATTCGAACAGAAACGTTACTAATTTCACACCCTTTCCTCAGTTGTTCAATAAACTTTACCGGAAAACGTGCAACAAAATCGCAGACGGTTCTGCATTCTCACACCCCAAACATGGTCATCACTTCGCAATAACCACCCATCCGCAAGGTTGCGATGCCGCTGGGCGGGCGAATGCATTCGCACGAGCCGGCACGGTCACGGTCAATTTAAAATGAAAAGGCTCACCAACTGCCATCTTCATTTTCGCCACTCGAACTGTTTTTTCCAGATTATCCGAAATTTTTGCAGCAACTGAACTCTTGTGAACTTAATAGCTAGAACAGCGGCCATGGCTGGCAGCTCATCATCAACAACTTACGTGGCGTCGACGAGAGGTGTTGCTTTATTTCGGATTTAACTTCGCAGCGATAAATATTAAGAAATACGCCGGTGTCTCGTCGTTTCCGAATTCATTTGGCCCACGAATTCGATCGAAAAGAAAGAAATCGGGGGAAGACGATCGGGCGAGAAGAAAAGTTGGCCATCAACTTAACACAACGCGGGCACTACGGTCGCCTTTGTTTTTCAACTCCGATGGCGGACGCCGCCCATGCTAATTTGCCGGTTTCTCTAGGTGCTTATGGAATAAGAAATTTACTCCACTTCACTGCATGGTAATTAGCGCATTTTGCCCGTGCAGTTTTCCTCTACCGGGAGCCTCGCTGAAAGCCCGAGAATCTCCACCGAATTGGACAATCTTGCAGATGTCTGCGACTTTCTTATTGGACCCGTCGCACTCTCAACATAACCCCGATTACCACAACCTCCGAAGTCTCGGAAACGGCTCCCAACTACACGTTTTCCTACCTTTCGTAAAATCTAGCGTTGGAAATTAAAGTTGCACTCACCTGTTTTAAATAAGAAAGGACGAACGAGAACTCAACTTCGAACAACTCAAAGCCACTTCAACTCAAAGACTGAACAAACGAACGTTTGAAATTCAACTGAAAACCGCTTGTCTGACTCATATGAAAGTGTTGGTGAAAATAGGTGTAGACTGTGTAGTCATTCTGACATATCCCAGTAGGGAGTGGAATCATTACCGCGCCGATGATTCTTACCATGAAGCTATTACAGCTACTTCCTGTCGTAAAACATAGATTATTTTAACATTGCAATGTCATAGGCAAGCATTCGTTTTTTTCTACTTTCTGCATTACAAAGAATCGACATTGGAATCTAGGGAAACGAATGAATAATGTAATGATTGGAAAAAAAATCGACAATATAATGGTCGCAATAGAATCTACGATGGAATGGTTATAAAAGAATAGAAAGCAAATTAATCTTTGAGAAGGTATTCTAATATTGAAGGAGCGATTCATTTTGAATTAATATTGAAAAATGTGATGAAATTGGATCCTGCTTTTGATATGAATTCAGTATTTTAAATTCTGTTGCTATAATTTAACTAATTTTGTTGCTGGAAAAATGCAACTTAAGATTTTTTTTCTCGCAATGAACAACTTGTAAAATTTTACGGGAATATTAGAAAGCAAACGGGTTATGATAATAATAATGTTTTCTATTATTAATCTTTCGTTTTGTGCGCGGCACGTTTTGAAGATGCTCATTTATTTAATGCAATCTCCACACATTACCTTGCAATGCATATCAAATTCCCTAAATAAACTGCTACTTTATGCAATGCCTTCACATTACTTTAGAATGCATTGCAAATTCCTTAGGTCGATTTGAATGATTTCTCGATTTGAATGATTTTCAATAAAAGGGAATGGATTGCAAAAATCCCTGTTGGGATGTTTTTCCGCCATGTGTCAGCAAACAGAATCATAAACTAGACTAAAAACCTGTTTGGTAAGGATGTGTGGGTGCAGAAAATTGCAAAATAAAATTGAATTTTTGGCTGTTTCTAATGGAATGGCAGAATGATATTAATTTTTCAGGGCACATAATCGAATTCCAATTGCATTTTGATAAATATCTAACCGAATATGTATATACACCAAAAAATTCAAACTTAACGGTTTCAACTCTGATACGCATCTGCCAGACTCCTGGACCGAGTAGCTCAGTTATACAGTGACTCTACTTACAACCAAGCACCTAGTTTTCAAATAGTTGATTTAGTACAAAATTCATATATTTTAAAAAAATTCAAGAAAATTAGTTCACTTTTATGGGGAGATGGAATGAATGGGAAATTAAACCAATTTTCATAAGCTTTACATTTATTTATATAAAATGAAAAAATTTATTCGCCATGACATGTGAAACGAAAAAAAAAATATCTCATTTTCAAAACACGTGAGATAAGTATTTCTCTACTCATTATAATTGTTCCTCGATGGATTTAATTTCGTGGATCGCACAGCCCTCTATCTAGATTGAGAATGGTAGTTATGTATAATCACGCATGAGTTGCATTTGAATTGATTCGACCAGGTTTTGAACTCATGGCCTTCGCATTGCATAAGGATATTTTTCTTAAACTTCACAAATCTTAAAAAAATTTGTAAGCAGTTGATTAATTTTAAGCTTTTCTACATTTGATTTTTGAAACATTTTTCGAATTTAATTTTCATGTGCTACGACCAACTCCTACGTCTTTCTTGAGGGTTGTAATCCAGAGCTTGTTTGGCGATGTTTCGTTCTGGTTTTCTCAAAGTGTGACTTCCGCCTTTTAATCTCAGTGAGAGTGGTAACCGAACACACAACCTATTGACTGTGAAGCAAGCACGCAGCCCACTACGGCACGGAAGCCTTACATTTTACCTCAAAGAATTTGCGAAATCTTTTACAAGTTCATGCACTTTATAAAAATTAGGCTTCATTTTCGTTCAGTCCGGAACACAGCCATCTGACGCTTTTGCTCTACAGATCGCTATGGATTCGGATGCCCGCATAAAGCATTATCGAGAAAAAAACCGCAGAGATGCGATTGGAAAAATGTAAATTTGGAACTAGGAATAGTCCATAGAAAAATCTTCCCGCCCCGTTAAAAAAAAATATCGACTGCAAGTGTGGAAGCATCGTGCCATGTGCTTCCATTTCCAGGCTGTTATTCCCACGACTTTCCATCGTTACAAATATTGCTAATAATTGAAATTTTATCAGGGAGAAAAGTTTGAAGGGCAGTGGTATGGCAATATCGCCGAAGAGGAGAGCTTAGCGGCATCTGTTGTGCCATATTATTTTATTCCATTTAGGTTTGCAACTAAACTAAACAATTAAAAGCTGTCGCTAGAAGGTCCGTCATTATTCATTATTAGGGATGGCAAAATCTTTTTTTCAATCGCAGTGACGAACTACGATTGATTTTTCTCAATATCTGTGAAAAAGAGCAGCTCTTCAAATATCAGTGATTTTGTACACTCTTCACATTTATTCTCGGAAATCCATTGACTATATTTGTTCATAATGTGTTTCGCCTGTGTGACGTGTGACCTACTAAGAAAAAAAATAAGGTCGTCGGTTACGTTCGATGAAGGTCTACTGCAAAAACAGGTCGCACGAGAACTCTTTCATTCTTTGCAAGCTACGATCTAATCAAGCGATAAGTGAATTGCGATTACGCAATTATAATACCTCTCTTCTGTTGCAATGTGTGAAAAAGATAATTCTACAGATTCCATAAGTCTGACTCCCATTGCGATTATCATTGCGCCAATTCCATTAAACTTAAGTAGTATGCAATTCCTCTGCTCCTCTAATCGCAGCTCTTTTCAATATTCAAACGCAATATGCGATTGCTCTTTTACAATACCAGTGACAAAATCGCAGGTATATCAAATACTACTACTCTAGTTTTGAAATCACGCTAGCCCTTCTACCCCCTCCCATACAAAAGTATGATTTCGACCAATTTCATTAAATCAACTAATAACCAACAAATTAAAAGCTACGAACTTGTAATTTTGTACGAGCACCTTACAAGAGAAAGGAAATAAAATTGCCTTACAAATTTTACGATTCCCCTACCTCCACTATCCCTCTCTCATGCAAATGTTTGGTTTCATGAATGTAAAATACACCGAATCCTATGAAAATTCTATGCAACTTCGTCTATGAAACTGACATTCTATACAGAGAATATTGGACGTGATTTAAGCAATCAATTAAAAAACTATTAACATCCACCCACCCTTACTATCACCCCTTACCCCTCCCCTCATAAGAACTCAAACTTGCATAAATAAACGAACGAAATATTGATTATATGTACTGGAGCTTTTGAACGTTTCCGCAAAGTGTTAAATTGACAATTGCCTTGCCCAAGAACCCCCTTTCACTTACTCTTCCCTAACCACTCTAACCTGCATATTGACTGCATCCGCAACTTGTCCCAAGAATAATAAAGTTTCGCCCGACTTGTTGGCAGTTTATTTCACAGAATTTAGGCAATAATGATGAAAAATGTACTAGAGCTGTCCATTTCATCCAAGTTTTTCGTACTAGAAAGAAGAAAAGTCATTTTTTGACAGCTCTGACTTATATGAAATCTTTGAAGCGTGATTTAAACGCCCAGCTATGAAAGATGACTTACAAACGATTACAAAACATGACTAAGTATCGTTTTTCTCCTTTTGTGGCCTTCTTTGCAAAATTTTAATGACTATTGGCTTTGCAAATCAAGTTTTAAAATATGTCAGATGAGTGAGTGGCATTAGGAAAGTGCTATGAGTCACTCTACTAATGATGAAGGCGAGCTAAATTACGAATCAGCTCAATAATAATTAGAACCGCTGTCACTAGTATTATCCTGTTGAGAATTACCTTAGCCATGATTTTCGATACGGCAGTGACACATAGCACAGCTAAATTATTCAATAGGCCTAAATTACCATTAACAGGCTCTTTGTCATACTGTCATTTAGCCTAAATTACCAAAATACTGGTCATAATGATCTCATAATGAGTTACCCAATATTATAAGTTTTCTCATGCTAGAAAGATGAGTCATTTTCTGACAGCTCTGACTTATATGGAACCTTCGAAGCGTGGCCCAGCTATGAAAGATGGCTTGCGAACGACGCGCACACAGGACTAAGATTTTTTTTTGTTTTTGAGCCTTTCTTGCAAAATTGTATTGCTCATTGGCTATGCAATTCAACTTTCAAAATTTGACAGGTGAGTGAAGAGGAGAGCAACTTCTTAATTAGGAGTGCTATGTCATCACTCTACTAACAATGAAGGCGAGCAAACTACCTTTCTACTAATGTTGAAGACGAGCTAAGTTACTAATTATTTAATTAATAATTAGGTTTGCTGTCACTGGAATAAAAACTAAGTCTTATGGAATTTTCTCCGCCGAGAATCGTATTCACTTTCGCAATTTTATGATCACCAATCGAAGCCGCGTTTCTTTTTAATTTAAAGATTGAATGTGTTACCTCCTTGGATATATCGAGCTCGTCCAGAAGATCAATGATTTTATTTAGAATGTTGGCGTTTTCAACCAAACTGCTCGTGTACGATGAGATGTATTGGGTGATCTGAAAAATGAATACAATGCAGAAAATTAATTTTTTAACACCTAAAACAATGTTTACCTCCGCATGGGCATCAGTGCACCACGATATTCCACTTCTCGCCTGAAAAAGATCCCTCAACGAGCAAACCAAGGCCTTTCGTCCGTCGTAGTAAAGCAATACGGCTACCAAACCTCTGGGAATACCTAAAAATATTAAAGAAAAAAAAAACTAGTAAGCCCGCTTCACTCTGCTCCAAACATCAAAAACCAACCGGAATAATGCGGCATCTGCTGCTGTGCCGTACACAACAGCTTCAACGCCATGTACTCATTCAAATCGTACATATCAGACAGGATGATGCTCTCGTCAACCAAGTCCTGAGAAAGCACCGTATGGCCAAGACCGGGTAACTGAATACCCTCGGTAATACCTTGTCGGATCTGGGCTCGGCTTTTTTCATTTTTCGGCTGAAATTAAAAGAAAATTATTTTTCACCCACCGGCCTTCATTTTCTACGGGCAAATCCTTACCGGATTCCGTAGTATCGTAGAAAAACACTGTTTATGCTCTCGCAGGGCCGCTTCCAATTGAGACAGCGCCAACTTATTCGAGTGTACCAACGATTTTTCTATAATACTATTCAGATGCTTGTACGGCGTCCATCTGTCTTCGGGCGACCCCTATAAGAAATCGAAAATGAGACTTTTCTGTAAAATTTTAAGATTTCAAATTGGCGCAATGCAATCAACATAACCTAGAATTCACTCAGGGATAAAATTCAGATTTTATTGCAAATTTACAAAGCTTGGGATAAATTTAAATTTTCACCGGTTGCTATTTGTACCGCTCTTCTTAATTCCCTGTATCTATACGCTCGATTTTTATCTGTTCGGCCCGTTCGAAATTCATTTTTTTCGCTTCTGATGAATCTAAATAAAACTGTCTAAATTTACCAGCAACATGTGCCAAGCGGAGCAACATATGGTGCCAAGCGTGCCATGACACAACAAAAAAAAAACAACAAAATAACGACAAAATAAGAAAACAATAATAAATATATAAAATTCTAAAAAATTAATTAATTAAATACAAATAGTATAGTTATTTAATTAAATACAAATAGTATAGTTATTTCATTTATTTTAAGTTTTAGTTATTTTTATTCCAAGAGACCAATCAATTAGTATTAGTATGGCATTCCAACCAGCCACAAAAAAAAAAAAATATGAACCTATATCAGGGCGCATTCCGGTAAAATTTGTCACGGCACCTGTTCCAAGGCGCATTCCGGGGAAAGTTACGACGGCACGAAGGCCCATATTGCCTATATCAGGGCGCATTCCGGTAAAAGTTGTCACGGCACCTGTTCCAACCATATTGCCTATATCAGGGCGCATTCCGGTAAAAGTTGTCACGGCACCTGTTCCAACCATATTGCCTATATCAGGGCGCATTCCGGTAAAAGTTGTCACGGCACCTGTTCCAACCATATTGCCTATATCAGAGCGCATTCCGGTAAAAGTTGTCACGGCACCTGTTCCAACCATATTGCCTATATCAGAGCGCATTCCGGTAAAAGTTGTCACGGCACCTGTTCCAACCATATTGCCTATATCAGAGCGCATTCCGGTAAAAGTTGTCACGGCACCTGTTCCAACCATATTGCCTATATCAGAGCGCATTCCGGTAAAAGTTGTCACGGCACCTGTTCCAACCATATTGCCTATATCAGAGCGCATTCCGGTAAAAGTTGTCACGGCACCTGTTCCCATGCAACCCAGTTTTCCCAATTTGGATATTTCCAAAATTCGAGAGCATGTGCATGTACCACAGTCCAGCGCACAAAAAAGTTCAGAGGAATCCACTCTGATTCTCACGGAGGGAAAGTCCGCAATGATGCTGGTTCTATCGGCGATCGAAAAACTAGAAAAAAAACAATCGTTCGGAGTTCTGGCAGTAGGTGGGAAAGTCATGAATGTGGCAAGAGCAAGGCCGGATGTTGTTGCAAAAAATCGATTTTTGCAAAACTTCGTGGCAGTCGTAGGGCTGCAAAGAGGCAAGAAGTACCGAAAAGAAGATATAAAGGAATTGAGATACAAGCGAATAGTGATGCTCTTCGATCCAGATGAAGATGGATCTCACATTAAGGGCTTAATTGTAAATGCCATCTACACTTACTGGCCAGGGCTACTAGAACATGGGTTTGTTCAGGAGATAATAGTTCCTGCCGCCGTAGCGAACAAAGGTTCCAACGAAGAAATAATTTTCAATTCTTTGCCGGAGCTCGCAAATTGGGAAGCCGACAACGCGGTAAATGCACACTCGACTCACCGAATCAAAAGTCTTTGCGAGTTCTCCACCAGCCAGATGGTGCAATATTTGGGCGACGAACATCGCCTGATAACTATCACCCTGGGAAATACTAGAGACAGGGAAGCCATCAACATGGCGTTTGGGGACAACAAACAACATTTAAAAAAACGCGTAGAATGCCTTAACGCGTACATGGAGGATAGGATTTCAATAAAACCTCAGCGCATCCTGTATACGGAACAGACCCATGAAATATCTTGCCACGACTTCGTGCACTTTGAACTCATACCGTATATGAATGCCAGTATTCTGCGGTCGTTCCCATCGATAGTCGATGGTTTAACGGTTGCGCAACGGAAAATTTTTTATAAATTGATGGAAAGGAAAGCTAACGCCACAGTTTGCAGACTGGAAGAGTTGTACCCCGAGAGGAACCACGGAAGTGCCATCAGGATGGGGCAGGACCACGTCGGGTCGAATAACATCAACTTAATAGAATCGACTGGATTCTGCGGTACGCGATACGAAGGCGGCAGAGACCACCCCAGCTCCCGTTATATATGTGTCGTGCTTGGTGCGTTAGCGCGTCACATATTTCGAAGAGAATCCAACGGTGAGTGTGACGAGTCACCCCTCTATTGGTGTGTAGTTCCCATGCTGCTCGTGAATGGGTCAACAGCCATTGCAGCAGGTTGGAGTTCGCGTATACCAAAATTCAAGCTGCAAGACGTAATTAACAACTTAAGGTTGTTGATGAAAAACACGGACCCTTTAGAAATGCGTCCATTCTATCGAGACTTCACCGGAGAAATCAGGGATCACCCAACTCCAGGGAAATACTTATGCCTTGGTAAGTACGTTCTGATAGATTGCAATACAATTGAAATTACGGAACTGCCCATCGGTACCTGGACAGAAAAATATAAATTGGGGGTTTTGGATCCGTTGCTACAAGGTGGATTGATCTCGCATTACGAGCAAAGGCCCAGCGAGACTGAGCATGGAGTACGATTGGTGGTGAATTTTGTGCCAGGTAAATTAAAGACATGGCAAAAGGGCATGAACAGCGATGGCATTGAGTGTTTGTTACACTTGTCAACTACCATAACGACTTCGAATATGAACGCACTCGATGCCAGAAACATCCTGACGAAGTACTCCTCCCCTAATAACATCTTGGAGGATTTCTTCAAAATACAACTCGAAGGATACCGACGGCGCAAGATTCACAGTGAGAAAGTACTGCAAATCGAGGTGGAGAACCTTACGAAGGCGGCAGAGTCTAGCAGCGGCAAAGAAAGATTATTGCAAACATGCAGGCGAGATAGGGCCCAGGCGCAGTTTGAAGAACTTCGATCGAAGACGCCGCAAGACATCTGGGAAGATGACTTAAACACATTGGAGATGGCAATGGACGCCTTGGAAAACGGACCAGAACTTCGATCGAAGACGCCGCAAGACATCTGGGAAGATGACTTAAACACATTGGAGATGGCAATGGAAGTCTTGGAAAACGGACCAGAACTTCGATCGAAGTCGCCGCAAGACATCTGGGAAGATGACTTAAACACATTGGAGATGGCAATGGAAGTCTTGGAAAACGGACCAGAACTTCGATCGAAGTCGCCGCAAGACATCTGGGAAGATGACTTAAACACATTGGAGATTGCAATGGAAGTCTTGGAAAACGGACCAGAACTTCGATCGAAGTCGCCGCAAGACATCTGGGAAGATGACTTAAACACATTGGAGATTGCAATGGAAGTCTTGGAAAACGGACCAACACTGTTGCCGGAAACTGAATCAAGAGCTGCGGACTCTGAAATTGTGCCATTACCGCACCATTCGGTTAGCATAGCGTCCGAAGGTCGCGATGCAAATGCCATGCCCGCGGTAGAAAATTCGCCGGCTGTCGAAAAGCGAAACCATGCGTTGATAATTCCTGTTCCAGCACCATTCCCGGGTGGAGTTCGCATCTTCAGGTGCAGTGTGTGCGAGAGGGCTTTTCAATATATTAGCGAATGCAAGCGCCACACAGTGGTCCACACCGGTTAGTAAATATATACATATAAATTTTTCTCAAATACAAAAATTCAATTGAAAAATAAATATTTGGCAGGCGAGAAACCTCTGGAGTGTTCAACGTGTCGGACTTCATTCAACCGTCCCTCATCCCTGAAACGTCATATTGAGTCGAAACGACACAAAGAGCGAGAGGCAGCTGGGCTTCCGATTGGTTGAATGCAGTAGCTTTCATGTAATCCGGAAGCAGAGGAAGAGAGGAATAGTTTGAATAGGAAGCTGGGACGCACTATATCATAATTATGTGCTTTTTATATGTCCAATCTATAATTTTTGTGCTCTACTAGATAAGCTGAATAGTTCTATCTTGGACTTCAAGCTAGCAAAATTCAATTGCTGTAAGTTGATCGA
The DNA here is from genome assembly GCA_963669355.1 of Chorisops tibialis. Classification (NCBI taxonomy): domain Eukaryota; kingdom Metazoa; phylum Arthropoda; class Insecta; order Diptera; family Stratiomyidae; genus Chorisops; species Chorisops tibialis. Next base: position 21,081,977 of record OY770264.1, read on the forward strand.
TAATCGAAAGTTCTTATATACGATATTTTGTGCTTTCAGCGTCCTGAATTGTTGATGTTTGTGCTTCTTTTAAAGGACCTCGCATAGAACTCGAGATATGGAAACTATTATAATCCCAAAATTACACTAAGTAACCATGCACGATGACCTTAAATTTCACACGTTGAAAGTCTTTGCTAGATGCACCAAAAAGCGTCTCAATTTCTTTGTATCAAAAAGCGTCTCTCAATATTAGCGTTCATCAACATTTCGGATCCTGCATCATTTTGGGAAATGTCATGGTGACACTGTCATCCATCTGTCAGTGTAAATTTGGATCAGCAAAATTCAAAATTGTGGTTGGAGAGCGGTGCATAAACCGCTCTATTCGAACTGTGTTGGAGATTAAACGTTAATTTTCAATTTTATTCAACAATTTTCCGAATGGCGGACACTATCTCTTATCTTGGGGATCATCGTATCGACCTCAAAGCCGTAAACATCACCACTGACTTTTAGCACGAGTACCCCACCGCGTCGTAAACTTACAAAGCCCCTTGCTCTGGCGCTGCTGCTCTGGTGAAAACGCTCCGAAATGGACAAAAATGCACACAACTGTGCGCCATCGCAACTCGCTAATTCATCTTACCACCGAATCGTCCGGTAAATATAATCTCCGGCTCTCCCCCGAGTCGTATTTATTTTTCGAAACTAAAATTAAGACGTTTGGTCTCTGCTGATGCCTTTCTAACAGTTTGATAAAGGTCTCAGCAGATACCGAAACGTCGCACATAATAACTCAAACAGTGTAAAATCCGCAAATCTTTAGTTTTAAGTGATTTTTCATTCTATTTTCTCAATCACATGCAAGAAAACTTGTAAGCCAAGCGGCTGATTAGCAAATTGCTAAAATGTCACTCAGTTAGTGAGATTCTGAGTGACATTACTTGCATGTGGAGGCCGCGCTTTAGTCTGGACATTATAAAGTTTTGCGTGGTTGGAAGTACTGCCTAAAAAAGAAAACAGTCTTATGGCCAGAGTGGGCGCTATACATTTAATGACTTAATTTGCAAATATGTATCTTAAATACATTTAAAACATCTTAAAGCAATGAATATTTATTAGATTTTAAATACTTTTTACAACGAAATAAATAAATGCACTGTTTCAAATTTAACCAAAATCGGTAGATTTGTTTATCTCAGGATGTAAAATATGCTTTGGCCAACCTCTATTAAGGTAAACTGGCTTTTTCTTTATACATTAACTCCGTTTCTGTTTTAGTATTTTCAACAGAATGTCTACGTTACATATACTTTTTTTTCTGTTAATAGAACCAACATTTGACTACTTTTCATGCAGCCCTAGTAGAACTAGTAAGAGCCAACGAAGATGTTTATTATCCCGAATTGAATACAACTTTTCAAACCGAACCGAACCTCGAATCAATCGAATCAGTTATTATTAAAGAGGAACCAAAGACAATGAATTTCGATACGGGAAACACGATCGTTATTCACACGTAAGAAAGTCAAGTATGAATCGATTGAAAATACTCTTGAAAATCCGACAAGAACATTAACGTCACGTTTTGGTCGATGTATTACGGTTAAAATGCCGAATTATTAAGAAAAAGTTTGTTTTTTAAACATATTTTTCAAAATGAATTTTGAATTTAAATTTTTTTTTCAATTTCTGTGATTTTGTTTCTATTGAATTTTGTTTATACACTTTTTTTTATAAATTAATTTCCTATACATTATTATTTTATAGAAAATAAATACATAATCATATAAACATTTTGATATTCAACGAAATTGTTAATATCTTCAGCGAAATTTTGTGCTTTCATTTTTCTAAAAAAAATTGGAACGTTTTATTCACGTCTTCGGGGACCGTATGCTTTGTGATTATAAGTCGGCGGAAATGTTTTATCTTCGGATTTGTGAAGGTGCTCATTTCCCTGACACTCTCCATAGAGGAAAATTATGTCTGCATATTCTTCGTTCGTGAACTCAGGCATTTCGAAATTCTTTTCTAAATTTTAGTGACACCTTGTTCTTTTACAAATTTAACTAAAACTGATAAAAATATGAAGTATGGTTTGCTTTTATAGGCTTTTCATTTTGTTAGGTAACCCATTAAAAAGGGCAAAGTGCTGCACCTAGTTGTGTTGAAACTCATTTTAATTTAATTCATTTTCTCGATAATTTTAATACTACCTAAAGGACATTCATTGATAATTTAAATAGTAATTAAAGGACACAAAGAATATTTCAGTTTAACAACATTTCAGGTAGTTTTTTTAGAACGAGGGTTGGTTTATGGCATATTTTATTTTTAAGCCATATGTATTTTCGCTTATTACCTGGAAAACGGGAAAACCTAAGTCATAAGTATGTCTGCATCTTTTGTAGGCAATAATATGGCACATCAAAAAACAACATTAAAATGACATTTTTATAATGCGTTTTCTTGAGAAAAACTACATTGATCCCAGAATTTTGAGGGTCAAAGTATCAAAAATTTGTGGTCTGAAGGAAATACCTCAGGATTGGGAACAGGTACAATACGGACTATTACACAAAATGAAAGATAATTTGATTGCCTAAAAAACAAGCTATAACACTTTGAAATGCGATTATTGGTTTTCAAGATATAGCGTTTTGAGTGAGTGAGGGTACAGGTCCGAAGGACTTTTCTTGATCACCCTGTATCTCCGTGGATATTGAAAATTGGCCATCTCCGTAGAACAATTTTTTGCTCGAAATATATCCAGGAATAACCCCTTACAAGGTTATGTACGGAGTACCAAACACCCTGTATACTCGTTGATCATGTATCATCATTAATACATAAAAAATGATTCTTTAGCGAGGAACCATTTTAGAGCATTCAACAAATCATTAAAGTATCATTTTCAGTCTAGTTAACGATTAAAACACTCGTAAAAATTTATTAATGTCGTTTTATTGGATTATTTAGTTTGCGAAACGAGACTGGCGGTAATTGCATCCTTGCCGGAAATCCGCCCACACAGGAAAGCTATTTTTTATGTAAGACGCGACATCTTTCCTGGTTTCTTTGTAAATTGAAAAAAATTATGCACTTTTTCAGTTCAAGTGGGTCGGTTGTTAACACAAAGTTTACACAAAGATACCATGTTTATCGAGATGAAAGAATGTATTATGGATTGTGGTAATTTTTTTTTTGCATCCACGCATACACTTGAAATAAAAATCGTGAGGACTTTTTTTGTTGATAATTTCATGTAAATGCATACTTTCAAATCCACTTGGTATAAAAAAGGTACCGGAACATTGAAATCTATTCTACTACCGCTATGTGTCGAAAATTCAGCGCCAAAAACATAATAAGCCATTAATTCCAATACACCGGGATAAATTGGAGAAGTTTCGATTTATATATTTTATTGTGTGCAATTTGCTGAACGCTCTTCAATTCAGGTATTCCTTAAAAATCCCAATCCTTAAAAGTAAGACTACTTGGATATCTTTGGATATCTTATATTATTCATAGTCTTTCACGGCAGATAACAGCGAGCACAGCTGTTGAAATAACTGTTCAGAAATCGAAAAATACTTCACGGAACATGACCTGCGAAACCAAAATGGAAACCCCAGTGAAAAATTGCTTGAAAAGAAATGAAAGCTACGCGGCTACCAAACAAATCAAACACCGAAAACATGTACGAGGCAACTCAAGTTTTCGAGAGAGCGATTTGGTAAGCCTGTGTAATCATCGATACCAAGGGGAGAGATCGCCAAGCCGTCAATTCATTGCCGGAGTGAATGACGCGGAGAACCGGAAGCCTAGCACAAAGATAAAGAGTGGCAAAATACCATGACCATCTTAACGAAAGTGAAAACTCTGTCCGGGATGAACAGGAGCTAAAGAGGGGGAGAAGGGGAGAAGGCCGAAATAGCGGAAGCGAAAAAGTCGCAGTTGGAAAGCGATATAATGAACTAAAAGTGTAAAAATTAATCTTAAAAGCTAGCGCACTTCAATAATTTATGGGTGACTCGTTAATGCATTGAATGCACAGTTAGGTCAGTTTAGGAAAGGCAAATGTTGGTGTTACAACGGAATTTCAGGAGTGGAAAGTCTAAATTGTCGGTAGACGACCTTCTTGAATTGGTGGAGGTCATAAGTTCCTAGGAATAAGTGAACCGGCAATGTATTCGGATGATGAAGGACTGCCTGCCTATATTAAACTATATACGACGAAAATGTATTAACAGTGGTCATTAGCGCGTGCAGCTTGCTGGATTCCTGGGATAGTGAGGAGCGTTGAGGTTAGACAATGCCGTGCTGCTGTACAGTAATCAGTACGGCAAGTTGAGCACTGCTCAGCCTTCAAGGGAGTTTGCAGAGACCGCGAGCGTCTCATCCCCAATTCGTCAATAATTAATAATTGATAATTACTACAAAATTCATAATCATGCAATTACCACAATTAGCTAAATTATGTAATGAAAATAAATCTAAATAAAACTGTCTAAATTTACCAGCAACATGTGCCAAGCGAAGCAACATATGGTGCCAAGCGAAGCAACATATGGTGCCAAGCGAGCAATGTTGCCAACGAACTCAACGAAGCCAAAATCAATAATAATTGTAATAATTAATAATTAATAATTACTACAAAATTCATAATCATGCAATTACCACAATTAGCTAAATTATGTAATGAAATAAATCTAAATAAATTTACCAGCAACATGTGCCAAGCGAAGCAACATATGGTGCCAAGCGAAGCAACATATGGTGCCAAGCGAGCAATGTTGCCAACGAACTCAACGAAGCCAAAATCAATAATAATTGTAATAATTAATAATTAATAATTACTACAAAATTCATAATCATGCAATTACCACAATTAGCTAAATTATGTAATGAAATAAATCTAAATAAATTTACCAGCAACATGTGCCAAGCGAAGCAACATATGGTGCCAAGCGAAGCAACATATGGTGCCAAGCGAGCAATGTTGCCAACGAACTCAACGAAGCCAAAATCAATAATAATTGTAATAATTAATAATTAATAATTACTACAAAATTCATAATCATGCAATTACCACAATTAGCTAAATTATGTAATGAAATAAATCTAAATAAATTTACCAGCAACATGTGCCAAGCGAAGCAACATATGGTGCCAAGCGAAGCAACATATGGTGCCAAGCGAGCAATGTTGCCAACGAACTCAACGAAGCCAAAATCAATAATAATTGTAATAATTAATAATTAATAATTACTACAAAATTCATAATCATGCAATTACCACAATTAGCTAAATTATGTAATGAAATAAATCTAAATAAATTTACCAGCAACATGTGCCAAGCGAAGCAACATATGGTGCCAAGCGAAGCAACATATGGTGCCAAGCGAGCAATGTTGCCAACGAACTCAACGATAATGGGTGTTGCGCTTGCGAATGTGTGAGTGTTTTTATTTTTTATGGAGCAGGGTTGCGAAAAAAATTGCATTTTTCGTGTAATAACGCACAGTTTCATCGATTTCGACCGTTTCCGTAGTAATTTTATGGGTTTTACGGCAGAACTTAATTGATGAGCTTACGAAATGGCATAGAAATATTAGAAAAACGCAAAATTTGTTTTATTAAAACGCCATTGTGAATGGATTCGTACGGAGCCGGTTTTTGAATTTGACAGGCAGCAAATGTGCCTTCCCCTAAGAATGGAGCTTTTGAAAAATGGTTTAGTACGTGATAGTTGTAGTACATTCTTGAAAGTGTTGTACTAGATTTTTGAATTTGTAACGGCCCAAATTTAAAGTTTTTATTTTGGCGTAAAATACCTATGATACGCCGCTGGTATGCAATAAATGTGAATCTTATAAATTTAGTTCAGTTGTATCTGAATCGCCGAGTCGAATAAAACGTTCGATAACCAAAAGAATTGTTTTATTTAACAGAGCTTTCATAGTTTGCATACTAGCGTTTGCGGCCGTGGGCGTTGATGATGTGTATTTCTCTAAAATGGAAGATCTTAAATTGTTCGAAGATTTGAGTGATTTAATTGGACTTGTCGGGAAAATTAATAAGGAAAAAAAAAGTGTGGTGTTAGAAGAATAAATAGTGATCGGTAAAAAAACGGGTATTACCGAGTTACGTTCATTCCAATGAAAACGCACGATTCCGGACAATTTTTCAAAAATTGCAGAATGAATTCGGAAAGGTTTGACTTTTTATTAAGATTAATAAAGCCTAGAATTCAGAAGAAATCCGCTCCGCCCTTCATCATGCCAACATAGATTTAACGACTCGAATGTCTTAGAATTAAGAAAGACATTATGTAATTATTTTAACAGTTGGAATATATGTTTTCATTCATCCAGTCCTTATATTTAATTCAGTGCACATATTTGTACATGTGACAGGTATTGCAATTTTATGTAGAATGTTCGGTTTAGAGTCCACGACTCAGGTATTCAGTTTGTACTCTATAAAAGGTTAAAGACATATTTTCTCTTCAACTGAAACACAGTTTGGAAAATATCCGCCCTGGCTTCATCTCGTTTCTTAGCGGGGATTTCGTTTAACAGTGAAACAAGAATTTCGCACAGTAAGGCATCACTATCTTCACTATCTCGACCTTGTGCTCGTTTCTTTACAGCTGCCGCCGCATCTTCAATCGCTTTCAACGTGGATCCAATGGTATTCTTTCTTTTCGGGGGTCGTTGGAACGCATCTGACACACTTGAACTCGTACTCTGCGGAGATTCGGGTCCTGGCGAACTTTGTTCACGGCCCTCGAGTATATTCTCATCCTTCTGCTCTATTATTGCAATATTGTTGCATATAGTCCTGCAAATATAAGTATTATCTTTCATGTTTTTTAAATTAATTATGTAGTGTTTTTACGCTCGAAGTTTCACGAAATTTTTTAAAAACATGCTCTCGAAATAAGGCCAACTATTATATTCTGCCCCACTCCTTGTAGGCAACGCTTTCGATTTTTTTTACGAATGTTTCCCTTAAATGTTTCCATTTCTTTTTGCAGTCTTCAGCTGAAAATAGACCAAAATTATTACTTCAACTTATCAAAATAGCAAGAAAACACATAATGTTTTGTTTCAGCTCTTCAGCGATTTGCTTCCAAATCCTATTTTTTTAAGTTTTGTCGAAGTACTTTTTGTTTGATTCATCGTAAAGTGCACTCTTGGCTTGCATTTTAATAATAAGACTATCCTCGAATGAAATGTCTTCGGTCAACTCCATTTTAAGAAAAAAATTATTTCGATTATCAATCTGTCGACACAAACTTGTTGATGAATATTTGAGAGCCGATATTTGTCTTTTTCAGCTGTCAAACTTCTCTTCCCTTAAGGTTATTATGGTTGGGTATAAGATTCGTTAAGTTTTGCCAAAAACTTCACTTACCTTAATGCATTTGACGAAAAGATCTTAACGTGCCTTAATTCAATTCTGGTTAGGGCCATTAGCTTAAAACATACAGACTAGTAAATATACGTCACAACGAAACCTTACTTTTTTATTACTGGTCCTGCCAAATAGTGAAAATCTGTGAAAAACTAGACTTCAAAATTTATCTTTATGATAACAAAAGATTGATGAACTTCTTGAACCACCTTCCAAACACATTTTCAAAATTTGGTTTACTTTCATTGAACCTAATATCGCATTTACGTGAATCATACTGTAGTGTAAGAAGTGTCGAAATTCGCATGTTATACCTATGATAGACTGTTAGTGTGCAATACCTGGCATTGCAAACGTGGTATAGCGTACTACGAAGGCTGATACACTGCCCATACGTGATATGGTTTGACATCAGCCGTTCATGAAACTGAAACGTCGCACCATATTTCATGAAAAGAGAGAATTGTACGCGATTTCTGCATCGAAATATTCGCAACATCAATCACTATTTCGCATGGCAACGTTCGGTTTTGATGGATATGGCAACAATTTTCATGAATTTAAATTCGAAATTTTGACATTTGACGGCCCTTATTACGAATGCACAGAGAAATTTAGCTTAGATCATGCTAAGCCAACTTCATAAAAGAACACTAGGTAAATTTTGGTCCACTAAACCATTTACGTGGACCAACCAAAATGCACGAGCGAGAGGTTTTCGGTCAGTTTTCTCTTTCTAACCATGTGTCATCAGATGGCGCAACGCGATTTTGCTGAATTCTTGAAGATTTCGCCTAGCATCAAGAGATGGCGCTTTTGAATTTTCAGAAAGGGCATTGTCAATTCGGTTCTTAGAAATTCTTATTTTCAAATATTGTGGTAATTTTCGCGACGGCCAGAATTTTTCACACGCGCAATTCGTGGTGATTTCTCGCTTTTCCTTTCGTGAAAGCAATTCGCGTAAACATGAAGTGAGAAATGAGTGCGTTGATTATCAGAAAGTGCATAAGAACGAAAATCGAGAGCCCCGAAAAACGAAAATGCATGAGAATTTTTCACAGTTCGTTTTAGTGTGGTGCAGAAATTCAAGTGTTTTTCTTCGTATTTTGTTTTTTCGGTTGCTATTTATCTTTCGTTCGAATTTTCCGCCCGCCTTCGGGTCTTGTATGAGGTGCGTGGTGCGGTAGTACAGTGCGAAAATTCGACCTTTGGAGTCTCACGCAAAAAAGTGAGTGGATTTCTCTCCTTGTGCGCCAGTTGGGTATGTCAAGCGCTCCGCTGGACATGACAGGTCATAAAGAACCGTGTGCAGGTTAATTTGGAGTGGAACTTCTCGAACGTAAGTAGGAAAAGTGAAATTTTCATGTGTTTTTGTCAATAAAGGTTTTGGTAAATACGAAATTTCCAAATTCTATAAACTTTCACTTGTTACTCTATGTGATGGACGCAGTACAGTTCAGTCATCTCACTTTTAACAAAAATGACAAACGCTTCGACAGGGCCTTATTACCCGTGTTTTCAGAACGGAACTGATACTAGAATCGAGAACAATGTCTTGGATGGGTCTTGGATGGGGACAGATTCTACGGTAATGACTTCTGGCTATCGAAAACGGACTATGACTGGCTTCTGGGAAGTAAGCCTGGGAAATAAGGAAATTCTCTCGATAACTGAGTGCCGTTACGTTCAGGATCGCGTCATGTATAAGAGAACATTGGATTATGTGTCTATAAGGTTTCTTCACCGAAACAAAAGTAAATAATTAAAAAGTGGCTTATGACTTCTACAGTATATATTAATTAAAATCAATCTCAACTATAAAATCACATTTTTAATTAATTTAGCGTTGATTCTTCAATTTTTCTTCTCGTTTAACATTAAATGAAAACTACTCAGCTTTACTTAAAAATAAAAATACACGTTTTCACTTCACCCTTTCGTGTAGAGCATACGAAAGGAGTTTCCTTCAGAGAAGAATATCGCATTTGCCAGTCTTCTATGTTTCGTTTAATCCAAATTGAATTTCTCCTTGACTTTTTTGTAGCGTGTTCAGTTTTAACCCAATCGACAGCCATCGATTTTGGTGGGTAATACAGAATACTTGATCTGAAATATAAATAAAATCATAAACAAGTAATTGCATTGAGCGATAGAAATATGAAAACCGACCCAAGATAAACGAAAGCCTTCGATGAAAAGTAAAATAATGAAATCGCAAACAACTGGAGATCGTTATTGCTGTAGTCGACCGTTTAGAAGCTTTGCGAATTCGCGTACTGCCCGCCACTCATCGATGTTGACTCGGCTTGGTTTTATCTACCTCCTCGGCCTTGATCAACGCTTGCAATTCCGCTTCGAGCTTGACAATCGTGTCGGCCTAACACCGAATTATTTCTTGCGCGATTCTTTCCCGCGAAAATAACCACGGTATTTGAAAGTAAGAATTTCTGAGAACCGAATTGACGATACCCTTTTGAAAATTCAATTCATTTCTGTCAGACTCTGATAAAGTGTGTCTCTTTCTTGCATGAAGTGACTCTACGCAGAATCAGCAATCGAATACAGAATTTTCGTGTTGAAACAGAAATTCGAAGACACGAGGAAATTCCTGCAGACGTGACAACCGCTGCCGGAACTAAGCTCAGAGTGTGGCCAGCTTCCGGTTGTTTTGACCGATAGACAGACGGCAAGAAAAGAGAAAAAAAACTAGTATGTGCACTTGAGCTGCTGCAAAAAAAATCACGAGATTATTTTCTATGATAAAGCAAATCCGGGAAAATATCCGCAATCGGTACGAAGCCAACTATTCGCGATAATTGCTAATCGGTTGCGATTTAACCAAAATTTCAAAAGAAGTGCAGACAACGCAACTGTGGCAGTGTCTACGGAGCACCTGGGGCGGCAGTTACAAGCCAAAATTTTGAAAGAATAATTTGTCTAGAAAAGAATAATTTATCACTAAGCTCACCACTCGATGAATGGTGAATTCGCAGGTGTCGATTGCGACATTTCTGCCACACTCTGATAAAGTGTGTCTTTCTTGCAGAATCAGCAGTTGAATACTGAATTTCCGTGTTAGAAATTCAAATTTCCCGCAAGCCACGAGGAAATTCCTGCAGAACTGGCAGCCCCCGTCGGAACTAATTTCGAAGTGCGGCTAACTTCCAGTCATTTTTTGACAGGCGATAGTGTGACCAAGCATCTAAAAACCACTAAAAGCACCCGCAAACCACAAAAGCTCATGGAAATTGCAAATCTCTCACAAGATGACAGCCGGCAGTGGAAAGCGCTACTCTTGACAAGAAGTAAACAATCCAATGCCATGTCAAATGTTCTGTGAAACCAGGCGGCTTGTTTCCAACGTACTTGACGTTTCAATTTGTGATTACAACCGTAGTAAACGTGTCGTTCGATAGCAACCATCCCAAGGATTTGCGTGGATTAAGGGAAATTAATCCTTTGAAATTTGATTGGAATCCTTTGAAAGCGTTGGTTGATCTGGTGGTGTTCCAAACATAAGATTGCAGGGATCCGAATGTTTCTCCCAAAGATGACTTGTCGCATGCACTGAGTTGAGTGTTTTGTTGAAACAATTCACCATCCCGTTCGATTGTGGATGCAACGTGGTTGTCCTGGTTTTATTTATTCCGAGTAGCTTCCACATCTCTTGAAATGTTTCCGATTAAAAGTTACGGCTTTGGTCAGAATGTAGCTCGCCGTGAAAGCCCGAATCTGCTCAATTCCGGACAATTTGTTCGGCAACGATGGTAGCTTCCTGATTTGGGATGGCGTATGCTTCAGGCTATTAACTGAAATAATCAATGACCACCGGGATGTAGCGATGTCAATTCCAAATCTTTCGAACACACATTTCGCCCTTTGATCCTACGAAAATGAAAAATTCGTTGATCGAAGGTTGTGCGAAGGTCTAACAACCCTTCCACAATAAGTAATGAAAAATGTTAAGGAACCTGAAGGTCAGGAGGCCGAGGCCCGATTTGGGCTGTAGCGCCATTGTAGAATGTAGAATGCTTTCGCAAAATTGCAACTCTCGGGTTTCGAATTGAAATTTTTTATATTCCCACGAGCGCGTGTACTTAAGATACAGATTGGAAAATCTAACGTGCGCATTCTTGTAAGTAAATTACATGTTGTGTTGAAGACATCAAACTATGCTAAACCAAGAAATTTAAGTAAATTCCACTTTATGATAAGTCAGCAAAACTAGAGATACTCGATACGCACTAACACTACCCCCACAGCAGAGTTTGACCGATGCTAGAGTTACTGTATAGGAACGGACCCTGAGTTTGGACACCAGGCTGCAGCACAGCGGAAAATTTTCAAATCGAAGATTTTAGGCCAAGTGTTTTACCCTATTTTCTGTGATAGTCTTTGTTTCTCGTTAAAATTTTAGCCCAAGTTTACATTTTTAGTGAAAACGCAATTTTTTATTATGTTTTCAATACGATTAACGGCTCCGAGGCCAAACTCGCACCAGCAGAAGAGTTCGCGTTCCTATACAGTACTCTAGCCGATGCATGTTCACTGATTTAGCGAGACATTTTGTCCAAAATGCAAACTACAAGTTTGATTGTTTTTCACATTCTTATATTGCCTTAGTGTACTCCAAAACTGAGATTGAACTGTCAATATTTTTGTATTGACCAAACTCTATTAGAGCGTGTGTATGGAGTATATCTAAGGAAAACCATTTGGGAAAATGTTAATCTTATAAATTTAGTTCAGTTGTATCTGAAACGCCGAGCCGAATAAAACGTTTGATAACCAAAAGAATTGTTTTATTTAATAGAGCTTTCATAGTTTGCATACTAACGTTTGCGGCCGTGGGCGTTGATGATGTGCCGGTTGCAGTCTCCCTTTTTCTTAAAGCGTTTTTCGCAGACTTCGCATTCGATGGGCTTTTCGTCTGAAATTACATATAATAGAACTGCGAGTGGAAAGGAAATTTTTACATACCCGTATGAACTTTTCTGTGTTGTGCGAGCCAGCTTCGGTACATAAATCGCTTGCCGCAATCAACACACCTATGACGTTTAATTCTTGAATTGTTCGCGGGTGAATTGGAGTCGGATGGTTCTGCTAAAATATGAAGAGAATCGATGTTTTCATCTTCTGTTTGTTATCAAATGAATAAAAGCAACTTACCAGTGGGACTTGGCGTTGCACCCATTGGATGTGAAAGCTGGGGCAAGTGAGCTAAATGCGCACGCGGTGCATTGCGGTGTGTGACTTCTTGCGTGCTACAGAAAATTGAAATTATTGCATTAACGATTGGAAAAAAAAGTTTTTTGCAATTTTACCCAATGACAGCCTGCCAGGCGTGAGAGGAAGCGTTGTGCGAGTCTGATCCGAACTCATCCACACTTTCCTCGTCCGCACTGTCCTCGTCCGCACTATCCTCGTCCGCACTATCCGATTCCATTATGCTAACTTCATATTCAATCATTGATATATTCCCGGATGATTTCGAGTCGGTTGAATTTCGTATGCGTACGGGCGATCCGTATTCGTCTGCACTATCCGATTCCAGTACGTAAACTTCATATTCAATCATTGAATTCTTCCCGGATGAACTGAAATCGGTTGATTTTCGTGTGCGTACGGGGGCGATCCGTATTCGTTCGCAGTCTCCTATTTTGGAAGATGGGCTGTCGAAACAAATGTAATGTGCCATGAGAAAAGGAAACTTTACCACATGAATCGAAAAGTTATGACCTTAAACCTTATAATTTTCAATGAGTACCAACCTTCACATGGTACATGCCAAAATTTCATGACACTTCTACCATTATAAGTTGCAGTGGTTTTAGTGACGTTACTTTTGATATTACCAAAACAATGAAAAAAGAAATTCGTGTGTTGATTAAAAATTGCATTTTGATGGGAGAAAATACCGTTCAAGCAAAAGTTTGGCTTGAAAGTGCTATGGGCACTCTGCTCAATTGAAAATAACAGTCAAACGTTGGTTTGAAATTTAAACGAGGTCGTGGTCGTACGGACACCGATGATGCTGAACATTCTGGACATCCAAATGAGGCTATTATTCCAGAAAACATAAGAAACAACACAAAATTATTTCGGAAGATCGTAAAATCAAGTTGCAGGAGATAGCTGACATTCAAAGGATATTAAAAGGCAATGCGTTTACTATCGTGCATGAACATTTGTCCATAAGAAAGCTGTGTTCAAAGTGGGAGTTGTATTTACGCACAGTTGATCAAAAACAACAACGCGTCGATGATTCAGAACGCTGTTTAAGCGGAAGAAAGAGGGGTTTTATGTCGATATGTGACAGTGGATGAAACATGGATTCACCACCACACTCCAGAATCATATCGGTAGTCAGCTGAGTGAAGAGCAGCCGGTGAAAGTCGTCTGAAACGACCAAAAACGTAAATGACTGCCGGTAAGGTTTTAGCCTCAGTTTTATGTAAATCAACTTACGTAGTACCAAAGACTATGAATAATATAAGATATCCCAAGCCTATGAAAAAATTATAACCATTTCTGTCGCGTTGAGAGCGAAGAAAAAGTTTTAAACATCCAAAGCACATGATCCCCGCTCATTGGCTTCTACCCGCGCGCCCATAACCAAGAGCGAATCGATTCAATCGGCGGCCATCGCAATGGGTGTTTAAAACCTTTTCGTCGCTCTCAACTCAACAGAAATGGTTACAATTTTTTCCATAGGCTTGGGATATCTTATATTATTCATAGTCTTTGGTGGTACTAATCCGGTCACGTTTAGTTCGTTTAATCTTTTCTAGTGTTGAAACTGACCGTTGTCACATACTGAAAAAAAAAATCGTAACAAAAAAATGAAAAGTGATTTGGTCAACTTGAACATTTACCTTTTAAATAAAAAAAAAAACACAGGAGAAAGTTTTAAAACTAAAATGAGGAAATCTTAATCTTAATAGCACTCACTCCTTTTTCCCGGTAAATATTTCGACCGATTTGGCGTAACACAGCTGTTAATGTGCGGTTATGTCAAAATTTATAAGTCAACACCCAGAAAGTAGTACTAGTTTACGTAATTCAGTGCTTATACCGGTGCGTAGTAATGCTACGTAAGTCGACTTACGTAAAACTAGTGCTAAACAGCACGGTATAAGCTAAGTCAAGTTTTTCTTAGTTAGCCGCGTGAATTTTTGACCGGTGTGTTATCTTGCCAGAGGTCAAAACTGAACTTTTGGCCTCATTGGAATATACACAAAATTCCAAAGAGAACGGCGAAAAAGTCGAGTGAAAATATTAAAAGTTGGCGAAGTTATGACATTTTGAACTCAAAAATTTGAAAAAATATGTAGTGTGTCACGACGCACAGATGAAGGGAACCTTATGGCACAAAAACAAAGTTATGAATCGATAAGGCAGAAAGGGTAAGAATGTTGGAGAGGTTGTGAGCAAAAAGGGGACTAAAAAACAGCCAAGTTCTGGGAATTACAACAATATTCGAATTTTTATTTTTCTGTAAACTGCCATCAACACGAATTGTTGCTATTAGATGGTCTTCACTATAGTTACTCCATGGGACACTAGAGGCGCTTTTCCATAGTTTGGCAGAGCTGAAGCCCTGTTTTTGGAGCGAAATTTAAAAAAGTGTCCTTTTTTTTGGTACGTTCTGAACATCAAGAACTGTGCGCAGTTTGTAATGCTTAACTAAAAAGTCACAAATAAAAATTTTGAAGCAAGAATTTATCTTAGGGTGCATGAAATTTGCAAAAGAAATCATTAAACTCACCACTACACGAATGGCGAAATGGGGATGGTGAATTCGCAGGTGTCGGTTGTGACAGATCTGCCATACTCTACCCTAGATGGAGGTACTCTAGTCTTCACTAGAGTTACTCTATGAAAAAGAAAGAACAAGGCACCTGAAAGAGCTAGGTCAACCTGTTAGATTGGGCGCTTTTTTATTTCACATATGTATGCGTGCAACGTGTCCGTGTAACTTGTCAGTGGTCTTATTTCGAAAATATCTTTTATTTGCAGAACTTTTAAATAAAAAAATGGATTTGGTAGGTTTCACGTACTAATGAACGGTTTGTAATTAAATTTTCTTATTTATCGCAAAGTGGAAAATGGGTGTATGATTTTTCATATTTAACGGAAAAGCTGGTTTTCACCCTCTACTACTACTACAATGGCACAACAGCCCAAATTGGGCCTTGGCCTCCTGACCTTCAGGTTCTTTAACATTTTTCATTAATTATTGTGGGAGGACCTTCGCACAACCCTCTCTTCCAATTTTTCACTTTCGTAGATTGAGGTGACCAAGGTAAACCCAAGCAGGCAGTGTGCTGGAATTATGCGTCGGCCGGGATTTGAACACACGACCTTCGCATTGTAGACTAACACACTACCTACTAGTTTACACCCCAGTTTTCACAGTTTGACCGAACTCTATTACCAGGTGTCTTCTTCTTTCTTTTCTATAGAATAACTTTAGTCTTCACCAATGGAATAGCTACAATTCGAGTTGATGGTTTTGATATGTTTGCAGTTTACAGAAAAAGATACATACTTAAATCAAATGCCGCACAGAAACATTAATCGAGTTGAAACTTTTTCGTAATAATTAAAATCCTACAGTTTCCGTGTGAAAATTAACAGGGCAACTCTGCACAATATGAATGGATCTTTTCAATCCGAGAAACCGAGATTTAAATTTGCGCTTTTATCAATTGAAAATCTATTGCACCGATATCATCGTGTAATAATTACACGCCGCGCACTATAAATAACATATTTCACAAACACTTAACTATCTACCTTTAACACTGTATTTAAAAATATACGCGATTCTTACGACGCCGCGGTGTCTGCACTCTACAAAAGCGAGCGAATTTGTAAGTAGCTGTCATTTTTGTTATGACTCTAAAACAATAAGCTCCACATGACGGATAGCAGACTAATACCAGTGGCACATAGCGACCCTAAATATAATTTAACTAATCCGTAATTTAACTCGTCTTCATCGTTAGTGGATTGGTGACACATAGCACTTTGCTAATTAAAAAGAGCCACTTACTCATCTGTCATATTTTTAAAAAGTTGAATTGCATAGCCAATAGGCAATAAAATTTTGCAAAGAAGGCCACAAAAGAAGAAAAACAATCCTTAGTCCTGTTTTGGGTTCGTTTGCAAGTCATCTTTCATAGCTGAGCGTTTAAATCACGCTTCAAAGATTCCATTTAAGTTAGAGCTGTCAGAAAATGACTTTTCTTCGTTTTTCTAGTACAAAAAAAACTCATATGAAATGGGCAGCTCTAGTACATTCTTTATCGTTAAGCCTAAATTATGAGAAAAATGAAAGGATTTAGCTAAATGAGAGCATTTAGCTGATAAATGATCGCTATTTTGGTAATTTAGCTAAATTAGCGTATGATACACAGCCGTTTAATGATGATTTAGGCATTAATTATAATTTAGCTGCGCTAATGGTATAAATTTTGTGAGAAATGAGAACAAATAGCTAAGATGTGCTGGAATTATACGTCGACCGGGATTTGAACTCACGACCTTCGTATTATAGACTAACACGCTACCCACTAGGCTACACCCTAGCTCCTTACAACCGAGCACCTAGTTTTCAAATATTTGATTTAGTACAAAATTCATATATTTTAAAAAAATCCAAGAAAATTAGTTCACTTTTATGGGGAGATGGAATGAATGGGAAATTAAACCAATTTTCATAAGCTTTACATTTATTTATATAAAATGAAAAAATTTATTCGCCATGACATGTGAAACGAAAAAAAAATGTCTCATTTTCAAAACACGTGAGATAAGTATTTCTCTACTCATTATAATTGTTCTTCGATGGATTTAATTTTGTGGATCGCACAACCCTCTATCTAGATTGAGCATGGCAGTTATGTAGAACCACGCATGAGCTGCATTTGAATTGATTCGACCAGGTTTTGAAATCATGGCCTTCGCATTGCATAAGGATATTTTTCTGAAACTTTACAAATCTTAAAAAAATCTGTAAACAGTTGAGTAATTTTAAGCTTTTCTACTTTTCTAGATTTGATTTTTGAAACATTTTTCGAATTTAATTTTCATGTGCTACGACCAACTCCTACGTCTTCCTTGAGGGTTGTAATCCAGAGCTTGTTTGGCGATGTTTCGTTCTGGTTTTCCCAAATTGTGACTTCCGCCTTTTAATCTCAGTGAGAGTGGTGACCGAACACACGACCTACTGACTGTGAAGCAAGCACGCTGCCCACTACGGCACGGAAGCCTTACATTTTACCTCAAAGAATTTGCGAAATCTTTTAAAAGTTCATACACTTTACAAAAATTAGGCTTCATTTTCGCTCAGCCCGGCACACAACCCATCTGACGCTTTTGCTCTACAGATCGCTTTGGACTTGGATGCCCACATAAAGCACTATCGAGAAAAAAAACCGCAGAGGTGCGATTTGAAAAATGTATATTTGGAACTAGGAACAGTCCATAGAAAAATCTCCGCGCCTCGTTAAAAAAACATCGACTGCAAGTGTGGAAGCATCGTGGAATGTGCTTCCATTTCCATGCTGTTATTCCCACGACTTTCCATCGTTACAGGTATTGCTAATTATTGAAATTTTATCAGGGAGAGAAGTTTGAAGGGCAGTGGTATGGCAATATCGCCGAAGAGGAGAGCTTAGCGGCATCTGTTGACGAACTACGATTGGTTTTTCTCAATATGTGTGAAAAAGAGCAGCTCCTCAAATATAAGTGATTTTGTACAATCTTCACATCTATTCTCGGAAATTCATTGACTATCTTTGTTCATAATGTGTTCGCCTGTGTGACCTACTAAGAAATAAAAAGGTTGTCGGTCACGTTCGATGAAGTTCTACTGCAAAAAAAGGTCGCACGAGAACTCTTCCATTCTTTGCAAGCTACGATCTAATCAAGCGATGAGTGAATTGCGATTACGCAATTATAATACCTCTTTTCTTTTGCAATATGTGTGAAAAAGATAATTCTACAGATTCCATAAGTCTGACTCCCATTGCGATTATCATTGCGCCAATTCCATTAAACTTAAGTAGTATGCAATTCCTCTGCTCCTCTAATCACAGCTCTTTTCAATATTCAATCGCAATATGCGACTGCTCTTTTACAATACCAGTGATAAAATTGCAGGTATAACAAATACTACTACTCTACTCATTATCACGACGAATGCATATTAAAACTATATCTATAAACCTAGCTTTTTCATTTTTGCTGCATTACATATTACTTTTTCAGATTGTATGTAGATTTAAAAGCTTTGTCGGTGATTTTATTTAGTGAGAATTTATATAAATTTGTACGTAGATGCGTATACATACAAAAATTTTACAATTTAGAAGATTAAATAATCTTGCAAAAAAATTGATGTAGTGGCGAACCTATTTTGACGGATTGCTCCAATATTATCCGTAGAGTATTTGTATGGTCTGTACAAGATGATCCTTTACGGAATCCAGCCTGATAAACTTCGAAAGTTCTCTCTACAACATTACTAATACCGTTGACGAACAGCGCAGCTAAATTATAATTTACGCCTAAATTACCATTAAACAGCTGTGAATCATACGCTAATTTAATTAATTAGTGATAATTTATCAGCTAAATGCTCTCAGCTAATCATCTCATTTTACTTTATTATTCTAATAATAAAGTATTGTGATCGACACAGAAAAAAAACAAAATTTGCTATCCTGAAATTTTTTTTTCGCGTTTCATGACTAAATTAGCCTAAAAATGCAAAAAAAAAATCCGTCCCGCCATACGCCGTACATATAGACTCATATCTCCGAGACCGTTAAAGGTAGAATGTTCGTTTTTGGGTGGATTGTTGACTGGGTAAGTGAGCTCCATTATCTAAATTTTGGGGATTGCCAAGTGGAAGGGAAAGATCCAAAAACTTCACTTGCTGATATCTCCACCACGAACGCAGATAGGAAGCTGAAAATCAGCAGAGGTATGAAGAGGATTATGGGACAAACTTTAAAAATAATTTAATTTTTTTATCCATTGGCGTCCGAAAGGATGAAGAATGAATACATGACAGTCGAGACTGTCTCTAAAGCTATGTAATGGAAACTTGAAACGTATACTAAGCTTTACTAGCGAAATACGAAAAAATATAACATGTAGACATAACAGTAGTGGGGGGAATTGGGGAGCATTTCAAAAATGGCGCACTTTCCAAAACTACAAATCATTATATCTCAAAATTGAGTACAGATATCAAATCAAGCCTTTAATTTTGGTAAACAATTTAAGTTGGGGGAAGTAAGGGGAGGGAGGTGGAAAGCAAAAATGTTGAAAATTTTGAGTATTTTTTTTAGGGCTCTGGTAAAAGATACAAAGTTTAAATTTTGCACGTCGATACATCTATTTGATATACATAGAAAAAAAAATAATAATTTGTTCCAAAATTGTTGTGCACCGAAGTGGGGGTCTAACGTGCACAAGGTGTTTCATGTACAATGAAAAAAACACATAAACTGAAAATTTTTGAATGAAGTTTCAAGGTAGAAACTTGAAAATTTGTAAAATGCATTTAAAAAAAATCTCTAAAAGTTTAAAATATTAACTGGTCGAATATCTTTAAAAATTCTAACCCTTCCCATACAAAATTATTTTTTCGACCATTTTTAAGAAATCAATTATCACCTAACTATTAAAAGCTATCAATTTGAAATTTTGCATAAGACTTACAAAAATAGTTGAAATGAAATAACGTTAAAAGTTTTGAAATCGCGCTTGCCCTTCTACCCCCTCCCATACAAAAGTATAATTTCGACCAATTTCATTAAATCAACTAATAACCAACAAATTAAAAGCTACGAACTTGAAATTTTGTACGAGCACCTTACAAGAGAAAGGAAATAAAATTGCGTTACAAATTTAACGATTCCCCTACCTACTCTACCCCCTCCCGTGCAAATGTTTGGTTCCATGAATGTAAAATATACCGAATCCTATGAAAATTCTATGCAACTTCGTCTATGAAACTGACATTCTATACAGAGAATATTGGACGTGATTTAAGCAATCAATTAAAAAACTATTAACATCCACCCACCCTTACTATCACCCCTTACCCCTCCCCTCATAAGAACTCAAACTTGCATAAATAAACGAACGAAATATTGATTATATGTACTGGAGCTTTTGAACGTTTCCGCAAAGTGTTAAATTGACAACTGCCCTGCCCAAGAACCCCCTTTCACTTACTCTTCCCTAACCACTCTAACCTGCATCCGCAACTTGTCCCAAGAATAATAAAGTTTCGTCCGACTTGTTGGCAGTTTATTTCACATAATTTAGGTAACAATGATGAAAAATGTAGTAGAGCTGCCCATTTCATCCAAGTTTTTCGTACTAGAAAGAAGAAGAAAAGTCATTTTTTGACAGCTCTGACTTATATGAAATCTTTGAAGCGTGATTTAAACGCTCAGCTATGAAAGATGACTTACAAACGATTACAAAACATGACTAAGTGTCGTTTTTCTCCTTTTGTGGCCTTCTGTGCAAAATTTTAATGACTATTGGCTTTGCAAATCAAGTTTTAAAATATGTCAGATGAGTGAGTGGCATTAGCAAAGTGCTATGAGTCACTCTACTAATGATGAAGGCGAGCTAAATTACGAATCAGCTCAATTATAATTAGAACCGCTGTCACTAGTATTATCCTATTGAGAATTACCTTAGCCAGGATTTTCGATACGGCAGTGACACATAGCACAGCTAAATTATTCAATAGGCCTAAATTACCATTAACAGGCTCTTTGTCATACTGTCATTTAGCCTAAATTACCAAAATACTGGTCATAATGATCTCAGTCAATGCCATTTTTCACATAATTAGGGCTATAATGATGAAGAAAGCACTTGAGTTGCCCAATTTTATAAGTTTTTTCATGCTAGAAAGAAGGTGAGTCATTTTCTGACAGCTCTGACTTATATGGAACCTTCGAAGCGTGGCCCAGTTATGAAAGATTTGCGAACGACGCGCACACAGGACTAAAATTTTTTTTTTGTTTTTGAGCCTTCCTTGCAAAATTGTATTGCTCATTGGCTATGCAATTCAACTTGCAAAATTTGACAGGTGAGTGAAGAGGAGAGCAACTTCTTAATTAGGAGTGTTGTGTCACCTCTCTACTAAAGATGAAGGCGAGCATAACTACATACCTTTCTACTAATGTTGAAGCTAAGTTAATAATTATTTAATTAATAGTTAGGTCTGCTGTCACTGGTATAAAAACTAAGTCTTATGGAATTTTCTCCGCCGAGAATCGTATTCACTTTTGCAATTTTATGATCACCAATCGAAGCCGCGTTTCGCTCACACGCACACATACAAATAAAAGACTGCGTTTAATTGCTGGAAGAAATCTTTTTTATTAGTATTTTTTTTTTCTGCGATATTTTCTACCTTTTTGTAGATTTCACCTTCTTATTTTTACGATTATTTTTTTTTTTTAATTTTTTTTTTATATATTTTTTTCTTGCAACCAAAAAATCCATTTGATCTGCAAACGCATCTTTTTCACATCGTTATAAAACGTATTTGGATAAAACAAATGTTTAGTTTCGATTTCTTAGCCAATAAGGTTCTTCCTCAAACATCCAAGTGGCTAAAAAAATGACTAAAATATTTATGAAAAGGATAAAACTAAAAATAATAATATATAGGTATGTGTATAAAGTAAAGATATAACTTCAATATAAATATTAAAAATAAAATTGATAATATTCACGCGATTATTTTTTTTTATAAAGAATGAGCACCGTGCTCGAATTAATCAATAAAAAACAAATTTTAAAGTATTTACAGGGAGATTTATAAAATCCAAAAAAGTAAAACTCCACTGATAAATTAGTGAACGAATAATTTTAGGACATTTTTAACGGAACTATTGCATACCGGGCATCTTTTATATTTACTCCAGATTTTGACTGCGCATTTATAACACGAGCATAAATGCAGGAATTTACTATGAACGAATACTCCATTTTTCGGACCCGACAGGCAAATGATACACGAACCGTATGAGGAGAAATTCGAATCTAAACTATTTACGTTCATGGTAAATGCTTCCGCAGCTAAATTATTGCTAAGGAAAGAGCTCGAACAATCGGATACGCTACGAATCAAATTTGCATCATTCAAATTCGGGTAATTTTTCTCTAGTGTTAAATTTGATACGGATCCAACAGCAACACTAGACGATGTACTTTGTTGCGAAATATTTTCTACGTTCTGTAATTCGATTGAATTCTTGGCATCGAGTTCATTGCAAACGTTTTCCGGAGTGCATCGCCGTAAATACTCGATTGATCTTTCATCCGATAGGGACGAACTAGTTGGTTCCTGACTCGAATTTGCCGAACTAAGGCCCGAATCTTTTTGTGAATCTTTCACAATAATAGTAAGGGGTGGATCGTCTGTATCCGATGCCGTATCAATTTTATTGATGGCAGACATCGATGAATCGACTAAACGTAAATGTTTGGCTTCATTTTCAATGCGCTGATCATTCGAAGATGATTTTCTTTTCCTACTTAAGCTATTTTCTAATCTATTAGCGCTTAAATTAGATTGACCTGAACTAGATTGATTTGTACTGACGTTATCTCGTTTTATTCTAAGTGGAGATTTACGTTTTCTATTACCTACATGCTTATTTCTATGATCGACATCGCTTGAATCATCGCCACTTGTTTCAGCCGCGCTATTTAATTGGCTCGTATTATTGTTAGTATAGTTTAATTTACGTTTTTTATAGTTATTGCCAACGAAATTTGTCTTCAAACCATCATTATTACCAATTGAATTATTATTCAGACGTTTTGACATCTCGTCGTTGTCCTTTGCGGTGGATGCCGCCGCAGTCACTGCTGTCACCGGTGAATTTGTATAGCTGCTCAGTTCGGTTGTTAGGGATGGTGAATGTTGAGCACGATATGATACGGTTGCAGTTTTCCGATTACGATTCAATCGTTTCTTCCGGAATTTCGGCCTGGGCGGGAAATGTGTACGTCGAGTCTAGAAAAAGAGAGAATTCAATTTTATTAGTTAAGTATGTTTTTTTTTTGTTATGAATCATTTAGAAAGTATTGGGAAAGTTGTTGGGGATTCTACTAACAGTTTTTTTTTCAATTTGATGATCGTAATAGAAATGAAATGAAAAATGCAGAATACTGTTAAAAATTAAATAAGCTAAGTGATAAGGACAACATGTTTAAAACTGGCTTAAGAGGCTCATCGACATGTGTTTTCTCCTTCTGAATTGTGCACTGTTTAGTTAGTTCTAATAAATATTATAATATAATCCTCTGCAAAAGTAGAGCTGATTCTTTTCGCAATTAATATTTCAAGTAACATCGTAGATATTTATTTCTCGGTAATTACTGTAAATCTAGTAAAAAGTACGCATTTAATCTATGAAGAAAAAAATGTTAACACATGTCGAAGAGCCTTGAAAGAAAAGAATGACAGGAAAGGTAAGGACAATAAAGTACTAAAAGAAATATGGCTAATCCATTCGTCCGACCATCTCAAGTAGAGTATGACCATTAGCTTAATGATTTAAAATTGCGACAATTGCAAAATCATTGTGATTTACTTTTTCGGCTTCATTCCAAAGAAAATTTGCAATGAAAAGTCAAAATTGCAAAACTGTTTCAAGCCGTTACGACCAAACTCTTCATCGAAAATTACGCGCGAACAGAGTGGTTAGTATGAAGAAATGCATTACGAAAATGAAATTAATTGAAGCAAGGAAGGAGCTTTTAATGGGAACTTGATGGAATATTTTTCGATTCTTTTTATCTTATTGTTTTCATTTTTTGCATTGGCATTGTTTCTTTTTTCATTTTTTTTTTCGTTTTTTTTTAAATGTTTGGTTATTTTTTCATCAAGCATTAATTTTTTTTAGGATCGTTCTTTTTTTTTAATTTGTTATTTTCAATAATCTTTTCTGTATCGGTTTTTTTTTTCTTTTCTATTTTTTCAACAATGAATTGGAGCTTATAGTTAAATACAAAAACTTTGTTATGTAAAACATTAAACAATATAAACAATAATGAAAAGCTTCTAGAACGAGAAGTTTGCAATCCTTTCCGTGATATATGCATGTCTGTATATTTCTGACTGTACGTTGAAGTCATTCTTAAAAAATCGTTCTTGTCCGTTTTCGGTATAAAGCTGAATAATAACACGAATAACTATGTTAGTTTTAGGAATTAAGAATAATAAATAAAAACAAAATACAAAATACACCTAGTGGCGATATGAATCTTATAATATTTTTTTAAATATTAAAAGTGTTAACACCAGATTTTCAAATTTAGTTATTTGGTGAAATTTCAATACTCTTGATCAATTATGGCGGAAAAGCGCATTCATTTTTATCGCTTTCAATAATAAGTAGTACTTTTGTGATTTCATATCATTTCATTTTCGGACTCGATTGCGACCGTAAATTCAGTTGTCTTTTGTTGTTGAGACGACAGTAGGCGAAGATTATGCACCTTTGACCAAATGTACTCATTTAATTTGTAGTAGTTTTGTAATTTTTCGACCGATTCGGGGTTTTGTTTATTGTAAATTTTTAGAATAAATAAACACACAGGGCTGGTCCTACGAAGGTGAAAGTGGAGCAGTTGCATCGGGCGGCATGCTTAAGAGTGGTAACATCATCAACAGACCGAAATGTTAAAAAAAAATGGAGGACTCAATTCTGTCAACAGATATTGGCCTTCATCCGGATCGCACCGCGTGGTTGTCTCTCTGAGGTTAGGGGGAGTTGTACTATCATTCAGGTAACAAGACGACGATCGGAATGTACGCCTAGAAAATAATGGATAAGTCGAATTGCTCGGTGTGGAATTGATGGAACAAAAAAATACGATTCCAACGAAGAA
The DNA here is from genome assembly GCA_963669355.1 of Chorisops tibialis. Classification (NCBI taxonomy): domain Eukaryota; kingdom Metazoa; phylum Arthropoda; class Insecta; order Diptera; family Stratiomyidae; genus Chorisops; species Chorisops tibialis. Next base: position 21,107,339 of record OY770264.1, read on the forward strand.
TTTAGTCAATAAGGATGAGTAGAATTTAATGGTGGAAAAGTTTTGGAAAAAAAAATTGTCGATACGGAGAAAAATCGATCTGAAAGAACGACTTGATGTCGCAGTTGACAATGAATGCATAATGGAAGAATTTTTCGATTCGGTTGTTCGAACTGATAGCGGATCAGGTAAATATTTGACGGTGTTGAACTTTTAACAATATCGAGCTACGTTTGAATTCGACAGGTAAATATTTGGAATTGATGTTCAATCGGAGAAATTCTTGGGTTGATTTTTAATTAACTCCGCCAAAAATGCTACGAATATTTTTTAGTTTGCTTTGAATTTTGCAGAAAACTGAAATGGCACACTAGCAAGTACCATGAAAAACTAATAACATGGTTGATTCCTGTTACAGATTACAATTACTAATAAGACTTGTACCATTGACACAGCGCAGCTAAATTAGAATTAAGGCCTAAATTATCATGTGTGTCATACGCTAATTTGGCTAAATTACCAAAATAGTGATAATTTAGCAGATAAATCATCTCACCATGCTCTCAGCTAAATCATCTCATCTAGCTAAATCCTCTCATTTTTCTCATAATTTAGGCTATAACGATGAAAAATGTAGTACTAGAGTTGGAGCTTTCATAAAAGCTTCGTCGTGCAAGAGAGAAGAAAAATCATTTTATGACAGTAGTGAAATATATAAAATCGTTGAAGGGTGGTTTAAACGCCCAGCTATGGAAGATGACTTGCAAACGATTCCAAAACAGGACTAAGGATCGTTTTTTTTTCTTTTATCGCCTTCCTTGCAAAATTTTATTGCCTATTGGCTATGCAATTCAACATTTTAAAAATATGACAGATGAGTGAGTGGCTCATCTTAATTAGCAAAGAGCTGTGTGTCACCAATCTACTAACGATGAAGATGAGCTAAATTACAAATTAGCTAAATTATAATTAGGACTATGTGTTAATGGTATTAGTATGTTATAATTAAATGAAATTGATCTACGATTGTAGACCGCGCTCTGAAGATCATTTTTAATTGTTGCGCCTAACGAAGACTTAGGAAATCTAATCAGATTAAAGAATGCCTAATATTAGGCTAATGTCAATCAAATTAAATTCCTGTTAAGACCCCCTATAGGGGCATAGGACAGAAACAACTCTCTTCCACAAGGCGCGATCCTGAGCATCGGCCTTCAGCTGCTGCCAGGACTTGTTTATTCCTCTGGCCTCCTGCTCAACTGCTCGCTTCCATGTGTTACATGGTCGTCCAACCCGACGCCTTCCTTGAGGGTTATAATCTAGAGCCTGTTTTGTGATGTCTCGCTCTGGTTTCCTCAAAGTATGACCGATCCACTGCCACTTTCGCCGTTGAATCTCAATACCTATTTTAGGCTAATGTATACTGAAAGTATTCATTGAAGGTAAACCAAAAAAAAAAAACAACCACTGAAACTTCCCCGCTTCCCTTCATTCGTCGTGTTCATCGCTGCACCGACGTCCGATATAAGCCAGCAACTTCGTTCTGTGTAAAGCGATTTTTTCGTGTACATTAAGAGCGTCGAAAGTTGATTAAACATAGTTTAAAAGAGTATTAGAAGCAAGTAATACATTGTAACCAAAAAGTAACAGGAATTTATAAATAAAACGCAAAATATTTAATTAATCATAAATATTTATTTTGTCGCCTTCAAAGTAATCCCCATTAGATGCAACACACATATGCCAGCGTTTTTTCCAATCCTCGAAATACTTTTTATAAGCACTTTTTGGTATGTCCTTCAGTGAAATTTGTTTTATGTCCTCAATCAACTGAAAACGGGTTCCACAGAGCGGCAATTTCAGTTTCGGGAATAGGAAAAAGTCACACGGTGCCAAATATGGTGAATACGGTGGTTCATTGATGGAATTTGTTGCCTTTTTGGCCTTAGATTCGGTTACAATTGAGGCTCTAGGCGATGGCGCATTATCATCGTGGAAAAACCATGAATTTTCCTTCCATAATTCCGTCTGTTTTTTACGGATTTGCTCACGGAAATGATTCAATACAGTCAAATAGTACTCTTTATTGACCGTCTGTCCCTCCGAAACGAATTCATGATGGATCAAACTTTGAATATATAAAAAAAAAACAATAAGCATCGTTTTGATTTTTGAGCGGCTTTGGCGTGGTGTTTTTTGTTTCGCCTCATTTTTTTTCCTTCATTCCGGTGAGTGCTGCTTCGTTTGCAAGTCAAACTCATATACTCATGCCTCATCACCAGTTATGATGCGCTCCATTAATGTGGGATCAGAATTCGCACGATCAAGCATGTCCAAAGAGACCTTGTTCACGGTAATTTTTTTGAAGAAAATTCAGCTTTATCGGAACGAGTCGAGTAAGGATGCGTTTCATGGCCAAAGTATCTGCTAAAATCAAACGAACGGACTCGCGACAGATTTCGAGTTCTCCTGATATCTCCCTAACATTGTCATGACAATTTTCGAGCACCATTCCCTTCACTTTTTGAATGTTTGCGTCAGTTGAAGAGGTCGGAGGTCGTACAGAACGAGGCATGTCTTCAACGATCTCTCGACCGTCTTTAAAGGCATTGAACTACTCGTAGGCTCGTGTTTTTGATATTACTGAATCACCGTAAGCGTTTTCCAACATTCATAACGATTCCGCACAAAATTTGGTTGGAAACGCAAAATTGAGACAAACTCTTTGTTCCATATTTTTGTGTGTACCGACCGATTCAACCAGCGGTTGCAGGGAGGTAAAAATTTTGAGGTACGAGTAGCAATAAATGAGCCACAGATAGCTTGAAGATGCAAAGCAAAATATTACTAAATAAGCTCTCAACTATAAGAAAAGTTATCTGGAAGGGCGCACTATTAATAAAATGATCCGGGCGGCAAATTAAATGAACCCGAAGCTGTTCCTACAGGTAGAAAAAAACATTTTTTTTATTATCAAAACTAAATTTTTGTCCTGTTTTGAATTCATTGACTATGAAATAAAAAAAATCTTGTCAGCAACCTACGTTCTCTTGAGAACAATTGAAAAGCCATAGTCAAGTTATCACTGAGCTAAAGATTTCGATAATTTGTGAGAAATGCTAAAACACCGGACTTCTAACTTTCTTATAAACAGGTCGTTCGAATAGCTCAATTCAGATCGTAGTATGTGATTAAGCCCCTATTCAAAATCAATTACTCTTTTTGTTTTTCACAGTCATCATTAATATAAAAAGATCTTTATTTCGTGAATCAGTCGGTTTCATCTTCTTACAAAACGAGAAATTATTCAAATTTTTGGTAAATAAAAATAAAATGCATATTTATATTGCTGAAGAACAAGCTAATAACTTTGTTTTATGGGTTATCTTACACCTACACGACTTAATAACCTGGTAATGCATTTTCCTGAGTGTGAGGTCCACAATCAAAAGAACTACAAATAACTTCTTATCGAAAAGAAACTCGTTAGCATTATTAGAATCGCTGCTTTTTTACTAGACAAATACACGTGTCTGATATCAATACAAGCATATGTGTACTCCTACCTCTACACCTGTACATTGATCACACTTTATAATCGTGACGTCATTGATGGCGATCATGTGGCCTTGTCTTGACCGAATGACGTGGTATTAGCATTCCTCTAAGCGAAAGCATTTCCAAACAAGTGGCGGTGATTGTGCTCTGTGCTTGTGGCTGGCGAAACGCAAAAGCGCAAATGCGAACAAGTCAAGACATGTTTATTCGTATTTATCTCTGCGCTCTATTTTCGTTTCGTAGCTTTCCACGAATGGCTGGTCATCACAGCGCAAACAATTCCAATCGAGACAATTGAACTTTTTAATAAAAAAAAAAAAAAATGGTATTTGGTGTTCTTTTTGTAAATTCTCTCTTCGAACTCTGTTAAAACCGGAATTGCATATGCGACAATACTCGATTATCTGGTGCTAACGTTAGAATCTGTACATATATTATTTTTTCTGGCCGAGTTAAATATCGAAATAGAAAATATAAAATAAATGAAACTTAACTAACCCTGACATGTAATTACGTAAGACAATATTGTTCGCGGTAATTAAGCTTACCTTGTAACATTTTTCACACATTCGAAACAAGGGACTGTTTTGACTGTTCTTGCATTGAATGCATTTCCAATAATCAGCTGTGGTCAATTCCGAATCAAATAATTTGTCCGAATCCGATTCCTCGCTGTCTGCGAACTCGCTAGTCGAGCTAGTACTTTCGTAAACGGCTCGGGCTGCTACAGCCGCCGTCATAATGAAACCATGCTCCTAATTATAAAAAATTCCATTTAGGATTAAATTATCAAAAAGATATCATTGAATTGCATTTACATCCGTTCCGCTCGATGAATTATTTACGAACGAGTGGTCGTCATCACTAGCGCTCGCCACTTCATATTCAACTACTTCAACGGTTGCTATTTCCTCCGTTGTAAATGAATTTCCTGATGATGAATCTGAATCCGAGGAATCTCGGCATATATCTGTAATCAATTGAGTTTAGATTTCCGGAATTAGAATATATTCAAATAGTATTCAAATGAAATGGAGAAAAAATGTTAATGCCTGCTGTATATTTTCAATCCAGACGCATAGGCAAATTTTTTGTTTATGCCTTTGTCCAATAAAACCTGAACCGATACAATTGGAAAATATCAATAACCGGTAGCAAACGTTGCTGACACCGCTATATTTTTTTCTTTGCAACTTCCTAATCACTAGTTTTCGAAACAATAAAAAAAAAACAATAACGATACCGAGATCGACGAATCAGCTTTCGATCTGACGCAATTGTTGACGGCAATCATTCACTACTTCCGCGCCCAACAACTGACCCATAATACAAAAGTTCCTACAGTTTTTTTTTTGTGCGATAGATAATTCGAGATCGCGTGCATCCACGAGACCGTTACACATTCTTTGTTACACTGTGCCAGAATAACGGCTGCAAGAGGTTTCATTTGTTTTGATAGTTTACACTGGATCATGAACCCAGAGCGATTTTGTCATGAATTCGTCATTTCTTTTTGGTTGATACTCTTTTTTTATCTGTTATTTAATAAAATATTCGATAGACTTTTTATCTCAACTTAATCGGAATTTTTGTTTGGAATGAAATGATGAATTGGATTTGCTTATCTGGAATCTTACAGGTAGTAGCTTCTACCCAAAAGATTTACACAAATCTGGCATCTTCAATTTTGGGCAGGGTACCGATTCTACAAGAACTGCGTCAGTTCGTTAGGAATGTATTTTGCAATCGAGTGTATCAACTTTCACTTGTTTAGCTATAGGTTTGCTATAATTTGATCATGAAGTTGACACATTACAAATTAAATTTGATTATTTTATGACGAAAGGGACTATGCAACAAATGTGCTGGTATAGATAAAATATAATACGCCCATTTCTTGGTACCTTGCATTCAATGATAAAATGTTCAACACCATTCATAGAACACTATCTGTTGTGCTGAAATGCGCACACAAGAATGCACATGATGAACCCAACAGACCGGAAAAAATTAGGAAGCCCTTAATCTCTATAAGAAATATTCGAACCGAACACGTAAACATTAGCCGCTAAACTAGTTTTTGCTATTTTATGTGAGTCACATGCCAGTAGCAATCTTTGCATTATTTAACCCTCCGTTGTCGCACTTATATTTAAATTTGTTGGACAAGGCTGGGAATGATTACATAGCAAGGTAATATCAGTTTCCATTGAATGATATTTGAATAACGTTCCTCTTAAGGTGTCCAAAGTACTACTCCATTGCAATTCAGAGCTCTCCTTAACAATATAAAGAAATTGTTTCAAATTGGTCCACAGAAGGCAGTCCAATAAGAAAAATATTAGGCATGAATGCATGATTAGGTATGCATTTATATTCTTATTGAGTAAAAAGATCCGTTTTTTAATGCATAATAATATCCAGTTGTTTGGACAGGAAACCATGAGATTATAATTTTCCCACGTCATCAAATCAGCTTAAGATAGGCATTGAAATGTTTTCAATTGCAAATCAGTAGCATTTATACTTTTCAGTAAAATCGACTTTTTGTGTTGTGTGAAATTGTATGGGAGGGGGTAGAAGGAGTGAAGCTAATCATCTAATTTCTTTTCGGTCTTACTAATAATTCTAAGTAAATATTTAGTGCACAATTTCAGCTCGATAAATTTTATACGTACTGAGTAAATTGGTGGAAGCTAGGGTGTAGCCTAGTGGGTAGCGTGTTGGTCTTATAATGCGAAGGTCGTGAGTTCAAATCCCGGTCGACGCAATGTCTAATTCCAGTACATTGCCTGCTTGGATATACCTTGGTCACCTCAATCTACAAAAATGAAAAAATCGTAGATAGAGGGTTATGCGAAGGGCTAACAACCGTTCCACAATAAGTAATGAAAAATGGAACCTGAATGTCAGGAGGCCAAGGTCCGATTTGGGCTGTAGCGTCATTGTAGAAGAAGTAGAAAAGTAAATTGGTTTATAGTATTTCATGGAAAAGTGTAGTTTATATGGGAGGTTGTAGAAGGAGTGGAGAATCGTAATAATTATACAGGGTGTTTGGTACTCCGTGCACCACCTTGTAAGGGATTATTCCTAGATATATTTGGAGAAAAAAATTGTTCTACGAAGATGGTCAATTTTCAATATCCGCGGAGATACAGGTTGATCAAGAAAAGTGTTTCGGACCTGTACCCTCACTCAGTCAAAATGCTATATCTTGAAAACTAATAATCACAAATTCAAAGTGTTATAGCTTGTTTTTTTAGGGAACCAAATTGCCTTTCATTTGGTGTAATAGTCAGCAATGTAACTGTACCCAATCCTGAGGTATTTGCTTCAGAACACAAATGTTTGATACTTTGACCCTCAAAATTCTGGGATCAATGTAGTTTTTCTCAAAAAAACGCATTATAAAATTATCATTTTAATGTTGTTTTTTTATGTGCCATATTATTGCCTACAAAAGATGTATACACTTGCATTGCATAAGTTTCATAGTTTAGCAAAAACTATCATTCCAATAATTTACCACTTTTATCAAAAAAACCAGAATATGTTGATCAATACTCTCCGCTTGAACTGAAAGAACTTAAGAATGTTTTTATGGTTCATTTCAAATTTCCTTAAATATTGGGTTATTCTATAAGATGTGTTATTTTGAATAGCCCGCTATTTCGGTAGATGTCACTTTTGAATCTGTCATTTTTTGACATTTGACAAGTAGAAACTACGCCATTAATAAAAATGGAACGATACACGCTTCAACAACGCATTGAAATTATTAAAATTCACTATTCTTGACTGATGAGGCCCATTTCCACCTCGGTGGCTTCGTCAACAAGCAAAACTGTCGTATCTGGGGCTCGGAAAACCCAAGAGTTATTGTTGAAAAGCCTCTCCATCCTCAACGTGTGACTGTTTGGTGCGGTATATGGTCCGGCGGGGTCATTGGACCTTACTTTCGAAAATGAGGCTGGAGCAACAGTTACGGTGAATGGATTGCGCTATCGAGAGATGATTAATGATTTTTTATGGCCGGAATTGGATGATATTGATCTGGACAACGTTTACTTTCAACAAGACGGCGCTACGTGCCACACAAGCACCGAAACCATTGATCTTTTACGGGAAAAGTTTCAAAATAACATCTCTTATTGGAAAACCCTATACAATAAATTTTCAAAATGGCCACCTTCATTTTGAATGCACGCTAAAGCTCGTTTTGCCAGTGTTCTCTTTGTGTTCATACTCCTCAACTGCTGCCTTACTTCTGTTGCTGCCGATTCTGGTGTTTAGATCCTGCAACGCTACTACTTCCGTTGCGTAGACAAGGTCCTTCATTCGTCCCCATACAAAGAAATCCATAATAGTTAAATCAAGAGATCTTGCAGGCCAGTGTATCGGTCCATTTCTACCGATCCAGCGATTGCTATAATTGGAATTTAACCAATCTGTGATTTGTCGGCCGTAATGAGCTGGAGCACCATCGTGTTGGTAAAACATGGAAGCCAATCGTTGCAGTGGCACATCATCCAATAACTCTTGTAGATCATTTGTCAAAAACTGCAAGTAATTGGAACTATTTAGGGTAGGCGGAAGCCTAATGGACCAATGAAATCGTCACCAATCACACCTGTCCATAAATTGACACTGCATCTGTGCTGAAATGATGCCTCTCTTCTTGTATGTGGATTGTTCTCAGCCCAGGTGTGTAAGTTGTGGAAATTTGTGATACCGTCCCTGGTGAATTGGGACTCATCCGTCCAAAGAATGTTGTTCATAAAATTTTCGTCACTTAGTTGTCGTTCAAGGAGCCAATTGCAAAACTCCATCCTTTTGGGCAAGTCAATGGGTAACAGCTCCTGCACTGGTGTGTGGTGGTAGGGATGCAAACGCTCTGCTTTTAGGACACTCCAAACTTTCCACGTAGAGACGTTTAACTGCAATGCCAAGCGTCGGATACTGATTGATGGATCATTTTGAACTGCATGTAGTATTCCTTCATCGGTTGGAACAGCGATTATCGGCGCAGGATATACATTTACTCTGCTTGTCCTAACGCTGCCTGTTTCCCGAATCCTTCTGTAAACTTCTTGGAATACTTTCATTTAAGGTATCCGACGATTAGGAAATCTCTGATGATACAAAGATCGCGCCGCTCGTGTATTTCCCTGACACTCCCCATAAATGAAAATGATGTCTGCATATTCTTCATTCGTGAACTCAGGCATTTCGAAATTATTTTCTAAATTTTAGTGACACCTTGTACTTTTAACAATGTAACTAAAACTGATAAAAATATCTTTTGTTGTGCGAAGGGCTAACAACCCTTCCACAATAAGTAGTGAAAAATGTTAAGGAACCTGAATGTCAGGAGGCCAAGGTCCGATTTGGGCTGTAGTGCCATTGTAGTAGTAGTAGTAGTAGTAAGATTTGCTTTTATACGCTTTTCATTTTGTTAGGTACCCTATTAAAAAAAGGCAAAGTGTTGCACCTAGTTGTATTGAAACTCATTTTAATTTAATCCATTTCCTCGATAATTTAAATACTAATTAAAGGACATTCCTCGATAATTTAAATAGTTATTAAAGGACAATAAGAATATTTCAGTTTAACAACATTTCAGACAGTTTTTTTAGAACGAGGGTTGCTTTATGGCACATTTCATTTTTAAGCCATATGTATTTTCGCTTATTACCTGGAAAACGGGAAAACCTAAGTCATATGTGTGCTGTAGGCAATAATATGGCACCTAAAAAAACAACATTAAAATGACATTTTTATAATGCGTTTTTTTGATAAAAACTACATTGATCCCAGAATTTTGAGGGTCAAAGTATCAAAAATTTGTGTTCTGAGGCAAATACCTCAGGATTGGGTACAGTTACAATGCCGACTATTACACCAAATGAAAGGTAATTCGATCACCTAAAGAACAAGCTATAACACTTTGAATTGTGATTATTAGTTTTCAAGATATAGCGTTTTGAGTGAGTGAGGGTACAGGTCCGAAACTCTTTTCTTGATCACCCTGTATCTCCGCGGATATTGAAAATTGACCATCTCCGTAGAACAATTTTTTTTTCAAAATATATCTAGGAATAACCCCTTACAAGGTGGCACACGGAGTACCAAACATCCTGTATAGATTGTGCCTTCAATTTTGTGACTATGTGTATATGCATTTTTCAAATCGCATCTCAGCGGTTTTTTTCTCGAGAATGGCTTTCGAGTTCGAAGCGGTCTGTAGAGCAAAACCGTCAGAAGGATTGTGATCTGTGCCGAGCTAAAATAATGCCTAACTTTCTGTGAAGAGCATGAATTTTTAAATTCATTGGTAGCTAAATTTACATTTTTTTAAATATAAGGGAAGCAATGCTTCCCTTGCATCAATGATCGCTACGCCACTGCCCAATAGGGATTTTTGCAATCCATTCCCTTTTCAATTTTTTCGACCTAAAAAATATACTACAATGCATTCTAAAGTAATGTGAAGGCATTGCATAAAGTCAGTGATCATTTTTCAAAACGCGCACAAAATGAAAGATTATTAATAGACAACATCAATATTATATCCCGATTGTATTTTAACATTCATGTAAAATTTCACAAGTCGTTCGTTGCAAGAAAAACATCTTAAGTTATTATATCCTACTTTTCCAGCAACAAAATTGTTTAAATTATAGCAACAGAATTTAAAATACTGAATTCATATCAAAAGCAGGATCCAATTTCATCACATTTTTCATTATTAATTCAAAATGAATCGATCCTTCAATATTAAAATACCTTCTCAAAGATTAATTTGTTTTCTATTCTTTTGCAACAACTCCATCATCGATTCTATTGAGACCATTATATTAACGACTCTTTTCCAATCATTACATTATTCATTCTTTTCCCTAGATTCCAATGTCGATTCTTTGTAATGCAGAAAGTAGCAAAAACGGTTACTCGTTAAAGTAATCTATGTTTTACGGCAGGAAGCATCGGTGCGGTAATGTTTCCACTCCCTATTGGGATATGTCAGAATGCCTACACAGTCTATACCTATTTTCACTAACACTTTGATCGTTAGGACGCATCGTTTTTGTACTAAATTTTTCAGAACGCGCCGTTTTTGTACTAAAATAGCAATGTGCCGGACTCGTATACCTAGGAAGTTGCTCAGCTATCCAGTGACTCTACGACGATGAAGCAACAATAAGGGATTAAGTCATGCGATTGACAGGCGAATTTCGGTAAGCGAATACGTCGTGTGATCGACGGTGAATAATGTTAAGCGAATACCTCGTGGGATCGACGGTGAAGATTCAGAAAGTAAGTAAGTCCTGTGATCGACAGGTGGAATCCAGTAACCGAATATTCGAGTTAACGACCGTGATAAACGAAAAGTTCGTGAGAACGACAGAGCGTTGAATGCGACGGCTGAGTCGAAATATTGGGAGCGAAAAGTCTAAAGCAATTTAGTTAAAAGATGAATAAATAAAGTTTTGCAGTGAACTTGTTTTATTTTTACTTGGAATACAGCGACCCCTAGCGCGCTTCAATACGTTTGCTCCAATTTAGCTTTATGCCAAGCAATGACCATTGAAAAGAATTAAATAAATTGATTTTATTGACAAACCAAGTGAACAAAACTTCACCAGATCTTTTAAATTTCAATCGGTATCTTTTAACAACAATCTATCAACCCATAAATAATGTTCTCATCAATTTTTGACGAATTTTTCCACTCTGCCTTACACAGCACACGAGCACGATCTAAATATTTATCTATTTTTAGTTCATGTTCAATTTTTCTTCTTCTTTTTCTGTAATTGTCGTGCTACAAAAAAAAAATACCCACCTAGCCGAATTACGGAAATAGAAAAATATCTCTCCTACGAAATAACGCAAAATACAAAAATCTCGTGAAATGTAAGAAGAAAAAAAAACAAACAATAGCAATTTTCGCAGTTGCATAAACCAGAGTCCAACACGATCAACAGACCCCGCAATCACAACAAAACATTTCTAGTTCATTCGTGTCGACTGATTAACAACAATAAATACGAAAAATTTTGCAATTTCATCAATAATTCCTTTTCCATTTTATATTTCTTTGTGGAGTTCGATTTCTGTTTGATTTTAACAGAATTTATTCGAAATGAAATTCCACCACATCAAGTGAACAAGATATTTCATGTCGTTTCATCTGAACGCATTGAGTCAGTCAGTACAGCAAACGATCGACCTGTACGAGCGTTGCAAAGAAGCGACGACGAGCCGCAACAATCAACTATGAAATCATCATCATCGTTTGGCAAGCAAAAACGAAAAGAAAAAAACGATCAATTCTGATGTCAATTGGGCGTTTAGCAGTAAGCGCAATAAAAACTTTTGTCATTGCTTAACGATTTTCTGCCACCTCAACTGAAAAAGTCCAATGGTGAAAAGTTCCACCGAAATACGTGGACGATCGCAATCGATAAAGGGGCATCAGCCTTACACGGGGGAGGCATTTGCAATTTGCATTGCTCCGCAATATCTTTTGCCACATTGGCGAAAAGAAAACCCAAGAATAGCTCGGTCGCCAGCAACCCCAAGTTTTTGAAAATGGAAGCTACCTTGCGGAGGCGGCGGTGGCGGCAACGGTGAAGTATTGTGTTAATTTATTTCCGACTTTATTTTTTTCGTTTGCCTTTTTGCGACAGGCAGTTAATTTTATTTGCACATACGCTCGAATAGAGGTGCTTTAAACCGAACTTGCCGAGACATGTGCATTTAATTAGGTAAATACCCTCTCGGGCCGTGTGGTATACACGGAACGAAATATGGAAAGAAACGATTGTGGAGTTTCGATCGAGCGAAATCATTTTTCTTGAGAAGCGAGAGTATGACTTCTTCCGGGCCAGAGTACAGGTGTCTCCACCACCTCTTGACAAGGACAATATGGCAATGTCCTCTCAGCCGCGTATGACATACGCTACAAAACTTGCATAGTTTTTTACGTTACGTCCAAAAAGATAAAATCCCAGCCCTAACTTATCCCAATCTATATATGCGCGATATCAAACTAGCAAAGAAAAAAAAAGTGTAATAAAACCGGAGAAAAAAAAAACCGGTTGGCAAACATTTTCATGTATACAACTGGTAAAGAACAGACTGCGCCGACTGTGGAGCATGGCCCAGAGACGGTGGAGACTGGGCTTAGCGCGTCATAAATAAAAAATAAAACCGAAAGAAAAAGTGGCTTGAAGGCGAGGAGAAGCGCCGCAAAAGGAAGGTCGGCCGCGCGATCGGCTCGAATATGCTTCGTGGATCTTTCAAATTAGTTCATAATGAGACTCCGTATCGTCGGGAAGTACAACGACACCAGCACGCCGCACACTTGGATTACTACTTTATATGGAATATACGCCACAAATGTGGGGGTCAACCTGTGTGTCCTTGCATACACAATGGATTTTTTTTTTGTTGAGAGAAAATTGCACCGAGCATTTTTCGCTTTTTTTTTTTGCATCGTTAATGGGTTTGGCAAGGTGCTAGCCTCCACCGCAGGAGGGTGGCGGAGGGCAAAGAGTGAAACTTTTTAAAAAATTGTGTTGACTGATAAGCGCACGGAGCGCTCGTTATCAAATAAAGGCGCCATTTAACCAGTCTCGAGCGATAATTGCCGGATTATTTTACCGTCATTCTTTTTAGCACGGTGGAATAAAAATTATCTCCGACGACGACGGTGGTGGTGGGCAACGGCGGGGATTATTAAAAAAAAAAGTTTCCAACTGCGGAGTTCGTTCGGACCGGGGAAAACAGCCCCGGACTGAACCGCCAACAAGAAATAACATGTCGGACTCGAATTTTATCAGATTTCAGCTGCTGCAGTTTCTGGGGAAAATGTGATTTTTTTTTCGGTCGAAATTTACCTGTTTCGCGCGAATGAAATATGTTGTCATACGTCGACGTATCCGATTCCTCGTTTATGGCTGCCGAAGGTCGTGGCGGACTCGCTGCCAGCATTATGTATTTATATTGACGGCTCAATATCGTAGAACTTTTTGCTGTCGTTTCCCCATCGTTTTCGCGTTGTTCATCCTGCTGTCGCCATCTTAATTTCTCTTCTACAAGAGCCATGGGGAAGAAAAAGTTTCGTTGAAAAATCTTGTCCCAGGTTGCCCTTACTACGGATAATGCCGGGCGATGCAAGTCGATCCCGATATTTACCTGATTTATTTAGCGATGCAACGTTCATTATTCGTAGCCTAAAGTCACTTAATTCCGTTTTCGCGGAGGTTTTACAGGGTTTTTTTTTCAAACACAAACGTTCGGCACTGGCACTTCGATGTTGCTTGACGCACAAAACGATTCTCGACTCTCGATTAAACTGTTCTCTGTTCTCTCTCTGTAACTCAACTGATCACGGCGGTTAACACTTTTACGTTCATCTGTTTGACAGATGTGTCAAGTGATTGGTTTGAATCTTGGATGATGTCGTGCAAGAAATTCGAAGATCAGAAGTTGCATGCAAATTTGAAATTTCTAGGAAGCTTGTAAATTGGTTATTTCAATCTTTCGCCGGCTTAACAACATCGGTTATTTTAAATATCTATTTTTTCTAATTTCATTCCCATGAAAAACAGTGCTCACTGCTCGAATTTGCGCCTTGACTAAATATATTTCAGTTGCGCGATTCTTGTACATCACCCAAGACGACCACCGACATTTTTCTTAGCAAGGTGGCATTTTCGAAATTCCACCATTTTACAATTTCGTTTACGGAAAAAAATGTTTTCTTCACATGCTGAATTTTGTCGAAATATTTGCGAGATTTTTGGAAAAAACCTTGGAGAAATGGAACTCTGCCGCCAAAGTAAAGTTTGGTGCGTAGAAATGATTGAAATATTTTCGCGAGTTTTGGTCGAAAAAGTGCTGCCCGAAATGCAGCGGCTAAAAAAAGTGTGCGCGTCTCGAGAAGAAGCTACGAACCTCCCCGATTGCAACGAAGCAGAAAATTTTTTTTGATGTGATGTTCGGATTGGAGCATTCAAAGAAATTTTGTTCTAATTTAAGTATCGGGCCGGAATAAAATTTATGGAATTTGTAAACAAAAATTTTTTTCGCGGTTTTCTAAGACGCAGCTCGAAATGAAATTATTTTTTACGATAATTCCAAATTTGTGCTCCGGCTTTAGGTTCGAACTATGAACAGGACAATTTTGTTACGATATTTAATTTGAAAAATTCCCTCAAGCTCGAAATAGTTTATGGTTGAAATACCTGCTAATGGTTAAGTCTTCCCTTGGGAATTTTTTTGAATTGAGGGAAAAAATTTATTTAAGGCTCCAAATCAGAAAATTAGTTATTTGAAAGACCTGCTATTGTGCTATTGGTTAAATTTTAATTTGGGAGTTCTGTTTCACGGAGAAAAGAATTCAGTTGAAGGAAATTTGTTAGAGTTAACAAGAAAATTTTTCATGGCTAGAATTGGGTTGTGATTAGAGATATGATTAATTAAGGGAATTTATTTACGATATCTGGTTGGAAGCTTCGAAGGAATATGCTGGGCGCCTCCATTGAATAAATCAGCTGTATCTAAACTGTAAACAAAGTTCACAATGAAGCTCTTGCGACAAATGAAACATGTACGTTGTACTCGTGAGTCAGAAATGCCTAATTTTACTTTATTATTCTAATAATAAAGTATTGCGATCGACCCAGAAAAAAAAATTTGCTACCCTGAAATTTTTTTTTCGCGTTTCATGACTAAATTAGCCTAAAAAAGCAAAAAAAAAATCCGTCCCGCCGTACGCCGTACATATGGACTCATATCTCCGAGACCGTTAAAGGTACAATGTTCGTTTTTAGATTGATTGACTGGCATAATACAAGAAAATTTAATACAAGAAAATTTAATACAAGGAAATTTAATACATGAAATGCGCGGGAACTGACTGGCATAATACAAGAAAATTTAATACAAGAAAATTTAATACAAGGAAATTTAATACAAGGAAATTTAATACAAGAAAATTTAATACATGAAATGCGCGGGAACTGACTGGCATAATACAAGAAAATTTAATACAAGAAAATTTAATACATGAAATGCGCGGGAACTGACTGGCATAATACAAGAAAATTTAATACAAGAAAATTTAATACAAGGAAATTTAATACAAGGGAATTTAATACAAGAAAATTTAATACATGAAATGCGCGGGAACTGACTGGCATAATACAAGAAAATTTAATACAAGAAAATTTAATACAAGGAAATTTAATACAAGGAAATTTAATACAAGGAAATTTAATACAAGAAAATTTAATACATGAAATGCGCGGGAACTGACTGGCATAATACAAGAAAATTTAATACAAGAAAATTTAATACATGAAATGCGCGGGAACTGACTGGCATAATACAAGAAAATTTAATACAAGAAAATTTAATACATGAAATGCGCGGGAACTGACTGGCATAATACAAGAAAATTTAATACAAGAAAATTTAATACAAGGAAATTTAATACAAGAAAATTTAATACATGAAATGCGCGGGAACTGACTGGCATAATACAAGAAAATTTAATACAAGAAAATTTAATACAAGGAAATTTAATACATGAAATGCGCGGGAACTGACTGGCATAATACAAGAAAATTTAATACAAGAAAATTTAATACAAGAAAATTTAATACAAGAAAATTTAATACATGAAATGCGCGGGAACTGACTGGCATAATACAAGAAAATTTAATACAAGAAAATTTAATACAAGGAAATTTAATACAAGACAATTTAATACAAGGAAATTTAATACAAGACAATTTAATATAATATTCTAATAATAAAGTATTGTGATCGACACAAGAAAAAAAAAAACTTTGCTACCCTGAAATTTTTTTTTTCGCGTTTCATGACTAAATTAGCTTAAAAATGCAGAAAAAAAAATCCGTCTGTCTGTACGCCGTACGCCGTCCGCCGTACGCAGTCCGCCGTCCGCCGTACGCCGACGTGTACGCTCAGCGCACATTAACTCCCAAACCCTTCAAGATAGAAACTTCATTTTTGGGGGGATTGTAGATAGTTGCGGATCTCAGGCGGGTACCCATTTTGGGGGGTGTACAGATTCAGGGGGAGGCGGGGGGAGCGCTTAAACCGAAAAATACGAATTCAAATATCTCAACCATGGTTACAGTTAGGAAGCTAAAACTCAACATACATATAGAGGGTTTTGTGGGACAACTTTTAAAAATAATTTAATTTTTTTATTCATTGGGGTGCGAAAAGGGGGGGCTAAGAACTAATTGTCGGCCGAATTTTTTTTTCAAATGATTATATCTTCGAAATTACTTATCGTAAAAAAATCATATTTAGAGACCGTTAAGGTGGCATATAGTTTCATCGGAACCAGCTCAGAAAGCAGCTAATTATTGTAAGGGGGAGGGTCAGGGGGGGGGGTGCAAAGAAAAACACTTAAAAATTAATATCTCAACTATCTCTTAAGCTATGTATTTGAAACTTAAAATGTATATTAAACTATACTAGGTAAATACAAAAAAAATATAACATGTCGAAATAATAGTAGTGGGGGGAAACGGGGAGCATTTCAAAAATGGTGCACTTTTCAAAATTAGAAATCGTTATATCTCAAAATTGAGTGCAGATATCGAATCAAAAATTCGTCAGATTATAGAACTATATAGTTTATAATTTTAATAAAAATTTTAAGTTAGGGGGTGTAAAGGGAGGGAGGTGATAAGCAAAAATGTCGAAAATTTTGAGTGATTTTTTTAGGACTCTGGTCAAAGATAGAAACTTTAAATTTTGCATGTGGATACATCTATTTTATATACACAGAAAAAAAATAATAATTTGATCCACAATTGTTACGAACCGACCAGCACGGTCTAAGGGGCACAAGGTGTTTCATGTGCAGCGAAAAAAACACGAAAACTGAAAATTTTTGGATGTAATTTTAAGGTAGAAACTTGAAAATTTGGGAAATACATTTAAAAAAAATTCCCAAACGTATAAGATATTACCTGGTCGAATACCTTTGAAACTTCTACCCCCTCCCATACAAAATTATTTTTTCGACCATTTTTAAGAAATTAATTATCACCTAACTATTAAAAGCTATCAATTTGAAATTTTGCATAAGAACTTAAAATAAAATTATTTTAAAAGTTTCAAAATAGCACTTGCCCTTCTACCCCCTCCCATACAAAAGTATGATTTCGACCAATTTCATTAAATCAACTAATAAACAACAAATTAAAAGCTACGAACTTGAAATTTTGTACGAGCACCTTAGTAGAGAAAGAAAAGAAAATTTTGCAATTCCCCTACCTCTTCTACCCCCTCCCATACAAAATTATTTTTTCGTGCATTTTTAAGAAATCGGTTATCAGCTAACTCTTAAAAGCTATCCATTTCAATTTTTGCCGGAAAACTTATAAAAATAATTGAAATGAAATTTTGTTAAAAGTTTTGCAATCACGCTTGCCCTTCTACCCCCTCCCATACAAAAGTATCATTTCTACCTATTTCATTGAACCAACTAATAACCAACAAGTTAAAAGCTGCGAACTTGAAATTTTGTACGAGAAGACTACAACAGAAAGGAAATAAAATTGCGTCACAATCTTTACGATTCCCCTACCTTCTCTACCCCCTCCCATACAAATGTTGGTTTCGTGAATGTAAAATACACAGAATCTTATTCTATGCAACTTCGTCTATGAAACTGACATTCTATACAGAGAATATTGGACGTCAATTAAAAAACTATTAACATCCACCGACCCTTACTATCAACCCTCATCCCTCCCCTCACAAAACTCAAACTTGCATAAATAAACGAACGAAATATTGGTTATATATACTGAAGCTTTTGAACGTTTCCGCAAAGTGTTGACAACTGTCCTGCCCAAGAACCCCCTTTCACTTAGTCTTCCCTAACCACTCTAACCTGCATATTGGCTTTCCACGCATCCGCAACTTGTCCCAAGAATAATAAAGTTTCGCCCGACTTGTTGGCAGTTTATTTAAGAAGTGGTCGAAGTGATAATATCAGTGAAAGCGAATAATTAAATAAATATGAAGAAAATACCGTTTGAAGTCGAAAACACCATCGTGCTAATGACAGAAAATGGTGAGTCGTCAAGGAAAATTGCACAAAATTAAATATAAGTCAAACCACTGTGCTTGATGTGCGAAAGAGGCGAAATGCTATCAGAGCATCGAACTTAGGTGGCCGTCCAAAGTTACTTACGGACGCAGATGCACGCCTAATCATACGGGAAATGCAAAAGGACCCTACAAAAACACCAAAGAAGACTTCAGAAGGACTAAACAAAGTTGTCAGTGAATGGAATGCGCGTAGAGCCTTAAAGAGAATCGGATTTGAATCAGCAATAAAAAAGAAAAAACCGGCTTTGTCCGCCAAAAACATAAAAGCTCGATTAAAATTCTGACAAAACCACAAAAATTGGACTCTCGATGACTGGAAGCGTGTGATTTGGTCAGACGAGGTCAAAATAAATCCAGTCCGATGGAAAGTCGTATTACTGGCGACGACGTTACGACTCAATTCAAAATGTTAAGCATGGTGGAGGTAGTTTAATGACGTGGGGTTGTTTTACATGGTGGCACCTTGGGCCACTCCATAAAATCGACGGCATTATGAAGAAAGATGACTATCTAGGCTATCTACTGAAGACAAACTTGCCCGATTTCGTAGATAAAAGCGCTTACCCTGAAGAGGAAGTAGTGTTTCAGCCGGATGGTGATCCAAAACACACTGCAAAAATAGTGAAAGAATGGTTGACCAATCAAAAATTTTTGAGAATGGAGTGGCCTGCTCAAAGCCCTGATCTCAACCCAATCGAAAACTTATGGCCAATAATGAAAAGATGATTGAGAAATTACGAAAAGTCACCCACAAACTTGGATGAGCTGTGGCAACGCGCTCAAGATGAATGGAAAAAATTTTGAAGTGAAATTTTTGAAAACCTTGTCGAAAGTATGCCCAGACGCATAAATAGCGTTATTAAAAATAAAGGAGTTTGGACCAAGTACTAGAATATACGAGTAATTGTCAAATTTTTGGACTAATCACGAAAAATGCAAAACTGAACAGATGTGTTTTATTTTTAATTTCTTCCTTGTTTAAAAAAAGTATTTGTTTTCTTTTTTGAAATATTACGTTTTACATTTCATAAGTGAATAAAAAATTAAAAATTATTGATTTTTTTTTAATTTACTTAAGTATTAAGCTTTTTATAGACCCAAACACGCAGCAGAAGCAATCATACACTCAGTTTTGCTCGGTACTGTATATTACTAGTTGTCACGTTGTTGCAGCTCATTAGGGGTATGCAATATAACTCTTTTGCCCGTGTTAACTATTGGAAATCGAACATGCTGTGCAAGAAATGCAAAATTGCAATAAACAATCCATCCGTATCGGTCCGTTGTAGCACCATCTGTGCCTGGATATATCATATCACCTGCATTGATGACTCTGTTACTGTGCCGAAATTTTCCGCAGCAATGAATCTTCCTGGTATATCCTGGACTTGTGAAAATTGCCGAGCAATGGGCCTCTCAATAATTTATAAAAAAATTGACGAACTGAAAACTTCAATCTGTGAGCTGGCAGCTAGTGTGGCTGCGATCTCGCAGAGCCAGATCCATATGCTCCTGTCCGTTTTTCTGCCGTCATCGGAGAAGGCCTTACATAGTGCTCGAATCACCACGAGCGCTACTGCTGCCACTACATCTTCGTCTTCTCCAACTGCTGATGCAAGTTCTAAAGGTTCTAAAAAAACAAGTTAAGACATCTACTACTGCAAAACCGATACTTTCGCCAAACCTTGCAGTTATACCGGGAGCTTTGTCCCTGCCGTCTACTAATACGCCTTCTAATGTGCGACCTAATTCGTTGGTGGTTGACGTTTTCAAAAATTCATCGGCGAATGTACCGGCCGGCCGGTTCTAATTCATCACCTACGCTACGTGTCGTTGAACCTCCCAGACAGCTATTTGTGTCTCGTTTGGCCTACGATACGTCTACGAGAGAAGTGTCTGATTACATCACGTCGAAGCTGGGCTATACTCCAGCTTTCATCAGCTGTAGTAAGCTGACACAGGACAATCTTCCAGGTAAAATTATTGCGTCATTCAAAGTTTGCTTGCCCGCAAACCTTACTGCTGCCAACTTAGCTGAATTTTGGCCTCCAGGCGTCATTGTCCAGGAATTTAAACCAAGAAATAGCTCTCAACGGAATTTTCGTCGAAGAAGCAATCAGCGAAAACCAGCATAAATACTTCATATTTGACTGCTATCATTCCATCATCATCTTATGTTCACAAGAATATATCAGGCTTTGTTAACATTTCTAGCTCATCTAATAATAATCTCACTATTCTCCGCCAAAATGTGCGTGGCCTTAGAACCAAGTTGGATGACTTCATGGTATCCCTTCTGGAGAGTATGACTGATATTCTTTGTATCACCGAATCCTGGTTAATGCCTTCAATTCTTAACTCTGGATTTTCCCCGAATTGCTGTTCACAGGCATGACCGTGATCTTAATCGCTCTATTAAAAAGGATGGTGGCGGTGCCCTCATCGCGGTTAAAAATACCCTGTCAACGTCGCGTTGTCCGGACTTCGATGCTTTTCCCATAGAGCACCTTCTCTTCAAAATTAAAGTCTCTCATGGTCGATACCTCTATATATATGCTGCGTCTATATTCCTTGTTGCTGTGCAGTGGAAATTATTGAAAACAGCCTTTCGGAAACTGTCAACTTAGCTGGCGCTACCGCGACATTTCTTATTTGTGGTGACTTCAACCTCCCCAATTTACAATGGAAAGCAGACTGGTCACACCCTACATTGTCTTATCTAGCATAGACTTGTGTGCTGATCACTTTATAAACCTGTGTTCACTTACACAACAAAATACTAACACAAATCGTCGGGGGAAGATCCTAGACTTGATTCTTTCCAATGTCAGTGCTTCTCGGATCAATGTTGACACCTTTAGTGGATTAGTGCCACCCGACCCTTATCATCCCCCCCTTCAGATCAACCTGCAAATAGAATTATGTAATCCATCTCTTATTTGTACGGATAAGAAATACAATTTCTATAAGGGAAACTACAAGCAAATGAGTTGTGACCTCGGTAATATTAACTGGTTTGAACTTTTTAGCAGCAAAAGCTTTAATGAATCATCCACGCAACTACACTCCATCCTTGATGATATAATTCATGGGAATGTTCCCTATCGTGTCATTTCTAGTCGTGACTACCCTGAATAGTATAACTATTCTATTATTTGCGCTCTTCGTAAAAAAGAGCGTTTGCATAAAAAGTATAAGCGTTCGTCTCTTCTATCTGATTACCAAAACTATTCCCTTCAGCGTAAGCGGGTCAAATCGGACATCAAGAAGGCTTTCTCTGCATATATTTCTCAGCTTGAGGCGGCACTGTTGCGCAATGAGACCAAACCGTTTTGGTCGCATGTTAGAAAGCGTAGAAATAAATAATTTTTTCCTTCACAACTTAAGTTTGGTGATACTGCCACTACCTCTCCACAAGAAATGTGTGAGCTTTTTGCCAACTACTTTTTCTCTGTGCTTAGCCACTCGAGTAATCATCTGTCTTATGACTTCTTCATCCCACCCCAGGAGTTGATCTCTGAGATATCTATTAGTGAGAGGGATATTATATCAATCATCAATTCTCTGGATTCAAAAATCGGTGGCGGACCGGATGGGATCCCGAACCTTTTTGTGAAAGCTCTCTCCTCGGAGCTCTCAGTGCCACTATCTATTTTGTTCAATAAGTCTCTTGAAGAAGGCTCGTTTCCTGCATGCTGGAAGTTAGCTAACATAGTACCCATTTTAAAGAAAGGAGATACCGAAATGTCTAAAATTATCGCCCGATTTCCACCCTGAACTGATTTGGAAAGGCTTTTGAAAGATTAGTTCATAATGTAATATGGGATAAGCTTAATCACTTGATATCACCAGCCCAACATCGATTCGTGAAAGGTAGATCTACTTCTACTAATTTATGTGAATTCACTAGTTTCGTTGCTCAATCCTTAGATCGTCATAATACTGTCCAAGTCATATATACCGCTTTTTCAAAAGCTTTCGACAATGTTAATTGTAAAATTCTAATCTCAAAACTTGGAAGGTACGGTGTCTCTGGCTCTCTCCTGAACTGGTTCAGTTCGTACCTTACGGACCGTCGTCTCCGAATTACGTTCAACGGATACTCCTATACTGAGTTTCTTGCTAACTCTGGTGTCCCGCAGGGATCGATCCTTAGTCCTCTATTATTTACTCTCTTCGTAAATGATTTGCCCCAATTGGTATCTTCGAACTGTCTCTTATTCGCTGATGACCTCAAACTGTTCCGGGAAATTTCCTCCGTTTCTGATGGCATGATTCTCCAGGCTGATTTGTCTGCTGTCTCTCGTTGGTGTTCAAACAACGATATCTTTTTGAACATAGAAAAGTGTTTTACTATGAAGTACTCGTATAAGACTACCTCCTCTGTTCTCTCTTACTCTATTAATGGATCCATCCTTACAGCAGTAACCACAATAAAGGATCTAGGAGTGGTCTTTGATCGTAAACTTAAATTCGTCAATCATTTCTCCGAGATTACTAATAAGGCATACAGACTTGCTGGCTTCGTCCTCCGCGCGACCGTCCAGTTTAATCGTCCAGGAACAGCTGCTGTCCTATTTTCCACACTCGTTCGTAGTATTTTGGAATACTGTTCAACCGTCTGGAACCCACACCATTCTTGCCATGTTCGAACCATCGAATCTGTTCAGCGGAGATTATGGAAGCCTCATATTGACTACTATGGCAGACTTGAAGTACTTCACCTACAGCCACTGCATTTAAGGCGGACCTTCCTCGATGCTTGCTTCCTCTGCAAGCTGTGCAACTACCTGCTCAATACCTACCTCTGTGACGACCTGAACTTTAGACCAGGAATAGTCTCAACAAGGAATTCAGACATCTTCAATCCTCCACGAGTCTCTCTCGATGTATACCATCACTCTCCGATACTAAGAATGCAAAGGAACCATGAACGACTCCAATTTGGTTCTTTAGCTTCTTCTTTTCCATTATTTAAGAATAGAGTTAAATCTATCATATTTAATGTTTAAATTTTTTATTTTTACTATTCATTTATTTTAAAGGTAGAATGTTCGTTTTTGGGTGGATTGTTGATTGGGTGAGTGAGCTCCATTATCTAAATTTTGGGGAGTGTCAGGTGGAAGGGGGAGGCGGGGGAAGGAAAGAGTTAAGAATTTCACTTGCTAACATCTCCACCATGATTGCAGATAGGAAGCTGAAAATTAGCAGAGGTATGAAGAGAATTATGGGGCAAACTCTAAAAATAATTTAATTTTTTTATCCATTGGCGTCCGAAAACAAATTGTCGGTCAATTTTTTTTTCAAATTATAATATCTTCGAAATTACTAATCACAAAAATTCATATTTTGGGACCACTAAGGTGGCATATAGACCTACTAGAATCAGCTTAGAAAGAGACTAATTATTGTAAGGGGGAGGGTCAGCGGGGTGCAAAGAAAAACACTTAAAACTGAATATCTCGACTGTCTCTTAAGCTATGTAATTGAAACTTGAAACATATACCAAGCTTTATTAGCGAAATATGAAAAAAATATAAAATGTGGACATAATAGTAGTGGGGGAAAATGGGGAGTATTTCAAAAATGGCGCACTTTCCAAAACTACAAATAGTTATATTTCAAAATTGAGTACAGATATTAAATCAAAAATTTGTCAGATTATAGAGCTATATGTATTTTTTGGACGAACACAAGTTAGGGAGTCACCCTTTAATGTAAATTATACAGTCATGTCGGTAAGGGAAAAAAAGAGTTAAGGTTAGTCGAGATTAAAAGGGGGGAAAAGCTTAAAATGCCGGTGGACGTTGAGTTTGAAACGTCGAAGGTCGTATGACAATGGGAATACATCTTTAGGCAATGCATTCCAGAGCTTAGAAGTTCGGGGTATGAATGACTGCCTATATTTCACTGTGCGGGAAGTTGGAAGCTTAACATTTAACTCGTGTGCGCTTAACGATAGGCGTGTGTTTCTAGGAAATGAGTACAGAGGAGGAATAAGTTTGGCAAATGCTTAGTACACCAACATTTCTGCGATGCTTAAGGGAGTCTATAGAAACCGTGTTGGCTTCATCTCCAATAAGTCGGAACGCCTGTCTCTGGACACGGTCGAGCATCGCAAGTTGCGTTTTGGGTGCCCCAGCCCATAAATGAGAATTGTACTCGAGGCGTGGTCTAATGTAGGCCTTATAGATATTTGCTAGGTCACTGGGAGTAAAATATTTTTTACATCTTCGGAGAACTCCTAGGCGTTTGGAAGCGCCAAGTGCTACGTCAAATATGTGCTGGTTCCAATTAAGGTGGTTACTTATTTTGATGCCAAGGAGTGAGAAGCATTTGGAAGAGTTTAGTAGCACACCAGCGAAGGTTACATTAGAAACCGACGCCGGGACATCACGTTTAAGGGAAAGATGGCAGGCCTGTGTTTTTGAAGTGTTGAACTCTACTCTATTTATCCTGCCCCATTCCTAGATTAGGTTCAGGTCAGAGTTCAATGATCCGAATAGTTCGTCACGTTTAGATGCTACCGGGATACGGTGAGCTTTAGTAATCGAGTCGAATTCATAGATGTTATCCAGGGTACTGTCATCTGCAAAGCAATGTATCGGACTGAGCCTTGATGACAGAAGGTCATTGTTAAAAATAAGAAAGAGTGTGGGTGATAAAACAGAGCCTTGGGGGACTCTGGAATCTATGGGAAATGGAGAAGATGCCATACCATCCAATAGGACTTGTATGGTGCGTTCATGTATGAAACTCTCGATCCATTTTACGAGGTTATTAAAAGCCGACTGCTTTGAGCTTCACTAGGAGACAATTGTGCCAAACTCTGTCAAACGCTTTACCGATGTCAAGCGCCAGGACTTGACCTTCGCCAAATTTATGGATGCAAGAGTTCCAACGGTCAGTCAGATAAACCAAGAAGTCACCTGTAGATCGTCCGGAACGGAATCCGTATTGGCGATCAATGATAAGTTTGTTATCTTCAAGCTAGCGGACTATTTTGCGATTCACAGCCGTTTCCATCACTTTCGACAGAACGGAAGTAATGGCGATGGGCGATAGTTCGCGGGCAACGCTTAGCTACCTTTCTTGAGAATCGGCTGAAGTAAGAAAGGTGGAATAAATCGCGCAGCGGCTTAGCCAGGGACGCAAAACAATTTTTTAGGACTTAGGGGGTAATACCATCGGGACCTGCAGATTTCTGAACATTGAGCTCACGAAGAATTCTGGATATAAGTCGTGTGCGAAAATGAATCTCAGGTAGACGTAATCCAGATGGTGTTACAGGCGGGGGGAGACTGGTTTGTCGCTGGTAGCCTGGAGTTTCGTGCTAAACTCGCTACGAGAAGATTGGCTTTCTCAACAGAATGGTGGATTACAATTTGGTCCCCGTCTAGAAGAGGTGGTGTAGATGATTTTACATGGTCGCTGTTGACCGTTTTAATAAAAGACCAAAAAGATCTCGACCCATTTGGTGTTTCAAGAATTTTTCGTCGAAGTTTTTGGTCGTGTTGAAACTTAGCACTCTTCAAAATAGACTTGCATGTATTTCTTGACACGTTGTAAAGAGATCTTTTGGCCAACGTTGGGTTGCTCTTAAAAATTTGAAAATAATCTTTACTTTCAATTCGAAATACACTGTGAAAACATTCAACAAACCATTCTTGTCTTGTCAAAAACGCTACCGGCAAAATTCTAGGAGGTTTAAGTAATACTGTGTTTATTTATTCCTTTTAACCCCCACAACGCAATCGCAGGCAATTTTATTCTAATGTGACATACGACAGTTTCTTTTTAAATACCGTATTATATCAATCTAAGGAAGCTCTAAGCATTACGTCAGAGTGAAGCTTATTTTGAAATTGTTTTGCATTACGCCTTGTGAAATCATGAAAAATTCCGTATCGCAAATACACTGCTCATCACCAGAATAGGTTCAACGTTTGTGCAAAAGGAAAATAGCTCTACCTCTGTAACCAAAAATATGAAATAAATTTTTATCGATTGTTAATGAAGTAAAATAGTTTGGGATTTAAAGCATACATTATAATTTATCTATAATTTTTTTCTCTAAGAAACATAACAAAAAGTTCATTTTTTTTGGTCACCAGAATAGGTTCAAACACAAAATAGTACAAATGCATATCTAAAGCAAAAATTCAAGCTCACATTGTTTGTAACATAAAAGTGATTAGTTTTAAGATATGTTAATAGTGCCCACGCCCTTTTAATGGCTCCTTTAGGGTCTCAGTATCTTCGTACCGTCTCCTTTTTCATACACCCTCCGTGATAAAAGTCCCCACATATTTTCTATAATATTAAGATCAGGAGAGTAAGGCGGTCATTCAAGCAATTTGACATTTTGACCCTTGATCCACGATTTTACCTCTCTCGCAGTATGAATGGGGGCATTATCATGTTGGAACGTCCAAGTCCAAAAATTTTCGAGAAGTGTGGAAATGGCTTTTCTAATACCGAGTTGTAAGCGTTCGCGTTCATTTTGGGAGTAAAAAATTGTAATTCACAAGTTCAATAATATGAAATGGCTCCCCATATCATTATACCGCCTGCACAGCTGTGATGACGACTTAAATAGCTTTCAGGCGTTCTTATATCGTGGAAATAAAAGTTATATCCATCAGGCCCGTCGAAGTTGAACTTTTTTTCGTCGGAAAAGACGATGGGGTGTCACTCTTTATTCCAGGTCATATGCTCTCGAGCAAAACGAAGACGTGTAGCCTTACGATCACCATTAAGCGGTGTTTTTTTTTAGTTTTAGTCTTTTTAAGTTGCAAGTGTTGCGTATTACACGTGTTACAGTTGATGGGCTCGTTTTTTCCCTGATTTTCGATGCAGAATGGCGAGAATTTGACGCAGCTCCGACAATATGTCTTCTGTCTGTTGCTGTTTTTGCTGAATAAAGACATCCTTTCATATTTTTTCCATAATTTGCACCTTTTCGGATAAAATTGCTCACTACATTTTGACTTCGACCAATTTTTCTGGCAATTTCTCACTGATTTAGGCCACATTCGAGGTAACCTTTTATTTGACCCTTTTCTAAGTCATCCAGTTGTTTACCGCGACCCATTTTGCACTAAAATCACTCTACACTACCGGAATTGTTAAAAATAAAAGATTTCACACTGTTTGATAGCAACTGCACATCGCAAACTAAATGAATTACCGTTGAATCTATTCTGATGACCCAAAAAATATAGTTTTGAGTGAACAAAACAATCGAAGCAAGATTTAACATAGGTACAGCCACAGAAATGTCCTCATTTTTGTAGTATCAAGTCTAAACAGAAGAAAGTTTAAAACATCCAACAGATGAGATATGAGAAAAAACGTAAATGAAAATTTTTGAATCTATTCTGGTGACGAGCAGTGTAAATCATAGACGCACCGTTAAATTTTTTGAAATGTCTTTCTGTGAAGTTTTTGTCTCTTTTTTGTAATGTCAACGAAATAAAACGTCATTGTAACGTAAATTCCTCGAAATTTCCTTCTATTTCGTATTGCAAGTTTGAAAGATTCTTTTGGATCGAGTATTTGCTAGCCGAGTTAATGATTACAGAACGATATTTACTCTCGGGACTTAATATCGAAGTTAATATATATTAACGGGAGTTAATATCGAAAAGTGAGTTAATGCGATTTTATCTCTATCGTGTGTCGACAGCTTTATTTGAAAATAAAACGTACTCCGGCTTATGCTATTGATAATTTCCCTTGGTACTTTTCTTATACAAAATTATTTTGTAGTTGAGGGAAATATTAGCCGAAAATCAATTAACTGAGAATTGGTTCAAGTATGTGATGGGATTTTCACAGAATACGATATTTTGTGGGAATATGTTGCAAGAAAAATGAAAAACTCAGTCACTCTCAAACTGCAAAGATGCAATCATACGCGTCTTTTACAAGAAAGATTTTTCAAATTGTTATTAAGCAAATATTCAAATTACAACAAACGAATATATTGGTACGCCTCACGACTCTGTAGGGGATAAAGCGCTCCGGGACTATCCATAAGATCGACGAGGTGTGTCGGCCGCAATAATCGAGTGGGTAGAACTGATCTGGATTCATCCTGCCGAAGGAATAAATCATGGAAATCAACTCAAGAAAATATGCAATTCATACCAAATCTAAGGCCGGAAGAGGAATTTCATTCCACAAAGTTCGACCGTCCTCTCCACGTTGCAGGGTGCACGGCAGTCCAGTCTTATCGGCCAGAGTTTTGAAAAGAACTGCACGCTCGAAAAAACCGCCATATCGAATTTGTCCCAACGGAATAATGTTACAGTGTAGCATGCACTTCAGGTAGTTCAGGTGATTAAGGACCATCTGATCTGTGCAGACTTGATCCTGAGTTCCGGGTCGTGTACCACACATCTCCTCGCTTACAACCTCCGCCAGAATCCGAGCACGATCCGAAATCTTTGCAATATTAATCACACTCGGGTTGGCAGGATCATCGCAAAGTCCGCGACTCTAATCACGATTACTCGTTATCACTTTTCTAAACTTCTAAATTGCACTACGTACCTCCAGGAGATTCCGAGCCTTCTCTAAATACGTTGGAAGGTAGACGTCGTTCGGTCTCCGACAGTAGGTGCAGTCATCTTGGGCCGGATCGTATGTTCCATCCGCGCACATTTTTGGCACGTGTACGATTTCTTCGTCCGAGCACTTCCTATGGTCGAAGTTAATCAGGAGCAAAGTGTAGCGTGGACTAACTTCTTCACGAATCATGTTACGAAGGATTCGAAAGTCCTTCCAGTGATGCTTGGAAACGTAGAAATTTTGTCCGGTTATGTCGGTAAAGTCCAACTTGCCGCGCACGCTGAACTTCAAGGAAAGGTCTGCCGAAAGGATGCTCTCGATTGCAGCTGACCAACTCGAGCAAGTTATCAAGGCTGCATCATCGGCCAGAAGGCTACCAAAAGAAAAGAAAAAATTTATGACTTAAATTATTGCAAAAGAATTTCCATTCGTACTGCTCTAGAATGCCCTCGTCTATGTACGGGTTAGCAAACAATCGTGTTTTTCCAGTTAGCATGATAAAATCAGCAACAGCGGTTTTCATAATAATTGCCGGACTTTTCAGATATTTCAAAATGGTACTCCAGTAATCCTTCTTGAAGAATTGATTTTGAAGGAGCTGAGTGCTGATGTAGGCGGATGCTGTGTTAAAAAGATTCGAAACCAAGACTGCAGATCGAGAGGAGTTCTGAAAAATGTTTCATCATGTATACTTTGTCTTCTGGATGAAACGAGAATTTCACTGGTGCCTAAATTAAAAGGAAAGGCTTTCGGATTTCACACTGTTTTGCTTTATTAAACGTTTCGGACTCTGCTGAGACATTTAACAAACTAGCAACCTCACCCGAGTACGGAACGATGCGGGCCACCTCTAATAAAACACTTCTCTGTCGAACCGGCCGCCCAGAAGTCCGATTTCCACAAACTAGGCGGGACAAATTGGGCGACTGGTGGAAATGCTAGAAGACGTTCGATCCATCCGATGATCCATCCGATGAGACCCATTAAAAGCATCAAAACTCTTTACGAGTTCTCGGCGATTCAACTACACGATAAGAAATCAAAGGAGGTGATCCGTAAAAATAACTACCCTAAAGCTTCATTCTGGGTAAAACCAAGCGTGGAACCAAGAAGAAGGCAGGTTGCCCCGGAACCAAATTGGAAACAGCAACATCCATCAGTCGCAAAAGGCCAGAAGAATGATGCAATGACCGTCACTGAGGCCCCACCAACTAGTTATAGGCAGATCAACGACACCTTAGATGGCAATCAGGCGACAAGAGAAGATGGATGGTCAGAAGTCACAAGAAGATTTTCAAAAAGCAGTAAGAGAAGCAAGCGACATGACAGAATTGATGGTCAAAAAACGTCAGCAAGAAGATAGTCAAGAAAAAGCAAGAGACCAAAAAACTAGACCTGACGCTATTGTCATCGAAGTAATAGGGTAAACTTTCTTATGCGCAGATACTGCGCAAGGTAAAGGCGAACCCTAAATTGGAAGCAGTTGGAAAGGCGGTATCGAGGAACAGAAGGACGCACGAAGGAGACCTCGTAATTAAACTTAAGGAGACGGAGGTCAAGATTGCCGAATTCAAAGACGCCAATATCGAAGCCTTAGTAAAGCAAGCGAGTTTAAGGCCCTTACGTACCATTCTATCATCGAGATTAAAGACGATGATGAAGTCATCACGAAAGATGACATAAGCTAAGCTCAAAGCTCAGTTTGGAGTCGAACGTGTTTCCCAGGCAGACACCTTATCTACGGTCAAACTCAAACAGCTATAATCAGTCTTCCTGCAAAAAAAAACGCAAGAAAGTTGTTAGAAACTGGAAGAATTAAAATCGGCATTTGCGAACGAACGTTACTTAAAACATAACACGATTGCCCATACGATACTCTAGATGAATTATAAATTTTTGTGATCTTAAGAAATTCTGTATGGGGAGTGGTAGAAAGGGTAATGGCATTGAATTAAATTTTTTCACATCATGCTCGAGTAGTGAAAACGTTTTATCCAAAATTTAAGCTTCAAAATTTGAATAGGTACTGAGAAAATTAGTGTATTAGATTTAGTAAAATTGTGCAGTTTGTATGGGGGGTGGTAGAAGGAGTGAAACTA
This sequence comes from Chorisops tibialis, assembly GCA_963669355.1. Taxonomy (NCBI): domain Eukaryota; kingdom Metazoa; phylum Arthropoda; class Insecta; order Diptera; family Stratiomyidae; genus Chorisops; species Chorisops tibialis. The sequence goes on from OY770264.1 coordinate 21,138,724, forward strand.
TTCAGGTCGTTTTTTTTGAATCGTAATAATAATGCCAGTTAAGCATTAAGTTCAAAATTTTAGCACGATAACTGTAATACGTACTGAGAATATTGGTTTATAGTATTTCATGAAAATGTGCAGTTGTATGGTAGGTGCTGGAAGGAGTGGGGGATTCAAATAATTTTTATACCATAGAATAGATTTACGATAAAAGTAACATGTTCCAAATTATTAGCTTTTATAGTTTCGAAGAAAATTTGATTATTGTAAATTTTTGAAAGAGATTCATTTTGTATGGGGTGAGTAGAAAGTAGTGGAGCGATTTAGCCCGTTCACGAAATTGGAAAACGATGTGTACAAAATTTGAGGCCTTCTAGCTCAACGCGTTCTCAAGTTAGAAAGCGAACGGACGGAAGAAAGGACTGACGTCCGGTTTTGAAGTTTTTGACCGATGAAATAAGCTTCTGTTCAATTTACTTTTCTCCTAGCCTTATTTCTTAGCATTACAAAATTTTAGAGCAAACTTATAATGTGCTCAGATTTCATCTAGGGTACAAAAATATTTTTAATGTCTAGTGCTTAGTCACCTAAAGAGAAGACCGCTCCAAGCTTTGTAGGAAATGTGGAATGGAAGGCCATATTGCAAAGAGCTGTGACAAGGAGCCATCGTGCATTTTCTGAAGAAAAGAATACCCAGAAGATGCGAATCACGTAGCCGGCAGCAGCAAATGCTCTGGCTTCAGGAGTTCTCCGCCACAAGCAAAAACCATGAAGATATTACAGATTAATCTGATCCACTGTAAGGCGGCTCAAGACATCCTGACACAAACTGCCAAGGACGAGGGAGCGGATATCGTCTCGACAGTTATATCTGCGACAAATCTGTGACAAAACAAAGCAAGCGGCAATATGGAAATATGAGAAATACGCCTTCCAAGAAACCAGTGATTATACGGAGGGCTTCGTACGAGCCAAATAAATGGAATTCACCTCTACGGCTGTAATGCATGACCCAGTTGGATCATCATCAATGACGCGACAGCCCAAATCAGGCCTTGGCCTCCTGAAGTCGTCGTTGGATGGCAAGTGTATACCAGATGATCTATCGGTCGACGCACGTGGTAAAACATTAGAGTGGGGTAGCAAGCTTGCCAATGCAATGTTACGTATTCCGCTGGAAACCTTTGCATCACCAGAAATAGGGATTGTAAACAATGGGTGGGTAAACACGTATCGCAAAGCAGGAATGGGTTCCATCATAGACATAATTTGAGTAAGTAAGCAATTCCCTGCGAAATCCGACATGGCATCTTGGCGAGAAATATACACACAGCGACCATCAGGAGATTATAATAATAAATAAATAACAAAAGCCATACAATGACCTAAGTTAACAGGCCCAAAATGGAAAGATAAACTCTTCGTTCAGGAAAAATGATGAACACAGACATCACAACTCGCAGCGAAATAGTAAAAATTCTCGCGGAATAACTCACCCTTACTATCATCACAGCGTGTGATGCAACTATGCCCAAATGGAAGAGAAGAAAGGAGCATTGTCAGACAACCAGTTCGGGTTGGGGAAATCGCGTTCCGCTGTTGACGCCATAAAAGCGGTAGTCAAAGTAGTAGCTGAAGCGATACAAGGAGAGAAATGGAGAGAGGGGGACAAAAAAATATTGTGCAGTAGTGACGCTGGACATTAAAAATATCGTTAACTCGGCAGATTGCTCATTCATTAGGAGATTTGCCAGGATGGGTACACTATACTTCTTGTTGAGAATAGTTACAAACAATTTCACCAATAGGAAGTAAAGAGGGAAAGTACTGCCACATCATCGGAGCAGTCCCACAAGGATCCGTGCTAGTCCCTCTCCTGTGGAATATCATGTACGGTTGATTCCGTCGATTATCGTTGCTGCAAGGAGTAAAAATAATAGGGTTCTTTGACGTTACCCCCGTTGTAACCATTAACTAGGCACATCCAAAGAAAGAAAATTGAATTTGCGAACATTCAGGTCGGCAGTCAAACCATTAGATTCAAGGAAGCAATTAAACATCTAGGAGTTATGCTCGATAATGGACTAATGTTTAAAGTTAACGTGGACTTTGCGATCAAAACGGCGTCACAAACGCAGACAGCCCTTTCCCGAACACCACCAATCATCGGGGGACTTCTAAAAGGATTTTACTTTCCAGAGTAGTCAGCTCGGTCCTCCCATACGCTGCTCCAGTTTGAGCGACGGCGTTATCGATAAAGAGCACAAGGAGAAAGCTGTCATCAATCCATAGGCTCTGCGCGATAAAAGCAATCAGCGGTTTCCGAACAATGTCGGACGAGGCAATCTGTGTCATAGCCGGATTGATCACCATCGACATTTTTGCTAATGAGATGCTAAGGATCAACGAAAGAAAAGTCTCGGTCCAACAAGAGGCAGCTATTGTCAGAAAAACAAAAGAAGAGGAATTGGTAACATCTACATATACTCCTATAGAGCCTTGTAAAGCCTACCGAAGCGATTCCCAATTTGCCGCCGATCGCTCTCAGATACCCTAAACCTAGCGAATTCGCTCTCAGCCCGACGAAAGAACAAGCAAAAGTCATCTCTCATTTCTCTATCGTAAATCATTCGTCTTGCATTTTATCTCCGCAAGCTCCTACAAAAACGGTATATTTTTAACTGTTCAGGTCCCGTCTTTTTTTGTTGGTACGATACACGTGGTACGAAGTACTGAAAAGACCAGTGAATGAAGTAACATTTTCATAATGCGATTCATTTTTTTAGGTAGGTATTAAATAAAATGTAGTTTCCAGGGGCATAATGAGGATTGGGGGATGTATGGAGATTGAGGGAAATGAAGAGGCAGATCGCCTTGCAAAAAACGGCGCAGTGTTGTAAATGATGTGCCGAACAAGAGGTGGCGTTAGCATAGACCGCTATTTACTTAAAAAGACAGGAAGGAAGTCTTGCTCTCTCTCTCGTTCGACCGCTGTTATATAAGAAGGACGTGCGCTTAGCAAAGTTTCTAAGTCTAATAAAGTGAATAATAAAGAAATCGCAATTTATCCAATAGCAGAAACAAATTTAATTGGACCAGAGCCAATCTACGGAAAACTAAAAGGACACTCCAATCTTATACTTAGAAAGTGGGTTGAACAAGAGCATAAAAAATCTACTGGAATAGAGATTTTCAGGTTTATCAATCTCACAAAAATTACCACAAAAAAAAAACCAACAAATTGGAGGAAATTCTAAAATTCAGCAAGAGTGATATTAGTACTCTGAGCGGCCAAATGACGGGCCATAGTGGAGTAAACCATCACCATAAAAATATGGGCTTAGCTGAAACCGACTCTGTCTCAAAGATTCAGAAACGACAGAACACATCCTATGTCACTGCGAAGCAGAAGCAAGGAAAAACACAATCTTCTTGGAAAAGGTTTCCTTACAACCTATGAACTAGCCAACTTTAAACATACTTAGATTAGCCTACCACAAGGTGCACAATAGGCCGATAAGGTTGCACTTCTATCACGTATTATTATTGGTATTAGTGAAGTGGCGTAGTTCAAAGAGTTTTAATGCCGAAGAAGGCCCACAGCTTTGTGTGTTACTGAATATAAAGGGGCCAAATGAAAATATTCAAATTTTAAGGGTGGTACTGGGATTCAAACCGGTTTCTAGTTTGTTCTTTTTTCAGCCATCAGAATTGCGTCGAATCTCTTTCAAATCTAGTGTTCTTGCATACATACACATATGTATATTCCACGGCTTTTGCCTATTATGTTGTATAGTATGTATATGCAATTTTCTCTATGTTAACTTCTTAATCAAAACTTTAATTACCTTAATGGCAAACAATAGCGATGAAGCTAATTCCTCAGTCATAATTTCAGTACGAATATCTTCATTTTTTGCAAAACAATTTAACAAATTTAAAATGTTGATGAATACTTCCAATGGTACATCTCCATATTTGGAATTCAAGAATCCAGAAATAGTTGAGCTTACATTATTTTCCAATGCTATTTTACTATTGTCCAAGCTTCGTCGGCATAGTGTCGTCAAACCTTCGGCAGCAGCACCTCTCGTCAGCCAATCCTTACCGTCGTTTTTAAGTATACCTGAAAATAATTCAACTTTAAATTTCCTCTTTTCTACGAAAACGCATTCAACAGACTTAAAAAGTTAGGAACCGGATTGGACTGCATGATAGACATAAATGATTCACCATGATTCATTAGCTTAACAACCGAAACACAAAGTTCATATGTAACATTGGCCATGTCCTTAATCCGATCCCTTAGTTGAGTTACTACGCCGGCATCAAACATATATTGCCACGCTTCGGGGTACATGCTGAGTTCGTAGAAGATGTAAGTGGCTTCATGCCGGAGAATAGTCTTATTCCAGAAAACATTGAATCGGATTAGAAACTGCATGAAAAATAGCTGAGCTACTTTCGAGTGCCTCATTAAACGTCGGCACAGCTCTAAAGCCGGAACGTGGGTCTCAAGCCATTCTGCGTTCTCTATTACCCGATACCATTCTTCGAAAAATTGCTTGCAGCAGAATTTCCATAAAAAGAAATCACTTTCACAAAAGGCCAGCTCTCGCAGAGTTTCTAGCGAGGCTTTTCTGATTTCAAGGTATTCGTTGTTTATATCGCTCAGGACTCGCTCGAACGGAAAGACCTCTATGTTGCAAATGCGCTCTATAGAAGTTCCTTCGTGAAGCATCTTAATTAGAACGCGGTAACTATTGTAAAGAATATCTGGGTCAGTAGTGTTGCTCAAATGCTTGTAGATTCCTTCCGTAATAAGTTCGATGTCGTTTTGAAGGACGCTAATTATTCGCGGCTCATCCATGATTTTCAAAATAATCAACGAAGCATACTCCAAAATGAAAATATCGTTATCCTGGAGGTAATAGCTTCGTATCGTATTTAAACATTGTTGTTTGAATTCATCGCTAAATTTGGCTTCGGACCATAGAAACACTTCAGCAAGGAGCTTGAGTGCAAAACGCTTGATGAAAAGCTCCTCGTGTTCATGCAACTTACGTTCAACTATAATTTCAGCTATCTTCAGATTATAGAGTATTTGAGCATTTCGTGGATCCCTCTTCGCATATTTATCCAGGTGGTGAAGTGTCCGCAAAAGAATTTCGTTTTCGTTCGATCCTAGCAAAAGGACAACAGTTTCGGGCGTTTTTGAGTAAATTTCAAATTCGTTAAATTCCGCTTCAGCGAACTTTGCACGATCCACGTAGCTCTTTTTGGCATCATAAATGGCATCATTGGACTTAGTTTTCTTTTGCGGAGCCATTTTTTTAAAAGAAGAACTTGGATTGAAAGATTTTTTAATGAATATTTTTTATGCTATTTTAAACGATTCCTATCATTTGGAAATTATTTTTAGAAAGGTAAAATAGAACGCCTACCGTTTATTATTTTATTATTCTAATAATAAAGTATTGTGATCGATTAAAAAAAATCTGTCAACAAGTTGGGTGCAACTTTTTACTTTTGGAAATTGTTGAGGATACGTGGGAAGTCAATGCAGATTAGGTTGGATAGCTAAAACTAGATTACCTCCATGCAAGAGACAGAAATGGCAGAAATGTCACAACCGACACCTGCAAATTCACCGTCCCTATTTCAATTTCGGCCTTTATGTGCAATGCACAAACATAGTCATGGAGGGAAGGAATGGGATTGGGAGGGGAGAGAAAGGGGAGTGAGAACGATCATAACGAGTGGAGAAGCTGGTATATTTTTCAGTTGTACTGGCTGCTATTGACAAATATTTGCAGGTTTTATGGAGTACTGAATGATAGAAAGCGATAAGTAACCTTCTACTGAGTATCTAGGCCTTCTCGAAGTAGAACTGTTTCACTTTTACATCGTTTTGCCCATTTTATTTCGAATAATAAAAAAAAATAATTGGCTTTTAGTCCCCCAATTTTTCTGCCCCACTAGAGAAAAAAATTAAAGTTTGTCCGACAAACCCCTGTACATGTGTATCAATTTTCAGCTTCCTAGCTAAAACCATGGTTGAAATATTCGAATTCTTATTTTTTGGTTCTAGCACTCCCCCTGTTTCCCCCTTGATCCTTACACCCCCCAAAATAGGAGTCATCTACAATCCACTAAAACATTTACTTTCTACCCTTAAGGGTTTGGGAGTTGAAGTGCGCTGAGCGTACACGTACGGCGTACAGACGGACGGATTTTTGTTGTTGCATTCTTAGGCTTATTTAGTCAGCGCTATAAAAACAATATTTCCGGATAGCACTTTAGTTTTTCTGTTTCGATCATAATACTTTGTTAATATAATAATAAAGTAATTAGGACGTAACAGTAGCGGGTGAAAATTGAGGGCATTCAAAATTTCAAACCTTTATAACTCAAAATTCAATATACAGATATTATGTTGAAATTTCGTTAGATTGTAGAGCTACATATATGATCTATAATTTTGGTAAAATGTTTGATTTGCTGGCGAAAGGGGTGGGAGGAGGTGAGCCAAAATGTTGAAAACTTTGAGCGATTTTCATAGGAATGAATGACTGGTGCACCTCGCTTAAAATGAGTGCTAGCTCGTCGGCGGGGGTTCATTGTCACTTATTGTACATTTGAACTATGCACCAAAGTATTGGCCGGAGGTATTTTGGAATTAACCAAATAATGTCAAATGTAAAATTCTGAAAGACGATCCCCACTTAAGGCAGAGATGGCCATGAGGTGCTCTTCATAATAGGGCGGGCCGAAGTCCACTAAGAGGACGAGACTAATTTGACGGACTAATATGACATTTTTCTAGACCCAGCAAACCCCAGGCAACATATCTCGTTAGAAAATCATCATAGGCTTTATCACAGGTGAAACCGCTCTACCAAAGGAAAATAAGAAATTTTGGAGGCTCCTTAAAATAAGATACCCACAATTACGACGAGGTAAGTTGTGCTAGGAGCATTTTCATTCCAAAAAGTGGAGCCTCTCAGGGTTTCGCGTCGATAATAAGGCGGTATTCCCACTCTTGACATTTAATCTTCGTATACAGCCACTAAGAATTGCGTTGGCCGAGGGGTCTATCAAAACCAATTTACCGAATGAAATCCTGGTTACCAAATTAAAAGGTGTCCTCAACAGCAAATTATCCTGTCTAAGGCATCGGCCACAAAACCGTTTGCGGGAAGCTATCAGGTTAGGCAATAAGTCTACGGAGACCAAAAGAAGGTAAGATAATAAGACTTGATGTTTATGACATTCATGTAAGGTCCGTGTGTCTTAAGCAGGTCGTTGCATGGAACTCGGACTTTGCGATTATGGGGGGTTTAGGCATCTATACATCGACCTTCAAAGGTCGCAGCGGATAACATAACTCCAATACAACCATGTGAACGAATAATATTCCAATCCGGGACTATCAGTTAACTGAACGGCCAAGTCAGGACCAAAATCAGAATATTGGTGTCTCCGCTTCAATAGTGGCGCATCAAACTTGTGCAGATCAGCTAAGATGATTCAGAGCCAAATCCCTATGTTGGAATTGTCACTTCGAATAATATGCAGCAATGACGTATTGCCAAGTCAAAACTAATAGGACCAAGTCGCAATAGTGGAATTACCAATTCGGATATAGCGCTACACTGAGGTATTACAAGAATCGAATAATTCAGGGATAAATTAAAATTTTGGCGTTATTTGATAACAAAGCAGCAAGGATTTACTGCTAAATTAAAACTATGAGGACCAAATCTATCTAGATGCGTTATCGTTTCGATAATGGTGCTGTAACGATATACGGAAAGTCAAAACGGTTCAAGGTACAATAATTACTTATTGTGAAAAAGCTGTTAGTCCTTTCCACAACCATCCATCTACGAATTTTTCAGTTTCGTAGATTGAGGTGATCAAGATATACCGAAAGAAGGCAGTGTGCTGGAATCGGGATTTGAACTCGCGACCTTCGCATTGTGGACCAACACGCTACTCAATAGGTAACACTTTTCATTACTAAATTAGTATTCGACAAATTTTATAAAAATTTAAATCAATTTTCTAGAATTGAACTGAAATACTGGTATAGAATGTTTTTTCAATGATGCCACAGCCAAGTTACAAGTAATAAATGGAATCAACGTTCAAGGATGATACCAAGCACTGTAAAGTGTTTTATTTTAACACACAGTAGCAATCAATCTATTTAATAATCAGAGGATTCAAAACAGGACAAACAAGCAAGACGGAGAAAAAGTCACAAAGCCTCGCAAATTATTTTATAAACAATAACACTCTAACAACTTATTTTGGACGCAAAAAAAACAAAAAAAATACTTTTCTACCTATGCAAAGTACGGGATACTTCGTAAGGGTAACATATATTGAAAATTTACGGAAAAAATTAGCGAAAACCATTTTATATGCCTAAATCTTTTCAATTTTTGAAGCTTGATAGCATCTCTAGCATAATGTGAAAAAATTAGTACAATACCCTTTCTACAGCATTTTTAAAATAAAAAAGAAAAAAAAAATCTTTCATTTAGTATATCGCATGATTGGGCTTTACGCCCAATTGTAGATCTGTTATGTTTTTCTTTGATATTGTTACATGTCAGCAAAAAAAATTTCAACCAATCACACCACACTATGTCGCTCATCGTTGGGGACCTTAAGCATTTCATCAACCAGCAAAATACACGTGGAGATCGACAAGAAAAAGAATCGAACAAGAAATTCTGAACACCTGCGATATTTTTACCAAGAATGCAACGCCAGGGATCGGTCGACAAAAGAACGACTCGGGCGAGGATGAAATGCTTTATAGGTCTCAACGAACAGTAATGAAAGAATACGTACACTCTAGCACGCACGTTCATCGAAGGTCTCCAACAAAACAGGAAAAAAATACGGGCAATGTAGAGAACCGGCCAAATGCGATCGGGCGACATGGAAAGACTCGGTTAACGATGAAACACTTCATGGAAAGCAATAACAACCATACGTATGGGCTCGTGCGAATCAGAAAAGATTCGGACGATGATGAAATGCTTTATAGAAGCAATGAACAGCACTCGATCCAGAAGAAAAAGGTTCACACGACAATGGCCAAAACAACGGAGAAGAACAACTATTGCCGACGGATACCGACAACGGTCGAAATAACGGAGAAGGACGACTATGACCGACGGATGCCGACAATGATCGAAATAACAGATAATGCTGACTGTGGCAAACGGCGAACGATTGAGTGGCGAACAAATAGAGAACGATATAAAAATGCGGGCTCCCGTGATGAGGAGTCAGTCTGGTTTGAAGCGGTCAACGACTGAGTCGAAAATTGGAAAGCGAAAGATTGGCAAGCGATAATTGGTGAGGTAAATAGTCCAGTGAAAAGTAGAGAGATAATTGAATAAATTTTTGCGGTGAACTTATTAAACTGGTTGTTTCATTTTTGCCTGAAATCCAGCAACCCTTTACGCACTACAATATCTAATATCTTCCGTAGAGTTATTGGGCTATTTAAGGCTCTTCTCTACCAGTCTTCTTTTTGTTTGGTATTTTAGGCAAAACTTTATACTTTTAATGTTTAAATGTGTACTTTTAGCTAGTCTTACGCGTTCTCACATTAGTTACTGAGGTTCTGCCTTTTAGCTCATAGTGAGAGCAGTAGTACTTTTACTTTGAAATTTAAGAATTGTTTCCATTCACTTCTAAACCTCAAATTACGGTGCAGCATTTGCCATGAATTAAATTTAAAAAAAAAGGTAATTACTGCAAGAACGCTTAAGATTGGTCGAAAGTGCACATTTATGCTTTAAAAGTGTAAAATTTAGGAAAAAACACGAAGAAGAGCCACAGAACACAGAAGAAAAATGTCTTGTACCAAATTTAAGCTTCAAAAATTGAAAAGGTACTGAGAAACTTCGTGCATTGGATTTAGTGAAATTGTGCAATTTGTATGGAAGGTGGTAAAAGGAGGGGAGTGTTTTTTTACTAATTTTTCGAGAAACAAAACTGATATATTTTAAATTTTAGTTCAGTAACGTTCACAATTTTTAAGAAAATAGAATTTTTGAAAAGTTGTGAAATTGTGTCACATTGTATGGGATGAAGTAGCAGGAGTTGAGCTAATCGGTTAATTTTTCCCGATATTAATAATAATGCTAATTAAGGATTAGATACAAAATTTTAGCTCGATGAAAACTATACGTATTGAGAAAATTGGCTTAGAGTATTTCATGAAAAAGTGCAGTTTGTATGGGAGGTGGTGGAAGGAGTGAGGGGTTCTTAGGGATTTTTCGAAAAAAAAACTACAATCATTATGTAACTGATATATTTTAAATTTTAGATCTTTGACTTTCACACTTTTCAATAAAATCGAATTTTTTAAAAGTCGTGGAATCCTGGTAATCGGTTAGTTTTTTTCCCGACATTAATAATAATGCTAATTAAGGATTTGGTACAAAATTTTAGCTCGATGGAATGTATACGTACTGAGAAAATTGGTGTATAGTATTTAATGAAAAAGTGTAGTTTGTATGGGAGGTGGGTAAAGGAGTGGGGGGGGGGGGATTTAAATAATTTGTACACGTAAAGATTTCATTTGGAATAGAAATAATATACTCTAAATTTCAAATTAATAGCTCTTATAGTTTCCAAGAAAATTTGATTACTACATATCATTAAAAATGAGTCACTTTGTATGGGAGGGGGTAGAAGGCGTGAGGGGAGGGATATAGGACCCAAAGCAGATTCGGAGCATACCTAATAAACTATGAAAGTTTCATTACAATCGGTTCAGCCGTTTTTGCGTGAAAGCCGGACAGACAGACAGAGAAGAATTTTAAAAACGTGATTTCCCGCTTAGTTATTGCTAAAATAAAGCAAAAAACTAACTTATAGCCATTTCTAAACAAATAACAGACAGACACTGCAATTATATTTATATGTATAGATGTATAGATTTCATTTCTCTGCAAACTCTATAGAGTGTGCTTATGGGTGTATGTGGTTCAAAGCATAAACAACAGAAACAGAGGAGCAATTGCGATCTTCGATTATATACTTGCTAATATATTCGTTTCTTGTAAGTGTTTTACAATTCATTAATGAATAGTTAAAACTAATTTATTAATAAATGTCCATTTAGTCCGCTTGACGACTCGTTAATGTATCGTTAACGACGCTCGTTAATGATCAAAACACGAACACTCGTTAATATAATTCATTAACGAGTCTTTAATGATTTCTTTTGTTTGCTGGGTTTCGATATGATTTTACATACTACAAAAGTTTCGTTTATCTCAAGACACAAACTATCAGGCGTGCAGGAGAAGTCAGCCCGATCAGCCATCGTTTTTCAAATCACTTTCAATGCATTTTTTTGAAATACACACTCGTAACAGCAGCTTGGTGTGAGCTACGTAAATTTCGATACGGCCGGCATTCGCTAAATATTTCAGATACTTTCGAAAGCGGGTGTGAATACACTATTAAATTAACACGTCATATTCTGTTAACTAAAGCCAGGAAAAATTCTAACAGGTCTAACAAATTCATTTGATTTCATTGATATTTCTCATAAGCTAATGTTTCCTAGTTCATTCCTGGTAAGCCCTTAACGACATGTTTAATATTTCCCTTTTACACAAATCAAAACGTTTACCGAATTTACTCTATGCATCAATCCAAAAAAAAGGAAGCCTTGCGCACTGAAACTTATGAAAATTTAGTGTCGGTGTCCTGAATAAAAATGTTCATCAGGTGTTGCGGAACTGAGAAGCTCGCCTAAAGGACAGAAAGTGGAGCGCTCGTCAGTCTGCTTCGTTCCCCAGATGGGGGAGCAATACGGCGGCAGTGAAAGGATTTTTCATTTTAACTATTAGTTTGTTTTGAGTTGTTATGAAACTTATAAGTCGGAAATTTGATTTGTTATCCGAATCGGCGCGTTCTAAAGGACGTAAAGTTTTGACCTATCGTATTATCAGGTGTATAAAAGTTGAAACAAAATAAAAGTATGTCGGACAGAGCTGCAGTGAAAGTGGTGTCACCCGAAAAAAGAAATGGGTCCTCGTTGTATTGATTTAATGGCCATGACCTACACCAAGGTACGTTGTGTCTGACTGTGTTAAAATTAAGTTGTAAGGCGAAAAAATATGATGAACACGTGATGTTGTTAAATTGGGTGCAATCACATGGAATCCTTGTCGTGGATGAACATGTGATATTACGGTATTATGTATTATTTTTCCAGGACGTTAATTTCAACTTTAATACTTACTATTAAAGCCGGTCGTTTTTTTTTCTCCACCCAATAGCGTAAGAGGCTTCTCTTTTGATTCAGACTCGGAAGATATGCTTATGATATCCTTTGGACTGTAAGATTTTCATTTCACCCCGTCGTTGTCCTGTCCTGAGCAAAACAAATATATTTAGACTGCTTCTCGTATTCAGCTGTAGAGAAACACTATAAATAGCTGAAGCGTGGCATTGTATGTATAAGAGATATCAAGTATTCTACTTTTAGATAGCTATTTCCCGTTCTCCAAGGTATTCACGTCCGTGCAGTTACTTAGCTATACTCGTACATTGTGTTGCTGTCTTTACCCAAGCTACACAATCCGCATCATATATACTGCAGATTAAATTTTAATATCCGCCAGCTGGAAGTGTATCTTATTCTTGAGTAATGCTATTTTGAATTCGTTTAACTTTAAATTGAATGAAACGTGAACTGGATAGATCAGGGTAGATAATCTACTAAGAAAACGGAAACACACTTTTATATTGGGTCCCATGATTACGACGTACAGATATTTATTTGATAGAATGGTATTCGAGTACTTTTCGAATAGCTGCATATTATAGTCGAACTAGCAGGAAAGAAAGTTGCTTTACTGCAGGAAATAATTCGGCTTATTTGAAATATAGCTAATTTGTTGATGTGCATTCTCTGTAGTGCTCCTACTTCATATTACGTTATTATCCGGTTGTGATTTCTTCTTTTTAATTCGGAAATAAACTTTAATTAATTTGGAAATCTTGCACATTAAAAAGTGAGCATCGAAAATTGTCAGTGACTTTTGTTTTATTATGAAAGGAGTTGAATGCAACTTATATCATTAAAAAGGTACTGTGTTATAAATATGCACAAACCAATAATCATGTTTGTATGTTGCCATTAAGGCAGGTAAGGAAACATACAAGAGGGATCCCATTTCTGCACTATATGCGTCCAATGCTGCTTGGCTTCGGTGATCGGACGAGTACCGGTAGATCGAGTACACGCAATCTATTTGAGGTAGTAAATGTGGAAATGGAAAATTGTTTAATTAAAGAATGCATACTGAAAGCATGCATATTGAAAGTATTTATCGAAGGCGAAAACCAACAACAGCAATCTTCAAAGCTTCCAAATTTCCATTGGTGTCCATTGCTCCTTGACTACAATTTGAAAATCAGAAATTGTGGTAAATTTTATTTAGTATTTAAAGGAGGAGAATGAAACTTATATGCAAGAATTGAGAATTTGTAATTATGTCAAAAACAAGATGAATTTCGTTATTTTACACAAGAAGTTGGTTGAATTTCGACCACAGGCGATACTAGTTAATTTCAATATACCAATATGGGTACAACAGGGTAAAAATTTGGTGTCATTTGGCAAAGTTATAGCAAAATTCTGTTGCTCAGGACACGTCCTGTGGAAGAGAATTTCCATCCTATGCCCCATTAGAGGATCTCAATTGGAAATTGATTGATTCCGAAACCTACCCACTATTGTCCAAGCACAAATTATCAACCAACTTCACACATCAGTAGAGTAATCCAGGTACTCTACGAACTTCACAGATCTTAGTTCAACCACTTAAGTACAACTCAAGTTGACTATCCCCACAAATTCCTATTGTACTATATATGAAAATATATCTGGGCTATCTGACCATACGAAAATCATTTTCATTTCTATGTACATAAATTAGAAACGCCCATCCACAGTAAAGTGTTTTGAAATATTTGGTTTAAACTGTGTAGTAGAAACTGTGCAGAAGAAAAATAACTTTCGCCATAAAAATATTATTCATACTTACGTGAATAGAAATTTTTAGACCGGCACCTTGCTTATCATTACGTTGTATTAATTTATTACAAGTACAATTTTATCTATAATTTTATTTTACTTCAATTAGCGGATTTTCGTTTAACTTTAAACGAAATGCGATTTCCTTGTTGTTACTAACAACGTTATTTTTTAATATCGAACATAAGATCTTGAAATGATTGAAGATTAGGAGTAAAATTTTGAAAATAATATGTGAAATTTGTACCATTGCGAAGGGTATACGTAACCAATATTATTTATGAGTATACTATCAATACGCATGTTATATTATGATGTTTTTATCTTTAGTCATGTTTAATCTGCTTTCAATAAAAATAGGATTATGATTGTGTTCTGTTGTTTGATGATAACATATCATTCCTCATAAATGTTAAAGAACGCAAATAACTGGTAATAGATTAGAGATAGGAGATTCAATACAAATTAATGCATTGTATTGTAGTGCATATTAAATTGTATTGCCACCGCCAGTAAACAAATCCGAGATAGCTACAGATTAAATTACTGAATATATTAAATATTTATTTTCTAAGATTCGGAAATTGTAATAAAGATGTATGTACTCGTACAAAAAACAAACTCTTTGTGAATATTATCGCATACCATAAAAATGATTTATCTTCAATGCATTATTTTCATTGTGAGCTTAAAACTTCGCATTAAAATTATTATGCAAACATTTACACTATATTGTGGGTGTACTGAGCACTGATAAGAGTTGTAATACGTTTATGCTGCATTCTGAATGTCATAAAATTTTAAGTTCTCAACGAGCGTTTATTGACCTCGAAAAATGAAACTTGATTATCTAGTATTTTAGTAATAATTGTTAGTGATATCAGTGCCGTAGTATTAGATTTTTTGTCGCCCCTCAAAGTATTACAATATCGTGTACTACTATTGGTCTGGTATAGTTTATAAGAAATAATCGAAACATAGCATCAATATTTCATTTCATTAACGGCCTCGCAACAATATCTTCACTTCCATCACCGTTCGTGTAAACCCTATCTAAAAAAAAATCAGTTTATTTCGAAATCACCGATGTCGCAACTGTTTTCTGAAAAATATGAAAATTTTAAAAAATAACTCATCCGCATCCTGTTCTCAATAAATAATTAACAAAATTATCCGAAAGTACTTTGTCAGCATCATTCTTGCAAACAACTTCTCAAAAAGATAAAATCAATATCTCAGCGAGGCTTCGCAATAACTTTTTAAAAAAAGGTAAAATTAAGAAAAACAAGAAAAAAAAATATCTGTCAACAAGTCGAACGCAACTTAATTAATTTTGGGACAAGTTGAGGATGCGTGGAAAGTAAATTTGCAGGTTAGGGTGGATAGGGAATACTAATTGAATTGGGGTTCTAGGCTAGGGCTGTAGTCAATTATTTATCACTTAACCGCGATTACGATCAATAGATCCAGTACAAATAATCAATATTTCATTCGTAATTCATATTTATGCAAGTTTGGTTTTTAATGGGGGGTGGTGAGGGTAGGGGGGTTGTATAACAAGTGGGTGGAAGTTGATATTTTTTCAATTTATTACTGGAATCACTCTCAAAATTCTTTGTATGGAATGTAATTTTCGTAGACGAAGTTAGATACAATTTTATGTACATGAAACCATACATTTGCATGGGAGGGGGTAGAGGAGATGAGGTAACCGTAAAATTGCTGATGCTGTTTTATTTCGTTTATCTTGAAAGGTTTCCGTACAAAATTCCAAGTGCATAGCGATTAATTTGTTGGCTATAAGTTCTCCTGCAATGACATTATAGCCCAAATCGGGCCTTGGCCTCCTGACCTCTTCAGGTTCCTTATTTTTTTTCCATTACTTATTGTGCAAGGGTTTTTAGCCCTTCGTACAATCCTCTATATACGAATTTTCATTTTCGCATAATGAGGTGGTCAAGATGTACCCACGCAAGTAGTGTGCTGAGATTATACTACGATCGGGATTTGAGCTTACGACCTTCTCATTATAGACCAACACGCTACCCACTAAGCTACACCCTTTTTTTTTGATAACAGCACATTCTATTGATCTCCAATGAAACTAACACAGCGCAAATGTGAACAACTATGACCCTAGTCCTGAGAAGTTAAGGCAAGAAAATTGGACTTACTTTCTTATTTTTCTTTGTTTGAAGCGTGTGTGTGTTTTTCCAGCTTTCTGAATTTTTTGTTGACAAAGATCGTTTTTGTTGTTGTTCATAATATCATTCAAAAATCTCAAAACCCGATGTCTGTCTGCGTCCTTTTTATCGTGATAGCGAGAAGGCAGCTGGAAAATTCAAATTTTATACACGTATTTTTAACAATAAGGTAAGGACAAGTTCATTAACGGGCCAAATAGATCCACCCCTTCTACCTCCTCCCATACAAAATAACTAAATTTCGAAATTTCATAATAAACGGGTTTTCTCGAATAGTAGGAAAGCTATTGATCTGCAATTTGGAATGTATTATTTTTATGATGAGTTCAATCTACTGTACAGAAATTATTCGAATCCCCCGACTAGTTCCGCCACATCCCATGCAAACTGCACATTTTCTTGATATATATTGTTTCAAGACCAATTTACTCCTTACGTATAAAATTTATTGGGCTGAAATTGTTCACCAAATATTTACTTAGAATTATTAAGACAAAACAAAAAAATCAGATGATTGGCTGCACTCGTTCTACCCCTTTCCATACAATAGAACACAATTGAACAACTTAACAAAAATTAGATTTTCTTGAAAAGTATGTATGAATGTTACTGATCCGAAATTTAAAATATATTGTTATAGATCTGGCAACCACGCAATATTGATCTTTCCCGAATATGCCAGAACAGTCCCCCAATATGTAAAAAGCCATAATCAAAGATCTAGAACCTTCCAGTATAGTCTAGACATACACCGACGGAACAGTATACTCCAAAATATAGGCAATTAAAGATCTAGAACTTTCCCGAATAGTCTAGACACACACCCAACGACACCTGACGGAAGCTTCGAGAATTGGGGAAAAATGGTATAAAAGCACGAAGCTGTCAGACGGGAGGCAGTCATTCAGCGACATCTATCGGTAAACGCGAAAAGTGCGAATAAATAAATTATCACTTGTGGTTTGGTGAATGTTTTCACAGTGCATTTCGAAATGAAAGAAAAGATTTCCGGATTCTACACTGTTACGCTTTATTATTCGTGACGTTTCGGTCTCTGCTGAGATAAAGTTTGATAAAGGTCTCAGCAGAGACCGAAACGTCACGAATAATAAAGCGTAACAGTGTAGAATCCGGAAATCTTTTCTTTCAAATTATTATTATTTTTAAATGAATTGTGTTTTACTTGAAATCCCGGCGAACTCCTAGCTCGCAACAATTGGTGTCAGAAGTGGGATTTCAAGGATAGATTCGGGTTAAAAATCGCGAGTGAAATTAAAATTCTCGAACGGATAATTTTGTGAGAGCGAAAAAGTTAAACTAAAATTCTCGAACGGACATTGAGAATTTTGTAAAATCGAATATTCTCGAGTGCTTTAGTGAGCAGTGACTTTAATTAGTGAAGTAAATTTAAGTGAATTCGAATCGCGGAAAAACTTGAAATAATCGGTAGTGAAAATGCCGCGTTATCTAAAGGACTTAAAATTAACGGAGCTGAAGGAAGAGCTCAGTAGACGCGAGTTATCTACGACAGGGAGCAAGTCTGAACTTGTCAGCCGTATGATCGAGACACTTGAGGCTGAGGGTGAGGATACAGATAGTTTTGAGTTCCAAATGAAAGAAGCTCGTGGAGAGGAGTGTTCTTGTACATCGGATGCTCTAACACAGTTAGTGCAACAAATGATGAACAAATTAGATCAACAAACAGTGGACATTAAACAACAATCAGCTGTGACAACGGACATGCATCAGAAATTAGACCAACAAAGTCAGCTGTCAGCGGACCTTAATGAAAAATTAGATCAGACCTCAAGGGACCTCAACCAAAAATTGGAGCTGCAAAATAATAAAATAGACACCATGTGTAAGGCAATAGAAGAAAACGTAGAAAAGAAACTTCGAATCTTCGAAGAACAAATTACGGAAAGGATATCCGGGATTTTAGAAGAAGTCGAACGCCTAAAAAGGGACTTTGAGCACGTTACGCACAAGGGTTTCAAAGCTCCAATCTTCGATGGACAAACAACGTGGGCTATTTATAAGACCCAATTTGAGGCTGCCGCAAGAAAAAATCATTGGAATGATCTGGAACGAGGAACGACTCTCACATTGACGCTAAGAGGTCCACCAGCAGAGGTTCTTCAAACGATTCCGCAGGAGCAACAACAGGATTTTTCAACGTTAGTCCAGACATTGGATCTCCATTACGGCAGTGACTACATGCGAGAGATCTACAAAACACAACTGTACAACCGAACCCAAGAGAATAGTGAAACACTTCAAGAGCTGGCACGCGATATTGAACTACTCACGCTATTATCGCCTCCCAATGCGCAACAGAGCAACGCAATGATACAGCTGTTTTCGCATTTAACAATGCTGTACACGGCAGAGAGCTGCAACAGGCGTTAAAATTGACAGGTAAGAAAACGATTGGCGAAGCCTTAGTATATGGGCTGACGTTCGAAGCTGCCAAGCAAAGCTCGCGGAGTAACTATCGAGTCCGAGAAATAGCAAAAGAGTGTGTGTGCCAGAAAGCAGAGTACACCAAGCGGAGCGAAAGATCTGGTGCCCCCCGATGCTGGAATTGTGGACAGGCAGGACACTTGAGACTCGACTGCCGTAAACCCAGAAAAGTGACCAACTATTGTTCCGGCTGCGCTGCTAAACAACACGAAGGCAGAGATCGTGAAGGTAGATCTTGCTCAAGAACTAGTCGTCAGAGTTCAAATCTTACACACGGTTTTGATAAAAGACGCCGGAGTCGATCGAAAACCCCGAGTCGGCAAGATCGATTGCAACAAGAACAATACATCGGGAAAGATCCTGGAAGCAAAGATAGGCATTCGAATAACGAACGGGTAGAAGTCGTCACGATCAAGTACCTCATGCGAATAATCGTTACAAGGCCGAACATGAGAAGCGATATGATCGAGAAGATCGCGAAAGGAAGAATGCGGGACGTGAAAAGGAAAGTAAACGTGCTGCCAAGGAGGAGAAGGAGCGCGAAAAGGACATGGAGCAAGAACGCGAACGTGAGAAGAAAAAAGAAGCCGGAAAAACCATTCATAGGATAACGACCGAACCAAAGGATGGAAGGAATCAGCGAAAACCTCGTACTAAAATGAAAGTGGTACATCTCCACCGTCTAACAAAGTACCATGGTGCCATGAAGAAATTGAACGACTCTATTCGGGACAAACAGGGACTAAGGAGAGGGTAATGTTATAGATATGGCAACCACGCAATATTGATCTTTCCCGAATATGCCGGAACAGTCCCCCAATATGTAAAAAGCCATAATCAAAGATCTAGAACCTTCCAGTATAGTCTAGACATACACCGACGGAACAGTATACTCCAAAATGTAGGCAATTAAAGATCTAGAACTTTCCCGAATAGTCTAGACACACACCCAACGACACCTGACGGAAGCTTCGAGAATTGGGGAAAAATGGTATAAAAGCACGAAGCTGTCAGACGGGAGGCAGTCATTCAGCGACATCTATCGGTAGACGCGAACCGGTGCAAGAACGCGATAGAACCATATCGGTGGTGCCATATAGTGCGAGTTAAATTAAAGCGCGAATAAATAAATTATCACTTATTTTTAAACGAATTGTGTTTTACTTGAAATCCCGGCGAACCCCTAGCTCGCAACAATATCAATTGAATGATGGTTATAGTTGCTTCACCACCTCCCATGCAGACTGCACAATTTCAGTAAATCAATTACACTAGATTTTTCACTACCTTTTCAATTTTTGAGTTTAAATTTTGTGAGAAAAATTAGTTCAATACTGTTACTTCTTCTACCACTCCCAATACAAAATTGCTTAAAATCAACAAATTCCTCTTTCATCTAGAGTATCGCATGATTGGGCCTTACGCCCAATCGTAGTTCTGTTATGTTTTTTCTAATTTCACGAGTAAAGCTTAATATATGTTCCAAGTTTCAATTACATACCTTGAGAAATTGCCGAGATATTAATATTTAAAAGTGTTTTCTTTTCACCCCACCTGACTCTCCCTCTTACAAGTATTGGCCCCCCTCTAATTTAATTATGGTTGATCTACATATGTGCGTCCTAATTGGTTGTAAAATATGATCTTATTGTGTTAAGTAATTTCGAAGATATAATCCTTGGAAAAAAAATTCGGCAGACAAGTGGTTTTTAGCCCCCCCCCCAACCTTTTTTGTAGTCGGATTAGATTAAAAAAGATCTGTTTGGCGAAATGTTGCAATCTCGATGTTTTTTTTTGAACCTCATTGTTTTTTTGCGTAGATTGCGATAAAAATATTCCAAACAATCGGTGAGTGGGGGAAGGACTCGAAAAATAGTAAAATTTGCTAATTTTCGACTGTTTTAGAGATTTTTGGCGATCCACTAAACTAAATTGGAAAACTAAAACTGAGGTTCAATCGATAATACATACTTTGACCTTTTAATTAATTGCTACAAAGTTAAATTTAGTTTATCTAAATCTGAGATGTTTTTGAAGACGTTTTTGGAAATTTTCAAAGAATTTGTGTTTTTAGAAAGAAATGAGTATCTCACAAGCTGTAAAAAATATATTCTCCCAAAATTTACGGCATCGCCTCTTAATTAATGCACTTGAAATAATTAAATCAAAATTCTGCAAATATTTAGCCGGTTTCATAGAAATACCATCTAATGAAGTTATTGCATAATATCTTTTCGAGTAAATTTTTTCTTAAGGGCTTTAAAAAAAAATAGGTCAAAAAAACATTGAGATCGCCTTTCACACCTCACGCCTCAAAAATTAGGTAATGGTGCTCACTTACAATCAAATCTACAAACTACCCAAAATTCAACTTCTTTTCTTGGAGTTATGAGTCGTACGGCGGAGGGATAAATTTTGTTACTAGTAAGGGATAAATTCCTCGCAAAAGCCGGACTCCAAAGCTATGTAAATTTTCGTAATTTTGGAAACCATATAGAGAGTTCGAGCTGAGAGGGTGTAGTTAAAAATATCGTATGCACACATTCAGGATCAACGTAGAAGAAACACTTAGAATGTCCAATAAAACATAGTCAGTTCTTGTTCAGCTGGAAGAAAACGATTCAGGTTGGTTTTTGGATCGGGGTGGTCTGATTTGACTCTGATTAGAATGTAATTTTCAGATTATTCTTAAATTGCTGTGTGTAACGACTTTATTTTGTAGATTTGCTGAAGAACTACTACTAATCATATTGATTAGACATTTATTTAAACATGGTTGGACAAAACGTGCAAGTATGGTTGAGCAAAGCTTTTGAAACAAAAGATTTTCGGATTTCACACTGTTATGCTTTATTAAATGTGATGCTTCGGTCTTTGTTGAGATATTTAAGAAACTCCTCAGCAGAGATCGAAACGTCACATTTAATAAAGCATAACAGTGTATAAGCCGAAAATCTTTCCTTTTAATTCGAAATGCACTGTGAAAACATTCACCAAGCCAGCAACAGTTGTGTTTAAAACGAAACACGTGTTAGTAGTTTTCGATTTTTTCAATTTCGACGATAAGAAAATATGTATTCTGATTTCTGCTTATGTCAAATAAGCTACAATAATTTTAGGAGATAAAAGATAAAAATTTGAAACTAAAGCCGATAGCAATATCTTGGAAGAACATCATTTCTGTGATAAATATAGCAAGGAATTCCATGGAAGATTTCGCAAGATTGTGCCACATTGTTGAATTTTCTAAAATTTTAGCCTTTGTACGAGAGGTGGAAGAAGGATTGGAGTGAATTTGATAATTTGCTGACGAACTACTCTGATTGCGAGAAATTTCAACCTCCGGGTTTTGAAGGATTTTTGCTATTTGAGGTCCCAGAAAAAAAGTAGGTTTTGTTGTGACGGAAACCTTAATATAAAAGGGTTGAGGTGGTCCGAAAAATTGGATAGCATTGTCTGGTAAACCTAGATTATATCGGGATGAATCGGTAACCGGAAGCAAAAGCAATAAACCAAGAAAATTTTTTTTTACTAAGTGCGATTTTTGTTTAGTCCTCAATCGGGACAAAAATAATTCCGTGTCAGAGCTGCAGTGCTTTAAAAAGGGGAAAAATTTATAATTACTTTTGCCATATTCGCTGAACATTTTTTTGAATTTTCAATTGGAGATAGGTGGAACTTTGTTTGGTAGTACACTGGTGTGGATTATTGCCTGCTATAAAGTACATACATTGCGCATATGGGAATCGGACACCTAATATTAATTTTGCTCTACGTGCAAGCATCTCTTAAGAAATGCTATATAGGTAGCTATTATAAATTATATTAAATTTTTTTTTGCAGATTTTGAGAAAAGTTGTGTATTTATATCATCAAACTGCACAGCTTTTGTAGAATAAGTGAAAGAATTTTAGTGATTTTTACAAAAATTGTTATAATCATAAAAAAATTGCAGTTTTAGTTTATCTTATTATTGTTAACAGTTAAAAGTAATACAAAAAAAATTAAATAATCTCGGTAGTATGTACTGTGAGCATCCTACCATCCATATCTGTTTAAAAAACTATGCTATATTAATTTTCTCCGTGGAATATAGGTAATACCAAATAAAATTTGTTTGCTTGGAAGTAGGACATAAAAATGTGAATAATTTTAGATAAACAAATTTATTATCCCGTTCTCATGACTTTCCTAGGAGGCTCAATATCATTGTTATTTTCGGCTTCACTTTTCACAGACTCAAGGATTTTGTTCATTTGAAATCGCGTCCAATCGAAAAGTATAGAAAGAGTTGATTGTTTCTTGTATAATTCTGCGATATAATCAGTCGCATTTGCCTGGCTGTTTGATAGCTGGGTACTGGTTCCTTTAAGAAATTCTACTACGTCATCATTGAGCATCTTACTCTCGCAAGACGGTATCTCCTCCAATTTGCTCAGGTAGGGTAACTTTAACATTTCAAAGGACTTGAAACCGGCTTCTTTTAGGTATTTCTCCCAATATGCGATAGCGTCGTGTTCCAATTCAATTTTTTCGTAGTAAGCCGCAATTTTTGAGGACGAGTGAATATTTGATTCCGTTTGAAGAAATTGACGCCTCGATCTTCGGAAGTGGGAGATACGCGATGCTTCATTGGTCCTATTGCGTTGTTGCCTTATATCTGGATGACATGATAGAACCGAACGTATCATATTTGGACGATATTTGTACTCCTTGTAGCGACGCTGACGAACACATTACGATGTGTTCGATTTCTTCGGAAATTTTCTTATAAAAATTTTCCATTTTGCTAGTTTTTCTAAGTTTACGTTCAAATGTGTTAAAGTTGAAATGTTTCCACTATTTACTATATAATGGAAAATAATAATTATCACAAATAATATATTAACACATTTTAACCATACATTAAATTACTATTTACATAATAATTACCTTTCTTAATTGGAGTTAAAAGAATTAGTTGGCAATTTATTTAATTTGTGTAACTAGAGGTGGAGGTAAGACTTTCAAATAAGATAATTGGTATTGTAATAAGTAAATTGTTCAACGTCGCCGAGCCAGTATGAACAATATCAACGTTAACATTCATGACACTACATCATCTGTCAACAACACGATATCGTAACACCAGAACATCGCAGTATGGCAACATTACGATATCGTAACACCGCAAAATCGAAGTATGGCAACACTACCCGCTATAAAAGAAGCAGCAGTGCACCGGAGCAACATTCTTATTCATTACGTCTCTGCATCAGCATAGGTCTAAGGCTTTTGTAATAGAATCTTTCCTCGAAGTCTCTGCATCATCATCGGGTCTAAGGCTCTTCGAGGACATTAGCTACGTACTCTTCACCAAACCATTAAGTGAACATGCAACACGTACCCAGAAAAGTCGGTTTTCGCCAGAGTCCGGCACACCAAAGAAACGATACCACTGGATTATCGTAGTATTATACAAACATGTACTATCTGCATACCAGATGAACGTATTTATCCTGTACAAATAATCATAGATATTTACAATCACTGCGAGTTTACTATTTAAGCAAGTAGATTTTAAAACACCGCGTTCACAATTATTATAACGTTTAGCTTATAAGCATTTAAATAAAGATATTAAAATGCGGTAGGGGTCGCTGGATTTCAATTAAATAAATAAAACCACCAGTTTAACAAGTTAACTGTAATGTAAACCGCAACTTTTATTGTATTTCAACTAAATGGTTATTACACTTTCGCTTATGATTGACCCGTCAATCGCTCCAAACTGGACTATCCATTCACCAAAAACGCTCTCCTATTTATTACTTTTGTCGTCCGAATTATTCCTCTTTTCGTGAAAATTTTTTTCTCGGCCGTGCGCTCTTAATTGCTTCATCATCGTCCGAATATTTTTACTATTTGTATGAGCCCATACGTGTGTTTTTTTTTGCTTACTATAAGAAAGAAAGGAAGCAAAGCGAACCTCGGTAACTACCGCCCGATAGCCATCACTTCAGTGCTCTCGAAAGTGATGGAAACTGCTGTCACTCGCAAAATCATTCACTATATCGAGAATAACAACTTATCCACGATCGCCAATACGGTTTCCATTCTGGAAGGTCGACGGGAGATCTCTTGGTCTACCTAATGGAACGTTGGAACTCTTGCTTGCACAAATACGGCAAAGGTCAAGTTCTTGCTCTTAACATTGCAAATGATTTTGACAGAGTTTGGCATGAATCTCTCCTTGTTAAGCTAAAGGCCATTGGTCTCGATGCTACTCTCATTCGATGGACTGAGAGTTTCCTGTCCGAACGCAATATATGAGTCGTATTAGATGGCGTTACTTCTTCCTCTTTCCCAACTAATTCTGGTGTCCCTCAGGGCTCTGTACTATCGCCTACTCTCTTCTTAGTATTCATTAACGACCTTTTGTCTTCTACTCTCAATCCAATCCATAGTTTTGCAGATGACAGTACTTTAGATAACATTTTTGAATTTAACTCTGCTGCGGATTCTCACAAGCAATCTATTGCTTCCAAACGAAGGGAATTATACAGTTCGCTGGACTGCGACCTCGACTTAATCCTGGAATGGGGCAAGAAAAATAGAGTAGAGTTTAACGCTGCTAAAACACAGGCCTGTCGTCTTTCCCTCAAACGTGATGTTTCAGCGTCATCGTCTAATTTAGCCTTTAATGGCGCACCAATTAGCCCTTTAGATGAATTTATCGTATTAGGCGTAAAATTAAATAACCATCTTGATTGGAGCAAACATATCTTTGCTGTTGCCCTGGACACCTTTAAACGCCTAGGTATCCTTCGTAAATGCAAAAAATATTTTACGCCTCACGACTTAGCTACCATCTACAAGGCTTACATTCGACCTCGCTTAGAGTACAATTCGCATTTATGAACTGGGGCACCCAAAACACACCTTGCGCTGCTCGATCGAATCCAAAAACATGCGTTCCGATTAATTGGAGATGACACCATTACGATTTCTATTGACTCCCTCGAGCATTATAGGAACGTTGCAGTACTCAGCATTTACTATCGCTAATTTCATGGTAAATGTAGTGCGGAACTTAGATCACTTATTCCTCCTCTTTACAGTTTTCCACGAAATACTCGTCAAGCTAAACGCGCGCACGAGTTTACCATCAGCCCTATTCCTACTCGTACAGTGAAATATAGACAGTCATTTATCCCCCGAACGTCCAGACTTTGGAACGCATTGCCTGCTAGCATATTTCCAAGCAAGTATAACCTTCAGCGCTTCAAAAATAATGTCCATCGGTACTTCCGTCTCTCTCCCCCAAAATTCCCATAACACTACAAAATTTCATCCTCTTCCTAAACCGACATAACTGTGCAATGCATTATAGGGTGGCACCCTAAGCTATAATCGGTGCTATAAGAAAAATAAAGTATTTCATCGCAGTCGGCTGCTTCACTACATTGCCCGTGTTGTTTTTGTTGTAGATCTTCGATGATAGTGCGTGGTAGAGTGTTTGTTCACAGCAAATAATATTTTAAAATACGACAAGTATTATTATTAAATCTGTGTTCCAATTTAAAGAGGTTTTCAAAATCAAACGTCGCGTGAATTAAGAAGTCTAAGCCAAAGATTAAGATTATTTTGTTAAAAATTGGTACGAACATATAAATATACCTACCTTGTAATACAACTCATATAAAAATTCATAAATACATTTTCATCTTCTGTTTTACTGATTGAACCCATTAAGTAAAAGTAACGGATAATTTACTCCCTAAATTATATTATAGAATCATCTACTTGTACTATGGCACTACAGCCCAAATCGGGCCTTGTCCTCCTGACCTTCAGCTTCCTTAACACTTTTCATTATTTATTGTGGAAGGGTTTTTAGCCCTTCGCACAACCCTCTTTCTACGGATTTTTCATTTTCGTAGATTGAGGTGACCAAGGTATACCCAAGCAGGCAACATGCAGGAATTATACACCGATCGGGATTTGAACTCACGACCTTTGCATTGTAGATCAACACCCACTACCCACTAGGCTACACCCTATATTATAAAATACTTATTTTAAATTAAAGTACCTGTTTTACTTGTGAATTTAATTTATTGCAGTGTGTTCATTAAAAATACTAATAAAGAAATAAAATTCTACAGAATGTGCCTTTAGACAACTATACTAGTATGTATACTAAATAATTTCAAGCCTTCTGAAAAAATTTTATATTGAATATTTTGCGGCTTAAGACGTATTGCAAGTAAGTAATTATTGAAAAGTTTAATGCTACACCACATTTTTAAGGTTTTGTTTAAAGAATATGTAGGTTTCTGACGTAAATTCTAAATCTGAGTACGGGACAAATAATAAAAAAAATTGGACGTATTGGGCATCCGATGAACTATAATTATAATTTTACTTTATTATTCTAATAATAAAAGAATTGGTTATTATTGTAGTGTGAGGAAATGAATTTCAAAAATAGTGCACTTTTCAAACTTTCAACCCGTTATAATGTCAGGTTCATATAGACTCAGGCCCGGAGACCTTGGTCTGAGTATAAATTAAACGACGTCCGACTCGTTCGAGTGATCTTTATTGAATGAATTAATATACAGCGGTATCGCCTTACACCGTTATATCTCAAAATTCAATATATGTAGGTATTAAGTTTGTCAGAGCTACATCACCTCTAATTTGCTTAAAATTTTAGAGATGGGTAGTGTAAGGGGAGCGAGGTGGTGGGCGAAAATGTCGAAAAATTCCACTAATGTTTTTAGGGCTGTGGTAAAGTTCAAATTTTACACGTACAAACATTCACTTGATAAACATAAAGAAAAAAACATAACAGAATTATGATTATTTATTATATTTATGGCTTAAAGCCCAATCATATGATACTCTAGATGAGATGGAAAAGACTTTAATATACCGGAAAATATGTCATCTCAAATTCTTTCGATTAGTAAATAAAGACTTTTGCATGGAGGCGGTAGGAGTAGAGGGGGAGTTTTGTATTTTTCGTATATGACACCGAACATGGCACGCAAAATGTTTTCAGCTGAATTTAAAGTTCTTAGTTTTCATTATTTTGAAAGAATTTGGTCATAGTTTTTCCTGAAATTGGGGCATTTGTATGGGACCACCACCAGAGGAAGTGGAGCGTTTAAGATGGTTTTGAAACTGCTTATCATCATCCTTATCACCATACTTTTGATTCAAATTCAAAGTCGATAGCTCTCAAATACTTGAAGGAGAAATGCTTTTTTTTGAATTTATAATACAGATATTTGTATGGGAGGTGGTAGAAGGAGTGAAGCGGAGCTGATAATTTTTTCTAACACTTATTTTAAAACAAATTTTTTTCGTATTATTAATATTTCTATTTGTATACTTTATACAAAATATCAAGTTAATAGCTTTAACAGTTTCAAAGAAAAATAATTTAATTTAAAATTCAAAATTTCGTGAAATTTGTATGGGAGAGGGTAGAAGGCGAAGTTGATAATTATTTTTAAAATAAATTGGAATTTTAGTAAAATTAATTCTGACAAAATTTCCGTCTTTTCAGCTTTACTAGTTTCAATGAAAATCGAAAATATGTATTTTTCAAAATTGTCCATTTGTATGGGAGGGGGTAGAAGGAGTAAGGGGGTCGGGTCAATATTCGGTGATATTAATGACATCTATATCATAATACTTTGGCCTAGATTTCAAGTCGATAGCTTAAATAGTCTCAAAGAAAAATCAATTTCTTAGTATTTCGAAATTTCATGAAATTTGTTTGGGAGGGGGTAGAAGGAGTGGGGGATATAGCCCATTCACGAATTTAAAGTTACTTTTTTGCTAAAATTTACACTCAAAATTTTTTAGCACTATAGCTCAAAGCTTTCGAGAGTTATGCTGTACACAGACGCACAGACGGAGAGACAGACAAATAGATGGACAGACGGTCACTCGGAATCGAGGTTTTTGAGCGACAACAAATATTTCTGTACCCTTGGCGGCTCTGTGCGAGCGTTATTTCTTAGCGTTATAAACGGTAAGGCAAACACAATATACTCTCAGATTTCATCTAGAGTATAATAATAATTTGAACCCGAATTGTTATCCACCAGCACAACGTGGCTCATGTGCATTGAAAAAAAATACAAAAACTAAAAATTTTGGAGTGAAATTTTAAGCTACAAACAGGAAATATGTAAAATTGATTTAAAAACATAACAGCATTTATTACAATTATTGTGGTATAAGTTCAGGGAAAATTTAAAGTTTCTGATTTTTCTAGTTTTAATAGAAATCGATATACCGATATCACCAAAATTATGCATTTTTATGGGAGGTGGTAGACGGAGTATACGGATCAATTCGACATTTTTAAACGTTATTGATATTTTCATTATTACATTTGGTTAAAATTTTAATTCGACATCTTTGATAGTTTCGAAGAAAAATAATTAAACTAAGATTTCGAAATTTCATGAAATTTTTATGGAAGGGGGTAGCAGAACCGAAGTAAAGTTGATAATTTTTTCAAAACTAATTGAAATTATAATGAAAATAATTCTGGTAAAAATTCGTCTTATTAGATTTGCTAGTTTCAATGCAAATCGAAGAAATGCATTTTTCAAATTTGAACATTTGTATGGGAGGGGGTAGAAGGAGTGAGGGATCAGATCAACATTTTTTCACGTTACTGATATTTGCATTATTATATTAGGCCTAATTTTTAATGCGATAGTTTTAATAACTGTGGAGAAAAATCAATTTTTTTAAATTTAGAAATTTCATGAAATTTATATGGGGGTGGGGAGGATGTAGCTCGTTCACGAACTTACAGTTTTTTTTTCTAAAAACTGAAATAAAAAATGTTCAGCACGATAGCTCAAAGCGTTTGAAAGCTACGTTGTAGATAGACTCGGAATCGAGGTTTTTGTCCGCTAACATATATTTCTGTACCCTTGACGACTGTATGCGAGCATTATTTTTCAGCGTCACAAACGGTAAGACAATTGCAATATACTCTCAGATTTCCTCTAGAGTATAATAATGTATAAAAGTTTAAAATATTAACTGGTTGAATACCTTCAAAACTTTTACTCCCTCCCAAATCTTATACTAAATCCTTAATTAGCATGATTATTAATATCGGGGAAAAATAAACCGATTATCTTTTTCTCTTCTACTCCATCTCATAC
The DNA here is from genome assembly GCA_963669355.1 of Chorisops tibialis. NCBI lineage: Eukaryota > Metazoa > Arthropoda > Insecta > Diptera > Stratiomyidae > Chorisops > Chorisops tibialis. The sequence goes on from OY770264.1 coordinate 21,168,648, forward strand.
AATGTGACACAATTTCACAACTTTTCAACAATTCGATTTTCCTGAAAAGTATGAATGCTACTGATCTGCAATTTAAAAAATGTCAAAAGCATGATGTTTATAGTTGTTTTTCGAAAAATCACCAAAATTCCCCCACTTCTTCTACCACCTCCCATACAGACTGCACAATTTCACTAAATCTAATGCACTAAGGTAGAGCTAGGGTGTAGCCTAGGGGGTAGCGTGTTGGTCTACAACGCGAAGGTCGTGAGTCCAAATTCCGGTTACGCATAATTCCAGCACACTGCCTGTTTGGGTATACCTTGATCCCCTTAAAATATGAAAATGAAAAATTCGAAGATAGTGGGTTGTGCGAAGGTCTAACAACCCACAATTGACGATGAAAAATGCTAAGGAACCTGAAGGTCAGGAGGCCAAGGCCTGATTTGGACTGTAGTGCCATTGTAGAAGAAGTAGAATGCACTATGTTTCTCATTACCTATTCAATTTTTGAACTTTAAATTTGGTACAAAACATTTCCATAGCTACTCCAGCGTGATGTGAAGCAAATTAATTCAATGCTGTCACCTCTTCTACCATTCCCCATACCAAATTTTCTTAAGAACACAAAAATTTGTATTGTGATTGGGTTTTAGGCGCAATTTTAGTCCTCTTACGTTTTCCAGGTCAAAGTTAGACTTTTTTTTCAAATTAACTTAAATTGCAACTATTTACATTTTCTTAATGCTCTTCAATACGCATATGATCTCGATTCACCCCCGTGAGCACGAGCTTGTCTCTTACAAATACGAGTATCATGTTTTTTTTTAATTTATGGTTTTAATTCCAAACGGCATTATGGTCAAGGAGCCATTAAACTAAAAACCGATTGTAATGAAACTTGCACAGCTTGTTGGGAATGCTCCGAAATGTAATCTGCCCTTGGTTTTATATCACTGTCCTCACGCGTTCTACCCTCTCCCATACAAAGTGACTTATTTTCAAAAATATATAATAATCAAATTTTCTTGGAAACTATAAAAGCTATTAATTTGAAGCTTAGAATATATTATTTCTATTATATTATTTGAATACCCCTACTCCTTCCACCACCTCCCATACCAACTACACTTTTTCATGAAATACTATGTATACATCAATTTTCTCAGTACGTGTAACTTTCATCGAGCTAAAAAATTGTGTACTAAGTCCTTAATTAGCATTATTATTAAAATCGGGAGAAAATTAACCGATTCGCTTTACTCCTTTTACCACCCCCCCCCCATACAATGTGACACAATTCCACACATTTGCAAAAATTCGATTTGAAAAGTGTGAATATTACTGATCTGATATTTAAAATGTTTCGATTTCAATACTATTATATTTGTTTAATGGAAAATCACAAAAAGAAACCCCATTCTTTCTTCCATCTTAAAGCCCAATCATATGATACTCTAGATGAGATGGAAATGACTTTAATATACCGGAAAATATGTCATCTCACATTCTTTTGAATAGTGAATAGAGATTTTTGGTGGTAGAAGTAGAGGGGGAGGTTTGTATTTTTCGTATATGACACCGAACATGGCATGTAAAATGTTTTTTTGCAGAATTTAATGTTTTTAGTTTTCATTACTTTTAAAAAAATTGGACATAGTTTTCCTGAAATTAGAGCATTTGTATGGGAGGTGGCAGAGGAAGCGGATCGTTTAAGATGATTTTGAAACTGGTTATCATCATCCTTATCACCATGCTTTGATTCAATTTCAAAGTCGATAGCTCTCATTTACTTGAAGGAGAAATGCTTTTCTTGAATTTATAATACAGATATTTGTATGGGAGGTGGTAGAAGGAGTGAAGCGGAGCTGATAATTTTTTCTAACACTTATTTCAATTATTAAGAAACAAATTCTGGCAAAATTTGATGTTAGTACTTTTTCTAGTTTTAATGGAAATCGATAGAATGCATTTAACAAAAATTATGCATTTGTATGGGAGAGGGTAGAAGGAGTGTACGGATCAAAGCAAATTTTTTTTCGCATTATTAAAATTTCTATTTGAATACTTTATAAAAAATATCAAATTGATTGCTTTGACAGTTTCGAAAAAAAAAATAATTTAATTTAAATTTAAAAATTTCGTGAAATTTGTATGGGAGGGGGTAGAAGAAGTGAGGTAAGGTTGATAATTATTTTTAAAATAAATTGCAATTATAGTAGAATTAATTCTGACAAAATTTTATTTTTTCAGCTTTACTAGTTTCAATGAAAATCGAAAATATGTATTTTTCAAAATTGTCCATTTGTATGGGAGGGGGTAGAAGGAGTGAGGGAATCGGGTCAACATTCCGTTATATTAATAACATCTATAACATAATACTTTGACCTAAATTCCAAGTCGATAGCTTAAATAGTTTCAAAGAAAAATAAATTTCTTAATATTTCGAAATTTCATGAAATTTGTATGGGAGGTGGTAGAAGGAGTGGGGGATGTAGCCCATTCACGAGCTTAAAGTTAATTTTTTGCTAAAAATGACACACAAAAATGTTTAGCACTATAGCTCAAAGCTTTCGAGAGTTATGCTGTAGACAGATGGACAGACGGTCACTCGGAATCGAGGTTTTTGAGCGACTACAAATATTTCTGTACCCTTGGCGTCTCTGTGCGAGCGTTATTTCTTATCGTTACAAACGGTAAGGCAAACACAATATAGTCTCAGATTTCATCTAGAGTATAATTAATGCACTTCGTAAGTAATAAAACACTAACTTTATTCTTTCGCTTTAAAATAATGAAATAATTAATTTGACTTTGTTAAATCGCACTTATTATTGATATTTCAATGTATAGGGTATGTCGGTCAGCTGAATTTCATCACTTTTGAATTACGAATGCCTCCTGGTCATCCTTCTCGTGCTAATAGTTCAAGGTCGTAAGCAATTGAAGATCGGAAATAGTTGATGACCGATCTAGTGCAAAATAGATCCTTTTCCCAGAATTCGTCTGCGAATGAAACTTCCGTTTCCGTTGAGTAATAACGGATATTCTTATCAAAATGCTCTTTGCCTTATTTCAATTCAAATCATATTTATTCGTTCTGAAAGAAATATGCAAAAGTTTAAACCGTTTTCGCTAGAATTATTGAAGAGATCACTATGTGAATGTCTTCATTTTTATCGCACCATTGTTGTTTGGAGTAGATTTAAATTTCCATTTTATTAAGTAGGTATCTCATTTCGTATGCACAAAGATAAAAGTAAAAGTTCTATCAAATAAACAAGAACCGATCTATGAAAAAAATTTGCATGTCGATAATAATTTATAAGCTGAGAATCAGCATAGTGTTTATATTTGCTTAGAGACGTGTAACATTTTTGGGCGCACTTAGGCTAATCGTGTTTAAAACGTGTTAATTAAATGAAAAACACAATTATTGCTATTTACATTCAAAATTTCGCACATTCAACTTGACCTGAAATAGAGTCATGGTCAGGAAAGCGCCACACAAGCTTCCATACGATAATAGTGGAGAAATAGTCACCTGTACTGTAAACAATAGCGAATTGGCAGCATGAGATTCATTCAGTATTTATTCCTACAGTGCTCAGTCAATGACAACGCAAATTAAATGTACGTCTATCAGGTACTGCTAACCTGTTCATAGTGCAAATAACAATATCTACCTATATAATAAAAATTCATACGTAATAACACTGCTAGCACACTTACGAATATAATGTAATATTAGTAGATTAGCATTCTTCTTTCGATTTCCAATAATCGTCTGTTCACGTCACAATCGTTAAATGTTATCACCTATCTTATCATTTCGTGACCCAGTCGGGTATTTTTTCAGAGTGCGAAAAAAAATATAGTAGAGCATTGATAACGCTAATGAACGGAAGATATGTCGTTTAGTTCGGTAATCGCGCTCGGGAACTAACTAAGAGATCTCAAAAGATTCTCAGCAACAAGTGTCTCACACATCGCCGAAATTCATTCAGAAGAAAGAACTCAATTATTATCATCGGTGTTAGCACTTTCAGTATTCGCTGAAACTTCAGAAGCGAAACTTTACAATATATTATTGAAAAATCTTAAAGTGCTTATCACGCTTCTGCGTACTTTCGATCGGATTTTCTCCACATAAAAAATATTTTTTATTCCTTTCGGATCAGGCAAAGTTCACTTACTTGCATATGCGATCGTTGTTCTTCAGAAAAACAAAGAAAAGCTCAGATCTTCGATTGTACATCGATCATCGCGACTATAATTGCACCAGCACAATATCGGAAGAAAATTCTGTAGCTAGAGTTCTGTGATCGGTTAGTTCTAGTGATAATAAGTGCTCATATCAGTGTGATCTTGATTTGTGAATTGCGGAAGCGAAAAGAAAATCAATGTGCTACATTATAACACTAAATAATCTTTAGTACATATTGTGAAGTTGTGTGAGCACGTGTAATCGTGGATCTATTTAAGAAAAAATCGATGGTGTCTATTTTTAGAAGATTGCTTCGTTCTCTGTGAACAAGGAAAAGAGTATGTTGATCTTTTTTTTTTCAAAATTATGAAAATTATTTCTGTATTCTGTGAGTTTAAAACTGAACAAAGGGCTTCATTTGAAAGTTACGCTACACAGTAGTGTTGCAACATTGTAAATGGCATACGTAGTTTGTGTTTTTGATTATTTCAAATGCTCTAGTTTATTTATTATTAGCCGGCAAGGAATTTCGTGCTAGTCAATAGACAAATGTGATTTTCTTAGCATAGTAAACTTGAACTGAAAGCATTCGAAATTTGTATTAAAAATAATCAGGGCGAGGTTCAAAATTACCGATAAATTTCCTTTTTATTTTAATGAGTTTCGAAATTGATCATTATTTTTTGGTGTTTTTCCTTAACATAAATCCGGTTATTGTGATAACAGTTCTTTCATACAATTTATACGAATAAACTTTTGAAAAGTTTATTTTTGTATTTAAGGAGAAATTTGGAGGTTAATGACTTGAACAGCGGTATTTTAGTAATTCAGATTCATAAGCATTTTGAATCAAAGGCTTCTTTGTGGTGGTTATACGGATTTAGGTTTAAATTTGAGCAAATTTTATACTGAATAATACAGTTTTTTGTTCAGTCAATGTCTAATTCGTTACCTTGAAAACAGTGCATAATGTAGCTTCGATACAGCTGTTTATTGCAAACAAAGTGCGTGATTCATTATAAAGCTGTACTATGTATGTTATGTACGTTCATTTTTCAATTACTTTATTATTTTAATAATAAAGTATTGTGATCGACACAGAAAAAAAAATTTGCTACTCTGAAATTTTGTTTTTTCGCGTTTTATGACTAAATTAGCCTAAAAATGCAAAAAAAAAAATCCGTCGCACCGTACGCCGTACATATGGACTCATATCTCCGAGACCGTTAAAGGTAAAATGTTTGTTTTTGGGTGGATTGTTAATTGGGTAAGTGAGCTTCATTATCTAAATTTTGGGGAGTGTCAGATGGAAGGGGAAGGCGGGGGGGGGGGGGGAAAGAGTCAAAAACTACACTTGCTAATATCTCCACTACGAATGCAAGTTGGATGCTGAAAATCAGCATAAGTATAGAGAGGGTTGTGGGACAAACTTTAAGAATAATTTAATTTTTTTATCTGAAAAGGGGGCTAAAAACAAATGTTCGGCCGATTTTTTTCCAAATGATTATATCTTCGAAATTACTTACCATAAAAAAATTGTATTTTGGTACCATGAATGCGGCATACAGCTCCACCAAAATCAGCTTAGAAGGAGGCTAATTATTGTAAGGGGGAGCAGTACGCCCCTGTCGATACTGTCTTATGCTTGTTTGACGTCAACAAATATTTAGTGCACATCGATCTTTTGCAGCACCTGTTTAACTGAAAATATCTGGTCCGTGGTCGATCGCCCAGCTCTAATTCCACCTTGGTATTCACCAATTACTTTGTCAGTATAGGGCTTAATTCTCTTTCCCAGATTTTATCAAGATTTTATAAGACGAACACAACAACGATATTCCTCGGTAGTTTTCGCAGCAGAGCTTATCACCTTTTTTTTAATTGGACATATGGTACTCCTGCGCTAACTTCAGGAAGTGTTTCCTGCGACCATATGTCCGCAACTAATCTATGTGGAAGATATGCTATGCAGCTGTCGCAGGATTTCAGAAGTTCAGCTGAATTTTATCAGCGCCCGGCGCATTGTTGTTTGGGTGGGTCTTGAGGTTTGTATTTACTTCTTCAAGTGTGGGAAGACTCAAAGAGGATCTTTCATCAGTTGTTACATCAGTTGTGCGGATGATTGCCTCGAATTGAGAAGATGTTCATCCATCGCCCATCTTTGTTTTATATCTTCCGCATGACTTATAATATTACCTTCTGTATCTTTGCAGAGGGTCGTTTTCTGTTAGTATCCTTCTTTCATCCTTTTAACAATAGGATACGCCGCTCTCGTGCTGTGTAACTTAAAATATTCGTTCATGTTTTTACATTCGTTATTCTTGTACTTCCGTTTTTTTCTGTCTGCAGATTTTGTTTGTAAATCGTCTAAGATTATTATATTTATCCTGTTTGGTTCGTGTCGACCGTTCCATTAATATTTTGTAAGAACCAAAAACTCCGTTCTAAGGCATCTTGGCATTCGTTGACGAACCAATCACTTCTTTTGCGCCGGGGTTGTTGTCCTATCACGGCCTCTGCGACAGATGTAAAGCCATCCTTGATGTTTTGCTACATTTTTTCTATTGTCATGCTGGTTGCTGTTTTGCATCGTCGCGAAGTATCTCTTCAAGGCTGATACGTACTGCGCAACTACTTACTCATCCCTGAGATTTCCAATGTCGAATATTGGAACCGGTTGTGTTTTTGAGTGTCGATTTGCCATTCGGCATTGGAACTTTGTCTGTACCAAAAAGTGTCTGTGTCGCAATTAGCCCCTCAACATGTACGCACGTCGAAAATACTGGAGGTCATTTTTTTCCTCTACCAGATAAATTTTAGCTCAGTCATTACTTAGTTACGATGGCGCTACAGCCCAAATGTGGTATTGGCCTCTTGTATACCACGCCGACTATCAACTCCTCTGGGACGGATGTAATGCCATCTTTGATGTTTTGCCACATTTCTTCTATTGGCATGCTGACGTTATTGTTCATTATTGCCGCGAAGGGCTTCTCTAAGGCTGATACGTACTTCGCAACTATTTTCTCATCCTTGAGTTTTCCTATGTTGAATTTAGGAACTGGTTGTGTCTTAGGGTGTCCTCGGTTTGTGACTCGACTCTGAGCTTGGTCTTTACCAAATACCGACCGCTTGATACAATCACCGCTTGATACAATCACCGTTTGACACATCCACCGTTTGATACATCCACCGCTTGATACATCCACCGCTTGATACAATCACCGTTTGACACATCCACCGTTTGATACATCCACCGTTTGATACATCCACCGCTTGATACATCCACCGCTGTGGATGTCGCAATTAGTCACTCGACATGTACGCACGTCGAGAGGAGGCCGTCATTTGCTCTATTAGAACGCGGTCTTTTTGTTTGAATGTTCGTGCGTTGGGTGATGCGAATTTTAATGTGCTGTAGAAATCGTCTTTGACTTCGTCGTCTTTGTCTTTTGTTGGGGCGTGGACATTAATAAGCCAAACAATGTAAAAACTTGTTTTGATGCGGATTGCGCACAATTGTTCATTGACGGGTTTGAAGTTGGGAGCTTGGTGTTCAAACATGTTGTCTATAGTAAACGCAACTCCAAACTCCCGGCTTCCCGATGATTTCCCACTTTTGCAAATTGTGTGCGATCTAATGTCAGTAATCTATCTACCTAACAATTTAGTTTTTTATAGTGCAGTGATGTTTATATTGTGTTTGCTTGCCTGTTCTAGAACCGCTCTCACTGCTCATGCTCTGTACCGGGATCGCACGTTCCAAGATCTGAAGGAATAGTTCATTTTTCGTTTCCGTGGTCGTTGCCGTTGAATGAATCAAGTCCGAGACGGTGCTTCATGTTTCAAAACAAGTTGGTTTTTTCTGAGGATGAGTTGTTAACACATCGCCCAACCCCCAATCAGCACACGCATTTATCAGTTTGGCATGTCAAGTTCAGGTGGGCAAGACCAGCAAACAAAATAATTCGTTAAAGAATCGTTAATGAATTATATTAACGAGCGATTTGATCGTTAACGAGCATCGGTAAGCATCGGACTAAATGAATTACATTACATAACGATTCAGTAATGAATTGTAAAACGCTTGCAAGAAACGAGTATATAAGCAAGTATATACTGGTTATCAATGAATCATTAATTTATCATTAATGATTTTTGTTTTGATAAATTAACAAATATCGTTTAAGACTCATAAACGATATTATTTATGAAACATTAACGATTTTTTAAAGAGCTGGTATTTTAAGGTGAAGCAAGAGAAGTCGCAAATGATTTTTCTATTCTGTTGTTTAGCTTAGACACGAACCGAGAACTAATAAAAATTAGAAAACTCAAGATTTCTGAAATAAAACACCAAATCCTATTGCACTGAAAATTACTTTATTGCTGACTGAACATTGGCAACCAAGAGAGAATACAAATTGTGGAACTGTTTTTTTTGTAAAAGTTGGACACAGTTTTCGAAAATTTCCGAATCAAAAAGTAGTCTCACATGAGTCAGCCTATTAGGCTGGATATATATCCTCCTTGGTCAATGCGCATGGCAAGATGAAAACTGTTTGTATATAACAAGACCAAAGGTCGTGTTACCCTTCTTGCTTACATGATTGTTTGGTTTGTCTAAGATCGTCACTCAGTTTATTTGTCTTGTGTCATTTCATGCTCGTTTTTGGATCGTTATTTGCGAGCGCTCATCAAATTGTTTGCTGTGCGGTGGCTACCACGTGAAGATATGATGAACACAATTAATGTGTATGCGATAGTTACAACACTGGGCGTCACCTAATGACGCTGATCAGATGTCTACTCTATCTATACCCATCCAACCACTTAGCATAAATTATTGCGGAAAAATATTTAATAGTTTTTTCGGAAATTTTATTCTTTATTATTTAGACAAGATGAATAAGGAGATCCTCATATAGGACCCCACGGGCTGCTGCTCAACATCATGTGGAGTTCACTCCTCTCCCATAATCCTCTCTCTCGGTTCTTGCAGCACTAAGCAAGGATACGTGCTTTTTCGGGTCACTTTTGTCCCCTCCTGAAAAGTTGCCCGACTCTTAATATCTCCACAAAAATCTATTAAGAAAACATAGCAGGACTACGATTGCGCGTAAAGCCCAATCATAGCTACTCTAGATGAAATAGAAATTGTTGAGATCTTGAAAAATTTGATATGGGGAGTGACAGAATTGAATTATTTTTTTCACACTTCGCTAGAGTAACTATAAAAATGCTATGCGCAAAATTTAAGCTTCAAAAATTGAATAGGTACTGTGAAAATTAGTATTGGACTTAGTGAAATTGTGCAGTTTGAATGGAAGGTGGTAGAAGGAGTAGGTGGTTTTTAGTGATTTTTTAGAAATACCAAACATCATTCAATTGATTTATTTGAAATTTCAGATCAGTAAAACTCATGCTTTTCAAGAAAATCGAATTTTTGGAAAGTTAGGAAATTGTAAGGGACGAGGTAGAAGGAGGCAAGCTAATCGGTTTATTTTTCTTCGGTATCAATAATAATGCTAATTCAGGGCTTAGTACATAATTTGAGCTCGATAAATGTTATAAGTACAGAGAAAAATTGGTTTATGGTATTTTACGAAAAAGTGCAGTTTGTATGGGAGATGGTGAAAGGAGTGAGGGAATTCATATAATTTGTGTACTATAGATCATATTTATGATAAAAATAATATATTCTAAATTTGAAATTAAGAGCTCTTATAGTTTCCAAGAAAATTTGATTATTACATATTTTTGAAAATGTGTCGTTTTGTATGGAAGGGGTCAGAAGGCGTAAGGGGAGTGAAATAAATGTAGAGACAGATTATATCTCGGAGCATACCTAACGAACTGTGCAAGTTTCATTATAATCGGTTGAGCCGTTTGTGCGTGCCGGCCGAACAGACAACAGTTTCTAAAACGTGTTTTTATGCTTAGTTACTGCCCCAATAAAGCAAATCACTAACCTAAAGCTATTTATAATTATAAACAAAAACTGGACAGACACTACCATTATATTTATATGTATAGATATATAGGTTGTGGAAAAGTAGTTAGTGATTTGCACAACCGTCCATCTACAAATTTTCATTTTTGCATATTGAGGTAGCCAAGCCAAGATATATCCACGCAAGCAGTGTGATGCTCTGAAATTATACGTCGACCGAGATTTGAACTCCCAACCTTCGCATTGTAGACCAACACGCTATACACTAGGCTACACCCTAGCTGACATTTGCTTCTTGCTTGTACAGAATTAAATCTCAATCTCAATGCACTAATTTATCTCAGTAAATAAACATTAGCTAAGACTTAGTGTCAATAAATACACAAAAACAAAGATTACGTTCACTTACGTTATTTACAGACTAAAAAAACGTAAATAAGGTAATGAAACAAAATTCTATGTTGTCAAAAAAGCAATCTGGAAAACATAATCATATATATAAACTTTTATTTATTTGCATTAGTGATCACGTACTCAACATTACATTGCCTCAGTAAAATTCATTGTGACGAATCTTAAGTTTTTTGAATAATAATCGATTCTTATCTTCGTATAATTCTCATGTAACACACTCTAAATTGATAATTTTGTATCGATTCAGAAATCATTTTGTATGTGCGTACGTACGGATGCTGAATAATTCTCGTTTTATGTCAGTTCAATGCAGTAATCTAAGGTCAAATCAATCTGAAAATGTTGTGATTGTCGATTGATTGAAACTGAATTTGAAATCAGAAAAAGTTTATTAATCTGTTGCGTAACTTTTCCATAAACATATTTTTGTAACCGAATGTGTCTACAAATTAGGGCTATTGCGGTCAGTATTACAAAGAGTTCAATCCCATTCTTAAATGTCTTGATAACTTTATTTTCCATCTGATTAATTAAAAAAATCTTTTATTTACGAATAGCTTTATTTAATTAGCAAATTAAATGTACGAGAAGCGTTATTTTTATGGAGGTAGCTTTTTCTAAAGCCATAGAGTTATCAGTTTATTTCCGAGAAAAGAAAAGAAAAATAAAGACCTCCTTGGTTGTATTACACATCTTTAGATAACACAAGGCAAAGAGGTCAATTTATTTATTTGTGGAAAAATTCGCAATTTCAGTTATAAAGGAAATACATATGTTTCGACCCTAAAGGCGAGAGATACGAATTTTATATAATATTAATGATACCAGTGCCTTGGCATGCCTTTAACTATAATTTAATATACTTTATGACTAAAATTGTGTGTTTTCTACAAAAGGCTAAATTTTGTTCTTAATATTTCCATATGTTAAGAACAGAGTTTTTTATAGATTAGATTGTACGCGAACAATTATTATAAAAGATATAATAAGTATCTTAACTTCATCAGAATACTCAATACTGGATTTTGCTTTAGAGCTGGTGAATGGGCAAGATGTAAGCATATTTTTCGGTTTCATTATTATAAAAATTATATTTACGTGTTATCTGGTTAATAGCTTATTAAATAGCGCAACACTTTCGAATTAAATATTGTAAGATTCAAAAATGTGCGCAAATTGTATGGGAGGTGGTAGAAGGAGTGGTGTTGCTGATTAAGCTGTTAACGATATGCTGGTTTTGTGAAGGGCCAAAATATTGAAATAAAAACTCTTGAGTTGATTAAACGTTATAATATTTATTGAATTAATGTGCTTGGGTCGACGATTGATACAGAACGAGAACTGAAAAAATATTGACATCTTGAATATTCAATTGTTTCCGATGGCGACTAGATTGATTTATTTTCTCAATTGTGTCCATCCTCCGGCCTCCTGCCAGCTTTGGCTGGCAGTAAGGGTAGTGCAGCAACCTTTGTAATTGGCCGATCGAATGAACCTCTATTAGTCTGGATCTTGACCACTCTAACTCTTCCATCTCGACCTGGATAGCATTCGGATATTCGACCCAACATCCATTTAGAAGGAGGCACGTTATCTTCCTTTACCACAACGATGTTTCCCGGTGTCAAGTCTATCTTCTCCCTTGACCACTTTCTGCGATGTTGTAGTGAAGTTAGATAGGATTGGTGCCATCGTTTCCAAAAACTCTGCTTAAGTTGCTGCAAAAGTTGCCAATTAGTTAAATAATTAGTATTAATTGAGATACTAGCTTCGGGAATAGTTGTATATGGTTGTCCGATTAAAAAATGTGCCGGAGTAAGTACGTCATAGTCTGAGTCGGATATAGAGTATAGTGGTCTTGAGTTAAGTAGTGCTTCTATTTCAGTAAGAAGCGTATACATCTCCTCATAGGTTAATATTTGGTTTCCAATCACAGTCTTAAGGTGTGATTTCATAGACTTCACGTTGGATTCCCATAATCCACCAAAATGTGGAGCACCAGGTGGTATAAAATGCCATGATATGCCGTCATTTGCCAAACTTTCCATGATAATTCGATTATGAGTTTCCGAGAGAATATGCTTGTGCATATCGGAAAGCATTCGGTACGCACCCTTGAAGTTGGTCCCATTATCGCTGAAGATTTCTAAGCATTTACCTCTTCTGGAAGTAAAACGGCGCAGTGCTGCTAAAAATGCTTCTGATGACAGATCGGATACAAGTTCCAAATGCAATGCCTTTGTTGTAAAACAAATAAATAGAGCGATGTAACCTTTTGTAAATTTTGGGTTTCTTCCTCGAGCCAATCGTAGACTCAAAGGACCAGCATAGTCAACACCAACACGAGCAAATGGTCTTGCATATGTTACCCTCTCTTCAGGAAGTTGTCCCATAAGTTGACTGGATGTTGCCTTCCGTTGTCGGAAACAAGCTATGCAATTAAAAACAATACTGCGAATTAAGTTACGGCAACCGAATATCCAATACTCTTGACGAAGAATTGTGAACAGTTCTCCAACTCCAACATGAAGGTATTTCTTATGCGTATATTCGGCGATCAGGTTTGTAATACGATTACCCTTCGGCAATATTATAGGATGTGTCACCGCATAAGATAAATGTGCTTGTTGGATACGTCCACCAACACGTAGTAAGCCATTTGGGTTTAAAATTGGTGATAACTGAAGAAGTTTGCTTTTAGTAGGCAGTTCTCCTTGTTCTTGGAGTATTCTTAGTTCTATCGAAAAGGCAGATCTTTGACAGAATTTCAGACAGATAATTTTCGCACTGAATAATTCATTAGTATTAAGTGGATTGGTATTTCGATTACTAACAATAGTACGTATATTGCTTATAAAACGTTGACAATATGCAACTGTACGGATCAATTTCGTCCAGGAAGAAACTCGATCGATTAAGGTAACGAGAAAATGATCGTTAAGTATACCTATATTCGATTGAGTAACTATTTGAACAAGATGAGAGTTACTCTTACGACATCCTTCATTCACAACATGTTGCTCAGCGTTTGTTAGATGTATTCGAGGAACTGAACAGGTTGATTCTGCTGGTTTTAAAAAGTCACGTCCGTTCCACCAAAGAGAATAGTTTAACAGAGAAGTTGGTAATAAACCACGTGAAGCACAATCCGCTGGATTAAGATTCGAGCATACGTGGTTCCAGCACGATCTTGGAAGCACATTTAATATTTCTGCCGTCCGGTTTGCCACAAAAGTCTTAAGAGTCCGCGGTTGTACAGATAACCAAGCTAGTACAATTTGAGAATCGGACCACGCGAAGTACTTTTCTAACTCAATTTGTAACGATGTTTTAATTGATTCAAATAATCGAGATAGCAATACAGCTGCGCAGAGTTCGAGTTTTGCAATTGTAATTTGCTTGAGAGGCGCTACCTTTGTTTTTGCAACCACTAATATGACACGACAGCTATCCGATAAGTAGTTACGACAGTATATTACAGCGGAGTACGCCTTTTCGGAGGCATCACAAAATCCATGATATTCACATGTATGAGAATTTACGATTTTACGCGGAACGAGAATTTTGTCAAGTAGCGGCAGTTGACTACGAATTTCATTCCATTGTTTTTTTATGTCATACGGTATGTCATCATCCCATCCAACCTTGTGTAGCCACAGCTCCTGAAATAAGATCTTTACCAAAATGATTGCCGGTGCCAAAAATCCTAATGGGTCAAATATTCTGGCAGCATCAGATAGGAATGACCATTTTGTGTAGCTATATTCGGTTGGCAATAAGACCTTAAAGGAGAAATTATCAGACGCAGGATGCCATCGTAGCCCGAGTACCTTGATGGTTGTGTTTTCAAAGTTCAGTGGCGATATTTCTCGGATTTCTATTGGTATTGAAGCCAGCAGAGAACAGCAGTTTGAGCTCCATTTACGCAGATTGAATCCTCCTTTTGATAACAGGTTCACGAGCTGATGATATAAATTCTTAGCAGTTTCCGCAGAATCGGCTCCTGATAGAAGATCATCCATGTAAAAATCATTGAGAATAATTGCGGATGCGTCTGGATATTGTTGTTGATAATCGAGAGCAAGCTGTTTTAAAGTACGAACAGCCAGAAATGGCGCAGAAGTGGTACCATAAGTAACAGTACACAGACGATAATGTGTAAATGGCTCAGCGCTATTTTCTCGCCATAAAATTCTTTGATAATCTTGATGACTACCTGCAATTAATATTTGCCTAAACATTTTCTCAATATCAGCCGTAAACACGAACTGATGTCGCCGAAATCGCAAACAGATTGCGAATAGTTCTCTTTGAATTGGAGGTCCAGGAAGCAAATGATCATTCAAGGAAAAACCATTTGACGATTTTGCAGATCCATCGAAAACTACACGTAGTTTGGTAGTTGTACTGTCTTCCTTAAAAACAGCGTGATGTGGAAGGTAGTAGGAATTTGAGTTGTTGATTTCATTTTGTGGTATAGGAGTCATGTGCCCAAGTGATATATACTCAGACATAAATTCAGAGTATCGAGTCTTAAGATCAGGATTCAATATAAATCGTCTCTCCATTCCCTTCATACGATTAATAGCCGCGTTGATAGAATTTCCAAGAGGGATTGAAGAGATATCTTTAAACGGAAGTTCAACTACATATCTTCCTTCATTATTCCTCGTATGTGTGGTGGAATAATTATTTTCAGCCTTTAGTTCGTCTTCAGATAGATGAGATACAAAAGAAACCTCCTCTATCTCCCAAAATCTTCTCAGAGTTAAGTCCAGGTCAGCACAAGCCAAATTTGATAAACACGATGTAATTGGTACATTGGAAGTTGACGAGTCAGGTAATTGCAACTGACCGGCTACAACCCAACCAAAAATTGTAGATATTGCTGACAGTTGACCACTAGAACCACAAAATGTTTCCGGTTTGATGATATTGAACAGATGATCACAACCCAAAAGAATGTCGATTTTACTTGGAATATGAAGTTTTGGATCCGCAAGTTGAAGATGTGATAAATGCGCAAACGAATTTTGCTGAATATGCGAGCTGGGAAGCACAGCGCTGATTTTGCTTAGCACGTATGCTGTTATTTGTAAGGATTCCTGATTAACACGTGATTTGAGTATAACAGAAGTGCGTCCTCGTGTAAATCCAGCATTGACCGATGATAATCCATTAATTGCGACGCGTGCATGAGTCCGAGGTAGTTTTAAACGTTGTAGACATGGTTCGGATATGAACGATAGTTGTGATCCGGTATCCAGAGGTACTCGACAGGGTTGGTACTTCCCATAATTATCACGAACTAGAACCAATGCCGTTGGTAAAAGTGTTTGACAGGAATTGTGACTGCTTGTATGAGTCGAATGATTATTTATTAGTGCCTGCGCTATCGATTCACTTGAATCCGAGGATGTCGATGGAATTGAACTGGTACATAGTTGCGATTCCGTTGACAGATTGGCAGCACTAAATTTTCGATTATTCGTCATATTGTTCATTTCAGGATGCAGCAGAGTGTGATGTCTTTTATTGCATTTCTGGCAGCGATGTTTCGAGTGACATGATATAGACGAATGCCCTGTGCGAAGGCAGTTGAAGCAAACACCGTGTTTGCTTACGAATGTACGTTTTGATTCTATATCAAGAGAATTAAATTTATCGCAGCGCATCAGTAAATGATTTTCCTTACATTTAGGACAAACCATTGTGGTTGAAGAAAAATGGCAATTCTTTGAAGAAGATTTCTGCTGACCACTCTTGTTAGTAGTAAAAGATGAATGTGATTTCTCAAGCGTTTCACAGCGTCTCTCCAAAAATTTCAAAAAAATATTGAGAGAAGGAAAATCTTCTGTATTTTCCTCAGCCCATCTGTATCGAGTTTTTTCGTCGACCTTGGTCAATAAGATATGAATCAACCAAATATCTCTGGTTTCAGCTTCTGGACCTAATGCTCGAAGTCCTCGAATGACTTCATCAGCTGAATCGGAGAAAGTTCTAAGTGCCGCGGCGGAATTCGACTCCGAGAATTGAAGCGATAAAAGTTTATTAACGAACGCCTTGGCAATAGGACCCTTTTTATCATAACGAGCATTTAATTTGTCCCAAGCTTCGAGATAATTGGCATCTGAGATCGTTAAATGTTTTAATAAATTAAGAGCATCTCCCGACAGAAAACTCTTCAAATAATGCAATTTCTGCGAGCCCGAAATGTTTTTATTATTGTGAACCGAACTAATGTAAAGGTCTTTAAATGAACACCATTCATTGAAATCACCGGAAAATGATGGAATTTTAATTTTAGGTAATTGACTTTCAACAAGACAAGAACCTTTAATCGGTTTATTGTCTGACATATTATCGGAAACACCACAACCACAGTTGGACGAATTTTGATTAACCGACACGACATTGAGTTCACGAATGTATCTCAATAAAATTTGTTTGCACTGAAAATATCGCTCTTCAAATTCGATACTATCACCATCATCAATAAATTCGCTAGGATCATCTGCCGTTTCCATCAAATTCGTATGAATGGCTTGGTAATCCTTCCACGCGTCGTCCAATCGTTTATCACGTACAGACAAATCTTCGATTGTTCGATTCCCGACGCATAAGTTCACAAGATAGGAATTTAATCGTGTTAAAATTCCCTTAACATGTCCACGGCGGGCTCTTAGCACATCCATTTTTTAATTTGAACTCGCGAAATTAACGAAAATACCGCACAACCGCACTATTTTTTAAATATCCGGCTCGACGGACCAAAATGTTGCTGATTAAGCTGTTAACGATATGCTGGTTTTGTGAAGGGCCAAAATATTGAAATAAAAACTCTTGAGTTGATTAAACGTTATAATATTTATTGAATTAATGTGCTTGGGTCGACGATTGATACAGAACGAGAACTGAAAAAATATTGACATCTTGAATATTCAATTGTTTCCGATGGCGACTAGATTGATTTATTTTCTCAATTGTGTCCAAGTGGAGTAAAGTTTATAATTTCTGAATAAATAATTGATAAATTTTTCTTATAAAATGCGATTGAAAAAGTGGGAAACTTGGACAATTTTTTGAACTACTTAGCAACGTTCTCATCGCCATGTAATGCTTAAATTTAAAAGTTGATGATATGTTCGAAGGCAAAATAATTTCTTTAAATTTCTAAAATATGAGAAATTTACATTATACAGGGTAAAACGAGTGTGGTGAATTTATTGTAATTATTGTAAATGAAATGCTGACAAACTTAGGTGTTTTTATTCTATGTATTGTGTGCGGGGTGTTTCAAGGGGTAAGTGGGTAGAATTTATACATTAATGGTGTCCCCATTATTAGAATTTTATCAACTCTTTGAGTCGAGAGAAATAAAATTATTTACATTTTGAAATTTCGTGTGGAAATTTCATGAACTTTAAATGATAGCTCAAAACGTTTGAGTACTAGGGTTACTACTACGAGTACTAGAGTTATTGCATATGACCGAACCGTCTTCGGCTCTCTTGGGTTTTGCCAAGGAGTTAATCGAGCTGTCACTGGGAGATATTTAAAAAGTCGACGAGTACTGAAGTACAAGTACTGAAAACATAATAAAAGCTTACGATTTCATTACAAATGACTTGAAACTTAATTCGTGGGAGTTTAAATTTATACTTAACCTACAATTTCTGCGAAAAACAAGATCGATAGCAGAAAATTTGGCAAAGCATTCTCCGATTTGGAAATTTCTCGCTCTGTGTTGGAACCTGGTGTCCAAACTCTAATTGAAGTGGGTCTGTTCTTATGCAGTAACTCTACTCTGTACGAGCTGTATTCCTTAGCATTACAATCGGGGTTGTACTATGATGATCAGGAGGAGGTGTGGGATTTGTTTCCGGTGACGAATGGAGATCTTTGGACCGTTTTCAACACTGTCCTACACTGCGGCGATATTTTCGATCAAACATCCGGGGTGAAGTCGTATCGATGTCTGCAAATTTTGCACTCAGCCAGTCTCTTGGAACTTTTTGAATAGGTTGCACACGCACGTCTCAGAAGGCACATGATTACGATCGAAATGTGCTCGAAATTTGCGCATCGTAAATGCGATTGAACGCGAATTTTCATAATAAAATTCATCAACTGTGTAGCATTCCATGGTGAATTTGCCGCGTTTATAAATGAAAAATATTAAAACTGGCCTTTCCAACCCTACACCTCTTGCTGAAACACCCTATATAAGATATCATCTATAATAAACAGTGAGAATTCAAAGAAATTATCTTAGACCGGATTAAAAACAATTTGCTTCTGAAATATTTATTCAATTTTTTTATGCATAATGAATATAAAATTTTAATATATATAATTTATAATATAAAACCATTTTTTTTGAAACTAATATCATAATTTTCTTTTTATTTTCAGTGAAATCAATCATTACAAAACATCTGCGACGTATAGGACGAAGAATATAAACGGAGATTTTATTTAATCGTTATTTCTTCTTCAATAAATTAAAATTCTTTAAAAACTCAATGTTCATTAATCAATGCATTCGAGTTGTATTTTTGTTCTTGATTAATTTTCATTTGAAATTTGGTGCAAACCGTATAACAACCGATATTGTCCCATCAGCCGGACTGATAACGAGACAATCTATACGTCGACGTCGTAGTGGCGGTAGCAGTAATTTAATAATTAGCTAGTTGGAATAAATTAAAAAGCAATGGCCGGCCATGGACCACCAGCTCGAAGAAAATATTCTACAAATGATAATAATTATGATGATGACGATGATATTGATGAAATGCCGAAACCACCAGATGGCGGATGGGGTTGGGTAGTTGCATTTTCTTCATTCTTGATACATATCATTAGTAAGTATTATTTAGAAATTAATTGAATTATAGTATGGAAGACTTTATTTTAATATTCTATTAATAATAATCGTTTCGTATTTGTGGTATGTATTAGTATGATTGGTATGGTTATGGAAAAGTATAGATTATCCTAATTCTGGCTACGAACCTTTAACTCCATTGAAAATCCCACTGAATCTTATTATGTAGGAAAAGTCCTTGTTTTCTAAATAACTGAATGCAATAATCTTATAAATTAATACGTGAGCATCTAAAATTGTCAGTCACTTTTTTTCTTTATTATAAAAGGAGGGGATTCATTATATCATTGCAACATAAAAGGACTACGAGAGTGCGTAAAACCCAATCATACGATACTCTAGATAAATTATAAATTTTTGTGATCACAAGAAATTTTGTATTGAGAGTGGTATAAGGGGTGAAAGCATTGAACTAGTTTTTTTTTTCATATCATGCTAGAGTAGCTATAAAAATGTTTTATACAAAATTTGCCACTTTGTGAAATACATCGCTTGCTATTAGTGGAGTGGCGTAGTACAAAGAGTTGAAATGCGCGGGACAAAAAGTGGCTGAAGTAGGCACACAGCTTTGTATATTACTTAATATTCAAATTTTACCGAAATTCTTCAATTCTCTTTAGATTTGGTCTTCTTGTATGACTATATTCTAAGGTTTAAATCTATCAAAAGTGTATTTAATGACCTTACGCAAGAAACCGACGATATACATATTTCGATGGTGTAGCGCAAAAAGGGTCAATCTACATTTGATCGTGTTTGATCGTATTTAATCGTAACATACTGATTGGCTCTTCTATTTCAACACCATTGATATTATTGAACCTGTTGCGAGCATTGCAGTAAATGGTAATGTCCCGGCTTCTATACTGAAAAAATGTAAGCATCATTATGTATTAGCTTGCATCGTATGTCGTAGGCGGTGTGATATTTCCACCTATCATGATTACCGCATTGCAAATGTAAAATATCAATGGTGTAGCGCAAAAAAAGCCAATTTAGATTTGATCGTAATATGCAGATTTGCGATTTTTCCGTGATGCGGATACGACGTCCAATTTTGTGCTGATAATCCTAGATGTCAACATCAAATAAATTAGCACGCAAAGCGAAGCGTCCACCTTCACCATTGAAAATGTGTCCGTAATTACTTCTGGTCTTTCGTTGTTGAAAGCCCTCTGGATATCGATAAAAGTTGCCATAGTGTACTCTTTAATACTTAGACATTTTTCGATATGGCATACTGTGATGACTCGAAATCGAGGAAGATTCCATAACACTTGCCGATCAATTACGCGCACCGGCAATTTTAATGCAAAGCATATATGACAAAAGCCATTAAGTGTTATGGAATCTTCCTCGATTTCGGGTCATCACACATACGATTGTGTGTAGGGCCGTTTCAATCGATTTGGGCTGCGATATTGCTGCGTAAATGGATGTCCATCAGTCGTTCTAAGGATTTTAGAAGGAATGAGGAGAGACTTTGTAACGAAAGGCCGTAGAGCACGATAACTACCAGCAAGAATGAGGTGGCTGTTAATCGTGCTGATTTTACGTAACCTTAACTGGAGCAGATCCATGAGGGTCCTGATGCCTGATCGAGACTTCTCATGGAGTGTACCAGGTGTGAAAGATCTTCTTGTGACTGTGATGCACCTAGCTTTCAGCACGTGCTAGCTCGTCGGCGGGGGGAGTTCTTGTCACTCAATCTCCACGGTACAATATTGTGCATCGATGGGTTGGCCGAAGAGGGGTGGGATATAGGGTTTCCAAGCCCTATCTTCTTTGAGGTCAAAAAAAAACCAAGGGAGGATATTTCCTAACACAAATTAGGGAGGACTAGGTGGTGTACCTCGTATAAGGGCGTGAAAAGTTGTTCTCCCAATTACCAAAGGAATTAGCAGTGCCAGGCAGTCTCCTCATCTTTCCTCACAACAATTCCCCAACAGCAAAACTCTCTAAACTTTCATGTTTTCGAAGTTGGTGGGTGTTCTGCTTAGGTTTCTTGCAATTACAAAAATTAGAGCCAGAATCAAAAATTAAATTATTGACAACTGTGCGGTAATGAAATGAAAGCCGCAAATTTGTCAATACTTCCAAAATTTACTGCACCAAAGAGTCGAGTAAAAAGAATGCTTTGGGGCAAAAGAGAACTGCTGAAATAACAAACTTCGCTTTTTTATCTCTTTTTTGTTTTTTTCGCCCTCTAATCCTATTCTTAGGACAGTTAATAATAATTGTGTTCAAAATGTATATTCTGTAATTATACCTATGTTCAGATTTTTATAAATGTACGATTCTTACGTTCATTTAAAAAAAACCATTAAAATTAAATTTCAAAAAAACTTATCTAGCACAACCGATGGGTTTGACTTCTATAAACTATCTTGGAAATATTTACAAATTTTCAATTCATAAATTTGTTTTGTTTTTCTCTTTCCCTTTTTTTCCTCTTAGCGGGGAGAAATCTCTACTATGGTAAGAGAACGTTTCGACATGGGTGGAGCAATGATAGACTGCTATAATGTTGCCGATGTTGACGGTTATTTATAAATCCTTAAGTTTGATGTTTTCTTTGTTGTGTAATTTCTAACACAGACAATTTTCTTGCCCAACCTAAATACTTTATGGAACAATATGTACCTATATATGTAATGCTTAATAAAAGAAAATAAACCTGTTACATGATAAGACTGTCTATTAAACAGCAGTATACAGTGTTCACGTTTATTAAGTGTGTTAATGTTATTAACATTTGACGCGATAGCTTTCTGTAATTAAATAAGACACCCGGTTTTTGGTACTTTGGAATCTAAAAGTAGATCGGCGTCCTCCATAGCTTTTGCTCGCTAGAAAATGACAGCGCAATTTTGTTGCGAAAGGACTCAAAGTATACAAAAATTCACGTAATCGATCAGAAAGCTTTGTAAGGCTACCAAGGTCGTAAAAGGCAGCCGACAGAGCTGAAACACTTATACACCTGGCCGATAGGTATCACGGAATGATTGTAACCGTTCGTCCCAAAAAAAAAAATTAAAATTTCGGGAGTAATTAACGAGCTGATTATGTATTTTCGAATTCACTGTAATTACGAATTCAGGAACGAGCAAACCGGACTTTCTCGTCGGACATTCGAATGAATATTCGCTTGCCGTTCGGATTTCGATTGATCTTCTGTCGTGTGTGCCTGTTCGCTAGCTAGCTCGCTAAGTTCACTAATGCAAAAAAAAACTACATACTGTTGATTGTCTTAATTCAATGCCCGCTGGTTTGTTATTCTGAGACACAATTTTGATTGCACTTTGCATTGATGATGATGATAATTTTGTCGATGAATTCTTTTACTGACGCGGTGACTACATCAATGATCGCGGATTAGCATTGTAAGATGATGCGGTGACTGAACTTGATGGCGGTGTAGCATTCTTCGATGTTACGATTGTGGTTCCCAACACACGATTTCGATGGGCGGCTATACTACTACTCTTGACCTTAGATGTTGACTAAGATAAGTCAGCGATCGTAACGTTCATTTTTTATAGTCGGTTGTAATTACCATGCCACTGCGAAGATGTCGACTTAGAGGGTTACCGCTTTCATCACTTTTAATAGAGAATTAGACATGAATTATGTCATGGAAAAAAAGAAATTTTTCGTTTAATGTATCGTCTGTATGTGATACACTTTTCTAAAAAAAAACCTTTAATAATTATTTAACACACCTTCTATATAATATGCTGCTATAAAATTCAAATAATAATCAATTAAAAGTTTGGTTAAAAACTTTTATATTTCAAAATGGCTGCTTAGATCAGTCCGATTCCTAAATTTTTTATTTGTTCCTCTTCAATGCTATTGGCATGCAAAAAAAATTCTTTTTTTTTTCAACAAATTTTTCCCTAACGATTAGCGACGCAAATACGATCCTGTTCAGTCATCATAAAAAAAATGAATGGATTACCAGAATTCTGATCCAATTTGAAATTGAATTGGAATCCTAACGTAATTCAACCGATCGAATAAAATTAATAGAACAAATTCCTAAAAAAAATCAAGGCAAATTCAATTGATAGTCAATTGCCTACATGCAAAACTCTAACCTGGAATTTTTATCGCCACCTGATCTATTCGAATTTTCCGTTAGGCTCTCAAGATTTCCAATTCTTCTGCTACAGTTACTATTACTGCGACAATTTTTATTCTTTTTTCTAACTTAGCCGGCTGGCATGATTTTCGTTATTGCGGTTGCCGATGATATTAATGATTGATTTTCCGTTTTACCATGTGCTAACGAATAACCAATTTCCATAAATTCGTCGATGTGGGACGTAATTTTTTTTCTTATTTTTATGTTAAAATGCCTGTTGTTGTTGGTGCGGATTTGCCGATAATACAATCCTGGTCTAGCCTCCTTGTTTTTGTTATCGTTTTCTTTTCATGCAAAAAAAAGTGCGAAACGTATCTTCTGCCTGACGACACGGCCCCGCTCAAGTCCGGTCTGTTAGAGAAAAAAAATCATACTTCTTCATCTTTTTGGTCCTCCTCGTGCAATTATCGCCTTCTGCAGAAGCGGTAAGATTTCCAATTCCTTTTTTTTTTTTTAAATACACTACTTTTTTTTTCTATTTTTTTTCACTACAACCGTACTACCGAAATTAAAGAAAAACCGCTCCGCTCTGCTTATATGTCTCGTTGCTCTGATGGTCGGATGATCAAGAAAGAAGCTCGCCTTCAACATGCTCTAGCTTCCCGCTTGATCACCAATGCCCAAGGCAATTCCCCACACCATGCTTTCATTCAACGAAAGCTTAGGGTCATAGAGGAATTCTGCAAAGCGGGTGGTACATGGTGACACAATAGAATCGATCGAGACAATTATAAGAAAAAACAAACTGATTGATCGATCGTTTCAACTTATAGGTCTTAGATCTTTCAGACAAGTAAGAAAGCTTCTTCCTGCTTTGGGGATTAAAACTACTTTCACTTCCTTCCATATTTCAGGAATGTAGACCAGTCGTAGGCAATCTCTATAAATAGCATCCAACCAGGGAAGGATGATATTAGAAGTGTTTTGAAATTCGGCAGGTACATATTATGCCATCCGGTCCTACAGATTTACGGGTTGAAGCTGCGTATTGACCATAGAATCTTGTTCTGCGAGATTATGATTTCAGAATCGTCCATTGGAGGCTTGAGCTGGTGCTCTTCTCGGTGCGGAGCGACTGTAGTGCTACCTGGAAAGTGAGTATTTTAGAGAAGATCAATGGTGTTGTTATTCGAACCGGTCCATGACCCGTCGGATTTTTTCATGTAGCTGGGCATTGAGGGAGGAGCAGAGAGAATTTTGCGAAGTCTTGACGCTTTGGATTTCTCTTCTATTATACCAAAAAAGATTTTTCCAGGATTCGCGCTGCATTTTCCTCCAGTTCTTTTCCTAATAGCGAAGGGCTCCCTTGTATGATTCCCAGTTTGAGGCATCTTTGGTTCGCTTGGTCTTATTAAAAATTCGCCTACAGCCTTTCCTAAGATCTTAAATTTCGTCGCTTCACCATATTGGCTTCTGTTTACCTTATTGCTTCCTAGTGTGACGAGAGCGGGACATTGCTCCATTTAAAGCCCTTGTGATGATAGATTCGATCCCATCAAGAGTAACGGTGGTATCCGGGAGGCTTGGAACATCGAAGGGAAGCAGTTCCTTGACAGTATCTCTGTACTCCCTTTCTCCTTTCTGGTGGTTAAGAGAGATTTCCCTTCGCTCGAAGCTGCAAGTTTTTGACGCATGCGTCAAATCTGTGTTGTTATATTGTTTTACTACGTGGAAAGTGACCAGTCGGCTTACCAAGAAACTGCAAACTTTCGTGAACCAATGCCTCCGACTCATTTTAGGAATATTCTGGCCAGAAAGTGATCTCCAACGGCGAAGTTTGGAGTGCAGCTGGACACTAATACTAAAATAAGCATTGAGATTCAAAGGTGGAAGTGGTGGTGGATCGGTCACCCTTTAAGGAAACCAGAGCGAAACATCGCCAAACAGGCACTGGATTATATTATCCTCAAGGAAAACATGGGGTTGATCGACCATGTAGCATATGGAAGTGAGCAGTTGAGCAAGAGCGCAGAAGAATAAACAAGTCCCGGCAACAGCTAGAGGCGGATGCTCAGGATCGCGCCTTGTGGAAGAGAGTTGTTTCTGTCCTATGCCCCTATAAGGGGTCTTAACAGGAATTTGATTTGATTTTGGTCCCTGTACTTGGACCAGATAGTCTTCCTGCAGTTCCTGAAGACTAGTTTGATGAGAGGATGGTCATCTAGGCCAAATTGGAGCTATTGGTGGGCTGAAAAAGAATGTTGATTGGACACCTTCCAGTCCCTAAGCAAATGCGGCATATTCTCTGAGACTAGGCTGCGCTTGGCTTTGGTTTCCAATAATTTCGATAGAACTGCTAGAAGTGATATCGTTTTGTTTCCTTGGCTTTCTTTGGCTGTACATTAGCAAATTTGCACGAACGAAAAAAATGCCTTAAGAAATATTTGGCGGTAGAATGGTCCAACTTGAAATAGCAATCAAGTCTGAGAAAAATAAACAAAATCTGTAGAGCACCGATAATCACACATTTATTCGCAAATATGTCATTTATTGGGCCAATATTATTACAGCTTACTACAATATTGTGTATTTCGCACTGTATGTAAACGAGTCCGTCGAAATAACATAAAATATTTGGTTTAATACAATAATATTATTGCCTCATGATAACTATCATACATAATTAGCTCATTAAACTAATTGCAAATCAAAGCATAATTTACTAGCTTAGAATTTGTTTAAAATGTCTTCTTATAATTTACTTATAATGCATTATCAGCAAATGAAATCATAGTCAACACAGCACACGATAAGGTCGGTCTTATCTATCATATAAGTTCGACCTCACTAGATAAGCTTGAGGTATTTTTGGTATCTATTGCGATATCAATGTATATGTCCAAGAAGATCGAAAGTTACTATTTTTATGCTATTAAAAAAAAACATGTTTTATGATCATTCAAAATTTTACATCGTTTTATTTTTCATTAAGTCTCACTATCAAATACGCCAAATACAACTACTTAGTATCAAAGTTTCAATAATCTTTCGTCTACTAACTTTTCAACATCGTAAAGCATAAAATTTCAACAGCGTTGTAAAGATTAACGTCTGTAAGTGACGCATCAAGAACATCATTAATCTACTCTACCATATTCGACGAAGGGAAGTTGAAGTAATATAATTTTTTGCACAAATTAAATATACGCAGAATCCCGTAAAATCGTCCATTGATAATTTAATCGCTTTTAATGGACAAAAAATAGCGCGATAAAAATATATGGCCCCTAAATAAACGCTTTAAGACGCCTCCAGAAATGTCAGTTAATCAAACATTTTTTTCCTGATTTAAGATAGTGAGAAAAAAAATTCAAACCAAATTCTTGTTGCTCTGTACGTATCGCTGAATTAATTTTTGTGGAAAAAAGAAAGAAATATAATTCTATTTCTGATCGTTATTAAACTGTTTACGATTCCAAGGTGTGAGGAGAGGTGCATGCGCAGTCATATTTTTAAACATTTTATAATCATTAATTTTTTTTTTCAAGGAAACTGTTCAAGACATATCGATAATTGCATAAATCAATTGCCATATAGTCATGCGATATAAAAACGAAAAATGAGAGAAAATACAATTTATGATGTCCTTGACAACAACAAATGGCGTTTTATTAGAAAATTTTATCAAAAGCCAATAATACTTATATACCGCTTCAATGTTCCGAGAGTGTGTATGGAATGTATGACTTAGAATGGATGCTGCTTGAGGGCTAAGTACTCTTAAGAAACTCGTTTCAGTCCAGTCGTGGTTTACTTTAGATGATATGGTTGCTGTGGTTTGATTAAATTTCTAAAGTCCATATAATGAAAAATGCATTTAATAATAACCTCCAAGTATGGTGTATGA
Source organism: Chorisops tibialis (assembly GCA_963669355.1). Taxonomy (NCBI): domain Eukaryota; kingdom Metazoa; phylum Arthropoda; class Insecta; order Diptera; family Stratiomyidae; genus Chorisops; species Chorisops tibialis. The sequence continues at coordinate 21,196,085 of OY770264.1, forward strand.
ACGGAAGATTCCAGACAGTTTATTTGTCATAAACTTTGTTATTTCCCTTGCGCAATTCTTATGGGATAACTATTTTTGATATTTTTCCTGTATCTCCTAAAGCATTGCTGCAGGGAGTCTCTTAAACATAAGCTAATGTGTATAGTACGGCAAGACTATTTGTTCTCGCCGCCAGACACCGCAACGAGCGGTGGGAGGTGGGGTAGTTTTCATATAGCGAAATTGTATGGGAGAAGGTAGAACCCCTTCTACGCCTTCTATCATCTCCCATACAAATGTTACATCTTCACAATATGAAAACTATTTTTTGAAGTAAAATCAAAAGCAGATTATGGTATCAAGCATACCCAAACAGTGAAAGTTTCATTAGAATCGGTTCAGCTGTTTTTGAGTTTAATCCGGACATACAGACAGACGACGTGTGTTGTGCTTAGTTATTATCTAAATTCAGCAAAACACTAAAAATAAAAGATTTATATTGGTCTCGAAATAATAGACCATTTGATTTTAGCTGAATAATGCTTTTCGAGATTTCGAATAGTTTTCCGTTTGATATTTTGCCAACCAACCCCTATTCAATTTAATTATCACCATTACAAAAAAAAAAATTTATTTTAAAAGGTAGAAAATAGGGAAGAACCTACAGTCCTTTGAAAGGAGCCCATAAATAAATTAGACAAACCTTCGAAAATAGCTCGGTCATTTAATGTCATTTTATTAAAGAAAATATCCTCTCGACAGGCTTTCATTCAATACAAAATACTCTTCAAAGGTTCCGGAATACCTTCTAATGGAAAAATAAGATATTCATGGCAAAGTTTGAATAATGACTAATAAATTATGTTAAGCTCATTGATTCCAAATACTTTGCAATTAAAAGGTTTCTTTTTAAAAAAAAAAGTCCATCGAATTTGAAAAATTTCTTTCAAAAAATTTCAAAGAATAAATACACAAAGTAATACCGTTATAGTAATTGACCTTGTCAACAGATATTTACGTATTTTATTTAATTTTCTTTGATCTTTTCAATTGATTATGAATAAACAATTCATGAGGCTGGGTGAATAATACATTTGATACTTTCAGGCTCAAGCGAGGTGTAGGCATAGGTGTTCATAATAAATTTGTATTTATGTGTATGTCCTTAATAATTTAAGGCGATGAATATTCTTGTGCAGTATTATATGTTAGATTATTCAATAAACCATATTTAAACTAGGTGTCCGTTCACTTTGATGTGTCAGTTTCTCATTTATATCAAGGGTCATTGACGACAGGAGCATTCCCAGAAAAAAACCTACAAATTTCCTTCAAGAAAATATAAATTGAAAATGTGTGAGAGATCTACAACTTTTAATTGTGGTTTGGTGAATCTTTTCACAGTGCATTTTAAATTAAAATGGAAGATTTCTGGATTTTACACTGTTTAATTTATTATGTGCGACGTTTTGGTCTGTGCTGTGACCTTTATCAAACTGTTTGAAAAATGTCAAATAGTATAAAATCCGAAAATCTTTCGTTTTAATTTTAATTGGTTTACAATTCATTTCACTTTATGTTCACTATTGAAAAATCTATCTGTGCCATCTTTTATGTCGGTATGTAAACATTGAATAACTTTGAAAAAAAAAAAAAAACGATTTCTATATATGAGGTAATTTTATTCAATTTGGTCCTTTGCAATTTATTTGGACTAGTTTTAGAATACAACATCAATCAAGTAGCCGTCTTTATTGGCCACAGCAAAATGTGCCCTTTTTGCTGCGTTTTCCGTTACCTTTTCGAGCATCTCGGGCGGTATAGCGATGATTTCGGCACGAATGTTTGCCTTGAGCTCATCAATGGTCTAAGGCTTGCTGGCATACACCTTGCTTTTTAAATAACCTCACAAAAAGAAGTCCGTTGGGGTCAAATCTGAGACCTTGGTGGCCAGTCAATGTCGCCTTTGTTTGACATCAGACGTCCAGGGAATTTTCGTTGCAGAAACTAAATTGTTTGATTTGCAGTGTGGCATGGAACACCGTCTTGTTGAAACCAGTAACCGTCAAGACCTTTTTCACGCATTTGCGGGCAGACATAATGAGCCACCATCCACCGATATCAATTTCCATCTAGTGTTTCGTTTTCTCTGAAAAAAAAAATGGCCCAATGATGTTTTTGGCGCAAAAGCCGGCCCAAACAGTCAGTTTTTGGTCATGCAATGGCATTTCATGGATCTCGTGTGGATTCTCCTTTATCGAAATGTGGCAATTTTGTTTATTAATGCCGCCAGATAGTATGAAATGGGACTTGTCGGTCATCAAAATTTGCTTCCAAAAATCAGGTTCGGTTTAAACTGTTCGAGCGACTGTTTGGCCGTATTTCAAGCGACGTGGACGATCTGTCGGCAATATTTTTTGTGTTAATTGCACTTTATACGAAAACAAATACAAATCATCCTTCAAAATGCGCCGCAAAGTGGTTTCACTGACGCCAAAATGCTGAGTGCGGTGACAATACGACACTTTTGGGTTCTGGACAACGCTCTCTCTGACCGCTTCAACCAGTTCATTGGAACGTCTTGGTCGTTGATGAACAGCATGTTGACGATCTTTCACAGTCCCGTGAATCACTATTTCGGTGCGTTGTTTCGGTGTGAAGCGATTCATGGTTAAAATTGTACTTGACGTTTCGAATATATATCTAATCAAGTCAATTGGTTGATAAATGTCAAAGTTATTCAATGTTTACAAACCGACATAAAAGATGGCGCACCCTGTATACATATAATGATATAATATAATTGTAGTGTGTCTGTTATAATTTGATAAATGGCTATACGTTAGTGTCTTATTTTATTTGGACATGATTAGGCATTAAAACAATATTTTGAGATTTTTCTCTGTCTGTCTGTATGTCCGGATTTAGCTCAAAAGCGGTGATATTGATTCCAATAAAACTTTCACAGTTTGCCGAGTATGCCTGGGCCATAATCTGCTTTTGGTTTTATTTCAGTATCTAAAATTACCTCAATTTACGTCATGATGTAAGTCGGGGTTCGCCTGATTGGGGTTAGAAGAAGATTAATAATCACTTTAATAGGAGCCAACACATCTTTTGCAGTTGCTTTTGATGCCTCCAAACGTCTAGGTATTCTACCAAAATGTAAAAAATAGCATACGCCTTCTGATCTTGCTAACATCTACAAAGCATTCATTCGACTTCGCTTAGAGTATAATGCACACATTTGGGCTGGGGCACCCAAAACACATCTCGCGTGGCTCAATCGTGAGTTCCGACTGAGACATGAGTTTCGACTGAGACATGAGTTTCGACTGATTGGAGATGAAACTATCACGGCATCTATAGATTCCCTAGAGCGCCGTAGGAATGCAGCAGTACTCAGCATTTATTATCGCTACCCTCTTTACATTTCCCCACGTTGTACTCGTCAAGTGGAACGCGCACACGAATATACTGTCCAACCTTATTCGTTTCGTACAGTGAAATATAGGCAATCTTTCATTTCTCGAACTACAAAGCTATGGAACGTAGTACCAGTTGATTTTTTTCTAAAGAGTATAACCCGCATTGCTTCGCTCCGCTCTATTCCGACTCAACAGTGCACAGCATTAAAGGCAGATCTTAGTTGAGCCCGGAGCCTTTAAAAACAGCTTTTCTTACGAAAATTAGTTTTGTTAATAATTACTATAATTCTTCAAAAAATAACAATCATGCCTTTTACCACCTCCCATACAAATGTCACAATTTCACGAAATTTTTTTTTTTTGCTTAAAATGAAATAGGTAATGTTGTATTCTGATTTGGTTATAGTAAACCCGAGCAAGATTGCACAAATTTCACTCCCCTTCCTTCCTTCTTCCACCTTCCATACAAAATGTATCATTTTCAGATTTGTTTTTAACAATTTCTTGGAATGTTAACTTTGACATATCCCAAGAAATTGGTAAAAGCAAATTTGAAAATGACACATTTCGTATGGGAGGTGGAAGGTACCCACCTAAAATTTGGTATGTGATGCCTTAGTAATAATTGGGGAAAGGGGCGGGCGACGTGAGCAGGTGAATAATCAGAATTCACTCATGCCTTCTACCACCTCCCATACAAATGTTACAATTTCATTACTACAAAATTTCTTAACAACTGAAAAGCCATCATACAAAACATCAACAAATCACTAGAACAAACCTTAGGAAAAGTAGGCGTAGATTTAAAAAAAAAATCTTTTACTCATGGGCAAGCTGTAAGTAGCATAGTCACGAGTTAGTGATTTCTCCAATTTAATAAGCTAAGCTTCTGATTCCAACAAAACACAAAACAGAGCCATTAAGCTAAGCTGATTATGTATTCTATATACAATATATTGTGACAAAAAAGTATCGATAATTTATAATTAAAATTACTCTGGGGAATGATACTTCAAATTTTTTTTTGGTATGTGGGTAGGATTGTCCTGTCCAATTATTTCAGTTTGCTTACAGCAGCTGGTTGAATCGGTACACCTCAGTAGTCCACGGCGATTTTTATTTTATGTCCTCGATCGACGGGTTCGACGGAGCGGTAATTTCAGTTTCGAGGATAGGAAAAAGTCACACGGGGCCAAATCTGGTGAATATGGTGGTTGATTGATGTAATTTGTCGCTTTGGCCTTAAATTTGGTCACAATTGAGGCTCGATGCGATGGAACATTTTCATCGTGGAAAATCAATGAATTTTCCTTCCATAATTCCGGTCGTTTTTTATGGATTTGCTCACGCAAACGCTTCAATACGGTCAAATAGTGCACCTTTTTGGCCGTTTGTCCTCCAGAACGAATTGATGATGGATCAAACCTCGAATATCGAAAATAATGAGTATCGTCTTGATTTTTGAGCGGCTTTGGCATGGTTTTTTCGGTTTCTGCTCATTTTTTTCCTCCATTTCGATGATTATTGACTGGTTTGCATGTTAAACTCGTAGACCCATGTCTCATCACCAGTTATGATGCGCTCCATGAATGTGGGATCAGAATCCGCACGATCAATTATGTCCAAAGTCACGTGTTCACGGTGCTTTCTTTTCTTTTAAGAAAATTCAGCTTTATTGGAAAGAGTAGAGCAAGGACGCGTTTCGTGGCCAAAGTATCCACCAAAATTGAACAAACGGACTCGCAAGAGAATCGAGCTCTCCTGCTAACTCTCAAACACTGGTACGACGATTTGCGAGCACCATTTCCTCCATTTTTATACATATACTACGTAGTAACACTAGGCAAACTATAGATCTTCTCAATTTTGTCGGTAATATTGTCACAGTATGTTTTTCTAGAATCACAAATATTTGTTATAATTTTTCGCACTTTGTCTTGCTTATGTCTTTTTGTATTGTGACAAATATTGTGACAAGCATAACGACGAAATCTTATATGGAGCTAGAAAATTTGAGGGCTTAATTTTAACTTTCATATGTCAGTTTTTTTTTTGTTTTTAATTTTATTGTCGATGTCCCATGTGATCAAATAAGTCCTCCATAACAATTTTATGATTCTGTCGTATTACTTTATTATTTTTTAATAATAAAGTATTGTGATCGACACAGAAAAAAAAAAAAATTTGCTACCCTGAAATTTTGTTTTTTCGCGTTTCATGACTAAATTAGCCTAAAAAAGCAAAAAAAAAAAATCCGTCCCGCCGTACGCCGTACGCCGTACATATGGACTCGTACCTCCAAAACCGTTAAAGGTAGAATGTTGGTTTTTGGGTGGATTGTTAATTTAGTAAATGAGCTCCATTATCCAAATTTTGGGGAGTGTGGGGTGGAAGGGGGAGGCGGGGGGATGGAAAAAGTCGAAAAATACACTTGCTAATATCTTCACCACGAATGCAGATAGAAAAATGAAAATCAGCATACATATAGAGAAGGTTGTGAGACATACTCCAAAAATAATTTAATTTTTTTATCCATTGGCGTCCGAAAAGGGGGGGCTAAAAACAAATTGTCGGCCGAATCTTTTTTTGAAATGGTTATATCTTCGAAACTACTTACCATAAAAAATTCATATTTTGGGACAATTAAGATGGCGTATAGATCCATCAGAATAAGCTTAGAAATAGGCTAATTATTGTAAGGGGGAGGGTCAGGGGGGGTGCAAAGAAAAACACTTAAGAATTAATATCTCAACTATCTCTTAAGCTATGTAATTGAAATTTAAAACATATACTAAGCTATACTAGCAAAATATAAAAAAAATATAAAATTTGGTCATAATAGTAGTGGGGGGAAATGGGGAGCATTTCAAAAATGGTGCACTTTTCAAAATTGGAAATCGTTATATCTCAAAATTGAGTGCAGATATCGAATCAAAAATTCGTCAGATTATAGAACTATATAATTTATAATTTTGATAAAAATTTTAAGTTAGGGGGTGTAAAGGGAGGGAGGTGGTAAGCAAAAATGTCGAAAATTTTGAGTGAATTTTTTAGGACTCTGGTCAAAGATAGAAACTTTAAATTTTGCATGTGGATACATCTATTTTATATACACAGAAAAAAAATAATAATTTGATCCACAATTGTTACGAACCGACCAGCACGGTCTAAGGGGCACAAGGTGTTTCATGTGCAGCGAAAAAAACACGAAAACTGAAAATTTTTGGATGTAATTTTAAGGTAGAAACTTGAAAATTTGGGAAATACATTTAAAAAAAATCCCCAAACGTATAAGATATTAACTGGTCGAATACCTTTGAAACTTCTACCCCCTCCCATACAAAATTATTTTTTCGACCATTTTTAAGAAATTAATTATCACCTAACTATTAAAAGCTATCAATTTGAAATTTTGCATAAGAACTTATAAAAATATTTAAAATAAAATTATTTTAAAAGTTTCAAAATAGCACTTGCCCTTCTACCCCCTCCCATACAAAAGTATGATTTCGACCAATTTCATTAAATCAACTAATAAACAACAAATTAAAAGCTACGAACTTGAAATTTTGTACGAGCACCTTACTAGAGAAAGAAAAGAAAATTGCATCACAAATTTTGCAATTCCCCTACCTCTTCTACCCCCTCCCATACAAAATTATTTTTTCGAGCATTTTTAAGAAATCGGTTATCAGCTAACTCTTAAAAGCTATCCATTTCAATTTTTGCCGGAAAACTTATAAAAATAATTGAAATGAAATTTTGTTAAAAGTTTTGCAATCACACTTGCCCTTCTACCCCCTCCCATACAAAAGTATCATTTCTACCTATTTCATTGAACCAACTAATAACCAACAAGTTAAAAGCTGCGAACTTGAAATTTTGTACGAGAAGACTACAACAGAAAGGAAATAAAATTGCGTCACAATCTTTACGATTCCCCTACCTTCTCTACCCCCTCCCATACAAATGTTGGTTTCGTGAATGTAAAATACACAGAATCTTATTCTATGCAACTTCGTCTATGAAACTGACATTCTATACAGAGAATATTGGACGTCAATTAAAAAACTATTAACATCCACCGACCCTTACTATCAACCCTCATCCCTCCCCTCAAAAAACTCAAACTTGCATAAATAAACGAACGAAATATTGGTTATATATACTGAAGCTTTTGAACGTTTCCGCAAAGTGTTGACAACTGTCCTGCCCAAGAACCCCCTTTCACTTAGTCTTCCCTAACCACTCTAACCTGCATATTGACTTTCCACGCATCCGCAAATTGTCCCAAGAATAATAAAGTTTCGCCCGACTTGTTGGCAGTTTATTTTTAATATTTGGCTGTATTGAACATTGTAATACAACAGTTATGCTATGATTGAAAATTAAATAGAATTTATATCCAATAAAAAAATCCAATGTATCTAATAGACCGCCGTTGTAATTTTCTTAAAAATATAGGTTTCTGGTCTAGCAGGCGGTTTGTTCATCTATTATGTAAAGGTTTTTCAAAAGCCGGTCGATCTATAGTTCCACCAAGTATCTATATAGGGAAATTAAAATTTGTACAAAGCGGTGCGAAGGATTAATAGTAAATATTGTAAAATGTTATGGAATTGGAAGCTCGGGAGGCTATAGATTCATTGATGAAGAAATTAAAAAAAAAAAGACCTAGTCGTTTTTTATATCAATATTTATACTCTATATGGAATCTGAGAGTGTTATAAGTTTGCTCTAAAGCTTGTAACGCCAAGAAATAATGCTCGCATAGAGGCGCCAAGAGTACAGAAATATTTGTTGCCGCTTAAAAATCTCAAAACCGGGTCAAGTTAGTGAACGGGCCAAATCGCTCAACCCATTTTACCCCCTCCCATACAAAATGACTCCTTTTAAATCATTTACAGTAATCAAATTTATTTTGGAAACTATAGAAGCTAATAATCTTAAATTTAGAAAACATTGTTTTTATCATAAATGTGATGTATGGTATACAAATTATTCAAATCCCCTCACTCACACTACAAACTGTACTTTTTTCTGAATAACTTTAAGCCAATTTTTTCTATACGTATAACATTTGTCGAGCTCAAATTTTGCACTAAATACTTAATTAGCATTATTGTTAAGATCGGAATAAAATAACTGATTAGCATCACAACTTCTACCCCCTCTTTTACAATTTAAAACGAATTCTCAACTTCATAAAAAAAAATGTTGTTCTTGAAAAGTATGAATGCTTAGTCTACAATTTGAGAGATGTCCATTTTATGTATAATACTCAAAGTTATTTCTGAAAAAACACTAAGAACCCTCCGCTCCTTCTACCACCTCCCAAATAAACTGTACGATTTCGCTACATCTAATACACTAATTTGCTCAGTACCTATTAAATTTTTTAAGCTTAAATTTTGTATAATACATTTTTATAGCTGCTCTAGCATATGAAAAAGTTAATTCAATGCTGTCACCCCTTCTACCACTCCCCATACCAAATTTCTTGAGATCACAATAATTTAATCTAATACACTAATTTGCTCAGTACCTATTAAATTGTTTAAGCTTAAATTTTGTATAATACATTTTTATAGCTGCTCTAGCATATGAAAAAGTTAGTTCAATGCTGTCACCCCTTCTACCGCTCTCCATACCAAATTTCTTGAGATCACAATAATTTATATTTCATCTAGAATATCGTACGATAGGGCTTTAAGCGCAATTGTTGTTCTGTTTTGTTTTAGTTTAATTTTGTAAAGTCTTACTGCGAACTTGGTTATTTTTTCAAGAAGAGTGTTGCATAGAATATGTATGTAAGTTATGTAAATTATAGCAGCTCTACAAGTTTTCAGTATAATATGAAAATTAAAATTGGAACGGTGCGATATTTGATTCGAAGTGTATAGAATTGAAATTAGTTCTTGTCATTTGTTAAGCGGTTCACTTTAAAGTTCTGTTTTATGTTGTATTCAAAATATTTTTAATATTATAAATTCTTAATAAACGTAAATTTGTTACACGAATACTTCTGACAAAAGATTCCAATTTTTTTTCTAAGAACTAGAAACGATCGCTGATATTCATCCAACATAAATCTTTATTTTATTGTTTTTATACTTTTTAATTAATTGATTGAAGATTTTCCGACTTTGATGGAAGCGTTAACCTTGCTGCTAGGAAATAAATGTATCAGTTTCATTGGCAAAGCGTGATTAAATAAATAATAAATAAATATTTTAAACGTATATCATTGTTTTCTGCACCGGTACAACAATTATTACGATTCTTATTGGGTTAAAATAGTCAGCGTGCACTGCACATACCTATAAGTAATAAATGCCTGTATCTAATTTGATGTTTCATTATTTATTGGATAGTTAAATGTTTCGAAATCTGAAGGGCAACATGCCATGGTTAACATAAAAAGAAGAAGAACGCTTAAAAGGATAAATTATTAATTTCTCCGTTTTTTTTTTTAATTTATAGCTGATGGCATGACATACTCGTTCGGTTTATTCTATGTCGAATTTCTGAATTATTTCGGTGAAGGTAAAGGATACACTGCATGGATAGTCTCAATTTTAGTAGGTGTAACATTATGTTCAGGTTTGTACTATATTTCAAATATCCTAGCGTGATAAATTTGCTAATTTCTATTGTCATAAGCAGGACCAATATCATCGTCATTTGTGAATCGTTATGGTTGTCGAAGAGTTACTATAGCTGGGGCAATTCTAGCGAGTACGTGCATTCTACTGAGCATATTTGCACAAAACGTTCTAACATTGATTTTTACAATCGGTATTGGTACCGGATTTGGCTTCGGTCTAATTTACTTACCGGCCATAGTAAGTGTTACCATGTATTTCGAAAAATATCGATCGCTGGCGACTGGTATTGCGGTATGTGGTTCAGGTTTCGGTACGTTCGTATTTGCACCCTTGACCGAAGCTCTAATTGGAACTTATGGATGGCGTGGAGCCTTATTTATTATCTCCGCCATAGTTTTGAATTGTATAATATTCGGCATATTATTTCGACCGCTCGAAGCGCCAAAACGTAAAAAAAATCGAAAAAACCTACAACATTCCAGTATAAATGAATTACAGCCATTAAAGAATAACACTTTCGCGACGATAGCTGATAATAGTAAAAATGACTTAAAACCAGGACGAACTGAGGATTCGATACCGAGGTCAGCAAGTGTGGGCTATGATATGATAAATATCATACAAAATCACGTAAGTTATGTTTATTATAAATTCAATAATCTAAAAAGAACACCAACGTTTAATCTAAAAAGTATTAAATAAACGAGCCTATGAAATAATAATCTATCTAATAATGAGCTAAATCGTTATCATAATCAAATTCGAATTAACACATCAATTAATTTCAATTGGGATATTTTTTAAATGTCTGGTAATTACTGTTTTTAATTTGCTAGTCAGCGAAATCATGCAATCATTTATAGCTCTCGTCACGTGAAATTTTCTATCAGCTATCTGTTCGATTTGCTCGCGTTAACAAACTTTAAAATCGAAATGAAAAATCTTTATTATGAATCGGATTAAAGCTAATTTCTTTTTATTCAATAAATATTAAAAGAAAACTTGATTACGAAATTTGAGTTATAGTAAATGTAAATTATTAAATAATTTATTTAAACCGGTTTGAAGAAATTATCGCAAATTTTATTCATCAAGTTGTATTTCATTATAAATTCAGCGGGGTTGATATAATCTTTTTAATAGGAAAATCTTTTATTGATGAGAATACATGTTATAAAATTTATTTTTAGCACGCTAGCATGAATATGCTTTACTACCTGATTTCAAAATTACCATTAAAGTCCGAAGGTGATTCTCTATCACTCGTCAATAATTTGTGGTGGCGTAGAATATTTCCAGCAAAAAAATTTAAGTCAACATTTTGACCACCTATTTACTAAAGTATTGAGCACAAGAATTTGCATCTATTTGTAGGATAAAGGTGGTTCATCAATCAATCAATATTTTATTAGGATTCTTTATAGGTCATAGGACAGAAACAGTTCTTTTGCATAGAGCCCGATACTGAGCATCGGTCTTTAGTTGTCACCAGTACATGATTATTCATCTGCCTTTTGCACAACTGCTCACTTTCATGTGCTACATGGTCTACCAGTCTGAATTCTTCGTTGAGGATTATAATCTAGAGCTTGTTTGGCGATGTTTTGCTCTAGTTTCCTCAAAGTGTGACCGATCCACTGCCACTAACGCCTTTGAATAACAATGCCTATTTTAGTCTATCCAGTTGTACTCCAAAGTTCGTCTGACCAGAAAATCCCTAAAATACGTCAGAAGCCTAAATATCCTTTTCGGCTCCGCCGTCCATGCTGACAATGCTTCCGAGATAAGAAAAATCTTGCATCTCTTTCACATCTTGTTCGTTAAGAACAATCGGGGTGCTTGCGTTCGAACCCAAGTGCATGTACTTGGTTTTACGCACATCTACTTTCAGTTCCACCTCTTTGCATTTAGAATGCAACGAGCGAACATTTGACTTTAAGTCCGAATAGTTATGTGCAAACAAACACACATTACCAGCATAACCAAGGTATCATAAGATGTTAAATAGTCCACATTGAAGATCCTTATCCTCGCCACCTTCCAGTATAGCTTTCAAGGCGTAATTTCTAAACACCAGAAACAAGGCTGGTGATAATATGCAGCCTTGTCTGACACCCGACAGAAAAGCTCTCAGATAGCTCTCTTCTATATAAAACGCAACAGCTTGTATTTTCGTAGGATTCTTTAATCATAGCTATGATCTTATCTCGAATACCTCTCATACGCAAAGCACTCCATATGTAATCTCGCTTAAAGCTATCGAAAGCCTTCTCGAAGTCTACACACATGGGATGTAGTGGTGAACCCATTTCGGCGGACTGCTTCAATATTTTCCGTAGGGTATTTGTGTGGTCGGTAAAAGACTGTCCTTTACGGAATCTAGCCTGATAAACTTCGAGAGTGCTCTCCACGACATCACTAATCCTATTGAGAATTACCTTAGCCATGATTTTCGATACGGCAGTAAGTAAACATATACCACGTCAATTGTCACAATCCCGAAGGTCGCTCTTCTTCGGAATTTTCACAATGACGCCCCTCCTTTCATTCAGTCGGATATCTTCCTTCATTCTACACCTCAGCAAGGAGTGGGATGAGTATATCGGCTGTTATTTCCGGATGCGCTTTGTGAAGTTCAGTTGGTTGTCCATCTACACCTGGAGCTTTCCTTCCCGCCATTGATCGAATGGCGGAAACTATCTTTTCCTTATCTGTGGGATCGTCCCTAATAGAGGATTGTCGCAGTTGGATGTTTGGTAGTTGTTCTGTTTCAGGAATATCTTCCTCCAAGATGTTTAAAATATCAGAGAAGTATTCCTTCCATCACTGCAACTGGTTCTGGACGATCGCCATGTGTCTTACGACATCCAGGATTTCTCACCAGATATGCCACAGATTCTTCAGCACTAGTTAGAAACGTGTTTCTGGTTGCCTTACAATTGGCGTCCAGTGTGCGCATTTCATATCCGCCCAATGTGGATGACTTTTCGCGTAGAATGGTGGTGTACTCGCGCTTTTTGTTGGGGTCTCTACGTCTATCCACATTAATATTGCCCTTCATTTGAAGAATTTGTGGTCGTCAGATAGCTACTGTACACAATCTCAAGCAGGCAACCATCAAGTGGTGTTCGCTCCCCGCGTCAGCTCCACGTTTCGCTCGCGCATAGAGGAGATTTCTTCTTCATCGGCGACTTATAGCCTAATGGTCGATCTGGTTCTGAGTAACACCATCAGGGAAAACCCAAGATGTTTTAGGGTGACTCTTGTGTGGAAAAGGGTCCCTCCGATGATCATTTGTCGAGTACTATAAAACTCCACAAATAATTCGCCGTTTTCGGGTCTCTTACTCCAGGGTCATGACATGTCGACCCAAGGGTCACCAAGCCTCCCCATGACGTCTTCTAGTCTAGTGTTGTCAGAGCTAGCCTAGGCATGCACATCTCCTGAGATGATAATAATATCACTTCGTGGAGCATGATCGAAGGTAGCACTCAGTTGGCTACAAAATTCCTCTTTGTCATCAGATGTTGTGGCATTAGTTGGTGTGTAGCACTCCAGAATTGTAACGCTGGTCCTGAGCCTGACGAGGATAATCCTATCCGAGATTGGTTCCCAGCTGACGAGACTGTTTCTCGTTCTCGATGTAAGGACGACTGCCACGCCATTTTTGGCCTCACTCTCGGGACCAACGTACAGAAAGGTGTTTCCGCTCGGGATTCGTTCTTCTCCTGATCCTGTCCACCTGATCTCGCTCAAGCCCAAGATTTGGATGTTGTAGTGCTCCATTTCACGGTCGATCACTGATTGTCGATGCATGGACCGAGTGAACCCTTCAACCGTCATTCAATGTTCGAACGTTCCAGAAGCCAATCATAGTCCGTTTTCGAATGCCAAAAGTCGTTACTGTGGAATCCGTACATATCCGAGGGGCTGCATCCGTTTCTTGTATCAAATAGGTTTTAAGATCACGGGTGATAAGCTCATGATCCAGTGAGTATCCTTTTTTGAGCAAGCAGGACTGGCTGTGGGGGTAGCCTACTGCTCCCAGCCCACAGGGGGATGTTTAGCTTAGGTCCGTGGAGTCGCTAAGAGTTTCCAAAGATAATTGCATGAATTGGTAAAATCTCATCCTGTAACTACTCCCCTGCAACTTGAAAACCACTATTCGACATTCCCAGAGTGTTGAAGTCGATGATTCACATATTTTAGAAGCAAAGCAGTTTTGTCAAATTGGGATTGTATTTTCATTGAAGGTGGTAGACGTGGTGGGATGACGATTTTTTTTTTCTACATTAAAAAAGAAATGAGGACAACCTATGCATATATGTAAATGAGCAATCTCCCTATAAGAACGTAGTTAAAAAACTTATTAAATTATTAAATATAAAATATTAAGCTAAAAATTCCAATCTTTTCTTCTAGAATAACAACTCTAATGGACATGTGAATAGTGGATCGCGAAAAACGAAAGATCAAAGTTTCGAAGTTATGCGTGCAACAGTAAGTCAACCGCATATCAACGTGGACGGCAGTCATATAAGTAAAGACATAAAAGCCATGTCAGGAAGTGGAACTATGTACAGACCAGATATCCTTTATCAAGTAAATCGATTGACCTAAATATATTCCACTCCGTTCTTGATTAACAACCTTTTCTTTTCATTTCGTGTATAGGGTTCCCTTCAGAACATACCACACTATCGATCACGTGGTGATTTATCAACGAAAGAATCAAATCGTTATGGTTCATTTCGAAGGGAACACGTTCTGGACTCAACTGAGGTTTGTATTTCGCCGTGTTATAATTAACCCTTATGTAATTTTCTCAAACGAAAATTATCGTTATAGGACGTCAACAAATTATGCGGTTGTTTAACATGCTCAAAGGAGACTCGTGATACTTTCTCCGAAATGATGAATTTTTCCCTATTTCGTGACGTTGTCTTTATAGTTTTTACTGTATCGAATTTTTGTACAAGTATCGGTTTCAATGTGCCATACGTATATTTAGCGGCTCAAGCCGAAGTCCTTGGCTTAAACAAACAAGAGGCTAGCTACTTATTATCGGCAATCGGAATTGCTAACACATTTGGAAGGATTATCCTTGGCTATATATCGGATAAGCCATGGGTTAATCGCTTATTAGTCTATAATATTTGTTTGACTCTATGCGGCACGGGTAAATCCTTCAGCATAAATATAATTCAAAAGCGGCAATATAAAACAATTTTCTTAATTACAGCAACCGCCTTATCAATATTTTGTGTTGATTTTACCTCTCTGCTAGTCTATGCATCCGTTTTCGGATTCACAATTGGTGCCTATGTCGGTCTAACATCCGTCATTCTCGTAGATTTGTTAGGACTCGATAAGTTAACAAATGCCTTCGGGCTTCTATTGCTCTTCCAAGGTATTGCGTCTTTAGTCGGACCACCGTTTGCAGGTAAGAACGATCTCTATCGAATACGACATTCTTAATCATTCAAAAATTCGTTACAATCTTGAAATCTTTGTACCAGGTTGGTTGTATGACATCACTAATTCGTATAGTCCCGGTTTTCTTTTGGCCGGTGGAACTATAGCTGTGAGCGGCCTAATTCTGTTTGCCATTCCAATTTTACAAAACTATAAAATTCACAAGGACTCAAAGCACGTGATTTCAATTTCGCAACATTGAGGTCTGGCAATAATCATCGTGTAAAAGCACACGAGCACATAAAATCTTAAGCGTAAAATTATTTAGGGAAGGATTCAATAACTCATAAAGCTGTGACAGTTTTTTTTCTACTGAATACCGAAATAATACAAATAATAGAAATAAATAATAAATTTGGAGATAAAAACTTTAGTTGAATAAAGTTAAAATAACAAATGAATGAATTAAAAATTTAGTTCAGTAATTTTTCATATTTTTTGTTTCGTTTTTTTTCTTTTGTTAAAAAAAAATTAAAGAAAAAAAAGTACAGGGATTTCATAATATCCAAACTTTAATTCGTTATAATTATTTTGTTATAATCTTTAAGTGTTCGTTAAATTGTTTTCTAATTACAAAAAAAAAACAACAAAAATTATTTGCAATTTCTTACTTAAGAAGAATAATAAAAATGTTAAGTATTTTTTTATTGATGTGATTTTTATTGAACAAAATTCAAGTTAGAAAAATAATCCTCCAGTTTTCCATGTGAAAATGAACCTGAAAACTCTGAATAATAAGAATGATGGACTACCCTCGACTTTTTCATCTGGGTCGACAGTTATGTGTCTGAATTTATATTCTTCTCCTGACTTTCAGGTTCCCCAAACAGCTTTTCTTTGTAATTGCGAAAGCGTTTGTAGCCCTTATATTGGGTTTTTTAATAATTGCAGAGGTGACTTAAATAAAACCACATAGACCGTGTGTTGAAATTATGTATTGGCCGAAATTTGAGTTCAGTCATCTCGCATTGTAGAGCAGCACATAGTCTGCTCTTTTAGGTGTAATACAGACTGTTACTAATTGACACGCACTGTTTCCCGTGAACACTTCATAAAAACATAAATACACAACATAGCCAAGTTTAGAATATTAAGGCTAAATTTCCTTTTATTGTGTAATGAAGGTCTTTTGAAAATCCAATACTTATATACATTGAAATTGCAAATTCGAGTTTTTATGGCTTGCGACATTTTCTCATTACATGGATGAAGTTTCAAGTTTGTAAAGGTTCAAATTCTGCAATCACTATCCAAAAATTCGCCATTTGTTAAATGGTTTCAAATTTTCATTTGCAATCGAAAAAGAAAAATATTATTACGTACATGTCGGCCCTATTCGCTCACCAAATGTTTGCGTCTTCAGCTGTTTACTATTCTGCACACATATTTAATTACTTATCTACTATCCGAGATCATCAATTACTTGTAACCTGGAACTACTAGCGCGTACTCAGAAATAGCATGGAAGTACGAAAAACAGCCGAATTGAACGAAATAAAAAGGGCGAGAACATGCGATAGAGCGTCAGTCAGTAATGAGAGGCCGATCGAGTCGTGTGATCGACGGAGTGCGATTAGTGCGAGGATTGATGCGACATATTGTGAGTCAGTCGAAGTTGGGAAAGCGATTAAGTCGTGTAATCGACATCATGAATATTTAGGCAATACGGTGTGAATAAGAAAGGTGTTAAAGTGATTATTGAAAGGCGTAAAATAAAGTTTGCGGATATTTAAATTTAAAGAAATTAGTTTCATTTTTTACTTGAAATCCAGCGACCCCTAGCGCATTCAATATTACTCAATGGTGCCTCTAAACATTCAAACACATCTGATTATAAAATTTGAACTCTTCACCGATGTATTGTTGAATTTCATTTATTTTCTTTCCTATTTTTGCATCTATGAATCGAAATCTTTTTATCTTTTATGAACTATTTGTTAAAATTTTATAAAAAAAAATGTATATAAGTACTATCCTCACGTTCCCAGCTAACGGATCAAATTGAATAAAATTTAGCATGTAAAATAGAAACATCCGCATAGTTACATTAAATCGATCACCTGAGAAAAACGCTGCTAAAAGAAAAAATGTGTGCATGGCCAGCCGATCGAGCCATGTGAAATTTCGCATGCTCCATACAAATCCACGATCCGCCAAATCATATACAATCATTAATTCATCCATGAATCATTATTTTATTATATGCAGTAAAATAGCTTGTAAAGCAATTCAGTATTTCTAAAAGGCTGATATTTTTTTGGCATTGCTGAAATTGCTGTACTTGACGAGCCGCCACCGCTTCGAGCCAAGAAATCCCGATATCACTTTGATTGCGTTTCTTTTCAATCAAGGTATGAATTAAATTCTTTTTGAATGGTACTACAACCAAATTTGGGCCGTAGCCTCCTAATCCTCAGGCATTTTGCACAAACCTCCATCGATGAATTTTAATTTTTGAAGGTTCTGGTAGCCCAGATATGCCCACGCAGTTAGTGTAAGGCAATTAAACGTCGCATTCAATTTGAACGGAAATACATACCTGTCGAAACTTCCTCTGCCGTGACGATATCCTATATCTCCGAGGTAATTTAGCGGCCTCACGGTAGAACTAACTCGGTCAGTCCCCTTTTTTCCCACCCCGAATCGACACTTTCTTACTCGGTCCCTTTGCTTCTAGTTTCCGCTTGGCTACTTTGGGCCTCTCCATCACCAGCTCCCCAGAGCACAGCGCAACTGCCTTCGCCGCTGCTGTTACCTCTTTCCCTCTCTTCTTTATGGCCTCTGCCAGAACTCCAATATTTAACTGGAGGGAGTCCCGATCACTCTCTTCGTCCATGGAATCGGAGTCGGAGCTCTTCTCCATTACCCTAATGCTGGAATTTTCCTCGACCTCAGGATTGGATCCAAGGACCCACTCTTCGTAGAGGACTCGACACTGCCTTATTATTCTCCTTATCCTTTACACTATTTTCCGAAAGCCTTTACGGGCATAATGCAAATGGACCGAAATTATCCATTTTGGTGTCGTAAAATACCTCCTGGATGCCAAAGTGTGAACTTCACACCGCTTAAAGTTGGACATAAGTATCAGGGACACTTGATAAGCCACTGAAACTAAGTGGCTATATCGTAACATATATAGAAGCTTTGGACGGCTTGTTTTGTACATCATGGGGGAAAGAAAAATTCGTACGACAAGGGAATGATTCGGCCGAAAAGAGCGATATAAAAAGGTGAGAGTTTTGGGGTGAACAGTCAGTCTGGTTTGGAGCAGTCGATGTTTAGAAAGAGAAAGAATCGAGATTGGCAAGCGATAATTTGTGTGAGCGAAAAAGTCACAAGTGAAAAGTGCAAAGCGATTTAGTTGGATTAAATAAAGTTTTGCGGTTAAATTAAAGTGAACTTGTTAAACCAGTAGTTTTATTTCTACTTGAAATCCAGCGACCCCTTGCGCAATTCAATGTATTTTTATGACTGTGTCATGGGAAATCGTTGATTTGCGAATAGCTACAGAAATTAGTTCAATGCATTTTATAATTACCGAACATGCGTACTAATTTCGTCTCACAAATAATTACATCTTACATGGTTTAATTTCATAGGTTTATCTAATAATACACAAATCTTTTTTAAATCCATTGAATTGACCGAATACCGTCTATCCCGTATGCTAAACTACAGTATATAAAAGTCATACCCGACTTTGTTCTTGATTTTCAAATTCAAAAGATTTCCTGTTCGTAATCAAAATATTTCGCCATTCTGAACTATGATATTAATTGTTATTATTAGAGATACATATGTATATGTATTCCTATATCTACATATTAATTTTTTTTTAATATCTGGAATCCCAAAATACAATTCACCAAGCGGTCTGCTCGATTTGATCAGACGACCAACGAGACCAATTTTATAGTTTCCAAATGATCATGAATAAAAAACTTTTCGAACATGACGAATTCGTTTTTAGAGCTCAGGCTATTCCTATCGCCGATCGGTATTGAAATATTCGATAGATTGACCATAGCGTAAATCATTTCGTTCGAATTGAATGACGCTTCTAAGCTAATTTATGGCAAACTATTAGTTTGTGCGATTTACATAATTCTAAATTCTATGCACTATATCTGCTGCGTTACAAGAACAAAATTGGCAGTTGATCATTTTTGAACAAATCTCAAGCTCGAAAATTCTTAGTTGCTAAACAGCAGGGACTCGGTGAAGTTTATTATACCTATATAGTTAGGAAGTGAAAAATACCTTCGGATCTTATTAAAGATGAGTACTTCGGAGTTATGTTCTTTAGTGGACTATCATATCAATGATAGCGGAAATGATGGTAGATCGTGGCGAATTTCCGATTCCGAGCTTAGTGGTCGAGGAGTGTTTGCAGTTCGCGATATTCAACCGGGCGAGATTATATTTCGTGAAAAGCCGCTCTTAATTGGACCAATCGCTGGTCGAGATTCGAAATTGAATATTTGTACGGTTTGTTACAAGGTTCTGGACGAAATAAAGTGTGTATGCGGGCGTGGATGCAGCCTTCCGGTGTGTGGATTGTGTGTGGATAGTGATCAACATTTGAACGAGTGCAATTTGTACAAGTCGTGGGAGCCAATCGAATTGAATACCGTGAATAGAAGTAGTTTGCGTGCGCTTACCATAGCTCGTGGATTGCTTTTAAACGATACCCAAAAGGCTCTGGTTCAAGCTTTGCAAGCAAACGCCGATCCGGTTTATAAGAAGGAAATCACCAACGCAGCGAATTGTTTTCGAAAATTTCCTAGTGACAAAAAAACAATTGAATATTTTTTTAAAATAGTTTGTGTTCTGAATACTAATGCCTTCGAAACGCTTCATGAGAAGGATAATGTTAATACGCGTCTACGAGGACTCTATCCACTGTCAGGCATCATGAATCACCAGTGCACACCTAACACTTGCCATAGTTTCGAAACTGATAATGTGATTATCGTGAAGAGTACAAAACTCATTCCAAAGGGAACCGAGCTTACGACGACCTACACCCGAATCCTGTGGAGCAATTTATCACGTAAACTTTTCCTAAATATGACAAAGCAGTTTACTTGTTCCTGTTCACGATGCTTGGATCCAACCGTAAGTTTAATCCGAAAGCTGGAATGAAATTTTCGATAAATAATTAACTTGAAAAACTTGTTCAATCCCAAAGGAAAACGGATCGTATATTTCGGCCTTGCTGTGTCGCGCTAACAATTGCTTCGGTTGGATAATACCAAAAACCAGTGATTTGATGATATCCGATTGGGAGTGCATTAAGTGCGGTCAAGCGTACGATCCGAAACATATTTCCAAAACGCAAGATTTCATTTTGCGTATGATTAATTCGAAAACATCGATGAATACTATAAAGGACATTTTGGAATTTATACGCGACAAGATGCATCGGATTTGTCCGCCGACAAGTCAGTTCGCTATCGAACTGAAGCTGCATGTTATTTGGAAAATGTCGAAAAGTATTGAGAATTTCAGTGAAAATGATATTAGGGATAAGATTCAATATTGTCAGGATATTCTTAAGGTTCTAGAGAAATTAGAAGCGGGCGAATGCACCATGAAATTTTTGCTTTTAGATGAAATGGATAAAGCTAATGCAATGCTCGAAGGGATGAAATAGTTTTGTTGTGTTTGTTTGAATATTTTGTTTACTATTACTATAATTTTGGTTTAAGCAATTAGAATATGCAAGCGTAAATAAATATAAATACTTACTAAATAAACACTCTAAGCTAGTGTCAATAATTTTAAATTTTTCAAGAATAACTCGCTCGCTCGACGCTGAAATTGATGGCAAAGGCGTTGAAAATAATAAGTTTTTATCTTACGTATTTGTACGCTTACAGTTTAGGAGAAAAATGATTTATACGAAAAACGGATGTAATTTGATTTGGACTTCTGGATGTTTTTTATATTTTTAAGTTTTTTAAAAGTCAATATTCCATTTTTATAATAAATTCTCTGAAATTCAGCAGAAATTTAACTTGTACGACTGCCTAGAATTAGTGTTGCACAGGGGTGGAAAGTTGCTTCCTGCACTCGCAGGTTTTGAAAAGATTAATAGACTGGCATAATAATAACTTTCCAAGGCAATGACCAATTTTTGGGAGTCCCTCAGATCCCAACATCTTTAGGAGACGAGCAAGCCATGGCTGTTGACTAAGCAGTGGAGAAATGGAGTATAACCAATAAAATTCAGGCACTTTTCTGTGATACGACAGCAAGCAACACAGATAGAGTGAATGGTGCCTGTAAAAATCTAGAAAAATTGTTCAATCCTCATCTGTTTTACCTCCCTTGCCGTCATCACATTTTTGAGTTAGTTTTGTGGTGCTGTTTCTACTTACTGATGAGTGCAACTTCTGGTTCAGCACAAGATTTAAAGGAACCTGAACCAAACTCGACAAGAACATTTACTTAACTGGTAGCAATGAGGTGTCTGATGATGTCCGCTCTACCATTCTTAGATTTCTTGAACACCAAACTTTCTGCGCAGAAACAGCAGCGAGATGATTGCCGAGAATTGTAGGAGTTAACTATGATCTTTCCTGGCGTCATTCCGAAAAACGGCATATTATTTCGTATACTAAGAGCTGTAAGTCAGGTGGATGGCAAAGGTAATTTATGTACTCAAGTTTTACCTATTTCGGTTATTTGTTAGGGAGAAGAACTCTTAAAAAGATTATGTATTTTACTTGCTTGAGTGTACGTTCAATCAGAACCAAGCACTTTATCACGATTTCCTATTCATGCGTCAACAGATTATCAGGATATTGATCCGAAAATCACTAAGGTTGCTGTTAAAAGTTTTTCAAACCACCTCTGGTACTTAGCTCCCAAAACTGTGGATCTATTCTTATTTGATGACAACGTTCCAACCACGGTTAAGGCAAATATGGCTCAAGTTATGCTGGAAGCAAACAAAGGTGAAGAACAGGAAAAAGAAAAAAATCTCCCAAGGAGGTACATTCTGCACCGAAATGTGCAACTGAAAAACTTGATAAGATAGTTATTGTGAATGATGCTGCAGAAAAAGGCGTCAGACTAATTCAAGAATACAATAACATTCTCACAAAAGATGAAAATGAGAAACAATTTATTTTACAGATCGTTGCCGGAGACCGTAAAAACTAAGTCCTCTCTTAGGAAAAAATAATTATTATTATATTAATTAAAAATCTGCTTTCCTTCGAGAAATTGTTGTGTTAATGACACAAATATAATATTTTTAAATTTTTCATGATTTTCTCAACGTTTGAGGGTCACCTAGCAGTTGTCCGATTCAAGGGGAATTTCGTACAGTCTGATTTTTGCTGATTAAAATAACGTTAGGGGATGGGAGCAGCAAAATTTTAACTTTCGGGACAGATCATATAGCTGAGAGCCACCCCAATAATGATGTACCATAATCGACTGTTTTGTTCCAGATTATTGCTATGGGGTGAATGATACGTTAAGGTAGTTAGGATTTAATTTGACATTTTGTTCATCTCTCTGCATATTATGTACACGTATTGCATTTTCCTTTAAAGACCACCGATGTGGTAATTTGAAACGTTGACATAGATATAGAATTGGATGTGATTGCTGGGAATATTGTGAGCTATCAAGTGGTTAATGTCATAAACGAGAAATTGTACTATTGATATTTCGATTAAAGTTTTAATAGCATATGAATAGGACAATGGGCTATTTAATTCTATACTCATTGTTTCACTTGAAAACACTAGAGCTATGATTGAACGTAAAGCCCAATCATATGACATTTTAAATGAAATAGGAAAGAGTTTAAATTCTTTCGAAGAATGAATAGTGACTTTTATATCTTCTACTTCTTCTACAATGGCGCTACAGCCCAAATCGGACCTTGGGCTCCTGATATTCAGGTTTCTTAACATTTTTCATTACTTATTGTGGAAGGGTTGTTAGCCCTTCGCACAACCCTCTTTCTACGAATTTTTAATTTTTTTTGATTTAGGTGACCAAGGTATATCCAAGCAGGCAATGTGCTGGAATTATATATTGTGCCAACCGGAATTTGATCTCACGACCTTCGCATTACAAGACCAACACACTACCTACTAGGGTATACCCTAGCTGTGACTTTTATATGGGTGTTGGTAAAATCATAGGTTAGGAAGGTTTGTAATTTTGGTATATAACATCGAATGTAGTATACAAAAATTAGGTGCATTTATAATTTTCGAAGAAATTGAACAATTTTTGTCTGAATTTATGGCATTTGTATGGGAGGTGGCAGAGAAAGTGGGAGGTCTTGGATGATTTTAAACCTGCTTATAAACATCCTAATCACATCGCTTTGTTACAATTTTAAAGTCGAAACTATCATTTGTTCGAAGAGAAATACTTTTCCTGAATTTCCAATACAAAAATTTGTGTGGGAGGTGGTAGAAGGAGCGAAGCGAAGCTTATATTTATTTTAGCATTTATTGAAATTATTAAGGGATATATTCCGGCAAAATTTTAAGTTTGCACTTTTTCTAGTTTCAATGAAAATCGATTAAATGCATTTACCAAAATTATGCATTTATATGGGAGGAGGTGGAAGGAGTATTCGAACTAAGACCAAATTTTTCGACATCAATGGTATTTATAATAGTATACTTTTCTCAAAATAAAAAGTTGATAGTTTTGGCTTACAAGGTCTTGGAGAAAAATAATTTAGTTTAAATTCCGAAATTTCGTGAGGTTTGTATGGGAGGTGGTAGAAGAATTGAGGGGATGTGGCCCGTTCACGAATTTATTATAATATATATATATATTATAAGTCATTTTTTTGCTAAAAATAACACACGACTAATTTCAGCACGATAGGTCAAAGCTTTCAAGAGTCATGTTGTAGACAGACGGACAAACGGTCATTCGGAATCGTGGTTTTTGAGCGACAATCAATATTATAATAAATAATAAAAAATAAATTTATTATTTAAACATAACAGGGATACGATTGCGCGTAAAGCGCAGTCATAAAATTAGATGAAGTAGAAATTTGTTTGATTTTTTGGAAATTTGTATGGGGGGGTGCGAAGAGCTAACAACTCTTCCGCAATAAAAATAATGAAAAATGTTAAGGAGCCTGAAGGTCAGGAGGCCAAGGCCCGATTTGGGCTGTAGCGCCATTGAAGAAGAAGACGTCGGCTACAAAAATGTTTTGTAGAAATCTACAGCTTCAAAAATTTAATAGGTACTGAGAAAATTGGTGTGTTAGATTTAATGAAATGGTGCAGTTTGTATGGGGGATGGTAGAAGGAGTGAGGGATTTTGTTGATTTTTACAAAAATAACTATGACCGTTATGCAATTGACATCCCTCAAATTTAAGACTGCTAAAACTCATACTTTTCAAGAAATTGGATTTTTTCGTAAAATTCTGGAAATGTTTCACTTTGTACTGGAGTGAAGTTAATCAGTTAATTTCTTCGATCTTAATAATAATGCTAATTAAGTATTTATTGCAAGATTTAAGCTTAAATGTTATGTTGAGGCTTCCGTGGCGTAGTAGGCAGCGTGCGTGCTTTTCAGTCAATAGGTGGGCTCAAATCCCACTCCAGACAGGGATTTTTTTAAACCCGAATTTTTCAGTTGCTATTGGCGATGAAAAATTATTCAAAATGAAATGGGCAAACGGTGTAAAATTGAAACAGTTCCACTTCAAAAAGGCCTAGACACTCAATAGATGGTTTCTGTTCGCTTTCTATCAGTCTCCCATAACATCTGCAAATATGTCAGTAGCAGCCAGTACAACTGAAAAATATATTTCAGCATCTCCACTCATTACGGTCGTTCTCACTCCTCTTCCCCTACCTTTCTAATCCCATTCCTTCCTCTATGACTGTGTTTGTGCATTGCATACAAAGGCCGAAATTGCCTATAACACAGGTCATTCTGTACAAAAAAAATACTTACTGAGAAAATTGGTTCTTACTATTTCATAAAAAAGTGTAGTTTGTATTGGAGATAGTGGAAGCAGTAGAGGAGTTCAAATAATTTACCGTAGATTGGAATCATCATACAAATAATATATTCCAGATTTCAAATCAGTAGGTTTTATACTTTTCAGTTAATTGTCAAATTGCGAAATTATGTCATTTCGTATGGGAGGGGGTAGAAGGGGTTGAGCGATTTCGCTCATTCACGAGTTTGACCTTATCGAACAGTTTGAAAATCTTGGCAGTGATTTGCTATCTGCATCAATAGTATCTTCCCAGCGCTTCCTTGATTTTCCCACTGGTCATTGTTTCTTGACTTTCCTCTTTAATTATGGAAAGTCTTCCATCATCCGCCTCATTACAAGCCCATTGTAGCTTTTTGAATTTGATGAGGGTTGACACTTAGAATATGTACATCAGGAAAACAATACCCCTATAGAGCCCTATAAAGCCAACTGAAGAAATTCCCATGCATAAATAAAACGATCCCAACCTTCTGCCGATCGCTCTCAGATACCCTAAAACCAGCAAATACGCTCTCAGCTTCAGTGGAGTGACGTAGTACTAAGAGTTGTAATGCTGGGCGAAAAAGTGGCTGAAGTAGGCACATAGCTTTGTATGTTACTTAATAAACTTTAACGATGGCACTGAGATGCAAACTGGTTTCTCGTTTTTACTTTTTTTTCTAACCATGAGAATCGCTTCAATTCTTTTTCAGATTTAGTCTTCCTGTACATAGAAGTTCTAAGGGTTAACATTTCCGGATTTTCGAAGATAGAGTACACTGCTCTATTGCTTCTTATTCACCAGATTGAGTCTGTCCTCACATGTTCGTGGATTCTTTCAAAGGCGTGATTTTTCAGACGCCTGAGTCAATATTCACGTTTCGCTATCATAGCACGGCACTTGTCTTATAATCGTTTTATATAGTTTAACTTTAGATTTTTTGTGCATGTTTTTGTTTTATTCGCCATCATTACCCTTCTTTTGATTTCGATGGGTTCGCTTCCATCTTTCAATAAGTTTGCCGCTAGGTATAAAAAGTTGTCTATGTTTTCTAGGTTAAAGTCTCCTACTGTAATGTTTTGTACGATTGGCCTCTTATTCCTAGTTTGTGTAATAACTCTTGTTTTGTTTTCGGTAATACGTAGTCCAACTTCCCTTGCTACCGAGTCAAGGTTTACAAATATTTCTTTAAAACTCTCCCGTGATCTGTAAGTACATATATCTATGTCATCGGCATATGCGTGGATATGAAGGAAAGTGTTTCTTTGGTAAGTTTCCGAACAACATATTCGACCATCAATTGAAAAGCATTGGTGCCAGACCATCACCATGCTTAAGACCGTTGTCAGATCTAAAGCTGGCAGTCAAATAATTTTCTGACTTGTGACAAAGACTCGGTCATTGTCATTCTTGTAAACCAATCCAGTTTCAGTGGTACTCCAAACTCCAACATGATTTTATATAGTACGCGCCTGTCGAATCTGTCGTATGCCTGTTTGAAGCGAACAAATATCTGGTGCTCATCAATGTTATATTCTTCGCAGTTTTCTAACACCTGTTTAACTGAGAATATCTGATCAGTGGTCCAGCTCTAAGTCCGCATTCGCTTTCGATGACAATGTTCCGACCTTAATGAAGGGCGTCCAGGTCGCCCAGGTGATTACAGATGAAATTATCAACAAAATCTATTAATGGCAAGTGAAGATCAGATAAATTTTTGAGGCAGCTCATTTGAACATATCGCACTACCAGAAGAATGTCGTAACTACAAAAAATATCTAATCTAATCTACAATGGTCCTACGACCTAAGTCGCGCCTTGGCCTCAAGTCTTTCAGGTTCCTTAACATTTTTATTATTTGTAATGAAAGAGAAGTTCAACATTCGCAAAAACCTTCTATATACGGATTTGTCATTTTCATCGATTGAGGTGACCAAGGAATACTCAAGTAGGCAGTATGCTGGAATTATCGTCAATCAGGATTTGAACTCACAACCTTCGCATTGTAGACCAAAACGCTACCAAATAGGTTGTACCCTAGCTAAAAAAATATGGTTTTGGTTATTTCCATTATCTTTATATCTAGAGGACTGTCGTAACTGTATCTACATGGTATAACGTTGAAATATAAATGATGACGGCAACTACCAACTGTTGAAAGGTAACGCAAACTTTGGTAAGCATGTGACAGCAAGTAAAGTTTAACTTAATGAAATACTGTCGAAACTTTTCCATTATAAGTGAAAAATATTATTTGTTCCAATTTGAATGAATATTACAAATTTGAGTTTACCTTTTTTTCGTATGTAGTTGAATGATTGTTGGTTGTTCCTAAATAGTTACGAACCAAATAAGCAAGCTATATGACACCTAAAACCATTTTAGAAACATTTTTCAAAATGTCGATTTTGAAGTTTCGACAAAATTCTTCTGGGAGTGCGATACGAAGAATATGCTACATGAACATTTGATTATGACAAAGCTAATCGGCAAGAGGGGTGCTCCCTTTGATCACCGTGAACAAAAGTTAGAATATCGTCGGTCCGAATGAATTAAAAGGGGACTATGTCGAAAAATAAGTAAAAATTCTCCCCTAAAAAACGCCTAGGTACTTATGTTTTCCACTCCTGTTGAAGTTTTTCATCAGAAATAAAAGTTATTTGTGTGAATTTATTATTTGGAGCATTTCAAAATATTTTATAAAAGATTCAAAATTGTAAAAATATCGTACACCGCCAATAAAAGCAGAGGATTAATTTTACTTTATTATTGTAATAATAAAGTATTGTGATCGACACAAAAAAAAAAAAAAATTTGTGACCCTAAAATTTTGTTTTTTTGCGTTTCATGCCTAAAGTAGCCTAAAAATGCAAAAAAAAATCCGCCTACCGTACGACGTCCGCCGTACATATGGACTCATATCTCCGATACCGTTAAAGGTAGAATGTTCGTTTTGGGTGGATTGTTGATTGGGTCAAATCAATCAATCAAATTCCTGTTAAGACCCCCTATAGGGGCGTAGGACAGAAACAACTCTCTTCCACAAGGCGCGATCCTGCGCATCGGCTTTAAGCTGTTGCCAGGACTTGTTTATTCCTCTGGCCTCCTGCTCAACTGCTCGCTTCCATGTGTTACATGGTCGACCAACCCGACGTCTTCCTTGAGGGTTATAATCCAGAGCCTGTTTTGCGATATTTTGCTCTGGTTTCCTCAAAGTATGACCGATCCACTGCCACTTTCGCCGTTGAATCTCAATACCTATTTTAGTCTGGCGAGTTGTACTCCAAAGTTCGTCGTTGGAGATCACTTCTGGCCAGAATATTCCTAAAATGCGTCGGAGGCATTGGTTTACGAAAGTCTGTAGTTTCTTGGTAAGTCGAACGGTCACTTTCCACGTAGTACAACCATATAACAACACGGATTTGACGCTTGCGTCAAAAACTCGCAGCTTCGTGCGAAGGGAGATCTCTCTTAACCTCCAGAAAGGGGAAAGGATACCGAAGGCCTGACGAGCTTTATTTAGCCGAGCCTCAACATCCTTTTCGGCTCCGCCGTCCATGCTGACAATGCTTCCGAGATAGCAAAAATCTTGCACCTCTTCCACATCCTGTCCATTAAGAACAATCTGTGTGCTTGCGTTCGAACCCATGTGCATGTACTTGGTTTTACGCACATTTATTTTCAGTCCCGCCTCTTTGCATTTAGAATGCAACGAGCGAACATTTGACTCTAAGTCCGAACGGGTATGTGCAAGCAAACACACGTCATCAGCATAATCAAGGTGACTTAAGATGTTAAATAGTCTCCATTGAAGACCTTTACCTTCCCCACCTTCCAGTGCAGCTTTCAAGATGTCATTTATTACCACCAGAAACAGGGCTGGTGATAATATGTAGCCTTGTCTGACACCCGTTCGCACAGGAAAGCTCTCGGACAGCTCTCCTCTATGCAAGACGCGACACCTTGCATCTTCGTAGGATTCTTTAATCATAGCTATGACCTTATTTGGAATACCTCTCCTACGCAAAGCATTCCATATGTAATCTCGCTTAACGCTGTCGAAAGCCTTCTCGAAGTCCACAAACATGAGATGTAGTGGCGAACCCATTTCGGCTGACTGCTCTAATATTATCCGTAGGGTATTTGTGTGGTCGGTACAAGACGACCCTTTACGGAATCCAGCCTGATAAACTTCGAGAGTGCTCTCGACGACATCACTAATCCTATTGAGAATTACCTTAGCCATAATTTTTGACACGGCAGTAAGTAGACATATACCACGCCAATTGCCACAATCCCGAAGGTCGCCCTTCTTCGGAATTTTCACAATGACGCCCTCCTTCCATTCAGTCGGATATCTTCCATCATTCCACACCTTAGTGAAGAGTGGGAGGAGTATATCGGCTGTTATTTCCGGGTCCGCTTTGAGGAGTTCGGTTGGTAGTCCGTCTATACCTGGAGCTTTCCTTCCCGCCATTGACCGAATGGCGGAAACTATCTCTTCCTTATCTGGGGGATCGTCCCTAATAGAGGATTGTTGCGGTTGGATGTTTGGAAGTTGTTCTGTTTCCGGAATATCTTCATGACTTTTCGCGTAGAATGGTGGTGTATTCGAGTTTTTTGTTGGGATCTCTGAGTTTATCCACATTAAGCTTGCGCTTCATTTGAAGAATTTGTGGTCGTCGGATAGCTGCTGTACACAATCTCAAGCAGGCAACCATCAAGTGGTGGTCGCTCCCCACGTCAGCTCCACGTTTCGCTCGCACATCGAGGAGACATCTTCTCCATCGGCGACTTATAGCCAAATGGTCGATCTGGTTCTGAGTAACACCGTCAGGGGAAACCCAAGATGTTTTATGATGACTCTTGTGTGGAAAAAGGGTCCCTCCGATGACCATTTGCCGAGTACTACAGAACTCCACAAATAATTCGCCGTTTTCGGGTCTCTTAATCCAAGGTCGTGACGCGTCGACCCAAGGGTCACCATGCCTCCCAATGACGTGTTCTAGTCCAGTGTTGTCTGATCCAACCTGGGCGTTCATATCTCCTGAGATGATAATAATATCACCCCTTGGAACACGTTCGAAGGTGGCACTCAGTTGGCTATAAAACTCCTCTTTGTCACCAGATGTTGCGGTATTAGTTGGTGCGTAGCACTGCAGAATTGTGACGTTTCTGACACTGGTCCTGAGCCTGACGACGATAATCCTATCCGAGATTGGTTCCCAGCTAATGAGACTGTTTCTCGCTCTCGGCGTAAGGACGAACGCCACGCCATTTCTGGCTTCACTTTCAGGGCCAATGTACAGAATAGTGTTTCCGCTAGGGGTTCGTTCTTCTCCTGATCCTGTCCACCTGACCTCGCTCAAGCCCAAGATTTGGATGTTATAGTGCTCCATTTCACGGTCGATCACCGATTGGCGGTGCAAGGACCGAGTAACCCCAGCTCTTCCCTCGTCATTCAATGTTCGAACGTTCCAGAAGCCAATCATAGTCCGTTTTCGAATGCCAAAAGTCGTTACCGTAGAATCAGTCCGTATCCGAGGCGATGTATCTGTTTCTCGTATCATTTAGGTCTTAAGATCACGGGTGATAAGCCCATGATCCAGTGAGTGTCCATTTGCCATTTTTAGGGCAAGCAGGACTGGCTGTGGGTGAATTCTACAGCCCCCATCCCAGAGGGGGATAGTTAGCTCAGGTCCGTGGAGTCGCTAACTCCAAAGATAGTTGCAGGAATTGGTAAAACCTCATACTACAACTACCCCCTTGCGGGGTTTGATTGGGTAAGTGAGCTCTATTTTCTAAATTTTGAAGGGTGTTAGGTGGAGGAGGGGGAGGGAAAGAGTCAAAACTACACTAGCTAATATCTCCACCACGAATGCAGATAGGAAGTTGAAAATTAGTAGAGATATAGAGAGGGTTATGGGACCAACTTCAAGAATAATTTAATTTATTTATCCATTGACGTCCGAAAGGGAGGGCTAAAAAGAAATTGACGACCGAATTCTTTTTTCCAAATGATTATATCTTCGAAATTACTTATCGTAAAAAAATCATATAGCATATAGCTCCACCAGAATCAGCGAGTGGCTAATTATTGTAAGAGGGATGGTCAGGGGGGGGGGGAGGGTGCAAGAAAAAATACTTAAAAATGAATATCTCAACTATCTCCTAAGCTATGTAATTGAAACTTGAAACATATATTAAACTATACTAGGAAAATACGAAAAAAATATAACAATATAACAACAAATAATAGTAGTGGGGGGAAATGGAGAGGATTTCAAAAATGGCGCACTTTTCAAAATTACGAATCGTTATATCTCAAAACAAAGTACAGATATCAAATCGAAAATTTTTCAGATTGTAGAACTACGTATCCGTTAATTTTGGAAAGAATTTTAAGTTGGGAGCTGTAAGGGGAGGGAGGTGGTAAGCAAAAATGTCGAAAATTTTGAGTGATTTTTTTAGGGCTCTGGTGAAAGATACAAAGTTTAAATTTTTCATGTGGATATTTGATATACACAGAAAAATAATAATAATTTGTTCAATAGTTGTTATAAACCGACCCCCCGGTCTAACGTGCACAAGGTGTTTCATGTGCATTGAAAAAACACATAAACTGAAAATTTTTGAGTGAAATTTTAAGGTAGAAACTTGAAAATTTGCGAAATTCATTTAAAAAAATCTCTAAATATACGAAATACTAACTGGTCTAAGACCTTTAAAACTTCTACCCCCTACCATACAATATTATTTTTTCGACCATTTTCAAGAAATCAATTATCACCTAACTATTAAAAGCTATCAATTTGAAACTTTGCACGAAAACTTTCAAAAATAGTTCAAATAAAATTGCGTCAAAAGTTTTGAGATCGCGCCTGTTATTCTACCCCCTCCCATACAAAAAGTATGATTTCGACAAATTTCATTAAATCAATCAATAACCAATAGATTAAAAGCTGCGAACCTGGAATTTTGTACAAGCACCTTACAAGAGAAACGAAATAAAACTGCATATCAAATTATACGATTCCCTTATCTTCTCTGCCCCCTCCCATATAAATGTTCGGTTTCGTGAATGTAAAATACACCGAATTTTATGAAAATTCTATGCAATCGTCTATGAGACACATTCTACACAGAGAATATTGGACGTGATTCAAGCAATCAATTATAAAGCTATTAACATCCACCCACTCTTACTATTACCCCTCCTCCTCCCTTCATAAAAACCCAAACTTGCAGAAACGAATGAAATAATATTGTTAAAATGACAACAGCCCGCCTTTCACTTAGTCTTCCCTAATCACTCTAACCTGCATATTGCCTTTCCACTCATCCGCAACTTGTTCCAAGAATAATAAAGTTTCGCCCGACTTGTTGGCAGTTTATTTTATAAGACAAACAGAAAAGGCTTCATATCTTACATTGTTCAAAGTAAGTAATTTTTTGAAACTTATTAAAAACTGGATCAGTAGCTTAAAGGGTCTTCAGTGCGAAGGTAATTAAATCAATCGAAGCAAAAGTTCTAATACAGATGTATTTCAGTGAAAAGGTATCTAATCGTTAAGCGGCAATCATAATGAAGAAGATGAACTGCAAGCATGCAACTCAGATGACTCAAAAGAATTATTAAGATGTTAAAGGCAAAAAATCATACATTATAAAGTGAAACATGAAAATTTTGCTTTTGAAACATGAATCTATAATTATACAAAAAAAATCGAACATTTATTAATAATCTGCATCCTTTCGAATTGCAAAAAACTTCAATTAACATGAGATAGATAGATCGTCAGATCAAGAACTAGTTAAAAGTCGCACCTGCCGTCATAAATAGCTTACCGCCAGAATTATTTTGCGATAAATAACGTGCGAAATCGTACAGCACAAAAATAGAAACCACTTGATAAATGGGAATTGGCCAAAACTACAAACAGCATAGCGAATTGGCGAGCTATATTGCAAAATCACTGCACGGCCCTTGCCCAAAACGTGTAAATAATTACAAACTAGCAGCGATTTCGAGACGAGATCTTGCCAAAAAGTGGTGATGCCTTGCAAACATGTTAGAGGGTCAGTAACATGAACCGAAAGCGTAAATTGTGATTATAATTAAAATTATTATTTTAAGTCGGTCTGTTCAGACTGCAAATTATGTGTGCTGCAGCTATGCATGCTGGGTTTGTCTGGGCTGAATCGAGAAAATCGCAAGGTGTTTTAAGGAATTGGCACCGTTCTATAATTCCTTGGCCATGATGCCTTGTATCAATGATTGATTTATTTATTTTAATTCTAATAATAAAGAATTATGGTAAACAATCGATTGTCGCTAATGTCTTATACTTTATATGTTTTCTTCCTGTACAATAGCACTATAACCCGAGTCGGTTCTTGAGCTTCTGACCTTTAGATTCCTTAAAATTTATTTGTTATTGGGGCCGGGTTGTTAGCTTTTCTGTAAAGACTCATTTTTTAATTCTAAAAAAAAAGTATAAACCATGTTTCCGGAACGATTTTCGCAAGGAAAATTATTTAAGCTCATTTCAGTTTTGCACAAATTACGCTGGTCTGCAAACTTTACATACTTTTTTTCGAGCCAGGTGGGCCACCTGTGATGGTTTATCCCGGCGGGAGTATTTCGTTCACCTCAGTCCTCTACAACTGCCCCAAGCCAATCACTCATCGCCAAAACCTCAGGTCCCGCTACCCTTAGTTTGGCACAATGCTACCCCGGCTATACCGAACCCCTACATTTCGCTCTCTTCGGTTCACTGATCTTATCATTACCAACTCAGATCCAGCAATTCCTCGTTTCATTCGCTCATCTGTGTCATCGGTTCATTTATTTCATCAATTTCACCTCAACTGTTTCGTCTGTTCAACAGTTTTGTGGGTCAATTTGCCTATAGCCTGGATAGCTCTTTGTATACGACCTATAAAACATGATATGGGGTCTTCCATACCACCTCCGTAGTACCAAATTTTAGACCTTTGGTCCGGTTTTCGTGGGTTGCCACCCATTTTAGTCTCAGTTCGTGCATAACTTTGATTTTGGTCGATCAGCCGGGTTCGTGGAGTTGGCAATTTCCTCCTGCGGGGTGTGATGGAAAAGTAATATACACATTATTTAAGTAAAAGTTCTCTATAAGGGCGTGGCATCGATAGATTGATCCGGGTAGCAAATTAGTTTGGACCGCTACTGGGGATAAGCATAATAGTAAATTCGTTAAGCTTGTAAAAAACGGATAGTAAAAATTTGCCGGAGTTGCTGTAATGCCAGTTATTTAAAAAATTTTATAAATTTTCATTAAAGATTTGCTATGCCAAAATGAAAAAAAAAAACAGAAAAGAAAATTACAAAACTTAGTCCTAGTAAATATCTATTATACAAAGAATTCGAATTTCGATTTTCCCGGCTTCATGCCAAAGTAAATCTTTACTTTGCTTAGAGCTGCAGCCATTTAAAGCTCCAATGCGAGTGTTTCATACTACCGGTCGAAGTAACAATTCCGAGATTCGATTGGAAATAAATGCAGAATTTTGAAATCTCTTTAATTTAAAAATTTAGCTAGATTTAGGAAATTTTAAATTTTGTTTTTTATAAATTTTGAAGTCTAAAATTCCATTTCAAAAAAATCGTTCGTCTGAAAATCAAAATCAGGGAAAAATTCGTCAGCCTCTTGATCATCCTGATCGCCAAAACTCCACCAATGGTTAATAACATTTTTCATCCTGAAGATACAGGACAAGGCCCAGTCGAAATATAGGAAAAAGTACACACCTGCAAAAATCAACACACCTCGAATAAATGGACAATATTCAAGGTATAAGTGTCTTAACTTACTTGTTGCTAGCAATAAAGCGGGCCCAAAAAGCATCAGTTTAATTGTAGGCTGTTCACCAGTTGTGTCCATAGTTTCCGTCAGCTTCGTCCCGGATTACCTACTCGATAACAATCAAGGAAGTTAGTAAATATTTCAAGTTTACCTGATTGACTGTAAAGTATACGATCGGTGTGACAGACATTAAATTAAACACATCCTTCACGATTACGCCCAAGTATCGGGGTCGAAAGAACGACAGAAAAAGCATTAAGTACTTTCTTTCTAGTTTGGGGGTGCTATACTCCTGTTTGCATATTTCGCAAAGATTCGTGCGACGTACACGAATCCACCTATGCAGGCATTTCAGATGAATGAAGCCCTGGAATTGTCGAAGGATGTGGAAGAAGTTAATCGGCCGGGCTCGAGAGTCAATTCAAGTACCAACCACGGTTCCAGTGCACTTACAGGGACATGGAACTATTTCGTCTGTTGGACTCGTGTAGCGACATATTCGGCACGTCGGCGTATTCAAGTCCTCGTAGCTGTTCGATTCGAAATTCGCTTGCTCGACTTCAGATGAGGACGTTTCAAGTCTTCGAATGCTTCGATACAAACGTACCGCAACATCGCTAGATAGGAGCGGTATGGTGGGCCGAGCGCCCGTGCTCTCCATTGAATGGAGCAATGCCTCACCGTCGGTGCGAAATAATTCTCTGTGGTTCGTCAGGAAAGGTGATTCCGGTCTATCATTCATTTTGAATACTTGGGGATTGCAGGGGAGGGTTTTTTTTTCGTTTTATTTAAAATTTTTAGTATTAATACCGTGAATTTTGACGACGATGTGTGCTGACAGCCGCAAATTTATGGGAATACTTTAATTTTTCATGGACTATTTCGTTTTCCGAAAAATGGAAAATTAACAAGTTATTTTGAAATTAGTGAAAAAATTATATAAATTCATTTTAAATCTATTATTTTGGAAAATGACAATCTAGATTCTAGCTCTGCTCTATCATCAAGCCCTCTTTTTCGTATTCAAGTACGGCTACGTATAGAACTACGTTTTGGATAGCCATGTTGGGCTTTTTATCATCAAACCCTCTTTTTCATATGCAACTATGGCTACGCATAGAACTACGTTGGATACGAATACGATGACAAGCCCCACAGGGCTACAATCTAGATTGTCATTTTCCCAAATAATAAGTTAAAAATGAATTTATATCATTTTTAATAATTTCCCAAAAAAAAAACATTTTCCCACGGTGGGAAATTATGTAATCCCACTTGGTTTTTCTGTAGGGCATTACTAAATAATCGGAGTACATAAAGGCGTCAAGAAACCTGGACTTTTATTTCAGTTATAACGAAGCTGTAGCGAATTTCCAACTTTTGTACTTTGCGCTTTACGCGCAATCGTAGTCCTGTTATGTTTTTTTTTATATTTCTCACTACTCAATATTAAATTCTATGAAATTCTTGACTTTAATTGAACTTATCTTCAGTTCAAAAATTGTGAGTTTTTTTAATTGTATAGAAATACAAGAATTCATCTTTTGTTGAGTCACAGCTTTATGAAAATACACACAATATAAAAATAAATTCCACACGATGAATCTTAATTTGCCGGTTGAAAGAAAAAGCATACTTTTAGGATTATTTTTAATATTTAAACTTTAGAAATGTGTTTTAAGTACAGGATGATACAAAAAATCACTGACACGTTTTTTTCCTAAGTTTGACTCGTAATTTACGCAATTCTGCCTCTATGTGCAATGCACAAACTTAGCTATTGAAGGGAGAATCAATCGGGATAGGAAAGTTCGGGAGTGGAAGTGAGACCAGCCGTAATAAGTAAAGTAATATACTTACTGCCCAATATTTGTAAATTTTACTAGGAACTGAATGGTAGAAGGTGATCAGAAACCATCTACTGACCTCCAGAAGTGGAAATGATTCACTTTTACGTACATCGTCTGCATATTTATTTTGTGAGATATTAATTTCATAATTAAAAGTCGGACGCGACGTCCGCATATTAATATCCTTTAGCGAGATTAGGGAGGTAGCATATAGAGAAGACTAAGGGATGGGTATGGGTTTCGTACTGGACGGTCGACGGGTGATCTTTTAGTCTACTTGACTGAGCGTTGGAACTCATGCTTACATAAATATGGCGAAGGTTAAGTCCTCGCACTTGACATTACAAAAGCTTTTGACACTGTTTGGCACGAATGTCTCTTAGTTAAGCTTAGGGCCAACGGCCTTAATGATACTCTGTTCAATGGATTGAGAGCTATCTCTCTGAACGCACTATACGATTAGTATTAGATGGCGTTACTTCTTCCTCCTACCCAATTGATTCCGGCGTCCCACAAGGTTCTGTTTTATCTCGAACTTTTTTCTTAGTTTTCATAAACGACCTTCTGTCGTCCACTCTCAATCCAATCCATAGTTTTGCAGATGACAGTACTTTAGACAACATCTATGAATTTAACTCTGCTGCGGAATCAAATAATCATTTTATTGCTTCCAATCGCAGGGAGTTATTCAGTTCGCTGAACTCGGATCTCAGCTTAATCCTGGAATGGGGCACGAAAAACAGAGTAGAATTCAACGCATCCAAAACACAGGCCTGTCATCTATCCCTCAAACGGGATGTTTCAGTGTTATCTCACAATGTAACCTTTGATGGTGCACGGCTTACCACTTCGGAGAATTTCACACTGTTAGGCGTCAAAATTATTAACCACCTGAATTGGGCCCAGCATATCTTTGATATTGCCCTTGACGCCTCTAAACGTCTAGGTGTTCTCCGAAAATGCAAAAAATATTTCACAACCATCGACATAGCAACCATCTATAAGGCCTACATTAGAACACGTTTAGAGTATAACTCGCATGTTTGGGCTGGGGCACCCAGAACACACCTCGCGTTGCTCGATCGTATTCAAAGACATGCGTCCCGACTGATTGGAGACGAAACCATCACGTCTTCTATAGATTCTTTCGAGCATCGCAGAAATGTCGGAGTACTCAGCATTTACTATCGATATTTCCACGGTAAATGCAGTACGGAACTAAGCGCACTCATTCCTCCACTGCATACTTTTTTCCCGGAATACTCGCCAAGCTGAACGCGCACACGGGTACACAGTCAAACTCTTGCCTTCTCGTACAGTGAAATATAGGTAGTCATTCATTTCCCGAACTTCAAGACTTTGGAACGATTTGCCAGCTAGTTTGTTTCCCAACAAGTGCAGCCTGCGGTGTTTCAAGAATAATGTCTAGAGTCATTTTCGTCTCTCTCCACCTTAATACCTCCACTTCCACTTCCTACACTGACATAACTGCGCATTGCATTAAAGGGTGACCCCCTAAGTTATACTCGGTGCCGTAAAAAAAAAGTGAATGAAGGTTCTAGGGCATGACTGTTGTCAATTATTTAACACTTAACTGGGATCAATATTTATGCAAGGATTTGTATGATAGTGAGGGAGGGGTGACAGCAGAATTTAGTTGATGCTAATAATTGTTTGATTGATTGCTTGAATTACGTTCAAAATTATCTATATGTAGATTATTAGTTTCATAGATCCATTCAAAATGACACAATTTCACAATTCAACATAAACGGATTTGCTTGGAAAGCATTAAAACTATTGATCTTTCAATATATTACTTTTAAGATGATTTCAATCTGCTGTATACAAATTATTTGAGTCCTCCCCTTCCTTCCACCACCTCCCATACAAACTGCACTTCTTCATGAAATACTTTAAACAAATTTACTCAGTGCGTATAAAATCGAGCTTACACTGTGGACTAAATATTTGTTTAGAATTTGTAGTAAGACTAAAAAAAATTAGACGATTACCTTGCCTCCTTCTACCTCCCTCGCATACAATCTGACAAAATTTCAAAATTTTACAAAAAGTCAATTTTCCAGAAAAGTATGAATGCTGCTGATATGCAATTTAAAGCGTATCAATTGAATGATGTTTATAGTTATTTCTGAAAAAGTCATTAAGAACTCGCCCCCCCTTCTACCCCCTCCCATACAAACTGCATAATGTCACTAAGCCCAATACACTAATTTTCTCAGTACCTATTAAATTTTTGAATCCTAAATTTTGTATAAAACATTTTGATAGAAACTGTAGCGTAATGTGAAAAAATTAGTTCAATGTCGTAACCCCCCCCCCCACTTCTTCCCCTACTAAATTTTTTAAAATCAAAAAAAATCTCTTTCATCTGTTCTGTTTTTCATGCGCATTTGCACTTTTAGGCTAATTTAGTCTCTAATATAATAAATTATCTTTGTAATAATTATGAAAATCTAAAATCTTACTTACCTTTTATACTTTATTAATTGAAGTAATAAAAAAAAAATTAAAGAATTCATAATAACAAATGTATTTATATATTTATAAATTTTATTCGAAATATATCAACGATAATGTAATATAATAATTAATAGTAATTTATTATGCATAATTTCTTTTTGAATAGAAAAAAGTTATTTTCAATTTTTATTTGTTAATAAATATTAGTTTTAGTAAACACAAGTTCGTTTGGTTTTTTTTTTACAATAACAATAAAAAGAAACATAGTTTTATTTTGGTTTATTTATTAAACCAATCAGAATAATAAAATTTTAATAAACAAATATTTTTCTTTCCAAAATTTTATAGTAATAAACAAAATCGTTTTTCTTTTATCTTGTCTTTATACAAATTATTTATTCTGTGCGTAGTTTTTATTTGTTTTTAATTTTTCTTTTAAATTGACGATTATTATGATTAGGTAGTTTATTATAGATTTTCAAGTTTACGTAATATTTTTTATATAGGTGTCTACAAAATGATGAAAATTATCATCACATAAGATAAAAAAAATATATATATATATTGTTTCAACGAAATTATGAGCATAAGTCAGACGGAGCACATACAAAGTATAAAATGTTTTTTTTTTTGGTTTGCGTTATAAAAATTTACCGAAAAAATAAATTAACAAATTTCACAAATAAATATGAGAAAATATAAATAAATTGACTGATTAATAGTAAAAATGCCTCTGTATAGCCTGCACTACAGGCTGATGAGTGTAACAAATAATTTTAATATTCCAATTTTTTGTTTTTTGCCTCTTTTTGGAGCTAATGTTTAGCTGCTGTTACGAAACCGGCGGTAGATTGTTTGTACATAGGTGAAGACACATTTCCAGTCCGGCTTTCGCATTACAACCATGTCTTCTACATCTAGCAATGGCGCAATCCCGGCTTTTTCACTGTGAAATTAAAATTGAAATTAATATCGGTTAATAAGTGTTTTTTTTTTATTGACCGCAGAACCGTTACCAACAGAATAGACTAAATAATTTGTAAACCAATTAGCAATGAAGGAATTCATGGTATCATTGTTCAATGGATTGAGAATTTTCTCTCTGGACGCACTATATGAGAAGATGGCGTTACTTCTTCTTCCTTTTCAATATATTCCGGCGCCCCTCAAGGCTTCGTTTTATCTCTAACTATTTTTTTAGTTTTCATCAACGACCTTCTGTCGTCTACTCTCAATTTTATCCAAAATTTTGCGAATGACAATACTTTAGATTGTGATGTAAATAGTACCCCCGTTGACCTCGGATGGCGAGATATCGCCAAGGTTCAAGGGCTCTGAGTGGTCGGCCCTAGACAAATTATACTCGAAAGTTGAAATTGGGACAGCCCTCTCTGGCATTAACCGCCTCAATTTTCATATTTATCATTTTAATTTAAAACAGATGAACCGATTCGGTTTCAATTTTGACAAGAACCGGAAGAAGTTTTAGCGTTTTATCCATTCACTACTCATATACTCCAACGAAAAGCTCTCGCTACAGTTCAAGAAAAAACTTCAAGCTTCAACTGTTGCTATCTTGGCAGCGGGTTAACGTAGTTCTTCAATTGTAAAAAATGGTGAAAGAAAATTTTCATTAATTGAACCTTCCCCAGAAATAAATCCTAGTTACGCGACTGCAAATAAGAAACTTTATCTACAACACCTCCTCTTTTCGATGGCGACCGAATCATTGTTGATCCAGTTGAAAAAGCAAACTTTTTGGCAGCAAACTTCGCAAAAATCTCCAAGCTTCCACCGTCGAATCAGAGTTCTCCGTACTTACCGAACTCAGGCCTCTTGCTGCCACCACTTCGTTTTCGAATTAGGGTCATTTCCAGAAGCCTGCAGGAGCTCAATATTTACAAGTCTGCTGGACCGGATGGTATTCCCCCAATTGTGTTTAAAAACTGCGCTTTCTCTCTAGCTAAGCCTAGTCGTAATCTCTATCTTCATGGTGTTTCCCTCAGATCTGGAAGGTTGCGAATGTTCAGCCAATTCCTAAGAAAGGAAGCAAAACGAACCCCTCGAACTAATTATCGCCCCATAGCCATTACCTCAGTACTTTCAAAAGTAATGGAAACTGCTGTCAATCGCAGGCTATTCAACTTTCTTGTGGATAAAAATCTTATACATGATCGCCAATATGGATTTCGCTCGGGACTTTTCTACTTGTCTATCTTACCGAGCATTAGAATTCCTGCGTCTGCAAATTCGGCGAAGGTCATGTACTTGCTCCTGACATTGCTAAAGCATTCGACAGAGTTTGGCAGGCACAAATATCTCTTAGCCAACCTGACGGCCTATGGTTTTAACATAGTTTTTCTTAATTGGATTGAAACCTTTCTCTCCAAGAGCTCTATTAGGGCCGTACTAGACGGATTAACTTCTTCACCCTTCTCCATTGATTCCGGCGTTCCTCAGGGCTCAGTTTTATCTCCTACCCCCTTTTTAGTCTTTATAGGCGACCTTCTGTCATCTACTCTCTATCCTATTCATTGTTTCGCAGATGACAGCACTTTTGATAACACCTTCCAATTTGACTCCCTTGCGAAGGCACGTCCAATATCACCCAATGTAGTAATTGAACTCTGACCTCAGTTTGATCCTGGAATCCCTCTACTATACAATGGCGCTACAGCCCAAATCGCACCTTGGCCTCCTGACATTTAGGTTCCTTAACACTTTTCATTACTTATTGTGGAAGGGTTGTTAGCCCTTCGCACAACCCTCTTTTTATGAATTTTTCATTTTCGTAGATTGAGATGACCAAGGTATATCCAAGCAGGCAATGTACTGCAATTATATATTGCGTCAACCGGGATTTGAACTCAGCACCTTCGCATTACAAGACCAACACACTACCCACTAGGCTACAACCTACCTTTAATCCTGGAATGGGGTAGGAAAAAAATAGAGTAGAGTTCAATGCCTTAAAAACGCAGTCCTGTCATCTATCTCTTAAACATAACGTTCCGACGTCGGCTGCTAGTATGAACTTAAATGGTTAACATATATCCCCTTCTGCAGACTTCATGTTACTAGGTGTAAAATTTAGCAATCGCCTTGATTGGAGCCAACACATCTACGAAGTTGCTCTTGATGTTTCGAAACGTCTAGGTATTCTACGGAACGGTAATAAGTACTTTTCTGCCTCCAAACTAGCTGCCATCTATAAGGCTTATATCCGACCACGTCTTGAGTACAACTGGAATGTTTGGGCTGGGGCCCCAAAATCACATCTGGCTCTACTTGACTATATCCAGAAACACGCGTTCCGATTAATTGGAGATGAAGCTACATCGGTCTCAATTGACTCCCTCGAGCATCGTCGAAATATGTAGGCCGCTATTTAAGTTTTGAGCCTAACCTATACGCAGTGTTGATAGG
Source organism: Chorisops tibialis (assembly GCA_963669355.1). NCBI lineage: Eukaryota > Metazoa > Arthropoda > Insecta > Diptera > Stratiomyidae > Chorisops > Chorisops tibialis. The sequence goes on from OY770264.1 coordinate 21,239,171, forward strand.
CGCCATCTGACGTTTCAAATGAATAGTATGATCTTTTCAATCATAACGTACTTCAGAGCGTTTTGACATTGGAGCATAACTTCTGTTGTTTACAGTCTGTTCAAAATTTTGACTCAGCGAAAAAATGGAATTATCTCGGGAACATTTTCGTGCGATGATTTTTTATGATTTTCGACGTGGATTATCACAACGGGAGTGCATTGATCAACTCACTTCGACTTTTGGTAATGAAGCCCCATCCGCGGCCACTGTGAAACGCTGGTACAACGAATTTGATCGTGGCCGTAGTTTGATCAGGGACGAAAATCGTGCAGGTCGTCCAAAATCAGCTGTTGTGCCAGAAAACATTGCTGCTGTTCGCGAACTAATATTGGAAGATCGTCATGTGACCTATCGGGAGATTGAGGCATCCGTGGACATCAGTATGACGACCATCAACAAGATTTTGCATAAACATTTAGCTGTGAAGAAGATTTGTTCACGTTGGATCCCACATAAATAGACACAAGATCAAAAAGATGCTCGTGTCAAGTGGTGCAAGGAAATGATCAAAAAATACAATCGCGGTGCATCAACAGCTGTTTATAACATCTACACAGGTGACGAATCTTGGATCTATGCATATGGGCCTGAAACAAAACGCCAATCCACCGTATGGATCTTCCACGACGAGCCAAATCCGACAAAAGTTGTTCGTGCGCGGAGCACTTCGAAGCAAATGATCGCCTGTTTCTTCGGAATAACTGGACATGTGGCAACCGTACCATTAGAGGAACGAAGAATGGTTAATTCTGAATGGTACACAGCCATTTGTTTGCCAAAAGTGTTTGGCGAAATACGAAAAAGGAAGCGGCAACGAAGGATCATTCTTCATCATGACAATGCGAGCTCTCACACATCGGCTGCAACAACCGCCTATTTGACTGGCCAAAACGTCGAATTGATGGGTCATCCACCGTATAGCCCTGATTTGTCACCTAATGACTTCTTTTTATTCCCGAATATCAAGAATAAATTGCGCGGTCAACGTTTTTCGAGGCCTGAAGAAGCCGTTGATGCATTCGAAAACCATGTTTTGGAGGTACCTCAATCGGAGTGGAAAAAGTGTTACGAAGATTGGTTTAAGCGAATGCAAAAGTGCATCGATCATCATGGAGACTACTTTGAAATAAAGTCATTTCCAATAAGAAATTACTGTCGTTTCATTATTAGGCTCAAAACTTAAATAGCGGCCTACGTATCGGAGTACTCTGCATTTACTATAGATAAATGCATCAAGAAACTAAAAGCCCTAATACCACCTATTGAATACTTCCCGAAATACTCGCCAGCCTTTACGCTTACACGAGTATACTGTGAAGCTCATACCGTGGAGAACAGTGAAGTTTAGGCAGTCCTTCATCCGTCGGACGACAGTGTTGTGGAATTCATTACCCGGCAATCTCTTCCCCACCGAATACAACCTCCAGCAGTTTAAGAACAACGTTCACCGACACTTTAAGTTCTTCCCTCCTGTGTTTCCCTGCTAATTTCCCTATTTCCACTTGTTTCCCTTATCCATATCGAATTAACTGTGCATCGCGCAATAAAGGGTGACCCCCTAAGTTTATCTCGATAACCATAAAAAAGGAATTTTTCGTCATTCGATGGAATACGGCTTCACTAAAATAATTTCATATTCTGTTTTACTTACTCAGCCACTCGGAAAGCGAGCTCAAAATTATGTCTTCGTTGTTGTGGTGTTAGTTTACTGTAATCAAAGGTATCTGGCAAAAAATGATGTATGAGGGCACAAAATGCTAATCCATCTGACCAGCTCGTACTAAAGTTGGTTATTTGAACGTTCTAAACAAAATAAAATAAAAAAATAAATTATTAAAAATTCATTTACAAAATATAGTACAAAAAACAACAACAAAATGCACCATAAGATATCTAAATCATGCTGTCAGGATCTTTTACCACCTTGCTAAAAATAATGAAGCAACTAATATGAGTGGGTAGAATTGTTTCTAAAAAGAAATCCCCATTAAGCTTTAGCAAAAAGCAAAATAATAAGAAAAATTTGCCACACTGCTTTTTTTTTCTTAAGTGAAATTAAGCAGTTTATAATAAATAATAATAATAAAACAAAAATAAAATAATAGACCATATTAGAAAAAAAAAGAAATTCACTGCTTTTTTTATACATTAAAAAAAATATTACACCGAAAAAAAAAACAAATTTTAGAATTTAATTATTAGGGAGCGGGTTGTACCTCGTATTCCTTAGTTTTCATTTGACACCACTGTAGAAGTTGGTCCTTGACAGTGGCGGCGCGTGCACATAATGCCGGATCGGTAAATTGAAATAATGGTGCCCCTCTATTTGTACCCCCTGGTGTCATTGGTGATGTAGGAGTTATCGGGGAGCTGCATTTATATTGATTTTTTGTTTCGTTTTTTTTTTTACGATTCGAAGTTCGAATAGTTTTTTTTTTATTTTAGAGAAGAGAATAACACAAAAAACATAAATGAAATGAAAAATGAATTAACAAAACACAAATATTCTAAAAATGATTGCTACTACTCAAGGTGTATTTGTATGAAATTTGAATGTATGTCTGTTCTCTACGATACATTTTTGTATAAATTTGAATAAAATGTGCAGTGATGGGTATTGAATTTATTTTAAGCCATAGGGAATGATATGCTAATTTGAAATTGAAATATATGCAATAATGAAAATTAGTTACTAGTACAAGAAATGATAAGATTATAGGAATACAGAATTTTGAATTTTGCTTGAGTTGATGAATTTTCCGAACATATCGCTGCTTATCTTTTGAGTGTTCTTCATAAGCAGCGATACATAAATTAATGAAAAATTAAGTAAAAAAAAGCTACCGCCGGATATAATAACTTATAGATGAATAACTTATTCTTCTTTCAGTGCTAAAGTAATCGTTCCAACACGATTGTTTCATTAAAACTTTTTCATTTGAATTATTAATTATATTCAGCAATTTTTTACTATTTGATATAAGCAATTATAATTTAGTGTTATATAGTCGTAGAAAAACAAAAATCTCGTAAATTTCGAACTAAATTTGTTACCGAAATCGTTTTACTGCATTCCATATTTTTTCTCATAAAAATTGATCTTACAACTCCTCGTAATAACATCGATATATAAAATCTAATGATCTGAAGGCATACGATTCCCTGTGGCATAATTGTGTGTTAATATATTGTTTGTGGAATATATATTATGATTAGTCTAGAAATTTGGCTACCTTTCGCCCAGTTAAGTTAATAGTAAGTATACTAATTGCAATAATAAATATTATAATCCAGAAATTTGCATGTACAATAAATTATCTTGATCAAAAAGTTTCAGGAAGTAGTTTTTTTTTTACCAAGAACGGAAAGAATACCAGCCAACAGCCACAGAATTCGCCTGATTTAGCTCATTGCTTTTTTTTGCAGTTTGATCGACTCAAAAAACCGCTCCGGGGAACGCGTTTTACCAGCCAAGAGAAGATAATGGAAAAATCAAATATGGCCATGCCGTAACTTTTACACAAGTAGAGTAATGACGCTGAAATTTGGTGGGAATGTCAATGACAGAGGTGGCAATCTAACAAAAAAGAACTAAGTTCGGAGAGCACCACACGATATCCTGAAACTTTTTGATCAAGGTAGAATATTTAATATGAATACATCCTACCTTAATTTAGCATAATTTCAGCACACTACCTGCTTGGATAAAGCTTAGTCACCTCAATCTACGAAAAATGAAAAATTCGTAGATAGAGTGTTGTGCGAAGGTCTAACAACCGTTCCACAATTAATAATGAAAAATGTTAAACCTGAAGGTTATGAGGCCAAGAAGAACTCGAAATGCTAAAGGCTCGAAAGCCCGAGCTTTACCTAGACATTTCGTCAGTTCTGTTACAAGGAAAGTTTAGAAAAACTTCGCTTTAAAAATTTATATTTTCAACAGATACGAGTATTTCGAATAGTATTACGTAGTATTGGTAAGAAATTAAAATAACTTCCTGTTGCCTCAAAACAAGCCCAAAGTCTGCGTGGTCAGTCGTCTATTGCAGAACGCATTTTTTCTGGAGGGAATTCGTCCCTTGCCTTGATTAGAGACCTTTTCAGGCGCTCCAAATTGGGGCGATGTCTTCTGGAAGCCATTTCCTCAAGGGAATACTATAAGGAGTAATTCAACAAATTGAAGTCTGAGCTCCCAGAGGGCCAATCTGAGGCCCTTATGAATTTAGGAATATGTTCTTCAATTTACAGATGAGTTGGCCTAGTATTGCGTTGTGGTTTGGTGAAGAAACCTGCTGGAATACCCAGTATCATCCCGCGGATATGGTATCGCTCAAAGGCATCACATTACGCTCTAAAATATCTTCTTCATAATTACTGGCCCGAGTTTTGAAGCCTTTTTCACAAAAATTGAGGTTTGTAGTGCTTTCGTAGGTGATCTCCCACCTGACCCATCACTGACGAGGGATGATGACTCCTTTGTATCTGGTCAACTTTTACCCGTGCTTCACGAGAGCTGGTGGTTAAATTTACCTTCAATCGTGAAGATTTTTATGTCAGAAAACAAGATGGAGTGGTGCGTAACGAGTAAACAATGGGACAGATAGGGGAGAAGTATCAGAGATTTTAATCGGCGTTAACTGAAATCGGGCTATTTGGCATATACCCGGTTCACTAAAAATTATTTTATGGTAGCTTGGAACAAGAAAAATGCTTTCCATATCTTTAGGAGCAACCCCAATTCCATTCACAGATCTCTTTGTAACGTGTTAAGAAATATCTGCAAATCTATTTTGAAAAGTGCTAAGTTTCAACATGATCAAGAATGGTTTGATGAAAGTTTTCACAATGCATTTCGAATTTAAAGGAAAGATTTCTGGACTCTGCACTGTTACACCTTATTATTTGTGACGTTTTGGTCTCTGCTGAGACCGAGATCAGTTTAATAAAGATCTCAGCAGCGACCAAAACGTCACGAATAATAGAGCGTAACAGTGTAGAATCCGGAAAGTTTTCCTTTCAATGATCAAGAATTTCGATGGAAGATTTTTCCGATACAGCAAAAGGCTTGAGATGTTTTGGACATTTTTTAAAGCGACCAACAACAACCATGTAAAATTATCTATCTTCCTGGTTGGCACACCTCTGCAACTTTCATACTCTTCTGCGCACCTTCCGCGTATATGCAAAGTAGCTTTGGGTCAATTAATCAGTGTTGGGTAGGACAAGAAATTTTGTCCCAAATTCGTATGAGGTGCTCATTTGCAATTTGAGGCGGTACCCAACCTCAAATGTACCAAATCACATGCCGGGTTCGCATACATACAATTTATCTCACCTGAAATATGGTGTGAATGGGAAATTGCGAAAGACATAGAGCTATGGGCTATGGGACAGGATAAATAGAGTAGAGTTGAACGCCTCGAAAACACAGGACAGTTATCTCTCCTTAAACGTGATATTCCGGCGTTGGTTTATAAGGTAGCCATTGAAGATATGTAATTTGACTCTTTCGAATATATCTAGGAGACCCCAACAAAAAACGCGAGTATATCATCATTCTACGCGAAAAGTCATCAACATTGGGCGCTCCAATTAGGAGATAACCAGAAACAAAATTTTAACAAGTTCTGAGAAATCTGTGGGATATACGCAAAGCGGTGAGAAACCCTGGATGTCTCAAGTTACATGAGACAAGGTTGGCGATCGGAAAAAAGCATGGTAACCCTTGGGTCGCGGAAACGACTTTGGATTAAGGGACCCGAAAATGGCAAAATATTTGTGGAGTTTTGTAGTACTCGGCAAATGGTCATCGAAGGGACATAAAACATTTTAGATTTTCCCTGATGGTTTTGCTCAAAACCAAATTTATCATTTGGCCACGAGTCGCCAATGGAGAAGATGTCTCCTCGATATGTGAGCGAAGCGTGGAGCTGACATGGAAGGCGATTACCACTTGATGGTTCCCTGCTTGAGATTGTGCTAGGGTATAGTCTAGTGGGTAGCGTGTTTGGTTTACAATGCGAAGGTCGTGAGTTTAAATCGCGGTCGATGCATAATTCCAGCACACTACTTGCTTGAATATACCTTGGTTACCTCAATCTACAAAAATGAAAACTTCGTAGATAAAGGGTTGTGCGAAGAGCTAACAACTCTTCCGCAATAAATAATGAAAATGTTAAGGAACCTGAAAGTCAGAAGGCCAAGGCCCGATTTGGGCTGTAGCACCATTGAAGAAGAAGAAGAAGCTATCGGATGACCGCAAATTCTTTAAATGAAGCGCAGGTTTAATGTGGATAAACTAGGAGACACCAACGAAAAACACGAGTATACCACTATTCTACGCGAAAATTCATTCACATTGGATGCCAATTTGGAGGCAACCAGGAACAAGTTTCTAACAAGGTCACAAGAAGCTGCGGGATATGTGAAAAACGGTGGGAAACCTTGTATGTCGCATGATACATGGGACAAAGTTGGCGATCGGAAAAAGCCAAATTGGCAATCAACTCTCAACCCATGTCAACCAAAGAACTCCCGACTGGAAACGGATGCTCATATACAACGTAAGAAGGCTGTTAGACGCGACAAGAGAAAAGCCATTGAAGATCTGGCCAACAGGCAGAATCTGCGGCTTACCTTGGGGAAATTTAAAATTATGAAACAGTCGACGAACAGGAATTTTGCCGCCAACCACCTGGTGAGAGATATTATTGGAACTCTTCTTAATATGAGTGAACACCAGTTGCGGCGATGGAAGGAATACTTCTCTGATATTTTAAACATCTTGTCAGAGAACCGGAACGTCAGCAGGCTGAAGGCCGATATGGGCTGTGGTGTCATTGAAGAAGAACATATCGACGTAGCACTTGACGCATTCAAATTCGCATATATGGACAAAATGCAACTCGCAATGCTCAACCGTTTCCAGGCCTTCCAACTAATTGGAGATGAAGCCATCACGGCTTTGTGGTTAGTCCTTTTCGAATATCCTTTTTCCAAACTACTGATGATGGCACATTTATTTTCTTTGATTACGTCTAAAAAGTCGATGCAAAAGAAGGAATAATAGAGGTGGCCCTTGTATTGCCATGCAGCTAACACAGCAGTCATATAAAATCAAAAATTGACATGAAGCGCCCGATAACTTAAGAACGCGTTGAAATGGGAAGGCGAAAGCTATCTTTACTTCATTTTATTGAAAATCAAGATTCTACTTCATGATTCATTTTAACATGGTGTATGATGCATCGAAAAAGCAGTTAACGCCTTCGAAAGAAGGGTCCTTCTAGGAATTTTAGGATACAACCATGTTGTATCAACTCTACGATGAGCCAGAAGCCTCAAAGTTCATCAAGCTACGTAAACAGCAGTGGGCTGGCGATGTAGAGCGAATGGAAGATAGAAGAATACCCAAAGCGAGTGGGAACAGATCAGTGGGTAAGCCACGCAAGCGATAGAAAGATTTGGTTGATAAAGATAGCAAAGCCATCTTAAAAGTTAGCAGATGGAGGACGCGGTCTTTTGACCGTGACGATTGGAGGCGTCGACTTTAGGAGCCCAGGGCCCGATTTGAGCTGTCGCGCTATTGATGATGATGAAGACTCCCATGGCAGTTGATGACCATAAAAGGTTCTAGGTAAAGTTTTCAGAGATTTTTTTAAGGCACCGAGTATAATTTAGGGGGTCACCCTTTAATGCATTGCATAACTAATTCGGTAAAGGAAGTGGATAAAATTTGAGTGTATTATGGAAATTAGAGTGGAGAGAGACGGAAATGAAGATGGAGATCACTCTTAAAGGACTGAAGGTTATACCTACTTGGGAAAACGGCAATGCATTTCAAAGTGTGGACGTTCGGAAAATAAATGACTATCTATAGTTCACTGTACGAGTAGGAATAGGGTTGACGGCATACTAGTGTGCGCGTTTAGCTTGATGAGTATTTTGGGGAAAGGTTTGAAGTGGAGGAATGAGTGATTTAAGTTCTGCACTAATTGTGTCAATTGAAACCGTAACAGTTTCATCTTCAATGAGTCGGAACGCATGTTTTTGGATTCGATCGAGCAGGGTAAGATGTGTTTTGGGAGCCCCAGCCCATAAATGCGAATCGTAATCTAAACAAGGTCAAATGTAGGCCTTGAAAATGGTAGGTATGTCGTGAGGCGTAAAATATTTTTTGCATTTGCGAAGAAAACCTAGGCGTTTGGAGGTATCAAGGGTAATATCAAAGATGTCTTTGCTCCAATCGAGGTGGTTATTTAACTTTACGCCTAATAGATTAAACTCATCTGAAGAGCAATGTGGTACGCCATTAAAGGCTAAATTAGACGACGCAGTTGGAACACTTCTGTGTTTTGGCGGCGTTGAACTGTACTCTATTTATCCTGCCCCTTCCCGGATTAAGTCGAGGCGAACCGAATAACTCTATGCGTTTGGAAGCAACAGAATGCTTCTGAGATTCAGCAGCGGCGTCGAATTTAGAGGTGTTATCTAAAGTGCTGTCATCTGCAAAACTATGGTTTGGAATGAGAGTAGACAGCAAAAGGTCGTTAATAAATACCAAGAACAGAGTGGGCGATAAGATAGAACCCTGAGGGATACCGAAGTTGATTGAGAAGTAGGAGGAAGTAACGCCTTCTAAAACGACTCGGTAGAGCGATTGGACAAGAAACTCTCAATCCATTGAATAAGGGAAGCATCGAGGCCAATGGCCTTGACCTTAACACAGTTGAATAAACTATCAAACATTACAATTTCTGGATTTTAAATATTTAAATGTTAGTAAGAAATATAGTATTTGAATATAAGGGCTATAATAATATTTTGAAATATTTGCTATGTCCTTAAAGTTAAAGTCATTAAATTAAAATACTCCAAGTTCACTTACTTTTGTGAGTTTTGTTTGTCAAGTTGTCTAAACTTGGCAAACGGTGATACGGGTTTTGGGGCTGCTGCTATTGTTCGTGTTATAACTGAAAAAATAATTAAAATAAATTGTGTTTTTTTTTATCAAGATAAGTTTTATACAAATTTTTTACCTTTCGTAGTTGTGGTTACAACCGCACCATCCTTTTCCTTCGTTTCCGTAGTTTCGGTGGTGCTCAAATCTAAAAAGAAATTCAAGACAAATTTAATTAGTAAATTTTTATTTTTTAGCAATTTAAATAATTATAGTCAACAATTTTTTTAATAAATCTAAAAAAAATAATAAAACATTTTATAAGGAAAAAAATCTGAGTAGTTTTTAATATGCACAATAAATTCTTCGAATTGCCTAATTCTGTACAAACGAAATATAAATATGTTATTTTAAACAAATTTATAAGACTTGTACTTGAGAATAAATTGTGCAATAAAAACGTTAACAAAAAAATAAAAAAAAAAGAATTCCTTATAAACAAAAAAAATCTAAACAAAAATTAAATTACCTATTTTCAATGAGCATGCATTTTAAAAAACACGTAAAAACATTTTCTAAAATCTATACAAAACATAGTACACACGCACACAATTCAAATCTCGAAAAAATAGCTTTGCAAAATGTTCAAAAATATTTTCAAAAATAAAATCGTTGTTCTTAACAAAAGAGGGGACAATATGGTTTCTTTTTCAATGTTAAACAATTTTCAAAAAATATGTATTTTTTTTTTCAATTGTTGTAATCATGCTAAATAAATTAGAGCATTAGGGCAAATCAGAATAAATTGAATATTAATTCAAACAAAAATAATACAAAAATTATTAAACTCAAAATAAAAACGGAAAAAAATAAAACACCACACTTTCTTTAAAATAACGTTGATAACTCACAAGATATAATATGAGAGCTGAACGATGGCACATGCCCATAAATTATAAAACTCTACTATTCTTAGTACAATTTTTCAAACTTAATTTTTTTTTTTTTGTATTTGTTGCTGTTTATTGCAAGAGAGACTGATATTATGCACGATTAGTGAAAATGAATAGTTTTGTTTGTGTGCATAGAAGAGAAGAAAATAGATTTTTTCGTTGATGAAGATTTGGCACTGTAGATGGCATCCCTCAAATTCACTTTTACCTCGCATTACCCATTTTTGAAAAATATATATATTTTTTTTTTAGTTTGAACCAACTCTACAACCATAATGTCCGCCTCTGTATATAATTTTTCTTTTTCTTTTCTTTTTAAATAATTGCAATAGAAAAAATAACAACCTTAAGCGTAGCAGCAGTAACAATTTATACTTTTTTTTTTGTTTTCTCAATTTAACAATTTAGTTTTGTAAAAATGGCAACACTAAAGTATCTACAGTTCTTAAAATGTTAAAACATATTTTGTATAATAAAAAAACACAACCACTGACTAGAAGAGTTATTTCAGAGTTATTCACATTTTGGCACGATTCGCTTCAATATCTACATTATTGTAAAGTTTTCTTTTTATTTCAGGTTAAATGTTTACTTCGACTAGATACGTAGTAGATTTATATTATGTACAAGAAAAATGTATGGCTGGCAGCACTGAATTACAGCGCCGTACTGCAAGTATTTAAATGTTTTCCCGATCCGCTTTTCGTTTTATTCGGATTCGTTCGAAATCGTTTTCTATTCAACTGGAATGATTCTATGTTTAAGGCGAAAACGTAGTAGAGTTCACTACGAGGATCAATACGTGGGAGATTAGGCCGCTTGAAGGAGTTGTTCGAATGCATCTTCAACATTACTTTCGTCCAGCAGATGGATGCTGGCAATATGCGGCATTGTTTGACTTCGGGCTAATCCATTGCTGGGATTTTGATTGCCAATTGAGGTTTTTCCGCTTGTTCTAGTACGATTTATCGAAGATTTCTTGATCGTTACGGAGGATACGGCTGATGCTTCGGCTATGTTCGTTTGGGATGGATTTCGCGATAGTGAATTGGGCGATTTTTGGCCGGAGAAGTACGCAGCTACGGTTTTTTGCTTTTCGCTTATTTGGGATTTATTGATGCCGGCTTCGTACATTTTCGGTATGTCGAGACTGTGGCCGGATTTAACGCGACGCAATTGGAAGCCATCCGTATTGTTTCCGGCGATTTTAGTTGCAGTTGGCTTGGAGTTGTTCTGTTGGCAAATTTGATGCCAGGAATCGGACCGGCTAAGCGGATTCACGGGGAATTTCGAAGACGATATTGACGTAGCTGGGTCGTAGTTCGATATTCTGTGGACATTATTGTAAATCACATTCGACGGTATTTCGTTCTTACCGAGAGCCAATGGTGAGGAGGGAGTTTCAATGATGTGTGGCGCAATGAACTTGGTTGCCAATGTTGTGGTGCGTGCCATGTCCCTCGTAATCGTTGTGTGGGACGATGTTCTTACGGTTGGTTCGGAGAATTTCCGGGGTACTTCGGACAGCGGATATTGGTAGGAGTTTGGACGGTAGGAGTGCAGTTGTGGCGGTCCGTATTTTTTCAATTTCGGAACAGACTCATCCTTGGGCGTTGTTGGATTTGACGAACTGCCATTGGGCGTTTTGGATGCGAATGGTTCGGTACGCTTTTCAGGAGTTGTGGGTGCACTTGTTATCTTGGTGAAGTTTTGTTGAATCATAGCGACATCTTTATCCTTTAATTTCCTTGGTGCGGGCTGCTCTTGATAAGAAGGATAGGTCTTCAAAGTCTTCGGTGTTTCTGGATGAGGCACTTCTTGATAGTTGGAAGTGGAATACGTATTCGAACTTCTTTGCTTTTCCTGATACGGCGGTATGTCATATTGAGGAGCCGAGTAAGATTGAGTGCTTCTTGGAGACTCTGGATAGGTAGTCCTGGATGGTTCTTGGTAATTGCGCAATGGTGGCTCTTGGTAGTTGCTCATTAAAGGCCTAGGATGCTCTTGATAGTTTGTTCTTGGGGGTTCTTGGTAAGCAACTCTTTGCGGTTCTTGATAGGTTGTTCTTGGAGGATAGTCTGGGTAGTCTGTTCGTGGAGGCTCTTCATAATTTGTTCTTGCAGGCTGAGGGTGATTATTTTGCATCGGTTCTGGGTGATAACCCTGGCCATTAATATTTGGAAGATATTCGGGAGCTACTGCATAATTTGATTGTTGCGATTGATACATAGGAGGAGTATTTCGTACCGGTATTTGCGGACTCGGCGTTTGATACGGAAGACCTGCTATAGGTTTCGGATCTTTTGGCTGTTGATAAATTGGATTATAGCCTTGCACAATGTTAGTTTGATATTGCGGCACAGGGATGATTTCATGTGTGAATCGATTCACCTCATCGGTTGTTGGAAGAACTGATCCAACTTTTGGGGCTTGATAACTGCGACCGTCTGATGTAATAGCGGTATCAGTTGGTTTAACGTTCTTCATAAAGGATAACAAACTCTTCGCCTCCTTCGAATTTTTTCCGAACTTTCCTTCGTCACCGCGGCGCATAGTTCGATTCCCCACTGTTACAGCCTGTTGGCTGACCGGTCCCCGCATAATTTTACTTTCGGCCTTATATTCTGTTACACTGTCGGTATCAAAATCGCTATCGGATACTTCATTCTGAGTATAATTTGGACTAGTAAGACTTTCGGACGGATCGTATGGGCTAATAAATGGGCGATCGCTTGTGAGTACGATTGGTTCGGCTTCAGGATTGGTTAGTGAATCGGATCTGGTAATGCACACTTCCGGTATGTATGTCGAAATAGTGGACGGCTGTGTGTAATCGGTCGATGTGTAAGGGAGCGGTGGGAATTCTTTCATTATAGCGTCGTGCATAATGTTTTGAACCATTTGTGGGGCCTGAAGATTGGCGTCGTACGGTGTGTTACTGGGAAGCGATGGACGCTTGTGTTCCAAACGATTATAGCCGGAAACACGTTGCTGATAAGTCTGGTCTTGGACTCGAACCGATTCATGTCTCTGTGGTTTGCTTTCGAATTTCGATGCTGCAAGACTATGTACTCGATTGCCAGCTGCATTTTTGCCCGCCCACGGTAAAATTGGCGATCGGTTCACTTTAATGGGTAAGTACGGAACGGCTTTCGTTGGTGAATCACTGTAAACACTTATCGGTTCAGAGTATGAATCATTCATGTGCGGCAGTGGATTACGCTGCGACGGTATTGGCTGGAATTGAGTAGGTTCGGTATTCGGTGGAATTGGTGAGATTGGCTGGAAGGCCGACATTGGAGCATGCGAGAATTTGTTGACGGCTATTGGTTTCGGTACGAAAATTTTGGGACTTTCGGGTGCAAATACATCATTCCATGCCGGTTTCGTAGTTCTATCGTACGTTTTTGGCGAGCTTGGAACTTTAGGACTCTGCTTCGGCAAGCTGGGAGCGCTGACTTCAGTTTTTTTCCAGAAATTACGAGCCGAAGAGGACGACGATGGCATTGGTGGCTTACCACTCGTTGAAATTGCCCCACTTTCAAAATTATTCTTTATATTTCCAAATTTATTGCTCCAATTGTTGACCATATTACCTGTCTGCCCACGGCTCGGGTTATTCCAGGCAAGCCCGCTGTTCGGGGTTTGCTTTTGAATAAATGCCAGAAATTTCAGATCGTTTTCGGTTTTTGGCTTGAATTGTGGCACTACGTTCCGGGGCGTGTTCTTCACTGTAACTTGAACTGTTCCGCGGAGTCCTATCGCTTTTATCGAGGTAACGCCGCGATCTTCGCCATCCGAATCCGATTCCATTTCATTCATGTATTTCATGGGTTTCGGAATATCGATGGTATTCGCTCGCTTCATCATCATTTTCTTGTTTATGAAGCGATTACTTTTCCCGCCATCGGTTGGAGTGGACGGGGTCAGTGGTGAGGTTTCTGCAGGCTGGTATGCACTTGGCCGCATTCCATTGAACACTGATCCCCAAGCGGGTCTAGTTGAGTGATTGGTTGAGTTGTGAAGATTCTTCTCGTAGACCGAACGATTGACTGGTTCTTCAATTTTCAAATGAAGATCGACCTTCTTATCGCGTGGATATGCTTCAGAATATGGTCGTTTCGATATTTCATTAGAATTAGCAGGATTTTGTTCGATACTAATCGATTGTCGCAATAGTGTCGGCTTAGATTTGTTTTCTCGCATTTGAATTGGCATTGATGATTTAACCATATCCTGTTTGCCTTCTTTAAGGTGATCGGGAACAAATTGATTTGGCCGGAACAGCGTTGAAGGCTCTTGAACATCGTTTCCAAGGACTGCTCCAGCCGAGTTTTGCTTCTGGATTGTATAAGGATAGTCAGGTGGTGTAACTAGGTTACTGCTATCGGGCGTTGTACAGTTCGATATTGACTCCATCATAACCATTTCTTCGATATATCGTCGAGCATCGGCCAATTCTTCGCGGCTCACACCAACTGTATGGCGATTTGCACGATTTCTTCGTTTAGCAAAACGCTGGTGTCCAGGACGAGCTCCTTTTCGATTATCGCCTTCTGGCGATGACAATTCAGTATCTCCGTCAGCGGTTTGACCTGGAGCTGGAGTTGGTGCTGTAATCTTTTCCGGTGATATTAACCCAGTCTGCAGGCGTGCTACTAACGTTAATAAGGCGTTGCGTTTCTTCGCGTCCAACTTTAAATCTTTTCCTTCGCGTAACGATAATTCCAGACGATTTAATGCCGTCGTAACTTCACTAATAAGACCGTTCTCGTCCGGATTATCACTTATCGAATGCATTTGCAACGAATCTCGAAGTCCGGCTGCAATAAGTTTTAAATCTTCGCCACTTTCAGTACCGGAATCTTCGACGTGATGCACTGCTAGACCGGCATTACCGAGCTTCTTCGAAGCCATTTTTTCGTTATCTACAGATACTTTTGTTACGTCACTACTATGATTAGATTCTAAATTATTGCCACTACTACCACTGTTATTACTAGGATTCGTGTTACTTGATTGGTTGTTGGTTTGATTGCGGGTGGGCAGCTTATTTTTGTGCAGTAAGCCTTGTAGTAAAGGTAATAAAAGGGACTCACTCTGCTCCTTAGCTTCTGCTTGTTCTTGTTCTTCGTTTTCTTGTTCTTTGTCTACTTTACTTGTTTCTACTGTGGTTTCTTCAACAATTGTCTCTTCGACTGTTTCGATTGCTTTCTCTGGTGCAATTTTTGTTTCTACGGTTTTCGTAATTACTACCGTCTTCTTCGAATTTTCAACTGGGTTTTCATCTTTATCGGTTTTTACTTTTTCTTCATCATCATCGTCATTATCATCCTCATCATTTTCATTATCTTCTTCTTCTTCTTCTTCTACTTCTTCAGCTTCTTCTGCACTACTATCATCTGTTACTTCTTCAACGATTTCAACTTCTTCGTATTCACTTTCAGTCTCGCTTTCTTCAGTAACGGCTGCTTCTTCAACTTCAATTGCTGCTTTAGTGTTCTTCGTCACACTTTTCGTTGTTGTTGTTCTTTGTTGTTCTTTTAGTAGCTCAGCAGTTACGCTCGCTACAATATCTGCGCATGCTAATTTGGTTTTTTTTTGTATTAACAATTTGAATTTGTATAAATAATAATAAAATAAAAGTGAAATAAAAACAATTTAGCATTAATAAAAAGACTAAAAAGACGAAACTGTGATTTGATTTGATTTGTTTTTTTTTAAGGCTAAGTTAAAACATTGAAAGTTTGTAATCCGATTAGAAAAGGAGATGAGTGGTGAGATGATATTGAAACAAAAATAATAATAAGAAGAAGAATATATTGAGGTTATCTGTGATTTTAGTGCATTTATAGCTCTGATTAATTTGAACTCAAAAGTCCTTTACATTCTTTAAACAACTACGACTAATCATCAAATCTGTTGAATAGTGCTACAGCCTAGAACTTGATTTCTTACTCTTTTTCTTTTTTTTTGCATCGAATGTCCGTAGCGGCTCGTCAGATGAAGCGTATGAGGCGGCGCCTCACCTGCCACAAAAATTTCGATCAGTTCCTAAGGTCTTGTTTAATGTGGTGCATTGCTCACAAACGGAATCGCTACACAGTTGTCTTTAGCAATGCGGATTGTTTAGGACGACAATCATTAGCGCTCCCGAAGATAGCAGTCTACACTAGATGCAAGTTTGGCATTCATACTGCTGTATGCGAGACCTATCTAAATTTCTGCCAGTCTATCGGTTATGAAACCAGGTTGGAAAATGCAAGTCGACGTCGAGCTCCGACGAGCTCTGCCCGCGATATGGGCAGTAACCACAGCCACCACGATACTCTCCGAAGGGCCTTCTTCCATTGCCGGGGGTGGAAATAATCTTCCATGGGCTCCATGATACCCGTGGTACCAGAAAAACCTCCGGTCAGGTTTCGTAATTGAATTACTACCAGTTTAGGTTCCTTACAACCCGTGACTGGTGGCACTCCGCTTCGGGGAACATGGGGTCGATAGTCCCTAAAGGTTACCATCATTCTCATATAAGCGATACGCCTCCGCCTTTTTACCTTTTGCCTTCTCTACTGTAGTTGGGGAATGGGTTTGAAAAAAAAATAAAAAATAAAAGCACTTGGACATCGTAGATTTTAAACAAGCATACGACAGTATCGACAGGAGCGTACTGTACCAAATTATGCTTGACTTTGGAATTCCTCCAAAACTAGTCCGACTAACAAGACACACAATGACGAACACTGAATCCCAAGTGAGAATACAAACCGATTCCACAACCAGCTTTCGAACGGAATGTGGTTTAAAGCAGGGAGATAGTCTAGCCTCCATGCTTTTCAACTTGGCAGTAGAGTATGTCGTCCGAAAAATCCCAGTCGACACCAACGGGACACTACTATTCAAGTCCACCCAACTAGTAGCATACCCTGACGTCATTAACATCCTAGCAAGATCCTTCCCTAGTGCTAAGGAGGTATTTGTCAATCTTGACTCCGCCGCAAAAGAAGTCGAGTTGCGCATTAACGAAAGCAAAACAAAAGTAATGACGCAAACAAGAAGGAGAGCGCCTATCAGACAAAACATAACAATTGCGGAATATAATTTGGAGAGTGTGGACAATTTCATATATCTTGGGGCTTATCTATCAAAGGACGGTAATGAAAAAGACGAAATCAAACGAAGGATAATACTAGCAAATAAGACGCACTATTCGGTACTTCCAATAATAAAATAAAAGAAAGTACACAGGAGCAATAAGCTGCGGATTTATAAAACTATTATAGAGACATGTGCTCTGTTATGGCAGCGAGACGTGGACATTAACGCGAACTTCCGAAAAAGCAGTTAACGCATTCGAAAGAAAGGTCCTCGGAAGAATTTTGGGACCTGTGAAGGAAGGAACGGAGTGGCGAATAAGATACAACCATGAGTTGTATCAACTCTACGACGAGCCAGAAGCTTCAACGTTCATCAAGCTACGTAAACTGCAGTGGGTTGGTCATGTAGAGCGAATGGAAGACAGAAGAATCCCCAAACGTGCTCTGAAAGGCAAAGCGAGTGGTAACTGGCCAGTAGGCAAGCCACGCAAGCGATGGGAAGACTCGGTTGATGAAGATAGCAAAGCCATCTTAAAAATTAGCAGCTGGAGGACGCGGTCTTTGGATCGAGACGATTAGAGGCGACGACTTCAGGAGGCCAAGGGCCGATTTGGACTGTCGCGCCATTGATGATGATGATGAAAAATGTGTGAGTCTGCAAACGATCGATTTCCCCAAATTTAAAAATGAGGCACCTGATAAGCTTGCTCACGTACAGCTCATTCAACTCAACTGGCGTTCTGGTTTATATGGCTTGATCCAATGTCACGTCATGAAAAGCGAAAGAACTGAGGCGCAAAGCTCGTCGCCTCTCGGCCAACTTCCACAGCTACCGGAGCTTCCACAGCTTTTTTGCTGATTAACTATTGCATTGTTATTTGTCATTTTCGGTTGTAGAGTAGTGCGGGGCTCAATGGGACATCTTCGAGTCATTTTGGTTTAAAATAGTGTAGGGCTCGGTGGGACGATGCCGTTCTTAATTTTGAGAGCTTGCTAAACTGACCAGCGTGATCAGCGCAGAGCTCAAATTATCATACAATAGTCGAGTTTCACCTGACTAGCCAAGTTTTAACGGATATCTATTCGAATAGTACAACAGAAAATTATTAAATTTTGTAGTTTCAAATCTTCTCCTTCTACTTCTTCAATGGCACTGCAGCCCAAATCGGACCTTGGCCTCCTGATCTTTAGGATCAATCAATCAATCAATTTCTTGTTAAAACCCCCTGTAGGGCAAAGGATAAAAACAGTTCTCTTCTACAAAGTTCGATCCGTAGTATCTGCTACTTCCGCCTTTGAATCTCAATGCCTATTTTAGTTCAGTTGAACTCGCCGTTGGAGATCACTTTTAGGAAAAAATATCCTTAAAATATAGCAGGAAGCATTGGTTCACGAAAGTTCGAAGTTTCTTGGTAAGTCGAATGTGCTCTTTCCATGTCTCTCTCTCTCTCTCTCTCTCTCTACAATGGCACTTTAGCCCAAATCGGTCCTTGGTCTCGCGACCTTCTTATTTCTTAACATTTTTCATTATTTATTGTGGAAAGGTTGTTTCGTTACTTTTCGGTACCAGTAACTATTCGTAACTTTAAGGAAAGTAATCGTTACAATTTCTTCGTTACTAGGTACTCGTTTATTTGAAATGGCTGCCATATCATATTGCAGGGATGGGTAAGTCAGTTTTGCAAAACAGAAATTCAAATAGAAAAAATTGCCTTTAGTACCTCATGCAGGAACTATATGCACCAAAAAATCGCTTGTGAATCGCTCTGGATTTCGTTGAACTAGTACGTGTATCAACGCAATGATGCTAAGACGGATTTTTTTAATTATCCGTCTTTTAACTAGAAAATCACTTCAAACACTAACATAAATCTTTTCAATATTTCACAAATTTATCTCATTCAATAAATTTTTCTTCACGAAACGACAATATGAAGGATATTCCCTTAAATTGATAAAAAAGCCACCCCAAACATTAAAAAATTCTACAATCAGGTATCACTGATCTCACAACTCTAATACCAGTAACTACTGCCTGCCTTGCCACTCGAGCCGTGCGCCACAACTCTAATCGACGACATTCTTGATGTTGAAAGGAACAAAACGAGAAAAAAAACATAACAGGGCTACGATTGCGCCTAAAGCGCAATCTTACGATACTCTAGATGAAATAGAATCTTTTGTGATCCCAAGAAATTTTGCATGGGAAGTGTTAGAAGGGATGATAGCATTGAACTAATTTTTTCCCCATCATGCTAAGGTAGCTAAACAATTTTTTATACGAAATGCTTACTCCAAAAATCGAATAGGAACTGAAAAAATTAGTGAGTTAGATTTAGTGAAAATGTGCAGTTTGTATGGGAGGTGGTAGAAAGAGTGGGGGGATTTTAGTGATTTCTTCAGTAATAACTAGAAATATTATAAAATTGATATTCCTGAAATTTCAGACTAGTGCCATTTATACTTTTCGAGAAAATCGTTTTGTGAAGTTGTGAAACTGGGTCATATTGTATGGGAGGGGGTAGAAGCAGTGAAGCTAAACAAATATTTTTTTCTGATCTTAATGATAATACTAATTAAGTATTTATTACAAAATATGAGCTCAATAAATGTTATATGTTGTGAGAAAATCGTCTTAGAGCATTTCATGAAAAAGTGTAGTTTGTATGGGAGGGGGTGGAAGGAGAGGGAGGACGCCAATAATTTTTATACTGTAAAATAAAATCATTATGAAAGTAATATATCCCAAAATTCAGACTAATAGCTTTTATACTATTCGAGTAAATCCATTTATTGTCAAATTGCGAAATTGTGTCATTTTGTATGGGAGGGGGTAGAAGGGGTGAAGTTAATCGTCTAAATTTGCTTGGGCTTACTAACAATTTTAAATAAATATTTAGTGCAAAATTTGAGGCCGCTAAATTTTATACGCACTGAGTAAATTGGCTTAGAGTAATTCATGAAAAGTACAGTTTGTGTGGGAGGTGGTAGAAGGAGAGATAGGATACGCATAATTTTTATACGGTAGATTGGTATTATCATGAAAGTAACATATTCCAAATTTCAGGCCAATAGCTTTTATACTTTTTGTGCAAATCCGTTTATTGTCAAATTGCGCAATTGTGTCATTTTGTATGGGAGGGGGTAGAAGGGGTGGAGCGATTTGGCCCGTTCACGAACTTGACCTTACTTTTTTTTCAAAAACGACGTGTACAAAATTTGAACTATCTAGCTCAACGCGTTCTCAAGCTAGAGCGCGCACAGACGGACGGACGGACGGACGGACGGACAGACGGACGGACATCCGGTTTTGAGATTTTTGAGTGATTTTATGAACTTCTGTATCATTCATTTTTTTCTCCGAGTCTTATTTCTTGGCGTTACAAACTTTAGAGCAAACTTATAATACTCTCAGATTTCATCTAGAGTATAAACACATCATTTTCTCAGTAGACTTTGCTGAAAGGTAGAGTAAGAGTATTCCTGCTCGTTCTTGCTTTGGAATAGCGGTACGGCGTTAAGTGTAAGTTTCCCTCCTGTGATGTAACGAAAAAAGTTTAATAACTGAACGTTACTCTCGGTATAGGTACTTTTTTTGTATGTGGAACGAAAAATCGAGTAACGAAACAGTAACGAAACTTTTTCACAGTTCAGTTACTTTTCGGGAGCTCATTTCGTTACTTAGGTAACGAATATAAATTTGCGTCGGTACTCGTTACTTCGGATTTCAGTCGGTAACGAGTACTCGTATAACGAATAGTTACCTTTTTGACATCACTAATGACCAAGGTATACCCGAGCAGGCAGTGTACTGGAATTATGCGTTGACTCGGATTTAAACTCACGACCGTTACATTGTAGATCAACACGCTACCCAGTAGGCTACACCCTAGCTCACTTTCCATGTAATATAACCATGTAATAATACGGATTTAACGCGTGCGTTTAATACTCGCAGCTTCCTGCGAAGGGAGATCTTTCTTAATCTCCAGAAAGGAGAAACAATACTGAAGGCCTGATGAACTTTATTTAAACGAGCTTAAATATTTTTTCGGCTCCGCTGTTCATGCTGACAATAGGTGACAAAAATTTCGCACATCTTCCACATTTTGTTCGTTAAGAAAAATCAGTGTGCTTGTGTTCAAACCCATGTGCATGTTAATGGCTTTAGGCACATTTATTTTCAGTCTTGTCTCTTTGGATTTAGAATGCAACGAGCGAATATTTCTCTCTTAGTCCGAACGGTTACGTACAAGCAAACACACGTCATGAGCATAATCGAGGTGAGTTAAGATGTTAAACGGTCTCCACTGAATATCTTTATCTTCCTCACCTTCCAGTGTAGCTTTAAAGATATTACTTATTTCCACCAAAAACAGGGTGATAATATGCAGCCCTGTCTGACACCCATTCGGACAGAAAAGTTCTCGGACAACTCTCCTCCATGTAAGACACTAAACCTTGCATCTTTGTAGGATTCTTTAATCATAGTTATGATATATATGATATATGTAATCTCGCTTAATGCTGTCGAAAGCCTTCTCGAAGTCCACAAACATGAGATGTAGTGGCGAACCCATTTCGGCTGACTGCTCTAATATTATCCGTAGGGTATTTGTGTGGTCGGTACAAGACGACCCTTTACGGAACCCAGCCTGATAAACTTCGAGAGTGCTCTCGACGACATCACTAATCCTATTGAGAATTACCTTAGCCATGATTTTCGATACGGCAGTAAGTAGACATATACCACGCCAATTGCCACAATCCCGAAGGTCGCCCTTCTTCGGAATTTTCACAATGACACCCTCCTTCCAATCAGTCGGATATCTTCCTTCATTCCACACCTCAGTAAAGAGTGAGAGGAGTATATCGGCTGTTATTTCCGGGTCCACTTTGAGGAGTTCGGTTTGTAGTCCGCCATTGACCGAATGGCGGAAACTATCTCTTCCTTATCTGGGGGATCGTCCATAATAGAGGATTGTTGCGGTTGAATGTTTGTTAGGTGTTCTGTTTCTGGAATATCTTCCTCTGACAAGACGTTTAAAATATCAGAGAAGTATTCCTTCCATCGCCGCAACTGGTGTTCACTTATATTAAGGAGAGTTCCGTTGGCATCTCTCACCAGGTGGTTGGTGGTGAAATCCCTGTTTTTGAATAGAGAATCCATATCCCCAAGGTAAGCCGCAGATTCTGTCTTGTTGGCCAGATCTTCAAAGGCCTTTCTCTTGTTCCGCCTAACAGCCGTCTTAAGCTGTATATGAGCATCGCGGTAGTTTCGTCTCAAGTCAGGAGTTCGTTGGTTGACATCAGGTTGAGAGATGATTGCCGATTTGGCTTATTCCGATCGCCAACCTTGTCCCATATGTCTTGCGACATCCAGGGTTCCCACAGATTCTTCAGCCCTAGTTAGAAACGTGTTTCTGGTTCCCTCACGTAGAATGGTGGTATACTCCCGCTTTTTGTTGGGATCTCCAAGTTTATCCACGTCAAGCTTACGCTTTATTTGAAAAATTTGTAGTCGTTGGATAGCTACAACATCTACAATGGCGCTACAGTCCAAATCGGACCTTGGCCTCTTGATATTCAGGTTCCTTAACATTTTTCATTACTTATTGTGGAAGGGTTGTTAGCCCTTCGCACAACCCTCTTTCTACGAATTTTTTCATTTTCTTAGATTGAGGTGACCAAGGTATATCCAAGCAGGTAATGTGCCGGAATTATATACTGCGCCGACCGGGATTTGAACTCACGACCTTCGCATTACAAGACCAACACACTACCTACTAGGCTATACCCTAGCTTGGGTTGGATAGCTGCTGTGCACAATTTCAAGCTGGGAACCATTAAGAATGATCGCTCTGCACGTCAGCTCCAGGCTTTGCTCGTACATCGAGGAGATATACTCCCCATCGGCGACTTATGGCCGATTTGGTTCTGAGTAATACCATCAGGAGAAACCCAAGATGTTTTATGGTGACTCTTGTGTGGTATCCTTCAGGTTCCTTAACATATTATTTTTTAATGTGAAGGGTTGATAGCTCTTCGCACAACCCTCTATCTACGAATTTTCATTTTCTGAGATTGAGGCTGCCTAAATATTCCCGTGCAGACAGTATGCTAAGATTATACGCTGACCGGGATTTGAACTCACGACCTTCGAATTATAGACCAACACGCTACCCACTGGACTACACCCAGCCTTGTCAAAACTATGGAGCTTCAGTAGCGCTACAATCCAAATTAATCCTCAACTGCTTCGCAAGCAACCTTTCCCTATTAAATTGTTTATTTATTACACCACCGTTTTATTAACGTTTATCTTTTGCAGAAATTTCCAATCAATATAAATCTATTCCCAAAATCACAAATAACAACAATACATTTACCGAGTTGTAAAATAAAAATGGATAACAATGAAACATCGACACGTTGACAACGTTCAAATGGAAATAACGAAAAAAAAAAAATTAAATAAAAATAATGTAAATTAAAAAAATTAAATACATTGAATGAAAATTAAAAGAAGACAAAAAAATAAATAAATCAAAAAACTTTGAAAAATGTAATTTACTTTTTTTTTCTTTTTGTTCTAATATATGTTTGTTTCTCTATCCTGAAAGTAATCGGAAAAGTTTGATAGCGAGAAAAAGAGAGAAATTTTTTTTTTAAAAAATGAATTAATGAAAAAAATCATAAATAATTAAAAATAATGCAATCTTGCCTGCCATTTACGTGAGTGATATTAATAATCGATTAATTTGACACCGAAATGCAATCATCACCACCACCATTTAACTCTACTTTCACAATCGTATATTTCGTATATTTATTCCATTTTATGTCCTAAATAATTTTTTATACAATATTAATTTTTAATTGAAATAATATATTTATTATTTAATTATTTTTTTTAATTTTATGATCAATTTAAAATTTCAACTAAACTTAACAAGGAAAGTAAGATACTCTAATTTTAATTTATGTGACTATTTCCGTTTCAATTACCTTCCTTTTCAGCCATTAGTTGTCGTATACGTGCACGAATTCGACGACGTTCTTCGTAATTCGTTGACTTCTCAAGCTGTTTATCATAATTTGAAAATTTAATTATTATAAAAATTTGTCGTAATTAGTTTCGAGTTGAAATATTTATCTATAATTTACCAATTCTTTCAAATATTCGACGTCCCAAATCTCCTCAATGTCACAAGTTTTTCGAGCAACTGGTGATGAAGAGCCTTCTGTTTTGATTGTTTTTGTAACACGGGTTGTTTTTAACTGAAAAGAATTTCAGAAAGAAAATATGATAAATTAAATAAATTTCCACCATGACATATCAATCAATTTTTTGGTATTTAAGAATACAACATTGTTGACACGTTATGAACATTAAGACGCCATTAAAACACTAAAGTGAAATATTTTAGTAAGTTTCGAAAAACTAGGTCTTTTTGCTAGAGTTTGTTTTTTTTCAGTCCGCAAGAATGCAAATGCCTATGCAGCTCAATCTATTTTTTACCACCATGATAACATTTCAAGAGCATTGGTGCTATTTTTATTTTAACACCACCAGAAGTGCATTAATAGAAATTTTTTGAATTCTTCTCTTTGATCGGTGAGAGTGAAATTTGTTTTATTTTTTTAAATTAGACAAAATGAATTTCAAGAGATTTCTTTTTTTAAATCAAAAAAGAAGATAATTTTAGAAATTGAAACAATGTCTTCGTACTAAGCAAAGTGTTTTTTTAGAGGCGGAGAACTTTAAATTGACAACACTGTTTTCTGTGAAAGCCGATTCGACAGTTTCCGGTTATTTTGGAGTTAGTTTGGTTTGGCAATTCATCAACGATAGACTCATACCGGAGCAATGTTTGCAAATTGTTCAAATTTGAAAATTTTGAAAATATTGTTCAGTGATGAAGCACATCTTTGGATAAATGTCTATGTCAACAAGCGATGATAATCCACAAGCCATTGTCGAAACACCATTACATCCAGAAAAAGTCACCGTTTGGTGCGCTTTATGAACCGGTAGAATCATTGGTCCACATGTCTTCAAAAATGATGATGGTCAGAACGTTACTGTCAACGGTGAGCGGCACAGAGACATGACAACTAACTTTTTCGTACCTCAATTGGAAGCCATTAATGTTGCAGACATGTGGTTTCAACAGGGCGGCGCCACATGCCACACAGCGCACGATACAATTAATTTACTGAAAGAAACATTTGATGATCGATTAATTTCATGAAATTAACTGGCCACCTCGTTCGTGCGATTTGACGCCATTAGATTTTTTTCTCTGAAGATATGGTAAGTCCCATCTCTACGCCGATAAACTATTGAGCACTTAAAAGCCAACCTTCGACGCGTTATTGCTTAAATACAGCTTGATTTACTGCGAAGAGTGTGTAAAAATTGTACTTCCAGATTACGCCATGTACGCGCCAGCCGCATGCCCGAAATCATATTCGTACGTTAATGACATATAATTATCTTTCAAATAAAGCCAATTTTATGGATATTAAAAACATTCTTTTGTGTTTTATTTCAATGTAAAGATCACAACCTCTAAAAAAACACCCGTTGTAATATAGTATTAGAAAAGCAAAGTAAAAAAAGAAGAACCTTAATTAATAAAAATTATTTTGAATTTTTTCCCATCCAAAGTTGGAAATTCAATAGAAACGTCGATCGCATTCCCAAAACTAGGCCCATTCGCACGAACTAAGGTGAGATTAGTTTGGATATTTTTTTGAATATTGAAGTTTTTTTTACTAAAGTACGGAAATAGTTCTCTTGAACGAGACGCAATCGTAAGTATCGGCTCTTAGTTCTAAGTTATTCTCAGGGCCAGGGGGGACGTGATACTGAGCTTTTTGCCTCTTTAAGCGGATTAACACAACTGGTGGATGAGCCTACTCGTTTACCAGACATCGCAGGTCATTTTCCTAATCTTCTTGACTTATTTCTCACCAACCAACCTGAGAAATATTCTGTCTCTGTCATATCCCCATCGCCAATTGGAAATACTGATCACTTCTTGATTCGTGCTCAATTCCCAGTTGCAGCAACTAAACCGCTGACAGTCAAGGCCCCTAGAAGAAATATTTGGCATTTCAAAAGAGCCAATTGGGGGGCGCTAAATAGCTTCTTCAATGCCTTTAATTGGAAGTTGTGCTTCGATTACAATGATTGCGATGAAGCTTGTAGAATTGTCAGTGAGATTATCCTGAAAGGTATGGAGCTCTACATACCTTCCAGTCATAAAAGAGTCAAGCCGTCGAAGGACTCTTGGTTCAACAAGGAACGTCTCGATGCAATTCAGACCAAGAAACAAGCATTTCAAACATTTAGAGGCAATAAAACACCTGCCAACAGAGAACTTTTCATTGCGTCAAGAAATGCCTGCAAATCCATACTCAATCATGCTAAATTTGAGCATAACCAAAAACTTCGACGGTAGATCCTCCAGTGCCCTAAAGGCTCGAGGTCTTACTGGTCATTTGTTAAAACGGTCAACAACAATTTCATTTCTTCTTCTATACCACCTCTAGTTGTTGGCGACCGTACCGTGGTTGATCCTGGCGAAAAAGCCAATTTACTAGCAGCAAGTTTCGCAAGAAACTCTCATCTTCCACTTTCAAACCAATCGCCTCCCGCTGCAAATCTTTTTGGTTTCTCACTGCCTGCACTGCATTTTCGAACGAGACTTATTTCTCGGATTCTTACAGAGCTCAATATCCACAAATCCGCTGGTCCGGACGGTATTCCCCCCATTACCCTTAAAAAGTGCACCTCTTCTTTAGCTAAACCTCTTCGCAATCTTTTCTATGTTTCTTACTCATCTGGGTGCTTTCCGCGTATGTGGAAAGTTGCGAATGTTCAGCCCATTCCCAAGAAAGGAAGCAAAGCGAACTCCGCCAACTACCGCCCATTACTTCAGTGCTCTCGAAAGTAATGGAAACTGCTGTCAATCGTAAAATCGTCAAATATCTGGAGGATAAACAGCTCATCCATGATCTTCAGTATTCCGTTCTGGACGGTCGACGGGTGATTTTTTAGTCTACTTGGCAGAGCGTTGGAACTCATGCTTACATAAATATGGCGAAGGTCAAGTCCTCGCACTTGACATTGCAAAAGCTTTTGACATAGTTTGGCATGAATGTCTCTTAGTTAAGTTTAGGGCCATCGGCCTTAATGATACCCTTGTTCTATGGGTTGAGAACTATCTCTCTGAACGCACTATACGAGTAGTATTAGATGGCGTTACTTCTTTTCCTCCTACCCAATTGATTCCGGCGTTCCACAAGGTTCTGTTTTATCTCCAACTCTTTTCTTAGTTTTCATAAACGACCTTCTGTCGTCCACTCTCAATCCAATCCATAGTTTTGCAGATGACAGTACTTTAGACAATATCTATGAATTTAACTCTGCTGCGGAATCAAACAATCATTCTATTGCTTCCAATCGCAGGGAGTTATTCAGTTCGCTGAACTCGGATCTCAACTTAATCCTGGAATGGGGCAGGAAAAACAGAGTAGAATTCAACGCATCCAAAACACAGGCCTGTCATCTATCCCTTAAGCGGGATGTTTCAGTGTAGTCTCACAATGTAACCTTTGATGGTGCACGGCTTACCACTTCGGAGAATTGTTAGGCGTCAAAATTAGTGACGACCTGAATTGGACCCAGCATATCTTTGATATTGCCCTTGACGCCTCTAAACGTCTAGGTGTTCTCCGAAAATGCAAAAAATATTTCACACCCATCGACATAGCAACCATCTATAAGGCCTACATTAGAACACGTTTAGAGTATAACTCGCATGTTTGGGCTGGGGCACCCAGAACACACCTCGCGTTGTTCGATCGTATTCAAAAACATGCGTTCCGACTGATTGGAGACGAAACCATCAGGTCTTCTATACATTCTTTCGAGCATCGCAGAAACGTCGGAGTACTCAGCATTTACTATCGATATTTCCACGGTAAATGCAGTACGGAGGTAAGCGCACTCATTCCTTCACTGCATACTTTTTTCCTGAAATACTCGCCAAGTTGAACGCGCACACGAGTACACGGTTAAACCCTTGCCTTCTCGTTCAGTGAAATATAGGCAGTCATTCATTTCCCGAACGTCAAGATGATTTGCCAGCTAGTTTATTTCCCAACAAGTACAGCCTGCGGTGTTTTAAGAACAATGTCCACCGTCATTTTCGTCTCTCTCCACCTTAATACCTACACTTTCACTTCCTATACCGACGTAACTGTGCATTGCATTAAAAGGTGACCCCTAAATTATACTCAGTGCCGTAAAAAAAAAGGACTTGATTATTCCTCTAAAAGTGCACTTAGAATATGGTTAAAGTTAAAGCATATGCATACTTCACCACCTATTGGGGGATGAATACCTACTGTGGATTAGAGCTACTTCATGTCCAATAGTTTGTACACTGTGAAGTTAGTGTAATTGATCAAATTACGACATTTAATTTTTTTCGCCGTAAACTAAAAACACAACAAACTGTTAATTGATTCTTGCTATAATTAAGCACATTTAAAATATATGTAGATCACCATAATATTGAACCAATATATTGATAAAACTAAAAAGAATTGAAAAAAAAAAAAAAAAATGAGGACAAAAACCTACAAATAGAATATTTTTTCAAGGTTTAAATATTTGTAAAAAGAAATTTCGGAGAAATTTCAAAATACATTTTGACATAGATTAATCTCAATATTAGCAGTAGGACTTCCCTAAAAACATTCTAAATTTATGTCTAACACACCACTTACACGTTGTATACCTGTACCACAAATATTTATCCTCCACATTTAAATAATCACACTAGTATCCGTAGTACGATATCTTTAAAATAAAAGACGAAATTCCCAAAGAGAAAAATTTTCCGGAAAATTATTTCCACTCTCTCTTAGAAATTTTCGTTCATCAATATTCGGCAGCAAAAGCTCCTGCGCAAAAATGAGAAAAACCGCTCTCACGCTATGAGTGCCGCGTAGTTTCATTCCTGACCAAAATAGGTTCGCGTTGAACTCCTGTCAAGCACAACAAACTTGAAACAAAGTTGGCACTGATTGACCGCATGCGCTGGCCGTTGGTTCGACCCTCTCCGCTAATTCTGTACCGCATGCTCAGTCCGGTATTCATCATAAAAACATGAACGTTTTTCTTTTCAAATTTGAATGACAAAAGTTTTTTTTTTTGGAATTTTGATAAATTATTATTCGAATTTTCGATTTTTTCCAAATTACAAAAAAGAAAATTTGCGTTGTGCAAACTTTTTCAAAAAAAAAAAAAAAACGACAGATAATAAATTTTGCGCCAACGTATTTTCTAAAAAATACACGTGGAGAGAGTTTTTAAATTAGAGAGGAAAAAATCGACATAATGAAATGTCTGACGTAGGTAAATTGCGGTGTGGAAAATTTTAGTTACATGTGGCGTATGTTACAAAAAAAAATGATCTGCCTGCACGATTTTCCATTTTTTCGTTGTCAAGTAAAATATTTAAAATAGACAAACGATGCGTTTATTAAAAATAAAGCCGGTGACATCAAAATTAAAAAAATCTAAATATTATATTTTTTGAAACTATTCAAGAATATAAAAAAAAATTAAGAGAACTTTCAGGTGTTTAGACTTTAGATGCGCTCTAGTTTTATTTGGCAGTCGGCTATTTTAAGTGCATTGCAATTTTGACGGCGATGTAATTTTGTAGTTTACATGCCTGACGCCGAATGGGGCGCAAATACTTCCGTGTTGTTTTAGACGCAATTATTTTTAAATTGTGCCAAAAATTTTGCGAGAAAGAAAGAAATGCCATGTGATTGTTAGATTGATGTACGGCACGTGGAAAATGGGTGACTTGTTTATATTTCAGGAATAATTGAAACCAACTGTAAACAATATCAGAGACGTTTGATTACTTTGAAAATTTTTTCAATTTTGTTTCGAAATTTCTTTAAATTACCTTAATTCTTGACCTATCGTTTTCATTGCCCCGAAACACGCTACTCCTTCTTTTAATTCTGCAATGGCACTCTAGCTTAAATCGGGCCTCGGCCACCTGACCTTCAGGTTCCTTAACATTTTAATTACTTATTGTGTAAAAGTTGTTCGCCCTTCGCACAACCCTCTATCTTCGAATTTTCCATTTTCAAAGTTTGAGGTAACCAAGGTTTACCCAAATATGCAGCGTGCTGGAAATGTACGTCGATCGGGATTTGAACTCACGACCTTCGCGTTCTAGACCAACACTCACTAGGCTACAATCTAGTGAAAAAATCTAAAATAAAATATTGAATTCTAAGCACGCTAATACATCGTTATTTTATTGCGGTTCGCCAATCCAATTGAAATCTATCAACACTAAAAACATCATTAAATCGCCATTGAATTTAATTATAGCATATAATTACAGGTGTTTCAAACTTGAAACACTTCTAATTTAGCTGACTTTGAACTAAGCTTTTCCCTCGTTTACTTATTCCCATGAATGTTGGCTTATAATTTCGAAAATGAGATACAAAAAAGGTGATGCGGCCATTTCTTCCTAACTTGCTGAACTTAAATAAATTTTTAAGATGATAATCTTCAAATGATATCACCGACAATTTTGTCATTGATCGGACAAACACTGTTTTGCAAAAACGCAATTAGCAATTAGGTGGCAGAATTAGTCGGCTTCGAGATAATTAATCAAACGAATTTTTAAGATAGTTTAAATTAGTCGAATAACTATGGCTATTTATTCTGTTAAGATCTGACTGTTTCATATAATCATGAAGCAAAATAAAGATGAACTGTATGGGAAAGACGAAACTCTTATTATTTATACATATGCTAAATGAACAAGTTTCAATAAAATTCGACCTTAGTGAATTTTTTTTTTGGCAAATGTTTATGTTGTGGTTATGTCTCGATCGTGAACTACAAAATGAGGGCGTTAGGGTGTTTATATTTATGAAGACATCATTTAGTCATAAACTATTTCCGTAAAGGAAGTCACGAAAATATCTGCTAGCAGTGCCAAAACAATAGTACTATGATAAATGGATCTGAATTATCACAGATTTAAATTTAACAAAATCGCGGCGACAGGGAACAAATTAACGCATAATTAATAGCAAATGAATAATACATTAAAAAACAAAGTGGAGTTGAATTGTGTAGAGCTGAAAGATGATTAATTGAAATCTAATACGTCGATGTGGCAGTGGATCGGTCATACTTTGAGGAAACCAGAGCGAAACATCGCAAAACAGGCTCTGGATTATAACCCTCAAGGAAGACGTCGGGTTGGTCGACCATGTAACACATGGAAGCGAGCAGTTGAGCAGGAGGCCAGAGGAATAAACAAGTCTTAAGCCGATGCTCAGGATCGCGCCTTGTGGAAGAGAGTTGTTTCTGTCCTATGCCCCTATAGGGGGTCTTAACAGGAATTTGATTTGATTGAATACGTCGATGAAAAAGTGTAAGAAAAGAGAATACCAAACGAGAATGATGGCGCTACAGCCTATACCGAGCCTTGACCTCCCGGAGGCATCTCCTCCTCGTTTGAAAAATTGAGAAGCGACTTGCAATCTCCATCGAGTGAATCCTCCCATCGCTTTCGTGGCTTCCCCTGCGGTCGATTACCTTGAGCTTTGCCCTTGAGCATTCGTTTTGGGATTCGTTCCTCGTGCATTCCATTCTTTCCACGTGGCCAGCCCATTGCAGCTTGCGCAGTTTGATCACTATGATACAGCTCATGGTTGTATCGAATTCGCCAATCATCTTCTTCCTTAACTGATTCGTTAACCTTCCGAAGAATTTTTCGCTCAAACGTGTCGATTAAATTTTCCGACACCCGCGTCAAGGTCCACGTTTCGCATCCATATAGCAGCTCAGGACGAATTAATATTTTGTAGATGCGTAGTTTATTTTTTCGATGGACCTTCCTTGATTTCATTATGGGGAGGACCGCATAAAATGTGTAGTTAGCTGCCGTGATTCTTCTTTGAATTTCATGCCATTCATTGCCGTCCTTTGTAAGAAGGACTCTCAGGTAGACGAATTCATCCACCAGTACGAAGTTGTATTCGCCCCTAGTACTATTCTGCCTCCTTCATGTCTGAGTCATGTATTTAGTTTTCGCTTCATAGACCTTGAGTCCTACTTCACCCGCTGCCAACTCCAACTCCTGGAATACCTCCTTAACACAAAGTATTGATCGGGCGCCAGAATATCCACGTCGTCTGCGTACGTCAGCAACTGTGTGGATTTTACGAGTAGCGTACCACTGGTGTATATGTACTTAGGTTACTGAAGTTGCCTTCCTGACACCATACTCCAGCACCAAGTTGAAGAGCATGGGGCGAGACACACATTTCCTCGGAGGGCTGCACTTCTGGCACTTTAATACTACAGGACCACATCCAAACTAGTGTCCATTTGTAGACACAATTTGAATCGCCTAGCAGTTATAATGGAAGTATTTCTAATTTGGATATCGGGTTTAGAAAACGAGGCAGCAGATACGCTTGCACGGCAAGGATGTGCAAACATTAACTCCACTAGCCAGTCGATGTAGCACCAACAGTGCTGAGGACTAGCTTCAAACAAACTATTTTGCATTCTTTCGTGGTGGTGTGGCGGCA
Source organism: Chorisops tibialis (assembly GCA_963669355.1). Classification (NCBI taxonomy): domain Eukaryota; kingdom Metazoa; phylum Arthropoda; class Insecta; order Diptera; family Stratiomyidae; genus Chorisops; species Chorisops tibialis. The sequence goes on from OY770264.1 coordinate 21,271,831, forward strand.
GCTGGAAAGCTGCAGAACGGCCAAATCCTTTCGGTAAGAACCAAATAAAAATGTTACTGCTCAGCTGCTGTTGACCTGACCACAGGTCATTGCTTGCTAAAAATGCACGCATTTAGGCTGCGCTGCGCATCGCGAGCGACAGCAGAGGTTGCGAGGAAGACGAAGAATCTATCGAAGATTATCTTTGTCACTGTCCGCAAATCTCCAACAGTCGTCTCCATTGTTTAGGCTCTAGATTCTTCTCAGAACTAGACGACCACAGAGGCGTCAAACATTCGAGCCTGTTACGGTTCGCAAATCGAACCAAGTGGCTAGAACAAGAGGAGTGACATCCATCTCATAATCAATAAAGGGAGTACAATGGTCCAACTAGATTGGCCCAGTGCATTGTGGTTCTACGAAACCACCCTCCTACAACCTGAACCTAATGGGGGCGAGACCATCATCTATTGGGAAGCTGTGAGTCAACTCGTTTTGGATTTTTACTTGGCACTCATTGTTTTCCATCGTAGCTTTTTTAACCAAACTAGTTTCGGTGGGACACCTACCTCAATCATCATTCTGTACAGAGCATTACGGTCGACACTATCGTACGCTTGACAAAACTGGACGAACAGTAATTAATTTCATATTTTTAGCATTTTGCTAGTGCCTGTTTTACTAAGAGTAATTGGCTCGTCTTCGATTGTCCGGATCTGAAGCCTTGATATTCTCCGATGATGTATTCGTATTCACTAAGTCTTCGTTCGATAATTTTCGTTAAAATTTTGTAAAACGTACACAACAATGAAATTGCTCTGTAATTTTCGCAACGCATATAATGTCTTTCCGCTAGTCGTCGGGTAATTTATCAGTTATCTAAATTTTAACCTAGTCGACTAGTCCTCCGCTAGCACGGTGCCGATATTGCATTTTTTTTTGACATTTGATCAAGTGAACTTCTATAATCAGTTGTTTTTGAAATTTAGCAAGGACCCAATCACCTGATAGTAGTGAAGTCAATTTACAGTGCGCGCCATATATTTTTCTATTCTTTTTTGTTTTATAAACACATAATGTCGTCTTCGTCACTTTTGCACTCGGCCGTATGTGGTAGTTGCACCCAAAATATCGTAAACGATCATCGTATTTACTGCGGTGGAGTTTGCGATCGATGATTTCACATTGGTTGTGATAAAGGTTTGCGTAATTTAGCCACTGTAAGCAACTTTACATGTAAAGAATGTTCTCGCGATAAGACCTTGTCATATTCTGCGTTTACTATAAATTACCGCATCGAGAATAGACCAAACCACAAGTGCTATCGAGGATCTGAAAGGTGACTGTGCGTTTATCGCAGCCGAAGTCAATAAAATGTCAGACACAATATTTGCTCTAAACGATTGCATTAATGAATTTCGTGATTACAGAACGCAGTTTGATAAACTACACGCTTGTTGTAGTCTTATGCAGCACGACATGCCTAAATTGACCAAGAAATGTGCGCAATCCGACAATAAATTGAATGCTCTTCTTAACAACTTGGCTGATAATGACGCTAAGGCTAGTTACCCAATGTGCTCAAGTTATGATAGAACTTTCACTGGTAATTGCTATTGCGAGAAAGTTGATGTTATGCACGATGACATCAAAGTTGCAAAATTAATTGCGGAGAATTCGGATAAAACTCTCTTAACCATGACTCCACGTTTAAAAGAATCTAAGAACGTTTGCTCAGGTGTTCATGCTTCATGGTAGACGGATGAACCCACTATGGTACCGAAAGAGATTGTTCTCCAAGTCCTAGTAAGGAAGACAAACAATAAAACGGGAAGGGTACACAACAATACAATCAACAAGACAAGACCAGCGAATCACAAGAAGTATAATTATAATGTTGTTGTGCAACGTGACAGTGACCCTGCTGTGGACAATAGTTCTACTGCTGATTCTTCGCGGGACCTGCTGTGCACTTTGAAGGCTGTGGAAATGCCAAGGGTGCTATTTGTTTCAAGCTTAGACCCGAATACCACGGAAGCAGACGTTTCAAACAATATCGCGACTATCCTTGAACACTGTCATGTTACTACCCCAATTGGATCAATATCATGCAAAAAAATCGGTCAGGTCAAACGAGAAGGCAGTTTTCGCATTGCTTCTTTCAGGAATGCTTCGACGCTATTGTAGGCTCAAACTGTTAGCCACCGTCTGCAATTGTACGTGAATTCCTGCTGCTTCGTCGCAAAACTCATCGCGCCTTTGAGTCAAAAAACTCGATAACATCTCGTTTTATTACAACAACGTAAGCGACATGCGTTCAAAAACGAGACAACTTTAAAATGATCCTTATATAACTAAGACTTTATACTGTGCTTTTGCACGCTCTATTCTTGAGAATGCTTGTCAGTTGTGGGCTCCGTATTACGAGCAACATAAGAGTAGGATCGAGTCTGTACAACGAAGGTTCTTAAAGTTTGCCATAAGAGATCTTCCCTGGTCGAACGCAACGTCTTACTCCTTACGAACAGCGCCTTAAGCTCCTTTCTCTAGTGCCGCTTGAATATATACGGATTATCCTTAGGCTACCGACACACGATGCGAGTTAATATATATTAACTTCCTATTTTGATATAAGTAGGCCGAATTATGTATAGGATAATGACACTAGTAATATCAAAAAGCGAGATAATATATATTAACTCGCATGGTGTGTCGGTAGCCTTAGGGTTGCTTTTCCATTTAAATTAATTTTAGGAGAAATTTTTGCTCGAAGCCATAACTTTTAGTTTTCCGCGTCGATCCTTGAGAAACTATGTGCCACTACACATTTCTCATCATCGCACCAACTATGGACAAAACGAACCAATCGCATCTCTTTCGCGTATTTTCAACAATAATTACTGCCGAATTGACTATAATTTACCTAGCATGCAGTTAAAGTTAAGCGATAAATAATTTGTTGATTGTTGTTGCGAATTGAGCTTCCTAATACTTTCTATAGCTAAAATTCTTTTATAGTTAGTACAAGACATTGAACAATATTTAGACTCGGTGTAACATAGCCGCAAGATCTTTCTCTCTCTCACTGCAAGCTCCGACGAAGGAAGATATGTTTTTAATAAACATTATATATCTAATTATTTAACCCTATACGAGCGTTTAACTTACCTCGGAACACAACAATTATTAAATGTTTTAAATTTTAAATTTGATACTCGTTTGATGTATTCATTATTGTTTTGATGAACTTTTTAATAAATAAATAAATTATGTAGGGCTGTCTCTACTTCATCATAGGTAGGAGCAATTGATCTCCATCTGGGTTTTCCGGAATTGTGAAAGGCTCAGTCTGTGATGTCGTTCTACATATTTAACAATGTTCAGAAGTACTGACCCTATCGTGCATTGATTTCAGTAGCGTCGCTTATGATGCTAGGGTGTAGCCTAGTGGGTAGAGTGTTAGTCTTGCAATATATAATTCCAACACATTGCCTGCTTGGATACAACTTGGTCACCTCATTCTACGAAAATGAAAAATTCGTAGAAAGAGGGTTGTGCGAAGGGATAACAACCTTTCCACAATAAGTAATCAAAAAAATGTTAAGCAACCTGCATGTCAGGAGGCCAAGATCCGATTTGGGCTTTAGCGCCATTGTAGAAGAAGTAGAAGCTTATGATGTTGCCTTCTTCATCCTTATAGCAGGTAGTTTGCGGTTTGTAACCTTGTCAAATGCTGCTCGCACGTTGTTTTTCTTCAAGTTTTCGTCCAGTGATAAAATTTTCCATTTTTTATTTTCCGTTGTTTTCGTCTGCAGATCTTCTTGGCGTCTCGACTGAGTCGCTGATATTTGTCCTCTCTAGCTCGTGTTCGTCTTTCGAGAAACAGTCGATAGGCTTCGTTTTTCTTGGTGATGGCTTCTTGGCATTCCTCATCGATCCAGTCATTTCGTTTTCTCCTCTCGAAATGCCTTAAAGTGTCTTCAGCTGCGCGCTGAATACCATCCTTAATGTTCTGCCACATTTGATCAATACTTTCCTCAGGCTCAGCCTGAAGTGATGCCTCAATTTGCTTTGATTGTGGTCATATATTCCACTTTCGTTGTGTCTTCCTTCAGTTTTTCCACTTTGAGCTTGGGAGCCCTGCTCCTCTTAGTGTGACCCTTGTTAGCTATGCGGCAGCGTTATTTAGCTCGAACAAGAAAATGGTCTGAGTCATAGTTCGCGCCCAAACGAGAATGCTGAACTTAATTCCAAACTATTCAATATTCTTTTATTAATTTTAATCCATTCCCAATACCAATGGTTTAATTTTCATATAAGCAATCGAACCAATTCATACAAAAATTTCCCATAGAACTCCACGAATCGGATTAGAAATGTGAAGTAAAATAAAACAAAATTAAATCAAATATTTAATGACTCTCTCAAAAGAAATAATAATATGTGTTAATCATTTCTTTACGGTAACTATTCTTTATCGAAACAGAAAGTTCATCGTTAATCGCATCATAAAAGATTTTTACACCAACAAAAGATCGTAACACATCGATCAAAATCGATGCAAAATGATCGCACAATTATTTATACAAAAAAAGATATAACTATGCATGTATGAAACAAATTTAGTTTCGACTTTCTTCACTCAACAAAAATTAGCTATGGTAAATTGGGTTTTTAGAAACGAAAAAAAAAAAATTCTTATTGTAGGTACTCGTAATATGCAGATCTCTTATCTTATCAACTAGTTTAACTATTTAATAAGAAAGATGCAGAGAAAATTACTTAAGTTTTAAACAACCGAAACGAAATGCACCAGTTAATCGGGCACACTATAATTAATGGATAATGAAATCTAAGCACTTTATACGTGTAATTATACTGCATTTTACGGTCAAGTATTTGATTTCCGATGCTGACCGTACGAGTAATTAAAGAAAACAAACTAATTAGCCACATCCTATGCACAGTAGCTCCGTGAAAGCCTGTAATTATTCAATTGCGGCGGTCTTATGAAATCAGATAACATAATTACTGTTTACTTGCCAATCGGCAAAGTTCAAAGACACCTACATTAATATTGTTAATCAGGAATTGAAGCAAATTGAATTTGTTTTATTTTTGAGATAATCTTCGGATTAGTTCATTTTACTTTATTATTCTAATAATAAAGTATTGCGATCGACATATAAAAAACAATTTACTACCCTGAAATTCCGTTTTTTTGCGTTTCATGGCTAAATTAGCCTAAAAATGCAAAAAAAAAAAAACGTGTACGCTCCAACGATATTCAAAGACCCATATCTCTGAAACCCTCACAGATCGAGAATTCATATTTGGGTCGGTTGAAGATTGGGTGAAGAGCTTGCCTAAGTTTTGGGAAGCGTGGGGTGAAAGGGGGAGGTGGGGAGGCTAGTAGTCCAAGAGCCCTAGAACCAAAAACAACAACGGAAAGCGACAAGGATATACTTCATATATATAATGTATAACTAATTCGAAGGACGAAAAATAAATTTCCAAATTCGGAGCCAAACGGATCCTGTGTAGTAGAATCGAAAAAATTATCCAGGATATCGACATAAACTAAATTTGGTGCCATAGGAAAGCCTTTGAGGAGTTCTGTACGAATATCTAATTTTTTCTCGAAGTTACAAACTGTTTTGTTAAAATGTTCGCAATATTTTATTAAATTTAAAATACTAATTTACCGTTCTTGTGTCAAAGACAACAAATTATTAGAAAACAAATTATATTTTTGTATAGTGCTCAGCGAGACCTTTCCAATGAGATGAAGTTTGTGTCTGTATCTTTAAATTATTTTTTCGTCCCACTACACAGAACTCATTTGGCACAGGTTTTGGAAATTAATTTTCGGTCGTTCGTCTCAGCTACACTGCGTCATTATATGCACTTGATTTGTTTCTCGCTTTCCGTTGTTATTTTTTGCTCTACGGCTCTTGCTCTATAATATCTCCACTAAGAATACAGATAGAAAGGTGAAACTCAATATTCGGGTATATTGATGTAAGGGGAAAAGTGAAAATAAATTAATTTTTTATCCAGTGGAGTACAAAAAGGAGCGGCTATAAACCAATTGTGGGCCGATTGTTTTTCAAATGACTCTATCTTCGAAATTACTCACCAAAATTAGTTAATATTTTACAACCAAATAGGTGGCCCATAGGTCAACCATAATCAACTTAAAGGCTAACGAATACTTTTAAGGGGGAGAAAAAAAAAGGCTTAAATATTAATATCTCGACTATCTCAAAAGCTGGTCTGCGCAGTAGATCCAGCTCCTCGTAGTGCAGGCTGAATAACGCTAAGAGATCTACAGATAGGGGGGAATCAAGTCGAATGGTATGTATAGTGAATTGAATGTAATTCAATTTATTATATATACTATATTACCATCGGCTCCGAAACTTACACAGATAGGGGGGAACCATGTTGAACGGTCCGTGAGCTCCGAAGCCCATTTAGGTGGGAGGGATGAAGTTGAACGGTCCGTCAGCTCCGAAAACTATCGATCGCAGGGAAGTGCTGGTCTAGAAAGCTACGGCGATTCCAGTAACTTCTTTTCGAGCATGGCAACTCCACGAACCCAAGCTGTTCGATCGCTATCAAAGAAGCTTGCTTCACGAAAGTCCTTACCAAGGATTTTAAACTTGGTACTACGGGAGGATGTATTGGCAACCCTGTACCAGGTGGTGTCGACCATGTCTCAATGAAATGAATAATGAAGAATAAATGAATAAGATCTAAACATCAAAAGAAAAGCGCGGAAAGTAGTAGCTGACTGAAGGAGGCAAAAAGCAGGTGTCCGGTATAGCCGGCACGGTTTAGTAACTAACTGAAGGACGTGAAAGTAGAAGCAATAATAAGAAATATATGATGTAAAAATCGAATGAGGAATTTAGATGTGTTATGCGGATTCTAGTAGCAGTCGGTATTCTAGGTGAAATGAGAGTACTACTACTACTATACTACTATGGCGCTACAGCCCAAATCGGACCTTGGCCTCCTGATATTCAGGTTCCTTAACATTTTTTCATTACTTATTATGGAAGAGTTGTTAGCCCTTCGCACAACCCTCTTTCTACGAATTTTTTCATTTTCGTAGAATGAGGTGACCAAGGTATATCCAAGCAGGCAAAGTGATGGAATTGTATATTGCACCGACCGGGATTTGAACTTCCGACCTTCGCATTACAAGACCAACATGCTACCTACTAGGCTACACCCTAGCTGAGATGAGAGTAGCCGACTGAAAATTGTGAAAAATGAAGCAGAAGAATACAGGCAATGGATGAATGTTGGATATGGGTGAAAGTAGTAGCGGACTGAGGAAGGCGAGAAGTCAAGGCCCGGTATAGTCGGGGCGACTGCGTAACTGACCGAGGAATGTGAAAATGGATCCTTAAATGTGGAAATTAGGCTGGCTGTAGGTGTGTGAGAGGCAGGAGCTCGGTTTAGCCGGGACGGCCGTCGTAGCAACCTGACGATAGCTAATTGAAGCAGAACTGATTTTGTATTTTTGGTAGTACATGGTATTTAGCAAGAAAGTAGTGATCTTATGTTCGAGGTGACACTTCGGATACCAGCCCACCCGGTGTCATAGTAGAATATATGAGAGCAAAATCTTACGCAACAATGACGGGTATGAATCGAACATCTAGTCATCATACGAGTAGCATGAATGATATGAGACTGATCGATGCGACAAGGTGCGGGCAAACCAATACAACCATGGATGAGGTCCCTTCGGGGTACACGTAGTGGTTGTGGCTTACCACCTACATCGCGGGTAGAGCATCTCCCGTACTACTATACTTGTACAGTATACGGGTTCTTTGAATGCCTAGTGCGAACCTTGTGCTCGACGTGGAGTTGCGTATCAACCGGATACCACTATCCAAAGATTGGGAACGGTTTTAGATAGGCCTTGCTCTTACCAGTGTGATGCAGAACCCTCGCTGAAGTATAGACTAGTATCATCTGCCGAGATGCGTTGGTTAATGACTAGCGTTAAGCTTGGAGAATGCTGGCGTTAATGATTGTCGCCACAATAATAATCTGTGTTGTTAAAAACAACCGTGAGCTCGTGGCTTCTGTCGGTACGTTCATGTAAAGCATTCAAGGTATGGTTCTATCTCAAAAGCTATTTAATTGAAATATGGGACATGTATTAAGATATACTAGCGTAATGTGAATATAGAATTTGAACAAAATAGTAGTACAGGGGGGGAAATGCGGAGCATTTAAAAAATGGTGCACTTTTCAAACCGTTATATGTCAAAATCCAATGCAGATATTAAGTTGAAATAGCAGAGCTATAAAACCTATAACTTTGGTAAAAAAAATTTAAGTTTGGTGGTGCAAGGCGAAGAAGATGGTGAGCAAAAATGTCGAACACTTTGAGTAATTTTCTTAGGGTTCTGGTAAAAGACACAAAGTTCAAATTTTGCATATGCATACATCCATTTAATACATAAATAAAAAATAATAACTTGAACTGGAACTGTTATCTTCCGAATGGGGGTAGGGCCCCCCCCCTGCAGGAGGTGATTCATATAAAATAAATCTATACATAGTAATATAATTGTAGTGTCTGTCTGTAATTTGCTTATAAATGGCAATAAGTTAGTTTTTTGAGTTATTTTAGCACTAACTAAGCATAAGAACACATTTTTGAAATTTTTGTCTGTCTGTCTGTCTGTCTGTCTGTCTGTCCGACCGCGTTTCACGCACAAACGGCTGAACCGATTGTAATGAAACTTGCACAGTTTGTTAGGTGTCCATCGGAATGAAATCTGCACTTGGTTTCATTTCACTCCCCTCACGCCTTCTACCCCCTCCCATACAAAGTGACTCATTTTCAAAATATATATTAATCAAATTTTCTTGGAAAATAAATAAATAAAAGCTATTAATTTGAAATTTGGAATATATTATTTCTATTATAAATACAGTCTTTTGGTTTACAAATTATTTGAGTTTCCTCACTCCTTTCACCACCTCCCATACAAACTACACTTTTTCATGAATTATTTTACACCAAATTTCTCAATACGTGTAACTTCCATCGAGCTAAAATGTTGTGTGAAATCCTTAATTAACATTATTATTAATATCGGGAAAAAATTAACCGATTAGCTTCACTCCTTCTACCCCCTCCCATACAAAGTGACACAGTTCCACGACTTCGCAAGAATGTGATTTTCTTGAAAAGTCTGAAAGTTACTGATCTGAAATTTCAAATATATCAATTGCATGATGATTATAGTTGTTTTTCAAAAAATCACCAGAAACCCCCTTCTCCCTCCACCACCTCCCATATAAACCGCACTTTTTCATGAAATACTCTAAACGAATTTTCTCAGTATATTTAAATTTCATCGAGGTGAAAATTTGGATTTAGTCCTTAATTAGCATTATTAGTAATATTGGGAAAAAACTTAACCGAGTAGCTTCCCTCCTTCTTCCCCCTCCCATACAATAAGACACATTCCACGACTATACAATAATTCGATTTTCTTGAAAAGTATGAATGATACAGATCTGAAATTTAAAGTATATCAATTGCATGATAGTTATAGTTGTTTCTCGAAAAATCACCAAAAACCCCCTTCTCCTTCTACCACCTCCCATACAAATTGCACAATTTCATTAAATTCAATGCACTAAGTTTCTCAGTACCTACTCAATTTTTGAAGCTTAAATTTGGTACAAAACCTTTTTATAGCTACTCTAACATGATGTGAAACAAATTAGTTCAATGCTGTCACCCCTTCTACCACTCCCTATACAAAATTTCTTAACACCGCAAAAATTTCGATTTCATCTATACATAGTATCGTATGATTGGGCTTTACGCACAATCGTAGTCCTGTTATGTTTTTAAGCTTAATGTTATTTTATTTCTTTTTTTTTAAATAACACCAGCTACAATTATTCACCTGTTCTTAACGCTTTTCAACACGTAGATGATTTCGAATCACGGGTTTGATTTGATCACGAGCCTGTCCCATAAAAATGGGAGTATCATGTTTTCATTATTAATAATTTATGGTTCTGATTCCAACAACATACAAACCATTTTCTTCAAAGAGCCATTAAAGTAAGCAGATTATGTATCCCACATAATGTATTACTAACTACACTCTCAAAAATTGCTTATTATTGCTATTTTTACGCGGACGAAGTCGCGGGCGTTTGCTAGTATAAAATAAAATAAAAACACACACACACACAAGAACTCAAAATTTTTGATTGAAACTTTAAGCTACAAACTTCAAAATTTGGCAAATTCATTTAAAAAAGTGCCGAAAAGTTTAAAATATTAACTCGTCGAACACCTTCAAAACTTCAACCACCTCCCATACAAAAGTATTTATTCGACCATTTCTAAGAAATCAATTATCAACAAACTATTCTTCTTCGATTTCTGAGGGTATTTTAGATAAAGTTGCATCAAAAGTTTTGAAATCTCCTTTATCCTTCTACCACCTCTCATACAAAAGTATGATTTCGACCAATTTCAATAAATCTACTAATAACAAACAAATTAAAAGCTACAAACTTGAAATTTTGTACGAACACCTTTCAAGAGAAACTTAATAAAAATGCATCACAAATTTTGAGATTGCCTCACCTCCTCGATCCCCTTCCATACAAATGTTTGGCTCCGTGCATGTAAAATTACCGAATTTCATAGGAATTCTAAGCAACTCCATTTGAACGTGTTTCAAGCAATCAATTAAAAACTTATCAACTTCCATCCACCCTTTCTACCCTTCCCTCTCCCCTCCCCACTCTCCTTAACAAACGCAAACTTGCATAAATAAACGAATGAAATATGGATTATGTATACTGGAGCTACTGATCGTAATCGCATTTATGTGTTAGATAATTGCCAAGAGCCCTGCCCAAGAATCCTAACCTTCTACACATCCTCAACTTTTCCCAAGAATAATGAAAAAGTTGCGCCCGACTAGATGGCAGATTTTTTTTCATATAGTTTTTTTTTATAAAGTTTCTCATTTCTTATCGCTAGGGATAACGATAAAAATAAGAAGAGGGGAGGGCTGGTTTAGGGGCTCAAACCGACTCACACTTCAACTTTATGATCATTTTGTATATGCTAAGGATTCTTACTTATAAGGATTTGGATTTTTGAGATAAAACAAAAATTAATGAAGAGCGTTAAAGAATGTAAATGGTTGGAGATTAAGTTAATCTTAAAAAAAAGTTTATTTAAAATAATCTTAATGCTCAAAAAATATCGAAAACGATAGAGCGTATTTCTATGTTGACGGGTTAATAAATAAACAAAATTGTCGGATTCGAAAGTCTTGGTAAATATTCTCAAGATCCATGAGGGGCATGCCACTCAACACTTCAGCAACAATGTAAGATACATAATCTTAAGAGATCCGGACGCCAATTGACGAACCAAATCTAGCTATTAGATGACGTCCATTTTTTGTAGAAAAACAGACCAGATTACTGATAGGTTAAATTGTTCTTCAACACAAAAGATAACTTCGGGCCCCGATCAGCTTTATTTCTGGGCTATGGTTGGCTTTCCAATATTCTTGCATGCTGAATCGGAACATTCAACACAAAAGATAACTTCGGGCCCCGATCAGCTCTATTTCTGGACAATGGTTGGCTTTCCAATATATATGTACACGATCAGGGTCGGTCCTATCAAGGTACAAATGAAGCAGTTGCACCGGGCAGTAAGCTTGAAGGGGGCAACATCATAAAAATACCGAAATGTTAAAATCAATCTAACGAAACAGGGGACTCCATGCCGCCAGCAGATAATGGGCTTCTTCCGGACGCGACAGCATGGTTGTCGGCAAGTTGGGGCGTGTGGAGAGGATTTGGTCCGAAGGAGATACTATCATGAGAAGCCGTCATGAAAGGAGCTAAAAAAGGAAGACAACAGGGATCCACGTTGCCTACCGGTACAATCTTAAGCCCCACGTTGGGTGCCACTGTAAAGAATTGAAAAACTCCATTCCGCCAATAAATAATAGGATTCCTAAGGTCAGCTAGGGTGTAGCCTAGTAGGTAGTGTGTTGGTATTGTAATGCGAAGGTCGTGAGTTCAAATCCCGGTCGGCGCAATATATGTTTCCGGCACAAAGCCTGATTGGATATACCTTGGTCACCTCAATCTAAGAAAATGAAAAATTCGTAGAAAGAGGGTTGTGCGAAGGGCTAACAACCCTTCCACAATAAGTAATGAAAAATGTTAAGGAACCTGAATATCAGGAGGCCAAGGTCTGATTTGGGCTGTAGCCCCATTGTAGAAGAAGAAGTTCCTAAGGACATCACAGACTGAGGAAGGCGTTAGGGCTGGGAGGGCCTGTTTCATAGGATTTTCTGGCAATAATTTTTCCAAAATAGTTTTAAGAATGTACCAGTAAGCAAGGCGAACCCATACTCTCCTCTCTTTTATTTATTCCTTTCATCTCAGCTCTTCAAGGACGGTTTATTAATGGAGACTAAATCTTATCCCCCTCCCTCCTCCCCCCGTCCCAAACCCTACACACACCCCCAACCCTAACCTGCCGTACAATGTCGTACCAGATGTTCCCATCGACTCTGCGCTGTTCAAGAATTTTATTGTTATGGCGAATAAAAGACATCAACTTTTGAGTGCAACAAATCATGACTCTAATCCTTATATTTGTGCTTAACAATGAATAAGACACAACATAGCTTGAAGACATAAAATAGGATCTCGGCTATAAGAAAAGATATTTCTTAAGGCGTAGGTAGAGGTGGCTGCCCAGACACAAGTCCGGGTGCACATAGACCGTAGGCTGGTCTGTTGTGATAGGGCATGATATCAATAAAAAGATCCGAGCGGCAAATTAACTTAAACCGGCGCTATACATGATGCTTCGATGAGGAGCAAAACAACGAACATGCAACTTCATGGGCAAATTAATTCCACAAGTCACTAGCTTCAGCTATAACGCTGAAATTAATTTTATCATAATATCTCCGAGATGTCGTAAAAATTGTGTTAAAACAGCTAAGAAATTCAGTCAAAGCTGAGGTTACAATTTGTCGAAAAATCATTTTCCATAATAGACGGAGAAAAAAAATCTTACGAGTATTAGAAAATAACTCATAAAACCGGCATTTAATCTGGGACCCCTTGACGTAATCAGTATTACAACTGGACATCTATCTCACCCCAATCAATTTTTCTGTGCAGATTTTAGACGCTTCTTTTAAGCATGTCGACAAAAACTTTTCGAACCTTGCAATGCCGTCAAAGTCGACAAAATGCCTAAAATACCTAAATTGGATAACCGTAAGCTAAGGTGTGTAGCCTAGTGGGTAGCGTGTTGGTCTACAATGCGAAGGTCGTGAGTTCAAATCCCGGTGAACGCATAATTCCAGCCCACTACTTGCGTGGGAATATTTGGGCCGCCTCAATCTGCGAAAATTAAAAATTCGTAGATAGAGGATTATGCGAAGGGCTACCAAATCTTTCACAATAACAAATAAATATTAAGGAACCTGAAAGTCAGGAGGCCAAAGCCCGATTTGGCCGTAGTGAAAAAAAGAGGCTAGGGTGTAGCCTAGTGGGTAGCGTATTGATCTACAATGCGAAGATCGTGAGTTCAAATCCCGATCGACGTATAAACCCACCACGGTTGGGTACGCCTTGGTCACTTCAATCTACGAAAATGAAAAAAAAAAAAAAACTTTGTTGGAGGATGTTTGTGCTAGGAGCTAACAACCCTTCCACAATAAGTAAGGAACCTGAACGTCAGGAGGCCAAAGTCTGATTTCGGCTGTAAGGCTGGTCATCCCACATCTCTGTATGGAGAATTACTCTAGCTGCAAAAAACGCACACAGTTGTTGTAATGAAATGTTATCATCTAACCGCTAAAGAAGTTTTCAAAGATGTGCTTTAGATTCTCAAATTTATTTGTTTACTGGAATCATGGTTTCGTAAGAACACTAAGAAATATTGGGCCCGCCTTTCGTATCTTAGTCTGTACAAACAGAACTATTTAGGGAAGCGTTCGTCTTCACTTTACATCACTTCGGAGCTTTTCAAACCAATTTTTTCAAGTAGAATTCAATTGATTCAAATCAAAAAAAAACATGCTTTAAAAGCATCGTTCGATGAAAACGCAATATCCGTTTAAATCCTTCCACTTAAAATCAAAAAAAAAAATAAAAAAAAAAACTCCCAAAAACACTTAAACATATCAATAATTCAATTCGTTTTAATGCAATCGAATTGCTTTTCTTTCCATCATTGAAATCCATTTTCGAAAAAAAAAATCAATAACAACATTAATTGAATCCTAACCGGAGATAAGTAAATCTTTTAACTAAAAGCAAAAATCTAAAAATATCGCAAAAGAAAACCACGCTTGAAGCTAAATCAAAAGCACAAAGACCTCATTCATCTTATTCGAAAGTCCCGAGTAAATTTCAAAATTTTATATTTATCTAGAACTAAAATACAACACAGATTGCGCGATACTCACCACCTATTGGAAAATAGATCGTTTCCCGTTGACTCCAAAAAGTAAGCAAAAATCAATCGAACTTTTTGTGATCGTGCGAAGTCCTTGACGAAAATCTGATAAAATACGTCCAATTTCAACAGAATTTTTTTTTTTTTTTGTCGAAACGAGTATCAAATAAAATCTATTTTCGTATCTTTTTCATAAGTAGAGTTATGGTATTAGCAATGATGAGTACAGAAGAGAAACACGATTTTCTTTTTCTGTTCCGTTGAATGTTAAATAACCAAATAGGAACAAAATTGTTCGAAAAATATTAGAATAGTCGTTTTTTTTTCAGAGAGCACAACACAAAATAATTTTTTAATTTAAAATTTTTTAAACAGTTTTTACAACGATTTTTAATTCAATTTTTTTTTAGAAATATATCACAACATTAAATAAAAGTTTTACTTTTATTTTATTAAAAACAATTCACTGTACGTTTAGGGTGTACATTTAAACAATTTTTAACACGTTTCAAAGAATTATACGAAACAGTTTATTCAAAAATATTAAATTTTTTTCTTTAACAAAAAAAAATCACTAGTCCCTCAAGGGTTATTTAATTTCAAAGAAGGAGATGATGGTTTGAGGCAGTAATTTCGGCCGTGGTTGGTGCTGCACTAAAATAAATTCGAAATTACTGAGTTTTAAGCGGTTAATGCGCGCGCAGTTTAAATCTCAAACACATAGACAGACCATATAAATGAAATCTTCTCTTCAATACAGTTTTTCCACTATAGTACATGAATTGAATGTGTAGAAAAAAGAAAAGTAATTTATCTCTTTAAGTTTTAAGAGATAATTTCTTTGGTTTGCAGGTACGCATGCGTAACGTATTCGCTTTTATATTTTGAGAAAAAGAAAATTCACGTAGTATGCATACGATGTTAAAGCTGCTGTACAAAGATTTATCTTTCGGCTTTTTCGTTAACGACGAATCTTACACACGTTATTTATTTATAAACTTCAAGAACGATAAAAAAAATTACCTAAAACGGCTTTTATCTATTTTCGGAATGGTCTTTTGTTCGTGACCATTAATACGAAAATTAATGGATAAGGGATTTAGGATTATCTGTTTATTAATTTTTTCAAAATCATCGATTGATTCGGATTCCCTTGTGATGTTGTGCGATGGTTGAAGTATTAAATAATAAGGAAACTAATTATATGTTTTATAAAGGTGAATTCGTGACGCGGTGGCGATGTACTAAAGATGCATTATTGAATAAAATGATGTAAAATTAATAAAATCTAAATCAAACATAACCATTAATACTATTAACGCCGATGTTTGGTTCGGGTTTGAAAAATATCTGTACTAATAATAAAACTGTTCGATTCAAAAAGTATGTTAATGTATTACTCAAAAATTGCTCAACGGATTTTGATGTATTTTTCACCATTAGACAGCTTATTAGTCGGTGCTTAAACTGGAGTTTATGTCATTTCAGTATTAAATGGTGTATCAGTCCAGAGTTTTCAAATTTCAAATCAATCGGATCGAAAAATCTTATAAAGGCAAGTTAAAGAAGAAAACTTGGAAAGTTATGCAAGTCTTATCATTTGAGACGTTTTGCTATGACTTCTAATTATTGAGATAAATGTTTATACTCTAGATGAAATCTGAGAGTATATTGTGTTTGCCTTACCGTTTGTAACGCTAAGAGATAACGCTCGCGCCGCCAAGGGTACAGAAATATTTGTTGTCGCTCAAAAACCTCGATTCCGAGTGACCGTCTGTCTGTCTGTCTGTCTGTCTCTCGAAAGCTATGAGCTATAGTGCTAAAAATTTGTGTATGTCATTTTTAGCAAAAAAGTAAGGTCAAGTTCGTGAACGGGCCAAATCGCTCCACCCCTTCTACCCCCTCCTATACAAAATGACACAAATGCGCAATTTGACAATAAACGGATTTGCTCGAAAAGTATAAAAACTATTGGCCTGAATTTTGGAATATATTACTTTTATGATAATATCAATCTACCGTATAAAAATTATGCGTGTTCTCCCCCTCCTTCTACTACCTCCCATATAAACTGTACTTGTCATGAATTACTCTAAGCCAATTTACTCAGTGCGTATAAAATTTAGCGAGCTGAAATTGTGCACTAAATATTTATTTAAAATTGTTAGTAAGGCTAAAAAAAATTAGACGATTAGCTTCACCCCTTCTACCCCCTCCCATACAAAATGGCACAATTTCGCAATTCGACTATAAATGGATTTGCTCGAAGAGTATAAAAGCTATTAGTCTGAATTTCAATAAACAGTATAAAAATTATTTGCGTTCTCCCTCTCCTTCCAACCCCTCCCATACAAACTACACTTTTTCATGAAATGCTCTAAGCCGATTTTCTCAGAACATATAACATTTATCGAGCTCACATTTTGTGATAAATACTTATTTAGCATTACCACTAAGATCAGAAAAAAATATTTGATAAGCTTTACTGCTTCTACCCCTCCCATACAATATGACACAGTTTCACAACTTCACAAAAAATCTATTTTCTTGAAAAGTATGAATGTTACTGGTCTAAAATTTAAGAGATGTCAACTTTATGATATTCTTAGTTATTTTTGAAAAAAATCCCCCCACTCTTTCTACCACCTCCCATACAAACTGCACATTTTCGTTAAATCTAGCACACTAATTTTCTCAGCACCTATTCAATTTTTGGAGTAAGCATTTTGTATAAAACATTTTTATAGCTACTTTAGCATGATGGGGAAAAATTAGTTCAATGCTGTCATCCCTTCTAACACTTCCCATGCGAAATTTCTTGGGATCACAAAAAATTCTATTTCATCTAGAGTATCGTAAGATTGCGCTCCAAGCACAATCGTAGCCCTGTTATGTTTTTTTTGTTGTCGTCCGTTCGTTCGTTTTCCTCTAACTTGAGAACGCCTTGAGCTAGAAACTTCAAATTATGTGCACAATATTTCTTACCCAAAAAGTAAGGTTAAGTTCATGAAAAGTCCGAGTCCCCTCATTCCTTCTACCCCTCCCGTATAAAATGTTAGAAACTACTTAGGTTATTGACTTATATTACTTAATATTTTGTTCCTATTTGAAGTCTACCGAATAAAAATGATTAGAGTGCCTCCTTTCCTCCTTTCCCATAATTCAATTAGAGCACGTTTTCCTTGAAAATTGTTTTAACTCGTATGATCAAACTGCGAATTGTATGGAAGTTATTGAAAGTGGTTTACTAATTTTCTCATCTCTCACTTAAAACAGATTTTAAGCTTCTTTAAATTGATAAGTAGAGCAGAAGTGGTATAAGAAGTTGAGGGCTTGTTTTTACATTGAATTTCTATTTTGAATGAATTACAAAGTGTACTACTAAAATAAAATTATGTTGTACTGCTTTGCTAAATGTCCTTCCTTTTCTTATGAAATATCGCGCAAAGCACGGATGCATATTCCAGTATAAAAAAATTAAGTTTGTATCTTTTACCGAAGTCCTGAAATATCTATTAAATTTGTTTTGAAATTTAGGCCCTATACCTCCGTGCTCCTTTTATAACCCAAGCTTAAAATAATTATCCATAATGTACGTGGCCTATATCTATGAGCCGGTATCTCTGCTAGTTTATGTGGTATCCGTTTTTTTAATTTTGAACAGTGCATAATTTTTGATCCCACCCCATTAGCACCGATCACGACAGACAACATCTCAGTTGAGGCTTCAACTGACGAAGAAGAACCATCATCGACACTACCCATGCTTGCCGATATCAAAGCAGCCCTAAGTGACCAAAAACTAAACAAAGCGCAACTTCTGAAAAAACGGTGGAAATTGTGTCGCTGAAATACTGCACAACATAATATGCAAAATTTAGATAGAGGAAATCATACCCGAAGATTGGCGAAAAAGCATTATATGTCCAATTTACAAGAAAGGAGACAAGCTCTGCTGTGAGAACTACGGAGATATATCATTGTTATGTACGTCCTATAAAATACTGACAAAAATAATATACTAATGAAATAATTGGCGAATACCAAGGTGGACTCAGAACCGGACGATCTACAACAGACCAGATATTCTCGGTGAAACAGATGCTTGAGAAATGCTGGGAATATAACACAGACGTGCAATCTTCGTAGAATTTGAACAAGCATACGACAGTATCGACAGGAGCGTACTGTACCAAATCATGCTTGACTTTGGAATTCCTCCAAAACTGGTCCGACTAACAAAACTCACAATGACGAACACTGACTCCCAAGTGTGAATACAAACCGATTCCACAACCAGCTTTCGAACAGAATGTGGTTTAAAGCAGGGAGATGGTCTAGCCCGTATGCTTTTCAGATTGGCACTAGAGCATGTCGTCCGAAAAATCTCAGTCGACACCAAAAGGACCCTACTGTTCAAGTCCACCCAACTAGTAGCATATGCTGACGCCATTAACATCCTAGCAAGATTCTTCCCTAGTGCTAAGGAAGTATTTAATCTTGACTCCGCCGAAAAAAAAGCCGGATTGCGCATTACGAATGCAAAACAAAAGTATTGATGCAAACAAGAAGAAGAACGCTAATGAGACAAACCATAACAATTGCTAAAGCTAGGGTATAGCCAAGTGGGTAGTGTTTTGGTCTTGTAATGCGAAGGTCGTGAGTTCAAATCCCGGTCGACGCAATATATAATTCCAGCACATTGCCTGCTTGGATATACCTTAGTCACCTCAATCTACGAAAATGAAAAATTCGTAGAAAGAGGGTTGTGCGAAGGGCTAACAACCCTTCCACAATAAATAATGGAATGTTAAGGAACCTGAAAGTCAGGAGGCCAAGGTCCGATTTGGGCTGTAGCGCCATTGTAGTGCAGTAGGACAACTTCATATATCTTGGGTCTAATCTAGCAATGAAACGGACGAAATCAATCGACGGATAATACTAGCAAATAAAGCGTAATTTTCGGTACTTCCAATAATGAAATCCAAGAAAGTGCACAGGAACAATAAACTGCGAATATATAAAACTATTATACGACCTGTGTTCTGTTATGGGAGCGAGACGTGGACATTAACGCGAGCTTCCGAAAAAGCAGTTAACCCATTCGAAAGAAAGGTCCTCCGAAGAATTTTGGGACCTGTGAAGAAAGGAACGGAATGGCGAATAAGATACAACCTCGAGTTGAATCAACTCTACGACGAGCCCGAAGCTTCAACGCAAGATCAAGCTAGGTAAATTGCAGTATGCTGGCCATGTAGAGCAAATGGAAGACAGAAGAAGCGAGTGGTAACTGGCCAGTAGGTAGATCACGCAAGCGGGAAGAGTCGGTTGATGAAGACAGCAAAGCCATCTTAAAAATTAGCAGCTGGAGGACGCGGTCTTTGGATCGAGACGATTGGAGGCGACGACTTCAGCAGGCCAGGGCACGATTCGGGCTGTCGCGCCATAGATGATGATGACGACCATTTTTAATATGCTCATGGATGTTGGAGCTAAGTTTATATGGATGTGGGACAAGTTTTTGATTTTTTCTTATCAATGTATTCAACTTCTTGAGAAAATTTTTAATAAATTTTTGGTTTTTTTTTTCATAATAGTTGTTAATATGTCAAATGCAGTAGGCCTGCTCGAGCACGTAAATAGAAAGAGACACTATAAATAAACGTGTCCCATTTCTTGATATAGAAAAGTAGGCTCGTAGTGTATCATATAGTAATAAATATCTTGGATATGACCCTATTTTCGCACGGTATTACTAGTGTCATTACCCATACGAGGGTAATGACACTAGTAATGAAAATCGAAAATATGAATTTTTCAAAATAGTCCATTTGTATGGGAGGGGGTAGAAGGAGTGAGGAGATTGGATCAATATTCAAAAAATTAATTTTTTAATATTTCGAAATTTCGTGAAATTTGTATGGGAGGGGGTAGAAGGAGTGGGGGGCTGTTGCCCATTCACGAACTTAAAGTTACTTTTTTGCTAAAAATGATACACAACATTTTTTAGCACCATAGCTCAAAGCTTTCGAGAGCTAATCTGTAGACAGACGCACAGACGGACAGACAGAGAGACGGACAGACGGTCACTCGGAATCGAGGTTTTTGAGCGACAACAAATATTTCTGTAACCTTGGCGGCTCTGTGCGAGCGTTATTTCTTAGCGTTACAAACGGTAAGGCAAACACAATATACTCTCAGATTTCATCTAGAGTATAAAAATTGTCAACTTCACCTCACTCCTTCTACTCCCTCCCATACAAATTTCACGAAATTTTAAAATTTCAATTAAATTAGTTTGCTTTGGAACTTCCAAAGCTACAGACTTGAAGTTTTGTGAAAAATATAATAATAGAAATATCATTGACGGCGAAAAATTTAGCTTTGATCCGTATACTTCTTCTACCCACTCCCATACAAATGTATTATTTTGGTAAACTTAAAACTTTAAAATTTTGCCAGAATTTGTTTTCTAATAATTGCAATATACAGGGTGTTTGGTACTCCGTACATAACCTTGTAAGGGTTTATTCCTGGATATATTTTGAGCAAAAAATTGTTCTACGGAGATGGTCAATTTTCAATATCCACGGAGATACAGGGTGATCAAGAAAAGTCCTTCGGACCTGTACCCTCACTCACTCAAAACGCTATATCTTGAAAACTAATAATCACAATTCAAAGTGTTTTAGCTTGTTTTTTAGGAAATCAAATTACCTTTCATTTGGTGTAATAGTCCACATTGTAACTGAATCCAATTCTGAGATATTTGCTTCAGAACACAAATTTTTGACAGTTTGACCGTCAAAATTCTAAGATCAATGTAGTTTTTCTCTAAAAAACCCATTATAAAAATGTCATTTTATTGTTGTTTTCTTTTGTGTCATATTATTGCCTACAAAAGACGCATACACTTGCATTGCATAAGTTTTATAGTTTAGAAGAAATTATCATTCCAATAATTTAGCACTTTTGTCAAAAAAGCAAGAATAGGTTGATCAACACTCTCCGCTTGAACTAAAAGAACTTAAGAATGGTTTTTAAGGTTTATTTCAAATTGCCTTAATTACAATAAATGTTCAAAATGGCTACCTTCATTTTGAATGCACGCTAAAGCTCGTTTTGCCAGTGTTCTCTTTGTGTTCATACACCTCAACTGCTGCCTTACTTCTGTTGCTGCCGCATCGATTCTGGTGTTTAGATCCTGCAACGTTACTACTTCCGTTGCGTAGACAAGGTCCTTCATCCGTCCCCATACAAAGAAATCCATAATAGCTAAATCAGGGGATCTTGCAGGCCAGTGTATCGGTCCATTTCTACCGATCCAGCGATTGCTATAATTGGAATTTAACCAATCTCTGATCTGTCGGCCGTAATGAGCTGGAGCACCATCGTGTTGGTAAAACATGGAAGCCAATCGTTGCAGTGGCATATCATCCAATAACTCCTGTAGATCATTTGTCAAAAAATGCAAGTAATTGGAACTATTTAAGGTAGGCGGAAGCCTAATAGGACCAAAAAAATCGTTGCCAATCACACCTGCCCATAAATTGACACTGAATCTGTGCTGAAATGATGCCTCTCTTCTTGTATGTGGATTGCTCTCAGCCCATGTGTGTAAGTTGTGGAAGTTTGTGATACCGTCACTGGTGAATTGGGACTCATCCGTCCAAAGAATGTTGCTGATAAAATTCTCGTCACTTATTTGTCGTTCAAGGAGCCAATTGCAAAACTCCATCCTTTTGGGTAAATCAATGGGTAACAGCTCCTGCACTGGTGTGTGGTGGTAGGGATGCAAACGTTCTGCTTTCAGGACACTCCAAACTTTCCACGTAGAGACGTTAAACCGCAATGCCAAGCGTCGTATACTAGTTGATGGATCATTTTGAACTGCAGCTAGGATTCGTTGATCAATTGAAACAGCGATTACCGGCGCAGGATTTGCATTCACTCTGCTTGTCCTAACACTGCCTGTTTCCCTAATCCTTCTGTAAACGTCTTGGAATACTCTCGGGTAAGGTATTCGACGATTGGGAAATCTGTGATGATACAAAGATCGCGCCGCTTGCTCATTTCCCTGACACTCTCCATAGAGGAAAATTATGTCTGCATATTCTTCGTTCGTGAACTCAGGCATTTCGAAATTCTTTTCTAAATTTTAGTGACACCTTGTTCTTTTACAAATTTAACTAAAACTGATAAAAATATGAAGTATGGTTTGCTTTTATAGGCTTTTCATTTTGTTAGGTAACCCATTAAAAAGGGCAAAGTGCTGCACCTAGTTGTGTTGAAACTCATTTTAATTTAATTCATTTTCTCGATAATTTTAATACTACCTAAAGGACATTCATTGATAATTTAAATAGTAATTAAAGGACACAAAGAATATTTCAGTTTAACAACATTTCAGGTAGTTTTTTTAGAACGAGGGTTGGTTTATGGCATATTTTATTTTTAAGCCATATGTATTTTCGCTTATTACCTGGAAAACGGGAAAACCTAAGTCATAAGTATGTGTGCATCTTTTGTAGGCAATAATATGGCACATAAAAAAACAACATTAAAATGACATTTTTATAATGCGTTTTCTTGAGAAAAACTACATTGATCACAGAATTTTGAGGGTCAAAGTATCAAAAATTTGTGGTCTGAAGAAAATACCTCAGGATTGGGTACAGGTACAATACGGACTATTACACTAAATGAAAGATAATTTGATTCCCTAAAAAACAAGCTATGCGATTATTGGTTTTCAAGATATAGCGTTTTGAGTGAGTGAGGGTACAGGTCCGAAGGACTTTTCTTGATCACCCTGTATCTCCGTGGATATTGAAAATTGGCCATCTCCGTAGAACAATTTTTTGCTCGAAATATATCCAGGAATAACCCCTTACAAGATTATGTACGGAGTACCAAACACCCTGTATAATAAAAAATTTGTCAGCTTCGCTTCACTCCTTCCACCCCATCCCATACAAATATCTACATATATCATAACTTCAAGGACAGCATTTTTTCTTGGAACAAATGAGAGCTGTCGACTTTGAAATTGAAACAAAGCATGGCGGTAAGGATGTTGATAAGCAGTTTCAAAATTTTCTAAAACCCCCCACTTCCTCTGCCACCTCCCACACACATGCCCCAATTTCAGGAAAAATATGTCCAATTTCATTGAAAATAATGAAAGCTACAAATTTTAAATTCAGCACGAAACATTTTGCATACCACGTTCGGTGTCATATCTAAAAATTACGAATCTCCCCCTCTAATTCTACCATCTCCTATACAAAAATCACTATTCGAAAGTATTTCAGGTGACATATTTTCCGGTACATTAAACTCTTTTTTATTTCATCTAGAGTATCATATCATAATTCTGTTGTTTTTTTTTTTTTTAATAAAACAAAGAAATTGCCAGGAAAATGCAAAAGCTGGGCAACGTTATTGTGCAGAATAGAATTCGCTGTTAACTTTCATTGTTTGTTTCGCTACTTGTTTCAAAGTGGTTTCGTTTCTCTTTAAGAGCGTTATCTAGGAGAATTACATCGATCCTTTCAGTTTATTTTTCTAGAAGTGTCTGTGGAACTCACAAAAACACTTTTGGGAATATTTAGTATATTATAATAATGATTGACCGGCTGAGAACCAAAGGGGTACAAGCGCAAATTAAAATTTTTTTTTTGATATTAGCTTGTGCAACTGCTGCTAGCAGTATAGTTAATTGGTTGTTTGTTTCGTACATACTTGAAGGCACTTTTAATAATGAAATTGTAGCACTATCAAGCCAAAATTTGAATTTGCACTCGTAGCCCACTGGTTCTCAGCCCGTAAATTATGGCCTATGGCATACCGGCTTAATATGCACTATACCCTACATACAGGGAGTGTGCTGGAATTATGCTTTGGCCGGGATTTAAACTCATAACTTTCGCATTCTACACAAATATGCTACCCACTGAGCTCTAACCTTTGCTTTACTATAATTGCGCGGGAAATTCAATCTCAAAAATACACGCAAATTGTTCAAGAATTACACGTGTCTATTCAGATTTTTCGAAACGTGGCTTATTTCATCCTTACACTAATCATCAAGCTGAACGAGTATAGATACCCTTATGTACATAAATATATTTTCATCAAAAGCCAAGAGCTTATTAATTTTCACATCGTCATTTAAAATATACATTGTGCTGTGGTTTAGTGAAAGGAAATTAAAGCACGAATGATTTTCATTTTCATACGACGTTAAGTTGCGATTTTTATTTATTTTTATATACATATGTATGTATATCAAACGTGGCCAAATTTCGTTGTTTATTATTTTTCTTATTTGACGGGCGAATCTTAAAACATAAACAAAGCGTAAGTTAAGAGAATTCTAGTCGTATCGCGCAATACAATTGACCTTATCTCTAGCTTAACAGTGAACAAATTCGAACTCGAAAGTTATTCTGTCCTTTAGAATTGCGGCGTGGAATGAATCATGGGCCGACAAACTGATCGCATTTTATTTCAAAACTATTTTTAGTGAAAGAAATTTTCACAAGAGTTATTTGTCATTGGTAAGATATTTGACAATTTTGTACGTTTTTTTTTTAAGAAATTAAAATAAACTATGTGTTATTCTAGAATTGATATCCGCAGTATATACCTAGGTAAACAGATATTTTACAAGATCAAAATCATTTCGATGAATGAATGAAAATTTTTCGAACAGAAAAAGCTATAAAAATTAAGTAATCCCAGTGCGTAAAAAAAGTTATTAAAACTTTCTGTATAAATGCAAATAATATAAAAATAGCAATAAGTTCTACTTAACTACCAGAATAAAAATGAAATCTGCACTATTTTATTACAGTTGGAAAAAATTTCACAGCTCCAATAAAAACAAAAAAATCATGCAATATCTAGATTATAAAAAAAATGCGTGGGAGTGTGATACTTTAAATGAGACGAAGAATTTATTTCCCAATCTATTTTCTGGTTTTGAAATTACCCTTGAAAAGTATATTCAAGATAGAAGTCTATTTTTATTGAAAAAAAAAGAATGGAAAGATTCAACAATTCTTGTGACATTTGCGTCACGTTTTTACCAGCTGGCTAGAGGTTTTCACACAAACTTTAAATACGATTAGGATTATTATAAAATTAATTTCTAATTAAATTTTACATACCTCATGTTTGCCGGGAGATTCTACGATTGTTCGCGTCACTACCTCTTTTGGCATCATCGATTCCATTCCGCTCATTAAAACACTTGCACCAAGGAATTTATTTAGAAGTGATCGAGCTTCTTGATCTTCGATCGTATCGCCATCTTCAACAACTGCAATTAAGAAATGCGAGATATTGTAGTATTGGTATAAACGAACTAATTGCCGAATAAGAATTCCAAGCTGAATCGAAAATAAAATCGTAAAAAGGAATTAAGTTTCTAGTTTCGAGTATTGCAAAACTCGTTTCGAGTATTTCAAAACTCGTTTCGATCAAGTTTCCGTCGAATGTTATTAAATTTGTACTTCAATATTTTGCTTTCTGAATCAAATATGAGCAGAAAGGTTATAATAGGGTGTGCACAATAACAACACACATAATAGAACGGAAATTCGAGTAAAATACCATCTCAAACCTAGATATCACTCGAAACTCCAATTAATGCCCGATTCGAACTAATAAGTTTGAATTAGAAAACCGAAATCTGTCGAGTGATGGTACAATTTCGTTTGGTAGTCCTATATACCATAGATTAAAGCCTTACCATTGTCAGCATTTCGCATCCTGTCTAAAACGTCATCTACTCCGGTTACTTTCGAGCCGCCACTATTTAAAAATGATTTAGTTGTCTTACTAACTCGTCGCGATTCTGTTTCACTATCACTTTCCGTTACGGTCTGAGTTCTCGACTGTTTCCGTGTCGTTCGAATTTCAATATCACATTCATCAGTAGGATCATCATACTCTGAAAAGAAACAAAAATGAAATGTTTAGCTCTAATTTCTAATTTATGCGCGCCAACTTTAATCGATAAAGAGCGAACCTTTAGCTTAAAATATATAGATACTGAATGAAAAAATTACCTGAACTAGTGTGAGTTTGTGTCCTTAAAATAAGTCCAGCCTTTGGATACGAACTACTGCCCGTCTTTTCAGTTATCGATGACGATGATTCTTTTCGTGTGAACTTCTCACTCATCTCCTTTACCGAACCTTTACGAACAATTTTCGATTGTTTAGTCGAAGTTGTTGCTGGCTTAACGTCCGTTATTGCTGGTAATTCCACAACCTATAGATACAAAACAGTACAAAGTATTTTAAACAATTTTCGTCGTTAGATTTCACAAATTTCGTTATTTTTAATTATTATAAACCAATGAACAGATCGTATTCCGAGCAAATACAGATACAATACATAAAAAATACACATATAAAATAACTACGAAATATTTTAAACAAAACGTAATTAAATTTATCTTAAAGCCGAAAACATGTTTCATTGTTTTTTCATTGCAATTTTAATCATTTTAGCTTCTTTAAATTTTTATTTTATTTCTTAATATTCCAAAATTTTGCCATTTTTCTTATCATTATTATAAAGTACTTCTTACGTTTCTTAGGCTTGAATTTAAAAATTAAATCAAATCAAAATTTCGTAATAGTAAAATTTATTTGAAATATCAAAGAATTCAACTTACTTCAGCATCTTTTCTATTTCCAATTTTTTGAATGCGAGTCACGCTTGTCATGCCATCTTTTGAGGATCTTTCGCGTGTTAAGATATCACTTCGTTGCTTTTTATCGATTAGAGTTTCGTAATCGTCGACATCATCAGGATTTGTCGAATAAACAGTAACTTTACGTTCGCCAACCGGTGGTGCTCCATTTTCAGAATAGTAACTTTCCGTTACTACACTTCCCGTCACTGAAATATGGATTTATTAAAATTTTTTAAAATAATATACAAAATCTTTATCAATTTTTAGACACAGCAGCAGTGCATAACATTTATAATGGAATAAAGAACATAACATAATCATGCTGAAGAATTTTTTTGATTTTAAGAAATTTTGTATGGAAAGGTGTAGAGGGGGTAACGACATTGAACTAAATTTTTCACATCATGCTAGAGTTGCTATCAAAATGTTTTATACACAATTTAGAAGGTACTGAGAAAATGAGTAACTCCGCCATAGACGGTCCCAAGCCCGGTTTGAGAAAGGAGGAGGGAACATGGAGTTAACCTGAATGGCCAGTAACACCAGTGCGTCTCAGGAAGTAGGGAAAAAGTATGACATAGTTGGACTTGCAGCATAGAGAACTCCAGCATGTCATATTTAGCTCAAAACTCCCACCCTTTTTCTACTAGGGTGTAATAAATAAGTAGGACCGGTCCTCCAGGTCGGGGGTTGGGCGAGGCGCCGACAACGCATCACTGGAAAAAAACACTGTCTTGAAACCTGAAGAACAGCCTCGGAAAGGATGGACTCAACGGCAACGACCCCGCAAACGGAAAATGGACTACTCTATTGGATCTTGGAACGTTCGATCCTTATTTAGGACAGGAGCTCTGAAAGAGTTCCTCGCAGAAGTGGCAAAACACAACATCAACATAACTGCCATCCAAGAAACGAAATGGCTCGGGAGCGAAATCATGGACATGAGATCACACACAATCTATCCAAATTGGCGTAAAGCCCAATCATATGATACTCTAGACGAAATGAGAAAGAGTTCAATGACCTCCAATTCTTTTAAATAATTAATAGTGACTTTTGTATGGGAGGTGGTAGAAGGAAAGGAGGAAGGTTTGTAATTTTTGGATATGACACCTAATGTGGTATGCAAAATATTTCGTGCTGAATTTAAGGTTTGCAGCTTTCACTATTTTCAATTGGATATAGTTTTCCTGAAATTGAGGCATTTGTATGGGAGGTGGCAGGGGAAGTGGAGCGTCTAAGATGATTTTAAAACTGCTTATCATATCATCCTTATCACCACGCTTTGGTTAAATTTCAAACTTGATAGTTCTAATATATTCGAAGGAGAAATGCTTTTCTTGAATTTAAAACACAGATATTTGTATGGGAGGGGGTAGAAGGAGTGAAGAAGAGCTGATAATTTTTTTAGCATTTATTGCAATTATTAAAAAACAAACTCTGGCAAAATTTTAAGTTTATACTTTTTCTAGTTTTAATGGAAATCGATATATAATGCACTTAACAAAAATTATACATTTGTATGGGAGGGAGTAGAAGGAGTGTACGGATCAAAACACATTTTTTTCTCGTTATTGATATTTCTATTTTTATACTTTCTGCAAATATCAAGTTGATAGCTTTAACAGTTTCGAAGGAAAATAATTTAATTTAAATTTCAAAATTTCGTGAAATTTGTATGGGAGGGAGTAGAAGGAGTGAGGTGAAGTTGATAATTTTTTCAATACTGATTGCAATTATATTAAAATTAATTTTGGCAAAAATTCGTTTTTATAACTTTGTTAGTTTCAATGAAAATCGAAAAATTGCATTTTTCAAAATTATGCATTTGTATGGGAGGGGGTAGAAGGAGTGACAGGATCAGATCAATATTCTGTCATATTAATGATATCTATATCATAATACTTTTACCTAAATTTCAAATCGGTAGCTTAAATAGTTTCAAAGGAAATCAATTTCTGGAAATTTCGGAATTTCGTTAAATTTGTATGGGAGGGGGTAGAAGGAGTGGGGGGATGTGGCCCGTTCACGAACTTAAAGTTTCTTTTTAGCTAAAAATGACACACAAAAAATTTCAGCACGATAGCTCAAAGCGTTCGAGAGTTATGCTGTAGACAGACGGACAGACAGACAGACGGACAGACAGACAGACGGACAGACAGCAACTCGGAATCGAAGTTTTTGAGCGACAACAATAATTTCTGTACCCTTGGCGGCTCTGTGCGAGCGTTATTTCTTAGCGTTACAAACGGTAAGGCAAACACAATATACTCTCAGATTTCATCTAGAGTATAATTAGCAGCTGGAGGACGCGGTCTTTGGATCGAGACGATTGGAAGCGACGACTTCAGGAGGCCAGGGCACGATTTGGGCTGTCGCGCCATTGATGATGATGATGATGAGAAAATGTGTGTATTAGATTTAGTGAAATTGTGCAGTTTGTATGGGAGGTGGTAGAAGGAGAGGCGAGTTCTTAGTGACTTTTTCAGAAATAACCATAAATATGTACATATTATGCTTTTGACATGCTTTAAATTGCAGATCAGTAGCATTTATACTTTTTAAGAAAATCAACTTTGTGCAGTTGTGAAATTGTGTCATATTGTATGAGAGGGGGTAGAAGGAGTGAAGCTAATCTTCTAATTTGTTTGGTCTTATTTCTAAATAATTATTTAGTGCAAATTTCAGCTCGATAAATTTTATATGTACTACGTAAACTGGTTTATAGTATTTTATGAAAAAGTGCAGTTTTTTTTGGGAGGTGGTGGAAAGAGAGAAAGGACTCAAATAATTTTTATATGGTAGATTGAAATTATCATTAAAGCAATATATTTCAAATTTCAGATCAATAGCTTTTATCATTTTCGATCAAATCCGTTTAATGTCAAATTGCGAAATTGTGTCATTTTGTATGGGATGAGGTAGAAGGTGTGGAGCGATTTGGCCCGTTCACGACAAAATTTGAACATTGTAGCTCAACGGGTTCTCAAGCGAGAGAGGACACGGACGGATGGATGGACATCCGGTTTTGATATTTTTGAGTGAATATATGAACTTCTGTATCATTAATTTTTTGCTCCGAGTCGTATTTCGTAGCGTTACAAACTTTGTGGCAAACTTATAATACTCTCAAAATTTAATCTAGAGTATAAAAATAGATTAAAAAAAATATATTAGCATTAAAATATTAAAAAATTTGCTTAAACATTAAACGCCAATGGCTTACCAGTACTAATAAATTGTTTAATGCAATTTTATGAAATATTTTTCTCATTAGTTTTTTTTACGGTTATCGAAATAAACTTAGGGGTCACCCTTTAATGCGCTATGTACAGTTAAGTCGACATAGGTAAGGGAAACAAATGGATATAGGAAAATTAGCAGGAAAACACAGTAGGGAAGAATTTGAAGTGGCGGGGGACGTTGTTCTTAAGCTGCTGGAGGTTGTATTCCATTGGAAAGAGATTGCCTGGTAATGAATTCCATAAGACTGGAAGGACTGCCTAAATTTCACTGTTCTCTACTGCAAGAGCTTCACAGTGTACAGTGTGAGCGTGCAGCTTAGCGTGTATTCCGAGGGGCATTGAATAGAGGAGGTATTAGGGCCTTCAGTTTCTTGCTGCATATACCATGGAAGTGTTTATACTAAATGCAGAGTACTCCGATATTTTGACGATGCTCGAAGGATATTGAGGCCGATATAGCCTCATCTCCAATTAGGTCGAGTGGAGCCAGAGATTTTTGTAGGGTGGGCCCAAACATGAAGGTGAAATCTGTACGCCATTTAAGGACATATTACCGGCCGACGTCGGTACGTTATGTTCAAGAGATGGATTACAGGACTGCGTCTTTAAGGCAGTAAACTTTACTCTATTTTTCCTGCCCCATGCCAGGATTTAACTGTGGTTAGAGTTCAATGACTATATTGGCTCATTACGGCATGAGGCCACCAATATTGGACGCGCCTCCGCAGGGGAGTCAAATTGGTAGATATTATCCCAAGTGCTGTAATCTGCTAGATCACGAAGAAGTTTAGCTAGAGAAAAAACGCAGATTTTAAGGACAATTGGAGAAGATGCCATCTGGCCCAGCAGTGTTATGAATATTGAGCTCCTGCAGGATCTTATAAATAATCCTAGTTCGAAAACGAAATGGTGGTAGCAAGAAGCCAGAGTCCGGTAAGTACGGTGACTCTGATTCGACGGTCGAAGATTGGCGTTTCTTGCAAAGGGTCGGCCACCATCGAGAAGAGTAGATGTTGCAGACATACTGATTAGTATTTAATTAATTTGTTGCTAAAAAACAATGACAGTTCTCAAGTTCTACCGCTGCCAAATTCAATCTAAAACGGCTGAGCCGTTAAATAGCAAATGCTCCATGGTATGAATGAAACAAGGACTTACACCGCGGCTTGCGGATTGAATTAACTACAGAGGAAATCAAGAAATAATGCAGTAAGCCAGAAACAACGTCTGCAAACAAATACAAATACTGAGATGGAAGCTGTATTCAAGGCCGACAACAACAGCCGTCGACTTTGAAGAACCAAACCGCATGAACTGGAGGCATAAATTTTATGGGAATTTATTTTTAATATAATAATCTTTCTTCTCTTCTTCTACAATGGTGCTACAGCCCAAATCGGGCCTTGGCCTCCTGACCTTCAGGTTCCTTAACATGTTTTCATTATTTATTGTGGAAGGGTTGTTAAACCTTCGCACAACCCTCCATCTACGAATTTTTCATTTTCGTAGATTGAAGTGACCAAGGTATACCCAAGCAGGCAGTATGCTGGAATTATGCGTCGACCGGGATTTGAACTCACGACCTTCGCATTATAGACTAACATTTTACCCGCTATGCTACTCCCTAGCTAATAATCTTCCTACACATGATAAACAAATCACTAGTCGATCATAAATGATTGATTGTGATCAAGGCCAAGGGAGGTGTTTTTAGTGGGTTAAGGTCCCACACTACTACGAGGTGCACGCACATTCTCCCCGTAGTGTCTTTCAAGATTTTCACCTAACCCTTATTTAAAAAGGCTTGAAATATTGTACGAACACCTTTCAAAAGAAACGAAAGAAACCTACCCCAGCAAACAAAATAATTCAGTAAAGACTCGTTGATGAATTATATTAACGAGTGTTTTGATCATTAACAAGCGTCGTTAACGATACATTAATGATTCATCAAGCGGACTAAATTGACATTCATTACTGAATTACTTTTAAGTATTTATTAATGAATTGTAAAACGCTTACAAGAAACGATTATATAAAGAAGTACATAATTGAAGACCGCAATTGCTTCTCTGTTGCTGTTGTTTACGCTTTGAACATTTCACGCACAAACGAAATATGCGATATGCCTATAGACATAGCTATGTCGACATCATTTTCGGACTCGCATATCGCACGTGTGATGTGAGCTCTGCAGAGCTTGGTTTACATATGATTTACATAATTTTATTCTACCCTCCTGCTCGGTTTTCGAAAGTTTAAATTACTCATCATGTTACTTGTTTTTCAAGCATATTGCAACTCGGGCATACAAAACGATCGTTTTTCGATCATTATTTATATGCGCTCGTTAAAATGTTTGCTGGGACATCACTACCCTCCTCACATCCAAATCCTTGCATATATAAACGAAAGAAATCTTGATTTCATATAGAGTTAGTCCCAGTTAAGTGTTAAACGATTGAAAATAGTGGAAAAAACAGATAAACATTTTCCAACTCTACGTACCTTTTGTAGTTTCGCCGGGCTGCTGCGATTTTTTCTTAAGTGCACGAATACCAAACAGTGGTTTGCCATCTTCATCGGTCGGCCCGATTCCATAGCTCGAAGTGATGCAATCTTCATCGTCCTTGGTGATCATTCGTTGTTTTTGCGTTTTGGTGGTAGTGGTACGTTTCACGACAGTCCTATCGTTGTCACTGGGCTTCTTGAGAATGTTTTTCGTAGCCCAAATCGGCTTATCTTCCGGCTGTTGCGGGCCAGATTTCTTTGTAATTGGCTTCTCTCCAGCCTTACGAACTTCAGTAGTCGTTGTAGTAACAGTACGAACTTTTCCCCGAGGACTAATGCTGCGCTCTCGAGTTACGTGTTTACCTTCGTGACGAGTAATATGACGTGATTCAGTTTCAATGAACTGATTCGAATGGGATCGGGAATCGTTAGTAGTTTTCCTGGTCGAACTTGGCCGGCGATCTGGACTCATTTCAGTGGGACGGGAAACATAGGTTTCCGGTTTT
Organism: Chorisops tibialis; assembly: GCA_963669355.1. Lineage (NCBI taxonomy): Eukaryota > Metazoa > Arthropoda > Insecta > Diptera > Stratiomyidae > Chorisops > Chorisops tibialis. The sequence goes on from OY770264.1 coordinate 21,305,305, forward strand.
CCCGATGGTGATTCTCCGAACTTTTTCGTGGTTACCGTACGCGTTGTAATAGTTTTATGGTGGATCTGATCCTCAATCATTTTCTTCACAATACGGATTTGCGAGCGAATCCTGCGACGATGCTCATAGCCTACAACAGTTTCTAGCATTTTTTCGAGAAGTTCCAAATCATATATTTCTTCTACATGTGGGATATCGCTACTGCTACTCTTTCGGCGGACTTTGTTTTCACGCGAGTCCATTCGCTTCAATTCTACGCCGAACTTTATTCCAGATCGGGGATTACCATCACGCGGTTCAATGCTATGCAACGAATCGTGCGAAGTTCTTCGCGAATGAGTCTTACTTATGTCCAGGGAGTCCCGACGATGTTCGATCGAGCTAACAGTCGGCTCCATGTAAGAAGGGCGGGATCCGATCGGAAGAGGAGAAGCCAACTCCTGGCGGGAGTGAGTGATTGGTTCTAGTGATTCCCGGCGATGCTCTAAGGAGCTTACAGTCGGTTCCATGTAGGATGGCCGTGATTCACTTGATGTTTGTGGTGCCAAGTCGTGGCGGGAGTGAGTGATTGGTTCCAGTGATTCGCGGCGATGCTCTAAGGAGCTTACAGTCGGTTCCATGTAAGATGGTCGCGATTCATTTGATATTTGTGGCGCCAGCTCATGGCGTGCAGGCGAATTATCTTTCCCATCGAATAGACGTCTAGGGGTTGATTTTGAAGGAGTTTGGGGTGCAGTCCTTGTAGAACTAGGTGTCCTTGCTGGAGAATAATCATCGGGCCTACGCGTTGTACTAGATTTAGTAGTTTGCGTGCGCTCAACTTGAGTTGTGGATCTTGTTGTCGGAGCAACTTTGCCATCTGGAGTTCTAGGCGTACCCCTTATTGAGAAATCTTTCGGGCGTTCAGGAGCTTTTCTTGAAGGCGAATCGTCTGGACGCCGCGCTTTCGGTTGAGTTGTTGATTCATCCGGTCGACGTGAAGCTCTTATTGTTGGTGAATCACCTGTCCGGCGTGGGACATCTCTCTCTGATGAATAATCATCTGGCATTCCTCCGGCGTAACGTGTTGGTGAATAGTTCTCAGGACGTCCAGTAGGTGAATATTCACAATGCCTAGATGGAGACCGTCTTTCAGTGCGTCTCGTTGTAGTTGTTGTTTCAGAAGAATAGTCTTCAATATATTCGACATCATCCGGCTCGTTATCCTTGGGATTTCTGGTGGACAGGGGTTTTTGCGGACGCTTTGTGGGTGAATATTCTTGGGGCTGATCACGTTCTTGTGGTCGCTTACCGACTGTAGGTTCTCTTTCAGATGGTTTAGTTTTTTCGACTGGTTGACGATTGGTGGGAGCAGACGACGGCGATGAGATGTTTCCAATCGGTCGCCTCGTTGGTGTTCGACTTATTATGTCCTGTGAGTTCTGCTTCGTTGTTTTTGTTTTCACAGTAGATGTTGAAATGCGGTTTTCAAAGAGATTCTTCTTAGACGACACAGAGTCTGATAGAGTTGTCGAAATTTTGATTGTTTTGGGACAATTTTCTGGAATTTCTTCGTCCTCGCCGGGACTTCGCGATCGCGATCTTTCACGATTAATTATTTCTTCGGTTTCATCATCGAATGGCTTATAGACTCCAATATCTTGCAGTTTGACATCAGGTTCACGTTGACCTTCCCAAACCGACGGTCGGCTTAGTATGTCGCGTTGTTTCGGTTTAGTTGCACCACCGTTTTCAAAAACTGATTTCGCCTTTTTGACCGCTTCGGTACTTTTTAGTACGACTGGCTTCGAAACTGCAGGCTTCTCTCCTTGTTTAGGGCGTGTAGGATTGTATCGATCAGTTACGCTGGTTTTCGGAGTCCGTTTTGGAGCCTCTGGCTCTTTTTCATATTCCTTATCGTTTTCATCACTAGACTGACCCTTGCGTGAGACTTGTCGCTCGATTTTTGCAACCAATTGTGGCGACTTTTGCGGTGTAGTAGCAGCCAGTTTCTCAGCTGTTGTTATGAATTTATTTACTTTTTCCGAAACGCTTAGAATACATTCGTCCGTTCGTAACTCCTCGTCGATTTCATCGACGCTAGGTCGCTGAGGTCGCTTTGATGGCGAATCAGTAGCCTGGATTGGCTTGGTAACACTCTCGGCTGTCGTTAAGAATTTATTGACCTTTGCATTTACACTCAAGAGGCAATCGTCAGGCTCCGTAAAATTTTCGGGACGAGTGTCACGTTGGAACGGAGCCGATGGCTTAGGCTTCTGAACTTCCTCAGCGGTTGTAATAAACTTGGAGACCTTATCGTGGACACTTAAACGGTATTCGTCATCATCACGCTCGGGAGATTGAGAATATCGTGGACGGTCCTTAATTGGTGAAGTTTCCCTCGAATTTTTCTTTATGGTTGTGACGGACGTCGTGGTTTCTTCATCACTTTGACGATGCAGCCTAGATGTCTTTCTTTCAATTGTTTCTTTTAGGTCTTCCACCTCACTAATGTGACAACGAACATAGTCCTGGGTATCTTCCTCGAAAATTGGTATGTCATTAACTTTGGGCTTTCTGCGTACTTCATCTTCTGGTTCATCGACCGTATCTGGATAGCGTGGACTGCCCGTATACTCGTCGTGATGAACAGGAGTGGGCACGAGACGATTGGGTGAAGGCTCGCGTGAGCTTTTAGCTTGCTGGATATCAATAATAACATTTTCCATGTCCTCGCTGTTGATGATGTTGTTGGTGGTGGTTAGATTGATAGTTTTCGTAGTCATACATTTAACAGGACGTTTCTTGTCGATTGACTTCTTCCTTGGAGATTCCTTAGGTCCAGTTGGGGCATCGATTTCAGGCTTCGATCGACGAGTAGTAGTTCTAATTAAATTATCGCTTGTCGAACGAGTCATTTTGTCCTTGTCGACTTTAGCAGTTGTTCGAAAGACAGGTGCCGATTCCTTCCGTTCTGTGACCGGTTGTTTCTTACCTGGATGTTTCTTTCCGGTTGTTGTTCTAACAGTGGTAGTTTCAATTACTGTTTCGATATCCTCGCTGTCGCTAACTACGTCAGAATCCTCGTCCTCTTCGACGTCTGTGACTTTCTCTTCTCGGTGTTTCCGTTGCACATATGTTTTATCTTCACCTCTTCGAATTTCAGTTGTGGTACGTTTATCCGTTGTAAATTTTTCAATGGGCTGCTTCAGAGTGGATTGAGGCACGGTAGATTTGGACGTCCTAGGAGTGTCTTCGCGCGTAGATGTCACAACACTTGATGTTCGAACATCGGATGTTGGTTTTGTTTGTGGGCTTTTCGTTGATTTTTTCATATCAGGGCTACTAGATTTGCGACCGAGTGTCGGTGACAAGTGGATTTTTGCAGTTGTAACATGATTCGGACGCTCGGGACTTTGTTCTGTGTGGCGTGGTGATTTTGAAATTGGACTGTCCCTCACTAGCTTTTTGGTGACTACTGTAGTAACAGTTTCTGTAGTCATCGATGGCTCATGATGCGAAGGACTTATAGAGCTTGGCTGTACTGGTTTTCGGCAAGTCGGTGAGCTCCGAGTAGGGCTAGTGTGAGGAGAACGTCCTTCGGGTGATTCAGCTGGATGTTTCCGTGTTGGGCTTGACGATGGTGACTTGCGATAGGTTTTCTCTTTAAGGTCCCGTGTATCTCCGTATGGTTTTCTTGACGGAGTTGGCTCTGGCGATCGTCTACGCGGCGCATCGCGAGTTGATGGTTTCCTTGCAGGACTGGTTCCTGGTGACTGTCTATGTGGTGATTCTCTTTGAATTGAACTGGTATCCGGTGAATGTTTTCGAGGTTCGTGTCTTGGATATGACTTTCTCACTGGACTAGAATCCGGTGATCGCCTATGTGGTTCTGCTCGAGATGACGGCTTTCTGAGTGGACTTGTATCTGGCGATCGCATAAAAGGAGTATCTTTATCCGAAGGTTTCTTAAATGAGCTATTCTGTGGAGAATCTCTAGCTGAGGGCTTCCTAACCGGGGTAGTTTGTGGCGAATCTCTAGCCGAAGTATTTCTAACTGGGCTGCTAGTCTGTGGCGAATCTCTCGCTAAAGTCTTTCTGTCTGGGCTTGTTTGTGGCGAAATAGCTCGCGGAACGGTTTTCTTAGACGATTTTCTCACCGGACTGGGCGATTGTTGCCGTGGTGCGTTCCTTGAAGAAGGCTTTCTCGAAGGGCTAGTTGCTGGGGACAATTGACGTGGACATTCTCTGATGGAAGTTTTTCTTATAGGACTTGTTGCAGGAGATTCTTTTACAGATGGCGTTCTGGTTGATGGCTTTCTCGATGGACTGGTTTCTGGGGATCTCTTAACAGATGAATCCCTTGTTGTTGGCTTTCTCGATGGACTGCTATCTGGAGATCCTCTTCTTGGCGAATCCTTTACTGCCGGCTTTCTAGATGGACTGCTCGCGGGAGATGTCATACGTGGGGAATCTCTTGTTATTGGTTTCCTAGAAGGACTGCTTTCTGGAGATGTCCTACAAGGTGCATCTCTTGTTGTTGGCTTCCTAGAAGGGCTGCTTTCTGGAGATTCCCTACGAGGTACATCTCTTGTTGATGGCTTTCTAGAAGGACTGCTTTCTGGAGATACCCTACGAGGTGCATCTCTTGTTGATGGCTTTCTAGAAGGACTGCTTTCTGGAGATGCCCTACGAGGTGCATCTCTTGTTGTTGGCTTTTTAGAAGGACTGCTTTCTGGAGATGCCCTACGAGGTGCATCTCTTGTTGTTGGCTTTCTAGAAGGACTGCTTTCTGGAGATGCTCTACGAGGTGCATCTCTTGTTGTTGGCTTTCTAGAAGGACTGCTTTCAGGAGATCCCCTACGAGGCACATCTCTTGTTTTTGGCTTTCTAGATGGACTACTTTCTGGAGATCTTCTTCGTGGCGAATCCTCTGGCGATTGATCGTACGGTAATCTTCGAGTAGAAATTTCAGTTTCAACATAGCATACAGTCGTTTCACGTGGACTCTCGCTTCGTTTAGTTGGTGACGTTTCCCTGGTTGGAGCTTTTGATCGTCGCATTATCTCAGCATCGTCATCTGGAAGCAATTTACGAGGACTTGTTGATCGTGGTGATGGAGTAGGCTCAGTAGGCATTGGTTTGTAAGTCCGTTCTTCTGTTATCCGTTCGGTAGTGATAAAGTCGATAGTATCACGTTGTGGTGATATCGATTTTCGAACCATTTCATCTGTTGTTTCCTTAGGATCCATACCGAGAATTTGACGGCATCGTTCTTCATAAGTTTCACTTCTCGTAAGTTGTGGATGAGTTTTCGGCTTCTTAATATCCTCTGGCTTTTTAGGTTCATCGATATCGCCAGGTTTACGCGGTTCAATAAGATAGAACGGTTCGCGCGGCTCTTTTGGATTCAAAGAGTCAGGTTCTGGAGAATTTTCTCGAGAATAATGACGTTCAGGAGATTCCTGACGTGGCGTAAAACGTTCCGGAGAGCCTCTGATCGGTGAATCTAAACGTGGACGAGTTAGTTCGGATGGATGTCGGCGAGGACCAGACCGTTCCGGAGAATATTCCCTATTATCTTCGGTATCCCGCCTGGGACTAAAACGTTCCGGTGATTCACGCCGAGGATATTCAACATCAAAGGGCTCTGGTGAATCTTGTCTTGGACGATCAATATGTTGCGGAGACTCTTTTCTTTGCTTTCTTCGTTCAAATGTAGAATCATCTACAGTCATCGTGGTTTTCTTGGTTTTATTTTTTTCAATATTCTCCCGTTCACGATCAATGAATTCCCGATTAATTGTATCTCGGCGAGTTGAAGTAGACGTCACGGTAGTAACTTCAGGTTGATGATCTTCAGGATTTTTCTGGTACACTAAATCACTCACAGAACTAGTCGGTGAACTAGATCGAGGTGATTCCGGTTCGAATCCTTCATCGTCAGAAGTCGGATGCCTTCCATTCGGTTTTTTAGGTCCTCGTGAAGTTGGCTTATCGCCACGGATAATAGCATTATCAACCCTTACAGTTTTGGTGAATTTCGGTTTAGTGGTTGCCGTGTCTACGGGTTTCTCAGGGGTAGGATATGGCGATGGTAATGTGTCCACTTTCTTCAGAGATTTTGGAGTATCGTAGAGTGGTTCCCGATTTGGCTGCTCTGGTCTCGTAGAACGTTCTGGGGATGAATAGGGCGATCTAGAGACTAAAAATGAAAAAAACAAGACACAATTAATAAATGCTAAAAACATAAGCATTAAGAATTTAAATAATACGTCAATTTTCATGGGGCTCAGAGATTCAACATTAAAACAACAATTTTAGAATCTATGTACCATGAAGAAGGACATTAATTTCCTACTAAAGCTACCTTCAGGAGTACTGGGATGGGTTTTCTTGTTCTCTGGAAACGTTTTGGTAGGTTCTGGTGATTTTTTGGTGGTGGTAGTTTTTTGTGTGGATCGTTTATCGTCTATTACTGTGGAAGTGGTAGTCGATCCGGGAGTGGGCTTTTTGAATTTTGGTTTGATTTCGTCAATTAATTCAATCGTTATTGTTTGATCGGTTTTATCAATGGTTTCCGGGCGGGACTTTTGCGGAATCATACGATCAACAGGTTCTTTTATTGGGGACTTTTGAGTAACGCTAGTTACAGTTGTTGTCGTGGTTGTTTTTTTAGGTTTACGGTCATTTTGTATGGATGCAGTTCGTGTAGTTGGCTTTACAGAAGAGGGCTTCGATGGGGATCCGTTCTCACCTGGATATTCATCGATTTCCTTAGTAATAGTTGTTATGTGATGTTTCGTCCCCTTGCGAGTAGTTAAATCAATTGTTTCGTTAGATCGATGAGTCTCTGGCCGAACCTTGCTTGGTTGAGATTTCGGAGAAACCGCAGTTGGTGTCTTGGGCTGAGTACGACGAATATCCTTAGTAGTATCGGTTCGTCCTTTCGTTACGGTACTACTACTGATCCTACTCGATTCGGAGTACGTGATACTATCACGTGATGGACTACGATGGGTACGCTTATCATGAGGTTTTCTTTTTTCAGGACTTTTCGAACTACGAATTGATGTTGTACTGGTCCGAAGTGACCGGACACTGCCTCGATCAGATGGAGAAACGCATCGTAGAGATCGTGCGAAGGCATCATGCGTCGGATTAACTTCAACGCTTATCTTTTTGTTGGCGTAACGCGATGAATCCGTACTGACGCGACTTTCTTCGCTAGGTCGCCGAGAGTATTGTGGACGATCACTCAGAGGTCTTGTTGGCGATTCGCGAGGATATGTCCGATCACCAGGACTGCTACGTTCAACTGGCCGAGAAGGTTCATAGCCATGTCTTGTAGGCGATTCACGCGGATAGGATCGACCTGGTTGTTGAGGCCTATCCGAAGGATATCCCTGAGTTATATCTTTTCTACGGATGTCGGAATACTCATTGTACTCTTCACGAACTTCAGTTGTTGTTGAAGGACGTTCTGGTTGACGATTGTATGAAGGTTTGCCAGCTGTACGATCCGGTTGACGTTCGATGGGAGTCGTGTTGACATATTCAGGCTGTTCCTGTCTTGGCGACTGATAGCTCTGGGGTTGCGAATCGGACGGCTTCTGGGGTGTGACCGATGGTTTCCCGGCTGGATGACGTGGTTCATAGTCATCTGATCTGTCGACAGGAATCTCACGAACTCCTGACTGTTGAGGCTGTGGGCCTGACGGACGAGAGTTATAATATCCAGGTTGATGATCATCAGGACGATCAGTGCGGTGGATTCTAGTCTCTCTTGTTGTTGTAGTTGTATCTGATTGATAAGGCTTTTCAGTTGGAAGATCTTGCTCACGAACGGGTCTGTGTTGTGGTCTGTCAGAGTAAATTGGCTCGCGATCAATTGGAATGTCTCGAACATGTCCCGGTTGTTGATACGGTCTATCGGTACCAGTATCAGGCTGGGTATTTGGTGGTTTACCAACAGGTTGTTGAGGAGTATAAGATGGTTTGCCTGCAGCTCGAGTTGTTGGTTGCCGATCGTCTGTACGTGGTACGTAATCTGGTTGTTGTGTTGGTCGATCAAATTCTGGGCACTGATCATCAGGAGATTTACCTCTTGGATACCCAGAAGTATCTATCGGTATTTGGCGTTCATAACCAGGTTGAGTTGGATGCTGATCGCTAGTTCTATGAATTGGAGTCGAAGGTTGAGGAGAATAGGAAGGTTTGCCGGCTGCATACTGTGGATGCTGATCTTTTGCAGGAGATGGTCTTCCTGATGACGGCGGTGAACGTTGCTGATCTTTTGATGGTGAAGGTCTGCTACTAGGTTGTTGCGTGTTATACGATGGTTTGCCAGCAGCAGGTTGAGGTTGCTGCGGTTCCTTAACAACACTACTTTTATGATCAGTATCAATTTCCCGAAAGGTTTCAATGTGTTCAGTTCGAACAGCACTAGTATTTTGTGATGGTCGAATGGGTTGTTGATATTCTGGCATATTACTAGGACGTGACTGGTAATCACGCTCGGTATCAATGAATTCTTGGTTGCGATATTTTTGGGATAAATCCTTCTTCACTGTACGATGCATACTGTCTAACATGACATTCTCAACTTGATCTTTCAAATTTTCTCTACGAGTAGTTGATCTGTCGACAGTATCGATACTTTGCGTGCTATCCTTGCGATCTAAGAATTGTTTGTTCGTTACATTTTCTGTTCGGTTTGTTCGTTGAACAGTTTCATTGGTATGATCGTTTCGGATTGTCCTGTTTACTTGATTTGTTGGCTGTTGAACCTGATCAATTACGTTGTCCTTGATGTATTCCACGCGATTACGTTGCGCACGATCTTCGACAACGGTGCGCGATGTTGTGCTCTGTTGTTGATTCGACGAACTTCGGAAAGATTTCGAACTGGCCGATTTAGTCTCATATCTGCGTGTTGTTACTGTCGTACCATCGGGAAGCGATTTCGTTTCAGTGATTACTTTGGTATTCGGATCAGGATAATCTACAGTTCGTGAAATCAATTTCCCAGGTTGTGCAGCGAGAAAGTCAACCTCTTGCTGAATATTTCGGGAATCGTGTTTAGTTATTAGGTTTTCATCGTTGCGGTTAGTACTAAGCTGATCTTGGTTAGTTGAACCGTCAATTCTGTATCGTTCGTTTTGTATTTGTTGGTGTTGCTTTTGTTGCTGTTGATGGTCGCGAACAGTGCCCGATCGTGTCTTATTTGTGGATCGAGTGGAATCAACAAGTTGCTCAAATTCGTTTTCAATATTTTGATGATCGAAAGGGATTGGATCACCCTCAGTCGAAGAGAATTTCGAAGATGATACATGCGATGATGACGTAGTGGTTGTACTTTTCTTCTCCACCCGTCCCGATCTTTCATCGCCGGTAACCGACTTTTCTTCAAGATGTGTAGCAGAACTTTCTCCGGCCGTTTTCACATAGTTACGATCATCTCCTTGATGCGATACTTTCGTAAGGTGCTCGTTTTTACCGGCAAATTCAGCTCGTCCACCTGGTATATGCTGAATTCCTGTTTAATTTCAAAAATTTTTTAGGTTCATAAATTTTGATTTATTTTTTAAAATTCTCCTTACCTTCGGTAGTTGCAATACTTTCCGTTTTGTAGGCTTTTCCATCGGGGCTCACTTCGGACGATGTCACAACATTCCAGCCGGACGTATCGGGTACAATAACTCCACTACGAGTAAATTTCAATTCATGCGTAGGACTCTCTGAATCACGTATTTCCTTTGTCTTGAAACTTTGAAAACTCTGATCGGCCAGCGAGTCACCATGACTGGGAGTTAGAGGAGTCTTAGTTGGTCCAAATCCAGACGAATCCATGTCTCCAGTTGTATAAAAATCACGCAATCTTGCTTCGCGCAATTTATACATATGCGTCCGTATCTCCTTTTTAAGACCAAAATCCTCGGTTTGCTGCCACTGCAAACGAAAGAAAATAATAAAATGTTAGTTACTTTTCTAATCTCTAAGATCTCAGGTATTAATGCTAATCTGGAAAATAATATTAAATTCAGCTAAAGAATCAACCGGTACACCTACGTATAATTCTGACCGTATACAAAAGATTTAGGTGACCGATCTCACGTGTGGGATGTTCAGACACCTTTTACGGAGTACATACCTCAATTCGTCTAAAACGACGTCATAATTGCAAATCTATTGCACAATGACGAATTTATTGGGATTTAATTCTAATTTAGCAGGCTTATTTTTTATGACTTAGATTTAGCGTATTCATCGTCTCATGACATCACTTTTGGAAAAAAAAACGGTTTGCGAGAAATATTTATTACTTTTATTTAGAGGTATGCCGTGAATACAAGATTACTTAAATTCATTTAAACTAATCCTGCATTTCTAATAAGTTGTACCAATTTCCGAGGTACTAATAATACGAATACGAAACAAAAACCATTAGCTTTAGAAGATGCTCTGACTATGCTCATCTAACTTGCTAGGAAATAAATTGATATGCCATTGATATATTTTTAAATATAGTAAAAAATTACTTAGTGCGATCTTTTAGCTAAACAAAAACAAAATATCCACCCACTTGTAATTCATTATTCTATTACAATAAGAAAGAATTACAATTATCAATTGTTAATGGTTGCAAAGCTAAGTCAAAGTGAATAACTTATCCGAAGAAAAGCAATTAAGAGTTCTTAAGTATTTAGTACATTTTATTCTATTTCTAAAACAACTCAAAAATGATCTGGAGGCAAAAATCTTAAGGCAAATTTCATATAAATTCTCAAAACAAAAACATCTAAAAGCCCTACGGGAACCTATCATTAAAGAAAAGGATAAACTTGAGGAATAATGGTTGAGCTCCGATAATTAAATACATATTGTTGAATGACCATCTTAAATTTGAAAGAGATGTTACTATTCTTCATAAGCAGCGCTATGTTTGTAATCTTCGATTATTTACGATATTCAACAGTTCAAAATGTAAAGTGGAACAGTGGTAAAGCTTCCAACGAATACGCGGTGTCTAAAAAGGACAGTGGAACCGAGAGAGAAAATATTGCTTCCTGGAAAGCGATTAAGTCCGTGTGAGCGATAATAAAGCGATACACGGAAATTAAAAAGTAATCTAACTATTTATAAATTACGCCGGTTTTTTATTTATTTTTTATTCGATTAGAATAAAAATTAAAAAAAGTTGTTTGAAAATTGATATTCCGAGGATCTCCATGAAAATTGCAGAATTTGTAAAGAGTCAACGACAAAAAAATTAATTTGAGTTCAATAAATTTTTTTTTAAAGGCACCGAGGACTTTGGGGATCACCCTTTAATGCATTGCACAGTTATGTCGGTATAGGGAGAGGATAATATTTGGTAGTGTTAGCGCTGAAGGTTATACTTGTTTGGAAATATACTAGCAGACAATACGTTCCAAAGTCAGGGCATTCGGGAGATGAACGACTGTCTATGTTTCACTGTACGAGTAGAAATAGGGTTGACGGTACACTCGGTTTAGCACGTTTTTGGGTTGGATGGAGCAGCACATGGTGTGTTTTAGGTACCCCATCCCATAAATGCGAATTGTTCTCTAAACGAGGTCGAATGTAAGTTTTGTAGATGGTAGCTAAGTCGTGCAACGTAAAATAATTTTTGCATTTGCAAAGAACATTTAACCGATTGGAGGTATCAAGGGCAACATTAAAGATATGTTTGCTCCAATCAAGGTGGTTATTTAACTTTACGCCCAATAGGATAAACTCATCTGAAGAGCAAATTCGTACGCCATGGAAGACTAGATTAGACGACTACGCTTGAACATTATGTCTAAGGGAAAGATGGTAGGCCTGTGCTTTAGCGGCGTTGAACTCTACTCTATTTTTTCAGCCACATTCCGTACGTTAGTTCTGAGTGTAAAGCCGGAAATGGCGTAGTGGTCGTCCTTACACCGAGAGCGAAAAACAGTCTCATCAGCTGAGAACCAATCTCGGATAGGATTATCGTCATCAGGCTCAGAACCTGTGCTAGAAACGTCATAATTCTGCAGAGCTACGCACCAGCTAATGCCGCAGCACCTGATGACAAATAGGAGTTTTATGACCAACTGAATGCCACTTTCGAGCGCATTCGGAGAGATGATATTATTATCATATCACGAGAAATGAACGCCCAGGTTGGCTCTAACAACACTGGATTAGAATACGTTATGGGGAAGCATGGTGACCCCTAGGTCGATGCGGTCCGACCTTCGATTAATAGACCCGAAAACGGCAAATTATTTGTGGAGTTTTGCAGTAATCGTCAAATGGTCATCGGAGGGACCTTTTTTTCCACACAAGAGTCATTATACACATCTTCGCCTTAAGGTATTAATCAGAACCAAATGGACTATTTGGTCATAAGTCACTAATGGAGAAGATGTCTCATCGACGTGCGAAGCAAGGAGCTGACGTTGTAAGCAATCACCACTTAATGGTTGCTTGCTCACCAAATGGCGGGAAAGAAAGATATAGAAGAACTACCAACCGGATCCCTCAAAGCGGACCCGGAAATTACCGCCGATATACTCCTCCCACACTTTACTGAGGTGTGAATGGGTGTCCAAATCTCGAAGAAAAGCGACCTTCGCGATTGTGGCAATTGACGTGGTATAGGTATGTCTACTTAGGTTAGATTAGTTTCGTAGAGGTGTTGGACACCAATGTACGTGGACACCATTATACGCCTCCGTGTTTTTACCATGTGGACCTACATATCATTCAGCCAGTCCGCTCTACCGGTGAAACTTATACGCTTCATCGGTTCAAGGGACTGTAAATCATTCCGCTCGGTGGAGAAGTACTCTCCGGGAATTTGTCTTTGCGTTGTTCGAAGGCATGTACAATAGTAGAGGAAATGCTCGATGGTCTCATCCTGCTCACCGCAGCATCTGCAAATGTCCGCGGTTGTAAGGCGAAGTCCATAGGGAGCTTATGTCGAGTCTCAATATTTTTATTGATTTCCCTCTATAAAACCCGGCCCATAGTATCTTCGTGGTGTTGCACGACTCGGTTTTTAACCATTTGAGATTTCCCCTTCCATAGACTTTGTTAGCGCAAATTGTCTTTATGACTCTTAAAGCAATATCAAAATTGTCCGATTCCTCAACGGTGGCAGCGGCAGATCCGTTTCTCGCCAGCCTGCCCGGCATTTCGTTTCCAGGTATATCTTGAAGCCCCGGAATCCAACAAAGTCGCAAAATCTAGGTTTTTCCCCAACTCTTACAAAATGTCCGAGTAAAAACTAATTCGCTTACCATTTAGTCATGCACGCAACGCCAGTTCCGCCCCTTTCGCAATAGCCATTACCTCCGATTGAAAGACCATCACATATTCTGGTAGATGCCAGGAGATTTGCAGATCAAGACCTTCAGAAAAGATGCCATACGAGTAGGTTATGGTTCCTTAAGGAATTTTTATTTTCGAACCATAAGAAAATATCACAATCTCGTCATTCTGCATGACTTGATTGTCAGTCCATTGCTGTCTGTCAGGTGAAGTGACTATGTTTACATACTGCTGTATCAAAATTCATGGAGGAGGTAATTCGCACAAGGATTAGCGATTTTGAAGAGAGCATTCTCGAAGTTTATCAGGCTGGATTCCAAAAAGGGCCGTCTTGTGCAGACTATACAAATACCCTATTAATATGGGTGCAGTCCACCGAAATGGGCTCGCCCCTACATCTCATGTTTAGGAAGTTCGATAATATATGGAATACTTGCGTAGGAGGAATATTACAGATAAGATCATAGCTATGATTGAATAATCCTACGAAGATGCCTGCTGTCGTGCATTACATAGAAGAGAGCTGTCCGAGAGCTTTGCTGTGCGAACGGGAGTCAGGCCAGGATGCATATTATCACCACCCAGGTTCTAGGAGTTGAAAGATGCACTGGAAGGTGGTGAAGATAAAGGTCTTCAGTGGGGACTATTTAAAATCTTTAGTCATCTTGATTATGCTGATGCTTGCACATAACAGCATGGACGTAGAACCGAAAAGGATATTGAGGATGGTATAAATAAAGCTAGTCGGGCCTTGGGTACTCTTTCCCCTTTTTTGGAGGTCTCCCTTCGTATGATTCTGCGTGTATGTGTCGAATACGTCAAATCATGAAAAATTACCATTCGACTTACCAAGAAACTGCAAACGTTCGTGAGCCAATGCCTCCGACGCATTTTAGGGATATTTTGGCCAGAAATGATCTCCAAAGCAAACGTTGAAGTACAACTGGACACACTAAAAATAGGCATTGAAATTCAAGGGTGGAAGTGGGTCCACTGATCGGTCACACTTTGAGGAAATTAGAGCGAAACATCGGTAAACAAGCTCTAGATTGCAATCTTCAAGGAAGACGTCGGGCTAGCCGACTATGTAACATATGAAAGCGAGCAGTTAAGCAAGAGGAATAAACAGGTCCTGCGGCAACTAAACGCAGGTGCTCAGGATCGCGCCTTGTGGAAGAGAACTATTTCTATCTTAACTGGATATTAATTGAGTGAAATGGAAACTAATCATCAGGAAAAAAACTTAATTTTATCAGCTCTATAATATTTTTTTTCACAGAAAAAGTGATTAAAAACAATTCGAATCAATGTGCCAACGATTATTGAATATTTTTCAAATATGGTATCAAGTTAAATACCCCTAAATTCGTACCACAGAATACAAAATTTGTGTTATATGTAAAATTATTTACTAATTTAGAAAAAATTAATAACCCATATCAATCGGCAAAATCTCACTCATGACTTTGTAAGTCTTCAAGCCAATAGATTGCAGAGCTCTTGGAATAATTGGGAACATACATTTGCTACTTGAAGCAATTTCTAATGGTTGTATTTCTTGGTCACATGGGTTAGTAAAAACATAGTGTCGTTAACCATAGTATAAAAAGCTCTTTATCAAGTACTTAAATCTTTTTCCCATGTACCTATGATGAGAGATAATTTTAAACTCTTGAAAGTCTTTGTCATCATTAACAGTTGTCAGGTGGCATAACGATTTAATTGAAATGGCGTATAATTTAATGCATAAATTGCGTAAAATTTTACATACTTTTTAAAAAATATGTTGTGACGTTTTAGTACGATTTCAATTCGCGAACAGCAGATCTCAAACCATATCACGTATCACTAAAATTCGTTCTGGTAAACTTGATTCCGTGTAGTGTGTCACCTATTTCAGTATAAAAAGCTGTTTGTGATTTTCGGTTTTCGGAAGGAGTTCACGTTGCAGTTTGTCTACAGTATAACCCAATTTTCCCTAAATTTGGCATTTAACACATTTATGTACTATGGTATCGATATATACTTTACGTCTAATTGGAGCAGTATTGTATTAAAAATTGTTTTGACTTTTGTATGGGAGGTGAAAGAAGGGGTGGGAGAATTTCACCGATTTCTATAAAGGTAGCTCTAAAATTGATATTTAAATAATTCGATTTAAATTCGAGATCAGTAACTTGAATGCTTTCTAAGAAAATCGACATGTTGTGCAATTGTGCTATTTTGCATGGGAGGTGATTGAAGGATCAAACGGGATCGAACTTATTTTTTGACATTTAACTACAGTCAAAACCAAAATGCTCTGTCTTTAATTTGAGATTCAAAACTTGAATTAACAGAGAAAATTAGTTCATTGCATATCGTGAAATGGTGCAGTTCGTATGGCGGAAAGAGGGGATGTAGAAGGAGTCAGAGGATTTCAAAATTCTAGGAATTACTTCTGGATTGACTCTATTCTGTTGCTATATAACTGGAAGAAGGGGTCCCAAATGGGACATACATATTCCAGTATAGGGCAGACAAAAGGATAGAATAAAGATTTGGTGTCCTACACATTCTTGAACTCGTTGGCTCTTCTCTTAATGAACCCAAAAAGTTTATTGGCTTTTCCTGATCCTGTCACACTAATTTATATATTATATATTATTTTTATCATCAATGTAATATATAGTATACAAATTGAATGAATTCACCCAGTCCTTCCACCATCCTCCATACAAACTGGACTTTTTCGTGAAATACTATTAACCAATTTTCTCAGAAAATTTTTTATAAATTCTAAATTATCATTATTACTGATATCGAAGAAAAATAAACCGATTAGCTTCACCCCTTGTACCCCCTCCCATACAATGTGTCACAATTTCACATGTTTCCAAAAATTCGATTTTCTTTAAAACTATGAATGTTACTGTTACTTCAAATACATCAACTGCATGATAATTAAATTAGGAGTAGAAATAAGTTTTCGCCAATCTCTATCAAAAATTAGGAATGTATTGTGAAAGAACGGTACATTACCTTTTATTCAAAGTGTTGTCCATCATTAGCCACTACTTTCTTCCCATCTTTCTGACAGCATTCGGATACCACGTCGGAAGAACTCTTCATCTTTTGTGGCTATCCACGAATCGACCGAATTTTTAGTATCTTCATATGATGTAAAGCACTGCTTAGGCAGGCAATGGGCCATCGACCGAAATATGTGATAATCGGAAGGGACAATGTCTGGCGGGTGTGGTAGGACTTCCCAATAAGGTGTTTCCAAATAGGTTTTGACCCGCGCCGCAACATGCGGACGAGCATTATCGATGTAGGAGAATAATTTTGTCGAGTCTGGAGTAGCAATGGGCGCGTTTTCCTTGAGTGCTCGGCTCAGTCCCATTAATTGTGTTTGGTAGAGAGCTCCAGTAATGATTTCGTCCAGTTTGAGCAACTCATAATACACGACACCAAGCTGATCCCACCAAATGCACAGCATGATTTTTTTCCATGGCTATCGATGTTGAAGCATGGCCATATGGTCCCCATGATTTTCTCTTCTTTGGATTATCGTAGTGGATGCATTTTTCATCACCAGTGACTACGCGATGCAAAACCCCCTTTCTTTTATGCCTGGCAAGCAGCATTTCATACATGCGAAATCAGCGTTCGATGTCTCTTGGCTTCAGTTCATATGGAAGCCAATTTCCTCGTTTTTGAACAAATTTTGTATGGGGAGTGATAGAAGGGGTGATATTATTGATCTAAGTTTTTTATCCCATCATGCTGAAGTAGCTACAAAAATGTTCTACACAAAATGCAACCTCCGAAAATTGAATAGGCACTGAGAAAATTAGTGTATTATATTTACTGGAATTGTATGGGAGGTGGTATAAGGAATGAGACGATTTTAGTGATTTTTTCAAATAATTCCAGACTAGTAACATTCATACTTTTCAAGAAAACCGATTTTTTGTGAATTTGTGAATATGTGACACTGTGACATTTTTTCTGATCTTATTACTATTATACTGACTAAGTATTTAGTACAATATGTGAGCTCGATAAATTTTTTATGTCCTGAGAACATCCACATAGATTTTTTCAGGAAAAAGTGCAGTTTTTATGAGAGTGGTGGTGGAAGAAGTAGGTGAATTCAAATAATTTTTGTACCATATATCATATTTATTGTAAAAATAATATAATCCAAATTATTAGCTTTGATAGTTTCCAAGAAAATTTGATTTTGTAAATGATTGAAAATGAGTCATTTTGTAAGGGAGGGGTAGAAAGGGTGGAGTAATTTGACCGGTTTACGAACTTGACCTTACTTAAAATTAATAATGTTTGATAAAGGTCTCAGCAGAGACCGAAACGTCACGAATAATAAAGCGTTACAGTGTAGAATCCGCAAATCTTTTCTTTTAATTCGAATTTCACAAACCTTACCAAATGGCTAGCACAAGAGGAATAACATCCATCACATAAGCTTCAATAGGACGAGTACAATGGACCCAACTAGATGGTCCCAGTGCAATGAGGTTTTCTTTCAGAGACCATCCTCCTACTACCTAAGCCTGAATCTACCATTTTGTCGCATAATTTAAGTTTAGAAATTTTCTACAATAATAAACAAGACAACATGTGCGAAAACATAATAAGAAATTTGTTCCAATTTTGAGTTTGGGGAATTTATTTCTTGGAATTTTATTTATCAAAATTACCTAATTCATAAATATTCTTATTGTTTTTTTCGTGACTCAGAAACCACCTTTATATAATACTAGCAAACGCCCGCGACTTCGTCCGCGTAAAAATAAGCAATTTTTGAGAGTGTAGTTAGTAATACATTATGTGGGATATATGTATAATTTGCTTACTTTAATGGGTCCTTGAAGAAAATGGTTTGTATATTGTTGGAATCAGATCCATAAATTATTCAGAATGAAAGCATGATACTCCCATTTTTATGGGACAGGCTCGTGATCAAATCAAACCCGTGATTTGAGATCATATAAGTATGGAAGAGCGTTAAGGACATGTGAATAGTTGTAGCTTGTGTTAATGAAAGAAAAGACCAAATAAAATAACGTTAAGCTTAAAAGCATAACAGGACTACGATTGTGCGTAAAGCCCAATCATACGGTACGAAATTTTATATGGGGAGTGGTAGCAGGGGTGACAGCACTGAACTAATTTGTTTCACATCATGCTAGAGTAGCTATAAAAATGTTTTGTACCAAATTTAAGCTTCAAAAATTGAGTAGGTACTGAGAAACTTAGTGCATTGAATTTAATGAAATTGTGCAATTTGTATGGGAGGTGGTAGAAGGAGTGGGGGGTTTTTGGTGATTTTTCGAGAAACAACTATAACTATCATGCAATTGATATAGTTTAAATCTCAGATCTGTATCATTCATACTTTTCAAGAAAATCGAATTATTGTATAGTCGTGGAATGTGTCTCATTGTATGGGAGGGGGAAGAAGGAGTGAACCTACTCGGTTAAGTTTTTTCACGATATTAATAATAATGCTAATTAAGGATTAAGTTCAAATTTTTACCTCGATGAAATTTAAATGTACTGAGAAAATTCGTTTAGAGTATTTCATGAAAAAGTGCGGTTTATATGGGAGGTGGTGGAAGGAGAAGGGGGTTTCTGGTGATTTTTTGAAAAACAACTATAATCAGCATGCAATTGATATATTTGAAATTTCAGATCAGTAACATTCAGACTTTTCAAGAAAATCAAATTCTTGTGAACTCTTGGAACTGTGTCACATTGTATGGGAGGGGGTAGAAGGAGTGAAGCTAATCGGTTAATTTTTTCCCGATATTAATAATAATGTTAATTAAGGATTTAATACAACATTTTAGCTCGATGGAAGTTACACGTACTGAGAAATTTGGTGTAAAGTAATTCATGAAAAAGTGTAGTTTGTATGGGAGGTGGTGAAAGGAGTGAGGAAACTCAAACAATTTGTACACCAAAAGACTGCATTTATAATAGAAATAATATATTCCAAATTTCAAATTAATAGCTTTTATGGTTTCCAAGAAAATTTGATTAATATATATTTTGAAAATGAGTCACTTTGTATGGGAGGGGGTAGAAGGCTTGAGGGGAGTGAAATGAAACCAAGTGCAGATTTCATTCCGATGGACACCTAACAAACTGTGCAAGTTTCATTACAATCGGTTCAGCCGTTTGTGCGTGAAAAGCGGTCGTACAGACAGACAGACAGACAGACAGACAGACAGACAGACAGACAGACAGACAGACAGACAAAAATTTCAAAAATGTGTTTTTATGCTTAGTTAGTGCTAAAATAACTCAAAAAACTAACTTATAGCCATTTATAAGCAAATAACAGACAGACACTACAATTATATTTATATGTATAGATAATATGTATAAATATTATACTTTGCATTGTCCTATGAGTTTCAGAGTATTAAACTTTGATAACAAAAATGAAAATTTCTATTTGATTGATCTTTTTGAATTTTGAATTATTAGAAAAGAAAAGGTTTGCCGGTTTCTGTAATACATCCTGAAGCACTGCATTATGTAAGAGCATCAAAAATGATAAATTTTGTTAATTAGAGCTTTAAGCTGGCACCGAAATTTCATTAATTTGGGAAAATGGCATTCTTATAGTGAAAATACTCCTTAGTTTCAGCCTCTAAGAAATAATGCATCTGTTTTAAAATCTGCTGCCGGGAAATTAATAGGTTTTTTTTCATTCCCTCGTGAAAGAGTTCAAATAGCATGCATCTATTTAAATATGTACAGTCATAATTTCAACTCGATTTCTATTGAAGTAAATATGCAAATACGTTTTAAAACGTACGAAAAAAATTCTTTAAATGCCACTATCATCTCAAATAATACCTAAGTAATAAATAAATATACCTACTTGAACAGTAGAAAATCTAGAACAAGATAAGAGAACTATGTTACTTGTTAAGTCACTTTATCTATCTGAATAATACCCTTGCTTCCACTCGCTTTTAAAAATAACAAACAACAAAAAATACTTTCATCACAGACTCGCTAATTGAAATTCTTTCGAAAATGAAAGTAAAATCATCTGTTAATTGGTTCGTTTAGTTCTCGACGAGCTAAATAAACATATTCTTACCTGTTTTATTTATTCTTATCCACTACTTTGGCTTCACAATTCAAGTTGTTCTATGATATCGAAGTGCACTAATTCTTCAAACACTAAATCTTCACTTGCTTTTCAATAATTTTCGTAATAATCGAATTTTCACAGAAGTCGATTGCACACGAAATAACAATATCTATGTAGCTTGAAAAGTAATCGTACCACCGAACAATTAAATCACAGTATAAGAATTACAAAACTTAACGACCAAAAAACATCACTCATCACGCGTGCAATTTGAGCAAAGTTAAAGAAGTATCTTAGGAAGCTTATACCGGTCACAAGATCTTAAAATACCGGTTGCTAGATTTTTCATTCGAATTATTGAATAAATAAAAATAAATGTTTTTAACATTTAAATTTTTCCGAATAAGAAACGATTTGCAAAGAATCACTGCACTGCATGAGTTAAAACCGTGTATGATCGCCGAAATGGATGATGGTATATTTTAGCGGACACATTGATCGAGCACCAAATTCTGACTGAGGAGCAAAAGCCTAGACCCTGCCGGGCTTGAATCTCGAATGCAAGATCAACCTGGAGAATGTCCATAAAATGCAAGATAAGTTTGTATGTAAGTCAGCCTGTCTCACCGCCTTATGTTAGCTAGCAGTTACAGCTTGGGTATGGACTGTCGTCATCCATATACCGTCATCATCATCATGAGAAGATCATCGCATCACCGCAGTATATTGTGTGTATTGTGATCGAGCCGGTCTGATGTCTGCCTTCCCGTCTGTATCTTGAAACTTGTCTTGAGGAGTATGTCTTAAGACGCCTCCTTCCAACTTAAGACTTTTGTGTGGTTTTCTCTTGTTTTCAAGATCATCACGTACTTAGCTTTGTAGATTGTTGTTCTACATATATGTAATATGTAAAATACTAATATATTCCATATAGCATAGCAAGTTGGCAGAAAGATCGATTCAAAATGATGGTACCTGCGAAAAGGTTACGGCTATATCTTGCAAATTCTTAAGAATAATGTTCGAACTCAATGTCAGCGGGATCTGCATTATTTTTCACCATTGCGATCACACTACTGATTTTGCTTTGAACGCTCATAACCCACAGAAGAGTAGAAATAGATGACTTAAAACTCCATTTATAAACAAATTAGTAACCGATCTTATGGCTCTCTGCCTACAGTACAATTTTTAAAATAAATCACAGACTAGGCGAGTTAGAAATTATAAATTTATCATCGTTTAACGAAAGAAAAAAACATTAAACGGAAGTCATTAGTTAGATGTTTCATTTATAACTATAAACTTTATGGACTAATGATGACAACTTTTGTAATGCATGGCTATAGATTTTAAAATGTAATAACACCTTACCATATCAGGAGAATCGATTAAAAACCAAATCATTAGTTTTATAAATATGACCCTATTCATTTTTTTTTCGCTTATCGACTGTTCATAATAAAATATTGAAAAATTATTCTTCTTCAATGTTGGATTTTTGCTTTTTCAAAATTCAAATTGTGATAAGTTGATATTTTTATTTTACTTAGTTAGGTACTTTATTTCAACACATTATAATTTGTTTTTAAAACTAGTATAATGTCGTAGATTTTTTGTTTTTTCTTTGTTTTTTGTTATTAAACATTGTAAAGCTCTAAATGAAAATTTAATTGTTTGTTAATTGGGGTGAAAGTGTGCAAAAACACCTTTAACTTAATCTAAATTAAGCTTACAAATTAAACAGATTTAAAAAAAATTAAATAAGTATGCACACAGTTCAAGTGAGTAAAAGTGAATTAAGTTCAAATGCATAAATAGAAACATAACAGAACTACGATTGGGCGTAAAACCCAATCGTACGATACTCTAGATGAAAGAGAAATTTTGTAGGGGAAGTGGTAGAGGGGGTGACGACATTGAACTAATTTTTTCACATCACGCTAAAGTTGCTACCAAAATGTTTTATACATAATTTAGGACTCAAAATTTTAATACCTATAGATACTGAGAAAATTAGTGTATTGGATTTAGTGAAATTCTGTAGTTTGTATGGGAGGTGGTGGAAGGAGGAGCGAGTTCTTAATGACATTTATAGAAATAACTGTAAACATCATTTAATTGACACATTTTAAATTGCAGATCAGTAGCATTCATAATTTTTAGGTTGAAAGTTGTTGAATTGTGTCAAATTGTATGAGAGGGGGTAGAAGGAGTGAAGCTAATATTTATTGCATAATAAATATTTATTGCATAATTTCACCTCAATAACTTTGATACGTACTGAGTAAATTGGCTTAAAGTATTTTATAAAAAAATGCAGTTTGTATGGGAGATGGTGGAAGAAAGGAGAGGACTCGAATAATTTTTATACAGCAGATTGAAATTATTATAAAAGTAATATGCTCCAAATTTCAGATCAATAGCTTTTATGGTTTTTGAAAAAATTCGTTTATTATCGAATTGCGAAATTGTATCATTTTGTATGGGAGTGGTAGAAGGGGTAAAGCTAATCGTCTAATTTTCTTTTGGTCTTACTAATAATTTTAAATAAATACTTAGCGCACAATTTCAAATCGATATATTGTATACGCACTGAATAAATTGGTTTAGAGCAATTCATGAAAAACTGCAGTTTGTATGGGAGGTGGTGGAAGCAGGGGGAGGACACAAATAATTCTTAAACAGTAGAATGGAATCACTATAAAAGTATTATATTCCAAATTTCAGATCAATAGCATTTACACTTATCGAGAAAAGCAGTTTATTGACAAATTGCGTAATTTTGCCATTTTGCATGGGAGGGGGTAGAAGGGGTGGAGGGATTTGGCCCGTTCACGAACTTGACCTTACTTTTTTGTCAAAAACCATGTGTACAAAATTTGAACTTTCTAGTCTAACGCATTCTCAAGCTAGAGAGGACACGGACGAACAGACGGACGGACATCCGGTTTTGAGATTTTTGAGTGATTATATAAACTTCTGTATCATTCATTTTTTTCTCCGAGCCTTATTTCTTAGCGTTACAAACTTTGTGGCAAACTTATAATACTCTCAGATTTCATCTAGAGTATAATAATGCAAGATTTTAACGACACAGCAAGGATGAGATCAAGGGATTGTTGGAGTGAGAGCATCGCGAAAGAAATTTGTTACGTTGAATTGTCGATCAGACAAGGTAATGCGTCTGCCATTTCGTGCAACCGGCGAGTTGAATTGTTGATTCAAAATGATCTTCCGACACCTATTCTGTAAGATTTGTAAATTACCTTTGTGAACAGTGGCGCAAAAATTCCAAATCAGAGCTCTATATAGGATGATAGGCTGCAATATTACTTTGAAGACCAACAATTTGCTGGGTGTTCTCAGCGTGAACTATCGATTTATGAAGGAGTACAAGGAGTGGATGCTTTTCGAAATTTTATTGCAAACTTGATCTGTGTGTGTCTTGAAGGTTAGTCATGTGTCAAGTTGTAGTCCTATGTAGCTTATGGATTGTAACCAAGAAATTGGCTCTCCAAGGATTTAACCATAACCATAAGCTTCGGAAGATCTGTTGTTAAGGAAAACTTTCCTAATTTATATATCGGACCATTGTGCCATACAGCGTCAAAGGTTTTTTCTAATTCTAAGACAATCATGCCCGTATACTTTTTTAGTTTGAAGTTATCCTTAATAGGCTCGGTGAATCTGAACAAATGCTGGTTTGTAGAGCCCAGCAACAAATTCAAATTAAAAGAAAGCCATAGCTTTATTATTTCCGAGTGTCTTATATGTATATCCGATAGAGTATGATTTTTTCGTAGTTTACTCAGAGTGGGTAGTAAGCTGATTGGACGATAATTTTGGGGAAATTTGCTATCTTATCCTGGTTTGGGGATAGGAATGATTATTGCATTTTCCATGCAGTTTCAAAATGACCGATTTAAGCCAAGCGTTGAAAATAAGTTTCAGCGAGGCTACTGGTTTTTAAGGTAGATTTTTCAGCAAGATGCTTAATATTTTTATTTTAACTAATTTAAAACTAGGGTGTAGCGTAGTAGGTAGCATGTTGGTCTACAAACAGAAGACCGGGAGTTTAAAATCCGGTCAACGTATACTTTCAGCACACAACCTGCTTGGGTATGCATCGGCCACTTCAATCTGCGAAAATGGAAAACTTCGTAGATAGAGGGTTAGGCGAAGGGCTAACAACCCTTTCATAATATCAAATAAAATGTAAAGGCACCTGAAGGCCGTGCATGTGTGTGTCGACAGAATAAACTTGGTAAAATAGACAGTTCAATCGAAAAAGAGCTACAGAAAGAAACACTCTGCTATAACGAGTGATTACAGTTGTGAAATCGTTATCTTCACGCGAACTAGCTTTTAGAGGTACTGGGGAGAAATTCGGAGCGCCAAACAATGGAAAAAATTTAATGTGAATTTAACCTTTAGCACAATTTGATCCATTCTTAACTGGACGTATTGTTCTTCATAGTGGCAAAGGATCAGGTAGTACTAGCAACTAGCTATCTCTCCAAAATTGTTTTTGAGTTTGCTTATATGTTTATCTGTTTATCGTAGAAAAATATTCTCCTATGTAGTATCTATACGAAATTGTGAGTGAGCTTGTAATCGGCCTGTTCGAGCTACTTATGTACATATACACCACCCTTACCAGTTGTGGCTGAATTGAAACTTCATCGATTTGCATTAATTTCCGCTTGGAAGGTAAAGTAGTTTTGGGTGCTAACGACAGGAAAGATTTTCCTAAAGATATTTTATAAATTGATATCACGGCAGAAGTCTTCCTTGAAGCTAATAATTAAATGGTAGAACAGGTTAGAATCTAAGAATATATCTGGATACATAAACAATATTCCTAAAATAGAAAGTTAGGAAATATACAGAGTAGACCTGTCTATCTTGCCCATTGACAGAGAAATGTTTGACAAAAAAAATTCTACTTCCCAAATAAAGGATTTTGATTAGTTCGCACAAGGTTATATCTTCCCAAAAATTTAAACAGCCAATGACTGCGACATATTTTACACGTAGCATATTGGTGTGTTTATTTCAAGAAGATCTTCGCCGTCGGTCTGCTCTGTAAATCTTTCTACTCTGGTCTTGGCAACAATCTGCCAACTAATATTTTACTATTGTAAACGAAGGATTAGACTCCACCAGAACATCTACGCCAGCTTTAATATTGGTTAGACTGAGGCCTTTCAAATCAAAGTATTGTACTACACAATTTTTTCAGTGGAAATTCATTGAGAGCGTTCACTATTGATGGCTGCATCGCAAATACTAAACAACGTAGCGTCGTCGAACTTCAAACTTACGCTTATAAGGTTGGTACTAGTCCTTCTTTTCAAAGAACAACCGCCATCTGCACGGGAACTTCTGTGGCTAACTTCGTAAGCAACAAAATAACATAATTGCTATAATTATGGGATGGGATTTCAGTGTGATTTTTCGCGGTAGCTAATATTAGATTACTTAGACTTAATCTAGGATGTAGCGTAATGGTGTACAATGCGAAGGTCGTGAGTTCAAATTAAGGTCGATGCATAATTTCAGCACACTAATTGCGTGAGTATATCTTGGCATCTGCGAAACTGAAAATTCGTAGATAGAGTTGCGCGAAGAGCTAACACCCTTTCACAATAACAAATAAAATGTTAATGAACCTGGAGGTCAGAAGGCCAAAGATATTCGATTACATAATGGGGTGGATGTAATATTTTAAAGATATTCGGGATTGTATTTTCGGGCCGCTGATCTCGAAATGATTCCAGAACCCTTATGCATTGAAATTAGAACGCTACCTCTGCACTTCCATCACCACGATGGTTCACAAAAACTAAATTCCTCTCACATATCGCCAAAGTTACATAGCCAAAACTTTTCAAAAGATCAATCATGAATTTCAATTATTAATATTATAAGTACATACATAATATGTATGCCCAAAGCCCGGCTGCTACTGGCTCAATATCAATTCGTGTCGTTCACATTGCAATCTCCTACGCTATTCATCTATAAAATATTAAAATTAAAAAATTATACGTATTTGCTGTATGTGCCAAAATGAATAACATTCATCTACCTACTTCGTTTCTGAAAATATCGATGAATATTTCCAATGCGTGGGTCACTGAAATGTGCATGTCCGGACACCGTATACTTAGGTATACCCACAGCTAAGCTATCATATCACTTTTATACCAGTTTGGTTACTGCTGCAGCTAGATACTACGGTGACTATAGCAATCCTACACGCATTTTCACATTTGCAAAAAGATGTTGCATTGTCCAATAATGTTCACCTTGATGCACTGCAATTTATAACTTCTGTCGGCTTAACCTGACTCACGTCTGGTCTGGGTCACAATTTCTTGGTCAGGGTTTTCTACTACTTAGCTTTCTGCCTTTTAATCTGTCTGATTTCTATTAGTTCGCCAGTCTTGTTGTCTGGATGCATGCCAGTCAGACAGTTCAAAACGATTATATTGCATTTCGAGCATATACAGTAGGATTTGCATCATGTGCATATTATGGGATGCAAATTGTAACCAAGCTCGATCGATTCAAGATCAAGAAATGTGAAGATCAGCGATGATGACTAATCGTAACTTCTACCGAACTGACGAATGAGTCAGATCGAAAATTTCGCCACAATCAGACTTCCATATATGGAGCTTCCTCGTTTATCACCATCAATAAATTGACATTAATTTATGATTTTTTTAGGTCCACCATTCAAAATTGCACAAATTTCTGAAAAAATGTTCGCAAGGCAGAAAAAACTTAAGAAAGATACTTTCAAGTCGATCTTTTCTTTCCAGAAGTGTGGGATATACCTCAAGGTCTCCCTAGGTAATGCGTAAAACAGTTTCAATGGAATAAAAATTTATTTCTCACGAAAATCACCTGAGTTCAGCCCACTCGAGCCAGATATGTTGTTGATATTTTATATTATTTTTATTTTTATTCTTTTTTTTTAGTTTAGCATTAAGAGTGCCATTAAGAAATTAAAATGACTTAATCGAATTATATGAGTGTGACTATTTTTGTCAGTAATAAATTTACAAAATTGTTAAAAGCTATTGACCCGGCAATGTCGATCGCATAAGGAAGTGATAAAAGCATTATCAAAAAATAAATCAAGATTTCAGCGACAAATTAAGACGTACCATATATTTGTGAATGACATAGTAGATGGATTTTGAATAAAAACTGAGTGATTTATATTTATGGAAATACCAGAGTTATCGGAGAAATTTTATGAATAGGACTGCAACGAGGATATATTATAGGGAGGCGCTTATATGTTGTCTCATGTGGGACTACTTCTTGATTCGGAAATTTTCGAAAATGTGCAAGCTTAACTTAGCTTCAGATATTTAAAAAAAAAAAACTGACTATACGCTATACGCCGTCCGTCGTACATATGAAATCATATCTCCGAGATCCTTCCAGATAAGAAGTTCATTTTCGAGTGGATTAAAGGTCGGGTAAGTTAGTTCTACTACCTAAATTTTGGAGAGTGTCAAGAGAAAGAGGGAGGTGGACCGAGGGGAATAGTCAAAAACTACGCCTGCTGATATATCCACAACGAATGCAGATAGAAAGCTGTAACTTGATATTCGGATACAATGGTTTATGTACAAAAAAACCAAAACTAAATTAATTTGTTTATACAGTGGGGTCCAAAAAGGGTGGGGTAGGGGCAGGCTAAAAACAAATCATCGCCGATTTTTTTCTTAAATGAATATATATCTTTGGAATTACTGAATGTATAAAGTTCATATTTTAGGACCATTTAGGTAGCATATAGCTTCACTATTATTGACTTTGAAGGAGGCAAATAATTGTAAGGAGGATGCTCAGGGGGTACAAAGAAAAACATTTAAAAATTAATATCTCAACTATCTCTTAAGCAATATAATTAAAACTTGGAACTTATTTTAAGCTATACTATTGAAATATGAAAAAATACAACATTTGGGGAGAATTAGCGAGCATTTCAAAAATGGTGCACTTTCACAATTTCAAACCGTTATATCATAAGGTCCCACAAGGAAATTTAGTCAGATTAGAGAGTTCTATGATTTGTAATTTTGGGAATTTCGAAAAATTTGAGTAATTTTTTTAGGGTTTTGGTAAAAGAAACGAGTTTCAAATTTTGTAAATGCATGTATTTATTTGATATGCATAAAGAAAAAGTAATAATTTGAACCAAAACGGTTATAAGTATTTCAAATAAATAAAAAAAAAAAACTTAAAAGTTTAGAGTCAAATTTGAAGCTACAAACTTGAAAATTCATGGAATTATTAAGAACAAAAAAAATACTTAAGAGTTCAAGATATTGACTGGTCGAATACCTTCAAAACTTCTACCCCCTCCCTTACAAAAGTATTTTTTCGTCCATTTTTAAGAATGCAATTATCATCAAACTCTTAAAAGCTATCAACTTGAAATTTTTTATAAACACTTTTAAGAATATTTAAATTAAAACTGCACTAACAGGCTTGAAATGCCTCGTGCCCTTCTACCCCATGCAAAAGAATGATTTCGACCAATTTCAATAAATCAACAAATAATCAACAAATTGAAAGCTTCGAACTTGAAATTTTGTACGAACACCTTACAAAAGAAACGAAAACAAACTGCATCACAAATCAGAAATTTTACGATTCTCTTACCTCCTCTACTCCACACAAATGTATGGCTTAAAAAATATATAATACACCGAATTTCGTAGAATTTACTTCGCCTATGCAATTAACATTCTACACAGCGAATTTCAAACCGATTCTAGCAATCAGATAAAAAAAATATGAAATCCACCCACTCGTATATCCTATCCCCTCGCCTCTTGCTGCACAAACCCACACTTGCGTAAATAAACGAATGAAATATTGATTATACGCATTGGAGCTACTGACCGTATTCGCAATTAAGTGTTAAATTGACAAAAATCCTGCCCTAGAACGCCTGTTCACTTAGTCTTCCATATCCACTCTACCCTTCATATTGACTTCCCACGCATTCCCAGCTTGTCCCAAGAATAATAAAGCTGTGCCCGACTCTTTGACAGATTTTTTTTTCACTTGTTGGTTCTTGTCTAAGCTAATTACTTTAGCAACGAACAATTTAGTGCGGGACAGAGTTAGTTGCAGTTTACGCTAGTATACCAGAAAGGATAGCGAAACGTCAAACGAATCGGATGCAGTAACATAACGAAAAAAATGAACTATCTATTTAATTTAAGCATGCCAAATTCACATTTAAAAAATTTTAATATTTCGCTAAATCTCAGAATTTTTATGTTGACATACTGATACGATTGTTTCGAAAAATATTATGGTCAGCAAGGAAGAAATATTCTTTCATTCCTTTTCGCTTACAACAATCATCATCAATGGCGCGACAGCCCAAATCGGGCCCCTCCTGAAATCGTCGCCTCCAATCGTCTCGATCCAAAGACCACGTCCTCCAGCTGCTATTTTTATACTCTAGATGAAATCTGAGAGTAAATTGTGTTTGTAACGCTAAGAAATATTGCTCGCACAGAGCCGCCAAGGGTACAGAAATATTTGTTGTCGCTCAAAAACTTCGATTCTGAGTTGCTGTCTGTCCGTCTGTCTACAGCATAACTTTCGAACGCTTTGAGCTATCGTGCTGAAATTTGTTGTGTGTCATTTTTAGCAAAAAAGAAACTTTAAGTTCGTGAATGGGCCACATCCCCTCACTCGTTCTACCCCCTCCCATACAAATTTCACGAAATTCCGAAATTTTCAGAAATTGATTTTTCTTTGAAATTATTTAAGTTATCGATTTGAAATTTGGGTCAAAGTATTATTATATAGATGTCATTAATATGAAGTAATATTGATCCGATCCCGTCACTCTTTCTACCTCCCCCCATACAAATGCATAATTTTGAAAAATGCAGTTTTTCGATTTTCATTGAAACTAGCAAAGTTATAAAAACGAATTTTTGCGAAAATTAATTTTATTATAATTCCAATTAGAATTGAAAAAATTATCAACTTCACCCTACTCCTTGTACACCCTCCCATACAAATTTCACGAAATTTTTAAATTTAAATTAAATTATTTTTCTTCGAAACTGTTAAAGCTATCAACTTAATATTTTGCATAAAGTATACAATTAGAAATATCAATAACGAGAAAATAATGTGTTTTGATCCATACACTCTTTCTACCCCCTCCCATACAAATGTAAAATTTTTGTTAAGTACATTATATCGATTTCCATTAAAACTAGAAAAAGTATAAACTTAAAATTTTGCCAGAATTTGTTTTTTAACAATTGCAATAAATACTAAAAAAAATTATCAGCTCATCTTCACTCCTTCTACCCCCTCCCATACAAATATCTGTATTATAAATTCAAGAAAAGCATTTCTCCTTCGAATATATTAGAACTATCGAATTTGAAATTGAATCAAAGCGTGGTAATAAGGATGATGATAAGCAGTTTCAAAATCATCTTAAACGCTCCACTTCCTCTGCCACCTCCCATAGGAATGCCTCAATTTCAGGAAAACTATGTCCAATTGAAAATAATGAAAGCTACAAACCTTAAATTCAGCACGAAATATTTTGCATACCACATTAGGTGTCATATCCAAAAATTACAAACCTTCCTCCTCTCCTTCTACCACCTCCCATACAAAAGTCACTATTAATTATTTAAAAGAATTGGAGGTGACATATTTTCCGGTACATTGAACTCTTTTTCATTTCATCTAGAGTATCATATGATTGGGCTTTAAGATAATCTCATCTTATTTAATAAACAAACATAACATAGCCAGATTGCGAGTAAGTTCCAGTGATGCGTTAGTCGAGAAGTTTCAGAAACTTTAGGTTATTTTCCTGCCATATCAGGAACCTAGTTATAGGAGTATATGTTACGTTTAATTAGAGTATCGAAAATGGTTTTAACACGTATCACTAAACTCCAACTTTTATATGAGGAGTAGCAGGAGGGAGGAAGGATAGTTACAGATGTATCTAAAATCAATATAGAAATGGAGTTAAATATCAGATCACGAAGCATTACACTTTCCAAGAAAACCGACATATTATAAAGTTGTAAAATTGTGTCATTTTGTATGAGAGGTGATTTCAAGGGCGCAACGCGTTTTCAAGCTGGAGAGCGAACGGACGGACAGACGCACATCTGGTTTCCAGATTTTTGAGCGACAACAAACATTTGTGTAGCCTTTGCAACTCTGTGCGAGTACTATTTCTTGGCGTTACAAAGTTTAGAGTAGACTGAGGTGACTAAGGTATATCCAAGCAGGCAATGTGCTGGAATTATATATTGCGTCGACCGGGATTTGAACTCATGACCTTCGCATTACAAGACCAACACGCTACCCACTAGGCTACACCCTAACTTTCCAATAGTAGAGTAGTCCCTATTCAATTTTTTTTTTTTTTTTGAAGTGAAACTTTTATTCGGTACGCATCAAATTTTTAAGGATGTTTAGCGTCATGAAAGTTCCAGATGAGCTTCGATCAGTAGACCACAAAAATATATCGAAATAGTCATGGGAGTAGCAGCCAGCGATCCTGATACGAGTAAGTAATTGTTAGAAAAGAGGAGGTATAAAAGCGTACAACAACATCTTTAGTGAGCTCACCACTACATCCGTAACGTTCGTAGATGTGTCGCCACAGTTTAACAAAAGATTGAATCTGATCAGACCCTTCTCACCAGCTTGAAATTGTAATTTCCAAAATTTCAGGAATAAAAGTTTGCATTTGAGTTTAAGGGGTCGTATATACTGAAAAGGCGTTTTCGTTGAAGATGAGGTAATTTTAAATCGGAAAGTTAAGCGAATAGCTGAAAATAGTTGCAGTAATGATAAATTGGAGAAAAAAGTAATCTTGCGATTAGCTGGATGGGAAAAAACTCACTTTGAAAATTCGATGTTCCTTTAAATGGTCATAAGATCTAATTTATTGCGCAATTTTTATTTTTCTTCGGCTCTAAATAAATCAGTCTTTGCATTAATAAAGAAACAAGGTTAAAAAAATACCATTTTCATGCAAAGAATTTAAAATCAACATCAATCTTTTCAGCAAAAAAAAATTCCTTTTTCAGAATGCAATATTAATAATAAAATCTTTGCAATTTGGAAAACTTTCTAACCAGTTCCATCCACGGAAAGGTTTGTTTTTCGATTATGGGAAAAAAATTAACACTTCCTCACAAACTATATAACAAAAATTGTTTATAAAATTTGCATTTTTATATTTCTTTAAAAACTTCTTGCACAAAAGTGATAATAATTCCAAAACAAATCAACCAATCACATTGCTATTAAACCAGTTTCAGAATTAAACCAACCTTAACTTCATATAGGGTATAGCCTAGTAGGTAGTGTGTTGGTCTTGTAATGCGAAGGTCGTGAGTTCAAATCCCGGCCGGCGCAACATATAATTCCAGCACATTACCTGCTTGGGTATACCTTGGTCACCTCAATCTAAGAAAATGAAAAATTCGTAGAAAGAGGGTTGTGCGAAGGACCAACAACCCTTCCACAATAAGTAATGAAAAATGTTAAGGAACCTGAATATCAGGAGGCCAAAGTCCGACTTGGGCTGTAGCGCCATTGTAGAATAACTTCATATAAATGATTTATCACAACTTAGAAGCGAATAAAAATTTCATTTCTACCGAGTGCCGTGCACGCATATTATCTTTTAAGACGAGGACAATGGATTCATTAGTTTTTGGCAATTTTTTGAAGTTGCAAGGACGATGGTACTAGAGCAAATAGCAGGGGCTATTTTTAAATTATGTTGCAAGGATTGTGGTGGTAGAGCACATTATGATTTTTTTTTTCAGAATTGGATGCAAGGGCAACGCAGTTCGAGTTGTGTGATCCTTTAATTTATGCTTCATTGAAAATGATGATTGCCACAATGATTCTCAAACATCCTGAAATCTGTTTTTCCGGGATGGAGTGGTGAGAACGATGTTGAATTTTTTCGGGTTTGTTGTATCATGGAATTTTGTGTAGTCAAGATGGGTTGCAAGGACGATGATGATAGAGCCTTGAGTCAAAATTGCTAAAATTATTTGTCATTTGTTATTTGACTTATGTTTCGACTATTAACTATACATGTACTACGCAAATACTAATACACGATATTGACGGACCTTTTAGATGCGTAAAAAAAAGTAGTTTACGGGTGGTGAAAATGAGATCTCCGAAAAAGTAGATAAAAATTAAACTTATTCAAAACCATATTAAATATTATTTTTTCTGAAAATAGATAAAATAAAATATATACATATACGGGTATTCTTCCTAGATTAAATACATCTCTCCATAATTCAAACTACAGCAGAAAACTCGAAACCATCAAACATCAATAACCACTTTGCGAAAAAGAAAACAATAATTCCCATAACCTAGACACGATTTAAATAAATAAAACAAATCCAAGAAACTCAACAAACTTTAAGAAAAAAGTAAATAAATCTGCGAGCATTTACATCAAGTCACTCCAAGTACATACGAGCTATTATGACCCATTTGTAATTTTTTAGCCTCAATCTCGCAACACGTACTGCATATACACCATATATGTTAGCTATAGCACATGTGAATAAAAGTTAGAAATTGCCACTAAACATCATGCGCATGTCCAATCCGCTTAATTACGTATGCGAAATGGCAATTCTTAAATCACTGCTGAAAACGTTCAGCAAGATTTGGATTAGCCACCCACAAAAAAAATCGCAATCTTGATGGGTGATATGTTTGCTTTAATTAACAAGTCACTATTGAGCCTCTTATTTAGCACTCCTTTTTTTCTTTATGGCAAAAACAAAACGCTATAAAAATAATAATAATAAAATTGACGAAGTACTCACCATACGACGTAGCAGATCTTCATCATGTATAGCAGCCAGATCGCCATGGATCTCTGACGCCATTCCGAGGTCCGTGGGATTCTGTTCTCTACAATAAATAAAAAGAAAAATAATTCGACATAAGAAAAAATATTATGGATAGCCGAAAACATGTAATAAATATTCTAGTAACATTATGATCGAAATCAGGGCAGAAAAAAAATTTCCTTAACTGTAATAATTAAAATTTTATTTATTTCCACTTAAGGCTCTTGATCACCCACTCGATCATTTGCAACTTTTGAACTGGATTCCTTCCTATTGTAACAGACAAACCGGATCCTTTCGAACGATTATTTTCTTCTGGAATTAAGTAAGTAATTGTTCATAGATAGAGTGAGCATACTTATGAAAGCCCACTATCATCAATTTTGAAAGCAATTTGCAATGTAAATAAATAGCAAGAAACTGACTATGAATGAATAAACTCTAAATTATAAGTTGGAGTTGTCTGTTTTGAACCATATTTCAATGATAGATTTGGATTGAAAACAGTGTGATACATAGCAACTTTAATATAAATCACTTCAACAATACTAAACGTCTATTTAATCTAGTAGTGGATGCTACACAAATACTTTTTATTGAATACAATTTGGAAACACATCAATCATCAAATTCCTATTAAGACCCCTATAGGGGCACAGCACAGAAACAACTCTCTTCCACAAGGCGCGATCCTAAGCATCGGTCTTCAGCTGTTGCCAGGAGTTGTTTATTCCTCTGGCCTCCTGCTCAACTGCTCGCTTCCATGTGTTACATGGTCGACCACCCCGACGTCTTCCTTGAGGATTATAATCCAGAGCCTGTTTGGCGATGTCTCGCTCTGGTTTCCTCAAAGTATGACCGATCCACTACCAGTTCCGCCTTTGAATCCCAATACCTATTTTAGTCTGGCCAGTTGTACTCCAAAGTTCGTCGTTGGAGATCACTTCTGGACAGAATATTTCTAAAATGCGTCGGAGACATTGATTCACGAAAGTCTGTAGTTTCTTGGTAAGTCGAACGGTCACTTTCCACGTAGAACAACCATACAACAACACAGATTTGACGCATGCGTCAAAAACTCGCAGCTCCGTGCGAAGGGAGATCTCTCTTAACCTCCAGAAAGGGGAAAGGATACCGAAGGCCTCACGAGCTTTATTTAGCCGAGCCTCAACACCCTTTTCGACTCCGTCGTCCATGCTGACAATGCTTCCGAGATAGCAAAAATCTTGCACCTCTTCCACATCATGTCCGTTAAGAACAATCGGTGTGCTTGCGTTCGTACCCATGTGCATGTACTTGGTTTTACGCACATTTATTTTCAGTCCCGCCTCTTTGCAAACACACGTCATCAGCATAATCAAGGTAAGATGTTAAATAGTTTCCATTGAAGACCTTTACCTTCCCCACCTTCCAGTGCAGCTTTCAAGATGTCATTTATTACCACCAGAAACAGGGCTGGTGATAATATGAAGCCTTATCTGACACCTATTCGCACAAGAAAGCTCTCGGACAGCTCTTCTCTAAGCAAGACGCGACACCTTGCATCTTCGTAGGATTCTTTTATCATAGCTATGCCCTTATCTGGAATTTTCACAATGGCGCTCTCCTTCCATTCAGTCCGATATCTTCCTTCATTCCACACCTCAGTAAAGAGTGAGAGGAGTATATCGGCTGTTATTTTGGGTCCGCTTTGAGGAGTGCGGTTGATAGTCCGTCTATACCTGGAGCTTTCCTTACCACCATTGACCGAATGGTGGAAACTATCTCTTCCTTATCTGGGGATCGTCCCCAATAAAGGATTGTTACGGTTTAATGTTTGGTAGTTGTTCTGTTTCTGGGATAGATATCTTCCTCTGACAAGATGTTTAAAATATCAGAGAAGTATTCCTTCCATCGCCACAACTGGTGTTCACTCATATTAAGGAGAGTTCCGTTGACATCTCTCACCAGGTGGTTGGCGGTGAAATTGGAAACACATAAATCTTTATATTATATTTTTGGCAACCCTGAAAGATACGAAACTCTTTAAACATAAAATTGGTCAAATATACCTATCAACATTATTTTAGCTTCAATTTACTGATACATATGCACGTAATTTAACTACTACGATTTTCACTACTTCTATTTCAATAATAATAATAAATAAGTTTTATGAATATACACCTTGCAATTAATAATACGTGGTTTTTTATACTGGAATGCATTTTTTCTATTTAACATTCGAATAAATTAAAAGTCTACCATAATTGACTACAAAATTATAACTTCGAATCAAATTTGATTCCCATTTTACAATAATAAAAATTCTGTAATTATATTAGGGTATTAATTAAAATTGCCATAAAATTATCGAAGAAAATTCAACACCTAGCTATTTTGCTCTTTTTCAGGCAATATCATTTTTTATTGCCGCCTAATTCAAAAAAGGTAAAGCAACTTTTACAAATTCATATGTGGGTGAAAAATGTAAAATGTGCTAAAATATCATCTGTAAATATGACTGAACAGTTTTTTGATACTTATGTTAATTTAATTCTTAATAACCATACCGAATTGTAATATGGATAACTTAAAACATTTATTCTACTTCTACAATGGCACTTCAGCCTAAATTAGATCTTGACGGGAGGCCAAGGCCCGATTTCAGGTTCTTAACATTCTCACGATTTATTGTAAACGGTTGTTAACCCTTGGCACAACCCTCTAACTACGAATTTTACATTTTCATAGATTGCGGTGACCAAATAGGCAGTGTGCTGGAATTATACGTCGACCGGGATTTGAACTCACGATCTTCACATTGTAAAACTACGAATTTTCGTTACACACTTATGAGCTCTAAGTCGCGGTTTAAAGTGATTTCGAAAATACGCTTTAAAATCGCTTCCATTATAGCTGAAGAGGAGAGCTTACTTCAGGAGGCATGCGATGTTAAAATATTTATGAAATGCTAGCAAGTTTGCAGCACTTCCTTGCCGCAAATTGAGCTCATTTAAAATACTTCGGAAGCGCTTTTTTAATCGCTGGAATAGTTAAAGAGTGAAAGATGCGGAAAAAATATTTACTTATAAAGACAAACACGCATATACTTTGACAGAGTGTTGTGTTGTATATGGTACATACTATCCAGCGGGGAAAACTTGAAGACACTGAAAGTGAGGAAAAAATGCTTCAGTATTACTAAATTTAAAATCTTATTTGCGCTTAGAAATTTAAAATCAAGACGTTCTTAATAGTTCGAGAAAATCAAATGACGCAATTTTAAAATGGCGTCAACAAAAAATAAACTGCCAACAGGTCGGGCGAAACTTTATTATTCTTGGGACAAGTTACGGATGCGTGGAAAGTCAATATGCTTATTAGAGTAGTTAGGGAAGGCTAAGTGAAAGGGGGTTCTTTGGCAGGACAATTGTCAATTTAACACTTTGCGGAAACGTTCAAAAGCTCCAGTACCTATAATCAATATTTCGTTCGTTTATTTATGCAAGTTTGAGTTTTTATGAGGGGAGGGGTGAGGGGTGATAGTAAGAGTGGGTGTTTGTTAAAAGTTTTTTAATTGATTGCTTGAATCACGTCCAATATTCTCTGTATAGAATGTCAGTTTCATAGACGAAGTTGCATTGAATTTTCATAGGATTCGGAGTATTTTACATTCACGAAACCAAAAATTTGTATGAGACGGGGTAGAGGAGGTACGGGAATTGTAAAATTTGTGACGCAATTTTCTTTCCTTTCTCTTGAAGGGTGCTCGTACAAAATTTCAAGTTCGTAGCTTTTAATTTGTTGGTTATTAGTTGATTTAATGAAATTGGTCGAAATCATACTTTTGTATGGGAAGGGGTAGAAGGGTAAGCGCGATTTCAAAACATTTAACGTAATTTCATTTCAATTATTTTTGTAAGTTTTTATGCAAAATTTCAAATTAATAGTTTTTAATAGTTAGGTGATAATTGATTTCTTAAAAATGGTCGAAAAAAAAATTTTGTATGGAAGGGGGTAGAAGTTTTAAATATATTCGACTAGTTAATATTTCAAACTTTTATGGATTTTTTTGAAGTGCATTTAGCAAATTTTCAAGTTTCTACCTTAAAATTTCATTCAAAAATTTTCAGTTTATGTGTTTTTCTCATTACACATGAAACACCTTGTGCACGTTAGACCTCCACTTCAGTGCATAACAATTTTGGAACAAATTGTTATTTTATTTCTATGTATATTAAATAGATGTATCGACGTGCAAAATTTAAATTTTCTATCTTTTACCAGAGCCCTAAAAAAATTACTCAAAATTTTCAACATTTTTGTTTTCCACCTTTCTCCCCTTACACCTCCCAACTTAAATTTCTTAACAAAATTAAAAACTATATAGGTCTATAATCAAAAAAACTCAATTTTGAGATATAATGATTTGTAGTTTTGGAAAGTGCGCCATTTTTGAAATGCTACCCATTTCCCCCTACTACTTGATGTCCACATTTTATATTTTTTTCACATTCGCTAATAAAGCTTAGTATACGTTTCAAGTGTCAATTACATAGCTCAAGAGACAGTCGAGATATTCATTTTTAAGTGTTTTTTTGTGAACCCCTCTGACCCTTACAATAATTAGCCTCTTTCTGAGCTGATTCTAATAGGTCTATATGCCACCTTAGTGGTCCCGAAATATGAATTTTTTACGATAAGTAATTTCGAAGATAGAATCATTTGAAAAAACAATTCGGCCGACAATTTGTTTTTAGCCCCCCCTTTTCAGACGCCAATGGATAAAAAAATTAAAATATTTTTAAAGTTTGTCCCACAACCCTCTCTATATCTCTACTGATTTTCAACTTCCTATCTGCATTTGGGGTGGAGATATTAGCAAGTGTAGTTTTTGACTTTTTCCCTCCCCCGGCTCCCCCTTCTCCCTAACACCACCAAAATTTAGAAAATAGAGCTCACTTACCCAATCAACAATCCACCTAAAAACGAACATTCTACCTTTAACGGTTTCGGAGATATGAATCCATATGTACGGCGTATGGCGGGACGATTTTTTTTTTTTTTTTGCATCTTTAGGCTAATTTAGTCATGAAACGTGAAAAAAAAATTTCAGGGTAGAAAATTTTTTTTTCTGTGTCGATCACAATACTTTATTATTAGAATAATAAAGTAATTGAAGCAGATGAATAAAACGATTAGGATCATGCAAAAAAAAGCATTAAATGCTACTGTGGTGCGTCAGTCTCATAAATATAGATTTTCAGGATTCAAGCAGGATTCGCAAATAACTGTAATTTAACTTACTATTGTAATTCTACTTTAGCAGGCGAATTCTGACTTGAAGTAAAAAAATAAAAAAATAAAAAAATAAAAAAAAGAGAGTTGTAAAATATTGGTGAAATAGAATGTACTAAAAATATTTTTTAATTAAAAGTAAATAATTTATTTTAAGCGATTGTTGTTAAATACATGCAATAAATAACTATAAATAAATTAGTGATTTAAGTGAATGTTAATTAAAACTATAATTTTAAAATTTTTTAAATAATAAATATTTAAAATTATTAAATTCAAGAGATTAAGTTTTATAACGCATTCATCACTAAACTACTACAAACGTATTTCATTGAGATTTTGAAGCGCTTTATTTTCAGTTGGTTATCTATTATAACAAAAAAATCTTGGAGAACAAATGGACAGTGCGCGTTACAAAATATTGGACAGGTACTAACTGGTAGATTCTAAATAGACTTTTAATATAAAATTGTGCCAAACGAAGCGAGCAGTTAGAGAGAAAAGGGACCATAGTAATGTTTTTTAAGAGTCAATACAGACGCGAAGGCATTGCGTGTACGTATAACGATCGCACAACTGAAAAGGAAACGTTACATGCCAAAAACAATGTAAGAACTCTAAATGTCCAACTCTTGATGTCGATCACCGTGCTTTTTTTTTAGATATATAAAAAAAAAACATTTGAGTATGCAACTAAAATATTGCGTTTTGTCCTGCTCTTTCCAAGCTTTTGTGGGTTTGTCGAATGTATAGATACAGAATGAAAGATCGGTAGGCGGTACCATTAGCGTTTTTGCTTTATGTGTCTGTTTCGCTTTAAGTTCTCGTATGATCGTCGGATGCCGTCTTAGAATATAGATATAAAGGAAGACCAAGTCTGATAGACAATCGAAAAAGCCCCCCCCCCCCCCCCCCTCCAGCATCACAACTCTTCGTACTAGGCCACTCCACTAATAACAAGCCACGCCTTTCACTTTCACAAAAATGACAGAAAGAGAGTCATC
Organism: Chorisops tibialis; assembly: GCA_963669355.1. Taxonomy (NCBI): domain Eukaryota; kingdom Metazoa; phylum Arthropoda; class Insecta; order Diptera; family Stratiomyidae; genus Chorisops; species Chorisops tibialis. The sequence continues at coordinate 21,345,957 of OY770264.1, forward strand.
TCACAAATTGATTTCGTGATTCATCACTTAAAGCTGAAGAAAAAGTACAAAAATCAACTAGGACCGCTGATACTTTTTTAATACTTACCTAAAAAAATAAATCACTTTAAGAAAATTTTATTTCGTTATCTGGGCAATTAAATTTAAAAATTAAAATTAAAAAATAATCTTATTATCAAGGCAATAAAAAAACGCGGGATCTGAAAAAAAATTCCGCTTTTGTAGGACCTTATGCAGGCAAAATGCAAGGGGAACAACTTGCGACACAGAAAAGAGCGATGCTTGTTTTTCGTAGCGATGAGAGCGAATTTGCTGATCTTAGGATATCTGAGTGCGGTCGACGAGTTTGGCTTTATAGGGCTCTATAAGGCCCACCGTTTCCATTAATACACATATTCTAAGAATATCGTGATCTGATTGAAGTACGGGATAAGTTCGCAAATTTCCTGTCACCCTGTTAACGTATGTCAGTTGAAATCCAGAGCCGGAAGAAGGAGAGACCTGGCACCCGAAAAAGACACACGTCGTACGCTATCCGCCATACATATGAACTCATATCTCCGAGATCGTTAAAGATAGGATGTTCATTTTTGGGTGGATTGTAGATTGGGTAAGTGCACTCCATTGCGTAAATTTAGGAGAGTGTAAGGTGAAAGAGGGAGGCGAGAGTGGGGTAGAGTCTAAAACTACACTTGGAAATATCTTCACTACGAATGTAGAGATGGAAAGGTGAAACTCGACATTCTGATATATTGGTTTATAGGGAAAAACGCAAAAACAAATTAATTTTTGAAACCATTGGCCCGAAAGGGGGGGGTGAGGGGGGCGGGGGTGTTAGAAACAATTTATCGCCCGAGTTTTTTTTTCTAATGATTATATCTACTGAATTAATAAACGCAAAATATTCATATTTTAGGATCTTATAGGCTCTACTATGACTTTCAATGAAGACAATACTTATAAGGAGCTAAAAACTAATCTCTCAAATATATCTTAAGCGGTGTTATTGACTTACAACATATATTGAGCGATTCCAGCGGAATGTGAAAAATATAACATGTGTTCATAACAGCAGTGTGGGAAAATGGGGAGCATTTCAAAAATGGTGTACTTTTCAAAATTTCAAATTGTTGACCTATATTCAAGCCTTTGCAGTAAAAAATAGAGCTATTTCAAATTGTAATATTATCGATAAAAGCTATGAAATTTGGAAAATTTTCTAACTAGTTCCCTCCCCGAAAAGGTTTATTTTTTCGGTTATGGGAAGAAAATTTACACTTCCTTACAAAATATAAAAAAGAAAATCGTTTATTAAATTTGCATTTTTGATGCCGATATCGAAGAATTCCTTGGGCACCTTGGACAGCCATGTGCGCACAAACTCCTCTACCTCGTCGTAGGTGTTGAATATCTTTGACCTCCGAGGGCTTCTTTCAGTGGTCCAAACATGTGGTATTCGCAGTGTGATAAATCCGGACTGTATGGGGGGTGTTCTAGTACCCGCCCCCCCAATTCTGATATTGTATCAAGCGTGAGACGCGCGGTATGAGGGCGCGCGTTATCCTGGAAAAGAATAGCGCTGGAATGCTCCTCCGTTTCGAGCGATAAGCGGGTTTCACGTGTGTTTTCAGAAGGTTAGAGTAGTATGCAGTATTGATGGAATGTTGTGTGCTCAGGAAGTCAACGTACAGCACTCCCCGCCGGTCCCAGAATACAGTACACATAACCTTACCCGCGGACCTGGTTGTCTTCGCTTTGACTGGCGCCCCTTCCTCCTTCTTCCTCCACTCTTTAGACGACACCTTGCTTTCGGGAGTGTAATAGTGTACCCATGTCTCGTCTGTAGTGAAGGTTAGCGTCAAAAAACCATCTCCCTCCGCCTCGTATCGCGTCAGCAAGCGGCGACAAACTTCCAACCACATGAATTTTTGCTCGAAGTTCAACAGTTTGGGAGCTCATCGCGCCGTTATTTTGCGATATTGAAGGTGTTCGTGGATGATAGACTCTACACTACCAATACTAATGCCGACTTTAGCCGAAATGTTTCGAACATTCACCCTACGGTCCTCCAAAATGAGTTGAGTTGTTCTATGCGGCGAATGTTGTCTGGTGTGATACTGGTTCGCGGTCAACGATCATGCGGCTCATTCTCGACGGTTTCGCGGCCATCTGTGAACGCTTTGGCCCATTTAAACACAGCAAACCTACTCAGGCACTCACTACCGAACTAATTTCGCAAACGCCGAAGAATTTCCGTGTTTTTAACGCCTTCCCACACCAAAAAACGAATGACAATACGTTGCGCAACGACGGTCGGCACTTGATATTCACTCATGGTCGTAGCACGCGCGTGAAACGTGCGTTCGCGACGAAAACTATGCCACACTATTCGTAAGGGACCCAACTACCACATACTCAAGCCGCGACCTTCAAAACTTACAGGCGCGCTATCTACAGCGTTTGTCTCGATCATATTTGAACCACCCTCGTAACTTCAAAACCAATTAACCAATCACATTACCATTGAACCATTTCCCTCACTATGGCTTTGGCTTAAGGATATTCGAAAAAAGTTAGGGTTTAAAACTTTGGCAAAATTGTGTGTTTATAAAACAATACATTTTCACTTAAATATGCATAACGTAGCGTTAATTTCAAAATTTTTACTGCCAGATTGTTCTTGATTTGTTTACAAAATAGATTTAATAATGCGAAATTTTCTATTTGCACTAGAAGAATGTGAGTTAAAATAATAAAACTGAATAAAACCGAAAAGGTTTGCTTGAAATGTCAAATCTCCACGTGGCCATTGTTTTATTATTATTCGAAAAATTGTATTTTGACTAAAAGTTAAAGTCCTGAGTTTTTGGTGGGTTGAAGAGTTAAAAATAATATAGTTAATAGTATGGTTGAAATAATATATGTATGTAATTAATATTAATAATAGCGAAATGCACAAGTACCTTAAAAAATATTTGAAATAAAGTGTAATCAAATTTTTTGCAATCCCGCACCCCTTCTACCTCCTCCCATATAAATTTGAGCTATCTTTTTTTTATTTCCGATTAATAATGTAGGCTGGATTCTAAGTCGATTGCCGAAAATCGCACCCCTCTCGTATGACTAGAATTGTTTCAAATAATGATGTAAACTTGTGGAGTCATGGATATTGACGCAGCGCTTGTAGCTTGGCGCTCGGCTCACTCCCCGGCCTCACCGGCTCATTGACCTAATCACCACCCCTCACAACCAGTACCACTACCCCGGCAAACCAGGTTTTTTTTTTATTCAAATATTATAAAATTATATTACTTAATTATTTAAATATTTAAATTTGTTAAATAAATAAAAAAAACTAGCTGTCAACAGAGCAGCGAGTTTTTTTTTTTTCAAATTATGATTACGATTTTTTTTGCAAGATTTTCGCTAGCACGAGAAAATTATTAAACTTTTAAGCTTTATAGAAAATTTCATATTTGTAAATTGTTTTTAATCACCATTTACTCTATTTGCCTAATTTCGAGTAAATAACATGCCTGTAAAATTTGGACAAAATCGGCCAAGTAGTTCCTGAGAAACGTGCACCTCAATTTGCACTGAAAATGCTCTTGGGAGTGCTCCCCTTAAGATAATCCTCCTTTCATGCTTAACAAAATAAAAAAAATATCAAAATCCATCTAGTATCAGGGCGTAATAACGAAATCCCATATTCAAGTGAAAATGTAATGTTTTATAATTTTTATAATTTTGCCGAAGCCGTTTGAAACCTTAACTCGAATATCCTTAAATCAAAACCTTGGTGAGGCAACTGGTTTATTGGTTGATTGGTTTTGAAGTTTTTAACACTTTTGCGCAGGACGTTTTATAAAAAATACAAAAATGAACAATCATTTTTTTAAATTTTGTAAGGAAGAGTTAATTTTTTTCCCATAACCGAAAAATAAATTTTTTGACAGAGTAAACTGGTAATAAAGTTTTTCAAATTTCACAGTTTTTATTAATGATATTACATTCTGGAATAGCTCTTCTTTTCACTGAAAAGGCTTCATTTTGATTATAAATACTTAATACAATACCGACGATCAAATTTGCATGTAAATTATAGTTTTTCGTCCTTGTTTCTTTATTAGAATAAAGGTTAATTTGATATGAGTCGAAAAACAAATAATAAAATTTACGCAACCAATTAGATTTTATAACCATTTAAAGGTACATCGAATTTTCAGTCTTTTTTTCCAGTCAGCTCCTGACCATCTAACTAATCGGATGGCTATTTTTCAGGCAATTTATGACTTCTACACCTATTTCGGGCTATTTGCATAATTTTTCGATTCGAAATTACCTCGTCTTTAACGAAAACGCCTTTTCGGTATGTGTGTTTTTTTTCGTTTTATCACATAGTGGTTGTGATTTTTATATCCCTATTCGCCGTTTTCCCATCGGAATATGTATATCCAGACTTACCGACAACTAGTTTTGCTTAATTTGATAAGTTTAGTGAAAATTAAAGAGGCGAATTATTAAATATTTTGGATTATGACACTTAGTTCCAGTCCAGTGCCATTCTAGATTGTAGCCAATTACCTAGTTGATTAATATTCCTGTGACGACATCGTTTTTCTTCGCAATCATCAATTCTTTGATTGATTGACCGACTTTTTTTTTGTTTTAAAAAAGTGCATTGTATAATAAGAAATAATCAAGCAAAGAGAAGTAATAAATGGAATAAATAACTGTCATTCGATTGGCGACACATAGCTTAAACATTAATTCTTGGCGACTTGACTTGCTTTAAGTACGTTAAGCTGCTCCGCTGAATCTGACCGATATGGTAGCCTGCTGTAACCAAATCCGATAAGCTCAGTACTGTATACTTGAAATCTGGAGATCGCAATTTTCGAATATCTTAAATTATGTTTTCTCGTACTCGTGTATTAAGAAATTGCTTCAGATTGATCTTCGAATTACCCCGGCCATAGCAATTAAAATTAAGTTTTGGCTCATGTTAATTTTCTTATTATAGCAGAAAGTTATCGAAACATATGGTGCCATAAGAAACAAAACTGCGCACGTAGGCCGAACTCTAAGCAGTCTGGCTCAGAAAAATTATAAAAAAAAAATAAAACAAAAATACAGAAAAATGGTTTACCATTTTTGGTTGCAGCCAAGAAGGCCCACATAATTTAAGTTGGCTGACTTCTTGCCATTTGACATATTGACATGGCCATCTCGATCTGGCCATAACTTGTGGTAATTTATTTGCGTGCAGGTAAATTGGGGAAGAAACGCGCGAATCCCCGGCGATAATGCTTGGAAAAAATCTTTTTTTGCACAAAAAAAAGAAAGGATTTTCAAAAATGGTAAAGACATGTTTCCGGATTAGGTTCTGAGCAAGATTTTAAATTTTTCTTTTTTTGTACTAACATCTTAGTCTTTCGAATCGTGGGCTTGCTTTCATTCATGAGCTGCTAGCAATGGCTTTCAAGCATCAAATCTATACATATAAATATAATTGTAGTGTCTGTCTGTTATTTGCTTATAAATGGCTATAAGTTAGTTTTTTGAGTTATTTTAGCACTAACTAAGCATAAAAACACATTTTTGAAATTTTTGTCTGTCTGTCTGTCTGTCTGTCTGTCTGTCTGTCTGTCTGTCTGTCTGTCTGTCTGTACGACCGCTTTTCACGCACAAACGGCTGAACCGATTGTAATGAAACTTGCACAGTTTGTTAGGTGTCCATCGGAATGAAATCTGCACTTGGTTTCATTTCACTCCCCTCAAGCCTTCTACCCCCTCCCATACAAAGTGACTCATTTTCAAAATATATATTAATCAAATTTTCTTGGAAACCATAAAAGCTATTAATTTGAAATTTGGAATATATTATTTCTATTATAAATGCAGTCTTTTGGTGTACAAATTGTTTGAGTTTCCTCACTCCTTTCACCACCTCCCATACAAACTACACTTTTTCATGAATTACTTTACACCAAATTTCTCAGTACGTGTAACTTCCATCGAGCTAAAATGTTGTATTAAATCCTTAATTAACATTATTATTAATATCGGGAAAAAATTAACCGATTAGCTTCACTCCTTCTACCCCCTCCCATACAATGTGACACAGTTCCAAGAGTTCACAAGAATTTGATTTTCTTGAAAAGTCTGAATGTTACTGATCTGAAATTTCAAATATATCAATTGCATGCTGATTATAGTTGTTTTTCAAAAAATCACCAGAAACCCCCTTCTCCTTCCACCACCTCCCATATAAACCGCACTTTTTCATGAAATACTCTAAACGAATTTTCTCAGTACATTTAAATTTCATCGAGGTAAAAATTTGAACTTAATCCTTAATTAGCATTATTATTAATATCGTGAAAAAACTTAACCGAGTAGGTTCACTCCTTCTTCCCCCTCCCATACAATGAGACACATTCCACGACTATACAATAATTCGATTTTCTTGAAAAGTATGAATGATACAGATCTGAGATTTAAACTATATCAATTGCATGATAGTTATAGTTGTTTCTCGAAAAATCACCAAAAACCCCCCACTCCTTCTACCACCTCCCATACAAATTGCACAATTTCATTAAATTCAATGCACTAAGTTTCTCAGTACCTACTCAATTTTTGAAGCTTAAATTTGGTACAAAACATTTTTATAGCTACTCTAGCATGATGTGAAACAAATTAGTTCAGTGCTGTCACCCCTGCTACCACTCCCCATATAAAATTTCGTACCGTATGATTGGGCTTTACGCACAATCGTAGTCCTGTTATGCTTTTAAGCTTAACGTTATTTTATTTGGTCTTTTCTTTCATTAACACAAGCTACAACTATTCACATGTCCTTAACGCTCTTCCATACTTATATGATCTCAAATCACGGGTTTGATTTGATCACGAGCCTGTCCCATAAAAATGGGAGTATCATGCTTTCATTCTGAATAATTTATGGATCTGATTCCAACAATATACAAACCATTTTCTTCAAGGACCCATTAAAGTAAGCAAATTATACATATATCCCACATAATGTATTACTAACTACACTCTCAAAAATTGCTTATTTTTACGCGGACGAAGTCGCGGGCGTTTGCTAGTAATAAATAAAAAAAAAATAACGATTTTTAATGAAATTACTTGAATCTAAGAGCAGAAGGTCGTTAACTTCATCTTGAGTCTAGTTTGGTTTTCTTTAATTTGTAGCAAATTCTATAATTTGCATGGCATTAAGGTATTGATTTATTACTTTTATTAATTTTTGGAGAATTCGATTTATATTGGATCCGTCGAATTGATGTATCTCTCAAGTTCAGAGTCGAATATTTTTGAAACCATAAATTTCGGAGAAAACATAACAGGATTATGATTGGGCGTAAGATCCAATCATATGATACTCTAGATGAAATGGGAAAAAGTTTAATGTACCGGAAAATATGTCATCTAAAATTCTTTCGAATAGTATATTGTGACTTCTGTATGGGAGGTGGTAGAAGCAAAGGGAGGAGGTTTGTAATTTTTGTATATGACACCGAATGTGGTATGCAAAATGTTTCGTGCTGAATTTAAAATTTGTAGTTTTCATTATTTTCAAAGAAAATTGACATAGTTTTCCTGAAATTGAGGCATTTGTATGGGAGGTGGTAGAAAAAGTGTAGGATTTTATATGATTTGAAAACAGCTTATCAACAAAGTCGATAGCTCTCACATGTTCCAAGGAGAAATGCTTTTCTTGATTTATAATATAGATATTTGTATGGGAGGTGGTAAAAGGAGTGCAGCGAAGCTGTTAATTTTTTATTGCCATTATTAAATATTATTCTGACAAAATTTCAAGTTTGTATTTTTCTAGTTTTAATCGAAATCGATATAATGCATTTACCAAAATTATGCATTTGTATAGGAGGTGGTAGAAGGAGTATACAGATCAAAACAAAATTTTTCGGTGTGAATGATATTTCTATTATCAACTTTCCGGTCGATAGCTTTGAAAGTTTCGACGAAAAATAATTTAATTAAAATTTCAAAATCTAGTGAAATTTGTATGGGAGGGTGTAGATGGAGTGCGATGAAGTTGATTACTTTTTTAAAACTGATTGCAACTATAATGAAATTAACACTGGCAAAAAAATTTTCAATTAGATTCGCTAGCTGCAATGAAAATCGAATAAGTACATTTTTGAAAATTGTGCATTTTTATGGAAGGGGGTAGAAAGAGTTAGGGGATCGGATCAATATTTTGTGATGTTACTGATATATACATTGTTATAATTTGACCCAAATTTCAAGTCGATACCATAAATGGTTTCAAAGAAAAATAAATTTCTTAAAATTTTAGAATTTCATGAAATTTGTATGGAGGTAGAAGGACTGGAGTATGTAACCCATTCACGATCTTAAAGGTTGTGTTAAAAATGACACACAACAAATTTCAGCATGATAGCTCAAAGCGTTTGAAAGTTATATTGTAGACAGACGATCACTCGGAATCGAGGTGTTTGAGCGACAATAAATATTTCTACACCATTGGCGACTCTGTGCAAGCATTATTTCTTAGCTTTACAAACGATAAGGCAAACACAATATACTCTCAGGTTTCATCTAGAGTATAAAAATATAGAACTCTGTATGTGTATGATGTATGATCTCAATAGTTTCTAAACTGCTCTACTGAAAAGTTGAATAAAATGACATAGGGCAGTTTACCTTCGAGATCCAGATATTTTCAGGCTTAAAATTATTTAAAATATGAAACAAATGGACTTATAATTTCTTCCAGCCTAATTATCATAGTGAATTTCGGTTTCAAAACACTCTGCTGTAAAAAATTTCACGGGCGCTAGAAAATAACGATCTTAAAACGAGCATGAAAAGTCCACAAAGCAAATAAACTAAGCAAACCAAACAAAACGCAGTTTTCATTTCACCATGCACATTAACAGAGCCAAAAATTATTTCGTGTCGATACTTCAAAATATTGCAAACGCAAACGGTGAAAAACCTGAAGTTTGCAGAGGTTTCCACGTATGCTTGTGGGGGTGTGTCCATGAAATGTTCAAAGTCATAAATAACAAAAATAGAATAATAAGCAATTGCGTCCGTCTCTTGTTTAGCTTTAAAAGCAAAGTTCGTTAACAAATCTTTAATGTTTCGCAAACAATATCTTTTATGAATCGTTAACGATATTCATTAATGAATTAAAATAAAAATCATTAACTACACATTATTGATTCATTGATAACGATTACATACTTGCTTATATACTCGTTTCTTTTAAGCGTTTTACAATCTATTAATGAATCGATAAAAGTAATTCATTAACAAATGCCTATTTAGTCCGCTTGACTCGTTAACGACGCTCGTTAACGATCAAACCGCTCGTTAATATAATTCAATAATGATTCTTTAACGAATTATTTTATTTGCTGGGTTGCTTCTCTCATAAACAAATATATGTCTCATGCTCCAGAGTCAGTAAGCCGACTGATCTTTATGTTTATTCAGAAAACGGACAAACGAAAAATGTAGTCAACGCACTAGCTACAAAAACGATTTTCTGTGAAAAACATCTTTTTTCTTCCTTTTCTTTCATTCCACAGTATAGCCAAGGCCCGGTATTGAATTGACTGATGTGTTTTCTCAGTGGATCTAGAATACTTTTATTTACTTTCCAATTTAAAGCGTGGTCAAATGCAGCTAGTTATTGATAGAAATTTGCAGAAAATTTCACCACAAAATGAAGAGTTTAAATTTTCTTCATTTCATAATTAAAAAATTCTCTGTGAAAATTTAATCAAAAAATGTTTGGTAAGAATTTCACAAATTTTAAAGCTCTTGTCAATATTTATTGACATTCGTTGGATATTCAATACAAAAACTATATCAATCTGCACCGGATAAAAGTAGACCAATCACCCGGCAGTAACATATACAAGAATTTTGTTGTTTTGGCTCGATTCAATAAAGCATACTAAGCCTTGTTTTCTCCTTTTCTTCAGATTAAAATAGATCATGCTTTGTACAAAGTATGCGTCCAGTTATTGTGCGGTTGTACCAAACATTTGAAAGTGTACATGGTAATGATTGGGTCACACTACACCTTAAGAGGTCAGATACCCCTAAAATTTTCCAAAAACTGATTTTTTTTTTTCATTTAAGAATTGAAAAAAAAAAAACTTTTAAGAAATTCCACTCCGCTATAAAGTTATAATAATAAATGTGACCAACCATCGGGTTGGAACGGCTATCTGACTAACAGCCGCGCCCCTCTCGACAGCTTCATTGCGTAATATTTTTTTCGCAAAACCTGGGTTTCCTTTGCGGAAAACTATAAAAAATACAAAGATACAAGAGGACGAAGGTGTACAGTATGAAGCTTGAATGGGAAACTAGTTCACTACCAGAAACTTTAAACTCGTTTTTCTCGAAACTATGTTCTTAGACAGTGTCAGCACGATAACTCAATTAATTTTCAATATTTTTTAATTTTTTTTGTTTAATCTTGATAATTATTTTCTTGATAGTGTGACGTGAGGTTTTTGTAATATTTTAATTGAACAATTTTTTTTTTAAATTATAAAACACTAATTTTTCTTTTTTAAATTACGTACTAAAGTTTCAATTACTGTAATTTTTGAGAAAAAAATTCCCTCCGTCAAACTTTTTATTTTCTATTGCGGATTGGATAAGTTTTGGTGAAGTTATAATGTCGACAAGGAGCCGCCTTGGTTTTCATCAGTAGTCTACTTACAGACGTAAAAACAAATGTTAATATTAAAAAAAAAAAAATATATTTATATATGTTGTTTTATTGTCTAAAAGTTAATAAAAATTTGAAATCAACAATTTAATTACATATTATAAATATTTATAATAATTCTTCAAATTTACTCGGTTTTCAGTGCGCGCAGGAGTATACCTTATGAGCGCTTAAAAATGCTGAGCGAAATATCACTAAATAGACTGTCGCAGGGTGTAGCCTAGCGGGTAGCGTGTTGGTTTACAATGCGAAGGTCGTGAGTTCAAATCCCGTTCGACGCATAATTACAGCATACTGCCTGCTTGGTCACCTCAATCTATGAAAATGAAAAATTCGTACATAGAGGGTTTTGTGAAACTCTGACAACCCTTCCACAATAAATAATTAAAAAATGTTAAGGAGCATAAAGGTCAGGAGGCCAAGGCCCGATTTGGCCTGTAGTGCCATTGAAGAAGTAAAAGATTATCGCGTAAATAATAATAATAAAAAAAACCAATTTATAAAGGATTAATTATTTGAAAGAACGCAGTATCTATAAAATGGTCCGGGCGCCAAATTACCTTGGGCAGGCGGCACTGTATATGACCAAAGTTGAAAAATGCAAAAGAAGCAAAACTAACAGACGTATACAGTAACTTTACATAGAACTAATCGTATGTACCTAGTTGTCCATATTCTAGGATAGCCAACTACTAATTAATGTTATATTCAATTTTATTCCAGATTGCTCATCAGATCGCAGAATGGTCCCAGTAGCAATCATCACGTACAAATCTCAATGAAAGTCGCTTCGTATTATTTAATCGAGAACAACATGACATTACTAAGTAATTTCAGGTTTTACATTAATTCTAAAAAAATAACATTTAAACAAACATTCTTCCATTTCAATGACAGTGAGCTTAGTCCGACAAACCGTATAAGTCGGGCCGGGTCCGATAATTTATTTTTATGGGGACGGGACTTTTTCTTTAGCCAGTGAATAAAAAAAAATTAAAAGTTACAGCTTAGAGTTTTTTTCGCCAATATAATTTCCAGGCAAACTAGCTACCAAATATGGAAGTTAAAGCCTTATAATCCAAAAATGGTTAACTAGGGCTTTAGATCTCTCAGTATCGTCATTGTATAAATGTGCAACTTAAACTCAACAATTTTTTTTTTTCATTTTATTTTTTATTTACTTTATTTTCAAAATAAGCTGCTTGCGCATGTTTAATTGTATATGAGATTTGTGCGCAAAAAAGCTTGATTGAAATCGAAGGCCTTCTTAACGAAACTCGTATTTGTTCAGATTGTTCGTAGTATAATTCAAATAAAGTTTCGTATTGTTTTTGAGGACTTTTTGTGTTGTGTTTCGATAAAAGAAATTTTTTGCCTTTTTTTTTATTCACTTGGTTAAATTTATATATTTAGGTCAGTAAGTTACTTTGCCAAAATCGTTTTGTGGTTTTTGTTGAATTTAGGAGCTGTTTATTCAGTTGTTACGTTTTGATGGTAATGTTCCGAAGACTCGAATGACAAAAATAAAGTTAGAAGGACAAGTACATTAATTATTATCTTTTGTCGAATTAATTTATTGTTATCTGCCATCGTTAATAAATTTCAAGGGTAATTTCATTTTTATTCACATTTCAAAGGAACTTAACTGATTTCGGTTTAAGGTTAAACATTACTACTGATTACTAGGTGAAAACGGGTCATTAGCCCTTAATGTAGATTGAATTTATGATCTTCGTAGCGGGTGTATCACTGTATCCTATGCAAAGATCGAGGCTTAAGTGCGACGATAGTTGGCTTTGCAAAGGGCTAAATGTTTGGGAATCTAAAGGTCAAGAAGCCAAGAGCCAATTTAGGTAAAAAAAAAAAAGATTAAATCATAGTGATAAAATTATTTCTGTACCCAGATTTAAAAACAATCAATGTCAGAAATTTGGGTTTTTCCAATAACAACCGATGTCATAATACAAACTGCTCTTTGTAGTGAAGCTCAACAAACGAACTAATGTCAGTTACAATGTTCACATATGTTAGTTACAAGAAGAACCAAATTTTACTTTGGTCTCTAGCAAAAACGACTTTGGCTGTTCTTGTACCAAGGTACAGATACAGGCAAAAAATATACTTCCACTGCACGGAAGTACAGTAGGAACATTGCTATATATATATTTTTTTAAACCATTTATTAATCGAATATAATGGTTTAAAACGAGAGATTTGCGGATTTTACATTGTTTGATTTATTATGTGTGACGTTTCGGTCTCTGCTGAGAACTTTATCAATAAATAATGATAAATGTCTCAGTGGAGACCGAAACGTCACACACATAATAAATCAAATAGAGTAAAATCCGGAAATCTTTGGTTTCATAAACCCCTCTATTTTTTCGATCATTTTAAAAAAATCAATATCACCAAAAGCTATCAACGTGAAATTTTGTACAAACACTTTCAAAAATATTTAAAATACAGTTGCATCAAAAGTTCTTAAATCATCCTTTCCTTTCTACCCACTCCAATACAAAAGTATGATTTCGTTTAAATCCAATAAATCGACCAAAAACCAACAAATTAGAACAACAGAATACAAATTTTGCACGAACACCTTTCAAAATAAACAAACTAATACTGCAGCACAAATTTTACGATTCCGATACCTCACATACAAATATTTGGATTCATGAATATAAAATACACCGAAACTTCGTCTATGAAACTAACATTCTATACAGAGAATTTTAAACGCGATCCAAGCAATGAATTAAAAAAAATTATGAACATCCACCTATGTTTTTTATTCCTACCCCCTATACAAACCCAAACTTTCACAAATGAACGAATGATTAATGTACTGGAACTATTGATCGTAATCGGATTTAAGCGTTAAATAATTCACAACAGTCATGCCTTAGTACCCCAATTCACTTAGTCTTCCCTATCCACGCTAACCTGCACATTGACTTCCCACGCATCCTCAACTTGTCCCAAGAATAACAAAGTTGCGCCCAACTTGTTCGCAGATATTTTTTAACTTGATTTTCAAAATACATACTGGTTCCTACTACTACTAATACATAACCAATTTATAGTTTTCAAATAGCACTATTGATATGTGAAAAAAAATCTTTCATAAAGCAATTGAAGAGTACCACGAGAGCTACTTACCTATATAGTTACACTGGTGGCCAAAATAATAAATACACCTCTAAGTTTCTTGTAAAACATCTATTTTTTCAGCTGGCAATGCTTTTCAAGTGACGTAATCAACTGCAGTGAACCATTAGATTGGGAAGCCATTGTTTTAAGTAGCAAGCCTGTTCACATGTTTTATGCGGACATGTCAATTTGAATTTGATAGTCAAAGGACCACTTTCACATTGTACAAAATAATAAATACAGTGTTGTTAAATAAGTACTCTCGGGCTACTTTTTAATTTTTTTTTCCAAATTTATTTTCTTTCGAGTAAGTTAAGTGAAAACTTTTCTAACAAGTTCAAATTATCTGATTTTGTAATAATTCTTTAGTTCAAACATGGGCCGAAATAAGCACTGTTCCGCAGAAAAGAGGATCGAAATGCAACGCCTAAGAGACGACGGCTACTCTCTTCGACAGATTGCACAAATTTCTCACTGCTCTTTGGGAATGGTCCAGAATGCCATGAAGGAGAAGAATGATAAAGAAAATCGCGGTCGACCAGGGAAAACCACTCCATCATTGGATCGCAAAATTGCGAGCGTCTCTAAAAGGAACCCTTTCGCGTCTTCGGTCGTGATTTTGCGGAAAACAAATGCTAAAGTCAGTGCTAGAACAATTCGTAGAAGATTATTGGACGCAGACTTACCAGCCCGATCACCAAGAAAAGTGCCTCTCCTAAGTAAAAACAAAACATACGGAACCGACTAAATTTTGCAAGGGCCCATTTAGATTGGAGCGGAGAAGAAGGCACGAGAAAATGGCGAAATATTCTCTGGAGTGACGAGTGCAAGTTCAACATTTTCGGATCGGAAGGAAATGAATATGTTCGGCGTCCTCCCAACAAACTATTTCATCCACAATATACCAAAAACACCGTTAAGCATGGGGGAGGTAGCATAATGGTGTGGGCAGCATTTTCTTGGTATGGTGTAGGCCCAATTCAGTTGATTGACGGGATTATGATCAAAGAAAGTTATTTGGACATACTAAAGGACATAATGCTCCCATTTGCAGAGGAAGACATGCCACTTCGATGGACATTTCAACACGATAATGATCCGAAGCACACTGCAAAAATAGTGAAGGAGTGGTTGCGGCGCAAAAAAATGTCGATTCTCGATTGGCCAGCGCAGTCACCGGACTGTAATCCTATTGAGAACTTGTGGAAGCAAGTCAAGGATAAGGTTTATGTACATAAACCCAGAAATAAGTTCGAATTGTGGACTGCAGTAAAAAGATAGTGGGACCTAATTTCAAAAGAAAATTGTGAACGTTTAGTGGATTCGATGCCGGCTCGTTGCAAAGAAATTCTTAAAAATAAGAGTCACGCAATAAATTACTAAGTTGAAATTATAAAAAAAAAATAAAACTGAAAACTTCTCTTTAAAAGAATTAAATTTTTCAATACAATTTCTCATACTGTATTTATTATTTTGTCCAGTCTATAATTAGGATAATGAATCCAAATCGGAATATATTAAAAACCTGTAGTAATATTGTAGGACACTGTCAGAATTAAACAACCGCTGTAAATGTTTACGTGGCCGGAAGACATCTCCCGCCACTGAAGCTAGGTTAGATTGTTAAATACGTCAGGAGCGTTCGTTCTTCTGTTTTGGAACTTGTCCCGAGAGGTTGTGAATAAAGTTTATAAAATAAATATAAGAAGTCTATAATTTCAGAAGTGAGATTTGTAATCCATCCAGTGTAAACTTGTGTGATAGAGTCGCGTTTTTTTCGAAACGAAAAGGAATTTTTTTTTCTGTGTGAAAAATGGCAAGCGAGCATGTGGCTACGCTTATTTCCGAATTTTTGGATCGCGCAAAAGTGTGTGGGCTTAAACACAAGCTGGAAAAATTGAACAGGAGCACAAGTGGTACAAAAGCTGTGCTAAAAGTGCGACTAGAGAACGCATTCAAAGAATTATCGGACGCTGAAGTGTTGAACCTCATGGCCGATAATAATTCGGGCGATGGTGAGGCCGCAGAACGCATTCAAGATCCCGGTGAGTTGAACGGAATGAGTGATTCCGAAACAATTGAGGACTTGGAAGATGAGGTATCTTCCTTGCGGAAGATTATAGAGAAAAAACAGGAAATTTCTAACCTAAAAAGACAGCTAGCGGAATTCAATTCAGATGACGACGTGGCTCGAAAAACTCATGTAAATTTTAAAGAAGTAGAAGATTCCATACCGTTATTTTCGGGAGATGATAATCTTGCAATCCGCAAATGGATTCGAGATTTCGAAGAATCGGCAGAAATTTATGGCTGGGACGTACGGTCAACATTCATTTACGCCAAGAAATTGTGTAGTGGGACTGCAAAACTTTTCCTCCGAACAGTTCGCTCAAAATCGTGGCCGGAATTGAAGGAAGCTTTGATCGTCGAATTCGACAAGAAAGTTACACGAGCGGATGTTCATTGGCAGCTGCAAAATCGAAAAAAAAAGAATAATGAAACATTGCAACAATACGTGCTAGCAATGCAAGAAATATCATCTTTATCAGAAGTTGAAGAAGATGACGTAATCCAGTACATTATCAACGGTATCCAGGACTTGCCAACAAATAAAATGATTCTCTACAGCGTCAATACTATCAAAGACTTAAAAGTCGCTCTGCAAAAGTACGAAAAGATGAAAACAGCAAACAGCCTCAATACTAAGCCAAGTTTCACACCATCAAATACGGACAGAAAAAGTGCAAGCAGCTCTAAAATTAAATGCTATAATTGTGGTCTCATCGGACACATTAGTACAAAGTGCCCTAAACCAAAGCGAGACAAAAATAAGTGCTTCTCATGTGGTTCTCCTGATCATCGTGCCAACGAATGTACAAGTAAAACGTCAACAGTACATGTCGTCAAGGCAGACAGCTCCAACATTCACGACTTCGAAAGCGAGGTTAAGTACACTTTTACCAAAGAAGAAACAAATGCGACGGGTACGTGTTCCCTGTCACTCCTTACATTACTGGATTCTGGATCGCCGATAAGCTTCATCCAACGGAGATATGTTTCAACGTTCTACGTCAACAGTGCTGATGCAGACAACGTAAGATATTGCGGCATAAATGACAGTCCTCTTCGCATCATAGGTACTTCTAACTGTATCGTTAATTATGTTAATAAGTCATTTGATTTTTGTATATTTGTTGTAGATGATAATAGCATGAAATACCCAGTTGTTTTGGGAAGGGATTTCATGAAAACCTGTAACCTAGGATTGTTATTAAACACTACAAAAGTAAAAAGCGATAATCCAGATTTTGATGTGAGTTCCGGTGAAAATGTCCAAAGTGTTAATCTCGGTCATGAAGAAGTGAATTTCGGTGAGCAAATTTATTTAATTGATATGAACGATAACTGTAGTACTAAATCATCGTTGCCTGACTTAAACATAGCGCACAATGTTCCCTATCAAGTGAAAGAAAAAGTGATTAAAATAGTATGTCAGGGAATTACCAATAGAAATAAAGTTCATAATGAGATTTGCCCAAAATTCAAACTAAGTATCAAATTGATGAAAGATATTCCATTCTCTTGTACTCCGAGGCGGTTAGCATACTCCCAAAAACTTGAGCTTAAAATTATTATTAATAAACTACTAGAGGAAGGAATAATTCGCGAGAGTTCATCCCCATATGCGTCTCCAATCGTTATAGTACGCAAGAAAAACGGTGAGTCGCGCTTATGTGTTGATTACCGCGAACTTAATAAACTTACGTTCCGCGACAATTACCCACTTACTCTCATTGACGATTTGCTGGATCGGTTGCGAGGGAAAACTATTTTTACTATTTTGGATCTTAAGAGTGGATTCCATCATGTTAGTGTAGCAGAAGATTCAATTAAATATACATCCTTTGTAACACCTATTGGACAGTTTGAGTACCTTAGAATGCCATTTGGCTTGAAAAATGCACCTAGTGTATTCCAGAGGTACATAAATGGTATATTTAAGGATCTGATTGATGCAGATCGAATTTTTATTTACATGGATGATCTGCTTTTGGCTTCCGACGATGTTGAAACGCATTTAAAATGTTTGGAAGAAGTAATGCGAATTGTAGAAAAGAATAATTTAGAACTCCGTTATGATAAGTGCAAATTTTTACAGGATCAGATTGTTTTTCTGGGTTACTTGGTAGGGTCGGAAGGCATAAAACCAAATTTAGAAAATGTGGAAGCTATTGAAAAGTTTCCAATACCTAATGGTACGAGGGCAGTACATAGTTTTATTGGACTGTGTTCATATTTTAGAAGATTTATTAAAGACTTCGCTCTTCTCGCGAAACCACTCTACGATTTGTTGAAAAAGGATGTTATTTTCAAGTTTGGAAGCGAAGAAAGGCAGTCTTTCGAAACACTTAAAGCCAAATTGATAAATGCACCTATACTAGCGATTTACAGTCCGTTGAACGAAACTGAGGTACACTGTGACGCAAGTGCCATCGGTTTTGGATCCGTTTTGTTCCAACGCCAAAGCGACGGAAAGATGCATCCAGTATTTTATTTTTCAAAACGTACAACGGAGGTTGAATCGCGTTATCATAGCTACGAGCTCGAGACGTTGGCAATAATCTATACTTTACGTCGATTCCGCATTTACCTGTACGGTATAGAATTTAAGATTATTACCGATTGTCAATCGCTGACGCTAACTCTTAGCAAAAAATTGCTAAACCCAAGAATTTCGCGTTGGGCACTTGAACTGCAGGACTATAATTATAAGATTGAGCATCGAGCTGGAAGTCGTATGACTCATGTAGATGCACTTAGTCGTGCCCATAACATCTTGTTCATAGAAAACGATTCATTTGAATTCGCTCTTGCTGCCGCCCAACACAAAGACGAAGAAATAATAAGGATATCAAGAGAATTAGAGGAAAAGGAAAGTAAGCTCTATACTTTAATAAATGGATTAGTCTATAGGAAAAATAAAAACACTGTGGTATTTTATGTTCCTAAACAAATGGAACAAAGTGTAATTCAAACCCACCATGAAGCCATGTGTCACATTGGTACGGACAAATGTTACATACATTTGAAGAAAACCTATTGGTTTCCCCATATGAAACAAAAAATTCGAAACTTTATCAACAATTGCCTGAAATGTATCCATTTTTCTCCAGTTGCTGGAAAAGTAGAAGGGGAATTGCATAATATTCCAAAAGGAAATATACCTTTTGAAGTTGTGCATATCGACCATTTGGGTCCTCTTCCTCGGACACAACATAAAAGACAACATATCTTTGTCGTAATTGATGGATTTACTAAATTCGTCAAACTCTACGCAGTCAATTCTACTAAAACACAAGAAGTTATCAAATGTCTTAAGTCTTATTTCGAGACCTACAGTAGACCTGCGAAAATTGTTTCGGATCGTGGAACGTGTTTTACTTCTGAAGAGTTTTCTGAATTTCTTTCCGAAAACAATATTCAACACGTTAAAATAGCGACAATGTCTCCACAATCAAACGGACAGGTTGAGCGAGTGAACCGTTCAATTATACCGATGTTATCCAAAGAGTGTGATTCTGAAAGCACTATCGCTTGGCACTCCCATCTTCCAAAAGTGGAGCACGCTATAAATAATACGGTGTGCCGTAGTACAGGATACACTCCAAGTACGTTACTTTTCGGAGTAAATCAAAAAGGTGAAGTATGCGACAAAATCCTAGAACATATTTTAGCAAATAGCGATATAACTAAGCGTGATTTAATCGCTACAAGGGAACATGCTTCCGGAAATATAAAAAGAAACCAGAACTATAATAAAACATACTATGACAAAAGGCATAAAGCGCCACATCAGTATCAAGTAAATGATTATGTCATGGTAAGGAACGTATCAACTACGCCAGGGGTTAACAAAAAACTGCTACCAAAGTACAGAGGACCCTATGAGATAGTTCAGATTTTAGGAAATGATAGGTATCTTATTAAGGATGTAGAAGGACTACAGTTATCGAGATTACCTTATAAGGGAATTTGCTCACCCGCGAATATGAAAATGTACATATCAAATGTTAACTGAAGGTATCCGGAGTTATTACATATTGAAATAAGCTTTGGACATGATTAAAAGGAACATATTTAGTTTACTTTTATATATATATATTTAAAAAGAAAAGAAAATTAAATGAACACTAATTGTTATAAATTTTGTATTGTCACAAAAATACGAAATGTTTTCAACATTATAGCATCAGTTTTACGAAATGTACCTATATATGAAAAAATGTCAGATTGTATTGTTATATTACTTGTACTCATAAAAGTTTAATTTAGTGCTTTACTATTTTCGATGTATAGACATTCATAAATGTAATTTTAAAATGAGAAAAGAACGAACACAGAATGTTATCAACATTGTATTATTAAATTAGTTTTAAACAGGTCCTAATAATTTGTAAAGATTGATGTAAATAATCAGGATGATTATATGTCAGGATGGTCGAATCCTGTAGTAATATTGTAGGACACTGTCAGAATTAAACAACCGCTGTAAATGTTTACGTGGCCGGAAGACATCTCCCGCCACTGAAGCTAGGTTAGATTGTTAAATACGTCAGGAGCGTTCGTTCTTCTGTTTTGGAACTTGTCCCGAGAGGTTGTGAATAAAGTTTATAAAATAAATATAAGAAGTCTATAAACCCTTAACAGGTAAGACGTTTTTTTTTCCTACTAATATGCTCTACACATTTCAACGTATCGTTTAAATAGACTGGCTTAACTAACAAGGTATTGAAAGCAGATAAAATAGATGTTTTTCAAAAAACGTAGGCGTGTATTTATTATTTTGACCACCAGTGGATAAATGTCTTCCCTTTTCTTAAAATAACAAATGTTGCTGTGTGGGGCCCATATATTTGTATGGTGTAGTTCAGGAAGATAATATAATTAAATTTATATAAAATATACTATCAAATTACATAAAATGGTTAGGCTCTCTCAAATTTAGCCATATTTCAGAAATACGGACATATGAATATTTATTTATTGCGTGTTTTGTATTGAAATTCGGAGACCCATGCTTTTCGACCTCATCAGCATTCATTTGGCCGTCATTTTTACATTTTTGAACTAATTTTACTAAGAGATTGCCAGTCCACATTATTCAATGCAATTCACATTCTTCTGTAGTATCCATCAAATATAAATGTTGCAAAAAATAACCTGTGGAGGGGAGAGAGAGAGGGGAGCTTGAAACACCTAATCCACCCCCTCCCCACTCCTCCGCCCTGTAATTACGCCACTGACCTATTTTGCTTAGCCAATTATTCTCAGTTAACCAATTATTCACACAAGTACTTATGCCCAATTTCAACACAATAATTGTTTTCGACTATTTTTTGTTAATAAAAATTGTGCACTTAGGTGATATATGTATGTATGTACATATAAGATATTACTAGGAATCGATTAGAAAAAGAAATAACTGCTTGTGGTATTTTCGCCATAATTTGACGGCTAAGCATCATGATCTGAAAGATATTCTCTGTATAAAATTACAAATAAAAGAGCGGTTACTGATCTTTCTACGATATTTATAGTTTCTGAAATTGGCATATCTCGTCATATAAATTTTGCCTATTTTCTGCATATCTTTGTGAAAGTTTGCCTCCCTCATAGGCGCTCTAAAAGGCATGGATCAAAAGCGGTCAAACGTGCACAACAATCACAAGAAAAAATTTATTAATGAGGAACTACAATGTAAGAATGGTCAAAATTATGATATGCATCAGAGAAATTTATTGATCAAATACGAATATGGTCTAATGGACTTGTTATTTTACTGTCTTCCCAAATTTAAACTTTTCACTGTTATTATTCTGCTATCCAACTGCCTTAATCTTGCTTAAATCCGAAGAATTATGACTAGAACTGTTGTTATTTGATTCAATGCCTTCGAATACTTTATAACTAATATTGGATTAGAAGGTGTAATAAGTTTATTGACAGACCATAATGCTGCATGTTAAGTGACTCCTGTCCACAAAATATAACCGAAGCCTGACCGCAAAATATTGCAACTGTGTCGTACGTTCCAATCTTGCCGCATATAAATTCAAAAGTATCGTAAAATTAATCTTATTGATTCTTGTTAGTTTGGTATGAGTGTGTAATTTATTTGTTTATTCAGAGAATTCAACATTGGTCCGAAATTGTAACTGAGATCATACAATACGACCTCATTGTAGCCTTGCATAATTTTTTTAAAGGTCTCAACTGGAAAATAAGAACAAAATTACGTCAGAGCTTCGATATAGAATTGGCCGTATAGAATCGCGTATTATTGTAAATCGCTGGGGTGACCGGGCGTCAACTTTTATTATTATTGTTTATGCGCTTCTAAATTTTTGTCGCGTAGGCGGCGTCGGCAGTAATTCGTACTCGCAGTGTCTCAAATTGCAGATAAATATTTTTACGAGAAATTTCGACTGCAGCGTAGGTTTCTGATGGCCATTGCGTCTTAATGGCTTAGAAATTTGCACCACCAGATGTTTTGCTCCTTCGAATTATTGCGGGCGATATACCCGAAAAATGCTGATCAGGTGGCACTAATTACGATTAATTACTCCGACTTACATGGTGTCGGATATTCCGTCTAAGGTAAAAGACATTGACTCAAATGTTTTTACCATATTAAATAACGAAAAATTTGATCTTTTTTTTATGGGATTTACTCGACAATTCTAATGATTTTTTGTTCGGCCGATTTGTGGATGTCTCGCGGTTGGATTTCATTTAACACTCACCAGATGTGTTTCGACGTTGAGTGAAATAAATCGGTGGGCTTTTAGTGTGTGGTGGGACGAAACTGCTTATTCGATTTCTGGTGTTAATTGTTCAGTTTTCGTCAAAATTCAGTTTTAAGAGGATGATCTCATAACGCACTTTTTGTTATTTCTCAATTCAAAACGTATTAAATTAATATACGATAACTGGTATAGAATTGTTTTATATTTATTATTGTTTTTTTTTACCCACCTAACCTTCAAAAATCAACTGCAAGCATCATGTACTGTTCAAATTAAATATTATTTTACGCCTGAAAAATACGTATTGTATTTTCATATTTCTCAAATGTTGCATTGTCGATATTTATTTGAAATCGAGTTCTGTTTTTATTTTATTGTTAGAAACATTGATTTTTAATTCATTTTATTTAAGCAAATATTAAAGAATAAGTCAATAAGATTCCTAAGATTCTAAATAAGGTATACAGATAGTGCGTAAAATAATCTTAATTATACCCAAGATTATTTGTGGCCAGTTTAGATCTAATCTAATAATGAAATTCCCCAGGTACGATTACATAACGTAAATTTTACTTTATTATTATAATAATAAAGTATTGTGATCGACACAAAAAAAAAAAAAAGTTTGCTACCCTGAAATTTTTTTTTTCGCGTTTCATGACTAAATTAGCCTAAAAATGCAAAAAAAAAAATCCGTCTGTCTGTACGCCGTCCGCCGTCCGCCGTCCGCCGTACGCCGTCCGCCGTACGCCGACGTGTACGCTCAGCGCACATTAACTCCCAAACCCTTCAAGATAGAAAGTTCATTTTTGGAGGGATTGTAGATAGTTGCGGATCTCAGGCGGATACCCATTTTGGGGGGTATACGGGTTCAGGGGGAGGCGGGGGGAGCGCTTAAACCGAAAAATACGAATTCAAATATCTCAACCATGGTAACAGCTAGGAAGCTAAAACTCAACATATAGAAGGGTTTGTGGGACAACTTTTAAAAATAATTTAATTTTTTTATCCATTGGGGTGCGAAAAGGGGGGGCTAAGAACTAATTGTCGGCCGAATTTTTTTTTCAAATGATTATATCTTCGAAATTACTTATCGTAAAAAAATCATATTTAGAGACCGTCAAGATGGCATATATTTTCATCGGATCCAGCTCAGAACGCGGCTAATTATTGTAAGGGGGAGGGTCAGGGGGGGTGCAAAGAAAAACACTTAAAAATTAATACCTCAACTATCTTTTAAGCTATGTAATTGAAACTTAAAACGTATATTAAGCTATACTAGGCAAATACAAAAAAAATATAACATGTCGAAATAATAGTAGTGGGGGGAAATGGGGAACATTTCAAAAATGGCGCACTTTTCAAAATTACAAATCCTTATATCTCAAAAACTAGTACAGATATTAAAACAAAAATTTGTCAGATTGTAGAACTACATAATGGTTAATTTTGGTAAAAATTTTAAGCTGGGAGGTGTAAGGGGAGGGAGGTGATAAGCAAAAATGTCGAAAATTTTGAGTGATTTTTTTAGGGCTCTAGTGAAAGATAAAAAGTTAAAATTTTGCATGTGAATACCTATATTTAATGTACATAGAAAAATAATATTAACTTGATCCATATTTATTATAAACCGACTCCCCCGGTCTAACGTGCACAAAGTGTTTCATGTGCATTGAAAAAAACACTTAAACTGAAAATTTTTGAGTGATATTTTAAGGTAGAAACTTGAAAATTTGCGAAATGCATTTAAAAAAAATCCCTAAATATACGAAATATTAACTGGTCGAAAACCTTTAAAACTTCTACCCCCTCCCATACAAAATTATTTTTTCGACCATTTTCAAGAAATCAATTATCACCTAACCATTAAAAGCTATCAAATTCAAATTTTGCAAAACAACGTACAAAAATAATTAAAATGAAATTGCGTTCAAAATTTTAAAATCGCGCTTCCCCTTCTACCCCCTCCCATACAAAAGTATGATTTCGACTAATTTCATTAAATCAACTAATAACCAACAAATTAAAAGCTATGAACTTGAAATTTCGTACGAGCATTTATCAACAAAAATGAAAGAAAATTGCATCACAAGTTTGACGATTCCCCTACCTGCTCTACCCCCTCCCATACAAAATTATTTTTTCGAGCATTTTTAAGAAATCAGTTATCAGCTAACTCTTAAAAGCTATCAATTTCAAATTTGGCATAAAAACTTATAAAAATAATTCAAATGAAGTTGCTTTAAAAGTTTTGAAATAGCGCTTGCGCTTCTACCCCCTCCCATACAAAACTACGATTTCGACCAATTTTATTAAATTAACTAATAACCAACAAACTAAAAGCTACGAACTTGAAATTCTATACAAGCACCTTACAAGAGACGCGAAATAAAACTGCTTATCAAATTTTACGATTCCCCTATATTCTCTACCCCCTCCCATACAAATGTTCGGTTTCATGAATGTAAAATACACCGAATTTTTTGAAAATTCTATGCAACTTCGTCTATGAAACACATGCTATACAGAGAATATTGGACGTGATTCAAGCAATTAATTAAAAAGCTATTAACATCCACCCACCCTTACTATTACCCCTACTCCTCGTAAAAACCCAAACTTACAGACACGAATGAAATATTGTTAACAGTCCTGCCCAAGAACTCCCTTTCACTTAGTCTTCCCTAACCACTCTAACCTGCATATTGACTTTCCACTCATCCGCAACTTGTCCCAAGAATAATAAAGTTTCGCCCGACTTGTTGGCAGTTTATTTATATAGTTTTTGTTACTTTCTTTTTTCTTCAATTTGTCACGACTGTGACTTACAAACAATGACATCACCCAAACCACAAATGGGACATGGCTAATGGCATCAGTCACTATCAAATGAAGAAGAAACCATTTTTTTACCTCGTCTGGAACCTTAAAATAAGAGTCAATGCCTCGACTTACCTAAATCTCTGACTCACCTGCATTGATAAGAAAATTAGAATTTTATAAACACGATAACGGATGGAATCTTGAAGAAAAAAGAATAAGGAATTAAGGGCTTGAAAAGATTTTTTTTTTCTTCTTTAATCGTAATGACCGTCTTTGGTAGAACTCTAGTCAGCTCAGTTAAATGCAAGTCACGTAATTTTCTTATTTGAAGATTTAGATACTATGTGGTGACTGGTGACAATGTAAATAAAAATGTTGACTAAACATTAATCATGATAAAATGGATTTTTTGTGTAATGAAACTCGTCATTATTGGAGCAACATAAACCTGATCATAATCGTTTTTTTTCCTTAAATTTTTTTTTTATTACTTATTTATCGATAATACAATCGCCGATTTAAGGCGATCCGATTGTTATGGTTTTTTATTTTGAGTCTTACCAGTTTTGAGTAATGGAATGTGGTAGCACTTCAAAAACAGATTGCTATGAGTGAGCAGGGCTGTGTTGTTCTTTGGTGCAAGTGGTGTACGGCACCAGGGCTACATCTTTAAGGCCGCTAATTTTTCCAAAAGTTGAATAATTCGAAAATTGGATTAATGTGTTTATTAAAAATTAATCTTTTGTTACTGCAATATTAAAAGCATTAATCTTATAAACATTGGAAAACAAGAAATAATAAAAGTTCTTATAGATCACTATCAGTTCGAAAATAAAGGGGCAACAAATAACCAAGCACTAATGGTATTTTGTTCCATAAAATATGTTTAGGTGTCGAAAGAAAGGTAACTATATAAAACAAGTTCTGTTTATAGAATTTTTTATAGTTTCTAGGTAGGAACTCATATTCGCTAAACTAAAGGTATTCGGGAGATAGTTATGATAATTAAGACTTGAGATCCCATAATATGATGCTGAAATTTTGGCAATATGGACGATGTCGAAACACCGTAATAAAAATCATAAGGCGTAAGGAATTATTTACCCTAATGTAGGAACAAAACGTTAGGGTATGGCCGAGTGGGTAGCGTGTTGATCTACAATGCGAAGGTCGTGAGTTCGAATACCGATCGACGCATAATTCCAGTACGCTGCCTGCTTGGGTATACCTTGGTCACCTCAATCTACGAAAATCAAAAGTTCGTATATAAAGGGTTGTGCGACGGGCTAACATCCCTTCCACAATAAATAATGAAAAATGCTAAGGAACCTGAAGATCAGGAGGCCAAGGCCCGATTTGAGCTGTAGTGCCATTGTATAAGAAGAAGGAACAAAACGCTACTTTTGGTAACACTAGTAGCTACATTACCTGTTAGGTTAGGGTAGATAGTGGAGACTAAGTGTATAAAGACTCCAGAGCAGGGCTGTTAGCAATTATTATAACACATAATCTCCAGTACATGGAATTACCTTTCATTTGGTAATAGTACGCATTGTAACTGTACCCAATCCTGAGGTGTTTGCTTCAGAACACAAATTTTTGATACTTTGACCCTCAAAATTCTGGGATCAATGTAGTTTTTCTCAAAAAAACGCATTATAAAAATGTCATTTTAATGTTGTTTTTTTATGTGCCATATTCTTTACGGTTACGAAATTACCTATAACACAAGTCATTTTGTAAAAAAATACTCTAATATATAATACTTCAAACTATGAGCTCCTTTGGTATCCAAAAAAATTTAATTATTGTAAGTTATTAAAAATGAATCATTTTCTATGAAAGAATCCGATTTTGCTTGTTCAAGAACATAACCTTACTTTTTCATCAAAAACGTCGAGAGAGCGCACAGACATCCAATTTTGAGATTTTTGAGTGATAATATTAACTTCTGTGTCATTCATTTTTTTCTCCGAGCCTTATTTCTTTGCGCTACAAACTTTCGAGAAAAAATCTAGAGTATAAATATAACGAAACTACGATTGTGGGTAAGCCCCATTCATGTGATACTCTGGATGGAATTGAAATTTGATTTTAGAAGGGAGGGTTTTCCTGACATATCAATAACCTACTTATATGTATACTTCATGTCTAATTAGAGTAATATTGTCCTGAAAATTGTTCTAATGCGTATATCCAAGCTGTAACTTTTATATGGGAGGTGGCAGAAGGGGTTTGCGGATTTCAACGGTTTCTGTAGAATATAGAAATAATACAATTTAAATTTCAGATCAGTAACCTTTATGCTTTCCAAGAAAATCTAAATATTATAAAATTGCGCAAATGTGCCGATTTTTATGGAAGATGACTGAAGCAGGGGCAGAATCGAACTTATTTTTTTCACATCTCAGTACAGTCACTGCCTGAATCCTTTGTATTAAATTTGAGCTTCAAAATGTTGATAGGTACTGAGCAAATTGGTACATCGTTTTTTCGTAAAATGGAGTAGTTTGTATGAGAGGGGGTAGAAGAAGTAGAAGTATTTTAAACATTTTAATGAACTTAAATAAAGTCACTGTAAAAGTGTTAACTTCGAAATTTCAAAGCACTTTGAACACACAACTTTGATATTTTCCAAGAAAATCGACATATTATGCAGTTGCAAAATTGTGTCATTTTATTTGGGAGGTGACAGAAGGGGTAGTGAGATCAATCTAATTTCTTACCGTAACACTATAATCGCTAACAAAATACTTCACAAAATTTGAGTTTCATAAATTTTAATAGATACTGAAAAAAATGGTTTGCATTGCATTGCATTTCGTGAAATTATGCAGTTTGTACGGGAGGTGGTGGAAGGAATTGGGCGATTTGAATTTGTCTTTAAGAAACAAATATATTTATCATAAAAATGGTAAAATCTCAGATCGTTAGCATTTATATTTGCCAAGAAAATTAATTTATAAGAAAGTTGTGAAAATGTGTCATGTTGTATGGGAGGGGGTAGAAGGGGTTGAGCGATTTAGCCCATTCACGAACTTGACTACAATCAACGTGTATAAAATTTAAGCTCTCTAGCTTTCAAGTTAGAGAGCGAACGGACAGAGAGCAAACGGATGGACATCCGGTTTTGAGATTTTTGAGCGAAAACAAATATTTCTGTACTCTTGGCGACTCTGCGCGACCAGTATTTCTTAGCGTTACAAATATTAGAGCAAACTTATAATACTCTCAAATTCCATCTAAAATATAAACAATACCCACTTTTGTTCGGAATATGTTGGCAAAATTTCATTTTCGTAGGCTAAATGGTTGTGGAAGTACCCGCCCCTCTTCTTATTTTCAATTTCAAGTTATGAGAACGTAATTCGACATAAGAAGGATCTGGATAATAATAAGCTGAATAACTAATATAAAAACATAACAGGGCTACGATTACGCGTAAAGCGCAATCTTACGATACTCTAGATGAAATAGAATTTTTTGTGATCCCAAGAAATTTTGTATGGGGAGTGTTAGAAGGGATGATAGCATTGAACTAATTTTTTCGACATCATGCTAAAGTAGCTATGAAAATGTTTTATACAAAATGCTTACTCCAAAAACTGAATGGGAACTGAGAAAATTAGTGAGTTTGATTTAGTGAAAATGTGCAGTTTGTATGGGAGGTGGTAGAAAGAGTGGAGGAATTTTAATGATTTTTTCAGAAATAACTAGGAATATTATAAAATTGGCATCCCTTAAATTTCAGACTAGTGCCATTCATACTTTTCAAGAAAATCGATTTTTTGTGAAGTTGTGAAACTGTGTCATATTGTATGGGAGGGGGTAGAAGTAGTGAAGCAAATCAAATATTTTTTTTCTCATCTTAGTAATAATATGAATTAAATGTTTATTACAAAATATGAGCTCAACAAATGTTATATGTTCTGAGAAAATCGGCTTAGAGCATTTCAGGAAAAAGTGTAGTTTGTATGGGAAAGGGTGGAAGGAAAGGGAGGAAGCAAATAATTTTTGTACTGTAGATTTAAATCATTAAAAAATTAACATATACCAAAATTGAGACCAATAGCTTTTATACTTTTTGAGTAAATCCATTTATTGTCAAATTGCGAAATTGTGTCATTTTGTATGGGAGGGGGTAGAAGGGGTGAAGCTAATCATCTCATTTTTTTTGACCTTACTAACAATTTTAAATAAATATTTGGTGCACAATTTCAGCCCGCTGAATTTTATAAGCACTGAGGAAATTGGCTTAGAGTAATTCATGATAAGTACAGTTTGTATGGGAGGTGGTAGAAGGAGAGGGAGGACACACACAATTTTTATACGATAGATTGATATTATCATAAAAGTAATATATTCTGAATTTCAGGCCAATAACTTTTATGCTTTTTGAGCAAATCCGTTTATTGTGAAATTGCGTAATTGTGTCATTTTGTATGGGAGGGGGTAGAAGGGGTGGAGCGATTTGGCCCGTTCACGAACTTGACCTTACTTTTTTGTCAAAAACGACGTGTATAAAATTTGAACTTTCTAGCTCAATGCGTTCTCAAGCTAGAGAGCGCACGGACGGACGGACAGACGGACGGACGGACGGACGGACATCCGGTTTTGAGATTTTTGAGTGATAATATTAACTTCTGTATCATTCATTTTTTTCTCCGAGCCTTATTTCTTGGCGTTACAAACCTTAGAGCGAACTTATAATACTCTCAGATTCCATCTAGAGTATAAAAAGAATCCCTTAATATTAAATTAGATTTCCTCATTTTCGATGATGCCAATACTTCAATATAAATTAGATTGCACAATTTGGTTGGTTTTCTTTCCTCTTTCACTGCGGCCTATGATGGACCTATTTAAATATTTCAACGAAGGATTTATCCTGATTTTTTTTTAGTTGCAGTCAAGAGAATTTGTTTTAACCGAATGTTTTGGAAAACAAATCTAAGTATGTTTTAGTGCTTGAGGGTAATCTCAAACGAGATTCAATCGTATTCGAGTTGACTGTAAAGCTCAGATTGTTACGTCCCAATATATCAGCTCAGATTATTATGGCCCAATATAAATTGATAAACTTATGGATTTTGCATCCCAATTATTTAGGAAAATCTCAAATATGTTCAAGAATTTCCTGCACATTACGAAATATACAAAATTCTCCCCTACAAAACCTTATCTTTCCATACAATACTGAGACAAACTAACTATGATTGGCATCCTTAGATCTAACTAATGTTTATGTTATCAAAAAATCCTTCATGTTGATTTTAAGTCGATAGGCTTCACATAGCTTAAATAAAGAATGGGAGAATTTCAAAATTACCTTTCTTTTTTATCAAAACCTACTCAAATAAAATATGAGAGCTTCTTATTTCAATACGTTCTCGAATAATCATCGAACGGTCATCAACATAAAGGCATGCATACTCATTGGATTTTAAATTTTAAAATTTCTCCAAAGCTCTATTTTCAAATTTTACATTTAAATCTATTACTTAGATTTTTCATAAAGTTCAGTTGAAATAGAATTTTGAAGAGAAATGTTGCGATGTCGATGTTTTTTTAACGTAGATTACAATAAAAATATGGCGGTAAATGGGGGAGTGGGGGAAGGTCTCGAAAAATTGCAAATTCTGTAAATTTTCGACTGTTTAAGAGGTTTTCTGAGATTTTTGGCGTTCCACTAAATTAATTAAAAAAAACTAAAAATAAGGTTCGATTGCGGACATTTAGACCTTTCATTTAAGGAGTACATAATTAAATTTGATTTATCTAAACCTGAGATATAGACTGGTTTTGAAGACATTTTTTGCAATTTTCAAAGAAATGAGTATCTGATAAACTGTAGAAAAGATATTTTACAAAACCTTGCAGCATTTCCTTCTATTGAGTGCACTTTAAATAATTGAATCAAAATTTAGTTCAGATTTCATCTGATGAAGTTATTGCAAAAATCCTTACGAGTAATTTTTTTCTTAATGGCTTTTTTCAAAAATAATAGGTCTAAATCGTATCTCCAACTGACCTTTACAGTCGGTTTGAATTGTAGATATTTTGACGAAAAATTGGCGGGGTCTGAAGTTCAAGAACAGCTTATATAAAACAAATTAAATTACGTACCACTCAAATGAAAGTTCTAAATGTCTGCAATCGAACCTCACTTATTCATATCTCGGTTGCAAGTCAGTAACTTAATTTCAACAAAAATAAACTGCCAATAAGTCGGGCACAACTTTATTATTTTTGGGACAAGTTAAAGATGCATGGAAAGTTAATATGCAGGTTAGAGTGGTTAAGGAAGACTAAGCGGAACCCCCTTTCACAAGTGGAACCCCCTTTAGGGCAGGGCTGCAGTGAAATAAATACTTAATTGCGAATACGATCAATAGCTCCAGTACATGTAATCAATATTTCATTCGCTTATGCAAGTTTGGGTTTTTATGAGGGGTGGGGGAGGGGTCTTAGTAAGGGTGGGTGGATATTAATAATTTTTTAATTGATTGCTTGAATCACGTCAAATATTCTCTGTATAGAATGCCAGTTTCATAGACGAAGTTGCATAGAATTTTCAATTCAATTTTCAATTCGGTGTATTTTACATTCACGAAATCCATCATTTGTATGGGAGGGAGTAGAGGAGGTAAGGGAATCGTAAAATTTCTTAGCTTATAATTTGTTGTTTAGTGGTTGATTTATTGAAATTGGTCGAAATCATACTTTTGTATGGGAGGGGATAAAAGGTCAGGCGCTATCTCAAAACTTTTGATGCAGTTTCGTTTCAACTACTTTCAAAAGTTGTTGTGCAAAATTTCAAATTGATAGCTTTTAATAGTTAGGTGATAATTGATTTCTTAAAAATGGTCGAAAAATAATTTTGTATAGGAGGGGGTAGAAGTTTTGAAGGTATTCAACTAGTTAATAATTCGATCTTTCAGGGGTTTTTTTGTAATGCATTTCCTAAATTTTTAAGTTTCTACCTTAAAATTTCATTCAAAAATATTCAGTTTGTGTTTTTTTCATTGCACTTGAAACACCTGGTGCAGGTTACGACCGTCCTTGGGGAGATAAAAGTTTTAGTTCAAATTATTATTTTTTTATCTATGTATATCAAATAGTTGTATCCACATGCAAAATTAAACGTTGTATCTTTTACCAGAGCCCTAAAAAAACTACTCCAAATTTTCATCATTTTTGCTTACCACCTCCCTTCCCTTACATCCCTCAACTTAAAATTTTTACCAAAATTAAAGACTATGTAGTTCTACAATCTGACAAAATTTCAATTTGATATCTGTACTCGGTTTTGAGAAATAGCGGTTTGGAATTTTGGAATGTCCACCATTTTTGATATGCTTCCCATTTTCCCCCACTGTTATTATGTCCAAATTTTATTTTTGCTCATAATTCCCTAGTATAGCTTAATATATGATTCAAGTCTCAATTACGTAGCTTAAGAGATAGTCGAGATATTCATATTTAAGTGTTTTCTTTGCACCCCCTGACCCTCCTCCTTACAACAATGATCCTCCTTTAAAGATGATTCTGGTTGGTCTGTTTACCACTTTAATGGTTTCAAAATTTTAATTTTTTATGGTAAGTTGTTTCGAAGATATAATCATTTAAAAAAAAATCGGCGGACAATTTGTCTTTAGCCCCCCCCTCCTATTTCGACCCAATGCATAAACAAATTAAATTTTGTCTCACAAACCCCTCTACATGTACGTTGATTTTCAACTTCCTAGGTGGAACCATGCTTGAGATATTTGAATTTTTAGTTTTCGTTTTCAGTGCTCCGCCCGCCTCCCCCTGAACTCTTACCCCACGCAATGAGTGTCCGCCGGAAAGCCGCAACTATCTACAATCCCCCCAAAAATGAACTTTGTGTCTTGAAGGGTTTGAGAGTTAATGTGCGCCGAGCGTACACGTCGGCATACGGCGGACAACGTACAGACAGACGGATTTTTTTCTTGCATTTTTAGGCTATTTTAGTCATGAAACGCGAAAATCAAAATTTCAGGACAGCAATTTTTTTCCAAGTCGATCACAATACTTTATTATTAAAATAATAAAGTACAAAATCATTTAAAAAGTTTTGCACTTGCTGAGATCTCCCACTCCTAATTATGCCACTTCGTCATCTTCTACTTCGACAATGACACTACAGCCCAAATCGGACTTTGGCCTCCTGACATTCAGATTCCTTAACATTTTTCATTATTTATTGCGGGAGGGTTTTTAGCCCTTCGCACAACCCTCTATCTACGAATTTTTCATTTTCGTAGATTGAGGTAACTAAGGTATACTCAAGCAAGTAGTGTGCTAGAATTATGCGCCGACCGGGATTTGAACTCACGACCTTCGCATTACAAGACCAACACGCTTCCTACTAGGCTACACCCAAGCCACTGCGTCATACGTGCGCAGAATTAAAGGATATTAAATTAATTGAAGGATATTCGTTTTCTTTCTACAATAGAGCAACCATGCGACCCGAATTCGGATTTGAGCCTTCTATCATTTTTTTTACCTATATGTACATAAATTGTTGTCGGCTTAACGGCTTTCATAACGTTGCGAACTTTAGATTAAATTAATTTTGTTTCGGGAATTATTTCATCGGGAGTATATAAAACAGCACCTATTCGCAAATTAAAACCACATGCACATCATATTAAATCTCGTTACAATTTATTCAATTGAAGACAGACATATGTACATATATTTGTATTTGCTGATCTGAGGTCATCGCTAGAAACTCTCATGTCAATCGTATGCTCTCTAGTTAATTTTAGTTTCACCTACAACTGACAGGCTTTCATTGTCTTATTAAGCTTGACACTCGCAGTAAATTGTTTATGCAACAGAGTTGACATAAAGCTTTTGGCACTATTATGTCATTTTTTTTAATTTTTATTATTTATTTTCTTAAATTCAGCTATACATGTACAGCGATTGTAAAATCACAATGGTTATACACTTTCAGACCCAGTGCAAAATTCGCTTAGCTTATATTCGTTTCCGGCATTTTAGCACTATGATGTAAGCGTTAATTTGCTAACCGCATAGGGGCGCATAAATAAGAACTTAAGATAAAGTGAAACTGCTTCAATATGTCAAGCTCAATGCAGAAAATATTGCCCATTTGGAGGTCAGCAAGTGGGCTTAATATTCGCGTATTAAACGGGAAATTGAAATGTTTTTGGAAGTTTTGGTCATAGCAATAATAGCTGGAGTCCCACACTTAATGAAGAGAGTACCACATTCTGTATAATAGCTCAAAGTAAGTACCAGACAAATTCAAGGTGGACTCTAATTGACCATTTTTGCTTTTATATTTCTGACTAAACAGCAGACCACCGCAATGCAATTTTCTTCACTATGATGCAAGTTAATGACAAAATGATTACCATTTTTATTAGCGTTATTTCGTTAATTTAGATGTCCTTGCACAATTCTTATGCTAGTCTCAAAATTCGTTAAGAATCTGAAATGTGACCTGATGATTTACTTCCATCGTTCTTCGTTTTAAGTACTTCCGTGGGCACTAAGATTCGCATTTATTAATTCAATTCAATTTAAGAAACCCACAAATATTTGCAACATTCTTTTCTTTTGTTTTTTCTTGCACAACCAGAATATAGTTTCCACCTTCTTTAATAACTCAAAATTTTATCAGGTCAATTAATGTCATAAGCATTACGAAATCATTTTAATATTCTTTTAACAAATGAATTATGGCATAGATTTAATTTTAATAGCTTGGTAAAGGTCAACTATTTTGGATAATAATAATAAATGTATTGTGTTTTGGAAAATTGCCGGTTGTTCATGAAATGGAATGAAATTTATTGCAAATACCCACTAAATCAATTCGGTGTCAATATTTCAGATTGTAAATTATGAATAAAAAAATTGTAAGCTTTAATTTTCTATCGAAGTCCGAACTGATTTATTTTATAAATATTTATGTCAAGTCAGAGGCCATGTGCAAAAACAGAAATGGTTTTTCGGCGCTGATGTAATTTCAAACGAAAAATAATGCGTACCTATAGATATACTAGCATAATTCTGGTTCTCAAATTATGAGATTGTATGAAATTTATTAAAAACTATGAAATTCGCGTACTGTTCATTTTTTTATCTATTAAATATCTTTCATAATATATATATCTTTGGATCGAGACGATTGGAGGCGACGACTTCAGGAGGCCAGGGCCCGATTTGGGCTGTCGCGCCATTGATGATGATGAATATATCAAGGTTTACAATTGACAGAATAATATTCTATAATTACGTTAAAAAAATATAAATTCATCAGCGACCTAAATGATCCCATCTTGTGGAATTTTGATTTAGTCCTTTGGTTATCAATTGCAGCGATTTAAAAGAAAAATACATTATTTCATTTAATTACTTTATTATTCTAATAACAAAGTATTGTGATCGACACAGGAAAAAAAAATATTTTCTATCCTGAAATTTTGCATTTTCGCGTTTCATGACTAAATTAGCCACGACATATATATGGACTCATATCTCCGAGAACGTTAAAGGTAGAATGTTCGTTTCTGCGTGGATTGTTCATTGGGTAAGCTCCATTATCAAAATTTCGGGGAGTGTCAGGTGGAAGAGTGAGGCGGGGGGAGGGAAGAGTCAAGAGGGTTATGGGACAAACATGGGGGCTAAAAACAAATTGTCGGCCGCATTTTTTTTTTTCAAATGATTATATCTGCGGAACTACTACATATACTAACGGAATAGAAGCAAAATATAAAATTTAGTCATAATAGTAGTGGGGGGAAATGCGGAGCATTTCGAAAATGATGCACTTTTCAAAACATCAAACCGTTATATCTCGAAATTCTAAACAGGTATTAAGTTGAAATTTTATCAAATTCCAGAGCTATATAATTTATAATTTTCGTAAAAATTTTAAGATGAGTGTATAAGGGGAATGAGGTGGTTGGCCAAAATGTCGAAAATTTTCACTAATTCTTTTTTTAGCTCTGGCAACAGATACAAAATACAGTTTAATTTGAACTAAAAATGTTATCCACCAAAGGGGAGGGCCTAACCTGCACTAGGTGTTTCACGTGTATAAAAAAAGATACAAAAACTTAAAATTTTTGAGTGAAATTTGAAGCTACAAACTTGAAAATTTGTAGAGTTCATTTAAAAAAAATGCTTATAAGTGTAAGATATTAACGGATACCTTCAAAACTTTTACCCACTCCCATACAAAAGAATTTTTTCGACTATTTTTAAAAAATCACTTATCACCAAACCATTAAAAGCTATCAACTTGAAATTTTTAACAAACACTTCTCAAAATATTTATATTTAGGTAGCTTTATATGATGTGATTAGTGTGATTTCTTTTATCGATATATTTTAGTTAAGCAATTTCATGCATCCAAATTACATCGATCTTAACATTGTTTAAATTCACAAAACTCGAAATTTCTTGTATACATACTATATGTAAATATTTGAGAAACTCTTTCCACCTCACTCCATAGATATCAATTTGAAATACAAAATATTCAATTATCACAACATTTAAAATAAAATTTATCATCAAAAATTAAATTAACCTGCAACAAAATTAATAATAGAAATAAACATGTTTAACATAATTTCAATGCCAAGCATTCAAGCGCGATCAGTAGTCCAAAAATTTCTGTTTCCTCAAAAATAGAACAATAAAGTAAATTTATCGCAATCTGCATATATGCAAAACTACTACACTATTCCTGCATTATAGAAGAATTCGATATGTTACCTACCGATCGATGAAAAAGCCGACGGCGTCAGTGATAATCACTAGGCTGTACATATGTGCCGCGAAATATCACGTAATTTAGACTAACATAGTATTCATGCCAATGAGTAAGTATGTTTTATTAGCAAGTTCAGATGACATTCATGCAAATGATGCAGAAAACAAACAAAATAACCGGTATGGCCAAGATTTGCTTTAGCTGTTGATCACTTCATTTCCATATATGACTGTGTAAAACACGGTGATCGCGCCGTATTGAAGAGATATAACGATCGCTTCCCAAAGCCGATAGTTTTGCATTTCTAATACACCATAGAACTTCTCGATAATAAGAATAAATAATAATGAATTATTATGGCCAACTAAGCCTCCAACGCAACAATGTCGTTGCAACGTTATTGGCGAGGTTCAGTTAAACTGAAACTACTTTACACTTCAGCAAAAGATTTTGTTCTGATTGATTGAAAAATTATGGGGTTTTAACAGAGTCTGTCATATGGAATTATACCTTTGCAGTACTCACTGCATTATCTTATGATTTACGAGTCCATACTTCTATGCAATTAACCGTAAGGAATATAAATAATTTCTTTTGCAGATTGACTTTTGATGACACATTCTGGATTATGTATTTCACTGGAAACCATATAATAGAAATTACGAACAGTTATTACAGAAGTTATTAAATTGACCATGAACTTATTTTCATACAATAATTGGCATATACCAGCAAAATAAAGAAATAGTTACATCTTGAAAAACAAAAAAATTAGTTCAACTGGCAGTTAAGCAAGAAACTCGAATTTATTCTGCAATCATTAACAGCTTAAGTTCATAGTTTTTATTATTGCTAATTTGCATTCCTTACTTTCTTTCAAACCTAGTGAAAGAGTATGTACAAGGTAGGTATGCAGAGGTATTAACTTATCGTTATAAGTTGATTGGTTCTATATTTTCTGTGAAATTCAGAGCCGTACCTTGGTGACAATTCGTGCGATTTATGCGAAGGAATTTGTGTCTGCTCTTAGTACAAATACCTTATGGTATTCTTTGAAAGTAAGCAGTAAATTAATGGGGATAAAGGTATTAAATACAATTTGAGTATTAGATATAAAAAACAGAAAATGTAAGTTTCCTTCAATTCAAAAATTTCTGTGTTTTTCAGCATATCTGGAAAAATTATGGCATAGATGCAAAGTTCCGCAGAAGTAATTTCAATATTTTAGAGTTAGATTTTGCTATCACTTTATAGACAAACGTCTTAAGAATCAAAGAAAAACAATCGTAAAAAGTTTGAAAAATATCAAAAATTACTGAAAAAAAAATTAAACTTATTTGATTCTAAACATATTGCGCTTAAAATTTGGGATTGTATTGGTAAAATATCGCTCATTGACGAAATAGTACGAAACAGTATCATAATTTTAATATAATTTATTTATTTATCATTACATACAATTTACGTTACAAAAATTACAATTAAACATCAATTTTCTAACAAAGCTGACTTTATCTGAACAATATTAAGATTAAAATCAATGCTGCTACAATTAACGTTAAAAGCCCGTGAAATAGAAGTCATCGGATCGTGCTGGTAGTTAGTTCGATGTAGTGTCTATGTTCTCGATGAAGACATATTAGGTCTGACCAGGGAAGGCAATTAAGAGGAAATCTTAAAAATCGTTGCTGTGACTCGATTCAACTCTTATGCATATTGTAATATGGAGTCCAAACTGGGCAGGTATCTACCATATATAATCATGTGCACATATTTGAAGTAGACTACTAAGTTTTGCCGAGATAATTCGTCGGAATCGGTGGTTCAGTGGTAAAACTCGCCTGCCACGCGAACGGCCCGGGATCGATTTCCGACCGATATTCTTTTTTACGAATATTTTTTTTACGATTTGACTACAGTAAAAATATCATGATTTCAAATAACTTTTATTCAATGCTTGAGTTCAAAATAAAATCGATTTTTTTAGTTCGAAATTAGCTAATGTCTAAAGCTGAATCTAATTGAAGTAGATTCAAAAAATTTGGCTAAATTTTAGCGAGACAAATTCATCAGCATCGGTAGTTGTGTGGTGGAATGCTCGCCTGCCACGCGGGTTCGATTTTCGGCCGAGAAACTTTTTTTTTCATTTATTTTTAGCACGACATTTTTCGAAAAAATCGTTTCGCTATCTTTGTCTGGCACACTTAAAAATATTGCAACTGACTCTTTCTCACGTTAAATTGTTCGAAATAATTATCAAATTTTCGAAAGAATTGTTTCGCTATCCTTGTTTGGCATACTTAAACCCAAAGCAACTATCTCTGTCCCGCGTTAAATTGTCCGTTGCTAAAGTGCTTAGCTTATACACGAACCAAAAACTAATAAAAATTGAATAAATAAAGATTTCTGAAATAAAACAGCAAACTCCATTGTACTGAAAATTATTTTATTGCTGACTGAATATTAGCAACCAAAAGAGAATACAAATTATGGTATTTTTTTTGTAAAAGTTTGAAGCCATGTTAAGCTTGGACACAATTTCCGAAAATTTCCGAATCAAAAAGTATTCCCACATGAGACAGCGTATCAGGCACTTCATTTTATATATCCTCCTTGGTCCAAACACAAAAATATTTAAAGTTACTTATGACCAAGAAGATCTGTAGCTATTTGAAAATAAAGCCAATGCGAAATTCGTATACAGGGTGTTTGGTACTCCGTGCATAACCTTGTAAGGGGTTATTCCTGGATATATTTTGAGCAAAAAATTGTTCTACGGTGATGGTCCATTTTCAATATCCGCGGAGATACAGGGTGACCAAGAAAAGTGTTTCGGACCTGTACCCTCACTCACTCAAAACGATATATCTTGAAAACTAATAATCGCATTTCAAAGTGTTATAGCTTGTTTTTTAGGGAATCAAATTACCTTTCATTTGGTGTAATAGTCCGTATTGTACCTGTACCCAATCCTGAGGTATTCGCTTCAGACCACAAATTTTTGATACTTTGACCCTCAAAATTCTGTGATCAATGTAGTTTTTCTCAAAAAAACGCATTATAAAAATGTCATTTTAATGTTGTTGTTTTATGTGCCATATTATTGCCTACAAAAGATGCATACATAGTTATGACTTAGGTTTTCCCGTTTTCCAGGTAATAAGCGAAAATACCTATGGCTTAAAAATAAAATATGCCATAAACCAACCCTCGTTCTAAAAAAACTACCTGAAATGTTATTAACCTGAAATATTCTTTGTGTCCTTTAATTACTATTTAAATTATCGATGAATGTCCTTTAAGTAGTATTTAAATTATCGAGGAAATGAATTAAATTAAAATGAGTTTCAACACAACGACGCTGTTCGACGCTTGGCATTGCAGTTAAACGTCTCTACGTGGTAAGTTTGGAGTGTCCTCAAAGCAGAGCGGTTGCATTCCTACCACCACATACCAGTGCAGGAGCTGGTACCCATTGATTTGCCCAAAAGGATGGAGTTTTGCAATTGGCTCCTTGAACGACAACTAAGTGACGAGAATTTTATGAACAACATTCTTTGGACAGATAAGTCCCAATTCACCAGGGACGGTATCACAAACTTCCACAACTTACACACATGGGCTGAGAGCAATCCACATACAAGAAAAGAGGCATCATTTTAGCACAGATTCAGTGTCAATTTATGGGCAGGTGTGATTGGCAACGATTTTATTGGTCCTATTAGGCTTCCGCCTACCCTAAATAGTTCCAATTACTTGCAGTTTTTGACAAATGATCTACAAGAGTTATTGGATGATGTGCCACTGCAACGATTGGCTTCCATGTTTTACCAACACGATGGTGCTCCAGCTCATTACGGCCGACAAATCAGAAATTGGTTAAATTCCAATTATAGCAATCGCTGGATCGGAAGAAATGGACCGATACACTGGCCTGCAATATCTCCTGATTTAACTATTATGGATTTCTTTGTATGGGGACGGATGAAGGACCTTGTCTACGCAACGGAAGTAGTAACGTTGCAGGATCTAAACACCAGAATCGATGCGGCAGCAACAGAAGTAAGGCAGCAGTTGAGGAGTATGAACACAAAGAGAACACTGGCAAAACGAGCTTTAGCGTGCATTCAAAATGAAGGGAGCCATTTTGAACATTTATTGTAATTAAGGAAATTTGAAATAAACCATAAAAACCATTCTTAAGTTCTTTTAGTTCAAGCGGAGAGTGCTGATCAACCTATTCTTGCTTTTTTGACAAAACTGCTACATTATTGGAATGATAATTTCTTCTAAACTATAAGACTTATGCAATGCAAGTGTATGCATCTTTTGTAGGCAATAATATGGCACATAAGAAAACAACATTAAAATGACATTTTTATAATGAGTTTTTTAGAGAAAAACTACATTGATCCTAGAATTTTGAGGGTCAAAGTGTCAAAAATTTGTGTTCTGAAGCAAATATCTCAGAATTGGATACAGTTACAATGCGGACTATTACAGCAAATGAAAGGTAATTTGATTCCCTAAAAAACATGCTATAACACTTTGAATTGTGATTATTAGTTTTCAAGATATAGCGTTTTGAGTGAGTGAGGGTACAGGTCCGAAGGACTTTTCTTGATCACCCTGTATCTCCGTGGATATTGAAAATTGACCATCTCCGTATAACAATTTTTTGCTCAAAATATATCCAGGAATAACCCCTTACAAGGTTATGCACGGAGTACCAATCACCCTGTATAATAAGACCCTCATATAAACACATCGATGTAATGAAAATAACATTACACAGATTTTAAGTTCTGGACTGAGTCTGGCAACTCAGGGGTGGTTGAAGGGACCGGAAATAAGTAAAAATTAAGTATATATTTTTTTATTAAATAAACAAATATTTCTAAAAGGAGAAATTAATTTTACATATTTATTTTTTTACTTATTCAGCAACAATAATAAGGTGGGCTTTATAGAATGTCCTTCCTATCGTACAAAATATGCGTGCAAAGCATAGGTGCATGTACTTGTATTCAAGAATTGAACGTACACAAGCACAGTACAGTGTCTATGCAACATAAGGGCCATAAAAATCCTTACACCATCGTTTTACAAAGCCAAATGGAGTTATCCTTGATGACAATACAGCCAAAATGGTCGTCGAAGGTAAATTTATTATTTAATAATACACCTAAATCGCGTACTATGATTACTTAATTTCTGTAAACCGATTCCCTCTAAAACATAGATAAATTCAAATGGATTAGTTTTTCTAGAGAAAGATGCCGTGGTGCACTTTCCAATATTTAAGGGCAATACAGTTTAAGGTACAGCAGTCAAAAAATAGCTTTAAGTCCTTTTTGCAAAAAAAGATAATCATTCGGCACTATAATGCAACCAACATTATTATCCTATCTATTAATTGCGGTGACCTATCAAAAAAGGGAAATCGGCTGCAAGAGTTTCGCATTCTTTTTTTTATATCTTTTTTATCGCAGAATCAAAGCGTGTTAGCAATGTATCCCATAATATTAGGCAATCTAAATTTTTAGTTTCAGTATTTTTTTTTGAATTAACAATGTTTTGCGAAATTATTCAAATATTTGCGCCAAAAACAGCTGTTTTTACGAACGTAGATAAATTTTCGTCATGTTACTACTTTTGATTCAT
Organism: Chorisops tibialis; assembly: GCA_963669355.1. Taxonomy (NCBI): domain Eukaryota; kingdom Metazoa; phylum Arthropoda; class Insecta; order Diptera; family Stratiomyidae; genus Chorisops; species Chorisops tibialis. The sequence goes on from OY770264.1 coordinate 21,388,964, forward strand.
TTGACGTTTTGCTATCCTTGTCTCATATACTTCAGCCAAGGAGGATATAGAAAAAGAAGTGCCTGATAGGCTGTCTCATGTGGGAATACTTTTTGATTCGGAAATTTTCGAAAATTGTGTCCAAGCTTAACTTGGCTTCAAACTTTTATAAAAAAAAAACCGAAATTTCGAGCATTTCGCCAGTATGGGAGGGGAATACTTTCATTCCCATTTTCTTACACGGCAAATCATGCTCATAGTCACTCCTTAATATACATATATCCTCCTTGACTTCATCCCAATGCAACTAACTCTGTTCAGCGTTGAATTGTCCATTGCTAAAGTGATTAACTTAGACGCAAGTCAAAAACCAATAAATACTGAAAAAATCAAGATTTCTAAAATAAAACACCAAAATACTTAATTGCACAATTTCGAATTTTTTGTTTTTTTAGAAGTGCTTGTACATAATTTCAAGTTGATAGCTTTTAGTTGTTTGGTGATAAGTGATTTCTTGAAAATGGTCGAGAAAATACTTTTGTATGGGAGGGGGTAGAAGTTCGTTACTATTTTAAATTTTTTTGCACTTTTTTAAACGAGTTTGCCAAATTTTGATTAATTGTAGTTTAAAATTTCAATCAAAAATTTTCAGTTTTTTTTTTTTTTTTATTTCACATGAAACATCAAAATAATAATTTGAACCATAACTGTTATCCACCGAAGATGGGTTCTAACCTGCACCACCTTCAGTGAATAACAGTTAAATTTCAAATTATTATTTTTCTTTATGTATTATATATCAAATGAATGTATGCACACGCACGTAGTCATTTGGAAAAAAAAATCAGCCGACAATTGGTTCTTATCCCCCCTCCCTTTTGTACCCCACTGAATCAAAAAAATTAAGATATTTTAACTTTTCCCCTATTAATCGATATACCGGAATGTTGAGTTTCAGCTTTCTATCTCTATTCGTAGTGGATATATCGCAATTTTCGACCTTAACCCTACCTCCGCCTCCCCTTTCACCCCATTCTCCACAAAACTTAAGGAATTGAAAGTTCCCCACATGTATAATCCACCTAAAAATGAATTCCTTATCTTTCTGAGATATGAGTCTTTGAATGCTCTTGGAGTGTACAGACGGATTTTTTTTTACATTTCTAGGCAAATTTAGTTATGAAACGCGAAAAAAAAATTTTTTTCAGGGTAGTAAATTTTTTGTTTTCTGTGTCGATCACAATTCTTTATCATTAGAATAATAATGTTAAATTGGCATCGTATAATGAAGCTTGACTCCGAGTTTTTTTAAATATTAAAAATTAATTCTAGTAGTAATAAATTGGCTAAAGAAGGGTCACCCGATTATCTGGATTATTTATTATTATTTACATTTTTTGGAGAACATGTGAGAGCACTGCAACCTTCGTGGCCTATTGTGCGTTTATTGCCCCTTTACCCTACCATAACCCGATAGATTTGGTTAATCTAAATATTTTTAATGGAGCCATGTTGGCTAATTCCTCTGTAGAAAGGAAACCTGTTGCTAGAAGTTTGTGTCTTTTCCTTGCTACTGCTTCACAGTGACATGGGGTGTGTTCTGCCATTTATGAGTCTTCGAGACAGAGGCGGTAGATTTCGGTTTCAGCTAAGCCCATATTTTTGAGGTAGTGGTTTACTCTACTGATTAAAGCACAGGATAACCAGGAGATGATTTGAAACAAATTTACAAAATTCGATGTACATTTAAATGGCCATAAAATCTAATTGATTGCGCGACTTTATATTAATAAAATTTATAAATATCTTTCTCAAGACTAAAAATATGTCAAACTTTACTATGTCAAAAAAGAAAAAAATCTGCTATATAGAAAACTAGCCGTACTCCAATATCGGCCTTCAGCCGGTATTTTACTACATCTAAAACTTATGGGGATTGTGGTTTGATACCAATAATTATTGCTGAACTTGAATCGCACGGGAACATCTGCTGCCGTGCTTCGCTGAAGTCATATTATTTTATCTCTAGTAAAATCTTTGAAAAAAAATTAAAAAAAAAATCCATATATCTGGGATTCAACCCGGGACGCGAATATCAGGTGAGCATTCTACCACTAAGCCACCAACGCTGACAAAGTTATTCTGCCAAAATGTAATCATCAACTTAATGTGCACAAGTTTTCAATGAGAAACCCTTAAAGCATTCTACCACTAAGCCACCGACGCTGATAAAGATATCTTGCCAAAATGAACTCATCTACTTACTGTAGATATTTTTTTATATATATTTCCTTTATTTTAAGCATTTTTTCGAAGATAAAAGATGTAATATTTTTTGAATCTGAAAGTTTTTATAGTACTTTTATGTTTCAAAAATTTAATACAAGAACGCAATTCTGTAGGAGCTACCGTTTGGTCTGAAAGTTCCCATCAGCCTATTATATCCGAGCATATATATTAGATTAGCACTTCCAAAATATGAAAAAATTCAAAATAAAACGTCATTTTTCATTTCATATATTTTATTAACAAAACTTATAAAAATTTAAAATATGTTCAATATAAACCCTATTCGTGACCTTGTTCTATTGTTATAGAAACAAAAAGTATATAGTCATCTTTTGAAATATAGTTAATAAATTTGTTTGAAAATGGCGATTTTTTGTAATTCTTAAGAACTACGAGTTTATGATCACAATTAACAAAATTTTTCAAATTTGTTCAATGTAAATCCTAGTAAATTTATTAAATTAAAAATACAAGATTTCATCATCTCGCACCATTAATCAGGAATATTCGTTCGAAAATAGGCTATTTCCGAAGAAAATAGATTTTTGCGACACACGGCCCCTTAATTTGAGCCGTTATGAAAAACTTTAGTTTTTAATTAAAGGCATTGTGGTTAATCAGTGATTCTTTTCATTAAGGTAGTTCCTATTTTGCCCGTTAAGCTAAGGCATTACGAAAATACAGTGATTTCACAAACAAAGGTATGACTTTGATAACTGATAAAAAAAGATTCACATGATATGAAACCATTAAATGCTCATCACTGCCGATAAAAAAATACGTGTCCCTTAGATTTCCGAGTTCTACTTCATATCGAAACCATAGTACACAGATATGTTAAGTGACGAAATTGGAGAAAATCGGGTTAGGTGACAGAATCAAGTTTTTATGTCTACTATCAAGCATGTAGTTGTGGCAAGTGATAAACTGATGAATTGATGACCAGGAGCATAGAAGAACTTTGAGGCAATTTATCTTAAAATCAACAGGTAGCACTTAACACATTTGTGCATTATAGTATCGATATATCAAAATTGCCAAAATCGGCGTGGGACACTTGGGAATGTTTCCTTGTCAATTGCAATTTTGACTTGAATAAATGGTATTTACTGGAAGATCTACCAGTATAGCGTTTTATGTATACACTAATCGCATAGTCGGACAATAAGATCTCACTTTAGTTTAAGTAAAATTTTCACGTATTGATATGTCTGTTGCCGGTCAATGTGTCACTCGATTTGAAAAGGAAAATGATGAAAAAAATTACTTACTAGCTGAGCCTTTCCCCTCCTGGGGCCCCGAAGAAGAAATCCTAGTAACGCTACTGCCTAAAGGAGATTAATTTGCGAGATATCACAACTTAAATTTTTTTACAGCACCATTTTCTTTTCTCCGCGCCCCTGCAGAAAGCAAAATTATGGTATTTTGAAAATGTTTACCACATTTCATTGTGTAAAAATTTCAATTTGCAACATTCTATCAGAGATAGATTATTTAGATTATTTTCTAGGTTTTAGTTCGAATTCCTCCCTCTTAAATACGAATTTGTAAACTTTACAGGAAAGCCGAAAATGTTACATTTTCGAAATCCTTTTAAAAAAAGATCAGATAAAACTGATTATTTGAAGAAATAAAGAAATTTCAAAAGACAATTCGATTTCGAGATAAGGTAATTTTTATTTCGAATTGTTGAAAACGAATTTTGTGTACCTAAAAGACAGGAAGCTGTTTATACCTCGAAAGCTATAGGAAATTCCCCTGCTGCGTTCGAGGTATTTTCCAATCGATTCACCATGGAAATGGCTCAAAATTGAAAAGCTGGGTTACGAGGTATTAGAATTACACCGACGATATATCGATATTTAGATGTTACAATAACGTTTTGCTAAGATCCGCTATTTTTTCACATAAAAAAGTGTATTATGCTAACCTCGCAAGTTTAGGAATTAACATGGGTGTAGCCTAGTCGGTAGCATGTTGGTCTACAATGCGAAGGTCGTGAGTTCAAATTCCGGTCGACGTTTAATTCCAGCATACTGCTTGCGTGGATAAATCTTGGTTACCTCAATCTCCGCAACTGAAAAATTCGTTGATAGTGCGAAGGGCTAACAACCCAACAATAATAAATAAATGTTAAGGAACGTGAAGATCAGAATTATCAACACCCTGCAGAAACGAAGGGCATTTTGAAAATTAAAATTCAATTACATTTCAAAACGATATTATAGTGGATTTTCATCGGTATAGTGGTTGACTAGTTAGTTCTTCTCAATTCTTGAGGGTACATTGCACCAGCTTCTTTCGTCGCCCTATTTTAATTGATAAATTTAATGTTTGCTTATAATTATCTTTCCTTAACAAATTGCCGCTAAGTCGAGGTCGGAGTCTTAAAAAAAAATAAATAAACAATTTTATTAAAATTATCACCTCCAGCAAGCTAAAACTTTTTCAACCCTTGACGAAAAATTAACAACCCTCAAAACGTTCTTACGCAAAATTTTAGGATAAATTGGTTATTTTCTAAACTTGGAAAGAAAATATTAAATTTCTCATCTAGAAAACGTATACGAAAACTTTATTATAAGAATTAATTCTGAAGAAAAATCAATTTGATAGGAGTGAATCTAAAAATAAAAGCGTAAGTACCTACCAGTATTGAATTTTCCTCGCTCACAAATAACCGCAACTGCAACAAATCGCGTCTAAATATCTTTCTGGATTTTAACTTCCTCTTATATTTATTTCCAATAAATGACGTGTACGTTAATTTGCGCTTGAAACAAACAAACAAAATTCTTAACTTCACGTATCTCGAAATGTTATCACTCACTACTTTCGTCCACCAGATAAAATAAGTTTAAATTTTTATTAAGATACACGAGAATTATCTTTTTATCACTGTCACTAAGAAAATTCCAAATTCCAGAAAAACATAAACTCTGTTTGCCCGATGTAAACAAAAATTTATTCAAATAAACGGCGATTATTAGCGAAAATAACGTGCTCGTTATAATTTTTCGTAATTCGTGTGAAGGCAACAACAACACCAGAGTGCAATAGGTAAGAAGGAAAAAATGTCACTGTTCAGGTAAATCGCTGTATGAACGTTTCAACCACGATAATTAGACTGAACAGAATTGTGAAAGAGCTTGTTAATCATATAAGATAGACTTGCGGCCGCATATGCTTGAGCTCAGAATTCTGTGTATTCCCCGAAAGGTAAGTATTTGGTACTGTCCATATCAATTTAGTAGGCAATAAGCTCCCCATTAGTACCTTACCATTACCCCAGGTAGATAAACGTATCGACTTGGATGTGAGGTAAAAAAAAATACACTTTAAGAAGCATTTATATAAATCACTTACACGTGACATCGATGTGTGCACGATTTTTTAACACTATACCCGATTGTATAATGCAAGCATGCATCATAGGGACCTGTATTGAATCTTATTGTGGTTACCTGTGCTCGTAATCCAAACAGGTAGGTACTCATTATCCCTTCTTTCAAATTTTATTTAATAACAAGAACCCATCATCTTTTAAAATGAACCTTTCAGACGGATTGTTTTGAGCATGTACCGACCTAAGCATTTGAGCAAATCCGTCTATATCGGTAATCTGGGATTTGTCTAGATATTATTACTATTTGATTGCAAAACTAATAAAATTGTTTGGTAACAGTAAAAAAATAATAGGACTACGATTGGGCGTAAAGCCTAATCATGCAATACTCTAGATGAAAGAGAAATTTTTTAGAATTTAAGAAATTTTGTGTGGGGAGTGGTAGTAGGGGTGACGGCATTGAATTTTTTTTTTATTCACATCATACTAGAGTTGCTACTAAAATATTTTATACAAAATTTAAGCTTCGAAAATTGAATAGGTACTGAAAAAATTAGTATATTGGATGTAGTGAAATTATGCAGTTTGTATGGGAGGTGGTAGAAGGAGTGAGAAGTTCTTAATGGCTTTTTTCTGAAATAGCTATAAGAATCATACAATTGACAAATCGCAGACCAGTAGCATTCATACTTTTCAAGAAAATCGACTTATTGTAAATTTCTAAAATAGTGTCATATTGTATGGGAGGAGGTAGGAGTACAGCTAATCGTCTAAATTTGTTGGTCTTACTAATAACTCTAAATAAATAATCTCTGCTCGATAAATGGTATATGTACTGAGTAAATTGCTCTATAGTATTTCAGCGAAAAGCTTAAATTGTATGGGAGGTGGTAGAAGGAGTGGGGCGAGTCGGTAGAAGGGATGGGTTGATGTTAATAATTTTTTAATTGATTTGAATTACATTCAAAATTCGCTGTATAGAATGTTAATTTCATAGACGAAGTAAATTCTAATGAAATTGGGGGTATTTTATATTCTTGAAACCACACATTTGTATGGGAGGGGGTAGAAGAGATGAAGAAATCGTAAAATTTGTGATGCGTTTGTTATGTCGTACAAAATTCAAGTTCATAACTTTTAATTTGTTGGTTTGATTTGGAAATTGATCGAAATCATACTTTTGTACCGAAGGGTTTAGAAGCGCGAAAGGGATTTCAAGCCTTTTGATGGAACTTTGTTTTCAATATTTTTTAAAGTGTTTCCAAAAAAATATCAAGTTGATAGTTTTCAAAGATAAAAATAATTGATTTCTTAAAAATGGCCGAAAAAAAATAATTGTATGGGAGGGGGTAGAGGTGTAGAAGAAATTAGACCAGTTGATATTTCAAACTTTTATGCATTTTTTAAAATGAATTTTCCAAACTTTCAAATTTGAATCAAAAATTTTGAGTTTTTATGTTTTTTTCAATACACATGAAACACCTCGAGCAGGTTAAGACCCCCGTACAAAAGAGTTCTGGCCCAAAATATTATTTTTTTTTGTGTATATCAAATGGATGTATGCAGGTGCAATTTGAGCTTTGTATCTTTTACTAGAGCCTTAAAAAGAATTTTGAAAATGTTCGACACTTTGGCCTCCCTCAGCTTACAACCTCGCGCCCCCCTACTTTTAAAATTTTACCAAAAATAAAGATTATAGAGCTATACAATCTGACAAAATTTCAACTTAATATCTGTATTAGATTTTAAGATATAACCGTTTGAAATTTTGAAATGCTTCACTCTTACCCCCACTACTATAAAGTCCAAATATTATATTTTTCTCATATTTCGTTAGGGCAGCTTAATATAGATTTCAAGTTTCAATTACACAGCTTAATAAATAGTTTTTAAGTGTTTTTCTTTGCAACCCTTATTATAATTGGACTCCCTCTAATGATTATGGTAGATCTGTATGCCACCTTTTTGGTCCTAAAATATGAATTTTCTATGGTAAACAATTCCAAAGAGTCATTTGAAAAAAAAAATTGGCCAAATTTTGGACCCCAATGGATAAAAAATAAATAAATTATTTTTAGAGTTTGTCCCACTATAAGTGTGATGATTTTCAGTTTCCTAGCTAGAACCATGGTTGAGATATTTGAATTCTTAATTTTCGGTTCCAGCGCTCCCTCGCTTCCCCCTTAACTCCTACACCCCCTGTAATTCTACCCCGCTAACTTTTCGAATCTTACATTTCTCTTTCAAAATGTCCATGGTCTAAGAACCAACCATTGCTGCACAGTTTTTAGTCATGACCGTGATCTTATACGCTCGATCAAAAAAGGATGGAGGTGGAGTACTCATTGCTATTAAAAACACCTTGCCATCGTCACGTTGTCCGGACTAAGATTCTTTTCCTATTCGACACCATCTTCTCAAAATTAAGGCCTCTTGTGGTCGATACCTTTATATTTGTTGTGCCTATTTCCCATGTTGCTGCGATGTGGGAACTATCAAAAAGGTCTTTCACAATCTTTCCGCATTCATCAACTCGGCCCGACTCTAACTACACATTTCTTATTTGTGGGGACTTCAATCTTTCTGACTTAAAGTGGAATGCTGACTGGCCACGCCCCGGACTGTCTTTGTCTACCGCAGACTTATGTGTTGATCACTTTATGAGCCTGTGTGCATTAACTCAACACAGTAAAAGCACTAATCATCGTGGAACGAATTCTTGATCTAATTTTTTCCCAATATTAATGTTTCCCAAATCAGTTTTGGCACCTCCATTGGATTAGTGCCACCCGACCCTTACCATCCCCCTCTCCAGATCAATGTGCAAATTATCGACTCCCCATCTTAATAGTGCGATCAAAAAATACAACTACTACAATGGTAATTATAAACAAATTGGTCGTGAAAGTGGTAATGTCGATTGGATCGAACTATTTAATAACAAAAGCTCTGAGGAATCTTCTATGCAACTACATATATTCCATTCTTGATGAAATTATTCACCAGAATGTTCCCTGTCGAGGGACTTCTAAATAAGAATACCCAGAATGGTTCAACCACTCAGTTATTAAAGCTCTTCATAAAAAGTATAAACGTTCTTCCCTCTTATCTGACTATGATAACTTCTTCTCTCAGCGTAAGTTGGATATCAAGAAGACTTTCTCTAAATACATTTCAGAGCTCTGGTCACACGTTAGAAAGCGTAGAAAAAATCATTCTTTTCCTTCCCAACTTAAGTTTGGGGATATTACAACTTCCACTCCGCAAGAAATGTATGAACTTTTTGTCAAATACTTTTCCTCTGTGTTTAGCTTCTCCAACAAAGACCTATCATATGAATTTTTCATCCCACCACAGAACTCCATCAGTGAATTGCCCATTAGCGAGAGTAATATTATCTCCATTATCAATTCCCTAGATCCAAAGACCAGTGGCGGTCCTGATGGGATTCCTAATCTCTTTGTGAAATTTGATTCATCGAAGCTTTCGGTGCCACTTTATCTCTTATTCAAAAAATCACTCGAGGAAGACTCTTTCCCTGTTTGCTGGAAGTTAGCTAACATTGCACACATTTAAAAAAAAAGGAGGCAACGAAAATGTCTGCAACTATCGCCCAATTTCTACTTTAAGCTGCTTCGATAAACTTTTTGAAAGATTATTCCACAATGCGGTCTGGAAGAAACTTAATTATTTAATATCACCCGCCCATTCGTTAAAAGAAGATTAACTTGCACCAATGTATGTGACTTCGTAGCACAATCCTTGGACCATCACAACACTGTTTATGTCATATACACTGACTTTTCGTAAGCTTTTGACACTGTTCTTATTCTTATTGCAAAACTTGAAAGGTACGGTATCACTGGTTCTCTCCTAAATTGGTTTAATTCTTACCTCACGGATCGTCGTCTGCGAAGCTAGAGTGTAGCCTAGTGAGTAGCGTGTAGGTCTACAATGCGAAGATCGTGAGTTCAAATCCCGGTCGACGCATAATTCTAGCACACTGCCTGCTTGGGTATATCTTAGTTACCAAAATCTAAGAAAATGAAAATTCGTAGATAGAGAGTTGAGCGACGGGCTAACAACCCTTTCACAATGACAAATAAAATGTTAAGGGCCGTAGTGCCATTGTAGAAGAAGAAGGATCGTTGTCTGCGAATTACGTTTAATGGACATACATCTTCTGAGTTTCTATCTAACTCTTGTGTTCCACAGGGATCTATTTTTGGTCCGGTGCTATTTGCGCTCTTTATTAATGATCTGTCCCAATTCTTATCATCTAATTGTCTCTTACATATACGCGGACGACCTCAAAATATTCCGTGAAATTTTCTCTTACTCTGACTGCTTGGACCTCCAGACTGACTTGTCTACTTTGTCTCGTTGGTGTTTTAACAATGATATTTGTCTGAACATTGAGAAGTGTTTTCTAAGGAGTTTTTCGTATAAGACTACCTCTGCTGTCCTCACACACTGTATTAAAGGATCCTCCCTTGTAGCAGTATCTACAATAAAGGATCTAGGAGTGACGTTCGATCGCAAGCTTAAATTCGTTAATCATTATTTTGAAATTACAAATAAGGCCTATAGGCTTGTTGGGCTCGTCCTTCATACGATAGTCCAGTTTAACAGTCCAAGAACAGCAGCCCTGCTATTTTCCACTCTCGTCCGTAGCATCTCGAATACTGCTTCATCGTGTGGAACCATGCTTGCCATGTTGAGGCCGTCGAATCCGTTCAGCGTAACTCGCAACCCGTTTTATAGAGATTAAAAAAGCCTCATATCAGCTACAATGACAGACTTATAGGACTTCAACTCCAGCCTTTGCATCTATGGCGGACCTTTCTTGATGCTTGCTTCCTCTTCAAACTTTACAATTACTTGCTTAATACCTACCTCTGCAATGACCTGAATACAGATATTTTCTATCTTCCTCAAGCTTCACTCTATATTTACTGTCACTCCCCGATGTTGAGAATGCAAAGGGACCACGATCAACTTCAACTTGAATCTTTAACTACTTCTTTTGTTTTATTTAAAAATAGAGTAAAACTATAATCTTTAATGTTTGAATTCTTTTCCTTACTGTTATAATATTTCTGCTTCTGTTTAAATAAATTTAAAAAATAAATAAATAAATCACTATGCTTTCGTTCTAATCTTCTATTTATAATTTTACGAATAGAAAGCAAATTGTGAGGTTATATAAGGCATTTCTCAAGGAAGCCACATACGGACTTTATTTTTTGTCTGGTGTATTTCTGAAAGGCTTAAATTTGCTGGCTATCTTTTGTACGCCGAAGGCGTTAATTTTTTACAAATTCGCTAAAATATCAGGTTCATGTGATTTTTCTAGACTACAAGATGTTATAAATGAGCTCGACAGTTGATGCGAAATTAATTTATTAGAACTTTATTTTAATAAATTCAAAATGTTAGAGTAACCCTAACTATACCGATCCAATGATCATTAAATTAGGTCCATAAGTTATAATCGATCCGCAAGAAAATTTAAAATGATGGATTTAATTAAATTATAATTTTGAAAAAAAAAAACAAGAAAAATTTATTGGGAATAATCTTCACAAGGTTATTAAGCAATTTCCTTGAACATAAGATGCAATCATCTTATTTTATTTACTCATACAAATTCTGCAAAATTTCTCTGTAAAATCATTTAACAATGTTTCAAAGTCTGTATCCCTTGAACTAATTACCTTAAAAAGTAGGTACAGAAAATTTTCTCAGAAAAGCCTCGAACTTTTTCGAACTGATGCAAATGGCCAATGAAAAGTGAATTCGATTAAATGACGACAATTTGTTGTTCTACCTCGTTTATACTTATAAAATCGAATTACATCTGCAATGAGACATAAAATCACTTGTATACACCGAGCGTAAAATTGAATACCATGTAACTCGGTATTGTTCACCTAGAAACTCCATTTAAGTTCATTTTCATGACAAGTTGCACTTGCAAGCATCGATGAACATTTATGGGATCCATCCGATGCATATCGCACATAACTATACTTATCTACTTACTTGTATGAGCTAACTGCAGACTCTTAAGGGCCTGGAATTTAAAAAAAAAAATGGAATGAAAAAAACGAAGTCGTTTATAGCACAGACCAGAGGACCATGAGCCATTTACTTTTTAGTTTGAAGACAAAATTAATGAAGTCATTTAATAATGATGATATCATCTTGGAATTTTTCTTGAAATTTTACTTGAGCATTACTCGATTTATGTTATGATGAAACCAAAAAGAAGGATTTCGTATTATCTGGACATAATTCCAGACTTTTTAGATATAGACCCAAGCTGTAAGCTCCGTTGCATAAGGATATTGTTTTATTATAATTGTGTGCGTTCTTAATCGAAGCAAAATGTATACTCGTAAAAGCAAAAGATGAAGATTCAAACACGAAAATGCACTGGTATTGCAATAGATAGCCGCGAGAATTTCGTACCTTAGGCTTTATTAAAGCGCCTGGCTCATTCAGAAGATTGAAATTTTTGGTTTTTGTGTTTTCGCCCTTATTATACTCTAGATGAAATCTGAGAGTATTATAAGTTTGCCGCAAAGTTTGTAACGCTAAGAAATAATGCTCGAAGAAAAAAAATATGATCACTCAAAAATCTCAAAACCGAATGTCCTTCCGTCCGTCCGTGTACTCTCTAGTTAAAGAACGCGTTGAGCTAGAAAGTTCAAATATTGTGCACGTCGTGTTTCACAAAAACGTAAAGTGATGTGAGTGAAACGGCCAAATCGCTCCACCCCTTCTACCCCCTCCCATGCAAGATGACACATTCTACACACATTTTGACAGTAAACAGATTTGCTCAAAAAGTGTACAAGCTATTGATCTGAAATTTGGAATTTATTATTTTTGTGCTAATTTCAATCTTCGGTATAAAAATTATTCTTGTCCTCTCCTTCGTTTCACCACCTCCCACACAACCTGAACTTTTTCATATAAAATTTATGGAATTATTAGTAAGACCAAAAAAATTAGACTATTAGCTTTACCCCCTCTCGTACAAAATGAAACAATTTCGCAATTCGACAATAAACGGATTTGCTCGAAAAATCATAAAAGCTATTGATCTGAAATCTAGAATGTATTACTTTTATGATGATTTCAATCTACTGTATGAAAATTATTTGTGTCCTCCTCCACCACCTCCCATACAAACTGCACTTTTTCATGAAATGCTCTGAATCAATTTACTCAGTGAACATAAAATTTATAGTACTGAAATTGTACACTAAATATTTATTTAGAATTATTAGTAAGACCAAAAAATATAAACGATTCTACCCCCTCCCATGCAAAATGACACAATTTCGCAATTCGACAATAAACGGATTTGCTCGAAAAATCATAGAGGCTATTGATCTGAAATCTAGAATGTATGACTTTTATAATTGTATAAAAAGTCTTTCGATTCCTTCCGCCACCTCCAATACAGACTGCGATTTTTCATAAAATATTCTTAATAAATTTATGCAGTACGTATAAAATTTATCGAGCTGAAATTGTGCACTAAATATTTATTTAGAATTATTAGTCAGACGAAAAAAAAACTAGACGATTACCTGCACTCCTTCTAGCCCCTCCCATACAAGCGGACACAATTTCGCAACTTTACAAAAAATCGATTTTCCTGAAAAGTATGAATGCTACTGATCTGCAATTTAAAACAAATCAATTGCACAATAATTATTATTTCTGAAAAAGTCACTAAGAATTCGCCATGCAAACTGTGCAATTTTCATAAAATCAATACACTAATTTTCTCATTACCTATTAAATTTTTTAATCCTAAATTGGGTATAAAACATTTTGATAGCAACTCTAGCGTGATGTGAAAAAATTAGTTCAATGTCGTCGCCCACCTCTACCACTTCCCCAACAAAGTTTTTTGAAATCAAAAAAATTCTCATTGAAAGGGAAGATTTCTGGATTGTACACTGTTACGCTTTATTATTCGTAACGTTTCGGTCTCTGCTGAGATCTTTATCGACTAATTGACAATTACAGCGGACTATTATTTGTATACAGAATGGGGTTAATTGGATGTGGAAAGGGTAATTTAGGGTTAAATTAATTTATTGAGGTTAGTTAATTGGTATCAAATAGTTAAATTAGTTAAGGATTTCTGGGTACGGATTTTATTCATACTCCGTACCCAGAAAACCTCAACTAATTTAACTATATTTGCCCCCCTCCACCCCCCTCCACTCCTTATACACCCTCCCATACAAATATCGAAATTTTAAGAAATTGATTTTTCTTCGAAACTATTTAAGCTATCGACAAAAAATGTTGGTCAACGTATAATGATGTAAATATCATTGGCATCACAAAATATTGATGTGATCCCCTCATTCCTTCTACCCCCTCCCATACAAATGCACAATTTTGAAAAATCCTCTTTTTCAATTTCCATTTAAACTAGCAAAACGGAAAAGACGAATTTTTGTCACAATTAATTTTAATATAATTTTAATCTATTTTGAAAAAATTATCTACTTCACCTCCCTCCTTCTACCCTTCCCATGCAAATTTCACGAAATTTTTAAATTTCAATTAAACTAATTTTCTTTGAAACTATCAAAGCTATCGACTTAACGTTGTGTAAAAAGTCTAATAATAGGTCTACCGGTCCTCGTCCGATTACCGAAGTCAATCAGCATTGGATGGGTGTAGTACTGAAATGGCATCCCGCATATATGTTCCCACTTTATTTTATATGCGTTAACGGCAACATACAAACATGATTTTTGGTTTGTGCACATCTATGTCACAGTATCGAAACTAATTTCATTTTCACATACATATACCAGGCGAAGCACATAAAGCGCAACATTTTTTGAGAGATTCCATACCACGACCGTAGTTCACCTCCGTATAAATAAATTTTCTTACCAAAACAAATTTCAATCTTGCGTACCGTAATCATTATTAACAACAATCGAATAGTTTAATATTTTTTAATTTATTAGTCATGATGATAATTATACGTTAAAAAATATAAATATACACATAAAATTTATTACAATTAAAATATAGCTCGACAAAACAGTATTACTTGTAGTTTTCTATTATCGGATATCACAATATCTCATAAAAATTTATTCTTAGAATATAAAAAAATAATAATAGTTTATAGGCTTAACTAATCAATATAATAGGCAGTATAAACATTATTTTTCAATACATTTACGTCTTTAGATGTGTTTGCTAGTTTTGAACTCTTCTCATAATCGACTTTCTTTTTTCTATAAAATAATTGTATATCAACACTATTGGTAAAGTTACATTATTTACACATCGAAAAAACATGTCATCCTCTCATTTATATTTTTATATATATATATCTATTTATATTTTTATTTACATGAAAAACATTTATGGCAATTAAAATGGAATAAATTTTTAGTTTTATATCCATGATCATCTTATCACAGTACAGATCGATGTGTTATCAGTTCATTTCGTGACTTTACCAAAATCTAGTAGAATTTTTGTGCGTGTCATTATTTTTAGTAGAAATATTAAAACTTTAAATAAACGAGTAATTGAATAGAATTTTAAATGTTTAGTACTCAGATAAAACATAGCCTCGTTACAATCAAATAAGCGGCCATAATTATTTTTATTAAAAAAAATAATGTCGCTTTATTTGTCTGTTCAACATTTCTTTTTCTTTTTTTGAGAATAAGTCTGGAATAGTTAGTACTAGAGATACTCGAAACACACTTCAGTGGTGCCCAACGTGGGGCAATTTTTGGTAATTTGCTCTCGGAAAATTTTATTCCGGATAAAAGTGCGTAGTAGTGTTGAAGAGGAAAGTGGCTACGAATGCGTGTGTGCTCCGTAAGACCTTCCAAATTCAATCGGAGGTAGAAAATTTCGTCTTTGAGAAATTGCGAAATTTTATAATAAAAAGGAAGAGTACCGTAATAAATTGAAACCGGTAGTTTTGGAATTCCGGTTAAAAACTTAAAAACCGTGAAAATTTTCCGGAATCGTACGGACGGCCACAGAATAGATGGTCCACGGTCCGATTCCGTTTAAAGTACGATTTCTCAGAGTGGTAAATCATTGCTTTTCTGGAAATTTCTTCTGGAAGGTTTATGTGACCAGTTAATAAGATAGTAAGTGGAGTTTCGTTCAAGACGAATCCAATAAATAAATTGGACTTCTCAGTTTTATTTTTGGTAATCAAGTATTAAGTAGAGTTTCGTTTAGACAGGTGTAAGAAATATATCCTCAACGTCTACGTTTGTTAAGGTAAGTTATTGGCTGGGCGAGTTATACAGGTTAGACTTCAAGTGAGAATGGAAAGGGCAGACGTGAACCGGCTTTCGGGTGACGAGTTGAAATACGAGTTGGCGGTTTTCGTACTCAGCGGGACAACGGTGGATGAAATGCGGAAGCTGTTGCGTTCAACGCTGAGTCGCCAAGCGAGTTTTTCACTTCCGGAATATCCGTTCAGTTTCGAGGACGATAAGGGAGCGGTAGACGGGAAACTGGAAGAGATTGGGGAATTGGTGAAGGCATTTACGGGAGTCGAAAACTCGGCAGAATTCCGTAAGATAAACGCCAAAGTGGCATGGCTCTAAGGCGGCTCACCAGAACCCTAACAACGGAACCGGAAGAGCGAGATTTCGTAGTAAACTCAAGGCAAGCTTTAGCGAGGTTGTGCACCGAATTGGACAGGAAGGTGGAGGTAGACGAAGAAATGGAAGAGGATGACGACTTGGCTCCACCGGGCGGCACTTCATCACCGTTCCCACGAGAGAAACGAGAGGAGGGACAAAGTTCTCCTAATTTCGTTCTAATAAGCCAGTTACCGACTAATACAAGGCCAACTGTAGAAACTAATAAAACGACGGAACCACCCAAGGAAATACTCACGCCGGCGAACCGAGAATCACTCGGGCATCTACAGTACCAATTTATAAATGGGCTGTGAAGTTTTCGGGCTCGGCAAGGGAATCCTTGAGCTGCTTCCTGGAAAGAGTGGAAGAACTTCGTGAAGCACGGGGCTGTTCTGAGTTGGATCTCTTTCAATCAGCGGTGGACTTGTTTAAATGAAATGCCCTGATATGGTTTCGGGCCAACAAACGCTTTCCAAAAGACTGGAATGAGCTGGTGTGGAGGCTGAAAGAAGAATTCCTACCACCAGATTACAACGACAGACTTCTTTCTGGAGGAGATTCGTCACCGGACACAAGAGGCCAACGAGAGCATAGGCATGTTCGTCAGCGTAATGCTACGGCTATTCGGTTGGCTGAGTAGCACCTGCACCGAATCGATGAAACTAGCGTTCATTAAGAAAAATTTGGCGTCATTCTACTCGGCCCAACTCGACCTCTTAGAAATTCAGACAATTCAACAATTGGTGTCTACCAGCAAGAGACTAGAAGAGGCACGTTTTTCGGTGGAAAATTATGTGCCCCCACCTCAACGCCAAAACCTATTGGAACCCGATCTCGCCTACGTCGGTCTATCAGGACAAGTCGAACGTTTACACATAAACACAGACCAGAAACGACCAAAACTAAATGCAATGGATGCGCAACGTACTGGGGACGGGGAAAGAAGTAACATGCGTTGCTTCCGGTGCCGAAAGATAGGCCACCTGGCCAACAAGCGCAGGTGTATCCCGAGCAGATTCTAGATCTGGAGGAGGCACAGTCTTATGCAGAGCAGATCCTAGACCTGGCGAAGCGTCAGTGGCAAGAAATTAGCTGCAAAGGTGCTATGTAAGATCTTGGAGAGGAGAAAAAGTCAAAGAGGGGTCAAGATCCACCCCATCGGTGCCACTTGGCATCCGCATTTAAGAAAAATCGAAAAAGCTGTAAAAATAAAAATATAAAATTATAAAAATTTTAAAAATAAATATATAAAATTATAAAAATAAAAACTATAAAAATATAAAATTATAAAAAAAAATAAAAATAAATTAGGAGAAATGAAGGTTTCAAATGTGGTTAGCCATTTATGTAGCTCCTTAAGCCTAGGATGTAATTTATTTGTAAGTACTTTAAGTATTTTGGTGAAGGACATGAGAGAAAAAATATCTCCTTCACCATTTTAGAAAAATTTAAGTTGTTAGAGCTGCTAGCTCAATTTTCGCGTTTGTACGATATTCCCTTTTCAATTCAGGGACTGGACCAGGCTGTTTCTTTTCTGAATAGTGCACAGATAACTATTGACTCTCCTACTATAGAAACTCTAGAGGATAAAGTTGTATCCAGAAAAAGTACTGGCAATGGCTCTGACAGAATATTGCAGGAAATACAGCAGGATGAAGTGATGGAATTAGTAGAAGACACAGGTGTTACCAGAAAAACTAATGGTAACAGATCGTTTGTAGGAAATGGGGTATTACAGGAAAAACAGAGAGGCGTGGTATAAGTTCAGACTAGTGAGGGATTAGAAAGAAATATTGAGATTTTATCAAGACAGGAGACTTTTTTTAAAAAGTTCAAACTGAGAGGTGTAAAGATGGTGTTCCGACTTAAAGAGTTCAGACAGGATCCAGTTAAAGAGCTTGAGAGCATTTTTGACAGGATAGTAGAAGAGTTAGCTTCCAGCTCGGTTCAGGGAAGTAAAATAATTATTGCAGACACGAAGATAATTAAAAAAGATTAAATGTTTGATAATCTGAAATGTGGAGGAAAGGATTTTTTTTTATCTTAAGAGTAAAACAATTTTTCATATTATATTTTTTATTTTTTAAATTTCAAGTAACAATGTTGCTAACTATTCATAAGTTGATAGTCGCACTAAGTATTGTTATATTTTCAATTTCTGAATATGATACATTAAAAATCTGAAATCAGAGAATAACAATGTTGTAAATTTTAACATTGTTAAAAAGGTAATTAAAATGAAACAGAAATTAAAACAATGTTTGTCATGTAAAATAAATTTTTATTTTTTAATTTTTATTTTTATTTTTTAATTTTTATTTTTATTTTTTAATTGTTTTTTACAAATTTTACCATTATGAACCCTCCTTTAGCATCATCTTTGCCCTCAAATATAAAGGATTGAGGAATTTGGTTTAGTTCCTCAATCTGTCGCTGGTTTTTTATCTTCTCAGAGAATAGTGGGGGTAGGTAGACATATTCGCCTTTTTGCAGATGGACAGTGACACGCAGTCCAAATTTGGTCTTAACCAAATTAAAATGTTTGATAGGATGTTCTTTACCTATCTCTAAAGATGTGATAGACACCAAGATGTCGTAACCACTAGACGCGGTGTCACATAACAAATCGTATGTGTTCTGAAAATCAAAAATAAAAATATTATTTTATAAATTAAAAAAGTTATAGTAATATTATCTATTGTTATTCAGCTTACCATAATGATTCGCAAGAGCGGATTGAATGTGTGGCTACTAAAAACTTTCAGTATTTATACACAAATTTATGAAAAATTCACATAATTTAAAATTATTACAACATACATATAACTGTACGGAAAAGTTTCCCAGTTATCTATTTTCTTGTTTTATCTCTTAGATTTAAATAAATATAGATATAAAAGTTCAGTTTCAATAATAATATATTACCATACAATGTATGTTTTATATTGCTTATGCTGTGAGTAAAACTGTCAAGAGTAGTAATATATGAAGGAAAGAGGCCAGGTATTCAATTTTATGCAAGGTTTTTATTTTAGTTAGCAATTATTTTAATATGAAATAGATTGAAAGATTGAACTATTCATTTCATGTTCAGATAGGAAAATTTGTGTCTGTAGAAATATTTGATACATTAATACTTGTTTCAGGTACTAGTTATTAGTAATAAATAATAGTAAGAGTTAGACGATAAGCTAGACGGTATCAAGATATGTTTTTATAGAAAACATATAAATTTACTGCTACAGTAATAATTTAACGTATGATAGACTTTCATTTTCAGATAGTTGCATTATACAATGTATTACTATTAACTGGTTAACACAAAGTCTATTAAAGCTATGAAATACAAAATAGAATAAGATAATCATTTTTGCAGTCTTGTATACGATTATCGGAAAATTAAAAAGTACTGACTATGGAATAGACCCCGCTTAAAATATTGTGTGAAATAATCGTAGAATTTTATATAAAAACCCGACAGAAGCTAAATGAAGTCATACGCTATCACGATTATTGTTGAGGCTGTTTATCATTAATGGTGCGATAGGACAAATCAGACTTTGGTCTCCTTGGTCTCATGAAGTCGTTTCGATCCAGCCGCTAATTTTTAAAACGGCTTTGCTGTCTTCTGGCCGGTTACCACTCATCTCGATCCAAAGGCAGTATCCACCAGCCGCTAATTTTTTAAAACGGCTTTGCTGTCTTCATCATATTCATCATCAATGGAGCTTTCCCACTGACTGCGTGGTTTACATACTGATCGGTTACCACTCGTTTTGACTTTAAGAACACGTTTGGAAATTCTTCTGGAACGTCGTAAAGTTGATACAACTCATGGTTGTACCTTATACGTCATACCGTTCCAACCAGAGATGTATGGATACAACAGCATGAAATCACACGAGAGCAAAGATTTTTTAAATTGGTACAACAAAGTTTCTTCAGGTATCTTTAACAATAAATTGGAGATGTTAAAATATTGTGTAAATGTTGTCAATATACTGCGATTAGGTTGTATTCGCTTCATGCATGAATTTCTGACTATAACTGGAATTAACCCTTTTATTGAAAGTCTGACTATAGCATTGGCCTGTATGCTTGTTTACAGAAAAAATTTTTTAGGTATAATGCCAAAAAATGGCTACTATAACGTTAAAAATTATTCTAGAACTTCATTAAAATGGCTTACTTATAAAAGTTGGGGGGAAATGACGAGATTGTCTCTGCTATAAACAAGGGTGAAGTGAAACTTGAAAAAAGTGGGTTCCGTGTAGATGGTTTTAATGCTAAAACTAATACAGTATTTGAATTTCTAGGAAATTTTTGTATCACGGTTGTAAAGAATGTTTTAAACTAGAAGAAACCTCTATCATTCCAAATTTTAATCTGGAAACTTTAAAACAAAGAAACGAAAGCACGAAAAGAAGAATTGAAACAATTAAAAACTGTGGCTATAATCTTGAATATATTTGGGAATGTGAGTTTAAAAAATTCTTAAAGACAAATAAAGAGATAGAAAAGAAGTTAGATAAAAGTGTATCAAACATTACTCTACCAATAAATCCAAAAGATGCCATTTTTGGTGGTCGTACCGAAGTGTTCAAATTATATCATAAAGTAAAAGAACATGAAATAATACGATATTTAGACTTTACAAGTCTTTATCCATACATTAATAAATACTCTCCGTACCCAATCGGGCATCCTCAAATTTTTCGTAATAATAATATACCTGCTTTATCAGATATACTTTTAATGCATGGTTTAATTAAATGCACAGTTGTCCCGCCATATAATCTATACATTCCGGTTCTTCCATTCAAAAATAATAAAAAGCTGTATTTCTTACTATGTCGAAAGTGTACTGAATTGAATAACGTATTTAACTGTGAACACATAGAAGAAGAGAGGGCTTTCACTGGTACGTGGGTCATTCCCGAAGTAGCTTTAGCTGTTAAAAAAGGGTATAAAATAAAGGAAGTATTTGAAGTCTGGAAATATGAACATACAGAGTATGATCCAATTTTAAAAACAGGAGGTTTATTTACTGAATATGTTCAAACTTTTTTAAAAATTAAACAACAAGCTAGCGGATGGAATAGTAAGCTTTCTTCGGAATCTGATAAAGATGAATTCTTAAAAACTTACCAATTGAGAGAAGATATTGTTTTAGAAAGAGAGCTTATTGAGAAAAATCCTGATAGACGGATACTGCTAAGATGTGTCTTAATTCTTTGTGGGGTAAATTTGCACAAAAAGAAGATAGAACACATACAAAGGTTATCAATAATTATAAGGAGTTTTGTGAGTTTATTGATTCACCAGGTATAGAAATATGTTCTTTATTTCCTGTTAATGAGGAAACCATGTGGATCACTTAGAGATATATTAAAGGAAATATGAATATGCTTTCACACGTTAACATACCAATTGCTGCCTACACTACAGCGTTTGCAAGACTCAAACTTTATGAAGTGTTAGAAAAAGTTGGTATCGATTTACTTTATTGTGACACTGATAGCTTGATTTTTGTTGATAACAAAAATACTGCTTCATCATTCTTAATATCAGATTTTTTAGGTGATTTAACAGACGAAATTCAAAGTTTCGGTCATGAGGCCTTTGTTTCGGAGTTTGCTAGTACAGGTCCTAAGAGTTACAGTTTAAAAATTGAGACAGAAGAGGGTTCGCAATATATTACAAAATGCAAAGGTATAGTCTTAAATTTTAAAAATTCCCAAGTTGTTAATTTCGATCGTTTCAAGACGATGGTGATTGGGAATGAAGAAAAAGATATATATATCGAAAACGACCGAAAAATTAAACGCGAACGTCCAGGAGTTGTTATATCTTCACCCGAAAAGAAACATTTTCAGTTTACATTTGATAAAAGAGTCGTTAAGAATGAATATTTCTCTTATCCATATGGTCATAAGAAAATAAAATTAAACGAATAATATAAGTTACATGAAAATAAAAATAAAGATATTAAGTTTAATAAAAACAAAATTATATACATAAGTTTAAATATTAATATTTTGTATAAGTTTATTGAAATTAGGTTAAAAAATTAATGTTAAATTATTGTGAATTTAATTTATATGAAAAAAAATGTATAAATATAGAGTGTGTTAGAGAAAAAATGTTTATTTTTGATTTGTTCAAAATGGCTAATTTTATTTTTGATATGCAGTATGTTACCGGTAATAATAGACAATTGTTTTTAAATTAAAACATACCGATAACAGATCAATATGCTACATATACTCTCCCGGTCCATATGAAAAACCGCTTAAAAAATCATACAAATCCTATCTACCATCATTTTCTACCGTACTAAAGTTTATTACACTGATATTTCTGATATTTTTTATGGCGATCGAGTTCATCAACCTATACGATGTCATCTACAGATTGTAAACATGTTCGCTTTTCTGATCTTGTTTCGGTCAAATACATGATTACCTGGGATTATGCATATCGACCTAGCAGAAAGGGTAATTGGCAGAGCTATGTATTAGACCGACTCAAGTTTCAACGCAAAATTTTATCAATGGAGGAATTACTACAACCTATTTTAATTAAGAAATATAACGAATACTGTAATCAAAATAATAACTCTTAAAACATTAACTGTATAAACTGAAAACTTGTTTTATTACTACCCAGACATGATATAACATAACTCTATAAATACACAATAAAAACCTTATACACTAAAATCTGTTTTATTACTACATCCGTAGGTTAAGACAAATGGAAGACACAAAAAGATCTCATTACCACGATAACAGATCAACATACATATCATAAACAAACCGGCAAGCTGCAAGTGACTAGGTCAGTGTCTTGCATGCAATTTTTTCTTAGCGACTATTGAAAGACTCTACATTCAAGATCGGCGTACTTTTAAACCTGCCTAAAAGCACATGCTGGTAAAGTTGATACATCATAACCGGCATAAAAAGTCAATAAGTGACTTCCAGTTGCGTTATGATACCGCCAGAAAGTGAGAGGTATTGTTTATAAATAAAGGTAATGCTAGCATGTTTGTTGAAAAAAAAACACGTGTTAAAGTAGATAAGCAACTACCAGTTGCGTTATGATACCGGCAGAAAGTGAAAGGTGTTTACAAAGTTTGTTTACAATTAATCGACAGAGTTAGAGCCTGTCTAACTCTTCGCTCTAATATTAAAGATACAAAGCGGAGCTGGCCATGCATGCAAAATAGATAGTTGTTAAACTGCTTTCTGGATGTTGGTAGACTAGTTTTGTATATTGCTAGACTGCTTTCTGCATATAGTTCTCTCATTTCCACAGACTTTGTTTATAATATTTTGTTGGCACCGTCCATACGAGGTGTCTCCAATTATTCTGAGATTTTTTCCATAGAAAAACAGGTTAAAAAACAGGTTCCGAGGTGCCTCCAAAATAGGCTGTCCCTATCGCTCGAGGTAAAATGCTTAGGAGAGGACCCTTCCATACTACTTATCTCGTCTTCTATAGGCGGAAAAATTTCACATGGTGATCCTTCCCAATCTCTAGAGAGCTGGTGGGGATCAAAGTATCCCCATCACCACCGACAGCCGACGATAAAAGTTCAAATGTATTCTAAAAATAGAAAAAAACAATTAGTTAAGAATACAAGGAATATCAGAGCATACCACATCGATCAATAAGTCCGTAGGATGGATGACCCACATATAACACCTTTTTGGCCGAACCATTTGTATTGGCATATTTCAATATAATAAATTACAAAAATTAATCAAATTCGATATACTTAAATTTAATGAAAATTTTTATAAGAGACATTTTTATACTCTAGATGAAATCTGAGAGTATTATAAGTTTGCCACAAAGTTTGTAACGCCAAGAAATAAGGCTCGGAGAAAAAAATGAATGATACAGAAGTTCATATAATCACTCAAAAATCTCAAAACCGGATGTCCGTCCGTCCGTCCGTCCGTCTGTCTGTCTGTCTGTCTGTCTGTCTGTCTGTCTGTCCGTCCGTCCGTGTCCTCTCTAGCTTGAGAACGCGTTGAGCTAGAAAGTTCAAATTTTGTATACGTCGTTTTTAACAAAAAAGTAAGGTCAAGTTCGTGAACGGGCCAAATCGCTCCACCCCTTCTACCCCCTCCCATACAAAATGACACAATTGCGCAATTTCACAATAAACGGGTTTGCTCGAAAAGTATAAAAGCTATTGGAATGAAATTTGGAATATATTACTTATATGATAATACCAATCTACCGTATGAAAATTATGCGTGTCCTCTCCCTCCTTCTACCACCTCCCATACAAACTGTACTTGTCTTGAATTACTCTAAGCCAATTTACTCAGTGCGTATAAAATTTAGCAGGCTGAAATTGTGTACCAAATATTTGTTTCAAATTTTTAGTAAGACCAAAAAAAATTATACGATTAGCTTCACCCCTTCTACCCCCTCCCATACAAAATGACACAATTTTGCAAATTGATAATAAATGGATTTAATCGAAAACTATAAAAGCTATTAGCCTGAATTTTGGGATATATTACACTCATAATTATTTCAATCTACCGTAGAAAAATTATTTGCGTCGTCCCTCCCCTTCTACCCCCTCCCATACAAACTACACTTTTTCATGAAATGCTCTAAGTCGATTTTCTCAGAACATATAACATTTATCAAGCTCATATTTTGTAAGAAATACATAATTAGCATTTTCACTAAGATCAGAAAAAAATATTTGATTAGCTTCACTGCTTCTACCCCCTCCCATACAATATGACACAGTTTCACAACTTTACAAAAAAACGATTTTCTTAAAAAGTATGAATGGCACTAGTCTGAAATTTAAGGGACATATATTTTATAATATTCCTAGTTATTTTTGAAAAAATCACTAGAATCCCCCCACTCTTTCTACCACCTCCCATACAAACTGCACATTTTCACAAAATCTAACTCACTAATTTTCTCAGTTCCCATTCAGTTTTTGGAGTAAGCATTTTGTATAAATTTTTTCATAGTTACTTTAGCATGATGAGAAAAAAATTAGTTCAATGCTATCATCCCTTCTAATACTCCCCATACAAAATTTTTTGGGATCACTAAAAATTCTATCTCATCTAGAGTATTGTAAGATTGCGCTTTACGCGCAATCGTAGCCCTGTTATGTTTTTTTATTAATTTTGGAATTTTTTTTTTGTTACTTTAGTTTTAGGGAAAAACTGTAACAATGCTGATACGCATATGTTTAAATTAGAATCTACTAGAATGGCAGTAAAGTTTTGTCTTTGATTAGAGGATATTTTCCATGTTTTAACAAAAAAAAAAAAAAGAGGAAAAAAAAAAAAAAGAAAGACATAGTTTTGTACAGTACGATTTAGTAGCCTTCCTTCTCATGTCTAACGTAAAATTTTTTTTTGATTGAAATCTATTTTACGACCGATCTTAAATCAAATGCTACATTTATTAAACTCGATAAAATTGATTTAAATAAATCAAGTATAGTATAAACAGAAATAAAAAAAAATAAAATCAACGCGATATCCAAAGAGAATTCAAATCGAGATAGAACAATGTTAATACAAGGAAGTAGCTACGATCTATTGAACTTGAAAATTTAAGAAAAACAATAATCAAATAATCAAATCAATTTAATGAAATAAAAATATAATGTTCGCAAAATAAAATACGAAAAAATCAAATTTGATTGTCAAATGTTATCTAGATATTCGAACATTACATTACGCACAATACTATATCGCATTCAATTATTCAAGTAAAACTAAATAATACTCGACTATCAAAAACTCCATGTTTCATGAGCAATATAACGTATTTTGTCTTGCGATATATGAGAAAAAAAAAAAAAAATTAAATACATTCAGGGTTTAGTTTATTTCTTTTCTGTAAACTGTATAAAACGCAAACAAACGCATAATGTTTTATTAATTTACGTATATTTAAAAAGTTTATATTATGTATACAAAAAGAATTTTTGCAATTATTTTTTTTGAAACTAAAGAATATGCATAGAAAAATCAAATATTGGTGATGCATCAAAAGAAACAAATATGTAAAACCTTTTTTTTTCAAGTTAATTTTAAGCTTAGAGAAAATTACCTAGTAACAATTTATTGAAAATAAAAAATTGTAGAGCGTTATTAAGATGATTCATAGAATTATAAATGGAAAAAAAAACAAAATGATTCGATAATTTGATCAGTAAGAGGTCCCTCTAACTTCCACGAATCCTCCTCCTCTCTTTTGGGGCCATACGATGAAGACATAGTGGAAGATGTATGGCTAAGGTTGGGTGGGCAGGTTGGCGTCAAACCATCTGACGCCGTCGTCGAAACATCTGGTCGGGTCAATATCCAAGACCAGATGAAGTCCCTTTTTTTTCGTGTCTTCCCGACTTGGATAAGTCGACGCGGCGAGCTAACTACTCGCGATTCTTTTGTTATGACAGGCCACTTGGGTTTTATGACCTTCTTGTGCAGCGAACC
This sequence comes from Chorisops tibialis, assembly GCA_963669355.1. Classification (NCBI taxonomy): domain Eukaryota; kingdom Metazoa; phylum Arthropoda; class Insecta; order Diptera; family Stratiomyidae; genus Chorisops; species Chorisops tibialis. The sequence continues at coordinate 21,415,756 of OY770264.1, forward strand.
CCCCCACAAGCCTACTGCAGCTAGACTCGGCATCAGCTAGCGCGTCGCACCAGCACGTAGATTGTCACTGAGATGGATGTAGGTGGTTCTCAGCCCTGTCGATCCCGAACCTTATTTTTCCTTTTGAATTATTTTGGCTTTATGGTCAAAATAATTCACTCCTAGGCCTCCGTTACATAACAGGGGGTACCAACTTTCAGAAGCGACGCGTCAAAATTTCATGACATTCTGATTCTTTGTTTACAAGCTATAGTGCTCGAAGTGACGCTACTTTTTGTTATTTTTAAAAACATGGAAAAAATCCGAATTTCGTGTGTTAATAAAACATTGCTTCTTGATGGGGAAAAACACCTTTGAAAACAAGAGTATGGCTTGAAAAATGTTATTTGGAATGTGCTCCGTCGAGACTAATGGTTGGGAAGTGGTTTCTCGAGTTTAAAGGTGGTCACGACTCGACTGAGGGCTTCCCCCTCAATAGAAAGCCAAATGCAGCTGTTACTCCAGAAAACATTAAAGGTGTCCACAAAATCATTTTTTGGTCGATCGTTAAGTGAAGTTGTAAGAGTTAGCAGACATTCTAAGGATATCGAAACGCAGTGTGTACACAATTTTGCATGAACATTCGTCCATGCTAAAGCTGTGTTCAAAGTGGGTGCCGTGTTTGTTCACAGTGGATCAAAACAACAACGTGTCGACGATTCGGAGGCCTGTATGAAGCTGTTTCGATGCAATAAAAACGATTTTTTGCGGCGGTATGTGACAATGAATGAAACTTGGATCCATCGTTTCACACCATCAAAACAATAGCAAAATTGCATGAATTGGGCTTCGAATTGTTTCCGCACCAACCGTATTCTTCAAATCTAATCCTTAGCGACTACTGGTTCTTCACAGATCTGAAAAAATGCTCGCTGGCAACAGATATGGTTCAAATGAAGAGGTATTTCCGCAACTGAGGCACATTTTTAGTCGAAAGGACAAGTTGTTCTACAAAAAATGGTATCGAAAAACTAGAGAGGTGTTGTATCAATCTTGAAGGAAACTATGTCGAATAATAAAACAAAATTAGACCGAAAAAAAAACTGTATTTTCTTTGTTATCCTATGGACTTATTGACCGATATGTTACAAGCACTTACCATTTTGTACAAAGTCTCCAGAATGATATGATATTCCACATGAGTATTGCATGCTTTTATATCAAATCGGAATATACCAGTAGGTTATTGGGTACAACCTTGATACTCATAGCAGAAGATGTACATTCACAGAAAATAATCCAATTCTTAATAGGTGCAACATTGTAGATATTGCCATCTTGATCCGATAAAAGATATCGGCCAAGAATATGCAAAATAAACTTGTAAAATATATAATCATAGTAGAAGATCTACATTCACAGAAAATAATCCGATTCTTAATAGGTACAACATTGTAGATGCGAATGTTGTTAACTATGAATTAATATTTTATGTGAAAAGGTGGAATGACCTGATAAAAGATCCCGATCAGAACGTGTGAAAAAAAACCTTGATATTGTGTATAAAAGCAGCAAATGAAACTGCTGGAGATATTGTCATCCAGAACGCCACCTAGGGGACTAACAAGACGAATTTTATGGGTGAGTAGAACATTTTTTGATGAAAAAATCTGTGAGTACAGGATTAGGCGTTTGAAATGTTACCTATTCAAACGGTCATATTTTGTGTGTGAAATTATTTTTATTGATTCAAATTACAAAAATGTGTGGAAATAATCAAAATTTCAGAATCTATTCACTTTAGCTCGATGTGACCACCTTTTACCTTGACTATGGTCTTCAAACGGCTAGAAAATGAGCTACATGCTGTACGAATGTGATCTTGCGGTATTTTGGCCCATCCCCGTACAATGGCTTTCTTCAGCGCATCCATACTGGCATACTTTTTAGTCCTCACCATGCTCTCCAAAATGTTCCAGATGGAATAGTCCATCGGGTTTACATCTGGCGAATTCGTAAGCCATTGTATGGACGAAATGAAGTGTAGAACATGGTTTTAACCATTCTTGGTTCATACGAGCTTTATGAGACGGTGCTGAGTCTTGCTGGAATGTCCATGGTCTACGACCGAATTGTTTGCGTGCCCACGGCTCTAAAACAACTTCCAAAAACATTTTTTCCCGAAAATAAGTCGCATTAACTTTGACACCAGGCTCGATGAAAACGATTGGACAGTGTCTATCGGCGATCACAGCTTTCGATACCATTACTTGAGATTACTTCGGGTACCTGTTCGTAGGCTCAAATTTTTGTACGTGCGTTCAGTTAAGTAAACACGATCATTCTGAGAGTTTATGAGCTGCTCAATAGGGGAATTTTTCTCATCAGAGAACACAATGTTTGGAAATTCGTCGTGTTCGTGCAAGAGTAACAACTCCTTTGCTCTTTCGAGTCTAACTTTTGTTTGCTTTGGTGTAAGATCGTGAGCCTTTTGAAACTTTGTAAGGCTTCACCTCGAGCTCATTTTGTAAGCAATATAAAGAGCTGTCATTGGTATGAATTTAACATAGCTGTCATTATCGGTTTTTTTGCAAGATGAATAACATGAATAACAAAACTATGTGGTTCGGATGTTGATAAGCAGATTCAAAATCATCCAAAGCCTACCAATTTCTCTGTTATCAAAGCTATAAACTTTAAATTCATCATGAAACATTTTGTATACTACGTTCAGTGTTATATAAAAAAAAAAATACAAACCTCCTACCTCTACTTTTACAGCCACCAATATAAAAGTCGCTATTCGCCATTCGAAAGATTTTGAGATTACATATTTTCTGGTACAATAAACTTCTTCCTATTTCATCTAGAGTATCATATGATTGGGTTTTACGCCCAATCGTAGTTCAATTTTATTTTCAATTATTTTTTTTAATTAACTTTTTTTTCTTCTTCCAGACAGTAGCAAAAAATTAAGTATTCATAAGACCTTGCTAGAGATATGCAAGCAGGTCAACAACATTTCGAAGGCTCTTGAGGATCATAGTCCTGACAGATATCCTGCATACGGAAGTTGTGCTGCTGTAGAAGCGCATATGCATGCAGCAGTTCCTAGAACCGTAGGAAGTACGAGCTTATGCCCGAATATCGTAACACGTGCCCCCGCAGTAGAAAATATTAGTAGCAAAAATACGAGTGTTTTCCCTCAATCAACAACACATACTCCTGCAACCGAACCTACAAGTAGGAAGAATTTGGATATTTGTCCAACTGCTACAGAGCATACTTCTGCAGTAGTGCCTACAAGCAGGAGAGGTACAGGCATTGGTTCAACTACCACAACACATGTGTTGTGTGTGACTGGTTGAGCGCGCCACAATTCAAATTCAAAGTTAATTTCGGAACGCTTCCTAAACCGCGGGCAACCCCAAAGATCGGGGAACCCGATTTTGTTTTGACAGCTGCGAGATCCGGTCGGAAACGAGAAGAAAAACGAGGCGAGGCGTGGAGAGGGTCGTTTTTCTAAGCTGATCGCTGACGGAGTGAATCGCAAAAAAATCCTACCTTACCGGCACAATCGTCTGAGAATAATATCGTGAAAGTGATTTGTGCGGGATTTTCTTCGATCGGAAACGTGCGAGCCGAAAATGGGTTATTAACGGTCGCGTGTTCGTTCGTCTGTCGCTGATGGCTTATCGAATTTGCGCGAGTAAAGCCGCCTCCGTTACCGTGCCGGCCGCCATTTTCCGCAGTGTGGCGAATCCAAAAAAAAAAAAAAACAGATTCAAGTAGGAAGGATACAACTCGTGAACGATTTATGTGTCCGCGTTCGGTTCGAGAATTAAATTGATCGCTCATACGAATATTTGGTTGAGGATTTTCTACTTGAAAGAGAATACTATAGGTATAATGCCAAAGCATGGTTACTACAAGTTTCAAAATCAGTCGCTAATCGCCTCTAAATGGCTTGTTTGGGAGTGTAAAAAAATACAGGGCGAAATTTTGTCAGCTAATAATAAGGGTGAAGTGAGGTTAGAGAAAAGTGGCATGTACGTAGATGGTTTCGATCCTAAGACGAACACAGTTTATAAGTTCTTTGGATGTTTTCATCATGGTTGTAGAACCTGTTTCAGAGGACAGGACTTCAGTACTAATAATGGTGGAAGTCGTGAAACTCTAGCTGAAAGGAATGAGGCCACACTTAAGAGAATGGAGATGACTAAACGGAATGGGTATAATTTGATACATATATGGGAATGCGAGTTCAACAATTTCTTAAAGTTAAATCCTAAAGAAAAAATGGAGTTAGATAGGCTTACTAGGAATATCGCCAGCCCACTAAACCCTCGTGAAGCTATTTTTGGTGGTCGTACTGAGGTGTTTAGATTATACCATAAGTGTAAAGAGAATGAATTATTAAGATACTTGGACTTTATAAGTCTGTACCCATACATTAATAAGTATGCTCCATACCCCATCGGACATCCTAAAATATACAGACATGAGAACCTCCCTACGAACTCAGAAATACTTTCGATGCATGGCTTTATTACCTGTACCATACTGTCTCCTGTTGAAATGTATCAAATTTCATGTGAGAGTCACTGTAATCTATAACTGTAACCTTAAATGTCAAATCAATTTGTTGAATCGCTCTCACTCTGTTTTACACTCTCGAAGAGGACGCTTGTGTTAAATAAAACTAAAATAAACAACAGGTTATGGGCCCCGGTACACTTCCACTGCGCCATACAGTTTTTTCGCCATAAAGTGTTTTCGTGGTCAACATAAATCGAAATTGTTGCTCGCTATCTTTTGTGAAATACCAAAAGAACAACAATCCGAATTTCGCAACGACATTACGGAGTTGCATCGCCGGCAAACGCGAGTGTGTATATGTGTGCGGTGTAAAGAAAAACAAAAACAAACGTCTAGTGTTTTGTACATGTACATGTTTTGTACGAACATAAAAATTGATCCCCTCGTACTGGATAATTACGACACTTGGCGGATCCATGTACAAACATTAAAAACGATGTCTGGAAATACGTGAATACAGTGAAAAAAACGAGGACGCGATGTACACCACAAACATTGTAAAAGAAATCAAAACAATTGACCAAAGTGAGAAGTTCAAGTTTGCGTGTCATAATTGCGAGAAACTCGGACATAAAGCGAGAGAGTGCGCAATGGTGCAGAAATAATAGATCCGAAATCTGGCGACAAATTAGCAACAGCTTCGCGAAAGTCAAATCTGTACTACATAAATGAACCGAAAGAGCATGGAAATCTTGCACAGTGTCCAAAATTGAGAAGAATGATTCGAAATGAATCTGTCGTGGGAATAAGAGCCGATACTAATAGCAATTTGCCACAATGTGAAATATGTATTCAGGGGAAGCAATCCCAAAGATCATTTCCGCTGAAACAAGCAAACATATAGCAATTCAAACGGTTGAAGCTGCACTCCGTTGTCCCGAACGCGAAGAATGGAAGGCTGCAATGTTGCAAGAATACGGAGCACTTCAGAAAAACAACACGTGGGTCCTAGTAGATCGATTGCCAGATACGGAAGTCATCAAGACAAAGTGGGTTCTACGCACAAAACGAAATTTAAATGGATCAATCGAAAGGCGAAAGACAAGGCTCGTTGCGAAAGGTTTTGCTCAAACGCCAGGAATAAGCTACACCGAAACATTTGCACCTGTAGCACGCATGAGCTCTATACGAATGCTCATGGCCCTATCTGCTGAATTGGGAATGGAAATCCACCAACTCGATTTCATCAGCGCATATCTAAACGGTGAAATAACCGAAGATATATACATCGAAGTACCAAAAGAATTCCACGAAATTGTTTTGGTTGAAGGCCTGCGAAAAATTTTTTTTAATTATTTAAAAAATGTTCCACTATAAAATGGTGTTATGTGTGACGAATAAGCGCCATCTGTGGCCGACTCATGTGTCAACAAAAAACCTAATCTTGCGCAATCGAAAAAAAATCGGCAGAGACCTTTTAAGAACAGAAACGTCACCCGGCGGAAATCTGGACGGATGCCAAAAAAAACGCGGAAAAAGAGAGTAGTGGCAGAGTGAGGTGATCAAGTTCTTGGGTTCGTGCGGTGGATTGTGCCAAAAAAATTATCGGCTCGTTACGCGAATTAAAATGGACGATTGAGAGAAGACGAACGAAAGCAGTACAAGCCTGAGAAAGTATGCAAAATTCAAAAAGCTCTCTACGGTCTTAAGCAAGCAGGCAGAGAGTGGTATCGAAAGTTGGACAAGAAGTTGAATTAGGTTTGAATTAGGTTTGAAACCACTCAGCGCTGATCCTTGCGTATGCACAATGCACAACAATGGAACACTTGTGGTAGTTTTGATATACGTAGATGATTTAATGATTGCATCAAGTGACAAAGGGTCACTCAACGCACTCAAAGCCGAACTTGCCGATATCTTTGACATGAAAGACATGGGTCTTTTAAGGTATTGCCTTGGAATTGAATTCAACCAGCATCTTGAAAAGCACGAAATAAAGATGTATCATGTAATGAAATCGAATTCTGATCTGTCAGTCGAGGCACGAACCGAACCAGGAGCGAGGATCGAACTTCGAGAATCGACTCTCGGAATCAGGGTTCGATAAAAAAGAAGGGTGATAGCAAGGGACAGTCTGTAAGCGGTCGCCAAAAAAATCAAGGCCTGTCACGTTTTCGATGCAGATTTCAATATATATATAATAAAAATCAGGTGATATTAGTTCAATTGAGATTGCAAATATATTTTATTTCAACTCAGGTGTGGGGTGACCGCGCGAATAATAAAAAAAAGTGAACAAAATGAAAAATCGTTTTAGCAAACAGCAGCTAATCGTAGCGCTGGGGGCGGGGATAGAGCCCCCGCCAACAGCATCGGTGGCCCAACTTTGAGTGCTCTACGGCACCATGCAATCTAACGAAAACGCTGAAGCATCGGATGGCGACAGCAACGACGGGATCGACGAGATAATTCCGGATGCAGTGCCGGACGCCGTGATCGCCGCCTCGAGTGTCGGTGCGATTGCAACATGTGCTTCCACTTCTGCCGGAAACTCCGTTATGAAGACCAATGCTGAGGGCCCCGCGACTTCTGAACACGCCGCTGCCACTTATAACTTGGCTCCGACCGCCACTTCTGCCCATGCCGCCGCCGCTCAAGATTCTGCCCCGATTGACAATACTTTGCCGCCAGCCCCGAGGAAAAATATGACAATAGCCGCCACTTCTGAACACGCCGCTGCCACTTATAACTTGGCTCCGACAGCCACAACCTCTGCACCTGCCGCCGCCACTCAGGATTTCTTCCCGGTTTTCACTACTTCGCCACCAGCGTTGAAGAAGAGTACGACAAAAGATGCCACCTATGCCCACGCTGCCGATGCCTCCGATTCGACCCCGATTGCTGCAACTTCCGCACGTGCTCACAACTCGGCTTTATCGGCCCCGATTTCGGCCGTCTCGGCCCCCTCCGTCACCGCTTTTCAAGCCGCAACTAACGCAACCAGTAGCTACGCGAGTACCGAAGAAGACACAATCGACCGGGAAATCGCTTTCTTAAGGAAGAGGAAGGAACTACTGGAGCTACAGCAGTCGGTTCAGCGCCTAGAGATGGGAAATCAGTCGCTTCCGAGTAACCGTAGATTGGACTTTTCGGACATTGAACACGCTATCAACAAATTCAGCGGGGACGACGCTTACAACGTTACGAGCTTCCTAACAGATTTTGATGAATTCTCGGCAACCGCCGAGATAGATGAACAAGCCAAGTACCTTAACCTCCGACGTTTACTGACGGGTACCGCCAAGGCGTTTCTGCAAGCTACTCGTGCGGCCACCTACGAGGAATTGAAAAACGACTTATTAGCTGAATTCGGCCGCAGCATCAGACTACAGGATGTCTATCGTCAATTGGAGACGCGAAATTGGATCCGTCACGAAGAAACAATACAACGCTATGTCATCGAGATGCAAGCCATTGCAAAGAGGGCCAACGTCAGCGAAATCGAAATAGTCAGCTTCATAGTCGACGGGCTAAAGTTACAAAGTGCGGAGGCCTGTCTACTACTTAATGCTACGAACGTCCCTCAGTTGAAACAGCTGCTGTATCTGCACGAGAAACGCATCATCAACGCCGCCCAAAACCGCTCATCTACTCGTGACTTGGTCACGACTAAGCCGAGGACTATTCCAGTACCTGCCGCATCGGCGGGAGTTATCGTCAACGAAGATCAAATTCGATGTTACAACTGTTCAAGGACCGGACATTTTCAAAGCCGCTGCCCATATGAGAAGCGCCCGCCTGGCGCATGCTTCAGATGTTGGAAGCTGGGACACAGTCACAAGAACTGTCCCAACCCTAAGAAAATTACGGGCCTCACTCGCAAAATTGCTGCCGCCTACGTCACTGAAGTCCCTTCTGACAGATCCGCACTAGATGATGATGAGGATGATGACTTTGACTCGCGGAGTATTGTTAACTCAGTAAATAAGGTAAGTGTAGCGTTCGCCACTGATGAGGGAGGACACACAGAATTAACAGATTGTTTTTTTTTTGACACCGGTAGTCCAGTAAGTTTTATACGGAAATCGGCCGCTCCGATACCAATCCGTAATAATGTCTACTATTCGAATTATCGCGGCCTTGGAAACACTCGATTAGAGATTTACGGGAAATTCAAATGCAAAGTGCGATTCAGAAACAACTTCAAAGAAATCACGATACTCGTGCCAGATAAAATTATGCCTATGCCTATGGTCTTGTGACGCGACTTTTTGAAAACTTTCGATATCTATCTATGTAAATTTAAGAATGTAAAAATTAAAGGCAAACTGAATTATACTAAATGGAATGATAAAGCCTTAAGTAGTCAGAGGTTTTTCTGTGTGTCCAACAAAATAAAAGAAAGAAGAATTAATATTAAAGACAAAAAACCACGTACGTTTCCAGCCACAAAAGAATTGGAAATGAAAAGTGCAAAAAGAATTACGAAAATATCTACCAGCACAAGTGTCACTGTGATATAAATCCAAACTTAAGTAAAAACGATATAAATAGAATTCGTACGTCAGTAGATGAAAGTTATCAAAATTCTGAAAATCTTATGTCCGTCCCTCATGACTACGAGATGGAAATACATCTTACAAGCGATGTACCATTTCACTGTATACCACGAAGACTATCGTATTACGAACGAACGGAAGTACAAAAAATTACGGACGAACTCTTACGACAAGAAATCATCAGACCCAGCAAATCTCCATACGCCCCGGCAATTTTGTTAGTAAAGAAACAAAGCGGCGAGCTCCGAATGTGTGTAGACTATAGAGCACTAAATAAACTAACACTGCGAGATAATTTCACATTACCGCTAATCGAAGATTGCATTGACTATTTGGAAGGAAAGAGATTCTTCACTGTGTTGGACCTACGTAACGGATTCCACCCGGTCAAAATGTCCCCAAAATCGGTTAAGTACACCGCTTTTGTTACACCTATGGGTCATTTTGAGTACTTACAGATGCCTTTCGGCCTCAAGAATGCGCCAGCTGTTTTTCAACGCTTCATTTGCGATATATTCCAAGATATGCTAGAAGCAGGGTCTATAGTAATCTATATGGACGACATTCTTATTGCCACCACTTCTCTCGAAGCCCATGTTGACCTAGTAACTCGTGTCTTAAAACGAGCCGCCGAGAAAAATCTTAAGCTAAAAATGAATAAGTGCAAATTCGCATACCAGGAAATAGAATACTTAGGTTACTCAGTTAACGCATCAGGAATACGACCAAGTGATGCTCACGTAAAGATTATCAAACAGTATCCTATGCCAAGAAATCAAAGAGAGCTCAAAACATGCTTGGGTTTGTTCGCTTACTTTCGTAAGTTTATCCCTTCATTTTCGAAAGTGGCCAGTCCATTACTAGCTCTAACAAGAGATGGTGCCATTTTCAAATTCACCGATGAATGTGTCTCTGCCTTCTGCAACCTACGCGAGAAATTAGCTGCCGCACCGCTCCTAGCAATATATAACCCGAAGAGAGAAACCGAACTACATTGTGACGCTAGTCTGGTTGGATATGGAGCTGTGTGCAAAGACAAGATGATGGAAAATTTCATCCCGTTCTGTATTTTTCCAAAGCAACCACCTTAGCTGAATCACGCTATCACAGCTTCGAGCTTGAAACATTGGCCATAATATATGCTTTAAGGCGCTTCCGTGTTTATCTTGAAGGCATTCCATTTAAAATTATAACCGATTGCAATTCGCTTACGCTGACCCTTAATAAGAAACATGTATATCCTAGGATTGCTAGATGGGCCCTTGCTGCCGTTGATGGCGACGAATTAAATTTCTTAATTCAAGTGACACAAAATCGTGATACCAAAATTAAATTGTGGTGCTTACTTTTATAACTACTCTATTTTTTTAAATCAATGAATCGTAGTGGAATTAAAATTAAAATACTTTGTATGTATTTTTAATAAACTATAGTAAGTAGGTTTTTTTTAATAAAAAAAACATAATAATGATTAACAAAGGGATTAAAAAGTAGTCACAAGAAAAACGAGAATAATAATAGACACTAAATAATTAATAAAAATAATTAAATGTTTTAATAATCAAACGTGATAAAGAAATATAAATAATAATTGTGATATTAAATTATAAATATTGTTTTGACTAAAATAAATGATAATAATTGTTATGTAGTGAATTATGAGTTTTTTTTAAAAAAGAATTCAAAAACGCATTCATAAAATAACAACACTACAACTGGTGACCCTCGACAGGCGAACACGCCTTAGCATCGCATTTTATAAAATAAAAATTATTCAATAGAATATTAATTCGTACAATTTTCCTGTCCCTTTCAGCCGATTGGCTGTGCATATTTCACCATCCGAAACATCTTCGAAATCGGACTCAAGGATTATTTAAGAAAATTGAAAAAAGAAAATCGAAGAAAGAAAGAAAATCAAATTAAGAAAATCAAGAGAGAAAATTTTTAAGAAAATCTTAAGACTGCTGGAAGTTTAATCAATTTCAAGATTTATTTAAATAAAAAGAAGAAAGAAAATAGAAAAATGAAGAAAATATAAAACCGAATATTTGAGTATAAATTTTTATTATTTAAATTTTAATTTTTGTGTACCAATTTTGTAAATTTTAAATTAATTACGAATCATTAATTTCATAAAAAATTTCGTCATGTCAAACGACAACGAGGTCAATGAAGCACGAGCTTTACCTCATTCATCCCGAGATGAATTACTTCTACCTAATCCTTTCTTAGGGTTAGGCGACGCTAATAATATTGCAACTATTGCAATACAGAAAGTTTGTCTTTGGAGACGAAATCCGTCTGCTTGGTTTCAAGCTCTCGAAATTCAATTCCGGTCAGCTAATATTTCGTTGGAAACAACGAAATTTAGTTATACTTTAAGTATGTTGACCCAAGAAGAATGCGATAAGGTGTTGGATATTATTGAAAATTTATCCTCTACAACACCTTATTCTGATTTAAAATTAGCTATTATTGCTAGATTTGGTGAATCGGAGGATAATAAATTACAAAAATTGATTAATGGTATTGATCTCGGCGACGATAAACCATCCCATCTTTTAAGTAAGATGAAAGCTTTGGCTGGGTCTTCGGTTGGAGAACCTCTTTTGAAAAAACTTTGGCTTCAAAAATTGCCACAAAATACTCAGTCAATTTTAGCTGTAGCTAACGTTTCACTTGATGAATTAAGTATTTTAGCAGATCGAGTCATGGAAACTAATCCTAATTTCATTGGGAATGTTTCAAGTGTCTCTCAACCAAAAGTTTACGATTATAGAACTGATCGATTTAGTTTCGAAAGTTCAATTATACATCAAATGTCGTTGTTAACTAAACAACTTGAATTATTGACTTTGAATCAAAATCAATCCTTTAGAAGGAATCGATCACGTTCCAGAAATAATTCACGTTCATCGAGTAACAATCGTGATAATTCATCACAAAATTCAAATTTCTGTTACTATCACAGAAAATTCGGCATTAATGCAACTAAATGCCGTAAACCGTGTTCTTTCAACAATCTAAAAAACTAAAAAAGTTGTCTGAAGTGGCGACGTTCGACAACAAATCATCATCAAGTCGCCTATTCATTTTGGATAATTTATCTAAATTTAGTTTTTTAATCGATACTGGAGCCGACATTTCTGTTCTTCCAGTTAATCCTAAGGAAAACAATGTTTGTGATAAATCTGTTGTACTCACAGCCGCCAATTCCACCAACATCAAAACCTTTGGATTCAAATCTTTAGATATTTCTCTCCAGTTACGAAGAATATTCAATTGGAAATTCATCATAGCTGATGTCGAAAAACCCATTCTTGGCGCTGATTTCCTTAAACATTTCGGTCTAATCGTAGATATTCGACGAAAATGTATTATTGATCCACTGTCACGAATTAGTTCAGCAACTGGTTCTTTGGTTAAGGGACCATCTTCGAATCTCGCTGTTTTGTCAACTGCAACTACAAATCCAAAAGTGGAACTTTTATTATCTAAATTCGAAGGATTACGACGCACTTTAGATTACAGTTTCATAGAGTCGAGCACTGTGCGACACTTTATCGTTACTGAAGGTCGTCCTATCTTTGCTAGACCTCGTCGTTTAGATCCGATCAAGCTCAGAGCAGCTAAGGCTGAATTCAATCTTATGGTCGAACGTGGTATCTGCAGACCCTCTGATAGCCCATGGGCATCACCGCTACACATGGTCAAAAAGAAAGATGGTAGTTGGAGGCCTTGCGGAGATTATAGAGCTTTAAACGCTATAACTACTCCTGATACTTACCCTATCCCGCACATTCAAGACTTCGGTCAACAGTTGGAAGGATGTGCAATTTTTTCAACCGTTGACTTAGAAAGAGCATACCATCAAATACCCATTAATGAAGAGGATATTCCGAAAACAGCAATCACTACACCTTTCGGATTATACGAGTTTGTGCGGATGACTTTTGGTCTTCGCAATGCAGCACAAACTTTTCAGCGATTTATTTTCTCGGTTTTAAATGATTTTGATTTTTGTTTTGTCTATATCGACGACATTTTAATTGCTTCTAAATCAGAAATTGAACATTTAAATCATTTAGAAAGATTATTCGAACGGCTTAACTCACATAATTTGGTAATTAACCAAGCTAAATGCTCGTTTTTTAAATCTTCAGTCGATTTCCTAGGTCATACGATTGACAAAAACGGAATCAAGCCAATTGCTTCACGAATCGAAGCCATAGCAGCATACCCACGACCATCTACTGTGAAAGATATGCGACGATTTTTGGGAATGATAAATTTTTATCGTCGATTTATCCCACATGCTGCCGAAGCACAATCAATACTTGATAGCTTCACTACAGGTAGTAAAAAGAAAAATGATAAAACAGAGTTGATATGGACGGTTACTTCAATTGAGGCATTCGAACATTGCAAAAATCAACTCGCTCAAGCTACCACTTTAGCTTTTCCCTCCACATCTTCATCTCTATCATTAGCTGTAGACGCTTCAGACACAGCTTTGGGAGCTGTTCTACAACAACGAGTTAGAAATGACTGGCAACCGCTAGGCTTTTTCTCGAAGAAACTTTCTTCGGCTCAAAAGAGCTACAGTGCATACGACAGAGAGCTTCTAGCGGCTTATGTTGCAATTAAGCATTTTAAATTTATGCTTGAAGGTAGAAATTTTATTTTGTTTACGGATCATAAGCCGTTAATTTTCGCTCTAAATCAAAAACCTGAAAAAGCTTCACCACGACAACTTAGGCACCTGGATTTCATTAGCCAATTTACTTCAGATATTCGTCATGTTTCCGGTCAAAACAACGTGGTCGCTGATGCATTGTCGAGAATTGAAGCATTAAATCTTCCGACAACCATCGACTATTCCGAAATTGCTGACGCTCAACTTATGGATTCTGAATTAATTAAAGTTAAAAATATACCTAGCTTAAAATTCATTCCGGTTGTTATTGATGGCACATCTAATCCTCTTTGGTGTGACACTTCCTTGCATAAAGTTAGACCTTACATTCCTTTACATTTACGCACTCGTGTTTTTCGTACTGTGCACGATTTATCGCATCCAGGAATTAAAGCTACAGTTAAGCTTATGCGACAAAAATTCATTTGGCCTTCAATCAATAAAGATTGTCACAAATGGACTAAGGAATGTATTGCCTGTCAAAAAGCTAAAGTTTCTCGACACGTCACAAGCCCTTTAGGAGATTTCAAACCAGTATCAAACAAATTCGAAACAATTCATATTGATCTGGTTGGTCCGTTACCATCTTCGAACGGTTTCAGATATTGCCTTACAGTTATAGATCGTTTCACGAGATGGCCTGAAGCTTATCCCATTACAGATGTTCGCGCAGAAACTGTTGCCAATACCCTATTCAAAGAGTATATTCCACGATATGGAACGCCAGTTTCTATCATTACGGATCAAGGTCCCCAATTCGAATCGCGACTATTTCTAGAATTAGGAAAAATGATAGGTTTTAAACGCTGCAGAACTACTGCATACAATCCGAAGGCTAATGGAATGCTGGAAAGATGGCACAGAGTGCTTAAAGAAACTTTAAAATGCAAGCCAAACGAAAGTTGGTCGGATGCACTCCCTTTTACTCTTCTCGGCTTACGAACAGTAATTCGAGATGATGCCAATGCGACACCGGCCGAACTACTTTACGGTCAGAATATAAGACTTCCGTATGATTTTGTTCAAAACGAGAACAAACCGAGCACATTGTCCGGAAGTGATTACGTAGAAATTCTTCGTGATCGGATCAATAATGCGAGTCCACGCCCCCCGTTAAGACATGGTAATGAAACACCTTTCATTTTTGAAGATCTCAAAACATGTACTCATGTTTTCGTGAGAACTGATTCAGTTCGCGCTTCTCTTCAAACCCCGTATGAAGGCCCATTCGAAGTTATTCAAAGAAATAACAAGTTTTTCGTCGTTAAGATTAATGACAAACCAACTAAATTGTCTATTGATCGTCTTAAACCTTGTTTTTTGAGTTCGTCCGAAACATCAATTCCGCAAGAAATTAAAAAAAAGGTTTCTTTTGCCAAATAATTACGGAAATTTGTACCATAGACAAACCCTATTCAAATTAACAGAGTATCGAAAAGATCAAAAGATCTTCTCTAGGAAGGGGGTATGTGGTGCTTACTTTTATAACTACTCTATTTTTTTAAATCAATGAATCGTAGTGGAATTAAAATTAAAATACTTTGTATGTATTTTTAATAAACTATAGTAAGTAGGTTTTTTTTAATAAAAAAAACATAATAATGATTAACAAAGGGATTAAAAAGTAGTCACAAGAAAAACGAGAATAATAATAGACACTAAATAATTAATAAAAATAATTAAATGTTTTAATAATCAAACGTGATAAAGAAATATAAATAATAATTGTGATATTAAATTATAAATATTGTTTTGACTAAAATAAATGATAATAATTGTTATGTAGTGAATCATGAGTTTTTTTTAAAAAAGAATTCAAAAACGCATTCATAAAATAACAACACTACAAAATCACTTCGCGAACAGCTGTGTTTAGGCCCAGTCCCAGGTTACGAGCTGCTTGACGGACTGGTGTTTAGGAGGGATAAACTAGAACGATCACAGCTATACGTTCCTTCCGAGATGGAGGAAAACGTTGTCAGATTGGTCCACGAGAAAATCGGACACTTAGGTATAGAGAAAAGTTGCGAGCAATTAAAGAAAAATTATTGGTTCCCTAATATGAAAGGGAAAGTAAGGAGATTTATAAAGAACTGCCTCAAATGTATAATCTACTCAGCAACCCCTAGGGCAAACGAACACGGTCTCTATAACATCCCTAAGGAGCCCGTCCCATTCCATACCCTGCATTTGGATCACTTTGGCCCTCTGCCTTCCATTACTTCTAAAAAGAAACACATACTACTGGTGGTTGACGGATTTGCCAAATATGTAAAGCTGTATCCGGTTAACTCAACCAGCACTCGAGAAGTCATCAACTGTATGGATAAATATTTCAACTATTATAGTCGCCCCAGACGAATTATTACCGATAGAGGAACCTGTTTCACCTCTCTCGAGTTTGGTACATACACATCTAAACTGAACATAGATCATGTGAAAGTGGCCGTCACCTCCCCCCAAGCCAATGGCCAGGTGGAACGGGTTAATAGGGTTTTAAAGGGAATGCTGAGCAAACTCAGCGAACCGATGAACCATGCGAATTGGTCCGATATGCTATCTCGCGTTGAATATGGACTGAATAACACAATACACACTACTACTAAGCAGACCCCGAGTAAACTTCTGTACGGAGTCGAACAACGCGGAGAAGTCGTTGACGAACTGACTGAGTACTTAATGGACAAACTACAACCCAATCTAGATTGAAACCTAGACCAAATAAGAGAACATGCCTCTCAAGCAATCCAAAAGTCGCAAGAACGCAATCTGAAATACTTCCTAAAACGGAGCATTCCTGCTAAAATATATGAGAATAATAGTAATTAAAAACGTTGACACTTCTGCTGGTACGAACAAAAAGCTAATTCCCAAATACCGTGGACCTTATGTCATCTACAAGAAATTGCCCAATGACCGGTATGTTATTCGGGACATTGACAACTGCCAACTGACTCAACTCCCTTACGACGGAGTCGTCGAGTCGTCGCGGATTCGGAAGTGGCTGTCTGCCCTCATCAATGGCGGGTGACTGCCCTTAAAAAAAAAACACAACCCTCGTGATCGTGGTCGATCAGTACCATCAGATTGGCCGAGCTGTAATGGAATCGAATTCTGATCTGTCAGTCGAGACCCGAACCGAACCAGGAGCGAGGATCGAACTTCGAGAATCGACTCTCGACTATCGGAATCGTGGTTCGATAAAGAAGAAGGGTGGTAGCAAGGGGCAGTCTTTAAGCGGTCGCCAAAAAAATCAAGGCCTGCCACGTTTTCGATGCAGATTTCAATATATATATAATAAAAATCAGGTGATATTAGTTTGATTGAGATTGCAAATATATTTTATTTCAATCAAGATAAGTACGCGAACCAAGTCAAGCTTTGATATGCATGATGCCAAAACAGTATCGACGCCGATGACACCGAACGAGAAGCTTACGAAGGAAATATCACCAAGAAGCCCCGAGGAGATGTCCAAAACGGAAAACATCCCATATCAGAACTTAATTGGTTCGCTGATGTACCTGGCAGTATGCACAAGGCCAGATATATCACATGCAGTAAGTTTGCTAAGTCAATTTAACACTAACTTTAATCAACAGCACTGGACAGCAGCCAAGAGAGTTCTCAGATATTTGAAAGCAACAAGCAACAAAGGTTTGGTCTTCAAAAAGACTGGAAGTATCATCTTCGGCTACACCGATGCCGATTGGGGTTCGAGCATCGATGATCGAAGGTCATACACAGGCTACGCATTCATGTTTGCAAATGCAGCAATCAGTTGGGAGTCGCGTAAACAGCGTACAGTAGCTCTATCAACCACGGAGGCTGAGTATATGGCGATATCCGATGCAGTGAAGGAAGCAATTCACCTGAAGCTCTTCGTCAAGGAAGTCTTAGACAAGCAGAGCACCGTTGTAATTTTCAACGATAACCAAGGAGCCGGAGATCTGACTCGAAATCCCGTGTACCACAATAGGACGAAGCACGTCGACATTCGCCATCACTTCATCCGTGAACTAGTAGAAAACAAGGAAGTCGCGATCAAATATATTCCAACCGATAGAATGTGCGCAGACGTATTAACAAAGGGCTTGTCGACACCAAAACATAACGAATGTATTTTAAGTTTAGGAATGAATTAAAATGTAAAATTAAACAACATAAAATTTGAGGGGAAGTGTTGAAATGTATCAAATTTCATGTGAGAGTCACTGTAATCTATAACTGTAACCTTAAATGTCAAATCAATTTGTTGAATCACTCTCACTCTGTTTTACACTCTCGAAGAGGACGCTTGTGTTAAATAAAACTAAAATAAACAACACCTCCAAATGATTTATTTCTGCCAGTATTACCCTACAAAAAGAATAATAAACTATATTTCGCTCCGCGACATAATAATTTTTTTTTTTTTTGTTTATTTGCAATCAGTCCATTGTATTGTTCCACTTTTAATTAAAATAATGCGGTCGTCGCGTGGTTATACATATATATACATATGCAAACCACTATTGTTATTTGTTGTGTGAACTTATCGCCACGATTTTTGTTGACTTGCTGTTATTATTATTACATAATTATTGACTATCATTAATCACTTCGGTAAATGTGTTTATCACTCAGCAAACTTGACACAGTTTAAAATAAAAAAAAAAAACTTAGTGAAATGGCTTTATGTGGTGTCTGCACGTTGCCGCTTAACAATTTAAAGATTGTTACCTACATGTGACGGGATTTGTGAGAACAGCTTCCATATTGATTGTGTTGGATCGCATCGGGCCACTTTTACATGCGACGAGTGCTCTACTATTAAGCCTTGCCACGTTCTGAAGCTGTTCAAAATAGTTTCCTCTCGAATTGACTCTAGCAATACTGATTTAGAAGATCTTAAAAGTTCTTGCTCTTTCATCGCAAATACAGTAAATAGTCTCGCTGATAAACTAACAACTTTAAGCGACTATGTAGACGATTTTCGTGACTACGGGTCCCAACTCAATAAGCTTCAATCATGTTGTGGATTAATTCAACTTGACGTGTCCAAATTGCAGAAAAAGTGGACCCAATCAGACTCAAAACTTACAACGATATTAAATAGTTTATCGGACAATATCTGTGCTAATAGTCTATCTTCACACCAGACAGCGTCTCGCTCTCGGACGTAAATACGGTTACAAGCAAGCTCAAAAGTATGCACGATGACATCGCATCAATTAAGCTACTTGTAGGCAAGGCCGACAAATCCTCAATACCAGCAAGCACTCCTCCTCCTGCTGCGGTTCCTGTTCTTGAATCTCGAGTAATGTCCAAGGAACTCGATTTGTCTTCAACGCAGCTTCACTTGACTCCAGGTGGAATAATCAATGACAATGAAGGATGGCAGTACTTAATTAGGAGTAAGAAATGGTCTAGTGTTAAAACCAATAGCATTAATGATAATGAAAATAAAAAAATAAATAATAGGCGCAAGACACCAATCTCTACGCATAGCATTGCACGCAAATCTAAAACGAATTATCCCCCGGA
The DNA here is from genome assembly GCA_963669355.1 of Chorisops tibialis. NCBI lineage: Eukaryota > Metazoa > Arthropoda > Insecta > Diptera > Stratiomyidae > Chorisops > Chorisops tibialis. The sequence continues at coordinate 21,435,058 of OY770264.1, forward strand.
CCTATTACCTTTAACTCCTCATTTACCCATTCCTCTCTTCTCACAGCAGTTTCCTAGCCCAACTTACATTCGCCCTGGGTATCCACAAATGGTTCAGACGCAGGTACCTAACAACTATAAAAATAATAATAGGAGCAATAGTAGTAAGAATGGCACCTCTCATAAGAGTTTTACCTTGAGCGATAGGGACAGCCTATTTTGGAGGCACCTCGGAACCTGTTTTTAACCTGTTTTTTTCTATGGGCAAAATCTCAAAATAAATGGTGGCACCTCGGGAATGTATGGACGGTGCCAACAAAATATTGTAAACAAAGTCTGTGGAAATGAGAGAACTATATGCAGAAAGCAGTCTAGCAATATACAAAACTAGTCTACCAACATCCAGAAAGCAGTTTAACAACTATCTATTTTAATTCCATAACATTATCTGAAAGAAAGTTATTATTCGATTGATTTACATTTGCAATCAGTCCAATAATAAATTTTCCGTTCAATTCGCTAACAGGTCTTATACTCGACCATATCGGCTTAACATCAGGCGAGTTCGGAAGTGTAATTGTAAAACCCGCCTTACTATTTGCTGTTGAATTTGTGAGAATGTCTTTGACTACGTTATCAAACACCTTTTCTAACGCTTCAAAAGGATCTTCAGATAAATCATCAAGATGATCCATTATCCTAAAACTAATTTTAACTCCTTCAACATTAAATTTTTTATAGAATTTTGTATGTTTAGATAGCAGTTCATATCCTGTTTTAAGACCATATCCAATTTGCACTTTTTTACTAGGACCAGCACAAACCTGACTCAAGATATTTTGGTTTATACTATCTATGGACTGACATTCATACATGTTTCGAAGATAGTCTGAAGCTTACTTCATTACACTATTCGAAAACGAAACATTAAAATCTGTCGAAAATTTGGTTAATAACTCCTAGAATGAATATCTCTCCTCAATTACAAATAAAATTTTTTGAGTTTTTACCTCACTTATTAAATTACTTAAACTAGATAAAAAAAAATTTTCACCTAAAACTAACGCAGTTTTTAGATAATTTAATATATTTTGGGAATCCATAATTTCCCTCTATATATATATATATCTGTATTTAAAATTTTATTATATTAATATCTTCTTAAATCTATTTCATATATTTTTAATTTTATATTTATGTTATTTCTATCTTTGTAATTATTTAACAATTCCAATATTAGTTATATATAAATCTTATTTTAAAAGGTATATTTATTATTTTATAATTTTACTTTTTATTATACTTTCTTAAAGACGAACACGGTACGAACGGGACCGTGCTCCAAATAGGACTTACAGGGTGTATTTTTATTTTATCTCTATTTTTATTTTTTAACCTTAAAATAGCTGTATTTCGTAGTAGTGCTTTTTTGGTTCCTTTTTCACTCTCTCTCTTTCCTTTCCTGACCTGTGTTTCTTCCTCGTCTACTTCTTTATCTCCTTTCCTTTCCTCGTTTTTCTGTGACGTTTCTTCACCCTTACTCTTCTTATTCTGTGCCTCTTCCTCCTCTTCTGCAAGCTTCAATAGTTGATTTGTATTATCTATTAGCAGGCGGATAACATCATACTTCCTTCTTAAAAGATCCATCTACCTACGACGGATAATACTATCAAATAAACCGTATTATTCGGTACTTCCAATAATGAAAAGTAAGAAAGTGTACAGGAACAATAAGCTGCGGTTGTATAAAATCACTATACGACCTGTGCTCTGTTATGTGTGCGAGACGTGGCCATTAACGCGAACTTCCGAAACGGAGCTAACGTATTTGAAAGAAAGGAAAAGAATCTTGACACCTGTAAAGGAAGGAATGGTATGACGTATAAGGTACAACCATGAGCTGTATCAACTTTACGACGTGCCAGAAGAATTCCCAAATGTGTTCTTAAAGTCAAAACGAGTGGTAATCGATCAGTATGTAAACCACGCAGTCTGTGGGAAAGTTCCGTTGATGATGAATATGATGAAGACAGCAAAACCGTTTTAAAAATTAGCGGCTGGAGGATACTGCCTTTGGATCGAGATGAGTGGTAACCGGCCAGTAGACAAGCCACGCAGGCTCTGGGAAGACTCCGTTGGTGATGGAAACAGCAAAGTCTTTTAAAAATTAGCGGCTGGAGGATACCGCCTTTGGATCGAGATGAGTGGTAACCGGCCAGTAGACAAGCCACGCAGGCTCTGGGAAGACTCCGTTAGTGATGGAAACAGCAAAGTCGTTTTAAAAATTAGCGGCTGGAGGATACTGCCTTTGGATCGAGAATAGTGGTAACCGGCCAGTAGACAAGCCACGCAGGCTCTGGGAAGACTCCGTTGGTGATGGAAACAGCAAAGTCGTTTTAAAAATTAGCGGCTGGAGGATACTGCCTTTGGATCGAGACGACTTCAGGAGATCAAGGAGACCAAAGTCTGATTTGTCCTATCGCACCATTAATGGTAAACAGCCTCAAAAATAATCGTGATAGCGTATGACTTCATTTAGCTTCTGTCGGGTTTTTATATAAAATTCTACGATTATTTTACACTATATTTTAAGTGGGGTCTACTCCATAGTCAGTACTTTTTAATTTTCCGGTAATCGTATACAAGACTGCAAAAATGATTATCTTATTCTATTTTGTATTTCATAGCTTTAATAGACTTTGTGTTAACCAGTTAATAGTAATACATTGTATAATGCCACTATCTATGAAAGTCTATCATACGCTAAATCATTACTGTAGCAGTATATTTATATATTTTCTATAAAAACATATCTTTATACCGTCTAGTTTATCGTCTAACTCTTGCTATTATTTATTACTAATAACTAGTACCTGAAACAAGTATTAATATATCAACTATTTCTTCAGACACAAATTTTCCTATCTGAACATGAAATGAATAGTTCAATCTTTCAATCTATTTCATATTAAATAATTGCTAACTAAAATAAAGCCTTGCATAAAATTGAACACCTGATCTCTTTCCTTCATATATTACTACTCTTGACAGTTTTATTCGCAACATAAGCAATATAAAAACATACATTGTATGGTAAAATCTGCGTTTATTATTGAAGCTGAACACGCACTGAATATATATATATATCTAAAATCTAAGAAATAAGTGAAAAATAGATAACTGGGGGGAGCATTTCCATACAGTTTTATGTTGTAATAATTTTAAAATTATATGATTATTTTACAAAATTTGTGTATAAAATACGAAAAATTTTTAGTAACCGTCACACATTCGATCAGCTTTTTGATATGGTAAGTTTAAATTGCGATATCCTTTTTTAATTTTATAAAACAATACTTTTTATTTCAAGAATACCTTCGAGCTATTATGCGATACCGCGTCTAGCGGTTATGATACACTGGTACCTATCACTTCTTTAGAGATAGGTAAAGGGTATCCCGTTAAACATTTTGCTTTGGTTAAGACCAAATTCGGTCTTCGTGTCACTGTTCACCTACAAAAAGGTGAATATGTCTACCTGCCTCCACGATTTTCGGAGAAGATAAAAACCCAGCGGCAGATTGAGGAACTTAACCAAATTCCTCAATCATTCATATTTGAGGGTAAAGATGATACTAAAGGAGGCTTCATAATGGTCAAGTTTGTGAAACAAAATTAAAAAATAAAAATAATTAATTTTTACATGTCAAAACGTTGTTTTCTTTATTTTTTTATTTTAATTACATTTTAACAATGTTAAAATTTACAACATTGTTATTCTCTGGTTTCAGATTATGATATAACATAACTCTATAAATACACAATAAAAACCTTATACACTAAAATCTGTTTTATTACTACACCAATAGGCTAAGAAAAATGGAAGATACAAAAAGATCTCATTACCGCGATAACAGATCAACATATGTACATATCATAAACAAACCGGCTGCAAGTGACTAGGTCAGTGTCTTGCATGCAATTTTTCTTAGCAACTATTGAAAGACTCTACATTCAAGATCGGCATACTTATAAACCTGCCTAAAAGCACATGCTGGTAAAGTTGATACGTCATAACCGGCATGAAAAGTCAATAAGTGACTTCCAGTTGCGTTATGATACCGGCAGAAAGTGAGAGGTATTGTTTATAAATAAAGGTAATGCTGGCATGTTTGTTGAAAAAAAAAAAACACGTGTTAAAGTAGATAAGCAACTACCAGTTGCGTTAAGATACCGGCAGAAAGTGAAAGGTGTTTACAAAGTTTGTTTACAATTAATCGGCAGAGCTAGAGCCTATCTAACTCTTCGCTCTAATATTAAAGATACAAAGCGGAGCTGGCCATGCATGCAAAATAGATAGTTGTTAAACTACTTTCTGGATGTTGGTAGACTAGTTTTGCATATTGCTAGACTGCTTTCTGCATATAGTTCTCTCATTTCCACAGACTTTGTTTACAATATTTTGTTGGCACCGTCCATACATTCCCAAGGTGCCACCATTTATTTTGAGATTTTGTCCATAGAAAAACAGGTTAAAAAACAGGTTCCGAGGTGCCTCCAAAATAGCCTGTCCCTATCGCTCGACGTAAAATGCTTACGGGAGGACCCTTCCTTACTACTTATTTAAAATCATATAAATACAGTACAATATCTTGGATGCGTTCAATAGATTTGCGCAGTCGTCAAATCAGTACGACTATAGTTATACTTAATTACAATTAATTTGTTTATATATAAAAAGTGAAAACGTTATAAAATTCTAAGAAATAGTAAAGTGATGTTTGATCAAATAAACAAGGAAATGGATATTTTTACAGAACTTACAAGCGGTGAGCAAGAGTAAGATTTTTTTTTATTATAAATTAAAATAATTATCGACGACCTATCTATAGCATAGCCAACAGCATATTGGCTGAGAAAATTGGCAACGAAACTTTGGATGTAGCTAGCATCGATTCAAGTGATTCATTTCATGAGGCGCAGAAATTTCCTAGTGATACACAAATAGAAGAATTGAGAAATAAAGCAGAGGAAGACGACTCGGTTTCATGCGTAGAATTAATCGAAAATTTACAAGGACTCGACACATCGTACATATCAACTCCGTATAAATTTACTTTATTTTTAATTTTTTTAAGAAAATTTATAGCCTCAATATTCCTAACTTTTCAAAAATAATTAATAATATTTGACGAAGAGTAAGTCGCACTACATTATCTTATATATTGGGTCCCAATCATTCTAAATTAATAGATTCAGATTTCATTTGTCGTTCTGTTAAATGTCTGACAGAAATTTTCGAGATTTCTACGGGGTGTCGTTCAAACATCTCGTGGAATCAATATTTAAAAGCGAAAAGAGGGACAGATAACTTCACGACATTATTCTCCTTAGAAGTTATAAAAGAATTGGGAATAGTGTTCCAGGAAGTAAACGAGATCTTCGACAATTATTCGTCCAAAAACAAGTCCTCGAACAAACAGTCGAAGCGAACCATCGCAAAAGTTGTCAAGAGGAAGCTCTTCGAATCTGTCGAAGATTCAATTTCTACACCGATCCCCAAAATCAGCCGCCCAAATACCAAGGGTGTTTCTTTTTGTGGGCCGTCCACCTCAAACCGGGCTTCGAGCACATTCATGTCGTCCACGACTGTCGTTTCGGGAACTCAACATGCAGATGCTCAATCCTTTGTGGACTCCATATTAAACGGAGAACTCGAAGCGGTAAATTCTGCTCTGAACTTAGTAGAGAAGATTTCTCCAAGCTTGCAGCGTATATCCTTTTTCCGACCAAATGGAACGCAGGAATATACGTGTCCGATGTCGGACGGTTCACTGTTTGCGAAAATAACAGTTTACGATCATGCGAACGTACAGAATGTGCAGAATTCTTTACATTGGAAACATAGCTAGATCGAAACATCGTTTTCGCTAAAGATATCGGACGAAATACTGTTACAGTCCCTAAACACTACTCAGAACTGCTTCCGATACCGACCAAGTCATTCAATTCTTGGAAACGATCTTAATTGTACCACCAGAAAATTGTATTCGTTGTCCACTTTTTCTTGAACATCCTTCACTTAGAAATATTTCGGAATCCGACGATAGCTTTAAAAATGCTATCGAAATTTTCAAACGTAAAATTTTCCATAAAACTGTTATGGAGATATATGAATTATATACCGATAAAACTTGCTTATTCAATGCGATCCATGGAAACACTTCTCTTGAATACTATACTGCTTCCGAAAGCAAAGATATTTTAATAAAATTTTTAATGTTCCAATTTAATAGTATGGAAGATGTTCACAAATTCTTGCATACAATATTTTATTGGATTAACAAAATAAATGGAAAAAAAATGCTATTTGGTTGAGAGGACCTCCAGATTGTGGGAAATCTTGGTTTATCACATCATTAGAAGATTTATGTGTTTCCACTGGTCGCTGTTCTATAATGAATAGAACAAATAACTTTCCTTTATAATCATGTATAGATACTAAATTGATTGTATTAGATGAATTAAGCTATGATCCATCTGTTTATACAGATGTTTTAAAATTATTATTTGCCGGGAATAGTGTGAAAATATCTAAAAAATATTGTAATGATATTTCACTTGAAAAAACTCCATGTATTATTGCATCAAATGGAGAATGTTTACCGGATAATGAAATATTTAAAGCTAGAATAAATAAATATATTTGGAATTATGTAGAAGATAATTTAATTTTTACGAAAAAAATACATCCTTGGTCTTTTATAGAATATTGGAAAGACCAAAATCAACGTAAAAAATAAATTATAGTACATTAACAAAATAAAAAACATAAAAAAAAGAAAACTGTTGGCTTTTCATTATAAAGTTAGCCAACGAAAGTAACGTGTACCCGCGAGTTTGGTACAGAGTTCATCTGTGCAATTACGTCGGAGGAACTATTTGAGGCATGCAGGAAGATAGGCAATAACAAGGCACCTGGACCCGATGGCATACCAAATATGGCAGTAAAACTTGCTGTTCAAAAGAGACTCGACATCTTTATAACGATGCAAAAGCTTTTAGAGGAAGGAGCCTTTCCTGAACTATGCAAACTCCAACATTTGAAGAAAGGAGTGTCAGGGATCATGCCCTGACGATATTGCATGATATTGACTCGACAGGTCATTGTCTTAATGTATAAATTCAACATCATGCAATATATCAGCACATGCCATGCGTCCACGAGCCGCAAAGTTGCGAAAACTCACATGGTGTTGAATATCCGTAATATTGGAAAAATGTACAATCAATGTAAATTCGACACTATGTGAGTTAAGCGACCTTAGGATCGCCGGCATGTGCGTCCGGTCGTCAGCAAGATTGACCGGATCGAAAAGTAAAAGTTACGATCGATCGGCGAGTTGAATACTGGCTATGATTGGGAGCAGTCTAACAAGTGAAATGAAGTTGTAAAGTTAATGCAACAAGTTGTATTGTGAATATTATAATAATTAATAATCAAAAGTGTTTAATAAAGTTTTTAGTGTGAACATACAATAATAGTCTTTTACTGTGTACCACCACATTGCAAGCTACTTAGGCTGCAGGAAACGAGACGAATACTTACGCATCAAACACCAGCTGAAATCTAAATCACTGCAACCTAAGAAGAATACCCCAGACTTCAACGTCAGAGCAAATGATTTCCCAACACTACCGAAAACAGCCACTGGACATCTAACGAATACAACTTCTATGCATAATAATCGTAATACTTACGCTGCTGCCATAGGTATCTCTAGTTCTAAGCCTCATCATAGTTTTAATCAACACAATACTAATACTAGCAGTAATAGTGTATTCACTACAAGCGAACTCATTTCACTGTCGCAGCAAGAATTAATCACTAACCTGTCTAATTGTCAGTCAAAACAAGAACAATTCAATGTTGTTATTGAGTTAGCTGCCAAGTTTCTGTATGGATAAATCAAATTTAAAAACTATTGTATGGAATGCTCAAAGCATTCGAAACAAAAAATCATTATATCGGATTTAGCCGCAAAATTTACTAACCGATGTGCAAATTGCAACAATCTCTTGATACAGGCTCTTCTAGTCTAAGTTGTAGGTTAAGTTGTATCTCTAAGAAGTAGCTTGTAAGTAGGATTAATTCAACCGTAGGGTTTTGCTTACTTTTCTCCCCTAAATGCTAAATTAAACAATTAAATATAAAAACCATCTCTCTGCAGTAATTAGCAAGCTGAATTGTACAACTTAAGATGAAAAGACTGTGTAGTCTGAACTCTATATTATAAGAACTATGTTAAACAATATTTTTTGTCATACTATAATAAAAATTAATCTAATCTAATCGAATACGAGATTCAGGCGCGATGTTTGAGGAAATCGGGACGGTTAATTGGTACAGAAGGCACTGGACAATTCTATCGAGAATTCCTATACCTAATTTCAATGCGGACTTTGAATTTTTGGAAAACTGCACGGGAATTGTTGGTGCACTATGCCAGCAATTACACATACTTGGTACAAGATGCAAATCAATCGGTGTCGGAGTCAATTCCAGACTTAACCACCTTAAGGGAAAGCTTGTCGATCTGGACCACTACCTATTCAATAAGAAAGACTACCGTAAGAAGAGAGCGTTCTTTGATGGAGTCGGGTCACTGGGAAAGCTACTATTCGGAACCATGGACAACAATGACAACTTGCGAGTAACAAATCTACTGGCGGACCTCGATAAGCGCGAAAACACAACGTTTCACCTACTGAAAGACCAGATAACAGTTATGAAGTCAAACTTCCAGCTATTCAACGAATCCAGAGTACAAGCGGAGAATGATCGACAAAAAATGTTTCATCTCTACTCCACCCTAATTCCAAGGATAAATAACCAATCACACCTAATTAGGTTGGAAATGCAGAGAACTGACCTATCCGCGCTCATGTTGATGACAATCCTGGAAATGGATAAAGTAGCAGACTCCATTAACACCATAACGGAGATAATAATGGCTTCAAAAATGGGAAAACTTCATCCCGCAGTCGTCCACTCAAAGGAACTATCAGAAATAATGCGTAGCGTTCTAGATCACAGCGAACTAGATCCACGTATTCTGAATCACCAGATTCTGAACCAAATTATAAAAGTACAAGCAGTTTCCGATCAAGCTAACCTACTGGTGAGAATCGACGTGCCGCAACCAGAGAAGATGACATTTACTATATACAGAATATATAGTGTGCCCGTACGCATAGAAGATTCAAGATTCTACTTCTACAATTTTGATGGAGACTTCCTTGTGTTATGGTTGCAGGCCTGCGGGTGATTTTTTTGATAAATTTCAAAAATTTACCCCACTAACTTATAGATTTCTACGATGTGATTGTTTCAAATATTATTTAAAAATTTTCTTTTGAAAGTCAAGCTCCAATATAATATTTAGATGAAATACAAAGAATAGGTTTAAAATGTTATTATCTTGTTGACTAGTTAATTTTGCATGTAGTGAGTGAAATGAGGAAAGAAATAATGAAAAATGGAGCAGACCTGCTCAGATCATCTGATGGGAAATAAAAAAAAAAAAGTACAAACTGGAACAACCTAATCGTAGCTCAAAGAATTAATTTGTATTAAAATATTAGTTATAGTATAATTAAATGCGCATGAAAAGATTTTTTTTTGTTTTTTAATATCTTGAATTCACTATATAAATAACTAAATAACGTAGAGTTTACTAAGAATAATCATAAAAATGATACCACACTTGTTGCCAACAAATTGGAAAATCAATACGCCATCTTAACCCAAAAAGGATTCGACACATGCAACCGTCTAGCCACCACCGACGACACAAACCATTTTATATGCGAGAGGACCATACTGATCAGCACCGCTACTGGAACGAGTTGCATCCTCAATTTATATAAAGGGCACAGTTTAGACACCTCTGAATGCGTTACGAAATGGACCAGGAAATGGAATACCTTCGTTAAAATGGAGACCAAAAATCATTGGCTATACATCATGGGAATGAAAATCAAAATTGAGATACATTGTCTTGACGCGCCAACACGCATTCAAGAGCTAAATAACGTTGGCGTCATATCCTTACGCGAACAATGTAGCTTCCGCAGTGAGGATACTGTTGTGTATTCCCTTGATAGCCCCAATCGAAACATAACACTGTAGCAACCAGAAGAAATAAAAATAGACGAGTCTATCACCCTGAATGAGCTGAACCGACTAAATACCAACACAAGCCACCTTCCCGTAATTCCAGCGAACATCTAAATTCTATCTGGCAATCGGAGAGCAGGACTGTAGATGACTTAGTACACAGAATTGAGACGGAGAACCATCGGAGAAAACAGAACCAAACGTTGAAAATACATATGGTCATATCTGCTACGAGTGCTAGCCTCACTGGACTAATAGTCATCATAGTTGCCATACTTTGGAAACTTCGGACGTTGGAGCAATTGGTCCTTCTGTCTCGAACCTTTCCTATCCTTTGAATATTTTGACTTTTTCAAGTCGAAATATTCACGCCTTGGCCTAAAACACAACAATGTCACTAGACATTAAAAATGCCTTTAACTCGGCAGATTGGTCACTAATAAAGAGATCGTTGATAGGTAGGATGGATAAACTATACTACTTATTGAAAATAATTTCAAACTAATTCACCAACAGGAAGTTTAGGTACCAAACAGATGAGAGGGTAAAGTACTACCATGTTACCGCGGGAATCTTACAAGGAGCAGTACTGGGCCCTCTCTTGTAGAATATCATGTACGATGAATTTCTTCGACTATCGATTAAAATTAATCGGGTTCGCTGACGACATCGCCGTTGTTACCGTGGCTAAGCACATCCACGAAATAGAGTCAGCAACAAACGAAGCAATCACAAACATTAAAGACTGGCTAAAGTCCGCCGGTTTAGAACTAGCTGACCCAAAACGGAGGCTGTTCTAATAACAAGTAGAAATAAAATTGAATACGCAAACATTCAGGTCGGCAGTCAAACCATCAGATTCAAAGAAGCAGTTAAATATCTAGGAGTTCTGCTCGATAATAGATTAAAATTTAAAGTTCACGTGGACTTCGCGAGCAAAAGAGCGTCACAAATGCAGGCAGCCCTTTCGCGTATACAGGCAAAAGATGTAATCAACATATAGGCTCTGTGCGATAGAAGCATTCAGCGGTTTCCGAACAATATCGGACAAAGCAGCCTGTGTCATATCCGGAATGATCCCCACTCTCACTCACCTCATGAATGAGATGCTAAAGATCTACGAAAGAAGAGCCTTGGTCCAACAAGAGGCAGCTGTCGCGAGAAAAATAAAAGAAGAGGAAAAGGCAACATCAATAGCTCTGCGGCAAACCAAGTGGGACAACACTACTAAAGGCAGATGGACCTATAAGCTAATCTCCGCAATTGAGGTCTGGACAAAGCGAGTGTATGGGGGCTGCAACTATCACCTCACGCAGTTCCTATCAGGTCATGGCGGCTACCGCAAATACCTACACAGGTGCGGACAGGATAACTCACCTCTTTGTCCAGATTGCCCAGATCAAAAAGAAGACTCCGAACACCGGTTTTCAACTGCAGTCGCAGAATGGACAGACAAATAACAATACCGCGTCTACCATCATAGTGTAACGCCAAGATTTTTCGTGTTATGAGTTTACCCAATGTAAACTCATAACTGAAAATTTTAATTTTCTTGCGTACGTGTTTTCTATGGATTTGCCCGTTGCAAATCCATAGTTTTCCCAAATGAGTAGTTTGATTCATAAGAATCAAACAAGAAATTAACGGGACGTAAAAGATGAACTACGAACCTACCCAATGTAGATTCGTAGTTAACTTTTTTCCCGAACGCGAAAATAAATAATGCACTAAGAATGTACCCAATGTAAATTCTTAGTGATTGAAAGTGGCGTATTGGGTTTTTGCCATAACCCAAGCGCGGACCTAATGATCGACGTCGCGATAAACGAGTCCTGAAACCAGGAACAAGTCTCACGACGCCGTCGACTAAATTTGCGGGGGTTGTCCTAGCCAATCGGCTCCAGAGGAGCCAGCCGTGCACTCAAGGCCTTGTGGGGCCGGGGACGGGCTAGTATTGTTCGAGACCCTGAAATAAAATTTTGATTAGTCCAATTACCTCCATGTTTAATCGAAAAATCGTGGTACTTGTTCTTAAAAAATATATTTATTCCAAAGAGTAAAAAATACTTCGTTAAAGAATACTAGTTAAAGAATACTAGTTAAAGAATACTTATTTTTGAAGCACTAGGTAGGCTTCTTAGTCTTTTAGTAGTGTAGCTCTCGGTAGAACGTTTATTTTTTTTATTTGTATTTTAGATACGCAGCTCGACATTGAAATTTTTGTTATTGGGATCATATTCGGTTAAGGCAGATTATTTCTGTCTTACCGAACATGATATGTATTTCCCACATGATTATGACTCTTATGCATTTAATTTTTCGAGCAATTTTGGGTTTTTGTTGTGCGAAGGTTCTGACAAATAAATGCCCGGATTACGTATCACAACAATAGACTATATGATGGAAACAGAAGAAAATTGGATGGAAATTTGCACACTCGTAACAAATGTGCAAAAGGATCTTCGGAGAATCGAGAGAGCAAGGAAAATAGAAGCAATATGAGGAGCGAAGCATAAAATACAAGCCAGCCCCATGATACCTAACGGCAGTCCCGCAGGGAGAGTGGTTGAAGTCTGTATGCGGTGATTGTTATGTGACTTGTTAAGCGCGCCTAATTTCAAACCGAGAGTAACTTCTGAACGCTCCCTAAACCATCGGACAACCCAAAAGATCGGGGAACCCGATCTTCGGTGACAGTTATGAAAGCCGGGGAAAGAAAAAAAAAAGCAGGCAGATGGCGACGAGCAAAAAGTAGTGTAAAGGTAGAAAAAAAAATACGCGGTAAAATTGTTTTTTTTGTATCGACGTGTTGCGAAAAGTTGAAAAGAAAAAAAAAACTGCGAAACGGCGGATGTTTTACAATACGCAATACACAACTACGTATTAGAATATTTAGATTACTTGGGCTTATTTACTAGGCTTCGAACTATAGTTTAATTTCTTACTAAGCACAATTATAACATATGAATTTAAATGAGTAATTTCGAAAAATTTTTTATCGAATTGTTATCAGATAACAGGTGCCTTAAGCATTTTTTTCTCAATTCTGAAAATAGACAAACATTTTTCTTTTGATATATTTTTTTCTTACGTAATAGTAATTTGTTTCATAAATATTCTTCCAAAACAAAAGAAAGAAAAAACCAAATTATGTTAATAAGTCAATTGCAATGACAAGAATTATATTGAATTAAAATGAATAACTAGAGTTTACATTTGAAGGCCACCTCTAACCTCCACGGATCTTCCTCCTCTTCTTGGGGCCATACAATGAAGACTTCGCGGAAGAAGTATGGCTAAGGTTGGGTGGGCAGGTTGGCGTCAAACCACCAGACGCCGTCGTCGAAATATCTGGTCGAATCAATATCCGTGACCAGTTGCAGTTCCTTTTTTTTCTCGTTGTCCTCCCGACTTGGATAAGTCGACGCGGCGAGCTCACAGCTCGCGATTTATTTTTGTTATGACAGGCCAATTGGGTTTCATGACCTTCTAGTGCAGCGAACCCCCCCACACGCCTACCGCAGCTAGACCCGGCATCAGCTAGCGCGTCGCACCAGCACATAGAATGTCACTGAGATGGATGTAAGTGAATCTCAGCCCTGTCTATCCCGAACCTTATTTTTCCCTTCAGAATTATTTTGACCCTAAAGTCATTTTGACTTTAGGGTCAAAATAATTCTCTCCTAGGCGTCCGGTACATAACATGATGCTGTTTAGAACGCAGGCGCATATCGGCTGACAATTCTCTGTCAGAATCTGTGGCGTAACGCCTGGGGTCCAATTGCCCGTAGTAAAAGGGAAATAAAAATATATTCTTGAAACTCTATCATCATTTGATCGCATTCGATTCGACAAAACGCACCTGGGATAAAATAATTAAATGTACAAAAAAAAAAAACAACAATACAAAAAAAACCAAATACAGAAAAAAAACAGAAAAAAAAACAAAAGTGCAACCGGCAACAATGAGATTAGCGGTCGTCATCGGGCGAACAGATCGAACAAGCGAACCGAGCGGGGATCAATAGAAAAATTCGATGCGCTGCGAAAGAGCAGAGGGAGGAGTCGAGAAGCAGGGCTGAAGCAAGAAAGTGATAGTGCCTGATGACGCGGAGATTAACCCGTGAATTTTTAACGGGGGAAGATTGGCATTTTGGACTGAAGTGCCGAAAAGAATACGGGATATCGTCGTGATCGTCGTGCATGCGTTTTCTCGGGAGAAGAAAAGAAATTTGGCGGTTAGTGTTAGACAGAAAAGAAGAGGATTTTTAATTTTTTTGGATGGAACCGAAAAACGAAATGAGAGCTAAAGTGTACGACGGTGGTGAATAGAAAGATGATATGAAATGAAAAGTGAAAAGAAAAAAACAAATTATTAAATTATTAAGTGGCGCATGGAAAAAAAATAAACGGTTTTTGGATTTTTTTGTGTGCGCGGACAAGGAAAAATATTTGGCGAATGGAGAAAAACCGGTTCTGATTTTTGGTTTGCTTTTGCGAGGACAAGATAAATTTTTGCGCGCGTTTTTTTTTTTGTGAAGAATCAGAGAAAAAGATCGAAAAGAAAAACGTTTTCGTGCCGGAATAAAAACAAAATATCGTCGCATTCATTTACACAACTATCCAATTACGCTATAACTAGCTGAAATACTGTTCCTGCAAAGAAATTGACAACGACGAGCGACATCGAGACAACGAGGGGGCCCACATATATACACATGTACATCAACAAACCGGTAGTTTAATAGAAAAAAAAGAAAAAGAAAAGAATTTTTTTTGCTATTAGAAGTTTGTTTTAAAATTGCATGAATAAAATAGCCTTTATATGTATTACAAAAAAAATTAATTCTCTTCCGTTTATCGTGTATGCGAGCACTAGTTATTACCTTTCCAGGTGTGGTCGGCTTTTTTGTTTTTTTTTCTAATAGATTTTTTGTAGCCCCATGAGACGTTTCCCAGTGAGTCGCAAATAGAAGAAATTAAAAAGGGTACTGAAAAAGAGGATTCAGCTGTTACTTGTATGGAGTTAATTGAGAACTTGCAGCAATTGGATACCAGCTATATTACTACTCCGTTTAAATTTTTAAGTTTCTTAGTTTTTTTAAAAAAATTTTTAGCATCTAATTTAAATATAACTAATACTGATAAGATAATAAATAACATTTGGCGACGAGTGAGTCGCGACACTCTTTCGTATATATTAGGACCCAACCATTCAAAACTTTCTGGTTCAAATTTTATTTGTCGTTCTACCAAATGTCTTACCGAAATTTTCGAGATTCCTACGGGGTGTCGTTCGAACATCTCGTGGAATCAATATATAAAAGTGAAAAACGAGACAGACTCCTTCATGACATTATTCCCATTATCGGTAATAAAAGAATTGGGAATAATATTTCAGGAGGTAAACGAGATCTTCGACAATTATTCGTTAAAGAGCAAACCTTCGAGCAAATCCGCGAAGCGAACCGTCGCAAAAGTTGCCAAGAGGAAGCTATTCGAATCTGTCGAAGATTCAAGTTCTATACCGACCCACAAAATCAGCCGCCCAAATACCAAGGCAGTTTCTTTTTGTGGACCGTCCACCTCAAACCGGGCTTCGAGCACATTCATGTCGTCCACGACTGTCGCTTCGGAAATTCAACATGCAGATGCTCAATCCTTTGTGGACTCCATATTAAACGGAGAACTCGAAGGGTTAAATTCTGCTCTGAGCTCAGTAGAGAAGATTTCTCTCATTTCTTACAGCGTATATCCTTCTTCCGACCAAATGGAACGCAGGAATATACGTGTCCGATGTCGGACGATTCACTGTTTGCGAAGATAACAGTTTACGATCATGCGAACATACAGAATGTAGAGAATTCTCTACATTGGAAACATCGCAAGATCGAAACTTCATTTTCGATAAAAATATCAGACCAAGTACAGCTGCAATCTCTAAACAATTTACTCAAAACTGCTTCAGACCGAATTACCAATCACCCCAACAAAGAAAGCAATTGGAAACCGACCAAGTTATTCAATTCTTGGAAACGGTCTTAATTGTTCCGCCGGAAAACTGTATTCGTTGTCCACTTTTCCTTGAAAACCCCTCACTCAGAAATATTTCGGAATCAGACGATAGCTTTAAAAATGCTATTGAAATATTTAAGCGAAAAATACTCCATAAAACTGTTATGGAGATATATGAGTTATATGTTGATAAAACATGTCTATTTAATGCAATACACGGAAATACCTCGCTTGAATATTATACTGCTTCCGAAAGCAAAAATATTTTGATAAAATTTTTAATGTTTCAATTCAATAATATGGAAGATATACACAAATTCTTACATACATTATTTTATTGGATCAATAAAATTAATGGTAAGAAAAATACTATTTGGTTACGAGGTCCTCCTGATTGTGGTAAATCTTGGTTCATTACGTCATTGGAAAATTTATGTGTTTCCACTGGTCGATGTTCTATTATGAATAGAACAAATAATTTCCCTCTTTCTTCTTGTATAGACACTAAATTAATAGTTTTAGATGAATTAAGTTACGATCCATCTGTTTATACAGATGTTTTAAAATTATTATTCGCTGGTAATAGTGTAAAAATATCGTCTTGGGATTCGCAGCAATGTGGACCCATTTCGTAACAAATCAGGTAAGTGAATCGTGCACACCAATGGCACGAGCTATTGATATCTAATGAAGATTCCACACAAGCACTGAACGTAATTTTTGAACTGATTTACGTTCAGTGCTTATGATGAGCACTGAACGTAATTTTTGAAATGATTTACGTTCAGTGCATTTCAAAAAAGTTATATAATGAGCTGTCAAAATAAAAATTGTCAGTACGAAAAATTCAGGGAATCGCGTCGGACCAAGGCCCTCTAGAAATACCAGGCCGTAATGCTGAAAACGATGACGTAGAATACCAGGTTTTTCTGAACTATACCTAAGGTGTCCGAGCAAATCGGAGCTCACCCAAGTTTGAGATTTGTAAGTTAGACAATTCGATTTGACAGCTGCTTCTGGATGTCAGGATTCGCGTCGCGCCTGTTTATCAATAATATTTAATATTTTACATTTATTCATCATTGCGCTGAAAATAAAATTAAAAACTATCAATTTTAAATAAATTTACCTACTTACTACCTATCTTTCATTTTGGCGCGAATCAATGCCTTCTATAGTAGAAAGCCGAGTAACTGAATCCAACAACAACACGTTGGAGTCATAACAAACATGACAGTTCCATACAAATTCGAATTCCACAACGTCATCACTGACGTCATCAAAAACCTGCTATATTTCCTGCAGCTGCTGGAAAACAGCTCAGCATTACGGCCTGGTATTTCTAAAGGGCCTTGGTCGGACGCGTTTTTGTAATTCGGCATAAAAATATTCAAAATTTGTATTTTAATGTATTTTTTTTTGATAATAAATTATAAAAAAATCGAATTTTTTGTTTTTTTTAAATTATTTTTGACAGAAAAGTGTTGGTTGAAGAGGAAAACGTACTAAACGGAATCTGAAAAGTTGACTTGCAAACGGCGGCCAAACGTTCAAATTCAAGGAAGTAAAGGTCAGTGTTGGCGAATAAAGCGATGTCAACGCAAAATAATGAGCGCGGCCTGTATGCTCGGGACTCTGATATCCAATATTTTTCTCGGCTTGGATACAATCTCGGGCCTAAGATAGGCAGTGGAACGTTGGCGACCGTAATAACGGCCCAATATGTTGGCCAATCAAATAAAAGTGTCACGTTAGCGTGCAAGATTATTGATAAACGCAAGACACCGGGGAACCCGATCTTCGGTGACAGTTATACAAGCCGCGAGGAAAAAAGTAAAAGCAGGCAGATGGCGACGAGCAACAAGAGTGTATGGTAGAAAAAAAAAAAGGAAATACGCGTTAAAATTAATTTTTTTTTTGCTTGTATCGACGTGTCGCGACAAGTCGGAGAACGAAAAACTGCGAAACGGCGGACGTTTTGGAAAAGTATTTGCGCGAGCATTTTAACGACGGCTGGATTCGTGAAACGTGTGCGGGTGCGCAAAAGCCATTTTTTTTTTCTCATCGTCGAACGTGTGCGCGAGTAATCGGGCACAAGTGCGTCGCGTGTTGGAAAGAGATCACCGTGTCAATCGGCACAGGCCAAGTGCAGCTCGGATTTTTTGCCTCGTATATGCTAGAGGAGTGCGACACAACCTCCGTTGTTTTTTTTTTAAACTCTGCGACTGCGTTTTCCGTTTCCGTGATGTGAAGTGCTGCCGAAGAACACGCGGGGAATCTCAGGCAAATTTTTTATTTAATTAGTCGCAAATATTGACATAATAAGTTCGACGCACGTCGCGGCAATAAAGCAATCGGATTCCAAACCTTCTACCGAAAGAATGAAAACCGGCATCGATTATTTGAACTCGTTATAGAGAAGGAAAATTAGAACCGCAAAATTTTTCTTTGTGACGGCGTAGTGAATGTATTACGGTTTTTCTTTTGGTTCTCGCGCCTTCGGATCCTCGCCACATGCCTCTATTCTTCGATACCAAAAAAAAGAAAAATTTTCTTAACGGGACTCCCTTGCATTTCGCGGTGATCGTCGATGCCATCGGGTTTTTTTTTACCGTGTGCAAGTTAAAGAAAAAGAGAACGATTAATAGCGTCACAATCGGTCGTTTTTTTTATAATCACTAGTGTAGTATTACTCCGTCTTCAGCATCGTCATGATATAATATATAATAGCCTAATGTTATTTCCCTGGTACTTTACATAAGAAAAATTATGAACGTCAATTTTTTTTTTATTCTAAATTTTTCGTGTACGTTAGAAAATATCCGTATCAACATATGTATCAATTATCTGTTCCCAGATCCTCGAAGGCGTTCGAATTTCGCATACTATCTGGTTTATACATTTTTGATTGTTGTGCACCAAGAAGCACTGAATTAATTGAGTTGTGATCAATTATTATTAATTTTTTTTTTCTTCTACTTTGATTAAATACCTTTTTTTTAAATTTTTTTTTGGATCACATAAGTAGGTTTAGGATACAAGTCATGTGTAATATTAAGCTTAAAGAAACAGAAGTACAATTGAATAATAATGAATTGAAATGAAGAGCTAAAGTCCTTTTAATAGAAGGTCACCTCTAACTTCCACGAATCCGCCTCCTCTCTTTTGGGGTCATACGAAGAAGACATCGCGGAAGATGTATGGCTAAGGTTGGGTGGGCAGGTCGACGTCAAACCATCTGACGCCGTCTTCGAAGCATCTGGTCGGGTCAATATCCGTGACCAGTTGCAGTTCCTTTTTTTTCGTTGTCCTTCCGACTTGGATAAGTCGACGCGGCGAGCTCACTACTCGCGATTTTTTTTGTTATGACAGGCCAATTGGGTTTCATGACATTCTGGTGTAGCGAGCCCCCCACGACTCCCGCAGCTAGACCCGGCATCAGCTAGCGCGTCGCACCAGCATTTAGATTGTCACTGAGATGGATGTAGGTGAATCTCAGCTCCGTCTATCCCGAACCTTAATTTTCCTTTCAGAATTATTTTGGCTTTCGGGTCAAAATAATTCTCTCCTAGGCCTCCGTTACTTAACAATTTTTTGAAATTTTCGTGACTTGATTATTAAATCTAAATATGGTTTTTGGTTGGCCAAAAATTATTTTCGTTACAACTTATCGCTAAAATTCAATTCAATTTACTCGTTTTAAAAATTATCTTAAATTATAGATAGTATAATCCTACCTACATTGTCTTTCTGATGACTAGCAAACACATCATTCATATAAAAAAGTATTCCTAAAAACTAGTAATAACAGAAAATACTTGTTGTATTATAAATCTACGTAGTCTTATTTCATTTTGCATTTCTGTGGCCACTAAGGAGTTTAGTATTATTCTTTTATCCCAGTCGGAGGATATTCTCCAATTATTCGTTTCCTCTTAAATTTAGTTAATTATTATTTACATGCTAAAACTATTCTGACGGAAAACTTCTAGTACTTGTCAGGCTCGAAAGCAAACTGGTATCGAACTGAATGTTTTCAAAAACTAATAAATTTCATTAAAAATTTAATTTTTTAAAACCATCATAAAATATCAATGTAGCTGCCACGTACGACAAAAGAAAAAGCATTAATTAATTAAATCTAATACTATGAGATTGAGTTAACCACCAGTTCTCTTCCGACCTACAAACAAAACTCATTAAATTCAACGCACAAAAAATAAATACTTTTGAGTAATGAGCATGAAAAATACTACTGAAATCCTACGGATTTATGCTCTAAATTAAAAATTAATAGAAACGAAATTGCAAATGCCACAATTGAATTTAAAAGAAAAAAAAAACTGAAGTAATAATTACTGACACTTTTAAAGCTTTATCCTTACACATTAAAATTTACTCAAATTGATTTTAGCATATTTTTCTTCTTCTTGAAGAACGTTTGTATTTATATTGCAAAATAAAAATAAAATATTTAAACAGTAAAAAAAAAAAAAAATATTGTAAAAAGTGCATATTGCAATAATTTGTTTTTCATTCATGAAAATATTGTAGGAAGACTTTCTAATTTCTAATTATAGCTTAATCACTTACCGATTCAATCAGTAACGCCTAAGTGTACGAGTTGTTGCATGCATCGTTGTAAATACGTAGGATCCGGAAACATATTGAATTGTGTTTTATGATCGACACTATTCCAAATAACCACATCTTCACGGCCAGTTGTTGCTGATCGTCCTATCGAAAACAACAATCGTCGATCGAATGCAATTTTCAGAAAACGTAAAACTTTACGACCCAATGGACAATCAGGCAAATAGCATGTACGAGGAAAGCCAACAGCAAAAAATGCTCGACCAGGATGTGGATGTTCTTCGCCTTGTATAGCCGATGCAATACTAGAAAATAGTTTTTTATTTCAGTTTTATCAATCAAAAGAATTACAAGATTGTTTGAATCATACTTATAAACTATTTGTATTGTGTTTTGTCTCTCATGACCCGGTAAACTTTTCGGTATTACTACCCATGACATAGTTCCTTGTGGTTGATTCCCAATTTTTTCCCCGTAAACAATTCCGCATACCGGACACTCAATATAAAGAGTCTGCAATAGCTAAATTTTTAAATAAACAGTTAAAGGAGTTGTTTGGATATGATTCGAATGTATAGAAAGGTGTGTAACAGCTAAAACATTCAAGTTAAGAAATAACTAAATAACTAACCTTCTGCGTTTCTTTTTGCTGTTCAATAATCATTTGATTCAGGCACTGTAAATGCATTAAATGCTGACATCGCGATAATGATACGGCCGGATTTTGTGCCGTCTGGATCAGTTCCTCCATGCACATTGGACAAGGCTGGGCATTTGGCCATGTCGGTGGATCTGCAACCGTAACAAATCTACTAATCATATCGCTGGCGGGATCGACACCAACTATGGGTCCTGCAATCGGATGATGATGGTGTCGCTGTTGTGGCAATGGCGGCAGTGGCGGTGGTGTTGAATGCGTTTGTGTAAAAACATCATCGCTACCGATCGAACAATCGAGTAAATCATTAACGGAAGCAGCGAAATTTCGACTGCGCAAGCTCTCTTTACTTTCGTGACTGAGATATGTGGAAACGGTATCGACACTTGGCCGTCGCATTGATTTCAAACTACTCGTATCCGTATCGGAGGCGCGTGTTCGTGATCGTGATCGATGCGAACCGATACGATGATGATGCTGAGATCCGTCAGAGCTGCGATAATGATGATGATTCGCAAAAACATTGGAATGCGAATGTTGAGATGACGATGATGGTCCTACAGATTTCGTACTAAATATATTCAAATTATTTAAAATCTGTCGCGCAAGATTAGTGGTGGCTGAAGTTGTTGAGGAGGACGATGATCCCGGATGACCATCCATTTGCTTTGATTTCGTGGCTTTAATAGGACGCTTCTGATTGCCTAACGAACATAACGAAGATGATGACGATGATACTTGACTAGCTGATAGATGCGACTTTAATTTCGGATTCGGTTTTGGCGGAATCTTAGGCGCTAATTGTCTTCTATCAATTGGTGCTGAAATGATGTAAAAGAAAATAAATTAGAAATATATGTTGTAAAAAATATTAATGTAATGGTTCGGTGAATGTTTTCACAGTGCATTTCGAATTGAACGAAAAGATTTCCGGATTCTAAACTGTTACGCTTTATTATTCGTGACGTTTCGGTCTCTGCTGAGACCTTTATCAAACTCCAAACTTCAGATTGATAAAGGTCTCGTAACAGTGTAGAATCCGGAAATCTTTTCTTTCAATATTAAACCAAGCTCAAACAAACAAACATTATTTTAAAGCGACCTGGCTAGCAGTGAACATGCCAATATCCTTGGTAGACACTACAATACACTTTAGTCAGGCCGTCTTGTTTTATCGCTATCACTTCTGCTAGGAACGTACTACAAAGATCCGGAAGACGGAAAGATATTATTAAGTTAAGCGTTACGGAAAAAAGACCTCCTTTCACTTCCCTTTTGGAGTTTTGGAGCCATCAGTATAAAAGAATATGGACTGTTCCTCACGTGTTTCCTCTTCACTTTGTTGGATAATAACTGCTTTAGAATGTGTTGATCGTATTCTAGCCAACTCAGAACTAGGCACACGACGCCAGAAAACATGGGAATTGCGTTCAGTTCCTTCAAACCTTACAAGTCACCAGGACTAGACGAAGTATATCTCGCAATGATCCAGAATGCGGATAAAACAATAATTCAGTACTTGGTTGACATATATAAAGCATGCCTCAGTCTTTGCCATATATCTATGGCTAGAATTTAAGGTGGTTTTCATACCTAACCCAGGCAAAGCCTCCCGCAACATCTCGAAGGATTTCCGACCCGTCAGCCTGACTTAGTTCCTTCTTAAAGGCCTAGCAAGACTGGTGGACAGCTATCTACGGGAAAATCTGAACCTCTCGGTCAGATGCCCCTACCAACACGCCTATCTAAAAGGTAGGTCCACTGACGCCGCCTTGCATGTGACGGTAGCCGCCGCAAACAAAGCTTTCCATCATAAACAGATTTTCTAGACGTGGAAGGCGCTTTTAACCACGTCAACATTGATGCCATACTTGAGACCTTGCGCAGCTATAGTTTGGAACCTCTCCTGACTACATGGATAGCTAAGCTTCTTCGGTCGCGAAAAATCGAAGCACGGATGGGTGATGAGATAGGGCGGCATAATATCGAATCTCCTGTGGGTCCTAACAGTGAACGGCTAACCCACGATTTTGTCATCACGACAACTGGTAAGTTTGAACAAGTTCTAGAGGACCTTATGCAGTCCACTTTATAACTGTTAGACAGCTGGGCATTAGATAAAGGACTTACCATTAACCCTCAAAAAACAGAGCTGGTCCTGGTTTTCAATCCACAAAACATTCGGAGTATCACTATGGTCCTCTTGAATTAAGTTAAATATTTACGTCTTATTCTTGATAGCACATTATATTGAAAGGCCAAGATTCAAGAACGAGCAAAAAAGGCTACCGTAGCCTTCTTCACTCGCAAATAGACATTCGATTTGAGATGGGACCTTAAGCCGCAACTTGTCCACTGGATGTATACCAGTATTGTCAGACCTATTATTTGCTATGGCGCGCTGGTGTAGTGGCCAGCGGTGGTACTAAAAACCTAGCACCTTTACAGAAAATCCAACGGATGGCATGTCTATGTATAACAGGTGCTCTTAGAACCACACCAACTGCAGCCCTGTAGTTATTTATCTCACTACCTCCATTTGATCTTTTTATAAGACAGACAGCGGGCTTAGCTGCCATTAGATAATTCCACTAATTGATCCTGGCAAAATTTTAAAAGTCATTAGAGACGCAAACTCCTTTTTAGACTGCGATTATAATTGCATGAACCAACCGCAGGTTGAGATACGGAAGTTTCAGGGATTTATTCTCACAACCTCGACATCCAAACTTCATTTTATCATCTTCCAGGACACGCGACTGTGTTCCAAACGGAAGTATTAGCTGTTAACGAGTGTACAAAAATTATTTTAGATATGCAGAACATTCTCGAAAAGTGTTACATTTTCTCGGACAGCAGGGTTGCGCTTTTGGCACTCCAATCCTACAGGACTACGTCCAAACTAGTGTCCATTTGTAGACACAATTTGAATCGCCTAGCGGCTAAAACCGAAGTACTTCTAATTTGGATACCGGGTCTTAGCGAGTAAACTATTTTGGATTCTTTCTTGGCGGGGTGCTGGACAGCTGCAGAGCGGCCAAATCCTTTTGGGAAGAACCGAATAAAAATATTAGAACTCAGCTGTTACAGCGTAGTCGCTATAGCGTCCGAAGTATTGTTGCCTGACCACAGATCATTGCTTGCTGAAGCTGCACGCATTTAGGATGCGGATTGCGAGCGACAGCCTTTGCAGAGGTTGCGAGGAAGACGAAGAATCTATCGAACATTATCTTTATCACTGTCCGCAAATCTCCAACAGTCGTCTCCTTTGTTTAGGCTCTAGATTCTTCTCAGAACTAGACGATCTCAGAGGCGTCCACCATTCGAGCCTGCTACGGTTCGCAAGCCAAACCAAGTGGCTAGAACAAGAGGTGTGACTCCCATCTTATAACCAATAGGAGGAGTACAATGGGCCCAACTAGATGGCTCCAGTGAATTGTAGCTCTACGAAACTACACTTCTACAACCTAAACCTATCCACGAAAGCGCTCCTCATTTCATTGACCACTTCGCATGTCCTACAGATCAGATCATAACCCACCGATCAGATCAAAGCTCACGATACAAATCGCAGTCGCACTTCACCCACCTGCTTAGAGCTAGGCTCACCGATCTGCTCGCAGCTCGTAAAGTCGTAAACCTGCTCATCTGTTCATTCATTACCATACCTAATCAGTGTAGAGCTAAAGCTTGGTACACTGAGCACCGTGCAAGAGCAGTGAGCAGATATCGACAACGCTGAGCATTGAGCAGATATCAATATCAGTGAGCAGATATCAATATCAGTGAGCAGACCAGATTTCACTGAGCACGAGCAGTGAACAGATATCATTGAGCATTGCTTGGTGCAAAGGAAAATGTTCGCTATCCGGTGATACTGATCATGAAATTGGATCTGCATGATTGTTAGATTTTTTTTTAGTAGTTCTTTATTTGTATCCAATATAAATAACAAGTGATGACACAATGCATGTATACAGTACACAAATATAAATAAAAATTACAGACACAAGCCCACATAAGCCAAAGCTTTTGAGCTCAAAAGCTAACAGAAATTAATTTTTTATTTATTAAATTCAAGTAAGGTGTTTTATTTTTTTACGCACAGAAATAAAATAATTGAAAATGGTTTGATTAAAAATAAATAAATAAAATTCAGAGGTAGGAAAAAATTTAAATTACATTTTGCAAAAAAGGAAAATTCAAGAATAAAAGTAGTAGCAAAAGTAAATAAAATTTAATAACTTAAATAAAGAACATAACAGGACTTCGATTGGGCGTAAAGTTGGGGCTGTCTTTACCGAACATCATGAGTTCGGTTTTGTTTAAGTTTAGTGACATTTTATGAGACGTCAGCCAGCCAACTGCACTGCCTCTCCCAAGGAGGATATATAAAATGGAGTGCCTGATAGGCTGTCTCATGTGGGAATACTTTTTAATTCGGAAATTTTCGAAAATTGTGTCCAAGCTTAACATGGCTTCAAATTTTTACAAAAAAAAATTCCATTGTATTCTCTCTCTCAGTCAGGAATAAAGTAATTTTCAGTACAATGGAGCTTGCTGTTTTATATCAGAAATCTTTATTTTTTCAATTTTTATTAATTTTTAGTTCGTGTCTAAGCTAAGTACTTCAGCAACAGACAATTTAACGCAGGAGAGAGATAGTTGCTTTGGGCTTACGTATGCCAAACAAGGATAGCGAAATAACTCTTTCGAAAATTTGACAATTGTTTCGAACAATTTAAATTTAAAGTGAGAAAGAGTTATTTGCAATATTTTTAAGTGTGCCAGACAAAGACAGCGATACGATTTTTTTCGAAAAATTTCGAGCATTTCGCTAGTAAGGGAGGGAAATACTTTCATTCCCATTTTCTTAAACGGCAAAAACCTGCTCATAGTCACTCCTTATTATATATCCTCCTTGGCCTCTCCTAAAATGCATTAAAATTAATTTTACTGCATTTATTATGAAGTAAAATAGATGAAGTGGCGCGCTCGGCACTTTTTTTAATGAAAATGAGCAAACTTCCGTTTTAAAATCTCATTTTTGAGAAAACGTAGCTCTATACGCAGCCGTAGTTGGCTACGAAAAAGAGGATTTGAAGATAAAAAGCATCGCAGGGCTGGCTACTCAAAACGTAGTTCTATGCGTAGCCGTTGTTTGATACGGAAAAAGAAGACTTGGACAGATACACTAGTTGTATTTTTGTAATATTTATTTTCTTTTAGTTCAAGTTATTGTGTTTCTAATGATCCCGCCGAAAAAAATGATGAAATGACCGTTTTAAAAGCTCAAAAATGAGATTTCAAATCGCAATTTTCCTCATTTTCCAGATGGAAAATCGATAAAAATAGTACCGAGCTCGCTCTAAAACCACTTCGTCTATCGGTTTTACTCCATAATAAATGCAGTACAATTAATTTCAGTGCATACGATAATTTTTTTCTTTTTTTTTGTGATTTCGATAAATAGAATGTTTGCATGTATTTTTTTTTATTTAGCAACATTTTGCGGTAATTTAGAACGCGATATCTAAGTAGTAAAGAGCTCCAAAATAAACTTTTGTGCGAAGCAAAAACAAAATATTAATCCTAATCATACCATTTAACTGCTGAGCCTGTTGAGGAGTGATTTTAACCAAAGGATACGGAGCCTGTTGAGTTCGTCGAATACTTCGAATCGGACCACTCGGCTGCCGGACTTGCGTTAAATTGCAGAAATTTATTGTGTACGGCAGACCGATATTCGTGTTGTACAAATCCAGCGTTTGTTCGCCCTGAAAACATAAAGTTACATGCATAAGTCAATCGGATCGTCACGGTGGCGTCTCCCAATGTAAGCTACCTTGGCCCAAGCCTCTTCAATTATGCATTGCACCGTCATGTTGTACGAATGCCAGTCGCTGCCCATCGCATCCACCCACTCCCATTTCGTGCCCTTTCCTGCCGGCGAGCTAGGCTTGTAGAACGTTCGTCTCACATTGATCATGGGCAGCTCGATATCTTCGGAGCTCTGGGTCATTTGGCGCACATTCACGTAAAACTGCTCCAAATTCGGATCGGCATCGCTCAGCAGGACGCGGGTCAACTTTTTCGCGTGGGCGCGCTCCAAGTGCTGCGACACGGCCGGACTGTAGGGCAACCACTTGCCCCCGCGCGATTCAAACTCCCAGACGACAACGGCATGGCAACTTGTGGCCATAATTCGTCTCGCACTTGGAACAGAACGGGCCGAGCACAAACACTTTTACTTCTTCTTCTTCTTTTTTAATCTAATTCAATAAACAGCAATCAAGAGTTCCGTGACTCCGACATCACAAGTGAAAATTGAAAAGGAGGGCAGTTCGGCCGATTCGATTGCGGAGGGCCACAATGCACGGAAACAAACAGGATTTAAACTACGACGAAGATGCAGCAGCCACAAGTTGTTGTTGATTTAGCACTAGACAACAGCGACGAGCAAGTGGATCGGGGAAGGTTGCGCGGCCGCGAACGACATTTTGTCAATTGCGAGCACTTTTCACGCGATCGCTGAAGTTCTACTTTGCATTTTTGTTAACGTAGACGCTGAATTTGGTTTTATTCCGTTTTCCTGTCGCAGGCGATTTATTTTCTTGCTGCCCCGCACGACACAACTTTTCCACAATTCGCTCACAAAAACTATGACGTACAAAATTTTTTTCGGCTGTCATCACAGCCTTCTCTATCTTCTGGCCTGGCTGTAGATAAGATGGCGACGGTTTGTTTGGGCACTAATGTTGTGCGTTAGTGTGTGTAAGAATCCGATCCCAACGGGAAATTAATAAGAATAAATAAATTTTTTAATTGAGAATAATAATATAATACATTACTATATCTTAATAATCAGGTTGATCACGATTCTTAACTCAGTAGCAAAGATATGTTTTAATGCAGGATCCGTGTTGCTGGATCCCAAATGTTGCAGGATTCGTGTTAAAGGATCTGTGCTGCTGGATCCCAAATGTTGCTGGATCCGTGTTGCTGTCGGTATCGTTTTATTGGAAAACACTTTCGATACGGGAAAAACGGGCAGAAAAACTGCGAAATCTAAACGAAAAAACAGAAAAACCCGGCGACCGCCAAAGCGAAAAGCTACACTTTTCGTACACATCACATCCTTAAAATATTAAACACAGAAAAATAAAGCCCGGAAATGCGTGAAAATTTTTACATAAATTAAACACATAAAACTAACGCCCTAAGAACGCGAGAAATTTCAAGTGTACTGTCATCTGCGAAGCTGTGTATTGGGTTGAGAGTCGACGACAGAAGGTCGTTAATAAAGATTAGAAATAAAGTAGGTGATAAAACCGAGCGTTGAGGAGCGCCAAAATTGATAGGAAAAGGAATGGAAGAGACGCCATCTAAAACAACTTATATGGCATCGATTGAAAACTCTCAATCCATAACAAAAAAGAAGCATCAAATCCAGAAAGTAGGGATTTATGCCAAACTCTATCAAACGCTTTCGCAATGTGTAATGCAAGTACTTTGCCTTCGCCAATTTAAACTGGACACGAAACGCTCTCATTTCACTTATGTCAGACTGTTTGCGATGTGAAACGGTTTGCTCGTTCCGTTCCGAAATCTGTCGTCCGTGTAATGTCAAAATTTCGTTTTTCATATGTTCCGTGGACTGGAATAGAACGGAAATTGCAATAACTGTTAAAATGCGATGGAATTTTCCAACGGAACTTTGACAGCGCGGAGCCATTATAGGCCGCTTTGCTCTTCTGTGAAAAACGATTTTCTTTCGAGCTCAGCAATCGTAGAAATTGGTGACACCAGAAATAAATTATATTAAATTAAAAATTAAAAATTTTACTTTATTATTATTCTAAAGCTGGGTACACTTGAGCACG
Organism: Chorisops tibialis; assembly: GCA_963669355.1. Lineage (NCBI taxonomy): Eukaryota > Metazoa > Arthropoda > Insecta > Diptera > Stratiomyidae > Chorisops > Chorisops tibialis. Next base: position 21,464,366 of record OY770264.1, read on the forward strand.
AACGCGAATCAGGGAGGCGAGGACGCATGGGATTGCAAATGCGAGGCGAAGCAAACTGCCTCGGCACACATCCGAGGCCGCACGAATGCTATCCGTGGCGAGTCAGTACATCAAAGAAAATTCGTTTGTTCATAGGTATGTGGACGGCATTTATGTTTCATTTCTGCTTTACCTCGCTCCTTCAAGTGAAAGTTCGGTGTATTTTAAAAAATGAATGAAAATGAGTTGGGATAACGAGAAAGCGCTGCATCTCATAAAGGAAAGTGTCTCACAGTAGAAATAATTCAACGGATGCGAAATTGTTTGGATTTCTAAAACAACGAAAATTCTCATGTTGACATGCCGAGCAAGGAAGTCGAAAGTGGAAGTGTTAAATGCGGAAAATGCAAAAAGATTGTAAAAGACAGCGATTAAGCATTAAGCAGCCAATGCGATGATTCTTGCAAAAAAGGCTTTCGTGCTAAATGCATAAAAGGGATTATTCTTGGAGGAACTGTTGCTCTTTGAAAAGCTTATAAACAAACAATTTAGCGAATCTTTAAAATCCTGTCAATGTTTCAACAAAATCATCGAGATGACGGAAAAATAAACAAAAAGGTGTGTAATCTTAAAAAAAAATTAGTCACATCGAAAATAATAACAAAATGTAAACATATGCAACGGTTGCTAAAGCAGCAACAGTACCAACAGACAAATGGACAAAATATTATAATGGTGAAATAGTTGTCAAACCGAAGACACAGCAAAACTCAGATTGCAATCTTAATAAAAACTGAAAATAAAGTGTATAATACGATTCTTCTTAATGAGATGCAAGCGAAACTTGAACAGTCCTGTGTTACGCAGACAATTATTAATAGAAAGCAAATAGAAACCATCTCATGAGTATAATATTCCTTTTAGAAGTGGAACTGTTTCACTTTTACATCGTTTGGTCATTTTACTTTAGTATTCTAATAATATAGTATTGTTATCGACACAAAAAAAAAATTTGCTGCCCTGAAATTTTGTTTTTCCGCGTTTCAGAACTAAATTAGCCTAAAAATGCAAAAAAAACCGTCCCGCCGTACGCCGTCCGCCGTACATATGGACTCATATCTCCGAGACCGTTAAAAGTAGAATGTTCGTTTTTGGGCAGATTGTTGATTGGGTAAGTGAACTCCAATTTCTAAATTTTGGGGAGTGTTAGGTGGAAGGGGGAGGCGGGGGGAGGGAAAGAGTCAAAAACTACACTTGCTAATATTTCCATCAGGAATGCTGATAGGAAGCTGAAAATCAGCAGAGATATGGAGAGAGTTGTGGGACAAACTACAAAAAAAAATTTAATTTTTTTATCCATTGGCATCCAAAAAGGGGGGGCTAAAAACAAATTGTCGGCCGAATTGTTTTTTCAAATGATTATATCTTCGAAATTACTTATCATAAAAAATTCATATTTTGGGACCATTAAGGCGGCATATACATAGTTCCACCAGAATCAGCTTAGAGAGAGGCCAATTACTGCAAGGAGGAGGGTCAGGAGGGGTTAAAAAAAAAACACTTAAAAATGAATATCTCAACTATCTCTTTAGCTATGTAATTGAAACTTAAAACATTTATTAATCTATACTAGCGAAATACGAAAAAAATATAACATGTGGAAATAATAGTAGTGGGGGAAATGGGGATTATTTTAAAAATGGCGCACTTTTCAAAATTACACATCGTTATATCTCAAAATTGAGTACAGATATTAAATTGAAAATTTGTGAGATTGTAGAACTAAATAATTATTAATTTTGGTAAGGATTTTGAGTTGGGAGGCGCAAGGAGAGGGGTGTGGTAAGCAGAAATGTCCAAAATTTTGAGTGATTTTTGAGGGCTCTGGTGAAAGATACAAAGTTTAAATTTTTTAATTGGATACATCTATTTGATATACATAGAAAAAAATATTAATTTGTTCCACAGTTGTTATAAACCGACACCCCCCTCTCTCCCCCCCCTGCAACGTACACAAGGTGTTTCATGTGCATTGAAAAAAATACATAAACTGAAATTTTTTGAATGAAATTTTAAGGTAGGAACTTGAAAATTTGCAAAATGTGTTTAAAAAAAATCCTTAAATATATGAAGTATTAACTGGTCGAATACCATTAAAACTTCTACCCCCTCCCATACAAAATTATTTTTTCGACCATTTTCAAGAAATCAATTATCAGCTAACTATTAAAAGCTATCAATTTAAAATTCTGCATAAGAATTTCTAAAATTAGTAGAAACAAAATTGCCTCAAAAGTTTTGAAATGCCCTTCTACCACCTCCCATACAAAAGTATGATTTCGACCAATTTCATTAAATCAACTAATAACAAACAAATTAAAAGCTACGTAATTGAAATTTTGTACGAGCACCTTACAAGCGAAATGAAATAAAATTGCATCACAAATTTTACGATTCCCTTGTCCGCTCTACCCCGTCCTATACAAATGTTCGTTTTCGTGAAAATAAATAACAGCCCTGCCCAAGAATTCTCTTTCACTTAGTCTCCCAAACCACTCTAACCTGCATATTGACTTTTCATGCATCCGCAACTTGTCCTAAAAATAGTAAAGTTTCGCCCGACTTGTTGGCAGTTTATTTATAATCTAGATGAAATCTGAGAGTATTATAACTTAGAAATAAGGCTCGGAGAAAAAACTGAATGATACAGAAGCTCATATAATCACTCAAAAATCTCAAAACTGGGTGTCCGTCCGTCCGTATCCTCTCTAGTTTGAAAACGCGTTAAGCTAGACAGTTCAAATTTTTTACGTTGTTCTTGGCAAAAAAATAAGGTCTATTCGTGAACGGACCATCCCTTCTACTCCCTCCCTTATAAAATGACACTATTTTACAATAAAAGGATTTGCTCGAAAAGTATAAAATCCATTGACTTGAAATTTGGAATATAATATTAGGAGTACAAATAAGTTCCCGTCGTTTGACAAAAGATGGCCCCACCAGAAGGTTATGTTGAAATTATCAGATGTAAAACGTAATATCGTAAGTTTGGACATCTGGGAATAACATAATCTTAAAGTATTAGTGACTCCGTATCAGCATCACATAATTTTGTTCGTGCTAAAATGTAAACTGCTTTAAGTGAGAGAAGTTGTTATGAGTGGTTTCAAAAGTTAAATAACGGTGAGTTTGACGTGGAAGACAAAGAACTTAGTGGAAGGCCAAAAGTGTACGAAGACACGGAAGTGGAAGCGTTATTGGAGAAAGATTCGTGCCAAACGCAAGAATAATTTGTACTTACATTAGAATTGATTCAACAAGTAATTCCACATCGTTTAAAATCGTTGCAAATGATTCAAAACAAGGAAATTGGATTGCATACGAACTGAATCCGAGTGACGTTGAACGCTGATTTTACATGTGTGAAATGCTGATTGTCAGGCATAAAAGAAAGGGGTTTTTGCATCGTATAGTTAATGGTGATAAAAAAAAGTGATCCACAACGATAACCCAAAGAAGTGAAAATCATGGGGACCACCTGGCCATGCTTCAACATCGACAGCCAAACCGAATATTTATGGAAAAAACTCATGCAGCGTATTTGGTGGGGTCAGCTTGGTGTCGTGTATTATGAGTGGCTCAAACCGGGCGAAACTATTACTGAAAATCTCTACCGAACACAATTAATGAGATTCAGCCGAGCACTCAGCGGAAACTTATTTGTACTCCTAATACTTTTATGATGATTTCAATCTACTATATAAAACTTATTCGAGTCCTCCCCTTTCTTCTACCATGGGAGGTGGCATTTTTTCACGAAATATTCTAAACAAAATTTACGCAGTACGTATAAAATTTATCGAGCTGAAATTGTGCAATAAATGTTTATTTAGAATTATTAGTAAAACTAAAAAAAATAGACGATTTGCTGCACTCCTTCTACACCCTCCCATACAATATGACACAATTTCACAACTTTACAAAAAGCAGATTTTCCTGAAAAGTATGAGTGCAATATAAGACAAAAAATGCGTGATGTTTATAGTTATTTCTGAAAAAGTCATTAAGAGCTGGCCCCTCCTTCTACCCCCTCCCATACAAACTGCACAATTTCACTAAATGCCAGGTACATAACATTTCAATTTTAATAACTGTACTATATTGATGTTTCTAACAATCATGCAAAAAAATAAAGTTGAATTCGAGAACCATTAAGCCGACAACAGCTCTGCAGTTTAAATTAAATTTCAACGATTAGAGTCGAATTGAGAAACAGGACTCTAACAGTATCCAAAATAATAAAAAAACACGAACTGGAACTGAAATAGTTTCTAAATGAATTATTTGAAGGAATTTTGATTTTGATTCAACAGATTCAACAATCTCTGATGCATGTTTAATGAGAGATATCAATTTTTCCATTTTATAATTTATCAACTTTTGAAAACTTTTAAGCACTAAGGGACGAAACGACCCTATTAATCATAATCATACTCTACTATTATTTTGAACCTTGAAGGCGTCATTAATAATAGCTAAATTAATAATTCCGTTTCTTCATTAAGCATAGTGTAATTGAAAAAATAGTTGTTGTGAGCTGCCGATTGTTGATTTCAGGACGCATTAGATATATTAAAGAATACTAGATAGTTTTATTTCGAGTTATCGTGTTGAATTGCTTATTCATTCATTAAGCTATAAACATTCACATAGATGCGAAATGTGTTTGATGTTATGAATTCAATATCTCCCGTCCTACGTACCCTTCGAAGAACACTAGAAATCAATGACCCGAATCATACGTCCTTTTCCATTTATTATTCACTGCCTCGGCTTCTTTTGAATAAATACCTGGAAAAATCTCACAGGCTTGCTTCTCTGATGAATGCCGGATCGAAGTGAGCAAGCAATTTATGCAAGAAGGAGACCAGGTGAAAGATTGCTGCCTGAATGTGTTGAGCAAAGGGTAAAGCACCCAATAGCAGTGATGATATGGGGTGTGATCTCTGGGAAAGGACTCGGAGCTTTATATTTTGTCGAAGCTACCATGAACTAGGACCAATATCTGGAAGGTCTCAAGAATGTTTTTCTTCCTCAAGTGGCAAGTTGGTTCAAAGAAAAGGACCAATATATCTTTATGCAGGACGGCACACCCTGCCATACTGCTAAATGTGTGAAAAAATACCAAGGCGAAAATAATATTAAAGTTTTACCATGGCCGGACATGAATCCCATTGAGAATTTATGGGCAGTATTAAAAAAAACAAGTTTCCAAAAAAAAGTAATGGCAATAAAGCAGAATTAATCAATTCTATTAAAGAAGTTTGGTTTCATTATGATCTAATCAAAAAAAAAAACTGGAGAAAATAGTATAAAAAGTATGGAATCTCGTGTAAAAGATTTAGAATACTAGATTTTAATTATATCTGAATGTCCTTTTCTGTAATTATTACATTAAATGAATTGAAGAATATTTAATAAAAACTAAAAAAAAAACAAAATTATGCTGTACATTATTGTCAACTGAAAAATTTAAATTTTTTTTTGTGGTCATCTCACTTGCGGTCATCTCACTTGCGGTCATCTCACTTGCGGTCATCTCACTTGCGGTCATTGCCACTTGCGGTCATCTCACTTGCGGTCATCTCACTTGCGGTCATTGCCACTTGCGGTCATCTCACTTGCGGTCATTGCCACTTGCGGTCATCTCACTTGCGGTCATCTCACTTCCGGTCATTGCCACTTGCGGTCATCTCACTTGCGGTCATTGCCACTTGCGGTCATCTCACTTGCGGTCATCTCACTTGCGGTCATTGCCACTTGTGGTCATCTCACTTGCGGTCATCTCACTTGCGGTCATTGCCACTTGCGGTCATCTCACTTGCGGTCATTGCCACTTGCGGTCATCTCACTTGCGGTCATCTCACTTGCGGTCATTGCCACTGGCGGTCATCTCACTTGCGATCATTGCCTCTTGCGGTCATCTCACTTGCGGTCATCTCACTTGCGGTCATCTCACTTGCGGTCATTGCCACTTGCGGTCATCTCACTTGCGGTCATTGCCACTTGCGGTCATCTCACTTGCGGTCATTGCCACTTGCGGTCATCTCACTTGCGGTCATTGCCACTTGCGGTCATCTCACTTGCGGTCATCTCACTTGCGGTCATCTCACTTGCGGTCATCTCACTTGCGGTCATTGCCACTTGCGGTCATCTCACTTGCGGTCATTGCCACTTGCGGTCATCTCACTTGCGGTCATCTCACTTGCGGTCATTGCCACTTGTGGTCATCTCACTTGCGGTCATCTCACTTGCGGTCATTGCCACTTGCGGTCATCTCACTTGCGGTCATTGCCACTTGCGGTCATCTCACTTGCGGTCATTGCCACTTGCGGTCATCTCACTTGCGGTCATTGCCACTTGCGGTCATCTCACTTGCGGTCATCTCACTTGCGGTCATCTCACTTGCGGTCATCTCACTTGCGGTCATTGCCACTTGCGGTCATCTCACTTGCGGTCATTGCCACTTGCGGTCATCTCACTTGCGGTCATCTCACTTGCGGTCATCTCACTTGCGGTCATTGCCACTTGCGGTCATCTCACTTGCGGTCATTGCCACTTGCGGTCATCTCACTTGCGGTCATCTCACTTGCGGTCATCTCACTTGCGGTCATTGCCACTTGCGGTCATCTCACTTGCGGTCATCTCACTTGCGGTCATTGCCACTTGCGGTCATCTCACTTGCGGTCATTGCCACTTGCGGTCATCTCACTTGCGGTCATTGGCACTTGCGGTCATCTCACTTGCGGTCATCTCACTTGCGGTCATTGCCACTTGTGGTCATCTCACTTGCGGTCATCTCACTTGCGGTCATTGCCACTTGCGGTCATCTCACTTGCGGTCATTGCCACTTGCGGTCATCTCACTTGCGGTCATTGCCACTTGCGGTCATCTCACTTGCGGTCATTGCCACTTGCGGTCATCTCACTTGCGGTCATCTCACTTGCGGTCATCTCACTTGCGGTCATCTCACTTGCGGTCATTGCCACTTGCGGTCATCTCACTTGCGGTCATTGCCACTTGCGGTCATCTCACTTGCGGTCATCTCACTTGCGGTCATCTCACTTGCGGTCATTGCCACTTGCGGTCATCTCACTTGCGGTCATTGCCACTTGCGGTCATCTCACTTGCGGTCATCTCACTTGCGGTCATCTCACTTGCGGTCATTGCCACTTGCGGTCATCTCACTTGCGGTCATCTCACTTGCGGTCATTGCCACTTGCGGTCATCTCACTTGCGGTCATTGCCACTTGCGGTCATCTCACTTGCGGTCATTGTCACTTGCGGTCATCTCACTTGCGGTCATCTCACTTGCATCCATTTCACTTGCGGTCATTGCCACCTACCAGATTTACATAAAACTAAAATTTGCGCGAAAACGCAATATTTTCTCATTTGACATTTCGTTGTTAGTGTCAACATGTCAATCATGATAGTAAATTTCCTCATTATTAAAATTTACCCAATGATTTCGAGAAAAGGAATCCCATGAGAGTTTAAAGAAATATCACGATAAATCGGAAAGTCCCAAAAAAAGCCCCCTGAATAATTTTCTATTTGAAAGAAATTAAAAAAAATATTTGTATGTTATTATTTTCAGGAATTTAAAAGTTTAGTTCGAAGAACAGATTCTGGACATGATTTCGAATCATTCTGATAATTCCGACGCCAGAAGTCTTCACGACGGAGCAAGACTTTTACGATCGGAACTATCCGCCAACATACAAGATGCCAAGACATGCAGCGTAAGTTAATTGGAATTTTTCTATTTGCTTTGAAACGGATGAAGATGAAAAAAATGTTCTGTCGTTATTATTGCAGCCCTTGGATTAGAACAAGATATTCCTGACTATGACATGGACAGTGCCGCAAGTGAACAGATGCGGCGTTTGGACTTTACCCCATTTAAATTCGAGCAGATGAAGAGTTCCGGACAAACAGTCGTTACCCTGAATGAAGCCAAAGCACTGTTGAAACAGGACGATGAGGTTAGCATAGCGGTCTACGATTACTGGTTAAATAAAAGATTGAAAATGATAATGAATTAATTAGCATGTCGAGAAATTTTATGCAATTATAATTTTAAAATTTCACTCATATTATCGGTAAAAACAGGAAATAGATCTGAATCGCCAATAATCCGTATTTTATTTACCAAGAAAATGCAAACTCGAAAGAATCGGAAAAACTGAGGTGTAGCAAATTTGGTATTTATTGTTGAAATGGTGAAACGGCGCGAGAAAACGAAAAGAGAACAATTGCATTTATCCATTGAAGTTTTCGAGAAATCTATTTAGAGATGAAGTAGGTAAAAGACAATATCAAATTCCTTACCTATGAAGAGAGCAATTGAACAGGACATGAAAGGAATAACCATACAATAATTTTTTCAGTACCTATTAAATTTTTGAATCTTAAATTTTGTATAAAACATTTTGATAGCAACTCTAACGTGATGTGAAAAAATTGGTTCAATGTCGTCACCCCCTCTACCACATTCCCTATAAAATTTCTTAAAGTCCAAAAATATTTTTTTTATTTAGAGTATCGCACGAACGGGCTTCACGCCCAATCGTAGTCCTGTTATGTTTTTTCGAATGACTTTTTATTGCCAATAGCAAGTGGAGCGGGAATCGAACTCACGACCAATTGGCTGTGAAGCAAGCACGCTGGCAATACGCCACGAATAACTCAAATAACGCAGAAGTTAGGCGATTTTTAATGCTGTACAGATTTTTATTATTTTTTCAAAAAATTTTATCTTTGTTTTCGCGAACAAAATTTATTTCAGTAGAGCTGAACATTCCAAAAACAACGGTGGCATCAGTCTCACTTCGCGGGAAAAAGAAGTTACTAAAAAATTACAAACATCGTTAATTCTTTTGTGTTTCGGACTCTGGACATCCCCTGGATGTAAAAGAGGTTCCAGATTTTTGTTACCTTGGAAGCATTATCAACATGTACGCCGGAGTTGAGATAAACTCGTTAAACTTTCGGTATAGTTTCTTGGTTGAAAGAAATCTCACTGTAGATATTCAAAATCTTAAGGCAGTGGATCGGTCACACATTCAGGAAACTAGAGAAATTTATGGCTAAAATTACTACAGACAAATTTCTATTGTATAATTTCTATATAATTTTCAATACAGGTGAATACACGCACATTACATTAAAACTAACTGTAAAATTAAACTAAAACCTTTACGGCTGAACTTCACTTTTAACAATAATTGGTTTTTCTTCATCTTCATCGCTGGAATTCGAAGCAGACGATGGCGGCGACATAGACTCATCGTCCGAAACTTTTGCCTAGAGAAAACACCAAATTAAATTGTTGAAGATCCATAAAAGAAAAAAAAACTTACGATTTTCGCAGTAACTTGCGATACTTTCTTCCTATCGATTTGCTTTCGTTTCCGCAGGCGTTCCATCATCTTCGGAACACCCATAAATTCTTGTGGCACTCGACGAAAATCAAAGTCCTGATCAACTCGGTTAACAACTCGACGACGATGTTCTTCGCTCGTAACATACAAATCGTCGGGACGATGATGAATGGCATGCGCATCGTATGCTTTGGTAGTGTAGAATATCGCTTCGCACGTCTTACAACGTATGATACCATTCTGTGGTGGAAGATTGCGTTCTGCGATGCCATGATGATCCTGCAGATGTTTCTGCAAAACGAACCCCGGTAATTTAACGTGCAACAAAGCGTAAAAAATAGCTTACCTTTAAATTGTACTTCATAATGTATTCGGATCCGCACAAATAGCAATAATAAACCGAGAAAACCTCCGAATTGTTATTGATTTTGATTTTAGTTGATGGCGGCGGAGTGAAAATCGGCAACAGAAGATTTTGCTCGAATCTATGAACGCCTCTTTCGTGAAATTCCAGCGCGCTGGTCGTCAGGAATGTTGCCGAACAAAATTTGCAAACGAAATTAACGTTCGGCGTTTCTTCGACAACGGCCGTAGTAGATGCCGTCGTCTCTCCTGTATTCGATATTGCGGATAATTCAGCAGCAACTGCTGCAGACTTGCTGGCCTGCATTTCGCCGAGATGATTCGATTCTTTGTGCTGATCGAGCGCAATTTTAATTGGAAATAGGCGCCCACAAAACTCACAGAAATTGTTCTTGCCCTCGAATCGATGTTTTCGGTATTTGTGTTGAATGGCTTTCGAAAGATTTGGAAGAACTTGTGGGCAAAATTCGCACGATATCGGGCCGGAAATAGTTGTTGGATTGGCAGTTACGGCGTTGCTCTTTTTTTCAGGAATGGATTTATCGATCGGCGGCGGCGCTTCAGTGTGCTGCTGTCTAAAAACAAAATTCACGGTTAAGCTTTCACAATATTTATTAGGATCTAATTTCACGATTACTTGCAGTGCTCCTTCAGACTCAATTGGCTTGGGAATTGTTTCTGACATAGGACACAAGCGAAAGCCGGAGTTTTCTTTTTTGTAGTCGGCTTCAGTTTTTTCAATTTCATGAGAACTGGAGCGGCAGAAATTCCAACTTCACTCGTTTTTGACGTTGTTTCTGACATGATTTCGTGATATTTTCAACTATGTTTAAACGTAAAGCATATTGCGGGAAATGTAATTGCTCCAAATCCGTCGAATTTGCAGAATATACCACAAACAAACCGTGAAAAAGTACACCAAAACACGACTAATATGAAATTTCGGTCAAGCTGTCAAACGCAATGTTTTCCTCTTTTTCACGATCAATGCGCACTCTGGTGATTTTTTTCATTTGTTGTTGTCTTATTTGACCGGAAACTAAAGGAAATTTAATTATTATTATTTTCCGGAACTTGATAATAATAGTAAAAATAGTTTAATTTATTTTTATAAAATAATGTCATTAATTTTTTAGTATACGTTTTAACGTTTTGACAACTGCACTGCATACTACATTTTGTGTTTGTTTTCACATTTATAAATAAAAAGCGCGCCAAAAATTTACCCCCATTGTCATAAATGCCGTGTATTTTGAGCAAAACCTTGTGTTATTCTCTTTTCAAAAGTTTTCCCAGTGTTGCTCAAACGCAAAATTGCTAACCAACTTCGCACATACTTATGTAGAGTTACCCTACGAACTTCACAGTTAACATGATCGATTATGAAATACAAATTATTTATGCTACCCAGATTACGAAAGCCCTTTAAAAAAGGAGGCTAAAGGTACAAATTAAATTCATATAATATATAATATTACGACATTATTCTATAAATTTTAAAAACGCTAACCTTTATATAATACCGTGCAATATTGTTAAAAATTGAGAAATATGAGAAATATGTCCTACAACTTTTCAAACTCTTCAAATCGTGAATAAAAGTTGCTTACAGATTAATGTTAAGCTAGAATTCTTCTTTCTAACATCCGAAAGATCTAAAATTAATGTAATTTTTAGAATTTTTATATCATAAGCTAATGCAGCATACAATATATTTAAAGTGGAGCTTATTGTATATTTCCAAAGTGCGCAAGGCATCTGCTTTAAGCTGTTGCCAGGACTTGTTTATTCCTCTGGCCTCCTGCTCAACTGCTCGCTTCCATGTGTTACATGGTCGACCAACCCGACGTCTTCTTTGAGGGTTATAATCCAGGGTCTGTTTTGCGATGTTTTGCTCTGGTTTCCTTAAAGTATGACCGATCCACTGCCACTTTCGCCGTTGAATCTCAATACCTATTTTAGTCTGGCGAGTTGTACTCTAAAGTTCGTCGTTAGAGATTACTTCTGGCCAGAATATTCCTAAAATGCGCCGGAGGCATTGGTTTACGAAAGTTTCTTGGTAAGTCGAATGGTCACTTTCCACGTAGTACAACCATATAACAAAACGGATTTGACGCATGCGTCAAAAACTCACAGCTTCGTGCGAAGGGAGATGTCTCTTAACCTCCAGAAAGGGGAAAGGATACCGAAGGCCTGACGAGCTTTATTTAACCGAGCCTCAACATTCTTTTCGGCTCCGCCGTTCATGCTGACAATGCTTCCAACATAGCAAAAATCTTGCACCTCTTCCACATCCTGTCCGTTAAGAGCAATCGGTGTGCTTGCGTTCAAACCCATGTGTATGTACTTGGTTTTACGCACATGTATTTTCAGTCCCGCCTCTTTGCATTTAGAATGCAACGAGCGAACATTTGACTCTAAGTCGGAACGGTTATGTGCAAGCAAACACACGTCATCAGCATAATCAAGGTGACTTAAGATGTTAAATAGTCTCCATTGAAGACCTTTACCTTCCCCACATTCCAGTGCAGCTTTCAAGATATCATTTATTACCACCAGAAATAGAGCTGCTGATAATATGCAGCCTTGTTTGACACCCGTTCACACAGGAAAGCTCTCGGACATCTCTCCTCTATGCAAGACGCGACACCTTGCATCTTCGTATGATTCTCTAACCATAGCTATAACCTTATCTGGCATATCTCTCCTACGCAAAGCCTTCTCGAAGTCCACATACATGAGATGTAGTGGCGGACCATTTCGGCTGACTGCTCCAATAATATCCGTAGGGTATTTGTGTGGTCTGTACAAGACGACCCTGGACGGAATCCAGCCTGATAAACTTCGAGAGTGCTGCTCTCGACGACATCACTAATCCTATTGAGAATTACCTTAGCCATAATTTTTGATACGGCAGTAAGTAGACATATACCACGCCAATTGCCACATTCCCGAAGGTCGCCCTTCTTCCGAATTTTCACAATGACGCCCTCCTTCCATTCAGTCGGACGTCTTCCTTCATTCCACACCTCAGTAAAGAGTGGAAGGAGTATATCGGCTGTTATTCCGGGTCCGCTTTGAGGAGTTCGGTTGGTAGTCCGTCTATACCTGGAGCTTTCCTTCTCGCCATTGACCGAATGGTGGAAACTATCTCTTCCTTATCTGGGGGATCGTTCCTACTAGAGGATTGTTGCGGTTGGATGTTTGGTAGTTGTTTTGTTTCTGGAATATCTTCCTCTGACAAGATGTTTAAAATATCAGAGAAGTATTCCTTCCATCGCCGCAACTGGTGTTCACTCATATTAAGAAGAGTTCCGTTGACACCTTTCACCAGGTGGTTGGCGGTGAAATTCCTGTTCGTCAACTATTTCATGATTTTGAATAGTGAACCCATATCCCCAAGGTAAGCCGCAGATTCTCCCTTATTGAACAGATCTTCAATGGCCTTTCTCTTGTCGGGTTGAGATATGATTGCCAATTTGGTTTTTTTTCCGATCGCCAACCTTGTCCCATGTGTTTTACGACATCCAGGGTTAAATACACTACAACAACAACAATCCTATCGCAGGAATTGTACCTTGGGGTAGATTTCTGGCGATCCTTTCACCTAGCTCCTATCATCGCGGTATCATTGCGGTATCATTCGCGGTATCATCGCGGTATCATTGCGGTATCATCGCGGTATCATTCGCCGTCTCATCGCGGTATCATCCAAATGCAAAACATTTTCCGAGAAATCAATCCGAAAGATGATGGACAAAGGCAACGGAGAAATGTGAAAAGTTTTCTTTTGTGTTCGAAGAGAAGTGGGCTGATCTCTAGTTATTCGTCAAAGAAAACTATCGTAAGATCAACTAAAATTACGTCAATTTTAATTATTAATTTTAGTTAGGTTCTTTTGTGTTTGCACTACGGGTTATCATTGAAACACAATAAGTTTATGCTAAATGAAAGTTCTTTATTGATAATGAATAGGATGACAACTAGGGTCGAGCGAATATCACTGTACGACAATATTACGGGTTGTTTCTCACTGCTTTGCATATATCTCACAGATTCTTCAGCACTAGTTAGAAAAGTGTTTCTGGATGCCTCTCAATTGGCGTCCAGTGTGCGCATTTCATATTCGCCCAATGTGAATGACTTTTGTGTTGTTTAAAGTTGAGGTATATCAATTTTATTTATTTAGTTAAGAAAAAAAAACAGTTTCAAATTTTACTTATTTTTCAATCATCAATTCTGAATTTCAGATGTCGCTGCACTCATTCAAGAGAAAAATAAATAGCAATGCCAGCGCCATTTCCGCTCAAAATTTTTTCTTTACATTTTGACAGCAGAGGAAAAAGCAGCTCTCTACGAGAAGCCGCCGAATATCTGCTAACTTTTCATTCATCGTTAGTTTAAAACCAACTAAAAATGGTTGGCAAGAAGGTAAATACCGTTTTCGGTCGCTCGATGTGAAAATTTCCCGTGTTTGTGTGCATAATTCGTGCAAAACTTGGAAATGTTTATGTCGGCGACGTTCGGACTGTGCCAATGTCGGAATGTGAATAATTATTGTTGTGCGCACTACGATGTTGTGTTTTATGAAAAGTGCAGTTTTAAAATTTCTGCTTGTGTAATTCCAGCCAAGACCGAAGAAGAAGCCAGTCGCCAAGAAGGTTGCACCAGCTCCATTGGCCGTCAAGAAAGTAGTGAACCCGCTTTTCGAAAAGCGCACCAAGAACTTTGGCATTGGTAAGTTTTCTGCCGAGACCGTACTCATGTGTTCGAATACTAATTCTCGGTTTTTCTTTCAATTACAGGACAAGCCATTCAACCCCGTCGTGATTTATCGCGGTTCGTCAAATGGCCCAAATACATTCGTGTCCAGCGCCAGAAGGCTGTGCTCCAGAAGCGTCTGAAGGTTCCACCGCCAATTAACCAGTTTACACAGAGCTTGGACAAGACGACTGCTGTCAAACTCTTCAAGTTGTTGGAGAAATACCGACCGGAATCAGCGCTCGCCAAGAAGCAACGTTTGAAGAAGATCGCTGAAGCCAAGGCTAAGGGCAAGGAAGTCACCCCGAAAAAGAAGACCTTGTTCGTTCGCTCCGGCACGAACACAGCGGTAACGACAACTTCGGCCGGAGTCGGAGGATTTAGCTGTTGGTGCTGGAAGTGTGACACGTTGCGGTCTACAAAATCTTCTTCAACCATCCGTATGGCCTTGCCCCTTAAAATAAAGTAAACCGGATCACGACATAAAGCAAGCAAACCGGGATGGGGAGAATTTTGTTACCTGTGTGGACAACCAAATGTCGATTTAGATCCGTCTTGAACCGGAAATCCTTGTTACATTGTATGCAGCGATGCCTCATTGACGCGTTGCGGTCTGCAGAATCTGTAACGACTACTTCGGCCGGAGTCGGATGATTTAGCTGGTGTTGGTTGAGGGACTCGTCGTCTACAAATTCTTCATCAACCATGAGTGACGCGTAGGGATCTACAAAAATGAAACATTAATTTGGATGTGAGCGTTGAAAAGGTATAGTGCAGCAACAAACATGCCATTACTACTGTCGTGGTCAGCTCGTAGAGCCTCCGCCAATGTGCGCAGCTGGTGGCGCCACACCTCCTTGGGTGTGTCCTTGAGTGCATCGGCGGCTACCTTTATGGTGCGCTCCTCTTCCGGCCAATGCTTTTCAAGCGCCTCAAGACGTTCTTCGTAAAATCCGAATAAAATATCGTCCAGTTTTGAATTTTTTGAGTTTGTTGTGTCGGTTGAAGAGATACATTTCGTTTGTATTAAACTTCGACTTCAAACCAAGCACATCCTCCAGATATTTTCGGTCTGCAGGGGTCTCTTGTCTGTCTTCCGCAAAAAATAATCTGAACGCTGTACCAATTTCGCTGTGTTGTTCTTCATATGAAAAACCGTAACTTTTATTAGTGGGTTCAAAACGTTGGCTTTATAAGCCTCAGGGCACGTTCCGGGCGGTAGCGCTGTGATTCGTATCGCACCACTTTCGTAAACCAACGATCCCTTGCACACATATTCCCCTCCACCTTGATAAATGATTGTGCCAAAGAAGTTGTTGATATAAGGTTGGAGGGGAATTGTGGGCCGTCCACTCAGCAGCGCATCGACATTCCATATTACGTCAAGTGGGTTACAGCTTGGCACTTTTGAGCGTATACCGCCGCCTATAGACTGAACGCCGTTTATCAGACATATTGGAAGAAGCGGCATTAGTCTTTTAGGCTCCATCGCAACCGTGATTGTTTGTCGCCACTGTATATGCTTCCGATCGCGCTCGGTCATGAGCAGCGGGGTGGTGATCGCCATGCGAATATACCCGTAGTGAGGAATCACGGAGTCCACACCACCCCACTGCGCTGAGCCCTGGAAACTACGTGCTTCCAGTATCGGTATGTTATTCTTATGAGACGCCGCCATGCGAATGATAACGTCATGCAGATTCGTCGCCCTGTGTTGATATGAGTCGGTGGCTGCGACGAGCGCGGCCGTCGAAACCAGGGCTTCACCATTCTGTTTTCGACACTCTTCTACGATAAGACGTTCGCACGGTAGCAGACTCTAATGCGGACAGAACGCCATACTTCCACCATACCGATTTTCACTAAGTTTTCCAGCGTAATCGAGGTTGCCGTGGCGTCGTACAGCACGGGCCTTTCTATGATCTCCATAGATTCGTCCAGCAGTTCTCTACGTTCTCTTCGCGGCCACCGCCTACCACTGACACACAGTGACGATCTAGATTACGTATGTACTTCTGTATTTGTTCCACACTGACGGAGCTTAAACTTGAACAATGTTTCGCCTCGAAGGGGGCTCGGTCGGTTCGGGAATGAAGTAGAAATTGTGCTCCCCCGTCGAGTCGGCTGCTTTCACTATCGGCGTCTTGAGAATGAATACCACCCCAAGATCAATCAGTGTGGGCCAAAATTTCTGGATAAAGCTCAGAATGAGCCCCTGTATTTGAGTCCCGTCCGGATCCGCGTCGACGCACACGACCATGCGGCCGTACCTCAGTGAGTTTATGTTTTCCGCCGTATATTGTTTGCCAAACTCCAGGCTGGAGAGCTGCGGATCCTTTTTCGTGCGCTCTTCCGGCGCCCGTCGCACGTTTAACGGCATCCCGCATAGCGACAATACGCCGATGCGGCTTCGGTTCTGTGTGCATAAGATGCCGTCCGCTATTAAGAACACATTACCTGTAGGATACTGCATTGCAGCTCCCTAGCAATGCCCACCAAATCATATACGCCAGTATTACAGTCAGGAAATTTTTCATTAATAAATTCCCTGATTTTCGCTTTTTCGTAACGGCTCAGTCGGTTCCTCATTAACAGTTTTCCCTGCATGTTGGACGGGATGAAATCCCAGCGTTTGCGAAATCTTGCGCTTCTATCCATTAGTCCCATGTATTTTGTGGTCAGAAATATCGAAAACTTGGGAACATGAAAATAGAATGTGGTCATGAACGTTGTGCTAAGTTTGTTTAAAAGCAAATGTTGGTAGAATATCTTTTTTGAAAATGATACATCAATCACAGTGTTACGTAATATATTTGTCATTTATCAAAAATAGTAATTGTGGTAGCATTAAGTCTTTTGATTTTCCTATCTTTAGTAGAATTTTCAAAATGTTAATGTAAAGATTAAATGTTAATTTTAACGTAAAGGTTCCAAGAAAAACATTTTATTATAATTGTTGTCCATAATTTACTTTATTATTCTAATAATGTGATGAAGAACTTGAAAAAAAAAAATTTGTTACCCTGAAATTTTTATATGTATGTTTCCTGAATAAATCAGCCTAAAAATCGAACACAAAAAAATACGTCTTTCTGTACGCCGTCCGCAGTACGTGTACGCTCAGCGCACATCAACTCCCAAACCCTTCAAGATAGAAAGTGGAATGTAGATGGTTGCTGATCTCAGGCGGACACCAATTTTGTAGAGTAGGGATTAAAAGAACCGAAAACTACGAATTCGAAATTACCGCCCATAAGACAAAAATCGCCAATTAACAGACCACCCTAATTTTTGGAATAATAATCGAAGCATAATGATAAACACTAATTATAGATGTGTCATCATTTTACGTCCATAACTCATATTATTTATTATTAATTATATATATTAATTTAATTAATTCATTAAAATCAATAAATTTGAAAATAAAACTGGGAAATGTACTTGCGATAGTAATATTCCTCGAATTCTCTTGTAAAATTTATCTAAATCTTTTCAGTTCCGATTTACTTACTGGATTGCTATGCTATATTTTCTATAAGCAGATAACAATAAAAGGAAATCTTGATGAATTGATACCACTTTAATTATTATATAACACAGGATCCTTTAAAAGAAATTTTAGCATTTGATAAGAAAACATTCAATTTCTGTAGATTTTTTTCTTTTTTTTTCTTTTATTTTTCTTTTTTTTATCGAGAACATAACAGCCTGCCTGCTGTTCTCAAGTATGCAAAAATATTGAAGTGCGCAAAGTGCAAGTAAAAATAAAAGCAACAGTTTATTTTTATTTTTTTCCGAAATTTCGCATACATGTTTCTACCTCAAAAAATATTAATTCGATACACAATTATGACGTGGAAAAAAACAATGAACATTTTTCGAGTTTCTTCATCATCAGCCAAAATCGAGCCTCCTGAAGTCGTCGTCTCTAATCTAATCGTCCCGATGCAAAGACCGCGTCCTCCAGCTGCTAATTTTTAAGATAGCTTTGCAATCAGAAAGCAAAATCGCAACAGGAAAACCCTGAAATAATTTAGAAGAAACCACACAACTTTCTTGTTAAATGCAACGACTTGTCTTGTTTTGAATCAATTTTCTTAAATGCAATAAAGCGATTCAACAAGATAACAAAATACTCAATCTCTTTCCAATCTACTTTCTAAACTATAAAGCTATAAGTATAAAAAAAAACTGATAAAAATTAAACTATAGCACCCGAGTTACGAATGTCGTAGTGATTTTAATTTAAAAAAAATGATCTTTTTTAAAGTTCCTTTTACTCGGAATTACTTCTTAAAGTTCTTAGATTAATAGACTGACCCCGATCTCTAAGTTGGGATCGTTTATATAGTCCGCTATGCAATGTGTGGGGTCGCATTATGCTGACTCTGCGATTTATGCGTCTGCAGAAATCGATTATTAGTTATTGGTTAGTTTTGTAAACAATATATGAAATTGGATATGAAATTTAGCGAATTTATAAGATTGTTGATTTTAAGTTAATTGAATTTTAGTTTATAGCTTTTGTCTAATTATTCTCATAATGCTAAATCTATTCCCATCATAATTGCACATTCTTTATTATCATATGATAATTGCACATTCTTTATTATCATATTACTGCACAAATCTTTTCTATCCATTCATAATTCTCACGATTGGCACTTTATTTAATGTTTCAGGTAGTTTTATATTTCAATGCACACATGGCTAGCATGTTATGTATGCAGCCGAAATATGTACAATATGCACTTTTTTTCTTTCCCACTAGCGTAAGCATTTTTTATATTCCCATTAGCGTAAGCATTTTAATATTATATAAACGTAGCGTTAAGTAATAAAGATGTTCAGTATTTTTCCGAATTTCGTCTTTCGTTCAGTATTCTTTCGTTTGTCACATCAGGACAAGGAGAAGCCCTTGTCCAGCTTAAACAGCTTTCGCATAATTATGTTTTGACTTTTAGTTATTTCTAAAATTGAATAATGTTTACATATGATAATGTATGACATGAGTCATGCATTGAATTCGGTTGTGATGTGATTGGACTTGAGGCTAGGGCTTAATGGGTCTAATCTAACTCCTCCCTCCTTAAGTTTGTTATTGTCCTCAATGACTTTTACTTTAGTTAATTCAATATCCTTTTCATTAATTTCATTTAAATTAATTTGTAAACTTTGATTTCGATTCTTACAATATATAAGAAGTATAAATGATATGGTAAGTATTAATATTATAATCAATAGTGTAGATCCAGCTGTAATTGTATTTTTTGTATTAAAATATTTAATTTCTTCAATTTTCTTTAAATTCTCGATATTTTCTAATTTTAAATCTTCAAAATTTGGTTCATATGAGTATCCAGTGATTTTTCTTATAGGGTTTAATGTTAATATTTGCTGAAATTCTGTTATTTCGTTAGAAAAGTTTTCTTTAGGATCTCTACTTTACAGTTACTAAATCTGGTTACATAATTTCCTTTTAAGTGGTATAATTTTTCATTACAGTTATGTTTTATTTTTTCATTTATATTTATGATTAATAGTAAACCTTTTACAATTTCGGTTATACTAGTCTTATTATTATGTTTTATTATACAATTTGTGTTTTTACAATTTAATTTGCTTATTAATAATTTTACATATTTTTCATATTCGTAGTATTCTCCATTATACATTACTACTTTACTAATATTTATGTTTAATGTTTCCGAATACTTATTTGGAATTTTCCTTACATAATAGGTTAATGTTGGTTAATTATATCAAATTTTAAATTAAATTCGTTAATTTCATCGTGTGTTAAAATTGATCTTGACATAACTCCAGTTCTAGCTGAATTTACATTATCTATTATTTTTCAAGTTCATCTTTTATTAGATTGAGATTCTGACTAAATTGTATATTTAGAGATGGTATGCTATTTCACATACCTGCGATTTCTTCACTGCTATTTGAAAAGAGCAATCGCATATTGCGATTCAAAATTTAAAAGAGCTGCGATTAGAAGAGCAGAGCAAATGCATACTGCTTACGTTCTATCACTAATAAAATTGCCGCAATGATCATCGCTACAAATTCGAGTTTTTGTTCGCACTCGCATATTAGTCCCGCAACTCACGCATTCCACATCGATCGCTAAGCAAATTGTAATTTTCCTACATCTATCAATCAGGCAAGACTCAATCTTATAGCTCAGCATAGTGAACACTTCCCCCATTTCCCCCTGGGAATGAAAAGGTTTTCTTTTACTATCCAATGTACGAAAAAACGATCGAGCGCAATCGAGTCAGGATGACAAAAAAGTCAATCGCATTTCATATACACAAGCTAGACAAAAAAAACACCACCCAGTCATCGATCGCATGGCATATACACAACCGCATCGCATATATACAAAAAAAAGCCAAATAACAAAAAAAAACAACCGGTCATAGAAAACCAAAACAAAAGGGTCTTTTTTTTTTTACACGACACTACCTCACACAATGAACAACGTAAAGCTCTTATCAGATCCCGAAACCCATGGAAGTCGAATTTTACCCAAGTCCCACCGCTAAATATCAATCGCGCGAAGAAAAAGCTTGAACGTCGTTATTCCGATTGGTCTCGATTGCTCTTTCGTTGCTGTTATATCGCTTGCGATCAGCGATATATCAGCTCTGTGATATTAAAGACTATCAATCATATAAGCTATCCCAAACCTATATTTGGTGATTGATATTGACACTGAGAGCACGAGCAGTGTCTGCTCTTAATGATGTTGCTTCAGACAAATGAATGAATGAAACGATTGCGATTTGATAAGGAATTTGCTTAGCGATATTTTGATCGGTGGGTCCTGATCT
Source organism: Chorisops tibialis (assembly GCA_963669355.1). NCBI lineage: Eukaryota > Metazoa > Arthropoda > Insecta > Diptera > Stratiomyidae > Chorisops > Chorisops tibialis. Next base: position 21,485,763 of record OY770264.1, read on the forward strand.
GATAGGTGAGGTGTGGAACGTCTGAAGTGGTCAATGATGCGCTTTGCTAGAGTTTTTTTGGCGGATTTTGTTCTGAGTTTCGATCTGGTCGGTTGGTAGGACATGTTGCGGCTATCGCAAGTTTCGCCGATTTATGTTGCAGTCAGTCCACCGTGTCGATAAGAGCTTTACGTTCTTCGTGATGAAATTGCTTGTGTGAGGTAATGTGTGAAAAAAGTAAACAGTAGGCCCTTTTGGTTTGGTTTTCTATGACCGGGTATTTTTTTTTATTTGACTTGTATATATGCGATGCGATCGATGACCAAGTTTTTTTTTATTTGGCTTGTGTATATGAAATGCGATTGACATTTTTGCCATCCTGACTCCATTGCGATCGATCGTTTTTTTGTACATTGGATAGTAAAAGAAAACCTTTTCATTCCCAGGAGGAAATGGAGGAAGTGTTCACTATGCGCACTGAGCTGGTGGTATTGAGAGATTGGGTCTGCCTGATTGTTAGATGCAGGATTTCGCAGAAAATTCCTATTTTGTCTCTTTTTTTTAAATTGCGCACTAGCATGGATAATAGAGGTGGAAAAATCACTGCTATTGGAAGAGTTGCTCTTTTTCACAGATATTGAAAAAGAGCAATCGCAGTGGATCACTGCGATTGGAAAAGAGCAAATTTTGCCATCCCTATGTATATTTATTAGAATTTTATTCATTTGTCTAGTTGTATTGTTGATATTATTTATGAGTTGTGCATAAGTTTGATTAATATTTGAAACTATTTTGTTTAAATTGTTTTGAAAAGCGTTATTAATTTTAATTTGTTTATTCATAGCTTCTATTACTGCATGGTTATTACTATCTATAATTTGTAAATGTTCCATAATTTCTTCATAATCATCATTATCCATTAATCCGAAAAGACATTTATATAGACTTCCTACTGGGTTAATAAATCCTCTTTTTGTTCTATTATTCGAGAATGGGTTAGTTTTGTTTAATATGGGATTATTAATTTTGTTAAAATACAATAGCTTAATTTCGCTTCGTATGTCCTCTATTATTTCAGTGTTATGTGAATTAATTTCAACTTTATTCACAATTTGGTCGAACGCTTAATCATATTGTTTAAGATTTATTTTATGATAAATTCGTTTATGATCCTTAATTAGTCTAACTGGGTTTCTTTTAATTAATATTATTCCTGATTCTGATTCTACGTTTTCTATGGTTATATCTGCTTTTGTAGTAGATATTATTGTGGTTAGCATTAGAATTATCATGATTACTTTTTTTTTATGCATTATATTTATTGTTTTGACAAATTCCAAGTTTAATGAATTCATGCATTACTCCCCCTTTTAAGGATTATTCTTGTGATAGAGGTGAGGAGTCGATAACTAGTATATCATTTTTGCAATATATTAAGCTTAGGAAAGTTACAAAGAAATGTTAAAAACGTTTCAAATATAATGTAGAAGTATACATTATGATTTGTGATGTATAATATGTAAATTAAGAATGATATACAGTAATAGATATTAATTAATTTTCAGTTTACAATATAAATTAAATTTTAATTAAGCCGTTGCATATGAATAGTAAGGTACTTAAATTTAAGAATTAATACATAAGTTTAAGTTACATTATTCAGATTATAATTATTTTTACAAATTATTCAGTAGGAATTTAAATCTAATTCAAGCAAATTTTTCAATCTAAGACTAAAGTAATAACTTTTTTAAAATTGATTGTTAAATGGAAAATGAAAAATGAAATAATATCAACTAACCAATATCTTTATAATAATACATTTTTATATTGGTTTTGAAGGTTTCAATATTACTGGTTTTTTTTATTATTGAAGGTAAGGCATTATAAAATTTGACCCCAGAGTATGAATAATGGTTTTGGCCAACTTTTGTTTTTCGTTTCGGTAGCAATATATATTCATGAGTGCTTTGATCGTAAAGATCTGAAATTTTAAGAAAAATTATGTATTATTCAATTGAGTAATTTTCCTTGAATTATTTCCAAAATTATTTTTTGTCTGAAATAAGGTATTTGTTTCTGTGTAAAGTTTAAACTTTTATTGTTGATAATGTATTCTGCGATTGTACATGTGAATACTCCACAATCATTGTTATTGTCTTGTTGGGTTATTTGTTTTGGGTTTTCCAAGGTAAGGGTTTCAAATGTGTCCTGAGTTTGTCTACAGATTCTTCCTCTAAATAGTTTTGAATTAGTTTTAATACTTCATTATTTTCGTTTCCTAATGAGTCGTAACATTTTATATTTTTTCGTTCAAGATCGATTACTACTAAGGTCCAGTGATTTCCGTTCGAATGTATCGGTATCAATATTATGTCGTATGAAAATATATTAACTTTTCGTGTCCAACGTTTCACTGCGTTATATCCTGATTTAGAAAGTGTTGGGTAGAAGAAAGTATTTATATGATATACTTTCGGTAACTCTTTAGAATTCTTGCTGCGTTCCGTAATTAGTCCTAAATAGAAGTTTATGATTTGGTCATCTAACCATTTGTTATCTGCTAAAGTAATTATATCGTTTCTTGTAATATTCAAGTTAAATCGAGATATTAAGGTTTCGTTTAACGGTTCGTTATATAATGCGTTTTTTATTTTGGTTTGCTGTTCGGCTGTAAAGATTAATTCGTCTGGTTTTTCAATTATCTTTTCGTCTAAAATTTTAATATTTTCTACTCTGTCAAATGTTTCTTTTCTAATATATTTCTTTTCTCTTCTTATTCTGTTAGGGTGTATTTTACCTTGGTATCTATTATGTTTTCTTTTAGTATTATATTTTTATCTTCGTCTTTCGTGATTTCAACTTTTCTGAATTTTGGTTTTTCTTTATGTCTTTCATTTCTATAATTTTTAATAAAGATTTCTTTTTGATCTATGTCGGGTTGTTTTTCTCTCTTTCTATTATGATAATCCATTTAGTCTTTCTGTTTATTAGTAATTTATTTAATTTATTTTTATCCACATTTCCATTTTGAATGTCCAAGGGTTTTGCTTGTGTTATAGAATGTATTGTATTGTTATAATATTCGGTAACTTTTCAGCTATATTTAATTCAGGTTCTGTTAAAATAATTATTCTGGTTTGTTCCAATAATGTGCTATGACATCTACTCATGTCTGAATTTCCTGTGTGTGATTTGGGTGAAGTAAAATGAATTTCTATTTCTTCCTTTCTCATGTATTCTTTTACGTTTATCATGTTAAATTCATTGTCTGCAATTATCTTTTTAGGTTTTCCCATTATAGCGTTTCTTTCTCGAATCAGCTGTATGAATGTAATGGCATTTTTATCTACTGTCTCTTCTACATATAAGTGTTTTGAAAACTTATCTATCGTTGTAAAGAATTGTCTTTTACCTATGATGAATATATCGATGTGGATTAATTCATTTATGTCTTTTGGAGTTTCTGTTATTTTAAATTCAGGTTTTGATAGTTTCCTGTCGTATTTCGCTACGTTACATATTTCACAATTGTTTATGAATCTTGTAATTAGTTTCATCATTCCGTTGTTATAATATTTATTTTTTATTTCGCTGTAATTCTCCATAATTCCTCTATGATTGCCTTTTTCATGTATTTCTTTGATTTTTTCAAAACATTGGTCTTCGTTTATTAAATCTTTTGCGTGTTCAGAGCATTTTATGAATCTTAGGGTTTTATTATTTGAATATAGTTTTACTAGTATTAATTCTATTTTGTTCCATACGTGGTCGTTTAATTCACAATATATTCCTATGTGTCCTTTTTCTGGTATATATTTCTTAAATATATTAATTAGTGTGCTTTCATTATTCGTATCATTTTCATTAATACATATCTTATGTCTCTTATTTATTGTATTATATTCCTTCATCTTTTTCTTAGTTATAATTATTTGGTTTTTGTATATGTTTACTATACCTTCTTTAATAGGTATGAGATTGTTCTGATCTTCTTGTCAAAATGTTCCTAAAATGCGTCAGAGGCTTTGGTTCACGAAATTTTGTAGTTTTTTGGTAAGTCGAATTATCACTTTCCACTTAGTACAACCATATCACAACACGAATTTGATGCATGCGTCAATAAATCGCATGGAGATCTCTCTTAACATCCAGAAAGGAGAAAGAATACCGAAGGCCTGACGAGCTTTAGACGACCCTCAATGTCCTTTTCGGCTCCGCCGTCCATGCTGACAATGATTCCGAGTTAACAACTCTTCCACATCTTGTTCGTTAAGAACAATCGTTGTGCTTGTGGTCGAACCCATGTGCATATACTTGGTTTTACACACATTTATTTTCAGTCCCGCCTCATTGCATTTAGAATGCACCGAGCGAACATTCGACTCTATGTCGGAACGGTTATGTGCAAGCAAACACACGTCATCAGCATAATCAAGGTGACTTAAGATGTTAAATAGTCTCCATTGAAGACCTTTACCTTCCCCCACCTTCCAGTGCAGCTTTCAAGATGTCATTTATTACCACCAGAAACAGGGCTGATGATAATATGCAGCCTTGTCTGAAACCTGTTCGCACAAGAAAGTTCTCGGGCAGCTCCCCTCGACGCAAGACACGATACCTTACATCTTCGTAGGATTCTTTAATCATAGCTACGACGTTATCTGGAATACCTCTTCTACGCAAAGCCTCTTCGAAGTCCACATACATGAGATGTAGTGGCGAACCCATTTCGGCTGACTGATCCAATATTATCCGAAGGGTATTTGTGTGGTCGGTACAAGACGACCCTTTACGGAATCCAGTCTGATAAACTTCGAAAGTGCTCTCGACGACATCACTAATCCTATTGAGAATTACCTTAGCCATAATTTTTAATACGGCAGTAAGTAGACATATACCAGGCCAATTGCCACAATCCCGAAGGTCGCCCTTCTTCGGAATTTTCACAATGACGCCCTCCTTGCATTCAGTCGGATATCTTCTTCATTCCACACCTCAGTAAAGAGTGGGATGAGTATATCGGCTGCTATATCCGGGTCCACTTTGAGGAGTTCGGTTGGTAGTCCGTCTATACCTGGAGCTTTCCTTCCCGCCATTGACCGAATGGCGGAAACTATCTCTTCCTTATCTGCGGGATCGTCCCTAAAATAGGATTGTTGCAGTTGGATGTTTGGTAGTTGTTCTGTTTCCGGAATATCTTCCTCTGACAAGATGTTTAAAATATCAGAGAAGTTTTCTCTCCATCACCGCAACTGGTGTTCACTCATATTAAGGAGAGTTCCGTTGACATCTTTCACCAGGTGGTTGGTGGTGAAATTCCTGTTCGTCAACTGTTTCATGATTCCCCAAGGTAAGCCGCAGATTCTGGCTTGCTGGCCAGATCTTCTATGACCTTTCTCTTGTCGCGTCTAACAGCCTTTTTAAGCTCTATATGAGCATCGCGGTAATTCTGCCTCAGGTCGGGTGTTTGTTGGTTGACATCGGGTTGAGATATGATTGCCAATTTGGTTTTTTTTCCGATCGCCAACCTTGTCCCATGTGTTTTACGACATCCAGGGTTTGTTTCTCACCGCTTTGCACATATCCCACAAATAATTCTTCAGCACTAGTTAGAAAAGTGTTTGTGGTTGCCTCTCAATTGGCGACCAGTGTGCGCATTTCATATTTGCCCAATGTGTATGACTTTTGTGTTGTTTAAAGTTGAGGTATATCAATTTTATTTATTTAGTTAAGAAAAAAAACAGTTTAAAATTTAACTTTTTTTTTAATCGTCAATTTTGAATTTCAGATGTCGCTGCACTCATTCAAGAGAAAAATAAATAGCAATGCCAGCGCCATTTCCGCTCAACATCTTTCTTTACATTTTGACAGCAGAGGAAAAAGCAGCTCTCTACGAGAAGCCGCCGAATATCTGCTTATTTTTCATTCATCGTTAGTTTAAAACCAACTAAAAATGGTTGTCAAGAAGGTAAATACCGCTTTTAGTCGCTCGATGTGAAAATTTCCTGTGTTTGTGTGCATAATTCGAGCAAAAGGAAATGTTTATGTCGGCGACGTTCGGACTGTGTCAATGGCGGAATGTATGAATAATTATTGTGCGCACTACGATGTTGTGTTTTATGAAAAGTTCAGTTTTAAAATATATGCTTGTGTAATTCCAGCCAAGACCGAAGAAGAAGCCAGTCGCCAAGAAGGTTGCACCAGCTCCATTGGCCGTCAAGAAAACTGTGGTCAAGAAAGTAGTGAACCCGCTTTTCGAAAAGCGCACCAAGAACTTTGGCATTGGTAAGTTTTCTGCCGAGACCGTACTCATGTGTTCGAATACTAATTCTCGGTTTTTCTTTCAATTACAGGACAAGCCATTCAACCCCGTCGTGATTTATCGCGGTTCGTTAAATGGCCCAAATACATTCGTGTCCAGCGCCAGAAGGCTGTGCTCCAGAAGCGTCTGAAGGTTCCACCGCCAATTAACCAGTTCACACAGAGCTTGGACAAGACGACTGCTGTCAAACTCTTCAAGTTGTTGGAGAAATACCGACCGGAATCTGCGCTCGCCAAGAAGCAACGTTTGAAGAAGATCGCTGAAGCCAAGGCTAAGGGCAAGGAAGTTACCCCGAAAAAGAAGACCTTGTTCGTTCGCTCCGGCACGAACACAGTCACGAAATTGGTGGAGCAGAAGAAGGCACAATTGGTCGTCATTGCCCACGACGTCGATCCAATCGAGGTGAGTTTATTTCTTGTTTCCTTTTCACCAATCACGTAGCTTTCTGTTTCGTCTATGATGTAAGAATTTCTTCAACTGAAGACTCGATAGCCATCAGCAAGACTGACACGGCGCGTTAGTCGATAATGTGGCCACTTTGACCCCTGAGCGTTTTAAATCGCCGACAGTCCAAATTTCAGCGCGTTAGTTTTCCATCAACTTACACACTTTTTGCTTCTTCCAGCTCGTCCTCTTTTTGCCAGCCCTTTGCCGCAAAATGGGAGTTCCTTATTGCATTGTCAAGGGCAAGGCCCGTTTAGGATTGTTGGTGCGTCGCAAGACCTGCACTACTATCGCATTGACCGGCGTCGAGGCTAGCGACAGGACAAATCTCACGAAGGTCGTCGAAGCCGTCAAGACAAACTACAACGATCGTCATGACGAAATCCGAAGACACTGGGGAGGCGGTTTGTTGGGATCCAAGAGTTTGGCACGTATTGCCAAATTGGAGAGGGCACGAGCACGTGAATTGGCGCAAAAACAAGGATAAATGCTTTTTTGTTTTTATCTGATAAGAAATAAGAAAAAACACGTGCTATCGTGTTTTTTTAAAAAAAAATAAAAATGTGAAAAAAAAATTTGTAAAATCAAAGAATTTTTTTTTGTACTGATCGTGTTGCAGACTTTCAATTTGATGAAAACTAAAACTTCACAGATTTTCAGATGGAATATAGTTTTTTAGGTCGCAGGTGATAAGACGAATCTTAAAAGCATTTCGTGTTTAACTTGAAATGTCGAGGCAATGAAAAGGAAGTAAGTGGTAGTGGCCCGCATTTAAATTCTTTTTTCATAAAGAAAACAAACGACTTCTGGATCACCCAAGGTGCTTTCACGTCAGCTCTACTTGCACATCGCATGAGCTACAAATGCAAATAAGTGCACGTGCGAACACTGCTAGGCAATAAAGAACAACTGTGGCCAACAACAAAATATACGCGCGAACATCGAATGTTCATGGTCTGGAAATCTTGTACAACATTCGACCAACCAGCAAAAATTACACGAAATGGAATAATTCGGACGAGAAAGAAATAATTCTGACCACCTGCGAGTTCTTTGCCGGCCAAAAGAAATTGATAGGGAAATGGTTCGGACGAGATTTATAGAAGCGACCGGACGACAGCCTTTTTAGGCTCCTTAACATTTTTTTTGTCATTATTTGTTGTGGATGGGTTGTTAGCCCTTCACACAACTCATTAGCAACGAATTTTTAATTTTCGTAGATTGAGGTAACCAAGGTATATCCAAGCAAATAGTGCGGAGGAATTATATTACGTGGACCGGGATTTGAACTCCCGACCTTCTCATTGTGACAAACACGCTATCCACTAGGATACACCCTAGCTTGGTCAGTCGGATAGAAGAGTTGAAATCAGAGCATTAGAGTCCGCCGGATTGGAAAGCGAAATATTTAAGATTGGAGTGTGATAATTTGAGGCGATTTCCGCACAAAAGGATAGGAAATATCTTCAATCGAGCAACACTAAAGCTTGTTTAACGCTCTGGTTAAAAACAGAAAAAAAGGTTCAACCGAAGAAGAGCATTTTTAGGTGCAGCAGGAAGCATAATTAGCAAAATGGAAAGTATTCTTCCATGTGGCAAAATTTTCAACAGTCGGTTAATCCGAACTCGACTAATTTCGGTAATAAAATCCACTCCAATGCCACAAATTTCGCTACATGAATCACTATCGAGCGCAGAACCATAGATCTTAATCCTACCCTTGTTCAATGGATTGAGAGTTTTCTCTCTGAACGCACTATACAAGCAGTACTAGATGGCGTTACTTCTTCCTTCTCAATCCATTCCGGCATTCCTGAAGGCTCTATTTCATCTCCAATTCCATTCTTAATTTTCATCAACGAAGTTCCGTTGTCTACTCTCAATCCAATCCATAGTTTTGCGAACGACAATAGTTTAGATAGCACCAATGAATTTAACTCTGCTGCGGAATCAAACAAGCATTCCACTGCTTCCAATCGCATAGAGTTATTCCTTTTGGTGAACTTTAATCTCAACTGTATCCTGGAATAGGGCAAGAAAAATGGAGTAGAGTTCAACGCCGCCAAAACTGAAGCCTGTCATCTATCCCTGAAATGTAATGTTCCAGTGTAATCTCACAATGTGATCTGTAGCGGCGGACCACGTTAAGAGTACAAATCGCATGTTTGGGCTGAAGCGCCCAAAAGAGACCTCCCAAAACATGGGTTCCCATTGATTGGAGACGAAACCATCACGTCTTCTATCGATTCTCGAGCACCGCAGAAATGTCGGAGTACTCAGCATTTACTATCGCTGCTTCCATGGTAAATTCAGTGCGAAACTAAGTGCATTCATTCCTCCACTCTATACTTTTCTTCGGGATACTCGCCAAGCTGAATGCACATAAAAGTATACCGTCAAACTCTTGCCTTCCCGTACTGTGAAATATGGGGTGTATCAACAAGAGGTGTAGAATTTATTTCCAAGACCCAATCAGAGAACGTACGGCGTTCGCCGGCTGCAGTTCTTAAGCCAATTGGACCTTGTAAATTTTTCGTCAATATTCGCTGCAGCGTGTACGTGCAGAGGTCGAGTTCGTGAGCGCGGTGACGAATTGAGGTGGTTGGGTCGTTTTCTACACTTCACTGCAGCGATGTTTTCGGTTGAACGTCCGGGACGAGGTTGTTTTTGCGAGCCCAATCATACGATACTCTAGATGAAATAGAAATTTATGTGATTTGAAGAATTTTTTTATTGGGAATGGTAGGAATGACAGCAATGAAGTAATTTTTTTCACATCACGGTAAAAATGTGAAATTGTGTCACATTGTAAAGCTAATCAGTCAATTTTCTTCCATCTTAATAATAATTATAATTATTTTTATTTTTTAGTTTAGCTGCAGACAATTTGTTTGTCTTCGATTGAAAATACTAATATGATCCTCGTTTATTAGATGAGTTGCATGTTCGATTATACCAATCGGATAGCCTAGGTGGAACTGGACGTCATCGGCATACATGTTATCAATACAATATTTTACTTGGAACGGGAGATCATAAATGTATATTGAGAAGAACAAAGGACCCACTAACCTTCCCTGAGGAATACAACAACTTGTTCGAAATGGTGACAAAATATTTTTGGCGAACAGCGCTTGTTGACGGTTTATTAGGAAAGACTCTACCAAGGCTGCGGAGGAGGACGAAGAAGAAGAATTTTATAACGTGTAGTATTAAGGAATTTCCTTGAGCGTCAGATTTTACCGAGAAAATTGCGATTGAGTGACATGTGTGAAACTGGAATCATGGAAGAGATCGTTACATTTTAATTTATGGAGGTACTCAGCACATTCTGTTGAAATAGTTGGTAAAGGCGAGATAGAATGATTTGATGAAATGGAGACAAAATATTTGTTTAGAGAATCCGAGTCGACATCAAGTTTGTGGTTCTTGATTTTGTCTCCAATTCCTAACTCTCTAAGATTAGATCACATTTTTTTTCGTAGATAGAGAAAGATGGTAAATTTAATTGATTGATATGACTTTAAATATTCTGTATGGCCTCACTAAAATGAGCTGGCTTAGTACTATTAACAGAAGACAAACTAAAGGATAGCATACTATCAACAAAGTTCCTAACAATATTGTCGCGGATTACAGTTTAAGTCATCAGCTGTAATTATATGTTTAGCTACGCAGCAAATATTCCTGATTACTTCTGCAACAAAGACCGTATTTTGTAACGGGTGTTTTATTTAATTTTTTTTTTTTGAGGCGGAAAATTTTAAATTGAAATAAAACACAGAAAAATGTTTTTAATATCCATGAAATTGACTTTATTTGAAAGATTTATGATATTAATGTTTGAATATGATTTCTGATGACAAAAACTGAAATAAATTTTATATCGCTAAATGTAATGTGCAAACCTTAAGAGCGGAAGAGAGATTGTTGGAACTGGAACATGCGTTTATCAACAATTACCCGTATTGCGGTTGTCGTGTCGTAGTCGTTTCGAAAGCGACAGTCAAAATCGGTATTGTGAATGTCGTTTTCATACGACATTTGTCGAAAAAAAACGACACTTCTGTCGATGACATTCTGTCTTCACGACTCTTCGACGAAATGAATGCCATCGCCGAAAAAATGTAAGTTAGTACTTTAAATTTGATGTTTAATTAATAAAAACGTTATTTTTTTTAGAATGAAAATAACAAATAAGAAGCAATTCGATTTGTTGGTCCATTTAATGGACGAAAATAGAGATATTGCTCGCGGCTTCCAAAAAAGCGGCGGCGATTTCAAAAACGAAGTTAAAGATCGAAATTTGCAGAGGATTTGAACTGCTTGGGTCCTCCATCACGCGATGGCACTGGATGGAGCATTGGCTGAGCCAATGCAAGATGAAAATCGTTGCCTGTTCCACGTTGGTATCCTCCTTCAGCGAAAAGCCGTAAGCACGCTGCCACTTTTAGTATGTTTGGGACTGACGAAGACCGCAATGTTATTCGAGAAAAGGTTCGATTGTCTCAATGACCATAATAAACGATTCTTTGCAAAGTCGAAAGTTCCTGACAAATATATGTTTTCAGATAAGTGTAATTTTTTAAAATGATTATAAAAATTTAACTTTTACTTTAGCCACTTTCACTTTAATGGCAGATGAATTACAGCTTCCTGCTCATTTTCTTCCTCACATTCAAAAAACAATTCACTGTAAATCATCTTGAAAATTTAAAATTATTTAATTTAAAATCATTTGACAGAGCTTTGACAGTTTTTCCAAGTCATAATAGTCAAATAAAGGTCAATATTCATAATTTTACAGCACGATGTCGGAATCGATATGGCAATGTTAATGACCAGTGTCGATCTGCTTAGGCAATGCGAATTTCGAATCGAAACGACACGACTTTCGAGAGTCGAAGTCGAAACGAGACGACAACCGCAATACGGGTAATTATTTGGGACATTTTAGGATTATGCGAATTCAGGAGAATGGAAGATTGTAAGAAACATTTGAAAGACTACATATTTGAAATAAAAGGTTTTTCAGAGCGAGTCGTACTTCTGAAATATAACATTCCTGGTTCGGAACATATTTTAACCATAGTTCAAGCTTACGCACCAACCAACGACTCTGAGGAAACATTAATCCTTGAATTTTATGAAACGTTACACGACGCTTTACGGCTCGTAATACGTAATACTCCAAGGGGACTTTAACGCTCAAATAGGGAAAAGATGTCAAGGAGAGGAACAAATCATGGGTCCATATACCTACAGACACTGAAATCAAAGAGGAGAGAAGCTAATAAATTTCGCCTTAGAGTATAACTTCAAGATTCTAGACTCGTTCTTCGGAAAATAAAGCACTTGAAAATGGACATGGATGTCTCCAATTAGACTAACGAGTTGGACTTCATACTGTCAAGTCACATCAACATACAGTTGCTCATAAAATTATTTGGTCACTCTGGAATGCGAGCTAAATTCGTCATTTTAAGGCACTAAAATGAAATATTTGAAAAAAGTAAAAACTAGAATTTGATGTCGGATATAGTAAATAAAAAAGCAATAATTTTTATAATTTAAGGAATTCAAATAAATTTCTTAAATTAAAAAGAAAATAAAAGATTGGAAATTCATCTCACAAAATTATTTGGTAATTTGTACTGTCTACGGTCTTTAATCGCCCGTTATAATTTTGTGGGTTAATTTCGGCTGATGTAATACTTAAACGAGTTCCCTGAAGAAGTCAATCTGCAATCTGACGTTCAATTTCATCAAAATGGTTCGTGGTAAAGAATTGGAAAATGACGAAAAACAATAATAAGTTTAGCTTTAAAGGGAAAATCTTATCGCGAAATTGCACGAATTGTTAATAAACCGTATTCCACAATTCAATACAATGTAAGAAAGTTTCAAAACGAAGGAACTTGGCTTAATAAGGACGGTCATGGGCGAAAAAAAAATACTAAACGGTCGTAATGAACAAAATTCGAAAAAATCCAAAGTTAAATGTACCAAAACTTAACCAGAAAATACGAGAAACTACAGAACGACATGTGGCTGATGAAACAGTGCGCAGAATTCTTCGCCGACAAGGCTATAACGGAGGAGTCGCTAGAAAAAAAAATAATTTCAATTGTAACTCCTTGTCGTTCACACCAATAATGATTCGGTCAATCAGCATGCGTTCTTCAAATGATTTACCGCAATCACACTTGAATTCGCAATACTGGATTTGCTTACGTAACTCCGTTTCGAAATCCACAAACGCTTGCTTTTCCTTTTGCGTAATGTTATTAAATTTAAAAGATTCCATCGAGACGTTCGTTCCTCCGTGGAATATAATATCCATCGAATGCTTCAATAACACTTCCCAATGTGTGAATCACAGTTGGCTGTGCTTCTCGGTTTTCATTTGCCGGTACAGCCGCTTGATATCCAACGATGGCGTCAGCTGTTCCATTGTTTGGGAACAATGTATTATATATTTCCACTGCACGTGAACCAACCAACCATAAAAATGTTGCAATTTTTTTTCCTCGTCCTTTCCCGTTGCCATCATGTACATTTGGAAAATACGTTTCCATATTGGCCAATCGCGGATTAAATTTGCACAATCGGTCCATTTTCCAAAATTTTTTTTATTTTTCTGGCGTTTAAATTAGCCGTTGATTATTTTCTTCTGACACCATGTAATAATTGTGTATAATTATTAAAATAACAACGATTGAAAAATGAAGAAATTAATTTTATTCATTTTCAACCTCCTAGCTGTCAACTCTAGTATACATGAAAATTGTATAAGCTACTTAGTTACAAAAAACATTTGTTGCTTTGCTCAATATTAAAACAATTTGTGTTGTTAATTTACTGTTATTGTTATGAATTCAATTTTTTATTTTGGTATAAACGTGTATTCTTACGTTAAATTGTCGATTTTCCATCCTGAACGCGCATTTAAACTTGCACAACATCGTGGCGGTTACAATTTTAAAAACCGTTGAGACCGGATTCTCTTCTATACACCCACCAAAATGGAACCGTGCGCCCTCGAATCGTCTTGCGATAATGCAGTTCACCGAAGTGAAAGGTTTTCAACTTAACATCAGTTTATAATTTGCCGCCGTCGGGGAAAGTTGTGCCGGATTGGAATTTATGAGTTCGAGATTTTGTTGAGCGCCGCGTAAAAGCCTCTCCGTTCGATTGTTCACGAAGAAAAAAAAACGGCCGAGACAGAATCCCAAAAAAAAAAAAAAAAATCCCTAATTTGCGAAAATCGAATTTCGCAAAAAACGAATGGAAAATGTACAAGTGAAGGCAAAGGTGTGTGGTGTTCGAAAAGTGAATTTTTTGACGTGTGTCAAAAAGAACAGCATCCGGTCGAGTGTGTGTGTGCTATACGAATGCATGTCTGGCCCGTGGATGTGTAAGTGTTAAGTGGCGAAAAAAAGTAAAGTGAGGAAAAGTCGGAAAGTGTTGTTTCTTGTTTTTAAATTTGTGTTTGATTTTTCTTTCGGATTATTTTCATCGCCCACATGCAAGCGTAGTTTCTATTTTCGATAGTAAAATCGTAAACGGCGCGTGAAGCGTGTTGTGTAGGGGCAAAAAAATCAAGCAAGGACGGGCGAACGTTTTGAAAAGCGGGCGTAGCGCAATGAGCGTTTTCAGTGATTTTCAGAGATTATGGGTGCAGCGATTTCCGCAAAGTTCGTTGTCGGATGCTTGGGAGCAAGACGTGCGGGCCAGTCTCGATCGGCACCGTCAGAAAATCACCGAACTCCGGAAGGACCTCGAACAGGAAACGCTTTACGTTGAGTACCTTGAACGGTTACTGTCCGATGTCGAAAAGTATCGGGAATCGGGCGGTGATCCAACTTCCCTGTTCGAGGCGGCAACCACATCGCAACAGCAACCTTCCCACCTCATCGGCAGTGCTGCTGGTGACGGAGCAGGTGCCGGTCACCTTCAGCAGCAGCAGATTTCCGACGACAACAAACAGGCCGAAGAGGTGAGTTGTGTGCTCTTTTTTTTTGTTTTTGCTTTTCGGTTTAGTGCGTAATATAAACACCTACCAAAAGGATTGAGCGGGGTGTTTGCAGAAGAGGAAACACCTGTCTGTCAAATGCATCGTGGGTGGTGGTTATGGATGGTAGGTGTTTGCAGGCGTAGAGAGGCAGACAGTAGTCCCTCTGTTCGACCCTTTCGTATTCGAGTTGTGAAAACGAGGGGGACACGGCAGACAACCCAGGCTCTGTCCTTTGTGTCGTCGTTGTCTGAGGGTTCGGCTGGCTGTCGTCCTCCCCATTTTCTATAAGTGCGTAATAAGGGATGAAAGCAACGATTAGGCTCGGTACGATGCCATTTACGCATAATCGTTTGGTGCCCCCCATGCGGAGATGCTCGCGTTGGCGCCGCAGTTCTTGAAGTCGTGGGTTCATAAAAAATAAATGCAATTTCCGTTGTTACGGGCTTTTTACGATTAAGTGTATAGAATTAAAATTTCTTGGGAGATGTTCTCGAACGGAAATGTAAAAGAGCTTGGGAATGGAGGATGTAAGACAATGCAAAAGAAGGAACTGACCGCGGGTGTCGGTTAAGACGGTAACCGCATTTATAAAGGGTGTTTTTTTAGAGGCCAATTGATAACACTGTTTTCTGTGATAGCCGATTTGATAGTTCCCGGTTGTCTTGGAGTAAGTTTGGTTTGGCAGTTTATAATGAATAGACTCACGCCGGAGTAACGATAAAATTGTTCAAATTTGAAAATTTTGAAAGTTCTGTTCAGTGCTGGAGCATACTTTTGTCTAAATTGCTAAGTCAATAAGCAGAATAGCCGCATTTGGAGCGATGATATCCACAAGCTATTGTCGAAACACCATTACATCCAGGAAAAGTCACCGTTTGATGGAATCAGGGGTCCAGATGTCTTCAAAAATGATGATGGTTAGAACGTTACAGTCAATGGTGAGCGGTACAGAAGCATGATTACTAACTTTTTCGTTCCTCAGTTGGAATGCATTAATGTCGCAGACTTGTGATTTCAACAGAACGGCGCCACATGCCACACAGCGTGCGATACAATTAATTTACTGAAAGAAACATTTGGTGATCGATTTGACGAGATGGACCTGTTAACTGGCCACTTCGTTCCTGCGATTATACGCCATTGATTTTTTTTCTCTGGGTTATGTAAAGCCCCATGCCTACACCGATAAACCAAAAACTATTTAGCACTTGGAAGACAACATTCGACGCGTTATTGCCGAAACACAGCGTGATTTACTGCGAGGAGTGTGTGAAAATTGGACTTCCAGATTACGCCATGCACATTGTGACAAAAAAGTAACAGTAATTTGTAAATAAAATTACTCTGGGGAATGATATTTCAAAAAATTTTTTTTGGTAAGCAGGTAGGACTGTCCTTAGTTATTATTCCAAAAATTAGCGCGGTCTGTTAAACAGTTTGTTTGCAGTTTGCAGCAGCAATGGATAAAAAAATGGTACAAAGAGTTTGCCTCAAGTTTTGTGTTTCCAACAAAATATCGTGTGCGGAATCGTTGCGAATGTTAGAAAAGGCTTACGGTGATTCAGTAATACCAAAAAATGAGCCAACAATTGGAATAATGTACTTATGGACAGTCGAGAGATCCTTGAAGACATGCCACGTTCTGGACGACCTTAGACCTCTTCAACTGACGAAAACATTTAAAAAGTAATGGAAATGGTGTTGGAAAACCGTCATACCAGTGTTTGGGAGATAGCAGGAGAGTTCGACATCTCTTGCGAGTCCATTCGTTCGATTTTCGCGGATACTTTGGCGTGACCTTAAACGACTCTTTCCAATAAAGCTGAATTTTTTTAAAAAAAAGTACCGTGAACAGGTCTCTTTGGACATCCTTTATCGTGTGAATTCTGATCCCACATTCATGGACCGCATCATAACTGGTGATGAGACATGGGTCTATGAGTATGACATGCAAACAAGTCCAAAAATGACTTACTGTCCTTTCGTTGTCCGGCTTTCGATTCTCATCCCATCGAAAGTATTTTCGTAAAGGTTAAATTATCATATAATCGTTTTCTTTATCTTTGTTGTGTCTATATTCCGTGTAACTCAAATGTACGCTTAAAAATTTTTTTATGATCTCTCTATTTTTATAAACAACATTGGCCTGGGTTTACACTGATCTGTGGTGACTTCAACTTACCTATGATTTCCTGGAATGATGGTTCTTCCCGACCTGTGTCTTGTAATGCTTACTCCTCTTGCTTATCTTCTTTCATGAGCCTCTGTTCACTTTCTCAACATAATGTGATTAAAAATTACCATGTCACTCTATTAGACACTCTGTGTTTTCCAATATTCCTATACCCGATGTTCGTGTTATATCGACATTTGGATTAGTTCCTCCCCACCCTCAACATCCTCTTTGAGTATTACGGTTAACATTTTTAGGAGAAATATTAATACATTGTCACATTATCTAAGCTAAATTTTCTAAAGGGAAATGAAATTAATTGGGTTGAGGTTTTTCAGGACTCCCTGTGAATACATCGATTTCAATATTTTATGAATATATCAGTGCCTTCATTCAGAATCATATACCTCTCAAGCATACTTTTTCTAAAAACTATCCTGTATGGTTTTTTACGGGTGTTATTCGGAGTGTACGTCTAAAAAACTGCTTGTATAAGAAATATAGGTAAACGTTCAAAACTTCATTCTGACTATGTAAATTTTACTGTCCAACGTACCTTTGTGAGAAAGGAAATCAAGTCTGCCTTTCGTTCTTATGTTTCCTCGCTTGAAACAAGTTTAGCTCGTAATGATACCAAACCTTTCAGGTCACACGTTAAAAATTGCAAAAAGACTCTGCACGCTCAGTCTGCTCTGAGGTATCAAAATACTAATACCTCTGATACCCAAGCTATGTGTGATCTTTTTGCTGAATATTTTTCTTCCGTTTTTAAAATTTCAGACAAGTAACTAAACTATGTTTTTAATTTTTCTAATCACAAATCCATTAGTTCTATTTATGTTTCCTCTTTTGATGTTCTAAAGGTTATTAACTCACTTGATCCCATAATTAACGGCGGCTGCGATAGCATTCCTAACTTTTTTGTTAAAGCACTGTCGGAAGCTCTCGCTTTTCACCTTTCAATTATTTTTAATAAATCACTTTCCGAAGGTACTTTTCCAGAAGTCTGGAAACTGGCTAATGTTATCCCTATTTTCAAGAAAGGTGACCCCGACGATATCTTGAATTATCGCCCTGTTTCCATTCTTACTAGCTTTAGCAAAATTTTTGAACGTCTCGTTCACAATGTTATGTGTGACAAACTTGGCCATTTGATTTCGCCCTGTCAACATGGTTTCGTTAGAGGAAAATCTACAACTACCAATTTGTGCGAGTTTACAAACTTTATAGCCAAATCTTTCGAACTCCATCAGTCTGATCACACTGTTTACACAGATTTTGAAAAGGCATTCGACACAGTTAATCCCAAGATTCTAATTGGGAATCTTAAAATATATGACGTCTCTGGAAATTTACTTGACTGGATTTCTTCCTATTTATCTACTCGTAGTTTGCGTATAACTTTTAAGGGACATGAGTCTTATGTATTTCCTGCGTGGTCTGGTGTTCCACAGGGGTCTATTCTTTGTCCACTATTATTCATATTTTTTATAAATGACCTACCCCAGTTTTTATCTTCTTCTTGTCTCCTGTATGCGGATGACCTCAAAATCTTTCGAGTGATTAATTCTCCCTGTGATCGCGATATTTTAAAATTGGACCTTGATCGATTATATCAATGGTGTTTGTCGAATGGCCTAGACTTAAACATTAAAAAATGCTTCTCAATGTCATATTCACTTAAAACTGATCCTTCCGAGTTACTTTATTTAATCGATGGCACTAACTTTCGGAAGTAACGATTACGAAGGATCTCGGTGTGACTTTTGATGTGAGGTTGAGTTTCACTACACATTTTGAAAATATTATCAATCATGCCTATAGACTTGCCGGATTCGTCCTCTGTATTTCTTCTACTTTCGCTTGTTCTAGTACTGCTGTCCTGCTTTTTATCTCTCTAGTATGTAGTATTCTTGAATACTGCTCTGTTGTTTGGAGCCCTCATCATAAGTGTTACTCAGCTGCTATTGAATCAGTTCAACGTAAGTTTACGCGTTCTCTGTTCTTTCGTTCCAAAATACCGTATGCTAACTACTACGAGGCTTATGGTACTTCATCTCCATCCGTTAGATATACGCAGAAGTTACTTTGATGAGTACTTTCTTTACAAGGTTGTAAATGGTATTATACGGACTAATCTTGTTGACGAACTTAATTTCAGAATGGAAGTTGTTAGTACTAGAAATGCCGATATTTTTTATCCTTCGCGCGCTTTACTAGACGTTTATTTTCACTCTGCTGTAGTTAGACTTCAGCGAAATCATGACAAACTACAACTTGGATCTTTGTTTATTTCTTTTAATGCTTTTAAAACTAAATTTAAGAAATTCTTGTGATATTTCTTATCGCTTGCTATTGTGTAATTGAAATGTAAATTTTGTTCAATGGCTAATAAATAAATAAAAAATCGTCGGACTAGAGGAAAAAAATGAGTACTAACCGAAAAAACCACGCAAAAGCCGCTCAAAAATCAAGACGATGCTCATTGTTTTTTTCGATATTTGAGGTTTGATCCTTCATGAATTCGTTCCGGAGGGACAGGCGTTTAGTAAGGAGTACTACTTGACCGTATTGAAGCGTTTGCGTGAGAAAATTCGTGAAAAACGGTCGGAATTATGGAAGGAGAATTCATGGATTTTCTGCAATGAAAATTCGCTATCCCATATAGCCTCAATTGTGACCGAATTTAAGGCCAAAAAAGCAACAAATTGCATCAATCAACCACCGTATTCACCAGATTTGGCCTTGTGTAGCTTTTTCCTATCCTAGAAACTGAAATTACCGCTCCGTGGAACCCCTTTTAAGACGATCGAGGTCATAAAACAAAAATCGCCGTGGATTACTCTGATGTACTGATTGAACCAGCTGCTGTAAGCAATCTGATTAACAGATCGCGCTAATTTTTGGGATAATAATTAAAGACAAACCTACCTGCTTATCAAAAAAATTTTTTTATATACCTATGTATTATTCCCCAGAGTAATTTTATTTACAAATTGCTGGTAATTTTTTGTCACAATGTACGCGCCAGCCGCGGAGGTCACATTGCAAGTTTTTTAGCCAATCGTTCAACGCGTGTGATATCGGTTGGTGTGGTTCCCCCTCTTATAAAATTAACGCTGGTGTCCCTCAGGGCTCGGTTCTTTCTCCCACACATTTTCTAATATTTTTTAATGACTTGCTATCTTCAACTTTCAATCCTATACATAGCTTCGCTGATGACAGCACATTAGACTTCTCCTATCACTTCAACAATGCGTCCTTAGCCCGGTGTACTAGCTTAGTAGAATAACGCAGGTACATGGTTCAATCATTGAATGACGATCTGGCTAAAATCCTTAGTTGGGGCAATAAGAATCAAGTCTTAATTTAATGCTTCGAAAATCCAGTGCTGTCTTGTGTGACTCTAACCTTGACCCAATCACCTTCGGCCAGCCATTAATCAACTCTTCAAGTGTTAAGATGTTAGGCATCCAAATCACTGATAACTTATCTTGGAACTAGAGATGGTATGCTATTCTACATGTCTGCTATTTTTTCACTGGTATTGTAAAAGAGCAATCGCATATTGCGATTGAAAAGTGAAAAGAGCAGCGATTAGAAGAGCAGAGGAAATGCATACTGCTTGCGGTCTATGAAATTGGCGCAATGATTATCGCAACAAATCGCAAAGGTTTTGTTGGGGCTCGCACATTAATCGCGCAAGCCACATATCGTACCTCATCCCAATGAGATCGTAGCTGAGAATAAAGCTCATCAAACCAATCGCCGGTCGCACTTCAGCAACGGACCTTTTTTTTGTTTTTGTTTAAGCGACATGTGAATAAATCACTGGTGTTATCGTTTTCACAGATATAGAAAAAGGAAAATCGCGGATCACTGCGATTTGCGATTGAAAAAGAGCAGTTTTACCCATGCCTAATCGCACCTCATCTCGATGAGATCGTAGCTCGCCAAGTAAATCCCACTTCTCATGAAGTGACCTTTTTTAAGGTTACACAGCTCGCCAAAGATTTCGAGCGTGAGCGACCTTTTTTTTGCTTCTGAAGACAGTCATCATCTATGTTTACTTCGAATTTTTCGGAGAATAACCGTGAACAGGAAAAAAATCACTGCTATTAGAAGAGCTGCTTTTTTCACAGATATTGACGAAAACCAATCGCAGTTAATCACTGCGATTGGAACAGAGCAGATTTCGATCAACATCGCCAAGGAATTATCTAAATGTTTGGGCTACCTAAAACGAGGTAAAACTCCTTCACCGGTTACTGACAATTTATAAGGCCTATTTTAGACCACGTCTTGAATTTAATTCCCACCTATGGGCGGGAGTTGCAAAAACCTCTCTCCTGGAAGTATCCAGTCTCGGACTATTGAAATTATAGGAGATTCTGACATCACTTCATCGCTCGATTCACTCGAACATAGACGTACTGTAAGCTGTATCGCTACTACAATGGAGATTGTTCGGACAAAATTTCTAGTCTCTTGCCCCAATGTATGCCCTTACCCCGTAGTACTAGAGCTGCTTCACACGCTCATAAGTATTCTCTCAACCTCACCTTCGGTCGCACTGTTAAATTTCGTGATTCGTTTTTAAACCAGACTGTTCGAATATGGAACTCGCTGCCCATCTCAGTATTCCTGCATGACTACAACATTCAACAATTCAAAAGAAATATTCATAGCCACTTCCGCCTCTATCCCCTCAACTCCCAAAAAATAATATCCTTCCCCCTTCACCGGAGCTATGCCTCAGTACAAAAGGGCAACCCCTCTAGTTCTGGTGTCACATAAAAAGAAAATATTAAGGTCGTGAGTTCAAATCCCGGTCGACGTATAATTCTACCACACTGCCTACGTGGGTCACCTCAGTTTGCGAACATGAAAGAGAATAATAACAAAACAAAATAAAAAAAAATGTTAAGGAACTATGAGGCCAGTGCTTAGTTTGGTCTGTAGTGCCGTTGAAGAAGAAGAAAATACGATTTATACAGTATGTCAAATTCGTATTCGTACACCCACTTCAAAGCTAATAGCTAGTGAATAGTATCTTGGACTATTCCTAAAAAACATAAACGATGGTAATAATCTGTCGTAAATGTGTCCAATAATTGTTCTATAAATTAAAATTTCATTTCCATTCCAAGAAATGAAAATAAACATATTTTTCAAAAAATAGCACAGGTCAAATTCGTATTCGTACACTTTAGATCACTTGACTGTGACATACAAAAGGTCAAAAAATTTCCAGTATTTCTCGAAATCTTTAAGCAATGACAATTAATGATGACAAACTGGCTTACGTAGCAGTTTTAGCTTTCCCGTTCTTCGCGAAGTTTTAATTAAATTTGTCATCTTTATTTTGAAAAATGGGTCATAAATCGAGTGAATTAGGCAACGAAGTGCGGAAATTGATTACAAACCTAAATGAAACATAACAGGACTACGATTGAGCGTAAAGCCCAATCGTGCGATAAGATGAAAAAGAAATTTTTTATTTTAAGAAATTTTGTAGGGGCAGTGATAGAGGGGGTGACGACATTGAACTTTTTTTTTTTACATCACGCTAAGGTTGCTATCATAATGTTTTATATAAAATTTAGGATTCAAAAATTTAATAGGTACTGAGAAAATTAGTGTATTGGATTTAATGAAGCTGTGCAGTTTGTATGGGAGGTGGTAGAACGAGTGAGAAGTTATTCATGACTTTTTTAGAAATAACTGTGAACATCATTTAACTGACATATTTTAATATTCATACTTTTCAGGAAAATCTACTTTTTGTAAAGTTGTTGAATTGTGTCAAATTGTATGGGGGGGTTAGAAGGAATGAAGCTAATCACCAAATTTGTTTTGGTCTGACTAATAATTCTAAATAAATATTTAGTGCATAATTTCAGCTCGATAAATAAAGTAAAGTAAATCGGTTTTTAGTATTTCATAAAAAAGTGCAGTTTGTATGGGAGGTGGTGGAAAGAAAGGGAGGACTCAAATAATTTTTATACAGCAGATTGGATTTATTATAGAAGTAATATATTCAAATTTTCAGATCAATAGTTTTTATACTTTATGAGCAAATTAGTTTAATGTCAAATTGCTAAATTGTGTCATTTTGTATGGGAGGGGATAGTAGGGGTAAAGCTAATCGTCTGATTTTTTGATCTTACTAATAATTATTAATAAATGTTCAGTGCACAATTTCAAATCGATAAATTGTATATGCACTGAGTAAATTGGTTTAGAGAATTTCATGAAAAAGTGCAGTTTGTATGGGAGGGGGTGGAAGGATGGGAAGGACACAGATAATTCTTATACAGTAGATTGGAATCATTATAAAACTATTATGTTCCAAATTTCAGATCAATAGCATTTATACTTTCCGAGAAAATTGACAAATTGCGTAATTGTGTCATTTTTTATGGGAGGGGGTAGAAGGGGTGGAGCGATTTGGCCCGTTCACGAACTTGTCCTTACTTTTTTGTCAAAAACGACGTTGTACAAAATTTGAACTTTCTAGATCAACGCGTTCTCAAGCTAGAGAGGACACGGACGGACAGACAGACGGACGGACATCCGGTTTTGAGATTTTTGAGTCATTATATGAACTTCTGTATCGTTAATTTTTTTCTCCGAGCCTTATTTCTTGGCGCTACAAACTTTGTGGCAAAAAAGGAAAATTCTTACGTGAAATCGGGAATATAGTAAATCGGAGCCATTCAACAGTGCAATATATTGTAAACACGTACAAGAAGGACGGGAGTGCTGACAAAAAACCGCGTAATCAAAGTATTACTTGGAAGAATACATCGATCCTTTTTAATTCGAGAGATCTGCAAAGATCCTACTGTAAGTGCTCCAAAGCTTCGTACTATCCTTGAAAAATACTTCGAGATCAACATTAGTACGCAAACCGTACGAGACACATTGCGTAATTATGGCCACGATCCAGAATTGCAGCATGCAAACCGTTCATGTCCAAGGTCAATAGGAAAAAAAAAGGATTCTCTTTGCGAAAAATTATTTAAATAAAGACATGCGATTTCGGACGAATGTAAATTCAATTTAAAATTTTCTAATGGGCGAGTACAATGGCGGATCAGAAACGTCGCATGGTAAACTTCGGCAGCTGTCAACAACTCCTCATCATTAGATTTGTGAAGTTTTATCGGCGTCATATACTTTTTTTTGCGCGAATATGTCGAAGTTTGAGCCAAATAAGCGTCATTTGCGGTAAATTTTACTTTTTGCTTTCATTTCAAAAAATATGCGGCTGAGGAGCGTCAAATAATTGTTGAAACTTATGGTGAGGGTGCTTTTAGTGAAAGAACGTTTCGCGAATGGTTTCAACGCTATAAAATGGGTGATTTCGGTGTTGAAGACAAGTAGCATCCCGGTTGTTTGAAGACGCAGAACTGGAGGCATTACTGGACGCCAAACGCAACAACAACTTGCAGATTCATTGGGCGTAACTAACTTATATCGTTGGAAAAGATTGGGAATGATACAAAAGCAAGGAAAATGGGTGCCGCATGAGTCGAAACTAAGTAATATTGAATATTTTCACATGCGAACAGCTGCCCCAACGGAAAAAAGTAGGGTTTATGCATCGCATCGTCCAAAGCGAAAAAAATTGTGGTGATACCGCAACTATGCATCAACATCGACGATCAAGCCTCTCTCAAGTAGTGTTGGGTAGGACAAGAATTTTTGTCCCATGTTTGTATGAGGGGCTCATTTGAAATTTGAGGTGGTACAATGTCCCACCTCAAATGTCCCATTCAAAAGCTCCATGTCCTATTCATACATACAATGTCCCATACATACAATTTGCCTTTTTGAGGAGCGATGGTAGCAAATGAGCGAAGAACGACGTATATTGCGCTTTTATGTGTGCGCGTAGAGTATGTTAACCCTAATAACACCGTTTCTTTTGAGATGCGATTGTAAAATGACGTATTATTAGGTGTGTGGCATTTGTGGGTTGTGTTTATAATATAAATTCTTTTTTATTTTACTTATTCTTATTTAATTTTAAAAATTAATATTCAAAATCTCCTTAATCAATATCACAAAAAAAATATAGTCTTATTTATTTCAGTTATTCTTATTTAATTTTAAAAATTAAAATTCAAGCTTTAAGAACGCCATGTACAAGAATGAGAGATAAGAGGTGTCGCGGAATAACTAAAATTCTACAGTTTTCTATGTGTTTCAATTTTAGAGGGCTTTGAATATACATAAGTTTACACTTATTAGGTTTCACTAGGGTTAAAACACTATGCAAGTCAATCCAGCAACAACAAGTTGTTGAAAGTTGAAAGTCAAATCTCGGTTTCTCCCATCGAAGAGAATCTGTCATTCATGTTCACAGAGTTCTCCGGTTCGTAATATTTCCGTCCCGTTCCCCTGCTTCATTCTAGAGAGCTTTGCTTTCAGCCATACAAATGCATGGGACAAAATCCGGTGAAGAGTGAGTGCGATTTGAGTGTTACAAATGTGTTGGTACAGCAGCCATACAAATGCATGACTTTAATTCAGATGCGACAAAAGCTCTGAAGTGGGACAAAAACTTTGAAGTGGGACAAAAATATTTTTTGTAGTGATGGGACATTTGAAGTGCATGAATGGGACATTTGTACCACTTCTTGTATGAGTAACCCAACACTACTCTCAAGCTTGGCGTGATGTATTATAAGCTGCTGTAACTGGGTGAATCCGTGAAACCATCACCACAGATCGCTACAAAAAACAACTAATGCGTTTGAGCCGAGCATTGAAGGATAAACGGCTGCAATACGAGTAGAGGTACAGCAATGTGATTTTGCTGCGCGGCAACGCTTGGCCACATATTGCTCACGTTGCGAAAACTTACCTGGAATCACTGAAATGAAACGTTCTACCCCACCCATCGTATTCTCCAGACATCGCCTCTTCCGACTACCTCCTATTCCGATCGATGACGCATGGCCTGGCTGAGCAGCACTTCCACTCTTACGAAGAAGCCAAAAATTGGGTCGATTCGTGAATCGGCTCAAAAGAGTTTCTTCGACGCGGAATCCGTATGCTGCCAGAAAGATGGGAAAATTTGTGGCTGGCGATGGGCATTGAATAATAAATATTTAACCATTTTTGCACAATAAGGGCTTAAATTTTGAAAAAAATGGCGGTTTTCAGTTTTTACTCCCAATAATTTTTGTCTGATTTTAAATAATTTAACATCAGGAAGAAAACAAAAACGACCTTTGTCAAAAAAAAAAAAAAATTCAGAAATCTGAAAAAACTTCCGTACGATTCTTGATATACACTCGGCAGAAAAAGTCTGCGTACACACTCAACACATCCAACATATCTATAAAAAACATCGTTTTAAATAATTTATTTCATAATAATTTTTTTTCTTTTTTTTCATGGCTTTATTACAAACATAAATAAAACAAAAATGATGATTATTGTACTCCATAAAAATATTAAAATTAAAAAACGAAAATAAATCCTGAATTGCAACAATAGCAACTATAAAAAGTCTGCGTACAAATATTTCTTTTCAAAATAAAACAATTGTTTTTCCTCGTTAATAGCTTGTGGGATATCCTCGTCCCTTTATTACTTCCCACGTTTTTGCATGGAATCTACCAGCTTCTTAGTGAACTCTGGGGTTATTGAATTCCTCTCCTGGATCAGGACTTCCTTGAGCATTACCTTCGACGTTATTGTGTGCATTCGAATCCTTTGTTCCAAGTGAGGCCACAAATGCTCTACTAAATTAAGGTCAGGAGATTGGGGCGGTGTACGAAGCTGATTTTGGGCATTATACAGCAACCAGAGTCTTACTACCTTCGCAGTGTGCTTAGGGTCGTTGTCTTGTTGGAAGTAAAAGTTGTCGCTTAAGCTCAAATGTTCTGCACTTTTCTTTAAATTGCGCTTAAGAATATTAAGGTAGTCTGTTTTATTCATAATACTTTCAATAAACTCCATTTTTCCAACTCCTCCACTAGCCATATACCCCCATATCATAGCACCGCCACCACCGTGCTTTACTGTTGGTCAGAGATTTCTTACGTCGAAGACCGCGCCAGTTTTTCTCCACACAATCTTCCGACCTTTGATTCCAAAAATACAAAATTTACTTTCATCCGAGAAAATAACTTGTTTCAAAAATTCTTTTAGCTTATTTATGTGTTCCTTAGCAAACGCCAGCCGCTTGAGTCTGTTCACTGTTGTTATAAATGGCTTTCTACGGGCAACGCGTCCGTGATATCCATATTTCCTAAGAATTTTACGAACACCATCATCAGAAATAGACTTGCGGTACTTTACTTTGATGTCCTTTGCCATATCAGCTGCAGTTAATCTAGGATTAGCCTTCATCGTTCGGAGCAAACTCCGAGTTTGCTGAGGGGTCAACTTTGGAGGACGGCCAGATCTGGGTTTTGAAACCAAAACTCCTGTCTTTTTGAAGTTGTTTACGACTCTTTGGACAGATGAATGACTTCTGCTGACTATTGCACCTATTTTACGATATGACGTACCTTTTTTCCAAAAATCCACGATAATTTTCCTTTCCCCAAATTCAATTTCCTTTCCTTTATTAGACATCTCTTACTTAACGTTTTTTAGCAATTATTTTTAACGCAAACCTTAGATAAAAACACGTTCATCAACTTTCCTACACAAACTTTATTGTTATTAATGACTTAACTGCAACTCAGAGACTTTGACTTCCCTTTATACGCTTTGTACGCAGACTTTTTATTCCTGGAATTTCAGACTATTTTTCGTTTCCGAATTTTACCGTTGTTTCAGAGTACAGTAATTCTCATTTTTGTTTTGTCTTATGTTCATAATGAAGTAATGAAAAATAGGAAAAAAAAAATATTTCGGAATAAAATGTTAGAAACGATGTGTTTTATAGATATGTCGGATGTGTTGGGTATGTACGCAAACTTTTTCTGCCGAGTGTATATCGTTTTTGGCGAGCCGCCTAATTTTCTTGAGTTCATCTCTCAGAACTAGGGTGGTTTTTGTCAATATTTGCGCTGGCATAGTGTTGGTTTCATTGCAGATCAATAGAATGTGCTGTTATCAGAAAAATCTTTTTTTTTTTGCGAGAAAGGTCATTTTTGTTACTAACCCTTCAATTTTATTAATTCACGACTAAGAAGATTAGGGCCCTAGTTGGTACAAATAGTTGCTCATGTTTCGGAGGCGTACAATGTTAAAATGGTTTTTCTAATCTGTTAAACATAAAGATTTCCACGAAACTTACTTAACAAACATTTTATCAGTCCATGAATGAATTTCCAGGGAAATAAAATTTTACTACGATGTTTTTTTATATGATTCATAATCTATTGCGACCAACATAAGCTATAAAACAATCCTCTCGTGGAGAATCATATTAACTGTCGTCCCTCCCTGTAAGATTTCGTAATGAGTCAGTGTAATTGTTATCGAATTGTTGTTTTGGAGAAAACGTTTACTTGACGAATATTACTTTCTTCATGTTCTGGGCTACACTAAGATGCAAACTTTCGATGTTTTGAACTTTTTGTAAAGTGGAGTGGAGAAGCTGGAATATTTCTCAGTTGTACTGGCTGCTACTGGCAAATATTTGCAGATGTTATGAGCGATTGAATGATAAAAAGCGAACAGAAATCATCTACTGAGTGTATAGACCTTCTTGAAGTGGAATCGTTTCACTTCTACACCGTTTGCCAATTTTATTTCGAATAATTTTTCATCTCTAGTAACAACTGAAAATTCGTGCTTAAAAAAATCTTACTATCTGGAGTGGGAATCGAACCCACAACCTATTGACTGTAAGGCAAGCACGCTGGCCACTACGTCACGGAAGCTTCAAAGCCTCAAAGAAACAAACAATAAATTTAGTTCTTAGGATAATCACTAGTTCTGATACACTAAAAGCGTCGTTAAGTACACATTTACAAAAAGTCGTACGGACAGAATTTCGTACTAATATTCTGACGCATTGAAAGTGATCGTTCGATTTACCAAGAAATTGCAAACTTTCGTGAACCAATGCCTCCAACACATTTTACGGATATTTTGGCCAGAAAGATCTCCAACGATGAACTTTGAAGTATACATCTGAAACGACAAAAATTAGCATTGAGATTCAAAGGCGTAAGTGGCGGTGGATCGGTTACACTTTGATGAAACCAGAGCGAAATATCGCCGAACAAGCTCTGGATTATAATCCTCAAGGAAGACGTCGGGTTGGTCCACCATGTAGCACATGGAAGCGAGCAGTTGAGCAGGAGGCCAGAGGAAAAAGAAGTCCTGGCGACAACTGAAGTGTGATCGCTCCTTGTGGAAGAGAACCTTTTATGTTCTATGCCCCTATAGGGAGTTTTAACAGGAAATTGATTGATTCTATCACAGAAAATATATTTTAATAATTCTTTGTCTTAATTCTTGAGAAGAAAGGCTTTCATGAATCTGAAACGAAAGGTATTCCGATACTCGATGAAATACGATGGAAAAAAATGTAAATGAAAATACTTTTCGGTATGATTCGACGAGGTGCCATCCATCACGTTTAAACTGAATAATAAATCACATTGGACTAAAACTAGAATCAACTAACGTTATTATAAATGGGACTTTATCAACGAGCTAAGTAGGAACACATAACTAAAACTTAAATAAAAATGGCAGAGGTTTCTCCTCTTTGCGCTAACCGAGCCGGTCAATCCAGTCAAGCCGGACCGGAAGTTTCGAGCATTTTTATGTAACCTATCGTCCGAGATGATAATAAAATTGTGCGCGTTTCGACGCAATGTGCGGTTTTGTTATTCAATCCGAGAACGTAACGTTGTATGCATGCATATACCACGATATAGACGCACTACAGCCAGCGCATTGCACTTCCTTCGCTTAAGATCGGAATTGTAATTAGAACCATTGCGTTTCTCTTGTAATTTTATTTAAAAAAAAAATCTATTTTTACGAGCATTTAAGAATGACCCAAGTCCAAGGATACTACTTGCCTCCAAAGTAATGACGTAATTTGTAAGTATTTTGTGTATGGAACTAATACTTATAGATTTCATCGATGAGAAACAGTTTTGCGAAATTGAGCAGCAATTAACCATCTCTTCATTTCAAACTGAAATTGAGAATTACGCGTTTAAGGATCCAAACAGTCACGTTGTTAAATTTGCTCTCGAGACTATCAAAAACCCTTTCAACAATAACAACGACCTCTTGCAGTTGTCGGTTATTTCGTAGAGTAAGTACGTGATAAAGATGCAATTCGAATTCTATTCAAATCGGTTTCGCAGGGAATGGTATGTTTCCTTTTAGGAGTCTCGGCGCCAATATTCAACCCCGTATGTGATTGCGAAATATTCGTAAAATCTACAGTATACATAATTGAATCATTGCATTCTCAACCCTCAAACCAGACCGATCGAACATACACATTTGCGTTTATATTCTCGGAGCAGAGGAGAACCCTCAAAAGAGATGAAGGGTTGGTTATATTGTGGATTTCATTAAGAATCACATTACCCCGATATGGGTACCAACTCAGTTTCGTATGCATGGCTGCCGTTCGATAAGGCGATTCAGTAACTATGAAAATTTGTAGAATTAAATTAGCTTGAGTCGGTGGGTATAGATAGGCTTTGTTAGAGTCTCTTATGTTCTGGATTTGATCCGTGTATTGGACGATTTGATTTAACGATTTTATTTCTGATGGAGGCCAAGACTTACAATCAAGCTAGATAATAGTGCTTTCATGTTCCTCAACCACAAAGTAAGAAGAAAATCAGAAGTTAAAAGACAATTAGTATCTAACTGATCACGAAAATTTGATGTACGTTTCATATAATCGAAGTTATTTCAAATTAATTTTTTAAGTGAATTTAAAAATGCCATAAATCATATAACTCGCACAGCTTTTAAAAGATTGCTCTTCCCCAAACTTTCAATTACTAGTAACTCGTTGATTTATTGACGTAATAAAAATAGAGTTTGGTCAATTAAATTTGAAATTGGAATGAAGAAATATCGAATTAAGCTTTGACATTTACAACTATTTATCGCAATAACAGGTGAAGATGGATAAATTTGTGCAACCGAAACGTTAATGCAGGAAATTTTTTTAGTGGTCGTTGATTTCGAATTTTATGTTGAAAATGATGAGTTGAGTATGACGGATCGGATGTGTAGGAAATCGATTGCGTAGCAATGCCAAAAATTCGAAGTAGGTGATGAATGTGTGATCTTTGACGGATTATACAAAATTGTTAGTGCAGAAGAATTTGTATTACTCAGCATAAATATTTTTGATATTGCAATTTGGGGAACACCTAAGAGCACTGCAATCTTCTCGTCCTATTGTACCGTTTATTGCTCCTATATCCCACTACTACCCGAAAGCTTTGGCTAATCTAAGTATTGTTACATGCAGACCTGGCAACCCCGCAACTCGATCTCTCTTGAATATACAAGAATTATGTAGAACAGTATACTCAACTATGTAGAAAGCCACAATTAAAGATCTAGAGCTTTCCAGTATAGTTCACACATCACACCGAAGGAAGCTTCGAGAATAATCATGATCATGGGAGATGTAAGATGTATAAAAGCACGAAAGCTTTCAGCGAGAGGGCCAGTCAGTCAGACACGAACCTGTGAAAGCGATAGAACAGTACGCGGCGGTATTGTCATATAGTGCGAATTAAAGTGCGAATAAATAAATTATCACTTATTTTTAAACGAATTGTGTTTTCTTACTTGAAATCTCGGCGAACCCCTAGCTCGCAACAGTATGTTTAAGGGAGCCATTTTGGCTAGTTCATAAGTTGTAAGGATACATTTTCCTAGAAGATTTAGTCTTTTTCTTGCTACTATCTCGCAGCGACACAGTACGTGCTATGACGTTTCTGACTTTTTGAGAGACAGAGGCGGCAGATGTCGGTTTCAGCTAGACCCATATTTTTAAGATGATGGTTTACTCCTCTGTGGTCCGTCATAAGGGCGATCAGAGTGCTAATTACCTCGTGCTGAATTTTGGAATATCCTCCACTTTTTTTACATATACATTTTTTTGAGATTGATAAACCTCAAAGTCTATTCCAGTCGATTCTATGCTCTTGCTCAACCACTTTTCAAGTATTGGGAGTATAAATTGAAAACCGCCGTTTTTTTCCCAAAATTCAAGCCTTTATTATGTAAATGTGGTTAAATATTGATTCTTCAAAGAATTTTCCATCGCTAGCCACAATTTTTTACCATCTTCTGCCAGCATACGGTTTCCGCGTCGAGAAAACTGATCTCTTTTGGTTTCGATTCACGTGGCGACCCAATTTGAGGGTTTTTCGTAAAAATCGAAGTGCTGCTCAGTCAGATCATGCGTCATCGATCGGTAGGGATGGTAGGATGTCTCATTTTTCAATGTTTCCAGGTAGGTTTTCCAACCTAAGCACTTTGTCATGTCTCTTTTGGTACTGTGGTCGTTTCTCCTTCAACGCTCGATTCCAACGCATCAATTGTAGTCGATAGTGATATTCCGTTTGAAACTACTCACGACATGTCCTTTCACTAAGAGCAGCCTCGACGTAAGTGCTTGAGGGCATTCGACGCACCTCAGCCGCAGATTTTTTTTTGAATTGAAGACAAAAAGCAAAAAGTATAAACTTCGACATATTCGCTCACAAAAAAGTATATGACGCCGATAAGACTTTACAAATCTAATGATGAGAAGTTATTGACAGATGCCTAACCTTACCATGTGACGTTTCTGATCCGCCATTTTTGGTCAGAATTTACTGCTGCGGCCATCTATTGGGTAAAGCCGGATTTCAATTTATAATCCTAGTATAAGGTTTGAGTAACCTTTTGTTTTTCTTCAGAATGGCTCTGGACCAACAAAATTCGTTTCTGCGCCATTTTTTGCAAGGCGGTCTGCCTCTTCATTTTCCTCAATCTCCATATGTCCTGCGACCCACTTTAAGGTTACTTTGTTCCTTTTTGCCAGGATGATTAGATTTTGAATGCAGTCCCTCGATCCGTGTTTGCTGAATGCTGAGGCTTTGAGAACTTCCTGACTATCGGATAAGATATAAATAGTATTGTTGCGATGAGTTCTCTTAATATTCTCTTCGATACATAGCTCCATTGCAATAAGTTCGACATGAAAGATTGTGGCATTTTTACCGAGTAGTTTTGAAACCGAGAAGTTAGGACCTTTAACTCCGGCTCCCGTTCTCTTCGAGGTACGCTAGCCATCCCCATACCAGATGATTGATCCCTCCTCCATTTCAGGTAGCATGAATTTTCAGTCCTTGCGTTCTCTGATTATAACTTTGAAGGGGTTTTAAAAGTTGAATTTTGTCGGGTTTCTTAAGATTTTGAGGTGACCTCAAAAATCCGCCGATTTGTATTTGTTTTCCCTCTGTATCGTGGTGTTTTTCCTAGCTGCCGCTATTATGGCTTCTTGGGGAGTGTTATCAAATGTTCCTTCTAAATCTAGGAATGCGCAAAGGGCAAGTTCTTTGTAGTCTTTAGTTTTTTCTATTTTTCTAACTAGACCGTGAAGGGCTGACTCTGTTAATTTCTGGTAGACATGTTGATTTTTATTAAGACAGACCTCGTTAGATCATATTATTATGTGAAGGTCCAATAATTTTTGGCCATCTTCGGTTGATTGCGGGTTGCCGCTTCTGATCTCCTTGACCTTAGGGCGTTGAGTCACACTCGAGAATTTATAGCGATATCGACACTTAGTTTTATTCAATTCAAAAAATGGGACTGCTACGTAAAATTCTTGACGTGATATTACTTGGTTCTGATTTTATATAAAAAAAAATACTTTTGCGCTGTGAATCATCTAAGCAGGTCATGTTCATTAAAAAAATATTAAAAATAAAATAAAATATTGTTGAAAATTATAAAAAAAAAAATAAATTAAGCCTTTCTTTAATACTATTACACTAATAAATATTTAAAATGTTAATCAAAATAAAAAGTTAATAAAATAAGTTAATTATAAATAATTGGTGTAATAATTTTAAAGCATTATCGGAGCTCCTTTTGTTTAAGCCTTTCCATCGATGGGCCTTCGATGTTTTCCATCGGTTATAATTTGTGTCCTCTTTCCTCCTGCTTGATGCAGCCTTGATGTTGTTGTCCGGCTTGATGCTCGCAGCTGTTCGTTGCAGCCAGGATGGAGTTTGCTCATTTAGCCAAACAATTACGAGTGGAGGTCAAAAATTTCGCGGAATGAAGGAGATAGACAAGGGAGGGAAAACATTTTTATCTCGAGGTGTTCTAACACAATACAGGTAATAATACAAAGTTTCTGCCAAATCGAATCACTAACATTTTGGTTATCGCAAAATCAACAAGTCAATCGGAAAGAAAACTCAAACTATGGATAAAACTGAGTTTCGTGCTGATATAAAGTTCCTTACCAAGCAAGGTAAAACGCCACAAATCATTTTAGAAGAAATTTCATCTGTTTACGGGGACTCTTGCTCATCTCGGCATGTCTAAAGTCAGCGCAAGATGGGTACCGAGAATGCTCTCAGCGGTTCAGAAAAAGCTTCGAGTGTTCAAGTTTTGGGATCTATGTAGCGAGAACAGGGATGAAATTTTGACCCGGGTTGTTACTGGAGACGAAACTTGGGTACATCATTATGAGCCTGAATTAAACAGGTGTCAATGCAGTGGCTCCATAAAGGCGCTTCACCCCCAAGAAGTTGATTTTCCCGAATTATGATCACTTTTTTTTTGGGATCCAGAGGTGGTTTTGGTAAAAAAGAAAAGAAAAAGGATAAAATATCACAGGGGAATACTATGCCAACCTGCTACAAAAGAGGATGCCATCAAAGAAAAAAGAAGAGGAAAGTGAACTCGATGTGTACTGCTTTTGCACGATAACTCACCTGTTCACAATAGCCACGTTGCAATGGCTGCCCAACAGAAATGTGGCTATAGAATTTTGAACCACCCCCTTAGAGTCTAGATCTGGCCCCTTCCGATTACTGTTTGTTCCCAAAACTGAAGAAAGAACTTCGGGGAAGAAAATTTACCAACAATGAAGAGGTGAAGTTGACAATTTCAGCCTATTTTAAAGGTCTTGATAAAACATTTTTTTAGAAGGAATTAATAAACTTTGTGCGAGAAGTAATAAATGTATGAGGAAAAATAATAACTTGTTTAATTTTACCCCCCTTCCCTGTCATTCCGAAATTTTTGACATCCTCTCGTAGCATCCAACCTGGTTTGAGACTAAGTCCACCAAATTGTGGACTTGTATCCTCTTTGGCTGCTTTTGGGATTTCGGCCAGGATAGATTTTTGAATTCCAGCTAGCCGCTGCGGAGTTAGGATCTTGAGCGCATGCTCGGTATGTACAATATTGATCCTTATTCCTTTGACCGCGTCTGTATAGCTAGTGCTCGACGTGGAGGGATGAGCCTCTTCCGCAGGTCTATACATGACGCTTTTACTTATG
The DNA here is from genome assembly GCA_963669355.1 of Chorisops tibialis. NCBI lineage: Eukaryota > Metazoa > Arthropoda > Insecta > Diptera > Stratiomyidae > Chorisops > Chorisops tibialis. Next base: position 21,521,190 of record OY770264.1, read on the forward strand.
GTCTTGTGCCTTTTATTATCGTTTTCGCAGATGGCAGTGTTGTTGATGAGGTTTTGACACTTTTCATCGCCTAATTCATTGCCGATGCTAAGGTATCTTGCATTGGTAAGCTAGCAAGATCAAACGCCTCGTTCGCTGTTTTGCCGTGGTTACGGTGGTACGTGTACCGCCTCCTGCTTAGAGGGAAGCATCGCCACCTTGGTTGGTTTTGGTTAGGTTATTCATGGAAACTCCAGGATTGGCGCGAGAAAGTAGAGTCACTCCTGGCAGAGCCCAGAATTATCTGGAAATGCTGATTTAAAGTGGAGGGCGCCTGGTATCCAGAGTTTCTATATTAAGGATTAGTTACCCATCCTTCGCATATGGTGTTTCACCGTAGATTAGGGGATTTTTATTTTCAAGATTTATTCTAGTGTCGTAATTTATAGTCATCACCATATAAGTAGTACGCACACTTGCGAATCACTTTAGGGTGAAATCCCCTTGTAACCATAGAGCCTCTTGACAGCTGCCTGAAACATGACCAGTCCAAATTTTAAAAGTATCAATGCTGTGATAGGATACGCAACCGACATCTAGCTGGAAGATTTCTATCATCCCTACCATATCCGCCAAAGACCATAGATAGGATACGGAGCCGACAGCAAGCTTTTCGACTTGTTCTTTCCTATCTGTAGATCATTTTTTTTATTTTATGCTTCACGAGATCTAGCTAATATCTTTGTCCCCGTCTCGAGCACAACTCATACATATGGGATGGGGAACCTAAAACAGAATTTGTGGTACTCGATTGAATCCAAAAGCATGCATTCCGTCTAGTTGGAGATGAGACTATAAAAGCTACTATAGATTCCTTCGAACATCGTAAAAACGTCGCGGTACTCAGCGTTTACTATCGATATTTCCACCTTAAATGCAGCGAAGCACTTTCCAACATCATCCCTTCTCTTTTCAACTGTCCCAGGAATACTCAATAAGCCGAACGCGTCCATGAGTTCACTGTTAAGCCTTTATTGTTGCGTTCAGTTAGGTATACCTAGTCAAGTCATAAATATTGGTACACAGAAAAATCGACGCCAAATGAAAACGAATTAATATTTTTCAAAACTTTTTTTTTCTTTTTATTGGGTTATTCAATGGCTACAAATCTTAGAACAACTTATTCAACTTGAGACGATCTGGCCGCTCATTAATCGCGAGACGCACTTCATACATGGGGAAATTGTCCACTGCACCGACAAGGGCTTGCTTCAACGACTCAATATTTGGGTGTCGAGTAGAGCAAGCCATGCCCTCTAATACGGACCATAACTTGTAATCCAACGGGTTGAGGTTTGGACTACCAGCTGGCCAATCATCCGTTGATATGAAGCCCGGAACGATGTTTTCGAGCCACTGTTGAGTCGTTTTTGCCTTGTGAGCTGGAGCAGAGTCTTGCTGGAAAGTCCACGGCTTGTTGGCGAATATTGATTGGTTGAGAGGCTTCATAATGGGTTCCAAGACGGTCGATTGATATACTTTTGCCGTTGTTTTCACTCCTTTCTCGCAAAAATGGAGCTTGGTAACGCCATCGTAGCTCACTCCCCACCATACCATTACAGACGCGGGATGGTGGCCTCTTTGGACCCTCGAGATGAGTTGGGATGCTTCTCTGGATGGCCGAGCATACACACGGTCGTTCTGTTCATTGAACGATTCTTCTACGGTGAAGATTTTCTCGTCAGTAAACAGAATTTGTCTGTGAGCGTTCTTCGCGTACCGGCTGCGTAACGCTTTCGATTTTCGCTTGCGTTTTTCCTTCAATGCGGCCGTGAGCAGGTGTCCAGTGTGTCGCTTGTACGCGCTGAGTCCCAAATCTTCTTTGATAATGCGAGACATGGATTTTTGCGAAATTTGCATTTCACGCGAGAAGATTTTCTTTTTTCGCAGCGGTTTTCGGTCGATTCGTTTCTTCACGGCTTTGATCGCCTTCGGAGTTCTCATAGTGCGCGGACGGCCGGATCTTTGATGGTCTCGTACTCCACCAGTATCCTCAAACAACTTAACAGAACGATACACAAAATTGCGAGTGATTCAAAGCGGTCGCAACGTCCGAAAGATATCGCCTTTTTCCATGTTGTACCTAGTCGTGCCATAAGTTCTGTCACACGTATATGGGCAATTTTTGTATAAATGAAAAAGAGTTTTTGACAAAGGAAAATATATTTCATTTTGGCATACTAATGGAAGTAAAATAAGCAACAAATTATTCAAAGTGGCCGCCTTTAGCCTTAACACAGCTCTTTAATCTGTTGGGCCAGTCATCGATAGCAGTACGCACTGTTTCTAGCGGAAAATTAGCTACTGCTTCTGTCAAAGATCGCTTAAGGCTCTCGATATTTGGGTGTCGTCTCGTGCACACCATGGACTCTAACTCCGCCCACAGTTTGTAGTCCAGGGGATTCAAATATTGGTTTCCAACCACGCTTGTGTGGTTCGAGCTTTGTGGGCTGGCGCAGAATCTTGCTGAAAAACCCAATGTCGATTGTTGAATAGCGTAGAGTTCAGCGGCTTCACACATCCCTCCAGAATGTCCGTTTGATAATTTTTCGCTGCAGTTTTTACGCCTTTTTCGCAAAAATGAAGCTCGGTGACCCCTTCGTAGCTGACACCCCACCATACCATGACTGATGCTGGATGATGTCCTCGCTGTACCCTAGTGGCAACTTCTCGGGCTTCTATGGAGCTGTGGGCATACACCTTATCATTTTGGCGGTTGAAATGTTCCTCCACCGTAAAAATTTTTTCATCGGTAAATAAAATTTCTCGATGTTTGTTGTTGTCGTACCGCCGAAGGAGCTCTTTCGATCTGGTGCTCCTAATTTGCTTCAACTGCTCAGTCAGCAAATGTCCCGTTGATCGTCGAAAGGCACTCATCCCGAGGTCAGATTTTATGATGCGAGACATACTTCGGGTGGAGATGTTCATCTCTCGAGCCATGATTCGTTGTTTACGAAGCGGATTTCGACGAATTCGACTCTCGACCGCTTTGATGGCAGCAGAAGAACGTACATCACGCGGACGTCCAGAACGAGGTCGATCTTCAATAGTCTGGATCGCGTTATATCTCTGGATCGCACGATACACAAATCTTTGCGTTATTTTTAACGGGCACAACAACTTGAAAATTTCACTCGCGGATTTTCCACACTTATGTAGTGCAATCACTGCAGTTCGGTTTTCTATTACACCCCATTCCATCTTCACACGTTAACGAACACACTTTAAATGACCATCAACTGTCAACAACATTATGACGTTTATAAAACTGGCCGATATTGAAATGTCACTCATAAAATAAAGTTGTTGCCAATGTGAGAAATTATGTGACAGAACTTATGGCAGGACTAGGTATTTTAGTAGGCCAACTACAACAATACGATTTTCGATGTCGCCCCATTCCATGATTGTAAACAATTGATGCCAAACATTTTTTACGTGGCAATGAAGCAGAAATGTCAACTGTCAAATCGCAGTGAAGACGAAATGGATGCGCCCAATATAGCTAGGGTGTATCCTAGTGGGTAGCGTGTTGGTCTTGTAATGCGAAGGTCGTGAGTTCAAATCCCGGTCGTCGCATAATTCCAGCACACTGCCTGCTTGGATATACCTTGGTCACCTCAATCTACGAAAATGAAACATTCGTAGAAAGAGGGTTGTGCGAAGGGCTAACAACCCTTCCACAATAAGTGATGAAAAATGTTAAGGAACCTGAATGTCAGGAGGCCGATTTGGGCTGTAGTGCCATAGAAGAAGAAGTAGAATATTGCATTCGTAATGAATGCGTTTTGTTGTGTACCAATATTTATGACTTGACTAGGTAGTCAGTCCTTCATCACTCGAACATCAAGACTATGGAAATTCTTGCGCCCCACGTGTTTCCATCAACTTACAACATTCAGTGTTAACATCGACCGACAGCTTAGACTCTCCCCTCCAGAAACTCCCTTGTAACCCTGTACCGAATTGACTGTGTATCCAATGCATTAAAGGGTGACCTCCTAAGTTTTGATCGGTGCGATGACAAAGGTATGTTTGAGACCGCTATAATCTTGTCGACTACCAGTTTGTTCTGGCATTGCAAGATTTCCTTGATGCTGCTTATAATCTTCCAGGAAAAGTTTCTTAATAAATAATTCTCGCGCCGGATCAATTCGATTCAATTTTGTAGTCTCAAAAGTCACAAACTTTTTGAACCCTTAATGCAGTACTACAATTTCCATTGAACTAAGCCTTGAGTTAAATAGGTCTATCGTGCTAATAAATTTATGCTATCAGAGATTTGCATGTCTACTAAATTGATTGATTAAAAAGAAAGTTAATGCTACATCTTGAAGGCCAACTTCATAGTCAGTTGACATTCCTTTGGAGTGCCATCAAGGCAAAAAACAAACCTTCTCAAAGAAATTTCGAATGTCGAAAAACCATAGCTCTTAATTTTATCCAAGAGAGCAGTTCATTCATCTGTTTCAAGTCTTTTCAATTTTCAAGGGCCATTTCAACGAAACTTAGCAAATTGTTGTACCTAGTCGTGCCATAAGTTCTGTCACACGTATATGGGCAATTTTTGTATAAATGAAAAAGAGTTTTTGACAAAGGAAAATATATTTTATTTTGGCATACTAATGGAAGTAAAATAAGCAACAAATTATTCAAAGTGGCCGCCTTTAGCCTTAACACAGCTCTTTAATCTGTTGGGCCAGTCATCGATAGCAGTACGCACTGTTTCTAGCGGAAAATTAGCTACTGCTTCTGTCAAAGATCGCTTAAGGCTCTCGATATTTGGGTGTCGTCTCGTGCACACCATGGACTCTAACTCCGCCCACAGTTTGTAGTCCAGGGGATTCAAATCTGGGCTCCCAGAAGGCCATTCCGTCGCCCTTATAAACTGTGGAATATTGGTTTCCAACCACGCTTGTGTGGTTCGAGCTTTGTGGGCTGGCGCAGAATCTTGCTGGAAAACCCAATGTCGATTGTTGAATAGCGTAGAGTTCAGCGGCTTCACACATCCCTCCAGGATGTCCGTTTGATAATTTTTCGCTGCAGTTTTTACGCCTTTTTCGCAAAAATGAAGCTCGGTGACCCCTTCGTAGCTGACACCCCACCATACCATGACTGATGCTAGTTGATGTCCTCGCTGTACCCTAGTGGCAACTTCTCGGGCTTCTATGGAGCTGTGGGCATACACCTTATCATTTTGGCGGTTGAAATGTTCCTCCACCGTAAAAATTTTTTCATCGGTAAATAAAATTTCTCGATGTTTGTTGTTGCCGTACCGCCGATGGAGCTCTTTCGATCTGGTGCTCCTAATTTGCTTCTGCTCAGTCAGCAAATGTCCCGTTGATCGTCGAAAGGCACTCATCCCGAGGTCAGATTTTTTGATGCGAGACATACTTCGGGTGGATATGTTCATCTCTCGAGCCATGATTCGTTGTTTACGAAGCGGATTTCGACGAATTCGACTCTCGACCGCTTTAATGGCAGCAGAAGAACGTACATCACGCGGACGTCCAGAACGAGGTCGATCTTCAATAGTCTGGATCGCGTTATATCTCTGGATCGCACGATACACAAATCTTTGCGTTATTTTTAACGGGCACAACAACTTGAAAATTTCACTCGCGGATTTTCCACACTTATGTAGTGCAATCACTGCAGTTCGGTTTTCTATTACACCCCATTCCATCTTCACACGTTAACGAACACACTTTAAATGACCATCAACTGTCAACAACATTATGACGTTTATAAAACTGGCCGATATTGAAATGTCACTCATAAAATAAAGTTGTTGCCAATGTGAGAAATTATGTGACAGAACTTATGGCAGGACTAGGTAGATATTTTGAAAAATTTTTCTCATGGGCACGATGAAAAGTTGGTCATCTGTGGAGCAGATTCCGGCAATACGTAGATTTTTATGTTAAACATATTCAAAATAAAAAACCTGTCCAAATCATACCAGTTTGACGGCTAGCTAAACCTCTTTTTTTTTTTTGGTCGTGTCAATTCTCTCATTTTCACCTGAATATTAATATTTTCAAGTTCACTGCATCTCACCCATATTTTTGTCAGTCATAATCGCTCTCGATCGACGGTACGAAGTTTTTCGTCGTTATCTTATCAAATTCTTATCACTTTAATAGTGTATATTTTTTACTGAACTTTTTTTTTATGGAAAGTAATTCGCGTTTCTTCTACTGAAGCTTAGATATTTCGTATCGTCGGAAGAACCTGTTAAATACGCGCCGACTTTTAACTATAAACGCCCTATTTGTGCTAATAATTAAATTGATTGGAAAATCTATTTAGATACTTGATATGAAAAATACAAAAATTTAGTGGATAAGTGATGGTGATTGTCTTGAAATTTCAATTTCCAAACAGTTCAGTGCGTTTAGTTTAATTTAAAAGCTGAAATATTTGTTCAATGTGTCTTACAGTTATTAAAGTTTAGATCGAACTAATAAGAATGTCCTCAGTTTCGGATCGGATAAAGTTTTGGGCGAAAAGAGTAAGTTAAAAGAAATCTTCGAAAAAATTCCTTCCATTTCGAAAGTGTGCGTAATTTTGCCTCGCACACATTGACAAAACAAAAACCAGCGAAATTTCAATGTTTTCGTTTTATCTAAATTTCGTTATCTTCGTGTCGCGTTATCTTTAAACTTGCAACTTGTAGGGGAAAAAAATTAAATAAAATCATATAACTCTTTACAGAAATGAAGTAAACAGAAATTATAAAGCTATGACTAGGAAGTAGACTCAGTGGCTGGAAGTGTACTTAGGTCATAATTTCACAAACATTTTAGAGGAAAACATATTTGTTTATGTTTTTGTATTATTTCTCAGAATAGTACCTCTTCTTGTATCTATCATTCTAGTAATTGTAGCTAGTTAGCTTAAGATTTAGTTGGAATTTGTAATTAATTTTCATTCAATTTAAGGCTGAGATGTTGAATTGTAAAACGTGTAGCCTTATAGTTCAATTGACCTAATCTAAACGAATGTCAAGGACGGGAATGTAAATGGCAATGTTATAACATACATATACTGCTTATATTGTTCGATCAAAAACATTTAATTTCATTCGTTCCTATTAAATTATAGAGAGACATTCTTTTGAAATCTTTTTAAGTTGCAATGAGATTTTTTTTTAGCTTCATATTGGCTAATGTTGAAAATAAAATTGATACCTTAATGGGGGTCTTACAGGAGAGAGATTTCCATCTATTCCTACAGCGAACAAATCTTCCTTTTTACCTTTTTAAAGGGTGTCCCATTAAGACCGCCTATTTTAAGTTTAGCCCCATTTTTTTTGTGTCGGTTGTGCAGCGTTGTTTTTCGACAGTTGTATAGTGTGAACATCGAGTTTTAGTGATGGAGAACTACACGGACGCATAACGTATAGAAATTGTGAAAATCCACTACCGAAATGGCGAGAGTTTTGCGAAGACGGTAAGAAATGTGGCTTTTTTGGTCACCATAGTGCACCTTCTTGCCGTACAGTGGTCCTATTAATACAGAAATTTGAGGCGAATGTGTTCCGTGTTCGTGAAGCCCGGTCTAATGAAAACATTGCAGCTGTTTCTGAAAGAGTTGACCAAAATCCTTCCACCTCGATTCGCCATCATTCTCAGTAATCGATACTTTGACGAACCAGTTTAGAGAGAATTTTGACTAAAGATCTGCATTTGCATACTTACAAGATTCAGTTGAAGCTAGTAGAGCTAGGGTGTAGCCTAGTGGGTAGCGTGTTGGTCTACAATGTGAAGGTCGTGAGTTCAAATCCCGGTCGACGCATAATTCCAGCACACTACTTGCTTGGGTATACTTCGTTTACCTCAATCTACGAAAATGAAAAATTCGCAGATAGAGGGTTGTGCGAAGGGCTAACAACCCTTCTGCAATAAATAATGAAAATGTTAAGGAACCTGAAGGTCAGGAGGCCAAGGCCCGATTTGGGCTGTAGCGCCATTGAAGAAGAAGAAGAAGAAGAACAGTTGAAACCAGCAGACCATGCGCAGCGCCGAACAAAACGAAAACAAGTGAATGGTGATTTTTCGAAGACAATCATCTTCTCTGATGAGGCGCATTTCCAACTTGATGGCTGTGTCAACAAGCAGAATTGTCACATTTAGAGAGCTGAGAATCTAAGAGTGATCCTTGAACGTCCCATGCATCCAACACGAATCACTGTTTTGGTGCGCATTTTGGGCTGAGGGAGTGATTGGACCGTTCTTCTTCTCGAATCCGGAGGGCAATGCAGTCACCGTCAACGGCGTTCGTGAGATGATAGACAACTTCTTTTGGCCTCGAATTACTGAAATGGATCTCGAAGACATGTGCTTTCAACAGGACGGTGCAACCTGCCACACAGCGAACGATACGATGGAATTGTTGAAGACGAAATTTGAACGACGGGGAGTTATCTCGCGCCGCGGCGATGTGAATTGGCCACCAAGACCATGTGATTTGACGCCATTGGATTTCTTTCTTTGGGGTTTTTTTTTTTAAATCAAAGATCTATGCCAATAACCCAAAAACGATTCCTGAATTGAAAGTCGAGATTTGTTGCGCCATTGATGAAATTGAGCCGGTACTATGCCAAAATGTTATCGAAAATTTCGTCAAAAGTCGTTTATCCTTTTTATGAAATTTTCGATGCTATCAGTCACGAGGCTGTCCTTTGTCGGATATTCTATTCCATACATTTTTTTTTTTTTTTTACAGAATGGCCTGTGTTATAGGCAATTTCGGCCTTTATGTGCAATGCACAAACACAGTCATGGAGGGAAGGAATGGGATTGGGAAGGTTGGGGAAGGGGAGTGAGAACGACCGTAGCGAGTGGAGAAGCTGTTATATTGCTCAGTTGTACTGGCTGCTTACTGATAAATATTTGCAGATGTTATGGGGGACTGAATGATAGAAAGCGAACAGAAACCATCTACTGAGTATCTAGGCCTTCTTGAAGTGGAACTTTTTCACTTTTACACCGTTTCCCCATTTTATTGCGAATAATTTTTTATCACCAGTAGCAACTGGAAAATTTACGCTTAAAAAAATCCCGTCTGGAGTGGGAATCGAACCCACGACCTATTGACTGAGAAGCAAGCACGCTGCCCGCTACGCCACGGAAGCCTCAAGAGTGTAGACATAACCTCCATGTCTACACTCTTTATTTAAATATAAATTTAACAGAATTATGATTGGACGTAAAGCCCAATCATATGATACTCTAGATGAAATAGGAAAGAGTTTAATGTATCGGAAAATATGTTATTTCAAATTCTTTCCAATAGTGAATAGAGATTTTTGCATTGGTGGTGGTAGAAGTAGAGGGGGAGGTTTGTATTTTGCGTATATGACACCGAACATGGCATGCAAAATGTTTCGTGCTGAATTTAAATTTTGTCTTCAGCTTTCATAATTTTCGAGGCAATTGAAAAATTTTTGTCTTATTTTATGGCATTTATATGGGAGGTGGCAGAGAAAGTGGGAAGTTTTAGATGATTTTGAATTTACTTATCAGCATCCTATTCACATTGCTTTGTTAAAATTTTAAGTCGATAGCTCTCATCTGTTCAAAGGAGAAATACTTTACATGAATGTCCAATTTCAATTGGTATGGGAGGTGGCAGAAGGAGTGAAGCTAAGTTGATATTCTTTTTTAGCATTTATTGCAATTATTAAGCTAGAGTGTAGCCTAGTGGGTAGCGTGTTGGTCTTGTAATGCAAAGGTCGTGAGTTCAAATCCCGGTCGGCGCAATATATAATTCCAGCACATTGCTTGCTTGGATATACCTTGGTCACCTCAAACTACGAAAATGAAAAAAATCGTAGAAAGAGGGTTGTGCGAAGGGCTAACAACCCTTCCACAATAAGTAATGAAAAATGTTAAGGAACCTAAATGTCAGGAGGCCAAGGTCCGATTTCGGCTGTAGCGCCATTGTAGAAGTTGCAATTATTAAGAGACAAATTCTGGCAAAATTTTGAAGTTTGTACTTTTTCTAGTTTCAATAAAAATCGATTAAATGCATTTGAGGCTTCCGTGGCGTAGTGGGCAGCGTGCTTGCTTCTCAGTCAATAGGTCGTGGGTTCGATTCCCACTCCAGACGGGATTTTTTTAAGCGCAATTTTTTTCAGTTGCTACTGGTGATAAAAAATTATTCGCAATAAAATGGGGAAACGGTGTAAAAGTGAAACAGTTCCACTTCAAGAAGGCCTAAATACTCAGTAGATGGTTTCTGTTCGCTTTCTATCATTCAGTCCCCCATAACATCTGCAAAGATTTGTCAGCAAACAGCCAGTACAACTGAGCAATATACCAGCTTCTCCACTCGCTACTGTCGTTCTCACTCCCCTTCCCCAACCTTTCCAATCCCATTCCTTCCCTTCATGACTGTGTTTGTGCATTGCACATAAAGGCCGAAATTGTCTATAACACAGGTCATTCTGTTAAAAAAAAAAAAAAAAAATTTACGAAAATTATGCATTTGTATGGGAGGGGGTAGAAGGATTATTCGAATTTTGACCAGAATTTTCGACATCAATGACATTTGTAATAGTATACTTTTCTCAAAATTTGAAGTTGATAGCTTTGACTATTTTGAAGAAAAATAATTTAATTCAAATTCCGAAATTTCGTGAAATTTGTATGGGAGGGGTAGAAAGAGAGAGAGACGAAGTTGATAGTTTTTCCAAAATTGGTTTCAATTGTAAAAAAAGTAATTATGACAAAAATTGTTTTTTTTGCTCTGCTAGTTGCAATGAAAGCCAAATAAATGCATTTTTGAAAATTGTGTATTTGTGTGGGAGGGAGTAAAAGGAGTAAGGGGGTCAGATCAAAATTTTTTCACATTAATGATGTTCACATCATTATACTATGATCTAGTTTTCAAGTTAATAGTTGAATTGGTTTCAGAGAAAACTCAATTCTTATGAATTTCGATATTTCATGAATTTTGTATGGGAAGGGGTAGAAGGAGTGGAGGGATGTGGCCCGTATATGATAAATTTCAGCACGATAGATCAAAGCTTTCGAGAGTTATGTTGTAGACAGACAGACGAACGAAAATATTTTTGTACTTTTGGCGACTCTGTGCGAGCATTATTTCTTAGCGTTACAAATGGTAAGGCAAACACAATGTACTCTCAGATTTCATCTAGAGTATAAACATCAGAACTTTTCAAATAAACACTGCGTTTTTTTCCAATTTCGAAATGGCAGTCGTAATGGACACTCTTTATTTATGTGGAATTTTGCATACACATTATTTTCACCACAGTGAAGAAACGGAGGATTTAAAAAAACAATGATTATAAATTTTACTTTATTATTTTAATAATAAAGTATTGTGATCGATTTGGAAAAAAAATTTTGCTACCCTGAAATTTTTTTTTTTCGCGTTTCATGACTAAAATAGCCTAAAAATGCAAAAAAAACGTCTGTCTGTACGCCGTACGTGTACGCTCAGCGCACATTAACTTCCAAACTCTTCAAGATAGAAAGTTCATTTTCGGGTGGGTTGTAGGTGTTTGCGGATGTCAGGCGGACACCCATTCTGGGGAGTGTAAGGATTAATGGGCGGGCGGGGGAGCGATAAAACTGAAAACTAAGAATTCGAATATCTCAACCCTGGTTCTAGCTAGGAAGCTGAAAATCAACATATGGAGGGGTTTGTGGAACAAACTTTAAAAATAATTTAATTTTTTTATCCATTAGTGAGGGGGAGGGGGCTAAAATCAAATTGCCGGTCGGTTTTTTTTAACTGTATTTCTTCAAAATTAATTACCATCGAAAAATTTATATTTTGAGACTATTAAGGTGGCATACAGATCCACTGGAATTAGCTTAGAGGGAGGCTAATTATTGTAATGGCGATGGTCTGGAGGGTGTGCAAAGAAAAATACTTAAAATGAATATCTCGACTATCTCTTAATACATAGCTTCATTGAAACTAGGAACGTATATTAGACAAAATCATGTCTATACAAATGCAGGAATATACCATATACTGAGCATCAAAATCCTCTCTCTCTCTCTTTCAATCTGGGTTTCGGCCTTGACACAGTTGCGAATCTGCTCAAGTTAAAGAAACCTCTGATATTAGAGCTGCTTTGGACAAGAATATGATAACAAACCTTGTTCTCTTAGACTTCTCTAAAGCCTTTGACATAGTGGACTACAACAGACTCTTAGACAAGCTATCGTCAATATTCAATTTCTCTAATAATGCGGTCAAACTGCTTGGTAGTTACTTAGCCAACAGGCATCAGCAAGTTGATCATGTTCTGTCCTCGTCTTTAACCCTTCTGTGTGGTGTTCCCCAAGGGTCAGTCTTAAGCCCACTACTATTGATCATTTATATTAATGATCTACCGAATATACTATATGACTGCAATCGTTATTTCTACGCGGATGATGTGCAGATCTACTTAAGTAGGCCTATTGGGTTAGTTGAAAATTGTGTTGAACGCGTAAGTCGGGATTTTGTGCACAAGGTGTTTCATGGGCAATGAAAAAAATACTGAAATATTTTGAATGAAATTTTAAGGTAGAAACTTGAAAATTTGCGAAATGCATTTATGTTTGGCTTCGTGAATGTAAAATACATCAAATTTAATGAAAATTCAATGCAATTCCAGGTATTCTATTGACCAAATAACTTCTGCGCTGCTTGATCCCCAATTTTTCTGAATAAAACAGCCTTTACTTTGCCTCGATTATTGCTGCCTATGTTTAACGCGTCCTTTCAGCAATACATTTTTCCTATATGTTTTAAATTGACGCATATGATGACGCCTATTTTTAAGTCTGGAGATAGATCTGATTCGTAATTACAGAGGAATAAGCATTTTATCATTTATTGGCAACATTTTCGAAAAAATTGATGCGGGAGTACTTATAGAAACCGTAAGTCCTTTTATTCATCCTTGCCAACATGGTTTCCTGTTTCCAATGAAATACTCCGCATTCATTAGACAAAAAAAAAATGGTAAAAGTAAACAGATAGATTCTGTGTATACAGATTTTTGTGGCGCTATTGATGTAGTGGACCACGGTCTGCTTCTATTCAAGTTAGAGCGTTATTGGATTAGCTGTATTTTCTTTAAGTGGTTGAAGTCTTACTTGGCGGATCGTACAGAAAAAGTTAGATTTTCATCGCATCTATCCAAAATGACTACAGTCTCCTCTGGCGTTCCCCTCTGGCGTAGCATATTGGGGCCCCTTTTATTTATAATTTTTATTAACGACGTGCCATTACTTTTAAATGAATGCAACTTATCCCTTTATGCTGATGACTTAAAAATCTTCAGAACTATTGAATCAAATCGAGATTGCATCATATTGCAAAGCAATATTGATATCTTATCAGAATGGTGGTTGAATAACGCTATGTAATTGAATGTTAATAAATGTGCAATAATAACCTTTTGTAGAAAAAAGTCTGGTACATTTCATTTTGTCTATATTATTAGCAATGAAAATTTAAAACGTGTCTCTCAAATCAAAGATCTTGGTGTAATATTTGACGCTAAGTTGTCTTCATAAGGAGGAGATTCAAGGAATTTAATGACCCACACCTTTGTAAGACTCTTTTCTGTGCAATGTTGTTGCCTCTGCTTGAATATGCAAGTGTTATTTGGTCACCTTCTACTCCAATCGCCTCGTACAGAGTTGAAAGAGTACAAGTTCAATTTCTACTGTTTGCCTTACGAATTCTTCAGTTTAGTAGCTACCGGTTGCCCTCTTACGAGGGCTGTATGATAAGTACTCGTGTTTACCAACTGATGGTAACACTGACGCAAAATCTTTATACCATCATGTAGCGCCATCTTTACAATGACAACTGTGAAAATTTCAGACAGATTTGTCGAGTAGTTTTGTTTTGACAGCTGTTGAAATCCATCAAGTTCGTGTTTATTTGCAATCATGGAGAAAGAGCAATATCGGTCAGTGATTCGATTTCTTTTTTTTGGTGGGAAGACGTGTGTGGAAATCAAAGTGAAGTTGCATGCCGTTTATAAGGACCATGCACCTTCGATGACTACCATCAGATATTGATTTAATGAATTCAAGCGTGGCAGAACATCCGTTTTTGATGAAGAGCGCCCATGCCGTCCGATTGAAGTGACTACGGAGGATATGGTTAATAAATCCATGATATTGTATTAGCAGATCGTCGGATGAAGGTCAGAGAGATTGCTGACATTGTTCACATCTCAATTGAACGCATACAAAATGTCCTACACGAAAAATTGGGCTGAAGAAACCTATCGGCGAGATGGATGCCGCGTTTGCTAACAGTGGAGCAAAAACGGAATCGCATGACAACTTCGGAGCACTGTTTGGACATGTTTAAGCGCAATCTGGAAGAATTTCTACGGCGTTTCGTGACTGTTGACGAAACATAAATCCATCACTACACGCTAGAAACGAAAGAACAGTCAAAACAGTGGATTTCATCCGGCGAAACTGCTCCAAAGAAGGCGAAAACGGTTCCATCGGCCGGAGAAGTCATCGTTTTTTGGGATTCGCAAGGCATCATCTTCACCGACTATTTGGAGAAAGGAAGGACAATCACGGGGCAGTACTATGCTGATTTATTGGATCGATTCAATGCTGAATTGATAAAAAAACGGCCTCACTTGGCGAAATGACAACGCACCTGCTCACTCGTCCGCAATCGCCACAGCAAAACTGGTCGAATTGCGCTACGAATTGATGCCTCACCCACCATATTTCCCTGATTTGGTCCCCTGTGACTTTTTCCTCTTTCCAAACTTGAAGAAATCGTTGTCAGGAAAGAAATTCGGCTCGAATGAGGAGACTATCGACGCAACAGAGGCCTATTTTGCGGAGTTCGACAAATCATATTTATTGGATGGCTTGAAAAAATTAGAATATCGCTGGACTAAATGTATCGAGCTGAAAGGAGATTATATTGACTGTAATATGACCACTCTCGAGAGAAGAAGAGAGCTTGCTTTGGCTACCCTTGCTTTCGATTTGATTAAGTCTAACATAATTTCGAGCGTGCTCCTTTCACGCTTTATATTTGTTGACCACAGGTTTAATTTTCGAGACAACAGGATCTTGAAAATAGAAACTCATCCTACCGATTTTTTTATTAATGCATTCAGACTGCTGTAATAGTTCTGTAAGCAGAAATACCTACAAAGATAAAATAATTGTTTTTAATTATATTTTTGTGAAATAGACTTAACTTGTTTATCTTTATTAAAAAAAAAACAATTAAGAAATTATTAACATCCACCCACCCTTACTTATACGCATCCCCTCATAAAAACCCAAACTTGTATAAATAAACGAATGAAATATTGATTATATGCACTGGAGTTATCGGCCGTATCCGCAATTAAGTGTTAAATTAACAACAGCCCTTCCCTAGAAACCCCTTTCACTCAGCCTTCTCTAACCTGCATATTGAATTTCCACGCATCCTCAACTTGTCCCAATAATAATAAAATTGCGCCCGACTTGTTGGCAGTTTATTTGTATCTGGTCCATCTGCGGTTTACAAATTTATCTAAAGACGTAAACAAACAATTTACATACGATTTACCAAACATCGCGTGTAATCGATAAATTGTAAATAGTTTCTTGTTTATTGCAATTAATTGGAGCTAAACTGATTTCGGAATGTTTTTTTCTTGAATTCCCCATTTTTTGTATTACTGGCTGCAAACACCTAAGTATTATGTGAATCCCCAGCTCGAAGAATGAATCAGTTTGAAATTTCATATGCTTGCTAAGAAGCCAACCTTTCTCTTTCGTAAAATGTGTTTTTTTTTAATAGTTATATTGACTTATAGTTTATAATATCTATTCAGCATCATCAAGAAATTGCTAGTTTTCAATGTATAAACCAACTGCCGTTGTTGCATCATAACGATTTGAAATTTACATAAGTCTTCTTCAACTTAACCGTCTTATTATAACAGTGAAAAAAGGTACACGCAAAGTTATACCTGTATGCTTACTTTTTACGATACATCCAATAAAAATTACCTTTTCGCCATCAAAAAGTGATATTGATGATCTTTTTAGCAAGTCGTTAAGCGTTATACAGACTTAGGCTTAGCTAGGATTTTTTATTGAAACAATTTACAAATGTAATGTGTTTTGTAATTGACATAAGTCCATCATTTTTCTTTTCGGTTTTGGCACGTTCGTTAAACATTGAATTTCAGAAAACAATTTGAGATTGAGATTGGTAGCTCCGTTACCTATGTACGACTAAAAAATCGAAGAAATATTCTTTGTAAATGTTGAATTAATTACGAATGCAAATATGAAAAGATAAAGAAACGTCTGAGAACTTAAGAAACGTGCTCAAATTGTGGTTTTGTGTTAAATTGAAAGTTCATTCAAAGTAAACCGAATTTGAAGATAAGTGCAAATTTTCTCTGAAAAGTTTAAAATGAATTTGACCTCACATCGGCTTTATCGTCTTAGGAAAAACAAACTTAAACTTTTGCATTGAATAAACGAGAAATATATTTGTATAAAGACGAGCTTGCATTAGTGAAGAAGTATTCAGATAATAGTTATCTATTTAACGACTAAATTTTATATAAAAAGATTTTTTTTTAAATAAATAACGAGGAATAGACTGGAATCCTAGTCGCAATGAAATCAATTTGGTGTACGTTTGGCTGTAGCAAAGCTCTAAAGCTAATAAACCTGGCTGTTTATAGAAACGTTTAAATTGAAAGCAATTCAATGAAAAGGTTTCAGCAGAGATCGAAACGTCACGAATAATAAAGTGTAGCAGTGCAGAATTGGGAAATCTTTTCTTTCAAATTATGTTTTTCTTTGATTAGGACTTCGAAATCCTTCACGGAATGTTTTTCTGCATTAAGTGGACTGGTTATCATTTCTTAGAAAATTTAAAAACAATTTAGTTCTATGTTTCATGATCGATCCAAGAAATGAATTCGTTTGAACATTTCTTAGAGCAAAAATATGAAATGGATGGATATGGTGCTAAGTTATCATCTTTAATAGATTGCAATCCACCTAAAGGATAAAGAGTCCAAAGAAAAAAGATTTAATGTAAGCATCATATGAATTAAGCCAATCCTATTTCATGGATATTCCATAATTTATTTTCTTTTAAAGGCTTTAGTGGAATTTCCAACGCTATTTATGTTTGCTTACTTATCGGCTACAGAGTATTTAAAGCTTATTTACTTTGTCTGCGGTCTCGACGCCATATTCCAGCAGCTGTCGATGGCACCTTTCCTTGATAAATATTTATATTTCAAGACCCATACACAATAATTGGAATCCGAAAGAGAGAGAGACAGGGAGAGTGCTTTGACCAGAAAAAACAACATCTTTAAGTATGATGAATCTTAAAACGGCGGCTATGATTGGACGTAGCTACTCAAGATAATTTACCTTGTCACGGAATTGAGCACACAAAACGTTAAAGATAATTTTTCAGAGAAAATACGCTCGAACTTTAAACGCACTTCATCCCATTAGCTAGCGATGCGTTATGCCGTTGTTGTTCCCAAAAAGCAACTAGGTCATATGGAAATACCATATACTCGTTTTATGTTTATGCATTATTTTTTTATTGAACATGGTCTAATAAAAATTTATTTCTTCTTAATTATAGGGTCTCTTCAGATCAGCTAGTGAAGGAGGAGTGAATCGTGGCGGCGATCGGGATAGTGTTAGTCGCTTTGGCCGCTACACTAAGCACCAACAGTCCGAATCGAGCAGTGGTGCTGGATCAATTATAAATGAATCGCAGGATGAGCACGAAGACAAGGACTCAGGAACAGAAAAAGAATCGAAAAATATTCAAATACAAAAGAATGGTGCACTTAATCAATGCATAAATGAGTTGACATTGAGCCGTAAGCGTTCTGTCGATGATTCTGAGAGAAATATCGAGAAACAGGATAATAAATTGGAAGCTCCATCACATTTTGTAACTGTGATTGAAGTTAAGGAATCGAATGCTACACCTGAAAAGCAACAACAGCAACAGAAATCACAACAGATGTCTTCAAGTAGTGGGGGTGGTGAAGGTGATTCAAGTGAAAGTGATACAACCGTATCAATGGGTAGTTTCGAAAGAAAACAACAACAATCCACAACTATTGAACCGAGTGCGCCACCTATGTCACCAGCTAATAGCGCTTCGCCAACAACAACAGTAGCATCATCAATCGCATCCTCATCAACAACAACCACCACAACGTCTCCGATTATTTCAGCGGTTCAGGCAGCCGCTGCAAATCTCGAAGGAAAGAAAAAAGTACCACCAAGGTAAGTTACATTTCTTTCTTTATTATACCTTATGCTTAAGAGATCATTACAAAATGCTTATATAGCTTTTGTAGATAGTCTAGTTCGCCAAGTTAATACCAGTTTGTGCCGTTTCAATTTTATAATAATGATTAATTGCTTAAGCATGACCGACTCTATAACAAAACAGATGTTTAAATTTGAACTGAATTTAACAGGGTCATATTTTTTTCAAGTAATTTTCTTAAATATCCTGCGTCACACCTCAAATGAACTGTTTTTTTTTTTTCATTATTTACCTACTCCATAACAATATCGAATTGCTTTTTATCGTCATTGATTAAATGATCCACATGTAGGTATATAATGTTTTTAAGGTATATTACTCATCGGTAAGTGTAAATAGAGAATTTTAATAATAAAAAAAAAAGAAAATTCTTGCAACAAGTACTGTAAGTGATTGTAAGATATCGATAGTATTATAGCGCTTATCTTCCATTAGATCCAACAGAGTGTGCAATCAGTGGCTTATCTTTGAACATAAATTCTTTTAGCGATATCATAAATTGATAATACATGTGATACAAAAATTCTAGGAACTTTTGACACGTACCCGAAAGGACCTTAGTATGATACTTCCATTAAAAATTGACTTTTAGTACGCATTCGCGATGTCTTTTACCTATTCTGTTTTTTTTTTACTTCTAAAATGAGGCTCTCAAATATTATTGGGAGTACATATGCCTTTTTTTTCAAAATTCGAGCCCGTATTGTGCAATAATGTTTAGATGTTTTTTATTCAAAGAAATGCCCATCGCTAGCCACAACTTTTCCTATCTTTTTGGCAGAATACAGGTTCCGCGTCGAAAAAACTGCTCTTCTTTTGAGCCGATCCACGAATTGGCCCAATTTTTGGAAGTGATGCTCAGCCAGGCCATGCATCATCGATCGGAATAGGTGGTAGACGGAGGGGGCGGCGTCTGGAGAATACGGCGGGTGGCGTAGGACGTCCCATTTCAGTACTTCCAGGTAGGCTTTCTCAACGGGAGAAACATGTGGCCGAACGTTGTCGTGCAGCAAAATCACTTTGTCGTGTCTATACTCGTATTGCGGTCATTTCTCCTTCAATGCTTGGCTCAAATGCATTAGTTGTTTTTTATGGCGATCTCCCGTGATGGTTTCACCCAGTTACAGCAGCTCATAATACACCACCCCGAGCTGGTCCCACAAATACACAGCATGATTTTCAAGCCATAGATGTTGGGCTTGGGCGTCGATGTTTATGCATGGACGCGGTTTCCTCATAATTTTTTTCGCTTCGGATTATCGTAATGGATCCACTTCATATCGCCAATGTCGATGCGATTCAAAAAAACATTCTTTTTTGACCGTTGGAGCAGCATGCGGAAAACCCCAACCCGTATGGCATCCAATTTCCTTGCTTTTGCATCATTCACTCAACATCCCCTACATTCCCAATCCCATTCCTTCCCTCCATTACTGTGTTTGTGTATTGCACATAAAGTCCGAAATTGCCTATAAAAAATCATTTTGTAAAAAAAAGTTGGTCTGATCCACTGTCATTTACGCCTTTGAATCTGTATGCCTACTTAGTTTGCCCAGTAGTATTCTAAAGTCAATTGTGGAAGATTAATATTTCCAAAATACGGTAAAGACATGAGTTACCAAATATTAGCATTTTCTCGGAAAGCTTATCAACCATTTAACAGAGTAGTAACGCTTATAAATAGGGCGTGCCGATTTACTTGAGGGACAGAAATGTTTATGTTGCTCTTGTCGACCTTCTGTCTGCCAGTATACACAGTAATCCTCGAACGCTTTAACCTTTTAGAGTTCCTTGGTTCCATGAAAGTTTTTGAAAAACGTTTTTTTTCCTGATTTAAAAGTAGTTTATAAAAATCATTTAATTTAAGGGAAAGATTTCCGGATTTTACACTGTTCGCTTTATTTTGTGTGACGTTTCAGTCTCTGCTGAGACCTTTATCAAACTCTGTTTAATAAAGGTCTCAAACTCTGTTTGATAAAGGTCTCAGCAGAGATCAAAGTGTCAAACAAAATAAAGCAAACAGTGTAAAATCCGGAAATCTTTCCATCAAATTCAAAATGCACCGTGAAAACATTCACCAAACCAATAATTCAATTCCTCGATTTAATTTTGATAATGAATTTCTCGATAACAAAATGGTTCCATGGTCAAAAATTATCCAAAGCAGTTTCAGCTATTGATCTGAAATCGTATTTTAGAAAAAGAATATCAATTCTTTTTTACTGTTGTAGATGGAAAACGAATATTGGGTGTACTATTTAATAATATTCTCACTTTGAACGATCATGGTAATCATATTGTTATTTCTACAGTATGCTGCTCATCGAATGTTCGATATCTTCAACTACTATTCTCGATAACAATAACATTAAACTAATAAAAGGCCACGTACAAGTTGTTTTCGGCAAACGAGAGCAACAACAAACATAACAGATATAAATCTTAATCATATGATACTCTAGATGAAATGGGGAAGTGTTTAATGTACAGAACAATATTTCATCTCAAATTTTTTCGAATAGTGGACAGTGACTTTTGGTATGAGAGGTGGTAGAAGCAGAGGTGAGACGTCTGCAATTTTTGTATATAATACCGAACGTGGCATGCAAAATGTTTCGTCCTGAATTTAAAGTTGGTAGTTCTCATTATTTTCATAGATAGTGGACATACTTTTCGTGAAATTGGGGCATTTGTATGGGAGGTGGCAGCGGAAGTGGAGAGTTTCAGATGATTTTGAAACTGCTTATTAACATCCTTATCTCTATGCTTTGTTTCAAAGTCTATAGCTCTGATATGTTCGAAGGAGAGATGCTTTTCTTGAATTTTTAACATAGATGTTTATATGGGAGTGGTTACAAGGAGTAGAGTGAAGCTGATAATTTTTTTTTAGCATTTATTGCAATTGTTAAGGAACAAATTCTGGCAAAATTTTAAGTTTGTAGTTGTTCTAATTTTAATGGAAATCGAAATAATGCATTTACCAAAATTATGCATTTGTATGGGAGGGGGTAGAAGGAGTATACAGTTCAAAACAAAATTTTTCGTCATCAATGATATTCCTATTATTATACTTTCCACAAAACTTCAAGTCGATAGCTTTGACAGTTTCAAAGAACAATAATTGAATTTCCAAAATTTCGTGAATTTTGTATGGAAGGTGGTAGAAGAGGAGTGAGTTGAAGTTGTCGATTTTTTCAAAACTGATTCCAATTATAGTAAGATTAATTCTGGAAAAAACTCGCTATTTCAACTTTGCTAGTTTCAAAGAAAATCACCAAAATAATTGCCTGCTTGGATATACCTTGGTCACCTCAATCTAAGAAAATGAAAAATTCTTAGAAAGAGGGTTGTGCGAAGGGCTAACAACCCTTCCACAATAAGTAATGAAAAAATGTTAAGGAACCTAAATATCAGGAGGCCAAGGTCCGATTTGGGCTGTAGCGCCATTGTAGAGTGTAGCGGGTAGAAGAAGTGGGGGGATGTAGCTCGTTCATGAGCTTAAAGTTACTTTTTTGCTAAAAATGACACACAGAGAGTTATGTTGTAGACAGACGGTCATGCAGAATCGAGGTTTTTGAGTGACAATAATTATTTCTGTACCCTTGGCGGCTCTGTGCGAGCATTATTTCTTAGCGTTACAAACAGTAAGGCAAACACAATCTACTCTCAGATTTCATCTAGAATATAATTACACACCCACACATAATAACTCTTCGACCCGAACTGCTCGCGCGTACTCAGACGCGGCAAGGAGGGCCGAGTAGTAAATGATTCAACGATATAAAAAGGGCGATCGTTTTTGATGAAGAGTCAGTCGGAATTTAGAAGGCGATTAGGTTGTGAGATCAAATGGTGCGAAGAATAAAAGTGATATAGTGTGAACAAAAAGTGTAAAGTGACTTATGATAAATCGATAAATTAAGTTGTGGGTATTAAAAATTAAATTGAACTGGTTTTATTATTTTTACTTGAAATCCAGCGACCCCTGGCGCACATCAATATTGCTAGTAAACCTAATGCTATGTACTTGTTTTTTTTAAAAGCAGGTCCAAAGAGTTCAATAATCCATTTGTACTTAAGATTTTGTACGTTCTTGAATAAGCGATCCCTGTCTGGTCTCTATTTTATTCTGTTCACATACAAGTAGTAAAGATAGAATCTGCTTCCGTGGTTAAATCCTCTTAGGCTTCTATCTTATGTTGATCGTTTAAATCTTCTTTCATTGGACTCCTTGGTTTCCGCTTTCAAAGTTATTACAGGACTAATCAACACTAACCAATTATTATTTTCGATTAATTTCAATGTTTCGTGCCCTTCATTGAGATATAAAGAATTTTGTAGAGTTCCACAGCATCGCACTGATTATGTTTTTTTAACCAATTCCATCTATGATTCGACTTTTACATCATTGCTTCTCGCAATTAGATCTTTGCATAATTCCACATAGAAAAATCGATCAAAATTTGCTCGAATTTCGCGCATCGTTACTGCGATTGATCACGATTTGTCGTAGTAAAATTCAACGACTGTGTAGCGTTCCATGGTAAATTTCCTGCGTTTATAAATGACAAATGTGAACATTTGACAACTGCGATTGGCTGTCAAATAATAGACCTTTCCAACCCTACACCCATTGCTCAAAAATCCTATAATTCAAGAAAATGTGCGATCAATAGCTTTTATACTTTTCGAGAATATCCGTTTATTGGGAAATTCCGAAACTGAGTCATTTTGAATGGGAGGGTTGAGCGATTTGGCCCGTTCACGAACTCTTGGTGTTGGTCTTGCTTTTTCGTCAAAAACGACGTGTACAAAATTTGAACTTTGTAGCTCAACGCGTTCTCGAGCTAGAAAGGACACGGACAGATGGACGGACATCTGGTTTTGAAATTTTTTAATGATAATATTACTTACTTACTTCTGTATCATTAATTTTTTTTTCGCCGAGCCTTACTTTTTAGCGTTACAAACTGTGTAGCAATCTTATAATACTCTCAGATTTCATCTAGAATATAAAAGTAAAGTAGTTTATTTTCGGACTTTTAAGTTCATAATTAGAGCCAAACTTCAATGGAAAGATTTCAATTAAAAGTAATCTACAACCAATCCAATCTGTTTAAGTATAATTTGATAGTATCAATTAGTCGCTTATAATTTTACCATATTGCCCCGAATTCTAGCTAAATTAATTCATCCACTTTCCCTCTTAATAAAATTTACACATAAATGAAACCAATTCTTCGAAGAAGTAGCAATAAAAATCGTAGAAACGTTACGATGCTGTGTTACGATAGTCTCGACTTAAAAAAAATATGTATGAATTAAATTTCTATACACCAAGCATTATAAGAAAGGGTTAACTATCCCAATAGGAATTGTAATGATTACAGCATCGATTCAGTAATCATTACTTGACCCATATGCTGGCTACATTCTAAGGGAAAACATCGGTAGCTTAAACATGTCGATGTCATAAGAGGAAGGTTGTACTAACAACCTTCTGCATTACCAAGCATAGATATAAGAATTAATGGCAGTCTAATATTTTTCGTTTTGCTGTGCATAATACTTTACTCAACCATGATAATAATTTATTATTGTAAAAATGTTAATCGATCTGATCCACACATTTCCTACTGGGATAATCTTTGATTTCAAAGACTAAACAAAAGGGAACTTGTGTTGGTCTCCAATAAACTCTTTTTTGTGAATGAAGGCAATATAATTATCGCCTCACCCTCACAGAAACAGACCATAAATTGCTAATAACTGTGGAATGGAAACAATCTTGGGGCCAACTACAAAAACATTGAAATTTAAACTTATTTATCTTGAATTTGTTTCACATGGTCCACACGCGATTCGATCCAATCCAAAATCAAATAAAAATGTATCGTATTACAAACATGCCACTAGAGAGAGATAGACTTTTTTTTTTTTAGAAATCTTAAA
Organism: Chorisops tibialis; assembly: GCA_963669355.1. Taxonomy (NCBI): domain Eukaryota; kingdom Metazoa; phylum Arthropoda; class Insecta; order Diptera; family Stratiomyidae; genus Chorisops; species Chorisops tibialis. The sequence continues at coordinate 21,545,538 of OY770264.1, forward strand.
ATTAAGAGATTTATTTTCATCCGGATTTGTTATGGTGCGTTTTAATTTTTTTTTTCTTTATTTTTGATGGATCGATGTTTATTTTCGTAAAAGGGTAATGATTGTTTCAGGCACTACTTTATCGCTCATCTTGATGTAGAGTGAGTGTTGATTGTTGTATAAGTTTCGTTTTGAAAGATTGCAGCTGAAATATAAATGGGTTATGAATAAATTTTAAGTCATTATTTTTTAAAGGGAAAAATCTAAATGAAAGCAATGATTCACTTTTATGCGTGTTTCACTTCAAAGTTAATATTAAACACTCACACCTTTAAACTATATTACGTAAAAATTTTTTTTTTTTTTTTTCAAAAAAGGAAGCTGAGGAGGCCGATTTGGGCTGAAGTGGTATTGAAGATGAAGATAACATAAAAGTTATTCAGTAAACTTTTATGTTTTCTTCGTCTTCAATGGCACTACAGCCCAAATCGTCCTCCTAAGCTTCAAGTTCCTTAACATTTTCATTTCTTATTGTGGAAGGGTTGTTAATCGTTCGCACAACATTCTATCTACGAATTTTAATTTTCGCAGAATTCGGTGGTCAGGATATACCCACGCAAGTATTGTGCTGATATTATACGTCGACTGGGATTTGAATTCCCGACCTTCCCATTGTAGAGTAACATACTACCCATTAGGCTACGTCCAATCTCTTTTATGTTTTATTTTTATTAAATATAAAAATCAGTGTGTTATCGTTTATGAATAGTCACCCTAAAATTTTATATATTTGAGTTTTAAAAGGTAAGCGGTCCACTAAGGCGGATCGCTTTCACCACACGAATTCCTTTTAAATTTATTCCTGTATGAGTTGCGATGTATTCGGTACGGACTAGTGAATGTTGTTGCATACAAAATTATTTAATGATTATACTAGCAACCAGCAGTCCCTACGTGACTAAATGAGTCTATACAATACCTTATTATGCATTAGCCACCAATGATCTGTAAATGCTGATCTGATCCTCTCTTTGACAAACGGCAGGAGACGTTGCTTAAGATCGCGTCTATAGATGTTAGGGAGAATCACTTTAATAGTGGCTTATAGTCGCTTTTGACCGCCTTTGAGTGAAGATAGCTCAGTGGTCAATGCGTCTGCTTTGCGGTTTAGGACCCCAAGTTCAAATCTACTTCTCGACTTAAAAAAAAACAGAACAGGACTACGATTGCGCGTAAAGCCCAATCATGCGATACTCTAGATGAAAGAGATTTTTTATTTTAAGAAATTTCGTATGGAGAGTGGTGGAAGGGGTGATGGCATTGAATTAATTCCACAACATGCCGAATTGTGCAATTGAAATTGCGCACTCTCTTAACAAAAAATGTTCTCTGAAAAGGTGACATTTCAGAGAACGTTTTTTTTTTGTCAAGAAAGTGCGCAATTTCAATCAACTACTTAAAAGTTATTCAAGTTTGAAAATGGAAGTCTCTTCCGAAGAAATTCTTACCATTTTGAAGTCTCTAAAGTTATCAGCGATAGTTTTCAAATTCCAGGCTCTACTTGATTTATTGCGTAAATTATCACATTATCACAAAGAGAAAAGACTCTCAAGAGGTTTGAAAAAATTTACTTTAAATTATAATCGTGAAAACTTAATTCTCTAAGGTTTAGAACAACCGTATTTCATTGATGTTTTTGAAGCGCTTTATTTTCAGTTGGGAATGTAATATACTTTATCTCTCATGGTTACATAAATCTACATATTTATAATAAAAAAAAACAGGGAGAACAAATCGACAGTGTACGTCACAAAATATTGGACAAATACTAACCGGTAGACTCGAAACAGACTTTTAATTCAAAATTGTGTCGTCATAGGGAATAGGGCGATAGGAATGTTTTTTTTTTGTGAGTAAAAAAAAACGCCTAGGCATGCTGAAAAGGCAACGTTATGTATATGTATTATGTATATAACAACAAGTAAGAAATCAAATATCCAACTCAAGATGTCGATCACTGTCTTTTCTCTGTATATATCGGGGTTGTCATTACGGTCTTATCATAACTTTTGTAGAGCCCAATCGATGAACTTTTAGCGCTTTAAATGATCAAGAGGCTTCAGTATTTGATCTTGTAATGGTATAGGTCAAAATCTTTACGCAAAATTTGCCACAATGAGGACTAAGAGATTCCCCATTCCTAAGAGCGGCGAATCGACTGATTTGGCTCCTTTTGAACTGAAGAACTTATGACTGCGGTATTTTCGGTATTTCGACCGGTGCGTTATCTCATTGGCACAGGAACATTCAATAGTGAATATGTTGACTCGAATTTATCCACTATAGCACGCACCTATCTAGTGGGCCGATTATTACGAATTGGAGTAAGCTTAGAGGTAATTTTTAATAATTTGCAAACGTTGCTCGTTCCTGAACTCAAGATAAGAATATAGACCTTGAATGACGTTTTGACATTGACATACATATCATAAAAATAGGTTAAGAGTGCGTTCTTATTAAAATACAAAATCGTTATGTCTACAATAAAAACCTTTATAACAAAAACAAAAAAAACATTTAAGTACAGTACGCATGAAAAATATTGTGTTTTGTTTTTCTCTTCTTCAAGCTCTTTTGTTGAATGTATGGATATCACGCTCTGGAGAGAAATATCGGTAGTCGGTACCACTGAATGGCATTTGTGCTTTATTTTTCTGTCTCGCTTGTTGGTAGTTCGTCCAGGCTTTTTGGATCTCATGATCTGATTGGAGTACGGGATAAGTTTGCAAGTTCCCTTTCACCCTTTCTTTCACGCTGTTGCCGTAGTACAGTGGAAATTCGGAACCGGAACAGGTAGAGACTTAGAACCCAGAAAAGGCACACCTTGATGAAAATATCTTTCCAATGGCATTTAATTTGTTTATATCAGATCATTGGTTTGCGCTGTAGTGCGTTTACAAAAACGCTTATTCTTTTAAATATGTTGATTGTGTGATGACTGCATTGTAGCGTTTTGGACATACCATATTTGAACTTGGTGTGGTAGTCGGTAGGAATCGTTATGGCAAAAAATCCAAATTTAAATTTGTCAAATGAATCTAATTAAACCCTCAGTCGCTCAGGCCTTGATTGTTACTGACTAAGGAAAAATTAGCATATATCTTAAAAATAAAATGTATAGGCATTAATGCCAAATCACTCAAGATCTCGAGTTTAATATCAAATTTATCAACAATTATTTTAAAATTACAACAAGATCATACAGTTTCAAAATTATTAAAAAAGTTTATAACAACTTAGTTATATACCTAATTAAAAAAAAACTTGTTTAGTTTATTAGAACAACTTTAGAAAAGTTTCAGAATATTTTCCTATTTCGAGTTCACAATTCAATAAGGCAAAACTACATTTCCGTACAAAATGCAAAGCTAATTAGCAATTCGTACAATTTTCTTTCAATAGACATCTAACGTGTATGTGTACTTGACTTATAAAGTGCTTTTGAAAATAACAACAAACACAAATCTCTAACGAGCTAAAATCTAATTAACAAATTGAGCTCAGGAGTTTGCATTTAATTATCGAAAAGCAGCGATGCTATCTTGAACTATTATGCCAAATAGACGTCGAGGTATCTCACAAAGGTGGCAGAATGAAGATACTATTCTAAGCGTTTGTTAGTAAAGTATACTATATGCATCGTATAGAAGCCAAGTTTATAGTTGTGTACAAATATTTATTCTTCTAAAATCAAGAGAAACGTTTCGACGTATCTAATAAGAAACGACTGAAACTATAAACTAGGGTAAATAAATAGGACATGATGGTAAACAAAAGCGCTAACAAAAAGGAACAAGTGAATATAATAGTCGAGTATACTCGTACTGACTGATTTAAGATACAAAGTGTCAGTGCTTTTAATGTAAAGAGCCTTTTTAAGTTTGTCAAAAGAATGGAATTTATGCGTTCAAAGAAAATACAGAATGTATCTAACTGCTATTGTGGCTGTTGTGATCCTTTTAGAGTTCATTTCTTTTTTAGAACTGCCGTTCACCCTATAGCCAGGGTGTTTTTGTTTAGAGGCGAAGAATTTTAAATTAAAATAAAATCTATGAAATTTGTTTTATATGAAAGATAATTTTATGGCATTAATGTTTGAATATGGCATGTGGCCGCCGCAGCTGGCGCGTACATGCCGTAATCTGGAAGTCACACTTCTTCGCAGTAAATAAGGCTGTATTTCGGCAATACCGCGTTGGACTTCAAGTGCTCAATAGTTTCTGGTTTATCGGCGTAGACATGGGACTTAACCCCAGAAACTGCCATTTTGATAAAGGTCTCAGCAGAGATCGAAACGCTACGAACAATCAAACGTAACAGTGTAGAATCCCGAAATTTTTTCTTTTAATTCGTTCTTCAGTTTTGGGAACAAATAATAATCGGAAGGGGCCAGATTTGGACTATATGAGGGATGGTTCAATACTCCGTAGCCGCATTTCTGTAGGACAGCCTGGTATAAATTTTGTGGCATGGTATCCCCCTGTGATATTTTGTCCTTTTTCTTGATAGTTGATCATCAAAACCCCCTCTGAATCCCAAAAAATGGTGGCCATGATTTTTCCGGCGGATTGTGAGACCTTGAATTTCTTGGAGGGTGAAGCGCCTTCACGGAGCTACTGCAGTGACTCCTGCTTTGATTCAGGCTCATAGCGATGAACTAAACTTTCATATCCAGTAACAATCCGGGCCAAAATTTCATCCCTGTTCGCGCTACAGAGATCAAAAAACTCGTGTGAACACTCGACGCGCTGCCTTTTATGAACCGCTGAGAGCATTCTCGATACCCATCTTGCGCTAACTTTGGACATGTCGAGATGATCCTGGAGGATATTGAAAATGATTGTATCTGATTCTCCAACCAGTTTTACGATTTGTTTCTTGTTTAAACGAGCATCTTCGAGAACAAGTTTCTGCACTTTTTTGCTGATTTTTGAGGAAGTGGTCTCAATCGGCCGTCCCGAGGGCTTACCATCTTCAATTGATGCTCTGCTTTGCAATAATAATATAATAAAATAAAAATAAATTATGCCACTTGTAAATCATTGTTTTTCCAGGACAAGAGTCCCCGTAAACAGATGATATTTCTTCTAAAATGATTTCTGGCGTTTGTTCTTGCTTGGTAAGGAACTTTATGACAGCGCGAAACTCTATTGTGTCCATAGTTTGCGTTTTCTTTCCGATTGGCTTGTTGATTTTGCAATTACTAAAATGTGAGTGATTCGATTTGACAGAAACTTTGTGAGTGTTAGAATACCTCTAGGTAAAAAAATTCCCCTCCCTTGTCCATCCCCTTCATTCCGTAAAATTTTTGACCTCCCCTCGTATGTATCTATATGCTTAAATGTAAGTGGTGGATGATGGAAATTGCCAGACCAAACGGTAGCACCTACAGACTTGGGTTTTTTCATTAAATCCTTTGAAACATGAAAGTACTGTAAAAACTTTCAAATCCAAAAAATAATACACCCTGAACATCCGGAAAAGAGTTTCCCATATAAAATCTGTGCACACTAAGTAAATGGGTACATTTTGGCGGGATAAACTTATCAGCCTCGGTGGCACAGTAGAAGAATGCTCGCCTGACAACCGGGCGGCCCGGGTTCGATTCCAGAAATACATTTTTTTTTTCAAGATTCAATTAGAATGAGAATATCATAATTTTAGCGAAGCACGGCAGCAGATGTGCCCGTACGATTCAAGGCCAACAGTAATTATCGGCAATTAAACACAGCCCCTATGAGTTTTATACATTCGCCTTCGTAGACCAAAGAAAAGACCGGTCGAAGGCCTTTGCTGGAAAACGGCTATTATATGGTATGTGTGAAGCAGCGCCAATTTATCTACGCATTATGCTTTGTATACCACTTTGGAATTAATATTAAATTGCGCGATACGGCCTAGCCAACGCTTACCTCACAAATGGTAATTCCTAATAACATTTGAAACCTTTCCTGCAAATCCAGCTTAACTGCATATTAAAATTTCATTCATTATTACCAAATTTCATCATGTTTCCACAAAAAAAAAATCACAAACACTATTACCATATTACAGACATAATCTAAACTGACTTAGATACGAAATTAACAAAATCTGATCGATTTTTAAGTGCTTTCTAAAATCGAAACGCATCATTATGCTGCAAAGTCAGTATTTCAAATCCATTTCTTCGTGAAAAGTAAAAACAATCCTGTCTAGGCGTATCTCTTGTTAGTATAGTTATTGTGTAATTTGTTTTTTTTTTCCGGCAATTTTTGAATTTTTATATAATCAGCATATGGGCAATCTTTTTTCAATTACTTTCTACAGTCTAGGTACTTTTAAATTTCTCCTGATCAGACAATGGAAAAAATAAATAAAATAAAAATTGCAATAATTATATACCGCGCGATATTGTCATGGTAGAATTTTCACATTGTATTTATTACTACAGGTAACACAGTCTAAGTAACAATCTATCAACAATGTCACTTTTGTATCTTCCATGTTCACCTTGTCTTGGAAAAGATATGATTATCCAATTTTTATGCTACGATCCAGTAATGAACACTCTTGAAGATTTGTATTTGATCGAAGCATAACCATGAGTATGCTGGTTAGTCAGCGAGAGAGATTTCTTTTGGTTAACTTCTACCTTGATCATTTAGCATGACAATTTGATACGGCTAGGCGCGATCGCGTTGGCGTGTTGATATCTAAAGTGAAAGTTAACTATGATTTTTTGACTTCCTTAAGTTAATTTCTTTCTATTTCATTCTTCTTATTATACAATACCAACTGTAGATTGGGTTGGGAAAAAAAAGGAATGCAATAAATTATAGCAATAAGTTTGAAAAGATGATATTTAAAAGTATTTAAGATAATTATCCGACTTGGGAGTTTTTTTTTTTGTAATTTTGAACCTGCCCAGTATTTGGTAACCGTAACATTTTGCGTGCAATAAATTAATTTGAATGCATTAAAGTATAGAGCTATTTTATTTTTACTTCAATTTTCTTATTTATTTACTATTTTTCTCAATCAATTACAGTAAACATAAGTGCGCACCAAATGATGGGCAATTTCATGGTAAAGACTCAATTAAATTTGAATGGAATGTATTTTATAGGTATTCACTGTAACAGGAAGCATAATTTAATGTGGAGGCCACTCAAGGGGGTCCCAAACTCGTTTTAGAGCTAAATCTCACTTATGTTTAGAAGGAGAAGCATTACAGGGTCTCCGGAATCCGAAACAACCCAAATTTTAAATGCCCAGAACTTTGAAGGTGTTTTTTTTTCGAAATGATATTTGAATCTGGTGTGTACTCGGAATCGCATATTTAAGTGAATACGTAGTGTTTTATACCATAAACAAACAATTCTGCCGAAGCCTTTAGAAACCTTGAATTTTTCTGAATTTAAGGATATTCGAAAAAAGTCCAAGGTTTCTAAAGGATATCGAAACCTTGGTGAAGAATTGATTTCATGGCAACGCAATTGGTTGATTGGTTTCGAAGTTATTAACACTTTTTTTCGGTAGTTAAAAAAAATACTGCAAATTTTATAAACAAACATTTTTTTCTAATTTGTGAGGAAGTTTTAATTTTTTTCCCATAACCGAAAAACAAACCTTTCCACAAAGGGAACTGGTTGGAAAATTTTCCAAATTTCAACGTTTTTATTAATAATGTTACATTTTGAAATAGCTATTTTTTCTACTGAAAAATCTTGATTTTAAATTCTTTTCATGTAAATGATATTGTTGCATGCAGACCTGGCAGCCCTGCCGCTCGATCTCTCTCGAATAGACAAGAATTATGTAGAACAGTATACTCCACTATGTAGAAAGCCACAATTAAAGATCTAGAGCTTTCCAGTATAGTTCACACATACACACCGAAGGAAGCTTCGAGAACACTCATGATTATGGGAAGAGAGGTATAAAAGCACGAAAGCTTTCAGCGAGAGGGTCAGTCATTTTTAGACGCGAACCAGTGAAAGCAATAGAAAAGTACGCGGCGGTATTGCCATATAGTGCGAATTAAGCGGGAAATTGAATTAAAGTACGAATAAATAAATTATCACTTATTTTTAAACGAATTGTGTTTTTACTTGAAATCCCGGCGAACCCCTAGCTCGCAACAATATTTTTTCGACCCTTTTTCTTTATAAGTATAAAAATTGATTTGTTGTGAGCCAAAAAATATGAAATAAAAATTACGAAACCAATTAGAATTTACAACCCTTTAATGGTGCATCGATTTTTCATAGCCATTTTTTCCAGTATGCTCCTGGCCATCTAGCAAATCAGATGGCTCTTTTCATCCAATTTATCACTACTACGATCATTTTGAGCTAATCGCATAATTTTTCGATTCGAAATGACCTCATCTTCAACGAAAATGCCTGCTATACCGAAAAGGTATTTAAAGTGGAACTCAGAATTTACCGAGAGAAATTCAATCGAATTTTAAGACTATTTAAAAATACTAAATTTATTGAACGTGATTTTTGCAGAAAATTTAATATTTATTTTTTATAAATGTGTTCATAATTCGATAAACCACCAGCTACTTCAATTTTAAATTATTATTTGTAGTAGAAATCATCTTATTTCTTGGCTTCTGTCTTATTCTGGACTAGTTTAACATTTCGCCGTTTTTCCCTGATTCTTAGATTTAGATTTATTAATTTTCCCTATTATTTATAATATTTTTCTTACATATAATTGATATTCGATGTTCAGACCTTTTCAACTCATAGATAAATTTACGCTTAAGGTTAAGTATAATGTAGTTAATTTTAATTCTATCAAGGAAAAGCAAACACCTTTTGTATGTGACTTAAACTAAAACTTAGGGCTAAACTTAATCTAACTTGAACTAGAATTTAAAAGAAAAACTTAATTAGTATGAATTCAAACAGTGTGCAATTTTTTTTCAGGGTTATCCGATTTAATACATTTCTCAGTGAAATTCGTACAAATTTTGTTTACTATATCCTTGACTAGTGGAGTATTGGCGATTTTGTGTAGTTGAAAAATACCAAGGTTAATTTAGTATTATTTTTAGGCATTTATTTTGTATAATTTGCAATTTTCTTTTGAACGTCTTTTCACAATTCTTCCAGATGGGTGCGCCATATAATAGCATGGGTCTCATAACTGATTTGTAAATTAGTAGTTTGTTATCAGCAGACAATTTCGACTTTCTATTGATAAGAGGATATTGGATTCTAATCGCTTTTAGCATTTTAGAACAGGTTTGTGTAGTGCGCTCATGGTATGTAAGCTTTTTGTCGAGGAATACACCTAGGTACTTTATATTTTCCTTCCACGCAATGCTTTCGTCTAAAATATTAATAGTTGGATTTGGAAGGTATCTGTGTGCGCGTCTTTTGGTAAAAAAGGTAGCTTGTGTCTTGGTGCTATTGATTTTAATTTTCCATTTATTGAAGTATGTTGCTAATTGTACCAACTAAATTTGGAGATTGTTGACAATTATATTTGGGTCGAGGGAAGATGTGTTCACAGCAGTATCGTCAGCAAAAGTGGCCAGTTGGCAGTTTTCCGTAGTTGGTATGTCGGAGGTATAGATGTTGTAAAGTATAGGACTAATGCAAGAGCCTTGCGGAACACCTGAAGGGATTATTCGTTGGTTTGAAGAATCTGTTTTAATTTTAACCCGAAATGATCTATTAGATAGAATTTATTGTATGGTTTTAATTAGATACAATGGGAAGGATAAATTCATTAGTTTGAAAAGTAAACCATTGTGCCACACCGAATCGAAAGCCTTTTCCATATCCAAGGTGATCAATCCTACTGACAGCTTTTGATTAAGATATTTCTTAATGTAGTTAGAGACTCTCAAGAGCTGATGATTTGTAGAGTACCCGTGGTGGAAACCAAACTGATGGTCAGGTATAATATGGTTTTCGGTCATATGATTTTTTCAAAGATTTTACTTAAAGTTGGTAGCAAACTAATTGGGTTCGGCGTGATCTTTTCCAAGCTTTGGAATGGGGATTATAATCGCTTCTTTCCACATACATATTAGGGAAGTATCCAAGTTTAAGACATCCGTTAAATATTGCATTTAAATATATTATGCCTTTTTTAGGAAGGTTTTTCAGTAATATGTTGGGTATTTTGTCTATACCGGGAGATTTCTCGATTTTCAATCTTTTTAGGTGGAATTTGATATCTTTCGGCTTACAAATATACTGGGGTTCAAAATCTGAACTCAAGGAAGGAAGACAATTTATTTTTTCATCGACTGCATTACTTAGTGGAATGCTGCCCAAGTTGGAAGAAATGTGGTGGGTAGCGAGAAAATTCTCAGCTATGAGTTCAGATTGTTTAAAGCTTTTATATATTTTATTGTTACCGTCACGTAGGTAAATTATATTGAGCTCTTTTCTTCTAAAGACCTTACTTAAGTGCCAAAGTTTACCGTTGTCTGAATTACTAAGCACTTTATTCCAGTTATTGTTTCTGATTTGAATGCTGGGTTCCTCGTTCTTTGCCATTGCCTTCTTTTTGCGTTCCGGATTTAATTAATTTCTTGTTGAAAATTCCGGGACCGCTAACATTTAGTGTGATAGAAATAACACCTGTATAATAAAGTTCAATTAAAAGATATTGTACGCTTTATATACATAGTTTTAGAGAAATAAATTCTCGAAAATCAACATAACTTTGGCCCTTACAAGAGTATCATCACCCTTTACGAGTACGTCTAGCTGCTACTGTGTTGTGTATTTTAAAATATTAAATGGACATTTGTGAATTTGGATCTCATATTTTACGGTTCCAAATTGATCAGCCGATGGGCTTTGGTTTTGAAGATCGCTTTAGGTTTAAAAATATTTTTTCATCTTACGATCAGTGACAAAAGCGATTCTTTCAGTATTCTTTTTTGATAATGATCAACAGAAGCAGTAATGGAAACGGCTGTCAATCGCAAACTCGTCAGTTCCCTTGATGATAATCATCTTATTTATGATCTTCAATACGTGTTCCGTTCTGGGCGTTTCACTGGAGATCACCTAATCTATCTGGCTGATCGTTGGAAATCGTGCATTCACAAATACGGCAAAGGTCAAGTGTGACTCTGCGAAGTGTTTTGACAGAGTTTGGCACAAAGGTCTATTGTTAAAACTCATAGCCATAGGTTGTATTACTACCATTATCAAATGGATTGAGAGTCTCTCTCGTAATGGAAGGCGTACCATCCCAACCGGTTCAGATCGATTCTGGTGTCCCTCAAGGCTCTGCTCTCTTTTTAATCTACATTAATGACCCTCTGTCAACAACACTGTCACAACAATCCAATTCATAACTTTGCAGATGACAGTACTCTGGATAACACCTTTCAATTCAATTTCGTTACTGAATCCAATCGTGCTTCGATGAATTGTGAATGCATCGAATAATAAGATTTATTGAACTCACACCACAATTTAATCCTGAAATAGGGCAAAAATAGAGTAGAGCAAAAAATCATGCCAGCTTCTATAAATGCAGCGAAGAACTGTCCAATCTCATCCCTCCTCTTTTTAACTATTCCAGGAATACTCGGCAAGACGTACGCGCACATAAGTTCACGTTTAGCCTTTATTGTCGCGTAAAGTGAAGTATGCCAGTCCTTCATCACCCAAACATCAAGACTATGGAATGCATTGCCGCCCCACGTGTTCCCATAAATTAGCTGGGGTGTAGCCTAGTGGATAGCGTGTTGGTCTACAACACAAAGGTCTTGAGTTCAAATCGCGGTCGGCGCATAATTCCAGCACACTGTCTGCTTGGGTAAACCTTGGTTACCTCAATCTGCAAAAAATGTAAAATTCGTAGATAGAGGGTTGTACGAAGGTATAAAAACCCTTCCACAATAAATAATGAAAAATGTTAAGGAACCTGAATGTCAGGAGGCCGAGGCCCGATTGGGCTGTAGTGCCATTGTAGAAGAAGAAGTGCTGCCATAAACTTACAACATTCAGTGTTTCAAGGCTAACATTAGTTTAGACTCTTCCCTCAACCTCATGCTCTCACCTACCCTGTACCGACTTGACTGTGCATCCAATGCATTAAAGGGTGACCCCCTAAGTTATGTTTGGTGCTGCATATTTAAAAAAAAAGAACGCAATTCGTCCGTAGCGTAAAGATGAGTCATATCCAAAATAAAGGGTTTTCCAATAAGGACTTGACAACTTTTTTCCAAAATAAAATGCAAACCATTTGAGATATTTCAAAAACTTTATTATTTACCATGATAAAAATGTTAAGTTTACTGAATAAATTGACAGTGACAGTTCGATGATTAGTGAAAGGGTGCGTTCACAAATTGAATTCAAAGTTGTCAAGTCCCTATTGGAAAACCCGATACAATCGATGCGTCCTGCGTTTTTTTTTATTTTGAGTTACTAGTAGTCCTTTGATAGGTGAATATTAACGATTCCAACCAAAATAACACATTGAGATTGAAAAGTCCAGAAATCAAATAAATTGATCATGTTTGAGAAAAATTTGGAAAATTTTGATTTTTTTGTTGGCAAAGCTAATGTAAAATTGCATCAAATTCACTCCAACTTCGCCAGATTTCTTAACAATGTTTTGTTTTTAACATAAATATTCAAATCCGCTATAGAATTATAAGTATACAAGCCGAAGTTTTTTTATTTTTATTATTTCGTGCATTATTTTTGCGCAGCAGGAAGCGAGTAATTGCTCACGTCTTTTGCTTCACGACCGTCTGATTTCTTAACATTGCTTCATCATCGACATAAGCGGGGTTTTTGATGCTTATAGTTTCTCAAGAGATAAACATATCAAAGAAATTATTTCAATTAAATCTAATTTGGCTGTTGGGCCGTGAAAAAATCTATAGATAGATATAAAAATACAGATTTAAATAGACATCGGAACTAGGATACACTAGAGCTAAAATTTACCGTTAGTTTGGAGTGGTAAAATATTGAATATATATATATATTGAATACTTGGGTGTAGCCTAGTGGGTAGCGTGTTTGGTTTACAATGCGAAGGCCGCGAGCTCAAATCCCGGCCAACGCATAATTCCAGTACACTGCCTGCTTGAATACACCTTGGTTACCTAAATTTACGAAAATCAAAAAAATTCGTAGATAGAGGGTTGTGCGAAGAGCTAACAATTCTTCCGCAATAAATAATGAAAATGTTAAGGATCCTGAATGTCAGGAGGTCAAGGTCCGATTTGGGCTGTAGCGCTATTGAAGAAAAAAATATTGAATCGGTCTAGATACAGGCTGGTTTTACAGGAGTTTTAAATTGTAGAATATTCTTTAACGAAGCATTAACACATTTGCTATTTCCCATATGTGCAGTGCTATTTACAACAAAGTACGAAAGTACTCCCAACCAGAGTAGAACCTAAAAAACTTACCTTCAATTGTGAAAATTTTAAATTTAAAAATATATGCAAATATGACAAAAGTAGATACAGAAGAAAGCTTTGACACGGAATATTTTTTGATCCGATCGAAAATACGGCTAGTAGGGCCCAATATAAGCAAAAAATAATTTATTTCGTCAGTCATGCATCAAAATTTAAAAAAAAAGTAAAAAATTGCGTTGGTTGTACAACATTTTCCGATAATATACATACAAAAAAAAACAAACAATTTAATTTAAGAAAATAAATTTTTTTTCAAGAAAACAATTATGGAAAAGGTTTTCTTCTTCAATGGCACTACAGCTCTAATCAGACCTTGGTCTCCTGACCTTCAGGCTCCTTAAATTTTTATTTGATATTGCAAAAGGTTTGTTATCCCTTCGCACAACCTTCTATCTACGCATTTTCATTGAAGTTGCTCAGATATACCCACGTAAGCAATGTGCTGGAATTATACGTCGACTGGGATTTGAATTCACGACCTTCACATCTAAGACCAACATGCTACCCTCTTGGAAAAAGTGCCAATGACAAAATGTTGTTATTTTTGGAAGCTCCTCGACTTTTTTTTCAGAGTATTTTTGACCCAGTTGAAAATACAGGGATTTGGGATTCAGTGTACTCAAAAAATCTTCATCTCGATTTCCATGTGACAAAACAAAAAAAAATTTAAGCTGTTCCACAACGTTGTCATACAAATTAATACGATCAGTTAAAACATAGTTAAAATATTGTTTTTTCCTGTGAAATGCTCACGACCGTAACTTCTAGTTACGGTCTTTTGTCATTCATAATAACAATACAGGTGTGTTCGGTGATGTGCCCGATCTTTCGCGACCACTCCCACTCTTTCCTGTTTAGATTTACTCCAGTTATCGTCGAGACGTACAGACACATATCCATGCAGCGAAAACTTTTTAGTTTTTTTTTTGATTGTTGGGAAATAAAATCGTGAACGAGCCGAAGGTCTTAGCATCCAGTGCTTTAACAAAAGTTAGCTCGATATAACTTATTGAACTAGCTGTTATAATAATTTTAATAAAAATAATACAAACCATCAAAAATCGGATATCGACATTTTTCGCAATCACAATAGTTCCTACATATTTCATAATATGGGAAATTTAAAAATGGTAAGTTTCCTCCATACTTAACGAATAACATAAAATTTAATCCTTTTATTTATCACATGTGTATGAGCATAATAAGAAATATCAATGTTCCATCACATTCTCGATAGCGTTAAATTATTTACAATACATATAATAGATAACTCTAAGTGGTTTAAGGCTTGAAATTATTTTACACTGCAGAGTAAACGATTTAACTGACATCAATTCCTACTTATAAATACCAATTTTAACTTCATGATTTTATGATTTTTCTTTTAGTTACCTAACACAACTGAAAAGTGAAAAATCCAGTTTATCTGTCATGCGATACGCATGGTAATAGGCAATTTACAATATGAATATCTCAAATAATCACGTTTCACATACGTCTATACATATTTAGAGTAGAAATTGTATTGTGTAGGCTGAAAGATATATTCAATTATACCCACCGAAATTGATTTATTTACGAGTATTTTTTTATTCTCGAAGACGTGAAAATGTTCTTATATTTTGTGTTACGTACAGTCATGTTCGTTAAAATCGCAGTGCAGACGACGAATACGCTTAATTTCCATATTTCTACTAATTCAAGTTTGCTGCACATGCGAAATTCATTGGGACGAAGCAAAAATACATTGTGACCATAAAATACCTGGCTTTTGTAAATAAAATTATTCTGGGGAATTATATTTCAATTGTGGACAGTTATTGAGACTTTATGGAAATCTATTCCAATTGACAGATGTCGCAGAATTGTTCATTCTATGCAACGAAGATGCTCTGCGGTAAATAAAAACAAATAATTTCGAACGTATTAGTTTTTATTTAAATTAAATTATGGATAAATAATCATTGAAATAATACTTTAAAATTCTTTTATAAAGGTTTAACTTTCAACATTTTCTTCAAATCACTGCTATTTTAAAGAACAGTATATTTTGTTATTTTATTATTAATATTTCTATCATTTGAAATACAGAACAGGAATCGTATTTAGTTGTTTTATAAAAGTTTATGTTCAGTAATTTCAAGTTAAGCAATATTTTTAATAATGTACAGAAAATTTAAGCGCACTGCTATTTTATCGCACATGACTGTATGTTTTGATATTGTACATACCAATGTATCATACATTCATGATTTTAATATAAGGAAATAGTATATATCTTAGCTTGTAAAAAGATTTACACTTTTTATTAATATTTAATATGTATAATTAATATCAAGGTTAGTACTATTTTTTTGTCATTATATCGTACTATGCATCGCTGGCGTTTTTTTGAACCGGTTGGTGTAATGAAATCTGTTTTGACATTGCAGTTGCAACACGATCGAAGAAGTTTACTTGTTGGTTTATTATTTTGGCATTTTTACATAAAATCCTCAAACATGTTCAATAATGATATGATTAACATGATAATGTTCATTTTTCGATACTGGAAAGTGATATCAAAAACCATATTTTACATACATTAAATTCAAAAATTAGAAGCCGCTCGAACCCAATCATTATGTCTAAAATATCTAATGTATTTTTCTTCTTCTCTTCTTCAATGGCGCTACAGTCCAAATCGGGCCTGGGCCTCCTGACTTTCAGGTTCCTTAACTTTCTCATTATTTATTGCGGAAGAGCTGTTAGCTCTTCGTACAACCCCCTATCTACGAATTTTTCATTTTCGTAGATTGATGTAACCAAGGTACATATATCCATGCAGGCAGTGTGCTTGAATTATGCGTCGACCGGGATTTGAATTCACGACCTTCGCATTGTAGACCAACACGCTACCCACTAGGTTACACCCTAGCTATGTAATTTTATACTAATATAATAATAAATGATATAAAAATAACAATAATTTTGGATTTTTACCATTTGTACTACATTTCGAAATATTTCCTGAAAATAGAGAAGTTTACCCCTATGGCAGGACTACGTACAATTGTTTTAAAATTACTCAATTATGTCTCATTAGCATATATTTTATTCACATTAAATTATGTGTTGAACATTATAATAATTATATCATCGAATTTTTTTTACTCATAATTTTGAATGCGTCGATCATAAAATTGAAATTTAACTTGTAGTGCAAATAACAAATATCATCAAATAACCTGCAAAACAGTGAAAGTCTTGACCTTAAATGACGACTCAACAATATCGGTAATAAAACATTTCATAATTTTTCATACGTTGAATTATTAAATTACATAACAGCAATTGAGACGATGATATAACCTTCCTCTTATTCTTTATTATATAAGGCCATAACACTAAGTCATAATATATTTTAAACAGATTTAACATATAATTATTCTAATTATAAGGTATCTTCTTATAAATGATATAACCCAAAAAAAAAACTTAGTCATCTTCGAAGGAAATGACAATTTTTGTATTTCCGATTTGTTTCCATTTCGATCGATGTCATTCTGATAATTAATTTTTTTTTCCAAGATTGTTTATTTGAAGAGCAGCCATTTGGGTCATTATGGAACTCGACTAAGTTCAGCTTTCACTTACATATGTAAATAAATAATTGATTTGTTTGACTGACCCACAAGGTTCATAGTCAATAGAGCCTATACTAATGTTGACGAGTAGTTTGAACAGAAAAAAAAACTGTCATAACATTTAAATAATTTAACATTGATAAATAATAATAAAATGATGCTATTTTAAAAATTCAAAACAAAAGAGTGAAATGAAGTGAATGAAATGCATATTTGATTAGTCCTATTCTGTTCATTATTCGAAACAAATTAATACAATATTTATTTATACGCGTTGACACTAAAAAAATTTAAGAAAAATCAATGTAAACAATTACAATTTTAACAACACAAAATTTAACCGAGTGATTATGTAAAAAAAAAACAACAGAATTATAATTGGGCGTAAAGCCCAATCATACAATACTCTAAGGGGAAGAGTTTAATGTACCAGAAAATATGTCATCTCAAATTCTTCGAAGAGTGAATAAGGGCTTTTGTATGGGAGGTGGTAGATAGAGAGGGGGGAGTTTTGTCGTTTTTGTATATGACACCGAACGTGGTATGCAAAATGTTTCATGCTGAATTTTAAGTTTGTTGCTTTCATAATTTTCAGGGAAATTGAACAATTTTTGTCTAAATCTATGGCATTTGTATGGGAGGTGGCTGAGGAAGTGGATGGTTTTGGATGATTTCGAAACTGCTTATCAACATCTTAATCATATTGCTTCGTTACAATTTTAAAGTCGATAGCTCTCATATGTTCGAAGGAGAAATAATTTTCTTGAATGAAGCGGAGTGAAGCTGAGTTGATAGTTTTTTAAGCATTTATTGCAATTATTAAGGGACAAGTTCTGACAAAATTTTAAGTTTCTACTTTTTGTAGTTTCAATGAAAATCGATTAAATGCATTTAACAAAATTGTGCATTTAAATGGGAGGGGGTAGAAGGAGTATTCGAATCAAAACCAAATTTTTCGACATCAATGATATTTGTAATACTCTTCTCAAAATTTGAATTTGATAGCTTTGACAGTTTTGAAGAAAAATAATTTAATTGAAATTCTGAAATTTCGTGAAATTTTTATGGGAGGGGAGAGAAAGAGTGAGGTGAATTTCATGGTTTTTCCAAAATTGGTTGCAATTGTAATAAAATTAGTTCTAACAAAAATTGATTCTTTTAGCTTTGCTAGTTGCAATGCAAACCGAATAAATGCATTTTTGAAAATTGTGCATTTGTATGGGAAGGGGTAAAAGGAGTAAGGGGATCAGATCGATATTTTTTAACGTTAATGATATTCATATCATTGTACTATGAACAAATTTTCAAGTCAATAGCTGAAATGGTTTCGGAGAAAAATATATTTATTTAAATTTCGAAATTTTTTTAAATTTGTATGGGAGGGAGTAGAAGGAGTGGGGAGATGTGGCCCGTTTACGAGCTTAAAGTTATTTTTTTGCTTAAAATGACATATTAAAAATTTCAGCACGATAGGTCAAAGCTTTCGAGAGTTATGTTGTAGACAGACGGACAGACAGACGGTCACTCGGAATCGAAGATTTTGAGTGACAACAAATATTTTTGTACCCATGTGCGAGCATTATTTCTTAGCGCTACAAACGGTAAGGCAAACACAATATACTCTCAGATTTCATGTAGAGTATAAAAATAAAAGTAATTACATAGAAAAATTATAAATTTCCTACAGTATACGCTTTGAACTGCGGTTGACTATCAGTAAAATCAATTTGTCGCATATCATATTAAAGTAAAAGATGCATCTAGAAATAGGTTCATTAAGTCCATAATTTGTGCGGTGCGCGATGGGAAGAAAAATCGTCCTCTGCCTCAATGGCTTGTCTGGAGCAAAAATTGGGAGATAAGTGAGCAAGTCAGGGCTTTTAATGCGGTAGGAGATAACATCCTATGTAAATATCATGCATTTCTTTGATGAGCCAAGGATTGCAAGCCAATTAATTGGCATCTGGTTTCATACGTGGGAATGTCAGCGCTCCTGTTAAACTTACGAAGAGCATATCTAGAGAAATTACGTTGAATTTGCTCAATTCGCAACACATGAATCTGATATACAGGATCCCAAACCACACAGCAATATTCCAGAATTGGTCTCACAAGGGAAACAAAGAGTGCTTCGGTAGTGTATGAAATCTTAGATTATGGAGTCGGTATGAGAATTAAAGTTAAAATTAGAATCAACACAACCAATATTCTTTACCTCCGAGGATCTCTGAAGAGATCTGTTATTTAAGTTGTGAAATGGGATAAGATTTTCTGTAGACAGAAAATATTTTACACTTTTCAAAATTAAGTTCTAACAAGTTAACGTCACACCAATTACAGAGCTCAGCAATATTAGCCTGTATTCAAGACAATCATCCAAGCTTGAAATCTTAGAAAAGAGTTTAACATCATGAGCGTACAAGAGAGAACTAGAATACTTAAATATGTTATTTACAAATAAAACAAAAAGTAAAGGACCTAAATGGCTTCCTTGGGGAACGTCAGATTTAACATCAAAACACGACGAAAAAATTCGGACAACTTGTCTTCTATTCGTCAAGTAAGATGATAACCAATTCAACAGATTAGAATGAAACCCTAGTGTCTTAAATTTCTCAATCAAAAGACCATGATGAACTCGATCAAATGCCTTTTTAAAATCTAAATAGGAAACGGAAACTTGAAAGCCTTGTTCCATTGCATCTATACAATATTTAGTAAAAATCGTTAAATTTGTAGACGTAGAACGTCCGCAAATAAAAACATGCTGACAGTTTGAAATAACCTCTTTAATACAAAAAAATAGCTTTTCCTTAACTATGCTTTCAAATTATTTAGGGATGGAGGATAGTTTGGATATTGGTCTATAATTTTCAACCATATGTCTGCGACCAGACTTAAATAATGGAGATAAGAAAGACAGTTTCCAAGTATCCAAAAATGAACCGGACTCAAGAGACTTATTGAAAATAATAGTTAACACTTCATAAAGCGAAGAACCTTTTAAGAACAAATCCGGAATTTGATCATAACTAGATCCTTTTTGAATGTCTAAATTGCATAGAGCAACTAGTACATCGTCTCCAGTAGCTGCCAAGATCAACAATGGATATTGAACCGTCGAACCTTCCTGAAAAATTTGAGTCAACTGTTGATGTTGAGTTGTAAACAGATTCTTTATAATCGATCATTAAAACCCCCTCTGAATCCCAAAAAATAGTGGCCATGTAAAGTAACAATCCGGGTCAAAATTTCATCCCTGTTTTCGCTACAGAGATCCAAAAACTCGCAGGAACACTCAACGCGCTGCTTTTTCAGAACCGCTTAGAACATTCTCGGTATCCATCTTGCGCTAACTTTAATTGTGGATGATACTCAAAATGGTTGTATCTCGTACTCCAACCACTTTTACGATTTGTTTCTTGTTTGAACGAGCATCTTGGAGAACAAGTTTCTTCACTTTTTCGACTATTTTTGAGGAAGTTGCCTCAATCGGCCGACCCTAGTGTTTATCATCTTCAATTGACTTTGTCTTGCCTGAATAAACTATGATGATAATGATGTAATGGCGCTACAGCTTGGCCTCTTCTCCCCTCCTGAATAAACTATGCCACTTTTCCAGGGCAAGAGTCCCCGCAAACAGATGATATTTCTTCTAAATAGATTTGCGGCGTTTTTCCTTGCTTGGTAAGGAACTTATGACAGCACGAAACTCGATTTTGTCCATAGTTAGCATTTTCTTTTCGATTGACTTGTTGATTTGGCGATAACTAAAATGTTAGAGATTCGATTACCGCCACATCTGGTTTGCGTGTGGCATCTATATGTTGCATTATCTTTTGCGACCTCTACTCTCCATAAAAGGTGTAGGTTATGTTGAAGTTGACGATGGGTCTCGGTGATAATGTAACTCTACTAATGACGATACTATGAAAGTTTAGCTCATCGAAATAATCATTAGTCAATGGTGGTTATTAAAAAAAAAAATTTTTAATTTTTTCTTCCAATAAGCATTGCTCATTATTATTACCATGAATTATTTACAACGAAAATATATAATAAGAGCATAGAAAATATAACTACTTCCTCTATGCGTAATCTATCAAAATATGCATACTTATAATTCACATCCTTCCGATATAGGTATTGTACTTACTAAGAACAAGCTTAAATAAATTTCCATCCCGTCGAATATTGTTGATAACTTTTGAGATGTTTTTCTTAGAAACCAGTTATGTGTCATGACTGGTCTGTCTCCTCATCATCGACATGGTCGTATAAAGTAAACCTGTAGGCCAAAAAAAAACAATATCGTCCATTAAACCTACCTGTCTGCCATGTTCTAGCGTTCAGATAATCGGAAAAAGATAAAACCGCAGAGTAAAAAACTTCAACAATATTTCGAAAACAACTTTAAATCGTGGTCGTTCCGGACGAGTGACCCCGACAAAGCAACAAAATAACGATGAAAATATCATCATCATCATCACCTATATTTCGCTAAATATGACGTAAAACTGCAAAATCTTCTTTGGATTTAGAGTATAATATTAATAAAAACGGGAGTATATCAATAAAGATCAGCCAATATTACGCCATACAGAGATTTTTTTTAGTCGTAACAGTGCGAACTTCAATCATCCAATAATTCGATCAGATTAGTATTATTTTTAAGATTGGCAATCTATTCGATCACACATATCTTCAACTCCTCTATATGCTCTTCACTAAATCTTCGATATCGTGCCGGAATATATATACTTCCGGTAGAGGCATAATCGAACTCAATTGACTCAATTGTAAGACGTTTCAACGAAGAAACATATTATTTTCTTTATTATTCCTGTACATATTTTTGCTTTACCGGTTTTATCGTATTTCATGTCGACGGAAAAAGGTAATTGATATTTCATCGGATTTCATTAATAGCCTAGATGCATGGCGCGGCTACAATAAGATTTACAGGTGAATAATGAGTCATTCGTGCCTGACTAAACTAAGTTTGTGCATGCAAATTATCTACAAAATGTTAACAAGTTAGTATAATGCAATTGTCTTCCAAATAAGTTGAAATTGAAATACAATTAAATTATTGTTGTATAGTAAGTTGAAGGCATACAACAAATTAATCATACGATATATCGCGTTGTTCAAAAAGAACAATCTCAAAGCTATTGTTTATTGAATGTTGATTTAATTCTCCATTGTAAAACATTAAATTTCGACAAACTACACAATTAATTTGACAACAATTAGTTTCAGTTTTATTTTTACTGTTAAAAGAGGCGATAAAACCGATAAGAACTTTATTGTTTGTTGGCTATTGATTTTGGTGTGTGCTTAGTCTGCAAAGTTTTATACGTTCGTGATATACCTACTTTCTTCACTCAATCAATTTCCTGTTAAGGGCATAGGACAGAAACAGTTCTCTTCCACACTTGTTTATTCTTCTGCTCGCTTCCATGTGCTACATGGGACCAACTCGACGTCTCCCTTGAGGATTATCATCCAGAGCTTGTTTGGCGATGTTTCGCTTTGGTTTCCAAAAGTATGACCGGTCCAATGCCACTTCCGCCTTTCAGTCTATCCTGTTGTACTCCGAAGTTCGTCGTTGGAGATCACTTCTGACCAAAATATCCTTAAAATGAGTCGGAGGCATTGGTTCACGAAAGTTTGCTGTTTCTTGGCAAGTCGAACAGTCACTTTCCATGTAGTACAACCATATAACAACACGGATTAGACGCATGCGGGAGATCTTTCTTAAACTCCACGAAGTTGAAAGGATGCCGAAGGCTTTACGAGCTCTATTTATACGAGTTTGGCTCCGCCGTCCATGCCGACAGTGCCTTCGAGATAACAGAAATCTTGCACCTCTTCCACATCTTGTTCATTAAGAACAATCGGTATGCTTGTGTTCGAACCCATGTGCATATACTTGGTTTTACGCACATTCATTTTCAGTCCTGCCTCTTTGCATTTAGTGTACCTCAAAAGTCAAAACGCTATTTCATGTAAGAAATTAACCTCAGCTAATCATCGTGGTCCACCTCTGGTGTCTTTATTTAGAGTCGTGTTGCCGAGATCCTGTTTCGATATGTTTCCCACATCCAACTGTTGACCGACTTCAGCAATAGTAAGGGAATTCATTTCAAAGAGTCGACACAATTCAAGATAAGATCGTTTTGTCACTAAAACAAAAAACGGGATAGATCCATCTCAATATGCTATGCCAACGTAAGTGGTATGCGCTTAATAATTAATGATATGTAGGTCCACATGGTAAAAACACGGAGGTGTAAAATGGGACCACTGAAGGCCTACGTACAAAACCAAAAACCGTCAACTTTACAACGATGCTGCTGTTTTCTGCTGTAAAGTAATTTTTCTCACCGAAACATGGTTCTGAGGTAGTTTCCATGATGCTGAACTACTAAACTCAGAATATCAAATTTTTCGCCGTGATGGTCATCTTGAACTTTTGGATGCCAATGTTGGTAGTGCACTCCACTCTGGGCAGTTCGAAGTCAATTTCCGACTGAAGTTGTCGTCATCACTGAAGCTACTGATATTGAGATGTTATGCGTCGTTCTCTCACTTAAGGAGTAGTGTTACTTTATATATACCATCGTTATCACCCTATGTTGTCTACGAGGCAGTATAAAATGCAATTATTTTTGTCAGTAATTTTATGCAATTTCGAAATGAGCTACTTGTATTTGTCGCTTGGTCTCTTTCCGACAGTGAAGACTGCTTACTGCCAGCTCATTCTTCCTGGCAAGTTGCAAAATTTTTAGATATCATGTTTTCAACGGACCTACATCAATCCAATTCAATACTTAACTCATTCAGAACATATCTTGATCTATTGTTCTGCTCGGATGTGAGATACTTATGAGATGCAACTTTAATAAAGCTGGCTTTTTGTTGCCTTAAACGAAGATAATTCATAATGCGATTGGTCATTCGTACTTAATGAAAGAGACATTGAAACTTCTGTTAATAAATAATTTCTACAATATTTTCTTTGGTTGTATCACTCGGTGCATTCCAATTACGATGACCCGAAGGTCGTCTTTCTTCGGGATTTTAGCATTGAAGCTCTCCTTTCATTCAGCCGGATATCTTTCTTCATTTCCACCTCAGTAAAGTGTGGGATGAGTTTATCGGCTGTTATTTCCGGGTCCGCTTTGAACAGTTCGGCTGGCAGTCTGTCTATCCCTGGGGCTTTCTTTCCCGTATCTTCCTCTGATATTTCAAATATCAGAGAAGCATTCCCTCCATTGACGCAACTGGAGCTTCGTTGATAACTTCACCAGGTGCTTGGAGGTGAAATTTCTAAATAGTGATCGATATCCCCAAGGTACGAGGGCAGTCCCAGAAGTATTCAATCTTACAAAAGAGACACAAAAAATGGGAAAAAATATCTTTAATTCTCTACATAGTCTCCTTTTAGCTCGATACACTTTTTCCAGAGATGTTCAATAGCTTCGATATCCTGTTGATAGTGAGAATTATCAAGCTCCTCAAAATAACCATCAACTCCAGACTCCACCTCTTTGTTGCTGGAAAATCTTTTACCACCTACCCATTTTTTTCATGTTGGGAAACAGAAAATAATGTAAGGAATCAATTCGAACTTTAACTCATTGATTTCGGGAATTGCAATTACGGATGTGTGAACTGGTGCATTGTCTTGATGAAACAAAACTTTCTTTTTCGCCATTTTTTTTTTGTACGGTTGTTGAAATCAACTTTAATGTGCGATGTACAGTTAAGTCGACATGGGTAAGGGAAACAAGTAGATATAGGGAAATTAGCAGGGAAACAGGAGAGAAGAGTTTGAAGTGGCGGTGAACATAGTTCTTAAACTGCTGTAGGTTGTATTCCGGCCATTTTTTCTTGATTTGATCACTTAAACGCTGCAATAAATTCGCACAATACTCAATTGTTTTTTCTTTCTGAAGATAATCAATGAACATATTCTCACGCGCAACCCAAAAAAACTGACGCCATGACCTTGCCTACATGTGGAACTGTCTTCGCCTTCTTTGGGGCTGATTCTCTCCTCTCAGTTATTTTTTGACATTCCTTCGTCTCAAGTATGAAGTGATGGATCCATTTTTCATCAATAGTTATGAATCGACGCAAAACTTCGATTTTATTACTGTGAACTTCCTCCTCCCATACAAATTTCATGAAATTTCGAAATTTTATGAAATTGCTGACTATTTAAGCTATCGACTTGAAATTGGGGTATACAATGACCCAAATTTCAAGTCGATGATGTGTAAATTATTAACAGCATAAAATATTGATCCGATAACTTCACATATACAAATGCACAATTTTGAAAAATTAATTTTTTCGATTTCCATTGAAACTAGTAAATGTGAGAGGACGTATTTTCGCCAGAATTCATGCAATCATTTTTGAAAAAAAATATCAACTTCACCTCACTTCTTTTACCCTCTGTCATAAAAATTTCATGAAATTTTGAAATTTAAATTAAATTAGTTTTTTTTCGAAACTATTAAAACTATCGACTTGAAGTTTTGTGAAAAATACAATAAAAGAAATATCATTGACGACGAATAATTTTGTTTTGTTCCGTATACTCCTTCTACCCCCTCCCATAAATTGCATAATTTCAGTAAATGCATTTTATCGATTCCCACTAAAACTAGAAAAAGTACATACTTAGAATTTTACCAGAATTTGCCCCTTAATAATTGCAATAAATGTTATTATAAAAATTATCAGCTTCGCTTTACTGTTTCTACCCCCTCACATACAAATATCTACATTATAATTTCAAGAAAAGCATTTCTCCTTCGAAAATATGAAAGCTATCGAGTTTGAAATTGAAACAAAGCATGGGGAATGGATGTTGATAAGCAGTTTCAAAATCTCTAAAACTCTCCATTTCCTCTGCCACCTCCCATACAAATGCCACAATTTCAGGAAAACTGAGTCCAATTTCTTTGAAAATAATGAAAACTACAAACTATAAATTCAGCACGAAAAATTTTGCGTGCCACGTTCGAAAAAATTACAAACCTCCTCCCTCTGCTTTTTCATGCAAAAGTCACTAATCACTATTCGAAAGAATTTGAGATGACATATTGTCCGGTACATTAAACTCTTTTCCTGGGTTTTACGCCCAGTCATAATTCTGTTATGTTTTTCTTCTTCTTCTTCAATGGCGCTACAGCCCAAATCGGGCCTTGGCCTCCTAACCTTCAGGTTCCTTAACATTTTTTCATTATTTATTCCGGAAGAGTTGTTAGCTCTTCGCTCAACCCTCTATCTACGAATTTTTCATTTTCGTAGATTGAGGTAACCAAGGTATATTCAAGCAGGTAGTGTGCTGGACTTATGCGTCGACCGGGATTTGAACTCACGACCTTCGCATTGTAAACCAAACACGCTACTCACTAGACTACACCCTAGCTGTTTTTCTTCCATTGTGAGTAATCGCGGCAGTCATCTTGCGAACATCTCTCTCATGTCCAATTTTCAGTCAATATGCGATGTACAGAACTTTTTGAAAGGCCTACCATGTTTGCTAGCTCGCACAATTTCAGTCGACGGTCATCCATTACCATTTTGTATATTTTTTTTCTTCATTTCTGGTGTAGTTTGACTTGGCAGTTCCTACGACTTCATTCAAACTATGCCACCCAATATTATAAACGAAGGAGCTCCCCCAGAGTAGAATCTAGCTTCGCTTTGATGTTGGTTGGACTGATGCCTTTTAAATGTAACCATCAAATTTTTTTCTATGTTTACAAATTCACTGAGAGCGTTCATTACCCAAATGCGAAACAAATACTAAACAATGTAACGTCGTCAAACTTCAAACTTAATCTTTCTAAGGTTGGTACTTTCTACCATAGATATTTTTTCAAACAACAACCGCCATCTATAAGCCAGGACTGGATGCATCTGGGATAGCCTACGTAAGCCGCTGACTCTGCCTTATTGTTCAGATCTTCAATGGCCTTTTCCTTGGTGCGTTTAACTGCCTTCTTAAACTGTATATGAGCATCGCTGCAGTTCCGTATCAAGTCGAGAGTTCTTTGCTTGACAACGGGTTGAGAGACTATTGAAACATTTTTCCAATGCTATTGTAAGATTATAAATGCGAAGATCATCTACATTTCATGATTCAAAAGTTTGGGGCCCAATGGGAAAAATGTAAAAATAAGTATAGGGTATTCTATATGAGGTGTTATTTTGAATAGCACGCTATTTCGGTAGATGTCACTTTTGAAGCTGTCATTTTTTGACATTTGACAAGTAGAAACTACGCCATTAATAAAAATGGAACGATACACGCTTCAACAACGCATAAAATTCACATTTTTAAAATTCACATTACTAAAATTCACTATTCTTGACTGATGAGGCCCATTTCCACCTCGGTGGCTACGTCAACAAGCAAAACTGTCGCATCTGGGGCTCGGAAAACTCAAGAGTTATTGTTGAAAAGCCTCTCCATCCTCAATGTGTGACTGTTTGGTGCGGTTTATGGTCTGGCGGGATCATTGGACCTTACTTTCGAAAATGAGGCTGGAGCAACAGTGAATGGATTGCGCTATCGAGAGATGATTAATGATTTTTTATGGCCGGAATTGGATGATATTGATCTGGACAACGTTTACTTTCAACAAGACTGCGCTACGTGCCACACAAGCACCGAAACCATTGATCTTTTGCGGGAAAAGTTTCAAAATAACACCTCTTATTGGAAAACCCTATATGATAAGTTTATAGTTTGTAACGCAAAGAAAAAACGCTCATTGGATGTCGTCATGCAAAAACCTCAAAACTGGACGTCCGACGTTATGCTGTATAGCTTGAAAACGCGCTAAGTGAACATTCAAACTTTCTTCATAAAATTTCTGGCTAAAAAGTAACGTCAAGCTCGTACCAAATCCTCCACTCATTCCTTTCAGAAATTTCCATAATAGTCTTAGACGATTTGCAAACAAAATATGCAGATAAAAAAAAACGGAAGTACAATAATTACGAAATTAAAAACATGGAAGAACATTTTGAATTACACAACACAAGAGCCGCGTATTCCCTTGTTAAAAGGATGAAAGAAGGATACCAACCAAAAACGAAACTCTGCAAGGATCCAGAAGGGAACATTATAAGTAATGCGGAAGATATAAAATTAAGATCCTCTACTTCTTAATCTGCGCCCATCACCCGCACGAACAGCAGCAGCAGCAGACATAATTGCAGGTATAACTGATGTAACAGCTGATGAAGGATGCGCTTTGAGTGCTTCCACACTCAAGAAGTAAAAACATCCCAAACAACAAAGCGCCGGGCACTAATCAAATCCCAGTTGAGTTTTTGAAAGCCGGCGACACCTTCATAGCGCATTTCTTACATAGATTAGTCACGAACATATGGATGCAGGAAACACTTCCTGAAAATTGGCATCATAAAGTCCAATTTATAAAAAATGAGACAAACTCTGCTACGATAACTACCGAGGAATATCTCAGTTGTGTACGTCTTATACCATCTTGGCGAAAATTCTGGAAAGGAGAATTAAGCACAAAGTAATTGGTGAATACCAAGGCGGATTTAGAGCTGGACGATCGACCATGGACCAGATATTTTCAGTTAAACAGTTGCTGGGAATATAATATTGATGTGCACCAGATATTTGTTGACTTCAAACAAGCATACGACAGTATCGACAGGCGCGTACTGTATAAAATCATGTTGGAGTTTGGAGTCCCACCGAAACTGATTCGGCTTACAAGAATGATAATGACCGAGTCTTTGTCACAAGTCAGAGTAAAAAATGATCTGACTTCCAGTTTTAAAACAGACAACGGCCTTAAACAAGGTGACGGCCTCGCACCAATGCTTTTCAACTTGACACTCGAATATGTTGTTTGTTAACTTCCCGTTGACACCAAGGAAACACTATGCTTCATATCCACACAAATCGTAGCATATGCCGACAATATAGATATCCTTGCAAGATCTCTGGAGAGTGCCAAGGAGGAAACTAGGAAAAAGGCGCCAATAAGACAAAATATTACGGTAGGAGACTATAATCTGGAAAACGTAGACAACTTTATACCTAGAGGCGAACCTATCGAAGGGTGGAATCGAACTCATCGAAATCAAAAGAAGGATAATGATGATACTTCCAATAATTAAAAACAAAAACGTACACAGGAAAACAAAACTTAAGTTATATAAAACGATCATAAGACCTGTGCAATGCTATGGCAGCAAAACGTGGGCATTAACTTAGGCGTCCAAAAAAACTACTTAACGCCTTTGAAAGAAAGGTCCTCAGAAGAATCATTGGACCTGTGAGGGAGGACTCGATCTGGAGAATACGATACAATAGAGAATTGTATGCCATCTTCGACAATCCAGAATTGTCAACCCTCATAAAATTTAAGAAGTTACAATGGGCTGGTCATGTGTAGCGGATGGATGACGGAAGAATTCCCAAACGCACACTAAAAGGGAAAGTCAACGGACAAGGAATTTTGTAAAATTATTAAAAAAGAAAACCGAACTATTGTTGTATGAAGAAATTTTAATTATTCCAAATTTGATGCGAATCATTTAAAATTTCGCTACATTTGTTATTGGAAGGAAGTCACAATTAATTACAAATTCAACTAAAAATTAAACTGTAAAATTCATGGTGAAACAACGATTTTCTCATGTTATAAACGAAAAACAAAACCAAAGCAAGAAGCCAACCTGTTTTCAACAATTAACTAATTACCATGCATGAATCAAAATATGAACAGCGTTAATTGTGAACACGTTTCATATCGTCCATCAATTCACTGACCTAAATTGAAAGTCGCACCTTCCAGGTGAAATTTTTTTTTCTCTCGAAATTGATGTCACTAATTCATTCCTACGAAAGAGGAAAAAAAAAACAATCGGAGCCGAAGTGCAATCACGAATTCCATTCATTTAAAGGTGAATTAACTCCTACGTGATGTCTACAAGAAATTTTTAGTATTAAAGTTTCATTTCAAGTGGTCGCAACAACCATTGCACTCTTCTCAGAAGATGGGCTTAGGTCTTATGTATACTTGGTCGTATTTGAAAATTATAAAATAGAAGAAAAGTCTTTGTCATACTTGACACTCATTTAAAAGACAATATAACAATGAGATCTCCGTTGCAGCCATATCGCGCTATATTTTAATAAAAAAGAGCAGTTTGACATCATGTATGTTACTTGTTGTTTATTTTTTTCATATATGGTTCCAGTGTATTGCGACACCAAAACCGTACTTTTCTATGAGTATTTTTCAAGTGCTTCAAGCTGCAAAGAAAAAATACTTAAGGCCATCAGGTCAATCTTGTACTTGGCGATTTTCAAAATCCACTGGAGAAGTCACCGGTCACTCTCCATTTTCATAATTCAAATGTTTTTTTTTTTTCAACCTTACTCGATTTCATTTCATTTTTGCACTTACAATGCACATTGTAATCCTATGTATTCTGTTGCCCACTCTCCCGCTTCAGTTCCGATAGATGGGAAACTTCAATCCAAACACACTTAATTGGATTCAGATTTCCGTCTTAGTGTTGAACTTAGCCTTCACCCATTCGACCATTCAGCCGGCTAAATTGAATGGTAGTTGCATGTTTTTCATTTCACGCCGTGACATATTTTCCAATATGCGATCAATTTTGTTCTTATACATATGAACTTAAATATTTATAATATTGTGAATTGTAATTTGGTGTTAGATAGGATGGAGTGGGTGGACAGAACTTTAATGTGACTTTTTAAATTGTATTTTCAGAAATTCATAACTACGGAGTCTCAAGGTTTACGTAAATTTCTTTCGCAATCTTCAGAGATCTTGATATCATATTGATATCATCGACATAGTTACGAATTGCGTGGGCTTGAGGCAGACATATTTGCGTGTCAAATTGTCAAAAGCATTGGGGACTGGCCGTCACCTTGTCTATCTACTTCAAAATAGGCTGCATTCGAAGCGATACACTTCTTCCAACGTACAGTCCAGTCTGCGAATCCCTTTTTGGAAGCATATTCTGGAATGTCCTTGAACTACTTCAGCTAATTCTCTTTTATGACTTTTCTCATCTTGAACGTTTTCAAATTTATTTAATTTCAAATTTAGCATAATTTAAAGAAGTTACATCGACCCATATCTGGTGAATACGGAGCTTGTTCGAAGATATATTTCGCTTTTTCGGCCAAAAAATCGTTCAAAAATTATGAAGGAAATTCAGTTTTTTCGGAGCAAGTCGCGTTGCGACGTGGCTCATGCACAAATAACACATTTTCGAGATGATTTTCTTGGAAAGTTATTTATCTGAAATTTGGAATATATTGTCTTGATGATAATTGTAATGTTCCGTTTAAACATTTTTATAATTACTCCACTTCTCCCATCACCCCACAAACTGCACTGTTTAAGGGGTCATCCATACCGAAACGACGATTTCGTGCAAAAATGGCTATTTTCGCACAGACATTCCTGACAAAGCACTCAATATAATAAAAAGTTGTTTTCATAATTTTAATCCTTGTTAATTTTACAAGAGCATGTTGGAAACAAATTTTTAAAATTATGTTCAGAAAAAAGTTTACAACATATTTCTGGGTTCGGTTTTTTAAAAATGATAAAAACTATTCTTTTCGATGCGACTTATCACCTATAAGTCAGGCGACGACTATATATTATTTTTTGCAATAACAATAGAAAAAGGTTGCGACAAATGCTTGACGGAAGAACATTTCTTTTTCTTTTATGAAGTAAACACAATCAAATTGAATTGTTGTTTATGAAAGTCATATTGATTTTCGGTTTTAATGAGAATTCTATTCAAAAACTTGTAGTTTAACGCAAGTTTTCGCTCGTATCCGTGCATTTAAAATCGGTCAAAAAGTTTGGCTGATTTTCGTAATTCTTATGTTGCCTTCTTGTGCTCCTAGACGACTTAACTGTTGGTATTAGAGCATTTTGCAAACTCTATTAGGACAGAAGTGTTAGTGTGTATCGAGTATCTCTAGTTTTATCAGAAGGGAAGTATTATTATCGGGAGCATAAATTGAAACCCACCGTTTCCCAATAGATGGCGCTAGCAGTCAATGCTGGTCAAAAATGTGACATGGTAAATTTAGGCATCTGTCAATAACTTCTCATCATTAGATTTGTCTACTTTTATCGGCGTCATATACTTTTTTGTGCGCGAATGTGTCGAAGTTTAAGCCAAATACTCGCCATTTGCGGGAAGTTTTGTTTTCAATTCAAAAAAATCTGCGGCTGTGGCGCGTCGAATGCTCTTAAGCACTTACGTCGAGGCTGATCTTCGTGGAAGAACATGTCGTGAGTAGTTTTAAAGCTTCAAGAGCGGTAATGTTGATGTGGAGGACCGGCATGGTACTGGAAGAGAGAAAATTGTTGTGGCATCACGGGATCTCACTATCGACTACAATTGATGCGTTAGAGTCAAGCGTTGAAGGAGAAACGACCACAGTACCACAAGAGACATGACAAAGTGATTTTGCTGAACGGTAACGCTCGACCACATGTTGCTTAGGTTGGAAAACCTACCTGGAAACACTGAAATGGGACATCCTACCCCACTCTCCGTATTTTCCAGACATCGCCCCTTTCGACTACCACCTATTCCGAGCGATGACGCATGGCCTGGCTGAGCACCACCTCCATTCTTATGAAGAAGCGAAAAATTGGGTCAATTCGTGAATCGGCTCAAAAAAAGAGCAGTTTTTTCGACGTGGAAAAAGAAGATGGTAAAAAGTTGTGGCTAGCGATGGACAATTCTTTGAAGAATATTTATTTAACCATTTTTGAACAATTAATTTTTTACGCCTTGTTGTTTTTTAAGGGACTTTTTCACTTCTTCTATTTTTGGGAGGCTCAATATGTTTTCATCGTCAGCCGATGCTTCGGTCAGGTGATCATTTACAGTAGTAGTCAATGATAATTTCAAGTTAAGCAACTCTTGGAAACATTGGCCCCATGTCGTTTTTATCTCTTCAATCTCTAATTATTTCTCCTGCTGTGTTCTTACAAAAGCAAGTTTTCGGTTGAAATCCTCATTTCCGCTTTTCACTGAGCGTAAGCCGCTCTCATGTTGTTGGATTTAAAATCTTCATCCGTTTTGCATAGTTCATCATTGAGATATTTCATTTACTTTTTTTTGCATGTTTTGTTCGCACTTCGTCTAAGCTCGTCAAATATGTCTGTCTTGGCTCTCGTTTGTAAATTCCATCTCGGCATTCATCATCGAACCAACCATTCTTCTTTCGTCGAATTTTTTGGCCTATAACATCCTCCGCGATGGACTCAATACAATTTTTGATGGAGAGCCATAACTACTCTATTAGGATTTCGTGGTATTTGAATATTTCGCCAAAATATCTGACGTGTATGTGGCTGCGATGGACTCGTCCTTCAACTTCTCGATGTCGAATTTAAGTGTCGCTTGGTGTCTTACATGTCCGCTGTTTGCTATTCGACATCGGACTGTGGTCTTGATCTAATAGTGGTCAGAGTCACAAGTAGCACCTCTGAAGGTCCTTACATCTAGGAGGCTGCCCTTTTGTCTATGAGAACGTGGTCTATCTGATTATATTAGGTTGTTCCATATGAAATGGCGACTTTGCTATCGAAATTTCAAACAACTTTAACTCTTATAAAACTTAATTTTATATATCAAAATAGGTACCAGCAGATGTAATACACTTCTCCCAACGAGATACAAGTGCATTTATGCCAGTTTTGTAGAAGTCCGACTTTCTAGACTGAAGAAATTCCTCGAAGGCATTTTTGATGGCTGCTTCATTGTTAAATTGTTTCTCCGCCAAAAAATGATTCAAATATTTAAAAAAGTGGTAATCGGTTGGCGAGAGGTCTGGTGAATATGGTGGATGAGGAAGAGTCTCATACTGCAACTTGTTTAATTTTTTGACCGTTATTCTTGATACATGAGGCCGTGCGTTGTTATGAAGCAGTATAGCTCCATCCCTGTTGATCAATATAGGCCGTTGAACGCGCAATTTCTGGTGCATTTCATCGAGTTGGGTACAATACTTCTATGCATTAATGTTTTCACCATGTTGCAAAAAGGAATAGTGAATAACGCCAGCTGCAGACCACCAAACAGTCACCATTATACTCTTCGGATGAAGACTTTGTTTCGGCATGTGTTCTAGCCATTGTGCCGATCGTCAACGATTGTCTTACAATATCCACTTTTCATCACATGTCACTATTCTGTTCAGAAACGGGTTGCTTCTGTTCCGGGAGAGCAAAGAACAGCAAATTTCCATTCGATGCGTGATGTTTTGCTCAGTAATCTCATGCGGAACCCACTTATCAAGCTTTTTAACTTTTCCAAGCTGTTGAAAGTGCCGGAAAACTGTCTAATAGTGTACACCCAGTTTCTCTGCGATTCCCCTTACAGCTTGGCGTGAGTCAGACTCCACTAGTATACGCAGCTCGTCGTTGTCTATCGATAGTCCTGGGTGCCCACATGCTCTTTTTGAAGGGTCATATCTCCTGATCGGAATTCCATCGCTGTGTGGTTCGTTCGCTTACTGTGTCAGCTCCAAATGCCCTGTTGATGTTTTTGGTTGCCTCCTTTGCGTTGTGGTCAATTTTAAACTCGTAAAGAAAAAGTAATCGTTTTTGACTCGATTCCATGTTCTTTTTATTTTTCCTCTCCGATCTCAATGAAGTCCAAAACTGAAATGATTCCATGACCAAATGTAAAAGTATTTATACTTCAATATTCAGTACTACCAGAGCCACCTGGCGGCAGTTTGAGATATGAAAATCGCAACTAACTTCACTTCATAGCGAAAGTCGCCATTTCATCTGCAACAACCTAATACGTCCTTCCATCGGGTGATGCCCAAGTTCTTTTGTGGATGCTCCGATGCGGGAAGCATGTTCCGCTTATTACGATGTTTTTACTACAGGCGAAGTCAACTAGACGTTGGCCGTTGACATTGCTAATGTAGTGAAGACTCTGCCCTCCGGTTGTTCATCTGTCCTCCTTCCCAACTTTCGCGTTGAAATTACCTAAAATGATCTTGATGGCATTTGAAGGCAATGAGTCATATGTTGTTTCAAGGAAATTATAAAACTCATCCTTAGTTGCCTCGTCTTGTCTTCCGTTGGGGTGTGAACATTAATGAGCCAGATGTTAAAAAAAGTTGTCTGTATGCGAAGTGCTCACAATTTTTCGTTGATGGGTTTGAAGTTGGCGATATGCTGTTTAAATGCTTTGCTGACGACATTAGTTTCCTGGAGTGCGACACATTAATGTTGAATTTATCAACTTGGTCCAGGAGTGATTTTAGACGGAGAGAAGTATATCGGCTGTTATTTCGGAGTCCGCTTTAAGAAGTTCGGCTACTAGTCCGTCTATGCCTGGAGCTTTCTTTCCCACCATCGATTGAATGGTAACTGGGCTTTACTCATATTAAGGAGAGATGATTTCAAATTTGGCTTTTTTCCGATCGCCAACCTTGTCCGATGTGTCTTGCGATATTCAGGGTTTCTCAACGCTCTGCGCATATCCCACAGATTCTTCTGCACTTGTTATGTTTCTGGTTGCCTGCCAATTGGCGTCAAGTGTGTGCATTTCATATCCAGCCCCATGGCGAAATGGTTCTGAGTAACACCATCAGGGGAAACTCAAGATGTTTTATAGCGGCTCGTGTGTGGGAAAAAAAAAGGTCCCTGCCGATGAGCATTTGCCGAGTACTACAAAACCACATAAATAATTCGCCGTTTTCGGGTCTCTTAGTTTAAGATCGTGACGCGTCGACCCAATGCCACCATGCATCGCCATGACGTGTTCTAGTCCAGTGTTGTCAGAGCCAACCTGGACGTTCACATCTCCTGAGATGATAATAATATCATCTCTTGGAACACACTCGAAGGTGGTACTCAGTTATTTATAAAACTCCTCTTTGTCACCAGGCTTTCCGGCATTAGTTGCAGAATTGTGACGTTTCTGACAATTATCCTGAGTCTGACGACGATAATCCTATCAGTAATTGGTTTCCAGCTGATGACGCTGTTCTCGCTCTCGGTTTAAGGACGACCGCTATGCTATTTATTATTATTATTATTACTATTAGGGGAACGCGTAAGAGTACTGCGACCTTCTCGGCCTATTGTGCGTTTATAGTCCCTTCACCCTATTATATCTCAATAGCTTTAGCTAATTTGAGAATCTTTAAGGGAGCCGTATTGGCTAGTTCCTCCGTAAAAAGGAAACCCTTTCCAAGAAGACTGTGTCTTTTCCTAGCTACTGCTTCACAGTGACATAGGATGTGTACTGTCGTTTCTGAGTCCTCGAGACAAAGGCGACAAATGTCGGCTTCAGCTAAGCCCATATTTTTGAGGTGGTGGTTTACTCCACTGTGC
Source organism: Chorisops tibialis (assembly GCA_963669355.1). Taxonomy (NCBI): domain Eukaryota; kingdom Metazoa; phylum Arthropoda; class Insecta; order Diptera; family Stratiomyidae; genus Chorisops; species Chorisops tibialis. Next base: position 21,582,074 of record OY770264.1, read on the forward strand.
CCCGTCATTAGGCCGATTAGAGTACTAATATCCTTCTTGCTGAATTTTAGAATATCCTCCACTTTGTTTTTTTGTGGTAGGATCAGTTTTTTTGAAATCGACAAGCCTGGAAGTCTATTCCAGTAGATTTTATGTTCTTTTTCTACCCACTTTTTGAGTATGGGGTTGGAGTACCCTTTTGGTTTTCCGCAGAATGGCTCTGGACCAATAAAATTTGTTTCTGCGCCGTTTTTTGCAAGGCGATCAGCCTCTTCATTTCCCTCCATTCCCATGTGTCCTGGTACCCACATTAAGGTTACATCATTCCTTTTCCCCAGGGTGATTAGGTTTTGAAGGCAATCCCATACTATCTTCGATCCACTATGCTATTTCAATAAACTGTTTCCACTACATGTTACGCAGGACCTCTTGAGCTAGTCTTGGAAATTATTTTTTTTAATCTTTCTTTTTATCACTATGAGCACTGCATGTCACAATCCGTTCTTATGTTTCATGGACGGAACTTGGACTATTAGAAGAATTGCGTTGAAAGAAGAAGAAGGTCGATATTTGTACTTCTGGATGTTGTGTTGGTCGGAAATAACAACAATTAATTTATCTATATGATTCTATTAACTTTATCTTAAAATTACTTAGTTTTTAGACTGTGTAGCATACAATTCTATTTTATTCCATTTTTTTATGAAATGTTTAATTCGAGTATTTTATCTATCATATGGGCGTCATCATTTTTATTACAGATTTATGTAGCACACTCTATTTTGTTTGAAAATTTCAGTGATGCATTATCTTCAGGTCATGTTTAATCAAAAGTTCGTCTTGGTTTTGTTTTTGCCGTGCTAATTACGAGTACGTACTTGTTTTATTAAGACATATTGTAGTTTGTATTTGTTTTGGCATGACTTCATTATGTCAGTTAGTCGTTTTTTTTTGAATTGTTAATGTACGGGTTCCAAATGGAATACGCTGGTGTTTACATTATGCTACGTAGGTACAAATGTACAAACCTTATTTTCACATGGCCTCGCATGGATTTACGGTTTCATTTGGTGCAATAAATTAACGATCCTTACTTTTCACATCCAAACTATGTTCTATGGTCTCGAATGAAACTCTCGTTATTTTACAGAAAAATAAATTATTACCCTTACATCGAGGAATAAGACCAGAAATAAAATTAGTGTTTGCTTTGTATGTGTTCTGAAAAAAAAAAATAAACCATGAATGTTATTTCAAATTATTGGGGATAACAATATTATATTGCTTATTTTCTTTTTTTCATAAAATTTTGTCAAAGTATTACTAAAACACTGAAATTAGCCAGACAAATGTTGCATATAGAAGTGCGCTAGGGGTCGCTGGATTTCAAGTAAAAATAAAACTAGTTCGCTTTTAAATTGAAATAACCACAAACCTTATTTGTCGCTTTTCTTAAAATCACTTTAACACTTTTCGTTCACTACATCGCCTTAATCTTCGCGCTTAATCGCTTCCCCATCTTGGACTGACTCTTCGCACGACTCGTGCTGTCGATCGCACGACTTGATCAGCTTCTCAATCCCGACTGACTCACTCGTCGCAAACGCTCTTTTCGGCCATTGTCAGCATTCTTCGCTGTTTCGGCCACCGTCGGCCTTCTCCGAGTCAATGAGCTATTAAATTTGTGTGCTTGCGTGTGCGGTATAGTAGATAGATGAAGATCGCGAACACTCGATGAACGACTGGGGTCGATATGTAACAATATTTTATTTCAATAAAGTTGATATTTTCAGTTTTTAAATAATCGTAACTCTTTCAATGACCAGTATGATTCATACTCAGTGCTTTTCGATCTTAAGGTATTTCTCGATTTGTATGCTTTGAGAGGATAAATATTTTATTAATTTACACGATTAATGAATTGAACTTCAGTGACGATAATCTGCAGACAAACTACGATTAAGAGCTAATTGACACAACAATTATAATACGTATCGATATACATATGTATTATCCTATCACGCGGTTCAAACTATACCATTCCAGAATCATATCGTTAATTAGTCTAAAGTCGATAAAACACAGATTGTTATCCATGCAATACATACTGACTTCTGATAGTATTATGTGCAAAGATACAAACCAATCGATATACTGAAGTCTTAACCGCAAATGTTGGATCCAGCTCTAAAGATGCCATTGCTGTAGCCTATAGCTTCCGACTCAAGGTTCTGGCTGCTACACGTGCCTTCTACACGCTTCCTCCGAGCTATAAATATGAAAAATGAGCACTCTAAAAATTCTATTGTGTGAATTCCATACAGGCAACCCTTCAGAGACTAACAAATTGTTTCTTCCTCCTGGGTTTTTTTTTTTGCATTTTGAATTGCATATTTGACCTAGTTTTTTCGATACTGCACTGATATGTATGTACAGCATCCAAGTTTTGGTTTCCTTAGTGCATATACATAGTTTGAAAGACATCATGAAAAACATGGATGCAATTATGCATGCATGAACTCTCGGTCTCCGCTGCCCTATCCTATCCATACGGTATATGTATATATAGAAATCTACTATCTGAGAATGATTCTATCATGTATCCGCCGGTTCAGCAACAGCAAAAGTAGTAGTCGAGCGCCATTCGCTGGCCGGTTTCATCTAAAAATAAATTGTATTTGATTCTTCCTATACTCGTTCCATAGGAGACCCCGTTTTTAAATGAAAATTTATCGAAGCAAAATATATATGTAGATATGTATGTGTATCATGCATTTTATACTCGCAGCATCGTCATAGCAAATTAGAGTGTGCATGTTGTTAAAAAAATTTATAATAAATGTAAATATGTTGCAGCCGATCAAACAGCTGTTGTATAAAATAGGGTTGGTATCAAACGAGATTACGGATAATCTGATTTTTTTTTCATCCGTTATACATGTATGTATTTCCTCATGCGCAATTTAATCAATTGAGATAACGAAAAAAAATTTATGTACATATTAATTTACTTCGCCTCGCCTGTTACAAAACGGGGATAGGTCAGAAAATTTTTAATAGAACAGAGATCTTCGGTGAAAATTCTTTTAAATCTTTAAATAAATAGCAATAACAAATATACTTTTGGCGTTAAAGATTCAGAAAATCTAATATAACTTTGTCAAAAATTAACTGAAATAAAAATCGAAGAAAAGAATTTCACGCTAATTTCTAAATTAAAATTAAAATTGTTGTTAATTTCGTCGAATTCTCAGAAAGCTTACGGTCATATCGCTGCTTAGCGAGAATCTAGATTACTAAGTTTTGCCAAGATGATTTCGTCGGTATCGGTGGTTCAGTTGAAAAAAACTCGCCCGCCATGCGGCCCCGGGTTCAACTCGCGGCAAGAATTTTTTTTTTTTACGTTTTGATTAAAGTAAAAATATCATAAATCCAATTAATTTTTATTCCATGTTTGAGTTGAAAATAAAATCATTGTTTTTAATTCGAAACTAACGACTTGATGTCTACAAGTAAATCCATTTGATTCTTTACTTTTAAGTAGATCGAATAATTATGGCTAAATTTTGACAAGAAAAGTTCATAAGCATTGGTGGTTCGGTGGTAGAATAGTCGCCTGCCACGGCAGGCGGCCTGGGTTCGATTCCCGACCCACGAAACTTTTTTTTAAAAGCTTTTTAGCACTTTCAAATTTGAATTTTTCCAAAACATTCTTTTTACGATTTGACTACAGTAAAGCTAAAATCCGATCCGACAATTCAATTGCTTTAGCCGTTGCATTGTCAGGAATTGCTTCCATATTATTGGTGAAAGGAATGACAGCTCATTCAATATTTTCTATTCCATTTTGACTTATTTAGCAGCAAGCATAACAATAAGTTGGACCTTATTTAGGTCAGTTACCTTACTATTTTCTTAAATGTCCTTTTTTTCGAACAAAATATGCGAAGCACGGCGGCAGATGTGCCCAAGTTCATGTGATTGTAGACATTGAAATCAAAACTTTTCGAGAATTTGGAAAAATTATAAAATAAAAGACATACTTGATTGATCTCTGTCAGTATGTTATTTTATAGAAAGACATAATGCTCGATATAGGTAAGTACATGGGACCGTTTTCATCAAAGAAATTGCTTTATTAAGGATTTTCCACTACTCTGAAATGCTATTCATTACTCCGACACTGCAAATTACGTGCATGAAAAAAAGAGATAGCAACATCTATTTCATTAAATTAGATCGAGATAAAGATTTTCATGCCTTTATTATTACTAGTGTCGCCGGTGGTCGAAATTCGACCATGTGAGTGTGTAAAATAACGAAAATCATACTCTCAATATGAATTCGCCTAATATTAGGCATTCTTTAATTAGACAGTTTTCCATTTCCACAGTTCATTGGATTTACCGGTGCTCGTTCGATCACCAAAGTCAAGCAGCAAAGAACAATTGTAGTTCTTGTATGTTTCCACTTTATTTTACCTACATTAACAAAAACATACACACATGATTTTTGGTTTGTACACATCTATGGCACAGTACCTTTTTAATGATATAAGTTTCATTTCCCTCCTTTTATAATAAATAAAAAAAAGTCATCTACAATTTTAGATGCTCACGTATTAATTAATTTCTACAGACTTGCGGTTTTTTTTATTAAATTCTTTGAAACGTGTACTTTTAAAACTCTCAGAAATACACCCTAAACCTATGAAAAAGGGTTTAAATGGTTACTTACATAAAAAAACTGCCACCATTGAGTAGTAAGTTTATCAGCGTCGGTGGCTTAATGGTAGAATGCCCGCCTGGCCAAGGGTTAAATTCCAGCTATAGATTTTTTTTGATTAAAGTAAAAATGTCAAAGCACAACAGCAGATGGCACCGTGCGAGTCAAGGCCAACAATAATTATTGGTAATTAAACACAGCCCTTTTGAGTTTTATACATTTGCGTACGTAAACTTAGATAATGGTTTTCGAGTACGACTAGTTGGAAATAAAAGGCATATTTTGACATGCATAATCTAAATAATATTCTGAACAAGATCATTGCAGCCATTTTTTTGAGCATCTTTGGCATTTTTGCTATGTTTTTTTCTATCTTTAGATGTTGGACAAACGTAACATATACGCTTCTTTGATGGCTCAGATTCTGTGGATGTGGTTGGTTGGTCAGCTCCAATTACAGATGAAATCAACAATTGAGTGAATTAGTCAATCCAGTGGTGCTTCTCTTTTTGATTTGTGGTGAATCTAGCTTGTCGGAAAGCATGCGTAGAAACATGTGTCGGCGTTATATTTATTTGACATCCAATTTGGGTATGTGTTATTCCAAACAACATAAGTAGAAATTCCAATCAACAAAGTTTTGAAGAACGCAAATTATCATCTCCTGGCTTGTCTTTACAGAGTAGGAGTAACGCATTTGATCCAATGTGTCAGCTGGGCCTTTGGTTTTATTATAATACAGATTAATTTCTGATTTCCCATTTTCTTGGTCTACTGCAGCATCGTGATGCATTGTCGACAGTAAAATGATGCCTCCATTTTTTTCAGGACATGTGAGACTAATGTGAATCTCGGACGGATCCCAAATACACAAATCTGGTATGCAGCTTTTGTTTTTGCAGAGTGTCCATAGTCAATCCTTCAAAGCAGTTTCTGTCCCACTTTATGACTTGTAAGAAAAGTTATGATATGTAATGTTCCTGCTGGTCGTCCTTTCATACAGCTATGTAACAACGTTCTGCCCAAGATTTACCGCTCTGGGTTGATTGGAACTTCGGTCCAAATAAGGAATCCTCTCAGTGGATACCATGTATTTTAATCGCACACCGAACAAATTTAGAGACCGTATTTGCCAGGTTTGCTGGATATGTACTTTCTAAGATTACATTGGCCATTAAAGGGAAAAGGCTGCTTTTCTATTGTCAAACAATCATCCGGTGAATAATGTTACTGGAAATTACTATTTATCTTAAAGGGTGTACAACTTTTCTTCCGCCGTTTTTTCTCCAAAAATTTGAGACTTTGTTCTTCTAAAGTGATTACATATTTATGATTCAAAGTACTGTCCGTCGCTAGCCACTATTTTTTTCTCAGGTTTCTGGCGGATACCATCTCGAAAAAACGAAGCGTCTTTTGAAGCGATTCACGAATCGATCGATTTTTGGACTTCTTCCTAAGAGCGAAAATAATTATCAGCCATCGAAAGAAATAGTAGTCGGAAGGAGCAAAGTGTGGAGAGTACGGCGGGTGGGGTAAGACCTCCCATTTTAGCGTTTCCAAGTATGTCTTGACTGGTCTTGCGACATGTGGCCGAGCACTGTCATGCTGGAGGATAACTTTGTCGTGTCTCTTTTGGTACTGTGACCGATTCTCCTTCAATGCTCGGCTCAAATGTAGTCGATTGCGTTCTCCCGTGATGGTTTTACTTGGTTTCAACAGCTCATGATTTACCACACTGAGCTGATTCCACCAAATGCAGAGCATTAATAAAATTTATCGAACTAAAATCGTGCAGTGAATATTTATTTAGAATTGTTAGTAAGACAACAAAGAATTGACGATTAGCTTCACTCCTTCTACCCCCTCCCATACAATATGACACAATTTCACAACTGCAAAAAGTTGATTTTCTTGAAAAGTATAAATGCTACAGATCTGCAATTTAAAACATGTAAAAAGCATGATGTTTAAAGTTATTTCTGAAAAAGTTATTGAGAAATCGCATCTCCTTCTACTTCCACCTCCCATACAAACTGGACAATTTCACCAAATTCAACACACTAATTTTCACAGTACCTTATTGATTTTTTTTTTGCTAAATTTTGCATAAAACATTTTGATAGCAACTCTAGCATGATGTGAAAAAATTAGTTCGTCACCCACTCTACCACTTCCCATATAAAATTTCTTAAAATCAAAAAATTTCTATTTCATCTAGAGTGTCGCATGATTGGGCTTTACGCCCAGTCGTGGTCCTGCTATGTTTAAATATAGTGTTAGCGATAGTTAAGTGTTTGCAAAATACTTTATTTATAGTGCTCGTCGTGTCATTACTATAAGTTGATATCGGTGCAGATTTTCAATTGGAAAAAGCGCAATCAAAGTTAAATCTCGGTTTCTCGCATCGAAGAGAATCTGTCATTCATATTGTGCAAAATTGCCTGAATTTTCACACGGAAAACTATAGGATTCTAGTTATTACGAAAAAGTATGCTCTCGCGTAATATTTCTGTGCTTAGTTTGATTTAATTATGTTTTCGTTGTTTTCGATACATTGTGTTTTTACGACAAAAGCGTACAAAAATGATACAGGTGGTCTTATGAATTGGGAAAACCCAGGATACCCACTAGAGTCAAACAAGATGACCGCTACGTCATTTGTGCACAGCTGTTAGTGTAGAAAGCAATGGTAAAGCACATCGGAGGATAATATATGCTTGATTGCGGCTGGATCTGTTTGGTAAACTATTCCAAACAGTTCCATCTCGCCGAATAAAAATACCGGATGTACTAGCTACATTTTCGTCAATGTTCTCATTACTATAGTCATTATTCGATGATTCTGACTCGCAAACTCTTTGACTGTCACTTTCAATCTCACTTTCAGGGGAGGGGTGGCAAGGGTTTCTTATATTCCTTGGCCAGCGCAGCAATATTTCTATCGTTTTTCCAGATAATTTCAATACTGGTCTCCAAGACCCGGGTTGCCCGTTTGTAAATTATCGACGATAACTTCTGGTTATGAAATAATTTCTTACCTTTTTCATCCTTATATATCATTATTATAAATTGACAAAGTCATGTAGTATCAACTTTATAAGATAGGCATACCGCGATTAGTTCGCGCTCAAACATCCGGTTGGATATCGAAGACCCACCTTAGACTAGAGCTAACCGTGGCTCTACATGTGAAACAGTCGGTTATAATCTTCATCCTAAATTTATGGTTACAGAATGTAGAATTCAACTTGCAGGGCTGCCAAATTTTGTGTGGATTACTTGTAGATGATGCTACCTCTCCTATCGCACGTGCATACAATTTATATTTTTAACTTTTCAACTCGCATCTTTACGTGTCGATGGATATCTTCTTCAATGGCACTACAGCCCAAATTGGGACTTGGCCTCCTGACCTTCAGGTTCCTTAACATTGTCATTATTTATGGAAGAGTTGCTACCTCTTCGCACAACCCTCTATCTACGAATTTTCCACTTTCGTAGATCTCAATCCACCAAGGTATATCCATGCAGGCAATGTGCTTGAATTGTACGTCGATCGGGATTTGAACTCACGACCTTCACATTGTAGACCAACACGCTACCGACTAGGCTACACCCAGCTTGGGCGATGCGTATATTTAACTCAAAAAAGACATTTTTGGAGCTGTGTCACTAATCGGTATGTTCGCACCGGCTTTCGAAAGTATCCGAATTTTTCGAATGTCACCTTCAATTCACATCAAGTTCAGTTCTCATCAAGCTACTGCTACGAATTTTTGAAACTATGCATTGAAAGCGTTATGAATAACGATGGATTTGGTTTTACGCCTGGTATTTTGTACTTTGCAATATAATCACTTTCGTCGAAAGTACCCACTTTCGTTTTTTTTCTTTATATTAATATTTTTGAGACCAAAACAATTTCCAATTAAACCTATCTATAAAGCACTGTTTAGTTTTATTCAAAGCATACATCAACCTTTACAAAAAAATAGGTTCAAATCATTTTCTTTAATGCTGGTGTCCGTTATTAAATGAACAATTTATCTTAACTTTCTCTGTATTTCTCTAATGACGCTATGTTCAGCATGCGGAATGTGTTACGCTAAGTGGAAAACAATTTCTTATTTGCAATTTGATCAAAACCTACCGATCCACATAAATGCTCAATTAAACTTTGTTTTAATAGTATAATTTACAGCGATTCAAGAAAACTGTAGGCGTACTAATATTTTTTTAGGTTCTTCTCAAAGTTTGCTTCCAATATTTATACTGAATAAATTGTATTAAGAAAAATATAATGTCCATTTAAGTTGCGATGAATAAAATACAATAAAATGGAATTGTTCTAAGAAAATTTCAGTAGAAAATCAATTTTCATTCAATCTACGAAAGCTATCAGAACTGAAATTTGCTAAAAACGGATTCCAGTTTCAATTTTAGTACTATTCAGGCTTAAAATCCTTGAACTTATTGGTCTGGTCAGAACTTCTTTACACGATAGACTACATCATAGCTACACAACTAAATAAACTACGTTTTAAGCTACATACATACATTTTCAATAAGCTTTCAGTCGACCGTGCTTCGCATGTAATTGATATTACCTTACTTATGTACCTTGGAACCTTTTGAAATTTTATTCTTTACCGCCCGAATAGAATATCAATGTCATTTTTTCGCATACATGTTCATTTCTTCACACATCAATGGAGGCATTTTTCTTACCAAGAATATTCCGTTCGCAACGTCTTAAGTATAAGAACGAATGCTTCTTAGTCAAGCTTATTCGTGGGTGTGTTTAGTTACGCGCTGTAGGAAAAAAAACCAATCAGACATGACTCGAATGCAATTGAACAAGACGAAGTGTATTACATTGAAGAGAGGTGAATGTTCGCCTTGTTGTTGAAAATTCATACAATTCGAAGTGGATTACGATTAAAACCGATTATAACAACACTTGAAACGGTTACCAGAAAGCCGGTTTTCATTATGCTATAATTATTTTAGTTTTAGATACAGATAAATAAAACCGGCATTGCTATGCATATCGTACGTATTGACCTACATCAGTATCGCTCACTCACTGAACGCTTTTGTTAGTATTTAGTGTAATTGGATATTTAAAATGGTAAATTTACTTTAAGCTCAACGACAGCTCTACCTAAATTTGTAGGCTACCTACCATTAGGGCTCTGTACAATTTCTGCCAAGTCAGATCGTTTCGAATTGGACATACAAGGCCATTAGTATTCCTATAAGCCGGTCTCCACCTAAATGAGTGCCACCGTACATATCGATTTCTAATGCACTCAAAAAGAAATACATAGCTCGACAGACTTTAATACAGTCCGCAACAAAACGTTATCGTTTCGTTCGATCGGACACTACTTGACCATTCAGCAGACTCATCACTTTTCCATTGATTGGCATTGAATGCCATGTTAATAATGTTAATTAGATTTGCGACCTTTTGGCTGCGAGCTCTTAATTGAGAATTAATTGAATTCTATTGAAATCTTCTTGTATTCTCTCTTTAACTTTTATTTATATTCTTTTTCTGCTTGCAGACCGCCACCAAAATTGACGGGTCGACGTGTCGAACCACCGACAATACCAGGCATTGTAACAACAAAATCGAATGAAACGCCGTCTAGTTCAGTCGAAGGCAATATCAAACCATCGGATATACTGCGACAGAAATCATGCGATGCATTAGATCCAAAATCGTTGGCTGCAAATCGAAAGACTACGCCCGATTTGAGTAAGGGTTCGAGAAATGCTGATATTGCGGAAGAATTCGGACGGATTATTGGAAAGTCGGAGAGTTTAGAGAAACCGAAACGGCCATCGGATGCAGTAAAACTGAATCAAAGTCCGACCGGAAGTTTGGGCAAGGCTAATGTAGCGATGGGAGCATCGCCTACTGGCAGCCTAACTAAATTCAGCAATGCCCGGCATGCAACCGACAGTCCGACTGGTAGTTTGGGGAAAATCGGTGGAAAAATCAATGATACTAGTCTGCAGAGTGTCGGTTCAAAGGAGTCTCTAACGTCACAAGGAAACATATCGGAAATTGTAAGTGCGATTGACTTTATTCATTAGCTGTTTTTGATTAAAATTTTTTCATTTATCATTTACAGATCAAGAGCTACGAATCGATATCGTCCTTGAGCTCCGACAGTATGAAAGCCAGTCAGATATTAGAAAATGAACCGTACTATGACACCGTACCGATGGACAATGACGGCGAATATGTTTACATAAAACCGGGCGGAAATGGTTCGACATCAAGTCGTGATGATCTATCGATGGCTGGCAGTACATTTCCAATGCCGGCAAATCACAGAAGTCATATGAGCAGTCAAACAAGTGTCCTAGAACCTGAATCTCCTGGACGTAGCTGCAACTATGTCAACATTGATTATTTCATACAGTAAGATCTTTGTTTACTATCCTTTTTGTAGCACTCCCAATCTACAATAATTGCTCGTATTTCCCATTTTTAATTTTTTCTTTCGGTCTATATTTACAGCCAAAGTAATGAAACACGCTCCAGTTCTATTGATAGCGATGGCGAATTAGATGTTCCACCTATTATGCGAACGATTTCGCAGGATGACCAAGCTTCAAATACGCCTGGTGCATTACGTAAGGTATGTAATGGAATTTCGTTTTGTTATTTCTCATTGGTAGCAGAGTGATTGTAAAACGAAACTATGACAATATAAAATTGAAAAACCTATATATTTTCTAGCGCACACCTCTATTGATGTCACACCATTTTTATTGTGTGCGTCCACATTTATCGGTAATGAAAACTGGAGAGTGAAAAAAATAAAACGTAAATTAGACTGTGGTTAGGGTTTCTTATCGCTTTTCCGAGAACTTTTTTTTTTCTTTTGCCAAAACAATATTTGTTTTATATATGATTCATCGCACATATTTGTGGTAGTCTGATAAATTATACACTGTTATTTATGTTTCTTTAGGCTAGGTGCTATTATTTATGTGAAATTGTTAAATGTATATCTTTAGCCAATTATATTTGCCGTTTTCTAATGGATAATTTCATGATCAATTTAACATACTGGCACGCAACTCTAGGGCTAGTAGCATGTTCTGCTGTTTCATTAGGTTTAGAAAACTGTACGTAAATAACACACGCAGTGATAATTTGATTTTAATGCATACTGATTAAGTGCGAATCATTTATCATATGATTTTAGTAAATAAAATTCTTCTTTCGTTTTTTTTTTTTTTTTTAAGTTGAGTAATATTGTGGTTTTTGTAATTTATGATATATGTAGAATTACATGCGTGGCATTAACGATACGAAATACAATGTAGCACAAGTCTAGATGTATCAACTTTTTGTTGCATATCCGTTGAGACTAGCAAGCGTCAAAAAAATTTTTAAAAACTTTACCTTGCCTCATCTAACAAAAGGAGAAAAATTCACGGACTAATGAATAAAATGAATTTTTAGAAGACAATTCTTCGTGACATTAGATTGTTAAAAACAAATTTAATATAACCAATGAATATTCTAAATAATCATCACACGCATTGGATGGATAGTCGTTATGCACAAGATCCAACCGCTAACCGATTGGGAAAATCTTTTTCGGATGAGTGAAAATATGGCTAAAATGAAAATTGTATTAATTTCAAATTACGAGGGGTGAAACCGGAATTTTTTGCAAAAAAAAAAAAAAACACTTATTGGTTGGAAATGAAAAGGAGTATTTTATTCAAAGTATAGCCCTTTGCTAGCTATACATTTTCCCCATCTCTCTGGTAATGTGTGGATGCCTCGCCAAAAAAACTGTTGGTTTTTTGATGAAAACCAGTCATCTAGCCATATTCGTACATTTTCGTAGGAAGTGAAGCGCTGCTCAGCAAGTACGTGTCCCATCGAAACAAATGGTAATTAGACGGACGGAGCCAAGTCTGGTGAGTAAGCGGTATGGGAAAGAATATCCCAACTGAACGACTCTATCATTTCCTTGACCAGTCTTGCTGTGTGTGATGGTGCATTGTCATGAAGCAAAATCACTTTGTTTTTTCTCTGCTGGTATTCTGGGCGTTTTTCACTCAAAGCTTGATTCAATGCAATCATTTTTTGTCGGTAGCGTTCAGTGTTAACGGTTTCACCAGGTTTCAGCAGCTCATAATAAATCACACCATTCTGATCCCACCAAACGCAGAGCATTGTTTTCCGGCCATAGCGATTTGCGCTTGCAGTTGATGTCGGTGGTTGGCCTGGAGTTACCCATGATTTTTTCCGCTTCGGATTCTCAAAATAAATCCACTTTTCATCGCCAGTCACAATTTGATGGAGAAATGACTTTCTTTTGTATCTGGCGAGCAGCATTTCGGAAGTGGTTTTTCTGTTTTCCTGCTGTCTTTCGTTGAGATCATGTGAGACCCATTTTCCCATCTTGTGGATCTTTCCCATGGCTTTCAAACGTATGGCGACGGCTGCTCGTGTTACGTTTAACTAATCTGCCAGTTGTTGTTGCGTTTAAGCGTCATCCTCATCCAACAATGCTTGCAATTTGTTGTCTTCAAACTTTTTCAGTGGTTTTCCACGTTCGTTTCTCACGTCAAAACTTCCACTTTTGAATTTTTTAAGCCACTCAAAGCACTGTGATTTACCAAGAGCATGATCACCGTAAGCATCGACATGCATTCGATGCGATTCAGCAGCAGTTTTCTTCAAATGGTAACAGAAAATTAAAGCTGCCCGCAAATCGTAGTTTCGCGGCACAAAGTTCGACATGTTCACTGTTATTAAAAACTATTCTGTCGTATGAAACTTGAAGTGTTATGAGTTGACAATCTTTGTCCGATGTCAAAACAAGAAAATGGCGCCACTGACGCGTGTTGTCAATAACAACATTGACCAGTGAGGCCCTCTATGATCAAATTCCGGTTTCATATTTACACCCCTGGTACACAGCTCAAGAGAAATAATTTTACCATTATTCATTTTTATTATTGAAACTTGGCGAGCTCACTTTCTTTGGTGACAATAGAGATAACTCAATGTTTTTCTTAACTTTTTTTTCCTTTCGTAATTTTTATGGAACAAAGCAAAATTAATTATCGAATAGTCGAACCAAGTTCATTTTGTGTGGTGAGTACAAATTCGTGTTTTTTCTAAACAACCACATGTAATCAGACTACCTAAAATAATTTTTTATTTGTAATCCTTTATGATTTCTTATTCAGCGCGCCTAAATTATAAGTATATTCGAAAATTAGAAAAATGCATTTTTTTTCGTTAAAAATTGAGAAAATACTACAAATTTCTCAACTGCTCTCAAAGAACCTGGAACAATTAAAAAAATAAATAAATAAAAAATAATTACCTTTTCCTTTTAACTGAACTCTGAAATCAATCAAGCAGAGAATATGGCTTTATGTAAAACAGATTTGTCTGTTTCTTAAATTTAAATTTCTTTAAGAACAGTAATTTTATATTAATTCCAGGAAAAGTAAAAATAGATGAATTCATAATTTCCAAAATTATTCTTGCTGAAAATATTTCGGAGAAATACCGAGAATTCTATTAATTCAAGCTCAAGTAACTCTACAAAAATGCATCGCTAAGAAAGAGGCGGCTACAAGCAATGAAACTATTCGTAGTGAAAAGATTACTTTTGAATGAGTGTGACCGAACGGCGTAACAGATAACAAGACTTTTCGACATTAATCATAGTATGTAGCTTAACGAGAAAACCATTGAATTATGACTGGTACAGTGAAACGCATAGGTTTATCTATATTAGTGGAGTTGTTGCACATTACTTAATTATTTATGAATAGTTATGTATTGATGATCAGAATTATAATTATATAACAATTTCGGCTTACGATAAAATGATACCTAAAGAAGATATTGTGTAATCATGAGACCAGAGGTTTATTGTGCAATATCTTAAGGCACTTTTACTTACTTACGATGGCACTACAGCCCAAATCGGTCTTGGCCTCCTGAATACTTCGTCTCTATCCATCTCGGTTTAGTGACCGCTTCCTCCAGTTTGAGAATCTTAGCAGTGGTTTGTTGTCTATGTCAATCGATTCCTCCCAGCGCTTTTGTAGTTTTCCGACCGGTCGTTGCCCATTGACTTTCCCTTTTAGTGTACGTTTGGGGATTCCGTCATCCATCCGCTCCACATGAAATTGTAGCTTCTTAAATTTTATGAGAGTTGACACATCTGGATTGTAGAAGATGGCATATAATTCTCTATTGTATCGTATACTCCAGATCGAGTTTTCTCTCGCTGGTCCAAGAATTCTTCTGAGAACCTTTCTTTTAAAGGCGTTCAGTAATTTTTCGGATGTCTTAGTTAAGTTCCACGTTTCTCTGCCATAACATAGCACAGGTCTTATAATTGTTTTATATATTTTAAGTTTAGTTTTTGATTATTGAAAAATTCGTCTTATTCGCCATCATAATCCTTTTAATTGCGTTGGATTCGCTTCCATCCTTCGATAAGTTTGCCTCTAGGTATACAAAGTTGTCTACGTTTTCTAGGTCTGATTCGCGTCTTTTTTCTAGTTTGTGTCCTAACTTTTAAATTGATTCAGTTAATACGTAGCCCCACTTCCTAATATACTTTTGCTTTAGTGTAATCCTAGAGTCCCTCATCTAAATGGATAATATGAAGAAAGTTTATATTTGATATTGAAAAGAATCTGAATTTGCCGTCGGTATGACTCCCTTTTAAAGTATCCTTTCAGTCGTGAGTATCCTGTTTGTATCCCTGTATAGAATCGAAAGCTACTGCTGGTCTTTTTTGGTAGATAGGCTTGATAAGAATTGCTTAGCCTGTCTTAGTTTTTGATTTTTCTATATATTATTTTTTTTTGATAAAGAAATTTGGTACCCCGCATAAGGCTTCTGAACCGGTAGAGTTGGCTGTGGATCTTTCCCTAGAAAGCAGGTCAACTTTTTCGTTACGATATCTTCGTGATCAAATAGATAATACGGAGAAAGTCTGGTTTTGGAACCAATAGAACATATTTTTTCTACACATTTCCACCAGTTTTGAGTTTACTGTACACAAAATCAGGCTCATTATTGGTTCCTGACAGACTGCATCGAGAATAATGTCTGTACATATCAATCAAATTCCTGTTAAGACCCCCTGTAGGGGCATAGGACAGAAACAACTCTCTTCCACAAGGCGCGATCCTGCGCATCGGCTTTAAGCTGTTGCCAGGACTTGTTTATTCCTCTGGCCTCCTGCTCAACTGCTCGCTTCCATGTGTTACATGGTCGACCAACCCGACGTCTTCCTTGAGGGTTATAATCCAGAGCCTGTTTTGCGATGTTTTGCTCTGGTTTCCTCAAAGTATGACCGATCCACTGCCACTTTCGCCGTTGAATCTCAATACCTATTTTAGTCTGGCGAGTTGTACTCCAAAGTTCGTCGTTGGAGATCACTTCTGGCCAGAATATTCCTAAAATGCGTCGGAGGCATTGGTTTACGAAAGTCTGTAGTTTCTTGGTAAGTCGAACGGTCACTTTCCACGTAGTACAACCATATAACAACACGGATTTGACGCATGCGTCAAAAACTCGCAGCTTCGTGCGAAGGGAGATCTCTCTTAACCTCCAGAAAGGGGAAAGGATACCGAAGGCCTGACGAGCTTTATTTAGCCGAGCCTCAACATCCTTTTCGGCTCCGCCGTCCATGCTGACAATACTTCCGAGATAGCAAAAATCTTGCACCTCTTCCACATCCTGTCCATTAAGAACAATCGGTGTGCTTGCGTTCGAACCCATGTGCATGTACTTGGTTTTACGCACATTTATTTTCAGTCCCGCCTCTTTGCATTTAGAATGCAACGAGCGAACATTTGACTCTAAGTCCGAACGGGTATGTGCAAGCAAACACACGTCATCAGCATAATCAAGGTGACTTAAGATGTTAAATAGTCTCCATTGAAGACCTTTACCTTCCCCACCTTCCAGTGCAGCTTTCAAGATGTCATTTATTACCACCAGAAACAGGGCTGGTGATAATATGCAGCCTTGTCTGACACCCGTTCGCACAGGGAAGCTCTCGGACAGCTCTCCTCTATGCAAGACGCGACACCTTGCATCTTCGTAGGATTCTTTAATCATAGCTATGACCTTATTTGGAATACCTCTCCTACGCAAAGCATTCCATATGTAATCTCGCTTAACGCTGTCGAAAGCCTTCTCGAAGTCCACAAACATGAGATGTAGTGGCGAACCCATTTCGGCTGACTGCTCTAATATTATCCGTAGGGTATTTGTGTGGTCGGTACAAGACGACCCTTTACGGAATCCAGCCTGATAAACTTCGAGAGTGCTCTCGACGACATCACTAATCCTATTGAGAATTACCTTAGCCATAATTTTTGATACGGCAGTAAGTAGACATATACCACGCCAATTGCCACAATCCCGAAGGTCGCCCTTCTTCGGAATTTTCACAATGACGCCCTCCTTCCATTCAGTCGGATATCTTCCATCATTCCACACCTTAGTGAAGAGTGGGAGGAGTATATCGGCTGTTATTTCCGGGTCCGCTTTGAGGAGTTCGGTTGCTAGTCCGTCTATACCTGGAGCTTTCCTTCCCGCCATTGACCGAATGGCGGAAACTATCTCTTCCTTATCTGGGGGATCGTCCCTAATAGAGGATTGTTGCGGTTGGATGTTTGGAAGTTGTTCTGTTTCCGGAATATCTTCATCTGACAAGATGTTTAAAATATCAGAGAAGTATTCCTTCTATCGTCGCAACTGGTGTTCACTCATATTAAGGAGAGTTCCGTTGACATCTCTCACCAGGTGGTTGGCGGTGAAATTCCTGTTCGTCAACTGTTTCATGATTTTAAATAGTGAATCCATATCCCCAAGGTAAGCCGCAGATTCTGCCTTGTTTGCCAGATCTTCAATGGCCTTTCTCTTGTCGCGTCTAACAGCCTTTTTAAGCTGTATATGAGCATCGCGGTAGTTCTGCCTCAAGTCGGGCGTTCGTTGGTTGACATCGGGTTGAGAGATGATTGCCAATTTGGCTTTTTTCCGATTGTCAACCTTGTCCCATGTGTCTTGCGACATCCAGGGCTTCTCACCGCTTTGCACATATCCCACAGATTCTTCAGCACTAGTTAGAAAAGTGTTTCTGGTCGCCTCCCAATTGGCGTCCAGTGTGCGCATTTCATGTTCACCCAATGTGGATGACTTTTCGCGTAGAATGGTGGTGTATTCGAGTTTTTTGTTGGGATCTCTGAGTTTATCCACATTAAGCTTGCGCTTCATTTGAAGAATTTGTGGTCGTCGGATAGCTGCTGTACACAATCTCAAGCAGGCAACCATCAAGTGGTGATCACTCCCCACGTCAGCTCCACGTTTCGCTCGCACATCGAGGAGACATCTTCTCCATCGGCGACTTATAGCCAAATGGTCGATCTGGTTCTGAGTAACACCGTCAGGGGAAAACCAAGATGTTTTATGATGACTCTTGTGTGGAAAAAGGGTCCCTCCGATGACCATTTGCCGAGCACTACAGAACTCCACAAATAATTCGCCGTTTTCGGGTCTCTTAATCCAAGGTCGTGAAGGGTCGAACCAAGGGTCACCATGCCTCCCCATGACGTGTTCTAGTCCAGTGTTGTCTGATCTAACCTGGGCGTTCATATCTCCCGAGATGATAATAATATCACCTCTTGGAACACGTTCGAAGGTGGCACTCAGTTGGCTATAAAACTCCTCTTTGTCACCAGATGTTGCGGTATTAGTTGGTGCGTAGCACTGCAGAATTGTGACGTTTCTGACACTGGTCCTGAGTACATATGGACGTGACATTTATTTCCGCTTGTAAAACGACCGGGTATCCTCGCCTAGAACAAGCTAGGTGGACAGAAATATTCTACGATTTGATTGTTCTGGTTATGATTAATAATATTTGGTTGTTTTGTTGAATAATTATGCGTTACGCTTGGGGAATGTTTATATTGGAGTGTGCAAGGGGTCGCGTTACTAGTAAAACCACCACCACTTTATTAAAATCGCGTTTTATTCACTATATTGCCTTCCAAATTCTAACTCTTTCGCTTTCGACTTCACCACGCGACGACCTAATCTCGACTCTATCGCTTTCCAATATTGGCTTCCGCTTTTACGAACGCCCGCCCTTTTTGTGTCGTTTTTTTCGCCTTTCACGCCGAATCATTTCCCCGTTAGTACAGATTTGTGGTTAATTGCAGACCTTGAACATTTGATGAGTGGTATGATCGGAATTCGTGTGCGTATATTTGTTGGTAGGAAATAACTGATGACGCAAACATAAAGCGAGCGACTAGGGCTGACATGTGACAATATTAAAAAACTTAAGTATGGAATAAAAAGTGTATTAAAAAAAATGGTAATAAAAAAAAATTTTACATAATAACTGGTATTATAGGAAATTTTGGCCTTTATGTGCAATACACAAACACTGTCATGGATGGAATGTTTACTGGGAATGAGAAGGTAGGAAGAGGAGTGTGAGATCGACCATAACGAGTGGTGAAGCTGGTATATTTTTCAGTTGTTCTGGCTGCTACTGACAAATATTTACAGATGTTATGAGGGACTAAACGATAGAAAGCGAATATAAATTTTCTGCTATATAGACCTTTTCACAGTGAAACTGTTTCACTTTTCATCGTTCGCTCATTTTATTTCGAATAATTTTTCATTCTCAGTAGCAACTGAAAATTTCGTACTTAAATAAACCGTGCTGCCTGGAGTGTGACTCGAACCCACAACCTATTGGCTGTGAAGCAAGCGAATTTATAAGTGCTGTGATCACAGCTCCTGTAACATCCCCATTTTCAATTTAATGTTAATGACGAATTAGAAGGTACATTTCTTAGAAGATCCCTTTACGCTTCAATTAAACGTTCAGTAGTTTTATCCAGTATGGCTTGAAGTTCAATTTAGTCGCGCGTTTCTGTCACAGAAATATGTTTATTTGAATGGTAACACAACTTCTTGGACTTACGTAGACTATGATAAGATGGAAACACTTGAAGCCCCGTCTTCAATAACCACATTTGCGTCTGTTTGTAAGATTGACTGGTACATTTAGAGTGTACGTAATAACACATGAGTCAAAAAGTCCCGGGCTTGACATGTAGGTGGCGCTGTTAGGGACAAATCCTTTTGCTTTTCTAGAAGTACCAACCATCACATGATACATTGATACCATATTGCACAAATGTGTTAAGTGCTATCTGTTGATTTTGAGATTAACGCATTTGAAACATTGATTTGCCTCAAAGTTTTTATCACCAATTCATCAGTTTATCACTTACCAAAACTAGAGATACTCCATGCACACCCACAAAACAACCTCTAAAAGAGTTTGGTCAATACCATAATACCAACAGTTCAGCATGAGTTTAGAAGTCAAGAAAGCAACATAAGAATTTGAAAAACAGTCAAACTTGTACTTTGCTTGAGTTTGCCGGTTTTCAAATGTATGGACATGAGCACAAACTTGCATTAAACTACAAGTTTTCGTATAGATTCACTTATTACAATCGAAGATAAATGACTTTCGTAAATAACAATTCATTGTCATTGTGTTTACTTGTTAAAAGAAAAAGAATGAAAAAATTCAAATTTCGGTCAAAATTTCCCGCGCAATCGCTGTACATGCATTGCCCAAACTTTATTAGGAGAGGAGTGTTAGTGTGTATTGAGTATATCTAGCCACAACTATGCATTCGATAGTACACATAAAAAACTTCATCTTGTCAGCTAATCTGATTTTCGTCAAATTTATCACTTAACACATTTATGTACTATGGTATCGACATGTCTAAATTACATGATATTTTGACCATTTCTTTACTACTTACAGTGGTTTTAGTCGTGGCAAACGCATTCCTCGGACTCAACATTGATCTCCTTGATTCGTCTGCTATTGTTTGAAATTCGTTTAGCAGCTTCAAAAGTAAGAGCGTACACCAAAGTCTTCTGCGGTTTTTTCTTGCCCGCCAATCTTAATGCCTGTTGTAAATCTGCCGATTCATTTCTGTTCGCTGTATCCATGCTGGGAAAGGATAACAACGCCAAGCTTTCAATATCCTGTGTAATAAGTTGTTTGGTCTTATCAGTTTTCTGCAGGGTCTTATCAGTTTTCTGCACACGGTTAGGAAATTCCGTTTTATATGTTTCCCGCATGTGATCTCCACCCTATCGAAGGTTCATAGTCTGTACTACGAACTAAAAGTAGCTTTGTTGTTTGACTGTTGTGGTCTGCAAGATTTCGGCCGCAGATACCCGTAATGCCAATATTAAGGCTGTCGTTCGCTCCCGATCTGACTAATGATTGTTGCTGGCCGCCGCCTCAAATTGGGTCTTAGGTCCAAGGTGTTTTACCATCGAAGAATGGCGCCTTTAGGGTTTTGTGGACCACGCTTTCGGACTTAATGACACCGGTTGTTTTCACCACATCGAAGTCCCTTTTTGGTCGCCCTACTTCACTGGTGATGTTTTCAATCCTTTCGGCATTTTCGGTGATTCTCTGCTCTAGAACCGTTCGTTGTTCCAGAGGTTTCGCGTCCAATTGTGCTCTGTTGATCCATTCTATTGTTGAGATCTCTAGCTATTTCGCTTGGTTCTGCTGGTTCATTTTAATTATCATTTGCTGCATCATCGAATCTATCGATCGAGAAGTTTCCGCTACACTTTCTTTGTCAATTTAATGCATGATTTGTTGATCGACTTCCTGTTCGATGGGAGACTCCCAGTTTTCGACACTGTGTCCCTCAGCTTCTAACGCGTCTATCATCCGGGCTACGAGTTCTGCCTTGTTCCCGGCTGTAGGCTACGCAATTTTACCGATTCTCTCTTTCAGCTCGGACACTTTTTTTGGTTCTCTTTCTGGCAATTAAAAGAGATGAACCTTCGAATGCAAATCATGCATCAAGTCCCTATTGTTATGCGGTTTTAGCAAACGAAAGTAACAATTTTGAGGCGTGAGTAAGAACGAATTAGTCACACAACATAGTTTGAACATACAAGGCAAAATATCACTAAATGGTTTTTTGGTTTTAAGAAAAGTTAGTTGGAAGTGCGCGCTGATCCGGGCGGTAAATTTACTTAAATCAGCACTGATTGAACGCACCCCCAATAGCCAAAAAGACGTATAATGCCGTTTCTTTCCCGAAGATCAATTTTGAAATGTTAGTTATAGTCCGAAAAAAAAACGTTTCCGTTGGCTTATCGGCCTGGTAGGTATATTAGTGCCTAAGTAGACGTGTAATCCTAAATACTGTTTGCTTCTAGCAGTGTTCTAGCATCTTTTCCATTGTTTTAAGAAGAAAAGAGGTGAGGCAGATGGATTTATAGGATTTCAGATCCTATTCCGATATGTTGATTTTCTCTATGTGGGAAGAGTAGACCTTCAATCCCGAAATAGCGACTTTAGTTAAGACCCGGATTTGCTGTAAATGAAGAGTTGAGAATGTTCGGTACCAGTTTTTCCTGTTGGAGCTGTTTTCTGCCATGAGCTCAGGCGGTACTTCTGTAATTCAGTTTTTGGCTACCCGAAACGTGCTTATGCAGCTTTGTTGCTGTTTTACACTCTTCATCCGTGGAGAGTCCACTGATGGAGCGTATGATAAAGTTTGACCTTTTCGAAATGGCTGGCTTATATTACAACTCTTAAAAACTTTATCTAGCCTTCACAGAGGTTGCTCGAAGTCCTTTGTTTTTCAATTTCCTATTTATAAGTCCTTATTTCTTTATTGTACTTGGTAAAAGTTGATTTTTACAGTCACCATTACGCTCCGCCTTTTTAAAAAAAATTTCTGACTTATCTTTGCATAGACTGGTTTTTGGCTTATATAGCTTTTTAGGTCTTTTACTATCGCGTATGCGTCCCGTGTTTTATTTTTTTTTCGTACATTGTTTGTATATTGTCATTATCGTACTTCCTTTGTTTTCGCCTGCAGGGCTTTTTCGCGTATCGCCTAAGCTCGTCACATCTATCTTTTTTGGCTGGTGTTGGTCGTTCAGTAAACATTTTGTAAGCCTCGTTCTTTCTATCTACTGCATCGCGACATTCTTGGCAGAACCAGTCATTATTTTTTGACCGCGGTTAATATCTTAATATCTCTTCTGCGGAGGATTTTACACCATATCGTATTCTCGTCCACATATTTACATATTTTGTAAATATCGCGATGTGGGAAGCATATGAAGCGTAGTATCATATTCTTGATGCTAGCGAAATCACTAAAACTCTGGCGTTGGTTATGGCGTGGAGACTGTGCCCTCCTAAACCGTAGCCCATCCAAAATTCATCAGATCAGGCGATTAGTGCGAGTAGAACAATCTGGAAAATGTCCTGGACATTGTTCATTGTTGCTAAATGATTTTAACATTTCATCGAAAAAAACACACATTGCTTGCTTTCATTCAATGTTTATATTTGCTCTGTTTTCTTAACTATTGCCATTACAATCTACTTACCTTCGAAGCCGCAATTCATTTAAGACTTACAAATTTATTTTCAATACTTACAGATATCCGGAAGTCTTCGTGGTTCGAAAATCCGTTCAATCCTTGATAGTATTATTAGAAGCGAATCGCTCTATGTAGAATGCCTAAATAAAATGGTGCAGGTAATTTTTTCCAAAAAATAAAACATAGCAATTTTACTTACAATTTCCATTGCAACTAGTATAAACGTGCAATTCATGCAACTCTGGATACATCCCAACCTGTGATAAAAGAAGACGAAGAGAACACAATATTCTTTAAAATTGATGATTTATATGCGGCCCATACCGATTTTCTCGCCAATTTAAAACTGAAAGCAAATCAAGATTTGGGTGATATATTAGCGGGTGATATATTAGTGGGCGATGCATTCAAACGGCTCGCCGACATAATCGATTTGTACAGTTCATTTCTACACAATTATTCGCAAGCAATCGAGACTATTAAAAAATGCAGTGCTAATAATCCGCAATTCAAAAATATCGCATCAACAATCAAATTGAATTTACATAATGAGCAATCATTGACGCTAGAGGATTTACTGCACAAACCAGTCGCTCGCGTTCAAATCAATGCTTTAGTTTTCAACGATTTACTGAATGAAACACCAACAAAACATCCCGACTATCAGCCTCTTCGTCAGGCACAAAAGACCATTCATGTATTCCTCAAGCAATTGAATGTAGTTCCTTCCGAATCGAATCGTAATCTTCGTCGAATGGTGAAGCATTCGTTTATTGTTGAATTGGTCGATGGACATCGTAAATTACGACATTTATTTTTGTTTAACGATGCTATCGCCTGTGCCAAATATAAAGCGTCGGGACGCGATCGTTTCGAATTAGAATTGAAATGGTTCATTCCGCTGAAGGATATCTTAATATTTGAAGAAGATATTGCCGCGGAACTGAAAGAATCAAGTCCGGCAAATATTTTACAGTTGAAATCACAAGCGTGTACTGTACGCGATCAAATTCTAATGGACGAGAAAGACGAGAAGAAAATCAAGAGTAATGGTGTCAGGATGGGCGACAAGCATCGACGGAAATTGGCCGATCTGGAAGGACAACTGGTACTGGCATCACCGAATCTTGTTTTTCGTATCGGCAATAAGGCGGCCAATAATAAAACAATGACGTTTTTCTTGAGCTCTGAATTCGAACGGACGCAATGGATCGAATCCATTATTTCATTACAAGTAATTTTTCCGTTACCTTTTCACGTAAGCGAACATCAAAATAAATTTCCACAATTTTAACTTTCTAGCAATCGTGTAATATTCATGGATCGAGCACTGTAAACTCTCTAGAAATTCAAGCTTTCGTATTGGCAATGCAAGGTCGTATTAAAAGTGAAATGGGATCGTATCTGATGAGAAATCGAGACGATGAAAGTCTTCTAGTCGGCGATCTACATATTACAATTCAAGGACTGACCGGACTAGAGCAGCCAGCCGACATGTACATTTGCATAGAAGTCGATTCGTACGGACACTATTTTCGTAAGGCAAAAACGAAAATGGTTTGTCGCAGTACGAGTCCATTGTGGAATGAAAGTTTCGTTCTCGAATTGGAAGGCAGTCAAAATGTTCGAATACTTTTATACGAAGCACATGATCGTCCGATTCTGAAAGCTAAACATATCCTGAAGGTAAATGATAACATAGTAATAATAAAAATCTAATCCGAAAGTAATCAATCATATTTAATCGAAATTAAAATTTTAGCTTAGCAGATCATGGCTACAAGAGTCGCCTTTAAATAGGCCAATTAAAATGACTGAAACAATTACTTTGAGTACAACACTGCGATTCGTACCGGGCGAAGTAACTTTACGGCGTGTGCCAACGTCGAAACCTGGAGCACTTTTTGGGGCCAAAATGTATCAAGTTTTGAAGTATGTTGTTATTCGAAAATGAAAGTGAAACTTTTCGGAATAAATAATCCTCTATTAAAAATTTCAGACGAGAAAAACGTGACATTCCATTTATAATAAGTGCATGCATTCGAGAAGTAGAACGACGCGGAATGGCTGAAGTCGGAATCTATCGGGTTAGTGGCTCAGCATCGGATTTGGCACGACTTAAGAAGTCATTTGAAACAAGTAAGAAACAAGAGTTGTTTTTGTTTTTCAATCGATTGTATTATATTGATGAAATTTGAGAAAAGAGGGTTGGAAGGACGTATTATTTGATAGCAGGAAATTTACTATGGAAAGCTACACAGTGAAAGAAAAAAATAGAAATCGTTGAATTTATTACGAAAATTTGCATTCAATTGCAGCTACGATGCGCAAAATTCGAGCAAATTTTTATTGTAATCATGTGCCTTCTGAGACGTGCGTGCGCAACCTAATCAAAAAGTTCCATGAGACTAGCTCAGAGCAAGATGTGAAGAGGCCGAAACGACTTCTCCCGGGACGTTCGACAGAAATATCGCCGCAGTGAAGGAAAGTTTTGAAAACAACCCAAATACAATTCGTTACCGTGCTCAAGAACTCGATCTCTCCACGTCCACACTGCAGCGAATATTGGCGAAAGATTTGGCTTTGCATGCGTACAAGATCCAATTGACTCAAGAACTGCAGCTGGTGAACCACCAGCAGTGCCTTACGTTCTCTGATTGATTCTTAGAAAACATGAATGATGATGGTGATTTTTCCAAAAAAAAAAAAACGTGTATTCTGACGAAGCTCATTTTCACATTCGCAGTTATGTTAATAAGCAAAATTGTCGCATTTAGGGATTCGAAAACCCGCGAGTAATTCAGGAGATGTGAACGCACTCACGCACTATTTGGTGCGGATTGTGGGCCGGAGGCGTCATAGGGCCGTACTTTTTCGAAAATGACGACGGAAGAGCCGCTACAGTCAATGGAGAGTGCTACAGCCGCGTGATAAACATTTTTTTGTGACCGGAGATGGAGTATATGGATACGGACGACATGTACTTTCAACAGGATAGTACTACGTGCCATACAAGTTCCGAAGCAATTTAGTTATTGCGCACGAAGTTCCCTGGTCGCGTTATTTCGCGTTTTGGGGACATGGAGGGACATCTGTTTACTTGTCGAAAGGAGTCATATTGGGATTGAAAGCGGTTACATCTTGGAGTGCACATTTGATGTTGTCAGAGTTCTCACGTACTGCGGGTGGCTGAGTCTTAGGGGCAATTGACCAGCGGAATTTGTTTGTTTGGGTATTGGTAATAAAGAGGAAGTTTTCGAACATAGAAAGTTCGGTAGGCTCTTTGCAATCAGTTGAAGGGTTTAGATCTTCCATGCCCCATGGACACGCAAGTTTCAGGGTCTACCTGGTAATCCTAGGGTTTACATGCCTTTTGTTGAGTGTGAGCGTAAGTGAGTTACAGTTAGTGACAATATTGAACGGTATGCCTTCTCTGTAGACGCGGAAGCGTCTCATGGCGTATATAATAGCCACTGTCTCAAGTTCAAAGCTGTGATAGCGAGATTCAGCTGGAGTAATTGCTTTAGAAAAGTATAGGACTAGGTGAAACTTGCCGTCGCCTTGTCTTTACTTCAGCATTGCTCTGTATCCGACTATATTCGCATGGCAATGTAACTCGGTTTCTCTCTTTGGGGTACATATCGCTAGAAGAGGGGCCGCGGCTAGTTTCTCACGAAAGTTATAGAATGCGGAGACACATTCGTCAGTCAATTTGAATACAGTTTCTTCTCGTGTTAGGATATGTAGTGAGCTGGATAGCTTTGAGAACGAGGGTATGAACTTACAGAAATAAGCAAAAACACTTCGACACTTCTGAGATTCTTTTGGTTTCTCAGTAACGGGTATTGTTTAATAACTGTTATATAAGCGTCACTAGAGCGTACCCCCGCAAGGGGGTAGTTGTAGTATGAGGTTTTACCAATTCCTGCAACTATCTTTGGAGTTAGCGACTCCACGGACCTGAGCTAACTATCCCCCTCTGGGATGGGGGCTGTAGAATTCACCCACAGCCAGTCCTGCTTGCCCTAAAAATGGCAAATGGACACTCACTGGATCATGGGCTTATCACCCGTGATCTTAAGACCTAAATGATACGAGAAACAGATACATCGCCTCGGATACGGACTGATTCTACGGTAACGACTTTTGGCATTCGAAAACGGACTATGATTGGCTTAACAAGTCCTGGCAACAGCTTAAAGCCGATGCTCAGGATCGCGCCTTGTGGAAGAGAGTTGTCTCTGTCCTATGCCCCTATAGGGGGTCTTAACAGGAATTTGATTTGAGAGCGTATTCCGGAGGCGTTAATCGAATAGGCTAAGTATTCTATTTCCTTGTATACGACCTTCCATTTGCTCATTTTGAATTCTGGGTTCTTTTCGGCGGCTCGCCTTAGGACTTTGGCTACTAACTGTGGAACTCGAAAGAGGCTGTGAGAAAAAGTATGTCATCCAAGTAGATCACGGCAGATCCTGCCTCTGAGCACATCACATATGAAGCGTTGAAAATCGCGGAAAGGTTTTCAGGCCGAAGGGCATCTATTCAAAGTGGTCAATGTGGGTGGCGAACGCTTTACATTTAACTGACTCAGAGGATATTTGACCTGATGAAATTCATTCCTAAAGTCTAGAATGGCGAGGAATTTTTTCCTTCTCAATAATTCACGCAATTTTCGATTAGCGACAGTGGAAAGTTACCTCGTACAGTCAGTTTGTTTAGAGCCCTTTAGTCTACACATCCTCAGCTCACCGCTCTTCTTTTTTACTAGCACAATCGCGGAGGCATATGTGGACTTGCTGGTCCTGATTATCCCTTTCAGCAAGAGGTCATCAGTAATGTACTGCGGACCGTTCATAATACGTCGAGGCATAAAGTAGAATCATTCGTAAGATGTATTTTCATTTCGTACTCATGCGGAATTGTCAGAACTTTGGAATTCAAGTAATTTTCATTTATTCTGGTTTGAAAGGCTTCGCTATCATTTCTGCCTAAGCACGGGTTTACATCAGCGGTGGTGCTAGGGTCGCATGGTAGAATAGCAAAGGCATCAGGGCATATCATACATTTTTTTTTTCTTAACACCAATGTTGGCAGAGGTTCCGTAAGTTTTTTTTATATTCGGCTTCTTCATTAATTCTATATTATGTTTTTTTTTTAAATTCAATTAAGTACATATTAAATATGTGCAGGAAGTTGCGCCCGTAGGACCATGGCCATGGGCATAATAGCGTCCGGTATGACTAGTAGAGGAATTCTTTTACATTTATTCCTAAATACAATTTCGCATTCTACTTTGCCATCAATCTGAAGTTGAGTATCACCGAGGCCGCGGTATTTTGAATTAAACGTATCGTTGCGAATTGGCAGCGGTACAGCGGATTTCTCAATAAAACTAACTGGATTGGCGGTGTCGAACAGGGATAAACATTCATTAGATATTTACTATCTTTCTTATTAATAGCAAATGCAACATTTATCGTATTTATTGCCCTGGAGATACCTCGCGAGTCAGAAACTACGACTAAACTCGATTAGTATATCTCTCCTAAGGCCATCGTGGGTGGTTGCACGGGTGGCCTGCAGAAATGCCTTGACTGTGCCGATAAGCAAGCGTCGGATACTCAAAAACTTCGTCTGCTCGCTGGGTCCAACTGCTGCGGAAAATTCCTCAAAATCGGCGATGATGTCATATGCATTACAGCCACTAAACTTATTAACCGAATGTTCGAAGTCTATAAGATCCTCCGACTACCGGGTGGCGGCTGGCAGTTCGTCCATCTCTCTCTCTTTTCTCATCCTCAGGAATGCAATTTCTTTATCGATCGAGTCTTTTTTAGAGGTGGCGGTGGTTTGGGGCACCTTCGCGACTTAGGTAGGCGTAAGGGTGGCAGTAGATGCGAGGGCGACTCGTAGAGCGATGGCGGCGGCGGGTGCAGAAGTGGCAGCGACCTGGACAGAAGAGTGTTGGGGGGCGGCGATAGATGCAAAAGCCGCGGCGGTCAAGGCGGAGGTGTTGACAGCAGCGGTGACAACGGGACTGCAGTTGTCAGCAGAAGTGGCTACGGTGATTAAAAAGCCTGTATCAGCGGGTACAATAGTCGTGGCGGCAATATCGGCGTCAGTTTCTGACACATCGTCAATTGCGAACGTGTTGGCAGCGATAGCGACATCATCATCTGAATTTACATCGGGAAATATTGGCTCGATCTTATCAATATTGGTGCTCTCGGGTGTTTCACTACGTTGAGCTCGTTCCATAATATCCAACAATCGTAGCTGGGCTACAGTTGCTATTCGTGTCGGCTCGACTCCCGCCAAATTTAGGGCGTCTATCAGTTATTTGTTTCCAAGTCGGTTCGTCATTTCTTTTGCCTTTTCGCGTGGCAACACCACACCTGAGTTGATTTAAAAATCATCGACTTTGAGTGCGCACCAATTATTAGGGGTTGGAATTAATTCGTAGCGTTTTTTTTGCAAAGTTTGATGGTTTATTCTGAAAATATTATTACAGTGGTATTATTGAAAGTATTGTTCATCGTTTTCTACTACCTTTTTCCATCTTTCTGGCAAAGCACGAATACCACGTCGAAAAAATTCTTCGTCTTTAGATTCGATGAATGAATCGATCCAATTCTTGGTACTTTCGTAGTTGTCGAAGTGCTGCTCTGACAAGCCATTCGCCATGGACTAGAACAAGTGGAAATCTGATGGAGCGATGTCTGGTGAATATGGCGGGTGGGATAAAACTTCCCATTTCATCGTTTCTAAATAAGTTTTCACCAATTTTGCAACATGGGGTCTGGCATTGTTGTGGAGTAAAATCACCTTTTCATCTCGATCCTTAAATTGGGGGCGCTTTTCTTTTAATGCTTTGCTCAAACGCATCAGTTGACGTCTGAAGATAATTCTCATAATAGATTACACCGAGCTGGTCCCACCATATGCACAGCATGATCTTCTTTCCATGAATATTCTGTTTTAGCGATGATGTTGATGCATGACCGGGCAAACCCCACGATTTTTTGCGCTTAGGATTGTCGTAACTCACCCTCTTTTCGTCGCCAGTGTCGATGCAAAAATCTCTTCCTTGCCTGCCGTTGAAGCAGTTGCTCACAGATGACTAAACGCCGTTCGACGTCCCTCGGCTTCAACTCATGTGGGACCCACTGCTTTTGTATCATTCCAAGGGCTTTGAGGCGTTTTCCAACCGTCCATGAGTCAACTCCAAGCGATTCTGGCAACTGTGCAAGCGTTTGAGACGGGTCTTCATCGAGCATTGTCACCAATTCTTCATCTTCAAACTTTTTCGGCTGTCCGGGACGCTCCTTGTCTTCCAAGCCAAAATTTCCATTTTTGAACCGAGCGAACCACTTTCTGCACGTTTGCTCAGCTAGAGCATATTCACGTCTACTAAAATGCGATGACTTTCCGCGGCACTTTTCTTCATGTAGAAGTAATGAAGCAACACTCTCCGCAAAAACAGATTTTTGGGCACGAACGTTGACATGTTTGATGACGAACAAAAAAATGTTATAAACTCGATAAAGAAATGTCGTTCAGTGGACTAGATGCGCCATGACAGTAGCTTTATGGATAATATTTTCTTTTGTATATGTGACTACGGATACTTGAGTAACGCCACCTTTTGTAAAACGCTACGAATTAATTCCAACCCCTAATAATTTTTTAGGTCTTCCCTCATCAACATCTCAGCGTCTTGTTCATTTTTTTCTATCTATTCGTTATTTTTGTAATCCGGAATAATTGCTCCGATCCAAATTCGAAATTTTCTCTAAATATTATTATCATTTTTCTTATAGATGCTTACGAAGCTGAACAACTTCTCAAAGAGGTCGACATTCATTCAGTTACGGGCATTTTAAAATCGTACTTAAGAGAATTGCCAGAAGCTCTATTCACCGATTTATTTTATCCGAAATTCTTCGAAACATTCAATCAGTTTAGTAATATTAATGAAACTTCCCGAATAATGGCACTGTTGGCGATTTTCGAAGAACTACCGCAACCAAATAAATCATCAATTCTTCATATTTTAGATCATTTAATACGGTAAGTTTTTATTATGTTCGATAATGCGTGGAGTTACTCGAAAATGTTTCGCAATTTAATCGAAAAAAAAATCATTTTCCTATTCCATATTTTCAGAGTTCATCAACAAGAAACCGAAAACAAAATGTCACTGCACAATTTAGCAATGGTATTTGGTCCGACACTATTACGACCGGGCCAAACGACTACAAAAACAAAAGATTTGCTTGCATCAAGTACGGTTGACGTGATGGCACAAGCTGGAATTCTTTATTGTTTCCTGCAGTCACGTTTAAAACGCGATTAAATATGCTGCATTTCGAAAATTGCATTTTAAATATTAATTTTCATTTTATTTTTTTTTTTAATTTTATTTACATTTTTGCTATTTTTACCTGTAAATATTCTTATTAATTCATTTTATTATCGTTTAGTATTAAATTTAAAAAGGAAACGAGAGAGAAAGATAAAAAGAAGAAATGATAACTAATGTATTATTATTTTTATAATTTTGAATAATTTTACTTTATTTTTTTTTTATATACATCAAACATAATTGAAATCATTGAAGTATTCAAAAAAAAAAACAAACAAAATAGAAAATATTAAAAATACATTGCTATACATAATTGTATAAGAAAATCTATTTAAATATATAAATTAAAAAAAAAGTAAAGACAAAAATACAACTACACAGTAAAAAAAAGCCAAACGTAAGTTTATGTTTCACAATATTGATGTTTTTTTTTCTTGAACAGAGAAGTTATCTTGCTGCCATTAGAATTGTTTTTGCGTCATTTTATTTAACATTGATTCCAGATTTTGTCATAATTAGAAATGGCTCTATTGACTGCATATTGGTATTTGGCGAAATCGCATATTAATCGGAAGAAAATGATGATTTGTTGAGTGGATATTTAAAATTATAAACAAGACAACAAAAATTTAATGAAAACAAACTTAACATAAGAAAAATTATTGTCTCGGAAGTATTACTGGTGCAAACAATTACACATTGAATATCTTTTCTTTTTATTAATAATTATTGTAAATCAGTTAATTGATTGTCTAGTCATGTAAAGGATTGCACACATATTTAATAATATATTATCATATTTTTTTTTGTTATCACATTATTTTTTACTTCACTTAAATAAAATAATTATGGGTTTTGGGTCGTCGTATGTAATCACACATTTATACATATAAAAAAAAACACGAGTGTAATTTAAGTTCACGTAAATTACGTAATACATAATATTCATGTAAATTAATTTTTTTTATTGGCTTAACAAAAATTTACATCGTATTTATACACAGACTAATATTATTCCACATAGTGTACAATTAGTTGAGTTTCTTTTATTGCAAAAATAAATTATATTAAAAATTATAATGGTCTTGTAAACAAATAGGAAAACAATTTTTTTTAGAAGATGATCAAGAAATGAAATGAAGGTTACTACCACGAGTAAGCAAAATGAGGAACGGCCAGTCGCCGCTTTTCCCAGAATATATAATATTCAACAATTTCAGAGTAATATACAGCAAATTATTTTCTCCTATCTTCCCTTAGTCCGTTAATTCGTATTTTTGTTCTGTTTTACTTTCTTCCTTCCTAAACTGAATACAATGTACGCTGAAGTATTACAGGAAGACTCCCAAGTCAAGTTTGGAGCTTCAAAAACAATCGATTAGGTGTAAGAAAATATTTTCTTCTGTTGTATTGGTGTTGTTTAAGATAATAACTTTCTCTGCAGCTATTAAGCAAATAGCTACATACTGAAAACGGGGAGATGTGCTCTGCTATATTTGTTCCGAAATGCTATTAGCCAGTTGAGTTTTTTTTTTTTTAACTTAGGGGTCACCCTTTAATACTGTAGCGTACAATCCAGTCCTCAAAGCGGACCCGGAAACAACAGCCGATATACTCCTCCCACTCTTTACTGAGGTGTGGAATGAAGGAAGATATCCGACTGAATGGAAGGAGGGCGTCATTGTGAAAATTCCGAAGAAGGGCGACCTTCGGGATTGTGGCAATTGGCGTGGTATATGTTTACTTACTGCCGTATCAAAAAATATGGCTAAGGTAATTCGCAATAGGATTAGTTATGTCGTCGAGAGCACTCTCGAAGTTTATCAGGCTGGATTCCGCAAAGGGTCGTCTTGTACCGACCACACAAATACCCTACGGATAATATTAGAGCAGTCAGCCGAAATGGGTTCGCCACTACATCTCATGTTTGTGGACTTCGAGAAGGCTTTCGACAGCGTTAAGCGAGATTGCATATGGAATGCTTTGCGTAGAAGAGGTATTCCAGATAAGGTCATATATGATTAAAGAATCCTACGAAGATGCAAGGTGTCGCGTCTTGCATAGAGGAGAGCTGTCTGAGAGCTTCCCTGTGCGAACGGGTGTCAGACAAGGCTGCATATTATCACCAGCCCTGTTTCTGGTGGTAATAAATGACATCCTGAAAGCTGCCCTGGAAGGTGGGGAAGGTAAAGGTCTTCAATGGAGACTATTTAACATCTTAAGTCACCTTGATTATGCTGATGACGTGTGTTTGCTTGCACATAACCGTTCGGACTTAGAGTTAAATGTTCGTTCGTTGCATTCTAAATGCAAAGAGGCGGGATTGAAAATAAATGTGCGTAAAACCAAGTACATGCACATGGGTTCGAACGCAAGCACACCGATTGTTCTTAGCGGACGGATGTGGAAGATATGCACTAGGAAAAGCGGCCGCAAGTAGTGCATTCCACATTTTGGTTGTTCGAGGTAGAAACGACTGCCTGTATTTCACTGTACGTGATTTGGGTGACTCAACCGTATGCTCATGAGAGCGTTCAAAAGCACGAGTATTACGCGAATTTATATGAAGGGGGGACAAATTTCATGTCTACAGTGGCCAAATATCTGTAGTAGATGGTGAGTACCCCGATATTTCTGCGATGTCCAAGGGATTCTAAAGATGCCGTTATGATATCATCTCAAATAAGTCGAAATGCAAATCGCTGAATGCGATCCAGTACCTTTAGATGTCGTGGCCTGATGTATGACTTGCAGATGGTTGCAAGATCAAATGGTGTAAAATATTTCTTGCACCTTCGGAGAAAGCCTAAGCACTTGGAGGCGTCTAAAACTACACTGTGGATGTGCTGGCTTCAGTCAAGTTCTTTATTAATTTGCATAGAAATTTGTGGTAGAAATTTTCCGAATGATCAAGCGTTACACCATCAAAGATTAGGTTAGACACTGAAATGTCGTATTTAAGAGAAAGATGAAAGGCTTGTATTTTAGCAGCATTAAACTCTATTCAATTCCCGGCACTTAATATGCATAGAAGACTGGTGCGCCTCAATAATTGAGTCAAAACAGTGAGTGTTTTCAAGTGTCCTGTCATCTGCGAAGCTGTGAATTGGGTTGATAGTCGACGGCAGAAGGGCGTTAATAAAGATTAGAAATAAAATTGGTAATAAAACGGAGCCTTGAGAAACGTCGGAATTGATAGGAAAGGGAGTCGAAGAGACGGCATCTAAAACAACTTGTATGACGCGCTTCGATAGAAAATTCTCAAGCCATAACAAAAAAAAAACATCAAAGCCAAATGCTTTGAGCTTAGAAAGTAGGGATTTATGCCAAACTAAAACAAACGCTTTTGCAATGTCTAATGCAAGTACTTGGCCTTCGCCAAATTTATGTATGCAAGTATTCCAGCGTTCAGTTAGGTAAACCAACAAATCACCTGTCACCATATTGGCGATCGTCTATAAGTTGATTGCTCTCCAAGTATTTTGGTTGAAGCAGTTTCCATAATTTTTGACAGCAATAATTTGCGGGGTCCGACTTGCTTCCCTTCTTGGGTATAGGCTGCACATGTGCTTGTTTCCAGCTATTTGGGATTTTCCTGAAGAGTAGAGGTCAGAGTTTCGGCGGAACTAAAAGCTCCAGCATAAAAAAGGGCGTACTGTTTTTTACAATACAATATCAAAGTGTGCAATAAGTCGCTGGATTTCAATTAAAAATAAACAAATACGCTTTTAATTTAAAAATTACCACAAATTTTATTTTTCGCTTTAAACGTTAATTTTAAAGATTTTTCGTTCACTACACCGCTCTTTCTCTTCCAAAGCTTCGACTGCCTCCGTCGACTAATCGATCTCGACCATCACTTTCGCGTTCTAATCTTGACTTCTAGTCTCCACTGTCAATTACACTACGTATTCGCTTGCTGAATTCTGCCTCGATCACAGGACTTGTTGTACTCTGCCTGACGATCACAAGATTTACCCGCTTACTGCTGAGCTCCGCCTCGCTCATCCTGGTCGATAACCGCACGACACTCGATTGCACTCGCCCGACTCCTATCCTCAATTATCAACTCACAACTGACTGCTCATGTTCATCCAAAAATGTTCGCCTTTTTATTTTGCTCTTGTCGGTCGAATCATTCCCCATGCCGTGTGGATCTTTTCTTTCTCGGTCGAGCGCTGTTAATTGCTTCTATAAAGCATTTCATCATCGCTCGAATCTTTTCCCATTTTCATGAGCCCATACGTGTGGTTGTTATTGCGTTCTTTACAGCATTTCATCATCGTCCGAGTCGTTCTGTCGCCCGATCGTTGCCGTTACTTTCTTGGTAAAGACCTCGCAGGTGGCTCAGCATTATTTTGTTCTTGTTCGATTCTCTTGTCGTTCGAGTCTATACGTATAATTTGCTGGTTTTTAGGCGTTCATAAACAGTCGCCCGAGTTCTCTTTCGGTTGAGATTAATTGTTGCTCTTTCTTTGGTAATTCGTATATTTGTTTGAAGTCCTTGACATTCCAATCAAGTTGCATAGCGTTTCTTTCGGTGTTCGTACGCGCATTAATTTGCTGGTAAGCAAGTAGAATGTCAGCTCTCGCATTACCTTCGAGTACAGTGGAAGACCGCGGATATTTGATGAATGACTAGTGTTAACGTGCAACAATATGTAAGAAATTTCGACTAGTACGGAATTTTAGGGGAGAGAGTGAACAGTCAAAAGTACAACTTAACAATGTTCTTGAATATCGAAAAAAAACGTTACTATGAATCAATCAAACCACATACAAACCCAATATCTGTTACAGTAGAGACAGATGTAATGATTTGATACTTTCCTATGGTTTGGTTGGCTGGCATGGCGAATTTTGAAAGTTCCTATGTTATAAATCATGCTATCTGAAGAACGCAGCATAACTGCCAATAATGTTACAGTCTCTGCAAAGTGCTGCCACGACATTATTTTTAAGTCTTCATTTCTACAAAAGTAAAAAAAACTATGCAGTGCAGTAGAATATTTGGAGTTTTTCATTTTGAATTTTTCAAACAATTTATTTCAAAACTGTTCGTACTTTCTCAAGTTGTGATGTTAATTGGGAAATGAAATCAGCTTCAATGAGAATGTTTTACAAAAATATTGGAATTGTTTAAAAACATATTGTACATAAAAACCTAAAATTCTTTACAGCAATATGTTTCAAACTCCAGCTCCTACTTAATTAAACAAATAGCGGATCCAGGCATTAGCAAAGCTTTGAAGACGTTTTTCTCGAAATGGCATTTTCAAATCTGCATCTTAACACATGAAATACTGAATCACTCAAATTGGAAGGATATTTAAATAGTAAGAATTATGAAAGTAGCTTTTGGCGATCGATTCAAAATTCTTCATTGAATTAATATTTTTTGGATTCAAACTTTTGATAAAAGTATAATTTTAAAACGAGTGCAGTTTCTTCAATAAAGCGTTGTACTACCAGGAACTCCACGGTTCAACTATTAAAAAAAGAAACATTATCTTGATGTTAGTTCAAGACTCAAGAGGCAATGAATAATTTACTGCATAGCTTTTGTAGGGTTTTTCAAGTACTTTCTGTGGACGATGGTCGGTAGTGCTGGACATAAAAAGGGAATACATGTACTAGGATGAGGGATAAGAGGTGTCGCGGACTCGGTGGGACACGTTGCGAACGTGTCCGTCAGTACCACAGTATAACCAGTAGAATAACTCTGTATATTGCCTTAGCACAGGCCCACTTTTTCGGAGTTAATGTCATCAAAATTCGGAGGTCTCTCACCAAGAACCTGTTAACACATGTAATATAGAGTTATTCTACTGGTTCTACTGTGGGCTTGATCCGACGATTTCGATCTGAGGCACAAATCCCGTCGTCTAACCGTTGTATTGTTGTTGTTTGTCATTTTTGGTTGTAGAGTATTGTGGGGCTTGATAAGACATCTTCGAGTCACTTCGGTTGTAGAGTAGTGTAGGGCTCGATGAGACGAGACTGAACAGTGGCCGTTCTTAATTTTGAAAGATTGCTAAACTGAACTAAAAAGTGACGAGAATTTTATATTTTAATTTATTTTTCGATTTGGTTTTTTAATTTATCAAGCTAGCGGTTTCATATTGTTGCGAGCTAGGGGTTCGCCGGGATTTCAAGTAAAACACAATTCGTTTAAAAATAAGTTATAATTTATTTATTCGCACTTTAATTCGATTTTCCGCTTAATTCGCACTTTAATGGCAATACCGCCGCGTACTTTTCTATCGCTTTCCTGGTTCGCGTATTCCATAAATAAAAGTCGCTGACTAACTGAACTTCTCGCTGAAAGCTTTTCGTGCTTTTATACATCTCATGAACAGTTCTCGAAGCTTCCTTCGGTGTGTATGTGTGAACTATACTGGAAAGCTCTAGATCTTTAATTGTGGCTTTCTACATAGTGGGGTATACTGTTCTACATAATTCTTGTCTATTCGAGAGACAAGGCGGGGTTGCCAGGTCTGAATGTAACAATATATTGAAAGTATTGCTAGTACATCAATTTGCAGCTAACAAATCATTATTTATTAACTCAATAATAAAATTGGTCATGCTAAATCTAACATTCAAAAATAGTGAAATGACCACAATGAAACTCAATTTGACTGATTGATAGATCTACTAGCTACTTAATAAAATCAACGGTTCAACCGCTGCCATTTTTACTGCAAGAGGCATTTATCTGCAGTTATTTCAATATATATATTTTTTTTTAAATGACACTTAAGCTAATTTGAGGACATATTATTATATTATTAACACAAAAATTCTGAGCGCTTCGCCTATCGGACAAATCACGAGCTGCCGCTGGCCTATCACCATTTTTGATGAAATTAAATTTTTTGTGCTAAGATGTACAATAAAATTCTCCATCGTTTAAAAGTAAATCAACCAATACTCGGTGAAAAATTTAATTTAAATCTAACAACTCCGGTCATATTTCATGGTCGAGTTTATAAGTTTTTTGTGTCTACTGTGAAATGTTGCTTAGGCGGTATAAGTTTTTAGGCGACGATATTATTTATAGAATTGCAAATTACTAGATTGTTATTTATCAAAATTAAATACTATACATTTAACAGAAACACAAATTACAACTATAATAATTAAGATAATTGCAAACATTTATGATTTGAATAATTTTTTTCAATTTCCACATTTCTTATTTATATCGTTAAAAACAAAACAACAAAAATAGAAACTAAATAAAATACGTAAACAATAAAATAAAACAATTATCGTACACACTTAGCCTATAAAATTCGCGTTAGTCGGACAATGATATTGTGACACTGATTTGATTAGAAATGCATGATATATTGTATAATTTATTTCAAAAGTAATGAAATCTCGAAAGATTACAGAATACAAATTTTTGTACTTTTGATAAAACATAAAAACATTTATAACAAATGAAAAAAAAACAAAATAAATTATGGATGCAAAAAAATTGCAAGAATTTTTGTAATACTGACACAGGAAAGGAACAAAATTAAGTTTATTGCTAAAATATTATTAACATAAAGAAAAGAAACATTTATCATTATTGAAATATATATATAAAAAAATTTATTAAATTTCGTGTTCTTTATTAATTCTTGTTTTTGAAAGTTTGTGCTAAATCCCTTAGCGGTGCCTCCTTTCGGCATTTTCCAAGAAATACCTCGTCATATTACAAATCCTATTGTATCTGCGTTAAATTTGTCTTGAACATTTTTCCACAACTCTATGGCGTCCATAAAAAGTGTTTTTTCATGACTTTTTTTTGATAACTCATTTAAGGGGAGGGGTAGTTTGAAAAATAATTTGATTTTAATTTTTTTTTATAATTGACACATAATTTTTAAGTGGTAAAAAACATATAAACAAGTACCTTTGTTGCATTGTTTTTATCTTGAAGGCTCCCGGCGTGCAAATATTATCCTCCGCCTCAGATTCGGTCCTACCTAGAGTCCCTCCATACAAGAAGAAGACACCTTTATCAGAGTCTGGCAGATGTCGCAATCGATACCTGCGAATTCACCTTCCCAATTCACCATTCGTGGAGTGGTGAGTTTAGTGTTTTTCTTTGCAAATTTCTTCCACCTTAAGATAAATTGTTGCTTCAAAATTTTTGTTTGTGATTTTCAAGTTGAGTATTATAAAGCGTACACAATTATTGATGTTCAGAAATTACCAAAAGAAAGGTCAACGCTTTTTTAAATTTTGATCACTTTTTCTAAACTATGGTAAAGCACCTCTAGTGTCCCATGGAGTAACTATAGTCCTACCAAGGTGCAAATGAAGCAGGCGAGATGCTTGAGGTTAAAAATAGTTAGAACTAGTGTAACGAAATGAAGGATTTCATTCCGCTTACAGACAATGTTCTTTTGCCGGACCTCAAAGCATGGTTACCGGCAAGTCAGGGCTGATGGAGTAAGTTTGGTTCAATTGCGCTATTTTTGTCCAAAGTTGGCGTAAGTATGTACCGGTAGCAAGATGAACACCCACCGTCCTCCTTTTTTCTCTCTCCATTACAGCTCTTCCCGAACCAAGTGCTAGCTAAGCCCATATTTTTGAGGTGGTGGTTTACTCCACTCCCCATCATTAGGCCGGTTAGAGTACTAATGTCACTCTTGCTGAATTTTAGACTATCCTCCACTTTGTTTTTTTGTGGTAGGATGAGTTTCTTGAGATTGATAAGCCTGGAAGTCTATTCCAGTAGTTTTTATGCTCTTGTTCATCCCACTTTTTGAGTGTAGGTTAGGAGTACCCTTTTGGTTTTCCGCAGAATGGCTGTGGACCAATGAAACTTGTTTCTACGCCGTTTTTTGCAAAGCGATCAGCCTCTTCATTTCCCTCAATTCCCATATATTCTGGTAGCCACATAAAGGTTACATCGTTCATTTTTCCCAGGATGATTAGGATTTGAAGCCAGACCCAAACTATAATCGATCTGTGGGCTTTGAGAATCGCCTGATTAGCTGAACTCTCTTTATATTCTCTTGGATGCATAGTTCCATTGCAATTAGTTCAGCCTGGAAGCCCCTTTGAAAGGGGTTTCAAAGTTGAATTTTGTCGGCATAGCATCCGATAGTGTGGAGGTTAGAACCTCTATTTTTGGGTCTTTTCGGATTTTGAGGTGACCTCTAAAATCCCCTGATTTGTAATTGTTTTCCCTCTGTATGCATAACACCCCTTTGATAACCAGTCTTTTTTATTTGAAGATGTATCGCAGGGATGTTTAAGAAAATTTTCATTGCCGCCGTAGGACAGGTTTTTATTGCACCTGTGATATCAAGACATGATTTTTTGTAGCGTAAGCTATGCTTTTCTTTGTAAAGTTTTAGTCCACCATATCGTTGATCCGTATGTGACTATTGGAAGAATGATTGTTCTGTAGCACCAGTAAATCATTTTGGGCTTTAGTCCCCATTTTCTTCCAAATAAGATTTTGCAGGCCCAAAATGCTTTTAGTTCTTTGGCATGAGTCCATTCCATATGTTTGTTCCAGTTGAGTTTGCTATCCAGTACAACACCTAGATATTTTATCTCATCTGAAAAAGGTATTGGTGTTCCAGTTATTGAATGAGGTATGATGCGGATTTTCATTCTATTTGTAAGTGGTACTATCTCAGTTATGTTGTATTACTTTGAATCTAAAATAAATATGAAACTTTGTTCTACAATTTAATTTGTTTCCAGTAGCAAGCATTCAAATTGTAAAACTTATTACGATTCCATTATCCACATCTGACGAATTTTGTGTTCAAATCAAAGCAAATATTATGACGAAATTTATAATAAAAATGTCACGTGAACCCGCCTCATCATTTCCCAGCAATTTTGTGTCATTGTGATAATTGAAAAAAAATTGTCACGCTCAATCATTGTTAGGTTTTTGTACTTCCATTTAAATAATTCAAATTTGTTTTATGACTTTAACATTCAGAATTGTTTAAACAATTTCTTGTTAGAAATTTGGCTCAAAATTTCATTACTAAAGTATGTTTCAAAAATTTTATTTGTTTTTTTGTCAAAGAATTTGTTCCTAACATCTCGAAGTACTGTTATGTTTTTTTTTACCAATTCTAACTTTGTAAAATTTGATCAAATAATTTCTGGTCGTACTGTCGTTCTGATTTTTCTTCTGGGTGGGCGATATCACTTCGGCTTCCGATTTTCCCGAATTCACCGAGACATATGCTTGCTGCTGGGTTATGAGTGCCTGGCAGTTCAGGGCGAATTTCGTGTAGGAACGGCGAAATTTATGGCGGCTTCCTTTTCTATGTCAGTCACGGAATTGTTAGAGACTTTTGTGTACTACTGGGTTATGGGCACCTGGTGTTTGAGGCTGACTTTTATATGGGAAATAGCAACATTGCTAGCCAAGTTTTCATTCTGATTTTTCTCCGGGGTGAGCGGTACCTTTTCGGTTTCCGATTTTCCCATGCAAGACAGTCGAATTGGCAGAGACATTTGCTTGCTGTTGAGTTATGGGTGACTGGTGTTTCAAGTGGGATTTTTATGAGAAATCACAAAATTTTTGGCCGTATTTTTATACTCTAGATGAAATCTGAGAGTATTATAAGTTTGCTCTAAAGTTTGTAACGCCAAGAAATAAGGCTCGGAGAAAAAAATGATGAATACAGAAATTAATATTATCACTCAAAAATCTCAAAACCGGATGTCCGTCCGTCTGTCCGTCCGTCCGTCCGTCCGTCCGTCCGTCCGTCTGTGCGCGCTCTAGCTTGAGAACGCGTTGAGCTAGATAGTTCAAATTTTGTACACGTCGTTTTTGACAAAAAAGTAAGGTCAAGTTCGTGAACGGGCCAAATCGCTCCACCCCTTCTACCCCCTCCCATACAAAATGACACAATTGCGCAATTTGACAATAAACGGATTTGCACGAAAAGTATAAAAGCTATTGGCCTGAAATTTGGAATATGTTACTTTTATGATAATATCAATCTACCGTACGAAAATTATGCGTATCCTCCCCCTCCTTCTACCACCTCCCATACAAACTGTACTTGTCATGAATTACTCTAAGCCAATTTACTCATTGCGTATACAATTTAGAGAGCTGAAATTGTGCACCAAATATTTATTTAAAATTGTTAGTAAGCCCAAAAAAATTTAGACTATTAGCTTCACCCCTTCTACCCCCTCCCATACAAAATGACACAATTTCGTAATTTGACAATAAACGGATTTACTCGAAAAGTATAAAAGCTATTAGTCTGAATTTTCGGATATGTTATTTTCATAGCAATTTTAATCTACAGTAGAAAAATTATTTGCTTCCTCCCTCTCCTTCCACCCCCTCCCATACAAACTACACTTTTTCATGAAATGCTCTAAGACGATTTTCTCAGAACATATAACATTTATTGAGCTCATATTTTGTAATAAATACTTAATTAGTATTAGCATTAAGATCAGAAAAAAATATTTGATTAGCTTCACTGCTTCTACCCCCTTCCATACAATATGACACAGTTTCACAACTTCACAAAAAATCGATTTTCTTGAAAAGTATAAATGGCACTAGTCTGAAATTTCAGGGATGTCAATTTTACAATATTCCTAGTTATTTCTGAAAAAAATCACTCTAATCGCCCCACTCTTTCTACCACCTCCCATACAAACTGCACATTTTCACTAAATCAAACTCACTAATTTTTTCAGTTCCCATTCAATTTTTGGAGTAAGCATTTTGTACAAAACATTTTTATAGCTACTTTAGCATGATGGGGAAAAATTAGTTCAATGCTGTCATCTCTTCTAATACTTCCCATGCGAAATTTCTTGGGATCACAAAAAATTCTATTTCATCTAGAGTATCGTAAGATTGCGCTTTACGCGCAATCGTAGCCCTGTTATGTTTTTTTTTTAGTTTTTCTCCTGCCGAGGTGCTGAGTTGTCCGATATTTTTGCTTGCTGTGTGCCTGGTTTTTCAGGTTGGATTTAGTATGAGAAAGAATTTCGAGCCGCACTTTTTCTAATCGAGCTGTTGAGTTGTCCAAAAACTCACGTTTTTCTTTACTCGAAGTGTTTGGCGAAATGTAGACGGAGGCGAGTAGGGTGCGTTTTCCGTTTATTGTCGTCTCGACAGAGCAAATCTCACCGACACCGTCGTGAGCATATATTCATATGTATGCACCCACATAAGTGCAAGATAGATAGACTCACGGTAACGAGTGTCGTGACGCACAATATTTTTCGGTGACCCCAAGTTATTAGACATTTCCATATCGAAAAGACGACCTACTCGAGAAAAAATCCCTTAGGGCTGTTTTTACTTCTTCGAGTGTGGGAGGACTCAAAGAGGATCCTTCATCAGCTGTTACATCAGTTATACCTGGATCCTTCATCAGCTGTTACATCAGTTGTATCTGCTGCTGCTGTTCGTGTAGGTGATGGGTTCGGGTTAAGAAGGTGTTCAAAATATTGTGCCCATCTTAGTTTTATATCGCGTTACTTATAATGTTCCCGTCTGCATCCTTGCAGAGGGTCGTTTTCGGTTTGTATCCTTCTTTCATCCTTTTAACAAGGGAATACGCGGCTCTTGTGTTGTGTAATCTAAATTGTTCGTCCATGTTTTTAATTTCGTCATTATTGTACTTTCGTTTTTTTTGTGTGCATATTTTGTTTGCAAATCGTCTAAGATCCTTGTACTTGTCTTGTTTGGCTCGTGTCGGCCGTTCCGTTAATATTTTGTAAGCTTGATCTTTTCGTTCCAAGGCATCTTTGCATTCGTTGTCGAACCAATCATTTCTTTTGCGCCGGGGTTGTTTTCCTATCACCTCCTCTGCGACAGATGTAATGCCATCTTTGATATTTTGCCACATCTTCTATTGACTTGCTGGCGGTGGTATTCAGCATTGTTGCGAAGTGCCTCTCCAAGGCTGATACATATTTCGCAACTATTTTCTCGTCTTTGAGTTTTTCTATGTCGAATTTAGGAACCGGTTGTGTTTTTGGGTGTCCTCGGTTTGCGATTCGACATCGGAACTTGGTCTTTACCAAATAGTGGCCTGTGTCGCAATTAGCCCCTCGACTTGTACG
This sequence comes from Chorisops tibialis, assembly GCA_963669355.1. Taxonomy (NCBI): domain Eukaryota; kingdom Metazoa; phylum Arthropoda; class Insecta; order Diptera; family Stratiomyidae; genus Chorisops; species Chorisops tibialis. The sequence continues at coordinate 21,626,737 of OY770264.1, forward strand.
CACGTCGAGAATTCAGGAGGCGTCCTTTTCTCTATTAGAACATGGTCAATTTGGTTGAATGTTCTTCCGTCGGGTGATGCCCACGTTCTCTTATGAATGTCACGATGCGGGAAGCATGTCGAGCTTACAATAAGGTTTTTGCTACTGGCGAAATCAGTCGGCCTCTGGCCGTTGTCGTTACTAATATCATGGAGACTGTGCCTTCCAATTGTTCCTATGTATATTTCTTCTTTGCCCACTTTCGCGTTAAAGTCACCTAATACTATTTTAATATCATTCGACAGAAGGGAGTCGAGTGTTGATTCTAAGGTACTGTAGAAATCGTCTTTAACTTCGTCGTCTTTGTCTTCCGTTGGGGCGTGGACATTAATAAGCCAAACATTAAAGAAACTTGTTTTGATGCGGATTGCGCACAATCGTTCATTGATGGATTTGAAGTTGGTAACTTGGTGTTTAAACTTGTTGTCGACGATAAACGCTTCCCGGCTTCCCGATGATTTCCCACTTTTGAAAATTGTGTGCGATCTAATTGTGTGCGATCTCTTGGAGAGCAATTATGTTTATATTGTATTTGGCTGCCTGTTCCAGAAGCGCTCTCACTGCTCCTGCTCTGTACAGGGATCGCACGTTCCAAGATCCGAAGGAATAGTCCATTTTTCGTTTGCGTGGACGTTGCCGTTGAATCAATCCAGTCCAAGGCGTCGCTTCAGGTTTCGAAACAGGTGTGGTTTTTCCGAGGTTGAGTTGTTAACACATCGCCCAACCCCCAACTTGGAGGGCCATCTTATTATAGTGCTAGAATTTTTCTGTTTCATTAGCACTCGCGCCCATCAGTTCAGCAAGTCAAGTCCGGATGGACAAGACAAGTATCCGGTAGCTACCACATGGAGGTATGATGAGCACAATTGATGTGTATATGACAGTTACAACACTGGGCGTCGCCTAATGACGCCGATCAGATGCCTGCCCTATCTATACCCATCCAACCACCCTGGAGCCAATCGTTGCAGTGGCACATCATCCAATAACTCCTGTAGATCATTTGTCAAAAAATTAAAGTAATTGGAACTATTTAGGGTAGGCGGAAGCCTAATAGGACCAATGAAATCGTCACCAATCACACCTGCCCATAAATTGACACTGAATCTGTGCTGAAATGATGACTCTCTTCTTGTATGTGGATTACTCTCAGTCGAGGTGTGTAAGTTGCGGAAGTTTGTGATACCGTCCCTGGTGAATTGGGACTCATCCGTCCAAAGAATGTTGTTCATAAAATGCTCGTCACTTAGTTGTCGTTTAAGGAGCCAATTGCAAAACTTCATCCTTTTGGGCAAATCAATGGGTAACAGGTCCTGCACTGGTGTGTGGTGGTAGGGATGCAACCGCTCTGCTTTTAGGACACTCCAAACTTTCCACGTAGAGACGTTTAACTGCAATGCCAAGCGTCGGATGCTGATTGATGGATCATTTTGAACTGCATGTAGTATTCCTTCATCGGTTGGAACAGTGATTATCGGCGCAGGATTTGCATTTATTCTGCTTATCCTAACGCTGCCTGTTTCCCGAATCCTTCTGTAAACGTCTTGAAATACTCTCCTGTCAGGCATCCGACGATTAGGAAATCTCTGATGATACAAAGATCGCGCCGCTCGTGTATTTGCCTGACACTCTCCGTAAATGAAAAGATGTCTGCATATTCTTCATTCGAGTACTCAGGCATTTCGAAATTATTTTCTAAATTTTAGCTACACCTTCTACTTTTAACAATGTAACTAAAACTGTTAAAAATATGAAGATTTGCTTTTATACGCTTTTCATTTTGTTAGGTACACCATTAAAAAAGGCAAAGTGCTGCACCTAGTTGTGTTGAAACTCATTTTAATTTAATTCAATTCCTCGATAATTTAATACTAATTAAAGGACATTCCTCGATAATTTAAATAGTAATTAAAGGACACAAAGAATATTTCAGTTTAACAACATTTCAGGTAGTTTTTTTTAGAACGAGGGTTGCTTTATGGCATATTTCATTTTTAAGCCATATGTATTTTCGCTTATTACCTGGAAAACGGGAAAACCTAAGTCATAAGTACGTGTGCATCTTTTATAGGCAATAATATGGGTCATAAAAAAACAACATTAAAATGACATTTTTATTATGCGTTTTTTTGAGAAAAACTACATTGATCCCAGAATTTTGAGGGTCAAAGTATCAAACATGTGTGGTCTGAAGCAAATACCTCAGGATTGGGTACAGTTACAATGCGGACTATTACACCAAATGAAAGGTAATTTGATTTCCTAAAAAACAAGCTATAACGCTTTGAATTGCGATTATTAGTTCTCAAGATATAGCGTTTTGAGTGAGTGAGGGTACAGGTCCGAAACAATTTTCTTGATCACCCTATATCTCCGCGGATATTGAAAATTGACCATCTCCGTAGAACAATTTTTTTCTCAAAATATATCTAGGAATAACCCCTTACAAGGTGGCGCACGGAGTATCAAACACCCTGTAGAATCGCTTGAAGATCTGACTGGTGCACTTTTTTTCCAATCTGATTCGTTTGCCTCACGAACAAACTATCAGCTTTTCAATTTATTTATTTTCCCTTTTTTTGTTACAATCTTCTCAATTGTATATACATATCTCGACAACGGATGTTCGAATTGAATCGGGTGTTTCTTTTCTCTCTTTTTCAACTCGATCTATCTGCAAAATTCAGTTTACGAGATTCATTTTGACTCGATTATCTGCAAAATAAAAATTAATTTTGTAGTTTTTTGCACAAATTTCGAAAACGTCTTCGGATTGAGCCAGGTTTGATTTTTTTTCGTATTACTTTTTTTGACTCGAGGTACTTATCTGCAAAAAAAAACTTATTTTACCTTTTTTTATTTTGCAAATATCTTAAGAACGGCTGAATCGAGTCGGGTATGCTTTTATTCATCTTATTCCTTTTTTACTCGGGATGTCTGCGAAAAACCGTGTTTGCAGATTTTTTCAATTATCTCGAGAACGGCTGCTCATATTGAGTCGGGTGTAATTTTTTTTTTATTTCACTTTTTTGGCTCGAGATATCTTGCATTGAGCTGAATTTCGAATTTTTTACAGATATCTCGAGAACGACTGCTAAGATCGAGTCGAGTATGATTTTTTTTCTTCCTACTTTCTTTTTTTGTGCCCGAGATATCTGTAAAAGGCTGAATTTTGCAGATGCGACCTCCTCTAAACTAAATGAACTAAAAGAACTAGTCCTTTTAGTGAACTAGTTCGGCAAAAGAAACTATTTTGCCCATCTCTAGTTTTCACAGTGGACTTTGAATTAAAACTAAAAATTTCCGAATTGTACATTGTTTGATTATTATGTCTGTCCATTCGGTCTCTGCTGAGACCCTTATCAAACACCACAGTCTGATAAAGATCTCAGCAGAGACCGAAACGTCATACACAATTAATCAAACAATGTATGTAAAATCAGAAAATCTTTCGTTTTAATCTTTGGTTGATTGCAGCCCTTTAGTTTTTTTTACACTATTGAAAAAAATGTTTATCTTATAGTCATAAAAATATTTTTTTTTTATTTGAAATCTTTGAACAAATAAAAATTTTTATTGTATAAAAATGAATCGCCTTCAGTATGCCCATCTGCAAAATTAAACAAGAAAAAAAAATATATTAAAGAATTTGATGAGAGAAAATCACACACACTAAGAGAACTTACAATTTAACAACTTTATCTTTCCCTGCCGATGCCACTCGAGAACCATCCGGAGCCCAATCAACACCAAAAACTTCATCGGCATGTCCTGGAAGCTCTTGTGCTAATTTCTTTGTTTGAACACTCCAAACTGTAATATCAAAACATTTTCCTTGAAAATTAGTTCAAAACTTAAGGCTAGTCGACAGTTTCTTGTTCGTTGGTGGTTTTTTGTTAAATTTTATATTTAAAAAAACTAAATAGAATTAAATGCAAAGTAATATCTGCAATTCTAAAATTTCAAATTATATAAGATTGATCTCAAATATAAAATTTAGCCGAAACGCAATAAACAAGCCTTCAAACTATCTCTATTCACCTTTCAAAGTCGAATCCTTACTACCGCTAACTAATAATCTAGAATCAGCCGACCAAGCAACAGTATAAACAGCTTGAACGTGACCGCGGAACGTGCAAATAAAATGTCCATCAAAGGCGCGCCACAATCTCACAGACTTATCGAACGATGCCGAAGCAATTAATTTCACATCGGGCGAATATTTAACATCGTTTACGACATTTTGATGGCCTGTTAATCGTGCTATGCATTTCGTTTGATCCGATTTCCACAAATACAACGTAAAATCATCTGAACATGAGACAAGAGATTCTACACCATCGGGACAAACTTTATTATATCGCTCCAAGGCCATTGCTTTAAGGTCAGTTTCTGCGCGGTAAATAAAAAATATGAAACGATTTAGTAGTTAGAAATTTTGATATTGTGCATGATTTTACCTTCATTTTGTGTATATATCTTGTTTCTGTCCATGACAGGATGGAATGGTCCGGTTCGTATGACATAGTCGGTGTTGAGTGTAAGCGAGTTAACCCAATGAGCATGCCCCGATAACGTCCGACATAGAACACCATCTTTGGCTCGCCACATTTTTATTGTACGATCTTTTGATGCGGTGTAAATTAGGCCCGATCCACCCCATCGGACTGCACTCACGCCAGCTGTATGACCTGTGAAGAAATGCAAGTTTTTAAAATTAGCGCGAGATTCTGTTGAGTTAGGAAAAAAAAATTGGATAGGAAAACATGCGCACAGTAAGTCGACATGGGTACGGGAAACAGTAGAGAAAGAGAGAAGAAAAGAGTTTAAAGTGGCAGTGAACATTGCTCTTAAATTGCTGGAGGTTGTATCCCGTTGAAAAGAGATGCCAGGTGATGAATTCCACATTACTGTCGTCCGAGCGATGAAGGACTGCCTAGATTTTACTGTTCTCCACGGCAAGGGCTTCACAGTGTACGAATCCGATTCGACGATGCTCAGGGGAGTCTATTAAGGTCGAAACAGCCTTATCTCGAATTAATTCAAACGCATGTTCTTGGATACGGTTGAGCAAAGCTAGATGTGACTTTGAGGCCCAGGCCCAAAAATGCGAGTTATACTCAAGACATGTCCAGACATAAGCCTTATAAATGGAAGCTACTTCGAAGGCAGAAAAGTATTTCTTACACTTCCGCAGAATACCTAGACGTTTAGGAACATAAAGTGTGTTGGATCTCATCAAAACGATAGTTAACGTAAAGACGGCGTAAGATGAAATCTGTACGCCATTTAAGGACATATTAGCGGCCGACGTTGGAACATTATGTTTAAGAGAAAGATGATAATTGCATTAAACTCTTCTTGTTTTTCCTGCCCCATTCCAGGATTAAACTGAGGACGGAGTTCAATGACTGTATTGACGTGCCTCCGCAGGGGAGTCATATTGGTAGATGTTATCTAGAATACTGTAATCTGCGAAACAACGAATAGGATTTAGAGTAGACGACAGAAGATCGTTTATAAAGACTAAAAAGTGGGTGCGAGATAAAACTGAGCACTGAGGGATGCCGGAATCAATGAAAAATTGTGCAGAAGTTACTCCGTCTAGTACGACTCGTATAGAGCGCTCGGAGAGGAAACTCTCAACTCATTTAAGAAACGATCCGTTGAAACCTTGAGCTGGGTTACGAGACATTTGTGCCATACTTTGTCGAACGCTTCAGCAATGTCAAGAGCAAGTACTTGACCTTTTCCGAATTTAGGGATGCAAGTTTTCCATTCAATTCAATTCGATGCCTGTGGAATGTGCCGAGCGAATTGGCGGCCATGGATAAGATCTTTATCCACAAGAATGTGGACTATCCTGCAATTGACAGCAGTTTCGATTACTTTTGAAAGCACCGGCGTAATGGCTATGGGACGATAATCGGCAAGGTTCACTTTGCTTCCTTTCTTTGGAATTGGGTGAAGATTAGCGACTTTTCAGGTCTGTGGAAAGATTCCTGAAGAGTATGAAACATAATAGAGATTACGACGAGGTTTAGCTAGAGAGGAAGCACAATTTTCAAAGACAATGGGGGAATGCCATCTGGCTCAGCAGACTTGTGAATATTGAACTCCTGCAGGATTTTGGAGATAACCCTAGTTCGAAAACGAAGTGGTGACAGCGAGAAGCCAGAGTTCTGTAAGTACGAAGGACTGCGGTTTGACGGTGGATGCTTGAAATTTCTAGCGAAGTTGGCTGCCAAAAAATGCAAATCAACTGGATCAACAACGGTTCGGTCACCATCAAGAAGAAGTGTTGAAGATGTGATGAAATTGTTACTGACCGACTTCACAAATGACCAGAAAAATCTCGACTTATTGGGATTCTTAATGGTCTTAAGTCGACGTTTCTGGTCATGTTCAAATTTAGCACGCTTTAAGATTTTATTGGTACTTTGAATGTGTCCCTGTTTTCTACAGTTTGAAGACTGGTTCTTGGCTCTAATTGCTTCGATTGGTGAACCAGGTTTCGAAGGTCGGATCCTTTTTCGATTGCATGAAATAAAAAGGCTTCCATATTATGCCATACCGTTCTAAGTGGTGTCTTTGAGAATGTATAAGAAAATGTGTTCGAATCATAAAATGATTAAATGTACCAACTGGAGACGAGACATCAATTTCGGGTAGATAAGCTGGGTTGTCACCAGCTGTACTAGGTGCGAAGAACTCAGCGACACGATCCAGCTAGTACGTGTGAGCAGAATGTTTTAGCCAGGCAGTGTTATGAACATTGAGATCGCTCGCGATAACGATCTCAACATCAGGATGTTGAAAGCATATAAAGATTGAATAGCTTTTCAAATTCCATGGTGGTGTTTGCTGTACTCATTGCCGGACTACTGTAAATATAGCAAAGAGAGAGGATGTGCTTTTCGACATTTATTTTTATCTAGATGAAGTTGAATTCTGGATTGGAGGATGTTTTCACATGTGAAACTATATAGGCGATTCCCTGCTTGCGAAAATAAGAAGGCAGGTGATGGTAGGCCCTTTAACGCAATTAATAGTTATGCAAGTAAAGGAATTGGGTTTCAGACTAGTTTAGATGGTAATAGATGAAAGTGATGGTGAATATTGTTATTGAAGCGCTGCTGGTTGTACTTAGAATTCGCGCTGGTAGTTACCCTAGCCAGTGCGAATTCCAAAGTTTTTTCATCAGACCAATCCAAGCTCCAAGCTCTGGACATTCTCCTGCTTTTTAATGTAAGTGTACGCAGCGCCACTGGTTATTCCGTATTCCATGGCCGATCGAACAGTGGACTTAAAAATTGGTAGAAGACACGACGGATCAGCACTCCACAAGGAGTCAGAGATATACCGCACAAATATTACACGCCGGAGGCATTTCCAGTCATCTTCGAGACCACGCAATTATATCTTTCCCGAAAATGCCAGAATTATGTAGAACAGTCCGCCAATATGTAAAAAGCCATAATCAAAGATCTAGAACCTTCCAGTATAGTTAAAACACACACTCGACGAATACACCACAGAAGGTTCGAGAATTGGGGAAAATGGTATAAAAGTATGAAGCTTTCAGACGAGAGTTAGTCATTCAGCGACATCTATGGAAGACGCGAACCGGTGCAAGAACGCGATAGAACAATATCGGCGGTAGTGCCATATAGTGCGAATTAAGTTAAAGTGCGAATAAGTAAATTATCATTTATTTTTAAGCGAATTGTGTTTTACTTGAAATCCCGGCGAACCCCTAGCTCGCAACAGTATTTAAAATATGGCGACTCATTAACTACGATGTTGTTTATGTTGAAATGAAAATTCGGAAGCGTCCTCTTCCATGTAAATACCATGAGCTCGGTTTTGATCCACGATATCTTTAGCCAGAGATTGGTGACAAAAAAATTTTAGTCGTGTTCATGAGTCTTGAATTTTGGTAATCTTGGGGATATTTACGGGCGATACAAAGGACCCCGTCATCGGCATACTGCAATAAACACATATTGATATCGATCGTCAAGTCTATGTTTCTAATATACAAACAATATAGGCCAAACCAGTTCTTGTTTTTATTAAATTACCATTAATTGTAAATTGCAGATTTTTTATATACATTAGGGCGTACAGAAAACGAGCTACAGAGATTAGGACCCCAAGCTCGCACAAAATTTAGCAGACCATATTAATAACAATCTTGTCGTCAAATAGATTTTCTTTTTTGCAAAAGTGTTATATATTGTTAGCTAGGGAGTAGCCTAGTGGGTAGCGTGTTGGTCTACAATGCGAAGGTCTTGAGTTCAAGTTCCGGTCGACGCATAATTCCAGCATACTGCCTGCTTGGGTCACCTTAATCCACGAAAAAGAAAAATTCGAAGATAGAGAGTTGTGCGAAGGTCTAACAACCCTTCCACAATAAATAATGAAAAATGTTAAGGAACCTGAAGGTCAGGAGGCCAAGCCCCGATTTGGGCTGTAGCGCCATTGTAGAAGATGAAGTTATATATTGTTACATGTCAGCCCTAGCGATCGGAAATCTGACTCTTTCCGTTGAGCCAACTCATTTCAACTCGTTCACTTAATTGAGTCGATCTAAAAGAGTACTTCAAAAGAGTCACAAGATTTCAGCCATACGCATACGTAGCATACATGAAACGAAGAACCTTTTTGCGATGCTTTGCTCTTCTTCTTCATACAATCGCTCAGAAAAAAAAATCATCAAATTACGTTTGTATGCGCGGTAAGTCATCAAAGCCCTGTGCTCATACGTCTCTTTAAAATTGTGAGAGCCATCATTGCACCGATCAAAAGAAGCACATCATCCGACCAGAGCACACAATGGATTTCGGCGACTCACTCACAACAGTCGCCCACAACAGCACTGTCTCGCAGCGCAATAAAACACTTCGCACGCTTACTGTACCTTATTATATCCTCTTCTACTAAAATGGCACTACAGCCCAAGCCGGACGTTGGCCTCCTGATATTCAGGTTCCTTAACATTTTTTTCATTAATTATTGTGGAAGGGTTGATAGCCCTTCGCACAACCCTCTTTCTACAAATTTTTCATTTTCATAGATTGAGGTGACCAAGATATATCCAAGCAGGTAGTGTGCTGGAATTATGCGGCGATCAGGATTTGAACTCACGATCTTCGCATTACAAGACCAACACGCTACCCACTAGGCTACACCCTAGTCTTATTATATGCGATGCGCATTATCCTGTCGTGTGGTTGATAAATTGTTAACGACACTATTGATGCGATCCAACTCTTTTGTATTGAGCTGCATCAGTCGCCTTTAATGCAATTTACACAGTCATGTTGGTAAAGGAAGAAAAAAAGGAGGTAAGGTTTCAAATTCCTGTTAAGACCCCCTATAGGGGCATAGGACAGAAACAACTCTCTTCCACAAGGCGCGATCCTGCGCATCGGCTTTAAGCTGTTGCCAGGACTTGTTTATTCCTCTGGCCTCCTGCTCAACTGCTCGCTTCCATGTGTTACATGGTCGACCAACCCGACGTCTTCCTTGAGGGTTATAATCCAGAGCCTGTTTTGCAATGTTTTGCTCTGGTTTCCTCAAAGTATGACCGATCCACTGCCACTTTCGCCGTTGAATCTCAATACTTATTTTAGTCTGGCGAGTTGTACTCCAAAGTTCGTCGTTGGAGATCACTTCTGGCCAGAATATTCCTAAAATGCGTCGGAGGCATTGGTTTACGAAAGTCTGTAGTTTCTTGGTAAGTCGAACGGTCACTTTCCACGTAGTACAACCATATAACAACACGGATTTGACGCATGCGTCAAAAACTCGCAGCTTTGTGCGAAGGGAGATCTCTCTTAACCTCCAGAAAGGGGAAAGGATACCAAAGGCCTGACGAGCTTTATTTAGCCGAGCCTCAACATCCTTTTCGGCTCCGCCGTCCATGCTGACAATGCTTCCGAGATAGCAAAAATCTTGCACCTCTTCCACATCCTGTCCATTAAGAACAATCGGTGTGCTTGCGTTCGAACCCATGTGCATGTACTTGGTTTTACGCACATTTATTTTCAATCCCGCCTCTTTGCATTTAGAATGCAACGAGCGAACATTTGACTCTAAGTCTGAACGGTTATACGCAAGCAAACACACGTCATCAGCATAATCAAGGTGACTTAAGATGTTAAATAGTCTCCATTGAAGACCTTTACCTTCCCCACCTTCCAGTGCAGCTTTCAAGATGTCATTTATTACCACCAGAAACAGGGCTGGTGATAATATGCAGCCTTGTCTGACACCCGTTCGCACAGGAAAGCTCTCGGACAGCTCTCCTCTATGCAAGACGCGACACCTTGCATCTTCGTAGGATTCTTTAATCATAGCTATGACCTTATTTGGAATACCTCTCCTACGCAAAGCATTCCATATGTAATCTCGCTTAACGCTGTCGAAAGCCTTCTCGAAGTCCACAAACATGAGATGTAGTGGCGAACCCATTTCGGCTGACTGCTCTAATATTATCCGTAGGGTATTTGTGTGGTCGGTACAAGACGACCCTTTACGGAATCCAGCCTGATAAACTTCGAGAGTGCTCTCGACGACATCACTAATCCTATTGAGAATTACCTTAGCCATAATTTTTGATACGGCAGTAAGTAGACATATACCACGCCAATTGCCACAATCCCGAAGGTCGCCCTTCTTCGGAATTTTCACAATGACGCCCTCCTTCCATTCAGTCGGATATCTTCCATCATTCCACACCTTAGTGAAGAGTGGGAGGAGTATATCGGCTGTTATTTCCGGGTCCGCTTTGAGGAGTTCGGTTGGTAGTCCGTCTATACCTGGAGCTTTCCTTCCCGCCATTGACCGAATGGCGGAAACTATCTCTTCCTTATCTGGGGGATCGTCCCTAATAGAGGATTGTTGCGGCTGGATGTTTGGAAGTTGTTCTGTTTCCGGAATATCTTCATCTGACAAGATGTTTAAAATATCAGAGAAGTATTCCTTCCATCGTCGCAACTGGTGTTCACTCATATTAAGGAGAGTTCCGTTGACATCTCTCACCAGGTGGTTGGCGGTGAAATTCCTGTTCGTCAACTGTTTCATGATTTTGAAAAGTGAACCCATATCCCCAAGGTAAGCCGCAGATTCTGCCTTGTTTGCCAGATCTTCAATGGCCTTTCTCTTGTCGCGTCTAACAGCCTTTTTAAGCTGTATATGAGCATCGCGGTAGTTCTGCCTCAAGTCGGGCGTTCGTTGGTTGACATCGGGTTGAGAGATGATTGCCAATTTGGCTTTTTTCCGATTGTCAACCTTGTCCCATGTGTCTTGCGACATCCAGGGTTTCTCACCGCTTTGCACATATCCCACAGATTCTTCAGCACTAGTTAGAAAAGTGTTTCTGGTTGCCTCCCAATTGGCGTCCAGTGTGCGCATTTCATGTTCACCCAATGTGGATGACTTTTCGCGTAGAATGGTGGTATATTCGAGTTTTTTGTTGGGATCTCTGAGTTTATCCACATTAAGCTTGCGCTTCAGTTGCAGAATTTGTAGTCGTCGGATAGCTGCTGTACACAATCTCAAGCAGGCTCCCCACGTCAGCTCCACGTTTCGCTCGCACATCGAGGAGACATCTTCTCCATCGGCGACTTATAGCCAAATGGTCGATCTGGTTCTGAGAGGTAAGGTTAAACGGGATTAAAAGAAGGGAAAAGCCTAAAATGCCAGTGAACGTTGAATTTGAAACGTCGAAGGTCGTATGCCAATGGGGATACGGTCTCTGACAATGCATTCCAGAGCTTGGAAGTTCGGAGCATGAATGACTGCTTATATTTCACTGTACGAGAAGTGTGAAGCTTGTGTGTGCTTGAAGCTAGGTGAGTATTTCTAGGAAATGTATAAGGAGGTGAAATAAGTTTAGAAAGTTTCTCACTGCATTTACCATGGAAGTAGGGGTAGTGAATGGTTAGTACTCCGACATTTCTGCGATGCTCTAGGGACTCCATGGAAACCATGCTGGCTTCATCTCCAACTAGCCGGAACGCCTGTCTCTGGATACGGTTGATAATCGCGAGTTGCGTTTTGGATGTCCCAGCCCATAAATACGAATTGTTTTCGAGGCGTGGTCTAATATAGACCTGATAGATGATTGCTAGATCTGTAGGAGCAAAATATTTTTTACATCTTCGGAGGGCGTTTGGGAACGTCATACTGAGTCGAGTATGTGCGATTCCAATTAAAATGGTTATTTATTTTAATGCCAAGCAGTGAGAAATATTTGGAAGAATCTAACTGGACACCACTGAAGACTATATCAGAGAACGACGCTGCAACATCATGCTTAAGGAAAAGATGACAGGCCTTCGTTTTTGAGACGTTTAACTCTACTCTATTTAAACTGCTACATTTCAAGATTAGGTTCGGATCAGAGTTCAATGATCCAAATAATTCGGCACATTTAGATGCTACATGGACACGGTGAGCTTTAGTAATCGTGTCGAGTTGATAGATGTTATCCATCTGCAAAGCAATGTAACGGATTGAGAGTTTACGACAGGTCATTACTAAAAATAAGAAAGAGTATGGGTGATAAAACAGAACCTATGGGAAAGAGGGAAGATGCTACGCCATTCATTACAACTTGTATGGTGCGTTCATATGAGAAGCTCTCAACCCATTTTACAAGGTTATTGTTAAAGCCGACTACTTTAAGCTTCACTAGGAGACATTAGTGCCAAACTTTGTCAAACGCTTTAGCGATGTTAACTGCAAGAACTTGACCTTCGCCAAATTTGTGCAGACAAGAATTCCAACGTTCAGCTACATAGATATACCAAGAGGTCACCTGTAGAACGTTCGGAACGGAATCCGTATTGGCGATCATTGATAAGTTTGATATCTTCAAGAAAGCAGGATATTTTGCGATTGATTGCGTCCTTACCACATTCGACAGAGCGGAAGTAACGGCGGTAGTTAGTGGGTAACGCTTTCGGCCACTTTTGAAGTGCGCGAAAAGCGCCCAGAAGAGTAAGAGAGATGGAATAAATCGACAAGCGGTTTAACCAGAGAAGAAGTACAATTTTTGAGGACTATGGAGGAAATACCATTGGGACCTGCAGAATTGTGGAGATTAGTCGTGCGCGAAAATGAATCGCAGGTAGACGAAATCCAGATGGTGTTGAGAAGACTGATTTGTCCCTAGAAGCCTAGAGTTTCAGGCGAAACTTGCTGCAAGAAGATTGGCTTTTCAACAGGATGGACTACAACTGAAAAGACTAAGATGAGATTTAAAGGCGGAAACCACAGCAGATCGGCCACACTTTGAGGAAACCGAAGCAAAACAACTCCAAAGAAGCTCTGGAAAGACATCGAGTTGGTCGCCCACGTGTCACAAATGAAACGAGAAGTTAAACATGGTGCCAGAGGAATAAACAAGTCCTGGCGATAACTTTAGTCCGATGCTTAGGATTGCGCTTAGTGGAAGAGAACTGTTTCTATCTTTTGTCCCCACAGGGAATCTTTACAGGAATGTGATTGCTATTACTTTCCAGAGAGAAAGGACCCAATTTCCGAATATTAAACTTTATGCCGGGCCCTATTTCTTTTGGAAAATGCAAATTAGGAATACCATGTCCTTGAGTTTATCTATCTCTCCGTTTCAACTCACCTGAGAAAGTCATTTCGCACTGTCCCAACACGGTATTCCAAATCCTCACATCGCCATCGCTCCCGGCACTAGCTAACCGCTTGCACTCCGAATTCTGATGATACGGCTCCCAACTGAGGCAATTAATCCACTTCTTGTGACCGAGCAATGCTCGTCCCAATTGCTTTCCGGTTTCCGGATCCCAAACGATTATAATTCCCGCCTTGCATGCACTCGCCACCTTCTTACTATCCGGCGACCAAACCACACACAGAACCCACTGTTTATGGCCCGTGCAAGTGAAGTGCGGCGTTTCCGTATTCAAATCCCATAGCCGAACCGTAGTGTCGCCCGAACCGCTAGCCAAATGCTGACTGTCCGGACTGAAGGCGATCGAAACGACAGCCTCGGCATGTCCGGGCATGGAACTTGTGCATCGCGTTACCGGACGCACTTTGAATACCGCTTGCGGCTGATAAACAATATCGATCACATTTTCCGTATCGATGAGCTTCAGGTCGAGGGTTTTCTCGAGCGTGGCTTTGATTTCGTTCTCGTCGGCGAAGAAGAGGTACGGCGTTGGTTCCTCGTTCTTCAGGAGCGCGTTACAAATCAGTCCGAGTTGCTCGACTGTGACTCCGGACGGCAAATCCATTGGCGGTCCGGCTTCTTCATTGTCCTCGGAGATGAAACGAGCCTGGACCGTTTGCGGAACTTCCTTTTTCGCGGCTTCGGCCAATGCCTCCATTTCCATTCGTTTTTGCCTTTTGTTGTACATTTTTACGCCCGAAATTATTCACTGTGCAGTCAAAAATAGCACATGGCACGGAGGAACTTCAAAGTGACGGAGAAGTGATCTTCGTTGAGTTTAACGAAAAATTCAATTTCTTTGACAGTTCTTCGATGACAGTTCTTTACACGTGCATTCTTCTCAGTGCAGTTCAATAAACAAACCTCAGGATAGAATGTCCCGACTAATTGTGAAAAGTTTGCCTAAAAATGTAATTCTGTCGCTTAAAATATTCTCCCGAATTCTAACTATCGATCCCGCAGGTAACCGAAGACAAACTACGCTCGCTGTTCAGTCAAAAAGGCACAATCACCGACATCCAACTCAAGTACACCAAGGAAGGACTGTTCCGGCAGTTTGCCTTTATCGGCTTTCAGAACGAAGCGGAGGCCGAAGCAGCGCTAAACTATTTCAATAATTCGTGCATACAAACGAGTCGAATCAAAGTCGAAGTTTGTGCACCGCTAGGATCGCAGGAAAAGCCGAAATCATGGAGCAAACACGCAAAGGATAGTTCGGCTTTTCGGAAGCAGCATGGCATTGAGGAACAGGAACAGGCCGAATTCGAGAAGAAAAAGGCGGCCGAGCGTGCTGAAAAGAAAGCGAAAAAGAAGGATCCGATTGCGGAGATAATAGGCGAACATAAGGACGATCCGAAATTCATTGAGTTTATGCAGGTACATTCGAAAGATCGACTTCTCTGGAATAATGATGCCGTTCTAGCCGAAGAGAAAGCGGGAGAAGAGGAGCTAGGAGCGAAAGGTGAGTTGTGCAAGTGTACCTGATTGAATTTTTATTTAATTTTCGCTCTACCAGGCAAGAAAGCAATCGATACACCAACGAAGGGTAAAAAGGTAAAAAATGCTGTTCCCAGTGCAAACGATGAATCAGAAGCACCCAAAGAAGATGAAGAAATACCAGAAACAAAATTGGCCGAAAAAGAAATCAGTGACCTCGAATACATGAAGTCCTTAATGAAAAAATCAACCACAGGTGAAATCCCCGAAAAGTCCACCAAGAAAAAAACAAAAACTGAAAAAAGCGATCTCGAACTTTTCACCATCAAAATTCACGACATCCCGTTCAAAACCAAACGCGAGGACATCATTAAGTTCTTCAAGCCGATAAAACCCTACTCGATTCGCTTGCCGACAAAAGTTCGCGGTTTCTGCTATGTCGGCTTCAAAACCGAAAAAGAGTTCACCCGCGCAATGACCAAACACAAGAGTTTCGTAAAAGGCAAGCAAGTTTTCTTCAGCGATTTCACCGCGAAGAACAAAATATCGAAGCACAAAATCGCACAGGACGAAAACAGTCCGTCGATTGATTCGCAAGCGAACACGAAATGGCTGAAACAAGAAGAGGGAATCAAAAACGAAGAAGACATTTGCGAGTCGGGTCGGATTTTCTTTCGCAATCTCGCCTACACCGTAACCGAAGATGAAATGCAGGAACTGTTCGAGAAGTATGGCCCGGTTGCCGAAGTTCAGCTTCCGATTGATCCGGCGACGCGTCAAATCAAAGGATTCGGCACCGTGACGTTCGTTATGCCTGAACACGGTGTTCGTGCGTTTTCCGAGCTCGATGGAAGTCTTTTTCACGGCCGATTGCTTCATTTGATTCCGGCCAAGAGCAAGGACAACGATGATGCCGAAGCAAATGGCGAAGGATTGGGATTTAAGGCCAAGAAGGCATTGAAATTGAAACAATCAGCAGGACAATCGCACAATTGGAATACGCTGTTCTTGGGCTCGAATGCAGTGGCTGATATTCTGGCGAGGCAATTCGAAACATCCAAAGAAACGGTACGGCAATGTCTTGTACGAAACTGTGTTCTCTAATCGAATTGAATTTTTCAGATTTTGGACTCGAAATCGGGCGGATCGAGTGCCGCTGTTCGTTTGGCTTTGGGTGAAACACAAATCGTGATCGAAATGAAACGGTTTCTGGAAGAGAACGATGTTTGTTTGGATGCCTTCGAGAACGCACCCACGAAGCGATCGAAAACTGTTTTACTTGCAAAAAATCTTACAGTCGGGACAACAGTCGCTGAATTGCAACCACTTTTCGCAAAATTCGGTCTGTTGGGTCGAATAGTTTTGCCCCCGAGCGGAATAACAGCTCTGATTGAATTCCTGGACCCGTCTGAAGCGCGTAGCGCATTCAAAAAACTTGCCTACAGTAAATTCAAAAATCTTCCGCTTTATCTTGAATGGGCACCCGAAAATACTTTCAAGACAACGGCCGATGGGGAGGCGATTAAAAATGCAGAAGCTACGAAAATTGCAGGTGGAGAAAAAATTCAAATCGAAAATGAAGAAGAAAAACCGAAATCGGAAGAAGTTCCTGCAGTTACAGTGCTTGCAGAAGACGAAGAAGATGATGATGAAGAGCCCGAAACCGAAACAACTCTGTTTTTGAGAAATTTAAATTTTAAGACAAGAGAGGAAGCAGTTCGGCAACATTTCAAACATTTGGGTGCCATTCACATCGTTCAAGTCGCGACACGAAAAGATCCGGAAAATCCGACCGTTAAAGTTTCTTTGGGTTACGGTTTTATTCAATTCAAAAAGCAAAGTGTCGCCGAGAAGGCCTTGAAAACGATGCAGTTCACGCAAATCGAGGGCAATCAAGTCGAACTGAAACGAAGCGATCGGACTTTGAAGTAAGTAGAAGATCATATCGGAATGATCTTGTGATTTTCTAACTGTTCTTCTTTCAGATCCGACAATCGAACACAACGTAAACCAGTAAAAGCTTCAAAACAAACAGGATCGAAAATTATGGTTCGGAACGTTCCGTTTCAAGCGAAGGTCAATGAAGTTCGTGATATATTTAAGTAAGTAATGCTGACCAGTCATTTTTGGCTTAGAAAGTTATGATCATTTCAATTTTAATTTAAAAAAAAAATACTCTTCTGTTTTTTTCAGAGCTTTCGGTGAATTGAAATCGGTTCGATTGCCGAAAAAAATGACTCCCGGTTCTGATGAGCATCGCGGTTTCGGTTTCGTTGATTTCGTGACGAAAAGCGATGCCAAAAAAGCCTTGGAAGCACTTTCGCAAAGTACGCATTTGTACGGGAGACGTTTGATTCTGGAATGGGCTTCAGTCGATAATGATAATGTCGAAGAATTACGAAAGAGAACTGCACAGAATTTTAGCGGCTACGAGAAGGGAGCGAAAGTCAGTCGGAAAAGTGTGTTCGATAGTACCGCGATTGGAGTTGTTACAGAAGGTGATGATGATGAGATGAGGTAATAAAGTTTTGATAGAGTTTTAGTTTTTTGAGATTTTTATTTAGAGCGATTCATTTCTGAGAAATTGTTTTTGAATAATTTCTTCGGAAACGAACGAAAACTTGGAAATTTATTTTTAAAATCAGACTTTCTAGAGCGCCTTTAGAGATGGCATGTTTGTGTACAACAGGTTGTCTTAGAACCACACCAACTGCAGCCCTGGAGGTAATTCTCTCACTACCTCCACTTGATCTTTTCATACTTTTCATAAGGCAAACAGGCCTAGCTGCTATTAAATTAAAAACTTCTAATTCGTGGTCAACACCAGAAATTGGTCGTGCTAAAATTGAAAACGGCATTAGCTTCGCAACTCTTTTAAACTGTAATTGCGTCAACCAACCACTGGTTGAGAGACGAAAGTTTCTCATTAAGTTTCCGGAACGAAACGAATGGGCAACAAATACGATACTCAACGCCTGTGAAGGTCCTCATCTCTATGCGGACGGATCTAAAACTAACCAGGAGCAGGTGCAGGGGTCTATTGCCACGAACTCAACACCCACGCTTCTTTCCATCTTCCAGAACACGCGCCTGTGTTCCAAGCGGAAGTATTTGCCATTAACGAGTGCACAGATATGCCGAACAGTCTCGGAAATTGTTACAGTTTCTCGGACAGCAAAGCCAGTAGTGCTGGCACTCCAATCCTACAGGACCACGTCCAAACTAGTGTCCATTTGTAGGCACAATTTGAATCGCCTAACGGCTATAATCGAAGCATTTTTAATTTGAATACCTGGTCATGATCTGTTGTTCCATTAGGAAGTCTGTCAATTAAGCACCAACAGTGAGAAGACTGAAGAAGACAACTATTTGACGACCCACCAGCATCTATAGTGATCAAACTGCGCAAGCTGCAATGGGCTGGCCACGTGGAACGAATGCACGAGGAACGAATCCCAAAACGACCACAGGTCATTGCTTGCTAAAATTGCACACATTCAGGCTGCGGATCGTGAGCGGCAGCCCTTGCAGAGGTTGCGAGAAGAATCTATCGAGCATTATCTTTGCTACTGTCCGCAAATCTTCTATAGCCGTCTCCTTTGCTCAGGCTCTAGATTCTTCTCAGAACTAGACGACCTCAGTTGTGTTAAACATTCGAGCCTGCTTCGGTTTGCAAACCGTACCAAGAGGAGTAACATCCATCTCATAATCAATATGGGGAGTACAAAAGGCCCAAAAAGATGACCCAAATGTAATTCGTTTCTTCGAAACCACCCTCCTTATCCAAACCGGATAACTCTGCACAATATAAATGACAGATTCTCTTCGATCCGAGAAAAATATAGCTTTGATTCAATTTAAAATCTATTTAACCGATATCAACGTAAAATAATTACACGCATTGAAAGAAAAGATTTCCAGATTCTAGACTGTTACACTCTATTATTCGTGACGTTTCAAATTTTGTTAAACGTTTGATAAAGGTATCAGCAGAGACCGAAACATCACGAATAATAAAGCGTAACAGTGTACAATCCGGAAATCTTTTCTTTCAATTCGAAATGCACTATGAAAACATTCACCAAACCACAATTACACGCATTACAAATAACGTAATGTAGCATGTCTACCCTAGTCGCTCATCGCATGTTTGCAATCATCTATTCTACTATTCTCGACAACCACCACACTGTGCTAATAAAAGAATACCTGCGAGATTTTTGCCGCAAAGGAAAACAACAACAACTACACGCGCGTGAAAATTATTCCAGCTTCTCCACTTGTTACGGTCGTTCTCACTCCCCTTCCCCACCTTCTCAATCCCATCCCCTTCATGACAGTGTTCGTGCGCTGTGCATAAAGGCCAAAATTGCCTATTACACAAGTCATTCTGTAAAAAATAAATCCGACGACTAACGAGTACGTCTTAGTGCTGTGTATTAAAAGGTCGAGCATTCGTGAAAGGAGTCAGTTGTAAGAGTTGAAACTAGGAAGCGAGTGCGAGAGTCTGGGCAATATTTCCAACAGTTGCTTAACCTGAACTCATCATTGACTACTTCTGTAAATTACCACCTGACCGAGGCACCTGTTGACGACGAAATCATATTGAGCCTCTCAATAGTAGAAGTAGTGAAAGATGCCCTTAAAAACTTAGATATATAGACGACATACCAGCAGAACTTCTGAAGAGCGTTGGTGAAAGCGTTGCTAGGAAAATTCACATTATGGTGTCGCAAACTGGACACGTGAAACACTATCTGATGATTGGCGTAAAAGCATTATATGTCCGATCTACAAAAATGGCGACAAACTCTGCTGCGAAAACTATCATCATCATCAATGGCGCGACAGCCCAAGTCGGGCCTTGGCCTCCTGAAATCATCGCCTCCAATCGTCTCGATCCAAAGACCGCGTCCTCCAGCTGCTAGTTTTTAAGATGGATTTGCTATCTTCATCAACCGAGTCTTCCCATCGCTTGCGTGGCTCTCCTACTGGCCGGTTACCACTCGCTTTGCCTTTAAGAGCACGTTTGAGGATTCTTCTGTCTTCCATTCGCTCTACATGGCCAGCCCACTGCAGTTTACGTAGCTTGATGAACGTTGGCTCGTCGTAGAGTTGATACAACTCATGGTTGTATCTTATCCGCCATTCCGATCCTTCCTTCACAGGTCCCGAAATTCTTCGGAGGACCTTTCTTTCAAATGCGTTAACTGATTTTTCGGAAGTTCGCGCTAATGTCCACGTCTCGCTGCCATAACTGAGCACAGGTCGTATAATAGTTTTATATATCCGCAGCTTATTGTTCCTGTGCACTTTCTTGGATTTCATTATTGGAAGTATAATACGTCTTATTTGCAAGTATTACCCGTCGTTTGATTTCGTCTGTTTCATTACCGTCCTTTGCTAGATTAGCCCCAAGATATATGAAGTTGTCCACACTCTCCAAATTATATTCCGCAATTGTTATGTTTTGTCTGGTAGGCGCTCTCCTTCTTGTTTGCGTCATTACTTTTGGTTTGTTTTCGTTGATGCGCAACCCGACTTCTTTTGCGGCGGAGTCAAGATTGACAAATACCTCCTTAGCACTAGGGAAGGATCTTGCTAGGATGTTAATGTCGTCAGCGTATGCTACTAGTTGGGTGGACTTGAATAGTGTCCCGTTGGTGTTGACTGGAATTTTTCGGACGACATACTCTAGTGCCAAGTTGAAAAGCATGGGGCTAGACCATCTTCCTGCTTTAAACTACATTCCGTTCGAAAGCTGGTCGTTGAATCGGTTTGTATTCTCACTTGGGATTCAGTGTTTGTCATTGTTAGCCGGACTAGTTTTGGAGGAATTCAAAAGTCAAGCATGATTTGATACAATACGCTCCTGTCAATACTGTCGTATGCTTGTTTAAAATCTACGAAGATTTGGTGCACGTCTGTGTTATATTCCCAGCATTTCTCAAGCACCTGTTCCATTTCTGAATCCGCCTTGGTATTCGCCAATTATTTGATTAGTTGAGGGCCTAAGACAACGTTCAATTATTTTTGTCAGTATTTTATAGGACGTACACAACAATGATATTCCTCTGTAATTCTCACAGCAGAGTTGGTCGCCTTTCTTGTAAATTGGACATATAATGATTTTTCGCCAATCGTCGGGTATGATTTCCTCTGTCCAAATTTTGCATATCATGTTGTGCAGTATTTCAGCGACACAATTTCCACCGTTCTTCAGAAGTTCAATTGGTATTTCGTCAATTCCCGGCGCTTTGTTTAGTTTTTGGTCACATAGGGCTGCTTTGATTCAGCAAGCGTGGGTAGTATCGATGATGGTTCATCTTCGTCAGTTGAGATTTCAATTGAAATGTTGTCTGTTGTGATCGGTGCTAATGGGGTGGGATTCAAAAGATGTTCAAAGTAGGAAGCCCATCTCCTTTTGATTTCTTCTATGTCGCTGATTATATTGCCCTCTGCGTCTTTGCAGAGACTGGTTTTTGACTTATATCCCTTTTTTAAGTCTTTATTGCGTATGCGTCCCGCGTTTTATTTTGTCTCATATCGTCGTCCATTTTTTGTATTTTGTCATTATGGTACTTCCTTTGTTTTCGTCTGCAGGTCTTTTTCGCATATCGCCTAAGCTCGTCATATCTTTCTTTTTTGGCTCGTGTTGGTCGTTCAGTAAAAATTTTGTAAGCCTCGTTCTTTCTATCTATTGCGTCGCGACATTCTTGGTCGAACCAATCATTATTTTTTCGCCGTGCTTCATATCCTAATACCTCTTCTGCGGAGGATTTGATGCCGTCTCGTATTTTCATCCACGCATTCTCCACTGGCATATTTTGGATATTTTTATATATTGGTGTCAGGTGTTTAGTACATGCAAACATGTAAGCCTGCACCATCGTTTCGTCGTTAAGCTTGTTCGCGAGCTCTACTCGTTTTCGAATATCCACGACAAGCCATTCTGCATCGAAACTTAGCTCTGACTAGATAGTGATCAGAGTCACAATTCGCACCGCGGAGGGTTCGTACATCAAGTATGCCGGAAGCAGCCCTTTTCTCAATTAGAACGTGGTCTATTTGGTTGAGTGTGTGACCATCTGGTGATGCCCACGTTCGTTTGTGAATATCGCGATGTGGGAAGCACGTAGAGCTTACTATGATATTTTTGCTGCTTGCGAAATCAATAAGACGTTGGCCGTTGTCGTTGGTTATGTCATGGAGACTGTGCTCTCCTGTTGTTCCTCTATGAGCCTCCTCCTTTTGCATTGAAATCCCCTAAGACAATTTTTAGGTCATTCGAGGGCAGTGAATCATAGGTTGTCTCTAGGGTGGCATAAAATTCGTCTTTAGTTATATCGTCCTTGTCTTCTGTTGATGCGTGAACGTTGATCAACCAAGTGTTGAAGAATTTAGTCTTTATTCGGATTGCACACAATCTTTCACTTACTAGTCTGAAGCTCGTGACCTGCTGTTTAAATTTTTTGTCAACGACAAAAGCGACTCCAAACTCTCTGCTTCCCGACAATTTTCCACTTGGATATGTTGGATGTGTGTGATCTCATGTCCATGATTTCGTTTCTTGGATGGCAGTTATGTTGATGTTGTGTTTTGCCACTTCTTCGAGAAACTCTTTCAGAGCTCCTGTCCTAAATAAGGATCGAACTTTCCAAGATCCAATAGAGTAGTCCATTTTTCGTTTGCGGAGTCGCTGCCGTTGATTCCATCTTTTCCGAGGCTGTTCTTCAGGTTTCTGGACAGTGTTCTTTTTCCGGTGATGCGTTGTCGGCGCCTCGCCCAACCCCCGACCTGCAGGACCGGTCCTACTTATTTATTACACCCTAGTAGAAAACGGGGCGGGAGTTTTGAGCTAAATATGACATGCAGGAGTTCTCACAGCTATGCTGCGAGTCCAACTATGTCATACTTTTTGCCTACTTCCTGAGACGCACTGGTGTTGCTGGCCATTCAGATTAACTCCATGTTCCCTCCTCCTTTCTCAAACCGGGCTTGGGACCGTCTACGGCGGTCAACAAATAATGCTACAACATAATTTCCTTCACCCAGTCCCTTGTTTATATATTGCACAGCATCAACAAGAGCAGCAGTCGTGTTACTGTTTTCTTGAAAACCATACTGATTTGGATCGAACCCACTTGTTATACTCTAGATGAAATCTGAGAGTATATTGTGTTTGCCTTACCGTTTGTAACGCTAAGAAATAATGCTCGCACAGAGCCGCCAAGGGTACAGAAATATTTGTTGTCGCTCAAAAACTTTGATTCCGAGTTGCTGTCTGTCCGTCTGTCCGTCTGTCTACAGCATAACTCTCGAACGCTTTGAGCTATCGTGCTGAAATTTTTTTTGTGTCATTTTTATCTAAAAAGAAACTTTAAGTTTGTGAACGGGTCACATCCCCCCACTCCTTCTACCCCCTCCCATACAAATTTCACGAAATTCCGAAATTTCCAGAAATTGATTTTCCTTTGAAACTATTTAAGCTACTGATTTGAAATTTAGGTCAAAGTATTATGATATAAATATCATTAATATGACAGAATATTGATCTGATCCTGTCACTCATTCTACCCCCTCCCATACAAATGCATAATTTTGAAAAATACAGTTTTTCGATTTTCATTGAAACTAGCAAAGTTATAAAAACGAATTTTCGCCAGAATTTATTTTAATATAATTGCAATCAGTATTGAAAAAATTATTAACTTCACCTCACTCCTTCTACCCCCTCCCATACAAATTTCACGAAATTTTGAAATTTAAATTAAATTATTTTTCTTCGAAACTGTTAAAGCTATCAACTTGATATTTTGCATAAAGTATAAAAATAGAAATATCAATAACAAGAAAAAAATTTGTTTTGATCCGTACACTCCTTCTACTCCCTCCCATACAAATGTATAATTTTTGTTAAGTGCATTATATCGATTTCCATTAAAACTAGAAAAAGTATAAACTTAAAATTTTGCCAGAGTCTGTTTTTTAATAATTGCAATAAATGCTAAAAAAATTATCAGCTCCTCTTCACTCCTTCTACCCCCTCCCATACAAATATCTGTATTTTAAATTCAAGAAAAGCATTTCTCCTTCGAATATATTAGAACTATCAAATTTGAAATTGAACCAAAGCGTGGTGATAAGGATGATATGATAAGCAGTTTCAAAATCATCTTAGACGCACCACTTTCCCTGCCACCTCCCATAAAAATGCCTCAATTTCAGGAAAACTATGTCCAATTGAAAATAATGAAAGCTGCAAACTTTAAATTCAGCAGGTAATATTTTGCATACCACATTAGGTGTCATATCCAAAAATTACAAACCTTCCTCCTCTCCTTCTACCACCTCCCATACAAAAGTCACTATTAATTATTTAAAAGAATTGGAGGTGACATATTTTCCGGTACATTGAACTCTTTCTCATTTCATCTAGAGTATCATATGATTGGGCTTTATGCCCAATCATAATTCTTTTATGTTTTTTTAATATAATTTAATATCCTTTTGTTGATAATTATTATTATTATTTTTATCACCATCTTTTTGTACCGGAGTAATCACTGCTGATTGCAATATTTTCGGGAACACATCCTCTTCCATATGTTTGTTAATTATATTAGCTAAGGGCTGAGCAATTATATTCTTTAGGTCCTTAAGGTCATTAGTGGTGATTCCTTCAGAACCAGGTGCCATGCCTACTTTTAGCTGGGATAATGTACATAACACCAGTGGTGGTGGGACTTACGAACATGGTTTTATTTTGTCTAGGAACTGAAATCCTGGAGTAAGTTACTGTTTTGATGTATATCATTCATATTAGCTAAAAGAAAGTTTATCGGGTACAGTTGTAAAATGTTGAGTCATAATATTTGCAATGTTTTTCGAGTCCCTTTCAGCTTTATTTATGGTTAATATTTCATGAACTCCTGTTTTTTCCTAGAGATTCATTGATAACCTTCGACATTTTTGAAGAGTTTCCAGTAGCATTAATGAAGTTATTGCTCTGATATTTTTCCTTAGCTTTTCGTACAGCTTGGATTGTCATTTTCTTAAGCCTTTCGCAATCTATTTTAGTTTTCTCGTTCGCAGGCCTTTTTTTATATTTCTTGTATAGTTTTTTTTATCAGACAAACGTTTTAGAATGTCTTGAGAATTCCATGATGGATTTCTTGTTCGTATTGGTTTGAGAATAGTGGAGCGTTTCTTGGCAGCTATAATAACTTCTGATATCTTCTCAAATGAAATAATTTAAAAAAAAGTTCATTCAAATAGTGCTAATAATGATGCAAAAAAAAACTAAGAACTAAGGAATTTAAATTAATTTCAAAACGAAATTTCCCACATGATTAATACTGCAACATTACTACTACAACATTTGCTGCTACTGCAACATTTGCGATTAATACCAAACTGAACGAAGAACATTTTCAAAAGTGACATTTCAAAACGTAAATAACTGCTAACGAGAAGTTTTGTGTGCATCTAGAAGGGAAAAAATGAATTTCGAACGGGCCGAATATGAAATTCAGCATTTCAATTTCTCTACCGAACAGATAAAAGTCGAGCGTAAGTATTTCGTAGTTTTTTTCGCAAGCTCAAAGCTAAATAAAAGCCATTTCAGATCGGCTCATGATGAAGCAACATATCGAAACCTTAACTAAAAATTTGGCGGAATCGATTGTTAAAAAATCAAATATTTCGACTTTGTTGGCCGACAATCTACATAGTAAGACGCAATTTGTAGTCGACAATATTATGGAAACGATTGAGAGCAGATTGAATGAGTTCGATCGTTTGGTTGATAAGTATTTTTCAATTCCGGAAAATATTTTACTACCTGAAGATATTCGACACGAAAAACCTTACACAAATGCCGATGAAGCGTATTTAACGGAGAAGGTAACGGAATTGGAAACTGAATTCAAGCAGGTATGTTCGATTTTTGGTATATAGTAGTTCAGTTCCTGATTCGTTCAAAACACTCTTTAATATTCTAATCACCTACATACTGAATGCGCATCTAATTCACTGACTATTGGCAATATTTTCCTCTTTATTTAGAAAGCCTACGAGTTGGCCTCACTAAGCTCCGAGATTGAAACTTACAACAATTTAAACCCGGTGGTAGAAAGGGAAAATGAAACTTCTGAGACGGTCGAAGAAAGTTTAAAATATTATTTCGAATTTGATGAAATCAAATCACTTTTGAAAACCATCGAAGAAGTGCAGAAGTCGAAGGAGGATCGAAGTGATCGTGCGTAGTTTGTATTTATATGTAGCTGGCTTAATAAATTGTTTATTTTAATGGAAAATTTTGCAGTATTTTAATAGGTATGTGCTGGAAGGAAGGTTTTTACTACTCTTTGATGAGCAAGAATGCTGTCAAAGAGTAATAAAAAACTCAGAAGATTATCAGCCTTTCGGGAGAGGAGGAGTCGATCTGGAGAAGCAGACTATCCTTGAGGGTGCTGCGAAAAATAACGAGTAAAAATATGAGGGTAAAGAAAGGGACCTGTGAAATTCTGCAACTACTCCCTATTTTTCGCAGCACCTCCAAGGATGGTGTGCATTACTAGGTTCTCTTTTCCCTCACGCCCACGCTCTCGACTGCTGGCAAATTGCGCTGCTCATACCTGTACGCCTTGGGCGTCGCAGCAATGTTGCCCATTTTGTTACAAGACTTTGAAACCAGTGGCGAAGCTTCCTTGTCACCACTGAACTCCCAAATATTTATTATCATAATTGATTGATGATGTGCGAATACTGTTGAATAACGCCGTGTCCATGTGGCGGTGTACGTCTCGTATGCGCCTTATCGCGTCAGAATAGGAGAGTTACCACCGCCAAGCAGTACTGATTGTAGAATTCATCATATATTGGATTTTTTAATGTTTGGGGGAAGGAAACGTCCGTTATAAATATACATGTATAATATGTTTCAAATGCATTTTATTTCCGTGGTGGTATCATACAAGAAGTTGAACATCCCTTCGCTTCTCAAATCTTCGGTCCAACTCCTTTCTAGTCCACAGCCGTTTGTAATGTATTCAATACATCGTAATCTATCCAGTGGTACTATTTGTTCCTTTTCTTATTTTTCTTCACCAAACAAGTATTAGGAAGAAAAAAGTCTGATATGCAGGAAATTGGCGAGAAGCATTGAAAGTGTTAAGCCACGTGGTAGTAAAAAACCGTAAAAGATAGCAAAAACAGTGGAAACCAGAAGGACGAAAAAATCCGTTCATATCACATACGCCGGAGTATTCGTTGCGTGTGCGACATGTGGGTTGGCGGTGTGGTACGAATCGTTTGCGAGTAATGAGCGCTATCGCTCGATTAACTCGTGCCAAAAAGTAGTCCTCAGTGCATATTTACCTGTATGTCGCACAGTTTTCATGGGTGCTCTACCGTAGGATTTGGAGATGAAGCGTTATGCTATCACCTACAAAATCTGGAAAGAACACCCAACGATTCATTAACTTCGGAAAAGGTTACTGATTGAAGAGAACTCCTTGATCTTAAGGTCACGTCAATTATTTGTCAGTAGCAGCCAGTACATCCGAAAAACACAACTGGACTTGTACGATACTCTCGACGAAATCGAGATTTTTGCGATCGTAAAAAATAGAAGAGGTGACAGCATTAAACTAATTTTTCTCACATCATGAGTAGCTATAAAAATGTTCTATACCAAATTCAAGCTGCGAAAATTGAATAGGTACTGAGAAAATTAGTGTATTAGATTGAAATTGTGCAGTATGTATGGGAGGTGGTAGAAGGTGTGGCGGTTTTTTTTTAGTGATTTTTCAGAAATAACTATGAATATTATGAAATTGACATATCTCAAATTTCAGACTAGTAACATTCATACTTTTCAAGAAAATCGATTTTTCGTGAAGTTAAGAAATTGTGTCATATTTTACGAGAGGGGGTAGAAGTAACGATGTTAATCAGTTAATTTTTTCCGATCTTAATATGAGTGCTAATTTAATATTTAATAAAAAATTTGACCTCTACAAATTTTATACGTACTGAGAAACTTGGTTAATAGTATTCATGAAAAAGTGCAGTTTGTATGGGAAGTGGTGGAGGGAGTGAGGGGATTTGAATTATTTTTATACTATACATCACAATTATGATAAAAATAATACTTTTCAAATTTGAATTTATTAGCTCCTATAGTTTCCAAGAAAATTGTATTTCTGTAAATGACTGAAAATAAGTCATTTTGTGCGGTTAGAAACAGTGGAGCGATTTGGCCTGTTCACGAACTTGATCTTACTTTTTCATCAAAAGCAACGTTGACAACATTTTAAATTTCTAGCTCAACGCGTTCTCAAGCTAGAGAGCGCACAGGCGGACTGACGGACGGACATTCGGTTTTGAGATTTTTGATCGATAGCAAACAATTCTGTACCCTTGGCGCCTCTGTGCGAGCATTATTTCTTGGCGTTACAAACTTAGAGCAAACTTATAATACTCTCAGATTCCATCTAGAGTATAAATATAACAACTTGATCACTTGTTACTGTCGTTCTCACTCCCCTTCCCCTGCCTTTTCAATCCCATGCCGTCCACCCATGACTGTGTTTGTGCATTGCACATAAAGGCCGAAATTGCCTATAACACAAGTCATTCTGGTGGCTTGTGGTTACCGTCCACATCGCGGGAATAGCTCCTAAGAGGTCGGCGTGGTGTTGGCTGCAAGTGCGGTCGTTCGCATAAAAGAAACTCATCAGTGGACCTGCATTCAAACTAGTCACTCCTTAATTCTGAAAGATTTCGCGAATTTAACCGAAACCTCAGACTACACAATATCAAGTTTTTTTTTGATAATAATTTTCTGACCGTCATCCACTCGAAACAAGAGCGAGAGATTGATGAAATACGAGAGGAAGAGCACATATCGTTTTATACTGATGGCTCCAATACTAAAAGCGAAGTGGTGTGTGGTGTTTTCTCTGCAATGCCTAATTTAAAAAAATCTTTCAGTTTTCCGGATCGTTTCAGTGTGTTACAAGCAGAAGTGATAGTGATAAAAGCTAGTATCTACTAAGGATGTTAGCATATCCAGGCCACCATAAAATCCTTGCAAGATTGTTCTTGATTGTCGCGTGTCTCTGAGGAAGATGGCCGAACAATTCAATACTCGCCTATGCTGGGTACCAGTGCGTCAGGACATTCCGGGGTACTGCAAGGCTGACGAACTCGCCCGGCACGAGATAATCTTGAAGATTCAATCTAAAAAGGAGAAGCTGAATATGCCTTTCGCAACTTATAAGCTCCAACTTAAATTGGATGCGATTAGCACAGCTAGCAACAGATGGGCGAATGGTGTTACATGTCATGTAAATGATTAAGTAGTGTGATCCAGACAGATTTGGCCTATGCTGGATCTAAAACGCTCTGACAGACTAATTTCGTTAAGCAAGCAGCTCCATAGTATGTGTCGCTACAGGACACGCCTTGAGGGAAACATGCTGATAGACTTGGTTCTTATAAGCTGCAAAGATGAGGAAGAGGAAGAAACGATTCTTCCATCTGGTATGATTTTGCCCTGCTCTCTCTCTAGAAAGAGGAAGCGGCACTTGGCGCATACTTCTTCGATAGTTTCGGTAACCTGGCAAATGCGTAAGTCAGAAACTTTCTTAACGGATTGGTTGGTTTATCGAGTAGGATTAGAGCTTTTGAGATCCTTTAGCAGTACACCAGCCCTGCATATGATCAAGTACGCTCGGACTTTTGTCTAGGGACCTCTACCCACTTATCACAGTACGAGAAGCTAACGAGATTTTTAAACATTCACAGAACTTCAGTCGAGACAAACATCGGGAAGAAGCCATATTAAGTTTTTCTACCTGTGTGTGAAAAATTCGTAGATAGAGGTTTGTGCAAAGGACTAACAATCCATTCACAATAAGAAATGAAAAATATTAAGGATCCTGAAATTCAGGAGGTCAAGACCCGATTTGGGGGGCTGCAGTGCCATTGTAGAAGTAGAAGAATCCGTATCCAAAAGTATCCAGCTAATTAATTATTAATTAATCGTTCTTTATTTATATTATTGAGTTTTTTAAGGCGCCAATCAGTTTGATCTCGGCAGGGACTAAAAAATTTAGAACATTGGAAATCTGAAAGTCTTTTTTGTGATTCTACCATCTCCCATGCAAAAGTCTCTATTCTCTATTCGAAAGAATTTGTGATGACATATTTTCCGGTATATTAAAGTTATTTCCATCTCATCTAAAGTATCATATGATTGGGCTTTAAGCCCAATCATAATTCTGTTATTTTTTTATTTACTTTTAAGTAAGCAAGAACGCTCCGTTTAAAGTTCGACGTAGCCATCTGCTTAGGCCTTGCAACAAGAAAAAGGTCGATTTTGGCTTATCTGGAACATGGATATGTATAAAACGTTTAGAGGGGTGGCGCGCGAAAGAGCACAACTGTTTCATCACGTTCGTTTCGACGTTTCGTTTGAAGTTGCGTAAAGTGCCGATTGCGCCGTTAACGAGACCGTCGACCAAGTTTATATTCAATCGAATCATGTATGGTTTTCCGATGTAAAGACGCAAAATGTAAGGGAAGACTGCCAGTCTCGTCAGGTTTGAGTTTATGGTCTTAAGCGCAAGCGGTGACCAGCAGTTCAGCGATGCGGTGGCCGGTATAATGGTCAGAGGCCACATATTCGATCGTTTAGGTATACAGTTCCTCTCTCTATCTTCTGCAAGGCAGCGCGGTCCCACGACACCTCTCGCCTTCTGTTCGCCTTCTCGCTATGCGGTCAACGACGCAGAATCCAACAGTAATAATACAAAAATCAAAACACGTGCAGCCAACAAGTAAAAATCTTACAAAAGGAGCTCCGACCAACAGGCGTCCATAATCTCAACCGAGCAGTAGGGAAAAATATTTCGACCAACTCGGAAAAAAAATCCAGTCAGAAATTTCACAATTTTCCTACTGAATGAAATCTGAGCAACCCAACGACCATAGTTCTGCATGCCTTGTATTTCAGATTCAATTCGGTATGGGAAAAACTGCATATTTTCGGTCGGTTGCGAGCGCATGAGAGGACAAGGACTCAAGCTTCGGTTGCATGCTTCTGAGCTAACGTTGCCGGGTTACTCAGTCTCGATGTAGTATGAAAATTGTGAAATTTCTGTCCGGATTTTTTTCGATCGGCCAATTTGAGTTGGTTGACCTTATTTGCGTACTGCTCAGTTGAGATTATGGGCGCCCGTTATAGAGATAGACTCACGGTAAAGAATTTCGTGACACACAAAATGTTTGGTTCAGTCCAGCCATTAGACGTATCCATGTCAATATATCTTTTTAAATGTAATACCAGTGACACATAGCACAGCTAAAATATTCATTAGGCCTAAATTATCGTTAACCGGCTGCATGTCATATACTAATTTAACCTAATGAACATCAAATTACCAAAATATTGATCATTCATCAGCTAAATAAGTTCAGCTGAATGTAATTTCTCACATAATAATGAATAATATACAAGAGCTGCCCATTTCATATACATATATGTTTTCATGCTGAAAGAGGAAGAATAGTCATTTTCTGACAACCTGATTTATACCAATGACACATAGTGGACTTATTTATTAGTTTACTAATTGGTAGTTTAGCTCGTCTTCATCGTTAGTTGAGTGGTGACACAGCTCTTTCCGAATTAAGAAGAACCATTCACTTATCTGTCAAATTTTAAAAGTTAAGTTGAACAGCCATTGGTCAATAAAATTGTCCAAAGAAGGCTCCAAAAAAGGAAAAAGGATCTTTAGTCCTGTATTGTAGTCAGTTGTATGCCACTTTTCCTAGTTGGACCATCAAATCACGCTTTAAAGGTTTCATATACACACGGTCACTAAAGTCTTCATACACTTGCGATTCGTGGGCTATAAGCTAACAAATTAATATTTTCAATTCGTCCATGATAGCCAGCAGATCGTAATGCTTCCGACACACGATGAAGATAAAATCGTTTTAACTTCATATTTTGATATAAGTAGGCCGAATTGTGTATAGGATAATGACACTAGTAATATCGAAAAGTGAGTTAATACGATTTTATCTCTATCGTGTGTCGGCAGCCTTAGGATTTAAGACTTTAATGAAGTCATTCTCGATATATTTCGCCAGTTCAGGTGCACTTATCTTAGGAGTTTTTCTCACTTATTCTAAAACTGATCGAATATTACGTTCACTTAACAATCTAGGTTGCCCAGATCTTGGCTTATTATTTATATTGCCAGTTAAGTTAACTTTTTTTAAATGGACGGTGGGACGACTTACTTTAACTATCGCGGCGATTTCGCCCAAAGATTTCCCTTCCTGTCGTAATCTAACAAATAAAAGGCGTATTTCCTTCGAAATTTATTTTCTCATTTTTCCACTATTTCAATTCTAGCGCTTATCGATAATACCTCTAAACAAATAGTGAAATGCAAAAAAGCAATGCAATCAACAGTTTTAAAATTTCGGAGAAATGTATAGTTGAGAAGATGCAAAAAGAAGAAGTATGTAGACTTTTGTGGCTCATCGCCCCTTTTTTCGTTTTTCTAAAGAAATAACGGATTCTTCTGGTATTTCGTGTTATATTATTGTTTGGCTTATACTATTGCATATTTTAGCATTTTTGATTTGAATCTAGTTTTTGTTGTTTTCTTTAGATAACATAATTAAGCGGTGTATGTAGATTTTTGTGACCGTGTGTAAATCATTGCTATCGGAAAATGTCTCTTCTTCTGTTTTATAGCATAAAAACACACATATGAAATGGACCGCTCTAGTACATTCTTCACAATTATAGCCTAAATTATGTGTGAAATGAGAACATTTAGCTGATAAATGATTACTATTTTGGTAATTTAATGTTCATTTAGATAAATTAGCGTACGACACACAGCCGTTTAATGATAATTTAGGCCTAGTTAATAATTTCGCTACGCTATGTGGTACTAGCATAATAATGTAAAAAATGAGATCATTAGCTGATATCGTTATAATCAATATTTTACTTGCTTTGGTGAATGTTTTCACAGTGCATTTCAATTTAAAGAAAAGATTTCCGGATTTTACACTGTTTGCTTTATTTCGCGTGATGTTTCGGTCTTTGCTGAGACTGGAAATATTTCCTTTAAACATTTTGGTTATTAGGT
Source organism: Chorisops tibialis (assembly GCA_963669355.1). NCBI lineage: Eukaryota > Metazoa > Arthropoda > Insecta > Diptera > Stratiomyidae > Chorisops > Chorisops tibialis. The sequence continues at coordinate 21,660,118 of OY770264.1, forward strand.
GTTCATTAGTCAAATACCAGTAACACATAGCGGATTTAAGAAAATTATTAATTTACTAATTAGTAATTTAGTTGTACTATGTCATACTGGTAACCTTTTTCAATCTATTCTAATTGGACTAAAATGTTATCTTTACATTTTTTTTGGTTTTTTTATTTGCCATAAAATGTTAACCATTAGCGGCAGCACTAAATGCCCAAAAGTGATTCCCCGAATTATTTAATCATAGCATTTATAAAGAAAACAGTGGATATACTAGGTTCCTCGCAGTTCCATCGCAAGAAATTCCACCTCTATCGATAACGTGAATTTTCTTTCCCGCGTAACATTCAAATTGAGATTTTCCCCATCGAATTTCCCACTTGGAAAATTCGGAAAGACATTTAAAAAGAAAAAAGAAAGGAAAACTCAACGAAACTTTTCCGGCCATATTGCGAAAAATTTTCGCCGTCGTGTGTGTGCGGCTTGCGAAAATTTATTTTAGGGTGTAAGAACAAAGCACGTGTTTGAGGAAAAATCGAATTATATGATAGAAATCGCTTGAAAATCAGCTCTGTGAAAAGGCCGTTCGCTCTGTGACCTCCCAATCCAGGTAATTTTCAAAGTGTAACGATAGGAAAATTTGTAAAATTCACGCATCTAAATGAAATTCCAACTTTTGCTCTGTCTGCTGGTTTCGTATTTGCCGTCATCGCGCACTCTGTAGGTAGATTTCCAATTTTGGCAGAAATCGAACGAGGAAAATGAATCCGGAGAAATTGAAGCGTATGCAATCGCAAGTGCGAATCGGCGGAAAGGGGACTCCACGTCGTAAGAAGAAGGTCGTGCATCAGACCGCAGCGACCGACGACAAGAAATTGCAGAGTTCTCTGAAAAAATTGGCAGTCAGCACGATTCCCGGCATCGAGGAGGTCAACATAATTAAAGATGACCTTAGCGTGATTCATTTCAACAATCCGAAAGCACAAGCTTCGCTCTCGGCCAATACTTTTGCAATTACGGGCCATGGAGAGAACAAGAAAGTGAGTTGGAAATGTCGGCATGTGGTGTGATTTTATTTTATTTTTCTTTTTTTTTTTCTTTTTGTACAAATTTAGGTTGTCGAGATGCTTCCCGAAATCTTGCCACAACTCGGTCAAGATACCGTCATTCAGCTCAGACGATTTGCCAATAATATGGCAGTTAGTAAGACGTTGAGCAGCGTTGCGGAAGAGGACGATGTTCCAACTTTGGTCGAGAATTTCGACGAAGCGTCCAAAAATGAAGTGCCAATTGCAGCAAAGCTAATCGGCGAACCAAACCAAACGGCCACTATTGAGGAGATTAAACCAGAACTGTCTGCCGCCGCAGTGCCGGAGCAACCAGCCAAAACTGATGCGGTTCCCAAGCTTGAACCAATCAGTTTTGCCAATATTGTGAAAAATGCCGAAGAAGTGCCTCAAGGCGAGAAGAAGCCGCAGCAAAATCAAAAGGGAAAATCACCTGCAGCTGAAGGTAAGAAGCCTGGTGATAATGGTAAACAGAATAATAAGGGACAGAAGGGACCGAAATCGCCGCCAAAGCAACCTGAAATTTCGAAATCAGCTGACGGTTTAAAACTGTCGGAATCGGTGAAGGCTGCCGAGCCAACATCGAAACCTGAGCAAGTTCAAGACGCATTGAAAGTAGTTGAAGCTCCTAAAGTACAAGCACATGTTCCAGTTATTAAGCCGACAGAGGCTCAGAAACCGGCGGAACCACCGAAGTTAGTGGACGCTCCGAAATCGACAGATGCAGCAAAACCAACAGACAGTACTAAACCGATTGAAGTCGCGAAACCAGTAGAAGCTCCAAAGCCCACTGAAGCGGCGAAACCAGTAGCAGCTCCGAAGCCTGTTGAAGTAGCAAAACCTGTAATAGCTCCAAAGCCCATTGAAGTAGGTAAACCAGCTGAAACTCCAAAACCAGCTGAAGCAGCGAAATCAATAGAAACTCCTAAGATAGCTGATGCTGCCAAACCAGCAGAAGCTTCAAAACCAATAGTAGCCCCAAAACCAGCAGAAGCTCCGAAACCCGCCGAGGCAACAAAATTAGTAGAGACTCCAAAATCAGTAGAGGCTCCAAAACCAGCAGAAGCACCAAAGCCAGTTGAAGCTCCAAAACCAGCAGAAGCTCCAAAACCAGCTGAAGCTCCAAAACCAGCTGAAGTGCCAAAACCAGCTGAAGCGCCAAAACCAGCTGAAGCTTCAAAACTACCAGTAGAAGCTCCAAAACCAGCAGAAGCTCCAAAACCAGCAGAAGTTTCAAAGCCAGCTGAAGCTCCAAAACCAGTAGAAGCTCCAAAACCAGTAGAAGCTCCAAAACCAGCAGAAGCTCCAAAACCAGCAGAAGCTCCAAAACCAGCAGAAGCTCCAAAACCAGCAGAAGCTCCAAAACCAGCAGAAGCTTCAAAGCCAGCTGAAGCTCCAAAACTAGCTGAAGCGCCAAAACCAGTAGAAGCTCCAAAACCAGCAGAAGCTTCGAAGCCAGCTGAAACGGTAAAACCAACAGAATCTCCAAAACCCGCTCTGGCAATAAAGCCAGCCGAAACAATAAAACCTGTTGAAACTCCAAAGCCCACTGAAGTTGGAAAACCAGTGGAAGCCGTTGAGGCATTGAAACCAACAGTAGCTGCAAAGCCTGCAGAATCACCGAAACACGCTGAGACTACAAAGCCTGTTGAAGCAACAAAACCGGCAGATCATCCGAAGCCAACTGAAGCGGTGAAACTAGCTGATGCACCGAAGCCAGTTGAAGCCGTAAAACCACAAGAAACGCCCAAACCAGCTGACACACCGAAACCGGCTGAAACAGCTGCTGCGAAGCCAGCCGAAGCTCAAAAACAAACTGCTCCGAAGACGCAATCGTCGCCATCAGGCGGCTCGAAGGCTGGCGACACCAAACCAGAACAGAAAAAAGAATCGGGTGGTAAGAACGGTGGTGGTGCTGGAGGTCAAAAAGGACCTGCTCCCGGTGGCAATAAGCAACAAGATAGTAAGAAAAACGACAAGGCCAAGTCTAAAACGCCTCCACCAAAAAAGACTGATAATAAACAACAGCAACAGAAATCTGAGCCTAAGCCACAACAACAACAGCCGCAAATCGTAGATGCAAATAAATCTGACACTGTAGAAACGAAAAAGACTGATGATAAACCAATCGAGACTGCACAACAGCCTGAACAGAGGGTACAACAGAAACAACAGAAGCCACAACAGCAACAGAAACAACAGAAGCCCGAACAACAACCTAAGCCGCCCCAACAGCAGAAATCTGATCAACCTAAACCGCCGCAACAGCAGAAATCTGACCAACCGAAGCCGCCACAACAACAGAAGCCACAGCAACAAGCCAAGCCGGCAGGACAACAAAATCAACAACAGCCGAAACCCCAACAGAAAAAATCCGAAGGTGGTGGTACTGGAGGCGGCAGCGGTCAACAGCAAAAGGCTAAGCCGGATCAAGCAAACAAGCAACAGCCTCCGAAACCCAAGCCAAATAATCCTCCCAAAGAGAGCGGCGCAGCGCAGCCCAAAAAGTAGAGACGTTTTTATCGAATTGAAATGTGCCGCCCGCAGAGATAAGCAATAAGCAGAGAATTCTTAGGAAGCGCCATAACTCATTTTTTCATTGCTTTTAAGATTTTTGTTTTCATTTTCATCACTACTTAACCCATTTTGTGATTTACCATTATTTCTAAATGCTAGTTTTCAAGTTTAGTCGTTTTTTTTTTGAATATTTCGTTTGAGATACTAATCTAATCCGTCTTTATACGCTCACTAATCGTAATCGATGCTCGTAAACTCATACAAGCGAAAGTTATCCTTTTCGCGCGATTATAATTAGGAATTTGTTATTTTTAGAATCGCGTGCTACTCGCCTGTTCATGGGCACCATGAAAATATCTCTTGGAGAGATCATGCATTTTTTTTTTGCTTTATTTTTAAAAGTTTTTGTTCATCTTCGAATTATTTTTAAATTATTTTTTTTTTCTCTCGACTGATCGTCTTGTAATACTCAACTAGTCCTATTTGAACTGTGATGTGAGCATTAATTAATCTAGCTCATAGCGCAACCTCTCTTTCGCCAAGGTTGTATTTTTTCTGTTCAAATTCTATACCAAAAAAATACTCAAATAGTTTTGTCGTTCGTGTAGTTTAGTTGTTTTTTTTTGTGCAATAATACGAGATCATCCAAACCCATTACTGTCATCTTCGGGCTTGATGGATGAATCAAAACAAGTCATTCTTTAGCGATTTATTTTTACGCTTTTACATTACATTTATGTTTGATTTTTTAATTATTGTTTTTCTATGGTTCAGTCATCGCGTTTTATTAATTAATTTTCTTTTTTGAAATTACGGAATGTTCTTGTTTTATTTTGAGTTTTTTTTTTTTTTGAAGAAAAAGAAAATTTGTTCGTTTTTTTTTATTTAATTACAAAAAATTGTTTGAACTCAATACCAAAAAAAAAAGAAAAATAAGAAAAAATACTTTTTATTATGATTAAGTTTTATTGAAATCGTTTCATTTCTAGTATTTTCATCGTATACAAAGTGTACATTTGTAATAATCGAAAAGTGGTTTAATAAAAAGTTAAACAAAATAGTTGTGGTTTGTCGATCAAGTTATGTTACTTTTTATTTTTCTACAGGTGTTAAAATCGGATATGATTGGCTTGAAGCTTCTCGATATCGACTGCGGCCATATTGAATTTGTATGGAGATTGGAAGTTCCGAAATATACTTTCATTAAACTGTTTTAACTAAAAACACTGAAGCCATTTGGTTCACCTATTGAGTGGCTTGCGCGCAGATCATAATTTATATAAAATATAACTTTATGCAAAGAGAAAACAGCGGGAGAAACGAGTTTCAACTGCTATTTTTCGAAGTATTTTTCAACTATATTTGACACGAACACGGCAAACAGCAGAGTCAGAAGTCCTTCCGGAAAGTAATCTGCGTTTCGCCACTTATAAAGTTATTGTTAGAGATATATTCTGTGCGTAATTTGCGTTCTTAGGCCACTATCACTTTTTTTTCAATTTTTCGACATTTTACGTATATGATTGAATGCATTTCCTCTAGATGTCGACTTTAGAGACAAATTTTATACGTCACGAGCGATATGGTCGTTCTTTTATGGCATACATTTACGCCATTCGAAAATATTGTGTTCCGTGTGTTTACGTTTCGAGTATACGTCATATGCATGGTACGATGTGTGTCTAGTGTTGGGTAGGACAAGAATGTTTGTCCCATGTTTGTATGAGGGGCTCATTTGAAATTTGAGGGGGTACAATGTCCCATCTCAAATGTCACATTCAAAAGCTCCATGTCCCATCCATACATACAATGTCCCATCCATACATACAATGTCCCATCCATACATACAATGTCCCATACATACAATGTCCCATACATACAATGTCCCATACATACAATGTCCCATACATACAATGTCCCATACATACAATGTCCCATACATACAATTTGCCTTTTCGAGGAGCGATGGTAGCAAATGAGCGAAGAATGACGTATATTGCGGTTTTATGTGCGCGCATAGAGTATTTTAACCCTAGCAACACCGTTTTTTGGATCGCGTGGAATTTTGTCTTACTCTTCTTGACTTGGACCGATTCCGCGAAAAACGAGTAAGTTATTGTACCTGCTCAGTTAGCTCATCAATTTTGCGTTCCAGCGATGATTGAGTTGCGTTGAGCGAACATGTTGATGCTGATATCCTACTACTTCAACCATTTTAACTCCCTATTTAACCAGCGAATTTAGTGTGCGATCGCTCGCTGTTGAAACCATTTGGACATTTGAGGGTAATCGCTGCAACCAAATTTGCTTAAGAAGGTCCTCTCCAACTGAAGTTCCTCCAAGTTGTTTCATTTCCGACATTCCAGATCCAGGTAGCCTTGTATCCATTTTATTCTCTGGCATTGCGAAAATGGACTAATTTCTTGATTTGTATTAACTAAGGCAGCGTTATTTTTCTTCAATAAACTACAATTGCGCATAGTTTTCTTACCTAACTGGGTTTACCAATTATGGGATTTAAAATAAAATGATATTTTATTAATGGTTTTCTTTTGAAGATTTATTTAATTTTTTTACTTTTAAAGGTTATAGGAATACTAAAATAATTAAAAACTTGATGTTGCTATTTTCCTTCTCAATGCCTACTACTCACTTTACTTTTATAATCCAGTTAATCTAGTGCTTGGATATTTTTATACTCTAGATGAAATCTGAGAGTATATTGTGTTTGCTTTACCGTTTGTAACGCTAAGAGATAACGCTCGCACAGAGCTGCCAAGGGTACAGAAATATTTGTTGTCGCTCAAAAGCCTCGATTCCGTGTGACCGTCTGTCCGTCTGTCTGTCCGTATGTGCGTCATAGCTCTCAAAAGATTTGAGCTATAGTGCTAAAAATTGTTGTGTGTCATTTTTAGCAAAAAAGTAACCTTAAGTTCGTGAATGGGCTACATCCCCCCACTCCTTCTACCCCCTCCCATACAAATTTCACGAAATTTTGAAATTTAAATTATATTATTTTTCTTCGAAACTGTTAAAGCTATCTACTTGATATTTTGTATATAGTATCCAAATAGAAATGTTAATAATGCGAAAAAAATTTGTTTCGATCCGTACATTCCTTCTACCCCGTCCCATACAAATGCATAATTTTTGTTAAATGCATTTCATCGATTCCCATTCAAACTAGAAAAAGTATAAACTTCAAATTTTGCTAGGATTTGTTTCTTAACAATTGAAATAAGTGTTAGAAAAAATTATCAGCTCCGCTTCACTCCTTCTACCACCTCCCATACAAATATAAATTCAAGATAAACAGTTCTCCTTCAAGTATATAAGAGTTATCGATTTTGAAATTGAATTAAAGCATGGTGATAAGGATGATGATAAGCAGTTTCAAAATCATCTTAAACGCTCCACTTCCTTTGCCACCTCCCATACAAATGCCCCAATTTCAGGAAAACTATGACCAATTTCTTTAAAAATAATGAAAACTAAAAACTTTAAATTCAGCAAAAAACATTTTGCATGCTATGGTCCGTGTCATATACGAAAAATACAAACCTCTACTTCTACCACCTCCCATGCAAAAATCTCTATTCACTATTAGAAAGAATTTGAGATGACATATTTTCCGGTATATTAAAGTTATTTCCATCTCATCTAGATCATATGATTGGGCTTTAAGCCCAATCATAATTCTGTTATGTTTACTAATTGGTTTTGAAATGATAATAACGTGTGGATCTAATTCTGACAATAAAATAGCTGCGCCATCCGCAAATTTTACTATTGAGAAGTTCAGGGATGTCAAATGTATACAAATTACAGAGTAGTAAAGAGTAGCGTTTAAACTAGAACCTTGTGGGATACCGGCTGAAATTAATTTTCAATGAGATATAAATGTTATGATATATTTTCCTTTCATATTCAGTGAAAAATTTCATGCGTCCAGGAAGGAGATGAGTCCTGTATCATTTTATAAAAGAAACCATTCATACGGAATTGACTGCTTTTTCTGCATCGAAAGCTATCGTACCGACTGAATTTTTCGTCTTAACGTTAAAGTTTTCTTAATTTGGTATTTAACTCTAAGGTGTTGATCCGAATTGAAGGTTGCATATGATATTGGTCTCTTGGATTATATCTTCAATTCGACAAGGGAATGATTCGGGCGATAAGAACGATATAAAAAGGCGAGCTTTTTTGATTGACAATTAATCCGGTTTGAGCGAAAGAATCACGATTGGCAAGCGATAAAGTCTCAAGTGAAGTGTAAAGCGGTTTAGTTTAATTAAATAAAGTTTTTGCGGTTGAATTAAAGTCAACTTGTTAAACTAGTAGTTTTATTTTTACTTGAAATCCAGCGACTCCTTGCGCATTTCAATATCATAACCGAACCGTAAAGGGAAGACGGAAAAGTTAGGGTTATCCCGTAGTTAGGGTTATCCACAGAAATCACGCAATCGTCCTGCCGGTGTGATATCTGCGATATGTTTGCTGACCGTTTTTTTAAGTTTGTTTGTCAGATTCGGCCCACAACGAATCTAAAGCGTCGAATACACGACGCTACATGTATGACATTCTTCCCATGTCGCCGCCATACATGTATGCCGGTGTATAGCGCAGTTTCCTGTGTCATAACATTTGTGTAGAGGTTTTCAAAAACGTTTGAATACTTGGGGGCAGAGCTTAAGGTGCGGGGACATGTACACAGTACAACCAGTAAAATAACTCCGTATATTGCCTATGTTAACAGGTTTTTCATGAGAGACCTTTGAAATTTAACGTCGTTACATCCGAAAAAGAGGGAGAAAAAAGTACTAACTCATTCGTTCGCAACGTATCTCGCCAAGTCCGCGACACCTCTTATCTCTCATTCTTGAACGCCATGTTTCTTAAAGCTTTTGCTTACAAGAAATATCACAGCTCCATTAAACCCTCGTAATGCCATTTTTGGTGGACACGTACTGAGGTTTTCAGATTGTACCATGAATGCAAGGAGAACGAGGTAATTCGATATCTAGATTTTACAAGTCTGTATCCATACATTAATAAATATTCTCCATACCCCTCCCAGTTAGGCATCCGGAAATATTCAAAAACGGAAATGTACCTACAAACTCAGCTTAACGACGAAACGGTGGCGCAGGCTTACATGCTAGCATGTAATAAACACCTGACACCAATATATGAAAATATCCAAAATATGCCAGTGGATAATGCGTGGATGAAAATACGAGACGGCATCAAATCCTCCGCGGAAGAGGTATTAGGATATCAAGCACGGCGAAAAAGTAATGATTGGTTCGACCAAGAATGTCGCGACGCAGTAGATAGAAAGAACGAAGCTTACAAAATTTTTACTGAACGACCAACACGAGCCAAAAAAGAAAGATATGACGAGCTTAGGCGATATGCGAAAAAGACCTGCAGACGAAAACAAAGGAAGTACCATAATGACAAGATACAGAAAATGGACGACAACATGAGAAAAAATAATACGCGGGACGCATACGCCATAGTAAAAGACTTGAAAAAGGGATATAAACCAAAAACTAGTCTCTGCAAAGACGCAGAGGGCAATATCATCAGCGACACAGAAGAAATCAAAAGGAGATGGGCTTCATACTTCGAACATCTTTTGAATCCCATCCCAGTAGCACCGATAACGACAGACAACATTTCAATTCAAGCCTCAACTGACGAAGATGAACCATCATCGACACCACCCACGCTTCCTGAAATCAAAGCAGCCCTATGTGACCAAAAACGAAACAAAGCGCCGGGAATTGACGAAATACCAGTTGAACTTCTGAAAAACGGTGGAAACTGTGTCGCTGAAATACTGCACAGCATGATATGCAAAATTTGGACAGAGGAAATCATACCCGACGACTGGCGAAAAAGCATTATATGTCCAATTTACAAGAAAGGAGACAAACTCTGCTGTGAGAACTACAGAGGTATATCATTGTTGTGTACGTCCTATAAAATACTGACAAAAATAATTGAACGTCGTCTTAAGCCCTATACTGATCAAATAATTGGCGAATACCAAGGCGGATTCAGAACCGGACGATCTACAACAGACCAGATATTCTCGGTGAAACAGGTGCTTGAGAAATGCTGGGAATATAACACAGACGTGCAAAAGAAGTCGGGTTGCGCATTAATGAAAGCAAAACAAAAGTAATGACGCAAACAAGAAGGAGAACGCCAATCAGACAAAACATAACAATTGCGGAATATAATTTGGAGAGTGTGGACAACTTCATATATCTTGGGGCTAATCTAGCAAAGGACGGTAATGAAACAGACGAAATCAAGCGACGGATAATACTAGCAAATAAGACGTATTATTCGGTACTTCCAATAATGAAATCCAAGAAAGTGCACAGGAACAATAAGCTGCGGATTTATAAAACTATTATACGACCTGTGCTCTGTTATGGCAGCGAGACGTGGACATTAACGCGAACTTCCGAAAAAGCAGTTAACGCATTCGAAAGAAAGGTCCTCCGAAGAATTTTGGGACCTGTGAAGGAAGGAACGGAATGGCGAATAAGATACAACCATGAGTTGTATCAACTCTACGACGAGCCAGAAGCTTCAACGTTCATCAAGCTACGTAAACTGCAGTGGGCTGGCCATGTAGAGCGAATGGAAGACATAAGAATCCCCAAACGTGCTCTTAAAGGCAAAGCGAGTGGTAACCGGCCAGTAGGCAAACCACGCAAGCGATGGGAAGACTCGGTTGATGAAGACAGCAAAGCCATTCTAAAAATTAGCAGCTGGAGGACGCGGTCTTTGGATCGAGACGATTGGAGGCGACGACTTCAGGAGGCCAGGGCCCGATTTGGGCTGTCGCGCCATTGATGATGATGACCTACAAACTCAGAAATACTTTCGATGCATGGGTTCATGACATGTACTGTTTTACCTCCAAGTGATTTATTTCTCCCGGTATTACCTTTTAAAAAAAATCTGAAACTGTTTTTTACGCTTTGTAGAACTTGTACATCTGAAAATAGGGTAACACAATGTCAGCATAATCGCGCGAACTTACAGGTACATGGGTGATACCTGAGGTAGCTCTAGCTGTAAAGAAAGGCTATAAAATTAAAGTTGTGTTTGAAGTGTGGAAATATAATCACACTGTGTACGATCCCAACCAGAGTACAACAAAGAGTAAGAACACTTTGTATAGTGCCTGGGTTAACATGTTTGTGACGTAATACCTCTGAAAAATCCGGTTTTTACCTCTGAAAATAAAGAGAGAAACGTGTCCCGCCGAGTCCGCGACACTTCTTATCTCTCATTCTAGTACATGGCGTTCTTACAGCTTTTGCTCGCGTCGTATTCAACTTGGACGGCGGGTGCGCGGGTCATGGTCGGCGGGTGGTCGACGATTCTCTTTCCGCTTCCAGGCTCGGTCCTCCGCAATTGGGTCACCGTTGTGAGGCTCTGTGCGCTTGTACACGAAGCCATCCCTCACGCATATGTCGGGAAGCCGATCAACATTTGCTTCAATAGTAGACCTGAGTTCCTCATACTCTGTGTTAGAGAATTCTGAAGAATCCAAATCCACTAAAGGGGCAACGTCAATCAGCGCATTTAATCCTTCTTCATATACGCGAGAAAGTGCGTCCGGAACTACGTTCAGGCTCCCACGACGGTGTTCAATCACGAAGTCGTAGCCCTGAAACTTGAGACTCCAGCGAGCCAAACGCCCGCTGAGATCCTTTTGAGACATCAGCCATTTGAGGCTTGCATGGTCCGTGACAATCTTAAACGATGTCCCTTCCACGTACGCTCTAAATTTTTTCACGCTCAGTACCGCAGCATAGCATTCCTGTTCAGTAACACTATAGTTGCGCTGAGCGGAATTGAGCTTTTGGGACATGTATGCAACAGGAGATTCTGACCCGTCGTCGTTCTCTTGGAAGAGTACACTTCCCACCCCAGACTTGCTTGCGTCGCATTGGATGGTAAATGACCTACCGAAATCTGGGTTAATTAGCACAGGTGCCCTTGTTAACATGGACTTCGCAGACAGAAACGCTGCTTCGGCCTCCGGAGTCCATGTGAACTTGGCGCATTTTTTTAGCGTGTCTGAAATTGGTGAGACAGCGGCAGCATAGTTGCAGATGAATCGTCGATACCAGCCTACCATGCCAAGAAAGCGGCGAACTTGCCGTGCGGACTTAGGCGAAGGGTAATCGACGATGGCCGAGACTTTGTCGGGATCAGTCTTCAGGCCTCCATCTCCAACTATGTACCCAAGGTATTTCACCTCCTTCAGACAAAATTTGCTCTTCGCTATGTTTATTGTTAACCCTGCCTTCGACAGGCATGCGGCAACTTGTGAGAGCAAATCGAGATGAGAATTGAAATCCTCCGAGATTAACAACAAGTCGTCCAAGTAAACAAACACTTGGTCCTTCAATTCCGGTGGGATGACACAATCCATCAAACGGCACATACGTTGAGGTGCGTTGCACAAACCAAACGGCATTCGGGTAAAGTGGTAGAGAGGTCTGCCAGGGATTGTGAATGCGGTCATTTCTCGGGACTTGGTTTCGAGAGGAATCTGCCAAAAGGCGTCTTTCAGGTCAAGTGAAGTTATGAAATTGGCTCGTGGCAACCTGCTTAGAATGCCATCGATGTGAGGTAAAGGATATGCATCTTTTACCGTCACCTCGTTGACCTTTCTCGAATCCAAACATAACCTCACTTTTCCAGGTTTCCTCACCAATACAACCGGCGAACTCCACGCACTCTGGCTCACTTCTATCACTCCCATTTTCAACATACGATCGACCTCGCCATACATGAGGTTTTGAATCGCAGGTGATACCGGATAGTGGCGTTGCTTGATGGGTGTTGCATCTCCCACATCTATGACGTGTTCGAGAACGTTAGTCTTTCCCAGTCCTTGAACTTCGTATGACGGGAATTTCGACTTGGCGTTCTCAAGCCTTAAAACATCTGCTCTACTTAAAGTGTGCGTGGTTTTAGTCTCACATTGTGGCGAAGTGGGTAGTTCTTCGACACAACTGATGATGTTTGGGGCAAGTTGGAAGGCCCGCCAGAAATCTACTCCAAGATATAGGTCTTGCGAGAGAGTAGGCACTATGTAAAGGGTGATTGGTTTTGAGACGTCACGAAATGTAATTTCAGTCGTCACACTACCGACCACTCTCTGTGAAGCTCCATCCGCTGTCTTCACTTCGCTACAAAACGGCTTCCAATTCACTTGCGCTCGCTCTAGGCGTTCTAGTGAATTGGATCCTAAGCAACTAATACTTGCACCGCTGTCGAGTAGGCCCTTAAGTTTGACATTAAATATGCAGACCGTGGCATAGGGACGAATGTCGTAAGGTTCGGGTATAATTGAAGACACTAAAGCCTTCTTTCTCATCCGAACTTTACGCCAAAACTCGCGCAGACGTATAATTGCTTTCTTAGGTTTGGGGGAAGTGGAAGGTTGAAATTGGGAAGAAGATGAAATTTGCGAAATAAAAGGGGGAGTATTGAAAATTCTGTCCCTAGCCTCCATGTAATCTCGAAACCGCAGGTGGTATGGCTTCCGAGGTACAGTTTTGGCGGGAGTAGGTAATAAGGGATTGCGTAAAATGATAATAGGGTTGGTTGAGTCTGGTGTAGGGGTCGGTCTTTTCAAGATCTCTACCTTTGGTGTAGTGGTAGAATCTCTACACGGATCGAACGAAGTCGGGTTTAATTGTGCGTCGGTGGAGGTGTTTGCGGGTTTTGAACAACCGGACGAGGGAGACCCGTGGCTCGTCTGTCCGAACTCCAGTTTCCCCGGACACAAGTCGGACATCGCGGTCTTAATACCTCTTTCGCTCCGCAGCCGTAACAGAAGATGCGTTTGGGAACTTCACTACAGTGTCTGTAACCGTGACCAGGTTGATCGCAATTCCAACACACTAGAGAAGCAACCGCAGCAACCTCTGCTTGGGCTTCGGCGTCGACATCCGAACTCGCGTCCGGTGAAACTAGAGTTCGGTCAATCTCCGTCACTCTCGCATTTGTTCCATACGGGTAAGGTGCTCTTACAGGATTAGAAGCAGAATAAGTGGACCGAGTGCTTTTGCGCACGTCCTCTATACGGCAAACTAATTGTCTCAGGTGGTCGAGTGACCAAACTTGCTGTAGACTCAACTGTTGTTGGTTAATCGCAGTTAGGTTTCCTCTCACCAACTCAACAAACTCCATCTCGTTCATGGGGTTTGATAAGAGTGTTCGAAATTCCAGCATATCTTGCTCGAATGTCTGATAAGGTTCGCTCGGATTTTGACGTCTGGCCAGCATTTGCCGCCGAACATCCCAGTCGGACATTCTCTCTCCCCAGGTTTGTAAGAAGGCGTGTTTCAGGGCGGCCCAAGTGGGAACCTGATTTGACCGATGCCAAATCCAGTACCATTTGTTGGGTCGACCTTGCAACAAAAGATGAAAATGTCCGGCCAGGAAGTCAGTGTGGCTGCCTAGCTCAGACGTTGCGAGACATTCCGCTCGGTATATTAGCTCTTCGGCTCTAAGTACTGAGTTGTCTCCATTATATTTCAGTCCCCATGAACGGATGGGACTGGTATTATGTCGTCGTCGGTATGAAGTTGTTGAAGGTTGATAGTTCCGTCTTGTAGTGGATGGATATGGTTCACGCTGTTCAACGGAAGGTGGTATGAAAAGAGGCCGTGTGGCTCGATCTGGGAGTTCATTCGATCGTGAAGGCGGCTCCTGCAGTTCACGAGATCGCTCCTCTCGCAGTATACTACGTATGAGATGAGTGATCTCGTCAACTCCAGGATCCACTCTCGAACGATCTGTCGAAACTCCGTCTTGCCGTCTAGACGTAAAGTCGTTCGCTATGACAGTATTTTGTTTCCTGCGATCACTACCGAAGGACGACCGACCGCTAGCAGATGATAGTCGCGTCTTGTCCTGTGGCACAGGCAGAGATGGGTTTGGGTCTGGAACTATCGTTCCGCCCGGAGTGTAGAGAGCACGTCCACCCGTCTCCTGCGGAAAATCCAGATTTAACCCCAAGGGAGAAATTCCACTACTTCTAGGTTTTGGATCCAGAGCCCTGCTCATGCTTCTGGTTACTGGTCCAAAACGAGCTGTCGCGCCCTCCACACCCCGAACAGACCAATAGTCTAAAGGTCCTAGTTGGTTTAGGCATAGTGGACACGATTGTTTTTCGATCACCCACTTTTCTATGCATGAATCATGAAAGTGGTGACCGCACTTGGTAATTATTTGATTTGCTGCCGTCACCTCTTCCATGCACACAGAACAGACTGGTTCCGATGTCCTTTCGGGTGTTCGGAATAACGACATGTTCTAGAGTATATGTATCTATATAGTACGAAAATAAAATTGAGAGAATCAAAATTAATAGACGCTGATAATAAAAAAAATCAATCAAAATTTATCGACGCTGATAAAAAAAATCAATCAAAATATATAGACGCTGATAAAAAAAAATCAATCAAAATATAAAGAAGAGCCTCCTCGCATCTCCACAAATCCTCTCCTCTCCCTCACAGGTGTCGTCGAAACATCCAATCGCGTCAACACGCGATCAGGCGGAAAAGGATTCAGAAAGTGTTCAATTTTTCCAAAAAAAAACTTCAAAAAAACTACGTTAAATTTTCAACAACAATCAAAACGCGAAATTAATCCAAATGACTAATTTTATTAAAAGGAAACGAAAACTACTCTACATGGATAGGATTCCAGGAATAAAGGTACTTTCGGAAATTCCGTAAATGGACAGAAATGGGTATTTCATTCGCAGACATCAGTATTTTGCCCTCTGTCGGACAACTTGGCCGCCAAGACAAGCCAAGTCCCGCTGTCAAGAGGGTACTCATGCCTACCAATGAAACACACACTCTGTTCCACTCATCTCTCGCTAGTTCAGGTGACGAAAATATCCCGGTTGTTGAAGAAATTCTCCCAAGGAACATCATTGGCGCCTCAAGGTTACCAATGAGTTCTTCGTTGGGAAAATTTCAGCCTCAACCGCGATACTTCCACCCCCGTAACAAGCAAGCAGAACTCCAAAAGCTTTCTCGATGGACTATGGGTGCCGTGCAGGCTAAAACAACTGTCTCCGGCTACAGTCAGAGTCCTTTGGTGTCACGCATTTCACTTGGAATTGTTCGGTCTCAAGTTTCGTGACATCGCGCGTTCGGAAACACGCTCGTGAAGCTATTTCGGGCCCCACGTTGGTTCCAAACAGCCCCACGTTGGTTCCAAACAGCCCCACGTTGGTTCCAAACAGCCCCACGTTGGGCGCCATTTTGTTATGTAACGGAGGCCTAGGAGTGAATTATTTCGACCATAAAGCCAAAATAATTCAAAAGGAAAAATAAGGTTCGGGATCGACAGGGCTGAGAACCACCTACATCCATCTCAGTGACAATCTACGTGCTGGTGCGACGCGCTAGCTGATGCCGAGTCTAGCTGCAGTAGGCGTGTGGGGGGGTTACCTGCACAAGAAGGTCATAAAACCCAAGTGGCCTGTCATAACAAAAGAATCGCGAGTAGTTAGCTCGCCGCGTCGACTTATCCAAGTCGGGAAGACACGAAAAAAAAGGGACTTCATCTGGTCTTGGATATTGACCCGACCAGATGTTTCGACGACGGCGTCAGATGGATTGACGCCAACCTGCCCACCCAACCTTAGCCATACATCTTCCACTATGTCTTCATCGTATGGCCCCAAAAGAGAGGAGGAGGATTCGTGGAAGTTAGAGAGACCTCTTACTGATCAAATTATCGAATCATTTTGTTTTTTCCATTTATAATTCTATGAATCATCTTAATAACGCTCTACAATTTTTTATTTTCAATAAATTGTTACTAGGTAATTTTCTCTAAGCTTAAAATTAACTTGAAAAAAAAAAAGGTTTTACATATTTGTTTCTTTTGATGCATCACCAATATTTGATTTTTCTATGCATATTCTTTAGTTTCAAAAAAAATAATTGCAAAAATTCTTTTTGTATACATAATATAAACTTTTTAAATATACGTAAATTCATAAAACATTATGCGTTTGTTTGCGTTTTATACAGTTTACAGAAAAGAAATAAACTAAACCCTGAATGTATTTATTTATTTTTTTTTCTTTTCATATATCGCAAAACAAAATACGTTAAATTGCTCATGAAACATGGAGTTTTTGATAGTCGAGTATTATTTAGTTTTACTTGAATAATTGAATGCGATATAGTATTGTGCGTAATGTAATGTTCGAATATCTAGATAACATTTGACGATCAAATTTGATTTTTTTGTATTTTATTTTGCGAACATTATATTTTTATTTCATTAAATTGATTTGATTATTTGATTATTGTTTTTCTTAAATTTTCAAGTTCAATAGATCGTAGCTATTTCTTTGTATTAACATTGTTCTATCTCGATTTGAATTCTCTTTGGATATCGCGTTGATTTTATTTTTTTATTTCTGTTTATACTATACTTGATTTATTTAAATCAATTTTATCGAGTTTAATAAATGTAGCATTTGATTTAAGATCGGTCGTAAAATAGATTTCAATCAAAAAAAAATTTTACGTTAGACATGAGAAGGAAGGCTACTAAATCGTACTGTACAAAACTATGTCTTTCTTTTTTTTTTTCCCTCTTTTTTTTTTTTTTTTTTTTTTTTTTTTATTAAAACATGGAAAATATCCTCTAATCAAAGACAAAACTTTACTGCCATTCTAGTAGATTCTAATTTAAACATATGCGTATCAGCATTGTTACAGTTTTTCCCTAAAACTAAAGTAACAAAAAAAAAATTCCAAAATTAATAAAAAAAAATGTCTCTTATAAAAATTTTCATTAAATTTAAGTATATCGAATTTGATTAATTTTTGTAATTTATTATATTGAAATACCTAATCGCAAGTATGTAAATCTAATTCCACACAGTTATTGTTTACTGCGACCGATTTTACTCCAAAAGTGATATTAGCTCGCTGCGGCGATACTAAAGCTACCCTAGACTGACGAATCATCAATTGTGGATGCAACGTTGACCTCCGGACATCAGTCAAATGCTTGACAGCTTGACTACAGTAAATTCCACGAGCGCACACCACGAAAACAAAACTACCCTCGATTGGTAAGCACTTTCGAGCGATCTTCGACCTTCGCCGTCCGGCTGGAGGCAATTCCTGTACCGGTGAGGAAATTACGATTTGTTGGAAATTTTTCGCGAGACGACCTGAAGCACAGGTGCCAACAAAATCGTTCTCTTTGAGGTTATGAGCTCCACCTACTTGACAGTACCGAACTGCTGTGCATATCACTGCTACAAGCGGACCGGCATCCGTTCGAATCGAACGGATCCGTTGCATATCAATTACCTGACACCACGGCACGACTGACTCTCAAAATGGCGGGAACTTATGGTCGGCCCGGTCGCTTAGCACCCCTTTCCTTTTTTTTTTTTCCTTTTACTGTCGATTTTCACTGCGCTTGGCCTTTTCGAATTTTACAGGAATTCTTGCACTCGATAGATGACCGTCAGGTTTCCTATGCGATTTGTCTGGGATTTGGTGAACGCGTTCCTTTACGCGGGCGGAACACTTAAAGTCGGGGTTTTTTAATGCAAATTTTCGATTTTAGTTGATGCTGATAGAAGAACTCGACGCGATAATTCGAACGACTGTCATCGGATTCGATTTCCCTCTTGGGAAAGCACTCGACCAATTGAATGCAAATCAACTAAAAGCAATAAACGGACGGAACCGCAGGAATGTCGCGAAGTTTTCGGCACGAAAATGCAATCTGCACTCACCGCACAACGCGAGATTAATCGGGCAAAATGTTGGCAAGCGGACAGCGAAATGAACCGAAAAAGTGCCCGATTGGGCTTTTTGCGCTCCACAACAGAAAACGAAAGGTGGAGAAAATCGACCACGAGTCACGGACAGCTTGTTGTTCTCTTGCCATGAGGCCTCGTCACCGACTGACTTTTCGTTCCCCTCATCCGGTCTAAAACGCGGTCGTTCAGTTCTTTTTTCCTTTAAGGCGCGTTCCCAATTCAACGTGCTTTCCAATTCGAAGTTCGTTTTGAATTCGGCGCGAACTCCCAGTCACACACAACACATGTAATTCACACAAGTATCGTCGTATACTCGACGCTTTACTCTTCGGTTCTTCCACTTGTTGACAACGTGGTAAACTTTTATCAGTTTTGTCTAATGCACGGGTCGGTCACACGACGCTGGTTTACCAGGCGCTGTTACGGAGGAAAACATTACTGCTGTGAGGAGAATGATTGCCGAAAACAGACGAATTACCTACCCGCAGTTACACGAGCGATTTTAACAGCGGCTGATGAAGTAGAGACCGTTCTACTGCTAGCGGCTGGTAACCAGCGTCGTGTGACCGCCACTTTAGGTAAGCCAGAATTGCAACCAAATCAACAAATTTCATTGTTTATGCCTTAGCCAATGCGTGAATCAAGCTGCGTATATTTTTATAATTATTAGTTCTTACATCGACCAATGCTCCTATCTTGCTTCCTTACGATATGCGCCCAAATTTCAGTTTAAAGCTCATCTTGGAATTACGGCAGCCAGGATCCTTAACGCTTTATGAAATTCCAAACTTAAAATAGAGATTTATGAAAAGGAAGCGAAAATGAATGCAAACAAATCATGACATGTATAAGTAAAGTTTATTCAAAATATTGGAATAATTGCACTGTCTGAATTTTAATGATTGTACTCGTTTAAACATCATACGACCCGTGATGTAGTTTTCAACGATTCGGGCGCTCAGCCCAAATTTTAGCGAGTAAATGCAATCGATAAATTCGTACAGCAAACATTTCAGAGTTTTGTTTTTTAACCAGGTACAAATCATTTTCACGTGTTTCCGTCTTCCCATCAGCCGAATAACCATTTTAGGCCCATTTTCTAATACTTTTAAATTTATGAATATCACGCAAACATAAAACTATATAACGTTTTTTTTATCTTAGTTCTAAAACACCAAAACATTTTTTGTTATACAAAAGCTGATGCAAGTGCCATAAAAAGCACAATATCTGCTTTAGATTTAACAGAAGAAAAATTAAAGTACGAAGTAAAAAACAGCCACCTATACACACGTTCCGTTGGTTTTTCTCTTAGTTTTCTTTGGCGTCGTCCTTCGGAGGGTTGGGATTCAATTTTAAAAGGGTGTAGTTGAGGAATGAAGCGAAGCTCAGCCAGGCAATATACGGAATGAATAAATGTCCCGCGATCGGATTAATTCTGTAGAAGAGGACTCCACAAGCTGAAGCTGTGGCGGTCAATGCGAGTATGTTGATGAGACCCTAAACGAATCAGTGAAGATTAATAATTATGAAATTCGCTCCTAATTTTGTGAAACAACTTACACCCTTGATGTTGTGCTGACCAAAGAAGATCGGACTCCAGGCCCAATTGATTGCCAATTGTGTTCCGTACACTATCAAAGGAAGTTTCGCTTCGCCGGTGAATCCGCCACCGTCACGCCACACCAAATACGAGGCATATCCCATACTCGAATATAGAGTGGTCCAGACGGGACCGAAAACCCATTTGGGCGGACGGAACGACGGGAAATTCAATTTGTTATACCAGTTATCCATGTTTGCGCGAGTGATCCGCCGCCCGTTTAGGAGTCCGCCCAAATTCGGGATGAGCATCGCCCCAAACACTTTGACGTAACACATATCCATTTTGTGCTTGGTGACTAAGGCGCGTGAATTGATTGATTAAAGAGGCAACTGGAAGACTGTTTGCTGGAGCGTGAAGACACAATTGAACTTGTCGCGTAATCTCTAGTGCTTCGGAGGCGATAAAAATAAAAAGATAAATGGCGATGAAGTAATCGAACCGTGAAAATGACAGTCTCGACAGATAACAGCCGGTTCCAGTTTGTGTCAGCGCGAAGTGGCTCTTGCTCAGTTGTACCGCGACCAAAACTGAGCACCCTGAACTCTTTTGGCGGCGCGAAAATTTTGAATAATTTTGCGATTTTATTACTTGCGAAGAAATAAGAACGCGCACCGACTGGTAACATCAATTACAGTTATGGAAAATCATCCGTAGCAGATAGAGCTGCAGAACTATCGAATTTTCAAACAAATGTTTAATTTTTTTATTATTTTATAAACAATAATAATGTGTATAACAAAGTTACGTACACAACACGTCTAGCATCCATGAATCACATCGAATCATCCTGTACGTAAACATCAGTAATAATAATAATAATAATAATAATAATTTTTGTTTTTATTATTCCGTAATTCATTTAACAATTTCATTAAAAATTAAAATACTATAAAAAAATTAAGAATTATTTAAAAACAAAACCTACAACTATGACACATAGGTCGTCTGTTGGTGGCTATCATTAAAAAATAGAATAACCACTTTATATGTTCATTAAAACTAATCACTCCATAAATGTATATATATTTTAACAATTACTGTAAACAAAAGTGTTTGATTAAAAATCTATAAGTTGAATTCTTTTATAAGTTCTTTACGATACCAAAACGCTGATTTAACATAATTATATAAATTATTCCAATTTTCATCATTTACTCCATCCAAAACATCTATTACTTCATGGTCTTGCAATATTAGTTTATTAAAGTATTTATATCTGAATTCCTTTAATATAGGGCATCTCCCAATAAAATGAAAAATATTTTCTTCTTCTTTTAGACAACATAATGAGCATATTCGCTGATTTCCTACTCTATGCTTTGCGGCGTTTAACCCTATCAAATCCGTTCTGGCCTTTAATATCCACATTATTTTAGGTCTAGAGTTAGCACTAGTTAAGTAAGAGCTACCCATCGTTAGGTCCAACATTCTATAAACGCGATCTTCACTTTGTCTTGCCCTTTCGATGTTCTCAGTTAACTGGTTACGTTAAAAATGTTAACGAAGCGATAACGTTATATTTCCATGCACTATAATTCAATTCGCTATTTTCCCAATCGACTTGTGAAGTTGGTATCAAAGACTGCCACTCCTTGTACCAAAATATTTTATTTTGAATAATTTGTTTGGATAAATAGTTAGGAAGCCTATTTTCCGTGTATGTAAATAATGTTTTAAGTATATATTTCATATGCAACTGTAATGTATAAAAATGGGTTTCAGAAATTCCAGTTTCTAAATAAATTGCATAGCTTGGCGTGAAATTAGGCAAATTGAAGATCCGTTTAAAGAAAAACCTTTGAAACTTATCAGTTTCCTCGAAATTCTTACAACCCCAAACTTCTGAAGCATAACAGAAAATAGATCTCGAAACCGCATTAAATAAATTCAGTTTAGCTGGTAGGTCAATATAATTTTTATTGAAGAAATTATTCCAAGTACCATTGATACTTGCTTTTGCCTTATGTTCTCTATCCCTTATATGTTCTTGGAACGCAAGACCCGATGTAAGCTTCACGCCAAGATAAATGTATGTTTTCACTATTTCTATTTGCTGTTGCTTATAATACCATTTTTCATGCCTAGAAAGTTTTCCTGATTTTCGAAAAACCATTATTTTTGATTTGTCCAAATTTAATTTCATATTCCACGTATCTCCATATATTTCTAACTTATTTATCATACCCTGTAATACTTCAATATCATCCGCCAATAAAACAATATCGTCTGCATAAAGTAAGACCCTAATCTGTTTGTTTCCAATATACAAACCTCCGCCAATAAAATCATGCAGGTCATTTAAGTAGATAGCGAATAGTAATGGGGAAAGTAAACAGCCTTGCTTAACTCCCATTTTTGTTGCGAAATAATTCGATAATTCTTTTCCATCCCAAACAGCGGCCTTTGTGTTACTGTATAAAGATTCTATAAGTTTAACCAGCTTTGTGGAGACTCCTACATTATACAGCTTATATATCAAAGATTTTCTCGGAACACAGTCAAAGGCTGCTTGGAAGTCCACAAAGAATGCATACACTTTTTTATGGTCTTTAAATTTCAAATTAATTATACAGGTTAGATTGTAAATATTATCTACTGTAGAATATGACGGTCTGAATCCTGCCTGTAAATTCTTAGATGATATCCATTTAGTAAGTCTACTGTATAAAACTCCCATAAACACTTTTGGTTTACAATTCATAAATGATATTCCTCTAAAATTTGTAGCTGTGTTTAAATCGCCATTCTTGAATATTGGGAGTATAAGTGTTTTTGAAAAGCTCTCATCTATTAGGCCTGTATTTAAAACATTTGTAAATACTCTTGCGAGTTGAGTCAAAAAATCATTAGATGCATTTATTAAGAATTCATAAGTTATACGATCCTCCCCTGGTGCTTTATTTAGTGTGACTTTTTCCAACACCTTCCGAATTTCTAGCAAGGTAACCTCAGCATCCAACTCAGGTATGACGATGTTTGGCGCTGCATAGTTAATATCCTTTTCCGAGACTGGGGGATTCAATAAGCTATGAAAGTGATTTTCAAAATCTGTTGCTCTCAAACTCGACCCTCTGGAAAATTTAATATTTTTGAGCACTTTAACAAGTTTCCACCATTCACGATTATCACGAATATTATTAATTTGGATCTGCAAATTTTCATAATACTGGTTTCTTTTTAATTGACATAAATTCTTATACTTCTTATTTGCTTCTACGTACTTTATTTTATATTCATCATTATCCGTTTTTCTCCACTGATTCAGGAATTTGAAAGATTCTTTCCTTGCATAGGAGCAAGCTGTGTCAAACCATTTTTGTTTATAGTCTAAATGTGTTGATTTAGAATGGATTTTTTCAGTGGACTGTATTAGAATACTTGAAAGATCACTAGTTGTAATTTCGTTACTATTCTTAGTTCTTACTAATTCTAATAGATTTTGATTTAGTTTGACTTTATAATCGTCTTTTTTATCCTCTTTCCATATTAGTTTTGGCAACAATTTCATGACAGTTTTATTGCTATCCTTATGTCTACTAACGCATAACTCTACACAAATTGGCATATGATCGGACCAGATAGCTTCCTTTACAGAAAAATTTAAGACGTCATCAATTATTTCTTGTGATATTGCACATATATCGTTGACTGATTTACCAATAGTGGCTACAAATGTATATTCCCCAAATTTATCTCCGACTGTAGTACCATTTGATATAAATAGTCCATGATTATCACAGAATTCAATGAATGAAAAACATCAGTATTCAAAAAAGGTTATCGCAACCTTAATATTGAGCCATCCCATATCGAAACATCAAAGCTAGGGTGTAGTTTAGTGGGTAGCATGTTGGTTTACAATGCGAAGGTTGTGAGTTCAAATCCTGATCGACGCATAATTCCAGCACGCTGCCTGCTTAGGTATACCTTGGCCACCTCAATCAAAGAAAGTGAAAAATGCATAGATAGAGGGTTGTGCGAAGACTAACAATCCTTTCACAATAAATAATAAAAATGTTAAGAAACCTGAAATTCAGGAGGTCAAGGCCCGATTTGGGCTGTAGTGCCATTGTAAAAGAAGAAATCGAAGCATCTGTATTTGGCAAGGCTTATCACAAGCCAAATACTGAATAATTCCGAATTGAATTCAAAGAAAACCTATTGTTGCGAGCTAGGGGATCGCTGATTTCAAAGGAAAACACAATTCGTTTAAAAATAATGAATAATTTTATTTAATCGCACTTTTCTTTATTTCTTGATCACTTCACTAAATTCGCTCTAAAACTTAATTCGTACAACTCAGGAACACTGCCAATCTATCACTTGTACCGATTCGCCTTCTTCCACCGATAGGTGTCGCCAAAATCTAACTAACTCGTTGTCTGAAAGTTGGCGGTTATTTATACTAAGTCTCCCAGACAGGTGTCGTTGTGTGTGTGTGTCTAGAATGATTGGCTACATTGTGGAGCTCGGTAGAAGTGTCTGGAAACATGTGTATAGCGTTTTAAATGTTGATGGACTTTTCTCGGTGTTGCTGGGGACGTCGAGGTTGTCAGATTTATAACACTATCAATAAAATTAACAACGAAGACGAATATAAAAACCCAGACTTAGAAGATATCATTAGCTTTCAATCTTAAAGCCCACTACGTGTAAGGTGAAACCCGTGAGGTTCACCTGGTAGATTTTACAGAAAGCTTGCAGCGGTGACTCCAATAAATACGTGAATAAAAGTCTATACGTTTTATACAAAAATCGTGTTTCATTTCAAGTTCAAAAATTGTTAAGTGATTATTCGATCAACGTTGAATAACAACTACAAAAACGTAAATTTTGTTTATTTCATCAAAATTTAAATTTTTTCCTTTTTTTTGAATGTTAGAATGTTTACGTTTTTGTGCTTCACCTTCACCTTCTGTCATGTACGATTAAGCCCGCAGCACTAAAAACTCTCTCTGACGAAACAGAAGCAGCTGGAACAATTAAATATTTGTTGGCGCACTCTGGAAAGCTTATAATGTCTAGTCCTTGAGATCGGACTCACCAGCCGGCGTCAAGGATAACGGTTTTAATTAGCCTTTTTAGGAAGCTACAATTGCCAACGGATATGAAGGCAATGGCAGCAGGGTAAAGAGGAGACTGGGAATGAGTCGAGTAATTTTAATGTTACATTCCTGGTCGAGTAAAAAATGATTCAGAACTGAACAAATTGATTAGCAATTACACTCGGCAGAAAAAGTCTGCGTATGCACTCAACACATCCAACATATCTATAAAAAAACATCGTTTTAAGTAATTTATTTAATAATAAGTTTTTTCTCTTTTTTCATGGCTTTATTACAAACATAAAACAAAACAACAATGGTGATTATTGTACTCCATAAAAATATTAAAATTAAAAAACGAAAACAAATCCTGAATTGCAACAATAAAAAGTCTGCGTACAAATATTTCTTTTCAAAATAAAACAATTGTTTTCCTCGTTAATAGCTTGTGGGATATCCTCGTCTCTTTATTACTTCCCACAACCGTTTTTGCATGGAATTTCTTAGTGAACTCTGGGGTTATTGAATTCCACTCCTGGATCAGGACTTCCTTGAGCATTACCTTCGACGTTATTGTGTGCGCTCGAATCCTTTGTTCCAAGTGATGCCACAAATGCTCTACTGGATTAAGGTCAGGAGATTGGGGCGGTGTACGAAGCTGATTTTGGGCATTATACAGCAACCAGAGTCTTACTACCTCCACAGTGTGCTTAGGGTCGTTGTCTTGTTGGAAGTAAAAGTTGTCGCTTAAGCCCAAATATTCTGAAATAAATTACTTTTCTTCAAATTGCGCTTGAGAATATTAAGGTAGTCTATTTTATTCATAATACTTTCAATAAACTCCATTTTTCCAACTCCTCCACTAGCTATACACCCCCATATCATAACACCGCCACCACCGTGCTTTACTGTTGGACATAGATTTTTTACGTCGAAGACCGCGCCAGTTTTTCTCCATACAATCTTTCGACCTTTGATTCCAAAAATACAAAATTTACTTTCATCCGAGAAAATAACTTGTTTCCAAAATTCTTTTGGCTTATTTATCTGTTCCTTAGCAAACGCCAGCCGCTTGAGTCTGTTTGCTGTTGCTATAAATGGCTTTCTACGGGCAACGCGTCCGTGATACCCATATTTCCTAAGAATTTTACGAACACCATCATCAGAAATAGATTTGCGGTACTTTGCTTTGATGTCCTTTACCATATCAGCTGCAGTTAATCTAGAACTTGCCTTCATCGTTCGGAGCAATCTCCGAGTTTGCTGAGGGCTCAACTTTGGAGGACGGCCAGATCTGGGCCTTGTAGCCAAAACTCCTGTGAAATTATGCGTGTCCTCTCCTTCTACCATCTCCCACACAAACTGTACTTGTCATGAATTACTCTAAGCCAATTTACTCAGTGCGTATACAATTTATCGAGGTGAAATTGTGCACTAAATAATTATTTAGAGTTATTTGAAAGACCAAACAATTAGATGATTAGCTTTACCCCTTCTACCTCCTCCCATACAAAATGACACAATTTCGCAATTCCACTGTAAACGGATTTGTTCAAAAAGCATAAAAGCTATTGTGGCTTCCGTGGGCAGCGTGCTTGCTTCTCAGTTAATAGGTCGTGGGTTCGATTCCCACTTCAGACGGAATTTTTTTAAGCGCAAATTTTTCAGTTACTACTGGTGATAAAAAATTATTCGCAATAAAATGGGGAAACGGTGTAAAAGTGAAACAGTTCCACTTCGAGAAGGCCTAGATACTCAGCAGATGGTTTCTGTTCGCTTTCTATCATTCAGTCCCCCATAACATCTGCAAATATTTGTCAGTAAGCAGCCAGTACAACTGAGCTATATACCAGCTTCTCCACTCGCTACGGTCGTTCTCACTCCCCTTCCCCAACCTTCCCAATCGCATTCCTTCCCTCCATGACTGTGTTTGGGCCGAAATTGCCTATAACACAGGTCATTCTGTAAAAAAAAAAATTTGAAATTTGGAAAATATTTCTACTACGATAATTTCAATCTACTGTATAAAAATTATTTGAGTTCTCCTCTTCCTTCCACCACCTCCCATACAAACTGCACTTTTCGTGAAATACTCTAAACAAATTTAATCAGTACCTATAAAATTGATCGAGCTGAAATTGTGCACTAAATATTTATTTAGAATTATTAATAAGACAAAAAAAAAAAAATAAACTGGCAACAAGTCGGGCGCAACTTTATTATTTTTGGGACAAGTTAAAGATGCATGGAAAGTCAATATGCAAGTTAGAGCGGTTAAGGAAGACTAAGTGGAATCCCCTCTGACAAGTGGAAGCCCTTTAGGGCAAGGCTACAGTTAATTTAACACTTAATTGCGAATACGATCAATAGTTCCAGTACATGTAATCAATATTTCATTCATGTTTATGCAAGTTTGGGTTTTTATGAGGGAGGGGGCGGGTGATAGCAAGGGTGGGTGGATGTTAATAATATCTTAATTGATTGCTGAATCACGTCCAATATTCTCTGTATAGAATGTCAGTTTTATAGACGAAGTTGCAAAGAATTTTCATAAAATTTGGTGAATTTTACGTTCATGAAACCAAACATTTTTATGGGAGTGGGTAGAGCAGCTAGGATAATCGTAAAATTTCTGATGCAGTTTTATTTCGATTCTCTTAAAAGGTGTTGATTTATTGAAATTGGTCGAAATCATACTTTTGTAAGGGAGGGGGTGGAAGGGCAAGCGCGAGATCAAAACTCTTGACGCAATTTTATTTCAACTCTTTTCAAAAAAATTTGATTGGTTTCTTAAAAATGATCGAAAAAATAATTTTGTATGGGAGAGGGTAGAAGTTTTAAAGGTATTCGACCAGTTAATATTTCAAATTCTTGGGGATTTTTTTTTAAATGCATTTTGCAAATGTTTAAGTTTTTACCTTAGAATTTAGTTTTTTTCATTGTACATGAAACACTTTGTGCACGTTTGACCGGGGGAATCGGTGCATAACAATTGTGAACTTCTTATTATTTTTTATGTATGTATATCAAATAGATGTATCCACATGGAAAATTTGAACTTTGTATCTTTCACGTGAGCTGTGACTGTGATGTAGCCTGTAAACTTGTCACTGAGATCATCCTAAAAGGTATGAAGCTCTACATACCTTTCAGTCTTAAGAGAGTCCGTCCGTCGATGGACTCTTGGTTTACAAACGAATGCCTTGTTGCAATTCAGGCGAAGAAACAGTCGTTTCAAACTTTCAAAAATCATCCAACCTAAGCTTACAGAGAGCTCTATATTAAATCAAGAAATACTTGCAATTCAATCCTCAAACGTGTTAAATTTGACTACGACCAAAAACTTCGACGGAAGATCCTCCAGAGTCCAAAAGGCTCAAGATCTTTGTGGTCTTTTGTAAAAACGGTCAACAATAATTTCATCTCTTCATCAACACCGCCACTCGTAGATGGTGACCGTACCGTAGTCGATCCTGATGAGAAAGCTAACCTATTGGCAGCAAGTTTTGCGAGAAACTCCACACTACCACCTTCAAACCTAAGCCCTCCTATCGCAACACCTTCTGGTTTTTCGCTGCCTTACATTTTCGCACTCGTCTCATTTCCAGGATTCTGCAACAGCTCAATATTCACAAGTCCGCTGGCCCTGATGTCATTCCCCCCATTACCCTTAAAATGTGCTCCTCTTCTCTGGCTAAGCCACTTCGCAGTCTTTTCCATCTATCTTACTCTTCCGGGTGCTTTCCACAATTGTGGAAAGTTGCGAATGTTCAGCCAATTCCCAAGAAAGGAAGTAAAGCGAACCCCGCCTCCTTCCCAATCAACTCCGGTGTCCCTCAGGGCTCTGTTCTATCGCCTACTCTGTTCTTGGTATTTATCAACGACCTTTTGTCTTCTACTCTCAATCCAATCCATAGTTTTGCTGATGACAGTACTTTAGATAACACCTTTGAATTTAACTCTGCTGCGGATTCTCACAAGCAAGCTGTTGCTTCCAAACGCAGTGAGTTAATCGGTTCGTTGAGCTCCGACCTCCACTTAATCCTGGAATGGGGCAGGAAAAATAGAGTAGAGTTCAACGCTGCTAAAACACAGGCCTGTCATCTTTCCCATAAACGTGATGTTCCGGCGACGTCGTCCAATTTAGACCTTAATGGCATACAAATTTGCTCTGTAGATGAGTTTATCGTATTAGGCGTAAAGTTAAATAACCATCTTGATTGCATTGGAGCAAACATATCTTGATGTTGCCCTTGATACCTCCAAACGTCTAGGTATTCTTCGCAAATGTAAAAAATATTTTACGCCTCGCGACTTAGCTACCATCTACAAGGCTTATATTCGACCTCGTTTAGAGTACAACTCGCATTTATGGGCTGGAGTTCCCAAAACTCACCTTGCCCTGCTCGATCGAATCCAAAAACATGCGTTCCGACTTATTGGAGATGAAATTATTACGGTTTCTATTGACTCCTTCGAGCATCGCAGAAACGTCGGAGTACTCAGCATTTATTATCGCTACTTTCATGGTAAATGTAGTGCGGAACTTAGATCACTCATTCCTTCACTTTACACCTTTGCCCGAAATATTCGTCAAGCTAAACGCGCACACGAGTATACCGTCAACCCTATTCCTACTCGTACAGTGAAATATAGACCGTCATTCATCTCCCGAACGTCCAGACTTTGGAATGCATTGCCGGCTAACGTTTTCCCAAGTAGGTATAACCTCCACTCCTTCAAGAATAATCTTCACTGTCACTTCCGTCTCTCTCCACCCCAATTTCCTTAGTACACCCAAATTTTATCCACTTCCTTTACCGAATTAATTGTGCAATGCATTAAAGGGTGACCCCTTAAATTAAACTCAGTGCCTTAAGAAAATAAAAAAAAAAGCTCTAAAAAATTCACTCAATGTTTTCGCCATTTTTCTTACCACCTCCCTCGCTTCACACCCCCAACTTAAAATTTTTACCAAAATTAAAAACCATATAGATATATAATCTGAAAAAAAATTCAATTTGATATCTGTATTCTATTTTGAGATATAGCGGTTTGAAATTTTGAAAAGTGCACCATTTTTGGAATGCTCTCCATTTCCCCCACTACTATTATATCCAAATGTTATATTTTTCCTGTATTTCGGTAGTATAGCTAAATATATGAACCAAGTCTCAATTACGTAGCTTAAGACATAGTCAAGATATTAATTTTTAAGTATTTTTCTTTGCACCTCCCCTGACCCTCTCCCTTACAACAATTAGCCTCTTTTAAAGCTGATTCGGGATGGTCTATATACCACCTGAATGGTCCCGAAACGTGATTATTTACCGTAAGTAATTTCGAAGATATAATCATTTGAAAAAAAAATTCGACGGACAGTTTGTTTTTAGCCCCCCTTTTTGGACCCCAATAGATAAAAACAATAAATTATTTTTAAAGTTTGTCTCACAAACCCTCTATATGTATGATGGTTTCATCAGCTTCCTAACTAACTAACCATGGTTGAGATATTTGAAATTTTAATTTTTGATCTTAGCGCTCCCCCGACTCCCCCTGAACCCTTACACCCACCAAAATGGGTGTCCGTCTGAGAACCGCAACTATCTACGATCACCCCCAAAAATGAACTTTCTATCTTGAAGGGTCATGAAACGCGAAAAAACAAAATTTCAGGGTAGCAAATTTTTTTTTTCCAAGCCGATCACAATACTTTATTATTAAAATGATAAAGTAAAATTGTGTTTACCTTTTTAATGTTTACATTGCACATTATTTTTAAGCATTGCACTTTTTATTTTTGTATATAAGTTTAAATCAATAAAGAAAATGCTCAGTAACATTAAATTCCTCGACTAATTACTATAATTACATTCCCAGTCTCCTAATTACCCTGCTACCATTGCCTTCAAATTCGGTGGCATTTGTAGCTTCCTAAGAGGCTAGTAAGAAAGTAATCTTTGATGTCGGCTGGTGTAGCCGATCTCAAAGATTCGACATTACAATCTTTCCAAAGTTGTGCTCGACTTGTTGCCAGTTATTTGTTTAATCCAAATAACATTTAATAAATAGTATTAAAATTAAAACGAAAGATTTCCGGATTTTATAAAGTCTGATTTATTATGTGTGCAACATATAATAAATTATTTAAACAGTGTAAGATCCGGCAATCTTTCGATTTAATACAAAATGCACTGTGAAAACATTCACCAAACCATAAGTATTAAAATGTTATCTTGGTTAATATCGCACCAACTTGGATATTTCAAAATTTACAAATTAACTCAAGTTACTGTTTCGTATTTTCGAGCATCGAAATCTTTTGATTCAGCTCGATTGGGAACTTACGAAAAATTCAAATTTCAAAGCTCTGGTTCACTTTTAGTTTAATTTCCGAATTGGAAAACACAACTATGTTGCATCTGTTGATCATTTTGCTATATCGTATAAGAACTACGGCAGGTAAATAAAATCAACAGGTGAAGTCAATTAAAACAGGTTTCTCCAGCTTGGTAGTAGTGTTTCAGCTGTTCCCATGACTACAAAATGTTTTGGTCGTTCAAACAATTATTATCCCTGGATAGAAAATTTTTGATTACCTGAATTTATCGCGGAAGATGACTCTTTATTTCGATTCGAAAGTGCAATTTCTTGATTCCGATGCGGTAAGTACAATCGGAAGATGGCATCTAAATCAACCGATCTTTGCTGTGGCCTCTTTTAGCCAGGATCGTGGCGGATCGGTGACAATTTTTGATGATACGGTAAGTCTGCGTTGCATTTGAATTTTCGATTCAATTCACCCATAAACTTGAATTCGGATTTTAGGGTGAACCAGTGCGAGATGTAACGTTTCCGGTCCATTCCATATCGCAAGCTACAGCACTTTGTTGGCACCCGGAGAAAAAACTATTGGTTACCGGCTGGGAAAATGGCGAGATTCATGTGTGGAATGAAGGTAATCGGGAATTCTCGGCAGTACAGGGACCTCATAAGGCGCCGGTCGTCTTACTGGAATTCAGTGAACAAGGCGGACGAATGGTTACAGCCGATTCGGTAAATTCCTTTAAGATTTTCTAGTCGGTCTGTTATTATGGTTGGATTTTAGCTTGGCCTCCTGACTGGATGGCGTTGCGACGGTCAACATCAATTTCTCACTATGTTTTCGCACGATCTTCGTGATACGCTCTTGCACATTACGTTTCGAAGGACCGTCACGAATCCAGTCAGTACGGAACTATCAAACCTGGCACGAGCTGCTGTAGCAGGAGATGAGTCCGCCCTGGATACTTTGACAAATTGGCGGCCTAGAACGGCAGCCAGGAATCTCTCGCATTCCGGTGTTAAGGACAATCATTGCTTTTACGTTGGCACGCAGTCCGGCGTTATGTACTACATGAATCAGGCGGGATCGTGTACGGAAGTTTTGAAGAATAATTTCTCACCTATAACACAGATTTTATGGCATTCGAAAAGGTAAGTGTTTCGAGGTGTAGTTTTCAGTGATGGTAATATTTTGCGGTTCTAGGGATGCAATAGTTGCATTGATGGAAGACATGACTGTCGGACATTATTTGGTTGAATCAACTGGCGTTCTTACCGAACTTGATCGAGTCAAATTGAGCGGGCGAGTACCTGGGAATACTGGAGCAATATCATGGGCAGCATCATCTTTGGCGATCATAACTGGTTTGTAGAATCGTTTTTTTTTTAATCGAAGAGTTAAGCAACTGAATCGTATATGCTGCTAAATTCTCGCTTAACGTACACATTGCTTTCCTAGAATTCTTTACGTAGATCGATGTCGCATCTATGTAATAGGAAACAGGCAGTTTGTGTCAATTTCTGCTACTCGGAAATGATTACGCTAAATTCAGGTGTTCCACAAGGTTCGGTATTAAGACCGCTTTTGTTTTTAATGTACATTAAAAATCTTGTTGGTTTAATTCTACAGAGTCACATATCCTTGTGCTCTGATGATGTTCAACTAGTTAAATGTATAAACTAGGATCTAGTGATTATTGGTGATTCGGCTGGAAAAAAAGATATTTCGATTAAAAACATAACAGTACTACAATTGAGCGTAAAGCCCAATCATGTGATACTCTAGATGAAAATTTTTTTTTTATTTTAACAATGTATGGGGAGTTGTAGAAGGGGTTACGGCACTGAACTAATTTTTTCACATCATGCTAGAGTTCCTATCAAAATGTCTTATACAAAATATTAGGTACTGAGCAAATTAATATATTAGATTTAGTGAAATTGTGCAGTTTGTATGGGAGGTGGTAGAAGGAGAGGGGACTTCTTAATGACTTTTTCAGAAATAACTATTAACATCGTCCAATTGCAGATTAGTAGCATTCATACTTTTCAGGAAAATCGTCTTTTTGTAAAGGTTTGAAATTGTGTCATATTGCATGGGAGTGGGTAGAAGAAGTGAAGCTAATCATCTATTTTTTTAGTTTTACTAATAATTCTAAATAAATGTTGCACAATTTAAGCTCGATAAATTTTTATACATACTGAGTGAATTGGTTTATAGTATTTCAAGAAAAAGTGCAATTCGTATGGAAGGTGGTGGAAGGAGTATGCGGATTTGAATAGCTTTACATTCAAACCATTATACGAATAATATATTCCAAATTTCAGATTAGTGGCTTTTAAAATTTTCGAGAAAATTCGTTTATTGTAAAATTCCAAAATTGTGTTGTTTTGGAACAGGTAGAAGGGGTGATTTATATCGTTCACGAACTTATCCTTATTCTTTTGTGAAAAGCGACGTGTACAGAACTTCAACTTTTTAGCACAACGCGTTCTCGGGCTAGAGAGGACACAGATGGACGGTTTTGAGTTTTTTGAATGATAATGTGAACTTCTTTATCATTCATTTTTTTCTCCCGCCGTTTTCATCAGACATTGCCTCTTCTGATTATCACTTGTTCCAGTCGATGGCACATGGCCTGTCTAAGGAGCGCTTTACATCATATGAAGATACTAAAAATTGGGTCGATTTGTAGATAGCCACAAAAGATGAAGAGTTCTTCCGACGTGGTGTCCGAATGCTGCCAGAAAGATAGGAAAATGTAGTGGCTAGTGAAGGGCGATACTTTGAATAAAAGATAATGTACCGTTTTTTCATCTAATTTTTGATAGAAAACGGCGGAAACTTATTAGTACTCCTAATATAATACGCTCATATTTCATCTAGAGTATAAAAACATAATTATAATGATCCATAAAACTGAAAATATTGAGATTTATCCTCGGTAATTATGTTAAAGAGTGAGGAACTAGTTTTATCGGAAGTAAAAATGGAAAACCGCCATTTCCCAATAGATGGCAGCAGTGAATGCTGGTCAAAAATGGCGAATCAGAAACATCACATGGTAAGGTTAGGCATCTGTCAACAACTCCTCATCATTAGATTTATGAACTTTTATCGGCGTCATATTTTTTTTATATGCGAATATGTCGAAGTTTGATCCAAATAAGCGCCATTTTCAGGGAGTCTTGCTTTCTGCTTTCAATTCCAAAAAATTTACGACTGAAGTGCATCGAATGATTATAGAAACTTATGGTTAGACTGCTATTAGTGAAAGAATGTATCGCGTATGGTTTCAAAGCTATAGAATGGGTGATTTCGGCGTCGAAGACAAGGAGCATCCCGGATCGGTGAAACAGTTTGAAGACGCAGAATTTGAGGTATTACTGGACGAAGATTCATGCCGAATCTAACAAGAATTTGCACTCATTAGGAAGCCAAGAAACGTCGAACGATGTTTTTTTGGCGTGCGAATAGCTACTTAAAATGAGAGTTTTTTAGCACCCCATTGTCACTGGCGATAATAAGTGGATCCATTTCGATATTCCAAAGCGAAAAAAATCGTGGGGATACCGCGGCCTTGCATCAACATCGACGGCCAAGTCGATATGCCCACGCAAATAGCGATCTTGCTGCACGACAACACTCGACCACATGTTGCTCAGGTTGTGAAACCCTACATGAAAACACTGAAATAGAAGGTCCTACCTCAACCGCCATATTCTTCAGACATCGCCTGGCTGAGGAACTCTTCCGTTCTCACGAAGAAGCCAAAAATTGGGTTGATTCGCGGATCGATTCTTTCAGAAAGATGGGAAACAAGTAGTGAGAAGCGATGGACAATATTTTGAAAAATAATTATGTAACCATTTTCCCACAATAAAGGATCGAATCCGGGAAAAAAACGGCGGTTTTCAATTTGTGCTCCCAACGAAATTTAAACATGGTCCGACCAGTACTGTAGGTAAATGGAGCAGAGCGTATACGCTGCTAACTTTAATTATTCCTAGCCAATGGCGCAACTAAGAGCAGCGGCGTCCCTCACTAAATTCTTAGAACGACCTAGCACCAAGAGATAAATTTTTTCTACTAGTTTAAATGCTGCGCAAGTTTTTAGCAAATGTACCCGATTTTCCAAATGAAACCCCTATTAGGCCCGTCAATAATATAGGGAATAATTTTTATGCTCTAGATGGTATCTGAGAGTATTATAAATTTGATCTTTAGACTGTAATACCAAGAAAAGCTCGCACAGAATTGCTAAGGGTACAGAAATTTTCTTGTTGCTCAAAACTCTCGACCTCTAGACCGAACGGACAGTGTTCGGTCTATAGCTTGAGAACGCGTCGAGGTAGTTCAAATTTTGTACACGTTATTTTTGGTAAAAAAGTAAGGTGGAGCTTGTGAACGTGTTAACCCTTCTACCTCCTCCCATAAATAAATATATCATAATAAATGACAATTTCACAAATTTCTTAAGGTCAATGTTCTCGGAAGATACTTATCTTAAATTGGGGACACTTATCTTAAATAATTTTAAAAACAAATAAAATTTTCCCACTTCTACCACCGGTGTACAGATTGTCACGAAATACAATATGTACACTTAAAAGAAAAGATTTCTGGATTCCTTTTGTAATTGTCGATTAGTTTTATAAGGGTTTCAGCAGAGACTGAAACGTTACGAATAATAAAGCGTGATAGTGTAGAATCCGGAAATCTTTTCTTTTAATTCGAAATGCACTGTGAAAATATTCACCAAACCAATATGTACACTAGTAGAGCTAGGGAGCTAGGATGTAGTCTAGTAGGTAGCGTGTTTGGTTTACAATGCGAAGGTCGTGAGTTCAAATCCCGGTCGACGCATAATTCCAGCACACTACCTGCTTGAATATACCTTGGTTACCTTAATCTACGAAAATGAAAAATTCGTAGATAGAGGGTTGTGCGAAGAGCTAACAACTCTTCCGCAATAAATAATGAAAAATGTTAAGGAACCTGAAGGTCAGGAGGCCAAGGCCCGATTTGGGCTGTAGCGCCATTGAAGAAGAAGAATATGTACACTGTTTTTTTCAGTACCCATAAAATTTACGATCCTCAAATTTGTTGTAAAGCATTTTGGTATCACTATAAGAAAATACCCCCCCTTCTATCACCTCTTATACATAATGACACAACTTTAAAATAATTAGATTTTCTTGGGAAAAATCAAAGGCAGTGCTCTGTAATTTGAAAATTCAAAATTAATACAAAAGTATTTTGGTAGCGATTATAGTGACATGTGAAAAATATATTTGATCCCGCTACCCCTTCATTCACTTCCCACACAAAATGGCACAATCTCACAACTTTGTACTGTGTCGATTTTCTTGGAACGTATAAAAGCTTAGGAATGACAAAAATCTGCTATTTTTAACTCGCAAGGATCAACTGCGATTGCTCTTTTTCTATAGCCAATTATCGTAAGGGAGTAGGGCAGAGAGGGTTCAAAGTTAAACACAAATAAGTCGACTAATTCTTAAGCTATGAAATTGAAACTGAGAACACATATTAAGCTATACTATATAATATTTTGACATTATAGTAGTGGTGGGAAATGAGAGGCATTTAAAAAATTGTGCAATTTTCCAAATTTCGAACCGTTATTTCTTAAAATCCAATACAGGCATTGAGTTGAAATTTGTTGGGTGTGCCAAAATGTCGAAAACTTTTTTTTAGGGTTCCGGTAAAAGATACAAAGTTCAAAATTTTGCAAAAACAATTTTCAGAAAATAATGCTCTAATTAAACGTTACGTAAACCTTCTGGATTCATTGAAAACAGTGTCTAGTGTCCATTAATCATACTTCCTAGCAGTTTTGCGGCGTATACTCTAGGATTACAGCCTTGATTCTGATCACATGAACAATATTTCACTGCCAAGGTTTTTGGTACTTACACTTCACAGCACAAATTATGCAAATCCTTGTCACAACTTTTATTTTCCGGTACTTACATATAGTATGTTGCATGTGTGACTGGTTGCATAGGCAGCAAATGCTTGGCTAAATTTAATGCTACCTACCACTCTCGCCGTACCTATATTATATAGTATTGGAAGAGGTGTATATCGCCTCCTTCTTACGACCATTTGAATTGTAGTAAATAATAAGTATGCGGTGAAAATATAGAATTATACATTGATGATTTGCAAGACAATTAAGACATTGGTACCAGATTGTCTTCTCTCAATCGGCTTGACGATAGTCCAGGACTAAACACCTGTGTTTCAAAATTTTTGTTTTGGTCTAACTACTAAAAATCAATTTCTCTGTTTCTCATCGAAATTGTTAACACCTAAACTCGAACCGAGAAACTCAAAACGTAACTATAATTAGCATTGGGCATATTTTCCAGTACCTGCACTATTATCCCTTTCAAATGTAATAAAAAGTATTCGTCTCTAGTCCATACAAAGCCAGGTAATTAAAAACCCCTACTAATTACGTTTCACTCCATAAAAAGAAAATAAATGTCTAATTTTAATTTAACCCAACCAAATATTAATATCTTGTTATGCGAAATAAAGTATAAATACATGAGTTAGGCTGAGATCACCATTAGTTTCAAATACTTTAGCATCGCTTCAATAAGTTAACAAGTCTGAATTCAAATTTCTTCGAAATGGCAAACTTTATTGAGATTCAAAAAATTTCCGAAGAATCATACGATAATATTCTACTATCAACTCTACTCTATTCGATGCGAAACCGTCGTGCGGAACATTTCGAAACCAAGAAATCTTGTTCTTCCAGCAATTTCACCATTGGTAATTCGATTAAAGGAAGTTTAAAGATTCTTCCTGAAAAATCGCGTAACACCTTTTCCCAAGTAATTCTTTCCATCGAGTCGAAAAAATTAAAAAGAATCGATGCCAATCTAGAGCTGTACTTGCTCGATAGATATGGCGACGAATTGGCAGAGATTTCGTACGAAAAATTCGAAAGATCGCCATTCAAAGCGTACTGGATCATTTCGAATAAGGCGAATGTATCGTGGTTGCGACATCCCAATAGTAATAGTATCAAGCAAGGAAAGCGGGAAGTGCTGATCAAAATACGAATTAATAATGCTTTCGATTCGGATGAATTTAACGAATCTTTGGAACTCGATTCGATGGAACTGCTGCGATCATCAGGATTTGGTAAAATCGAATTTCTTGTGCGAGGTGTTCGATTCTATGCCGATCGGGAACTATTGGTGCGTAATTTTTATTTTTCAACAGTATTTTGGAAAGGACCACGTGACGATGGTGTTTTTGTGATTGCCGATATGAATCCACGCGAATTTGAAAAGATGTTAATTGTTGCGTGCGCAGAGAAGACAATTTCATTGAATGGCTCCGGTGGAGAAGAAAATCGAAATAAGGATTTCAGTTCATAGATGAAATGTTAATGTTTAATATTAAATTATCAAAGAAATTTCATTTGCATTATAAATAAGTGGAAAACTTTATTTTGACCAATTTTCAGCATTAAATTAGAATTAAACCACATTATGACTTCTCTGATAACACATATAACAAACTGGATCAGTTTGACTGAGATTTCCATAGCGGCCGTTACGTTACGATTAATAAAGTCAGTGGCGTAATTAGGATTTCTTTTTGAGGGACTCAGTTAGTAAACATTTTCTTTTTTAAATTAAGAGACTACTTTCACCCGAAACCTAGATATCAATAGATGAAGCTTTTCCTTAAATTGAAGTGAAATCTTTTCCTCAGAGTATACGAGTAGTTAATAAATAAAGCACTACCACATGGTTCAAAAAGTCTCGGAAATTTTGGTGGGATGGCGCCACCACTCTCAAATCGATATCATTTTTCGGATGTGCCAACTTTTTAATGAAGAATGTCAAATTTTCATGACATTTCATATAGTAGTTTGGAAGCTATCGCTGTATGACTGACGCTATTTTTGGTATTTCGTAAGCAATGAAAAAAAGTGAATTTCGCATTTTGATAAAACATTACTTTGTGATCGGAAAAAACGAGAAGCAAACATTGCAATAGCTCCAAAACTGTCACAGCACATCTGCTCCGTCCAAAATAACTGTTTACTGATGGTTTGCTAAATTTAAAATGGATCGTAAGAGCCGTTCGGGCCGGCCAAATGAAGCTACCACTCCAGAAAACATCAAGAAAATCTATTTGACCTTTTTGAAAGAGCGCAAAGTGAAAGTGAGAGAGCTAGCAGACATAATGAAGTTGTCGATCGGCATTATTTTGAATATTTTGCATGAGCATTTGGAAATGAAAAACCTGTGCGCGCGATGGGTGCCGCGGTTATTGACAATTGATCAAAAGCAACATCGTGTCGGTGATTCGGAGGTCAATTTGGGGCTGTTTCGGCGTAATCTGAAAGAGTTCTTGCGTCGATTCATTGCAATGAATGAAACATGGAGTCCAATAAACAGTCGGTAACATGGTTACAACCGGGTGAGAGTCGTCCGAAGCGCCCAAAAACGTAAACGTCGGCTGGGAAGGTGATGGCCAGCATATTTTGGGATGCACATGGCGCAATTCTCATCGACTATCTTGAGAATGGCAAAACCATCAAAGGCGACTACTATGTAGCGTTATTGGACCGTTTGAGCAATGAAATGAATACAAAACAGCCGCATATGGCAAAGAAAAAAGTGCAGTTTCACCACAACAATGCATCGGCTCATTCATCGCTCAAAGCAATGGCAAAATTGAACGAATTGTTGCCCCACCCACCGTATTCTCCAGACTTGGCCCCCAGCGACTATTATCTGTTTCCAAACTTGAAAAGATGGGTCCGGGGAAAGAGATTTTACTCAAATGAGGAGGTCGAGTTCGAAACTGATGCCTATTTTGAGAGCCTCGACGTCGACTACTATAAAAAAGGTATCGAAATGTTGGAGGATCGTTGGATGAAGTGTATCTCTCTCGAAGGGAACTATGTTGAAGAATAAAATCGATTTGTATCAAAAAGTTTGTGTTTTCATAATTTTTCCCGGGACTTTTTGAACAATGTAGTATAACCTCTTCCGGTATCGATACAATCAAACAAACATATGGTTGAAAATTATAGTCCAGTATCCAAACTATCCTTCATCCCTTAATTATTATGAAAGCATTGTTAAGGAAGATCTATTTTTTCATGTTAAAGAGGGTATTTCAAATTGTCAACTTTATTTTGTCGGCAGACGTTCGACGTCAACAAATTTATAAATTTTTTCTTAAATTTCTTAATAGATTCCATTGAATAAGATTTTCTATTCTGATTTTAAAACGCTTTTGATCATGTTGGAATCAGTTCAATTGTTTCGTCGTACTTAACGAATATAAGACAGGTTGTGCGAATAAGTGGAATTTCATCGTCGTGTTTTGATGTTAAATCTGGTGTTCCACAAGGAACCCATTTCATGCCTTTACTTTTTATTTTATTTGCTAACGATATTCCTTCCATATTTAAATTTTATAGCTCTCTTTTGTACGCCGATGGTGATAAATTTTTTCCTAAGATATCAAGCTTGGATGATTGTTTTGAGCTTCAGGCTGATATAGCTACGCTCAGTAATTGTTGTAACGTTAACTTTTTTTCTTGAGGCACCGATTATCACTTTGGAGATCACCCTTTAATGCATTGCACAGTTATGTCGGTATAGGAAGAGGATGAAATTTGGAAGTGTTCTGGGAATTTTGGGGAGAGAGACGGAAGTGGCGATGGACATTATTTTTGAAGCGCTGAAGGTTATACTTGCATGGAAATATGCTAGCAGGCAATGCGTTCCAAAGTCTAGACGTTCGAAAGATGAATGACTGTCTATATTTAACTGTACGAGTAGGAATAGAGTTGACGGTAAACTCGTGTGCGCGTTTAGCTTGACCAGTATTTTGGGGAAA
This sequence comes from Chorisops tibialis, assembly GCA_963669355.1. NCBI lineage: Eukaryota > Metazoa > Arthropoda > Insecta > Diptera > Stratiomyidae > Chorisops > Chorisops tibialis. The sequence continues at coordinate 21,701,441 of OY770264.1, forward strand.
ACTTTAAAGTGGAAGAATGAGTGATCTATATTCCTCACTACATGTGCCATCAAAGTAGCGATAGTAAATGCTAAGTACTTCAACGTTCCTACGATGCTCGAGAGAGTCAACAGAAATCGTAATAGTGTCATTTCCAACTAGTCGGAACGCATGTTTTTGGGTTCGATCGAGCAGCGCAATGTATGTTTTGGGTGCCCCAGCCCACAAATGCGAATTGTACTCTAAACGAGGTCGATTGTAAGCCTTGCAGATGGTAGCTAAGTCGTGAGGCGTAAGATAATTGCATTTGCAAAGAACAGCTAGGCGTTTGTAGGTGTCAAGGGCAACATCAAATTGCTCCAATCAACATGGTTATTTAACTTTAGGCCTAATACGATAAACTCATCTAAAGAGCTAATTGGTACGCCATTAAAGGCTAAATTAGAGGACGAAGCTGGAACATCACGTTTAAGGGAAAGATGACAGGCCTATATTTTAGCACTCTAACTTTATTTTTCCGGCCCCATTCCAGGATTAAGTCGAGGTCGAAGTCCAGCGAACCGAATAACTCCCTGCGTTTGGAAGCAATAGATTGCTTGTGAGAATCCACAGCAGTGTTAAATTCAAAGGTGTTATCTAAAGTACTATCATTTACAAGACTATGGATTGGATTAAGAGCAGAAGACGAAAGGTCGTTAATGAATACTAAGAACAGAGTAGGCGATAGAACAGAACCCTGAGAGACACCAAAATTAGTTGGGGAATAGGAAGAAGTACGCCATCTAATACGACTCATATAGTGCGTTCGAACATTAAACTCAATCCATCGAATGAGGGTAGCATCTAATGCTAATGCTAATGGCCGTTAGTTTAACAAGGAGACAATCATGCTAAACTCTGTCAAAAGCTTTTGCAATGTCAAAACCAAGAACCTTACCTTTACTGTATTTGTGCCAGCAAGAGCTCCAATGTACCGACAGGTAGACCAAGAGATCTTCCGTCGACCTTGCAGAAAGGAAACAGCATAGGTGATGATTTTGCGATTGATAGCAGTTTCCTTCACTTTCGAGAGCACTGAAGTGATGGCTATCGGGTGGTAGTTAGTGGGGTTCGCTTTACTTTCTTTTTTGGGAATTGGCTGAACATTCGCGACTTTCCACAATCGTGGAGAGCACCCAGAGGAGTAAGATAGATGAAAAAGATTGCGAAGGGGCTTAGCCAGAGAAGAGGAGCACAGTTTAAGGGAATACCATCAGGGTCAGCGGACTTGTAAACATTGATCTTTTGCAGGAACCTGAATATGAGAAACGTGCGGAAATGTAGCGGAGGCAGGGAAAAACATGACGGTGTTGCGATAGGAGGGGTTTGGTTTGAAGGCAGTAGCGAGGAGTTTCTCGCAAAACTTACTGCCAATAAGTTAGCTTTCTCAATCGGATCAATAACGGTACGGTCGCCATCAACGAGTGGTGGTGTTGATGAAGAGATGAAATTATTGTTGACCATTTTGATAAAATAGAGAGATCTTGAGCCTTTTGGACTCTGAAGGATCTTCCGCAGAAGTTTTTGGTCGTGATCAAATTTAACACGTTGAAGGATAGATTTACAGGTAATTCTTGATGCATTATAAAGCTCTCGCTAGCTGGAGTTGGATAATTTTGAAAATTTTGAAACGATTGTTTCTTAGTCTGAATTGCCATGAAACATTAATTTGTGAACCAAGAGTCCTTCGACGGCCGTATCCTCTTTTGACTAGAAGGTATGTAGAGCTTCATACCTTCCAGGATGGTCTTGGTGACAAGTTTACAGGCTTCATCGCAGTCATTAGAATCGAAGCAAAATTTCCAATTGACGACATTGAAGAACTCGTTCAGCGCTACCCAATTGGCTTGTTTAAAATGCCTGATAGCTCTGCGGGATTCCTTAACTGGCAGCGGTTTTAGTGCAGCAACAGGAAGTTGTGCACGAATCAAGAAGTGATCCGTATTTCTAATTGGCGATGGGTATATCACTGAGAGAGAGACTATTTCTCAGGCTGGCTGATGATTGAAGAATTGACCTGAAATTTCTGGTAAACGAGTAAGCTTATTTAACAGCTGCTTTGGATCGTTTAACGCGGCAAAAAGCTCAGTATCGCGTCCTTCTTGGTCCATACAAGAGGAATATCTAAGCCAGGCAGTGTTGTGAACAAAACGCCCGCGATAACGACTTCAGCATCAGGTTATGTAGTGTAAGTGGACTGGATGGATTCAGACAAACCATATAGCTCAGTAGCTGTTTTAACCGCATTCAATGCCAGGCTTCTATAAGCGTAACAAAAATTTAAGATATGCCCTTGGATTAAAAGTTTTATCCAGATATAATTAATTTCCGGATTGGAGTAGGTACTTAAATGCGGAACCAATTGGAAGAGCTCATCATCGCGATTCCCCGCTGGCGAAAAAATGCTGGGATAAGGTGCTATCCGGGTTGATTGGTTCTAGTTTTAACCTCAATTTTCATATCTATATCATCATATCATATCTATATCATCTCCAGAGCAAAGAATCAAATGGTTTTATAAAACGTAAAGATTTCTTTTCAAATCATCGCTAATTACTTTATTATTTTAATAATAATGTAGTGTGATCGACTTGAAAAAAAAAAAATTTGTTACCCTGAAATTTTGTATTTTCGCGTTTCATGACTAAAATAGCCTAAAAATGCAAAAAAAAAATCCGTCTGTCTGTATGCTGTCCGCCGTACGCCGGTGTGTACGCTCAGTGCACATTAACTCCCAAGCCCTTCAAGATAGAAAGTTCATTTTTGGAGGGATTGTAGATAGTTGCGGATCTCAGGCGGACACCCATTTTGGGGGGTGAAAGGGTTCAGGGGGAGGCGGGGGAGCACTTAAACCGAAAACTAAGAATTCAAATATCTCAAACATGGTTACAGCTAGGAAGCTAAAAATCGATATACATATAAAAGGGTTTGTGTGGCAACTTTTGAAATTAATAAGGTAAGGGGAGGGAGGTGGAAGGCAAAAATGTTGAAAATTTTCAGTAATTTTTTTAGGGCTCTGGTAAAAGATACAAAGTTTAAATTTTGTAGGTCGATTCATCTATTTATTGAACATATAAAAAAAATAATAAGAATTCTGCAATTGTTATGCACCGACCCCCCTGGTCTAACATGCACAAGGTGTTTCATGTGCAATGAAAAAATACATAAGCTGAATATTTTTGAATGAAATTTTAAGGTAGAAACTTGAAAATTTGCAAAATGCATTTGAAAAAATCCCTAAAAGAATGAATTATTAACTGGTCGAATACCTTTAAAACTTCTACCCCCTCCCATACAAAATTATTTTTTCGACCATTTTTAAAAAATCAATTATCACCTAAAAATTAAAAGCTATCAGTTTCAAGTTTTGCACAAAACTTTCAAAAATAGTTGAAACAGAACTGCGTCAAAAGTTTTGAGATCGCATTTGCCCTTCTACCCCCTCCCATACAAAAGTATGGTTTCGACCAATTTCAATAAATCAACTGCTAACCAACAAATTAGAAATTTTGTACGAGCACTTAACAAATGAAATGTAATAAAACTGCATCACAAATTTTACATTTCCCTTACCTCCTCTACCCCCTCCCATACAAATGATTGGTTTCATGAATGTAAAATGCACCAAATTTTAAAAAATTCTATGCAACTTCGTCTATGAAACTGACATTCTATGCAAAAAATATTGGACATAATTGAAGCAATCTATTGAAATATTATTGACATTCACCCACCATTAATATCACCCCTCCCCCTTCTTCATAAAAACCCAAACTTGCATAAACTAATGAAATATTGATTATTTGTACTGGAGCTATTAATCATATTCGCAACTAAGTGTTGAATTGACATCATACCTGCCCTAAAGGGGGTTTCACTTGTGAAAGGGGGTTCCACTTGTGAAAGGGGGTTCCACTTAGTCTTCCCTAACCGCTTTAACTTGCATATTGACTTTCAATGCATCATTAACTTGTCCCAAAAATAATAAAGTTTTGCCCGACTTGTTGGCAGTTTATTTTTCAAACTGGAGGACGCGGTCACTGAACCGAGATGGTGGCGAAGTATTTCGGAGGCCAAGGTCTAATTTAAGCAGTACCGCCATCGTAAGAGTAACATTGGGATGAGGAAGCCTATAAGGGTACTACTAGGCGTTTTCAAAATCTTCCAAGATTTTTCACTTCCTTTGCCACCTCCCATACATACATATGCCCCGATTTTAGAGACACATTCTTCAATTTCCTTGAAAATTTGAAAGCTACAAACTTTAAATTTAGCGCGAAACATTTTGCGCACAATATTCGGTGTCATATGGAAGAATTACTATCCTCCCCATTCTGCTTCCACCACCTCCCATACAAAAGTCGCTGCTAACTATTCAAAAGAATTTCAGATGACATTACATTTTCCGGTACACTCTTTCCCATTTCAGCTAGAGTATCGCATCATTCTCATAATTCTGTCATATTTTTCAACATATCTTACTCAAATGAACCCTAAGCCCCTCCCCTTCCCCCATTATTACGCCGCTGAATAAAGCAGAACAGTTTTAAATCCGGAAATCTTTCCTTTCATTTGAAATATACTGTAACTTATTCGAAGTTTATTATTTTGGTTAAATTGCTTTAGAAGCAATCTAATGATCTATTGAAACATCAATACCATGATTTATAGATTTTATGTTTGAATTACTATACAAATGCAGAATAGAGCACATGTGATATTAATTTAAATGGTCCTCGAAATTATATTCAAAACTAACGTAACCATTGCAATGCTAATAGGATCGGTGATGGCAACTAAACAGCTTTTCACTAATATGCAATATATGATAGCTTCATGCTCTACTGCTCTTTAACATCAGCTTTCGAAACTAATAATACGCAGGTACCTAATCACGAATATATTTCAGGTGACTTTACTGTTCGCATATGGGACATGGACACCAGAGATAATTATTTGCTGCGAATGGACTTGCCTACTACAGGTAAACAAAACGTGAATTTTCTATGCAATTAGGATATGTTTTTAATCGCGTATCGAATATTCGCATCCCGTGTATTTTTGATTTGCATTGCATAAACAAATACGTAAGTATTGAACTACATGGGTTAATCAACCGTAGGTCGGACATCATCAACAGCGAATCTAAGAGGATCGATAACGCCGTCAGCTTCAGCATCAGGTGCAAGTAAATTCGGACTAGGGATGACCCAAACAACAAATGAAATATTTACATGCATCGCCTATTGCCAGGACAATCAAACGCTATGTGCCGGAACGAATCAGGGAAACTTGTACACGTGGAAAAGGACAACAAATTATCCGATTGATGTACCAGAAAATTCCTGGCAATTAAACAACATCGCAGCCGTCCGAGGCGCAATTAAGCAATGCTATTGGGGTATAAGCGAAACAGTTAAGCCCTGCATAATGGTCAATTGTATTTCGAACGTTTATGTTCTCAAGGTGAGTTTGTATATCGGCCATGCAAAATTCCACAGCATATTACACTTCATTGGTGTATCCTTAATTTTAACATTATTTCGTATTTCTCTATCTCCCTATGTGTTTTCTAATTCATGAAACGTACGACTATTCAGGAACAACCGCTGATGTCCTTCCATCGACGCAATATTTGGGCTGTCCAAAGGAGCGCAAATCAAGTCTACGTTGAGCATTCGTGCGGTAAATCAACCACTGTGCATGCAGACATCTCAATCACGAACCTATCCTTGACGGAAATGAATCTCATCGTGAGCAATGGACGGACGATTGTTACATACAAAATTAGCAAGGACGACGAGCTCACCGAGAATGATAAAAGTTTGTCCATTAAGCTATTGCAAAGTTTCAATGCAGAGTGCTTGAGTTTATTTATTCATGATCAGAATATTATTTGCCTTACGTCGAGTGACGTGAAAATCTATTCGTTGGGCGGCGTCATACTCAGAGAGATTCAATGCAATGACAATGAAGGTAACTATTAAAGATAAATAATAGCTTATAAATAATTCTGTGCGAAATTGCTTTAGTCTGGTATGTTATCTAGTCTGTTACAATGCATATTGTTTCATTGTGTTTTAATGCAATGTTAGTTATGTTTTATAATTATAACAATCATAATCTTGGTCAGAGTATAGGAAAAAACTAAAAAAAATAGTTCCTCAGTCCCGTACTAGTGATAAAGCTTAAGATATCACGTTGAAGTATGGTCAAAAATTCACTTGGGTTCATGTCATGAATTGTTGACCAAAATGAGTCTTTTGTTCACCAGTGGTTCACATTCACAGAGAATATGCTCTGGTATTTTCTCCACCTCATTGCATATTCTACGGAGATCGTTCACTGAAAGTCTAATTCCATGAAGATATTTTGTGATAGTGTCCAGTTAGGACACCTACCAAGAGTTTTGTTTGATTTTCGTTCAATAGCAGATATCCAGAAGCTCTTTTAACCGAATGTTGTTGCATGAAAAGCTTAGCATGCTTATTGCCTGGTACCAAGTCCCAGTAATGGGCACACTTTGCTTTTAGCTACATTTGGATATTCATTTTTGCAGTACTGAGGAAGAGGTGCTAAGTTGTAGCCTAGTGGATAGCGTATTGGTCTTGTAATGCGAAGGTCGTGAGTTCAAATCCCGGTCGGCGCAATATAAAATTCCAGCATATTGCCTGCTTGGATATATCTTGGTCACCTCAATCTACGAAAAATCAAAAATTCATTGAAAGAGGGTTATGCGAAGGGCTAACAACCCTTCCACAATAAGTAATGAAAAATGTTAAGGAACCTGAATATCAGGAGGCCAAGATCCGATTTGGGCTGTAGTGCCATTGTAGTTGTAGTAGTTTTAGTTGAGAACCTGGGAAATCAGTTTCGCATCCTTTTTTAACCAATGAATCAGTTTGTTCATTACCCTTAAGGCCACTATATCCCTGGATCTAGATGAGAGTTACTCCACTTTACCTGAAGCCAATCCCAGCTTTGATCATATTTGAGATGATTGTAAAGCGAGGATTCCGCATTACTGTCCGATAAAAATGTAATTGTCCTCTCTCTGTTCATATTTTCGCGAATACATAGTTTTATTGCATATTTCTCAGATTGGAAAACTGAACAGAGCTCATGTATACTGGTAAGTTACTAGTACTGGGATATACTCCACATACTGCAGCACCTACCCCTTTTTCTGCTTTAGAACCGTCTGCGTACTAGAAGATTGATGGTTATCTTAGATTGGGTCTATTGGACACCCAGTTTTAACGATCTGGTAAGATCACTTTAAAAGGTTTTGTGAAACTATGCCTTGTGACCTCAGAATCAGAGAGAGGTGCCCCAAGAAATACCCCTTTTTCAATTTTCAAAAACAGAAAAGGGCACGCAATTTTGCTTCCTGTCCCGTTTTCAATGGTGAGTGGTCCGTATGTCGTGTTGCGGACTTCACTCTGTATTTCGAGATGTAGGGAGCCAGATCGAGAAGTACCTTGGGTTTAACTAAGTATTGTACGATTGGACTTTACTCTAGATGAAAGAGAAATTTTATGATTTTAAAAAATTTCGTAGGAGAAGTGGTGGTAAAGGGGCGACGACATTGAACAATTACTTTATTATTTTAATAATAAAGTATTGTGATCGACTTGAAATTTGCTACCTGAAATTTTGTTTTTTCGCGTTTCATGACTAAATTAGCCTAAAAATGCAAAAAAAAAATTTCGTCTGTCTGTACGCCGTTCGCCGTCCGCAGTACGCCGTATGCCGGCGTGTACGCTCAGCGCGCATTAACCCTTAAAGATAGAAAGTTTATTTTTGGGCGGATTGTAGATAGTTGCGGATCTCAGGCGGATACCCATTTTGGGGGGTGTACGGGTTCAGGGGGAGGTGGGGGGAGCACTTCATCCGAAAAATACGAATTCAAATATCTTAACCATGGTAACAGCTAGGAAGCTAAAACTCAACATACATATAGAAGGGTTTGTGGGATAACTTCTAAAAATAATTTAATTTTTTTATCCATTGGGGTGCGAAAAGGGGGAGCTAAGAACCAATTGTCAGCCGAATTTTTTTTCAAATGATTATATCTTCGAAATTACTTACCATAAAAAATTGATATTTTAAGACCATTAAATTGGCATATAGGTCCACTAGAATCAGTTAAGATAAAGCTAATTATTATAAGGAGGACGGTCAGGGAGGTGCAAAGAAAAACACTTAAAAATCAATATCTCGGCTATTTATTAAGCTACGTAATTGAATCTTAGAACCTATATTAAGCTATACTAGAGAAATACGAGAAAAATGTAACATTTGGACAAAATAGTAGTGGGGGGGAAATGGGGAGTATTTAAAAAATGATACACTTCCGAAAATTGCAAACCGTTATAATTCAAAATTGAGTGCAGATATCAAACTCAAATTTTGTCAAATTGTAGAACCAAGTAGTTTTTAAATTTGGTAAAAATTTTACGTCGGGAGGTGTAAGGGGAGGGAGGTGGTAACCAAAAATGTCGAAAAATTTGAGTGATTTTTTAATGGCTCTGGTAAAAGATACAAAATTTAAATTTTCCATGTGGATACATCTATTTGTTGTACATACAGAAAAAATAATAAAAATTCCACAATTGCTATGCACTGACCCCAGTCGACCGTGCACAAGGTGTTTCAAACCACTTAAACTGAAAATTTTTGAATGAAATTTTAAGATAGAAACTTGAAAATTTGCGAAATGCATTTAAAAAAAATGTTTAAAGGAATGAAATAATAACTGGTCGAATACCTTGAAAGCTTCTACTCCCTCCCATACAAATTGATTTTTTCGATCATTTTTAAGAAATTAATTATCACCTAATTAGTAAAAACTATCAATTTGAAATTTTGCACAAAATCATTTGAAAATAGTTGAAATGGAAATGCGTCAAAATTTTTGGGATCACACTTGCCGTTCTACCCCCTCCCATACAAAAGTATGGTTCCGATCATTTCAATAAGACAACTAGTAACCAACAAATTAAAAGCTACGAACTTGAAATTTTGTACGAGCAAAAAAAAGAAAATTGCATCACAAATTTTGCGATTTCCTTACCTCTTCTACCCCCTCCCAGACAAAATTATTTTTTCGAGCATTTTTAATAAATCAGTTATCAGCTAACTCTTAAAAGCTACCAATTTCAAATTTTGCATAAAAAATTATAAAAATAATTGAAATGATATTACTTTAAAAGTTTTGCAAGCGCCCTTCTACCCTCTCCCATACAAAAGTATCATTTCGACTTATTTCATTGAATCAACTAATAACCAACAAATTAAAAGCTACGAACTTGAAATTTTGTACGAGCACACTACAAGAGAAAAGAAATAAAATTGCGTCACAAATTTTACGATTCCCCTACCTCCTCTACTCCTTCCCATACAAATGTTTGATTTCGTGAATGTAAAATACACCGAATCCTATTCAAATTTATACAACTTCGTCTCTGAAACTGACATTCTATACAGAGAACATTGGACGTAATTCAAGTAATCAATTAAGAAACTATTAACACTCACCCACTCTTACTATCACCCCTCACCCCTCCCCTCATAAAAACTCAAACTTGCATAAATAAACGAACGAAATATTGATTATATGTACTGGAGCTTTTGAACGTTTCCGCAAAGTGTTAAATTGACAATTGCCCTGCCCAAGAACCCCCTTTCACTTAGACTTCCCTAACCACTCTAACCTGCATATTGAATTTCCACACATACGCAACTTGTCCCAAGAATAATAAAGTTTCGCTCGACTTGTTGGCAGTTTATTTTTTCACATCACGCTAGAGTTGCTATCGAAATGTTTTATACAAAATTTATGATTCAAGGATTTAATCGGTACTGAGAAAATTAGTGTTTTGGATTCACTGAAATTGGTTAGTTTTTATGAGAGGTGGTAGTCCTAACGACTTTTTCAGAAATAACTGTAAACATCATGCTTTTGACATGTTTTAAATTGCAGATCAGTAGCATACATACTTTCCCGAAAAATCGACTTTTTGTAGTTATGAAAATGACACAATTTCATAACTACAAAAGTCGATTGTATGGGTAGTTAGTTATCTATTTTTTTTTTGGGCTTACTAATAATTTATAATAAATATTTCGTGCACAATTTCAGCTCGTACAGAGTAAATTTGTTTAGAGTATTTCATGAAAAAGTACAGTTTGTATGGGAGGTGGTGGAAGGAAGAGAAGGACTTAAATCATTTTTATACATTAGATGTAAATCATCATAAAAGTAGTATATTTCAAATTTCAAATCAATAGCATTTATGCTTTTTGAGCAAATCCGTTTAGTGTCGAATTGCAAAATTGGGCCATTTTGTATGGGAGGGGGTAGAAGGAGTAAGGATAATCGTCTAATTTTTTTAGTCTTACTAATAATTCTAAATAAATTATTAGTGCACAATGTGAGCTCGATAAATTTTATACGTACTGAGTAAATTGGTGCACTTTTTCATGCTCTAATTGCATGAAAAAGTGCAGTTTGTATGGGAGGAGGTATAAGGAGATGGAGCACGCAAATAAATTTTATTCAGTAGATTGAAATCATTATAAAAGCAATATGTTCTAAATTTCAGACTAATCGCTTTTATACTTTTGGAGAAAATCCGTTTATTTTGGAAAAGCGAAATTATGTCATTTTATATGGGAGTGGGTAGAAGGGGTGCAGCTAATCATCTAAATTTTTTCTTGGTCTTACTAATAATTCTAAATAAATATTTTGTGCATAATTTCAGCTCGATACATATTATACGCACTGAGTAAATTGTTTTAGAACATTTCATGAGAAAGTACAGTTTGTATGGGGGTGGTGGAAGGATGGGAAGATACGCATAATTGAAATTGAATTGAAATCATCATAAGAGTAATATATTCCGAATTTCAGACCAATAGATTTTGTACTTTTTGAGCAGATCCGTTTATTGTCAAATTGCTAAATTGTATCATTGGAGAGGGTAGAAGGGCTGGAGTGATTTGGCCCGTTCACGAACTTAAACTTAGTTTTTTGCCAGAATTAACGTGAACAAAATTTGAACTGTCCAGCTCAACGAGTTCTCAAGGTAGAGAGCGCATATACGGACGGACGGACAGACATCCGGTTTTTTTTTTCACAGAATGACCTGTGTTATAGGCAATTTCGGCCTTTATGTGCAATGCACAAACACAGTCATGGAGGGAAGGAATGGGATTAGGAAGGTAGGTGTTGTGCATACCTGGTCTACGTGACTAAATACCCAAATCAGCAAAAGTAATCGAACTCACGGACATTGCACCTGAGATCGATTACTGCCGTTAAATTATGTTGCACCTGAGATCGATTACTGCAGCTAAATTATGTTGCATCAGGAATTAATTGCACGCGCGAGTAAAAATAATGCTGATCGGCAATAAAGGTCACGTAGACTTGGAATTGTCGCGAATTCGGAATCGAAGACGCGATGAGTCTGATTTTAACCACCAACTCAACCGGTGTTTTATTTGATATAGATAAAAAGTTAAAATTAGGTCTCCGGGAGTTTAGTTTCGAAGAACTAAACTCAACAATTGGCGCAGCTGATTTTTTTTCGAACCGACGTAACGTGTGTGTTAATTATATAAAAGAAAAAATTTTGAATTCTAGTTTTTGTGTAAAAAAAAAAATGTTTGAATTATAGTGCGAAAATAAATTAAAACAAAAACTAAATTTATACTAAAAAATTTTTTTTTTTTTTTTCTCTGTGTTTTCTGTGATTTGATGAAAAATAAGTTGTGTTTTGCAGTTGCGGTAGCTAATGTTGGTTGCTTTAGTTAATGGTGGGTAAGTACGTTCACGTTTAAATTATTATTATATTTTCATTGGCGGTTACGCTTAAATATTACGCTTAACTTTCATTCGGAAGTGCGTTCCAATCTTTTCGTTGGCAAAATGTTGAACAGTACGGCGTACGCCTGCGTAATGAACATTCGGTAAACGCTTCGCGGTTACAATTTGCACACTTTTTGTAGTGACTAATTCTCCGCCGCTAATTTGACCAACATTTGGATCGTCCACGTCTCCATGCACTCGAACCGCTAAAAGTGCAGTGTCCCTTTCGCGTTGTAATTGATTTATTTGTCGTGTACAGACATCTTTCATTTCTAAATAAAGTCGTTTATTTCATTTGTGGCGTTCCTGATCACTTGATTTCGTCTTCGTCGTTTATATGGTGTAAATAGTCGTACCGGTCCCGACGCAGTGGTATCGTCGTCACAGCATGCCGTGCACGTACAGCTAATCGCATGCGGCGTTAAAATTCCTTCATCGATAAGTGCCTGTAAGCTTCGACCACCATAGCGGATCGATCGTTTCCAATCTTTGTTCAAACCCCGCCCGCAGTGGTTCTCAAATTCGCACGGTGTATACTATTGTTCCTTGCATTTTATGCATCGACCTCGCCCGCCCGATCCAAACTTATTCTTACAATTCGGCCGTCGTTGTCTTACATCGAACTGGGAATACGTCTAAATTTGACGTATCCGCCCAATTCATATTCGATATATTGTTATTTTTTCCTTTACCGTCATTGTTTTATTTAACTTCCCAACATTTGTTATTTGTATGGAGGATGTTTCTAAAATAATTGCGTATAAGGAGAGGTTGTTACAATTGGAGAAAGAAAAGAGAGATCAGGAACAAGAAATTAAAAATTTCAACGAAACACTCTTGAATGAAATTAGGAATTTGACTTCAAGAGATGTTTTCGAGCTGATCAAATCTCAAATTTCGTCTCAGTGGGGGCAGTTTACACGGTTGGAAACAACAGATGCAATTTTAGGAAAATTAACCAACGTTATAAAAGATTCCTACGATTGTAAAAATCGTGAAGTAGAAGGCCTAAAAAGTAAACTAGCGTGTAAAGAAAAAGTAATTAAGGGATTGAAGGAAACCCAATTGCAATCGGAACACGACAATAAAGAAACTGAGTTGAAAATTGAAGAACTTACAAAACAACTCAAGGTAGTACTTTCGAAGGAAAAAGAATTGTCCAAACAAATAGAAAAGAGAGATGAGTCAATAGTTTCTTACAAAGAACAGCTACACAACGTTAGTTTAAGAGAAGAAACTACTGAAGCATTTCTAAATGATAAAATCGATAATTTAAAAGAAAAGATTAGACAAAAGGATACAAAATTAGAAATTTTGGAGACCAATTTGGAAAAAATCTGGGATATACACGAAGTTCCAGATAGCCCAAAAATTTTGGAGGGCAAAACAACTGACGCTTATAGCATTAAACAACAAATCATTGAGGACACCAAAATAAAAGTAGATATGTCTTACGAAAACATTGGCAAAACAGTTGCAAGGCTAGTCCCGTACTTTACAGGGACAGCTTCGGCAGATTTATCGGGCAAAGTTTATGAGTTTCTTAACGCTTGCCAATTAGCATTCAAATGCATCGAGGCTAAGGATGAGGCGATATTCGTTTCATTGTTAACAACAAGGCTCGGAGGTGATGCATTCGAACTAGTTCGGGGACAAAACGTTAACAACTTACAATCACTCGAACAAATAATTAAAAATGCATATTTATCCGCGAGAACATTGGATAGTGTTATAACCGAATTAAAACAAACTCAGCAATATATAACAGAAGATGTAAAATCTTTTGCTAGGCGTTTGTTGCAAAAAGAAACAATGGCTAAGGAAATCATATCAGCGAGCTATAGTAAAACCGATTCTGTAGCTTTAATTCAGGAAGTGCAAAAATCGGTTAATATCGCATTTAAAGTTGGGCTCGTCGATCCAACTCTCCGGCAAGCCATGATTAGTTGTGGAGAAACTGATCTAACAAAACTGTTAGATGTGGCAATAAAAGCTTCAATGCTTATTGGTTCGCAATTCAACCACCAAATTGTTAATTCAACGCAAATGCTGCCTTGGCAATCATGCCCTACACAAAACATCAATCAAGTGCCTTCTTACCATATTTATACACCGAGCGTCAACCCAAGTTTCGCTCATTACCCACAAACACCGCATAATAGTTCATATAGTCAAAATCTGCAACAAACAAATTTTCAAGCACCTCCCATAATAGGTAATTCCCTACAAAATTTGCATCCACAACAAAATCAATTTTCACCGCAAGGTCAATTTTCTAACATACAAAGCTCATCAGTTGAAATCCCGTTTCCAACGAACGTACCACAATCTCCACGCACTTTCAAGCTAAAGTGTGGATTCTGTAATAAACCCAATCACACTTATGCAGAATGTAGGCAGAGAAAAAACACACCGTATTGCGAAAATTGTAAGGTTTATGGCCATAATAAGGTCCTTTGTCCCCGTGGTCAAATTTTAGTGACAAACAGTACACAACAACATTCTAGACCAAAATTAAAGTGCAGATGGTGTTCTCGTTTGGGTCATGAGGAAGAAAATTGTTTTAGTAAGAAAAACTACATGAGATCGAAAGAGGGAAACGACCAGGGGGCCAGTTCCAACAACTAAACTGTGCCCCAGACCATTTAAAACTCTCGGGTGAAAATTTAATAACGGAAAACTAGGTGGTAGAAAAAATTGAAGAAACTAAAATAAATTCTGAAGCCAAAAATTCTCCCATTACAGAGAACTTAATATCTACCAACACTGTTATAAAAAATGACTCATTTTCAACTAAAAAAATCAAACTAATTCCTCAAATGCAAAAACCTATAAAATCGGTTACCACCGAACAACAAATACATAGTAAAATGTATAACATAGGTAAAAATTTAGGAATCAAGTCCGAAAACTGTATGAAAAAGAGTACACTATATCTTCTAAATAAAGTAATAGAAGACGACGTATTTATTGAGTTTCCCTGCTCCCTAGCGAAATCCGGTCAGTTAGTAGTATTAGTCGACACCGGAGCCGACACAAGCTTATTAAAATATAATTCTTTAAAAAAAATCAGTGACATAGATAAAACTGAAATTAAGGAATTAACCGGAGTTTTTGGAGGCACGAGTAAAACGCTAGGTACAATCAAAATACAACTTCCACTCGAAAAGAGTTTAATATCGAGATGGCATTTGGTCGATGGCTTCAATGGAATTCCTGCGGATGGAGTATTAGGTCGCGACATTTTATGGAATCACACGATGATAGATACAGTATCAAAAACTCTGAAATTCCAGGATAAGGACCATAAACTTATTGGAGAGTTACCGTTAAAACGATTCGTCGGACACAAAAAACAGAAACGAATTTTCCACATCCAGGCTCGCACGCAAGCAGTAGTTCAATTGGAAGTACCAGCAGCCTCTGGTGAACTTTTAATCGAGGGCGAAGAAATTGACTCGGGCGTTTATTTAGCTAATGCTGTAGTGACGGTAAAAAATTACTTGATAAACGTACCGATCCTAAATTGTACATTATCAGATTACCATTTAAGCGAAGACTTTATACCCAAGTATTCAAATTTTAACCAGTACAAAATTATTGCCGAACAAAAGGAAAATATTTTCAATTTCACGAGTAAACCAGTTTCCAATAGAATAAACTTATTATTAGACTCTCTAAACCTGGGAGATTCTTTAAACAATGAGGAAAAGAACTCAATAGAAAACCTTTGTGCCCAGTACAACGATGTGTTCATTTTAAAAGGAGACCCTCTCACACACACTTCGGTCTTAAAACATACTATACCGACTAAATCCGACCAACCTGCTATCAACCAAAAGCAATACAGATTGCCCGAAATCCATAAAGCGGAAATAAACAAACAGGTAGCACAAATGCTATCCGACGGCATTGTTTCTTCGAGTAAATCTCCTTGGAACTCGCCTCTCTTAATAGTTCCTAAGAAATCAGGCCCGGTTGGGGAGAAAAGATGGCGCGTTGTTGTCGATTTTAGAAAACTCAATGAAGCGACAATTAAAGATGCATTTCCACTGCCCAGAATTGAAGACATTCTGGACCAGTTGGGACACTGTCGTTACTTTACAACGTTAGATCTAGCCAGTGGCTATCACCAGGTCTTGTTAGACCCGAATGATAAACACAAAACTGCTTTCAGCACCGGATTTGGTCACTATGAATTTAACCGAATGCCTTTTGGTCTAACGGGTGCTCCAGCAACATTTCAGAGAATAATGAACCACATCTTGACTGGATTACAAGGTATAGATTGCTTCGTGTACCTAGACGACATTGTCGTCTATGGGAAAAATTTAGGAGAACACAATTCAAGGTTGGCCAAGGTTTTCGCACAACTAAGATACCATAACTTAAAACTAAATACAGAAAAATGTAACTTTTTATGTCGGGAGGTGGTATATTTGGGTCATAAGTGCTCTGAGACTGGCGCACTTCCAGACCCAGCTAAAACGAGTTGTGTTACAGAGTATCCAGTTCCAAGTAATGTTAAACAAGTACAATCATTTTTAGGTTTTATAAATTACTACCGAAAATTTATACCTAAAATGGCTGCAATATCTGCACCAATTACAAAGTTATTAAAAAAGGGTGCACTTTTCAGGTGGACACCTGAGTGCCAAAAAGCTTTTGAATTTTTAAAGGAAGCTGTGACGTCACCACCTATCTTGTCGTATCCAGACTTTACTCAAGCCTTTATCTTAACCACGGATGCGAGTAACGAAGCCTTGGGAGCAGTGCTCTCACAAGGCAAGGTAGGGGAAGATAAGCCAATCGCCTATGCGAGTCGATCTCTGAATGAGGCTGAGAAGAAATATTCAACAATCGAAAAGGAATTACTGGCTATCGTTTGGGCGGCCAATAACTTTAGAACATACTTGTTAGGTAGAACATTTACAGTCTATACCGATCATAGACCCTTGAAAGGCGTGTTTAATGTTAAAAATCCAACGTCCAGGTTAATCCGATTTCACCACAAGTTGTCGGAATACGATTACAACATCGAATATAAGCCTGGAAAGTACAATTCAAATGCAGATGCACTTAGCAGAATTTCAAAGCCTGTCCACCACCCAATTGTCGCAGTTCAAACTCGAAGTACAACAAAAGCGAAAACAGTGCAAATTACGGATAATAGCGACCGTATTTCAATTAACGAGCAGCAAAATGATTTAGAACAGATAAAAGAAAGTCATCAATTTTTAACAGAACCGAATGATATTTCCACAGTCTTGAAAGACTTCCACTACTCACCGCTTGGTGGACATCAAGGGATGAAAAAAACCTATTGGAGAATAAGACAACAGTACCGATGGAAAAACATGCAACGGGACATCGGCGATTTTATTAAAAAATGTCCCAAATGTCAAGCAAATAAAAGCTCAAAGCTGACTAAAATGCCTATGGTCATTACCGATACGCCAGCTCTACCATTTGACAAGGTATTCATGGATGTAGTAGGTCCTTTGCCTCGAACATATCTAGGTAACAGATTCATTCTAACTTTTCAGGATGATTTAACAAAGTACATGACATGTATCCCAATACCAGATGCAGAGGCAGCCACAATAGCAAAAGCTTTCTATGATGAGGTAATAACGAGATACAGAGTTCCGAAACTCCTCATTACAGACAATGGTACCAACTTTACTTCTAAACTCTTTTCGGAAACATGCAAATTACTATGCATTAAGAAGCTACATATTACACCATACCATCCCCAATCTAATGGTTCTTTGGAACGAAGCCACAGACCATTGGCAGAGTATCTTCGAAATTTCGTAGATCAAGACACTCTAAATTGGGATCAGTGGCTAAGGCAAGCTATGCATGTGCATAATAATACACCTCACGTCTCAACCAAATTGTCTCCACTGAACTGTCTGTATGGGTTTAAATTTGAACTACCAACGAATTTGAAAAGACCTCCAGCGCCAGTGTATAATATAGATTATTATCCTGTGCAGCTAAAATATCAAATTCAAAAGGCACACGAACTTGCTAGGAAACATCTTAATCAAGCCAAGAGAACATCTAAGAAATGGTATGATAATGCAATAAACCCGGTAACATTCAAAGTAGGACAAAAGGTTTGGTTAAAAAATGCAACAAGATTGAATAAATTTTCACCAATTTGGAATGGGCCATACGAAGTCGTTTCAGTTAATGGGCCTGTTAATACCACAATAAAAATACGAAACAAAATGAAAAAAATTCATAACAATCGTCTAAAAATGTTTAATGAATAAGTAATTTGCAAAATCAGTAGCTAAATAACTATATTTAACACTCCAACAATAGAAACAATCTATACCTATAATTTCACTATGTAATGATATTTAGTTCAAATTTCAATTTTAATTCCGCTCGAGCCGGATAGACCCATAAAAGTAAATATAAAAAAAAAACACACGTTCAATCACCTTCTTACTAAACGCTAAGAATTATGATGAAACTTGATCACAGGAAAATGTGACACGCGTGCCTAATTTTAAATGAACTTAATTTATAATTTTAAGTGCATTTAACTTGTACTACCGCATCATCAGTAATGTTTTTGCAATTTAATTTTTTTTTATTTTGCAAATCAGCATTTTCTGGATGAATCATAAAAAAAAAAAAAATATATGGTTCGCTCGACCAATGAACTTAATGTTATAAAAAATTGGGCTGTTTTCTAATATTTTTTCACAATGTGAATTTAACATGTTTTCCATTTTCAGAACTGAGCACAACAAATGTTAAATGAATAAATGACAAATGAACACATTTTTTCCCCAAATTAGAGGTCCAGAGGAATAGAAGCTCCCAAAGTCAGTTATCTTAACCAAAAAAAAGGAAGAACGCAGGAAACAAAATCCTATAAAACAAATCAATTTTCTTTTATTAGAGATTAAATTTATAAAAAAAAAATAATTAAAGCAAAACAGAATCAAAATAATATAATAGAATATTTAACTTGGCGCAACACATTTAAGTTCCTAGCATTACTATTATAAAATTTATTTTATTATTTGTATTATTAATATCTAATTCAAAAGGGTATCATTTTATAATTCAAAAGGGTATCATCATTTTTTGTTTACAAAATGTTATTGTCACGCATTTGCTTAGCGACAGTTATGAACGTGTGCATCGCAGCAAACAACCAACTACCATTTATCAGTACCAGGATAGATAATACTCCTGTCGTCTTTGAAAACGTTGGAAAAGCGGTTTTCTATAAAAATATATGGACCATTCTCACTAAATTTACGCCGATGGACTTTACCTCCCTTCTAAACCTGGTGGACAAATACGACAGCAGCATCAAGGAACTATGTCGTCTAACTAATAAGTACCCCACAACAAAGGGTTTCCAAAAATCATGTAAGGTCCTTGTGAAGGAATCAGAGACCATCTCCAAACGTTTGAGGGATAACAACGATCACATGCAACACATGTTTGTGTCTCATCGGTACAAAAGGGCACTGGAATTTGTAGGAAATTTCGCCAAGTGGGCTTTCGGAACAATGGACAGCGATGACGCCCGTAAAGTTTATGGCCAACTACAGGTTCTAGACCAAAGTAGCACGGAATCATTTGCACTGCTTAAACGCCAAGTAACAGTAATGAAATCCAACTTTAACAAGCTCAGTGTTCCAATAAAAAATATCACTGATGACATCGAGGCGATTACACAAAATTTAAGGAATTTTCAATCATCCTATGTGAATTACACCGCTACAACAAGCGAACAAATTTCGGAGCTAAGACTGAAGGCAGAAATTTACGAGGTAACTCAACTTATTACTTCAAACTTGCTCGAGGTTCAGAGTCGACAATCAACGGAACTATCAATCCTCAACGACTTATATGACAACAAGTTACATCCTTTCATATTGGATCAAGAAAGAATAGGTAACCTGCTGATAAATCTCACTGTGGCTGAAAAAACCGAACCATTCTTTCAAAACTTGTTCGTACTACACCAAGCAGCACAGATTTCAGTGTTGCCTCAAGGATCGAGCTTGTTCATAAAAATAACTTTACCACTTCCTGGACCAACGACTTATTCTATCCAGAAGGCCCACCCAGTCCCAACACTGTTCAACAACAAATGGGACCTGTTATTACAAACTAAGTTCGAGTATGTTGCTGAAGCAGATAGCTACGATTCGTTCATTACTCTGACATCGTATGACTACTCCCACTGCGTTAAAATTGCATACAATTTAACATCGTCCATTTCCGTCTGCAAGAACAATGGACCTATCTTTACCTACTGCAGCATTCGAAAGCATCAAAAGTAAACTGTAAATATGCGGCGATACCGGCGACAGAAGGAGTAATTATGAAAATGGTAGCCAGCAATCAATGGCTCTACCATCTAAAAAACGTGACAACATTCAATATGAATTGTGAAGGGATAAAGTATATCGTCAAACTTCAAGACCTAGGTATACTCAAGTTATACAAAGCATGTGATTTGGTAACTAAAGACTTCAGAATACCTTTCGAAAAAGCAACTCATACAAACACCGAGTACAAAGAAGCTGCAGTGGACCACTCGGAACTTTTCGAAACGTTGAAATTTAAACTGGAATATATGGGCAAGCTTAAAGTGAGTGCCGCATCCAGTCCTTTAAAACTCTTACCACTTAAGGTGGGATCTCATCAAAACATCGCGGAAAGTCTCTTTGAAGGAAAACAGTCGCTTGACGACCTGGAGGAGGAGTTAAATCGCGCGGAACATATTCGGAGTTTAAACCAGCAATCCGGAGAATTGAAGGTTCATCGATATTACATGGCATCGTTTAGCTCGATAGTCACCATTTCCGTAATAATACTTGCAGCTATTATCATCATTCGGAGAAGAAAATCTGAAATGGCTTTGCAAGTAAACTCAGTATCAACCACTGAACCTTTTGAAGCGGAGGCGACCAGCGGAAGAACATCACCCAAACCGGGTATAATACGTGAAACCAAAAGGAAATCAACGCGTAAAAACAACATTACGTTCGCGTGCGTGTAGATGTGTCACAATAACATTTCGGCAATTATAATCAATAATTATATAAAAGAAAAAAAAAATCAATCTCGAACGATTGTTTTTACAACTTTTTGTCTTTAAATAAACTTTAACTATCAATCTATAGTGTATTTTGCAATAGCCAATTAAATATTTTATATTAAAACAATACATATATGCATATGTTTAAAATAAAAAAGAACAAAAATAACTTTTACGCTGTAAAAAGAGCACTTGTACTTTATATTCATTAAAAATAAATAAATAAAAAAATAAATAAATTTAATGTTATAATCAAGCAATTTTAATTTTTGAAAATATGTCGTTACTATATATTATCTATTTTGAATTATATCCCTATAGTTTAAGGATTTTGTTATCTAAAATATATGGAAAATATTTGAATCATCTTTATTGAATTTATGTTGTATCATCTTTATCAAAATTATGAAATATTTTGTCAGGTGTAGAACTACTATAATCAATTAAACACAGACGACTATGTCATGCTATTAAATACACCTTCTATATTATACAGTATATATTTTGCATTGATTACACTATACTACTATTAAATGTATTTTTGATAACATATATCGTGCAATAATTTAAGTTAAATTTATAGTGTTTACATTGCAAAAATTAAAAAAAAAATAAATAAATAAATAAAAAGTAAAACAAAATAATAAATAAACTTGTAACGATACAAAAAATTTATATATATATATATACTTGTACTTAAATAATATATAGATATATTACAACACACACCTGATAATAATTATACGAAAAGAAAATAAACTTTTTAATAAAATAAAACAAAAAAAAAAGTATTTGAACAAAAATATATAATCTCGTAAAAGTAAATGTTATATAAAAAATAAAAATCAATGTATATTTTAACTTTATTCATTCAATAAAAAAAAAAAAAAATTTATAATAATAATAAATAATAATTTAATTGTAACAATTTCTGTTAGTAGATAAGTTGATTAAAAAAAAAAAAATAATAAATAGTACAGTATAAATTGCGTCTTTGATCTTGAATGCGGGACCAACGTTCAAGGATGGGGAGGAATGTTGTGCATACCTGGTCTACGTGACTAAATACCCAAATCAGCAAAAGTAATCGAACTCACGGACATTGCACCTGAGATCGATTACTGCCGTTAAATTATGTTGCACCTGAGATCGATTACTGCAGCTAAATTATGTTGCATCAGGAATTAATTGCACGCGCGAGTAAAAATAATGCTGATCGGCAATAAAGGTCACGTAGACTTGGAATTGTCCCGAATTCGGAATCGAAGACGCGATGAGTCTGATTTTAGCCACCAACTCAACCGGTGTTTTATTTGATATAGATAAAAAGTTAAAATTAGGTCTCCGGGAGCTTAGTTTCGAAGAACTAAACTCAACATAGGGGAAGAGGAGTGAGAACAACCGTAACGAGTGGAAAAGCTGGTATATTTTTCAGTTGTACTGGCTGCTACTGACAAATATTTGCAAATGTTATGGGGGACTGAATGATAGAAAGCGAACAGAAACCATCTATGTATTGAGTATCTAGGCCTTCTTGAAGTGTAACTGTTTCACTTTTACACCCTTTGGCCATTTTATTTCGAACGATTTTTCATCGCCAATAGCAACTGAAAAATTCGTGCTTGAAAAAATCCCGTCTGGAGTGGGAATCGAACACACGACCTATTGACTGAAAAGCAAGCACGCTGCCTACTACGCCAGGGTTTTGAGGTTTTTGAGTGATAATATGAACTTCTGTATCATTAATTTTTTTCTCCGAGCCTTATTTCTTAGCGTTATAAATTTTAGAGAAAACTTATAATACTCTCAGATTTCATCTAGAGTATAAATTGCAATTTCACTCAAAACTGTTACTCATTGGTGTAGGGTTCTACCCAGCACATGGTGTTTCAGGTCTAGTAAAAAAAATGCTAAATTTTTATTCACATATTGAGCTAGGAATTTATCGTTTGAACAAAGTGCGTTGATCTGAAAATTTATCAAAGATAAGTTACTTAAAAATACTATGGAAAAGGCATTTTTTTAAAAACGTTTAAAACAGAGAATGTTATCAAGTATCATAACACCATAGGTCGCAGTCACATAAGATTTTATTGCCAGTTGTAACAAGCAACAAGGTTATGCACAAATTGTTTATTGGTAGAGTTTATTACAATGTGTACAATTGAAAAAAAAAACATACTCTAGATAAAATGGGAAAGAGTCTATTGGAAAATATAAAATTCTTTCGAATAGTAAATAGTGACTTTTGTATGGGAGATGGTAGAAGTAGAGGGGAGTTCTGTAATTTACTTATATGACACCGAACATGGCATGCAAAATGTTTCATGCTGAATTCAAAGTTTGTAGTTTTCATTATTTTGCAAGTAATTGTACGTAGTTTTTCCTGAATTTGGGGCATTTGTATGGGAGGTGGCAGAGGAAGTGGAGAGTTTTAGATGACTTTGAAACTGCTTATCAACATCCTTACCACCATGCTTTGTTTCAATTTGAAAGTCAATAGCTCTTATGTGTTCGAAGGAGTAATGCTTTTCTTGAATTTATAATATAGATGTTTGTATGGGAGGGGGTAAAAGGAATTTTTTTAACATTTATTGCAATTATTAGCCCTTGTCTATTACTCTATTACTACCAATAAATTTCGTTTAATCAAGAAAATTATCAGAAAGCTAAAAGCAGTACTAATTCTATTTTCCCTTCTTTAGTTTTAGTTAACGTTCATATCAAGAAACTCGGAACAAATAACTAATATTTTCTTTCTTTTCTTTTCATTTCATCGTAACAGGAAAAGCGATTGGCTGCGATTTGACCAATCATTACTTAACCATTTTCACAATGAACGGCTACATAAAACTTTACGATGTATCACGTCATGATCCGAAAATCCTTATTCATCCGAAATGCGGCTATGATTTATTCGAGAACTTTGGCGAGATAATAATGGCGAAATGTAATTCTGCTGGCACACATCTAGCGTTAACGGTGGCGAGTGAAAATCTTTTACCGGACGGTAAATTATACGTATGGGATTTCGAAAAGGATAACTTAGGAACATATGATTTCCTTGGTAAATCTGATAATAATACAAAGGATAGTAGCTCAATTGCAAGGTAAATAAATGAATGTATGAAGGGTTTAAGACATAGGGTAGAATATACGAGGGTATATTATATTTGCCTCGGTGTTTCGTAGTGTCACCCAGACGTTTTGTTTCGGATTCCATTAAATCGAGGAAAATATTTGACCTTTGGGAAATATTTTACTTTTACTGTACACCTTTTCGGGGTAATAAGGTGGTGGCATGTTCAACTTCTAATGGAATATTTCAGGGGGATTTGTGAGGGTTATTTCTTTGGGGATTTAAAATCACTCGATTTTGTCATGGTAGAAATTTTCGGTTAGATGACGGTGGTCCAATTAGGATGCTATGTTCGTATAAACCAGGTGCGCTTAGACTCTTATTATGATCTTAATATTAATAACAATGCAGCTCGGATTTATTTATGATGTAAATTATGTTTTGCGAAGAATGTTTGTAATTAAGATAATATCGTAACATCTGGAGATTTTGTGAGAGGAATATCGTAGACAAAATATTATGGATTAGATTTTATGTTTTTAATCATTTATTTTTGGGTTATAGTTCATATAACCAAGTGTATTTCGTCCGGCACAAATTCGATAACATTTCGATCCGAAACGTTTAAAATGTTCGATAGTGGGCTTAGTACCAAACCAGCTTTCGAATGGTGTCTTCACAATGTCTTTTCCGGTAAATGATTCTGCACATTATTCGCAATTACGACGGCTTCTCCCCAAAATTGCTTCTCCAATTCGGCCTCAATCAGCATGCATCGTACCATCTTAATCAACGTACGGTTATTTCTTTCCGCAATAATATTTGCTGTGGACTGTATGGTGCAGTTCTCTGACTTTAGATACCCTCTTTCTTTAGATATGTTGTAATTCTTTTCATCTGTATTCACTTCTTCGATTAGAGCGAATGACCTTTGGCTTTTTGTCAAACATTATCTTACACATCGTAACGTATTGCTGAAATTTTCCAAATGTCTCGGATTTATCCTTAATAAGATAAATCGTCGCATATCTCGAATAATTGTCAATAAAAGTGAGTACATAGCGTTTATCTGATGATGTCACTTGCATAGGTTCGCAAACATCTGAACGCACCAAAATCATTATACCTTTTGCACGGTTGTGCGACTTCTGTGAAAATTTCATTCTGCTCATCTTTCCCTCTAGGCACACCTTGCAATTTCGCATATTTTTACATTTCGGACCACATTTTTCGAACTGAACATCATCGGCGAGTTCTCCTGATACTAATGACTTCACTACTTCGATATCCCTGTGCCCGAGTACGCTGTGCCATTTATGTGCTCACCCTCGAAATTTGAGGAAATTTCTCGTCATACTCTTTGTTGTCCTTATCTTGTACTAGTTTCCGTTTATGTCGCCGATCGCGACAGTTTGTGTCCTTGAAATTTACGGTATATCCTTTTTCTGCTAAATACTTTACGAAAACTAAATTTCCATTTATACCAGGAACATACAAAACATCTGTTATTTTCACGGTAGTTTTATTGCCAGATTTATTGACAAAACTGACATAGCACGTTCCCTTCTCTTCTGCCAGAACTTGTTGATCGTTCGCCATGTACACCTGTTTTTCGATGATCCTTATTGAAATCTGCAAAATGACCTTTTTGTCGCACGATATGACATGTTGTACCATCCACTGCCTTGCGACGTGATGAACAAAAATTGATCATCATTACCACCTTCTGCTGAATTTGCCCTTTGATTGCCGGATGTTCCCTTTTCAGCTTCCTTCTTTTTCAGCCTCGCCTTATACTAATCACAAGTTGATTTAAAATGACCTGCACCTTTGCAAAAATAACAATTTCTCACCTTATGGCTTGACGATCCAATTTTCAGTGCAATTTCTTCTTTAATATCTGTAGTGTTCCGTGCGTCACTTGTACTCTCCAATTAATTTTTAGCACACCATATTTGCCGTCAGCTCCTCATTTCGCACCTCCAGTGTCTGTATGAGTCCGTCGTAACTTTCTGGCAGTGAACCAAGCAACATCACGCTTATAAAAAATGCCGGCTTTATGTCTGCACCGAGTGCTAATAACTTTTGGAATAACTCGTTCATTCGGTTCACATTCTTTTCGACGTTTCCTCCTTCTTCGAGTCGCTGCCGCATAATTGTCCTTATTATGTAAAATCGAAGCTAGGGTGTAGTCTAGTAGGTAGCGTGTTTGGTTTACAATGCGAAGGTCGTGAGTTCAAATCCCGGTCGACGCATAAGTCCAGCTCACTACCTGCTTGAATATACCTTGGTTACCTCAATCTACGAAAATGAAAAATTCGTAGATAGAGGGTTGAGCGAAGAGCTAACAACTCTTCCGCAATAAATAATGAAAATGTTAAGGAACCTGAAGGTCAGGAGGCCAACGCCCGATTTGGGCTGTAGCGCCATTGAAGAAGAAGAAGATGTAAACTCGATTGCTTGCCGTATCCTTTTGGTGAAATTCTTTTAACGCGTTCCAAGCCGACTTTGCCGATTGACAATTTTTAATATGCTGGATTTGGCAGACTTCAACCTTTAACGCAATCGTCGAATGTGCCTTTTGATCGGATTTCTTCCATTCATTTGTCACTGGTTCCGGAATTTCCTTCTCGATTGCACTCCAGACTCCATTTTCTGTCAGCAACATATGAATCTTGTAGCGCCAGTTAAAATAATTATCGCCATTCAATTTTCCGATCGTGTGCTTGATTCGGCCGCCATTACACAATATACACGCAACAAATGTTTACTTTCTTTTTCCGCAAAATATCTTTTTATTTACTGCCCTTTCACTTGAATAAAATGAATTTACGGAACTGGGCCCAGAACCTATTGACTAACGATATAAAATCAGAAGAAACGCACTGGATTAACGATTCTTATTGATGAAAAGATTTTATCGATATTTTAGCCTTCTGGCCGCGTATATAAGACACAGAAAAAAAATTATTGACAGATCAAGAATACAAAACTGAAGTTGACAACAATTGAATGCCTCTACGTTAGCGTTACCAACACAAAAACAATTAATACTAATTCAATTAGAATGCAAGAAAGATGCCATCTAACAATATTGTTATAAATCTGACAACCTCGACGACCCCAGCAATATCGAGAGAATTCCATCAACATTTCAAAACACTATCAACATGTTTCCAGACACTTCTACCGAGCTCCACAATGTAGGCAATCATTCTAGACACACACACACAACGACACCTGTCTGGGAGACTTAGTATAAATACCCGCCAACTTTCAGACAACGAGTTAGTTAGTCATTTTGGTGACACCTATCGGTGGAAGAACGCGAATCGGTACAAGTGATAAATTGACAGTGTTCCTGAGTTGTACGAATTAAGTTTTAGAGCGAATTTAGTGAAGTGATCGGGAAATTGTGTATAAAGTGCGATTAAATAAAATTATTCATTATTTTTAAACGAATTGTGTTTTCCTTTGGAATCTGGCGAACCCCTAGCTCGCAACAATTGGTGTCAGAAGAGTGGGATTCCAAGGATAAATTCGGGTTAAAAATCGCGAGTGAAATTAAAAATTCTCGGAACGGATAATTTTGTGAGAGCGGAAAAGTGAAACTAAAATTCTCGAACGGACAGTGAGAATTTGGTGAAATCGAATATTCTCGGGTAATTTAGTGAACAGTGACTTTAATTAGCGAAGTAAAATCGCGGAACTAAAATTCTCGAACGGACAGTGAGAATTTGGTGAAATCGAATAATCTCGAGTGATTTAGTGAGCAGTGACGTAAATTTAAGTGAATTCGAATCGCGGAAAAACTGGAAATAATCGGTAGTGAAAATGCCGCGTTATTTAAAAGACTTAAAAGTAACGGAGCTGAAGGAAGAGCTCAGTAGACGCGAGTTACCTACAACAGGGAGCAAGTCTGAACTTGTCAGCCGTATGATCGAGACACTTGAGGCTGAGGGTGAGAATGCAGATAGTTTTGAGTTCCAAATTGAAGAAACTCGTAAAGAGGAGTGTTCTGGTACATCGGATGCTCTAACACAATTAATGCAACAGATGATGCACAAATTAGAGCAACAATCAGTGGACATTAAACAACAATCAGCAGACATTAATCAGAAATTAGAGCAACAATCAGCTGTGACAACGGACATGAATCGGAAATTAGAACAACAATCAGCGGACATGCATCAGAAATTTGAACAACAATCGGTGGACATTAAACAACAATCGGTGGACATTAAACAACAATCTGCCGACATTAAACAACAATCAGCGGACATTAATCAGAAACTAGAGAAATTAGACCAGACTTCAAAGGACCTTAACCAAAAATTGGAGCTGCAAAATGATAAAATAGACACCATGGGTAAGGCCATAGAAGAAAACGTTGAAAAGAAACTTCGAATCTTCGAAGAACAAATTACGGAAAAGACATCCGGAATTGCAGAAGAAGTCGAACGCCTAAAAAGAGACTTCGATAATGTGAAGGCGACTGGCGTCATAAAGACAGAACATGTTGCGCACAAGGGTCTCAAGGCTCCAATCTTCGATGGACAAACACCGTGGGCTATTTATAAGACCCAATTTGAGGCCGCCGCAAGAAACAACCATTGGAATGATCTAGAACGGGGAACAGCTCTTATATTGGCGCTAAGAGGTCCACCAGCAGAGGTTCTTCAAACGATTCCGCAGGAGCAACAACAAGACTTTTCAACCTTAGTCCAGACATTGGATCTCCATTATGGCAGTGACCACATGCGAGAGATCTACAAAACGCAACTGTACAACCGAACTCAAAAGAATGGTGAAACACTTCAAGAGCTGGCACGCGATATTGAACGACTCACACTATTATCGCTGCCTAATGCGCAAACAGAGCAACGAAACGATACAGCTGTTTTCGCATTTAACAATGCTGTACAGGACAGAGAGCTGCAACAGGCGTTAAAACTGGCAGGTAAGAAAACGATTGGCGAAGCCTTAGTATATGGGCTGACGTTCGAAGCTGCCAAGCAAAGCTCGCGGAGTAACTATCGAGTTCGAGAAATAGTAGAAGAATGTGTGTGCCAGAAAGCCGAGTACACCAAGCGGAGCGAAGGATCTGGTGTTCCCCGATGCTGGAATTGTGGACAGGCAGGACACTTAAGACGCGACTGCCGCAAACCCAGAAAAGCGATCAACTACTGTTCCGGCTGCGCTGCTAAACAAAGAGGAGGAAGGGGCGAACCGTCACGAGAGCACGCTTCGCCTAATGACAGTCCGGGAAACGAGTAAAGGCCAACTTCATGGGGCAGAAGTTGGCTGGTAGAATCGACGCCCCCGGAACCATCATCGCAGTTTCTCGACTACATCGTTGTGAAAACGACTTATGTATGAGTGGTCGAGTCGGCAAATTAAACTGCATCATAACAGTCGACACAGGCGCAACACGGTCAGTGCTAAGATCTGACCTCGTAGATCGTACTTGGCTTCACAACACCAAGAAGTACGCACTTCGCACTGCTACAGGAGAAACTACAACGGTCCATGGAGAAATAGCTCGTGACATACAGCTTGGGGATTTGACCTTCTCGCATGTATTCGTGGTAGCTGACATTACCGATGAGTGTATCCTTGGAATGGATTTTCTGAAACCACACGGTATCCAGCTGGACCTAGGACAACGAATAATGAAGTGGCGGAATATTGAAATCCCGATGGAAATAACATCCTCCAAAACAACAAAGCTGCGAGTTGTATTATGCGAAGATGCGGACATACCAAAGTCATCTGAGAATGTTATTTGGGCAGAGCTCGATGGTGATCCCGGGAACCACCGATTCTACCTCATAGAACCGGAAACGACACCTGCATTACGAAGTCTTATACTAGGAAAAACGCTCGTAAAAAGGAATGAGAAGATGATGGTACCAATAAGAGTCCTGAACGTTGCGGACAGCACTACCAGCGTAAAGAAAGGAGATGTAATTGGCAGCTGTGAACCAATATCGGCGGTGACGAGTATCGACAAGGCAGAGCCACATGACGTACCCTCTAAAAATAAGCCAAGAAGGAAGGACAATGTAACATCAACACTTCTTCAGTCAAGCAACCTTAGAGGAGAACAACACAAGCAAGCAGTAGATCTAATCGAAGGATTCAGCGACGTCTTTTCCACCGGTGATGACGACTATGGCAGAACAAACTTAGTGAAACATCGTATAGATACCGGAAGTGCTACACCGATACGTCAACCTCCAAGAAGAGTACCATTAGCGAAACAAGGAGAAGTCAATTCAATGGTCAAAACTATGGAGCATCAGGGAATCATCGAAGAATCAAAGAGCCCGTGGATATCGCCAGTAGTGCTGGTAAAGAAGAAGGACGGCAGTACCCGTTTTTGTGTAGACTACAGGCGACTTAATGATGTTACGAAAAAGGATAGCTATCCACTACCTAGAATCGACGATATCATGGACACCCTGACCGATGCTAAATGGTTCTCAACGTTGGACCTGAAGAGTGGTTACTGGCAAGTGGAGATAGATGAAAAAGATAGAGAGAAGACAGCATTCTCTGTCGGCAGTGGACTATGGCAGTTCATCGTAATGCCATTTGGCCTGTGCAATGCTCCAGCTACGTTCGAAAGACTGATGGAATTCGTTTTGCGTGGTCTGAGTTGGAAAACTTGTCTCGTTTACCTAGATGATGTGATCGTTATCGGAAAAACATTCAATGAACACCTAAAAAATCTGCAGGAAGTCTTCCAGCGACTGCGAGCGGCAAAATTAAAGCTGAGTCCGAAAAAGTGCACTTTGTTTAGTGCAGAAGTCAAGTACTTGGGTCACATCGTTTCAGCTGATGGCGTAAAGACAGATCCGGAGAAGATACTGGCGGTGAAAAATTGGCCTACTCCGAGTGATAAACACCAGTTGCGCAGCTTCCTAGGCTTAGCGACATATTACCGACGATTTGTAAAAGACTTTGCTAACACGGCGAAATGTCTGCATCAGTTAACAGAAAAAGGGAAGCCATTTACATGGAGTCAACAGTGCCAGGAAGCATTCGAGAGGATAAAAGACCAACTCTGCGACTCCCCAGCTCTGGCGTATCCAAAACCAGGTCATGGTTTCATCATAGACACTGACGCCAGCAATGTCGGTATCGGAGCAGTACTATCACAAGAGATCGATGGGCAGGAGAGAGTGCTATCTTATTACAGCCGAGTACTCTCAAAATCAGAAAGGAACTATTGCGTAACTCGCCGAGAGCTACTAGCCATAGTAGAAGCAACAAAACATTTTCACAAATATCTCTATGGTCAAAAGTTCCTTCTTCGAACGGATCACGCATCGCTTAAATGGCTACTTCAGTTTAAAAACCCCGAAGGCCAAGTAGCCAGATGGATCGAAAGGCTCGAATCCTACGATTTCGAGATTGTTCATCGAAGAGGAAGAATCCACGGAAATGCCGATGCGCTTTCACGTCGTCCTTGTCCACCGAACTGCAAGCATTGTCACCGTGTAGAAGGAAAAGAAGCCGGAGAAACCATTCAGAGGATAACGACCGAACCAAAGACTGGATGGAATCAGCAAGAACTGGAAGATGCCCAACGTAAAGATCCAGATATTTCACCGATCATGGCATGGAAGGACGAAATGAAACGGCCTGAGTGGAAAGACATCTCACAATTCAGTGAAACCTTAAAGTGTTATTGGGCACAATGGAACTCCCTTCACCTAGACGGCGGATTATTAAAACGGAAATGGGAGAACGCTGATGGAAAGTCGTATCACATGCAAACCATCGTCCCGCATTGTAAAGTCGAGGAGGTTTTGAAGGAATATCATGGAGGTACCTCCGGTGGGCATTTGGGAGTAAACAGAACCTTGGCAAAGATACGAGAAAGGTTCTATTGGATCCATCTCCGAGATGATGTCGAAAACTGGTGCCGTAAATGTACTACGTGTGCATCGAGTCAGGGCCCACACCGCAGATCAAAGGGAGAAATGCAACAATACAACGTGGGAGTCCCATTCGAGAGAATTGCTGTGGATATTGCTGGGCCATTTCCGGAATCAGAAAATGGTAATCGCTACATTCTAGTGGTCATTGATTATTTCAGCAAGTGGCCAGAAGCTTACGCAATTCCAAACCAAGAAGCAGTAACCGTCGCAGAACAAATTGTTACTAACTGGGTGAGCAGATTTGGAGCGCCACGTGAATTACACTCCGATCAAGGGCGCAATTTTGAATCTCAAATATTCAAACGCGTGTGTCAAATGCTGGGAATAAACAAAACGAGGACAACTCCATTACACCCACAGTCCGATGGAATGGTGGAACGTTTCAACAGGACATTGAACTCAAACCTATCCAAACTCGTCAGCGAGAGGCAACAGGACTGGGACCAGCACATCCCTCTATTTTTAATGGCCTATAGAACATCGGTGCATTCGACAACAGGAGAAACTCCGTCCCGAGTCATCTTTGGAAGAAATATTCGAGTCCCTGCGGAGCTAATGTTTGGAGTGCCACCAGACCAACCAACCAATGCTAAAGATTATGTCTCGGATCTTCGATGTCGACTAAAGACAATTTATAACCTGGTCAGAGATAAAATTGATTTGGCGTCCGACCGCATGAAGACGAGGTATGATCAACGGGCGAACTCATCAGGATTCCAAGAGGGCGAGTTGGTTTGGTTATACAATCCCAAACGACAGAAGGGCAGATCGCCGAAACTACAGCGCAACTGGGAAGGCCCTTACCAGATCATCAACCGATTAAATGATGTCGTCTATCGGATTCAACTACATCAAAAACCTCGCACTAAAATGAAAGTGGTACATCTAGACCGACTAACAAAGTACCAGGGTGCCATGGAGGAAGTGAACAACTCTGTTCGGGACGAACAGGGACTAAGGAGAGGGTAATGTTATAAATCTGACAACCTCGACGACCCCAGCAATATCGAGAGAATTCCATCAACATTTCAAAACACTATCAACATGTTTCCAGACACTTCTACCGAGCTCCACAATGTAGGCAATCATTCTAGACACACACACACAACGACACCTGTCTGGGAGACTTAGTATAAATACCCGCCAACTTTCAGACAACGAGTTAGTTAGTCATTTTGGTGACACCTATCGGTGGAAGAACGCGAATCGGTACAAGTGATAAATTGACAGTGTTCCTGAGTTGTACGAATTAAGTTTTAGAGCGAATTTAGTGAAGTGATCGGGAAATTGTGTATAAAGTGCGATTAAATAAAATTATTCATTATTTTTAAACGAATTGTGTTTTCCTTTGGAATCTGGCGAACCCCTAGCTCGCAACAATATTTTGCTTTATATTTTCTAGCTATGTTATGACTCTTTCATTTCTACTCAACCGCACAACAATAAACATTGGATGCACGATTCGCACTCAAAAGTTGATGTTTTTTAATCGCTAAAGAAATCCAAAACAATTTCTTGTACGTTTGGTATACTTCGTCGTAGTTGTCACAATGAATGCCCACAACAAACGTTACAAAGTTCAGAAAGAAATGCTACAAAAAATTTTGTTTTTGGATAAAATTGAGAAAAAAAATGTGTGGCAGTTTTTCTGTACAATTTTTACAGTGGCATCCAACGTGGAATATGGACTTTTCACCTGTGATCTCAAATCCTAACTAATACCGCCTCGTATACGAACGAATTCTACGGTAACGACTTTTGATATTCGAAAACGGACTATGATTGGCTTCGAACATTGGATGACGGGGGAAGAGCTGGGGTCACTCGGTTCTTGCACCGCCAATCAGTGATCTACCGTGAAATGGAGCACCAGAATATCCAAATCTCGGGCTTGATCGAGGTCAGGTGGACAGGATCGGGAGAAGAACGAACCCTGAGCTGAAACACCATTCTGTACGTTTGTCCTAAGAAGGAAGCTATAAATGGCGTGGCGGTCATCCTTACACCGAGAGCGAGAAACAGTTTCATCAACTGGGAACCAATCTCGGATAGGATTTTCGTCATCAGGCTTAGGACCAGTGTCAGAAACGTCACAATTCTACAGTTCTACGCAACAACTAATACCGCAACACCTGGTGACAAAGAGGAGTTTTATAGTCAACTGAGTGCCATCTACGATCGTGTTGCAAGAGGTGATATTATTATCATCTCAGGAGATATGAACGCCTAGGTTGGCGCTGGCAACACTGGACTGGAACATGTCATGGGGAGGCGTGGTGCCCTTGGGTCAACGCGTCACGACCTGCGATTAAGAGACAGGAAAACGGCGAATTATTTGTGGAGTTTTGTAGTACTCGACAAATGGTCATCAGAGGGACCCTTTTTTCCCACAAAAGAATGATCATAAAAAATCTTGGGTTTCCTGAGCATTTATCCGACGACCACTAATTCTTCAAATCAAGCGCAAGCTTAATGTGTATAAAGTTAGGGACCCCAACAAAAAGCGCGAGCACACCACCATTCTACGCGAAAAGTCATCCACATTGGGCGGATATGAAATGCGCACACTGGACGCCAATTGGGAGGCAACCAGAAACACTTTTCTAACTAGTGCTAAAGAATCTGTGTAAAGCAATGAGAAACCCTGGATGTCGCAAGGCACATGAAACAAGCTTGGCGATCAGAAAAAAGCCAAATTGGCAATCATCTCTCAACCCGATTTCAAACAACGAACACCCGGCTTGAGGCAGAATTACCGCGATGCTCATGTACAGCTTAAAAAGGCTGTTAGACGCGACAAGAGAAAGGCCATTGAAGATCTGGCCATCAAGGCAGAATCTGCGGCTTATCTTGGGGATATGGGTTCACTATATTTAAAATCATGACACAATTGACGACCAGCCGCCAATCACCTGGTGAGAGATATCAACGGAACTCTCCTTAATATGAGTTAAAACCAGTTGCGGCGATGGAAGGTATACTTCTCTGATATTTTAAACATATTGTCATAGGAAGATATTCCACAAACAGAACAACTACCAAACATCCAACCGCAACAATTCTCTATGATGATGATCCCCCAGATAAAGAAAAGAAAGTTTCCGCCATTCGATCAATGGGGTGAAGGAAAGCCGGCGGAAAGCGGACCCAGAAATAACAGCCGATATACTCCTCCCACTCTGTACTGAGGCGTGGAATGAAGGAATATATCCGACTAAATGGAAGGAGGGCGTCATTGTGAAAATTCCGAAGAAGGGCGACCTCCGGGATTGTCGCAATGGGCGTGGTATACGTTTACCTACTGCCGTATCGAAAATTATGGCTAAGTTAATTCTCAATAGGATTAGTGATGTCGTGGAGAGTACT
The DNA here is from genome assembly GCA_963669355.1 of Chorisops tibialis. NCBI lineage: Eukaryota > Metazoa > Arthropoda > Insecta > Diptera > Stratiomyidae > Chorisops > Chorisops tibialis. The sequence continues at coordinate 21,736,816 of OY770264.1, forward strand.
CTCGAAGTTAATCAGGCTGGATTCCGTAAAGGGTCCTCTTGTACCGACCAAACAAATACCCTTCGGATAATATTGGAGCAGTCAGCCGAAATGGATTCACCACTACATCTCATGTTTGTGGACTTCGAGAGAGCTTTCGACAGCGTTAAACGAGATTACATATGGAATACTTTGCGTAGGAGAGGTATTCCAGATAAGGTCATAGCTATGGTTAAAGAACCCTACGAAGATGCAAGGTGTCGCGTCTTGCATAGAGGAGAGCTATCCGAGAGTTTCCCTATGCGAACGGGTGTCAGACAAGGCTGCATATTATCACCAGCCCTGTTTCTGGTGGTAATAAATGACATCTTGAAAGCTGCACTGGAAGGTGGCGAAGGTAAAGGTCTTCAACGGAGATTATTAAACATTTTAAGTCACCTTGATTAAGCTGATGACGTGTGTTTGCTTGCAAATAACCGTTCGGACCTAGAGTCAAACGTTCGCTCGTTGCATTCTAAATGCAAAGAGGCGGGATTGAAAATAAATGTGCGTAAAACCGGACAGGATGTGGAAGAGGTGCAAGATTTTTTCTATCTGGGAAGCATTGTCAGCATGGACGGCGGAGTCGAAAAGGATGTTGAGGCTCGGCTAAATAAAGCTCGTCAGTTCTTCGGTATCCTTTCCCCTTTCTGGAGGTTCAGAGAGATCTCCCTTCGCACGAAGCTGGGAGTTTTTGACGCATGCGTCCAATCCGTGTTGTTATGTGGTTGCACTACGTGGAAAGTGTTACCAAGAAACTACAGACTTTCGTGAACCAATGCCTCCGACGCATTTTAGGAATATTCTGACCAGAAGTGATCTCCAACGACGAACTTTGGAGTACCACTGGGCAGACTAAAATAGGTATTGAGATTCAAAGTTGGAAGTGGCAGTGGATCGGTCATACTTTGAGAAAACCAGAGCGAAACATCGCCAAACAAGCTCCGGATTATAATTCTCAAGGAAGACGTCGGGTTGGTCGGTAATTTAGCACATGGAAGCGAGCAGTTGAGCAGGACGCCAGAGTAATAAATAAGTCCTAGCAACAGCTTAAGGATCGCGCCTTGTGGAAGAGAGTTGTTTCTGTCCTATGCCCCTATAGGAGGTCTTAACAGGAATTTGATTGACCCAACTTGAGGTTCAAAATTTTATCGGAAGTCAGCGTGAACCCCTTTCGACTTTCCCTTTTCGCCCCTTTCATTATGGTTGTTAAAGTATAATTTCGTCCCCATACCTCTCTCCACGTGCTAGCTTGTGGCAACCACGCTGCGCGGTCCGGAGGAATCCCATTATCTGTTGGCAGAATATAGTCCTCCATTTTATCCACTGGTGTTCAAAATTTCGGTCTGTCGATGATATTGCTCCTGTCAAGCATGCCGCCCGGTGCAACTGCTTCGCTTGTACCTTGGTAGAACCAGCCCTGGACATAAGCGAGTAAGCCGTGTGATCGACAGTCGGAATCAAGTAAGCGAATACGTCGTGCGATCGACGGTGGAGATTAGCAGTCAGTCGATGTTTAGAAGAGGTGAGAGTCGGAATTGATAACGGAGAGCGACAATATTCGCGTTGTAAGGCGATAAACTGTGCACAAAAAGTGATTAAATGAACACTTTGCCTTCATTCACCTTGGTTCAGTGACCGCGTTCTCTTGTTTGATAGTCTTAGCAGTGATTTCCTGTTTTCAGAATTCTTATAATGATTTGCTGTTATAATCGTGTAGTACTACGGAATAAATATTTCCTTATCTTTTTATCTGTCTAGTTTAATAGAAGTCTCAACAGAAACCAAAAAGCCACGACTAATTAATCAGAACAGCGGAAAACTTTCTTTTAATTAAGAATTCATTGTGAAAACCAACCAAGACAATTTTTATAGCTATAAATTTATTGTAAAAGCTATAATTTAGATAACAAGACACTAAAATGTAACTGAGAATGACGCAAATAGTAAATTTCAGTGTTATATTGAGCGGATGGAAACAGATGTCACATCGCATAACATATTACCAATTTGGGATCGAAACCAATTTCAAATGATTAAATTGTACAATAGTAGCAGGGTGCATTAGTGCAACAAATCGAACATGACGTATTATCGTTAAGTGCAATTAAACGTGTTTAATTTATTTTTCGTTGCTTCTGGAATAGTTATAAAAAAAACACACACAGTCAATTTTAAACTGCAATATCAACTAATGTGTCTTGCACTCTTGCATTCTCTTCCTTTTTAGATTGCCGATAACTTTTCTCTGGGATACAGACGATAATCGTTTGTTGGCTATCGAGGCACGTTCACTTCAGCAACAGAAACAGAAATTATCGGTACCAGCAAAAAACTCCTCAATTCCGTACGTTGGGAATTATAAACTGCTGGACAATAGGAAAACTGCCGGAATGGAAGCTGGTAGTATGATTGGGAGCTATACTGGCGGTGGAACTGTAGGAACAGTGGCGGTAACAGCTACTGCTGCCGCTACCACAACTGGCGATGGGTCAAATACGCTATCGGGCTATGCCGAATCGCAAGTATTTATTATGTTCGCCGCAGATAAATGCCTTATCAAAGAGCTGGAAATCGTTAATTTGGCACCGGGGGAGCAATTGGTCAATCTCTGTGCACCCCACGTGGTAATTTCTAAAAATAAAAATCCAAGTGGTATCCACTTTTTTTTTGTAGACAGAAATAAAGGACTGCGGGCCATCCTAAACTGGAATCCCCCCAGGGAGCAACTTAAACCCGGAACAACGAGTATTAGGGATAGAAACAGTATTGTGCTTTATAGATTGGAGGACCAATTTTAACGATTATTGGACACTAGTGGATAGACATCCGTACGCAGGATTACGAATCGGAGATAATTATTGTCGTTCAGTACAAGGGCCTTTAAATGAGTTTTTTTTTTATGATAATCGAATATTAGGGGAGATTGTTCTTTTCTAATAAGTGCTATATCAATTTCTTTGGAGCTGGAATTATGAGCCTGTGGTTGTTGATAGAGGCAGATACATATTTAGGTTCTCGGATTACTAATTTGTAGATATTAAGCAAATTAATTTAATTTTGAATTAAATTCAATTTGAACTTATTTTCCATTTCTTTTTCCATTTAGATTACTTTAAATATAAGCGTAATTGATCATATGCCACTTCGAGATTTTAAAGGTTTAGAGAAATGTGATGAAGCTACCAGAAAAATGGTCTTGGATTTTAGCTTGAACGTGGCTCAAGGAAACATGGATCAAGCCTTTCGGTAAGCATTACTTACTGTACTAAGCAATCATTTTCTAATTTTATGATAGTTGCATCCGATCTATTCAATCTGAAGTTGTTTGGACAAATTTGGCAAAAATGTGCGTGCAAACTGGTCGGTTAGATGTCGCTAGGGTATGTTTAGGACATTTGAAAAAGGCCCGATCGGTTCGTGCATTACGTCAAGCAATCGAAGATGATAGTCTGGAAAATGAGGCGAAAATTGCTGTCCTAGCTATCGAATTGGGAATGATTGAAGAGGCAGAGAATTTGTATAAGAAATGTGGACGATTTGATTTATTGAATAAATTACTTCAGGCTTGTGGAAAAATAGATGAGGTATGAAATAAGATGACGGAAAAGAAACGCTAATTGATTAATTGTAGGCACTGCAAGTCGCGGAGCAAGGCGATCGTGTACACTTGAAAAACACTTACTACAAGAAAGCCGAAAATCTTAAAGAGAATGGTAATATCAAGGAGGCTATCGAATTTTATGAAAAAACTCAGAACCCAGTTCAAAGCATAACGCATATGCTGCTTGATGATCCGGCTATGTTAAAGGTATTTTTAGGGGTTGTATTAGAGCTACTAATTAACTAACATATTTTAGAAATACATGCAAACCACAACCGACGTAAAAATGTTGAAATGGTGGGGTCAATATATTGAAAGCACTGGTGACATGGATTCAGCTTTCAAGGTTTACCAGAAAGCTGAAGACTGGTTTTCGCAGGTGAGATTATTTGGAACTTTTTGAAGAACTGGACTTTAATGACATTTTTACGATATTCACAGGTTCGAATACTCTGTTTTCTGGGACAGCTCTCAAAAGCTGATTCAATAGCAAGACAGTGCGGCGATAGAGCAGCTTGCTATCACTTAGCACGACATCTAGAGAATATCGGCAAGTTTCAAGATGCTATCCAATTCTATACGAGAGCCCAGACATTCAGCAATGCCGTTCGTATTTGTAAAGAAAATGATTTTCAAGATGAACTATGGACAGTGGCTAATTCAGCTAGATCGCGAGACAAAGCGATTGCGGCAGCCTACTTTGAAGAGTGCGGAGTTTATAAGAAAGCTGTCGAGCTCTATCATCGAGCTGGGATGCTGCATAAGGCAGTCGAAATGGCTTTTGCATCGCAACAACCGGAAACACTTCAGGTGATTGCATCGGAATTAAATTCCGACTCAGATCCGGATCTGGTTAATCGGTGTGCTGAGTTTTTCTCCAGTATCGAACAACACCATAAGGCTGTGCAGCTTCTTGCGAAAGCCAAGCAATTCGAACAATCGCTCGATATTTGCTCGAAACATGGCGTGCCTATTACAGAATCGCTTGCTGAAATGTTAACACCGACTAAGGATGAGATTGCAGAAGAAACACGCATCAAAGTTCTACTAGAGTTGGGCGAAATATTGCAGGAGCAAGGCGACTATCATACGGCTACAAAGAAATTCACTCAAGCCGGGAATAAAATTCGTGCGATGAAAAGTCTTTTGAAATCCGGCGATACGGATAAAATCGTTTTCTTTGCTGGCATGTCACGACAACGCGAAGTTTATATTATGGCTGCAAATTACTTGCAAGCTCTCGATTGGCAAAAAGATCCGAAAATCTTAAAAAATATTGTAACGTTCTATACGAAAGGACAAGCGTATGATTCGTTGGCGAATTTTTATGCGTCATGTGCACAAGTTGAAATCGATGAATATCGGGATTATGATAAGGCCTTAAAGGCTATGCATGAAGCTTCCAAGTGTTTGGCTAAAGTAGCGAACTCACAACGGGCTGCCGATAATTTGCAGAAAACTATTGTTGATGTAAAACAAGTTTTAGATATGCAAGAAGGATTGGAAAATGGCGATAATCAGTTTGTGATTGCCGGATGTCGAAATTTGTTGGGTAAGTTTGATGTTTTTTTTAGTAACAGTTCTATTAGAATTGTTCCACATTTCTGTAATACATCTATACCTATGCATATCCTTTCGCATTATTGATTTCGCTCATACTCTAGTTTCCACGCTTGTGCTCAAATGTTCGTCAAATCGACTTTTGGACGTACTTTGAAATTTCGAGGCTAGTTCCTGAATTGTTCGGGGTGTTGAAACCAACTGATAGTACTGTAAGTTTGCCTCGGGGAAAAAATGAATGAAGTTCATGTTATATTTTCCAAAATCTCAAAACTGGGTATTCGTCCATCCGGCCATGCGCTCTGAGATACAAATTTCAAATATTGTACATATTGTTACATGTTGGCCCCAGTCGTACATCGAGTATTCGCGATCTTCAGCTGTCTACTATGCTACAAACTCACATCATCGGCTTTCCGCGATCATCAATTACTTGTGACCTTGAACTGATAGCGTGTACTCAGAAACAGCATAGAAGGCCGAAAAGCGGCCGAAAAGGAAATGATTCATAGATACAGTATAGAAGGCTGAAAAACGGCCGAATAGAATGAAATAAAATGGGCGAGCGGTTGTGATGTTAGTCAGTGAGTTGATAAGCCGATCGAGTCGTCTGGTCGACAGATTAGTGCGAGAGTTATTGTGAATCAGTCAGATCGGCAACACGAATAGTGAAAAGTGTAACAGTAATTTAATTAAAAAGCGATAAATACAGGTTATGGTTATTTAAAAGAAAAGTAAACTAATTTGATTTTTACTTGAAATCTAGCGACCCCTAGCGCAGTTCAATTGGTGTCAGAGTGATAATTGCGAAAGTGCAAATTATGTAGAAAATTTTAGAATCTTTAAAGTGACAATTTTCTAGAACAATGATGAAGTAGTTGTGGATTTTCGAAAGGATAAAAAGGAAAATTTTCGAGAAGTGTTACCGCGAAACGAGTCACCGCGAGGATAATTCTCGAGCGGGATTTTGTGAGTTAAATGGAGTGACCAGTAGAAAATTCCTGAGCAAACAGTGCGACTTTTTGTGATTTGTTTCCGTGGCGAGATGATGTGCGAAAAATTCTTGACGGACAATAAAATAATTTTGTATCGTATAATATATAAAAGATAAAAATGCCGCGTTAGGTGAAAGACTTAAAGGTGCAATAGTAACTCGATAGACGTGAGTGCCTACGGCGGTAAGCAAGGCTAAATTTGCAAGAATGTGTTGGAAGCAGAGGGACACAGTGCCGAAAACTATGGGCTCCCTATCAAACAGGAGGCCGAACATGAAGTCGGGCAACAGATCGTACATCAAAGAACTGCGGCAAGTTCTAAAACTGCAGAGACTCAACAAATGCAACTGATACAACAGATAATGGCCCAGCATAGCCAACAGACCAAGGAGCTGAAGGAAGATTTTAATCAGCAAGGTCAACGGGCCAAATATCTGAACAATAAAACGGATTTTCACAACCAATAGGCTAAAGAGTAGGCGAATGAGCTAAAAGACCAAATGGTAAATAAAATGGACCATCACGTCAATAAGCTGAAAGAAGACCTCAATCTGCCAGTCAGAGAGTTCAAAGAAGAAATAAGCCTATAGACAAACGCGCTCGGTAAGCAAATCGAAGACCAACTGGATGTGAAGTTTTTAGAACAATGAACGGCTCTCGAGCAGAAGATCACCAAAAATGCTAGAAAAATCGATGGCATCTTCAGTGAATTAGAGCTAACTAAAAAGGAACTTCGAAGTGGTGCAAAAAACAGGCGTTATAAAATCCGAAAGCGTCGTCCATAAAAATTTAAAGGCTCCGGTCTTCGATGGTCAAGCACCTTAAGCCATCTACAAGACTCAATTTGAGGCGACGGCCACCAACAACCATTGGACGAATCAAGAGTGGGAAACGGCCTTGATATTGGAGTTACGGGGATATGTAGCTGAAATCTTGCAGAATACAACAAAGTGACTTTAAGACCCTAGTGCAGACCTTGGAGCTTCGATCCGGTGGAGATTATAAGTGGGAAATTTATAAAATGCAACTTCACAACAGCGTACATAAAACTGGCGAAGCCCTGCAATAACTTTCACAGGATATTGAACGCCTAGTGCTATAATCTTTTCTTGGCATGAATCAGGATAATCGAAATGAATAGATTGGATGTATTTTTTGACCTTCTGCAAGATAGAGAGTTACAACAGGCGTTGATATTGGCATGCAAAATGACACCGTAGGAGGAGGCTTTGGTGTACGCTCTGACCTTTAAAGCTTCCAAGCAATTTTCACAAGGTAATTCGCGGGACCAAAAAATGACTGCGACCAAATAATGCTTGCGCCAGAGGTTAGAACAAAGCAAAAGTTACGGAAAGAGCGTACTACGTTGTTGGGAGTGTGGAAGCATTGGGTGCATAAGATGTGAATCTAGCAGAACCTAACAAACAGGAACGAATTGCTCAGGATGTATAGTTAAACAAGTAGCGCCGAATGATTTTGAAATGCGGAAAGTTACTGTCGGAGATGCAATGATGATGCCGGAAAGGAGAGCCCAATAAGCAGAGCGTAAGCTACAAAATTCCCCGATATTGGAATTGCAGACAGACAGGGCACTTATGACGTGACTGCTATAACCAAAGTAGATCATCAATTTCTTATCCAGAATGTGCCTTCAGATCAATTTTGCAAATGGGCAAATAAAAGCCCGAAAGTGGGAAATTCAAGACGTGACTGCAGCAATACGAAAACATCGTCGAACGTTTATCTAGAATATAGTACTCATTTCGTTGCACAGAACTGGAGGCACGGTCATCATCCAGAAATTAATTTACACCTGATAACAGCAAACACAGCTGTGGACTGATCAGAAATCGGAAGATACTTCACGGACCGTATTCTGCAAAAAAAATTAGAAGACCCCAGTGGAAAAATAGCCTAAACAGAAATAAACTGCCAACAAGTCGGGCGAAACTTTATTATTCTTGGGACAAGTTGCGGATAAGTGGAAAGTCAATATGCAGGTTAGAGTGGTTAGGGAAGGCTAAGTGAAAGGGAGTTCTTGGGCAGGACTGTTAACAATATTTCATTCGTTTCTGTAAGTTTGGTTTTTATGAGGGGAGGAGTAGGGGTAATAGTAAGGGTAGGTGGATGTTAATAGCTTTTTAATTAATTGCTTGAATCACGTCCAATATTCTCTGTATAGAATGTGTTTCATAGACGAAGTTGCATAGAATTTTCATAAAATTCGGTGTATTTTACATTCATGAAACCGAACATTTGTATGGGAGGGGGTAGAGAATATAGGGGAATCGTAAAATTTGATACGCAGTTTTATTTCGAGTCTCTTGTAAGGTGCTTGTATAGAATTTCAAGTTCGTAGCTTTTAGTTTGTTGGTTATTAGTTGATTTAATGAAATTGGTCGAAATCATAATTTTGTATGGGAGGGGGTAGAAGCGCAAGCGCGATTTAAAAACTTTTAAAGCAACTTCATTTGAATTATTTTTTTAAGTTTTTTTGCCAAATTTGAAATTGATAGCTTATACGAGTTAGCTGATAACTGATTTTTTAAAAATGCTCGAAAAAATAATTTTGTATGGGAGGGGGTAGAGGAGGTAGGGGAATCGTAAAACTTGTGATGCAATTTTCTTTCATTTTTAATGTAAGGTGCTCGTACGAAATTTCAAGTTCGTAGCTTTTAATTTGTTGGTTATTAGTTGATTTAATGAAATTAGTCGAAATCATACTTTTGTATGGGAGGGGGTAGAAAGTCAAGCGCGATTTTAAAACTTTTAACGCAATTTCATTTTAATTATTTTTGTTAGTTGTTATGCAAAATTTCAAATTGATAGCTTTTAAGAGTTAGGTGATAATTGATTTCTTGAAAATGGTCGAAAAAATAATTTTGTATGGGAGGGGGTAGAAGTGTTAAAGGTTTTCGACCAGTTAATATTTCGTATATTTAGGGATTTTTTTTAAATGCATTTCGCAAATTTTCAAATTTCTACCTTAAAATTTCACTCAAAAATTTTCAGTTTATGTGTTTTTTTCAATGCACATGAAACACCTTGTGCACGTTAGACCGGGGGGGTCGGTTTATAACAAATATGGATCAAGTTATTATTATTTTTCTATGTGGATTAAATATAGGTATTCACATGCAAAATTTTAGTTTTGTATCTTTTACCAGAGCTCTAAAAAAATCACTCAAAGTTTTCGATATTTTTGCTTATTACCTCTCTCCCCTTACACCTCCCAACTTAAAATTTTTACCAAAATTAAGTATTATGTAGTTCTACAATCTGACAAATTTTTGATTTGATATCTGTACTATTTTTGGAGATATAAGGATTTGTAATTTTGAAAAGTGCGCCATTTTTGAAATGCTCCTCATTTCCCCCCACTACTATTATTTCAACATGTTATATTTTTTTTGTATTTGCCTAGTATAGTTTAATATAAGTTTTAAGTTTCAATTACATAGCTTAAGAGATAGTTGAGATATTATTTTTTAAGTGTTTTTCTTTGCACCCCCCCTGACCCTCCCCCTTACAATAATTAGCAGCTTTCTAAGCTGGTTCCAATGAAACTATATGCCACCTTGACGGTCTCTAAATATGATTTTGTTATGATAAGTAATTTCGAAGATATAATCATTTGAAAAAAAAATTCGGCCGACAATTGGTTCTAAGCCCCCCCTTTTCGCACCCCAATGGATAAAAAAATTAAATTATTTTTAAAAGTTGTCCCACAAACCCTTCTATATTAATGTTGAGTTTCAACTTCCTAGCTGTTACCATAGTTGAGATATTTGAATTCGTATTTTTCGGTTTAAGCGCTCCCCCCGCCTCCCCCTGAACCCGTATACCTTCGAAAATGGGTATCCGCCTGAGATCCGCAACTATCTACAATCCCCCCAAAAATGAACTTTCTATCTTGAAGGGTTTGGGAGTTAATGTGCGCTGAGCGTACACGTCGGCGTACGGCGGACGGCGTACGGCGTACGGCGGACGGCGGACGGCGTACAGACAGACGGATTTTTTTTTTTTGCTTTTTTAGGCTAATTTAGTCATGAAACGCGAAAAAAAAAAATTTCAGGGTAGCAAACTTTTTTTTTTTTTGTGTCGATCACAATACTTTATTATTATAATAATAAAGTAATATGGCCACCGAACGCATTAAGCACCGACAACGTGTACGATGAAACTCTTCAAGTTCGTGAGAAGACAAATTGGTATGGCTTTGTGATCATCGATACCAGAAGGATAGATCACGAAGGTGTCAGCAAAATTGAGAAGGACCATACGAAATCACCACTATAATAAACAATGCAGAATACTGCAAGCCTACTACAAGGATGGAAGGAGAAGACAAATTGGTGAAATATCATGACTACCTTAACGAAAGTGAAACCCTCTTCGGGAGCTAAGAAAGGGGTAATGTTGCATATCATACCTAGTTTTTGATCTGTAGTAATATTAAGATACAATTGTATTAATATTAAGATACAATATTATATTATTAATTTAGTGTGGCATTAATAATGCCTAGTAGTGTATAAGAAATACGGCATGTAATATGATCAACTCTAGAGTAACGATGATCAACTCCAGAGTAATCATAAAGCCAGACAGTAACATGATCAAGTACTATGACGATCATAAAGCCTCGCTTTGCAGCGACAGCAATTTATTTATATATAAGGAAGGTCGAATGAGACCAGAGACAAGATTCGTCTACGTTGCCTGGCCATACAGGCAACATTACCGAAACGATTACGTTGCCTGGCCATACAGGCAACTCACAAAAAGAAACCAAGATTATAATAAACCTTTAATAAACTAATAGATGTTTTTAACAATACATGGCGATCCTGCCAGTTTTTAACATATCGATCTCGCCAGTTTTTAATATATTGATTTCTTAATTTCATGTGACTGCCACATCACTTATTCGATGAGCGACGGCAAGCCACGGACGGTTCCGATTGTACGCTTGACAATCGAAGAATATAAAGCTCGACTAGCCCGGAAGAAGGAGCAGGAACTAAACCGAAACGAGGTGGACAGCTCCTACGGGACAAGCGACGCATCAGCTTCATTAAGAAAACCATATACGGCGAGAATCCACCCAGCTGGGAAGAAGGAAACCGGCTACAAGAAGAATTATCAGCGCTCGAGAAGAAATTCAAAGAAAGGCGTGTACGAGCACAGGAAAAAACAACAGCGACAGCAGAACCAGCAAAACCGGCTCACAATAAGTAAAACTAGAAATAAATATTATAAGAAAAAAATGTTCAAGATACCGCGGTGCCAAAACTGCGGATCTTTTAGAGCACAAACCGCCTAATCGCGTGTGCAAAACCATAGGTAGGAATAAATGTAGAAATAAATACATATAACGATAAAAAAAAAAATTTATATTTTTTACTCTTTAATATGGGAGGTACAAAGTCTAAAATAGAAAATCCAACCGCGAATGTAATAAACGAGGTTGAGATAAAAGAAGAAATAAAATTTGGACCATCAGAGCTTATGCTCTTAATAATAACATGTATATTAGTAATAAATCTGTTACTAAAAATATATAGTATTCATAAAAAACAATTAAAAAAGAAGTATATGACTAGGACAGAGTCAACAGACAAATTGTAGGGTATGGACAAAAATACTAAATCAATATACAAGAAAATACAAGTAACTAGGAAACAATTCGATAACGCTTACAAAAATTTAAACAGAAGAATTCTGAAAACTACTGAGGCCAAAATACGAAACATAGAATCTTTATTTAAACATTATAATGACATTAGAATACTTCTAAACGACAATTTTTCAAAATTTTCTAACTCACAACAATATCAAGCTAATGTATACTTTACCAAAATACGCACTAAACTTTTATCTACAGTAGTATTTTATGACGTAAACGTAACGATACCAAACACATTGCACGAACCAGCAATAATCAATACTCCAACAGAAGACAACACTCAAGAACACGCAATGAACCAAACAGAATTCCTTAAATTGGCAACCCAAATCTTAATAGATTTCGATGGGCAAGCCCAAAATTTGAAACCATTTTTAGATTCACTCGAAATCATCAAATTAATAGTTGGTGACAATGAGGCGTTGGCCATTTCATTGATAAAAACCAAACTAAAGGGTACCGCAAGAGATTTAATTAGTACAGAATCAACTATACAACAGGTGCAAGATAGGTTAAAAATAAAATGCAAGGGAGAATCTATACCACTTCTCCAAGCAAAAATAAAAAATGTTAAACAAAATAAGAAAACCGCAAATGAATTTTGCAAAGAAGTAGAAGAGTTATCCAAACTCCTAATAACTGCTTATATAACAGACGGTCTAAGCCCAGATAAGGCTTCAGAATATGCTGCTAATGTAGCTGTCGAAGCAATGAAAACAAATGCTTCGAATCCTGAAGTAAAATTAATAATGAAGAGCGGTCAGTTCACTAATGTGAATGAAGCAATCGCAAAATTCGTGGATGCTAGCAATGACACATCTAGCCAACCTAGCTCCATAATGTTTTACAACAACAGACAAAAAGTAAACAACAATTACCGTCATAACGGACGGAATAGTCATGGCAGAAACCGAGGTCGTGGCAGAGGTAACTACCACAACAACCGGTACTCCAATACTCACTATAACAACAGAAATAACACCAATAATGGTTCTCGAAATGGTAATAACCGAACTATTCGCAACGTTAACAGCGAACAACAGCCGGAAAACTACCAAACTCCACCACGAAACACACAGTAAATAGCACAACCAGATCAGTCTATGTATTTAATTTACACCTTAATAGCTATATATCAACGCGAACAACACTTAATAATGAAGTTTCTACTTTTCTAATAGACACAGGTGCAGATATATCCGTTTTCAAAATTGGACAAGTAAATAAAAATATCCATATAGATACTTCAAAAACAATACACCTAAATGGTATTGGACAAGGAACCATAAACACCCTAGGATTATTAAACTCAGATCTTATATGTGATGATCTTCTCATTGAACACAATTTTCATGCAGTACCAGACAGCTTTCCTATTAATTGCACTGGCATAATAGGATTAGATTTTATAAAAAAATATAATTGCATTCTAGACTATCAGATAAATCAAGACTGGTTAATACTAAGACCAGATGATTATCATGAAGACATTGCCATTCCTATGCGCAATGCCCTTAAAGTTAACACACTAACAGTACCTGCACGGTCAGAAGTAATAAGATTAGTAAAAATAGAAACAGAAAATAATGAAATTTTCATTCCACACCAAGAAATACAAAATGGTGTATACATTGCCAATACAATAACTACAAAAGCACAAACATTTATCAGGATAATCAACACAACTGATAAAAATGTAACAATAGATAATGTCAACATAAAACATGAAAATATGCATGACTATGACCTAATATACAATAAATCGCAAAATTACAATAATAAAGAAAAATTAGAAAAATTAAGTAAAAATTTTCCAGAATTCGTCATGGTTAAGTTGCAAAAACTGTGCTCTAAATATATTGATATATTCGCTTTAGAAAGTGAACCAATCACTACCAACAATTTCTACAAGCAAACACTTCACATGAGTGATAATGAGCCAGTTTACATAAAAAACTATAGAATCCCACAAACCCAGAAGGAAGAAATTTCAAAACAAATAGACAAGTTAGTTAAAGATAATATAATAGAACCATCTGTATCACCTTACAATAGCCCATTACTGTTAGTACCTAAAAAATCTCTCCCAGGTACTACTCAAAAAAGATGGCGAATGGTTGTTGACTACAGAGCAATAAACAAAAAATTAATTGCGGATAAATTTCCACTACCGCGCATTGACGATATTTTAGATCAGCTCGGAAGAGCCAAATACTTTTCTTGTTTGGATTTAACGTCTGGATTTCATCAGATAGAACTTGATACTAAATCAAGGGATATTACTTCATTCACAGCGGATAACGGCACATATAGGTTCAAAAGGTTGCCGTATGGGTTAAAAATAGCACCAAATTCATTTCAAAGAATGATGACATTAGCTTTCGCAGGTTTAGCACCCGCTCAAGCATTCTTGTACATGGATGACTTAGTCGTTCTAGGTTGTTCTGAAAAACACATGTTGGAAAATCTTAAAGATGTTTTTGATATATGCAGGAAGTACAACTTAAAATTGCACCCGGACAAATGTACCTTTTTTAGTCACGAAGTGACTTACCTGGGGCATAAATGTACAGACAGAGGCATTTTGCCTGATGAAAAAAAATATAATGCCATTCAAAACTATCCAGTCCCTAAAAACGCTGATGAAGTTAAAAGATTTGTTGCATTTTGCAATTACTACAGACGTTTTATACCAAATTTTGCCGAACATTCTCGCAAACTAACAAGACTCTGTAGGAAGAATATCAATTTTGAATGGACTGACGACTGCAGTAATGCGGTCGCATACCTAAAAAACTCACTTATAAGTCCACAGATACTACAATATCCCGATTTTACAAAACAATTTTGTGTAACTACCGACGCCAGCGGATTTGCCTGTGGCGCAGTATTAAGTCAGGAATATGGCGACAAGCATCTTCCAATCGCTTACGCCTCAAGATCCTTTACTAAAGGTGAAACAAATAAATCAACAATTGAAAAGGAACTAGCAGCCATACATTGGGCAATTAAATATTTCAGGCCTTACCTATATGGTACCAAATTTTTAATTAAAACTGATCACCGCCCTCTAACATACCTATTTTCAATGAAAAACCCTTCATCAAAACTAACCCGCATAAGACTTGATCTGGAAGAGTATGATTTCGTAGTGGAGTACATATCAGGAAAAGAAAACTATGCCGCGGATGCGCTATCCCGCATAGAAATACAAGATTTACAAAAAATGTCAATAGAAGCAAGTAAAATACTTCAAGTAACAACAAGGTCAAAGACACAGAATACAAACAAATTAAATGACCAACAAAATATCGAAAAATGTCCACTTGAAAATCCCATAATATATGAAGCGCTATACAAATATGAAGTAAAAAGACATGTCGAGCTCATTTTTGATCCTCCGAATTTATTATTCAAAAAAGAAAAAAAAATTTGTAGCTCTATTAATACGACAAACCTGATTGTTCAAGAGAAAATTGACTTAGGACAATTATTTTCTAGGCTTATGATAGAAGCCGGCAATCTAGGAATCGTAAAATTACAATTGTCCTTAGGAGACAAGTTGTTTAATTATACCCGGGTAGAGAAATTTAAAGAAATGGGAAACAAAATACTAAAAGACATTACAATTGCGTTAACGCCCAAAATAACATATGTGAAAGACACAAAACAGATCAACGACATTTTACAAAAATATCACGATGATCCTACTACTGGTGGCCACCCAGGAGTCAATCGAATGATGAACAAAATAAAACAAAAATACCAATGGAAAAACATGACAAGTGACATCAGAAAACACGTAAAACGATGTTCACTTTGTAGCAAAAATAAGTCGACGAAACATAATAGAGAACCCATGATAATAACAGATACGCCAATAAAAGCTTTCGACGTAGTTCAAATAGACACAATAGGACCTTTTCCTAAATCTGAAAAAGGAAATGAATATGCAGTAACAGTACTTTGCGATTTAACTAAATATTTAGTAGCAATACCGATACACAGTAAACACGCAAATATTGTAGCAAA
Organism: Chorisops tibialis; assembly: GCA_963669355.1. Lineage (NCBI taxonomy): Eukaryota > Metazoa > Arthropoda > Insecta > Diptera > Stratiomyidae > Chorisops > Chorisops tibialis. Next base: position 21,752,714 of record OY770264.1, read on the forward strand.
GGGAATATTTGATAACTTTGTTCTTACCTACGGCCCCATGAGGACGCTTGTGACGGACATGGGTACAGAGTACAAAAACAGTATACTACATGAACTTTGTAAATTGCTAAAAATTAATCATGTCACATCTACCCCTTATCACCACCAAACATTAGGTGCGGTAGAAAGAGTCCATCGAACTTTTAATGAATATGTTCGATCATACATATCAATCGAAAAGAACGATTGGGATGAATGGCTTAACTACTTCTCGTATTGTTATAATACAACACCGTCAACTGTACACGGATACTGTCCGTTTGAATTAATTTTTGGTAAAAAACCACATATGTATGAGTTCATACAACACACAACGATAACACCTTTATATAATCACGAAGCATATGAAAAGGAAGTCAAATTTCGACTTCAAGTCGCTCAACAACGAGCAAACGAACTAGTAAAGAAAGCAAAGGAAAGACAAAAACAAAATTACGACAAACATACGAACAGTCAAAAAATTGACATAGGAGACCTAGTTTTAGTTCAAGACGAAACGGGACATAAACTAGACCCAAAATATAAAGGCCCATATAAAATAATAGACATAGATAATAGAAATAACTATACTTTATCAAATAAAAACAAAAAAAATAATCATACATAAAAATAGATTAAAATTAACTACTTAAGATCGATTAGTATAAGTAAAACACATATACAATATCCCAAACATATATATTTTGTAACTCTCACTTTACTTAAATAAATCAAAAAAAAATGAGAATGATCATACAAAATTACATATGCATGATCATTCTATTAAAAAGGGAGGTGTAGTAATATTAAGATACAATTGTATTAATATTAAGATACAATATTATATTATTAATTTAGTGTGGCATTAATAATGCCTAGTAGTGTATAAGAAATACGGCATGTAATATGATCAACTCTAGAGTAACGATGATCAACTCCAGAGTAATCATAAAGCCAGACAGTAACATGATCAAGTACTATGACGATCATAAAGCCTCGCTTTGCAGCGACAGCAATTTATTTATATATAAGGAAGGTCGAATGAGACCAGAGACAAGATTCGTCTACGTTGCCTGGCCATACAGGCAACATTACCGAAACGATTACGTTGCCTGGCCATACAGGCAACTCACAAAAAGAAACCAAGATTATAATAAACCTTTAATAAACTAATAGATGTTTTTAACAATACAGATCGAATATTCGCGATCTTCCATTGTTTGTAGCCTCGAACTGTTCGCGCGTATATAGAAACACCATAAAAGGCCGAATCACGTTCGAATAGAACGAATAAAAAGGGCTAGCGTTTATGATAGAAAGTCAGTCGGAAGCATTCGATCGAGTCTTGCGATCGACGGAGCGCGATAAGTGTGGTGGTTTAGGTGACATATTGTGAGTCTGTCGAAGTCAGTAAAGCGATTAATTCGTGGGATTGACATCGCGAACATTTAGGCGAAACAGTGAGAACAAGAAAAGTTATTACTGAAGGCGTAAAATAAGGCTTGCGCTTATTTTATTTTAAAGAAAACTACTTTAATTTTTGAATTAAAATCCCGTGATCCTTAGCGCACTTCAATATAAAGTTCATCGAATTTAAATCAATAAATAAATATTTTATTATCATTATTAGTAAGCTAAAAAAAATCAACTGATTCATTTTCACTACTTCTACCCCTCTTATATAAAATGACACAATTCATAGTAATTCGATTTCCATGAAAAGGGTATAAGCTGGTCATCAGAAATACATCATGTTATTTTTATGCTTTTTGTAAATATTTCTAAAAAAATTAATCGAGTTCCCTTCAATCCTTCCACCACCTTTCAAACAAACTAGACAATTTCATGAAATAACATTCTCTAATTTTCACAGTACCCATCAAATTTTTGAGGTTCAAATTTTGTGTAAAATATTCTGATAGCAATTTTATCATTATGTAAAAAAGTAGTTCAATCCCGTTTCCTCTTTTACCACTCTCCGCAATTGATATTGAAATGCGCAAGAAAATTTTAAACAAGTTTACTTTAAATTAAAAGAACCGCAAACTTTATTTCACGCCTTTCACTAATTCCCACCAGCACTTTTTTCGTTCACTAATTGACGCTTTTCTATCTTCGATTGAATATCGTGACTTTTCACGCGATCACCCAATCTTTACTCTTTCGCTTCCTAATTCAGACTGACTGTTTCGTTGCAAATGCTTTTTATATGGTTCTTGTCGGCCACTACCGTCGCTTGCTTTCGTCTGTCTGCTTTTCATCTGCTAGTCTCCTGCTTTTGGTCTGCTTTTCATCTGCTTGCTTTACATCTGTCTGTCTGCTTCTGAGTACCCACGAGCAGTTCGAGGTCACAAACAACTGATGATCGTGGATTGTCAATGATGTGTGTGCAGAATAGTAGACAGCTGAAGATTTCGAATACTCGATGAACAGCTTAGTGTTGTCATGTAACAACATATAATAATTTCTTAAAGAAACACAAATTTCTATTTCACCTACCAAGGACCGCTCGATTGGGCTGTTATATTTATACTCTAGATGAAATTTGAGAGTATTATAAGTTTGCTCTAAAGTTTGTAACGCCAAGATATAATGCTCGCACGGAGTCGCCAAGGGTACAGAAATATTTGTTGTCGCTCAAAAATCTTGAAAACGGAGGTCCATCTGCACGTAGCTCTATCTGTCTGTCCCACCGTTTGTCCATCTATTCGGTCTTTAGCTTCAAAGCGTCGAATTAGGAAGCTTGAATTTTGTACACTTTATTTCTGGTTAAAAAATAAGGTCAAGTTCGTGAACGTGCCAAATCGCTCCACTCCTTCTACCCCCTTCCATGCAAAATGACTAAATTTCGGAATTTGCAATAAACGGATTTTCTCGAAAAGTCTGAAAGCTATTGATCTGAAATTTTGAACATATTATTATATCTCCCATACAAACTACACAATTTCACTAAATCCAATACAAAAAAATTTCTGTTTCATTTAGAGTATCGCATGATTATTAGGCTTTACCCCCAATCGTAGTCCTGTTATGGTTTTTCTCTTTTTCCACTTTGCCATGTGTTGCATACAATTCCAATATCAATCAAACATTTATTAATTTGCTAGCTCTTTGAATGTTCTTACTCTTTTAAAGTACGCATATATTGATCAAATATATCTCTAGTCCAGTCCAAATCCCAACATATCGAATTCGAACTTTACATCCCTTAAAACTAATTCGTACAAAGCCGACTAATGTGTTGTTAATTTTTTTTTTATTTTCTTTCCTCACAGTTAAACCCGAAAAGCCACCAATTCGACACGCTGATATACTGGCGCTTTTGATTAAGGCATTAACTGGCTCAAAACTTTATTCGGAAGCCTTAGGAGCACTTAAGGAGCTTGCTATGAAAGACCCCTCTTGGAGTGTACGAGGCTTACTTTCAAAGTCATTGATCCAGAAATTAGCAGACGAGTGCAAATTAGACTTTGAAACAATCTGGAATTCTGGCAGAAGGCAAAATGTATCTAGTACGAGTGATGAATACGGTGATGCTGCTGAACTGGAAAATGAAGAGGAAATACAAGAAGAATTTGAATGAGGAAAAGTGTTTAATTTGTAATTGATGAAAGAAAGAAAGATTTAGTATTTATGGGCTTTTAATGAATTGATGTTCTAATTTATTAGTGTATTCACATAAAATTGATTTGATTTGAAAATTTCGTTTAAGAATAATTTAGCTCCAATTCGAATTCAGTAAATTTTAGATTTAATTTGTAAATTGTATAATTCTGAATACTCCTTAACTCTATTCAAATTCCTGTTAAGACCCCCTATAGGGGCATAGGACAGAAACAACTCTCTTCCACAAGGCGCGATCCTGAGCATCGGCTTTAAGCTGTTGCCAGGACTTGTTTATTCCTCTGGCCTCCTGCTCAACTGCTCGCTTCCATGTGTTACATGGTCGACCAACCCGACGTCTTCCTTGAGGGTTATAATCCAGAGCCTGTTTTGCGATGTTTTGCTCTGGTTTCCTCAAAGTATGACCGATCCACTGCCACTTTCGCCGTTGAATCTCAATACCTATTTTAGTCTGGCGAGTTGTACTCCAAAGTTCGTCGTTGGAGATCACTTCTGGCCAGAATATTCCTAAAATGCGTCGGAGGCATTGGTTTACGAAAGTCTGTAGTTTCTTGGTAAGTCGAACGGTCACTTTCCACGTAGTACAACCATATAACAACACGGATTTGACGCATGCGTCAAAAACTCGCAGCTTCGTGCGAAGGGAGATCTCTCTTAACCTCCAGAAAGGGGAAAGGATACCGAAGGCCTGACGAGCTTTATTTAGCCGAGCCTCAACATCCTTTTCGGCTCCGCCGTCCATGCTGACAATGCTTCCGAGATAGCAAAAATCTTGCACCTCTTCCACATCCTGTCCATTAAGAACAATCTGTGTGCTTGCGTTCGAACCCATGTGCATGTACTTGGTTTTACGCACATTTATTTTCAGTCCCGCCTCTTTGCATTTAGAATGCAACGAGCGAACATTTGACTCTAAGTCCGAACGGGTATGTGCAAGCAAACACACGTCATCAGCATAATCAAGGTGACTTAAGATGTTAAATAGTCTCCATTGAAGACCTTTACCTTCCCCACCTTCCAGTGCAGCTTTCAAGATGTCATTTATTACCACCAGAAACAGGGCTGGTGATAATATGCAGCCTTGTCTGACACCCGTTCGCACAGGAAAGCTCTCGGACAGCTCTCCTCTATGCAAGACGCGACACCTTGCATCTTCGTAGGATTCTTTAATCATAGCTATGACCTTATTTGGAATACCTCTCCTACGCAAAGCATTCCATATGTAATCTCGCTTAACGCTGTCGAAAGCCTTCTCGAAGTCCACAAACATGAGATGTAGTGGCGAACCCATTTCGGCTGACTGCTCTAATATTATCCGTAGGGTATTTGTGTGGTCGGTACAAGACGACCCTTTACGGAATCCAGCCTGATAAACTTCGAGAGTGCTCTCGACGACATCACTAATCCTATTGAGAATTACCTTAGCCATAATTTTTGATACGGCAGTAAGTAGACATATACCACGCCAATTGCCACAATCCCGAAGGTCGCCCTTCTTCGGAATTTTCACAATGACGCCCTCCTTCCATTCAGTCGGATATCTTCCATCATTCCACACCTTAGTGAAGAGTGGGAGGAGTATATCGGCTGTTATTTCCGGGTCCGCTTTGAGGAGTTCGGTTGGTAGTCCGTCTATACCTGGAGCTTTCCTTCCCGCCATTGACCGAATGGCGGAAACTATCTCTTCCTTATCTGGGGGATCGTCCCTAATAGAGGATTGTTGCGGTTGGATGTTTGGAAGTTGTTCTGTTTCCGGAATATCTTCATCTGACAAGATGTTTAAAATATCAGAGAAGTATTCCTTCCATCGTCGCAACTGGTGTTCACTCATATTAAGGAGAGTTCCGTTGACATCTCTCACCAGGTGGTTGGCGGTGAAATTCCTGTTCGTCAACTGTTTCATGATTTTGAATAGTGAACCCATATCCCCAAGGTAAGCCGCAGATTCTGCCTTGTTTGCCAGATCTTCAATGGCCTTTCTCTTGTCGCGTCTAACAGCCTTTTTAAGCTGTATATGAGCATCGCGGTAGTTCTGCCTCAAGTCGGGCGTTCGTTGGTTGACATCGGGTTGAGAGATGATTGCCAATTTGGCTTTTTTCCGATTGTCAACCTTGTCCCATGTGTCTTGCGACATCCAGGGTTTCTCACCGCTTTGCGCATATCCCACAGATTCTTCAGCACTAGTTAGAAAAGTGTTTCTGGTTGCCTCCCAATTGGCGTCCAGTGTGCGCAATTCATGTTCACCCAATGTGGATGACTTTTCGCGTAGAATGGTGGTGTATTCGAGTTTTTTGTTGGGATCTCTGAGTTTATCCACATTAAGCTTGCGCTTCATTTGAAGAATTTGTGGTCGTCGGATAGCTGCTGTACACAATCTCAAGCAGGCAACCATCAAGTGGTGATCGCTCCCCACGTCAGCTCCACGTTTCGCTCGCACATCGAGGAGACATCTTCTCCATCGGCGACTTATAGCCAAATGGTCGATCTGGTTCTGAGTAACACCATCAGGGGAAACCCAAGATGTTTTATGATGACTCTTGTGTGGAAAAAGGGTCCCTCCGATGACCATTTGCCGAGTACTACAGAACTCCACAAATAATTCGCCGTTTTCGGGTCTCTTAATCCAAGGTCGTGAAGGGTCGACCCAAGGGTCACCATGCCTCCCCATGACGTGTTCTAGTCCAGTGTTGTCTGATCCAACCTGGGCGTTCATATCTCCCGAGATGATAATAATATCACCTCTTGGAACACGTTCGAAGGTTGCACTCAGTTGACTATAAAACTCCTCTTTGTCACCAGATGTTGCGGTATTAGTTGGTGCGTAGCACTGCAGAATTGTGACGTTTCTGACACTGGTCCTGAGCCTGACGACGATAATCCTATCCGAGATTGGTTCCCAGCTAATGAGACTGTTTCTCGCTCTCGGCGTAAGGACGAACGCCACGCCATTTCTGGCTTCACTTTCAGGGCCAATGTACAGAATAGTGTTTCCGCTAGGGGTTCGTTCTTCTCCTGATCCTGTCCACCTGACCTCGCTCAAGCCCAAGATTTGGATGTTATAGTGCTCCATTTCACGGTCGATCACTGATTGGCGGTGCAAGGACCGAGTAACCCCAGCTCTTCCCCCGTCATTCAATGTTCGAACGTTCCAGAAGCCAATCATAGTCCGTTTTCGAATGCCAAAAGTCGTTACCGTAGAATCAGTCCGTATCCGAGGCGATGTATCCGTTTCTCGTATCATTTACGTCTTAAGATCACGGGTGATAAGCCCATGATCCAGTGAGTGTCCATTTGCCATTTTTAGGGCAAGCAGGACTGGCTGTGGGTGAATTCTACAGCCCCCATCCCAGAGGGGGATAGTTAGCTCAGGTCCGTGGAGTCGCTAACTCCAAAGATAGTTGCAGGAATTGGTAAAACCTCATACTACAACTACCCCCTTGCGGGGGGTACAGCTACAAAATTATATTTATGAAATATGATGATTATGTTTTTTGAATAATTGTTGTTCAAAGAAAAGAAGTATTAAATGTTTTGTGGAGAACTGAAAGGATCCTTGTGTGTGTGTGATTGTTAACTAAAGAAAAAATTCACGGTATTGAGTACAAAATTTGAGAACGATGAAAGTTATATGTACTAAGAAAATTAGTTTAAAATATTTCATGAAAAAGCGCAGTTTGTATGGGAGGTGGTAGAAGTAAAAAACAATTAAATTATTATGAAATTGATATATTTTAAATTTCAGATCAGTAACATTTACACTTTTCAAGAAAATTGAATTTAAGTAGTCATGGAATTGTGTCATATTGTATGGGAGGGGGTAGAAGGAGTTAAGCTAATCGGTTAATTTTTTCCCGATATTAATAACAATGTGAATTAAGGATTTAGTACAACATTCAAGCTTGATGAAAGTTACACGTACAGAGAAAATTGGTGTATAACATTTCATGAAAAAGTGTAGTTTGTATGGTATGTGGTGGAAGGAGTAGGGTGATTCAGATAATTTGTATACCATATATCAAATTTGTGATAAAAATAATATATTCTAAATTTCAAATGATTTACTCCAATGGTTTTGAAGAAAATTTGATTATTATATATTTTTGAAAATGATTCATTTTGTATGGGAGGGGGTGGAAGGAATAAGACCACACGCAGATTATATCTCGGTGTATATCTAATAAAAACTGTGGAAATTTCATTATAATCGCTTCAGCCGTTTTTGCGTGAAAAGCAGAAAGACAGACAGACAGAGAAAATTTTTAAAATGTGTGTTTCCGCTTAGTTATTGCTAAAATGAAGCAGAAAACTTATTTATAGCCATTTATAAATAAATAACAGACAGACACTACAATTATATTTATATGTATAGATGTGATCATGTCTACAATAAAAAATGGAATTAATTTTTTGACGCATTCAATTTTCAAATCTTTGCTCATATGCCACATGAGGCAACATATTCTCGTAGCTCCAAAACACCTGTAGCATTTATCAAATCAAAGGCAAACTTTTCAAAACAAATTACAATATGACATCATATCTTGTAAGATAATTTTCTTGACATTTAGATTATCGTTTGGCTCTATCCTCATCCGTCTGTAACCATCAAAATTAATGAACTTCTTATTTATACTGAAAAGCACATGTTACATGTCATATCAGCAATAACGAGTGATGTAATCTAGCCCAACCACTTAATAGGCTCCTACTAATATCAACTCGGTAAACTTTGGAAGCACAATCAACTCAAAATTGTTGCCTTTCCATATTCCTCGAGTTCGCACTCATGCCATCTCGTATCCATATTAGATAGACCGACCGTGTCTACGCCAGTTTGGGAGTTGTGTGGATTCTGCATCTGAAATTTGTTTGTTTACTATCATCATGTATGGCGGATTAACTACACATCGGCTTCTATGGTCGTGTATGTATTTAAAACATGAGAGCTATAATATCAAAATATGTAACATACGTTCCGATAGTGAAATCCATGCCACCCACAAACAGCGATGAAACATACGTTTATGATCCGATTTTCAACTGAGGCCCCAAGTAAACATCAACAAATCCAACCTCATAAGCCAAACACACAAATCGGGCTCTAAAAAAGCGAAAAGGGGAGGCACAGTGCGAACTATAGAACGATCTGGGGGTGTAGTAAAGGATGTGCTCATTAATTTCAGCTCAAATTTACTAAATTAAACATGAGCTTTTGTAGAAGGGCGGTAATAAGCATATACATTATGTGTATGCGTAACATTTTTTTTTGTTCGTCCTGCTGTATGTTGCTGGCTGCGTTCATCTACAGGATTTTGATTGTGGCTTTGCTGGTGGCTTCGATGGAGCTGACGGGCTTTCTACTACAGCGTCTAGCATGGTTTATGATATACCGTGTGCCACCACCGAGAGCTAGTTCTTTTGCGCTACACATGACACACGCGTGTACCACGCACCCTCCACAGATCCTGGCAGGAATATTGCGGAGAGAAAAGATTAAGCGCGGTCGCATGGCAAGGATAAGAACGTAAGCAATCGTCTTCGAGACGGAGCAGGTATATAATGCTACGTCTTATGCTAATCTGAAATGCGATGAATTTAATCGAGCAAGAGGTGGTTGAAGCTAATGGCATGTCTCAGGTATTGAGGTGCATGAAAATCACTAGAAATCGTTTTGTCTTGTTAGTGGCATGGCAGAGATTACCTTGTGATTTGATTACTTAAGTAGATCATTGTTTCGCTTCGTAGGGTTTTATGCTTTTAAAGGATGCTAGCGATATGGTTCGTAAATTAAATAACTGCTATTGTATAGGGACTTTTGAGTTTTGTTCAGTTAGAGTTTTCTTTGTGGGTCAGATTCTACGATGGTAATGAAACGAAGCATTAGATTATCAATCATTAAGAAACGTATTGTGTACTTGAATTTGTTCACGATGCATGTAAACTTTATTGCACTTAAATTCGATGAGAAAAGTCTGAAAGTTAGAAGGTTCTTGTCAGAGAAATTTACTAAGTGGGGTGATGTCAATAATTTCTGGGTGACAAGTTTTTTTTCTGGGTCTTTCACAATACTTAATTTTTAAAATAATAAAGGGAAAAAAAACAACATCCGTCTGCCTGCACGCCGTACGTGTATGCTCAGCGCACACTAACTCCCAAGCCCTTGAAGATGGAAAATTAATTTTTGAGTGGATTGTAGATGGGTGTTGATCTCAGACGGACACCAATTTTGAGAGATGTAGTGGTTATGGGAAAGGCGGGGGAGCGCTAAAATCGAAATCATAAGAACTCGTAAATCTCAACCATGGTTCTGGCTAGAAAGCTGAAAATGTCGACATATGAAGGGGCTTATGCGACAAACATTAAAAAAAATTTTATCCAATGTTTTCCGAAAGGGGAGAAGGGGGACTAAGAACTTGTCGACCGTATTTTTTATCTACCACCTCCAATGCAAATTGTTAAAATTTTCGAATGTATTAAAACTATCGATTAAAAAAATTGGTTTGCATTTTCCAAAAATTACAAATTTATAAAAATCGCATCATTCCTTTCACCATCCGTCCGAAACCTTTTAAGTATTTTAAAGAATTTGAAATGATTTAATTTTCTAGTGCATTCCGCGTTTCTTCTTGATTCAATCAATTAAACAAAACCCTCTGTAGGATCGATCATTAACTGAACCGAGTGACTTCAGCCCTTCCACAGCCATTCAATGTTCGAACGTTCCAGAAGCCAATCATAGTCCATTTTTGAATGCTAAGAGTCGTTATCGTAGAATCCGTTCGATACGCTGCATCCTTATTTTAAGGTCACGGATTGATAATTTTTAAGTAGAATTCTGAGCTAAGCCCAGACACATTCAAATTAATTTACTTCTCAACTCGTTTCCAGAATCTCACGTACAATTATTAAAGACACCACCGCATAATGTTCTTAATTATCTTAATTGCCTTAAAGTCGCCTCAACGAGTTGCCTCCAAATGAATTTATTCCGCCAAGAGTTATCCTCGCTCCAGCCATGCATACTAATTCTCGGGTAAATCTGTTTGGTGTTAATCTAACCAGAACGATCAAATCCACATCAGCACGAACACGCCCTAAGGATATTTGTTTATGTCTATCCAATCGCATAACACATTTTTGCAGTAGCGTCCTTCCATCCGCCATCACATTCAAATCAAAAAACGGACGAACGGACGGCTAAAATCGTCAGAGCCTGGCCGAAATGTGTCAAAAAAGTCGGGCAAAAAGGATCCCTAGTCGAGCTGAAAAGCGGAAGGGCCAATTTATCCTACAGTCATCCGATATATTAGTCGAGGCCGTGACGGTGGGGTCGAGGCTATACCGATATATGATAAGTGAACTGAACCCAAACACTGGTAGCTGGAACTCTTCGGGGTATGAAGCTAGCGTACTATCATACACCCGGGGGCTCTGCTTTATAACGTGTCAATAAAAAAATTCAAATCACGTCCCCGCCGACTTAAATAAACTCCATCTCCATACGATTATGATTTATCCGTCCGTATATCGGCGTTCCGGGAGAGAAACACTGGTGTATGGAGGACCGACCGTCGTGTATCCTTCCCGGCGTAAGATTATTGGCCGAAGGTATGCGAGACGGTGTTCAGATTTCATATGGCCCTAAAGTAGATCCTTGATTTGATATCTCATAAAATGGAAGGATAAAAAATTCATTTGATGACTTTTATACACTTTATTATCCTCGCCCGAAGTGGATTACGGAATTTCAAAGTGTTTTGCGGATACGTCCTGGATACCCGACGGAATATCAAAGATGCTGAATTTTTCGCTACATTATTTCCATTTCGTGGTATTTCTTGCACCTGGAAAATGAAAATGCTTTAGGTTTGCGGTCGAACAGGTGGATCCACATACTCTGAGTGTTTTTTCTCTTCCAACCCCGTTTTCTAGATTTCTTAGTTTTATTATGGCGCTTGGGTGGTTTTAGGTGTGGGTGGCCGACCGTATCTCAATAGTTGAGCATAAATCCCGTAATAGCAGAGTCCGTCTAAAAGGAGGCAAACTGTGAGATTTATTGATTTTTATTTAGCATATTTGACTAAGGCGAAATGGCGTTACGGTCGTAAATATTCAACGGTAGACAGTGCATTTAACGGAACAAAACGTGATTCTGTTGATATTCAAATGAGGCACCTGAAGTAGGTGATATGTGCGATTCATGTGCGATTCCATGAGGAATCTGAAGTACGATGTACGAACAAATGTGCATATTGTTCTGGTCTCAATGGTGTTCAACTTTGACCTTAGGAATGTGTTTCAAATCCGTTTATTTATATACAAACGTTGAAACAGGCACACATTTCAGGGATAAATATTATTCGAATTTTACTATATGCATGAAACTCCGTAGAATAAACATTTTTTTTTGCGATGGTTCGGATAGAATTGGATGATATAAGGATCGTTAGTTTAGGAAATACAATGCCGAAGACAGGAGTTCTTGAAGGGAATGAAAATATTACAATGGGATCAATAAAGTTTTTGTAGGAATTAGAGCATTTGTTGAGTTCTCTGTCAATTCAATGGGTCCCCAAACTCGACGATTTTAAAAAAAAGTTGCAAATATGTTATAATGTTGTTATTGAAAATAAAAGTACTCGTACCAGAACAACAATCAATTAATTTCATGTTAAGATCCTCTATGGGGCTTAGGACAGAAACAGTTCTCTTCTAGAAGAACGATTGCGAGTAAGTCCCAATCAAGCGATACTCTACTTGGAAAGGGATTTTTGCGACTTATAACAAATTATTATATTATAGTTTTTTTGGAGAGTTGTGAAAAGGTATTTAGTAGTGAGGAGTTAGAAGGAGTAAAGGTAACGGGTTGATTTTTTGACATGGATAAGTCTTATGAAAGGAATCAACCAAAACTTTTGTGCATCCCGAAAGCGTTAACATGAAAGGCGCCCATAATATCAACCGAGCATTAAGTAAAAAATCCGCCTTTTTTTCCATAGTGAAACGAATCTGAAATGCCAGGCAGGCACGTAGAACTATGGTCTAGTGCTCATCTTAGGTATGAAAATTGTAAAATTACGAGGATACTTTTCTTGCCAAGCAGTTGAATTGCTGCCGACTTTTAAGCTTTCCGCAACTATGGTAGCCTGGTATTTCAGGTCGGATTTTGTATGTATGGCGGTTAAATTTTCGGTCGTATTTGTGCTCTGATTTTTCACCTGGGAGGTCGGAATTTTTTTTTTTCAATTTTACCAAATCCTCAGTTGAGATTATGGGTGTCTGTTGGTCGGATATCTTTTTGTGGGATTTTTACTTGTAGGCAGCACGGGTTTTGAGTTTAGTGTTGTCGCTGATAGATTCTGCGGGTTGTTCCGCCTCGTAGCAAGAAGGCGAACAGAAGCCCAGAGGAGTTGTGGGGCCATGTTGCTCAAGATCGCGCGCCTTGTGGGAGATAGATAGAGAAAAAGGTGATGGTTTTAACTTTAAGTCTATCTCTCTCGTACTTGTGTGTATAACTAAAGTATGTGAAGTACACTCCACGAAATAAATATAAAGGCACCTAAACTTCTTTGATAAAAAAATATATACATATGTAATTTTCGATTTCTTAAAAATTAAATTCTTTAATTATTTTTTAATGTGGTTACAGACATAATACTTTTAAAAAATAATATAACTTTTTTAAATTATAAAAAAACAAAATATAAAAAAACGGAGCGAAATAATTATAAAGGCAATAAAGAAAAAAATTTTTTTTTTTAATTTTTAATTTTTTTTTCGACATGTTAGTAAGGCGTATGGCCACCATTGTTATTTATGACTTCTTCTAACCGCCTTGGCATCGAATTCAGTAAACTATGAAGGATACTGATATCAATTTCCTTCCATTCCCTACTAATGGAATCTGTTAGCTCTTTTACAGTGGAGTACTGCCGCCCATGATGAAAAACTTTTGATAATATGGCCCAAAGATTCTCGATGGGATTGAGATCCAGACTAATTGCAGGCCAATCGAGAACTGCAATACTCCGTGACATAAGGAATTCTTTTGTTTTCCTTGAAGAATGGATAGCCGCATTGTTTTGTTGAAAAACAAACTCAGCACCGTGTTTGATTAATACATTATCAAGAAGTTCAATATAATTCTCGGAGTCCATACGAGTCGACACAAAGCAAATCGGCGTGGCACCATTGTAAGACATTCCTGTCCAAACCATTAGAGAACCTCCGCCAAAATTTCTGCGTTTTCTATTTTCCCTTTTTGAACCTTTATTCCGCCAATGTTTGTGGGCACCATCCGGACCATCCAAGTTAAATTTTTTTTTCATCGCTGAAGACTACTGTTTTCCATTCTTCGTCCCAAAAACGGTATTTTTCGGCAAAACGTAATCTAGCCCTCTTGTGTCTTGGTGTTAATGACGGTTTACCACATTTGCTGTCATATAGAAGATTTAATTCGGCCTTCAAATTTTGTTGTACTCTACGTACACCTACTTCTAGATCCAACTGGCCTCGAATTTCGTTTGCGCTAAGGTTTCCATTAGTGACAATTCTCTTCATTTCCCTTTTCTCTCTTTTAGAGACCGTTGGTGTCCTTCCTGGTCGCTTTTTGGTGCCGTATATTTTCCTCGATTTAATGTAATTGTAAATGACACAGCTCGATCTGTTTAGCTTAATAGCTATTTGGCGATTTGATAAGCCCCCGTCGTGATAAGCTGCAATTTCACTCTTTTCTACCTCATTGAGCACTTTTCCGCGCGGCATTCTAATGTACTTAGGTGTATTATTTTCAAATCACATTAAAAAGATTATAAAACTTTTTTGAAAAGAAATACTCCAAGAAACATTTAAACGCGCGATTCCCGTAAGCGTAACCGAGGAAACGAACTACGTAGCAACGACGAGCTTATGCAATTTCTTTGCGATTCAGTTCATGTACTACAGGAATTGAAAAGGCTTAAGAAATTCTATGTTTACTTACGCCGAAGAGTGCAGCTCAGCGTATGTGTGGTTCGCGCAACCAAATACACAAAGGCATATCTATGTTTCACTTTCGTGCAACGGAGGCCATTTACACCCTTAATCTTTTTATACTTTAGATAAAATCGGAGACTATATTGTTTTAGCCTTATCGTTTCTAATGCTAGGAAATAATGCTCGCACAGAGTCTTCAACGGTACAAACATGAATGGGCTATATCCCTCCACTCCTCGTATCACCTCCCATACAAATTTCATGAAATTTTGAAATTGATTTTTCTCCGAAACTACTTAAAGTATCGTCTTGAAAATTAGGTCAAAGTATAATAATATTAATATCACAAACGTAAAAATATATTGATCCGTTCATCTCACTTCTTCTACCACCTCTCATACAATTGCGCATTTCTCAAAAATTCATTTATTTGATTTTAATTGATGCAAGCAAAGTCAAATGAGCAAATTTTTGCCAGTATTAATTTTACAATAACTAGAACCAGTTTTAAAATAAACTGCCAACAAGTCGGGCGAAGCTTTATTATTCTTGGGACAAGTTGCGTATGTGTGAAAAGTCAATATGCAGATTAGAGTGGGTTGGGAAGACTAAGTGAAAGGGGGTTCTTGGGCAGGGCAGTTGTCAATTTAACACTTTGCGGAAACGTTCAAAACTCCAGTATATATAATTAATATTTCGTTCGTTTATTTATGCAGGTTTTAGTTTTTATGAGGGGATGGGTGAGGGGTGATAGTAAGAGTGGGTGGATGTTAATAGTTTTTTAATTGATTGCATGAATCACGTCCAAAATACTCTGTATAGAATGTCAGTTTCATAGACGAAGTTGCATAGAATTTTCATGGGATTCGGTGTATTTTACATTCATGAAATCAAACAATTGTATGGAAAGGAGTAGATGAGGTAAGGGAATCGTAAAATTTGTGACGCATTTTATTTCCTTTCTCTTGTAAGGTGCTCGTACAAAATTACAAGTTCGTAGCTTTTAATTTATTGGTTACTAGCGATCGCCCGCGACTTTGTCCGCGTAAGAATCGCAAAATAAGCAATTTTTGAAAAAGTAGTTAGTAATGCATTATCCAGGATAAATAAACTGATTAGTTTAATGGCTCTTTGAAGATAATGGTTTATATTTTGTTGGAATCGGAACTATAAATTATTACGAATGAAACCACGATACTCGCATTTATATGGGACAGGCTCGTGATTAAATCAATCCCGTTATTTGTGATCATATAAGGATGGAAGAGCGTTAAGGACATTTGAATAGTTGTAGTTTGTGTTAATTAAAAAAAAGATCAAATAAAATGACATTCAGCTTAAATCCATAAAAGGACTACGATTGTGCGTAAGGCCCAATCATACGATACTATAGATGAAATCGAAATTTTGGTGATGTTAAGAATTTTGTATGGGGAGTGGTAGAAGGGGTTATTTTTATGTTATGATAGTTCTGAACTAATTTGTTTCACATCATGCTAGAGTAGCTACAAAAATGTTTTGTACCAAATTTTAGCTTCAAAAATTGAATAGGTACTGAGAAACTTATTGCATTGGATTTAGTGAAATTGTGCAATTTGTATGGGAGGTGGTAGAAGGAGAGAAGAGTTTTTTGCTGATTTTTCGAGAAAAAACTGATATATTTTAAATTTTGGTTCAGTAACGTTTACACTTTTCAAGAAAATAGAATTTTTGAAAAGTTGTGAAATTGTGTCACATTGTGTGGGAGGGGTAGCAGGAGTCAAACTAATCGGTTAATTTTTTTCCCGATATTATAATAATAATAATTAAGGATTCGATACAAAATTTTAGCTCGATGAAAGCTATACGTATTGAGAAAATTGGCTTAGAGTATTTCATGAAAAAGTGCAGTTTGTATGGGAGGTGGTGGAAGGAGTGAGGGGTTTTTTTCGTGATTTTTCGAAAAATACATCTGTGACTTTCGCACTTTCCAAGAAAATCGAATTTTTGCAATGGAATGGTGGAATTGTGTCGTATTGTATGGGAGGGAGTAGAAGGAGTCGAGCGAATCCGTTAATGTTTCCCGATATTAATAACAATGCTAATTAAGAATTTAGTACAAAATTTTAGCTCGATGGAATTTATACGTACTGAGAAAACTGGTATATAGTATTTAATGAAAAAGTGTAGTATGTATGGGAGGTGGGCGAAGGAGTAAGGGGATTTAAATAATTTGTATATTTAAAGATTGCATTTTTAATAGAAATAATATATTCTAAATTTCCAACTAATAGCTTTTATATTTTCCAAGAAAAATTGATTATTATATATTATTAAAAATGCGTCACTTTGTATGGGAGGGGGTAGAAGGCGTGAGGGGAGGGAAATAAAACCAAAAGCAGATTACATCTCGGAGCAAACCTAATAAACTGTGAAAGTTTCATTACAATCGGTTCAGTTGTTTTTGCGTGAAAGCCGGACAGACAGACAGAGAAGAATTTTAAGTTTCTGCTTAGTTATTGCTAAACTAAGGCAAAAAAGTAACTCATAGCCATGTCTAAACAAAAAGCAGACAGACACTACAATTATATTTATATAGATTAGTTGATTTAATGAAATTTGTCCAAATCATACATTTGTATAGGAGAGGGTAGAAGGCCAAGCGTGATTTCAAAACTTTTAACGTTATTTCATTTCAACTATTTTTGTTAGTTTTTATGCAAAATTTCAAATTGATAGCTTTTAATAGTTAGGTGATAATTGATTTCTTAAAAATTCTCGAAAAAATAATTTTGTATGGGAGGGGGTAGAAGTCTTAAAGATATTCGACAAATTAGTATTTTAAACTTTTAGAGATTGTTTTAAAATGCATTTTACAAATTTTCAAGTTTCTACCTTAAAATTTCACTCAAAAATTTTCAGTTTATGTGTTTTTATCAATGCACATGAAACACCTTGTGCACGTTAGACCGGGGGGGGTCGGTTAATAACAATTATGGATCAAGTTATTATTATTTTTCTATGTACATCAAATAGAGTTATCCACATGCAAAATTTAAACTTTCTATTTCTCACCAGAGCCCTACAAAAATCACTCAAAATTTGCGACATTTTTGCTTATCACCTCCCTCCCCTTACACTTCCCAACTTAAAATTTTTACCAAAATTAACCATTATATAGTTCTAGAATCTGACAAATTTTTGATGTGATATCTGTTCTCAATTTTGAGATATAATGATTTGTAGTTTTGGAAAGTGCGCCATTTTTGAAATGCTCCCCAATTCCCCCCACTACTATTATATCCAGATGTTATATTTTTTTCAAATTTTTTACTCGTAAAGCTTAGTATACGTTTCAAGTTTCAATTATATAGCTTTAGAGACAGTCGAGATATTCATTTTTAAGTGTTTTTCTTTGTACCCCCTGACCCTCCCCCTAACAATAATTAGCCTCTTTCTTAGCTGATTCTGGTGAATCTACATGCCACCTTAATGGTCCCAAAATATGATTTTTTGTGATTAGTAATTTCGAAGATATAATCATTTGAAAAAAAAAAATTCCGCCGAGAATTTGTTCTTAGCCCCCCTTTTCGGACGCCAATGGATAAAAAAATTAAATTATTTTTAAAGTTTGCCTCACAATCCTTTTCATACCTCTGCTGATTTTCAGCTTCCTATCTGCATTCGTGGTGGAGATTTCAGCAAGTGAAGTTTTTGACTCTTTGCCTCTCCCCGCCTTTCCCTTCCACCTGACACTTCCCAAAATTTAGATAATCGAGCTCACTTACCCAGTCAACAATCCACCTAAAAACGAACATTCTACCCTTAACGGTCTCGGAGATATGAGTTCATATGTACGGCGTAGGGCGGACGGCGTTCGGCGGGACAGATTTTTTTTTTTGCATTTTTAGGCTAATTTAGTCATGAAACGAGAAAAAAAATTTTCTGGGTAGCAAATTTTTTTTTCTGTGTCGATCACAATACTTTATTATTAGAATAATAAAGTAAAAATCATCAACTTCACCTCCCTCCTTCTACCCCCTCCCATATAAGCGTTTCTCCTTCAAACATATGAGAGCTATCGACCTTAAAATTGGAGCAAAGCATAGTAATGAGGATGCCGATAAGCAGTTTTAAATCTTCCAAAAACTTTCTACTTCCTCTGCCACCTCCCATACAAAACCCCCGATTTCAGAATAACAATGTCCAATGTCCTTGAAAATTATGAAAGCTACAAACTATAAATTCTCTACGAAATATTTTGCATTTTTTTTATAATTTGGAAAACACGTGAGAGCGATGCGACCTTCTCGGCCTATTGTGCGTTTATTACCTCTTTACCCTACCACAACTCAATAGCTTTGGCTAATCTAAGTATCTTTCAGGGAGCCATGTTGGCTAATTCCTCGGTAGAAGTAAATAAGTAAGTAAGTAAATTTATTTCAGTTAATCTATGAGCTAAACTTGTGAGGATAGTAATTATATACATTTGTTTTTTACAGTATTAACGAAATAGTTCATAAAACAAAAAATACTAATTTTAATACAATGAGACAAAAGTGGAGAAATAGGATAAATAAGAATGAAAGTAAAACAAATAAGATTCAATGATAATGATGTGCGGAATAAGAGAACATAAAACTCAATAACGTTATGGAAAGGAAACCTTTTTCGAGAAGATTGTGTCTTTTTCTAGCTACTGCTTCACAGTGACATAGGATGTGCTCTGTCGTTTCTGAGTCTTCGAGACAGAGGCGGCAAATGCCGGTTTCAGCTATGCCCATATTTTAGAGGTGGTTGTTTACTCCACTATGCACCGACATTAGGCGGATTAGAGTACTAATATCAGTCTTGCTGAATTTTAGAATATCCTCCACTTTGATTTTTTTGGTAGGACTAGTGTTTTTTTGAGATTGATAAGCTTGGAAGTCTATTCCAGTAGATTTGATGCTCTTGTTCAACGCACTTTCTAAGTATAGGGTTGGAGTGCCCTTTTGGTTTTCCTCAGAATGGCTCCTCTGGACCAATAAAATTTGTTTTTGCGCCTTTTTTTGCAAGGCGATCAACCTCTTCATTTCGCTCAATTCCCGATCCGTGTTTATTGGATGCTAGGGCTTTGTGAACTGCCTGACTATCCGATAGGATATAAATAGATTTGTTCCGATGAGCTCTCCATATATTTTCTTGGATGCATAGCTCCATTGCAATTAGTTCAGCCTGGAAGATTTTGGTTTCTTTGCCGAGTGGCTTCAGTCCCCTCAGAGGTGCGCGAGCTATCTGTTCCAACAAGCACCGGCAGTGGGCCTAACAGAGTATTTGTTGTCGCTCAAAAACCTCGATTCTGAGTAACCGTCTCTCCATCTGTCTGTCTACAACATAACTTTCGAACGCTTTGATCTATCGTGCTGAAGTTTGTTCTGTGTCATTTTTGCCAAAAATGTAACTTTGAGTTCTTGAACGGACTATATATCCCACTCCTTCAATCCCCTCTCATACAAATTTCCTGAAATTTCGAAAATTTTAACAAATTGATTTTTCTTCGAAACTTTTTAAGCCATTGACTAGAAAATTGGGTCAAAAGTATATTGATGTAAGTTTCATTAAAGCCAAAAAATATTGAGCTGATCTCCTTACTACTTCTACCTCCTCCCAAGAAATATCATTGACGACGAAAAATGTTGTTTAGATCCGTAAACACTTTCTACTACGCCCATACAAAGGCATAATTTTGGTAAATGCATTATATCGATTTCCATTAAAACTAGAAAAGGCACAAACTTAAAATTTGCCAGAATTAGTTCCTAAATATTGCTACAAATATTAAAAAAATTATCAGCTTCGCTTCACTCCTTCTCTTCCCCCTCCCATACAAATATCAATATTATAATTTCAAAAAAAGCATTTCTCATTCGAACATGTGAGAGCTATCGACATTGAAATTGAAACAAAGCATAGTGATAAGGATGTTGATACGCAGTTTCAAAATCATCTTAAGCCCTCCACATGATCTGCCACCTCCAATAAAAATGTCCCAATTTCAGGAAAACTCTGTCCAATTTCTTTGAAAATAATGAACACTACAAAATTTAAGTTCAGCAAGAAACATTTTGCATACCACGTTTGGTGGCACATACAAAAATTACAAACCTCTCCTCTCTGCTTCTGACAACTCCCATGCAAAAGTCACTATTTACTATTTGAAGGAATTTGAGATGACTTATTTTCCGGCATATTAGACTTTTTTCCCATTTCATCTAGAGTATCATATGATTGGGCTTTGCGTCCAATCATAATTCTGTTATGTTTAAAGACATACTGGTCTTTTTACTATGCTTCAATCTTCAATATCGCGAAGGCTAGTCACCGAAATTTTGCTTATCAGATTAGGTCATACCTGGCCTCCAAAAGGAAATATATAATTGAAACCTATGTGCACACATTGTGGCTCTGAGCTAACTGTCTTGCATATCTTCACAGCTTGTCCATCCAATCTTCTCCTTCTTCAACAAAAACGTCCCATCTCATCCGAAATTCTAAGTTCTTCACAAGACCAAAACTCTATTGTCTTTCAACTTCCGTCAAATTTGAATACAACTAAGCTCATTTGAACTTTTTTCCATTTTTTATATTCTCCTTCTCTCATCCTTTTGAAATTGATTACTGTGCATTTTGAATAAAAGGGAAAATTTTTGATTTCAAACTGTTGTGATCTATTAATCGTAGAATTTCAACTTAATATGTGCCCGTTTATTAAATGTGTTACGTAATAACGATGACCAGTTCAATGAGCAAGTAAATCGTTTCAAAAATCACGAATCAAAAATCTGGATTGGTAACAGTTACATAAAATTGCATTGCACCGACGTAACCATCTTCATTAACACCTTTCGTATCCAGCCGATAAAATCCATCAGGCATTACAGACGGTATCCACTTTGTACTAATTTCAGCATTACGGACTTCAAAAAGACCCTATTGCATAGAATTACAAAAACTTTTGGTCAAATGTTGACACAGCTGTATTAACTATACTAACCGTAAACGGACACGTATGATTACAATTCGATATTTTCGACATAACTAGATATGAAAGCCGATGCAATAAGTTCATTCCTTTACCGCTCATCATTTTACAAACATCAACTGTGTAATGTAGTAAAAATGGTCGAAATATCCTGGTTTTTTGATAAAGATTAATCGATACCTGAAAAGAATCGGCTTAAAAAAATCAAACTTTTCAAGATAAATCCGAAAATTTGCAACATTTAAAGTTTTCAGTTCATTTATAATTGTTGCTCGTAATGTAAATCGTCCTTTCTGATCACGATGCGGTTTCACTTCACAAAATGGATCCTTAAATATTTTCGGATCGAAATCACACCATACCTTATTCATTTTCATGCTATACTCTTTCTAAATGGAAACAGAAAATATTTCAAAAAGATTTTTCTCCAAGAATTAATAATTTACCCGTTTCAAGGAAACTCCAATTTCAATAATGCATATTAATAAAAATAAGCTAATTAAAATTTTGGATTGAAATGTTTTTTTAAAAATCGCCATATTATCGTGGAAAATTATTAAAATGACATTTATTCAGTAGCTAGTACTCAGAGCAGATGTAGTAATAAAAAGAAAACCGAATATTAAAAAAATTCAATCAAATATGCTTTATTAAAATATTCATCTACTATAAACATAATTATTTCAACCAGTATCTGCATAATAATATTTAATTATAATGTAACCGAAATTTTAATAAATATTACGGGAATGTAATTGATGTCGCAATTAATTCCGCTAGAAATGTGATTTTATTTATAGCTATAGTAGGGTCATAATTAAAATGTTTATTGATATTTTAGGGAAATTGTTGGATCATATTATAGTCGTACACGTACATTTTAATATTATGGAATTTTATTTTTGATTATGTGATAATGCGCAGTTTTGTGAAATTTTTAGTAGATTCTGGAATTTTTCGGTTAAAATTTGTTTTATTTTATCTTATAAATATTAAATATAAATTTTTGAGCCAAATTCATATCGAGATGTAACAGCAATTACACGTGATTTCTCTTCTTTGAATTAAAGATAGTCGATTATTTTTTGAGCGGTTAAAAAGTACAATCAGAAACATCATCATTAAGTAACAAAGGAAAATTCTGAGTTTGAACGTTGTTGCCTCAATCGAGCGACATAGTTTTACTTACTCAGTTGGCTGAGAACATTTAAATGTTTAGTTCTATTATTTATAAAATATATTCATCATTTTGACTGCTTATATGCTTTTACAACAACAAATTTGGAATAGAACTCATCACTAAATGCAATAGCTCCAATTTATTAACCTTACCAAGGTATACAGAAACATATTATAGTTATGATTGGACGTAAAGCCCTCCCCTCCCGCTCCCTCTATCTCTCCCTCCCCCTCTCACGCTCTCTCTCCTTCTCACCGGGAATCGAGGTTTTTGACAACAAATATTTCTGTACCCTTGGCGTCTCTGTGCGAGCATTATTTCTTAGCGTTACAAACACAATTACTCTAAGATTTCATCTAGAGTGTAAAAAGAAAAAGTGTTTTTAATTGCATTTTCTAGGGAAACATAAAATGTTTGGAAAAGATTATTTAAAAATACCTTCTCTAAATTTTTTCAAATTCAAATTAATCCCTTGTGCGTTTAGTAAATTAATTATTTTCTAAGTCTATTCCATTTACGTACCTTTACTTAAAATTAAATCAAATAATGTAAATAGCAAATGGAAATTTATTTTTTTGAAAAATCAAACAATGGTATAATATTTTGCAAAGTAGCCACTTTCTTTAAAAGTAGTGATTTCAAAGTATGATGCATTATATATGTACATACAAATATAATTGTAGTGTCTGCCTGTTATTTGTTCATAAATGAGTATAAGCTAATGTTTTGCTTTATTTGGACAATAACTAAGCAGAAACACATGTTCTTAAAATTATTCAGACAGTCCTTCACGCGAAAACGGCTAAACCAATTGTAATGAAACTTTCACTGTTTGTTAGGTACATTTCGAAATATAATCTGCTTTTGAATTTATTTTAACACTCTTACGCCTTCTACCCTCTCCCATACAAAATTACTCATTTTCAAAAATATATAATAATCAAATTTTCTTGAAAATTATAGAAGCGAATAGCTATAAATTTTGAATACACTATTTTCATCATATATGTAATCTATAGTAAATAAATTATTTGAATCCCGGCACTCCTACCACAACCTCCTATACAAACTGCACTTTTTCATGAAATACTATAAATCAATTTGCTCAGTGCGTGTAACATTTATCGAACTCAAATTTTGTACTAAATCCTTAGTTAGCATTATAACTAATATCGGTGAAAATTAAACCGATTAGCTTCTCCCCTTCTACCCCCTCTCATACAATGTGACACAATATGTTCGGTAGTACATTGCTTCAAATTGTATATGAGTCCTCTGATTAGAGGCGATTGGTACATTTGGCTTTAGATCAACGATTTTCCGATCTGATCTAGGCAAATGGACGTCTGGAACATCGGCCCGGTAGAGCATAATCAATATTTCTAATTCAATTACAGATATTGATACTTAAGCACGTAAAATTTCAAACCACAAATCAATTGTCATTGTTTCTTTAAATTTAAAATTTGCCAACGTTCATTAGGTTAGGTTAGGTTTGTAGAGGGGTTGGACACTAATGCACGTTGATTACCAAAGAGCCCATTGTACGCCTCCATATTTGTACCATGTGGATTAACATATTATTTAACCATCCTGCTCTATCAGTGGGAATAATGAGCTTCATCGGTTCAAGGAATCGGAGATCATTCAGTTCGGCGAAGAAGTATTCTTCGAGAATTTGTCTTCGAATTGCTTGAGGCATGGGCAATAGCAAAGGAAATGTTCTACGATCTCATCCTCCTCACCACAGCATCTGAAAATATCATTGGTTGAAGGAAAGATTTCCGGATTCTACACTGTTACGCTTTATTATTCGTATCATTGGTTGTAAGAAGAAGCCTTCGAGTGATTTTTCAGAGAAGGCAGTGGGCCGTGACTATGCCTACTATATAGTATCCGTATGAAGTTGGCCCTATCAAATCTACCCCATAGCATCTTCGTGGTGATACATGAGTCGCTTTGATTTTCCCTTATCCACACGTTATTGGCGTAGATTACTAACAAATTTCGTTTTCTCAACGGTGGCAGCGACAGATCCGTTCCAGGTCAGCTTGACTGCCATTTCGTTTCCAGGTGATGTCCCGGAAACCAAAAATCCCCAATTCTTCCAAAATGTTAATGCAATGTTCAAACATCTTAAATTAGAGCTGTAAGAAGATAGTGCAGTTTGGCTGTCCGAGTAAAGCTAACAAGCTCCCTCCTTGTGGAATTCATCTTTCCATTTGATTTGGCCTGGAGTCATTTCCCATTGCGACATTAATTTTTCTGCATACCAAGATGTTAACAATCTATTCAGTGAGCATTGAATTTTTACCATGTGCGATTAACGTTTCTATTAGCACATTGGTGCATATATTATTGAACGCGCCCTCTACATCCACAAAAGCACTCGAAGTGTATTCCTTGAGCTCCATACATTTTTCAGTTTTTTAAAGTATCGCGTGCAGTACCTTTTCCCCGGACCGTCTTTACATGTAAGCTTGTTGGTGAAGACTGAGGTCTGCGATGTGTACTTATGTGAATGTCTATCAGTCTTTAAAAGGTTCCTAGAAAGAAATACGACAGACTTATTGGCCTTTAGTCCTTCGGCTGTGTATGTATCAAATTCCTGTTAAGACCCCCTATAGGGTCATAGGACAGAAACAACTCTCTTCCACAAGACGCGATCCCGAGCATCGGCCTTAAGCTGTTGCTAGGACTTGTTTATTCCTCTGGCCTCCTGCTCAACTGCTCGCTTCCATGTGTTACATAGTCGACCAACCCGACGTCTTCCTTGAGGATTATAATCCAGAGCCTGCTTTGCGATATTTTGCTCTGGTTTCCTCAAAGCATGACCGATCCACTGCCACTTCCACCGTTGAATCTCAATACCTATTTTAGTCTGGCCAGTTGTACTCCAAAGTTCTTCGTTGGAGATCACTTCTGGCCAGAATATTCCTAAAATGCGCTGGAGGCATTGGTTTACGAAAGTCTGTAGTTTCTTGGTAAGTCGAACGGTCACTTTCCACGCAGTACAACTATACAACAACACGGATTTGACGCATGCGTCAAAAACTCGCAGCTTCGTGCGAAGGGAGATCTCTCTTAACCTCCAGAAAGGGGAAAGGATACCGAAGGCCTGACGAGCCTTATTTAGCAACATCCTTTTCGGCTCCGCCGTCCATGCTGTGTATGTATGACTACCTTTATTTGCCTTGGGTAGGAAAACCACTTTCTTTTATTTTTACTTCGAAGGTACATAGAATAAGACAGGCCTTGAAAATGTTAATTAGACTTACAATGATGCTGTCCATGCTATGCTGTAGCATTGCAGGAATTATTCCATCCGGTACCACCGGCTTGAAAGGTATGAGGGTGTTTATTGTACAAATTGTTTTTCCCTTGATTATTATATCATCCACTTTGCGAGGCCCGGCTAAATTGACATTATCTATACCCTGGTTATGTTCAAAGCAATTTAGCTGAGTCATAGTTTTGTCTGAGTTTCCACGCCCCAGGAAGTGACTATCCAGAAGCAGCTCCAGTGTATTATGTCAACGAAGCGCTTTTTTGTAGGAATCCGACCATGGAATGGCCTTTTGATAGAATTTTCTGACGTGTATCTGTTTCATAAACTGAGTTAATAGTTGCGCAGAACTGCTGCCAAGATTGGTTCTTTGCTGTTCGAGCAGAGTGCTTAAATTCACTCAACGCGGGCGCGGGTTTATAGGCTTCTTAGTCAGTTTTTTTTATATATTTTGGGGAACACGTGAGAGCACTGCGACCTTCTTGGCTCATTTTGCGTTTATAACTTCTTTAGTCTACCATAACTTAATAGCTTTGGTTAATCTAAGCACCATCTAGGGTATAGCCTAGTAGGTAGTGTGTTGGTCTTGTAATGCGAAGGTCGTGAGTTCAAATCCCGGTCGGCGCAATATATAATTCCGGCACATTGCCTGCTTGGAGATACCTTGGTTACCTCAATCTAAGAAAATGAAAAATTCGTAGAAAGAGGGTTGTGCGACGGGCTAACAACCCTTCCACAATAAGTAATGAAAAATGTTAAGGAACCTGAATATCAGGAGGCCAAGGTCAGATTTGGGCTGTAGCGCCATTGTAGAAGAATCTAAGCACCATCTTGGGGTGTAATCCTCTTTTCCTGCCAAATAAGCTTTTGCAGGGCCAAAATGCCATTAGTGCTTTGGCATGGCTCCATTCTATATGCTTGTTCCAGTTGAGTTCGCTATCCAGTATAACACCTAGATATTTTACCTCACCTGTTCCATTTATTAAAAGAGGTATGATGTGGATTTTTCCTTCTATTTGTAAATGGTACAATCTCAGTCTTACTTGGGTTGATGTTCAAGTTCTTAGACTGACACCTCTAAGGCTGATTGTATCCTTTCCGATATTATTAAATTACATTTGCCTCTAATGATGATGATAATGATGAGGTCATCGGCATATCCTTTTGCCTCGTATCCTTGTTCTGTTAATCGGTCCAGGAGCTCATATACTACAATCTCCTTGGGGACAGCCGCTATAGGTCTGTGCAATCAATGTGATATCACCTAAGTCTGTGGTCGTCACTCGGCTCTTTATTACTTACTATGTTGTGCTTCATTTCGAAGCTTCCTAGGCTTACGGCCGAATGCATGCACCAGGAGTTTGCTCCGTTATTTACTTTAGATCCTTTC
This sequence comes from Chorisops tibialis, assembly GCA_963669355.1. NCBI lineage: Eukaryota > Metazoa > Arthropoda > Insecta > Diptera > Stratiomyidae > Chorisops > Chorisops tibialis. The sequence continues at coordinate 21,780,189 of OY770264.1, forward strand.
ATGTGGCAAGTCATATCGTAGCTCCTCATAACCGTAGTTATTAAGGAGTTAACGTACTCCTCAATGGTATTCGTCTCGTGTGTAGCAAGTTTGGGTAACTGCCCCAACAAGTTTTACTAGGTGGATTCCGAAAGCCAGCGAATGTGTGGCTCTAGGATTCTTATACGAGACGATGCAAGGAGAATCACGGTCTATTGTGAAATTTATCCATCTACGGTCGGACAGTGACTCTTCTCGGGAAACTATCCAATCTTTCACTCCGTAGGTCGACGACAGGGATACCACAGAAATGTCTACATATAACTTCAGGCCTGGCTTTAGTAATAAAGGTGTACTCATTAGCTCTATTCGCTATCATCATATTCGCACCTACTGTAAATTCAACAAGTGACACACCACTTTTATTTGTATCTGAGCTTCCCCACAATGAAAAATGCGCATTACAAGCCAGAATCAGTTCAAATCGGTTCTGTTCCACGAATCTTACTAGCCACTGGCACTGGTCTAATGGTGGTGATGTTGGTGAGTCGTACGGCGTGCAGATTGAGCCCAGGAGAACGGCTCGTCTGGAACTGATTAATGCCATTTCCCAAACTACAACGTTTGGTCCTCGTCGATATTTGTTATTATACTGCAGTGCCACAGTAAATATTCAAGGATCTTGTTGTCGCTACTCACCCATGGCTTTTAGATGAGCGCCAAGTTTATCTGCACATCTCGGGCCATCTCTACGCCCCAAGATAAAGTGAATTTATCTTCGTAATGCCTAATACTGAGTTTTGGTCTATAGCGATTTCCACTTTAACATCATCCTCGAACTTCATCATCTGACGGATGCTCCACCTTCTCTTATCGAAGTCGTTAGGATCCGATGCTCCGATCTTTTGATATTCATTAACTGAGCTTTTAAGTAAAATGATTTGGATTTGAGTTCATTTCAAATAATTCTTTGATTTACATTAATCGCAGAAAAAGGCGAATATCATAAATGAATTAAAGAAATTGAAATTAATTTCGCCCTTAAATATGTTTTTTAACAGTAAAGTGATAGAATTAGCGTGTTGGTCTACAATGCGAAGGTCGTGAGTTCAAATCCCGGTCGACGTATAATTCCACTACACTGCCTACGTAGGTATCTGGGTTAGAGTTGCTGTGTGATGAAGAAAGAGCACGACACCTGGTGACAAAGTTCGCTCAAGGTGATAACTAGCTTTTCTGTTAAATTCGAAAAAGCGCACACATTTTTCAAGGAAGTGATATGTAAAAAATTTTGCTTGCTGTTTATTGGTATGCTAAACCTACCAAATTAAATTTTCATGACTTAAGAGTTTTGCCAATAGAAAATATTTGATATGTAAAACCACTAAAAAGTTACACTGCCACGTAGCATGCATTCATATGAAAATAAAAAGTGCACCCCTTCGACAGGTTGATCTAACTTCGTAAGGTGCCTTAATTTTTATTCTTACTAGAATAACTTTAATCTGAGTCACCTTAATCTGCGAACATGAAAATTCGCTGATAGGGGGTTGAGCGTAAGGGCTAACAACGCATCCACAACAATAAGTAAAAATGTTAAGGAACCTAATGGTCCGGATGCCATCGCCCGATTTGGGCTGTAGTGTCATTGAAGAAGGAAGATAAAATAATTATTCTGCCAGTTACTTAATATTATTTCGATTTTGGGATTTATTTGTAGAGAAAAATGCAAAAATCGATTCAAACTGGTTGGCCTCGATATTCAATCAATCAAATTCCTGTTAAGACCCCCTATGGGGGCATAGGACAGAAACAACTCTCTTCCACAAGGCGAGATGCTGAGCATTGGCCTTTAGCTGTTGCCAGGACTTGTTTATTCCTCTAGTCTCCTGCTCAACTACTCACTTCCATGTGTTACATGGTCGACCAACCCTACGTCTTCCTTGAGGATTATAATCCAGAGTCTGTTTGGCGATGTTTCGCTCTGGTTTTCTCAAAGTATGACCGATCCACTGCCACTTCCGCCTTTGAATCTCATGGGCTTTATTTATACGAGCCTCAATATCTTTTTCGGCTCCGCCGTCCATGCTGACAATTCTTCCGAGATAACAAAAATCTTGCACCTCTTTCACATTTAGTCCATTAAGAACAATCGGTGTGCTTGCATTCGAACCCATGTGCATGCACTTTGTCTGTCACCCGTTTACACTGGAAAGCTCTTGCACAGCTCTCCTCTATGCAAGACGCGACACCTTGCATCTTCGGAGGGTTTTTTAATCATTGCTATGACCTTATCTGGAATATCTCTCCTACGCAAAGCATTCCATATGTAATCTAGCTTGACGCTGTCGAAAGCCTTCTCGAAGTTCACAAACATGAGACGTAGTGGTGAACATATTTCGGCAGACTGCTCTAATATTATCCGTAGGGTATTTATGTGGTCGGTACAAGACGACCCTTTACGGAATGCAGCCTGATAAACTTCGAGAGTGCTCTCGACGACATCACTAATCCTATTGAGAATTACCTTAGCCATAATTTTCGATACGGCAATAAGTAGACATATACCACGCCGATCGCCACAATCCCGAAGCCGCCCTTCTTCGGAATTTTCATAATGACGCCCTCCTCAGATATCTTCCTTTATTCCACACTTCAGTAAAGAGTGGGAGGAGTATATCGGCAGTTATTTCCGGGTCCGCTTTGAGGAGTTCGGTTGGTCTATGCCTGGGGCTTTCCTTCCATACTGCCAAATGGAAATTATCGTCTGGACATGAAGGACTATAATGACGAAGTATATGTGGGTTCAATGAAATTTTATACTATTATTTCAAATACGAACTTTTAAGACGTAATTTTCCATTTTGTTATGGAAGACATTATTTACTTCACTATCCACGAATAATCAAGTAAATCCAACTTACTTGAATTAAACAATTTTATTCAATCAAGGAGGTATTGATTCAATTATAATTATACATAAGTGATAATATTCTCTTATCTTGAAGCTATCCATTACATATGTAAGACATAGCATTTAGAGCTTTAAAATTAATATAATCCTTTGACCAACAGCAAATAATCGCTAATCAAAATTAAGACTTAACCGAATCTAGTAATTGCAATAAACCGTCATATTACAATTAAATGTACCCTTTATAATAAATAAATCGATATTCCTATTTGGATACGGCAGACACGAATATCATATTATGAATTTATGGTAAATGAACATAATGATAGGTCTTAATAGATAGATAATCGTACAAAATATCAGTTGTATCAATAAACACACTAGACTTAGTAAAGATAATTATTGAATTTGAATAAGAATAGACGATAATTGAATATTTGAAGTTCTATACTTGTTGTAAACTTTGAAAAGTAACTAGTAGTTATGTAATATAAAAAAAATAAATAATTTTTTTTTGTTGTAAAGAAATGTGCGTACAACAATTTACATCCGCCATAGCTTGAGTGAGATTTTTTTTTTGAGGATCAAGTGAGAGCAGTGGCGTTTATTTTCCCTTTACCCTACTACAACTGGAGAGAATTGGCTAAATTAAGTATATTTAAGGGATGTTGGCTAGTTGATCAGTTGAAAGGAGACCCTTTCTTAAATGATTTTGACTTTTTCTTGTTATTGATTCGCAGTGACATAGGATGTGTTCAGTCGTCTCTGAGTGTTTAAGATAGAGATGATGTCGGTTTTGATAGACCCATATTTTTGAGATGGTGGTTTACTCCACTGCGGTCCGTTATGAGGCCCATCAGAATACTGATATCCTTCTTACTTAATTTTAAGATTTCCTCCACTTTGTTTTTCTGAGGTATAATTAATTTTTCGGAGATTGATAAACCTGGAAATCTATTCTAGTAGATTCTGTGGTCTTGTTCAATCCACTTTCTAGGCATAAGGCTGGAATGTCCTTTTGATTTTCTGAAGAATGGCTCTGATACAATAATTTTTGTTTCTACACCGTTTTTTGCTAGGCGATGTGTTTCTTTATTTCCCTCAATCTCTAGATGTCCGTGGACCCATACTAAGGTTACTTTATTCCTTTTCCCGAGGATGATTAGGTATCGATGATAGTCCCAAATTAGTCTCGATCCGTGTTTTTTGGATGCTAGTACTTTGAGGACTAACTACCCAATAAGATATGGATAATTTTGTTGCGATCAGTTCTCCTTATATTTTTTAGGATGCATAGCTCCATTGTAATTAGTTCGGACTGGAAGATTGAGGCTTCTTTACCGGGGGATTTTGAAAAAGAGAAGTTAGGACATTTGAATCCGTCTCCAGTTCCATTCGAGTTGTGCGAGACGTCTGTATACCAGATGGTTGATCCCTCTTTCATTTCATGTTGATCAGTATATGACTATTAAGAGGATGTTTGTTCTGTAATACCAGTAGATCATCTTGGCTTGTAGTCCCGATTTACTACCAAATAAACCCCAGGCCTAAACTGCCTTCAGTGCTTTGGCATGAGTCCGTTCTATATGATTGTTCCAGTAGAGTTCGTTATCAAGTATCACACCTAGATATTTCATCTGAAAAGGGTATTGGCGTTCCATTTATAGAAGGAGGTGTAATGAGGATTTTCCTGCTATTCGTCAATGGTACTATTTAAGTCTTACTTGGGTTGATGTTGAAGTTCTTAGACTGACACCAGTTCATTATCACCTCTAAGGTAGATTGTATCCTTTCCGAAATTGTTAGGTCATATTTGCTTCTAATGGTAATGACGAGATCATCGGCATATTCTATTACCTCATAACCTTTTTCTGTTAGACGGTCCAGGAGCTCAGAGAACATATAAAAGTATATATATAATATATACAAGTAAATAAATAAATGGAAGTGGCGATCCTCTCTCTGGGGACAGCCACTACAGTTCTGTGCAGTCAATGTACGTCACACAGATCCGTGGGTGTTATTCGGCTGTTTAGCTCCATTTTATCGTCGCCAATTCTAAATCCTTTTTCTTAGCTGCCGCTATTATGGGTGTCCAATGCACAAAGGACAATTCCTTTGCAGTCTTTGGCCTTTTCGATTTGCCTTACTATATCATGATGGGCAATCTCTGTTGATTTGCGCTTTTGGTAGGCATGTTGATTCATATCAAGACAGTCCTTGTACTAATATGAAGGTCCACTAATTTTTCCATCGTCTGGACGAAGAAGGAGGTAACACTTATGGAGTGATATGAGTTAGGCTAATCAATGGGACGATTCACTGCCTTTAATACAAAGATCACCCTCGCTTTCCTCCAGATTTTTGGGATATAAAGCTGGATTTAAGGATTCTCATAATTATTGGCATTAGGATTTCTAAATCTCTGTTTTTAATGTTATTTTATTTGTTTTTTTTTTAAATAACATCAGCTAAAATTATTCACATGTCCTTAACGCTCTTCAACACGTATATGATCTCGAATCACGGGTTTGATTTGATCAAGAGCCTGTCCCATACAAATGCAAGTATCATGCTCTCATTCTTAATTATGTATGGTTCTGATTCCAACAAAATACAAACCATTTTCTTCAAAGAGCCATTAAAGTAAGCAGATTATATAACCCACATAATATATTACTAACTACACTCTCAAAAATTGCTTATTATTGTCATTTTCACGCGGACAAAGTTGCGGGCGTTTGCTAGTGCTTAATAAAATATTAACTCCTCATACAACAGAAAATTATTTCTCCTTCGAACATATGAGAACTATAGACTTTGAAATTGAAACGAAGCAATGTGATTAAGATGTTGATAAGCAGATTCAAAATCATCCATAACATTCCACTTCCTCTGCCACCTCCTATACAAATGCCTTATATTCAGACAAAAATTGTTCAATTTCCTCGAAAATTATGAAAGCTACAAACTTTAAATTCAGCATTATGCATTTTGCATACCTCGTTCGATGTAACATACAAAAATAACAATTTTCCCCCTCTGCATCCACCACCTCCCATACAAAAGTCTTTATTCACTCTTCGAAGAATTTGAAATAATAAATTTTCCGGTACATTAAACTCTTTCCTATTTCAACTAGAGTATCATATTGTTGCGAGCTAGGGGTTCGCTGGGATTTCAAGTAAAACACAATTCGTTTAAAAATAAGTTATAATTTATTTATTCGCACTTTCACTTAATTCGCACTTTAACTTAATTCGCACTATATGGCACCACCGATATTGTTCTATCGCGTTCTTGTACCGGTTCGCGTTCTTGCACCGGTTCGCGTTCTTTCACAGATGTCGCTGAATGACTGCCTGCTCGCTGAGAGCTACCGTGTTTTTATACCAATTTCCCTAGTTCTCGAAGCTTCCGTCGGGTGTCGTTGGGTATCGTTGGGTGTATGTCTAGACTATACTGGAAGGTTCTAGATCTTTGATTATGGGTTTTTACATATTGGGGGACTATTCTATGAAATTCTGGCATATTCAGGAAAGATCATTGCCAGATCTATAACAATATGATAGCTTTTCTATCTGGCGACTTGGTCGCCTCAATCTGTGAAAGAAACCAACATTCACAAAGAAAATTTTCTGGAAACTGAAGATTACGATGCTAATGCCCGATTTGGCTCATAGTTCCTTCGAAGAAGCGGAATATAGTGATGAATTTATTCAGATAGTAATATGCACACAATTTCAGCGAAACCTGAATACTACACACAAACCATCCAAATACATAACCCTCTATACAACGCACTTATTAACAAATCATTGTTATCTTCTCTGATAATCAAATTCCAGTCAAATCATAAACCAGAGGAACTTGAGTCAAGGAGGCAAGGAGTCATTTCTAACCCATTAACTTCAAGTACTAAAAGGGGTTGAAACCTCAAGTGATAAAGTAGTAGTAACTAAGTGTTTGTTGGAAATGCTCCACTATGAAGTGGATGTGCGAATTGAAAAAAGAAAAAAAAAAAGAAACAAAGTTCACGTAAGCTAGACGTTGAGAGAATACCATACAATCCGGCACTCAAGTGCTATTACGAGAAGAGGAGGGTCAAGAATTCAAGCATATTCAACAAGCCCCCAGGAAAATAAAAATAAAAACAAAGGATAAAGGTGAGCGCGCTGTTAGGAAGGTTGCACCTACATTTATGTGCTACTGTACGCTAAGAAAATTTATTGCAACAACGAAATTGTTTCCTCCACGCAACCCACCTAGAATATAATGGAAAACAATTTACCAATGCATTATGTGTATATTCGTTTTTCATATAATACGAGTTTAGATACTTTGAAACTTTTCGATGATGGTTTTCGACGATTGAAACTTTTTTTTTTATAGAGATTTAAAAAGTGATTTTCTAAAATTTTCCACACGCAAATTATATGCAATTTTCTTGTCAATAAGAAAAGAAAATCGAAACGGTGAACTCATCGTCTCTCGGAATTGTCTTCTGTCGAAAATGTCTGCCATCAGTTTTAATGCACTTTGCCAGTCTTATACGTATGCTCCATTTAGCAATTCTAATGTATGACACATTTTCAACAGGATACGATACATCTATGTATGTAGGTATATAATATGGTGAAATTCGAAACTTTCAATCTGCCACGTACATTTCGGTTCGTACGGCACTCGAACTTAGAAACTCTGTAAGGTGCACAAGTGCATTTCTACATTATACGATATATTTCAGAAAATGCAAAATCTTTTCCTCGCTCGCAACGTTTGCACAAACTCATACATGAGATATTCAAAGATGCTCAATATTCTTATAAATTGTTTGACACATCTTCACAAGATAATGTTCTCAGGTTTCTGTTTCAAAGTTGAATTTAAATAAGGATATATTAGAATACTAGCGTATATATTTTTACTCGAATGCACAAATTCAAAACTTTTGCTGTTATACATCAGTGACACAACTTTGCTCACCTGCTTTGCTTTATTTCGCAAGTTTTTCAAATATGTCCTTTGAGCTTTTTCGACCTAAATGACGCGATTAAATAGAAATATTTTCTTTGGAACGTATTAGCAACAAACTTATTAATTGCTATTTTTGCGACAACTGTCATATTCGTTCTGCAAAGGAGTTTTCTATTTGAACTAACTAGAGTGGAAAAGAAAATTTTGAAGAAATTTTAATATTCTGAAAGTGTTTCATTTATCGTTGATTTGAAAGGGTTTTAAGAGAAATCTTTGCGTTTCATAGAACGTTGCTAGCTGCTTCTACCCATACCATCGTAAGATTATCTCCAAAGCTCAAAAAAAGTTTCTTTGGTTTTCAATGTTGGGCATCAGATTTTCGAAAGTCGCCAAGATTTGTTTATTCCTTTCGCCTCGTGCTCAACTGCTCGCTTCGATATGCAACAAGATGAACCATCCTGACGTCTTTCTTGAGGATTATAATCCACTGGTTTCCCTAAAGTGTGACCGATCCTTTGACACTTTCGCCTTTGGATAACATTTTCATTACTTATTGTGGAAGGGTTGTTAGCCCTTCACACAACCCTCTTTTCACGAATTTTTCATTTATTCATAGATTGAGGTGACCAAGGTATATCTCAATCAATGCCTATTTTAATTTGTCCAGTTGGGCTCCAAAGTTCATCGTTGGAGATCACTTCCAGTCAAATTATCCCTAAAATGCGTCGGAGGCATTTGTACAACCAGGTCTGTAGTCGCAAGTACAGCAGAGGTTAGATGTTGTTGCATGACTGGAGTGGTCACCGGCGACAGCTGCTAAATTTATAAAATCATTAAATCATCAATAATATTGAAGTATGAGCAGTACTAGATGGCGTTGTTTCTTCCTCCTTCCCAATAGATTTTGGCGTCTCTCAAGGCTCTCTCTTATCTCCAACTATTTTCTTAGTTTTCATCAATGATTTTCTGCCATCTACTCTCAATCCAATCCATAGTTTTGCAGATGACAATACTTTAGATATCACATATGAATTTAACTCTGCTGCGGAATCAAACAAGCACTCTATTGCTTCTAATTGCAGAACGCAGATTTAACTTGATCCTGAAATGGGGCAGGAGAAATAGACTAGAGTTCAACGCCTCCAAAACACAAGCCTGTCATCTATCCCTTAAATGTGATGTTGCAGTATTATCTAACAATGTGGCGTTTGGCGGCGCACAAATTTTGCACTTCTGATAATTTCACTCTTCTAGGCGTTAAAATTAATGACCACCCGAATTGGGCCCAGGTCATTTCTGATGTTGCCTTCGACGCCTCTAAACGTCTGGGTATTCTCCGGAAGTGCAAAAAATATTTCACGCCGAACGACCTCGCAACCATATATAAGGCATACATTAGACTACGTTTAGAGTACAACTTGCATGTTTAGGCTGGGGCACCCAAAACACACCTCGCGTTGCTCGATAGTATTAAAAAACAAGCGTTCCGACTGATTGGAGACGAGACCATCACATTTTCTATCGATTCTCTCGAGTATCGCAGAAATGTCGGAGTATTTCGCATTTACTATCGATACTTCCATGGTAAACGCAGTGCGGAACTAAGCGCACACATCCTTTCCCCGGGATACTCTTCAAGTTAAACGGTCGCACGATTACACTGTTGAAATATTGCCTTCTCGTACATTAAAATTTAGGCAGTCATTCATTTCTCGAACTTCAAAACTTTGGAACACATTACCAGCCAAAGTGTTTCCCAACAAGTACAACTAGCAGTGCTTCAACCACCGTCAATTTCATCCTTCTCAATTTATGTTAGCTTGTTATACTCTAGATGAAATCTGAGAGTATATTGTGTTTGCCTTACCGTTTGTAACGCTAAGAAGTAATGCTCGCACAGAGCTGCCAATGGTACAGAAATATTTGTTGTCTCTCAAAAACCTCGATTCCAAGTTGCTGTCTGTCTGTCTGTCTACAACATAACTCTCGAACGCTTTGAGTTATCGTGCTGAAATTTGTTGTGTGTCATTTTTAGCAAAAAAGTAACTTTAAGTTCGTGAACGGGCCACATCCCATCACTCCTTCTCCCCCTTCCCAAACAAATTTCATGAAATTTCGAAATTTAAAGAAATTGATTTTTCTCCGAAACTATTTCAGCTATTGACTTGAAAATTAGGTCATAATACAATGATATAAATGTCATTAACCTCAAGAAATATTGATCAATCATATTGCAAAATTAAAGTATTTCGCCTGTGCTTATGCAAAGAAAAGAATCATCATTTTGTAATTTACTTTATGCTGGGAATAAATGTTTAAAAAATTATTTTTCTTCGAAGCTATCGATTTGAAAATTTGAACAAAGTACCCGTAAATACCATTAACGTCGATTTTGGTTTAATCCCTATACTCCTTCTACCCCCTTCTATAAAAATGCAAAATTAAAACTAGAAAAAATTTAAACTTAAAATTCTGCCAGATTTTATTTATTTATTTAATTATTTAGCAAGTCGAGTCGAGCCCAGAATTATGATTGATGATTATGATTGATCCTTACTCCTTCTACCACCTCCCATACAAATGCAAAATTTTCAAAAATGCATTTATTCGGTTTGCATTGCAACTAGCAAAGCTAAATGAACCAATTTTTGTCATAATTAATTTTATTATAATTGCAACTAATTTTGGAAAAACTATCAATTTTACCTCACTCCTTCTACCCCCTCCCATACAAATTTTACGTAATTTCGGAATTTCAATTAAATTAGTTTTCTTCAAAACTGTCAAAGCTATCAACTTTAAAATTTGAGAAAAGTATACTATTTTAAATATGATTGATGTCAAAAAATTTGGTTTTTTTATATTCCTTCTACTTCCCCTCCCATACAAATGCAGAGTTTTGGGTAAATGCATTTAACCGATTTTTATAGAAACTAGAAAAAGTAGAAACTTGAAATTTTGCCAGAATTTGTCCCTTAATAATTGTAATAAATGCTAAAAAAATATCGCCTTCACCTCACTCCTTCTACCTCCTCCCTTTACAAATTTTTTTACCGCAAGTTCAAGAAAAGTTTTCTCCTTCGAACATATGAGAGCTATCAACATTAAAATTGTAAAAAATCAATGTGATTAGGATGTTGATAAGCAGATTCAAATCATCCAAAATCTCCCACTTTCTCTGCCACCTCCCATACAAATACCATAAATTCAGACAAAAATTGTTCAATTTTCTCGAAAATTATGAAAGCAAGAAACTTTAAATTCAGCATGAAATATTTTATATACTACGTTCAGTGTTACATACAAAAATTACAAACCTCCCCCTCTGCTTTTACCACCTCCCAAACATTTCATAATAAGGGGAGCCAAAAATATAACTGCTTGGGAATGGGATAATGATGATGCAATGGTGCTACATCCCATGTCGAGCCTTGGCTTCCCGGTAGCATCTCCTCCAGTTGTCTCGATCCAACCGCATCCTCCAGTTTGAAAAATCGAGAAGCGATCTGCAATCTGCGTCGACTGAGTCCTCCTACTGTTTTCGTGGCTTTCCCTGCGGTCTTCAGCTTTGCCCTTGAGCACTCGTTTCGGGATTCCAGCCCATTGTAGTTTGCGCAGTTTGATCACGATAGATGCTGGTGGATCGTCAAATAGTTGATACAGCTCATGATTGTATCGAATTCGCCAATCATCTCCTTCCTTAAGGAGCAGGTACACCTTCCGAAGAATTTATCGCTCGAATGTGTCGATTAACTTCTCCGACATCCGCGTCAAATTCCACGTTCCGCAGCACAGGACGAACTAATATCTTATAGATTCGTACTTTATTGTTTCTATGGACATTCCTTGATTTAATTATGGATAGGACCGCATAAAATGCTTTGTTACCTGTTATGATTCTTCTTTGAATTTCATGTTGCTCATTGCGTCCTTTGTGGGAAGTGCTCCCAGGTATACGAATTCATCCACATGCTCGAAGTTGTATTCGTAGTAATGTAATGTTCTGTCTTTCTGGGACAGTCCTTCGTGTCAGAGCCATGTATTTAGTTTTCGCTTCATTAACTCTGAGCCCTACTTCGCTCGCTGCCAACTCCAAATCCTGTAATACCTCCTTAATGCAAAGTATTGATCGGGCCAGAATATCCACGTCATCTGCGTACGCCACCAACTGTGCGGATCTTACGAGTAGCGTACATCTTGTGTCCACTGAGGTTACTCAAGTTGCATTCCTGACGCTCGGTGAGACGTTGTCAGCGTTTCACTCAACCCCCAACCTGGAGGACTAGTCTGGATGACAGTTCCGATTAGAGGCACGGAACACTCGCCTTCACCCTTCTCCGTCTGCTGTTTTGAACAAAACACTCAGTGGCCACCGCGGGGAGGTGGTGATAGGATTCAGTAGCAGAGCTGTTGATGTTATGTACAGTGGGCTTTTCACAGAATTTATGCTGCGTCATGTACCAGATCACGATTACGCTCTGTGACCCTTACTACCATTCGCCCACCTATAAGCATGGGCAAACTACATGGAATAAGCATGTGCAAATTGTGATGCGTAGGTTACCATGGGAACTTGCGACGTTTCTTCGATATTCGTGTCCTATAGATTTTCTTCAAAATTGAATGATGAAGTCGAATTTTTTGATGCGAATAATACACTGAATATATAACACATACATGCAAAGAAAGAGAAATTTTTTGATTCTAAGAAATTTTGTATGTGAAGTGGTGGAGGGGGTGACGATATTGAACTAATTTTTTTCACATCATGCTAGAGTTGCTATCAAAATGTTTTAAACAAAATTTAGGATTCAAAAATTTAATAGATACTGAGAAAATTAGTGTATTGGATTTAATGAAATTGTGTAGTTTGCATGGGAGGTGGTAGAAGGAGGGGCGGGTTCTTAATGACTTTTATAGAAATAACTGTAAACATCATTTAATTGACATAGTTTAAATTGAGATCAGTAGCATTCATACTTTTTAGGAAAATCGACATTTTGTGAAGTTGTTGAATTGTGTTAAATTGTATGGGAGGGGGTGGAAGGAGTGATGCTTATATTTATTGCATAATAAATATTTATTGCATGATAAATATTTATTGCATAATTTCAGCTCGATAACTTTGATACGTTGAGGCTGCCGTGGCGTAGCGGGCAGCGTGCTTGCTTTTCAGTCAATAGGTCGTGGGTTCGATTCCCACTCCAGACGGGATTTTTTTAAGCACGAATTTTTTAGTTGCTACGGTTTAAAATTGAAACAGTTCCACTTCAAGAAGGCCAAGATAGTCAGTAGATGGTTTTTGTTCGCTTTATATCATTTAGTCCCCCATAACATCTGCAAATATTTGTTAGTAGCAGCCAGTACAACTGAAAAATATACCAGCTTTTCCACTCGTTACGGTTGTTCTCACTCCTCTTCCCCTACCTTCCTAATCCCATTTCTTCCTTCCATGACTGTGTTTGTGCATTGCACATAAAGGCCGAAATTGCCTATAACACAGGTCATTCTGTAAAAAAAAACGTAATAAGTAAATTGGTTTATAGAATTTCATAAAAAAAATGCAGTTTGTACGGGATGGGGAGGACTCGAATAATTTTTATACATCAGATTGAAATTATTATAAAAGTAATATACTCCAAATTTGAGATCAATAGCTTTTATGCTTTTTGTAAAAATCCGTTTATTATCGAATTGCGAAATTGTGTCATTTTGTGTGGGAGGGGGTAGAAGAGGTGGAGGGATTTGGCCCGTTCACGAACTTGACCTTACTTTTTTGTTAAAAACCACGTGTACAAAATTTGAACTTTCTAGCCCAACGCGTTCTTAAGCTAGATAGGACACGGACAGATAGACGGACGGACGGACTTACATCCGGTTTTGAGATTTTTGAGTGATTATATGAACTTCTGTATCATTCATTTTTTTCTCTGAGCGTTCTTTCTTAGCGTTATAAACTTTGTGGCAAACTTATAATACTCTCAGATTTCATCTAGAGTATAAAAACACAAGGTATACGACGTATATAACAGCGTATACCACCGTATATAGCCCTAATACGAGACGGTATACACTTTGCTAGGCAATGTGCAGAATGAGCCGCATACCCGAGGACAACAGTCCTAAGTATAATCACACAACAACACGGATTTAACGCATGCCGCAAATACTCGCAGCTTTCTGCGAAAGGAGATTTCTCTTAACCGCCACAAAGGGGAAAGGATACTGAAGTCCTAACAAGCTTTATTTATACGCGCCTCAATACCCTTTTCGGCTTCGCCGCCCATACTGACAATGCCAAGGTAAATGCAATCTACTGATGCAACATTTTTTTCGGATTTCAGGTAAACCAGGCATCACGCTCATCGAACACATGGTTAATTTCTTCTGCATAAAAGGATTAAAGTGTGAAATTTTTGAATGTTTAGCGAATAAATGTTATTGCGCTATTTATTTTACAATCCACCCATGTTCCCATAGTTTTTCTGCTGGAATCACATATCTCTAAATTAATATTAAATCTTCATCTTAATTTCGTTGAAATTAGGCAATTTTTATTAAAATTAAAGCTAAATCATTCACTTTATGGCAAACACTACCGAACTGGATCGTAAAAAGAAAACTCTTTTAACTACACTTACCGCCGCATAATCAACTCCGATGGGAGAGAAAACGTTCTCTATTTACGAAAACTATTTCCATAATGAAAATAATAACTCAGTGAAAAACTTTTCCATTAAATTATTCAAAACACTTGACGGATCTAAAAATTCAGTAACTTAAGCGGTAAACAGTCGCCAGACGGTTAAAAAACTTTCGCAAAAAGATGGAAAATTTAAAGTGTGGAAAAATATACTTAATTTTTATTTTCACGTCTTTGAAATGAAGTGAAAAGAAAAAAAGAAAAGAAAAGAAAACATCGCACTAGTCTCGAAAGTTAAAATGTTGTAATATAATATCGAACAAGGTTTAGAGATGATTTCAAGCAACTAGAAGAGAAATTGATTTACATTTTCTTTACAAACTTAGATACCAATGTTTAAGAAGAAGAGAAAAAAAACTATTTATGATACTATTTTAAAGCATATAAAGTTGAAAACTTTGTGGGTGGATTTTATTTAAATTTTTCAGTTTCGTGCTTCAAATTGTTTAGGGTACTTATATATTTAGTTCGGGGTACTCTGTTGAAACGTGATTTAACTTTAAAGTTTTTTTTTCGAGAAGGTTCCGTGGCAATGTGGTGGAACACATTGCCACGGAATCTTCTCGAAACGTACTGGCTATTACATTGTAATTTAGACATTAGTTAAATTGCTAGAATGTGTTGAGAATTGAACAATTTTTGGTTATTATTTTGCTTTCTAGAAGGCATTAATTAGAGTTGTACTAGTTGAAGATTTAAATGGAAATAAGTTATGATCGAAACTCTAATTTAGTGATTTCCGTTCCAAGCAACAAAAGAATTTAAGCAACTTGCAGCTATGAAGAAAAAACTCTTTTTGTTACTTGCATATTGCTTATACAGATTATATTTTGAGTATCAATCATGAAATCTAATTTGATTTGAATCTACATCGATTAAATCGACTTCTGGTCCCTTAAAACCGTGGAATAGATGAACCAGTTGTCTTCTACATGGCACGATCTGGAGAATCTTTCTTGAGTTTTTTTAAGGCACTAAGTATAACTTAGGGGGCCGCCCTTTAATGCATTGTACAGTTATGTCGGTATAGGGAGAGGATGTAATTTGGTAGTGTTATGGGATTTTTGGGGGTGAGAGACGGAAATGGCGAAATTTTTTAAGCACTGCAGGTTATACTTGCTTGGAAATATGCTAGCAGACAATGCGGTCTAAAGTCTGGACGTTTGGTAAATGAATGTCTAAATTTCACTGGTTCAACTCAAGGATATTTACTTGTTGAATTAACATTTAAGGGATTAATGGGAACCTCAGGGAGTGATGTATGTTTCGTTTGCGATCAGGTGCAAAGTTTCAAGGTTATCACAAAACCTTATTCGAACCGTGTGCCAATTGAACTAGAACTGTTTCCCAAAACAATTCCACTGCTGAAAATACGATGAGTTGAACACAAGTGAGATTATTGTAGAAAGCAATTGGATAGAATTAGATGTCACCCGACAGAATTTACATGAAACTTTGCATATAATAATTATTCAGACTATCCAAAAATTTGGAATGGAGTCACAAAATAATCAGGGAAAAACTGAATTTAAATCAAATGATTTAATTGGGAATGCATGAAAAGTCAAAAATAGTATTTAGATTCCTGAAACTTTGTAGAAGAAAATTGCGCTGCAAAAAAATGAAACTACCTTTGAAAGTCTGGGAATCAAAATCGAAAGGTCAAACAATTCAAAACACTGGTGGGAAGCAGTAAATAAATTGAAAAATATAAAATTTATATGTGGGAGTAATGTAGTTTCAGCTGAGTTCGTAAACTATTTCACGCAACTATTAAACCCTCTTATTTGTTATGCCAGATTGGAATGTTTCTATTCTCGATAATCCTATAGATTTGGAGGAAATACGTGGGGTACTGTTAAATGCGCCAAATGGAAAGGCACCTGGTTCGGATAGTATCCCCATGGAGTTCTATAAATATGCGCCCGATAGTACAATCCATAATATTCAAAAAAATTAAATGAAATTTTTAATAGTGGCAATGTACCAGATTCGTTTCAAAAAGCTATCATCTTCCCGCTTAATAAAAAAAGCGACGTAAACTCTGCGGAAAACTATGAAGGCATAACTTTTCTGAATTCCATGGCCAAAATATTCATTGGAGTGCTTTTAAACGGACTGAAGATCTGGGTCGAAAATAACAAAATTTTAAAGAGTCGACTTTCACAAGGGGTATACTGTAGATATTTTTAGCTTAATAAGTATTGCCCATCTGAAATAGAATGGAAGTGGCAGGAAACTCTATGCGTTCTTTGTTAACTTTAGAGCAGCCTTGACATTATTGACAGGAGTGCTTTGTTTTTTAAGCCATACAATCAAGGACTCTCGAAAAAGATTGTAAGTACTTTAAGGTCTGTAGATAATGTCATCCGAGATAGTGGTTTGTGATGATAGGTCCGTTTTAAATGAGTTTACAGCCAATAGCCTTTAGGAGTAACGCTGTCTGCCCAGACCTGTTCTTTTTTCACTTTTTGAAGTGAAACCTTAAGTACGAGCATATTGGTTTTTGAGTTATGCGTTATTGCCTTATGCGTTACCGTGACCTTTTTGTATGGTAAAGAGTCCGCTAGGGTATAGTCTAGTAGGTAGTGTGTGGTTTTGTAATGCGAAGGTCGTGAGCTCAAATCCCGGTCGGCGCAATATATAATTCCGGCACATTGCCTGCTTGAATATACCTTGGTCACCTCAATCTAAGAAAATGAAAAATTCGTAGAAAGAGGGTTGTGCGAAGGGCTAACAACCCTTCCACAATAAGTAATGAAAAATGTTAAGGAACCGGAATATCAGGAGGCCAAGGTCCGATTTGGGCTGTAGCGCCATTGTAGAAGTGTAGAAAGAGTTCGTGGGAGTGAAAGACGATTGAAGATTTCGCTGGGCTGCTGGATGTGGGCGCGCGGATTGCGGCTAATGCGGGAATCATGAGCCTTGGGTTTTTGAAATCTTTTCAATCAATCTCAGGTAGCTCAATGTTAAGTTCATTGATGCTGAGTAATCCGACATTTCTGCGATGCTCGCGGGACTCAATGAAAACCGTAAAAGTTTTATCTCCAATTATTTGGTGTGTTTTGGTTGCTCAAGCCTATAAATGAGAATTGTACGCCAAGAAAGGTCGAATGAAGACCTTGCAGATAGTAGCTTAGTCACATTTTTTACATATACGAAGAATACCTTGGCGTTTGGAGGCGTCAAGGGCAACATCAAAGATCTGATTGCTCCAATCGAGGTAAGTTTTTAATTTTACGACTAATAGGATAAAATCATTTTGTGAAGAGCAATGTTGTACGCCATTAAAGGCAATATTATTATAAAGGAAAGTTAACAGGAATGAGTTTTAGCTGCATTGAAATTTACCCAATTTTTCCTGCCCCATTCAGTAGTATGTCCAGGTCGAAGTTTAGCGATCCGAATAACTCCCTGTGTTTGAAAGCAACAGATTGCTTGTGATATTCCGCAGAAGAGTCAAATTCAAAAGTGTTATCGAAAGTATTATCAACTGCGAAATTATAGTAAAAGAAAACATAACAGGACTACGATATTCTATATGAAAGAGAAATTTTTTGATATTAACAAATTTTGTAGGGGAAGTGGTGGAGGGAATGACGACATTGAACTAATTTTTCCACATCACGCTAGAGGCGCCATCAAAATGTTTTACACAAAATTTAAGATTCAAAAATTTAATAGGTACTGCAATAATTAGTGTATTATATTTAGTGAAATTGTGTAGTTTGTATGGGAGGTGGTAGAAGGAGGGGCGAGTTCTTAATGACTTTTTCAGAAATTACTATAAACATCATGCTTTTGATATGTTTTAAATTGCAGATCAGTAGCTTTCATACTTTTCAGGAAAATCGAATTCATGTACAATTGTGAAATTGTGTCAGATTGTATGGGAGGGGGTAGAAGGAGTGAAGCTAATTTTATTTTTGATCTTGCAAGTTACTTAAATTTTATTCATACTGCGTACATTTGATCGCGCCTTGTGGAAGAGAGTTGTTTCTGTCCGATGTCCTTGTAGGGGATCTTTTCAGGAGTTCGATTAGAAATTTGATTAGAGTATTTCATGAAAAAGAGCAGTTTGTATGGGAGTTGGTGGAAGGGGAACGGGAGGACTCAAATAATTTTTATATAGAAGATTGACATCATAAATCATAAAACTAACAAATCAAAAATTTCAGATCAATAGCTTTAATACTTTACGCGCAAATCCGTTTGTTGTCGAATTGCGAAATTGTGTTATTTTGTATGGGAGGAGGTAGAAGGGGTAAAGCTAATCGTCCATTTTTTTTAGGTCTTACAAATAATTCTAAATAAATATTAAGTGCACAATTTCAGCTTGATAAATTTTATACGCTGGTTCAGAACATTTCATGAAAAAGTTCATTTTGTATGGGAGGTAGTGGAATGGGATGACTTAAATAATTTGTATACAATAGATTAAAATCACCATAAAAGTAATATACTCCAAATTTCAGATCAAAAGATTATACAATTTTCGAACAAATCCGTTTATTGTCAAATTGCGAAATTGTTTTTAGAGTTGATAGCTCTCATATTCTCGAAGGAGAAATGCTTTTCTTGAACTTCTAATGAAGAATTTTGTATGAGAGGAGATACAAGAACAGGAGCGCTTTTGAAATTTTTTGTAGTATTTATTGTAATTATTACGGAATAAAATCTGGCGAAATTTTAAGTTCCTACTTTTTCTCGTTTAATGGAAATTAATCTAAGGCATTTACTAAAACTTCGTACTTGTATGGGAGGGGGTTGAAGGAGTATACGGATGAAAATAATTTTTTCTCGGGTTGACGATATAAGCATTATTGTATAATACATCGCTTCGGGATTGATTTCGAAAATGGATAAAATCGACAACATTTTTTCTTCGCGAGCAAGGTCCGTTAAAATGATAACTTGGAGTTTTTAAGATTTCTGATACCGAAAATTGAAAACATAAATTAAATTTATAAATTTTTATGGAAATATTTGGAGGTATAGGGTATAAGTAGAAAATTTGAAGAGGTGAGGTTCCTGAATAAATTTTAGGATAGTTGGGTTTTAGGAAGGGCATGTCCCCTTGGACCTATTACACCTTGGTACTTTTGCTGATTTGACGAATTTAACAACGTTTTGTATTTTAGTTTATAAATTTCAATCCCTTTTTTGGACAAACATCCGATTAAACTTGACATACTCTAACACTAATAATATAGGATAAAAGTATACCTCAAAATCACAATTATGAACGTTATAATAACATACTATTAAACCATATAATATGTAGCTTAATCTTTATTTCTGTAATCATCTGTAAATTTCTATAAAAGCAAAAAGTATTTACTACTACACTACTACACTTTATATCCTTAATAAAGCGTATCGTGAAAATTATTTTCTACCATTTCTTTCTTTTGCTTTCCTCGTTTAAAGTTTAATCCCTTGGATTATGATTTCGAATAAAATCATAAAAGTTGTAATTCTTAACGACCACTGAAAAATTCCGGGGAAAAAAGTGAAACATTCCATATAGCTTCCTCTTTTTCCTATGCAGGGCTTCTTTATCCGATATAAATTCTGGTTCAAGGATTCTGATGTTTTGTTGTGGCTGGTTTTAAGATTTATTTCGTAGTATATTCAGTCGAGATAGTAGATATTCCCGTGTTTGCAACAGATGTGTACCTACAATCTGCTGACATACTTGTACTTACTTGTATGTCGTTTGCTCTGCAACTTTGTAAACAATTTATTTGTTACGTAAGAGTCCAGGTGTCCAATTTATTGAAACATTTTATAAGGTCATTTCTTTTGTTTTCGGGTAGGGTGGCTGTTGCTTACATCAGTCCACCTAAATTATTCTGCCCTTAAGTAATTCTGATATAATGCTGTTGGCATTAAGACGGTTATTTATATTTAAGATGTAATTTGGGCACTTTATTTTGAGTTATTTATAATTATGACTGTTTTAAAAAGATGTTAATAATTATTATCGGTTAAGAGTACGCTATTGATACATTATTCCGATAAATTTATTTTCTACTGGAAAGAAAACAGGTAGCATAAAAAGTTTATAAGAGCTGTATATGTCTTCAAATTTAAAAAGAAATGTTCCAGATATTAATTGAGCAATAAATATTAACAGCTATATACTGTAAAGTTTATGCCATATCATTAATTCACATTTGCTTGAAACTTTTATTCAATTTTCCCAATAACTTCCAATTAATAACAATTAAGAGTAACAACTCAATTAGTTGTCTAACAAAATAATCCAGAACTTTAGGTAACAAAAAACTTTAATAATGGAGTCAAATTATCTGGCACCCTATAATGTGCGTAAGTTTATGAACTGCCTAAATCAACACGATACAAAGCTCTAACTATATTTTTTTTTATACCATTCCAGCACGAAACCTACACAAATGTTTAAAATTTAATTAGCCCCGGTATACACCCTCCAATTATTTATGTGAATATTCAAGTCGATGAAAGCGGGAAAAGTTCGATTACGTAATGTGTTTTCGATATGCTGACGAGAATCCTTCCTGTATATAGTCAGTGCTGGCTAAACTATGGGCATACCAGGACTTTTTCGATTATTTTCACTACTTGGCTAAATTCGATTTTCATCTTATCTAAAATCTTGCGTGCTGATAATTTTAGATATGTAGTACGACGGAGCGAGTAAATTCTACTACTATTTAGCTTCCGGAATCGAAACCAAACAAAGTCCATTAAATTTTAATGAAGTGTTCGGTTTCGTTGAGTTTGCTGCTGGAAATTTTCGGAAAGTTTGGTTTTTCTGGTGTACTACTCGTATGATATTCGTAGCATTATAAGGTTGTTGTGAGTTCAATTTTGTTGTGTAGATTGTTAGAGTTCGATATGTTTAGTAACATAAAATGAAAATGTATTTTTGAAATTATAGCCATGGAATAAATAAAAAATATTAACTTTCTTCAATTTAATTTAAAGAAATAGTACTAATTTCTAGTCTCGTGAATTTTTGTAAAAACACTGATTTTAATATTCAAAAGAAGAATATCATACGTATTTCAATTTACTAACTATTCGAGGACTTTTAGGAATATTCTGGCAAGAAGTGGTCTGCAACGACGAACTTTCGAGTACATGGACAGACTAAAATAGGCAGATTCAAAGGCGGAAGTGGCAGTAGATCGGTCACTCTTAGGGAAAACAGGCTCATTATTATTATTCTTAAGGAAGACGTCGAGTTGGTCGATCATGTAGCACATGAAAGTGAGCAGCTAAGCAGGAGGCCAGAGGAATAAACAAGTCCTGCCAATAATTAAAAGCCGATGCTCAGGATCGCGCATTGTGGAAGAGAACTGTTTCTGTCCTATGCCCCTATAAAGTGTCTTAACGGGAATTTGATTGACTGAACTATATATTTATTGGAACGGTAACATTCAAGAATAAATAAAGAGAACTACCAAAACCTTCTTATCTCTTTGATTTTACTTTATTATTTTAATAATAAAGTATTGTGATCGACTTGGGAAAAAACAAAATTTGATACCCTGAAATTTTGTTTTTTCGCGTTTCATAACTAAATTAGCCTAAAAGTGCAGAAAAAAAATCCGTCTGTCTGTACGCCGTCCGCCGTACGCCGACGTGTACGCGCAGCGCACATTAACTCCCAAATCCTTAAAGATAGAAAGTTCATTTTTGGAAGGATTGTAGATAGTTGCGAATCTCAAGCGGATACCCATTTTGGGGGGTGTACGGCTTCAGGGGGAGGTGGGGGGAGCACATAATCCGAAAAATACGAATTCAAATATCTCAACCATGGTAACAGCTAGGAAGCTAAAACTCAACATACATATGGAAGGGTTTGTGGGATAACTTTTAAAAATAATTTAATTTTTTTATCCGTTGGGGTGCGAAAAGGGGGGGCTAAGAACCAATTGTAAGCCGAATTTTTTTTCAAATGATTATATCTTCGAAATCACTTACCATAAAAAATTTACATTCGAAGACCATTAAGGTGGCATATAGGTCCACTAGAATCAGTTTAGGTAAAACCTAATTATTGTAAGGGTCAGGGGGGGTGCAAAATAAAATACATAAAAATCAATATCTCGGCTATTTACTAAGCTATGTAACTGAATCTTAGAACCTATATTAAGCTATACTAGAGAAATACGAGAAAAATATAACATTTGGACAAAATGGTAGTGGGGGGAAATGGGGAGCATTTCAAAAATGATGCACTTTCCAAAATTTCAAACCGTTATAATTCAAAATTGAGTACAGACATCAAACTAAAATTTTGTCAAATTGTAGAACTAGGTAGTTTTTAAATTTGGTAAAAATTGTACGTCGGGTGGTGTAACCAAAAATGTCGAAAATTTTGAGTAATTTTTTAAGGGCTCTGGTGAAAGATACAAAATTCAAATTTTCCATGTGGATACATCTATTTGTTGTACATACAGAAAAATTAATAAAAATTCCACAATTGTTATGCACCGACCCCGCTGGTCTACCGTGCACAAGGTGTTTCATGTGCAATGAAAAAACCACATAAACTGAAAATTTTTGAATGAAATTTGAAGGTAGAAACTTGAAAACTTGCGAAATACATTAAAAAAAAAATTTTTAAGAGAATGAAATATTAACTCGTCGAATACCTTGGAAGCTTCTACTCCCTCCCATACAAAATGATTTTTTCGACCATTTTTAAGAAATTAATTATCACCTAATTAGTAAAAGCTATCAATTTGAAATTTTGCACAAAATCATTTAAAAATAGTTGAAATAGAACTGCGTCAAAATTTTTGAGATCACACTTGCCGTTCTACACCCTCCCATAAAAAAGTATGATTCCGACCAATTTCAATAAAACAACTGCTAACAAACAAATTAAAAGCTACGAACTTGAAATTTTGTACGAGCACCTTAAAAGAGAAAAAAAAAGAAAATTGCGTCACAAATTTTGCGATTCCCCTACCTCTTTTACACCCTCCCATACAAAATTATTTTTTCGACCATTTTTAGGAAATCACTTATCAGCTAATTCTTAAAAGCTACCAATTTCAAATTTTGCACAAAAAATTATAAAAATAATTGAAATGATATTACTTTAAAAGTTTTGCAATCACGCTTGCCCTTCTACCCCTCCCATATAAAAGTATCATTTCGACCTATTTCATTGAATTAACTAATAACCAACAAATTGAAAGCTACGAACTTGAAATTTTGTACTAGCACACTACAAGAGAAAGGAAATAAAATTTCGTCCCAAATTTTACGATTCCCTTGTCTCCTCTACTCCTTCCCATACAAATGTTTGGTTTCGTGAATGTAAAATACACCGAATCCTATGAAAATTCTATGCAACTTCGTCTATGAAACTGACATTCTATACAGAGAATATTGGACGTAATTCAAGCAATCAATTAAAAAACTATTAACATCCACCCACTCATAAAAACTCAAACTTGCATAAATAAACGATCGAAATATTGATTATATGTACTGGAGCTTTTGAACGTTTCCGCAAAGTGTTAAATTGACAATTGCCCTGCCCAAGAACCCCTTTCACTTAGTCTTCCCTAACCACTCTAACCTGCATATTGACTTTGACATACGCAACTTGTCCCAAGAATAGTAAAGTTTCGCCCGACTTGTTGGCAGTTTATTTATACTTTAGATGAAACCTGAGAGTATATTGTGTTTGCCTTACCGTTTGTAACACTAAGAAATAATGCTCACACAGGTTACAAAATTATTTGTTTTCGCTCGAAAACCTTGATTCCGACAATTGCTTTGAGCTATCGTGCTGAAATTCGTTATGAGTCATTTTTAGTAAAAAAAAACTTTAAGTTCGTGAACGGGCTACATCCCCCGAATCTTTCTACCCCGTTCCTCGAAACTGTTTAAGCTATCGACTTGAAATTTGGGTCAAAGTATAATGATGTAAGTATCATTAACATTACAAAATCTTGATGTAATCCCAAAATATTGATATGTGGTGTAATTAATTTTTTCGATTTTCATTGAAACTAGCAAAGCTAAGAAGACGAATTCTTACCACAGTCAGTTTTATTATAATTTCAATCTGTTTTGAAAAAAATTATCAACTTCACCTCCCTCCTTCTACACCCTCCTATATAAATTTCACGAAATTTTGAAATTTTAATTAAATTAATTTTTTTCGAAACTGTCAAAGCTATTTATTTGAAGTTTTGTGGAAAGTCTAATAATAGAAATATTATTGGCGACAAAAAATTTTGATTTGATCCGTATGCTCCTTCTACCCCTTCCCATACAAATGCCTAATTTAGGTAAATGCAGTTCGAAAATCGATTTTCATTAAAACTAGAAAAAAAACAAACTTAAAATTTTGCCAGAATTTGTCCCTTAATAATTGTAATAAATGCAAAAAAATCATCAGCTTCGCTTCACTCCTTCTACCACCTCCCACATAAAGAAAAGCATTTCTCCTTCAAGCATATGAGAGTTATCGCATTTGAAATTGGAACAAAGCAAGCTGATAATGTTGATAAGCACTTTCAAAACTATCTAAAACCCACCACTTTCACTGCCACCTCCTATATAAATGCCTCAATTTCAGGAAAACTATGCCCCATTTCGTTGAAAGTAATGAAAACTACAAACTTTAAATTCAGCATGAAACATTTTGCATGCTACGATCGGTGTCAGATACAAAAATTACGAACTTCCGTCTTCTGCTTCTACCACCTTCCGTACAAAATTCATTATTCACTATTCGAAAGAATTGGAGATGACAAATTTTCCGGTACATTATACTCTTTCCCATTTCATCTAGAGTATCATAATTCAGTTATGGTCTTAGAAATATGTCTACTAGGGCTGCTGCTAGCCGAAAATTCATTAAATTCTTTAATTAGTGATTGGCACTTTTTATTGGCGATGGCTACGTATCTTCTCTTTTGAACTGCAAGCAAGATTGCATAAACCGATAACAGGATTAAACGGAGATTGAATGGGCATCAAACATAATACGAGTACTTAGGGCGCAAACTAAAATTATGTGTATTACAATTATAATGGACCAGAATACATCATGGGGAAGCATGGTGGTCACGACTTTGGATTAAACAACCCGAGAACGGTGAGCTATTTGCGTAGTTTTGTAGGTTTTGTCAAATGGTCCAATGGTCATTGGAGAAACCCTTTTGCCGCACAACAGTCACCGTAAAACAACTTAGGTTTCCCCTGATGGTGTTACTCAGAATTAAATCGACCTTTTGAACATAAAACGTTGATAGATAAGATGTCGAATCAATATGTGAGCTGAGTGTGGAGCGATCACCACTTGATGGCTGCCTGCTTGAGATTGTGTTCAGCAGTTGCCCATCGAACACAAATTCTTCAAATGAAGCGCAAGCTTAATGAGAATAAACTTGGAGACCCCAACAAAAATTTCGAGTTTGAGCGGATATGAAATGTGCACACTGGACGTCAAGTAGGGGGCAACCAGAAACACATTTCGGACAAATGCTGATGGATCTGTGAGAAATGAATAAAGCGGTGAGAAATGCTGGATCTCGCTAGGACAAAGTTGGCGATCGGATTTCGAAGTCAATCAAAGAACTCTCGAGTTGAAACAGAATTATCGCGATGCTCATGTATATACAGCTTAAGAAGGCTTATGTATGCAATAAGAGAAGGGTTATTGAAGATCTCATCAATAAGGCGGAATTCGCAGCTTCCCTTAAGGATATGGGTTGGCTATTTGTGGATTGACGAACAGGAATTTCACCGCCAACCAACTAGTGAGAGATGTCAATGGAAAGATTTTACATGAATAGAAGAAATAGCTACCGCCATTCGCTCAATGGTGGGAAAGCCCAAGACGGACTACCAACTTCTGTTGGTCCTTAAAGCGGACCAAGAAATAGCACCCTGGCACAGTTAAAATTGAAGCTAGATTTTGGTCGAAAAATCATCTTCAACGATTTCCAGATGATCGTCTTTGATACCATGCAATGTTTCGAATTTGGGGGCGGTGATGGTAGGTAGGTAGGTAGGTAGTTCGAGGTGGGTGC
The DNA here is from genome assembly GCA_963669355.1 of Chorisops tibialis. Lineage (NCBI taxonomy): Eukaryota > Metazoa > Arthropoda > Insecta > Diptera > Stratiomyidae > Chorisops > Chorisops tibialis. The sequence goes on from OY770264.1 coordinate 21,806,815, forward strand.
TCAGACACAAGTTCGAGTGCTCATAGACCATAAGTAGGTTCGCTGTGATATCACAGGATCTCAGAAGGGACTCCTACTCGGTGAACCAACCAGAGCTCTGCATGAAACATTGAAGGCTCCTAGCTTCCGTATTTGCCAGATTGCCGAGATTATCGAACGCACGCCTAAGTGGCGTTTTCTATTTCTAGAGGAAGCACGGCTATTGCAGATTACGAATAATTTTGTTCCCATCCTCATCTTTGCACATCCTGCAAAGATCATCATTAATACTACTTCAATGAAAAATAAAATTTACATTAATATCTCTTCCGCCTCGTTTTCTGTTTTGCCTCAAAGATCGAGCACCCTCATTGAAATACCCTTTATATAACCATACATTTACGTAACATATTAAAAGGATAGTTAGATTAATAATGTGTATAATCATCATTTGATAATTATCTTTAAAAAAATGTTTTTTTTTTTTTTTTTTAAATATTATGTAACTGGAGGTATCTATATAATAATGTCTCTAATATTTAAATAATTGCAGTCATTGCTTGAACTCTTGAAGGTCATTAGTCAGTCACGTGTAATTAGCGAAAAACATTTATTCGGCAATAAAAATTATATTTGCAAGATTTTATCATATCTTTTATTTTTGAATAAATAACCTGCAGAACTTATGGTTCTTTACAGTTAAGTTTTGATTTTAGACAAAAATGATTGGTACTATGAACGCGTTTATCGTTATTTTCGCAATTTCGTGCAGCTTCAGAGCAATTCAAGTAAGTTTTGATTCGATTTATATTCTTTGTCACCTTTGCTTTTGTAGTATTGTTGTAAAAGATTTAAATTAAAAAATTTTATTAATAAGAGTGGTAAATTGTGTTTCATCGAAATGTTAACCTGATTATTTGACTACGCAACAGTAGATTTTCAAAATTTTTAGGCCTGGAAATGAAGTTTTTGTAGAGTTTTGAGTCGCCAGGGGTACAGAAATACTTGTCGTCACTCAAAAACCTCGCTTTATAGTGACCGTTTGTACATTTGTCCGTCCGTCTGTTCGCTGGTCTATAATTTAACTCTCGAAAGCTTTGACCTATTGTGCTGAAATTTGTCAAACATCCTTTTTAGCAAAAAAGTAACTTTAAGTTCGTGAACGGGCCACTACCCGCTTCTATACAAATTACATAAAATTTCGAAATTTAAGGAAATTTTTTTTTGTCCGAAACTATTTCAGCTATTGACTTGAAAATTGGGTCATAGTACAATGAAATGAATATCATTAACGTTTCTTCCTCATCCCATACAAAAGCATAATTTTCAAAAATGGTTTTATTCGGGTTTCATTGCAACTGACAAAACAAAAAGAAACAATTTTGCCATAATTAATTTTATTATAGTTGTAATCAATTGTAGAAAGACTTTCAGCTTCACCTCACTCCTTCTAACCCCTCGCATACATATTTCACGAAACTTCGGAATTTCAATTAAATTATTTTATATATTTTATATTTTATTTTTATTCAAAACCTTCAAAGCTATCAACTTTGAATTTTGAGGAAAGTAATCTGTTATAAATATCATTGATATCAAAAAATTTGGTTTTGATCCGAATACTCCTTCTACCTTCTCCCATCCAAATGCTCAATTTGCATTTAATCCATTTTTATTTAAAAAAAAAGTACAAACTTAAAGTTTTTCCAGAATTTGTCCCTTAATAATTGCAATAATCGCTAAGAAAATATGAGCTTCGCTTTACTCCTACTACCACCTCCCATATAAATTTTTGTAATGGAAATTCAGAAAAAGTATTTCTCCTTCGATGATATGAGAGTTATCGATATTAAAATTGTAACAAAGTAATGTGATTAGGATGTTGATAAGCAAATTCAAAATCATCCAAAACCTCCCATATTCTCTGTCACCTCCCATACAAATTCCATAAATTCAGACAAATTTGTTCAAAAATTATGAAAGCTACAAGCTTTATAACTTCAGCATGAAACATTTTATATACTATGTTCATTGTTATATCCAAAAATTGCAACCCTCCTCCCTTTGCTTTTACCACAAACATTGTGCATTTGTATGGGAGGGGGTTAAAGGAGTATTTGAATCAAAACCAAATTTTTCAATATCAATTATATTTGTAATAGTATACTTTTCTCAAAATTTTAAGTTGATTGCTTTTACGGTTTTGGAGAAAAATAATTTAGTTCAAATTCCGAAATTTGTATGGGAGGGGGTAGAAAGAGTGAGGTGAAGTTGATAGCTTTTACAAAATCGGTTGCAATTGTAATATCATTAATAATAAATATATAAATAAATTGGTTCTATTAGCTTTACTAGTTGCAATGAAAAGCGAATAAATGCATTTTTGAAAATTTTGCACTTGTATGAGAGGTGGTAGAAGGAGTGAAAGGATCAGATCAATATTTTTTGACGTCAATGATATTCATATTGTTATATTATGACCTAATTTTCAGGCCAATAGCTGAAATGGTTTCGGAGAAAAATCAATTTCTTTAAATTTCGAAATTTCATTAAATTTGTATGGGAGAGGGTTGAAAGAGAGGGGGGATTTGGCCCGTTCACGAACTTAAAGTCACTTTTTTGCTAAAAATGATGTGAAAAAAATTTCAGCAAGATAGGTCAAAGCTTTTGTGAGTTATGTTGTAGACAAGTGGACAGACAGACTGACAGACATACGGACAGACAGGCAGACGGACAGACAGAAATTTTGTACGACCACCTTATAAGAGAAATAAAATAAAACTGCATCACAAATTTTACATTTCCCTTACCTCCTCTACCCCTTCCCATACAAATGATTGGTTTTGCGAATGTAAAATACGCCGAATTTTGTGAAAATTCTATGCAACTTTGTCTATGAAACTGACATTCTATGCAGAGAATATTGGACGTAATTGAAGCAATCAATTTAAATGTAATTAACATCCACCCATCCTTAATATCACCCCTCGCCCTCCCCTCATAAGAACCCAAACTTGCATAAACGAATGAAATATTGACTATGTGTACTGGAGCTATTGATCGTATTCACAATTAAGTATTAAATTGATATCAATTCTGCCCTAAAGGAGGTCCCAATTGTGAAAGGGGATTCCACTTAGTCTTCCTTAACCACTCTAACTTGCATATTATTGGTTTTAGTGAAATTGTGCAGTTTGTACGGGAGATGGTAGGAGGAGGGGTGAATTTTTCAATACTTTTTTAGAAATAGCTGCAAGCAACACGCTTTTGATTGTTGTTTTAAATTGTAGATCAGTAGCATTTATACTTTTCAGGAAAATCCACTTTTTGTAAATTTGTGAAATTGTGTCAGATTATATGAAAGGGGGTAGAAGGGGTAAAGCTGATAGTCGAATTTTTTTAGCCTTACTTTAGAAGTAATAAAAAAAATAAATATTTAGTACACAATTTTAGCTCGATAAAATTTTATACGCACTGAGTAAATTGGTTTAGAGTATTTCATGAAATAGTAGAGTTTGTATGGGAGGTGGTGGAAAGAAGGGGATGACTTGAATCATTTTTATAATGTAGATTGAAATCATCATGAAAGTAATATATTCAAAAGTTCAGATCAATAGCATTTATACTTTTCGAGCAAATCCGTTTATTATCGAATTGCAAAATTGCGTAATTTTGTATAGCAGGGAGTAGAAGGGACAAAGATAATTGTCTAATTTTTTTTTGGTCTTTCCAATGATTCTAAATAAGTTATTAGTGCACAATTTGACATCGATAAATTTTAAACGTACTGAGTAAATTGGTTTAGATCATTTCATGAAAAAGTGTAGTTTGTATGGAAGGGGGTGGAAGCAGAGGGAGTACACGCATAATTTTTATACGGTAGATTATAAAAGTAATATGTTGCAAATTTCAGACAAATAGCTTCTATGCTTTTTAAGCAAATCCGTTTATTATCAAATTGTGTCATTTTGTATGGGAAGGGGTAGAAGAGGTGGAGCAATTTGGCCCATTCACGAACTTGACCTTACTTTTTTATTAAAAATGACGTGTTCAAAATTTGAATTATCTAGCTCAACGCTTTCTCAAGGTAGAGAGTGCACAGACAGACGGACGAACCAACATCCGGTTTTGAGATTTTTGAGTGATAATATTAACTTTTGTGTCATTCATTTTTTTCTCCGAGCCTTATTTCTTAGCGTTACAAACTTTAGAGCAAACTTATAATACTCTTAGATTTCATCTAGAGTATACAAATTGTGAGTGTAACACAACATTTTGCAAGTTTTGAAGGCCTGAGCTTTCATGGCAGTGGTGATTTTTATATAATTAAAATAGTTACTTGATTCAAGTATTTAAAATTTCAGGCAGTTAACGATATACAAATAAAGGAAATTGTTTGCGATTATAACAAGGAGCGAGCTAATAATATTACATGTCGAAATCGTGTAGAGGGCGGCAAGCACATAATAGATTTTTCATGTACCTTACTCAAGGAAGTTAAAGATGTGATCGTAAGTTTTCATATACACAAAACCTTGATTAAAATATACATATATCCTTTTTTTTAATCATCGCAGGCTAATGTTCAAATTCTTAAAAACGATGATAATCGTATGATTCCCCTTGTTAATATCACGGATGATTTTTGCAGTTTTATGGCCAGCACATCGTCTAGTTTCTATTTGGAACTTTTAATGAAAATGCTTCGTGATCAGTCGAACATAAACCATGTGTGTCCGTATAGCGTACGTAGAACTTCACAATTCGTCTTGTTCCGTTTTAATTAGTAACAGGACTGTGTCCTTTCTTGATAACTTTTTACAGGGCTATTTGTACGCCACAGGAATCAACCCGGATCCAAAGTTAATTCCGAATGGTATTCCGGGTGGAGAGTACCATTTCGATATTACGCTGTACGAATATAAGAGAGAAAATTTCTTGGGACATATAAAGGCGATAACAATTTTAACATAGATTAGATTGAAATTGTTGATTCGAAATGCATATTAAATCAGATTATGCATTACTAAGTTTGTTTGCTTCAATGAGTATTAAAATTGGTAAGATTTTGTGAAAATTTATTTTGGATTTTGTCATAAATATATGTTATGTAATACTTTACAATAAATAGTTACTAGATGTTTGAATTTATAATTTTAATTTAATTGTCGCCATACATATTTCATTTTTCCAATTCAAAAGGAGATTTTGCTGAATGTCTGCGTCTAAAAATATTACAGAATGACTTATATCCTGGTCAAAGTTCAACATGAACAACATTATTTCATGTTTAAACTATTGAAAGTCATTACCAACTACATTATAATGATAAGTGACTCGAATTATGTGTATGCAACCGGAAACCTAAACATATGTGCTTCGAGGATGCACGTGAAATAGATTGATTGCATAAACCTCATTAAAGTGAATTTCTCGAAAATTACTTAGATACCATTAGACGCAACATTAAATTATAATTTATAGCAAAAGATGAGAGGATTATAAATTATGAGTATTATCGTTAACCATCATATAATTAGTCTTTCAGGCATTAGTAATATAGACAAATGTATATTATAGCTTTTGATTGTACTTTATCCTCGTAAGAGAACACAATTATTGACTTCAAAGTTTGATTTAAATTGTTTTAGTGATCAAACTTACTGAAATTGTCTAATGATACAAAATATTTATGCGGTTAAAGTTGTAATCGCAAAACAATTGCTATTGAATAATATTTATTGAAGATTGATAGATTTTCCATGTCATTAGCAAACAAATTTGCATAGATACTTGCTACTAAAGTGGCAAAGTTTTTTCTATGTCTTCACGGGAGATATCGAGAAAATGTACCGCCAGATTCGTATTCATCCAGATGACCAGAATTTTTAGCAAATCGTTTGGCGTATGGACTCACACTCACCTACAAATATTTATAAGAATAAAGTAGTGCTTTTTGGAATAAGCAGCGCTCCTTACCTGGCAATTTGCACCATTCATCAGCTGGCCAATGATGAAAGTGATCGGTTTCCTCTTGGCGCATCTCTATTAAAGTCCAGCATTTACGTCGATGATCTGCTCACTGGTGCCGACAATGTAGAAGAAGCTCATTTATTTTGAAAGGAATTCGAAGACATTTTGCGTTCAGGTGGGTTTTAAATAACAATTGGTCTTCTAACTCCCATTTGGTATTGAATAGAATGTCGCACTGGAAAAACATGCTCAGCAGAACTGTATACCATTGACGAATGACATCAATATTAAAGCTCTCGGAATTACCGGGACTACACACCACGACACAATGGGTTTGAAATGGGAATCCCAGAAGACGACATCGCCCCAACCGTTTTGTTGCCGTTTCGCAAGTTCTCTCAACCTTTGCTCGACTTTTCGACCCTCTCGGTTGGGCTGCATCCACCATCATCCAAACGAAGATCCTCCTTCAAGGCTTATGAGGCTCGAAAACTTAGCCTGGGATGATCCATTTTCTCCAGAATTACAAGCAACCTGGAAAAATTGCAAAATAACGCTGCCAGCACTACAAAATCTCCGAGTTCTACGCTGGATCAACACCACTAGCACGACTCATAGTCAACTATTGGGTTTCAGCGATGCCTTCGAGCCTCCATACGTTGCAGTCGTTTATGCCCGCACGATTTACTTTGATTATATCAATGTAAGACTCATCACTTCAAAAACCTGAGTGGCTCTAGTAAAACCAGTGTCCTTGTCACAACTCGAACTTTGTGGAACCGTTCTTCCAGCGCGCTTGTTAAAACGATTAAAACCAACTCTAAGCATTAAGGATATGACTGCTTGGACAGACTCTATCATTGTCGTCTGAAAACGACCCAACGAATGGAAAACCTTTGTTGCAAACCGAATTACAGAAATACAGGACAAGGTGGGCGGACAAATTTAGAAACGCGTTCGTTCCAAAAACAATCCAGCAGACCTCGTGCCCTGAGGTATAAATGCAACCCAACTTCTGGATTGCCATCTTTTTTTTGGTTGTCCCAGCTGATTGCAATTCTTCAAATTCATTGCTCGACGTCATGATTGGTAGATACTCTTCACTTCACCGACTTATCCGTGTTTTCGCATATATGTATACATATGTCGACCAAAGTTTGGCCGAACACAGTGTCGTAAGTTGAGCGTCGAAGAACTATATGCTGCCCCACGTGTACTTACTGTATACGATCAAAGAGCCATTCCGCTCAAAAAATGGAAAGCTTGACAATTAAAATCGCTCTTCAAGACAGTACGATAAAATCACTGAACCCCTTCTTGGGCGAAAATGGGCTTTTACAACTAGGAGGACGTCTTCGTTTAGCAAATCTACAGTATGATGAGAGGCATCCCATCATTTTATCCCACTCCAGCCGTCTGACTAAGCTAATAGTCTATCGATTGCATTAGGACGCACGGGATTCGCCAGCAATTTTAGATCCCGAGACTTTGCAGCCTCATAAAAGCATGTATTCATGGGTGTATGAAATGTTTCCACCTTAGGAGCCAGGTGCAAATTCAGTTAATGCGAAGTTTGCCCACCTCGCGTACTGAAATCAGCCAACCATTCACCAATGTGGGTGTGGATTATGCAGGTCACAAATCTCTACGAGTATCAAAGGGACGAGTTGGCAAAACCTTAAAAGGATATTTTGCGATTCTTGTTTGTTTTTCCACAAAAGCAATGCACATCAAAGTGGTTAGTGATCTCACCAGCGAAGCATTTCTTGCGGCATTTAGACGCTTCACCTCTCGACGTGGACTTTGCTGCCGCATTTATTCAGATTGTGATACAAAGTTTGCTGGAGCAAGCACACAACTTCAACAATGAGTACCTCCAACGGCAAATTGAGAAGTAGTGTATGCCTTTTCTAGCCGTCGAGGGAATCGAGTGGCATTTTATCCCCAATTCCCCCCGGTTCTGCCAACAAATCCAGATTTGACTTTTCACTACAACTCGGCGAATCTGAAGTTTTTTATCGTCCAGAATCAAAGAATGAGTTTGTTTTTATTACTGATAGGTGTTGCTTAGTACTATCGATTAGGGAAGATCGACAGTTTTGGCAACAACTATCGGATTCGCGACGACACAACAACTCCATCGTAGAGCAGCTGAGTCAGTGTTTCGGTATTCGGGGATCTGCTTTTTATTCGTTCCAGCAGAGGTGTCCATATATTTCAATCGCCTTCTTCGTGCATTTTGGTGGGAGTACTAGAGCTCTGGAAAGTTCTTCAGGTTGTGTTCCTGAGTCTTCTCGATGGCTAAGGAAGCCTGTGTCCCGAGACGATCCAGTTCTTGGTCTTCCCGTCCAGGTACTCAGTCAATTCTTCGACGATTTCTCCACGATGCTCCACTCCAAAAAGAAGTTTACTTGGGGTTTGCTTAGTGCCAGTATGCACCGTATTGTTCAGTCCATATTCGACGTGAGATAGCATTTTCGACCAAGCTGCGTTATTCAATGGTTCACTTAGCGTACTTAGCGTTCTCATTAAGGATCCGGTTAACAGTGAGGTGGAGCATCTGAAATGGGGATGTTTTGAAGATTGTGCTCGTTTGCGCGAGGTGCGGCAGAGTAGATGATGCACTTAAGGTAGTTGTTCATAAATCTCACCACCATTAATTCTTTTTGAGTTGTTCGTAGCTTTTCTATATCCCTTGGTGTTAATTTTTTATGAGATAAGCTGGACAACATCAGCTTCCATTTGAATGGAAACATATAATTTTAGTCGTCCTAAGTTATTCTGCCGGAACACTAATCTGTCAAGCAATTCATAACCTGGGACTAGGTATAGGCATAGTTGTTCGCGAAGTCATTTGATTAGAACCAAAAAGATTTTTCGAATTTGTTAATACATAACAAAAAAGTTCGCGTTATCCCGTAACCATGTCCAATAGAATCACGCAATCTTCCTGCCGGCGTAATATCTGCGATATGTTTGCTGACCGTTTTCAAGAAGTTTTTGGTGCCCAGTCAGATTAAACGGCGGACCCAAAATTTCGGTTCCTCCACTAGTTAACAATATCTCATTGTCTATTGAGGAGGTGCTTGATGCTCTGACAACTATGGATATCAAAAAAGGTTCAGGTCTTGATCTTATTCCTCCCCTATTTTTATCAAAGTGTGCCCATCAACGTTTAACACATTTACATTTTGTCTTCAACAAGCCAATGTCATTGGGAACTTTCTCCTCGGCTTGGAAATCGTCGCATCTCACACCAATTTGACAGCTACAGAGGTAAAGAAATTCTATCACTTACTTACGATGGTGCTACCGCCCAAATCAGACTTTGACCTCCTGAATACTTTGCCTCCATCCATCTCGGTTCAGTGACCGCGTCCTCCAGTTAGAAAATCTTAGCATTAATTTGCTGTCTGCGTCAATCGAATCCTCCCAGCGCTTCCGTGGCTTTCCGACCGGTCTTTCTCCGTTGACTTTCCCTTTTAGTGTGCGCTTGGGAATTCTTCCGTCATCCATCCGCTCCACATGCTCAGCCCAATGTAGCTTCTTAATTTTATGAGATTGGAACTTCTGGATTGTCGAAGATGACATACAATTCGCTATTGTATCGTATTCTCCAGATCGAGTCTTTCCTCACAGGCTCGAAGATTTTTCTGAGGACCTTTCTTTCAAAGGCGCTAAGTAGTTTTTCGGACATCTGAGTTAATGTCCACGTTTTGCTGCCATAGCATAGCACAGGTGTTATTATCGTTTTATATAGATTAAGTTTTGTTTTTCAGTGCACGTTCTTGTTTTTGATTATTGGAAGTACCGAATAATAAGTTTTGTTTGCCATCATTACCCTTCTTTTTATTTCGATGGGCTCGCTTCTATCATTTGATAGGTTTCCCCTTAGGTATATAAAGTTAACTTCGTTTTCTAGGTTATAATCTCCTACTGTAATATTTTGTCTGATTGGCGTCTTTTTCCTACTTTGCGTCATCATTTTTTTTTTGTTTTCATTAATACGTAGTCCAACTTCCCTTGCTACCGAGTCAAGGCTTACAAATACCTCCTTGGCATTCTCCAGAGATCTTGCAAGGATATCTATGTCGTCGGCATATGCTACGAATTGTGTGGATTTGAAGCATAGTGTTCCCTTGGTGTCAACGGGAAGTTTCCGAACAACATATTCGAGTGTCAAGTTGAAAAGTATTAGTGCGAGGCCGTCACCTTGCTTAAGGTCGTTGTCTGTTTTAAAACTGGAAGTCAGCATTTCTATCAGCTATACCGATATTATTCGAAAAAATTATCAGCGATAAATTGGCCGATCTGATCAACCCTATTCTTAATAACCAGCACCACGACGAATTTCATAATTCTTGTATCTGATAAGCTCTGCGCACTTGAAAATGGGCATCAAATCGACAGGATCCTTACTTGACTGGCTTGAATCCTATCTTAATAATAGAACTCAATTTGGTAAGTATCAAGGTTTTATTTCCAAGGAAATATTAGTGTCCTCTGTGGTACTCCAAGGAATTCACTTACGACCTATCTTATTTAATGTTTTCATCTCAGATCTATCAGAAGTATTGGAAAATGTTTCACATCTGATGTACGCTGATGAACTGAAAATATATCATGCCATAACCTCGCCCGCATATGCAGCATTCCTGCAATCCAAGCTTATTGCCCTAGATCATTGGTGCAGTCAGAACAAATTAGAGCTTAATGTCAGTAAATGTCAATAAATGCCACGTGATAAGCTTCGTACGTAAAAGATCCTCTATCGCCGTGACTATATCCTAAGTGGAACTCAACTACACCGTGTTGATCTAATTGTGAACCTCGGCTTACTATTGGACAATAAAATGTGCTTAAAATCTAACTATAACCGAATAATTTCAAAACCCAATAAACTTCTTGGGTTCATTAAGAGAAGAACTCTTTCAAGAATCTATGGGTCACCAAATCTTTGTTCTGTTCTCTTGTCTTCTCTGTTCTGGAATATGTATGTCCGATTTGGGACCCCTTTTCCAGTTATACAGTAACAGAATATAGTCAATCCAGAATTCCTTCTGTTTGCTCTTAGGGACTTGTATAATCCTAGAGACTTTGAAAACCGTCCATCCTACACAGGCTCCAATTTTTAAATCTCTTACCTCTTGGTTCTAGAAGAACTATGCTCACATCCTGTTTTACCTTAGATGTTTTGAATGGCGATATTAAGGTTGACCACATGTCAAATAGATTCAGACTCAAGGACAATGTCAGGCTGACCAGACATTCAAGACCACTTACGGAAAGTTCACATTGTACAGATTACGGACAAAATGAACATATTAACAGATGATGTAGAGTAGTTAACAAATTCAGTGCACACTATACACCTCCAATAAGTTAGCCGACATATAAACTGAGACTACGATCCATTTTATCCCCACACCCCGTTTGATCCTTCCACCAGTGCCTATCGTTCTTATATTAAATTGGGTTTAATTAATTAAGGTAAATTTAACTATATTATTAAATTAAATTAAGAAATTATTATGTAACTAATTATCTTATTATGATAAATAAATAAAAGTATCGCAAATTAATCGTTCAAAAGCAGCAGGGGCGTTCATTACGTCGAAGAGCATCTGAAGGTATTGTAATTATTAAACTACAAAGTGGTCCAAAATTATCGGGTACATTACAACTGTATATGTATGATCGCCAACTAAAATCGAAAATTATAAGTTGATAGCTAACAAGTTACATTTCGTTAGTATGTACTTTGATATTGATCTGTCCTAACCATAAATGTTAATTTCTAAAATTTGTCAAATTCATCAAATCAAATAAACGATGTTTACTCTCAGACAATTTCAACAACTAAGGAAGATTAAAATCGATTTAAGCCTCAAAAACCTATTAAGCCATGAAGATAAAAGTATAGCGAAGTCAACCCAATGGATTACAACCAATCTGTCGATGTATAGTTCTTTTGAAATTGCCTGTTGACCACAACATGGACCGCAAATAACAAAAACTCGGTTGAGACTCGAACACAAACAAGCAAACAATCAGAACAACAAATGAAAAAAAACAGTGGAGATATTCTCTAATCCTAGTAGTCCACATGGAATCGTAGCGGACTTCGTCCTTCGTCCATAGTTACTCAGCATCAATCAATAGCGGTGGATGCGGAACCCAACAAGAACCTTTCCTGGTCAATGTCCTGACTTTGAATCCTCGAGAAGTAGAAAGGACTCGTTTCATCGCCGCGTTATATCGTTTCGTCCTGAATACGAAGCAATGAAAAACAAGCTTTTCGTAGCAATTGGATGAATGTTTTTTTTTCTGGTATTTTCATTTTGAAACGAACTGATCGGAGCTTGTGTAAAACTTACCAACCCCATCGCGTTTGTTGCCATCATCACGGATGAAGTCCCTATAAAGCAGAAGTATATTTGAAAAATGCAATCATAAGGACAGAGATAGGAGAAAAGTAAGTGGGTAAACAGTTATTGCACCCTTTGGACTTAGACTTTCATAAGGACCAATATTTGAAATTTGTTGTTGATATCTCGGGGGAGATGCCAGCGACAGGAACTTTATTTATGGGATTTTCCTTTTGGTTGATTTGTCTTTTGCTGCAACTATAAAAACTGCACAGTAATCGAAGAAAGGATACAATTCATTTTGAATTTTACACGTTCGCCGCGACTTTTCTTGCCTTTGTAAACACTATAAATCCTTTCTGATATCGACTATCGATTCGAGTCCAATCCCGAACTCAAGGAGAGTAAAAAACAATCCAAATACTTGACATAAAAATGATACGATTTTCATTCGGACCAGACAGTTTTAAATTCATCCCAGACTTTATCCTTATCACACTTCACACTACAATTGACTACATCGATATAAAATGCGCACATATCCTTTATCGAGATAAAATAAAAAGCAAAATCCCGCAGCTAAATCCGATATTACGACAGATTTGTACTGCGAGTATGTGCCATGTACAAGTATGTTCCTATCGGATCCTCACATAATCGAAACAAATAAAATTTTCATGAAATTCAATTTGGCATGGAGGCAAAACTTTGTCAGTTTTTTTTCTCTGAAGTGCTCTTTCAGAATACACAAGAAAAAAAAATTATCCTGAAATAAAGTAAAACAACAAAGGATAATAAAAAGAAACAACAACGTAGAAAAGAAATGAAAATTGAGGAAAAGTGTTACTGAAAAGAGGCGGCGGCAATCCGGTAATATAAGACCTTCCATTTCTTCTTTAGTTGAGTTTTAAAGGTAAAACTTTGCCTTTTCATATGATGCGATTGAGCTAGAATCATAAGGCTAAGGCACTTGGCTCGATTCTTTTTTTTTATTTTCCTGACCTCTTTGGAACCTTGCTGAGATCCGTTTGAACGATGAAAATGTTAAAGGAAAATTTAGAAGAAAATGTTCAAACGCACTCATTCGATTTAATTTTGGTGTCTACGGATGTTTTGGTTTGGTTATTTTTAGAGGGTTACCTCTAAATTGAATAAGTTAGGATAGGATTTATTTTACATGATTGGGTAAAGTTTAATGGGAACATTTCGAATTGATGGAAATGAGGAAAGAAAACTTTAACCGCGTTAGAAAGAAATTGAAGTGAAAGTTTTTTTTTGGGTTTGTTAAATATTTCATGAAATTTTCTTTTCTTGAACACGAGATAAGTTGTAATTTTACTTAATCGTATAAATATTAAACTTTTTGGGTTTATTTCAATTAAGGCTCTTCTATACCTGTTGTCTTTTTCTTTGGTGGTTTTTCACAAAATTTTACACTTTTAAAGATTAAAAGTGCACTTTCGTTTAATCTTAAGCGTTTCTAAAGTTGTGTAATATAATTCACGCAGAGAGCATTGTGCCCTATCGTAGTCGTGTTATTTTTTTTACTTGAAATCCAGCGACCCCTAGCGCACTTCAATATTGTGAAATCGTTACTAACGTTCCTGGATTTTTTATTTTCCAAGAAAATCGGTACATTATAAAGTTGTTAAATTGTGTCATTTTGTGAAACGATCTCGTCCGTTCACTAATTTCAACAAATTTTTTTTTTTTACCAAAAATTGCGTCTGGAAAATTTGAACTTTATAGCTGCGTTTTTGAGCTAGAGCGCCCACCGAGTTCCGGCTGTGAAACGGTTTCAAACCTGCGCACGATCTGAAGAAATATTTTCTTCTGAAATTAGTAAGTTATTGGTATTAAAATTATCCCTGTTTGCACAGTTAAACTCTTTCCTTGTATTTTTGAGATTGAGTTAGAAATTCTTAGTTCACACTTTAGAGATCTAGCGTTTTCTTGAATTTAGATTTCTTGTGAAAAGTTAATTATCTTTAGTATAGTTTCATTGAATAAACGGGGTATTATAAAATAATAGATAGTATGAGATTCTAATATACATTATGTAAATCGATGAATTTATTCCATCTATACTCAAATTTAGTATCGTATTTGCTTTGGTTTCATAGTTCTTTAGTCTTCTAGTAAGAATTCAATACCACTGTTGAACTTTCTTGATATTTCGTACCGACATCAGCACTACATTCCTTGCGATGAACTCGCAAACTTCCTGCTCTTATGTACATAAAATTATTCTGTCGGATAACTTTCCCATAATATACCTTAAGTTGTCTATAGTTCAGTTCGTTAATAGCACACGGAAAATTGTAGGGTACAGGTCATTTTCCTTCCAAGTACGAGTATAGAAGGCGAGTTCATAGTACTTTTTATGCCTTCAGATATGTAAGTGATTCATCACTACTGCTAATCCATACACACACAACGGTAAGGGAATTGCCTATTTGGCAAAATTTGAATAATTACTTAGACTTGCATTTAAAAACTATCGTGAAAAGAGTATTTTGAGACGCCAGCTAACCTAATTATTATCAAAATAATAATGCATACTTACCTTCCGTTTCTAATTAATCCATTATTATGCTGCAGTACAGAGTTAATTGCATTTTAGTATTAGTAGTTAAATGTACTAAATCCATTAGTTTTCATATGTTAAATATGATGCATAACTAGTTCGTATTTACTTTGAATTTTACTGCGATATCTATGATATTATAAATTCCCCTTTGTTAGACCAGATTTATACTTTTAGTCGTTGTGTGATTGTAGCAGTAATGAAAACAAGATTAAGTTTTTAGTCATATCTGCTACTCACGTCATCATCAATGGCGCTATAGCCCAAGTCTTCAATCTTCTCGGCTCATTAATTGCGTCCTTCATGTTGAAAATTTCAAAAGTGATTTGCTGTCTTCGTCGATTGAATTTTTCCAGCGCTTTCTTATGTGTTTAGGCTGGCTTTTTGCTTCCGCCTTTCCTTTTTGTACACGTTTGGGTATTCTTCTGTTCTTCATTCTGTAGCTTTCGAAGTTTGACGTTCAACAAAGATTTCCACGGCGGCCAGTTTAGATCACGCCATTATGTTTATGTCGTCTGTGTAAGCTAATATCTGTTTAAATTAACAGTGGCCTCCACCTGGTGTCAAATGGGAGTTTTCTTACGACATATTCTACAGTCAGATTGAAAAGTGTAGGTTCAAGGCTATCTCCTCGCTTCAGCCCGGAGAGTTTTTGGAAGCTTGTTGTCAGGTCATTCTGGATCCTTATTTGGCATGTCGAGTTTATCATTGTAAGCCTTGTCAATCGTACGAGTTTACCCAACATTCCTAATTACAGCATTATGTTGTACAATACAGTCCTATCGGTACTGGCGTATGCTTACTTGAAGTCTACGAATATCTGGCGCATGTTGATGTTATATTTCTAGCATTTTTCTAGCACCTGGTTCGCTGTGAATATTTGATCCGTAGTTGATCATCCGGCTCTGAATCCATCTTGGTATTCTCCAATTATGTTTTCGACGTAGGGTTTAATCCGACACTCTATGATTTCTATCAAGATTTTATAAGATATCCAAGCAATGAATTTCTTCTATAGTTTTCGCGGCAGAGTTTATCACCCTTTTCATATATCGAACATATAATGTGTTTTTGCCAATCATCAGGTAGTGTTTCAGGTATGTAGATCTGTGACTCCGAAATTTGGATTTCCCTAGCAATACAGTCACCAATGCTCTTTAGAAGTGCCGCTCGAACGTTGTCTTTGCCGGCATCTTGTTATATTTTAAGTTTGAAAGGCATCTTTTACTTCTTATACTGTTGTGAGGCTCAACAAGTTTTCATCGTCAGCATGTGCCTCGGTCAGGTTGTCATTTGCAGTAGTAGTCGATGATGAAGTTGGGCTAATATTCCATCTCCTTTTTATCTCTTCCATTACGTTAATTATGCCTTTCGTGTTGTTGGGCTTAAAAGCTTCATTCATTTTGCATAATTCGCCATTAAAAAACTTCCTTTTCTGTTTTCTGCAAGTTTTGTTCGCAAATTGTCTAAGCTCGTCAAATATGTCTTTGTTGGCTCTCGTTGATCATTCAGTAAATTGTTTGTAAGGCGCACTCTTTCTGTTTATCGTATCTCGGCATTCATCATCGAACCAATCATTCTTCTTTCGCCGAATCTGGTGGCCTATAACATTATGTGCGATGGACTTAATACCATTTTTGAATGAGAGCCAAATTGCTCTATTAGCATTTCGTGGCTGATGTATATGCGGCTGCGATAAACTCGTCCTTCAGCTTCTCGACGTCGAATTTAAGTGTCGGTTGCTGTTTATCAGGTCCACTGTATGCTATTCAAGATTGGAATGAGGATTTGAACAAATAGTGGTCAGAGTCGCAGTTAGCACCTCTGAAGATTCTTACATCTAGGCTGCCCTGTCTATAAGAACGTGGTCTGACTTTTATGAATGCTCCGAGGCGGAAAGCATATTGAACTTACAATGATATTTCTACCGCAGGCGAAGTCAACAAGACGTTGGCCATTGTCATTGCCATTATCATGAAGACTGTGCCCTCCAGTTGTTCCTCTAAGTGTCTCCTCCTTACCAACCTTCATCAACTTTGAATTCATCAACTTTTTCTAGGAGTTTTAGTGCTCCAGGCTTAAATAAGGTTCGTACATTCCAGGTTCCGAAAGAGTGTTCTTAAGTTTTTCGATTGCCGGGTCACTTCCATTGAATCCGTCCGGCGAAGCTTCAGGTTCAAGTCATTTTTTATATGGTGACAGGTTTCTTATGTGATGACAGGTTGTTACCCCTTCGCACAACCTTCTACATGAAAGACCAACAGTAGTGTAAATAAGAGCAGCAGCGTCCCCCGTGAAATTTTTAGAGCGCCTCCTCCCAGCCCACGCTTATTTGGTAAAATTTAGTGTTCAAATTTATTTTGTGCAGGGGGTAGCTACTGGTATAGAAATGTTCGCCGTGCAGGAGGGTAGCTATTGGTATAGAAAGGTTCGCCGATTTCAGTAGTTTGTTTTTAGATCTTGGGAGCTCTATGGACTTGAGTTTATCAATCGGTATCAAACAATACAGAACGCTGGACCGAAGTGGGTGGTGGCGCACACTGCCTCAGCTGTGTGCGAGCCAAATCAGATTCTATCTAGTAGTACGGGATGGTTTCAATTTTGGATCTTGAAATTCGAGTACCAATTGCACCGCCTTGGCACCCTTGAACCCCTTCGCCCATCCTGCAACGCGGTGTCAGCGGGGGTGCTATTTACGCCACTGAAGACCAGGTCAGTGTGCTTAACCGGACAGATACGGCTGAAAAATTTGAGCTGAACAGGATATGTTCGAGTTCCTTCAGCTAAGTGGCGAGTTTAACTATACCAATTCTCATCCTACTTCCAGAGACAGACTGTTGTTTCTGTCATTGCAAGATGTCTTCTTCCATTCTAATTTTTCAAACCGGGCTTAGAACCATCTTAGGCGGACTAGTCACGTAGTTGTAGCCGTATCGTCGTAACATTCTGAGACCTCTAATGTTTTTGGAATCAATAACAAAGCGAAAATAATAAATTACAAGCATATTACCATTTGAAATACTCATTAGGACTAATAGAAAGCTTTTAACCATTTAGCTATGGATTTGAAATCAAGCAATGGTACTACGATATAATATAAAGAAAATGGCAAAAACATTCGTTAAAGTTAAAGATTTGTTATAATTTGTATGAGTTATGATGAAGTTATTAATTTACTTAATCTCGGCTTGATGTGAGAACTTGTCGTATTTTATATCGTTTATAATTTTTTTCAATGCAGTCACCTCTTCTACCAATCCTTATGCAAATTTTCTTAAGGGGGTTCAATATTAGCCTTCTTTCACCCCACTCCCGCCTATAAACATGCGTTTTTTAGGAACACAGAACTCGGGAATGGCTCAATTTTTTCAAATTTGGACAAATGATTCTTGACAATATTGTCTATGCCCTGACGGGAGCTTTTGTCAAAATAGTGCTTTGGGAACTATTAATAAAAGTTTACATTTTTGAGTAATTTTTCGTAACTTTAACATAATGTAACATTTTTACTTTTCATTTTTTTTTAAATCGGTTCCGTCAGGGCATAGATAATTTATCGTAGGACATCTGTACCAAATTTCAATTCAATCGGGCGATATTTACCTCAGATCTTTGTTCCTAAAAGGTGAAAAACTTGATTTTTCAGGAGAAGCGTTTGAAAGAACCGGGACCGACTCTAATTGCTTCAAACCCTTTAGATTAAAAATTAAAAATAAAATACTTCTAATTGGAATTTTGAAACGGGACAAGTTGCAAAATGTGCAGAAAGAGTTGTAGAATTTTTTAAGCCAATAAAATTTTCTTTCATTTTTTTCATGACTTTCAAGTATTGAACCCGCTTAAAATAAAAAAAAATTCTCTAGATGAAAGATTATCGCATTGTTGGGCTTTATGCCCAATCGTAGTCCTGTTATTTTTATACTCTAGATGGGATCTGAGAGTATTACAAGTTTGCTCAAAAGTTTGTAACGCCAAGAAATACTGATCGCACAGAGTTGCCTAGGCCACAAAAGTATGTCTTGTGGCTCGAAGATCTCGAAACCGTCTATCTGTCCGTCTTTGCACTCTCTAGCGTGAGAACGCTACCGTGAGGCTTCCGTGGCGTAGTGAGCAGCGTGCTTGCTTCTCAGTCAATAGGTCGTGGGTTCGATTCCCACTCCAGACGGGATTTTTTAAGCGCAAATTTTTCAGTTGCTACTGGTGGTAAAAAATGATTCGCAATAAAATGGGGTAACGGTGTATAAGTGAAACAGTTCCACTTCAAGAAGGCTTAGATACTCAGTAGATGGTTTCTGTTCGCTTTCTATCATTCAGTCCACATAGCATCTGCGAATATTTGTCAGTAAGCAGCCAGTACAACTGAGCAATATACCAGCTTCTCCACTCGCTACGGTCGTTCTCACTCCCCTTCCCGAACCTTCCCAATTCCATTTCTTTCCTCCATGACTGTGTTTGTGCATTGCACATAAAGGCCGAAATTGCCTATAACACAGGTCATTCTGTAAAAAAAAACCCGTTGAGCTAGGAATATCAAATTTTGTACACGTTATTTTTGGTGACAAAGTATGGTCAAGTTCGTGAGCGGGTCAAATCGCCCCACCACTACTACCCCTTCCCATACAAAATGACTCAATTTCGGAATTTTATAATAAATGGATTTGCTCGAGAAGTATGAAAGCTATTGATCTGCAAATTGGAACTTATTATTCTCATGATGATTCCAATCAACTGCATAAAAATTATTTGAGTCCATTTACTCCTTCCATCACCTCCCATACAAACTGCACTTTTTCATGAAATACTTTTAACCATTGCGTATGAAATTAATCGAGCTGATATTGTGCAAAATATTTATTTAGAATTATTAGTAAGACCGAAAAAATAAACGTTTAGCTACACCCCTTCTACTCCCTCCCATACAATATTACACAATTGCACAACTTTACAAAAAGTAGATATTCTTGAAAAGTATGAATGCTGCTGATATGCAATTTAAAACGTATCAATTGAATGATGTTTATAGTTATATCTGAAAAAGTCAGTAACAACTCCCCACTCCTTCTACCACCTCCCATACAAACTGTAAAATTTCATTTAATCCAATACACTAATTTCATTACTAACTATTTAATTTTTAAAGCTTAAATTTCCAATATTTTCATGGCAGCATGATGTCAAAAAAATAGTTCAATGTCGTAACTCTTCTACCCCCTCCACATACAAAGTTTCTTAAAATTACAAGAAAAAATTCTCTTTCATCTAGAGTATCGCATGATTGGGCTTTACGCCCAATCGTAGTTCTTTTATGTTTTGTATTTGGAAAGAAGTTTGAAGTTAGTGAATGGTTTTCATAAGCCCACTTCTTCGACTCCACCCGTACAAACTTCAGGAAATTTCGATAACTAAGGATTTTTTTGAAACTATCAAAGCGAGCGCCTGGGCCAAATTTGGTCAAAGTATAGTGACACAATTAATGTACCAAAATGTTCGTTAAAATCGTCTAACCCTTTCTACTTTTTCGTACAAATACACGATTTTAGAAATTATATTGATTTTCTCAAAAATTAGACGCGATTAAATCATAAAATTTTATAAAAATTGAAAAATTTCAAAAAAATATCAAATCTAATATTTTCAAAATTTAAATTATTTCTTTCTTTTTCCAAACTATGAAAATAAGTCCAATATAACCAAAAATATTGTTTAAAGTACCTCAAGGGATTTTTTTGGACAAAACTTCATTTTAAATTTTGGATGGAGAGATCTTAATTTTCGTTATTTTTCAATTGATGCTTCCGAGGCGAAGTTTTTCATTCACACCCAATAGGTTGTAGTCGATTCCCACTACATGCTGCAGTAGGATTTTTTTAAGCACGATTTTTTCCATTACTACTAGCAATGGAAAAATATTCGAAATAAAATGGGAAAGCGATGAAGAAGTGAAACAGTTCCACTTCTAGAAGGTCTATGTACCCAGTAGATGGTTCCTGTTCGCTTTCTATAATTCAGTCCCGCATAATATCTAAATATTTGTCATGAGCACCGAGTACAGCTGAAAAATATACCTGCTTTCCACTCGTTACTGTCGTTCTCATTCCCCTACCTTTCCAATGCCATTCCTTTCCATCATGACAGTGTTTGTGCATTGCACATAAAGGCCAAAATTGCCAATAACACATCTATCTCAATCTACAATGGCACTACAGCCCAAATCGAACCTTGGCCTCCTGATCTTCAGGCTCCTTAACACTTTTCATTACTTATTAGCACTTCGCACAACCCTCTATCTACAAATTTTAATTTTCGTAGATTGAGGTAACTAAGGTATACCCAAGCAGGTAGTGTGCTAGAATTATGCGTCGACCGGGATTTGAACTCACGACCTTTGCTTTGTAGACCAACACGCTACCCACTAGGCTACACCCTTGCTGGCCGATAACTCATGTTACTTGTAAAAAAACAACAACATACGATTTTTCATTTAGCAGTTGTTATTTTCATTTCCTTCATATTTCGATATTTCCCAGGACCAAATTTAGGACACTCAGATGTGACTTAAAACAATAAAATTCGCCTTACATTTTAAAATGAGCTTAATTTGAAGATATGCGAATGTAAGTTGAACCATTGAACTGGGTTTTCATTTAGTCAATTGAATTTCTTTTTTCAATTTCTATGACCTGGTGATATCTACATATAGTCCACCTAAAAACTATGTCACTTCCCATTTATATGTCATTAATTTTCAAATAGGTCAAACAAATCTTCCATTTATTATGATCCTTGTGCAGGGCAATAATAATGTCTGAAATATATTTTCTAGGTACAAGGAAGTCCTTTCATTGTTTTGATAGAACCTGGTGAATTTTGTTTAGAAATGGAGAGAATTCCATAAACAGAATACGAACCAAAACAACAGCAGAATAGTTTAGCTTTTCTATCCGACGATACGATACTCGTAAATTATCATTGTACAACATACTACGATAGTTTGAACAAAAATATTACGATGTTATTGTATGGTAAAGTGAAATTTATATCAGTTTGGTATTATGTAGTGTGGTGACATTATTAGAAGTTTGAGTTTCGGTATTGATTTATAATGTTTGAATAAGATAAATCATGAAAGAATTACATAAATAATTTCTTTATTGACCGGAATTCTTTAGAAGCTTTATACAACAAAAACGCATAAATATTAAGTCAGAAAGAATCAAGGATCACTTTTAAGTTGAATTGTAAAACGTAGAAGTAGTAAAACTTTAAATTAATTATGGAATACTCGATTCGTTATTCTCTTTGATTGATTATGGTATAACATCAAATTATTGTTTGAATCCAAAATGAAGTAAACAAGTTAAACAATTATTATAGTACTTGAAAAAAATGTTTAATTAAAAAAATGCATCATATTAAAAACGCTTCTGTATTTTATTTCCAAACTTGCAGTTTAACTAAATTGAAATTCAGAATATAAAATTAAGTTGCAAACAAATATTCTCCACATTTGACTCCTTCAACGTTCTAATACTCAAACATTTCTCTAGCGCCATCAACTAAACTTTGACGAAACTCTTCGCATACATAAATTCAGGAAAATGTCGCTCAACATTTAGCCAACAACAAAAATTCGGCAATAACTACGAAATTGCAAAATATGCTGCCAGTACTTTCCCCAAATACATTTTATCATATTATGCATCGCAGTCAAAAGTTAGTAGAGAGATCTGCTCTCCATTTGTAAAGTGTTCACCAAGAGCCTTTCTAGGTTCACTTTATTTTCGTAAAATGTCGTCCAATATGTTGCTTGTATTCCGAATAAAAAAAAAAAAAACACCCACACACTCACAAAACTTATGGATACCGAATTCCATCTTCACAATGTTCATATATTTCAAGGAAGCTTCGGGGAAAAAATGTCTTGAAGTTTTCGCTCTTGGCAGAGCTCGAAAAATTTCCTCAAGGTGCAGGATAAAAATGGATAGCTAGTACCTATCCGAGGAGTGTAAATGGCAGTAGGTCGGTCGGGTGCTTGACTCTCGTTATGATGGGCAAACGGGCGTATCTGCTGTGTGAACCTTAAGCCAAGTTACCTCCTCTGGAGGCTCCATCATCCACAGAAAATCCTCCAGGTGAACTTATTTGTAATGCATGCTGGATTGCCGCTGTGCTTCTAGCATAGCCCAGATCCTGGCACAAGTTCTCCTTCTTTTTTTTCCCAGGAAAATAACATTGGAACTTGCTGCACAGACATACACGTACTTATGTCATGAAATATGATCATGACCATCATTTGAGGGATCAGACCACGGATGGAAATTGATAAACCATTTCTCATTCAGAGGCTAGGAAAACCTGACGTTCTTCGGGAGATTGAGAAAAGTTTTATGCGACGTTGAGCGTAAAGTTTTTGAATGATTTTCCGAAGTTTAGAGGATTGGTGGGGAGGGGTTGATTTAAAAAGAAAAATTATGATCTGAAAATAGACGAGAACTACTTGTGATTCATTTCCAACTTAAGTTGTCTAGACAATGTCATTTCGGATGTAAGTAAGATATGTATGTGTGGTTTATTTTGATGTTATTCAAAACGCTAATTGTGGTCCATTTCGATTAGATTTTTTTTGAGAATTGGATAAGAAATATTTCACATTATGACGGTCGTTTGAAATTATCGTTATTTTTTTGAATCGATTGTTTGTTGTAAAGGGGTGTATGTAGGTATACTCAAGTTGGGTATCTTATTATGAAATTTAAATTACTTTAGAGCTAGACAAAACTATAGCAAGGGTGTAGCCTAGTGGGTAGCGTATTGGTCTTGTAATGCGAAGGTCGTGAGTTCAAATCCCGGTCGACGCAATATATAATTCCAGCACATTGCCTGCTTGGATATACCTTGGTCACCTCAAATCTACGAAAATGAAAAATTCGAAGATAGAGGGTTGTGCGAAGGCCTAACAACCCTTCCACAATAAGTAATGAAAAATGTTAAGGAACCTGAATGTCAGGAGGCCAAGGTCCGATTTGGGCTGTAGTGGCATTGTAAAAAAGAAGTAGACAAAACTATGGATGATATTTTAAAGGTTAATTTTAATTAAGTAGACAGATCTTTTCTGTATTGGGTCAGTTTTTTAGACTATCGCGTAAGAGCAGCAAAGAAAAAATCTCAGCAACTATTAAAGCAATGGGTTGGAAGTTTAGTGTGCATACTTTTATTTAGGTCTAGTCTAGATGGAAAATGAGAGTATGAACAACTTTATCTTAAGCCTGTAATTGAATGAGAAAGGCGGAAGAAATTATATTTAAGTAATATTTCGTATCAATACTTCAAGGCCGGATTTCCGTTTGTGTGTTTTCGAGAACACATTGAGCTATAAAGATGAAATTTGTTAAAAGTTAATTTTTTTTATTATTTAAAATGAATAAAATTACATCTCTAAGTAATGAGTTTGTTGGATTAGATAACAAAAATATGAATTTTTATACTGCTACATGCCCGCCCAGGTTACTCATCGTGTGTTTACAGTCTTCTATTTATCTATTCAGCGACAACTATTGAAATCTCGGCGATAATTGAACAGACCGACTTTCAGCGACAACTACTGAAGCCTCGATGATTATTGAACAGATTGACGTTGAAACCCAGGCGATTCATAAACACACCGACTTCCAGCGACACTTACTGAAGCCTCGACGATAATGAACAGACTGACGTTAATTGAACATACTGACTTTCAGCGACAATTATTGAAACGACTGACGTTGAAACCCCGGCGATAATTGAACAGACCGACTTCCAACGATGACTACTGAAACCTCGACGATATTTGAACAGGACGATAACGATAATAAAACAGACTGACTTCCAGCGACAACTAGTTAAGCCCTTACGATTATTGAACAGATCGACTTCCAGCGACAACTACCGAAGCCTCGACGATAATTGAACAGACCGATGTTGAAACCTCGACTATAATTGAACAGACTGACTTCCAGCGACAACTAGTGAAACACCGACGATTATTGAACAAACCCACTTCCAGCAACAACTAGTGACACCCCGACGACAATTGAACAGACCGACGTTGAAACCCCGACGGTAATTGAAAGGCAACAACTACTGAAAGCGAGACGATAATTGAACTGACCGAAGTTGAAACCCCGACGATAATTGAATAGACCGACTTCCAGCGAAAACTATTAAAACCCCGATAATAATTGAACAGAACAACGTTGAAACCTGACGATAATTGAACAGTCCGGGTTCCAGCAAAATACTGAAGCCTTGACGATATTTGAACAGCCCGACATTGAAACCACGACGATAATTGAACGGACCGACTTCCAGCTTTAACTATTGAAACCCCGACGATTATTGGACAGGCCGACGTTGAAACCCCGACGATAATTGAACAGACCGACTTCCAGCGACAACTATTGATAGTCAGCATGAGTTCGCGAATACATCGGTTGGACTGGGTATAAAAAGGGCGAGCGTTGGTGAAAGGAGTTAGAGGAAATCAGGCGATCTCGTAGTTAAGTCGCAGTTGATGTTCGGGAGGGAAAAAGTCGACGTTGGAAAATCAGCAGAGCGCGGTAAGGGCGAAGAGTTAGGCGATAAAAAGAACAAGAAAAGTGTTAAAGTGATCAACTAAAACGTTAAATAAATTTTGTGGCTATTTTTAAATCAAAGGTGAACTAGCTTTGCTTTTATTCGAAATTTGGCAACACCTTGCGAACTTCAATATTGTAGACAAAATCTGAGAGTATTATAAGTTTACTACAGAGTTCGACAAGAAAAAAGGCTCGGAGAAAAAATTTAATGATGCAAAAGTTCATATTATCATTCAAAAACCTCAAAACAGAATATCCGTCGGTCCGTTTACTCACTAGTTCAAGAACGTGTTGAGCTAAGAAGTCCAAATTTCTTAATTTGTTTTTGATAAAAAAATTAGTTCACTCCCATGACACAGAATGACACATTTTAATAAATTTACAATAATCAAATTTGCTTAGAAACTAAAACAGCTAATAATTTGAAATTTAGTGCACATTTTACTTTATTATTTTAATAATAAAGTATTGTGATCGACTTGGGAAAAAAAAAAAATTTGCTACCCTGAAATTTTTTTTTTCGCGTTTCATGACTAAAATAGCCTAAAAATGCAAAAAAAAAAAATCCGTCTGTCTGTACGCCGTCCGCCGTCCGCCGTACGCCGTACGCCGTACGCCGACATGTACGCTCAGCGCACATTAACTCCCAAACCCTTCAAGATAGAAAATTCATTTTTGGAGGGATTGTAGGTAGTTGCGGATCTCAGGCGGATACCCATTTTGGGGGGTGTACGGGTTCAGGGGGAGGCAGGGGGAGCGCTTAAACCGAAAAATACGAATTCAAATATCGCAACCATGGTTACAGCTAGGAAGCTAAAAATCAACACACATATAGAAGAGTTTGTGGGACAACTTTTAAAAATAATTTAATTTTTTTATCCATTGGGGTGCGAAAAGGGGGGGCTAAGAGCCAATTGGCGGCCGAA
Source organism: Chorisops tibialis (assembly GCA_963669355.1). Classification (NCBI taxonomy): domain Eukaryota; kingdom Metazoa; phylum Arthropoda; class Insecta; order Diptera; family Stratiomyidae; genus Chorisops; species Chorisops tibialis. Next base: position 21,833,261 of record OY770264.1, read on the forward strand.
TTTTTTTTTCAAATGATTATATCTTCGAAATTACTACCCATAAAAAATTGATATTTTGAGACAATTAAGATGGCATCAAGATCTACTAGAATCAGTTTAGATAGAAGCTAATTCTTGTAAGGGGGAGGGTCAGGGGGCGTGCAAGGAAAAACACTTAAAAATTAATATCTCGACTGTCTCTTAAGCTATGTAATTGAAACTTGAAACGAATACTAAGCTTTACTAGTGACATATGAAAAAAATATAATATATGGACATAATAGTAGTGGGGGGAAATGGGGAGCATTTAAAAAATGGTGCACTTTCCAAAACTACAAATCACCAAATCTCAAAATTGAGTACACATATCAAATTGAAAATTTGTCAGATTGTAGAGCTGTATAGTCTTTAATTTTGGTAAAAAATTTAAGTTGGGGGGTGTAAGGGGAGGGAGGTGGGAAGCGAAAATGTTGAAAATTTTGAGTGATTTTTTTATGGCTCTGGTAAAAGATACAAAGTTTGAATTTTGCACGTCGACACAACTATTTAATGTACATGGAAAAAAAATAATAATTTGTTCCAAAATTGTTATGCACCGAAGTGGGGGTCTAACGTGCACAAAGTGTTTCATGTGCAATGAAAAAAACACATAAACTCAAAATTTCTTAATGAAATTTTTAGGTAGAAACTTGAAAATTTGCGAAATGCATTTAAAAAAAATCTCCAAGAGTTTAAAATATTAACTGGTCGAATATCTTTAAAACTTCTACCCCCTCCCATACAAAAAATTTTTTTCGACCAATTCTAAGAAATCAATTATCACTTAACTATTAAATGCTATCAATTTGAAATTTTGCACAAGAACCTACAAAAATAGTTGAAATAAAATTACGTTAAAAGTTTTGAGATAGCACTTGCCCTTTTACCCCCTCCCACACAAAAGTATGATTTCGACCAATTTCATTAAATCAACTAATAACTAACAAATTAAAAGCTACAAACTTGAAATTTTGTACAAGCACCTCACAAAAAAAAAGAAATAAAACTGCATCACAAATTTTACGATTCCCCTACCTCCTCTACCCCCTCCCATACAAATGTTTGGTTTCGTGAATTTAAAATTCACCGAATCCAATGAAAATTCTATGCAATTTCGTCTATGAAACTGACATTCTATACACAGAATATTGGATTTGGTTCAAGCAATCAATTAAGAAACTATTAACATCCACCCACCCTTACTATCACCCTCCCCCCTCCCTTCATGAAAACTCAAACTTGCATAAATAAACCAATGAAATATGGAGCTTTTGAACTTTTCCGGAAAGTGTTAAATTGAGAACTGCCCTGCCCAAGAAGCTCCTTCACTTAGTCTTCCCTAACCACTCTAACCTGCATATTGACTTTCTACGCATGCGCATTTTGTCCCAAAAATAATAAAGTTTCGCCCGACTTGTTGGCAGTTTATTTTTATTATAACTGCGGTCTATGATATGAAAATTATATGCATCCCTTCACTCCTTCCACCACAAAAACTGTACTTTTTCCTGAAATGCTATAAACAAATTTTCTCAGTACTTATAACATTTCAGAAATTCGAATTTCATACTTAACAGTTTTGTTATTAAGATCGAAAAAAATTAACCGATTCGCTTCACTCCTTCTACCATCTCCAATACAATTTTGCAATCTTACGAAAAAATGATTTGCTTGAAAAGTATGAATTTAGTTGGGATCTCAATTACATAATATTCATAGTTATTTCTGAAAAAAAAAAAATCCGTAAAAATTTCACACCCCTTCTACCACCTCCCATACAAATGAAAAACAATTTTACTAAATGTAATTCACTAACTTTCTTGGTACCCGTTCAATTTTTAAAGGTTAAATTTTGCATAAGAGTTTCTTGGGGCTACTCTAGCATGATGTGAAAAAAATTAATTGTATGCTTTAACTCCTTCTTCCACTCCCCATACAAAATTTCGTGAGGTCACAAAATTTTTTATTTCTGCTGGAGTATATCCAGATTGGGCTTTACGCGCAATCAGAGTCCTGTCATGTTGTTTTGTTAAATTTCCATAACTTGAGTTTCGGGCATGCAATCATGACCAAAAACAATCGACATTCGGCCGATCTGCCTGAACGTTGCAAAAACCAACACACGCTGCTACAGCTTCCGGTTCTTAATCGAATTATCGACCCTTGTCGTCCCAACGAAGCCAACTTTTTTTGTGAAAAGTGATAGTAAGAGTCCGTCAGCAAAATTTATGTTTCCACAATCACTCTACTTGTTAATAATATTTAGAGCTGCTCTGAGAAAAAAATTCATTTCAGGCCAATCTTACTGTTGTTTTATTAAATTTGAGCACTTCTTGATATGCTAAAAGTAAAACAATGATAAATTGTTTTAAAAAATACATTATTGCATTATTCTATCACAGCCCAAGATAATCTACTGGTGCTATAGTCCTCCACATACAGATCAACAGTATGGGGGACAAAAATATTACTACAAAAAGCACAGCTTATGCTACAAAAAAATCCAAGGACTAGCTTGTCTTAGTATCACAGGAGCAATGAAAACCTGCCCTAATGTGGCACTGAAAATGTTCCTAAGCATCCCTCAGATACATCTCCAAATTAAAAAAGAAGTCATTTGAAGGGATGTTTCATTTGAAGGGGTGTTACGCACACAGAGGGGAAAACAAATACAAATTGGGAGATTTCAGAGGTCACCTCAAAATCCTAAAGAGCCCGAAAATCCCCTTCTAAGTTATAATCAGAGAACGCAACGACTGGCAATCCATGCTACCTGAAATGGAAGAGGGGTGAAACATCTGGTATACAGATGGTTCGTGTACCTCTGAGGGGACTGGAGCCGTAGTTAATGGTCCAAACTTCTCGGTTTCAAAACCAATCGGTAAAAAGACACAATCTTCCACATCGAACTAATTGCAATGGAGTTATGCATCCAAGAGAATATCAGGAGGACTGTTCGCCATAACACTAATTATATCTTATTAGATAGTCAGGTGGTTCTCAAAGCCCTAGCATCCAACAATCCCGGATCGGATAGTTTGGGACTGCCTTAAAAGCCCAATCATCCTGGAAAAAAAGAGCAAATAAGATTTGAGCGAAATGAAGAGCCACACGCCTTACAAAAAACGCTACAGAAAGAAATTTTATTATACCAGATCAATCCTGCTTAAAACCGAAAGGGCGCTCCAACCTTATACTTAGAAAGTGGGTTAAACAAGAGCACAGAATCTAATGGAATAGACTTTCAGGTTTATCAATCTCAAAAAAATTAGCCCTGCAACAAAAAAAGTGTAGGAAATTCTAAAATTCAGCGAGAGTGATCGGCCTAATGACAGGGCCACAGTGTAGTAAACTATCATCTTAAAAATATGGGTCCAGTTGAAATCAACATCTGCCGACTCTGTCTCAAAGATTGATAAACGACAAAACACATCCTATGCCACTGCGAAGCAGTAGCAAGGAAAAGACACAGTCTTTTTGGAAAAGGTTTTCTTACAACCGATAAACTAGCCAGCATGGCTACCTGAAACATAATTAGATTAGCCAAAGCTTTCGAGTTGTGGTAGGGTAAAGGGGCAGTAAAAGCACAATAGGCCAAGAAGGTTTCAGTACTTTCAAGTGTTCCCCAAATTACAAAAAAAGTGCTACTATGAAATTGAAGAAAATAATTAAAAAACATAACAGGAGTACGATTGGGCATAAAGCCCAATCGTGCGATACTCTAGATGAAAGAGAAATTTTTGTATCTTAAGAAATTTTGTAGGGGAAGTGGTAGAGGGGGTGACGACATTGAACTAATTTTTTCACATGACGCTAAGGTTGCTATCAAAATGTTTTATGCAAAATTTATGATTTAAAAATTTAATAGGTGCTGAGAAAATTAGTGTATTGGATGTAGTGAAGTAGGGCAGTTTGTATGGGAGGTGATAGAGGGAGGGGCGAGTTTTTAATGACTTTTCAGAAACAACTATGAACATCATGCTTTTGACATGTTTTAAATTGCAGATGAGTAGCATTCATACTTTTCAGGAAAATCAACTTTTTATGAAGTTGTGAAATTGTGTCATTTTGTATGGGAGGGGGTAGAACGGGTAAAGTTAATCGTCTACATTTTTTTGGTCTTATTAATAATTATAAATAAATAGTTACTGCACAATTTCAGCTTAATCAATTTTATACGCACTGAGTAAATTGGTTTAAGCATTTCATGAAAAAGTGCAGTTTGTATGAGAGGTGGTGGAAGGAGGGGGACGACACATGTAATTTTTATACAGTAGAATGATATCATTATAGAAGTATTATATTCTAAATTTCATATCAATAGCATGTATACTTTTTGAGAAAAACCGTTTATTGATAAATTGCGTAATTGTGTCATTTTGTATGGCAGAGGGTAGAAGGGGTAAGGCTATTCGTCTAGTTTGTTTTTGGTCTTATTAATAATTATAAATAAATAGTTACTGCATAATTTCAGCTCAATCAATTTTATACGCACTGAGTAAATTGGTTTAAGCATTTCATGAAAAAGTACAGTTTGTATGGGAGGTGGTGGAAGGAGGAGGAAGACACATGTAATTTTTATACAGTAGAATGATATTATTATAAAAGTATTATATTCTAAATTTCATATTAATAGTATGTATACTTTTTGAGAAAAACCGTTTATTGGTAAATTGCGTAATTGTGTCATTTTGTATGGGAGGGGGTAGAAGGGGTGGAGCGATTTGGCTCGTTCACGAACTTGACCTTACTTTTTTGTTAAAAACGACGTATACAAAATTTGAACTTTCTAGCTCAACGCGTTCTCAAGCTAGAGAGGACACGGACGGACAGACGGACAGACAGACAGACAGACGGACGGACGGACATCCGGTTTTGAGATTTTTGAGTGATTATATGACCTTCTGTATAATTCATTTTTTTCTCCGAGACTTATTTCTTGGCGTTACAAACTTTGTGGCAAACTTAAAATACTCTCAGATTTCATCTAGAGTATAAATAGTGTCATTGATATCCTGCCGTATCCGACGAGCCGCCACTGAAAATGGAATAAATTTTTTATTGCAGAAAATTCTCAAAAATTATCTACGTACGTCATTTGGCCAGACTAGAATAACTATTGATACTCGTATGTAATGTTTTTTTTTTTTAATTTTTAGGATTAGTTGAAAATTAATCAAATCTATACTTAGAAATTTATTTGCCACATTTTCATATCGATTTGTAGATAAATCTTATCGCATATGCACTCGATCATTTCAATATGAATGTAGTGTTTATGTGTTTTTATTCTTTCGTTTCGCTATATCGTTCCGATTCTGTTGCAAATAATCCTTTAAGGCATTTGTGTGGCCGGTTAAGCATGATGACTGCCTCTTGCACTAGGTAGGTAGTGTACTATATGAAGCAGAATGTCTGGCGAAAAGGAAACAATTTCAATGGTTGTGACTAAAAAATTTTCTACTGTAGTTATGTTATATTTGAATATTTCATACCGTAAATCACGTTGACACGAACAACGGAAAATGCTTAAATCATGTTCAAGGTATTCGTAGAATGCAAACAAAAAATACAAATAAATGTTTGCTGACGTTTTCAGGATTTCGAATTTTCATTCACTGTTTATTTTTGGACTTACGGTTCAGTGTGAAATGTGTGAAAATATTCAAGGAATTAGGCCTGGACATTATTGAAAATATCCCAGTTTTAACGCTTTTTTATCTGAAAATATGTGCATAGCAGAAAAAAATCTTTTACGTTAAATTTGGTATTGTTGAAAGCAATTGAATTGGTAATGCTAACTAAGAGAAATTATTATTTTTTAGTGCACGTTTGCGGTTTTAAATCGGTCATGTGAATTCGATAAAAAAAAATTTTGGTAACATTAATTAAGAGTGATTATTGGCCTTTAATTTGAAAAATTTCGTTCATTTTCTCGGTAGTAACTTTACTTTATTATTCTATTTATAAAGTATTGTAATTTTCAAGGGAACACGAAACGGCTAACAGGAAATTTTGCTTTTTCGCCCTTCATGACTAAATTAGCCTAAAAATGTCGTCTGTCTGTACGCTGTACGTAAATGCTCAGCGTGCATTAATTCCCAAACCATTGAAGGTGCAAAGTAAATTTGTGGGTGGGTTTTAGATGGGTCCTGATCTCTGGTGGACATTTTTGGGGTTGTAAGTGTTAAGAGTGAGGGTGGAAAGCGCTAGAACCGAGAACTAAGAGTTTGAATATTTCAAATATGGCTCTAGCTAGAAAGCTGAAAGTCGACAGGTCTGTGGGACAAGTTTTAAAATGTTTGTATCCATTGGAGTCCAAAAATAAGGGCCTGAAAACTAATTGTCGGCCGAATTATTTATTCAATTTAATTATTGCCGTATATTACATATTACGAATTTATGCAGTGATGTACTTATGTTAATTTTAATCAAGCACTATAATGGTGAAAAGAGATTTTTATATACTAGTATGATAATGGTTAATTCTAATTTTATTCTAATAAAATTTATGTTATTATTATACTCAGGAAATAAGATATATATAATTTTTTTTTTATATAATTTGGGGAACACGTGAGAACACTGCTACCTTTTTGGCCTATTGTGCGTTTATTTATATACCATAACTCAATAGCTTTGGCGAAACTAAGTATCTTTAAGGGAGCAATGTTGCCTACTTCCTTGGCAGAAACGAAGACTTTTCTGAGAAGATTGTGCTTTTTCCTAGCTACTGGTTCACAGTGACATACGTAGGATGAGTTCAGTAATTTCTGTGTCTTCGAGACAGAGGCCGTAGATGTCGCTTTCATCTATTTTTGAAATGATTGTTTACTCCAATGTGCCCCGTCATTAGGCCGATTTGAGTACTAATAACACTCTTGCTGAATTTTAGAATATCCTCCAATTTGTTTTTTGTGGTAGAATTATTTTTTCTTGCGATTTATAAGCCTGGTAGTCTATGCTTTTGTTCAACCCACTTTCTAAGTGTAGTGTTGGAGTGCTCTTTTGATTTTCCGAAGAATGGATATATATATACTTACTTCTCGTTCATGTACAGGTTCAGTGAATGAGCCCCAGCCCAAAACTAAACCACTGATAGCGCAAGGGAGAGTGACGATTTGGGATATGCCGAAAAGACAGCACAAACGATTTCTTGTAATTTCGCTTAACTGAATCTTTTCATCTTGTGTATATCATTAGGTTAGAGGGTTCTGCTGTTCAGACCATAACATAATATGATTCATAAACTGTTTATAAGGTTAACAAATTTACTTATTTCAATAATTTTATAGATTATACAAACTAGAGATTAGTTAAGAAAGAAGAGGAATTAGCGAATTAATTGGTGAAATATAAATCGGCTGATGAAATCCGTATGTTAATTTTTTAAAAATAAATCATTCATAAGTTTATTTGTATGGGACTTTAGTTTGCGAATACGTTTATTTCACAGACTATACTTCATTTGAAAAATATTTATAACGTTCGCTAAATGAGCCGTTCACTGCACAAATCGATTAACTTCTATTTTAAAATATTTTAAATTTAAGTGTCAAAGCACTTGGTTCAGTCATAGCTTTTTAAATATTTAATAAATTGGATGAAAGCTACATCTGTATATATGCATTCTACAAAACAATATTTATTTGAATTTATATTATGAAGGGAATTTTAAAAAATATTGTACATTATTTTATCGCATTTCTTTACATTTCGTTTCATGGAGTGAATCGAATGGCTCAAATAGCATAAGCTACACAGTGCCTCAGTATCTTTTTTTCAAACACCTCAAGTCTTGTAGTCATTGTCCTGGATGTAGGGAATCAGCAACAGAATCCATAGGTTAACACTGATTTAATTAATTTCTTATAAAATGAAAGCATTGAATTATAGTATATGAGGGACGCTGGGGAGTAGCCTAGTGGGTAGCATGTTGGTCTTATAATGCGAAGGTCGTGAGTTGTGCGAAGGGCAAACAACCCTTCCGCAATAAGTAATGAAAAATGTTAAGGAACTTGAATGTCAGAAGGCCAAGGTCCGATTTGGGCTGTAGTGCCATTGTAGAAGTAGATATGAGGGACGCTACTCTTTGGCGTATACATTGTTTGCCCTCGCGAATTTTCTTAACATTTTTTTAAAGGCACTGAGCATAACTTAGGGGGTCATCCTTTAACGCTATGCACAATTATGTTGGTACTGGAATTGGGAAAAAAAAATAAAGTTGGGTTTATTTGGGTGGAGAGAGACGAAGGTGACGGTGGGCATAGCTCTTGATGCACTGGAGGTTGTACTCATGGCGAAACACTTCGGCTGGCAATATGTTCTATAGTTTTGACGTTAGGAAAATGAATGACTGCCAATATTTCGCTGTACGAGAATGCAAGAGTTTGGCGGAGGTACTCGTGTGCACGTTCAGTTTGGCTAGTATCTCGGCGAAAAGTATAGAGTGGAGGAACGAATGCACTTAGTTCCGCACTGCATTTATCATAGAAGTAGCGAGTTGAACTTAAAGAAATTTTTCAGGTTAATCGATAAATATCTTATTCTGTCGCGTAAAGATATCTCAACTCAGTCAAGTCTAAGCTTAAATTGACGTATAATGTCAGCACGCTGCCTGTTTAGGTATAACTTGATCACCTCAAAGTACTAAAATAGAAAATTCGTATAAAGAGGGTTGTGCGAAGAGCTAACCAACCAATAAGTAAAAAAATGTTAAGGAAGCCCAAGGGTGTATTTGGGTTATATTACTATTGGAAAAAAAAACAGATTAAGAAAAAAATGCATGGAATTTCAAGGCATTGCTGACATTATTGATCGAATACCTTCAAAACTTCTACCCCCTCCCATACAAAAGTGTAATTTCAACCAACTTCAATTAAACGAATGAAATACCGATTTTAGGTAGAGGAACAATTGATCGTAATCTCGGTTAAGTGTTTAATAATTGACTGCAGCCATGCCTTAGAACCCTCACCCTTTTGTTACCACCCTAATTTGCAGATGCCTCACATCCTCAACTTGTCCCAAGAATAATAACGATGCACTTGACTTATTGCGGTTGTATACTCTATATGAAATCTGAGAGTATTATAAGTTTGCCACAAAGTTTGTAACACCAAGAAATAAGGCTCGGAGAAAAAAATGAATGATACAGAAGTTCATAAAATCACTCAAAAATCTCAAAACCGGATGTCCGTTCGTCCGTCTGTCTGTCCGTCCGTCTGTCTGTCCGTCTGTCCGTCCGTGTCCTCTCTAGCTTAAGAGCGTGTTGATCTAGAAAGTTCAAATTTCGTACACGTCGTTTTTGACAAAAAAGTAAGGACAAGTTCGTGAACGGGCCACATCGCTCCATCCCTTCTACCTCCTCCCATACAAAATGACACAACTACGCAATTTGTCAATAAACGGCTTTTCTCGAAAAGTATAAATTCTATTGATCTGAAATTTAGAACATAATAGCTTTATGATGATTCCATTCAACTGTATAAGAACTATTTGTATCCTCCCTATCCTTTCACCCCCTTCCATACAAACTGCACTTTTTCATGAAATGCTCTAAACCAGTGCGTATAAAATTTATCGAGCTTTCCCCTACAAAATTTCTCGAAATCAAAAAAATTCTCTTTCATCTAGAGTATCACACGATTGGGTTTTACGCCCAATCGTAATCCAGTTATGTTTATACTCTAGATGAAATCTGAGACTATATTGTGTTTGCCTTACCGTTTGTAACGCTAAGAAATAACGCTCGCACAGAGCCGCCAAGGGTACAGAAATATTTGTTGTCGTTCGAAAACCTCGATTCCGAGTCTGTCTGTCTGTCCGTCTGTGCGTCTGTCTACAGCATAACTCTCGAAAGCTTTGAGCTATAGCGCTAAAAATTTTTGTGTGTCATTTTTAGCAAAAAAGTAACTTTAAGTTTGTAAATGGGCTACAGTCCTTTTACCCCCTCCCATACAAATTTCATGAAATTTCGAAATATTATGAAATTGATTTTTCTTTGAAACTATATAAGCTATCAACTTGAAATTAAGGTTAAAGTATTGTGAAATAAATGTCAATAATATCACAGAATATTGACCCGATCCCTTTACTCCTTCTACTCCCTCCCATACAAATGGACAATTTTGAAAAATACATATTTTCGATGTTCATTGAAACTAGTAAAGCTGAAAAGACGAAATTTCGTCAGTATTAATTTCGCTATAATTACAATTTATTTTAAAAATAATTATCAACTTAACCTATCTCCTTATACTCCCTCCCATACAAATTTCACGAAATTTTGAAATTTAAATTAAATTATTTTTCTTCGAAACTGTTGAAGCTATCAACATGATATTTTGTATAAAGTATACAAATAGAAATATTAATAATGCGAAAAAAATTTGTTTTGATCCGTTTACTCCTTCTACCTCCTCCCATACAAATGCATTATTTTGTTAAAAACATTTTATCGATTTTCATTCAAACTACATAGAAAAAGGGCTTTAAGCCCAATCATAATTCTGTTATGTTTTACTTTATTATTTTAATAATAAAGTATTGTGATCGACTTCGAAAAAAAAAAATTTGCTCCCCTGAAATTTTGTTTTTCGCGTTTCATGACTAAATTAGCCGAAAAATGCAAAAAAAAAAAAATCCGTCTGTCTGTACGCCGTCCGCCGTACGCCGACGTGTACGCTCAGCGCACATTAACTCCCAAACCCTTCAAGATAGAAAGTTCATTTTTAGAAGGATTGTAGACAGTTGCGGATCTCACGCGGATACCCATTTTGGGGGTGTACGGCTTCAGGGGGAGGCGGGGGGAGCGCTTAAGCCAAAAAATACGAATTCAAATATCTCAACCATGGTAACAGCTAGGAACCTAAAACTCAACACACATATAGAGGGGTTTGTGGGACAACTTTTAAAAATAATTTAATTTTTTTATCCATTGGTGTCCGAAAAGGGGGGCAAAAACAAATTGTTGGCTGAATTGTTTTTTCAAATGATTATATCTTCGAAATTACTTATTGTAAAAAATTCATATTTTGGAACCGTCAGTGTGGCATATAGTTCCTTTGGAATCAGCTTAGAGAGTGTGGTTAATTATTGTAAGCGGGAGGGTCAGGGGGGGTGCAAAGAAAACACTTAAAAATGAATATCTCAACTATCTCTTAAGCTATGAAATTGAAACTTAAGACTTATATTAAGCTATACTAGGAAAATGCAAAAAAAATATAACATGTTGAAATAATAGTAGTGGGGGGAAATGGAGAGCATTTCAAAAATGGTGCACTTTTTAAAATTACGAATCCTTATATCTCAAAAAAAGGTACAGATATCAAATCAAAAATTTGTCAGATTGTAGAACTACATAATGTTTAATTTTGGTAAAAATTTTAAGTTGGGAGGTGAAAGGGGAGGGAGGTGATTAGCAAAAATGTCGAAAATTTTGAGTGATTTTTTTAGGACTCTGTTGAAATATAAAAAGTTTAAATTTTGCATGTGAATACCTCTATTTGATGTACATACAAAAATAATAATATCTTGATCTATAATTGTTATAAACCGACCCCCCGGTCTAACGTGCGCAAGGTGTTTTATGTGCATTGAAAAAAACACATAAACTGAAAATTTTTGAGTGAAATTTTAAGGTAGAAACTTGAAAATTTGCAAAATGCATTTAAAAAAAATTCCCAAATATACAAAATATTAACTGGTCGAAAACCTTTAAAACTTCTATCCTCTCCCATACAAAATTATTTTTTCGACCATTTTTAAAAAATCAATTATCACCAAACTTTGAAAAGCTATCAATTTGCAATTTTGCACAAAAACTTACAAAAATAATTGAAATGAAATTACGTTAAAAGTTTTGAAATCGCGCTTGCCCTTCTACCCCCTCCCATATAAAAGTATGATTTCAACCAATTTCATAAAATCAACTAATAATCAACAAATTAAAAGCTACGAACTTGAAATTTTGTACGAGCATCTTACAATAGAAAAGAAAGAAAATTGCATCACAAGTCTTACGATTCCCTTCCCTCCTCTACACCCTCCCATACAAAATTATTTTTTCGAGCATTTTTAAGAAATAAGTTGTCAGCTAACTCTTAAAAGCTATCAATTTCAAATTTTGCAGAAAAACTTATAAAAATAATTCAAATGAAGTTGTTTTAAAAGTTTTGAAATCGCGCTTGCCCTTCTACCCCCTCCCATACAAAATCATGATTTCGACCAATTTCATTAAATCAACTAATAACAAACAAACTAGAAGTTACGAACTTGAAATTTTATACAAGAGAAGCAAAATAAAACTACATATCAAATTTTACGATTCCCCTACCTTCTCTACCCCCTCCCATACAAATGTTCGGTTTCGTAAATGTAAAATACACCGAATTTTATGAAAATTCTATGCAACTTCGTCTATGATACACATTCTATACAGAGAATATTGGACGTGATTCAAGCAATTAATTAAAAAGATATTAACATCCACCACCCCTTACTATTACCCCTCCTCCTCCCCTCATAAAAACCCAAACTTGCAGTTACGAATGAAATATTGTTAAATTGACAACAGCTCTGCCCAAGAACTCCTTTCCACTTAGCCTTCCCTAACCGCTCTAACCTGCATATTGACTTTCCACTCATCCGCAACTTGTCCCAAGAATAATAAAGTTTCGCCCGACTTGTTGGCAGTTTATTTTATTCAGTTAAGTTTCATAATCTCAACAACAAAGTCTAGTTTGCATTATGAAATTGGTTTTTACTGCACTAAATAGAACAAGCTTCATTGACACTGTTGTGCCCCTCCACACCGAAAACTTAAAATTTTTGAAATCGGTTGTACTTGAATCACGGTAAAGATATACAACGGTGTGCGAAAGTGAAAATTCGAACTCAAAAATTTTGATAAATCGAAATTAGATCAAGCTAAAAATTGACCCAATGATGATGAATATGTGAGAAATCTAAATTCATTTCTCTACATACATTTTGTCTCGAAATAGTTCAAAATTTCATGAATTATAATCAAAACAAACTAATTTCATATTTTTGATAATTTATGATATTCTCGTATACGCTCTACATCATAATTTTCGAGAATTGACTTATTTCCGTTCATGCGGACTGCTCAAAATACATGTATTTTCTACATGTATCTATGTCTACAATGGCGCTACAGCCAAATTGGGCCTTGGCCTCCTGATCTTCAGGTTTCTTAACATTTTTCATTATTTATTGTGGATGAGTTGTTAGACCTTCGCACAACCCTCTATCTACGAATTTTTCATTTTCGTAAATTGAGGTGACCAAGTAGGCAATGTGCTGGAATTAGGCGTCGACCGGGATTTGAACTCACGACCATCACGCTACCCACTAGGCTACACCCTAGCTTTTTTTTATTTGGGCACCAATACAATGATTAGATACAAAAGCTTAGAAATACCTTCGATTAAAGAATTTGTCTAGAAAATTTTGTAGTGGCATAGTTAATTCTGTACATTTTTCAGTTTAAATGTGTGAGTTTTAAAAGTTTCCTTTGAACTGAAATAGACTGAACGAACTTCCCTTATCTGTACCAAAAACTTTAAACTCTAACCACATTTATTTGATATTCGACATTAGTATTCTGTTAAAAATTCATAGCACGTGTACAACTTTACTCTCCGGAACTTGGGCGTATAAGTCATTAAGGTCAGCTCGGATCATGTTATTACTTTTCACAATATCGTTCTAAGGTCATAATCATCTACGTGATATATGGTGAAAATTTAAAAATGTCTTTTTTTTTACTTTTTTTTTCCTGCAGAAAATTTATGTACGTCCATAATGTGTGTGTTTGCGTCGTAGAGAATATACTGCAACAAACATCTATGACATACTAAAACTGATGGCACTAGAGAAATCGCAATGATAAAGCACAGCTGCCGTCAATGTCTGCAAATAAATTCGATAAGAAAGACAAACATTCACTTAGGTTCAATCAAAAAGTCGACACGATCAAATTCTGTAAGGTTCAGTGGTTAAGTATTAAACGCAGGATGTGACTCCTCCCATGGACGTAGACATTCGTCAACCATATATGGGCAGGATATTTATCGGAGGAAAGGGTGGTTGGAGGTGGAACTAAAGCGGAACGTAAACTCTGCCGTGTTAGCTAAAAGCTTTAGAATAGTGTAGGTTTGTGGGTGTGTAAGTATATCAAGTTGAAAAAAAATGACATCCCCAGAATGAGACGAGAAGTCACGAAAATTCGATTTACCTTGTGATTTCATTATGCAAATTCATGGATCAATGCCGATGTGTTGGAAAACGAATAAACTCTTGATAGGTTCTTATTCTTCTTCGGTTTTCTCCAATCGGATAATGTTAAAGTAACGGCAAGGATTAAAAAAAAGAGTAAATCGATATTAATAAGTCGAGTAGTCTGCAAGCGGAGAAATTTAGATTTGAAATCTGCATAAATTTTCATATTTTTTTTGGGATTCTATTGAATCGCCAAGGGCAACCAAATATTAGTTGTTGCTGAGACATAGAGAGATCAAATTTGAGTAAACCTCTGTTCGTCTGTCCAAGATACAAGATAACTCTCGAACGCTTTGAGCTGTCGAGCAGTAACTTTTACCATGAGAAATTAAGCAAGAAAGTTATTCTTAGTTCGTGAACGAGTCACATCATACACTGTTTCAACCATCTAAGACTTTTTTATTTGTTTATTATTTAAAATTGCTGATTTAAAATCTGCACCATCCTTCCACTTTTTCTACCACCAATACAAACGCCAGAATATACAAAAATAAAATTTTCAAAATTCCTACTTTGATCAGTAAAGATGGTACAATCTGGTAATTCGATTTTCAGCCATCAGCTTAAAAAAAAATAATTTCCTCCTTCTTCTTCGAGACCACCCCCACAAATTTCTCTATTGAGTGTTATTTTATAAAGAAGTTGCTAGTGTAGCGCAATTCCATTATTTTCTTTTTTATTCTTAATAAAAAAAATCCAACAACACTTTTTATCACCTCTTCATGAATAATAAACTTGAAAGAAGTTAAATTCTATTGTAGCTTCGTTGCGAAAACAAAAACATCTACGAAAGATTTATAGAGAAAGTTTCTTTAACTAAAAATACTACAAATCGAAAATGTTCGTTTATAGGCGTATACAACAATGTCACAAAAACATCTCCAAAGTGAAATCTCTGTGCGCCAATAAAACCATATATATTTCAAATGCTTGAATCCTTATTCCTCGAGAATTATGCCAACAAATCACGAGATTGGAGAACGAAGAAGAAATCCCACTCGACTGATCTGCGGAGACGAAGATCCACATACTTGAACGTATAAGGATACGAGAGTATAGAGATATCGATACATACAGCACATCAATAGATTCTTCAAGTTTGAACAGCTTTTTGGCCATTGTGTGATGGCACTTAAGTGGACGACACTCAATGTCAATGGTTATTTGTATTTCCCACTTTATAGTTGAATAATGTCACATAGAACTGTTTCCGTCTATATGGAAGAGTCTATAGTGTGTAATGCTTTTCCAGGAATTTCGTTATTTTGTTGTTTTCGTTTCTCGATCCTGTATAGTCCTTTGTGGGCACGACGATGATTACGGTGTTGAGCAATTTTCTATTCCTGTTTCGAAATTCGATTAGTAGTGTGGATTTGTCGATGACATTCTATTGACTTTATCGGAAATAAGATGATCCCCCTGTATAACAAGTCAATTGCCACTAAGAGAATTTTCGATTATATGACACAGGGGATGAATTTTTCGGTTTTCTTCAGTTTTTTTTTGTATTCGTTTAATTTTGCTGATGCGATACGCTTTAATATTGAGGATATATTTGTTTTTTTTTCGGTTATAAATAAGTTCAGAAAAATTATTGTAGTGTTTCAGATACCTGCATACGAATAATAGAATTGTCCGTCCATCTAGCTCGAAAACACGTTGGGTTAGAAAGTTAAAAATTTTTACACTCTGCACTATTTCCTGAAATATTTTAAACCAATTTACGCAGTACGTATAAAATTTATTGAGCTGAAATTGTGCTCTAAATATTTAATCAGCAATACAAACAAGATGGAAAAAATTAACCTATTACGTTTACTTCTTTTAACTCTGCCACAGTCGGTTCCAAGCCCGGATGAGAAAGAAAGAGTCAATATGGAGTTAACCTGAATGATTAGTAATATCAGTACGTCTCAGGAAGTAGGCAAAAAGTATGATATAGTTGGTAAGTGAAAGATGTGTGCAATTCAAATGCAAACTTAGTTTTTCAACATTTGGATGATCAAAGTCCGTGCACCAAAAGAAAACAGGGACGATATAACTAAAGGCGAATTTTATGCCATCCTGGAGACAACCAATGATTCACTGCCCTCGAATGATCTAAAAAATGTCTAAGGGGATTTTAAAGCAAGAGTCGGACAGGAGGAGGCTTGTAGAGGAACAACAGGAAGGTACAGTCTTCAAATAGACCACTTTATAATTGATAAAAGGTGCGAAGGGC
Source organism: Chorisops tibialis (assembly GCA_963669355.1). Lineage (NCBI taxonomy): Eukaryota > Metazoa > Arthropoda > Insecta > Diptera > Stratiomyidae > Chorisops > Chorisops tibialis. Next base: position 21,849,807 of record OY770264.1, read on the forward strand.
TAACAACTCTTCCACAATAAGTAATGAAAAATGTTAAGGAACCTGAATATCAGGAGGCCAAGGTCCGATTTGGGCTGTAGTGCCATTGTAGAAGTTGTAGTTGTACTTGATGCACAAGCCATCCGCGGTGCGAATTGTGACCCTGATAACTATATGGTCAGAGCTAAGTATTTAAGCCGAATAGCTTATCGTGGATATTCAAAAACGAGTAGAGCTCGGAAATTTCGGGGCGCAGGCGTATACATATATCAGCACTGGATCAACAATTGACATCAATAGATGAAAACATCCAAAATATTCTAGTGGAGAATATGTGGATGAAAATACGAGACGGCATTAAGTCATCTGCAGAAGAAATGTTAGGATGTCAAGTACGACGAAAAAACAATAATTGATTCGAACAAGAATGATACGATTCAATAGCTAGAAAGAACGAGGTTTACAAAATTTTCACTGAACTACCAACACAAGCCAAAAAAGAAATATAAAGCGAGCTTAGGAGATATATGAAAAAGACCTGCAGGCAAAAAAAAGGAAGTACCATAATGACAAGATACAAAACGATATGAAACAAAATAAAATGCGGAAAGCATAAGCAATAGTAAAAGTCCTAAAATAATTTATTATTAGAATAATAATGTAAAATAAATATAAGCCAAAAACCAGTTTCTGCAAAAACGCAGAGGGCAACATCATCAGTGACACGCAAGAAATTAAAAGGGGATGGGCTATAAGCATCTTCTCAATTCCTCTCTATTAGAACCGATCACGACAATATCTCAATTGAGATACCAGTTGGACTTCTGAAAAATGGTGAAAGCAGTGTCGGTGAGATACTATATAACATGATATGCAAAATTTGGACAGAGGTAAACATACCCGAGGATCGGCGAAAAAGCTTCACATGTCCAATTTACAAGAAAGCAGGCGATCTCTGCTGTGCGTCCTATAAAGTACTAACCGAAATAATTGAACGTCGTCTTAAGCCCTACTAATAAAATAAATGGTGAATACCAAGGTGGATTCAGAACCGGACGCTCTGCAATAGACCAGATATTCTCGGTGAAACAAGTGTTTGACAAATGCTGGGAATATACCACAGACATGCACCAAATCTTCGTAGATTTTAAACAAGCATACGACAGTATCGACAGGAGCGTATTGCACCAAATCATGCTTGACTTTGAAATTCCCCCAAAACTCGTCCGACTAACAAGACTCACAATGACGAACACTGAATCCCACATGAGAATACAAACCTATTCCACAACCAGCTTTCGAACGGAATGTGGTTTAAAGCACGGAGATGGTCTGGCCCCCAAGCTTTTTAACTTGACACTAGAGTATGCCGTCCGAAAAATCCCAGTCGACACCACCGGGACACTACTATTCAAGTCCACTAAGCTAGTAGCATACGCATATTAACATCTTAGCAAGATCCTTACCTAGTGCTAAGGAGGTATTTGTCAATCTTGACTCCTTCGCAAAAGAAGTCGGGTTCCGCATAAATGAAAGCAAAACAAAAGTAATGACTGAAAAAGGAGGAGAACGCCTATCAGGAAAAATTTAACAATTGCGGAATATAATTTGGAGAATGGGGACAATTTCATATATCTTGTGGCTAATCTAGCAAAGGAATTTTCGAAAAAACAGTTAACGCATTCGAAAGAAAGGCTTCAAAGAATTTTGGGACCTGTAAAGGAAGAAACGGAAAGGCGAATAAGATACAACCATGAGTTGTATCAACTTTACGTCGAGCCAAAAGCTTCAACGTTTATCAAGCTAGACCAAATAGAAGATAAAAGAATCGCCAAACTTACTTTTAAAGGAAAAGTGAGTCGTAACAAACCAGTTGGCAATCCACGCAAATGATAGGAAAACCCGGTTGATGTAGTTAGCAAAGGCATCTTGAAAAACATAACAGGACTACGATTGGGTGTAAATAATGTGATAATCTAGATGAAAGAGAAATTTTTTTGATTTTACGAAATTTCGTATGAGGAGTAGAAGAAGGGGTGACGGCATGAAATCAATTTTTTCACATCATGCTGGAGTTGATATCAAAACGTTTAATTGAAAATTTAAGCTTCAAAGATTGAAGAGGTGCTGAGAAAATTAGTGTATTGGATTCAGAGAAATTTTGCTGTTTATATGGGAGGTGGTAGAAGAAGTGGGGAGCTCTCAATTACTTTTTTAGAAATAACTGCAAACATCATTCAATCATTATGCTTTAAGCTGCCGATCAGTAGCACTCATACTTTTCAAGAAAATCGAAATTTTGTTAAGTTATGGGATTGTGTCATATTATACGGGATGGGGGGTGGGGGGGAAGCAGAAGAAGCGCTGCTAATCGTTTTTTTGGTCTTACCAATAATTCTAAATAAATATTTCGTACACAATTTCAGCTCAATTAATTAAAATTTAATACGTACTGGCAAAATTATTTTCAAAAACATAACAGGACTACGACTGGGCGTAAAACCCAATCGTGCGATACTCTAGATGAAAGAGAATTTTTTTCATTTTAAGAAATTTTGTAAGAGAAGTGCTAGAGGGGATGATGACATTGAACTAATTTTTCCACATCACGCTAAGGTTGCTATTAAAATGTTTTATACCAAATTTAGGATTCAAAAATTTAATACTACTGAGAAAATTAGCGTATTGGATTTAGTGAAATTATGCAGTTTGTATGGGAGGTGGTAGAAGGAGTGTGAATTTATTAATTATGTTCTTGGAAATAACTATAAATATCATTTAATTCACATATTTTAAATTGCAGATCAGTAGCGCTAATACTTTTCAGGAAAATCGACTTTTTGTAAAGTTATTGAATTGAGTCAAATTGCATCGAAGGGGGTAGAAAGAGTGAAGTTAATCACCTAATTTTTTTTTTAATCTTACTAATAAATCTAAATAATTATTTAGTGCCTAATTTCAGCTCTATGAATTTCAAACGTACTGAGTAAATTTATTTAGAGTATTTCTTAAAAAAGTGTAGTTTGTATGGGAGGGGGTGGAAGGAATTGGAGGACTCAACTAATTTTTATAGAGCAGATTGAAGTTATTATAAAAGTAATATATTCCAAATTTCAGATCAATAGCTTTCGTGCTTTTTGAAAAAAATCGTTTATTGTCGAATTGCGAAATTGTGTCATTTTGTATGGGAGGGGGTAGAAGAGGTGAAACCAAATGTCTAATTTTTTTTGGTCTTACTAATAATAATAATTCTAAATAAATATTTAGTGCACAATTTCAGCACGATAAATTTTATATGCACTGAGTAAATTGGTTTAGAGTATTTCATGAAAAAGTACAGTTTGTATGGGAGGTGGTAGAAGGAGGGAGAGGACACTCATAATTTTTATATGGTACATTGATGTCATCATAAAAGTAATAAACTGCCAACAAGTCGGGCGAAACTTTATTATTCTTGGGACATGTTGCGGATGTGTGGAAAGTCAATATGCAGGTAAGAGTGGTTAGGGAAGACTAAGTGAAAGGGAGTTCTTGAGCAGGGCTGTTGTCTATTTAACAATATTTCATTCGTTTCTACAAGTTTGGGTTTTTATGGAGGGGAGGAGGAGGGGTAATAGTAAGGGTGGGTGGATGTTAATAGCTTTTTAATTAATTGCTTGAATCACGTCCAATATTCTCTGTGTAGAATGTGTCTCATAGACGAAGTTCATAAAATTCGGTGTATTTTACATTCCCGAAACCGAACATTTGTATGGGAGGGGGTAGAGTAGGTAGGGGAGTCGTAAATTTTGATATGCAGTTTTATTTCGCTTCTCTTTTAAGGTGCTTTTATAAAATTTCAAGTTCATAGCTTTTAGTTTGTTGGTTATTAGTTGATTTATGAAATTGGTTGAAATCATAGTTTTGTATGGGAGGGGGTAGAAGGGTAAGCGCGATTTGAAAATTTTCAAAGCAATTTCATTTGAATTATTTTTATAAGTTTCAATGCAAAATTTAAATTTGATAACTTTTAAGAGTTAGCTGATAACTTATTTCATAAAAATGCTCGAAAAAATAATTTTGTATGGGAGGGGGTAGAGGAGGTAGGGGAATCGTAAGACTTGTGATGCAATTTTCTTTCTTTTTAGTTGTAAGGTGCTCGTACAAAATTTCAAGTTCGCAGCTTGCAAATTGTTTGTTATTAGTTGATTTAATGAAATTGGTCGAAATCATACTTTTGTATGGGAGGGGGTAGAAGGGTAAGCGCGATTTCAAAACTTTTAACGTGATTTCATTCAATTATTTTTGTAAGTTCTTATGCAAAATTTCAAATTGATAGCTTTTAATAGTTAGGTGGTAATTGATTTCTTGAAAATGGTCGAAAAAATAATTTTGTATGGGAGGGGGTAGAAGTTTTAAAGATTTTCGACCAGTTAATAATTCATTCTTTGAGGAATTTTTTTTAAATGCATTTCGCAAATTTTCAAGTTTCTACCTTAAAATTTCATTCAAAAATTTTCAGCTTATGTGTTTTTTCATTTCTCATGAAACACCTTGTGCACGTTAGACCAGGGGGGTCGGTGCATAACAATTGTAGAATTTATATTATTTTTTATGTATGTACAATAAATTGATATATTGACCTGCAAAATTTAAACTCTGTATCTTTTACCAGAGCCCTAAAAAAATTACTCAAAATTTTCAACATTTTTGCTTTCCACCTCCCTCCCCTTACACCCCTCCACTTAATTTTTTTACCCAAATTGAAAACTATATAGTTCTATGATCTGACAAATTTTTGATGTGATATCTGCCCTCAATTTTGAGATATAATGGTTTGAAATTTTGGAAAGTTCAATGCTCCCCATTTTCTCCCACTACTATTTAGTCCAAATATTATATATTTTTCGTATTTCTCTAGTATAGCTTAATATAAGTACCAAGTTTTAATTGCAGAGCTCAACAAATAGTCGAGATATTGATTTTTAAGTGTTTTTCTTTGCACCCCCCCTGACTCTCCCCCTTACAATAATTAGCCTCTACGTAAGCTGATTCCAGTGAATCTGTATGCCACCTTGATGGTCTAAAATTATAAATTTTTTATGCTAAGTAATTTCGAAGATATAATCATTTGAAAAAAAAATTCGGCCGACAATTGGTTTTTAGCCCCCCCTTTTTGCACCCCAATGGATAAAAAAATTAAATTAATTTTAAAAGTTGTCCCATAAACCCATTTATATGTATATTGATTTTTAGCTTCCTAGCTGTAACCATGTTTGAGATATTTGAATTCTTAGTTTTCGGTTTAAGTGCTCCCTCCGCTTCCCCCTGAACCCTTACACCCCCAAAAATGAGTGTCCTCCTGAGATCCGCAACTACCTACAATCCCTCCAAAAATGAGCTTTCTATCTCGAAGGGTTTGGGAGTTAATGTGCTCTGAGCGTACACACCGGCGTACGGCGGACGGCGTACAGACAGACGGATTTTTTTGCATTTTTAGGCTAATTTAGTCACGAAACACGAAAAAACAAAATTTCAGGGTAGCAAATTTTTTTTTTTCCCAAGTCGATCACAATACTTTATTATTAAAATAATAAAGTAATATGTTCCATATTTGAGACCAATAGCTATTATACTTTTCGAGCAAATCGGTTTATTGTCAAACTGCGCAATTATGTCGTATTGTATGGGAGGGGGTAGAAGGGGTGGAGCGATTTGGCCTACTCACGAACTTGTCCTTACTTTTTGTCAAAAACGACGTGTACAAAATTTGAACTTTCTAGATCAACGCGTTCTCAAGCTAGAAAGGACACGGACGGACAGACGGACGGACGGACATCCGGTTTTGAGATTTTTGAGTAATTATACGAATTTCTGTATCATTAATTTTTTTCTCCGAGCCTTATTTCTTAGCGTTACAAACTTTGTGGCAAACTTATAATACTCTCAGATTTAATCTAGAGTATAAAAAGTGCAGTTTGTATGGGAGGTGGTGGCAGATTAATAGCTTTTATACTTTTCGAGAAAATGCGTTTATTGTCCATTTCGGCAATTGAGTCATTTTGTATGGGAAGGAGTAGAAGGACTAAAGCGATTTTGTCCGTTCACGAACTTGGCCTTATTTTTTCACCAAAAATAATGCTCAACGTGTTCTTCAGCTAGAAAGCGAACAGGCGGAGGGACGGACGAACGGACAGACGGACGGACATCCAGGTTCAAGATTTTTGAGCGGCAATAAATATTTCTTTACTCTAAGTGACTCTGGGCGAGCAGTATTTCTTGGCGTTAGAAACTTAAGAGCAAACTTATAATACTTTTACATTTCATGATGATGCTGAGCTTTACTCCTTTTACCTCCTCCTATACAGCACCACACAATTTTACTTAAAGTCGAAAATATATTAATACAGCTGATCTTCAATTTAAAACATATGATTTGCATGAATTTCGTAACTATTTCTGAAAAAAAAATCCTTGGGGACGCCATTTACTTATTTACTTAACACTTCCCATGTAAAATGCACAGTTTAACTAAAGCCAATGCACTAATTTTCTTAATACCTATTAAATTTTTGAAGCTTAGTTTTTCCATAAAACATTTTGATTGCAACTTTTGCATAATGGGAAAAAACTAGGTCAATGCCGTCACCCCTTCTACTAATCACTATATAAAAGTTACAAAAATTTTTATTTCATCTGGAGTATCGCGTGTGTGTGTTATGTTTTTTTTTTATTCATTTTATAATGAAACTAAATATTTAAACGATATCATAAAAGTTTCCTGGCATTATTTTTTCCAAAACAAAATTCATTATTTTCATTGCACTTTCTGTCACCTGATAGCCTAAACTCGAAAATGTTTAGCTCAATGAATTGCTCGAGCACTTAAGGTTTTATTACAGCACAAAATTTACTTCAAATAAATCTGTGGTGTGTTCATTTTCTCCTAATGTAAAGAAGGAAGTTTTGAAAAGTCCAACGATAAACACGAAATCCTTGGCTAGATTGGACGAAGGTATCCGAACATTAAACTGGAGAATGATATAGGTACAAGTATACATAGATACATTGATACCAACATTGCACTCTTTATAGCTCCACCCATTGCAACTTTTAGATGCAGTTTGCAATTTATTTAGACTTTATGTTAGTGCATTCACGAAACGATAGTAATTCAAACTCACCTTTTAGAGTTTGGAAGGAAATTTGTTTGTTTGTATTTGCTTGGCTCAACTTTTTGTATATTATAGGGTTCTGATGGTGTGTATGTTTAAAAAAAGAAATATATTTCAAATAGGATTTTCGTGAAAAGCGAATAACAATTAATTAATGAAAAGCAACTTCGGAAAGTAAATACACATTTTTATATTTTATAAAATTATTGCTTTACTATCTATTCTATTCTACAATAGCACTACATCCCATCTGAGAGTATTATTGGTTTGCTATAAAGTTTGTAATGCCAGAAAATAATGCTCTCACAGAGTCGTCAAGGGTATAGAAATATTTGTTGTTGCTCAGAAATCTGAAAAACGGATGTTCGTCTGTCCGTCCGTTCGTCCTGTACGCTCTCTAGCTAACAATTTCGACCAATTCAAAGAAATCAACTAAAAGCCTACAAGTTAAAAGTTACGAGCGTGAAATTTCGTATGATCACCTTTTAAGACAAACGAAATAATACTTAAAAAAATTTTACGATTTCATTAACTCCTCTAGCCCCTCCCATACAAAAGTATGGTTCCAAGAATATACGTAAATTACACAGAATTTCATAGGATTTACTCCGTCTATGAGTCAAATGTACGCTCGTTGCATTTTAAATGCAAAGAGGCGGGATTGAAAATAAATGTGCATAAAACCAAGTACATGCACATGAGTTCGAATACAAGAACACCGATTGTTCTTAAAGGACAAGATGTTGAAGAGGTGCAAGATTTTTGTTATCTCGGAAGCATTATCAGCATGGACGGCGGAGCCGAAAAGGATATTGAGGCTCGTCAAAATAAAGCTCTTCAAGCCTTTCCCCTTTTTGGAGGTTAAAAGAGATCTCCCACCGCACGAAGCTGCGAGTTTTTGACGTGTGGTTAAATGGTTGTACTATGTGGAAACTGACCGTTCGACTTACCAGCACACTACAAGCTTTCGTGAACCAATGCCTCCGACGCATTTTAGGAATATTCTGGTCAGAAGTGATGTCTAATGACGAACTTTAGAGTAAAACTGGACAGACTAAAGTAGGCATTGAGATTCAAAGGCGGAAGTGGTAGTGGATCGGTTACACTTTGAGGAAACCCGAGTGAAACATCGCCAAACAGGCTCTGGATTATAATGTCTTGTTTTACCTCCTTGGAATTTTATGTTGATTCGCCGAACACCTTCAGTATGAATCCGGCAGGAGGTAGTAAGCTTAACCCATTCTTATCGTATTCGGATGCCGAACTGGAGAACACTATGAATTTTCCATTGAAAATATTCAGAAAATGTGGTGTTTTCATCCCATCAACCAGCAAGTTTCTTCTAAACTTTAAATAATTACATTGGCAAGTAGTATTAATTTATATTAGATATTTTTATACTCTAGATGAAATCTGAGAGTATATTGTGTTTGCCTTACCGTTTGTAACACTAAGAAATAATGCTCGAACAGAGCCGCCAAGGGTACAGAAATATTTGTTGTCACTCAAAATCTCGATTCCAAGTTGCTGTCTGTCCGTCTGTCTGTCCGTCTGTCTACAACATAACTCTCGATGGCTTTGACCTATCGTGCTGAAATTTGTTTTATGTCATTCTTAGCAAAAAAGTAACTTTAAGTTCGTGAACGGGCCACATCCCCCACTCCTTCTACCCCCTCCCACACAAATTTAATGAACTTTCGAAATTTAAAGAAATTGATTTTTCTCCGAAAATATTTCTGCTATTGGCTTGAAAATTAGGTCATAGTATAATGACATAAATATCATTAATCTCAAGAAATATTGATCCGATCTCCCTACTCCTTCTACCTCCTCCCATACAAATGCACAATTTTCAAAAATGCATTTATTCGGTTTGCATTGCAACTAGCAAAGCCAAATGAACCAATTTTTGTCATAATTAATTTTATTATAATTGCAACTAATTTTGGAAAAACTATCAACTTTACCTCACTCCTTTTACCCCCTCCCATACAAATTTTACGAAATTTCGGAATTTCAATTAAATTAGTTTTCTTCAAAACCGTCAAAGCTATCAACTTTAAAATTGGAAAAAAGTATACTATTTTAAATATGATTGATATCAAAAAATTTGGTTTTGATTCGTATATTCCTTCTACCCCATCCCATACAAATGCAGAATTTTGGTAAATGCATTTAACCGATTTTCATAGAAACTAGAAGAAGTACAAACTTGAAATTTTGCCAGAATTCGTCCCTTAATAATTGTAATATCACCTCCCATACAAATTTTTATATTATAAGTTCAAGAAAAGTTTTTCTCCTTCGAACATATGAGAGCTATGGACATTAAAATTGTAACAAAGCAATGTGATTAGAATGCTGATAAGCAGTTTCAAAATCATCCAATATCTCCCACTTTCTCTGCCACCATCGGAACTAGAGGGTTTGCTCTTTTGTACTGAAGCAGGGCTCCGGCGAGGGGGGAGGGATATTTGTTTTTGGAAATTAAGGGGATAGAGACGGAAGTGGATATCAATATTTTTCTTGAATTGTGGAATATTGTAATCATGCGGGAATACTGAGGTGGCCAGCGAGGTTCATACTCGAAAAACCCGGCTTAAAAACGAATCACGAAATTTGACAGTGCGACTGAAGATAGGGTTGAGAGAATTCTTATGAGCGCGTGAAGCGGCTCAAGTGTTACGGGGTAAAGGCATACATGGGGCTAAGAGATTAGAGATTTCATCCGAACAATCTCCATTATTAGTTAGGGAGCTTACAATTCGTCTATGCTCGCGTGAATCGAGCGATGAAGTCAGAATCTCCTATAATTTTAATGGTCCGAGACTGGATACTATCCAGATAGGAGAGAGAAATTTTTGCAGCTCCTGCCCATAGGTGGAAATTAAATTCAAGACGTGATCTAATATAGGCCTAATAAATTGCCAGTTACCCAGAAGCGGTGAAGGAGTTTTTACTACGTTCTAGGTAACCCAAACTTTTAGATACTTCCTTGGTAATGTTAAATATATGATCGTTCCAAAAGATAAGTTATCTGGGATTTCGATACCTAATATCTTAATACTAACAGAGATGGTTGATGGCTGGCCTGCGAAGGTGATTTGATCAAGATTAGAGTCATGTTTTTGGGACACAAGACAGCAATGCGTTTTCCAAGTATTAAATTCGACTTGATCCTTAATGCCAAAAACCTTGAACCTACGTTGTTCAGCACATCGGGCTAAGTACGCAGTATTGAAGTGATAGGAGAAGTATAATGTGCTGTCATCAGGGAAGCTATGTATAGGATTGAAAGTTGAAGATAGCAACTCATTAATAAATATTAAAAAAAGGGTAACAACTTGCACATACATATTAGAAAAAGGATGGGAGAAAGAACTGAACTCTGAGCGACACGAGCGTTAATTCTATAAGAAGGGGAAACCACACCATCCAATATCACACGCATTGAATGATTATGGAAATTTTTCCATTGTCCAAATTCTATTAGGAGATTAGTATTAGTGTGTATCGAGTATCGCTAATTACAACTAACTAACTCAACAAATAATAGTAATACAAGAGATGCCCTAGGGTTAAGAGTTTTGTCAAGATATAATCTAGATTGGAGCACTTGCCTAATTGCAGATTTAATTGGCAGGAAACATCAACGCGAATGTAGAGAGCGAATACCCGCTGGAGAAAACATTCTCAAATAAGGTGATACCCGAGTACCTCGTAAAACTGCTCACTTCCCGGTAACAATATGCATTCGCCTTGTGGTGGAATATGTGGTTTTATTTGATTGACTCAGATGAAATTTGGAATTTAATAAGTTTGCCACAAAGCTTGTAACGCTAAGAAACAAGGCTCGGAGGAAAAAATGAATGATACATAAGTTAATATTATCACTCATAAATCTAAAAACCGGATATCTGAATTGAACTAGAAAGTTCAAATATTGTAAACGTCGTTTTTGAGGAAAAAGTCAGATTTAGTTTGTGAATGGGTCACATCATTTCACAACGTCTACACCCGCCGATACAAAATGACTTCATTTCGGAAATTTCCAATAAACAGATTTCCTCGAAACGTATGAAAGCTATTGATCTGAAATTTGGAATATATCATTTTTATGATGAGTTTAATCTACGGTAGAAAATCATTTGAACCGTTCCACTCCTTCCACCACCTCTCACAAAAATTGCACATTTTCTTGAAATATTATAAAACAATTTAATCAGTACGTATAAAGTTTATGGAACTGAAATTGTGCGTTAAATATTTATTTAGAGTTATTAGTTAGACCGAAAAAAGTTAAACCCTCCCATACATTATGACACAATTTCACAACTTTACAAAAAGTAGATTTTTCGGTAATTTAGAACATGTGAAATGCATGATGTGTATACTCGCCTCTCTTTCTGCCACCTCCCATAATAGACAGTTGTCTTGTCGCAGTACCTACTAAATTTTTGGAGCTTAATTTTTTTTTAAAACATTTTTTTAAGGTACTCTATCATGATGGGAGAACAATTAGTTTGATACCGTCGTCCCTTCTACCACTCCTCATACAAGATTTCTTAAGACCAACAAATTTCTCTTTCACCTACAAATTGATTTTTCTCCGAAACCATTTTCGCTAGCTAAGATAGTATAACGATGTGAATATCCTTAACGCCAACAAAATTTTGATCTGGTCCCCTTATTCCTTCTACCCCCTTCCATACAAATGAACAATTTTCAAAAATACTTTTATTCGGTTTTCATTGCAAATAGCATAATTAAAATAACAATTTTTCGCTACAATCAATTTTATTACAATTGCAACCAAATTTCAAAAAAACTATTAACTTCACCTCACTCATTCTACCCCCTCCCATACAAATATCACGAAATTTCGGAATTTCAATTAAATTATTCTTCTTCAAAAGGGTCGAAGCTATCAACTTTAAATTTTGAGAAAAGTATGCTAATATAAATATCATTGATGTCGAAAAATTTGGTTTTGATTCGAATACTCCTTCTACCCCCTCCTAAACAAATGCACCATTTTTACAAATGCATTTAATCGATTTTCATTAAGCCTAGAAAAAGTACAACCTTAAAATTTTGCCAGAATATGTTCCTTAGTAATTGCAATAAATGCTAAAAATATGATCTTCGCTTCACTCCTTCTACCACCTTTCATACAAATTTTTGTATTGAAAATTCAAGAAAAGTATTTCTCCTTCGAACATATGAGAGTTATCGATTTTGAAATTATGCGATTAGGATGTTGATAAGGAGATTCAAAATTATCTAAAGCCTTCCACTTTCTCTGCCACCTCCCATACAAATGCCAAAAATTCAGACAACAATTTTTCAATTTCTTCGAAAATTATGAAACTTACCAACTTTAAATTCAGCATGAAACATTTTGTGTAATACGTTCGGTGTTATATACAAAAATTGCCAATATTCCCCTCTGCTTCTACAACCTCCCATACAAAAGTCACTATTCACTATTTGAAAGAATTTGTGATGATATTTTCTGGTACAATAAACTCTTTTCAATTTCGTCTAGAGTATCATACAATTGGGCTTTACGGCCAATCATAATTCTGTTATATTTTAAAATAATATTATTAGTTTGAGCTTAGGAAAATCAAGCAATTTTTGCTGGATTTTGGGATTTTTTGTGCGGCTTATTGGACGAGATATTCTGAAATAACCAACATGTACAGATTAGTTTTATTTGGCTATGATAAAAGAACGCTATAAGTAAACTAGGAGTTTATAACTTATGCTTCGCTAAACAAGGTTCGGGTTTGACAAATTTAAAATTATTCAAAAATACTTTATAAACTTTGACTCTTGTCTATTGTTTTAATTTTCCCAGTTGCTCACTTGAAGATAAATTTGGCTAGTTATCCCTTGTTCGGCCTTTGATAATGAAGCATTCACCTTTTATAATTATCCGGATATTTCAGAATGTACTACACCGATCTCGTTTTTCATTCCAGAAACTTCTTTTTTGCTGGACGTAGCATGTGTATGTCAGCGAGTATTAAGAATGCAAAAAACAAAAAATGTCATCCACTTCCAAGACCATATACACACAAAAACAAAAAACATACAAATATCAATCTGTCATCAAAGGATCTGAGAGATTTTATAAAATGTATGAAAGGATTTTCTCACATACGTACCAAAACGATGTTACACCTAACGTAATCTCGAATTCATCTTAAAGCTTTACACGTCAGACAAATTGTTATCCATATGTATATACATATAAATGTATGATAGAATGAAAGATTTTCACGTTTCCGTGTTTTGTAAACGATATCACTAGCAAAGAATGTATATTTGCTTCATGTTTTGCTATTTTCAAAGAATGCAATAAAAAGAGAATCAAGAGAGGGTGTACGAATGAATCGAGTCAGCTTTACATAACTGTCAAAGAGGACTCACAAAGGAGTATAAATTTATGTGTACATCCCTCATGAAACCTAGCAAGTAGCTTTTGCTTATATGTTTTTTCTTTAAAAGTACAAAGGTCTAATTTAGAATCGAGATAAAATTATATAAATATACTTTTCTGAAAATCGATATTATAAAATGTGTGGTTTACTTTATTATTCTAATAATAAAGTATTGTGATCGGCACAAGAAAAGAAAAAAATTTGCTACACTGAAATTTTTTTTTTTCGCGTTTCATAACTAATTTAGCCTAAAAATGCAAAAAAAAAAAAATCCGTCCCGCCGAACCCCGTACATATGGACTCATATCTCCGAGACCGTTAAAGGTAGAATGTTCGTTTTTGGGTGGATTGTTGATTAGGTAAGTGAGCTCTATTTTCTAAATTTTGGAGGGTGTTAGGTGGAAGAGGGAGGCAGGGGAAGGGAAAATGTCGAAAACTACAATTGATAATATCTCCACCACGAATGTAGATAGAAAGTTGAAAATCAGTACAGATATAGAGATGGTTGTGGAACAAACTTTAAAAATAATTTAATTTTTTTATCCATTGGCGTCCGAAAAGGGCGGGCTAAAAACAAATTGTCGGCCGAATTGTTTTTTAAAATGATTATATCTTCGAAATTACTTATCGTAAAAAATTCATATTTTGAGACCGTTAAAGTATAGTTATAGTATAGTTATATAGTTCCATTGGAATCAGCTTAGAAAGTGGATAATTATTGTAAGGGAGAGGGTCAGGGGGTGCAAAGAAAAACACTTAAAAATTAATATCTCAACTATCTTTTAAGCTATGTAATTGAAACTTGAAAAGTATATTAAGCTATACTGGGCAAATACAAAAAAAATATAACATGTCGAAATAATAGTGGTGGGGGGAAATGGGGAGCATTTAAAAAATGGCGCACTTTTCGAAACTACAAACCATTATATCTCAAAAAATAGTACAGATATCAAATGGAAAATTTGTCAGATTGTAGAACTGCATAATAGTTAATTGTAGTAAAAAGTTTTAAGTTTGGAGGTGTAAGGGGAGGGAGGTGATAAGTAAAAATGTCGAAAACTTTGAGTGTTTTTTTTAGGGCTCTGGTGAAAGATACAAAGCTGAAATTTTGCATGTGAATACTTCTATTTAATGTACATACAAAAATAATATTAACTTGATCCATAATTGTTATAATCCGACCCCCGCCGGTCTAACGTGCACAAGGTGTTTCATGTGCATTTAAAAAAACACATAAACTGAAAATTTTTGAGTGAAATTTTAAGGTAGAAACTTGAAAATTTGCGAAATGCATTTAAAAAACATTTCTAAATATAAGAAATATTAACTGGTTGAAAACCTTAAAGACTTCTACCCCCTCCCATACAAAATTATTTTTTCGAGCATTTTTAAGAAATCAGTTATCAGCTAACTCTTAAAAGCTATCAATTTCAAATTTTGCATGAAAACTTATAAAAATAATTCAAATGAAGTTGCTTTAAAAGTTTTGAAATCGCGCTTGCCCGTCTACCCCCTCCCATACAAAACAATGATTTCGACCAATTTCATTAAATCAATTAATAACCAACAAACTAAAAGCTACGAACTTGAAATTTTATACAAGCACAAATTTTATGATTCCCCTACCTTTTCTACCCCCTCCCATATAAATGTTCGGTTTCGTGAATGTAGAATACACCGAATTTTATGAAAATTCTATGCAACTTCGTCTATGAAACATATTCTGTACAGAGAATATTGGACGTGATTCAAGCAATTAATTAAAAAGCTATTAACATCCACCCACCCTTATTATTACCCCTCCTCCTCTCATAAAAACCGAAACTTGCGGAAACGAATGAAATATTGTTAAATTAACAACAGCCCTGCCCAAGAACTCCCTCTCACTTAGCGTTACCTAACCACTCTAACCTGCATATTGATTTACCACTCATCCGCAACTTGTCCCAAGAATAATAAAGTTTCGCCCGACTTGTTGGCAGTTTATTTAAATTTTGTTTCTATCATATTGAACAATTATATCAAGGAATCAAAATTATTTTTCCACATTATACTAAAGTTACTACTAAAGTATGGAAGGTAGTGGAAGGAGACCCTTTGTCTGCTAGAGAGATGAGCCATTCTTGAACTTTATCTTATATTTTGGAAAAAATTAAGGTGAGCAAAATTCCAGCCTTCTAACTTAAAGCATTCTCAAGCTAGATGACACAGATACATGTATTAGCGTTTTCTGGATTACGATAAATAATTCTACTAAATCGGTTTTTTTTCTCCTCGCCTTATATTAACATTGAAAATACTCCAGTTAAATTAATTGATCCCATATCGAAACCAAGTAATACCATCAATCGACTTTCAAATAAACCATAAGTGAAAATAGATAAATCGTCTGAATTCTCAAATGGATGTGCTCCCGAAGTGTTTGTAATTTGTAACTAGTTCCGATTGCATAAAAACCCAAGTGGAAATGAAACTTTAAGTTGAAATTAAAAGCCTCCCCTTGAAAAGGAGACCCAACGAAAACAAAAAGACAAATACCTCTACAACCTCAGCAAATTTTTGTATCAAAGCCTCTATGGGATGTTAATCAACTTGAAATCCTCGAAAGACCATCAAGAAGTGAAAAAAGAAATGAGGAAAAACAGCAGAAAAGAAATTTTAAATGCCATAGCATACTCGTAGATACTCAACTACCATCAGGCTGATTCCCACAATCAGGTTATCTCTGGGCAAAAGAGCTGACCCAAACGAAAACCAACATCCTGGCAGTCTTCACATAGTTTATTCTAATGAGGGTCACTACCCATAAACGTTTGTGTGTGTGTTGGTTTGCTAGACATCGTATATATTATGGTAGGATTTAGCGCGATGATGCTGGGTTAGTGGCTGATGGTGGTCCAACACACAAAACAAAGATGTAATTACTCGAAGAACGTAAAAACAAGACTGAGGGTTATCTAACAATCGCTTTATCACCATTTGTTTCATCCCTTAACCGCTGACCATAAATTCGCACTTTCACCTAATGCTCCTTTTCGTATCCCATTTTCTCGACTTAGGTCGTCCAGGACTTTATATGTTCGTACTCTCTTACCTGTTCGTGAAAGGAACAATGGAGAAACGGGGTGGGATGGAAATGCTTTCATTCACCTCAACTAAGACATCAACTATGCCATATCGCAACTAAGTAGAGCCCATCCAACTAGTCTGCCCGATCTCCCGAACGTCCTGAATTCGCTGGCATTCAAGTTAACCATCCTCCATCGAGGTTTAGTATTATACCGCCACAGACTTCATCACTAAATCAGGCATTTAAGGAAAAACGGAGAAAATCGCACACCAGAGAAATAAAAACGCCAAGGATTACGGGGCAGCAGCACCAGCAAAATTACAGTAGTTAGCAGTAAAGCACGTTTAACAGCTAATAACCATGAGGCCGAGGCCATGCCAGCTCGTTTCCTTTCTTTCGTCGTCGTCTACTTTCTTATTAGCTAGTTCAGTTTTTCATGAAACGCACAACAAATCTATGGATAGGAGTTGACCAGTGAGCCATTATCATCGGAACCCGATTGGCAATTGTGATGGTGGAGTGGCATTTACGGCTGGTAGGACTGGGCGGATAGGATCATTTACGTGTCCACTATAAACGACAGATATATAAGAAGAGATATAAGAAAATTGGGAAAAGTTTGGTCAGAATGGTGTATTCCAATTCTAATCAAATGCCGACTAGTGTTACGGCAATCGTAGCACATCAAATAGAAAGAGGGCATTTTGTTCAGGAGAAAGTATTAAGCTTTGTTTTTCTAAGATATCCTTGCGAATATCGAACACTTGAATAATATTAACACCAAGATATGAATTGTCTTTAAGAATTCAATAAACCAAGATAATGGGAACTTGCTTTACCACTGGGATAGGCTGCATCAAATTGTGCACTGGTACGGTGATCGTATTAATCCAAAGTTACCTAAGAAACGTTACCGATAGCCGAACCATTGCCGTATTTTTGATTAAACAAATTTGATTAAATAAATAAATAATCGAATACTAAAACTACAGTTCTAAAAAACATAACAATACTACGATTGGGTGTAAAGTGGGGGAATTCGAATAATTTCTATACTACATAGATTGAAGTCAAAAAATATATAATATGTTTCAAATTTCAGATTAATAGCTTATATAATTTTCAAGAAAATCAGTTAATTGTTAAATTGCGAAATTGTGTAATTTTTAAGGGGGAAGAAAGGGTAAAGTGATTTGGCCCGTTCACGAACTTGACCTTACCTTTTTGTCAAAAACGACAAATTTGAACTTTCTAGCTCAATGCGTTCTCGAGCTCGAGAGGATACTGACCAATATACGGTTTTGAGAGTTTTGAATAAAAATATGAATTTCTGCACCATTAATTTTTTTTTCTTAGCGTTAAAAACTTTGTGGAAAATTTATAATACTCTCAGATTTCATCAAGAGTATAAACATAATTAACCTTCAGTTTTCTAACAATTTTATAGATTCAGAATTCACTGTAATTTATCCCGCGTTTAAACGATTTTGTATACATTCTGTGTAAAAAAAAAATTTTCGATTAAAATTGCGATAAAATAATAAAACATATCTTATTTAATCTACTCATTCCTAAATCCTTCTTAATTCAACAAGTTAAATTGAATTCCCAAAAAAAAAAAAACTAAATGTACATCCATGCATGTAGTATAATGTAATGTCTACGAATAATTGAATGCATTCACCCATCGTGAAACTTATTCAGCCGCATCCACATACAAACACAAAACCGAACGAGAAATAGACGTTTTTGCAAAATGGCAGGAAATTTCAATCAATAAATTTCCGATTTCAATTAAATCTTTCAAGGAAACTCTTAAAGAAACCACTTAATCGGATCCAGTCAGAGGTTTTATCGAAAAACAAGAAGCTACCCCCGGAGAAGATGCGGCAGCTTCATCTCCTTTTCGAGAAGCTCTCGGGTACAATCCTCGCCTCGAATGCTAATATATATTAGTATAGTTACGAATCACTATTATATAACCGAGAAAAGGATCCCAGTTCGCACATCTATCTATTCCGTGTGCCAAAAACTCTATCTGTTCCGAAGCAAAAGCAACTTTAATGAGTTTTTACGAACGAAGGGAATTTCTTAATTTGAATTTTGCAGGTTTTCACGTTTTTTTTTCAACTTCCTTCAAAGGATCAGAAAAAAAATATCTATACATAGATATACATATATACACTTTCGAAACGAACTCAGAAAAAAATGCATATATGTATATTTTTTTTTAAATTGAAGGAATTTAATGAAATTATGTACGTCTTTTACGAATTAAGAAGAATTTTAAGCTTGGACACTTTCTCGAACTTATTTGAATAGTTCGAATACTTAGCTTGTAAAAGTTTGAGAAAATGTGATGAAATTATATTACACTAGTCCCGAAATATCTCTGTTTTATGTAAATTTTGGATGAACCATTTTATCGAGGTATAGAATATATCTAGGCAGCAAAAATTAAAAATAGCTACCATTATTTGTTCATATTATGGAACACTAAAAAAAGTTTTTAGCCAAAGTTCGATTGGGATGAAAAAGATCCAAAAAACTGGATAAGTATATCTGAAAAATTAGCCATTAATTCAATCTGAAAGTCATGCTCACTAAGTAATTCAAAGTGATTTTCGTTACTAGAAAATTCAATAGGTATTGAACATCTATTCAGAGGACAAATTATCTTCTCAGAGAATAATATAATAAATAATAAATCCCCTCAGAGAATAATAAACATAGTTGAGTGAATTTGTGCCGTTCAAGAACTTGAAGTTAATTTTATTTTTGGCACTAACTTCAGATCGATTGTTCGAAAGTTATCGTATGGTCGGATAAACAAACAGACTGTCATTCGAATTCTCATAACAATCGTTTGTGTATTTTTTTATGGTTCTGTTTATTCTAAAAAAATAAACTGCCAAAGAGTCGGGCGCAACTTTGTTATTCTTCGAACAAGTTGAGGATGCATGGAAAGTCAATAGTTATGAAACAAGGAAAGCAAGCCCAACGGAAAATAAAGCGTTTCAAAATCGCCATTGAAATACAGTTGTTGTTGCATTTATTACTTTCTTTTGCATGATTCAAATCATTTTATTCATTTGTTCCAATTTTACTTTATTATTTTAATAATAAAGTATTGTGATCGACTTGGGAAAAAAAAAAAATTTGCTACCCTGAAATTTTTTTTTTTCGCGTTTCATGACTAAAATAGCCTAAAAATGCAAAAAAAAAAAATCCGTCTGTCTGTACGCCGTCCGCCGTCCGCCGTCCGCCGTACGCCGACGTGTACGCTCAGCGCACATTAACTCCCAAACCCTTCAAGATAGAAAGTTTAGTTTTGGAGAGATTTTAGGTAGTTGCGGATCTAAGGCGGATACCCATTTTGGGGGGTGTACGGGTTCAGGGGGAGGAAGGGGGAGCGCTTAAACCGAAAAATACGAATTCAAATATCTCAACCATGGTTACAGCTAGGAAGCTAAAAATCAACACACATATAGAAGAGTTTGTGGGACAACTTTTAAAAATAATTTAGTTTTTTTATCCATTGGGGTGCGAAAAGGGGGGGCTAAGAGCCAATTGGCGGCCGAATTTTTTTTTCAAATGATTATATCTTCGAAATTACTACCCGTAAAAAACTGATATTTTGAGACAATTAAGATGGCATCAAGATCTACTAGAATCAGTTTAGACAGAAGCTAATTCTTGTAAGGGGGAGGGTCAGGGGGGGTGCAAGTAAAAACACTTAAAAATTAATATCTCGACTGTCTCTTAAGCTATGTAATTGAAACTTGAAACGAATACTAAGCTTTACTAGTGACATATGAAAAAAATATAATATATGGACATAATAGTAGTGGGGGGAAATGGGGAGCATTTAAAAAATGGCGCACTTTCCAAAACTACAAATCACCAAATCTCAAAATTGAGTACACATATCAAATTGAAAATTTGTCAGATTGTAGAGCTGTATAGTCTTTAATTTTGGTAAAAAATTTAAGTTAAGGGGTGTAAGGGGAGGGAGGTGGGAAGCGAAAATGTTGAAAATTTTGAGTGATTTTTTTATGGCTCTGGTAAAAGATACAAAGTTTGAATTTTGCACGTTGACACATCTATTTAATGTACATGGAAAAAAAATAATAATTTGTTCCAAAATTGTTATGCACCGAAGTGGGGGTCTAACGTGCACAAAGTGTTTCATGTGCAATGAAAAAAACACATAAACTCAAAATTTTTGAATGAAATTTTTAGGTAGAAACTTGAAAATTTGCGAAATGCATTTAAAAAAAATCTCCAAGAGTTTAAAATATTAACTGGTCGAATATCTTTAAGACTTCTACCCCCTCCCATAAAAAAAAATTTTTTCGACCATTTCTAAGAAATCAATTATCACTTAACTATTAAATGCTATCAATTTGAAATTTTGCACAAGAACTTACAAAAATAGTTGAAATAAAATTACGTTAAAAGTTTTGAGATAGCACTTGCCCTTTTACCCCCTCCCACACAAAAGTATGATTTCGACCAATTTCATTAAATCAACTAATAACTAACAAATTAAAAGCTACAAACTTGAAATTTTGTACAAGCACCTCACAAAAAAAAGAAATAAAACTGCATCACAAATTTTACGATTCCCCTACCTCCTCTACCCCCTCCCATACAAATGTTTGGTTTCGTGAATTTAAAATTCACCGAATCCAATGAAAATTCTATGCAATTTCGTCTATGAAACTGACATTCTATACAAAGAATATTGAATTTGGTTCAAGTAATTAATTAAGAAACTATTAACATCCACCCACCCTTACTATCACCCTCCCCCCTCCCTTCATGAAAACTCAAACTTGCATAAATACACCAATGAAATATGGAGCTTTTGAACTTTTCCGGAAAGTGTTAAATTGAGAACTGCCCTGCCCAAGAAGCTCCTTCACTTAGTCTTCCCTAACCACTCTAACCTGCATATTGACTTTCTACGCATGCGCATTTTGTCCCAAAAATAATAAAGTTTCGCCCGACTTGTTGGCAGTTTATTTTGTACTAGATGCCATTTTAAAATTCCGTGATTTGCTTTTCTCCAATTAATAAGAGTTTCTTAATTTTAAATTTCTTAGCACATAAAGGATTTTTCTTCACATTCAGATTCTTCTAATTTTTCCCGGTGGATGGGATGCATATAGAATACAACACATACAAAGTATATGCAGACGGGTCTTACTAACTAAATATTTTTCACTCTTTAACTATCCCAGCAGGGAAAATGAGCGTTTGCGAAGTATTTTAAATGCGTTTAATATATCGCGAGAAAGTGCATCAAATTTGCTAACATTTTATATATGTATTTTAGCATTATATGTCCGCTGAAGTAAGCGCTCTGCTTCAGTTTTAACAGAAGCGATTTTAAAGCATATTTTAGAAGCCATTTCAAAGCGCATTTTTTGAATTGAGCAAAAAGTGCTCATAAGTGGTGCAACGATTAAGCAAGAAATTTTGTTCAAGTCGATAAGTCGATTTGAACCTGGGATCCTAGATCGCAAAGCAGACGACCATCTTCACGAAACGTTTAAGTGGGTAAAAAACATGTGGCTATAAGCTGCTATTAATCTTTAGAAGCAATCTCAAAACAGATCAGTATTTACAAATCATAAATAATGCATAATAAGTTATTGTATAGACTTATTCAGTCACGTTGAGACTGCTGGTTTCTAGTAGTTTATTATTAAAATACTAAAGTTAAAGTTAATAAAGTTTCAATTTTGGATTGAATTTTGATATTATTTTTAAAAGTACCCTCCAACTGATGAGTGCATCGCTGATCATTAAACTGTCATTAGGATAAGAGCTGTGCGAAAACATTTAGCTGATTCGAACAAAAAGATTATATGCAGTTCACAGCTTTATTTTAATGTTCATCTATTGCATGTTTTCTAAAAATCTTTCCGAATTCAAGATTCAAAGATTAAAGATTCCAACAACGCCTTGGATTGCTTTATTTTAAATAATTGAAAATATCGGTATACTATCAGTTTCATTAAAATCAATTTATCGAACGATTCAATAGCAATGAAACGTTCTTCGGTAGAGACCATTCAACAGTTCAAGACTCTCGTGAAATGCCTGATAACAAGAGACCGATGGGGCAACAATTGGCAAAAGAATGATGTCGACACACTCAGTGCCTTTTGATAACGAGCTTAAAGACTTTTCCTGCTTATCACATTGAAAAGGACAATCGGACAAAATAAATTCGAAGTATTTGAAATTTGATGGTATCGTGAAAAATATAAACTTGTAGCTACCTAAGCATGTAAGTAATGTAACTGAAATATCAGCCAATTTATTTAGAGGATCTCGTAGAGTATCTTTCTCGAGTCTAAACTCGATATCTGTTTTAGAGAAGATGAGGCAGTTGGGCTACAACAATAACATACGGAGCAAATCAGAACTACTTGTATAATATATACATACACATGTGTATGTAAATATGATTCTAGTAACTTTAAATTCGTGGACGGCCCACATCCCCCACCGATTCTACCCCCTTCCATAGAAATTTTGAAATTTAGTGAAATTGATTTCTCTTTCTTTGAATTTATTATTAATTTATTATCATTGTACTGATATTAATATCAAAATATTGATCCGATCCCTTTACTTCTTTTGCCCCCTCCCAAATAAAAGAACAATTTTCAAAAATGTATTTATTTGGCTTTCATTGTAACAAGCAACGTGAAATGAATTATATTTTTTCCAGAATTAAATTTATTATAATTGCAAACAATTTTGGAAAAAATTATTAGCTTCACCTCACAACTTGTACCCCCTCACATACAAATTTCACGAAATTTCATAATTTAAATTAACTAACTTTTCTTCAAAAACCGTCAAAGCTATCATCTTGAAATTTCGACTAAAGTATACCATGCAAATATCATTAACGTTGAAAAATTGTTTGATCTATGTTTTTCATCTCCCATACAAATACATAATTTCTATTAAAACTAGAAAAAAATTTTTTTTTGTCAGAATTTGTCTCTTAGTAAATGCAATAAAAAATCGAAATGCTAAAAAAATCCACTTCACTTCACTCCTCAAACCCCTCCCATACAAATATCTATATTAGATATTCAAGAAAAGCATTTGTCCTTCAAACATGTGAGGGCTATCGACTTAAAAATTGGAGCAAAGCATGGTGATAAGGACATTGATAAGCAGTTTCAAAATCATGAAAAACCTTGCATTTTCTCTGCCACCACCCATACAAATGCCCCAATTTCAGGAAAATATCCAACCTTGATGGAATTGGAAAGATTTTCTAGTACCGGAAATATGTTATCTCAAATTTTTCGAAAAGTGACTTTTTAATGGGAGGTGGTTGAAGCTGAGATAGGAGAGCTATAATTTTTGTATGTGACTCCAAACGTTTTACGCAAAATGCTTCGTGCTGAATTTAAAATTTGTGGCTTTCATTATTCGCAAAGAAATTGGAAATTGTTTTCCTGAAATTGAAGCATTAGTGAAGGAAGTGGTAGAGAAAGTGTAAGGTCTTATATTATTTTGAAAATGCTTTTTTTTTTTTTAAATTCGATAGCTCTCATGTGTTAATAAAGTATTGTGATAGATTTGGAAAAAAATTGCTACCCAGAAATTTTATTTTTTCGCGTTTCATGACCAAAATAGCCCAAAAACGTAAAAAAAAACATAACTGGAGTACGATTGGGCGTAAATTTCAATCGTGCGATACTCTAGATGAAAGGAAAATTTTTGGATCTTAAGAAATTTTGTAGGGGGAGCGGTAGAAGGGTTAACGACATTGAAGTAACTTTTTCACATGACGCTAAGCTTGCTATCAAAATGTTTTATACAAAATTTAGGATTTAAAAATTTAACAGGTACTGAGAAAATTATTGTATTGGATTTAATGAAATTGTGCAGTTTGTATGGGAGGTGGTAGAAGAAAGGGCAAGTTCTTAATGACTTTCCCAGAAAAAACTATAAGAATCATGCTTTTCACACGTTTTAAATTGGAAATCATACATTCATACTTTTCAGGAAAATCGACTTTTTATGAAATTTTGTCAGGTTGTATGGGAGGGGGTAGAAGGAGTGAATGTAATCATATAATTTTTTTCGGTCTTTTAAATAAATATTTCGTGCACGACTTCAGCTCGATCAATTTCATACGCATTGAGTAAATTGGTTTAGAGCATTTCATGAAAAAATGCAGTTTGTATGGGAGGTGGTGGAAGGATGGGAGGACTCAAATAACTTTTATGCGGTAAATTTATTTTATCATAAAAGTAATATATTCCAAATTTCAGATCAATATCGTTTATACTTTTCAAGCAAATTCGTTTATTGTCAAATTGCGAAATTGCGTCATTTTGTATGGGAAGGGGTAGAAGGGGTGGAGCGATGTGACCCGTTCACGAACTTGACCTAACTTTTTTGTTAAGAACGACGTATACAAAATTTGAACTTTCTGCCTCAACGCGTTCTCAAGCTAGAGAGGACACGGACGGACGGACATCCGGTTTTGAGATTTTTGAGTGATTACATGAACTTTTGTATCATTAATTTTTTTCTTCAAGCCTTATTTAGTGTTAGTGTTACAAGCTTTGTGGCAAACTTAAAATACTCTAAGATTCCATCTAGAGTATAAAAATCCGTCTGTTCACCGTATATCGTCTGCCGTACGCCGTACGTACACGCTCAGAGCACATTAACTCCCATTAAAACCCTTCAAGATAGAAAGTTAATTTTTTGGTGAATTCTAGATGGGTAATGATTTCAGGTCGACTTCAATTTTAGGGGGTGTAGGGGTAAAGGGCAGGCGAGGGTATCGCTAGAACCGAAAACTAAATATCTCATTCACTGTTCAAGCTACGAAGCTGAAAAAACGACATAAAGGTCCTCTTACATTTCATCTAGAGTATAAAATATATGATAAAAACTTGAAACGCTGAAACACTATGTTTTTTAAGGTTCAAAATAATTATCATATGCACTTAGCACTTCGGAAAAAAACTTTTCCCTTTCCCAAGACAAAATTGAATTTGTGCAATGCAAAAGAATAGCAATTTTATGCGACTCGTGAAAAATGTGGTCAAACTTTGTTTCTATATTTTTCAGACGTTCGTCTTATTAGTGCTACCAAATTCCAGACTCTTCGGCATGTTGAATGACTCCATTTTGGATTTCCCTTTTTTATTTTCACTGCTATGGGCGCACTTCTATTTACTGGTGTATCACATGTACTGTATGAATTACTCATTACAATTTTTAAGAAAAAGCAAAAATGTATTTAAATTAACACGCCTGATACCATATTGAGATAGAAACGTGTTCTTAACTAAAATACGCGGTCTATTCAGGTTGCTGGTACAAGGAGTAAACGGATCAAATCGAAATTTCTCAACTTCAATGAAATTTGCATTATTCTACTTTGCTCAAAATTTCCAGTCGATAGTTTTGATAGTTTTTCGAAGAAAAATAATTTAACTAAAATTACGAAATTTCGTGAAATTTTTATGGGAGGCGGTAGAAGGAATAAGGTAAAATTGATAATTATACTCTAGATGAAATCTGAGAGTATATTGTGTTTGCCTTACCGTTTGTAACGCTAAGAAATAACGGTCGCACAGAGCCGCCAAGGGTACAGAAATATTTGTTGTCGCTCAAAAACCTCTATTCCGAGTGACCGTCTTTCCGTCTGTCTGTCTGTCTGTCTGTCTGTCTGTCTGTCTGTCTGTCTACAGCATAACTTTCGAAAGCTTTGAGCTATAGTGCTAAAAATTGTTGTGTGTCATTTTTAGCAAAAAAGTAACTTTAAGTTCGTGAATGGGTTACATTCCCCCACTCCTTCTACCCACTCCCATACAAATTTCATGAAATTTCGAAATATTAAGAAATTGATTTTTCTTTGAAACTATTTAAGCTATCAACTTGAAATTTAGGTGAAAGTATTAAGATATAGATGTCATTAATATCACAGAATATTGACCTGATCCCTTTACTCCTTCTACCCCCTCTCATACAAATGGACAATTTTGAAAAATAAATATTTTCGATTTTCATTGAAACTAGTAAAGCTGAAAAGACGAAATTTTGTCAGAATTAATTCTACTATAATTGCAATTTATTTTAAAAATAATTATAAATTTCACCTCACTCCTTCTACCCCCTCCCATACAAATTTCACGAAATTTTGAAATTTAAATTAAATTATTTTTCGTCGAAACTTTTAAAGCTATCAACTTGATTATTTGTATAAAGTATATAAATTGAAATAATTATTAATTAAATTAAATTAAATGTATTTTATCGATTTCCATTCAAACTGGAAAAAGTACAAACTTCAAATTTAGCCAGAATTTGTTTCTTAATAATTTAAATAAGTGTTGGAAAAAATTATCAGCTCCGCTTCACTCCTTCTACCACCTCCCATACAAATATCTCTATTATACATTCAAGAAAAGAATTTTTCCTTCAAATATATGAGAGCTATCGACTTCGAAATTGAATCAAAGCATGGTGATGAGGATGATGATAAGCAGTTTCAAAATCATCTTAAACGCTCCACTTCCTCTGCCACCTCCCATACAAAATCCCCAATTTCAGGAAAACTATAACCAATTTCTTTAAAAATAATGAAAACTAAAAACTTTAAATTCAGCAAAAAACATTTTGCATACCATGTTCGGTGTCATATACGAAAAATACAAACCTCCCCCTCTACTTCTACCACCTCCCATGCAAAAATCTCTATTCATTATTCGAAAGAATTTGAGATGACATATTTTCCGGTATATTAAAGTCATTTTCATCTCATCTATAGTATCATATGATTGGGCTTTAAGCCCAATTATAATTCTGTTATGTTTTTTTTTCAAAACTGATATAATAGAAATAATTCTGGCAAGAACTCTTTTTTAGCTTTGCTAGTTTCAATGAAAATCGAAGAAATGCAATTTTCAAATTTGTGCTATTGTATGGGATGGGATAGAATAAGTAAGGGGATCATAGCAATATTTTTGGACGTTAATGATATTTATATCAATATCCTTTGACCTAGTTTTCGAGTCGATAGCTTAAATAGCTTCGGAGAAAAATTAATATCATAAAATTAAGAAATTTCATGAAATATGTACGGGTGGCGGTAGAAGGGGTGGAGGGATGTAACCCGTTTTTATTTTGGTGAAAATGACATTAAAACAAATTTCAGCGCGATAGCTCGAAGCGTTCGAAAATCATATTGTAGACAGACGAACAGACGGTTACTCGGTATCATGGTTTTTGAGAGACAACAAATATTTTTAAGCCCTTGGTGATTCTGTGGAAGCATTATTTCACAGCGTTACAAACGGTAAGGCAAACAGCATATATTCTCAGATTTTATGTGGAGTATAAAAACTGTCTGTCGTTATGCCATACGCTGCACATATGGACTCATATCTCGGAGATATGAAATTCGTTTTTAGATGGATTTAAGCTTAGGTAAGTTAGTTCCATTACCTAAATTTTGGGTAGTGTTAGGTGGAGGGGGAAGGCGGGGATAGGGAAAAAATTCAAAAACTACACTTGCCAATATTTCTACTACGAGTGCAGTTAGAAAGCTGAAATTTTACATTCGGATACACCGGTTCATGTGCAAGAAGGCAAAATTAAATAAATTAGTTTATCCACTGGGGTCCAAAATGGGGAGGGGGAGGGGGGTGGGCTGGAGGAGGAGGAGCCTAAAAACAAATTTTCGGCCGAGTTTTTTCAAATTAATATATTTTTTGAATTAATTAAACGCATAAAGTTCATACTTTAGGATCATTCAGGTAGTGTATAGTTTCACTATTATTGACTTTGAGTGATTTAAATAATCGAAAGTGGGAGAGTTAAGTTGGTGCAAAGAAAAACACTTCAAAATTTTCATCTTGACTACTTAAGGAATGTAATTGAAGCTTGGAGCATATATTAAGCAATACTAGCGAAAAATGAAAAAATTCACATTTGAACAAAATACTTAGTAGAAGGGCAAAATGGAGAACATCTAATAAATGGGGTACTTTTTAAAATTCGAAACCGTTATATCTCATAATCCCATGAAGATTTTAAATTGAAATCCAGTTAGATTATAGAGCGCTCTAACATTTAATTTTGCTAATTTCGGGGGTGTAAGGGGAGATAGGTTGTGGACCAAAATGTCGAAAAATTCGAGTAATCTTTTTAGGGTTCTGGTAAAAGATATAAAGTTAAAATTTTGTACATGTTTACTTCCATTTGATATACATAAACCACTGTTAGGGCCCGCACCTATACGAGGTGTTTCAAGTGAAATGAAAAAAAATTCAAAATTTTTGAGTTAAATTTTAAGGTACAAACATGAAAATTCGTGAAATTTATTTGAACAAAAAAAAAACTTAAAAGTTCAAGATGTTATCTGAGAGAATACTTTCAAAACTCCCTTACAAAAGTATTTTATCGACCATTTTGAAGAAATCAATTATCACCAATTAACGAACTTAAAATTTTGTACACCTTTCAAGGCAAACAAAATAATAATGCATCTCAAATTTTAGGATTCCCTTATCTCTTCTACCCCTCATATACAAATTAGTGGTTTCAAGAGTGTAAAATATACCGAATTTCGTAGAATACATACACTTCGTCTATGCAGCTAACATTCTACACAGCGAATTTTGAACGTGAATTAAGCAATCAGCAAAAATTAATTTAATAATTAAATTATTAAAATCGCTCCTCCCCTTATATCGAACCCTCCCCCCCATACAAACCCAAACTTACATAAATAAACGAATGAAATATGATTTTATGTACTGGAGCTCGTGAGCTCTTCTATTTCTTGTACAATGACACTGCGGCCGAAATCGGGCCTTGGCCTCCTGACTTTCAGATTCCTTAACTTTTTTACATTATTTATTATAGATGGGTTGTTAGCCCTTCGCACAACCCTCGATCTACGAATTTT
The DNA here is from genome assembly GCA_963669355.1 of Chorisops tibialis. Lineage (NCBI taxonomy): Eukaryota > Metazoa > Arthropoda > Insecta > Diptera > Stratiomyidae > Chorisops > Chorisops tibialis. The sequence goes on from OY770264.1 coordinate 21,879,432, forward strand.
TCATTTTCGTAGATTGTGGGAACTACGGTATATCCAAACAGGTAGTGTACAGGAATTATATTACGTCGACTGGGATTTGAACTCACGACCTTCGCATTGTAAGATCAACACGCTACCCACTAGGCTATACCCTAGCTAATCGCAGTTCAGTATTAAATAATTGAGCACTGCCTAGGAAATCCCATTCCCCTATCCACTCTAACCTTCATATTGACCTCTCACGTATCCTCATCTTGTCCCAAGAATAATACAGTTGCGCTCTACACGTTGGTAAATATTTTTAACATAGTGACAAAACGATGTTGTGTTGAATTGTGTTAATTCCTTGAAATGAATTCCCTCACGATTACTGAAGACGGCTAACATTTGGATGTGGAAACCATATCGAAACAGGATCTCGGGAATACGACTTTAAGTGGAGATACCAGAGGGGGATCCCGATGATTAGCTTTACCTTTATCAAAGGTCTCAGCAGAGTCCGAAACGTTACAAATAATAAAGCGTGACAGTGTAGAATCTGAAAATCTTTTCTTTCAATTCGAAATGCACTGTAAAAACATTCACCAAACTAAAAAAAGAAAACTTGATATCTTTTGTAATTTTTGAGAAAAGATACATTGAAGGGAAAAAAATTAAACTTTTCTAATGTGGACCGTCCATGTTTGTGGCGAAATTTTGATCACTTTTAGCGAACGTGCAAATTTTCACGTTCGGTGCAAAAACATAGTCTTGATTAAAATAATGCAATTTCTGTGAAAATGCTAATGAGAAATCTCCAATGTACTTGAGAGGATCGATCGCCAAAAGCTAAGATACTTCCAGGAATTTTAATGTGCTAAATATCATCCAAAAAATCTGAGTGAATCGGGACGGTATATTCTACTATACCTCCCGCTCGAAAATCTAGTTCATACATTTTTTCGAAAAATTTCTTTTTTACAATACTTTTATCGTATATATACGGTAAAATAGTTGATGGGATAAAATGTCAATATAGTTGTTTGCCATCCTAATTTCAACACGTTTTTTGATGAATCGAATGCTTGCGCAAACACCGAATTGCACTCTAATGTGATATTTGTTGGAATCTTGTTAAGCTAATACTTTCCGCAACCGTTTTCCAATTTTTCTTTATATCTTATTCCGAATATAGAATTCAGTTTTGTTTCGAAAATGTCTGAAATTTGTTAAGGAATTGCGTTAGATTAATGACATTTTCGTTGATAAATGAGTCCAATTCTAATAAAGAGTGATGATTTTTGTAAGGTACTTTTAGTTTTTACTTTAAAAAAAAACTGCTTCAAATAACTTTCAATAAGAAATTACAGGCTAGACGAATAGTTGGCTTAAAGCTTTTCTGTGATAAAACTTGGTTGTTATATATAATTTCTTGATTAGGTTAAACATTTTTTTTTGTTTTGTAAATAATTATAACGTTCGCTAAATATCTATCCGCCGAAATGGACAACCACTTCCACTATTTTCAATTGAGGCTTACGAATTATCCTATAAAAGAGCTAGCAATAAAAAAGGTCAGGTCAACTATTACTGTAATGAGCTTGCAGATTTACAAGTAAATTGATTACTTGTATTATTGCGTTCAAAGACGACCATTCTCAAATTTTTTATCTTTCTGGAATGAGGTGTCGCAAATTTGGTAGATAGTAGCGTTCTGAATATATAGCATATTGGTCTACGATGCAAAGTTCATGAGTTCAAATTCCAATAGATACATTACAATTTTTTAGAAAGTAATTACTCTCTATAACTCTTTTGACAAGTTGTAGCTAGGGTGTAGCCTAGTGGGTAGCGTGTTGGTCTACAATGCGAAGGTTGTGGGTTCAAATCGCGGTTGACCCATAATTCCAGCACACTGCCTGCTTCTGTCTACCTTAGTTACCTTTATCTACGAAAATGAAAATTCGTAGATAGAGAGCTGTGTGAAGGGCTACCTTTTACAATAACAAATAAAGTGTTAAGGAACATGAAGGTCAGGAGACCAATGCCCGATTTATGCTGTAGTGTCATTGTAGAAGTAGTAAGAGAAGACTTACGATATTTACATTGCAGAGTCGAACAGTCTGGCTGAAACGATTGCTTTCTAGCTATCTGCTGCTCCGTAATTTCTGGAAGTGTAGAAAAAGATAAGTTATCATTAATTGAAACGCTTTTTTTAGACCATTTACATATATGCTAATATTGTCAAGCATTCTATTTCAGCTTTAATTCCAATTAAATCTCGAAGGGATCATAAATTTAATATACTATACATCACACTCCTGACCGCACATACTATGCCACATTCCCTTACCAAAAAAGTTACGCCGGAAATATGTGAGAAATTTCTTCCAGACAGAATACACACAAACACACAAAAAAAAAAAAAAAAATTCTCTCTGTTAAATTCCCAACGGAGATATACAACACACTCCTTAAATTCCAACAACACCGACTAAGAGGATAAATATTTTTAAAACGTGACGGGAATTTATTAAGCAGATATATATCACTTTTATCTAAGATGTCTATAAGCTTTTCGAGATGAAATGCTGGATGGAAGAAAAATAATATTTACTATATGGCGTTAGCGCGTTAGGGATATCATACATCCAAAGTGCCAACGAGTCAATCCGTTAGACCTCTTACTCCACTAGAAAATAAACGTAAGCCCTTAACCTTCGGCCTATCGCCCCCAAATGGCTCCCATCTTATTATGGCCGGTTGATATTGTTCATGTGATTAAGTGAATGGAAGAAGGGTTTCGATTTTTTCTTTCCGTGCATCATTCCGGGCTACCCTTATCCACAAAAATGATGTATTAAGTATTTAGAAGAGTTTGTTTTAAAAATACTCTTGTGGTATCTACATTGAGGTAGCCAGATAGACATATTTAAAATCGGGGATATTTTTTAACGAACATTTCTGTTTTTTGTTAAATTAACAAGAGGCTACTTTAGACAACCATTAAGGGACAGGTACTTAATTATTATTACTTTAGCTGGAAGTACAATAATTGCTGGACTTGTAGGTATAATCGCTGTGAGTCTTGTTTTTTTAATTTCGATTTATGAATGAATTTATTTTATCCAAACATTGTAAGTATGGTGGTTGGTAGTGTAAAATACCATCCATGACCATATTATGCGCTATTAAAATCCACACGAAATATATGAGCGGTATGCTAAAGCAATAGCTTACCGGCGCGCTGTAATTAATTACAAATTGCGACTTGTTTCGCGTCGGTACTATCGTTTTGCATGCACCTTAACTGAAAAACATGACAGGATGGTTAAGGTGAAAACTTAACAAATGGTTTCAACATTCTACAAGGAGTTCCAAATGACTTCTTGCATGCAATCATGCAAGAAATTTCATAAAAAGAAAATAAATGCTCTATTGGCGAGCATAATTTTTTTTTTTTCGGGGACATTTGCCTGGGTTCTGTTCAATTTTAAGTACGCCCAGAAAATATTTGGTATGTGTAATGTTGAAACGTGCTATTTTCTATAAAATACTTTAATAGAAATATTTTGGAGAAAAACAAATATAATTTATACCTTGTGAAAATAAGTAAATATTGCAAGGAAGCTCATCGAAAATTTTAATTAGGTTGAAACTTGCAGGATTTTAGAGTGGATTTTCCGAGTAGCTAGTTGATCAAACCAAATGCTTTTCGTAGTCAGGATCCTTGAAATATGACTCGAACGTTATGTACGAGTTTTGCGGCAGTCGCTTGTGTACCCTTTTACGACCAAATGTCTGAAGAGCTATCTAAACTTGACCGTAGAGAGAACTATTTCCATTTCTACTCAATAGAGTGTGTGGTCAGTACTAAGTAGTAACTCTTTCGCAAACTTCATACTATTTGGATTGGACTTGGATGTAAAGTGCTGAGTTGACTTCCGCTTGCAGTGTATGATGCCTGATGCTATAGTACTTGGAATTGCTTATGAATTTTGGGTTGATTGAATCCATTATGAGTCCCTCTTCAGTCTTTTTTGCCGAAGTGCTGACTAAAAGTATACTTGTGTGGAATAATCGGCAAATCGGAGTTTAAGTGCGGGATGATTAGAAGTTCTTGGCATATCGCCAGATTTGATACCAGCTAATGGATTTTGTTCGTATGATCTATTGTCCATGCTATCCAATAGACCTACATTAAAAGCCGATGTGAGGTTCTTTAGTGTATGCGTAATTGTGATTTAACTGAAATCCTTTCTCGCTTTTTTTTCTTGTAACAGCTATGATGCAAATAAATACTTGAATACATCTATTTCACTTATGTTACTCTTTAGTAAATAATAAAAAGAGACGCGCTACTTTAAGGTAAATTTATAAAGATTCTAACCACAATCTGCCTCATATCATTACAACGAAAAAGTAGAATTTCTGACTTTGAATCCTGGACAAATCATTTCCTTCCGGAAAGCATTTCCATCTGTGTGTTTCCAAAAGATCTGCTCCCTCCGACATCGTTTTCAGCACCTGCTATTATAATGTCATTATAAACCGATTTGTAAGGATGACATTTCTTTTCGTTTCCATTGTCTTGGAACAATGTTGAAATTTCCTCTAAGCTTTCACCTCTTTCTAATAAGGACGAATTTTTGTGTTTGTGCCTTTTTTTTAGTATCTATTTCCATTGTGGGACTCTAAGCATATTACGTTTTTCTATCTCTTTGCGTTTCACAGATGCATTGTGCATTTTTTCCTCTGCTTTAAGTTCTTTTCTTGCGCTAAGTTTTCTTTAGAAGGATGCACTCGACTGGGTAAGGAACTATAAATTTTAGTTAGCTACTGTCTCGGAAGCATTTTTTTCCATTATGTTTGGATCGTGAAGAGATCCCGAAGGATAAAAGGTTCCGGCTAATGTGTTGCCAAGAAGTTAATGGTAATATGACTGCTTCAATTTGTTGTTTTTTTTAGTAACTTTATTTTTGTTTTATAAAAATAAGTGAAGTGGAAAATTTACAGATGTAATAAGATTGCATATTTTAGAAGAATTTAATGTTGCGTTTTTACGGCTTATTTGAATTAGTATTTTATTTATATTTTCGCCTTGACAGAATAAAATGGAGAGAGTTTCAGAAATGTGGTTTATGTGAGGGAAGGAAATTGGACTGAATATTTAAAATTATTCAGTTGGATAGTTGGAATTTTATTTATTTTTCAAAGCGCTCCATGGCTTACAATTACAGTGTACAGCATCGCAAGATGGTTATTTATCACCACTTTTGAATTTTAATTCCGAATATGTTCGGTTAAAAGGTGAAAGATTTTTATTTTTGGTACCACTTAAGGAATTTTCTATACTTCACACGTCGACTAGATTGTTTCCGTCTTTCTGTCCGGATATATAAGTCATGCATGTGCTCAGTTGCGTTCACATCAAGAATCCTCGACAACGAAAATATTCTCAACTATAGCACTACTAAACAATTGAAGGGTTTATAAAAAAAACAAATGTTGTCAAAAAAAAAAAATTCAGAAAAAAGAAAATACTTTCGTACGATTCTGGGCATTGGTGATTCTTTGTGAACCACATATTTTTCTTGCCTGTACGATTCTTGGTATTTTCTTACAGAATGACCTGTGTTATAGGTAATTTCGGCCTTTATGTGCAATGCACAAACACAGTCATGGAGGGAAGGACCGGAATTGGGAAGGGAGGAGAAGAGGAGTGAGAAACCAGTGGAGAAGCTGGTATATTTGTCAGTTTTACTGGCTGCTACTGACAAATATTTGCAGATGTTATGGGGGACTGAATAATAGAAAGCGAACAGTAACCATCTACTGAGTATCGGGGCCTTCTTGAAGTGGAAGCAGAGGGGGAGGTTTGAAATCTTTCTATATGACACCGAACGTGGTATGGAAAATGTTTCGTGCTGTGTTTAAAGTTTGTACGTAGTTTTCATTATCTTAAAGAAATTGGACATAGTTTTCTTGAAAATAGGGCATTTGTATGGGAGGTGGAAGGTGAAGCGGAAGGCTTAAGATGATTTTATAACTGCTTATAAACATCCTTATCACCACGCTTTGTTTTAATTTCAAAGTCGATAGCTCTCAAAGGAGAAATGCTTTTCTTCAATTTATAATTCAGATATTTATATGGGAGGGGGAAGAAGGAGTGAAGCAATACTGATAATTTTTTTTTGACATTTTCGCAATTATTAAGAAATGAATTCTGGTAAAATTTTAAGTTTGTACTTTTCTAGTTTTAATGGAAATAGATATAATGCATTTACCGAAATTATTCATTTGCATGGGAGGGGGTAGAAGGAGCATACGACTTATAACATAATTTTTCGTCATAACAATAATATTTCTATTATTAAATTTTTCACAGAACTTCAAGTCGATAGCTTCGACAGCTTCGAATAAAAATAAATTAATTTAAATCTCAAAATTTCGTAAAATTTTTATGGGAGAAGGAGTGAGGTGAAGTTGATCGTTTTTTCAAAACTGATTGCAGTTATAATAAAATTAATTTTGGTAAAAATTAGTTTTTCCAGATAGTTTCAGACAAAATGTTTTTTGTATTTTTTATTATTATTATTATTTTTTAATTATGAATTTGTATGGGAGGGGGTAGAAGGAGTAAGGGCATCGAACCAATATTTCATCATGTTCATCAAGGCTGTTCTTCAGGTTTCTGGAAAGTGTTTTTTCCCCATGATGCGTTGTCGGCGCTTCGCTCAACCCCCGACCTAGAGGGTTAGTCCTTTTTATTTATTACACCCTGGTAAGAAAAGGAAGCTAAATATGACATGCTGGAGTTCTCACAGCTATGCTGCGAGTCCAACTATGCCATACTTTTTGACTACTTCAGCATTGATGTTACTGGCCATTCAGGTTGATTCCATGCTCCCTCCTTCATTCTCAACCGCGCTTGGGAGAGGTTATGTCGGAGGTCTAGGACCAATAATTTAGTGACGTTAATGATACATACATCGGCATACTTTAAGCCAAACTTTATATCAATAGAGAATCTCAAGTCTATAGCTTAAATAGTTTCGAAGAAAAATCAATTTCTTAAAACTTCGAAAGTACATGAAATTTGTATGGAACGGGTAGAAATAGTGGAGGGATGTAGCCTATTCTTAAGCTTAAAGTTACTTTTTCGCTATAAATGGCACATAACAAATATATGCACGACAGTTCGAGGCGTTCGAGAGCTATGTTGTAGATAGACGGACACATAGATAGACAGACGGTCACTCGGAATCGAGGTTTTTGAGCGACAAAAATATTTCTGTACCCTTGCCGGCTCTTTGCGAACATTATTTCTTTGCATTCCATACGGTAAGGCAAACACAATGTACTCTCAGATTTCATCAAAATAGGCTGAAATTGCCGATTTCACTTCGTTAGTAAATTTTCTTCCCCGAAGTTCTTCAGGTTTGTGAACAAATAAATAGTAATTGGAATAGGCCAGATCTGGACTATAAGGGGATGGCTCGATATTCCGAAGCCGCATTTCTGTAGGGCAGCCGTTGCAATGTGGTTCTTCTAAACAGGAGTGTTGTCGGGGAAAATCCGCATACCTGGAGTCCAATTTTCTCTTCTTTTTTCTTTAATGGCATCCTTGAAGTTTTGTCGCAGGTTGACATAGTATCCCCTGTGATATTTTGTCCATTTTCTTTATGGTCGATCATAAAAACTCTGTATCCCATAACTTAATCCGCTTCTAGATTTCACTGACTCACATATGTCGCAGCAAACCTCGCTCTAATTGCGTTTCGTCTTCCACATTCGATCGGCTTCTCAGTTTCGACTGACTCAATCCACAAACGCTCACCTTTTTTATGCGCTTCTACTAAACATTTCCTTCTCGGCCACTATCGGCCCTTCATGCTGCTCTATGAATTATTTCCTTCTCGGCCGTTGTCGGCCCGCCATGCTGTTTGCTTATGTTTATTTTGTTTTCTTGTTGATCAATTATTTGTGTGCGTGTGTGTGCAGAATAGTAGATCGCTGAAGATGCAACCTAGTGTTAACATTATCGTTAGCTCCTGTTCGTTACAAATAGAGTCTTTGCTCTCGTTCGTGTTCGGCGAAGGTGAAGGCATGTCGGAGCGTCAATATGAATTTTGCACATTTTGTTCAACGGTTGGTGCAATTTACACAGTTGCAAACCTGGCGTTGAGTGTAATGAAAGACGAAAGCACTGCAGGTGTTGGGTCACCTTCCCGTGAAGAGATCGTTGCAGGATTCACCGACGATATAGAGATGAATGGCTGCAGAATCGCGGATTGAAACTTGAGAAGCTTGCAGCATCAGCCATGATTATTAGCTTACGAAAAATACGGTTAGCTTTAAAATTCAGATCCTACTCAAAATTTAATGTTTGCGAACACTATGTTCTTAATCCTTTTTCGTGAAGTTCTACAAAATATTTCATTCCGCACAGGTCATTAAATAAGCTTGATCTAGTGTTACATAAGATGAGGGGTAGTGCATGGACTAGTAACAAGTTCAAATGGGTGGTTAAAGAAAAAAACGGGGGAAACAATTAGCCCGAAGTTTCATATTAATAGTGAAGAAAATTAAAAAAAAAATTAATAATAAAAAAACCAAAAACTATAACCTAATCAATTACACACAAATTTATTTCTAAATCTCATTGGAATTCAATATCATCTAATAAATATGTCATATTATTAAAGACAATCGAAAAGTTCCATGCATATTTCATAGTACACGTCTGAAATGTGTCATTGTTTTGCACAAAAGCCCACCTGTGCATGATTGATAGAAAGATTTAATTTCGCAATAAAAATTCAGCAGGAAACATTTCAATCCTTCAGAACGAATCTTTTTCACCTATTTATTGAGGATAGCAACAAAACTAAAGAAATAACCAGGTTTTTCCGGTAATCGAAATAACGATATGCATAAGTGTCTCACTTCGCTTATACCCAGTCGCCTATACTCCTTGAGACGACGACGGCTAATACGGTGCAGATCTGACTACAGATGTGTGTGGCTTGTGAACGGAAGTCCTCAATCAAGTTTGTAGCTCCCGATATCTACATCAGATTGACACATGTGACAAATTGCTAGAGCAAGGTCTACATTGGCTTATCAAAGCCACCCCTACAAGTCATCCGTTTTACCTTCCGATCGGATGCTATACGACCGGAAAATCTCACGTTCAGAGATTTTCTTGCTTTTTTTTCGCCCTTTTATCCTGTGTCGAAATTTTCCAGCAGCATCACTACCAGTGCCATCATATTCAAGCCCCCAGCAAAGCTTTCGTGTTTTTCTATGTGTCTTTTTCTACGCGTTGGTACGCCCTGTGTATCCTTAGGGAAGGTCTTTTGAAGTTTTCCATGCGAGAGAAGCGTAAAAAAAATGAAAAACAAAAAACGACAGAGACTCGTCACTTACTTCTCGAAGCATTTTGCGGAAACCTAAACAGGATTTGATGGATTGAAGTCGACTGAGATCGAAAAGTGGCTCTTTACTTTTCTTTGCCGCACCTATAAACATCTCAAGCTTAACGTGTGCTTTACGAAAATTTTCAGGTGTTTTGTGTTTACCGGAAAATCAAGAGATGAACTTGTCGACATTTACATAGGAAATTATTGAATTTTCTTCAAAAAGAAGAGATTTCTTGGATTTACTATTTGACAGGATGGGATAATCAGACCCGGGTGTTTTATGTTTTCAAGACTGCGGCATTAAGTATCGTGATTCTTGGATTTGGATGGTAATTTGTGAAAGGAAATACGCTGTTGACGATTTAGGAGGTGATTGCAAATTTGGTTTTGATATTTATTTTTTGCACTAAATTTATTTATTAGATGTTTCTATATCTGTGAAAAAGATCGATTTAATATATGTTTATGCAGTATCTGGAATATTGAGATTATTCGATTCGCACTAAAAGTACGAGTTCATCGATGAGGTGAAGAAATAATGATAAGAATATCATTAACATCCAAAAATATAAATCGGATGCCCTCATTCCTTCTACCTCCTCCCATAAAAATGTATAATTTTCAAAAATACATTTAATCGATTTTCAGTGCAAATAGAAAAGCTAAGAAAAAACGCATTTCTGCCAGAACTAATTTTATAATTGCAATCAATTTTGAAAAAATTATCAACTTCACTCCACTACTTCTATCCACTCCCGTACAAATTTCACGAAATTTCGTATTTTTAATTAACTCATTATTCTACGAAAAAGGCAATATCATCGATTTTAAATTTTAAATTAAGTAGAATAATGCAAATATCTTTAATGTCAAAAAAATCTGTTTTATCCGTATTCTCCGTCTACCACCTCTCATACAAATGCATAATTTTGGTAGATAAGGTCTATTTCCAATAAAACTAGAAAAATAAGAACCTACAATTTTGCCAAAATTTTTCCCTTAATAATTGCTATGAATACTGAAAAATATCAACTTCACTTCACTCTTTCTCTCCCTCCCATACAAATTTCTATATTAGAATTCAAACAAAAGCATTTTTTCTTCGAGCATATGATAGCATTCGTCCTTAAAATTGGAACAAAGCATGGTGATGAGGATTCCGAAAACGATACTAATAAGTAGTTTCGAAATCTTTGAAAATCTTCTACTTCCTATTTTGAAATTCTTTGTTCAAATGTGCGTTAAGAAATTTGGGAATTTTTATTTTGGAAGTTGCGGTATTCTTGGTTAATAATAAAAAGTTTTCTTATCAGAATTCTCCTCTTCATCTTTTCCTGATTTCAAATAATATGACATCGAATAAGGTTTTAATGTATTGCGGCAGTTTTGCATAGAAGTGATTTTAATAATAATAATAATTTATTTCATATAATACCAAATACATTATTTCGTACAAATTTATTAACGCTTTATAAGCATGCTTGTGTTAAGCGTTTTGTTTAAGTCTTAAAGTGATCAAAAAAAGAAAAAAAAAATAATAAGTGAGAAAATAATTCAAAGAGAAAAAAAAGTAATAAATAAACTAAGAAGTTAAAATGAATAGTATGAAAAATATAAAAAGAAAAATAAAATATGTTTGTTATGCAAATTAAACAACTAAGAATACTAATCCACTTGTTAATTTACCATTTTATGTCTTTAATTTGTGAGCGCAAATTTATATTATATTATTATATAATATTAGAATTCCAAGAGAGAAGCCAATTTTTTAATTTTACTTTAGAGGTGAAACTATTTATACTAGATTTGATGTCAAGTGGAAGTTCATTAAAGTACTTTATTAGTAAATATGATGCATGTTGCTGTGTCTTTGTCAGCTTACACTTTGCAGTTAGTTTCTTTAAATTTTCACGAAATCTTGTCTTGTAGGTCGGACCATGATCGCAGATTTGAAAAGCTTGTGTTCTATGTGCGTGTAGAAGAACTACCTTTTTATATAGCCTATTCAGATCTAAAACTTTTAGTTCTAAGAATGCTTGGTGCGACGAATATCTATTTGGCTTCCTAAGAATTTGTTTAATAGCTGCTTTTTGAACAATACTGATAGGGTATAAATTAGTTTTACACGCACCACCCCATCCCAAAATACCATATTGAAGAACACTTTCAAATAGAGCATGGTATATTGATTTTAGTGTCACAATCTCCATAATATTCCTTAACTGACGGATACTAGGAAGAATATTTCGAAGTTTTTGAGAGACAGAATTTGCCTGTTTTCTCCATGTCAGATTATTGTCTATAATTATTCCTAGATATTTTATAGATGTGGCCACTTCAAATTGTGAACTGCAGGAACAGGTGTTGTGCGATTCGCAATTACAGGAGTGAACTGTGAGCTTCAAGTTAGTTGATGGAATTCCCTTTTTGTTTGCACTAAAATGCATATATTTTGATTTATCAATATTTACTGTCAACCTATTTGCATCAAGCCATCTTTTTAGTTTAGTAACTGCAGCCGATGCTTTTTGATAGGTTTCCTTCCATGTGAAGTCACTCACACACAATACAGTATCGTCTGCAAAAGTGATCAGGTCATCCACAGAATCGGTGATGTTAAACATATCATTAATGTACAATATAAATAAAAGTGGGCCCAGAACACTACCCTGAGGAACACCGTAATCAGTGATTTTCGCAGAACTGACTCTCCCTTCTATTTTAACCCTTTGCTTTCGGTTAGACAAATAGCTACGTATGAGATCTAAGGGCTTTCCTCGAAGTCCCATTAATTCTAATTTATATAAGAGGGTAGAATGATGCACGGTATCGAAAGCTTTCTGTAGATCTAAAAATACTGCAATAGTTTTCCGACCATCTTCAAGATTTTTATATATTGTTTTCGTTAGTTTATAGATTGCATCATTTGTACTCAGGTTAGTGCGAAAACCATATTGATTTTTTGCTAATATATTATGCTTCTCAACGAAATTTATCAATCTTGCTTTGATACATTTTTCCAGTATTTTTGAGATTACTGGTAAGAGAGATATGGGCCTGTAATTAGACATAATGTTTTTTGCTCCAGTTTTATAAATAGGAATTACTAGAGATTCTTTCAGATTATCGGGAAAACATCCATTTGTCAGACATAGGTTGAAAACATGAGCTAATGGCTTACTAATATATTGCTTTATGAGTTTGACAGAGCTAGTCGATATATTATCAGGACCTGTAGCATTTGTACCCTTGAGTTGCTGAATGGTGTCTTTAACTTCATTTTCTGTTACTGGAACAAAAAACAGGGTCTCAGTTACACGAGGTACTCGTATTTGATTAAATATTTTGGTAGTGCATTGACAGGTATTTTCTATGTTCTGTGCAAGCCTTTTGCCAGTCGAGACATAAAATTCATTAAATTTTTCGCATATGGCTTCAGCATCATCCTTAAAATAAATAGTCTCATTGTCAGTTGCAATTGAGTCTACTTTTACTCTACGATTTTGTTGCTTACCTAAACAATTTTTAATAACTCCCCACAGCTTGGATACATTATGAGCTTCTTTTATTCTTAATTTGTAGTAATCATCCCTTGCTCTTCTAATAAGTGTTGTTAGGAAGTTTCTATACTTTTTATATGTGCTGACTAAAGTTACATCGCCAGGACTTGCAACGATTTGTTTATATAGTTTTGTACGTTTTCGTAAACACACTAAGAGTCCAGCTGTAATCCAGGGTTTAATTTTTTTGTTCTTTCTGAGATTGAGAGATTTGGGCTTTTGGCAAGACCGTATACATTCATCTAATTTAATCATGAAACTACTCAAGGCTATGTTTGGTTCACTGGTCATAAGAATATCGTTCCAGTCTATAATTGAAGCAGCTCTTACTAGTTCCCCCTGATTAACAATTGAGTGAGTATAGTTAGTGTCTTCTTTAATTCTCTCATTCCTTACAGGTATCGATAAACCCACCGGATAGTGATCAGTTAAATCATTTTTCAAAACGTATGCAATAAATGTGTTTATCTCAGATGATTTTAGGTGTACATGGTCAATGCAAGTATTTGACGTATCAGTTACTCGTGTATATTCATTTATTGTCGATAAATAACCAAAAGAGCTTAAAGTAGTATGAAAATCATGAGATGTTCGTGTAGGTCTATCCGAAAGAATGTCTATATTGAAGTCACCAATCAAAGCGTGATTTCGTACCGATTTCACGCTTTGTAAGTATTCATCAAGAACATCAATGAAATTATGTTTATTTATTGATGGTAAGCAGTATAAAGCAGTAACTCTTAGAGTTTTATTTTTGTCTATCGATAAATCAAAACTACAACTACTTATACCATGCAAGATATTCCCCACTATATTTGTTACTAGAAGCGTATTGTCAATATAAATTGCTATACCATCGTTTTTATTATTTAATGCATTGTAAAATAAACTATTATACCCCTCAATATTGTACAGATCATTACTCTCCCTCAGCCAAGTTTCCCCGAGTATAAGAACATGTATTTTTATGTTCACGCTGGCTAGCATGCATAACAATTCATCAAAGTTTCTGTTTATGCTTCGAATGTTAATGTGTAAAACGTTAATGTTACTTCCATCTAACTTCAAATCATCCAAATTCTCCACTATAACTGTATTATTGCTTTTAAAATCCTCTAAATTCATTATTTATATCATATGTAAATTATAGTAAATGTTTAAAAAGTTGTAAAAATAACAAGCGGGTTAGTATCTAAAATAATGTGATTAAGTAAAATGTATTTTTAAATAACTAGGGCAAAATTTCTATAGGATCAGCTGCCGCTCTTAACAGTTCATCTTCGCTGGTAACAAGTATTTCCTTGTCATCGGGTCCCAATTTTATAAGTACTTGACCATTCCTGATAAGTACGGAATGTAGTTTTTGTTGTTGCTCCAATCTATCGGCAAGACGTCTCAGCTTATAGTTTTTCGGAGTTAAATTTTCAGAAATAAAAACGGGCGAATCGTTGTTTAAGCCAACGTCTCTTAAAGTGAACTTCTTTGCCGTCTTTAGTTTCGCAAATGTGCATCTAAGAAATTTATTTTTATCAAGCGTGTTGTTGAATTTGATCAGCATAGTGGTTTGATCTCGTGCCTTCTTTTTTTTTCTTGCTTGGAACTGCAGTATTTGGTTGTAAGGTACAACGCAGTTTATGGATGAACAAAAGTGGTTGAATATTGTGTTGACGTCCTCATTCCGCACCTCGGGAAGTCCGGTCATAAGAACTTCGGTCGCAATTAAATTACGCTCAATTTTTTCAATCCTTTCATCAAATGCAGAAACAGTTTTTGACATTTCATTAACCTCTTTGTGTAGTGTCGTGAATTTGTCTCCTATTTTGGCCCAAATCCTGTCCTCGAATGATCGAAATTCATTTTTAAGTTCTTCGATGGAATTTTGCATCATTTCAAGCTGCTTACTGAAGGAATCTATTGTTTTTTCCAACTTTGATGCCGAAGTTGAAGAATTTGGTGGTAGTTGGCCAGCGGGAAGAATTACCTTGTATTTGTTGTTCCTTGTTTCGTAGGCTGGTGTCGACATTTTTCCGTACGTTTTCCTTCACGATGAACCTTATTTTGATGACTTTCGTAGGCTTAAGATTTACTTAACTTTTAATTAAAAGCGGAGCGAACGAAAAACTGCTTAGCTTAACATTTGACAGTTCGCCATTTATGATAGATCTGACAATGGACTTGTTGTTCCTTGTTTCGTAGGCTGGTGTCGAAATTTTTTTGTACGTTTTCCTTCACGATGAAACCTCTAGCGTTGAAATTTTATGGTTACAGTTCTTATATACTTGTAAACAATTGAAAAACTACTATTTTGATGACTTTCGTAGGTTTAAGATTACTTAACTTTAAAATAAAAGCGGAGCGAACGAAAAACCGCTTAGCTTGACATTTGACAGTTGACAGGATTACTTGTAACTGTTTTTGAGTGCTTATAAGTAATTGCGTTAATGCTTCTGGAGAATTCCAGTACCTTCGAATCTATCTGTGATTACGGTTGCTGTCTTGCACAAATGTCGCCATAAGCTTTTCAAGGTCAGATTGACCTAATTCGTATGTTGAAAGGATCTGAATGTTCAAGGGTTTGTGGATTCAAGGGTAAAAGCTTGGATATTTATCTTAAGATTGACGACATTTTGGTCAAAAGCCATGGGATATTCTGTTGGCTATATTTTAGAAGTAATAAAATTAACTGTAAAACATAACAGAATTATGATTGGGCTTAAAGCCCAATCATATGATACTCTAGATGAGATGGAAATGACTTTAATATACCAGCAAATATGTCATCTCAAATTCTTTCGAATAGTGAGAAGAGACTTTGCATGGGAGGTGGTAGAAGTAGAGGCGGAGGTTTGTATTTCTCCTATGTGACACCGAAAATGGCGTGTAAAATGTTTCGTGCTGCAATTAAAATTTTTAGTTTTCATTATTTTTAAAGAAATTGGTCATAGTTTTCCTTAAATTGAGGCATTTGTATGGGAGGTGGCAGAGGAAGTGGAACGTTTTAGATGATTTTGAAACTGCTTATCATCACCCTTATCACTATGCTTTGATTCAATTTCAAAGTCGACAGCTCTCATATATTCGAAGGAGAAATGCTTTTCTTGAATTTATAATACAGATATTTATATGGGAGGGGGTAGAAGGAGGGAAGCTGAGCTGATAATTTTTTCCAGTATTTATTGCAACTATTAAAAAACAAATTCTGGCAAAATTTTAAGTTTGTAATTTTTCTAGTTTTAATGGAAATCGATATAATGCATTTAACAAAAATTATGCATTTGTATGGGAGGGGGTAGAAGGAGTGTAAGGATGAAAACAATTTTTTTCCCGTTATTGATATTTCTATTTTTATACTTTATGCGAAATATCAAGTTGATAGCTTTAACAGTTTCGAAGAAAAATAATTTAATTTAAATTTCAAAATTTCGTGAAATTTGTATGGGAGGGGGTAGAAGGAGTAAGGTGAAGTTGATAATTTTTTCAGTGCTCATTGGAATTATAATAAAATTAATTCTGGCAAAAATTCGTTTTTATAACTTTACTAGTTACGATGAAAATCGATAAACTGCATTTTTCAAAATTATGCATTTGTATGGGAGGGGGTAGAAGGAGTGATGGGATCCGATCAATATTCAGTCATATTAATGGCATCTATATCATAATACTTTATCCCAAATTTCAAATCGATAGCTTAAATAGTTTCAAAGAAAAATCAATTTCTGGAAATTTCGAAATTTCGTGAAATTTGTATGGGAGGGGGTAGAAGGAGTGGGGGGATGTGGCCCGTTCACGAACTTAAAGTTTCTTTTTTGCTAAAAATGACATACAACAAATTTCAGCACGATAGCTCAAAGCGTTCGAGAGTTATGCTGTAGACAGACGGACAGACGGACAGACGGACAGACGGACAGACGGACAGACGGACAGACGGACAGACGGACAGACGGACAGACAGCAACTCGGATTCGAAGTTTTTGAGCGACAACAAATATTTCTGTACCCTTGGCGGCTCTGTGCGGGCATTATTTCTTAGCGTTACAAACGGTAAGGCAAACACAATATACTCTCAGATTTCATCTAGAGTATAACAACTTGGGTGCAACTTTATTTTTCTTGGGTCAAATTGAGGATATGCAGCTTAGGGTGGAAAAGAAAGTTTAAGTGAATGGGATTTCTAGGGAAGGGCTGTTGTAAATTATTTAACACTTAAATGCGACTGCGATCAATACCTCCAGTATACATAATCAATTTTTCATTCGTGTATTTATGTAAGTTTGGATCTATGTAGGTAGAGGAGGGAGGAGAGAGGGGGAGGGGTTGGGGAGGGGGGGGGGGTTTGGGTAGGGTAGAAAGTGTGGGTGGACTTTGAAAAGTTTTTAAACGATCGCTTGAATCGCGATCAAAATTATCTTCATAGAATGTTAGTTTTATAAACAGTCTTGCTTAGTATTTCCATGAAATTAGGTGCGATTTACATGCACGAAACCAGATATTTGTATGGGAGGTGGTAAAGGAGTTGAGGAAATTGCGAAATTTGTGATGCAGTTTTATTAAGTTTCTCTTGAAAGGTATTCGTGCAAAAATTCAAGGCTATGGGGTATTCTGAAACTTTAGATGCAAATTTGTTTTAAATATTTTTAAAATTTTTTCTTACAAAATTTCATGCTGATAGCTTCTTGTGGTTTAAGTGATAAGTGATTTCTTAAAATTGGTCAAAAAAAGTTTTGTATGGGATGGAGTAGAAGTATTTCACCAGTTAATATCTCAAACTTTAGACGTTTTTTAATTGCGTGTCCAAAATTTTGAAGTTTGTGGCTTAAAATCTCAATCAGTTATTTTATTTTTATTATTTCACATGGAACATCTTGTGCAGGTTAGTTCCACCCGTTGGTGGATAATAGCTAGGGTGTAGCCTAGTGGGTAGTGTGTTGGCCTACAATGCGAAGGTCGTGAGTTTAAATCGCGGTCGACGCATAATTCCAACACACTGCCTGCTCTAGTATACCTTGGTCAACTCAATCTACGAAAATGGAAAATTCGACGAATTTTTGCTACAATTAATTTTATTATATTGATTGCAAATATAATAAAATTATTTGTATCAAAAACTCGTCCTTGCATAATATTATAGTAAATTTATGGTTTTTGAGGCTTTTGTATTTGCAAAAAGCGTTGATCAGGTTGCTTACGCTAGGCTGGCATATTATTCAGAAATCAAGTGATATACTCATTTTACTTTATTTTTCAAATAATAGTGTTGTGATCGAAATATAAAATTTACTGCGCTGAAAATTTGTTTTTTCCTGTTTCATAATTAAATTGGCCTAAAAATATATAAAAAAAAACATAGCAGGACTACGATTGGACGTAAAGCCCAATCGTGCGATACTCCAGATGGAGAAGAAATTTTTTGATTTCAGTAAATTTTGTAGGGGAAGTGGTAGAGCGGGAGACAACATTCAACTAATTATTTCACATCACGCTACAGCTGTCATCAAAATGTTTTGTACAAAATTTTAGATTCAAAAATAGTTACTGAGAAAATTAGCGTATTGGACTTAGTGAAATTGTGCAGTTTGTATGGGTGGTGGTGGAAGGAGGGGCAAGATCTAAATGACTTTTTCAGAAATAACTATAAACATCATTTAATTGACATATTTTAAATTGCAGATGAGTAGCATTCAAACATTTCAGGAAAATCGAATAATTCTAAATAAATATTTAGTGCATAATTTCAGCTGAGTAAATTTGTTTAGAGTATTTCATGAAAAATGCGGTTTGTATGGGAGGTGGTGCAAGGAAGGGGAGGACTCAAATGATTTTCATACAATAGATTGAAATCACCATAAAAGTAATATGTTCCAGATTTCAGATCAGTAGATTTTATGCTTTTCGAACAATTTTGTATGGCAAGGGGTAGAAGGGGTAAAGCTAATCGTCTAGTTTTTTTGGTCTTAATAATAATTATAAGTAAATATTTGGTGCACAATTTCAGCTCGATAAATTTTATACGCACTGTATAAATTGGCTTAGAGCATTTCATGAAAACGTGCAGTTTGTATAGGAGGTAATGGAAGGAGTGAGAGGACACAAATAATTTGTACCCATTGGATTGAAATCATCATAAATATATTACATTGCAAATTTCAGATCAGTAGCAATTATAGTTTTCGATCAAATCCGTTTATTGTTAAATTGCGAAAGTGTGTCATTTTGTGTGGGAAGGAATAGAAGGGGTGGAGCGATTTGGCCCCTTCACAAACTTGACCTTACTTTTTTGTCAAAAAAGACGTGTGCAAAATTTAAACTTTTTAGTTCAACGCGTTCTCATGCTAGAGAGGAGACGGTCGGACAGACGGACGGACAGCCAGACGATCGGACATACATCCAGTTTTGAGATTTTTGAGTGAATATATGAACTTCTGTAAAAGTAAAGTAAATTTATTTAGGTTAACCCATGAAATAAGCTTGTGCGGAAAATAATTATATACATTTTTACAATATTGACAAAATAGTTCATAAAATGAAAAAAAAAAAAATAATAATAATAATTTTAATTCAATATGACAAAAGTGGAGAAAAAGGATAAGTAAGTACGAAAGTAAGATAAATAAAAATTCACTAATAGTGATGTGTGGAATAAGAGAACATGAAACTCAATAACTTTTAGAATAAAAGATTTAAGATACATCACTAGAATTATTTCACAAAGTGAACGATTTTAAATATTCAAATATTATTGTAATAACAAAAATTTCTTTAATTTGGATTTAAACTAGATTGTAGATTCTTGAAGATCATCCGGTAGCTCGTTGTAGATCGAGATTACCTTGTTTAATGCGGAATTGGACTCGTATTTCGAGGTACTGATGGAAGATGGATAAATGTATATTGTCAACTCGGTGCGTATTGTATAGATGTTTGTCGGAGTAGTAGGTGAACACTATGTTGCTGTTTGTTTTAAGATGCTTAATGTCATTCTTTGTTTTCTCCGAGCCTTATTTCTTAGCAAATTTTGTGGCAAGCTTATAATACTCGGAGATTTATTCTAGAGTATAAAAATCCCTCATTTTATTTTATTTTGAAGTCAAAATCGTCTGTCGGCAAAATACGAAAAGAGTTCTTACTTCACTGAATATATGAAGCCACTCTAGCAGGATATGAGAGAAATAAAAGATTTTTATATACCAGGCAATCAAATCAAGTTCCTGTTAGGGACATAGGACAGAAACAACTGAGCTTATATAACAGTAGCGGATGGAAATGAGGAGCCTGTCAAAAATTGTACTCTTTTCAAAATTTGAAATCACTAAATCTCAAAATCGAATGCAGGTATCAAGTTGAAATTTCGACAGATTAAGTTATATGGTTTTTGTTAAAATGTTTAAGATGGGCGGTAAGAGGTGAGACAAAATGTCGAAATCTTTGAGTACTTTTTTCAGGACTCTGGTAAAAGATACAGGATTCAAATTTGGCAGGTGAATACATCTATTATATATGTATTACATAATATAAAAATTATAATTTGCATGAACCGAGGACCTAATTGCGCAAAGTTTTGTATGTATATTGGAAAAAGCACAGAATCGCAAAATTTTTGATATAAATATTAAGCTAGGAACTTAAAAGTTTGCAAAATACATTTAAAATAAATCAATGAAAGTTTGAAATATTGTATGTACTATTTGGTCTGTTTTTCAGATATCAGTTATCATTAACACAATGAAAGCAATCAACTGGAAAATTTGTATGAATACTTTTAAAAGTTTTCAAAATAAATTTGAAAACAAATTTTTTAAATCCCTTCACTCCTTGTACTTCCATATAAAAGATCAATATATATTCGACCGGCTTCAATAAATCTCAATCAACATATTGAAAGCTACGTACATATGTAGAATTTTGTACGAAAACATAATAAATGAAGAAAAAAAAATTTTACAATTCTCTCAACCCTTGAACCGCCTTCCATACAAATGAATGGTTTCATGAATATAAACTACACCGAATTTCATACATACAAGTAATTTTGAACGTCATTCAATCAATCAATTAAACAATTATTATCAATCACTCCACTTGCATCAATAAACGATTGCAACATTGAAACATTGATTCCATGCACTGCAGCTATTTATCGTTATCACAGTTAAGTGTTAAATAATTGACAACAGCCCTCCCTTAGTTACCCCTTCCCATGTATCATCAACTTCTTCCAAGAATATTACAGCCCGACTTGTTGGCAGATATTTTATTTTATACACATTGCATCATTTGACAGTTGCAAACTATCTTATTTTCGATAAAATTGTTATTTGATACTCGTGACTTCTTAAGTCATTATAGGAACCGCAATATTTGAAATTGTTTCCATATAAATGGTAATATCAAATAAAAAGAAAATGTGAGCATCTTGAATTTAAGGTATACTCGTACATCGTGCCATTTAATTTTCGAAATTACTTTACAATAAATTATTAAAAAGCCAAAACTAACAAAAAACACAAAATTTGGTGATCTACAATAATATAGTAAGTGTTACATATGGCATAACTTATTTTTGGAATTGAAAGAATATGCGATATGGCAACGCCGGATGACGTTCGCGTGTTTCGGGAACGTCAGAACAAGTCGTTCGGAGTAAATTGTAATCCAAGAGAAAATATTAAATAAATCTACAATTAATAACTGAAATTATCTTTATAACAGTAGGATTCATAATTTCTCTCCTTCTTCTACAATGGCACTAGAGCTCAAATCAGGCCTTGCCTCCTGACCTTCAGGGTCCCTAACATATTCAATACTTATTGTGAAACTTAATTCTCTTTCTACGAATTTATCGTTTTCGTAAATTTCTGTAACCAAGGTATATCCAAGCAAGCAATGTGCTGGAATTATGCGTCGACCGGGATTTGAACTCACGACCTTCGCATTGTAGTCCAACACGCTACCCACTGGGGTACTCCTTAGCATATAAGCTTCATAAATTTACTAGCAAAAAAAAAACAGAAAACGCTCTCAACTGAGTGGGGTGTGATATGGTTTTTGACTTTAAGGATAAGCTCAACAGATTACAGTGTCTCAGTGTTAATTTTGACCCCCAGATATATTCTGCTCAGCTCTTTAAGGGTATATGTTTACTTAATTACTTAGATACGATGGCGCTATAGCCCAAATCGGACTGAATGCTTTGCCTCTATGCATCTTGGTTCAGTGACCGCGTCCTCCAGTTTGAAAATCTTAGCAGTGATTTGCTGTCTGCGTCAATCGAGATTTGTTTAAATGTTTGGTTTTTTTATGGGCTTGCGAATATAATGCGAGGATCAGTTTCAGGAAAACATAGTTGCATTTGACTATTTTAAAGGACGTTAGAGGGATGCGATCTTTGAAAATTTTCACATTTGAAATGGTTTTTTTGTGGGTATTAATATGGGAATGAAACAGTTTATGCAATAAACTATTAAATATATTTGATAAAAAATAATGAAATTTTTTTTACCTTCGTCCAAAAAATGAAAATACTTGATTAATTCATGTTTTTACTTTTAGCCAGAAAGTACAAGTTTTCGGAACAGAATCTTTTGTTGTCAATTTTTCTGATAAATGAAAACGAAACTTAAAACCCAAAAAATTCCACAAGCGGTTATATACATAGTCTAGCTCGTAGGAACGAATTGAAGCGAAAAGTTTTCCATCATAAATTTTGTAAAGCAATTCCCGGTCCCAGATGCAATAATAAGAAGGATGCAATCCAGTTTATTCGTAGATATGATCAAGTACAATATATCCAGGACAAGGTATGTGCATAGATATATGAAATTGCACAACTTGGTACTCTATCCTGTTTCAGGTAGTTTCGAGTAGAGTACAACGACTCCTATAACAAAGAGTTGGTTTTGTGATTGCTTAGACAATCTAATAGGATACTTACCTATCTTCTAGCTCTGTTGCCTCCATACCGAAAATATTTTAAGTGGAAAACCAAAGATATTTCGATATTGGATTTCTGTTGAAAGTTTTACTGCACCTGTCCACTTATTCGGTTATATTTAGTCCGATAAAGGTCTACTAAACCATACTTACTTTGCATATTTATGGCGAGAATGAATGGATAAAATGCCCGGAGTTATTGTGTTTGTATTTCTATCAATGTATAGAAAATATAGTTTAGCTTTTCAGAAATTTGTAAGGGAGTGTTAAATTCACATTTTTGGTCGTAGCAACGAGCAATCTGAATTATGTAGAGCCATGAAATTAAACAAGTCGTCTAATATCATGTTAATTGGTATTAAGGAAGAAACTGATGATTTAGTATTTTCAATTTTAACAGGAAACTATTTAATTACTAAAAACTCAAGCAAATTGCTTATCGCAAAAATGTTTAAAGATATTTAAAATCTTGATTAAAATTTTGAAAACAGTTTGGCCCTTCGGATCATTTCCTTTCAAGAGAGTTCTTTCAAAGGAATAATAAATGATTTTTTTCGTACCTTTTCATTAATTTTTTTTTGCTTTCCTCATTCCCTTTTTTTTCTATTACCAATATCAGTTCGACTTCATCTGGTTAAAATATTCCTTGAAAAGATTTCATTAGAATTCGAAAGAAAGCATAAAGAAACATCTAAAGCTATTGAAGTGAACGAACGAGAAGAAAAATTAAACCATTTGAAAACAATTCAAAGGTTTTAAGGATGGTTTCGCATCATCTAAAGACATAATCGGAATGATTTTAGGTATCATCAAACGGAAAGAAACATTCCGAAAGGTCTAAAATGATAAGAATGGTTAAGGTATTGGTGCTTTCGGATAGGCAAAGAGAATGTCTTAAAAGCTTCCCATAAAAAATGAATTTCTATTTTTTTTCCTTTCCGATTTCAATTTTGTTGGAGTTTTTCTTATCTACTCTTCCATACCTAAGTAAGTAAGATGTACGCGTATTCTGATTTTGAAAGGGCTAAGGGACTCAAAATTGGATAGAAAAAAATTCAACCAAATAAGAGTCGAATGGTAGCTTGTTTCAGGAAGAAAAGGTAAAAGTTAAGATGGTTCTTGTTAAGGGCTTGGGTGAACAGATTTTAGGAAAATTGGTTTCATGGAGTGTGAACACAGATCGCATTGAAATCCTTTAATTTTATTTATATACTAGCGATAGCCCGCGAATTCGTCCGGGTAAGAATCGCAATAATAAGCAATCTTTCAGAATGTTAGTTAGGAAGACATTACATCGAAAATAAACTGCCTGGTTTAAAGGCTTTTTCAGCACAATGTTTTGTATTTTGTTGGAATGAGAATGAAACCATAATAGTTGTGAAGTACAGGCCCCTGCTTACAGAGGTTGAAGCCCCTTCTCCCATTGAGGGTGAAGTATATCAACTTTTTTCTTATCCAAAGACTAAAGACTTAAGAGGATTAGGATTTTCAGATCATGTACGTAGTGAATAGCGTTAAGGAAATGTAAATAGTTATAGCTTGTGTTAATTCTAAAAAACAAAATCTTAAGATCAGTAACATTCATACTTTTCTTTTACTACTTCTATAATGGCACCACAGCCCAAATCGGACTTTGGCCTCCTGATATTCAGGTTCCTTAACATTTTTTATTACTTATTGTGAAAGAGTTGTTAGCCCTTCGCACAACCCTCCATCTACGAATTTTTCATTTTCGTAGATTGAGGTGACTAAGGTATATCCAAGCAGGCAATGCGCTATAATTATATATTACGCCGACCGGGATTTGAACTCACGACCTTCGCATTACAAGACCAACACGCTACCCTCTAGGCTACACCCTAGCTTACTTTTCAGTAAGATCGAATTTTTTGAAAATGTTCTCAAATCGCATAGGAGGGGGTAGATGCATAGATTCTTTCCGATATTTATAAAGAAGTTGTAAAAATTTGAACTTGATAAATGTTATATGTTCCGAGAAAACTGGTTATAATTTTTCATGAAAAAGTGCAGATAGTATTATACCATAGTTCACATTTATGATAGAAATAATATATTCTAAATATCAAATTTTTTAGCTCATATAGTTTACAAGAAAATTATTGAGTATTTTTGAAAATGAGTCATTTTCTATGGGAAATGAAATAAAACCAAAAGCAGATTATGGCTTCAAGCATATCAAACAAACTGTGAAAGTTACATTGGAAGCATTTCAACAGTGTTTGAGTTAATCAGGACATAGAGACAGGTAGAGAAAAATCTCAAAAACGTATTTCTATTCTTAGTTATTGTTTAAATAAATCAAAACACCAACTTATAGTGATTTATAAACAAATAGCAGACAGACACTACAATATTATATATATTTATTTGTATAGACCTTAAGGTCCGTTTGATCCGAACTTCGAGTTCAAGGGGTCGGAACTCGTGGTTCGGATCATAATTGTTTTAGCTCTGAGTGACAATATAATGCCAGTTCGGCATACGTGCTGAGAAATGCACGAAGAATGCGTTCGTGCACGTGAAAGACTACGTTACTAGCAGTGCTGGCAAGATCGGTCTTGGGATTTTTGAATATTTTAAGGGCGTATTTGACTATTTTAAGCTAGGGTGAAGTCTAGTGGGTAGCGTGTTGGTCTACAATGCGAAGGTTGTGAGCTCGAAATCCTGTCGACTCATAGTTTACTACCTGACTCAATCTTATAGCTCAGCATAGTGAACACTTCCCCCATTTCCCCCTGGGAATGAAATGGTTTTCTTTTACTATCCAATGTCCGAAAAAACGATCGAGCGCAATCGAGTCAGGATGGCAAAAAAGTCAATCGCATTTCATATACACAAGCCAGACAAAAAAAACACCACCCAGTCATCGATCGCATGGCCTATATACAACCGCATCGCATATATACAAATACAACCCAAGTAAAAAAAAAAAACAACCGGTCACACAATGAACAACGTAAAGCTGTTACCAGATCCCGAAACCCATGGAAGTCGAATTTTACCCAAGTCCCACCGCTAAATATCAATCGCGCGAAGAAAGAGCTTGAACGTCGTTATTCCGATTGGTCTCGATTGCTCTTTCGTTGCTGTTATATCGCTTACGATCAGCGATATATCAGCTCTGTGATATTAAAGACTATCAATCATATAAGCTATCCCAAACCTATATTTGGTGATTGATATTGACACTGAGAGCACGAGCAGTGTCTGCTCTTAATGATGTTGCTTCAGACAAATGAATGAATGAAACGATTGCGATTTGATAAGGAATTTGCTTAGCGATATTTTGATCGGTGGGTCCTGATCTGATAGGTGAGGTGTGGAACGTCTGAAGTGGTCAATGATGCGCTTTGCTAGAGTTTTTTTGGCGGATTTTGTTCTGAGTTTCGATCTGGTCGGTTGGTAGGACATGTTGCGGCTATCGCAAGTTTCGCCGATTTATGTTGCAGTCAGTCCACCATGTCGATAAGAGCTTTACGTTCTTCGTGATGAAATTGCTTGTGTGAGGTAATGTGTGAAAAAAGTAAACAGTAGGCCCTTTTGGTTTGGTTTTCTATGACCGGATAGTTTTTTTATTTGACTTGTATACATGAATGCGATGCGATCGATGGCCGGGTGTTTTTTTTATTTGGCTTGTGTATATGAAATGCGATTGACATTTTTGCCATCCTGACTCGATTACGCTCGATCGTTTTTTCGTTCATTGGATAGTAAAAGAAAACCTTTTCATTCCCAGGAGGAAATGGGGGAAGTGTTCACTATGCGCACTGAGCTGGTGGTACTGAGAGATTGGGTCTGCCTGATTGTTAGATGCAGGATTTCGCAGAAAATTCCTATTTTGTCTCTTTTTTTTTAATTGAGCACTAGCATGGATAATAGAGGTGCACGGATAATAGAGGTAGAAAAATCACTGGTATTGGAAGAGCTGCTCTTTTTCACAGATATTGAAAAAGAGCAATTGCAGTGGATCACTGCGATTGGAAAAGAGCAAATTTTGCCATCCCTAGTGGTGTGGTACAAATCGTTGGCGACTGGCGAAGGCTCTCGCTCGATTAACTCGGGCCAAAGAATAGTCCTGAGAGTATGTTTCTCGCACAGTTTTCATTATGGCCATGCAGGTACTGAAGGATACTCTGCTGTTGGATTTGGAGGTGAAGCGTCGTGCTGTTGAGAGCCTTCGCAAATGCAAATAACTCTTCGAACTTAAGGTCACGTTATGTGGCAGGCTAGATGAGATGACAGTTACAAGGATAAGGTGACGCACAGGTTTATTGGGGTCGCAAACTTCGCGAGAGATAATATAGACGTTGAATTCTGTCTTAGTCTGGGGTATTTCTTGAAGAGCCACGGTAGCATGAACGTATTCCTCCATAGAGTGGGTTTAGGCTGCGAATGTGGAGTGCTATTTGAAAGTTGCCTGCACATCTTGGCTGTGTGTTGAGACGATTTATTAATCAAAGAGAAAAAGAAAGGTACCTTAAGTTAAGTTTTGTTTGGAAAAAAGTGGTTCTTGAGATTATTAGATTTTTTTTTCTTCATTTAAAGATTTTTGTGCATGTCTACAGATACGAATCTAATTAAATTTTTGGTAAGCCGCAGTGTTTTTTTTTGATATCGCGATTTATATTTTTTTCATGTGTTCCACCCAACATAAAATGTTTGGAGTAGAGTATAAATTAATTACTCTGGGGCTTCTTCGAGGAAATAAAATGCCCTCGTTCGGCCTCGAAATTATCTTTAAAAGAAAGAAAAGTAGCTATTCTTCATCGTCGATTCCGTCACGCGCGTACAAGAGCGGAAAAATGTTTTTTTCTTCGAAATATGTCCACACACACGCCCCTCCCTCCTCCTCTGACTCCTGACTAGTTGCCACAATTGCGCTTTCTTCTTCTTCAATGGCGCTACAGCCCAAATCGGGCCTTGGCCTCCTGAACTTCAGGTTCCTTAACATTTTCATTATTTATTGCGGACGAGTTGTTAGCTCTTCGCACAACCCTCTATCTACGAACTTTTCATTTTCGTAGATTGAGGTAACCAAGGTATATTCAAGCAGGTAGTGTGCTTGGAATTATGCGTCGACCGGGATTTGAACTCACGACCTTCGCATTGTAAGCCAAACACGCTACCCACTAGACTACACCCTAGCGCTTTATCCCGAGAAAAAACACCCGCTAAAATAATCTGATGGCGATGAATTAAAATTTTTAGAAGACTTCGGTCCTCTAACCTCGTTTTTCGTCACAGTCTCCAAGTTAAACGAATCTCAGAGAGCTGAACGACTTGGGGTTATTGGAAAATGAGGAGGAAATGGATGTAAGGAGGTGCCTTGCGAGCCGAAAAAGCCTTGAATGCCTTCGCTTCTGTGCACGCGAGGCATTCAAAAGAAGAAGGTCCGAAGCGGGCCATTAAAGGGGGACGTGGGAGATTATACTTTTACTTCTACAATGGCGCTATAGCCCAAATCGGACCTTGGCCTCCTGATATTCAGGTTCCTTAACATTTTTCATTACTTATTGTGGAAGGGTTGTTAGCCCTTCGCACAACCCTCTTTTTACGAATTTTTCATTTTCTTAGATTGAGGTGACCAAATTATATCCAAGCAGGCAATGTGCCGGAATTATATATTGCGCCGACCGGAATTTGAACTCACGACCTTCGCATTACAAGACCAACATATTACCTTCTTCTTCTTCAATGGCGCTACAGCCCAAATCGGGCCTTGGCTTCCTGACCTTCAGGTTCCTTAACATTTTAATTATTTATTGCGGAAGGGTTGTTAACCCTTCGCACAACCCTCTATCAACGAATGTTTAATGTTCATAGATTGTGGTAACCAAGATATACCCAAGCAAATAGTGTGCAGGAATTATGCGTCGACCGGGATTTGAACTCACGACCTTCGCATTGAAGACCAACACACTACCCACTAGGCTACATTCTAGCTCAACACACCACCTACTAGGCTATACCGTAGCTAGGGAGATTATACTATGCAGACTAAAAACATGATGACAATTTTTTCTCCTATCTGTATGCAAGAAGTGATAACGTTATTCATTACATACCGGGTGAATAGCCAAGACCAATTCCGGATTCAACGTTTCCAGAAGATGAGTGCTACTTGTTACGGCCATGCAAAGAGAACTAAACTGAAAGTAGTTTTCATAGTTAAGGTATCGCAAAGCCCATGCAAGGTTGCTTCCACACCCGGTAATGAAAGATGACCCTATGGAGAGTATCGTGTTAGCTGTGGTTACTGCACACATCGCGAGCAGAGCTTTTAGGAGTCCGGGTTGAAGTTGCGTTTTCAACCCAGTGCCATGCCCAGGAGATTTAAATAACAGAGATTTGGATAGCTTTCACATCCAGCAGAATGGTTATCGAACCTGCATTCTGTAGAAACTGCGATCTCATAGGGCGCTAATGATTGTTGTCCCAATAGTAATCCATGTTGCTAAAGATAACCGTAGCATGGAGACTTAGTGTGAGGTTGTCCACGTTAAATGAACTAAGATATGGTTTCTTATGTCTAAATAAAGCAAAACACTAAATTATAGCTTTTTGCATACAAATAACTGACAGATACATACTACAATTATTTTTAAATGACGCAAACAAGAAGGAGAACGCCTATCAAACAAAACATAACGATTGCGGAATATAATTTGAATAGTGTGGACAACTTCCTATATCTTAGAGCTAATTGAGCAAAGGACGTTAATGAACGATAGACAATACTAGCAAATAAGGCGTATTTTTCGGTACTTCCAATAATGAAATTCAAGAAAGTGCACAGGAACAATAAGCTGCAGATATGTAAAACTATTATACAACCTTGGACATTACAACTTTAAGTTCGTGAACGAGCCACATCGCTTCACTACTTCTACCCAATCCCATACAAATTTCATGAAATTTAAAGAAATTGATTTTTCTCCGAAACCATTTCAGCTATTGATGGGAAAATTAGCTCATAGTATAATGATGTGAATATCATTAACGTTAAAAAAATATTGATCCGATCTCCTTACTGCTTCTAGCCCCTCCCATACAAATGCACAATTTTCAAAAATGCATTTATTCAGTTTACATTGCAATTAGCAAAGCCAAAAGAACCAATTTTATCATAATTTTATTACAATTGCAACCAATTTTGGAAAACTATCAACTTCACCTCATTCAAGTTTCGGAATTTCAATTAAATTATTTCTCTTCAAAGCCGTCAAAGCTATCAACTTTAAATTTTGAGAAAAGTATACTATTACAAATATCATTGATGTCGACAAATTTGGTATTGATTCGAATACTCCTTTTACCCCTTCCCATACAAATGCACAATTTTGGTAAATGCAATTAAACGATTTTCATTGAAGCTAGAAAAAGGACAAATTTAAAGCTGTGCCAAAATTTGTCCCGTACTAATTGCAATTAATGCTAAAAAAAATGATCTTCGCTTCACTCATTCTACCACCTCCCATGTAAATTTTTGTATTGGAAATTCAAGAAAAGTTTTTCTCCTTGGAACATATGGGAGCTATAAACTTTGAAATTATAACAAAGCAATGAGATTAGGATGTTAAGCAGTTTCAAAATCATCCAAGATCTCCCACTTTCTCTTACACCTCGCATACAAATGCCACTTCAAATACTTCTTGCCGGTTAGGGCCCTTTCGGTGGATAGAAGTTCTGGGTCAAATTATCATTTTTCTTGATGTACATCCAATGGATGTATGGACCTGTAAAATTTGAACTTTGTTTTTTTACCAGAGTCCTGAAGAAATTACTCCAAATTTTCGACGTTCTGGTTCACTACTTCCCTCCCCTTAAGCTCCCCTCACCAAAATTATAGATCATATAACTCTACAATCTGACAAAATATAACTTAATATCTGCATTGGATTTTGAAATTTTAAAAAGTGCCCCATTTTTGAAATGCTTCCCATTTGCCTGCCCTACTACTACGTACAATTTTGATATTTTGTCCATATTTCGCTGGTGCTGCTTATTATATGTTTCAAGTTGCAATTACATTTCTTAAGAGATAGTCAAGATATTAATTTCTAAGTGTATTTCTTTGCTCTAACCACCCTCCCCGTTACAAGTATTGACCTTTTGCTTACGTGTTTTGTTAAGCAATTTCGCAGATATAAACATTGAAAAAAAATAATAAATAATCGGCCGAAAATTGGTTTCGAGCCCTCCTCCACTTTTTGTGCCCCACTCGATAAAGAAATTAATTTATTTTAACTTTTCTCTCTGTAAATCAATATACCCGAATGTCGAGTTTCAGCATTCTATCTGTATTCGTAGCGGAAATATTAACAAGCGCAGTTTTCGGCCTTAAACAATCGGTACATAAAATGTTTGCATTGCATTCACGTAGAACGTACTGTAGTTTAGTGGATTTTGAAATCCACCACTTAAACACGTAGCGTACTTAAGTGATTTTTTCTTACTAGCATGAAAATATTAAAATTTTTGGAGCCCTGTTACAAAGTACAAAATTAAATATCAACACTATCAACTTCGAAAATTATATTGAAGTTTGAATGATTGTGATTTATATTGTATGAATTTATTTCGATTTTTCAGTTTGAAGATTTATTATGATTATGTTACGTACGTGATTTCATGGAACCAACTTACATGGATTCACCGAATTTTAACACTTTATGGAACAAAATTTAATGTTTAGTTATTGTTAGCTATTTTTCAACTGTTGATACTAATTCTACTACAACACAATAGCGAATGGTGGATTCTAAAATCCAATACACGAAAGTCCGCTCCACGGTAATACGATAATTGATAGAAACGGCAAACTAAAATATTTTGCGAAACACTATTATCCAAAAATATAATTCAGTTAATAATCGGCTAAAAGTTATTTGTATTAAGGAAGTGACGGATTTTTGACCCTGTTTAGGATTTAGATTTCCCCTGTTAAAAGTAAATATTGCTGTTGTTGTTTTTTTTTTCTAGCGCATCCTGCTAACTAAATTTCAAATCTAATTGATTTACGATTCGTAAAAAAAACTTTTAGCTTCAAACTCAACTGAACTGATAAAAAAATATGGGAATCCTTTTCAAAACGTTATACACTGTCCAAATAAATTTAACATGAGGATAATTGAAATAGCTGTGCTACAACTTTACAAATTGATCAGTGGAAGTATCCGGAAAATTTCGAATTCGAATACCTAATGAAAAAATGGGGAAAAAACATTCTACTGGACTGCAACCAGCATTCACTGGCCACTGACCGGACACCATTTTCTCTATTGGCATCAGCTTTTTAACTATAGCCACTAGTCCAACAATGCACGCTGGCCATGTATGCTAATGGCATACAAAAGCCTTCAGTATTGTACTTTCTACTGAAAAAAAAAGACTCTCCAAAGGACATTCCCCGAAGCATTGAGATGATAGGCTTCCATGCACACTATAATTAAAAACGGAGGCCCCAATTTTTCAATAACTGTAATAAATCAGGCATATGGGAGACACGGGCCTGACCATAAATTACTGCATTCAGTTCTCATTTCTTTTCGTTCGTTTTCATCCCTCACCTCCACCATATAATTTTTTTTCCTCTCGATTTTAGCCGCCGGTTTTGCTCCACGATGACCGCCTACCTCAAAGACCACTCGGACCACTCTGTCGAACTCTCCGCTATACCGTCCATCCTTGAAAATGGCGAGAGTCGAACCGAAATAGCCCACACCTCAAACCAACCAATTTCTAGTTTGAATGGAAAACCTCAGGGTGCCATCGGCATACTGTGCCACGGAAAATAACGTCCACCCTCAAGGAGTAAGTGTAGAAGGTGGTTGGTGCTAAGGGATGGCGATTATTTTTTTTCCAGTTGCATGTCAGCTGGAAGAAAAATTCAACTCCAGAAAAAGGAAATTGGTGGAGACCAACGGAATTGGTTAAAATTTATTTTAAGAGATGTTTGTGGTTCTACAGATCCCAAGTTTCACCGTTTCAATTTTATGGTCTGCGAATGGAAAATGGGAACAATGGCAGGGAAATTAATTTTCTGTGGTAAAGGATTCTACCGGGTTGGCACTAGGGTGGTTTGGATCATCATGATGAAAGAGTACTAGTTGTCGTAGTTTGGGTGCACCCTTCGTCCCAGTGAAAACAAGAAATTGCAAAAAGGCTTATTTTAATTAAGCATAGAAAACGCTTATTCTATAGAGCGACGATATGCCGCAGAGGTTTATTCTACATGTTATTGCCGAGAGAACAATAGCTTAGAATATACTGTATCATTAGTCCACTAATAAGAACATACTGAACAATATTCCGGAGAGCTAATTCATTGTAGTCATATGTTCTAGAAAGTAGTGTACTATGTAAATTGAAAGTTTTTTCTACAAATTTCAAAAGAAACATATATGTTATGCTCAAACCAAATACAGCAATTAAGATTGTAATCTAATAATACTTATAAGTTCTAATAATAATTAATAATTCCAACTCCTAATGTATTTTATTTCGATATGGGTCATATTTGGTTCAAGTTTAGGTTGTAGGAGGGTGGTTTTGTAGAACCAAAATGAACTGCGGCCATCTGGTTGGGCCCATTGTACTCCCATATTCATTATGAGATGGTTCTTACTGCTTCTGTGCTAGCCACTTGTTTCAATTTGCGAACCGAAGTAGGCTCGAATGTTTCACGCCTTTGAGGTCGTTAGTTTTGAGAATAATCTAGAGCCTAAACAAAGGAGACGATTGTTGGAGATTTTCGAACAGCGATAAAGATAATGTTAGATATATTCTTCGTCTTCCTCGCAACCTCTGCAACGTCTGTCGCTCAATGATCTGTGGTTAGGCCAACAATAGTTCTGACGCTATAGCGACTACGTTGTAACAACTGAGCTGTAATATTTTTATTCGGTTCTTTCCAAAAGGATTTGGCCGTTCTGCAACTCTCCAGCTGCAGCCACTCTGTCAAGAAAGAATCCAAAATACTTTGTCTTCAGCACTGGAGTTGATATTTGCAGATCCTTGCCGCGCAAACTTGTCTGCTGCGTCGTTTCCTGACAGGTCGTTGTGACCCTGTATCCAAATTAGAAGTACTTTGGTTATTGCTGCTAGGCAGTTCAAATTGTGTCTACAAATGGACACTAGTTTGGACGTAGTCCTATAGAATTGGAGTGCCAGAAGTGCAGCCCTGATATCCGAGAAAATGTAACAATTTCCGAGACTGTTCTGCATATCTAAAATAATGTGTGACGATGCAAAGTAAGGATAGGATTGAGCTCCATTAAATATGACGTATTATTTACTATCACTTAGGTACGAAGAGAACAATCGCAACAAAGCAGAATCTATTCCAAACGATTGCAGTTTATTAAGCAGTACAAGTACAACACTGTCAAAGGCTTTAGAAAAGTCAGTATAAATCGTGTGGACAGAGAAACGATTTTCGAGCGCACATGAGACTGAGTTTCAGAAGGAAACCAGATTCGTCTCCGTAGAGCGTCCTTTAAAAAATCCATGCTGCTTGATAGAAATTGAGGAGCTGACTCGTGAAAAAATGAGTACATGTATGTAGTAACTTTTCCAATATTTTTGAAAAGCAAGAAAGTAGACAGATTGAACGGTAATTTTCAACCTTATGCTTTTCACCCTTCTTAAAGATAGGTATAACGTAAGATTCCTTCCATTGAGTGGGAAAAATTCCTTCAGTGAGGGACATAGTGAAAATTTTCGCCAAAGGTTCAGCTAGGATATGTCCAAGATTTATTACGAAAATGTCCGCGACTATCGAACTCTCGCAAGAGATTGACGTGATTATCGATGAAACAAGGCGTAGATGATGGAGAACTGGCGGAGTAGACAGACTGAAAATATTGTGAGAAAAGTTCAGCATGGAGTAGAAGCAGTAACATCCAAGTGTAATGGTGGAATGGTTGGAAGAATTAGTTCGATATTTTGGTACCGAAATAATTCGTTTGGCCACAGTATATCACAAGAAATGTTAAGTTTTGCCACTTCTTCGAGGAACTCTTTCAGAGCTCCCGTCCTAAATAAGGATGGAACATTCCACGATCCAAAAGAGTAGTCCATTTTTTGTTTGCGGGGTCGGTGCCGTTGAGTCTATCCTTTCCGAGGCTATTCTTCAGGTTTCTGGACAGTATTTTTTTCCGGTGATGCGTTGTCGTCCAACATCCGACCTGGAGGGCTAGTCCCACCTGTTCATTACGCCCTGGTAGGAAAAAGGTGGGAGCTTTCAGCTGGAGGTCTCACAGCTATGCTGCCAGTCCAGCTATGTCATAATTTTTGCCTAACTCCTGAGATGCACTGGTGTTTCTGGCCATTTGATGCACCCTCCTCCTTTCTCAACCGGGCTTGGGACCGACTGTGGCGGAGTTACATATTGTGATTCCGGAGATTAAACTGGAAGAAGCAATACTAGCGCTTGTTCGTTCACAATTTCTTGGGATTGAAGTATTTTCATTAAAAGTGTACATCGGTTTGTCAATGGAAGGTAGCAAACATCCCTCTTCCTAGCAAATCTCGGACAGTAACAAAAAATATGTTACAGACTTCGTGATGATTTGCGTATTTAGGGCAGAAAGAGGACTCTCAAATTACTTCAAAGCCAACACGACCGGTGAAAAGCGATGCTAGACTATGAAAGAATTTTCTTTTAAATTAAAGACAACGCGATAACAATACCATTTCGTCTAAGATTCCACTGAAACTTTGACGAAAAGTCAAAAAAGTCTCGCTAGCAACATTGATACCATTCATTCCTCATTGTTGATGTTTTTCAAGCCTAAGATGGAAATGTGGTTGGTTTTATCTCGCGCTCATCAGTAAGCAATAAGCTTATTACTGACAAATAGAGCCAGATATCTTATCAATTCAATATCAGCAGCAAACAGGAACAATGCTGAATGTCAGATAAAATTATTAAAAATTAAGAAAATGGATGATTATGTTAAATCGGAAAATAAATCCTTTACTTAAGTGCATAGAATAATGATGCATAAACACAACACAAATCCAATTAAATGCAATCAAACTTGACCCGACTGTTAATCCCAAAAACATTTTCGAACAATTACCGAATTGCAACCCACTGGGGAAGAACTAACTACAAATGCATAGATGCCTTTTGTGTGTTTGTTGGCGTTGTCTGCATGGTACTCGATTTATACAATAAACCGAAATGTCCATTAGAATCGTAATATATGCTAAGTCGCATGTGTAAACACATGCAATCCAAAGGAAACATCGTTTGCTACAGCCTTTGGGGTATACCACTGCCTGGGGCACAACCAAAGTGCTATAGGAGAATACAAAACCGAGTACGGCTGGGCATTGTTCTCTCTACTCCTTCGCTGCAGAAGCATTCATAGTTTAGGCTTTGATAAAGGACAGCAACGGAGTGACGACACAAAAATAAACTAGGGGCTTATCACCTCCGAATAAGAGGCTTACGGACGGCAAACTATGCTCCAAGTAAATGAGATACTATATGGCAGGGAAATGATGTATCTGGTTTTCAGCCATACCCCCTACATTCAAATCAGACATGACAAGTTTCATTTCCATTCACCCATCCAGAGTCAACACGCTGCCTTGTGATCGGCCCATTGCTTAAAACGATCCGATATTTGTTGCCTATCCTCTTGATAATTCTCAATTGAAATATCGCTAGCCCACTTGACAAAAGTTCTTTTTTGTTTGAGAATGTTTGTTTGGAGATCGGAGCTTTCATCTTCATCTTCGTTCTGTTCTGAGCCACAAGGATAATTGTTTCAAAGTTTTTAGCCATCAGTTGTTATCCGAAATTGGTTTAAATGCTGACAGAGTTTATAGTGCTAAACAAGTTTACATTACGATATCCTTTAGCAGAAGGAGCAGGAGGCAGCACGGAGATGATGACAAAGTGTTTTTGTGGTAATTCCGGTTGTGTACCCTTTCCGTTTCAGCCTCATCGCAGTGTGCATGAATTGATTTCAGCAGAATCCTTTCCATTCAGGAATTGAATGTTTCCAAAACTTTTGATGAGATGAATAGTTGAGGCAATTTTTTTTTTTCGAGAAATAATTTAAAATTCAATTTTCTCTTAGATAACGGTTAGCGGAAGTTTCGTTTTTAGATGAAAACAGGAAATATTATGATAATCGGGCAAAATATGAATCTAGAAGCCGCCTGCATGATGCGAGTTGATAGGTTTCAACTTCATTCCTATTTGGAAAAATTTCCATCTGGTTGGTATTTGGAGGATAAAGTTAAAGCAGTTTATCGTTGGTTTTTAGTTATTTTGGTATAGTAGAATAATTTAATTTAGTTTTCTCATCAACTTTATGGATAATAATTTACGTATACACATAAATACAAGCTACGATTTAAGAAAGATTTTCATCTATCGAACTGCTGATTCCAAACTGATTCGAAGCGCTGCAAAAATCATCATTTGTTTCCTTTGTTCAAAGCCAATCAACTAAATTTATTAAAGATACTAAGTCACCACCTTTGATTCGCTCGAGCACATACGAAACGTCAGCTGCCTTGTCCCATATTTTAACTAAAACTCATTGGGAAGCATTTACCTCTTTTTTTGTCCCATTCCCGTTACAGTCGTTTTGTTGTACGCTCGCATGAATTATGTCCTCATACTTTTTAGTTCCAAAGTCAAATTTCGATCTTTGATCCTAAGCCGTTCGACGCAAATACGGAACTCGCTTCCACTCGACGTTTTTTTCCAGAATTAAATACCCAAAATTTCAACCGCCACTTGCGAACTGAGTTTCATGATGATACTTAAGGTGTCCTTAATCGGGATGTTGGTGAACAGTGATTCCACGTCTATGCTGACTAAAATATCTGTTGGTTCCATGTTGATTTTCTAAGGAATCTCTACTAAATGAGCGCGATGTGTTTCGTACTAGTGGGCGTATTTCAGTCGCGAGAGCCTTAGCTAGATTTTCGGTAGGTGATTGTAGCGAACTGACGATAGATCGAAGCGGGGTATTTTCCTTGTGAATTTTTGGATATTCGTACATTTTTGGTGTATTAGGGTCTGAAGGGATTAGTTTGGTATATTTTTCTGCTAATATTGGATTTTTCTTGATGGGTAGGATTGATTTCTGATGGAGGGCAGCGGTGGAACTTTGTTCGCGAGGAGCTCTCTTTTACTTATTTTGTGGCGGCGGTTGAATCGCAATTTATTTCGGACTTGCAAAATTCAGTATCGAAGCGTTTGAGTGAGAGAGTGTGCGCGGAAAAAAAAACTTGTGATCGCGAAGAGACAACCAAATTTTTTGTAATTGATCGGTGAAAATCATCACGACACTCAGCCATCCACGAAGGCGCGCTGGTCGGAGGAGATGGAGACATAGTGAACTAACGATTCTCCAGGCACCTATCGCGGTGATGCTTTGTTCTATTGGTTCCTGAGACCACGTGGGAGCATTTGAATTTGGTGGAGGCCCTACTCCAGGGGGGAAGTATCCAGGGCTTACACAACCGTACCACACAAGTCGCTAGAAGAGGGCCAACGAAGGCCCAATAGTACCGCCATCATTCACCGCAAGGACGTCGTATCCGTGAAGGAGCAGAGAGAAAAAGCAGCTCGATTCAACGCTAAAAACGTAGACAACCGAAACTGGAATTCTGCCACCATGTACGTCGTAGATCTGAGACCGATTTCAATCGGGAAGAGTGTGACTGATAGAATCATCGAAGATTCAGCTTCGAAGACGCAGGGTTGTAGCCGTTTTTTTCCCCAGTATAATTAGGTTTTGGAGGGAGTCATAAACTATCCTCGATCCATGTTCATTGGATGCTAGGGCTTTCAGAACCGCATGACTATTCGATAGCATATACATAAATTTTTTGCGACGAGCTCTCCTTATATTCTCCTGGATGCATAGCTCCATTGTAATTAGTTCAGCTTGGAATATTTTGGGATCTTTGCCGAGTGGTTTTGAAACCGAGAAGTTAGGACCTTTGGCACCGGCTCCTGTCCTCTCAGAGGTGCGCGACTCATCAGTATACCAGATGGTTGATTCCTCTTCCATTACAGGTAGCATGGATTGCCAGTCCTTGCGTTCCCTAAATATAACTTTGAAGGGGATTTCAAAGTTGAATTTTGTTGGCATGGCGTCCGATAGTGAGGAGGTTAGAACCTCTATACATCGGAATTTATTCTTTACCAAATAGTGTTCTATGTGGCAATTAGCCCTTCTACATGTACGCACGCTGAGGATGCAGGACGCCGTCCTTTTCTATATTAGGACGTGGTGTATTTGGTTGAATGTTCGTTCGTCGGGCGATGCCCATGTTTTCTTGTGAAATAGGGATGCAGGAAGCATTTCGAGATTCTTCTTTTTCAATGTAGAAGGGTTCTTAGCCCTTCGCACAACCCTCTATCTACGAATTTTTATTTTCGCAGATTAGCCCAGAGATACCCACGCAAGCAGTGTGCTTGAATTATACGTCGACCGGAATTCGACCTCACGACCTTCGCATTGTAAAGCAACACACTACCCACGAGGCTATATTCAGGCTCAGCATGTCGAGATTCTTCTTCTACAATGGCGCCCAAATCGGACCTTGGGCTCCTGACATTCAGGTTCCTTAACATTTTTTTTATTACTTACTGTGGAAGGGTTGTTAGCCCTTCGCAGATGTCTAGATTACAATTAGGTTTTTACTGCTGGTGAAATCAGTCAGCCTCTGGCAATTATCTTATCTATTGTTATAGAAACTGTACCTTCCAATTGTTCTTATTTAGGTATTTTCTTTGCCACTTTCGCGTCTAAGTTTACTAATAATATTTTAATATCTTTCAGCGGAAGTGAGTCGAATGTTGAATCTAATGTGCTGTAGAAATCGTCTTTGGCTTCGTCGTCTTTGTCTTCCGTTGGGGCGTGGGCATTAATAAGCCAAACATTAAAGAATTTTGTTTTGATGCGGATTGCACGCAATCGTTCATTGATGGATTTGTAGTTGGTAGCTTGGTGTTTAAACTCTTGTTGACGATAAACGCAACTCCAAATTCCCG
The DNA here is from genome assembly GCA_963669355.1 of Chorisops tibialis. NCBI lineage: Eukaryota > Metazoa > Arthropoda > Insecta > Diptera > Stratiomyidae > Chorisops > Chorisops tibialis. Next base: position 21,919,358 of record OY770264.1, read on the forward strand.
GTTTCCTGGTTTCATCCCATTTTTGAAAATTGTGTACGATTCAATGTCAGTAGCCTCGCTACTTAACAATTTAGTTTCTTGGAGTGCAGTGATGTTCATATTGTATTCGCTTGCCGTTTCTAGAAGCGCTCTCACTGCTCCTGCTCTGTTCAGGAATCGCATGTTGCAAGATCCGAAGGAATAGTCCATTTTTCGTTTACGTGGTCATTGCCGTTGAATCAATTCAGCCCGAGACAGTGCTTCAGGTTTCTAAAGAAATTTGGTTTTTGCGATGATGAGTTGTTAACATACCGCCAAACCCCCAACTTGGAGGGCCATATTATAGTGCTAGAATTTTTCTATTTCACTAGCACTCGCTTTTATCAGTTTAGCAAGTCAAGTACGGCTGGATAAGAGCCATTACCCGGTAGTTACTAGGTGGAGGTATGATGACCACAATCGATGTGTGTATGATAGTTACAACACTGGGCGTCACCTCATGACGTTCATCAGTTACCTAGGCTTTCTATACCCATCCAACCACCAGTGGCGTGGTGTGACTTCATAGCTAGGGGAAGCAATTATTTTTTAAATATATTGGTTTATTACGCGTAAGCAATATATTATAAATATTACTAAAACCTCTCTTGTCAGCTGCTTGAAACATTATTAATGTTGAGAGCACCAATCATGAACATGATATAAAAAAAAAAACGATTTACATTAACCATTTTACTTAAAGCACTTGAATTAATAAAGTAAAGGACAATCCAAATTGTTAAGTCCCTTCAATAGATGGTGTTTTATTTGCTAGGGTGGTAACGGACCGAAATTGAAAGAAATATTTTATTGACGTTTTGCTTTGACAGACCCTTCAACTTTTTTATTAAATATAGCTTTAAAAATGTTGAATAATTAATTAATTCAAGCCTTAGTTTAAACTTATAGTTTTTATTTTCTTAATAAAAAAAGTAGGGTAAAGCTAGGGTATAGCCTAGTAGGTAGTGTGTTGGTCTTGTAATGCGAAGGTCGTGAGTTCAAATCCCGGCCGGCGCAAAATATAATTCCGGCACATTGCCTGCTTGGGTAAACCTTGGACACCTCAATCTAAGAAAATGAAAAATTCGTAGAAAGAGGGTTGGGCGAAGGGCTAACAGCCCATCCACAATAAGTAATAAAAAAAAAGTTAAGGAACCTGAATATCAGGAGGCCAAGGTCCGATTTGGGCTGTAGTGCCATTGTAGTAGTAATAAGAAAAGTAAAGACGTTCAAAAAAAGGTGTCGCCCGATCATCTGAAGCTTAAGCCGATTCATTTCCACTTAAAGCACGACAAATATAGGCAATATTGCCAGATCTATCTCTTTACATTTATCTTCCTGATCATTTTTCGGCTAGTACAGCAATTTCAATACTGGAAATACTTTGACCGAGAGCCAGAGTTTGCGACTGAAAGCACTGGCTGGAAGCGATTGCGTTAACGCATCTCTCCTTCCTATAGAAGTCGAACTTGCGCTCGACGCGAGCGAAAATTTTACTCGAATTGGCCGTCGGTCTCGTTCTCTTGTATATGCGAATGGAAGCAATGATAGGAAAGGTGGAAGCATTTTAATGCGACACATCTCCCCATTGCTCATATTGGCCTTGTATATGTGTTTTTAAAATCGCATCTTTTTTCCTGCTTTCAATTTTCGTCGGCCAGAAAAAGCATTAGAAAAAAAGCTGTCCTGATCACGTAATTGCTGTAAACAGTGGCAGACAAAAATAATACGCGCTTTCTTTAAAGAATTTTTTTAATTAATCATATTCGTGCTGATTTCAGTTTAGCTTTTCTTAACTGAATAAACGAAAGGAAAGCATTGCTTCCCTTGCATCAATGGATGCCACGTCACTGCCAACCATCAATTTTAATATTGCGAACCTTTTTTTAGATTTTGGCATTTGTTTTTTATAGTTAGTCAATTCATAATTATCATCATTTTGGTGAAATAAAATTAATTGGATATTGATATGTTTAAGATCGCAATGTGCGGAATAAACATAGATACGTGTATCAACCATAAAGATACATTTTTGTGTATATTTTCTAAACCTATTGGTTGTAGTTGGTTTTTATTCCGATTTTATTCACCAAACTCTACGTACTACACGTCTACACTACTACACGTCATAGTAATTTAAGTGGATGCTGAGTACTTTATCTTCAATTTGTTCGGTGTCATCTTTATATCGTTCCCCATGTATTTAATGTACCTTAAGACAATGTTGATGAACTTGCAGGATTTTGACATTGGCAACATAGAGGTGTCCGTCGTGTTTATATCCTTGCGTTGTTGTTCTGAACCGGAATGACGATAATGGAATTTTCTAATTTTCATGAAGAGTTTATTTGATTTGATTTAGTTGCACGATAGTATGTCGGCATGAGTGCACTTTTGGGACTCCATGTGTTGTATGAGACGAGTTTTCTCTTAGATGGAGAAACTTTAATTTCGATTTCAAAACTTTAATTTTCAGGCGATGTGACTTCGGAGAAACATTTCCTTAATGAGACGTTGCATAATGTTTTGAAAGCAGAGCGGAACATTTGAATTTGAAAATATGAAAATATTTTACCATTTTGACGAATAAGCAATTTCTTTTACAAGGAAGAGAAAATTTTTTTTTGTTACCGAATATAATTTAAGTATTTTCATAAGCCGTAAACTACCATAAAAATAATCCCTAAATTTTAATCACATAAAATAAATCATTAAAAAAAATTATCACCATCATTCCAAACAATAAAACTAAATCAGCTTTTCGACTAAAAGCAAAATATAATCACTCTGACAAAACAATCAATCACACTAATTATTATGTCACTGCGCTTATAAGTATGTAAAAGCCACAATTTTAACAGATTTCCATAAATCCGACATTCGCATTTAACCAGTCAACTGAAAATTTATTTTCCGCCATCGCGACTTTCATGTTAGCCAACCTCAAATGCTCCATGCCAAAATAATTGGGACTAATTTTGTACGAAAATGTGCTAGATATGGGCTCATATGTATTAATACTATCTATAGATGGCAGGATATAGAGCGTAAGCATAACACCATTCAGTAAGGCAGCACCAGCCATCCGAATGTGGCAAATAATTGTTAGCAACTCTCCCAGTCGCATGGCACGTTCACCGATTACGAAATAATTATTCGAAATTTTAACGGGCTCGAGGCATTGCTACGCCCTGATAAACTGTTTAATATTTTTCCAATATGACCAATATCGAAATAAAATGATAATCGAACGTGGAAATTCATTAGGATTTGCAATGAAATTATTAAGGACATATTGGGTAATATTTTTTTTTTTGAATTTTATTTTCAAGAGGTTTTACTGAATTTTGAATTGTTCTGTGGTAGGTAGAGACTAGATGTATACATATATTTAAATTATCTGATTGGATTAATTAATTGAGCTCCAGATAAAACCTATTGACCGCCTTAACTAAAGTCAATTTGACCGAACACCGAGGCCCATAAGGATCTCTAGAAGAACAGAAAGTTGTTTTAAATTGGGCATAAAAGCAGCACAATTGATGAATGTTGGAGTTAATTCTCAAGAGTTAAGAAAAGATGACATCCAGCATTACGATTACCTAAGAACTGGGATAAAACTCATACGAAAACGTTTGCCTATTGATTGCACTCCACAAATTTGTATGTATGTATATTTACTGCGTAACTTTTAACATGTTTAATATAAGGTATTTGAGCAAGTTGTGTAGGGTTGGAAAGGCTTTTCTTACAGTTGTCAAATGTTAAAATTTGTCGTCCATAAATGTGAGAAATTCACAATGAAACGCTACACAGTGAAAGAACAAATAGAAATCGTTGAATTTTATTACGAAAATTTGCGTTCAATTTCAGTTACAATGCGCAAAATTCGGGAAAATTTTGATCGTAATCATGTGCCTTCGGAGACGTGTGTGCGCAAGATTGCAAGAGACTGGCTCAGTGTAGGATGTGAAGATACCGAAACCACTTCGCCAAGGACGTTCGACCAAAAATATCGCAGCAGTGAAGGAAAGTGTTGAAAACGACCTAAGCCCCTCAATTTGTCAACGTGCTCAATAACTGACCTCTCCATGTTCACATTGCAGCGAATATTGACGAAAGATTAGGCTCTGCTTGCGTACAAGGTCCAAATGACTCAACAATTGCAGCCGGCGGATCACCAATAGCGCCGTGCTTTCTCCGGTTGGGTCTTGGAAACAAATCCTACACCTCTTATTGATACACCCTATATAATTAACGATTCCATTAATTATCGTCTCCATAACTTTGTCTTGCTCTGAGTAGCAAATATGCAGATTAATTATTAACATTTTTAATAAGTTTGGAAAAAAAGTGCAAAACTAAAGACTATTTTAATCGAAGATTAATTTGATTGAGGTAATGAGTCGAAAGGCACCACGGTTTATTTCGGATAATTCTAAGGAACTTATTTTGGACAATTTGCAGTTTCTTGCGATAGGAGCTCCGTACGTTAAGGCTGGCAGTACTACGGCTTTGTATAATATAAACTTATTTTCTTCAGACATTTGAGACAGTGGATACAAAATTTGAAAGTTTTTAGCCGGTTTTGAGATAGTTTGGCCAACATTATTCTGGAAAATTAGCTTAGGGTCCAAATAAACTCCTAGATATTTCGCCAAGGACGTTAATTGCAAGTGGAGGTAAGTATCGTGAGGCTCTACGTTTTTGAAGAATATGGCCTGCGTTATTCTAGTATTAAGCTTAATTTTACTTCCTAAAATAACATAAATAAGTGATGTCGAAAACTGAAATAAAGCAAAATAAAAGAAAGTGATCCTCGCTACAAGATCTATGCTATCATCAAACGCTGACCACACCATAGGACTCCGTCGTATCCAGATAAACAAGCCAGCTACAGAGTTTTGGACCCCAATGCTGGAAATCAGGTACCCGACGTCTAACAGCAAGAGCAGCAGCATTATATTAGGGTTTAGCGAAAAATAAATTAAAATTGATCATACAGAAACAAAATATCACCTTTTTCTTAATGTTTTTTTTTTTTACAGAATGATCTGTGTTATAGGCAATTTCGGCCTTTATGTGCAATGCACAAACACAGTTATGGAGGGAAGGAACGGGATTGGGAAGGTTTGGGGAAGGGGAGTGAGAACGACCGTAACGAGTGGTGAAGCTGGTATATTGCTCAGTTGTACTGGCTGCTTACTGACAAATATTTGCAGATGTTATGGGGGCTGAATAATAGAAAGCGAACAGAGACCATCTACTGAGTATCTAGGCCTTCTTGAAGTGGAACTATTTCACTTTTACACCGTTTCCCCATTTTACTGCGAATAATTTTTTATCACCAGTAGCAACTGAAAAAATTGCGCTTAAAAAAATCCCGTCTGGAGTGGGAATCGAACCCACGACCTATTGCCTGAGAAGCAAGCACGCTGACCACTACGCCACGGAAGCCTCATAATGTCGAATAACCCACAGGTACGAATCAATTCACGTAAGTTTGTTCTTCTTTATTTTAAGGTATGAAGTGCTAAGGAAATAATTGAGACCCCATAGCCTTCATGTGCAGGGAGACCCTGTTACATAGTCCGCACGATATATTTTTTGAAGTGTGTGAGCACACACCAATTTTAATGACAGCACCCTCAAGGATGAGGTGTCGTACAGGTCGAGTTCTCCTACTACCACGCTCCTAAGCAGGAAGTGCTGTCCAAACCTGAAGAACCCCATCAAAATTGTGTATGCGGAATGGACCCTGGAGGCTCATTTCGTATCAGATATTTATATAGAGTGGGGTTGATGCAAGAACCTTGTGGCACTCCTGATTGGATAACTCTGTGGCGATATAGTGTATCTTTCACTTTAACAGTGAAACTTCTGATGCTAAGAAATGAACTTAAAACGTGGCACAGGTAATGAGGAAAAGAACGTTTCACTTAAATTGTAAACCAAGACGTCGTGCCATACGGCCTTTTCGACATCCAGTGTTATCATGCGTGTAAGGATTTCTTATTTGCGACTTTACTCAAAAAAGCTGCTGAGTTGTTGAAAGTTTTGCACAAAAAACAAATTGAAAGTTAGGAATAATCTTATGCTCCTCAATTTTATCTATCATCCGGTTTTTAAATTATTTTTTCAAATATTTTCCCCAGTATGGGGATAGATAGCTATCAGGTTGCGCTAGGTTCTTACCTAGCTTAGGGATCGGAGTTACTGCTAATATTTTCCAAGCCTATGAAAAATATCCTATTTTAAAATAACAGTTTTAAATGAAATTGAGGTTCACAGCTGTAATTTTCAACAAATTTTTTTACCATTGGTACTAGTACTCCGTCTATACTAGTATCCTTTTTTGACTTTAGAGTTCGTAAGATGCACGTTATCTCTTTTGGTTTACAGAGTATCGATGGGATTTTGGGTTGAGAAGATTCGGGAGATGTTTACTGTGCCTCCTTGAGCTTGTTTTTCAGTGGCACTATTACCAAGTCCTTGAGAAATATTGTGGTATTTTAGGAAATGGTTTGCAAGTAGATCGGCTTTGTTTCGGTCGTCACAGATAGTCTTATTTTACTTTAATAATAAAGTATTGTTGTCCACTTGGAAACAAAAAAATTTGTTACCCTCAAATTTTATTTGTTCGCGTTTCATGACTAAAATAGCCTAAAATTCAAAAAAAAAAGAATTCGCCTGTCAGTACACGCCGTCTGCAGTGCCGACGTGTACGGTCAGCGCTCTTCCAGATATAAAGTTCATTTTTGGGTGGATTGTAGATTATTGCGGATCTCAGGCAGACACCAATTTTGGGGTGTAATGGTTCCAGGGGAGGCGGGGGAGCGTTAAACCGAAAATTACAAATTCAAATATCTCAACCATGGTTCCAGATAGGAAGCTGAAAATCAACATACATATAGAGGGGTTTGTGGGAAAAACTCTAAGAATGATTTTTTTTTTTAAATGATTTTATCTTGGAAATTACTTTTCATAAAAATGCATGTTTCGGGACCATAAAGGTGGTATACAGACCAACCAGAATCAGCTTTAAAGGAGGCTAATTGTTGTAAGAGGCAGAGTAGGGAATGGGGGGGGGGGGGGGGGGGTTGCAAGGAAAAACACTTAAAAATTGATATCTTAACTATGTCTTAAGCAATGTAATTGAAACTTAAACATATATTAAGCTATGCTAGTGAAACACAAAAAATTTGGTCAAATTTGGGGGGAAATGGGGAGCATTCCAAAAATGTTGCACTTTTCCAAATTTCAAACCTTTATGTATCAAAATTAAAAACAGATCTTAAGTTTAAATTTTGTCAAACTTAAAAGCCATACAATGTATAATTTTTGTAAAATTTCTAAGATGGGCGTCATAGGGGTAATGAGGTGGTGGGCCAAAATATCAAAACATTTTCGTTAATTCTTTTTGGGCTTTGGTAAAAGATACAAGCCATGCCCTGGAAATCTCATAGATTTAGTCTTTCCTTTCCACCCCAAACCTGCAAATTGATTTCCCACGTATCCTCAACTTGTTCCAAGAATAATAAAGTTGCGTCCGACTTTTTGTGTATGGGATCGTTCAATTTATCGTTCGAGTGCAGTCAAGTTTCTGTTACAATAAGAATATCGACATTAGTGCCCGATATAAATATTTCATTAATGGTGCCCCTTAAGCAATCGTACGAGTAAGTGCTCAAACATTTTTAAAAACTTTCCTAGAATGTTCATTGAAAATCTCGAAAAATACACAAACAAATCGCTTGAGAAAAAAAATTGACTTCGTCAAGCTTAAGCCGTCTTATGTTAATTGAGCGAAATGGCATTTGCTTGCTCATTTTCCCAGACTAATTTTACTTATCCCGTAGACCGTACCGCAAAAGTTTGTTATGATAACAAACAGAAGCTTTTCCGGTAGCAGAAAATCCGCTTCCAAAACACATTTCTTCGTTCCGGAGCATCTCTCGCTCTACCTTTTCCATTTGAATGAATAAAAATGGGAATCTCTTTATCTGTCGAAGACGACATTCCTACTTCATTCAAGGATCAAATGCAAATTAATTGGCGATTTTTTTTATTAAATTTCAAATTCTCTCTGCTTTTGCAAGTAAAGTACACTGAGATGATCATTCAGAGAATTTTCTTGTTGAAAGTAGAGATTTGAATTGAAATGTTATTGGTATACCGAGTACATATTGGTCGACTAGCGAATAAAATGGTAATGCTACCTAGTAACATAATGGAATAAGTGTAGAGAAAATGTAAAAAAATTTAAGGAATAAAAGGGTTCTTAGAAATGCAATTTGGATCATAGAAATAAATATTCAAAATAAAATCGGAAGAAAGATTAGTTGAAAAAAAAAAAAATTAAAAAAATGTCCTTAAATCAGAATAAAACAAATGACAGAATTATTATTGGGCGTAAATCCCAATCATATGATACTCCAGATGAAATGGGAAATAGTTTAATTACCAGAAAATAAGTACGTCTTTCGAATAGTGAATAGTGGATTTCGTGTGCGAGGTGGTAGAAGCAGAAAAGGACACCGAACGTGGCATGCAAAATGTTTCGTATCGAATTTAAAATTTTGTAGTTTTCATTATTTTTAAAGAAATTGGACATCGTTTTCCTGAAATTGGGGCATTTGTATGGGAGGTGGCAGAGCAAGTAGAGGGTTTTAGAAGATTTTGAAACTGCTTATCAACATCCTTATCACCATGCTTTGTTTCAATTTCAAAGTCGTTAGCTTTCATATGATTGAAGGAGAAAATGCTTTTCTTGAAATCATAATATTTGAATGGAGGGGATAAAAGGAGTGAAGCGAAACTTATAATTTTTTAAGTGATTATTAAAATTTTGAAGTGGCAAATTGTGGCAAAATTTTAAAATTGTTTTTTTTTTTTTAGTTTTAATGTCCCATGCAAATGCACAATTTCGTTAAATGCATTATTTTAATGAAATTATGCATTTGCATGGGAGGGGGAGGAAGGAGTGAGGGGAAGTTGACAATTTTTTTTCAGCACTGATTGCAATTATAATAAAATTAAGTGTGGTAAAAATTCATGTTTTTGGCTTTGCTATTTTCAATGAAAATCGAAAAAATGAATTTTTTAAAATTGATCATTTGTATGGGAGGGGGTAGAAGGAGTATAGGGATCGGATCAGTATTTTTTGGTGTTAATGATATACATATATAGGGTATAGCCCAGTAGGTAGCGTATTGGTCTTGCAGTGCGACGGTCGTGAGCTAAAATTCCGGTCGACGTAATGTAATTCCTGCACACTACCTGCTTGGATATAACTTGGTTACCTAAATCTACGAAAACGAAGAAAAAAAGATTCGTAGATAGAGGGTTGTGCGAAGGGATAACAACGCATCCACAATAAATAACGTAAAAATGTTAAGGAACCTGAAGGTCAGAGTTCCGATGATGCAGCTGTTGCAACAAATTATGGCGAAAATGGATTAACATAGCACGAAAATATATCAGTAAATCCAACAGGCAAAGGAGCTAAAGGATGATCTCAATAAGCAAAATAAAAATCTGAAGGAAGACCTTAGTCTATACGCAAGAGAGCTGAAAGAAGGAACAAGCTTACAGACAAACGCCCTCGGTTAGCAAATAGAAGAATAGTTGGAGACGATACTTTTAGATCAGCAAATGGTTCTAGAACAGAAGATCACTGAAAATACTGAAAAAGTCGAATGCACCTCCAGACCGACTGAAAATGAAAAATCTAAAGGCTCCAGTCTGCGATAGTCAAACAACATGGACCACCTACAAGACTCAATTTGAATCGACAGCCACAACAAATCATTGGTCAGATCAGTAACGAGCAACGGCCGAGGAACGAGGATGTGCGGCAGAGATTTTGCAGACTTACAGTTTCTGGTGCATACGTTCGACCTTCAAATTGGTAAAGATCACATTCATAAAGCGCAGATTCGCAACCGTGTACACAAAATGGTGAAACTCTGCAACAATTTGCACTGGGTATTGAAAGGCTGGTGTTATTATTCTTCTGCAGCTGGAATCCGGAAAATCGGAATGCATGGATAGTGGATTCATTTATCGATGCTCTGTTAGATGCAGAGCAGGCGCTGAGATTGGCAGGCAAGAAAACAGTTTATGAAGCTTGGATATATATTCTAACCAATTAAGCTGCGAAACAAGTATCACAAGGTAATTGGCGGATCAGAAGAATGACTAGGCGGATCCAGTAATGCTTGTGCCAGAGGTCAGAACAAAGCGAAAGTTACTAAAGGAGCGTCAATCAAATTCCTGTTAAGACCCCCTATAGGGGCATAGGACAGAAACAACTCTCTTCCACAAGGCGCGATCCTGCGCATCGGCTTTAAGCTGTTGCCAGGACTTGTTTATTCCTCTGGCCTCCTGCTCAACTGCTCGCTTCCATGTGTTACATGGTCGACCAACCCGACGTCTTCCTTGAGGGTTATAATCCAGAGCCTGTTTTGCGATGTTTTGCTCTGGTTTCCTCAAAGTATGACCGATCCACTGCCACTTTCGCCGTTGAATCTCAATACCTATTTTAGTCTGGCGAGTTGTACTCCAAAGTTCGGCGTTGGAGATCACTTCTGGCCAGAATATTCCTTAAATGCGTCGGAGGCATTGGTTTACGAAAGTCTGTAGTTTCTTGGTAAGTCGAAAGGTCACTTTCCACGTAGTACAACCATATAACAACACAGATTTGACGCATGCGTCAAAAACTCGCAGCTTCGTGCGAAGGGAGATCTCTCTTAACCTCCAGAAAGGGGAAAGGATACCGAAGGCCTGACGAGCTTTATTTAGCCGAGCCACAACATCCTTTTCGGCTCCGCCGTCCATGCTGACAATGCTTCCGAGATAGCAAAAATCTTGCACCTCTTCCACATCCTGTCCATTAAGAACAATCGGTGTGCTTGCGTTCGAACCCATGTGCATGTACTTGGTTTTACGCACATTTATTTTCAGTCCCGCCTCTTTGCATTTAGAATGCAATGAACGAACATTTGACTCTAAGTCCGAACGGGTATGTGCAAGCAAACACACGTCATCAGCATAATCAAGGTGACTTAAGATGTTAAATAGTCTCCATTGAAGACCTTTACCTTCCCCACCTTCCAGTGCAGCTTTCAAGATGTCATTTATTACCACCAGAAACAGGGCTGGTGATAATATGCAGCCTTGTCTGACACCTGTTCGCACAGGAAAGCTCTCGGACAGCTCTCCTCTATGCAAGACGCGACACCTTGCATCTTCGTAGGATTCTTTAATCATAGCTATGACCTTATTTGGAATACCTCTCCTACGCAAAGCATTCCATGTGTAATCTCGCTTAACGCTGTCGAAAGCCTTCTCGAAGTCCACAAACATGAGATGTAGTGGCGAACCCATTTCGGCTGACTGCTCTAATATTATCCGTAGGGTATTTGTGTGGTCGGTACAAGACGACCCTTTACGGAATCCAGCCTGATAAACTTCGAGAGTGCTCTCGACGACATCACTAATCCTATTGAGAATTACCTTAGCCATAATTTTTGATACGGCAGTAAGTAGACATATACCACGCCAATTGCCACAATCCCGAAGGTCGCCCTTCTTCGGAATTTTCACGATGACGCCCTCCTTCCATTCAGTCGGATATCTTCCATCATTCCACACCTTAGTGAAGAGTGGGAGGAGTATATCGGCTGTTATTTCCGGGTCCGCTTTGAGGAGTTCGGTTGGTAGTCCGTCTATACCTGGAGCTGTCCTTCCCGCCATTGACCAAATGGCGGAAACTATCTCTTCCTTATCTGGGGGATTGTCCCTAATAGAGGATTGTTGCGGTTGGATGTTTGGAAGTTGTTCTTTTTTCCGGAATATCTTCATCTGACAAGATGTTTAAAATATCAGAGAAGTATTCCTTCCATCGTCTTAACTGGTGTGTACTCATATTAAGGAGAGTTCCGTTGACATCTCTCACCAGGTGGTTGGCGGTGAAATTCCTGTTCGTCAACTGTTTCATGATTTTAAATAGTGAACCCATATCCCCAAGGTAAGCCGCAGATTCTGCCTTGTTTGCCAGATCTTCAATGGCCTTTCTCTTGTCGCGTCTAACAGCCTTTTTAAGCTGTATATGAGCATCGCGGTAGTTCTGCCTCAAGTCGGGCGTTCGTTGGTTGACATCGGGTTGAGAGATGATTGCCAATTTGGCTTTTTTCCGATTGTCAACCTTGTCCCATGTGTCTTGCGACATCCAGGATTTCTCACCGCTTTGCACATATCCCACAGATTCTTCAGCACTAGTTAGAAAAGTGTTTGTGGTTGCCTCCCAATTGGCGTCCAGTGTGCGCATTTCATGTTCACCCAATGTGAATGACTTTTCGCGTAGAGTGGTGGTGTATTCGAGTTTTTTGTTGGGATCTCTGAGTTTATCCACATTAAGCTTGCGCTTCATTTGAAGAATTTGTGGTCGTCGGATAGCTGCTGTACACAATCTCAAGCAGGCAACCATCAAGTGGTGATCGCTCCCCACGTCAGCTCCACGTTTCCCTCGCACATCGAGGAGACATCTTCTCCATCGGTGACTTATAGCCAAATGCTCGATCTGGTTCTGAGTAACACCGTCAGGGGAAACCCAAGATGTTTTATGATGACTCTTGTGTGGAAAAAGGGTCCCTCCGATGACCATTTGCCGATTACTACAGAACTCCATAAATAATTCGCCGTTTTCGGGTCTCTTAATCCAAGGTCCTGAAGCGTCGACCCAAGGGTCACCATGCCTCCCCATGACGTGTTCTAGTCCAGTGTTGTCTGATCCAACCTGGGCGTTCATATCTCCCGAGATGATAATAATATCACCTCTTGGAACACGTTCGAAGGTGGCACTCAGTTGGCTATAAAACTCCTCTTTGTCACCAGATGTTACGGTATTAGTTGGTGCGTAGCACTGCAGAATTGTGACGTTTCTGACACTGGTCCTGAGCCTGACGACGATAATCCTATCCGAGATTGGTTCCCAGCTAATGAGACTGTTTCTCGCTCTCGGCGTAAGGACGAACGCCACGCCATTTCTGGCTTCACTTTCAGGGCCAATGTACAGAATGTGTTTCCGCTAGGGGTTCGTTCTTCTCCTGATCCTGTCCACCTGACCTCGCTCAAGCCCAAGATTTGGATGTTATAGTGCTCCATTTCACGGTCGATCACTGATTGGCGGTGCAAGGACCGAGTAACCCCAGCTCTTCCCCCGTCATTCAATGTTCGAACGTTCCAGAAGCCAATCATAGTCCGTTTTCGAAAGCCAAAAGTCGTTACCGTAGAATCAGTCCGTATCCGAGGCGATGTATCTGTTTCTCGTATCATTTAGGTCTTAAGATCACGGGTGATAAGCCCATGATCCAGTGAGTAGTAAGTTGTTATCTCAACAACGTGGAAAGTCGGGCACATAAGACGTGATTGCTGTAAGCCAGGGATGAAATCAATTTCTTGCGCAGAATGCTCCTCCAGAAAAGTTTGACAAAACAATAGGCGATGACAGAAAAATATGGCTAGGGTTGATGAAAGCCCTAGAGCGAAGGTAGCAAGGCAGAATTTAATGCCTGTAGCTCTAAGATGTTGCGATTGTGGACGCGCATTTAAGAAAGTTGCCGACGGATTATGATGAATGTACTGCTTATCTCGGACGTGGCCATCAACTAGGAAATAATTTGCGGCAAATAACAGCATGTATAGCTGTTTAAACTTCTGGTCGGAAATTGGAAGATACTTCAGGGAACGTGTTCAGCAAAAGTAGATTGGAGTATTCGCAGTGGAAAAGTGACGTGACTAGAAATAATAGCGGCGTAACCGCGAAACGCGTCAAGCAGCCGAATCACTTTTGAATTTTCCAAGAAGGCAATTTTGTGCTGCATTGTAATCATCGACACTTGAAAGGGAGATGACCTCAGGCCTCAATGGAACTGGGAAGCACCATACTGTAACGAAAAATTTCTTTTGTGTTGAATCAATCAATCAGTTTCCTGTTAAGACCCTTATAGGGGCATAGAACATGAACAAAAGGCGGGATCCTGAACTTCGACTCTTAATTGTCGCCAGAACTTGTTTATTCTACTGGCCTCATGCTTCACTGCTCGCTTCCATGTGCTACATTGTCGACCAAGGCAACGTCTTCATTAAGCATTATAATCCAGAGCTTGTTTGGTGAAGTTTCGCTCTTGTTTCCTCAAAATGTGACCGATCCACTGCATTTCGGCCTTTGAATCTCAATGCCTATTCAGACATCACTTCTGGCCAGAATATGCCTAAAATGCGTCGGAGGTATTGGTTCACGAAAGTTTGCAGTTTCTTGGTAAGTCAAACGGTCACTTTCTATATAGTACAAGCATATAGCAATACAGATTTGATGCATGCGTCAAATACTCGTAGTTTTGTATGAAGGCAGAACTCTCTTAACCTCCAGAAAGGGGAAAGGATACCGAAGCTTTATTTATGCGACCTTCAATAACCTTTTCGGCTTCATCGTCCATGCTGAGAATACTTCCGAGGTAGCAAAAATCTCGCACCCCTTCCACATCTTGTTCGCTTAGAATAATCGGTGTGTCCTCGAACCCATATATATCTACAGAGTGTTTTTTTTAAAGGTGGAGAACTGTTTTTAATATCCATAAAATTAGCTTGGTAATAATGTTTAAATATGACTTTGGATATGTCGCCGCCGCCACTGGCCCTCAATAGTTTCTGGTTTATCGGCGTAGACATGTAACTTAATATATCTTCAGAGAACGAGGTGGCCAGTTAACAGGTCCATTTCGTGAAATCAATCGATCATCAAATGTTTTCTCCAGTAAATTATATTGTATCGCCCGCTGTGTGGCATGTAGCGCCGTCCTGTTGAAATCACATGTCTGTGACATTAATGACTAACAACTGAGGTACGAAAAAGTTAATAATCATACCTCTGTAATGCTCACCGTTGACTGTAACGTTCTGACCATCATCATTTTTGAAGGCATATGTTCCTATGATTCCACCGACCCATAAAGAGTACCAAACGATAACTTTTTCTGGATAAAATGGGGTTTTGACAGTAGCTTGTGAATTATTATCGCTCCTAATGGAGTAATTCTGCTTATTGACATAATCATTTAGCTAAAATTGTGCTTCATCAGTAAAAAAAATTTTAAATGAAATAGTTGACTTTCAGATTACGCCATGTACGCGCCAGCCAGGGCAACCACATACCAGAAATCATATTTACATTAATGTTATAAAATTATCTTTAAAATAAAATTAATTTCATGGATATTGAAAATATTCTTTTGCATTTTATTTCAATTTAAAGTTCTCTGCCTTTAAAAAAACACATCCTGTTCTTGTCGTGTGCTTTCAGTTCATCCAATTTGCATTTAGAATGAACGAATGCTCCGATACAAATGCCCTAAATTTGTGAAGCTCAAATTTGGTGAAAATATTTTAATAGTAACTGCAATCTAATTTAGTTTTATAACGAAATCTTGGCGACAACCAAAGGCTGATACTAAGGATCGCGCCTAGTGGAAGACTACAGTTTCTGTCCTAGGTGGTCTTAACAAATTGATATGAAACAACAGAAATGTAGGAGGTTAGCATGCGATATCATTTGATGCAGCATTAATAAAATTATGGACAATTATCGGTAATTTAAAGTTTCGTAAGATATAATGACAATCTAATAAAATTTTATTACTCCTTATCGGTATTATTAGAGCTAAAAACTTGAAATCAAATTAAATAAATCGAAAAAAGCAAAAGAACTGCACATTCTTACTGCTTTGTATTCTACTCTAAGGCCTCAAAAGTATAAGAAATCTTTTCCGGCAGCGGCTGTCTGACATCCTTATTAAATCACTTGCGACACATTTTCCAGGATGTTTCGTGCATGTTATTAAATTTTCCAACATCATAGTAGAATATGGTAGTGGTACAGGCCGGAAGGTATATAAAATTTTCTGTCATTTTCTACTTTATCGTCGTCACACGTCACCAGATGTTTACTGTTATGAAGGTAAGGTCCTCAAAGAATATGGAAAATAGCGAAAAAAAAACAGCACGCCTCTTCCAGGCTTTCCTTATGAATATCATATTGTATACATATATTGCTGGGTGTCTTGTAAGTGCATTTACGATTTTTCGTTCTTAATTTTAAGATTAGTCCCAGACGTATAATAAAAAAATATATTTTACAAGATTTATGCCACTGAAAAATATTTGAATATTTAATTCGAAGATGCTTGCTTCGAATTTGGGCCAAGTAATCGTGACCATCATCTGAAATGAAGTACATTAGAGCAGTCATTTAATATTAAGCAATTACTTATTAGAAACATTGATGCGGCAGAGGGGGTTTGGTATCTTAAATGATAGCGTAATTTAAATTTTTGATGAAGGAACAATTACGCGTCGTAAAATAAAAATGTTGTCCTTCATCAAATTACATGAAACTAGATTATTAGAGAGTCTAAGTATTTCAATTAAATCCGAAATAGAAGGACGTAACGATATACATTATACCCTGTACTGAAATTTTCGTTGTGAAAATTGGAACAGGATTGCGAATTTCCCATTATCCTCGACTAGTTTGTACCTCATTCAGAGTTACGTTTCATGCAGCGTGGGATGTCACGGTACAATGCCGAAACATACAACAACATTATCCTTTAAGCGGACATGAAATGTTTCCGTTTACGTCCTGAATGAACCCAATCAGAAATTGGGATTGCATGAGGTTGGCGGAAGAGGTGAATTAATCGTTGTTGCATTACTTGTTTGGATACCGAGAGCGTGTGCACACTTTGACCAACCGCTGGCCATTTTGAAAGTTCAAATAACAAGGACACCACTATTTCGTTAATTTATTTTTGTATTTTTTTTTAATGTAGTACCAACGTTTTTTCATTCTCGTTACAAGGCCCTGTGTATGCAAAAGATCAATTCATGGTAGTGTGTACTTTTAGTGTTCAATTGGTGAGTAATTTTTATTTTATTAAATATCGGCAAACCGCTTTATTAAATTCGTGGCTTTACTGTCCGATTCTCGAATCAAGAGGATAGCATTGCGGTTTTTAATTCGTTGGTATTTTAATAATAAAACCAATTGTTATGGGTTTTTAATGCTCTGTAAAATGAGGTTATTTATAAATTAAAATGACCTGAAACAGTCGTATTGTGCCGCCCTCCAGCTCCCTATAAATCAACGCTCAGTCATAAATATGTACATAGAAACTTTTTTGATTAATGTTCCAATTTCCTTTCAGAAATTGAAGGAACGATTTATTTCGGCCGCTCGGCACCTATATGTAGAAATTTCGGTTCCAAAGTTTAAGTTCGTTTTGATTTTTCGCTATTGCAGGTATTGTATATTGGATCATTGTTTGGCATTTTTTATGTGTACTAACCTACCTGGCTATTTGATTCAAGGTAATAAAATGCATTAATTACAGTTTTAATTTCCTTTCTTTCAGGTTGATTTGATTGATGAAAATTAAATTTGGTCTGGGTGCTTAAGTTTTTTTTGTGCTATATTAAGGTATGACATGATGGACGGAGCGCAAATTGAAGTCTGAAATCAGTCCGAAAAATAGTAAATATAACCAAATATGCTGAATTTCAGGTCTATAAGCTTCAATAAGAAATGTCTGCAATTTCAAATAAAATTTAAAAAATTTTGAAATTACTAATTCATATTTAATTGAAAACAGTTTTCTTGAAATTTTGGAATTCCTGGAAATTTATATGGAGGTGATAAAGGGAGCAGTGGTTTCATGTTAATAAATTTCAAAGTTGTCATAGCGGTTAAGGGGGTTTTAGCATGACAATAGCAAGAAATTGGGATTGATAGTTATACTTTCTTCAACATGCTCATCAGGTACACGTCGGCATTTGCCAACATTGATGTCAATGTTCATGAGGTAATAACCGCAAACAACGCAAAAAATTGTGAGATGAAAAATCACCGAGTCCGACCGCGGTTGGGGATGTACTGGAATGGTGCAATTAAGTTCTAGTAGTGCTATACTGCAGGCAGATATCCAAATTACTGAGTCTTCCGTGTAAGAGTTCAGTGAAGTCCCATTATTGACACTTACGGATGAAGTTTCAGAATCGACTAAGCCAATCAAGGTGTGTCCAGATGTTGATCACGCTTCGATGTCGATTATATCTTGCAACCTGTCTTTGCAGATCTAGGTAGTGAGACTATCCAAACCCCTCAGGGTAGTCTTAGCAATCGTTTCCTTCGTCGAGCTAAGAGCTAGCTTAAAATAAAAGCTGCCAAAACAAAGTTTGACGATGCGGTAGAGGCTAAGGGGGTTGCAGTACAGAGCCGGGACGGGCAAAACGCAAGCTGCAGAAGCTTCCTGCCTAGCAAACGTGCCTGCCAAGGTAGTGAGAAATGAGATGAAAGGTCCTTTTACTTCAGCCAATTTTCTGACTAACAAAGTTAGTATTTCTGACGCGAATGTGATCAGGGTAGTACAGTCTCATGCAGAGAAGTCCTTGCACGCCCACAAACACCACTGAAGGTAGCGTCAAGTATTGTCCGGATAGCGCTATGGTTCAGAAGCTATCGGAAATGAAAATTAAGAACATACTCAGAAGGGCAGCCCGACGGAGAAAGACTCATAGCTCACCTCCGGATCCCCAGACAGCTGCTTCTCATAGTTTGCAGCCGTTAGTGACAAATGCCAATGTACGCAGTAATAGCGACGTCACTAGAAGTACCCTCCAAGCAGTAGTGTTCAACGCCAACGACTTGCTGAACATTTTTATTATTATTTTTTTTTCCAGGCAGAAGGATTTTTTAAGCATGAATTTTCTAGTTGCTACTGACAATGAAAAATTATTCTCAAAATAAAATGGGCAAGCAATGTAAAAGTGAAACAGCTTCAATTCTAGAAGGTCTACAATGGACATTCAACAATTGAAAAGACAAATTGAAATATAGAAAAAAACCTGTATTTTTACGAAATTACATTCTAACTACTTACTTACTTATGATGGAGTTACAGCCCAAATCAGACTTTGGCCTCCTGAATACTTTGCCCCATCCATCTCGGTTCAGTGACCGCGTCCTCCAGTTAGAAAATCTTAGCAGTGATTTGCTCTCTGCGTCAGTCGAATCCTCCCAGCGTGGTTTTCCGGCTGGTCTTTGTCCGTTGACTTTCCCTTTTAGTGTGCGTTTGGGAATTCTTCCGTCATCCATACGCTCCACATGACCAGCTCATTGTAACTTCTTAAATTGTATGGGGGTTCACACTTCCGGATTGTCGAAGATAGCATACAATTCCCTAATGTATCTTATTCTCCAAGTCAGGTCTTCCCTCACAGGTCCGAGGATTCTTCTGAGGATCTTTCTTTCAAAGGCGTCAAGTAGTTTTTCGGACACCTAAGTTAAAATCCACGTTTCGCTGCCATAGCATAGCACAGGTTTTATGATGGTTTTGTATAGCTTAAGTTTTGTTTTCCTGTGCACGTTCTTGTTTTTGATTATTGGAAGTACCGAATAATAAGTCTTGTTTGCCATCATTATCCTTCTTTTGATTTCGATGGGTTCGCTTCCATCCTTCGATAGGTTCGCCCCTAGGTATATGAAGTTGTCTACGTTTGCTAGGTTATAGTCACCTACCGTAATATTTTGTCTGATTGGCGTTATAATTTTTGGTTTATTTTCATTAATACGTAGTCCAACTTCCCTTGCTACCGAGTCTAGGTTTACAAATACCTCATTGGCACTCTCCAGAGATCTTGCAAGGATATCTATATCGTCGGCATATGCTACGAGTTGTGTGGATTTGAAGCAAAGTGTTCCCTTGGTGTCAACGGGAAGTTTCCGAACAACATATTCGAGTGTCAAAATGAACAGCATTGATGCGAGGCTGTCACCTTGCTTAAGGCCGCTGTCTGTTTTTTACTCTAACTACTTCTCAACATAATCCCCAACAATATTACTACACTTGTCTCAACGATGAACTAGTTTTACTTTATTATTCTAATAATAAAGTATTGTGATCGACACAGAAAAAAAGAAAAAAATTTGGTACCCTGGAATTTTTTTTTCGCGTTTCATGACTAAATTAGCCTAAAAATGGAAAAAAAAAATCCGTCCCGCCGTACGCCGTATATCTTATCTCCAAGACCGTTAAAGGGCGAATGTTCGTTTTTGGGTCGATTGTTGATTGGATAAGTGAGCTCCATTTTTCAAATTTTGGGGAGTGTTAGGTGGAAGGGGGAGGCGGGAGAGGAAAGGAGTTAGAACTACACTTGCTAATATCTCTACCTGGAATGCAAATAGGAAGCTGAAAATCAGCAGAGATATAGAGAGGGTTGTGGGACAAACTTCAAAAACGATTAAATTTTTGTTATCTATTGGCGCCCGAAAAGGGGGGCTAAAAACAAATTGACGGCTAAATTCTTTTTTCAAATGATTATATCTTCGAAATTACTTATCACAAAAAATTCAAATTTTGGGCCATTAAGGTGGCATATAGTTCCACCAGAATCAGCTTGGAAAGAGGCTAATTCTTGTAAGTGGGAGGTTCAGGAGGGGTGCAAAGAAAAACACTTAAAAATGAATATCTCAAGCTATGTAATTGAAACTTAGAATATATATTAAGCTATACTAGCGAAATACAAGAAAAATGTAAAATTTGGTCATGGTAGTAGTGGGGGGAAATGCCAGTATTTCAAAAATGGTGCACTTTCCAAAATTTCGAACTATTATATCTCAAAATTGAGTACAGATATCAAATCGAAAATTCGTTACGTTATAGAACTACTTCTACTTCTTCTACAATGGCGCTACAGCCCAAATCGGACCTTGGCCTCCTGACATTCAAGTTTCTTAACATTTTTCATTACTTATTGTGGAAGGGTTGTTAGCCCTTCGCACAACCCTCTTTCTACGAATTTTTTATTTTCGTAGATTGAGGTGACCAAGGTATATCCAAGCAAGCAATGTGCTGGAATTATATATTGCGTCGACCGAGATTTGAACTCATGACCTTCGCATTACAAGACCAACATGCTACCTACTAGGCTACACCCTAGCTTTATATAGAATTACTACTCGTTTTTAATTTTGGTACAAATTTTAAGTTAGAGGGTGTAAGGGGAGGGAGGTGGTAATCAAAAATGTCGAAAATTTTGAGGGATTTTTTTAGGGTTCTGGTGAAAGATACTAAGTTTAAATTTTGTATGTGGATATGTCTATTTGATGTACATAGAAAAAAAAATTATTTGTTCCACAATTGTTATAAACCGACGCCCCGGTCTAACGTGCACAAGGTGTTTCATGTGCATTGAAAAAAACACTTAAACTGAAAATTTTTGAGTGAAATTTTAAGGTAGAAACTTGAAAATTTGGGAAATGCATTTAAAAAAAAACTTTAAAGATACGAAATATTAACTGGTCGAAAACCTTTAAGACTTCTACCCCCTCCCATACTAAATTATTTTTTCGACCATTTTCAAGAAGTCTATTATCACCTAACTATTCAAAACTATCAATTTAAAATTTTACATAAAAACTTTTAAAAATAGTTGAAACAAAATTACATCAAAAGTTTTGAGATCGCGCCTGCCCTTCTACCCCCTCCTATACAAAAGTATGATTTCGCCCAATTTCATTAAATCAACAAATTACAAACAAATTAAAAGCTACGAACTTCAAATTATGTACAAGCATTTTGCAAGAGAATTGCAATAAATCTGCATCATAAATTTTACGATTCCCCTACCCGCAGAATACACCGAATTTTATGAAAATTCTATGCAACTCGTTATGAAACACATTCTATACAGAGAATATTGGACGTTATTCAAGCAATCAATTAAAAAACTATTAACATCCACCCACTCTTACTATCACCCCTTTCCCCCTCCCCTCATAAAAACCCAAACTTGCATAAATGAATGAAATATTGTTAAACTGACAACAGCCCTTCCCAAGATCTCCCTTTCACTTAGTCTTCCCTAACAATTCTAACCTGAATATTGACTTTCCATTCATCCGCAACTTGTCCCAAGAATAATAAAGTTTCGCCCGACTTGATGCCAGATTTTTTTGTTTTGGTTTTATTAATAATTCTAAATTAATATTTAGTGCACAATTTCAGCTCGATCAATTTTATATGCACTGATTAAATTTGTTTAGAGTATTTCACGAAAAGTGTAGTTTGTATGGGAGGTGGTGGGAAGAGGAGAACTCAAATAATTTTTATACAGTAGATTGAAAGTAATATTTTCAAAATTTCAGATCAATAGTTTTTATGCCTTTTGAACAAATCCGTTTATTGTCGAATTGGAAAATCGTGTCATTTTGTATGGGAGAGTGTAGAAGGGGTAAAGGTAATCGTCTAGTTTTTTGGTCCTACTAATAATTCCATAATTGTATGGAACTGTCATTTTTGTTATAACTCCAACTTGTTTTTGGATTGACTTACATGGCTAGTTTAGTGTATTAACCCTAGTGACACCGAGTAAGTGTAAACTTATGTATATTGCATTGAGAGTTATTGTATAGGAACGGAAAAAAGAAAAGTTTATTGTTTAAAGTTTAACTAAAAAATAATTTTTTTTTTTGATATTAATTAAGGAGATTTTGTTTTAGAATTTTTAAAATAAAATAAGAATGGCTAAAATAAGAAAGAATGCATTTTATAAACACAGCCCACAAATTACACACACCTAATAAAACGTCATTTTACTGGGGTTAAAATACTCTACCCATGCATCCACCATCGCACCTCAAAAAGGCAAATTGTATGGATGCGACATGGTATGTATGGGACATGGTATGTATGGGACATGGAGCTTTTGAATGGGACATTTGAGGTGGGACATTGTACCACCTCAAATTACAAACGAGCCCCTCATACAAACATGGGATTAAAATTCTTGTCCTACCCAACACTAATCCAAAGTACTGTTGGACTAACCACAAGCCATTGCCTGCTTAAGATGCATGCAAGGGATCGCTAGCGACAGCCTTTGCAGAAGAAGACGAAAAATCTATCGAACATTATCTTTATCACTGTCCGCAAATCTCCAGCAGTCGTCTCTTTTTTCTGGGCTCTAGATTCTTCAAAGAACTGGACGACATGAGACGCTACCAAGTAGGTAAGCACAAGTGGGGTAACATCTATTTCATAATTCAAAAGGGGGAGTACAATGGACACAACTAGATGGTATGTAATATCGTTCTTCGATACCGCGCTCCTACTAGTTTAACTTAATCGGTTGCCCTATTCGCTAAATTGACTGACAAGTGGTATATTAGTGAAAATTGGGAGTGGTATGGAACTTGCAGATTTTACTTCCCCAGCTTGTGACCTCCTTAATCGCCACACTCTTTTTTTCAAACCCAAACTTGCATAAATAAACAAATGAAATATTGATCCTCTGTATTGGCGCTATTGTTAAATAATTGACAACAGCCCTGTCTTGGATGCCACATAGTTTTTCCTATCCACCTTAACCTGAAAATTGACTCATCCTCAACTTACTTCAAGAATAATAAATTTGGGTCTGACTTGTTGCCAGATATTTTTCACAAATTTCATTATTCTGCAAAATAATTGGTTCAAAAATATCCTGAATTAAAATACCAAAATCCGTCTCTGTGGTCCTTCCTTTCCACACTGCTTTAATGGGCGGAATGTCTGCCAAATTATCTTTAGTACATAAAACTGTGTGACTTAAGGTTCGTACTATCATTTTCAACCAAATACATTTTACAAAACTGAATAAATGTCCTCGTGCCGTTTTTTACCATCCGCCTTCCGTTGCTAAATCCTTCCAACGCCTCGTACTTAGCAGAGGAGAAGAATCTTGAATTTGAAGTGGTTAATTATAAAGATTCGGTGGGAGGAGAGTCGGACCATTTTAAATTTTGTTAAAATAGCTCCACTTAGTTTAACATTTTCTTTTTATTTTCGGTTTAACGACAATGCCTTAGCGCACGGGAGGGGGTCCCAGGGTGTGTAAGCTCGTACATTTATGCTTTAAAATAGTGAAATTAACAAAAAAAAAACACTGAAAGAGATTAATATACATATGGAGGATCCTTAATACTATAATCCTTACTGAATAATCACACAATTGTATTAAATCAAATAAAATTTATTGTAGTTACATATTTATAAAGTATGGGATATCCCTTCATTTTCACAGGTCGAGTTCTTCCCATTAATAATAATAATAAAAAAAAGGTATTTGCGGACCTTTCCTTTTTTTTTTTTTAAATATTCATTGCAAGTGCCTATTTTTATGAATTGCGCAAAAATATTTCAATAAAATCAATAATATTATCCTCTTCGTCGATCACTCAAACTCTCTAAATCCTTTAAAATATATTTGATAGCTATACGATTTCCTTCCTACCCCAACCACCAGTACCGTCCAAAACGATTTACTCGGCCTTCATCCGCAAAAAAAAATTCAATTTTGTAAAGTGTGTCATTACTCATTCCCGGACGTAGGTCATCAATACAAACATGTCCGGTAATAAATAAACCATTCCCATCCACCTGAGAATGACTCATGTGAATTTTCGTACGGTTCCGCTAAATTAGCGTACCCGGTTATGGAATCGAAGTACCTGTTCTGAGCATTTCGAAATAATGGTCATTGGTGCTGTGTTCCACAAAAGGACGCAACGCCAAGAAATACGAGCATTTTGCGACGTTTAAATGAAAGCATCGGATATGTGTACGAGTAGTGGGCGACACGACACGTATATAAATTTTCGCTAACTTGGTCATATTTCACGGCAAGTATCCGAAACAGCCTTACATCCAAAATTGAATTGTATGTCATACGAGGACATCTTTAGTACTTGAGGCTTTTAAAGTACCCGCAACCGCATAAATCCATTCGCCGTGCGAAAACGGTCCACGTCTCCATGCGAATTTCCATCGAATTTCATATATGCTCCCTTGGAATAAGGACGAGCTCCTCTTAAAAGGCACACATGAGGATGAAATGTTATGCCGACCTCTGTGTCCTTTATCAAGCAATGGTCTTTTACATATAACGTGACATATGGCGGGCATAAAAACATATGAATTGGTCTTTCAACATGTCTTAACCTATATCGACGGTCGATTCGGGACTCCTTCCCAAACAAGCCAAGTAGCATTCTACCTCCACAGTGGGCTCTTGCTCCCTATACACACAGTCCTCCGTGATAATAGAAAACTGTGCCTTATCTTTGTAATAGACTTCAGCCGAGTCGTTTCCTTCGAAAACTGGATGGGTTGTTGTCTGTCTATCAATTTCGGGGTAAGAAAGATATCGTTTTACGATTACGATATTTCGGGTGAAATTTTAATCATGTGAAAGCAATGATACTATCGCGTAAGAACGTAGAAGGATCCTTATTCTAGCGGCCTTTTGTGTAATATTTGAATATGAAGCGCATTTCTTTTTTGCTTTCGATGATAAAATTCTTTTATGAAAAGACTTTTGTCGGAATTGAAATCAATTTTCAATCAGTTTCATTGTATACGCGTTTTTATGATCAAATCTGTCGGAATCGGAACAGGTTTAGATGGAAAGCATTTGAAATTTTTTTAAAATTGAAAGGAATAAAAGAGAGCATAAATTAGGGTTTATCGAAAGGGTAAATATGTATTTCCTTGATTAATAAATCATAAAATAAAGAAAATTGCTATTTCATATTTTCATAATATGTCATCTCAAGCGTAATTTTAAACTAAGCTTTGCAATTCAGATATTCAAAGGATGAGTGATCGGTATGAATTTATTACTATTATTTATTCATATTTGTTTTCAATATTTGATCTTTATTTTGTTCTAGACAATGCCGATGACTTGTGCATACATAACTGCTTGGACTTTGTTTCAATTATCTCGAAGGGACAGAACTGAAAATAAATGTCTGCAAACCAAGGCATGTAGTTTACAGTACAAGCTCACCGATTGTTTTGAATAGATAAGATGCAGAAGAGGTGCAAAATGTTTGTTAGCTCGGGTGCATTGTCAGGATGCATGGCGGAGCCGAAAAGGTTGTTGAGGTTCATATTAAAAAATATCAATGTGTCTAGGTATTTCCACCTTCTGAGGTTACAGGAGCTCTATATCAAGCATTTGACCCACGCTTCATATCCGTGTTGTTATATGGTTGCAGCCTACTAAGAAATGGCTAATTCTCGTGAACTTAATTCTTTTATTTATTTATTTATTTCAGTAGTTGGCAGGTTACAATATACCACTTACCATACGAGATTAAATACAAAATTAAAATTGAATTAATGAAAATTTACAATGATTATAAAACAATAAATTATAAAAAAAGAATAAAAACAATAATAATAAAATAAGAGAGAATAAAAAATATTTACAACAAATAATGCATTAAGAATAGAAAAGAACTAGACAAGGTCGATTTTATACAATTTTTACTAATATTAAAATCAATATGTTCATAACAACGGTTGAAATCTCTACACAAAATGTAGAGATTCCTCTTGCCCATAATTACATTGATATTGAAAAGTAACACCAGATCGGGAGCACCAATATTACCCATGAGTAATCCATGAGCGAACAAAACATTGATGATTTCTCTACGTCTGGACAGATCATCTTAGCACAACAAATTCAAACGCTCAGAATAAGGTGGTAGAGACTCAGGGTAATTCGAAGGAAGATACCGCAAGAAAAAACGAAGAAAACGTTTTTGAAAACCTTCCTTATAATTAATATAGGCAGCATAATGAGGACACCAAAGAGGAGAAGCATGGTTTGAAATAGATCGTACCTATTAGACAAATAGGGATTTAAATACGAAATGGTCAGCGAATTCTTGAATATAATTACGTACATAGCCAAGCATTTTATTTTCCTTACTCACTATAGTATCATAGTGCAAGGTAAAGTTAAGCTTACAATCAAAAATAGAACTAAGGTCACTAATATCATCAACTTGGTTCAATCCAGTATTATTTAAAGTGCATGCGGTTATACTAGGTGTTAGCTTACGAGAGAAGGAAAAGGCATTGCATTTAGCAACATTTAAGATTAACTTATTAAGAATACACCAGTAATAAAAATATCAAGATCACGTTGCAGAGTTAAACACTCAGTTTCGCTATCAGTTAAAAAAATATATCAATCAAATTCCTGTTAAGACCCCCTATAGGGGCATAGGACAGAAACAACTCTCTTCCACAAGGCGCGATCCTGAGCATCGGCTTTAAGCTGTTGCCAGGACTTGTTTATTCCTCTGGCCTCCTGCTCAACTGCTCGCTTCCATGTGTTACATGGTCGACCAACCCGACGTCTTCCTTGAGGGTTATAATCCAGAGCCTGTTTTGCGATGTTTTGCTCTGGTTTCCTCAAAGTATGACCGATCCACTGCCACTTTCGCCGTTGAATCTCAATACCTATTTTAGTTTGGCGAGTTGTACTCCAAAGTTCGTCGTTGGAGATCACTTCTGGCCAGAATATTCCTAAAATGCGTCGGAGGCATTGGTTTACGAAAGTCTGTAGTTTCTTGGTAAGTCGAACGGTCACTTTCCACGTAGTACAACCATATAACAACACGGATTTGACGCATGCGTCAAAAACTCGCAGCTTCGTGCGAAGGGAGATCTCTCTTAACCTCCAGAAAGGGGAAAGGATACCGAAGGCCTGACGAGCTTTATTTAGCCGAGCCTCAACATCCTTTTCGGCTCCGCCGTCCATGCTGACAATGCTTCCGAGATAGCAAAAATCTTGCACCTCTTCTACATCCTGTCCATTAAGAACAATCGGTGTGCTTGCGTTCGAACCCATGTGCATGTACTTGGTTTTACGCACATTTATTTTCAGTCCCGCCTCTTTGCATTTAGAATGCAACGAGCGAACATTTGACTCTAAGTCCGAATGGGTATGTGCAAGCAAACACACGTCATCAGCATAATCAAGGTGACTTAAGATGTTAAATAGTCTCCATTGAAGACCTTTACCTTCCCCACCTTCCAGTGCAGCTTTCAAGATGTCATTTATTACCACCAGAAACAGGGCTGGTGATAATATGCAGCCTTGTCTGACACCCGTTCGCACAGGAAAGCTCTCGGACAGCTCTCCTCTATGCAAGACGCGACACCTTGCATCTTCGTAGGATTCTTTAATCATAGCTATGACCTTATTTGGAATACCTCTCCTACGCAAAGCATTCCATATGTAATCTCGCTTAACGCTGTCGAAAGCCTTCTCGAAGTCCACAAACATGAGATGTAGTGGCGAACCCATTTCGGCTGACTGCTCTAATATTATCCGTAGGGTATTTGTGTGGTCGGTACAAGACGACCCTTTACGGAATCCAGCCTGATAAACTTCGAGAGTGCTCTCGACGACATCACTAATCCTATTGAGAATTACCTTAGCCATAATTTTTGATACGGCAGTAAGTAGACATATACCACGCCAATTGCCACAATCCCGAAGGTCGCCCTTCTTCGGAATTTTCACAATGACGCCCTCCTTCCATTCAGTCGGATATCTTCCATCATTCCACACCTTAGTGAAGAGTGGGAGGAGTATATCGGCAGTTATTTCCGGGTCCGCTTTGAGGAGTTCGGTTGGTAGTCCGTCTATACCTGGAGCTTTCCTTCCCGCCATTGACCGAATGGCGGAAACTATCTCTTCCTTATCTGGGGGATCGTCCCTAATAGAGGATTGTTGCGGTTGGATGTTTGGAAGTTGTTCTGTTTCCGGAATATCTTCATCTGACAAGATGTTTAAAATATCAGAGAAGTATTCCTTCCATCGTCGCAACTGGTGTTCACTCATATTAAGGAGAGTTCCGTTGACATCTCTCACCAGGTGGTTGGCGGTGAAATTCCTGTTCGTCAACTGTTTCATGATTTTAAATAGTGAACCCATATCCCCAAGGTAAGCCGCAGATTCTGCCTTGTTTGCCAGATCTTCAATGGCCTTTCTCTTGTCGCGTCTAACAGCCTTTTTAAGCTGTATATGAGCATCGCGGTAGTTCTGCCTCAAGTCGGGCGTTCGTTGGTTGACATCGGGTTGAGAGATGATTGCCAATTTGGCTTTTTTCCGATTGTCAACCTTGTCCCATGTGTCTTGCGACATCCAGGGTTTCTCACCGCTTTGCGCATATCCCACAGATTCTTCAGCACTAGTTAGAAAAGTGTTTCTGGTTGCCTCCCAATTGGCGTCCAGTGTGCGCATTTCATGTTCACCCAATGTGGATGACTTTTCGCGTAGAATGGTGGTGTATTCGAGTTTTTTGTTGGGATCTCTGAGTTTATCCACATTAAGCTTGCGCTTCATTTGAAGAATTTGTGGTCGTCGGATAGCTGCTGTACACAATCTCAAGCAGGCAACCATCAAGTGGTGATCGCTCCCCACGTCAGCTCCACGTTTCGCTCGCACATCGAGGAGACATCTTCTCCATCGGCGACTTATAGCCAAATGGTCGATCTGGTTCTGAGTAACACCATCAGGGGAAACCCAAGATGTTTTATGATGACTCTTGTGTGGAAAAAGGGTCCCTCCGATGACCATTTGCCGAGTACTACAGAACTCCACAAATAATTCGCCGTTTTCGGGTCTCTTAATCCAAGGTCGTGAAGGGTCGACCCAAGGGTCACCATGCCTCCCCATGACGTGTTCTAGTCCAGTGTTGTCTGATCCAACCTGGGCGTTCATATCTCCCGAGATGATAATAATATCACCTCTTGGAACACGTTCGAAGGTGGCACTCAGTTGACTATAAAACTCCTCTTTGTCACCAGATGTTGCGGTATTAGTTGGTGCGTAGCACTGCAGAATTGTGACGTTTCTGACACTGGTCCTGAGCCTGACGACGATAATCCTATCCGAGATTGGTTCCCAGCTAATGAGACTGTTTCTCGCTCTCGGCGTAAGGACGAACGCCACGCCATTTCTGGCTTCACTTTCAGGGCCAATGTACAGAATAGTGTTTCCGCTAGGGGTTCGTTCTTCTCCTGATCCTGTCCACCTGACCTCGCTCAAGCCCAAGATTTGGATGTTATAGTGCTCCATTTCACGGTCGATCACTGATTGGCGGTGCAAGGACCGAGTAACCCCAGCTCTTCCCCCGTCATTCAATGTTCGAACGTTCCAGAAGCCAATCATAGTCCGTTTTCGAATGCCAAAAGTCGTTACCGTAGAATCAGTCCGTATCCGAGGCGATGTATCCGTTTCTCGTATCATTTAGGTCTTAAGATCACGGGTGATAAGCCCATGATCCAGTGAGTGTCCATTTGCCATTTTTAGGGCAAGCAGGACTGGCTGTGGGTGAATTCTACAGCCCCCATCCCAGAGGGGGATAGTTAGCTCAGGTCCGTGGAGTCGCTAACTCCAAAGATAGTTGCAGGAATTGGTAAAACCTCATACTACAACTACCCCCTTGCGGGGAAATAAAAAATATATGCTTTGATGATATTGGCCTTAAGTGCTTGAATCGTTTCTGGATTGTTGGTGTAACATCGGCCCTTCACGGTTCTCCAGAAAAAAAAAGTCCAAACGGGTTTTTCGATCTCTAGATGCGGCAATTTTGTTTGTTAACGTAGCCTCCGAGATGAAAATGCGTCGTCAGAAAAGATGATTTTTCGCCCAAAATCAATTTGGAAATAAGTTTTCAATATATCCCAACATTGTTCAAGTGTAAAGCGACTCATTTCGTTCCGCGGAAGTATGATACCGACTTTCTGTCAAGACTTCGAGCGGCAAACTGCTTTCAGTGTCAAAATAACCTATGATTTAAAAAGAAACCACTGAATTGCCCACCCTAAATAGTATTCTACCTAGCCAAGTCATAAATATTGGTACACAGAAAAATCGACGCCAAATGAAAACGAATTAATAATTTTCAAAACTTTTTTTTTCTTTTTATTGGGTTATTCAATGGCTACAAATCATAGAACAACTTATTCGAAATGACTTCCATTTGCCTTCCAGCACGATTTGAGATGATCTGGCCACTCATCTATCGCAAAACAAACTTCATGCATGGGTATTGTCCACTGCACGGACAAGGGCTCGCTTCAACGACTTAATATTTGGGTGTCGAGTAGAGCAAGCCATGCCCTCTAATACGGACCATAACTTGTAATCCAACGGGTTGAGGTCTGGACTACCAGCTGGCCAATCATCCGTTGATATGAAGTCCGGAAAGTTGTTTTTGAGCCACAGTTGAGTCGTTTTTGCCTTGTGAGCTGAAGCAGAGTCTTGCTGGAAAGTCCACGTCTTGTTGGCGAATATTGATTGGTTGAGAGGCTTCACAATGAATTCCAAGACGGTCGATTGATATACTTTGGCCGATGTTTTCACTCCTTTCTCGCAAAAATGGAGCTTGGTAACGCCATCGTAGCTCAGTTCCCACCATACCATTACAGACGCGGGATGGTAGCCTTTTTGGACACTCAGGATGCTTCTCTGGATGACCGGTCGTTCTGTTTATTGAACGATTCTTCTACGGTGAATATTTCTCGTCAGTAAACAGAATTTGTCTGTGAGCGTTCTTCGCGTACCGGCTGCGTAACGCTTTTGATTTTCGCTTGCATTTTTCCTTCAATGTGGCCGTGAGCAGGTGTCCAGTGTGTCGCTTGTACGCGCTGAGTCCCAAATTTTCTTTGATAATGCGAGACATGGATTTTTGCGAAATTTCCATTTTCCGCGACTAGATTTTCTGTTTTCGCAGCGGTTTTCAGTCGATTCGTTTCTTCACGGCTTTGATTGCTTTTGGAGTTCTCACAGTGCGCGGACGGCCGGATCTTTGACGGTCTCGTACTCCTCCAGTATCTTCAAACAACTTCACAGCACGATACACAAAATTACGTCCGAAAGTTATCGCCTTTTTCCATGTTGCATTTTAATATCTCAACTACAACAATACGTTATTGTGGAAGGGTTGTTAGCCCTTCGCACAACCCTCTATCTACGAATATTTTAATTTTCACAGATTGAGGTGGCACATATAATCCCACGCAAGCAGTGTTCTGGAATTATTTGACCGGGGTTTGAACTCACGACCTTCGCATTATAGACCAACACGCTACCCACTAGGTTACATCCAGGCCGGACTATCCGATATCCTAAAATAATTATAACTTCTTGGCGACTAGCATCTGGTCATTAATTTATTCTTATTATACTCTAGATGAAATCTGAGAGTATTATAAGTTTGCTCTAAGGTTTGTAACGCTAAAAAATAAGGCTTGGAGAAAAAAATGAATGATAAAGAAGTTAATATTATCACTCAAAAATCTCAAAACCGGATGTCCGTCCGTCCGTCCGTCTGAACGTCTGTCCGTCCGTCTGAACGTCTGTCCGTCCGTCTGTTCGCTCTCTAGCTTGAGAACGCGTTGAGCTAGATTGTTCAAATTTTTTACACGTCGTTTTTGACAAAAAAAAAGGTCAAGTTCGTGAACTGGCCAAATCGCTCCACCCCTTCTACCCCCTCCCATACAAAATGACTCAATTGCGCAATTTCACAATTAAGGGATTTGCTCGAAAAGTATAAAAGCTATTGGCCTGAAATTTGGAATATATTACTTTTATGATAATATCAATCTACCGTGCGTGTCCTCCTCCTCCTTCTACCACCTCCTATACAAACTGTACTTGTCATGAATTACTCTAAGCCAATTTACTCAGTGCGTATAAAATTTAGCGGGCTGAAATTAACACCAAATATTTATTTAAAATTGTTAGTAACGCGAAAAAAAGTTAGACGATTAGCTTCACCCCTTCTTCCCCCTCCCATACAAAATGACGCAAATTCGCAATTTAACAATAAATTAATTTACTCGAAAAGTATAAAAGCTATTAGTCTGAGTTTTAGGATATATTACTTTCATAATGATTTAAATCCACAGTAGAAAAATTATTTGCTTCCTCCCTCTCCTTCCACCCCCTCCCATACAAACTACACTTTTCCATGAAATGCTCCAAGACGATTTTCTCAGAACATATATCATTTATAGAGCTCACATTTTGTAATAAATACTTAATTAGTATTATCACTAAGATCAGAAAAAAATATTTGATTAGCTTCATTGCTTCTACCCCCTCCCATACAATATGACACAGTTTCACAACTTCACAAAAAATCGATTTTCTTAAAAAGTATGAATGGCACTAATCTGAAATTTAAGGGTTGTCAATTTTATAATATTCCTAGTTATTTATGAAAAAATCACTAAAATCCCCCCACTCTTTCTACCACCTCCCATACAAACTGCACATTTTCACTAAATCTAACTCACTAATTTTCTCAGTCCCCATTCAATTTTTGGAGTAAGCATTTTGTATAAAACATTTTTATAGCTACTTTAGCATGATGGGAAAAAATTAGTTCAACCCCTTCTAACACTCCCCATCCAAAATTCCTTGGGATGACAAAAAATTCTATTTCATCTGGAGTATCGTAGCCCTGTTATGTTTTTTCTTTTATTTTTTTACAAAGGGTTTTACTCGTTAACTCGTGCGTACGAGTCTACCTATTAATTCTTATGCAATAAGTAATGAAGAAAATGCTAAGGAAGGTCAGAAGGTCAAGGCTTAATTTGGGCTGTGGTGCCATTGTAGAAGTAGAAGATAATGTAATGCCTTCAGTAAATATTAGAGGTAGGGTATATCCTAGTGGATAGCATTTCGGTTTGCAATACGAAGGTCAAGAGTTAAAGTAGAAATATCTACAAAGATAAAATAATGACTAGATTTAAAATATTATTTGTTAATATTTAAAGGTCTTAGCTAATGCAGTCTTATTTTGTTTTGATAATAATTGTTTTAATGGTGAAGACTTTTTTCATAAGTTAATTACTAAGATTGTTTTCAATTCTATTTTATTATATTTATTTTATATAAATAAAATCAAATAAAATAAATCCCGATCGACTGATGTGTAATTTCAGTATACTACTTGCGTGGGTATATATTGACCACCTCAATCTGCGAAAATGAAAATTCGTAGATAGACGCTTATGGAAAGGGCTAACAACCCTTTGAAGATCAGGAGTCGAAAGCTCTGTTTGAGCTGTAGTGCCATTGAAGAAGATGAGGAAGTAAACATTAAATTCAATCTACTGTAAGTGGTGGACGGAAGAAGTGCAACGTTATTTACCTTGTACACTGTCATAGCTTCGTGATATTTCCTTTGTTCGTAGTCACTCTGTTGCAGCTATGTGTAGGAGGACCTCTATAATACGTAAATCGAATCCTTTATAATTGACATTAATTTACAAGCTGAACTGATATATATTCTGTATCCTAACTTGATATATTAGATTAAATTGAATGAAATTAATCAGGTCTCCTCAGTATATTGTATGTTTGTATTAATGTAACTTAATCATTTCGAATTAAAGCGATAATTGATGGGTCAATTATAAACTAAATAAAAATGTTTCTTCACTCTATGACTATATTATACGTTACCGCAAAGTTTTGTTTCAATCTTGCCCAAGACCAGAAAATGCTGCTCGTATAAATAGCGAAACTTAACCAAAGAGATAAGCGTATCCTTTCAATAATCGAAATAAGGAAAAACCTCAAAACTTAATTAAGCTTAATGAAAAGGCTTAGGATATTGTTATGCCTTATAGTTTCAGTTCCGGCAAATATCCTTGAATGAATTCGGTCGAAAAGGAATTTCGTAGATAGTCTGGCCATATAAGTTAAGTGCCACTAAGCAAGTTTGTCCAATTGGCCCTGAAAATTTTGGCAGAAATTGGGGGTCGTCGGCAAGAGTTCTATTCGATAAGTTTCCTGTGTGGTCATTTCTTTGGTATTAGGTCTCATCTGCTTGGACCGTGTCTGATTAAACTGTTCCAATGAAACCGTCTTTGGTTAGTGTAAATACAGATTATCGATTCTATCTACGGGATAGTACTTAATTGGATGATACACCTGACCTATTTATTTATTTATTTTTTCCTCCTAAGTATCCTGTTGAGCTCTAGATGATATACATATGTAGAATACATGGATATTATTGATTCAAAAATATTCATTTCACCGGGATTTTCAAGGTGGTTCTGGTCTATTGGTCGGCAATAAATAATTTTGGGTTTGAATTTTACCCAGGAAATTATTTACGTACATGATCTGCATATTAAACATTGTAGCTGACTCAAAACCATTTTTCGTGAGTACGCAATATGAATCCTTGGGATTGGATTACCGCGTGGTATTTCCTGTTACGAAGTTTCATATGGGAGGTTGTTCGCATTTGTATATTTACGTAAAATAACGTTCAGAGATTGAATTAGAAAATTAGGTATTTGCCCGTTACGATCCAGTTATAAATTAATTATAACTCTAATTAGGTCTGCATGGAATACAAATTTAGCTTGGTGCAGCATTCGATTTTATGTTTTAGTTTTCATTTCGCATAATTGTAGAGCATAAGAGATAATATACGTATACCATAATTTAGTAGAGTCAGCTAATAATAGGGAGTTATTCGTTACCGGCTAAATAAACAATTCCGGCATTATGATATTCGATATTTTAATTAAATTCTGGAATAATATTCATTTCAGCTAATAATTTCGAAAGGAAAATGCTACAAACTGAAAAATTGACTATTTCTATTGCATTTGTTGTACTTGTGGTGCTTGTTTGTGTGGTGTAGCCCTATTACAGCTTTTAGTGTAAACTATTTGAGAATTCGAAAAATTACTGAATTTCTGTTATTTGAAACTTTTGGAATGGATTGAACTTCGGGTAAACCACGAGTACTCCTTTCGGTAGTACTTTGGTCCATTTTGTTATCCATTACTCCATACTCCTTAACTATCCAAAAGTACTCCTGAAGAAAATGAACAGAAAAAATTTATCAGCTTTTTATTATTATTTGTTATTAATTTTGTGTAATAAAAAAATTTAATGAATTATATTTTTAAGCTTTGAATACATTGAACGATAGGTTGTAATAAATTTCAATAAAAAATAAGACTACTGTGAATTATATTTAATATGTTTTGGATTAAACCAAAACCAAGGTACTACTGAAGTCCCAAGAAAACCTCGTAATCCTAACTGAACTTTAAAATAGCGATTCGTTTTAAAAATTTTAAGTTGGAATATTCTTATTTGGAGACTTTTATTTGCATTGAATGATGCCGTATTCCAGTTTTAATCTTCAATAAATAGAACAGTGTTATTAGATGACAATCTATTTTTCTCCTTTACAGTGTTTGGCGATTGCATAAAATTCGTGTTGTTAAATAGTTGTACTGTCTGAAAGGTGAACGATAAGCTAGCGAAGATTGAAAACTTTGGTCAACAGAATGTTGGGGATATTCTCGCCAGACTTTGGATGATAACTGAACAGGTTAGGTAAGGGGCAAACGATTGTAGTTGGGGAAAGGGTAGTGAACGGTTCCAAGCAAGCTGTTCTCCTGGTCGCAATCTTCATGACGTACAATTCGCCAACACCACCACCATCGGATCTATGCCGGCAGCTAGAAAATTTCGCGGAACAGAACCAATTTGATGTTTGTCTCGCTTGTGAAGCGAATGCGCATCTTTCATTATGGGGAAGCTCAGATTCAAATAAAACGGTCACTTGTTGAATTTCTATGAGGGACAAATACTATGATAGCAAACAGAGGTAACGTAAGTATCTTTGTTAGCAAAGCCACGGCAGAGGTTATCAACATTACTGTGGTATCCATGTCGTCGACCTTCGATGTGAAAGATTGGATGGCTTCTCGAGAAGAGTCACTATCTGACCAGATGGATAACTTGCACAAAGACCGTGATACACCTGGCATCGTTTCGTTTAGGAATCCCAGAGTTACAAATTGGCATGCTTTTGGAATCCACATAGAAAACTTATTGGATCACTCTCCCAAACTTGCTACACAGGGGACCGATGCCATTGAGAACGACGCTAACTTCTTAACAACTGCGGCTATGAGAAGTTATGATAAGGCTTGCTCCATGAAAAGATCTAAAGTGGAAAATAGAGCAAACTCCTGGTGGAACGGTAAGCTACATGCATTGCGCCGTAAAGCTAGGAAACTTCAAAAGAAAGCACGAAATAGTAACCAAAGAAACTAACTGGGAAGAATACAAAGCCGCATTGAGTAAATTTAAGCACTCTGTACGCACGTCAAAGAAGCAGTCTCAGCTGCAGCTTGGCGCAACTATTGATTCAGTAAATGAAGCAGCTAGACTTAAAAAAGTTCTGTCAAAAGTCCTTTCCATGGTCGGGTTCCTGCAAAGGAGTGATGGTACATGGACCGCTTTATCGACAGAAACACAGGAGTTACTTCTAGATAGTCATTTCTCGGGGTGTAGAAATTCAGACGAAACTCTGACGTGGCTGAATTGCCTTTATTATAACTGGGTTATAGATAGTGATAATTCAGCCGCTCCTGCGATGCTCGCCTGAACAGCATTGTTTCAAGGCTGGTTAAAATTTTCAAGACCTGTCTTCTTCTAAGATATGTGCCTTCGAAAGACGTGAAGGTGCTTTTCATACCGAAAGTAAGCAAAAGTAGTCATACACTGCTGAAGGATTACAGGGCAATACCAGTGGCATCTTTCTTTTTAAAAACCGAAGCAATGATAGATATTCATTTAAGAGCCACCGTAAATATTGCCGACCTCAGTCCTTCCCAACATAATTACATGAAAGGACGATCTGTGGAAAT
Source organism: Chorisops tibialis (assembly GCA_963669355.1). Taxonomy (NCBI): domain Eukaryota; kingdom Metazoa; phylum Arthropoda; class Insecta; order Diptera; family Stratiomyidae; genus Chorisops; species Chorisops tibialis. The sequence continues at coordinate 21,957,049 of OY770264.1, forward strand.
GGCATTTCACACGGAAGTATCGGAAATTGAAAATTCTATGGAACTCAAGGAGTACACTTTGAGTGCTTTTGGGGATATAGAGGGCGCGTTCAATAATATATGCACCAATGTGCTAATAGACGCGTTAGTCCCATATGGTGTAAACGACTCAAGAACAAAACAAGAGAATAGAGGAACACCACAAAGAGAGGTCTTGTCATCTTTACTTTGGCTGCTAACCGTGAATGATATCCTCTCGAAGCTAAACGCTGCTACTTATTGCACTGTCTCTTATGCGGATAGCTTAGTCATCCAAATTAGTGGCAAATACCCTACAATTTTAAGCGAACTGCTGCAAAGTCCTTTAAACCTTATTACCAGTTGGTCTAATTTGAGTGTATTGAGAATCAACCCTGACAAGGCTACGCTAACACTCTTCTCAAGAAGACGACGTTCAGAAAGTTTCAATCTGCTATCCATTGAGGGAGTTGCTTTAAGCCTTTCAGATGGGGTAACTTATTTGAGAATCATCTTGGACAGCAAACTGAAATGGCGACTGAATGTCGAGGAATGAATTAAGAAAACAAATAATGCCTTCTTCATATCTAAAAAACTTTTAGCAAGAAATGTGGACTGAAACCAAATATGGTAAGGTGGAAGTATATCAGTATCATACTACCAATCGTTACATATGGTGCGCTGGGATAGTGGGAAAGTACCAAACTGAAATATATCCAATCACAATTGAGTCATATTCACTGAATTGCTCACATAGGCATAACGGGAGCATTGCGCCTACAGCAGGACTGGAAGCTATTTTGGGTCTTCTTCCGCTGAATGCTGTAATTCTGAATAAGGTAGGCATTATAGCTATGAGAATTAAGACTTTTGGCGCATGGCTTGAGGCCATTTTAAAAAAAAGTTCGTGCCACTATCCTGAAGCGTATGAAAAGGGAATCTTCTTTCCCAAATTTTAGTAGTGATACAATGCTACCAAAGAAGTACTTTCAAAAGCATTATGAAGTCACTCTCTCTAAAAGACAGCAATGGATTGATAATCATGTCATGCAGAATGATAAGATTGCGATATTTACTGATGGTTCGAAAATGGAAGAGGGAGTAGGTTTTGGCATCTTTTCTGAAAGCCTTGATCTGCAAATCTGCAGGCATCTACCAGAATATGTTATAGTCTTCCAATAGGAGGTAATGGCTAATGCGAAAGTAGCGGAACTAGCCTTGGGAGCAGAAGTAAATGGGTAATAGGTCCTCTCCGCTTACAATTACAATTCAAGATACTTCAACCATTATATGGACATATTGAAAAAATTGGAGAAAATCTGCACTTCGCAACTTTGTTGTGTTTCGGGTCATAGGTACATACCCGGAAACGAAATGGCGTACAGGCTGGCCAGGGATGGAGCTGCCGCTGCTACCGTTGAGGAAACGGACAATGTTGGCATTGCCTTGAGAGTCATTAAGATAATTCACGCAAACAAAGTGTGGGGAAGGGAAAATCTTAAATGGTTACAAAGTAACTCGAGTAATACCACGAAGATGCTATGGTATGGTTTTGATAGAGGGAAGTAAAAAAAAATTGAAACTCAATAGAAACTCCCTACGGACACTAGTAGTTATAGCACGGGCCATTGTTTTCGTAGGAAACACGCTCGAAGATTTCGTCTTACAACCGATGACATTTGTAGAGGCTGCGGTGAAGAGGATGAGACCGTAGAGATTTCCCTCTGCCATTGTCCATGCCTCTATTAATTTGAAGACAAATTCTCGGAAAGTACTTCTTTCCCGAGCTGAATGATCTCCGGTACCTTAAATCGATGGAGCTCATTAGTTTCACCGGTATAGCAGGCTTGCTAAATGATATGTATGTTCACGTGGTACAAATACGGAGGCGTACAATGGGCCCACTGGTGTCCTATGTACATTGGTGTCTAACCCCCACAAACCCAACCTAGCCTAAGGTAGTGGCTGTAATTGAAAGGTAAAAGTGGCAGTGAAGAGGTCAAGCTTCGAAAATGTCAAGAAAAAAGTCTCGAAATAATTTCTAAATTACAACATAGCACATGAAGACGACCAGTTAAATGAAATAGAGTTAGTTCTCACTTTTTTCCAATTTACTCGAATGCTTCGACTTATTCCAGATTGCCATTTATACGATTCATTACTGGCCGTATAGTTCACGAAAAAAATTACGAACTGGGCTTTTGTCAGCTTAGCTTTAAGTATCGTGAATGGGAAATTAATTTTAGCAAATTACCAAATCCCCAACGAAGTTTTTCTTTTATTGCATAAAGAAAAGCTTGTATGCTCTATAAATATATTGGACACCGAAAATAGATGCTTTTCGAATGCTGCATATACTGATCAGTACCTATATCTATTAGAAATAGCCACAAAATGCCTAATGAAATGCATTTTCAATGTCATAACTAGAACCATATTCAGCTCAGTATATCGTAATTTTCTTGTTTGCTCTGTCGTTATTATTTATGTAATCGAAGTTTCTACTGCAAGTGAATAACAATTGATTAACATTTCGTGTGCTTGCCGATTGTCATACATCCGGTATTATCATTCATAAATGAATACATGGAAGCAGTTGCAAGTAATTATGTGAACGTTGCAATCCGATAATTAATATAAGTCATGAGAGTGTACAGGATTCCGCATAAAAAATATCTAATAGCATTTTCCGATGGTAGTTTCACAGTGTACTCTTGTCAACCTTCTTATACGTTTATCCGAACTTCATGAATATTGGTTATGCTGTCACTTACTACTGAATTAATTTCAGACATTGTTTTAGATATAAGCTGCTGGTGTATATTATATTCTATTTCTAATCTGATCCGTTTTGCAACTGCTTTCCAAAAAAGTGAGGAGCACACTTCCAGCTTGTTATATTGTTTGAATTTAAATCTACAAGCTTGCATTGTTTTTCGATTCACGAACACATAAAAACTTACAGGTATGGACTGAATAGCAGAATTCTTGAATGTGCCACAATGAGGTTACTACGAATCCTTACATGAAGGAAAACATTATAGCGGGTCAATTTGCTACCAAATCTTCTTTAAGATAAACGAATTCCAATCTTCCAATGTATACTGAGCAAAAGTCCTACAAAGGACAACTTAGCATCCATTTATATCATGTATATCGTGTTCCTAATAATGTAGATTGAAACGAATCATCCGGTCTAGATAAAATCCCTACCCTTGTCCTTCAGAATTGCTTATTTTCTCTTGCTAAGCCTCCATGAAAACTTAACAGTGTTTCCTTATCATTCTCCACTGTCCCATCTTCATGCGAGCTTGATAATGTTCAGTCAGTCCCAAAAAAAAAGAAAAAAAGGAGAAGGCATGTATCCCGCAAATTATTGCCAAATAGCAACAACCTCACTTCTGTCGAAGGTTATAGAAACAATCATCAAAAATAAAATTATAGAATATCTGAACATCAATGATGTTATTGACGACAAACAGTATGGATTTAGCATTAACCGTTCCACTGGAATCCATTTAACCACCTTCACAGAACGTTGTAACTAAAGCAATCACCAGTTTGGTGAATCTTGTGTTATTGCTCTTCATATCCAAGGCTTTCGACAGAGTATAGCACAACGCGCTTTTATCCAAACTTAAAGCTATTGGTTTGGGCGACTCTTTTATTTGTAGGATTGAAAGTTTTTTTTAGAAAATCGTTAAAAATCTTATAAAGTTAGCGCTAGTATTCCGCAGGGCTTGGTTCTTTCTACCACCCTTTTTCTAATATTAATTAATAACTTGCTATCTTAATCCTATATATCGCTATATATATCGCTAATGGCAGCGCATTATAATTCTGCTGTCACTTCAACACTGCGTACTTAGCCCGATGTACTAGCTTAATAGAGCAACGTAGGTCCATGGTTCAATCACTGAATGACAACTTGCGAAATCAAGTTGAATTTAATGCTTCGAAAACCCAGTGCTGTCTTGACTCCCTCAAACGAGACTCTAACCTAGATTCAATCACATTCGGATTCTAGCCATTATTGAATTCCCAAATATTAAGGTGTTAGGTATCCAAATTACATATAACTTATTTTGGAACTATCATGTATTTAACCACGTCTTGAAGTTAATTCCCCCTATGGGCGGGAGCTGCAAAAGCTTCTCTCTCCTATCTGGAGAGTATCCAGTCTCGAGCCATTAAAATTAGGATTTTTTGGCCTATCTTCATTACTTAATTCGCTTGACTATAGACGAATTGTATGGACCCTAATCCTTTTGTATCGTTACTACAATGCAGATTGTTCGGATGAAATTTCTAATCTACCACCATGCATGACCTTAGCCTGTGATTCTCGAGCTGCACGCGCGCATAAGTATGTTCTTAAACATATATTCGGTTGCTCAGTCAAATTTCGTGATTCGTTATTAAGCCGGACTGTTTGAATATGGAACTTGCGGCTCATCTTAATATTCCCGCATGACTACAATATTCAACAAGTCATGACCACTTCCGTCTCTATCCCTTAGATTTTGAACAACTTTCCCACTTCAGTACAAAAGGGTAACCTCCTTGGTTCAGGGGTCACATAAAAAAAATGCAGTATTGCTAAGGCTTTATAGCGCTGCCATAACAATGATAAATATTCCATTCCGCATTTTAACACTGAGTACAAACTAATTCATCAAGGCCAAAAAATGCTCATCACTAGCATTACCAGCAATTATCCTAAAATATTTCGGACAAATTAAATGCATTGGAAAAAATGCTAATATATTGCTTAGACACTGTTCTTAAAGCACTTTAATAGCATTATTTGTGCATTCAATGATTCTAAGTGGTGCTGTGTTACTTGGGTCAGTCATATTACTAACTGGCTTTATCACATTTCTTAAGACTTGTTTTTTGACATAAACAACATCTATAAAAATCGAATGCTGTAGATTGTCATGTTGACACATTTATTTTCAACATGTAAAAACAATATTGAATGTGCCGTCTTGTATTTCCAACAGCTAAATCAGAGACCTTAAAAACTTTTTTTTAGATTGCCGGAAACATCTGTAATTGTTTAAAAGAGTTATTTAAATTATTATTGCTGCTATTTCAAAATTAATTCCGATAGCAAAGTAATACAAAATTAACAACCCTGGAACTCCTAGCTAGATATTCGAAATTAACTTGTAATGAGAAAATTCGTATATAAGGACGTAAATTGCGTATCATGATGATAATAATGTTCCTCAATTCATTTCGAATAAGAATAAAAATCAATTCTATTCCATTAATAAACTAATCCCGAGTATCAATAACGATTACATTTTTTTAAGAGAAAACCTATTATTGAGTTAGTAATCGATTCTCGCGTTATTTATCTCCTTATTGAACCCATAAAACGATTTGAAAAATAAACTCCACGACTCCACGTGGTATCGTTAAGCCGAAAAGAAAATTCCATAAAAGTTTCTGCACGATAAGACAGGTCGGGCGATAATGCGCTCAATTACTCTAATAAAATTTCCAATAAATCCATTTACCACTTTTGGCATGAAATCCTATTTTTACAGCGAAGAAATTACAAGGAGAAAATATTCGATGCTTCTCGATCAGGGTGGTAAAAAATGGAAAGAAAACAACAAGATAGTTCGTCGCTATTGAATCAATAGTATCATCGTCTATCGGTTTGGAACTTGTTGATCGATATTGGAAAAGCGGGTTTCTCGTGTTCCGAGAATATTTTCCATGATGGATTGGACAACATGAGTTGTGATAGGAATCATATTTCCGCGATATTTTCATCATTTTTATGCATTCCTCGGTTTCGAGCTCGAAGGAAAATTGCTCCATTTGTTTGCACGTCCTTCACGAAGGATATAGGAGGAGGACGGTGAAATCCCGATAGCCTCCACACTAAAAGAGTCACGGTAAACCGAATGAAGCATTTTTATTATCCGAGATGTATCCCATCGTGTAAAGCTTAGACAATTTCAAAGGGTTGGATTTCGCTTCCAGTCTAAGGCTTCTGGCAGATTCCAAGTCCTTGGAAGCTTTATGCTCGTACAAGTACACCTTTAAGGCAACATCCGTCTGACTTATGTGTAACAAATGGCAAATTGGAAAATGATTTCCTTAAGATTTATGCTACAGTAGAAGGGGTGGTAGAGTACGGTGCGCACTGTATGGGAAACCAATGGTACAAAACTCATCTTTTATTTGCCGAATCGAAAACATGGAAATTGCGAGACGGTTTCGTAACTTCGATGGCTTGGAAAATCCCATAAAGCTGAATTTTCTTCGAATTCTTCGTCGTCGTTTGTTTTCTCCGGCAATGTCTCTCTGCCGAACGTTTACCGTCTGTTCTTACGCCCATTTTGGCCATTGATTGAAACGATTGCCTGCCAAAATTTGCAATTTCTTATCCCGCGGCGGATGTTGTTTGTGGGCAAATATCCAGAAATCGAATTTTATGGATGAAATTTACTGCTCGGGATAATCAAATCTCAATGTTGGCTGGCGGAAATTGTGTAAGACGAAAAGAGATGACGTTCTTTTCAATAGTGTGCTATTTGATTGGATCAAGACGTTTGAGGAGCTTAAGCTGATGAAAGGAAAATCTATGGAATTGTCCATATTTCCGTTAAATTAGCATTTTAAAATCTCTTCAGTGATTATAATGTTGACTACGAAAATTACTGAAGTACTTAACGTACTCGCTAACTTAAACAGAGTGCATTTGTTAGAGACTCTTGAAAGTTATATTTGTGAGTGAGAAAATTAACTAAAGTTTTCCGAAATACGTTGAAAAATTTTAATGAAAATCATAACAGAACTACGATTGGGCGTAATGTCCAATCATGCGATACTCTAGATGAAAGAGAAATTTTTTGATTTTAAGAAATTGCAAAGTGACGGCATTGAACCAATTTTTCACTTCATGCTAGAGTTACTATCAATTTATATACATTGAATAAATCTAAAAAATAAAATTAAATTAAAGCATGGAAGAGGTACTGTCTCTCAAGGATTGAATCTGACTAACTATAAGCGTTACTCCGAGCTAACCGATTTATTTTTTGGCATGCATTTATAAAATTTAACGTTCAAAACTTTTATGGGTACACTGAGAAGTGTTTTGGATTTAGTGAAATTGTCCATTTTGTGTGCAAGGTGATAAAAGAAGTGAGGAGTTCTAAATGAATTGCTCAGAATCAACTATAAATATCATGCATTTAACAGGTTTTAAATTGTAGATCAGTATCATTCATACTTTTCAGGAAAGTCGACGTTTTCTAAAGAAGTGAATTTGTGTCATATTGTATGGGAGAGGGTAGAGGCAGTGAAGCTAATCGTATATTTTTTTCCGATCTTACTAATAATTCTAACCTGCTACAGTTCGCAAACCGAATCAACTGGCAAGAACAAGAGGAGTGACTTACATCTTATAACCAATAGGGGGAGTACAATGGGCCCAACTAGATGGCCCCAGTGCATTGTGGTTCTATGAAACCACCTTCCTATAACCTAAATCTAAACCCTATTAATAAATATTTAGTTCACAATTTCAGCTTGATAGATTATATACGTACTGAGTAAATTGGTTTATAGTGTTTCATAAAAAACTGCAGTTTGTATTAGAGGTGGAGGAAGGAGTAGGAGCAGGATTAGAATAGATATTATATCGTTTATAATGATTTCATCATTATGAAAATAATACATTTCAAATTTCAAATCAATAGCTTTTATACTTCTTGAGGAAATCTTTGTCATTTTGTATGGGAGTGGGTAGAAGTTGTGAAGCGATTTGGCCCGTTCACAGAACTTGTCTTTACTTTTTTGACAAAAACGGCGTGTACAAAATTTAAGTTTTCTAGCTCAACGTGTTTTTGAGCTATAGAGGACAGGAACAGACTAACTGACGAGACATTTAAGTGACAATATGATCTTCTATGTCATTCTTTTTTTTCTTTGAGCCTTATTCCTTAGCGTTACAAACTTTGTGGCAAACTTATAATACTTTCAGATTTCATCTCGAGTATAAAAACTAGGTACTTATCATTTCGGATATAACAGTTCTCCATTTTTTTGTTATAGCCCCGATTATAACTTAGGTGGTCACCCTATAATGCATTGCACAGTTATGTCGGCTTAGGAAGAGGATGAAATTTGGTAGCGTTATGGGAATTTTGGGGGAGAGAGACGGAAGTGCCGATGGACATTATTTTTGAAGCGCTAAAGGTTATACTTGCTTGGAAATATGCCAGCCGGCAATGCGTTCCAAAGTCTGGACGTTCGGGGGATGAATGACTGCCTATATTTCACTGTACGAGTAGTAATAGGGTTGATGGTAAACTCGTGCGCGCATTTAGCTTGACGAGTATTTCGGGGAAAACTGTAAAGTCGAGGAATAAGTGATCTAAGTTCCGCACTACATTTACCATGAAATTAGCGGTAGTAAATGCTGAGTACTGCAATATCTCTACGATGCTCGAGGAAGTCAATAGAAATCGAAATGGTGTCATCTCCAATTAATCGGAACGCATGTCTTTGGATTCGATCAAGCAGCGCAAGGTGTGTTTTGGGTGCGCCAGCCCATAAATGCGAATTGTACTCTAAGCGAGGTCGAATGTAAGCCTTGTAGATGGTAGCTAAGTCGTGAGGCGTAAAATATTTTTTGCATTTACGAAGGATACCTAGGCGTTTGTAGGTATCCAGGGCAACATCAAACATATGTTTGCTCCAATCAAGATGGTTATTAAATCTTACGCCTTATATGATAAATTCATCTGAAGAGCTAATTGGTACGCCATTAAAGGCTAAATTGGTCGATGACGGTGGAACATCACATTTGAGGAAAAGATGACAGGCCTGTGTTTTAGCAGCGTTGAACTCTTAGTACTACTCATATCACATATTTCCAAGCGGAGAAGCAAAGTATGACTTGCCTCCAATAGCAAAAAGTGGAAATAATAAAAAAGGTATTCTAACATGTTAAGCTCTAGAACTTGTAATTAGAATATTTTTTGATCCAACGGAAAACAGGGCGAATCGGGATCTAGTATAACTAGTTACCCCGATAGCCATCCGTCGAAATGAAAAACACATACCAAGTGAAACATAAAAGAATTTCTTTGCTTCCTTTTCTGATTGGCGATCACTTCAAAACAAAAAAGAGGTCTGACCTAAGATGTGCCACATCTTATTAGACTACCACTATTGTTATCTTTTGAGGTTTAACTTCCAGACACACAGAAAAATGTCGAAAAAACCTACTTTTTTAGATTCCTTGATTTCTGCTACGAATGTACCGACTATGAATATTTTTGGATGTCGTGGTATGTTTTCAATATTTATTGAGTGTCTCCTACTTATTATTTTCCAATTTCATACTTCATCTATAAATTACTATTTCCATTTTTTTGTGGATCGTTTTCCTCTTTTTGAGACAACGCAATGTGATGTTAATTCATCAGATTGACAAATTTCCATAAACATTGGATATGACTTCTTTGAAAATATACGAGTACTAAGTTCGTTCTTAATTCTCGGTGTTTAGACAATAAATTGATGTCTATTAGTGATGTAAAGTTTCGTTACTTTTCAGTACCAGAAATTATTCGTTACTTCTAGAAAAGTAATCATTACATTTTTCTCGTTACTATTTACCACGTGCTCGTGAATCGCTATCGATTTCATTGGTATTGCGCGTGCACACAAATCTTGCAGCAGCAACAACTGAATGGCTCTGTCACCCGAGCTGAGGGTCATAGCTCTGCCAGATATTCTTGGTGTTGGAGGAGACGAGGCAACCAAAAAAAAACATATCAATAAAATTTTTGTCGAAAGGTAAACATTGTCGTACTTGTTCTTGCTTTGCAATGGCATGGTATGGCGTTATGTACAAGTATGGTTTTTTGAGCACTCCGGTGATGTAAAAACCGGTAGCTAAACTTTACTTTCGGAATAGGCACTTTGTATGCATGTGACGTGGGATAGGTACAAGTACTCGAGTAACGAAAAAGTAACGAAATGGTTTGACAGTTCAATTACTTTTTCGCGTCTTTAATACCTTGCTTGTGAGTCACTTCGTTACTTAAGTGCCTGCATTGCTCTTCGTAACTTCGGATTTCGGTTGGTAACGAGCACTCATGAAATGAATAGCTCTTTTTTTGATATCACTAATGACTACCACACTGTAGTAGAATGTATTGTTCTATTGGAATAAGAAGTAAAATGTAGGAATTACACTTTTATGTAGAAGAAATATTCGACAGACACTTTAATAATTCAGTAGACCCTTCACCCGTATTTAATTCGATAAATTGTTTCACTCCTTAATGCAATTTCTCTTAAACACCCATCTTTATGACAGAAAAATAATAATTGCTTCAATTAATATTCCATATTCGTTATCATAAACCAAAATGTTATGCGCAATAAAAAACAAAGAAAGTATTCAAGTAATTTCTCGATTCAGGTAGCAGAAGTTAACTTTTTTGGTTTCTTAAAAAAAAAACCCCAATTTACCACTCATCATAATTTTCATCAAAGAATATTCTTTTTATTTTATGTTCAAGGTATATATAGTATATATCTATCCGCTAAGTATCTATATATTTCGTGACCAACGTCCCCTTTTAACGTTGGTTGGCAGTGGCGACCATCTCAACAAGCACTTTTATTAAAAGTAATAATTTATGTTCACTTAGAAGATGAGTTTCTTAAATTGGAGTGCACAACTTTTTATGGTTAGTCCCGCCGTAGACTCCTTGGTACCGATGATAGTAAGGTCGCAACCTGCAAAGTAAAACGAAAAATGTCAGGATGAAGCCATCTTAGAGACCTGAAGTACCGAAACCAAACGGGTCCTGCAAAGTGGTCGTATAGGCAGTAAAAATATGGCGGAGAAAGAACATTTTGTTACCGAGCATTTTACCTGCAGAAATATTATGTGCTATGTCATACACATGGTCAACGTACTCTTGATGTTCGATGTTCTACATAAATGCGTATACGGATCGGGATAAAACGGCTTCAAGTTCTCTATAATCTTTTGCTCCTGTTTTGTTTATTCAGCTATTAAGACAGATGTCTCCGTAGAGGACAAATTAAATTGCTACGGGATCCTTTTCGATATTTTGTCCTTTTATAGCATCGTCGATGTATTCTGGTAACTGGCTTCCGTTTTATCTTCATCTTATTCGCAACTCCTTAAGGATCTATATACATACAGTACGTAGATATATCGACTCGTATAGTACAGAGTACGTAGCCGGTTTACAGAATGTCTGCTTTTCCAAAGTTGTGCCAACATTGCGATTTATGTTTTACTTTATTGGAGGTCTATAAAAAAGCTATAACAGTTAATTTTAAAGCAATTTGTTACTCCTCTTAAGAAGGATAGCCGGCACATTTAAGAAAATCAGAAAACAATGTGCCACCTTAATTTTTATTAGGATTCTGTTTATTGTTGAATGAGAGAAATCTCGTTCCGTTTGATTGAGTGGGAAAACCAGATGCAACGGATCTTAAGTGATTTTCGAAATGTCGTGAATTTTTATTGAGACAATTTCGGTATGCTAATTCGACATAATAGACATGATTATTACGAATTAACTAGAAGCAAGAATTTATTACGGATATGAAATAGTAATAATAGTCCTTCATGATATTTAAAAAAATACATTAATACCGTCAGTTAAAACTATTAAACTGAAAACCACTAAAGCCGCATAAGTATATGTAGTTTAAGAAAGAAAAATATTTCAGTAAGACGCAAAACTCCTGCATAACTGCGGAATACATTTTAATTCTTGCCAGCTATATTGCTTCTGAAAGAAGGGATAGTAAATGTCGCATCTTTTCTCATGAAAATGAAAGAAATGTTTAAGGATAGTGAGAATGTACCTTGCAGGTGCAAAAAGTTTTGGAAATTGCCTTGCAGGTAGCTTTGGTTGACATTTCGCGCAAATGAAAAATAAGGAGAAAAATGTATTAGGTTTATATGGTTTCAGTTAGTAGCCAATGTCTTGGCAACAAATAAACCGTAGTTTCATATTAAATATAGTCATAAAAGTATAATGTGCCGCTTATTAGAAAAAAAAGTATTCTAGGAGAGTGTCTACTATTCATTCGTATTAATGGCATGAGGAAAGAAAAGCATGAAAAATTTACAGTCGTATAATCATGTTTTTAAGGAATTTTCTAATTCTTAGTAAGTTCCAAAAGTTTCCGGTCTGAGAGTAAAGGAGGGTTTATAAAATTAAACTAAAAAGTTTATTTTTCAATTCACTCCTATTTATTTAAATACACTTCGTCTAGTCCAATCAACACAACGCTTCTTTTCAGAAAACTTTCAGCAGGTTTGTCCCTTAAATGATCCAATACGGCGCGGCGGATTTAACATCTGAATCGTTTAAGAATTTTAGATGAAATGAGAAAGAGTTTAATGCACGTACCAGAATTTATGGTAAGTTGACTCAAATTAGAATAGTGAACAATGACTTTTGTATGAAAGGTGGCAGAAGGTAAATATTTTGTGCTGAATTTAGTGTATGCAGCTATTGTAGTTCTTTTTCCTGAAATTGTGCGGAAGGCGGAAAAGTGGGTTCGGCGGACGGTGTAATTGGAACATAGTTTGTCGACGTTGATTGGCCAACATTTTAAAGTTGATTGATTTGATAGTTTCGAAGAGAAATCTTTTTCTACAATCGAGCCACAGCATCCTGACTTTAAGGTTCAAAAATCTACGAAAATGAAAAATTCGTAGATAGAGGGTTGTGCGAAGAGCTAACAACTCTTCCGCAATAAATAATGAAAATGTTAAGGAACCTGAAGTTCAGGAGGCCAAGGCCCGATTTGGGCTGTAGCACCATTGAAGGAGAAGAAAGATGTTTATTGATTGATAATTACTGCACAATCTAATGAGTTTGTCAACAATGTTTAACTATGAATCAATTAAAATAACAATTTAAATAATGTATACACTAAAATATAATTATAGTATCCGTCTGTTATTTGCTTATAATTGGTATAAGTTAGTGTTTTGCTTTGTATAAACAATAACTAAGTATATATGTATACCTGTTTTTCAGATTCTGTCTGTTTGTCCGGATTTAACTTAAAAACGGCTGAACAGATTCAAATGGAACTTTCACGGTTTATTAGGCATACCTGGAGTTATACTCTGCTTTAGTTTTATTTCAAATCCCTTACGCCTTCTCCTTCCTTCCATTCAGCATGAATTATTTTCAGAAATATGCAATAATCAAATTTACTTGGAAATTTCAAAAATGATTCGAATCCCCACTCCTTCCACCACCTCCCGTATAAACTGCACTTTTTCATCAAATACTATAAACTAATTTTCTCAAACATACAACATTTATCAAGCTCAAATTTTATTCTAGATCCATCATTAGCATTATTATTAATATAGGGGAAATATAAACCGATTTGATTCTCCCATTCTACAGTCTCCCTTAGAAAGTGACACAACTTTCCAAAATTATACTTTCTTGAAAAGTATGAATGTTACTGATCTACAATTTAAAACAAATCAATTGCATCATTATTATAGTTGTTTTTGCAAAAATTACTAAAAGCCTACCACTCCTTCTACCACCTCCCATACAAACTATTCAGCCGACGTGAGCACGGAACTATCTCATACAAATATCATGGTTTTATTCTTAATAAAGAGCCATTAAACTATGCAGATTATACATTCCATATAAGACTATGAGAGTAGCAGTGACCTAAGCGCAATAAAAACGCTTTTGCGCTCATGGCCTGATTTATAATGTTTTACTAACTAACTCAAAAATTACCTTTTTTTGAGATTCTTTTGCGGACATATTCGCGGGGGATCGTTAGAAAAACCAACCAGCTCAAAATTCATCATAGATAAATATTTATTTTACGAGTCTCATTTACTATTATTGGATGCAAATAGCCTGGGTACAAAATTTATGTAATATAATCAAATTAAAGGCATATCAGATGTAATGGGTTTTCATCGACTAGAGCCGACATGAAAATGGGTTAAATGTCATAATAAAAGAATAAAGAGAACAATAACCCGAATTGTAGCCCGGAAATCCACAGAGGAACATCTCTTCGTCCTGTTATATGAGTATTTATATTATAATCACCATGTATTTCAGATTTTGGAGCTGATAGGCAGACCAATACGATTCATTCAATTGCCTGGGTTGTTCAGGTTGAATCAACTATAAAAACAGTGGAAATATAACACAAGATAAATCTGAAAAAAGTACTCGTATTGGTAAAATATATTACTAGCGTTACAACTGTAACGAATTTCAAACATAAAACATTTAATTTTATTGAACCATACATCGCGGATGTTTTTTTTTCGCTCTTCGTTGCGAGCATTCGCATCCATTTACCATATTTGAAATTTATGAAGTTGGCCTGTGCATACAGAACGATGAGATGTATCCTGGGTGCACTGTGTTTGTCTGCGTCCAAAACCTACAACCGGAGAATTAATTTTTAACCGTCTCTTGACTTACTGAAATGGAAAAGGATTTCCGGCGTTGGTAGAGTGCATGGTCGCAGAACAGCTATACCCCAAATGCAGTTGGATATGATTATCCGGATGGAAGATAATTAAGTTGCTCAACTCAAGCACCATAACGCATAGCGGCAACAGAATCCTTGCTAGCAGTTCTCTATGGATTCAAGTATTTTTTTTTATTCAGCAAATTTTATATTTCGGTCGTTCTAGTCGACAATAAATGCTGGTATAGCTCACCTTGTTCTGATCTGATAAGTAATATAGCAGAAGAGTCTGCAATCCGGCAATGGCCACACAGCATTTCTTTAAAGATTATTTCATACAATTAACAGCATCTAGTAATGTCCATAGAGGAAGCCTTTAGTTCTTGCCTAATCATCTCTAAGTGATTTAATTGTTCTTATTAGCGGGTAATTGACTCTAAGTAAATGAGGAAATGCGATAAACTTGAAATTTTGCCAAAAGAATAAAGAGAGATATAAAGAGGATTTTTCTTTTGAATGACCTTTTTTTTATACTTCTTGAAGGAAATTAAATGAATCTAAAGTTTATTAATCACAAATAATCATCTCTAACGGTTGTATAATAAGTGAGAGGGCTTTTATAATTAGAGTACTCCTATGATCCCCTCCAATACATATATTAGAATTATAAGAAATGGTTGTTTAGAATGTTTTTAAGTTAGCGTGTAGTCAAGTGGGTTGTGTGTTGGTCTATAATGCGAATGTTGGAAGTTCAAATCTCGGTCGACGTATAATTTCAGCACATTACTTGCGTGGGTACATAAATCTTGGCCACCTCAATCTAAGAAAATGAAAATTCGCAGAAAATTCAAGTACAAGGGCCTAACAACTATTTCACAAAAACAAATACAAATATTAAGGGACCCGAAGGTCAGGAGACCAAGGCTTGATTGGGTTCTAGTACCATTGAAGATGAAGAAAAATGTTTAAAAGTAGTTTAAAAGTCGTTCAAATAATTTTACTACTTCAACCATCGCCCATACAAAAGCTACCATTTCAAAAAGTAAATTCATCAATTTCATTCAGTTAAAATGAAATACAGTAACATAAAAGTATAGACTCCACCTCACTCAGTGCAGCATTAAGGGGAGTGGGGGAGGGGATGGGGCGATCACCTCGGGCTGCGTTTTAAGAAGACATCAAAATGCACAGGTAACGATATAGAACCATATCTTAAACGCTTAACGTGAACGTTCCGACAGAGGCCTCGAGTTCACGGCTGTCTTAAGCAGTCACGGATTGTTTTTGTGACGACAATCATTAACGCCCCCGAAGGTAGCAGTTTATACCAAATTCAAGTTTGGCATTCATACTGTTGGATGTGAGACCTATCTAAATCTCTGCCAGTCGGTTGGTTATGGCACCGGGTTGGAAAACGCAGCTCCACGTCGAGCTCCGAGGAACTCTGCCTGCGATATGGGCTACCACAGCCACAACGTGTTCCGTTAAGCGGACCTCAATCATTGCCGGGAGTGGAAGAAACCTTCCATGGGCTCCCCGACTCCCGTGGTACCAGAAAACCTCTGGTGAGGCTTTGTAACCGTGCAGGTTGCTCCAGTTGAGTTCCTTGCAACTCGTAGTCACGACCAGTCGGTCACACTACTCAGGTACGTGGGGACGGCACTCCCCAAAAGGTAATACCGGAATTGACCTTGGTCGTTCACCCGGTATTTGTAACCGAAGTTATCCCTTCTTTGCGGTTAGAAAAAGCATATAACGTATAGGGGACGGATAAAACGACACAACACCATGTAGTTACACAATTAAGCCACCCTACCCTGACCTGCTTCCGCTCTTCTTCTTTTAAACGCCTCCCGTGCGAAAACACGGAGGCGCTCGAAGCTCTCTCTGCTGGCGAGGCACCTCCCTACGTCCAGCGCGTCTCATCAACCACAACACCCATGGCTTCCAGCTGCCTTAGATCTGCATATCTTGGACATTCTGCCCAGATATGCAGCCAGCTTTCTACTGGTGCCCCACACACACATCCACTAGTTTCCGATTTGCCCACCCTGAATAGGAATTCATTCAGGCTGCCATGGCCCGTCAAGAGATAACCCAGACTCAAACAAAAGTCAAAGTCCCGGTTATCCCTCGCAAAGTTCGCGGTCGATATAAATTTATGCATCACCCTTCCAGTATCGGTACCGTCCCATCTGGCTTGCCACAGCGACGTGACCTTAAGTTTGAGGAGCTCTTTGCATTCGCGAAGGCTCCTCTCCCTAACCTCATCCGAAGTTAACCAATCGTTAATCAGCAATGGGAGTCTCTTCCGGATCTTGTAAATGATAGCACGACGCTTCGCCTCCAAGCCCAATGGAAGAGCACCCATGAGTACCTGCATGGCCGCGGTGGAAACCGTACGGCATACAGGCAAACATGCACTCAAGACTACTCTTTGGCACGAGTTAATTGAGTTGGTGCCTTCACCAGTCGCCAATGTTCCATACCATACCGCCGATCCATACGTTGCACAAGCAACGAACAAACCGTCATATATGGTATGAACAGATCGCCTGGAAAGACCCCACTGTGGATCAGGTTGACACTGGTGAGGCGACGCCCCCTGAGCTCTCGCAGGTGAGGTTTGAATCGCACCCGCTCAAAACCTTGATGCCCAGGTATTTGACCTCAGTCTCATACCTGAACCCTCTATCCTCCAGCTTTACCGAGAGATGACGAGTTTGTGACAATGAGCCCTTCAGCATCATAGTCACCGTCTTATCCCTCCATATTGCCACTCCAACCCTTAGACCCCATTCCCGAACGGTTGACATCAAAGCCTCACCCTTACGCTCAAGCTCAATTCTGGAGTTTCCTTCCACCAGTATCAGCAGATCATCAGCGTATGCGGCGAAACTGCATGAATCCGCGAGCTGCACCAACAGGTCATCCATCACTAGATTCCAAATAAATGGACCACTGATGGAGCCCTGCGGACAGCCACTACCTTCCATACAGTGTCGCGGAGACCCCTCACATACGCTGTTCTGTCGGAGAAATAGCTCCTCCACAGGGCTATTTCCCGACAGTCACAGGATCGAAATCTACAAAAATTCCAAGGACGTACTTGTTAGCACTCAGAGTGACGCAGTTTTTCACGTGCATCAACGCATCCTCCGTACTTTTCCCGGCACGGAAGCCGAATTGCCATTCGGACGCCAGATGGTTAGTTTTTATACTCTAGATGAAATCTGAGAGTATATTGTGTTTGCTTTACCGTTTGCAACGCAAAGAAATAATGCTCGCACAGAGCCGCCAAGGGTACAGAAATATTTGCTGTCGCTCAAAAACTTCGATTCCGAGTTGCTGTCTGTCCGTCTGTCTACAGCATAACTCTCGAACGCTTTGAGCTATCATGCTGAAATTTGTTGTGTGTAATTTTTAGCAAAAAAGAATCTTTAAGTTCGTGAACGAGCCACATCCCCCCACTCCTTCTACCCCCTCCCATACAAATTTCACGAAATTTTCAGAAATTGATTTTCCTTTGGAACCATTTAAGCTATCGATTTGAAATTTGGGTCATAGTATTATGATATAGATGTCATTAATATGACGGAATATTGATCCGATCCCGTCACTCCTTCTACCCCCTCCCATACAAATGCATAATTTTGAAAAATGCTGTTTTTCGATTTTCATTGAAACTAGCATAACTAGTTATAAAAACGAGTTTTTATCAGAATTAATTTTATTATAATTGCAATCAGTATTGAAAAAATTATTAACTTCACCTCATTCCTTCTACCCCCTCCCATACAAACTTCACGAAATTTTGAAATTTAAATTAAATTATTTTTCTTCAAAACTGTTAAGGCTATGAACTTGATATTTTGCATAAAGTGTACAAATAGAAATATCAATAACGGGAAAAAAATGTTTTGATCCTTACACTCCTTCTAGCCCCTCCCATACAAATGTATAATTTTTGTTAATGGAATTATATCGATTTCCATTAAAACTAGAAAAAGTATAAACTTAAAATTTTGCCAGAATTTGTTTTTTAATAATTGCAATAAACGCTAAAAAAAATTATCAGCTCCTCTTCATTCCTTCTACCCCCTCCCATACAAATATCTATATTATAAATTCAAGAAAAGCATTTCTTCTTCGAATTTGAAATTGAATCAAAGCGTGGTAATAAGGATGATGATAAGCAGTTTCAAAAACATCTTAAACGCTCCTCTTCCTCTGCCACTTCCCATATAAATGCCTCAATTTCAGGAAAACTATGTCCAATTGAAAATAATGAAAGCTACAAACCTTAAATTCAGCACGAAATATTTTGCATACCACATTAGGTGTCATATCCAAAAATTACAAACCTTCCTCCTCTCCTTCTATCACCTCCCATACAAAAGTCACTATTAATTATTTAAAAGAATTGTAGGTGACATATTTTCCGGTACATTGAACTCTTTCTCATTTCATCTAGAGTATCATATGATTGGGCTTTACGCCCAATCATAATTCATTTATGTTTTTCTTAAGTCTCCGAACCATAATCCTCTCCAGGACCTTACCAAGGACCGGGAGAAGAAAAATGCCTCTGTAAGACCGAGGATTACTCCTAACCTTATCTGGCGACTTAAGAAGAACGACTACACGTGCAATCTTCCAACCTACAGGAAAAACACGATCCCTAAAGCACCGGTTGAAAACGCAAATTACGTACTCAGGAATGGTACGCCAGATGCTTTTACACATTTCACCACACAGGTAATGACAACACAAAACGTAAAACAATTACTTATTGCAATGAAAATACAAAAGCGAAATTCTTCCTGATAATTTTATATGAAATAAAAGATCGCTACACAACACAAGATGCTATAAGATATTCAGAGCAAACCTGTAGCACTAGCGTAGTGTAATAAAATTCGGGGCACGAAAGTACATCATATCAAATAGAATATCGCTATATCAAAGCCGAAACACTGCCGTATTGTGATAGTAATGCAGGGCAAAGAAATTCTTCACAATGTCGTGCTAACTTTAACCAAAGATCCCATATATGACACAGAAAACTTAAGAACAGGAAAGCCGGATCACTGACAATATGGCATTGCTAATACGACTGAATTTTAGCAGTAGTAATTTTTTTCCTTTTTTTCAGTCAAAAACGGTGGCCAATACAAGCATTAAAGTTCCTTCTGCTGCCCTACTAAATCAAAGATCGCTATTAAGATATCGCTAAGCTAAGCCCAAGATAGCATATAAACATGGGCAGCAAAAGCTGAGTCACCGGTCCATTGCAATGCTATTGAGTATGGAGCTGGCTGACAAGTATGCTATCGACTTAGATGGCCCGGAACTTACGTTAAGTATTCAGCGCGAGGCAAATTCTTGCAGTCTTTGCATGAAAACTTCAAAATACTGGATCATTTGGAAGTGTTTCATCTGATTCATGATTATAATTTAACTCAGAATCCCTAAAAGATTTTCCTATGAATTCCTATCCGCAGGGGCAGAAAGATCATTCAGTAAACTCAAGTTAATCAAAAACGTCTTAAGGGCATGTGCCAAGTTGGACTGCAAGCTAAGCCTGATTTCAACTGAACACGAGGATTCTCATTCACTAAGTATTGAAAAAATTATCGACGATTTCGCATCCTTAAAAGCTAGAAAAGTAAAATTACTTTAACTTATTATTTAAAATGTTTTTTCAACGATAAAGCCAACACTATAAGAATCAATAACGTCAGCTTAAACCATATTTTCTTAGATGATCAAGAAGAGAAAGTGGAATTGCATTGGGCAACCATAAGAAAGCATCCCAATAGCATCACAAAATAGCCATTAGGGAGAAATTCAAGTAAAAGATCTAGAAGTCGAAATATCAGGAGATATATTTCAAGAAGGCCGATTTTCAAGCTCCTTGTGGCTCAGGTCAAAATTATCGTCTTTGAACTGACGAAACCAATCTCTGCACATTACGTATTTGTATTTCCGATAGATCACTGTTACCATAGGGCTGCACAAACATTCGATACGATTCGGCAGGCGATTTCTTCAAATTGAAGCAGAAAAGCAAAGCTTCCCGCATATGCACTTTTTCTGTTACAAAACTAGACATAATTACCAAAGGAAAAATGTATGTTGTTGTACGAAATTGCTGACGATGTGCACTGACTAATGTTGACAGATGTTATACTCATAAAAAGCAAGTATGGCGTGTCCATGGTAGCTTAATACGCTCATTGACGTCATCTATGAGCGGATTTAAGTTTATACACCTAATACATAAGCACAAGGAAAAAAAAAATTAGTGAAAAAATATTAAGAAAATCAAAGCTATACATGACGATAATGATTTGTTCTAGTATTATAGTAACAAAACGTGAACGTTAACGCATCTTTGAAAATAGGATCCAGAGAAGAACTTGTTGTAAGTACTCGTAAGTATCAACTTTTTTATAAATAAAAAGTGCCAAGTTCAACTTTCACCCCGGGCGCCACTTGGCCGTGACCTCACTTCTTTTAAAACCTCCCACACAAACTTATGAGATAGCATATTTTCCAGCGTATATCACTCAATCCAATTTTATCTAGAGCATCGTATGATTGGGCTTTGCGTCCAATCAAAATTCAGTTCCGAAAATGTTTACCAATTTTCACTTCAAAAATACCTAAGCCTATTTAATTTATAATTACGTAACCGCGAAAATTTTTTGACTTTAACAAGTAATTCAATTTTGCATTAAGTTCGTTAAAGGATCGGAGGTATAATCATTAATAATAAAATGACTTTCGCCCTCAGTTTGTATTTCGCGGTGCCTTTGGCAAAGCCTTTCGACTTTATTTTTTTGCATCCATTTAAAACTGTTTCATGAAGATTTGCGCGGAAGACAGATTAATTAATCAAAGCTTTTATCTGTATCCTGTTCTGATAGGATCAAATGGTAGATGGAAAATTAGTTTTATTGAATTAATTATTTATGTACCTAATACATGAGTGTTTGTATGTAGATCGGAGTTTGTGTATGTGTTGTGAAAGAACGTGGTGTTGCACGAAAACTTTGGATGATCATTATAATTTTTATCTTTTCTCTACAGACATCTACGCATGAAAATTATCAAGTCTTGCATAATGAAAACGTTTTACCTGATTAAGTAATTTTCGGTAGATTTTTACTCCGAAATAGATAGACATGACAGATTTAAAATTGATAGGATGAGATACAAGAGAGAGAAATTTTAATTTAAAATGACAGATACATAACGTAAAGTTAAGCAGAAAATTTAAGGTACATATGTATATACATATATCTGGGTAGCGTTTTAATTGGATGTGTTTAGAAAATGTTGTCTTTTGTGTTTATGAAATTCAACAAATTAATTAATTATATTTTTTAGAGAATGTCAATCAAAAATTTTAATATAGTGTAGGTGTTATAAACAACTTAATTGAGTAATTAAGAATTTGATATTAGCAGATTGCTACGCAATACGTAACTATAAAAGTCTGTTCCATTTTAGTTAGTTTTGGGCGTATAAATAATTATAGTCACCGTTTATCAGTCATGCTGACTGGAAATATTGTATGCTATTGTTGAAAAAAAAAACTGTATAATAATATTTCAACGATTTTAATTGGGCAGAAGTTTTGTTGATGCAGTGGCGCGCACGGACTAAATGTAAGTGGCAGTTCTAGACCATCACTTCAGAAAATTTGTCAACCGAATTAATCGCGTTCGATTCTTATGTGAATATCCTGCGCAATCTAGTCTAGCCTAGATTTATTCTACAACAACTAGGCCATACTATAACTCGTAATGTCATCCCCATGCGCGCGCCTTTACATAAATTAATAAATCAAATTGTTGCAATACTTCGAAAAAGGAAAGCAATTCATAACCAATACATATTTTTATACTCTAGATGAAATCTGAGAGTATATTGTGTTTGCCTTACCGTTTGTAACGCTAAGAAATAACGCTCGCACAGAGCCGCCAAGAGTACAGAAATATTTGTTGTCGCTCAAAAACCTCGATTCCGAGTGACCGTCTGTCTGTCTGTCTGTCCGTCTGTGCGTCTGTCTACAGCATCTCTCGAAAGCTTTGAGCTATAGTGCTAAAAATTTTCGTGTGTCATTTTTTAACAAATAAGTAACTTTAAGTTCGTGAATGGGCCACATCCCCCCACTCCTTGTACCTCCTCCCATACAAATTTCATGAAATTTCGAAAAATTAAGAAATTGATTTTCTTTGAAACTATTTAAGCTATCGAGTTGAAATTCAGGTCAAAGTATTATGATTTAGATGTTATTAATACCACGGAATATTGACCCGATCCCTTTACTCCTTCTACCCCCTCCCATACAAATGGTCAATTTTGAAAAATACATATTTTCGATTTTCATTGAAACTAGTAAAGCTGAAAAAACGAAATTTTGTCAGAATTAACTCTACTATAATTGCAATTTATTTTAAAAATAATTATCAACTTGACCTTACTCCTTCTACCCCCTCCCATACAAATTTCGCGAAATTTTGAAATTTAAATTAAATTATTTTTCTTCGAAACTGTTAAAGCTATCAACTTGATATTTTGTGTAAGGTATACAAATAGAAATATTAATAATGCAAAAAAAATTGTTTTGATCCGTACTCTCCTTCTACCCCCTTCCATACAAATGCATAATTTTTGTTATATGCATTATATCGATTTCCATTAAAACTAGAAAAATTACAAACTCAAAATTTTGCTAGAATTTGTTTTTTAATAGTTTCAATAAATAAATTATCAGCTCAGCTTCACTCCTTCTACCCCCTCTCATATAAATATCTGTATTATAAATTCAAGAAAATCAGTTCTCCTTCGAATATATGAGAGCTGTCGACTTTGAAATTGAATCAAAGCATAGTGATAAGGGTGATGATAAGCAGTTTCAAAATCATCTAAAACGTTCCACTTCCTCTGCCACCTCTCATTTGTATGAGAGGAAAACTATGTCTAATTTCTTTAAAATAATGAAAACTAAAAACTTTAAATTAAAGCCAAAAACATTTTGCATGCCATGTTCGATGTCATATGCAAAAAATATAAACCTCCCCTTCTACTTCTACCACCTCCCATGCAAAAGTTTCTATTCACTATTCGAAAGAATTTGAGATGACATATTTTCCGGTATATTAAAGTCATTCCCATTTCATCTGGAGTATCATATGATTGGGCTTTACGCCCAATCATAATTCTGTTATGTTTATACCCAAGATGAAATCTGACAGTATATTGTTTTTTCCTTACCGTTTGTATCGCTAAAAAATAATGCTTGCACAGATCCGCCAAGGGTACAGAAATATTTGTTGTTGCTCAAAATCCTCGATTCCGAGTTACCGCCTGTCTGTCTGTCCGTCTGTCTACAACATAACATTCGCAAACTTTAAGCTATCGCGCTAAAATTTGCTATATGTTATCAAAAAAGAAACTTTATGTTCCTGAACAGGTTACATGTTCTTACTCCTTCTACCCCCTCTACGCTACAAATTTAATGAAATTTCGAAATTTCAAAACATTAATTTTTCTTCGAACCTGTTTGAGGTATCGACTTGAAAATTGAGCCAAAGTATAGTGATGTGCATATCATTAACACCACAAAACATTGATCCGATCCCCTTACTCTTTCCACCTCCTCCCATATAAATGCTTAACTTTGAAAAATTAGCTTTTTCGATTTTCATTGAAACTAGCAAAGCTGAAAAGACGAATTTTTGCCGCAATTAATTCTATTGTGATTGTAATCAGTTTTGAAAAAATTATTACCTTCACCTCACCCCATACAAACTTCACGAAATTTTGAAATTTCAATTAAATTATTTCTCTTCGAAACTGTCAAAGCTATCGACTTGATGTTTTGTGGAAAGTATTATAATAAAAATGTCACTGACGACGAAAAATTTTGTTTTGATCCGTATACTCCTTCTACCCCTCCCATACAAATGCATAATTTTGTTAAATGGCTTATATCGGTTTCCATTTAAATTAGAAAAAGTACAAACTTAGCATTTGTCCGGCATTTGTCACTTAATGATTGCAATAAATGCTATTAGGTCCGCTTCACTCTTTTTACCCTCTCCCATATAAATATCTACATTATAAATTCAAGGAAAGCATTTCTTATTCGAACATATGAGAACTATAGAATTTGAAATTGAAACAAGGCATGGTGATAATTGAATTTATAAGCAGCTTGAAAATCATCTAAGATCCTCCACTTCCTCTGCCACCTCTCACATAAATGCCCCAATTTCAGAAAAACTTTGTACAATTTCATTCAAAATAATGAAAATTACAAACTTTAAATTCAACACGAAACATTTTGCATGCCACGTTCGGTGTCATATACAAAAACTACAAAACCCCCCTCTCTGCTTCTACCACCTCCCATACAAAAGCCCCTATTCACTATTCGAAAGAATTTAAGTTGACATATTTCCCGGTACATTAAACGCTTTCCCCTTTCATCTAGAGTATCATATGATTGGTCTTTATACCCAATTATAATTTTGTTATTTTTATACTTTAGATGAAATCTGAGATTATATAGTGTTTGCCTTACCGTTTGTAACGCTGAGAAATAGTGCTCGCACAGAGCCGCCAAGGGTATAGAAATATTTGTTGTCTCTCAAAAACCTTGAATCCGAGTTACTGTCTGTCCGTCTGCCTGTTTGTCTACAGCATAACTATCGAAAGCTTTGAGATATATTGCTAAGAACTTTTGTGTGTCATTTCTAGCAAAAAAGTAACTTTAAGCTCGTGAACGGGCCACATCCCCCCACTCCTTCTACCCCCTCCCATACAAATTTAATGAAATTTCGAAATTTAAAAAATTGATTTTTCTCCGAAACCATTTCAGCTATTGACTTGAAAATTAGTTCATATAATGATATAAATATCTTTAACCTCCAGAAATATTGATCTGATCCCCCACTCCTCTTACCATCTCCCATACAAATGCACTATTTTCAAAAATGCATTTATTCGATTTGCATTGCAACTAGCAAAGCTAAATGAACCAATTTTTGTCATAATTAATTTCATTACAATTGTAACTAATTTTGGTAAAAATTATCAACTTTACTTTACTCCTTCTACCCCCTCCCATACAAATTATGCGAAATTTCGGAATTCCAATTAAATTATTTTTGTCCAAAACCGTCAAATCTATCGACTTTAAAATTTGAAAAAAGTATGCTATTTTAAATATGATTGATGTCA
This sequence comes from Chorisops tibialis, assembly GCA_963669355.1. Lineage (NCBI taxonomy): Eukaryota > Metazoa > Arthropoda > Insecta > Diptera > Stratiomyidae > Chorisops > Chorisops tibialis. The sequence goes on from OY770264.1 coordinate 21,982,819, forward strand.
AAAAATTTGGGTTTGATTCGGATATTCCTTCTACCCCGTCCCATACAAATGCAGAATTTTGGTAAATGCATTTATCCGATTTTCATAGAAACTAGAAGAAGTAGAAACTTGAAATTGTGCCAGAATTTGCCCCTTTATAATTGTAATGAATGCTTAAAAAAATATCGTCTTCACCTCACTCCTTCTTCCACCTCCCATACAAATTTTTGTATTGGAAATTGAAGAAAAGTTTCTCTTCTTCCAACATGTGAGAGCCATCGACTTTAAAATTGTAACAAAGCAATGTGACTCGGATGTTGATAAGCAGATTCAAAATTTCCCACTTTCTCTGCCACCTCCAATACAAATACCATAAATTCAGACAAATATTGTTCAATTTCCTCGAAAATTATGAAAGCAAGAAACTTTAAATTTATTTTATATACTACGTTCAGTGTTACATTCAAAATTTAGAAACCTCCCCCTCTGCTTTTACCACCTCCCAAGCAAAAAGTAAGTAAGTATTTCATTTAGAGTATCATATGATTGGGCCTTACGCCCAATCATAATTCTGTTATGTTTTAGCTTCAGTTCGTTTCGCATATATTAGCCGATATGGTCCGTAGGCTCCGTTGTAACCTCTATGGTCATCTTCGTATCGGAACTTCAACCGACCTGGAAAATATTTTTACAGAACGAATTTTTATGTGTGCCTACAATATATAACAAATTGCTTAAATCACTTCCCTGTCCATCGGTTCGAACCAGTGGCGAGGCGTCCATTGATGCGAGGGAAGCAATGCTTACGTTTTGCCCTTTATTCAGTTTAGAAAATCTAAACTGAAATCAGCACGGATATGAAAATTTATTACAGCATTTACGTGATCAAGACAGCTTTTTTTCTCATGCTTTTTCTAACCAACGGAAGTTGAAAGCCGTCCACATGGAAAAAGATGCTATTTTAAAAACGCATTTACAAAATCGCCGGCCAATTCGAACGAAATTCTCTACAAGTTGGACTTCAATATAAAGGGGAGATGCGTCGCATTAAAATGCTTCCACCCTTCCTCTCATTGCTTTTAGTCGCATATACAAGAAAACGAGACCGCCGGCCAGTACCAGTAAAATTTTCATTCGCAGCGAGCGCAAGTTCACTTCTATACGAAGGAGAGATGCGTTAATGCAATTGCTTCCAGCCGATGCTTTCAGTCACAACCTCAGGTGCTCGATCAAAGTACTGGCAGTATTGGAATTTCTGTACTAGCCGAAAAATGATCAGGAAGAAAAACGTGAAGAGGTAGATCTGGCAATATTGCCAATATTTGTCGTGCTTTGAGTGAAAAGAATCGGTTTCAGGGGAGCACTACCTAAAAATTAAAAAAAACAGATTATTTTTTACTTCCAATTAATAATGTAGACTGGATTCTAAATCGATAATATAATATAAAGTCACGCCACGCCACTGGTTCAAACCTGCTCCGCTAGAACGTTTTCCAGGTTTACTTCTCATTTAATCGTACTGGTGGCGTCACTAGCGTCTCCGTGTTTGTATTTCTCTCCTCTAGTAAGAAGATGAACTTCACTTACGATAACGTCTTTATTCGAGATGTTGATAGCTGGAACACAGGTTCGTCCAATGTCGTCGGTTGATACCGAAACAACGTGCAATGATAGTGTAGCTCGCATCACTGCTTTTGCCTATGCCTCCTCCCGTCAAGACCGCCACATGGGTTGATGTCGTTGTCCGAAGCTACTAATTGAACCTTATCACAATCTTCTGTAGTTATGTCCATTAGTATAATTGAATTGCTTCATACATCCGATCCTACCAATTCGTTTGCATTACGGACGACTGCAATGTGCGGTTGTTCCGTGAAAGGATGTGCAATTAACAGCGGAATATTTTGAGCAGAATCTGGTGCCACAGGAATTCTTACTTACGCAATTCATGATTTTACATTTTCGTAGATTAAGGTGACCCCGATTTGCCCACGTAGGCAGTGTAGTAGAATTATGCGCCGACCGATTTTTGAACTCACGACCTACCCATTGTAGACCAACACGCTACCCACTAGGCTACCTCCAGCCCCATTTATATTTGATTCATTAAAACATCATTGCTACAAAATTGATTACCATAAGTGCTACGAATCTTATTGAGGACATAGTGAGTAGTAATGAATTTCAAATGAAAATATTTCCGCGAATATAAAAGCAACTAAAAATAAACTCATTGAAACTGCCAATCGTAATAAAATTGACGATTCAAATAGATTTTAGCATTTTTTGCTAGTTATCATTCATCAATTTACGCTCCAAAGTCCCCAAATATACTAAACTTATATTTTTTTTAACTAATATTTACACTGAATCACTCAATAGCTATATTTTGATTGAAGTACGATTCGCTCCAGTATGTCAACATTAATCTTTCAATAACGCATATCGATTTTTTTTCAATTTTTTTTTGAAAGTATGGAGCATATTTTAACAGCACGTCATGCAACCGAAACAAAAAAATCTTCTTTTTGATTCAAGCTCCACTATGTGAGCTTATTTCTTTTTTAAATCCTCTTATGCCATCAACTTCGGGAGCATTTCACAGAATATTCTCGTATTTAGGAAAATGACTTACACCATTTCGAAACAAATCTGCCATAGAGTTCACTATCGCGCTGTATAACTGGCTACTAGTGATCCACTATCACTTTTCACTGGTTCCATTAGAATACAAGAGCGGTGCATGCATGTTGTTTTAGAGAAAAGCAAACGCCCTGAAAATCTTTTAATCTGTAGTGCAATAAAAATAATATTCCCATCTCCTTTTTATTTTCCACTCTAAATCCGGCGGCTGGATTCATAAAAATTCTCGATGCAGAAGCTGATGAGGATGCTTGCGATTATAATCCTTGCTGAAGAGGCTTAGTATATCATAGAAGCATGCTCTTCAATAGTGTATAACGTTTTTTCTGCTAGTTATAAATAAATGGTAACTATACTCGTACAGTAAAAAAAAAATTTATAGATAAGTATGAGCTTTATTTTATAAAATTTCACATAAAGCGAGATTATTGCCTTTTGCACGATTCTAGGATATATCAAATTAGCACCACTCAATACTCAGAATATAGAAATTTATGCACTTGAAAAGTATAGATTTTACATATTCAAAGGCGGTGTGTGAATTTTTCCACTATATGTGTAAATTGCAATTGATGATAAAGTGATGAGATGTTTTATTGAACAAATGTAATAGGAAAAAAAATGGTATGTCAAAGAAAAATTGGTGAAAGAGTAGAGAATTCTGAACAATCTGATATTCTACACTTATGCTCATTTTTATGCGGTTCAGGCTTTATCGCATAAGGAATTTTTCACTCTGTAGCATTTTACTTTCTAGAATCTCCAGAGTACTTATAGATGTATAAATATCAAATATTCTTTTAGATGTTGATTGCAATATGATATCATTTTATGGAAATAATGTTTCAGTGTTGGTTTATATACGTATTGCTTCTGACCGCAAAGTTAAACAATATTAAATTTCTATGTTATTGCATTGTTTTTGAGAATGTATAGATTGTTTTTTTATTATATCAGAATCGGGGAAATTCGTCTATTGTTTGATCTGCGAGCTCAACGTTATTCTTACACGTCAACCTCAGTCATGCAACGAATATTCATATTCATTTAAACTTATTCATTCAAATTTAATTATTCATTGACCCGATGAACAACTCACCCACATCATCACAATGTGCAAAGCAGCCATGCCAAGAAGGACAACTATTGATAGAGGTACACCATGCCACCATGAACCATGGTGGAACGAAGAAATAAAGACATTCAGCGCAAAGTGCTTACAAATCCGACGCAGATTCCAACGATCATGGCGAGAAGCAGATTTTCAAGAGCGATTGAACACTTTCAAAGTGACAAAACGGGACCTAAACAAGGCAATTATGTACAGGACAATTTGTTTCAAACATCTCTGTAACGAGCACCATTTCCTCCAAAATCTAACTACCATGTGTAGCATAATCAGAGAGATTAGCATAGAGTCTTTACCTGAAATTACACTGAAGGAACTATTTGAATCTTGCAAGGCACCTGAACCAGATGGCATTCCTAATATGGCAGTAAAACGTGCTATTCAACGATGGAAAAGTGTTTCGGGGAAGGAGTATTTCCTGAACCATAGAAGCTCCAAAATTTGGTGCTGGTACCAAAAGGAAAAAAGCCTCCTGGAGAACTATCGTCATAGAAAGAAAGATCCTTGACTGACTGCTTGTCATAGAAGAGGAGAAAGGAGCACTGTCAGACTAACAGTTTGGATTCAGTAATTCGTGTTCCACTGTTGACGCCATATAAGCGGTAATCGATAAAGCAGCTTAGGCGATACATGGAGAAAGTTGGCGATGGGGAACAAAGAAGCATTGTGCAGTAGAGACACTGGAAATTAAAAATGCTTTTAACGCGGCTGATTGGTCACGTAGAAAAAGATCGTTGCGATGTACAATATAAATAAAAGTAGGCCCAGAACACTACCCTGAGGAACATCGTAATCAGTGATTTTCTCAGAACTGACTGTCCCTTCTATTTTATCCCTTTACTTTCCTCGAAGTCCCATCAATTCTAATTTATATAAGAGGGTAGAATGATGCACGGTATCGAATGCTAATAATAATAATAATAATAATAATAATAATTTATTCATCAAAAAAATTGATTACTACATTTAAAAACAGTTATAATAATATAAATTAATAATATAATTAATTAATAACAATTAAACAGAATTAGGTACACAGAAATTTAAACTTTATACAAAATCAAACATTATGAACATCAAGAAAGCTGACTTTTTACTTGTGGGACACTTATGTGAAAATCCAATTGCGAGAAGAAGTTATTGAAATCTCTTAACATGAATGAAACTGGTTCATAAAACCCGTAGTTTGTGCGATGCTGCGGAATTCTACAAAGCTCATAATTTCGTAAAGGGCGATATGGAACATTGAAATTAATCATAGACAACAATTTGTCAGAGTCAATTATACCTGTAATTACTTTAAAACCAAAAACAACTCTGGCATGTATACGCCGTTTCTCAAGGGAATCCATAGACAGCAGATTTAAACGATCAACATATGGCGGTAACCTGAGTGGATCGGACCAGGGAAGGCCCTGAAGGGCAAACCTTAAGAACCGACGCTGAACTGCTTCGATCCTATCTACGTGAATGGAATAAAATGGTGACCAGATAGGACTAGCATATTCTAGGATAGATCGGACAAATGCACAATACAACATTTTCGTTGTAAAGAAATCATTGAATTCTTTCGATTGTCTCCTAACAAAACCGAGGATAGCGTTCGCTTTACCAGCAATGTGATTCACGTGATCATCAAAGGTAAAATTACAGTTGAATAGTACGCCCAAATCACGTACTTTGTCAGAACGAAGTAAAGAGCATCCATCTACAACATAGTCAAAATTCATTGATATTCTCTTCTTAGAATACGAAACAGCAGTACACTTATTAATGTTGAGATGTAAATTGTTAAGTAAGCACCAGTCATGAAAACGCGAGATATCACTTTGCAATAATAGACAATCATTGCTGCTGGAGATAATCTTAAAGATTTTCGCATCATCGGCATAGAGAAGAATGTTCGAGTTGCTTTCTGTAGATCTAAAAAGACTGCAATAGTTTTCTGACCATCCTCAAGATTTTTATATGTTGTTTCCGTTAGTTTATAGATTGCATTATTTGTACTCAAGTTAGTGCGAAAACCATATTGATTTTTTGCTAATATATTATGCTTCTAAACGAAATTTATCAATCTTGCTTTCATACATTTTTCCAGTATTTTTGAGATTATTGGTAAGAGAGATATGGGCCTGTAATTAGACATAATATTTTTTGCTCCAGTTTTATAAATAGGAATTACTAGAGATTCTTTCAAACTATCCGGAAAACATCCATTTGTCAAACATAGGCTGAAAACATGAGCTAATGGCTTACTAATATATTGCTTTATGAATTTGACAGAGCTAGTCGATATATTATCAGGACCTGTAGCATTTGTACCCTTGAGCTTCTGAATGGTGTCTTTAACTTCATTTTCTGTTACTGGGACAAAAAACAGGTTCTCACTTACACGAGGTACTCGTATTTGACTAAATATTTTGGTGGTGCATTGACAGGTATTTTCTATGTTCTGTGCAAGATTTTTGCCAGTTTTTGACGACATTGAACTAATTTTTTTCTCAACACGCTAAAGTTGCTATCAAAATATTTTGTGCAAACTTTAGGATTCAAAAATGAAGTAGGTACTGAGAAAATTAGTGTATTGGATTTAGTGAAAATGTGCAGTTTGTATGGGAGGTGGTAAAAGGAGGACTGAGTTTTCTAAAATTTTTTTCAGAAATAACTATAAACATCTTGATTTTGTTATGTTTTAAATTGCAGATCAGTAGCATTCATACTTTTCAGGAAAATCGACTTTTTGTAAAGTTGTGAAATTGTGTCAGATGGTCTGGGTAGGCGCAGAAGGGGTAAAGTTAATAGTCTAATTTTTTTTTGATTTATTAATAATTCTGAATAAATTTTACCTGCACCAGCTCGATAAATTTTATACGTACAGAGTAAATTGGCTTAGGGCATTTCATGAACTAGTGCATTTAGGTGGCAGGAGGGGGAGGACACAAATAATTGTTCTTACAGTAGATTGAAATCATTATATAAGTACTATATTCCGAATTTAAGATCAATAGCTCATACACTTTTCGAGCAAATACGTTTATTGTCGAATCGCAAAATTGTTTAATTTTGTATGGGACGGGGTAGGAGGGATAATGCTAGTCGTTTAATTTTTTGGTCGTTCTAATAATTTTCAATTTAAAGTTAGGGTGTAGCCTAGTGGGTAGCGTGTTGGTCTTGTAATGCGAAGGTTGTGAGTTCAAATCCCGGTCGCCGCATAATTCCGCATAATTCCAGCACACTGCCTGCTTGGATATACCTTGGTCATCTCAATCTAAGAAAATGAAAAATTCGTAGAAAGAGGGTTGTGCGAAGGGCTAACAACCCTTCCACAATAAGTAATGAAAAATGTTAAGGAATCTGAATGTTAGGAGGCCAAGGTCCAATTTGGGCAGTAGTGTCATTGTAGTAGAATAATTTTAAATAAATATTTAGTGAACAATATCAGCTAGATAAATTGTTTACGCATCGAGTAAATTGGTTTACAGCATTTCATGAAAAAGTGCAGTTTGTATAGAGGGTGGTAGAAGGAGGGAGAAGACACGAATAATTTTTGTACGGTAGATTAAAATTATCATAAAAATAAAATATTCAAAATATCTGACCAATAGCCTCTATACTTTTCGAGCAAATTCGTTTATTGTCAAATTAAAAAAAAAATTGTTTCATTTTGTATGGGAGGGTTTAGAAGGGGCTTAGCCATTTGGCCCTTTCACGAACTTGACCTCACTTTTTTTTCATGACGTGTATAAAATTTGAGCTATCTACCTCAACGCGTTCTCAAGCTAGAGAGCGCATAGACAGACGGACGGACAGACATCCGATTTTGAAATTTTTAAGTGATTATATGAACTTCTGTATCATTCATTTTTTTCTCCGAGCCGTATTTCTTAGCGTTACAAACTTTAGTGAAAACTTTTAATACTCTCAGATTTCATTTAAAGTATTGTTGCGAGCTAGGGGGTTCGCTGGATTTCAAAGAAAACACGATTCGTTTAAAAATAAAAGGATAATTTATTTATTCGCACGTTTTACTTTAATTCGCACTTTTAATTTAATTCTTACTATACGGCACCACTGTTATCGCGTTCTTGTATCGGTTCAAGTTCTCTCGCAGATGTTGCTGAACTCACTGACAGCTGGTCTGAGAGCTTCGTGTTTATATATTGTTGCCCAGTTCTAGAAGTTGCGATCGTGGATGTTTCCGGGTGTGTCTAGGCTAGAATGTTGTGGGACTTTGTTTATAGCTTTTTACATGTTGAGGGACTTTTCTGGATGTTTCTGGGTGTGCGTCTAGAATGTTCGGGGACTTTGTTTATAGCTTTTTACATGTTGGGGGATTTGTTCTGGTACATTCGGGAAGTTGTCAGATTCATAACATTACCCTCTCTTTAGTCCCTGTCCGTCCCGAACAGAACCGTTCACTTCCTTAATGGCACCGTGATACTTCGTTAGTCGGTCGAGATGTACCACTTTCATTTTAGTACAGGGTTTTCGCTTATTCCATGCATCCTTTGGTTCGGTTGTTATCCTCTGAATGATTTTTCTGGCTTCTCTTTCCTTCTCACGTTCACGTTCTTTCTCCATGTCCTTTTCGCGCTCCTTCTCCTCCTTGGCAGTACGTTGACTTTCCTTTCGAAGTCCCGCATTCCTCCTTTCGCGATCTTCTCGATCACATCGCTTCTCATGTTTGGCCTTGTCACGATTATTCGCATGAGGTACTTGACCGTCCCGACTTCTAGCCGTTCGTTCGCGATCCTTATTCAAATGTCTATCTTTGTTTCCATGAACTTTCCCGATGTATTGTTCTTGTTGCAATCGATCTTGCCGACTCGGGGTTTTCGATCGACTCCGGCGTCTTTTATCAAAACCGTGTGTAAGATTTGAACTCTGACGACTAGTTCTTGACCAAGAACTACCTGCCCGATCTCCATCTTTGCATTGTTTAGCAGCGCAGCCGGAACAATAGTTGGTCGCTTTTCGGCAGTCGAGTCTCAAGTGTCCTACCTGTCCACAATTCCAGCATCGGGGGGGACCAAATCTTTCGCTCCGCTTGGTGTACTCTGCTTTCTGACACACACACTCTTTTACTATTTCCCGGACTCGATAGTTGCTCCGCGAGCTTTGCTTGGCAGCTTCGAACGTCAGCCCATATACTAAGGCTTCGCCAATCGTTTTCTTACCTGCCAGTTTCAACGCCTGTTGCAGCTCTCTGTACTGTACAGCATTGTTAAATGCGAAAACAGCTGTATCGTTGCGTTGCTCTGTTTGCGCATTAGGAAGCAATAATAGTGTGAGTTGTTCAATATCGCGTGCCAGCTCTTGAAGTGTTTCACCATTCTTTTGGGTTCGGTTGTACAGCTGTATTTTGTAGATCTCTCGCATATGGTCACTGCCGTAATGAAGATCCAATGTCTGGACTAACGTTGAAAATTCTTGTCGCTGCTCCTGCGGAATCATTTGGAGAACCTCTGCTGGTGGACCTCTTAGCGCCAATGTAAGAGCCGTTCCCCATTCCATATCATTTCAGTGATTGTTTCTTGCGGCAGCCTCAAATTGGTTCTTATAAATCGCCCACGGTGTTTGTCCATCGAAGATTGGAGCTTCGAAACCCTTGTGCGTAACGTGTTCTGTCTTGATGACGCCAGTCGCTTTGACGTTATTGAAGTCTCTTTTTAGCCGTTCGACTTCTTCTTCGAAGATTCGAAGTTTCTTCTCTACGTTTTCTTCTATTGCCTTACCCATGGTGTCTATTTTATTATTTTGCTGCTCCAATTTTTGGTTGAGGTCCTTTGAGGTCTAATCTAATTTCTCTAGTTTCCGATTAATGTCCGCAGATTGTTGATCTAATTTTTGATTCATGTCCGTTGTCACAGCTGATTGTTGTTTGATGTCCACTGATTGTTGCTCTAATTTGTTCATCATTTGTTGCATTAACTGTGTTAGAGCATCCGATGTACCAGCACATTCCTCCTTACGAGCTTCTTCGATTTGAAACTCGAAACTATCTGCATCTTTACCCTCAGCCTGGAGTGTCTCGATCATACGGCTGACAAGTTCAGACTTGCTCCCTGTCGTAGATAACTCGCGTCTTCTGAGCTCTCCCTTCAGCTCCGTTAATTTTAAGTCGTTTAGATAACGCGGCATTTTCACTACCGATTATTTCAAGTTTTTCCGCGATTCGAATTCACTTAAATTTACGTCAAGGCTCACTAAATCACTCGAGAATGTTCGATTTCACAAAATTCTCAGTGTCCGTTCAAGAATTTTAGTTCCGCGATTTTACTTCGCTAATTAAAGTCACTGTTCACTAGAGCACTCGAGAATATTCGATTTCACAAAATTCTCACTGTCCGTTCGAGAATTTTAGTTTCACTTTTCCGCTCTCACAAAATTATCCGTTCGAGAATTTTTAATTTCACTCGCGATCTTAGCCCGAATTTATCCTTGAAATCCCACTTCTGACACCAGTTGTTGCGAGCTAGGGGGTTCGCCAGATTTCAAAGAAAACACAATTCGTTTAAAAATAAAAGGATAATTTATTTATTCGCACGTTTCACTTTAATTCGCACTTTTAATTTAATTCTTACTATACGGCACCACTGTTATCGCGTTCTTGTATCGGTTCAAGTTCTCTCGCGGATGTTGCTGAACTCACTGACAGCTGGTCTGATAGCTTCGTGTTTATATATTGTTGCCCAGTTCTAGAAGTTGCGATCGTGGATGTTTCCGGGTGTGTGTGCCTAGGCTAGAATGTTGTGGGACTTTGTTTATAGCTTTTTACATGTTGAGGGACTTTTCTGGATGTTTCTGGGTGTGCGTCTAGAATGTTCGGGGACTTTGTTTATAGCTTTTTACATGTTGGGGGATTTGTTCTGGTACATTCGGGAAGTTACCAGATTCATAACAGTATAAAAAATCAAACATTTGATGAAAAAACAAAAAAAATAAAAAATTGTTTGTCGCAGTCAGACACAATCACTTAATAATAGTCCACATTGATATCCGTAAATTTGTATGATAGTTAATGGTTTATTATACGCATATAATTTATATGTTTCTCGTTATCGCATAAGTATAAACAATAAAATGAAGTTCAGCCTTGACTCATGCGAATGCGAAAGATCACCATTCCTCGTCTCACCTCGATAAAAATTTGCGATGCAACATATGACGAAACAAATCAATCACTGTAAGTTGCATAAAGGAGTTTTATGGTGATAACCACAAAATTTCGGCAAAAGTCTCTATGAAACAGAGAGGTGTCATTGTTATTAATTGATAATGCTGATTCTAGTAAAGTATCCTACTTCTTTTTACAAATAAGTACCAAATATTGTTTCCAGTTAACTCTTACATAGGTCAAGTTTTATAGTAGAAGTAATATTACCACTAAAAATCCTGAGTTCGTTATTTAGGTTTCTGATGTAAGAGCTTGACTGTTCCTATAGAACCACAGAATTTCTTGTGTAATCTATTTTTATGGTAAATGTTATGATGAATTACGGCGTTTCATTCATTTCGTAAGTTTTTTTTCTCCCTTAATACAGGACTTAGTGCAAAACACCACAAGCTTATTGTTTAACATATTTTTTGTTTCAGAGCTTCATCTTCTTAGTAATGAGTGGATTGTACTGCCATATTTAGTGTTCCTGAATGGATTCAGAATTCAATTGGTGCTAAAAGACTAATTGGGAGTCCACACAAGCATGCATAATCTACTGAATAAAACTCAGTAAAAAGGTATGACTGAGTCTACATATACACGAAACTAAGGCTGAAGTTGAATTTTTTTGCTAGTTGTCACTTTTTCTAAAACATTAAATTTCAATTGTTTTTCACATGCCAAGGATGCAATCTGCCTGTTTTCTGGTTGTACCCATCAGCTTTCAGAAAAGCCTGATGCAGGCTGGATAGACTTGTATTTTATAAGACTTCATCTCGAGAAAATAAGCCAAACAAGAGGTACGACATACAAACACACAAAAACGTTAAAAAAAGGTATTAAATGGTTTTTAAATAACTTCAATGATCTTATAAAAGAATATTTAAATAAAAGTTATCTCACTAAATGTATTTGTACATTCATTTTTTTTTTCGAAAACAAAGTATCTCTCAACAAAACCCCAAGTGGGAAAACTGCTGCCAGCACCTGTGTCTTATCAGACCAGAAAAATCTTGAAATTGGGAACCACCTGAGTCATAACTCACCAATTCCGTATTCAAATAAGGTATAAGAAACGCTACGGTATGGTATATGAGAGGGTGGTTTAATATAAATGGCCTTTTAAAGCGGATATCTGGTCCCACCTGGAATCCTACCCACATATGATACAAGATTTTTCTATAGATATAAAGTTGCATGAACGTTAGGAAAAACGATATGTTGCTCATGGTGGGAGGGAATCCGGGAAAGTTGGAAAGCTCCAGGCAGACTAATAACATAGTGGGCACGGTGATATTGATATGTGCACACAAAGGTTATAATATGTTTCTCGGTGATTGAACTATGAACTATCTTAACTAAGAAGTTGTGGCAACTTTAAGCGTTAATTGTTGGATTCTAGCTTTGCTATTCACTTAATATTTATTTATTTTTTTGCATCTAGTGAACATAAATGTTCAGAACAGAATATTTACTTACATAAACGATTGACGCTCAAAACTTTTCACTTTTTATGGAAGCTTCACGAATAATTTAAACTTCGCTCGCAGGTATGCAGAAAGTAATTGCATACTGTTGTCTCTGAATTCACAGACATATCGAATATCGCGAAAATAAGGATCGGCATTCAGCAATCTATAAAAGCAGCCGAGTTTTATTTCTAGTAAATAGTATGGCACATCCAGATCCGGTACGGAAGGATTCATTTTTTTAACAGTATTCTGTTTAAAACGCTAAAGGCATTGCAAGATACAACGCATAATGATGGATTATATCGTCGTTTGAGTTACGTAACGTCATAGTTGTAAAAAAACAAACTTATACATACCTTTAATGTTTCGCGTATGTATCCTGCATATTGTGATATTACACTACCTTTAGGGTTAACATGTGATTCGGAATTCGATTTCATGGCTTTTTCTATTTCTCCATATTAATTCATAATAAATCATTTCCCAGTGTACATTATTTTCCTAAGGACTTTTCGCATGGATCTTTTTGTTATTATTACTGCGAAATTTAAAATACTGCGTTATATTGCATAATATAATTTGGTTTAAAAATAATACCTTGAAAGGTTGGTAAATACATTTATTATGAAGTAATTAATGAGAGCAAATGAGATTAATTTAAGTATCTATAGCGTTGGTTCCCGTGAATAATTAAACACTGTTACGAAATTCAGAAGCTACAGCAGGTTCTTGCAGTATTTTCCCGAAAGATTTTTCATTTTGTGGCCGGAAAAGGGATTTTCGTATAGAAATGGGATTGGAATATTAAAAAGTACACTAGTAGTATTTTTGTCGGGGGCGGGGGAGGGAAAGGAGCAAAATTTTCAGAACGAAAGGGTCTTAGGACCATTATTTCAAACACATTCAATAAACAAAAACACAATCGCGTTTCCTCTGCTCGAACTCCTAGGTAAAGAACAAAATGAATGTGAGAAGCGATGCGAGTTAAGGGTGTGACTATTGATGTGAGACTGTGATCGTTTTTTGAAGACACCAAGCTGGACTTAGGGGTCACTCTTTAATACTGCAGTGTACAGTTCAGTCGACCTAGAGAGGGAAAAAGCAAAATTAAAAAGGACAAAACATACAGTTAATTAAGTAAGTACGGACTGGATCAAAGAATTTGGTAAATGTTGTGAACCGGCCGCGAGTAGTGCACTCCACATTTTGCTTCCTCAAGTTTGTAGCCCCTGTTAATTTTTCATTGTAAGTGATTTGGATGACTAAACCTTATACTCAAGGATGCGATCAGCAGCAAGTGTAACATGTTACGCGGGAATTCAATTAAAACAGGGAAATCTCTGCAGTAGATTTTGTGTACGAAGTGCAAGGGAGGCCATGGATGCCACCATGGCATCATTTTCAATAAGTCGGAACGCAAATCTCTGGACTCGGTCCAGTACCGCTAGATGAGTTGTGTGTGGTCTCAGCCCAGATATGCGAATTATGCTTGAGTCGAGACCTGATTTGGGATTTGTAGATGGTTGCACGTCATCTTAAGCCCTGTACTAATTAAATAATTGGCGAATACCAAGGTGGATTCAAAACCGGACGTTCTGCAATTGACCAGATATTCTCGGTGATACAAATCATGCTTGACTTAGGAATTCCCCCAAAACTAGTCCGACTAACAAGACTCACAATAACGAACACTGAATCCCAAGTGAGAATACAAACCGATTCCTCAACTAGCTTTCGAACGGAATGTGGTTTAAACCAGGGAGATGGACTAGCCTTCATGGTTTTCAACTTGGCACTAGAATATGTCGTCCGAAAAGACCCAGTCGACACCAAAGGGACACTACTATTCTAGTCCACCGAACTAGAAGCACACGCTGACAACATTGACATCCTAGCAAGATTCTTCCTTAGTGCTAAGGAGGTACTTGTCCATCAAGACTCAGCCGCAAAAGAAGTTGGGTTGCGCATTAACGAAAACAAAACAAAAGTAATGACGCAAACAAGAAGGAGAACGCCAATCAGACAAAACATAACAATTGCGGAATATAATGTGGAGAGTGTGGACAATTTCATATATCTTGGGGCTAATCTGGCAAAGAACGGCAATGAAACGGACGAAATCAAACGACGGATAATACTAGCAAACAAGACGTATTATTCGGTACTTCCAATAATGAAATCCAAGAAAGTACACAGGAACAGTAAACTTTTATCCGACCTGAGCTCTGTTATGGCAGCGAGACGTTGACATTAATGCAAACTTCCGGAAAAGTAGTTAACGCATTAAAAAGAAAGGTCCTCCGAAGAATTTGGGGATCTGTGGAGGAAGGAACGGAATGGCGAATAAGATACAACCATGAGTTGTATCAACTCTAGGACGAGCCAGAAGCTTCAACGTTCATCAAGCTTCGTAGACTGCAGTGGACTGGCCATGTAGAGCAAATGGAAGACAAAAAATCCCCAGACGTGCTCTTAAATGCAAAGCGAGTGGTAACCGGCCAGTAGGCGAACCACGCAAGCGATGGAAAGACTCAGTTGAATGAAGACGGCAAAGCGACCTTAAAAATTTAGCAATTGAAGGACGCGGCCTTTGGATCGAGACGATTTGAGGCGACGACTTCAGGATTGATGATGGTTGCAAGATCAAATGGTGTAAAATATTTCTGAAGCCTTCGGAGAAATCCGAGGCTCTTAGACGCTTCCAAAGCTATATTGCAGATTATTTTGATTTCAGAATTTAATGAATCAAACAACTCATCGCGTTTTAGACCGGAGACGACTGGTGCCCCTCAGCAATTAAGTCGAAGCTGTACTTGTTTTGAAGTGTATTGTCATCTGCAAAGCTGTGAATTGGATTAAGAATTGACGATAGAAGTTAACGATCTTCTACCGTCAATTCTTAATTTTAAAGGTGGTAAAAATGAACTTTTACGAATCTCGCTTGCGGTTTACAGCCGTTTAAATTACTTTCAATAGCATAGAAGTGATGGCTATAGAGTGATAATTTGCGGGGTTCCACTTTTCTTGATTAAAGGCTTAATACTCGCATTTTTGCAGCTATGTGGGAGTTTCAACGAAGAGTAGGAAAGGCTGCGAAGAGGTTCAGTCAAAACATTTTTTAAGGTTGATGAGAGTATTTCGTAGTATTGAGATCCTTAATAATTTTAGCAATAGCGCGAGTGCGAAATTTTAAGGCATGCAATTTAATATCTCTAGTCGATACAGGCTTATTTGAAGGGCTTACAACCATTCCACAATAACATAATTTTTTTTTAAGGAATCTGAAGGTCAGGACACTAAGGCCCGATTTGGGCTGTAGTATCATTGAAGAAGAAGAAAGCGATACAGTTTGGAGAGTCTGGTTATATAGTCGAGTTGAGTTTCTCGCAAAACTCCCTACAAATAAATTAATTTTCTGCTGGATCAACGACAGTGTGGCTGCCATCAGAAAGAGGAGATGTGGTCGATGAGACAAAATTATTACTGACGGCATTGGCAAATGGCGAAAAAGATTTTCATCCTTTAGGACACTTTGTTTTGACCTAGTGCTCTTATATACAGAGTTGCAGGAATTTCTTTCCATTTGAATTAGAAAGATACTATTTTTAATTACACGAAAGCAGAAAATATAAAAATAGTGATGAAAAGAATTCAAACATTAAAGATTATAGTTTTTACTCTATTTTTACATAAAGGAAAAGAAGGAGATACTTCAAATCTGCCATTGTAGTTGATGCGAGGCTTTTTTAATCTGTCGAAAAGGGTGCGCCATGTATTTAAGCGAGGGTTCTAGACGAAGGAGCAGTATTCTAAATAATTACAGACGAGAGTGCAAAACAGCAGAGCAGCTGTTCTTGGACGGTAAAGTTCGAATGTCTTTTGGAGGACGAAACCACCAAGTCTGTAAGCCTTATTTGTAATCTCAGAATAATGAGTAATGAGTTTAGATCCTTTGTTGTGGATACTGCCGCAAGGATGGATCCATTAATAGAGTATGTGAGAACCGGGTAAGTAATATTATACCAGGCCTCCATAGTAAAACACTTCTCTAAGTTCAAAAAGATATTACTGTTAAAACACCAACAAAAAAACGCAAATAATCAGCCTAGAGGTCTATGCAGTAGAAGTAAGAGGAAATTTCACGGAATATTTCGAGGTCATTCGGGATTAAGCGACAATTTGAAGATAGGAATTGGGTCATATCGTTAATGAAGGAAACAAATAGTAGAGGATCAAGGATCAATCCCTGCGTGATACTTGAGATTGCTAGAAACTCAGAAGAAGCGTGTCTTTTGAACGCAATTCGCAGACAATGATCCGTAATGTAAGAATTAAACTAATTCATTAGAGAGCGGAAACACTATTCTGTACATTGGCCATGAAAATGAAGCCAGAAATGGCGTGGCGTTCGTCCTTACGCCGAGAGCGAGAAACAGTCTCATTAGCTGGGAACCAATCTCGGATAGGATTATCGTCGTCAGGCTCAGGACCAGTGTCAGAAACATCACAATTCTGCAGTGCTACGCACCGACTAATACCGCAACATCTGGTGACAAAGAGGAGTTTTATAGCCAACTGAGTGCCACCTTCGAACGTGTTCCAAGAGGTGATATTATTATCATCTCGGGAGATATGAACGCCCAGGTTGGATCAGACAACACTGGACTAGAACACGTCATGGGGAGGCATGGTGACCCTTGGGTCGACGCTTCACGACCTTGGATTAAGAGACCCGAAAACGGCGAATTATTTGTGGAGTTCTGTAGTACTCGGCAAATGGTCATCGGAGGGACCCTTTTTCCACACAAGAGTCATCATAAAACATCTTGGGTTTCCCCTGATGGTGTTACTCAGAACCAGATCGACCATTTGGCTATAAGTCGCCGATGGAGAAGATGTCTCCTCGATGTGCGAGCGAAACGTGGAGCTGACGTGGGGAGCGATCACCACTTGATGGTTGCCTGCTTGAGATTGTGTACAGCAGCTATCCGACGACCACAAATTCTTCAAATGAAGCGCAAGCTTAATGTGGATAAACTCAGAGATCCCAACAAAAAACGCGAATACACCACCATTCTACGCGAAAAGTCATCCACATTGGGTGAACATGAAATGCGCACACTGGACGCCAATTGGGAGGCAACCAGAAACACTTTTCTAACTAGTGCTGAAGAATCTGTGGGATATGCGCAAAGCGGTGAGAAACCCTGGATGTCGCAAGACACATGGGACAAGGTTGGCAATCGGAAAAGAGCCAAATTGGCAATCATCTCTCAACCCGATGTCAACCAACGAACGCCCGAATTGAGGCAGAACTACCGCGATGCTCATATACAGCTTAAAAAGGCTGTTAGACGCGACAAGAGAAAGGCCATTGAAGATCTGGCAAACAAGGCAGAATCTGCGGCTTACCTTGGGGATATGGGTTCACTATTTAAAATCATGAAACAGTTGACGAACAGGAATTTCACCGCCAACCACCTGGTGAGAGATGTCAACGGAACTCTCCTTAATATGAGTGAACACCAGTTGCGACGATGGAAGGAATACTTCTCTGATATTTTAAACATCTTGTCAGATGAAGATATTCCGGAAACAGACCAACTTCCAAACATCCAACCGCAACAATCCTCTATTAGGGACGATCCCCCAGATAAGGAAGAGATAGTTTCCGCCATTCGGTCAATGGCGGGAAGGAAAGCTCCAGGTATAGACGGACTACCAACCGAACTCCTCAAAGCGGACCCGGAAATAACAGCCGATATACTCCTCCCACTCTTCACTAAGGTGTGGAATGATGGAAGATATCCGACTGAATGGAAGGAGGGCGTCATTGTGAAAATTCCGAAGAAGGGCGACCTTCGGGATTGTGGCAATTGGCGTGGTATATGTCTACTTACTGCCGTATCAAAAATTATGGCTAAGGTAATTCTCAATAGGATTAGTGATGTCGTCGAGAGCACTCTCGAAGTTTATCAGGCTGGATTCCGTAAAGGGTCGTCTTGTACCGACCACACAAATACCCTACGGATAATATTAGAGCAGTCAGCCGAAATGGGTTCGCCACTACATCTCATGTTTGTGGACTTCGAGAAGGCTTTCGACAGCGTTAAGCGAGATTACATATGGAATGCTTTGCGTAGGAGAGGTATTCCAGATAAGGTCATAGCTATGATTAAAGAATCCTACGAAGATGCAAGGTGTCGCGTCTTGCATAGAGGAGAGCTGTCCGAGAGCTTTCCTGTGCGAACGGGTGTCAGACAAGGCTGCATATTATCACAAGCCCTGTTTCTGGTGGTAATAAATGACATCTTGAAAGCTGCACTGGAAGGTGGGGAAGGTAAAGGTCTTCAATGGAGACTATTTAACATCTTAAGTCACCTTGATTATGCTGATGACGTGTGTTTGCTTGCACATACCCGTTCGGACTTAGAGTCAAATGTTCGCTCGTTGCATTCTAAATGCAAAGAGGCGGGACTGAAAATAAATGTGCGTAAAACCAAGTACATGCACATGGGTTCGAACGCAAGCACACCGATTGTTCTTAATGGACAGGATGTGGAAGAGGTGCAAGATTTTTGCTATCTCGGAAGCATTGTCAGCATGGACGGCGGAGCCGAAAAGGATGTTGAGGCTCGGCTAAATAAAGCTCGTCAGGCCTTCGGTATCCTTTCCCCTTTCTGGAGGTTAAGAGAGATCTCCCTTCGCACGAAGCTGCGAGTTTTTGACGCATGCGTCAAATCCGTGTTGTTATATGGTTGTACTACGTGGAAAGTGACCGTTCGACTTACCAAGAAACTACAGACTTTCGTAAACCAATGCCTCCGACGCATTTTAGGAATATTCTGGCCAGAAGTGATCTCCAACGACGAACTTTGGAGTACAACTCGCCAGACTAAAATAGGTATTGAGATTCAACGGCGAAAGTGGCAGTGGATCGGTCATACTTTGAGGAAACCAGAGCAAAACATCGCAAAACAGGCTCTGGATTATAACCCTCAAGGAAGACGTCGGGTTGGTCGACCATGTAACACATGGAAGCGAGCAGTTGAGCAGGAGGCCAGAGGAATAAACAAGTCCTGGCAACAGCTTAAAGCCGATGCGCAGGATCGCGCCTTGTGGAAGAGAGTTGTTTCTGTCCTATGCCCCTATAGGGGGTCTTAACAGGAATTTGATTGATTGATTGATTAGAGAGCCAGTGACACCTTACCTTGCAAGTTTTGAAATAAGAATTTTAATATTAACAATGTTAAAAGCTTTAAAAAAATCAGTGCACATGATGTGGACAGTATTATGACGATCTAAAGATTGAACTACGAAGTGAATGAGCTCTTTTAAGACGTTGATCTTCTTTTATCGTATCCATGTTGGGTTGATATCAAATGATTAAGTTTCTCCCACACTACATTGTGAACTAATCTTTTAAAAATGTTTATCGAATCAGTTTAAGGTAGAAATTGGGCCCAGCGTCTTTTAAAGTTCTATAATATCTCAAATTCAATCAATACTTTCGATAAAACCTCGGATCCCACAAGCATTCTGTGGCTCAAATATAAGTAATTATTTAGTTTTCTGAAATTAAACCTTGAAATGAAATGAGAAAGAAGGATTAGACTTTAAGATTTCTAAAATACTGGCTTGCCAAGAACTTCTGAAACGATATCTCGAATGATGAGTTTCCGAAAATTTTGCCTGGCTAGTAAAGAATGAAAATTATAAACCACCTTATATGGAATAAACATCAATTTGATTTTTCTCCAGATGGATACAAGCGCCTTAGTATCCTTGAAAGATGCAAGAAATACTTAACGCCGTATGATTAGTTTAGTTTTGGTACAATTTACCTACATGAACTGCGGCATCTAAAACTCTCCTTGCCAACTGTTTCAACTGATAGCAGTTAAAACCATCATGGCTTTTATTGCCTCATGCATTGCGGAAATATAGGATTACTCAACATTTATTCCCTCTTATTGCCGTTTTTTAATTCTCAAGCACACGAAAACACCGCAAAAACTTCATTATTCTATGAAGTATAATTTGAAGAATCTTTCATTTCCCGAACTGAAAGACTATTGAATATAACCTCGAAAGCTTAAAGAATATTGTTCATAGTCACTATCGGCTCTCTCCGCCATTTTCCATAATGTGATCATCATTACTCTTCTCTATATTGAGTCAGCTGTGCTTTACCTTCTATGCACTTATACTGAAAGTAAGTCGCAAGTATGCTGACTTTTCAAGCAACGAAAGTCCCTACTTTCGACGAATGTGATTACTTTTGACGAGAATTAGTTCTTTCTACATACATATATACATATATATTTCAAGGTACATACAAAATATAACTCATCAAATTTGTAGTTAGTTTTTAATACTTTATTGTAATTATTCGAAACAGGAGATTGATCTGAAGTACATGAAATTCGGGACAACATTTTATAGATAGAAGGTGTTGAGTCCAAACGCAAAGATATCGGTGAGAATGAAGATGCCGAATCGGCCGATAGGTTTTTCCTATTAGCCGTACATTGAAGAGGAGGAGTTGAACAAAACTAAGCCGAACTGGACCCGAAATGGCAACGAAATCTCCAAAAAGGAATACGGTGAGTTTTACAAATCGTTTATCAACGATTGGGAAGATCATATAGCGGTAATGCATTTCTCGGTCGAAAATCAACTTGAATTCCGTGCCATGTGCTCTTCGATTTCTTCGAATTAACGAAGAAGCGCAATAGCATCAAATTATACGAGCATCGCTTCGTTAACATGGACAATTGCCATTATCTCATTCCCGACTACCTGAACTTCATTTAGGGTGTGGTCGATTCCAAGGACTTACCACTCAACATATGCTGCTAGATGTTCCAGCAGAACAAAATTCTGAAGGTCATTCGAAAGAACTTGGTGAAGACGTGTATGGAATTGTTCAAGGGATTCTCCGAGTCGAGAATGCCTAAAAGAAGTTCTACGATCAATTCATCAAAAACTGGAAATTGGGCGTGCACGAAGACAACCATGACAAATTTTTCGATTTCCTTCGCATCCACACTTCAGTATATAGCGAGTATCGATTGGTGACTATATAAGTCGCATGAAAGAAAGCTAGGGTGTAGCCTAGTGGGTAGCGTGTTGGTCTACAATGCGAAGATTGTGAGTTCAAATCCCGGTCGACCTTGGTCACCTCAATTTAGGAAAAATGAAGATTTCGTAGATAGAGGGTTATACGAAGGTCTAACAACCCTTCCACAATAAATAATGAAAAATGTTAAGGCACCTGAAGGTCAGGAGGCGAAGGCCCGGTTGGGGCTGTAGTGCCATTGTAGATAGTAGATGAAAGAAACCCTGAAGCAGTTTTACTTAATTACTGGCGAAAGCAAGGATCATATCAAAAACGCCGCCATCGCTGAACACGTCAAGGAGCATAGTTTCGAGGTCGTCTACCTGACTAAGCCAATCGATGAGTATGTCATCCCACACCTCAGGGAAAACCAAGACAAGCAACTCGTTCCGGTCACTAAGGGAGGCATGGTATTGCCCGAAGACGATGCCAAGAAGAGAAGTGCAAAGAGGACAAGACCAGATTCGAAGGTCTCTGCAAGCTGATGAAGTCGATCCTGGACAGCAAGGTCGAAAGATTCGTCGTTTTGAACCGTCTCGTACAATCGCCTTGCTACATCGTAACATAGCAGTACGATTGGTCCGCGAATATTTACAATGGAACATATGCCCAGCAAGACGCCTCTCGAAATTAACCGCGACCATTTGGCCGTCGAAACTTTCCATCAGAAGACCGATGACGACAAGAATGACAAAGACATCAAGGATTTGGTTATCCTGTTGTTCGACACCTCGCTCCTGCTGTCCGGTTTCTCATTAGACGATCCTCAAAAATACGCACCGTAAATTTACCGGATGATGAAGTCGGGACTGGTCATCGATGAAGAAGGGTCCATGGTATGGATAGATACCCCAGCTAGTGGAGAAATGCCATTCCTCGTCGATGACGGCGAGGAAGTTCGCATATGGAAGAAGTCGATTAAGTTAATCGCCCTCACTCAACTTTCCTAGTCCGTACTGAAATTTTAAGCGAATTATTGCCGCTTTGTAATGGAGTGCCAGGAGAAAAGAGGTAATCAAGAGTGCGTGCTGTTTTTGAGCAAACTATGGCATGTTTAGTGTTACGGAACCTGCAGGTCAGGAGGCCAAGGCCCGATTTGGGATGTAGCGCCATTACAGAAGTAGAAGATATTATATTCTAGTTTTCTGTTAATTTAAATTTTGTTTTCTGTTTTAAGTTATTGCAGAAGTAAAAATAAATTCAGACACTTTCGAAAGTTATTGTTACAAGTTTATTTCGTTTTTTTAACTCTAAAATATGAGCATAATCCAACGTTTGTTGCGATAACAATTGGGTCAAGGGTACCGAATTCGAGTGACCGTCTGTCCGCCTATGGGGTACAACTTATTGGGTAGCATGTTGGTCTAAAGTGCGGAGGTTGTGAGTTTAAATTCTGTTTATCGTATGATTCTTGCTCACTGCCAATAGTATATCTGGTTCACTTAATGGTGGTAAAAACTATGCAAAGGATTAGCAGCTCTTCCACAAAAACAATTTAATGTTAAGGACTCAGAAGGCTCGATGTCGGTAAGTGGAATTTCATGTTAGAAAATTATCGACTTTCTATCACTCATTCATCACCTTTCAATTCCAAAGATTTTGAAATATATTGTACCTACGAGTATCGTCCAGTGAATTGGGATTCATTCAACTCCATTTGATTTTATGTTTCTCATTTGAATATAGATATCAATTTTAAATCCATTATCTAATTTTTACGTATCATAAAATGAACACAAAC
This sequence comes from Chorisops tibialis, assembly GCA_963669355.1. Classification (NCBI taxonomy): domain Eukaryota; kingdom Metazoa; phylum Arthropoda; class Insecta; order Diptera; family Stratiomyidae; genus Chorisops; species Chorisops tibialis. The sequence continues at coordinate 22,006,063 of OY770264.1, forward strand.
AAATAAAATACCTTTGAATTGAACGAAATCAAAATGCCATTTTATTCAATAATCCCACCGACACAATCAACTAAAAGTAAAACATTCGGTCTGACATATTAAACTTTTCTCTCAAAAGACTTGTACCATAAGCTTAACCTAATGTGCTTATGACAGGTAATTTGCGTTCATTAAGTTTAACTTTGATGGTAAATTTTCGTACCTATCATTTAGTTCTATGCACGACCCCACGGTTTACAATAATTGTGGCTAGGTGGTATGTAGTCAGTTTTATGGAAAGTTACATCTCATTATGTGTACGCATACGCAGTTATGCTACAAGAACTTTATCTGAGATGAAAGTGATTTGCTAATAATATTAAAGAGGAATATGATACTGACTATTCAGACATCTGAAGTTTATTTCGAAAATAAACATTTGGAATTCGTTTAGCAATAAGGAATTGATTTGGTAAAATAAACCGATCTATGTTATATTATCTCCTATTAGTTAATGTTTCATAAATCACAAGTTATGCAAGTATTAGCTACAAATTAAATTTGGTTGAATTCTCGTAAATTTTCATTCCAAAAAATCCATTTTTTTTTCGAAGATTAAATAAGCTACAATTATTAAATTACCTCAAATTAACTTATTTCTAGAATTAAAATCTTTCTCTGCTTTTTAAAATTTGTTACTGAAATAGAAATAGTTGCTTTTTATTTGAAGATTTCCGCTCCAGAAAATCTGCGAGTTAAGTTGATCCAGTTTAGGTATGGTGATGTTATTCGTACTAAAATTTAACTGAATTATAATAATTGTTATATTCATTAGTCGTTTGACTCCCTCTTTTTGCTATTTTCTTCTCGATAGTCTTTTTTTTTAAAGATGCGATTTCGAGTCACATACAATTATAGGGTCTTAGTGAAAAGCGTGAAGTTCAAAGCTTTTTCTTTCAGAAAAATAGGTTCATCTCACAGAAGATCGTGTAATGGTGGAAAATTACAAATAAGAGAGACAGCTAGCATGTTGGTCTGCAATGCAAAGATCGGGAGTTCAAATCCCGATCGACGTACAATTTCAGCAAACTACTTTCGTGGGTATATCTGAGCCACCTCAATCTGCGAAAATGTAAAATTCATAGATAGATGGTTGTGCGACAACACTTCTACAATAACAAATAATATGTTGAGGAACCCGAAGAAGAAGAATTTATAAAAAGAGGAGTCATTTTCCGACCTGCTGTAATCTTATGAACGCTTAGGGAATAAGACTGTTCAATCGAGAAAACATTTATCGAAAACCGGTACCGATTTCAATCAAATTTTATTATCAAAGCTTGCGTTCGAATATCCCATGATATCATTAACTTCGGGCATCTTAAATAAATCGGAAAAACTTACTGGCAATAAACTCCACAAAAATATTTCGGCCATGTAACTTACGCTTAATGGTAAACCCGAAACGAAAATCGAACAAGTTTCCAAACTCCAATCATTCATGGCTGTGACGAAGCCGCCATCTAATTGCACTTGGTCGAAACTGTTGACCAGATGATACCAAATGGTTATCCGTTAAAACTTTTGGTTTCATTTTTTTTTTTCTTCTCTTTCCATATAGTTTTCAGTTTCTCTGTAACGGAGGAGGCCAGTCAAATGTTGGTGGTTTCGCGAAGAAATATGTGTCGGCAATAAAAGTCCTCCGAGAGACATAACCAAGAAAGAAAACCACTTAAAAACGAAACTCCTCTTTGCACATTCAACCATCAACTTCATTGGTCAACGATAATGTTAAACCAGATTCTGTTAATGCGATGAAATTAAGTGGAATCATCTCCTTCTTTAGGCTTGACTAATACTTCTAAGATTGGTCGTTTCATACGACACGGTCATATATCGTAAGCCTGATTGCAAAAGTTTATCCTATGTGCTTGGATATCCTGGTGTATCTGGTCATATAAGATAGATTTCCGGAGCAGACTGGACTTGGATATATCCAGTTTAAGTGCAGATTGATGTTAAGAATAGTTTTTGAGGAGCTAGATATGTATTGGTGTTATTGTAAGTTGACGCATAAAGTTCAATCCTATGTTATCCTAGAAAAAATTGCAAAGATTTTAAGGTACGAAAAAATTATGTTATCTCATTTTTTGGTGGTAAGGAACGTGCGAGGAATTTAATTTTGAAACTGAAATCACGAGATTGTGCCTAGTCTTAGCGTATATTTTTTGAGAAACTTTATGAACACAATTTTCCAAAACGGTGGCATATGCATATGGAAAGTGGAGGAAGAAGTGGGAGGAGCCTACTGGATTTGAAGTGATGATTTAAGGGCTTTCACGTTTGTGGGTTTTATAATTTTTAGCAAAATCGATAAAATAACTTTTCTGAAATTGTGGCATTTGTGCGACAGGACCTGTGGATGATGTCTTTAGTGTCATAAAGGCTGGGGACCAACTTTAGCCAACTAGGTATTACTTGGAAAATTATATTCAACCTGTGCGAATTATGTGTATATTATAACTTTAGGCTAGTGGGTAGCGTGTTGTTGGTCTGCAATGCGAAGGTCGTGAGTTCAAATCCCGATTGACGTATACTACTTGCATGGATGTATTTCGTTAACCTCAATCTGCGAAAATGTAAAATGCGTAAATAGAGGGTTTTGCGAAGGATTACCAACCCTTCCACAATTACAAAAAAATATTGAGGAACCTGAAGGCCAAGAGGCGAAAGCCTGATTTGGGCTATAGTGCCATTGAAGAAGAAAAAGGGTGGCTAGTTCATCTGTTGTAAAGAAACGTTTTCCAAGAAGTTTGAGTCTTTTCCTTACTACTGCTTCGTAGTGACATAAAATGTGTTCTGTCGTTTGTTAGCCGTTAAGACAGAGGCGGCAGATATCGGTTTGAAATGAACCCATATTATTGAAGTGGTGGCTTACTCCACTTTGGCCCGTCATGGGGCCAATCAGAGAATTGATCTCGCTCTTGCTTAGTTTTAGAATTTCCTCCACTTTGTAGATTCTATTTTCATTTTCAATCTACTATCTTAGTATTAGATTGTAGTATCCTTTGATTTTCCGCAGTATGGTTCTGGTTCTGTAAAACTTGTTTCTGCGCCGTGTTTTGCAAGGCAGTCTACCTCTTCATTTTCCTCAACCCCTGCATGTCCTAGGAGCTATATTAAATTTCCTTTTTTCGCAGTGCAATTGTGTTTTGAAGGCAATTCCAAATCAGCCTCGATCCATTTTTGATGGATGGTAGGGCTTTTAAAACTGCGTGACTACGATATACATTATTTTGTTGCGATGAGCTTTCCCTCTTAGATGTGTAGCTTCATTGCAATTAGTTCGAGCAAGTAGATTCTGGTTTCTGTACCAAGTGGTATTGAAGTCGAGTAGTTGGGACCTTTCACCCCGACTCCAGCCCCTCTGGAGTGCATGAGCCATCTGTTAGTTGATCGCTCTTTCATTTCAGGTAGCAGGGATTGCCAGACCTTGCGTTCTCTGTTTATAACTTTGATGGGAATTTCAAAGTTGATTTTTACCGACACAGTGTCCGATAATCTACGACCTCTATATTCGAGTGACTTAGAATTTTGAGGTAGCCTGTAAAATTGTTTATATTTGTTTGCCCTCTGTATGCATCAAATCAATCAAATTCCTGTTAAGACCCCCTATAGGGGCATAGGACAGAAACAACTCTCTTCCACAAGGCGCGATCCTGAGCATCGGCCTTAAGCTTTTGCCAGGACTTGTTTATTCTTCTGGCCTCCTGTTCAACTGCTCGCTTCCATGTGTTACATGGTCGACCAACCCGACGTCTTCCTTGAGGATTATAATCCAGAGCCTGTTTTGCGATATTTTGCTCTGGTTTCCTCAAAGTATGACCGATCCACTGCCACTTCCGCCGTTGAATCTCAATACCTATTTTAGTCTGGCCAGTTGTACTCCAAAGTTCGTCGTTGGAGATCACTTCTGGCCAGAATATTCCTAAAATGCGCCGGAGGCATTGGTTTACGAAAGTCTGTAGTTTCTTCGTAAGTCGAACGGTCACTTTCCACGTAGTACAACCATACATCAACACAGATTTGGCGCATGCGTCAAAAACTCGCAGCTTCGTGCGAAGGGAGATCTCTCTTAACCTCCAGAAAGGGGAAAGGATACCGAAGGCCTGACGAGCTTTATTTAGCCGAGCCTCAATATCCTTTTCGGCGCCGCCGTCCATGCTGACAATGCTTCCAAGATAGCAAAAATCTTGCACCTCTTCCACATCCTGTCCGTTAAGAACAATCGGTGTGTTTGCGTTCGAACCCATGTGCATGTACTTGGTTTTACGCACATTTATTTTCAGTCCCGCCTCTTTGCATTTAGAATGCAACGAGCGAACATTTGACTCTAAGTCCGAACGGGTATGTGCAAGCAAACACACGTCATCAGCATAATCAAGGTGACTTAAGATGTTAAATATTCTCCATTGAAGACCTTTACCTTCCCGACCTTCCAGTGCAGCTTTCAAGATGTCATTTATTACCACCAGAAACAGGGCTGGTGATAATATGCAGCCTTTTCTGACACCCGTTCGCACAGGGAAGCTCTCGGACAGCTCTCCTCTATGCAAGACGTGACACCTTGCATCTTCGCTTAACGCTGTGGAAAGCCTTCTCGAAGTCCACAAACATGAGATGTAGTGGCGAACCCATTTCGGCTGACTGCTCTAATATTATCCGTAGGGTATTTGTGTGGTCGGTACAAGACGACCCTTTACGGAATCCATCCTGATAAACTTCGAGAGTGCTCTCGACGACACCACTAATTCTATTGAGAATAACCTTAGCCATAATTTTTGATACGGCAGTAAGTAGACATATACCACGCCAATTGCCACAATCCCGAAGATCGCCCTTCTTTGGAATTTTTACAATGAAGCCCTCCTTTCATTCAGTCGGATATCTTCCCTCACTCCACACCTTAGTGAAGAGTGGGAGGAGTATATCGGCTGTGATTTCCGGGTCCGCTTTGAGGAGTTCGGTTGGTAGTCCGTCTATACCTGGAGCTTTCCTTCCCGCCATTGACCGAATGGCGGAAACTATCTCTTCCTTATCTGGGGGATCGTCCCTAATAGAGGATTATTGCGGTTGGATGTTAGGAAGTTGTTCTGTTTCCGGAATATCTTCATCTGACAAGATGTTTAAAATATCAGACAAGTATTCCTTCCATCGTCGCAACTGGTGTTCACTCATATTAAGGAGAGTTCCGTTGACATCTCTCACCAGGTGGTTGGCGGTGAAATTCCTGTTCGTCAACTGTTCCATGATTTTGAAAAGTGAACCCATATCCCCTAGGTAAGCCGCAGATTCTGCCTTGTTTGCCAGATCTTCAATGGCCTTTCTCTTGTCGCGTCTAACAGCCCTCTTAAGCTGTATATGAGCATCGCGTTAGTTCTGCCTCAAGTCCGGCGTTCGTTGGTTGACATCGGGTTGAGAGATGATTGCCAATTTGGCTTTTTTCCGATTGTCAACCTTGTCCCATGTGTCTTGCGACATCCAGGGTTTCTCACCGCTTTGCGCATATCCCACAGATTCTTCAGCACTAGTTAGAAAAGTGTTTCTGGTTGCCTCCCAATTGGCGTCCAGTGTGCGCATTTCATGTTCACCCAATGTGGATGACTTTTCGCGTAGAATGGTGGTGTATTCGCGTTTTTTGTTGGGATCTCTAAGTTTATCCACATTAAGCTTACGCTTCATTTGAAGAATTTGTGATCGTTGGATAGCTGCTGTACACAATCTCAAGCAGGCAACCATCAAGTGGTGATCGCTCCCCACGTCAGCTCCACGTTTCGCTCGCACATCGAGGAGACATCTTCTCCATCGGCGACTTATAGCCAAATGGTCGATCTGGTTCTGAGTAACAGTATGCATAACACCTCTTTAAGTTTTTTTTGATTCGGTAAGGTATTAGAGGGATGCTTAGGAGTATTAACATTGCTGCAATAGAAGAGCTTTTCATTGAGCCTGTGATACTAATACAAACAAGTTTTAAAATTTTTTATAGCGTTAGCAGTGCCTTTTGTTGTAATATTTTAGTCGACCAGACTGTTGATCTGATCCAGTAGATTGTCAACAATCTTTTGCAGGCCAAAAACGCCTTTATTGATTAGGTATAAGTTCATTCGATATGTTTGTTTCAGTTGAGTTTGTTATAAATTATAACGCCTAGATATGAGGCTTCCGTGGCGTAGTGGGCAGCGTGCTTGCTTCTCAGTCAATAGGTCGTGGGTTCGATTCCCACTCCAGACGGGATTTTCTTAAGCGCAAATTTTTCAGTTGCTACTGGTGATAAAAAATTATTCGCAATAAAATAGAGAAACGGTGTAAAAGTGAAACAGTTCCACTTCAAGAAGGCCTAGATACTCAGTAGATGGTTTCTGTTCGCTTTCTATCATTCAGTCCCCAATAACATCTGCAAATAGTTGTCAGTAAGCAGCCAGTACAACTGAGCAGTATACCAGCTTCTCCACTCGCTACGGTCGTTCTCACTCCCCTTCCCCAACCTTCCCAATCCCATTCCTTCCCTCCATGACTGTGTTTGTGCATTGCACATAAAGGCAGAAGTTGCAAGTAACACTGGTCATTCTGTAAAAAAAAAAAATATTTGACCTCATTCGAGAAGGGTAATAATGTTTTATAGAACGAGGTGTTAAGTCAATTTTTCTTCTGTTCGTAAATGGTACAATCTCTCTCTTACTTAGATTGATGTTCAAGTTCTTAGACTGAAGCCATTCTTACCACTAAGACAACTTTTACCCTTTCCGATATTGTCACGTTATGTTTGGCCGTAATGATAATGGCGATATCATCGGGATATCCTAGTAAATCGTATCCTTGTTCCTTTGGACGGTCCAGGAATTCATCGATAACAATTAACCACAGAAGTGGAAATAGTACCCCTCCCTGCGGACAGCGCTACAGGTCTGGCCGTCAATGTGCTATCACGTAGATCTATGTTTTTCATTGTGCTCTTTAGTATGGCGTATATACAATTTATCGAGGCTGATTTTACATCATTTTTTCTTGCTGCCGCTATTATTGCATCGTGAGAAGTATTGTCAAATGCTCCTTCTCAATCTGGGAATGCGCAAAGGGAAATTTCATTGTGGACAACCGCCTTTCCACTCTGTCTTACTAGACCGTAAAGGCCTGATTCTTTGCATTTGCATTTCTGTTAGGCAGGTTGGTTCTTACTGACCTTGTTAGGCCCTGTTCTTATGTGAAGACAATTAATTTCTCGATTATCTTGGCGACGAAGTAGGTAAGAATTATGGGGCAATGTAACTTAGGCTAATCAATGGAATTTGATTGTAATCAATGGAACGATTCCGAGCCTTTAGTACAAAGACCAAATTCGCTTTCCTCTAGATTTTTGAGATATATCCCCTTATAAGACTGGCTTCAAGGATCCTTACCACTATTGGCATTATGATCTCTAACCCCTTCTGTAGTAACGGGGAATATTTTATCTAGTCCAACAAATTTGTAATGGTTAAAGGTATTAATCGCACGTCTGATATTTTCCAAAGTGAAGATTTTGCAAGCAATGGCATTGTATCGGAGTTTAACGATTAGTCCATTCCTCTACCTCGAAATCTTCATTGTTAATGATGTTGCAGCCTGTCAAGTGTGTCGCCAATTTCACTTCAACCATTTCTATTCCACTTTATGTTAAGGATCCATTTGGTCTCTCTAATTTGGTGGTCACACAGTCGCTGGTTTACCAGCCGCTAGCCGCTGTTGCAGAGGAAAACATTACTGCTGTGAGGAAAATGATTGAAGAAAACAGACAAATAACCTACGAGCGGTTTTAGCAGCGGCTAGTGAATTTGAGAACGTTATATTAGGTTGTTTCTAATGAAATGGCGACTTTCGCGATAAAGTGAAGTTAGTTGTGATTTATATATCTCAAACTGCCGCCAGGTGGCTCTGGTAGTAATGAATACTGATGTATAAATACTCTTACATTTGGTCATGATATCATTTCAGTTTTACTCTTCATTGAGATCGGAGAGAAAAAAATAAAAATAACATGGAATCGAGTCAAAAACGGTTACTTTTTCTTTACGAGTTCAAACTTGGCCATAACGCAAGGGAGGCAACCAAAAACATCAACAGGGCTCTTGGAGCTGACAGAGTAAGCAAACGAGCCACACAGCGATGGTTCGAAAAATTCCGATTAGGAGATATGACTCTTCCAACTGAGCCATGTGGTCACCCAGGACCATCGATAGACAAAGACAAGCTGCTACTGGTGGAGTCTGACTCATGCCAAACGGCAAGGGATATTGCAGTAAAACTGGGTGTACACTATTCGACAGTTTCCCGGCACTTGAAACAGCTTTGAAAAGTCAAAAAGCTTGATAAGTGGGTTTCGCATGAGCTTACTGAGCAAAACATGGCGCGGACTAACGGGCAAAAAATTAAACGAGTTGCAGTATGCGACTCTTCATCATCCACCATATTTATCAGACTTCTCGCCAACTGATTACCACTTTTTTAAACATTTGGATCACTTTTTGGCGGAGAAACAATTTAAAAATGATGCAGCCATCCAAAATGCCTTCGAGGAATTTGTTCAGTCTAGAAAGTCGGACTACTACATATCTAAATGAAGTCTATCTAAACAGATATGGCTATGATCTGAAAGAAAAGTTTCTTTGGACAGGAGTCAATTTTCCCACTTCTCAACCAGGCAAGAGGTTGTTATGGTAAGGTCAAATATTTCACAGACTTAGGGTTTTTTTTATTAAATTCTTTGAAACATGAAAGTACTATTATAACTTAGAGATCCAAATAATATTAAGCCCTTAACCTCCGAAAATGGGGTTAAAGAGTTCTTCAAATAAAAAAACTGTGCACATTATGTAGCTGAGTACATTTTGGCGAGATGAGTTTATCAACGTCTGTTGCTTATAGGAATCTTGACCATATTTATAGATCCTCGTAATAAGGTGGAAACCCTTGGACATTGCAACCTATCTTTCAGAATCCTTTATATTTTAATAACACACTAAGAACAGAATACATTTCTCCTAAAGTTTTTACATACCTTTATGACTTGAGTTACATAAAAGATGCGTAGAATTAGTCTGTTTTGAATCACGCCTATCGAAGAGCATCAGATAAAAAAATTCTTTTTGATTAACATTTTACCACTTTAGATCCACTGCCAATTTGGAGATATAGCACAGCCAACAATTGTGGCAGGCGGGAGAACCAGCTTTATAAATTCTGGTAGCTCTACGAAGATTAGCGGTTAGATATAGTATGTGACTCGGAATTGTCTTTTGATAAATCAAAGTTATTGTAATTTATATTGTTAAAGCTTAGATTTTAAGATAGCTTTAATTGTAATGTTAATCAATGTAGATATTTTTATTGTATTATAATTTAGGTAGCATTAAACAAATCGTTTAGATTAAGGTAGAATAATAGTTGTAAGTAAACATTGTGACAAAAAGGTAACAGCAATTTGTAAATAAAATTATTCTGGGGAATTTTTCGTTCCTTAATTATTATCTCAAAAATTAGCGCGGTCTGTTAATTAGTTTGTTTACAGTAGCTGGCTGAATGGGTGCACCTCAGTAGTCCACGGCGATTTCTGTTTTATGTCCTCCACCGAACCCAAACCCAATCAATGTTGAGTTTTCAAAACCAATTTTTTCTGAACAAATAAAAAAACCGGCGAAATTTAAATGTAAATTTAAAAAAAAAACGGAAAAATGCGAGAACGCTCATAATAAAAAGAAATAAAATTTAAACTTAGCCCTAGATGCCAGTAAGTAGTTTGCCAAATATTTAACAATCTTAGGTTTATTGGATTAGCTAGAACTTAAATTATTGATTGGCAAAAAGAAAACAGTTTAAAATTAAAACTTAAACTTGGTAGCTTGCATGCACGACTTGTGACCGGCCCGGATTTCGATTTCAGGTATATCCTTATATATACATATAATATTTTGTTTTTACAAATATTATTACTACTATTATTTTTTTTAGGATTTGACTAGAGTACAAATATTGCAATTCCACCACGCACGGGAGTAGATATGCACGTGTGACTCAAGGTCAACGTCTTCCACTTTTTTCTCTATTTTATTCTGTATTTTATGAACAAGTACAAGTACTAAAATACTTTCAGATCAAAAAAAAACAAAAAACATAAATAAATAAATAAAATAAAACGCCCTAAGCATCTGGAAAAGGTTTTAAAGGGTTCCCCATATAAACGGTGCAAATTAAGTGGATGGTTATATTTTGGCAGAGTAGCTTTGTCAGCATTCAAGGCACAGTAGTAGAAAAATCACCTAGCATCCGGATGGCCTGGGCTCGATCCCAGACATATAGAATTTTTATTACAATTATTAGTACTATTTTTATACTCTATATGAAATCTGAGATTATATTGCGTTTGCCTTACCGTTTGTAACACTAAGAAATAATGCTCGCACAGAGCCGCCAAGGGTACAGAAATATTTGTTGTCGCTCAAAAACCTCGATTCCGATCGTCTGTCTATCTATCTGTCCGTCTGTCTACAACATAACTCTCGAGCGCTTTGAATTATCGAGCTAAAATTGGTTGTCTGTAATTTTTAGCAAAAAATTAACTTTAAATTCATGAACGGGCTACATCACCCCACTCCTTCTACCAGCTCCCATACCAATTTCGTGAAATTTCGAAATTTAAAAAAAAACTATTTTTCTTCGAAATTAGTTAAGGTATCAACTTGAGATTTAGTTCAGAGTATATTGATGCAAATGTCATTAACAGCACAAAATATTTATCCGACCCCCTCATTCCTTCTACCCCCATACAAATGTACAATTTTCGAAAATGCACTTTTTTGATTTTCATTGAAACTTGCAAAGATAAATGAGCAAATTTTTATCAGTGTTAATTTAATTATAATTGTAATCAATCTCTCATCAGAATTCTACCCCCTCCCCTACAAATTTCACGAAATTTCGAAATTTCAATTAAATTATTTTTCTTCGAAACTGTTAAAGCTATCGGCTTGAAATTTTGTTGAAAGAATACAAATAGAAAAACCATTATGGCAAGAACTTTCGTTTTGATCCGTAAACTCCTTCTACCTCCTCCCATTCCTGTGCATAATTTTGGTAAATGTATTATATTCATTTCTATTAAAACTAGAATATGAATAAACTTAAAATTTCGTCAGAATTTTTCCCTTAATAATTGCAATAAATACTAGCAAAATTATCAGCCTCGCTGCACTCTATCTACTCCCTACCATACAAATTTATATTATAATTTTAATAAAAAATCTTCTCTTTCGAACATATGAGAGCTATCGACTTTGAAGTTGAAACAATGCATGGTAATAAGGATGTTGATAAATAGTTTCAAAATTATCCACTTTCTCTACCACCTGCCATACAAATGCCCCAAATTTAGGAAAACTATGTCCAATTTCTTTGAAAATAATAAAACTACAAATTTTAAATTCAGCACGAAACATTTTGCATGCAACGTTGTATGTACAAAAATTACAAATCTCCCGCCCCCTTGCTTCTATCACCATACAGAAGTCACAATACCTAATCTGAGAATGTACGGCGCTGCTGGTGGTCCGCCGGCTGCAATCCTTGAGTCAATTAGAAATTGTACACAGGCAGAGCCAAATCTTTCGTCAATATTCGCTGCAGTGTGTGAAATTTTTTAAATAAAATAGCAACAAGCAGTTCCGCGACCAAGGTAATTATTACTAAGAGTAAGAAGGAAACACTTTAAAAATAAATCTTTCCATAATTAGCTTGTTTTCAGTATTTTCCGCAATCCTCGTATATATGCCACTGGGTGCTTCTTTGTAGAAAAATTTCTACGGCTAAAAAATTGAAGTTGTTTCATTTTTATTTATCTTTTTTCCCTATACATAGTTCTTTCCTTCAAATGTAAGTTTTATCATATTACGCGTTGGTAAGTTGAAAAATTTTCTTTCGTACTTTGCGAGTAACCATCCAAAGGACGCAATTACTTCCACTTTCTGAGACCGTAAGAAAAGAAAATTTCTGTCCTTCTAAGTGGATTTTATTGTAATTCCTGTAACAACAAAAAAAGAAAAAAAAAAACGAAGCAAAAACTTTTCTTGGCTTCTTGATACACTCTCGTGAAATTCGCTTAATCCTTCGTACAGGACGTTGGTTGGCTCTAAGATGGCAGAACGGCAATAGGTGCCATGAGATGAAGGTCCTATAATAGAATTTACCAACGCAAAGTTTCACAAGGCAATTGTTATTTATAAAAGAAAGTTCACAAAAAAAAAAAAAACGCCACTTTTTTCCCTCTTACTTCTGTTATTGCGATTTTTGGTCCACATCCGGCTCTTGATTTTCTTCAGTAAAATTAACATGTTTCCAGTGGTTGAACCGCAAGACCTTTGACTTGAACTTTTACTTTTACCGCTGTTTGTTAGAAATGGCGTCAGATTGTATTTAGCTTAACTTCCATCCGCACAGGAATCATAAAAAAATAAACTCAGTATATTGTCTAGTGCAAGGATGGTGCCACTCCCAGATTAAACTTTTCTAAAAAAAAAAAAAAGTTTTCTTATATATTTACCACGAAAGTTATATGTTGGGTCCGTTTTGTTATGCGACACCTCTATAAGGCAACATAATTATGGGGCATCATAGCGTGTAGGGAGAGAGCAATAAGACTGCAAAGTTTCAGCAAACTTAACGCGTAATGCCGTCAGTCAATTAATTAAGTGGTTGACAAATTGCTGACGTGTTTGTTTTGATTGATTAACTTTGCACGCTAACTTTCACACTAAACGTCTAGCTATAAGATGTTAACGCTATGATCCTGGAAGATTGAAGAGAATGGATGAGATTTGTCTTCAGATACTTTACTAGTGAAATCCATATGTTTCATTCATTAGTTTTGGGATTTAAATGCCTCGTTTGTGTTACCGAGCTAAAGACAGTTTGTTAAAAGATTACCTTAATAATAATATCTGCCAATAGTCCGGATAGAATTTTGCTATTCTGCCCGCGGTATAGGAATATTACAGAGAGAGAGATTTACGTAGTTAGCCACCTCCTAATAAGAAATTTTGATAAGAGTGTTTAGAGTAATGGAGAGAGTTGCTTTGGCTACTCTAGATGAAATCTGAGAGTATATTATGAGCTAGGGTGTAGCCTAGTTGGTAGAGTGTTGGTCTTATAATGCGAGGCTTCCGTGGCGTAGTTGGCAGCGTGCTTGTTTCTCAGTCAATAGGCCATGGGTTCGATTCCCACTCCAGACGGGATTTTTTTAAGCGCAAATTTTTCAGTTGCTACTGGTGATAAAAAATTATTCGCAATAAAATGGGGAAACGGTGTAAAAGTGAAACAGTTCCACTTCAAGAAGGCCTAGATACTCAGTAGATGGTTTCTGTTCGCTTTCTATCATTCAGTCCCCCGTAACATCTGCAAATATATGTCAGTAGCAGCCAGTACAACTGAGCAATATACCAGCTTCTCCATTCGCTACGGTCGTTCTCACTCCCCTTCCCCAACCTTTCCCAATCCCATTCCTTCCCTCCATGACTGTGTTTGTGCATTGCACCTAAAGGCCGAAATTGCCTATAACACAGGTCATTCTGTAAAAAAAAAAAAGGTCGTGAGTCCAAATCCCGATCGACGCAGTATATAATTCCAGCATATTGCCTGCTTGGATATACCTTGGTCACCTCAATCTACGAAAACGAAAAATTTGTAGAAAGAGGGTTATGCGAAGGGCTAACAAACCTTCGACAATAAGTAATGAAAAATGTTAAGGAACCTGAATGTCAGGAGGCCAAGGTCCAATTTGGGCTGTAGCGCCATTGTAGAAGAAGAAGATATTATATTTGCCTTACCGTTTATAACGCACAGAGTCGCCAAGGGTACAGAAATGTTTGTTGTCGCTCGAAAACCTCGATTCTGAGTGACCGTCTGTCTGTCCGTCTGTTTACAACATAGCTCTCGAAAGCTTTGACCGATCGTGCTGAAATTTTTCATATATAGTTTTTAGCAAAAAAGTAACTTTAAGTTCGTGAACGGGACACATCCCCTACTCCTTCTACAACAAATTTCATAAAATTTCGGAATTTCAGGCAATTGATTATTCTCCGAAACCATTTCAGCTATTGACTTGAAAATTAGGTCATAGTATAATGATATAAATATCATTGACGTTAAGAAATATTGATCTGATACCTTAACTCTTTCTACCCCCCTCTCATACAAATGCACAATTTTCAAAAATGCATTTATTTGGTTTGCACTGCACCTAGCACAGCTAAAAAAACCAATTTTTGACATAATAAATTTTATTACAATTGCAACCAATTTTGGAAAAACTATCATATACTATATTCTACCCTCTCCCATACAAATTTCACGAAATTTCAGAAATTTAACTAAATTACTCTTCTCCAAAACCGTCAAAGCTATCAACTTTAAATTTTGAGAAAAGTATATTATTACAAATATCTTTGAAGTCAAAAAAATTAGTTTTCATTCGAATACACCTTCCACTCCCTCCTATACAAATAAACAATTTTGGTAAGTGCATTTAATTGATTTTTATTGAAACTAGAAAAAGTACAAACTTAAAATTTTCACAGAATTTGTCCCTTAATAATTCAATAAATGCTAAAAATATATGAAGTTCGCTTAACTCCTTTTACCACCTTCCATACAAATTTTTGTATTAAAAATTCAAGAAAAGTTTTTCTCTTTCGAATATATGAGTAACAAAGCAATGTGATTAGGATTGGTTGATAAGCACTTTCTCTGCCACCTCCCATACAAATGCCAGAAACTCAGACCAAAATTACTCAATTTCCTCGGAAATTATGATAGCTACAGTCTTTAAATTCAGCATGAAACATTTTGTCAGTCTTTAAATTCAGCATGAAACATTTTGTATACTACGTTCGGTGCTATATACAAAAATTACAAACCTCCCCTCTCTGCTTTTACCACCTCCTATACAAAAGTCACAATTCACTATTCGAAAGAATTTGATATGACATATTTTCCGGTACAATGAACTCGTTCCTGTTTCAGCTAGAGGACCATATAATTCTGTTATGTTTTTTAAATAACAATCGCAAATAAAGTAACGGTGGCTGGATGGATATAGATAAGGTATGCATCTGATCAGCGCCATTGTAACTATCACATACCCATCAATTGTGCTCATCATACGTAGTAACCACCGGATATTGGTCTTGTTCGTCAGTACTTGGCCTGCTAAAGTGCGACTGCTAATGAAACAGAAAAATTTTAGCACAATAATTTGGCTTTCCAGATTAGGCGATGTGTAAACAACTCATCTTCGAAAATACTGGACTTGTTTCGAAACCTGAAGCGGCGTCTTGGACTGGATTGATTCAACGGCAACGACCACGCAAATGAAAAATGGACTACTCCTTGGAAGACAATGTATGTAAGTCTCTACTACACAATTCATTCCCATCATTGGATAGCATGAAAAAAAAATAAAATTATATATGAACTGGTAATACACAAGTAATGCTTCCACTGCTTCCTAAGAATGCTTCTGCAACGCATTATTATACCTTATTTTCCCGCTGGGTTGTTTAATAAGGTGGTTGAAGGGGTGATTGGATCCGAA
This sequence comes from Chorisops tibialis, assembly GCA_963669355.1. Classification (NCBI taxonomy): domain Eukaryota; kingdom Metazoa; phylum Arthropoda; class Insecta; order Diptera; family Stratiomyidae; genus Chorisops; species Chorisops tibialis. Next base: position 22,021,721 of record OY770264.1, read on the forward strand.
TACATTTTATAGGACAGACTGAAATTAACATAATTGCAATATATTACAAAGCTAAAATTAATACCAATAAGTCGACTGATTGCGAAAAATACAACATTTTTTATGTGAGGATATATGTAGAAGGAGTGACGCAATTTTTCTCATTCACCAGCTTGATACTGTTGACCGAATTTTAATTGTACATTTGAATTCTTGATATTTTTGTTCATAAAATTGTTAATTTCTGTATTCGGTAATAGTTTTCAAAATTTACAAATTTTCTCGTTCATACTGAATCTAATTTCAAATTTTGACACTGCTATCATTTCAATATCATACAATATTTTCTTAGTATGCAGTATGAAACACGTTTACCGAAATTCAGTTAAAAATTTGATTTTCAAATTTCATAACGAAATGAGCGTAAAATTGTTTTGAAATGTTTTTCGCCACTTCAATATTATGTAAAGGAATTTAGAGTGACACGTTAGGCGACATATACGAATTCAAAATGTACTCCTTATGCCAAGGGCAAACCTTGATAGATCAAAGGACATGAAAGCTTAAATTATTTCTACAGTCGTCTCGTTCTTGTAAATCAGACAACTCCAGAAAAGGAATCTCAGTGATGAAAATGCCGAAAGAAAATGTTGCCGACCATGAGGCACGCTCTTCCCGGCGAGACAAAATCCATCCATCCTAAGACTATTTATAGGATAAGTACCTTGGGTATAGTGGGTAATAGGAGTGTAGGGTGAAGTTGCCTGTTCTCAGCTTCTAAGCAAAATAAAGGAAGAAAAAGAAATAAAAGCTTGAGCTAAGTACTCGTGCAAATATAAACGCTATTTCGTGGAGTTTATACTTACTTCCTTTTTTTGTGAAATTTGTTTTTTTTCTGTTTGGGAAAGAAAACACGCCAAGTGCATGGTGTGAATTTTTAATGGAGCTACCTACATTGCGGAGGTTAACTTATCTTTGTTAAGTGTGGGTGTATGGGTATGTGTGTGCAGATTATTCTTGAAAATTTTTTTTTAAGTCGGATGTACACAGTTACTTTTAGGTGTTCCGTTTGTTTGTTTGTGGTTCGAGGACTTCTCTCGTTAGGTTTTGCAATTACTGATGAAAGATGGCGTAGTCATGGGCGTTCTAAAGATGTATTACTTCCTTCCTTGCATTTAATGATATTGTAGGTGGTCTTTTTCAATGAGTTCATGAGGATCTCATTTTCATCCGATTAATTAGTACTTTTAAAATTTTTATTCTTATACTCTAGATGAAATCTAAAAGAATTTTACAATACTTGCTCTAACGTGTGTACCGCTAATAAATAAGGCTTAAACAGATTCATCAATGGTATATAAATGTTGTCTGACAAGAGTTGCCTCTTGTTTAATGAAAGCTCTTCTTTCGTAGATGCTTAGCGTCTCATTTGAGAAAATTTCGATGGAATCATTTCAGCTAGGGCACAGGCGGCATAGTTCGATATTGTTTGGGAACCGCTGATTGCTCTTATCGCGCAGAGATTATACGTTAATGACAGCTTCCTCTTTGTTTCTTTGCTCGCTAGCGCCGCTACCCGAATTGGATCTGCATATAGGAGAACAGAGTTCATCATATTGCAGTCAAACCATCAGATCCAAAGAAGCAATTGAATATCTAGGAGTTCACTTGGACTTCGCGAGCAAAAAGGCGTTTCAAATGCAGGCAGCCCTTTTTCGAATACTGCCAAACTTGGATTTGCTAGAAGGTCTCCGAGTTAAGGTTTACAAATATCTCCTTAGCACTCTCCAGAGATCTTGCAATGATATCTATATCGTCGGTATATGCTACGAGTTGTGTGGATTTGAAGCAAATTAATCCCTTGGTGTCAACGGGAAGTTTCGGAAAAACATATTCGAGTGTCAAGTTGAAAAGCATTCGTGCGAGGCCGTCACCTTTTTTAAGGCCGTTTTCTGTTTTAAAACTGGAACTTTTCTACTCTAACTTGTGACAAAGATTCGGTCATTGTAATTCTTGTAAGCCAAACTAGTTTCCGTGGGACTCCAAACTATAACATGATTTTATACAGTACGTGCCTGTTGATACTGTCGTATGCTTTCGTGAAGTCAGCAAATATCTGGTGCATATCAATATTATATTCCCAGCACTTTTCGAGCAACTGTTTAATTGAGAATATCTGGTCCGTGGTCGATCGTCCAGCTTTAAATTCGCCTTGGTTTTCACCAAGTACCTTGTCAGCATAGGGGTTAATTCTCTTTTCCAGAATTTTCGTCAAGATCTTATAAGACGTACACAACAGAGATATTCCTCGGTAGTTTCTGCAGCAGAGTTTGTCACCTTTCTTGTAAATTGGACATATGATGCCAATCTTCTGGAAGTGTTTCCTGCGTCCATATGTTTGTGACTAATCTATGTAGGAGATGCGCTATGCAGGTTTCGCCGGCTTTGAGAAGCTCAGCTGGCATTTGATCAGTGCCCGGCGCTTTGTTGTTTGGGTGGTTCCTCAGGGCTGTTTTTACTTCTTCGAGTGTCGGAGGACTCAAAACGGATCCTTCGTCAGTCAGTTGTTACATCAGTTATATCTGCTAATGTGTCTGCTGCTGCTGTTTATGCGGAAGAGTTGAGAATTACCTTAGCCATATTTTCGATACGGTAGTAACTAAACATATACTTCGCCAATGCGCTGTAATCCCAAAGATGGCACCCATGTTCGAGATTTTGCTAATAAAAATTCAAAACACGAAAACGTTGGTTCTACATCCGAAACTAAACAAACGGCACGGAAGGACCGAGTGCATAGAGGCAGCTGTTTGTACTTGATTCACTGGGGAAAATACTAGAACGCTTAATTCAGATTAGAACAACATCTATAAGAAAGTAGGAACATTTCAGAAAATCATTATGGATTCTGCAATGGGCACTCGCAATAAGAGACGTAATAAACATTGCTGAGAAAGTTATGGAAAGCTACAGTTGGAAGAATGGTTCTAAATATTACTGCACTATAATAAAAACTGGGTATCATGGCCGCATAAAACGAATGCTCTGCTAAAATAGATACTCCACCAAACCTCCTGCGAATCTGATAAATAGAATATTATTAAATGATACCGAAGAAGGAGTGAAGAGATATAACATATTATGTGGAGACCCACACGGCTCAGTAATAGGACTATAATTTTGGAATGTACAATATGATGACATCTTACGACTTCCAGTACCAAGAGATTTATTTATTTATTTGGGCTCTTGAACAAAAAGATTACAACTTCAATTAAACAAAAGCGGAAAATAAAAGAATAGCAAAGAGGAAAATTTAAACTTTGAAGATGATAGTTTATAATATACGCTAAGAAATAAATAAATAGTAAAGATAAAAATTTAAACATTAAATAATGATAGATTTAACTCTATTCTTAAATAATCAAAAAGAAGAAGCTAAAGAACCAAATTGGAGTCGGTCATGGTTCCTTTGCATTCTTAACATCGGAGAGTGATGGTATACATCGAGAGAGGCTCGTGGAGGATTGAAGATGTCTGAATTCCTTATTGAGACCTATTCCTAGTCTAAAGTTCAGGTCGTCACATTGAGCAGGTAGTTGCACAGCTTGAAGAGGAAGCAAGCATCGAGGAAGGTCCACCTTAAATGCAGTGGCTGTAGGTGAAGTACTTCAAGTCTGTCATTGTAGTCGATATGAGGCTTCCTTAATCTGTAGAAAAGGGTTCGAGTGAATCTACGCTGAACAGATTCGATGGTCCGAACATGGCAAGAATGGTGTGGGTTCCAGACGGTGGCACAGTATTCCTAAATACTACGGACGAGTGTGGAAAATAGGAGAGCAGCTGTTCCTGGACGATTATACTGGACGGTCGTGCGAAGGACGAAGCCAGCAAGTCTGTATGCGTTATTAGTAATCTCGGAGAAATGATTGACGAATTTAAGTTTACGATCAAAGACCACTCCTAGATCCTTTATTATGGTTACTGCTGTAAGGATGGATCCATTAATAGAGTAAGAGAGTACAGAGGAGGTAGTCTTATACGAGCATTACATAGTAAAACACTTTTCTATGTTCAAAAAGGTATCGTTGTTTGAACACCAACGAGAGACAGCAGACAAATCAGCCTGGAGAATCATGCCATCAGAAACGGAGGAAATTTCCCGGAACAGTTTGAGGTCATCAGCGAATAAGAGACAGTTCAAAGATACAAATTGGGGCAAATCATTTATGAAGAGGGTAAATAATAGAGGACCAAGGATCGATCCCTGCGGGACACCAGAGTTAGCAAGAAACTCAGTAGAGAAGTATCCGCTGAACGTAATTCGGAGACGATGGTCCGTACGGTGCGAACTGAACCAGTTCAGGAGAGAGCCAGAGACACCGTACCTTTCAAGTTTTGAGATTAGAATTTTACATTTAACAGTGTCGAAAGCTTTTGAAAAATCGGTATATATGACTTGGATAGTATTATGACGATCTAAGGATTAAGCAACGAAATTAGTAAATTCACATAAATTAGTAGAAGTAGATCTACCTTTCACGAACTCATGTTGGGCTGGTGATATCAAGTGATAAAGTTTTTTCCCATATAACAGTATGAACTAATCTTTCAAAAACCTTTCCGAAACAGTTCAGGGTGGAAATCGGGCGATAGTTCAAGACATTTTCGGTATCTCCTTTCTTTAAAATGGGTACAATGTTAGCTAACTTCCAGCATGCAGGAAACGAGCCTTCTTCAAGACACTTATTGAACAAAATAGATAGTGGCACTGAGAACTCCGAGGAGAGAGCTTTCACAAAAAGGTTCGGGATCCCATCCGGTCCGCCACCGATTTTTAAATCTGGAGAATTGATGATTGATATAAAGTCCTTCTCACTAATGGATATCTCAGAAATCAACTCCTCGGGTGGGATGAAGAAGTCATAAGACCGATCGTTACTCGAGTGGCTTAACACAGAGGAAAAGTATTTGGCAAAAAGCTCACACATTTCTTGTGGAGAGGTAGTGGCAGTATCACCAAACTTAAGTTGTGAAGGAAAAAATTGTTTATTTCTACGCTTTCTAACATGCGACCAAAACTGTTTGGTTTCATTGCGCAACAGTGCCGCCTCAAGCTGAGAAATACATGCAGAGAAAGCCTTCTTGATGTCTGATTTGACCCGCTTACGCTGAAGGGAATAATTTGAATGAAACTCTAACCAATAAATTGTGCAAAGCTTCAAGAACAATTATCACAACGTTTTTTCCGATAAAGTCCTCATGAACCATGTACATACTCGTTACTATAGTTTTTACCTCATCAGTACTACTTTTATGCTCAATGACACTTGCGCTAATAACGGTGATTTCCAGAAAAACCTAACACCAGATAATGATTCAATGTAAGCTTCCATCCCTTGTGATTTAATGATACCAAACTCCACCCTCTACGGCTACTAGTAATGACCCCACTCTCCTGCTTTATTGCAATTCAAACTTGTTTTCGTAAATTCATACATATATACTCGTAGTTAGTGGTTCCATTTTTTTAACAAACAAAAACAGACCATAAATTGTTAGCATCATCTCATCTTTTCGTAAAAATCAGTACAATCAAAAACAACATTTCGACCCAAAAATCAAAAGGATAATGGACCAAAGTTTCAAACCATTTTCAATTTCATGCACGCAAGATTCATCTGACTTCGTTAAATTTACCGAAGTTTACCGAGCACGAATTCATCGCGTTCATTTTGAGCGCATATACAAAAAACTCACACTATCGCAGTTGCGGTTCAATCAAATCCTCTTATAGTACTGAGTCCTGACGTCTCGACGAAGTCGGCTTTGGATTGCATCCCCGATAGAATGCCGGGTCGAAAGCGTGGTGCTGCTGATGATGGTGGAGGTGGTGGTTGTAGTGAGCGTGAATTTCAGTCTGCTGCTACTGCTGTCGTTGGTTCTGGTTGAATCCTTGTCCTAGAAGGTGATTGTAAACAGTTCTTCGGTGACTATCAGTCGCATTTGGTAGTCGGCCGTAGTCGGATTATAATTCTGTTCGGGACATTTTACGCGTTACGAATTGAATTTTTGAAGCGAGTATAGCATTTAGGACTAGTGATGTTTTGCAATTAACGTGTTTATCGGGGTGATAGGATTTTTTTCCGATTTAATCAATCATTTCAATTTTCCGATTAAGTGTCTTCCATAAATTTTCCAAAGTATATCATTCCGTGACTTTTGGATTTAAGTTTGTCTCCTCAAATGTATTACCTGTTCCGAACGAGTCGGTAAATTCAAAAAGTTATTTTATATGTGATGCGATATTTCTTATGTGCCATCCGTCTCACGGAGTTTCGAGGATGATTGAACCTCGAAAGGTTTGATTCATAACGGGTGCCACACAAGGAAATGCCTTTCCTGAAAGTTTAATTCGACAAACGTGGATGTACTTTTATGGAAGGTAGTCCAACGAAAAAAAAAAGATTTCGAAATTGTGTAGGACTTGAAGTTATCGCTGTTGTGCTTGAAAATCGTCCGATATGGTTTTAATAAATTTTAAATCTTCGCGCCCATATTTCTGTTGCTTTGTTGTTTCCGCGCTTAACATTTCGCGGATAACGTGCACAATCAGCTTTAATGTTTGATTCCGGAACTTGTTCGGGCTATTTTCCTCACTGCCCCAAGGATATCTTGCGTAAAGTTTCTTCGCGAAATGAAGAATTTCCAATTAGTGTAAAGTGCATCGGAAAGTTGCCATGTTAGAGAGACTTTCGGTGTATCCTTTTCCAATCTTACATGACATGAATAAGTAAGGAGAGTTAAACATAGAAAGCTTTAAGGAAATCTTAGCATGTCTGAAGCAGGACAGAACTATGCATTAGATATTTATGCATGTGTATCTTCATTACATATGAGTGTAAGTATCTACCTTTGGAACTTTAATATCGCCTGAATTATTGATGGAGAAGTGTTTCGCAGAAATTTTATTTGGCTGATATAATATACGGCGTTATACATTAGTACAGACTTGATAATGACCTTTTCTAGAAACTGCTCTATATTTATAATTTCGCTTTTATATTGGAAATTCTATTGAATTGAATTGATCACTAGCGTTTCATAGGATTTAAATTGTATGCTTACCACCAATTAAATTTTTCCAAAAAAATTAAATTTTATGTATATAACTGAATGAATTCAACAATCTCTTATGCCAAGTGGTAGTGCGTTAGGTTCCAGGATATAGTTACAGCAACATCAGTATATAAAATTGTCGCACAAATACGTAATTATTACCAAGAAATTTTTAATAAATTGGGACAATAATGAAATTAAAGCATTCTCTACAAGAAATAATTCTACATGAATTGGCCATAAAATGGTACAAGCACAACACAAACAGTGATAAATTTGAATATGATTGAAAAATGGTTTGCTCCCTTATTAAAAATTTTGAATCATTACATTTATTTTTTGAAGTTGCAAAATCCCAATTTTTCAACTGAAATTCGGTTTTGAGTGAGAAAGAATATTGAATGTTTAATTTTTTTTTCTGATGATAATGTTTTGCATGGGACTCATATCAGAATTATTATGGTACAACGTAAAACTCAATCATGCTCAATACTCTAAATTTGGCAAATTTTTTTAAAAATCGAAATAATGTAAATTGTTTGGAAAGACTAAGACGGGTCAGCAGAAAAACCTTTCGACAATAAAATTTCCAAGTCGATCGTTTAAAGAAAAATCTTCAAATTTTTAGATTTTTATGGTAGTTGGTAAAACAATTGAATTGATGTCGTTTATGAAATTAAACTTTTATCATTGTAAAAAATTGCATGGAAAGAAATTAGACCTCGAGGGCTCAAAGCGTTTTAGAATTACTGTGCGAAGCAAAAACTTACTCGAATCCTCTTTAAACGAAAACAAATATTCCTGTACCCTTACTAGAACTTTATCTGTCCCATTTCTTAGCATTTAAAACGTTAGAGCGAAATTGCTCTAACATCAGATTTTATCTAGAGTACAATTAAATTTAAGCTTCATTTAGTCATATTGTTGTTGATCGTCCTCTTTTTCATGTAATAAAAATAACACGAATTTCAGCATTCAAATACCCAGAACATTTTCATTTCTTACCAGGTAAATAATAAATTTTCTTGGAAACTAGAAAAACTATTGCTGTGTTATTTGAGATCAAACTGGAAAAAACTTCTAACAACTCCCATGCGAAAATTCCACAATTTATAATACAATAAAGAAAAAAATTTTCTTCATATAAAATTTTTCCTGCTAAAATTTGATGCAAATTATCTGCAGAATAATTGTTTTGCAGTAAAAAAAATTATCAAAATAGTTTAGGATATTCACCTGCACTCTAAAAAATTAGTTGAATTAAGCTATTTCCAAACAAGTAATATTCAGGAATTCTGTCTGTAGTTAAATTTTGCATGTATTCGATGGGTTTTTCTGATTTCTGCACTTTTTGAGTTGCGTGTATGTGTAAATCCAAGTGTTGTAAAAACGTAATTCACAATAGGATTTAATATAAATTACCATCCTTGAATCTTATCATCCCTGATCTTAAAATTAAATTGATACGAAAAACGGGTACAGCTTCTCCGATACGGACGGCTTCAAAGGTAATGACTGTTAGCATTCGAAAACGGATTATGATTGGTTTCTGAAATGTCCGAACATTGATGACGGTGGAAGGATGGGGGTCACTCGGTCCATACATCGTGATTCACTGATCAAGCGTAAAATGGAGCACTATAACGTTCAAATCTTGGGATTGAGCGAGGTCAGGTGGACAGGATCAGGAGAAGAATGAACCGTGAGTGGAAACGCCATTCTGTACTTTGGTCCTAAATGTGAAGCCAAAAATAGCGTAGCGGTCGTCCTGCCACCGAGAACAAGAAACAGTCTCATTAGCTGGGGACTAATCTCGGACAGGATTATCGTCGTTAAGCTACTGTCGCATTACCTCGTGCCAAAGAGGTCAACTGAGTGCCAACTTCTAGCGTATTCCAAGAGATGATATTATTACATCTCAGGAGATATGAACACCTAGGCTAGTTTAGACAACACTGGACTAGAACACGGCACGGCGAAGCCCTTAGGTCAACGCGCCACGACCTTGGGCTAAGACACGAGCAGATTATTTGTTGAGTTTTGAAGTGCTCGGCGAATGGTCATCACCATAAAACATCTTTATCCCCTGATGATGCAGCTTAGAATCAAATCGACAATTGGCAATAAGTTACCAATGAAGAAAATATCACCGCAATGTGCGAGCGAAGCGTGGAGTTAACGTGGGAAGCGATCACCGTTTCATGGTTGTCTGCTTGAGGTTGTACACAGGAACTATCGGATGGCCACATACTCTTCAAATGAAGAGCAGGCTGACTGATAATAAACTAGGAGAGCCCAAGAAAACACGCGAGAATACCACCATTCTACGCAAAAAAGCGGATATGAAAAGCACACACTGAACGCCAATGAGGAGGCAATCAAAAACACATTTCTGACAAGTCCTGAAGAATCTGTAGAATATGTGCTCAGCGGGGAGAGACCCTGGATATCGCAAAACACATGGCACAAAAATGGCGATCGGGAAAAAATCTAAATTGGCAATTATCTCTAAGCCCGATATGAACCAAAAAACTCCTTACTTGAGACGGAACTACCGTGATGTTCATATAAAGCTTAAGAAAACTGTTAGACGCGACAAGAGCAAGGCCATTGAAAATCTGGCCAACAAGGCAGAATCTGATGCTTACATTGGCGATATGGGTTTTATTTCAAATTATGAAACAGTAGACGAACAGGAATTTCTTCGCCATCCACCGTGTGAGAGATGTCAATGGAATTCTTCTTAACATGAGTGAACACCAGTTGCAGCGATGAAGAAATACGTCTCTGATATTTTAAATATCTTGTCAGGGGCAGATATTCCAGAAAAAGAACAATTGCCAAACATTCAACCGCATCAATCCTCTATTAGAAAGATCCCCCAGATAAGGAAGGAATAGTTTTCACCATTCGGTCAATGCCGGGCGAGACAACCACTGCCATAAACCAACCAAGTGAACCCGAAAATAACTGCCGATATACTCCTTCCACTCCTTACCGACGTTAGGAATGAAAGAAGATATCCGGCTGAATAGAAGGAGGGCATCATTGCGGAAATCCCAAACAAGGGCGACCTTCAAGATTGTGGCAATTGACGTGGTATAAGACTTCATGGCTAAGTTAATTCTCAATAGAGTTGGTGATGCTGTAGAGAGCACTCCCGAAGTTTATCAAGCTAGATTCCATAAAAGATCATCTTAAAATACTTTACTGATAATATTGAAGCAGTCTGCCGAAATGGGTTTGTCACTATATCTCATGTTTGTGCACTTCAAGGTTTTCGAAAGCGTTAAGCGAGATAATGTATGGAATGCTTTACGTAGGAGAGTTGTTCCAGATATGATCATAGCTATATTTAAAGAATCCAGCTAAGATGCAAGCAGTCGTGTCTTATATAGAGAAGAGTCTTCAAAATGCTTACCTTTGGGAACGGGTGTTAGACAAGGATGCATATTTTATCCCTAATCCTGGTGAAAATAAATGACATTTTGAAAGCTACACGGGAAGGTGGGGAAATAAAGGCGTTCAGTGCAGACTGTTTAATATTTTAAATCAACTTCATTAAGCTGATGACGCGTGTTTCCTTGCATATTGTATTCTAAATGCAAAGATGAAGTACTGATAAAAGTGTGCGTAATACCAAGTACATGGAGTGTAGTGGAACTTGGCAGAGGGCCTCACTTCCGTACAGATTTAAGTTGATGGGGCTCCTCCAAGTCGGGCAGCACCCAATATCGGCTGTTCAGGAGCGTGTACGTGAACTAAGGTGACCCAAAGGAGCAGCCATCCAAGAAGGGTGCTGAACAAAAATAATAATCATGACATGAAAGGACAAATCGATAAAGGACAGCCCCAGGGCTTCTATCGAGAGCTCACTTACGCTTCATGAGCTTCCGTGGCGTAGTGGGCAGCGTGCTTGCTTCACACTCAATAGGTCGTGGGTTCGATTCCCATTCCAGACAGTGGGATTTTTTTGAGCACGAATTTTCAGTTGCTACTGGCGATGAAAAATTATTAAAAATAAAATAGGCAAACGTTATAAAAGTGAAACCGTTCTATATACAAACTTACAACTCAAGAAATACTTTTGGATTCTATGTAAAATTAAAATATATATAACCATAATAATTATTAACAAAATTAACACAAAAAAAATGGAACCTTACAATGAAAACAAATTTTCGTTGAAGCTATTGCGTTGTTTTTAATTTTTCGGCATTCGCTAGTGTTGATTTAATTTTTGTCTTCGATGGCGTAGATTTTTAGTTCGTTGTTTTCGCTGATGACAAAAAAAAACTCAATTTACGACCGCCATCACGGACATACCAACTTCGCTTGACCGTCAAAATTTTTCTGTCCATCATCTTCTCCAGGCATTTGCCGGACCGGAATTTCGAAGAAAAATCTGAATGCCATCAATTCTATTGGGAATTTTTCTTGTTCGGTCTTATAATTAGTTTGGCAGGAAATTTTCTTTTTTTTTTGTATGTTCATATACATATATTTTGTTTTTCTTAAGCGAATTTGCTATTAGTGAGTTTTCAAATTCCGAACGTACAATGTGGAAGAGGTACAAGACATTTGATACATCGGAAGCATTGTCAGCATTGAAACGAATATTATGTCTTGTTTAAATAAAGCACGACAAGGTTTCGGTATCCTTTCCCTTTTCAGGATATTAAGAAAGATCTCCCTTCATATGAAGCGAGAATATGACGCATGTATCAAATCCTTATTATTACATGGTTGTAATACATACACAATAAACATTAGACTTACCAAGATACTGCAAAATTTCGTGAACCAAGCCTTCGATGCATTGCAGGGAAACTCTGGACAGATTTGATTACCAACGATGAACTTTGGAGAACAAATGGACAGACTAAAATAGGTATTGAGATTCAAAGGCGGAAGTGGCATAGGATCGGTCATACTTTGAGGGAGCAAGAGCGAAATATTGTCAACCAAGCTCTGGACTACAATCCTCAAAGGAGAAGTCAGGTAGGTCGACCACGGAAGACATGGAACCGATCAGTTGAGCAGATGACAATTGAGATAAACAAGTCCTAGCGACAAATTAAGACCTATGCTCAGGATTGCGCCTTTTATTAATCATTTGTTCCTATATTAGGGATTTTATATTAGCAGGAAATTTTTTAATTGATTGGCCTAACTCTAAAATGTTAAAATGTTAAAATGAATAAAGTTATTATACAAACGAGCAAGATTCAGAAATTTTGATTTGAAATTCTGTCGGTAATAAAAATTCGATAGGTTCTCCTGCTTTCTGTACTTTTTAATTTGTAAGTTTAATTTTCCTAATAAAATTTAGTATTTCAAGATTCCGGAAATTTGTGTAATTCTAAAAACGTTAATTCACAATAGGATTCAATATCGTTTACCACGCTTACAGCATTCAATTTATCTTCACTTATTTGGTACAGATTTTATGAATATTGGTAAACGTTCTGCCGGATTGTTATTCAAGGGCATTTGCCAAAGCTCGAAAGGTTTTTATCAGTTCAGTTTTCTAATTACTGAATACTGGAAACGCGCAGCCATATTGTAGTAAAAGGGCTCATCGTGTGGTCCAGCCGCAGTTTGAGGCCCCCAAGTAGATACACCTGCGGTGAAGCTGTACGTCACCAATATGGCTCTTATATATGTATGATCTGTATATGGGGGGAGGAATGGTCAGGCCGGTGTAAAGAAGAACACTTTAAAATTAATATCTCGGCTATCTCTTAAGATATGAAGTTGAAAGTTATATTATTTTAACAATTTTAAATAAATCTATTATCGTAATCCAATTAAAAGCTATTATCTTAAAATTTCGTAATTCCACAAAATTCTATGAACAATTTGAAAATCCCCTCACTCCTTCTAACAATCTCCATACAAAAGAGTAAATTCAGCCAAATTGAATAAATCAACTAATAACCAACATATTAAAACCAACAAACAGAAAATTTTGTGCGAAAACATTTTAAAATTGCAAAAATACTTCACAAAGCTTGAGATTCATTCTATCATTCCTAAAATATGCATAATTTCTTGCACATAAATTATACCTAACACGTATTCGGGTTTTAAGTAGTTAATCAAAAAAATTTAACTTCAACCCATCCGTTCTACCACCACCCATACAAACTCAAACTTGAATAAAACCAATTAAACCATATGCACATGGGTTCGAGCAAAAACACACAGATTGTTCTTAACGTACCATGTGGAAGAGGTACAAAATTTTTGTTACCTCGGAAGCCTTATCAGCATGAAAAGCGGAGCTGAAAAGAATATTTAGGCTCGTACAAATAAATCTCAGCGTCCTACGATATCCTTTCCACTTTCTGGAGATTAATAGAGATCTCTCTTAACTGTGAGTGTTGGACGAAAGTGCCAAATCCTAGCTGTTATATGGTTATAATATCTGCAAAGTTATCTTTAAGGGAACCAAAAAACCTGCAAACTTTCGTGATATTCGGGACAGCTGTGATCACCAAGGACTAAGGACGTTGTTCGCCGACAGCTAGACAGACTAAAGTTGGCATTGAAGTTCACAACGGCAGAAGTGCCAGTGCATCGGACACATTTTCAGGAAACTAGACAAAAAAAAAACTGAAGACAGGTTCTGGACTATAATCCTCAAGGAATACTTTGAGCTGATCGGCCAAGAAGTGCGCAGTTCAGCAGAAGGCGAGGAGAATAAACAAAACTAAAGACCGATGCTTAGGATCGCGCCTTGTAAAGGGTTTTCCAATAAGGACTTGACAACTTTTTTTCAAAATAAAATGCAAACCATTTGAGATATTTCAAAAACTTTATTATTGAGTGGAAGTACAATCAAAACATTCATGAATGGAACTCGACTTCGTTCATATGGCCACCGCGGGCACGTTTGCAGCGGTCGATTCGTTGGACCCAATTTTCGATGACTCGGCCACACATTTCGGCCGAAACGGCTGCTATTTCGTGTTCAATGTTGGCTCTGAGCTCTTCCAACGTCGTCGGCTTGTTGGCATAGACCAACGACTTGACGTGGCCCCAAAGAAAAAAGTCCAGAGGCGTTAAATCGCACGAACGAGGCGGCCAATCGACTGGTCCATTTCTTGAGATAACACGCTCATCAAACTTACTCTTCAATAAATCGATTTTAACGTATGCTGTGTGGCTTGTGACACCGTTCTGTTGAAACCACATGTTGTCCAAGTCAATATCTTCCAATTCGGGCCAAAAAATAATCGGTAATCATGGCGCGATAACGATTACCATTCACAGTAACGTGACGATCATTATCGTCGACGAAAAAATATGGCCCTATGACGCCGCCGGCATGCAAACCGCACCAAACAGTTATTTTTTGTGGATGAAGTGGTCTTTCATGAAGCACATGTGGATTTTCACCAGACCAATAACGCATATTTTGCTTATTGACGAACCCACTGAGCCAAAAATGAGCTTCGTCACTGAAGATGATTTTGCGATGAAATTGATCATCTTGGCGCATCTTTTCCAGAGCCCAATCAGAGAACGTACGTCGCTTCAAATGGTCCATCGGCTTCAATTCTTGAGTCAGCTTGATCTTGTATGGGTGTAAACCAAGATCCTTACGCAAAATTCGCCATAACGTGGTCTGGGCGATGCTCAACTCTTGAGAACGCCGTGGAATTGACTGATTTGGATCATTTGCTACGGACGTTTCAACGGCAGCGATATTTTCGACACTTCGACCAACCCGTTGTCTCACTGGCACGGCAAGATCACACAACGAATATGTAGACTCAAATTTTTGCACTAAACTTGTTACTGCCTGTCTACTAGGGCGAGAATTACGACCGAAAATCGGAGTTAACGCTCTTAAAGTAGCGGTCACCGACTCCGAATTTCTGTAGTAAATTTTTATAATTTGCAGACGTTGTTCCTTCATGTACTTTACCATGATAAAAATGTTAAGTTTACTGAATAAATTGACAGTGACAGTTCGATGATTAGTGAAAGGGTGCGTTCACAAATTGAATTCAAAGCTGTCAAGTCCCTATTGGAAAACCCGATAGAAGAGAACTGTTTCTGAATTATACTCTTATAAAGATCCTTATCAGAAATTAATTGGTGGACCCAACCGTGAACCCTCCCTTTGTCCTCTTATTTACTAACACCTTAACCTACCTTAACCTGCATATTGACTTCCAACTCAAGATCAATTTGTCCCACTAATAACTTTTTTATCTAAAGCCGTAGACATTTACACCTGTAGTTCTAATCTTTCTCCCAATATGTACGATACACTATACTTTGCCTTTATTATTGACCAATTTGTTACATTACTCCGCTACATTAATTAACCCATGGAGGTATTTATATGTTATTTAATATTTGAGTTGAATATTTAATTGATATACGGTTAAAATTAGTATGTATGATTGTTCTATTTGGAAAATTACTAATTATGTGAAGAGATTCCCTGTATTATTGTTAAATAAATAAAGCGTTTCGATGCAAAATAAACAACAATTTTGGAATATGTACGTATACTTATGAGTTAATTGCTTTCATTCAATTTTAGATACAAATAATGCAGAAAAGTTTTGCCTCAATTTATTAGTTCTCGGAATAAATGTATTTCCATTTTTTGGCTTCAAATAAATTGCACAACTTAATCAAAAAAACTGTATTACAAATTTTAGCGTTAGTAATGTGGAAAATTCTGCTAGGTTTAAAGTTTAATATCGTCAATGTGATTTCTCGTATCTGGTGACAAAAAACTGTCCGCAGTCGCCTAGACAGACGCACAGACATTTTCGCTGCCTGGTAGTAGAGTTACTGTATAGGACCGCGCCATTTTCTGCTGATGTCGAATTGGGGGACACGGAGCAGTTAATCGAGCTGTCACTCGTCGATATTCAAAAACAGCTCGTACTGAAAAGATGATGAAAGATTGGTTTTTCAATAGAAACTACTTGAAACGTATTTCTTAGGATTTTAGTCCTATACTTGGGCTAAAATTTCAATGAAAAAGAGAATCTATCGCAGAACATTTATGTCGCAATTTATATGATTTTTAGGGCTTCACGGTGCTCACAGCTTCTAAATCTACAATGGCACTACAGCCCAAATCGGGCCTTGGCCTCCTGACCTTCAGATTCCTTAATATTTTGAAACTCTAGATGGAATTTAAGAGTATTATAAGTTTGCTCTAAAGTTTGTAACGCTAAGAAATAAGGCTCCGAGGAAAAAATGAATGATACAGAAGTTAATATTATCACTCAAAAATCTCAAAATCGGATGTCCGTCTGTCCGTCCGTCGGTCCATCCGTCCATCCGTCCGTCCGTTCACTCTCTAGTTTGAGAACGCGTTGAGCTCGAAAGTTCAAATGATACAAAATGACACATTTTCGTAATTTGACAATAAACGGATTTGCTTGGGAAGTGTAAAAGCTATTGGTCTGAAATTTGGAATATTTTACTTTCATGATGATTTTAATCTACCGTATAAAAATTATGTAGGTGCTCTCTCTCCTTCCACCACCTCACATACAAACTCTTCTTTTTCATGAAATACTCTAAGCTAATTTACTCAGTGCATATAAAATTTAGCGAGCTGAAATTGCGCATTAAATATTTATTTAGAATTGTTAGGAAGGCCAAAACAATTAGACGATTAGCTTTACCCCTTCTACCTCCTACCATACAAAATGACGCAATTTCGCAATTCGACACTAAACGGATTTGCTCGAAAAGATAGCTGAAATTATAAATATATTACATTCATGATGATTTCAATCTACTACATAAAAATTACTTAAGTCCTACCCTTCCTTCCACCAGCTTCCATCTGTGCTTTTTCATGAAATACTCTAAACCAATTTACTCAGTGCGTATAAAATTTATCGAGCTGCAATTGTGCATTTAATATTAATTTAGAATTGTTGCTTTATCCCTTTTACCCCTCTTCCCTCCATATAATTCGACACACTTTCATAACTTCACAAAAAGTCGATTTTCCTGAAAATTATGAATGCCACTGATTGCAGTTTTTTTTTAAAAAAGTCTTTAAAAACTCGCCAGTCCTTCTACCACTTCCCATACAAACTGCGCAATTTCACTAAATCCAATACACTAATTTTCTCAGCACGTTTTCAATTTTTTAATCCTTATAATTGCAACTTTAGCGTCATGAGAAAAAGTTAGCTCAATGTCGTGAACCCCTGTACCACTTCCCCTATAATATTTCTTGGCATCAAAAAAATTCTCTTATATCTAGAGTATCGCACGATTGGGTCTTACGCCCAATCGTAGTCCTGTTATGTTTTATACTCTAAATGAAATCTGAGAGTATTAAAAGTTAGCTTTAAGGTTTGTAACGCCAAAAAAAAGGCTCGCAGAGAGCCGCCAAGGGTACAGAAATATTTGTTGTCGCTCAAAAATTTCAAAACCGCTTAAGCCGAAAAATACGAACTCAAATATATCAACCATGGTTATAGCTAGGAAGCCTAAAAATCAACATACATAT
Source organism: Chorisops tibialis (assembly GCA_963669355.1). Classification (NCBI taxonomy): domain Eukaryota; kingdom Metazoa; phylum Arthropoda; class Insecta; order Diptera; family Stratiomyidae; genus Chorisops; species Chorisops tibialis. Next base: position 22,039,329 of record OY770264.1, read on the forward strand.
AGAGGAGTTTGTGGGAAAAACTTTTAAAAATATTTTAATTTTCTTATCCATTGGGATACAAAAAGGCTAAGAACCAATTTTCGGCCGAATTTTTTTTTCAAATGATTATATCTTCGAAATTACTTCCTATAAAAAATTAATATTTTGAGACCATTAAGATGGCATATACATAGATCTACTAGAATCAGTGTAGATAGAAGCTAATTATTGTAAGGGCGAGGGTAAGGGTGGTGGGGGTGTGCAAAGAAAATCACTTAAAAATTAATATCTTGACTGTCTCTTAAACTATATAATTGAAACTTGAAACGTATACTAAGCTTTGCTAGCGAAAAATGAAAAAAAATATAGCATTTGGACATAATAGTAGTGGGGGAAAATGGGAAGCATTTCAAAAATGGCACACATTCTAAAACTACAAATCACTTTATCTCAAAATTGAGTACAGATATCAAATCAAAAGTTTGTCAGATTGTAGAGTTATATAGTCTTTAATTTTGGTAAAAAATTTAAGTTGGGGGGTGAAAGGGGAGGAAGGTGGATAGCGAAAATGTTGAAAATTTTGAGTGATTTTTTTATGGCTTTGGTAAAAGATACAAAGTTTAAATTTTGCACGTCGACACATCTTTTTAATGTAGAAGAAAAAAATTATTTGTTCCAAAATTGTTATGTACCGACGTGGAGGTCTAACGTGCACAAGGTGTTTCATGTGCAATGAAAAAAACACATAAACTGAAAATTTTTGAATGAAATTTTTAGGTAACAACTTGAAAATTTGAGAAATGCATTTAAAAATTTTTTTAAAAGTTGAAATATTAACTGGTCGAATTTCTTCAAAACTTCTACCCCCTCCCATATAAAATTATTTTTTCGACCATTTTTAAGAAATCAATTATCACCTAACTATTAAAAGCTATCAATTTGAAATTTTGCACAAGTGCTTAGAAAAATAGTTAAAATAAAATTACGTTAAAAGTTTTGAAATTGCACTTGCCCTTCTACCCCCTCCTACACAAATGTATGATTTCGACCAATTTCATTAAATCAACTAATAACCAACAAATTAAAAGCTACAAACTTGAAATTTTGTACGAGAACCTTACAAGAGAAAAGAAATAAAATTGCATCACAAATTTTACGATTCCCTTACCTCCTCTACCCCCTCCCATACAAATGTTTAGTGTCGTGAATTTAAAATACACCGAACCCCATATTCTATACAACTTCGTCTATGAAACTGACATTCTATACAGAAAATATTGGACTTGGTTCAAGCAATCAATTAAAAAGCTATTAACATCCACCCACCCTTACTATCACCCCTCACCCCTCCCTTCATGAAAACTCAAACTTGCCTAAATAAACGAATGAAATATGGAGCTTTTGAACGTTTCCGCAAAGTGTTAAATTGAGAACTACCCTACCCAAGAAGCTCGTTTCACTTAGTTTTCCCTAACTACTTTAACCTGCACATTGACTTTCCACGCATGCGCATTTTGTCCCAAAAATCATAAAGTTTCGTCTGACTTGTTGGCAGTTTATTTATCATAAATATGATGTATGGCACAACAAAAATGTGAATCCCCTCACTCCTTCCACCACCTCCCATACAAACTGCACTTTTGCATGAAGCACTCTAAGCCAATTTTCTCAGAACATATAACAATTATCGAGCTCATATTGTGTAATAAATACTTAGTTAGCATTATCAGTAAAAATTAAATGATTAGCTTTACTGCTTCTACCACATCCCGTACAATATGACACAGTTTTACAACTTCACAAGATATCTATTTTCTTGAAAAGTATGAATATTACTAGTCTGAAATTTAAGAGATATCAATTTTATAATATTAGTTGTTATATCTGAAAAAAAAATCACAAAAATTCCCCTTCTACCATCTCCCATACAAACTCCAAAATTTCACCAAATATAATACACTAATTTGCAAAGTTCCTACTCAATTTTTGGAGGTTGCATTTTGTATAAAACAATTTTATAGCTATTTTAACCTGAAGGGAAAAAATTAGTTCAATGCTATCACCCCTTCTACCACTCTCTACATAAAATTTCTGAGGATCACAAGAAATTCTATTTCATCTAGTATCGTAAATTGTAGCCCTGTTTTTTTTTTGTCATTGTGAAAGTGTTGTTAGCCCTTCGCACAGGAATTTTCATTTTCGTAGATTGAGGTAACTAAGGTATACTCTACTAAGACAGTGTGCTGGAATTATGACTCGACCGGGTTCGCTTCCATACTTCAATAGATTTGCCCTAGTTACATAAAGTTGTCTACATTTTCTAGGACAGTCTCCTACTGTAATATTTTGTCTGATTGTTGTCTTTTTCCTAATTTGTGTCATAACTTTTTTTATTCGTATTCAAAAATGTTCATGGTAAGCATAATACCACCTGGACTAACGATAAAAAATATTTACATTGGGAGCTGCATAAATTAGTGACTGGACACTAAAATTATTGAAAATATTAGTTTGCACATTAGGTATCAACCTTTTATTTGTAGGATTTAACATAAAACAGGCATTTCATTTTTTAATTTATTATTCTAATAATAAAGTATTGTGATAGACACAGAAAAAAAAAATTACTACCCTGAAATTTTGTTTTTTCGCGTTCGTTTTTGGATGGATTGTTGATTGGGTAAGTGAGCTCTATTTTCTAAATTTTGGGGGGTGTTAGGAAAAGAGTCAAAAACTACACTTCCTAATATTTTCACCACGAATGCAGATTGATCTATTAAGCTATGTTATTGAAACTTGAAACATATATTAAGCTATACTAGAAAAATATAACATGTCGAAATAATAGTAGTGGGGGGAAATGGGGAGCATTTAAAAAATGGCGCAGTTTTCAAAATTACAAATCGTTATATCTCAAAATTAAGTACAAAGATCAAATCGAAAATTTGTCAGATTGTAGAGCTATATAGTCGCTAATTTTGGTAAAAATTTTAAGTTAGGAGGTGTAAGGGGGAGGTAGGTGGTAAGCAAAAATGTCGAAAATTTTGAGTGATTTTTTGGGGCTTTGGTGAAAGATACAACATTTAAATTTTGCATGTGAATACATATATTTGCTATACATAGAAAAATAATAATAACTTGTTCCATAATTGTTATAAACCAACCCCACCCCGGTCTAACGTGCACAAGGTGTTTCATGTGCATTGAAAAAAAAACACATAAACTGAAAATTTTTGAGTGAAATTTTAAGGTAGAAACTTGAAAATGTGGGAAATACAATTTAAAAAGTCCCTGAATATACGAAATATTAACTGGTCGAAAACCTTTTAAACTTCTACCCCCTCCCATACAAAATTATTTTTTCGACCAAAAGTCTTGAAATCGCTCTCGCTCTTCTACCCCCTCCCATACAATTGACCAATTTCGTTAAATCAAATAATCATCTACAAATTAAAAGCTACGAACTTGGAATTTTGTGCAAGCACCTTAGAAGAGAAATAAAATAAAACTCCATCACAAGTTTTATGATTTCCTTACCCGTTCTTACCCGCAACTCGTCCCAAGAATAATAAAGTTTCGCCCGACTTGTTGGCAGTTTATTTCTTTTCATTTTTAATCATCGTTTTTTCCCATTCAAATTAATATTAATAAATAAAACATGCAAAAGAAAATGCAAAATATCATGGAAAAACAAAATAGTTGCTGAAAAGGTGTTTATATGCTTAAATCTATAGCCACATACCTCTAATTGCACATGTATAGAAGATAGCCAGAAGACAAACTGTATGCAACATACATTAAAAATCTTTTTATTCAAAAAAAAATTTATCGTTGCTCCGCTTGAATTCAGCATGGTCAGCAAGTATGTCGAGTACGTGTAATTAGACTGTTGTACTAGCACTATTTGCGTCAATAAATCGCGAAAATTATTTCATCAAGAAATTACAACATCCGCTTTGGAAAATTATTTATTTCATTAATAAGTCCAGTCATGACTGACCATTCATCTTGAAGGGTATATTCTATCCACTGATTTTTTTTTCTCGCCAACCACACAATAGCAAATCACACGAAAGGCGAAGAATAATTGCAGGCATTCGTGGGGTGTATTATTTTGAGGAAAAAAGAAAATTCTATCTATGCGAACTTATGTATATAGTTAGATTATGCTGCATGCTTTTAATGTTCGATATCATTAATTTCGATTGTCGACGAATCGTCCTGCTTGGAATAATTATTGCGTCTGATGAATTCTTAAGAATAGTTTTCGCACGTAAATATATTAGATGGGACTTATGAAGGAATATGAAAGAAAATTGAAGTGGAATAATAAAATAGGTATTTAGTATAATGAAACGTTTTTCATATTATTTATTTAAAAAGATTTGTCCTTTTGAAGGGGGTAATGTTCTATCAATATTTTGTGGAATTCGAATTGTGGCAATAAATTGCAAAAAGTAAAGTTAACTGTCTGGAAAATAATGTTGCCCGAATTGGAGCTGTAGCGCTATTGAAGGAGATCATACATGGTTCAGCTATCGCTCATGTAATAAGGCTAAGAAAAATCACCTCCGGTGCACGGAAGTACATAAGTAACATAGATATTTCTTTACATATATGCATATTGTTTTTTTTTTAAATGATTTATTATTGAAATATAATGGTATTTATTGGACAGTATTATTTACATTAAATCTTTAGAAGGCGAGGTTATTGACAAAAGTGGGTGGCGGGTACTAAGGTACGAAACGTAGGCTTGTGTTTCCATGTGATCGATGTGGCGTGAGAAAATTGCATCAATACACGTCAAATTCTGAGAGCTGTGCAGCCCCATGACTGCTTTGGTGTTCTGTTTGCCCTCTCGCTATGCAGCAGCAACAACACAAAACCCAAAACGAGCTCCAACCAACGGGCGCTTATAATCTTAACCGAGCAGTAGGCAAAATAAAAATGTTGGCCAACACGAGAACAAATTCTGCTTGAAAATTTACTATTTTCATAACGAATCGAATCTGACCAACTCGGCGACCATAATTCAAATTTGATTCGGTAAGGGAAAAAATTTGGATTTTTCAGCCGGCTGCAAGCGCAGTGAGTAGAATGAATACCTGGAACACCTGTTTCAGAGGTAGATTCTCGGTAACAAATTTCGTGACGCATAAAATTTTTGGTTGAGCCCAGCCATTAGAGATAGCCATGTCAAAATTATTTTTAATACTTCTAAGAAGTTATTACAGGTAACTAGAACTTATTCCCGTTAAAAAGCACGATTTGGGAATATTCCTGTAATTATTATCTAGATGAAATTTGAGAGTATTATGAGTTTGCCACAAAGTTTGTAACGCTAAGAAAAAAGGCTCGGAGAAAAAAAATGAATGATACAAAGTTCATTTAATCACTGAAAAAGCTCAAAATCGGATATCAGTCCGTCCGTTCGTCTGTCTGTTCGTCCGTGTTCTAGCTTGAGAACGCGTTGATCCAGAAAGTTCAAATTGTGTACACGTTGTTTTTGAAAAAAAAAGTAAGTACAAGCTCGTGAATGGGCCAATTCGCTCCACATCTTCTACCCCCTCCCATACAAGTGACCGCGTCCTCCAGTTAGCAAATCTTAGCAGTGATTTGCTGTCTGCGTCAATCGAATCCTTCTAGCGCTTCCGTGGTTTTCCGACCGGTCTTTGTCCGTTAACTTTCCCTTTTAGTATGCGTTTGGGAATTCTTCCATCATCCATCCGCTCCACATGATCAGTCCATTGTAACTTCTTAAATTTTATGAGAGTTCACACTTCGAGATTGTCGAAGATGGGATACAATTCTCTATTGTATCGTATTCTCCAGATCGTGTTTTCTTTCACAGGTCCGATGATTCTTCTGAGAACCTTTCTTTCAGAGGCATTAAGTAGTTTTTCGGACGCCTGAGTCAATGTCCACGTTTCGCTGCCAAAGCATAGCACAGGTCTCATGATCTTTTTATATAACTTAAGTTTTGTTTTCCTGTGTACATTCTTGTTTTTGGTTATTGGAAGTACCGAACGATACGTCTTGTTTGCCGTCATTATCTTGCTTTTGATTTCGATGGATTCGCCCCTAGGTATATAAAGTAGTCCCCGTTTTCTGGGTTATAATCCCCTACCGTAATATTTTGTATGATTGGCGTCTTTTTCCTAGTTTGCGTTATAATTTTTGTTTTGTTTTCATTAATACGTAGTCCAACTTCCCTTGCTACCAAGTCAAGTTTTATAAATATCTCCTTAACACTCTCCAGAGATCTTGCAAGGATATCTGTATCGTTGGCATGTGCTACGAGTTGTGTGGATTTGAAGCATAGTGTTCCCTTGGTGTCACGGGGAAGTATCCGAATAACATATTCGAGTGTCAAATTGCAAAGCATTGGTCCGAGGCCGTCACCAAGCTTAAGGTCGTTGTCTGTTTGAAAACTGGAAGTCAGATCATTTTCTACTCTGACTCGTGACAACTTCATCTACCACCTTCCATACAAATTGCACTTTTTCATGAAATGCTTTAAGCCAATTTACTTACTGCATTTATAATTTATCGTTTTGAACTTCACTAAATATTTATTTAGAATTATTAGTAAAACAAAAAAAAAAAAATAGACGATTAGCTTTACCCGTTCTACCCCTTCCCATAAAAAATGACTAAATCGACAATAAACGGATTTTTCAAAAAGCATAAAAGCTATTGACCTGAAATTTGAAATGTATTACTTTTAAATTAATTCCAATCTGCTACATAAAAATTAATTGAGTCCTCCACTTCCTTCCACCACCTCCCATATAAATTGCCCTTTTTCATGAAATGCTCTAAACCAATTTACACAGTACGTAAACAATTCATCTATCTCAAATTGTGTATCATTGTATCAATTGTATTCAGTATTATTAGTAAGATAAAAAAATTAGGCGATTTGCTTTACTCCTTCTACCCACTCCCATACAATTTGACACAATTCAATAACTTTACAAAAAGTCGGCTTTCCTGAAAAGTATGAATGCTACTGATCTGCAATTTAAAATATGTCAATTAAATAATGGTTACAGTTATTTCTAAAAAAGTCATGAATCACCCCACACTCCTTCTACCACCTCTCACACAAACTGCACAATTTCACTAAATCCAATAACCTAATTTTCTCAGTACCTATTAAATTTTTTTTCTTAAATTTTGTGCAAAACATTTTGATAGCAACTTTAGCGTGATGTGAAAAAATTAGTTTAATGTCCTCACCCCTCTACCACTTCCCCTACAAAATTTTTTAAAATAAAAAAAGTTATCTTTCATCTAGAGTATCTAGAGTCCTTTTATGTTTTCTCTAAAATTTTTGACATTACCTTGGTGTGATAGAGAAAGCCACACGAGGAAAATCTTTAATAGCACATTTCGTTCGAAAACGAAATACACATCCGAATGAACTATATATGTATACTACCAATTTATACACCCTAGTTAATTTCAAAATTCACTTTGATTTATACCTGTATACTCTTATATCAAATACAAATTTGTACTTATGCATTTTGTCTCTTTGTATTCTAATTGAAACCATTAATGAAAATGTTTCGAAGATCTTCCTCTAAATTCTACTTTTGTAAAAGTTGACAAACGGAAATGTTTAATTAATGACTAAGAACCTGTCCATCAACTCCAGAGTAATTGTAAGTCCTTTACACTACTCTTTTCAGTTGACGTGAAATTGAAAGCTTTCTTTGACTCTTCAGTGCACTTCTCTTTAGTATATTCATAAGGATTTCAATTAGAATAGCCACATAATAAATACATGCATACATGAGGCCATTAGATCTACAACTCATAAGTTTCACATTCAAGGGTTTACGTCAAGCTTAGGCAAATCTCGACTGTGCTGAAATACATGTTATGCTTATTTTAACCACACAATGTGTTCGAAATAGAAAATCTCATTTGAACATACCTGCACCATCCGTAAACACATGTAGCACACATCATGTCCATTCTAGGATTTATGTCCTACTCAGCAACAATTAGTTTGTGTACTTCATATTTGCACAGTGGTTTACGTTGCGGTTGAAATTGCTATTTATTTCATCGAAATGGTTAAGTTACGAGTCTATATAGAATTAATTACTGTTTTATGAAATGATAATAGCACATAAATTACTACCGATAAGTTTATTCTCTAATTGTTTATTTTGTGTACTCATTTCTATAATTATTATTTTTGGATAAGAGGATGAGTAATCTATTGAAATTATAAGTAACGTTCATTCAATAGCTTCGAATAATTTTTCCACTTATGGATTTCGTTGAATTTTATCTTCATACTAGCAAACGTCCGCGACTTCGTCCGCATAAAAATCGCAATAATAAGTAATTTTTGAGAATGTAGTTAGTAATACATTATATGGGATATATAATCCGCTTACTTTAATGGCTCTTTGAACACAATGTTTTGTATTTTGTTGGTATCAGAACCATAAATTATTAAGAATGATAGCATGATATGGTACTCGCATTTGAATGCGAGAGGCTCGTGATCAAATCAATCCCGTGATTTGATATCATATACGTATTGAAGAGCATTTAGGACATGTGAATAATTATAGCTTGTGTTCATTAAAAAAAAGCCCAAATAAAATAACATTAAGCTTGAAAACCTAACAGGACTACGATTGTGCGTAGAGCCCAACCATACGATACCATAGATGAAATCGAAATTTTTGTGATATTATGAAATTTTGTATGGGAAGTGGCTGCACTGAACTAAATTGTTTCACATCATGCGAGAGTAGCTTTAAAAATATTTTGTACCAAAATTTAAGCTTCAAAAATTGAGTAGGTACTAAGAAACTTAGTGCATTGAATTTAATGAAATTGTGCGATTTGTATGGGAGGTGGTAGAAGGAAAAGGGGCATTTTTGGTGATATTTCAAGAAACAAATATAATCATCATGCAATTGATATATTTTAAATTTCAGGTCTGTATCATTCACGCTTTTTAAGAAATCGAATTCTTGTGAAGACGTGGAATTGTGTCACATTGTATGGGAGGGGGTAGAAGAAGTGAAGCTACTCGGTTAATTTTTTTTCCCGATATTAATAATGCTAATTTAGGATAGAAAGCTAGTGTGTACTCTAGTGGGTAGCGTGTTTGGTTTACAATGCGAAGGTCGTAAGTTCAAATCCCGGTCGACGCATAACTTCAGCACACTACCTGCTTGAATATACCTTGGTTACGAAAATGAAAAATTCGTAGATAGAGGGTTGTGCGAAGAGCTAACAACTCTTCCGCGATAAAGAATGAAAATGTTAAGGAACCTGCAAGTCAGGAGACCAAGGCCTGATTTGGGTTGTAGCGCCATTGAAGAAGAAGAATTTAGGATAGAGTACGAAATTTGAGCTCAATGAAAGTTACATGTACTGAGAAAATTAGTTTAGACTATTTCATGGAAAAGTGCAGTTTGTATGGGAGGTGGTGGAAGGAGTAGGGGGTTTTAAGTGACTTTTTGAGAAGCAACTATAATTAATTTACAATTGACATATTTTAAATTTCAGATCAGTAACATTTACAGTTTTCAAGAAAATCGAATTTATGTAAATTCGTGGAATTGTGTCACATTGTATGGGAGGTGGTGGAAGGAATGAAGCTAATCGGCTAATTTTTTTGTCTATATTAATAATAATGCAAATTAAGAATTAACTACAACATTTAAGCTCGATGAAAGTTACACGTACTGAGAAAATTGGTGTATAGCATTTCATGAAAAAGTGGAGTTTGTATGGGAGGTGGTGGAAGGAGTAGGTGGTTTTAAGTGAATTTTTGAGAAAGAACTATAATCATTACGCAATTGATATTTTTTAAATTTCAGATCTGCATCATTCACAGGGTAGAAAGAATGAAGCTACTTGGTTAACTTTTTGCCGATATTAATAACAATGCAAATTAAGGATGAAGTACGACATTTAAGCTCGATGAAAGTTACACGTACTGAGAAAATTGGTGAATAGCCTTTCATGAAAAAGTGCAGTTTGTATGGGAGGTAGTGGAAAGAGTAGGGGGATTCAAATAATTTGTATACCATAGATCACATTTCTGATAAAAACGGTATGTTATAAATTTCAAATGATTTGCTCTAATGGTTTTGAAGAAAATTTGATTAGTGTATATTTTTGAGAATGAGTCATTTTGTATGGGAGGGGGTGGAAGGCGTGGGGGTATTGAAATAAGATCACACGCAGATTACATCTCGGTGCACATCTAACAAACTGTGAAAGTTTCATTACAATCGGCTTAGCCGTTTCTGCGTGAAAACCGGAAAGACAGACAGACAGAAAGACAGAGAAATTTTTTAAAAACGTTTGTTTCTGCTTAGTTATTGCTAAAATAAAGCAAAAACTTATTTATAACCATTTATAAACAAATAACAGACAGACACTACAATTATATTTATATAGATTATGAAGTACTTCATGACTATATTTTCATTTAATCAATCACTTCTCGCTCTTTTTGAAAACTGGTTTTCAAGCTGATAATTATACTCGAAATACTTTGGCAGTTATATGATATGGGTTTCATTGATGTAATGACTTTGAATTGCTGAATCACTTTCGCATTTTCTAGTCAAAATCAGGCCTTGGACTACTGACCTTCAAGTTCCTTAACATTTTTCATAACTTATATTGGAAGGGTTGTTAGTCCTTCGCACAACCCTCACTTGACGATTTTTTTCATTTTTGCTGATTTTTGCTGATTGAGGTAACCAAGTTATATCCATATAGGCAGTGTGCTGGAATTATACGTCGAACAAGATTTGAGCTCACGACTTTCGCCAAGACGTGTGTATTCCTCTTACCAAATACTCGATTCTAGCACAATCTTCATCGTTATAGCCTAAATTATGAGAAAAATGAGATGATTTAGCTAAATGAGATGATTTAGCTGAAAGCATTTAGCTGATAAATGATCACTATTTGGTAATTTAGCTAAATTAGCATATGATACACAACCGTCTGATGATAATTTAAGCTTTAATTATAATTTAACTGCGCTATGTGTCAATGGTATAAGATTCTGATTTACTCCACATCTAGAGAAATAATTTTCCGATTTATAAATTTTTATAAAAGATGAATAAAAACTTTTTTCAAAATTTATACATAATTTAACTTGAAACCTTGTACTTATGGAAACAATTTTTTTTTTTATCATTTCAGATATGCACCAAGAGAAATTCAGGACATATCACATGCCATAACCCTTTATGATTCACTCAAGCATGCAATTGCTCTGATCAGTACGATTCAATGAACCTAGATATCCTGTACATATACACATGCCTATGAAATAATAATATCACTCGTTCATCCAATACCATCGTACTTTGTGACACGTAAAGAAAACAACCAAGCAGCAAAAAAATAAAATAAAAAAAAATAAGAAGAAATGTAGAAATAAGACATTTCTCTCAAGATTGGAGTGAAGATATCATAAGGAAAAATCAAGCTGAGAAATAGGAATAAAAATAGGAAACAGGACAAAGTCTTCGCAAACCTATGAACTCGAGAATTTTTCAATGGGGAAATGAGTTTTCAGTGTCAAGTGGAGAATTGTTGAAAAGTGCTGAGTGCTTTCTTACGTTCGTTTTATTTTATTTTATTTTTTTCATTTTGTTGGTACGGAATCATCTTCAATTTTATTTGTTCCCGTAATCTTACGTTTTAGCGGTGTCATCTGGACAGGTGATAAACTATAGCGGAACAGTTTAAGAAGCATTTCGTTTTTAATCGTTGTAGTGTTCGTACGCCATCATCTTGATCAGTATCCAAACATTTCCCGGCATTTATTTTTCCGGGATCACATGAATGAAAAATGGGACTCATGAGATTAATATGTAGCAGTTTAATACTTCTTATTCTAAGGACACAAGGTGAGTAAAGGAAATTTTCTGTATTGAGGAGTATTCAATTTTGTGTGATGATGTAGGTGCAATACATATACATCTACTTAAATCCTATAATTTCCAGTACTTTAAAGTATCTTAAACCTTTTGGTAAAATATAGATCTCACCTTATTCAAATTTTTATGTTCATGGCAAGGTGGCTAAAAAATCAGATATATTTATTTTTATCTATATTAATTGGAAACGATTTGGTAAGCTGACACGCTCTATTTTCGCTAGAGAATTTCACATAATAGATGCACATGAATATCTGACATTTTAAGATAATTACTATCGAAACATTGTAGGAGAAATAAGTCTTTTAAAATCGTTTTGCCAAATTAATTGCTGTAATTCCACGTTCCCTAGGTAAATCTACTTTGTCTCTGATAACCTGAATAGTTTCAGGTATCCAAGAACTACTACCCTCTTTCTCGCTCCCAATGCCATCACCTACTATGAAGTGATGTATATTGGTGGAGTTTTTTTTTATGCACACGTAAATAGGTGAATGTTTTGACTAAGTCTATGCTGAGCGTCAAGCGTGAAATTAAACTAGTTTGGGTATACCGAATAAGATATATATAATAAAAAAAGTAAAACCTGCTCAAAGGATCCACAACTCTGAAGGGACTCGGAATTTATTCCCAGTCATGGTCTTCTCTAACAAACAGGAATCCGAAAAGATACGAATTTTTCACTTGACATCGTCCTGTTGTATAGCTACTTCTACAGAGGACTTGAACGGGAACTGAAAAATTGTAATGGCTCGTTGAACTGAGGTTTTCATCTATAACCAAGTTAGTTGCTTCTGTATGGTATATGTTTCGGTGAGTCGTGTATTGACTGAAAAATCTACATGGACGACATTTCGATTTAAACTAAAAACTGCTTCTAACCGCAAAATGTTTTCTCGAATAAGAATCATTGGATTTTTTTTTGTTACTATCTAAACCGATTTGTTTTATTATCCGGATAATAATGTTTTGTGGTTGAGGCAAAAACAGATTTCTACTTGAGAGAGTTTTTTATGTAATGATTAATTAACGCTGAAAAAGCCAGTCTCTTTTTTAATTAAAACTGGAGTGGCATATAATTCTGCATTTTAATGCAAAACTTCTTCTTGAATACTTTGAGAAAGGTAGTCAGTGCAAAAGGCGGTCAAGTTATTTAACCAATTAAAAAACTTAATGAAAATGGAAACTGCAATTTGATTTCTATACTTTAGATGAATCAGTCTGTGTTGGTCCACTGGTCTGTAGCTCAAGAGCACGTTGAGCTAAAAAGCACAAATATCGTAAATGTAAACTGTTTGTGAAAAAAAATGGAATCAGGTTCATGAACGAGGCAAAAGCCCCTACTAATTCCATCATCTCCCATATAAGTCGAACCAACTCCAACAAACCAATTTCTTGGTATGCATCAAATTTAAACTACGAAATAATTTGGTAAAAATATTAGCCAGACCGAAAAAATTAATACAACCGCTTCACTCCTTTTACCACCTTACATACAAAAGACGTAAAATTTGGTTTGGTAACACACACAGTGCATTTTGAATTAAAACGAAATATTTCCGGATTTTACACTGTTTGATTTCTTATGTGTGACATTTCGGTCTCTGCTGAGATCTAGTTTGAAAAGGTCTCAGCTGAGACCGAAACTAAAATTTTCTAAAGTTACGAAAATTTCTACTTCATCTAGCATCACCGCATGATTGGGCTTTCGGCGCAATCGCAGTTGCGTTCTGTTTTTCGTATAGTTATTCTATCCTCTAAGTTGTATTAGGGGTTGGAATTAATTCGTAGCGTTTTACAAAAGGTGGCGTTACTCAAGTATCTGTAGTCTTCTTCAATGGCGCTACAGCCCAAATCGGGCCTTGGCCTCCTGACCTTCAGGTTCCTTAACATTTTTCATTATTTATTGCGGAAGAGTTGTTAGCTCTTCGCACAACCCTCTATCTACGAATTTTTCATTTTCGTAGATTGAGGTAACCAAGGTATATTCAAGCAGGTAGTGTGGTGGAATTATGCGTTGACCGGGATTTGAACTCACGACCTTCGCATTGTAAACCAAACACGCTACCCACTAGACTATACCCTAAGTATCTGTAGTCACATATACAAAAGCAAATATTCTCGATAAAGCTACTGTCATGGCGCATCTAGTCCACTGAACGACATTTCTTTATCAAGTTTATAACTTTTTGTTGTGCGTCATCAAACATGTCAACGTTCGTGCCCGAAAATCTGTTTTTGCGGGGAGTGTTGCTTCATTACTTCCACATGAAGAAAAGTACCGCGGAAAGTCATCGCATTTTAGTAGACGTTTATGGTAAATATGCTCTAGCTGAGCAAATGTGCAGAAAGTGGTTCGCTCGGTTCAAAAATGGGAATTTTGGCTCGGAAGACAAGGAGCGTCCCGGACAGCTGAAAAAGTTTGAAGATGAAGAATTGGTGACAATGCTCGATGAAGACCCGTGTCAAACGCTTGCACTGATGCGTGTGAGCAAAGCATTAAAAGAAAAGCACCCCCAATTTAAGAATCGACATGAAAAGGTGATTTTGCTCCATGACAATGCCAGACCCCATGTTGCAAAAGTGATGAAAACTTATTGAGAAACGCTGAAATGGGAAGTTTTATCCCACCCGCCATATTCACCAGACATCGTTCCATCAGATTTTCACTTGTTTCGGTCTATGGCGAATGGCTTGTCAAAGCAGCACTTCGACAACTACGAAAGTACCAAGAATTGGATCAATTCATTCATCGAATCTAAAGACGAAGAATTCTTTCGACGTGGTATTCGTGCTTTGCCAGAAAGATGGAAAAAGGTAGTAGAAAACGATGGACAATACCATTCTTTCAATAATACCACTGTAATAATATTTTTAGAATAAATCATCAAACTTTGCAAAAAAACGCTACGAATTAATTCCAACACCTAATAGCTATATGGGAATATTGAAAGAATGTGATTGGCAGAATAAAAAGTAATTTTTATGAGTAAAAATAACATAATTTAAAAAAATCATAAAATTCGAAAGAAAAAGATTAATATCTAGAATGTCTACAATACACCTTAACTGTGGAGGGCAGTTGGAGATAAAGTTGACATAATGTTTACAATACAACCTAACTATGGAGATCAGTTGGAGATTTGATTGAGACCTCCATTTTTTTTTAGAAAGCCATTACGAATGAATTTACACGAAAAGATATTTTAGAATACCTTCATCACATGAAATTTCTTTTAAATCGAATAAATATGGGCTGAACTTTGATTCAGCTATTCAAAGTGTATTTATTAGGAGGCAATGCCGTAAGTTTTGGTAGAATATTTTTTTTTTTTACAGTTTGCGAAATACTCATTTCTTTTTAAAAACACCAAATCTTTGAAAATTGCCTAAAACGTCTTCAAATACAATCTATATCTCAGGTTTTGATGAACCAAATTTAACTATTGCTATTTATAAAGTCCTTGCTCCACCCCCAATTTCCCCAATCTTTTTATCGTAGTCTATGCAAAAAATTAATGAGTTTAAAAAAAAGTCGTGATCGGAGCATTGCATCCCAAAATTCTAATCCGAGTAGACTAGATTTTAGCTATGACCCCAGCCCTCTAACTCTTCGTTCAGTTACCTGGCCTGTACTTTAGATGTTCATAGACACGACATATCAACTTAAAATTAGCTGATTTGTTAAATCATGATTTACTTTATTTTTACTTTATTATTCTAATAATAAATTCTTGTGATCGACAGAGAAAAAAAAAAAGAAATTGCTACTCTGAAAATTTGTTTTTTCGCGTTTCATGAATAAATTAGCCTAAAAATGAAAAACAAAAAAAAACTGCAAACAAGTCGGGCGCAACTTTATTATTTTTAAAACAAGTAGAGGATGCACGAGAATTCAATATACAGGGTAGAGCGGTTAAGGAAAACCCTCCCCCCTCTTTCATGCACCGAATTTTATGAAAATTCTATGCAACTTCGTCTATGAAACACATTCTATACAGATAATATTTATTTATTTATTTATCATAACAAGATATTTAGTTACATAATAATTAACTTATATTATTTAATTTAATTTAATTTAATTTAATGAATTTTAAGACAATTTAACTTACGTAACTTAATCTAACTAGTAAGATGGGCACTGGTAGAAGGATGGTCATACAGGGTTTGGGATACTTTATAAAACAGAGCGCAGCCTTAGTTTTTATGTCAATTTACTCATTGGAGGTGTGTAGTGTACACTGAACTTGTTAAATACTCTACAACATCTGTTAATAGGCTCATTTTGTCCGTAAACTGTACTATGCGGATATTCCTTTAGTAGTCCTGAATGTCTCGTCAGCCTGACATTGTCATTGAGTCTGAATTTATTTGATATGTGATCTACCATAATATCGCCATTCAAAACATCTAAGGTAAAGCAGGATGTGAGCATAGTTCTTCTAGAACTAAGGGGTAAAAGATTTAATATTTGGAGCCTAGTTGCGTACGGTGGAAGGTTCTCAAAGTCTCTAGGATCATACAAGTCCCTAAGAGCAAAGAGAAGGAATTGCTTCTGTATTGACTCTATTCTGTTGCTGTATAACTGGAAAGAGGGATCCCAGATGGGACATGCATATTCCAGAAGAGGACGAACAAGGGAACAGAATAATGTTTTAGTGACCCATACATTCTTAAACTCTTTGGCTCTTCTCTTAATAAATCCAAGAAGTCTATTGGCTTTTGAGATTAATCGGTTGTAGTGAGATTTAAAGCATAGTTTCTCGTCGAGTAGAATGCCGAGGTCCTCAATTTGATCTACACGATGTAGTTGATATCCACTCAGGAAATAGTCATGTAGGTATGTGGATCTTTTATGTGAGAAGCTTATCACATAGCATTTACCGACATTAAGCTCTAACTTGTTCTGACTACACCACTCATCTAGTGCAATAAGCTTGGATTGCAAAAATGCGGCATCAGCGGGTGAGGTAACAGTATGATATATTTTCAGATCATCAGCGTACAACAGATGCGAGACATTTTTTAATACTTCAGATAGATCTGAGATGAAAATATTAAATAAGAGAGGTCCCAAGTGACTTCCTTGGGGTACCCCAGAAGACACTACGATTTCCGTGGAAATAGAGCCTTGGAACTTGACAAATTGAGTTCTATTACTAAGATAGGATTTAATCCAGTCAAGAAGGGATCCTGTAACACCAATTTTTTTTAATTTTAAAATCAGGATGTTGTGATCAACTCGGTCGAAGGCTTTGCTAAAGTCAGTGTATACTGCGTCAAAACCGTGCTGCTGGTCATTAAGAATAGGGTTGATTATTTTGGTTAATTTGTCGCAGATAATTTTTTCGAATAATTTCGGTATAGCTGATAGAATAGCTATACCTCTATAGTTCTTCACATTTCGTTTGTCACCATTCTTATGGATGGGTGTGAGATGCGACGATTTCCAAGCCGATGGGAATACTCCGAATGAGAGTGACTTGTTAAAGAGCCAGTATAAAGGTGTTGAGAGCTGAAGGGCACACTTCGATAAAAATAAGGGAGGAATAAGATCAGGACCCAGACCTTTTTTGACATCAATAGTTGTTAATTTTATTTATTAATCATAACAAGATAGTTTAGTTTACAAATAGATTGCTTAATTTAATTTATTTTAATATATCCTAATATATTTAAATTTACATTAATTAATTAAACATAATTGTATATACATATATGATGTATGATAGAC
Organism: Chorisops tibialis; assembly: GCA_963669355.1. Lineage (NCBI taxonomy): Eukaryota > Metazoa > Arthropoda > Insecta > Diptera > Stratiomyidae > Chorisops > Chorisops tibialis. The sequence continues at coordinate 22,056,999 of OY770264.1, forward strand.
ACTGGTGGAAGGGTTAAGTGGGATGTGGGGACCTTATAAAACGGAGCGTAGTCTCAGTTTATATGTCAGCTTATTTATTGGAGGTGTATAGTGGGCGCTGAATTTGTTGAATACTCTACAGCATCTGTTAATTGGTTCATTTTGTCCGTAATCAGTACGATGTGCATATTCCTTAAGTAGTTTTGAATGTCTCGTCAGCCTGACATTGTCATTGAGTCTGAATTTATTGGAGATATTGTCAACCTTAATATCGCCATTCAAAACATCTAAGGTAAAACAGGATGTGAGCATGGTTCTTCTAGAACCAAGCGGTAAGAGATTTAATAATTGCAGCCTAACTGTGTAGGGTGGAAGGTTTTCAAAGTCTCTAGGGTCGTACAAGTCCCTGAGAGCAAAAAGAAGGAATTGCTTCTGGATTGACTCTATTCTGTTGCTGTATAACTGGAAAAAAGGGTCCCAAATGGGACATACATATTCCAGAATAGGGCGGACAAGAGAACAGAATAAAGATTTTGTAACCCATACATTCTTAAACTCTTTGGCTCTTCTCTTAATGAACCCAAGAAGTCTATTGGCTTTCGAAATTATTCGATTATAATGAGATTTGAAGCACAGTTTGTTGTCCAGTACTAAGCCGAGGTCCTCAATTTGATCAACACGGTGTAGTTGAGTTCCACTTAAGACATAGTCATGGTGATATGTGGATGATTTACGTGAGAAACTTATAACGTGGCATTTACTGACATTAAGCTCTAATTTGTTCTGAATGCACCAATGATCTAGCGCAATAAGCTTGGATTGTAGGAATGCGGCATCTGCGGGCGAGGTTATGGCATGATATATTTTTAGATCATCAGCGTACATCAGATGTGAAACATTTTCCAATACTTCTGATAGATCTGAGATGAACACATTAAATAAGAGAGGTCCCAAGTGACTTCCTTGGGGTACCCCAGAGGACACTAATATTTCCTTGGAAATAAGACCTTGAAACTTAACAAATTGAGTTCTATTGTTAAGATAGGATTTAAGCCAGTCAAGTAAGGATCCTGTCACACCAATTTTTTTTAACTTTAAAATGAGGACATTGTGATCAACTCGATCAAACGCTTTGCTAAAGTCGGTGTATATTGTATCGACTTGATGCCCGTTTTTAAGTTCGCAGAGCGTATCAGATACAAGAATCATGAGATTCGTTGTAGTCGAGCGACCTTTTCTAAAGCCGTGCTGTTGGTCATTAAGAACAGGGTTGATCATATTGGTTAATTTATCGCAGACAATTTTTTCGAATAATTTCGGTATTGCTGATAGAATTGCTATACCTCTGTAGTTCTCAATTTTTCGTTTGTCTCCATTTTTGTGAATAGGTGTGAGGTGCGATGATTTCCAAGCCGAGGGGAAAGTTCCCAATGACAGTGACTTGTTGAAGAGAAAATGTAAAGGTCTTGAAAGTTGATGGGCACACTTTGATAAAAATAGGGGAGGAATAATATCAGGACCAGGATTCACACAGTAAACAAAAAAAATAATTAAAAATAAACAGACGACCGGTAATATTAATGAAAAAGTAGAACGAAATAATTGGTTGATAAAAAGTAATTATTTCGTGGAGCAAAACAAAAAGACGTCTGCACTGTCGGACGGTAAAAATACTACTTGTAAGTTGTAAGAGTATTAAGCACCTCCTCAATGGTTAATTAGATATTTTCAACGAGTGGAGGAACCGAAATGTTGGGCTCGATTTCGGTCGAATCCGACTGGACTCCAAAAACGTCGCGAAAACGGTCAGCAAACATGTCGCAGATATCATGCTTGCAAGAAGATTGCGTGATTCCATTGTTCATGTTTACGGGATAACCCGAACTTTTACGTTTTGTGTTAACGAAGTCGAAAAATCTTTTTGGTTCTATGATATCTTCACCGATTTTTTTTACATAGCCCTCATATGCAGTCCGGGACTCAGAAGAGAACTCTGAAGCCAGCGTGTCATATTTTTTTTGGAGATTGGGGGAGATTGCGCCCACTTTCTTAAGCTTTTTGAATAGTTTATTTCTTCTATTCCGCAGTGATCTTAGGTTTTTATCTAACCAGGGTTCCGATAATTTATCTTTTTGCTTTATTACAGGGACGTACTTGATAGCAATTTCAAAGATCACATCGTAGAATGCTGTTATGGCATTGTCAAGATCAAGAGCAGTTGACACTATGAAAAATGTCAAGAATGTCGTGGTATTTTTGGTCTTCAGAGTTAGGCTGAATATATACAACACCAATGTAAACATATTTATTGATCAGTTTGATTCTGATAAATTTATGTTCAAAAAGTGTTGTGTTAACAATCTCGTTAGATAGAGACTTATGAACTGCAATCAGGACGCCTCCTCCTTTTGAAAGACCTGTTGCTCTGTAATTTCTGTCATTCCTATATATGGTCCAGTCATTGTCAAGTATTTCTTCATTTTTGAAGGAGTCGTTTAGCCCAGTTTCCGTAATAATTATGACATTAAAGTGACAAGATTTCGCGTCAATGAAGAGATTATTTATCTTCCCTCTAATGCCACCCATCATATACACATCAATTGTGCTCATCATACCTCCTCGTGGTAGCCACCGGATCCTGGTCTTGTCCATCCGGACTTGACTTGCTGAACTGATGGGCGCGAGTGCTAATGAAACAGAAAAATTCTAGCACTATAATAATATGGCCCTCCAAGTTGGGGGTTGGGCGATGTGTTAACAACTCATCCTCGGAAAAACACACACGTTTCGAAACCTGAAGCAACGCCTCGGACTGGATTGATTCAACGGCAACGACCACGCAAACGAAAAATGGACTATTCCTTCGGATCTTGGAACGTGCGATCCCTGTACAGAGCAGGAGCAGTGAGAGAGCTTCTGGAACAGGCAGTCAAGTACAATATAAACATAATTGCACTTCAAGAAACTAAATTATTAGGTAACGAGATTAATGACTTAAGATCGCACACAATTTTCAAAAGTGGGAAATCATCGGGAAGCCGGGAATTTGGAGTTGCGTTTATCGTCGACAAGAAGTTTAAACACCAAGTTACCAACTTCAAATCCGTCAATGAACGATTGTGTGCAATCCGCATCAAAACAAGTTTTTTTAATGTTTGGCTTATTAATGTCCACGCCCCAACGGAAGACAAAGACGACGAAGTTAAAGACGATTTCTACAGCACCTTAGAATCAACATTCGACTCCCTTCCGTCGAATGATATTAAAATAGTATTAGGTGACTTTAACGCGAAAGTGGGCAAAGAAGAAGCATACATAGGGACAATTGGAAGGCATAGTCTCCATGATATTAGTAACGACAACGGCCAGAGGCTGACTGATTTCGCCAGCAGCAAAAACCTTATTGTAAGCTCGACATGCTTCCCGCATCGTGACATTCATAAGAGAACGTGGGCTTCACCCGACGGAAGAACATTCAATCAAATAGACCATGTTCTAATAGAGAAAAGGACGGCCTCCTGCATTCTCGACGTGCGTACATGTCGAGGGGCTAATTGCGACACAGACCACTATTTGGTAAAGACCAAGTTTCGATGTCGAATCGGAAATCGAGGACACTCAAAAATACAACCGGTTCCTAAATTCGACATAGGGAAACTCAAAAACGAGAAAATAGTTGCGAAATATGCGTTAGCCTTGGAGAGGCACTTCGCGACAATGCTGAATACCACTGTCAGCATGCCAATAGAAGAAATGTGGCAAAAAATCAAAGATGGCATTACATCTGTCGCAGAGGAGGTGATAGGACAACAACCCCGGCGCAAAAGAAATGATTGGTTCGACAAAGAATGCCAAGATGCCTTAGAACGAAAAAATGAAGCTTATAAAATATTAACGGAACGGCCGACACGAGCCAAACAAGACAAGTACAAGGATCTTAGACGATTTGCAAACAAAATATTTAGACAAAAAAAACGGAAGTACAATAATGACGAAATTAAAAACATGGACGAACAATTTAAATTACACAACACAAGAGCCGCGTATTCCCTTGTCAAAAGGATGAAAGAAGGTTACAAACCGAAAACGACCCTATGCAAGGATGCGGAAGGGAACATTATAAGTAACGCGGAAGATATAAAACTAAGATGGGCACAATATTTTGAACACCTTCTTAACCCGAGCCCATCACCTACACGAACAGCAGCAGCAGATACAATAGCAGGTATAACTGATGTAACAGCTGATGAAGGATCCGCTTTGAGTCCTCCCACACTCGAAGAAGTAAAAACAGCCCTAAGGAACCACCCAAACAACAAAGCGCCGGGCACTGATCAAATCCCAGCTGAACTTCTGAAAGCCGGCGACACCTGCATAGCGCATCTCCTACATAGATTAGTCGCGGACATATGGACGCAGGAAATACTTCCTGAAGATTGGCGCAAGAGCATCATATGTCCAATTTATAAAAAAGGTGACAAACTCTGCTGCGAAAACTACCGAGGAATATCTATGTTGTGTACGTCTTATAAGATTTTGACGAAAATTCTAGAAAAGAGAATTAAGCCCTATGCTGATAAAGTAATTGGTGAATACCAAGGCGGATTTAGAGCTGGACGCTCAACCACGGACCAGATATTCTCAGTTAAACAGGTGCTGGAAAAGTGCTGGGAATATAATATTGATGTGCACCAGATATTTGTTGACTTCAAACAAGCATACGACAGTATCGACAGGCGCGTACTGTATAAAATCATGTTGGAGTTTGGAGTCCCACCGAAACTGGTTTGACTGACAAGAATGACAATGACTGAGTCTTTGTCACAAGTCAGAGTAGAAAACGATCTGACTTCCAGTTTTAAAACAGACAACGGCCTTAAACAAGGTGACGGCCTCGCACCAATGCTTTTCAACTTAACACTTGAATATGTTGTTCGGAAACTTCCCGTTGACACCAAGGGAACACTATGCTTCAAATCCACACAACTCGTAGCATATGCCGACGACATAGATATCCTTGCAAGATCTCTGGAGAGTGCTAAGGAAGTATTTGTAAACCTTGACTCGGTAGCAAGGGAAGTTGGACTACGCATTAATGAAAACAAAACAAAAATTATGACGCAAACTAGGAAAAAGACGCCAATCAGACAAAATATTACAGTAGGAGACTATAACCTAGAAAACGTAGACAACTTCATATATCTAGGGGCAAATCTATCGAAGGATGGAAGCGAACCCATCGAAATTAAAAGAAGGATAATGATGGCAAACAAGACTTATTATTCGGTACTTCCAATAATCAAAAACAAGAACGTGCACAGGAAAACAAAACTTAAGCTATACAAAACAATCATAAGACCTGTGCTATGCTATGGCAGCGAAACGTGGACATTAACTCAGGCGTCCGAAAAACGACTTAACGCCTTTGAAAGGAAGGTCCTCAGAAGAATCCTCGGACCTGTGAGGGAAGACTCGATCTGGAGAATACGATACAATAGAGAATTGTATGCCATCTTCGACAATCCAGAAGTGTCAACCCTCATAAAATTTAAAAAATTACAATGGGCTGGTCATGTGGAGCGGATGGATGACGGAAGAATTCCCAAACGCACACTAAAAGGGAAAGTCAACGGACAAAGACCGGTCGGAAAACCACGAAAGCGCTGGGAGGATTCAATTGACGCAGACAGCAAATCACTGCTAAGATTTTCAAACTGGAGGACGCGGTCACTGAACCGAGATGGATGGAGGCAAAGCATTCAGGAGGCCAAAGTCCGATTTGGGCTGTAGCGCCATCGTAAGTAAGTAATGTAAACATATTTATTGATCAGTTTGATTCTGATAAATTTATGTTCAAAAAGTGTTGTGTTAACAATCTCGTTAGATAGAGACTTATGAACTGCAATCAGGACGCCTCCTCCTTTTGAAAGACCTGTTGCTCTGTAATTTCTGTCATTCCTATATATGGTCCAGTCATTGTCAAGTATTTCTTCATTTTTGAAGGAGTCGTTTAGCCCAGTTTCCGTAATAATTATGACATTAAAGTGACAAGATTTCGCGTCAATGAAGAGATTATTTATCTTCCCTCTAATGCCACCTGCGTTGTGGTAAAAAAAAACGTAGGTTATTTTTTGAGTTAGGAACGAAAAAACCGATTTTGATCTTCCCGGCTTTTTTGCATATCAGAAATATGCTTCGAGGAAACATGGGAACCGTATGTCACGAGATCCTTATGAACTTGGTCCGGAGAAAGATTGAACTGCTCGTGGAAGCGTGTATAGATCAGCCGCAACGCTTTTAAATCCGTTGGAAGCCCTTCTTGTTGAATGGATAACATCAGACTGGTTATACTCTAGATGAAATCTGAGAGTATTATAAGTTTGCCACAAAGTTTGTAACGCCAAGAAATAAGGCCCGGAGAAAAAAATGAATGATACAGAAGTTCATATAATCACTCAAAAATCTCAAAACCGGATGTCCGTCCGTCCGTCCGTCTGTCCGTCTGTCCGTCTGTCTGTCCGTCTGTCCGTCTGTCTGTCCGTCCGTGTTCTCTCTAGCTTGAGAACGCGTTGACCTAGAAAGTTCAAATTTTGTATACGTCGTTTTTAACAAAAAAGTAAGGTCAGGTTCGTGAACGAGCCAAATCGCTCCACCCCTTCTACCCCCTCCCATACAAAATGACACAATTTCGCAATCTGACAATAAACGGATTTCCTTGAAAAGTACAAATGATATTGATCTGAAATTTGGAATGTAATACTTTTATTATGATTCCAGTCTACTCTATAAAAATAATTTGTGTCTTCCCCTTCCTTCCACCACCTCCCATACAAACTGCACTTTTTCATAAAATGCTCTAAACCAATTTACTCAGTGCGTATAATAGTTATCAAGCTGAAATTGTGTACAAAATATTTATTTAAAAATATTATTAAGACCAAGAAAAATGAGACGATTAGCTGTACCCCTTCTACCCCCTCCCATACAAAATGACACAATTTCGTAATTTCACAATAAACAGATTTGCTCGAAAAATATAAATGCTATTGATCTGAAATTTGGAATATATTACTTTTATGATGGTCGTAATCTACTGTACAAAAATTATTTGAGTCCTCCTCTTCCTTCCACCACCTCCCATACAAACTGCACTTTTTCATGAAATGCTCTAAACCAATTTACTCAGTGCGTATAATAGTTATCAAGATGAAATTGTGTACAAAATATTTATTTAAAAATATTATTAAGACCAAAAAAAATGAGACGATTAGCTGTACCCCTTCTACCCCCTCCCATACAAAATGACACAATTTCGTAATTTCACAATAAACAGATTTGCTCGAAAAATATAAATGCTATTGATCTGAAATTTGGAATATATTACTTTTATGATGGTCTTAATCTACTGTACAAAAATTATTTGAGTCCTCCTCTTCCTTCCACCACCTCCCATACAAACTGCACTTTTTCATGAAATGCTCTAAGCCAATTTACTCAGTGCGTATAAAATTGACCGAGCTGAAATTAGGCACTAAATATTTATTTAGAATTATTAGTAAAACAAAAAAAATTAGGCGATTAGCTTTACCCCTTCTACCCCCTCCCATACAAAATGACACAATTTCACAACTTTATAAAAAGTCGATTTTCATGAAAAGTATGAATTCTACTGATCTGCAATTTAAGATATGTCAAATGCATGATATTTATAGTTATTTCTGGAAAGTCATTAAAAACTCGCCCCTCCTTCTATCACCTCCCATACAAACTGCACTACTTCACTACATCCAATACACTAATTTTCTCAGTACCTATTAAATTTTTAAATCCTAAATTTTGTATAAAACATTTTGATAGCAACCATACCGCCATGTGAAAAAATTAGTTCAGTGTCGTCACCCCCTCCACCACTTCCCCTACAAAATTTCTTAAGATACAAGAATTTCTCTTTCATCTAGAGTATCGCACGATTGGGCTTTATGCCCAATCGTACTCCTGTTATGTTTTTTATTTTGCCTTTAATGCAGTTTGAATCAGATTTGTTGTGCATATACGCAAGATATAGCCGCACGTTGTCAAAAATTCTGTGCTCTCTCAATCGTTATAATAATATCGGTTCTCCTCAGAATTTGCAGAGTTCATCGAGAGCCTTACGACTGGAGGAAAAAGTGGGTCAAGGAAAGGGGGGTTATTGTGACCAGCAACTGCAGATTTAAGATTTACGTGGGATGACTTTTCATTTTTATCTTCAATATATGTTACCGACGACGAAGGGTAAGGATTAATTGTTTCTCCACGCAATTATTGTACGGACCAGAAGCTAGGGCAGGATTCGAAGTAGGAATTGGGTCTTAATTTGAGGTAGGAAGTGGAATCGAACTAGGACCTGGGACTAGGTTTGGAGTAGGCAATGGATTCGAAATAGGAAGATTCATGAAATGAGGCAAAGAGCTTTTACCGGAGTTTATGCGATTAGTTCTGGTTTTAGAGGTAAGGTTGGTATTAGGTTTTCGGGGCAAAGATTGGACGTGTTTCAAACAATCGGTTTAAAAATTATTAACATCCCCACCCACCCTTACTATCACCCCTCACAAACTTAAACTTGCATTAATAAACGAATGAAATTTTCATTATGTGTACTGGAGCTATTGATCGTATCCGCAATTAAGTATTAAATTGATAACATCCCTGACCAGTAACCTCCATTCTCTTAGCCTTCCCTAACCACTATAACCTGAATATTAGCTTTCCACGCATCCTCAACTTCTCCCAAAAATAATAAAGTTGCACCCGACTTGATAACAGTTTATTTATTAAAATGTGGATCAACAATTCTATCGAGTATTCAATAAAAGCGAAGTAAAAAATCAGTATATTATGTTTCTACAAATTGACTGGTGTGTTGAAGTAGCAGGTTCAAAATAGCTGGATGCAGAAATTGTGTGTGCAGCGCCCCTGAAAAATCTTAATCTATAAATTAATAGCGTATTAATCTATAAATTAATAGCATAACTCGCATCTGACCTCAGCAAAGATAAACTTGCGAAAATAAAATGCTTCGCACATGTTTAATGAAAGCATTATCAGTTTAATGAAAATTAAAGAAAACTATAACTAAACACACTTTGAGTGCAAAGTACTTTCAACGCCAGTCTCTTGGAATAATTTCTACCCTTAAGTGGCATTCCGTGATTTACAAAATGCAAATATTTTCAATAATAAGTACTCTAGGTCTCGTATTTCTTATAAGTTGCGTAAATAGCCTTCCCGTAAATATCACATCAATTAAATATTTAGATAAAGATAATAGTGTTGAGATAACGACAGTAAAGCCTGAACCACAATATTGGGTTTTTCAAGTGAGCCGCGCTTGCATATGGCGAGATCATACGGGTCGATGCCGAGCGGTAAGTTAGGTTTTGACGAGTTGAAAAACGAAAATTAATTAATTTTATCTTTTTAATAGTCTCGAAGTAATACATTAAAATAATGGCGCAGATTTTTCAAATTATTTAAGAACGTGTAAAGAAGTGGAATAAATTTGTTTATAATTTTGGAAAATTTTTAATTAATCCCTGAATATTTTATTTTGCTATATTGATGCAAATAGCCGAAGATCCGATAGTAAGAAATAACTTGTAGTGCTACATGTGACTTAATAAACTACACTTCTACTTCCAATGCAAATTGTGCAATAATGATTACTATGTCGTTTCAGTAATTATTGCATGACCCTTATGCTGGTTAATTTCTCATGTAAACATCGGTGAGTTTAATGTCTTAGGATAGAGTCAGTACTGACCACTTTTTGCTCACCAAAGATTGAAGTAAGAATTAATAGAAGCCTTCAAGAGTTTTTCGTAAATTTCAGCAATGTTTTACCACTGATCAAATGACTTTTTCTACATGGGACCTACGGCCCACATCGGGCCTTGTCCTCCTGACCTTCAGATGCCTTGACATTTATTTGTTATTTTGGAAAGACTGTGAGCCCTTTGGACAACCTTATATATACGAACTTTTCATTTTCGCAGATATAGTGTGCCCAGATATACCCACGCAAGTAATGTTCTGGAATTATAAGTTGACCGGGATTTGAGCTCACGACCTTCGCATTGTAGACCAACATGCTAGTTTTAGGATTAGGTTGTAGGAGGGTGGTTGCACGGAAACCACAAGCACTGAGGCTATCTAGTTGGGCCCATTGTACTCCCCCTATTGTTATAAGTTGGATGTCACTCCTCTTGCTCTAACCACTTGGTTCGGTTTGCGAACCTTAGCAGGCTCGAATGTTGGACGCCTCTGAGGTCGTCTAGTTCTGAGAAAAATCTAGAGCCTAAACAAAGGAGACGACTGTTGGAGATTTGCGAACAGTGACAAAGATAATGTTCGATAGATTCTTCGTCTTCCTCGAAACCTCTGCACAAGCTATCGCTCGCGATCCGCATCCTACATGCGTGTAGCCTTAGCAAGCAATAGCCTGTGGTCAGGCCGACAATAGTTCGGATACTATAGCGACTACGTTGTAACAGCTGAGCTCTAATATTTTTGTTTGGTTATTCCCAAAAGGATTTGGCCGTTTTACAGCTTTCCAGCTGCCGCCACTCCGCCAAGAAAGAATCCAAAATAGTATGTTTGAAGCTAGTCTTCAGCACTGTTGGTGCTACATCGACTGACTTCCTAGTGCAATTGATGTTTGCAGATCCTTGCCGTGCTAGCGTGTCTGCTGCCTCGTTACCTAGCAAGTCGCTATGACCCGGTATACAAATTAGAAAAAATTTCCGTTATGGTCGCTAGGCGATTTAAATTGTGTCTACAAATGGACTTTAGTTTGGACGTAGTCCTGTAGGATTGGAGTGCCTGAAGCGCAGATCTGCTGTCCGAGAAAATGTAACAATTTCCGAGACTGTTCTGCATACTAAGAATAATTTTTGTACACTCGTTAATGGCTAATACTTCTGTTTGGAACACTGTCCGGTATTCTGGAAGATGAAATGAAGCTTGGGTGTCGAAGTCGTGGGAATAAATCCCTGCACCTGTCCCCTGGCTAGATTTAGATCCGTCCGTATAGAGATGAGAACCTATACAGGTACTGAGTATCGTATTTGTTGCCCATTCGTTTCGTTCAGAAAACTTAATGTGAAACTTCCGTTTCTCAACCTGCGGTTGGTTCATTCAATCATACTCGCGGTCTAAAAGGGAGTTTGCGTTTCTAATGACGTTTATAATTTTTCCATGACCAATTTGTGGCGCTGACCACGATTTAGTGGTTTTTAATCTAATGGCTGCTAGACCCGCTGCTTGTTTTATAAAAAGATCAAGTGGAGGTATTGAGAGAATTACCTCCAGGGCTGCAGTCGGTGTGATTCTAAGGGCACCTTTTATGCACAGACATGCCATCCGTTGGATTAGCTGTAAGGGTGCCAGGTTGGTTTTTAGTACCACCGCCGGCCACCACACCAGCACACCATAGTAAATAATTGGTCTAATAATACTGGTCTACATCCAGTGGATGAGGTGCGGCTTAAGGCCCCATCTCAGACCGAATGTCTTCTTGCAAGCGAAGAAGGCTGCCGTAGCCTTTTTTGCTCGTTCTTGAATATTGGCCTTCCAGGATAATTTGCTATCAAGAATCAGAACTAAATATTTAACTTGATTCGAGAGTACCATATTGATACCTCGAATGTTTGGTGAGTCTCCTAGAGAAGAGGACCAGATCTGTTTTTTGTGGGTTAATAGTAAGTCCTTTATCTAGTGCCCAGCTGTCTAACAGTTGTAAAGCGGATTGCATGAGGACTCCTAGAACTTGCTCAAACTTACCAGTTAGCATGATGACAAGATCGTCTGCATATGCTATTGTGGGGTAGCCGTTCTGATTTAAGATGGAAAGGGGTTCATTCATTGTTAGGACCCACAGGAGAGGCGATATTATACCGCCCTGTGGCGTTCCTTTGTGAACAGAGCCTTTTCTTGTCTCGTCACCCATTCGTGCTACGATTTTCCGTGAACGAAGAAGCTTTGCTATCCATGCAGTCAGGAGAGGTTCCACACTATGGCTGTGCAAGGCCTCAAGTATGGCATCAATGTTGACTTTTGGCGTGAGTCCATTCTATATGTTTGTTCAAGTTGAGTTTGTTATCAAGTATCACACCTAAATACTTGACCTCATCTGAAAAGGGTATCAACGTTACATTTATCTTTTTGTAAATGGTACTATCTCAGACTTTCTCGGGTTGATGTTCGAGTTCTTAGACTGACACCAGTGCATTATCACTTCCAAGACAGACTACAACCTTTCTCACAAATTTATATCATAATTGCCTCTAATAATAACAAGGTCATCGGCATATCCTATTACCTCGAAGCCTTGTTCTGTTAGATGGTCTAGGAACTCATCTATTAAGATTGACCAAAAAGTGGAGATAATACTCCTGGAGACAGCCCCTATAGGTGTGTGCTGTCAATGTGCTATCACCTAAGTCCGCGGTTGTCAATCAACTCCTTAGCATGGCATGTATACATTTAATCGTGGCAAACTCAAGTTCTTTTTTCCTAGCTGCCGCTATTATGGCATCATGTAGAGTATTGTCGGAAGCTCCTTCAATATCTAGGAATGCAGGAAGGGCAATTTCTTAGTAGTCTTTAGATTTTTCTGTTTGTCTAACTAGACCGTGAAGGGCTGACTCTGTTGATTTGCCTTTCTGGTGAGCATGTTGATTCTTATTAATACATACTTGGCTAGGTCCTGTTCTTATGTGAAGGTCCACTAGTTTCTCCATCCTCTTGACGAAGAAGGAGGTGAGACTTATAGGGCGATATGACTTGGGCTGATCAATGGGACGATTACCTGCCTTCGGTATGAATACCACTCTTGCTTTCCTCCAAATAATTGGGATATATCCCCATGTAAAACTTGCTTAAAGATCTTTATCATTGTTGGCATTAAGATCTCTAACCCTTTCGGATAGGATATAGCCTAGCGGGTAGTGTGTTGGTCTTCAATGCGAAGGTCGTGTGTTCAAATCCCGGTCGACGTATAATTCAAGCACACTGCCCGCTTGGCACACCTTGGTCACCCCACTCTACGTAAATGAAAAATTCGTAGATAGAGGGTTGCGCGAAGGTCTAGCAACCCTTCAACAATAAATAATGAAAAAATGTTAAGGAACCTGAAGGTCAGGAGGCCAAGGCCCGATTCGAGCTGTAGTGCCATTCTAGAACCCTTTCTGCTGTGGGGCAGGTAAGATCTTATCTACTCCGGCTGATTTGTAGGACTTAAAGGTATTGATCGCCCATCTTATTTTTTCCAGAGTGAATATTTTACCATTGCTGAATGGAGTTTAACGATACATCCTTTCCTCTTCTTCTGACTCTTCATTATTGTTAATTAGTTTGCAGCCAGAGAATTGTGTTGCCAGTAATACTTAAAGCGTTTTCATGCCGCTTTTTGTCAAGGATCCATCTGATCTCTCTAAAACTCCGATATCAGTCGGGGTGTCTTTTGCTAACACCTTTTGGAGTCTCAAGACCGTTGGAAGATCATCTATCTTTTCACAAAATTTTCTCCATGACTCTCTTTTTGACTTCTTTAGAATTTTATTGTATTCAGTAAGGGAGTTCTTGTATTCGTCCCAGTTACCAAAGGTTTTTGCTCCATGAAACAATTTCCTAGTTTCTTTGCGTTTTGCCGCTAGGTCCGCGTTCCCCAAGATGCTTGCTTTGCTCTTTTCTTGTGTTGAATGGGACAGCTTTGTTCGTAGGCATATATTACATTATCAACGATTTTGTTCGCTATATGATCAATGCAGTCTGGGCTGCTTATTGATTCTTCTGCGTTTCCTACTTCGTTCTCAAGGGTGTCCTGGCTAAGATTCCAGTCGGTACGTTTTGGGTTTCTGTATTGGCTTATGTAAGTGAAAACAGATATGCCTGTGATCTGAAAGTGATGCTTCTTTAGAAACGTGTCAATCGTCACATTTGTCAGCTAGGCAGGGGCTTGTTATGGTAAGATCAAGTATTTCCTGCCGTGCACTATTCATGAATGCGGGGTGCTGCCTTCATTTATTATGTCACTGCAATTATTTAGTTCCACTTCCGAATTATAGTATACTTAGTAGATTCAATTATTTAGTTTCCCATAAGTCGTAGTACACTCTTTCTCAAACGCTTTTTCGGATCTTGCTGTCCGGATAAATCTTTCCCTTGCTAATCCTGGGTTTCTGCTTTGCACGAAAAAAACAACAAATCACGTCTAGCTTAAAAAACAAAAATACACTCAACTGTTATCGCATAACAAATCGGTTTCTTACCGCTTAATCAATTTTTAAGATATTCGAATTATCTAACCGAACTCAACACTTTATATTACGCTAAGGCAAGTATTTTAATATTAAACAATTCCTGCCCATCAACAAGAACTGCCTACTCCCATCAGATAAGAGTCGAGCGCCAATGGCAATATCGTCCGAATAAAAATCCATCAAAATCGCGTTGCGTGTAACAAATTGTCCGGTAATTATGTCATCATTATGAAATATTAGAGCTGGCGAAAGCCGAAAATGTTTTCGGAGCAATTCAGTTCATTTTGCGGTGTTCGTACGAGACAGGTACCACCTTCGCGTCCACCCATTCCTTGTTCGCCTACAACCTCTTAAATGGAATTTAATAAAATTGAACAATTAGAGAGGACAAATCAACAAATGTGGTGGTAGTTGACCCTAGCACGAAAGTTGTTGAGCCTTTTTGTAAAACCTGGTGAGTGGAATGGTGAGAAAAGGACCATCACACTCCGTCCATGTAGTGGCTCTAATGACTTCCTGGACTTGACACCGTGCGAACCTCAGCAAATATTGCCGTATACCGAGGAGCTTACACGTTAATTTGGGTGTGGTGCTAGCCGAGTAGTTGTTTTATTTTCCACAACTTCTATTTTTCTTTTCGCCTGTTTTCTTTTTTTTAGTCCTTTTGTTTCGCCACGGTTGTACAATATTGCCGGTAAAGAAAGGTGCGGCAATGTCCTCTATTCGTCGGTAACGCAATGTAATAAAAACGAAGGAGAACGAACAACAACAATTGGGGAGCTACTCTATCCATATAGCCGCATGGTTCGACGGCGACTATAGGCCAAGCCAAGTAGTTCGGTGAAGGCAAATAAACAGACGTTTGGCCATTAATAAAGTCGATGAGAATGTCTGCCAACGATCAAATAAAGGTGAACCTGACGACAATTAAGTTGGAAGTTTCGTAGCGAAACAACATTATCGGTTTCGGTTGGATGAAGGCATGACGACGTCTCTGATGAACTGAAGGAGTAGAAATCCATTGTTTCTCTTTCTAGCCCATCCCGATTTTTTTTCCTGCGGTTCATTTCGTTAGCCTGCACCTATCCTATCGCCACTCCTCGGACACTTATATAATCAAATTACCTATAAATTACGTCTACGAGGTGACCTCACGTCGAACTTGGAATAGATGTGTAAATATTCTATGCTAAGCGGAGGATCCGTGCTTGGTTTAAGGGATTCGGCGAGATGTAGGTTAGGTACACTAACCGGGTCGCTTATCTATAGCCTTATTAATTCCCAGTTCAAATTGGATATCGTTGGTATTAAACAAAAATCTCTCCAAATTACTTTTTGATGACCGGTGTTGTAAAAGACTCGTCCTTGTAATTTCGATTTGCTGCTGACCAAACTAATTGTATCGCTGAACGGATATCGAAATTTGTTTCGGGAGCCAATAAGTACCTTAGTCTTAGTTTGTCCGTAAATTACCAATTTTGACAAGCGGTCAATAAATGGTATTTCGTAATGGTATTAGGACAAGCTTATAGTAGTTAATTACGAATGGAGTTGATTGAAGGATGTCGTTAGCGAATTATAGCCGTTGTTTTATACAGAGAAAGTAGTAGTAATAACTGGAAGAAAAATGATATGGTTATACATATCGTATAATGTAATGATATGGCTCTACATATTCTGCAGTACGTGACAATTAATCATCTAAGGAATTGTTTAATCAAAAAAGGTAACACTCGAGCATTGGCGTGAATGTGATTAGCAGTTAAGTAACGGATGAAATCATTATGTTTTTGATTTATATCTTGGTTATAAGTTAGTGTTAGGTTGTTGACGTGTAATTTAGATAGTTTGGGTGAAACTATTTCAGTATCCTTCTAATATAAAAAAAAAGTCTTTGCTCAATCGAAAATTCTTTTCCTTCCATGGCACTACAGCTCACATGTATCAGCCTCCAGACCTTCAGGTTACCTACAATTTATTTGTTACTAGCAAATGCCTGCGACCTTGTCTACGTAAAAATCGCAATAATAAGCAATTTTTGAGAATGTAGTTAGTAATACATTATGGGGGATATATAATCTGCTTACATTAATGGCTCTTTGAAGACAATGGTTTGTATTTTGTTGGAATCAGAACCACAAATTATTAAGAATGAAAGCATGGTACTCGCGTTTCTATGGGACAGGCTCGTGATCAAATCAAACCCGTGATCCGAGATCATATACGTGTTGAAGAGCGTTAAGGATATGTGAATAATTGTAGTTTGTGTTAATTAAAAAAAACCAAATAAGATAACATTAAGTTTAAAAATATAACAGGACTACGATTGTACCCCAATCATACGATACTATGTATAGATGAAATCGAAATTTTTGTGGTCTTAAGAAATTTTGTATGGAGAGTTGTAGGAGGGGTGACAGCACTGAACTAATTGGCTTCACATCCTGCTAGAGTAGCTATAAAAATGTTTTACACCAAATTTAAGCTTCAAAAATTGAGTAGGCACTGAGAAACTTAGTGCATTGAATTTAATGAAATTGTACAATTTGTATGGGAGGTGGTAGAAGGAGTGGGGGTTTTTGGTGTTTTTTCGAGAAACAACTATAATTATCATACAATTGATATGCTTTAAATTTCAGATCTGTATCATTCACACTTTTCAAGAAAATCGAACTCTTGTAAAGTCGTGGAACTGTGTCACAATCGATTAATTTTTTCCCAATATTAATAATATGTTAATACTAATTAAGGATTTAGTAAAACATTTTCGCTCGATGAAAGTTACACGTACTATGAAAATTGGAGTAAAGTGTTTCATGAAAAAGTGTAGTTTGTATGGGAGGTGGTGGAAGGAGTAGGGGAACTCAAATAATTTGAATACCAAAAGACTGCATTTTTAATAGAAATAATATTGTTGTGAGCTAGGGGTTCGCCGGGATTTCAAGTAAAACACAATTCGTTTAAAAATAAGTGATAATTTATTTATTCGCACTTTAACTTAATTCGCACTATGTGGCACTACCGCCAATATTGTTCTATCGCTTTCTTGCACCGGTTCGCGTCTTACATAAATGTTGCTGAATAACTCGCTCCCGTCTGACAGCTTCGTGCTTTTATACAATTTTCCCCAATTCTCGAACCTTTCGTGGTGTATGTCGTCGAGTGTGTGTCTCAACTATACTGGAAAGTTTTAAATCAAAATAATTATGGCTTGTTACATATTGGAGGATACTGTTCTACATAATTCTCCCAAATTCGAGAAAGATCAAATTGCGTGGTTGCTAGATCTATAACAATATATTCCAAGTTTCAAATTAATACCTTTTATAGTTTCCAAGAAAATTTGATTAATATATATTTTTGAAAATGAATCACTTTGTGAGAGAGGGTGTAGAAGGCGTGAGGGTAGTGAAATAAAACCAAAAGCAGATTACATTTTGGAGGACACCTAACAAACTGTGCAAGTTTCATTGCAATCGGTTCAGCCGTTTGTGCGTGAAAAGCGGCCGGACAGACAGACATAAAGACAAAAATCTCAAAAAAAGTTTTTTTATGCTTAGTTATTGTTAAAATAAAGCAAAAAACTAACTTAAAGCCATTTATAAGCAAATAACAGACAGACGCTACAATTATATTAATATGTAAAGATTGTGAAAGGGTTGTTAGTCTTTCGCACAATCCTCTATCTACGAATGTTCACTTTCGCAGATTAAGGTGACCATGATGTATCCTCGCCAATAAAGAGTGCTGAAAATATACGTCGACTCGGATTTGAATACCGGACCTTGGAATCTTAGACCAACGCGCAGACCCACTAGGTACACGCCAACTCGAAAATTAACCATTTTCTAAAATTAGCTATCAAATAAGCTTTAAGTTGGACACGTCTTTACTGCGCAATAACGCAATACTTGACATAAACGAGCTTTTATCATGTGCAAATTACTAGAATAATAATGTTTAGCTCCCAATTTAAACACCGTAACGATCACTAATAAATTGCACAATTTTCAATGAATATTGACGAGATAAATAGCAAGAATTGTAATAGATTAAGTTAAGGTGTTTAGCTCCAAGAGACATGCAGGAAAAGAAAACAAAACTATAGCTTTCTGTGCCTGAATACTACAACCAGATAACTCAAAAAAATATATTTTGAATGTATCCTAGAAGTCTCTGTTCTGTTATTAGACCATTTGTAGACCCTCATGATATTAAATATTGTTTCGAAATTGAGAAATTTAAAATTTTCTTCATATTTTATGGGTCAACTTGATTTGCAGACTTATCCAATTGATGGAGCAAAGCTTTGTTGCAACCAAATTATCAATATTAGATCTGCAGCTACATCGCTTTTAGAAAGCAGAAATAAAGTGTGTTTCAGCATTAAAAAAACAGAACAAGTGGCTTATTAAGTGTTCGTTAAAATACGAAATCAGACTTTAATTAGCTTTAGAAAACTTTTAAATTAAAAATCGTTGAAATTTTTTTAAATAACGAAATTGATCCAGACTTTGAAATAAATTTCTATAAACTTTCATCGTCACAAAAGCGAAGCTATGAAGTTGGTGTCATATTGCAAAGTTAGCGTTCTATGAAACTCCTTTATACACGTACGATTTTATAACTCTATAGCCCTAAATAGAAACAGAATAGCATTTCGGGTCTGTCTCAAATATCCGAATTTTTCAATAAGTTCCGAAAACATATTCAACAAATAGAGATAAAAAAATCTATGAAATATGGAACAAATTTTTTGAGATATTTCGAACAACCGACTTATGCCTTTTCTTCGTGAATACGAGTTCAGTTGCTAATAGCTTGATGACTGGCGTGTACTTGTCGAGAATGCGAACGTCGTTAGTGTAAATATCGGAACTTCAAATTGTCAATTGAAATTTGCAAAGTCGTCATTTTGTGTCCTTGAGAAAGCGTTGATGTAGAAAGTTCGAATTTAGTAATCTCTTAAAAAAAGACACATTTTCCCAATTTCACAATAATCTGATTTCCTTGGAAAATAATAGCTCTCTGAATAGTCAAAGGATAAATCTAGTACGAAAGGCTTTGGTATAGTCTAGGGAGTACCGTGTTGTTCTACTCTGCGAAGGTCCTGAATTCTAATCCCGGTCAACGTATAATTGCAGAAAACTGCCTACCTTAATCTACGAAAATGAAAAAAATTCTGTATAAGGGTTATGCGAAGGACTAGTAGCCCTTTCATTTCAAGTGATATAAATTTAAAGGAGAATGAAGGTTATAAGGCTAAGATCCGATTTGGACTGTAGTTCCATTGTAGAAGTAGAAACTAGTACATCAAAAAATTATCCGATAGCCTTCACTCCTTCTACCTCATAACACAACTTGAAAACTTTTTAGAAAGTCAATGTTTCTGAAAAATATAGAAACTACTGCTTTGCAATGGTTTGTTGAATGTTTTCACAGGTCAGTAATAAAGCGTAACAGTGTAGAATCCGGAAATCTTTTCTTTCTTTTACAGTTTTTTTCTTAAAAGCAATAAAATGCAATAAAAGCCGCTCATCCCTTCTACCACGTCCCACATAAGCTGCAATTTTGCTATAAACAAAACATCGGTTTTCTCCGTACCAATCAAATTCTTGATGCTAGTATTTTGTGTAGGACTTTTTAATAGCAACTGTAGCATAATTAAAACCAAATTACTGCAATTCCGTCCCATATAAAATTTGATAAGATTTTTCAAAGCAATTTCAAGTTCATCTAGAGTATCGCATGGTAGCAGCCAGATAGAACAAACCTCAGAAACCTTTAGACTTACAAAACGTATATCTAAGAATCCAGCTCTGTCAGCCTTACTCAGAACCACGGATGGAAGTTGGACAAAGGACTGCAAGGGAATGCTTGAGGCGCTTTTAAGCACTCACTTCCCTGGCTGCAGAGACCCCACACGTAACTGGAGGGCGTTCGAGCACCTCTTGCAAAATGTGGAAGAGCTGGTGATTCCGTGGCTGATAACAATCTTCAAGCAATACTTCAAATTAAACTACGTGCCCCTAACAAGCAGGAAAGCTCAAGTGGTGTTCATATCGAAAGCAGGCAAGGTGTCATGATAACCCTAAGTACTACCAAACGATAAGTCTAACGACCTTTTTTCAGAAAACACTAGAAAGGGTACTAGATATATGTATACATCAGAGATTTCATAGACCTAGAATTTCTCTCACAAGCGCAGCAAGCTTACATAAAATGAAAATTGGTAGATTCTGCCCTTCGTGAGGTGGTGATAGGTATCGCTACAGTATAAGGAGTACACTCTAGATACTTTCTTAGACATACAGGGAGCTTTCAACAATATAACGACAGAAGTTAATTGAGAGGCTATCCGCGCTGCTCAGCTAAATAAAGCGATCAGAGCATGGATCTAAATTTGTGCCGTCGGAATGGGGAAAACCACATTTCTGCAAAGGCACCAGTAGAGTAGCACCAAAAGGATGATTTTTACATTTACTTTTGTGGATACTGACTCTAAATGGGCTTACTCAAGGATCCCTTCTACTTCTACAATGGCGCTACGGCCTAAATCCGATCTTGATCTCCTGACATTTAGGTTCCTTAACATTTTTCATTACTTATTTTGGAAGGGTTGTTAGCCCTTCGCACAACCCTCTATCTTCGAAATTTTTTTTTTTTCGTAAATTGAAGTGACCAAGGTATATCCAAGAGCAGGCAATATGCTGGAATCATATATTGCGTCGACCGAGAGTTGAACTCACGACCTTCGCATTACAAGACCAACACGCTACCCACTAGGCTATACTCTAGCTATATTATTGTTCAAAGAAATGTCCATCGCTAACCACAACTTTTTCTCATCTTTCTGGCAGCATACGAGTACGATAAAACTGCTCTTCTTTTGAGCCGATCCACGAATCGATCCAATTTTTGGTTTCTTCGTAAGAATTGAAGTGCTACTCAGCCAGGCCATGCATAATTGAATAGATAGTAGTCCGAAGGGGAGATGTCTGAAAAATACGGCGAGTGGGGTATGACATCCCATTTCAGTGTTTTCAGGCTCAAACGTATTAACTCTTTTTTCTAGCGATATCCTGTGATGATTTCACCCAGTTACAGCAGCTATTATTTACCACGCCAAGCTAGCCCCACGAAATACACAGCATGATTTTCGCGCCGTTGATGTTGGGCTTGGCCGTCGATGTTGACGCATGACCGCGGTATCCCCATGATTTTTTTTTGCTTCAGATTATATGTAATGGATCCACTATAAAATCGAACCACTTCCCATCGCTAGTGACGATGCGATGCAAAAAACCCTTCCTTTTGCCGCTGCTCGCATGTGAAAATACGCCGTTCAACGTTTCTTGGCTTCAACTCGTATGGCACCCAATTTCTTTGCTTTTGCATCATTTCCAAGCTTCAAACGATATAAAATGGTATGATGAGTCACGCTCAATGAATCTGCAAGTTGTTGTTGCATTCGGCATGAATCTCCAGTAATTCCTCTAATTCTGCATCTTCAAACTTTTTAACCGCTCCGGGAAGCTCCTTGTCTTGCCACGCCGAAATCACCCATTTCCTAGCGTTAAAACCATCCGCTTTACCATCTTTCACTAAAAGTATCCTTACCATAAGTTTCAACAATCATTCGATGCGCCTTATCCGCAATTTTTTTTGAATTGAAGGCAAAAAGCAAAACTTCCCGCCAATGACGCTTATTTGGCTCAGACTTCGACATATTGGTGCACAAAAATTTTATGACGCCATAAATTTAATGATGAGGAGTTGGTATCAAATGCCTAAGTTTACCATTTGACGTTTCTGGTCCGCCATTGTTGATCAGCATTTACTGCTAGCGCTATCTGTTGGGAAACTGCGTGTTTCAATTTGTACTCCCAACCGTATTTGATAAGGTAGACAAGCTCACAGAAGGAGCATTCAAAAAACTACACGGTTGAGCAAAAAGCTCTGTGCTTAGCGTAAGCCCGCAAAAAAAGAACTCGTGTTCTTAGGTAGGAAAACCGAAACTCTTGAGTTTAAGCTACCGAAAATAGGAAGCACTAAGCTAACTCTATCCAACCATACAAAGTATTTGGGAATAGTCCTAGATTGCAAGCTAAAATGTAAACAAAATATTCAGGAGTGATCAACTAAGGCCAGCATCGCGTTCTACTCATGCAAGAGGATATTCGGAAGCAAGTGCGCATTGAACCTGATTATAACGAACTGAATCTATTCCGGCCGATTCTGACATACTAACATGGTGGCCTGGACTGAATGAACTAACATAAAAAACACAAGGCCATGCATGTCTGGAAATCACTAAGATCTCATCCTCAGATTCGATGAATATCTTATTTTTTTGCCGGCAATCGACCTGACCGCAAGAAGCGTGACATCCAAGTACACTTTTTGATTCAAGGTTTCCAAGGAACTTAAAACACGGATATAACATTTCCTGCAATAACTAGCGATTCTGTAGTTACAACAACTGGGCTATTCTCGATACGTATACCGAACAGGGAAAACTGGAAAACTAGAGCCGAGCAACCCTGCAAGATCAATAAAATCTAAACACTAATGTTTCTAAGGAAGGAAGAGTGGGTGCAGCTGTGTACTCAACGGACTTTCCTACGGACTCGATCTTCAAGTTGCTTAACGGCTGCAGCATTTTTCGGGCGGAAAATCTGGCAATCCAGAAGGCAGCCAAGTTGCTAACACTCTATCGACCGGTAACGGTCAAGCTGCCTTGAAGGTACTGCAATTGTACTATCAAGTCTTAAACAGTATTTAGCTGACACCATGCCAAAAGAAAGGTTGAACTTCGACGCGCCACAGTATAGCAGGTAATGAAGTAGCAGACGAGCTATGATAAAGAGCTGCCTAACCTTGAACTAGATTCCGCATAAGACATACTTTCTGCCCATACATATCGCCGAAGGCTCCACAGACGCGCAGATGATAAATCTAGTAGAAGCCAGGTGGAAAAAATACTACAACCTGTAAAACAACGACATTAATGTTTAGCGCGAGCGACTTAGAAGAGATCAAACTCTTGTTATCATTACTCAGGACGCAATGTGCGTCATTGGTTGGTATGTTACCGGTTTGATAACACATAATATCTATAAAAATTGCAAACAGCCAGCAGATTCAATTCGATTCCCACTCCAGGCAGTGGGATTTTTTAAGCACACATTTTCAGTTGCTATTGCGATGGAAAATTATTCGAAATAAAATGGGCAAAACGATGTAAAAGTGAAACAGTTTCACTTTACGAAGGCCTAGATACTCAGTAGGTGGTTACTGTTCGTTTTCTATCATTCAGTCCACCATAACATCTGCAAATATTTGTCAGTAGTAGCCAGTAAAACTGAAAAATATACCACTCGTTACGGTTGTTCTCACTCTCCTTCCCCTCCCCTTCCCCTCCCTTTCCAATCACATTCCTTCCCTACATGACTGTGTTTGTGCATTGCACATAAAGGCCAAAATTGCTTATAACACAGGTTATTCTGTAAAAAAAAAGAAAGAAAGAAAGACAGACAGTGGAGCTCGTGTTGTGCAACTGCTATGTATCGCGAGCGATAGCCTTTACAGAAGTCGCGAGGAAGACGAAGAATCTATCGAACATTATCTTTGTCACTGTCCATAAATCTCCAACAGTCGTCTCCTTTGCTTAGGCTCTAGGTTCTTCTCAGAACTAGACGAACACAGAGTCGTCAAACATTCGAAATCATAACAGGAGTAATATCCATCTCATAAACAATAGGGGGAGTACAATGTATGGTTCCAGGGCAATGTGGTTTTTCAAAACCACCCTCCTAAACTGCAGGCTCTTGCTATAAGAAGGATTAAAACTCTCGGCGCATCGTTCTTTCCGGACCTCTAGCAGTTCTCGAATTGCGAGTTCGTGTGCGAGACAGATCCCCTCCTCCTCCTACTCCGTCCTATACATATTTCATGAATTTTCAAAATTTTAACAAATCAGTTTTACTCCAAAACTATTTGAAAGTTAGGTCGAAGTATAATGATGTGAATATCATTAGCATCAGAAAATTCTACCTATCTTTTATACAAATGTGTTTAATTAAAGCCAACAGGACAAATTTTTACCAGCATTATTTCTATTTAACTACAATCAATTTTTAAAAAATTATCAATTTCACCATCTATCCCATACCACACAAATTTAACGAAGTTTTTAAATTTAAATTAAATAATTTTTTTTCGAAAGTGTCAAAGCTGTCGATTTGAAATTTTGAGCAAAGTGTAATAATGCAAATATCATTAATTTCGAAAAATGTTATTTTGATCCGTATACTCCATCCACCCCCTCCCATACAAATCTATCATTCTGGTAAATGCATTATATCGATTTACAATAAAGCTGTAAAAAGGAGAAACTTGAAATTTTACGAAAATTTGTCCTTTAATAATTGCAATAAATGCCAAGAAAAACTTCACTTCACTCCTCCTACTCCATTCCACATAAATTTCTGTATTAAAAATTCATAAAAAAAGTATTTCTCCCTCGACCATATGTGAACTTGGAATTTCATATTTATGCAAAATATTTTACTTTCTTTGCCACCTCCCATATAAATGGCCAATTTCAGAAAAAACAACGCCCAATTTCCATGAAAATTATGAAAGCTTAAAACTTCAGCACGAAACATTTTACATACCACATTCGGCATCGTATACAAAAATTACAAACCTCCCCCTCTGAAATTACCACCTCCCATACACTCTTACAAATGGCTTGAATAAATAACTGTTAACAGCGTGAAATCCGAAACTTACTTTTCAAAGATTGTAAACTGGAAGAAATCATTAATTACTATTAAAGCGTTAACAAATTTCTCATCAGAAGTTATATGTATCAGAAAGTCATCCCGTATTGACCGTTCGTAGCAAATATTCGGTAAACTTAAATCATCTTCACAATGTTACATTAACCTTTTCACTTTCGGACAAAGTGATGTCGTGTTAATTAAAGTGCAAACTACTGTCTATCTATTCAATTATAAGCATCAAAGGCCGACAACAATATCTGAATGTTGTTAATTACATCCAAGGTCTTGACCGAAGTTTACAAGTGGTAAATTGCAATTCATGTTTTGCACTTATCCTGTCCGTCATGTTTAGTAAAATAACAGTGTTAGTTATCATGACGTGTCGTAGTGGGGCATAGATTTCCAATTTCGATGAAGTTTAGCTTAAGAAAACATGATCACAAATATGCTTACCCAAGCAAACACTTAGTCTTTCAAATTGCATGACTAAATACATAGCAATTTGTGGGTTATATTCTATGATAATTTAGTCCCGAATCCCAATTCGGATCCATAATTTCAACAAGAATCCGGCCTTAAGTGTCGCATAAGCCTCTTACTATCTTTACTAATATTTGGTTGGGACGCGGTCATCATAACCGCACCACATTCAAGATTATGCCACTGCTCATCAGTTTCAGTAACCGCACCGAAATGGCAATCTAAGACGTTCCTGCCATTAATCCTCATCTCATCTTGGTTTGCTTTAAATAACATAATACCATCCCTTAGTCTATAACCATTCCTGCAGACTCCATTAAATAAATTTATCGCGTTATCATTTGTATCTCAGTGCCCAACTATTAAGCCCAACAACCCCTTTTTTCGGTTCGATTCAGTTCAGACTCGGACAACAATAGCAACAGCAGCAACTACGCAGTAGGACATCGGTAAACGACCCTCATCCACCATTCTCAGCAATCACTCCCCAAGACCTACAGATTCAGTTTCTGTGCACTAATTTGTTGCTCTCCAATTTGTTGTTATTGTCCTTCAAAGGATTCCCTATTTGGGGAAGTTCCTGTACCATTTATACTGCCATTGTACTTCAGCATTGTCGGACTGGAACGTGAACAGTGACATTAACTGGGAGCAACCTATCATTAGGTGAAACAAATTAACGTATCCGTTCTGCAGTAAATGGTTCCCGTGTATGTCAGCCAGGTCGAGAGTGGAGAAAAGGACGATGCTTTTGTTCTATTGTAAGAAAATAAAAGCACTCGAAGATACGATTGCGATTGGTTTTTCGTCAATACTAGATCTAGATAGTTCCAGGAGTATTAAGTTGATCGCCAGAGTTATAAGATTCAATAAACAATGAGAAATTCATCTGGTACTAAGTGTACCAAACTCAAGACGGTCCTCCATACTAGCAATATCCCTTTTTTAGCGAAGATACAAAAATAGAATTGCCCGACTTTTTATATGAACGTATTTCAACAACGTAAACCTCAGTGAAATTTATTTCATCCTGGTTGCACCGGGTCACCGGATACCTTCTATGGTCAATATGGCAACTACTCGGGACGAGAATGGTGCAGACTTCTGTTTATAGACGTGCTCCTTTTAAAGAATAATGGAAATCCGGTCGTTCGAAATCGTGCAGACCGTTGAGAAGTGGCTCGCAGGAAAATGACACAGGACACACGTTTGGTCCTGGTACTCGGTCAATTCGTTGAATAGAGACGGGGTTTCCATTTTCTATCTCTTAGTCAACGAATGAGTTAATTGTATTTTGTATTTTTTGTCCCAACGATTAATGATTGTAGTTTTTGACCGTTCCGTTTTGTTTCTAGCAAAAATATAACCACTTTGGTTTAATGTGGTTAACAGATTTTTTTTCGTTTGTTGCAGTTGTTTTATTGCTTGGACGGAGATTTAGTGGAAATTTATGTTTGTAGTGGACGAAGATTACAATTACGATGCATAATGGTAAAGTCTATAACCAGCATGATTTTAAATCTCTTAAAATCCTCGATTTCAAACGATTTTTTTTTTGAAAAAGTTAAAGTTTAAAATAGTTATTGCGTTTTGGGACAAATTTGTGACGGGATTATTATCGGTAGGTACCGAGATTATATGTTAGCTTTCGATGTAAGATCGATCGTTTGAAGGAAACCTTGTGTATAGAGTTTTGTGATAGTAAATCAATTTTCAAACGCCACTTAAACAACAAAAAAATGTTCGGGGAACTCCAATGAGCTGATATCCGGAAAAATCGCTAGCAAGGCTTCCCGTCATATTTCAGGAAATTATAAAATTCCTTTTTATTTCTTAATTAGCGAATATTTAATAGTTAAGACCGACGCTTTAATTCAGCTGCATGACTATCTCCTCATAAATAGTTCTATCTTATCTCTTCGCCTTATAGCATTATCTTTTATGTAGTATTTTAGCAAAGTAGCATGGAAAATTCGAGCTTCCTAGTATCCTGATTGATTGGCTTGTTCTCAGGTCATGAAAGTTCATAGTTTCAATTTTGAGCTATATCAAATTATATATGTATCCTATATAACATCTGCATATCCATGTAGGAAACGCTGAAGTCGAAGGATAGATAGTTGTAATACTAGTCCGTGTCTTGAGGAATGTTGGATTTTAAATTAGGAGATACTGACCTAGGAAATATTCTACATTCATGTAATCCCACAATCCCATAGAGAACACGGGAATATTTATTTCTTCTATTTACTGGAATTTTTCCTTACGATTGTTGAAACGAGTATGTTACACTGTATGAAGCCCTGACACCTTTCGTACTGATTCTTTTGTAAAATGACTCCAAAATCCAAATATGACTCCCGTTTTCTCCCATCACCCAACGTTTTCGGGAGAGGCTCCCCCAACTATTTTTTATCAATTTTCCATAATTTACAGGGTTGAAAAGGATTATTTTAACCTTTATATTCTAGAGAGGTGTAAATATCTAAAACATTAACATTTCTAGCAAGGAGGTAGATTTAGGGGAGTTTGCCCCTTAAATTGTAAAAAAAAAAACGTTTAAGAAGTTCAATTTTCTCTAAGTTAATCCCCTTCAAAAAGTGCAATTTGTAGGCAGTTTTAGGAAGCGGAGAAAAGCGTTTTCGTTGCGCTTTGAAAGTGAATCTCCCGCAAACATAGCAGAAGCTATCGGGATGATTCTTACACTCGTGTGGCATAATTGTACAATAAATCAATTGAAAAGAAAGATTTCCGGATTTTACACTAGTACGATTTATTAAAGTGATGTTCCGGTCTCTGCTGTGACCTTTCTCGAATAGGTTAACAAATTTAAATGTTCTATTTTTCTACAATCTAGCAAAATTTAAATTTAATACCTGCATTGACTTTTGAGATATGCTGGTTTAAAAATTTTAAAGCAACTTCATTTGAATTACTTTTATAAGTTTTCATGCAAAATTTGAAATTGATAGCTTTTAAGAGATAGCTGATAACTAATTTCTTAAAAATAATTTTGTATGGGGGGGGTAGAGGAGGTAAGGGAATCGTAAAATTTGTGATGGAATTTTCTTTCTTTTCTGTTGTAAGGTGCTCGTACAAAATTTCAAGTTCGTAGCTTTTAATTTGTTGGTTATTAGTTGATTTAATGAAATTGGTCGAAATCATGCTTTTGTATGGGAGGGGCTAGAAGGGCAAGCATGATTTCAAAACTTTTACCGTAATTTTATTTTAACTATTTTTATAAGTTTTTGTGCAAAATTTCAAATTGATAGCTTTTGATAGTTAGGTGATAATTGATTTCTTAAAATTGGTCGAAAAAATAATTTTGTATGGGAGGGAGTAGAAGTTTTAAAAATATTCGACCAGTTAATATTTCAAACTTCCCCTGAACTCGTACACCCCCCGAAATTGGTATCCGCCTGAGATCCGCAACTACCTACAATCCCTCTAAAAATGAACTTTCTATCTTGAAGGGTTTGGGAGTTAATGTGCGCTGAGCGTACACGTCGGCGTACGGCGGACGGCGTACAGACAGACGGATTTTTTTTTTGCATTTTTAGGCTATTTTAGTCATGAAACGCGAAAAAAAAAATTTCAGGGTAGCAAATTTTTTTTTCCCAAGTCGATCACAATACTTTATTATTAAGATAATAAAGTAAAACTCGACCGACAATTACTTCTTAACCCCTTCCTCTCCCCTCCCCCCTTGTTGTACCACACTGAATAAAAAAAATTAATTTATTTTCACTTTTTACTAATTTTTATATCTAGATTTTTAGTGGAGATATTAACAACCGCACTTTTCGACCTTAACTGTCTCTCCGCCTACCACTTTCATCCCATAATACAGAAATCTTATGTGATTAAAGTTCCCCTACCCAGTCTACAATCTACCAAAAAATGAGTTCTATATTTATAAAGATTTTGGAGACATGGGTCTTTGAATGTCGTTGGAGCGTTGCCGTACTGCGTACAGCGTGCAGACGGATACTTTTTGCATTTAAAGGCATATTTCGTCGCAAAAAAACAAAATTTCAGGGTAACAAAATTTTTTTTTCTGTGTCGATCACAATACCAAATGTTACAATATTAAATAGTAATACCGATAAAAAGATTGAGACCCGATAGAAACTCCTTATGGACACTAGTAGGAATAGATACGGGCCACTATCTTCTTAGGAAAAACGCTCGAAGACTTCGCCTTACAACGGAGGACATTTGCAGAGCATTTTCTTTGGCATTGTCCATGCCCCCGAACAATTCGAAGATAAGTTGTCGGAGAGTACTTTTTCACTGAGTTGAATGATCTTCGTTTCTTGAACCGATGAAGCTTATTAATTTCACCGTTAGAGCGGACTGGCTGAATGATATGTATAGGTAGACATGGTAAAGACATCGAGGCGTACAATAGCTCACTGATGGCCTACGTATATTGGTGGCTAACCCCTCCACGAACCTAACCTAACCAGTAAAACCAAGATGCAACCTACTTTTCTCACCAAAAGACGAGCACACAGATACTTCTCAAGCCCAACTATTAATATATTAGACGAAACTATTGCGTGCAAGAACAATATCAAGTACCTAGGTGTATTCCTCGACAAAAAGCTTACCTACATACTAGCATAGTACATAAACCTGTTTTAAAATGCTAAAAGCCATTACATTTTTATATCCTCTTATTAATGGAAAAATCAAATCGTCTGTTGATAACGAAATCAAGAAATATCTGTAAGTCTGTCGTCAATCGTGGTAAATTTGACTACGACCGAAAACTTTCACGGAAGATCCTTCATGGTCCAAAAGATTCAAGATATTTCTCGTTCCTTGTCAAAACGGTCTACAAACGCACTATACAAGTATTATTAGATCGCGATTCTTCTTCCTTCTTCCCAATCAATGCCGGTGTCCCTCAAGGTTCTGTCTTATCGTCGATTTTGTTCTTAGTATTCATTAACCATTTCTTGTCTTCTACTCTCAATCCATAGTATTGCAGATGACAGTACTTTAGATAACACCAGTGAATTTGACTCTGCAGCGGAATCAAACAAGCCTGCTATTGCTTCCAATCGAGAGTTATTCAATTCGCTGAACTCAGATCTCGATCAAAATCAATGAAACAAAAACGAAAATAATGACACAAACAAGGAAAAGGACCCCCAATAGACAAAACATTACAATTGACGAATATAATTTGGAAAATGTGGACGAATTCATATATTTAGGCACAAAATTGACAAAGAGTGGAAATGAAACGAATGAAATAAAAAGACGAATCCAGCTCGCAAATAAAACGTATTATTCAGTCTTAGCTATTCTTAAGGCCAGCTGCGTACACAGGAAGACCAAACTCCAAGTCTACAAATCAATAGTAAGACCTGTGCTTTGCTACGGATGCGAAACATGGACCCTTACACAAGCATCCGCAAATATGTTGAACGCTTTCGAAAGACGGGTCCTGAGACGAATAATTGGAGCGAAACGTGATGGTGACCGATGGCGAATTAGATACAACAGTGAGCTGTATGATATATTCGACGAACCGGAGGTTTCTACTATCATCAGACTGCGGAAGCTGCAATGGGCTGGCCATGTACAAAGGATGGACGAAACTCGAATACCTAAAAAGGTATTCGAGGGAAAAACGGAGGGCCGGAGGCCAGTGGGAAAACCCAGGAAACGCTGGTCCGACTCTGTTGACGAAGACTGTTCATCGCTGCTCGGATTTCAAAATTGGAGGACGCGGTCACTGGACCGAGATCGATGGAGACTTCGGCTACGGGAAGCCAAGGCCCGAAAGGGGCTGTAGCGCTGCGACGAGAGACGAGACGAGATCTCGATTTAATCCTGGAATGTGGCAGGAAAAATAGAGTCAAGTGCAATGTCATCTTTTCCTGAAACGTGAAGCTCCAGCGTTGTCTTCTAATGTAACCTTAAGTAGCGTACAACTTTGCTCTTTCGAAGATTTTATCCTTTTAGGCGTAAAGTTCAATAACCATCTTGATTGGAGTTGTTACGGTTCCACCGTAACAAGGGCCAGGACACCTGAAAGAGAGATAAGGAACAAGTTAATAGCAAGTTAAAACTGGATTTCGATTAAATACTTACCTCGATCACGATCAGGCCGCACCTTCCGTAGCAGCTTTCAACACTATGACTAGGTTGCTCGCACCTAAAAATAAAATAGCGAAAGACGGCACACGACAGGCAAGAAAACTAAGTCTCTGTAATAAATTTATGTTAAAACAAAACAGCCCCTGAGTGCGCGTAATTTCCATCGATCGACAATCACATTCAAAACAATACACAAATCGCGAGTGCAAATACTTTACGCGGATCTTCGCTTTGCGAACGAAAACCCGGCCATCACAGAACATCACTAACGAACAACACAAATCGCGAGTGCAAATACTTTACGCAGATCTTCGCTTTGCGAACGAAAACCCGGCCATCACAGAACATCACTAACGAACAACACAAATCGCGAGTGCAAATGCTTTACATACGGACTTCCGCATTACGGACGAAAACCCGGAGGAGCATCTCCAACCAAAACATCTCAGTCGGCGATTTCGGTACGTGGAGCGCGATCTGCAACTTCCTGGTTGGCACGTCGATTGCCAACCCGCGACAATAGTAGAACAAAGCGAGCCGAATTACTTACCTGGAACGTTTGGGCGGCATGGGTGGAAGTCGGCGCACCATATTCACTAATCACTGTCTAGAATAACTCGCAATTAATCAAGAAAAAAAGAAAATAACTACCTTTATCGCGGCTACACTCAAAACCCGAAAGTAAACAAATGCGAACTGTCAGATGATACGAGTCGCAATTGCGTCACGAGAGGCGCTAGCTGCGGTTCGGAGTCGGAGATAAACCAGCGTTACCCACTCGACAAGGAAGTTATGTTGATACGGAGGGGAAAATTTGATATTAAGTTATAAGAGCGGCGAATGACGAAAAAAATGAACTCGATCGAACCCCGATGAGGGTGATGACCGGGGTTAATTAAAAACGGTCGGGAATCACCGAACGATTTTTCCCGCAAAGAGTTTAGGCGGAAAGTCATGGGAAAAATAACGTGCTCTTTTATCGCCAAGCCTGAACGCGAGTAGTAGGAAAGCTCGAACCGTCGCAAAATTTAAAAGTGTTGGATTTTTGAAAAAGTGCCACAAGTCGGTGGCGAGGAGTAACGTAGAGTAGTGAAGAAAAAAACCGAAGAAAACGAGTGAAGCAGGTTCGACGAGCAGCGATAAAACGATTGGAGATAGAAAGCGACGAGAAACAGAAACAGATTCGAGGGACAGTAAGAAAGCGATTGATATTGGAAAGCCGGCGAAGCAGATTCGGGGGACACCGCTGGACACGCAACGACGGGCCCCAACGAAGTACTAGATAGATAGATTGATAGATTAAGGTAAACGTAAGACTTTGTTCCTTTATTTTAGATTAAGATTATATTTCTTTTGCTAATGAAACTACAAATAGATTTAAGAAATAAGTGAATAAAAAGAGTTGGTGTAAATTAATACGACTAGAATCGAAATTTTAAAGACCCCTAGTAAAAAAAAAAAAACAAGCGTGTATAGTTATCTTGCCTTTCGCGAGAGTTTCGGATTTTGAGGTAATTTTCTTCGGTCCTGTGGCTCGGTCCGAGAGGAGATAAGGAGGAACGCCGCCTAAATTACGAGCCACTGGCGCCCACGGCCCGTCTCCACGGGTTGGCCGGACAGGCAGCGTTCCGCCCCTAGTGCGAGGGGTTTTTCGGTGAATACGTTTTCCCAGCCGGGGAGAAAATCGTAACATTGGCGCCCAACGTGGGGCACATTGTCGAAATTTTGGATTTGATGGTTTAGTTTCGGTTTTTTGGTCATAACTTGATCAGAAAACGAGCTAGGACAATTTTTTTGTTTTTAAAGAAAGATAAATGTATCGGGTAGTTTTTAAGAACACAAACTCAAAAAAAAATTTGGTAAAAATTTTGAGCAAAATGCCTTCAAAGTTGAAGGACATTTTTGGAAAACAAAAATTTTTCATGTTCAAACTACTCTAGCAACTCAGTGGCTGATTTGATTTTTTATTGCAGACTTTTGTTGAAAAGGTACATTAATAAGCTCTCCAACAAAATATTACGCATTGAGCTATCTTAAGTAGTTTTGGAGATATTGGCCTTTTAGTTTGACAACCTCCTCCATGAACCAAAAACTAGAAAATCACCCTTAAGTCGCTAGGGGTTGGAGCTACAAGTTTTCCGTAGTATATTTTTTTGTGCACCACGAGGTCCCCTATCACCAACAGTTTCAAAGAAAAATCAATTTCTTAATATTTCGAAATTTCATGAAATTTGTATGGGAGGGGTAGAATGAATGGGGGGATGTAGCCCATTCACGAACTTAAAG
Source organism: Chorisops tibialis (assembly GCA_963669355.1). NCBI lineage: Eukaryota > Metazoa > Arthropoda > Insecta > Diptera > Stratiomyidae > Chorisops > Chorisops tibialis. The sequence continues at coordinate 22,090,948 of OY770264.1, forward strand.
TTACTTTTTTGCTAAAAATGACACACCAAAATTGTAGCTAAAAGCTTTCGAAAGTTATGCTGTAGACAGACGCACAGACGGACAGACAGACAGACGGTCACTCGGAATCGAGGTTTTTGAGCGACAACAAATATTTCTGTACCCTTGGCGGCTCTGTGCGAGCGTTATTTCTTAGCGTTACAAACGGTAAGGCAAACACAATATACATGTATATAAAAAGTATTTTATTAATGTTTTTCTTTTGGGGATTTATTTAATGTTTTACTTTTAAAGGTCTTAGGAATACTAAAATAATTAGAAACTTAATGCAGCCATTTTGCTTCTCCATGCCTACTATGCATTCACCACAAAACCATTCCGGCTTCTATTGACTACCTCGAGCATCGCAGAAATGTTGGAGTACTCAGCATTTACTATCACTGCTTCCATAGTAAATGCAGTTCGGAACTATGCGCCCTTATTCCTCCAGTTTACAATTTTCCATGACGTACTCGTCAAGCGGAACATGCGCACGAGTATACCGTCAAACTTTTATCTTCCCTTACAGTGAAACTTAGGTGGTCATTCATTTCTCGCATTGCCGGCTAACGTTTTTGTGAACGGGTATAATCTCCAGTCCTTCAAGAGTAATGTTCACCGTCTTTTCCGTCTCTCTCCATCCGAGTTTCCATAATACTCCAAATTTTAATCCAGTTTCTTTACCGACTTAGCCGTGCAATGCATTAAAGGGTGACCCTCTAAGCAATACTTGGTGGCTTAAAAAAAGAGAGCTATTAATCTTCAAATCAGTTATTAAACCCTATTACATGGCGCACCCATCTGGAAGAATTGTGCAAAGATGTTAAAAAATAAACTGCCACTTCGGGCGAAACTTTATTATTTTGGGACAAGTTGCGGATGCATCGAAATTCAATATGCAAGTTAGAGTGGTTTGGGAGACTAAGTGATTATTTATTAATCATAACAAGATAGTTTACAAATAGATTGCTTAATTTAATTTATTTTAATATATCCTAATATATTTAAATTTACCTTAATTAATTAAACATAATTTTATATACATATATGATATATGATAGACACTGGTGGAAGGGTTAAGCGGGATGTGGGGACCTTATAAACGGAGCGTAGTCTCAGTTTATATGTCAGCTTATTTATTGGAGGTGTATAGTGGGCGCTGAATTTGTTAAATACTCTGCAGCATCTGTTAATAGGTTCATTTTGTCCATAATCAGTACGATGTGCATATTCTTTAAGTGGTTTTGAATGTCTCGTCAGCCTGACATTGTCATTGAGTCTGAATTTATTTGAGATATGGTCAACCTTAATATCGCCATTCAAAACATCTAAGGTAAAACAGGATGTGAGCATAGTTCTTCTAGAACCAAGCGGTAAAAGATTTAATAATTGCAGCCTAACTGTGTAGGGTGGAAGGTTTTGAAAGTCTCTAGGATCATACAAGTCCCTGAGAGCAAAAAGAAGGAATTGCTTCTGGATTGACTCTATTCTGTTGCTGTATAACTGGAAAAAAGGGTCCCAAATGGGACATACACATTCCAGAATAGGGCGGATAAGAGCACAGAATAAAGATTTTGTAACCCATACATTCTTAAACTCTTTGGCTCTTCTCTTAATGAACCCAAGAAGTCTATTGGCTTTCGAAATTATTCGATTATAATGAGATTTGAAGCACAGTTTGTTGTCCAGTAGTAAGCCGAGGTCCTCAATTTGATCAACACGGTGTAGTTGAGTTCCACTTAAGACATAGTCATGGTGATATGAGGATGATTTACGTGAGAAACTTATAACGTGGCATTTACTGACATTAAGCTCTAATTTGTTCTGAATGCACCAATGATCTAGCGCAATAAACTTGGATTGCAGAAATGCGGCATCTGCGTGCGAGGTTATGGCATGATATATTTTTAGATCATCAGCGTACATCAGATGTGAAACATTTTCCAATACTTCTGTTATATCTGAGATGAACACATTAAATAAGAGAGGTCCCAAGTGACTTCCTTGCGGCACCCCAGAGGACACTAATATTTCCTTGGAAATAAGACCTTGAAACTTAACAAATTGAGTTCTATTATTAAGATAGGATTTAAGCCAGTCAAGTAAGGATCCTGTCACACCAATTTTTTTTAACTTTAAAATAAGGACATTGTGATCAACTCGATCGAACGCTTTGCTAAAGTCGGTGTATATTGTATCGACTTGATGCCCATTTTCAAGTTCGCAGAGCGTATCAGATACAAGAATCATGAGATTCGTTGTAGTCGAGCGACCTTTTCTAAAGCCGTGCTGTTCATCATTAAGAACAGGGTTGATCATATTGGTTAATTTATCGCAGACAATTTTTTCGAATAATTTCGGTATTGCTGATAGAATTGCTATACCTCTGTAGTTCTCAACTTTTCGTTTGTCTCTATTTTTGTGGATAGGTGTGAGATGCGATGATTTCCAAGCCGAGGGGAAAGTTCCCAATGACAGTGACTTGTTGAAAAGAAAATGTAAAGGTCTTAAAAGTTGATGGGCACACTTTGATAAAAATAGGGGAGGAATAATATCAGGACCTGGACCTTTTTTGGTATCAATAGTTTTGAGAGCAGCGAGCACCTCCTCAATAGAAAATGAGATATTATCAATAAGTGTAGGAACCGCAATGTTGGGTTCACTGTGCGTTGAATCTGACTGGGCACTAAAAACCTCTTGAAAACGGTCAGCAAACATATCGCAGATATTACGCCGGCAGGAAGATTGCGTGATCCCATTAGACATGGTCATGGGATAACCCGAACTTTTTCGTTTTGTATTAACAAATTCGAAAAATCTTTTTGGTTCTGTTATGATATCTTAACCAATTTTTTTTACATAACACTCATACGCAACCCGGGACTTAGAAGAGAACTCTGAGGCCAGCGTGTCATAACTTTTCTGAAGATTAGGAGTAATCGCGGCTGTTTTCTTAAGTTTTTTAAATAGCTTATTTCTTCTATTCCGCAGTGATCTGAGGTTTTTATCTAACCAGGGCTCTGAAACTTTGTCTTTTTGTTTTACTACAGGGACATAATTATCGACAATTTTAAAGATCACATCGTAAAACGTTGTTATGGCATTGTCAAGATCATTACATGAGAAAAGGGATGTCCAGTCTATCGAAGACAGTTCGTTATTAATGCAATTGAAATCAGCATTACGGAAGTCAAATACAATATTATTATTGTAAGAGTGAACAAAATTAATGTTGAAAGAGAATTCTTGGGTAGAGCTATTATTAATTTAACAATATTTTATTCGTTTCCACAAATTTGGGTTTTTATGAGCGAAGGAGGAGGGGTAATAGTAAGGGTGGGTAGATGTTAATAGCTTTTTAATTGATTGCTTGAATCACGTCCAATATTATCTGTAAAGAATTTGTTTCATAGACGAAGTTGTTTAGAACTTCCATAAAATTCGGTGTATTTTACATTCACGAATCCGAACATTTGTATGGGAGGGGGTAGAGCGGGTAAGGGAATCGTAAAATTTGTCATGCAGTTTTATTTTATTTTTCTTGCGTTAAATTTGTTTGTTATTAGTTGATTTAATGAAATTGATCGAAATCATACTTTTGTATGGGAGGTGGTAGAAGGGCATGCGCGATTTCAAAAGTTTCGAGGCAATTTTGTTTCAACTAATTTTAGAAGTTCTTCTGCAAGGGTAATTTAGTCATGAAACGCGAAAAAATAAAATCTCAGGGTAGCAAATTTTTTTTTCTGTGTCGATCACAATACTTTATTATTATTTGAATAATAAAGTAAAATAATAATAATTGGAAATTGCACAAACTAAATGCCTCAAAATAATACTAAATAAACAGTGGTATTTTTGTATTGAAGAACTACACGAAATCGCCAATACTTTGCTGGGCAAGGATATGGTAAACAAAATTCGTACCAATTTCACAGATAACAATGTAGTAAAGTGGATATGACTGTGTTTGTGCATTGCACATAAAGGCCGAAATTGCCTATAACACAGGTCATTCTGTAAAAAAAAAAAACCTGAAAAATGCCACACTACTTTAGATAAAGATAATTTTCCTAATTTTAAATTCATAATGATTGAGGTTTTCGTTTTTAAATTCTAGTTTAAGTTGGATTAAGTTTAGCTCTAAGTTTAAGTTACATATACGGAGTTTTGCTTTTCCTTTTTTTTAAATTAACTATATCATTCCAAAGCTAAGCGTAAAACTACCCTACAAGAAAAGTCTTCTGATCTGAGCACCGTACATCAATTATATGCAAGACAAGTATTATAAACAATAGGGAATATTAATAAAATATGATCTAGTCTAATCTAAAAAATTTTTTTATAGAGTTCCTGTCTGCAATTCGATACTGTCAAGCAATTTTAAATCATTTTTTTTGATAGTTTTTAAAGGCAAGCACCAATAACGATCCGATTTTTAAACGATTTAAAATCACGGCGTGTTAGTAACACAATTTAGCTAATAATTGAATTTATTAGCAATTTAGGTGTATCGCTAGTTTAGCCTTTTTTTTCTTACAGAATAACATGTGTCTAAGGGAATTTCGGCCTATTTGTGCAATGCACAAATACAGTCATGGAGCGAAAGATTGGGATTGGGGAATATATGGGAAGGGGCTGAGAACGATCGTAACGAGTAGAGAAAAAGTGGTTTATTTTTCAATTGTACTGGCTACTCCTGACGAATGTTTGCATATGTTATGGGGACGGATCTCAGGAATATTCTGGCCAGAAGTGATCTCCAACGACGAGCTATTGAGTACAACTGGACAGACTGAAATAGGCAATGGGATTCAAAGGCGGAAGTGGCAGTGGATCGGTCATACTTTGAGGAAACCAGAGCGAAATATTGCAAAACAGGCTCTGGATTATAATCCTCAACGAAGACATCGGGTTGGTCGACCATGTAGCATGGAAGCGAGCAGTTGAGGAGGAGGCGAGAGGAATAACCAAGTTCTGGCAACAGCTTAAGGCCGATGCTCAGGATCGCGCCTTGTGGAAGAGAGTTGTTTCTGTCCTATGCCACTATAGGGGGTCTTAACAGGAATTTGATAGATTGATGCGGGACTGAATGATAAAAAGTAAACACATAATTCGAAATAAATATTCATTGTGATAAAAGTGGTCAAGTAAACGGGCAATTTTCCTCATTGTTTTGTATTATTTTGTCAAAGTTCAACTACTTGACACTGATTTATTCATCCATATCATGCTTGTGCACTTTTGTACAAAGGATTTTCCCACATAAACAGAGCGAGAAAATCACCTGTCGCTGGTTGCCTGTTCATTGGTTTTCAAGAGAATCTTAAACAATGCTCATGTTAAGTGCTCAATGAATTTTCCACTATAGAATCACTTTGCATTTGCAGGCTCTTCTCCGCGGTCTATAGAGCCAAATTCCCATCCAACTTTGAATGAAGAAAAAAAAACCAATTTCTGTAAGCATTTTGCATTGAGTTTGACAGGTTATTGATTAAAAAGCCCACTAGGAATCAGTCGAAGGAAAATTCCGCCGCCAGAATTGAAAACGGGAACAATAAAATTGAAGCTACTTTTATCAACAAAATCAACATATACCACGACGTTCATGAATTTATTTCCTTTTCATTTTCTCAGCACGGCCATCAGTTTTCTTCAGTCGCGAACAGACGAAAAATTCTGACATTTTTCTACGATTTTCTCCTGCACAATTGAAATGAAAGAAATTGCAGAAATCAACTTTCTAATTAGTCAAACTTGAGAGGCGGTCATGAAAACTTCTGGCGCACTCGACAATGATGTCGTAGTCGCTGTCGAATAAAAAAATTGTAAAACCCAAATTAATGGTAATATTTCATTTCTACGGAAACTTTCCAGTTTTCACCTGACAACAATTTCGCGTGAAAGCCAAATTGCGGAATTTTTCAATTTTCCAATTTTCACGTTACCGTAAAATTTTACGATTTTTTTTCGGTTTAACGATGGCGGTAAAACTTTGTCCAAGACGTTATTATCGCTGGTTTGCTGTTTTTTTTTTAATATCGTTGTCCTTAAAAGCGACAATACCCATACTTTTTCTCCTGAACGGAAATTGTCTGCATATGCACTTTTACAGATGCAGACGAGCAGTGCGATGGAAAAACTGAAAATGATGGACTAAAAATAGTCTTAAGTGGTTCATAAATACTAAATGCCACGACTACCTTAAAATCCTTCCTGCCTGCCGCCCTGCAGCCCCGGTGGCCATTCCAATATTGTGTCAAGTTTATTTTATCTGTGCATAGGTATCTAGTCTTGTCTTAATATAAAATCCTGTCGCACAAAGTGAAAAGGAAAAGGTATGGAACAGGTTGCGAAAATGGTCGATAATTTTTTTATTATTATTGGAAGGGCAGCCTGTTGTGTGACCTCAAAGCGAACGGGGGACAAAAACGACCCAAATATATTTCCGCAGGAAGGTGTTGTGGGAGGTCATCGGTAAAAAATTATGTTCTGTGTTTTTTTTTTTTTTCGTCCTTACATCTATGGCTATTCTATCTGATATCTTGTGTTCGGGTATTATAGTTTCTTATTTATTGTATTCATTGAAGGATATTACGTAAGAAGGGTTACTCCATCCCAGTCGCATCCCAAATGCTGTTATTATGGTATTTCGTGCGGTTGAACCAGGCTCCAGGTTCCTTTCAACGGGATCGGCTCACAAACATTTTCCTTCCGAAAATTTTAGGTCGTAAAGCGGATTACCGGAAAGGAATTTCGTTCCTAAACTTAAGACGAAGGAAGGTAGGGTGGTAGTCTGTTATTGTTATTATCTGTGCTCGTATCTGTATATCGTTTTAAGAGCTAACAAAATTTCGTAATGAATTTCACTTGGGAGTTGTTGCTAAGGCTCATAGGAAATTCGGATTGCGATCTTTTTTTTTTTTATAAAAATAAAGCTGAATAGTAAATTGAGTGCCAGGAAGAGTAAAGTTTGGCGGAAGACTAGAAATTAGCGGATAGGTCTTAAATTAAAACTTGAAAAGTGACGTAAATTGAAAGGTTGTTTTCCTTTTTTTATTGGATTTGTAAAGTGGAGAGTGATGTCAGGAATGAATTGGTATTAGATAATATTTGTGCAGTAGAAGAAAGCAAGAGAATTAATATTTTTGTGTTCTTTGTGGGTTCCAATTATTGAATGTTCAGTCAATCAATTTTCCTATTAATACCCCCTGTATGGTTGTGTGAAAGTGTCAGTCAATCTTCACAAGGCGCGATTCTGACTATTGGCCTTTATTTGTCGCCAGGACTTGTTTCCAATCGTAGTCCGTTTTCGAATGAAAAAGGTTGTTAACGCAGAATCCGTCTGTTTCCAAGTTATTGTGTCCGTTTCTCTTATCGTTCGTGTTTTAATATGTTTTAATATGGGTGATAAGCCCACGATCCAATAACAGACCATTTTTAGGGCGAACAGGATTGACAGTGGGTGATTCTACGGGCCCTATCCCACAGGATTATTGGATATTATTTGCTATTTAAATGTAATTATACGTCGAGTTTTAATAATTTTTAACGTGTAGTTGAATTCTAAGGGAGAGTAGTGAGGAGTTAAATGAATGCTAAACTCAGATAGTAGTCCAGTGAAAAATTGTATGAAACTCTAAAGCATTTTTATAGAGTATGAGTATGTATATTGTGTTTACCTTACCATTTGTAACGCTAAGAAATAATGCTAGCACAGAGCCGCCAAGTGTACAGAAATATTTGTTGTCGCTTAAAAACCTGTTTGTCCGTCTGTCTGTCTACAACATTACTCTCAAACGCTTTGAGCTATCGTGGTGAAATTCGCTGTATGTCATTTTTAGCAAAAAAAAATTTAAGTTCGTCAACGGGCTACATCACCCTCCTCTTCTTATACCCTCTCCCATACTAACTTCATGGAATTTCGAAATCTTAAGAAATTGCTTTTCCTTCAAGACTTTTTAAGCTGTCGACTATAAATTTAGGTCAAAGAATAATAAAATACATATCATTAACACAATCATCATCATCAATGGCGCGACAGCCCAAATCGGGCCTTGGCCTCCTGAAGTCGTCGCCTCCAATCGTCTCGATCCAAAGCCCGCGTCCTCCAGCTGCTAATTTTTAAGATGGCTTTGATATCTTCATCAACTGAGTCTTTCCATCGCTTGCTTGGCTTGCGTACTGGCCGGTTACCACTCCCTTTGTCTTTCAGAGCACGTTTGGGGATTCTTCTCTCTCCCATTCGCTCTACATGGCCAGCCCACTGCAGTTTACGTAGCTTGATGAACGTTGAAGCTTCTGGCTCGTCGTAGAGTTGATACAACTCATAGTTGTATCTTATTCGCCATTCCGTTCCTTCCTTCACAGGTCCCAAAATTCGTCGGAGGACCTTTCTTTCAAATGCGTTAACTGCTTTGTCGGAAGTTCGAGTTAATGTCCACGTCTCGCTACCAGAGCACAGGTCGTATAATAGTTTTATATATCCGCAGCTTATTATTCCTGTGCACTTTCTTGGATTTCATTATTTGGAAATACCGAATAATACGTCTCACTTGCTAGTATTATCCGTCGTTTGATTTCGTCTGTTTCATTACAGTCCTTTGTTAGATTAGCCCCAAGATATATGAAATTGTCCACACTCTCCAAATTATATTCCGCAATTGTTATGTTTTGTCTGATAGGCGCTCTCCTTCTTGTTTGCGTCATTAGTTTTGTTTTGTTTTCGTTAATGCGCAACCCGACTTCTTTTGCGGTGGAGTCAAGATTGACAAATACTTCCTTAAGACTAGGGAAGGATCTTGCTAAGATGTTAATGTCGTCAGCGTATGCTACTAGTTGGGAGCTCTTGAATAGTAGTGTCCCGTTGGTGTCGGCAGGGATTTTTCGGACGACATACTCTAGTGCCAAGTTGAAAAGCATGGGTGCTAGAACATCTCCCTGCTTTAAACCACATTCCGTTCGAAAGCTAGTTGTGGAATCGGTTTGTATTCTCACTTGAGATTCAGTGTTCGTCATTGTGAGTCTTGTTAGTCGGATTAGTTTTGGGGGAATTCCAAAGTCAAGCATGATTTGGTACAGTACGCTCCTGGCGATACTGCCGTATGCTTGTTTAAAATCTACGAAGATTTGGTGCACGTCTGTGTTATATTCCCAGCATTTCTCAAGCACGTTTTTCACCGAGAATATCTGGTCTGTCTCATTTTGGTCACCTTGGTATTCGCCAATTATTTGATTAGTATAGGGCTTAAGACGACGTTCAATTATTTTTGTCAGTATTTTATAGGACGTACACAACAATGATATTCCTCTGTGATTCTCACAGCAGAGTTTGTCTCCTTTCTTGTAAATTGGACATATAATGCTGTTTCGCCAATCGTCGGGTATGATTTCCTCTGTCCAAATTTTGCATATCATATTGTTCAGTATTTCAACGACACAATTTCAACCGTTTTTCAGAAGTCCAACTGGTATTTCGTCAATTCCCGGCGCTTTGTTTAGTTTTTGGTCACATAGGGCTGCTTTGATTTCAGCAAGCGTGGGTAATGTTGATGATGGTTCATCTTCGTCAGTTGAGGCTTCAATTGAAATGTTGTCTGTCGTGATCGGTGCTAATGGTGTGGGATTCAAAAGATGTTCAAAGTATGAAGCCCATCTCCTTTTGATTTCTTGAGTGTCGCTGATGATGTTGCCCTCTGCGTCTTTGCAGAGACTGGTTTTTGGCTTATATCCCTCTTTTAAGTCTTTTACTATTTCGTATGCGTCCCGCGTTTTATTTTTTCTCATGTCGTCGTCCATTTTTTGTATTTGTTCATTATTGTACTTCCTTTGTTTTCGTCTGTAGGTGTTTTTTGCATATCTCCTAAGCTCGTTATATCTTTCTTTTTTGGTTCGTGTTAGTCGTTCAGTAAAAATTTTGTAAGCCTCGTTCGTTCTATCTATTGGATCGCGACATTCTTGGTCGAACGAATCATTATTTTTCACCGTGCTTGACACCCTAATACCTCTTCCGCGGAGGATTTGATGCCGTCTCGTGTTTTCATCCACACATTCTCCACTGGCATATTTTGGATATTTTCATACATTGGTGTCAGGTGTTTATTACATGCTAACATGTAAGCCTGCGCTACCGTTTCGTCGTTAAGCTTGTCGACATTGAATTTGCGAGCTCTACTCGTTTTCGAATATCCACGACAAGCTATTCTGCATCGATACTTAGCTCTGACTAGATAGTGATCAGAGTCACAATTCGCACCGCGGAGAGTTCGTACATCAAGTATGCTGGATGCAGCCCTTTTCTCAATTAGAACGTCTATTTGGTTGAAGGTGTGACCATCTGGTGATGCCCACGTTCGTTTTTTAATATCGCGATGTGAGAAGCACGTACAGCTTACTATGATATTTTTGCTGCTTGCGAAATCAATCAGACGTTGGCCATTGTCGTTGGTTATGTCAAGGAGACTGTGCCCTCCTGTTGTTTCTCTATGAGCCTCCTCCTTTCCGACTTTTGCATTAAAATCCCCGAAGACAATTTTTAGGTCATTCGAGGGCAGTGAATGATAGGTTGTCTCTAGGGTTGCATAAAATTCGTCTTTAGTTATATCGTCCTTGTCTTCTGTTGGTGCGTGAACATTGACCAACCAAGTGTTGAAAAATTTAGTCTTTATTCGGATTGCACACAATCTTTCACTTACTGGTCTGAAGCTCGTGACCTGCTGTTTAAATTTATCATTAACACCGCAAAATGTTAATCCGATCCCCTTACTCCTTCTACCCCTCCCATATAAATGAACAATTTTGAAAAATTAGCTTTTCCGATTTTCAGTGAAACTGGCAAAGCTTAAATCTCAATAAGCTTTGAAAAAAACATCAACTTCATACAATTTATTTACATACATGACTTTGGTATTATCACTCTATTAGAGCAACTATCCATTGGATTGTTAATATTTATTGCAAAATCAAAATAAGTTATTTCTGTGAAAAAATGTCCAATCTGCACTACACACAGTCACAAAAGTCTTCAAGTCTTCACACTTGCAATATGTAGGTTATTGGCTAGCGTACCTTTAACTACGTAACAGACAAAATAAAAGCCATACAATTCTCTTTATTACGAAAATAATTACATTAAACATAATTCAAATTTTCAAAAAATCTTTACAAGGAAAAATTAAAAAAAAAAATTATAAAATCTCTTCCATAAAAGTATTTATACTGGAGAAAAAATGAAGAAAATATGGATTTTTTATAAAATGTAAATAAAACTTAATATATAGTTTCACTAGCATCGGTGACCGCTTGAGGTCTTGTTAGCATTGGAAGAATACGGTTTCCTTAATAGATGGCGCTATTTTATTTCATGCAGTTTGAAGAGCTTCCATGAGCGAGTTGTTTTATTGAAAGAAAATATTTCCGGATTCTACAGTGTTACGCTTTATTATTCGGGACATTTCGGTCTCTGCTGAGCCTTTTATCAAATTCTCAGCAGAGACCGAAACGTTACGAATAATAAAGCGTAACAGTGTAGAATCCGGAAATCTTTTCTTTCAACTCGAAATGCACTGTGCAAACATTCACTAAACCAGTTACTTTATATTTACGCACAAGCTTTTCTCTGCCACAACGATACTACAGCCCAATTCGGGTCTCGACTTTCTGATCTAAAGGTTCATTCATATTTTAATTACTTGTTGTGGAATAGTTGTTAGTCCTTCGCAAAACCCTCCATCTACGAATTTTCCATTTTCGTAGATTGAGATCACCAAGAGGTACTCAATTAGGCAGTTTGTGTTTTGTGCTAGAATTATACTTCGATCGGAACTTGAAGTAACGACCTTCGCATTGCAAACCAACATCCTACTCACTAGGCTACACATTAGCTACGAAAAAGTTCCGAAAGCTGAACAAATATTAAGTACTGAGCCACTTCTTCATCAATGACACTTCAGCCCGTATCTGACCTTCAGGTTCCTTAACAGTTATTTATTTCCCTAGAAGGATTATATGACAGCCGCACAGCCCTCTATATCAATCAAATTCCTGTTAAGACCCGCTATAGGGGCATAGGACAGAAACAACTCTCTTCCACAAGACGCGATCCTGAGCATCGGCTTTAAGCTGTTGCCAGGACTTGTTTATTCCTCTGGCCTCCTGCTCAACTGCTCGCTTCCATGTGTTACATGGTCGACCAACCCGACGTCTTCCTTGAGGATTATAATCCAGAGCTTGCTTGGCGATGTTTCGCTCTGGTTTCCTCAAAGTATGATCGATCCACCTATTTTAGTCTGGCCAAACTCTAAAGTTCGTCGTTGGAGATTACTTCTGGACAGAATATTCCTAAAATGCGTCGGAGGCATTGGTTTAAGAAAGTCTGTAGTTTCTTGGTAAGTCGAACGGTCACTTTCCACGTAGTACAACCATATAACAGCACCGATTTGACGCATGCGTCAAAAACTTACAGCTTCGTGCGAAGGGAGATCTCTCTTAACCTCCAGAAAGGAGAAAGTATACCGAAGGCCTGACGAGCTATATTTAGCCGAGCCTCAAAATCCTTTTCGGCTCCGCCGTCCATGCTGGCAATGCTTCCGAGATAGCAAAAATCTTGCACCTCTTCCACATCCTGTCCGTTAAGAACAATCGGTATGCTTGCGTTCGAACCCATGTGCATGTACTTGGTTTTACGCGCATTTATTTTCTATCGCGCATCTTTGCATTTAGAATGCAACGAGCGAACATTTGACTCTAAGTCCGAATGGTTATGTGCAAGCAAACACACGTCATCAGCATAATCAAGGTGATTTAAGATGTTAAATAGTCTCCATTGAAGACCCTTACCTTCCCAAACTTCCAGTGCAGCTCCGGATCCGGCAATCGAAATGGTGAATACAGCTGTCTTGACACATTATACAAGATTCGTTCCTTGACGATTATAGCGGTGTTCTTCGGGTCGTTGTCTTGATGGAAAATCCAGTTGGCTTCGATCTTTAAGTACTCTTACAGAGGTCTTAGGTTTTTTCGCAATACCATATATTCAAATATTGATCTCGCTACATTATTCCATCAATAAAATACAAAAATCGATAAGAGCAACTTTTAATTTTTTTGGGCTAGTTTGAATGAAATTCTCTTCTTCTTTCATTATCATGAAATTTCACCCAACAAAACTTGAAATACAGTGGACAAAATTTATTAATAGATTAGTGATAAGACGCTTTGAAAAGATTTCAAATTATCTAAACGCAGAATAAATCAAAGCATAGCAATTTTGAAACTGGTCTTAGCTTCCAACTTTTTTGACTCGGTTGTTAACTATCTCAGTTATTGCAACTACATTTGTTTCCATTAATTACGTGTTTCACGATCGTACTATAATTTATTATTAGAATAATAAAGTATAATTGAATCGGTAGTTTGAAGAAGGGAACGAATCCAAAATCAAATTTTGGGCAAAAATTGAAAAAAAACTTTCCACATGAATCGATTTTAAAGATCAACATCATTATTATTACTTATGACGGAGTTGTTGCATTGTCGCATTGTGTAGAAACTTTTAAAGGAAACTTTTAAAAAATATTCAACGATGATGAGTGCTTAACTATTTATATTTTCTTTGATTTGAACGAATTGCATTAAATAATTTTCAAGAATTTAATTCAGAAGATTAGGCAATATAGTCGTTCATACAGTGACCCGCCAGTATTTGAAGAAGGGGTAGGGAGCGGGGGAGATGATGCAGATACCAGTGGCGTGACATGATATTATAGCTAGGAGAAGCAATTACAATCACTCCACTGTATATGTAGCTTACAAATTTACTAATTCAATATAATTTCCTCTATTTGAAGAATTTATGCTATCGTTGTGCCCACGGCGTCTTCTTGTTGTCCTAAATGTCAAATAAAATTTTAATAAAAATAATTTTTCTATTTCTTGTAACATGATCATTGTGTAAAATAACTGATCCATGGTTACTGTATTACAAACTCTTCATTTCTGGTAATTAAACCAAATTTAGAACACAAAAGTAGTGACTTCGAGTGATTATCGCTCTTTGCACCATGTCTGTCTTTTTTGCCAAATAATAAAAATGACCAGCAAAATTCTTTTGTTTGGTTTTACAACCTTGTAGCAACCCATTCTGCCTCTTAGTAAATTTTACTCGTAAAATACTTCGTGCATTTCTTTGTAATGTATGTCATTTCCAAAACAGAATTCGGAATTAATAATTATATATATTTTGCGCTACTAATATAGACAATATTGCCAGGTCTACCTATTCACATTTTTCTTCCTGATCATTTTCTGCTATTACCGAAATTTCATACTGGCAATACTTTTATCGATGGAATACGAGAGCTTGCGACTGAAGGTGGAAGCAATTACCTCAACGCATCTCTATTTTCTGTAGAAGTCGAATTTGAGCTTGTCGGGCGCGAAAATTTTGCCATGCCGAGGGAGGCAGTTTCATGTATGCATCTCTCTAATCGCGTCTCGCCGATTTTCCTCTATGGAAGAGTTTCATTCGACCGGTTTTGTTTGGAAAAATTGTCAGTAAAAAAACTGTCCTGTGCACGTAAATGTTGTTTACAGCGTTGAACGAAAATAATGCGAGTTTTCTTTCAATAAATCTGAAATTTTTCAATAAATTTACATATTCGTCCTGATTTCAGCTTAGTATTTCTAGACTCAATAGAAGGTATAACGTAAAGGAAGCAATGCTTCCATTGCATCAATGGGCGCCACGCCACTGAAGCAAACTCCACCATCGGAAAGTTAAAATACACCTATTTTTCTCTTTTTTTTCATAATTCACATTAATTTCCTTGGTATTAGTTCTCGCTTAAACGTTATAAAAAAATATATAGGAATCGCTTATTTTTCTTAAACATCCTTTTCTAAAATAAAAAACACCATTTCGACGGATTTTCATTTCGCCATTTCACACAAAGGAGGCATTTTGTGAATTAATTTATTAAGAACATTCGGTAGTATTTTATTTTACGCGTCTTGGAGGATCTGGCACAAATGGTTTTGTGACGAAGGACATTTAAGTTCGTCCCACAGTAACTCAATATGGTTCAAGTCCGGAGAATGTGGTGGCAAAATCATATAATTAAGAAGCCGATTCTTCTTTTTTTCGTCCAAAAATCCTTTACACATTTTTGGGGAGTGCTTTGGGTCATTGTCTTCTTGAAATACGTAACCCCTTGTAATCAATCGAAGTTGAGACGGTAACACATTCTCTTTCAAATTTTTTTTTACATCCCTCTTTTATCAGTATTCTGTCTATCTTAACGAAATCACCCTCGCGATTATTTCCAATGCATTCCCAGACCATTACTGAATAACATCCGTGCTTGACTGTATAATACATTTCTTTAGAGCCCCGTCTCCCACTTGCCGTAGGGCAAAAACACGTTGATGGCTGCCAAACACTTCAAATTTCGATTCTTCAGACCACAAAACATTATCCTACTGACTAATATTTTTTAGCACAAGCTAACCTTTTAACTTTTGGGCCGTAGTAAGGATTTTTGCATGGCTATTCGACTAGTAAGCCTCTCCTTCTGAAGACCATCTAGGATTCCGGCTAGGATGATTGGATTTTAGTGGGTTTCGATTAATTTTGCGTTGATCTGTATACCGTGAGTTGTCGATCTTGATATATGCTCTGACTATAAAGCTATCTTCACGTTTCGTGATGATTATAGGTTTTTCAATCCTTTTGCAGGTCTTATAGCAACAGGTTTCTCGTAAATCCCGATAGCGTTCTGAACAGCGCCTGTGAAGACATGAGCTTCTTTGGCAATATTTCGGATCGATATGCCTTTTTTCTGTAGAAAAATTATGATGTTAAAATTAGAAATAGAAATTTCTTTTTTTTTCCTATTTTACGGCTAAAAAAACTGTAAATTACTCCACAAAATTATGAATGACGTTAACAATATATATTTTCTCAAAATATCTATAAGTCACCAAAGATCGTAAAAATATAGAAAAAAAAAAAAGATGCGTTCTTACCCGAAATATGAATATTTTAAACATGAATCAAATTTCTGAAATATTTAAAAAAACCACAATATGTTCTTTATAGCTCCATCTATGCAACTTTCTATGAAATAAGCAAATAATTTCTATCATCTAGCAGATGGTATTATAAAATAAATAAACTGCCAATACGTCAGGCGTAACTTTATTATTCTTGAGACAAGTTGAGGATGCGTGCGAAATTATTACGCAGGTTAGAGTGAATAGGAAAGATTAAGCGAATGCGAGTTCTAGGGCTGAGCTAGGGTGTAGCCTAGTAGGTAGCGCGTTGGTCTTGTAATGCGAAGGTCGTGCTTTCAAATTCCTGTCGACGCAATATATAATTCCAGCTCATTGCCTGCTTGGATATACCATGGTCACCTCAATCTACGAAAATGAAAAATTCGTAGAAGGGCTAACAACCCTTCCACAATAAGTAATACAAAAATGTTAAGGAACCTGAATATCAGGAGGCCAAGGTCCGATTTGGGCTGTAGCGCCATTGTAGAAGTAGAAGAAGAAGAAGAAGGAGTTCTAGGACAAGGCTGTTGTTAATTATTTAACACTTAATTGTGATTACGATCAATAGCTCGATTACGCAGAATAAATTTTGGTGGATGTTAATAATTTTTAATTGGTTGCTTGAATCACGTTCAAAATTCTCTCTTTTGAATGCTAGTTACATAAATGAACTAAATTTTATGAAATTCGATATATTTTATGTTCTTGAAACCATGCATTTGTATGGCAGGGGTAGAGGAGTTGAGGGAATCGTAAGATTTGTGATGCAGTATTATTTAATTTCTCTTGAAAACAACGTACAAAAATTTCAAGCTCGAAGCTTTTAATTTGTTGGTTATTAGTTGATTTATTGAAATTGGTCCAAATCATACTTTTGTATGGGAGCGGGGGAGGGGGTTGTGGGCAAGAGAGGTTTTAAAACTTTTGATACAAATTTGTTCCAAATATTTTATGCAAAGTTTCATGTTGATAGCTTTCAATAGTTTTGTGATAATTTATTTCTTCAAAATGGTTGAAAAAATCCTTTTAAATGGGAGGAGAAGTTAGATACTCAACCAGTTAGTATTCTGAACTTTTAAGCATTTTTTTAAAATAAATTTTCATAAACTTTCGAGTTTTTAAGTTAAACCTTAATTTAAAAATTTTAAGTCTTATTGTTTATTTATTTTATTTTTTTTTTTTCAATACTTATGGAACACCTCGTGCAGGTTAGGGGCGCCTTACGATGGATAAGTTCTGGTTTAAATTATAATTATTTTGTTTTTATGTATATCAAATGGATTTATGCACGTGCGAAATTTGAAATTTGTATCTTTTACCAGAGTCTTAAAAAAAAATTTGTGAAAATTTTCGACATATTGGTCCACCAATTCCCTCCCTTACACTTGCTAACTTAACTTAATTTTTACAAAAATTAAAGACTATGAAGATCTACAATCTGAAAAAATTTGAATTTAATATTTGTACTCAGTTTTGAGATATAACGGTTTGAAATTTTGGAAAATGCACCATTACCAATGCTCCTCATTTCCCCGCAATACTATGTTGTCTAAATGTCATATTTGTCTTATATTCCGCTTATAAATCTTAATATACGAGGGCGTTTCAAATATGATCGAGACAAACGCTCTGACACATTTATTTGTTATCGAAAATATTAACAAAAATTTACAGTTTTTCTAGGTAATTCCCCTCACTAGTTACACATTTTTGCCACCTCTCCGGAAGTTTTTTGATGCCGGTATCGAAGAATTCCTTGGGCAACTTAGAGTGCCATGTGCGCACAAACTCCTCTACCTCGTCGTCAGTGTTGAATCCTTTACCTCCGAGGGCTTCTTTCAGTAGTCCAAACATGTGGTAGTCGCAGGGTAATAAATCCGGTCTCCTTTCATCCTAATTCTGATATTGTATCGAGCGTGGCGGTATGAGGGCGCGCGTTATCCTGGAGAAGAATAGCACTTCGCGCTGTAATGCTCCTCCGTTTCGAGTGATAAGCGGGTTTCACGTGTGTTTTCAGAAGGTTAGAGTAGTATGCAGCATTGATGGAACGTTATGTGCGCAGGAAGTCAACGTACAGCACTCCCCGCCGGTTCCAGAATACAGTACACATAACCTTACTCGCGGACCTGGTTGTCTTCGCTTTGACTGCCGCCCCTTCCTCCTTCTTCCTCCACTCTTTAGACGGCACCTTGCTTTCGGGAGTGTAATAGTGTACCCATGTCTGGTGGTGGAGATTTTGCGTCAAAAAACCATCCTCCTCCGCCTTGTATCGCATCAGCAAGCGGCGACAAACTTCCAACCGCATGAATTTTTGCTCGAAGTTCAACAGTTTGGGAACCCATCGCACCGTTATTTTGCGATATTGAAGGTGTTCGTGGATGATAGACTCTACACTACCAATACTAATGCCGACTTCAGCCGAAATGTTTCGAACATTCACCCTACGGTCCTCCAAAATGAGTTGTTCTACGCGCCAAATGTTGTCTGGTGTAATGCTGGTTCGCGGTCGACGATCATGCGACTCATTCTTGACAGTTTCGCGGCCATCTTTGAACGCTTTGGTCCATTTAAACACAGCAAACCTACTCACTTACTACCGAACTGATTTCGCAAACGCCGAAGAATTTCCGAGTTTTTAACGCCTTCCCAAACCAAAAAACGAATGACAATACGTTGCGCAAAGGTGGTCGGCACTTGATATTCACTCATGGTCGTAGCACGCGTGTGAAGCGTGCATTCGCGACGAAAACTATGCCACACTATTCATAAGGGACCCAGCTATCACATACTCAAGCCGTGATGTTCAAAACTTACAGGCGCGTCATCTACAGCGTTTGTCTCAATCATATTTAAACCGTCCTCGTATGTTCCAAGTTTTAGAGAAATAGTCGATATATTAATTTTAAGTGGCTTTCTTTGCATCCCACCTGACACTTCCCTTACAATAATTGGCCTCCGTCTAAGTTAATTATGGTAAGCCTGTACGCCACCTTATTGTTCCTAAAATATGATTTTTTTATTTCTTCTGAAGAGTAAAAAACATTTCATTTTCAAAACTTACATTTTATCAAAATTAGAAAACTCAATTCTAATTGAAAATCATAAAATTGATTTAAATTAATTTAAAACCAAATGTGTATTTAGATTTTCTTTATAAAATATCATTAAATTAATTTGAACTAAGCCCTTTCATCGTATAAATATTTCATCCCGAGCAACCAACAGTATTTATTTCATGTCTATTTAGTCCTTGCTTGCATTTCTGACTCGCTATCATCCCAAGCAAATAACCGTACTGATGATCAACAACACCAGAAAAAGATTAAATTCCCTTCGGTTATGTTCCTTTTATTCAAAGCAATAGTGGCTGAAATCATTTGTAAATAACAAACCCCGACATTCCATACACCATCAATAGCCTTTGATTAAACCAGTGGAGATCCTTCAACAGCTCGTTTTTATAGCGTCCGAGCGTTCAAACAACGTATAAAATACTACGTCCATTGAACAACGCATTCTCTGTATTTGATTTTAATTATCAGAATTTAGTGATGAATCTCATTCTATAAAGCACACATACCATCAAAGTAAATGTTATTCAAATTCTAATTTATTGTGAGTACCTACTAGATTTTTTCAACTTTAGATCCCTTGGCTTTGTTTTGGCGAAGGATTTCCCATCCAATACTGCTCGATTCGTTGATATTCAGCGCGTAGTCTTGCCTGATGAAGCAGAGAAGTTGAATCGAATCGACGTCAGAAAATCCCCTAATTTATTACATGTGAGAATAATTCACATCGAACGACACGGCTTGGTCAGGGAAATGAGTTCCGTAACAATGGCTCCAAGAAAATGTAATACGGAAAATTTTTCGGACGGAAGTGAAAAATCAGGCATCATTCTAAAAAATGCGATATTTTCATAAATCAACGTCAAGTCAACAGAGAGCAAAAGAATAAAAAAAAAAATAGATGGAGATGGAAGGAATACATAGCTAAGCTTAGAGTAGCCAGTTGATTAATGAAATACTGCAATCTTCTTTGCGTTCGTCCTTTTGTAGCGGATACTCGCTACCCTAGATTTTTCTCGTCATACATACTCGTAGGAATCTGGTATAATTACTCGAAAGGAACTATTCAAATTGTGTTCCTTCAGAATCTTCATATTTTTGCCTGTCAGCCTATATAGTATTGCTACTTCATCATTATGGAATACGCTTCAGTGTCCGAACATTATTGCCAAAAATATAAATCTCAGTTCGGTGCTTCCTTTCAAAATGTTCAAATTAAAGGATATTGAAGTAAAGGTCGCTGAATGTTTCACTTTAATATATTTTATAAGGATGTTTTAGTTGTCTGAAATATATGAATAGTATCCGGCTAGTAAATAAGTTTTAATTAAGGTTAATTGCAAGCTTTTCTGGTCACTAATTAATAGAGGAATTTTTATTCTTTATTGATAAATAAATAGCCAGCACTGGAACCAACCTGTGTAGAGAGCCTAGAACTAGCCTATATTATGCTGGGGTGTAGCATAGTAGGTAGCGTGTTGGTCTATAATGTGAAGGTCCTGAATTCAAATCACGGTCGACGCATAATTCCAGCACACTGCTTCCTTGGATATACATACTTTGGTTACCTCAATCTACGAAAATGAAAAACTCGTAGAAAAAGGGTTGTGCGAAAAACTAACAATGCTTTCAAAATAAGTAATAAACATGTTAAGGAACCTGAAAGTCAGGAGGTTAAGGTGCAATTTGGGCTGAAGTGCCATTGTAGAAGTAAAAGTTTATAATATTGTTAAATGTAAGCCTTAATCGCTCATTGCATGTTGGTAATCTTCCAATATTCCTATCGTGTACATTTCCACCCTACGCCGCTCATCAAATGCTCAAGGTCTTACAATCAACAACGATTCTGCAGTACTAAAAACATCAGCAAGCTCTTTACCGAGAAAGCAACGACAATTACACGGGCGCACGTATTACTCATCGACAATGGTGTATAGAAGCGGACGACAGTGGACGGACAAAAATTAATGATAAATAGACTCGGCCGACAGGCAAATGATTCGGTCGTCAAGGAAATGATTTATAGAAGCAAATGACAGCGAGCGGTCGATACTGAAATGATTCGGCCGAAAGCAGTCGACATGAACCATATAAAAATGTCATGGGTTGGTGAAGGACCAGTCAGCTGTGAGTTGATAGTTGGACAGGAGCCGCGAATCAATAAGTGAGTAGGGGAGTCGGCAGGCGTGTGCGATTGACGGCTGGAATGAGTGAGCGAGTTAGTCCTGCGATCGCCTGGGAGAATTCAGTAATCGAGTACGTCGTGTGATCGACGATGGAGATTAGTAAGCCCATACGTTGTGAGATCGACGATGAAGTTACAGTAAGCGAGTAAGTCCTGTAAGTAAGTGAATATGCCATATGATCGACGGTGGAGATCGGTAAGCAAATACACAAATTTGGCGAAGGGCTAGTACTTGCGCTCGACATTGCGAAGGCGTTTGACAGAGTTTGGCATAATTGTCTCTTTGCTTGTCTTTAATTTAAATTTTTTCCTTTAATAGATTGAGAGCTTCCTCTCGGAGCGCTCTATATGAATTTTGCTAGATGAAGTTACTTTTGCCCACTTTTCTATTAATTCTGGCGTTCCTCAAGGCTCTGTCTCATAACCCACTTTCTTTTTAGTTTTTATAAACGATCTTAACTTATTCCTGGAATGGGGCGGGAAAAACAGAGTGGAGTTTACTGCTTCGAAAAACCAGTCCTGTCTTTTAATCTTTAAAACATTAACATGCGTTCCGTTTAATTGAAGACGAAACCATATCGGCTTCTGTAGACTCCCTCAAGCATCGCCAAAATGTCGGTGTACTTTGCATTTATTACAAATATTTCTATGGTAAATGTAGTAAGAGATCTAATACCTCCTCTATTACTTACCACACGTTATACTCGCCAAGTTGCATGTGCTCACGAGTATATCGTGAAGCATCTGAAGTGGAGAACAGTGGAATTTAGGCCATCCTTCATCCCTCGAACAGCAATGATGTTCAATGCATTAATGGGCTGTATATTTTCAGCGGAATACAGTCTCCAGCCATTCGAGAACAACGTCCGCCGTCATTTCAGATTTATCCCTCCTACGTTTCCCTTCTATCTTTCCTATTTCCATTTGTTTTCCTACCCATGTCGATCTAACTGAGCATTACACATAATAGGGTTACCCCCTAAGGAGTTTCGGTTATCATAAAATAAAAAAAAAGTACGTCGTGGGATCGACAGTGGAGATAAAGTAAGCGAATAAGTCCTATGATCGACAAGCAGGAGTAAGTCATGTGATTAATAGGCAGAATTCAGTAGGCAAGTACTTCTTGTGATCGATGGTGGAGATTGGTAAGTAAATACGTTATGAAACCTGAAGGTCAGGATATCAAAGCCTGATTGGTGCGTTAATATAGTAGCTTCATTCATTCATTCACTAATTCACTCGTCACAGAATTTTACAAAACCAATAAACCGGGATTGTTGTAATTTGGAATAAGGGTTTATCCTTGACGCAAGGCGTGTGTTTTGAGATGTTCTCTGATGAATGGGAAACCTATATTCGGCGGATAGTTGTATTAAATTTATTTTTAAGACAATGAAATTTGACTGAAAGATCCAATATGGTTTTAAGGAAATGTATGTATATTTAAAAGTTTGCAAAGTATGATTTTAAGGATATGAAATAAGGAAAAACTATAGCCGACAAACCACTGCATCTTCACAATCCCTGAAATTAAAAAATATGAAATTTATCAAAAATGTTTCTCTCGAGTCCTTCACCAAAGTGATTTTAAGGTTTTTTAAATTCTGTCTATTAGGGTAACAATTTGTCTTATAAGACTAACACTCTGATCAAATGTTTCAATCTGGCTCTGATTAAAAATTAATTTGAGACATCAAATCCTCCGCAGAAGAGGTTTTAGGATATCAAGCACGGCAAAAAAATAATGATTGGTTCACAACATTTACCGAACAATTTTTACCGAACGACCACAACGAGCCAAAAATGAAAGATATGACGAGCTTAGGAGATATGCGAAATGACCAGCAGGCGAAAAAGATGGAAGTACCATAATGACAAGATACAAAAAATTGACCGATCACGACAGACAACTTTTCAATTGAGGCCTCAACTGATAAAGAAGAACCATCTTCGACACCACCCACGCTTGCTGGAATCAAAGCAGCTCTGTGTGACCAAAAACTAAACAAAGCGCCGGGAATTGACAAAATACTAGTTGAATTAAAAAACGGTGGAAACTGTGTCTCTGAAATACTGCACAACATGATAGCTCTGCAGCGGATTCTCACAAGCAATTAATTGCTTCCAAACGCAGGGAGTTATTCAGTTTGCTGGACGCCGACCTGGGCTTAATCCTGGAATGGGGCAGGAAAAATAGAGTAGAGTTCAACGCTGCTGAAACAAAGGCCTGTCATCTTTCTCTTAAACGTGATGTTCCAGCGTCGTCGTCTAACTTAGCTTTTGATGGCGTACCAATTAGCCATTTAGAGGAATTTATCGTTTTAGGCGTACAGTTAAATAACTATCTTGATTGGAGCAAACATATCTATGATGTTGCACTTGATAACTCGAATTCTTCGCAAATGCAAAAAATATTTTACGCCTCACGACTTAGCCACCATCTATAAGGCTTACATTAGACCTCGCTTAGAGTACAATTCGCATTTGTGGGCTGGGGGAAAACACACCTTGCGCTGCTCGATCGAATTCAAAAACACGCGTTCCGACTAATCGGAAATGACAACATCACGATTTCTATTGATTCCCTCGAGCATGGTAGGAACGTTGCAGTACTCAGCATTTACTATCGCTATTTTCATGGTAAATGTAGCGCGGAACTTAGATCACTCATTCCTCCACTATACACCTTTCCCCGTAATACTCGTCAAGCTGAACGCGCGCACGAGTTTACTGTTAACCCTATTCCTACTCGTACAGTGAAATATAGGCAGTCATTCATCCCCCGAACGTCCAGACTTTGGAACGCATTGCCAGCTAGTATGTTTCCACGCAAGTATAACCTTCAGCATTTCAAAAATAATGTCCATCGCCACTTCCGTCTCTCTCCCCCAAAATTCCCATAACACTACCAAGTTTCATCCTCTTCCTACACCGACATAACTGTGCAATGCATTAAAGGGTGACCCCCTAAGTTATAATCGGTGCCTTAAAAAAAAAATATGAAAAATTCGGACAGCGGAAATCATACCCAACGATTGGCGAAAAAGCATCATATGTCCAATTTACAGGAAAGAGGAAAAACTCTGCTCTGAGAATTACAGAGGAATATCATTGTCGCTGTGTACGTCCAATAAAATAATGAAAAAAATAATTGGCGAATCTCAAGGTGGATTCAGAACCGGATCATCTATAACAGACCAGATATTCTCAGTGAAACAGGTGCCTGAGAAATGCTGGGAATATATCACAGATGTGCACCAAATTTTCGTAGATTTTAAACAAGCATTCGACAGTATCGATAGGAGCGTGGTATACCAAATCATGCTTGACTTTGGAATTCCCCCAAGACTGGTCCGACTAACGAAACTCACAATGACAAATACTGACGCCCAAGTGTGAATACAAACCGAATCCATAACCAGGTTTCGAAAGGAATGTGGTTTAAAGCAGGAAGATGGTCTAGCCCCCATGCTTTTCAACTTGGAATGTCCGAACAACCCCAGTCGACACCAACGGGACACTACTATTCAAGTTCAGTAAACTAGTAGCATCCACTGATGACATTAACATCCTAGCAAGATCCTTCCTTAGTGCTAAGGAGGTATTTGTCAATCTTGACTCCGCCACAAAAGAAGTCGGGTTGCGCATTAACGAAACCAAAACAAAACTAATGACGCAAACAAAAATGAGAACGCCAATCAGAAAAAACATAACAATTGCGGAATATAATTTGGAGAGTGTGGACAACTTCATATGTTTTGGGGCTAATCGAGCAATGAAACGAACGAAATCAATCAATGGATAATACTAGCAAATCAATCGTATTATTCGGAACTTCCAATAATGAAATCCAGGAAAGTGCACAGGAACAATAAGCTGCGAATACATAAAACACATGGAAGCGAGCAGTTGAGCAGGAGGCTAGAAGAATAAACAAGTCCTGGCAATAGCTTAAAGCCGATGCTCAGTATCGCGTCTTGTGGAAAGTTGATTCTGTCCTATGCCCCTATAGGGGATCTTAACAGGCATTTGATTGATATAAAACTGTTATACGTTATGGCAGCGAGACGTGGACATTAATGCGAACTTCCGGAAAAGCAGTTAACGCATTCGAAAGAATGGTCATCCGAAGAATTTTGGGATCTGTGAAGAAAGAAACGGAATAGCGAATAAGATACAGCCATGAGTTGTATCAACTCTACGACGAGCAAGAAGCTTCAAAGTTCATCAAGCTACCTAAAATGCAAAATGTAGAGCGAATGGAAGACAGAAGTATCCCCAAACGTGCTCTTAAAGGCAAAGCGAGTGGTAACCGACCAGTAGGCAAACCACGCAAGCGATGGGAGGCACGGTTGATGAAGACAGCATAGCCATTTCAAAAATTAGCAGCTGGAGGATGCGGCTTTTGGATCTTGCATTCGAGAGAAGATTCAGTCTAGATATCCTTTAAAAATTTCAGCATAGACACACTTTGGACAATTCCATGAAATATCTTAATTACATTCTAAATACCTCTCGCCAAAGAAAGCTCCATTGTCATGGCGAAACAAAAAGATAAGCAAAACTCGCAAAAACGGCCATAAGCTATCAATATTTACTATACTAAAAATTACGAAACAAACTGAGGCGTTTACCTTTATCTTTAAAAACAACTGTCAAGAAGGCATTGAGAAACGAAAAGACATCACAAACGTCTAGACTAAATAAATGAAATCGATAAAATCAACCCAACCTTCGTTACTTTGCAAGTTTTGAAATACTCCTCTTCACTCGCTTCTCTAATTTCGGCAACTCTCAAGCTTCAAGATTCTTGATTGCAAAGAACCCTTAACAACAAAATGTCTCAGTTCCTTTTACTCAAATCATCCAGTAAACATAATATAGTGAAACTACGAGAACCATTTCATTTCAATAAATGAGGAAACATTTAATTTATTGTGCCGAATCTGGTAATTTCTTCACCCACCTTCCTTAAGAAATTTTCTAAATTCCAAGATATTACACTATTGGTTTGAACATTTCCACAAACTATTTTAATATATAGTTAAATACTAACCGCCAAAAAATGTGTTAACGTTAAACTGCACTCTTTTGGCACCTCATATGCAAGTAAGTGCATAATTTCAAAATTAAATTGTAGATAATTTTTCTTAAAAACTACGCAAGCTGAAAACATGATTTTTTATTCATACCAATTGTAATAATTTGTTATACAATAAGTAATCATTGAAATATTAAAAAATCATATTTTCTTCCAATAAAGAAAATCTATAAAAATGAAAATTAGAATGAGAATTTTGAAAATTTGTTATGAATCTCCTCCCCCCGAATAGTTTCTAGCATTCTTAATTTTGACTTACTCTTCGTATATAGTGAAAGTCTCGAATCTCTTGCATAACTACAACTTCACCCGTCATAATACCTTTCCAACAAACCGTACAGTTAAATAACTCTATTCCTTACCAACTTTCTTATTTAGATTCTTGAAAACTTTCGAAATATTTCTAATTTAAATACGAAAGAAAACTATCTCTATTCGTCAGACGACCGAATAGGTAAAATAGCTGCAAACTCATTGAAATCCATTAATCTCGTCGCTGTCAAGTATATTAAAAGTTTTTCATCTTTCCATCACACTACAAGGTAAAGAAATATTCAGAAGGAAAAGTTTGACTTGCGACTTATCTTAGTCCAACTATCTGCGTTGTGTCAACGAATATGAGATATAAAATGCCAATCAGGACATGTAAAAGAGCGAATAAAAATTTCGTTTCTTATCCTCTAAACCTCTGCCCAACTGAAAAAAAATCTTGAGCTTACTGTCTTACTCAACTGAACTAAAGAAAGCGACTTAATCAGGACACAACGTTAACCGGATAGGTCAGTGTTCTGCTGGAAGTTAGAAAGACAGGATAACTTTTCCTTTTTTTTTTTTAAAAACTAATACGTAAAGAAAAGGGACTGGTCAACGAATATACCATTAGAAATCAAAATTGTTTTCTCAAAGTTGTTCGATAAACTACATCGAAAAATTTATTTTCAACAATCTTCTTTTCCTTCCGCTAACGAGTTCTTTCCGTGTTCGTAGCAAATAATGCAAGAAAATATCTCAGGGAAAATTTAAATGGAAACTTCGGCGGATCTTCGTGGAAGATATGCAGAGAAATTTAATATATAGTAAGAATTCTTTTGATAAAGAAAATTTGATTTATTAAATAAATAAACTGCCAACAATTCGGGAGCAACTTTATTATTCTTTGGGCAAGTTGAGGATGCGAGGAAAGTCAATATGCAGGTTAGAGTAGTTAGGCAAGACTAAGTGAAAGGGAGTTCTTGGGCAGGGTTGTTGTCAATTTAAAACTTCGTTGCGGGTACGATCAATAGCTCCAGTACATATAATATATATTTCATTCGTTTATTTATGCAAGTTTGAGTTTTCATGAACGGAGAGGTGACGAGTGATAGTAAGTGTTTTTCTAATTGATTGCATGAATCGCGTTCAATATTCTCTGAATAGAATGTCAGTTTCATAGACAAAGTTGCATAGAATTGTCATAAAATGTATTTTACATTCACGAAACCAAACATTTGTATGGAAGGGGATAGACGAGGTAAGGGAATCGTAAAATTTGTGATGCAGTTTTATTTCGTTTCTCTTGTAAGATGGTCGTACAAAATTTTAAGTTCGTAGCTTTTAATTTGTTGGCTATTAGTTGCTTTATTGAAATTCGTCGAAATCATACATTTTTATGGGAGGGGATAGAAGATTAGGCGCGATCTCAAAACTTTTAACGCAGTTTCATTTCAACTATTTTCAAAATTTGTGTACAAAATTTCAAATTGATAGCTTTATATACTTAAGAGATATTGATTTCTTAAAAATGGTCGAAAAATATTTTTGTATGAGAGGGTGCAGACCAGTTACTATATCATACTCTTAGACATGTTTCTAAAATGCATTTCGCAAATTTTGAAGTTTCTACCTGAACTTCATTCAAAAATTTTAAATTTTTGTGTTTTTTTCATTGCATATGAGACACCTTGTGCTCGTTAGACCCCCACTTTGGTGCATAACAATTTTTCTATGTATATTAAATAGATATATCTAGATGCAAAATTTAAACTTTGTATCTTTCACCATAGCCCTAAAAAAAACACTCAAAATTTTCGACATTTTTGCTTACCATCTCCTTCCCCTTACACCCCCGAACTTAAATTTTTTATCAAAATTATAAACTAAGTAGTCCTACAATGTGACAAATTTTCAATTTGAAATCTGTACCCAGTTTTGAGAAATAACGATTTGTAATTTTTAAAAGTGGACCATTTTTGAAATGTTCCGCATTTCCTCCCACCACTGTTTTGACCAAATTTTATATTTTTTTTTGGACTTCATTAGTATAGCTGTATATTTGTTTTAATTAAATAGCTTAAAAGATAATTGAGATGTTAATTTTTAAGTGTTTTCCTTACACCCTCCCTGACCATCCCCTTATAATAATTAGCATTCCTCTAAGCTGAATCTAGTGGATCTGTATGCCACCGTGATGGTCCCAAGATATGAATTTTTTATGGCAAGTAATTTTGATGACATAATCATTTGAAAAACCAATTCGGCCGACAATTTGTTTTTAGCCCCCCCCCCCTTTTCGAACGCCAATGGGTAAAAAAATTAAATTATTTTTTAAGTTTGTCCCACAGCCCTCTCCATACTATGATAATTTTTAAATTACTATCTGGATTTGTGGTAGACATATTAGCAAGTGTAGTTTTTGATTCTTTACCTCCCCCCACCTCCCCCTTTCATCTGATACTGCGCAAAGTTTAGGTGATGGAGCTCATTTACCCAATAAACAATGCATCCAAAAACGAATATTCTACCTTTGATGGGTTCGGATATATGAGCCCATAAGTACGGATGCAGCGGGACGAATTTTTGTTTTTGCAATTTTAGGCTAATTTAGTCATGAAACGCGAAAAAACGAAATTTCAGGGTAGCATTTTTTTTCCCCAAGTCGATCACAATCGTAGTTTAAACATTTAAGAATTAAAATATAAAATATGAATAGGACATGACCTTGCGTGATGTATTGATTGAGTTCAAAAAATTAAGTCTTTGTTATGGAAGAAATGATGAGCTTTCGTGAACTAATACCTCCGACGTATTTTAGGGATATTCTAACGAGATGTCACCTCCAATGACGTAATTTGGAGGACCACTGGAGAAATAGGCACTGAGATCCAAAAGATCGGTCACACTTTGAGGAAACTAGAGCGAAACTTCGCCAAGTATTAAACAAGTCCTGACGGTAACTAGAGGCCCATGCTGATGATCGCGCCTGTTTCTGTCCTATGCTTCTGCAGGGGATCTTAACAGGAAATTCATTGATTAATATATTGTTATAAATCTGACAACCTCGACGTCCCCAGCAACACCGAGAAAAGTCAATCAACATTTAAAACGCTATACACATGTTTCCAGACACTTCTACCGAGCTCCACAATGTAGCCAATCATTCTAGACACACACACACAACGACACCTGTCTGGGAGACTTAGTATAAATAACCGCCAACTTTCAGACAACGAGTTAGTTAGATTTTGGCGACACCTATCGGTGGAAGAAGGCGAATCGGTACAAGTGATAGATTGGCAGTGTTCCTGAGTTGTACGAATTAAGTTTTAGAGCGAATTTAGTGAAGTGATCAAGAAATAAAGAAAAGTGCGATTAAATAAAATTATTCATTATTTTTAAACGAATTGTGTTTTCCTTTGAAATCAGCGATCCCCTAGCTCGCAACAATTGGTGTCAGAAGTGGGATTTCAAGGATAAATTCGGGTTAAAAATCGCGAGTGAAATTAAAAATTCTCGGAACGGATAATTTTGTGAGAGCGGAAAAGTGAAACTAAAATTCTCGGACAGTGAGAATTTGGTGAAACCGAATATTCTCGAGTGCTCTAGTGAACAGTGACTTTAATTAGCGAAGTAAAATCGCGGAACTAAAATTCTCGAACGGACAGTGAGAATTTTTTGAAATCGAATAATCTCGAGTGATTTAGTGAGCAGTGACGTAAATTTAAGTGAATTCGATCGCGGAAAATAGTCGGTAGTGAAAATGCCGCGTTATTTAAAGGACTTAAAAGTAACGGAGCTGAAGGAAGAGCTCAGTAGACGCAAGTTATCTACGACAGGGAGCAAGTCTGAACTTGTCAGCCGTATGATCGAGACACTCCAGGCTGAGGGCGAGGATGCAGATAGTTTTGAGTTCCAAAGCGAAGAAACTCGTGGAGAGGAGTGCTCCGGTACATTGGATGCTCTGACACAACTAATGCAACAAATGATGAACAAATTAGATCAACAATCAGCTGTGACAACGGACATAAATCAGAAATTGGAGCAACAATCTGCGGACATGAATCAGAAATTAGAGCAACAATCAGCGGACATGCATCAGAAATTTGAACAACAATCGGTGGACATTAAACAACAATCAGCGGACATTAATCAGAAATTAGACCAGACCTCAAAAGACCTTAACCAAAAATTGGAGCTGCAAAATAATAAAATAGACACCATGGGTAAGGCCATAGAAGAAAACGTTGAGAAGAAACTTCGAATCTTCGAAGAACAAATTACGGAAAAGACATCCGGAATTGCAGAAGAAGTCGAACGCCTAAAAAGAGACTTCGATAACGTGAAGGCGACTGGCGTCATCAAGACAGAACATGTTGCGCACAAGGGTCTCAAGGCTCCAATCTTCGATGGACAAACACCGTGGGCTATTTATAAGACCCAATTTGAGGCCGCCGCAAGAAACAACCATTGGAATGATCTGGAACGAGGAACAGCTCTTATATTGGCGCTAAGAGGTCCACCAGCAGAGGTTCTTCAAACGATTCCGCAGGAGCAACAACAAGATTTTTCAACGTTAGTCCAGACATTGGATCTTCATTATGGCAGTGATCACATGCGAGAGATCTACAAAACACAGCTGTACAACCGAACTCAAAAGAACGGTGAAACACTTCAAGAGCTGGCACGCGATATTGAACGACTCACACTATTATCGCTGCCCAATGCGCAAACAGAGCAACGCAACGATACAGCTGTTTTCGCATTTAACAATGCTGTACAGGACAGAGAGCTGCAACAGGCGTTAAAACTGGCAGGTAAGAAAACGATTGGCGAAGCCTTAGTATATGGGCTGACGTTCGAAGCTGCCAAGCAAAGCTCGCGGAGTAACTATCGAGTTCGAGAAATAGTAGAAGAATGTGTGTGCCAGAAAGCCGAGTACACCAAGCGGAGCGAAGGATCTGGTGCTCTCCGATGCTGGAATTGTGGACAGGCAGGACACTTAAGACGCGACTGCCGCAAACCCAGAAAAGCGATCAACTACTGTTCCGGCTGCGCTGCTAAACAAAGAGGAGGAAGAGGCGAACCGTCACAAGAGCACGCTTCGCCTAATGACAGTCCGGGAAACGAGTAAAGGCCAACTTCATGGGGCAGAAGTTGGCTGGTAGAATCGACGCCCCCGGAACCATCATCGCAGTTTCTCGACTACATCGTTGTGAAAACGACTTATGTATGAGTGGTCGAGTCGGCAAATTAAACTGCATCATAACAGTCGACACAGAAGCAACACGGTCAGTGCTAAGATCTGACCTTGTAGATCGTACTTGGCTTCACAACACCAAGAAGTACGCACTTCGCACTGCTACAGGAGAAACTACAACGGTCCATGGAGAAATAGCTCGTGACATACAGCTTGGGGATTTGACCTTCTCGCATGTATTCGTGGTAGCTGACATTACCGATGAGTGTATCCTTGGAATGGATTTTCTGAAACCACACGGTATCCAGCTGGACTTAGGACAACGAATAATGAAGTGGCGGAATATTGAAATCCCGATGGAAATAACATCATCCAACACAACAAAGCTACGAGTTGTATTGTGCGAAGATGCGGATATACCAAAGTCATCCGAGAATGTTATTTGGGCAGAGCTCGATGGTGATCCCGGGAACCACCGATTCTACCTCATAGAACCGGAAACGACACCTGCATTACGAAGCCTAATACTAGGAAAAACGCTCGTAAAAAGGAATGAGAAGATGATGGTACCAATAAGAGTCCTCAACGTTTCGGACAGCATTACCAGCGTAAAGAAAGGAGATGTAATTGGCAGCTGTGAACCAATATCGGCGGTGACGAGCATCGACAAGACAGAACCACATGACGTACCCTCTAGAAATAAGCCAAGAAGGAAGGACAATGTAACATCAACACTTCTTCAGTCAAGCAACCTTAGAGGAGAACAACACAAGCAAGCAGTAGATCTAATCGAGGGATTCAGCGACGTCTTTTCCACCGGTGATGACGACTATGGCAGAACAAACTTAGTGAAACATCGTATAGATACCGGAAGTGCTACACCGATACGTCAACCTCCAAGAAGAGTACCATTAGCGAAACAAGGAGAAGTCAATTCAATGGTCAAAACTATGGAGCAGCAAGGAATCATCGAAAAATCAAAGAGCCCGTGGATATCACCAGTGGTGCTGGTAAAGAAGAAGGACGGCAGTACCCGTTTTTGTGTGGACTACAGGCGACTGAATGATGTTACGAAAAAGGATAGCTATCCACTACCAAGAATCGACGATATCATGGACACCCTGACTGATGCTAAATGGTTCTCGACGTTGGATCTGAAAAGTGGCTACTGGCAGGTGGAGAAAGATGAAAAAGATAGAGAGAAAACAGCATTCTCTGTAGGCAGTGGACTGTGGCAGTTCATCGTAATGCCATTTGGCCTGTGCAATGCTCCAGCTACGTTCGAAAGACTGATGGAATTCGTTTTGCGTGGTCTGAGTTGGAAAACTTGTCTCGTTTACCTAGATGATGTGATCGTTATCGGAAAAACATTCAATGAACACCTAAAAAATCTGCAGGAAGTCTTCCAGCGACTGCGATCGGCAAAATTAAAGCTGAGTCCGAAAAAGTGCACTTTGTTTAGTGCAGAAGTCAAGTACTTGGGTCACATCGTTTCAGCTGATGGCGTAAAGACAGATCCGGAGAAGATACTGGCGGTGAAAAATTGGCCTACTCCGAGTGATAAACACCAGTTGCGCAGCTTCCTAGGCTTAGCGACATATTACCGACGATTTGTAAAAGACTTTGCTAACATGGCGAAATGTCTGCATCAGTTAACAGAAAAAGGGAGGCCATTTACATGGAGTCAACAGTGCCAGGAAGCATTCGAGAGGATAAAAGACCAACTCTGCGACTCCCCAGTTCTGGCGTATCCAAAACCAGGTCATGGTTTCATCATAGACACTGACGCCAGCAATGTCGGTATCGGAGCAGTACTATCACAAGAGATCGATGGGCAGGAGAGAGTGCTATCTTACTACAGCCGAGTACTCTCAAAATCAGAAAGGAACTATTGCGTAACTCGCCGAGAGCTACTAGCCATAGTAGAAGCAACAAAACATTTTCACAAATACCTCTATGGTCAAAAGTTCCTTCTTCGAACGGATCACGCATCGCTTAAATGGCTACTTCAGTTTAAGAACCCCGAAGGCCAAGTAGCCAGATGGATCGAAAGGCTCGAATCCTACGATTTCGAGATTGTTCATCGAAGAGGAAGAATCCACGGAAATGCCGATGCGCTTTCACGTCGTCCTTGTCCACCGAACTGCAAGCATTGTCACCGTATAGAAGGAAAAGAGGCCGGAGAAACCATTCAGAGGATAACGACCGAACCAAAGACTGGATGGAATCAGCAAGAACTGGAAGACGCCCAACGTAAAGATCCAGATATTTCACCGATCATGGCATGGAAGGACGAAATGAAACGGCCTGAGTGGAAAGACATCTCACAATTCAGTGAAACCTTAAAGTGCTATTGGGCACAATGGAACTCCCTTCACCTAGACGGCGGATTATTAAAACGGAAATGGGAGAACGCTGATGGAAAGTCGTATCACATGCAAACCATCGTCCCGCATTGTAAAGTCGAGGAGGTTTTGAAGAAATATCATGGAGGTACCTCCGGTGGGCATTTGGGAGTAAACAGAACCTTGGCAAAGATACGAGAAAGGTTCTATTGGATCCATCTCCGAGATGATGTCGAAAACTGGTGTCGTAAATGTACTACGTGTGCATCAAGTCAGGGCCCACACCGCAGATCAAAGGGAGAAATGCAACAATACAACGTGGGAGTCCCATTCGAGAGAATTGCTGTGGATATTGCTGGACCATTCCCGGAATCAGAAAATGGTAATCGCTACATTTTAGTGGTCATTGATTATTTCAGCAAGTGGCCTGAAGCTTACGCAATTCCAAACCAAGAAGCAGTAACCGTCGCAGAACAAATTGTTACCAACTGGGTGAGCAGATTTGGAGCGCCACGCGAACTACACTCCGATCAAGGGCGCAATTTTGAATCTCAAATATTCAAACACGTGTGCCAAATGCTGGGAATAAACAAAACGAGGACAACTCCATTACACCCACAGTCTGATGGAATGGTGGAACGTTTCAATCGGACATTGAACTCAAACCTATCCAAACTCGTCAGCGAGAGGCAACAGGACTGGGACCAGCACATCCCTCTATTTTTAATGGCCTATAGAACATCGGTGCATTCAACAACAGGAGAAACTCCGTCCCGAGTCATTTTCGGAAGAAATATTCGAGTCCCTGCGGAGCTAATGTTTGGAGTGCCACCAGACCAACCAACCAATGCTAAAGATTATGTCTCGGATCTTCGATGTCGACTAAAGACAATTTATAACCTGGTCAGAGATAAAATTGATTTGGCGTCCGACCGCATGAAGACGAGGTATGATCAACGGGCGAACTCATCAGGATTCCAAGAGGGCGATTTGGTTTGGTTATACAATCCCAAACGACAGAAGGGCAGATCGCCGAAACTACAGCGAAACTGGGAAGGCCCTTACCAGATCATCAACCGGTTAAATGATGTCGTCTATCGGATTCAACTACATCATAAACCCCGCACTAAAATGAAAGTGGTACATCTCGACCGATTAACAAAGTACCATGGTGCCATTGAGGAAGTGAACGACTCTGTTCGGGACGAACAGGGACTAAGGAGAGGGTAATGTTATAAATCTGACAACCTCGATGTCCCCAGCAACACCGAGAAAAGTCCATCAACATTTAAAACGCTATACACATGTTTCCAGACACTTCTACCGAGCTCCACAATGTAGCCAATCATTCTAGACACACACACACAACGACACCTGTCTAGGAGACTTAGTATAAATAACCGCCAACTTTCAGACAACGAGTTAGTTAGATTTTGGCGACACCTATCAGTGGAAGAAGGCGAATCGGTACAAGTGATAGATTGGCAGTGTTCCTGAGTTGTACGAATTAAGTTTTAGAGCGAATTTAGTGAAGTGATCAAGAAATAAAGAAAAGTGCGATTAAATAAAATTATTCATTATTTTTAAACGAATTGTGTTTTCCTTTGAAATCAGCGATCCCCTAGCTCGCAACAATATTGTTTGAAAAGCAAAGATATGAGGCTGGTATGGAGTCACGTCCCAACGACTGTTTTTCCGTCTGTCTTACTACACAAGGACTTTCGAACACTTTGAGCTCTCGGTTTGAAATTTTTTCATTTTCACTTTAGCAAAAGTCAACTGTGGTGTGACGTCCGTCGATGTAAGGGAAGCAATGCTACCATTACGCGTACGCATTCCATTAAGTTTAGAAATACTAAACTAAAATCAGAACGAATGAGTAAATTTGTTGAAAAATTTCGCATTATTTTCGTTAAACACTGTACAAAACATTTACGTGAAAGGGACTCTTTTTTCTGTTGCTTTTTCTAAAAATCTGTGAGTTACGATTTGAAAAATACATACAGTATCTGGCAAAATTTTCTCGCTCGCCAAGCGCAGATTCGATTTCTATAAAAAGTGGATATGCTTCATGGTATTTGCTTCCATCTTCCTTCCAAAGCTTTCATTTGCAACCAATCGCATTCCTTCGATCAAAGTATTGCCAGAATTGAAATTTTAATACTGACCGAAAAGTTATTTAGGTAATAAATGTAAAGAGGTGGATCTGATAATATTGCCTATATTTGTTGTGCCTTGAGGGGAAAAGAATCAGTTTAATTTTTTGCAGATCCGCCGACATTTTTTTTTGGGCGTCTTTACTTTTTTGTTATTTAATAACAAATAATCCAATAATAATTGTTCAACACTTTGTAAGCTTATTTCAAATGAAAAAAAAAAATTTAAAGGTCCTAGGAATGAAAGATGTCGCTATAAGATTTCTTCGAATTTCATCTCGCTATCGCCTTGGTAAATATAAGTCCATCGGCTGGTAAGGGATTGGAATGAAATTCAATAGTTTTAATTTTTTTAGTAAAATTGTAATATATTATTATTTTGGGGTCGATTTATTTATAATAGTGGTCAAAATTCGACCAATAATGTGTGTAAACTAACGTAATTCATATTGTTTTTGACATAATGGATTGGAATTTAGTTGCATACAAGTTCTTAACTCTTAGATATAAGTTGCATTACATTTTAAATAAAAAAAAATTATCACAATTTTTTATGTTGACGGTGTAAGTCAGGCATCAATAAACGCGAATTGATTTTCGGAAGTGTTTGGAGATTGCTGTTGTTGGTTTTTGCCTTCGATGAATACTTTCAGTATGCCGTTGTAGAATATTAAGCATTCTTTATTTAGACACTTTTCCATTTCCACATTTACTACGTAAAAGCGCTTGCGTAAGAGCTCAATGCAGTGCACTGAATCTCATCCGATCAGCGAAGTCAAGCGACATTGGAGGCGTGTAGTACTGAAATGGGATCCCACTTGTTTATTAAGCTTCCGCGGTGTAGTGGGCAGCATACATGCTTCAGAGTCAATAGGTCGTGGATTCGATTCCCACTCCAGACAGTGGCTTTTTTTAAGCACGAATTTTCAGTTACTATTGGCGATGAAAATTACTTGAAAATGGGCAAAAGATGTAAAAGTGAAACAGTTTCACTTCAAGAAGGTCTCTATACTCAGTGAATGGTTTCTGTTCGCTTTCTATCATTCAGTCCCCCATAACATCAGCAAATATTTGTCAGTAGCAGCCAGTACAACTAAAAAACATAATAGAATTATGATTGGGCGTACAGCCAGAATAGTGAATAACGACTTTTGTGTGG
Source organism: Chorisops tibialis (assembly GCA_963669355.1). Taxonomy (NCBI): domain Eukaryota; kingdom Metazoa; phylum Arthropoda; class Insecta; order Diptera; family Stratiomyidae; genus Chorisops; species Chorisops tibialis. The sequence goes on from OY770264.1 coordinate 22,128,482, forward strand.
GAGGTGGTAAAATCAGAGGAACGAGGTTTGTAATTTTTGCATATAACACAAAACGTAGTATACATAATGTTTCATGCTGATGTAGATTTCATAATTTTTGAACAAATTTGTCTGAATTTATGGCATTTGTAAGGGAGGTGGCAGAGAAAGTGTGAGGTTTTGGATGATTTTGAGTCTGCTTATCAATATCCTAATCACATTGCCTTGTTACTCATATGTTCGAAGGAGAAATACATTTCTTGAATTTTCAATACAAAAAATTGTATGAGAGGTGGTAGAAGGGATGAAGCGAAGTTCATATTATTTTTAATATTTATTGCAGTTATATAGGGACAAATTCTGGCAAAGTTTGAAATTTATAGTTCCTAGTTTGAATGAAAATCGATTTAATGCATTTGCCAAAAACTGTGCATTTGTATGGGAGGGGGTTGAACGAGTATTTGAATCAAAACCAAATTTTTTAACATCAAGGATATTTATAATAGTATACTTTTCTCAAAATTTAAAGTTGATAGCTTTGACGGTTTTGGAGAAAAATAATTTAATTAAAATTCCGAAATTTCGTGAAATTTGTATGGGAGCGGACAGAAGAGTGAGGTGAAGTTGATAGTTTTAACAAAATCGGTTGCAATTGTAATAACATAAATTATAATAAGAGTTGATTCTTTTGGCTTTACTAGTTGCAATGAAAACTGAATAAACGCATTTTTGAAAATTGCGCATTTATATGGGAGGTGGTAAAAGGAGTAAAAGGATCAGATCAATATTTTTTGACGTCAATGATATTGACATCGTTATACTATGACCTTCAAGCCAATAGGTGAAATGGTTTCGGAGAAAAATCAATTTCTTTAAATTTCGAAATTTCATGAAATTTGTATGGGAGGGGTAGAAGGAGTGGTGGTAGAAGGAGTGGGGGAACACAATATACTCTCAGATTTTACCTAGAGTTTAATAATAAAAAAACATAACAGAATTATGATTGGGCTTAAAGCCCAATCATATGATACTCTAAATGAGATGGAAATGACTTTAATATACCGGAAAATATGTCATCTCAAATTCTTTTGAATAGTGAATAGAGCTTTTTGCATGGGAGGTGGTAGAAGTAGAGTGGGAGGATTGTATTTTTCGTATATGACACCGAACATGACATGCAAAATGTTTTTTGCTGTATTTAAAGTTTCTAGTTTTCATTACTTTCAAAGAAATTGGTCATAGTTTTCCTGAAATTGGGGCTTTTGTATGGGAGGTGGCAGAGGAAGTGGAGCGTTTAAGATGATTTGGAAACTGCTTATCATCATCCTTATCACCATGCTTTGATTCAATTTCAAAGTCGAAAGCTCTCATATACATGAAGGAGAAATACTTTTCTTGAATGTATAATAGAGATATTTGTATGGGAGGTGGTAGAAGGAGGGAAGCGGAGCTGATAATTTTTTCTAAGACTTATTTTAATTATTAAGGAACAAATTCTGGTAAAATTTGAAGTTTGTACTTTTTCTAGTTTGAGCGGAAATCGATAAAATGCATTTAACAAAAATTGTACATTTGTATGGGAGGGGGTAGAAGGAGTATACAGATCAAAACAAATTTTTTTCGAATTAGTAATATTTCTATTTGTATACTTTATACAAAATATCAAGTTGATAGCTTTAACAGTTTCGAAGAAAAATAATTTAATTAAAATTTTAAAATTATGCGAAATATATATGGGAAGGGGTAGAAGGAGTTAGGTGAAGTTGATAATTATTTTCAAAATAAATTGCAATTATAGTAGAATTAATTCTGACAAAATTTCGTCTTTTCAGCTTTCCTAGTTTCAACGAAAATCGAAAATATGTATTTTTCAAAATTGTTCATATGTATGGGAGGGGGTAGAAGGAGTTATGGAATCGGATCAATACTTTGTGATAATAATGACATCTATATTGTTATAAATTGACCTAAATTTCAAGTCGATAGCTTAAATAGTTTCAAAGAAAAATCAATTTCTTAATATTTCGAAATTTCATGAAATTTGTATGGGAGGGGATAGAAGGAGTGGGGGGATGTAGCCCATTCACGAACTTAAAGTTAATTTTTTGACACACAAAAATGTTTAGCACTATAGCTCAAAGCTTTCGAGAGTTATGCTGTAGACAGACGCACAGACAGACAGACAGACAGACAGACGGACAGACAGTCATTCGGAATCGAGGTTCAGATTTCATTAAGAGTATAAATATACCAGCTTCTTCGCTCGTTACAGTCGTTCTTACTCCCCTTCCCTTACCTTCCCAATCCCATTCCTTCCCGCCATGAATGTGTTTGTGCATTGCACATAAAGGCGGAAATTGCCTATAACACAGGTGTAAAAAAAGATATATCTTACCTGCCTTAATATAAATGATAATGATTTCATTCCCCCTTATATAATAAATAAAAAGGAAGTCGCTGAATATTTTGAACGCTTACGTATCTATAGATCTATACATTTAAATATGACTATAGTCTCTGTCTGTTATTTGTTTATTAATGCCTAAAGGTCAATGTTTTCCTTAATTTAGATAATAACTAAGCATAAAATAAACACATTTTTGAAATTTCCCTCTGCCAGTCTGCCTGTAAGGATGGATTTAAGTCAAAAACGGCTGCACCGATTCTAGTGAAACTCTACTTTTGGTTTAAATTCAATCCCTCCGCGCCATATAATGCCTTGCATACAAAATAACTCGTTTCCAAAAATATGTAATAATAAAATTTTGACGAAAAAAATAAGGGCTAAGAATTTTAAATTTTAAATATATTATTTTAATTATAAATGTAATTTATGTAATACAAATAATTTTAATTCCCTCACACCTTACACTACCTCCCGCACAAACTGCATTTTTTCATGAATTACTTTAAACCAATTTTCACAGTACGTATAGCATTTATCGAGTCCAAATTTTGTACTAAATACATAGTTATCATTATTATTATTTCGGAAGAAAATTAACCTATTAGCTTCACTCCCTTTACCCCCTCCCATACAATTTGTGATGACTTTTAAAAAACTAATTTTCTTAAAAAGTGTGAATGTTACGGATGGTGACAGTTGTTTCTGAAAAAAATCACTAAAAACGCCTCCGTTCTTCTATCACCTCCCATACAAACTGCACAATTTTATTTTATTTTTATAGCTAATCTAGCAAGATGTGATACAAATTAGTTCAAAGATGTCACTGCTTCTATCACTCGCCATACAAAATTTCGTAACATCACAAAACTTTCTACCTCATCAGGAGTATCGTATGATTGGGCTTTATGCACAATTGTAGTCCTCTTATGTTTTTGAGCTTAATGTTATTTTATTAAAACTTTTTTTTTCAGAATTAACACAAGTTTGAAGTTTTTTCATTTTCTTAACGCTCTTCATTACGTACATGATCTCAAATCACCATCGCAAACAAGGGTCTGTCGCATACTCCAACTGCTCTTAAAATATGAAATTTAAACTTTTAGTGTGGGTTTTTCCGCATTGAGACTTTTAGCGCATATTTTTCATATTCTAGGTGGAATCTGAAAGTATTATAAGTTTGCCACAAAGTTCGTAACGCCAAGCAATAAGGCTCAGAGAAAAAAAATGATACAGAAGTTCACATAATTACTCGAAAATCCCAAAATCGGATGTCCGTTCGTCTGCCCGTCCATCCGTCTGTCATTGTCCTCTCTAGCTTGAGAACGTGTTGAGCGGGAAAGCTCAAATTTTGTACATGTCATTTTTGACAAAAAAATAAAGTCAAGTTCGTGAACGGGTGAAATCGCTCTACCCCTTCTCCCCTCCCATAGAAAATGACACAATTTCGGAATTTAACAATAAACCGATTTTCTTTAAAAGTTTAAAATGTATAGATCTGAAATTTGGAATGTATTGTTTCTATGATGATTTCAATCTACGGTATAACAATTTTTTGAATCTCTCTACTCCTTCTGCCACCTCCCATACAAACTGCATTTTTCATGAAATACTTTAAACTAATTTGATCAGTACCTATAAAATTTATCGAGCTGCAATTGTGCACTAAATATTTATTTAGAATTGTTAGTAAGACAAAAAAAATTAGACGATTAGCTTCACTCCTTCTACTCCCTCCCGTACAATATGACACAATTTCACAACTTTTCTGAAAAGTATGAATGCCACTGATCTGCAATTTAAAACGTGTCGAAATCATTTATAATTATTTCTGAAAAAGTCATTAAGGACTCACCTCTCCTTCTACTACCTCCCATCAAACTGCACAATATCACTAAATCCAGTACACTTATTTTTTTGTATTAAATCTTGAAATACTAAATTTTGTTTAAGACATTTTGATAGAAACTCTAGCATGTTTTAAAAAATTAGCTCAATATCGTCACCCCCTCTACCACTATCCATAAAAAATTTCTTAAAATCAAAAAATTTCTCTTTGATTTTCACGAGTATCGCATGATTGGGCTTTACGTATTAATCGTAGTCCTGTTATGTTTTTTTTATTGACGCAAGAACTAGGAGAACAATTTGAAGGATAAATTCGGATATAGTGATGTATGTTTCCATAATGCCTTATATTATACTCATTGATGAATGTTCAATATTCCACAAAAAAAAAATTATAATGTATATGCCAGATGTCATCTCCAACGACGAACCTTACAGTACAACTGGACGTACTAAGATCGGCATTGAAATTCAAAGATAGAAATGGCAGTGAATCGGTCACTCTTTGAAGAAACCAAAGCGAAGCATCGCCTAACAAGCTCTGGATTATAATCATCGCGGAAGACATTGGGTTGGTAAACCATGTAGCACATGGAAGCGAGCAATTGAGCAGGAGGCCAGAGAAATAAACAAGTCCTGGCGATAGCTAAAGGCCAATGCTTCTGTCCTATGTTCTTATAGGGGTTCTTAATATTATATTGATTGATTGATTAATGAAGATGATTGATTAACTACACTGAAATAAATGAATAGAAAAACTACCTAAAACCTAAACAATATATGCTTTTCAGCCTACTAATTGATTTAGACAAATTGACTACTTTAAATAGTTTTATCTTCTAAACATTTTGAATTATTATTTAATACAATAGTTGATAGATTGATTTAATTAGTCGATTTGTCGATTAGTAGGCTAAAACATTAGTCGATTAGTCTATTAATTTTTTTTTTCTGTAGAAAATCGAATTAATACTCTTCGTTCTTTCACTTCATGAGTTTAATTAAATCTTTAAAATAGGATTTCAAGTTCAAAGCCTCTAAAACAGAGAACAAATCTACTTAAGGGATCTAAGAACTTCAATCGTATGAAAAACTTCTTCAGATCTATTTTAAAATTACCCTACAGCCCAATTCGGGTCTTGTCCTCCTGACCTTCAGGTTCCTTAACAGCTTATTTTCACTCTAATCGTCCCTAATGTTAATAATCAGATTGTCGAGTACCGAAGATTTACTTGAATAACATGCTTATAATGATTAAAACTATATAGTATACATATGTATACTAATTATCTGAAAATTATTGAATAATAAATATTTCCCGCCCAAATTAATGATTTGAAACTATTAGCACATTTAGAGTGGATTGCGAAACTTAAATATTCGAAGTAGTCCAATTTAATCAAATTCCAATCGAAATCTGCAACATTTTTCATTCCGTACTCTGATTAATGTAATATTAAATCAGGTCAAAATCATGAACTGTACTTTTAAAGAGTAATTACATACTTCTATTGAAATAATCGAATTTTATTTACATACTACAGTTGGTTGGAGATATTCGTTTATTTAAGTACCACAATTTCGAGTACGTACTTCAGACCATTCGACAATGAAATTTTGAAATTTTTTATGATCTTTGGAAAATTGAAATATATGTAATGAAATTTTGAAAGACACCAGAACAGATGTAGAACGCTTTATTAAATCGCGTTAATAAGTAATCAGTTAAGCTTTAAGATCTATCTAGGGCGGTATAGTGTGTTGATTTGTAAATTAATTATGAGGACCTTAATTCTCGTTGTAATAACGCGATCGTTAATAGCCGCAAATTATACGGAGAATTCGCATAAGTTTCTGCAAGATTTCCAGGAAAGTTTATTTATGAATGAAATACGGCAAGGAGGAGTAACAAATGAAATTAGTTTTGTGTGTTATACGATGTAAGGAGATCCTTTCTTCTAACCGTTCTCATTTTTCTTGATAAAAACTTCTCATTCAGGGAAAGCAATACAAGCTTTACGTTACGACTTAAGAACGGAAGCACAGCCGATCTGCTTCTTCCGGAGCATCGTTTGGTTTTTGTGCTGCATGGCTGGATGGACGAAGGAACAAGTGTTTGGGTTCGCGAAATACAATCCGGTTAGTTATTTGATTTAGCGATTATCGCAAAGTAACTAGTATCCTGCTTGCATCAAATAGTTTGGCGAGAGTATCAAGCAGCAAACATTTGTGCAGTTGACTGGCAGAAATTTGCTGGCCGAGACTATAAGACAGCAATGCTGAAAGTTTTTCGCGTTGGCAATACTTTAGTGCAAATGATCAACTGGTTGGAGTCATATCGGGGATTCGCTCGAAGCAATATCACCCTGGTTGGCTACAGTTTAGGTGCTCATGCTGCCGGTTTTGCAGGTGCCCAGCTTAATGGTGAAATTGGCGAAATAATTGGACTGGATCCGGCCGGACCGCTCTTCACTTTTCCCTTTGACGTTGGGACGAAATTTCGACTGGACGAAGGCGATGCGAAATTCGTTCAGGTCATGCATACATCGGCGGGCACATTAGGTACTCATGTGAAATGTGGACACGCTGACTTTTATCCGAACGGTGGAGCATCGCCACAAACAAATTGCGTATTCACAGCCTTCACGGACGAACCCAATACAAGTAAAGCGTGAAGCATATGGTTCAGGACTCCATCTGAGCGAAATGCTTCCATATGTATATGGCGATAAGCAGAATCGCCGTCATAAACGTTCCCATTGAAACGTATTTGTCTGTTACAGATCCGGTGGGATGCAGTCATTCAATGGTCGTCAAGTTTTTCAAGCTCTCCATGAATCCTGAGTATCCTTTCGTCGGAATCGAATGCTCTAGCTATAAGCACTTTAAATTGGGTCTGTGTCGATGGAATCAAATGAGCAGATTTGGAATTTATTCAGACCAACGGAAAGGTAACTTCTATTTGAGAACGATGGTCAATGCTCCGTACGTGAAACGCCAGGCAATTTCAAGAGTTTATGAATTTTTTTTACTTTAGGCCGAATTTCAATTAATTAAAGAGACTCGATTTGTAGAGAATAAATATGATAAAAATGAAACTGGAAATTTTTAGTTTTGAATCACAATTTTCCGCTTACTGCATAATTGCATTAAAATTGTGGTGAAGAAACCACGAGTTGTTTCTTCGAAATTCCGGCCTCTTACGACGAACATTCTCCCTTTAGTACGCCCACATAATACTTCTTATTTACTGTTTGGCATGGCGGAAGAAATTGGGAGTGAACCACACCAAGGCAATGCTGGAAAACGATCAACAAAACCTTGATTATCGACTTTTTTGTGTTTTATTTTTTTCGGGTACTTTTACTTTATTATTTTAAAAATAAAATTTTCTGATCGACACAGAAAACAAAATGTCTACCCTGAAATTTTGCTTTTCGCGTTTCATGACTAAATTAGCCCAAAATGCAAAAAAAAACCGTCCCCTGGTACGCCGTACATATAGACTCATATCTCAGAGACCGTTAAAGGTAGAATGTTCGTTTTGGAATGGATCGTTGATTGGGTAAGTGAGCTCCATTATCTAAATTTTGGGGAGTGTCAGTGGAAGGGGGAGGCGGGGGAAGGGAAAGTGTCGAAAACTACACTTGTTAATATCTCCACCACAAATGCAGATAGAAAGCTGAAAATCAGCATAAGTATAGAGAGGGTTGTCGGACAAACTTTAAAAATAATTAAATTTTTTTATTCATTGGCGTCCGAAAAGGGGCGGGGGGCTAAAAACAAATTGTCGGTCGAATTGTTTTTTCCAATGATTATATCTTCGAAATTACTAATCACAAAAAATTCATAATTTGGGACCACTAAGATGGCAGAGCTGTGGAAGAGGTGCAAGATTTTTGCTATCTCGGAAGCATTGTCAGCATGGACGGCGGAGCCGAAAAGGATGTTGAGGCTCGGCTAAATAAAGCTCGTCAGGCCTTCGGTATCCTTTCCCCTTTCTGGAGGTTAAGAGAGATCTCCCTTCGCACGAAGCTGCGAGTTTTTGACGCATGCGTCAAATCCGTGTTGTTATATGGTTGTACTACGTGGAAAGTGACCGTTCGACTTACCAAGAAACTACAGACTTTCGTAAACCAATGCCTCCGACGCATTTTAGGAATATTCTGGCCAGAAGTGATCTCCAACGACGAACTTTGGAGTACAACTCGCCAGAATAAAATAGGTATTGAGATTCAACGGCGAAAGTGGCAGTGGATCGGTCATACTTTGAGGAAACCAGAGCAAAACATCGCAAAACAGGCTCTGGATTATAACCCTCAAGGAAGACGTCGGGTTGGTCGACCATGTAACACATGGAAGCGAGCAGTTGAGCAGGAGGCCAGAGGAATAAACAAGTCCTGGCAACAGCTTAAAGCCGATGCGCAGGATCGCGCCTTGTGGAAGAGAGTTGTTTCTGTCCTATGCCCCTATAGGGGGTCTTAACAGGAATTTGATTGATTGATTGAAGATGGCATATAGATCCACTAGAATCAGCTTCGAAAGATGCTAATTATTTTTAGAGGGAGGGTCAGGGGGTGCAAAGAAAAACACTTAAAAATGAATATCTTAAAGTATCTCTTAAGTTATCTTATTGAAACTTAAAACACATATTAAACTATACTAGCAAAATACAAGAAAAATATAAAATTAGGTCACATCCGTAGTGGTGGGAAATAGGAATCGAAATTCTGTCATATTATAGAGCTAAATAGTTTTTAATTTTGGTAAAAATTGTATGTTGGGAATGTAAGGGTAAGCAAAAACATAACAGGGCTACGATTGCGCGTAAAGCGCAATCTTACGATACTCTAGATGAAATAGAATTTTTTGTGATAGCATTGAACTAATTTTTTTCCCATCATGCTAAAGTAGCTATAAAAATGTCTTATTCAAAATGCTTACTCCAATAATTGAATAGGAGCTGAGAAAATTAGTGTGCTAAATATAGTGAAAATGTGCAGTTTGTATGGGAGGTGGTAGAAAGAGTGGGGGGATTTTAATGATTTTTTCAGAAATAACTAAGAATATCATAAAATTGATATCTCTTAAATTTTAGACCAGTAACATTCATACTTTTCAAGAAAATAGATTTTTTGTGAAGTTGTGAAATGACACAGTTGTATGTGTTGTATGGGAGGGGGTAGAAGCAGTAAAGCTAATCAAATATTTTTTTCTGATCTTAGTAATACTGCTAAATAAGTATTTATTACAAAATGTGAGCTCGATAACTGTTAAATGTTCTGAGAAAATTGGCTTAGAGCATTTCATGAAAAAGTGTAGTTTGTATGGGAGGGGTTGGAAGGAGAGGGAGGGCGCAAATAATTGTTATTCTGTATATTGAAATCATTATGAAAGTAATATATCCCGAAATCGAGCAAATCCATTTATTGTGGAATTGCGAAATTGTGTCATTTTGAATGGGAGGGGGTAGAAGGGGTGAAGCTAATCGTCTAATTTTTTTTGGCCTTACTAACAATTTTAAATAAATATTTAATGCATAATTTCAGCTCGCTAAATTTGATAGGCACTGAGTAAATTGGCTTAGAGTAATTCATGACAAGTACAGTTTGTATGGGAGGTGGTAGAAGGGGGGCGAGGACACGCATAATTTTTATACGGTAGATTGATATTATCATAAAAGTAATATATTCCAAATTTTAGGCCAATCGCTTTTATACTTTTGTCAAATTTCGCATTTGTGTCATTTTGTATGGGAGGGGGTAGAAGGGGTGGAGCGATTTGACCCGTTCACGAACTTGACCTTACTTTTTTGTCAAAAACGACGTGTACAAAATTTGAGCTTTCTAGCTCAACGCGTTCTCAAGCTAGAGAGCGAACGGACGGACGGACAGACGGACAGACGGACAGACGGACAGACGGACATCCGGTTTTGAGACTTTTGAGTGATAATATTAACTTCTGTATCATTCATTTTTTTCTCCGAGCCTTATTTCTTGGCGTTACAAACTTTAGAGCAAACTTATATTACTCTCAGATTCCATCTAGAGTATAAATATTGAAAATTTTGAGTTATTTTTTTAGAGATCTGGTGAAAAATATAAAGTTTTAATTTTGCATTTCGATAAATCTATTTGATGAACATTAAAAAAAAAAAATAATGTTTCACAATTGTTATAAACCGACCCCCTCCGGTCCAACGTACACAAGGTGTTTCATGTGCATTGAAAAAAACACATAAACTGAAAATTTTTGAATGAAATTTTAAGGTGCAAACTTGAAAATTAAAAAACTTCCTATATATAGGTATATGAAATTTAACTGGTCGAATACTAAAACTTCTACCACCTCCCATACAAAATTATTTTTTCGACCATTTTTAAGAAATCAATTATCATCTAATTATTAAAAGCTATCAATTAGAAATTTTGCATACGAACTTTTGAAAATAGTTGAAACGAAATTGCGTCAAAAGTTTTGAGATCACGTTTGCCCTTCCATCCCTTCCAGAAAAAGTATGATTTCGACCAATTTCATTAAAGCAACAAATTAAAAGCTACGAACTTTTGTACGAGTACCTTACAAGAGAAAATAAAATAGCATCACAAATTTTACGATTCCCTCACCTCCTCTACCCATACATACAAATGTTTGGTTTCGTGAATGTAAAATACATCGAACCTTATGAAAATACTATGAAACTGACATTCTATATATACAGAGAATATTGGATGTGATTCAAGCAACCAATTAAAATTTATTAACATCCACCTACACTTTCTATCACCCCTCACACCTCCCCTCAAGAAAACTCAAACTTGTATAAATAAACGAATGAAATATTGATTATATGTACTGGAGCTATTGATCGTATTTCCAATTAAGTATTAAATTAACAATAGCCCTGCCTAACTAACCACTCTAACCTGCATATTGACTTTCCAAGCATCCGCAACTTGTCCCAAGAATAATAAAGTTTCGCCTGACTTGTTGGCAGTTTATTTGAACATGAATGAAAGCAAAATTTGTCGACGACGATATTTCCATTATTATACGATCATTTGCTCAAAGGAGTGGGTTGAAGTTGATTTTTTTTGTTTTTTTTTTAAATTGACAAAAAAAATCTTCCGTTTAGGTTTGGTAGTTTCATTGAAAATCAAAGTAATGCATTTATGAAAATTATGCATTTGCTTGGGAGTGTTAAGAAGGAGTAACGGCATCGTGTCAATATTCTTTGACGTTAATGTTATTCTAATCATTAAATTTTGTCCTAACTTCAAGTCGATGTTATAAGCAGTTTCGGAGAAAAGTCTACATTTTAACATTTCAAAATTTCATGAATTTTGTACAGGAGGGTGTAGAATAAGTGAAGGAATGTGGCCCGTTCATGAACCTAAAGTTTTTTGTTTGCTAAAAATGCGTTTGAGAGTTATGTTGTGGACAGACGGACAGGCAGACACGGTTACTGGTAATCGAGGTTATTGAGTAACAAAAAATATTTCTGTACCTTAAGCGAGTCAGTGCGTGCATTATACGAAATGAGCACCCAGGGTGTCTTCCAGGTCTGTACAGCACTTTTGTCCGGCTAGTTCAGTCGGTAATGCATGAGACTCTTATTCTCAGTTTCGTTGGTTGGGACCCACATTGGACGCCATTGTTACGAAATGAGCCTCCGGAGCTCCATTCTGTATTAATTTAGTGAGGGTCTTCCAGGTCTGAAAAGCACTTTTGCCGGCTGCTAAAGAGCGTAGGTGTGTGGGGGGTTGGAAGGAATTTGATCTGAAAGATGCGTTATCCTAGATGGTGCTGTTGCTAATCAGGTGTGTGCTCTTACGATTTTTACATGATGAGCGTTGAAGACACACCGGTGGACCTTAGCACTTCATTTTTATGTATAAAAAATTCAAATAAGCAGATTAAACTTTCATGGTTGGATCCGTACCTGTGTGATGCCCGAACACAGTGAAATTAAATTTAACAAAAAATGTAATAATGGTTGAACATTAATTTTATTTTTCTAAACCCTAATATAATAGACCTACTATAGTCGTTAAACGTTGGGTACCTGGATTCGAGCGTTGCAGCCCAGGAGTCCGCTGTCAATTTTAATTTCCTATATGCGACGGAGTCCTGCGGTGACTACGTTTCGTGCATGCGTCCAGTCGTATAGCAAACACCAACTTGCGTCTTACCTTTTTATTTCAATTCGAGTTGAGCTTTTAACATTTTAGTTTTCATTGGGGAGTTTTATTTCGAGATTAGGTTTTTTTTTTTAATTTTATTTTGCACTAGGATCACTAGCCACTTTTCAAAAATTTAAAACCGTATAAAACCACAACCGTATCTGGCGCAGTTCGAAATTGCGAGCACTATTTCACTTTTGTTCTATTAAGGCAAAAAGCCAAAAGCCCTCATTTTTCTCTGCGCAGCATTGTTATGTCCGGTTAGTTGGCTAGCACTGATTTTTATTAAACGTTTTCGCTTGACATGTTAGATGTCGTTATGCGTTTTGCGTAGTGTTTATTTTAAAAGAGTTCATATACAATAATTTAAAGAATTTGATCTATTTTCAAAGTACAGTAAGATCAATCAGAAAGAAAAAATATAACAGGACTACGATTGGGCGTAAAGCCCCCATTTAGTAAAATTTTGCAGTTTGTATGAGAGGTGGTGGAAGGATGACTTTTTAGAAATAACTAAAAACATCATGTTTTTGACATGTTTCAAATTGCAGATCAGTAGAATTCATACTTTGCAGGAAAATCGACTTTTTGTGAAGTTATTAAATTGTGTCAGATTGTATGGGAGTGATTTTTTAGCTAGGGTGTAGTCTAGTGGGTAGCGTGTTTGGTTTACAATGCGAAGGTCGTGAGTTCAAATCCCGGTCGACGCATAATTTCAGAACACTACCTGCTTGAATATACCTTGGTTACCTCAATCTACGAAAATGAAAAATTCGTAGATAGAGGGTTGTGCGAAGAGCTAACAACTCTTCCGCAATTAATAATGAAAAATGTTAAGGAACCTGAAAGTCAGGAGGCCAAGGCCCGATTTGGGCTGTGGCGCCATTGAAGAAGAAGAAGTATGGAAGTGGGTAGAAGGATTGAAACTAATCGTCTAATTTTTTTTGGTCTTACTTATAATTCGAAATAAATATTTAGTGCAAAATTTGAGCTCGATCAATTTTATACGTACTGAGTAAATTTGTTTATAGTATTTCATGAAAAAGTGCAGTTTGTATGGAAGGTGCTGGAAGGAAGGGGAGGACTCAAATAACTTTTATAAAGTAGAATTGAATCATCATGAAAGTAGTATATTCCAAATTTCAGATCCATACCGTTTATGCTTTTCGAATAACTTCGTTTATTCTCGAATTACGAAATTATTTCATTTTGTATGGGCGGGGGTCGAAGGGGTTTTCGTTTTTTCCAATAATTCTAAATAAATATTTGGTGCACAATTTCAGCTCGAAAAATTTTATACGCACTGGGTAAATTGGTTTAGAGCATTTCATGAAAAATTGCCGTTTGTATGGGAGGTGGTGGAAGGAGGGTGAGAACAGAAAAAATTTTTGTACAGTAGATTGAAATCATCATAAAAGTATTACATTCCAAATTTCAGATCAATAGCATTTATACTTTTCGAGTAAATCCGTTTATTGTCAAATTACAAAATTGTGTAATTTTGTATGGGAGGTGGTAGAAGGGGTGGAGCGATTTGGCCCGTTCACGACCTTGACCTTACTTTTTTGTCAAAAACGACGTGTACAAAATATGAACTATCTAGCTCAAAGCGTTTTCAAGTTAGAGAGGACACGAACGGACAGACAGACAGACAGAAAGACGGACGGACGGACATCCGGTTTTGAGATTTTTGAGTGATTATATGAACTTCTGTATTATTCATTTTTTCCTCTGAGCCTTATTTCTTGGCGTTACAAACTTTGTGGCAAACTTATAATAGTTCCAGATTTCGTCTAGAGTATAAAATATAATTATGACTGGGCGTAAAGCCCAATCATATGGTACTCTAGATGAAATAGGAAAGAGTTTATTGAACCGGAAAATATGTTATCTTAATTTCTTTCGAATAGTGAATAGCGACTTTTGTGTGGGAGGTGGTAGAATCAGAGGGTCGAGGTTTGTAATTTTTGCATATAACAAAGAACGTAGTATACATAATGTTTCATGCTGATGTACATTTCATAATTTTTGAACAAATTTGTCTGAATTTATAGCATTTGTAAGGGAGGTGGCAGAGAAACTGTGAGGTTTTGGATGATTTTGAATATGCTTATCAACATCCTAATCACGTTGCCTTGTTACTCATATGTTCGAAGAGAAAATACAATTTTAGAATTTTCAATACAAAAAATTGTATGGGAGGTGGTAGAAGGAGTGAAGCAAAGTTCATATTTTTTTGACATTTATTGCAATCATTAAGGGACAAATTGTGGCAAAGTTTGAAGTTTGTGATTTTCCTAGTTTCAATGAAAATCGATTAAATGCATTTGCCAAAAACTGTGCATTTGTATGGGAGGGGGTTAAAGGAGTATTTGAATCAAAACCAAATTTTTTTTTCAAAATTTAAAGTTGATAGCTTTTTCGGTTTTGGAGAAAAATAATTTAGTTAAAATTCCGAAATTTCGTGAAATTGGTAAAATCACTAATTATTCCTATACTTACTTATGGTGTATGCGTTATTGGAGTTACGGATAGTAAATCTAGTCATAAAATTAAAGTAGCTTATAATTCATGTGGTAGGTATGGATTTAATTTCGAAGAGGGGAACATATATCTTCATATAGCTATGCGATTTTAAACGTAACAATTTTCAACTATCTAAAATATCGACTTGCTTTGATGATGTATAAAGTGGTAAATAAAATGGTTCTGAAATATCTTTTTCGAAGCTTCAATTTGCCACTTCCACTAGAACCCAGCACCTTATTCAACCCCTCTACAGATGTAGGCAAAGCTATGGATTGTATTTTGTGAATGGAGTTGTACTTTGGAATAGTACTCCAAGATCAATTAGAGATCAGTGAACGGTTGGTGGTTTCAAAGACTTGGCTTTTAAATATTTATCTACCTTGGCATGAATGACCATAAAATTTTCTTTTTTTCACTCTTTTGTTTCTTGTTTTCATTATTATATTATTATTTGTTTTTAGATTGTTATTATTTCAAAAATATTTTTCTTTCTTGTTATCATTATTGAATTATTACCTGCTTTTGAATCTTGTTATTGTTCTAAAAATATTTTCCTTGTAGTTTATAATTTAATTATTTGTATTTTATTTTATTTTATTTTTTTAATTTTGCTGTTTTTTCTTTTAATGTTATGATTACTGCTATTGATATACACATGCACGTATAAACGAGGTAATTGGTGCTCAGACATGCTAATAATGATTGTGGCGATACGAGGTAGTCGATACATTCCAGGGTTAATGACATCGGACCCAGATTTGCTTATCATGCACAAGCAAACCATCCTCTTTTCCGTATCACCAGATATGTTGATCACGCACAAGCGGACCGTCCCGTTCTGCATATCGCCAGATATGCAACGAAAGGTACCAAGTGGCATGCTCGACGACGCGTGCGATCAACAATTACTTTGTTGCTTATCGGCAGAAATAGAAACAAAGTACGCCAGCCGGACACGCCGCAGCGTCAGCAAAAAGACGTGGATTAAATGCAGTCGTGCTTGCCTTTCGATAGCAGTCGTTATCAGTCATCAGTCATCATCAGTCGTCGTCAGTCGTCAGTCTTATTGCAATAAAGTTGTTAATTAGTTTTATTCAATAGCGTTTTTATTCACCACTTCGTCCGCGCTCCCAGGCCCAAATGTTAAATAAATTGAAATTGAAATCGAAATTGAAATTTGGGAGTAGAAAGAGTGAGATAAAGTTGATAGTTTTCACAAAATCGTTTGCAATTGTAATAACATTAATTATGAAAGAGTTGATTCTTTTGAAAACTGAATAAACGGATTTTTGAAAATTGTATATTTGTATGGGAGGTGGTAGAAGGAGTAAAAGGATCAAATGAATATTTTTTGACGTCAGTGATATTCATATCGTTATACTATGACCTGGTTTTGAAGCCAATAGCGGAAATGGTTTCGGAGAAAAATCAATTTCTTTAAATTTCGAAATTTCATGAAATTTTTATGGGAGGGGGTAGAAGGAGTGGGGGGATTTGGCCCGTTCACGAACTTAAAGTTACTTTTTGCTAAAAATGATGTACAAAAAATTTCAGCAAGATAGGTCAAAGCTTTCGAGAGTTATGTTGTAGACAGACGGACAGACAGACGGTCACTCGGAATCGAGGATTTTGAGCGACAACAAATAATTCTATACCCTTGGCGACTCTGTGCGATCATTATTTTTTAGCGTTACAAACAGTAAGGCAAATACAATATACTCTCAGATTTCATCTAGAGTATACTAATAAAAAAAAAACCAACGTCCAAGTATGAATCAATTCGTGGTAAGATTAAAATAATGAAATTAAAACGAAGTTGAAATGCATAGCAAAAAGAAATATGTATATGTAAAAAAAAAATCAAGAATATTAAAAAAAATAACTTTCTTTTTCTTATTCGATAAAAGAAAAATATAAAATAAAAACATAACATGGCTACAATTGCGCGTAAGGCCCAATCTTGCGACAATCTAGATGAAAAAGAAATTTTGTGTGGGGAGTGGTGGAAGGGGTGAGAGCATTGCGCTAATTTTTTTCTATCATGCTAGAGTAGCTATAGAAATGTTTAATACAAAATAAAAGCTCAATTGATTGATGATTATTGTAAATGATTAAAATGAGTCATTTTGTATGGGAATGGGCATAATCGTCAAAAACGACATGGGCAAAATTTAACTTTCTAGCTTGACGCGTTCTTAAGCTAGAGAGCGAACGGTCGAACGGACATTCGGTTTTGAGATTTTTGAGCGACAATAAATATTTCTGCACCCTTAGCGACTCGGTGCGAGCATTATTTCTTGGCGTTACAAACTTTAGAGCAAACTTTTAATAGTTTCAGATTCCAACTAAAGTATATAAATATAGGCGCATTTCGTATCAACTATTATATCGACGGTTGACAAGCAGAGGTGTTTAAGTCCAATTTTTAAAAAATTGGGTTTTTTTATACAGCTAATTACTGTCTTTAAAACGTTTTAAAATACTACTAAAATACCAAAAGTTCATATATTCCGGCTTAAAATTATTCAAAATGTGAAAAATATGGAAACATAATTTTTTCCAGCTTAATTAATATAGTGAATTTTGGTTTTAAAACGCTCTGCTGTAAAATTGTCTTTTTGTGACTTACACATACTTTACAATATACTCTCAGATTTCATCTATAGCATAACAATATTATTTCCGGTCTAAAAAAATTTCGTTTCCTAACCTATTTCTCTTTATTTCAGTTATTTTCGCAGTCAGTTGGGAAGATTGGTGGACATATGACGGGATTTCAGGTATACACAATATAACTATTTTTATGATTCTATAATTCAACAAGAAGACCATAGTTTATCTTCATTATTCAAATCGCATAAGATCGTGCCAATTTTTTTTTTTTTTAAGAAATTGGCATTAATTAGTTAGCTTCACAAAAATAAACATTTTTAGCTTAAAATGCTTCAGAAATTTCAACAATTGCTCAAAGCGTAATGATAAATGATACCTAAACTCTTACACACGTACAATAAAATAAAACAATAACAACAAGAACGGCATGGCAAGAACAACGTCTTTATAATATTTTTCACTAAGAAAATAAGGAAGCATTCTGGAATAAGTGTAATCCAAGAGCATGATGTCCCGTGCTGTTTTAAGACCTCTTAGACACGAACCGGGTGCCATGGATGATTAAATCGCGATAACAGGCGAAAATGCAACAGTACACGACCATAAGCAAAAATGTCAAGGATCTAAAGATAACAGAAACACAACAACTAAGAAAGAAGCCGATAATGAAACTGCAGCATTTGCATAAATCTTTGTGAGAGAAAGCAAAAAAAAAGCCAGGATGAGTGACAACTATACTTAGAAAAGTTTCTCTACATCCTGGAATATAAATTCGTCCTTGACTTATCACTGATATCCGAAGAAAAACCTCTTCATCTAGAATATTTCAATTCATTCGATTTATAATATCGACATAACGATAATATTGATGACTTCTTACGATAATGATTGAGGACTCGAACGATTTTTTTTTTTTTGTGCAACTACTTAAGGCTAAGAGGTCAGTTATATCGAAAATCATTTTTCATCTTCCGGAAAACTTCGCAATGAATAGACGAATCGCAAAGAGAGATGTTATTAGTTATCATGTCAGCATTCTGATGAATAGAATGATGTTATCCTAGCCTGATTGAACTTTAAGTGGGATTCTAAACACATCGTATATCGGTTAGGTCAGGACTTTGCTCACTCGCTTCACCCTCTTCTGGAAATGAAAAGAAGTACAACGCTTAAGAAATACGTAAAGAAGGTGGAAGGATAACGATTTATATATGCTTACTCATTCTTACTTTACGTATATGGAGAAAATACAGGATAACTCCAAGGAATAGAAATTTCGTATGCATTTTTATATGTATCATTCGAAAGTGTCATCACTTTTGACCGTCTAGAGTTATTTATGAACTCTACAGAGTCCTCTTCGATCTTTCGGTGCTGTTTTGTTGTGCGAAGGACGACTACTTGTGACTGCACAGAATGTGCCATAATAAATTTTAACTTGTTCGATAAATCTTGGAGTTAATATTGTTCCTGCGATGAAATACATATCGTGTATAATATAAAATATATATTTATATGACACACCATGATGTCATTGGAATTTTATCTATAATGGATGTATTGCAAGGCGCGCTGGACCATCCCTTAGACGTCTTCTGCTCTATTATCCTTTCGTGTTTCTTTGACGTTTTGCGATATTGCTCTATCGTGTCGGGTATAATATTGTTGGAGCGATATGAGATAACTTTGTTAGTTTCGGAATTTTCTTTTATTTTCTTTGCAAGATCGATTTATGGTGATATGTACTCGTATATTTCAAGGTACGCCGGAAATTTTTCTTTAAGTGTATAAAATATCCATCACTAGAGTCATTATTAGTTTTATCGCTTGATAGACAAAATCATAAATGGTTTTTAATAAAAATTGATTATAAAGAAAGAAAATTTAGTGTTATGGCGGAAAGGACAAAAGAAAAATATTGAACTCGGAAGAAAACAACTTAACTCAGTTTAATTTTAGTGAAAAAATTTTATTTTCTCGCTGTTATATCGTTACGTGTTACATTAATATACCGGAAAATATGTCATCTCAAATTCTTTCGAATAGTGAACAGAGACTTTTGCATGGGACGTGGTAGAAGTAGAAGGGGAGGTTTGCATTTTTCGTATATGACACCGAAGATGGCATGCAAAATGTTTTTTGCTGAATTTAAAGTTTTTAGTTTTCATTATTTTTAAAGAAATTGGTCATAGTTTTCCTGAAATTGGGGCTTTTGTATGGGAGGTGGCAGAGGAAGTGGAGCATTTAGTATGATTTTAAAACTGCTTATCATCATCCTTATCACCATGCTTTGATTCAATTTCAAAGTCGATAGCTTTCATATATTCGAAGGAGAAATGCTTTTCTTAAATTTATAATACAGTTATTTATATGAGAGGGGATAGAAGGAGTGAAGCGGAGCTGATAATTTTTTCCAACATGTATTGCAATTATTAAAAAACAAAGTCTGGCACAATTGTACGTTTGTACTTTTTCTAGTTTTCATGGAAATCGATATAATGCATTTAACAAAAATTGTGCATTTGTATGGGAAGGGGTAGAATGAGCGTCCGGATCATAATAAAATTGTTGACGTTATTGATATTTCTATTTTTATACTTTATAGAAAATATCAAGTTGATAGCTTTAACAAAAAAATAATTTAATTTAAATTTCAAAATTTCGTGCAATTTTTATGGGAGGGGGTTGAAGGAGTGAGGTGAAGTTGATAATTCTTTTTAAAACTAATTGCAATTATAGTAGAATTAATTCTGTCAAAATTTCGTCTTTTCAGTTTCACCAGTTGCAATGAAAATCGAAAATATGTATTTTTCAAAATTGACCATTTGTATGGGAGGGGGTAGAAGGAGTAAGGTGATTGGGTCAATATTCCGTGATATTAATGACATCGATATCGTTATACTTTGACCTTAATTTCAAGTTGATAGTTTAAACAGTTTCAAAGAAAAATCAATTACTTAATATTTCGAAATTTCATTAAATTTATATGGGAGGAGCAAAAGGTGGGGGGGGGGGGGATGTAGCCCATTCACGAACTTAAAGTTACTTTTTTGCTAAAAGTGACACACAAAAATTTTTAGCACTATAGCTCAAAGCTTTCGAGAGCTATGCTGTAGAGAGACGCACAGACGAACAGACGGACAGACGGACAGACAGAAAGACGGACAGACGGTCACTCGGAATCAAGGCTTTTGAGCGACAACAAATACTTCTGTACCCTTGGCGGCTCTGTGCGAGCGTTATTTCTTAGCGTTACGGTAAGGCAAACACAATATACTCTCAGATTTCATCTCGAGTATAAACATATCAGAACTATGATGAAAAGAAGTTGTGATTTTTTTGTTACACCAATAACCTACATTCTTCCAAATTTTCGTTTTGAAACTGACTTAACACCTATCTCTAAACTGCGATTTTTTATGGGAGGTGCTAGAATGGGTATGGATATTATTAGGTGGAAAGTCAAAAATTACACTTGCTAATATCTCCACCACGAATGCAGATAGGAATTTGAAAATCAGTAGAAATATAGAGAGGGTTGTGGGACAAATTTTAAAAATAATTTAATTTTTTTATCCATTGGTGTCCGGAAAAGGGGGGCTTAAAACAAATTGTCAGCCGAATTGTTTTTTCAAATGATTAAATCTTCGAAACTACTTATCGTAATAAATTCATATTCTAGGACCATTGAGGTGGCATATATTTTCATTGGAATCAGCTTAGAGAGTGGCTAATTATTGTAAGGGGGAGGGTCAGGGGGGGTGGGAAGAAAAACACTTAAAAATGAATATCTCAACTATCTCTTAAGCTATGTAATTGAAACTTGAAACGTATATTAAGCTATACTAAAAAAATAAAAAAAAATAATAACATGTTGAAATAATACTAGTGGGGGAAATGGGGAGCATTTCAAAAATGGCGCACTTTTCAAAATTACAAATCCTTATATCACAAAAATGATTACAGATATCAAATCGAAAATTTGTCAGATTGCAGAACTACATAGTGGTTAGTTTTGATAAAAATTTTAAAATGGGAGGTGTAAGGGTAGGAAAGTGATAACCAAAAATGTCCAAAATTTTGAGTAATTTCAGTTAAAATTTTGCATGTGGATACATCTATTTGGTATACATAGAAAAATAATAATAACTTGGTCCATAATTGTTATAAATCGACCCACCCGGTCTAACGTGCACAAGGTGTTTCATGTGCATTGACAAAAACACATAATCTGAAAATTTTTGATTGAAATTTGAAGGTAGAAACTTGAAAATTTGCAAAATGCATTTAAAAAAAAGTCCCTAAATATACGAAATATTAACTGGTCGAAAACCCTTAACACTTCTCTCCCATAACATGTTTTTTCGACCATTTTCAAGAAATCAATTATCACCTAACTATTTAAAGCTATCAATTTGAAATTTTGCATACAAAATTATGATTTCGACTAATTTCATTAAATCAACTAATAACCATCAAACTGAAAGCAACGAACTTGAAATTTTGTTCAAGCACCGTACATGAGAAACGAAATAAAACTGCATGTCAAATTTTACGATTCCCCTACCTTCTCTACCCCCTCCCATACAAATGTTCGGTTTCGTGAATGTAAAATACACCGAATTTTATGAAAATTTGATGCAATTTCGTCTATGAAACTGACATTCTATACAGAGAATTTTGGACGTGATTCAATTCAAAAACTATTAATATCGTCCTACTCTTACTATCATCCCTCACAAATCCCCTCATAAGAAATCAATCTTGCATAATAAATGAACGACTACTGCCCTGTCAAAGAACCCCCTTTCACTTAGTCTTCCCTAACCACTCTAACCTGCATATTGACTTTCCACGAATCCTCAACTTGTCCCAAGAATAATAAAGTTTCGCCCGACTTGTTGGCAGTTTATAAACGAGCTAATAGCAATCTTTTCAATCAATTTGAAATCCTCCTCCCGCCTAACATGCAAACTGCACAATTTCACAAAAAGCAATAGGTGATTTTTTTTTCTTCTTCTTGTTCAATGACACTACAGTCCAAATCGGGCCATGGCCTGCTGAGCTTCAGGTTCCTTAATATTTTATTTCTTATTGTGGAAGGGTTCTTAGCCCTTCGCAAAACTCTAATCTTCGAATTTTTATTTTCGCAGATTGAGGTCACCTTAGGCAGTGTGCTTGAATCATGCGTCAACGACTGGGATTTGAACCCACGATCTTCGTATTACGTAACAAGATACCACCATAAATATTCCCGAACTGCTTTTGTCACTATCCGGGAGGCAGCGACAGTTTTCACTGAACCATTTTTGGCAGCTTTATTTTTGGATTATTATATATTCAAATGATATCTAACAGTAACATCATCGTCTTTCATTACAGTTGTACAGGTGTTGCAGAAGGGTTGCAAATTCTGCCAAAAATTAATAAAAAACATAAAAGAAATACGATTAGGCGTAAAGCGTATTCATTAGTCACCAATGACTGGATCTTCTCTTTTACAAACAGCAAGATACGTGATTTAAGATCGCTTCTAAAGACGTTAGGGAAGAGTGCCTTAATAGCTTCTTGTGACCGACTTAAACGTTGGGTAAAGAAAGTCTTTAACGAGGCTGCTTTGCGATTTAGGATCCCTGGTCCAAATCTTCTTCTCGACTTGGAAAAAAAATCACTTACTTATTCGTTATACACTTATAAGCTCTAAATCGCACGTTTTGCTCAATATAAGAAATACGCTTTAAAATAGATTCGAAAATTCGTAAGATTGCTTCTATTAAAGTTGAAGTCAAGAGCTTACTTCCGCGAACGTGTAATTTTAAAACGTATATGAAATGTTCGTAAGTTCGAAGCACTTCCTCGTGACAAATTAAGCGCATTTAAAATACTCCGCACGGTCTTCTTTTCTCGCTGGGTTAGTTCAAAAGTGAAACGTGCATGAAAAATATTTACTTAGTAAGACCCTCCCGCATATACTTTAACAGAGTGTTGGAAAATGAGAAAACTCTGGAAATGAGGAAAAAATCATTCAGTATTGCTAAATTTAAAATTTAATTTGCGCTTAGAAAATTCAAATCAAGACGCTCTTATTAGAGATAAACAAATGGTGCGATTTTAAAATGACGCCAATAAAAATTTAAACAGATGAATAAAATGATTAGGATCATGCAAAACAAAGCAATTAATGCTTTTACAATCGTATTTCATTGATGATTTTGAACCGCTTTATTTTCAGTTGGCTAATTTTTCTTTCATGGTTTTTTATATCTACATATGTGTTACACAAAAAAAAATCATTATGAACAAATGTAAATGCAAATAGTACGCCTTATAAAATGTATTACAGATACTAACCAGTAGGAAACCGACTTTCAACACAAAATTATTAGAGACCCTTTTTTAAACTCTTGTGTTAATATGAAATGATAGATCGGTAGACGGAACCACTAAATGGTGTTTGTGCTGTATGTTTCTGCCTCGCTCTGCCTTCAACTTCTTGCATGCTTGTTGGAGGTCGTGATCTAATTATAGAAGGAGTTATAAATTTTTCATTCTGCTTTTTTTTATTCATGTTGTAGTATTTCAGTGAAAATCCGGAATAGGAACAGATAATGACCTACACCCATTAAAGGCACACCTTCATGAAAATACCATTCAAATGGTATTTAATTTGTTTATTTTGGGTCATTGATTTGGGCTGTAGAGCGTTTACAAAAAAAAAAAAAAAATTCTTTTATATTTAAATTAATTCTGTGGCATAAATAAATCAGAACTCAACGAGATTGAAATTCCCCGTCAACTTAAATTTTCATGAAAGAGAGAAGTCCAAGAAATATCTCTTCATTTCCAACAAGGCAATTCCTTGTCCGGAAGTGAACATTTCTATGAATGTATGAAAGAACAGTTCCGGTATCATCTGAAAACATAATAAAAGTTTTTGCTGGAAATCAAACACAAATTTCTATTATTTTTTCTTCTTTTCGTAGAACTTAAATATTCAGCTTTAAAAATATCGACACGCTTAACAGCATGCGTCGTTCTTTAAGCTCACATGAACAGGATTTCAAGTGAAGTGAAATTTATTTACGCAAAATCTAAAGAATCCCATTTCACATGAACACCAAAATAAACCACTAAATTTCATATCACTTTCGGTTCCGGTGTTTTTGAAGAATTAATTCGATTTAGATTGCTCATACCTACGATATCTTGGATGCAATTTTTTTGCGGGACTTTTTAATTGTTGATTGATGGTTCGTCTAAGCCAATTTACATCCATTTCTTTGTAGGGAGGAGAAGGTGCTATAATTATGATTTGCTGAGCACATGAAATTTAGAAGATAAGTCGCTACTGCTTATTTATATTTTTTTCTTTTTGTCCTTAGTTATTTAAAATTGAAAAACCAGCACCGGATAAATCAGATGGCCTAAGTCGGAGGAAGTTGGCTGGAGTGAAAGTATTAAATTATTTTAGTTAATATCTGAAACTTTTATTAAATTATTTTTAACGATTTTTGTAAATTATCACATCAATCAAAACTATCTGTTTTAGTTTTCTTTTATAAACTTGAAACAACTTGTGCAGAGAAAGATGCCAACTCTGTATTTACCATATATCATAAATATTGGATGGAGTGAGAAGTTTTTTCGTATTTTGCCGAAATATATCTCTGAAGTCGGTTATCTCGGTAATGCCACTCCGAATTTAAAAAATAAATACATGTGGGAAATTTCAAAAAACATTTTTTTCTAAGAAGTGCTCAGTTTCAATCAACTGCTTAAAAGTTATTCAAGTTTGAAAATGGAACTCTCTACCGACGAAATTCGTGGAATTTTGAAGTTTAACTTCAACAAAGCCAAGAATGCGTTGCAGGTGCGTGAATAAATTTGTGCCTTTTATGGAGACGATGTTCTATCGATACGTGCAGCACAGTGATGATTCAACCGATTTCATTCTGGAAATTTTGAAGCTAAAGATGGACCCTATGCTTGCCGTCCAATCATGAAAAAAATCGGTGAAGTTCTTCGAAAAGTCCATGAAAATCCACTTACGGTCACTTATAAGATCGGTGTGGAGCTAAACATTACTCAGAAAACTGTTTTAAATTATTTGCTTGCGATTGGATTTGTCAAGAAGATTGATGAGTGGTTTTGACTTGAATGAGTGCAAAAAATTTACTCTATCCAATTCGCGCATGCAATTAGCGACCCGGGGAAAACTGGATGAGCTTGGTTGGGAAGTTTTAATTTATCCAGCTTATAGCCCTGGCCCTTCACCTTCAAAATACAATTTATTCCCGTCTCTTCAAAATTCCTAACAAGGGAAAAAAACTGAATTTAAAAAAATGATTGTAAAAACTTGTTGTGGGCGTTTTTTGCCCAGAAACCACAGAAGTTCTACGAGGATGAAATCATGGCTCTATCAGAAAGAAACTATAAACGAATTTACTCAGTGTATAATATTTATCGACCTGAAATTGTGCTCTAAATATTTATTTAAAATTATTAGTAAGACCAAAAAAAATTAGACGATAAGCTTTACCCCGTCAACCCCATTCCATACAAATCGGCAAAATTTCAGAATTCGGCACAATAAGCGGATTTGTTCAAAAAGCATAAAAGCTATCAATCTGAAATTTGGAATAAATTACTCTTATGATGATTTCAACCTACTGTATAAAAATTATTCGAGTCCTTTTCTTCCTTTCACCACCTCGCAAGCAAACTGCACTTGTTCATGAAATACTCTAAGCAAATTTACTCAGTACGTATAAAATTTATCGAGTTGAATTTATTAAGTGCACAATCTTAATATTTATTGTTGCGAGCTAGGGGTTCGCCGGGATTTCAAGTAAGACACAATTTGTTTAAAAATAAGTGATAATTTATTTATTCGCACTTTAACTTAATTCGCACTATATGGCACTACCGCCGCGTACTGTTCTATCACTTTCCTGCACTGGTTTGTGTCTCGGTCATCATAAGACTGGTTCGCGACTGAAAGCTTTCGTTCTTTTATACATTTTCCCCCTATTCATGACTATTCTCGAACCTTCCGTTGGGGTGTATGTCTGAACTATACTAGAAAGCTCTAGGTCTTTAATTCTGGCTTTCTACATATTGGAGTATACTGTTCTACATAATTCTTGTCTATTCAAGAGAGATCAAGTTGCGGAGTTGCCAGATATGTATGTAACATTATTTAGAATTATTAGTAGGACCAACAAAATTAAATGATTAGCTGTACATCTTCTACCCCCTCACATACCAGCTATTTCAATTTCACAATTTTACAATAGGTGGATTATGAATGCTACTGATCTGCATTCTAACTCATGTCAGTTGAATTATTCTACCACCTTCAAAACAAACTGCACAATTTCACTAAATAAAATATATTACTTTTGTCAGTAGCTATTAAATTTTTTAATCCTAAATTTTGTCCAAAGCATTTTGATAGTAATTCTATCGAAAAAAATAGTTCAATGTCGTCCCCCCATCTATCTCATCTCATCCTTACACAATTTCTTTAAAAAAGTTTTCTCTTTCATTTAGAGTATCGCACGATTTGGCGTAAAGCCCTTTAGTCCTGTTATGTTTCTCTTTAGGATTAATTTCAATCCCTTTTAACTTATTTGAATTTTTATATCAAACATACCATAACGATATGCATCCTAAAGCGCAGACAAACTAAATAAACATATAATCAATAATAATTGAATTGAAACTACATTTACGAAAAAAAAAATTATTATGTGTAAATATTTAGCAAAAATAATCGATTCCAAAGTTGCTAACGTTTGCACTCATAAATTATTTCATTCACGTAGATCCGCTCAGATTGAAAATTTATTTTCTCCCGACTAAATCCCATCTGATGTAAGCCAATCACATACTCATTCGCTTTTGCTGTTATCTACGAACGTTTCACATATATGCTTAAGGTTAAAGGTAACATACTAAAAGTTTGTTCTACGAAAACTTATCTATTGTGGTACATTGTTGCATTCAACGATAGTTTGGCCATCGATTTGGCATCGTTTTTACGTCTCAAATCCAATTCGTACACAATTGCGCTATGACGAAATTTATGCCATCGTTTTATTACGTTTTGCAGGTCCGGCATTCTGGGGACTCATCAATCCCGAGTGGTCACTTTGTAACAAAGGACGTAGACAATCACCGGTTAATTTAGAGCCACAGCGTTTGTTGTTCGATCCTAACCTAAGGCCTTTACATATCGATAAGCATAGGGTAAGTAGTGTCGACTCGAAGCACATCATAATATTTATAATAATATTTTCGTCCTTGCCTGCAGATTAGTGGTACAATAATGAATACTGGCCATAGTGTAATTTTTACTGCTGATAATGATACGACTATGATATATGATGGCCTGCAAACACCGGTCAATGTAACTGGAGGTCCTTTATCGTATCGATATCGATTTCATGAGATTCACATACACTATGGATTGCATGATCAGTTTGGATCCGAACATAGTGTAGAAGGCTACACGTTTCCAGCTGAGGTAAGTTTTTTGGTTAACTTATGCTTTTGTTAGCGTATAAGGATTTTGAATGAGGTATGATCACTAGTTAACAGAAAATTCAGGCTACAAAAGTATACCTAGCGTATATATTTTTCGCTACCAAATTTTGTTATTTATGCCCGTCGGTGTAAAAATTAGGAAAGTGATTTTTTTTTTGTGTAAGCAACCTAAATTAGCCAAAGAGTTTCTCCGCTCAAGGTTTGTCTGCCGGAATGTTGCTTTGCCCATGTTGTGTCATCTAAACTATGGCCGAAATCTGCTATCGTCCGTGAACTTCTGCCCCGAAATCGTCTTTCGCGCTTACCATCGCAACATCCATCGTCAAAAAACGGGCAAGCTCTATCTCGATATCTTACGTATCAACGTAAGCGAGATGCGTACGAAGACTCAGGATATGTATCTCGCCGCTGCTATTTGTTCCTTTGAAATCGTATGCATTTGCGAGATATGGTTATCCTGCCTGTTCAAAGATTCTGAGCTTTTCGATTCCGACTTTTAAATTTCTCATCGTGACCGCCACCCCAACTTACTGATCCACCGGTTGGGTGTAGAGTTCTCTGCGCCGCTCGTCACAGGTTTGCTTCTACGATTATTGATGTTCCAGGAACCGAGAATCTAGAGTTCTTGTATTACTCGGAAACCGTAAGCTATACATCGTGACTGTATACATCATATAGCCTTCACCTTCATCAGTTAACGATGCGGTTTACAATATGTTTGATATCTTGTTTGGTCCTTTATATCCATCAGATGACACTTTAATTCTGGGCAACTTTAACTTACCACAAATGCAGTGGCTACGTTCTTATAATAATGAGGTTTGTTTTTCGCCTTCGTTTTCCTTATGTGCCCGACATGAAATGCAATTTGTGGACAATGTGCTTGCTACTTGACTTTTCCAAGTGTGTCCGAATTCGAACGATCATGGTCGAATTTTGGATCTATTTTTCTTATTTGATGCCAGCCTTAGGATGGTAGATTGATAGATATCACAGCCCTTTGCTGCCTGACATACCAATTCATCCTACGCTTCACAGAATATTCAACTCTCGGTCGCAATTTGTGAACTCGAAATCTATTGTTAGTAATTATTTTAATTTTGCCAAAGCTGATTTTGAAACTTTAAATCTGGACATATCCAATTGCGATTGGTCGCCTGTATTGAATGAATCTAATGTTGATCAAGCCACTTCTAATGTTTACTCTATTTTAACTGGCTGCTTTCTACGTTGTGTTCCTGTAGTTTGTTTGACGAAGATTTCATTAATTTGAAAAATCGAAAATCGAACGCATGGAAAACTTCGTCGCTCTCAAGGAGTGATACGGACAACATAATTTACATTAACTCATGTAATTGTTTTATAAGTCAGTCTCGATTTTTCTACTGTTAAAAACTCTTTTAAAGATAAACCAAAACAGTTCTGGAACTTTGTCAACTCTAAGAAAAACTCTGAAGGCTATCCTTTCAGTATGTTTCTTAATGATGTAATCAGTGCTGATCCTACTACTATAAGCAACTTATTTTCTAACCATTTCCGATCCGCCTTCAATTGCAGTAAGCCACTAACATCCGTTAGCAAAGTTTCCTTCTTCGTCCTTGGTTCCAACAGATCTTTTTATGTACGACTCCACTATTTTGAAATACATTGATAATCAATCAATCAATCAAATTCCTGTTAAGACCCCCTATAGGGGCATAGGACAGAAACAACTCTCTTCCACAAGGCGCGTCCCTGAGCATCGGCCTTAAGCTGTTGCCAGGACTTTATTCCTATGGCATCCTGCTCAACTGCTCGCTTCCATGTGTTACATGGTCGACCAACCCGACGTCTTCCTTGAGGATAATCCAGAGTCTGTTTGGCGATGTTTCGCTCTGGTTTCCTCAAAGTATGACCGATCCACTGCCACTTCCGTCTTTGAATCGCAATACCTATTTTAGTCTGGCCAGTTGTACTCCAAAGTTCGTCGTTGGAGATCACTTCTGGCCAGAATATTCCTAAAATGCGTCGGAGGCATTGGTTCACGAAAGTCTGTATTTTCTTGGTAAGTCGAACGGTCGCTTTCCACGTAGTACAACCATATAACAACACGGATTTGACGCATGCGTCAAAAACTCGCAGCTTTGTGCGAAGGGAGATCTCTCTTAACCTCCAGAAAGGGGAAAGAATACCGAAGGCTTGGCGAGCTTTATTTAGCCGAGCCTCAAAATCCTTTTCGACTCCGCCGTCCATGCTGACAATACTTCCGAGATAGCAAAAATCTTGCTCCTCTTCCACATCCTGTCCGTTAAGAACAATCGGTGTGCTTACGTTCGAACCCATGTGCATGTACTTGGTTTTACGCGCATTTATTTTCAGTCCCGCCTCTTTGCATTTAGAATGCAACGAACGAACATTTGACTCTAAGTCCGAACGGTTATGTGCAAGCAAACACACGTCATCAGCATAATCAAGGTGATTTAAGATGTTAAATAGTCTCCATTGAAGACCTTTACCTTCCCCACCTTCCAATGCAGCTTTCAAGATGTCATTTATTACCACAGAAAACAGGGTTGGTGATAATATGCAGCCTTGTCTGACACCCGTTCGCACAGGGAAGCTCTCGGACAGCTCTCCTCTATGCAAGACGCGACACCTTGCATCTTCGTAGGATTCTTGATAAGCTTACTAATAATTCCTCTAGTGGACCAGATGGTGTTCTTTCTTCTGTGATTAAAAAGTGTAGTTCATCCTTGGGTACCTTTTCAAATCATTGCTTCGTAGTGGAGTTTTTCCAATGTCATGAAAATACTATATTGCCCTTGCTTAAGCCTGATAAAAGAGATAATGCAAGTAATTATAGGCCTATAGCGATCCTTCCATGTGTTGCTAAGCTATTTGAATCCATTGTGTGTGATGTAATGTATTTTCATTCCATGTTGATTATTGGAGCATTCCAGCATGGTTTTGTCAAAGACAGATCCACTGTAACTAATCTTATGGAATTCTCGAACTTCTGTCTTTCTGCTATCGAAAACGGGCAGCAGGTGGATTGCATGTACACTGACTTTAGTAAAGCCTTTGACCAAATCGACCACAATATTCTTGTGGATAAGCTCCGTCTGCTTGGTTTTCCTGATATTTTCGTCCTTTGGATTAAGTCGTATCTTAGTAGTCGCATTCGGAAAGCATACTTTCGTGGAGCATTATCTTCTGACATATTACTTCAGGCGTTCCGCAGAGTAGCCATCTGGATCCACTTCTAATTCTTCTCTTTATTAATGACGCGAGTTAGTTTATCTCTAGCTTGAACTTTCTGCTCTATGCCGATGATGCGAAAATCCTTAAGATTATCTCCAGCAGCAATGACTGTCTACTATTGCGAAGTGATATCTCGCGTTTTCATGACTGCTGCTTACTTAACAATTTACATCTTAACATTAATAAGTGTACTACTGTTTCGTATTACAAGAAGAGAATATCTCTTAAATTTGACTATGTTGTAGATGGATGCTCTTTACTTCGTTCTGACAAAGTACGTGATTTGCGCGTACTATTCACTTGTAATTTTACCTTTGCTGATCATGTGAATCGCATTGCTGGTAAAATGAACGCTAACCTCGGTTTTGTTAGGGGACAATCGAAAGAATTAAATGATTTCTTTACAACGAAAATGTTATATTGTGCATTCGCCCGATCTACTCTGGAATACGCCAGTATCTGATCGCCACTTTATTTCATTCACGTAGATAGAATTGAAACAGTTCTGCGTCGGTTCTTAAGGTTTGTCTTTCAGCGCCTTCTCTGGTCCGATCCATTCAGGCTAGCGCCATATGTTGATCGTTTACATCTGCTGTTTATGGATTCTCTTGAGACGGTTCTTGCAGCTCACGAGATTTCAAGAAAAAAGTAGCAAAAATCTAGTTTAATTAATCTCTTCATAGAACTGGACAATACTTGCAAAAATTGCAATTAGGAGACGAAACACTGAGGTACTTTCGCTTTCGCCAAATGAACCAACGACTTCGTCAGTTTGATCATATTGATTTTATGACTAATTGCCTTTCGAGATATTCTATACTTCATTAGTAGGACCATAC
The DNA here is from genome assembly GCA_963669355.1 of Chorisops tibialis. Taxonomy (NCBI): domain Eukaryota; kingdom Metazoa; phylum Arthropoda; class Insecta; order Diptera; family Stratiomyidae; genus Chorisops; species Chorisops tibialis. The sequence continues at coordinate 22,160,665 of OY770264.1, forward strand.
TCTGGTGGACCTATTTAACTACAGTAGGCTTATTTGAAACCACAGTGATTGAAAGAACTAAACCAATCCCGTAATATAATTTAATCCGGAGGTGTTAAAAGGATTTTGTAGAAAGGTGGTGAACAAATAAGGTCGATGTGATTTCATTTAGTTCCTTGCTATATTATCCTCATCATGCACCTGAATAAAAAAAATCACTATTTTGTTTATAAACTTCCTAAAAGATAAATTTATGGCATGTGCATTATCAAACCTACAAAAGTAGTTAATAGTTATGGCGAATTAAAGCAGTAACTTCATGAACTTGTTTAAGAAAAAACGAATTCGCAGAGTGTTAATTCGCTTTTTGTGAATTCAGCAAGTTTAAAAGAGTAGATTCGGACATCCTGGACACCCGCCTAGGATAGACAAACGATCTTATATAATCTATTGTAGTTAAAAGACACACAATCTCAATAAAGTTATTCGCACTTGAAAGTAAAACTTTTTGCATTTATTCAGAACATTGTTTTACACATTATTAAAATACTGTAGCTTCGGTCTAACAGTCGCTCCTTTGCTTATTATCAAAAAAAAACCTAACTTACTGCTCTCGGTTGCACTCTTTTATAGCTACTTGCCATTTTTCTGGATTCATAAGGAATAATTTAGACGACACCGTTTCTCTTCGGTGTCGATACTTCTCGCTCTTCTCTTCTCGACTGCGAAGTTCGGGTGCTTCAGTGCTGCCAATATCATTATCTTTGATATTCGCTAAAACCAATACTTAATTTCCTCTCTAAGTCGGCTGTTACATACAGAAAAGCTAGGGTTGGAATTATTGCGTGAATTTAATTTCATATTTTCATAACCAAACACATTACTCACCTTCATTCTTAATTGCTTTTTTTTGCCTGCAATTTAAATTTGCATAATATTATTTTATCTTCGACCGAAGTACCTATCCATCCCTAGTGACTTAATTCTTTTTTTTTTTCATAAAAAAAAACTCCGAAGTAAATGCGATAAATCAAAAATAAATAACCCAAATCGAAATATATCAGCTTAAACTGCCATAAGATACCATCTACCCTTTGGCCAAACAAATACAGTCCTTACGTTGACCCTGAAAGTCTCTATAAAAAAAAAAAAAAACGGGGATCTAAACCAAATTTTCATATCAATCTCAAGTTATAATAGTCAACCTCTTATCTATCACCTAGGCCATAGACTCAGAAAATAAAAATGTCGAGAAAATAACTACACTATGGTTGGGAAAGAAAAAGCATCATTTTCTTTCACAAGGAAAACATTTGTCAAAGTGTTTGAACAAGACATCAAATCCTGCTCCTTTGGTCCTTACCCTCACGAACTTATGTCACCCATCTCCCATCAGAGATTCTGCCCAGCTTCAATAGACCTTCCCCACTTGTTTTGTTTATGTTTTTGTTTTTTTTACTCTCCTCGAGTTTCCTGTGTTTTGCTTTTCTTCTTCAAGAAAATTTTCTTTGTTTTTCCTCTTGTCTGCCGACTAAAGTTTGGTTTCGTTTGTTAACAGAAGAAAACAAAAAGGAAAAAAAATTATAGAAAAACTTTTACCTCATGTGAAGTCACCTCGGGTCTCTTACCGGAAGGCCTACGAGTATCTTTTGTATTTTCGTTTTTCGTAGCTTTAAGTTTTCTCTTGAATATAATTGCATTTTCATCGCTTTAGAATTAAAAAAAAGCAATGGAAGCGTTTCACATTTTATCGGTCCTTAGACAGGAAAATATTAAAATTGTGAACAAGAATAAGGATTCAAATTTAAAATAAAATACAGAAAGCGAATTATTATAATGGCATAGGTTTTTCTTTGAGGATACGTATGACATAAAGATCTATTATAACTTGATGGTATTGTAACATGCCAACACTATACCGCTCATCGAATGTTCGAGATCGTCGAACAAAACAGAAAGCAACAACAATTAAACGCGCGCATTAATTACATTCAAGGAGATGATTCCGGGCCGACAGTATTACGGGCAGATAGCGGTCTTCTAGAACGATATAAAAGAAGGAGCATTTATGATGGAGAGTCAGCTCAGATTGGAAATCGAAAGAGTCTAGAAGGCGATATAGTGAATAAACAAAACGATAAATAAATTTGCGGTTATTTTAAAAAATTGATTGCTAAAAACGAATTAGTTTTATTTTTATTTGAGATCCTGCGACGCCTAGCACATTTCAATTAGTATCAGAATTGGGATTCCAAATAAAAATGCCAGCGTTACATGAAGAACTTAAAAGTGGCCGAGTTAAAAGAGAAACTTCCTAAACGTGAGTTACATATGGCCAGAAACAAAGCCGAGCTTGTAAGCCGGGTGAAGCAAGCGTTAGAAGTAGAGGGATTCAATGCCGACAATTATGAGCTCTCTATCGAGTAGGAGACCGAACAGTTAATCGACCAATAAATCATACAGCAAAGTGTAGCAGAAAGTTCTGGATCATAGCACTCAACGATGATGCTTCTGATGCAACAAATGAGTGCCCAGCAAAGTCAACAGGCAAGGGAAACTAACAATCTCAAGATCTCAACCAGCAAAACCAACAACTAAAAGAAGATCTAACACAGGAAATGGGCCAACAGATGACTGCAATCGGTAAGCAAATTGAAGAACAAACTTCTCTTGCAACGCAATATGCTAGAATGGAAGTACCAGCTCCACTTGAAGCCAAAATTAACAACAATACAGAAAGATTAGTGAATGTCCTGGAAAATCGATGGCATCTCCTCCAAACCAAACAGTCACACGTTGAGGATGGAGAGGCTTTTCAACAATAACTCTTGGGTTTTCCGAGCCCCAGATGCGACAGTTTTGCTTGTTGACGAGGTGGAAATGGGCCTCATCAGTCAAGAATAGTGAATTTTAATAATGTGAATTTTAATAATTTCAATGCGCTGTTGAAGCGTGTATCGTTCCATTTTTATTAATGGCGTAGTTTCTACTTGTCAAATGTCAAAAAATGACAGCTTCAAAAGTGACATCTACCGAAATAGCGGGTTATTCAAAATAACGCCTCTTATAGAATAACCCATATGACATGTTGGAGTTCTCACAGCTATGCTGCGAGTCCAACTATGCTATACTTTTTTCTTACTGGCCATTCAGGTTAACTCCACTTCTCCTTTCTCAACCGGGCTTGAGACCGTTTATGACGGAGTTCGGTAAGCCCAATGAAGAGGAATATATGGAACTAAAAATCGTCGAGAGAAATGAAGCAAAAGTGGAATACGTAGGCACTGAAATCTATGAGTATGTGTTAGTAGTGGGGTCGTTAAAAAGTGTTATTTTTTTTGGGATTACATGAAATACAAAAAATTACGGATTTTCGAATTACTTGTTTGTGAAAACTAGAAACTATTATATGTATAATATTATTTCATAAAAATCCAAAATCAAGATTCAAAAATATTTTTTGCTAGTTTATTTATTTATTTAATTATTCGAGATGGCGAGGTTAACCAGCGTTATCAAAGTACCCAAAAGTGTCGTCCATAAAAATTTAAAGGTTCCGTTTTTCGATGGTCAAACGCCAAGGATCATCTCCAAGACTCAATTTGAGGCGGCAGCTACCGCCAATCATTGGTCGGACCCGGACTGAGCAACAGTATTGATATTGGCATTACGAAGATCTGCAGCTGAGATTTTGCAGACTACGACCGCCGAACAACAATTTGAATTGAAGTTCCTGGCGTAGACCTTGGACCTTCGATACGGTGGAGATCATTTAAAATTAAATATTTATAAAACGCAACTTCGCTACCGCGTACAGAAAACTGGCGAAACCCTGCAATACATTAAATGCCTAGAAGTATTATCCTTCCCTGGCATAGATCAGGCCAAACGGAATGAACGGATGAAAGACAGGCATTGTGATTGGCAAGCGAGAAAACACCGACGGAAGTTTTGGGTTACGCTCTTACTTGCGAAGCTGCTTAACAAATTTCGCGCAATAGCAATCGATTTTGAGAAAATAATGTCGAAACCGAGAAATGCGGATGCCAAAGAGCGGAGTTTGTAGAGCAGAGTGAAGAACGTGGAGTTCTGTGTTGCTAGAATTGTGGTCAAGCAGGACATCTGCGAAGTGATTGCCACAAACTCAGACGGGTACCTAATTCTTGCCCAAAATGTGCCCAACTACGGGACGCAAAAGGCGTTAATTCACAGCAGTACGTCTCACCCGTTGAAAGCCTTGTAAACGAGTAAATACCAACCTCAAAAGGCAGAGGTTGGCTGGTGGAATCAACGCCTCCCGAGCCAAAATTGCTGCCTCCCAACTTCATCGCGGCGAAAACAATCTGTGCAAGAGTGGCGGAATTGGAATCGTCGGACATATCAGACGTGAATGCAGTAGAAACAAATGAAGAGAAATACATTCCTCAGGATATGTCGCTAAACAGGTGCCGTCAAATGATTGACGAGTCTGTTGAGTGACTGTCGGAACCGTGCAGATATTGCATCCGAAAGGAGGGCCCAACAAGCAGAGCGTAAGCTACAAAGTTCCCCGAAGTTAGAATCACAGACAAGCAGTGCACTTACGGCGTGACTGCTGTAAGCGAAGTAGATCAACAACTTCTTGTTCAGAATACGCCACCAGATCAGTTGGACAAAACAACTGGCAATGTATGGAAAACACGATTAGGGCGCATGGAGGCCCTAGCGTGTAGCTAGCTAGGCAGAATTTAAGAACAGGAGCTTCACGATGTTGGGGATGCGTACGCGCAGGACATTTAAGGTGGGACTTCCATCATCCGAGAAAGTCACCGAATGAATATCTGGAATGCACAGCTCATCTCGGTACCCAGGGCTGGAGACATGGCCATCAGCTGGAAAACAATTTACGTCGGATAACAGCGAGCACAGCTGTTGAAACAAATTTTCAGAAATGAAATGATGCGCAATGAGACACTTCAAAGTCTATAGTCTGCAACAACGACATGAAAAGACAGTGCGAAATAGCCTGAACAGTTTCTGAGACGACAATTCAGTAAGGCTTTGTATTCATCGATACCAGGGCCAGAAATTGCTAAGGCCTCAGCGAAATAGGAAAGGACGATATCTATTCATTGGCGGAGGGGATGACGAGGAATACCGGAAACCTAACGCAAAGATGAAAGGAGTGAACAGAGTGTCGAAATACCATAAAAACCTTAACGAAAGTGAAAGCTCTGTTCAGGGCGAACAGGAGCTAAGGATAGGGTAATGTTACATGTTAATATTTTGCCGCTCATCGAATGTTCGAGATAGTCAACTAAAACAAAAAGCAACAACAATTAAAATCAAGGAAGTGATTCGGCAAGATGGGCCAAGAGCATGACGGGCTGAGAGCATCACGGGCCGTGAGCGGTCGACAAAAACGAAAAAGCATTTGTGATGGAGAGTCAAATGTACAGGAAATCCAGTTTTTTTTTGAAATTTTTCCCTGGAATCATAATAAAATTATATAATTTCTTCAATTTTAAGTTAATTTAATTCACATTAATATAATTGCTGAGCCAGTGTATAGCCTAGTAGGTAGTGTGTTGGTCTTGTAATGCGAAGGTCCTGAGTTCAAATCCCGGTCGGCGCAATACTTAATTCCGGCACATTGCCTGCTTGGATATACCTTTGTTACCTCAATCTACGAAAATGAAAAATTCGTAGAAAGATGGTTGGGCGGAGGGCTAACAACTCTTCCACAATAAGTAATGAAAAATGTTAAGGAACCGGAATATCAGGAGGCCAAGGTCCGATTTGGGCTGTAGCGCCATTGTAGAAGAAGAAGATCATTGCTGAGAAGTTAGTCATAAAGTGCTAATTTAGTAATTACCATAATATAAATATTATTTCGATGTAAAAATTGTTATGTAAACCCAACATTTATTTGACGATATATATAATATGGTGGAGAGTCAGTCCAGATTGGAAAGCGAAAGAGTCTGAGTGTAGAAGGCGATTCGGAGTCTTGAAGGCGATATTGTGATTAAGCTAAACGATAAATCAAGTTAAGGTTACTTTAATCTGGAAACAAACTGGTTTTATTTTTATTTGAAATTCAGCGATTTATCACGCTTCAGTATTTTTTTTTTTTTACAGAATGACCTGTGTTATATGCAATTTCGGCTTTTATGTGCAATGCACAAACACAGTCATGGAGGGAAGGAATGGGATTGGGAAGGTTTTTGGGAAGGGGAGTGAGAACGACCGAGTGGAGAAGCTGGTATATTGCTCAGTTGTACTGACTGTTTACTGATAAATATTTGCAGATATTATGGGGGACTGAATGAGAACAGAAACCATCTACTGAGTATCTAGGCCTTCTTGAAGTGGAACTGTTTCACTTTTACACAGTTTCCCCATTTTATTGTAAATAATTTTTTTTTATCACCAGTAGCAACTGAAAAATTTGCGCTTAAAAAAATCCCGTCTGGAGTGGGAATCGAGCCCACGACCTATTGACTGAGAAGCAAGCACGCTGCCCACTACGCCACGGAAGCCTCATATTGGTCCATCATTGATTGCGAGCTCGATTCGCGTTGCTTACATAATTTCAAAACTCGGCCTGTATCTGTATTTCAGAGCGTGTAAATCGGACCTAATTGCGCTAATTTCGCCATTGAAAATCATGAATTCATTTCAGTATTTGGCGAAAAATAATTGAAGTTGACGAAAACAATCCATGCGAAACTCTAATCCAAATTTCTTTGATATTTTAAACGATATCCCACTTATCCTAACCATGTTCAAGTCACCAGTTTTGTAGTTTACAGAAATTTTCATTCCACAGTAATAATTACTGTTAAGAAAATTTTGGAAATTTTGGTGGCAATAAAACATAATAGATTAGACCTCTACTCTAGTATGAAGTCAAATAGTCAAATCCATGTGCAATTATGTTGAAAAAGTCGTTACTAACCTCTGCCCCCACTCGAAGAAATTGATAATGATTAACTTGAAAAGTAATATCTATGATCGCTTCTGCTTTCAAGCTTAATCCAATTTTATACCAAAATTATATCCAAGGAACAACGGAGTTCGGGTAACACTGCAACCAGAATGGTAGAAGCATACTGTGTATAGATAGTATGGAGTAGTGAAGCGTTTCTCCTGACTAAATTTTTTAAAAACGAACTTGAAGTAAGGGCGTTACATTGTTTTTCGAAGCGGGGTACCCATGAGCGTCAATAAATATTATAGTCGTATCATAAAGAAGCAAAAGATTCAACTTGAACACCATTGAAAAGAAAACAATTTCCAGATCGTTCTGTTTATCTCTTCCTATTCGGGAAATAAGGGAAACATAACTTCATTCATTTATCGTTACTAACACTTCAGATATGAATATTATTGTTGAAAGTTAAGCAATTGAAAATGCAGGTGTGTATATGTACGTATATGTTATATCTACTTGCATAAAAAATCCATGAAATCTATAAAGCTTGGCTGAAGGCCTCTTGTTTCGAGTATTGAACAGAAGCTTAATCAGATCAATTACTCCTGAAAACAAATGAACAATTCGCACGCACTTAGCTCTTGGGGGAATCGCAATTGCAAACCGAGAGTTGTACCGCATAAAACAAAGTCCTAACAAAGGACGATAGAGAAAGTTTACCTATGTTGAAAAGGATTCTAAATTCCGATATGTCTAGGACAAAAGGCCTTACTGTTAGATATTATAGAAAAACGCACATGGCTTGCGTTTCACAACTGTATGGTTGTCTCTATATGGCTGGCTGTCCATGTGGTCACGAATATAAATACTTCAATTCAAAACCATTTCCATAGTTCTATTCTGAAGCAAACAAATAATTTTGCAGCCGGTTTGTTAGACGGGACGAATCTGGGGGACATTCGAAATTAGACTTTGCTATGCATTGAATTGGAAAATTTACTGGAGCATCTCCGGCTGCCATCTACTCGTATTTTGTTAAGGTGTGCACTTCAACGATATTTCGAGAAAATGTACAGAATTGAGAAGCTTTCCTTGTTTAAATGTGGCTGTGACATGTCCTGGTATTGTATGTAGAAAATCAGAGACGACGAGGAAGATTTGTTTACACAGATGCATAGAACATACATTTAAGTCTCTGATAAAGTTTAAGGGGTAAGTTGTATTCGAAAGTGTTGTAAACATGTTGCAGTAATTCACATGCAAACTAACTTCACCCAACAATGCAGAAGCTTATTATATAATTTATCATTATTATAAGCTGAAATATAGATAAAAAACAAAATCTAATCACACAATATCACAATACCAAATAAAAGCAAACGAAAACATATTTCATTAATGTAATTAATGTAATGCAAATACAAGAAAAATTTAGAGCGTTGGCTCCTACTAAATTTAGAATTCGAATTTGTTCAAATCAAGCAGTACAAAATTTTAGTTCGATAAATGTTATAAATATTCAGAAAATTTGTTTATAAATAGTATATCATGAAAAAGTGCAGTTTGTATGGGTGGTGGTGGAAGGAGTGGGGGAGCCGAATAAGTTTTCCACCATCATCTTTATAATGAAAATAAAATTTCTTTCTTTGCATTTATAGTTGTCAAGGAAATTTGTTTATTGGAAATTTTTAAAAATTAGCAAGTTTGTATGGGCGGCGGTAGAAGAGGTAAACAAATTTGGCCCGTTCACGAACTTAACCTTACTTTTTTGTTAAAAACGATGTGGGAAAAAATTTTAAATTTTTAGCTCAAGGCGTTTTCGTGCTAAAGTGCGCACGGACGATTCTTGAGAGATAATATTAACTTTCGTATCATTCGTTCTTTCTCCGAGACTTACTTTTTAGCGTTAACTAGAGTGTAGCCTAGTGGGTATCGTAGTGGTCTACAATGCGATGATCATTAGTTCAAATCCCGGTCTACGCATAATTTCAGCACACTACCTGCTTTGGTATAGTTTAGTTAACTCAGTATACGAAAATGAAAATTTGAAGATAGAGGGTTGTGCGAAGGTCTAACAAATCTTCTACAATAAATATGAAAAATGTTAAGGAACCTGAATATCAGGAGGCCAAGGCCCGATTTGGGCTGTAGTGTCATTGTAGAAGTAGAATTACCAAATAGGCGAAAACGCGAAAAAAACGTAACAGAACTACGATTGGGCGTAAAGCTCAATCGTGTGATACTCTAGATGAAAGAGAAATTTTTTGATTTTAAAAATTTTGTAGGGGAAGTGGTACAGTGGTGAAGATATTGAACTAATTTTTTCGGTAGAGTTTCTATCAAAATGTTTTATACAAAATTTAGGATTCAAAAATTTAATAGGTACTGACAAAATTAGTGTATAGGATTTAATGAAATTGCGTAGTTTGTATGGAAGGTGGTAGAAAAAGATGTGAATTCTTAATGACTTTTTCCGTAATAGCTATAAACAGCATGCTTTTCAAACGCTTTAAATTGCAGATCAGTAGCATACATACTTTTGAGGAAAATCTACCTTTTGTAAAGTTGTGAATTTGTGTCAGATTGTATGGGAGGGGATGGAAGGAGTGTAGCTAATAGTCTAAGTTTTTTTTTGTTTTTTTTTTATTAATAATTCTAAATAAACATTTAATTCAGAATTTCAGCTCGATAAATTTTAGAGTATTTCATGAAAACTGCAGTTTGTATGGAAGGTGGTGGAAGGAAGAGAGAACTCAAATAATTTTTATGCAGTATATTGAAATCATTATAAAAGTAATTTATTCCAAATTTCAGAGTAATAGCTTTAAAGCTTTTCGAGAAAATCTATTTGCTGTCGAATTACGAAAATGCCTCAATGGGAGTAGAAGGGGTAAAGCTAATCGTTCAATTTTTTTAGCCATTTTGAAAATTCTAAGCAAAAAAATATTTAGTCCACAATTTCAGCTCGATATACGCTCTGAGTAAATTGGTTTAGAGCATTTCATGAAAAAGTGCAGTTTGTATGAGAGGTAGTGGATGGAGGGGAAGACACAAATAATTTGTATACGGTAGAATTAAGTCATCCTAAAAGTAATATGATCTAAATTTCAGATCAATAGATTTTATACTTTACGGGAAATTCCAGTTATTGTGAAATTGCGAAATTATGCCATTTTGTATGGGAGGGGGTAGTAGGGATTGAGCGATTTGACCCTTTCACGAACGAATGACGTATACAAAATTTGAAATTTCTTGCTCAACGCGTTCGCGAGCTAAAGAGTGCACAGACGGACGGACAGACATCCGGTTTTGAGATTTTTGAGAGGCAACAAATATTTCTGTACCCTTTGCGCGTTTGTGCGAGCATTAATTTTTGGCATTACATACTTTAGAGCAAACTTATAATACTCTCAGATTTCATTTAGAGTATAAGAACCTCTTGGTTTCTTACCCGCATATTTCCTTTGGTTTTGATGACATGAAGCATTTGATAACAACCTGCGTTGATCTTTTACCAGTTTTAGACCTTTTGGTTAATATTTGCTGTGTATGATTGAGAATAAAATCGAATTGAGCCGATTTGGAGACGTTGGAATAAAATCTTTCATGGAATATGCGAATATCTTGTATACTAAGCTGTTCAAAAAGCAAGACTTTCTTTTTACCATGATGGCAGTTTGGCATTTGGGGAATAGCCTTGGCCTTGTATCTGTAATGTGTGAAAACAGTACCTATAGTTAATACTAAATGATAGAATTCAACTTTCAAAAGTAGAATACTGAACGTAGTCAAACATTAATCATTTTTTAAAGCTTACTCTTATCTTTCAAGTTTACTTATATTTTTCTTCCACTTTTGAGACTTGCGCTGTTTTTATACTCTAGATGAAATCTGAGAGTATATTGTGTTTGCCTTACCGTTTGTAACGCTAAGAAATAACGCTCGCACAGAGCCGCCAAGGGTACAGAAATATTTGTTGTCGCTCAAAAATCTCGATTCCGAGTGACCGTCTGTCCGTCTGTCCGTCTGTCTGTCTGTCCGTCTGTCCGTCTGTGCGTCTGTCTACAGCATAACTCCCGAAAGCTTTGAGCTATAGTGCTAAAAATTTTTGTGTGTCATTTTTAGCAAAAAAGTAACTTTAAGTTCGTGAATGGGCTGTATCCCCCCACTCCTTCTACCCCCTCCCATACAAATTTCATGAAATTTCGAAATATTAAGAAATTGATTTTTCTTTGAAACTATTTGAGCTATCGACTTGAAATTTAGGTCGAAGTATAAGGATATAGATGTCATTAATATCACGGAATATTGACCCGATCGCTTTACTCCTTCTACCCCCTCCCATACAAATGGACAATTTTGAAAAATACATATTTTCGATTTTCATTGAAACTAGAAAAGCTGAAAAGACGAAATTTTGTCAGAATTAATTTTATTATAATTGCAATTTATTTTAAAAATAATTATCAACTTCACCTTACTCCTTCTACCCCCTCCCATACAAATTTCACGAAATTTTGAAATTTAAATTAAATTATTTTTTTTCGAAACTGTTGAAGCTATCAAATTGATATTTCGAACAAAGTATACAAATAGAAATATTAATAACGAAAAAAAAAATTGTTTTGATCCGTACACTCCTTCTACCCCCTCCCATACAAATGCATAATTTTTATTAAATGCATTTTATCGATTTCCATTCAAACTAGAAAAAGTACAAACTTCAAATTTTGCCAGAATTTGTTTTTTAATAATTTAAATAAATGTTAGAAAGAAATATCAGCCCCGCTTTACTCCATCTATCCCCTCCCATACAAATATCTGTATTATAAATTCAAGAAAAGCATTTCTCCTTCAAGTATATGAGAGCTATTGACTTTGAAATTGAATCAAAGCATGGTGATAAAGATGATGATAAGCAGTTTCAAAATCATCTTAAACGCTCCACTTCCTGCCACCTCCTATATAAATGTCGCAATTTCAGGAAATCTATGACCAATTTCATTAAAAATAATGAAAACTAAAAACTTTAAATTCAGTAATAAACATTTTGCATGCCACGAAAAATACAAACCTCCTCCTCTACTTCTACCACCTCCCATGCAAAAGTCTCTATTCACTATTCGAAAGAATTTAAGATGACATATTTTCCGGTATATTAAAGTCATTTCCATCTCATCTAGAGTATCATATGATTGGGCTTTAAGCCCAATCATAATTCTGTTATGTTTCTTTATAGAATTCACATCTTCTACTACAAAAACTTACAAATTACTAACAATTACTTAAAAAGTAGAGTTGAAACAGAGAGGATATACACTTCAACAAAAGCCTCGACAAAGAGGTACCACATAAGTACGTAATGGTTGCAAGAAGCGAGTTTTGTTCAATTTTACGCAAGGAAGCAGTTTGGATACTCGCCAACGCAACGGAAGAATTTTGTAACTCACATCGACTTTCAGAGGCTAAACACAAGGAAGAGGATTTTTTGACTTTTTTGATTCTTTTTTATATGCAAGTTTTGGATCTGAGCTCCTTAATTATAAAATGGTATCTATGGTTTTTGGAAAAGTATAAAAGCCGATTATAATTCAGTCTTGACTTTTTTGAGTTTTTCTCTTTGGAGAAATTTTTAAATATGAAAAAAAAAAAAATCCCAAAAATTTAATTAACATTGCCTTTTGCTAAAATATCTCTGGGGATATATATATTTCGGATTTAGTCAAACATCTGAAAAATCGGCCCTGATTATCATGTTATCCATACTTGTCAAAGATTAAAATAATGAAAATGAAGTTCCATTATTTTGATTTGTTAAACAGGTACATAAATCGATTTGAAAATAGTAAATTTTTTAGTATGAAAAAAAACCCCTAAATAATCTGAGCTAAACAAGAAATCGCTCCTTTTATTTTCTTCATTTCACTTTATCCACAAAGAGCAAAAAGCGTTTCTTACAATTTTTGAAACGTGGAGTCCTAACAACCTTACTGCGAATTTTCTTCGTTTTTTTAGTTAAATTTTTTTGTCAGAGAATATGAAATCATAAATTTAAAGAAATACAAAAAATATATTGGTTCGTATATTTGAGGACAATCTCTAAAAGGTAATCAAATCTCATGCCAATTTCATTTCAAGCTTCTTTACCAACCGTAATAAGTGCATAAATAAATAAAAAGAAAGCTGAAGATTTATTCGCATCTGCTGCTCTTAATTTATTTCAAAGTTTCATGATGATTGTTAATTTGGAATTTTCTTTTTCATGTTTTTTTTTTGTGTATTAAATCTAAAAAAATCTTTTCCGTTTTACAGATACAAATTTTCGGCTACAACTCACAACTGTATTCAAATTTTTCGGATTCATTAAATCGTGCACAAGGAATTGTTGGAGTAGCTATTTTATTACAGGTTAGTCGACAAAAAAAAACAAATTTGATTAATAATTTTTGAAATTAATATTTTCAAGTCATATTATAGTTAACTAGATAGTATGATGGTTCGGTGAATGTTTTCACAATGCATTTCGGATTGAAAGAAAAGATTTCCGGATTATACACTGTTATCCTTTATTATTCGTGACGTTTTGGTCTCTGCTGAGACCTTTGTCAAACAGTTTGATAAAGGTCTCAGCAGAGACCGAAACGTCACGAATAATAATCCGGAAATCTTTCTTTCAATTAGATAGTATGATTTCAAACCGTCAGAATAATACTCTTGCATTGAATATGAGCTTCCTAAGTTTGAAAGGTACTGAGAAAATTGGCACAGGTTAGAGCGATTTCGTACGTTTCACGAACTTAACCATACTTGTTCACCAGAAATAACGTGTAAAAAATTTGAGCTTCCTAGCTCAACACGTTCTCAAGGTAAATGGCGGGCAGATGGAAAAATGGACGGTCAAGTGGACAGAAGGACATTCGGTTTCAAGTTTTTCGGGCGATAAAAAATATTTCCGTACTCTAGGCGACTCTGTTTGAGCAGCATTTCTCGTTAAAATCTTTAGAGCAAATTTATAATATTTTTAGATTCTATCTAGAGTAGAAATATATCTATGTATATCAGCTCTCTATATATTTAATCTATTTAGGTAAAATTGCGCAGACGAGTTTAGAATTTTTTACTTCCTAAATATCCCTAGTTTCAAGAAATTGTCACTTGTCCAACCCAAACCAACCATGATAGGTTTCCAATCAATAGATGTTTCATCAAGCAAAAGTGGACAGCGAGTTTATCTGAAATTCTGACAGTCGTTGTTTGAAAGATGACACTAAAGGATGATAAAGAGATATAAATTACTAAAATTTTTAGTTTCACATTTCATTTTCGTATATGGAGGCAACTAAAGTATACCCAAGCAGCTAGTGTGCTGGAATTATACGTCGACCGGGATTTGAACTCACGACCTTCGCATTGTAGACCAACACGCTACCCATTAGGCTACACCCTAGCGAAGATATAGTCAAAATTTGACACAGATTATTTCACAACTACCTTTTTTTGTTCTTCAAAATTCGTAACGCCATAACTTCGTCTATTCTAAAGATTTTTGAGTGATTTTTCGCGGCACTCTATTCAGTGTTTTGTCCTTTATGCAATGATATCAAAAATTTAATTTTGTCCTCACGCATTACAAGGTCCCTTTTGTCAGCTTGCATCAAAAATGTATAGAAAGTCGATTTAGGTTGAAGAAAATAAAATAAAATCATTACATTTTATTTTTTATTTCAGTTGGGTGATCTATCGAATGCCGAGCTACGAATGCTCACAGATCAACTTGATAGGATAAAATTCGGTGGTGATGAATCACCAGTTCGGCGATTATCAGTTCGAGGATTATTACCGGACACGGATCAATATATGACCTATGAAGGTTCAACAACGTCGCCAGCTTGTCATGAAACGGTCACGTGGATTGTGCTAAATAAACCAATTTATATTACTAAGCAACAGGTAAATAAAATTAAATATTTTTAAAACCAATTCCATAGTAATTGGTTTGAATCTGAAAAGGTCAATCACAAATCTCAATATATCAAATTTTTCATAATTTTTTTTAATAAAAACTAAATACTTAGTTTTCGTGATAAGAAAACGTTAAAAGTTCAAAATATAAGAAATTTCACCTTATTTTGCTTTACTAATCGTAACTTTTCGGTCTCTGCTGGGAATTTAATCAACCTGAAAGCTAAACAATAATAATAAAAGAGGTCTCATCAGAGACCGAAACGCCACCATTAATAAAGATGAACATTGTGAAATTCCAAAATCTCTCCTCTGATTCCAAATGCATAGAAAAAAAATTCTCCAAATCGAAGAAATGATTGATTCTCAGCCTGGCAATTGAATTATACAAATTGATTAATTTAGACTTGCAAGCTATAGAAATCATTCTTTCGGTAAATTAGCTACTCGTTTCTGTAATTCCACTATTTTGTCCACTATAGTCAAACTAACTACTTAGTTTAGATACTAACTCTAGTCCCTCCACGTGCTATTTCATTCCTTAACTAATGATATTCGGTGATTTTTTTATTGCTTCAGAAATAATTTACTACTCTCATTAGGCGAAAATTTCCCTTGCTTTGCTATTCAAGGAAGGAATTAAGTAATTCGACTAGATTCGAGAGTGTACCTATTTCTTTTATGCAATGCTACACTTTAACTAATAACCTAAAAATCTTTAATTCGAATTACTATTATAATTGGGTCAAAATGTATTTGCGCTGATATTAAAACTTTAAAACTAAAGTACTGTTAGTCGAATACTAGCTGTAACTAACTGTAACTAATGTAAGAACGTGTAAGTTTGTGGCCTTACAAACTACTTTGAAAGTGTAAAACTTATCAAAAAGCACCAAAAATAAGGCAAATGTCGATCAGCCTTAATATATTGGATGTAATATCAGTACTAACCCGATTTAAAACTTTTTCATTTCTATTTGGACTACAGTATCTCTTTGTCGCAAGGAGGGTATATTATCGTATAAGGAGGCATTATGAGTAAGCTTTGCCTTGTAAGCGAAGAGAAATGAAAGTATTTCTCTCGCTTATTGAACATATGCTCGAAATTTTTCGAAACAATCGTACCAATATGCCAACATAAAAAATAAATTGGACATATATGTAAGTCAGCATTTTTTTAAATATCAATTTTGCACGTTTAAATTCAAAACCAGTCGATTTTTTCCGTGCGTAGTTATTTTTTCGACATGTAACTATTTCCGATTTATTTGAAGTTTCGTTATCCTTGTCTGGTATACTTAAACCCATTGCAACTAACTCTGTTCCTCGTTAAATTATTCTTGCTAAAGTGATTGCCACGAAGTAACTTAGATTAAAAAAATCTAGCTTTTTGAAATAAGACTGAATATGACCAACCAAGAGCGAATATAGGATATGATATTTCTTGTTGTAAAAGTTTGAAGCCAAGATAAGCTTGGACACAATTTTCGAAAATTCTGAATCAAAAAGTTGCCCTCCATGACGCTATAAGCTGCATCATGGAGGGCAATTCTCAGCGTCACTTTATTATATATCTTTCTTACCGAGTAGGTATTCCTGACAATATACAAAAAGTTAATAATGTGAAATATAAAAAAAAAAATTTATCATAATTTATACTTATTTGCATGAGCTCTCATATTAAAAAAAAAACATAACAGGGCTACGATTAGGCGTAAAGCGCAATCTTACGATACTCTAGATGAAATAGAATTTTTTGTGATCCCAAGAAATTTAGTATGGGGAGTGTTAGAAGGGGTGATAGCATTGAACTAATTTTTTCCCCATCATGCTAAAGTAGCTATAAAAATATTTTATACAAAATGCTTACTCCAAAAATTGAATATGAGCTGAGAAAATTAGTGAGTTATATTTAGTGAAAATGTGGAGTTTGTATGGGAAGTGGTAGATAGAGTGGGGGGATTTTAGTGATTTTTTCAGAAATAACTAAGAATATCATAAAATTGACATCTCTTAAATTTTAGACCAGTAACATTCATACTTTCAAGAAAATAGATTTTTTGTCAAGTTGTGAAACTGTTGTCATATTGTATGGGCAGTGAAGCAGTGAAGCTAATTAAATATTTTTTTCTGATCTTAGTGATAATACTAATTAAGTATTTATTGCAAAATATGAGCTCAATAAATGTTATATGTTCTGAGCAAATCGTCTTAGAGCATTTCATGAAAAAATGTAGTTTGTATGGGAGGGGGTGGAAGGAGAGGGAGGACGCAAATAATTTTTCTACTGTAGATTTAGATTATTATAAAAGTAATATATCCCAAAATTCAGATTATAGCTTTTATACTTTTTGAGTAAATCCATTAATATCAAATTGCGAAATTGTGTCATTTTGTATGGGAGCGGGTAGAAGGGGTGAAGCTAATCGTTTAATTTTTTTTGGCCTTACTAAAAATTTTAAATAAATATTTGGGCACAATTTCAGCCCGGTAAATTTTATACGCACTGTGTAAATGGGCTTAGAGTAATTCATGACAAGTACAGTTTGTATGGGAGGTGGTAGAAGGAGAGGGAGGACACGCATAATTTTTTTACGGTAGATTGATATTATTATAAAAGTAATATATTCCAAATTTCAGGTCAATAGCTTTTATACTTTTCGAGCAAATCCGTTTATTGTCAAATTGCGCAATTGTGCCATTTTGTATGGGAGAGGGTTTCACGTCTTCGTATTTGTGCCATATGCCATTAACCAGCCTTCTCCACCGGTGAAACTAATGAGTTTCATCGGTTCAAGGGACAGCTCAGCGAAGAACTTCTCTCCGACAGTTTGTTTTCGAATTGTTTGGAGGCATGGGCAATGGCAGAAGAAATGTTCGACTCATCCTTATTACCGTAGCCTATGCAAATGTCATCGGTTCTAAGGTGAAGTCTTTGACCGTGTTTCCTAATACAGTGCCCCGTGACTACACCTACTAGTGCCCGTAGGGAGTTTCTGTCGAGTCTCAATATTTTTATTGATTTCCCCCTATCCAACACACTTCATAGCATCTTCCTGATGTTAGGCGGGTCGCTTTGCATCCATTTAAGATTTTTCCTTCCCCACACTTTTTGTCGAAGATTTTCTTAATGACTCTCAAGGCAATGCCAACATTGTCCGTTTCATCCACGGTGGCAGCAGCAGATCCGAACCTGACTAGCTTGCCCGCCATTTCGCTTCCATATACATCCCGAATATCTGAAGTGCAGATTTTTTTCCCAATTCTTTCAACATGTCCATATAATGGTTCAAGTATCTTCAATTGTAGCTGTAAGCGGAGAAGGCTTGCAGTGCAGCTTAGGTGTCCGAGTAAAAACAAACTCGCTTACCATTTACTCCTCTACGCAAGGGCAATTCCACTCCTTCCGCAATAGCCATTACCTCCAATTGGAAGACCGTGGCATATTCTGTAGATATGCAGATGATGGCTTTCAGAAAAGATGCCGTAACATACTCCATATTCCATTTTCGAACTAGCAGAGAATATTGCTATCTCGTCATTCTGCATCACAAGATTATCAATCAATTGCTGTCCGCCAGCAAGACTAACTTGATAGTGCTTCACAAAGTGTATCTTTGACAGCATTGTATCACTACTATAGCTTGGGAAAGAAAATTTCCTTTTCATGCGCTCCAGGATGGTGGCATGGGATTGTACAAATTGGTCCCAAGTCATGCTCCCAAAATATCAAGCCTCACAGCCATGATGCCAGCCTTCTCGATAATTATATATTACATATATAGCGATTAGTAGTACGATAATGAAACATTACCATATTTTGTTTCAGTGCAAATCTGATTTTGCAGTCCAATGATTTCAAGATTAGTTACCCTAAATGAAAGGCTTAGAGCAACTCCCTCAATGGATGGCAGATTGAAACTTTTATACTTCGTCTTCTAGTGAAGAGTATGCGCGTAGTCTTCTCAGGGTTGATTATCAATCCACATGAATTAAACAATACGGAAGGCTAATTTCATTGTAGAAATTGCATTTTTTTTCTCATTTCCATCATATCAACAAGTTAAAAAACTTTGAAAAATTTTCATTTCCGCTATCAAAATTTTAATTATCATTTCGCTTGACAATGAGGCATACCCCATAAACTACAGTTCAAAAATCATTCGTGCGCTCCTGAAAAAATGATAAAAGATTGCGATTTCACTAGAAATGAAAAGTATTTCTCGGGAGTTTAAATTTATGTTTGGCCTAAAATTTCAATGAAGAGAAAATTGATTGCGGAAAATAAAGTAAAATATTATTCTTGATGTTTCGCTTTCTGCTGAGACCTTTGTCTCAGCAGAGACCGAAACGTCACGAATAATAAAGCGTAACAGTTTAGAATCCGGAATCTTTTCTTTCATTTCAAAATGCACTGTGAAAACATACACCAAACCATTTAATTATGTACTTTATGAAAACCCTTAAACAATAGATGTAACAGCGAAAACCGTTCCTGAGCTGCTGGTAATACAATAAGGTGCACACGAAAAATCCTGATGGAAATGAAAACTATTTCTCTGTTGCATAATTATGGAAAATCTGATGTAAGGAGCATGCTGCTATAGATACACCCAAATTTCAGTAGCTATATGACTCAAATCTCAACATATTTCACAGCCTGATCTTTCTCTCCGTACGGTGATATTTTGTATCATGCACATTTGGTCATATCGTCTTACGAGCGATTCAAGGATAATTAATCATCTATCATTTGTCATAAGAAGTGAATGAATAGTTGGTAGTGCGGGTCGTGAAAGAAAATATGGCAGAAAAGCTTTGCATGGAAATTTTCAATCCGGTCTGTGAAGGTTTAAAGGGGGATCCACCAATCCAGTTCCTACTTTAGACTAATGGCGAAATTTACAGCGGTTTTTCTATTGCCGTGGAAAACGGTAGGGTAGCTTGTAAGTGGTTCGAGATGATGGTGTACTTATTTGGGGAATTTCCGCGCAAGAGTACTTTTTTTCACGGCTGGATACTAGTATCTGCATAAACAACTGTTAGACTACTAGAGGTATATAAGCATATCTTTTTTTTTTACTTACGCTACACACTTTATAAAAAATATTTTAAGCCAGGCATTTCTATTTCTCCCGGGATGATCTTTCTGCCACGAGCTGCACTAATGCACTTCCAGTTGGACTACAGTATCTTCTACTCAACGTAGAGAGTATCTAGTCCCCCGGCATTATACGGATATGCAACCATTTCTAGTTGCAACAACAACTGTAGGATTTATGATTATCTCATACTGAACGAGTGTTAGACGTTGCACTTCCCAGTATCCCTTTTTGCTAAAATTCCTCACTACATGCATTGATAATATGGCTGAGGCTAAGGGAGTGTTATTGCTCCTGTGTAGAATATCTGCTGTTAGGGATGCATATACAATCAAGTTCGTTGCTTGTTTTAAGGTGGAATTATTTTAATTAAAATGACGTCCCGTTTTTAATCTCCTCTCATATAATAACCAGACCCATACCGTCTGATCTACATACTATGTGGTTCCTATACTTATAGTTCTCTTTTTTTTTGTTCCTTTGCCGATCCTTCGCTTTTTCCACTACATATCTAGGATATGATAGTGTAATCGGAGTACACTTACGGGTACTCGTAGTTCGTCATATATTCTCGTATAAGCTGTTGGTTTTCTTTGGTAAGTAATTGTACACATTTACTAACTCGACTTTATTTGAGAAGGAGATATGACTATATTTGAAGTTATAACAGCTTAAGTTTTATTAATTAATTGTCTACATACGAGTAGGTAGCAACCTTCTCTCGCTCATCATGCCTTTGTAGGTTTCATATAAAATGAATTTATCGTGGGAGACAGATTGAAATTATTCAGTTTTCATAGATAATGAAATACGTATGAACTTATAAACTAATTAAAATGCTTTAATGAATGTTAATGGTATCTATTGTATACATATGTACTCGCATAATGTTGTACACTACGTGAAGGGTTGAAATAAACTTTAAGGCTTTCGATCGTCTATGGCATAAAGCCAATTGGGGTATTAGCTCGTAAGTGATATATTTTGCAAACCTTTATCTAAAAAAAAAGCTTCACGTCAATTCATTTACTGCCTTTCTGAGAGATTTGTTCCGGAGATGAATTCACATGCTTCCTCTTTGACTTTCATCATTCACCCCCAGAGTGGTCTACAATATTTCAGTAGTTGATTTGCATTGCATACATGTTAGTTTACATCAGGAATCCTTGCATTTTAAAGTCGAATCGTGGTATTCTCTCTCAAAGGAATAAGAGGTTGTATAGTAGAGTCATTGGTAAATTTGAAAGCCACGCGCACCAGTAGATCACATATAGGTGTTTGTACTGAAATGTAGAAACATAGATAAAGCTGCATTTATAATTTTACCTATACTTACAAGTATGCCATTAAGTGGGTTGTAAGTTGTAATCGTATTATAGCATCATATGACCGTTACTTCAGGAACGTTGTCGGTAAGTGCATTCCATATTAAATCATTGGACTACCGGTTGACAAGACTTTACTGGCCTACACTTTTGAGTGAATAGTGTTTAAAAGACTTTAATGAAAAATGTTGATGGAAATACGGCTGAGCGTAAACCTTTGATACAGCAGAAAGTTACGTCACTTAAGTATCTTTAGTTTGTTCAATTTTCAATAGAATACGCTTTCACGTGATATACGTAAAACCAAATGTTTCGGAGCTTTTAGGTTTCTTTTCATTTAGCTCAGTTCAGTATCAACTTCTGCCATATTTAATTATAATTAAAGTCTTCCGAGATAATTTGTATATCTATACATATAAATATAATTGTAGTGTTTGTCTGTTATTCGTTTAGAAATGTCAATAAGTTAGATTTTTGCTTTATTTTAGCAATAACTAAGCAGAAACACATGTTTTTAAAATTTTTCTCTGTCTGTCTGTCTGTCTGTCCGGCTTTCACGCAAAAACAGCTGAATCGATTGCAATGAAACTTTCACAGTTTATTAGGTATGCACTGATATGTAATCTACGTGTGGTCTTATTTCGATACCCTCACGTCTTCTACCTCCTCCAATACAAAGTGACCCATTTTCAAAAATCTATAATAATCAATTTTCTTGAAAACCATTGAAACGAATCATTTGAAATTTAGAACATATTATTTTTATCATAAATGTGATCTATGGTGTACAAATTATTTAAATCCCCCCACTCATTTCACCACCTCTCATACAAACTACACTTTTCCATGATATACTAAACACCAATTTTCTCAGTACGTGTAAGTTTCATCGACCTAAAATGTTTAAATTAACCGATTACTTTCACTCCTTCTACCCCCTCCCATAAAATGTAACACAATTTCACGACTTTATAAAAATTCGATTTTCTTGAAAAGTGTGAATGTTACTGATCTGAAATTTAAAATATATCAATTGCATGGTGATTATATGTAGTTGTTTCTCGGAAAATAACTAAAAAATGTTATTTTATTTCGGCTTTCTTTTAATTAACACAAGCTACAACTATTGACATGTTCTTAACACTCTTCAATACGTATATGATCTCAAATCACGGGATTGATTTGAGCACAAGCGTGTCCCATACAAATGCGAGTATCGTGGTTTCATTCTTAATAATTTATGGTTCTGATTCAAACAAAATACAAAGCATTGTCTTGAAAGGGCCATTAAACCAATGAACGCTATGTGGCTTAATCAGAATGTCAAGGTTTTCAAACAAGTATACGCGCAATCATCAGCCATAAAGTACATCTGAATTACATTCTTCAGATTGAAAATAAACACGTGCACGACCTTGAGCGTTGCAAACTACGACCCGACCGACAGGAAAAAGGACCCCACAAGAATGAAATAACTCCGAATATCGATTGGAATGTTCAACAACAACATCACGAAGACTCGGAGATGACCGGTAACGAATGGCAGCAATCGGGTGGACTCGGGTAACGACGAAATGCTTAATGAAGGGCAATAAAAACAACACAGGAATGAAGAGAAACGGCCGACTGCGCTCGGGTATACTTGGGCGATGATAAAATGCTTTATGGAAAGCGATATAAAGAGGCGAGCGTTTTTGGTTGACAAGTAGTCGAGACTCAGAAGCGAGAGAGTCCAGTTAGAGCAATCGACGGGTAGTCGAGATTAGAGATACGCGATACACACTAACACCTCTTGGAACGAAAAAACATATTTATTGATGCTATACATATTTGACATTTGCGTTGCAATATAATAAAATATATAATAAAAAAAAAGAATGAAAAAATTTCAGCATCAACTCACATAAGTCATTGTGACTTGTGTGTGATATGTATTTTAAATAATTTTATTAATAGTATATCTTTTTAAATTAAAAGAAAAGATTTCTGGATTCTAAACTGTTACGCTTTATTATTCGTGGCGTTTCGGTTTCTGTTGAGACCTTTATAGTATATCTTTAATTTTTATTCATTTATTATCTATTATTAAACATTTGCGTATAGAGAAATTGGTAAATTAAACTAAATGCTTCTAAAAGAAACTAATAGATCTTAAATTCTATTAATCTACATTCTTTTTTTATAATATTAAATAACTTAAGTATATACACCGATTACAGCTAAGCACCATTATTTGAAAAGGCATTATAGAAATTTGGGTTATCGAATATAAATGTTTTAATTACCATTTGGTAGTTATGTGAATTCATTATATTTTTAATTTCAGCTGGTACTTTGTTGTACGCCCTGGGCCCTAAGAAACTAGGGTGCCTCTGTGTTGATGTTTTCTTAGTTTTATCTGTATCGATAGTTCTAAGTGACTGACTTCGTAAATTATACGATGTGTGAAATAAAGGAAACTCTTCTTGGTGACGAAAAATGTACTTCAATAAAACAGATCCGAACAGTTGTCGAACATTCATTACATTAAGTTCTAGGAAAGCTTGTGTAGTAGAGTAGAATTTATTATGATTTAAGCATATTTTAATAATTTTATTATAAATGTTACATAAAGGCAATAACGTAGCCGTGAACGTACTTCCCCAAACTAGTATCCCAATTTGTAAAATGCTCTGAAATAGCGAAAAATACACTATTCTTAATTGTTGTATATCTAATATTTTCCGAAGGATGAAAAATAAATAAAAGGTTTTACGAAGTCTTTTGCTAATACATGATACGTGTTCGTCCCATTTTAATTTACGATCAATTTCTACCCCTAGATACTTGACTTCTGAGACACACTCTAAATTACAATTATGAAACTTCTTGGAATGATGGGAATTGTCCGAACTTGCGAATTCGCCGAACCCGATGAATTTCGTTTTATTTAGGTTCAGTGATATTTTATGTAGTGCCAACCAGTCATATACGGTTTTTAACCCGACGTTTGCTTTATCAAAAGTGTGAGTCCAATTGTTACTTTTAAAAATGAGGACCGTATCGTCAGCAAAGGTCACTATGTGTCCTTCTATAACGCTTGCATCCAACTTACATAGCTCATTAATATATATTAAAAATAAAATTGGACCTAAAACTGTACCTTGCGGAATTTCATATTTAACGTATATTGGACTACTTAAATTTTCATTTATTTTCACAACTTGACTTCTATCGGTCAAATAAGATTGGAACAGGGAGTATACATTACGACTAAACCCGGTAGATCTAAGCTCAGCAAGGAGGAAAGAATGATCAACAGTATCGAAAGCATTTTTAACATCTAAAAACAAACCTAAAACTTTTTCATTTTGGTCAAGTGCTTTAGTAATGTACTCCGTAACATCGTAAATAGCATCAGAAGTATTTGTGCCAGCCCTGAAACCATATTGATTTGTAGCTAATATCTGATTTTCATCAAGGTATTTCACTAACCGTTTTTTTTATGGATTTTTCAAAAATTTTTCCAAGGCTAGACACTAGAGATATAGGCCGGTAGTTTCTACAATCTTTTCTGTCACCTTCTTTAAATAAGGGCATAACTACAGCACTCTTCAATTTATTTGGGAAAATGCCTTGCGATATACAGACGTTGAAGATATGAGAAAGCGGCTGAGAAATATAGCTGGCAAATAATTTTAAGATATTTGCAGTGAAACCGTCTAAACCTAGAGCCTTATTATTTTTCAATCTAGTTATTGGAGCTTCAATTTCATTCCTAGTAATTGGATAAATGTGAAATGATGAGAGTGGTGGATTGGTGACCGCAGCACTTAATGATGCGTTAGGCGGAGTCTTATTCGAGTCAGCAATTTTTCGGCCAACAGTAGCAAAGTGCATATTTGGTACTTCAGCAATTTCGGAACGATAAGTAACTGAAGAGTTATTTCTGTTAATTATTTGAGCAATATTTGGCAACTCAGTTTTATTAGTGCGGGTGGCAGCTTCATTTATTGATCGCCACAGCTGCCTTGGATTTCCAATTGCGTTACCTATTTCCTTTTTAAAATACTGAGATCTGGCATATTTAATTATGGAATTTAATTTATTCCTATATGTTTTATATTCAATTCGACCATTTGGCTATAAGTCGCCGATGGAGAAGATGTCTCCTCGATGTGCGAGCGAAACGAGGAGCTGACGTAGGGAGCGATCCCAACTTGATGGTTGCCTGCTTGGAATTGTGTACAGCAGCTATCCGACGACCACAAATTCTTCAAATGAAGCGCAAGCTTAATGTGGATAAACTCAGAGATCCCAACAAAAAACGCGAATACACCACTATTCTACGCGAAAAGTCATCCACATTGGGTAAAAATGAAATGCGCACACTGGACGCCAATTGGGAGGCAACCAGAAACACTTTTCTAAATAGTGCTGAAGAATCTCTGGGATATGTGCAAAGCGGTGTCGCAGGACACATTGGACAAGGTTCGCAATCGGAAAAAAGCCAAATTGGCAATCATCTTTCAACCCGATGTCAACCAACAAACGCCCGACTTGAGGCAGAACTACCGCGATGCTCATATACAGCTTAAAAGGCTGTTAGACGCGACAAGAGAAAGGCCATTGAAGATCTGGCAAACAAGGCAGAATCTGCGGCTTACCTTGGGGATATGGGTTCACTATTTAAAATCCTGAAACAGTTGACGAACAGGAATTTTATCGCCAACCACCTGGTGAGAGATGTCAACGGAACTCTCATTAATATGAGTGAACACCAGTTGCGACGATGGAAGGAATACTTCTCTGATATTTTAAACATCTTGTCAGAGGAAGATATTCCGGAAACAGAACAACTTCCAAACATCCAACCGCAACAATCCTCTATTAGGGACGATCCCCCAGATAAGGAAGAGATAGTTTCCGCCATTCGGTCAATGGCGGGAAGGAAAGCTCCAGGTATAGACGGACTACCAACCGAACTCCTCAAAGCGGACCCGGAAATAACAGACGATATACTCCTCCCACTCTTCACTAAGGTGTGGAATGAAGGAAGATATCCGACTGAATGGAAGGAGGGCGTCATTGTGAAAATTCCGAAGAAGGGCGACCTTCGGGATTGTGGCAATTGGCGTGTTATATGTCTACTTACTGCCGTATTAAAAATTATGGCTAAGGTAATTCTCAATAGGATTGGTGATGTCGTCGAGAGCACTCTCGAAGTTTATCAGGCTGGATTCCGTAAAGGGTCGTCTTGTACCAACCACACAAATACCCTACGGATAATATTAGAGCAGTCAGCCGAAATGGGTTCGCCACTAAATTTTTATTTTTTTTTTTAAGGAGCCGAAAACAACTTAGGGGATTACCCTTTAATGCTATGCACAGCTGTGACGGTAAAGGAGTTAAAGAGAAAAAAAAATTGGATCACTTTAATTTAGGTGGAGAAAGACGGAAGTGACGGTGAACATTGCTCTTGAAGCACTGGATGTTGTATTCGTTGGGAAACACTTTGGCCGGCAATGAGTTCCAGAGTCTTGACGTTCGGGAAATGAATGACTGCCTATATTTAACTGTACGAGAAGGCAAGGGTTTAACAGTGTACTCATGTGCGCGTTCAGCTTGACGAGTATCTTGGGGAAAATTATAGAGTGGGGGTATGCTTAGCTCCGCACTGCATTTACCATGGAAGTAGCGATAGTAAATGCTGAGTACTCCGACATTTCTGCGATGCTCGAGAGAATCGATAGAAGACGTGATGGTCTCGTCTCCAATCAGTCGGAATGCATGTTTTTGAATACGGTCGAGCAACGCGAGGTATGATTTGGGTGCCCCAGCCCAAACATGCGAATTGTACTCTAAACGTGGTCTAATGTATGCCTTATATATGGTTGCGAGGTCGTTCGGCGTGAAATACTTTTTGCACTTTCGGAGAACACCCAGACGTTTAGAGGCGTCGAGGGCAACATCAAAGATGTGCTGGGCCCAATTCAGGTGGTCGTTAATTTTAACGCCAAGAAGTGTCAAGTTATCCGAGGTGCGAAGTTGTGCGCCACCAAAGGTCACACTTTGAGATAACACTGGGACATCACGTTTGAGGGATAGATGACAGGTCTGTGTTTTAGAAGCGTTGAACTGTACTCTATTTTTCCTGCCCCATTCCAGGATTAAGCTGAGGTCCGATTTCAGTGAACGGAATAACTCCCTGCGATTTGAAGCAATAGAATACTTATGTGATTCCGCAGCAGAGTTAAATTCATAGGTGTTATCTAAAGTAGTGTCATCCGCAAAACTATGGATTGGATTGAGAGTAGACGACAGAAGGTCATTGATGAAAACTAAAAAAAGAGTCGGAGATAAAACAGAGCCTTGAGGGACGCCGGAATCTATTGGGAAAGAGGAAGAAGTAACGCCATCTAGTACTACTCGTATAGTGCGTTCAGAAAGAAAACTCTCAATCCATTGAACAAGGGTAGCATTACAACCTATAGCCCTAAGCTTAACTCGAGATATTCAACAATTTTGCGATTGACAGCAGTTTCCATTACTTTCGAGTGCACTGAAGTAATGGCTATTGGGCGGTAGTTTGCGGGGTTCGCTTTGTTTCCTTTCTTTGGGATTGGCTGAACATTCGCAACTTTCCACAAACGTGGAAAGCACCCAGAAGAATAGGAAAGATAAAAAAGATTGCGGAGCGGTTTAGCTAAAGAAGAGCAACACATTTTAAGGGTAATGGGGGGAATACCATCCGGACCAGCGGATTTATGAATATTGAGCTCTTGAAGGATCCTAGAAATAAGTCTCGTGCGAAAATGCAATTTACGTAGTCAGAAACGCGAATCGCTTAGAGAGGGAGGCGATTGGTTTGAAGGTGGAAGGCGTGAGTTTCTAGCGAAACTTGCTGCTAGTAAGTTAGCTTTTTCGACAGGATCAATAGCGGTACGGTCGCCATCAACAAGAGGTGGTGGACTTCGAGAAGGCTTTCGGCAGCGTTAAGCGAGATTACATATGGAATGCTTTGCGTAGGAGAAGTATTCCAGATAAGGTCATAGCTATGATTAAAGAATCCTACGAAGATGCAAGGTATCGCGTCTTGCATAGAGAAGAGCTGTCCGAGAGCTTCCCTGTGCGAACGGGTGTCAGACAAGGCTGCATATTATCACCAGCCCTGTTTCTGGTGGTAATAAATGACATCTTGAAAGCTGCACTGGAAGGTGGGGAAGGAAAAGGTCTTCAATGGAGACTATTTAACATCTTAAGTCACCTTGATAATGCTGATGACGTGTGTTTACTTGCACATACCCGTTCGGACTTAGAGTCAAATGTTCGCTCGTTGCATTCTAAATGCAAACAGGTGGGACTGAAAATAAATGTGCGTAAAACCAAGTACATGCACATGGGTTCGAACGTAAGCACACCGATTGTTCTTAATGGACAGGATGTGGAAGAGGTGCAAGATTTTTGCTATCTCGGAAGCATTGTCAGCATGGACGGCGGAGCCTAAAAGGTTGTTGAGGCTCGGCTAAATAAAGCTCGTCAGGCCTTCGGTATCCTTTCCCCTTTCTGGAGGTTAAGAGAGATCTCCCTTTGCACGAAGCTGCGAGTTTTTGACGCATGCGTCAAATCCGTGTTGTTATATGGTTGTACTACGTGGAAAGTGACCGTTCGACTTACCAAGAAACTACAGACTTTCGTAAGCCAATGATTCCGGCGCATTTTGGGAATATTCTGGCCAGAAGTAATCTCCAACGATGAACTTTGGAGTACAGCTCGCTAGACTAAAATATGTATTGAGATTCAACGGCGAAAGTGGCAGTGGATCGGTCATACTTTGAGGAAACCAGAGCGAAACATCGCAAAACAGGCTCTGGATTATAATCCTCAAGGAAAGCGTCGGGTTGTACCACCATATAACACATGGAAGCAAGCAGTTGAGCAGGAGGCCAGAGGAATAAAAAAGTCCTGGCAACAGCTTAAAGCCGATGCTCAGGATCGCGCCTTGTGGAAGAGAGTTGTTTCTGTCCTATGCCCCTATAGGGAGTCTTAACAGGAATTTGATTGATTGATTATACTCAATTTTAAGATGAGCGATTTTAGCTGGGGATACCCCTAGGGTGATTTGCTTATTAATGTTTGCAGCTAATCTGTTTTTTTTACGTATAGATGATACTATACCTCTTGTTGCCATGACTTTAATGGTCTAAGTAAAGAAGGCTGTTTGGTCGAAATAAGATATTGAGAGTTTGTAATATGTTTGTTAAGGATTTCAATAAAACGATTTGTTATTTGATCTCCATGAAATGAATTATAAACAGAATTCCAATCTTCCGATTCAATACTACCTCTGACCTAATAGAGTTTGAACAATGCATGTACAGCGATTGCGCGGGAAATTTCGTCCGAAATTCGAATTTTCTCAATTCTTTTTCTTTTATGAAGTAAACACAATCAAAAACCGTACATTTGAAATCGGTCAAACTCAAATTTGGCTGTTTTTCGCATTTCTTATCTTGCCTTCTTGTGCTTCTAAACTCACTCTGAACTGTTAGTAGTAGAGCATTGTCCAAACTTACGACAGAAGTTTTAGTGTGTATCGAGTAGCTCTAGTCGAGATAAGAGAAAAGCGAACCACTTAACACCGATAATTTGTAATGGAAAGTTAAATAAAGTTTTGCGATGAAATTAAAATTGAGATTGTTGTTTTATTTTTATTTGAAATCTAGCGACCCCTTGTGCATTTCAATATAAAATGCATCGAATTTCATAGAATTTACTTCGTCCGTGAAACTAACATTCTATACAAAGAATTCTGAGTGCAATTCAAGTAATCCAAGATTTATTAACATCCACCCATGATTGAAATCTTTCTCTTCCTTTTCTTACAAAACACCCGAGCGAAGCACAGGAGCAAGTGTGCCCTTGCTAAGCACGGGTCCATACGCTTGTAATGAATATTTTCGTACTAAAAAATAATTTTAAACTCACGACACCTTCTTCGTAACTCGTTATAAGCACGATTGGGGCAGATATTCATGTTTTGAAGGAAATACCACAACTGAAGCTTTATTCTGAACGTCTGTCACGTTTGTGCAATTAAGTTGCCTTTTTCAACCGGTTTCGAGCTTTCTGTCAATAAATTTTCTTTGGTTGCTCAGCAGGATACTGGTATTACCTTTTTGGTTGCCGGCTCTTGTATTATTTATGTAACAACTTTTTAAAAACACAGAATTTTTTGCGAAAATTAAAAAAAAATAGTTTTGCTTTCTGCAGTAAAAGGATAATTGTTAATTAAAATCGAATTGAACATCTGTTACTGAAATTAATGTTTCATTCTGAAAATTTTACCTGCTCCAATCGCCATCGAAATGACTGAAAATTATGTATACATATATGTTGCTTTGTAAAACTCTTTGGAGAGAATTGCTTTATCCATATGTGAATTTTATCTATAACTCACTTTGTAGACTTTCATCTCGCGTATATTTATTTCTGTGTATATATCAATTTTAATACATAATTAATGAGATGTTAATTAAGTTGTCTGACATCTGGTCGATTTCTGAAATTTCGTTCCATCACCATGCATGAATTAATCGTGGACGGTCGACCGTGCAGGCTGCAGAGTATAGAGAATGCAAGGATATAGTTGTACGACATAGCTATATTTATTATATCCTTCTGCTACATGTATGCTTCTTTCAACCTTGGAAAATTGATGTTCAAGTCGTAATTTATTAAAAATTAAACTTTCAATAAACCAAAACCCCACCATGTTGTGCTTGGCTGTTGCTTCGTACCAGGTTGTAATAATGAAATTGTTACGACAGTAAACTGACGGTGTTTTTTTTTCCTCGTTATAACGTAGTAGACTATTAAAGTGCTATCATCAAGAGGGAAAGCGTTATTTAATGATAACCTGGAAATTTGTGATACGAAGGTGGGAAATATATATTATAAGTGGGCGATATGTGGGGCGAGTTTAAATTGATAAAATCAGGATGCGTGTGACTTTCATTAGTTAGTAGTTTGTGTGGCATAAACGATCACTTTTAGTTGAAAATAAATTCATGAATTGATGAAACTTTTCTGTAGAGACAATATGTCCTGTTCCAGGAGTTTGCGAAATATGGTATAATGCATAACTTTATGGACTTTAGAGTTCGCTTTATCCTGCCAGAGAGATTTTCGTTAGAGTTGTTCAACGATTATGTTCTCAAATTCACTTGGGACATAATCTGTTTCATATATATTTCAATGACTATCTTATTATATTTGCTAATGTGAGGTTATGTTTGGAAACTTTCAAGCCAAATATATTTTTAAGCTTAAAATAAAGTTTGA
The DNA here is from genome assembly GCA_963669355.1 of Chorisops tibialis. Lineage (NCBI taxonomy): Eukaryota > Metazoa > Arthropoda > Insecta > Diptera > Stratiomyidae > Chorisops > Chorisops tibialis. The sequence continues at coordinate 22,192,272 of OY770264.1, forward strand.
AATTAGAATAAACGTCTGCTATTTTATGGTAAATTAAGCTTAAAGTATTTTAATTAAAAAACATTTAGATTAGAATTTCATATAGAGGCCTTATTGCAGTTCAGTTCCCATCGAAGTTCTTAAAATCCTTAATTTAAAGATTTCATTTCATACGTTACCCTTCTCTTTGAATTCATTTAAACCTGGTTAATAAATTTTCGCTGATCTTTTTTTTCCGATTTATTAATTATTCTTATAGTTATTTGCCTTACGTCGTCTCATGCAAGGTGGACCCGATCATCCTAAGGCACCAGTAGGAAATAACTTCAGGCCACCGCAGCCCTTGTTACATAGACCAGTTCGAACAAATATTGACTTTCGATCGAAACAAAGCGGAAAGGTCTGTCCCAGCATGTATCGCGATGTGCATTATAAAGGTAAATCCAATTTAAATAAGAATTATTTTTTTTTATGAATTTTAACTTAATCGAAATTACAGCAAATAGTTGGAAACAGCACTGAAGGATATTAAAATGAACGAGGTTCTTCCATTGAAATTAATTTTAAGTAAATATGTAAAAGTAATAATTTTATACAAATAAAAATTGTTATAAATCAAAAATGAATAAAATACAATAAAGCCCACCCAAAACTATTAATTTCTTATATTTAATGTATTGTAAAATAATGTGATTTCAAGATTTGCTATTCCATCGATATAATCAATAATAATTTCATCATAAAATTTCCTATAAATAGCAAATCTTGACCAATATTTATCGAAAATCCCAAAAAATCATATCCCAACTGTAGAAAAAGGAAATTAATCGAACATATCACAATTTGATTATTAAATAACAAAATAAATACAATTTATTGAATTGTTAAATCCAAACATATAAATACACTTCAAAAAAAAGTAAGCACACATGCATTGCAAAACTACCCTACAAATTAATACTGAGCATTACGCATTGTAAATAAAATAGAGAACCCCTAATTATTACAATTTACATTGAAAAAAATAATTATAACGCGCGTTTAGTTTGCATGTGTGCCTTGTAATAAAATGTTAAGCAATCTTATTTTTTTCTTTTCTTTTCTCTGCTTAATGTACAATCGTATAAAATCGAACCAAACTTATTAAAATTCTGGTTCGTGACCTTTTATTTTGATTTTTCAAAAATTATCGTAAGAAAACGGCAAAAAGGAGAATAAAATCTTTTTAGAATGATGAACAAATCGTTTTCTTCGAAAAAAAAAAATAAATACCAAATTTAATTAAAAATGTTAATGTAAAAAAATTAAACGAAAATAAAACTTAGATATAAATATGAAAGAAGATAAAATAAAATTTACAAAACACAATAAATGTTGCTTTCTGTAGAAAATTTGTATAAAATATAAATAAAAAGATTATAAGATGACCCGAAAATAGAATGGTGATTTGTTTCGTATTATTTATACTATTTTAAATAAAAACAATACTACGTAAAGCCCAATCATGCAATGCTCTAGATGACAAAGATTTGTGATTATAGGAAATTTTGATTGCGGAGTGATAAAATGATGTCATTGCACTAATTTTTTCACATCATAGCAAAGTTGAGTGTTTCATAGAAAATTTTAGCTTCAAAAATGTAATAGGTACTGAGAATATTTGTGTTTGTGAAATTGTGCAGTTGGTATGAGAGGTGATAGAAGGAGTGGGCAATTCTTAATGACCTTTTCAGAAATAACTATAAATATAATTCAATTGATAATTCATTTGAAATGTTTTAAATTGCAGATCATTAGCGTTCATACTTTTCAAGATAATCCTAGTAAAGCTAATCGTCTTATTTTTTCAATCTTAATAACTCTAAATAAATATTTTATGCTCTATTTCAGCTTGATAAATTGTATACATACTGAGTAAATTAGTTTAAAGTATTTCAGAATTGCAGTTTATATGGTAGGTGGTTAAAGGAGTGGGGGATTCGAATAACTCTAATACATAAGATTTAAATTATCATAAGAATGAAATAGTCCAAACGGACGGATATCCGGTATTGCAATTTTGAGTGATAATATGAACTTTTGAATCATTTTTTTTCGAGCTTTATTTTTTAGCGTAATAAGCTTTTGGGCCTAGGAGGGTGGACGAGGTGGTGATTGAAACACGGATTTCGAAATAAATAATATTTATTACTAAACTATGAAAACTGGAACTCGAAAGACTGAAAGATTGTTTACGGCGGCTGAATAACGACTGTGAGACCGTGAACGACTGTCTCAAAAGCCAGCGCGACTGCCTTTTAATTTCCGTCTTAATGCTGACGCTGCGACGTGTCTGGCTGGCGTACTTTGTGCAAGATTAGCAACAAAGTATTATCATTGCTTGATCGCGCGCATCGTCGGGCATGCCACTTGATCCGTTCCATATCTGGCGATATGCAGAAGGTGACGTTGGCGATCAGCAAATCTGGCTGTATGAAAATGAGGACGGTTTTGCTTGTGTGTGGTCAGCGTAAATCCGTCCGATTTCAATGCGGCTGGAATGTGCCGACGACGTCGTATCGCCACATTAATCCGACGTCGTGTCGCCACAAGCTTTATCGGAAACTTACAATTTGTTAATTCATAATTGAAATAAATTTAACACACACAAGTAGCTGAGCAACGATTGTGGATAAATACCAACATTGGAGAAGACTAGATGAAGTCGGGATTTTTCTGTCTTTAAGAATTATTATATTTGGTTCTGGAGTTGGTTGAAGGAGCAACGTCTACTAACTTTTGCAAATCGTATTGATGTTGCTTTCAAAATATTTCTTATTAGTTTTGAGTTTCTTGAAGGTACTGAGATACGTATTGAGAAATTTGGTGTGTTTGGGGAAATTGTGCAGTTTAATTGGGAGGTGGTAGAAAGATAACAGGGCGTTTCCACTAATTTTCAGAAATATTTATAAAAATATAAAAATTACAAGTTCTCAATTTCAGATCAGAGGCTCTTACACTTTCTAAGAAAATTCAAGCTATTATAAAGTTGACTAATGGTGCTGTTTTGCATGCGAATGAACTAAGTTAGTTTTTTGGAAATTTTAATGATTCCAATAAAAAATTGTTTTTCTCTTTTGCGCGCTGTAAACTTAATACATATCGAGGTGTTTTTTCGAGGGGATTCTAATAATTTTTATGTGGATGATTACTATTACAGTGAATAGAAATTTCAGATCATTTTCGGGAAAATTGGCTTTTCGTGTAGTTGCGAAAATGTGTCATTTTGTATCGAATAGGGTAGGAGAGGTGAATGGGTTTTGCCCATTCGCGAACTTAACCTTACTTTTGCAATACAAATAATTTAAATAAAATTTTAGTCTTCTAGCTCAACATTTATTTTTACACTAATGAATACTTAATGCGTCAACATATTGTTTTTAACCATCAATTATTCTACTTTTTACTTTTTTCCATCATAATTGTTAACTAGATCGCACTTACTAGTCATGTAAAACCTTGATTATTCCGTACAGTGAAATTTTGAGCAATTTAACAATTCGACCTACAAGATTGTGGAACACTAAGTGTACTTTCAAATGAGTGCTGTGCTACTACCAGTACTTCAAAATATAGTTTTCAGTTACTTTTCCGTGCCCAACAGTTTTTAGCAAATTATAATTTCATTTTCATTAGAGAGAGAAAGAAAAATAATAGAAAGATGGAAGAGTGAATCAACGATATTTATGTGAAATATATATGAAATAAAAGTTTTCGAAACTCTAGGAAAGTTTGTATGGGAAATGTTGGAAGCAGAGACTGTCTTGAAGCAATTTTTTCACATCATGCTGGAGTTGCTACCAAAATAGTTTGTACAAAATGTTACCTTCAGAAATCTAGTAACAACTGAGAAAATAAATGTATTGAGTTCAGTAAAATTGCGCATTTAGTAGTGGAAGGTGTTAGAAGAAGTGCGCGGTTTATAGAGATTTTTTCAGAAATAACTAAAATTATTATGTAATTGACTTGGTTCAAACTGCATATCATTAGCATTCACACTTTTGAAGAAAAAGCTACTTAATATTTTTTTCGACCTTACTTATGACACTAATTAAATATTTATTGCACACATATATTCTGCTCCATAATTTTTATACGCATTGAATGAATTGGTTTATTGAACACTTTTTTTGTGTCGGTCGTGTAGCTTTTGTCGGACATTATGTTTCGTATGTAACCTTCATATCTACACTCGTTATTGAAATAAAAATAGCAGAGCTTTTCAAATTACCACTGCGATTTTTTTAGGTCTTAATGTGACGTCCTTGGGTGTCCCATTAAGACCGCCTATTTTGGATGTAGCCCCATTTTTTGGTGTCGATCATGCAACGTTTTTCGTATTTTCTATTCTATTCATAGCCTCCATGTCTAGACTATTTACTAAATTAAAAATATCAGAGCTTTTTAAATAATCACAGCTCTTTTTTTTTTAAATTTCAAAATAGACGATCTTAATGGGACACCACTTATTTCATAAAAGAGTGCAGTTTGAATGGGAGGTGGTAGAAAGTTCTCGGGTTTCAATTAATTTTTATACGGTAATTATTATAAAGATAATATGACCCAAATTTCAAATCAATATATCTTAAAGTTTCCACGAAAATCTGATATTGTAAATTTTTCATAATGTGTTATTTGGAATGATATTGAGTAAAAGTGGTTTAGGGATTTGGCCCGTTCGCGAGCAAGACCTTAATTTTTTTTTTAACAAAAACGATGAAAACAAAATTTTGACTTTCTAGCCAAACGCATTTTCGAGCAAGACAGGATGAACGGATTGATACTATACATATACTACGAATACGAAATCCTATTTCATTGATTTTTTCTCCTAGTCTTACTTCTTAGCGTCACAAACTTTGTGGCAAACTTATAATATTTTCAGATTTCTTCTAGTGTATGAAAATATCAAGTAGAGCTTAACACGACCTACTAGAATCACATAAAGTATTTATTAATCCAAAAATATAGACAATGTTTTTCTTTCAGAATCGAAACTCCAATTCTACTCACCTCAAGTAGTTAAGCGTTGTGTGAGAAGAACATCAAATTTCTCGCAAAATCTCTAAATCAAATTATTTTGATCTTCGAACAACCAAGTTCAAGTTTAGTGATTTAAAAAGATTATGCGATATACAGGATTTGGCGCTAAATTACGCATAATATAAGATTACCCTATAGTATAACCAAGTCTTCAAGAGACGAAAACCTTGCCACTCGAGGAACACCTAGGGAACCGCAATACACTGCAAGAATTAAAACACGTAAAATATGTCGTTGGAGACAACGATTAGCCTAGAGAGAGAATTTTAATGATTTTTTTATTAATCACATTTAAAATTCAGAATATTAGTTTCATCTTGTCAATGGCACTACAGTCCAAATCATGCCTGGGCACCTTAATATTTATTTCTACTTCTACAATGGCACTATAGCCCAAATCGAACTTTGGCCTTCAGGTTCCTTAACAGTTTTCATTATTTATTGTGGAAGGGGTGTTAGACCTTCGTACAACCCTCTTTCTATGAATTTTTTATTTTCGTAGATTGTGGTGACCAAGGTATACCCAAGCAGGCAGTGTGTTGGAATTGAACTTACGATCTTCGCATTGTAGACCTACACGCTACCCACTAGGCTACACCCTAGCTAAGTATTTATTTGCTACTAGTGATCCCCCGCGACCACGTCCACGTAAGAATCATAATAATAAGCAATTTTTGAGAATGAAGTTATTCATACATACATTATGTGTGATCTATAATCTGCTTAGTTTAATGGCTCTTTGAACACAATGCTTCGTATTTTGTTTGATTCAGAATCATACATTATTATTTATTTATTTAGCCTACCGTACAAAGTCCTTACAAGCTAGATTATTCAAAATACAATTTAACATTAATTGAGAGGAAAAAAAAAATATATATATATATATATATATCACACTTTAAATATCAAGTCAATAAAACAATAAAATTAGTAAATTGACGTAAACTTAAAATAAAATTAAAATTAAAAATTAAAAAAAAAAAAAAAAGAAAAGAAAAACTAAGCAGAATTAAAGCATAAACATACAGTCAGGTACGATTTAAGGCGTCTAATACCATTTCTCTAAAGCAGTCTCTATTAAAGTTGATATCAATAAAATTAGCAACCGAATTAAAATTAAATATGCTGCGAGTTAAGGGCTCATTGGATCCATAAACCGTCTTATGAGCAGGATATGCCAAAAAATCACGAATACGTAGAGGTCTCTCCGGAACATAAATGGAGATTTTATAAAGCAGCTCAGGAGAATTAATTCTATTACAAAGAATATCTCGCAAAAACACTATTGACTGTTGTTTTCTTCGAACATCTAGAAATTGCAAGTCGATTAGCTTACAACGATTTTCATAACACGGCATATCATTTGACCAATCAAGCCTTCTCAGTGCAAAATGAGTGAATCTTCTCTGAACACCCTCAATTCGTCTACTATGAATGGCATAAGAAGAATGCCAAATGACCGAACAATATTCCAGAAGGGGCCTAACCAGCGAGCAAAAGAGTGATTTCAAAGTATATGGATCTTGAAAATCAACTGAATTTCTCTTAACAAAACCCAAACGAGAATTAGCGATCGATATGAGCAACAAAACTTATTTTATGGTCTAATAATACACCTAGATCATTTGCTTCCTGGGATCAATGTAGTTTTGTATTATCCAGAAAATAGCAATTCAGAATGGGTGAGAGACAACGATAAATAGACATTATTTTACATTTAGAAAAACTTAACTCCAAAAGATTAAATTTACACCAATCAACAAATGAATTAATCTCACTTTGAAATTTTTGGCAATCTTCTAGGTCTTTAACACGAATGAAAATCTTCAAATCGTCCGCATAGCCCAAACAGGAACAATACTGAAAAATTGAGAAGACATCATTTATGAACAATATGAACAAAAGTGGCCCTAAGTGGCTACCTTGAGGAACCCCCGAGTTGACACAAATACTTCTAGATAGAAAAGAATCAATTTTGACATATTGGGTTCTATTGCTCAGGTAAGAAGTAAGCCAATCAAGCATTTTGGAATGAAAGCCAAGAGCATACAACTTAGACAGAAGAAAATTGACATGCACTCTATCAAATGCCTTGACGAAGTCCGTATACCGAACATCAACTTGACACCCTGCCTCAAGTGAGTTAGTGGAAAAATTAGTTAAGAGAGCAAGGTTAGTTAAAGTTGACCTTCCAGCAACAAATCCATGTTGACAGGTTGAGATGTGTTCTCGATCTAAAAAATAAAGCTTGTCTTTTACCAAACTTTCAAAAAGTTTGGGAATCGCGGATAGTTTAGAGATAGCTCGATAATTTTCAACTAGATGTCTAGGTCCTGATTTATAAATGGCAGTGATGTAGGAAACTTTCCACTGGTCTAGAAATTCACCACTTTGTAAAGAGAGATTAAATATAGTTGTTAATGGAATTACCAGAGAATCGCGGCAAAACTTTAACATAGATGCAGGAATATTATCTGGACCAGGACTTGTATTATTTTTTAATTTACACAGTGCGGCATAAACATCATCTTCAGATAATCTAATTAAGCCAATATCAGTTATAGAACTAATACTAGCATATCGGTTAGGATTAAAAGGTATACTATTATTATCATAGACCGATTGGAAGAAAACTGCAAATAAATCACAAGACGACGATATGTCACCAGAAATTTAATCTTTATATTCCATATCACAAGGGTAACCGAGGTGTTTTCGCTTCGAGTTTACAAAAGTCCAAAAATAACTGCTGGCCGATTTTATTTGAGATTCAGCAGTCATTAAGTAATTCTGAAATAAGAATTTATTTAGAACCTCATACTCTCTACGTATTCGAAAAAAAGTTATTACGATGAGCAATACTATCCGTGGTTATGAACTGCTTATGCGCTTTATTTCTTGCATTTTTTAACCTAGAGAGTCGAGAGTTGTGCCAGGGTAGCTTGGTAGAACTCTTCTTTACTTTAGGAACGAACCGAGGGATACCTTCATTAAGTATAGATGTGAAGTGAGCGTTAATATCCTTTAAATTCAAATGTTCGAAAGAATGTAACCAATCGATTGAGCCAAAATAACTATTTAAACCTATTCTTACCTAACATCAAAAAATTGTTGACTTTTTTAAAAAGTGAATGAAACCATGATACTTGCATATGTATGGGACAGGCTCGCGATCAAATCAATCGCGTAATTTGAGATCATATACATATGTATTAAAGAACGTTAAGGACATGTAAATAGCTTGTGTTAATGAAAACACAACGAAATTATGATTGGGCGTTCGAATAGTGAATTGTGACTTTTATATGGGAGGTCGTAAATGCACAGTGAGGAGGCTTGTAAATTAACCTAGTATACAAAATGCTTCATGCTAAATTTAAAGTAAGTTTATAGCTTTCATAATTTTCGGGGAAATATATGAATAATTTATATCTGAATTTATTACTTTTGTATGGGAGGTGGCAGAGAAAGTGGGAGGTTTTGGATGATTTTGAATCTGCTTATCAATATCCTAATCACATGGCCTTGTTACTATTTCAAAGCCGATAGTTCTCATATGTTCGAAGGAGAGTTCTTGAATTTCAATTACGAAAATTTGTATGGGAGGTGGTAGAAGGTGTGAATCGAAGTTCATATTTTTTTCGGAATATTTGCAATTATTAGGGGACAAATTCTGCCAAAATTTTAAGTTGAATGATAAAAATCGGTGGGAGGAGGTATAAGGAGTATTCGAATCAAAACCAAATTTTTTGACATCAATGATATTTGTAATAGTATCTACTTTCTCAAAATTTGAAGTTGATAGCTTTGACTTTTTCGGCGAAAACAAAATTTAATTGAAATTCCGAAATTTCGTGAAATTTGTATGGGAGGGGTAGAAAGAGTGAGGTGAAGTTGATAGTTTTTCCAAAATTAGTTTCATTTGTAATACAATTAATTATGACAAAAATTTGTTTTTTAGTTTTGCTAGTTGCAATGCAAACCGAATAAATATTTTTTTGAAAATTGTGCATTTGTATGAGAGGGGTAAAAGGAGTAAGGGGATCAGATCAATATTTCTTGATGTTAATGATATTTACGTCATTATACTACTTATTCACATTATTATACTATAAATAAATTGCATCTGGTTCCATTTGACCGTGTCCAGAAACATGCATTCCGATTAATTGGAGATGAAGCTATATCGGCCTCTCAATTGACTCCCTCGAGCATCTTCGAAATATCGGAGTACATTGCCTTTACTAGAGAATCTTTCATGGTAAATACAGCAAGGTACTGAAGCCCTTACACCACCTATATTCAATGCCCCCGAAATACTCGCCAAGCTCACACGAGTACACTGTGAATCCCTGTGGAATTTATTACCTTTTCCAACGGGTTATAACAAAGGGTTATAAGAATAATGTTCATCGCCACTTCAAAATCTCCCCTCGTGTGTTTTCCTACTAATTTTCCTGTATCCACTTGTTTCCCCGTACCCATCTCGACTTAACTGTGCATCGCGCATTAAAGGGTGACCCCCTAAGTTATTTTCGACGGCAATAAATAAAAAAAAAATGACCTAATTTTTAGGTCAATAGCTGAAATGGTTTCGGAGAAAAATCAATTTCTTTAAATTTTGAAATTTCATGAAATTTGTATAGGAGGGGGTAGAAACAGTGGGAGGATGTGGCCCGTTCACGAACTTAAAGTTACTGTTTTGCTAAAAATGATATATGACAAATTTCTGCACGATAGGTCAAAGCTTTTGAAAGTTATGTTGTATACACGCGGACAGACGGATAGACAGACGTACAGACGATCACTCAGAATCGAGGTTTTTGAGCGACAACAAATGTTTTTATACCCTTGGCGGAAAAGCCCAAATATAATAACATTAAGCTTAAAAACATAACGGGACTACGATTGTGCGTAAAAGCCAATCATACGATACTATAGATGAAATCGAAATTTTTGTGATTTTAAGAAATTTTGTACAACATAGAACTAATTTGTATTACACCATTCTACAATAGATATAAAAATGTGTTGTGTAGTTTGTATGAGAGGTGATAAAGGTGATAAATAAATTAGAAGCAGTAGGGGATTTTTAGTAAATTTTTCAGACACAACTGTAATCGTCAATCAATTGATATATTTTAAATTTCAGATCAGTAACTTTCATACTTTACGAGAAAATCGAATTTTTGAAAGATATAATATTGTGGCTCATTATATGAGAGGAGGTAGAAGAGAAGAAGCTAATCGGTTTACTTATCTTCGATTTTAATTATAATACTAATTAAGTATTTAGTACAAAATTTCAGCTCGATAAATTTTACACGTACTGAGCAAATTGGTTTCAAGTATTTCATGAAAAAAGTGCATTTTATGTGAGAGGTGGTGGAAGGAATGGGGGGGATTCAAATAATTTGTAAACCATAGATCAGACTTGTGGCAAAAATAATATATTCTAAATTTCAAATTATTCGCTCTTATGGTTTTCAAGAAAATTTGATTATTACATATTTTTGAAAATGAGTTATTTTGTATGGGAGGGGTTATTTAAATAAGACCAAACGCAGATTACATCTCAATGCATAGCTAATAAACTGTGATAGTTTCATTACAATCGATTCAGCCACGTTTACGTGAAAGCCGAAAGGACAGACAGATAGACAGACTGAGAAAAATTTTAAAAACGTGTGTTTCTGCTTAGTTATTGTCCAAATAAAGCAAAACACTAACTTAAAGTCATTTATAAACAAATAACAGACGGACACTGCAGGTATATTTATATGTATAGATTTTGTTTTACTGAATGACATGTGTTGTAGGCAATTGCGGCCTTTATGTGCAATACACAGGGGTGTATTAATGGGAATGATAAGGTTATGCAAGGGAAATGAGAACGACCGTAAAGAGTGGTGAAGCTGGTATAATTTTCCTGCTACTGACATATATTTGCAAATGTTATGGGGGACTTAATGATGGAAAGCAAACAGAAGCCATTTACTGAGTATATAGACCTTTTAGAAGCGGAATTGTTTCACTTTTATATCGTTTGTCCATTTTTTTTCGAAAAAATATTCAATGCCAGTAGCAACTAAAAAACTCGTGTATAAAAAAATCCTACTGCCTCGACATGAAATCGAACTCACGACCTATTGACTGTGAAGCAAGCACGCTGCCCACTACACTACTACAAAGCAATAACAGATGTAGTTACCCCTTAGGTGAATCCTCTATCTAGGAATTTCGCAGATTGTGGAGGCAAGATATACTCACGCAAGTTTTATAAGTCGGTAAAGATTTGAACTCCCTACCTTCGCATTATAGACCAAAACGCTACCTACTAGGCTACACCCTAACTTTCAGTTTTATTTAAAATAAATTATTTATTCATGAAATCATTAATTTGTATGGGATGTGGTAGAATAGTTAGGATATTGCAATTTCAAACTCTTTTGGTTTTTAAAAGTATTAAAACAAAACGTGTGTGTTCGTACTTTTCAAAATGTTGTTGTTTGTTGTGTTAATTCATTTACTGCAATCGGACGAAATGGCAAAGAAATAGAGGGCTCAAAATTCTTGAATTTTGCTTGAATACTTTCCGAAATGTATGTAAATTCAAGCTCATACCATTTACAATGTCGGTGATAATTGATTTATTAAAAATGGTCAAAACCATATTGATACGTGGCAGGGGGTAGAAGGGGCTTAGATAAAGATCAGTTATCGTAAAATCTTCGGCCGGGATTGGAACACCCAACCTTTGCCTTGTTGATCCACTATTTACCCACTAGGCTATACCCAGGCGGTCTTTCTCATTACTTTTTTCGGGTACCCAAAAATAATTATTTAAAATTGACAACAAAAAACAGGAAACAGTCTAATTCCTGGTCACTGAACGGAAATTACTAAAAATCATGCACAATGTCGCATCCGTGGACATAAATTTTTTTATATACTGGTAAATTCCACCACTAACAGTCTCAAATATTCCCCATGACAAGTACGACCGTTTCAAAAGAAAATTAATAAAATACAATAAATTTGCTAATTTAGGAAAACACAGAGTAGAAATCAATTAGTATGGAATAGAAATTTTTACAGGATAAAATGGGTTAGATCTCCTAAGAGGATTTACTGAAGTAGCTACCCTTTTCCGGAGTATCAGTAGCTAAAATTAAAAAATCGTGCACGTACGGCAATCTTTTTTTTATTGCATTCTAAGCTTGAGTTAGTCATGAAAGGTGTAAAAAAGGTATTCGGTAAAAATTTTATTTCTTGTAGATCTATAATACTTTATTATTAGCATAAATTGGAAAAATTATTCAATTCGAAATTTACGAAATGATTAAATTCGAGTACAATTCAATTAGAACAGTGTAAAATTTCGCACAAACTACGGAAAGTTGGTTAATGTAAGTACTGGTGCCTCCTTAATAAAGCAACGAAAAACTTTGAAATTGAAATCCATTTCAATGACCATACTCACAGTTTGATCCAAAACAGTAGAGACAATAGAATTCTATTGATCTAAGTATTATTAGTCCAACGCAAATAGTTGTCCCTTATTTTCCCTATATTCAGAGTGTACTCGATCTCACTACTAATTAAATTACACTGCATTGGCACTCATTCGCACCAACTTTGGCATTCAAGTCCGGATACTCCTGTTTGTTCCGTTCTTACCTTCATGTGGCTGCGATCCAATTTCAGCTACGATAAAATCCAACTTTGAATTCAATTTTCCGGAAAAAGATTGTTCTCAGCTATGTCGGATACGTGCCATCGAACGTGAACATTCGAATGTTGTTGAGTGTAAAGTGCTGATAGAATATCAGCAAACAACAAGTTAAATCACATAAAATCGCAAAAGCAATGAACCATTTTCTGAAATTAAACTCGACAAGCTACACCTAGCATGTAGGTACAGGTATCATTCGCAACATGGCGTATTTCTGTATCCTTGCGATGCGACGAGTAATACAATTCGGGCAAGCAGAGAAAATGTTTCGCGATAATAAATAATGGAAACAAAGACTAGCATGCGAGGCAAATGTCCTTTTCCAGAGACGTCAAGGCATAGTCGTGGTGTGTACGTGCGTTGATCCAGCCACTCGATCCGAAATAAGGACTTTTAGTTAATATGTGTCCTGGGACACTTTATCCTACTATATCGAAAACGTTCGGGAATATGCACACAAATGTGTAAACAGAAAATGGAATGAGTCGCGAATCTAGTGTGTAAATAGAGACTAGCCGAAATACATTTACATTTGCGTTTGACTATATGTGCAGTATATATTTTGGGCACCATCGCCCTGGATACATAGGTACATATAAAAAGACAAGGTGATTGTGTGTGAACGCATTTTTGTTCCTAATATACTTTTCTTTTCGACAGTTTTACTTATTCAAGAGAAAAATACGTGTCCTGCCTAACTATGGACCTTAAGTGGATCGAGCATAGTCCTTACATTGGCTTGCAATTTCTTTACACACATGTACCCACTACATACAGCTTCAGCTAACGACGATGTTATCTTAACGTGTTTACTTCTAAGCTAACTTCATCGCTGTCGTCGTCGCTCTTCAAGATTTCACAGAATCCTTCTTCCGTCCTTTCTTCTCGTCCTATTTCCAACAGTTGGTTATTACAGAGGAAAACGAAGAACCAAAAAAAAAAAAACTTAAAGTTTAGTGAAACGTCGAGAAGATAAGAATAAGAACACGAAAGTCGTCTCGAATGCGGAACCTGTTCATGGGAAGAGGAATCGAGAAAAAAATAACAATTTTCGTTAAAAAGTGGGTCCTGTCTTTGCCTACCTTTTCCCCGAGTTAATTCAAAGCTCTTTCATCGGCCAAGGATATCTTAATACGATTTCTTTTCTCGCCGTGTCTAGTGCCTTATTTTTGGCAGATACTACCTATTCCTCTCTGCTCCCTCGTCCCTGAATAACATTTGGACTTGCAATAAACATGAGATGAGAACTGAATTCTAATTGGATTTCCTCCGAGAATTTGAGGTGTGTAGGTATTTCATTTGCACTCCCTATGAAATTATTCAATTCCATCCGAAGCAAATACCACGTTTTATTTAGTTTTGATACAGTTTGACCTCATTCCGTTCGGGTGGAGACTTAGTCGGCACAATGTCGGATTAGACCTAGGATTCCTAATCTTAGTTAAAAATTTATTCGAAAATCGAAATAGTTGTACTCTTTAAATATTAAAGGAAATTTTACGGGTATGAATCTGGAGGTTTAACGTGATTGGTTTCATTTTGTTTTAAAATTTATTAAAATCACTGTTTTAATTAAAGCAAAAACACACTAACTTCAAAAATATTCGTTCACATAATAGCTATAATATATTAATTAGGCCAGAACAGCCAACGACAAGATTTGGTGTGAAATAATTAATTTTTTGAGCTTTGCCTTAGTTAGGTACATTGTGCAAACATTTGTAGTAGTCCATAGTAGTTCACATACCTCCCCGTTGTAAGTTTGGCTCTACGGCTCTATCTTTGTAATTTGTAATTTTGTGTAATCGAACTGAAAGTAAATGATGAAAGTATAGTCATGTAAAGATATTAATTGATAAATAAAATCTACGCCTTTATATCCATACATAAAAACTTGTTACTTCATAATAAATGCCAATGGCTTAGTATTGTGCTTTATTTACAAAATAACTAAACTCAAAATTATGCTGATTCCAGTTCTAATGAAACTTTCACGGTCCGTGGGATATGTCTGGAGCCACAATCTGCTTTCGATTTTAAAACGAAATCTTAAATGGTTTCGATTCACGTTATGACGTAAGTCGAGGCACGTCTGATTGGTTTAAGCATTTTTTATGGAAATAAGTTTTGTTAATGATTGATGTAATTCGAGCTAAAATAATCAAAATTCCCTCACGTCTGCTACCACCTCCCAAACAAAATATATCACCAAAAGAAATTTTTTTTTTTTGTTTTACTGAAATTATTGTGTTTTGAATTAGTTGTAAGATTCAGATCTCATCATAGTTTTGTCAAAATTATGTGACAAAAGAGTTTAAACGTATGACATTTAAGATTAAATTTGTGACATTTTTTTCTACAAATTTGTCGATATTTTTTTCACAGAGTTACAATTGGCGAAAAATGTGTGACAGTGTCGGAGCATGGACATGTTAACTAGAAATTTCTGTGATAATAAGAAAGCTAAAATTTTTCAATCCTACTTTTGTCATGGAATTTTGCGACAAAATTCTGAACAATAAATTTTGAACCACTAGTGAGTGAAAAATTTCCGCACTTGAAATTTATGACAAACTTTGAAAACAGGGCACAAATACCGAACATTTATATATGGACTAACATATATACATATATGTCGCATTCAGCGCTGAAGTAACTCCTTACGCCAAAAAATTTCGACAGAAATTGGATAATTTTTTTTATCAATTATGACAGTCAGAAAAGGGTGAGCATAGGGTTAACACAAACATCTGGTACGACATTATACAGCAAGTCCGAACTGAGGGCGTACGAGGGAGATGCATGATTGTACTCAAAAGTTGATCACTTTTAATCGCCAGAAAGGGAGCCAAAACAACAAAATTCTTGGACATATTGCTACAGGGCTTATGATACATTTCTATCCGACGCAGATCTCATCATAGTCGTTACAAAATTGTATGACGAATAGTTTAAATGTATGACATTTAAGATTAAATTTGTGACACTTTTTACAGAGCTAGAATTGGCAAAATATATATGACAGTGTCATTGCTCGAACATGTTAACCCAAAAATTCTGTGAAAATAAGATAATAAAAAATGTTCATGCATATTTTTGTCATGAAATTTTCCGACAAATTTCCGAACAATAAACTTTAAACCACTATTGACTGAAAAATTACCGCATTTAAAAGTCATGGCAAATTTTGAGCACAGGATACAAAAGCCGAACTTTAATTTTTAAACTAACATATGTATATAGCGGATAGGACGCAGATGAATTTCCTGATGCCAAACAATTCCGCCAGAAATTCGATAATAATTTTTAACAATTCTACAGTCACAAAATTAGTATGAAATGGTGAACGCAGAGATGACGCGAACATCTGATACGACATTATATGGCAAGTCAGGACTGAGGGCGTGGAATGGAGGAAACGATTTAGACTCCGAGAATACTTCATCCTTGAAGAGTTGTGATGAAAGGGAGAAAAAAGGAAAACGGCAGGGATTCACGTTGCCTACCGGTACATTGTCACTCCTGCCTTGGGTAAATTATTGTAATAACGTCCTGTGAAGTAGGGCTTCCCACCTCATCATACTGCGAAATCCTTAGGAAGCACATCATCTGTTGGCGTAATGAAGTCCTTCATTTCATTGCAGTGGCCGCAACGTGAACCCTACCCGTCTTCCAATTTTTGCCCCCTTCAATGCGGATGATTTTTTTTCTGGACCAAATCCTCACCTCTTATCTTGTCCATGCTGGGAGTTCCGGAGGAAGCCCATTATCTACTGGCGGCATGGAATCCTCCATTTTCTTATAACGATTTTAACATTCCGGTATTTTGAGGATCTCATCTCTCTCAAGCATGCCACCCGGTGCAACTGCTCCGTTAGCACCTATGTAGGACAGCCCATTATACTTTAAAGCATTAAAAAATTATGACAAGCCTTTGGAAAATTAGGCGTAAATTTAAATATAAACTCTTTTATTCATGGGCAAGCTATTTGCAACATGCTCTAGAGTTAGAGATTACTCCAATTTAATAGCTTCTGCTCCTGATTCCAGCAAAACATAAAATAGTCATAAAACTAAGCAGATTTTACTTTTCACTTATTATTTATTAACTATAAAATATTCTCAAAAATTTCATATTATTAAGATTCTTACGCGGACGAAGTCGCGCGCGATCACTAGTAATTAAATAAAACAGGAAGCAAGTAAAACCTGATTTTGGTCAAACATGAAATTTTGCTTAAATATTGCTGTAAGAGAGTAAATGTCGTTGGTTTAACGTGAGTACGCTGCATCAAGGACTTGAACTCAAGCCTGCTTTTAGAATCGATTACACTAGATACCCATTATTAACGCCCCGTGCAAACCAACTTGAAGCAACAAGCAAGATGAAATATTCAATATTACCAGAACCCACTTTAATCCACTTATTAAGAACCACAGGGAGGTGCGAGACCCATCTAAATCTCTTCCTATCTCTGGGTCAAAAAACCGGGTTGTTAACGGAACCAAGCAGAGAATAGGATAAGCAAGCTTCATGAATCCGAATTCACAGGAAAACGGATCGTTTTCTGCCTGTGAATTAAGCATCAACCACTAACCAACAGGTGTCGACCAAAGGCACAGCTTAGACGGTTACTCTGCAGCCTGATATATAAAGCTTACGAGAAGCCAATATGCATTAGAATGGCTGCAGAACTCGTATTGACAAGCCCTTATGTAATGCACTTATGAGCGACCCCCACTTGCTTCGGTCTAATCTCTGATTGACCAATGCGTGGAATCGCAGCTCTCCAAAAATAGTTGCAAGAATTGGTGTACCTTTGCTTGCGACTACTTCCCTGCGAGAGATTCTATTAGACAATTAAGGAATACAGTCACTCGATTTTTAGAAATTTGATCCCTAAGAAATACTATAGATGGGAAATCTTCTATTTAAGGAATCTCGCTATATAGGATAACATAAAATTTAATGTATTTCTCAAACTAACAACATTAAACTTAGAGAGTATGTTCAGAAAAAACTGCGTCAGATAAAACTGGATTTTTAGAAATTTGCCTTGAAAGTGGGTAAATAGGGGGAACCTACTAACCAGGCATGTCTCAATCTCACAAAAAAACAAATCCTACCATAAAAAAACTAAGTGGAGGATATTCTAAAATTCAGCAAGAGTGATATTAGTACTCTAATTAGCCTAATGACGGGGCACAGTGGAGTAAACCACCACATCAAAAAAATGGGCTTTGCTGAAAACGACATCTGCCGCCTCTGTCTCGAAGACTCAGAAACGACGGAACAAGTCCTATGTCACTGTGAAGCAATAGCTAGAAAAAGACACAGTCTTCTTGGAAAGGGTTTCCTTTCTACCGAGGAACTAGCCAACATGGCTCCCTTAAAGATAATAAGATTAGCCAAAGCTATTGAGTTATGGTAGAGTACAGGGGCAATAAACGCACAATAGGCCAAGAAGGTCGCAGTGCTCTCACGTATTCCCCAAATTAAAAAAAAAATAGGGGGAAATCTCCAGGATGAATTTTTCTAGCTTTGAAAAATCTTAAACAATTATAGATTAAGTTAGTTTTGTGGAGGGGTTGAATGCCACTGTTAGTAGTCCACTAGAAGTACTTTATGAGAATTTGTCTTTGAATTGTTTGGCGAATGGCAGAGGAAATGCTCTACGGTCGCATTCTCCTCATCGCAGCCTCTACAAAGTTTCAATATTTTTATTGTTTTTCCTCTATCAAACCCACCCTATAGAATCTTAGTGGTGTTACACGAGTCACTTTGTAACCATTTGAGATCTTGCTTTCTTCACACTTTGGCTTAGATTGTATTAATGGCTTTTATGGCAATGCCAACAAAGCCCTTTACTTTAACGGTGTTAGCGGCAGATACATTCCTGGTAAGCCTATCCTCCAATTAGTGCACAGGCATATACCGATGACCCAGAACCCAAAAGAGTCACAGGCTTTCTCCAATTCTTCCAACATGTCCATTCAATGATTTAAGTATCTTGAATCGCTGCTATAAGCGGAGAGGTCGTTCAATATAGCAATAGCCTGGTATAATGTCCTGGTAGACACCTGAAGATTTGCAGAAGAAGGCTTTTAGAAAAGATACCATAACCTACTCCCTACTCTATTTTCGAATTATCAGCAATTATCTCTCCTTTGCTGTATGTCAGTAGGAGCTACTTCATAGTGCATCTTTGACAGGGGTTATAAGAGGTGTTATTTTGAATAGCCCGCTATTTCGGTAGATGTCACTTTTGAAGCTGTCATTTTTTGACATTTGACAAGTAGAAACTACGCCATTAATAAAAATGGAACGATACATGCTTCAACAACGCATTGAAATTATTAAAATTTACATTATTAGAATTCACTATTCTTGACTGATGAGGCCCATTTCCACCTCGGTGGCTACGTCACTAAGCAAAACTGTCGCATCTGGGGCTCGGAAAACCCAAGAGTTATTGTTTGAAAGCCTCTCCATCCTCAAAGTGTGACTGTTTG
Source organism: Chorisops tibialis (assembly GCA_963669355.1). NCBI lineage: Eukaryota > Metazoa > Arthropoda > Insecta > Diptera > Stratiomyidae > Chorisops > Chorisops tibialis. Next base: position 22,211,584 of record OY770264.1, read on the forward strand.
GTGCGGTTCATGGCCCGGCGGGGTCATGGGACCTTACTTTCGAAAATGAGGCTGGAGCAACAGTTACGGTGAATGGATTGCGGTATCGAGAGATGATTAATGATTTTTTATGCCCGAAATTGGATGATATTGATCTGGACAACGTTTACTTTCAACAAGACGGCGCTACGTGCCACACAAGTACCGAAACCATTGATCTTTTACGGGAAAAGTTTCAAAATAACACCTCTTATTGGATAACCCTATACTACGAGAACGAAGGTTCCCTTTTTATACGCTCCAGGATGAATGCATCAAATTTTTTTAAATTGATCCCATACCGAGCACCAAAAATTTTAAGTCTCACAGCCGTTGTGCCTGTCTTCTCCAGAACGACAGCACTTAGCGGAATAAGACACAAAATTGCTTCCTGTGGGCATTATATACAATGCCTATCAATGCCAAACAATCCTCTGACTGTGTCTCAATTGTGACTGCATATATTTTAAGAGAGTCCCAATTTTTGCTAAGAGTATTTTTTAAATATGAAGGAGGCATTATTTGTTTTCTTAATTCTTTCTTCGACATTCAGTCACCTTCTGAGTTTACTGTCTAAGATGTAGAACTTCTACTTCTACAATGGCACTACAGCCCAAATCGGACCTTGGCCTCCTGACATTCGGATTCCTTAATATTTTTTTTTGGTTTTTTTTTGTTTTTACTTAGACCAAAGTATATCCAAGCAGGCAAGGTGCTGGAATTATATATTGCGTCGACCAAGATTTGAGCTCACGACCTTCACATTTCAAGACCAGCACGCTACCCACTGGGTATAACCTAGCTAGATGTAGAACGACCGAATCCTTTTGGAACGAACGGAATAAAAATATTACAGCTCAGTTATTACAACATAGTCGCTATAGCGTCCGAGCTATTGTCGGCCTGACCACAGGTAAAGCTGCACGCATTCAAGCTGCAGATCGCGAGTGACAGCTTTTGCAGAGGTTGCAAGTAAGACGAAGAATCTATCGAATATTATATTTGTCACTGTCCGCAAATCTCTAACAGTCATCTTCTTTGCTTAGACTGTAGAATCTTCTCAGAACTAGACGCCCTTAGAGCCGTCAAACATTCGAGCCCGCTTCAGTTCGCAAATCGAACCAAGTGACTAGCACAGGAAGAGTAAAATCAATCTAATAAAAAATGGGGGTAGTATATACAATGGACCCAACTAGATGGCCCCAGTGCATTGTGGTTCTACGAAACCACCCTCCTACAACCTAAACCTAAGATAGACAAGTTACTCTTTCTGAAAGGCTTAGAGCAACTCCCCCAATGGATGGCAGTTTGCAATTTTCTTTACATTTAACCTATTACAGAAGCGTGTTATTTGGCATTTAGGTGTCTCCTGAACCAAAACTAAATGCGATTTTGGAATTTTTCGAAATTTTACCTCCATCTTGTAGAATAGCAGAAAATCTTTAATTCATCCATCACTATACTTAAACATCGGTTTTACCTAAAAACATGAAATTTCTTAATTGGAAGTCCTGAAGATATTTGAACCGTTAAGTTTTTCCCTTTCTGAAATCGTTCGTTGAATTATTTGGACGAGTGTCAAGAGTGATTTAAGAAACATAACAGAATTATGATTGGACTTAAAGTCCAATCATATGATACTCTAGATGAGATGGAACTGACTTTAATATACCGGAAGATATGTGATCTGAAATTCTTTCGAATAGTGAATAGAGACTTTTGCATGCGAGGTGGTAGAAGTGAAGGGGGAGGTTTGTATCTTTCGTATATGACACCGAACATGGCATGCAAAATGTTTTTTGCTGAATTTAAAGTTTTTAGTTTCCATTATTTTTAAAGAAATTGGTCATACTTTTCCTGAAATTGGGGCATTTGTATGGGAGGTGGTAGAGGAAGTGGAGCATTTAAGATGATTTTGAAACTGCTTATCATCATCCTTATCACCGTGCTTTGATTCAATTTCAAAGTCGTTAGCTCTCATATACTTGAAGGAGAAATGCTTTTCTTGAATTTATAATACAGATATTTATATGGGAGGTGGTAGAAAGAATGAAGCGGAGCTGACAATTTTTTCTAACACTTATTTCAATTATTAAGAAACAAATTCTGGCAAAATTTTAAGTTTGTACTTTTTCTAGTTTGAATGGAAATCGATAAAATGAATTTAACAAAAATTATACATTTGTATGGGAGGGGGTAGAAGGAGTATACAGATCAAAACAAATTTTTTTCGCGTTATTAATATTTCTATTTGTATACTTTCTACAAAATATCAAGTTGATAGCTTAAACAGTTCCGAAGAAAAATAATTTAATTTAAATTTCAAAATTTCATGAAATTTGTATGGGAGGGGGTAGAAGGAGTGAGGTGAAGTTGATAACTATTTTTAAAATAAATTGTAATTATAGTAGAATTAATTCTGACGAAATGTCGTCTTTTCAGTTTTCCTAGTTTCAATGAAAATCGAAAATATGTATTTTTCAAAATTGTCCATTTGTATGGGAGGGGGTAGAAGGAGTAAGGGGATCGGATCAATATTCCGTGTTATTAATGACATCTATATTATAATACTTTGACCTAAATTCGAGAGCTTAAATAGTTTCAAAGAAAAATCAATTTCTTTAAATTTCGAAATTTCATGAAATTTGTATGGGAGGGGGTAGAAGGAGTGGAGGGATGTATTTCATTCACGAACTTAAAGTTACTTTTTTGCTGAAAATGACACAAACAAATTTTTAGCACTATAGCTCAAAGCTTTCGAGAGTTATGTTGTAGACAGACGCACAAAGACGGACAGGCGGACAGACAGACAGACAGAGAGACATACAGACAGACAGACAGACGGTCACTCGGAATCAAGGTTTTCGAGCAATAACAAATATTTCTGTATCCTTGGCGGCTCTATGCGAGCGTTATTTCTTAGCGTTACAAAAGGTAAGGCAAACACAATATACTCTCAGATTTCATCTAAAGTACATAAAAGGAAAATTATCGGTTGAGTCGGTTTGAGAAAATTTCAATTGTAATGCCTTCTGAGACGTATGAGCGCAAACTACTCAAAAAATTCCAAGAGACTGGCTCAGTGCAAAATTTGAAGACACCAAAACGACTTTGCCCCAGACTTTCGGCCGAAAATATCGCAGCAATGAAGGACAGTATTGAAAACGATCCAAACACCTCCATTCGTCACCGTGCTCTAGTACTCGACCCTGTAGTGAATATTGACAAAAGATTTGGCTCTGCAAGCATACAAAGTCTAATTTACTTAAGAACTGCAACCGGCGATCCACCAGCAGTGCCGTACGTTCTCTGATTGATTGGAGACAAATCTTACACCTCTTGTTCATACGATCCATATAATTTTTTTTGGCTAAAATCAAACTTTCTCCTTAAAGGAGAAGAAATAATATTTTTTCCAGATAATGTTCATGGATTAACTTTAGGACACACGTCTTTTGAGTAATGAAGTGTGAAGTATATTTATTTATTACTTACTTACTTACAATGGCACAATAGCCCAAATCGGGTCTTGGCCTCGTCCTCGAGTTTACAAATCTTAGCAGTAATTTGCTGTCTGCGTCAATCAAATCCTTTCAGCGCTTCCGTGGTTTTCCAACCGGTCTTTGTCCATTGACTTGACATACAATTCTCTATTATATCATTTTCTCTAATTCACGTTTTTCCTCACCGGTCCTTGGATTCTACTTTTCAAAGGCGTTAAGTAATTTTGTCAGATGTCTAATTTAATGGCCATGATTCACTGCCATAGCATACCATAGGTCTTATAATTCTTAGACCAACTTCTCTTGCTCCTGAGTCAAACTAACACATTAAATATAAATACAAATTAAATAATTTATTACAATATTATGTTAACTGCTATTTAAATTAATTTAACATTTCTTAAACAGCTTCTCTATGGATATTGTAAAAAACAAAATACGGCTGATGCCCAAAGTGAATGTCCAACATTTTCAATGATTCTTCCATATTTCGCATTACAGTACTAAATCTCCAAGTATCGAGTAAGTATTCTTTCTCTATTTTTTCTCCTGACCACCAGCCCTTATTCCAAGAAAATCAGGTCAATGGGCAAGGTTAATACGCTCTAAATACACTTCTAAAGGAAGTTTTACCCTAATGATGTTGATACTACTCGAGATCAGTTTTGTTTATTCATTTAATCCGACTCACAAGGCAAATATCCTTTCTCGTAAACTATATTTGTACAAGCAGTAATTGCTTTCAAAAACTTTTTATTCGAAAAATAACACCAAATAAATACCTGAACTACACGATATCCTAATTCCATAAAGAAGCTGGTGAATCATCACAATTACCACAGACTATCGTCGGCCACCTTAAATTTATCTAAACTTTCGTTTTCCCTGCGTAATCAAAAAAGTCTTGTTCCAAAAGTAATCATCAGATTTCTACCATTTCGCACTATTCTCAGAGATCTACTCCATCCTTTAGGCTCTTCTTCGAAGTGTTTTAGATACGGTGCTGATTAGATTCATCCAATTCCAGAAGATTGAACTGAAATCAAAAAAAATCAGAACCAAAAAACTTGGCAATCTCTCGCCGAGGCTCTCGAAAAAAGAATCGCTAAATTACACGCGCATAGCTGGCAAAAGTTTAATCAAAGCGAAACACAAACAGACAAACAATGCTGAAAGTAAGGACTCAATCAAATATCAGGAATAATAAAGACCAAGTAATTTCCTGCTGTCTACCTTTGAGAGGTGAGTCCTTGCTTACAGGCGGAATATATATACATATATTCGTACATGATACCCTAATCTGGGCATTTATTTCGTCCAATTACACGTAGCTTACGTGCAGACGTTTCCAGTTCAATTATCGGGAGAAGGGAATTAAATGTTTTGTGCGTTGGATATCGTGTCTCGCCTTCAATTCTTTTTTCCTGCTTTCGAAATCCCACAGAAATTCTCGCACTCTGTAAAAATGACTCGAATTACATTCAACATAGAAACAACGACACTCTACTCCTTAACGAAAAACCATCCTTGAGCAAGGAAGATCGAAATGGCAGAGAAAAAACCTCTCGAATTGTGAAAAGCTGGAAAAGTGAAAGTGAAATCCTTATTTTTTTTCGAAAACCTACTTTATACAGCATAACATACACACGGAGCTATTCTAACTCTAAGAAGACCAAATGAAGCAAAAATGTTGGAATAATTCAAAGGACTGAAATTCACCATCAAACTGAGTCAGGAATACGTTTTTATTTTCATACATTTTTTTGTCACCTTTCGAAAGAGGGTTTTTTTAGGGAGAGAAGGTAACAGAAGAAAAGCAGAAAAAAGAAACATCTTTCTGCCGTTTTTCAATTAAAATCCAACGAAGATATAATAAACATAAAAGGAAATTCATTTGTACGACACCGGGAGATCTATGGTGTTCTTTTTAGCGCCATGCTTTCAATTTCACTTGGCGACATTGTGGATAAAATACAGTGATTCGCATTAAATTTTGAACATAATGTTGTAATCAATTTTTTCTGGGTATTAGATTTTACATTTCTCTTAAAATATAGGGGGGGCGGGGGGAGTTCACATGAACTTACTATGGGGAGTACAGAGCTATAGGGTATATCAATTTATATATCACACTACTACCTAGCGTTAAAGGTCCCAGTTTCAATGCAATGCAATGCTATGAAACCGAAAAGTCCAACAGCTAAAGTCCATTTTGGGCTATTTCGCTATTAAAATTTAAAGAATTAGTGGTAAACTCTTTCATGAGCTTGGAGTTAGCTACATGGAGTATTAGCATGCAATTCAGCACATATATCCTTTTATTTGCGACAAATTAAATTAAAATTTTATTTTTAGAAAACTTGATTACTTACTTTATTGATGTCTCCAATAATTTAGCTTGATGTTAGCTCAATAAAATTTCTGTTAAGACCTCCTATAGGGGCATAGCACAGAAACTCTCTTTTCGCTCGTCGTTGGAGATGACTTCTGGCCAGAATATCCCTAAAATACGTGGGAGGAATTGGCTTACGAAAGTTTACAGTTTCTTGGTAAGTCAACCAACAACCATACAATAACACGGATTCGACGCATGCGTCAAATACTCGCAACTTCATGCAAATGGAGATCTCTCTTAACCTCCAGAAAGGTGCAAGGATACCCAAAGCCTGACAAGCTTTATTTAGATGAGCCTCAATAATCTTTTTCGGCTTCGCCGTCTATGCAGACAATACTTCCGAGATAACAAAAATCTTGCACCTCTTCCATTTCCTGTCCGTTAAGAACAATCGGTGCGCTTGTGTTCGATCCCATGTGCCGGTACTTGGTTTTACGCACATTTATTTTCAGTCCCGCCTCTTTGCATTTAGAATACAACGAACTATCATTTCATTCTAAGTCTAAGATGTTTTACATAGACATATATATATAACTTTAAACTATGGCCCCATCAAGCTTTGTATTTAGGGTAGTGGCTACGACTTAGGTGTTTATTCTTCAGTGGACAGTATAACTAAGTTAGCATTAGTACACTCCCGAGGGAACAAAAATTTGTCACCCCTTCCACATCTTCTAATCTATCAATATAGTCCAAATCAGACTTTGCCCTCCGGAACTTCAGGTTCCTTGACATTTTCATTATTTAGTGTAGAAGGATTGTTAGTCCTTCTCACAACCCTCTACATTAGAATTTTACATTTTCGTAAATCGTGATGACCAAGATTTACCCCAAGTACAAGACAGCGTGCAGGAATTCAACGTTATCGCAGAACTATGCTAACTTTGGATATGAGGCGTTACATTTAACTGAAACGGCTGAAACGAAATATTCTTCAACATCATCAATGGCGCTACAGCCCAATTCAGCCTCTAGCCTCGAGTATGCTTCGTTTCCAATTTTCTCAGTCCAATGACCGCGTTCTCAATGTTGAAAATTTCAGAAGCGATTTGCTGTCTTCGTCAATTGAATTAATTATTTTTTGAAAATATGGTTATGAGTCTGTCAAATGATTTTGATATACTTCAAACTCATCAGTTATGAATTTCAAAATTATGTCGGCATTCGTCATATGGATATGATTGACATAAATATTGTGAGGTGATTGTTTCCACAGTGCATTTTAAATTTAAAGTCAAGATTTCAGGATTTCACACTATTGTACTTCACTAAACGCGATGTTGTGGTCTCTGCTGCCATCTTTATAAAACTGATCCCACAACCATATTTTCTAGAAAAAAAATGGCGGATCGCCTCGATGGAACCAGGGCATAGTATATACTGGTCCGGGAAAAGTCAAGGTAAACGAAAAGTAAGCTCACCACTATGTACTCTATTACTAAAAATAAAAAGAAAATCCTGTACGATTTTTAATAGGAATCACTGTAGGAGTATCCTCTTTTTAAATTATATATGTTGTTTCCGTTGACACCTGAAAGCCGCACACGTATAAATCTCTTTTATCCATTCGGCTTAAGTGTAATAAAATAAGATTTTGTCGGTCCGATACAGTAGTAGTTTCCGTACGTGTACATTGGGATGCCATCCCTGCTGGTTTATTTCACTTAGCTACTCATATGTTTCACATATGTCCTCCCATTTGGATTTGTACACACACGCTGAGTAGGAAGCAAAGTCGATCCTTCCAAGTTTGCTTTGTCCTCTGCTATTTTATCCTTAGTCCTTTGCCTTACCTATCGTTTCTGTTACACAATTTATTTTTATTTTTGCGTTCATATGCGACTACGGGTTCAAAAGCGACATTCGAGGTAATGCTTGACCGTTCCCGGACAGGAACCGGCCGTATTAGCCGGTAGGCTCCCTGGTATTGATATTAATGGTTGGAAATAAATCACAATCATGTTGACAGGTTTCAATTAATTTTATCACATTGGGAATTAGCGACCTGCTGGACCAGCAACCGACCAGGAAAAAATGAATCCCGAGCATTATAACATAACCTTCGGACATGATAGCATTCCGGGTGGTTTATATGGTAACTGGGCTAATATATAGGGCAGGTGGAGGTGGTCAATGAATTACCACCACCACCATTGCCGCACTGACAAAACAGTTTTCCTAGCGGATCATCAAGCGAATAATGAAAACATGTCGTGGTCAAATAACCTAACGCTATGTCAGGTCATTTCCTTTTTGTGATGATTGCCAGTGGGGTTCTGGTTCCGGAAAGTGCGCCTAAAAGCTTCACATGCTGTAGCATTAAGTCTATTGTGCTCGTTCATGTTCGAGGAATTTGGGCTTTTCCATTAAACGACATGTAAAACTAGCTGGACAATCATGTTTCGTTGCCAATTACGCCCAATTAATACTTATTGTAGTTGGTGTAATGGTTCAAGTTCATTTTAAGGGTACAATTTTTGTGTACGGAGACTTTAATTTGGTAGAGTTCAGAAAAATTTATTGCTTGCAGATATGGACTGCACGAAATTCATGAATTTAATGGTAGATATTTGTTGCAACAAAACGATTATTGTCGACAATTAAATTTCTGGAATGCAATAACATCTTTTCTGTTTTCACACAGGTTCCGCTTTCCTTGTTTTAAGGGACCGTGTATCGTAAATGGCCTATTTTCGAACGAATATTCCTGATTAATGGTAAAAGATAATGAAACCTTATATTTTTCATTTTAATCTTTAAAAAATGCACTGGTGTTTGTATTGAACAAATCTAAAAAAAATTGTTTCAAAAATTGAATATGGCCACGAATTCACTTATAGTTCTTAGAAACTGCAATCAATGGTCATTTTCAAACAAATTTATTAGCTATATTTCAAAAGATGACTACTTACATTTTGTTGCTATAACAATAGAGAAAGGTCGCAAACAGAGTTTCTATTGAACATATTTTCAATATTTAAAAATTTTAATAATAATAAATTAAAGGAAAAAATATATTTTTTTTTTTGTTTTTTTCTTCGAATTTTTGCAGTGTCAATTTTCTAGTTTACAATTTTTTTAAAAAAAAAATCGCTTTTGACGTAGTAAAGTTTGAAATGATTTTAGTCTTGGAAAAAATATTGGGTTTAAATTTACACCATCAATTAGATATTGTGACAATTTAAAAGTATAATAGAAAATCTCTCTTTCAGCTAATTTATAACTACTCAAACTATTAATACAGTAGGTAAATGTGAGCTTAAAATTTTAACATAATTATCTAAAAACACATTGCAGCTTGTAATTGAAGTTTTAAGAAAGATATTCCCAAAATCCGTTTCTGTCTCCAGAAAAATTTAATAAACATAACATACTAAGTGGCAGAAGCTAGAGTGTAGCCTAGTGCGTAGCGTTTTGACTTACAATGCGAAGGTCGTGAGTTCGAATCCCGGTCAACGCATAATTCCATTACACTGCCTGCTTGGATGTACCCTGGTTACCTCAATGAAAATGAAAATTTGGCATATAGATGGTTTTTTTCATTCGCGGTTCAGATAGGTTCGTCCAAGTAGATCCAATTTTATTCATGTGCAGTACCAGAGTAGTTGATGGTGCGTTGGTTTTTATACACTAGATGAAATCTGAGAATATATTGTGTTTGCCTTACCGTTTGTATCTCTAAGAAATAATGCTCGCGCAGAGTCGCCAAGGGTACAGAAATATTTGTTGTCGCTCAAAATCTCGGTTCCAAGTGACCGTCTGTCTGTCCGTCTGTATACAACAAAACTAACAAACGCTTTGACCTATCGCGCAAAAAATGTTATTTTTAGCAAAAAAAGTAACTTTAAGTTCATTAAAAGGTAACTCCTTCTGCTCTCTCGCATACAAATTTCGTTAATCTTGGTGAAAATGACTTCGGATCACTGAATAAATTACTCTTAATTTATTTTATTTAATTCGCCCGCTTTCTGAGCATTCGTATCACGTACGATAGTTCGGTTTACCAAAACCTAAGCATCGGCGATGTACGTATCCGAACAGCTGAAATAACCTGGCCTTTTGGAGCTTGGTGAAATAAAATGCAAAGCGAATGATCTACGATGAAGAACATAAAATAATAACTGGACGTTTACTTGTTTTATCGTCAGGATAAGAGCAAATTTGTTATTCTTAGGGTACTTGCGAGCGATTGGGGGTAGAGAAGGATGATTTTATTTATTTATGGCTTAGCTTCAAGTTTTTTTTGGGCTCTGCTGATCAATACGTTTCCTTGAGTATTACTTCTGTGGTGCCAACTTTTTGTGAAATATCTTAGCTTAACGTAGGACCTCCCTAAATCACTCAATTTGATGTTGAGGCGACCTATAGGTGCATAGGACATCAACAAATCATTTTAATAATGCCCCATCCCAAGCGAAGGGGTTAAGTTGTCACCAGAATTGGTTTATTCTTCCCTAATCCTGCTTAACTGCACGTTTCTATTTGAATTATCGTCGGCGAACCCGACGTCTTCCCTGAAGGCAATAATCCGGAGTGTATCTGATGATTTTATGCGCTGGTGTTCCCAAATTGTGGCCAATCTACCACCACATCCGCTTTTGAATATCAGTGTCTATTTTAGTCTGTCCAGTTGTACTCCAAAGATCGGCGTTGGAAATCACATCTGTCCAGAATATTACAAAATGCGTCAGAGGCATTGGTTCACGAAAGTTTCCAGTTTCTTGGTAGACCTAAACGTTACATTCCATATACAGTAAAACCATATAGCTACATGGACTCGATGCATGAGCCAAATACTCCCAGCTTCACTCCAAAAAGTGGTATGGAGAGATGAATGCTAATTTTATTCCATTCGCCAACCTTGTCCTATAAGTCTTGTTGCATCCAAGGTTTCCGTTAGGTTTCCGCTTTGCAGATAAATGCCCACAGATTCCTCAGCACTTATCAGAAATGTGTTTTTGGTTGCCTTGCACTTGGCGTTCAGTGTGTGGATTTCATATCCGCTCAATGTGGATAACTTTTAACGTGGAATTGTGGTACACTCGCGTTTTTGAGTGGTCTTAAAGTTTATGCGTACATTAAGCTAGCGCTTCAATTCCAGAATTGGCGGGCTAACAGTTGCAGAGCATAATCTCAAGCTGGTAATCATCACGTCATCTGTATACCTCGCTCGCACATCTTACATCTTCTCCAGCAATGAACATGGCCAAATGGTCGATTTGGTTCCGAGTAACACCAGTAGGGAAACGATATTTCATGGTGTTTCATATGTGAAAAAAGTGTTCCTCCAATGACCAATACTCGACATTACAAAACTCCACAAATAATTCGCTGATCGAGGGTCTCTTAGTCCAAGGTCATAACGCGGCAACCAAAGGGCTATCATTATCCCTCATGACGTATTCTGGTCCAATATTGTTAGATCCAACGTGGGCGTTGGCCATAAAACTCCTCTTTGTCACCAGCTTTTGTGGAATCAGTTTGTGCACTGCGTTATTGTGACATTTCTGACCTTGACGAAAATCCTATCCGATATTGGTTCCCAGCTGATGACACTATTTCTCGCTCTCATTTTTGACTTCATACTAAAATGTCTCCAAGTGAAGTTCAAAGCAATCGGCTTTAATAATAACACCGTAAAATGTATTGAGGCCAGATTGCTAGGATGCAGCCTAGTGAGCAGCGTGTTGGTTTACAATGCGAAGGTCGTAAGTTCAAATCCATGTCAACGCATAACTCCAGCACACTGTTTGCTTGAATATACCTTGGTTACCTCAATCTATGAAAATGGAGAATTCGCAGATAGAGGGTTGTGCGAAGAGCTGCCAACTCTTCCACAATTAGTAATGAAAATGTTAAGGAACCTGAAAATCAGATGGTCAAGGTCCGATTTGGGCTGTCGCGCCCTTGAAGAAGATGAAGAAAATGGATTGAGAGTTTCGTATATGAATGGTCGTTACAATTCGCATATATGGGCTGGGGCACCCAAAACGCAACTTGCGATGCTCGGCCGTCTCCAGAGACAGGCGTTCCGACTAATTGGAGATGAAGCCAATACGGTTTCCATAGACTCCCTAGAGCATCGCAGAAATGTCGGAGTACTAAGCATTTACTACCGCTACTTTCAGGGTAAATGCGGTAAGGAACTTGCTAAACTTATTTCACCTCTTAACATATTTCTGAAAAAAACTCGCCTAGCTTCAGCGCACACTAGTTTCCAACTTCCCGTACAGTGAAATATAGGCAGTCATTCATACCCCAAACTTCAAAGCTTTGAACTGCATTCCACACCAGAAGCTGTATTCCCATTGTCATATGACCTTCAACGCTTCAAACTTAACGTCCGCCGGCATTTTAGTCTTTTCCCTCCTTTTAACCACATTTAACCATAACTCGTTTTTTTCTCCCTTACTGACCTGACTGTGTAAATTGCATTAAAGGGTGACATCCTAAGTTGTGTTTCGCCACGTAAAAAAAGAACTAACGTGCAGAATAGGTGCTTCTGCTCGGAGTTCATTCTGCTCCTGATCCTGTCCAGCTGACCTAGCTCAAGCGCTAGATTTGAACATTATACTCCATTTTACAGTCAACCACTGATCGGTGCATGGACTGAGTGGCCTTAGCCGTTCTACCGTTATTCAATTTTCAAACTTTCCAGAAGGCTATCAGAGTCCTTTTCCGAATACCAAAAGTCATTACCATAGAATCTGTTCGCGGCACTGTATCCGTTTCAAGTGCCAGTTAGATTTTAAAATTACCTGTCTAGATGAGTTGCGCGATTTCCACTCCATACTGACTTTTATCCATCTGTTGTCGGCTAGTCTAGCCCCGTCGTCTTATTTAATTGGAAATCCTGTTGAGCTTCGAATGAGTCAATTTCATATCCTTTGCCGTTTTGAAACTTTTGGGCTTAGTTTGATGAAAGGTTCCATATTTTCGTGCCGACTGTTAGTACTAATAGAGCTGCTGTTTGTGAAAAATATTTCCTGGTGTCCGTAGATGTTTTGCATGCTGCTACGCCTTTACTAATCCTGGAGTTTCTCCATGCTTTAGTCATTTTCCTGACAGTTTTCTTCTCTTCCCTTTTCACAAAGGATATTAATCAGCCTAAGCAGACATAGACTTCTGCAAATTGGCGTCGCATATTTCGGTGCAGATTTCTACCTTTCTGGTTAGTCACAATTGCCGCTGTGGTATTACAATATAATTCTGTGTGATCTTAAACTCCTCGTTCTTTTAGGTTTTTTTCCAAATTGCGTAATTTCGCATAAAAATTGCAATCTTTTTAATTTAGCCACTTTTCTTCGAAACTATTAATTATTCACCCGATCTAGCGTCTACAATACCTAAATCGAAGAAAAAGAAAAGAATTGTTATCTAACTTAAACATTGATTGGTATTTCATCATAGTGAAACATACTATTAAAATAATTAAAGTAAAATATTACAATAATCGAAAATTTCGTCGACAATGACACTTTGTGCTAGGGTCAGAGATATTCTTAAAATTCAGTTAACAGAATGTAAAATCGTTTCTAGTTCGTTTTGATAAGACTCAGCATTGGTAGAAAGGTAGTAGTCATACGAAAATGACGTCATTTATTACCGATCAAAAAAAACATCGTCTAACCACACATTATCACACTCTGGTCGAATAAGTCTATAGATTTTGCAATTGAAAATTCTTTGGCGATAAATCACCTTATCGCATCACACATTTGCGATAAGATACGTAACTAAATCGTACCTTCGTCATACTAAGTCTAACTTTTCTCCATCAGTAACATATCTTAAGCCCAAGTGTCCGTATCGAACTTGAACGTAATATTAAAAGAAAATGAAATCCACACAATACTTTTTCATAGCACTTTTACTTGTAATTACAATTAACCATTGTACGCCGCGTCGAGTTATATTTTATAGTAAAAATTCGATACAAGTTGCCCATCTATTCGGTACCAGTGCTGCAGGACAAATTTGCCGGAAATGTTTTGACAAGGACCATAGAGGACGTTGCCGGCGTATCGTGTCCTTCATTCAAAGTGAGTTGTGACCAATCACTTAAAATTTATACATATTCGAAAATTCGTTACTTCTAATTGCATTTTATTTTTCATGAAGCAGACTCCGAAGGATGCTAAGATCCGAGTGCCTGCCGGTGTGGGAAAATCCGGCAAAATTTAAAATAATTTTCAATAATATTTATTTATTTGTTTTCATTAATTTCGCGTGCTACTGTATTAAGAATAATTCGAAATGTTTCAAAACTTTTCACGTAGAGTCTCTTTAATGTACATATTACATATTTTTCTACTATTTGTCTAGATAAGTAAGTGAATTTAGTAATCTAAGCCAAACAATTTGTTAATGTCGATCGCGATAAGATAAAATTCGTGTGAAGTCTTTATTATTTGGCATTACTGGATTAAGTAAGAAGCCGGTAAAAAAATAAACATAAGGAAGAAAATTTTGTTTTTGCATTTTCGTATAAATTGAATAATCTTTACGGCTGCTATTTTTATTTTTTTCAGTATCATTTTGAAATAATTACGAAAAAACCAAATAATTTACAAAAAGAGTTAGAAACATTAATCTACGATTTGAGGATATAATTTAAATTAAAGATTGCTTCGATTAAAAGCAGGTTCAATTTTGATCATTCGTCACAAAAATTTATTTAAATCAATCTCAAGTATACAAAACCATAGTGTATTCAACTAAGAATCTAAACTACATACTGCATGAAACTTATTTTAAATTATCAAAGAAGTTCTTTGAAGTATTAGTTGTGAAATCATTAATCTAAAAGAAAAAAGTTTTCATTTTTCACATCCGGTAATCCTTAATCAGACCCAAAACGTTGTGGTTCAGGTGTAATTTAAGCATCATCACCAGAAAGCCCTATTTCCGCCAAGTTCACTAATTTCTTCACAAACAAGTTTACTGAAAATTTAATTCCGAGAAACTTTACTGCTTCCGAACTAATTTTAAATTTGCCGTGCAGTTGAAAGAGTAAAACTTCATCTCGGTTTCGTATGTAAGTTGGGTGGACTATCTATCCATTCCTTGTGTAATGAAAAGTTAAAAATTTTATTTCAACATTAGGAAGCCATAATCAAATTAATTCCGTTAGACAAGGTGTTTGTCATCTCCAAAGACACTTTGCAATGTTCCTTTCATTTCAAGCCATCCGTTTTCAACTTTTACTTCTCTTATAGGGGTGGTGATTTTTTTTTCCTACAGCTTAACTGAGTTCAGCACCTCTGTCATGGGTTATAATTTTCATCTGTGATTTTCCTTCGTTGCTTCGTCCCCCCGAGACTCGAACGGAACGCTTATATGCGGAACCAATTTAGATGCGTTGTTCAGGTGTGCGAAGACATCGAGGCGGAAAAAGAAGCGCACAAAAACAGCAATTGTTGACACTTAGGAATTAATTGAGAATGACTGGATGGCAAATGACCCAGAAGAATTGGGTAACCGAAAATCCGAGGCATTATTATTACTATGTACTTGAAAAGAAACGAAATGAAATCCTTTTTCGGTTAATGGTTCGAGGACTTGTTGGACTGGAAGATAAAGTAGATAGCCATCTCTTAATCGTTTAACTCAGTCAACTGCAACCTTCGGCGGCCATTTTCTCATGCTGATGATTCTGTACAACATCGTTATATGTAAATTTAGTTATCTTCATATAACTACGTCTATTCCCGCTAAATGAGGAGTGCAACGAGTCAAAGGGGTGAAATTTTCACAACATCCAAGACCAGTGCGGTCAGACTGATTAGCATTAGTGTACGTGACTGTGTCTACCTGTCATGCAGAACAGTTTTAATTTCCTGTCCTTATACACACAGTCACAATGAGATCCGCAGATACCAGCTGTATGTGTCTATCTGTGACCACCCCGAAACTATGGTAAAGGCTTTGCCCGTAACTCTTCGAAAGGAGTAATTTATGTTTGTATCGTGGAATCGGAGTGGAAGTAAAATATTTATACTGAGCACAATGGTACCGGCTAAATGAGTATTGTTAAATTTATTTGAGTTTACCAATTGAAATTTAGTATGGTAACGAAACGCATAGCTGTTACCATTAAAAGTCGGGAAATAAAGAAATTTTTCATTTTTAATCAATTAAAAAAAACGCTGCATACTGACGATAGATGCATAACGGAAATACAATCAATGCTGCCACTTCTAAGTTCCATTGCTCCTAGATATGGCAAAACGCCGTCGAATTAGATGCTAGATTTTCAATAAGAGTGCTCACTTTACTGAATAGTGCCAAATTTAGTCGTTTAGTAGCAATCAATCAAATTCCTGTTACGCCCCCCTATACGGGCATAGGACAGAAACAACTCTCTTCCACAAGGCGCGATCCTGAGTACCGGCCTTTAGCTATTGCCAGGACTCGTTTATTCCTCTGACCTCCTGCTCAACTGCTCGTTTCCATGTGATACATGGTGGTCGACCCGACGTCTTCCTTGAGGATTATAATCCAGAGCCCTTTTGGCGATGTTTCGCTCTGGTTTCCTCAAAGTGTGACCGATCCACTTCCACTTCCGCCTTTTAAACTCAATGCCTATTCTAGTCTGTCCAGTTGTACTCCAAAGTTCGTCGTTGGAGATCAATCCTGGCCAGAAAATTCCTTAAATACGGAGGCATTGGTTCACGAAAGTTTGCAGTTTTTTGGTAAGTCGAACTGTCACTTTCCACATAGTACAACCATCTAACAACAGGAGTTTGACGCATGCGTCAAAAACTCGCTGCTTCGTGCGAAGGGAGATCTCTCTTTACCTCCAGAAAGAGAAAAGGATTCCAAAGGCCTGACGAGCTTTATTTAGACGAGTCTCAATATGCTTTTCGGCTCCGCCGTCCATGCTGACAATGCTTCCGAGATAACAAAAATTTTGCACCTCTTCCATATCTTGTCCATTAAGAACAGTCTTGTGTTCGAAACCTTGTGCATGTACTTGGTTTCACACACATTTAATTTTGATTGATTGAATTAAGATGCGATTCACTACGAATGTAAGTGATTCTCAACCGGTGGTATGCATAACCCCAGAAGTATGATATTAAGTTTTTCAGGGTTCGCGGAAAAAAAATGTTTATTTTCACTCAGTATAACGTAGGGATCACCCTTAAATGCTGTGCACAATTAAGTTGGTAAAGGAAGTGGCCAGTTTGACTGTTTTATGAAATTTCAGGTGGAGTGAGTCTAGAGTGGTGCTGAACATTATTTTTGAAAGACTGCAGATTATACCCGTTTGAATACCTAGTCTAGCCATAAATACTGTTACAAACTTTTTGAAGAACTGTTCAATAAAAGAGGTGTTATATGTTAAGAAATCATTGTCTATTTATTAAATGCATTGTCAACAACGGAAATTGCAACAAGTTATTCGGAGTGATTGCCTTTTGCCTTTACACAAGCCTTTAATCGAGCTGGCCACTTATCTATGGAAGCACGCACGACTTCAATCGGAAAGTTGGCGACTGCATGTGTAAGAGACTTCTTTAAGGATTCGATATTAGGATGTCTTTTAGAGCACGTCATTTGATCTAAGACAGACCATAATTCGTAATCCAGCGGATTCAGGTCTGGGCTAGAGGAAAGCCAATCTTCAGCTTTAATAAAATCTGGAACATTTTCTTCAAGCCATTTTTGGGTTGACTTCGCCTTATGACCGGGTGCAGAATCTTGCTGGAAACTCCAAGGCTGATTTTTGAATAATGACGTGTTGAGAGGTTTCACTACACTTTCAAGGACACTTTCTTGATAAATTTTGGCAGACGTTTTGACGGCCTTCTCACAAAAATGCAACTTTGTCATCCCGTTGTAGCTAACACCCCACCAAACCATTACTGAGGCTGGATGATGACCTCTTTGAACATTTTGGGCAACTTGAGAAGCTTCTCTGGCACTGCGAGCATAAACCCTATCGTTTTGTTTATTAAATGTTTCTTCGACAGTAAAAATTTTTTCGTCCGTAAACAAAATTTTACGGTGTTCTTGGTTTGCGTACCGGCAAAGTAATCGTTTTGATTTTTCCACTCTATTTTTTTTTTTAACGAATCTGTTAGTAAATGCCCGGTAGATCTACGATAAGCACCCAACCCCAAGTCACTTTTGATGATACGTGAAATTGTTCTTTGGGGTATTTTCATCTCACGCGATAAAATTTTTTGTTTCCCAAGAGGATTACGGCGAATTCTCTCGCGCACGGCTTTAACCGCTTGAGGTGTTCGAGTAGTTCGCGGACGGCCACTTCTTTCACGGCCACTTACTCCAGACGTATCATTAAATCTTTCAATAGCCCGATATACAAACATTCGGCTTATACCAAGGGTATGCAGAGTCTTAAAAATATCACTTGGTTGCATTCCTACTTTATGAAGTGCAATCACAGCAATTCTATTTTCTTTGTCACCCCAATCCATGTTCACTACACTAAAATAAACTGCCAACAAGTCGGGCGAAACTTTATTATTCTTGGGACATGTTGCGGATGTGTGGAAAGTCAATATGCAGGTAAGAGTGGTTAGGGAAGACTAAGTGAAAGGGAGTTCTTGAGCAAGGCTGTTGTCTATTTAACAATATTTCATTCGTTTCTACAAGTTTGGGTTTTTATGGAGGGGAGGAGGAGGGGTAATAGTAAGGGTGGGTGGATGTTAATAGCTTTTTAATTAATTGCTTGAATCACGTCCAATATTCTCTGTGTAGAATGTGTTTCATAGACGAAGTTGCATAGAATTTTCATTCACAAAACCAAACATTTGTATGGGAGGGGGTAGAGTAGGTAGGGGAATCGTAAATTTTGATATGCAGTTTTATTTCGCTTCTCTTTTAAGGTGCTTTTATAAAATTTCAAGTTCATAGCTTTTAGTTTGTTGGTTATTAGTTGATTTATGAAATTGGTCGAAATCATAGTTTTGTATGGGAGGGGGTAGAAGGGCAAGCGCGATTTGAAAATTTTGAAAACAATTTCATTTGAATTATTTTTATAAGTTTCAATGCAAAATTTGAAATTGATAGCTTTTAAGAGTTAGCTGATAACTTATTTTATAAAAATGCTCGAAAAAATAATTTTGTATGGGAGGGGGTAGAGGAGGTAAAGGAATCGTAAGACTTGTGATGCAATTTTCTTTCTTTTTAGTTGTTAGGTGCTCGTACAAAATTTCAAGTTCGTAGCTTGCAATTTGTTTGTTATTAGTTGATTTAATAAAATTGGTCGAAATCATACTTTTGTATTGGAGGGGGTAGAAGGGTAAGCGCGATTTCAAAACTTTTAACGTAATTTCATTTCAATTATTTTTGTAAGTTCTTATGCAAAATTTCAAATTGATAGCTTTTAATAGTTAGGTGGTAATTGATTTCTTGAAAATGGTCGAAAAAATAATTTTGTATGGGAGGGGGTAGAAGTCTTAAAGATTTTCGACCAGTTAATAATTCATTCTTTTATGGATTTTTTTTAAATGCATTTCGCAAATTTTCAAGTTTCGACCTTAAAATTTCATTCAAAAATTTTCAGCTTATGTGTTTTTTCATTTCACATGAAACACCTTGTGCACGTTAGACCAGGGGGGTCGGTGCATAACAATTGTAGAATTTCTATTATTTTTTATGTATGTACAATAAATTGATATATTGATCTGCAAAATTTAAACTCTGTATCTTTTACCAGAGCCCAAAAAAAAATTACTCAAAATTTTCAACATTTTTGCTTTCCACCTCCCTCCTCTTACACCCCCCCACTTAATTTTTTTACCAAAATTAAAAATTATATAGTTCTACGATCTGACAAATTTTTGATGGGATATCTCTCCTCAGTTTTGAGATATAATGGTTTGAAATTTTGGAAAGTTCAATGCTCCCCATTTTCCCCCACTACTATTTTCTCCAAATATTATATTTTTTTCATATTTTTTTAGTATAGCTTAATATAAGTACCAAGTTTCAATTGCATAGCTTAACAAATAGCCGAGATATTGATTTTTAAGTGTTTTTCTTTGCACCCCCCCTGACTCTCCCCCTTACAATAATTAGCCTCTATGTAAGCTGATTCCAGTGAATCTGTATGCCATCTTGATGGTCTAAAATTATAAATTTTTTATGCTAAGTAATTTCGAAGATATAATCATTTGAAAAAAAAATTCGGCCGACAATTGGTTTTTAGCCCCCCCTTTTTGCACCCCAATGGATAAAAAAATTAGATTAATTTTAGAAGTTGTCCCACAAACCCTTTTATATGTACATTGATTTTTAGCTTCCTAGCTGTAACCATGTTTGAGATATTTGAATTCTTAGTTTTCGGTGTAAGTGCTCCCCCGCCTCCCCCTGAACCCTTACACCCCCAAAAATGAGTGTCCTCCTGAGATCCGCAACTACCTACAATCCCTTCAAAAATGAGCTTTCTATCTCGAATGGTTTGGGAGTTAATGTGCTCTGAGCGTACACACCGGCGTACGGCGGACGGCGTACAGACAGACGGATTTTTTTTTTTTTGCATTTTTAGGCTAATTTAGTCACGAAACGCGAAAAAACAAAATTTCAGGGTAGCAAATTTTTTTTTGTTCCCAAGTCGATCACAATACTTTATTATTAAAATAATAAAGTAAATTAAACTCAAATGATGACAAATGCATCAAGCACAAGCGTACTATAGCGATTAGCTCAATTTTTAAGAAATGCAATATAACGGTTCCTTTCTGCAGGGTTGCCAAACCTTGTAACAATATTTATGGCTAGACTAGGTATACGTTAGCAGGCAAAGCGTTGCAAAGTCTGGATGATCGGGAAATGAATAACCGCCTAAATTTCACTGACTTTCGTGAGCATGTTCAGCTTGATTATGTCATGGAAAAGTGTAAATTGCTGGAATATCTTAAGTGCGCTTACTTCCGAAAAGCGTTGCTTATGTCAGTTTGGTAAGAGTATACGAACGAATGAAAATCAGTCAAACTTATCAACTTTCCTCTTTAAACACCTATTCCGGGAAAGACTGGTTAAAACCAAAATTTATTGGAATTTTTAACCCTTTAACTTTATATGCTCGTCATGCTGAAATGACAATTTTTCGCATATTGTCGAGGGTATAAGGTGAAATTGATAATTTTTTCCTGGGTTGGTAACGTGTTGGTCTACAACGTGAAGGTCATGAGTTCAAATCCGACCACTCAGTTTACGTGATTGTATCTGCGTCACCTTAGTCTACGAATAAAAAAATTCGTCAATAGAACCCTTCCACAATAAAAATTAGAAAAATATTAAGGAACCTGAAGGTCAGTAGGCCAAGGTCCGATTTGGGCTACAGTGCCATTGAAGAAGATGATAATTTTTTTCAAAACTGATTGCAATTATAACGAAAATAATTCCGGTAAAAATTTGGCTTTTTAACTTTACCAGTATTAATGAAAATCGAAAAAAATAATTTTTCAAAACTTAGCATTAGTATGGTAGGCGGTGAATAGAGTGAGTGATCGGATTAATATTATTTGTCGGCAAAGATGTTAAAATCATTATACGAGGAGAGGGGTGTAATGGCAATAACAACATACAACAAATTTCCGCACAATAGCTTAAAGCGTTCGAAAATTATGTTGCAGAGAGTCGGACAGACGGACAGACAGATGGATAGACGATCACTCGGAATCAAGGGTTTTGAGCGAAAACAAATATTTCTGTACCCTTGGCGACTCCGCGCGAGCATCATTTCTTAGCGTTACATACGGTAAAACAAACACAATATACTATGAGATTTCATCTAAGGTATAAATAAATTGCCAACAAGTTGGGCGAAACTTTATTATTCTTGGGACAATTTGAGGATACGTGGAAAGTCAATATGTAGGTTAGAGTAGTTAGGGAAGACTAAGTGAAAGGGGGATTCTTGGGCAGGGCTGTTGTCAATTTAACACTTGATTCCGGACACGATCAATAGCTCCAGTACATATAATCAATATTTCATTCGTTTATTTATGCAAGTTTGAGTTTTTATGAGGGGAGGAGTGAAGGGTGATAGTAAGGGTGGGTGGATATTAATAATTTCTTAATTGCTTGCTTGACTCACGTCCAATATTCTCTGTACAGAATGTTAATTTCATAGACGAAGTTGCATAGAATTTTCATAAAATTCGATGCATTTTACATTCACGAAACCAAACATTTGTATGGTAGAGGGTAGAGAAGGTAAGGGAACCGTAAAATTTGTGATGTAGTCTTATATTGTTTCTGTTGTTTTAAGTTCGTAGCTTTTAATTTGTTGGTTAATTGTTGATTTATTGAAATTGGTCAAAATCATACTTTTGTATGGTAGAAGGGCAGGCGCGAAAACTTTTGGCGCAATTCCGTTTAAGCTATTTTTAGAAGTTTTTGTGCAAAATTTTTAATTTATAGCTTTAAATAGTTATGTAATAATTGATTTCTTAAAAATGGTCGAAAAAATAATTTTGTATGTTAAGGGGTAAAAGTTTTTGAAGGTATTCAACCAGTTAATATTTCGTACAGTTAAGGATTTTTATACTCTAGATGAAATCTGAGAGTATTATAAGTTTTCTCTAAAGTTTGTGACACTAAGAAACGAGGCACGGAGAAAAAATGAATGATACAGAAGTTCATATAATCACTCAAAAATCTCAAAACCGGATGTCCGCTCGTCCGTCCGTGAGCTCTCTAGCTTTAGAACGCGTTGAGCTACATAGTTCAAATTTTTTACACATTGCCTTGGATAAAAAAGTAAGTTCAAGTTCGTGAACGGGTCAAATCGCTCCACCCCTTTTACCCCCTCCCATACAAAATGACACAATTGCGCAATTTGATAATGAACGGATCTGCTCGAAATGGATAAAAGTTATTGAACTCCAATTTAGCGCGTATTACTATTATAATGACTTCAATCTACTGTATAAATTAAATGATTAGCTTCACCCCTTCTACCCCCTCCCCTACAAAATGACACAATTTCGCGATTCGACGATAAACGGATTTGCTCAAAAAATATAAAAGCTATTAGTCTAAAATTTGGAATATATTACTTTTATAATAATTGTAATCGACTGTAAAATTATGCGTCTCCTCTTCCTACTTCCACCACCATACAAACTGCACTTTTTCATGAAATACTCTAAACCAATTTACTCAGTGCCTATAAAGTTTAGCGAGCTGAAATTGTGCACAAAATATTCATTTAAAATTTTTAGTAAGACCAGCAAAAGTTAGATGATTGGCTTCACCCCTTCTACCCCCTAACACACAAAACGATGCAATTTCGCAATTCGACAATAAATGGATTTGCTCAAAAAGTATAAAAGCAATTAGTCTAAAATTTTGAATATATTACTTTTATAATGATTTCAATTTACCGTATAAAAATTATGTGTATCCCCCTCTCTTTCCACCACCTCCCATACAAACTGCACTTCCCCATGAAATACTCAAAACCAATTTACTCAATGCGTATAAAATTTATCGAGCTGAAATTGTAGATTATTATAATACTCATTTAGAATTATTAATAATACTAAAAAAATTGAACGATCAGCCTTACCCCTTCTACCCTCTTCCATACAATCTGACTCAATTTCACAACTTTACAAAAAGTCGATTTCCCAGAATATGAGTGCAACTGATTTGCAATTTCAAACATATCATGGCTTTACGCCCAATCATAGTCCTGTTATGTTTTTTAAATGTATTTCGTAAATTTTCAAGTTTCTAACCTCAAATTTTATTAAAAAAATTTAGTTTTCGTGTTTTTTTTTTCATCGCACATGAAATACCTTGTGAACGTTAGAACAGGAGGGTCGGTGCATAACAATTGCGAAAAAATGTTTTTATTTTCTATGTAAATCAAATAGATGTATCCACATGCAAAAAAAGTCGTATCTTTCACCAGAGCCCTAAAAAAATCACTCAAAATTTTCGGTATTTTTGCTTACCATCTCCCCCCTCTTACACCCTACAACTTGAAATTTTTTACCCAAAATAAAAAACTATGAAGCTCTACGATCTGACTGAATTTTCAATTTGATACGTATACTCAGTTTTGAGAAATAACAGTTTCAAATTTTTAAAAGCGCACGATTTTTCAAATGCTCCCCAATTCCCCCACTACTGATGTAACCAATTTTTGTTTGTATTTCGCTAGAATGGCTTAATATATTTTTTAAGTTTTAATTACATAGCTGAAGAGATAGTTGAGATATTTATTTTTCAGTGTTTGGAAATATTAGCAAGTGTAGTTTTTGACTCTTGCCCTCCTCCCGCCTCCCCCTTCCGCCTGACATTCACCAGAATTTGAATAATGGAGCTCCCTTACCCAATTAACTATCCATCCAGAAACGAACATTCTACCTTAAATGGTCTCGGAGATATGAGCCCTTATGTACGGCGGATGGCGTACGGCAGGACGGACTTTTATACTCTAGATGAAAGCTGAGATTATTATAAGTTTGCCACAAAGTTTGTAACCCTAAGAAATAAGGCTCGGAGAAAAAAAATGAATGATACAGAAGTTCATATGATCACTCAAAAATCTCAAAACCGGATGTCCGTCCGTGTCCTCTCTAGCTTGAGAACGCGTTGATCTAGAAAGTTCAAATTTTGTACATGTCGTTTTTGACAAAAAAGTAAGAACAAGTTCGTGAACGGGCCAAATCGCTCCACCCCTTCTACCCCCTCCCATACAAAATGACACAATTACGCAGTTTGACAATAAACGGATTTGCTCGAAAAGTATGAAAGTTATTGGTCTCCAATTTGGAACATATTACTGTCATGATGATATCAATCTACCATAAAAAAATTATGAGTATCCACTTCCTCCTTCTACCACCTCCCATACAAACTGTACTTTTTCATGAAATACTCTAAACCAATTTACTCAGCGCGTATAAGATTTAGCGTGCTGAAATTGTGCACTAAATATTTATTTAGAATTATTAGTAAGATCAAAAAAAATTACACATTTAGTTTCACCCCTTCTACCCCGTCCCCACACAAAATCACACAATTTCGCAATTCGACAATAAACGGATTTTATCAAAAAGTTTGAAAGCTATTGATCTGAAATTTTGAATATATTACTTTAATAATAATTTCAATCTGCTATATAAAAATTAGTTGAGTCCTCCCCTTCCTTCCACCTCCTCCCAAACAAACTGCACTTTTTTATGAAATACTCTAAATAAATTTACTTGGTACGTATGAAATTTATGGAGCTGAAATTATGCACTAAATAATTATTTAGAATTATTAGTAAGACTAAAAAAAAATTAGGCGGTTAGCTTCACTCCTTCTACCCCTTTCCATACAATTTGACACAATTCAACAACTTTACAAAAGTCGATTTTCCTGAAAAGTATTAAAGCTACTTATCTGCAATTTAAAATATTTCAATTAAATGATGTTTGCAGTTATTTGTAAGAACGTCATTAATAAATTCACACTCTTTCTACCACCTCCCATACAAACTGCACAATTTCACAAAATCCAATACACTAATTTTCTCAGTACCTATTAAATTTTCGAATCCTAAATTTTGTATAAAATATTTCGATAGCAACTCTAGCGTGATGTGAAAAAATTAGTTTAATGTCGTCACCCCCTCTACCACTTCCCCTAAAAAATTTCTTAAAATGAAAAAAATTCTCTTTCATCTAGAGTATCGGACTATTGGGCTTTCCGCCCAGTCGTAGTCCTGTTATGTTTTTTTTTGCATTTTTAGGCTAATTTAGTCATGAAACGCGAAAAAGCAAAATTTCAGGCATGCAAATTTTTTTGAGTGTCGATTACAATTCTTTATTATTAGAATAATAAAGTAAAATACTATTCATATTATCATACTCTGGTGAAAATAGTATTTATGCGAACAGTAGAAAATGGGATTTGAAACCGAATATAATGCACTCGATCTACACAATTACAGTAAAGCCAATTCTGCTGCATGGCATACTAACATGGTAGTCTGCACTAAATAAAGTAATACATATGCAGGCAAAGATTGGAAAAAAGACCACGACAGGTATGTTTGGCAATCGGGGGCTCTTCTGACCGCATCCTAATATTCACTAATTGTCTTACCGTGAATTGACCTGTTCGCAAGAAACGTGATATTCAAGTGCACTCTTCTTCTCAAGTGAGACACGCAACTAAAAACGTACACTTACGGACATAGTATGTAGCATTAGCCTACCTGCAATAACCACAGATCCTATGGTTACATAGTCTGAGTTTGAGTCGAAATTCTCGATACGTATACCAAACACGGATCAATGGGAAACAAGAACCGGGGATCCTGTAGGATCACTGTCGGATCTAAAATGGAAGGAGAAGTGGTATTACGTCTTCCAACTGTTACGTCTTTCCCCGGCTGGCAAATGTAGAAATGAAACCCCTGCGCCAAGGGGCGGAATGCACCTGACCACCCAACCAATGGCAATGGTCCCTTTCTTAAGAACACGTTCCTTTGCTCGAACCTTCGGGCCACACCATGAGCCAGGAGGAAGATTATAACAATATTTACGATGGCTAGATTTATAAAAAAAAGCGATGAAGTGAAGTGAAAGAACTCTTTTTTCATACAAACTAAATTGAAACCCTTTATTGTTTTAACTAAGTTAAATTACTTGTTCGTCGCTTTTTTCGGTCGTTTGGGCCCTCTATGTAACTGTTTCTCGTCTACTCACTGCTCGACATTTAAAACTTCGGAATCTTGCGGGCCGCATATATATATTATCGCCTCCTTATATAAACTCCACGCTACCTTAACACTTATCACTTTTCCATGACCTCCTTTTTTTCGCCACCGACTTGTGGCACTCAACAAAATTCTGTATCTCCAATTCTACTTAATTTTATTCTCAACTCGCACTACTCATTTGCACTCGTCTTTGGCGACGACACTAAGTAAAAAAGCCTCGAGAAACGTCTGCCTCAGTCCCAGCTGGCTTCAAGGTGGGATCAAAAAACAGCTTTCTTTAGCCATGAAAACTCGACATTTATTTCCGAGCGTTCACCTCACTTTCTTTTAAGTGTTGGGCTGATTATACATGAGGTGGTACAAATGTCCCATTCATGTAACAAAATGTCCTATCACTACAAAAAATACTTTTGTGATACTTCACAGTTTTTGTCCCATTTGAATTACAGGCATGTATTTGTATGGCTGTCGTACCAAGCCAATATTTGTACCACTCACTGCACTGTTTTGATAGAGTCGTACGAATGAGGACTGAAGAGTTGTGTGAATGTGAATAAGGCTCTCAGCAAAATTTAATGAGCGCTCGTAAATAACGATCTTAAAACGAGCATGAAAAGCCATGAAACAAATAAACTGCGTGATGATCATAAGCACACCAAACAAAAAAAGTGGCACAACGTCGATTTTGTTATATACAAACAGTTTTCATTTCACCATGCGCATTAACAGAACCAACAATTATTTCTGGCCGATATCTCAAATGCAAACGATGAAAAACCTGGAGTTTGCAGAGGAGACCGCGCGTACTTGTGTGCCAAGCTCTTTAATTAATAATAATAATAATAATAATAATAATAATATTCGTTTATTCATCAACTGCCTGATTACTACAAATACTACAAAAAAAATAAAAATAAATTTAATACAACCTAACTATAAAACAATGAAAATCAAAATAGCTAGTTAGAAGTCAATAAACAAAATAAAAATAAGACAACAACATAATAAATAATAAATAAACAATATAAAAACTATAAGAAGAAACAAAAATAATAAAAGAAAAACAAGATAAAATAACAAATAAACAATAATGTAAAATAAAAAGATACAATAAAATTTTATTCAACGTCAAGAGAGCAGATTTTTTACCTGGGTGGGGGTCATGTTAAAATCCAACTGTGAGAAGTGTTGATTGAAAAGCCTGAGCATAGATGAAATTGGTTCATGAAAACCATAATTGGTGCGATGCAGTGGGACTCTGCAAAATTCGTTATTTTTCAAGGCACGATACGGAACATTAAAATTAATCGAAGACAACAATTGGTCAGAGTCGATAACTCCCGTTATCACTTTAAAAGCGAAAACCACTCTTGCGTGCTCACGTCTGTTCTCCAAGGAGTCCAACGAAAGAAGATTCAATCGATCAATATAAGATGGAAGCCTAAGCGGATCTGACCACGGAAGGCCACGAAGGGCAAACCTTAAGAAATTACGCTGCACAGATTCGACTCAAGCTACGTGAACAGAATAAAATGGAGATCAGACAGGGCTCGCATATTCCAAAACAGAACGGACAAAGGCACAGTACAAAATTTTAGTAACGAATGGATCATTGAACTCCTTGGATCTTCTTTTGACAAAACCAAGTATAGCGCTAGCTTTACTGGTAATATGATCAACGTGGTCGTCGAAGGTGAAAGTGCTATTAAATAAAACCCCCAAATCACGTACTTTATCAGAACGAAGTAGAGCGGTTCCATCTACAACATAGTCAAATAGAATCGGTTTTCTTATTTTAAAATACGAGACAATAGTGCACTTACTAATATTAAGAGGTAAGTTATTTAGCACACACCAGCTATAAAAACTCGTAAGGTCACTCTGCAAAGTTATGCAATCATTGTGATTAGAAATAATTTTATAAATCTTTGCATCGTCAGCATAGAGAAGAATATTCGAGTCAACAATAAATGCACTCACGTCATTAATAAACAACAAAAATAGCAGTGGCCCAAGATAACTACCTTGAGGAACACCGGAAATATTGTGAATCTCAGAAGACAAGGCACCACGGAATAGCACTTTTTGAACACGATTAGAAAGATATGACTTAATCCATGAAACGAAATGCACAGGAAAACCAAGCAAGTTAAGCTTGTGCACAAGAATAAGGTGATCAATTTTGTCAAATGCCTTACTGAAGTCTGTATAAATGCAGTCAACCTGCTGCCCTTTCTCGAGAGCGGAAAGACAGTAGTTAGAAAATTGCATCAAATTAGTAACGGTGGATCTGCCTTTCACAAAGCCATGCTGAAACGATCCCAAAATCGACTTCGAATGGAAGTACAAAACATCACAAACAATTGACTCAAACAATTTAGCAACACAAGGAAGAATGGCAATTGGCCTGTAATTGCTTACAGCATCGCGCTTGCCAGATTTATGTATAGGTGTTATAGTAGAGAATTTCCATAATAAGGTAAAAATACCGGATCGAAGGGACAAATTAAATAGATAGCCGAGAATAGGTAAAAAAGATAAAGAACACCTCTTAATTACAGACGCAGGAATACCATCAGGCCCGCAAGAGAAATTATCGGCAATGTCCTCAATGTATTTCAAAATGGTTTCATCATCAATAAAGAGATCTTTTGGCACTAAGGAAGTAGAAGGGAACTTTGCCAAGTACTGAAAATCATTGAAGTCAGTTACTGAGGGACTATTGGAGAAAGCAGTGCGAAAATGGTTACCAAATAAATTGCTGATCACAAAAGGATTAGTGCTTACCATATCATTCAGAGACATACTAGTTGGATAGCCGTCAGAGTTTCTTTTTGAATTGACATATTTCCAAAATTGCTTAGGTTTGTCTTTTAATGACAATTTAACATTCTGTAGATATAGGGAATAAGCAGCATGGTATTCGGAATTAAAGGAGTCCCTGAGGTTGCAGTACAGCAGAAGGTCCGAGTTACTTCTTGAGTGGCAATACACTTTCCAAGCTTTCGTTTTCAGATTTTTTAGATGAAGTAAGCCATCGTCAAGCCAGGGAAACCTGTTGGAAGGATTCGAGCAAGAGACAGGTATGCAACGCATGAAGCACCCATATAAAATCGAATAAAAATTAGAAGTCGCCATATTAACATCAGGCTCATCAAGTACAGACGACCAGTCACAGTTAGATATGTCAGAGTTTAAGGCATCAAAATCAGCTTTAGCGAAGTTAAAATAAGTATTAAAAATACATTTAGAATCTGTAAAATTTGAATGAAAATTAAAATCAATTTGAAGTGCTAAATGAATAGGTAATTCAGGCAGTAGAGGGCTGTGGCAGCGAGCAACGGTCGTAAAGTTAGCATCGGTCGAAAAAACAAGATCCAAATATCTGCCGTAAGCATTTGGAATAGGACACACTTGTAGAAGTCCAGTTGATAGCATGTCGTCCAAAAATTGAATTTCATGACGAGGACATGAAGAATACGAAGGCAATAAATAGTCGTCGTCATCGGAACGTATCCAGTCTATAAGAGGCAAGTTGAAGTCACCAAGAATCAGAAGTTCATCGAACGGTTGAAGAATACTAAGGAGGGTATCCATTGCGTAGTAAACCGATTCGTAAGTAGACGCTGGTGATGGAGACGGAATGTAAATAGTGACAACATATAATTTTCTGTCACCCAGAGAAATAGCAACACATAATAGCTCAATATTCTCTGCACCAGGAACATCGAATAAAGTTGCAGAAAATTCACGACGGACGGCGCATATAACTCCACCACCTACAGGAGCATCAAGCCTGTCATGATGACGATCTCGACGTAAATCTTTCATAAAAAGTATCGTTTATGAATCGCTTACAATATTCATTAATGAATCAAAATAAAAATCATTAACGACACATTAACGATTATATACTTGCTTATAATCTCGGTTTTTGTAAGTTTTTACAATTTATCAATGAATTGTTAAAAGTATTTTGCCCATTTAGTCTGCTTGATGAATCGTTATCGATGCTCGTTAACGATCAAATCGCTCGTTAATATAATTCATTAATGATTCTTTAATGAATTAATTTCTTTGCTGGGCTATGACATAAAATGTATGTACGACCAGGAAAGCTGACGAGAGAAGATGTGTCGTAATAGTGGCATACGTACATACAATTTGTCTCACCTCAAATGAGGTATCAACTCAAATGAGATATCAACTATCACATGGCGGGTTCACATGCATACAATTGGTTTTATTGAGGTACGTTAATGGCGAATGAGCGGATGAGGTCATGACATAGACATGTATGCATGATTAGAGAACTTCGGTCAGGGCCACAGATAAAACATTCTGCTTTTATGCCGTGTGCATAGAATGTTTAGTGTCTTAGCTCTATGTCTTTACTTCATTCGCAATTTCACATTCACACCTCATTTGAGGTGAGGCAGATTGTACGTATGCCAATAACACAAATTGTATCTATGCAAACTTTGGTACATGTGAGTGGTACATTCGAAGTGGGACATTGCACCGCCTCAAATTGCAAATAAGCCCCTCGTACAAACTTGGGACAAAAATTCTTGTTCTACCCAACACTATTTCTTTACGCACTGACATTTTATCAGCTGGCTAGCACGATTCACTGACGATCATTTTCTCCACCATAATTGGAAGTTCCATTCAAAGGTCAGCTATTAGAATCTCAACATTCTTGATATTAATTTATTTCATTTTTTTTCAGGTTGACTCGACTACGTTATGGTGGTGGGTAACCGGAACAGTGGGTGCAGCATTGTACTCAACTGACCTTCCAATGGGCTCTTTCTTCAGGTCTTCGAACGACTGCTGCATTTTTGAAGCGGGAATTCTGGCAACCCAGAAGGCAGCCGAGAGCGCAACACGCCGCGGACTGGTGACGGAAAAATTAATGTCTAGAGAGATGGTCAGGGTGCCTGGAAGGAACTGGAATCTTTTACTATGAAATCTAAGACAGTATTTAGTTTTCACCACGAGCTATAAAATCTCTGTGACAAAAGAAAGGTTTCCGGACCACAGTAGCATAAGAAGTAATGAAGTCCTTTGAGCTCAACACAGAGCTCGTAGTAACACCGCTGAATGATACACATTAGGTTTTCCTCAATTCATGTGGTATCACTATGGATCCTAAGAGATCTGTATGGGCTAAGGCCACCTAACATAACCATTGATAGTTTCGGAGAAAATTCAGTTTCATTAAATTTCCTGAAATGTGTATGGGAGGCTGATTTGAAGTGAAGTGAACTTAAAGTTTTTTTTGTGGCGACTCAGATGGCATTACAAACTTTGGAACTAACACAATGCACTTTCAGTTAATCTAAAGTATAAAAAAATTATCAAACTACATGGTTCGATAGATTAAAAATATGATAATCCAGTTTGGACGCATTTGTTTTCCAATATGACCTCTTAACGCCTATTGTCTTACATCATTTTGCCACGATCTTCAAATTTAATTTGCAAAAAAAAAAAATTAATTCAACAGTTGTTACTTTGATTGAAATTATATTTTTTATTACATAATCTATCCAAATAACGAAAATATTGATTTCGGAGTTGTGGAATTTGAAGTTTTCAAAGTAGTGCTGACGGTAGTGCTAGTGCTGACCGTTTCCTCTTTTATGTCATCGCTGTATTCATCTTCCTTGTAGTCATCTCCATCTTCGTAGTCCTCTGCATAGTCGTTGTTGGAAGAGACCGTTGTAGTAGTTTCAGCAGCCTGAGTTGTTGCTTCTGCCGCTGACTTACCATTAACATCAGGAATTGTAACTTCACTTTCCGCAATTTTATCCTCAGTATTCAAAATTTTTTCATCGTTATTAAGATTTTCATCCCTTTTTTCCTCACTGGCGATGGGAAATGCTACTTTCGTTGGTCCCGCTGACTCAGTAGTCTCTTCATTATCATTGGTATCATAATACTCCGGTTCTTCATCTGGTTTTTCGCTCGTTGTAGTTAATGTTCTAGCTGGAGGGATTGTGGCTATTGGCGGGATAATTGTTGCCGTAATTGTCGAATAAATTGTATCGTATTCCGGATTTTCGTTTTTGAATGGTTTAGTTGTATATTCCCATGGTGCGTCTGTTGTAGATGTCGTTCTTTCCGCTTTCGGAAATAGTGACCAGTATGAAGGACTCGTTGTCGTTGTCGTTATTGCTTTCGGAAATAATGACCAGTATGAAGGGCTTGTTGTTGTTGTCGTTATTGGTTCTAATGGTTGAACTCTGCGCCATGTAACTGACGGATGTCCAATGATCGTCACACCGGTTGGTTCATTTCGAAAAACATTTTCAATTTCACGCTCGGAACTACCAAATAGGGGTGGTCGATCGATCGTATCGAATTCTTCAACGATTTCTTCCACATATTTATCACCCGGAAATCTGGATGGAATCTTACGCGTATATTTCACATAAGCTACCGCTCCGAAACACGTATAAGAAGTTACAAGTAATACTATTAGAAGTGATAAAACAGTTTTAATCGCAGCCATGTCTATGACTTCACTAAAATCTACAATCAGATTTTCGCTGAAATTTTGGCAAAACTTTAAATAGATTGATTCTTTTCCGTTTCGTTTAATTAATTACGCAATTTAATTGATAACCTTTTACGGAATTGAGGATTAAGTTTCCGCGATTTCTTCACTACTGAGGAAGAATTACTCTGATTCTGCTAAAAATTTAATTTCAACTGCAAAGCTATTCTTATCAGAATTATTATTAATTCTGTTCTTTACTCTGCCAGCCTAACATTGGTAACTTTGCTGTAGACTATTTTTGAAATAAATGTCTATAGTTCAGTATTTTTGCGGTGATATCTAGTGCTTTTATTTGAAAATTATCAGCTTGTATTGCTGAAAATAAGAATATATTGCAAGAAATCTTTTAGAAAAAATTTAAATTGATTGAAATCGTTCAACCCTACCTCTGAGCAATTAAGAATTAAAGTACAATACTGAATTTTACGAAAAATTCTGCACAGAATAGTGTCAAAAATAAAAATATCGAAAATGGAGAGTACATATTGGGAAAAAATATTAAAAGTTTTAAGTATCATGGAGCGCAAAAAAAAATTTTAAATCGTGCTGCGAAAACTAATGTCAAAGTTGAAACTAATGAGAATTAATATTTGAGGATTCCAAAACGTTGTAAACTGTAGAATAATGGGTTTTACAAAAAAGATTATTTCATATTTATTTTAATTTAAGTTTATTGCCAGATATAATATAAATATTGTACATAAATTATAGTGTTGAGCAAATTATTTTAACAGTACTTGGGGTACTTACCAGTACTGTTTGAAATAAATAGGTTTCAATATTAATTCACATAAAAATTCAAGATAAAATTCAAGATAAAAAAAAGTATTTTAAATGCAAATTTTAGCAAATTAGCAACAGAAATGCTTATTCGATTTTTTTTTTTTTGATTTTTATTGCACATTTCCCGAAAAAGATGAAAATTTTCATAATAAATTTGTTATCGTGTTGCTTCAATTTGTTAAATTCCTTTGAGCACAGTTCGGTTACGTGTGCCATGACACATCCGCGCCAGAACATATTTCGTCGTTAGAGTAACGTTTTTTCCTAGTTTTATTAAGGTGCGGAGAAAAATTAATGATAAAGAAGTTCGTATAATCACTCAAAAATCTCAAAACCGGATGTCCGTCCGTCTGCCCATCCGTGTTCTTTCTAGCTTGAGAAAGCGTTGATCTAGAAATTTCAAATTTTGTACACGTCCTTTTTTACAAAAAAGTAAGGATCATGAACAGGCCAAATCGCTCCATCTCTCTTACCCCTCCTATACAAAATGACACAATTTCGCAAATTGACAATAAACAACTTTTCGTGAAAAGTATAAATGATATATATCTGAATTTAGAAATATAATACTTTTATGATGATTTCATTCTACTGTATAAGTATTATTTTTGTCCTCCGCCTCCTTCTACCACCTCCCATACAAACAGTACTTTTTCATTAAACACTCTAAACCAATTTACTCAGTGCGTATAAAATTTATCAAGCTGAAATTGCGCACTAAATATTTATTTAGATTTATTAGTAAAACCAAAAAATGTAGACTATTAATTTCACTCCTGCTATCCCATCCCGTACAGTCTAAAAAAATTTTACAACTTTCCAAAAAGTCGGTTTTCCTGAAAAGTATGAATGCTACTGATCTGGAATTTCGAACATGTCAAAAACATGATGTTTGATGTTTTAGGTTATTTCTGAAAAAGTCATTAAGAGTATGCACTTCCTTCTACCACCTCCCATACAAATTGCACAATTTAACTAAATCTAATAGACAAATTTTCTCAGTACCTGTTAAATTTAGCAAAAAAAAAAAAAGGAAACAACAAACAAAAAAATTAATTCAATATCGTCACCTCGTCCACCACTTCTTTTACGAAATTTCCTAAAATCGAAAAATTTCTTTTTCATCTAGAATATCGCACGATTGGTCTTTACGCCCTTTTATGTTTTTTGTACTTCATATGAAATCCGAGAGTAAACTGTGTTTACCTTACCATTTGTAACGCTAAGAAATATGCTCGCAGAGAGTCACCAAGGGTACCACAATATTTGTTGGCGCTCAAGTACTTCCAGTCCTAGTAACCGTCTGTCCATCTGTCAGTCCGTCTGTTTATCTACAACATAACTCTCGAACACTCTGAGCTATCACGCTGACATTTATTTTGTACATGCTGCTACATCCCCAAATGCCTTCTACCCCTTCCCATACAAATTGAACAAAGTTCGAAAAAAATTGATTTTTCTCCGATATTGTTGAAGCTATCGCTTTTAAAATTAGATGAAAGTATATTGATATGAATATCATTTATGTCCAGAAATATTCATTCGATCCCTTCACTCCTTCCAACCCCTCCCATACTAATGCACCATTTCAAACCACGCATTTCGTCGATTTTTATTGAAACAAGGAAAGTTAAAACGACGATTTTTTGCCAGAATTATTTTCATTATAATTCCAATCAATTTTGTGAAAATTCACAACTTCACCTCACTGCTTCTAGCTCCTCCCATACAAATTTCACGAAATTTCGAAATTACAATTAAATCTTTTTTCTTCGGAACTGTCTTCTGTGAAATTGTTTTCCAAAATATAATATTGCAAATACCAATAATGTCAAAAAATGTTGTTTGCGTATACTTCTTCCACCTCCGTCGATCCAAAAGCATAATTTAGGTAAATGCATTGTATCAATTGTCATATAGTCTTAATGTAGAAAAAGCGGAAACTTAAAATTTTGCCAGAAAAATATCATTTTCACTTCACTCCTTCTACCTCCTCTCATACAATTTTGCGTATTTAAAATTCAAGAAAGGCATTTTTCCTTAGAACATATGAGAGCTATTGACTTTGAAATTAGAGTGGGTGATAAGGAGGTGATTTCATAATAATTCAACACTTTCCACTTCGTTTACCACTTCCCATACAAATGCCCCAATTTCAGGAAAGCAATGCTCATTTTCTTTGAAAATTATTAAAGCTACAAACTTAAATTGAGTACGAAATATTTTGTATACTACGAGCGTTGTCATAAACAAAAATTACAGATTTCCCCCCTCTCCTCTACGTCAACCACCTCCCATACATGCTATTCACTATGTGAAAGTATCGTATGGTTGGGCTTAATGCGCAATAGTAGTCCAGTTATGCTTTATTATGAGCTTGTTTATTAATTGTTTAACTTGGGGGCAGCCTAATGGGTAGTGTGTTGGTCTACAATACGATGGTCGTATGTTCAAATTCCGGCCGACATATAAATCTTCAACACTGTCTACGTGAATTTATCTGAGTCACCTCAATCCGCGATGAAAATTCTTGTATGGATGGTTACACAACCATCATACGGAGGGCTGAAAAGGTGCTGCAAGTGATATTTTTTGAGAAAAAAAACAGTTTCCTTCTTTAGCCATTTATTTTCTATGTCCATGTTGATTCGATAGCAATACTCAACTACTTAATAAAAACATAACTGAATTATGATTGGGCGTCAAGTCCAATCATATCATACCCGAAATGAAATAGGAACAGTTTATTGTACCGAAAAATAAATCATCTCAAATTCTTTCGAATAGTGAAAAGTGACTTTTGTATGGGAGGTGGTAAAATCAAAGGTCGGAGGTTTGTAATTTTTGAATAAAACTCCGATCGTAGTATACAAAATGTTTCATGCTGAATTTAAAGTTTGTAGCTTTCATAATTTTTGAGGAAATTCAACAATATTTGTCTATATTTATGGGCATTTGTATGGAAGGTGGCAGGGAAAGTGGGAGGTTTTGGATGAATTTGAATCTGCTTATCAACATCCTAATCACAATTCTTTGTTACAATATCAAAGTCGATAGCTCTCATATGTTCGAAGAAGAAATACTTTTTTTGAATTTTCAATAAAAAATTTGTATGGGAGGTGGTAGAAGGAATTTAGCGAAGTTCATATTTTTTAAGCATTCATTGCAATTGTCAAGGAACAAATTTTTCCAGTTTCAATGTAAATAATTTTGTAATTGTAATTACCAAAATTGTGCATTTGTGTGGGATGGAGTAGAAGGAGTATTCGAATGAAACATTAATGATATTTATTTACTTCTCTCAAACTTTAAAGTTGATAGCTTTGACGATTTTGAAGAAAAATAATTTAATTGAAATTCCGAAATTTCGTGAAATTTGTATGGGAGAGTGTAGAAAAGGTGAG
Organism: Chorisops tibialis; assembly: GCA_963669355.1. Lineage (NCBI taxonomy): Eukaryota > Metazoa > Arthropoda > Insecta > Diptera > Stratiomyidae > Chorisops > Chorisops tibialis. The sequence goes on from OY770264.1 coordinate 22,248,959, forward strand.
GTTGATAGTTTTTCCAAAATTGGTTGCAATTGTAAAAAATTAATACTGATAAAAACTGGCTTTGCTAGTTGCAATAAGAACCGAAGAGATGGATTTTTGAAAATTGCGCATTTGTAAGGAAAGAGGTAGAAGGAGTAGGGGATCAGATCAATATTTTTTGATTTTAATGATATTTACATCATTGTACTATGACCTAATTTTCAAGTCAATAGCTAAAATGGTTTCGGAAAAAATAAATTTCTTAAAATTTCGAAATTTCATAAAATTTATGTAGGAGGGGTAGAAGGAGTCGGGTGATGTGACCCGTTCACGAACTTAAAATTACTTTTTTGCTAAAAATTACATAAGACAAATTTCAGCACGATAGTTCAACGCTTTCGAGAGTTATGTTGTTAACAGATTGACAGACGGACAGATAGACGGACAGAGGGCCACTCGGAAACAAGGCTTTTAAGCGACAACAAAAATTTCTGTACCCTTGGCGACTCTTTGCGAGCATTTTTTCTTAGCGTTACAAACGATAAGGCAAACACACAGAGTATAAATATTAGAATACAAAAAAGTTTTATATAATAAATAGAAAAACTCATAGTTCATGCTAGAGCTACAACCATGAATTTAACACTTGACCTACCACTAAAATGTCTAACTGAATATTTCTTAGGTTAAATTGTATTATTTCTTCTAAGTATTTTGTAATATACCAAAAAAAGTTATGACTAGATATTTATTTTCACTCAAATCGTTTTAATTTTAAAATTTTTGCACTTATTCAGTGTCGGTAGTTCTAGGATTAAATTTGATTTGGTTTCATCAGAATATGTTGTGTCAGTCCGATCATGAACTTGTTCTCCATTTCCGTAAGTAGTAATGTTGGTTTTAACGCACATTAACATAGTCTTGTGAACCTGTCTTAAAGTGAGAAAAAATTAATAAAGTTAATAAGAATAATAGCGATTATTATGAAAAACAAAAACAAATTTAAAACGCTACCTTACTTACTCTCATTTATAAATCATGGTCTTATTCGAGCTTTAAAAAACGGAAACCCCCTTAGAATACTCATGATGCTTATGATGAAAAACGAGACAATTTAAGACATATTAATAAATACGATTTTTTTCATAAAGCTTATTCAGATTACAAGAGATCACGGACGTCCGTACAAGCATTAAAGAATGTTATTTAATTAATTGTGTCAAGTATAAGTGTTGTATCTTATCAAAATTGAATACTAAGTCAAATAGCGAATAGTGCTCGATTAGTACACGTAACAGCATTAAAGAATGTCATTTAGTTAATTGTGTCAAGTATAAGTGTTGTATCTTATCAAAATTGAATACTAAGTCAAACAGCGAATAGTGCTCGATTAATACACGTAATACTCGCAAAATCATTTAAAGAGCAATAAATCCAAGTTTAGTTAAGTTTTCCGGAAGGTGTGAAGTTCAGGATTAAATCATCTCTGTGAAAATGCATGTGTTCCGTGTTTCCTTTATAATCGTGGTTTTAGTGGTAATTTCGAAAGTGAACAGCACTTGCTTAAGTGACGAAGAACTGGCCGAGCAAAATCGTTTCCATAAAGTTCTGTTTACTGTCGGCTGTACCTTTCATAAGGGTGCCCAACGGGTCGGTCAAGGTGTCAAGAACACGTACAATTTCGTTCGAGGTCGTGGCGGTCAAAATCAAAATCAGATGCCAGCAACAGCTGACTCGCAGCCACCAACGGAGCCAATAAGTCGAACGCCGCAACCAGTAAATCCCACCCCACCGGAATTCAATCTGGACGTACGAAGCGATTTTGAAGGACGCTCAATGCAAGATACAAATGCCGAAATGACATCAGAGACAATCCAAAACAGAATGCTCTTTACAGTGCCGATCAAATGTCTTGATGGACAATTTCTTGATCATAGAAATCGTTGTCGCTCGGGATAATTTTCAAAAAACTAGATAAAAGATTTTAATTATCTGGTAGGTATGGTGGTACTTATGTAAATAAATAAAGTGTAAATGTTGTTTATACACTGGAAATTGCAAATATAATTTTGAGTTGTTTACTAAGCGTTGTTTCATTATTGTGGAAGATAATTCAAATTGAATCGTTATTATCGTTGTTTTGTATAAAATAAATTTGATCGTTTGACCTTTTCAATCTTTTTGGTTTATTATGGAATATTTAAAGCAGTGAGAGTTTAATATTAGGATTTTGAGAAAGAGTAGGTGAATGTTGATAAGTTTTTAAATAATTGCTTGAATCTCGATCAAAATTCTCTGTGTATAATGTTAGTTTTATAAATAGCGTTGCTTAGAATTCCTATGAAATTCGGTGTATTTTATATGCATGAAACCTGACATTTGTATGGGAGGGGGTAGAGGAGCTAAACTTGTGATGCAATTTTATTGAGTTTCTCTTGAAAGGTGTTCGTAAAAAATTTTGAGTTCGTAACTTTTAATTTTTTGGATATTAGTAGATTTATTGAAATTTGTCGAAATCATACTTTTGTATGGCAAAGAGGATTTTAATGAAATGGTTACATGTTTCCCGATTTCACGTGGATACAACAGCCGCATCGATAGAATTTTCATTGCCTTTAAGCTACAAGTGGAACTCAACCAGCTAATTTGCGCAAAACTCACGAAAAGAGACGTGGATCTGTCTTCTATGCGTTTCGTCAATTTCAAGCTTGGCGCTCCTGAGCACTTATTATCTGTGTATCCGTCTATCTGGCCAGTCACGATCAAAATCAAAGAATTCATGTTTTTTCCAAGAATCGAAGTTGTTCCGGCTGCAATGTAATTCAGAGCTCAATTTATTATTAAATATTCTCGTACGTTGCAGTCTACTATCAGAATGCTGGTGATACTCAGTCGAAAACTAGGGAACTTTTCTCATCATCTTCATCACTTGATTACGATATTATCGCCTTGATAGAGACTTGGATGCAATCGAATTTTCTTTTCGCCGAACCTATCGACTCCAACTATGTCGTATATCGGATGCGATCGCTCTTCTCATGCTACCGGCAAGCTACGTGGCGGCGAAGTACTATTGGCAGTACGTACTTCGTTTACTAGCAAGCAAATTGATCTGCATCTTAAGTCGGAATTGAATGAGCAAATCTGTCTTCGCGTCAATTTTTCTAAAGCGTCTCCAGCTAACATCGTCTATTTCATCATGAGCTACATCCTTCCTCCATTAAGCGATATTGAGTTATACACGGCGCACATTATCAACATCAAGTTTATCGATAAGGACCTAGGCGATGCGCAATATCCTTGCGTTAAAAATTACTTCAATCTTGTCGACAATAACTGGACATTTTTGGATGAGGTAAAATGTTTTCTACCCTCAATACGAAGATGCCCATGGAACCCTTAGTCATTGATTCATTACTCTCTTTTCACTTATTTCAAATTAATTTTGTGCAAAATACTCTTAATAGATTATAAGATTTAGTTTTCATTAGTAACGAAATTGAACATTATTTTTATTTTATTTATTTTTATTTATATATGTAGACAACTAAAGTCTATTTTACAAAGAAAAATAATAATAATAGAATAAATAACAATCATTCTTAATTCTAAATTAGAAATACATAAAAAAAAACTAAATAACCATTACTGCAACTGCAATAATCTAAACAGCAAACAAAATATGATTGTATTAGACCTAAGAATTTTAATAATATCTTACATATTATCTTACAAATAAAGTCTTAAATTTAGTCATTATTTTGTTTTTGTAAGTATTTCTACTTACAGAACTGTTGAAGCAATCTGAATGCAAATTAAAGTTTTTTATGGCACAAGCAATAGGATCATTCAACATGAAATTAGAAGAATGATTCTCCATTTTCAGAATTCTATTGTTTCGAAAACTAAACCTGTGATCAACAAATATAAAACGGGAAAGGAGCTCGTCCGAAATTAAATTATAATTAATTAAATCGAATGCAAGGGTTGCCGAAGCAAGCTCTCTTCTTCTCTCAAGCGTGGTCATATCAAGCAAAAGTAGCCTACATTTGTAAGAAGGCAAACGGTAGCTACTAAACTGAAGGCTTCGTAAAGCAAACAGTAGGAATTGCACTTGTACTCTTTCAACCCTGTATGAGTCGACCTGAGTGGAAGGTGACCAGACAACACTTGCATATTCAAGAAGAGGCAACAACAACGTACAGAAAAGAGTTTTACATAAATGTGGGTTATTGAATTCCTTGACTCTCTTTTTTAAGAAACCCAACATAGCCATACCACTGTTCGAAATTTTATCTATGTGGGACTTGAAGGTCAACTTTGTGTCAAATATTACCCCAAGATCTTTAATTTGAGAGACACGTTTTAACTTTTCCTTGCTAATATTGTAGTCATACTGCAAAGAACCAGCTATTTTTCTAGAAAATGTTATTACTGCACATTTTTTTACGTTTAATTGCATAGCGTTGTTCAAACACCAATCAGATAAAATGTCAATATTGTTTTGTAATATAAGACAATCCTGATTTGAGTCAATAGCTCTGAAGATTTTTAAGTCATCAGCGTAAAAGGATATTTTGCAATCGTTCAAGAGTAATGGCACGTCATTAATAAAAATTATAAATAAAAGGGGCCCCAATATATTACCTTGAGGAACGCCAGAGGAGACTGTAGTCGTTTTAGAGAGATGTGATGAGAATTTAACTTGTTGTGCACGATCCATCAAGTAAGACCTCAACCACTTCAAAAAAACACCTCTTATACCATAACGCTCCAACTTGAAAAGTAGTAGACCCTGGTCTACAACATCAAAAGCGCTAGAAAAATCAGTGTAGATAGAATCTACTTGAGTTCTGTTACACAATTTTTGCCTAATGAAGGTAGAATATTCCAACAGTTTAGAGACGGTTGACTTACCTTTTAAGAAACCATGTTGACGCGGATGGATAATTGGACTAACGATATCCACTAATATTTCCGCAACCAATTTTTCGAAAATTTTACCAATAGAGGATAAAATGCTTATTCCTCTGTAATTTCGAATGTCTGATCTATCCCCAGACTTAAAAATAGGTATTATATGCGCTGATTTAAAACATAAAGAAAATATTGATTGCTGAAGGGAAGCATTGAATAAGGGTGACAATAGCCGAGATACAGTATGGGCAGTTTTTTTTTTAAAAATTGGGGGAATGAGATCTGGGCCAGCACCTTTATTAGTATTTAGGTCAACCAACGCTGAAGTTATTTGATCAATAGTTAGGACCACATCAGTAAGCTTCTGATCATGAACAGAAATATGAGAAAACCTGCTAGGATCAAACTTGAATGGGTTAGCTAGTTTGGATTTAAAATGATTGGCGAACAAATTTGCAATTATTTTAGGATCGGAAGATGAGCGATCACCGAGATTCATAGAAGCTGGATAGCCACTTGTACCGCGCTTGTCATTAATGTGTTGCCAAAACATTTTAGGACGATCACGAGGTACGTGCTCCTCTTTTGAACAGTTCAATTAATCATAAAGCTATTTCCATTATTTTTAAATTTTACGTTCTAGAAAACAAGTTATCAGTTCTTCATCTTACTTTAACTTTTTAAAGCCGATTTTGATGCATTGAACGATTATTTTCAATCGATTGATTGGTAAAGTATTTTCTTTAATTTAAATTTATCTGACACATTTTCAATTTTTTTATCCAGATTGAAGATGGTTCTTCATCTACGGATGAAGCTTTTTGCACACTACGATATAATACTTTTCTCACCCCTTCCAACCTTTTCGGAATTCTCGAAGTGAGAAATCCATCTAAAATTGCCGAAATTCACAATAAAACTACGAGATACGAACTTGACTTCGAAGAAAAAATTAATGGTTATAGTATCTTCTAGAATCGACCTTCAGACATGAAGATCGAAACCTGCACGGTTTTCGAGAAATAATATTAAAACCGTCGTAATTCACCTTTGAAACAGGGGATACGTTCCTATAGACCAAAAGAATCCAAAAGATAACATGGGATTCTTGTTAATTTTTGGCTGTTGCACTGTGTTATTATATCCAGATTCATTAAAACCTAAGGTGTAGCCTAGTGGATAGCGTGTTGGTCTACAATGCGATGGTCGTGAGTTCAAAACTCGCTCGACGATTAATTCCAAGAAACTACCTGCTTACTTATACCTTAGTGAAAATTCTTAGATAGAGGGTTGTACGAAGGGTTAACAACCTTTTCATAATGGTAAATATAATGTTAAGGAACCTGAAAGTTAGGAAGCCACGGCCTGATTTCGGCTGCAATGCCATTGCAGCAAAAGAAAATTCAGTAGAAGAACTAAAAAAATTTGAGAAAATCATCTCCATGATTTATCGGCTTTTAGTAAAATACTTTTAGATGGTTTCATAAATTTTTGTTTTAAATTTAATTTCTCACTGCAGTGGTAACACTGATCCTAATAGCGCACTCAATTCCATCCATGAAAAATGCGTATTATATTGAGTCAAAAGGTCTCAGAGATAACGTCTTGCCATTTTCAATGCTGAAAAATTCTTATTATTTCCGTAATCATTTGCGAGCGTTATTGTAAGATTATTGCTTGTGCTTGAAAATGCTTGTGAACTTTGTGATACGCGTTTTTCTTCTCATTTTTTGCGTTCATTTTATATCGATGAGCGATGCTCGAAACGTTCTTTTCCAGAAAAAAATTGAGCCTAAAATTGATAAAAGTTCAATTTTCGTTTCAACATCAAAATGCGACCCACATCACATGGACCATGCTGGTAGATGCAGAATAGTAAGTGTGGTATTTATTTGTTAGTTATGTTTTGAATTAAGATCTAAAGTTTTCTGTCTTTTTTTCAGATACGTAAATTCTCAAGATAGATTATTTTATGTCTTGCAGGATAATTTTTATTGTCGACTTAAGTGTTGTAACTATTAATTAAGTTGTAGTGTTGCAGAATGTGTTTATTATAATATGCTCGTAGCTACAAAATAAAGTACCTATAAATGTTTCATGTAATGTTCACCAATATTAGTGCGTATATTTTTTAAGTAAATTGTAAGATATTGTTTACAAATAAATATATATTTTTTTGTTCTTGTTATCTATTAAAGAAATAATTTATGTATTGAATGTAATTTTTCTAAAAATTGGATTTCCTTAGATGTCAGTCTTTCAATTTTCTATTAAGACCACTTACAACAGCTTTCTTCCACAAACCGCGATCCAGAGCATCGGCTTTTAACTGTCGCCAGGACTGGCTTATTTCTCTGGTTTGCTGCTCAACTGCTCGTTTACATGATTACATGGCCGACAATACCGACGTTTTCCTTGTCTGGCGAGGTTTTTTTCTGATTTCCGCAAAGTGCGACCGGTCCACTACCACTTCCGCCTTTGAATCTCAGTTATTATTTTAATCTGTCCAAAGCTGGCCTTTGGAAATCACATATATTCAGTGTATTTCTAAAATGGTTCAGAGGCATTGGCTAACGAAAGTTTGCAGTTTCTTTGTAAGCCGAACGATCACTTTCCATGTTGAATAACCATATAACAACAAGAATATCTCTTAACCTGCAGAAAGGCAAAAAGACCACTGAAGGCCTCATGACCTTTATTTCCAATATTCTTTCCCGCTCCGCCGTCCATACTAGGAATGCTTCCAAGGTAACAAAAATCGTACACCTCTTCCATATCTTGTCGGTTAAGAACAATCGGTGGGCTGTGCTCCAACCCACATGTACTTGGTTTTAGCCACATCTATTTTCAGTACTTCTGGTTTGCATTCCAAATGCAAAGAGCGCACTTTTGATTCTTAGTACCAGCGGTTATGTGCAAGCAAAGACACGACGTCAGCATAATGATGGTGACTTAACATGTTAACACAGCTGAGAGGAAAATTTACCAGATTTTACAGTGTTTCCTTTATTATGCGCGACGTTTCGATCTCTGCTGTGACCTTTATCAAACATATTTTGATAAAGGTCATAGCAGATATCAGAACCAGAACGATGTATATAGGTATTTAGGTAGTAAGAAATTCATCAGGAAAAATTATTAAATAAAACTGGGCGTACGTCAGTTCGGATATATCAATGCCCGTATGCGTAGAAGAATTTGTAGAAAAAACTCTCAAGGACGAAATATTCTCAATCAGTGAAACTAATCCAAAAAGAAGTATCCCATCCAGCTGGAAGAATTTATTTATTTATTTATCATTACAAGATAGCTTACAAAATAATAAATTGCTTAATTTAATTTATTATATAGTTAAATTTACCTTAATTAATTAAACACAATTTAATATAAGTATTTATTTATTTATTGTGATAGGGTTGTTAGCCCTTCACACAACCCTCTATCTACAACTTTTAATTTTCATAGATTGAAGTAACTAAGATATAGCCAAGCAGGTAGTGTGCTAGAATTATACGTCGACCGGGACTTGAACTCACGACCTTCGCATTTATAGACCAGCACGCTACCCACTAGGCTACACCCTAACTAGAATATTTTTATACTCCAGATGAAATCTGAGAGTATATTGTGTTTGCCTTACCGTTTGTAATGCTAGGAAATAATGCTCGCACAAAGTCGCCAAGGGTACAGAAATATCGAAAACCTCGAATCCGAGTGATAGTATGTCCGTCTGTCTGTTCATCTGTCTGTCCATCTGTCTGAAACATAACTCTAGATAGCTTTGACCTATCGTGCTGAAATTTTTCATATGCCATTTTTAACAAAAAAGTAACTTTAATTTCGTGAACGCGCCACATCTCCTCCTCCTTCTACCCCCTCCCATACAAATTTCTCGAAATTTAAGGAAATTGATTTTTCTCCGAAACCATTTTAGCTATTGACGTGAAAATTAGGTCATAGCATAATAATGTGAATATCGTTAGTGTCAAAAAAATCTTGATCCGATCCTCTTACTTCTTCTATCCACTCCCACACAAATGCACAATTTTCAAAAATGCATTAATTCGGCTTTCATTGCAACTAGCAAAGCTAAAAGAACCAATTTTTGCCATAATTAATTTTATTACAATTGCATCCAATTTTGGAAATACTATCAACTTGACCTCAAACTTTCTACCTCCTTCCATAAAAATTTATCGAAAGTTCACAATTCTTGCATACTGCTTATATACGAAAATCACAAACCTCTCCCCTCTACTTTTACTACCTGCCATACAAAAGTCACTAAATTGTTTGCTGGCTATAATTGAAATGACAGGAAAACTAGTTTATTTTTCGTAGTCAGCTTAGTATGTATATTTCTCTTAAATTTATACGAAATGTAGAATATAGAAATTTTATTCATACATTTCAAAAGATTCCCTAGATAAGCTAGAAAGCGTAGATATTAGGATTTTTCTCGTCTTTTAAGTTTCACCCAAGAAACAATAGATATCAGAGAAGTTGGCGTCGTTACATAAAACTGTTAAATTTGGATGTCCATGGTCTGTCTGTCTTGAGAATACGTTAAACCAGAAAGTATAAAAATTGTAAACGTTATTTTTGTCTAAGAAGTAAAATGAAGTTCGTGATCAACCAAAATCGTTTCATTTCTACTAACCCCTCCCAAACGAAATGACATAAGTTCAGGACATTATAATAACTCGACTTTCTTGGACTGCTGATTAAAAATTTCAAACTTGTTATTCTCATGATAATTATACACTCATAGTCAAAAAGGTCGTAGGTTCGATTCCCTCACCAGGCAGTAGGTTTTTTTAAGCACGAATTTTACTTTATTATTCTAATAACAAAGAATTGTGATCGACACAAAAAAAAAAACATAACAGGGCTACGATTGCGCGTAAAGCGCAATCTTACGATACTCTAGATGAAATAGAATTTTTTGTGATCCCAAGAAATTTCGCATGGGAAGTATTAGAAGGGATGACAGCATTGAACTAATTTTTCCCCATCATGCTAAAGTAGCTATAAAAATGTTTTGTGCAAAATGCTTACTCCAAAAATTGAATGGGAACTGAAAAAATTAGTGAGTTAGATTTAGTGAAAATGTGCAGTTTGTATGGGAGGTGGTAGAAAGAGTGGGGCGATTAAAGTGATTTTTTTCAGAAATAACTATGAATATTGTAAAATTGACATCCCTGAAATTTCAGACTAGTGCCATTTATACTTTTCAAGAAAATCGAAGTTGCGAAACTGTGTCATATAGTGTGGGAGGGGGTAGAAGCAGTAAAGCTAATCAGTAAATTTTTTCTGATCTTTGTGATAACACTAATTAAGTATTTATTACAAAATGTGAGCTCGATAAATGTTATATATTCTGAGAAAATCGACTTAGAGCATTTCATGAAAAAGTGTAGTTTGTATGGGAGAGGGTGGAAGGAGAGGGAGGACGCAAATAATTTTTCTACTTTAGATTGGAATTATTATGAAAGTAATATATCCCAAAATTCAGACTAATAGCTTTTATACTTTTCGAGTAAATCCATTTAATGTCAAATTGCGAAATTATGTCATTTTGTATGGGAGGGGGTAGTAGGGGTGAAGCTAATCGTCTATTTTTTTTGGCCTTACTAACAATTTTATATAAATATTTACTGCAAAATTTCAGCCCGATAAATTTTATAAGCACTGAGTAATTTGGCTTAGAGTAATTCATGAAAAAGTGCATTTTGTATGGGAGGTGGTAGAAAGAGGGGGAGGACATGCATAATTTTTATACTGTAGATTGAAATTATTATGGAAGTAATATATTCCAAAATTCAGACTAATAGCTTTTATACTTTTCGAGTACATCCATTTATTGTGAAATTGCGAAATCGTGTCATTTTGTATGGGAGGGGGTAGAAGGGGTGAAGCTAATCGTCCAATTTTTTTTTTGACTTACTAACAATTTTAAATGAACATTTGGTGCACAATTTCAGCCCGCTAAATTTTATAAGCACTGAGTAATTTGGCTTAGAGTAATTCATGAAAAAGTGCATTTTGTATTGGAGGTGGTAGAAGGAGGGGGAGACACGCATCATTTTTATACAGTAGATTGATATTATCATAAGAGAAATATATTCCAAATTTCAGGCTAATAGCTTTTATACGTTTTGAACAAATCCGTTTATTGTCAAATTGCGCAATTGTGTCATTTTGTATGGGAGGGGGTAGAAGGGGTGGAGCGATTTGGCTCGTTCACGAACTTGACCTTAATTTTTTGTTAAAAACGACATATACAAAATTTGAACTTTCTAGCTCAACGCGTTCTCAAGCTAGAGAGGACACGGACGGACAGACGGACAGACGGACAGACAGACAGACGGACAGACAGACGGACGGACGGACGGACGGACATCCGGTTTTGAGATTTTTGAGTGATTATATGAGCTTCTGTATCATTCATTTTTTTCTCCGAGCCTTATTTCTTGGCGTTACAAACTTTGTGGCAAACTTATAATACTCTCAAATTTCATCTAGAGTATAATTACTACCCTTAAATTTTGTTTTTTCCCGTTTCATGACTAATTAGTCTAAAACTGCAAAAATTTTTTTTTACGTACGCTGTATGTCGTCCGTCGTACGCCGGGGGAGGCGGGAGGGAAAGAGTCAAAAACTACACTTGCTAATATTTCCACCAGGAATGCAAATAGGAAGCTGAAAATCAGCAGAGATATAGAGAGGGTTGTGGAACAAATTTAAAAATAATTTAATTTTTTTATCCATTGGCGTCCGAAAAGGGGGGAGGGGCTGCAAACTAATTGTCGGCCGAATTGTTTTTTCAAATGATTATATCTTTGAAATTACTTATCAAAAAAATTTATATTTTGGGACCGTTAAGGCGGCATATAGCTCCACTAGAATCAGCTTAGAGAGAGGCTAACTACTGCAAGGGGAAGGGTCAGGGGAAGTTCAAAGAAAAACACTTAAAAATGAATATATCAACTCTCTCTTAAGCTATGTAATTGAAACTTAAAACATATATCAATCTATACTAGCGAAATACGAAAAAAATATAACCTGTGGAAATAAAAGTAGTGGGGGAAAATGGGAAGCATTTTTAAAAATGGCGCACTTTTCTCTTTTATCTCAAAATTGAGTACAGATATTAAATTGAAAATATTTCAGATTGTAGAACTAAATAATTATTAATTATTATTATATGATACTACCGATGAAATCGAAATTTTTGTAATTTTAAGAATTTTTGTGTGGGGAGTGATAGAAGGGATGACAGTACTAAATTAATTTTTTTCACACCATGCTAGAGTAGCTATAAAAATATTTTGCACCAAACTTAAGCTTGAAAAACTGAATAGGTAACTTGAGAAACTTAGTGCATTGGATTTAGTGAAATTGTGCAATTTGTATGGGAGGTGGTAGAAGGAGTGGGTTGTTTTTGTTAATTTTTCTAGATACAACTATAATCACCATGTAATTAATATCATTTAAATTTCAGATCAGTTAGATTCACACTTTTCAAGAAAATCGAGTTTTTGCAAAGTCGTGAAATTGAGTCATATTGTAAGGGAGGGGGTAGAAGGAGTGGAGCTAATCGGTTAATTTTTCCCGATAATAATAATTATGCATATTAAAGATTTAGTACAAAATTTTAGCTCGATCAAAGCTATATGTACTGAGAAAATTGGTTTAGAATATTTCATGAAAAAGTGCAGTTTGTATAGGAGGTGGTGCAAGGAGTGGAGGGTTCTTAGTTATTTTTTGAAAAGCAACTACAATTATCATTCAATTGATATATTTTATATTTCAGAACAGTAACATTCACACTTTTCAAGAAAATCGATTTGTGTCAGATTGTATGGGAGGGGGTAGAAGGAGTAAAGCTACTTGGATATTTTTTTCCTGACATTAATAACAATGCTAATTAAGGATTTAATACAAAATCTTAGCTCGATGAAAGTTATACGTACTGAGAAAATTGGAGTATAGTATTTCATGAAAAAGTTTAGTTTGTATGGGAGGCGGTGGAAGGAGTTGGAGGATTTAAACTATTTATATACTTAGAGATTGCAATTATTATAGTAGAAATAATATATTTTAAATTTCAAATTAATAGCTTTCATAGTTTCCATGAAAATTTGATTATTATAAGTTTTTGAAAATGAGTCACTTTGTATGGGAGGGGGTAGAAGGCGTGAGGAGAGAAAAAAAAAACCTAAAGCAGATTACTTCCCAAGGCAGATTTAATAATCGTGAAAGTTTCATTGCAAATGGTGCTGCCGTTTTTGCGTGAAAGCCGGAAAGACAGACAGACAGAGAAATTTTTTTAAAAACGTTTGATTCTACTTAGTTATTGCTAAAATGAAGCAAACAACTTATTTATAGCCATTTATAAACAAATAACAGACAGACACTACAATTATATTTATATAGATAGATAGATATACATAGAAAAAAAAATTTGTTCCACAATTGTTATAAACCGACCCCCCGGTCTAACGTGTTCAAGGTGTTTGATGTGCATTGAAAAAAACACATAAACTGAAAATTTTTGAATGAAATTTTAAGGTAGGAACGTGAAAATTTGCAAAACGTATTTACAAAAATCTTTAAATATATGAAATATTAACTGGTCGAATATCTTTAAAACTTCTACCCCCTCCCATACAAAATTATTTTTTCGACCATTTTCAAGAAATCAATTATCACCTATTAAATGCTATCAATTTAAAATTTTGCAAAAGAACTTCTAAAAGTAGTTCAAACAAAATTGCATCAAAAGTTTTAAAATCGCGCATTCCCTTCTACCACCTCCCATTCAAAAGTATGATTTCGACCAATTTCATTAAATCAACTATTAACAAACAAATTAAAAGCTACGAAATTGAAATTTTGTACGAGCACCTTACAAGAGAAATGAAATAAGACTGCATCACAAATTTTATGATTCCCTTACCCCCTCCCATACAAATGTTCGGTTTCATGAATGTAAAATACAGCGAATTTTATGAAAATTCTATGCAACTTCGTCTATGAAACACATTCTACACAGAGAATATTGTACGTGATTCAAGCAATCAATTAATAAGCTATTAACATCCACCCACCCTTACTATTTCCCCTCCCGCTCCCTTATAAAAACCCAAACTTGCATAAACGAATGAAATATTGTTAAATTAATAACAGCCCTGCCCAAGAATTGTCTTTCATTTAGTCTCCAAAATCACTCCAACCTGCATATTGACTTTTCATTCATCCGCAACTATTCCGTAAAATAATAAAGTTTCGGTCGACTTGTTGGCAGTTTATTTCAGTTGCTACTGGCAAAAAAAAAATTATTCAAAATAAAATGGACAAATGATGTAAAAGTGAAACAGTTCGGCTTCTAGAAGGTCTATGTATTTAATAGATGGTTTCTGTTCGCTTTCTATCATTCAGTCCCCCCTAAACGTCTGGGAATATTTGTCAGTAGCAGCCAGCACATCTGAAAATATACCAACTTCACCACTCGTTACGATCATTCTCAATCGCCTTCCCCAACCTTCTCAATCCCATTCCATTTTTGATTAAAATAAAAATATTTTCGAACTACTATGAAAATGTACTTTATTTATATGAAGTACGTTTTTATTAATTGTGTGTTATGTTATGAGTTTTTTTAAAGTTCCTAAACGCTTTTTTCAATACTTTATTAGATGTATTGAAACGTTCCATTGGAGATACAATTCTGAATCCTACTTGAACGGAACTTGGACCAAAATCAAACAACTAAAACTCACCAAATCGAATTTCTATAGAAAAGATAGATTATACTCGTACATAAGAGTAATACGAGTATAACCTATTATCTATTTATAAATAATGTCCTCATAAAAATAAAAGTATTCCGGAGAAATAGATAAAGCTATTAATTGAAAAATCGTTCGTTTCTACATATTAAACGTAAAATGCCTCACCAATGAAAAAACTAAATTCTTGATATTTCACTTAATCAATTTATTTCGAATCTTAGCCTTTTCTGCATTTACCGGTATGATCTACAAATAATCCGTCATTACATTTTATTGGTGAACGGATAGCGGAGAGGGGAGTGATGCTACCAGCTGGTTGTTCTGACTTAAACTGATAGATCACTGAATCCTCGGTTGCTGTTATTGTGCCTGTTTTTGTTGAGGTTAAAGTTGAGTCATTAGAACTAGCAAACTCGCTTGGATCGTCGTTTATTATCGCTGATATCTTACTCTTGAGATAATCGTAACCATTCTGAACAGATTCTTTCATCTTTTTCACTCCGCGCTGAATACTGCTACCGATATTACGAAATATATCCCTGACCGTTTCGTTACTATCTTTTGATTCTTCCGAACTAACTGGTGCTGCACTAATTATAGAAAACAACAACACTGAAGCAATTAAAAAATAATTGAAACCACCACGAGCCATTTCTCTTTGTCTAATTGTTAACTTCTTGAATAGCGTACATGGACAGGTATCAATCGATCGTTTTCATCGCTGGCTTATAAATAAGAAGTTGTTAGTTTTACACATACACGAGCTGTAAATAATTACATACACATACATACATACATTACCGGCATGACAAATTATTATTAATTTAAAAATAATTAAAAAAAAAATTAACTTCCGGTAATGTTCAGCATATTAGCGTTTAACTAAGCACCATCCTTCCATGGTAGAAATGGTACTCCGACTTTGTCGGAGCATTGTTGGTCGTTCGTGGCCTAACCAGCGTAGTTGTTTTTTTTAAAGGTCCGCGACGTTGTTCAATTATTTTGCTGTCTCCAGACACAATCGACGTTAATTGGGCCAAAGACCTCACGTAGAATCTTCCTTTCAAAAGACTCTATCTGATTCTCATCATAGCTGAATATGCACCAAATATCAGCGATGGTATGATGAGCGTTCTCTATGGCGTAAACTTTGTCCTTCTTGCCAGCGTTTTTGACCACATGTGCCTGCCTAACCCAAAATAACACCGGTTAGCACGCACTATTCTATTCTACGCTTGGATTCCATCCATTTCATTTGAAAACCGAGATATATGATTTTTTTCAACTGTCTTATCCAAAATAACACCGGTTAGCACGCTTGAACTCCAGACTAGGTTTGTCAAATGAACTCTAAAGGCAGCATTAGCGTTCATTTGATAACAGAGGTATACGAATCCTTTTACCACCTCCAAGATGTAGTCGCCAATGCTGGGATTTGGGCGGAGGGTAGCGTTGTTCGATGCCACCACGTTCTTCTTATTGATCTGTAAACCTAACATGCTTGTGCTTTCTTTAATGGGAATGAAGGTTACACAGACATCCCTTTGGATTCTACCGCCAACATCTAGGTCGTCGGCATTGCCAGGAAGCTGGGTTGAATTATTATTTAAATATTAATTTTATATTTCTTATGCATTATAGATGTGTATATTCCACGAACTTCTTAGAAAAATGGTTCAACCTAGGAAGCACGAAATAGATATGGATGAGTTGCAAGTCGAACTCAAAACTGTTGGAGTCTACTGCCGCGAATTGAAAAATTGTCTTCTTAAATAGAAGCATTATGGCAAGCAATTCTGCTTTACTTTGACGGAAGATCAGTCAAAATATCCAACCAGCGTAAAATTAATGGGTATTATAGTCTACTGGAAGACTTACACGAAACGTCAAAACCAGGTTCCACAATGTCGAAACAATCAGCTGTACGGGCAAGGCTCCGCGAATCGCTAACTAAGTGCCTTAGCGAAAGATCTCACAAACGCACTGATTGCCCTTCATCAGGTTTGGGCAGTATCAGTTAAGCGCTGCTCACCTAAAATGCACTAAGCGTACCGAATATTATCAAATTCGGAGTCTAAATAAACTGAACAGAGGGAAAACTAAGAAATCGACGGTCCAAGAGTTTAATCGCACCTTTAAGAATTTCATCTTATCTCGTAGGGAAGCAGCACCATCAAAAATCAAACCAGTAACTAGCTCTGTTAGTAAAACTAACCCTACCATTGCATATAGAAATAGTTTAATGGATCACAGCGAGCTATCTGAACTACTGATTACTACCAATATACTTATCCCACTTTCTAACAAATTAATTATAAATCTGTTAAAATGTGCATCTAAGGAAGACCAATTTAATGTTATTGTCGAATCAGCTGCCCCTCTTTTTCCAACACCTCTTCTTAATATCTTAGGAAAACCAATTCATTGCTCAAAATCTGTCAAATATCTTGGTCTTAACCTTGATTCAAAATTTACCTTCCAAACACATATTGACCAGACAGTTTCAATAATATTTAAAAACATCAGATAGCGCTATCTCCTAATCAACAGGAAATCACAATTATCCAAGGAAAATGTGTTCCTTTTGTATAAATCAGCATTCTTACCCATGTTATCCTATGTTGGGCACATCGGGATCGTCTGCCCAACTGTTCATCGCAAAAAACTACAAACAATAATAAAAAAAAATTTCTAAAGATCATATCATAAGATCATGTCAATCTAGAATGTAGCCTACTGGGTAGCACATAGGTCTGCAACGCGAAGATCGCGAGATCAAATCCCGATAGATGCATATTTTCAGCACATTGCCTGCTTGGGTATACCTATATGGTCTACTTCAATCTGCGAAAATGAAAATTCGTAGATAGAGGGTTTCGTGTTGGGCTAACTCTTCCACAATAAATAATGGAAAAAAATTTTAAGGAACCTAAAGGTCAGGAAGCCATGACTCAATTTAGCCTGTGCTGCTGCTAAATTAGGCATGTTTCAACAAGTCTTTTCCATGAAAATGCTAACATCAAACTGTTAAACGACTACATAACCCAAGTTACGGATAAATTAAAAAAAGGTGCCCAAATTGCGATATCCATTCACTACCTTCTTTCTATATAGACCTAAGCCGCAAAGACATCAGGTCTGATCTCTATATAGTTTGAAATCAATATGATAAATATATATATCTATCTACCTATCAAACTGCAAAATCTCACTAAAACGAATTTCAATGGAAATTATAGGCAACTTGTTACCTATTTCTAAATAATGTATCCTTAAAAAAGAAGAATCTGCTAAAGCTAATAATTGAAAATCATTCGTTCCTGTTCGACGTAAAATGCCCCATCAACAATTACTTGAAAACGACATTTTTGAGAAACAACAAACATTTAAATTATCAGGGTTGAAACCAGATGTGAAATAATCTTTACTCGCGATCGTCATACTCTCATCATACAAACTTTTCTATGAAAATTAACTCAAAAAATAATTTCTTGATATTTCACTTAATCACTTTATTTCAAAATGGATATAAAAGTTTGTCTACAAATAACTTTTTTTAACCTGTTCTACACTTGTTGGCATGATCTGGTAGTTGTCCATCGGGACATTTCAGCGGTGAATCGAAAAGGAATCGATCGTCAATATCGAGAGTAGTCTTTGCATCGGCAGCTAGTGTTGGCTTAAGCTGATCGATCTCTGAAGCCTTGGTTGCTATTATTGTGGTTGTTGTTGTTGAAGTTGAAGTTGAGTTATTGGAACTAGTAGACTCGCTTGAATCGTCTTCTCCAATTGCTGATACCTTACTCTTGACATAATCGTAGCCTTTCTGAACAGATTCTTCCACCTTTTTCACGCCGCGCTGAATACTGCTACCGACACTACGTAATATATCACCGAACGTACTAGTTGTTTCGTCACTATCTTTTGATTCTTCTGAACTGGCTGGTGCTGCACTAATTATAGAAAACAACAACACTGAAGCAATTAAAAAATAATTGAAACCACTACACGCCATTTCTCTTTGTCTAATCGTTAACTTCTAGAATAGTGTACTTGAGTAGATATCACTCGATCGCTATCGTTTTTAACACTGAGAGATGTCGTGGTCTCTAAATAACTTGTTGCATAAGATGCTAGTTATAATAACCTGTTTCCCACACACACGAGTTGTAAATAATTATTTTCATAAAATATTATTATTAATTTTTTTTTTTGGAAGAATGAATTGAACTTTTTCACTTTTTTCATGAGAGATGATAAGTATGACTGCTTTTTTATTTTTTTATTATCACAATCGATTTTACTATCAAGTCGGGTTATTTTTTCACTCTCTGAATCGACTGAGATGGAAAAATTAAAAGTCGAAAAATACGCACTGGCCGAATATTTTATAAACAAACATTACGGAGGTCATAGCAGTTTATTTGTATGCATAATATCAACCTGATCGTAAATGATATTCTTGAAGGTGTTACGTAAATGTTGATTTTGAGTCATGTCTAGGTACATGAGCAATTGGAATGACTAAAAACTTTTCAACAAAGTTACTCGAATGAATTGCTATGACCGGTTTAGTATTAAGTCTCTTCTATACCTGTCCTCTTCTTTTGAGTTTTTTGCTCAATTTTACACTAGTAAAGTTGAAATGTGCAATTGTGGCTAATGCAGTATTTTCATACTGACTGTTTTAAAACAATGTAATAATTCATAAATTTTAATAAACAAACGTAACAACATAAAGCCCAATCATATGATACTCTACAAGAAAAGGGAAGGAGTTTAATGTACCGGAAAATATGTCATCTAAAATTCTTTTGAATAGTGAATTTTGACTTTTGTATGGGAGGTTGCAGAAAAAGAGGGGAGGTTTATAATTTTAGTATATATAACACCGAACGTGACATGCAAATGTTTCATGCTGAATTTAAAGTTTGTAGTTTTAATTATTTTCAAAGAAATTGGATATTATTTTTCTAAAATTAGGGCATTTGTATGGGAGGTGGAGGAGGGTGCTTACCAACATCCTATTTCAAATTCGATAGCTCTAATATGTTCGGAGGAAAAATGCTTTTTTCAATTTATAATTTAGAAATTTATATGAGAGGGGGTAGAAGGAGTGAAGCGAAGCTGAACATTTTTTTAGCATTTGTTGCGATTATTACGAAACAAATTCTGGCAAAATTTTGAGTTTGTACTTTTTCTAGTTTTAATGGAAATCCATAAAATGCATTTACCAAAATTATACATGTGTATGGGAGGGGGAAGAAGGAGTAAACAAAAACAAAATTTTTCGCCGTCAATGATTTTTATTATTATAAGGTGCCGATATTATTGTAAAGAATGTCCCATTAAGTTCGCCTATTATAATTTGAAAAAAAGATCCTGTGGTTTTTTGAAAAGCTCTTAATGTTTTTATTTTGATAAAGAGTGTAGACTCGAAAGTTATGCACGCAATACAAGATTAGATGAACGCTGCACGACCGACATAAAAAAATGGTACCAAATTCAAAATAGGCGGTCCTGATAGGTTTTCCATTAAGGTAATAAGGGATATCCTAGCACTTGGCGAATGTAAGGTGATACCGGGAAGTGAACAGTTTTATTCTGTTCCCGGATATCACCTTGTCCCAGTTTTTTTCGCCAACGGGGTGTCGCACTTCACATCCGTGATGATGTGTCTTTCCAATTTGTTCCCTATTTGGGGAGCTGCTCCAACCCAGAATTTAACTACATCTGGGTAAAATTATTAATCCAAAGACATGTGTATAGAAGCCCAGCAATGACTGCAGCGAATTTTTCATTGAAGCTGGATGGATTATCTGAATCTATTCAATCAATATCAATATACACTGCAAATCCTGACGCTGAAATCGTTATCGCGGGCGATTTCAATGTTCATAACATTGCCTGGCTTAAACACTCCTCTACCATGGACCAGGACCTTTTTCTCACCAGCCAGAATCAGAAATATTCTGTCTCTGTTATATCCCCATCGCCAATTGGAAATACGGATCATTTCTTGATTCGTGTACAATTTCCAGTTGCAGCACTAACACCGCTGACAATCAAGGCACCCCGAAGAAATATTTGGCATTTCAAAAGAGCCAATTGGGAGGCGCTAAATGACTTCTTCAATGCCTTTAATTGGAAATTGTGCTTTGATTCCAATGACTGCGATGAAGCTTGTAGACTTGTCACCGAGATTATTCTGAAAGGTATGAAGCTCTACATACCTTCCAGTCATAAAAGAGTCAGACCGTCGAAGGACTCTTGGTTCAACAAAGAATGTCTCGATGCAATTCAGGCCAAGAAACAAGCATTTCAAACCTTTAAAGGCAACAAAACACCTGCCAACAGAGAACTTTTCAATTCATCAAGAAATGCCTGCAAATCCATACTCAAGCGTGCTAAATTTGAGCATGACCAAAAACTTCGACGGAAGATCCTTCAGTGCCATAAAGGCTCAAGATCTTACTGGTCATTCGTCAAAACGGTCAACAACAATTTCATTTCTTCTTTAATACCACCTCTTGTTGATGGCGACCGTACCGTGATTGATCCTGTCGAAAAAGCTAATTTACTAGCAGCAAGTTTCGCGAGAAACTCCCGACTTCCACCTTCAAATCAATCGCCTCCCTCTCTAAATGATTCTGGTTTATCGCTGCCCCAGACTACATTTTCGCACGAGACTTATTTCTAGGATCCTTCAAGAGCTCAATATCCACAAATCTGCTGGTCCAGACGGTATTCCCCCATTACCCTTAAAAAGTGTTCCTTCTTTAGCTAAACCGCTTCGCAATCTTTTCTACCTTTCCTATTCTTCTGGGTGCTTTCCCCGTATGTGGAAAGTTGCGAATGTTCAGCCAATTCCCAAGAAAGGAAGCAAAGCAAACCCCGCCAACTACCGCCCTATAGCCATTACTTCAGTGCTTTCGAAAGTAATGGAAACTGCTGTCAATCGCAAAATCGTACAATATCTTGAGGACAACCATCTAATCCATGATCGTCAGTATGGGTTACGTTCTGGAAGGTCGACGGGAGATCTTTTGGTCTACTTGACAGAACGTTGGAACTCGTGCATACATAAGCGAAGGTCAAGTTCTTGCACTTGACATTGCAAAAGCTTTTGACAGAGTTTGGCACAAATGTCTCATAGTTAAGCTTAGGGCCATAGGTCTTAATGCTACCCTTGTTCAATGGATTGAGAGTTTTCTGTCTGAACGCACTATACGCACTAGATGGCGTTACTTCTTCCTCCTTCCCAATAGATTCCGGCGTCCCTCAAGGCTCTGTTTTATCTCCAACTCTTTTCTTAGTTTTCATCAATGACCTTCTGTCATCTACTCTTAATCCAATCCATAGTTTTGCAGATGACAGTACTTTAGATAACACCTATGAATTTAACTCTGCTGCGGAATCAAACAAGCATTCTAGTGCTTCCAATCGCAAGGAGTTAATTGGTTCACTTAACTCAGATCTCAACTTAATCCTGGAATGGGGCAGGAGAAATAGAGTAGAGTTCAACGCTTCCAAAACACAGGCCTGTTATCTATCCCTTAAGCATGATGTTCCAGTACTATCTAACAATGTGGCTTTTGGTGGCACACAACTCTGCACTTCAGATAATTTCGCTCTTCTAGGCGTTAAAATTAATGACCACCTGAATTGAGCACAGCATATTTTTGATGTTGCTCTCGACGCCTCTAAACGTTTAGGTGTTCTTCGAAAGTGCAAAAAATATTTCACGCCGACCGACCTTGCAACCATCTATAAGGCATACATTAGACCACGTTTAGAGTACAACTCGCATGTTTGGGCTGGGGCACCCAAAACACACCTCGCGTTACTCGATCGTATTCAAAAACATGCGTTCCGACTGATTGGAGACGAGACCATCACGTCTTCTATCGATCCTCTCGAGCATCGCAGAAATGTCGGAGTACTCAGTATTTACTATCGCTACTTCCATGGTAAATGCAGTGCGGAGCTAAGCACACTCATCCCTTCACTCCATACTTTTCCCCGGGATACTCGTCAAGCTGAACGCGCGCACGAGTACACCGTTAAACTATTGCCTTCTCGTACAGTGAAATTTAGGCAGCCATTCATTTCTCGAACGTCAAGACTTTGGAACACATTACCAGCCAAAGTGTTTCCTAGCAGGTACAGCCTCCAGTGCTTCAAGGGCAATGTCCACCGTCACTTTCGTCTCTCTCCATTTTTTTGTTAGCCTGTTTTTATTAACTTTTCAATTGTTTTTCTTTTTTTTGTCCAATACCTACACTGACATAACTGTGCAAAGCATTATGGGGTGACCCCCTAAGCTATGTTCGGTACCATAAAAAAAAAATACATCCTTCACGGCTGCATTTTCAGGAAACTTAAAACCAAATGTCACCCTGTTCACTTGAGAAGGGAACTAAAAGGTTTACATTTTCCATCCAATGTTTTACCTCTTTAAACGGTTTAACACAGCTGGTAGATGAGCCCACTCGTTTACCAGAAATTGTAAGATATTTTTCCTACCTTCTTGACCTTTTTCTCACCAGCCAGCCAGAGAAATATTCTGTCCATGTCATATCACTATCATCAGTCGGAAATATGGATCATTTTTTGATTCGTGTACAATTCCCAGTTGCATCACAGACGCCGCTGACAACCAAGGTACCCCGAAGAAATATTTGGCATTTCAAAAAAACCAATTGAGAAGCGCTTCATGACTTCTTCAATTGAAAATTGTGCTTTGATTCCTATGACTGCGTTAAAGCTTGTAGACATGTCACCGAGATTATCCTGAAAGGTATAAAGCTCTATATACCTAAAAGAGTCAGGCCGTCAATGGACTTCTGGTTCAACAAAAAATGTCTCGATGCAATTAAGACCAAGAAACAAGCATTTCAAACCCTTAAAGGCAATAGAAGCCTGCCAACAGAGAACTCTTCAATGTATCACGAAATGCCTGCAACCCAAACTCAACTGTGTTAAATTTGAGCATGACCGAAAACTTCGACGGAATATTGCTCCACCCCCCCCCCCTCCCTCCTCCCATTTACACTTAGAACGTGCTCCTCTTCTTTAGCTAAACCTCTTCGCAATCGTTTCTATCTTTCATACTCTTCTGGGTGCTCTCCACGTATATAGAAAGTTGTAAATGTTCAGCCAATTCCCAAGAAAGGAAGCAAAGTGAACCCGCCAATTATCGGCCGGTAGCCTTTAGTTCAGTCAATCAATCACAAAATCTTTCACTATTTCGAGGATAAATTGCTTATCCACGATCATCAATACGGTTTCCATTCTGGAAGGTTGACGGGAGATATTTTATCACAGAACGTTGAAACTCATGCTAACATATATACAGCGAAGGTCAAGTTCTCGCACATGACATTGCAAAAGCTTTTGACAGAGTTTGGCATGAATGTCTCATAGTTGAACTTATGTCTTAGTACTAACCTTGTTCAATGGATTGAGAGTTTTCTTCCTGAACGCACTACGAGTATTATTAGATGGCGTTACTTCTTCTTTTTCTTTCGCAGTAGATTTCGGTGTTCCTCAAGGCTCTGTTTTATCTCTAACTCTTTTCTTAGTTTTCATCAAAGACCTTCTGTCGTCCACTCTCAATCCAATTCATAATTTTGCGGATGACAGTACTCTAGATAACACCTATGAATTTAGCTCTACTGCGGAATCATACAAGCATTCAATTGCTTCCAATCACATCTTCGACGCCACTAAACGTCTAGGTGTTCTCTGAAAATGCAAAAAGTATTTCACGCCGAACGACCTCGCAACATAAATAGACCACGTTTAGAGTACAATTCGTATGTTTGGGCTGGAGCACCCAAACCGCACCTCGCGTTGCTTGATAGTATTCAAAAACATGCATTCCGACTGATTGAAAATGAGACCATCACGTCTTCTATCGATTCTTTCGAGCATCGCAGAAATGTCAGAGTACTAAGCATTTACTATCGCTGCTTTCATGGCAAATACAGTGCGGAACTAGGCACACTCATTCCTCCAGTCTATGAATTGCTCCGAGATACTTGTCAAGCTGAACGCGCACACGAGTACACCATTAAACCCTTGCCTTCTCGTGTAGTGAAATTTAGGCAGTCATTCATTTCCCATTTAGCTAGGGTATAGCTTAGTGAGTAGTGTGTTGGTCTTGTAATGCGAAGGTCGTGAGTTCAAATCCCGGTCGACGCAATATATAATTCCAGCATATTGCCTGCTTGGATATACTTTGGTCACCTCAATCTACGAAAACGAAAATTCGTAGAAAGAGGGTTGTGCGAAGGGGTAACAACCCTCCACAATCAGTAATGAAAAATGTTAAGGAACCTGAATATCAGGAGGCCAAGGTCCGATTTGGGCTGTAGCACCATTGTAGAGAGTATTCATTTCCCGAACATCAAGACTGCACAACCT
This sequence comes from Chorisops tibialis, assembly GCA_963669355.1. Lineage (NCBI taxonomy): Eukaryota > Metazoa > Arthropoda > Insecta > Diptera > Stratiomyidae > Chorisops > Chorisops tibialis. The sequence goes on from OY770264.1 coordinate 22,274,080, forward strand.
CCAGTGCTTCAAAAGCAATGTACACCGTCACTTTAGTCTTTCTCCACTCAAATTAAATTGACACAACTTTAGTTTTTTTTTCTCCATTTTCCATACCCACACAGCTGTGCATTGCACGATAGTGTGACCCTAAGTTGTGTTCGCTTTCTTTAAAACAAAAAAAAACAAAAAGATAATAGTAGTCTACTGTATAAATATTCTTAAAATTCTCCTCTTTTTCGACCTAATGAGGTGATTACTCCAGAAATGGTGAAAAAAATTCACAAACTGGTATTGAATGACTGTCGACTGAAAGTGCGCGAGCTAGCAGACATGGTAGATATTTCAAAAAGTGCTGCATATCATATGATAAAGCTGAAAGATGGGTACAGCGATTACTAACAATAAATTAAAAACATAACTGGACTACAATTGAGAGTAAGGCCCAATCCAGCGATAATCTAGATTTAAGAAATTTGGTATGGAGAGTGGAAGAAAGTGTGATGGTATTGAACCAATTTTTTTACATCATGCTAGAGTTACTATCAAAATGTTTTACACAAAATTTAAGCTTCGAAAATGTAATAGGTACTGAGAAAATTAGTGTATTAGATTTATCGAAATTGTGCAGTTTGTATGGGAGGAGGAAGAAGGAGTAGGACTTCTTAATGGGTTTTTCAGAAATGACTTTAATCATCATACATTTGACTTGATTTAAATTGCAGATAAATAGCATTCATATTTTTCAGGAAAATCATCTTTTTGTAAAGTTGTGAAATTGTGTCATATTGTATGGAAAGGGGTTAATGGAGTGAAGCTAATCGTCTATTTTTTTCGGTCTAACTAATAGTTCTAAATCAATATTTAGTGTATAATTTCAGCTCGATAAATTTTATGCGTACTGTGCACAATATGAGTGCCGCGATTACTGACTAAGAATCAAAAACAGCGTCATGAAGATATTTCAGTCAAGTGTTTTGCGAAGTTTCACAGTAATAAAGCCAAGGTTTACGTTGATTCATAACCATGGATGAAACATGGGTCCATCAATTAACAAAAAAGAAGAAGCAACAGTCAAACCGATGTACTGAAAAGGGAGAATCCGCACCAAAGTAAGCGAAGACAGTTCCACGCGCAGGCAAGGACAATGCATTAGTATTTTGAGATGCGCGTGGAATAATTTTCATTGATTATCTTCAGAAAGGAAAAACTATCAACGACGAGTATTATGCGAATTTATTGTAGCATATGAGAGATCAAATCGACGCACCCTAATCGCCAGATTTAGCTCCTTCGGGCAAAAAAAAGATATTTTTTCTAACAATTTTGTATTTCGTTTGTAAGATTCGGTACTTCTGGCACTGCTCTCGTTACCTATTACCTATTTCTAAATAATATTCCCCTAAAAATAGAAGAGTTCAGGAAATTCAATAAAGCTATTTGTTGAAAAATCGTACGATCCTGTTTATCATAAAATGTCCCATCGATGACCACTTGAATTCGAGATTTATGACAGAAAACAAACATTAAAATTGTCAGGGTAGGAACCATATTTCACACAATTACTCGCGATCTTTATTCTCTAAGATTTCATCCAAAATGTTATATGAAAATTAACTCAAAAGCTAATTTCTTGATATTTAAATCAATCGCTTTATTTTAAACCTTACAAATTTCTATTCTTCCCGGTGTACTCTACATTCTCCACCACCACATTTTACTGGTTTACGATGGATATAGACGAGAGGAATGGTTCTATGGGCTGCTAGGGAAAACTTAGGCTGATCGATCTCACTCTTAGCTATTGCTGCACCAATTATAGAAAACAACAACACTGAAGCAATTAAAAAGTATTTGAAACCGCTGCGCGCCATTTCTCTTTGTCTAATTGTTAACTTCTTGAATAGCGTACATGGACAGGTGTCAATCGATCGTTTTCACTGCTGGCTTATAAATAGTAAGTTGTTAGTTTCACACATACACGAGCTGGAAATAATTACATACACATACATACAAACATTACCGGCATGACAAATTATTATTAATTTAAAAATAATTAAAAAAAATTAACTTCCGGTAATGTTCAGCATAATAACGTCTGACTGTTCATCATCTTTCCATCGAAGAAATGGCTTTCCACGTTTGCTTTTGCCCTCTGGGTTGGATTTGAGAACCGAGTTTGCTGGAGCGTCGTTGGTCATTCTTACAAAGTGTCCTAATCAGCGTTGTCGTTGGATTTTAACTTTTCTTAAAAAGGTCAGCAAATTTGTACAGCTCATGCTGCTCGCGATTATATGGCTGTCTCTAGACACCATCGAAGTTAATTGGATCAAAGATCTCACGAGAAATCTTCCTTTCAAAAGAGCCTATCCGATTTTTATCAAATTTTAATATGGTCAAGGACCCTGTACTGGTACAATAAGCGTTCTATATAGCATAAACTTTGTCCTTCTTCTCAGCGTTTCAATCGCACGTTCCTGACTTCTAGCTTTAAAACAGACAAGGGTCTTACACAAGAGGACGGCCTCGTACCAATGCTTTTCAACTTGATACTCGAAAATGTTGTTCGGAAACTTCCAGTGGAAGCACTATGCTTCAAATATACACAACTTCGACGACATATGTAGATATTCTTGCCAGATCTCTGGAGAGTAAGAGGTATTTACTTGTAAGCCTTGACTCGGTAGCAAGGGAAATTGGGCTACGTATTAACGAGAGCAAAGCAAAAGTTATAACACACTAGAAAAAAGACGGCAATCAGACAAAATATTACAGTAGGAGAAAACGTAGACAAATTTGTATACCTAGGGGCAATCCTATCGAAGGATGGAAGCGAACCGATTGAAATTAAAAGAAGGATAATGATATGCTATGCTATGGCAGCGAAACATGGACATTAACTCAGGCATCCGAAAAATAACTTAGAACCTTTGAGAGAAAGGTCTTCAGACGAATCCTCGGGCCTGTGGCAGAAGACTCGATCTGGAGAACACGATACAATAGAGAATTGTATGCTATCTTTGAAAAAAACAGAAGTGTCAACCCTCATAAAATTTAATAAACTACAATGATCTGGTCATGTGGAGTGGATGGGTGACGAAAGAATCTTCAAACGCACCCTAAAAGGGAAAGTTAATGGACAAAGACCAGTCGCAAATTCACGGAAGCGCTGGGAGGATTCGATTAACACAGATAATAAATCACAGCTAAGATATTTAAACTGGAGAACGCGGTCACTGAACGGAGATGGATGAAGGCAAAGTATTCAGGATGCCAAGGTCAGATTTGGGCTGTAGCGCCATCGTAAGTAAGTAAGCTATCAGGTACAACCCTCTTTCTACAATTTATCATGTCCGCAGACTGAGGAAAACCCAGATATACCCACGTAGGCAGGGTGGTACAAATATACGTCGACCGGAATTTAAAGTCACGACATTCTTAGTGTAGACCGACACGCTACCTACTAGGCCACAATCAGGGTCTGTATCGCCTGGAGGTATTAATTTTCATGTCTTGAAATTTCGCACTCGCGTCATCGCTAAAATTCTTCAGTATCTCAATTTTATTTAATGTATTGATTCGAGCGGTATTTCTCTCACCAATCTTAAAAATGCAGCTCATCTTCGACTACACCTCTTCGCGAATAATTGCAATAATTGCTAAAAAAAATATCGCCTATACCTCACACCTTCACACCTCCCATAAAAATTTTTGTAATTGGAAATTCAAGAAAAGTTTTTATCCTTCGAGCATTTGAGAGCTATCGACTTTAAAATTGTAACAAAGCAACGTGATTAGGATGTTGATAAGCAGATTCAAAATCATCCAAAATGTCCCACTTTCCCTGCTACCTCCCATACAAATACCATAAATTCAGTCAAAAATTGTTCAATTTGATCGAAAATTATGAAGCAACAAACTTTAAATTCAACATGAAACTTTTTATATACTACGTTCAGTGCTACATACAAAAATTACACACCTAACTCGCTGCTTTTATCACCTCCCATACAAAAGTCACTATTCACTATTCGAAAGAATTTGAGATGACTAAACTCTTTCCTATTTCATCTAGAGTATCACATGATTGGTCTTTATGCCCAACCATAATTCTGTTATGCTTTACCTGTGCCTTGCTTTCAATTTACTTACTTCAAACTATTAAACGATTTTTGTAGTAATCAATTAGCTGCTTTAAATCGTTCCAGAAGAATATGATAAAGTTATTTATTGAAAAATAGCTCATTCCTGTTCGACGTAAATTGACCCATCGACGAGTACTTGAATTTGAGGTTTATAAAAGAAAATCAACATTAACATTGTCAGGGTAGGAACAGAATTTCAGATCTTAACTCACAATCTTCATTTCTAATATTTAATCCAAACTGCTCTATGAAAATTAACTCAAAAACAAATTTCTTGATATTTCAATTAATCACTTTATTTCAAACCTTAACCTTGTCTACAGTTGCCGGCTTGATCGAAATCTTTTCCTTCAGGACATTCTTTTATTTGTATTGGACTTTGGAAAATGGTGAAAGGAGTGGCTGCATTGGCTGCTAGTGGTGGCTTAAACTGATCGATAGAACTCTCAGTTAGTCCTACACTAATTACAGAAAACAACACCACTGAAGCAATTAAAATGTAATTGAAAACACTTCGCGCCATTTCTTTTCGTCTAATCTTCAACTTCTAGAATAGTATACTTGGACAGATATCACTATCGCCTTCAACGCTGGCCTATAAATAGTTAGTTGCTTGTTCTAACCTGTTTCACACATTCACGGGCTGTAAATAATTATATTCACACATTATCGGCGTAACAAATTATTATTAATTCAAAAATAATTAAAAAAGTATATGTTAACTTCCGGTAATGTTCAGCATGCTAATGTCTAACTGTGCACCATATTTCCATCGAAGAAAGGATCTTCGGTGTTTGCACCTGCCGTCTGGGTTGGTTTCGGAAGCTGCCTTTGCTGGAACGTTAACGGCCATTGTTACAACGTATCCTAATCAGCGAATCGTTGGATTTTGACATTTACTTATTTATTCTATTTTTTATAAGAAGTGGGGAAGGGAGCGACGACATTGAACTAATTATTTCACATCACGCTAGAGTATCCATCAAAGTGTTTTATACAAAATTTAGGATTCAAAAATTTAATAGAAGAAAATTAATGTAATGAATTTAGTGAAATTGTGCAGTTTATATGGGAGGTGATGCAACGAGGAGCGAATTCTTAAAGATTTCTTCAGAAATAACTACAAACATTATGCTTTTGACATGTTTTAAATTGCAGATCAGTAGCATTCCTACCTTTCAGGAAAATTGACATTTTGTAAAGTTGGGAAATTGTGCCAGATTGTATGGGAGGGGGTACAAGGAGTGAAACTAATCATCTATTTTCTTTTTGTTCTTACTAATAATTCTATAAATTTAGTGTTCAATTTGAGCTCGGTAAATTTTATATGTATGTACTGAGTAAATTTTTTTGTAGTTTTTTATGGAAAAGTACTGTTTGTATGGGAGGTGGTGGAAGGAAGTGGAGGTCTCAAATAACTTTTATACAGTAGACTGAAATCATCATAAAAGTATTACATTCGAAATCTCAGATCATTAGAATTTATACTTTTCTAGCAAATGCGTTTATTGTCAAATTGCACAATTGTGTTATTTTGTATGGGACAGGGTAAAAGGGGTAGAGCAATTTGACCCGTTCACAAACTTGACCTTACTTTTTTGTCGAAAACGATGTGTATAAAATTTTAACTGTCTTGCTCATCGCGTTCTCTAACTAGAGAGGATACGGACGGACGGAGAGATAAACGGACAGACAGAAGGACGGACGGACATCCGGGTTTGAGATTTTTGAGTGATTATTTGAACTTCTGTATCATTCAATTTTTTTCTCCAAGCCTTATTTCTTGGCAATACAAACTTTGTTGCAAACTTATAATACTCTTAGATTTCATCTAGAGTATAAATAAACTGCAAACAAGTCGGGCGCAACTTTATTAGTTTTGGTACAAGTTGAGGATGCGTGGAAATTCAATATGCAGGGTAGAGTGATTAAGGGAGACTAAGTGGAACGCCCTTTCACAAATGGAATCACCTTTAGGTCACGGCTGCTGTCAATTCAACACTTAATTGCGAATACGATCAATAGCCCCAGTACACGTAATCAATATTTCATTCGTTTATGCAAATTTGGTTTTTCATGATGGGAGCGGGGAAGGAGTGATAGTAAGGCTGGGTGGATGTTAATAATTTTTTAATTGATTGCTTGAATCACGTCCAATAATCTCTGTCAATTTAATAGACGACGTTGCATAGGATTTTCATACGATTCGGTGTATTTTACATTCACGAAACCAACCGTTTACATGGGAGGGGGAAGAGGAGGTAAAATTTGTGATGCAATTTTATTTCGTTTCTTGTGCAAGTTACTCATACAAAATTTCAAGTTCGTAGATTTTAATTTGTTGGTTTTTAGTTGATTTATTGAAATTGGCCGAAATCATACTTTTGTATGGGAGGAATAGAAGGGCAGACGCGATCCCAAAACTTTTGACGTAATTTCGTTTAAACTATTTTTATAAGGTTATATGCAAAATTTTAAATTCATAGCCTTTAATAGTAAGGTGATAATCGATTTTATAAATGGTCGAAAAAATAATTCTGTAGGGGAAGGGGGTAGAAGTTTTGAAGTTATTCAACTATTTAATAATTCATACCTTTTGGAATTTTTATACTTTAGATGAAATCTGAGAGCATTATAAGTTGGCCACAAAGTTTGTAACGCCAAGAAATAAGGCTCAGAGAAAAAAATGAATGATACAGAAGTTCATATAATCATTCAAAAATCTCAAAACCGGATGTCCGTCCGTCCGTCTGTCTGCCTGTCCGTCCGTCCGTCCGTGTCCTCTCTAGCTTGAGAACGCGTTGAGCTAGATAGTTCAAATTTTGTACACTTGGTTTTTGACAAAAAAGTAAGGTCAAGTTCGTGAACGAGCCAAATCGCTCCACCCCTTCTACCCCTCCCATACAAAATTACACAATTTCGTAATTTGATAATAAATGGATTTACTCGAAAACTATAAACGCTATAGATCTGATATTTGGAATTTAATACATTTATGATGGTTTTGATCTACTGTATAAAAATAATTTGTGTCCTCCCTCTCCTTCCACCACCTCCCATACAAACTGTACTTTTTCATGAAATACTGTAAACAAATTTACTAAGTACGTATAAAATTTATCGAGCTGAAAATGAGCACTAAATATTTATTTAAAATTATTGGGAAGACCAAAAAAATTAGACGATTAGTTTCACTCCTTCTACCCCCTCCCATACAATCTGACACAATTTAACAACTTCACAAAAAGTCGATTCCCCTGAAAAGTATGAACGCTACTGATGTACAATTTAAAACAAGTCAAAAAATGATGTTTTTTGTTATTTCAAAAAAGTCATTAACAAACTGCACAATTTCACTAAATCCAATATACTAATTTTTTAAGTATCTAATAAATTTTTTAATTCTAAATTTCCTATAAAACATTTTGGTGGCAGCTCTAGCGTGATGTGAAAAAAGTAGTTCAATGTCGTCGCCCCCTCCACCATTTCTTAAAATCAAAAAAATTCTCTTTCATATAAAATATCGCACGATTGGGCTTTACGCCTAATCGTAGTCCTGTTTGTTTTTTAAATGCATTTCGCAAATTTTCAAGTTTCTATCTTAAAATTTCATTCAAAAATTTTCAGTTTATATGTTTTTTTTTTCATTGCACATGAAACACCTTGTGCACGTTAGACCCCAGTTCGGTGCATAACAATTGTGGAACAAATTGGTATTTTTTTTCTATGTATATCAAATAGTTGAATCCACATGCAAAATTTAAACTTTGTATCTTTCACCATAGCCCTAAAGAAATCACTCGAAATATTCGAAAATTAATACCTGCATTGGATTTTGAGATTAAACGATTTGAAATTTTGAAAAGTGTACCATTTTTGAAATGTTTTCCATTAGCCTGCATTGCCATTATGATCGAATTTTATATTTTCTCCGTATTTTGCTAGTATATCTTAATATATGTGTCAATTACGTAACTTAAGAGATAGTCGAGATATTAATTTTTAAGCGTTTTTATTTGCCGCCCACCCTGCTTTGACTCCCCCTCCCCTTGGTCTTCGTTTTAGTTGATTATAGCGTACCTAATGGGTCCTAAATTAAGGTTTTTTTTGTATTAATTAGTTACCAAGATATTATCACTTGGCCTTCAATTTATTATTAGCTCCCCCTTTTCAGACGCCAATGGTATTGCCAGATGGGCCCTAGAGCTAGAAAGCTTCCAGTATACAATACAACATCGAAACGGAACTCGAATGGGTCACGTTGATGCCCTAAGCCCTGCGCCAAGTGATTCTGCTTTAGCTTCCACTCTTTCTGTCCCTGCAAATTCCACCAGTTCATGTGATCCTTCCGACAATGTAAAGCTTCCTGTTACGGACATCCTCTCCCCAGCTTTTGACCCTTTCATCTGTGTTGGTGCTTCTGGTTCTGCTCTCTCGCCCGCTTCATCTGACTCTTCTATCATTGAAGATTCTGCGACTATCGTCGTTGGTTCTGATGATACCACTTTTAAGACCCTTTCAACCAATTTGTTTCCATGCCAAGTGATTGCCGCCGTAAACGGCGAAGAATTGGATTTCCAGTTGACGATTCTGCAAACTCAGGATGAAGACATTTCCACTTTGAAACACAGGCTTCAAGATGGAGAGAAAGAACCATATCTTTTGAGTGATGGCATTGTTTGTCGACGTAATAAATCTGAAAATCTACAGTGGTATGTTCCAAGAGCATTAGAAGAGAATCTCATTCGGTCCGTGCATGAAAAATTGAGACATATGGGTGGTAATAAATGTTATGACCAGTTACAGTCATCGTACTGGTTTTATTGAAATATGAAATTAAAAAAACACATCCGAAACTGTTTCAAATATATATTTTACTCAGCTCCGGCCAGAACAAACAAGCAAAACCTATATAACATTCCGAAAGAACCAGTGCCATTTCATACTTATAACTTGGACTATCTCGGTCCATTGCCCTCGGTAAAATCCAAACGGAAGCATTTGCTGGTCATTATTGATGCGTTCACAAAATACGTGAAATTGTATCCTGTGATATCAACAAGTACTCGCGAGGTATGTGCCGCACTATCAAGTATTTGAGTACTACAGTAATTACTGACCACGGTACATGTTTCACCTCTCTTGAATTTGCGTGTTTTTTATTAGATCATAATATAACTCATGTTATGGTAGCAGTTGCTTCGCCCAGGCAAACAGACAGGTGGAGCGCGTTAACCGTACCATCACTGGTATGCTAGCTAAGTTGCGTGATCCTGTAGATCAATCTGATTGGGTACAACAACTGGCAAAGAGAGAATATGCTCTCAGCAACTCCATGCAAAGCTCAACGAAAAATACTCCGAGTATTTTACTATTTGGTGTTCCACAACGCGGCTCTACTGTTAAGAATTTGACGGAATTTTTGCAAGAAAAATTAACCAATATTATTCAGCAAGATTTACCATCCATCCGATTAGCTGCTGCAGCATCGATCGAGAGGTCTTAAAATTAGAATAAGGAACGCTTTGAGAAAACTCATCACCCTCCCCTTTCTTTTAGTGAGAGTGACCTCGTTGTAATTTGAAGCGTGGACACCACAATAGGCACCAACAAAAAGCTCATTCGAAGGTTTAAAGCTCCATGTATCATTCACAAGGCGTTACCCAATGATAGATACATTATCCGGGACATGGAAGACTGTCAACTGACTCAATTACCGTACAACAGAGTGATCGAATCTCGACATATAACAATGTATATAAATCCTCATCACTAATAATTAAAAAAAAAACAAAAAAACTCATTTGCATAGGTAAGGCAACATTCTCTAAGCCAATTTTATTTATTAATAGATTTTGAATTATTTATGTAGCCCGACGTTCTGTTTGGAGTGATCGAGTCGGTCAATAGTCAGATTGGCCGAACTGTAGTGGAACTACTTTTTATAAAAAAAGGAACAAAATCTAGTTGCCGAGGGATTATGAGAAAAGAACTCTACGCAGAAACTGGCAGATAATAAAAATAAAATAATTGAAATGAGAATTTTATAAAAGGAGATTCATTTTTCTGTTCTTCCTGTTTGGTTATTTAAAATAATAAATAAGCGAAATAAAAAAAATTGATAAAAAAAAAGTATTTCATTACAATATGGATATTGTAACTATCTTGTTTTTATAACATTCGGCTATAGCGAATATTAGAACGAAATTAAGCTTAGATTCAAGCTATAAAAAACTAGATTCTACGAAAATACATGCAAATTAAGATCCGAAAAATAAATTTATTTTTAATCTTAAAATTTCATGCAAAAGAAACTCAAGGGAGTTAAGAATTTTTTCAAATGAAAATTACGCGTAAGCAATTTTTTCATAAAACCAATTCCAGGCTTATAAAATTATTATAAGAAAATATTAACAATTACCATTTACACAGCACATTCAAGTTAAACTTCTCTCAGTAGTTATGAACTTAAGGGGTCGTGTATTGTAAAAGTCGATTTTCTTCTATACTTGCCAATTTTCAAACGAATATTCCTGATTCGTCTATCTTATCAGACATTTCTGCTGTACTAATACAATGAGGTTATTGATTTAGAAGAAAAATCAACCATTTTACCACTCCAAAAAATGTAATAGCCACAAAACCTCTATTTGGGCCTTACTCGCAATCGTAGTTCTGTCGCTGTTTTTGGTTGTTCTGGCAAATAGTTAAAAATGACAGTATTGCGAATTGACGATTATTTGGGTATGAAGTACATTCAGTTGCGGAAAAGCAAATCCGCGAAAATAAGTGGCGGTTTTCCGTACTTTTATCGTATGCGTTTTTCGGCATTCATTTCTTAGCTTCTATGTCCTGCTTTCTATTTACAAGTAAAAGTGGCTGCTCCGAAATATTAAATGTTTTATATACTTTCTTCAGTACTTAATTAAAACGCATCAAGACGTTCCATTGTAGAGTATGGTCAAAACCAAACTACAGAAACTCAAAGAAGCGACTTTGAAAGAAGAAGAAATTATACTCCCATCGCCGATTTCCAACTAGCGTTCCCCTGAAAAATGGAGGATTCAGGACAATTTGATAAAATTATTTATTGAAAAATCATTCGTTCATGTTCAACGGAAATTGCCACATCGATGATCACTTGAATTCAAAATTTATGGGAGATAACTAAAATTTAAATTTTCAGATTAGTAACCATATTTCACATATTTAATTAACGTAAAAACTAATTTATTTATTTCATTTAATCACTTTATTTCAAACTTTAAACATTTCTACAGTTTGGGAGAAACCTGAAACATTGTTTTTTTACTGGCGGCTTATCGATTGCGTTAAAAGGAATAGTTCTACTTATTGATGGTGGTGGCATAAGCTGATCGGAAAAACTCTCAGCTAGTCCTGTACCAATTATAGAAAGCAACACCACTAAAGTAATTAAAATGTAACTGAAACCATTGCGCGCCATTTCGTTTCGTCTAATATTTAGCTTCTAGAATAGCGTACTTGGACTGGTATCACTCTATCGCTATCGCTTTCAACGCTGGCCTATAAATAGTTAGTTGCTCGTTTTAACCGGTCTCACACATTAACAAGCAGTAAATAATTACATACACATACATTCATTCATTATCGACGTGACAAATTATTATTAATTTAAAAATAATTAAAAAATGTATTATGCTAATGTCTGCTGTGCACCATCTTTCCATCGAAGAAATGGTCTTCCGTATTTGCACCTGCCCTCTGGGATAACCAGCGTAGCCGTTGGATTTCGATTATATAGCTGTCTCTAGACACCATCAACGTTAATTGGATCAAAAATATCACATAAAATCTTCCATTCAAAAGAGCCTATCTGATTCTTATCGTAATTGTATATGGTATAGTCCAGGATACTGAATTATATGTCAGCACTGGTACGATGAGCGTTCTGTACAGTGTAATCTGGCTGAGGGCGTTGATGTTGATGATGCACTTAGTCTTTTTCCCATTGATCTCTAAAACTAACCTGCTTACGCTTTCTTCAATGGCAACAAAAGCTTAACAGATTCTATTTCCGTTCTACCGATAAAATCTAGTTTTTCAGCGTAGCCAAGAAGGCTTGACTTAATATTTATGGTATATATATATATATAATTATTATTTATTTATTATTCGTTATGTATATGGTATATTGCACGTTCAATCCCAGGGTCGCGTACAACTTTCTCAAATGCAATATTAAATAACTAACACAAGAGTCCATCGCTTTGTCTTAAGCTTCGATCTGTTCAGAAGATTCTAGATAAGTTGTTGTCCAATCTGACTGCACATAACGTACAAGCTATTGTCATCCTGCAGAAATTAACTAACTTTGCAGGAAAATCCACCACGCAGCATCAAAATCAATGAACAGATGGTGTAAAGTTACATCGTTACACTTACGTTGAGTCTGCCTCAGTGTGAATATCTGGTCAGCAGTGGAGTTCCCAGGTCTGAAACCACATTGGTACTGGCCGATATTGTATTCTATTTATGGTTTCATGTGAATGCGGATGATACTTTATACGCCATATTCAGAAGGCATATTTCACGGTATTTGAAGCATTCTATTCCATCACCTTTCTTAAACATGGGAATGATTATGCTTGTATTCCACTCGCATTCCTTCTTGGGTCCAACTTTTTACCATGATTTTGTGCACACATTTCACCAAATCATCGCCTTCTGCCTAAAATAGTTCACTTGTTATGCCAAACTGTTCCCCGCATTTGTTGTTCTGCAAGCGACTGATGGAACTTCTTCCCAGGTCAGTGGCGGTTCATCATCCTGATTGTTGAGTGTTGCATGTAGATAGTGCATCTATTGCTGTTGTTATCCTGCCATTTAGTTGCTCCTGTAAATACCATCCACTAAGAACAGGGCCGTGATATGGAAGAGAGAAGGGCGGCCGCCCCGTGCGTCGCCTGGCAGGGGCGCCTAAGTACCGCTATGCAGCACAGATAATGAGAACAGAAGGGCGTTCCAATTATACCCGGGAACCATTTTCCCTCCGCATGGCCCTGACTAAGAATATACATATACATTTTTCGGTCCCCATTTCTGTCCCTCATCCTTTCTATTTCCGAGAACTATTCGCCTTCATAAGCTCTCTTTCTCCTCCAAATGTTTTCGCTGTTCAGTCCTTAGCCACTTGTCTTCCTCACAATCTCGTCTCGTCCTGCTATGTAGCTTGTATTGATGCACGGTGTTTTTTGCCGTAGTGTTCTTTTTTACACTCATCATCAAACCATTGGTTGCGACAAGGTGGTGGAGCTGCAACCATAATTTGTTGGATGATGTACGAATATTGGATCCATTGTCAGCTGACGCCACGTTGCTTATGGAAAAGGACTTTATCATTTGGGAGATCTTTTCAGCATGCTCCTGGAAATGCTCCAGCATATCTCTTATGTGAGGATATTGAGGCTCGAACTCTAGCTATTACGAGGTGGTGGTCCGAGTCTACATGTGCACATTTGCATGAACATATATGTATACAGCCATCACATCTAAAGCGTGCCTTCTCTTAAACTTCATATGATCGATTTGATTCGATATCATCTGATCTCAGGACAGCCAGGTGAGCTTATGTTTATTATGAGGTTTTGCTACTTATCAGCTTTACATTGCTACCAGGATTATCAAGAATAGCCCGTTGTCAGCGGTGGTATCAAGGGCACTGTGTTCACCAATGATGTTTCCGAACAACCTTTCCTCACCAATCTTGGCAATAAAATCACCTGCAACTATTTTAACATTATGACTCGGGCATTTATCGCGTGCTTTCTCCAACCGGTCGTTGAAAATTGTGTCTGCGTCATCAGATCATGCGGTGAAGGCATGACTACAGATTACGCTGATGTTCAATTGTCTTCCTCTATTTCAGATAGAACATTTGCGCTTGTTATTAGGTTTCCAGCTTATGGCCTTCTCCTTCAACCTTGGCTCCACTGCAAAGTCGCGTCCAAATTTTTGGATCTTCGCCTGACAAATATGGAAGATCCCAGGTGCACACTTGAAAATCATTGTCGTTTGCCAGGGTCGTTGCAGTTAAATCCGTCGGAGTTTTATTTTTTTCTTTTCTTGATAGTATTTACCCCACTCATTCTACTCCCTGTCAAAAAAGTTTCACTATCTTTCAAAATTTCAAGCTTTAAATTGTCAACTTCATATTCTGAGATGTAAATCTCATAAATGTTAGGGAATTTTGTTTGGATCGGCTCACTCGTTCTACCCTCTCTCATACAAAAGCAACCATTTTCTTAAATGCATTATATCGATTTTAATTGAAACTAGAAAATGTATAAACTTCAAATTTAAGCAAATTTTTTTCATTTATTAATTGCAATAAATGCTGGGAAAAATGTAAGCTTCGCCGCATTTCTTCTGCCACCTCCCATACAAACCTCTTATTATAGAAGTTTGTATATTCAAGAGAAGCAATTCCTCTACGAACATATCAGAGCTTTCGATCTTAAAAGTGGAACAAAGCATGGAGATAAGAAATTGTATAAACAGTTTACAAATCGTCTAAGAACGATCCACACCTTCTACCACCTCCCATAGAAAATATCATAATATCAAAAATTTCTTGGAAAATTATGAAGTCTACAAACATTAAATTTACCACGAAAACTTTGCATACCTAGATTGATGTAATATTCAAAAATTATAAGCCAATCCCACTCCTTCTATTACCACCCATTCAAAAATCACTTTTCTGAAGAATTTGAATGCATGAATAATAATTCTATTATGTTGATTCTGTAAGTACTTATCAGTCGGGTTATTTTTCACTCACTGAAGCGATTGAAATGGATAAATTAAACGTAAGAAATACGCACTGGCCGAATATTTTATAAGCAAATATTGCGGAGGTCATAGTACTTTATTTTTATGCATAATATGAACCAGATCGTAAATGATACTCTTGAAGGTGTTGCGTCAATGTTGATTTTGTGGCATGTGTATGTTGCTAATGGGCAATTGTAATAACTGGAAACTTTTGAGCAAATTTATTCGAGTGGTTTGCTATGACCAGTTTAGTGTTAAGGCTCCTGTATAGTTATCGTCTTCTCCTTTGAAGTTTTTGCTAAATTATACTCTATTAAAGTTTAAATGTGTAATTGTGGCTAGTCTGAAACATTTTCATATTAATTATTATCGGTTTGTGATTAATTTCTGGCGAAAGCTCAATTAAATGCACCGTAATTCGGAAATTAGTGAATGAATCAAATTCCTAAATGAATAATTAAAACATGAACACTTCTGTTTTCCCAATGATTCAAACTACAAAAACTCGACATCTGATTTAAAAACGTATAAACACTGGCCAGCTAGGGTGTAGTCTAGTAGGTAGCGTGTTGGTCTACAATGCAGAGGTCGTGAGCTCAAATCCCGGTCGACGCATAATTCCAGAAACCTGCCTGCTTGGGTATACCTTGGTCACCTCATTCTACGAAAATGAAAAATTCGAAGATGAAGAGTTGTGCGAAGGTCTAACAACCCTTTCACAATAAATAACGAAAAATGCTAAGGAACCTGAAGGTCAAGAGGCCAAGTCCCGATACAGGCTGTAGTGCAATTGTAGTAGAAAAACTGGCTAAAACTACAAATTTAACATTATACGTGTAATATTTAGCAAAAACAACACCACAGACCAAGAAGACATGTATAGAAGAGCCTTAAGACATGATGACTATGATGATCAATCGAATCGGATAATCTTAAAATAATTTTTATTTCTGAACACATTCAGATTACAATTCAGATACTTCAGGCGATTCGATCTTACTACTTTATAACTGTTCATTCAGTCATATGACGAGCAGTACTTATCATAAAGCTGATGCTTGATCGCGTGTTTCACTGAATATGCGCATTATATATGTATATAGTTACTTGTCATGGTTTATAAGCTTGTGAAAGCCGACGTTAGATTTTGCTATATGTGCTTATAAATAATATCAAAATATATTCTGGAAATCGATAGTTATAAAATCCATTTTTATATATTCCTTACGATACCTGGTATCGTTGAAACCATCAATGTATCACTAAATATCGAGTATACGATATATTGAGTATAATATCTTTGCGGTATCAAGGTGGAATACTAAATTTGCAATTTCGTGCCATACCAATCACGAAAACCCTTTTCGTGGCGCATCATATACTTTAATCTCTTTTTGTATGCACGACACTAGCTAAAGGTGGCGAATTAATCAATTAATTAATTTCCTGTTAAGGATAATAATAGTTCTCTTCCACAAGGTGCGTTCTTTCTCTAATTTAATTTAAGATCATTGCCATCTTTGACACGGCCATCGTCAGACAAGATTGCAATCTAATTGATCTGGTAAATAATTTCATGAATAATTTGCAATTTTTCAAAAGGTATGCTGTGACGATTCAATCCGATTTCAAAACAAAGACAGCTAATGCCAAACTGTACCATATCATGGCAGTGTATTACTCATCCTACTATGGTATATGAAGTTTGCAGTATCAGGAATTTTTTTGCGGCAGCGAAAATAACTTAAGGAGTCACCCTTTAATGTAATATTCAGTTATGTCGGTAAAGGAATTTGGAATGAAGCTAAGGTTGAGAGAGATGAAAATGACGCTGAATATTTTTTTTGTTGTAATCGTTGGAAAATAAACTGGATGGCAATGCCAGTCCAAAATCTTGACGTTCGCAAAATGAATGACTGACTATATTTCACTGTATGAGAAGGACGAATGAGTGCGCTTATTTCCGCACTGCATATACCATACAAGTAGCAATAGTAAATGCTGAGTACTCCGGCATTTCTGTGATTCTCAAGAGAATCGATAGAAGACGTGATAGTCTCGTCTCCAATTAGTCTGAACTCATGTTTTTGAATACGATCGAACAACGCGAGGGGTGCCTCAACCCAAACATGCGAGTTGTACGTATTCTAAACGTGGTCTAATGTATGCCATTTAAATGGTTGCTAGGTCGTTCGGCGAGAAATACTTTTGCACTTTCGGAAAATACTTGAGCGTTTAGAGGCGTGAAGGCAAACAATAAAGATGTACTGGGCCCAATTCAGATCTGTATCAATTTTAACGTAAAGAAATGTAAAGTTAACCTAGGTGCAAAGTTGTATGATACCAAAGGTCCCATTGTTAGATAACGCTGGAGCAACATGTTCGAGGGATAGATTACAGGCCTGTGTTTTGGAGGTGTTGAGTTCTACTCAGTATTTCCTCCCCCATTCTTCGATTAAGTTGAGATCTGAGTTCAGCGAATTGAGCAACTTACAGATAAAATAGAGCCTTGCAGGATGCCGGAATCCATTAAGATGGAGAAAGAAGTAACGCTATCTAATACTACTCGAATAGAGTGTCCAAATATGCAATTTTAGATTTTTTGAAAAATGGTAGCAGTAATAAATATGGTCGTAAGCTTAGCTAAAAGGGATTCAAGCCAAGCTCTGTCAAAAGCTTTTAACATATCAAGCTCGAGAATTTGACCTTTGCCATATTTATATATGCCCAAGCTATATATAATTATCAATTATCAATAATAATCAGTCACCTTCCTAGCTAGAACCGTGATATTCGAATTCTCAGTTTTCGGTCTTAGCGCTCCCCCGCCTCCTCCTTAAACCGTACACCACTCAAAATGGGTGTCCGCCTGAGATCCGCAACTTTCTACAATCCACCAAAAATGATCTTGAAAGGTTTGGAAGTTAATGTGCTCTGAGCGTACACGTACGGCGTACAGTCAGACGGATTTTTTTTGCATTTTTAGGCTTAGTTAAGAAATTTGAAAAAAGAAAATTTCAGGGTAGCAATTTTTATTTCTTTTTTCCAGTTGATCACAATACAAACGATGTAAAAGTGAAACAGTTAAACTTCAGTTTGCTTTTTAGCAGTGCCCCATAGCATACGCAAATATTTGCCAGAAGCAGCCAGTAGTACAACTAAAAATTATGCCAGTTGCACCACTCGTTATGGCCGTTCTCAATCGGCTTCTCCAACCTTCCCATTCTCATTAATCCTTCCCTCCATGCCTGTATTTGTGCATTGAAATCGGCTAAAACACATCAATCATTCTGTAAAAATAAACCTACTACTACTGCTACTACTACTACTACAATGGCGCTACAGCCCAAATCAGGCTTTGGCCTCCTGACATTCAGGTTCCTTAACATTTTTTTTTTATTAATTATTGTGGAAGGGTTGTTAGCCCTTCAAAAAAAGAAAAAGAAACCTATTAACCGACTTACCCAAAGGGTGTAGATAGCTCGGTGGTCAGCACGGCTGCTTTGCAAGGTCCCCGAGTTCAAATCCAACTCCATGCACATGTCATTTTCTTCTAGCTTCTAAAAGCAAGGCCTGTCCTATGTATTTATAATCTAGATGAAGTGATAACAGTATTATAAGTTTGCCACAAAGTTTATAGAGATAAGAAATAATGCTCGGAGAAAAAAATGAATGATGCTTTACGTCCAATCGTAGTCCTGACATGTTTTTACTTTTGCCTGTAAACGAACCAATTTCGGCTTAGCATTTATTTATATTACTTAGCCCCTGAAATACAAAATCATTTTTTTGCCTTTAAGGAACATTTTTTGCTCTTACAACATTCGAATATATCCAGAATTTTAATAAATTCCGAGTCAGATGTTTTTTTCCCACTCGAGTTGAGAAATTTTATTTATCTTGATTTTGGTCTAAATTTGATAATAACCCCAACATTAATTATTCAAACTGAACGACTCGATTTAAACTGCGCGTAATTTCGTAGCTACCTCCGATACTACCAAATCTAATTTTAAATTAAAAGTCAAATAAATCATTTCCCTAATTACGACACGATAATCTCTTATTTTAATTCAATTATGTTTTGATAAAATCGTGAAAACCATCTTATTTTCCTTTTTACACCTAATAGAACCATATCAATAAAAAAAAATAAACAAACCTTTTGTACTCGCAAGTTGAAAATTTCATCAGGAAAAGGAAAAAAAAGGGAAAAGTTGTATACCTATACCAAACTTCCTAAAACTTCGCGAAATTAGCTCAACAAACTCGACTATGCACACACGTCTCATACACAAATACAGCAACGTTTCTGGCAGCTTTGGTACTTAAGAAACCCCCTCGAAGGCACGTATGGAGCTGATTGTCGAAAAACTTTATTTCGGCGTAACTCCTAGAATAGACGAGGGTGTTGAAGGAGGGAAACGTATAAGAGGTGCACAATGTCCCGAAATACTCTCCACCCGTATTCTATATTCTCGTGTATACCCTTTATTCGTCTGCACTAAGTAAAAATGTTTTGCCACTTGCAAGTGCTGTATATTTTTTTTTTTTTGGAATTATTTGTACTCTCAGACTTGATCAACAAAAACGACAACTTTAAGTATAGAGTTAAAGAACTCGAGTACCTTTCAATGCATATACATACTTGAACCAAAAGGACCCCACCTGAACTTTGCACAAAAATTTTCTTGTGTTCATATTTCGAATAGGAAACTGCAGAACAATATTAAAATTTTCGAAACGTTTTAAACAGGAAACGAGGTGTATCCGTATGAAAATTGGAATAAGAGTTGCACGAGATGCATGCGGGGAGAAAATGTTTATTAATTTGGGGAATACAAAATAATGTACAAGTGTGTATTGAAAGCCTTTCGGATCCAGAATAATGTAAGTTTTCCACTCGGCATAGGCACTTGTAATACGTGCTATGGAATTGACATCGCCATAGTTTTATTAGTTCACCTGATTGACTGACTGAGTTGAAATAACGCAATTTATACTAATTTAAAGTTAAATCATGCTTCATATTCAATATTCATCTGTAATACTTTCAATATACATATATGTACGTTCGATAGAAGGTAATGTTATTAAAATTCATAATTTGTTACAAACATTCTGAATTCTAGATTTAACGAACTTATGTTTATTTCAAAAAAGTTCTGGAAGATTAAAATAAATGAAAATATGCGTGTACCGATTTTCACTTGTACGTTAAAAAATTGACTTTATCTCTGTTAGAGGATATCAGATTTCGTCAGTTTTTTTGACGAGAACCTTTTCATTAGTGTACATACTAGACACGGGAAAATTAAGTCTACCTAATTTCGAGCATGGGAAAACCTAGAGAAAAGTATGGTACAATTTACACTAGTAATAATGTTAGATCTATGTTGTGAATCATTATCGCGTGTACATCTGCTATCACTGTGTGTAAATTTCTACGATTTTGATGACGATTAGCATGTGTAGTGCTCGTTTATGAAAGTTTGTAAGAATTACATAGTATTTATAATTTTTTAATAAATAATTTTAAAAATGCTAATGTGAAAGGATGAAAATTTTGGAATGGGAATAACATTAAGGATATACTGGAATCACTCCATGTAAGAAAAAGACAAACTGTATCAGAGTCTCGCAGATATGTCACAATCAGCACCTGCGAATTTACCTTCTCCAACTCGCCATTCGTAGAGTGGTGAATTTAGTGATTTCTTTTGCAAATGTTATCCACGAATTGTTCTTTCAATATTTTTGTATATGACTTTTTAGTTAAGTATTATATGTAAAGTGCGAACAGTTATTGTTGTAAAGAGCGTACGAAAAATAGGTCCACACTTTTTTCAATTTCGCTTCAAATATAAGGCTTCATCTTTGCGAAAATATGTTAAATTGTCCCTAGTATCCCATGGAGTAACTATACTCTATACCGATGGTGCCTATATTGGATTTGTATGGAAATCGGATGTATCGAATCACACTTTAAATTAATTTTTTTTACTAAAATCACTAAAGTCATTCGATTCATGTACCTAGTCTAGCCATAAATACTGTTACAAACTTTTTGAAGCACTGTTCAATGAAAGAGGTGTTATATGTTAAGAAATAATTGTTTATTTATTAAATGCATTGTCAACAACGGAAATTGCAACAAGTTATTCGAAGTGATTGCCTTTTGCCTTTACACAAGCCTTTAATCGAGCTGGCCACTTATCTATGGAAGCACGCACGACTTCAATCGGAAAGTTGGCGACTACATGTGTAAGAGACTTCTTTAAGGATTCGATATTAGGATGTCTTTTAGAGCACGTCCTTTGCTCTAAGACAGACCATAATTCGTAATCCAGCGGATTCAGGTCTGGGCTAGAGGAAGGCCAATCTTCAGCTTTAATAAAATCTGGAACATTTTCTTCAAGCCATTTTTGGGTTGACTTCGCCTTATGACCTGGTGCAGAATCTTGCTGGAAACTCCAAGGCTGATTTTTGAATAATGACGCGTTGAGAGGTTTCACTACACTTTCAAGGACACTTTCTTGATAAATTTAGGCAGACGTTTTGACGCCCTTCTCACAAAAATGCAACTTTGTCACCCCGTTGTAGCTAACACCCCACCAAACCATTACTGAGGCTGGATGATGACCTTTTTGAACCTTTTGGGCAACTTGAGAAGCTTCTCTGGCACTGCGAGCATAAACCCTATCGTCTTGTTTATTAAATGTTTCTTCGACAGTAAAAATTTTTCCGTCCGTAAACAAAATTTTATGGTGTTCTTGGTTTGCGTACCGGCAAAGTAATCGTTTTGATTTTTCCACTCTATTTTTTTTAACGAATCTGTTAGTAAATGCCCGGTAGATCTACGATAAGCACCCAACCCCAAGTCACTTTTGATGATACGTGAAATTGTTCTTTGGGGTATTTTCATCTCACGCTATAAAATTTTTTGTTTCCGAAGAGGATTACGGCGAATTCTCTCGCGCACGGCTTTAACCGCTTGAGGTGTTCGAGTAGTTCGCGGACGGCCACTTCTTTCACGGTCACTCACTCCAGACGTATCACTAAATCTTTCAATAGCCCGATATACAAACATTCGGCTTATACCAAGGGTATGCAGAGTCTTAAAAATATCACTTGGTTGCATTCCTACTTTATGAAGTGCAATCACAGCAATTCTATTTTCTTTGTCACCCCAATCCATGTTCACTACACTAAAAATTAAACTCAAATGATGACAAATGCATCAAGCACAAGCGTACTATAGCGATTAGCTTAATTTTTTAGGAATGCAATATAACGGTTCCTTTCTGCAGGGTTGCCAAACCTTGTAACAATATTTATGGCTAGACTAGGTATTAAGTTATTTGCGTCCTTTTTAAATTTTATGTAAGCTACTTCTTTATACTGAAGTGTATAAGGGGTCGCTGGGTTTCAAGTAAAAATGAAACTAAGTCGCTTTAGATTTAAAATACAGAAGAGCAAATATTATTTACTCACTTTCAATATTAACTTAAACACTTTTTGTTTACCATATGGCTTACCCAAATTGGTTCTGAGCTTCGATTTTAACTCTTTCGCTTTCCAATCTTAACACAAACGCTCACTTTTATATCATTCTTGCTCTTTCTTCTGGCACAGTCTTTATACGGTTCCGACCGTAATTCTACGGATTCGGCAATCGTTTGACGACGGTTGTTTGCGATACATCCTGACCAATGCTTTTCAGTAGGTTTGTTATGCAGCATTCACATCTTATGTGCCTTACGTTTCCACAGCCTGTAGTTACGCAGTACGTTTCTTCGGTAACTTTCGCTTTGTTCCGCCAAATGTTCCTTGATCCCAATAGTTATTCTTCGAACCCGCCAATTACCTTGTGACACTTGGTTCGAAGCGTCAAAGGTTAGAAGATATATAGCAAAGCTTCCTGCGGTGTTTTCTTGCCCGCCAATCTCAACGTCCGTTGTAGCCCTCCATCGAGCAGAGCATTGACACATACATCCACTATCCGTTCATTCAAACTTTTTGTGTCCAAGGTGGGAAAGAATATTAACGGAAGCCTTTCAACATCCTGTTCAAGATGCTGAAGAGATTCATCGCGTGTTTGTGTTCGATTGTGAAGTTACTTTTAATAAATTTCTCGCTTATGATCGCTACCGCATCGAAGGTCCAAGGTCCGCACCAGGAACTAAAAGTTGTTTTGTTGTTCGACCGTTTTGGTCTGCAAAATTTCGGTTGCAGATCCACGTAACGCCAATATCAAGGTCGTTGCTTGCCCCTGATCTGACCAATAATTGGTAGTGGCCGTCGCTTCGAATTGAATCTTGAAGATGGTCCAAGGTGTTTGACACCAGTTATTTTCAAAACCTCAAAGTCCCATTTTAGGCGCTCTTCATAGCTGTCCTGAATTTTTGAAAATCTTTTCTTGTATTAGCGTTTGCTGTTCAAGAAGCTCTAATTGTCCATTTGTTCCATCATCCGTTGTATTAGCTGCACTATCGGGTCTAACGATCCAGAACTTTCTGCTACACTTTGCAATCGAATTTGCTCTTCGATCGGCTGTTCAGTCTCCTGCTCGATGGGAAACTAATAGTTGTCGACATTATGTCCTATGCTTCCCATGCCTCCTTCATCCGGCTTACAAGCTCGTCTTGTTTCCGGTTCTGGGTAACTCTCGTTTAAAGGGTTTCGTAACGCGGCATTTTTTGATTTATTCTACTACACAAAATTCCCTTATTCTCTTTCAAGAATTTTTCATAATATCGCGCCGAGGACAGAAATCACAAAAATTCTCTTCGTTTATTCGGGGATTTTATACTGGTCACTCGATTTCAATCACGAAATCCTGCTCAGTCATTTCCTTCGAGGGAAATCATTTCAATATTCGCCTTTTATCTATTCGCGAATTTTCACAATAATCATTCACGACTTGTACTTTAAATCACACTTGTGAAACCAATTGAAATACGCAAGAGGTCGCTGGATTTCAAATAAAATACACAAAAGAATTAAGATTGGACGTAAAGCCCAATCACGTGATGCTCTAAATGACATGGAAATGACTTTAATATACTGGAAAATATGTCATATCAAACTCTTTTAAATAGGGAATAGAGACCTTTGCATGGGAGGTGGTAGAAGTAGAGGGGAAGGTTTGTATTTTTCGTATATGACACCGAACATGGCATGCAAAATGTTTTTTGCTGAATTTAAAGATTTTATTTTCTTTATTTTTAAGGAAATTGGACATAGTGTTTCTGACATTAGGGCATTTGTATGAGAGGTGGTAGAGAAAGTGGAGCGTTTAAGATGATTTTGAAACTGCTTACCATCATCCTTATCTTTTTTCTTTTCTTTTTTAATGGCGCTACAGCCCAAATCGGGCCTTGGCCTCCTGACCTTCAGGTTCCTTAACATTTTCATTATTTATTGCGGAAGAGTTGTTAGCTCTTCGCACAACCCTCTATCTACGAATTTTTCATTTTCGTAAATTGAGGTAACCAAGGTATATTCAAGCAGGTAGTGTGCTGGAATTATGCATCGACCGGGATTTGAACTCACGACCTTCGCATTGTAAACCAAACACGCTACATACTAGACTACACCCTAGCTCATCCTTATCACCATGCTTTAATTCAATTTAAAGTCGATAGCTCCAATATATTCGTAGTAAAACATACTTTTCTTAAATTTATAATACAGAAATTTATATGGGAGGGGGTAGAAGGAGTGAAGTGGAGCTGAAAATTTTTTCTAATTTTTATTGCAATTATTAAAAAACAAATTCTGGCAAAGTTTGTAATTTTTCAAGTTTTAATGGAAATCGATATAATGCATTTGTATGGGAGGGGGTAGAAGGAGTGTACGGATCAAAACAAATTTTTTTTCCGTTATTGATGTTTCTATTTTTATACTTTATACAAAATATCAAGTTGATAGCTTTAACAGTTTTGAAGAAAAATAATTTAATTTAAATTTCAAAATTTCGTGAAATTTGTATGGGAGGAGGTAGAAGGAGTAAGGTGAAGTTAATAATTCTTTTTAAAAAAAATTGCAATTATAGTAAAATTAATTTGGTCAAAATTTCGTCTTTTCAGCTTTACTAGTTTCAATGAAAATCAAAAATATGTATTTTTCAAAATTGTCCATTTGTATGGGAGGGGGTAGAACGAGTGAGGGGATCGGATCAATATTCCTTTATGTTATTGACATCTATATTTCAATACTTTGACCCAAATTTCAAGACGATAGCTTAAACAGTTTCAAAGAAAAACCAATTTCTTAATATTTCGAAATTTCATGAAATTTGTATGGGAGGGGGTAGAAGGAATGGGGGGATGTAGCCCATTCACGAACTTAAAGTTGCTTTTTTGCTAAAAATTTTTGTGTGCCATTTTTACTATACTTCGAAGCTTTCGAGAGTTATGCTGTAGACAGACGCACAGACAGACAGACGGACAGACGGACAGACGGTCACTCGGAATCGAGATTTTTGAGCGACAACAAATATTTCTGTACCCTTGGCGGCTCTGTGCGAGAGGTATTTCTTAGCGTTACAAACAGTAAGGCAAACACAATATACTCTCAGATTTCATCTAGAGTAGAATGGAACTAAATCGCTTTGGATTTAAAATAACCGGAAACTCTATTTACTCGCTTCCAACATTAACTTTAACACTTTTTGTTCACTAAATGCAAAAAGCAAAAAAACTGAAAATTTTTAAATGAAATTTTAAGGCAGAAACTTGAAAGTATGTAAAATGCATTTAAAAAGTACTTCAAAACTTCTACCCTCTCCCATACAAAATTATTTTTTCGACCATTTTTAAGAAATCAGTTATAACGTAACTATTAAAAGTTGATAGCTTGAAATGTCGCACAAAAGCTTTTAGAAGTAGTTGATATGAAAATGCCAGAAGTTTTAAGATCGCGCTTCCTCTTGTACCCCTTCCCATACAAAACTATGATTTCGACCAATTTCAATAAATCAACTACTAACCAAAAAATTAAAACCTACGAACTTGAAATTTTGTACGAAAACCTTAGAAGAGAAAACTGCATCAAAAATCTTACAATTCCATTACCTTCTCTACCGCTCCCATACAAATGTTTGGTTTTGTGAATGTCAAATAAACCGAATTTTATGAAAATTCTATGCAAGTTCGTCTATGAAACTGACATTCTATACAGAGATTATTCAACGTGATTCAAGCAAACAATTAAAAAATTATTAACGTCCACCAACTTTTACTATCACCCCTCCCTTCATAAAAACCCAAACTTGCATAAATAAACGAATTGATTATATGTGCTATAGCTATTGATCGTATTCGCAATTAAGTGTTAAATTAACAGCAGCCCTACCCTAAAGAGAATTCCACTTATGAAAGGGGGTTCCATTTAATCTTCCGTAGCCACTCTAACCTGCATATTGACTTTCCATGCATCCTCAACTTGTCCCAAGAATAATAAAGTTGCGTCCGACGGCAGTTTATTTTAATATACTGGCATTTATCTACTATATCGAAGTTTATCCTGAACGTACATAATCAAAATTTTATTATTATTGAAAATTTAGTAGACAAATATTATGTCAATATGAAAATTAATTCTAACCAGGCAGACTTTTACGAAAATGTTTTGCTTACGTGATATTAAACTGAGACTACAATCAATTAATTAATCAATAAATAAATTTTGAAAAACAAATTTTCATAAATTTAAATTAATTATGACCAAATGCAGTGTACCAAAAAATTGATTAATATGCAGAGCTTTTCGTTATCGAAACATCCAATTATAATCAATTAGTCAATTTTTTGTTTATTCGGAGTCAGGTGTCAATCTTGTAAAAGTTCCATTTTTTGGTTTATGCTTGATTTGCTAAAGACAAAAAAAAATCCGATCGCAAAGAGCAGATGTCGTTGTTTCAAAAAGTAAAGTACTTCACTTGGAAAAAAAGGGACAGTTGCCATCGTGATGGCAGGGTAGGAACATAAACGAACGTCAAAGTTTTAATTGAATCACATGCCAAATAGCGTATTGATTAAAAGCCCTTTTTTCGTATCGGTTATCGCTTCGTGTAGCCAGCGAGAGAGAAAAAGGACCTGAATAGAAAAGTCACTAAGCCAAGTAATCTCCGTAACTAAGCTCCCCTATTCCATTAAAATTAGACAAAAATAGGATACCGATCAGAGTTGGTTTTTATTTCGTAATTTTTATTATACGCTTTTTTTTCCCGTATAGTTGTATATACACATATTTAGATACAGGAAATATTTAAATAGAACTTTTTTCTGTTGATTCTTGAACGCTGTCTTAACCCTCCGCATAATAAAAGAGACTGTTTTGATTAATTTTCAGCTCTTATTACAATGCTAAGGCTACTTTTTCTTTTATTAAATGGAAATTGGTTGAGCGCAAAGCGAAAATATTTATTTCCAGGTCATTGAGTATTAACGAGATTAAAGAAAATTCTTTCACTTTGAAATAAAACGCACAAAGTAGTAAAGAAAAAGATTCTCGAAACGGATTTAAAGGGATTTGCAAATTTTTAGAATTGAAATGAGATCTGAGAGCACGACAAGGCCAATTTAAAAAGATTTGAATTGCTCAGAAAAAAAAAATGAATGCCAGAGATACATAAATGAGCACTTGCTAAAGGCATGTACGATGTCCGGTCTTGGATTGTTATAGTTTTTGATTGCAGTTTGAGCAATCTTTACAATTTTTCAACTTTTGACTCGGATCTAATGATGTGCTGTATTTTTTGGTTTCCATCATATTGGAATTATTCAGCAAATTTAGAATAAATGATTTTTGAGTAATTCGTATCCTGATTTCATCTCGCTCTATTTCCATTTCGAAGAAGTAGTTTATTGGACCTTTATCTACTACGTCAAACACCAATCCCATTTTATGTTTAATGTTATACAAAAGTCTCTCATCCGAGCATGCTATAATAACATCATCCCCATTTACAGCTATTATAAAATATTTATGTTACCTTCCTTATTCATAGTGTGAGCGCACGGATATGCGTTGCAACGGATAAACCCCGTCTTTATCAAATCACTATCTAATTTCTTATTCCACTCAAAGCTGTCCTAATTAGTAAACGTATAATTATTAATTACGCTTGTATTCATTCATACAAAAGGCAACTGCATTTTTTCAAAAATAATACAAAGATCGTACTTATCACTTGATGACAAAATTCAATAGTTGGAAATTGACTAGGCATATAAGGACATTATATACATGCAATCTACCTTTCCATTTAGTAATATAAAAATGAAAACTACTTCTACGCCCAATTCTTGAATACAATTTTGAAATAATTTTGATTTTTTTTTTTAAGTTCATTTAATCTTTTGTTCATGGACAGAATACGAAATTCCAACATCAATTTGTACCCAAGGTTTAAAAATACCACTTTTTCTGCACTATTTGCTAAGACTTGCGAATTTAATCCGCGATTCACCATTAAGTTTAGTTTAGCTGATCATTCAGCATCAGCCCTACCGTAAATATTTCTCTCTAAAAATTTATTTCAGTTTAAATTTTTTTTAATTTTGAATTAATTTTAAATTTTAATAAACTTTTACTGAACTTCCTTGCAGCTATCAATTTAAAAAAAAAAAAATCTCAACCTTTCTTACAATAATTCTAATCCGCTTATTAATAAAGTTTTCAAAGTATGATGGCCTTGCGTAGGTAGCACCTTACGGAAAACTTTTTTTCTTATCTTCCTTTTATATATATTTGTAATGAAAAAATTTACTCGAAAGCTATACTGGCATTCTGCAGAAGAAATAAATAAAGATACACTCGTACTACCGAAGCAAGTTTATGATATTTGACGCGAAGACGGTCAGAGGTTGTGATTTGTTTCGTAATTCACCAAACATTGCGAGCCCGTAACATCAAAAGTCCATTTTGTTTAACACCAAATCGTTGTTAAGCGGGCTTCATCAAACTCGAACACAACGCAATCTCGCTGATTTTTAAAGTCTTTGTGCGATTTAAAGCACAAAAAGTAGATTGTTTTTTTTGCCAAGGATATAACGAAGACTGGGTAAGTGGCTGCCAGGACGCGACATAGCGAAAGGTATGAGCGTGAAAAAAAACTTAAACATTGTCGTTCAAAAGAAGTTAGCATTTGTACATACTTCTAACATGCACAGTGATAAGTTCAATTTTTTTTTTCTTCATGAAAACCACTCAGGGATTTACGGGCAAAGTGAACACAAGCGAAAAGTTTTCGTTACAAAGTTTCACGTTTCGTATTATATCCTTTCCATACGTTTTCCATCGTTCTGGACATTTACTACGAGATAATAGCCGAGAATAGTTGAGCACGAGAATGGGGAGATAGTCGAAAAAAAACAGGACATATGACACTCATAATCAAAACAAACGACCAAACTGCCATACTCGTATTATATACATACATAAATATATACTATAGAAATGTAGCGTCAAGATGAAAACGTTCTCAAGACGGACAGAAAATTATGTGTCACCGAATGGGGAGTTTCCGTGATGTTTCATTCAAGAAAAGCAAGAAAAAAAAAATGAAGAAAAACTCGAAGAATTTTTATCCCCTTAAGGTGGCTGGCTGGAATATTTGCTGAAGAAAAACAAAAAGTAGAAAGCCGTGAAAAAAGGGTCAAGAAGCGACCAAGACTAAAGGGATTTCCATTTGCTCCTTTCTGTGTGGGCATTATTCCATTGTGTACATAAAACACTTCGGCATTATCCTTTGGTTAGTTAATTATGTGTGAAAATAAAGTGATCCAAAACACCATCAACCCCAGTCCTTAATGTGAACGAAAAGGACTAAAAGCTGCATGAAGAAAATTCTTTTGTTTAGTGTCCTTTTGTGTAAAAGAACAGTGCTGCGCTGTTTGTAAATGTTCACGAAATTATTCTTTTATGCAGTTGTTATTGGTGGAATTTTTCACGGTTATTTACTATTGAAAATAATTCCGATATCGAATTAGTAGTCTTCATTATACTCTAGATGGAATCTGGTAGCATTATAAGTTTGCTCCAATGTTTGTAGATCGGTGGATGTCGGTCCGTCCGTTCGAGCGCACCTTAGCATAAAAACGTGTTGAGCTAGAAAGCTCAAATTTTAAACACATTATTTTTGGTAAAAAATAAGGTCAAGTTTGTGAACGGGAATACCCACTCTTCCACTACCCCCCCCCCCCCCCCCTCCCCTTAATGATCTTTAATTTTAAACAACCCAGTTTCATGGCAAATATATTTATTAAAAAATAAAACCACCCCTTTCCATCTATCACCTCCACATCAAATTGCACGATATCACGAAATTCAATAGACCATTTTTTTCTGTTTATTTAACAAGTATTATGGTTAAATTTAGTGTAATATATTTTAGCAGCAATTAAAGTATGGTAGACTGGGTATACCCTAGTGGGTAGCATGTTGCTTTACAATGCGAAGATCGTGAGCTCAAATGCCGTTTGACGCACAATTGTAGTACACAGAATGCGAGGGTATATCAGGGTTACCTAAATTTGTAAGAAATGAAAATTCGTAAATAGAGGCTTATGCGAAGGGACAACTACTCTTCCACAACAACAAATAAAATGTTAAGGAACCTGAAGGTGAGGACGCCAAGGTCCAATTTTGTATATGCTATAGTGTATTTTGTATATGCTATAGTGCCATTGAAGAAGAAGACGCAATTACAGAGATATGAGTAGATATTACTTTTATCGCATTTTCCCTTGAATCATCTCCCATTCAAAATGACACAGTTTTACAACATTGTAATACGGAAAATATTAGAGCTTGTGCTCTGAAATTTGAAACTAAAGACTTTTCCACTGACATTATTTAATTTTTACAATCTAGATGAAATCTGACAGTATATTGTGTTTGCCTTACAGTTTATACTAAGAAATAATGCTCGTACAGAGTCGCCAAAGATACAGAAATATTTGTTTCGCTCAAAAACCTCGATTCTGAGTGACCATCCGTTTGCCAGTCTGTCTGTCCGTCTATCTGTCTGTCTGTAACATAATTCTCGAGCTGAAATTTGTTTGACTACACTTTTAGCATTCGAAGTGTTACACACTTTGATAAGTAATGGTTCTTTAAGTTCGAGAATAAGCTACTTCCTGCCACTCCTTCCACCACCTCCCAAATTTCACGAAATTTTGAAATTTAAAGAAATTGATTTTTTTCCCAAAACAATTTCGCTGTCGACTTGAAAATTAGGCCATAGTATAATGATGTAAACATTATTATAGACAAAAAAAAATAATCCAAACCCCTTACTCCTTATACCGCCTCCCATGCAAATGCACAATTTTCGAAAATGCATTTAATCGGTTTCCATTGCAACTAGCGAAGCTAAAAAATCAATTTTCGCCAGAAATTATTATACATTTGCAAAAACTATGAGCTTCACCTTACTCCTTCTACACCCCCGAACGCAAATTTCACAAAATTTCCAAATTTCAATTTAGTGATTTTTTTTCAAAACTGTCAAAACTATCAACTTAAAATTTCGACAAAATCATGCAACTATCATTGATATCGAATAATTTGGATTTGATTCGACTACTCCCTCTACTACTAATATTCAATATTGGTAAATTAATTTAATCGATTTTCATTGAAACTAGAAAAAGTAAAAACTTAAAATTTTGCCAGAATTTGTCATCAAAAATATCAACTTCGGTTTAATCCTTCTACCTCCGCCATACAAATATTTGTATTAGAAATTCAAAAAAAGTATTTTTCCTTCGAACATATGAGAGCAATCGACTTTCAAACTGTAACAAAGCAATGTGATTAGTGTGTTGATAAGTACTTTCAAAATCAGCCTAAACCTTCCACTTCCAACCTGTAATACAAATGCCATAAATTCAAAAAAAATTATTCATCTATCACCACCCATACAAAAAGCTTTATCCGCTCTTTAAAGAATATGTGATGACATATTTCCCGGTGCATTAAGCTCTTTCCCATTTCATCTAGAGTATCATATGTTTGGGCTTACGCCCTATATGTTTTAATACGATTTCAACGTTCTTACCAAGAACAAAAAAGATTGCCAATAAACGATGCTCCATAATTTATACTCTAGATGAAAGCTTGGAGTATATTATTTTTTAACGTATTATTTCTAAGCGTTACAAACGGTAAGGTTGTAGCGCTAAGAAATAATGCTCGCGTTGAGTCGCTCAAAAACCTCGATTCCGAGTGACCGTCTGTCCATCTGTCCTTCTGTCCGTCTGTCCGTCTGTCTACAACATAACTCTCGAGAGCGTTGACCTATCGTGCTGAAATTTGTCATATGTCATTTTCAGCAAAAAATTAACTTTGAGTTCGTGAACGGGCCACATCCCCCCACTGTTTCCACCCCCATACAAATTTCATGAAATTTCGAAATCTTAAGAAATTGATTTTTCTACGAAACCATTTCAGCTATTGCCTTCAACATTGGGTCATAGTATAACGATGTGTCTACTATCAACATCAAAAAATATTGATATGATGCCCTTACCCCTTCCCATACAAATGCACAATTTTGAAAAATGCATCTATTCGGTTTCCATTGTAACAAGGAAAGCTAAAAGAACCCATTTTTTCATAACTAATTACTTTATTATTATAATAATAAAGAATTGTGATCAACACAAGAAAAAAAAAATTTGCTAACCTGAAATTTTTTTTTTCGCGTTTCACGACTAAATTAGCCTAAAAATGCAAAAAAAAAATCCGTCTCCGCCGTACGCCGTACATATGGACGCATATCTCCGAGACCGTTAAAGGTAGAATGTTTGTTCTTGGGTGGATTGTTGATTGGGTAAGTGAGCTCTATTTTCTAAATTTTGCGGGCTGTAAGGTGGAAGGGGGAGGCGGGGGGAGGGAAAAAGTCAAAAACTAATATCTCCACCACGAATGCAGATACAAAGTTGAAAATTAGTAGACATATAAAGAGGGCTGTGGGACAAGCTTTAAAAATAATTTATTTTTTTTATCCATTTGCGTCCGAAAATCAATCAAATCAAATTCCTGTTAAGACCCCCTATAGGGGCATAGGACAGAAACAACTCTCTTCCACAAGGCGCGATCCTGAGCATCGGCTTTAAGCTGTTGCCAGGACTTGTTTATTCCTCTGGCCTCCTGCTCAACTGCTCGCTTCCATGTGTTACATGGTCGACCAACCCGACGTCTTCCTTGAGGGTCCGAAAAGGGGGGCTAAAAACAAATTATCGGCCGAATTGTTTTTTCAAATGATGATATCTTCGAAATTACTTATCGTAAAAAATTCATATTTTGAGACCGTCAAGGTGGCATATACTTAGTTTCATTGGAATTAGCTTAGAACTACATAATAGTTAATTTTAGTAAAAACCTTAAGTTGGGGGGTGTAAGATGAGGGGGGTGATAAGCAAAAATATCGAAAATTTTGACTGATTTTTTTAGGACTCTGGTGAAAGATACAAAGTTTAAATTTTTCATATGGATACGTCTATTTGATGTACATAAGAAAATAATAATAACTTGATCCATAATTGTTATAAACCAACCCCTCTGGTCTAACGTGCACAAGGTGTTTCATGTGCATTGAAAAAAACACATAAACTGAAAATTTTTAAGTGAAATTTGAAGGGAGAAACTTGAAAATTTGTGAAATTCATTTAAAAAAAATCCCTAAATATACGATATATTAATTGGTCAAAACCTTTAAGACTTCTACCCCCTACCATACAAAATTATTTTTTCGACCATTATTAAGAAATCAATTATCACCTAACTATATATAAAAGCTATCAATTTCAAATTTTGCACAAAAACTTTTAAAAATAGTTCAAATAAAATTGCGTCAAAAGCTTCGAGATTGCGCCTGTCCTTCTACCCCCTCCCATACAAAAGTATGATTTCGACCAATTTCATTAAATCAACTAATAACCAACAAATTAAAAGCTACGAACTTTACATTTTGTACGAGCATCTAACAATAAAAAAGAAAGAAAATTGCATCACAAGTTTTACGATTCCTTTACCTCCTCTACCCCCTCCCATACAAAATTATTTTTTCAAGCATTTCTAAGAAATCAGTTATCAGCTAACTCTTAAAAGCTATCAATTGCAAATTTGGCATAAAAACTTATAAAAATAATTCAAATGAAGTTGCTTTAAAAGTTTTGAAATCGCGCTTGCCCTTCTACCCCCTCCCATAAAAAACTATGATTACGACCAATTTCATTAAATCAACTCATAAACAACAAACTAAAACCTACAAACTTGAAATTTTATTCAAGCACATTACAAGAAAAGCAAAATAAAACTACATATCAAATTTTACGATTCCCCTACCTTCTCTACCCCAAAATAAATACACCGAATTTTATGAGAATTCTTTGCAACTTCGTCTATGAAACACATTCTATAAAGAGAATATTGGACGTGATTCAAGCAATTAATTAAAAAGCTATTAACATCCACCCGCCCTTACTATTACCCCTCCACCTCCCCTCATAAAAACCCAAACTTGCAGAAACGAATGAAATAGTGTTAAATTGACAACAGTCCTGCCCAAGAACTCCCTTTCACTTAGCCCTCCCTAACCACTCTAACCTGCATATTGACTTTCCACTCATCCGCAACTTGTCCCAAGAATAATAAAGTTTCGCCCGACTTGTTGGCAGTTTATTTTATTATAATTGCAAGCAATTTTAGAAAAACTATCAACTTGACCTCACTTTTTCTACCCCCTCCCATACAAATTCCACGATATTTCGGAATATCAATTAAATTATTTTTCTTCTAAGCCGTCTAAGCTATTAACTTTAAATTTTGGGAAACTACTACTACAAATATCATTGATGACGAATAATTT
The DNA here is from genome assembly GCA_963669355.1 of Chorisops tibialis. Taxonomy (NCBI): domain Eukaryota; kingdom Metazoa; phylum Arthropoda; class Insecta; order Diptera; family Stratiomyidae; genus Chorisops; species Chorisops tibialis. Next base: position 22,308,904 of record OY770264.1, read on the forward strand.
GGTTTTGATTCGAATACTCCTTCTACCCCCTCCAATACAAATGGGTAATTTTGGTAAATGCATTTATTCGATTTTCATTGAAACTAGAAAAAGTACAAATTTTGTCAAAATTTGTAATTTAAATAAATGCCAAGAAAAATGTGAACTCCTTCTACCACCTCCCATACAAATTTTTGTATTGAAAATTCAAGAAAAGTATTTCTTCTTCGAACATATGAGAGCTATCGACTTCAAAATTATAGCAAAGCAATGCGATTAGGATGTTAATGTTGACTTCTCTGCCACCTCGCATACAAATGCCATAAATTCATACAACATTTATTCAATTTCCTCCAAAATTATGAAAACTAGAAACTTTAAATTCAGCATGAAAAATTTCGTATACTACGGTCGATGTTATATATAACAATTACAAACCTCTTCCTCTGCTCTTACCACCTCCAATACAAAAGTCACTATTCACTATTCGAAAGAATTTGAGATGACATTTTTTCCGGTGCAATAAACTCTTTCCTATTTCATCTAGAGTATCATATGATTGGACTTTACGCCCAATCATAAATCTGTTATGTTTTTTTAGATTTAAGTTCGTTGTGAGGGTAAAAGATGTTAACTGAATGTAATAACAGATGAAAGCCAAGGAGTGCGGGATGGGTGAAAATTGCTAATTGCAATTATCCATCCTCCGGAAATGGAGTTTAATGTTGATTTTGTAAATCTTTAACTAAATAAAAATATAAAAATCTTTACACCTCTGGGGAAAAAAATTAAGGTAATATTTTTAATTCTAATAATTTTACCATATTTTTTTGCATAGAAAAACAAAGATTTTGAAATTCTTTACCTAGTTTTTCGTGAAGATATTGCATTTTTAATTTTCGTTTAGAGTGTATAAATGCCAGCGGATATATGTACATAGATGCATTCAAAGGATTATGGGAACTCAAATCTGATTTAATATCCCTCTAGGAAATGTAATCATTACTGCTTCGGATTCGTATTGCATGCCTATAGCGTGTATCCAATACCATTTAGCTTACAGCGCTAATTTCTTTTACACAGGCATGTCATTAGCGGTGATGAATTTGCGGCCACTTTCAGCATTACTCAAGAAGTAATGATGAATTTAATTACTAACTAGAAGATGTACTCCGATTATGTAATGCATTCTTTTTAGTTTCATCTTTTGAATATTTTGAAAATCTAAAAATTACCACTAATATGTCAGTATTTTACGGGTTTTATTAAGTAAATAAAAATGAAAAGTATTTCAAACATAATTTTTGACAAATATTTTTAAGTTTTTTAGTTTTATTCACACAAACGTTTTTAAATTATAAAAAATATATAAACGTCGTTCATTCAAAATAAAAACTATTTTAATTGTTATTATAATTATATATCGATATAATTTTTCAGAAAAATTAATTAAGTTTTCGTATTTACGATTCTACGTTTTTAAAATATCGATTCTGTAATGTTTTGAGGGCCCTTTTTATATCAACAATATAATCTTTTAGGGTATAACCTTCCTTTTGTAAGCAAGTTGAAAGACACAAATTCGTTAGATATCTATTTAATTTTTTGATTGATACTGACGTCCTTACTGAGAAATATGTTGGTTAATTTTTGGAATTCTTTAAATGATTCATTTCTTTTCTTTCCATCATTATTATAGTCCTAAAATTTTATAGAAATCTTTAATTAATTCTCCTGGTCTAACGATATCCGTAAGTATGGTAGTGCCGTGGCGCAATATTACGGCAAGGAGAAGCAATTATTTAGCAAGATCATTTGTTAATCTTTCATATTGTAAAATAGTTTTATGTAAATGCGGTATGTATGTATTCTCATTTCATTAAATAAAATCACTTGCGAAGTTTTTCAAAGTGCAAATTTTCAATTCTGGGGTGCGGATCAAATATATGTAAATAGAACATTAAATTACTGATTTTAAATGATCAAACACATTTTATCCATGTTTGTCTACAAATCGTGCAAATTATACAAGTCACTATATGCTTCAATAATTTTTATCACTACAAAATAATTTATACAATAGCAGTAAAATAAGTTTAGTCATTCGTTTTCTACGCACAAGATCCAATATCTGCACAGAATCTGAAAAGGTAATCAATAATGCAGCACTGATGGAAATCAAAAATTTTCAGTTATAAAGATCTTCATCAATGCTGAAATTTCAGCTAGGGTATAGCCTAGTAGGTATTGTGTTGGTCTTGTAATGTGAAGGTCGTGAGTTCAAATCCCGGTCGGCGCAATATATAATTCCGGCACATTGCCTGCTTAGATATATCTTGGTCACCTCAATCTAAGAAAATGAAAAATTCGTAGAAAGAGGGTTGTGCGAATGGCTAACAACCCTTCCTCAATAAGTAATAAAAAATGTTAAGGAACCTGAATATCAGGAGGCCAAGGTCCGATTTGGGCTGTAGCGCCATTGTAGAATGCAAAGCTTCCCTTGCATCAATGGACGCCACAGAAGTATTGCTGCCTGTATATAGGAAATAATATATAATTAATAATTTCAGTAATAAAATAATTTATTTTACAAACGTACATAATTTTCTTTATTAGCATCAATATTATAGTCCAATAGGACTAGGCAATATATTTGTTTCCATATAATTTGATTGAGTATTATATTCCAGTCCTTGATCAGTATTCAGATCATTTTGTTCTAGAACAGTCTCACATGTCCTATTTAAAAGTTTTTTTGGCTTTTCACTAATATCTTAAAATGACTTTTACTTATCATTTTAATATTAAATTAGATGAACTAAAAACACTAAACATTTACCGACGCGGTAAAATTCTACGTTAAGAAAACTACAGAAGTGAAACCGTGATTTAAAGCCCGAGCAAGTTCCTTCGATAATAATTACACAAAATTATCACTAATTACACAACAAAGTCGGTATTATAAACTGTGCAGTTTATAAGACGAAAAAATGCGTCAGTTAGCTTGTCTTCTTTTGTTTTCAGTAAATATAAATATAAATTGAAAACTCTGAATAGATGCTTTTTGCATTACTTGGTAATGCACTGTTTCTTTTGCATATATGTAATGAAAGAAATATTACATTGAAATTCCTGTTGACATGACAGACAAAATTTACTTACATATAATTAGCTGGTGTGCGTTAAAGTTCTGCATTGATTACGTATTCCATGTCGACCACTGAAAGTGTAAATTGGTCGATACAATTTTAAATGTATGAATTTGTCGAAAATTAGAAACTGTGAGAAAAATTGATTAAACTTTGGATTTCGGTCTCGCTTTTTTTGTATGTGATATCGAGAAATAAAGTGATAGAACCTGTACAAGTTAGTTTCTTTATTGTGGAATTGTCACGAGAAACGATGTTAAGTAACTGGCCAATCTACATACATACAATGGCTTGCGTTATAGAATCTCTTCAACTAAACAAGTGTCTTGCATTATAAATCTCTATAGATCCAATGTAACTAAAAAATAAACTGCCAACAAGTCGGGCGAAACTTTATTATTCTTGGGACAAGTTGCGGATGAGTGGAAAGTCAGTATGCAGGTTAGAGTGGTTAGGGAAGACTAAGTGAAAGGGAGTTCTTGGGCAGGACTGTTAACAATATTTCATTCGTGTCTGTAAGTTTGGGTTTTTATGAGGGGAGGAGTAGGGGTAATAGTAAGGGTGGGTGGATGTTAATAGCTTTTTTATTAATTAATTGAATCACGTCCAATATTCTATAGAATGTGTTTCATAGACGAAGTTGCATAGAATTTTCATAAAATTCGGTGTATTTTACATTCATGACACCGAACATTTGTATGGGAGGGGTAGAGAATATAGGGGAATCGTAAAATTTGATACGCAGTTTTATTTCGTGTCTTTTGTAAGGTGCTTGTATAAAATTTCAAGTTCGTAGCTTTTAGTTTGTTGGTTATTAGTTGATTTAATGAAATTGGTCGAAATCATAGTTTTGTATGGGAGGGGGTAGAAGGGCAAGCGCGATTTCAAAACTTTTAAAACAACTTCATTTGAATTATTTTTATAAGCTTTTATGCAAAATTTGAAATTGATAGCCTTTAAGAGTTAGCTGATAACTGATTTCTTAAAAATGCTCGAAAAAATAATTTTGTATGGGAGGGGGTAGAGGAGGTAAGGGAATCGTCAAACTTGTGATGCAATTTTCTTTCATTTTTGTTGTTAGATGCTCGTACGAAATTTCAAGTTCATAGCTTTTAATTTGTTGGTTATTAGTTGATTTAATGAAATTAGTCGAAATCATACTTTTGTATGGGAGGGGGTAGAAGGGCAAGCGCGATTTTAAAACTTTTAACGCAATTTCATTTTAATTATTTTTTTAAGTTGTTTTGCAAAATTTGAATTTGATAGCTTTTAATGGTTAGGTGATAATTGATTTCTTGAAAATGGTCGAAAAAATAATTTTGTATGGGAGGGGGTAGAAGTTTTAAAGGTTTTCGACCAGTTAATATTTCATATATTTAGGGATTTTTTTTTAATGCTTTTCGCAAATTTTCAAGTTTCTACCTTAAGATTTCACTCAAAAATTTTCAGATTATGTGTTTTTTTCAATGCACATGAAACACCTTGTGCACGTTAGACCGGGGGAGTCGGTTTATAATAAATAGTTAATATTATTTTTCTATGAACATTAAATATAGGTATTCACATGCAAATTTTTAACTTTTTATCTTTCACTAGAGCCCTAAAAAAATCACTCAAAATTTTCAACATTTTTGCTTATCACCTCCCTCCCCTTACACCTCCCAGCTTAAAATTTTTACCAAAATTAACCATTATGTAGTTCTACAATCTGACAAATTTTTGATTTAATATCTGTACTATTTTTTGAGATATAAGGATTTGTAATTTTGAAAAGTGCGCCATTTTTGAAATGTTCCCCATTTCCCCCCACTACTATTATTTCCATATGTTATATTTTTGTTGTATTTGCCTAGTATAGCTTAATATACGTCTTAAGTTTCAATTACATAGCTTAAAAGATAGTTGAGATATTAATTTTTAAGTGTGTTTCTTTGCACCCCCCCTGACCCTCCCCCTTACAATAATTAGCCGCTGTCTTAGCTGGTTCCGATGGAACTGTATGCCGCCTTGACGGTCTTTAAATATAATTTTTTTACAATAAGTAATTTCGAAGATATATTCATTTGAAAAAAAAATTCGGCCGACAATTGGTTCTTAGCCCCCCCTTTTCGCACCCCAATGGATAAAAAAATTAAATTATTTTTAAAAGTTGTCCCACAAACCCTTCTATATGTATGTTGAGTTTTAGTTTCCTAGCTGTTACCATGGTTGAGATATTTGAATTCGTATTTTTCGGTTTAAGCCCTTCCCCCGCCTCCCCCTGAACCCGTACATCCCCCAAAATAGGTATCCGCCTGAGATCCGCAACTATCTACAATCCCTCCAAAAATGAACTATCTATCTTGAAGGGTTTGGGAGTTAATGTGCGCTGAGCGTACACGTCGGCGTACGGCGGACGGCGTACGGCGGACGGCGGACGGCGGACGGCGGACGGCGTACGGCGTACGGCGTACGGCGGACGGCGTACGGCGGACGGCGTACAGACAGACGGATTTTTTTTTTTTGCATTTTTAGGCTAATTTAGTCATGAAACGCGAAAAAAAAAAATTTCAGGGTAGCAAACTTTTTTTTTTTTTTGTGTCGATCACAATACTTTATTATTATAATAATAAAGTAATTGGATAACCTAGATTTATCAGAATTTTATCATTATCAATAGTGCTACCTTTTGAATACTTCGTTTCCAATTATCTCGGCCCGATGATCTTAATCAGAATAATAATAATAAGCATTCACAACGTTGAATTTAAAATGGAGTTTACTGAGTGTAAGTGTACCCTGATTGGACATCTTTAAATTTTTTTTTAATTATTAATGAAAGTTGCATCAGGTATAGCAGTATTTGGGATCACGGATCTCGAATCTATACACAAATTTTGAAGCGAAAAAAATTTAATATACAAAAAATGTTCGTAAAAAATTTGGTTAATGTGTATAAAACTTTTCACTAAGGGCTCCCAGTAGTTTCGTATCCGATGCAGAAAACTCAAAATTTCAGAAAATGGAAGATATTAAAATAGGTGATGGTATACGTTTTCAGTCATTTCACTAACCTTGTTACAAAAGCAAATTATGTCTAAACACGATAGTGTTGATTGCAACTAAGAAAATTCGGGAATTAAATTCATGTGCATGATCTAACTTTAGAGTCAAATGTTCGCTGGTTGCATTCTAAATCCAAAGATGCGGGACTGAAAATAATTGTGCGTAAAACCAAGTACATGCACATGGGTGCGAACGCAAACACACGGATTGTTCTTAACGGACAGGATGTGGAAGAGGTGCAAGATTTTTGCTATCTCGGAAGTATTGTCAGCATGGATGGCGGAGCCGAAAAGGATATTGAGGCTCGTCAGGCCTTCGGTATTCTTTCCTCTTTCTGGAGGTTAAGAGAGATCTTCCTTCGCACGAAGCTGCGTTATATGGTTATACTACGTGGAAAGTGACTTTTCGACTTAACAAGAAATTGCAAACTTTCATCAACCAATGTCTCCAACACAGTTCAGGGATATTCTTGCCTGAAGTGGTATCTAACGACGAATCTTGGAGTACAACTGAATAGACAAAAATCGGTATTTATATTTAAAGGCGGAAGTGGCAGTGGGTCGGTCACACTTTGAGGAAATTGGAGCGAAACATCGCCAAACAGATTCTGGATTATAATCCTCAAGGAAGACATCGGATTGGTCGACCATGTAGCATATGGTAGAGAGCAGTTGAGCAAGAGGCTAGAGAAATAAACAAGTCCTGGCAACAGGTAAATGTCGATTCTCAGGATCGTGCCTTGTAGAAGAAACCTGTTTCTGTCCTGCGCCCCTATAGGGTGCTTAAACAGGAATTTGATTAATATCACTTATCTCATAAAAGTTAGATCAATCAAATTCCTGTTAAGACCGTAGTAGAAAGGCTAGGAGATTTTTGGCAATTTTATTCTAGTTAGCTAGAATTATTACCAAAATTCATTCATTCATTGAATATTTCAGATTAAATTCTGTGATAAATTTCAAGGAAATTGTCTTAGAGAGAAATTTTTTAAGTGTACCATTGTGTATGCGAGGTTGTATCAATGAAAGTGAAATCGAACTATTCTTTTCAAATCTCTCTTCAGTTGCTACCCGAATATTTTACACAATTTTAATCTTTCATAAATTTGAAACGTAGAAATCAATTATTTTCCAATATGGGGGGACAGAAATCGTTCTTTTCGACTATCTGTATGTGTATACAAATGAAATTGTTTTTTTTTCGTCTCGTGAATGTGTGACATTAGCAACGATTTTCAAACAAAACTTACACATAAATACGTGAGCATCTAAAATTGTTAGCGACTTTTTTTATGTATCAAAAAAATAGGGGAATGAAACTACTAAACAAAGGTACTGTGCCATAGATGTGGACAAACCAAAAAGCATGTTTATATGTTGCCGCTCAGGCAGGTAAACTAAAGCGGGAACATATAAGCGGGATACCATCTCAGTACTACACGCATACAATGCTGCTTGACTTCAGTGATCGGACGAGAATCGTTAGATCTAATGCACTGCATTGAGCTTTTAGGCACAAAATATGGAAATAGAAAAGTGTCTAATAAAGAAATGCCTAACATTAGGCGAAATCATATTGAAAGTATTCACTGAAGGCAATAACCAACAATTACCATTTCTAAAGCCTTCGAACTTCCATTCGTGCTAGCAGCTATAATTACCATCAAAATACTACTTTTTAAATTGAAAACCTGGAAACTTCTATATTTTTCCATAAAAACGCATATCAATAAAATTCGAACTAATACCAGTGACATATAGCGCAGCTAAATTATAATTTAGGCCAAAATTATCATTTATAGGCTATGTGTTATACGCTAATTTAGCTAAATGAACACTAAATTACCAAAATAGTGATCATTTATCAGCTAAATGCTCTCATCATATTTATCCAAATCCCCTCATTTTTCTCATAATTTAGGAGATGAAGATTGCGCAAGATCTAGATATTTTATAAAAGTTTTTTCGTGCAAGATGGAAGAAGAAAAGTCATTTTCTGACAGCTCTGAAATATATAAAATCTTTAAGGCGCGATTTAAACGCTCAGCTATGAAACATAGCTTGCAAACGATTCCAAAACAGGACTAAGGATCGTTTCCATTCTTTTGTGGTCTTCCTTGCAAAATTGTATTGCCTATTGGCTAAGCAATTCAACTTTTTAAATATATTATAGATGAGAGAGTGGCTCTTTATAATAAGCAATCTGTTGACGATGAAGATGTGCTAAATTATGAACTGGTTAATTAATTTATAGTTGTAGTTAGTTAATTAATAGTTAAGACCGCTAACTGTCGGTGGTATTACTTATTATTTGCTCGAACTAGATAGCACAAAGCTCTTTATTCTTCCTTCTTCAATGGCACTGCGAACGAAATCACAATTTTACTTCATGACCTTCAGACTCCTTAACATTTAATTTTTATTTATTTTTTTTTTTTTTAGGAATGGTTCGCACATCTTTGCATAACCCTCTGTAAGCAAATTTCCATTGAAATTGAGAGGTTATACTCTTTCTTTTATGGTGTAGAAATTATATGCCGACAGGGACTTAATCGAGAGTTTCACCTACGCTACCAACTGAGGTACATGTATATATTTAGGCAAGCAATTAAAATATCTCCGAAAAAAGTAATCTTTCGCCTTGAAATCCTTAACAGTACGGAATTTGGTACCGACTTCAAAAAGTAAGAAAGAATTCAACATTGTACGTTTCTTTGAAAATTCAGTTAAAATTTCAATTAATTCCTTCCGAATTTTCGAGAGTCACCGCAAAACTAAATTTCGAACTACACAATAAATATAGCTATGGCATATTACACTCTCAGAGATCATATCGCATTCTATAATTAGCTTCAAAAAATGACGAAATTGCACCTAAGACATTTGTGCCTGTTCGACGTTAATATATACAACGAACGACTTAATTGCGAGTCACTGTACATGCCATGTCGTGACGAATCCTTTTCAATGTCCTACCTCACACTTTCAAATTAGGCGCCGTTGATTGTTCTTTCGTTCGTTTTCTTAAAGCTCCTCCGTCTTCATAACAATGCTATTTGCCGTCGTCCTTGTGTAAGAGAATAATAAAAACGTCGTTCACTTAAATCGCTTAATGTGTTAAGCGTTGATCCTTCTAATGAAATATTAGCTCCCTTAGAGAATTAGACATGGCGCGAACGATAGGAATAATATTATTAGGTATATCAAACTTCCGCCTAATATACCTTTCTAACCGTTTACATAGATAGGATTTTTCGTTGATGTATTTCGTTCCTGCAGTGCTACTATGGTAGTCATTAAATGGGTAATAGTAGTTAAAGGATGTTCCTTTTCCCACGTGTGTTGTTAATAAATTAGATTTAACGAGGATTTTTGCGGTTGTATAACGAAAACACCGAAAAATACAACTCTAGGCGATTAAATGGCTAAGGCTAAGGGAGCGTTAATTGTTTACGGTGCCCGTTCTTGTTTTTTTTTATTCCATTTTTTTAACGTTAAGCTCTGAGTGGTATTTTGAGGATTACAGGGGATTTTTGTTAATATAATTCGAGCGTAAAATGTTTATATACGAGATATTTTTTCACAGTTAACTGAGTTTATTTTAATTTTAATAAATTTATTTATTTTATTTCTTTTTTTAAAGAGTGAATGTGCGAATATAAGAAGAGGAACAGGATGGTTCAGGATTTTCTGGTTATTTATGAATATTAATGGGTACATACTAATAAGTGAATTAAATCAATTGACTAAAATTGGTTCAATGGTTAAAAATTTTACAGGATTTTAATAATAATGGTGAACGGAATTTGCCTTCTATAGGAGTATTTCTATTTATTTTTGGTGTTTATGTTTTTGTGAACTCAATTCGAATTATACGCAGTGTATTTTGATGTAGCGCTTTTATACAAAAATACGACGATAATTTGTTTTCGCCATGGGATGATGAAAGGGGTGAAAATTGTATTTTGTGGAAAACAATGGAAGAGCTATTGATCACCTTAATCATTGCTCCCTATTAGGTTAGGTTTGTGGAGGGGTTAGACACGAATATACGCAGGCCAGCAAGAGGCCCATCGTAAGCTTCCATATTTGTACCATGTGGGCCTACACATCATTTAGCCAGCCTGCTTTATCGGTGGAACAAATTAGCTTTATCAGTTCAAGGGGCGTAGAAGTGCACTCCGAGAATTTGTCTTCGAGTTGTTGGGAGCTATTGGCAAAGCCAGACGATCTCATCCTTCTCAACACAATCTCTGCAAATGCCATCGGTTATAGGGCGATCTTTTAGTGCGTGTTTTATGAGAACACAGTGGCTATGCCTGTTAGAGTCCGTAGGGTCAATAATTTTATGAATTTTCTTCAATCTCAATCCTCCCCATAGTATCTTCGTGCTATTACACGAGACGATTTGTAACCGCCCGAGGTTTTCTCATCCCCACAATTTGTTGGCGTAGGTTGGATTAATCACTCTCTAGGCAACGCCAACATTGTTAGTTCCCTCAACGGTGGTAACGACAGATTCGTTTCTGGCCAGCTTGTCCGCCATTTCGTTTCCAGATATATCTCGATGACCTGGAACGCACTAATGCTCAAAAGTGCAGGTTTTCTCCAATTATTAACACATATCCATGCAAAGGTTCAAGCACCTTGAATTGCAGCTGTAAGCGTAAGGGTCTTTCGAGGACTGGTCAAGTAAGAACTAACCCGGTTACCATTAACTTCTCCTTCCGCTCTTTTCGCAACAGCCATTACCTCCGATTGGAAGACCGTGGCATATTCTGGTAGATGTCTAGAGATTTGTAAATCAAGGCTTTCAGAAAAGGTTCCATTTCCCACTCCCATTTCCTATCTCGAACCATCAGTAAATATCGCAATCTTGTCATTCTGTATGACATGATTCCATTGCTTTCTGTCAGTAAGAGTGACCTTTCCATTCGCTACAGGATAGTGGCATGAGATTTTTTTTTAAATTGTTCCAAGCCATGCGCCGAAAATTCCCAAGTGTTTTAGCCGTAATACCAGCCTTCTCAAGAATTCTAACATTCAGAGAAACAAGACCCAAAATGGCTTCCAGTCCTACTGTGTACTATGAATATAATATTCCGTGCTGCATACGTCTCATTGTTACAGTTTTTTTGTGTTATGTTAGCGATCATGTCCCCAACCATTACTTCCTACACTTCAAACTGGGCACAACTAACGTATCGGCCATCTTGTTTGACTCCAGTGGATATGACGACAAGAATTTCACCATTTCATAAGACCACCTGTACCATTGCTGTACGCGATTTATCGAAAACGATATAAAAACTCAATTACACGGGTGCATAGTTTTACGTAATAACAAAATCCCTACTATATTGATTGAAAGCGAAACATGTAGAGAGACTTGACCTTCCTTCTATTGGCCTCTGTAGGAGTTGCAAAGACGACAAAGAGAAAGAAGCGCACGTAACGATTGTTAGAATCTCACTAATATATTTCCTTCTTTCTATATATGGTTTCAGTCAAATTTTTGTACTCTAGATGAATTCTGAAAGTATAATAAATTTTCTCAAAAGTTTGTAACGTTAAGAAATAATGCTCGGAAGAAGAAATGGATGACACAGAAGTTAATAACATCACTCAAAACAGTGTATCTATCTAAATAAGGCCTCCGTGGCGTACTGGGCAGCGTGCTTGCTTCACCGTCAATAGGTTGTGAGTTTAATTCCCACTCCAGGCAGTAGGAATTTTTGGCCACAAATTTTTCAGTTGCTGCTTGCAATCAAAAATTATTCGAAATAAAATGGGCAAATGATGTAAAAATGAATCAGTTCCACTTCTAGAAGGTCTATATACTTAGTAGATGGTTTCTGTTCGCTTTCTATCAGGAAGTTCCCCATAACATCCGCAAATATTTGTCAGTAGCAGACAGTACAACTGAAAAATATACCAGCTTCACCACTCGCTAGTGTCGTTCTCGATACTCTTCCCATACCTTCCGAACCTTTCCTCCACGAATGTGTGTGTGCATTGCACATAATTGCCGAAATTGCCCATTACTTAAGTCATTCTACAAAAAAAAAAACTAATAGAGTAAAAAGGCGGCAGGTGTGTTGCCCAAAGTCTAAATCCGTCTCTGTATGGTATGGAACTACGCATGTAGTCTCTATTCTAGTGGCTCAAATTTACATCTTCATCACTAACATAACATTTGCGTCATTCCTTCGATTCTGCATTATTTCCTAATAAAATTATTGTTGTGACGAATGGTAACAATTAACGTATATTCGCTAAAAACGTGAACAGGAAATTTTCAAATCTTCTAATTGAGAATCAATAATCTTCTTTCGGATACGGTTTAAGGTTGTATTTCAGGTGAACTTGTTTGCTTTAAAAGCTATTGAGATGTTTCGTGTCACAGAAATTACTTATGCTCAGAAGCGAGAGCAAAATGATACTCATAAAACGAAATTGACGCAAGGCCGCATTCTAATCGATACATTTTAAAATATAAATTTCCTTTACAAATCGTGTAGCATTAATGTATTGTTTTAAAATTCAAATCGAAAATATTTTTTCTCATGTTTCAAGTCCTACATTATTCGTCATAGTTCCATTATACAGAAACCAGGAAAAACTATAGCTGGAGTAAACCTCATTCCTGCAAAATTCTAGAATCCAGATGAAATAGGAGAGTTTGATACATCTTAAAGTCGCCAGTCGACGGGTTTGAGGAACTACATCATTGCAATATTTGACAAATTCGGCATTCAAGTAGAGCTAATTTTTAAGTCTATAACTTGAATATTATCGGAGAAAAATCAATTTGCTTAAATTTCGAAAGTTCATGAAATTTGTTTGGAAAGAGTAGAAGAAGTGTGGAACATAGCTCATTCACGAAATTAAAGTTTCGTTCGTGCCAAAAATGACATAAGACAAATTTCTGCACGATAGCTCAAGGTGTTCGAGAGTTATGTTGTAGACAGATGGACAGTTGGACAATCAGACGGTCACTCAGAATCGAGATTTTTGAACGACAGCAAATATTTCTGTATTTTTTTTTTCATGAAAAAGTGCAATTTGTATGGGAGGTGGTGGAAGGAGTAAAGGGACTCCTATGAATTATATGCGATACATCACATTTATGATAAAAATAATAAATTCTAAATTTCAAATTGTATAATATATGATTGAAATGAGTAATTTTGTATGAAAGGGGGTAGAACGCGTGGAGCGATTTTTTCCGTTCACGAACTTGACCTTTCTTTTTTGTCAAAATCCACGATATTTCACCCTTGGCGACACTGCGCGAGCATTATTTCTTGGCGTTACAAACTAATACTACTAAGACTAATAATACTCTCAGATTCTATCTAGATTCTAAAAAGAATTTGTAATCTAAACTTCAAAGATATAACCGAAACTTTTCATGATATCGTTAACCAGTAAATCAACATTCTTCTTCTGATTTGCTTGTATATTTCATTTCAAATTAATTAGGCAAACAATTCAGGTTTTTTGCTTTCACAAAATCTCCGCAAACTTGACCAATCAGATAAATAACATTTTCCTTACTTGAAACAATTAATCTCAATCGGTACCGCCATCATTCAGCAAATACTTCAAGATCCAGGTGAAATGAAAAACAAAAACCAATAACAAACAACATACTAAACACTAAATTTGCTCGTACAAAAATAATAATAATAAAAACCATCGTCCGGAAAGAGTTAAAACACTTTTTGCCCTTTAATCTTTCATTTACACAGACAAGCATTTCGCATCCATCGTGTACATCGGAAGGTGGAGTTGGCTATTAATAGCCGCCCTTACCGGTCAAACATGATGGCAAAAGTGGAGTAAACCTATCCATTTTAATTCGCTATATGGGGGATGATAAGACTTATGTGTAGCATGTAAGGGATGGTAACTTCTTTGATTACATTGTTTGTTAGTGGAATGAAAATCCCCTGGAGATCAATAAAAATTAGTCTCACGTCCGAGATATACGATAGTAGTATTTCGTCGAGTTCAGGGGTGAAAAAAATTGAAGACCACTATGTTCATCCTTATTTGTCTGAACATATTTTTTTTTTCTTCAACATATCTCAATGTGGATAGAGTTCGAATTAGCTAACTATTCGAGAAAATTAAACTTGTTATTGCTTCCAATAATTTAAGATATTAATGTCTTCACAGTACGTTGAATAGGACATGGTCGATAATGTTAATTACTGAATTGTAAATGAGCTCAAAAGTGGTTTGTGAGTGTACTTCAACGAACTATTGCAGCATTATCAGTTTAGGTGATTTGAGACGGTTGATCATAAAACCTAGTATTACAGAAAGTAAAGAAAATAGCTTTAGTACCTTTCATATAAATTGCACAGATTTTCATTGATTGGCCCATTTTTTCGAATGCCTGATGCTACAAACATGAAAATCACTCACTCTTTCTACTATCTCCCACACAAATGTCAAGACCCAACATAATGCTATAGTAACTATCAGCTTGAAAATTAAGTTCTTTCACACCACAAATGCTTCTAATAAATATTCTGAAAAAATTAAACGAACACAATTTCTAGTGTATTAAAATCATTCACATATAATCTAAGCCATCGCACAATTTAGGTTCAAACACAATCATAATAGTTTTTATTAATAAAACAAATAAATAGTTTAACCTCATTCTAATATATGTGAGTAAGCAACTTTTTGAATAATGGAGTATATAATATTAAATATTCGTTTGATTTAAGAAACGAAATGTAAATTGTTTTACAGCATTCGATATTACGGACCAAATTTTCAAGATAGCGTATTATAAAATATTAACTCTATTACATAACTTACTTACTTACTTACTTACGTTAGCGCTACACTCCAAATCGGACTTTGGCCTCCTGAATACTCTATTAGATAACACTCACGTATTTTATTGGGAAAACATAGCAGGATGACGATTGGGCGTGAAGCCCAATCATAAGATACTCTAGATGTACAGTTTGATAAAGGTCTCAGCAGAGACCGAAACGTCACGAATAATAAAGCGTAACAGTGTAGAATCCGGAAATCTTTTCTTTCAGTTCGAAATGCACTGTCAAAACATTCACCAAACCGAAAGAGAATTTGTTTTGGATTTAAGAAATTTTATATGGGGAGTGGTAGAAGGGGTGACGGCATTGAGCTAATTTTTCACATCATGTTGGAGTTGCTACCAAAATGTTTTTTAAGCTTCAAAAATAAAAAGTTACTGATAAGTGTGTATTGGATTTGGGAAAATTGTGCAATTTGTATGGGAGGTGGAAGAGAGGGGGAGGGGGAGTTATTAATGACTTTTTCAGAGCTAACAGTAAACATCATTCAGTTAACATGATTGAAATTGCAGGCTAGTAGCATTCATACTTTTCAAGAAAAGCAACATTTTGCAAAGTTGTGAAATTGTGTCAAATTGAAAGGGTGGGTGTAAAAGGGGTGCTCTTAATCGTCTAATTTTTTTTTGGCCTTGACCTATTCATTCCCTGGCTATCTACCTTCTATGATGCATAAAATGGATAGAAAGGTCAACGTCGTTTATTCGTTACGCGGATAGTCAGCATCACACAATCGTTTTCTGACGAGATAATTTCACGAACGAAGGGAATTTAACCGTGAAATTGACCGGGTCCATGCTACCAGCTCACGAGAAGCACGGGAAAAAAGTTGAGCGGTTACAAATTGATCATCATCCTTCGTCAGTGATAACCTACGTGGAAGTCAGCTACGAAAACAGGCATCAAAACTCGGGTCAGTAATTAAGAAGACATTTTAGATCATGTGGAGATGCCTTTGAGCGTTACCATATGTAAGGACGACATTGGGTGGTCCAGCAGGATTTAACACACATCCGCAAGGCCAGATCAACTCAGTTGTGTTTTGAGGAAAACATGCCTGAGTTCATAAGGACTTGACATTGACATTCTGGGAGCCCAAACCTCAATCCTTTGGACTTCTCCTTATGGTCTGTTTTTGAGGAAATGGCCTGCCAAAGACGCAGCCGAAGAGCCTGAAGAGGTGGTCCTTCATCAAGAAGAAAGAAATGAACTCCCGCTGGAAAATGTGCATATTTCAATTGACAACTGTTCACGCAGACGTAGGGCTTGTTTTGATAATAAAGGGGGTAATTTTGATTTTTTTTACCATTTATAATATCGTTCGAAATATTTCCTGAAAATATAAGCTTACAAAGTGAAAATATTCGGCTAGGGTGTAGCCTAGTAGGTAGTGTGTTGGTCTTGTAATGCGAAGGTCCTGAGTTCAAATCCCGGTCGACGCAATATATAATTCCAGCACATTGCCTGCTTGGATATACCTTGGTCACCTCAATCCACGAAAATGAAAAATTCGTAGAAAGAGGGTTGTGCGAAGGGCTAACAACCATTCCACAATAAGTAATATAAAAAAAAATATTAAGGAACCTGAATATCAGGAGGCCAAGGTCCGATTTGGACTGTAGCGCCACTGTAGATTGTAGAAGTGAAAATATTCATATATTATTGAAAGTTTTCCTTGTAATAGAACTTATGGCACAACTAGACCTTCTTAGAAGTGGAACTGTTTCACTTTTACATCGTTTGCTCATTTTATTTCGAATAATTTTACATTACCAGTAGGAACTGAAAACTTCATGCTTAAAAAAAACCTATTGCCTGGAGTGTGAATCAAGCTCGCGACCTATTGACTATGTAGCAAGTACGCTGATCACCACTCTATACGGAGTCCTTAATTTTCAGAACTGTGAAGAATTTTGCTGAGTTCCGATTCAAGCAATGCACTGCTACTATTAGCATTAGTTTTGTGCTACATTTGCCGGAAATTTATAAAATTCTGAATGAAGTTAAAAAAAACAAAATCAAATCAAACTACCCTTCCTTCGATTGTATTCCTTTAAGAAAATAATGATCTTCTAGCTTCTACTTTAAATCCCATTCAAAGTTTTGCCGCACATTTTTGACTTTGCTGACGAAATGATTTAATCATTGGACGAGAACCCCGAACATTTCTTCACTAGATGGAAATAAACAGAGTTAATGAAAAACCATTGAAAATGCAAATTTGTCTCTTATGCCTTAAACGTTCTCTAACCTTTTCTTTATTATTTTGCCAGTTTACTGATGCTAATTATCCAAATCTAGTTAGGGTGTAGCCTAGTGGGTAGCGTGTTGGTCTACAATGCGAAGGCCGTGAGTTCAAATTCCGGTCGGCGCATAACTCCAGCAGAACATATTTTTGTTACCTCGAACTACGAAAATGAAAAATTCGTAGGTATAGGGTTGTGCAAAAAGCTAACAACCCTTCCACAATTTCCTTAACATTTTCATTTTTTTTTACGGCACTGATTATAACATAGGGGGTCACCCTATAATGCATTGCACAGTTATGTAGGCTTAGGAAGAGGATGAAATTTGGTATTGATATCGGATTTTGTAGGAGAGAGACGGAAGTGCCGATGGACATTATTTTTGAAGCACTGAAGGTTATACCCGCTTGGAAATATGCTAGCAGGCAATGCGTTCCAAAGTCTGAACGTTCGAGGGATGAATCACTTCTATATTTCACTGTACGAGTAGGAATAGGGTTGACGGTAAACTCGTGTGCGCGTTTAGATTGACGAGTATTTCGGGGAAAAATGAAAGGTGAAGGAATGAGTGATTTAAGTTCCGCACTACATTTACCATGAAATTAGCGATAGTAGATGCTGAGTGCTCCAACGTTCCTAGGATATTCGAGGGAGTCAATAGAAACCGTAATGGTGTCGTCTTCAATTAGTCGGAACGCATGTTTTTGGATTCGATCGAGCAGCGCAAGGTGTGTTTTGGGTGCCCCAGCCCATAAATGCGAATTGTACTCTAAGCGAGGTCGAATGTAATCCTTGTAGATGTAAGTCATGAGACGTAAAATATTTTTTGCATTTACGAAAGATACCTAGGCGTTTGGAGGCATCCAGGGCAACATCAAAGATATGTTTGCTCCAATTAAGATGGTTATTAAATTTTACGGCTAATACGATAAATTCATCTGAAGAGCTAATTGGTACGCCATTAAAGGATTAATTAGTCGACGACGCTGGAATATCACATTTGAGGAAAAGATGAAAGGCCTGTGTTTTAGCAGCGTTGAACTCTACTCTATTTTTCCTGCCCCATTCCAGGATTAAGTCGAGGTCGGAGTCCAGCGAACTGAATAACTCCCTGCGTTTGGAAGTAATAGATAGCTTGTGAGAATCCGCAGCAGAGTTAAATTCAAAGGTGTTATTTAAAGTACTGTCATCAGCAAAACTATGGATTGGATTGAGAGTAGAAGACAAAAGGTCGTTAATGAATACTAAGAACAGAGTAGGTGATAGGACAGAACCCTGAGGGACACCAGAATTAGTTGGGAAAGAAGAAGAATTAAGGCCATCTAATACGACTCGTAAAGTGCGTTCGGACAGGAAACTCTCAATCCATCGAATGAGGGTAGCATCAAGACCAATGGCCTTTAGCTTAACAGGGAGACATTCATGCCAAATTCTGTCAAAAGCTTTTGCAATGTCAAGAGCAAGAGCTTGATCTTCGCCGTATTTGTGCAAACAAGATTTCCAACGTTCCGTCAGGTAAACGAAGAGATCTCCCTTTGACCTTCCACAACGGAAACCGTATTGGCGATCGTGAATAAGCTGTTTATCCTCGAGATAGTGAATGATTTTGCGATTGACAGCAGTTTCCATCACTTTCAAAAGCACTGAAGTGATGGCTATCGGGCAGTAGTTAGCGGAGTTCGCTTTGCTTCATTTCTTGGGAATTGGCTGAACATTTGCGACTTTCCACAATCGTGAAAAGCACCCAGAAGAGGAGCACATTTTAAGGGTAATGGGGGGAATGTCATCAGGGCCAGCGGACTTGTGAACATTGAGCTTTTGCAGGATACTGAATATGAGACGCGTGCGGAAATGTAGCGGCGGCAGCGAAAAACCTGATTGCTTATGAAAATGTTAAGGAAATTGAAGATCAGGCGGCCAAGACACAAATTTCAACTACACTATATTGTAGAAGTAGAATTATCCAAATCGCAGGAAATCTGTCTTGGAATTAAGTTTTGTTTTGCCAGCCATCAATATTTTGCGTTAATTAAAAAATTGAAATAAGTGCTTTCAATTAGGCTTTGTTCCAAATTTTACTTCCACTTAAGTTACTGTATGGGAACTGACCCTAACTTATTAGAGTGCGTATACCAGATTTGAGCGATCGATTTTGGTTTTTGTTGAAAATTTAGGGCAGGTTTTAATGAAATCGCAATTATTTGTAATCTTTTCAGTACGAGCTGTCACTCGTCGTCCAAACTCGAGAGAGCCCAAAAAAGCCCGTTCGCATAACTCTAGTGTAAACCACACTCGTCTATATGGACCGCATTCAATATCAAGCAATCAAATGAATATGAGACTCTGTGATAAAGTCTTAACTCAAATCTTTTGTCTGATGGATCGTCAATTTCCTAAGAAACTTTCTTAAGAATTGAAGGATTCTTGTCGTACCATAAATTTTTAATTCAAAGGCTGGTCCTACGAATAAGAAACTTACTTCCCAATTTTCCGCTTGCAAACCAATAAGAAACTTCTAGCTAGGGTGTAGCCTAGTTGGTCCACAATGCGTAGGTCATGAGTTCAAATCCCAATCGACGCATAATTCCAGCAAGCTGTATGCTTGGGTATACCTTGGTCTCCTGAATATACGAAAAATGGAAAATTCGGGCTAAAAACCCTTCCATAATACGTAATGAAAAAAGATGTTAAGAAACCTGAAAGATAGGAGGCCAAGGCCAGATTTCTGTAGTGCCATTTTAGAAGAAGCAAAAAACTTCCTTTCGGCTTTCCCCTATAACTGGAGTAATTTTTACCTGAACAGTTTTTATACACAAAATAGCAGCCCCCTTCTAATTCTGAAGCCTCGCTCTCTCTCTCTCTCAAGCTCTCTCTCTCTCTCTCTCTCTCTCTCTCTCTCTCCTATGATAACAATATTAACCTAAATATTCAAAGATTTCACTTTAAAACAATTTTTTAGAATATTTATCCAGACATTCCATAAAGATCCTAATCTAACATGGCAATTTCAGAGACGTCATTCAATTTACTTAAAAGCTTTAACAGATACAAAGCTTGAACTCAGTTCGTTAGTAATAATAAACACAGAGATAAAAATAAACATTAAAGCAACAAAATAAAATCTTATAACATTAAAACATTAAAATTATATTTACAAATAAATAAATTTTAAAAATTAAATAGTTCTAATCATGTAACTAAAATAATAATAAATAATAATTACAAAGTTCCTTAAGGAAGCAACCCTAACCACACTTACAATACTAGAATTGTTTAAGTCCTTAAACCATTTCTATTTCATATAAAACTACTTTCTAAATTATCACAGAACAAAATTGGCAAAATTGTGTGTGTGTGTGTCCAGGCTGCTGAATGTAAAAACTTAATCCGCTTTCACTCGATCCGTAACATTCGAAATTTCCAGTCCTTGCTACGTTTTCGAATCGTTCTTGAACTCAGCATAGTTGGCAATCTCGTTCTTAACTTCTCTCTGATAGTTATCAATGTTGTATTTGGATTGCTACAGAAGTAAAATGAAAACAAAACTAAAATAAGTACGACGAAAATTGAACGGATAAAGTTTTCAATGCGAAAAATGGATACAAAGTGTCCACTTCGAGTTTGGCTCGAAATAGCGATATGGAATAATGGTGGGAGATGGAATTTTCTTACATTCAGAGCATCGTTCCACTCAATGTCCAATAATCTCTTCAATCCACGAAAGTTTCGATTTAAGATTCGTCCCAATTCGTATCGGGATATCCGATACCTTTCCGTTGTCGTTGTCGTACTACCGTCCGGCGATGCTGTTGTTGTCTCCTGAAAAGAAAAAGTTTTTCACCATGCTTTACCATCGCTATATTGACTAGTTTCGTGTGCGTTCACAAATGTGCAATGTAACAATATCCACAATAGAACTTATTCCGAAAAGTAACTTTTTCGAATCTTACGAACCATAGCTGGCGGAGGATTCTTTGTCGAGACGTCGGTAAATCCGTCCGCTACAATATCATAAACTTGATTTAGAGTTACCACCGTTTCGTTGTATTGCTGTAAAGTGCGAAATTTGAAAATGAAATTAGTTTTGATTCGTAAATTTTCGGAATACTTCAGAATACAATATTAACGTACGTCTTTGATAATTCGTCCCATATTGAAGACGGTTTCGAAAATTGCCCATGGATTGAAACCTCGCTTTACTCGATTGTGTTGTTCATGTTGATCGTACGGTTGGTTTCCCCTGCCAAATGGTAGTACTACGGTCAGGAGTAGCAGAACCAGCAGGCTAAATACTTTTATTAACATTTTTCAGTGATTTCGTAGTTAAAGCTGAAAGAGAAAAGTCGATATGCAATTTATTTCAATAACAATTAGAGCATGTATGTATGAGAAAATTTATTAGATTGGAGACACTCTGTCTCTTGTAGCCACCCATGCTAGAATAATTCAAACTCTTTGCTTTTAGTTTTACTCATTGCGGAATTGCTGGGTAGTTGTGGTAAAGTGTCGTCGAAAATCTCATAGAGTGGAACGAGGAAAGGACTAAGGCATTAGGGAAACTTTACTTCGCAAATGCAAACATTTCTATCCGAAATTCAAGTGGCTCGGACTCTATAAGCCCATATTTGCATTACTTACTTAAAGTGATTCTGAAATTTGTAAACTTTGAATAAATTTTCAATTTTTGTTTCGAATAGTAGTAGTAGTAGCTAAATAGCTATATACGATGGTAACTATTTTGCAAGATAAATAGCTATCAGACGGAGACCACACATATACACTGAATAAATTGCTACCAGTTATAATCTTAATTGCTAGCTTAATTATAGAAGGATAAAATACTTATAAATCTGTTTTTATGTTTAATAATCCAAAACTAGTTTCTGAGTTTCAAAAATTCTAGCCTATAACACCCATAAAAATAATGTTATAACTCATGACTTTGAACAAGTTTATACGCATTAAATGATTTCGGTAAGATCAAGGGTTTTTATGCAAGGTCATATGTATGTTCATCTCGTCAAATAATCCTCTTGGCTTCAATAACTGCAACATATTTGTGCAGAAATTAAAATGGTAAACTGATTTTTAGCCCAGTGCATACAGAACATTTAAGCGAATTCAGCAAAATTTTTCATATTCAATGTAGACAGCGCATATAGAAGTATACAAGTTAAATTTTAGATTTCTGGATTTCACACTTCTCAGCAGAGAACGAAACACATTTAATAAAACATAACAGTGTGTAATCCGAAATCCTTCCTTTTAATTTTTAAAAATATTAAAAGATATCTTATTGCTACAATAATTTTGGTTTATAGAGCATATTAGAAATTATCATAAAAAACTGCCAACAAGTCGGGCGCAACTTAGTTATTTTTGTGACTAGTTGACGATACATAAAAAGTCAATATGCAGGTTAGAGTGGTTAGGGAAGACTAAGTGGAACCTCCTTTTACAAGTGTAACCCCCAATATTACAGGGCTACTGTCAATTTAACACTTAATTGTGAATACGATCAATAGCTCCAGCACATGTAATTGATATTTCATTCGTTTATGCAAGTTTAGGTTCTTATGAGGGGAGGGGAGAGGAGTGATATTAGGATGGGTGGTTGTTAATAATTTTCTAATTGATTGCTTGATTAACGTCCAATACTACTAATAACTACTAACCAACAAATTAAAAGATACGAACTTGAAATTTGGTACGAGCACCTTACGAGATAAATGAAATAAAACTGCAAAATATATTTTACTATTCCCTTACCTCCTCTACCCTCTCCCATACAAATGATTGTTTTCGTGAATTTAAAATACACCAAATTTTATGAAAATCTTATGCAACTTCATCTATGAAACTGACATTCTTCACAGAGAATATTGGACGTGATTCAAGCAATCAATAAAAAATTATTAGCATCCACGCGCCCTTACTATCAACCCCTTCCGCTCCCCCCTCCCCTCATAAGAACCTAAACTTGCACAAACGAATGAAATATTGATTACATGTACTGGAGCTGTTGATCGTATTGTCAGTAGCTCTGCCCTAAAGTGGGGTTCGCTTGTGAATGGGGGTTCTACTTAGTCTTCCTTAACCAATCTAACCTGCATATTGACTTTCCATGCATCCTCAACTTGTCCCAAAAATAATAAAGTTGCGCCTGACTTCTTGGCAAAATATATAAATTGCCAATAACTCGGCAATTTATTTATTTTGTCCATATATTTGCCGCGAACCGAATTTGATTATTATTATTTAATTGTTAATTTCTTTATTCTTCATTTCCAATAAAAACCCCTGTAAACGAATGAAACATTAATTACATGTACTGGAGCTGTTGATCGTATTCACAATTAACAGTAGCCCTGCCCTAAAGTGGGTTTCGCTTGTGAAAGGGGTTCTACTTAGTCTTTCTTAACCAATCTAACCTGCATATTGACTTTCTATGCATCCTCGACTTGCCCCAAAAATAATAAAGTTGCGCCTGACTTATTGGTAATTTATTTATTTTTTCCATATATTTGCCGCGAACCGAATTTGATCATTATTATTTAATTGTTAATTTCTTTATTCTATTTTTGAAAAAGAATCACTTACATTTTATTTACATATTTGTATAAAGATTGAAGAAAGCGAGTCAGCAGCTAAGCTGGACTGCCTCAATAAAGAAAGCGTATCTCTTCACTTTCAGCTCGATTATCTTTTACCGAAGGATATCTTTAAGTATTTTGATTTTTTCATTTCATAATGCAGAGACGTCGGATTCGTCAAGAAGATACTGGAACGGAAATTCAAGAGTTCAGAATCAACATTAGAAGCAGCGCAATGACGTATTGTAATTGCCGCTAAGTAAGCAACAATAGGCTGTGTTAAGCAAAGGATTCAACTTTGCCCTAACTCCGACAAGCATTCTAACCGAAGAAATTATCCAAATAGAGCCAGCAATCAGAGCTCACTCCAAGCGGTTAAAATCAGACACAAGATCTCTCACCTCATCAAACAAGCAGTGCTTCCTGCGACTAATATTCCCCGAAAGAACGAGAAGCCCTAAAAGAATTTTAAAAAAATCAAGGAGAGAGCGATTAAGTGAGCGAACAAAAGAAACGAAACTAAAGTTACGGTCAAGAAAGAATACACAGAGATGATACTAGGTATTCTAGGAAAAGGACCCTATACCGAAATGAACAGTGATTCAACTCCGGCTTAAATTATGTCTTTTCACCAGAAAAAATCTTAAATTAGCGAAAAAAACATGTCGAAATAATCTTTCAAAATTATAAGGAGAATGACTCGCTTCGATCCATTGCCAGTTGGGTACAATTACTCAACCAACAAGTTGCTAAGGCTCTCGCCACTGAATTACGCCCACTAGTGGGTAACAAATCGCACTTAGTTAAAAATGCATCTAGTAACTAACGGATATTTTAGTCAGTCTAGACGTGAAATCACTTTTCACCAACTAAGGACACCTTAAATATCATCAGAAATGTCTTTAGTGAATTTTATTTAAGTAATGTTTTCTTCTTAGCTCTAGGAAAACTCTACAACAGTGACGCAAATAGCACTCACGCTGACCCATAGGGCGCCAGGGTTCAAAGGCGCCTAGTTGTGTCTTAAATGAGTTAAAATCAAGTTTTACTCGAACTTCAATATTCGGGCTTCTCCTTAACAAGCGTAAGAATCTTTTACTCAGATTTGTATACTCTAGATGAAATCTGAGAGTATATTGTGTTTGCCTTACCGTTTGTAACGCTAAGAAATAATGCTCGCATAGAGCCGCCAAGGGTACAGAAATATTTCCGTCTGTCAGTCTATCTGTCTGTCCGTCCGTCCGTCTGTGCGTCTGTCTACAGCATAACTCTCGAAAGCTTTGAGCTATAGTGCTAAAAATTTTTGTGTGTCATTTCTAGCGAAAAAGTAACTTTAAGTTCGTGAATGGGCAATATCTCCCCATTCCTTCTACTCCCTCCCATACAAATTTCACGAAATTTTGAAATTTAAATTAAATTATTTTTATTCGAAACTGTTGAAGCTATCAACTTGATATTTTGTATAAAGTATACAAATAGAAATGTTAATAATGCGAAAAAAATTGGTTTTGATCTGCACACTCCTTCTACCCCGTCCCATACAAATGCATAATTTTTGTTAAATGCATTTTATCGATTTCCCTTCAAACTAGAAAAAGTACAAACTTCAAATTTTGCCAGCATTTGTTTCTTAAAAATTGAAATAAATGTTAGAAAAAATTATCAGCTCCGCTTCACTCCTTCTACTACCTCCCATACAAATATCTGTATTATAAATTCAAGAAAGGCATTTCTCCTTCAAGTATATGAGAGCTATCGACTTTGAAATTAAATCAAAGCATGTTGATAAGGATGATGATAAGCAGTTTCAAAATCATCTTAAACGTACCACTTCCTCTGCCACCTCCCATACAAATGCCCCAATTTCAGGAAAACTATGTCCAATTTCTTTAAAAATAATGAAAACTAAAAACTTTAAATTCAGCAGAAAACATTTTGCATGTCATGTTCGATGTCATATGCGAAAAATATAAACCTCCCTTTCTACTTCTACCACGTCCCTTGCAAAAGTCTCTATTCACTATTCGAAAGAATTTGAGATGACATATTTTCCGGTATATTAAAGTCATTCCCATCTCATCTAGAGTATCATATGATTGGGTTTTAAGCCCAATTATAATTCTGTTATGTTTTTGTTCTAGTTTTCGGCCCTTTTCTCAGGTGATTTGTCAGTCTGTTATTAAAAAATTTTGTAAATTTCAGACATTAGTACATCACCTGAATCAAAAGTCAGCGAAAACTTTTCCAGTTGACGTCGATAGATCCCCAGATGATAAACCTCGTAAAGCACGAGGATAAAAAAAATAATTAAACCTGCTGACAGGGATTTCACATTGGAAATCGAGTAGATTTGCTAAATATTTGCACAGTGCTTCATTTTAGCATTATATGTAAATTTTTACAGAACCTGTATGAGATCTTAACGTGAGTTTAAAGCTATTTGCAGTTCATATTATTGGAAGCGTGACTTATCTAATATCTCTGCCAGTCTGTAAGTCGAGGCGCCCGGTTTTATAAAGCGACTCCATCCCGAAAAATAAGGAATAAGTTTCAAGAATTCCTGCCCGCGATGAGGGCAAAACGTAGACTACTACGTGTACCCCGAAGAGACCTTCTCCATGGCACTGCCGATTGGCCCGTCTCCTGTCGTATCAGTCGATCTCTCCAGCTCTGTCTGATCACTAGATGTTCGATCTACACCATCAATTCCCACATCCCATGTTGCTTCCTTTGGCTCACTACTTTACCGTCTGTAGGTACCATAGAGGGTATCCTCGATCACTTCTTTCTTCTGCATGTCTACCATGTTCTACCAATGTCATCTGCAAACATCCCATTGTGGCTCCTCAGTTCACTACTTTATCAGTCACAGTCACACAAATCGACGCAATTTCCACTGACTTCTTCTGGAATATAAATGTCCCATTTGGGATCCCTTTTTCCAAATACAGCAACAGAATTGAGTCAATCCAGAGGCACTTCCTTCATTTTGCTCTTAGGACTTGTATGAACTTAGAGACTATAAGAACAGCTAGACTCCAATTATTAAATCTGTCATCTAGCTAGGGTATAGCCTAGTAGGTAGTGTGTTGATCCTGTACTGCGAAGGTCATGAGTTCAAATCCCGGCCGAAGCAAAATATAATTCCGGCACATTGCCTACTTGGGTATACCTTGGTCACCCCAATCTAAGAAAATGAAAAATTCGTAAAAAGAGGGTTGTGCGAAGGGCTAACAACCCTTCCACAATAAGTAATAAAAAAAAATGTTAAGGAACCTAAATATCAGGAGGCCAAGGTCCGTTTTGGGCTGTAGCGCCATTGTAGTAGTGTAGTAGTAGTAGTCACCTCTTAGTTCTAGAAGAACTATACTCACATCCTGTTTTACTTTAGATGTTTTGAACGGTGATATTAAGTTTGACCACATCTCAAATAAATTCATATTAATAGATGCTGTAGAGTATTTGACAAATTAATCGCACACTACACACCTCCTAGTAACTATCGCGATGTCTGAGCGAGAAGTAATGTCGTCCGTTGCGCAACGTATTATAGTTAAATTTCTTACGAAAGATGGCGTAAAACCATCAGAAATTTTGAGAAGACTTCAGGCACAGTTTGAGGATAATAACCTTAAAAAGATACAAGTGTATTCATGGCAACAAAATATTTTTAGAAGGGCGAGATGCAGTCAAAAATGAAGGTCACCAACGTCAACCAAGAACCAGCGTGGCAGAGGAGAACATTCGTAATGTCTAACGACTTCTATATGACGACCGACGATTATCAGTCTCTGAAATAGCTTCTGAGGTGGGAATCAGCTTTATTTATTTAAAAAAAACATCAAAACAATGATTACTTAAAATATACTTTTAAAAAAAGTATATAAGAAATACATCACACGAATATCAAATTGAAAATCTAAAAAACTAACAATCAACAAATTATTTATCGCATAAAGCCGACTTTAACTACATACTATTAGTTCGTTTTGTCCTTAATTGGTGCGATGGTGAGGCATGTGGAGTAGCACATAATTTTTCAAAGATCGACGCGTAATACTAAATGTTATCCCTTTTTTTTTTTTTTTTTTTACAGAATGACCTGTGTTATAGGCAATTTTGGCCTTTATGTGCAATGCACAAACACAGTCATGGAGGGAAGGAATGGGATTGGGAAGGTTGGGGAAGGGGAGTGAGAACGACCGTAGTGAGTGGAGAAGCTGGTATATTGCTCAGTTGTACTGGCTGCTTACTGACAAATATTTGCAGATGGGGACAGAGTGATAGAAAGCGAACAGAAACCATTTACTGAGTATCTAGGCCTTCTTGAAGTGGAACTGTTTCACTTTTACACCGTTTCCCGTTGCGAATAATTTTTTATCACCAGTAGCAACTGAAAAATTTGCGCTTAAAAAAATCCCGTCTATAGTGGGAATCGAACCCACGACCTATTGACTGAGAAGCAAGCACGCTGCCCACTACGCCACGGAAGCCCTAGCAAATAAAATTAATTTAAATTCAAAATCAGCCCTAAGGATAATCCGTCTATTCGCCAGCGATTCTAGAGAAATCAGTTTACGGCGCTGTTCGTAAGGAGGAAGGCACAATGTATCAGCCCAGGGAATACCTCTTAGAGCGCTGACTCGATCCTACTCTTATATTCCTCGTGATACGGATCCCACACCTGACAAGCATAATAAGAATAGAGTCGGTATATATGCAGTGAACCTACTTACCGCCTTCAATCACTTGAATAGTGAAATTTGGCAGTGCTCAGACGATCATTACTGACCATCTCAGGTTTCGGAAAGTGTCCGCAAGGTGGGTACCTCATTTTCTCACTGAAAATTAAAAACGGAATCATATGGAAGTTTGCCTACAGCATTTGAACCACTATGAGGCTAAAAGAGAAAGATTTTTGCACCGGATAGTGACCTTTAACGAAATTTAGGTGCACCATGACACCCCCCGAATCGAAGCAAGCAGATATGGAATGGCGAATGAAGAATGAATCTGCCCTGTCGAAGCCAAAACTGGGCTCTGGACTGGAAAGGATCTGGCTACCGTATTTTTCGACTTTAAAGGAGTCTTACTTATTAATTTTCTCCACAAACGTAGAACAGTAAATGCCACGTACTACTGCCAACTTTTAGATGATTCAAAAACGGCATATCATCAGAAAAGACGCGGCATTTCCATACGAGACGTTACCCTGCTGCAAGACAATGCCCGGCCGCATACAGCTGGAACATATACTGGAACACCCTCCCTACAGTCCCGACTTATCACCATGTGACTTCCACCTGTGTGACCAATGAAAGAAGCTCTTGGAGAATAACGTTTTGATGACGAAGTTGCAATTGAAGTTTTTGTGCGCAATTGGCTTATGGCGCAACCATCTTTCTTTTACGAAAACTGGATAACAAAGTTACTCATTCTTTGGGAAAAAATGTATCACGAAATCGGGAGATTGTGACGAAAAATAATTTTAGCCCCAATAAAGTTTGATTCACCCTCGTATTTAGTTCTCCCTGATAATAAATCAGTGATGCTTGTCTGATATCCGATCACATATGCAACATCTGTACGACATCACATCTTACATATTCGTCCGATTCTTTAAATATAGCTATGATCTAATGTGTAATACCCTCCTACGCAAAAACTTTAACAACAAAATAACTCAACAAATTATGTTGTGTTAATTCAGTTTAACAGATAATGTTACTTGGCTAGCTTTCTTGCATTATTATCAAATTGCTATTAATTTTCAACTTAATTTGGACTCTACCTTTTAGTACACGTTTTTTATTCGTAATAAAGAGGAAAATAATAACTATTTAACAAATTGGTAAGGAAATTTGATCAAATAAGGAGGGCGGAGATTCAAAGAAAAACTTATTTAACTTCATCAGGCACTTCAAAAAGTGCTAAAACACCGACATTCCCGCCAGGCTAATGAGGTTCCTTCATTTTGCGAATGCAGTTTGTACTCAAACGCTTTACGTTGGTGCACAATTGTTGCACAAATTTACCTGGATGTAACGCTAATGGCCGGTTATTTTCATTAAAATTTCATAAACTTTGAGAGACCTGTGCAAAATGTGGTTTTATTTCTTTTTTATTCTCTCCGTTGAAACAAATTAAAAGTACGAACTAAAACAGGATTGTATTCATGTTTTTTCCCAGTTGTTTTCCCTTCAGTGCAACTTTTCCAATTTTTTTTCTACAAACACACACACATTTATATAAATTCGAATAAAAAATAAATTGCTAGGAAGAATATAGAAAGCAAAAGGACATGAAGCTTCATAAAAATCATAATTGGATGCCATTTCGAGTCGTTTATTAAAGGTTTCGAATTGCTTTTCGGCACGAAAAATAGAGGGCAGTAATCTAGTAATACGCAGGTATGGCTGGCATTAGATAGTAAAGCCGTCCTAATAGGCAGTTAATGAATAAGCAGATTTCATTTTATGTTTTTTTGCATGACTAGTAATATTAAGTGTAGTTATGGTAAATATTCTGTTATTTATCAGAAATAATTTGTAATAATGATAAATGCGGACCTGTAATGATTCAGATTACTTGATAGAGACATAACATTGTATTGGAATGCTAATTATTAAACAACATTACCATGTCAATCAGTTAAGGTCAAAATATATTTCTAAACTATTTGTTATAATTGGATTTTTAATATCTTCCGGTTCTTTGTACTCGTAGTTGTGATGATATTAAAAAATACTTATATTATTATAATTAGACTATTTTATTTCAACGAAACTATTTTATTGATTCTTTTATCTAAAGAAATCATTATTCAATAATTAAAATTTAAATTGCTGTAATATAAGATAATTATGCATGCTACATAAATAATATTAAATACAGAAATTCAAACTTGTTTTAATTACAAATTAAACAAATTAATGTGTTATTTCCCATCGATGTAAATTAATGCAAAACTAAAAAAAATTAATAAATATAACACAAATTACAGTATCTACGAATGAAATAACAAGATTAATTCCGGAAAAAATAAATAATCATTAAATTAATCAATAAAATTTATCTGTATCTTAATTTAAATTTATTCAATACACACTTATCTACCTATTCGTTGCTTGGTCGGACAGCTTATTATACGAAACATCCTTAAACTTAAAAGTAGTTACGATACTTCGCAGATAGATCGTATTTATCAAAGAGTTGATTGCGGTTTTCCTTATTTTCTCTTTTGATGATACCAAAACTTTTCATTGCACAAAAAAAAAAAAAAATAGGAAAATGAGAGCGCATTCAAAGCAATCGTCTTAAGACTTTTTCGCAAAAACTTCTGTTTGGCTTTTCCTGGTCTTCTCGTTTGTGGTATAAGTTTTTTTGGTTTGTTGGTTGATTTATGGAGTGTCCTGCTTAGTTTCCGTTAGTGTTGTACTTTCTTGTTGTTGAAATTCAGCTTTCTCTTACCGATCATAGGATTCTTCCTAACAACCGGAAGCGGCTAGTTTCCAGACTAGACCAACTTTTTCTACTTTTACATAAAAAAAAATATTTTTTTTTTCTTCTTCAGCTTCTTTTTTAAGATAACATCATTAAAAGTTCAAATTAGTATTTGAAGAGTAGAAAAACTTGAGAAAATTTTCATATATATATAGCTGCTGCTAGAAAGTTAAATTATTTATTGCATCGATTTATTCGAATATGGAATTTATTACTAGTCTGTATATTTGTAAAAAACTACCAGATTCAGAAGTTCAAGAAGAGTATTCACTGCCACTTCTCTATTTGATCAAATCGCAAGAACCAAAATCTTTTTGACCTCTCTAGAGCTGTGATCTAGTACAAAAGGGTAACCACGCTAGTTCCACTATGTTAAAGGGCATACGAGAGTTTTGAACCGCCAGAATTTGATCACCTTACATCAATCCAGCCAGCATTCTGCCTGTGTGATTATATATTGACCACCCTAGGCCCACGACACACGACAGAGATAATATCGTATTAAATTGAAAGCTCCTATTACAACTTTTGTATGTGACACAGGAAAATTATTTTTAATAAGCATTGAAATGCATTGCCAGAAGCTGCATTCCCATTGCCATATGACTTCCACGTTTCAAACTCAATGTCTACTGGCATTTTAGGCTTTTCCCTCCTTTTATTCCCGGTTAACCTTAACTCCTTTTTTCCCTTACCGACATGACTGTGTGAATTTCATTGAAAAGTGACCCTCCAAGTTGTGTTCGGCCATGTAAAAAAAAAATACTGTATTAAATCAATCTAAGAACGGCTTACGCAAAACTTCAAATTTAAACGGCAAACTTAAATTATGGATTTATTTTATATCACGCCGTCTTAAATCCCGAAAAATTCTGTATAGCAGAATTTTGTCAATCAGCTTGTGACAATATGAGCAACTACATTGGAGATATCCACCGAGTATCGAAAAAATAATTAAAAACGTCGATGCGTTCAATAGTCTGGGATCTCCGCAGTGCTGTAGAGCTATAGGTAACTTATCAAAATCATTATCCAAACAGAAGTTACGATCAAAATTCGTAGTGGAACTCCCATTGAAGTAAATGTGCCTACCAAAATGATAAAGGTTGGAACTCCATTGTTCCATTTGTTTCAGTATGCCATACAAATAATAAAAGAATCACAATTTTAAGATTTATGTACATTAATGTTCCAAATTTCGATGAATTTGGACCAGGTCATCCGTTTTCTCATGGCTAGCTTCTGATCACTCATTTTTCCTGAAACTTAACAAAATGCAGGACCTTCATGTAATTCTTTTCAAGATTGCAAATTTGAAATACAACAAATTAACGTAAACGAAATAAAGCGGTCAACGAAATAAAACTGTCATCGAAATAAAACGGTATTGCAACGTCAATTCCGCGAAATTTCTCTGTATTTCATATTGTAATTCTGCAAATATACTTGGAAACTCGTCACATGAAAGCTTTGGCAATCGTCGGTTGAACGATCTTGCATCGAGTTAATATAGATTACAGAAAGATATTAGCTCGGGACATAATATCGAAGTTAATATACATTAACTCGAGTTAATAACAAAAAGTGAGCTAATACAATATCATCTCTGTCGTGTGTCGGCCTTAGTCTGTAGAAATAAAAAATCGTAAAATGAAGGTTTTGTAAAGATATAACAACCTTTTCACAATTTATAATAATAAAATACAAAGTTTTCAAGTTTTTCTGTACCTATATGGGCGGTCTCTAGACAAATACAGAGCACACAGAGGTCTGAAAATTTTAACCTAGAAGTCCAAAAGTTCGAACTGGTGCATGTCAGTTTCCAATTTTTTAAATTTTAATTATATTTTCATTTTTAATGGTTTTTCCCTCTGAAACACGAACAACGAACAAGGCGTACCATAAAATAGCCAAAACCGAAGCTTATATAGCAACCTAGATATCTGTCAGCTCCACGAAGTGGACTGCAAGTTGCACGAAGTAGACTGTAAGTCGTTTTATCAATTCTTAATTAGGTTTGTAAGTTTTGTTGTTTTATTGTCTAAGAATTTACTTGATTTCGGTTTTTTTTTGTGTGTCGTCGTCTCCGGCTTGCGTGTTTTTTGTTGCCGACTTTGAATTTGTACTGTGAACCAAAAACATGTTGCTGTGGAAACTTGTACAGAATTGGGAAAGATAAATTTTACTTAAAAAAAAATTAAAAATTAAATTAATTCAAATTAATTTAATAATAAAGTATTGTGATCGACACAGAAAAAAAAAATTTGCTACCCTGAACATTTTTTTTTTTGTCACATTTCATGATTAAATTAGCCCAAAAATGCAAAAAAAAATCCGTTCCGCCGTCCGCCATACATGTGGACTCATATCTCCGAGACCGTTAAAGGTTGAATGTTCGTTTTTAAATGGATTTTTAATTGGGTAAGTAAGCTCCATTATCTAAATTTTGGGGAGTGCCAGGTGGAAGGCATTATTTCAATCCAGAACAATATAAAAAAGCGTCTTGATTGTGTGAATGTGAAAAATTGAATTCGCTATTCTGTTTCCCATGTCTAATTTTTAATGATAACACTGCCGATATCAATGGTGAATGGACTGGTAATAGAGTTACCGATCTATCCCATTTATCAACTAAAATTAAGAAACATGCTGCATCACAACTTCATCTGAAAAATGAAATGTGTTTGTCAGATATAGCTAATAAGGACATTCGACAACTTTTGGATTCATCGTACAGAAAATCCATAAAAGATTTTAATGAACAAGCAACTAAAAATCGCTATATATTGTCCCGGTTAATAGATTGCGTGAAATTTTGTGGCGCATTTGAACTCGCATTACGCGGTCATGATGAAACTTCGGAATCATTAAATCGTGGAGTGTACAGAGGTCTTATTGATTTAGTATCGGAAATAGATATGGCCATGACGCAACATTTGCAATCAAAGTCTGCATTTAAAGGAACATCTAAAACTATTCAGAACGATATCTTAGATGCTATTATTGCAGTGTGCCATGAAGAAATTGAAATCCAGGTCGCAAATACTTCATATCTCGCGATTCAAGCTGATGGAGCAAACCGATAATGTCACTCAGCAGCAATTAGTTTTAATTTTGAGGTACGAGCAAAATGGTCAGCTACATGAACGTTTTTGGAAATTCTTGAAACCGAATTCATACTCTGCCAAGGATATTGCAGCTGAAATCAAAAAAGAGCTAATGATTTAAGGTATCTCGCCCTAGTTGGTCAAAGTTATGATGGCGCATCTGTTATGTCCGGAAAAATTGGTGGAGTGCAAAGCATTATAAGATCAGAGTACCCATACGCGTTCTTCATACACTGCTACGCACATCAAATGAATCTGATTTTACAGAAAAGTTTATCAGTTAACAGGAACATTTCAAATTTCTTTGCCAATCTTCATGCTTTTCCTCCTTTTTTTCGCGATCCCCAAAGCAAATGGATATTTTAAATCGAGTTGTGAATAAACGAATTCCAACAGTCTCTCAAACAAGATGGAATTTCAATACTCGTATAGTTCGCACAATTTTTGAAAATAAAGAAGCCTTAGAAGAATGTTTTCAGATCATTTTAGATTCCGATGGAAATGATTATAATGCAATAAATTAATCAGAATTGTTATTATCGTTTTTGAATGACGACATCTTTTTGTATTGGCTTAATTTTTTTTTCTAAAGTTATGCCTCATTGTGAAATTTTATTTCAAAAATTTCAATCTCGTTCAATAGACCCTGTAAATATGAACAATTTCGTTTATAATTTTGAACAAGCAATAGTCAAAATACGTGAAAATTACTCCGCTGTATCACCTTTAAAAAAACGAAGACCAAACGATCTTCCATTTTCAGCGCAAATTAAAGAAATCTGTGCCATAGTTATAAATCAAACAAGAGATCAATTTGAGTATAGAGATCATTTGATAGCATCAAAATTATTTTTCTCCGAAAAATTTGATGCCTACAATAAATGTTTTCCAATATCTGATTTTGAATTAGTAGTCAAATTATACTCATTTTTGGACAAGCCTAAATTAAAAAGTGAACTTTCGGTAATATATAGTCGAGATGGTTTTCATAGTGCTTCAAGTGCTCTGGCAATTTTGCAACTTTTCATTGAAAGAAATTTAGTCAGTCGTTTTAGTGAAACTGTTAAGCTATTAAGATTAATTTGCACTATTCCAATGACAAGTTTTGAAAGTGAAAGAAGTTTTCCAACACTTAATCGGGTCAAAAGTTTCATACGAAATACTATGGAACAAGATAGATTAAACGCACTCTGTATGCTAACAATGGAAAAGGAAATGGTCCAGGCGATCTCTGACTTTAACAATAAAGTTATTGAAGTTTTCGCCCAATCGAAAAATAGAAGAATGGACTTTTTATATAAATAAGAACACACCAAATGCGATTTTTTTTTCTGAGTGAACACCCACTTCTAAGTTGGACGAGTCGCCACTGGACTCCAATGGTTAAAAAAAATTAATTATTTTTAATGTTAGTCCCACAAACCTTTCTACATACATGTTGGTTTTCAGCTTCCTAGCTAGAACCATGGTTGAGATATTCGAATTCTTAATTTTCGGTGTTAGCGCTGCACCTGCCACCCCCGTAACCTTTACACCCCCCAAAATGGGTTTGGAAACCATCTACAATTCACCCAAAAATAAACTTTCTATCTTAAAGGGCTTGAGAGTTAACATGCGTTGAAAGTACATGTACGGCGGGCGTACGGTGTGCAGACAAATGGATTTTTTGTCAAAAAAAAAATTGAGTAATAATAAGTTTTCGAGTTTTGTCATGAAATTGATTTTATGATTAAACCTTACATTTTTCTGTAGTGACCATATTTGACTACAGATGCGGCTTAAAAGTTCATGACAGATGCTTTAATGATGCCGTCCCTCACACATGCCGCCCGGTGCAACTATTTCGTTTGCACTTTAATAGGACCGGCGCTGGCTCATCTCATACAAAAATTTAATTTCGGCCAGTTTCAATAAATCAAATAATAGTCAGCAATTTTAAAGCGACGTTCTAGAAATTGAGTACAAACACCTTTGAACGGAAATAAAATAAAACTGCATCACAAATTTTACAATTACCCCGACTTTCCTGCTCCCTCCCCACCTCCCTACGAATGTGTAATTTTATACACCAAATTTTATATATGTAATTTACTTTGTCCATGAAACTAATAATCTGTATGGAAAATTCTGAACGTGATTTAGAGCAGTCAATCAAACAATTATTAACAGCCAACCACGCCTTCGACTCCCTGCCCCTTCCATACAAATCCACACTTACATAAATAAACAAATGAAATATTGTTTCAATGTACTGAAGCTATCGATCGTAATCGCAGTTAGGTGTTAAATAATTGACAATAGCTCGCTCCGAGAATACCCATTCCTTTGGTCTTCCCTACTCCTGCCAACCAAACCAGCATATTGTCTTCACACGCATTCTCAACTTATTCTAAGAATAATAAGGTTGCGCCCGATTTGTTAGCAAAATTTTTTCTCTTTAAACAGGTGCAGATTGCCAATTTATCAAGTAATTGATCTCTTCTTGTTATTATCCAATTCAAAATGTAATGTTATTGTGTAAATCTGAATTTTATCGCATTTTAACCCGTTTCGCATGCAATATACCAGCACTTATAAATAATTAACATTTCACTGAACTTTGTGGCAACAATTAATAGATACAAATATGCGCCAGACAAAGTTTCAGTATGAAATATTTAGATATCCTGATCGAACACAATACTATACAATATCTACGTACATATAATGTTACCAAATTACAGCATACCGAGCGCCGCTTCTTGCTAATAAATTGCTAATTTTAACGTAAATATTGACCGAGTTTTTATTACGAAATCTTTAATTAATTTCGGCTTTCCTGCAAAATATTTAGTAATGAAACCGCACCTCAATGCAAGGCTAACTCTCCGGATTAAATCCATTATAGCTATACGAGTTCAAATATTGCATTTCTTGACCAGTAAATTAACCTGTTCAATAAGTAATGAAATTACACCGAAACGTTTGATAAACATCGCCATAAGTAAGCATGTCAAAAATTATTAACATTTTTCTGTCAATTATAATTAACATCAAAATATTCAACGTAATCGGAGGTTTCACAGATTTACTATCGACTAAACCAAATTCGATCTATGATTGTATAAAATTTGGCATTTCAATTTTCTTTTTCTTTTCAAAGCCTGGGAATTCAACGCCATTCCTAATTTGAATATTTTATAACATCTCTGAGAAGAGATTTAATGATCATTTACAAGTGTTTGTTTACCATTGACTGGGGCCATTACGATAAGTAGGTGGCTGGTAATGCGAAAAAAAATTTGAAGGTTAATTTTCGACAGAGAAAGATAAATTGATTTAAATTTTAAGTAAACAAAGTTGCAGGTTGCTAGAAAAAAGCATGGGTGAGTTTTACTATTTATTTTTTTTTTGCAAAAAGAATCGAAAAGTTACACCTTCTGCCGTGTAACCCTAACTAAATTGGTTAAATCACTCTTTTATCTTGGTCGTGGGTTCATGCTGCCGTAACTAAATTTCATAATACATTCTCTAGTTTACTTCTGTAGTAAAAATGTTAACGTCTTAGCATTGGGCGTACGAAGGTGCAATTAGGCATCAGCCGAATCGTATAAAAGTTATAAAAGGCGCTAAATTGCTTGATATGTTAGCTCGGGTCTTTTGGGCCGTTTTCGTGATTACGATCCATTAGGCTGGCAAACGGGGGCGGCTGACTTTACTACTAGTTTCCGTACTTGTTGAAAGTTTGTGAGTATATGCCGAAGAAATACGAGCTACGACCAAGGCTAAAGTTTTTATTATGTTTTATAACCGAATTTAATTGACTTTAATCAGAGTAAGGTTGTCATATTATTGTTGGTAATTTTTCTTTTTTGAGCTTTTCTAATTTAAATTTAGATAAATTTATCCAATAATGAAAACATTAATCAAATTTGTATTTCATTGTTATTTAATTAAATTTTCGGATCATGTGGAAAATTAGGGGAGAGTTACATTGATTTTAATGTAGGAAAAATCAATAACAGGAGGAATTCAAAAAGCCTTATTTCAAGAAGATAGATGCAACTACTCTTAAGTCGGAATCATTATTAAAAATTTTGACATACAATTTTTGCATAAATGTGTCAATTACGCTATGTATGAATGAAAATGGATTTGGGGAAAATCCCTTTTGGAGTAATCTCATTAGACCCAGAAACAAGAGATCTAGGGTATGGTCTTCCCTGAATGCTGACTTAAATTCCATTGAGCATTTTCCACTCAACACCCAAAAATAGAGAAGGGAAACATTTCAATATTTAAGTGATCACTGTCTCCGAGACAGTGCCGGTTCAAGCCAATTTTCCGCCTGATAAACCTTGTATATATTAATTATTCTTTTAGTCGAGAGCCTATTTACTGATATTTTACTCTGTATCTGAATCCACTTAGATGAAATCTGAGAGTATATTGTGTTTGCCTTACCGTTTGTAACGCTAAGAAATAACGCTCGCACAGAGCCACCAAGGGTACAGAAATATTTGTTGTCGCTCAAAAACCTCGATTCCGAGTGACCTTCTGTCCGTCTGTGCGTCTGTGTACAGCATAACTCTCGAAAGCTTTGAGCTATAGTGCTAAAAAAATTGTTGTGTCATTTTTAGCAAAAAAGGAACTTTAAGGTCGTGAATGGGCTACATCCCCCCACTTCTTCTACCCCCTCCTAAAGTATAAAAATAGAAATATCAATAACGTGAAAATTCGTTTTGATCTGTACACTCCTTCTACCCTCTCCCATACAAGTGCATAATTTCTATTAAATGCATTATTTCGATTTCCATTAAAACTAGAAAAAGTACAAACTTAAAATTTTGCCACAATTTGTTTTTTAATAATTACAAAAAATGTTGGAAAAAATTTATCAGCTCCGCTTCAATCCTTCTACCCCTCCCATATAAATATCTGTATTATATATTCAAGAAAAGCATTTCTCCTTCGAATATATGAGAGCTATCGACTTTGAAATTGAATCAAAGCATGGTGATAAGGATGATGATAAGCAGTTTCAAAACCATCTTAAACGCTCCATTTTCTTTGCCACCTCCCATACAAATTCATTAATTTCAGGAAAACTGCGTCCAATACTTCTACCACCTCCCATGCAAAAGTTTTTATTCACTATTTGAAAGAATTTGAGATTATTTCCGGTATATTAAAGTCATTCCCATTTCATCAAGAGTATCATATGATTGGGTTTTACGCCCAGTCATAATTCTTTTGTTTTTTTCTTAGTTGTTTTTACAGAATGACCTGTGCTATAGGCAATTTCGTCCTTTATGTGCAATGCACAAACATAGTCATGGAGGGAAGGAAGGGGCGTGAAAGCGACCGTAACGAGTGGAGAAGCTGGTATATTTTTCAGTTGAACTGGCTGATACTGACAAATATTTGCAGATGTTAATGGGGGACTGAATGAAAGAAACAGTAGGGTGTAGCCTAGTGGGTAGCGTGTTGGTCTTGTAATGCGAAGGTCGTTAGTTCAAATCCCGGTCGGCGCAATATATAATTCTAACGCATTGCCTGTTTGGATATACCTTGGTCACCTCATTCTACGAAAATGAAAAATTCGTAGAATGAGGGTTGTGCGAAGGGCAAACAACCTTTTCACAACAAATAATCAAAAAAAAAAATGTTAAGGAACCTGCATGTCAGGAGGCCAAGGTCCGATTTGGGCTGTAGCGCCATTGAAGAAGAAGAAGAAGAAGAATGATAGAAAGCGAGCAGAAACCATATACTGAGTATCTAGGCCTTCTTCTTGAAGTGGAACTGTTTCACTTTTACACCGTTTGCCCATTTTATTTCGAATAATTTTTCGTAGCCAGTACCAACTGAAAAATTCGTGCTTAAAAAAAATCCTCTATCTGGAGTGGAAATCGAACCCACGACCTATTGACTGAAAAGCAAGAACGGACCACTACGCCACGGAAGCCTCTGATTCTTTTTGATCTCCAGAAAATGAATCGAGCTAAAACAGCAAATATATTGTACATATTCATAGTTTTAGTATTGGGTGCCCAACAAATGTCAATAAATTGTTTTTTTAGAAAGAATTTGTGATACTACAGATTAAATTTGTGACATTTTTGACAAAAATTTTACAGAGTTGTAGAAAAAATATGATAATGGTCTGAAATTTTAACGACATATTTCTGCGACATTAAGAAAACTGAAAATTTTTTTTTTCTTCTGTAACAAAATTTTCATAGTTGTATTTTTGTCACAATTCAATTGCAGCAATTATGGGAGATGAAAAACACATATGCCAAGAAATGTGACAATTTTTTTCTAAAGATTTCTGACAAAATGGCAAATGACAATAGCGCAACATTTCAATGATAAACTTGTCACAATATTTGTTATGGTCTTATCATCGAATTTGTCAGATAATAAAATAAATAATAAATGTTACAGTTCGTATAGGAAACTGTTAACATTTAAATCTTGCTGCTGAAAGCAAACTAAATTGTACAATAAAATTTCGTGTTTTTATTCAATCAGTAAAATAAAACAGAATAAAGTTAGCTTAAACATATTTAAGTTGTTAATTCAGGAAATTTGAATACACAATTATGTTTTTTCAATTAGAAAAAAATATTAATCGAGGAGCACTTAGTGCATTGCAAAATGTATCAGATGAAAAGAAAAAAAGACGTAAGCTCAAAACATGACAAATCATTGACAATGATGAAAAGCTTACGCTTAAGATTCAGTGTCTACAAATATTTTCGACAAAATAAATATTTCAAAAATATTTTCAAATTTCTTCTTGCTAACATTTTTTTTTTGTTTCTAGTTTTTTGGAAATAATTTTAAATGGTTGACAAATTTCTGAAATTTTCGAATTTCATCGTGCTAAAAAAATTTTTCTTGAAAAAATTCAATGTTTGGCAAATTCTGAAAGAAAAACAGTCTTGTGATAAATATCAGAGGCAGTCTTAAAGTGCATTAATTGGTTTAACTTTTTGGTATTTAGAAGAAGCCGCCTCTAAAACATGCCGTTCGACGCAATTGCTCCATTTAAACATTAGTAGGGTCGGTCTTCGTGGTTAAATTGGGAGAAATCATTGATTGATCAATCATCACTATATTTCGACAATCGACTTATCGTGTTCTTATTAGGCTCCAAGAGAAAGATAAGTTTTGGTTTTTTCGAGATTGAGAGCAGAAGGAGTAAAATATAATATATTATGAATATGAATATGAATTTTGACCGTTGGGGATTTCCTAAAAGCGGTCTCTGAGTAAAAAGAAATGTTTTTAAAAATATTTTTTTAAGGCACCGAAATCAACTTAGGGGGTCACATTTTATTACTATTTATTTATTATTTATTTATTTAGCATAATGAACACTAAAGGAGTATGGGCGTGGAGAGAAAAGAGTGTCGGTGGACGTTACTCTTGAAGCATTGCGGGTTATAGTCTTTAGGAAAAACTCCAACTGGTAAAGCTTTGTAGTTCGAGAAATGAAAGACTGCATGTATTTCACTGTACAGAAAAAAGAAGGTTTGACGGTATACTCGTGTGCGTATTTGGCTTGACGAGTATCACGCGGGAAAGTGAAAAGAAGGGGAATTAGTTCACAAAGTTTCATATTACACTTACCGTGAAAGTAGCGATGATAAATGATTAGTACTGTTCTAGAGAGTCTATAGAAACCGTGATGGTTCCATCTCCAATCAGGCGAAACACATGTTTCTGAACATGATCGCGCAACGCATGATATATTTTGGGTGTCCCAGTCCTAATGTGTGAAATGCACTCTAAGCGGGGCCGAATAAATGCTTCGTAGATATTAGCAAGATCGAAGGGCGGGAGATATTTTTTACATTTTCATAGAATACCTAGACGTTAGGATGCCAATTAAGGTGATTATTAATCTCCATGCCTAAGATAGTAATATCTTCCGAAGAGCAAAGCTGTACGCCACCAAAGTAAACATTGGAGGACAATGCCGGAACATTACGCTTGCGGAATAGATGACTCGCCTGTCTTTTTGTGGCGTTAAACTCTACTCTGTTCTTACTGCCCCATTCCTGGATTAGCTTGAGGTCAAAGCTCAGCGAAACAAATAACTCGCTGAGTTTGAAAACCATAGAATATCTCCGTGAGTCCGCAAAAGATTCGTAGACGTTATCAATACTACTGCCATCCGCAAACTGTGAATTGGATTGTGAGTTGATGAATATTAAGAATAGAGTAGGAGATAAGACTGAACCTTGAGAGACGCCGTAATTGATTTAGCAGGAAGAAGGTAAAACGCCGTCTAATGCAACTCGTATAGAGTGCTTGAAAAGGAAACTTTTAATCCACTGAAAGAGGGAAGCGTTAAGCCCGATTAATGTTAGCTTAACTAAAAAGAAATCATGACAAACTCTGTCAACAGCCCTTGCGATGTCTAAGGCAAGGATTTAACCTTCACCGTATCTATGGAAACATGAATTCCAAAGTTTGGTCAGGTAGACTATAAGGTTTGCCGTAGACCTTCACGATCGGAATCCGTACTGGCGATCTTCGATAAGGTGCTTGTTCTCTAAATATTGCACAATTTTGCGATTGACATCAATTTCCATTACTTCCGAGAGTACTGAAGTAGTGACTATCGGGCGATAGTTAGCTGGGCTTGCTTTGCTTCCTGTTTTGGAGATTGGCTAAACGTTCCCAACTTTCCACATTTGCAGAAAGCTCCCTTAAGAGTAGAATAGATGGAAAAGGTAGCGCAGAAGCTTGCCTCTAGCCAAGGAAGAACATTTCTTAAGGGTAATTGGGGGGATACTACTAGGACCAGCAGACTTGAGGATTTTGAGTAGTGTACGAAAGTGCAAAGGGGGCAGTGTAAAATCAGTTGCATATGGCCAGAAGGTGGTAGTATCAAGCTTCCCGCTGAATCTCGCTACCAATTTATTAGCTTTATCAACAGGATTAGACACGGAGCAGTCTCTATCAAGAAGAGTAAATGTTGAAGAAGAAAAAAAGTTATTGTTTGACGAATAACCAGTCAAATCTCGAGTCTTTAGGACAATAAAGAATCTTCCGCCGAAGATTTTTGTCATGCTCAAAATTAACATACTTAAGACCAGATATGCAGGTGTTTCTTGACGCATTGAATTGTTCTCTGTTAGCAGGTGTTTGGCTAGCTTTAAATGTTTCAAACGCTTGTGTTAATTTTTTTTTGTCTGTATAGTATCGAGACATTCTTTGTTTAATCAAGAGTCCCTCGGCGGCCTTACTGTCGTGCAACTGGGTGGTATGTAGAGCTTCATACTGTTATGGATAGTCTAGGTTACAAGTCTGCAGGCTTCGCCACAGTCTTTGGAATTAAAACACAATTGCCAATCAAATGCATTGAAGAATTAGCTTACCGCTCCCCAATTAGCTCCTTCAAAATGTGCCTTGGCTGGCAACGGGCTTAGTGCTGCAGGAAATATGCCATTTTGCTAATTGGCGAAGGCGATATGACAGAAACAGAATATTTCTCAGGCTGGTCTGTTAGAAATAAGTCAATAAGTCTTGCGACGTCTTGTAAACGAGTTGGTTCTTATACTAGCTGTGTGAAGCCACTTAGGGAAGCAAATATCTCAGCATCTAGACCCTTTGAATCTGTGGTAGAGAAGTGATCGAGCTAGACAATGTTGTGAACATTGAAATCGCCCGCGACTACGACTTCAACGTCAGGGTTTGCAGTATATATAGACTGGATAGATTCACAAAACCTGTCCAGTTCTACTCTGTGTCCACTGCAAATATTGTCAAACATAGTAGAAGAATACAATGCGTCTTTGGATCGTTATTTTCACTCAGATGTAATTAAACTTTAGGTTGAAGCCTTCTCTCAAATAAGGTACTAGTAGGTAGGACACATCATTACGGATAGTTATAACGAGATGTACGATTTCAAAAAATAAAAATTTCGTAATGTCATGCCAAACTACTTAATGTATATAAAAGCGGGTCCGGGTATTGGCCGAGTGTTAAATCGCAATCGCAAGTATTATCCAAAGTTTCCATAGGGCGTAAGATTACAAAGTCAGATCAGGTATACAAATCACAAATTGAATCCTGGAATATCAAAGATATACGAGTAAACATATCAACAATTCAGTGGCGCT
Source organism: Chorisops tibialis (assembly GCA_963669355.1). Classification (NCBI taxonomy): domain Eukaryota; kingdom Metazoa; phylum Arthropoda; class Insecta; order Diptera; family Stratiomyidae; genus Chorisops; species Chorisops tibialis. The sequence goes on from OY770264.1 coordinate 22,353,507, forward strand.
GAATGAGATATGTCCATTGAAACTCGCACAACACTATGATTGTCAGCCGGATTTATTTTCCTGCTGTGAGAACATCATGACCAGAAAATCTTAAAAAAAAAAAACAACAACTTGGAGAAAACTCCTCGTTTCATTTTCCACAAACAAATGCATTCTTCTTATTCAACTTTACTTCAGTTCTTTGTGATTCCAAGTTTTTCTTTATTTTCTTAATGAATCAGTTAACTTCTTCTCTTTGACTTGACGATGGGAAATCTCGCATGATGAAAGTTTATAATTTTGTATTTACTTTTCTAAAAAAAATTATCACATTTTATTTAACACTACTATGACTTCTTTCATAACATTTTTAGATTTAATGAAAGGCTTTTCCTTTTTCCTGCCACAAACTAACATCATTATTTAATTACTTTATTATTCTAATAATAAAGTATTTGTGATCGACTTGTGGGAAAAAAATTGGTACCATGAATTTTTTTTAATTAGCCTAAAAATCCCAAAAGTATGTTGGTATGCCGTACGCGTAGGCTGAGAGCACAAAATAACTCACAACAAAAATACAGAAGACAGGAAGATAATTTTTGCGTGGATTGTAGATTATCTCAGGCGGACTCAAATTTTGGGGAGTTAGGGGTTAATGAGAAGATGGAGAAGCGCTAGAACCAACATTTTTGAATTCAAATCTATCAACCAAGGTTCTAGTAAGAAATCTAATAGTATAACCTAAAAATTGATGGGTTGGGGAGACCAATTTAAGAAAAAAATTAATTTTTGTATCTTTTAGGGTCCGAAAAGTGGAGGCTAAAAACAAATTGTCGGTAGATTTTTATTTTTTTTTTTTTCTTTCTTTTAAATGAATATATCTTCAGAATTACTTAATATCTTCAAAGGCACTGTAACCCGAATCAAGCTGTGGCCTCCTTTCCATAAGTTTCTTTAACATTTTTTTCATTGTTATTATGGAAGGGCTGTTAGCTCGTCGCACAACCCTCTATCTACGAATTTTCATGTTCATAGTTTAAGGTGATCTAGATATACACACGTAGAGAATGCAGAGATTTGAACTCTCGACCTTCGCATTGTAGATCGACTCGCTACCCACTAGGCTACACACAGGCTATTTATTATTTCTTTATTACTTAATATGAAATGTTCGTATTTTAGAATCAATCAGGTGACGTATAGATCTACCAGATCAACTTAGAGAGATGCCATTACTTTTAAGTGGTACTTTCAGGGGAGTGCAAAGAAAACACTTAAAAAGTATAATAATATCTCGACTACCTCTTAAAATGTGTAATTAAAATATGGAACAAACATTTTTTTTATGTGATACTGGAACAGGAGGGATTACCCTCAAGCATAGCTCCGGTGAGGTGAGAAGGATATTGGTTCTTGAGAATTAAGGGGACATGTTGAAGTCTTGAGGAAATACAGAGATGGGCAGCGAGTTCCATATTCGAACAGTCCGGTTTAAAAACGAATCACGAAATTTGACAGTGCAACTGAAGATAGGTTTGAAAGAATACTTATGAGAGCATTAAGCAGCTCGAGTATTAAACAACACTAGCGAAATTTGAATAAAATATATCATCTAGACATAATAGTAGCGGGGAGAAATGAAAATCATTTCAAAAATGTTACAGTCTTCAAAATTTCAAACCGTTATATTTCCAAATTGGATACAGAGATTAAATTGAAATTTTAATTGGTTGTAGTCCTATATGATTTATAATTTTGGTAATTTTTTAGTTTAGGGGTAAAAAGAGAGAGGTGGTGAGCCAAAAACTTCGAAAATTTTGAGCAATTTTTTTAGTTCTCTGTTAAAGGATACAAAGCTTAAATTTTGCAGGTGCTTGTATCTCTTTGATATACATCCAAAAAATAATAATTTGAACCAGAACTATTATGCACCGAAAGGGGTAGCCTACACAAAGTGTTTCATGAGTAACAAAAAAAACTGAACATTTTTAATTAAGATCTTAAGCTCAATATTTCAAAATTTGTGAAATTCATTTAAAAAAATGAATAAAAATTTAAGATATTAATTGGTCGAATATCTTCAAAACTTCTAAACTCCTCTGTTCAAAAGCATTTTTTTGACCATTTACAAGAAATCATAACTAAACCATTAAAAGCTCTAAACTTGAAAATTTTATATTTAAAACAAAGTTTTATCAAGAGTTTTAAAATCCCTCTCCCATTCCCTTTACGCCCTTCTATCCCATAAAAAAGTATGATTTCGTTTAATTTCAATAAATCAACAAATAATCAACAAATTAAAAGCTACAAACTTGAAATTTTATACGAACTAGTTTGAAGAGAAACGAAATGAAACTAGATAATACATTTAACGATTCTCTTACCCCCTTTTCCTCACAGAAAATATGTGGTTTCGTGAATATCAAATACACCCAATTTCGTAGAACCACCCTAATCTGTATGTTCACTTCACACACATCCCTAACTTGTCCTAAGAAAAACACAGTTACGTTTGACATACAAATATAGATTTTTTTTTTAATTTTTCAAAACATAATTTCGTCTTTAAATTAAAATTGCGATATAATAATGTAATAACTTAAAATATTTTGCTGCGAAAGTTTTTATTATCATTTTTTAATTAAGAACCAATTATTATCTTGAAATTTTATTTTGATAAAAGCTGATTGATATTATGATTGCAAAATATCGGAAATATTAAAGCGAAAATAAATTTTTTTAATTCAAATTAAACGCATGCATAAGAATTTACTTTAAATGCATTGTAAAAGTCATCTGGCATGATAAATGTTGTATAAAAAATTCGTTTAAAATAAATGAAAACAAACAACAAGTTCGAAGCAAACAACTACATAAGTATCATGTAAAAACCATCATCATTAATTAACCTGTCCACTGCCAAAGTCATGCTTTTCGAAGTCCTGTATAATCAAATTACTGACATTTAACCGGGCTGAAACCGACCGTGTACAACATATCTGTAAGGTCACACGTATGCTAATTGTCGCTAAAATTGTATATTTTTCACAGGAGAGTATATGGTATTGTTTTCTGAAAGCGCTCCAAACATAAATGGGATCCCGTCTAGCTGAAGTTAAATGATATGAAACCGGACAATAATAAAAGTTGACCTCACCGTAAGTAGATTGGGAGTAGGAGTAAAGGGAATTGTCACGGTAGGAAAATTCATTTCATTTTAAATTTCTCGTACGAATAACCCATATCCAACCATATAGAATTTCTTCCTTTTTGATATTTTCATCCCGGGCACAGCATAGCGACATGTGTTTCGTTTTTGAACAGTTTAAATGAAGACAAGTGGTGTGAAGCTGGTTACGCGAGACCGGTATATCCTCGAAGGATATTTCATTTTTCGTTCATCCGACTTGTAAGCCCAGTCACACACTCGATAGCCCTGTTACCACGCTTGTCACGTGCCCTAACGGACATTAAACTACCCGAACCCCCGAACGTTCATTCGTTGGCAACGAGCCATTCATGGCAATGATATTCCCTTCTCGTTTTCCATTTTCAGTCCTTTATTTCTCTCGTCACTATAGTATAGTTTTATCCTGGCATGATGTTAGCTTTTATAGCGCTCATTTTGCAGGACTAGTTGAGCCACTTACTTTCGTTCTTGGACTTATTAAAATTTTATTACCCCCCGGCACCAGTTCATGTGGTGAAATTTTTTTTATTAAATCGATTGCGGTTAAGGAGTTGCTCGTTTTTCGATTATCATTCATGGCAGGATGCAATGCGACAATCGGGAAGATTTCGCATTGTTATGGTCTGTAAAATTTCTGAGTAATTTTATCTAGGCAGTGTTCGATAGTGCGTTTACTTTTTGCTATGGAGAATTCTGCAGACAAGGTCCATTATAATTCTGGATGTAAATGAATATTTTACGATCGAAAGAACGGAGAATAGTTAGCATTTCATTTTATTAGACATGAGTTTTCCATTAGGCTTAGAGATTAAAAAGATTTCCGATTATTTTCTCGAAAATTAATTGCTTGGACCCAATGAAATCGATAAGCATTATTTATGAAACAAATTCCAGAATAGATTGCACTGTATAAACTTCAAGCATTATAGAATTTAGAATTCACATTATTTGCTATTATCAAAATGCTAATATTCAAAGCTTTCTATTTTAATTTATTTCAGTTTTCTTGTAAGCATGAAGCATTTTAAAATATCGACATATAATACTTATTACACAATTAATTTATTTACTGTATTACTGGGAATTAATCTTTTTTTTAATCTGGTTCATAAATTTCTGTTGTCTAATGTAACTTAGGTTCTATAAATATTGTAACAGAAACCTTTTTGTCACTTGAATAAAAATGAAATTGCTCATTGGATAAGTAAGTAAAGCACATTAAATTTAATTATGTGTCCTAGTTCTTATCTTCAAACAGACTTTTATTCGTGGACGACCTCAAATAGTTCCTTGAAATTTCCTTTTATTCCGACTTCATGAACCTCCAGGCTGATTTGTTTGCTCTGTCGAAGCTGTATTAAATAATATCTTTTTGAAGATGGAGTAAAGTTTTGCTATGGAGTTTTCGTATAAGACTACCTCCAATGTTCTCACTTACTCTATTAACGAAACCATTCAGTAGTCCATGGCAGGAGCAGTAAAGGATCTGTGAGTGGTCTTGGATTACAAGCTTAAATTCGTCTGTCGTTTTCCTGAAATTACAAATAAGGCATACAGAAATGCTGGTTTCGTCGACCACAGGACAGCCCAGTTAAACCATCCGAGAACAGGTACCCAGCTATTTTCCCTTTTCATCCGAAGTATTTTAGAATCGTGTAGAGCCATTCTTGTCATCTTGGGACCATCGAATCTGTTCAGTGGAAATTTAATCGAACATTTTTCTACAGATTAAAAAAGTCTCATATCGACTAAAATGGCAGACTTGAAGTACTTCAATTCTAGCCTTTTGCATCTACGACGAGCCTTCCTCGATGCTTGATTCCTCTTCAAACTTTACTACCTGCTCAATACCTTCCTTTGTAATGCCGAGCCTCTCCCAATATCTACCATTACTTTCCAATGCTAAGAATACCAAGGAACTACGATCAACTCCAACTTGTTTCTTTAGCTACTTCTTTTCCTTCACTTAAAAATTGAGTAAAACTGTTATTTTTACTTACTTATTTACGATGGCGCTACAGCCCAAATCGGACTTTGGCCTTCTGAATACTTCGCCTTCATTCATCTCCGCTCAGTGACCGCGTCCTCCATTTTCAAAATCTTAGCAGTGTTTTGATGGTGGAATTTTCCAAACAACATTTTCGAGTGTCAAGTTGAAAGGCATTGTTGCAGGGCGTTGTTTGAGGCCGTTGTTTGCTTTAAAGCCGGTAGTCGGATCATTTTCTACTCTGACTTGTGACAAAGACTCGATCATTGACATTCTTGTAAACCCAACCATTTTCGATGGGACTACAAACTTCAACGTGATTTAATACAGTGAGCGCCTGTCGATACTGTCGTATACTTATTTGAAGTGAACAAATATCTGGTACACATCAATATTATATTCCCAGCCTTTTTCCAGCACCTGTTTAACTGAGAATATCTGGTCCGTGGTCGATCGTCCAGCTCTAAATCCGGCTTGGTATTCACCAATTACTTTGTCAGCAAAGGGCTTAATTCTTATTTCCAGAATTTTTGTCAAGATTTTATAAGACGTACACAACAGAGATATTCCTCGGTAGTTTTTGCAACAGAGTTTATCACCTTTTTTATAAATTGGACATATGATGCTCGTGCGCCAATCTTCAGGAGGTGTTTCCTGCGTCCATATATCCGTGACTAATCTGTGTAGGAGATGTGCTATGCAGGAGTGCCCGGCGATTTTACTTCTTCGAGAGTCGGAGGACTCAAAGAAGATTTTACATCAGTTATACCTACTATTATAGTTGCTGCTATTCGTGCAAATGATGGGCTCGGATTGAGGAGTTGTTCAAAGTATTGTGCCCATCTTAGTTTTATATCTTTCACATTAATTATGATGTTGCCTTCTGCATTCTTGCAGAGGATCGTCTTCGATTGGTATCCCTCTTTCAATCTTTTAACTATTATCTTTAATGTTTGAATTTTTCTCTTCACTATTCTTGTTATCTTTTTTGTTCAAGAGCTTAAACACAAAAACACAACAATTTACAGATTTGGAACTATTTTAAACTTAAGATTAACAACAATCTTTTTCAACGAATACTATCATGAGAGAATTTAATTAAAATTGACAAAAACAAATCATTCCAAACAAATTTTAATTTAAAACCTATAAAATGTCTAATTTTTTATGCAATTTAATACTTAAAACTTAACATCAAAAGAAACGAAACTTTTACTAAACGCAGATTTCTGTTCAACATTAAAAACAACGTTTCCCAATAAATATCCATGTGCTAATTACTACATCATTTTACAATAAACATTTACTCAATTAAAATTACTTGAACCGGCTTTAAAAATTGTTGTGCACTCAGAAATGTGTTAACAACCTCTTGATGAGACCGGTATAATATGTGTGCATAATTGAGTAATAGTAGAAGAAAGCTCATTGGCCATACATCGAATGTGTTGACTCAATCGGTAGTGAATGAATTAAGAGTGGAAAAATGCGTTCAAACAGTATGAATTTATTATTCCGACGATAAGTAATATCGTTTATGGCTTATTAAGAAATTCATCCGAAATTGCTGCCCTCCGCATTAAAATCGCGTATCTATTTCAGGTGGAATGACTCAGGTAAAAATTTTATTTTCAAGACGGCCTTGATGGTCATTCAACGGAAAACAGGGAAATAAAAAAAAAATAACTTTCAATTTCAAATTTCTTACAACATTTTATGCACTTTGTTTTTTTTTTGTGAAAATAATTAGTAGAGACTTCGAATAGCGAAGTGATTTTTAGGTGGGTGCACTGTTTGAACTAAACTGTTTCATATTACTTAATTAAACACTTTACTCAAAGTACACACTCGTATAGATTTCAACCATGTTGACTTAGGCGACTGGTCATATTTAATTGGGTAGAGGATAAGATCATATAGAATAAATTTTTCTTAAATGCGCAGTAGCCCAAATTGAGCCTACTGATATGCAGGTGCGATAACTCCAGCATATCATATTTAGCTGAAAGCTCCCACCTTTTTTCTACTAGGGTATAATAAATAAGTTGGGCTGGTCCTACAGGTCGGGGGTTGGGCGAGGCGCTGACAACGCATCACCGGGAAAAAATACACTATCCAGAAACCTGAAGAGCAGCCTCGAAAAGGATTGACTCAACGGCAACGACCCTGCCGAATAGCTTGTCGTGGATATTCGAAAGCTCGTCAATTCAATATCAGCAAGTTTAAAGATGAAACAGTGGCGCAGGCGTACATGTCTGCACTGCATCAACACATGACACCATCTCGAAAAATTCATATTTGAGGAAGGGGTGTTTGCCTTCTGGCTGTATTATTCACCTCAATCTGCAAATTAATTGATAGACAGTTGTGCGAACGGCTAACAACCTTTCCACAGCAACAACAAATTTTAACTATACCGAAGATCAGGAGGGCAAGACCCGACTTATTTATCACTCAAAAAAGCTGTGGCTGAGAAAAAAATCCTACTGCAAGCAAAATACTGCTTTTACTTTATTATTTTAATAATAAAGTATTGTGATCGACTTGGGAAAAAAAAAAAATTTGCTACCCTGAAATTTTTTTTTTTCGCGTTTCATGACTAAAATAGCCTAAAAATACAAAAAAAAAAAATCCGTCTGTCTGTACGCCGTCCGCCGTACGCCGACGTGTACGCTCAGCGCACATTAACTCCCAAACCCTTCAAGATAGAAAGTTCATTTTTGGAGGGATTGTAGGTAGTTGCGGAACTCAGGCGGATACCAATTTTGGGGGGTGTACGAGTTCAGGGGGAGGCAGGGGGAACGCTTAAACCGAAAAATACGAATTCAAATATCTCAAATATGGTTACAGCTACGAAGCTAAAAATCAACGTACATATACAGGAGTTTGTGGGACAACTTTTCAAAATAACTTAATTTTTTTATCCATTGGCGTGCGAAAAGGGGATGCTAAGAGCCAATTGTCGGCCGAATTTTTTTTTCAAATGATTATATCTTCGAAATTACTTCCCATAAAAAATTGATATTTTGAAACCATTAAGACAGTATATAGATCTACTAGAAGCAGTTTAGATAGAAGCTAATTAGTGAAAGGGGGAGGGTCAGGGGGGGTGCAAAGAAAAACACTTAAAAATTAATATCTCAACTGTCTCTTATGCTATATAATTGAAACTTAAAATGTATACTAAACTTTACTAATGACATATGAAAAAAATATAATATGTGGACATTATAGTAGTGGAGGGAAATGGGGAGCATTTCAAAAATGACGCACTTTCCAAAACTACAAATCATCAAATCTCAAAATTGAGTACAGATATCAAATCAAAAATTTGTCAGATTGTAGAGCTATATATAATCTTTAATTTTGGTAAAAAATTTGAGTTGAGGGATGTACGGGGAGGGAGGTGGAAAGCGAAAATGTTGAAAATTTTGAGTGATTTTTATGGCTCTGGTAAAAGATACAAAGTTTAAATTTTGCATGTCGACACATCTATTTAATATAGATAGAAAAAAAATAGTAATTTGTTCCAAAATTGTTATACTCCGAAGTGGGGGTCTAACGTGCACAATGTGTTTCATGTGGAATGAAAAAAACACATAAACTGAAAATTTTTGAATGAAATTTTTAGGTAGAAACTTGAAAATTTGGGAAATGCATTTAAAAAAAATCTCTAAAAGTTTGAAATATTAGCTGGTCGAATATTTTTAAAACTTCCACTCCCTCCCATACAAAATTATTTTTTCGAACAATTTTAAGAAATCAATTATCACCTAACTATCAAAAGCTATCAATTTGAAATTTTGCACAAAAACTTAGAAAAATAGTTAAAATAAAATTACGGTAAAAGTTTTGAAATCATGCTTGCCCTTCTACTCCCTCCAATACAAAAGCATGATTTCGACCAATTCCATTAAATCAACTAATAACCAACAAATTAAAAGCTACGAACTTGAAATTTTGTACGAGCACCTTACAACAGAAAAGAAAGAAAATTCTATCACAAATTTTACGATTCCCCTACCTCGTCTACCCCCTCCCATACAAAATTATTTTTTCGAGCATTTTTAAGAAATCAGTTATCAGCTATCTCTTAAAAGCTATCAATTTCAAATTTTGCATGAAAACCTTTAAAAGTAATTCAAATGAAGTTGCTTTAAAAGTTTTGAAATTGCGCTTACCGTTCTACCCCCTCCCATACAAAACTATGATTTCGACCAATTTCATTACATCAATTAATAACTAACAAACTAAAAGCTACGAACTTGAAATTTTATACAAGCACCTTACAAGAGAAGCGAAATAAAACTGCATATCAAATTTTACGATTTCCCTACCTTCTCTACCCCGTCCCATACAAATTTTCGGTTTCGTGAAAATAAAATACACCGAATTTTATGAAAATTTTATGCAATTTCGTCTATGAAACACATTCTATGCAGAGCATATTGGACGTGATTCAAGCAATTATTAAAAAGCTGTTAACATCCACCCACCCTTGCTATTACCCCTCCTCCTCCCCTCATAAAAACCCAAACTTGCAGAAACGAATGAAATATTGTTAAATTGACAACAGCCCTGTCCAAGAAACCCCTTTGCGCTTAGCTTCCCCTAACCACTTTAACCTGCATATTGACTTTCCACTCATCCGCAACTTGTCCCAATAATAATAAAGTTTCGCCCGACTTGTTGGCAGTTTATTTAGAAAATCTTGGAGTAGTTTTTCATTTTTGGAGTCACTGTTTTTTTTTTTTTATAGGATAAAACTAGGCAATGCGTTCCACTTTTAAAGAAAAATAAACGAAACATACATTCTTGTACTAATTGTCCAATTTTTTCTTAAATCGTAATTTTCATTCTTTTCCTTTTCAACTGCTTCTGTTTAATGATCAAATCAGAACAAAACGTAATACAAAATTAGTTTGTTTTAACCTAAGGTCAGACGTTTTTCAAAAAGGTAGCAAAAGTTTCTGGTCTCTCGCTGGTTCCATCAATGGTAGTTCTGTAATTCCATATTAAATCTACAAGAATGAGGTCATTACAAATTCCAACATGAAGGCAAACATATTAGCGGTTCCATTTGCAGTCAACTTTTCTTTTCCACCAAAGAACTCTAACCTTCCGACGTATACTGCGTTAAATTCTTCCTTAGGTCAAATTAAAATTCGTTCGCGTAATGTATACCAAGTTCTTAAAAATTTAGTTGCTAACAAATCATTCGGTCTAGATGGTATCCCTGCTCTTGTCCTTAAAAATTGCTGCGCTTCTCTTGCTAAACCTCTGTTCAAACTACACCTCTTTCCTTATCGTTCTTCACTGTCACAACTTCATGGAAGCTTGAAAATGTTCAGACAGTCCCAAAAAAAAGAGAACGTATTAGTCCCGCTAATTATCGCCCAATAGCAATAACTTCACTTCTGTCGAAGGTCATGGAAACAATCATGAGCCATAGAGTTATACAATATCTCAACAACAATGATATAATTGACGACAAACTGTACAGATTCCGCAAAAAACGTTGAACAGGAGACCTTTTAACCACCCTCACTGAACATTGAAACAAGAACATTCACAAGTTTGGTGATTCTTGCATTATCGCTCTTAAGATTTCCAAGGCTTTGGACGGAGCATGACACAACGATCTTTTGACCAAACTTAAAGCTATTGGCTTGGGCAACTACTTAATAGCTTTCAGTTTGGTAAAAAGGTTTGAGCAACTCCCTTATTTCCAAGATTTAATGTTATTCAGCCCATTGTTCAATGCGCGTCGTATTGGATGGTGTGGTTTCCCTCCTTATAAAATGAACTCTAGTGTCCCTCAGGGATCGGTTCTTTCCCTCACCCTTTTTCTAATATTTATCAGTGACTTGCAATCTTCAACATTCAATCCTATACATAGCTCCGCTGATGACAGCACATTAGACTTTTCCTTTCACTTGAACACTGCGTCCTTAGCCCAAAACTTAGTAGTGCAACTTAGGTCCATGGTTCAATCTTTCGGTGACGACTTGACTAAAATTCTTAGTTAGAGCAATAAGAATCAAGTCGAATTTAATGATTCTAAGACCCAGCGCTGTCTTGTGTCCCACAAATGTGACTTTAATCACCATCGAAGGCCACCAATTATCCAATTCTACAACTTTTAAGATGTTAGGTTTCCAAATCACAGATAACTTTTCTGGGAACGATCATTTATATTTAATATCGCTAAGGAAGCATGTTTGGGTTACTTAAAACGCTGCATAAACTTCTTCACCATTTCTGGATTAGTGACCATTTATAAGGCCTATATTAGACCACGTCTTGAATTTAAATTCCACCCATGGGCAGGAACTGCAAAAACTTCTCTCTCCTATCTAGATAGTATCAAGTCTCGGGCCATTAAAATTATAGGAGATTCTGATATTTCTTCATTGCTCAATTCACTCGAGCTCCCTAACCCTTTTGTATCGTTACTACAATGAAGATTGTTCGGAAGAAATCTCTAATCTCTTATTACCTTGCCAAGCCTTTACCCCGTAAAAATCGTGCTGCTTCACGCGCTCATAAGTATTCTCTCAAACCTATTTTTGGTCGCACTATCAAATTTCGTGATTTGTTCTTAAACCGAACTGTTAAATGATGGAACTCGCTACCCATCTCAGTATTCCCGAAAGACAACAAGATTCAAATTGATTTAAAATGTCTCATTTCTCTAAGCTATCATTCATTTTTATCTCTTATCAAAAAAATTATAATAAAGTCATGTAATACATAAACAAGAATTCAAACAAAATTATTTCCTTAGTAATTCTAGTTTTTTAACTCTCCGACGATAGCACAAAGGATTACACATATACATATGAAGTGCAAAACTCGTGTAACCATCTAGAGCATGATGTGCATTGTATCCGGGCTTGCGTGGATTTAGTTATATACTCGTATAATAGTTTTCCGTATATTCTATGCATTTACTATCGCCTGTACTTGAAATTTCTTTTTCTGAGTTATCTTTTGCTATTTCATTATTACTTTTACAAGAAATTGATTGAGTTTTATTTCTTTTATCTTGTGTCAGTATCTTAGGTTTAGGATGCTCATTCTTCATTAAATCTTTGGTCTTCTTTTTTTAGCTATTTATTACTTTACTAGCGATCGCCCGCGACTTTGTTCGCGTAAGAATCGCAATATTAACATTTTTTGAGAATTTAGTTAGAAGTACATTATATCGGATAAATAATCTGCTTAGTTTTATGGCTCTTTAAGCACAATGTCTGTGTTTTGTTGGGATCAGACAGTACTAAATTAATTTATTTCACACCATGCTAGAGTAGCTATAAACCAAAGTTAAGCTTGAAAAATTGAATAGGTAACTTAAGAAACCTAGTGCATTGGATTTAGCGAAATTGTGCAATTTGTATGGGAGGTGGTAGAAGGAGTGGGGGGTTTCTGGTAGTTTTTCTAGAAACAACTATAATCACCATGCAATTGATATCTTACAAATTTCAGATCAGTTAAATTCACACTTTTCAAGAAAATCGAGTTTTCGCAAAGTCGTGGAATTGTGTCACATTGTAAGGGAGGGGGTAGAAGGAGTGGAGTTAATCGGTAAATTTTTCCCGACAATAGTAATAATGCTAATTAGGGATTTACTACAAAATTGTAGCTCGATCAAAGTTATACGTACTGCGAAAATTGGTTTAGAGTATTTCAAGAAAAAGTGCACTTTGTATGGGAGGTGGTAGTGGGGAGTTTTCCTAATTTTTGTAGAAACTACTATAATCATCATGCAATTGATATGTTTTAAATTTTAGATCGGTTAGATTCACACTTTTCGCGAAAATAGAGTTTTTGCAAAGTCGTGGAAGTGTGCCACATTGTGTGGGAGGGGGTAGAAGGAGTGGAGCTAATCGATTAATTTTTGCGCGATAATAATAACAATTCTAATTGAAGATTTAGTACATTTTACACTTATTTTACATTTTAGCTCGATCGAAGTTATATGTACTGACAAAATTGGTTTAGAATATTCCATGAAAAGTGCAGTTTGTATAGGAGGTGGTGGAAGGAGTGGAGAGTTTTTAGTTATTCTTTGAGGAGCAATTCAATTGATATATTTTTAATTTCAGAACAGTAGCATTCATTCTTTGAGAAAATCGAATTTTCGCAAAGTCGTGGATTTGTGTCAGATTGTATGGGAGTGGGTAGAAATAGTAAAGCTAATTAGCTACTTTTTTCCTGATATTAATAATAACGTTAATTAAAGATTAAGTACAAAATCTTAGCTTGATAAAAATTATACGTACTAAGAAAATTGGAGTATAGTATTTCATGAAAAAGTTTAGTTTGTATGGGAGGTGGTGGAAGGAGTAAGGGCATTCAAATTATTTATGTACTTGAAGATTGCATTTATGATGGAAATAATATATTTTAAATTTCAAATTAATAGCTTTTATAGTTTCCATGAAAATTTGATTATTATAAATTTTTGAAAATGAGTCACTTTGTATGGGAGGGGGTAGAAGGAGTAAGGAAAGTAAAATAAAAACTAAAGCAGATTACTCCCCGAGGTAGACCTAATGATCTGTGAAAGTTTCATTAAAATTGGTTCAGCCGTTTTTACGTGGAAGCCGGAAAGACAGACAGACAGAGAAAATTTTTAAAAACGTCTGTTTCTGCTTAGTTATTGTCCAAATAAAGCAAAAAACTAAGCTATAGCCATTTATAAGCAAATAACAGACAGACACTACAATTATATTTATATTTATAGATTTCATGTTATCCAATGATGTAAGACTGATTTCTTTTTGTTTTAATCCATCAAAATATTAGAATGGTAACTCAGGCACTACGAACGCACCTCGAAGATGCTATGGGGCGGGTTTGATAGAGGGAAATCAATAAAAACATTTAGATTCGACAGAAACTCCTTCCTACGGATGCTAGTAGGTCTTCTTAGAAATCACGCTTGAAGGTTTCGTCTTACAACCGATGACATTCACAGTTGTGGTTAGGAGGATTACACTCCGTAGAGCATTTCCTCCGCCATTGTCCATGCCTCCGAACGATTCGAAGACAAATTCTGAGAGAGTACTTCTTCGTCAATCTTGATCTCCGCTCCCTTGAACCGATGAAGCTCATTAGTTTCGCCGGTAGAGCAGGCTTGCAAAATGGTATCAAAGACTATGAACAATACAAGACATATCAAGCCTATGGAAGAAATTTTACCCTTTGAGATGCGTTGAGATTATAGGAAAAGGTTTCAACCAACCAAAGCACATAAACCCTGTTCATTGGCCGCAAGCCACGCGTCCATTTCCAAGAGCCAAGCGATTGAATCGGTGACTATCGCTTTCGGTGTTTGAAACCATTTCAATCAATCTCAAAGTATCTTAATGGGTAAAATTTCTTCCATAGGCTTGGGATATCTTATATTATTGATAGTCTTTGATGATATATAGGTCAACATGTTACAAATACAGAGGTGTATAATTGGTACACTGGTTTCCTACGTACATTAGTGTCCAACCCCTTCACGAACCTAACCTAATTTAGACACTGGACAAATTTCAGTCAAAAATTTTTAAAGATTTATATCAATTCGAGAGGAGTTGTAGTTGAATACCAGGCAAGTCTTTTTAAGACAAACCATTCATGAAGTTATTGGTGCATTGTTATTAGCATTAACAGCATCAGAACTCGAAGTAACAATTTGTATATCACCTGAAGCGCTTTCATCAATTTTGTTCACGCGGCGCATCTGATAACGCGCAGAAGTGATCTGAGATTTCATAGCACCAAAGCTTTCTTATGTTGTGTGGCGACTCACACTGCATCACTACTAACCGACTAAGCCATGTGATCTAGATAGCTCAGTGGTCAGCACGGCCGCTTTGTTACTGGAAATCCCCAGGTTCTAATCCCACTAACTGCACGAAATGCCCTAAGCTTCTAAGGCCTGCTTACACAAGCTTTACTGGCGAGTCCGGCGTACGAAACGCAGCTCGTTACATTGGTGACCCTGACGTGATCAGCACGATCACGTCTTCGTCTCACTAGCACGCAGCACTTTCTCATTCAAATTGCACCCATACTTCGCTCATATAGCAACAAGCTACTGCAGCACGCTCTTACAACAACTACACTGCACAGCAACACACTCGCAAAGCTGCACGTGCATAATTGCCTCCTAGTCCTCTAGCGCTGTCATTGGTAAGGGAGTACTGTGGCGGCTTATACTGCACCACTACTAATCGACTAAGCCGCAGGGTCAGCTCAGTGATCAGCACGGACGCTTTGCAACTCAAAATTCCAGGGTTCTAATCCTACTACCTGCACGGTTTTCCCTTAGCGTTTTAGGCAGGGCCTGCTTACACAAGCCTTACTGATGAATCCGTCGTAAGCAGGCCTGGGACGAAACGCAACATGGCGCAGTAGCCGCTAACTCGCTACATGTCCTTTGCTCATAACTGTTCAACGGCCAAAAAGTATTTTTCATTTTTCTGTTAGAAGATGCCATTTTAGAGTCCTTGAGGGTATAGTGTATTTCCTACTAGCCTTGTTCGCCTCTAGTTTTTAGCATATTACTTTCTTCATTCCCTTTTCGGACCATGAAGCTATTATTGTCCTTCTTACGTATTTTAGCGAAATTTTTATCGATTACTGCAAGAAATAAGCTAAATTATTACCAAATATTACATCTTAAAGGGTATGGCGCATTTGATTTTATTTTATTATTCTAATAATAAAGTATTGTAATCGACACAGAAAAAAAATGGAACTTTATTTTTTCGCGTTTCGAGACTAAATTAACCTAAAAATGCAAAAAAATACGTCCCGACGTACGCCGTCAGCCTTACATATCTCCGAAACCGTTAAAAGTACAATGTTCGTATGTTTGATAAAGGTCTCAGCAGAGACCGAAACGTCACGAAGAATAAAGCGTGACAGTGTAGAATCCTGAAATTTGTTCATTCAATATAATGTTCGTTTTTGGGTGGATTGTTAATTGAGTAAGTGAGCACCATTATTTAAACTTTGGAGTTTGGCAAGTGGAAGAGTGTGGCGGGGGGAGGCAAAGAGTAAAAAACCACAATTCCTAATATCTCCACTACGAATGCAGATAGGAAGCTGAAAATCATCATAAGTATAGAGAGGGTTATGGGATAGGCTTTAAATTAATTTAATTTTTTTATACATTGGCGTCTGAAAATGGGGGCAAAAAGAAATTGTCGGCCGAATCTTTTTTCTCAAATGATTATATTTTCGAAATTACTTACCACCAAAAATTCATATTTTGGGATTAATAAGGTGACATACAGATCCACCAGAATCAACTTAGACAGAGGCTAATGATTATAAGGGGAAGGGTCAAAAAACACAAAAACTGAAAATGTTTGAATGAAATTTCAAGGTAGAAACTTGAAAATTTGCAAAATGTAAAAAAAAAAACTTAAAAAAATCCCTAAAAATATGAAATATTATATTAATTGGTACTTTCAAAACTTCAACTCCCTCCCATCCAAGAAATAAAACTGCATCACAAATTTTACGATTCTCCTACCTTCCCATACAAATTTTTGGATGGATGTAAAGTACGACACATTTTATGAAAATTCTATGCAACTTCGTCTATGAAACTGACATTCAATAAAGAGAATATTAGACGTGATTCATGCAATTAAGAAATTATTAACATCCACCCTCCCCCTCCCTTCATAAAAACACAAACTTGCATAAATAAACAAATAAAATATTTATTCAATGTACTGGAGCTATTGATCGTATCCAAAATTAAGTGTTAAATTGACATCAGCCCTGCCCAAGAACCCCCTTTCACTTAGTCTTTCTTAACCACTCTAACTTGCATATTGACTTTCCACTCATCCTCAACTTGTCCTAAGAATAATAAAGTTGCGCCCCACTTGTTGGCAGTTTATTTTTCTTTGGAGCATTTTGTAAATTCTTGGATAAAAATGCGCCGGCTTGAATTTCTTTGCTAACACGTTCCGTATAACAGAACTTAATTCCAAAATTTAGAATTTGCTTGTCATATAGCAAAAAACAACATTTTGACATATTTTTTGACAAAATGAAATCTATCACAACGATTTACCAACAATATTTGCAAGTGATTGCGGTATGTTGTCAACTATGTATATTTACTACTACGCGTAATAAAGGGTGTTTTTTTTAGAGGCTGTGAACTTTAAATTGATAACATTGTTTTCTGTGACAGCCGATTTGATAGTTCTCGATTGTTTTGGGGTAAGTTTGGCTTGGCAGCTTATAATGAATAGACTCACAACAAGGCAACGTTTACAAATGGGCCGAAGGAAGTATAGCTCCACAATTTCATTTGGAAATTGTTTTCAGTGATTGATCACACTTTTGGCTAAATGAAAATGTCAATAAGCAGAATTTTTTTTTAAATAAGATAAATATTTATTCAAACGTACTACAAGATTATAAACTCTTATTTAAAAGTACAATAAATTACAGGAATTAATTCAACAGATACAAATGAAATAAAAAATGAGAGGAAAAAAAAAAATGTACTTAAGTAACAAAATAATAATATAAGAAAAAAAATATAAGAAAAAAAAAACCAAATCCAAAATTAGAATAAAATCGTATTATATAATAGAAACAGTAACGACAGGAAGAAAAAAAAAGAAAAAAATAGATTAAAATACATTTGTCAATACAAGCTTTCTGAATGCACTAGGGTCAACTGCACGCCGAACTTTTTCAGGAAGATTATTCCAATGTCTAATTGCTTGAACGAAGTAAGAGCACTCATTTACAGATTTGGAAAAACGCGGAACAAGAAGTTTAAGGTGTCTTGTAGAGTTCAAGGCTACAATGAAGTCACCCAAATAAGAAGGATCGCCTGTATGATAAACACCAAACAAAAATATCAGAATTTTACGTTTCAAGTATACCGATAGCGTACAGCCGAGTATAGCGTGTTTGAAGGGTGATACATGATCATGACGTCGCAACAAAAAAACAAAGCGTGTGCAATCATTAAAGGCAATGTCTAATTTACGTTGGCAATTAGAGTCGAATTTAGGAAATATTAAACTGCCATACGTGAAGAAAGGAATTATAAGAGATTTCACAAGTCTGAGTCGAATGCTAAGCGGCAAGATACTAGCGAAAAGCCATAGCCGACGCAAACCACCGTACACTTTTCTTAAAATGGTAGATACATGGTTGCAGCAGGTCATTGAGGAGGTTAGCGTAATTCCTAAATTTTTAACAGCAGGACTGAAACCAAGACATGTACCATTCATCATAACACAAGGCAAATTTAATGATTCATGATTCTTAATACCTGGATAATAGACGATACATTGTGACTTTTTCCCATTAAGTACTAATCTATTTTCGGTTGACCAACCAAAAACTCTTGCGATATCATCATTAATACGCACAACACAATCATCAATAAGACCTACCGGTCTACTTAAGTAAAGCTGAACATCGTCAGCATACATATGAATATTGCAATCTTGCAGTACGCTTGGCAAATCATTGATGTAGAGGCTAAACAGTAATGGACCCAGTATAGAGCCTTGTGGTACGCCCCGCAAGAGTGGTAGCGAAGAAGACACGTCATCACCGACCCGTACCGCCTGCCAGCGGTCATTCAAGAAATTGTGCATAAGTTTTATGGCGCTAGGGGTAAAATTGAATTTTGATGATAGTTTATCAATGATTATATTATGGTCTACAAGGTCAAATGCTTTAGAAAAATCAAGTAGAACAAGGTATGTTGCCACATATGGAACGATAATAATCCACAAGTCATTGTCGAAACACCATTACATTCAAAAAAAGTCATCGTTTCGTCCGATTTATGGTCCATTGGAATCATTGGTTCATATGTCTTCAAAAATGATGATGTTCAGAACGTTACAGTCAACGATGAGCGGTACAGAGAGATTACTGGCTCAATTAGATGATGGTGAGGGGTACAGAGACATGATTACTAACTTGTTCGTACCTTAATTTGAAGGCATCAATGTCGCAAAGATGTGGTGTCCCACAGTGTGCGATGCAAATAATTTACTAAAAGAAACATTCAATGATCGATTAATATCATGAAATGGACCTGTTCGTGCAATTTGACGCCATTAGAATTTATTCTCTGTGGATATGCCCGAAATCATATTTAAACATTAATGTCATAAAATTTTCTTTCAAATAAAGGTAGATATTAAAAACATTTTTCTGTATTTTATTTTAATTTAAAATTTTCCGCATCTAAAAAACACCCTGTACAACGCATCGAGCTCAAATGTTATACCAAATACATAATTAGCATAATAATTATGATCGAAAAAATTAACTAATTGGATTCACTCCTTCTACTCATTGCATACAATGTCACAGAATTTCAAAACTTTACAAAAAAATCGATTATCTTGAAAAGTTTGTTTGTTATTGGTTTCAAATTTGAGAGATTTCAATTGCATAATGATCTTAGTTATTTCTGAAAAAAATCTTCAGCCACCTCCAATACAAACTGCCCAATTTCACTAAATTTGATACATTGATTTTGAGCACTTATTCAAGTTTTAGGCTAAATTTTGTATGTGTAAAGTATTAGTTCAATACTGTCATCCCTTTCACCACTCCCCATACAAAATTTATTATGGACGCAAAAATATTTTCGGTTATGTTATTTTTTTTCAAGTTGAAATTTATGTCCTCATGACATTTCTTGTAAGGACATAAATTGCTATTTCAGGTTCAAATCTGCTGTTGGAATGTCAAAGCGGATCCACACATTCGGTAATCGAGGAATACCGCGAAAACATTACCGAAATGCCTAGTGGTGTGAATGTGATGCTCGTTGCAAAATTTTCGGCTCACACATTTCCCCATTTAATGTTTGGCGAATTGTAAATATTCGCCGTAAGGAAAATTAAATTTGATTCCAGAATGAATGGATAACTGGTCTCAAAATTAATTTTTCTTACAGATGGATAAGATGCTCTGCAAACTGTATGAAAGTGTAACTCTCCATTTGTAATAAACCTTTTTATTTGCAATAAGAAAAAGTTTTAGAGTAAATATTTCACCAAATCATCATATATACCTAAAGAAATTATTCATATTTGTACTACCGCGCAAACCCCAAAACTTACGACATAATTTATACATAAAGCAAGTCGCTTTAATTGCAACACTCAACTACATAGTTGTCCAGATAACAAAACACATGCTGTCATACAAAAAAAAAAAACATATCGAAATATTTGTATCCAACACGAATATTTTTCGTATAAAATTTTTAGCGGTCGTAAACTAATTATTGGCGCAACAGCTTTTTTTACAATTGGTAGATCTTCGTGTTGAATAATAAGTCCAAACAAATCACAAACCTAGAGTAAAATATCAACATACCACACCTTTCTATCATGGGCCTTATGTGTGTATAAATTTGAGCGTTTCAGGTGCTAGAGAAATGTTGCCTTTTTTTTGGCGAAGAAATTTTCAAGGTTGTCAAAAATGTAAGGTAAACTACATTAAGACAGGTGACGACGATGGACAATAGTCATTTGAACTCGAAACTTTCGGTTATTTACCTTGACGTGTGATTAATGTCGACATAAACGACATGATGCTTATTGCTTGTTATAGCTTTTTGGTTCACTGAGGTCATTTTGGAAATGACTTATAGCTAGTTGATAGTTTTTTTCCGAGATAGAGATTAAAAGTACACATAGGAAATATGCCCGAATTGAGTCATGAGGAAATCTCGTTGAAATGCGGTCAATGTCGATAGATAGTGTGTTGGCCAGATGGATTGGAGACTTTTAAATTTTAAACAAAGACCACATTCCAGATTTAGATGTTCTACTAAATGTTGTCTTGTTGATTATGTACATATGTATGCAATTACATGATAAAACATTATTACGGTTTTTCCCCGGCTGAGAAAAACGCGCTTGTAACTTTCCAACCCCTTGCACTTCGGGGCGGAACGAAGCCTGTCCGGCCAACCCTCGGAGAAGAGTCGTAGGCGCTATTTAAGCTTTCGTTCCTCCGTACTCGTTTCAGACCGAACCACAGGTCTGACGAGTTAGTCTTGCAAGGTACGGAAGAGCAAAGAAAAACGCGTGGCAAACTGAAATAGGAGGACGTTCACAAAGAATCTTCACACAAGTAAGAAAAGAAAATCGAATTTGGCTCTATAATTTATTAAGTTTTTCTCAAATGCAAAAAAAACCTACTCATGACATACACAAATTTACTTGCTACTTGATTCGCTGCTCGTTGGGGCCCTTGTTGTAAATTCTGGGTGTCGTCCCACGTTTCGCTGCGACGCGTCCTTCTCGTTGATGGGTCGAATTCCTCCTCGTCGTCGTAACAGATTTCTCGTGGTCTCGTTTGCCTTTTTTTCCTTCTGATGTTTCCCTGACGATCCCACTTTACACTTCCGGCACGAAAAGAATGCAAACCACCGACTCGTGGTACTTGAATTACGTTAAAAGAAACAAAAATCTATTTTGCGTACTTGAAAACAAACTCGCTTCCGGCTTATCCACTTGCTGGTCACTAGTAAAAGAGAGCGAGCCTGGCTTAGTTTTCGGCCACTAAGCTTCGTGGCGGGATCTTTCGGCCTTGACAGGCTTTTAATTAAGTTTGAGGCCGTCGAACTTTCTTTGTTTAAAATCGTTTGCTTTCCCGACTATTTTCATTTCTCGGTAACACAGTTGTTGTTGTGATGGTATTTGTTTATGACAAAAACCTCCTGCCAGAACCTTTTCGGAGTTGGTTTTCGCGGCAGCTTTTAAAAATTTCCCGACTCTTATACGTAGAGTATTTCCCCTTTTTCCTCCATGGGTAGAAATAAACATGGCCGTTACTACGATCGGGAATTTGGCAGTTCTCGTTTATTTACATTCCGGCCGGTTCGCGAGTTCTGTTTAGGTGGTTATCTTCTACAATGGCGCTACAGCCCAAATTGGGCCTTGGCCTCCTGACCTTCAGGTTCCTTACCATTTATTCATTATTTATTGTGGAAGGGTTGTTAGACCTTCGCACAACCCTCTATCTACGAATTTTTTATTTTCGTAGATTGAGGTGACCAAGGTATACCCAAGCAGGCGGTGTGCTGGAATTATGCGTCGACCGGGATTTGAACTCACGACCTTCGCGTTGTAGACCAACTCGCTACCCACTAGGCTACACCCTAGTTGTTTACGTGGTTATGTTTTGTGCTATTTGGGCCTCATATTCCCTGCGCTGAGCCTTTAATTTTACAGTTTTCGTTCTATAAAACTGCTCGTACTTTCCTTGTATATATCCAATCTCTGTGCACGCAAATATCGAATGTCAGTGGGCACCGTATCCAAGTAATTTCAGTCGTGTAATGCCACGAGAAGTGTCGTTGGCCAACTCGGTAAATAGTTTTCTAACCAACTGATTGCTTTACTCTCCAACATGATTGTAGGTTCATCGAGTAACAAGAGATCCGGTTTCGAAAACAAGCTCTAGCTAGCGCTAAAAGCATACGCCAAACTCCTGAGAATGGTTTTGTTGGTTACTTTTGCATGTACGCATTAAAGTCGAGTCCTCTTACAATAGTTGATACTTTTGCTACAGCCTTGCCTGCATCTATATTTTGTAGTTCTGCGTAAATTTTTGAGAGTTCATCATTTAATGTTAAATTCGAAACACCGTTTGAAACTTGTCACAAACACTCTTTTCCACTTAATTTTGGAAGATTTAGTCGGTTTCTGTTTTTTTTTTTTTTGTTTCTGCTGGCGTCGTATGTGTAGTGTCAAGGCCGAGGGTTGGATCTGATATGTAAGTCCATTCCCTGGCTTGGTGCCGGATAACGATGCCTCAATTAGACAAAGATTCTGTTTCAGGTTTCTTCTAGGTGCTCCGCTGGCTTCGCGTTTGGTAGAAAGGCGAAGAACTGGCGTAAAAAAGAACGGTCCGTTCTTCGTTCTGCTGCCGGGCGACGTTGCTGCGGTTTCGACGATTATTTTCATCTTCCCATGGATTTTCATGCGCTTAGGTAGGTTTACAATATTTTAAGCTACTCTACGTTGTTAATTACGACTTCCTTTACAGTCTTGCCTTTTCTTGGAATTAACTACGTTTTAATTTATGTGCAAAAATCGGTGGTAGGAGCGCAGAAGGCCGTTATGGGGGCGCGACCTAATCGTAATCGAGGTAAGTGAGCATTCAAGTTTCAACATTATTTACGGGGTTTTAACTCATTTCTTTCCTTCTTTCAGGTATCCTCACTTACGTTACGGGTGGACCGTAACAACATTTCCTCTATGATTGATTTCAGAACTTTTACTTCAATTTAATTTAAATTTATTCATAGTACTCAGTGTACTCTAAGAGTACACTGAGAAAAATGTATATAAGTGTACTTATGCGTTTTATAAGAAATTTCTTTACCTATATGGAAGGCGAATCGTTTTGATGACTTTTTAGTCCGCGATTCCAACCAAGCTCGTACAGACTTTTATAGACTTATCTAATGCTAATTATTATATTGTGTATATTACTCAGTATTTAACTGCGTAAAGGAATTGTTTCATCACACCTAAGGTAGAAATCCCAAAAAGAGCCATTACAGAATCATCTAAACACCTCTTTGATCCACAATTTTACGTAATCTTAAATTTGATCCCATGCAACCGGTTGCCGTCAAATATGTACCTCGAAAGCCTTTTCATCTCCCGCTTTGAGAAGCTAGGGATTAACAATCCCCCCACCATTTCATCAACCTTCAAATTTTCTCCTTCCCCAAAACCCAAACCTGAAAAGACTATTTTACATCTGCGGGCATTTTGGCGCTGAGTGTCTTCGACAAGCCTCGAACCCTTTGACAAACACCCCTTTGCTGTAGTCACTTACTTACTAACGATGGCGCTACAGCCCAAATCGGGCCTTGGACTCCTTTATGTTTCGCCTCCATCCATCTCGGTTTAGTGACCGCGTCCAGCAGTTTGAGAATCTTAGCGGTGATTTGCTGTCTGCGTCAAAAGAATCTCTCAGCGTTTCCGTGGTTTTCCGACCGGTCTTAGTCCATTGACTTTCCCTCTTAGTGTGCGTTTGGGAAATCTTCCGTTATCCATCCTCTCCACATGGCCAGCCCATTGTTGCTTCTTAAATTTTATGAGGGTTGACACTTCTAGATTGTCGAAAATCGCATACAATTCTGTATTGTATTGTATTCTCAAGATAGAGTCGTCCGTCACAGGTCCGAGGACTCTTCTGAGGGCCTTTCTTTCAAAGGCGTTAAGTAATTTTTCGATGCCTGTATGCCATAGTATGCTATGGTATCTATCATCAATATCAAGCTTAAGGACAACTAGGCAGCGTTGCAAATATTAGTTGTCTAATGAGTGCAACTGAATTTTTAGTGAAGTGATGTCCGCTAATAGCGCTTCACGAAGAGTGGTTGGTTGTGTGACGACTGAAATAACATTTCGTAACGTCACAAAACTAATCACTCTCTACTCTCTACTTATATCTCAGGTTAGACTTCAGGCGGGTCTTCCTACTCGCCCTAAGCATCATCAGTTGTATTGAAAAGTCCCCGATTTTATTACATTTTGAGACTAATATAATGCACTCCTTAAGCATAGCAGACGTTGAAATGCTCGAGATCGTTTAGTCTAAATTCTCGACGTACTAAGTTCAAGGACTGGAAAAGACTGATGTTATCGTACACTTCATTGATATGGGAGATGCACCTACCATAAAACAAAGACACCAGTGACTCAAAAACTCAATGGCGAGTTCGATCGCACGGTAAGCTAGGGTGTAGCCTAGTGGGTAGCGTGTTAGTCTACAATGCGAAGGTCGTGAGTCCAAATCCCGGTCGACACATAATTCCAGCACACTGCCTGCTTGGTTATACCTTAGTTACCTCAATCTACATAAATGAAAAATTCGAAGATAGAGGGTTGCTCGAATATCTAACAACCCTTCCACAATAAATAACGAAAAATTTTAGGGAACGTGAAGATCAGGAGCCCAAGGCCCGATGTGCGCTGCAGTGCCATTGTAGAAGGTAACCCGAAGTGCGTGTGGTTCTCCGTATCCATTATCGCTTATTGATGGAATATTCAGCAGACTGCAGCGAGTGAAATACATAGCCAGTCTTGACAAGAAGGACGTCTTTTGGCAGATTCCTCTCGAAACCTGATCCCGAGAAATAATCACATTCACAATGCCGAATACCGTTTGGTTTGTGTAACGCACCTCAACGCATGTACCTTTTAATGAATCATGTCGTCCCACCGGGATCGAACGACCCAGTATTCGTCTATTCGATTCAACTTCCACCTTAGGTTTCTAGCAGAAGTGTTGCATACCTGTCGTAGGCGTCGTTAACCATTATCTTAGCAAAAAGCAAGTTTTGTCACTCAAAAAGTGTGCCAAGTTCACATGGATTCCAGAGGCAGAGATAGCGTTTCTGTCTATTAAGTCCATGTTAACAATTGCACCAGTACTAATTAACCCAGATTTCGGTAGAGCTTTTACCATAGAGTTCGACGCAAGCAAATCAGGGGTGAGAAATGTACTCTTCCAGAAGCTCAATTTCGCTCAGCGCAACTATAGCGCTACAGAACTAGAATGCCAGGAAGCTGTGCTGAGCGTGAAAAAATTTATAGCTTACGTGAAAGAAATATCATTTAAGATCATAACGGACCTTGCAAGTTTCAAATGCCTGATGTACCAATAGGATCTCAGCGGGCGTTTGGCTCGCTGAGATCTAAAGCTTCAGCGCTAGAACCCTGTAATTTATCTCCATCATGGCAGCCTGAACCTAGTACCGATTACACTTTCTCGCATACATGAAAAAGGATTGAATATACTGATTGAAGTTGCCCCTCTATTGGATTTGGAGTTTTCAGAATTTTGTAATGAAGAGTATGAAGAACTCAAATCCATTATTCAGGCAAACGTTGATCGGTTTCCCGACATATGCGTGAGGAACAGAGCCTACCAACGGAGACCCAATTGCAGAGGACCAAGCCTAGAATCTTAAGATCCCATCGAGCTTCACGTCTGCTATTATTGTTCAGGCCCATGAAATGGATACCACGGTTCACGGTTGATTCGCCAAAATGCAAGAGCGCATCAGGCGATGCTTGTATTGACCCGTGGTATTGGATGTCAGACAAATTGCTATTCTAGTGGTCCTGAACCATCTGTCCAAATTTCCTAATCTTTATACATTGCTAAAGATTACTGTCACAGACATAATGACGTTCTTGGAGCGGTAGGTGTTGCAAACGTTTGGTACCCCAAGACGGTTCTATCCGGCAACGGGTCGAAGTTCAAGTCAGCGATATTTAACTCCTTGGTTTAAAAGTATGGAGTTAAACACCTATGTACACCAAAATATTTACCTCAAGCGAATGCTTCAGAGAGAGAGGTTAGTTTTGGCTGGCCTCCAAGCGTCTATCCGAATTTTTTCAAAAAAGCCACTACGTTTTTGTCTTTTACCTCCTTTTTCTGCCGTCTTTCAAAAAACCACTTAAAGTTGGCCACACTTCAGACTAAATTCCGTCAGGGGTTGCCAAGTCGAATTTTATCATGTCTGGCACGAAATTTGAATTTCTAATTCAACATAGAAATTCAGTATTCGAACAGTGATGCTGCGGAATCATCCGATTTAACACAAGAATCTGCAAACTTTCGTGAACCAATGCCTCCGACGCAATTTCTCCAACTACGGACTTTGCAGTACAACTGGACAGACTACTGAGATTCAAAGGCGGAAATGGCAGTAGATTGGTCACACTTTGAGGTAACCGGAGCAAAACATTGGTCTGGATTATAATTCTCAAGGAAGAGGCCGGGTTAGTCGACTATGTAACACATACAAGCGATCAGTTGAGCAGGAGGCCGGAGGAATAAACAAGTCCTGGCGTCAATTAAAGCCTGATGCTCAGGATCACCTATAGGAGTTCTTAACAGGAAATCGATTGATTGAAATTTCTCCTTACAAATCAAATTGTTTTTTTTTTCAAGAAGGCAATTGTTCTCATTGGAACATTTGAACACTTGTAACGCTTAATAAAGGCTCGCACAAAGTAACCAAAGGTTTAGAAATATTTGTTGCTCAAAATTCTCGATTACGAATAAAATTTCAAAAAAGCGCTGCGATATAAATTCCTTTAACCTCACAAAATACTGTTTTGATTCGCTCCTTCCTTCTCCTCACCCCTATACAAATGTACAGTTTCTAAAGACATATTAAGCCGATTTTCTTTAAAACTAATGAAATTAGAGACATGAAATTTATCCAAAGAATAAGTAAATTCAAAATCATCCTAATCCTTCTCTCCTTCCACCATCTCCCATACAAAAATATGAGGTTCTATTCAGTAAATTACATTCTAAAAGGGATATGTCCTTCTCTATATAATGCAGATGAGTAACCTTTCCCCTAAAGTTCTCGCTTAATGAAAAGTGCGAAGAAACTTTTCCCCTGATCACGCCCAGCGAAATTTAAACTTATTCTGCGTCTGCATAAAAGCGGGTAATAGTCAATTTTTCAGCTCACTCAATTCCCACTCTCTATACTTTAGCTATAGAGCTCGAAGCAGATAAAGTATTAGCTGGATGTAAGAACGGCCCAGCTCATCACAGCAGTTCTTCCACATTGGTTTGGTGAATTTCGGCAGAGTGCAGTTTGAATTGAAAAAAATTAGGATTTCACACATTGCTTAAACGTGACGTTTCGGTCTCTGCTAAAATCTTAATCAACTAGCACTTTGATAAAGGTCTCAGCAAGGACCAAAACGTCACGTTAGATAGAGCAGATCAGTGTGAAACTCATTCTCCTTCTTATTTGATGTTTTTGCTAAACATCACACTTACAAAGCATAAATGTGCACTTTTGGCCAGTCTTACTCGTTCTTTTAGTTACCAAAATTCTGTAATTAAATTCACTCTGAAATCTGAAATAAATGCACCGTAATTTGAAATTTACGAAGTGAATGGATTCAAATCTTAAATTTTTAATTAAAATGTGTTTACTTTTACTTTTGCGATGAGTTAATCTACAAAACCTCATAACTTATGTGAGAACGCGTTACTATCCGAAAGCACATACTAAAAACTTTAAAAGCGCAAAATTTTGCAAAAAAAAAAACACCAAACAAGAAGAAGAGAGGCATAAAAGAGCCTTCATCTAGCATTTTGATAAAGGTCTCAGCAGTGACCGAAACGTTACGTTTAATGAAGAACTTCAGTGTGAAATCCGGCAATCTTTGCTTTCAGTTGTTCACCAATTAGGAGTTAGTGATTGTCAAGAGTTGGGCCGGTTCGTCCGTAAAGCGGGTTTTCGTTAAAATATGAAACGCAAACTTTCATCGAACAATTAATTCTAGTTATATTTGAAAGAGCATTTTATGTCAATTTGTAGCATGATGATATCGCCGATAACTGAGATAACCTCAAAACTATTATTTGTTTATATTATTTAGGGAACACGTAAGAGCACTGCGACCTTCTCGGCCTATTGTGCGTTTATTGTCCCTTTACCCAAAACTCGATAGATTTGATTAATTCAAGCATCTATCTTTAAGGGAGCCCATATTGGCTAGTTCCTCGGTAGTAAGAAAACCTTTTCCTAGAAGATTGTGTCTTTTCCTCGCTACTGCTTCACAGTGTTCTGTCGTTTCTGAAAGGAGCGGCAGATGTCGCTAAGCCCATATTTTCAAGGTGATGCTTTACTCCACTGTGTCATTAGGCAGATTAGAGTACTAATATCGCTCTTACTGAATTTTAGAATATCCTCCGCTTTGTTTTTTTTTGTAGTTCCAGTCCCTTCCAAGGTACGCAAGCCATCTGTATACCAGATGATTGATTCCTCTGATTTTCGATCATTATTACCAGCAATTTTGCCCTTATATATATGACACGAGTTATGTTGGCTTGATTTCAGTTATTCTCAAAGAAAGTATAATCCAAAGGGCTCTGGTTACGTGACTTTATTTTATAATTGAATATTTTCTAGATAAAAACATTTTGTCTGTGTATTCCCAGCCATACTTTTGAAGCCACACATATTCTATATTCCTTACAGTCAATTTGAAAACAATCAATGATCCTTGTTTTGTACCGTGCACCAATGACGGTAACGCATTGTTTAATTTCAATTCGAAATATATACCATAAGTCCCAATAATGCCAACATACTACCTTGCATTTTTCTGGAGGTACTGGACTCTAGTCAATCGTCTTAAGATTTGACTTCATACCACTTAAGAAAACACGTCCAGAATATTTTTTTCGCAAAATTGCAATTGTTTATGTTTCCCACGAGCGCGTGTATTATGAAATTAGGTGGATTAAGAAATCAGACACACGCACATTATTATTGAAAGCACATTGCACGTTATGATAAGTCAGAAAAACCATTTCAGAATATGTTAGATTTATAAATTTAACTTACTTGTAATTTAATCGTCGAGCGGAATACAAGTTAAAACAAACGAAGAATAATTGTTTTATTAAAAATAGCTTTCATAACTAATATGGTTTTGTAGTTTATGTCCTTATACGGAATCTTAACAGGGAATTAATTGAATAGCGTTATGACCGCAGCCCTGCCACCAGATTGTGTGCTGCACAATATGGTACATTTGAAATTTAGTTCGAGAGATAGAAGGTACAGGATCACGTTAAGGGCATCCTTCGAAGAGGAACGCATGACTCATACAATGCTCGCATATGCCTTTTTTACGGGCAATACAACTAAAAACTATTCATCCAGGACAATTCATCTGCAACAATTCGTTCTCTGAAAATTCATCCATTGGACAGACAATTCATCCAATTCATCAAGAAAAGATTTCCGAATTCTACACTGTTACGCTTTATTATTCTTGACGTTTCGGTCTCTGCTCAGACATTTATCAAAAATGGTCTCTGCAGAGACCGAAACGTCAAGAATAATGAAACGTAACAGTGTAGAATCCGGAAATCTTTTCTTTCAAATTAAAATGCACAAATAAATGCGGAATTTTTATGTTAATTATAGTTAATTAATTGATGGACTTCCATCGATATGTTCAAATGACGTTACATAAATTATCTATTGGATAAACTGTGAAATCAATTGTTAATGAACTATCTGTGCCGTGGACGTGCTCATAGATCAATTACCCTAGCATATTATGAAGTATGTATAGAGAAACTATTGCAATCGCGGAAAATTTCGACATTTAGTTTTTGACGAATTTTCATTGAAGTACCTGGAGTAATGTTTCGTTTTCACGTTTGATTTTTCGTTTGGGCTTTTGTGTGACTATACGGCTGTGCGTTTCGGCAATTACTAGACCAAATCTCATACGATAAAGGTAGGAGTAGTCGCAAAAGATCAGGCTACTCGCATTACTAACTTGTATTGTTTTTTGGAATTTTAAATTAAAAACAGAAGTTTTGAGCCTACAACCAATTAAAAAAACAATTTTTAACTGATCGAAAAATGTTGTGTGACATTTTTTTCGCTTATTGTATTTTACTTTATTATTTTAATAATAAAGTATTGTGATCGACTTGGGAAAAAAAAAAAATTTGCTACCCTGAAATTTTGTTTTTTCGCGTTTCGTGACTAAATTAGCCTAAAAATGCAAAAAAAAAAAATCCGTCTGTCTGTACGCCGTCCGCCGTACGCCGTCCGCCGTCCGCCGTACGCCGTCCGCCGTACGCCGTCCGCCGTACGCCGTACGCCGTACGCCGGTGTGTACGCTCAGAGCACATTAACTCCCAAACCCTTCGAGATAGAAAGCTCATTTTTGGAGGGATTGTAGGTAGTTGCGGATCTCAGGAGGACACTCATTTTTGGGGGTGTAAGGGTTCAGGGGGAGGCGGGGGGAGCACTTAAACCGAAAACTAAGAATTCAAATATCTCAAACATGGTTACAGCTAGGAAGCTAAAAATCAATATACATATAAAAGGGTTTATGGGACAACTTTTAAAATTAATCTAATTTTTTTATCCATTGGGGTGCAAAAAGGGGGGGCTAAAAACCAATTGTCGGCCGAATTTTTTTTTCAAATGATTATATCTTCGAAATTACTTAGCATAAAAAATTTATAATTTTAGACCATCAAGGTGGCATACAGATTCACTGGAATCAGCTTACGTAGAGGCTAATTATTGTAAGGGGGAGAGTCAGGGGGGGTGCAAAGAAAAACACTTAAAAATCAATATCTCGACTATTTGTTGAGCTTTGCAATTGAAACTTGGTACTTTTATTAAGCTATACTAGAGAAATACGAAAAAAATATAATATTTGGACTAAATAGTAGTGGGGGAAAATGGGGAGCATTGAACTTTCCAAAATTTCAAACCATTATATCTCAAAATTGAGGGCAGATATCACATCAAAAATTTGTCAGATCATAGAACTATATAGTTTTCAATTTTGGTAAAAAAATTAAGTGGGGGGGTGTAAGGGGAGGGAGGTGGTAAGCAAAATTGTCGAAAATTTCGAGTGATTTTTTTAGGGCTCTGGTAAAAGATACAGAGTTTAAATTTTGCAGGTCAATATATCAATTTATTGTACATACATAAAAAATAATATAAATTCTACAATTGTTATGCACCGACCCCCCTGGTCTAACGTGCACAAGGTGTTTCATGTGAAATGAAAAAACACATAAGCTGAAAATTTTTGAATGACATTTTAAGGTAGAAACTTGAAAATTTGCGAAATGCATTTAAAAAAAATCCCTCAAAGAATGAATTATTAACTGGTCGAAAATCTTTAAAACTTCTACCCCCTCCCATACAAAATTATTTTTTCGACCATTTTCAAGAAATCAATTACCACCTAACTATTAAAAGCTATCAATTTGAAATTTTGCATAAGAACTTAAAAAAATAATTGAAATGAAATTACGTTAAAAGTTTTGAAATCGCGCTTACCCTTCTACCCCCTCCCACACAAAAGTATGATTTCGACCAATTTCATTAAATCAACTAATAACAAACAATTTGCAAGCTGCGAACTTGAAATTTTGTACGAGCACCTTACAACTAAAAAGAAAGAAAATTGCATCACAAGTCTTACGATTCCCCTATCTCCTCTACCCCCTCCCATACAAAATTATTTTTTCGAGCATTTTTATGAAATAAGTTATCAGCTAACTCTTAAAAGTTATCAAATTCAAATTTTGCATTGAAACTTATAAAAATAATTCAAATGAAATTGCTTTGAAAATTTTCAAATCACGCTTGCCCTTCTACCCCCTCCCATACAAAACTATGATTTCGACCAATTTCATAAATCAACTAATAACCAACAAACTAAAAGCTATGAACTTGAAATTTTATAAAAGCACCTTAAAAGAGAAGCGAAATAAAACTGCATATCAAAATTTACGATTCCCCTACCTAATCTACCCCCTCCCATACAAATGTTCGGTTTCGTGAATGTAAAATACACCGAATTTTATGAACTTCGTCTATGAGACACATTCTACACAGAGAATATTGGACGTGATTCAAGCAATTAATTAAAAAGCTATTAACATCCACCCACCCTTACTATTACCCCTCCTCCTCCCCTCCATAAAAACCCAAACTTGTAGAAACGAATGAAATATTGTTAAATAGACAACAGCCCTGCTCGAGAACTCCCTTTCACTTAGTCTTCCCTAACCACTCTTACCTGCATATTGACTTTCCACACATCCGCAACATGTCCCAAGAATAATAAAGTTTCGCCCGACTTGTTGGCAGTTTATTTTGTTTTGACACATGACTGTTAAAATCAATAAAATTTTGTTTATATTGAACTCAGGATCGCCATACATACTACTTCCTGGTCTCTTTTTTCTTTATGAAAAAGGCTATGGCCTCTTTTGAGTAGTCCTTTGTTAACGAAATTTGTTATATGTATATATTTAGTACGTAAGTTGGATCTAAACTTCGACCAACGATCTTATGGAATTGCCTTCAGGTACTAATAAAACTGGGGAATAAGAACACAGTGGCTTTAAGGGTAATCAATAAGCTGATGCATTGGCCTCGGAAGAATGCGAAACATATTTCGCAGGTCCTCTTCCTTTCTGTCGATACCACTGAGTGAAATGTGGCTGAAATCACAGTGTGACCGTTACTGGAAGTCGGTACCAGATAATAAGTAAGCTTTCATGCCAAAAGATTCGCTTAAAAGAACTTCTAATTATCTGCAATTAAAGAGAAGTCAGACAAGACTCTTGGTAGGTGTCTTAACTGAACACTGCCACATAATTCATAGAATTGGACACTCAGAGGACAACCTCTGCAGAATGTGCAATGAGGAAGAGGCAACACAAGAGCATATTCTCTGTGAATGTAAATCACTGGTGAACAAAAAACTCCGTCATTTTGGTCAACAATTCATGAACCCAAGTCAATTTTCGACCATTCCTCTACGTGATATCCTAAGTTTTATCAATAGTGCGGGACTCGATGCGGAACTTTAAATTATATATACCGGGGACTATTACAATATGCCCATCAGTGGCCGCAGTGATAGAAGAAACCAAAAGTACCCCACAGTGAAATCTAATCTAATATACTATATAGTAATCTGAATAAAAGACAAAGCCCATGGTTTAAATTATGCCATACCTTAATATACCATAATTATAAAACATAATATTTAGACATTATACAAAGCCTACATGTCATATTATTCACATATGTGTTTCTTTCGCCTTCGCACAAAATACTGTATTATCTTTCATCTGTGTTGGTATTTAAAGATAACTAATTTGCTTATACACAACAGTATTTGGCAGGGCAAACAGAGATATTTATTTGCCGATCTTAAAGATTCTTTTTGTTTTCTTCGGATTGACCATCTACATTACATTTTGCCTCACGGAGGGGTTAGAACCGTTATCCAAATAAAGGAAACAGTTTATCTTAGAAAAAAAGTTATCAATTAATCTCACTAATTTGTTGCCACCAACCACCGGAATCAAACACATCATATCTCAATTGAGTGCTGCATAAAATATTCCGAAAACGGAATACATCATTACTTTACTTACGTTATTTTCTCAGTTTGGATATCAACTCCTTAAGATTATGTATTATATAAAAATTAATTATAGTTCGGTCGGTTTTTTTTGGAAAATAATTGTCCCCAATTATCTACACGACCATTTCATACAAGCATATAATCGTCAATTTAATTTAAGACAACAAAAAAATATGCACATGTTTTCATCCAACTCTTTTTTAAGCCTGAGACATCATCTCGCAAATTCTTATCGGGGTGCACACAAAAATTACGTAACTGAAGATTTAGAGTCAAAACATAAAACTAAAATCGTTACTTTTAAGTCACAAAAGTAAAAGTAGCTCTGTAAAAGGCCTTCGAAATGTGAAAAAATCATTAAAGTTACTTAACTTTTGAACTGTGCCAATTCATTTATTAATTATGAATTGCAATTAAAAAACGGGCTTACCTCGTCCTAATTTACAACTGGGATTCTCGGGTATATCTGATAAGCGGGTATCCAATAGAGAAGTTCAATTTACACTCGAATAACTAACATTTATATCATCTCATCACTAAATTATTATCAAATCAATGATTATTAATTTCACCAAATCATGCACAAAAATCACTTGACCGTATCAAATTTGTTCATAATCGGATTAGGGGGTGAATCTTTTAAGTTAATCGGAGATTAATAGATGAAAATCGCATTAAACGCATGCGCTATTTGATACTGCGGCGAAGTACTTCCAACTGCAGCTGAACATCGTGAAAAACTGGCAAAGATTCGGCAAAGTCTTAAGCGCGACACCGCGTTTAAAGTTAAACCATGCTTACAAATATTGGCAAATCTACACTGCAAACCAGGTGAGCGTTAAGCACCAGCGACCGCAGACATACCTCCATCGTCAGGTGAAATTACATAATTCCCATATCGTGATATTTGTCGATATGATAAATATATCGGACAGAGATTGCGCATGGCGCCGAAGTGACAACAACATTTTGAAGGTTGTTGGATTAAACCCACTTTGTGTATTTGATCAGTGGGACGCAGCCGCCGCCGTTGCCGCCTTACATAGATACATATCTTCGATCAAAGATGCATTTCTGGAATTGAGATGCAACTCTTTTTGCATTTCATTTGTGTGATTTTCTTGGAACATGCCTAAGCTCTGCGATTTCAATGCTTAGCAAAACACTCGTGCAACACTCTTGCAACGGTTTTGATATATGATTTTGATATGATGCAATATTTAGTGCTGCTTGGTGGGCATTTAAGTACAAGATTTTTAAATTTTTCTTTTCCAACAATTTGTAAGATTTTTCTCTGCTTCGGTATCTTTGGTTTTGCGTGCATATGTAGAAAATGAGGTTTCATCACAGCACTAAGCGATGTGAGCAAGGCCTTTCGGAGATTGATGTTGAGGTGTTTTCGCACTTGATATCTGCATTTCGGGTTATGTGAAAGAGATTAAAGTGAGTTATTGTTCTTTTAATTGGCTTAAGTCGCTGCAATATGTAAATTTTTTTTTTATTTTCTTATTATGTGAACTACGCACAGCTTGATATATTGGTGAAGGTCGTATAAAATTTACTCTTTACAGCCGATGCATTATTAAGATTAAGTTGCAAGTGCGCAAATTAACGCAATATTAATTAGCGAATTTCACATTTAAGTGATATCGAAATTGCAACGGAGTAATGCTATGGATCGATTCAAATACTCTTAACAAAAAAAAATGCTATAGCTACATAGTTAGCAAATAATTTTTTTGCCGACAATTTCGATGGCTCCTCAAACTGGAAATGAAATAAATGAAATTTCCAATTTACAAAAACAGTATACGAGTACAAAAGTTATGACACAAACTAGGCAAAAGACGCAAATCAGACAAAATATCACAGTAGGAGACTATAACCTAGAAAACATAAACAACTTTGTATACCAAAGGCACACCTACTGAAGGATGGAATCGAAACCAACGAAATTAAAAAAAGGATAATGATGGCAAATAAGACGTAAGGGATGGACCCGATCAAATTGCACCGATTTGAAATGCATTGCCTACTTTTATTTGAAATCAAAATACAATAAATTTATATTCATTTATTAGCCTTAATATTCTTGATTACATAATAGAAGAAAAAGTCGCATTTAAAATAAAAGTTTTAAACTTTAAAAGAGATTCAAATTTGGAAGAAATATTTTCCACTTTTTTGCAGAAAATCCAAAGGCGTCACATTCAGTGATTGCAAAAGGAACCAACACTGGTAAATCAACAGTGACCCGCGCTATAAATCAGTTCAAGGACATCCAAAACTTCGATCGAGCCCCAAGAACTGGAAGAAAGTCACGGACACGTGTGAAGGAAATAGTGAAGAAGGTAGTTTGAAGGCGAATGCAAATCCAGGTCTTTCGCAGAGGGATTTGGCCAAAAAAAGTGGCGCATCACGGAGTTCTGTGAGAAGAATATTATCATAGGCTGGCTTGAAGCCCTATTAAGCCAGTGGTAAGAAACTGAACCAGGAAGCTATATGACAATGTTCTGACCAAAAATGTTGGCTGCTTGATTTTTTTACGGCACTGCGTATAACATAGGGGGTCACCCTTTAATGCAATGCACATTTATGTCGGAATAGGAAGTGGAGGTATTAAGGTGGAGAGAGACGAAAATTACGGTGGACATTGTTCTTGAAGCACCGCAGGTTGTACTTGTTTGGAAACAAACTAGCTGGCGGGAAATGATTGACAGCCTATATTTCACTGTACGAGAAGGCAAGGGTTTGACCGTGTACTCGCGTGCGCGTTCAGCTTGGCGAGTATTCCGGGGAAAAGTATGCAGTGGAGGGATGAACGGGCTTAGTTCTGTACTGTATTTACCATGGAAGTGTCGATAGTAAATGCTGAGTACTGATAATGGACGATGAAACTTTTATGAAAGCTTATTACATGCCATTTGACAGCACGATGCTTTGGTAATGTTCTGGCCAGATTTGGCAACTATACATTACTCCAAAATTACAATGGAGTGGTACAGAACCAACAACGTACAAATTGTACGAAGGCA
The DNA here is from genome assembly GCA_963669355.1 of Chorisops tibialis. Lineage (NCBI taxonomy): Eukaryota > Metazoa > Arthropoda > Insecta > Diptera > Stratiomyidae > Chorisops > Chorisops tibialis. Next base: position 22,390,731 of record OY770264.1, read on the forward strand.
GTGGAACCCACAGAATTGCCTTGAGTTCCGACCCATTGAACAATTTTGGTCAATTGCCAAAGGAATTTTAAAGAAGTCTGGAGCCACCATCATATGCTCCATCACTGGAAAAACAGTGTCAGTGAAGTGGATGGAACTGTTGTGTAGATAATAATGGTGGCAATTTTGAAGAAAGTCCGTTTTTTCATCAGATCTGGTGAAATGCAATATTTTTTTTTATATATACTATTTTCTAAGATCTCGTATTAAGTAAAAATATTATTCACAATTTAAAATAATTTAAATTTTTAGTTTTAAACGCATTTCAAAACGGTGCAGTTTGATCGGGCCCATGCCTTATTATTCGGCACTTCCAATAATTGAAAAGAAAAACGTACAAACGAAAACCAAACTAAAAACATAATAGGAGTACGATTGGGCATAATACTCTAGATGAAAGAGAAATTTTTGTATCTTAAGAAATTTTGTAGAGGTAGTGGTAGAGGGGGTGACGACATTGAACCAATTTTTTCACATGACGTTAAGGTTGCTATCAAAATGTTTTATGCAAAATTTAGAATTTAAAAATTTAATAGGTACTGAGAAAATTAGTGTATTGGATGTAGTGAAGTAGGGCAGTTTGTATGGGAGGTGATAGAAGGAGGGGCGAGTTTTTAATGACTTTTCAGAAATAACTATAAACATCATGCTTTTGACATGTTTTAAATTGCAGATCAGTAGCATTCATACTTTTCAGGAAAATCGACTTTTTATAAAGTTGTGAAATTGTGTCATTTTGTATGGGAGGGGGTAGAAGGGGTAAAGCTAATCGTCTAAATTTTTTTCGGTCTTACTAATAATTCTAAGTAAATATTTAGTGCACAATTTCAGCTCGATCAATTATATACGCACTGAGTAAATTGGCTGAGAGCATTTCATGAAAGTTTGTGTGGGAGGTGGTGGAAGGAAGAGGAGGACTCAAAAACCTTTTGTACATCAGATTTATATCATCATAAAAGTAATATATTCCAAATTTCAGATCAATAGCATTTATATTTTTTGAGCAAATTCGTTTATTGTGAAATTACGAAATTGTGTCATTTGGTATGGGAGGGGGTAGAGCTAATCGTCTCATTTTTTTTGGTCTTACTAATAATTTGAAATAAATATTTCGTGCACAATTCCAGCTTGATAACTGTTATACGCACTGAGTAAATTGGTTTAGAGCATTTCTTGAAAAAGTGCAGTTTGTATGGGAGGTGGTGGAAGGAGTGGGAAGACACAAATTATTTTTATAGAGTAGATTGGAATCATCATAAAAGTGTTACATTCCAAATTTCAGATCAATGTCATTTGTACTTTTTGAGCAAATCCGTTTATTGTCAGATTGCGAAATTGTGTCATTTTGTATGGGAGGGGGTAGAAGGGGTGGAGCAATTTGGCTCGTTCACGAACTTGGCCTTACTTTTTTGTTAAAAACGATGTATACAAATTTGAACTTTCTAGCTCAACGCGTTCTCAAGCTAGAGAGGACACGGACGGACAGACAGACAGACAGACAGAGAGACAGACAGACAGACAGACGGACGGACGGACGGACATCCGGTTTTGAGATTTTTGAGTGAATATAAGAACTTCTGTATCATTCATTTATTTCTTCGAGCCTTATTTCTTGGCGTTACAAACTTTGTGGCAAACTTATAATACTCTCAGATTTCATCTAGAGTATAAACATAACAGAATTATGATTGGGCGTACAGACCAATCATACGATACTCTAGATGTAATGAGAAAGAGTTTTTACTGAAAAATATGTGAGGTCAAATTCTTTGAAGAGTGAATAAAGACTTTTGTGTGGGAAGTGATAGATGCAGAGAGGGGAGATTTGTCATTTTTGTATATGAAACCGAACGTGGTATGCAAACTTTATATTCATCACGAAACATTTTGCATGCCACGTTTGGTGTCATATACAAAAATTACAGACCTCCCCGCTCTACTTCGACCACCTCTCATACAAAATTCACTATTCGAAAGAATTTGAGGTGACATATTTTCCGATACATTAAACCCATTTCATCTGCTACTACAACAATGGCGCCAAATCGAACCATGGCCTCCTGATATTCAGGTTCCTTAACGTTTTTCATTACTTATTGCGGAAGGGTTGTTAGCCCTTCGCACCACCCTCTTTCTACGAATTTTTTCATTTTCTTAGATTGAGTTGACCAAGGTATACCAAGGTAATGTGTTTTTTTTTAAATGCTTTTCGCAAATTTTCAAGTTTCTACATAAAAATTTCATTCAAAAATTTTCAGTTTATGTGTTTTTTTCATTGCACATGAAACACCTTGTGCACGTTAGACCCCCACCTCGGTGCATAGCAATTCTGGAACAAATTATTATTTTTTTCTATGTACATCAAATAGATCTGTCGACGTGCAAAATTTAAACTGTGTATCTTTTACCATAGCCCGAAAAAAATTACTCAAAATTTTCAACAGTTTTGCTTTCCACCTCCCTCCCCTTACACCCCACCAAATTTTTTACCAAAATTAAAAACTATATAGTTCTACAATCTGACAAATTTTTGATATAATATCTGTACTCAATTTTGAGATAAACCGATTTGTAATTTTTGAAAGTGTGCCATTTTTGAAATGCTCTCCATTTTCCCCCACTGCTATTATGTCCACATTTTATATTTTCTTCATATTTTGCTATTAAAGCTTAGTATACGTTTCAAGTTTCAATTACATAGCTTAAGAGACAGTCGAGATATTCATTTTTAAGTGTTTTTCCTTGCACCCCCTAACCCTTCCCCTTACAATAATTAGCTTCTATCTAAACTTATTCTAGTAGATTTATATGCCATCTTAATTGTCTCGAAATATCAATTTAGTATGGTAAGTAATTTCGAAGATATAATCATTTAAAAAAAAAATTCTCCCGACAATTGGCTCTTAGCCCCCCTTTTTGCACCGCAATGGATAAAAAAATTAAATTATTTTGAAAAGTTGTCCCACAAACTCCTCTATATGTATGTTGATTTTTAGCTTTCTAGCTGTAACCATGTTTGAGATATTTGAATTCGTATTTTTCGGCTTAAGCGCTCCTCCTGAACCCGTACACCCCCAAAATGGGTATCCGCCTTAGATCCGCAAATATCTGCAATCCCCCCAAAAATGAACTTTTGTCTTGAAGGGTTTGGGAGTTAATGTGCGCTGAGCGTACATACAGACAGATTTTTTTTTTTGCATATTGAGGCTATTTTAGTCGTGACACGCGAAAAAACAAAATTTCAGGGTAGCAAACTTTTTTTTTCCCAAGTCGAGTACAATACTTTATTATTAAAATAATAATGTAATAATGCTTGCTGATTTTATTTTATTTCAAGTTATGAACAGTGTACAATTTCATGCAGCTTTTATTTATTACTTTGAGCTTTTCGTGGATGAAATTCAATGAATAAAGCTTTTAAAGCTTTACAGTAACTGTGGTTTTGGTCTCCACTATTTGAGTTTAAAATTAACTTTACCACTTGCTATAAAATTCAGATTGTACTAGAAACTCACAGGTACAAGTTAGTCAGAAAATAAATAAATAAAAATAGCACGCTTTCATGTAAACTGAATCGGGAAGTTAATTCAAATGAGGGCAGGGAGGTTCTAAGGGCGAAGCGTTGTCTATTAATTGCAATTATTATCAAGAGATACAATATTTGATTCCTTCATTTATGCAAGTTTTAATTTTTATAAAATGGTAGAAGAGATGGGTGAATGTTAATATTGTTTGTATTACCACTTGAATCAAGATTAAAATGTTCTGTAGAATATATATAATAATTTATATTCGTAGAACGTCTAAGGAAATCGACACTTTTTATGAAGCAATTTTTTCCGATTCATTTTTAAATGTGTTCAAGATTTCGCATTGAAATTGATCGAATTTTTCCTTTTCTAAAAGAACGATTTTTAAATTATTAATAGAAATTTATTTTAAATATTTTTAAAAGTCTTACTGCAAAATTTCTGGCTTGTATGTTGTTAGCGCGTCGAATGCTTTGCTGAAGTTAGTATATGTAGCATATAGTTGGATGGATTGCTCCATATTTTTATTAATAAATTGAGTAAAAGAGATTTATGGCAGTAGATTTACCTTTTCGGAAACCATGCTGGTTAGCAATAATTAAGTTATGAGTTGAATGACTAATTTGGTCATAAATAAGACTCTCAAGGATTTAAGGAATAGCTGACTGGATACATATCGGCCTGGGGTGTAAAAAAGAGAAAAGTTTTTTTCCGCGTCTCGATGAAGCAGAACTACGCAGGAACTCTGCGATCTATCGTGTGTAGATACTTAGAAAAATGTCCAGAGTTTCTAGGACGCAAAAATTATAGTTTTTTCATTCTTTTTTGTTCAACGGTCGTTTGACAACGGTGTAGAACAGAATCACGTCAAACTTATAATACCAAAGGAAATTAAACTTGCAATATTGGATGCAAATCTGCCGCCACCAACGTCGAATTTGAAAATAAAAATTCCCAAAGGTCGGATACGTGCGAAACTAACCAATTATCAACGGTATGAGCTCAGACGCGCCGACTCAACATAGCTCCTTGATAATAAAAATCTGCAAAGATAAATTCGAAAGCTATAGTCCAGCCCGATACTGCCATCGAGATGCACGTCGGAGGATCTCGGTCCAATTCAATCACCGAACCTTATTTTCCTTGCGGTTATTTCGGTATTTTGGTATCAAAATAACCCACCTGAGGCCTACGAGCATACAACAACCATTAAAATCAAATAAATAAATAAACATTACATTATAATGTGCAAACATTATTTTATGACACGAAATATTTAATACAAATCATTACTTCGAGGGTGGAAAAATCCACAAACACCTTAACCTAGCCCATCTTCAAGAGCCCTGGTCCAGCAATGCATCTTTTCTGCACTCGTCCCAAATACAACCCCTCGTACTTACGACACGACTGTATTTGTACAGCACGAACACGACTTGGACGTACACTGTTCAGCTGCGAGCATTACTCTAAACTACACTTCCAACAACCAAACAAACCATTAACAACCGAACAAACCATTATACAACCATAAATGCAAACCAAATGCCAAACAGGGCAAATGCCAAAAAGGGAAAATGCCAAAGAGGGTAAATGCCAAAAAGGGTAAATCACCACCATACGCTCACACCGTAAATTAAACTTACACTGATGAAAGACATAAAAAATTCGCCTAAATGTATGTAACTGACCCAAATTTCACATTGAAATGAATGTGCAACTTTAGAAAATTACTAATAAGATGTAAATTGGAAATTCAATAAATCCTTTGTGTTAATGGCGAATTAAAGAAGCTATTGACGATTTTCAGTTAAATATTTGAATTTAGTGTAAAACTCAGACTGGAGTTGGTTAAATTTTCTATAATAAACTGTTGAGTGAGTATAGTAGTATGTTTTTTCAATCGAAATTTTAACTAACGAGATGATCACGTTTTCAATTAAATTTCACTTTTCATAAAAAAATTTCATAAAGTATAGTGATCGACACAGAAAAAATATTGTGATACCCTGAAATTTTGTTTTTTTGCGACTAAATTAGCTCAAAAATGCAAAAAAAAATCCGTCTGTCAGTACGCCGTCCGCCCTACGCCGTACATGCGGACTCATATCTCCAAGACCGTTATAGATACAATGCTCATTTTTGGGCGAATTGTTGTTTCGATAAGTGAGCTCCATTACTTAAATTTTTGGTAGAGTCAAGTGGAAGGCTGAAAGCGGAGGCAGGAGAAAAGTAAAAAACTACAATTGCTAATATCTCCACTATAGGACGCTGAAAATCAACATACGTATAGAAAGGGTTGTGGCACAAACTCTAAAAATAATTAGTTTTTTATCCATTAGGGTCCGCAAAGAGGGAGCTAAAAAATTAGCAGCCGAACTTTTTTTTTTTCAAATTATTATATCTTGGGAATTACTTAACACAAAAATTCTTATTTTGGGACCAATTAGGTGGCATACAGTTTCACTATAATCAACTAAAAAGAAGGCCAATAATTGTAAGAGGGAAGGGGTGCAAAGAAAAACACAGTTGATATCTCAACTATCTTTTTAACTATGTAATAGAAACTTGACACGTATATTAAGCTATACTAGCGAAATACGAAAAAATATAAAATTTGGTCAAAATAGTAGTGGGAGAAAATGGGTTAAGAATGGTGCACTTTCAAAATTTCAAACCATTATATCTCCAAATTCGAAAGAGGTATTAATTTGAAATTTTGTCAAATTGTGGAATTACATGATCCATAAATTTTGTGAAATTTTTAAGAGAGGGGGTTCAAATTTTGCACGTGCATATATTTGATATGATATACATAAAGGCAAAATAATTTGAGCTCAAAAAGTTATCGACCAAAGGGGGCCCTAACCTGAATGAGGTGTTCCATGAGTATTGAAAAAATCATAAAAACTCAAAATTTTTGAATGAAATTTATTTGAAAAAAAAAGCTTAAAAGCTTAGTATGCTAACTAGTCGGATACCTTTAAAACTTCTACCCCGTCCCATACAAAAGTATTTTTCCGATCATTGAAAGAAATCAATTATCAAAAACCATTGAAAGATATCAACTTGAAATTTTGCACAAAAACTTCTAAAAATATTTGCAACAAAGTTAAATCAAAAGTTTTGAAACCTCTTTTGTCCTTCTTCTTCTTCCCATACAAAAGTATGATTTCAACCAATTTCAATAAATCAACTATAATATTAACCACCAATTTAAAAGCTACGATTTTGAAATTTTGTTCGAACAGCTTTCAAGAGAAACGAATTAATACTGCATCATAAATTTTACGAATCTAGTCCTCTACCCCCTCCCATACAAATGCATGGTTTCAAGAAAATAAAATATTTACATTGAATTTCATAGAATTTACTCGTCTATGAAACTAACATTATCTGCGGAGAATTTTCAACGTGATTCAAGCATTGAACGGAAATATTTCCAGACTTTACACTGTTATGCCTTATCAAACAGTTTGATAAATGTTTCAGCAGAGACCGAAACGCGTAACAATATAGAATCAGGAAATCTTTCCTTTCAACTCGAAATGTATTATGAAAACATTCACCAAACCAGTGATTCAAGCAATCCATGGAAAATTGTTAACGTCCACCAACCCTTTGAGTTGAACTCCCCCCATACAAATCCAACTTGCATAAATAATCGAATGAAATATTGATACTACGTCCTGGAGGTATTGATCGTAATCGCAGTTAAGTATTAAATAATTGACAACAGCCCTGTTCTAGACCCCCATTCACATAGTCTTTGCTTTCCACCCTAACCAATATATTGACTTCCCTCGCATCCTCAACTTGTCCCAAGAATAATAAAGTTACGCCCAGCTTGTTGGCAGTTTATTTATACAAAATTTAACGCTTTCTAACTATTGTTAAGTCCTGAATTTTCGTATTGATTTCAAGAAAGTTACACTAAGAGACATTAACTTTAAAGTAACTGTGGGTTTTATGATTTTTTTTCTTTACTATCTTTAAATCAACAATAAAAATAAAAATGTTATTAACCACTGAACACAATAACAATGCTCAACTAAGTGAAATAAAAATTCGAATCTTCCGGTCAAGATCATGACATAATTTTTTTTCCGACATTCTCACAAAAATCATAAAATTGGCATGGTTCGAGGTCTTCTTACTAAATTTCATAAAACACAAACAATCAATATTAAACTTAATCTTTGCAACAGTAGTCGATAAATTTTACGATATTACCGTACTCATATCGATTTATGCATTTCGAAGATAGGATAAATTTATCGAATCGATAATATCGAACTCTCTCTTTCGCATCAGAATCTGAGGAGATAATTATCGAATGATAAAACTTTCGTATTTCTTGGCAAGTGCGAGTATGTTGAATCCGCTACACATGTGCGATTGTAGCAAAATCTGAAAGATACGTATAAGTGAAAAGCTAAGAGATTGTCGTGAATCTTACGATTAGAAATAAGAGGAAGCGCATAGCAAATTGTAGCTCGTATGAGTACATTGAGTCTTTTCAACTCGCCGTACCGTATGATCATGTGTGCAAAATGATCGGTTATATCGCTGTACTTGGTACGCGCAGATCAAATGCGAGTTAGGTGCAGCTAAGCACTGGTTATCAAGATTTAAGATAAACAACAACAACTGGTTATGCATTTGTGTCTGCAAACACGTCTCGACTGTTAATCTGTAAAATGCAGATTGCTACGGTAAGAATTGGGACGTTGAACTTTCGAACACTTGATAGGTATGACAGCTCAATTACTGGGTCAACCCCACTCGCGCAATTATATTGTTACGGCTTGAATGTTGGGATAGATCATGCTTTATGTCGGAAAAGCTGTAAAGTTTGTAGTTACCTTTACCGAGATAATTGTGGTTAGATAACAATTTGTTGGAACAACATCAACAATAATAGCAGCAATATTCAAAGTAAAATACGATTTTATCTGTTACAATTCGTGCTAACGGAGAGAACACAATTATTTCAATCTTTTATTTCGGTTTATTTAGTTTTTCGGTCACGTGACTAAAATAATAGTGGCAGAACTCTTGCCTCGGTAGAACGTGAAGCCAAAACTGGAACAATATATAGAATTTTCATTTTTCTGTACACCATAATTTATTCCTTTTTTTGAATCAATAGAATCTGATCCGGTTTATTTAAATATTTCTTAATTTATTTGATCTAAGCCCTAACGTCCTACATATTGAAGTGTGCAAGAGGTCGCTGGATTTCGAGTTAAAATGAAACTAGCTTTCTTTAAATTAGAAATCCCCACAATTTTTTTTTTCGCTTTGATCCCTCTCACAAATACTTTTTGCTCACGACACCGCTTTTCCAACTTCGACTCTTTCGTTTTCCAAAGTTCGACCGCCTTCGTCGATTGCTCAGTCTCACCTCATTCGCTCCCCACTTCAGACTGACTCTTTCGCGTTGTATATCTCCAACTGCTTCTGTCGACTGACTCTATCACTCCAACTGCTCCTGTCGGCTGCTGACTCTATCGCGTTCTAATCTCCAACTGCTCCCGTTGACTACTTAATCTCGACTGACTTTATCCTAAATTTATCACTCGATGAACTGATCTCCACAACTAATCTCTACCGTCGATCACATGACGTACTCGCTTACTGAATTCTGCCTCGATCAGAGGACTTACTTACTCTCGCCTCAGGACTTACCCGCTTACTGCCGCTTTTTGAACTCCGCGTGTCCCTCACAGGACTTCCTTTTGCCTGTCGATCACATAACCTAATAGCACACTCATCCCGACCTCCGATAGCACTCGTCTGCCGACTCCCTTACTCGCTTCCCGATTTTGGCTTACCTATCCAAATATTACCTCACTACTAACTGCTTTCACGAATGCTCGCACCTTTTTATGTCCAGCATAACCGACGTTTTCGCTGATTGATGACGCGTATTTGTTGTTGCTTTCGTTCAAAGGCAAGAGTGCAGGTGTTCTTTCATTACTACAAAACCGCTGCCGACTGAAGACCTCGAACATTAGATGGACGACATGGCGTGTGAATGCAAATTATCAGAACTCGCCTTCGCATGTATTCGTTGTTGTTGGTTGAAAACCTTAAACATGATCGGAATTCGAGGTCGTTGTTCTTGATCACAGGTGCTCTTTTTAATAGCACTGTGTTGTCGTTGGAAATCTTGAATATTCGCTGGATAGCAGAGTGTTCACCGCGCGCAATTATTTGTGTTGTAGAACAGTGGAAGATTGTGAATATGCGATAAGCGACTAGAGCTGAAATGCAACAATATAATTTATCGAAATAAGCATTTCCTAATATAATTAAGCCCTTTTTAGGTCAAATTAAACTTTTTCTTTTCAAAACACGTTAAAAATAATTTAAAGGAGGATTTTCTGATTCTGCACTATACTGATTTATGCATTCTGCATTCTTTCAGTCCTTTCTGAGACTTTAATAGAACTGATCAGAACAGCAAAAACCGAAACGTTTTCCTTTAGCTAGAAATTCGCTGTGAAAACATCCACCTCACTTACGATATTAATAATGTCATATAAAATTATCGTAGTACAGGAGCTAGGGTATAAAACGGCAACAAATTATTATCGAACCAAAACTTTTTTCATGTTTGTAGCATCCCAGGTAAGAAATATTTTGTGGCTTTTTTTGGTAGCGGGGGTGTTAATCATGAATCTGTCGCCAATTTTGAATTTATTTTGTTGTTTATCCAAACTGAACCATAATTATATCCACTTCTTTTCCTTGTTTTTTTAGTGTTTAGTTGTTATACTCTAGATGAAATCTGAGAGTATAATGTGTTTGCCTTACCGTTTGTAACGCTAAGAAATAATGCTCGCACAGAGTCGCCAAGAGTACAGAAATGATTGCTGTAACTCAAAAACCTCGATTCCGAGTGACCGTCTGTCCGTCCGTCTGCCTGCCCGTCTGTCTATCCGTCTGTCTGTCCGTCTGTATACAACATAACTTTCTAACGCTTTAAGCTATCATGCTGAAAATTTGTTTGTGTCAGTAACTTTAAGTTCGTGAATGGGCTACATCCCCCCCCATACAAATTTCATGAAATTTCGAAATTTTAAGATATTGATTTTCCTCCGAAGTCATTTAAGCTATCAACTTGGAAATTAGGCAAGTGTGCATTAATATTAATACCAAATATTAATCTGATTCCCTCACTCCTTCTGCCCCTCCCATACAAATGGACAATTTCGAAAAAAAAACCATTTCTTCGATTTTCATTGAAACTAGCAAAGCTAAAAAAAAATAATTTTCATCCAAAAATTTTTTATTATAATTGCAATTAGTTTAAAAAAAATGATCAACTTATCGTCACTCCTTCTAACACCTCCCATACAAATTTCCCGAAATTTCAGTTAAAACATTTCTATTCAAAACTGTCAAAGCTATCGACTTGAAATTTTGAGAAAAGTAAAATATAATATTGCAAATATCATCAACATTAAAAAATATTTGTTTTGATTCGTGAACTGCTTCTACCCCCTCCCATACGAATGTACATTTTTCATTAAAACTAGAAAAAGCAGAAACTTTAAATTTTGACTTGTACCTTGATAACTGTTATAAATGCTGAGAAAAATATCAACTTCACTTTACTCCTTCTACCCCCTCCCATACAAATATCTGTATTATAAATTCAAGAAAAGCATTTCTCCTTTGAACATATGAGAGCTATCGACTTCGAAATTGAAACAAGGCGTGGTGATAAGGTTATTGATAATCAGTTTCAAAATTCTATAAAACCCTCCATTTTGTCTACCACCTCCCATACAAATGCTTCACTTTCAGGAAAGTTATTTCCAATTTCTATGAAAATTATTAAGACTACAAATTTGAAATTCAGCGCGAAACATTTTGCATGCAAATTTCGGAGTCATATACAAAAATTAGAAACCTCCCCCTCTGCTTTTACCACCCCTCATACAGAAGTGAGATGACATATTTTCCGGTACATTAAACTCTTTCCCCATTTCATCTAGAGTATTATATGATTGGGCTTTACACCCAATCAAAATTCTGTTGTTTTTTTTTGCCGTGTTGCACCATAATTCAAGTTGCATATCTCATTTTCTTTTCAACAGAATTTGAACGAAATTTCATTCAGCTTAAAAAGTCTGCCATGTCAGGCTTGTCATAGTATTTGCCAAGAGGGTGCTAGTGATAAGAATTTCCCAGCCATGAACAAATTTCGCTTGCCATAAACAGAAAAAAATTTTCACGTATGACTTAAATACTTTGTTAACCACCTCAAGTTCTTATTAATTAGTAAAAGAAAATATGTTTAATAAAAAATTTATTCTTCAATTTTTTTTACTTAATTCTATAGAAATAAAATTAATAATCATATTTACAAAACAAAACATACATAAATATTTAAAAAAAAAATAATTATAATAAAATTAAAAACAAAATAGCAGGCAGTCATAGCTTTAATACGTTCAAAGACAATTTAATCTCTTGTCGCTTCTAGTTTAACTCATGCTGCCGGACTAGACAAGCTTATTTATACTCATTTTTACTAAAAATCAGTAAAGAAAAATTTCGATAAAAAAAAATAAAACAATAACTAAATAATATTTAATTCTATTTCTGATCCAGTGATCTCTTCTTCGGTGACTTCCGAAGCAAGATCTTTTCAGTTGTCGATAGATCGCTTGTAGTTGCTTTCATCACAGGTGGTCTGTAAGTAGGCAAATCGATTCGAATTTGACGAGGATCCTTAAAATCGCTAGCCAGTTCGATCATATCGGTTCGTAAGTCCCATGAATCTCCAACTTTATTCGTATAATATGTGACCGATGATATTGATCGCTGTTGCGGTGCTTTCTTACGATTCGATCGCACTAAATCTAAAATGTTTCGGCGTTGTTGCGATTCCGATGAAACTAAATCCTTGTCTTCACGACTACTTCTTCGTTCCGATTTGGTAAATGCGAGTTCCTCGAATCGCGGAATGTAACGCGGTTTTCGTTCCGATGCATCCTTCTCGGTTCCGAAACCGAAAAATTTCGGTGCCTGTTCGGAAATTAAAGGAAGCAGGGTCTCGCGAGCATATCGTTCTGCTCGTTCGAGTAGTTCACCTAAACGGAATGGGAATAGCTGGACTGTCATCGTTGTACTTTCGCGAGATTTTTTTGGTCTTTTTCTTTCGGTGTCTTCAAAAGATAACTCCTTGATCCTACGCACTTTCGGAGTTGTAGCCTTTAGAACGGGCTCGACTATTTCCTTACGATCGAAATCATGCATGTTGCGTCCTTTACTCGACGATGAACTACTACTCTGGCTCGCTTTCAAAATTGGTTCGAAAATTTCACGCTCCTCACTGCGAAGGCTGCGACTCGATTCGGCTGCTTGATCACGCTCAAGTGAGTTACCCTCTAAAATCGGCTGCCATGGAAGATTCTGATAGGAATCTTCGTTCTGTTGCAGCGTATAAGATCGGTTGTTCGAAATTTTAAAATTAGCCCCCAAATTGAAAACATCCTTTCGATTTTTAACGCTTTCAATTCCATCCACTTCGTCGATACGATCTTGGCCCGGTTGCGTTATATCGTCGCTATCAGATTCTTCAGTAGTTGGAACTGTGGATTCAGGTTCATCCGGTAATTCGCATACACCCGATAGAAGGTTCATGTAGACAGGACTACCAGATGGAAGGGACAGGGATGGCTTACATAGCGAGTGGCTTCGTCCAAAACTATCAGTCAACACAATTTTATCAATGTCCCAATGAGAAAGACCCTTGGACAGCCAACCACTGTACGATTTGTATTGTAACGTTAAGCTTGTTGGAAAACCAAGTGCTGGATGTGGAACTATTATTTTCGATACAATATCTCCAGCGAAGAATTCGGCATCTTCTTTCCTGTAGGATAGAGAAATTTAATAATGTTTTCAATATGAGTGAATACGACTTTAGATTAATCTTTACTCAGTTATCAAGAACGTTTCATTCAATCCGCCTTCTCCTTCCAGTGTTGCTTCTAATTTTCCGATTGTTCTCAACGGAAGATCGTTAAACGAATTATGAATTTCGATATGAAACTGATGCGCGCAGAATGGCTCCTCCTCGCGAGTTACTAGATAGAGTTGACCTCGGCCAGTCGACCGATCAGCATAGTATCCCATATTACCACAATGAGACTCGGTGCCGACTTCGTTGTCCTCTTTCTGACATGGAAAACACTTTCCTTGCAGAAAATCTTCATAGCTACTGCAAGGAAAAGCTGGAAATTGACATCTGGGTGCGACTGAATCGATGAAAAATTTATATGCACGACGATGATTACACAGTGATCGCCCCTCGACTTCAGCCGCTTGTGCTGTTGGGAATAAAGAACAATAATTTATTTTTCTTCTTCGTCTAATCCTTCCTGCTATTTTCATACTTACACCAAATAAAATCGGTAACAGCCCCTACGAATAAATTCGAGCAGCCATGTTGTACACGACCGCCATTCGGATAGAAATCAACGTGACCCATAGGTTGCCACGATCCCAGTCCACCCAAAATTAAATTTTCCCCATTCGAATGAATAACATCTACGAAATTCGCGTCGGTATTATCAAGTCGTACTTTCGGATGTTGCGATTCAAAAAGCGGTCCAGCCGGATCCAGTCCAGTAATTCGGCTCAACCCAGGCATTTCCGACCCTGCAAATCCTGCAGCATGAGCGCCCAAACTGAATCCAATTAGATGCGTTTTGGACAGATCAAGACCCTTATGTTCTTTTAAATTAGCTAATAACATGGCCAGCTGCTTCCCCACTAGCCTTGTATTTGCTGCCGCTCGAACATAATTCGGCAAGGTTGCTCCGTTCTCCCAGTCGACACAAATTACAATGCAATTTTCCTGTAAGACAATATCATTATTACCGAGAAACTTCCATTAAGATTACACAACCGCTTCTTACCACTGCCATAAGAGCTGTTTTCATTTCGTAAATCCATACATGTGGACAAGCTGACCCGAAACCATGAACTATAATTCGCGTAGATAACTCGTCGAATCCATGCAAATCGTCCATCGTGTAGGAAGATTTTGAGAAAGGTGTCACAGTTTCATCAGTACCATTGGTTACACTATCGTTTGAGGATTTTCCAAATGCAGCTGACATATTCGCAAATGGTAGTTCCAGTAGCGGACGTTCGCTTCTGAATTGGAAAGAAGTAGCTGAAGTAAGTACGGTTGTGATCAGTAAAGAAAATAAGTGGTCCACTCCTACCTGTCTTTTGTTGAGTAGAAATAAAATTTTGTGTTGATTTCTTCAGGTGATGACGGTAACATTTCCAAGTAGCTAAATGGTCCGGAATCTTCAAAACATCCCAACTCATCGTAACAGACTTTTTTAACCGCTCGTTTTTTCCTTCAATTGAAAAATTTAATAATAGTTGAATTTTTCGAAACAAGTTTTAGCAAAATATCAAGTTACTATAAAACTATACCGTTGATGTTTATGCGATTTCATGGCCCACTCATTCATCGAGCTTTGGACGGCTCTTATTACTGCGGCATCGTTCACCTCATCCAATGCTTCCTCTTGTACTGAAGGCCATTTTACACGACTTTCTAAGAAAAAGTAAAATAATTGTCATTATTCGAAGCGTAACTCCATGAAAAAAAAATTGTTTAAAGTAAAAGATTGGATGACAATCGGACCTTAGGTATAGCTGTGCTATCATTGTCATTATTTTGATTAAGGTTAAATTTTAATTAAATCCATAAAAGAAGAAAAACTAACATTACAAATATTTCAGATCTACTTCTATCTTTGCATGCAAGCCCTAATTATGAAATAACCTACATCACGTGTCCCGAAAACTTTTATTCCATAAAACTCGTGATCTGCCGACGAGTCCCATCTATAACACTTAATAACGATGAATATAACAATTTTGAAAAATATCACAAGCCCTAACAAGTGTATTGATACTTCAAGGTTGGTGACCTTTAGTCGTAAATTATTTTGAACCATACGTAAGGGGTGTTTTGCTTTAGAGGCAGAGAACTTTAAATTGGCAGCACTGTTTTCTGTGACAACTAATTTGATAGTACATACCTAGTTGTTTTGGGGTTAGTTTGGCTGGACAAATTGTTCAAATTTATTTTGAAGACCATGGTTCAATCCGAGAAACTCATCGGTAATTACATGCATTTTATGGTACGAGCACCATAAAATGCATGTAATTACCATCCATCAGAGCAATTAATAGGTAGATAGCGGGTAGCGTGCTGGTCTTGTAATGCGAAGGTCGTGAGTTCAAATCCCGATCGACGCAAGATATAACTTCAGCACATTGCCAGCTTGGATATGCCTTGGTCACCTCAATCTACGAAAATGAAAAATTCGTAGAAAGAGGGTTGTGCGAAGAGCTAACAACCCTTCCACAATAAGTAATGAAAAATTTTAGGGAACCTGAATGTCAGGAGGCCAAGATCCGATTTGAGCTGTTTTGCCATTATAGAAGAAGTAGAAGAGCGATTAATTTGAGAAACTGTGGGTCGTTTCGCAATACGTTTACTCTAAACGATAATACACAACCCGTAAGACGTCGTACAGTGCGCACACAACAAGCAATTGATGGTGTGCAGCGTAGTGTTGATGATGACCCAAATGTGTCAATTCGTCATCGTGTTAAACAATTAAACTTGTATCCATCCACTTTATGGAAATTTTTTTACGTGCTTACAAGATTCAACTTGTACATTTGGTGAATGGGTCGAAGGAAGCACTGCTATTGATCCACAATTTCATTTGAAAATTTTTTTTAGGGATGAAGCACACTTTTAGCTAAATGGATATGTCAGTAAGCAGAATTGCCGCATTTAGAGCATTGATAAGCAAGCTATTGTCAAAACACCATTACATTCAGGAAAAAGTCACCGTTTGGTGCGCCTTATGAGCCGGTGGCATCATTGGTCCCCATGTCTTCAAAAATGATGATGGTCAGAACGTTACAGTCAATGATGAGCGGTACAGAGAGATGATTACTAGCTCAATTAGAAGGCATTAATGACGCAGATATGTGGTTTCTACAGTTTATACAGCGGACGATACAATTAATTTACTGAAAAAAACATTTGATGATCGATTAATTTCACGAAATGGACCTGTTAACTGGCAACCCCGTTCATGCGGTTTGACGCCATTCATTTTTTTCTCTGGAGATACATATGTAAAGTCTCATGTCTATGCCGATAAACCAGAAACTATTGAGCACTTGGAAGACAACATTCGATGCGTTAGTGTCGAGATACAGCCTGATTTACTGCGATTTGGACTTCAAGATTACGCCATGTACGCGCTAGCCGCAATTGCCACACTCCCGAAATTATATTAAAACATTAATGCCATAAAATTATCTTTCAAATAAAACATGGATATTAAGAACATTTTTCTGTATTTTATTTCAGTTTTAAGTTCTCCGCCTCTAATAAAAACAGAAAATTTGAAAAATGGAAATAGGGAAACACATGAGGGAAGAGTTTGAAGTGGCGGTGAACGTTGTTCTTAAACTGCTGGAGGTTGTATTCAGTGGGAAAGAGATTGCCTGGTAATGAATTCCACAGCACTGTCGTCTGAGGGATGAAGGACTGCCTGAACTTCACTGTTCTCCACGGCAAGGGCTTCAGTGGGTACTCGTGTGAGCGTGCAGCTTGGCGAGTATTTCGAGGGTAATTGAATATAGATGGTATTAGGGCTTTTAGTTTCTGGCTGCATTTACCATAGAAGTATATATAGTAAATGCAGAGTACTGCGATATTTCGACGATGCTCGACGGAGTCAATTGAGGCCGATATAGCTTCAGCTCCAATTAATTAGAATGCATGTTTCTGGATACGATCAAGTAGAGATAGATGTAGTTTTGAGGCCCCAGCCCAAACATGCGAGTTGTACTCAAGACATGGTCGGATATAAGCCTTATAGATGGTAGCTAGTTCAGAGACAGAAAAATAATTCTTACACTTCCGCAGCATACCTAAACGTTTCGAAGCATCGTTGGTGTGTTGGCTCCAATCAAGGCGATTAATAAATTTTACACCTAGTAACGTAAAGTCTACAGATAGTGAAATCGCTACGCCATGTAAAGACATAATAGCGGCCGACGTCGGAACGATATGTTTAAGAGACAGATGACAGGACTGCGATTTTAAGGCATTAAACCCTACTCCGTTTTTCCTCTCCCATTCCAGGATTAAACTGAGGTCAGAGTTTAATAACTGTATTGACTCATTACGGCATAAGGCCACAGATGTTGGACGTATCTCCGCAGGGAAGTCAAATTGGAAGCTTTTATCCAAAGTGCTGTCATCTTCGAAACAATAAATAGCATTGAGAGTAGATGACAGGAGGTCATTTATGAAGACTAAAAAGAAGACAGGAGATAAAACTGAGTCCTGAGGGACGCCAGAATCAATGGAAAAGGGTGTAGAAGTTACTCCGTCTAGCACGACTCTAACAGAGTGCTCGGAGAAAAAACATTCAATCCATTTCAGAAAAGCTATGATAAAACGGTCCATGGTTCAGCTTGGCTAATGCGAAAAAAATTATGCGAAACTCTGTCGAACCCTTTAAGTACATGACCTCCGAATTCGTGGGTGCAGGAGTTCCAATGCTTGGTAAGATAGACAAGAAGATCGCCAGTAGAAAGCCCTGATTGGTGATCATGTATGGAATTTTTATGCACAAGAAAATTAACTAGCTTGCGATTGACAGCAGTTTCCATTACTTTTGAAAGCACTGAGGTAATGGCTATGGGGCGATAATTATCGGAGTTCGCTTTGCTTCCTTTCTTTCTTTTTTTCTTTTTTTTATGTGACACCGGAACTAAAGGGGTTGCTCTTTTGTACTGAAGCATAGCTCCGGTGAGATAGGAAGGATATTCGTTCTTGGGAATTATGGAGATAGAGACGGAAGTGGCTATGAACTTTTCTTTTGAATTGTTGAATGTTGTAGTCATGCGAGAATACTGAAATGGGCAGCGAGTTCCATATTCGAACAGTCCGGTTTAAATACGAATCACGAAATTTGACAGTGCGATCGAAGATGGAGTTGAGAGAATACTTATGAGCGCGTGAGGCGGCTCGAGTATTACTAAGTAAAGGCATGCATGGGGCAAAAATTAGAGATTTCATCCGAACAATCTCCATTGTAGTTGATACAAAAGGGCTAGGGAGCTTAAAATTCGTCTATGCTTGAGTGAATCAAGCGATGAAGTGATGTCAGAGTCTCCTATAATGTTAATAGTCCGAGACTGGATACTATCCAGATAGGAGAGAAAATTTTTTGCAACTCCCGCCCAAAGGTGGTCCTTATAAATTGTCAGTAACTCAGAAGCGGTGAAGGCGTTTTTACACCGTTAAAGGTAGTCCAAACATTTAGATACTTCCTTGGAAATGTCAAGTATATGATCGTTCCAAGATAAGTTATCTGTGATTGGGATACCTAACATCTTAACACTTGAAGAGTTGGTTGATGGCTGGCATCTGAAGGTGATTTTGTCCAGATTAGAGTCACGTTTGTGGACACTGAGTTTTCGAAGCATTACATCGGACTTGATTCTTATTGCCCCAAATTAGAATTTTAGCCAAGTCTTCATTCAATGATTGAACCATGTACCAACGTTTTTGAACTAAGCTAGTACATTGGGCTTAGGACGCAGTGTTGAAGTGATAGGACTGAAAGTTGAAGATAGCAAGTCATTAATAAATATTAGAAAAAGGGTAGGAGAAAGAACCGAGCCCTGAGGGACACCAGCGTTAATTTTATAAGGTGGACAAACCACATCATTCAATACCACACGCATTGAACGATTGGTTAAATAACTTTCAACCCATGAAATAAGAGAATCGCTCTAACCAATAGCTTTAAGTTTGATTAAAAGACCAGTGTGCCATACTCTGTCAAAAACCTCGGCAATATCGAGAGCGATAATACAAGATTCACCAAACTCTTGAATGCTCTTCAGTGAGAGAATTGGCTAAACATTCGCGACCTTCCAGATCTGAGGAAAGCACCCTGAAGAATATGAAAGATGATAGATATTACGAAGAGGTTTATCTAGAGAGGAAGCGTTGTTTTCAAGGACCAGCAAACTTCTCCTGCAGGATCCTGGAAATGACCCTAGTTTGAAAACGAAGTGGTGGCAGCAAGAACCCCGAGTCCGGCAAGTACGGAGGACTCTGATTCGACGGTGGAAGCTGGAAGTTTCTCGCGAAGTTTGCTGCAAAAGATTTGCTTTTTCAACTGGATGAGAAGACGAGGTGTTGCAGACGTATTGAAATTGTTATTGACAGATTTCACAAATGATCAGAAAGATCTTCAGTTTTTGGGATTCTCAATAATCTTAAGTCGACGTCTCAGTTTGCGATGGTTTGCGATGGACAAACGAAAACCATCAATGATAAAGCATATGGTATAAATTTGTATATGTCGATTCGTCATTATTTTATGGGCTGTAGCTAAATGTAACGCATGCGGCGTTCAAATGGGAGTTTTCTTATTTATTGCTTAAAGGACCATGACTATCACATGATCATTTTTGTCGTAGATTATTAAATAAGGCTGCCAAATATGGATGAAAGTCTGGGTAGCCAGGTAATTAAATTTTACTTTGGAAATTTGATATGGCTTTGATAAAATTTTATTAATGTCGTAATTTTAACTATTTATTATTTTATAGTACTTAAATATAAATGCTGTACAGAAAGTGTACAATAATGAATGACATTCAATCTTTTAAATTAAAAATTAGCAGTTTAAGGAATTAATGTTGTCTACTAAAATTTTGAAAATTTAAGAGCTGAACGTTTAAAAGCTACTTTAAATTTTATGAGTAAGTTTTTTCCTATTGGCCCAAATTTCCACTTTAAATCTATCTGAGTCGCACAATTTTTCCATTTGAAATTACGCGAGTATCACTAAAAATTCTTATTTTGGACCTAAGTACAGTAGCACTATGCTTTTAAAGCATTTTAAATTTATCACTTAAATCAAGCTATACTGACAACTTTCAACTGGGTACTTAGGTAAATCACTTTCATTTTCATATTTCTGGTATTAAGGTTGTTATCTCCACGCCAACAAGAAAAAAACAGCTTAGCCATGGGAAAGTAGACGAATTTAGTACAGAATTGCTAAGAGAAAAGTCACGATTAGTATTGTATACAAAAAGCGTGCAGTTCAACCTAATCACTAATAAATTAATCATCATCCATTTAACACTTTTCAATTTCATCCGCATTTTTTTTAAACAAATTTAAACTGATTTAATGCATTATAATAGGAAGCAAAATGAGCACTGACCAGTTGACACTGACCTCGATGTGAAAGCGGCTTTAAAGGTCTTAAAAATAATTCAAGACCGGTCAGTTATTCTTTTTTTTTTTTTGGGGAATCGCCCCTTTATAATCGTTAACATTAGGCCAGGTTAACAACTTGTTAATTAGATGCTTAAAACTGTTTACATTTTTACAATAGTTTGGCCTAGCTTCAATTTTTGTTAAAGATTAATAAATTCAAAACGAATTATTAGTTTTCACTTTTCCTTGTTTGGGCCGCGTCTTGAATGATAATTTTGATTTTCTTAATTTTAAGTGGAAATTATTGAGCAGCAGCTGTGTTATTTGAGTGTAGGTATCATCAAGTATTATGTTTAACGTTTTAATGATTTTCTAAGCATTTAAGCTAACGGCCAAGAGCGAATGTTTGATAGTGCTTAGAAAGCGAAGATAAAACATTAGCCTACTCTCTTCCTATCAATAGATCGTGGAAATTATTATCATTTGTGCTGTACACAAATCTGAAAATTAATGTTAATTTCATAGGTATAAATTTTCCGTCATTATGATTATACGTTTTTTTTTAAATGAAAATTTCTGGAAATCTGTAATGGATGATGGCGATGAAATGGGTTTTTGTGAAATCAATAATTGTAATCGATTTTAAGTTGCTCTATGTATTTAACCTTGTTTTAAAATAATGAGAGGTTTAAAATAATGAGAAAAACATAGTAAGAAGTAACTTTTTGATGTTTTCTTCTTATTTTCTTCATATTGACTTCCAACACATTCTCAACTTGTCCCAAGAATAATAAAGTTGCGCCCGACTTGTTGGTTTTTCGTAATACGTCAAATACGAATTATAATAATTTCAAAGTAGATATATCGTCGCCTGAATATAAGTCAGTCGTTTGCGCTGAAATCTGACAATATAGCAATAGGCGTAGCAATTATCCGCAACAAGTCACTCATAATATGTATATAGGTGCCCAATGCGTAATCTGCGTTTTTTCGATTCTCGATGTTAAATGGATGAGTTTTAAGTTCGTAATAACAAGTTTTAGGTCAAAAAACATTCGTTAGCATTTAAAAGTTTTCTACTTCTGCAATGGCCCGAATCGGACCTTGGCCTCCTGACATTCAGGTTCCTTAACATTTTCCATTACTTATTGTGGAAGGGTTGTTAGCCCTTCGCACAACCCTCTTTCTACGAATTTTTTATTTTCGTAGACTGAGGTGACCAAGGTATATCCAAGCAGGCAATGTGGTGGAATTATATATTGCGTCGACCGGGATTTGAACTCACGACCTTCGCATTACAAGAACAACACACTACCCACTAGGCTACACCCTAAGTTACTAATTTACAAGTTTATTGCATCATATTGTTTCATCTTGCCATTTCAATCATATAAGACACAGAATCTTCTCGATTTGAGCTGTAATCTCCCTAACTATTCTATCACAACTTGGATTGTTCTTTTGAAATTTCCAATGTTCTACTCACGGACTTGTCTTTTGTATGTAATACTAGATACGCTTCTAGCTCTTATAAGTCGGTCTCCAACCCAACTTTGGTCGTATTGTAAAATTTTGTGATTATTTTCTATGCTATACGAACCAGAAAATCGCTGCAGTGCTACCGCTGTAGTGCTAGATTTACCACTATTTGTTCAAAAATTTTGAATCTAGCACATCTAGCAATCTTATTGCTAATCTAGCACTATTCGTCGATTTCACTCATTCTATCCCTTTAAATAAGGGTTGTCTCATTAAGACCGCCTATTTAGAAATTTAAAAAAGCGCAGGGTTTATTTAGAAAGCTATAATGTTTTTATTTTACTAAAGAGTGTAGACATGGAGGTTAAAAATACTTGACATACGCTGTACGACCGACTCGAAAAAATGGAACTAAATTCAAAATAATTCAATATTTACTGTTCAGTGCATCAAACATAAATATTTCAATCTTGTACAGGCACCAATGGGTTGGTTTTTCTGGTTTGCTGTAACTGATGGCTAGAAACCTGTGTGTGGACGAATTCCTGTCGAATAAAAAAAATGTTCTCACCAAAGAACAGTTGAAGTACAATTTTGCGTATTTATTGTTTGATAATTTTTGTGTTCACCATAAAACATTATTTCAAACCAATCTCTAAGTAAGTTTGTGGTGTGCTCATCTAAAATTTTAATGTACAGGATTCAAAATTAATTACCTTGCATTTATAAATAATAACAAGTCAGTTTGAAACCTGTCAATCAAAAAATAAAAAAATGAGAAAAAAAACATAACAGGGCTACGATACTCTAGATGAAATAGAATTTTTTGTGATCCCTAGAAATTTCGTATGGGAAGTGTTAGAAGAAATGATAGCATTGAACTAATTTTTTCCCCATCATACTAAAGCAGCTATAAAAATGTTTTATACAAAATGCTTACTCCAAAAATTGAATGGGAACTAAGAAAATTAGTGAGTTAGATTTAGTGAAAATGTGCAGTTTGTATGGGAGGTAGTAAAAAGAGTGGGGGGATTTTAGTGATTTTTTCAGAAATTACTAAGAATATCATAAAAATGACATCTCTTTAATTTTAGACTAGTAACATTCATACTTTTCAAGAAAATAGATTTTTTGTGAAGTTGTGAAACTGTGTCATATTGTATGGGAGGGGGTAGAAGCAGTGAAGCTAATCAAATGTTTTTTCTGATCTTAGCGATAATACTAATTAAGTATTTATTACAAAATATGAGCTGAATAAATGTTATATGTTCCGAGAAAATCGTTTTAGAACATTTTATGAAAAAGTGTAGTTTGTATGGAAGGGGGTGGAAGGAGAGGGAGGACGCAAATAATTTTTCTACTGTAGACTTTAATCATTATGAAAATAATATATCTCAAAATTCAGACTAATAGCTTTTATACTTTTCGAGTAAATCCATTTATTGTCAAATTGCGAAATTGTGTCATTTTGTATGGGAGGGGGTAGAAGGGGTGAAGCTAATCGTCTAATATTTTTTGGCGTTACTAACAATTTTAAATAAATATTTGGTGGACAATTTCAGCCAGCTAAATTTTATACGCACTGAGTAAATTGGCTTAGAGTATTTCATGACAAGTACAGTTTGTATGGGAGGTGGTAGAAGGAGGGAGAGAACACGCATAATTTATATACGGTAGATTGATATTATCATAAAAGTAACATATTTCAAATTTGAGGCCAGCTTTTATACTTTTCGAGCAATTCCGTTTATTGTCAAATTGAGCAATTGTATCATTTTTTATGGGAGGGGGTAGAACGGGTGGAGCGATTTGACGCGTTCACGAACTTGACCTTAATCTTTTGTCAAAAACAGCGTGTACGAAATTTGAACTATCTAGGTCAACGTGTTCTTAAGCTAGAGAGCGTACGGACGGACGGACGGACATCCAGTTTTGAGATTTTTGATTGATAATATTAACTTCTGTATCATTCATTTTTTTCTCCGAGCCTTATTTCTTAGCGTTACAAACTTTAGAGCAAACTTATAATACTCTCAGATTTCATCTAGAGTATAAAATGAACAGTCAGAGATCACGAAATGTAATACTAGATAAATGTATAAAAAACATAAAATATTGGAATAAAAAATTGCAAAGTGAAACTAATTGTTGATTTTAATTGAATTGAGTTTAATTAAGCGAAAATTAAACGAGTTAAGGGCTCACATATCCCTGCACGCGCTGAAAACCGAATAAATTTGAAGAATTATTATAAAGGTTTTAAGGTAGAAAAAAAATTAACTTGCTGATTTCACTTCTTTTATCAACTTTTCAACTATAAGAAAAAAATGTTTTTTATTTTATTTCTAACTTTAACATATGGTATAAATGGAATACTGATGAAAACCAAGGCTCCTCATTGTCGACATCATAGCTTCATCAAAATTCATCCAATCCGCAAAAATAAAAAAGAATCTTTTAATGTTGTACTAATAGTGTGACGGAGGGATATTTTTTTTTTTTCAAAAGTAAAGAAATAACCGTAATTCAAACTTTAGTATACAATTTAAAAAAGTAAAATTAGTATTTAATAATTTATAAGAACTTGCCCATCCAAAAAATTAAAAAACCTCTCTTCTCACTATGAAGATAATAATTACCAAGATTTTTTAAAAAAAAGTTGAAAAAAATTTTAAATTGACTGAGTTATCGTGCTGACACTGACTAAAAACATAATTTCGAGAAAAAAGCGTTTCTGGTAAGTACAACGTGAAATCCTATTCCAGCTTCGTATTGTACTCCTTCTTCTTTCGTATCTTCGAGTTTTTTTTATAGTTTTCTGCAAAAGAAACCCAGGTTTTGCGAACAAAACAAATACGGAAGGCAGCTGTCGAGAGGGGTGCGGCAGTTAGCAAGAAAGCCGTCCCAACCAGATGTCCGGTCACATTTATTGCTATAACTTTGTAACGCAGTGAAATTTTCTTACAATTTTTTTTATCAATTCTTTAAAATATAAAAAATTAAAATCTGTAAAAACAAGAAATTGATTTTTTGCATGATTATTGCATTCTCATAAAAAATATCTTCCATTAAAGAATTGAAAAAAATAAAATTGCTAAACTTAAAAAATTGTTCAGACCGAAGAAAAAATTTCGCATAAAGGAAATTATAAAGAATAGTTTTTATCTTGAAAAAAATTTTTTTTTTGCAAGGGTTTTTTTTTTGTTTTTCATTCACTCAACTCAATAAGTTTTCAAAAAATAAACATTTTACAATTGCAACACTGTATCTAGTGTATATCAAAGACCATAACAGATTTGATCTACATATGAGAAAGAACATGCGAGCAACATAAACAACAGATATGAGTTACTTCGTGAAATCATTTATAGCCATAATCTAAAAATTTTCAATGCTGGTAACAGTCTAACATTCATAACCAAAGTAAGGCAGGATGTTTTAGACATAACTCGTTGTACCCAATTTCTGAGTACGAAGGTAACCAACTGGCATGTTCCTAATGAGACCTCAATGTCCGATCATAGGCATACAATGTTCGACATTGCATCTACAACAATAATATCTGAAACGTTTATACGACCAGAATCGACAAAATTTGTAGATAGAGGATTGTACGAAGGGCTAACAATCCTTTCACAATAAGTACCGAAAATGTTGAGGAACCTGAAGGTCAAGAGGCCAAGGACCGATTTGGGCTGTAATGCATGAAGTAGAAGTTGTATCTACCAAGCTTCAGAAGCTCGTGATATTGATACAAAAACTGTCACTGGATCATGGCTTGAGCTCAAAATTATAAAATCAACACAATCAGGTGTTACCGCTGCTAAAGAGTGCCCACAGGATAAGGTTCAAAAGGAAGTGTTCTTGGGAAACTTCTCTCTGATTCTATGGTCGCAAAACATAGTTTAACAAAACTCTTTTAAGATGATCTTACCAGATCGCCAAGACTGGGTGTCCAATATACTTAATCTAAGAAAATCATCAATCATCTGGTGTGCAGATGGTCCTAAAACAGAAAAAGGGGAAGGGTGCTGGAGTATAAGAAGTACGTCCCAGTACCAGTATCTACACCAGTGTGCATGAGTTTTGTTATATCCGGGAGAATATAAACAGAACATACTACAATCAGGACATTTACATTTTCTTGAACATTAAGGCGGCAATCTTACCATTACAATTATGCCAAATACGATCAAAGCTCTGGAACACAGTAACTCTCCCTGGATCTCCGGACGCAGTGGCTTGGAGGATAATAAACAAGCCGATTCATTGGCCAGAAAAGGATGTGACACTGATTTCGCAGGTCCTCTTCTTTTTTGCGGAATTCTACTCAGTACTACAAAAATTAATATCAAAATGTGGCTGAAAGCAGAGTGTGCCCTTTACTGGGACATTCGGTTAAAAGAACTTCTGAATATCTTCAATTGAACAGAAATCAGACAAGGCTCTTGGTAGGTGTCATAACTGGACACTGTCACATTAATAAACATCTTTATAGAATTGGACTCTTAGTGGACATTGTCTGCAGAATATGCAATGATGAGGAGGAAACACCAGAGCATAGCCTCTGCGAATGTGAACCACTGGTGAACAAACGACATTTTGGTTATTTTGGAAAGCGACTCATAAGCCCAAGTGAATCTTAGACCATTCCTCTACGTGATATCCTATGCCTTATTAATAGTACGGGACTCAATGAGGAACTCTAAGTTATATACACCGGGGACATTACAATTGGCCCATCAGTGGCTACAGTGATAGAGGAAACCAAACCTAACCCACCTTGAAATCTAATCTAATCTTCCACTTCTTCTACAATGGCGCTATAGCCCAAATCGGGCCTTGGCCTCCTGACATTCAAGTTCCTTAAAATTTTCCATTACTTTTTGTGGAAGGGTTGTTAGCCCTTCGCGTAACCCTCTTTCTACGAATTTTTCGTTTTCGTAGATTGAGGTGACCAAGCTATAACCAAGCAAGCGATGTGCTGTAATTATATATTGGGCCGACCGGGATTTGAACTCACGACGTTCGTATTACACGACCAATACGCTACCCACTAGGCTAACCCCTAGCTAATCTAATATAGTGAAAAAAAACCAAACATAGTATTTCAAAGCTTATTCTTTAAAGTTGTGTAACTGAATAGAACATTTTTAATTTTTAGATTGATACTTTCAAGATTATTTAAAGCTACAAATTATCAAAAAATGAAATCGGCTTTATACAACCCTAAAAGGTATTCAACCTATACATCGTGAGTTTATGGTTTAAAAGGAAAAGTTTACTCTTCAAATAAACTTCTAGCTTGCAAAATTGAGTCATTGCTTTTAAAGATCTTTACGGTTGAGCAAATAAACGACATTGTAACTCTAGTGGACCTCTCGCCTTTAACGTGTAAAGTTTATTTAAATATTTTTTTTTTATTCCTTAAACGATACTTTATAATTTATTTATAATAACTTTTGTAGTCTAGTACACGAATGAATTGCAATATTTTTTACGAATATATCGATTTAATTATTTTCTTGATTTCACAAGATTGAAAAATTAATGTCAAAGAAGAGCACCTTTCTTTCGTGGACGACGATTGTTTATTGAGTATAAAGCTCAAGCAGATTTTGACGTATTTTAAACGCAATGCACGGAACTAATTTCAGCAAATGCTTGAACTAATTTCTGTGGTTTTCATATTAAAAAAAATTAAAAAACTAAAACTACTATTTTATGCAGAAAAAACCATCCCAAGGCGATTAAAAGAAAAAAATTTCGGAAATCGATCAAATTTGCTCGATTCTAGATTTCGGGGTTAATGATGTCGAAAACGAAAAATTTTGACCGATTCGATACGGCAGTTCGCAGAACAAATTTGTAAATTATATGAATGTCGATGGCTTCTCGGTAAATCTTTAGCGAAACGTACGTGCCTTAATTACTCCCATATGAAATTACTACACAATCCATACTAAATTTATGATGAATTTAAGTGAAGCAGCATCATTAAGCCGAAGATAGCAATGCCATCTTAAAAAAAACATAACTGGACTTCGATTTGGCGTAAAGCCCAATCGTGCAATACTCTAGATGAAAGAGAAATTTTCCGATTCTACGAAATTTTGTAGGGAAAGTGGTAGAGAGGGTGACGACATTGAACTAATTTTTTCACATCACGCTAGTGTTGTTTTCAAAATGTCTTATACACAATTTTGGGTTCAAAAATTTAATAAATACTGTGAAAATTAGTGTATTGGATTTAGTGGAATTGTGCAGTTTGTATGAGAGTTGGTAAGAGGAGGGGCGACTTTATTGCAGATCAGTAGCATTCATGCTTTTCAGGAAAATCCACTTTTCTTAAAGCTGTGAAATTGTGTCATATTGTATGGGAGGTGGTAGAAGGAGTGAAGCTAATCGTCTTATTTTTTAGTTTTACTAATAAATAAATAAATATTTAGTGCACAATTTCAGCTCGATAACTTTTATATGCACTGAGTAAATTGGTTTAGAGTATGTCATGAAAAAGTGCACTTTGTATAGGAGGTGGTAGATTAAGGAAGGACTCGAATGATTTTTATACGGTAGATCGAAATTATCATAGCGGTAATATATTCTAAATTTCAGATTAATAGCTTTTATACTTTTCGAGCAAATCCTTTTATTGTCTAATTGCGAAATAATGTCATTTTGTATGGGAGGAGGTAGAAGGGGTGGAGCGATTTGGCCCGTTCACGAACTTGACCTTACTTTTTGGTCGAAAACGGCTTGCACAAATTTAAACTTTCTAGCTTAACGCGTTCTCAAGCTAGAAACGACACGGACGGACGGACGGACGGACGGACAGACATTCGGTTTTGAGATTTTTGAATGATTATATGAACTTTTTTATCATTTATTCTTTTACTTTATTATTCTAATAATAAAGTATTGTGATCGATACAGAAAAAAAAATTGCTACTCTGAAATTTTGTTTTTTGCGTTTCATGACTAAATTAGCCTAAAAATGCAAAAAAAAAAATCCGTCCCGCCATACAAATGGACTCATATCTCCGAGACCGTTAAAGGTAAAATGTTCGTTTTTAGGCAGATTATTGATTGGGTAAGTGTAAGGGAGAGGGCGGAGGGAAAGAGTCACAAATTACACTTCCTAATATTTCTACCAGAAATGCAGATAGGGAGCTGAAAATTGCAGAAATATAGAGAGGGTTGTGGGGCAAACTACAAAAATAATTAAATTATTTTATCCATTGGCGTCCGAAAAGGGGGGATAAAAACAAATTGTCGGCCGAAATGTTTTTTCAAATGATTATATCTTCGAAATTACTTATTATAAAAAAATCATATTTTAGAACCATTAAGGTGGCATGAAGCTCCACCAGAATCAGCTTAGAGCGAGGTTAATTACTGGAAGGGGGAGGGTCAGGCGGGGGTTCAAAGAAAAACACTTAAAAATGAATATCTCAACTATTCCTTAAGCTATGTAATTCAAACTTGAAACATATATTAAACTATACTAGCGAAATACGAAAAAAATATAACCTGTGCAAATAATAGTAATGGGGGAAATAGGGAGCATTTTAAAAATGGCGCACTTTTCAAAATTACAAATCGTTATATCTCAAAATTTAGTACAGATATCAAATCAAAAATTTGTCAAATTGTAGAACTAAATAATTATTAATTTTGGTGATAATTTTGAGTTGGTGGGTGTAAGGGGAGGGAGGTGAAAAGCAGAAATGTCCAAAATGTTGGGTAATTTTTTCAGGGCTGTGGTGAAAGATACAAAGTTTAAATTTTGCATTTGGATACATGTATTTGATATACATAGAAAAAAAATAATAATTTGTTCCACAATTGTTTTAAACCGACCCCCTGGTCTAACGTGCACAAGGTGTTTCATGTGCATTGAAAAAAACACATAAACTGAAAATTTTTGAATGAAATTTTAAGGTAGGAACTTGAAAATTTGCAAAATATATTTAAAAGGAATCCTTAAATATATAAAATACTAACTGGTCGAATACCTTTAAAACTTCTACCCCTCCCATACAAAATTATTTTTTCGACCATTTTCAAGAAATCAACTATTAAAAGCTATAAATTTAAAATTTTGCATAAGAACTTTTAAAAATAGTTGAAATAAAATTGCCTAAAAAATTTTGAAATCGCGCATGCCCTTCTACCACCCACACAAAAGTATGATTTCGACCAATTTGATTAAATCAACTAGTAACAAACAAATCAAAAGCTACGAAATTGAAATTTTGTACGAGCACCTTACAAAAGAAATGAAATAGAATTGCATCACAATTTTTACGATTCACTTCCCGCACTACCCCCTCCCATACAAAAGTATGATTTCGACCAATTTCATTAAATCCACTAATAACAAACAAATTAAAAGCTACGAAATTTAAATTTTGTACGACCACCTTCCAAGATAAATGAAATAAAATTGCATCACAAATTTTATGATTTCCATACCCGCTCTACCCCCTCCCATACAAATGTTCGGTTTCGTGAATGTAGAATACACCGAATTTCATGAAAATTCTATGCAGCTTCGTTTATGAAATACATTCTATACAGAGAATATTGGTCATGATTCAAGCAATCAATTAAGAAGCTATTAACATCCACCCACCCTTACTATCACCCCTCCCGCTCACCTCATAAGAACCCAAACTTGAATAAACGAATTAAATATTGTTAAATTAATAGCAGCCCTCTTTCACTTAGTCTCCCAAACCACTGTAACCTGCATATTGACTTTCCATGCATCCGCAACTTGTCCCAAAAATAATAAAGTTTCGCCCGACTTGTTGGCAGTTTCTTTTTCTCCGAGCCTTATTTCTTAGCGTTACAAACTGTGTGGCAAACTTATAATACTTTCAAATTTAATCTAGAGTATAATTAGCAACTGGAGAACGCGGTCTTTGGATCGATATGATTGCAGGTGACGATATTTCGTGCTGCTAGAGTCCGATTTGGGCTATCGCACCATTGATATTGATGTACATTGAATCGGTAACGTATGAAATTTGACAACATAAAAATGTGACTTTCTCATGGATTAGATTTAGATTAATTTTATAGCCATTAATTTTCTTGTCTTTAATAATAATTGTCTACAATGTTTGGTTTATTTCAAATTTATATACTACTAGCGATCGCCCGCAACTTTGTCCGCGTAAGAATCGCAAAATAAGCAATTTTTGAGAAAGGAGTTAGTAATACATAGTACATACATTCCGGGATATATAAACTGATTAGGTTAATGGCCCTTTGAAGACAATGGTTTCTATGTTGTTGGAATCAGAGCCATAAATTATTAAGAATGAAACCACGATACTCATATTTGAATGGGACAGGCTCGTGATCAAATCAATCCTGTGATCTAAGAAAATATTCGTATTGAAGAGCACTAAGGACATGTGAATAGTTATAGCTTGTGTTAATTAAAAAAAGGACTAAATAAAATTAAGCTTAAATCCATAACAGGACTACGACTCTGCGTAAAGCCCAATCATACGATACCACAAATGAAATTTTGGTGATGTTGAGAATTGATGGGGAGTGATAGAAGGGGTGACAGTTCTGAACTAATTTGTTTCACATCATGCTAGAGTAGCTATAAAAATGTTTTTTTAACAAATTTTAGCTTCAAAAATTGAATAGGTACTGAGAAGCTTAGTGCATTGGATTTAGTGAAATTGTGTGACTTGTATAGGAGGTGGTAGAAGGAGAGGAGTGTTTTTTGCTGATTTTTCCAGAAACAAAACTGATATATTTTAAATTTTAGTTCAGTAACATTCACACTTTTCAAGAAAATAGAATTTTTGAAAAGTAGTGAAATTGTGTCACATTGTATGGATGGGGGTAGCAGGAGTGGAGCTAATCGATTAATTTTTTCCCGATATTAATAATAATGCTAATTAGGGATTCGATACAAAATTTTAGCTCGATGAAAGCTATACGTATTGAGAAAATTGGTTTAAAGTAATTAATGAAAAAGTGCAGTTTGTATGGGAGGTGGTAAAAGGAGAGAGGGGTTTTTAGTGATTTTTCTAAAAACAACTACAGTCATTATACAATTGATATTTTTTAAATTTTAGATATGTGAATTTCACACTTTCCAAGAAAATCGAATTTTTGCGAAGTGGTGGAATTGTGTCTTATTATATGGGAGGGGGTAGAAGGAGTGGAGCTAATCGATTAATTTTTTCCCGTTATTAATAATAATGCTAATTAAGGATTTGGTACAAAATTTTAGTTCGATGGAATTTATACGTACTGAGAAAATAGGTTTATAGTATTTAATAAAAAAGTGTAGTTTGTATGGCAGGTGAGCGAAGAAGTAGAGGAATTTAAATAATTTGTATATTTGAAGATTGCATTTATAATAGAAATAATATTTTCCAAATTTCAAACTAATAGCTCTTAGTTTCCAAGAAAATTTGATTATTACATATTATTAAAAATGGGTCACTTTGTATGGGACGGGGTAGAAGGCGTGAGGGGAGGGAAATAAAACTAAAAGTAGATTACATCTCGGAGCATACCTAATAAGCTGTGAAAGTTTCATTACAATCGGTTCAGCTGTTTTTGCGTGAAAGCCGACAGACAGACAGACGGACAGACATAGAAGAATTTGAAAAACGTGAGTTTCTGCTTAGTTATTGCTAAAATAAAGCAAAATACTAACTAATAGCCATTTCTAAACAAATAACAGACAGACAATACAATTATATTTATATACTATAAAAGTACGTTAAATTTATAAAATGACATTTTTGCTTTGTTTAATGAAAGGACTTTTTTAAATTGATATTTACTGGAAAATGTATAGCTACCTACATTGTTCTTTTTCTTGTAATAGTGCAGGCTTCCGTGGCGTAGTGGGCAGCGTGCTTGCTTCTCAGTCAATAGGTCGTGGGTTCGATTCCCACTCCAGACGGGATTTTTTTAAGCGCAAATTTTTCAGTTGCTACTGGTGATAAAAAATTATTCGCAATAAAATGGGGAAACGGTGTAAAAGTGAAACAGTTCCACTTCAAGAAGGCCTAGATACTCAGTAGATGGTTTCTGTTCGCTTTCTATCATTCAGTCCCCCATAACATCTGCAAATATTTGTCAGTAAGCAGCCAGTACAACTGAGCAATATACCAGCTTCTCCACTCGCTACGGCCGTTCTCACTCCCCTTCCCCAACCTTCCCAATCCCATTCCTTCCCTCCATGACTGTGTTTGTGCATTGCACATAAAGGCCGAAATTGCCTATAACACAGGTCATTCTGTAAAAAAAAAAAAAATTTTGGCAATACGAATGTTTAGTAAGTGATAGTATAGTTAGTGATTGTGCGTCCCGCAACGCTATGCAACTTAAATCGCACGTAATATGACCTTAGGCTGCAAGGATGCATCTAGATCTTGCGTAGACTTGGTATACGCGAACCTGAAACGAAACAAGCAGCCATGAGAATGCTGGGATTAAATGCTCAACCTCTATTATACCTCTATACTAATCTCATAGAATTGGATGATTGTCTTTTTATTTCTTACAGGTCTTGTTGTGTTAATATTTATTGAATTGGATGGAGAGAGATAATAAGTGGCATCATTTGTGCGGACATTATTATCTCGATAAGTTTTCGTCACTATCTTATTTGGATGGATAAGCATTTTTGTTCTTCTCTTTATCCAAAAGTCAGTAATATACATATGTCGTAAAAGGTTCCATTTTAACTTTATAAATTGCGCTATTTGAGAAATATCTATTTTGCAATTTCAATATTTTCGATAGACAGTTACGAATAATTTTTCTTTCAAATTACCCTATTTTGATTTCCTTATGAAAGTACATAAATTAAATACTGACAGCCTACCATACAGCTATATATTGTTGACAAGGGTCACCATATTCGAAAATAACTTCTAACAATTTCATTTTTTTCCAGGAGTTCCCAATAACAATTAGTTGGCGAAAAAAAATAAATAGAAATTAATGAGGTATATCTGCCAGAAATCAGATGTTTGTGGTTATTTTGAAAAACATTTGTCCGAAGACCGGAATAGGATACAAATTTCAAAGTGTTCGAAACAAAAAATGTTATACGATTGATCGGCTTGTCGGCTGGACTATTACCGCATACTCTCTTACTATATCTACACTCAGCTAGGTCTTATCCAATTGAATTTCAGCGCATAAGAAACGGATTTTATATGAACTCTATATTGCACATATAAAATAATACAAAAAAAATATATACAAATCTCAAAACGCTTTTGTTTGCATTAAGCCCATAAGTGCAAGCGAAAGTTTTTTATTATTCTGAAGAAGAAATTATTAAACAAACTGTTGCATAACTCAAATCATGTACATCAGAAGTTATTCAATGGCTCTGTGTACATTAAATTGGGAAATAGCACTGATCGGAAAATTAAAGTTTTAGGCGATCTTATGCATACTTGATTAAGGTACTGCACTAAATTAGGTAGGTACCTCATCGTAAACATAAAACTCCAACTTGAAGCTATAAAATTGATATCGATCGCGATAATAGCTTACCTGTTGTTAGAGCGCAAACCAAATACGAAACACACAAAAGCAGAACCGGCGAACAGATGACGTAATACATTTCTTAACGCGATTTCCAGCTGTTTCTTTTACTGTCGAACTGCTTCTGCCACACGGCTCCTGCTGTTATTGCTCCTCTTGCTACGGCCCGGGAAATCAATTGAATTTGCACATTTAATTGGTGAGCACTATTACATGATTATTTCGCTTTAAAATAACAATTGGTTGTCATGTGTCACACTAAATTATAGGTACACAATTTCACTTTCGTTTCGTTGCTTAGGTTATCGAACAGCACTTAACTTATTTCTTTTTAATTTTTTCCATAAAGCTTCACAGTTCATAAGTTCAGCGGAAATGTATTACACTTTATTATTATTATTATTATTAACTGCCGATTATACGATTGTAATTAAATTCGTTACATCGGTCCACATATGTAAATGAAGTTTAGTTGTACCTGTCGAGATAAAAAAAAAAGATTGTTATTCGTACAGATAATAAAAATTGCAACTGAACATAACATCAAGCAAAAATTTGTCTTTAACGCCGAATAGTGTTAATGTCGAAAAAAAAACTTTTCAACTTTCACATTACAAAAGGCGGCAGTTAAACGTACTATGCAGGTGACTCGTGCGATGCGTGTGCTTTCACTGGCCGGTGACAAATAAAATTAAAACGAAATAAAAACCTCATGTTTTCCCATTAAAGAATTCGTTTTAAAGTTAGTTGAAGATGGTTAACCAATTAGAAAGGAAATAGAGATACGGAGACAGACAAGAGAGAAGACGGGTGCGTTATGGTAGTGAGGCGTGAACAAGTGAATTGAGTTGAGATACAAGTGCGCAGACAACTCTGTCCCATGCATTTCCGATTTGAATCAGTTTTATAGCTTCAGCATAGATATTAATTTATTATGTAATTTAATTCTTAATTAAAAGTTAAATACTTGGGAAGGAAAATTAATACATTTGTGTTTTAAGAGAAAATGTCGTTTAAAATATAGAGCAATGAAATAATTTTTAAAGAACTATAATTTCGGGTTAACGCCAATCATACGATACTTTAGATGGAATTGAAGTTTCAGTGACTTTAGAAAGGATATTTTTCCCGTAATATCAGTAACCATCTTATAACTAGCCACACTCCAGAACCGGAATGTATGAAAACTCATAGAGGCTGTTTCTAATTACCAAAAATTATTCTTGGCCTTGAATCGCACGAGCACATCTGCTACCGTACTTCGCTGAAATTATAGTATTCTTACTGTAGCTAAATCTTAAAAAAAAAATTGTAATTAAAAATCCATAGTTTCAACTGTTTCTAGTTTCAATGAAAATCGATTAAATGCATTTACCAAAATTATATATTTATATGGGAGAGAGTAGAAAGAGTATTCAAATCAAAACCATATTTTTCGGCATCAATGATATTTCCAATAGGTGTTTAAAGTTGATAGCTTCGACGGTTTTCGAAATTTCGTGAAGTGAGTTGATATTTTTTTCAAAATTAATTGCAACTATAATAAAATGAATTCTAGCAAAAATTTGTTCTTTTAGTTGTGCTAGTTGCAATAATAACCGAATAAATGCATTTTTGAAAATTGTGTATTTGTATGGGAAGGGGTGGAACGAGTACCAGAATCGGATATATATTTTTTGATGTTAATGGTATTCACATTGTTATATGATTTTCAAAGTCAATAGCTGCAATAGTTTTGGAGAAAATTCGATTTCTTTAATTTTCGAAATATCATGAAATTTGTTATGGGGGGGGGGGGCGTCGAGAGAGTGCGGTGATATGACCCGTTCCCGAATTTAAAGTTACCT
Source organism: Chorisops tibialis (assembly GCA_963669355.1). NCBI lineage: Eukaryota > Metazoa > Arthropoda > Insecta > Diptera > Stratiomyidae > Chorisops > Chorisops tibialis. The sequence goes on from OY770264.1 coordinate 22,427,507, forward strand.
TTTTGTAAAAAAGGCATTTTAGCACAATATGTCAAAACGTTCAAAAGTTATGTTGTAGACAGACGGACAGACGCACACTCGGAATTAAGGGTTTTGAGCGACAACAAATATTTCTGTACCCTTGACTGCTCTGTCCGAATACTTTTTCTTAGCGTTACAAACGGAAAGGCAACCAAAATATACTCTCAGATTTCATCTAGAGTATAAACATAACAGAACTACAATTGTGCGTAAGGTCCAACCGATACTCGAGATGGAAGAGATTGTTTTTTGATTTTAAGAAAATTTACGTGTGGAGTGGTGGAACAGATGGCGGCATAAAACGAATTTTTTCACATCATGGTATTTAAATGTTTTATTCAAAATTTAAGCTTCAAAAATATAACTGGCACTAAGAAAATTAGTGTAGCATTTGGCTTAGTGAAATTGTGCATTTCAATGGGAGGTGATAGATGGAGTTGAGAGTTCTTAATGAGTTTTTCAGAAATAGCTATAGACATCATGCATTTGATATGTTTTAAATTGCAGATTAGTAGTATTCATACTTTTAAGAAAATAAACCTTTTGCAAAGTTGTGAAATTATGTCATATTGTATGGGAAGGAGTAGAGTAGTCTAGTTTTTTCTTACTAAAAAACAGACTAAATAAATATTTAGTGTACAATTTCAGTGTAGTTTATATGGGAGGTGGTAGAAGGAGCAGTGGCGTGGCGTAATTTTATGTCTAAGGGAAGCAATTATTTTTTAAAAATATATTGGTTTATTACGCTTAATCAATAATATTATAAATATTACTAAAACCTCTCTCGTCAGCTGCTGAAAATTATAAATGTTGGGAATACCCAGGAATCACGAGTAGGAACATGACGGTAGGTATACTGTCGTTTGTTTCAGCATTAAGATTCCCATGCTACCTCAATATATAATTACAATATTTTATTTTTTTAGTCCATTTTGTTCATATATTTCTATTAAATATTAGTAGACTTTTCATCAGCAATAAGCAAAACAAACCACAACGACAATTGAATAAAATCTACCATGTATACAAAAGCAAATCGAAATTAACACATTTTCCTTAAATTAAAAACTAGGTATTAAATATAATTTAGTCCTTTTACCCTACAAAATATAAAATAATTCAACATTAAATTAAAATAATACAACCATAAAAAAAATTATTCAACAATAAAATCAACGATAAGTTCATATAATTCAACCAAATTAAATAAACTGCCAACAAGTCGGGCGAAACTTTATTATTCTTGGAACAAGTTGCGGATGAGTGGAAAGTCAATATGCAGGTTAGAGTGGTTAGGGAAGACTAAGTGAAATAGAGTTCTTGGGCAGGGCTGTTGTCAATTTAATAATATTTCATTCGTTTCTGCAAGTTTGGATTTTTATGAGGGGAGGAGGAGGGGTAACAGTAAGTGTGGGTGGATGTTAACAGCTTTTTAATTAATTGCTTGAATCACGTCCAATATTCTCTGTATAGAATGTATTTCATAGACGAAGTTGCATAGAATTTCCATAAAATTCGGTATATTTTACATTCACGAAACCGAACATTTGTATGGGAGGGGGTAGAGAAGGTAGGGGAATTGTAAAATTTGATATGTAGTTTTATATCGGTTCTCTTGTAAGGTGCTTGTATAAAATTTCAAGTTCGTAGCTTTTAGTTTGTTGGTTATTAGTTGATTTAATGAAATTGGTCGAAATCATAGTTTTGTATGGGAGGGGGTAGAAGGGCAAGTGCGATTTCAAAACTTTTAAAGCAACTTCATTTGAATTATTTTTATAAGTTTTTGTGCAAAAATTGAAATTGATAGCCTTTAAGAGTTAGCTGATAACTGATTTCTTAAAAATGCTCGAAAAAATAATTTTGTATGGGAGGGGGTAGAGGAGGTAAGGGAATCGTAAAACTTGTGATGCAATTTTCTTTCTTTTCTGTTGTTAGGCGCTCACACGAAATTTCAAGTTCATAGCTATCAATTTGTTGGTGATTAGTTGATTTAATGAAATTGGTCGAAATCATACTTTTGTATGGGAGGGGGTAGAAGGGCAAACGCGATTTCAGAACATTTAGCGTAATTTCATTTCAATTATTTTTGTAAGTTTTTATGCAAAATTTCAAATTGATAACTTTTAATATTTAAGTGATAATTGATTTCTTAAAAATGGTCGAAAAAATAATTTTATATGGGAGGGGGTAGAAGTTTTAAAGATTTTCGACCAGTTATTATTTTGTATATTTACAGATTTTTTTTAAATGCATTTCGCAAATTTTCAAGTTTTTACCTTAAAATTTCACTCAAAAATTTTCAGTTTATGTGTTTTTTTCAATGCACATGAAACACCTTGTGCACGTTAGACCGGGGGGTCGGTTTATAACAATTATGGATCAAGGTATTATTATTTTTGTATGTACATTAAATAAAGGTATTCACATGCAAAACTTCAACTTTGTATCTTCCACCAGAGCCTTAAAAATATCGCTCAAAGTTTTCGACATTTTGGCTTATCACCTCCCTCCCCTTTCACCTCCCAACTTGAAATTTTTATGAAAATTAACCATTATATAGTTCTACAATCTGACCAATTTTCGATTTGATATTTATACTATCTTTTGAGATATAAGGATTTGTAATTTTGAAAAGTGCGCCATTTTTGAAATGCTTCCCATTTCCCCCCACTACTATTTCGTCAAAATGTTATTTTTTTTTATATTTTGCTAGTAAAGCTTAGTATACGTTTTAAGTTTCAATTTTATAGCTTAAGAGATAGTCGAGATATTAATTTTTAAGTGTTTTTCTTTGCACCCCCCCTGACCCTTCCCCTTACAATAATTAGCTTCTATCTAAACTGATTCTAGCACACGCGTATGCTATCTTAATGGTCTCAAAATATCAATTTTTTATGGGAAGTAATTTCGAAGATATAATCATTTGAAAAAAAAATTCGGCCGACAATTGGTTCTTAGCCCCCCCTTTTCGCACCCCAATGGATAAAACAATTAAATTATTTTTAAAAGTTGTCCTACAAAGTCTTCTATATGTATGTTGATTCTTAGTTTCCTAGCTGTAACCATGGTTGAGATATTTGAATTCGTATTTTTCGGTTTAAGCACTCCCCCCGCCTCCCCCTGAACTTGTACACCCCCCAAAATGGGTATCCGCCTGAGATCCGCAACTACCTATAATCCCTCCAAAAATGAACTTTCTATCTTGGAGGGTTTGGGAGTTAATGTGCGCTGAGCGTACACGTCGGCGTACGGCGGAAGGCGTACGGCGTACAGACAGGCGGATTTTTTTTTTGTGCATTTTTAGGCTAATTTAGTCATGAAACGCGAAAAAAAAAAAATTTCAGGGTAGCAAAGTTTTTTTTTTCTTGTGTCGATCACAATACTTTATTATTAGAATAATAAAGGAAATAAACTGCCAACAAGTCGGGCGAAACTTTATTATTCTTGGGACATGTTGCGGATGTGTGGAAAGTCAATATGCAGGTAAGAGTGGTTAGGGAAGACTAGGGAGTTCTTGAGCAGGGCTGTTGTCTATTTAACAATATTTCATTCGTTTCTACAAGTTTGGGTTTTTATGGAGGGGAGGAGGAGGGGTAATAGTAAGGGTGGGTGGATGTTAATAGGTTTTTAATTAATTGCTTGAATCACGTCCAATATTCTCTGTGTAGAATGTGTCTCATAGACGAAGTTCATAAAATTCGGTGTATTTTACATTCACGAAACCGAACATTTGTATGGGAGGGGGTAGAGTAGGTAGGGGAATCGTAAATTTTGATATGCAGTTTTATTTCGCTTCTCTTTTAAGGTGCTTTTATAAAATTTCAAGTTCATAGCTTTTAGTTTGTTGGTTATTAGTTGATTTATGAAATTGGTCGAAATCATAGTTTTGTATGGGAGGGGGTAGAAGGGCAAGCGCGATTTGAAAATTTTCAAAGCAATTTCATTTGAATTATTTTTATAAGTTTCAATGCAAAATTTGAATTTGATAACTTTTAAGAGTTAGCTGATAACTTATTTCATAAAAATGCTCGAAAAAATAATTTTGTATGGGAGGGGGTAGAGGAGGTAGGGGAATCGTAAGACTTGTGATGCAATTTTCTTTCTTTTTAGTTGTAAGGTGCTCGTACAAAATTTCAAGTTCGCAACTTGCAAATTGTTTGTTATTAGTTGATTTAATGAAATTGGTCGAAATCATACTTTTGTATGGGAGGGGGTAGAAGGGTAAGCGCGATTTCAAAACTTTTAACGTAATTTCATTTCAATTATTTTTGTAAGTTCTTATGCAAAATTTCAAATTGATAGCTTTTAATAGTTAGGTGGTAATTGATTTCTTGAAAATGGTCGAAAAAATAATTTTGTATGGGAGGGGGTAGAAGTTTTAAAGATTTTCGACCAGTTAATAATTCATTCTTTGAGGGATTTTTTTTAAATGCATTTCGCAAATTTTCAAGTTTCTACCTTAAAATTTCATTCAAAAATTTTCAGCTTATGTGTTTTTTCATTTCACATGAAACACCTTGTGCACGTTAGACCAGGGGGGTCGGTGCATAACAATTGTAGAATTTATATTATTTTTTATGTATGCACAATAAATTGATATATTGACCTGCAAAATTTAAACTCTGTATCTTTTACCAGAGCCCTAAAAAAATTACTCAAAATTTTCAACATTTTTGCTTTCCACCTCCATCCCCTTACACCCCCCCACTTAATTTTTTTACCAAAATTGAAAACTATATAGTTCTATGATCTGACAAATTTTTGATGTGATATCTGCCCTCAATTTTGAGATATAATGGTTTGAAATTTTGGAAAGTTCAATGCTTTCCATTTTCCCCCACTACTATTTAGTCCAAATATTATATTTTTTTCGTATTTTTCTAGTATAGCTTAATATAAGTACCAAGTTTCAATTGCAGAGCTCAACAAATAGTCGAGATATTGATTTTTAAGTGTTTTTCTTTGCACCCCCCCTGACTCTCCCCCTTACAATAATTAGCCTCTACGTAAGCTGATTCCAGTGAATCTGTATGCCACCTTGATGGTCTAAAATTATAAATTTTTTATGCTAAGTAATTTCGAAGATATAATCATTTGAAAAAAAAATTCGGCCGACAATTGGTTTTTAGCCCTCCCTTTTTGCACCCCAATGGATAAAAAAATTAGATTAATTTTAAAAGTTGTCCCATAAACACTTTTATATGTATATTGATTTTTAGCTTCCTAGCTGTAACCATGTTTGAGATATTTGAATTCTTAGTTTTCGGTTTAAGTGCTCCCCCCGCCTCCCCCTGAACCCTTACACACCCAAAAATGAGTGTCCTCTTGAGATCCGCAACTACCTACAATCCCTCCAAAAATTAGCTTTCTATCTCGAAGGGTTTGGGAGTTAATGTGCTCTGAGCGTACACACCGGCGTATGGCGGACGGCGTACAGACAGACGGATTTTTTTTTTTGCATTTTTAGGCTAATTTAGTCACGAAACGCGAAAAAACAAAATTTCAGGGTAGCAAATTTTTTTTTTTTTCCAAGTCGATCACAATACTTTATTATTAAAATAATAAAGTAAAATCAAATAAATAAATTAATTAAAGCACTAAATGTTACATTAATAATAAATATATTTTAAATATCACATGAAGCAAAAAATATGACAAAATTATTTACTTATTTATAAATTAAATCTGTCCGACTATTTTTTAACGCAAAATCATCGATTGCATCTTTTTAACAGTTTTGCTTGCATAGATAAGATCTTAGGGTTACATTTTCGATCCATATTAAGGCTAATTCGCTAAGTCAATGACCGCTTTTGCAGTTTCGGAAAAATGCTTCATTTTAGGCATGAAAAACTACTTTCTGCGGACGCACTAGTTACCAGTAATGTTGAAATGAGGCAAATAAACGGCGGTAAAAGTGCCCGAAAGAAAATCTCTCAAGAAGAGGCGTGAGGTCTATTTTACGAGATTGGAACATCAAAACTCCGGCATTTTCATTCTACAGAATTTAAAGCTTTGAAGATTTTTTGCAGAGCTTTGATAGCAAATTTATTTTGTTAGAGTAGAAATAATTAAAGTGAAATTCTTCGAACAACAATGCAAGAAATTTATTGTAAAGTGGAAAATAAAAAGTACCATAAACTAAAATTTCTTAATTGTCAATTGTCTCAACAAAAACGGAGCGAATCGCTTTTATCTACTGCTCTATTCACTCTACTTCACTTTACTTTACAAAACTAATTCATCTATTTTCATTAACACTAAAAACAGTTAATATAAACAATAATAACACCGAAAATATGATCAAGGAAGTTATTTACCTCACCGATCGTCATACATGCCATGGCCCATGGGCCGTCTTTGCCACATTCATGTGGTAGTAAATATTTCTTTGCGACGGTTTTCTTATATAGGTGGTTCTGGGTGGAAGCAATTACTACAACGCATCTCTTCTTCCTATGGAAGTCGAACTTGTACTCGCAGCGATCGGAAATTTTGCTCGTATTGGCCGGCGATCTAGTTCTCTCGACTGAAACCAATGAGAGGGAATGTGGAAGCAATTTAAGGCGATGCATCTCCCCTTCATATTGACGTAGAATTTGCACTCGTCGTGCGCGAAAATTTTGCTCGTATTGACCGGCGGTCTGGTATAAGCGTTTTTCAAATTGCATCTCACCGAGCTTTGGACACCGATTTTTTCCCAGCGAAAGGCTTTGGGACTTAGCCGTTCAGAAAAAGCGTAAGTGAACGTAATCAAACTTACAGTGTGGGATGAAAATAATGCACTCTTTTTTCTAGAATTTTTTTTTGTTGAAATATTGTTGTTATATATTCGTTCTGATTTGAATTTAATATTTCTAGAGTCCATGAAAGGCAAAATATAAGGGAAGCAATGCTTCCCTTGCATCAATGGATGCCACACCACTGAGAAGTAGTGCTGAAACCTGTATCAAACTGTACAGTTTGAAAAAGTTCTCAGCAGAGACCGAAACGTCACGAATGATAAAGCATAGCAGTGTCGAATCTGGCATTCTTCCTTGTCATCACTTAAAAACTGCTAAAGGGTTATGTGCCAAGTACTAGATTTTACTTAAAATTGTACTCATTGAATTAGAATGCAAGACCGTAACACTTGAGCTAAATATAATTTTTTTTTTTTTGGTTTTTTAATTATTTATTATTTGAATTTTGTATTTGTTTTGTAATAATCCCATAATTAGTAACAAAACATTACATTCGTTCTAAATTTTTAATAAATTCTTTGAGGATGTGTTAAAGTTTTGCTCGTCACTGTATTTCCACTTTCAACTCGAAAGCTTTAATTTTCTTGACTAAAACTCGAAAACATTTTGTATGAGTGGATTTTTCAAAATACATAAAAGCTTCTTGACGACGGAGTACTCCCAAATAAAATGCCACTTATTCATTTTTCCCGACAGCCAAGCGTAAAAACGAAAAAAAAATTAACTAGAAAAAATAATTTCAAGCTGTTTTACAACTTTTCCAAACAAATTTTTTTCTAGGGATACATCTCACTTTCTCCCACTCTTTTCTGATTAGATTTACTCAAGCTACGCACAGCCACCTGGGACCTAAAATTCACAAAAGTTCTCCCTATTACACGATATTATAAGCAGAAAAAAAAACCAGTATTCGTCAATACTCCTCGTTATTATTGCCCCTTCAGTTCACTAGACCAACCCCACCAAATGCACAATTTCCATAAATCCATCGATTTTCAATGAAAAGGTAGAAACTTTTGCTAGAATTTTTTATTTTATGAGAAAAGCATTCCCTCTTCGAACATATGGGAGCTATCGACTATAAAATTTAACATCTTGGGGATAAGAATGTTGATAATCAGTTTCAAAATCATTTAAGAACCTCCCACTGCTTCTACCACCTCTCATACAAACTTCATAATTTCAAAAAGACAAAGTGCAAATTTCCTTGAAAAGTAATTATACGATTCATATACATTAAATTCAGCACGAAACATTACGAAATTTAGAGTAAAATTTGGAAAAATACCCATACTCTATCTTCTTCCCGAGCCTTTCCATACAGATAAAAACTTCCCTCGGATACACTGTTTGTGCTTTACACATAACATAAAGCTCGTACAACAATGGTCTACCTTAAAAAAACAATCATCTTTCTATTCACTAACTACAAAAGTTACATAAAAGAACTCCACTTATTATATTTAAATTTTAAACAAACCATAAAACATGAATGAATAACAAAAAAATCTGTATAGGAAATTGCTTTTTTCTGCTAACTATCATAAAACAAATCCACAATAATTTATCGCCGATTAGATCAAATATTTTTTTTTGTGATCTAATGCCGGGTATATAACTCAATTAGGCGAAATCTATCATCTGTGTCACTATGTCAATTCAGCCACCGGCAAAACAAAAATTTGCCACACTAATCTGATTTAAAGATAGATGACACTTTACACGGCATTCTGCGGCTACCAGTCGCCGTGACATAATAGCTCCCCAAAATGCAATGGAAAGTTTTTTCTTCGTATTTTTCAGACCAAATTAATACATAATTACCTTTCACGATTTACATTATTACATAATGCGAAATAATCAAAATACAAATATAATAAAAGCCAAGGTGGCATTTCTCCAGCTCAAAATACTCCTGTCTGCGCCTTTGCTAATAATGTTGAACTGCATCAGGTTTTCTTGCACACCATTTTCATGACTTGATCTTAAGTCATCCAGTTACGGAGTTTTGACCAGTTTTGCAATGCGTATCTATTTTGTATTAGAAGAGAATTACATAAAACCAATGGAAAAGGTCGTTTGCCCTAAAATTTCCTTTGAATCGAAATAAAATTTCATATTTGTTGAGAAACGTGAAAAATAATAAAGTGAAAAAATCAAAATCTAATAAAAAGCCAAATTAACACTTATAATTTATTTTCAGTGTAATTTGAATGCAATTTAAACTCATCAATCATGTTTTTATTTTGTTTTGGAAGAAAATTAATGATTGTTTTCCTGCAAATAATTATTTTCGTTTTTTCGTTCAATGGAATCAAATTTGAAAGAAATTTTTAGAAAAAAAAACCACACACACCAGTAGGTAATGCAGCATTTAGACAAATTCAAACAACACTATGTAATAATTAGCAATTAAGACTCCATTTAATTTCCAAGCTGCCATTTTTCACGCAATTTCCTTGAATTAAAAAAAAGTGGAAATATCGTGCAAACTTAGATCGGAACTGCACTACAATGGACATACCGATGATGTCTCGTAAACTTGAATTGTTTTATAATAACGCTTATTCCACAATGAGAGAGAGAGAAATTAATTTGATGTGCAACTTAAACTGAGTAGCGTCATTATTTATAGGATAAACAAGTTTTACAAATTTCTGTACAACATTTCACCGCCATTCGCCATATCATTGATTTTCACCGGGTTCAGATAACTATCACCATTTCGAGCAAACAGAAAGCGTTTAAGGCGCAATCAAGACCTGCAGAATTATCACACATTGCACTAAACGAATCGAACTGAAATTAAACGGAAATGAATGTTAAGCTAGGCTCGAATGGTGTCAATAATTTAATATTATTGATCGTTTTTCGTTAAGGAAGTGATAATCTGGGTAATAATGATAATATAGAAAATTGCTTCAAGCTCTCTAGCTAAGTACATTGACACATTTTTTTCAGAAATTATGCGAATACGAACAGTATGGCGCGCACAATGTTAAGGTCAATTCACAGCATGATCGTTGCATTATGAAAATTGAGATCAATTCCGACATAAAAAGTCGACCTCGTTCGTATGCAGTAGATCTTGGCATTTTCGTGATTTATTCATAATAACATTGGATTCGAGTAAAATTGCAGTTTTACTAATTGTCTTTTGAAATTTGAAATAAATTAAAATTTACGGAAATTTTCTTTCGGATTAAGATTCGAATATTCATTTTTGCAATGTTAATTTCCTATGACAAATAACTGAGTAATTTTATTCTCAGATGAAATTAAGACGCGATGATTATGTAAATGCTTGAATGAACAAGTTATAACATTTTTTTTTATCAGATGTATGTAATCCAGCCTTCGAGGCTCGAACGAATAACGAAATTTGTGACTAATAGATGACGCAGTGCGCAACAGTAAGTAATACACAAGTCTCAACAAAATCCCTGAATAGCCCTTTTTAAGAAATGATAATCGAAATCTTTTCCATTTAGTTATTCATACATTACTATAGGTAAACAATACTAAATACTTTTTTTTATATAATTTTAATTATCAAATAGCTTATTATTTTGCGGCTGCCCAGGTAGCCAGCCCCCCCTCCCCCACCTCACTGAATTCAATTATGCGCTTTTATGCGGTCTCGAAAAAAACTAGAAAACATTTTTGCGCACCTTTTGTTTAGTAGGAATTAATTGTTTTAAGGTGGAGGAGGGGGGAAGGGGGAGGAGGGGGGAAGGGGGAGGAGGGGGAAGAGGGAGTATGTGGCATAAATCACGTAACGATCGTACATCACTACTTGATAGGATTTTGCATTGTTCGAGTGGGTATTTCTGTTTTACTGTTTCGAAACTTTCGAATTGTATGGGACATAGCGCAAAAATCGAATTTACAGAATTCTGAAAACACATAATAGCGCATAATTCCTATGTATTTGATTTTTCAATTTTATCATATTTTAGGGGTGGGTGGTTGCCGCCTACTCAGCACCCCTTCCACCTAAAAATAATTAATTCCTACTAAACGAATGGAGCGCAACACTTTTTTCATGGTTTTTGCGAAAATAAATAAATAGCGCATAATTCTGCAACTTTTTTGGTTATTTTCTCTGAAGTGGGGGCAGCTGAGAGGTCGTTATTATTTTTCTGGTACTTGTACTTTTTAGAACTCTTTCCAAGTGCTTTTCCATAAGGCGAAGTTGATCACCCTATTCGCTAGATATATCTGATCGCCAATTATTTTATCGCAACAATTTTACTTTATTATTCTTATAATAAAGTATTGTAATCAACACAGAAATAAAAATGATACCCAGAGATTTCGTTTTTCGCTTTTCATGACTAAATTAGCTTAAAAATGCAAAAAAACAAAAAAAAATCCGTCTGTCCGTATACGCCGTCCGCCGAAACCGTTAAAAAATAGAATGTTCATTTTTGGGTGAATTGTTGAGAAAGAGTCAAAATCTATTGCTAATATCTCCAGGAAGCTGAAAATCAGCATAGATTTAGTGGCAGTTGTGGGACAAGCTCCAAGAATAATTTAATTTTTTTTATTCATTGGGATCCGAAAAGGGGTTGCTAAAAACAAATTGTTGGCCGAATTTTTTTTTCAAATGTTTATATCTTTGGAACTAATTTCCCCGAAAAATTCTTATTTTAAGACAAATTAGGGGACACTATAATCAACTAAAAGGGAGGCCAATCATTGTAATGGGAAGCTATGTAAGTGAAACTTAAAACATATATTAAGCTATACTAGCGGAATATGAGAAAAATAAACAATTTGGTCATAATAGTAGTGGGGGAAATGGAGAGCTTTTCAAATATTGTACACTTTTCAAAATTTCAAACCGTTAAATCTCAAAATCCAATAAAGGTATTAAGTTGAAATTTAGTCAGATTGTAGAGCTCTATGATTTATAATTTGGAAACAAAAATTTAATTTGGGCGGTGTAATGGAAGGGAAGTTGTAGGTCAAATTATAGAAAAAAATTTGTAATTTTTTTAAGGTTCTAGTAAAAAATAAAAAGTTCTAATTTTCACGTGCATACATCCATTTAATATATGTACATAAAGAAAATAAACTGCCAACAAGTCAGGGGAAACTTTATTATTCTTGGGACAAGTTGCGGATGAGTGGAAAGCCAATATGCAGAATAGAGTGGTTAGGGAAGACTAAGTGAAAGGGTGTTCTTGGGCAGGGCTGTTGTCAATTTAACAATATTTCTTTCGTTTCTGCAAGTTTGGGTTTTTATGAGGGGAGGAGGAGGGGTAATAGTAAGGGTGGGTAGATGTTAATAGCTTTTTAATTGACTGCTTGAATAACGTCCATTATTCTCTGTATAGAATGTGTTTCATAGACGAAGTTGCATAAAATTTTCATAAAATTCGGAGTATTTTACCTTCACGAAACCGAACATTTGTATGGGAGGGGGTAGAGAAAATCATAAAATTTGATATGCAGTTTTATTTCGTTTCTCTTGTAAGGTGCTTGTACAAAACTTCAAGTTAGTAGCTTTTAGTTTGTTGGTTATTGGTTGATTTAATGAAATTGGTCGAAATCATAGTGAGGGGGGTACAAGGGCAAGCGCGATTTCAAAACTTTTAACGTAATTTCATTTCAACTATTTTTAAAAGTTTTTGTGCAAAATTTCAAATTGATAGCTTTTAATAGTTAGGTGATAATTGATTTCTTGAAAATTTATTTATTTATTTCTATTTATATCAAATAGATATATCCAAATGCAAAATTTCAACTTTGTATCTTTCACCAGAGTCTTAAAAAAATCACTCAAAATTTTCGACAGTTTTGCTTATCACCTCCCTCCCCTAACACCTCCCAACTTAAAATTTTTACCAAAACTAACCACTATGTAGTTCTACAATCTGACAAATTTTCGATTTGAAATCTGTACTCTTTTTTGAGATATAAGGAATTATAATTTTGAAAGTGCGCCATTTTTGAAATGCTTCCCATTTCCCCCCACTACTATTATTTAAACATGTTATATATTTTTTTTGTACTTTCCTAGTATAGCTCAATATATGTTTTAAGTTTCAATTACATAGCTTAAGAGATAGTTGAGATATTAATTTTTAAGTGTTTTTCTTTGCACCCCCCTGACCCTCCCCCTTACAATAATTAGCCACTCTCGCTGATTCCAATGGAACTATACGCCATCTTAATGGTCCTAAAATATGAATTTTTTACGATAAGTAATTTCGAAGATATAATCATTTGAAAAAACAATTCGGCCGACAATTTGTTTTTAACCCCCCCTTTTCGGACACCAAAGGATAAAAAAATTAAATTATTTTTAAAGATTGTCCCACAACCCTCTCTATATATTTACTGATTTTCAACTTCCTATCTGCATTCGTGGTGGAGATATTAACAAGTGTAGTTTTCGACTTTTTCCCTCCCCCCGCCTCCCCCTTCCACCTCACACCCCTAAAATTTAGAAAATAGAGCTGACTTATCCAATGAACAATCCACCCAAAAACGAACATTCTACCTTAAACGGTCTCGGAGATATGAGTCCATAAGTACGGCGTACGGCGGGACGGATTTTTTTTTTTGCATTTTTAGGCTAATTTAGTCATGAAACGCGAAAAAAAAATTTCAGGGTAGCAAATTTTTTTTCTTGTGTCGATCACAATACTTTATTATTAGAATAATAACGTAAAATAATAATTTGAACCAAAACTTTTATCTACCGAAGGAGGGCCCTAACCTACACGAAGGGTATCATGCGGAATAAAAAAACACAAAAACTAAAAATTTTTGCTTGAAAAGTTAAGCTATAAACGTCACATGAAAAAGTGCATAAAAGTTTAAAATGTTAGCTGGTCCTTCAAAACTTCTACCTTCTCCTGTCCAAAAGTACTTTTTCTACCATTTCCAAGAAATCACTTATCACCAAGCCACTAAAAGCTATCAACTTGAAATTTCGAACAAACACTTCTAAAAATATTTAAAACAAAGTTGCATCAATAGTTTTAAAATCCCTTTTGCCCTTTTACCCACTCCCATACAAAACTATGCACGAAAACAGAGAGTCTGTCCACTTTGAATTTTACTCTCCAGTGAGACCAATTTAATAGGATTACAGATATTGGGCTCTCGCATATTTCCATTTTCTTAATTTTTTATCATGAAAAAAATATTGAACGGATTTTGTTAAGACTTCTATTATCAAACCCACTTGTAAGCTAGAAATTTGGGCGCCAATGAACAATTGAAAATATATAAATATGTCTTATATTTTTTCGAATCAAAATCATAGCTGCCTGCAAGAACCGCAGGACTTAGCTGCTAAGTACAACGGATTGTTTATTCTATCATCATAAAAAAAAACGATTTTTATCTCAACAACTTATTAATAGTTGTTATGCTAACATAAATGGCGAACTGATGAAATATATCTAGCGCATAGGGTGATCAACTCCACCTGATGGGAAACCGCTTAAAGAATAACAGAGGTCGAAAAGAAAGAATAAGAAGAATTAAAGCGATAAAAGAGTGCAAGTACCAGAATAATAATATGCTATTTAATAATGAAAATTAAAAATAATTTCATCCGTTAGCTTTTGCGTGATTCGGGAAAAAAACAAACACGTCATGTTCCCAGTGCGATTTTGATCTCGAGAAGATGAATAAGAATTCTCATCTTTAAGCGCAAATAGTCTTGTAGTGAGTCGCAGGACCCAACTTTCTTGAAAACGATGGCGATGGCACATTCTCTTTTAGATGCATTAATGGCAACGAGTCATTGGAAGCCATTTACTCTATCAAATTTAACGCAATTTGTCCTGATAACATAAACCCGAAATTCTTAAAAATTCTTCTACAACATATTTTCAGTAATATTTTGCATATTTTCAATACACCCTTGATGACGAATACGTTTCGCGACAATTGGAAGCATGCTTCTGTACTACCCCTCGAGAAAAACCATCTCCTGCTGATGTTTCCAATTTTCGTCCTATTAGCATATTTGTCAAAAGCTCTTGAAAAGATAATGCACTTCAAATACAAAATTTCGCAGTCTGGTTTCCCCCTGGACAAAGTTGCTAAAGCTTTAATAAATATAACTGTAGATACATATTAGAACAGCAATGGATAGCAACAAAATAACATACATGGCCTTGTTGCTTTTAGCAGCGTTGATCATCCCTGGCTTATCAAAAAACTTTCATCTAGTTTTAAATGTTTACACAGCGCAACAAACTCCCTTGCGTTGTACGTAAATGTAAAACTAGATGAGTTAAATTGGGTGAAAATATCGCTTCTTCTTCGCACCTTTCTAGTGGCGTTCTTCAGGGCTCCATTCTAGGCCCTCTCTTATTCAGTTGATTTATTAATGATTTATCAGAAGTAATCGAAAACAGTAGTTATCATTTTTATGCCAATGACATACAGCTGCACACCAGTTGCGCTATAGGTTTGGTCGAAGATTCATATGATTTACAAGTAACTTTTACAAAATAATCTACCTTTAAATGTCGGCAAATCTCAACACATCATCTCTTACAACCATTCATAAAAACAAACCTTGTCAAATTTGCCTGTTATCGTGGGTCTCCTTTAAATTTGCTAACACGTGTACGTCACTTGGGTATCACGCTTGACTCTTCTATGAGCTCCTGTATCTACACTAAAGCTGTTCTTGGTCAAACTTGTGCGGCAGCACGCCAGCTCTGGCTATTCGCTAGTATTCTTTCTACTGATAAGCGATTGATTAAGACAGATTTAGTACCTATTTTCAGGGTTGTGCGAAGAGCTAACAACCCTTCCACAATAAGTAATGAAAAATGTTAAGGAACCTGAATGTCAGGAGGCCAAGGTCCGATTTGGGCTGTAGTGCCATTGTAGAAGAAGAAGAAGAAATTTGAATGGAAGTAAAAAAAAAACGGTCGCAGTTGTAAGCATTTAGAAAACTTAAAGCAATTATTCCATAATTATGAATAGAATTGGGGTAAGAAGTATTTAGAATTATTTGACATTCGCAGAACAACCGCATTTACGAATCCAAATCCAAATACCCTTTTTCGGTCAATATGTCAGAAAGGATTTATTGTCATATCACCGACGATACATAGATTTGTCTTTAAGCAAATGTGTTTAACTTTTTAAATAATTCATAACTTTAATTTTTTAAAACTTCTTTTTAATTTTAACATCTTTATGTCAATGAATTTTATATTCATCTGAAATAAATAAATATCGATATAATCTTGACTACAGTCAAAATACAGATACATCTGCATAACAAGTGGCATAATCAAGTACGACAAAATTTCTTTTTTAGTTTATCGCAAACTAAAATAGTTCTGTTGTCGTACAGATTACCACCAAACTTTTTGTGCAGAAAAACCCGTGTAACAAATGCTACCAATGAATATTTTCGATGGAAAATTTAAATATTTACTAATATCATGAAATCATGAACTTCTATTTGCCTTACATCTTTGATGAAAAATTGAGAACATTGGCTAAAAATTTTTATTTTTCATAGAACTCGTTTAAAATTGTAGAAAAAAAATTGAAACTAATTAATAAAGAATAAGGTGTATCAATCAAATTAATTGTGACTTATTGGAATGAGTGTTGGTCGACAATACAAAGGTCATGAGTTCTAATCCCGTCCGAGATATATTTTCACCATACTGCCTACCTAGGTATGTATATCTGAGCCACCTCATCTGCGAAAATGAAAACTCATAGATAAGTGTTGTGCGAAAACCTAACAACCAATCAGCAATAGCAAAAACATGTTATGGAACCTAAAAGTCATGAGCACAAGGCTCAAATAGGCTATAATGCCATTGAAAAAAAGATAGGAATCAAAGTGTAAACCTGTTTTAAGCTAGAACAAAAAAAGCGTATCTTCATTAGTAGAAGATTCCATCAACTTTCTAGATTCCACTCTCACTGTGCAGGAAATAATCTTGCGCTATTTTATTGCTAACATTTTTTTGCTATTCAAAAACTGAAGGCTTTAACTAATTTATGAGTATTACTTTAAATTATAAAATTAATCACCGACAAAAAATTTCCTGATTTTATTTAAACAAGCAAAGCTGACCTCTGATTTTGAATCATTACCGAAATGATCGATTTCTTGTTAATTATGTAAAACAGAAAAATCGCTGCACATCACTTCCATCTCTCATTAATTTTTGAAAGTTAAATTTATTATAAACTAATGCATTGTTGTTTTTTTTGTAATTTATTTCTATTCATGGCATTTAAACTGAATTAGCAGCGCAAGTGTATCATTGAAATGCATTGAATGAAAAGTGAAATCTAAAGCATTTAATTATAACGTTTTTAAAAGATGATTCACACAGAGTTCAAACTTTTGTAATTCATAGACTTATGCAATGATGTACATATATAGTGTAATGTTCTATCCGTCAGGCATCAAACGCTGACATCATAATCATCATGCATGACAAAGCTACTGACCATAAAATTTAGGTTTTCAATAAAAATTGTCAATATAAGTCCGTACATGGATAAATTATTTAATATAATAGGAAAAATTCATATAGGAGAGAGAAGAGTCGAGAAGGTTTTTAAACAAGGAAATTAATTTAGTTTTGAGTTCAATGTTCTAATCTACTACAAGACTACATTCCAAGCTTGTTATTCACAATTTTGAATCTGATTATAGAGCTGGACAAAAAACATAAAACTATACTTTGATCTCCTATGAATTCCGAATATGCATATTACGAACCATCGAAATATCAAAATTATCTATTTGGACTAATTTTCGATGCATAACTTATCCATTGCTAATTCTGCCGAAGATTAATTGTTGAAGATAAATTAACCACAGATTATTCTGGACGAATGGTTAATGAATCAAATACCCTAATCCAGATTATTGCCATATGTAGAACTCAGTTTAGGACAGAGTATAGAAAACTGTTCATAAAAATAAGGAATTAAGTAGGAAAACGAAAGAAAATGTAAGTGAAGTCCGTATCAAATAAATAAATAATACAAGACATATAAAATCCTGAAAAAACTAAATCCCTAAACACATAATATCTTAATATGTGTTCTACTTCTTCTACAGTGTCGCTATACCCCAAATCATGCCTTGGTATCCAGACCTTCAGGGTTAAACATCTAATTCCAATCTATAAAAACTTTCAATAACCTTTTCTACTAAACCCTCCCACTCTTACGTCTATAAATGAAGAATCGTCTTGAAGGAACTTACGACAAACGGTTTCAATGTTCTTTTGTCATGGGTTCTCTCACACTGCGGCATTAAAGGAAATTAAGTTGCAAATAAACTAGTCCGCGAAGGCTCATAGTTATCTTCCGCGCAACTCTTGAGCCCCAGTCCACTTAAAGAAGACTTTCTGGCATTATTGAGGCGAAGACTCTTGAATTCTTGGCCATCTCGATGAAACCGGGGTTACATAGTTCGATACTGCCACTGTATAGTCCCGAATGTATCTCTCCCAGTCTGGTTTAGAAAACTAACAGAAATCTTAAACCGTTCAGCAGTTACAATTACAAAGTTATCACGACTTATATCCAATCATATCGCTCTGAATAGTAATCTCAACCGTTTCGGAATAAAAGCGAGGACATCGACCACGTCCTCTGGTTATGTACCAGATACTCAAGAAGAACCGAGCTAATCACTTCACCAACCCAAAGTGGTTTCAGTTCTTCCCTATTTATACGTGACATCTTGGCAGTTTGCGTTTCACATATAATTGTCCAGCCCCTTCATGATATTGCATTAAAATAAATAAGATTAGTATCTAGTGTTAAAGTAAGGTAAGATAGTTTTGATCTTAATAGATTCAAATTTTTCCACGGCTCCAATATGACTGTAGTTTCTGATCATTCTCAAGCATAAAACATTGAACAAACTATAATGTATACCAAAAATTAATTCAGGAAAACATATCGAAATGGCCTAAGCAATACAAAATATTTTTGCCACTAACTTTCGACATCAGTTTCTAGATCTACCATTTTTAATTTTTACCTCATTCAACAATTCTACAGCTCAAATCAGGCCTGGCCTTCAGGTCCCTTAACATTTTCATTTCTTATTGGGGAAGGGTTCTTAGCCTTTTGCACAACCCTCCATCTACGAATTTTTCATTTTTGTAGATTGAGGTGATCCCACCAAGGTATACCTAAGCAGGCACTATGCTGCACTTATACGTCGATCAAGATTTGACCTTACGACCTTCGCATTGTAGACCAACACGCTATCCACTAGGTTACACCCGAACCTAGATTTTCACTTCATGCCGATCTCCAATGAGACCTTAAATATGTCTAATCAAATTTTGAAATATTCCGTTAAAATTTCGCAATTTTACCCGTCCTATGAGATCCATAATTATTTTATGTAAAATGCTTTTAAACTAATATAAAATTCATTCACTAAACTAAAACCACGAAATTCATTTAAATTCTTACTGGTATCACCTCATTTCTAGTTTCGCTATTTTCAGATCGATTACCTCGGATATTAAAATTTCTATAATTTTGTTTTTTCACTATTCAACAGTACCGTGAAATTCGACAACATAAGACTTATAATAATAAAATAATGAACAAACTTCCGACAATAAATACACTTCTCCCCTACTGAGTTTTATATTTAGAAAAATGGAAATATTGAACCTACCTGAAGATGAACTATAATCAAATGCTGTATTGTCTCATACTTCTTATGTCATAGGTAATGTTATGTTTGTTCTCACTTATGATTTTACAGATAACTTGTTTAGCTAGGCATAAGCTATTCCATATCATCCATTAGGACGCTATTTAAATGGGCACTGATGAACTACTATAGGACTGAGAGCCGTATAAATATTGAAACAAGTGGTCCGCATGTTGATGTTTCGATTTGAAAAAATGCAGAATACCTATTTGAATTGGTTAAAATGCGAGAAAGTGGGCCACGCGTTAATTGAACAGAAGAAAAATAAACGAATCTATATAATATTTAATATTGCGTTTAATTTCGTGACACTAATTCTAAAACGAGATTTAAAACTGACCATAAATGGATTTATTGCGCCATATTTTAGGAATAACTTTTTTCTATCTTAACATATTAGTATTGTAGAATTTTTTTTAAAGTTATTATTAAAGAGTTGTTATTATATTTAATAACAGGTCCCTTAATGCTTCCATAGAGTATTGCTATTTAAGAAATGAATGGATTTTAAAGTTTTTTAGTGTTCTAATGTATGTTTTGAGTACAGAGCCAACGGAGTTAGAGCTGAGCAACCTTAAAATTTTTATATAGTAGTAGGCAGTATAAAAGACACAAACAATAGAATTACTGAGAATCAAGGTAAGGAGTCCTATGCCACCTTTGAATTGAATTGTCACTGAAGACGAAGAAACCTTTTCAGTATCCTTTTGCAGCGCAATACTATCTTCTAAATAATTTCATATAGTCAGCATACAATAATATTAAAGATGATAAGCATTCAGTTATATCGTTGATGTAAATACTAAAAATCAAAGAACCTAAAATTGAACCTTACGGAACACCTGAAGTTTTAAATATATCACGCAAAATGGAGCCACTTAATGCAAATTTGAGTGTACGTTCCGCTAGATATGACTGAAACCACTGGAAGAAATTAACATGGAACCCGAAAGAAAACTATATGTTTAATATTAATCTATGAGATATTCTATCAAAGGTTTTGCGGAAGTCATTGTAAATAGTATTAACTTGAGTTTTATCCGTAGCTATCGCTACAAAATCTCTGAACACAGCTTGATTAATAATAGTTGATTTACCTGGCAAAAACGCATATTGCTAATCATTGATATGCGGAATAATTGCAGAAATTATATTCATATACCTAGTCGTGCCATAAGTTCTGTCACACGTATATGGGCAATTTTTGTATAAATGAAAAAGAGTTTTTGACAAAGGAAAATATATTTTATTTTGGCATACTAATGGAAGTAAAATAAGCAACAAATTATTCAAAGTGGCCGCCTTTAGCCTTAACACAGCTCTTTAATCTGTTGGGCCAGTCATCGATAGCAGTACGCACTGTTTCTAGCGGAAAATTAGCTACTGCTTCTGTCAAAGATCGCTTAAGGCTCTCGATATTTGGGTGTCGTCTCGTGCACACCATGGACTCTAACTTCGCCCACAGTTTGTAGTCCAGGGGATTCAAATCTGGGCTTCCAGAAGGCCATTCCGTCGCCCTTATAAACTGTGGAATATTGGTTTCCAACCACGCTTGTGTGGTTCGAGCTTTGTGGGCTGGCGCAGAATCTTGCTGGAAAACCCAATGTCGATTGTTGAATAGCGTAGAGTTCAGCGGCTTCACACATCTCTCCAGGATGTCCGTTTGATAATTTTTCGCTGCAGTTTTTACGCCTTTTTCGCAAAAATGAAGCTCGGTGACCCCTTCGTAGCTGACACCCCACCATACCATGACTGATGCTGGATGATGTCCTCGCTGTACCCTAGTGGAAACTTCTCGGGCTTCTGCGGAGCTGTGGGCATACACCTTATCATTTTGGCGGTTGAAATGTTCCTCCACCGTAAAAATTTTTTCATCGGTAAATAAAATTTCTCGATGTTTGTTGTTGCCGTACCGCCGAAGGAGCTCTTTCGATCTGGTGCTTCTAATTTGCTTCACCTGCTCAGTCAGCAAATGTCCCGTTGATCGTCGAAAGGCACTCATCCCGAGGTCAGATTTTATGATGCGAGACATACTTCGGGTGGAGATGTTCATCTCTCGAGCCATGATTCGTTGTTTACGAAGCGGATTTCGACGAATTCGACTCTCGACCGCTTTGATGGCAGCAGAAGAACGTACATCACGCGGACGTCCAGAACGAGGTCGATCTTTAATAGTCTGGATCGCGTTATATCTCTGGATCGCACGATACACAAATCTTTGCGTTATTTTTAACGGGCACAACAACTTGAAAATTTCACTCGCGGATTTTCCACACTTATGTAGTGCAATCACTGCAGTTCGGATTTCTATTACACCCCATTCCATCTTCACACGTTAACGAACACACTTTAAATGACCATCAACTGTCAACAACATTATGACGTTTATAAAACTGGCCGATATTGAAATGTCACTCATAAAATAAAGTTGTTGCCAATGTGAGAAATTATGTGACAGAACTTATGGCAGGACTAGGTATATTGCTTTCTCATTTGATCTTAAAGGTGTAAGACGAGTATAACAAAAATTTTGAGATTTTTAGGAAAAAATTTTTCTGATAAGGATTTATTGAATAAAATAAATTAAGGCTCGTATAAAAAATATTCGCGTAGTTTTGAAATAAGATATTTGGTATCCTATCAGGACCAGAATTCTTGTTTTAATCTAACTAATTTACTTCTTTACGAATGT
Organism: Chorisops tibialis; assembly: GCA_963669355.1. Taxonomy (NCBI): domain Eukaryota; kingdom Metazoa; phylum Arthropoda; class Insecta; order Diptera; family Stratiomyidae; genus Chorisops; species Chorisops tibialis. The sequence continues at coordinate 22,449,675 of OY770264.1, forward strand.
GCTACAGCCTAAATCCTCCCAGCGCTTCCGTGGCTTTCCGACCGGTACACTGACTCTCCCTTTTAGTGCGTTTGGGAATTCTTCGATCATCCGTCCACTCCACATGACCAAGCCATTGCAGATTCTTAAAGTTTATGAGTGTTGACACTTCTGGATTGCCGAAGATTATTTATTTATTTAGCCATTGAACAAAAATTTACATTTCAATTACACAATAGCAAGCGATAAGAAATATTACAAGAATTTCTTAAGTTTAGTTTTAAAGGCATTAAGAGAAATAGACAAAGATCCAAGTTGTAGTTTGTCATGATTTCGCTGAAGTCTTACTACAGGAGAGTGAAAATAAACGTCTAGTAAAGTGCGTGAAGGATAAAAAATATCGCCATTTCTTGTACTAACAACTTCCATTCTGAAATTAAGTTCGTCAATAAGATTAGTCCTTATAATACCATTTACAACCTTGTAAAGAAAGTACTCATCAAAGTAACTTCTGCGTATGTCTAAAGGATGGAGATGAAGTACCGAAAGCCTCGTAGAGTAGTTAGCATGCGGTATTTTAGAACGAAAGAACAGAGTTCGCGTAAACTTACGTTGAACTGATTCAATAGCAGGTGAGTGACACTTATGGTGAGGGCTCCAAACAACAGAGCAGTATTCTAGAATACTACGCACTAGAGAGATAAAATGCAGGACAGCAGTACTAGAACAAGCGAAAGTTGAAGAAATACGGAGGACGAAACCGGCAAGTCTATAGGCTTGATTAATAATATTTTGAAAATGTGTGGTGAAACTCAACTTCACATCAAAAGTCACACCGAGATCTTTTATAATCGTTACTTCCGAAAGTCTAGTGCCATCGATTAAATAAAGTAACTCGGGAGGTTCAGTTTTAAGTGAATATGACATTGAGGAGCATTTTTTAATGTTTAAGTCAAGGTCATTCGACAAACACCACTGATATAGTCGCTCAAGGTCCAATTGTAAAATATCACGATCACAGGGAGAATAATTCACTCGAAAGATTTTGAGGTCATCCGCATACAAGAGACAAGAAGAAGATAAAAACTGGGGTAGGTCATTTATAAAAAATAAGAATAATAGTGGACCGAGAATAGACCCCTGTGGAACACCAGACCACGCAGGAAATACATAAGACTCATGTCCCTTAAAAGTTACACGCATACTACGAGTAGATAAATAGGAAGAAATCCAGTCAAGTAAATTTCCAGAGACGCCATATATTCTAATTTTCCCAATTAGAATCTTGAGATTAACTGTGTCGAATGCCTTTGCAAAATCTGTGTAAGCAGTGTGAACAGACTGATGGAGTTCGAAAGATTTAGCAATAAAGTTTGTAAACTCGCACAAATTGGTAGTTGTAGATTTTCCTCTAACGAAACCATGTTGACAGGGCGAAATCAAATGACCAAGTTTGTCACACATTACATTGTGAACGAGCCGTTCAAAAATTTTGCTAAAGCTAGTAAGAATGGAAACAGGGCGATAATTCAAGACATCTTCGGGGTCACCTTTCGTGAAAAGATGGCACACAATTCACTATTGTATCGTATTCTCCAGATTGAGTCTTCCCTCATAGGTCCGAGGATTCTTCTAATGATGTTTCTTTCAAAAGCGTTTGATAATTTTTCGGATGCCTGAGTTAATGTCCACTTTTCGCTATCATTAAAATGTTTCGAAGAAAAATCAATTTCTTAAAATTACGAAATCTTATGAAATTTATATGGGAAGGGGTATAAGGAGTGAGAGGATATAGCCCGTTCACGAATTTAAAATTAATTTTTTGCTAAAAATTACAAACAACAAATTTCAGCACGATAGGTTTAAGCGCTCGAGAGTTATGTTGTAGACAGATGGACAAACAAACAGACGGACATACGGTCACTCGGAATCGAGATTTTTGAGCGACAACAAATATTTCTGTACCCTTGGCGGCTCTGTGCAAGCATTATTTCTTAGCGTTACAGACGGTAAGGCAAACACAATATACTCTCAAATTTCATCTAGAGTATAACAACGATTCCACAGCAAGACTGGAAAAATAAATTAGGGAAATCATGATAGAATTCGGAGTAGTTACAAGGAAATCTTCGGAAGATTGATTCTCCCAGATATAATATGTCCGGTTTTGAAGATAATTTTTATTGAAACAACGCAAGGTTATCATAAACATGCAGGATTAGATGAACTAAGAAACAGGTAGTTTTATACTTAAGTTCAAGCGACAACTATTGTTCCTTATGAATAGTTTCAAAATTAAATTTCTCTTACAGAATATCTCCTGTTTGATTTCTACAAGAACCATCATTCAAAATTTCTTCTACAATTTTCCTTCTCTCCTTAAAAGAATCCTGCCGTCTTTAATACAAAGACAAATTATTTTCTTAAATGCCTTAACCTTATTATATGTAAAGTAACCGATTGACGATCATATTTATTTCTTTCTCTTTTAGTGTACTATCTTGGAAACCTATGTCACAAAATTTTATTAAATGTAATTTTATAGGTTTTGATAATCGATCAAATTTATTTTTTATAATTAAAGTTAATGGGAGATCCGGTTGTGCCGACTTTTGAAGAAAGACTTTTGATACCTACAATATCTTCACTTGAAAGTGGAACAGTAGACAAAACTCCTTGAATTTTCCCAATAATCGAGATTCTCCGAAGGAGTTGCTGGAACATTGAATATGATGGATTGATTGTCCAACGCCTTTTTTCCGATGAAATTGATCCTACGTTCATGTATCCTTCAAGTACAACATAATACCAAATATTTTGAAAATTTTAGAAAGCCTAAAACAAACCCTGCATTCACAAAACTTATTGAATCGCCTATGAAAATGAAATGATTAGGAATGCGAAAATGTGGACTTTAATTGCTTGGGACTGCCTTCAAAACATAATCATCCTATGAATAAGAAACAAACTAACATTAATATGGGTCCCAGAACATATGGGGAATGAGGGAAATGAAGAGGCAGATCGCCTCGCAAAAATTGGCGCAGAAGCTAATTTTATTGGACCAGAGCCATTCTGTGGAAAACCAAAAGGAAACTTCAACCTTACACTTAGAGAGTGGATTGAACAAGAGTATAGAGTCTACTGGAATAGATTTTTAGATTTATCAATCTCAAAGAAATTTATCCTACCACAAAAAGCAAAGTGCCGGATTTTCTAAAATTCAGCAAGGGCGATATTAAAACTCTAATCGACCTATTGATGGGCATAATGGAGTAAACCACCACCTGAAATATATGGGCCTAGCTGAAAACGACATCTGCCGCCTCTGTCTCAAAGACTCAGAAACGATAGAGCATGTCCTTTGTTGCTACGAAGCAGTAGCAAGGAAAAGATTAAATCCTCTAGGAAAAGGTTTCCTTACAACTGATGAACATAGCTTCCTTAGACATACTTAGATTAGTCGAAGCTATCGAGTTATGGTAGGGTAAGGGGATAATAAACGCACAAAAAGGTCGCGATGCTCTCACATGTTTCCTAAATATAATGAAATGATAAATAATGTGGACTTTAAACTCAATGCGTTAAATTCCGAACATAATGTTAATTTTACAAAACTCTTAGACTTTTAAATTACATATTTTATAATAATAATATTTCTACACAAAGCTTCATTAACTCGACTACCCACTTATAAGGTCGGGGCAAACAAACAAATGAACTTAAGCTGCGTCCAACAGCAAATATGTAATAGAGCGTGCAGCGAGGCTGATCTATTGATGTTAGGATTATTAGAGAAAAAGAAGCCTTACTATAAAAAGGCGAACAACAGCTAATATTTATTATTTATTGATTATAGGGGATAGTGGAACGAGCCAAAATGAAGTGGATATTGGTAAACAAAAACTGTTTTCAACTTTCTTTTTGACAAATTTTCACTTTTTGGGAATCCTGCATGTTTATTTTTTAAATCGATGTTGAATTTATTTAATTTCATTTACATTTCTAAGCTGATAACTCGTTTATACATGTTCATATATACACATAAAATATTTATAATAAAATGAATTAATAAAATAAAATAATTAAGTAAAATAACAAAGTAATAACATAACAAAAGAACAAATTGCAGTTCGAAAAAAGAATTTTTTGGTGAATTTTTCTTGTACATATTGTTGGGACAATACCTCGAGTGAATATCCATAGAAAATAGTAAGAAGTTATTAATCGTCTCGAAAAGTCGAACTCCTCGCCAGAAATTCTTGTATATTTAGTTTTAGCGAAACCTAAAAAAAATTCATCCCAATTATTCTTTTTTTTTAAATTTAATAGCATGCGGTAAATTCAAACGTGGCATGGAGATTTCCAGGACATATTTCATGATAAAAATGCATCGCTCTTTTAAAAACAAAAGATTTTATCCTAGAACCTATGGAATTGTGTTCACAAGTGTCACAACTATCGGGGAAAAAAACTCAAATTTATAGCATCTTCATCCTTATGCGACTGAAATTATTTAACAATAGAAAAATGACGTTGATACGATTTAATACTCTGTTCGAATTAATAAATAAATGTTAATAACTGAATTACAGAAGTTTGTAATTAAAAGTGCAGTAGTTTTATTTCTTAATTAAAATCTCTAAACACCAAGTGCTTTTCACTGTAACAATTCATTTAAATGTTTTTTTTTAGAAATAAATAAACAATTTTCAAATACACCTCAGTGTTAATGCTGTTAAAATTTACAATTATATAACTTTTAAAAACTCCATAACCAGACAATTTTATGAATACCTCATTATTAAATCCGACTTCACCATAAAGAAGTGAAGTTATAGCAAATATTCCCAAATGAACGCAAAATTCAAATAAGGCAGCTTTATATTTTCAAACCACTGACAATAGATAATTAGATAACCATAAAATTAAAGTAATATTCTCCCTTCCTATAATAAAAAAAAATTAATTACTTACATAAACAAAAAAAATCACTAGACCAAAAGCAAATTGCTCCGTGAGCTTAAATCAAGTTTCTGGCTTAAGTCTTTCATTTTCAGATATATAATATGCATATGTACAAATTATTATCAAAGGTAGTTTTTAAATTAATTGCATTAATATTGCTACATATTGGTCAAGTTCTGTTAAATACTTAAATATAATAATAATAATAATTCTACAATAACCAAGTAATAAGAGAAATATTATAATTAAGTAGGGTACCCTCGTTATAATCTCGCATTTCTTACACTGGCATTGAGCTTATGCGGGATCGATAAATTCCATCTTAACTATCTTATTTAACTCTGTCGAAAAAATCTATTATAGTGTATAGCATTATAGGTACACACTTTACAATAATATTCATCTAAACATAAAGTAATAATATTAAAAACTGACTTTAATTAAAACCTATTTCTCATAATCGATACCAAAAACAAAAATTAAATTTTTTCCGAAAATTATTTAAAAAAATTTTAACAGTTCAGAAAATTAACTTGAAAAGAAAAGCAACCAGTCTACTAAACTAGAACTAATTTGGTGTTTCTGAACTAGAAAACGCAATTAATTCTATCTGTAGCCTCATTTCTGCACAGTGATGGAATAAAAGATGACATCCAAGAATATTCCCCATGGAACACTTAAATTATAGCTTTACAGTTCAGCTAATTAAATCTTCGCGAACTCTATACAATGAAAAAGAATTTTGTACATATGTGGGAGGTTTGCTTGGATTTCAATTATGAACAACTACCTTCTCATTCAAATACCAACTACGCACTAGTACACTACTCGAAATAATTGTTTTCGCAATTAAAGACGAACCAGTTATGTTTTATTAAACATTATTCTCAACTATTTTTTGCAGTTTAAAGAATGTGCACTTTTCCCAAGACCTTTACAAAGCAAGGAGTATATATATCATATTATAAAAACAATTAATTAATCCTAAAGAAAAGAAGCAAACGATAAAAAGTTCAGCTCTTTAATGTCATGTTTATGATTTTAATGTGAAATGAATTTGACCTTTGACGAATAGTTAGGTACATATGTGCGTAGCAATGGCCTTAATTAAATTGACAAAAAAAAAACACAAATTGACCTCGGTAAGTGATTTTCTACTTTTTCTAATTTAATATATAAATTACTGAAGAAAGAGTTTTTTTTTTCTTTTATCTCAATTATACGCATTGCAAATACAAACAATCTTCTTTTGATGAATTAATCAAAGCGTCCTTGAATCTTTTAATAGTGATCTTGATCGTAAAGTGACTTCAAATTTATGTTAAAAATTGTGAAAAAAGTCAAGGATAAATTTATTTAGTTAGTTATTTTTTTTATACATTAGAAATATAGGGCAATGTACTCTTAATGTGATTGAATTAATTGAAAAATAGCTTGAGATTAGAAAATTTTTAGAAAAAAAGGCGGAGTAGGCATAATTGTTCTGCAGGCTTCATTTGATTTAAACGTTGAACTTGAACAGTCATTACAAATTATTTAATATATTTTTAACAATTAACTTTCAATTAATGGACAAGAATTATGAAATACACTTTCTTGTTGAGACTTTCTATTTGGGAATGGTACAGAAGGCAATGGGAGTAGACGAGGCTCAACCCTGAGCATAGATCTTAAGTTTTTGAAATGGCTTGTTTATTTCTCTGGCAGCCGTATCTGTGGCTTCAGATTTCTAACCGACTTATCCGGGTATACCAACATGTAGCTCAGTGAAAAATGCGGCTACTTTGTATATAAGAATCTCCAGGTTCAATTCGAATTCTTCCACATTGGCACTACAGTCAAATCGGGCCTTGACTTCTTGACCTTTACGTTCCTTAACATTTTTATACTCAAGATGGGATCTGAGAGTATTATAAGTTTGCTCTAAGGTTTGTAATGCCAAAAAATAATGCTCGCACAGAGTTGCCAAAGGCACAGATATATTTGTTATCACTCAGAAATCTCAAAATTGGATGTCCATTCGCTCTCTAACTCGAGAACACGTCCAGCTAGAAAGCTCAAATTTTGTACACGTCGTTTTTGACGAAGTAAGGTCGAGTTCGTGAACGGGCCAAATCCTCCCATACAAAATGACTCATTTTCAATCATTTAAAATAATCAAATTTTCTTGGAAACTATTATCAGAGATAAGTGAAGACATAAAAAAGTTTCACTCAGTAAAAGAAAATTGTCATATGAAGAAAAAGTGGGTTTATTAAGAATTTTTTAAACGAATCGATAACATATCTAAATAATGTTTCAGTTAAAACAAAGAATAATATATATTGCATAAAAGGTTTTACCCAAACAATTAAACCTAAAAAATAAAAAAACAAAAACGCACAATTCAAGTATCCCTTTTCTTATATTCGACCTGGTCATAACCAGTTCATTATCAATTTCTGCCACACTACGTCATCATTCGCCTTGAACTTTGTTTTGAACTTTGTATTGAATTCGCCTGGATGCGAGACTATCCGGCGAGCTTTTCCTTCATATGACAATTTTCTTGTACTGAGTGAGACATCTTTATATCTTCACTTATCTCTGCTATTATTATTTGAATCCCCGCCACTCCTTCCACATCTCCCATACAAACCGCACTTTTTCATAAAACACTCTAAACCGATTTTCTCAGTATGTATAACATAGATCGAGCTCAAATTTTGTACTAAGTACTTAATGAGCATTATCATCAAGATCAAAAAAACTAACTGATTAGCTATACTGTTTCTACCCCCTCCCATGCAATATAACACAATTTCTCAACTTAAAAAAAAATGGAATTTCTTTAGAGTATGAATGTTACTAGTCCGAAATTCAAGAGATGGCAATTTAATAATACTCGTAGCTATTTCTAAAAAAAAATCACTAAAACCACCCGCTCCTTCTACCACCTCCCATACAAACTGCACAATTTCACTAAATGTAATACTCGAGTTTTCTCAGTATCTATTAAATTTTTTGAGCTTACATTTTCTATTTTTTATAAGTACTATAGCATGATAGAAAAAAATCAGTTCAATGCTATCACCCCTTCTGCCACTCCCCATACAAAATTTCTGGGGATCACAAAAATTTCTATTTCATCTAGAGTATTGTAAGATTGGGCTCTAGGTGCAATCATAGCCCTGTTTTTTTTTATTATTAATTATGAAAGGGTTTGGAATTTCATAATTTTTATAAATTCAGGTAACAAAGGTATATCCAAGCAGTGTGTGTGTGTGTGCTGGAATCATACGCCGACTGAGATTTGAAATAACGACATTTGCACTCTAGACCCTCTAAGCTACACGCTGTGCATCCAATGCATTAAAGGGTGAACCCCTAAATTAAGTTCCATACTATAAAAAAATTATAACAGATATAATTCAAAGATACAGAAACAAACTGGATATTATGGGAAAGCCCTTGAGGAGCTCATATTCGTCGCAGTTACAAAATATTTTTCTACAATTTTAAACTAAATACTTTTAAATTTACAGTAATTAATTTACTGTCTTTGTATCAAAGGCAACAAATTATCAGGAAACAAATTATATTTTCGTAGATTGCTCATCAAAACTTTTGCAATAACTTCAAGTTTGTGTCTGTACTTTCAAATTAGTTTTTCGTAAAACTACGCAGGACGCGATTGCTACTGGTTTGGAGACCAATTTTTGTTGTAGAATATACTTAAATTGTGCATCATATCACTGTCGATTTCCATTGCATTTTTTGTTCTCAAGCTCGGTAGAACAGATATTTTTATGACCTAGACTCGGAGTCCAACAACAATAATGCAATTTGCGACTGTATCTCGCTCTCGGCAAAGGACGACAACTAGATCATTTTTGGCTCCATTCTTAGAACTAACGAACATAATAGTGTTTCCACTCGGCGTTTGTTCATCTCCTTATTCAGTCCTCTTGACATGGCTCAAGCAAATGATTTGGCGTTCTATTTCACGATTTATCAATGAATGGAAGTGTATGGACTGAGGTATTCCGCTTCTTCCCTGTAACTCAATGTTCGAATGTTTCAGAAGGCAATCAAATAACATTTTCGAATGCGAAAGCTTGCTGCAGTAGAATCTGTCCGTATCCCGGGTACTGTATCCTCTCTCGCACAATTTAGTATTCTAAGAACATAGTTAATAATTCCGTGACCTAGTGAGTGTCCATGTGCTATTTTTAGGGCAAGCAATACTGGCTGTGGATGAAATTTACTACCGCTAACCCTTATAGGGATAAATTTGCCTTTAACAACAAGCAGGCTTTGTGTTGAATAATTCTATCCCCATTTCCACGCGAAATATACATGTTGTTAGGCGATGATGTTGTTTAGGGGCGACATATCATAAATGATTATGTATCGAAGGACATTATCAACAAAAAATTAAAAACTTAACTTAACTTTGATAAGCAATAGGTTTAATAGTGGGAGGGTGTTCTCGGAAAGATAACCACATTGCACTGGGACTATATAATTGGGTCTATTATACTCCCCCTATTTTTCTAACTATCTATGACATAGATATTACCCCACTTGGTAAGGCTTGCAAAATGAAACAGGCTCGCATTTTTGACGATTTTTAGGACGTCTTATTCTGAGAAGAATCTAGAGCCTATAGAGAGGAGATGACTGTTTGAGATTTGCGGACTATGACAAAGATAATGTTCGGTAGATTCTTCGTCTTCCTCGCATTCCGAAGACTGTATTCATGAAGCTTAAGCAAGCAATGACCGGTGATCAGGCCGAGAATATTTCGGATGCTCTAGCGACTTCGTTGTAACAGCTGAGCTGAGATGTTTTTATTCGGTTCTTCCCAAAAGGATTTGCTCATTTTACAGCTTTCCAGCTTCCGCCATCCCGTCGAGAAAGAGTCGAAGATATTTTGTTTGAAGCTAGTCTTCAGCACTGTTGGTGCAACATTGAATGACTTCCTTATGAAGTAAATGCTTGCAGATACTTGCTTGTTTGCTGCGTCCTTTCCTAACAGGTTGTTATGACGTGGTATCCAATTTAAAAATACTTCGCTTATAGCCGCTAAGCGGTTTAGATTGTGCCTAAAAATGGACATTACTTTGGTCGTGGTCGTGTATGATTGGAGCGGCAGTGCAACCCAGCTGTCCAAAAATAATTAAAAGAATATTTGTGCAGTCGTCAGTGGCTAATCCTACCTGCACCTTGCACAGTTACACCAGGCGGCATACTTGAAGGGGTGCACGTCGTCAAAAGGCCGAAATGTTAAAACTTGCGTAAAGAAATTGAGGACTCAATTCCGCTAACAGATAATGGGCTTTCTCTGGATCTCACAGCATGATTAGCGGCAAGTAAACAGTGGAGGACAGAATTTGGTCCAGGGCAAACACCAATCTTCAAAAGCCATAATGAAAGGGACGAAAAAAGAAGCCGGAAAGAGTTCAATTTGCCAACCGATACAGTCGTTAGCCCCACGTTGGTGCCACAGATAGTTGGGTTCCTTCGAACGTAACAGCAAGGTGAGGCTTTGGGAAGTAAGTTCTGTTCCCGGTCCCGCCATCACTCATTACCAAAAAAAGTTGCTACATTGCGAATATACCGGTAAGCTATGTGAACCCCTACAGTCTTCCTTTTCGATGATGGTGTCTTCCCCGGGAACTATTAGGTTGTTGCAGATGAAATAGCGACTTTCGCGATGAAATAAAGTTAGTTGCGATTTTCATGTCTCAAACTGCCGCCAGGTGGCTCTGGTAGTAATGAATACTGAAGTCTAAATACTCCAAAAACATAGAATCGAGTCAAAAACGGATACTTTTTCTTTACAAGTTTAAACTTGGCCACAACGCAAGGGAGGCAACCACAAACATTAACAGGTCATTTGGAGCTGATGCAGTAAGCGAATGAACCACACAGCGATGGTTCGAAAAATTCCGATCAGTACATATGGCCCTTCAAAGTGAGCCACGTGGTCACCCAGGACCATCGATAGATAACGACGAGCTGCGTTTACTAGTGGAGTCTGACTCACGCCAAACTCTAAGGAACATTGCAGAAAAATAATCGACAGTTTCCGGGCACTTGCAACAGCTTGGAAAAGTCAAAAAGCTTAGTAAGTGGGTTCCGCATGAGCTTACTGAGCAAAATATGACCTCATGTATCAAGAATAACGGTCAAAAAATTAAACGAGTTACAGTATGAGACTCTTCCCCATCCACCATATTCACCAGACCTCTCGCCAACCGATTACCACTTTTTTAAACATTTAGATCATTTTTTGGCGGAGAAATAATTTAGCAATGAAGCAGCCATCAAAAATGCCTTCGAGGAATTTCTTCAGTTTAGAAAGTCGGACTTCTACAAAACTGGCATAAATGCACTTGTATCTCGTTAGGAGAACTGTATTGCATCTGCTGGTAGCAATTTTGATTAATAAAATTAAGTTTTATAAGAGTTAAAGTTGTTTGAAATTTCACTAGCAAAGTCGCCATTTCATCTGCAACAACCTAATAGATCCTCCCCTATACCCAAATCCTTAAAACTAACTTTCCGTACAATGTCGCACCTGATGTTAGCTCACAATTTCAAAACAATTTTGTGAGTTTGTCGTAATCAAAAAATTCCAAAATTTCTCAAAACATTTTTGGTATAAGAAACAACCTCTTACTGTTTGGTTGTACTTCCATTAAATTTCAGTTTTCTTTTTATCGCAGACACTTGTAGTTAATATGTCTAGGAAGACAGTCAAATTTTTTTCGCTAATTATAACTCAATAAAATGTTTGTCGAAAACTTTCTGACAAAAAATGTCACACATTTAAACTCTTTTGTAACACAATTTGGCAATAAATTAAAATTTGTGTGTGGCTTATCTGTCGGATTTTTGTAACATTTATTGTGGGCGTTCAATATTAATGACGAGATCTGCGTAGGATAAAAATGCATCAAATACACTACAGCAATAAGAACTTTGTTGTTTTGACTCTCTTTCTAGTAATTAAATGAGGTCAATCTTTGAATGCAAACCGTGCATGAGATCCTATCGACGTGCAGTTGTAGCAAACAGAGGTGAAAATTTTGAGGCGCGAGTAACAATGAAAGCAAAAGTTTCTCTAAATGGGCTCTTGGCTATCAATAAAATAAGCCGGGCGGCAAATTAACTTAAACTTCCGCGTATTCGCGTATTCTGGATGATGGAAAGAAGTGTGGATGTCGAGATAGTGGGAGTAGATAGATCCCTGCAGAAAAGAATCGAAAGTTTGAATCAATTAAAAACGATTTACAGATATGGCGATCTTGATTTTTTTTTATTACACAAATTATTTCTCACTTTTTTTAAAATTCATTTCATGTTTTTTGTTAAGGTTTTGTTTTATAAAACTAAAATTAAGACTTTCAAATAAATTTCCGAAATTTTTCCTTGATATTTTACTTCAAAAAAATTATAATTTAACATTATCGACAACTAATGTCACGGAAATTTAGTCAACTATTTAAATTATTGAATAATTTCAAATGTCATGCTTAATGTTTCTAAATAATTCATGAAAATATTTGTCTTTTAGTGATATTAGTAATACTTAATTAAGAAATAAACCATAAAATAAGAAAACATCATGAAAAATTTATTATTCCTGTTTATGGTATATAGATGAGTTTAGATAGCAACTGGCAGTGGCACAAATGTACATTTTATTTTTTATAGCGATTTCGGAGCTCGTTAGTAATTAACCGCAAAAATTAGGTTTTAGCTTAAAAATGTTAATACCACATATGCAGAGTTCAATTAAATACGTAGGAAGTCGATTATAAAAAAACTCTTCTACAATGGCACTACAGCCGTAATCGGGGCATGGCCTCTTGACCTTCAGGTGGAATGATTGTTAGACCTTTGCATAACCCTCTACTTACGAATTTTTCATTTTTTGTAGATTAAGATGACCAAGTTATACTCAAGGAGGCAGATTGCTGGAATTATGCATCGAGCGAACTCACTTTTTCAATATTTATTGTGGAAGGGTTGTTAGACCTTAGCGTAACCCCCTATCTACGAATTTTTCATTTTCGTAGATTGTGTGCTGGAATTATACGTAGACCAACACGCTATCCGCTAGGCTACACCCTGGCTCGCTAAGGATCTTACTACTTCATATTCCAAGCGTAATTCCGGCGAATGTGATAAGTTGCTTCATAATAGAAATTCAGTTTAAATTTTAACCAAATCTTCTACCCGCCATCTCATTCAGCTGTCACAAAATTTATAGAAATAATTTTATTTTGTCTCAAAAAAGCAACAAAATTTTTGTTTCTTCCTGGTTTTCTATCAACATCTTTTATTCCCACATAAGTTTATCTCAGCAGTTTTACGTAATAGCACAGTTTGTTGAAAAGTTTTACTTTAGTTTTGAATTTCTTTCACCTAATCGTTATTATCGCATTGCATAAAAGTAAATTTGAAATTACGAAATAATATAATTATTAAAAATTAGCTAGACTACATCTCTATACCTTTATAGTCAGCTTTATTGGACACATTTTCTTCATAAATCAACAATACAAATCACGTTTGCTTACCCAAAATTTAGAAATAGGTACCCATAAAAGTTAAAATGAAAGAGAAAAAAAATTAACTTTAACAATACCATAAAGACTATCTGTACACAAGTCCGAATTTAGTCATAGAAAATTATTGCCATAACATTACTTAAGACGTGAAATGTATTAACTCAAGATAACTGCAATTCTGAAGCAGCATAAACGAAGATAATCCACAAGTACACATCCGGAATTTAAAAATAAAATCATAGATGTTCATTGTACTGTAACGTGGAAGTCGTAAAGATTGAAAGAAAATAAACTTAAATGAACCGAAAACTGTCTACGTTTGATAAATGACATTTTATTAAAAGAAATAAAACATTTTAAATTTATTTTTTATGTGCGAGCAATTTCCCTCATTTCTTTTGATTCAAGCTCGATTTAAACTAAATTTCACCGAATTCGTGATTATTAGCTAACCGCTTGAATTTAATAATAGTTCTGATAGTGAAGTTTTTGTAATTAGAGCGTGGTTTTGAACTGAGTTTATTAAACCAAAAATCTGACGAATTGGTTAAAAAAAAACCCCATAATTAATTAAATAATTTCAAATTAGTCAAATTTTAAGAAAGTTCTGTTTTATCTTATAGATATTGCGAAAAATACTGCCTAATTTGTCTACAACATCTAGATAGTACCATTGTTAAAGACAATGGCAGAGAGAGGCGTTAATTTTTATATGCACTTATAATGAAAAGAAACGTTTCTTGAAGGTAGTTCCCTCTTGACTTATTTCAATATTCATTGAGGAAAGTTTGCACTACAGTCACTTTTCTGCAGATTTGAGCAAAACCGTTGAAAATATACGAAAACATTAGTGCAAATTTCATAGATTGCTATCATTTGTACACTTTCCAAAATTGTACACTTGAGTGTGGAGTAAAATTACTTTTATTTTAACATAAGCTAAAAGCTTTCGTATAATTACAAGTATTAATAAACTAAAGCAATAATTTTACTAGTTTACCATGAGAAAATCGCGGTATTAAAATTAATTCATTCTTACAAGAATTTCGGTCATGGCTGACTATTTTCAGGCTTGTCATGCAACTTTATTTCAAATTCTTATAGTTCGATCTATTGGTTACGACTGGCTATGTATCATGGCCGTAACTGGGTTAATAGAATAGAGAATTTTATTTTATTTTTTTCTAGTGAAAGGGTATAAATCTATACACATGAGAAATAAATTGTTTTATTAAGATTTCAAGTATCTTTTGAATTGCATGCTTAACCTGAATTCAGTCGAATCAGTAGACCATACAAATAGAATCTAGAGAAGTAATGGTTGATTATCAAAACAAGCAATTAGAATTAATAGAAAAATTTCATAATGAGGATTAGGGGTAATTGAATTTTATTGAAAATAAAATCAAATATCGTTAGATTTTGGTAATTACTTACGGTTATGTATGTCGTTAAGAATAAACCCAGTTCTTTTCTATTGGTAATGGTTATGAGATAATCGAAATCCGATGCCGACATAATTACGAAAACGCATGATTTTGATACCGGATACCTTTAAGATAGAGATCTAACACATTCGATTATTTTTTTTAGAGATTTTTTGCTAATGAGCTTAAAAATGTTTAGCAGATAATTGGGTTTAATTGGTTGAAAGTTCAGTTTTAGTTTAGCTTATTTTATTTATTTATTATGTAATTAAGATACAAGAACCTTTTGTTTGCAAAATAACAGCATATTAAGCCATTCAAGTTTAGTGGCACATTTCAGATTAATTCTACATTAATAACAGCTAATAAAAAAGAAAAGCTAGAATGTAGCTTAGTGGGCAGCATGTTGTTCTTACAATGCGAAGGTCGGGAGTTCAAATATTGGTCGACGTAGTATATAATACCAGAACACTGCCTTCTTGAATTTACCTTGTTTACTTCAATCTACGGAAATGAAAAAATCATAGAAAGAGGGTTGAGCGAAGGGCTAAAAACCCTTCCACAATAAGTAATGAAAAAAAATCTTACTTGAAGGTCAACCTGATTTCAGCTGTTGTGCCATTGTAGAAGAATAAAAAGAAGAATAAAGAAAAAACATTTTTTTAAGGCATCAAGTTGGGGTCACCCTTTAATACTGTAGCGTATAGTTCAGTCGGCTTAGGAAGGGATGAAACAAAATGAAAATAAACAATATAAACAGTTAATTTAATAAGGACGGACAGGATAAAAGAAATTGGTGGAAGTTGCTTTTAAATTGCATGATGTTATAATAACTGGGAAAAGCGGCCGCGGGTAGTGCATTCCACATTTTGGTTGTTCGAGGTAGAAACGACTGCCTATATTTCACTGTACTTTATTTGGGTGGCTCAACCGTATGCTCATGAGCGCGTTCAGTATTACGAGTATTACGCGTGAATTTACCTATATATAAAGGAGGAATAAGACGACTAATTTCAAGACTACAGCAGCCAATGAAATATCTGTAGTAGATGGTGAGTACTCCGACATTTCTACGATGTTCAAGGGGATCTTAAGATGCCGTTATAGTATCATCTTCAATAAGTCGAAACGCAAATCGCCGAATTCGATCCAGTACCTTCAGATGAGTTTTCGGTGCCGCAGCACCCAAAACGAATTGTATTTCAATTGTAATTGAATGCGAATTGTACTTGAGTCGGGCTTGTAGATGGTTGCAAGATCAGGTGGCTTAAAATATTTCTTGCACCTTCGGAGAAAGGCTAACCACTTGGAGGCATCTGAAGCTACATTGTGGATGTGCTGGCTCCAGTCAAGGTTTATATTAATGTGCGTACCCAGAAGGTAGAAATTCTCCACCATCAAAGATAAGGTCAGGCACGACATGTCGTATTTAAAAGATGATAGCCTTGTGTTTTAGTGGCATTAAGCTCTACTCGATTCGCCCTCCCCATTGCAGGATTGTGTTGAGGTCATAATTTAATAAATTAAATAGTGAAAATTGAATTAGAAAAGAAAAGAAAATTAAGAAGAAAAGCCTGGATTTCTCCCAAGTTTACACTGAGCTTCCTGCAAAAATCACTAACCCTCCTACATTACGGATTTCGACTGGTAGTTGATTCCACTGTTGAATGACATAAACGTAGAACTACTTCTTTGAAACTACAGATAAGAACTTGGGTGTTATTGGCTTCTAAGTCCTGGAAGACCTCGCAAACGTAGTTCGTTGAAAAGGATACTCAGGCCTTTTAGAATGAATTATATTAAATGGAAATATAAAGCAGCGATATAAAATATAGCGTTCTAGAGAGCAACCAAATACATTATCAGCATAAGGAAAAACATGGTCAAATCGTCGCAAACTACAGATATAACGAACAGTAGAGTTAAACGTTACATTCAGCCGATTCCTGCATATAGAATCAGGCATACAAAAAATCGTATGCCCATATATCAAAATTGGTGACTTATTACTAAAGTTTTTACCAGCAGAAGTTTGACATCTACTGTGTTAAATAAGGTTTGAAGAATCTCATAAATGTTTCCTATATTGGATAAAATATGATCGTTCCACGTTAGGGTGCTTTTAAAAAAAACCAAGATTCTTCCTTCTTACCACATATTCGATAATAAAGTTATTGAGGACAACAGCCCTGAAATATGACAAATCAAGCTGAGTTTTGTATGTTACGATACTCTTGGTTTTTGAGGAAAGGTCCTCCGAAGAATTTTGGGACCTGTGAAGGAAGGAACGGAATGGCGAATAAGATACAACTATGAGTTGTATCAACTCTACGACGAGCCAGAAGCTTCAACTTTCATCACGCTACGTAAACTGCAGTGGGCTGGCCATGTAGAGCGAATGGAAGACAGAAGAATCCCCAAACGTGGTCTTAAAGGCAAAGCGAGTGGTAACCGGCCAGTAGGTAAGCCACGCAAGCGATGGGAAGACTCGGTTGATGAAGACAGCAAAGCCATCTTAAAAAACATAAAAGAATTATGATTGGGCGTAAAGCCCAATCATATGATACTCTAGATGAAATGAGAAAGAGTTCAATGTACCGGAAAATATGTCACCTCCAATTCTTTTAAATAATTAATAGTGCCTTTTGTATGGGACGTGGTAGAAGAAGAGGGGAAGGTTTGTAATTTTTGGATATGACACCTAATGTGGTATGTAAAATATTTCGTGCTGAATTTAAGGTTTCTAGCTTTCATTATTTTCAATTGGACATAGTTTTCCTGAAATTGAGGCATTTGTATGGGAGGTGGCAAAGAAAGTGGAGCGTTTAAGATGATTTTGAAACTGCTTATAATCACCTTTATCACTACGCAAATTCGCTAGTTCTAATATATTCGAAGGAGAAATGCTTTTTTTGAATTTATAATACAGATATTTGTATGGGAGGAGGTAGAAGGAGTGAAGAGGAGCTGATAATTTTTTTTAGCATTTATTGCAATTATTAAAAAACAAATTCTGGCAAAATTTGAAGTTTATACTTTTTCTAGTTTTAGTGGAAATCGATATAATGCACTGAATAGAAATTGTACATTTGTATAGGAGGGGGTAGAAGGAGTGTACGGATCAAAACACATTTTTTTTCCGTTATTGATATTTCTATTTGTATACTTTGTGCAAAATATTAAGTAGATAGCTTTAATAGTTTCGAAGAAAAAAAATTTATTTTAAATTTCAAAATTTCGTGAAATTTGTATGGGAGGGGGTAGAAGGAGTGAGGTGAAGTTGATAATTTTTTCAATTCTGATTGGAATTATAATAAAATTAATTCTGGCAAAAATTTGTTTTTATAACTTTGCTAGTTTCAATGAAAATCGAAAAACTGCATTTTTCAAAACTTTGCATTTGTATGGGAGGGGGTAGAAGGAGTGACGGGATCGGATTAATATTCTGTCATATTAATGACATTTATATCATAATACTTTGGTTCAAATTTCAAATTGATAGCTTAAACAGTTTCAAAGAAAAATCAATTTCTGAAAATTTCAGAATTTCGTGAAATTTGTATGGGAGGGGGTAGAAGGAGTGAGGGGATGTGGCCCGTTCACGAACTTAAAGTTTCTTTTTTGCTAAAAATGACACACAACAAATTTCAGCACGATAGCTCAAAGCGTTCGAGAGTTATGCTGTAGACAGATGGACAGACGGACAGACAGCAACTCGGAATCGAAGTTTTTGAGCGACAACAAATATTTCTGTACCCTTGGCGGCTCTGTGCGAGCATTATTTCTTAGCGTTACAAACGGTAAGGCAAACACAATATACTCTCAGATTTCATCTAGAGTATAATTAGCAGCTGGAGGACGCGGTCTTTGGATCGAGACAATTGGAGGCGACGACTTTAGGAGGCCAAGGCCCGATTTCGGCTGTCGCGCCATTGATGATGATGGTTGGTTTTTGAGGAGTTGAGTTATAGAGAACTTATTTGTGTCGAATTACTAAATCTTCGTTCGTACGACTGGTTGCACCATCAACCAACTCGAGCGAATAAATAAGCTGAATTTGCACATCATCGTGTACATGTTGATATCGCAGTGTTTTATAATGAATGGAGGATCGTTAATATATGTAAATAACGAAAAACAAAGGACCAACAATATTTCCCTGTGGTACACCACATTTTTTTTCCAAAAAAGGTCAAAATTGTTCATTGACTGATGCGGCTTATTTACATTATATTATAGATATTATGATCAGCTTTTGAGAAATCCAACTAAGTAAGTGTGGTCATACGATTATTGTCGATGTGCACTTAGATATGTATTTATTTATTTATTTGAGCTGTTGAACAAAAAGATTACAATTTCAATTAAACAAAAGCGAAAAATAAAAGAATAGCAAAGAGAAAAATTTAAACATTGAAGATGATAGTTTATACTCTACTCTAAAAAATAAATGAATAGTAAAGATAAAAATTTAAACATGAAATATGATAGATTTAACTCTATTTTTAAATAAAGGAAAACAAGAAGATAAAGAACCAAGTTGGAGTCGATCATGGTTCCTTTGTATTCATATCATCGGAGAGTGATGGTATACATCGAGAGAGGCTCGTGGAAGATTGAAGATGCCTGAATTCCTGGTTGAGACTATTCCTGGTCTAAAATTCAGGTCGTTACAAAGCTGGGTATTGAGCAGGTGGTTGCACAGCTTGAAGAGGAAGCAAGCATCGAGGAAGGTCCGCCTTAAATGCAGTGGCTTTAGGTGAAGTACTTCAAGTCTACCTTTGTAGTCAATATGAGGCTTCCTTAATCTGTAGAAAAGAGTTCGAGTGAATCTACGCTGAGCAGATTCGATGACCCGAACATGGCAAGAATGGTTAGGGTTCTAGCAAGTCTGTAATCTCGGAGAAATGATTGACGAATTTATGTTTCCTATCAAAGACCACTCCTAGATCTTTTATTGTGGTTACTGCTGTATGGATGGATCCATTAATAGAGTAAGAGAGAACAGAGGAGGTAGTCTTACACAAGTACTCCATAGTAAAATAATTCTCTATGTTCAAAAAGATATCGTTGTTTGAACACCAACAAGAGATAGCTGACAAATCAGCCTGGAGAATCATGCCATCAGAGATGGAAGAAATTTCCCGAAATAATTTGAGGTCATCAGCGAATAAGACCCAGTTCGAAGATACAAATTGAGGCAAATCATTTATGAAGAGAGTAAATAATAGAGAACCAAGGATCGATCCCTGCAGGATAAAGTGATAAAGTTTTTTTCCCATATTACATTATGAACTAGTCTTTCAAAAACCTTGTCAAAGCAGTTCAGGGTGGAAATCGGGCGATAGTTCAAGACATTTTCGGTATCTCCTTTCTTTAAAATTGTCAGTGACATTAAGTAATGCTGTGATATAACTATGGTATAACCGAAAACCTGATTGTATATCCAATAGTAGATTACATTCGCTGAAGTGATATGATATTTGGCAAGTCAGAAGTTTTTCAAAAACCTTAAAAAGTTAAAGTTAGATGGCAATCGGTTTGTACTCTAGTTGAGCTGAATTAAGAGTTTTTTTTGGGAACAGAAATGATTTTAGATTTTTTCCACGCATCAGGAAAAGTTGATGTAGTGAAAATTGTGTTAAATATATGAGTCATAACAGGGAGTAAGGAATAATTACCTTAACGAGGGGTGAATGCCGTCCACACTTAGAGCGTCAGACATGATCAAAATAAGTGAAACTGAACTGATAAGAAGGATTATTTTATTTTAACTTACGTAAATGTTCGGAAAATTCAGCCAAAAGCATTGGCATCAATTTGGTAAAAGTTGTTGACGAAACGGAAGCAAATGATTTATTATATTATTCACAGCCTACGCCCAAATTGTCAAATTTCAGGCTTTTCAGTGACCAAATTTAAACAATTTTTAAGAATCAATGTCAAACGAAATCAAGTATTAAAAACCATGTTTCTTAGGTTACGTTATAGATAAATAAAATTTTTCAGGTTCAAAGAAAAAGATCCGAATTGGAAATAAATTAAGTCGATTATTTAACAAAAAAAAAAATTAATTTTCTCTCACATTGTTTGTTAATTTTAACGCATTGCTTACGATTTTTAGCAGATCATTTGAAAAGACTTAATATCTATTTATCCTAGCTATGACTCATTTGATTGTATGAACTGTCCCGGACTTAACATTGGGCAAATTAAGCAGTTGCCAATAGCGGTAAAACTTTGCCCTCGGATAGTTAATTTTATAAATTATTCATAAAACATCTGGGTATACAATCCTCTATGGCAAGAAGTTTCATAGCAAAAACCCCCAGGTCCCAACCATTATTTTCCTAGCAACCATTATATTATATTATTATTATTATTATATTATCAGCATAAATAATGAAAATTCTAGAAAACAGACCAATAATCCCGCGATACAAAAACAAATCTCAAGAAACAAAAATGATTAGGGCTGCCACCATTCTCTGGGCAACCAAATTTTCAACAAACAATCCAAAGATACAACAAGTGCACCGCAACATCCGCAAATACTTTCTAAAAAATATCCAGAGCTCCGATACAATTGTTCAGGCCACCATATTTAAAAAAAATCCCAAGAGAGCCGCCACTATTATCACCTTCTTCTCCTTCTTATTTCATTGAAGAACTAAAAAGTATCTACATTTTATCTAAGGAATTTTACTATAATAACACTGGTCAACACAATGTTTGTCCCTCCGACGTAAATAATTACTCCCGATAGAAAACTTTACGCTGACTTCAGACAACGTAAAATTGTTTTTAGCACGTCAGGTTTCTGACGGATTTCAATTTTTGCAAAATGTGTTCAAATTCATATTTTTTTTGGAAAGCAACAATGAATTCGGTGATTTCTATGACAACACCGACGGTTGCTCGTGATATTTCCATCTTCGTCGGCTGCTTTTTTATTCTTCTTTAATAAAACTACAGTCCAATTTGGACCTTGATCTCATGATCTTTAGTTTTTATTTGTTATTGAAGAAGGGTTGTCAGCTCTTCCATCAAATTTTTTAATTTTCGCAAACTGTGGTGGCTCAGACATAACCACGTAAACATTGCATTGAAATTATGCATCATTAGGACATTTTGTTTTGTAGAGCAATGCACTACCCACCTAAGTATATATATGCAGTAAAGGAAGGAGTAATACAATAAAAGTGCCAACGTCATTCATAAAAGAATTGCATTCTTTTGCATCATTTTAAGAGTCGGCAATGCCAACCCTGCTGTACTTGACGAGCCGCCGGTGAGCAACAATGGACTCCACTCGCACTTCTCTTATACCCGCTATCACTTCTTTAACCAATCTTCTACTAAGCATTTTGATGTGTTTTGTAAGTAAATATTTGAAAAAATATGTGAAAGATGCCTCGAAAGCGCAAAAACAGTGTGAAACGAGTAGAATTATAGTAGTATATATATTATCCTACATATACTAAAATTTAATTTTCTTACTTAACGAAATTTAATGTGATAAATACACTTTGCTTTGAAAATAATTGGATTATTGGAATGACTGAAGAGAGGGCAATCCCCTGATCATATCATATATCTAGGCAGTGTCTTTTAACGACTCCTACTACAGAGTTGATCATCTGCCTGCTTAGGGAGAGCGTTTTAGATTCCGCACAGACCAAATCTATCTGCTGGTATTACAAGTAACACCGTTTTTCCACCTATCGCTGGCTTTGCTAATCGCATCCAACTTAAGTTGCAGCTTATAAGTTGCGAAAGGCATGCTCAGCTTTTGTTTCACAGAATAAATCTGTCAGGTGATTCCGTTCCGGGAAAGTCTATCGATACTGCAGTTCCCCGGAATGGCCCAATGTACAGGTAACCAGCACGTGCGAATGGTATTCAGCCATCTTCCTCAGGGATGCGCCACAATCTAGAACAGTCTTGGATGTAGACATGACTGATTGCAGGGATTTATTACCAGTGAAGAAGCCAATATCCTTAGTAGATACTACATTACACTTTAGCAGGCCAGGGTTTCTTTTATCACCATCGCTTCTACTTGAAGACACTACAATGATTCGGAAGACGGAATGATATGCTTACGAGTAATTTAAACATTTGTCTTGAGAGGATGACGGTGAGGAAATTATTATCAAAATAGAAACTTGGAAGAGTAAAGTCGATGTTTTCGGTTAAATTCTCAAATTCTTCCAAAATTAAGGAGTGACCAATTTGAATGCAGGTCCACAGGCGAGTTTCTTAGAGGTGAGCGACTGCACTTGCAACCATCTGCTTACCAATAATGTCAAAAGGCATCAGAAGAAATAATATTTCTAATGCTGCAGAGGGGGTTGTTCGCAGAGCCCCACTTATGCATAAGCCAGTTCTCTACACCTTAATGAGAAGAGTACGGTTAGCCAATGTCTTTAGAGCAGTCCACCACTCAATCAACCCATAAAGCAAGATGGGTCCGATGACGGCAACGTACAGCCAATGTACTACTTTAAGCTACATTCCCTATTTCTTACCTATGGCTTTCTTACACGCGTAAAGCGGAACAGTAGCTTTGTTTATACGTTCCTGAATATTAAGTTTTCAGCTCAATTTCCTATCTAAAATAAGACCCAGATATTTTGCTAGCACATAGATGCTAGCCAGCTATTGCTGGGCACTGCAGAGAGGCTCTAAAGGTACTTACAATTGCAAATCAGCAGCGAAACGCATAAATTGAATTTAGTTTGTATAGTTTTATCATCGAGTACTTGCCAAATAATGAAACCTGACCTCTAAGATAAAAAAAATCATTCATTTCGTACGTAAGCATAGTAAATACATTCCCGAAAAATGTATTTAAAATGAAGGGATAGTACATTCGTCAAAATTTGCTGACCAGTGTTATCAATCCAAGAGTTCTTAAAAAAAATGTTAAAGAAATATTCTGATGAATTTCTCAGCCTGAAAGTTCCATACTATGAAATATAATTATCAATTCATGGGTAAATTAAAGGATGCAACTTAATTATGAAAAGATTTTTAATAAGACTGCGAACAAGATCCATCGAAAATAAAACATTTAACTTTATTGTAGAACAATAATAAAAACATGTGCGCAAAGCCCACTCATACGATATTCTAGATGGAATAGAAATTTTTGTGATCTTAAGAAATTCTCTTTGAGAAGTTGTAGAAGGGATGATTGCATTGAACTAATTTTTTTTCACGTCATGCTGGAGTAGCTACAAAAATGTTTCATACAAAATTTAATCTTCAAAAAATGAATAGATACTGAGAAAATTATCGTATTAGAGTTTAGAGAGCAAAAAATTGCAGATTGTATGGGAGGTGGTAGAAGGAGTGGGGAGTTTTTTATTTTTTCGGAGGTTAATACGGATATTCTGTAAATGATATTTCTTAAATTTTTAATAAGTAACTTTCATACTTTGCAAAAAAATCTATTTTTTGCAAATTGTGTCACTTTGTATGAGAGGGGATAGAAGGAGTGAAACTAATTAGTTAATTTTTTTGCGATTTTAATAACAATACTACTTCAGCATTCAGAACAAAATTTCACCTCGATAAATGTTACACGTAAATCGAAAAAATCGGCTTAAAGTGCTTCAAGAAAAAGTGCAGTATGTAATGGGTGGTGAAAGGAGTGAAGGGATTCAAACAAATTTTAAACCATATATCACATCTATGATAAAAGCTTTAAATTCTTAATTTAAAATTATGAGCTTCTATAGCTTCCAAGAGAGATTCAATGGCGGAAGTGGCAGTGGATCGGTCATACTTTGAGGGAACCAGACCGAAACATTGGTCTGGATTATAATCCTCAAGGAAGACGTCCGGTTGGTCGACTATGTAACACGTGGAAGCGAACAGTTGAGCAGGAGGCCAGAGGAATAAACAAGTCCTGGGAACAGCTTAAGGCCGATGCTCAGGATCGCGCCTTGTGGAAGAGAGTTGTTTCTGTCCTATGCCCCTATAGGGGGTCTTAATAGCAATTTAATTGATTTGATAGCTTCCAAGAACATTTGATTATTGTAAATTATTGAAAAAGTTCTATTTTGTATAGGGGGAGGCCCGTTCATAAACTTAACCTTGTTTTTTTGTCAAAAACAACAAAATTGGAACTTTCTAGTAGTGATGTGTAGTTCTCGAACGAACTAGTTAATTTGTACTATTCACATTATTGAACTAAACGAATCATTTACTAAAATTTTCACATTTAGTTCGAAATGAACTTGTAATGAGCTGAATGTTAAGTCTGGAAGTCCACGTAATCAGTTCACAATTCATTATCATTATTCATATATTGTTTAACACATTCACAAAAGCAGCTTTCGTACCACACAGCATTCGATTGCGTTATCGCCCAACTTACTACGATTGTATCTCACCTTTCACGCAGAGAACGAACTAAATCTTGTATTAATGTTCGTACGTTGCATTGTGGAACTAAACTGATCAGACTGGAGCACTGATTAGAGCAATGTATGCATATGTTTAGTTCACGAACGAACTATTAACGCAATACGATCGTACTTTGCTAAGAAATGTAAGCGTTTACTTCGAAAACGACTACAGAATTGTTTGTATATGAAAATAATCAGACAGATGATTTTTTTTTTTTTTTTTTCAATTTTCAAATTTCACGAACGATCTATCAGCTTTTCAGTTTTTTCTTCTTTTTCTGTGACCCTTCTCTACTCAATTGTATAGAGAACGAATGCTCGAATTGAGTCGTGTGCTCATTTTTCCTCTTTTTCGACTCGAGAGTTTAACTCGATTATCTGAAGAATATGAATTTTGTAGTTTTTTTTGCACATATTTCGAGAACGGTTCCTCGGATTGATTGGAGTGTACATGTTAACTTATTTTTAACTTGCTGCGCAAATGATTTGTGCATGATTGACCGATTTTAAAACTTCTACTGCGTGGTTATAATCTACCCCGGAGCTACGAGAGCCGTGCTGAGGTCGGACATGATAGTCTACGGCTTCATATCTAGGGAAGATGCGCACTATTACTATATTATAGCTCTTGATATTTCCAAGGCTTTTGACAGAGTATGGCACACTGCCCTTTTAATCAAACTTAAAGCTATTGGTTTGGGCGACTCTCTTATTTCCTGGATTGAAAGTTTTTTAGCCAATCGTTCAATGCGTGTGGTATTGGATGGTGTGGTTTCCTCTTCTTTTAAAATTAACGCTGGTGTCCCTCAGGGCTCGGTTCTTTCTCCCATCCTTTTTCTGATATTTATTAATGACTTGCTATCTTCAACTTTCAATCCTATACATAGCTTCGCCGATGACAGCACTTTAGACTTCTCCTATCACTTCAACAGTGCGTCCTTAGCCCGATGTACTAGCTTAGTAGAACAACGTAGGTACATGGTTCAGTCATTGAATGACGACTTGGCTAAAATTCTTAGTTGGGGCAATAAGAATCAAGTTGAGTTTAATGCTTTGAAAACCCAGTGCTGTCTTGTATCCCACAAACGTAACTCTAACCTTGACCCAATCACCTTCGAAGGCCAGCCATTAACCTCTTCTTCAAGTGTTAAGATGTTAGGTATCCAAATCACAGATAACTTATCTTGGAACGATCATATATTTAATATCGCCAAGGAAGTATCTAAATGTTTGGGCTACCTAAAACGGTGTAAAAACTCCTTCACCCCTTCTGGGCTACTAACAATTTATAAGGCCTATATTAGACCACGTCTTGAATTTAATTCCCACCTATGGGCGGAAGCTGCAAAAACTTCTCTCTCCTATCTGGATACTATCCAGTCTCGGACTATTAAAATTATAGGAGATTCTGACATCACTTCTTCGCTCGATTCACTCGAGCATAGACGAACTGTAAGCTCCCTAACCCTTTTGTATCGCTACTACAATGGAGATTGTTCGAACGAAATCTCTAATCTCTTGCCCTCACGTATGCCCTTACCCCGTAATACTGGAGCTGCTTCGCGCGCTCATAAGTATTCTCTCAACCCCACCTTCGGTCGCACTGTCAAATTTCGTGATTCGTTTTTAAACCGGACTGTTCGAATATGGAACTCGCTGCCCATCTCGGTGTTCCCGCATGACTACAACATTCAGCAATTTAAAGGAAATATTCATAGCCACTTCCGTCTCTATCCCCTTAATTCCCAAAAACCAATATCCTTCCCCCCTCACCGGAGCTATGCTTCAGTACAAAAGGGCAACCCCTTTAGTTCCGGTGACACATAAGAAAAAAAAAAAGCTTCGGATAGCTTCAGGGGAATACACTAAGGTACATAGAGAAATAGCCAGGAAAAACAGCTGAATTATCAATTTCGATTTTCACGCGTTCTCATGTTGGCTGACATCATTGACGACTGACACTGACTGGGAATGGATATCTTAAAGCCACATGGCTTCCAGCTGGATTTGGGAAAACGAATACTGAAGAGACGTAACATTGAAATGCCAATGAAAATAACACCTGCCAGCTTAGCCAAGCTAAGATTGATATTGTGTGAGGACGGCGATATTCCGAAATGTTCGAGAAGCCATGTTTGGGCAAGACTCGATTGTGAACCTGGGAGGTACCGATTCTACCTCAGCTATACCTTCTTCTACAACTTCTCCAAAAGCGCTACAGCCCAAATCGGACCTTGGCCTCCTGATATTTAGGTTCCTTAACATTTTTTATTACTTATTGTGGAAGGGTTGTTAGCCCTTCGCACAACCCTCTTTCTACGAATTTTTCATTTTTCTTAGATCGAGGTGACCAAGGTATATCCAAGCAGGCAAAGTGCCGGAATTATATATTGCGCCGACCGGGATTTGAACTCACGACCTTCGCATTACAAGATCAACACACTACCTACTAAGCTATACCCTAGCTATACCTGCGCGTCGAAATTTGATATTATGGAACGTGGACAACAAGAGTCTAATCTTCAAAGAGAGTTGTACAAATAAGCAGCACACCACATCGATGAATACCAGGACATATTTTCAATTGGTGATTCAAATTACGGAAAAACAAGCATTGCAAAACACCTGATAGACAGCAGGAGTGCTATACCAGTGCTATACATCAACCTCCGCGAAGAGTTCTGTTAGAGAGGAAAGAAGAGGTGAATTATCTGCATAAAGCCAAATTTCGCAGTTTTTTACAGACACCTCGAAAACGGCTACTCGGATCTAGTCGAGTATGATTTTTTTTAACTCGAGATATCTGCAAAAAGCTGAATTTTGCAAATATGACCTCCTCTAAACTAAATAAACTGCAAAAACTAATAGAAAGAACTAGTCCTTGTAGTAAATAAGAACTAGTGAACTAGTTCGAGTGATTATATGAACTTCTGTATTATTAAGTTTTTCTCCGAACCTTTGTTATTAGCGTTACAAACTTTAGAGCAGATTTCATCTAAAGTATAATAAGGAGCTTACATGTCATTGAAGCTTTTCTTTCAGAACTCAACATTTTTCGACAATTGAATTAAATGATCTAATAAATAAATAATCTAGCAAAATAAACAAGTCTTGGCGAAAATTAAAGGCTGGTGTTCAGAATCATGCCTTGGAGACCCCATATTAGGGGTCTTAACAGGAAATTGATTGATTGATTCATTCATTCATTAATAATAAAGTCTCAAATATAAATATGAATTTAACAGAATTAATTCAATTCAATTGTTACAACACGTCAAACACGAGCTCAAACAATCTTAAAACACTTAAAACCGTTTTTAATTCATATGAAATAACAAAAGAATTAAGTGAGTAACTTGAATTTTTCGCAATCCAATTTCATTGTAACTTTGCATTTTTAGTAATTAAAGTAACGCTCTACTTTTTTATCTAACCTTCAAATTTATGATTGTTCAATCTCGTCTGAAGTCTTAATTGTAGAGAAACAAAATTATTAAAATTGCGATTGAATTGCAGAGATTTGTTTCATTTAAAAAAAAAAATAATAATAATAATAATTTGGCTAATTTCAAGTGCGTGGTACTTTATTATTAAACTATCAATCATTATCTTTCTATTCTTAGAAAATTCCAAACAAATAAAAATCATGCAAATTCGGTCCATAATAGAGCGATATAAATGCATGACAGGAGATCATAATAGCGATAGCACTACTTTATTTAAATCATAAAGACCCATTGTGTTTAGTTAGTTTCCTACGATATTGAACCGCATAAATTTTCAGCGAAACGGGTGGCAAAAACTGTGCAGAATTCTTAATTACGTAGATGTATATCATCAAGATACAAATCTTGGCGAATTGCATGCATAACTTTAAACGAAATATTTTCATACCACTCTACAGTAAATGCAATGTTATTTCGCCTAAACAATATAAAACGATTTTAAATTGCAGCTTCTTGGGAAACTGCAGCCGACTCTATTGCACTAGGCAGGTACACAATGTGGATAAGTTGAGTAATGTTGAGGTGGTTTCTTAAGCGCTCCAAGTAACCATTTCTTCGAAGAAAGACACACTCGACTTGAAAACGTTTTGCGTATTTCCACAATGTTTCACCTGATTTATATAGCTCATATGGAACAGAATGAAATCCAATCAGTATTTAAGAATAATTTTTCGCCAATTGAGTCTTTGAAATGATAGAGCGATAGAGCGAATTTTCGACCGCTTCGAACTAAAGAAAAAAAAAGAATGCCCAGCCTTTATGCTATAAGAGTTGGTGGAGAAAGTTGGACGGCCCCATTCGGTTTACCGAGTGCCGATTCAATAAAAACAACGCAAGACTATTGATAGCGCATAAATCAACAAACACGACTACGGAAAATAAACACAATTCAATTTTAGGAAATTCAAATTATGTTAATATATCAATTCATGGCAGTGAACACATGTCCGAATTATATTGACCTTTCCCGAAATATTTAACAAAAAAAAAGTAATACTTAATTATATTGTGATCGAATTAAATGGTTTCATGTATCATATTAGCAGTAATATGCTACCTGGACACATCACCTTGTAATACTTTTAACATTGCACTTTTACTTGAACGAATCTGTTTAGCACATTTCGCTCCATTGGAACAATAAATACAATAAAAAGCTTTATCTACCTCGATAATTAATCCTGAAAATACGACTATTTTGTCATTAAAAAACACGCATCTCCGATATCGCAACAGTCGACTTAGCACACATTTGATTTTCGTTATCGTTGTCTCGATTTTGTAATCTTAAATTTCAATCAATCGGACAAACATTTCACTATTGACAATAATTGAGAACACCAACGAACAACGAACCGCACTATGGTGCTGAAGATTGGCAAAATAACAGTCGCGAGATTTCGTATACAAAAATTAAAAATTCAACAACATCACATGCCGATTTACCTGGCTGATCTGAAACCGTCGCGAGCTAAAGCATAACTGGCAAAGAAGAGACGATGGCTTTGAGTCAAGGGCTTAAACTGCAATGTTAAAAGATATATTAGCTTGCTATTTTCGCTTAAACGTATGTTCATGCTGTGTTCGATGAGTGTTACCGCCATAACATTTAAATAATAAATAAAGTTTAAAATGGTTTAGTGAATGTTTTCAGAGTGCATTTCGAATTGAAAGGAAAGATGCTGATAAAGGTCTCAGCAGAGACCGAAACGTCACGAATAATAAAGCGTAACAGTGTAGCATCTCGAAATCTTTCCTTTCAAAGTTTAATACATAAATTATAAGAAACTTTTGCACAAATTTTTATACTTAGCTGCTGCTTATTTCGAAAAAGTTCCAAATAACTCTCAACAAAATGCTGATATTCAGGTGGCAGAAGGAGTTGCTAGAATTATTACAAAAATCATACGTATCGAATATCAGTAAGAAACATAACAGGACTACGATTGGACGTAAAGCCAAATCGTGCGATACTCTAGATGAAAGTGAAATTTTTTTATTTTAAGAAACTTTGTAGGGGAAGTGGTAGAGGGGGTGACGACATTGAACTAATTTTTTCACATCACGCTAAGGTTGCTATCAAAATTTTTCATACAAAATTTTGGATTAAAAAATTTAATACTGTTGCGAGCTAGGGGATCACCGATTTCAAGTAAAACACAATTCGTTTAAAAATATATGGATAATTTATTTAATTGCACTTTTTCACAATTTCTCGATCACTTCGCCTTTTTCAGAACACTGTCGCGTGTTTTACTATCGCTTTCTTGTACCGGTTCGCGTTCTTCCACCGATAGGTGTCGGTCAATGACTAATGACTTGTCTGAAAGCTGCGGTATTTATATTGGGTTTTTCCAATTCTCGAACCTTGTGGTGTATCCTTCGGTTGGGTATGTGTGTGTGTCTAGACTATTCCAGGTTTAGCTTGAACGTTCTAGATGGCGTTTTACACAGTAGGGGATAATGTTCTATGTCATTCTCGACGATTCGAAAGAGAGATCGAATTGCGTGGTTGCCATATCTGTAACATTACCCTCTCCTTAGTCCCTGTTTGTCCCGAACAGAGTTGTTCACTTCCTCAATGGCACCATAGTACTTGGTTAATCGGTCGAGATGTACCACTTTCATTTTGGTACGAGGTTTTCGCTGATTCCATCCATCCTCTGGTTCGATCGTTAACCACCGGCTTCTTTTTCCTTCTCACGTTCGCGTTCTTTCTCCGTTTCCTTTTCGCGCTCATTCTCCTCCTTAGCGGCACGTTTACTTCCCTTTTCTCGTTCCGCATTCTTCCTTTCGCGATCTTCTCGATCATATCGCTTCCCATGTTTGGTCTTTTCACGATTATTCGCATGAAGTACTTGACCGTCACGACTTCTACCCGTTCGTTCGCGATCCTTATTCTATTGTCCATCTTTGCTTCCATGATCTTTCCCGATGTATTGTTCTTGTTGCAATCGAGCTTGCCGACTCGGGGTTTTCGATCGACTCCGGCGTCTTTTATCAAAACCGTGTGTAAGATTTGAACTCTGACGACTAGTTCTTGACCACGAACTACCTGCCCGATTTCCATCTTCGCATTGGTTAGCAGCGCAGCCGGAACAATAGTTGGTCGCTTTTCGGCAGTCGAGTCTCAAGTCCACAATTCCAGCATCGGGGGGCACCAAATCTTTCGCTCCGTTTGGTGTACTCTGCTTTCTGACACATACACTCTTTTGCTCTTTCTCGGCCTCGATAATTACTCCGTGAGCTTTGCTTGGCAGCTTCGAACGTCAGCCCATATACCAAGGCTTCGCCTATCGTTTTCTTACCTGCCAATTTCGACGCCTGTTGCAGCTCTCTGTCCAGTATAGCATTGTTAAATGCGAAAACAGCCGTATCGTTGCGTTGCTCTGTTTGCGCATTGGGCAGCGATAATAATGTGAGTCGTTCAATATCGCTTGCCAGCTCTTGAAGTGTTTCACCATTCTTTTGAGTTCGGTTGTACAGCTCTATTTTGTAGATCTCTTTCATGCGGTCACTGCCGTAATGAAGATCCAATGTTTGGACTAACGTTGAAAAATCTTGTTGTTTTTCCTGCGGAATCGTTTGAAGAACCTCCGCTGGTGGACCTCTTAACGCCAATATAAGAGCCGTTCCTCGTTCGAGATCATTCCAATGGTTGTTTCTGGCGGCAGCCTCAAATTGGATCTTGTAAATAGCCCACGGTGTCTGTCCATCGAAGATTGGAGCTTTGAAACCCTTATGCGTAACGTGCTCTGCTTTCATGACTCCGACTGCTTTCACGTTATCCAAGTCCCTTTTTAGGCGTTCGACTTCTTGTACAATCCCGGATATCCTTTCCGTAATTTGTTCTTCGAAGATTCGAAGTTTCTTCTCAACGTTTTCTTCTATGGTCTTACCCATGGTGTCTATTTTATTATTTTGCAGCTCCAATTTTTGGTTAAGGTCCTTTGAGGTCTGGTCTAATTTCTGATTAATGTCCGCTGATTGTTGTTTAATGTCCACCGATTGTTGTTCAAATTTCTGATGCATGTCCGCTGATTGTTGCTCTAATTTCTGATTCATGTCCGCAGATTGTTGTTTAATGTCCAATGATTGCTGTTTAATGTCCAATGATTGTTGTTTAATGTCCAATGATTGTTGCTCTAATTTGTTCATCATTTGTTGCATTAACTGTGTTAGAGCATCCGATGTACCAGAGCACTCATCTCCACGAGCTTCTTTGATTTGGAACTCGAAACTATCTGCATCCTCACCCTCAGCCAGGAGTGTCTCGATCATACGGCTGACAAGTTCAGACCTGCTCCCTGTCGTAGGTAACTCGCGTCTACTGAGCTCATCCTTCAGCTCCGCTAATTTTAAGCCCTTTGAATAACGCGGCATTTTCACTACCGATTATTTCAAGTTTTTCCGCGATCCGAATTCACTTAAATTTTCTCCACTAATTAAAGTCACTGCTCACTAAAGCACTCGAGAATATTCGATTTTACAAAATTCTCACTGTCCGTTCGAGAATTTTAGTTCCGCGATTTTACTACGCTAATTAAAGTCACTGTTCACTAGAGCACTCGAGAATATTCGATTTCACAAAATTCTCACTGTCCGTTCGAGAATTTTAGTTTCACTTTTTCGCTCTCACAAAATTATCCGTTCGAGAATTTTAATTTCACTCGCGATTTGTAACCCGAATTTATCCTTGAAATCCCAGTCTTCTGACACCAATTGTTGCGAGCTAGGGGATCGCCGATTTCAAGTAAAACACAATTCGTTTAAAAATATAAGGATAATTTATTTAATTGCACTTTTTCACAATTTCTCGATCACTTCGCCTTTTTCAGAACACTGTCGCGTGTTTTACTATCGCTTTCTTGTACCAGTTCGCGTTCTTCCACCGATAGGTGTCGGTCAATGACTAATGACTTGTCTGAAAGCTGCGGTATTTATATTGGGTTTTTCCCAATTCTCGAACCTTGTGGTGTATTCTTCGGGTGGGTATGTGTGTGTGTCTAGACTATTCTAGGCTTGGCTTGAACGTTTTAGATGGCGTTTTACACAGTAGGGGATAATGTTCTACGTCATTCTCGACGATTCGAAAGACAGATCGAATTGCGTGGTTGCCAGATCTGTAACAATACGTACTGAGAAAATTAGTATATTGGATTCAGTGAAATTGCGCAGTTTGTATGGGAGGTGGTAGAAGGAGTGTGAAGTTATTAATAACTTTTTTAGAAATAACTGTAAAAATCATTTAATTGAGATCTTTTAAATTGCAGATCAGTAGCATTCATACTTTTCAGGAAAATCAGCTTCTTGTAAAGTTGATGAATTGTGTTAAATTGTATGAAAGGGGGTAGAAGGAGTGAAGCTAATCGCCTAATTTTTTTCGGTCTTACTAATAATTCTAAATAAATATTTAGCGCATAATTTCAGCTCGATAAATTTCATACGTAATGAGTACACTAGCTTATAGTATTTCATAAAAAAGTGCAGTTTGTATGGGAGGTGTTGAGAAGAGGGGGAGGACTCAAATAATTTGTATACAGCAGATTGGAATTATTATGCGGGGGATGGCGCTACAGCCAAAATCGGGCTTTGGCCTCCTGAATGCTTTACCTCCATCCATCTCGGTTCAGTGACCGCGTCCTCCAATTTGAAAATCTTAGCAGTGATTTGCTGTCTGCGTCAATCGAATCCTCCCAGCGCTTTCGTGGTTTTCCGATCGGTCTTTGTCCGTTGACTTTCCCTTTTAGTGTGCCTTTGGGAATTCTTCCGTCATCCATCCGCTCCACATGACCAGCCCATTGTAACTTTTTAAATTTTATGAGGGTTGACACTTCTGGATTGTCGAAGATGGCATACAATTCTCTATTGTATCGTATTCTCCAGATCAAGTCTTCCCTCACTGGTCCGAGGATTCTTCTGAGGACCTTTCTTTCAAAGGCATTAAGGAGTTTTTCGGACGCCTGAGTTAATGTCCACGTTTCGTTGCCATAGCATATCACAGGTCGTATAATCGTTTTATATAACTTAAGTTTTGTTTTCCTGTGTACGTTCTTGTTTTTAATCATAGGAAGTACCGAATAATAAGTCTTGTTTGCCATAATTATTCTTCTTTTAATTTCGATGGGTTCGCTTCAATCCTTCGATAGGTTTGCCCCTAGGTATATAAAGTTGTCTACGATTTCTAGGTTATAGTCTCATACTGTAATATTTTGTCTGATTGGCGTCTTTTACCTAGATTACGTCATAATTTTTGTTTTATTTTCATTAATACGTAGTCCAACTTCCCTTGCTACCGATTCAAGGTTTACAAATACTTCCTTAGCACTCTCCAGAGATCTTGCAAGGATATCTATGTCATCGGCATATGCTACGAGTTGTGTGGATTTGAATCATAGTGTTTCCTTGGTGTCAACGGGAAGTATCCGAACAACATATTCGAGTGTTAAGTTGAAAAGCATTGGTGCGAGGCCGTCACCTTGTTTAAGGCCGTTGTCTGTTTTAAAACTGGAAGTCAGATCATTTTCTACTCTGACTTGTGACAAAGACTCAGTCATTGTCATTCTTGTCAGTCGGACTAGTTTCGGTGGGACTCCAAACTCCAACATGATTTTATACAGTACGCGCCTGTCGATACTGTCGTATGCTTGTTTGAAGTCAACAAATATCTGGTGCACATCAATATTATATTCCCAGCACTTTTCCAGCACCTGTTTAACTGAGAATATCTGGTCCGTGGTCGATCGTTCAGCTCTAAATCCGCCGTGGTATTCACCAATTACTTTGTCAGCATAGGGCTTAATTCTCTTTTCTAGAATTTTCGTCAAGATCTTATAAGACGTACACAACAGAGATATTCTTCGGTAGTTTTCGCAGCAGAGTTTGTAACCTTTTTTATAAATTGGACATATGATGCTCTTGCGCCAATCTTCAGGAAGTATTTCCTGCGTCCATATGTCCGTGATTATTCTATGTAGGAGATGCGCTATGCAGGTGTCGCCGGTTTTCAGAAGTTCAGCTGGGATTTGATCAGTGCCCGGCGCTGTGTTATTTGGGTGATTCCTTAGGGCTGTTTTTACTTCTTCGAGTGTGGGAGGACTCAAAGCGGATCCTTCATCAGCTGTTACCTGCTATTGTATCTGCTGCTGCTGTTCGTGTAGGTGATGGGCTCAGGTTAAGAAGGTGTTCAAAGTATTGTGCCCATCTTAGTTTTCTGTCTTCCGCGTTACTTATAATGCTCCCTTCTGCATCCTTGCAGAGGGTCCGGTTTGTATCCTTTTTTCATCCTTTTAACAAAGGAATACGCGGCTCTTGTGCTGTGTAATTTAAATTGTTCGTCTATGTTTTTAATTTCGTCATTATTGTACTTCCGTTTTTTTTTCTGCATATTTTGTTTGCAAATCGTCTAAGATCCTTGTATTTGTCCTGTTTGGCTCGTGTCGGCCGTTCCGTTAATATTTTGTAGGCTTGATTTTTTCGTTCTAAGGCATCTTGGCATTCGTTGTTGAACCAATCATTTCTTTTGCGCCGGGGTTGTTGTCGTATCACCTCCTCTACGACAGATGTAGTACCATCTTTGATATTTTGCCACATTTCTTCTATTGGCTTGCTGGCGGTGGTATTCAGCATTGTCGCGAAGTGCCTCTCCAAGGCTGATACATATTTCACAACTATTTTCTCGTCTTTGAGTTTTCCTGTGTGGAATTTAGGAACCGGTTGTGTTTTTGGGTGTCCTCGGTTTGCGATTCGACATCGGAACTTGGTCTTTACCAAATAGTAATTAGTGTCGACGGAAGGGAATTGAGTGTTGATTCTAAGGTGCTGTAGAAATCGTCTTTAACTTCGTCGTCTTTGTCTTCCGTTGGGGCGTTGACATTAATAAGCCAAACATTAAAGAAACTTGTTTTGATGCGGATTGCACACAATCGTTCATTGACGGATTTGAAGTTGGTAACTTGGTGTTTAAACTTGTTGTCGACGATAAACGCAACTCCAAATTCCCGGCTTCCCGATGATTTCCCACTTTTGAAAATTGTGTGCGATCTAATGTCAATAATCTCGCTACCTAACAATTTAGTTTCTTGGAGTGCAATTATGTTTATATTGTATTTGACTGCCTGTTCCAGAAGCGCTCTCACTGCTCCTGCTCTGTACAGGGATCGCACGTTCCGAGATCCGAAGGAATAGTCCATTTTTCGTTTGCGTGGTCGTTGCCGTTGAATCAATCCAGTTCGAGGCGTTGCTTCAGGTTTCGAAACGGGTGTGGTTTTTCCGAGGATGAGTTGTTAGCACATCGCCCAACCCCCAACTTGGAGGGCTATATTATTATAGTGCTAGAATTTTTCTGTTTCATTAGCACTCGCGCACATCAGTTCAGCAAGTCAAGTCCGGATGGACAAGACCAGTATCCGGTCGTCGCCCAATGACGCCGATCAGATGCCTACCCTATCTATACCCATCCATACTTTTCGATAAAAGCCATTTATTGACAAATTGCGTGATTGTGTTATTTTGTACGGGAGGGGATAGAAGGAGTGGACCGATTTGGCCCGTTCACGAACTTGACTTTACTTTTTTGTCAAAAACGATGTGTACGAAATTTGAACTTTCTAAATCAACGCGTTCTCAAGCTAGAGAGGACACGGATGAACAGACAAATGGAAGGACAGACAGACGGACGGACAGACACACGGACGGACATCCGGCTTTGAGATTTTAGAGTGATTATGTGAACTTCTGTATCATTCATTTTTTTCTCCGAGCCTTATTTCTTAGCGTTACAAACTTTGTGGCAAACTTATAATACTCTCAGATTTCATCTACAGTATAAAAATTATTTGTATGTCTTGAAATTTGTTGAAAATTGAAGGTAGCAAATTAATAGTTTGTAGACGATTATATTGGGAATACAAATTGAAAACCGTCGTTTTTTTATTAAAATTCGAGCCTTTATTGTGCAAAAATGGTTAAATATTTATTATTCAAAGAAATGCCCATTCTAGGCACAACTTTTTCCTATCTTTCTAACAGCATACGAATTCCCATTGAAAACTGCTCCTCTTTTAAAAAAAAAATCCATCCCGCCGTACGCCGTACATATCGACTCATATCTCCGAGACCGTTAAAGGTAGAATGTTCGTTTTTGGGTGGATTGTTGATTGGGTAAGTGAGCTCTATTTTCTAAATTTTGGGAGGTGTTAGGTAGAATGGGGAAGCGGGGGGAGGGAAAAAGTCGAAAACTACACTTGCTAATATCTCCACCACAAATGCAGATAGGAAATTGAAATTCAGTAGAGATGTAGAGAGGGTTGTGGGACAAACTTTAAGAATAATTTAATTTTTTTATCCATTGGCGTCCGAAAGGGGGGGGGGGCTAAAAACAAATCGTCGGCCGAATTGTTTTTTCAAATGATTATATCTTCGAAATTACTTATCGTAAAAAAATTATATTTTGGGACCATTAAGGTGGCATATAGTTCCACCGGAATCAGCTAAGAGAGTGGCTAATTATTGTAAGGAGGAGTATCAGGAGAGGCAATATAATATCTAAGCAATATTTCACTACATACTTGCAAAGATGTTCCAAAACGACAATAGAGGAGTATTAAGGAGATGCAATGCTGATTTGCACTTACGTCAAATCGAATTTGTGAATGGTAGGTTAATTTTACTTTGCGAATATAACATTCGCTTTGCTATATTTTATATTTCTTTCCTTCCAGGTTACCTGCGCAATAAGGAGAATGAAGTATCACACGATTTAAAGGGTAAGTTGCGATCAATATAATACTGATATGTCATTCTTGGTCAATATAATTACATTTTCTGGAGATACAAATTAAAGCATAAATTCATATTTTTTTAGAGCACATCGACAACAAATTTCAATTAATAGAAGGTAACTACAAAAAATAATATTTATGCCAGTATAAAAATTATCTAATTATGTTTTTAGAACAAATAAACAAATTATCGCGGGGTTAGCAGAAGTACTTGCATATTTGAAGCAAATTACCCCAAAAAAATACTGCAGTCGACACCAAAATAACTTTTCCTGTGTCAACGGAACAGGAACTGAAAGACTTAGACAACGAAATAAGAACAGACAAGTCCAAATATGTAAGGAAAGTGAGATATAGGAATATATGTGAATAGATAAAATTCTTCTTTGCCACTTACAGGTAACGCAACAATCCCCCCGTTTTTTAAGGGACCTGCGCACTGCTTTAAGGCTTCATAAGAACCCCCATTTCAAAAAAATATGCTTACTGAAAAAACATTGAAAAACATTATTTTATTATTAACTTATTTTTTGTTCGTTTTAATGAAAAGAAGTTATTTATTTTTATTATTTTTTATTTGTTAGTTAGAAAATATGGTGTTGATACATGAATTTTTTGAATACATAAAATTTATTTTAGATTTCTATTTTATTTTTTTAAATAACTAAGGAAATTATTAAAAATCGAATTCTGAATAAATTTCATGTTTCTACTCTTGCTTGTTTTAACGGAATTCGATATACATAATGTACTTTTCAGAATTGGGTGGAAGGATTGACGCGATGGGATCAATATTTTGTGACATTTATGATATCCACATCACTACTTTTGTCCAATTTTTTACTTTGAAACTTTTGTTGCGTAATTTTGTGGTTGCAGTGCTTTATTAATTACATATTCATTTGTATAATTCACATTACCAGATCATGTTTCGGGAAGGCATTATGAGTCAATCTGAAAAGAAGTACTTCCTTGTAGCTTCATTTGTAACCTGAAATGAAGCAATTACCACCAATGACATCGCTGTAGAAATGTAATCGGAGTGTGTAATCGAGTCGGTAACCACTTCTGTGTCTTATGTAATGCGTTAAAAAGCAGATGATGGAATGCTTCCAAGTCCGACTAGGACTCTGTTCCACATATTATTAGGACTCTAACACAATATACACTCTCAGATTTCATCTTAAGCCTAGTACGCT
Organism: Chorisops tibialis; assembly: GCA_963669355.1. Lineage (NCBI taxonomy): Eukaryota > Metazoa > Arthropoda > Insecta > Diptera > Stratiomyidae > Chorisops > Chorisops tibialis. The sequence continues at coordinate 22,489,518 of OY770264.1, forward strand.
GTTCGCGTGAAATGAAATTTTCGTATGAAAAATTGTTGTTGTCGATGGCCTACGCCTTTTCCACTTTGCAGTACGCTGATTGCCGTGGAATAGCCGTGAAATAAGTGTGGTTTGCTATTGTAAAACAGGGCTCTGGAAACTCTCCAAATTTTTTCCACGCCAATTTAATGATCGTAGCGTTAAAAGACGAGTGAAAAAGTGACAAGCGGAATTCGATATTTCAGTTTTGTACCGAAGCGGTTGGAAAAATATTCAGTAAGTTGGCTCTACATTATTCATTCGATTTTTAATTAATTTATTGTCTTTATTTAGAAAAATTAAAATGGATACAGTATTGGCAGTGCCTGTAAAAAAAGGATTAAGACTTTTTCGACCGACGAGAAAAAGTCGTTAGCAAATTTAATCCGCAACAAGGAGGCAATCTGGAATTTAAGGAAGTGAGCTTCACAAGAACCAGAACGCGGTAGCAGCAGCATGGTGAAGTGTCGCAAATGATATCGGAAAATCTGGTGAGTTAATTTCTTCCCCAAAGAACTATTATGGTTTTTTTGTAGCTAGACTGATTAAATTTTACAAAAATTTTCTTAAAATAGTAAACGAATGCAAAGCTGCGTGGAAGTCCCTTCGAGACAGCATGAGGTATCGCGCACGGCCAATGCGTCATACGAAGTCAGGTAGCGAGGCGAACCACGAAAACGATGAAGTGGAGGAAATGCTCTACGTCTTTCATGACGCCTCTGTCATCTACAAGAGAGTAAGTTCTGAGTTTTTGTATCAATGCCTGAACATATTAACTTGCAACACTGTTCGCAGAACATTTACGAACCTTATTGAGCTCGACGAAACAGATCCGGAATGTTCAAATTCGGTACACTCTGGTGAAGGATCGAGCAATTACTCATATGTAAGTATTCAATGTACATAATTTTTCAATTTTGTATACATTAACTTAATATTCGTAGATGCAACCGAAGAAGAAAAAAGATGATCTTGCTGAGAGCGCCGCAAATCTGTCTGCGAAAATTTGTAAGCTCATTGATGCTCGGACAGGCAATAGTACAGATCTTAAACATTACACCATGCTCGCAAATTTGGATAGAATGCTGTCAAAACTTCCCGACATGGTCGTGGAAAAATTAAATCAGACTTTTTGGTAACTAGCTTTCGAAGAATTAGAGAAAATTGACCAAAAAAACATTGTTATAATTTTGAAATATTTTTTATTACTTTATTAAGACTTCATTAAGCTAATCTAGAAAAACAGCTGTTCTTTGCCATGGAAGAGATCCTGCAGTAGAGTTTACATATCTTTTTATTATTTCGCGTACCTCCCTTCCTTCTTTGCTTTGTCGCCCCCAAGTTATTCGAAAAAAGGGTGTTGTTTGAAATTATTTTCCTCCATTCACCCACAATCAAATTTCCGCTATCGTCATAATAATCAGTGAAATTTTAAGGACAATAATTTTGTTTATCTGTTTTTAGATGAAAATTGTGCAAATAACAACATTCAATTTTCAATTTCAATTTTTTATGTGTAATTATTTACGTTTCTCTGACACAAAACAGCTGAATTTCAATTCTCTCCACGAAAATAATAAATCTGTCAAAAAAAATTTTCACGCACGATTTAACTTACTTTTGTGGAGACGAGTGAAAATTTCATTTTACTTCAACAGCGTACTAGGCTTTAAGTATTAAAATAATCTTATCTCTGGCAACGATATCTCAAAGCATATGTTCATTGCAAAGCTCGATCCATTGCAAAGTTCGATCCATTGCAAAGCTCGATCCATTGCAAAGCTCGATCCCTTGCAAAGCTCGATCTATTCTTGGCCGTTACAGTTATTACTATAGAAGACAAATCATTTTCTATTCATCTATAGAGGAAGATGAATCAGTTTCTTTCGTCCACCAAATCCGAGACACATTTTCTACTCAATTCCGCAAAATCCGAGACAATTTATTTCTCCGTCCATCAGATGGCACTGTAATGTTCCGAATGCCGTCTTCGTATGGCAACGCCTAATAAAATAAGCATTTCCGTCTCACCACTACTTTCCGATATTTGACATTTCCACTTTTATCTTCAACGAAGTCGGTTCGAGGAGAGTTAAGGTATTTTCGCGCGAATATGTTTAAACCACGTGTCTGCTGTGTGCAAGAATCAATAATAAAATGAATATTATGGAAACGAGTTTATCAATTAAATTCACTCTGGTGCAGCAAGCAACACAGCTCAGGTAAATGTAATTCTATTTCGGGTGTTGCACTTTATAACCACATTTTTATTACATTCATTATTTTCTGTTTATATTCTATTAATTATTTCAATTTGTAGTGCAAAAATGCGATAAATATTCTGGAATTGGATTGATTGAAAATGCATTGCGAGAAAAAACTGCACGTGGGAAATGTTCGGATGCAGCTGGGTAGCAGCGCCCCAAATAATGCGGTATGTTCTAATTCTTTTATCTCTATAAACTTGCAGTTGTCGCTTTTTTAAATGATGAAAAAATCATGACGGTCTTCATAATACATATTTGATGATAAACCATGCATAACCAAAGAAACTGAATTCATTTGAAACATGCACCCCTTAAAATTATCTGGTGCAAATGACTTATTGTTCTTTTTTGTATCTTTCAGGTTTTCGCTGCCCCAAGGAGCTCAGCAGTAGCATACTGCATTTACTTGCCGGTATAATGGGTAATAAAAATACCGGGTCGCCGTTATCGCGAAACTGAAGCGCGGATGTAGCGGGGGCTGCCGCTATCTTTGCCGCCCTCCTCCCGCGTGCCGAACTCGCCCTGCGCCTTTAAAAGTGGCCAGTTCTTCGCCCCGGCGTAGTCCGCTGCCAGTCGAACGGTGGTGCCACACAAATTCCTCGCTGCGTGCTCGTACGCTGTTCTGCTGGCTGCTCGGTGTGCCAATCTGTCGACCTGCTGCGTATCCTTCCCTCTGTCCAGCATCATGTGGCGGACGATGGTGCGCTGAGCTTGGGTAAGGCCATCAATGAGTAGGGGAATTTGGCGTTGGTTGCACGTGGCCCAGTACTCTACCACAGCCTTCCCGAAGTAGTCGGAGTACGATATTTGCGGCCCGGTGTACAGTGGCGGATGACATACCCCCTCACGTGTTTCGCACACCCACCTCTCGACGAGGTTTCGTCGATGGCATTTGAAGTCTTTGTCTTGCGCGAAAGCCTGCCGGATGCATTCGTCATCCCCGTCCTCGTAACATAGTGTAACGCAGTGGCTCTCGAAATCGGTGAAAAACGCTGCGAGCTCCTCTCTTGCCACTGAACATACGGAACCTGTACGCTTTACGCTATGGGGCCAGCCGCTCTCCGCGCTGTGCAACCACTCGTGAAGTTCATACGGCGTGTGGAATTTGCGCGTCGACGCTTCACCCTCCTCCATCTGAACCGTCGCGTACGGGATCATGAGTTTCGTCAAGAAACGCAACCGCAGCAGCGACGGCCAAAAAATATGTATGAAATTTACGAACAGCGCGGTGATGTGCGCCCCGTCATTATCAGTATTTTTTGGTACCTCAGATCGTCCAGGCTCGTATACACTTTCCCGTGCTCGAGGCCGATCGCTTCAGTGAGATCTTTTATCACTGCATTTTCGGTTCGCGACATTTTCCTAACATTGGCCAGCTTTCCCTCCATTGCGAAAGCCCCACATGTATTGAGCATGTTCGTCGTTGAGTAACTATAGGCTTAGTTAGGTCAAGGATAGCGAAACGTCAAACGAATCAAAAGCAGTAACATGACGAAAAAAAACTATGTTCGAAAAAAAAGCTGTTTTTGGCGCAAATATTTGAATAAATTCGAAAAAAATTATTAATTGAAAAGAAAAAAAAATATTTACTAAAACTAAACATTATAAATTTCAGCAATCTCTCTGACCTTCATCCGACGATCTGCTAACACAATATCATGGATTTTATTAACCATATCCTCCGTAGTCACCTCAATCGGACGGCCAATATCTGATAGTAGTCATCGAAGGTGCATGGTCCTTATAAACGGCATGCAACTTCACTTTTATTTCCTCACACGTCTTCCCATCCAAAAAAAAAAAGAAATCGAATCGGGGTCGCTGGATTTCAAGTAAAATAAAACTAGTTCGCTTTTTAAATTATGAAACTCAAACTTTCAAAAATCACTTAAACACTTTTCGTTCACAATATGATACTTTGATATTCGCTCTATCGATCACTCACTCGGCTCCGCAGTCCATGCTGACAATGCTTCCGAGATAGCAAAAATCTTGCAGCTCTTCCACATCCTGTCCGTTAAGAACAATCGGTGTGCTTGCGTTCGAACCCATGTGCATGTACTTGGTTTTACGCGCATTTATTTTCTATCGCGCATCTTTGCATTTAGAATGCAACGAGCGAACATTTGACTCTAAGTCCGAATGGTTATGTGCAAGCAAACACACGTCATCAGCATAATCAAGGTGATTTAAGATGTTAAATAGTCTCCATTGAAGACCCTTACCTTCCCAAACTTCCAGTGCAGCTTTCAAGATGTCATTTATTACCAGCAGAAACAGGGCTGGTGATAATATGCAGCCTTTTCTGACACCCGTTCGCACAGGAAAGCTCTCGGACAGCTCTCCTCTATGCAAGACGCGACACCTTGCATCTTCGTAGGATTCTTTAATTATAGCTATGACCTTATCTGGAATACCTCTCCTACGCAAAGCATTCCATATGTAATCTCGCTTAACGCTGTCGAAAGCCTTCTCGAAGTCCACAAACATGAGATGTAGTGGCGAACCCATTTGAGCTGACTGCTCTAATATTATCCGTAGGGTATTTGTGTGGTCGGTACAAGACGACCCTTTACGGAATCCAGCCTGATAAACTTCGAGAGTGCTCTCGACGACATCACTTATCTTATTGAGAATTACCTTAGCCATAATTTTTGATACGGCAGTAAGTAGACAATACCACGCCAATTGCCACAATCCCGAAGGTCGCCTTTCTTCGGAATTTTCACAATGACGCCCTCCTTCCATTCAGTCGGATATCTTCCATCATTCCACACCTTAGTGAAGAGTGGGAGGAGTATATCGGCTGTTATTTCCGGGTCCGATGAGAACTCATTCGCTGCTGAGCTTACAGTAAAATGTCAAGTTTCAAGTTTCGAAAAATAAAGATTCGGAGGGGTAAATTTTGTATGGAGGAATATTACGAGCCGAAATTTCTGACAGATAAAGATTCGGCGCGTAATATTCCTCCATACGAGGAATATTTCATGCGGATAAAACTATCCGCACGAAATATTCCTCATATGGAGGAATTTACCCCTCCGAATCTTTAGCTGTCAGAAATTTCGGCGCGTAATATTCCTCCATACGAGGAATATTTCATGCGGATAAAACTATCCGCACGAAATATTCCTCGTATGGAGGAAAATTTCCTGCAACCGAATTCATCTGGAAATATATACAACGGACGAACAGTTGGACGAGTATTTTCAGAGGCGTTTCGAATCGGATGACAACACAGCAGCAGCTTTTGCTGTTCGAAGACAAAATACGAAATTGGCGGAACATCGCGAGCAAGAAGTTACGAAAATCGTCAAATCAATTCCGAGCGAGCGAATGTTAAGTTCCACAAATTGAGTGTCTGTCCACACCGCCATCTTAATATTCAGGCCAGGCTGTAGCGTTATCAGCGTCATTAACTGAAACTGTATGAACACCGAAATCAATTTATTTACATATTATTTATGGTTTTTAATTCAGAATTAGTACAACAATAAACAAAATAGCGCAGAAAACGAAGGAATATGAAAATTTCTTGTCAATTTTCGAACTACAATAACTTCCGATACAATTATTATCTTCAAGTTCCAAAGAGTCTAATCGAAAGCTCGAATATTGCGCAAGGTGCTTTTGTTTATATCTCTACAACTCCTTGATTTGTACGGCAGAGGGAAAACAAATACAAATCAAGGAGTTGTAGAGATCACATCAAAATCCTAAAATAACCAAAAATAGAGGTTCTAACCTCCACACTATCGGACATTATGCCGACATTATGCCGAATAAAAAAGAGCACTTTCAAAGGGGTGTTACGCATGCAGAGGGAAAACAAATACAAATCAAGGAATTTTAGAGATCACATCAAAATCCTAAAATAACCAAAAATAGAGGTTCTAACCTCCACACTATCGGACATTATGCCGACAAAATTCAACTTTGAAACCACGTCGGCATATAACCAGAGAAAGAAAGGACTGGCAGTCCATGCTACCTGAAATGGAAGAGGGATCAACCATCTGGTATACAGACGGCTCGCGCACCTGTGAGGGGACTGGAGCCGGAGTTAATGATCCTCGGCAAAGAATTCACAATCTTCCAGGCTGAACTAATTGCAATGGAGCTATGAATCTAAGAGAATATACGGAGGGCTCATCGCAACAAATCTATTTACATCCGATCGGATAGTCAGACGGTTCTTAAGGCCCTAGCATCCAATATATACATGAGTCGAGAATAGTTTGGGACTGCCTTCAAGACCTAATCATCCTGGGAAAGAGGAACAACGTAACCTTAATGTGGGTATCAGGACATATGGGAATTGAGGGAAATGAAGAGGCTGATCGCCTTTAAAAAAAACGGCGCAGAAACAAATTTTATTGGCCCAGGACCATTCCGCGGAAAACCAAAAGGGCACTCCAACCCTATACTTAGAAAGTGGATTGAACAAGGGCATAAAATCTCCTGGAATAGACTTCCAGGCTTATCAATCTCAAAAAAATGAATCTTACTACAAAAAAAAAGGATATTCTAAAATTCAGCAAGAGTTATATTAGTATTTTAATCGGCCTAATGACGGGGCATAGTGGAGTAAGCCACTACCTCAAAAATATGGATCTAGCCAACGCTGTCTACATCTCAAGCTGGGCAGAACTGACGTAGCGGCCATCTTGAATGACTCCATTGGGTATGACGTAATGGATTTTTCCATTTCACAAGACCACCTGTATTATTTTTGACGAACTTGTCGTTAAAACACATTCTACCGAAAACAACACAAAAGCATAATTAAGCACGGGAATATTACGCGAGTACATACTTTTTCGATATTGCTCTTTCTCCATGATTGCAAATAAATACGAACTTGATGAATTTCAACAGCCGTCAAAACAAAACAACTCGATAAATCTGAAATTTGCACAGTCGTCATTGTACAGATGGCGCTACATGATGGCATAAACATTTTGCGTCAGTGTTGCCATCAGTAGGCAAACACGGGTACTTATCATGCAGCCCTCGTACAGTCAATTTGTTTGCCTGCTTCAATCACTGGAATTACAAAATTTGAAAATTCCAGCAGGTTTGTTGTTGTGGATCTACCTTTGGTGACCCCGTGTTGGATTGGGCTAGTTGTTGATTTGCAATGAAAGTACATTACGTCACAGACAATTGCCTCAAATAATTTTGGAACACTAGACAGTTTAGCTTTAGGCCGGTAATTACATACGCACCTTTTAAGCACAACGGACGGTATACCATCTGGGCCGCCATTGAAGCTCTCAGCGATGTTCGTGATGAACTTCGATATAGTGGGCTCATCAATAAAGAGATCCTTCATCTCTAGTGTAGAAGAGGGAAATTTTGTCAAGTATTGAAAATTCTTAAAATTAATATCAGCCTGGGACATCATCAAGTTCAGCACGAAAATGATCCCCAAAAACGTTGCTAATTATTTTGGGCTCGTCGCTAACTTCCCCGTCAAAAGACAGAGTCGCAGGAAAACCATCTGTTCACCTTTTAAAATTGACGAAATTCCAGAACTGCTTAGGTTTGTCTTTTTCATATCAATCAGATAACATCGATAGGCCGATTTTGACTTGGTAAGAAATAAATCGCGTAACTCAGAGTAGCGTTTATAGTCAGAATCAATCCTTGAGAGAAAGTACATATTCCATGCTTAAGTTTTAAATTTTTTTAGATTTATTAAATCGCCGTCAAACCATGGAAATCTTTTGAACCATAACTCGTAACCGGCACGCACAGAGTGAAACAACCAAATATAATATTGTAAAAATTATAAACAGCAGTTTCAATGTGTTTTATTAAGTACGCACGATCAATCGCATCTTGAAATATCTTCATTCAACGCAACAAAGTCAGCTTTATTAAAATCAAAACGATAAGAAATATCAGTTTCAAAATTCTGAACGTTATCGGCAGCAGTATGTAAAGAGCAAATAGCATGGAACGCCGGATGGCGTGCTGATTCTGGAAGCAAAGGTTCGCTTTCTATCATTCAGTCCTCCATAACATCTGCAAATATCGGGTTTTCCAATAGGGACTTGACAACTTTGAATTCAATTTGTGAACGCACCCTTTCACTAATCATCGAACTGTCACTGTCAATTTATTCAGTAAACTTAACATTTTTATCATGGTAAATAATAAAGTTTTTGAAATATCTCAAATGGTTTGCATTTTATTTTGAAAAAAAGTTGTCAAGTCCTTATTGGAGAACCCTTTATTTGTCAGTATGCAGCCAGTACAACTGAGCAATATACCAGCTTCTCCACTCGCTACGGTCGTTCTCACTCCCCTTCCCCAACCTTCCCAATCCCATTCCTTCACTCTATGACTGTGTTTGTGCATTGCACATAAAGGCCGAAATTGCCTATAACACAGGTCATTCTGTAAAAAAAAAAAGGTATGGTATTGTATGCCAGCAGTGTATCATAGATATTACTGTCGACCGAAATGCGGTTTCCAAATCGTAAACTTACCAATTTTATTTTCCTGTAAAGACATCGTGTTACGAGGTCTTGCATGCCCACAGTTGTCATCTTCTTCCTCGTAATGAATTCAACTTTAACTATCTTTTAAATAAAAAACAAAAAACCCATTAAATTTCACCCAATTTTATTTTAATCACGCATTTTTTCATTTTATTTCTTTTCTTTTTTAAATTGGTTTTCACCCATTTTATAATTTTCTTGTTTTTTTTTTCAGTAATTTAATTTATTATTAATAATTTGTTTGAATTATTTTTTTTTTATTATTATATTTATACGTTTTTGTTTGCTTGTTCTGTTTTGTTTAAATAAAAAAAAAACGAGGAAAAAAATTAATGTAACGCCAGCGTCACAAAATTATTATGTTTAAAAACATAATAAATATTGTTATTAATTTACTCAGTTTCTTTCTTTTGTGTATGTGTGTGTGTTTTAAATTTTTTATTCAATAAATTACAATAGCTCTTAGCTTCAAAGTTTATTTCTCGATATTTTTTCTCTCTCATTTTTTTTTTAATCTTTCATGTTTTTTTTTCTACTTCTTCTTATTTTGGGTTTTATTTAATTTAGTTCATCACTTGAAATATATTTACAAAATTTGTTAGTTAATTAATTTAAGTTTTGTTTTTTCTTCTTTACATCAGTTTTTAATAACAACTTTTTTTTTTTTGGTTTTGAGATTAGTCTAATAATCAATTCAGTTTATTTTTTATTATTATTTTTTTTTTCAGAAAAAACGTAAAAACAATTAAAATTGGCAACTGAATGTTTTAGTTTATTTAGTTGTATTTTGTTAGAATATTTTTTTTTTCTCTTTCTGTTTATGAAAACTAATTCAAACGAAATTAACATTATTTTTTTTCACAAAATACCTTAGAGCGGTAAATAACATAAATTATTTCAACAATCCTTAAAATTTTATAAACATTTCTGTTTTTAAACTAACAATGAAAACTTTGGTATCGAATTAAAAAAAAAAAAATATTAAATGATATTACCAAAAGGCTTAATGTAACATTTGTGGTTTTTTCTTTTATTTGATCAACAGCTGTTGAATGCTCTTTGTTAATAATTCACCGCAAAAAAATGTTACGTTTTAGAAAATTTCCGCGAAACATAGATAATAAAAAAAAATGTCGACTTAAAAGCTATTCACTCGAAGAACAATGTTTCTTAACAAGTTAAGATTTATATATTTCTTTCAATTATTTTTTCATGTTTTTTTTTTTTTTGTTTATTTGTTTACTTGTTGTCTCTTCTAAGATCTAGAGGACTAGTTTTTCTACTAAATATTTGTATTGGTTTAAATATGTATATAAATTGCAAATTAGGGATCCTGCCCTTACCTTAAAATAAACGAAAATATTATATGTTTTACCTATCTGTGTTTTTCTTTGTGTATTGGTTTGATAAATATATAAATCCATTCGTATAAATAAAATGTCCTTGATGGATTTTTCAGTTTTTTTTTATCTGGATTGCGTATTTGACAAACCGATTTCATTTGAATTTAATTATTCTGTTTTATGTTTGTTTGTTTGTATAAAACGAAAATAAAAGGCTTAATTAATGAGTTGTTTTGTTTTTTTACACTTTTTTCATAATTATTTGTAATACGACGCTGATTTAATATTAACAGACATTTTTAAGAGTTAGAAAGTCGTCGAGAAAAACATTGATGGACAAGTGTACCGGACAGATTCGGAAGAGTCACTACCAAATGTTGTTTCGAAAAATAAAAGAATTATGGCAGATTTGATTAAGGAGTAAATAATAGATTTTAGTACTTTTAACTCAAAGATTTCTAATTTACCATCCAATTATCAATTGTAATTTATTTTTCTCCACAGATTTTTTTTTTTTTATTTAATTCATTATAATTTTTATTTAGAAATAATTTGTGTTTTAAGTAATTTCATTTTTTTTCAAATTCTAGAAGGCATATAGAGTCAAGCTCAAAATGTTTCCCTATTTTTCTTAATATTTTTCTATTTAGTTTCATTTTACGCTATTTTTTTTTTTTAGATACATATTGTTTTTTTTCTTTATAATCCAATTATTATGGTAATCCATTTCAATAATAAAGTTATATAGGATCAGCACCCATTTGAATACAGTCTACAAATTTAAGAACAAAAAAAAAAATTATGTTTCTTGTATGATCGTAGATATATAAGTGTTTTAGTTTTTTGCCTAAAAACGATATTTCTTTTGTTTTTATTAATGGAAAATAAAATTTAATAAACTTTGATGTGGCTGTTAGACAAAAGGAGTTTTTTCTAAATGTTTGAAGTATAAAAAATTACAAAAAAAAATTTTTTTTTTTTTTAAGAATTACAAAAGAAGTTAATTATTTATAAATTCGAGTCCAGTGACTAAACCTGTTTTTATTATTATTATTATTATTATTTATTTCATTTGGTTGGTTTTAATTAATATGACTAGCTACACTAAAGTTAACAATTTTCATTTTGTTAAAGTTTTCTTTTTAAATCAATTTTTTCCTTAATACATTTAAATATTTTTCTTTATGTTTTAAAATTACTTTTCACAACAAAATTTGTAGGTATGTTTGTCTTGTCTATTAAATAGATTTTATGATTTTTGATAGATTTTTAGTATCTTTTGGGAACTCTTGTTTGTAAAGGGTGGAAACAAAACAAAATACAGAAAAATTTGAATCTTACGAAATCAATTATTGTCAATAAATCTATTTCTATAAAAAATATTCATTGTAATTTTTTTCTTAATCCAGTGGCTAATCATCCTAAGGGGAGCTCAATCAGTTCGTAAATTTCGTTTAAAATTTCGATTATAATAATTAATCAATGCAGATATTAAGAGTAACTTTGACGATCTTGGTATTCTGAAAAAACGTTCCAGAAAGCTCTTTAACAAAGCTAATTCCAGAAAACGTGATACAGACTGGGATAAATACTAAGCAGCACTTACATTGCATAAAAAAAAATTAAGAGCCGTCAAACAAAATTTATGAAAGAGATTCGGTGAAGAAATAGATAACGTCGACCACCGCTAGGATAAAGAGGATCCTATCTGAAAACTCATACATGCCTGAATTACTGGATAAAGGCGATGGTTCATGAACGGAGTCTAGCGGCGAGACACTTAAACTTTTAATGCTAATGCATTCCCCGGATGCTTTGAGTCATGTGTCGATCGTATCCTAGCCAACTCGGGTCTAGTAGATATAGTTGTCACGGCAGAAAACATAGGAATTGCATTCAGTTCCTTCAAACCTTACAAGTCACCAGGACTGGACGAGGTCTATCCCGCTATGATCCAGAAGGCGGATGAAACCATAATTCCGTACTTGGTTACATATACAAAGCATGCACCTGTCTTTACTACACACCGAAGAAATGGCAAGAGGTTAAGGTGGTTTTATACCAAAGCCAGGCAGAGCCTTCCAAACCCATCAGCCTAACTTCGTTCCTTTTTAAAAGCCTGGAAAGACTGGTAGACAGCTACTTACGTGCAAATCTGTATCTCTCGGTTAGATGTCCACAGCAACACGCCTATCTGAAAGGTAGGTCCACTGATACTACCTTACGGTAGCAGCCGTAGAGAAAGCTTTCCATCAGAAAGAGGTTGCACTGGGTGCCTTTCTAGACGTGGAAGGCACATTTAACCACGTCAACATTGATGCCATACTTGATGCCTTGCGCAGCCAAAGTGTGGAACCTCTCCTGACTGTATGAATAGCTAAGCTTCTTCGCTCACGAAAAATCGTAGGACGAATGGGTGAAGTGACAAGAAAAGGCTCTGTCCACAAAGGACGGCATAATATCGCCTCTTTTGTGGGTCCTAATAGTGAATGAACCCCTTTCCATTTTGAATCGGAACGGCTACCCCACAACAACAAATGCAGACGATCTTTCATCATGCTAATTGGTAAGTTTGAGCAAGTACTAGGTGACCTTGTACAGTCCGTTCTAGAACTGGCAGACACCTGGATACTAGATAAAGGACTTACCATCAACCGTCAAAAAACAGATCTGGTCCTATTTTCCAGAAGAAGAAGACCATATGTTGTCAGTCCACCAACCATTCGGTGTATCACAATGGTCCTCTTGAACCAGGTTAAATATCTAGGTCTTATTTTTGATAGTAAATTAATCTGAAAAGCCAACTTTCAAGAACGAGCAAAAAAGCTACCGCAGCCTTCATCGCTTGCAAAAAAGACATTCGGCTTGAGATGGGGCCTTAAGCCGCAACCTATACATTGGATGCATACCAGTATTGTCGGACCAATTGTTTGCCATGGCGCGCAGGTGTGGTGGCCAGCGGTGGTACTAAAAGCCAACTCAACACCTTTACAGCTAATCCAATGGATGGCATGTTTGTGTATAACAGGTGCTCTTAGAACCCCACCAACTGCAGCCCTGGAAGAAATTCTCTCGCTACTTCCACTTAATCTTTTTATAAGAAAAACAGCAGGCCTAGCTGCCATCAAATTAAAAACCTCTAATTCGTGGTCAGCGCCATAAATTGATCAAAATTTTAAACGTCATTAGCCACGCAACTTCCCTTTTAGACTGCGAATATGACTGCATGAACCAGCCACAGAAGGAGAAACGGAAATTTTACATTAAATTTCCTGAATGAAACGAATGGGCAACATGTACATGCCCTCATCTCTATACGGACGGATCTAAAATTAACCAGGGGGAAGGTGTAGGGATTTATTTCCACGACCTCGACACCCACACTTCTTTCCATCTTAGAACACGAGATTGTATTCCAAGCGGAAGTACTAGCCATTAACGATTGCACAAAAATTATTTTAGCTATGGATAATAATCTTGGAAATTGTTATATTTTCTGGGAGAGCAAAGCTGCACTTCTGGCACTCCAATCCTACAGGACTACGTCCAAACTAGTGTCCATTTGTAGACACAATTTGAATCGCCTAGCGACCATAACGGAAGTTTTTCTAATTTGGATACCGGATCATAGCGACCTGCTAGGAAACGAGGCAGCAGACATGCTTGCACGGCAAGGATCTGCAAACATCAATTCCACTAGGAAGTCAGTCGATGTAGCACCAACAGTGCTGAAAACAAGCTTCAAACAAACTATTTTGGATTTTTTCTTGACGAGATGGCGACAGCTGGATAACTGCAGAACGACCAATCCTTTTGAGAAGAACCGAATAAAAATATCACAATTCAGCTGTTACGACGTAGTCGCTACAGCGTCCGAACTATTGTCGGCATGACCACAGGTCATTGATTGTTGAAGCTGCATGCATTCAGACTGCGATTCGCGAGCGATAGCTTTTGCAGAGGTTACGAGGAAGACGAAGGATCTACCGAGCATTATCTTTGTCACTGTTCGCAAATCTCCAATAGTCGTTTCCTTTGCTTAACCTCTAGATTATTCTCAGAACTAGACGACCTCAGAGGCGTTAAATATTCGAGACTGATTCGGCTCGCAAATTGAACCAAGTGGCTAGAAGAAGAGGAGTGACATCCGGTCCAATTAGATGGCCCCAGTGCTGCGGTTCTTCGTAACCACTCTCCTACAACCTAAACCTAAGAAATGAAACTATGGAAATCACAGTAGTTTTTTTTCCTAGTTTCGCAGTCGATATAATGCTCCTTTATAAAAAGTACGCGCGATATTCTCGTTTTTTGCATTACAATTAGAAAAAAATGTTAGGTGCCATGAAAAAAAAATATAATGACCTAACTGTTGAGTAACGTAACCAACGACCATTACAACAAAAATCTGGATAGGTGGCCAACCTCAAAATCAGTGCATGTGATTAATTTTTCTTTTGCCGCTATTTTACACATGGTCGACAAAAAATCAGTGAATTAATTTTTTCATTCGTGGCCGAACGCTACGAAATCTACATGATTTTTTTTTTGCCTAATGAATTTTTGTCCGTGACTTATCGATGACAATTCACTGAAATTCTATCCCCTGCATGAACATTGTGGGTCAACGACATGTTGGTATTCACTATCAGCTGTTAGCCCTTCGCACAACCGTCAATTGAAGAATTTTTTTTTCCAAGATATACCCACGTAAGTAGTGTACTGAAATTATACGTCGACCGCAATTTGAACCCTCGACCTTCGCATTGTAGACCAACACGCTACCCATTAGTGTAGCCTAGCATATTAAATTATACGCAATTTGTGGGTACCATAGTTGCAAAGCTATGAATTGGATTCACAGAAGATAATTAATGACGATTAAAAAAAAGGTAAAACACCTGGTCACCCATAATTAAGTAGCGAACCGGTGTCGCGGCATAAAGAGAGAAACGCAAGTAGAAAAAGTACCGCCCTTCCTGGAGAAAAATCAGAGCACAAATGCGGCTGCGAATTCGACCGCTTCGTATACAAAATCCGACTTAAAGTATCAGGCGACCATAATTCAGTGGCAAGCATAAAACTCGGCGAAAATTCTGCCGCTCGACAAAAGAAACAACCCTGTATTTTCACATTTTCATACCGAATCTGAGCACTACTACTATGATTATAGTTATGCGTGCCTGCCTGGTGTTTCAGATTCGTTTCGGTATGGGAAAAAAACCGATTTTTGCTTACTGCTCAGTTGAGATTATTGGCGCCTGTTAGAAAGATAGACTCACGGTAAGGTACTCATTACATTACAGCCATTAGACATATCCATGCCAAAACCGGAATGTGGTGGTTTAGGGGAAGACGAATTTCATGGTGGGAGCCGAGAATTTCTTTTGTAATAATTTGGTAACCATCTGTATAGGGAGATGTAGAAGATCTTACGAAGTTTCGGTTGACCGTTTTAACGAATGAACAAAAAGATCTTGAGCCTTTAGGGGTTTCAAGAATCTTCCGTTTCGTTTGAGCATAAATAAACAATTTATGTACTACATCGAAATCTACTGTTCCGTCAGCCGATTTCATTTTCCTTTTTTCAATATCCATCGTCACATTCGAATAGAATGCTGTTTTCGAATCATTTTTCACAGGCACTACAACCCCAGTTGAACATTGCGCTCCTGATATTCAGATTCCGAAACATTTTTTTCTGTATATGGAATTTTCCACACGCTTAACACAGCATCCATCAATTCACAAAGTTTTGATTTTCGCAGATTGAGGTCGTCCAGATGATCCGACAAGAAGCGTTCACAGTTCTCCATGCCAACCAATCAAACCACGAGAACCTATCCAAACACTATATTTGTCTTTTTTCCTCCTGGCGTGGTTTTCTGTGACAGACGGGGCCAGTCCTACAAAAGTGCAAGTGGAGCAGTTTTGCACAGGGTGGGGCATACTTGAGGGGCACAACATCATAAAAAAAACGAAATGTTAAAATCATGCCCCCTGCAGATAATGGGCTTCTTGCGGACCTCAGAGCACGTGGGGAGAAGATTTGGTCCGGGGAAGACACAATCCTTGAAAAGCCGTCATGAACGGAGTGAAAAAGAAGACGATTGGGGTTCACATGGCCTACCAGTACAATTTGAAGCCCCACTGTAACGAAATGAAGAGCTCCGTTCTGCCAACAGATAATAGACTTCCTAACGACCTCACAGCATGATGAGAGCATCGGGGGTGGGAGAGCCTGCTTTACAGGACTTTCTGGCAATGATTTCCCCAAAACAGGCTAGAAAATGTACCAGTTCCCAAAGTGAACCCCTACCGCCTCCCCTTTTTTTCTTCCTTTCATTACAGCTCTTCAAAGATGTGCCTCCTCGGAAATTAAATTCATCTGCCCCCTCCCACAAACGTCTTAACCCCTGACTTGACGTACAATCTCGTATCCAATGTCGGATGTTATTAAAATAAAAATATCAGAGCTTTTCAAATAAATTCTGCGTTTTTTTTCAAATTTTAAAATAATCGGGCTTAATTAGAGTTACTCCATGCAAGAAGGAGACACTGTATCAGAGTCTGGCAGAAATGTCACAATCGACACCTGCGAATTCACCATTCGTGAAGTGGTGAGTTTAATGGTTTTCTTTTGCCAATTTTATCCACTCAAAGATAAAGATAAAGATGCTTCAAATTTTTTATTTGTGACGTTTTAGTTAAAAAGTAAAAACTTCGTGCAGTTCTTGATGTTAAGAACGTACCAAAAAAAAGGTCGACACTTTTTTTAAATTTCACTCCCAATATCAAGTCATGAAGTAACTATAGTCGTAATGGGACACCCCTTAAAAAACAATGAATGATTGAGTTTGGTAACCCATGTATACTTCGCCTTATATCCTTATGAAATTTACTTCACTTATACCGTAAGAAGCCCATACTTTAGTTCCCTTTATATATCTGTAATATTTTCAAAATTGTTCGTAAGCTTTTTTCGAATTGACAAAACCCCTAGTATGCTACTAAGGGCCCTGTTCCCTGTTTCACAACGTGACGTAAACTTTATGCAGCCTAAGCGTAAGCGCTGTCAGTTCATACATTTTGACTTCAACTATCAGCACTTAGGTAAAGTTTACGTTCATTGTGAAACAGGCCTTACGAATTCCTAGCTTCGTCTTCGTCTAGTTCTAAAAGTTTATGACGTCACATCATCGTCAGATGTAGCAAAAGTTCTGTTCCAATTCATATCTTATAAATTATCATTAAACGGCTGTGTGTCATACGCTAATTTAGCTAAATTACTAAAATAAAGATCATTTATCAGCTAAATGCTCTCAGCTAAATCCTCACATTTAGCTAAATCCTCTCATTTTTCTCATAATTCATCATTAGACTATAACTATGTAGAATGTAATAGAGCTGTCCATTTCATATATGTAAGTTCTTTCGCATTAGAAAAGTAATTTTTCTGACACCTCTGACTTTTATGAAATCTTTGAAGCGTGCCCAGCTATGAAAGGTGACTTGCGAACGATTACAAAACAGGACTAAGGAACGTTTTCCTTCTTTTGTGGCCTTCCTTGCAAAATGTTATTGCCTATTGGCTATGAAATTCATCTTATTAGAAATATGACCGATGACGAGTGGCTCTTCTTAATTAGCAAAGTTCTATGTATCACCAATCTACTAACGATGAAGACGAGCTAAATTACGAATTAGTTAAATTATAATTAGGACCACTATGTGTCAATGGTATTAGCTTCACAGCTTTTCTTTGTTTATAACAGTTGAGCGAGTCGGCGTAGAAGCTGACTAAATGAATTAGACATCATTTTTTGGTAAAGATAAAATGTTTTAATATTTCCATGACGACTAACTCAAACGTCAAACAATAAGCTTTACTTTGCACACGAATTAGCTTGGATGTCTACAATTGTTATAAAAGCTGAGCTTTATCTACGTTACGCCAAAGTAGCCAAGGAATACGTAAAGAAAACTTTGAAGCACATTAGTCCTCATCGACGTACACACGGTCACGAGAGTATATACACCGCTTAAATTATGTTATAGAAAGAAAACAAACAAAGACTAGATTCAAATCAAAAATGCTAAAATATGCCATAGTATAAATCAAACAATAAAGTAACAAAAAATACCAAAAGAATCCGTTATTTCTTTAGAGAAACGAAAAAAAGGGGCGATGAGCACACCACAAAAGTCTACACACACAAAATTCATTCCTCTTCTTGCATCTTCTCAACTGTACATTTCTCCGAAATTTTAAACTGTTGATTTCATTGCTTTTTTGTATTTTACTATTTGTTTAGAGTTAGTTTCGATAAGCGCTAGAATTGAAATAGTGGAAAAATGAGCTCTAGAAAAGAAATTTCGAAGGATATATGCCTTTTAATTGTAAGATTGCGACAGGAAGGAAAATCTTTGGGCGATATCACCCGAATAGTTAAAGTGAGTCGTCCCACCGTCCAAAGCATTGTAAAAAAAATTTAACTTAACTGGCAGTATAAATAATAAGCCAAGATCTGGGCGACCTAGAGTGTAAAGTGAGAAAAAATCCTAAGATAAGTGCACCTGAACTGGCGAAATCTATTGAGAATGACTTCAGCAAAGTCTTACATCCGGAATCCGTGCGAAAAACATTACGATCTGCTGGCTATCATGGACGAATCGCTAGGAAGAAGCCGTTTACATCTACAGTAAATCGGCAAAAGCGACTTGATTTCGCTAAGATGCATCTAAGAAAGGATTACGAATTTTGGAGAATTGTACTTTTTACGGATGAAAGTCGCTTTAATATGTTTAGTTGCGATGGACCAGAAAAAGTTTGGAGGAAGGCCAACACTGAAATGATGAAAGAAAATCTCGTTCATACAGTTAAACATGGTTGAGGAAACGTAATGGTCTGGGGAGCCATGGCGGGGACAGGGGTATGAAATTTTCACTTCATTGTAGGAATAATGAACCGAAATCAATATTTGAATATATTGCGGGAAAACCTAAGACCATCGGCAGTGTTAAAAGCTCGGAACCAACTGGGTATTCCGACAAGAAAATGACCCCAAACACACCGTTATGATTGTTAAAGATTGGATCCTGTATAATGTGCCAAAGCAATTGCATTCACTACCCCAATCGCAGGATTTCAACCCGATCGAGCATATTCATTAGAGAGACGCGTATGCAAATATAAAATAACCAACAAGAACTCACTCATGGAAGCTCTACAAACAGCATGGAATGAAATAACGCCATCTATTATTGAAAACCTTATTCTTTCGATGCCAAGACGACTTCAAGTGCTCATCGATGCTAATGGAGGCCCAACTAGATATTAAGTTTAATTTGATTTCTATAAAAAATTTATATTTCTTTATTTTTTCTCTTGTATGAAGACTTTTGTGGTCGAGTTTTCCAGTTTTTTTTATTTTTCTATGTGAAGGTTTTTGTGAAAATTTAAATTATATTGAATATATTTATTTTCGTATTCAAGAGAATCATATGGTTTATATTTCATGTGGAAAATATTTATCTATTAGTTTATAACCCACAAATCGCAAGTGTATGATGACTTTTGTGACCGTGAGTACATCTGAATCTTCAGGCTAATGAGGTTTCACAAACCGAAACATTTGAAATCAGCGACAAACACTGAACGCCGATCGAAACATACACACAATCCTCTTGGATACATTGAGTTTCTTCAGTAATCAATTTTTTTTTCGAATAAACAATTTTTTAAGATTCAAATTCAGAATTTTTGACAAAATTTAACAAATAAAAATGTCGAGCTTAAAAGAACGCATTTTTCAATAAAATGCTTTAAGAATGATTTTTTTTTTCTCATTTTATGTATTTTTTTTTTTTTTTATTATTTTATAGTCGAAAAATTTTAAATAAATTTCTCGATAAAGAAGAAAATCTTGTGTAAGGAAAAAAAAATATAATAAAGAAATCTTTTAAAAGCACGTCCAAAAATAAAATAAAGAATAAAAATCTTAAAAATTAATTAATAACTTAATTACAATTAGGTAGTTGTTTGTTTCTTATTTTTTTGTCGAAAAAAGGGTAAAAAATGTTTTAAATATTTCTTTCTACAGTTTTTATAAGTAAAAGGTTTTATGGTAATTGTGTTTCTTTTTTTTTTTTTGGTTGTTTTGTATTTTTTTGTTTTTATATCTTATCTTATAAGCAAAAAATTTTGCGCTTTTTCAGTTAATTTTCTACAAAGTCCGACGACTCTCCGTCACATTCCAGCATGATGCGTTGGATTTTGACTTCCAGACGGTTTATTACGACTAGAACTACTTTTACTACTGTTCGACTGTTGTTGTTCCAGACTTTCTTCTTCATTGTCGTCGTCGTCATCGTTATCGTCGTCGTTCTCATCTTCATCTTCATTTTCCTGATCAGACTCTTCCAGTGTTATCTGTTTTAAAAAAAAACGGAACTCGGTAAGGTGTTAATTGTAATTGCTGAGCACTTAGAATAACGTACAAACCTGAAAACGAATTTTCTCGTCACCGTCCTCGGTAGGTGGCGGTGACGGCGGTATCATACTTTGATAATAGTCTCTATTCTCTTCGAGGGTATCGAGGATATCTTGTGCATCGGGATGAACTAAATCGCCCCACGTCTCCCAAAGCGGATGAACGATATAATCGATGAAGCCTACTTGAGATTTTTCTACAGTTGAATTTTGCCGATCGCACATCGGACTTATATCCATTCCGGATTCGCGTTCTTTGTCGCCTTGCAGGAAGAATTCCTCCATGAGGAGTGCAACCCATTGTTTATATAGTGGAAGCGGTTTTGTTGGATTACTTAAGTCTGCACAATGAACTAAATTTTCCATAACCTTGAACGGGAAAAAATTATTGAGAAAAGTAATGATTATGTGAAAGGAGAAATATTATTCTGATCTCACCTGTATGCGATCTGTATAATTGTCTAAGAGTAATACACCGGAACCGGCTACTTTTTTAGTTTCTACCATAGTCTTAAGATCTGCCAGCAGGCTCATGTGTTTCGACATGTCTGTCGACAGTACAATATCAATTACCATCTTTCTTAAAGTTTGGCGTTGTTTTCTGGAATTAATTGTGAAAGTTTGTTCAACAAATTGACATTTTTTTTAATGGGTGTTCCGGTTAATAATGTCGCTAAGAGATGGTGCTACTAATACACTTGTTGGCATTTCGGAAGGAAACATACACTATCAAAAGCCAGTTCGTTGTTAATTGTCATTGTGCAAAAAGCATAGCACCTACGTCGAATGTTGTACTCGAAAAAAATACCGTTTTGCGGGGAAGTTTAATAACCTTCTTCTATTTGAAGAAACCGGCTGCTGAAAGTTATAGATTGTTGGTTGAAGCTTATGGTGAGCATGTTCCAACCCAAAAAACTTGAGCAATGCAGTTTTGCAAGCAATATTGGAAGAAGACTCAATTCAATCGTTCAAACAATTGGTAGAAGCATTAAATGTTCAGAAGTGCTAACTGCGACTCTAACCACTATTTGGTCAAGGCCACATTCCGATGTTGAATATCAAATAGCGGACCTGCAAAACACCAACCGACACTTAAATTCGACATCGAGAAGCTGAAGGATGAGTCCATCGCAGCCGCGTACACATCAGCTTTAGAGAGACATTTTGACCAAATATTCAACCACGAAATGTCAATAGAGCAATAGAGAGACTTATTTCTAGGATCCTTCAAGAGCTCAATATCCACAAATCTGCTGGTCCTGACGGTATCCCCCCCATTATCCTTAAAATGTGCGCCTCTTTTTTAGCTAAACCTCTTCGCAATCTTTTCTATCTTTCCTATTCTTCTGGGTGCTTTCCATGTATGTGGAAAGTTGCGAATGTTCAGCCAATTCCCAAGAAAGGAAGCAAAGCGAATCCCGCTAACTACCGCCCGATAGCCATTACTTCAGTGTTCTCGAAAGTAATGGAAACTGCTGTCAATCGCAAAATCGTTCAATATCTCGAGGATAACCAGTTAATCCACGATCGTCAGTATGGATTACGTTCTGGAAGGACCGTTGGAGCTCATGTATACATAAACACGGCGAAGGTCAAGTTCTCGCACTTGACATTGCAAAAGCATTTGACAGAGTTTGGCACGATTGTCTCATAGCTAAGCTTAGGGCCATTGGCCTTAATGCTACCCTTCTTCAATGGATTGAGAGTTTTCTTTTTAAACGCACTATACGAGTAGTACAAGATGGCGTTACTTCGTCCTCTTTCCCAATACATTCCAGCGTCCCTCAAGGCTCTATTTTATCTCCAACTCTATTCCTAGTTTTTATCAACGACCTTCTGTCGCCCACTCTCTTTCCAATCCATAGTTTTGCGGATAACAGTACTTTAGATAACACCTATGAATTTAACTCTGCTGCGGAATCTCACAAGCATTCTATTGCTTCCAATCGTGTGGAGTTATTCCGTTCGCTGAACTCGGATCTCCACTTAATCCTGGAATGGGGCAGGAAAAATAGAGTAGAGTCCAACGCCTCCAAAACACAGGTCTGTCATCTATTCCTCAAACGTGATGCTCCTGTGTTGGTGGCGCAATACTATGCACCTCGGATAAGTTTACACTTCTTGGCGTTAAAATTAATGACCATCTGAATTGGGCCCAGCACATCTTTGATGTTGCCCTCGACGCCTCGAAACGTCTTGGTGTTCTCCGAAAGTGCAAAAAGTAATTCACGCCGAACGAGCTAGCAAACATCTATAAGGCATACATTAGACCACGTTTAGAGTACAATTCTCATGTTTGGGCTGGGGCACCCAAATCACACCTCGCGTTGCTCGACCGTATTCAAAAACATGCGTTCCGACTGATTGGAGACGAAACCATCACGTCTTCTATCGATTCTCTCGAGCATCGCCGAAATGTCGGAGTACTCAGCATTTACTATCGCTACTTCTATGGTAAATGCAGTGCAGAATTAAGCGCACTCATTCCGCCAGTCTATAATTTCCCCCGTGATACTCGTCAAGCTGAACGCCCACAAGTACACCGTTAAACTCATGCCTTCTCGTACAGTGAAATTTAGGCAGTCATTCATTTCCCGAACATCAAGACTGTGGAACGCATTGCCAGCCAAAGTGTTTCCCAATGATTATAACCTATAGTGCTTCAAAAGCAATGTACACCGTCACTTTCGTCTTTCCCCACCCGAATTTAATTGACTCAACTTTAGTTTTTTGGTTTTTTTTCCCTTTTTCTCCAACTCCTATACTGACACAGCTGTGCATTGCATTATAGGGTAGCCCCCTAAGTTGTGTTCGGTTCCTTAAAAAAAAAAGTTATGGCTCTCCATCGAAAATGGCATTCAGTCCGCCGCAGAGGAGGTTATATGCCATCAATCCCGACAAAAGAAGAACCATTGGTTCGAGATGCAATAGGCAAAAAAAATGCAGCTTACAAATAATTTACTGAACGACCAACGAGAGCCAAGAAAGACATAATTTACGAGCTTAGACGATATGCGAACAAAACATACAGAAAAAAGAAAAGGAAGTATCTCAATGATGAACTATGCAAAATGGATGAAGATTGTAAATCCAACAACATGAAAGCGGATTACGCTCAAGTTAGAAAGCAGAAACGATGATTTCAACCGAAAACGAGCCTTTGTAAAAACACAGCAGGAGGCGTAATTAGCGGTGCGGAAGAGGTAGAAACGAGATGGGAGCAACATTTCCAACAGTTGCTTAACTTGAATTCATCACTGACTACTACTGTAAATAACCACCTGACCGAGGCACCTGCTGACCACGAAAACAGATTGAGTCTCTCAACAGAAGAAGAAGTGGAAGATGCCCTTAAAATCTTAAAAAAATAACAAGGCGCCGGGCATAGCTGATATACCAGCGGAACTTCTGAAGAGCGGTGGTGATTGCATTGCTAGGAAAATTTTCGTTATCGTGTCGCAAATCTGGACACATGATTGGCGTAAAAGCATTAATTATCCGATCTACAAAAAGGGCGACAGACTCTGCTGCAAAAACTATAGAGAGATTTCATTGCTGTGCTCGTCTCACATAAACTTGACAAAGGTCATAGAGTCCCGAATTAAACCCTATGCCGAAAATATGATTGGAGAATACCAAAGTGGATTCAGAACCGGACAATCAAATATTCACAGGTGCTACAAAAATACTGGGAATATAATATCGACGTGCATAAGATAATCGTAGACTTTAAGCAAGCATACGACAGTATCGAACGATTTGACAACATGCTTTCAAACACTCTCCGGGCTGAAGCAAGAAGATGGACTTGCACCTACACTTTTTAATCTGGCTTTGGAATATGTCGTAAGAAAGCTCACAGTTGACAACAGAGGGACGCTACTGTTTAAATCATTGCATACAGTGGCTTGCGCAGACGACATAAACACAATGGCGTGATCAAAACTGAGCGCCAAGGAAGTCTTCGTTAATCTTGACACGGCAGCACGATAAGTAGGGTTACGCATAAACGAAAACAAAACGAAAGTTATGTTGTAATCATGAGGAAGAGATAGCAGACTACAACATAGAAAACGTGGACAACTTCATATGTTTAGGAGCCAATCTCACCAAAGACGGCAATGAAATCAAAGACGCATAATGGTAGCAAACAGAACATACTACTCGATACTTCCAATAATGAACTGTAAAGACGTGCACAGAAAAACGAAGCTGCGAATCTACTCTGCTATGGCAGTGAAACGTTGACGTTAATACAGGCATCAGAAAAGGAGAGAAAGGTACATATTACGACGAAACCTCGGACCGGTGAGAAAACAAAGAGAATGAAGAATTCGATAGAGTCAAGAATTGCATAACATTTTTGAAGAAGTCTCTATTCTTATCAAACTTCAAAAGCTACAGTGGTTTGGTCACATACAGCGGATGGAGAACAGAAGAATACCCAAACGTGTACAAAAAGGAAAGGTGGGGCCAGTCGGAAAACCGAGAAAACGATGGGAGGATTCAATCGACGAAGACAGCAAATCGCTTCTGAAATTTTCAACATGGAGGACCGAGAAAATTGGAGACGAAGCATACAGGAGGCCACGATCCATCTTTAGCTGTAGCACCATTGATGATGATTTTTAAATGCTTCACAGTAAACCAAAGTGGCTTAAAGGCTTAAGGCCGATGCTCAGGATCGCGCCTTGTGGGAGATAATTGTTTCTGTCCTATGCCCCTATAGGGGGTCTTAACAGGAATTTGATTGATTGAAACCAAAGTGGGTTCCACATGAATTAAAGGTTAGGGTGTAGCTTAGTAAGTAGCGTATTGGTTGGTCGGGAGTTCAAATATCGGTGACGTATAAGCACACTACTTCACGTTAATCTGTGAAAGCGAAAATTCGTAGATAGAGAGTTATGCCAAGGGCTAAAAATCCTTTCATAATAAAAAAAATTAAATGTTAAGGAGGCTGAAGGTCAGGATGTCAAACCGCAACATGGGGTGTAGTGCCATTGAAGAAGAAGATCTGAATTAAAGGAGAGAGACATGGAAAGGCGAAAACCCATTTGTGAAATTTTGTTTGCCAGACAGCAGAGAAAAAATTTCTATACTCTAGATGAAATCTGAGAGTATATTGTGATTGGCTTACCGTTTGTAATGCTAAGAAATAATGCTCGCACAGAGCCGGGTACAGATATATTTGTTGTCGCTCAAAAACCTCGATTCCGAGTGATCGTCAGTCCATCTGTCTACAACATAACTCTCGAACGCTTTGAGCTATCGTGCTGAAATTTGTTGTGTGTAATTTTTAATGAAAAAGTAACTTTAAGTTCGTGAACGGGTTACATCCCCCCACTTCTTCTACTCCCTCCCATACAAATTTCATGAAATTTCGAAATTTTAAGAAATTACTTTTTCTTCGAAACTAATTAAGGTATCTTGAATTTGGGTCAAAGTATAACAATGTATATGTAATTATGATAACAAAATATTAGTACGATCCCCTCAATCCTTCTATCACCGCCCATACAAATGTATAATTTCGTTAAATGTGTTTATTCGATTTTCATTGAAGCTAGTTTTACGCCCAATCATAATTCTGTTATGTTTTGTATCGAATTGTAACAGGTGATGAAAAGTGGATCTATTTCGACCATCCAAAGCGTAGAAAATCATGGGTAGACCCAGGCCTGCTTTCAACTTCACAACCAGTGCGCAATATCCATGGAAAGAAAGCTATACAGTGTGGGAGTGTAGAAAAGCTCTGCATCACGAATTGCTGCTGAAACTTTGTGAAACGATTTCTGGCGATCGATACCGACAAAAATTGATAAAGTTAAACCGAGCATTCAAGGAAAAACCTCAAGAATGGGCGTATTAGACACGATAAAGCCATTTTTCAACATGACAGTGCTCACAACAAACGCTTACATGTCGCGAAAAATCAACATTATTAACCGAAACCCCTATTATCTAAATATATAAATATAATTGTAGTGTATGTTTGTTATTTCTTTATAAATGGCTAGAAGTTAATGATCTGCTTTATTTAGACTAAGCAGAAACACACGTTTTTAAAATTCTTCTCTATCTGTCTGTCCAGCTTTTACGCAAAAACGGTTATAATGAAACTTTCACAGTTCATTAGGTATGCTTTGAGATGTAATCTGCGTTTGGTCTGATTTCAATACCCCCACGCCTTTTACCTCCTCCCATATAATAATCAAATTTTCTTGATAACCATGGGAGCGAATAATTTGGAATTTATGGTATACAAATTATTTGAATATCCCCACACCTTCCACCACCTCCCATACAAACTGCACTTTTTCATGAAATACTATAAACCAATTTGCTCAGTACGCATAACATTTATCGAGCTCAAATTTTGAACTAAATCTTTAATTAGTATTCCAGTTAATATCGGGGGAAAAGTAAACCGATTAGCTTCTCCCCTTCTACTCCGTCTCATACAATGTGAATCAATATCACATCTTTTCCAAAATGTGATTTTCTTGAAAAGTATGAAGGTTACTGATCTGAAATTTAAAATATATTAATTACATGATAATTATAGTTGTTTCCCAGAAAACCACTAAGACCCGCAACTCCTTTTACCACCTCCCAAACAATCTGCACAATTTCACTAAAACCAATTTACTAATTTTCTCAGTACCTATTAAATTTTTGAAGCTTAAAATTGGTACATAACATTTTTATAGCTAATCTACCATGATGTGAAACAAATTAGTTCAATACTGTCACCCCTTCTACAACTCCCCATACGAAATTTCTTAAGATCACAAAAATTTCTATTTCATATAGAGTATCGTATGATTGGGCTTTACGCACAATCGCAGTCCCGTTATGTTTTAAAGTTTAATATTATTTTATTTGGGTTTTTTTTTTTTAAATTCATAAAAGCTATACAATTATTCACATGTCCTTAACGTTCTTCAATACGTATATGATCTCAAATCACGGAATTGATTTGATCACGAGCCTGTACCATACAAATGTGAGTATCATGGTTTCATTCATAATAATTTATGGTCCTGATACCGGCAAAATAGAAAGCATTGTGTTCAAAGAGCCATTAAACTAAGCAGATTATTTATCCCACATAATGTATTAGTAACTACATTCTCAAAAAATCTTATTATTCCTATTCTTACGCGGATAAAGTCGCGGGCGATCGCTAGTACAATATAAATCCCTAATTTTGAATTGTTTTTTCTTCATTAGCGCTAAATTACAAATCTCACTCACTTTTGCATATTAGAGAATATATCACATCCTTGATTTTGCAGTAGTTTAAAGGCAACAGCTAAATGATGATTTTCCAACACAGATTCGTCATTATACATTAAGGCTAATTCGGAACCTATAAGGTAACAAGTAAAATAAAAAAAAAATCAATTTCAATCAAATCTCATTAAAATTTACACCGGAGCTTACTTGAATTAACTAAAAATTGATTGGTGAGGCCAGGATGATCGACGTCATGAATGCAAGCAGCAAAAAGAGCTCCACCTACTTCTAACGGGGTGAAAACGCCTTCCAATGCTGGAGTATTTAATAAAACATTAGTACTCTGCGTAACATCGGCTGCATGTAATGAATTATGAAATGGATTGTCTTTAACATAATGATCCTCTAGAGTAGTCATAAAATTAAGAAAAGTTGTCGGTGGTATCATAAGACTGGTCAGTAATTCTCTACTCTGTAATGGAAACAATTCAAACAGTAATTAGTGGCAAAATACATTAATAAGAAAAATTTAAGAATATATTTACCTGAAATATTGTATATGCAACGCACGTTAACGGCCGATTACAGCTTAAGTCACCAATTTTAAATATTTCTATGCCCCAAGTATCTAATTCGCCCAAAAGGGTACCTAATGCATTTTCGTTCGGCGTTTCAACACCGAACGTTGGTAAACGTTCACCGGTGAATGAGTTCGTATGTGATAGCGGGCGTTTAACCCCTGATATTTGTGACATAGGTGGACCACCCAAACGTGGCGATCGACTTCGAGGATATGAAGCCGGCACATTTGACGATACCTCGTTCTCATCAATTCGTAACGATGGTAAATCAAACTCCTGCTGTTTATCTAAAAGTATATAAAATGCAATATTATTTAAAAATAGATACAAACGTAAAATGCAAAATAGTTGAAACAATTTATGAAATGTGCACTGACGAGTTAATAACATGGATAGCTTTGTACTTTTCACTCGTCCCTGAACGGAATTAATTAGCACAGGAAATTATGTTCTCTTCGGTTTTAGCTTCCTAATTGAAATTTCCACTCTTGTCCACAATTTTAAACTGGAAAACCTACCCCAAAGTTAGACAACAATGCTGATGAGAAAATCGCATAGCTAAGTTGCAATACAATTTCGGCACGGCATGGGGTCATGTCACAGGGATGATTTCTTATTGTTATCCTCTGAAGCATACAAACATGTACAAATGTGTACAGCGAAAGGAAAGCTTCCCAATTTATAAAGGCGAATCTGTTCCATGAAAGAGTGTTGCTTGAATTTTGTAGATAGAAACTTTAGTATAATGTACGGTGCAAATAAACAGGATGAAAAGCCTTTTGAAAGGAATTCGCAAGAAGTTAAAATTTCAATTGTTTATAAATGCATTGAAATGAGTTTTAGCAATAAAGTTGCGGAAAAGCGTAATACCCCACAATCATTATATTAAAGCTGAGTTTTTTTTTGCAAAGAGAAGGAGATCTTACAACTGCTGAGTCATTTAATTGATACGCTTCGAGAGGTCTTTTAGTTACATTTTGCTTTTCATCTTCAAGCTATGTTGTCACTTATTCCTTGCTATTTGCGTCTTAAAATTTGTACCTCTGTTTACCTCCTACAACCGCAGAATAATGGGAATTTAACATTTGGTATATTTTTATCCAGTACCGGTCCAAGTTTATTTGTCGGCCGGCGCGACATCAATAATCGCGCCCCATAATCTTGGAAATTTTTTTATAGTGTAAGGCCTACTTAGTGACATTCAAGGTGTGACCCATTCACTGCCACTTACGCCTCGGAATCATTACCTTCCGAGTGGAACAACTGAACAGTTGTGACTGGGCGCTTGCTTTTTACAGAGAGCGATATCATTTAATCTCCTGAAAGAGAGAAGAATATATTGAAGACAACTTGGCGTGCTTTATTGATTGAAATCACAACAACAAAGTTTTTGCTCATATTGCTACGAGACCATCGGTATAGGTACTTCTATGCGGCACAAATCGCTATAATTGAAACCCAACAAAAGTCAATAAATATCGTCAGAAATACCATACAAAAATTTTGGCTCTGGGTCAAATTTGTGACATTAGAGATTAAACTTGTGACAATTTCACTAAAAATTTGTTGACAAAAATTTAGCATAGCTTGCGAAAAAATTAATAGCGAAAATTTTAACGCAAATTTTAGTGATGGCAAAAAAGTCGAAATTTGTTCTCCTTGTACTTTTATGATGGGATTTTCGACCAATTTCTAACAATAAATTTAGCAATATAAAATTTTTCTATTTTGAAAAAAATTAGCAATAGATGCAGTCTTAAGCTTCATATTTAAATTTTTCGCTTTGGCCTGCTATTGTTCAGGTTCCATAACAGTTTTGCTTTATTTTTTATTGTGGAAGGGTTGTTAGCCCTTTGCCCAACCCTCTATCTACAAATTTTCATGTTCGCAGATTGAGGTGAACCAGATATACCCACGTAGGCGGTATGGTAGAATTATATGTCGACCGGAATTTGAACTCACGACCATTGCATTGTAGACCAACACGCAACTAGTGGGTTGCTAGTACCAGGCGTCTTTCGATGATGCCGTCCCTCAAACTTAACTTGTCACTAGGCGCTAATGCTCCATTTGCACATCGGAAGGACCAGCCCTGTTTCTATCCAACGCAGATCTTGTTGTAGTTTTTTTATTGAATGCCCCCGACAAATGTCACAAATTTCCGACAGAAATACTACAAAAAAAAAAGAAAAATATTGTTTTTCGACAAAATTATATGACAAAAAAGTTTAAATCTGTGACATTAGTTATTAAATTTGTGATATTTTTTACCAGAAAGTTTTTGACAAAATTCCTTACAGAGTTAGAATTGTCGAAAAAAATATGACAGTAATCCACGATGTGTTAGGTACGCGATATGTTAAGTCCAAATACGCTATAGTTCCGAATAGAAAAAGGTTAACGATCTAAAATTTATGGGAGGATTTTAGACAAGTACTAAGCTTTATATGTACCTGTTCACATATATGTAACTGTCTAGTATGTCTTGAGTTCGTGAAATAGATCGAAATAAAAAATTTGGTCGGTCTGTGAGAAACAACACGTGTGTTGCATTTCTTTTTATCATTCATATCCTACAGCCTGGGTGCAACTCCGATACATTTCGAATGATTCTATATTTTAGATACATCGCTAATAGATCTCTATCAATATCGCAAAAATACTGAACGGGGAGAAAAATCGATAATAAATAAAATCAGGTGTTCTGCGCTTCACTGGATATCGAATTAAGCTCTCTAATCATATTAAAGATTTTTTATTAGAGGATGTGCACATGATGCACCAATAATCATTTTGAATTTCATCGAAAGCAACGAAGAACTCATAGCAAAATTGAAAAAAGTTAAAAATATATGCACTTGGATGTAAGTTAACTGAGTTAGCGGACTGAAGTTTTGAGCTTCGTACGTTATACGAATGCCATTAATGAAGTTTTAATTTTTTCAGCGGTTCTTGCAGCCTGGGGTTAGCTACGAATATAGAAGCTGCTATATCGTGAATTTCGGATTAAAACAAACAGGATAGCTGACATTTTAGTATTTTAGTTTCATACTCTGAACGAAATCTGAATGTATAAATGGTGTTTGCTCTATCGTTTCTAACGCTTAGAAATAATGCGCTTAAAGAGTCGTCAAAAACTCAAAAACTTCGAATACGAGTAATCTAACCGTACAACTGGATGTCTAATAAATAAATATCGAAAGCTTTGAGCTATCATGCTAAAATGTGGTCCATGTTATTTTTAGCAAAAAAGAAAATTTTAATTCCTTTAACTACCTCTCACGAAAAAAATTCTCCAAAATTTTTAATTTTAAAGAAATTAATTTTTCGAATTTAACAGTCGGCCGCTTGATAGTTTCCAAGCGGTCGACTGTAAAATTTGACTAAAGTATAGCGATAAGAATGTTATCGTCAAAATTTGTCGTAACAATCGACGAAGGGATACGTGGATTGTTACGACAAACAACCCCTCCCAATCAAATGCCCAATTTGCGATAATATGTACAATGAATCGATTTTGTCAAAAAATGTACAAACACGAAATATTGCTTGAATTTCTTTTCTAATGATTGCAACAAATGTTGAAAACATAACAGAATTACGATTGGGCATAAGATCCAATCATATGATTCTCTAGATGAAATAGAAAAAAGTTTAATGTACTGGAAAATATGTCATCTCAAATTATTTCGCATAGTGAATAGTAACAGAAATCGACACAATATCTCGAATATTCTTCTTGGTAAAATGAATATGGCGAATAAAATAAAATAAATTTTATTGGACTTGGGTAAAAGTAAGTGGCTAGGGATTCCTGAGGCGCTGATTTAAAAGTTCTTTTTCAGTTCGACGTGGTAAATTCAACACTTGTGTGATGTTAGCCGAAAAGTAAATTTTTATCTTTTTTTATTGCAATCGTTTGGACCTCGTTTAAAGTGGTTTGAAGTTCCATCAGAATCGTTTGACGTTTTTTTTGGGACTCGATTGGAAGAGCTTTAAATTAATTTAGAAAATTATCCAATTTCAATCATCTATGATTGGCGGATGTAGTCTAAACACACTTTTTTCAAAATCCAATATTTTTTAAAGATTTCAGGGCGTTCTGGGCCATGGTCATGTGTGACCACATACAAACAGTGGCGGACAAAAGCGGATACATAATTTAAAATTCATGGTAAATTTGATGTAGCTTTGTTTCTATAAAAAATAAGTTAGTAATTTTTTTTCATACGACAAATACAACACTTCCACTAATTTTTTTTTCAAACAGCATTAATTCAGTTTTGTCCATATTACGTTCCGTTGATCAGACAGTGGCGTGGCGTGATGTTACGGCTGGGGGAAGCAATTTTTTAGCAAGATTCTTTAGTCTTTTAAATTGTAAAATTGTTGTATGTATACGTATATGAATTTTCATTAAATAAAATCACTGAAAAGGTTTTTGAAGTTGCAAATTTTCAATTCCGTGGTCCGGATCAAATTTAGAACATAAAATTAATGATATTAAATGACTCTTGAACAGTCTTGTCGAGAAATAGCAGCAAAATTAAAATATGTCACCGAACATTAAGTTTAATAAGAAAAGGACGAAATTTTAACGCACCGAGCAATCCTGGTGGAGGGCCAAGGTTGTTGTCAGATAGCGATGCTCGTATGATGGAATGATTGATGGTGACAAGGAACACCTAAAATTGCTGCAGAGGCATTATACAAAGACGTTAGTGTTCGCACAGCAAGGAGAGCTTTGCATAGAATTGGATTGGTGTCTGCAGTTAAACAAAAAAAAAAAACCCAGCACTATCCGCCAAGAGTATAAAGACAAGGCTTAAATTTTGCAAAGATCATAGGAAGTGGATTGCTGAAGACTGGAAACGAGTTATTTGGTCAGATGAGACCAAAATTAATCGATTCCAATCAGACGGTAAGGAATATTCCTTATATTATTGGCATCGATCCCATGAGAGTATTCAAAGGCACCAAGTTAAACAAACAGGGAAGCACGGCGGTGGACATATAATGGCGTGGGGCTGCTTTACATGGTGGAACCTTGGTAGTAATTTATCCGACGTCATTGATGAATGCGCTTATCTAGTAAACGAGATAAGGAGGCCAAGATCCGATTTTGGCTGTAGCGCTATTGTAGAGAGTGGTAAACGAGATAGTGTTTCAATAGGATGGAGATCCCAAGCACACTGCGATTATCGTGAAAAAATGGCTTGCTGAGCAACAGTTGCAATTATGCAGTGGCCTGTACAAAGTCCGGATTTGAATCCAATCGAAAATTTATGGGCGATTGTAAAAAGAAAGCGATCGCGTCAAGAACGTGCTCCAACTAACATGGCAGAATTCTGGGAAAGAGTAAAGAGTGAATGAACCAAAATTCCACACCAATTTTATTTATTTATTTAAATAGGGGAACATGAGAGAGCAATGCGACCTTCTCTTCTGTGCGTTTATAGCCCCTTCACCCTACCATACCTCAATAGCTTTAGCTAATTTGAGGATCTTTAAGGGAGCCATGTTAGCTAGTTCTTTGGTTGAAAGGAACCCTTTCCCTGTAAGATTATGTCTTTTCCTAGCTACTGCTTCACAGTGACATAGGATGTGTTCAGTCGTTTCTGATTCTTCGAGACAGAGGCGACAGATGCCGGTTTCAGCTAAGCCCATGTTTTTGAGGTGGTGGTTTACTCCACTGTGCCCCGTCATTAGGCCGATTAGAGTACTAATATCCTTATTGCTGAATTTTAGTATATCCTCAACTTTGTTTTTTTGTGGTAGAACCAATTTTTTTGAGATTGACAAGCCTGGATGTTTATTCCAGTAGATTTTATGTTCTTGTTCTACCCATTGTCTAATAATAGGGTTGAAGTACCCTTTCGGTTTTCCGCAGAAAGGTTCTGGACCAATAAAATTTGCTTGAGCACCGTTTTTTGCTAGGCGATCAGCCTCTTTGTTTCCCTCTATTGCCATATGTCCTGGTGCGCACATTAAGGTAACCTTATTCCTTTTCCCCAAGATTATTAGGTTTTGAAGGCAGTCCCATACTATCCTTGAGACGTGTTTATTGGATGCTAGAGCTTTGAGAACCGCCTAACTATCCGATAGGATATAAATATATTTGTTGCGATGAGCTCTCCTTATATTTTCTTGGATGCATAGCTCCATTGCTTAGTTCGGCCAACCACACCAAGAGATCATCAATACAAAATTTGATAGAAAGTATGTCAAAACGAATTGAAAGTGTCTTATTCAACAAAAGACTTTGGACGAAGTACTGACTTGTCAAACAATTAAAATGGAAAAAACTGGATAAATGATGTTACGACGAATTTTGAAATTTTCTCAAGTTTTTTACATGAATTATTTTTATTTTTATTCTTCTTTTTTATTAAGTTAAGAGAAGTGTTTTAAGTAATTAATGCAAAAAGAATTTCTTAATTATCTAAAAAAAAGGTACATCAATTATACCAACAATTTTAATTTATGTATCCGCTTTTGTCCGCCACTGTAGGTCATCTATGAACAGACGAACAGACCATCGGTAGCACACGGAAAATGTTAACCACCAAAGCAAAAAACTCTCACAATAGGAAACTATCGCCCACATTTATTAATGGAATTTCATTGTGGATCATTTACTTTTATCAAACTGACACTGTGTTGGTATGTCCACGGTAAGGTGCTTTTATACCGATCATACCTAAGCCGAGCAAAAGCTCGGCCGCCCGCGTGACAAGCGAGGATTCTACCACAGAGCCACCGATGGTTATGCGTTACAAACTGCCTTGGAAGTGGTAATGAACTGGTGTCAGTCTAAGAACTTGAACATCAACCTATATAAGACTGAGATGGTATCATTTATAAATAGAAGAAAAATCTTCATAACGCCTCCCTCTATAAATGGAATATCAATACCCTTCTCGAATGAGGCCAAAACCCTAGGTGATAATAAACTCAACAGGAAAAAACACATAGAATGGACTCATGTCAAATCACTAAAGGCGTTTCGGGCCTGTAAAAGTTTGTTTAGCAGAAAATGGAGACTAAAGCCCAAATAGATTTACTGGTGTTACAGAACAATTATCCTTCCAATAGTCGACATACGGATCAACAACTTGGTGGACTAAACTGTTAAAACAAAAGGCACAACTTATGCTACAAAAAGTTCAAAGACTAACTTGTCTGGGTATCACAAGTGCATTGAAAACGTGCACTACTGCCGCAATGAAAATGTTCCCTGATATTCTGCCGATACATCTCCAAATAAAAAAAGATGCTATCAAAGGGGTGATACGCATTCAGAGGGGAAATAAAATATAAATCGGGAAATTTTAGAGATAATCTAAAAATTTTACAAGACCCGAAAATAGAGGTTCTAGCTTCAAAATTATCGGGCATTATGCCGACCATATTCAACTTTGAAACCCCCTTCAAATCTATGCTACCTGAAATGAAAGAAGGATCAACAATCTGGTATACAGATGGCTCATGCACCTCAGAGGGAACTAGAGCTGGAGTCAAAAGTCCTAACTTCTCGGTTTCAAAACCCCTCGGTAAAGAAGCTGCTATCTCCCAGGCAATGGAGCTATGCCTCCACGAGAATATCAGGAGGGCACATCGCAGTAAAACTATAGACAGGCGGTTCTCAAAGCCCTAGCATCCGACAAGCAATGCGGGTCCTTGGACACATTGAAGGAAACGAGAAAGCAGATTGCCTCGCAAGAAAAGGAGCAAAAAAAAATTTTATTGGACCAGAGCCATTCTGCGGAAAACCAAAAGAGTATTCCAACCTAATACTGAGAAAGTGAATTGAACAGGAGCACAGAATACACCGGAATAAACTTCTAAGCTTATCAATCTCAAACAAATCAATCCTACCACACAAAAACAAAGTGGAGGAAATCCTTAAACTAAGTAAGATTGATATCAGTTCTCTGATCGGCCTCTTGACGGGCCACAGTGGAGTAATCCACCATCTCAAAAATATGGCTCTAACTGAAACCGACATCTGCCGCGTCTATCTTAACAACTCAGAAACGACAGAATATATTCTATGTCACTGCGTAGCAGTAGCAAGGACAAAATAAAATCTTCTAGGAAAAGGTTTCCTTCCAACTGATGAACTAGCCAACATGGCTCCCTTAAACATACTTAAATTCTATTTCTACAATGGCGCTACAGCCAAATCGGACCTTGGCCTCCTGATATTCAGGTTTCTTAACATTTTTCATTACTTATTGTGGAAGGATTGTTAGCCCTTTGCACAACCCTCTTTCTACGAATTTTTTATTTTCGTAGATTGAGGTGACCATGGTATATCCAAGCAGGCAATGTGCTAGAATTATATATTGCACCGACCGGGATTTGAACTCACGACCTTTGCATTACAAGACCAACACGCTACCCACTAGGCTGCACCCTAGCTAAATATACTTAAATTAGCCAAAGCTATCAAGTTGTGGTAGGGGAAAGGGGAAATAAACACACAATAGGCATTCCATATGTGATCTCGCTTGACGCTGTCGAAAGCCTTTTCGAAGCCCACAAACGTGAGATGTAGTGGTGAACCATTTCGTCTAACTGCTCCAACACGAGTATTATCCTTTGGGTATTTGTGTGGTCTGGACGATTCTTTACGAAATTCACTCAATAATCCTATTGAGAATTACCTTAGCCATAATTTTCGACCGTAGGTATCGAAATTCTCAATAGGACTTGTGATGTTGAAGAGTTAGTATAGTTACTATATCATACATTTTTTCCGAGCCTTGTTTCTTGGCGGTACAGAATTGATCCTTCCACAACGGCGCTACAGCCCAAATCGGACCTTGGCCTCCTGATATTCAGGTTTCTTAACATTTTTCATTACTTATTGTGGAAGGATTGTTAACCCTTCGCACAACCCTATTTCTACGAATTTTTCATTGTCTTAGATTGAGGTGACTAAGGTATATCCAAGCAGGCAATGTGCCGGAATTATATGTTGCGCTGGCCGTGATTTGAACTCACGATCTTCGCATTACAAGACCAACACACTACCTACTAGGCTATACCCTAGCCTAGGTACAGACTTGATAGCAAACTTATACTTCTCACAGATTATATCTAAAGCAGAAAAATATTCTTACATCAATATGTAATGGGTTACAAAAACTACGCAATGATTGATATCACTTTCCTACGGGAAAGTGATATCATTGTAATAAAAATGTATTCACTAAATCAACAAAGAAGAAACCTTTTGGTTCTGAAGCTCCAAAAAACGAAATGAAAAATTTACTGAATCAACAGAAACCCTTCATATTTTAGTAGGTATTTGTCTTAGAATCATTGCAAACAGTAAAATGCTTTTGATAGCAATAAATAAAAAAAAACCATTTATGCTACTAGTGTCAAAATAATATGACTTTTTTTTTACAGACCGTCCACCTTACGTTATTAAGTAAATCAATCTTTTTTGATATGTTTATTTTCGAAGAACGACGTACATAATATTGAAACAATTCTCTCGAATACCAAAGAATAGTACAAGATAAATAAAAAAACGAAAAGTTAAAGGATCCTTTCTGTTTCAGCTCCCAGTAGACCGAAGAAAATTGATAAAATTTGTGTATTTATTATTAACAGAGGTCCCTACCTTTATTTGAATTTCTCTTCAGTCCGATTCATTTTCAATATTTATCTAAATTTCATGATTTCCCAGATAGAGATAGAGATACGGAGTTATAGCTACACATTCTTACATTTTAATCAAATATAAATTACATAAAGAAAACTTACCCAGAAAGGTCGAACAAATATATTCAGATATCTGATTGCCAGATTTACTTGATTCACTGAAGTGCGATAATTCCTTGTTCAGCATTCGTTTGAACTGAAAACGATTGAATATTACGGATTAGTTAAAAGTGTTTTCTCAAAGAACACAACTGCATAATCAAATTTTACCTTTGATGATGCCATATCTGATACACTTCTATGCGTTTGTATTGTTTCCAATTGATCTAAGCACCAGTCCAATTCTTCGACAGTATCCATGGCCAATCGGACGTAGGCCTCATCGCCGGGCACCACGATACGTGCGGCACTTGAAGATGACGTCGATCGCCTGGATCTTGATTTTATTAATAATAGTTATAGCAGAGAAAAATAGGCAGGCAATATAAGTGGGATAAATACAAAAACATTTAAATTTTAGTATTATATTACAAAAAAAATAAATAAAAAATCAGTGATGTGAAATGGATTGAGATCTAAATCTTCTTACGACCGATATTGCAATAATATCGTTGCGATTTTGGCTTTTCTAAAATGTCGAGTTAAAAGCCTGGAATTAATTTTTCGAGTATATTTAAACTCGATTGAATTGAAATCGGAAAACATATTTGATTGGGGATATCTTTACCCTTTACTATGAATTGATTAGATGAGGTGCTTCAAAAACTGCTGAAACTAGTTGAAGGCTAGTATGTTTAATTATGATGTTTTTTTTTGTCTGTTGGGTATTTATTTCCAATTTGACCGAAATAGAATAATTCAATTAATACTAATCAACTTTAAAATCACTGAATTTATGTCTCCCATTTGTAATTTTTTTTTGTCTGATTTATATAGGGTGATTGAGCAAAAGGTGTAGGGTTGAAAAGGCCTATTGTTTGACAGCTGGTTGCTTGACAGCTAGCGTTCAATCGAAGTTACAATGCGCACAATTCGAGCAAATTTTAATTGTAATCATGTACCTTTTGAGACGTGTGTGTGCAACTTACTCAAAAACTCCCAAAAGACTGGCTCAGTGCAAGATGTAAAGACACCAAAATGACTTCGTTCCGGACGTTCAACCGGAAATATTGCCGCAATGAAGGATAGTGTTGAAAATGACCCAAGCACCTCTATTCATCACAGTGCTCAAGAACTCAACCTCTCCACATCTACACTGCAGCAAATATTGACGAATTTCGTTCTGTATGCATACAAGGTCCAACTGACTCAAGAACTGCAGTCGGTGGACCACCAGCAGTGCCGTACGTTCTCTGATTTGGTCTTGGAAAGAAATCCTACACCTCTTGTTGATACTCCCTTTAGATTTTTGCGGCTACAAAACGCGTAAACATAGACAAATGAAGAAATTAAAAGGAAAATACTAATGAGGAAAGGCGCTTGGTATCTAACAAACCGAACGATATACGAAAATGTGAGTTTCAAACGTGCTTTTATGACATCCAGATTAGATTTAGAACTCGTCCCAAATAAAATCAATCGTTATATTTCAGTTTGATAAAGATCTCAGCAGATACCGAAACGTCACATTTAATAAAGCAAAACAGTGTAAAATTCGGAAATATATATCCTTTTAATATTATATTTCAATTTTCTTTTTTCAAAATTATAATAAAACGTCACTCTAAGTTTTCAATATCAACCAAATTACAAAATAAATTTATACTTACTTATTTGTTGCTGTGACATTTGTCAAACTTAGTAAATTATTCCGTACGGATCGCAAACTGGCAAGAATTTGGGCAAACGGTGTCACTATTAAGTCTTCTCCATGGCTATTAATTATATTTTGGAAGAAAAAAAAAAATAATAAAATTAATTCGATGAAAATTTAATTATAAAATTTAATTAGATATTTTTTCTATTGAAAATAACTGAATAAAGCATTTTTGCAACATTGAAAAACATTTTATTGTATTCATACATAAACGATAAAACTCGTACTACAATGGCAAAATAGTAATAAAGAAACAGAAAATCTTTTAATTTTAAGCAAGTACTACGTACTTTAAGAAGAATTATTGCCTTTGTTTATTTTTCTTTAATATTTAAACAATAAAAAAATGAACTCAAGCAAAGTTGAATGCGTTGTAAGTAGGTAATAATCTCAACTGCTGAATAATACGATAGAAAAAGTCGAGTATAAAGGGGGTGACAAACAAATCTGGTTGAATAAGTTCCTTTTCAAGGTGTTAAAATAAAAAGAAAATCTAAGAGAAAGAGAACAGTCTTTACTTAAGGTTGCGAGAGAGAGAAAAAATATGTAAACAAACAAACATCGGAATAATAATGTTGTTGGTCGAGCTTAACTTTAAATATCTTATATATTTATTATTACGCTAGCGTTGTTTGTTTATAGGATATGTCTATGTACGTGCAACACTTAGGGCAATAACCAACAAGTACTATATAATACATTAAAAATATGAAACAACACACTTTTCAAATAATTCAGAAGCTCTACAGCTTTCTGTGAAGGAAAGGATGTTTCAAGGAGAGATTACAGTCTCTTTAGCCGAATAGAGACTAGCATACATTTATTTTGGGAACGGCAAGAAAATTATTTTGTGTTTGTGCTGCTATGTAGGAGGATAATCCTGTTTTTCTTTTCTTTTTTTTTCTATACAGTACAAATAAGTATTTCCGTTCTAATATAATGTGAATATGCAAAATATTGACTTCCTTTTTCACTTACAAGAGATTACAATAAGATTAAGTGATAGAATGATTTTTTTATATGTTCGCTGTGAGGTTGGGTTGGTGATTTGATAGTAAATACTTGAATTTTATACATTCGAAAGATCCAGCGGGAAAATTTCGAAGATTTGCAAAAAATGAAAATATTTAGAATTTGGGAATTTGCTGATTTTAAAAATAATGCCAAAATTTGTGTCATACGAAGAGCGAATGGAAAATACCCGTGTTGTAAATTATTTTTTGGAAAAAATTCGTTTATTTTACAAAAAAAATCATCATTCACTTGGCCCAACGATATTTCAACCTTTTTGAGTCATCCGAAAAATAGGATTTAACGTATTGTTACAGATCTGGCAACCCCGCAATTCGATATCTCTGGAATAGACAAGAATTATGTAGAACAGTATCCCCCAATACGTAAAAAGCCATAATTAAAGATCTAGAACTTTCCACTATAGTTGAGACATACACCCGACGACATACACGACGGAAGCTTCGAGAATAGGGGGAAAATGTATAAAAGCACGAAGCTTTCAGTCGGGAACCAGTCTTTTTGATGACTGAGACGCCAACCAGTGCAGGAAAGCGATAGAACAGTACGCGGCGATAGTGCCATATAGTGCGAATTAAGTTAAAGTGCGAATAAATAAATTATCACTTATTTTTAAACGAATTGTGTTTTATTTGAAATCCCGGCGAACCCCTAGCTCGCAACAGTATCTACGAAATTGATTTTAGTTTCGGTGACGAGCTCCTTGTTTGATGCGAATCTCTTTCCGAAGTGTAAATCCGAAATGTAGTGCAGATGCGGCAACAGTTCTAATTAAACTAATTTCGTACATTTTTAACTTAGCTATGGCTGTTTAAAAAACGAAAAGATTCATTTCTTTCGCGAGATATGTTACTAGAATTCAAAACGCTATACTCTCGACTGAATTCTACACATTACTGTAGTAAATACAGGGCCGTGTTAAGGAGGGTGAGCAAAACGGGCGCCGTCTGAACTGCTCGCGCACACACATACATGAGAGAAGGCCAAAAAACGGCCAACAAAGAAACGCGTCGCAGGCTGAGAAACGGCCGAAAAGGAAAGCGTCGCTGGCCGAACAACGGTCGAAATGTGATGCGTGCGAAGATTAGAGAACGAAAAAGGGGCGAGCGCTTGTAATATTAGATGAATCAAAGTTGGGAAAGCGATTAAGTGATTGACAGCGCGAATATTAAGGCGATATAGTGTGGGCAAAAAGTGCTAAAGTGATCAATGAAGAGCGAGTAAGTAACTTTTGTGGTTACTTAATTGAAAAACGAACTAGTTTAATTTTTACTTAAAATTCAGCGACCCATAGCAC
The DNA here is from genome assembly GCA_963669355.1 of Chorisops tibialis. Taxonomy (NCBI): domain Eukaryota; kingdom Metazoa; phylum Arthropoda; class Insecta; order Diptera; family Stratiomyidae; genus Chorisops; species Chorisops tibialis. The sequence goes on from OY770264.1 coordinate 22,531,787, forward strand.
ACTTCAACTGGTGTTAGAAGTGGGATTTCAGGAGAAAAACCGCGAGTGATAATTGCGACACTTTCGCAAATAGTGTCGAAAATTCTCGAACGAACAAACTGAGAATTTTCTGGAACAAAATTAAATAATCGCGTATTCGCAAGTATGAAATAAATACCCGTGCGGAGAATTCTTGAACGTACGATAAGAGAATTGGTGAGTAATAGCGGGAATTTTCGAGAACAAAAATTGTGACATTATTGACTAAATGAATAATTCTCGAACCGACAGAAGGAGAAGTCTTGAAGTCAAGGAAAGCTCTTGAGCGAATTCTGTGATTGAAATCGAGTGACCGGTAGAAAATGCCCGAACTAACAGTGAGAATTTTCATGATTTGTTTCCGTGGCGTGTTATTGTGTGGAAAAGACTTGACGGACAATAAAAGAATTTTGTGTCGCGAAAGAATTAAAAATGCCGCACGAAGTGAAAGACTTGAAAGAGTCTGTAAGCCGGTGATAAAGGCATTGGAAATAGAGGGACACAATGTCGATAATTATGAGTTCCCCATCGAGCAGGAAGCTGACCAACAGATCGAACAACAAATCGCGCAACAAAATGTATCCGAAAGCCTTGAAACTTCAGGCACTCAACTTATGCAACTGATAAAACAGATGATGGCCCTGTAAAGTCAATAGGTCAGAGACTTAAAGAATAACATGGAGTAGGAGCTGAAAGATCAAATGATGAAAAAATAGACGCACTGGATAAGTAGATCGTAGAATAGCTGGATGTAAAGCTTCTCGAACAACGAACGGTTCCAGGGCAGAAGATCATCGAAAATACCGAAAAGAGCGAGGACATTCATTGAAGTAGAGCGGCTAAAATGGGACATCGAAGTGGTGAAAATAACTGGCATTATTGATTCCGAAAGCGTCGTCCATAAAAATCGAATGGCTCCATTCTTCGATGGTGAAACATCATGGACCATGGTTTGACGAATTTTTTCACAGTGCATTTCGAATTGAAAGAAAAGATTTCGGGATTCTACACTGTTACGCATTATTGTTCGTGATGTTTCGGTCTCTACTGAGACCTTTATCAATCAGTTTGATAAAGGTCGCAGCAGAGACCGAAACGTCACGAGTAATAACGCGTAATAGTGTAGGATCTGGAAATCTTTTCTTCCATCATGGACTATCTACAAGACCCAGGTGGAGGTGGTGCCACCCCTATCGTTGGTTGGATCAGAAGCGAGCAACGACCTGGATATAGCCGTTACGAGGATCTGCGGTCGAAATCTTGCAGACGATCGTTGCCAACAAATTGATTCGAGTGAGCAGATTCGGGGTTCCACGCGAGCTAACTGCCTTAACTTTGAATCGGAAACATTTCAAGAGATGTTGAAGCTACACGCAATTAACAAAACCTGGACAACCCCGTAGCATCCACAATTTGAGGGGATGGTGGAACATTTCAACAAAACAGTTAACTTGGTTTTATCCAGACTCGTAAGCAGAAGACAACAAGACTAGGATCAGCATATTCCGATATTCTTAATGGCCTACAAGGAGCTCCATGCACGCGACAACAGGACAAACACCATCTCGAGTCATCTTTGGAAGAAACATTCGGATCCCTGCAGATCTTACGTTTGGAACGGCACCCGATCGGATTTGGATTTGCGACATCGACAACACTTAATCCACAGCCTGGTCAGGAATAGCACCCACCTCGTCACCGTTCGCCTGAAAACCCTGACAACAGTCTGCGAGTCAACTCTTCATGATTTCCAGCAAGGCGACTTAGTGTGGCTGTATAATCCAGAAAAGAAGATCACCGAAACTGCAGCGTGATTGGGAAGGATCTTATCAAGTCATTACAAGAATGGATGACATCGTCTATCGCATCCAAATATATCAGAAAAACACCAAACAAAAATGAAGGTAGTACATCTGGACAGATTTGCGAAATACCATGGCCATCGACGATTGGAGGCGACGACTTCAGGAAGCCAGGGTCCGATTTGGACTGCCGCGCCATTGGTGATGGTGGCCACCCTAACAACAGCGACGATTCTGTTCGGAACGGACAGATGCTAAGAAGGGGTACTGGTAGATGACAAGACCAGGCCGCTCATCAAATATCCGCGATCTTCAACTGGCTAATATTCTCAACATACACGCACACCTGTTGGGCTACTCATCGACTATCCGCGATCGTCAATCGTCTGTGACCTTGAATTGCACGAGCGTACACATATGAGGCTATGAGAGCAAAAGAGGCCTAACCCTAATACGTTTCTATTGGGGCTAGGAAACTGTTGCTCTCATAGACTCATATATGAATAGCGCAGAAAAGACTGAAAAAGGCGCCACAGGCCGAAAAACGACCGAAAAAGAAAAGCGTCGAACAATGACCGAAATGCGACGCGTACGAAAATTGGAGAACGGGAAAAAAAAGGGCAAGCATTTGTTATAGTGGGTGAGTCGAAGTTGGGAAAGCGATTAAGTCGTGTGATCGACAGCACGAATATTATGGTGTGAGCAAAAAGTGTTAAAGTGATTAATGTAAAGCGAGTAAATAAATTTTGTGGTTATTTTGAAAAGCGAACTAGTTTCATTTTTACGCAATCCGGCGACCACTAGCGCACTGCAATATTATTCGGTGTTATCTTTTATCTTTGTATCTCTGTATACCGTCTAAGGTTTGAACACGAAAAGCATACAAGCCAATCGATTTTTAAAGACGAGCCAACATCGAAAAAAGGAGAGCGATCGAAGTGGATTATACTGGTTTTGTGCATCACGAATTCGTCCCAACTGGCTCCACGATCAATGAACATTACTACCCCGTTTGATAGGTACTACGCAAGAAGCGATCAGAATTATGGAAAAGCCCATGCCGAGCTTTCATCATGACAACGCACTATCGCACACGTCATCAACTTTCTGGCTAAAAACAACACCGTAGTGGTGCGCATCCCACCCTATTCGGCATCGTTAAACTTCCGGCTGTTCCTCAAGTACAAATATCCGTTGCATGGCAAGCGATTTAAAGACATTGAGTGCATAAAAAAAATCTGTTGCCGCACTAATTGCCTATAACCAATAACAAGTGTTTTTTGGAGTGGGAGCGACCCTGGCGCTAGCTCATTAAATTCGGAAGAGCATGACTAAATTTTAAGGCTCTTCTGTACTTGTCTTCTTCTTGTTTGGTGTTTCTCGCTAAAATTTTACACTTTTCGAGTATAAATGTTGACTTTCGACCAGTCTTACGCGTCCTCACATTAGCAACTGAGATTCTGCCATTTAACTCATCGTGAAAGCCGAAGTATACCATACATCTATTAATTTGAAATTTAAGAATTGAATCCATTCATTGTCGAAATTTCAAATTACTTCGCAATTATTTCAGCTTTCGGCGTGAATTAAATTAAAACAAAAATTTGGTAATTGACGTAAGAGCGGGTAAGACTGGTCGAAAGTGCACATTTATACTTAAAAGGTGTAAAATTTTAGCGAGAAACACCAAACAAGAAGAAGAACCGTAAAATTGAATTATGTACAAAGCCTTTTTGAACCGAGATATAAAGTAATTTAACGTTCCTATACAACTACTTTATAGCACTAGTCCCTATACCCTGGCTGGACTATAACCCTGATTCTATATCGAATGTAACTTTAAGCTTTTCCACTGATATTTAGAGAAAAAAAAAGTTGTAAGGCTTGAATTTTTTTTCGCAATAGATATTTTCAAGAATGGCACCCTATAAATCCTGAAAAAAATTCCCAAGCGACACATTAATTTTATAGATTCCATAACAATGAAAGAGGCTGATTATGCTCATTAAAAAAATATAAATTTGAATCTTTTTCCATTATGAGGAGAGAGCTTGATACGAATATCTGGATTGAGGGTTGAATTATGGATTACACTCAAAAATATTGATTATACATATTCTAGAGTTATCATACTTTTTTTAAATGGAAGGTCCTGCTCAGAGTATTATCACTCAGATCTGAAGTATAAATTTGCAACATTTAATATGGCTGCTTCAAGGGTGGACATTGGTTGTGAACTTTATGGCTCCTTTTAACTGAAGTATACTCTTGATGTCTGCTTCGAGTGGGTAATATAGTTCCCTTTACTGTTTTGTTCTTGAAGTTTACTTCCAGTCCGGTGATTTTGATGTCCTTACAAGCAGTCTTAGAGATAAATTTAACATTGTTGTCGCTGAACTTTCGGTATACCAAACGAGTGATCTTTACTCGAAGGTGGATTTCCAGATATAACTAATGCTAACCAATTCATAAGCTTTCTTAAGAGTGAGTTATTTCTTACGTAATATCAGATACAATGGTTTGCCGAACATTTACCGAGTGCATTTTAAATGAAATGAAAGATTTCCGAATTTTCACATCTGTTGACTCTTACTGCGCTAATCTATATAAAAATCTCGAAACGTCACCGTGAATAAATCACAATAGTATTCATTTAATCAGATATTGTGCTAGTGATTAAGCTATTTTGTAATATAGATACGGGAGTTATTACTAATCGGTCAAATTAATTTTCTAGTTGAAATTGTTTACTCCTGTAGAGGGATCTAAGAGCGTGCATCTGATCTATAAGCTTAATCAGTTAAATCGAAACACTGCCTCTGGGATTAACGTACTTCATACAAACGTGTTCATTAATTTAATTACTCAGAATCTAAATAGCATTTATTATACGTGCAATTGCAATTTTAAAATTTCAATAAAGAATCTAATTTTAGATCATGAAGTAGTTGATAGATACAGGAATATATTTCAGAAGAGATAAATTTATTTTATGAGGGTTTTACATCATTTATTCATAAATCCGCGAAGGTTTCTTTTAGCTAGCCCACCGATTTCATCAATTAATAAATAATCTCAATATAAACATTTATACCATTGGAAAGCAAATACAATACATCCAATTTTGTTAAGCTTAAACATAGCAAATGCATTACAAATGAACATGAAAAGTACATTATATGCTCATTTTATGTAATCTTATGGGGTTGATAGATTTGGAACAGATAGATATATTTACGGCTTTACCGGTTGTAACAAAGCTTTCCAGCTTGAAATTTCTTAATTCAGTGTTCTCAGTTACTCGTGAGAATTTGGGGGTGTTATGAATGTGTTGATTCTAATTTATTTGAAAACTTTTTCAACTTTTAGTCAACGCTATAACACGCGATTCTTAACAAATCGATGGCTTCGAAGTAGTCGAACAAGATATTGATTAGAATAGATATACATGATCTTTGGAAATTAGAAGAATGAAAGGCGGTCTATTGTGGTACTCTTCGGACCCATCGAAATAATATACGGCATATTTTTCCCCCTGTGGGGTGGGGGCTGTAGAATTCACCCACAGGCAGTCCTGCTTGCCCTAAAAATGACAAATGGACACTCACTGGATCATTGGCTTTTCACCCGTGATCTTAAATCCTAACTGATACGAGAAAGGGATAAAGCGCCTCGGATACGGACTGATTCTACGGTAACGACTTTTGGCATTCGAAAACGGACTATGATTGGCTTCTGGAACGTTCGAACATTGAATGACGGAGTAAGGGCTGGGGTCACTCGGTCTTTGCATCGCCAATCAGTGATCGACCGTGAAAACGAGTCCTGGCAACGGCTTGAGGCCGAAGCTCAGGATCACGCCTTGTGGAAGAGAGTTGTTTCTGTCCTATGCCTCTGTAGGGGGTCTTAACAGGAATTTGAAATAATGTTTGATTTGAATCAGATATTCTAAAGCAAAAGTTCCATCAAAAGTAGTTCTGCCTCATCAATTCTATATTTAATCTACAACAATGAGGTTATTACGGATCCTACCATGAAGACAAACATCTTAGCGGCTCAATTTGCTGCCATCTCTTCTTTACCACCAATGATATCTAACCTATTAACGTTAACTGCGCCAAATTATCCTTAGAACAAACTAACATTCGTTCGCGGAACGTAAGCCGAGTTCTTAAGAATGAAGATGCTAACAAACCGTCCGGTCTAGATGGAGTCCCCGCCTTTGTCCTTAAAAATTGCTACGCTTCTCTTGCTAAACTTTACAGTCTTTCCTTATCGTACTCCACTATCCCATCTTCATGGAATCTTTTAAATGTGCAGACAGTCTCAAAAAAGGAGAATGCATTAATTTCGCTAATTATGGCCCCATACTTTTGTCGTAGGTCGTGGAAACAATCATCAACCATAGAGTTGTAGAATATCTCAACATCAATGATATTATTGATGACAAACTGTATGGATTCCGGAAAAAAAACTTTCCACAGGAGACCTGTTAACCACCTTCACAGAACGTTGGACCAAAATCATTCTCCAGTTTGGTTAATTTTGTATTATTGCTCATGATATTTCCGAGACTTTCGACATAGTATGGCTCAACGTCCTTTTGAGGGGGTTCAATATTTGCCTTCTTCCACCCCCCCTCCCGCCTATAAACAGGCGTTCTTAGGAACACAGAACTCAGGAATGGCTCAACCGATTTTTTTTCAAATTTGGACAAATGATTCTTGACGATATTGTCTATGCCCTGACGGGAGCTTTTGGCAAAATAGTGCTTTGGAAATTATTAATAAGAGTTTAAATTTTTTAGTCATTTTTGCAACTTTAACACAATATAACATTTTTACTTTTAATTTTTTTTAATCGGCTCCGTCGGGGCATAGATATTAGATTAGATTATCGTAGGACATCTGTACCAAATTTCAGTTCAATCGGGTGATATTTACCTGAGATCTGTGTTCCTAAAAGGTGAAAAACGTGATTTTTCAGGAGAAGCGTTTGAAAGAACCTGGACCGACTCTAATCGCTTAAAACCCTTTAGGTTAAAAATTAAAAATAAAATACTTCTAATTGGAATTTTGGAACGGGACAAGTTGCAAAATGTGCAGAAAGAGTTGTAGAATTGTTTAAGCTAATAAAAATCTTTTTCATTCTTTTCATGATTTTCAAGTATTGAACCCACTTAACCAAACTTAAAGCTATTGGTTTGAGGGACTCCCTTATTTTCAGGATTGAACGTTTTTAGTCAATCGTTCAATGCGTGTCGTATTGGATGGTTGGTTCCCTTTCTTGTGATATTAATGCTGGATTCCCTCAGGGCTCGGTTATTTCACCTACTCTTTTTTTAATATTTATTAATGACTTGCTATCTTTAATTTTCAATCCGATACATAGCTTCGCTGAAGACAGCACATTAGACTTCTCCAGTCACTTGAACATTGCGTCCTTAGCCTGATGTACTAGCTTAGTAGAGTAACGTAGGTCCAAGGCTCAATTATTTAATGATGACTTGGCTAAAAATTTTAGTTGGGGCAATAAAAATCTAGTCGAATTTAATGTTTCGTCTTGTGTCCCACAAACGTGACCTTCTCCGAGGCTAGCCACTATCCAATTCTTGAAATGTTAAGATGTTAACTAAATTTGAAACGATCATATATTTAAAATCGCCAAGAAAGCATCGAAATGTTTGGGTTAAAATGCTGTAAAAACTCTTTCACCGCCTCTGGGTTAATTACAATTTATAAGGTCTATATTAGACCACGTCTTGAATTTAATTCCCACCTATGGGCGGGAGCTGCAAAAACTTCTCACTCCTATCTGGATAGTATCCAATCTCGGGCCATTACAATTATAAGAGTTCTCGACCTCTCTTTCAATTCACTCGAGCATAGACGAATTGTGTACTCCCAACTCTTTTGTATCGTTACTACAATAGAGATAGTTCGAGCGAAATCTCTAACCTCTTACTACCATGAATGATTTTATTGCGTAATACTCGGGCTGCTTCACGCGCTCATAAGTATTCTCTCAAACCTTTCTTCGGTCGCACTGTCAAATTTCTCGATTCGTTTTCAAACCGGACTATTCCAATATGGAACCCGCTACCCCTTTCTGTATTCCCTCAAGACTACAAGATTCAACAGTTCAAGAGAAATATTCATAGCCACTTCCCTCACTATTCCCTTTATTACCCAAAACCAATATCCTTCCCACCTCACAGAAACTGTGCTTCAGTACAAAGGGGAAATCCCTCTGCCGTCACATAAAAAACATTTGAATATAGTATTATCGTGAAATGGTTAAAATTTCTCACTTATCAAACATTCTGGTTAACGATATGGTAAATGATGTAATAGATTTGTCCTACGTACGAATAGATCACATGATTGCAAGGATTCAACACTCAGCAATTACAGACAAATGAAACTGTTTCCATCAAAATTACCCAAATATTCGAAAATGTATTATACTATTAATTCTTTCAGAATTCTGAAAATAATATTTTGGCAAATGACATGTTTTTGAGTTGCTTTCCAGTTTTCTCCCGGCACAGAACGCTGGTTCTTGGAGCTTTCTGAGTTGATAAAGAAAATGTTCACGCTCTCTCTCAAGGACCTGTTATCTTAAAGGCTTGATTGAATAATTATACTATGTTATGTTCCGGTTCGTCGGGATAGTACAATTAGCAAGTCACAGTGCCCAGGATTCAACTTACTGGGTCTAAACAATTAGGATGGCTTAGTGGGTAAAAAGCCGCAATACTGGAGGAAACCCATAAGAATCTATGATTTTCACTTCCAACTTTACTAAAAACCCTAACAGAATTATGATTGGGGGTAAGGCCTAATCGTGAGATACTCGAGATGAAATGGCAGAGTTTAATGTAGCGGAAAATATAATATGCCATCTCAAATTCTTTCGAATAATACTACTACTTTTTCTAGTTTTTATGCATTTAGCAAAATTATGCATTTGTATGGGAGGTGGTAGAAGGAGAGAGGGGGATCGGATCAACATTTACGGATCGAAACATAATTTCTTGACGATAATGATTTTTGCATTGTTAACCTTTGCTAAAAATTTCAAGTTAATAACTTTGACAGTTTCGAAGAAAAATAATTTAATGGAAATTTCGAAATTTCGTGAAATTTTTATGGGAGCTAGGTAAAGTTGATAATTTTTTTCAAATTGATTGCAATTGTAATTGTAAAAATAATTTGGCAAAAATTTGGTGTTAGTTTCAAGGAAAATCGAAAAAATTCAATTTTCAAAATTGTGCATTTGTATGGAAGGAGGTTGAAGGAGACAGGAGGGATCGGATCAACATTTTTCGACGTTAATGATATTCACATTGTTATACTTTGAAAGTATTTTCAAGTCGACAATTAAAACAGTTTCGGAGAAAAATCAATTTACAGAGATTTTAAAATTGCAAAAAATTTTTAAGAAAAAAGGACAGACAGACGGCCAATCGGAATTAAGGTTTTTGAGCGACAACAAATATTTCTGTACCCTTGGCAAGTTTGTGTGAACATTATTTCTTAGCGTTACAAACGGTAAGGCAAACACAACTTACTCTCAGATTTCATCTAGGGTATAAACATAACAGGGCTACGATTGCGCGTAAAGTCCAATCATGCGGAATATTGAACCACTCCCCCTTATAGTCCAGATCAGACCCCTTCCGAATATTATTTGTTCCCAAAATTGCAGAAAGAACTTCGGGGAAGAAAATTTACCAACGATGAGAAGAGGTGAAGTCAGCAATTTTAGCCTATTTTGAAGGCCTTGTTAAAACAATTTTTTTTTTAATAAATTAATAAACTTTGTGGGAGATGTGAAAAATGTATTAGGCTTAAAAGAGAATATATTAAAAAGGAAAAATGATAACTTGTTTAATTTTACCCCTCTTCCCTATCATTCCGCGAAATTTTTTACCTCCCCTCGTACCATAGAACGCATTTATTATCAAATTATTATAATTTAAATTCAAGCAAATTTGATTATTGTAAATTTTTGAAAATTAATCATTTTGAGGAGGTAGAAGGTGTAGAGCAATTTGGTTCGTTCACGTCGAAAATAACGTGAACAAATTTTGAACTTTCCAGCATAACGCGTTCTCGAGCTAAAGAGTAAACGGACAGAAGAATAAGAATAAGTATGATAAGCGCTGGTGGAAGGGTTAAACGGGAGGTGGGGGTCTTATAAAAAGGAGCGTGGTCTCAGTTTGTGTGTCAGTTAACTTATTGAAGGTGTATAATGTGCGCAGAATTTATAAAATACTCTACAGCATCTGTTAATAGGTTCCTTTTGTTCGTAATCTGTACGATGTGGATATTCCTTAAGTATTTGAGATGTGGTCAGCTTTAATGTCGCCATTCAAAACATTTAAGGTAAAACAGGATGTAGTTCTTCTAGAACCAAGAGGTAAGAGATTTATTAAGTTGAGCCTAACTGGGGTGGAAGGTTTTCAAAGTCTCTAAGAACATACAAGTCCTTATGAGCGAAAAGAAGGAATTGCTTCTGGGTTGACTCTAATCTGTTGCTGTTTAACTGGAAAAAAGGGGTCCCAGATGGGACATACGTATTCCAAATAGGGCTGACGAGAAAACAGAATAAAGATTTGGTGATACACACATTCTTGAACTCTTTGTCTCTTCTCTTAATGAGCCCAAGAAGTTTAATGGCTTTTGAAATTATTCGGTTGTAGTTCATGCACAGTTTATTATCTAGTAGTAAGCCGAGGCCCTTAATTTGATCAACACGGTGTAGTTAAGTTCCACTTAGGATATAGTCGTGGCGATATGAGGATCTTTTGCGTGAGAAGCTTATTACGTGGCTTTTACTAAGATTAAGCTCTAATTTGTTCTTACTGCACCAATGCTCTAGCGCAATAATCTTGGATTGCAGGAATGCGGCATCTGCGGACGAGGTTATGGCATGATATATTTTCAAATCATTAGCCTACAACACTTGTGAAACATTTTAGAACACTTCTATTAGATCTGAGATGAAAAAATTAAACAAGAGAGGTCCCAAGGGACGTTCTTGAGGTAGCCCAGAGGACACAAGTATTTCCTTGGAAATAAAACCTTGAAACTTAACAAATTGGGATCTTTTTGTAGATAGGATTTAAGCCAGTCAAGTAAGCATCCTGTCACACCATTTTTATACTCTAGATGAAATCTGAGAGTATATTGTGTTTGCCTTACCGTTTGTAACGCTAAGAAAAAACGCTCGCACAGAGCCGCCAAGGGTACAGAAATATTTGTTGTTGCTCAAAAGTCTCGATTCCGAGTGACCGTCTGTCTGTCTGTCCGTCTGTCTATAGCATAACTCTCGAAAGCTTTGAGCTATAGAGCTAAACATTTTTGTGTGTCATTTTTAGCAAAAAACTAACTTTAAGTTCGTGAATGGGCTACATCCCTCCACTCCTTCTACCCCCACCCATACAAATTTCATGAAATTTCGAAATATAAAGAAATAATTTTTTCTTAGCTATCGACTTGAAATTGAAGTCCGGTTTTGAGATTTTTGAGTGATAATATGAGCTTAAACATTAATTTTCTTTCCCGAGTCTTATTTCTTAACGTTACAAACTTTGTGGCGAACTAATAATACTCATCTAGTATTCATCTAAAGTATAATTAAGTACATTATGAACTTGAAACGTTTCTATTGAAAAAGTAAAGAAAAGTTCGTCGATGGGCCAAATCCTCCACTCTTCTACAATCTTCTCTACAAATTGTATAAAGCTTAAATATTCAATTTAACTCTCAGCATTAAAATATAACATAGATACACTTAGCTACACAAAAATGACCTTCAAGTGAGATATTATTCAAGAAATTAAAATTATATTAGACAATAAATTGTAGAATTTAATTTTAACAGGGGGTTATCTTTCGCACAAAAACATAGCAACGGCGTGTTGGATGAAAATGCGTACATTAAAAACTCCGAATGAATTTATGCATGTTATTTTCGATTGAAAACTGTCTCTGTATAAGGGAAATCATTATGCTTCAGATCTACAATGGAAAAGTTTCAGGTTACTTCAAGTTGAAATTTCATTAGGACTTAGACTTATAGTCGCCTTATAAGTTATGAATATTTGACTTTAGATATGCTTTATTCGAAAAGCTTTCTTTGAGGCGCAGTGGCAATATTTTTTGACCGAAATTTTTCAGTATCCGAGGGCTATAATATCATATTTAAAATAATTAGCTTTGCTTAATATTATGAAAAAGAAATTTGATTTTCTGACAAAATATTATCCCGCTACAAAATTAAGTGCTAAATAACATATTACTAAATTATCAAAATTTTCTATACAAGCACTTTTGTTAAATAAAGCATTAAGGCATGTGCTAACTATAAAATTGTAAAGCATATACATATATAACTCGGGAAGCTAATAAAGCTTTAGATAAATTTTTCGTATTTCAATTTCATAAAGAATCTTAACAAATAAAACACTCAAATCTCAGCTTATGTGCATTTTATCTAAAACTAAAATAACTAATTCAGCCATAACTATTAACTAACTAGTTATTATTAAAAAACATGATTTGCAAAAAGAAAACTAAAGTTTAAATAAAAAAAAAATGAACTTAAAATACGTACGATCTGTCAATCAGGACCGACGGCTCTTGTTCTTTAAACCTGAAAGGTTGACAACTTTTAGTTTTTGTTGTCATTGTTTTGTGAAAAGAAAAAAAAAAGAAGAGAAATTCAATTTAAGATTTTTCACTTTGCGAACATATTATTTTTTTAAGAAATTTATTTACAATTGAATTTTTAGTGAGTAAATTTTTATTTTCAAAAATTTCTTAAAGTGGTTGTGTTTTTTGTGATTTAGAAATTGACGAAAAAAATTGTTTGTGCAACAAGCTGTTTGTTGTGCTCTTTTCATGCTTAAATGTGAATTTCTTTTATTTTAATGATCTTAATTTATTCATGTTATTTAAAATAAGTAGTCGTTGTTTTTTATATAGATATTTATAAATATAGATAATTATTAGATAGGTGAAAAATCATGCTTTAAATTTGATAGTTTTATTCAGAGTGAGTGAATAAAATTTCATTTGGAGTAGATTTCTAATTATTGTAACGCTATAGTTATGTTTATAATGTTCGGGATATCTATCTCACATTTCTAATGCCATCTTGAAGATTTCTTTCTGAGATAGTAAAAAACTGCTAAACAGAGTTTATAGTAAATCAGTAGCGGCTCGTTTTCGTGAGACAGATCAATTTGATAGGTGGTTGGTTGTACCTTAATATTAGTAATTATTATTGACATATTCTTGTTGATGCACTCTATATAAGCAATTGCAATTTTTTGTATTAAAAAATTTAACCAGAATTAATTTCAGACAAACAGTGCTATTTTGATTGCTTTATCCTTAAATAGAGCAAAAGACTCAACTACATTTACGAATATGACATGAGTGCTGAGATTGCTGAATAGGTCTCTACATCTTCTACAATGGCACTACAGCCCAAATCGGACCTTGGTCTCCTGGTTCGAGGGAAACGTCTTCATTGAAAAGCCGTAGTGAAGAGGGCTAAAAAAGGAAGGCAATAGGGATTCAAGTTGCCTACCAGTGCAGTCCTAAGCACCACGATGGGCGCCGCTGTAACGAAATGAAGGATTTCATTCCGCCAACAGATAATGAAATTTCTCAGGAACTCGTAGCATGATGAGAGCGTTGGAGGTAGAGGCCCTGCTTTCCAATACGTTCTGGCAATGATTTCTCCAAGACATGCTGAAGAATGTCCCGGTAGGCTTACTTCTTCCCCTTTTTTCTACCTTTTGTCACAGCTTTTCAAGGATAGCGTCTTCCTGGAGTCTAAGTCTTCTTCCCCCTCCCACGTCCTGACTTTCTGTACAATGTCGTACCAGATGTTCGCATCAACCTTGCGGTCACCATTTCATAGCAATTTTGTGACTTTGTCGTAATTGAAGAAACAATTTTTTTTAAAACTTCTGTCGAAATCATTTGGCATATGGAGCTATCTCAGCGTTGTATACGTTAGACTTTTGTAATTCCATTAAAAAATCGCCCGCCTTGTGTTCAAAGTTTGTAATTAATTTGAAATGCGACAGTTTTGCACACAATAGTGGTTCAAAATTTATTGTTCAGAAAAATTGTCGCAAAATCTCATTATGTTGAAAAATTGCAGTTTTCGTATTATCGCAGAAAGTTAACACGTCCGTCATCCGACACCTGCCATATTTTTTTGTATTCAATTTTTGTTAAAAAATTTTTGAAAAAAAGTATCAAATTTAATCTGAAATGTCACACATTTAAACTCTTTTGTCACATAATTTTGTAGAGGAACAAAATTTTTTTGTGGCATTTTTGTCGGAATTTTTTAAAAATTGATGTAGACACTCAATTTAAAAACTATGATGAGATCATTGTCGCATAAAAATTTACCAAATGCTGTATAGCAATGTGTGAGAGAATTTTGTTGTTTTGGCTCTCTTTCTAGCGATTAAAAGAGATGAAGCTTTGAGTAGAAATCATGCATCAAATCCTTATTGTTGTGAGAGAAAAGTTAAATGGAAGGACGTGCTATCAATAAAATGATCCGGGCGGCAAATCAACTTAAACCGGCCCTGGTCTTATTCCGCACAAAATGTTGATGGAGGTTCGAAAACATAACGAATATTCTGGTGGGCTCTAATCTACTTTTTTCACAAACACCAAGTACATCGCGGATACTCGAAGGCTTTGCTCCATACATACTCTGAGTGCAAATTCTATTGCCGTACATTACAATTTAATCTCCTTAACTAGGTAGTTTGACTAAAAAGTAACAAAACCATTGTTTAAATGAAATAGTGTCGTTCTGCTCAAACGTGCCGAACTTTATTAAATTAACTTACAACAAAAGTGCTTTCATTTTATGCAAACGAACCGAATATTATAAAGATATTAATAAAATAATTAAATTTAAAGGTGATGCAAGATTCGTGAGTGGCTCATATTCTGTAAGCCCCGTACGAAACCAAATCTAATTCAAGTCCCAATTTTCAATTACATTATATGTACATACTGACAAAATTCTGTAGGCGAAAATAAGGGATAAAAATATGATTGGGTTATGGTGAATTTTCTATTCAATTGAATGTAAGAAAAAAATTGTATTAATGGATGATGAATTGAATTGAAAAACGAAAATTACAAGTCTTGTGAATTGAATGAGTATTGACGTGATGAAAAGACGAAAGGCAAATTGCAAAGGACGAATATGAAATGTTTAATGACGTGCGCACAGCTAACGAAAAAGCAAGTATTCAGTGAAAACGTTTTATTGACACACAATTTATAGATTTTCACCTCTCTGTCCGTTATGTTTGTTAACGACAAATATAAATTACAATTCTGCCTTTGAACCACGATGAACGAAATTAAACTTTGAAGTTTAGATTGGATTCGTGTTGAAAGTTTCATGTCGTTATTCAAATTATTTTGAAAGTATTTTATTTTATTTTTTTGTTTTATAGCACCGAATATAACTTAAGGGGTCACCCTTTAATGCATTGGATACACAGCCAAGTCGGTATAGGGTAGGTGATCGATGGGGTTCCAAGGTTAAACTGTCGGTCGATGTTAATCTTGAAACACTGAATGTTGTAAGTTGATGGGAATATGTGGGACGGCAATGAATTCCACAGTCTTGATGTTCGGCTGGTGAAGGAATGAGTATACTTCACTGTACGCGATGATTAAAATTTAACAGTGAACTCATGGGCGCGGCTTGCCAAGTATTCCTGGGATAGTTGAAAAGAGCAGGGATGAGGTTGGACAGTTCTTGGCTGCATTTACAGTGGAAATATCGATAGTAAACTCTGAGTGCCGCGACGTTACTACGATGTTCGAGGGAATCTATAGCAGCTGTGATAGTCTCATTTCCAACTAGACGAAGCTTTTAGATTCAATCGAGTACTGCAAGTTGTGTTTTGTGTGTAGCCAGAGTGTAGCATAGTGGGTAGCGTGTTGGTCTACTATGCGAAGGTCGTGAGTTCAAATCCCGGTCGACGCATAATTCCAGCACACTGCGTGCTTGGGTATACCTTGGTGACAACAATCTAGGAAAATGAAAAAAATCGAAGATAGAGGGTTGTGCGAAGGTCCAACAACCCTTCCAATTTAAGTTTGATAAAGGTCTCAGCAGAGACCGAAACGTCACGAATAATAAAGCGTAACAGTGTAGAATCCGGAAATCTTTTTCTTTCAATTCGAAATGCACTGTGAAAACATTCACCAAACCAACCCTTCCACACTAAATAATGAAAAATATTAAGGAACTTGAAGGTCAGGAGGCCAAGACCCGATTTAGGCTGTAGTGCCATTGTAGAAGCAGAAGCCCATATGTTGTACTCGAGACGGGAATGAATGTAGGCCTTGTAGATATTAGCTAGATCGTGAGACGTAAAATACTTTTTATACGTTCGAAGAGCACCAAGCCGTTTGGAGGTATCAAGTGCAAAATCAGAAATATTTTTGCTCCAACTGAGTTGTTTGTTAAGTTTTATGCCGAGTAATGTAAATTCATCTGCAGAGTGTAATTGTACGTTACCGAAGGTTATATTCGAGGAACTCGCCGGAAAATCCTTTTTATGGGATAGATGACAGGCCTGAGTTTTTGAGGCATTCAACTCTACTCTATTTTTCCTGCCCCATTCCAGGATTAAGTTGAGATATGAGTTCAATGAATCGTACAATTCGATACGTTTAGAATTTGCCGCAGTATCATGAGCTTCTGTAACGGAGTCGAATTGAAAGGTGTTATCCAAGGTACAAAGATAAGTGGGGGATAGGATAGAGTCTTGAGGGACGCCGATCTGAAACGGTTGAAGTGATACTCCATCCATTACGACTCATATGGATCGTACAAAAAGGAAACTCTCAATCCATTTGATGAAGGTAGTGTAAGCACCTATGGCAATGAATTTTACTAATAGGCCTTTGTGCCAAACTCTGTGAAAGGATTTCGCAATGTTAGGAGTAAGTACTTGACCTTCACCGTATTAGTGAATTCACGAGTTTCAACGTTCAGATTTGTGAATATTGAGTTCCTTGAGAATCTGGGATACGAGACGTGTTCGAAAGTGAATTGGTGGTGGTTTTGGGAGAGACTAATTTGATGGTGAGAGTCGAGAGTTTCTTGCGAAATTCGTAGCAAGAAAATAAGCTTTCTCAACAGGATTCTTAATAATTCGGTCACCATCTGTAAAAGACTGTGTGGAAAATCTTATGAAGTTTTAGTTAACCGTTTTAACAAATGACCAAAAAGAACTTCAGTCCCTTGGGGTTTCAAGGATCTTCCGTCGAAGTCTTTGGTCATGTTAAAATTTAATATTTTCGATAGTTGATTTACAGGTATTAACACTTTGTAAAGCAATTCGCTGGAAGGGTTACCTTTGAAAATTTCCAATGCTTTTTTCTTCTTTTGTACAGCATCTAAGCAACCCTAGTTGAACCATGTATCTTTCGATGGTTGGATTCTTTTGTGGCTAAAAGGTATGTAGATCTGCATACCCTTTAGGATTGTTCCGGTAATCTTTTGAAAAACTGTGTCACAATTATTAGGTTTGAAGCACAAGTTCCAATCGAAATTTTTGTAGAACTGATTTAGTGCTCCCCAATCTGCTCTTCTGTAATACCTAACAGTTCTTTTAGGCATCCGTACATTAAGTGAATTAACTAGAAGAATTGGAAAGTGTGCTCGAACCATGGAATGATCGGTACTGCTAGTTGAAGATGGAGGTATAATTGAAATAGAATATTTCACAGATTGATTTGTGAAGAAGAGATCAATTTAGAAGAGTGACCTATAATTTCTGGTAATCGAGTAGGTTCAGTTACTAGCTATGTAAGATTGTTGATGGAGGCATAGAGCTCAGTATCAAGATCCTGTTGATCAGTGATTGAAGAATATTTCAACGTCAGGGTTTGTAGCATTTAGGGATTGGATAGTGTTAGATAATTCATCCAATTCATTTGCTGTATTCGTTGTATTTAGGGCCAGGCTTATCTAGATATAACACACGAAAATGGTGTGCTTTCGGACATTTAGTTTTACCCAGGAGTAATTGAATGCCGGATTGGATCAGGTTTCCAATTGAGGAACAATGACTGACATTTTCAGCCACAATTTCAAATTTGGCAAATCAGTACTATCAGAATGAAATTGCGCATATGTCCAAAATGAACAAATTTGTTTTTAACTGGAGAATAATAACAATAATAATTATTTATGGTGTTAAAAAATGATATCAAACATCAAATTTACGTTTTAACTTTAGATCAATTTAGTATTTTATGATTAAAAATTATTATGAATCATAATTACGATGACGGTTATACGTGAAATAATGAAAATTTCTACCATAACGAATAAAAAACAAAAGAAAAAACAGAGATTACGCATCAAAACCTTTCGTTTGTGTTAACGCAATTTCCAAACCATAATTTGACAGTCTGTACTGGAGATAGTTTTGTGGTCACCTGTAATATCAGACGAATAAATGCCGAATTTGGTTTGAGCTCCTGAAAGCGTAATCTCTATTTTTTTTTCATTAATGATCTACACTTATGATGTGATTTTAATGTCGCAAATGTACAATTACAAAACTAATGATATTAATTTTACAACAAGAAATAGATAAAGATAGAGAGAAGAGGATATTTTTGCTATGCTACTTTTTTAAGATTATAATTATTATTAACTTTTAAGTTTTGTTTTTAATAATATATAATTATTTAATTACATAATTGTTACTTACCTTTCACTGGCAATACTTGAGTTTCTGGACATTGATTTCGGTGACATTTCAAAGTCCGAATCTGATCGATATAGGAAAGATTCGCGACGTTGTGGAAGATTTTGCAGAACCAAACCAGCACTTGGGGAACCGCCTTCAAGCGGTGATCTTGCTCCTTGCCCATTTTCAACATCAAAGCTATAAAAATAAAGAAAATAAATAAATAAATATGCTTAATTGCATTTAATGTAAATTATAAGTATAAGTATTTAGTATGCATATATTTAGTAAGAACCATAAGGTAAGTGTACCAGTGAAGGGCCGCGTACCAGTGAAGGGCCATTGTATAGAAAATTATGAAAAACAAGAATTTTCTTGTCACCACAACCCCTACAATAAATGTAGAGCAGTCTTGATTATCTTAAAAGGATTTGCCATAGTTCATCTTTCAGATCTACATTAGATTTTGGTTGCTGAACATTTCAAATAAACAGTTTTGTTACTTACATTTCTTTTAATCTTATCGTTTATTATTTCATTCATCAATCTAAAACACGAATTTTACTTTAAAATAATTGCATTTTGAAAAATAATTACGTTTTTATAAATTTATTGTTTCACCTTGTCGTATAGGGTGGCCTAATACTGCAGCATCGTTTTTGTCATGGTTCCCATATTGGGCCATGCAGCACATGATAGAACTAGTGTTCCGGTATTGTGCCATGTTAATACTACATAGTGTGTAGGGATAAGGGATGGTTTTCAGTTTCAATTGTTTTAAAACCACTTTCTTTTAATTTTAGAATTATGGAAAAAAAAGAGAAATCATACTTCTGAGCGAATTATGGCTGCCGTGAAGGACATTCTTCTTCTTCGCAGCGCTACAGCCCCTTTCGGGCCTTGGCTTCCCGTAGCCGAAGTCTGCAGCGATCTCGGTCCAGTGACCGCGTCCTCCAATTTTGAAATCCGAGCAGCGATGAACAGTCTTCGTCAACAAAGTCGGACCAGCGTTTCCTGGGTTTTCCCTGGCCCTCCGTTTTTCCCTCGAATACCTTTTTAGGTATTCGAGTTTCGTCCATCCTTTGTACATGGCCAGCCCATTGCAGCTTCCGCAGTCTGATGATAGTGGAAACCTCCGGTTCGTGAAATATATCATACAGCTCACTGTTGTATCTAGTTCGCCATCGGTCACCATCACGTTTCGCTCCAATTATTCGTCTCAGGACCCGTCTTTCGAAAGCGTTTAACATATTTGCGGATGCTTGTGTAAGGGTCCATGTTTCGCATCCGTAGCAAAGCACAGGTCTTACTATTGATTTGTAGACTTGGAGTTTGGTCTTCCTGTGTACGCAACTGGCCTTAAGAATAGCTAAGACTGAATAATACGTTTTATTTGCGAGCTGGATTCGTCTTTTTATTTCGTTCGTTTCATTTCCACTCTTTGTCAATTTTGTGCCTAAATATATGAATTCGTCCACATTTTCCAAATTATATTCGTCAATTGTAATGTTTTGTCCTTTTCCTTGTTTGTGTCATTATTTTCGTTTTTGTTTCATTGATTTTCAGGCCAACTTCTTTTGCAGCTTGATCGAGGCTTAGTAGAATTTCTTTTGTGGATGTGAAAGAGCGTGATAATATGTTGATATCGTCCGCATAACCCACTATCTGGCTGGATTTATAAAGCAGCGTGCCTCTTGTGTCAACGGGTAACTTTCTGATGACGTATTCTAAAGCTAGGTTAAAAAGCAGAGGGGCCAGCCCATCACCCTGTTTTAGTCCGACATTTGTGTCAAAGGCATCAGTTAGTTGGTTGTTGACTCTGACTTGTGACGTTGTTGATGTCATCGTCATTTTGGTCAGTCGAACTAGTTTTGCTGGGATGCCAAAATGCAGCATTATTTTGTACAGTACGTTTCGATCAATACTGTCGTATGCTTGTTTAAAGTCCACAAAAACCTGGTGAACGTCGATGTTGAATTCCCAGCATTTTTCAAGCACTTGCTTGACCGTAAAAAGTTGATCAGTCGTTGATCGACCAGCTCTAAAACCGCCTTGGTACTCCCCAATCACATTGTCAGCGTAAATTTTAATCTTATTTTCTAATATTTTTGTCAGTATCTTATATGACGTGCAAAGTAGTGAGATACCTCTGTAGTTTTCGCACTGCAGTTTGTCTCCCTTTTTGTGGATAGGGCAAATAATGCATTGGCACCAATCCTCCGGTATTTGCTCCTGATTCCAGATGTACTGAATCACTTTATGGATGGCATTTCGGGTGCAGCTTCCGCCATATTTAATTAATTCCGCTGGAATTTCGTCGATGCCCGGCGATTTATTGCTTTTCTGGCTTCTGATGACAAATTCGACTTCTTCCAACGTTGGAGGATCCAGTGGGCATTCGTCGGAGGTTTGGAGACCTATCAGCTCCGATGTTCGGGAGCCGTGTGCGGGATTAAGGAGTTCTTTAAAGTATGACGCCCATCTTTCCTTAATCTGACTATCCTCGGCGATGATAGTGCCATTTCTGTCTTTACAGAGGGTTGTCTTAGGCTGATATCCACGTCTTAGGCTTTTCACTACTTTGTAGGCTTGTCTTGTTTTATTGCTTCCAAGATTGTCATCGATATTTCGCAATTGGTCGTCATAATATTTTCTTTTCTTACATCTAATGACCTTATTTGCTACTCGTCGGAGATTTTCGTATTTTTCTCTCTTCGTTCTGGTATACCTTTCGAGAAACTGTCTGTACGCCTGATTTTTCTTATCTAACGCATCCTGGCATTCGTCGTCGAACCAGTCATTTCTTTTGCGCCGAGCTTCATACCCAACCACTTGTTCCGCAACGGTCTTTATGGTTGCCTTTACATCCATCCAAACTTGGTTCACAGGCTTCGGTATGTCATCCTGCAGAATCGGAGTAAGTCCTCTTTCAAGTGCTGCTGCGTAATTTTCCGCAACTGACGCCGTTTGGAGCTTTTCGATGTCGAACTTACGAAGAGGGCTGGTTTTTGTTTGATACGCCTTTGAGATACGACATCGATATTTGGATTTGACCACCAAGTAGTGGTCCGAGTCACAATTTGCTCCTCTGAATGTTCGAACGTCAATGATGCTGGAGGTCCATCTCCGCTGTATAAGGACATGGTCTATTTAATTAAAGGTATTGCCATCTGGTGATGCCCATGTTCTTTTATGGATGCGCCGATGTGGGAAGCATGTCGAACTTATAACTATGTCTCTGCTGCATGCAAAGTCTATCAGGCGCTGGCCATTGTCGTTACTTTCGTCGTGGAGGCTATGCCCTCCAGTTGTTCCACGATGAGTCTCTTCGTTCCCGACCTTAGCGTTGAGGTCGCCAAGTATTATTTTAACGTCGTTTGAGGGCAATGAGTCGAATAGCCTTTCAAGGCTCGTATAAAAGGCATCTTTCGTTTCCTGAAGGACATTGAAGATGGAATTAGCAGCAGGAAGGCTTCTATAAAACACGGGATTTCAAGACAAAATAGAAAACGAAAACAGATAGACCAACGTCAAGTTTAAGACTAACAACAAAAAATTAAATAATTATTATCAAGTTCAATAAAACCCGTCTCAAAAAATTACAATTAAAACAATTTTTAGCAGCGACCAGGAAAATCTTCTCGTTCGTTGGATTCAAACTGTTAACATTAACAGCAGGTTTTCCTGTTTCGAAACAATCTTTTTTATTTAGTGTGATCAAGCTTGCTAACGAGGTTTAACTAAGTTTTGGCCAGCATACTGTAGCTGGAAGAAAATCGTATGAGTCGTTTCGTTAGAAGCACTCAGGGATAAGCGAACAAGCCAGCCAAAATCAATAATCTAATTAAGTGGTTTGAAGAAGTGTGGGAGTACAAAAGGAAAATTAACTTAGACTGCGTGTTTGAAGACCCATGAAAAATCTATTAGGAGTACAAATAAGTTTCCACCGTTTGACAAAAGATGGCCCCAACAGAAAGTTATGTTGAAATTTGTTAAATGTAAAACGTAATATCGTAAGTTTGGGTGACTCCGTATCAGCACCACATAATTTTGTTCGTGCAAAAATGTCGAGTTTTGTGCCGAAAAAGTGTCATTTGCAGGAACTTTTGATTTACTTCTTTAATTTGAAAAAATCTACAGTTGAGGCGCATCGATATGGTAAGACTGCTTTAAGTGAGAGAAGCTGTCGTGAGTGGTTTCAAAAGTTTAAAAACGAAGAGTTTGACGTGGAAGACAAAGAACGTAGTGGAAGGCCGAAAGTGTACGAAGACACGGAATTGGAAGCATTATTGGAAGAAGATTCGTGCCAAACGCAAGATGAACTTGCACTTATATTAGAAGTGACTCAACAACCAATTGGATTCCATATGAACTGAAGCCGAAAGACGTTGAACGCCGATTTCGCATGTGTGACTCAGGGAAGTACAGTGTGTCCTTTGTTCTTCTCAATATACATCATTTTTTTTTGTACAGAATGACCTGTGTTATAGGCAATTCCGGCAATGCACAAACACAGTCATGGAGGGAAGGAATGGGATTGGGATGGTAGGGGGAAGAGGAGTGAGAACGACCGTAACGAGTGGTGAAGCTGATAAATTTTTTTCAGTTGTACTGGATGCTATTGATAAATATTTGCAAATGTTATGGGGGATTGAATGGTAGAAAATGAACAGAAACTATCTACTGAGTATACAGACCTTCTCCCGTTCCAAGTAAAACAGTACATTGTTAACATGTATGCCGATGACGTCCAGCTCCAGCTAAGCTATTTGATCGGTATGGTCGAACATTCAACTCATCTTATAAACGAGGATCTTATTAGTATTCCCAATCAGGCACAAACAAATTGTCTGCAGTTAGGTCCCCCCAAGGCCAAAAGCATAGTAATAAATAAAACAAAGCTAGATTTTCCATCTGTTTAACTTAAGGGGTTATATACACCTGAGTAGTTGAAAAAAATCCATTTTTCAAAAAGATGCTCATTCGAAAGTACTATTCTTTGAGTACCCTGAAAATTTCATAAAGAAATTCGCAGTAATGACGAAGTTAAAGCGTTGTAAAATTGATCGGGTGAACAACGACTATGAGATGATTCAAAACTTTAAACCCGTTTTTTTTCGAAATCGTGTTTTCCAAATCGGTACAAGAAATATCTACGCAACTACTGGACCGATCAGCATCTTGTTTTGCACAGTTATGTTTAACACATCTAGTACTTATCGATTCGCTTTTTCGATACCTGGTATAGTTTTTATACTCTAGATGAAATCTGAGAGTATTATAAGTTTGCCACAAAGTTTGCAACGCCAAGAAATAAGGCTCGGAGAAAAAAATGAATGATACAGAAGTTCATATAATCACTCAAAAAACGCAAAACCGGATGTCCGTCCGTCTGTCCGTGTCCTCTCTAGCTTGAGAACGCGTTGACCTAGATTATTCAAATTTTGTACACGTCGTTTTTAACAAAAAAGTAAGGTTAAGTTCGTGAACGGGCCAAATTGCTCCACCCCTTCTACTCCCTCCCATACGAAATTACACAATTTCGCAATTTGACACTAAACGGATTTACTCGAAAAGTATAAGTGCTATTGAACTGAAATTTGGAATGAAATACTTTTATGATGGTATCAATCTCCTGTGTAAAAATTTTTTGCGTCCTTTCTCTCCTTCACCACCTCCCATACAAACTGCTTTAAACCAATTTACTCAGTGCGTATACAATTGATTGAGCTGAAATTGTGTAGTAACTATTTATTTATAATTATTTATAAGACCAAAAAAATTAGACAAATAGCCGTACCCCTTCTACCCCCTCCCATACAAAATGACACAATTACGCAATTTATTAATAAACGGCTTTTCTCGAAAAGTATAAATGCTAATGATATGAAATTTGAAATATAATACTTTTATAATGATTTCATTCTACTGTATAAAAATTACATGTGTCCTCCTTCCACCACCTCTCATACAAACTGCACTTTTTCATGAAATGCTTTAAACCAATTTACTCAGTGCGTATAAAATTGATTGAGCTAAAATTGTGCAGTAACTATTTATTTATAATTATTAATAAGACGATTAGCTTTACCCTTCTACCCCCTCCCATAGAAAAGGACACAATTTCACAACTTTATAAAAAGTCGATTTTCCTGAAAAGTATGAATGCTACTTATCTGCAATTTAAAACATATCAAAATCATGATGTTTATAATTGTTTCTGAAAAGTCATTAAAAACTCGCCCCTCCTTCTATCACCTCCCATACAAACTGCCCTACTTCACTACATACAATACACAAATTTTCTCAGTACCTATTAAATTTTTAAATCCTAAATTTTGCATAAAACATGTTGATAACAACCTTAGCTTCATGTGAAAAAATTAGTTCAATGTCGTCACCCCCTCTACCACTTCCCCTACAAAATTTCTTAAGATACAAAAATTTCTCTTTCATCTAGAGTATCGCAAGATTGGGCTTTATGCCCAATCGTACTCCTGCTATGTTTTTTAACATAAATACTGAACAATTTTAGGGCGAAAACACGCCTTCTTATACTCTAGCTGAAACTTGAGAGTATTATAAGTTTGCCACAAAGTTTGTTACGCAAAGAAATAAGGCTTAATGATACAGAAGTTCTTATATATCATAAATAAAAATTCTCAAAACCGGATGTCCGTCTATCCGTCCGTGTTCTCTCTAGAATGAGAACGCGTTGAACTAGAAAGTTCAAATTTTGTACACGTCATTTTTGACAAAAGTAAGGTCAAGTTCGTGAACGGGCCAAATCGCTCTACGCTTTCTACGCCCTCCCATACAAAATTCCACAATTGCGCAATTTGACAATAAACGGATTTGCTCGAAAACTATAAATGCTATTGATTTGAAATTTCGAATATAATACTTATATGATGATTTCAAACTACTGCATAAAAATTATTTGTGTCTTCCTCCTTCTTCCACCACCTCCCATAAAAACTGTACTATTCATGAAATACTCTAAACAAATTTACTCAGTATGTACGAATAAAAGTTATCGAGCTGAAATCGTGCACTAAATATTTATTTAGAGTTATTAGTAAGACTAAAAAAAAAAATTAGGCGATTAGATTTACCCGATCTAACCCCTCCCATACGCTAGGGTATAGCCTAGTAGGTAGTGTGTTAGTCTTGTAATGTTCAAATCCCGGTCGGCGCAATATATAATTCCAGCACATTGCCTGCTTGGATATACCTTGGTCACCTCAATCTAACAAAATGAAAAATTCGTAGAAAGAGGGTTGTGCGAAGGGCTAACAACCCTTCCACAATAAGTAATAAAAAATGTTAAGGAACCTGAATATCAGGAGGCCAAGGTCCGATTTGGGCTGTAGCGCCATTGTAGAAGTAGAACCCCTCCCACACAAAATAACATAATTTTGCAATTCGACAATAAACGGATTTGCTCGAAAAGCATAAAAGTTATTGATCTGAAATTTGGAATAATTTACTTTTATGATTTCAATTTACTGTATAAAAGTTATTTATGTCCTCCCCCTCCCTTAATCAACTGCACTTTTTCATGAAATGTCCTAAGCAAATTTACTCGGCACGTATAAAATTTATGGCGCTGAAATTGTGCACTAAATATTTGTTACGATTAGCTTCACTTCTTCTACCCCTCCCATACAATCTGACACATTTTCACAACTTTACTAGAAGTCGATTTTTCTAAAAAGTATGAATGCTACCGATCTGCAATTTAAAACATGGCAAAAACATGATATTTACTTAAGAACTCGACCCTCCTTCTACCACCTCCCATATAAACTGCACGATTTTACTAAATCCAATGCACCAATTTTGTCAGTATCTATTAAATTTTTGAATCCTAAATTTTATGTAAAATATTTCAATAGCAACTCTTGCGTGATGTGAAAAATTAGTTCAATGTCGTCACCTCCCTACCACTTCCCCTACAATATTTCTTAAGATCAAAAAAAATCTCTTTCATCTAGAGTATCGCACGATTGGGCTTTACGCTCAATCATAGTCCTTTTAAGTTTTATTCCAGAGACTGCCATGATTCGAAAAAATTGAATTTTTAAATTCCGGATCTATAAGCACAAATTTTATCTATCTACTTTGAGATTTTTTTTTTAGATAAAAAAATCGCGGAGGAAACACTAATTGTAATTTGGCTCTAATGGATCTTTGATAATTTGTTCATATTCTAGATGAAATCTGAGAGTATTATACGTTTGCTCTATAGTTTGTAACGCTAAGAAATAGAGCTTGGAGAAAAAAATGAAACTTAATGTTATAACTCAAAAACCCCAAAATCGGATGACTGTCCGTTCGTGCGCGCTCTAGCTTGAGCACTCGTTAAACTAGAAAATTTAAATTTTGTGCACTTCGTTTTTGGCGAAAAACTAAATAAGAAAATCGAAAAGTACGAAGAAAAACCAATCATTTGCATAATGTTCTCAGTTATTTCTGAAAAAAAACCACTAACAAACCTCCACTGGTAGACGCACCTCCCATACAAACTGCAAAATTTCACTGAGCTTAAATTTTGTATAAAACATTTTTATAGCTACTCTAGCATGATGTAAAAAAAAATTAGTTCAATGCTGTCACCCGTACCACTCTCCATAAAAAAAAATTTTCTACTACTACAATGGCGCTACAGCCCAAATCGGACCTTGGCCTCCTGATATTCAGATTCCTTAACATTTTTCATTACTTATTGTGGAAGGGTTGTTAGCCCTTCGCACAACCCTCTTTCTACGAATTTTTTCATTTTTTGTAGATTGAGGTGACCAAGATATATCCAAGCAGGTAATGTGCTGGAATTATATATTGCGCCGACCGGGATTTGAACTCACGACCTTCGCATTACAAGACCAACACGCCACCTACTAGGCTACACCCTAGCTTCAGATCACAAAAATGTCGATATTCTAGTTATCGTATGATTGGCTTTGCGTGCAATCGTAATCCTGCTGTTTTTTTTTATATTTCATTTTGAAACAAATACTATGCCAATAGGCCATTTGTATATTTGAAAAGTTGACTACATTTGTACATATTTTATATCGACTTATTCTTACGCTTAAATACACAATCTTATCAAAAGAACTGTTCGATACATTCATTTCTCTACTAAAATCCCTGGAGACAGGCTTATAGGCATTTTTGTATTTCTTAGAAACTTTATACATCTAATAAAGTGAACGAAATTAACAAACTTTCTTCTTAATTACGAATTAATGAAAAAATAAATAAATATTAAATGTACAATATATGGAAATGAGTCTTCTTCCATGGGTACATTTCAAGGCATTAACTTTCAATCGCAAATATAATAAATTTATTCCTAATTAGGATGAACGACGTACAAAAGGGAAATAGTCATAATTCCATTAGCACGTGAAGCTTTTCAATATTTCAAGGGAATTTTTAATCAAATATAAATATGTACATACATATAAAGCAACATTAATATTTTGTTGTACACTTAACTTTGGATCGCGGGGTTGTTTCAACCCCTGCTATATTGGGTCTTTAATCGCAATTATCTCGACGAGCGTATAACCTTAGTAGCGCGACTCAGAACCTGGTTACGGCGAGTACACTCTATACTTTTCAATCTACTTAGGTATCTGTGCGCAACTTTATTCAGTGTATTACTTGTACATGTAGGACAGGTAATTCAAACTCGAGTGGAATTAATGAAGACAGATACTTCTCTTATTCTGCAAAGAGCTCAATTTATGAATAATTTCATTCGTTAAACGGATTTATTACGTTTTCATTTAGACCAAGTGGAAATTGCCAGTCGAGCCGTTAAAGGTTGAAATGAAATAGAGAGATAATTAATTTTGAAAATATTTCAGATAATTTGGCCGGGATATCTCAAAGGAGTGCTAATTGTATGGACACTTTTTTAAGTAATATTTTATTCTTGGAAATGCCTGATACCTACTTTCTAAGAGTATAAGAAGTGATAGATGCCCTTAAAAACTTAATAAAACCACAGAGGCTGGGCATAGAGGACATAGGTATCAGCGAAACTTCTGAAGAGGGCTGGAAAACTCACATTATGGTGTCGCAAATCTGGATACATGTAGTGTTTCATGATTGGTGTAAAATCATTATATCTCTGATTTAAAAAAAGGCGACAAGCTCTGCTGCGAATTGCGAATTACATGATTCGTATACTCTTTCTACCACCTCCCACACAAGCGCACAATTTCGGTAAATACATTATATCGATTTCCATTAAAACTATAAAAAGTACAAACTGAAAATTTTTTTCCAAAATTTTTCCTTTAATAATTGCAATAAAGGCTAAAAAAATGATCAGCTTGGCTTCACTCCTTCCACCCCCTCCCATATATCTAAATTATAAATTCAAAAAAAGCATTTTTCCTTCGAACATATGAGAGCTATCGACTGTGAAATTAAAACAAAGCATGCTCATAAGGATGTTGATAACCAGCATCTTCTAAAATCATCCACTTCCTTTGCAACCTCCAATACAAATGCCCCAATTTCAGGAGAACTATGTCCAATTTCTTTGAAAATAATCAAAACTACAAACTTTAAATTCAGCACGAAACATTTTGGATGGTGTTATATACAAAAATTACAAACCTCTCTGCTATTACCACCTCCCATACAAAAGTTACTATTCACTATTCGAAAGAATTTGAAATGGCATATTTTCCGGTACATTCCCATTTTATCTAGAGAATCAAATGATTGGGCTTTGCGCCCAATTATAATTCGGTTATGTTTCTTATTTGTATCCATGTCTCTGTACAAATTGTGCAAATTATTATGTTACAAAATGCTTTAATAGCTTTTATCACTAGAAATTAATTTATACTATAGTGGTAAATTAATTTTAGTTATTCAATAATGTCGGTATTCTACGCACTAGATCCGAGATCTGCACAGAATCTGAAACGGTAATCAATGATGCATTATTGATAAAAATCAAAAAGCTTCGCCTATAAAGATCTCTAGATTTGGTTTTAGCTAGGGTGTAGTCTAGTAGGTAGCGTGTTTGGTTTACAATACGAAGGTCGTGAGTTCAAATCCCGGTCGACGCATAATTCCAGCACACTATCTGCTTGAATACACCTTGGTTACCACAATCTACAAAAATGAAAAATTCGTAGATAGAGGGTTGTGCGAAGAGCTAAAAACTCTTCCGCATAAATAATGAAAATGTTAAGGAACCTGAAGGTCAGGAGGCCAAGGCCCGATTTGGGCTGTAGCGCCATTGAAGAAGAAGAAGAAGATTTAGTTTTAAAGCCCAAATCAAATTTTTCTCCCTGATAATTTTTTATTCAATAATAAAATTTCAAAGATTGGCAATATTTGTAACGATGGAAAGTCGTGTGAATGAAAGAATGAGAATCTGGAAATAGAAGCAAATGCCACGATGCTTCCACACTTGGTATGGAAATCGAATTTTTTTTCAACGGGGTGGAAAATTTTTCTTTGGACGGGCCGTGAGTGCCAGATATGCATTTTTCAAATCGCATCTCGGCGCCTTTTCTCTCGAAAATGCTTTAGATGGGCTTTCGAGTCTAAAGCGGTCTGTACAAAAGCGTCAGATGGGTTGTGTGCCGTGCTAAGCGCAAATGAAGCCCAACTTTTATGAAGTGCATGAATTTTTAAGAGATTTCACAATTTCTTTGATAACTAAATTTAAAAATTTTCAACACAATGGAAAGGTAAAATGTAAAGGAAGCGATGATACCTTTGTATCAATGGGCAAGGGCGCCCATAGAATTATTCAAACTTTAACGGTGGCACTGGGCACGGGTTTCTCGTTTTTTCTTTCAATCATCACGATTGCTTCGATTCTCTTTCAGATTTAATCTTCCTGCATATATGTATATTTTAAGGTGCCAATGTCTTATTGAATCGAAATTTGATGACTCAAGAAATGATGGTCCACAAATAGTTTATTTTTTAAGTTTACGTTTTGCTTCCACAATACTTTGCAGTTACCCAAGGACAATAGACAAAGAAAACTTGATCTCTAACTTTGAAATTAAGTTAGGGTGTAGCCTAGTGGGTAGCGTGTTGGTATACGATGCGTGGTCGTGAGTTCAAATCCCGGTCGACGCATAGTTCCAGCACGCTGCCTGCTTGGTCACCTCAAATCTACGAAAATGAAAAATTCGAACATAGAGAGTTGTACGAAGGTCTAACAACCCTTCCACAATGAAAAATGAAAAATGTTAAGGAACTTGAAGGTCAGGAGGCCAAGGCCCGATTTGGGCTGTACTGCCACTGTAGAGAGTAGAACTTTGAAATCGCATATAACTAAACTAAATTCGATTAAATAAAATATAACTAAGCGAAACGTGATTCAAAATATGCAAATACTTTTGCCATAATAGCAAAAAGTGATTCGAAATTAAACTGAAATTCGACTGAGTATTTACGATGTGTCTACTAGAAAACAACACGTGACGAAATCATGAGTCTGTTTCATCTAATTTTAGAGAATTGAGAATCCAGATCACATGACGATTTTTTGTCAAATAATTTTAAATTTACTTTAAATTTTGAACAATTTTTCCGCTAACGACAAGAATGTAGAGCTACCTACAATTTGCAATTTCAAAAATATATCTTAATCGAATTGGCAAAAGTCTTTTGTCTCTTGCTGCACATTTGGCCGATTTGAGCGGGAGCCAATTTGAAATTTGTATGTACCTATTGCAATTATCTGAAAGAAGGGTATGTTTGTAAGATAATTTGTTAATATTGTATATGAGAGACCAAGTACCTGCCGGTGGTTCGTCGTCTAGCTCCTGCAATCGTCATACGTGTTGGATAGCGTCGAATTCGACCGCTCGATCTCCTCTGACCGTTCGATCTACTACATTCGGCTGAGCTGCGTCGATGATCGATCGGCAATGCATCCGAACAGATCGATGTTGATATTGTCGAAGCGGTCGATCGACGTTTCGTGCTGGTAAATGTACCGCCGCCGCCGCTTGACGAAGTGGTCGTTGCCGATGAATCACTTCGCGAAAACACTGAACTTTGACCGAACGACGATCGTTTACCGCGCGTCAACGATTGACCAACCGAACTGGCACTGTTATTGTTCGTCAAATTGCCGGACACGTTGGCTTGTGTGTACGGCTCGGACTGATCGTCGTCCGGCTGATCGATTTGTAAATTCTCCAATTCGGTGGCAATTTTGTGATCCTGCTTCGCGTGTTGATCGTTATGTTGCACTGGTTCGTCGTCGTCTTCGTCACAATGCTCCGCCGATTTGGTTTGTAGTTGCTCTTGTTGCAATTGTTGATCTTCAACATGTGGATTGGATCGTCTTGTCCAACGGATTGAACGAATAAATGCGAATATGATAAAGAACGTTGCAATCATATCACATCCATTCAAGTCTTTTTAAAATTCATTTTAGGTCATTATCAACGGTTTTTTTTTTGGTTGTTGTTATTTTGTCTTGTTTTTTAATATTCGATATAATTTGTGTTTTTTATCATTTGATCAGTGTTTGCCTATCAAGAAAGTGGTTTTGTTTATGGCGATCGAAATAGAAATGAATTTTTGCGATTAAGCCGGCAAATTATCATTGATATGTGCCCTGACCTTAATCAGAAGAGCCAAGTTAATTTAAGACTTACGTTTTGGGATTTTTTCAAAAAAGAAAAAACCTGTAATTTTGTTCTTCTTTAATTGTTGAAATATATAACTGCCATTACTTTTCCGAACTATGGTAGTTAGTTCCAATATTGGCTCAAAATAGTTCGATGTATTGGAAATTGAGACATATACAGGAGCCGATTGAACTCTCCAATAGCAGCATAATTTCCAAATCGGGTTTTGGGCTCCCTTAGTTTCCTAAACATTTTATTGAGGTAGAAGTTTTAGCACTTCGCCAGCCCCTTTATCTAGAAATTTTGATAGCCATGATGGAAGGTGGCCGAATGGTAGTAAGGGTCACACAGCGTAATCGTGATCTGGTACATGACGTAGCATAAATTCTGTGAAAAGCCCACTGTACATAACATCAATAGATCTGCTACTGAATCCTATCACTACTTCCTCGCGGTGGCCACCGGGTGTTTTGTTCAAAACAGCAGACGGAGAAGGGTGAAGGCGAGTGTTCTGCGCCTTTAGTGGGAACTGCCATCCAGACTGGCCCTCCAGGTTGGGGGTTGGACAACGTCTCCCCGGAAAAAAAACTCGCGTGTCCAGGAACCCGGATTACAGCCTCGAATTGGACGGATCAAACGGCAAGGGAAAATGGCCCATTCTTTTGGATCTTGGAATGTGCATTCACTACATCGAACGGGAGCACTGCAGGAACTTCTTCAGTCTCATAACAAAATCAGCATCCTCGCCCTCCAAGAAACGAAATGGCTCGGAAGCGAAGTTAACGATTGCAGATCTCACATGTTTTTTACCAGCGGGAGAAAGCAAGGAAGCAGAGAATTGTCGGCTTTGTGGTAGATAATGCGTTCAAACGACTCGTAACAAAATTTGCACAGATCAACGAACGAACCTGCTTAATCCGCTTCAAGTTGAAGTTCTTCAGCGTTTGTTTTATCAACTGCCATGCTCCTACAGAAGAGAAAGATGTTATCATTAGAGACGAATTCTATGCCCGACCTGATAGCACTTTTGACGGGCTGCTCCCCTCCAATGACATCAAAGTTCTAATAAGAGACTTCAAAGGTAAAATTGGCAACAAACTGTTTCATTGAGGCGTATCAAGAGGGCATAGCCTCCATAAAGAAACGAACGACAATGGCCAAAGACTTATTGACTTCGCCAGCAGTAAGAATCCGCATAAAAATATTCACAAAATAACGTGGGCATCACCAAATGGGCACACCCTCTATCAAATCGACCACGTTCTCATCGAAAAAAGGGCTGCCTCTAGCATTCTAGATGCCAGGACTCTACGTGCCGCGAACTGTGACTCAGACTATTTTCTTGTTCGAGCTAAATACCGCTGTCGCATAGCTAACAAGGGCCACATTAAAAAGGAGCTGGGCTCCGAAGCTCAATGTGCAAAAACTGAAGGACGACACAACGAAAGTGGAATATATAACCACAATCAGAGCACATATTGAGGCATTACTCCAGGCTGAGCCTCAGGAAAGTATTGACCAAATGTGACAGAACATAAAGGATAGTATTCAGTGCGCAGCTAAATACACTTTAGGACATTTAGAGCGGAGAAAACGAAATGACTGGTTCGTTAAGGAATGTCAAGGAGCCGTCACCAAGAAAAATGGATCCTATCGACTATTTCTCGAAAGACGCGCACGATCTAGAGAGGACAACTATCAACGGCTCAGGCGAGACGCCAAGAAGATCTGCAGACGGAAGCATCGGAAAATAAACAATGACAAAATTTTATCACTGGACGAAAATCTGAAGAAAAATGACGTGCGAACACCATTTAATACCGTGAAAGAAATGAGACAAGGTTACAAACCACAAACTACCCTCTGTAAGGACGAAGAAGGCAACATATGGGCTCAGTGCTTCCGAACACTGAACAGACTGAACCGTTTATAATTCCGGAAGATCCAGATGAAAATCAACTGCCCATTACTCCAACCTATGTTGAAGTAGAGACAGCCCTACATAATTTAAGATCGAATAAGGCGCCCGGAATTGACGGAATCCCTGCATAGCTCTTGAAAGAAGGTGGAACAGAGCTTACCAGTCGATAATTTAATTTAATTGTTAAAATCTGGACAACTGAAAAATTACCCGATGACTGGCGGAAAAGCATTATATGTCCGGTATACAAAAAGGGTGATCGTCTGCGTTGCGAAAATTGCAGAGGAATTTTATTGTTCTGTACGTGTTACAAAATTTTGACGATAATTATTGAACGAAGACTCAGTGAATACGCTAACAACATCATCGGAGAATATCAAGGTGGCTTCAGATCTGGACGATCGACAACGGACCTGCTATTCTCAGTAAAACAGGTGCTAGCAAAATGCTGGGAATATGATATTAATGTGCACCAACTGTTCGTCGATTTTTGTCAACCATACGATAGTGTCGACCGTAATGCTCTGTACAGAATAACGATTGAACTAGGTGTCCCACCGAAACTAGTTCGGTTAATAAAAGCCACAATGGAAAACAATGAGTGCCAAGTAAAATTCCAAAACGAGTTGACTCAAAGCTTCCTAGTGGAGTCAGGTCTCAAGCAAGGTGATGGTCTCGCCCACATGCTCTTTAACTTGGTGCTCGAGTATGTCGTCAGGAAGGCAACTTCAGTGACCTCAGTGGTCACCCGGATCCCCACAGTTGGTGGCGTACGCAGACGACGTGGATATTCTGGCACGATCAATACTTTGTATTAAGGAGGTATTCCTGGAGTTGGAGTCAGCAGCGGGTGAAGTAGGGCTCAGGGTCAGTGATGCGAAAACTAAATACATGAACTCGACACGAAGGACTGTCCCAGAGAGGCAGAACATTATTATAGGCGAATACAACTTCGAGCAGGTGGATGAATTCGTATACGTGGGAGCCCTTCTCAGAAAGGACGGCAATGAGCGACATGAAATTCAAAGATGAAGCACGACAGTTAGCAAAGCATTTTATGCGCTCCTTCCCATAATGAAATCAAGGAAGGTCCATCGCAACAATAAACTACGCATGTCGGAGAAGTCAATCGACACGTTTGAGCGAAAAATGCTTCGGAAGGTGTACGCAGTTAAGGAAGGAGATGATTGGCGAATTCGAATTCGAACCATAAGCTGATTTGACGACCCACCACCATCTATCGTGATTAAACTGCGCAAGCTACAGTGGGCTGGCCACGTGGAATGAATGCACGAGGAACAAATCCCTCAGTCGACGCAGATTGCTGATCGCATCTCGATTTTTCAAACTGGAGGACGCGGTCGTTAGACCGAAACAACTGGAGGAGGTGCATCTGGGAGGCCAATGCTCGATATCGGCTGTAGCGCCACTGCATCATGATGGCAGTGAAGTAAAATTATCCGTCGACTTAGATTTCAACTCATGATAATGAAGATTGAACTGCCAAATCCTGAATTTAGAGTTACTCTATGCTGCGATTCCCCACTGATTGGCATAAAAATTGATTTGGGGTATCAATTGTCGAATTTTCGGTTACCAAAAATGTTGTGCATCCCGAAAGCGTTACCATGAATGAGTTATCTTGAAATCGTGACTATAACAGGCGTCCATAATCACAACTGAGCAGTAGGTAAAACAAATCAGGACTACGATTAGGCATAAAGCCCAATCATGCCATACTCTAAATGAAAGAGAAATTTCTGTTTTCTGAAAATAGGCACTTCGTATGGGACTTAGAAAGGGTTAGAAGGAGTAAAGCTGATCAGTTTTTTTTGATCTTACTAATAATTCTAAATAAATATTTAGTGCACAATTTCAGCTCGATAAATTCCATACGTACTTTATAAATTGGTTTATAGTATTTCAAGAAAATATACCAGTTTGTATAAGAGGTGGCGTAAGTATTGAGGGAATTCGAATAAATTTTATACCGTAGGTTGAAATCATCATAAAAATAGTGTATTCTAATTTTCAGATCTATAGTTTTTATTCTTTTTGAGAAAATCCGTTTATTGTGAAATTCCGAAATTGAGTCATTCTGTATGGGAGGTGATGGAAGGGTTTGAGCGATTTGGACCGTTCACGAACTTTTACGTCGAAAACGACGAGTACAAAATTTGAACTCTCTAGCTTGACGCGTTCTCGAGCTAGAAAGAACACGGAGGGACGAAAGGACATCCGGTTTTGAGATTTTTGAGTTAACATATGAGCTTCTGTATCATTCATTTTTTCTAAGAGCCTTGTTTCATAGCGTTACAAACTTTGTGCCAAACTTATAATACTCTCTGATTTCATCTAGAGTATACGAATCCGCATTTTATCATCAGGGACTGCATGAGAACGTACATGGCAGAAGATCATTCGACTGCCATACATTGGAGCTCGGCCGAGATTATTTCTTTCGTATGGACATGGAGCTCGGCCGGTACAGAGAAAATTTTTGCTCAGCCGGTAACGTGATAATCTTAGCAATATTATCATCGGAGAATGCATGTGAACATACTTGGTTCATGATCAATCGGAAGGCTACCATATATTGCAGGTCGGCCGAGGGTATTATTTTCGTACGACTGTATTATGGCCATTTATTTTAACACGGAACTCGGTCGAGAGGATTTCTTTCGTACGAGCGCGTGTTCCGTGCAGGTGCAGGAAAAATGTTTGGATTTGTCTAATGGCTGAACTCAGCCAAAAGTTTTGTGCATCCCGAAATCGTTACCGTGAGTCTATCTCTCTAACAGGTGCCCATAGTCTGAGCAGTAAGCAAATAAAATATATAAATTATGGAATTACGATAGTGTGTCTCTTGCCGAGCGACAAAATTGGTGCCGACTTTTGTGCTTGCTACTGAATTATGGTCGTCTGGTATTTCAGGTCGGATTTTGTATGCAAAGCAGTCGAATTTTTGGCCGCATTTGTGGTCTGATTTTTCTCCGCGGAGGGCGTTAGTTTTTTTTTAATTTTATCTACTGCTCGGTTGAGATTATGGGTGCCTGTTGGTCGGAGTTTGTTTTGTGCGATTTTCACTAGTTGGCTGTCCGAATTTTGAGTTTCTGTTGGATTCTGCGTCGCCGGGATCGTGGGATCGTGTTGCTCAGGATCGTGCGCCTCGTAGAATATAGAAAGAGGAAGCGGGTAGTCTTAACTGTGAGTCTACCTCTCTCGCAATTGTGTGTATATGTAGATCTACAGTATGTATAGTATTTAAACAAAATTTTTCGAGTTCATTTGTAACGATTCTTTGGTTCCAAAATCTAAAGCCGACTTAATATACAAGTTGCGTTACTGAGAACTACATAGCAGCGACGAGTTTCTTCGCGATACAGAATTCAGTTCAAGCACTTCAAAATTTAAAAAGTTTCAAGAATTTCTACGATTACGTACGCCGAAAAGTACATCTCAGCATCAATGCGAATTGCGCAACAAAATATCTATATACAAAGACATATCCCTGTCCCTTATGTGATCATTTACAACGTTTTTTATATCTAAAAAAAGGGAGTGGAAAATTGCGCTAATGTTATTAGCGGCCGCAAGCAAATAAAAGTTTTACACAAAAATTTAAAAAAAATTTATAAAGCATCTGCGGACACAAAAAATAATTTTAAATTCAATTATTATTATTGTAGCAGCTAGTTCAATACGATATATTGGGCTGACTTTTGAGAGCACTGGCTGCTAAGGCCTACGGCTCATTAAATTGAATTAAATCTTAACTATACACTACATTGCGAAATGCTGGTAATTAGCGCATTTCGAGAATTAAAAACGCCCTTTTATCGTGTAAAGCAAAAATTTTCTACGCGTTCATGCAATCTAAATGGCAAGAACATTTTACTGGGGCGAAATATTTTTTAAATTTAAAGGACTTGTAGTGTAAATTGGTTAACAGAATGTAAAGCTAAACGACTTTCAACGGTTCCATTGCTACATTTAGCTTAAACAATTTCCTTCTTTCTTTTTTTTATATCGCAATTACTTATACCAGGCATAATTTTATAACTGAGTGAATATGAAAAGCCAGTTTCGAATCAAGCTAAAAAATATTCTAATACTTGCAGAATGCCATGGCTAGACTCAGTAATTTGTGTTAAATTTAGGATCATTAAAATAAAAAGAATTTAGTCGACTTTTGAACAATTTAGCTGCCCGTTGTGTATACCAATTTTAAATACTCAACAGAGAAGCTGCTGAAGCTATACAGCAGGATGCCGTTTAAATTTCCTTTCTTAAGCGAATACCGGATATTAAAAATGATGTTCAGTTCCTTTTGAACATTTAAGGAATCGCAATATTCAAGGAGGGAAATCATTTCTGATTAAGAGAAAAAAGTTTCTCAATTTATGACATGATGGCACAACCGAATACCACCAATCAAGCACCAATGGCTAGAACTAAAGTAGTTAAATTCGCTATCTAGTTGAACGATTTTTGGGATTATTAAGATAAACAGTGTACATATAACGTACATGCCGCAACTTTCTTTTTCGTGACACCAAAAGATGACAAAACCCAACGAATCAACTGACTTGACTAGCATCTGAGATCATGTATACCTTCCATTTCATCTCCTATAAAATCCTTTGAGCTTTACTAAGCTTTAATCAAAATGCTCTACAGGAAGGAACGAACTGAACATGCCTGCAAGCCATAGACGACAAAAACCTTCACCGAAAAAGCATTTCTGAGTCATCTCTGTGTATCTAAGATTTTTCCGTGTCGTCTTTGAGCACAGCACGAAGAAGGCAGGCACTTAATTTTACGGAAAA
Organism: Chorisops tibialis; assembly: GCA_963669355.1. Classification (NCBI taxonomy): domain Eukaryota; kingdom Metazoa; phylum Arthropoda; class Insecta; order Diptera; family Stratiomyidae; genus Chorisops; species Chorisops tibialis. The sequence goes on from OY770264.1 coordinate 22,570,774, forward strand.
GGATAATAACGTGGCACAATGTTGCCCATCCCTCTACCTAAACTATAGAAAAACTGATGTGAACCGTCTCTATCCCGTACACTTGGTCGCAATCACTTTAATTGTAACATTTTCCTGTTTCCTCTAAGCTTTTCAATGTTTCGTGTCTGTTTTTGATTCGCACCTGAGACATTTTCAATTTCCTGAAGATAGAAACAAGATTACCTCCTCCTGTTCGGGGTTACTGTTCTCGTCGTTTGTTTTTTGTTTTCGCTGTTGTTGTTAAGATACATACCAAGAAGAACACTCGAAAAACGATTGTTTGAATAATTTTCAAGGTGTCATTTACAGAACACGATCATTGATGTTTCTGAAGAGGTTATGAAGTACTTGTAATTGCTTCTCGAGGCAGAAGAATAACAAAATATTAAAATTGAGAGAATATTATGAATGCGAATTGAAATTATTCATTTACGTGAACTTGTAATCTTGAAGAACGTGTGGTTTTCGACATTTAACGGCAACCATTGTTGTGGCTTATTTCAAAGATACTTAGCTTTCAGAAATATTTATCAAACAGCGATACATTCACAAAGTTACGCACTTTTCTTATCACATGCTAGTTTTCATTACATCCTTTATTTTCGATCATTTATTATGCAATGAAAGAGAAGAAATCCGAACATGAATTGAAATCATTGAAAATCTTAAAAGAAGTCGAGTTTAAGGGACTCTTATTGGACAATAAATGACGCACATGATAAAATCAAAAAGGACTTTTTCTTATGTCATTTTTATATCAAGTTTATTGCAAACAAGCTATAAAACAAATGTCTGTGTATAGACTATCCTCGTTTTTTTTATTGTGTCTGCGAATTAAAATTAAAGTTTGGGGAGAAGATGGAGTATTTTGATGTTTTCGCAAAAGGAAATGAACTTTGTTTTGCGTAGTTTACACGTGCCTTCATAGAATACGAGGACTAAAAATTTGGTTAAAATACAGCCAATACCTACATAGATGTCTACTAACTAGTAGGCGCTCCCTACTGCAATTACAAATTGTAACTTAATTGGTTTTTTAATTTGAATGTTTAAAGTAAAATCAATTTCCTGTTATAGACCCCCTATAGGGGCATAGGACAGGATCATTTCTAATCCATAAGGCGAGCCTTTAGTTGTTGCCAGGATTCGTTTATTCCTCAGGCCTCCTGCTCAACTGCTCGCTTCCATGCGCTACATAGTCGTCCAACCAGACGTCTTCCTTGAGGATTATAACCCAGAGCTTGTTTGGCAATGTTTCACTCTGCTTTCCTCAAAGTGTGACCGATCCACTTCCACTTTTTTTTTGCCAGACCGAACACAACTTAGGGGGTCACCCTTTAATGCAATTTACACAGTCATGTTGGTAAGGGAAAAAAGGGAGTTAAGGTTAAACTGGATTAAAAGAAGGGAAAAGCCTAAAATACCGGTGGACGTTGAGTTTGAAACGTCGAAGGTCGTATGACAATGGAAATACAGCTTCTAGCAATGCATTCCAAAGCTTAGAAGTTCGGGGTTTGAATGACTGCCTATATTTTACTGTACGGGAAGTTGGAAGCTTAACAGTAAACTCATGTGCGCTTGATGCCAGGCGATTATTTCTAGGAAATGTGTACAGAGGTGGAATAAGTTTAGCAAGTTTCTCACTGCATTTGTCATGAAAGTAGCTGTAGTAAATGCTTAGTACTCAGACATTTCTGCGATGCTCTACGGAGTCTATAAAAACCAAAAACCAATTAGTCGGAATGACTGTCTCTAGACACGGTCAAGCATCGCAAGTTGCGTTTTTGGCGCCCCAGCCCATAAATGAGAATTGTACTCGAGGCGTGGTCTATGTAGGCCTTGTAGATATTGGCTAGGTCACTGGAAGTAAAATCTTTTTTACATCTTCAGAGAAATCATAGGTGTTTGGAAACGTCAAGTGCTACGTCGAGTATGTGCTGGTTCCAATTAAGATGGTTAAAGATGGTTATTTATTTAAATGTCCAGGAGTGAGAAGTATTCGGAAGAGTCTGGTTGGACACCACCGAAGGTTACATTAGAGACCGACGCTGGAATATCACGATGACGGGTCTGTATTTTTGAGGTGTTGAACTCTACTGTATTTATCCTGGCTTATTCCAAGATTAGGTTCAGGTCAAAGTTCAATAATCCAAAGTGAGCTTTAATAATCGAGTCGAACTCCTAGATGTTATCCAGGGTACTGTCATCTGCAAAGCAATGTATTGGATATAGCGTTGACGACAAAAGGTCATTGATAAAAATAAAAAAGAATGTGGGTGATAAAACAGAGCCTTGGGGGACTCCGGAATGGTGCGTTCATATAAGAAACTCTCACCACTTCCGCCTTTGAATCTCAATGCCTATTTTAATATGACGTTCCAAGGCTCGTCGCTTCACCGTCATTCAATGTTCGAACATTTCAGAAGCCAATCATAGTCCGTTTTAGAACGCCAAAAGTCGTTACTGTGGAATCTGTTCTTATCCGAGGGGCTGTACACGTTTCTCGTATCAGTTAGAGTTTTAAAACGAGTGATAAGCCCATAGTGAGTATCCATTTCCCATTTTAAGGGCAAGCAGGACTGACTGTGGGTGTATTCTACAGCCCCTATCCACCCCACAGTAAAATATCGATTCTGAAATTTCGGAAACAACCGATTTTTTCAATACGTCAATAAAGCAACGGCGATTCCAGTAACTGCCTTTGGAGAGTGGTACCTCTACGGACATGAACTGTTCGATCAGTATCAAAGTGTTGTAGGGACTTAGATTGAAGTGGGGGGACTTAGATTGAAGTGGGGTGACCCACGAAAGCCGGACCAAAGTCTCAAAACTTGATACTACGGCGGTTGTGTTGGAGACCCTACCATATCGTATCAGTTGGCTGGTATACAATATAATATATATGGGTATCGTGTTAGTGGCAGAAGGAGGGAGAAGTCAAGGAACGGCGGTTAATTAAGTTCCTAATGTGACCGAAATCTGGATGGGAGATGCATGAGAGGTGAATCCGAACCGAAGATTAGTAGTAAGGGAGCACAAGTCGAAGGCAGATGGTGTCGAATGCGGAATACGGACGGTTGATACATGTTGGTGGTTCTCGGAAGAAAGTAGTGAACTGAAGTGAATGAAATAATAGGAGCTGAAAGGAACGAAATTGGAAGTTAACGGGGCCAATGCAGGATCGTGGGAGACAAAGGATTTGGCGGAAGGTATGTTTGACCTGAAGAATGTAGTGATGGAAGGTGTGGGAGACGTTCGCAAAGTACCCAAGATCCAGAGAGATCGAAATCCGAGGTAAACGCTGCAGATTGAATTGACGGAAAATTGTTTTTGAACTAGTAAAATTTGGAATTGACGGAAGGATCGGCTGATACGATGAGATGTGGGCGATTTAACACAGCCATGGTTGTGGTCCCTCCGGGAATCACGTAATGGTTGATGGTTGACGTCCATATCGCGGACAGAGCGTCTTCTGTTACGCTGTACTATGCTACGTGTGTGTATACGGATTTCTTAGTTTGCTACCTTACACGAGGCTAAGGCAAATCTCGTGCTCAACGTGGAGTTGCGCATCAACCGGGCGCCAAGGTCCAAAGATTGGGAAAGATTTAGATAGGTGTTGCACTTACCGTTGTGAATACTGAACCTGAAATTCAGTAAAGACCGGAACCGACTAGGGAGTAGTATATATGTTTCTTGTAGTATGTTCATATGTACATGCGCAAGATTCTGTTCTGTAACTTGCGGCATCATTGACTGTTGTCTAGTATAATACGTGTTGCGATAGACAACTGTGGAATGGAGACTTAGTGTCAGGCTTTCCACGTTAAATAAAACGAGATATGTTCCCATATGTATATTTTACTGCACGGGGTAGAATAGGTTTGACGGTTGAACCGAGTACTCCGTCAGCAGGTGAAGTCTATCGGGAAAAAATTGTAGAATGTGTACATGAATTAATTAACTGAATTCTCTATTGAAATTACCACGAAAGTATTGATAGTAATTCAATTTGACATGCAATAACGATTTCCCTGATATGTGTACGGCTTCACTACAAGTTATAATTACTGTGCTTTAATGCACTTTGCTCTGAACTTCAATGAATTGCATCAATAATTCGATACAATGATAATATTCCCATCGATTTAAAATTAAAGTTTAATTATGTTCACATGCAACTACATACATGTTGTCCAATATCCAATACATTTTCCAACTTCGACAGAAGGTTGTAATTACAATTGCCACAACTGCACTTTGCCGCTATTATATTATGTATGCGTTTAGCATTTTGAAATCGGGATATCGTTCTCGAAAGAGTTTTTGTGCGGCTCGAATACAAACCACAAGGGTGGTATAACTTTAGCGATGTATTGATTTAGCGCAATTACACCCGTGATGGTCAATTCGTTTTGAGTTATTTTTTTTAATGTCATGCTAGGATTATCAATAAAAAACATATTCATAAAATCGATTTGATTACGGAGAAAAGCTATCGCGACTTTACTGGGCTTGAGAGAGGATTGTTTTTATAGCGTTTTGTTATTTCAGATTGCTGTCCTATAGGATAAAGATTGGCATAGCTTTAGAATTTTCCAAACATGCTGTAAATGTAGTATTTACATGGATATTCGTATTTGTTTTACAGAAATCCTTGTTAATATCGAGTTGGTTTTTATGCCGATTCGGATTGCATGAAAACAATCGAATCTATAGGTTTTTTCCTATTGATATTGGAATATTTCACAGAAGTAAATTTTATCATGCTATATAATCTTATTTGATACAAAGGATTGTGTAAATATGAAATCAAAATTGGATACGATATTATAGATACTGGGCAGGCTTGGTTTATCTGACATGAAAATCAATGATAGGCTTCTGTAGATGCGGGCTTTGATTCGAACTAATTACGATGGAATTATTGAAAGGAATAGTAGCACCTTTGAAAATATTAAACCCTAAACTTCCGAAATAGCGTTTAAATAAATAAATCATGTAAAAAGACTGTACACATTAAGTAGATAACTACATTTCGGCGGTATTAGTTTATCAGCATCGGTGGCTCAGCGGTAGAAGGCTCGCCTGACATCCGGGCGGCCCGGGTTCGACCCCATATCAATTTTTTTTTACAAATAATTTGTTCTTTTTTTAAGATTTGACTAGAGCAAAAGGAGAGTGCCCATGCGATTCAAGGCCAACAATAATTATTGTTAATGAAACATAGACCCTACATTCGCGTACGTAGATTTAGTAAAATACCGGTCGGCTAGTACCCAATATATTTGTAAGAAAGTGCAAAATTATTTCACACTACCTGATCTAGCTACTACAAGTAGGTTCGGAGTTGAATACAATTCAAATTCCATGCTGTAACTACATATGTAACAAGCAATCGGTTGTGAATCGCTCTTGATTTCGCTGGCCTACTATGTGTATCAACAAAATGATGCTAAGTCCAATTTTTTTAATTATATTCTTCTAAGTAGAAAATCTCTATGAAGACTAACGTAAATAAAATGACAATGAGAAGTGAACAACTTTTATTAAATCGAAATTTTTTTCTTCAAAAATTCCTAAAATTGATAAAAAAAACCCCCAAATATTAAAAATTCTACAATCTGGTATCACTGATCCCAAAACCCTAACACTAATAACGATTGTCTGCCTTGCCGCTCGATTCGAGCGCCCCAGCTCTACTCGACGACATTCTTGGTGTTGAAAGTATCGAAACGAAAAAAAAACTCATAATTTTCTCAGTAGACTTTGCTGTAAGGTAGAGTACGAGTATCCCTCTCGTTCTTGCTTTGGAGTAGCGGTACAGCGTTATGCACAAGTTTAGGTTAACCACTGTGATGTAATGAAAAAAGCAACTAAACGTTACTTTCGGTATAAGTACTTTCTTTGTATGTGGAACGAATACTCGAGTAACGAAACGTTTTTCGTTACTTAAGTAACGAATATAAATCTGCATCGGTACTCGTTACTTAAAATTTCGGTCGGTAACGAGTACTCGAGTAACAAATAGTTACTTTTTCACATCACCACTCCATATGTAGCGATTGGTAGTATGATTCTGATTTACATCCACCTTACTATTTTTAGTTTTATTTACATATTTGAGGCTTCCGTGGCGTAGTGGGCAGTGTGTTTGCTTCACAGTCAATAGGTCGCGGGATCGATTTCCACTCCAGGCAGTGGAATTTTTCAAGTACAAATTTCCAGTTACTACTGAGATGAAAAATGATTCGAAATAAAATGGGCAAAACGATGTAAAAGTGAAACAGTTCAACTTCAAGAAGGCCTAGATACTCAGTAGATTGTTACTGTTCGTTTTCTATCATTCAGTCTCCCATAACATCTGCAAATATTTGTCAGTAGCAGCCAGTACAACTGAAACATATACCAGCTCTTCCACTCGTTACTGTCGTTCTCACTCCCCTTCCCCTACCCTCTCGCTCTCATTCCTTTCCTCTATGATTGTGTTTGTGCATTGCACATAAAGAGCGAAATTGCCTATAATACAGGTCATTCTGTAAAAAAAAAATGCGAAGATGGCTTATTTGCTTTATTAATTCTTTCTTCGACATTCACTCGTCATCATTGTTTGCTGTCCACAATGGATGGTAGATTGGAACTTTCTGTACGTCGTCTAGTGAAGAACATGTGCGCAGTCGTATCAGGGCTAATTCCCAATTCACACGAATTAGCCCAACTGGCAACAAGATGTAATGCACTTTGCATCAGTTCGCCTTAAGTTGAAGGCTATTTCCCACTAATTCCGATAACCAATTCTTCTGTATAAGCGATAGTGCAATAGCTAGTAGCGTTTAGTTACAAGAGGATACCATTCATGGCTAGCACCCAAAGTAAAGGAGACAAAACCCCTCCGTGTGGTGTTCCTCTCTTCATTTGTTTTTCTAGAGTCGTTTCCCATTGAGGCAGTAATTTTTCTGCTCACCAACATGTTATGAATCTATTAGCGAATTGGTATATTATTGAACGCGCCCTCTACATCCACAAAAGCACTTAGAGTGTACTCCATGAGTGCCATAGAGTTTACTTTTTTTGATACTATCGTGAACAGTGCCGTTTCCACAGACCGTCCCTTTCATGTAGGTATGTTGGGAAGGATTAGTTTTATTTGCCTTTGTATGAAAACCATCTTCACCTCTTTTTATTCGTTAATTGCCCATATTGTTTTTTTCTTGGATATTATTTCATCCACTATACAAAGAGCGGCTAAATTATCGCTATCTATGCCCTCGGTTATAGTTAAAGCAATTAAGTTGCATCAGAGTTTCGCCTCAATTCCCAAACTGCAGGAAGTGACTATCCAGATGCAGTTCCAGCATTTCTATCGACGAGGCGGTCCATGTACAGGAACCCGACCATGGAAGAACCTTTTGACAGAACGTTCTTATCTACGCCTTGACAAAAGCCCTGGTCTACTTCGAGCAAAAACAGGTGGAACTCACAACCCGTAGCTGTGTTTCATACAGTTCTCATTATCCAAACATTTAAGGGAATTACTTAGGAATGAAGAAAAAATCGATTTTATTATATTCTAGACTTAATTTTACACAAAATAAAACAATCAGCATATTTTTTCGATTAGTAACAGTGCTAAAAGGATAAGTTTAAAGTGAGGAAGGTTGGTCTAAATCGTACTAGCAGTCTGTTAGTATTTTTCCTCTCCTGTTCTCACATTTCTCTTGAAAATTATTGGGCACAGTTTAAACACTGAATTAAGGAATTTCAAAAAAATTGATTCTAAATACTATTTGTTTTAGTTTAAGAAATATACTTTTCAATGCTTATTACTGAGTTAGTTATTAAAATTTCAGTAATTTCTTTATTCAGTATCCTCAGTTTTACTAAAATTTTATGAGTGCAAAAAATTTGATTAATATTGGTGAAGCGCTTCCCGAGAAAAAATGTTTGGATGGGTACATTTTGTATGGAAAACCCTCGAGTATGCTTAAGTGGTAGATCAACTAGATTGTTTTCTTAAACCTGTACTTCTTTTTAAATTACAGATTGCAGTAATTTTTTAATCCTATCCCAAAACTCTATGGACTGTACACTTAAGCTTAGAATTAAAAATTGACTGCTACGCACGTTCAACAAAGCACAATATCTAATTTCACTAGCGTTTAGGATCTAATGAGCTAATAAACAAGCGTCGCAAAACTTTCCATAATTTTGATCAAAGTAAACCAGCGGAAAAACCCCCTATTGTGATTTCTCATCAAATTATAATTTTATAATGAACAAAGTCCTGAAATGACGTCAAATAATCAAATTTCGACTTTGTTGCCATCGAAACGAGAATATGCTTCTTTACAAAATGAACAACGTCTGAAACTAGGTTATTCGAGATGAATCCGATTTCGAAAATATATACGAAAGGATTTTCACTGAGATAATCTTTAACCGAAAGGTAGTTATGGTAGCCTTTGAGATTTTACATTATAATAAATTGGTTAACCTCACTTATCTATGTCCATTTTCCATATACGATCTTTTGATGAACCGATTTAATATGACCCAAAATCTTAAAATTATATTAAAAGTTTCCTTTACAAGAGCAAATATGAAAGAAATATTTGAGATACATTATGAAGCAATTTTCTATATCTTATTTAAGGAAAGATCTATCAATTTTCTTTGCTGCGAAACCATTTAGAATCTAAAGATTATGTAGGTTTTATTAAATCAAATAAAGTTAATAAGGAAGGAGAAGATTGTTTATACGGAAGTAATGATTTACTGAATGTTAACTTTATATTAGAGTAACTATACTCGAGTATGGTTTGGTGAATGTTTTCACAGTGCATTTCGAATTGAAAGTAAAGATTTCCGAATTCTACATTGTTACGCTTTATTATTCGTGACGTTTCGGTCTCTGCTGAAACCTTTATCAAACAAACCTGTTGAACTTGTTGTGAACTTTTTACAGAAACTGACGAGCAGCCTTATTAGTATAAATAAGAATAAAATAAGAACGGCATTGGTAGTCATCACAGAATACTGTGGCATCAATAAATATGACTTTTCAAGGCTCGTTTGAAAGAAGAAGACATTTTGCGAATGTTAGGCAATTGCATAGACGTCGTGACTTTGGGAAGTATGCACTAAGTCATTCTACTCCTAGTATTGTATGTCATAGATAGATTCGGTATTTTGGAAGAGCTGCAAACATAGTTCGACCCATTCTATGCACAAATCCACCCCAGAAAAAATATTCCACATAAATAAATCGTTTCAGATTATATCATACTCCAATTCGTTGATTGTAGTCCTTAAACTGAATTCGTTGTTTATTACTTCTGTTTATTTATTACCACGATTCGTCCATAATCTTTATTGACATAATCTAGAAACCTACAATCATTGTAAATACTTAAGACTGCCGATAATATCAATCATGTCTACTTATGATGACCCATTAGCATGGAGTTATATCTGTTTATCCTTTAAAAACAAAGCTGTAATGAAAACATACCGTCAAATATCATTATGAAATTATATGCTAGTCAGAAATTGATTGAAATTAAGAGACCACCCAATAAATCTCCATTCTAGTCAATTCGATAATCAAATACAACATAATGTCGGGGATGTTGAATTACAAGTTTTAGAACACAAGTAGAATCGAAAAGTTTAACTTGCGTGTCTATAAATTATTGTCCTGTCAGTATGAAGAGAATTGATCGGTTAAATTACGATATCGCTGTTTGTTTTTAATTACCTTGTTAATTCAATGGCAATAGACGGAACAATTGATGACAGGTGTTAAGTATTGTATTGACTGTTAAGTGCAGTAGCTGTTACTTGTCGAGCTATATTCGTTTATATGTATGTATGCATATTAAATGTTGGAATAAATATTATTGCTATTTTTATAGTAACATGTATTATAATAAACAAAGAGAGTACTTTTACAAAAATTTGCTAAATTTGATGTTAAACAACGCAAGGCTGAAAAAAATTGATATAAAACGAAGAACCAGTCTTGATTTTTTTCTGCTATTAATTGTAATGCTTAATTTTACTCCAGTAGTAAATTTTATATATTAATACGTGAGCATCGAAAATTGTCAGTGACTTTTTTTATTTATTATAAAAGGAGGGGAATGAAACTTATATTATTAAAAAGATACTGTGCAATAAATGTACACGAACCCAAAATCATGTTTGTATGTTGCCTTTACGGCAGGTAAAATAAAATGGGAACATATAAGCGGGATCCCATTTCATTACTACACGTATTCAATGCTGCTTAACTTCGGTGATAGGACGAATACCGGTAGATCCAGTGCACTGCATTGAGCTTTTACGCAAGCTCTTTTAGGCAGTACATATAGAAATGGAAAAGTGTCTAATTAAAGAATGCCTAATATTAGGTGATATAAAATATTCAACAACAGCAGTCATCAAAGCTTCTGAACTTCCAATGCCACTTGACTTATGGCTTCAAAATTAAAAATTTTAGTAATTTTTTTTTAATATTTAAGGGAAATAAATTTCATATGTAAGAATTTAGAATTTGTATACAACTAAATTCCAATTAATTATGTCACAAGCAAGATGAATTTCGTTATTTTACACACACAATTGGTCGAATTCCGACCACTGGCAAAACAAGTATAAATAAAAATCAAAAAAGCTTATAAGATTGTCGACGTTTCATAATTTTCTTATTTTTTTACATCATGGCTCCAAGATACAAATAATCTTTAGTAATTTTTGATTTTAGACAAAAATGTCTTTTTAACTACGTCTCTATTAACCACTAATTTACGCACAAACGACTACAGTAAAATTATGACTTTTTTCTATTTTTCTAGTCATCCTATGAATTTACCTAATATGGTATAACGAGAAAAATGAAAAAAAAAAAAAATTATTTGAAAAGAAAGCAAAAAGTTTAGAAATCCAAATAATTTTAAATTATTACGCAGGGCATGACTTCATCAAAACTTGTATCGCTTGTGGTCGAAATTCGACCAATTGTGTGTGTAAGCTAACGAAATTCAAACTTTCAATATGAATTCGCATAATATTAGTCATTTTTTAATTAAACACTTTTCCATTTCTATATTTACTGCCTAAAAGAGCTTGCGTAAGCACAAAGTAGTGCAATGGCTCTACTGGATGACGTCCGATCACCGACGTCAAGCAACACTTTATTTTACTTGCCTTAGCGGCAACATACAAACATGATTTTTGATTTATGCACATCTATGGTACAGTAGATTTTTTATGATTTAAGTTTCATTCCCCTCCTTTTATAGCATAAGAAAGAAAGGGGTCCGGAATTTTAGATGCATACGTATTAATATTATAAGATATGTTACCTGAATTTCTAAAAAATTTAACTCAGATAACGTCAGGAGTTGGTTTTAAGATAGAAAAAGAAAAGCAAAAATCTCTTAACCTAATTAATTAAACGAACTTCACTATGTACTTATTATTTCTCAGTTAAGATTGAAGAAGCGCAAAGCTTCCAAGCAGAATCCACTGGCACTGTACTACAGATGTAACGTTGCGGAGATCCCAAGTAAGGACTACGAGGTAGTGAAACTAATAACTTACAACGGAACAGAAAGTTATACAGTCGAGAGGAAACTATGGCAAAAAACAAATTGATACAATGCCGCATTATTATAAGAATTTAATTTGCAATAACACCATCATACCACAAACTACTTTCAATAAAACTTTTATCTCTTCAGTAAAAGCTTCTGTACAAATATTTTTGCTATGCTGAAAGAAATAACAAAACAACATTTCCCTTGTCCATTCTGTTATTGTATCTCTCAATGGGATTATTTTTGTTGCTCAACATGGAAAAAGTAACATAAACTTAGCGATTGATTTTTTCAAAGTAAACAATTCAATCAATTTAGTTTTCCGCTATTAGTTTTCTCTCTCTGATCGAATTTCTTACATAAAAACTTAGCAACTCGCTTCAATCACAATCTTTGATTACTCGCAACCATTCATCCATTTTCTTGCTATTTCTGTCGTTATTTCGATAGTCTGATGCCGAAAATAACAAATTCGTGGCCTTAAGTACTAAGTACACAGAAACTCACTTATTAAGATCAAAAGCTTGTGAATTTTCCTTTGCGAATCCTGACTTTTTCGAAGTTGATTTCTTAGACAAATAATGTGCCACTTTGAAGCTAGAATAATTGAGTTATTCAGTAAGTTTTGTTTAACTTATTGCAATAATTCTTTAATCACAATATTAATTGAGATTTTATGGAAATGTGAACTTAGATTGGATTATTGATTACTTCAATTTTATAGGAGATTTTTGATAAGGTCAACTGAATAGAGAAAATTTTGTATTACAAACTGCATCACAATAAAAAAAAAAATAGTGATAAAACAACAAATCGTTAGTGGAGCTAACATGGTTTAAGAAGCGCCAGAATTACTGATTCAAAAACTAGGCTGTAGCCTAGTGGGTACAGTGTTGGAGTATAATGCAAAGATCATGAGTTCGAATTCCGATCGACGTATAATTGCAGCGCACTACCTGCTTGGGTATACCTTGCTCACTTCAATCTAGTGATGGGCATTACCGATTGTAGTCCTATCGATAATCAATCGAACTATCGAATAACTATTGAAAGTTTTTATTTGAATAAAATTGTCGATTACCATTCGAACAAAAACTATCGATAGTTATTCAAATGAACTATCAATAGTTATTCGAATGAAAACTTAGTTATTCGAATGAAAACTATCGATAATTATAAGAATGAACTATCTATAGATTTTATTTGAATGAAAACATGAAAAGTTATTTAAGTAAGAACTTGCGGATTTTAGTTTCTTTCAATAAAAAGGTAATACTATCGATAGTTACAACCCGATTGATTGAGCGATATCTATGCTATTGTACAAGGGAATGAAAGTAACAATTATTATACATTATAAACCTGTGATTACATACTTTTTCCAGTCAGCAATTCACAGCTAGAGAATGAAACAAATCGAGGAAGATTTAACAGAAGGGATAAAACTTTCAAGAAGTTACTATCATATGAGTAATTTAAAAGTTACTTGAAAGTACATTTCGTCGACTAAAAGCAGTCATCTTGAAAAACGTAACTGTTGGAGAAATGTTTAACGATTTTGTGAGCATCAAAATGGATAATATCATAACACAACCTGTTTTAAGAGTAAAATCTAAAAATCTATATAAATTGTGAGATTATTCCATTTATTAAGTGAAAAAAGAGTCAAAATATTATTAAAAAAAGTATATAAACTTCATATGGGAAGACAAACAAGTACATATACTTATTTGCAATAATTTCAATTTGCAATAATTTGGAAATAAATGTTTATACAAATATACTCTGCAATACACGCGTTAATGTAAGCAAAAGAGATCACACCGCAGCAAGTCGAAAGATCATGATGAACTAAACTATCGCGAGTCCTTTATTTCATTCCCTATTACTCAAAAACATTTCATTCGGATTAAGTTTATCGATATCTTTCAATATTCAAACAATAATACAACAGTCGCATCCATTTGATAGTAATTTTCATTCATTCAAAAAAATAATTTCATAGCCGCTATCGATAAAAGTGATACAACATTTACTATCGATAATAACTTTCATTCATTCGAAAAGTTGTTCGATAGTCATTTCCATTCGTTTGGAAAGTTATTCGATAGTCATTTTAATTCATTTAGAAAGTTATTCAATAGTCACTATCGATAGTAAAAACTATTGGATAAATTTTCGATAGTTATTCGATATTCAATCTTCTAAAATGAAAAATTCGTAGATAGAGGGTTGCGCGAAGGTCTAACAACCCTTCTACAATAATGAAAATGTTAAGGAACTAGAGCGTCAGGAGGCCAATGCTCGATTTGGGCTGTAGTGCAATTGTAGAAGGAGAAAATAATAGATTCATATCGACTCAAAAATTATCACTCGATTTTTTAGAGCTATAACTTTGTTTGTAAATAAAAAAAATTTGTTTTGTTTATTGTTGATGTTTATTTCAACCTTTATATTTTTTAAAACAAGACGCGAAAGTGATATTGGTCAAGTGGCTACCACCAGAGCTGAAGCACATTCGGACTTATTTTGAGGCATTTTTCTAAGATGTTCTCAAAACTTCGATTAAATCGTGATAAATTCGTCTCGTCGGATGTTTTTCTTTAATGGCAGCAAGATTAGAGAAATTCAAAAAAAGAATTCGTCCGAGCCTGCAGGTCAATTCTGTGTGGGCCTGCAGGGACCTCATCTTAAATTCTTTGGTGAATAGTTACATTTGCATGGGATATGTAGAAATAGTAGACGGAAGTTTATAATTTATAAATATGTCACTACACTTGGCATACAAAATTTTCATGCTGAATTTATTGTTCAAAGTTTTAATAATTTTCAAGGAAATCGATAAATTGACTTTTCTGCGTTTGTATGAGAGGTGGTACGCCGAGTTTGACACTACTTATCAACATTTTTATCATCATGCTGTGTTTCAATTTTATAGCCGACAGCCGTCATACGTTCGAAGGGAAAATACTTTCATTCAATTTTTGAAATATGGGACATATGTATGTATCTTCTTCTATTTCAATGCCGTGGACAGTTCTATCCTGTAAGAAAGGTAGAACGGTATGCCCCCAAGTCATAGGTTGCGTAGTGTGGACGGCCGACCTGGGTCGGTTAGTTACTGAAAGTTTAACACGTCGTTTTCCAACTTTCTTCATTATGAAATATATCTTCTTCCCAAAATCCTCATCTTTCCCGACACTCCAGCCAAGGTGTACAAACATTGTGCCGTGCATGATATCAAGCATAAAAGTTATGTATATCACGAACGATCTCCTAGGGGCACCGGGCGATAGCTTTACATCCGTAATGGGAGCTCTGCGGATGCAGATTTTCTTTTCTCGCCATACTCGTGGGATCAAAATTGAAACATCACTTTTTCGGACGTAGCATCTACTGGAAGTGGCGCCCAGTGAACGTGGAGCCAGCTGAAAGAATGTTGAGCGCGGAAAGAATGGAATATGAAAATATTCTGTTATTAACACCACCAGACCAACCAAAACAGAGAAATCTGCTTGCCCATCTTCAACGAGAGTGAAAGACGTTATATTCTACTTCTCCTCCTTCCACAATGGCACTATAGCCCACATCGGGTCTTGGCCTTTCGACCTTCTTCTTTAACATTTTTCGTTATTTATTGTGGAAGGGTTGTTAGACCTTCGCCCAACCCTTTATCTTCGAATTTTTCATTTTCGTAGATTAACGTGACCAAGGTATACCCAAGCAGGCAGTGTGCTGGAATTATGCGTCGACCGGGATTCGAACTGACGACTCTCGCATTGTAGACCACTTGGCTACACCTTAGCTGATGTCATGTTAGGGCAAGTTAATGTCCTGGGACTGAAGACACCAGTAGTTGATGAAACCAAAGCATCTCTTTCGAAACCTGACTAGAAGAGTAAATTCAAGTACTTCTCAGGAGCCTCCAAAAGACAAATTGGAGCTAAAATCGCTGTTGGTGCAACTCTGGAATTGGCCCTTTAACAAAAGTGTGAACGCATAGAACATCAAAAGTTGGATGCCATTGAAAAGAAACAGATCTGATGGTTACACACCAGAACAGGTGTCGAACAAGGTGCAAAGGATTGAGAAACCAAAGAATGTACCCACAAAGGTTCAGACGTCCACAAAAGGAATCAAACCAGAGGAACATTGGACCAGCACAGAGAGAGCCGGTTGAAGGTCAGAGCATAAACCCCAACCCGATACCGAGCACTTCCAAGGCCACATTTAAAGATATTTCGCCACAAATTAAGGTACCGATTCTACAGCCTCTACACCCTACGATTTCGCTGAATGAGGAACAGCTAAAAAAAATATAAAGCTGCAATCTTTGACAAAATGAACAAGATTGAAGGAGACGGACTCTATTCTCAGCATGTTGCATAAAACTAGAAAATGGATGGCTTTCCATTATGAGCAACAACAAGCAAACGAGGGACTGGATCTTCAGCACAGTCTCCACTTTGAAAGCATGGGCTGATGCACAGCTGCAGGTTGTAGATGGGGCGTTGTATACGTACCTCCGGAATTGGAACTTTCTGGAGATAAATTTCTTCAGAGATTAGGCACGCAAAATGTAGCCCTAAGTACCAGTACATGGCGAGTATTCCGTGAAATCCAAGTGAGTATCAAGAAGAACAGGATTGGAACGAAGCCGGAGATGTCAGAAGGGGCGGACGATAGAGAGAAAGCTCACCACTCAGCAAAGACCTTCCATAAGAAAATGCCAAGAAACAAGCTGGAGCAAGCAAGACGCAGCCTGAAGCTTCTAAGCGCGAGGCGCAGGAAGCATTCAGTCGGGCAGTCCTTGGAACTTCTACGGGCATAAAATCCGGAAATATCCACCAACCGAAAAATTCTTGGATATTAGAGTTGTAGCCAACAAAGCTGTCTGTGTTGGTAGTGTCAACACCCATGCAAGAATCGACGGGGATTTGAACTCACGACCTCGGCATTTTAAACCAACACGCTAAGCACTAGGACCTGGACATATGTATGGGAGAGGATAAAAACTACGGCTAAATTGATTTAAAAAAAATTTGCCAAAATTTCCTAATTTCTATAGTTCTAATTAAAAGTGATATAATGTATTTCTCAAAATTTTGGCAAATCTCTGCATATGGGTATTAAAATTAGCGTCCCGTAAAAATACTCAAAAGAGTGTTCAATCGACCGTTGCCTAGGCAATTTATACACCCATACTATGGATTGTTTGTTACATCTTCTTGTCTACCATGGTCGAACGGGGAGTATCCGGTAAGGAGAATGAGAATTGACGTGAATGAGAATTCCATTCTGCTAGGATATCTACCTGTACGATAGCTCCTGAGACCTGGTACTATTTTTATTTATTTATTTTATTTAGGGAAAAAGTGAGAGCAGCGCGACCTTCTTGGCCTATTAAGCGTTTATTTTCTCTTTACCCTCCAAAAATTTGATAGCTTTGGCTAATCTAGGAATCATTTTACTTTATTATTCTAATAATAAGGTATTGTGATCGACACAGAAAAAAAAAATTTGCTACCCTGAAATTTTTATACTCTAGATGAAATTTGAGAGTATATTGTGTTTGCCTTACCGTTTGTAACGCTAAGAAATAACGCTCGCACAGAGCCGCCAAGGGTACAGAAATATTTGTTGTCGCTCTAGAACCTCGATTCCGAGTGACCGTCTGTCCGTCTGTCTGTCTCTCCGTCTGTCTACAGCATAACTCTCGAAAGCTTTGAGCTATAGTGCTAAAAAAATTTGTTTGTCATTTTTAGCAAAAAAGCAAATTTAAGTTCGTGAATGGTAATTCTGTTGTTATTTTTTTGTGGTAGAATAAATTTCTTTGAGACTGATAAACCTGAAAGTCTATTCCAGTAGATTCTATGCTCTTGTTTAATCCACTCTCTAAGTATAAGGTAGAAGTGTCCTTTTGGTTTTCCAAAGAAAGGCTCTGGTCCAATAAAATTTGTTTCTGCGCCATTTTTTGCGAGGCGGTTTGCCTCTTCTTTGTATGTCCAGGAACCAACATTAATGTTACTTTGTTTCGCAGGATGATTAGGTTTTGAAGGCAGTCCCAAACAAGCCTCGTTCCGTGTTTGTTGGATGCTAAAGCTTTGAGAACTGTCTGACAGGTAGTCAGACAGTTCTCAAGGATATAAATAGATTTGTTGCGATGGGCTCTCCTAATATTCTCTTGGATATGTAGCTCCATTGCAATAAGTTCGGCTTGGAAGATTGTGGCTTCCTTACCAAGACGTTTTGAAACCGAGAAGTTAGGACCAATGACTCCGACCCCAGTCACTTTCGAGGTGCGCGAGCCATCTGTGTACCAGATGGTTGATCCCACTTCCATGGATAGCATGGATTGCCATTCCTTGCGTTCTCTGATTATTACTTTGAATGCGGTTTCAAAGTTGAATTTTTTCGGCAAAGTGTCGAACAGTGTTGAGGTTAGAACATCAGTTCTCGGGTTTTTTTAAGATTTGGAGGTGAGCTCTAATATCCCCCGACTTGTAGTTGTTATCCCTCTGTATGCGTAATACCCCTTCTTTGATAGCCTCCTTTTTTATTTGGAGATCTATCAGAGGGATGTTTAGGAATATTAACACTACCGCAGTAGGGCAGGTAACCATTGCACCTGTGATACAAAGGCACGCTAGTCTTTGAATTTTTTGTAGTATAAGCTGTGTTTTTTTTTCTAGTAATTTAGTCCACCAGACTATCCGTATGTGATTATTGGAAGGAAGATTGTTCTATAGCACCAGTAGATCATCTTGGGCTATAATCCCCATGTTCTGCCAAATAAGCTTTTGCATGCCTTTAATGCTTTCGCATGAGTCCACTCTATATATTTGTTCCAGTTGAGTTTGTTATCAAGTATCACACCTAGATATTTGACCTCATCTGAAAAGGGTATTGGAGTTCCATTTATAGAAGGAGGTGTTAAGCAAATTCTCCTTCTATTCGTAAATGGTACTATCTTAGTCTTATTTGGGTTGATGTTCAAGTTCTTAGAGTGACACCAGTTCATAATCACTTCCAAGGCAGATTGTAACCTTTCCGACAAAGTTAGGTCATATTTGCCTCTTATGATAATAACAAGGTCATCGGCATATCCTATTACCTCATAGCCTTGTTGTATTAAACAGTCTAGAAGCTCATCTGCTACGATTGACCAAAGAAGTGGAAATAGTACTCTTCTCTGGGGACAGCCCCTGTAGGTCTGTGTAGTCAATGTGCTATCACCCAGATCCGCGGTTGTCAATCGGCTCCTTAGCATGGCATATATCCATTTTATCGTGGCCGATTCAAGTCCTTTTTTCCTAGCTGCCGCTATTTGACGTCATGTGGAGTATTGTCGAAAGGGCAATTTTTTTGTAGTCTTTAGTCTTTTCTATTTGTTTAACTAGATCGTGAAGGGCTGACTCTGTTGATTTGCCTTTCTGTTTGTTGATTTTTATTAAGACATATTTTGGTAGATCCTGTTCTTATGTAAAGGTCTACTATTTTCTCCATCGTCTTGGCCTGGTACTAACCTGAGTTCGAAATGATTGAGGTGCACATTTTTAAGAGCTCACATTTTCAAATCTTTCGAGTATTTCTTATTTCACAGAATATTGTTAAAATGCCATGAATAACGAACCTAACTTCAATTCATGTTGTGTTTGTTTGTTTGTTTGCTTGCAAAAACGTTAATTTCCCTCTGTTGATTTTTACGGGACAACGGAAATAAATTGCAATTTTCTTGTCGCTTTGAGTAATATCGACTTCAAAGACTACAGCAAATTAGGTTGACATAAAATATATCTCATGAAGGTTCCTAATTTTAATGAATAATTTTCACATAAGTCCTGAGCACAGGCTATTTTCCTTAGAAAGTGATTACAATCTTGTCCTATTCGTTACCACTCCTCCTCGTATCAACTTCGAGATAGAATTGTTTTTGCAGGCTTTTCTCTTTATTTTATAGTTGAACGTACTGAAGGATCATTCGAAGGTTTCATGATTCTCGATTACTACTTTAAAGCAAACAGTGCGCGATAGCTTTTGCTCGTGTTTCACTTGTTGGAAATGCAATGATGTCGAAGTAGGAGCATGTCCTGAAAGTCGAGTTGGAAAGTGCTTTTAGGGCTTACGTTCGGTTTATTTTTCTCTACGGTCTCGTTTTCTTTCCTTAATACTCTTGTGGGCTTTAATAGAACGTTTTTTTTTTCGTTGAGAATTATCCGGAGAAGAATGAAAACCACAAGACGCTGGATCGTAAAGTGTTTTTATTTCGAAGAAATGAAAAACCAGGATTATGATCCGGTCGTCATTGCTAATGGTTCAAGATAGGAAAGCATTTATATTTCGTTCAGAAATATTTTATAGATATCGAAAATAAAAATAATTGATTATCTGCTTCTATCCTCTACTTTTCAATGTAGTCGAGTGAAGAATAGCCTCTAAAAATAACGTCGGAATACTCTGATTACTTTCAGAATTGAAATCTCGGATTGGTAAGGATTTTATAATAATAAAAAAAAAATCTGGATCTTTGCTTTTTGCACGAATGATGAGATTACCGGCTCATGCTATTGCTCCTTTTGAGAACTTATCCACGATAATACTCATATCCCTGAGTTTTTAATTTAGCACGACTTAATCCAATTTGTAAGATGGATCGCTCGGTTTCGTTCTATTTCTTCGGAAACCATTAGGCACGAAACATAATTGAATCACTATGAAAAGTTTAAAAAGTAGGTATCTAAATTTTCTATATATGTATGTCACACAGAAATCTCAGTCATTTATAATTTTTTTTTTCGCTTCGTTTTCTTCTACAAGCAGCAAAGAAACTTTGCAATGTCATTCTCATTCCACAAGGACAATGATTCAGCCAAGAAATAGATTCAGTTTACGTATTTACTTCAGATGAAAAATGATGGTTCTCAGTTGTTAGGAAATAAGAAGATTGACTTTTACAAGGAATCTAAAAGAAACATTTTCGAATCATCATATGGAAAATGTCGTTTAAGTAACCTAAATCAAAAAGTCCTAATCGTAAAGTTCATCAATTTTTTTCATAAAAAAAAAAAAAATTAAAAGGAAAAGAGGACATCGCATGTCACTCATTGCAACGCCTTCACACTCACTCAGTATTTATGTATTTGCGTGGCGGTATTTTAGTTGTGCCTTATCAATCAGAACAGATTTAGGTTAGCTGAGATGGCAAGGTTTAAGATTGTTTTCGTTAAAAGCATGTCTACGATTTAAATTTATCGATGTTTCGACAGGCGATGGAGTCGTCAATCTTTTATGGTTACATAAGATAAATTATAACGAACCGAAGTGCGATCAATATTGCTATTAACGTGAATTATTAATATAGTGAGACAGGAGCAGGATACTTTCTGAAAGTTGGTTTAATGTAAATTTAGATTAATAAAATATTTTAAAGTCGCAAGAATCTAATAGTCTCCAGGTTCCTGTTTATTTAGTTTGACGTGAATGCTCAGGTTGAGGCCTTCCTCCATTACAGATTTACTTCACGGTTGTCTTTAGCAATACGGATTGCTTTTGAGACGACAATCATTCACGTTCCTGGATCGGTAGTAGTTTATACCTATTTGCATTTCGGCGTTCATACTGCTGGATGCGAGACCTTTCTAACATTTCTGCCTATTTCAGGATCAAGGTGCCTGGTTATAACGCACAATCAGCGGTGTGGACTACTACTTGTTCTCTGAAGGGACCTCAACCATAGATGTGCCAATTCACCCAGGCCATGTCATATCAGTTTCTGATTCTACTCCTCTATGTACGGCGCCAGTTGTTTCATCATACTACCATTTTCACTTCAGATTTCGATACCTTCGGTTTATAACTTAGGCTTCCGCAGGTCCTACTTTCAACAGCATTTCTACCATGTATTGGTATTTCTACCAACTCTACATTAGGTCTTCTCTTTTATTTCTTTTACGTATGACCACTAGTTTCCATTTTTTGTGCAAAGGATTTTTTTTACCTCGGGTCCTTACTCTACACTGTCGGTACACGCCGATGTTATGTCAACAATCCAGAAAAGATTGAAGCACTTATGGCCAATATAATTCAAGCAATCCGTGAGCTACAGCCCGAAACCATCGACATGGTCTTGGAAAATTGGAGTGACAGAATGCGCTACTGCGAAGCCAGCCGAGGCAGCCACTTGAACGAAGTTGTGTTCCATCATTAATGGGAATGTTTGCTCTTACTAATGAAGCCAAAAAAATTAATTTTGTTCATTTTATTGCATTTTCAAAAAAGAAACCAATTAATTGCCCACCCTTTAATATTGTGTTTTCTTATTTTTCGATTCAGAAGCTCCCAAACGTGCTCGATGACATTCAAGTCCGGACTTTGTGGGGGTGCATTGAGCTGTCTTCGAACATAATATAGTAGCCAGTCCTTCACGATTTGAGCGGTGTGCTTGGGATCATTGTCTTGTTTGAATATCCAGCTTTCACCAAGGTCAAACTTATCGACCGATTCCCTTAAATTGTGTTGCAAGATGGTTTCGTAGAGATGGCGATCCATGACACCATCAATGAACACCAAATTTCCTACACCCGACGCTGCGACAGCACCCCAAACCATCACATTGCCACCGCCATGTTTGATTGTAGGAATTAGGTGTGTCGAGTCCATTCCCGTGTTTTCCTTTCTGCAAACTTTCGATTCATCGGTGAATGAAACTTTCATCCAAAAATCATGCTTTTTGGCAAATTCTAAGCGAAGTTTGCGATTTTTTTTCGCTTATAAGGGGTTTTTTTGCGTGGTGTTCTGCTGTGATAACCATTATTATTTAATGTTCTTTAAACTGTTCTTGTTCTTCCTGTTCATTGTTTTTGCTATGTTCTCCGCCAATTTTGTCGCATGCGCCTTCGGGTTTTGTTTCACTTCTTTCAAAATAAAGGAGACATCTCTGCGAACCAGCTTCTTCGGTCGACCACGGCTATTTCTCCGAAAGATTTTTTTTCGTTTCGATGTTTTACTACCAAGTTCCGTACTTCTGATGAGATTTCTTTCCGAGAAGCCATCGTCACAGCTGCGGCCTTATCGAAACTGTGACCTAACGCGAAGTGCAAATGCCAAAATTTGCTAAACGGTACTTCCCGTTATAAAACAGAACCGCACAGTAGGATAAAGAATGATTTATCTGTAGACTTTTGTCAATGCATTGTTTTAGCTATGTATGAATAACTTGTAAAATTTATATTGGAGGAAAGAGTTTTGTTTTGTTAAATATCAATTAAAATAGACTTAGAACATAACTGCATCATTACTTTTTTAATTAGTGCCATGGGGCTCGTCAAGTAGCGAAAATAGGAGTCGTAAGTAACTTAACTTTTGTAGGTCACTGTAAAACTATTATACGACCTATACTGTTATGGCAGGCAGACTTGGACATTAACGCGGACTTCTGAAAAAGCAGTTAACGCATTCGAAAGAAAGGTCCTCCGAAGAATTTTGGAACCGGTGAAGGAAGGAACGGAATGGCGAATAAGATATAACCAGGAGATGTATCAACTCTACGACGAGCCAGAAGCTTCAACGTTGATCAAGCTACATAAGTAAACTGCAGTGAGCTGGCCATGTAATAATAATAATAATAAGTTATTTCATCAAAAAATCGACTACTACATTTATCCACAGTTATGCACAGTTGGAAACAATAAAAAAGAATAAAAATAATAAAACAGAATTAGGTACACAAAAATTTAAACTTTTTACAAAATCAAACATAATTAACCTCAAGAAAGCTGACTTTTTACTTGTGGGACACTCATGTGAAAATCCAATTGCGAGAAGAAGTTATTGAAATCTCTTTACATGAATGAAACTGGTTCATATAACCCGTAGTTCGTGCGATGCTGCGGAATTCTACAAAGCTCATAATTTCGCAAAGGACGACATGGAACGTTGAATTTAATCATAGACAGCAATTTGTCAGAGTGAATTATGCCTGAAATGACTTTAAAGCCAAAAACAACTCAGGCATGTATCCGCCTTTTCTCAAGGGAATCCATAGACAGCAGATTTAAACGATCAACATATGGCGGTAACCTGAGTGGATCGGACCAGGGAAGGCCCTGAAGGACAAACCTTAAGAACCGACGCTGAACTGCTTCGATCCTATCTATGTGAATGGAATAAAATGGTGACCAGATAGGACTAGCATATTCTAGGATAGATCGGACAAATGCACAATACAACATTTTCGTAGTAAAGAAATCATTGAATTCTTTCCATTTTCTTCTAACAAAACCGAGGATAGCGTTCGCTTTACTAGCAATGTAATTCACGTGATCATCAAAGGTAAAATTACAGATGAATAGTACGCCCAAATCACGTACTTTGTCAGAACGAAGTAAGGAGTATCCATCAACAACATAGTCAAAATTCATTTATATTCTCTTCTTAGAATACGAAACAGCAGTGCACTTATTAAAGTTGAGATGTAAATTGTTAAGTAAGTACCAGTCATGAAAACGCGAGATATCACTTTGCAATAATAGACAATCATTGCTGCTGGAGATAATCTTAAAGATTTTCGCATCATCGGCATAGAGAAGAATGTTCGAGTTAGAGATAAACGAACTCACGTCATTAATAAAGAGAAGGAATAGAAGTGGACCCAGATGGCTACCTTGCGGAACGCCAGAAGTATTACATATTTCAGAAGATAAGGCTCCACGAAAGTATACTTACTGAATGCGATCACTAAGATACGACTTAATCCAAAGGACGAAAATATCAGGAAAACCAAGCAGGCAGAGCTTATGCACAAGAATATTATGGTCAATTTTGTCAAAGGCTTGACTAAAGTCAGTGTATATGCAATCCACCTGCTGCCCGTTTCCGATAGCAGAAAGACAGAAGTTCGAGAATTCCATAAGATTAGTTACAGTGGATCTGCCTTTGACAAAGCCATGCTGGAATGATCCAATAAACAACATGGAATGAAAATACATTACATCACACACAGTGGAGTCAAATAGCTTAGCAACACATGGAAGAATCGCCATAGGCCTATAATTACTTACCTTGTCTCTTTTACCAGACTTAAGCAAGTGCATTATAGTTGAGTATTTCCATGACATAGGAAAAACTCCACTACGAAGCGATGAATTAAAAAGATACCCAAGGATAGGTAAAAGGGATGAACTACACTTTTTAATCACAGAAGAAGGAACACCATCTGGTCCACTAGAGAAATTAGTAGCAAATTTATCAATGTATTTCAAAATAGTAGATTCGTCAATGAAAAGATCTTTTGGAACCAAGGACGAAGAAGGAAACTTTGACATGTATTGAAAGTTACCAACGGATGTTAGCGGCGTACTGCAATTGAAGGCGGTCCGGAAATGGTTGGAAAATAAGTTGGTAATTGTAGTAGGATCAGCACTAACTACATCGTTAAAAAACATACTGGAAGGATAACCATCCGAGTTTTTCTTAGAGTTGACAAAATTCCAGAATTGTTTCGGTTTAACTTTAAAAGAGTTTTTAACAGTAAAAAGGTATTGGTTATATGCAGCTCGAGACTGACTTATAAAACAATTAGATAGGTTTATGTAAATTATGTAGTCCGTATCACTCCTTGAGAGCGAGTAAGTATTCCAAGTTTTCGTTTTTTGATTTTTCAAATTAATTAAATCATCGTCAAACCAGGGAAACCTCCTGATAGGTTTCGAACAAACTACAGGGACACAACGCAGAAAGCAGCCATTTAAAATCGTGTAAAAATTAGAAGTGGCTTTGTCAACATCAGATTCATTCAACACAGACGACCAATCGGAATTGGATATGTCAAGATTTAAAGTTTCAAAATCAGCTTTGGCGAAATTAAAATAATTATGTAGAGCGAAGGGAAGGCAGAAAAAGCCCCAAACGTGTTCTTAAAGGCAAAGCGAGTGGTAACCGGCCAGTAGGCAAACCATGCAAACGATGGGAAGACTCGGTGATGAAGACAGCGAAGCTGTTTTAAAAATTAGCAGCTGGAGGACGCGGTCTTTGGATTGAGACGATTGGAGGCGACGACTTCAGGAGGCCAGGACCCGAATCAGGTTGTCGCGCAATTGATGATGGTGATGAAATTTAACATTTCTGCATTCTATCCTAGCCCAATTTTTTAGATTTTAAGAATAGAATACAAAAGAAGGTTAGTGATAAAGTTTGGAATGCAGGCACGAATCTTTATATTCTCCCTTCACAATAATTGTGTACAATAATGCGTAATCATATCCAACGGCATAATGTAGCCCCGTCTTATAATTCCAGTTTGAATGTCATTAAAGGAAAAAAGTAATTAAGAAGCGAGATCATTAGAATGGAATTATTTCCATAAGATTTCTTTCAATAGCGAGATTAAAAAAAAACAGTAATATCAACAGGCTAGCAAGCAAATAAAGTCGCTTTCAAAGCATGAACGTACCCTAGTAACGCCTTACATAATTCCATTTTGATTTGCTAAGAAGAAAAGAATCTAAACAAAAAAAAAATGAATCACAATCCAACAATGTTTAAGCTGTTCACAAGGTCCTTCAGAAAGAAAGTCTAAGTAGGTAATACGGTTGCGTAACGAATTTTTTTTAATTAGAATGAAAGTCGATAAGGGTGCGCTTTCCAGACTAAACGGAGCCTAAATGATTCTACTGGTCTCAGGGTAGTGGGTGGGAGTAGTTGAGAGGAGCACACAACCCGGAGTGCCAGTTGTTTTTGGAGTTTCGCGAAAGACTTCTTAAGGACTTCGGAAACGTCGAATCTTCTAGCGATAGCAATGGATGGTGGTGGTTTCGAAACCGTTCCCGCATGCTATTTGCCGTTTCGAGGATGTCGATAATCGAATCAGAGATTCCACTCCGGTCGCAACTTGACTTTTCGAATGCTCATAATGGCGCGATAGAAAGTTGATTATCTTTCGCTGAAACTGAATTACAGGACGACAGCGACATTAATTGGAACGAGAGTCATTACTGTGCACAGGTTCGAGGAAAGTGCGATGATTCGCGCGCGATATTCGTCGTGTTCTTATCGCTAAAACAAAATTAGATTTGGGGGTCAGCAGCACCATCATACAACTCAATCGACGAAAACAACAACAATTGGACGCGATAAGAGCCAACATTGTTCTAAGCCCTGATAGCTAAACCTGGATACCTGTAATTTTTCTGATTCCGATGATGGCAAACGCACTGATCAAATGGCAAGAAGCACTCTTTTTCCTGGTTTTTTTCTGGCAGCCCGATAAGATTATCGCTGATTGATTTTCATTTTCCCATTTGGTGCCGAGTAGTACTCACTTTGGTCGCACATACGGGCTGTCGTATTTGCTAGAGAGCCGTGACGGATTCTTAAAGATAACGATAAAAAAAAAACTGACTGTCAACAGCAAAAAAAATACCCCGGCGGGAAATGCTGAAAATCTGGGAAACTAGGACGCGCCAATTTTCACTTCAACTGTGACCGATGATGACGTTTTCGCTACGGCACGGCGTGGCAATTGCACGGTTCGTCGGAGGTCCAGAGCGTGGACGTGCGCGGTCGTGGTCACTTTACGACACTGTCGTATCTTATTTACGTCTCGGTATCGAGACGGTCGAGTTAAATTTTCTTAATAACCTTGGCGCGATAATTAAGTTCGCGTGCATCACACCGCGACCGTTGTGACGCACTCGAGCGGTATACACACTTCCCGATTAAGTTTCGTACGTCATCAATTGAAGAAGGACTGTTCGACGTCCTTAGCTGTTGTTTCGGTATTTCGGTTCTTTTATTGTTTAATCGCGCGCGGTAATTTTAAAAGCGGAAACGCTCGCCTCGCACAGTTAAACACTCCTCGCCTCGCACACTGGCCTCGCGACGATTGTCGCAACACAATCACATTCCGCGTACCGTTCGCATCTGAGCCCAAGCTATATTTGTATATATTTTTATTTTTTTTATTTTTTATTCAGTTTCTGGCTGGCGGTCAACACTGAAAGTAGTGCTGTTCAGCGGTAGCGTCACGCTATTTTCATTTTCGATAAAGTGGGCAACTTGTCACGGTTTTAATTCAGTTTTGCCGCGATTCCGGTCTGTCGTGATCCGGGGAAAAGGCCACACTACGTTTATAGATTTTTCTCGGGCACTCTGGTCGTGTCCGATTTTTCCGTACCTTAGGTAGCGAACCAGGAAGAAGAGAAAAAGTGATGTAGATATATTGGAACTTCCTTCCACAACCAACTTGGATTTGGTCCTAAGGAGATTTGCCTGTGCGCGACGCCATTTTGATGTTTAGCACTTGCTACGATAATGAACGCCAACGCACACCAAAGAATAACACAGCAAAAAACAAAGTTTTAGAAAATAAATAAAATGAACGTTGGAAAGCTACGCGCGAACGGGATGAACGCGAATCAACAGAATACGGGACAGAGCGAGCACGAGTTGCGATACTTCTGATGTGTCACACCGCTGTGACATAAATTCGAAATCGGATCAAGTGCCATAGTTGAAAGCAGTCGGCCGCATGTGGCAAACGTCTGTGTCGTGGTCTATTGGCGGCGAACAACCACCCCCATTCTCAGTCTCCACCATCGCACACAGAACCTGTCAAGGCAACTCGCAAGAAGATGTTTTACACTTCGAAAGACGAACTGCGTGCTTCGCAAAGAATACGCATCCCCAAACACACACACTACTTCAGTTGTGCCAATAACCAAATGAATAAGTCAACGGAAGCTTTTTTGCAGCGAAATGTACAAAGGGGGTTGGGTGGTAAAAAGGAGCGAAGAAAATCAAAGATTGCACTACGACTACTATAGCGATAGGGTTACTACTGGCTGAGCTTTCGTCCTTAAACTTTAACTAACTTTTCTCACAGTAACTCTCACGATTTATGCTTTTACTCACACGATATAAGCTTTCATTGAAGTCAGGACGATGCCAATGAGCTTGTGAAACTTTAGATGAAAGTATGCCTTAAATCAACGCTTTGAATGGACGAGCTTTTCGCGAAACTTGAATGGTGTTGGAATGTGCTAATCGTCACTCTGTGTCCCGGATGCCGTAATAAATTCAAACTTTTTCGAGTTGAAGTACAGTCTGGGAAATATTACTCGGACACGTTTGGGTTAAATAAAAAAGAATTCTCCTACAAAACGGGGTTCAACATAATTCGATTAGAGTACGAACTCGGTTAGCTTTTCGATCTTCGCAACACTTAATTTTATACTATTATTGATTCGATAAGTGCAACTTTACAAAAAATTTACCTCGATAAGGGCAACTTTTCTTTTTGTTTATACTCTAGATGTAATCTGAGAATTTTATAAGATTGCCACAAATTGTAACGCTTAGAAATAAGGCTCTGAAATAGTGATGTCAAAAAAGTAACTATTCGTTACACGAGTACTCGTTACTAACCGAAATCCGAAGTAACGAGTACCGACGCAGATTTAAGCTCGTTACTCAAGTAACTAAATGAGCTCGCGAAAAAGTAACTGAACTGTCACGTTTCGTTACTCAAGCATTCGTTCCCGATACAAAAAAAGTATCTATACCGAAAGTACCGTTTCGTTAGTTTTTTCTTTAGATCACAGGAGGGAAACCTACACTTGTGCATAACGCCGTACCACCATTCCAAAGCAAGAACGAGAAGGAATACTCTTACTTTACCTTTCAGCAAAGTCTACTGACAGAATAATGTGTTTTTTATTTCGTTTCATTTCTTTCAACACCAAGAAAGTCGTCGAGTGGAGTTATGGCTGTCTGACTGCCAGACTGCTAGGGTTAGGGTTGAGGGATCAGTGATACCAGATGATAGAATTTTTTAATGTTTGGGGATTTTTTTTTTTTTATCAATTTTAGAGATCTTTGTGGAAGAAAATTTCAATTTAATATTGTCGTTTTATTCTTTATTTAAAAGAAAAATTTATTGGACAAGATAAATTTGTGAAATTGAAAAAATAAGCTTGAACCCTCATATAAAAGCCCAAGTCGAGCTACATTTACTAGTAGTCTTCTCCCTCAAAAGTTTGATAAGGTTACTGACAGTTTAAAAGAACTACTTAAAACAGCGGAGTTCGTAACTCTAACCACAGATGCATGAACGTCGATCGCTAATTAAAGTTATATAGGAGTCACTGCCCATTTTATAACTCGCGATTGGGTTTTTTATTCGTGCATGTTAGAGTGTTTTCACTTTGAGCGCAGACACGTCTCAAAATAAAAGATAAGATTTTTGCAGTAACTACAGATAATGCTGCGAATATGGTCAGTCCAATCAATATATGTATCTGGTTGGGCTCACATTCCTTGCTTTGCACATACGATTAATTTAATCGTGCAGAATAGTGTAAAAGAAATAGATGAAATTCGATCGAAAGTAAAAAAAATTGTTGAACATTTTCACAACTGCAACTCAAAAGCAAATTCTACCAAATGAAATTTCCTTGAAATTAATTAATGACATTGCTACATGGAACTCAACATAGATGTTTGAACGTATTATCAAAATTCAAGAACCGCTTACTGCAACTATTGGTTTATTACATAACCCCATCGATCTACTATTAGAGGACGATTGGACTATATTAAAAGAGGTATGTTTAATTTCGAAACCGTTTGAACAAATCACAAATGAAATGAGTTCTTAAAAATCAGTAACTCTGTCCAAAATAATTTCAATTATTTGTGGATTAGTTACACTGTTTACAAAGACTCGTACTACAACATCGACACGTATAGCACAAAATATGGTTAACAAAATTTTAGAATCAATTTATCAAAAATTGCCTAACCTAGTACTGAATGCTAATTTAGCCGAAGCCGCTTTGCTTGGCCCGAATTTTAAAAATTGGGCTTTCACTACAGAAAATACGTTAAAAATTGTAAAAGAGCAAATCCAGGATGAATTAATATCTGTAATAAATACAAAACGGCAGGAAAATTTACCACAAACTGGGGTTTCGTTGAGTGCATTGAAGTCATGCGGCGCTAATAGCAATGACTACACAGATTTAGTTTGGCAGGAATTTGATAGATCAGCTGGAACTATATCAACAGTTAGTCCAACTGCCGCTCCAATAATTGAACTCAGAACATTTATTGAAGATGCAACTCTAGAAAGAAAGCGAAATCCACTTGAATGGTGGAAAAGCAGGGAATTAATTTACCCTACATTGAGTATTTTGGCAAAAAAATATTTGAGTATTGTTGCTACTTCAACACCATCTGAAAGACTCTTTTCTAAAGCTGGTCAATTATTAACGTAAAGACGTAATCGGTTGCAAGGAGAACACGTCAAGAAAATTTTATTTCTTCATTGTAATCAGCAACTAATTTAGTTTTATATTTACTTGGTTTGACATAAAATCTTAGTTTCTTTAGATTTATATAATAGCAATTAATACTCGCTTCGCGAAATGTACATAAAAATCTATATAAATATAATTGTAGTGTCTGTCTGTTATTTGTTTATAAATGGCTATAAATCAGTTTTTTGCTTCATTTTAGCAATAACTAAGCAGAATCAAACGTTTTTAAAAAAATTCTCTGTATGTCTGTCTGTATGTCTTTCCCGCTTTCACGCAAAAACGGCTGTACCGATTGCAATGAAACTTTCACAGATTATTAGGTCTGCCTCGGGGAGTAATCTGCTTTAGGTTTTATTTTTCTCTCCTCACGCCTTCTACCCCCTCCCATACAAAGTGACTCATTTTCAAAAACTTGTAATAATCAAATTTTCATGGAAACTATGAAAGCTATTAATTTGAAATTTAAAATATATTATTTCTATTATAAATGCAATCTTCAAGTATATAAATAGTTTGAATCTCCCAACTCCTTCCACCACCTCCCATACAAACTAAACTTTTTCATGAAATACTATACTCCAATTTTCTCAGTACGTATAACTTTGATCGAGCTAAGATTTTGTATTAAATCCTTAATTAGCATTGTTATTAATGTCAGGAAAAAACTAACCAATTAGTATTACTCCTTCTACCCCCTCCCATACAATCTGACACAAATCCACGACCTTGCGAAAATTCGATTTTCTTGAAAAGTGTGAATGCTACTGTTCTGAAATATAAAATATATCAATTCAATGATAATTGTAGTTGCTTCTCAAAAAATAACTAAGAACCCTCCACTCCTTGCACCACCTCCTATACAAACTGCACTTTTTCATGAAATATTCTAAACCAATTTTCTCAGTACCTATAGATTTGATCGTGCTAAAATTTTGTACTAAATCTTTAATTAGCATAATTATTATTATCGGGAAAAATTAACTGATTAGGTTTACTCCTTCTACCCCTCCCATACAATGTGGCACAATTCCACGACTTTGCAAAAACTCGATTTTCTTGAAAAGTGTGAATCTAACTGATCTAAAAAACACATCAATTGCATGGTGATTATAGTTATTTCTAGAAAAATTACCAAAAACCCTCCACTCCTTCTACCACCTCCCAGACAAACTGCAATTTTTCATGAAATACTCTAAACCAATTTTCTCAGTACGTATAACTTTGATCGAGCTAAAATTTTTTGATGAATCCCTAATTAGTATTATTATTATTATCGGGAAAAATTAACCGATTAGCTCCACTCCTTCTACCCCCTCCCTTACAATATGACACAATTTCACGACTTTGCAAAAACTAGATTTTCTTGAAAAGTGTGAATCTAACTGATCTGAAATTTAAAAGATATCAATTGCATGGTGATGATAGTTGTATCTAGAAAAATTACCAAAAACCCCCCACTCCTTCTACCACCTCCCATACAAATTGCACAATTTCACTAAATCCAATGCACTAAGTTTCTCAAGTTACCTATTCAGTTTTTCAAGCTTAAATGTGGTGCAAAATATTTTTATAGCTACTGAAAAATATTAATTTAGTAAAAGAGCCATTAAAGTAAGCGGATTATATATCCCATATAATGTATTACTAACTACATTCTCAAAAATTGCTTATTAATGCAATTTTTACGCGGACGAAGTCGCGGGCGTTTGCTAGTTTGTAAATAAAATTACTCTGGGGAATGATATTTCAACATTTTTTCTTTTGGTAAGCAGGTAGGACTGTGTTTAATTATTATCCCAGAAATTCGATCTGTTAATCAGTTTGTTTACAGCAGCTAGTTGAATCGGTATACCTCAGTTGTCCACGGTTTTATGTCCTCGATCGACTGAAAACGGATTCCACGGAGCGGTAATTTCAGGAAAGCGTCACACGAGGCCAAATCTACTGAATACGGTGGTTGATTGATGCAATTTGTTGCTTTTTTGGCCTCAATTTCGGTCCCAATTGAGGCCCCACTTCCGGAAGTTTTTCTGATGTCATATAATAAATTCAGTCTGGGGTAAAGGTTTTAGTACGATAGTGGATCCGAAGTGACTTCAAAAAGAAGTGAAAATGAACCATAAGTGATTTCACATTCATTTAAAGATTTAATTATGATTTCATTGTGATTTATCACTGTTTGCTGGGTACTCACCTGCCCTACGTCATCAGATGACAATATATCTTCCTAGGCATCTTAGCAAAAGTATCATTCAGACATTATACTGAGATAAATTTATATACATACAAACTGTTACAGCATGATACTAAAAAAGAATGGTTATATAAACATTTGTCATTAAAACTCAACATGTTTGTATGTATGTATGTATATATTATTATGGTGAAGTTGAAATCAAATTTTTGGGAGACGTTCGCTTTGCACCTCCCCTGTGGACGCCCTTGTCACTTAGCATAAATGAAATGAATTCGCGCTCTGAAATGCATTCTATGCTCCACTTACGCTTCAAAATATGATCATTTAATGAAAAATTCTAGATGAGATGGAAATGACTTTAATTACCGGAAAATATGTCATCTCAAATTCTTTCCAATAGTGAATAAAGACTTTTGCATGGGAGGTGGTAGATGTAGAGGGGGAGGTTTGTATTTTTCGTATATGACACCGAACATGGCATGCAAAATGTTTTTAGCTGAATTTAAAGTTTTTAGTTTTCATTATTTTGAAAGAAATTGGTCATAGTTTTTCTGAAATTGGGGCAATTATATTGGAGGTGGCGGAGGAAGTGGAGCGTTTAAGATGATTTTGAAACTGTTTGGCATCATCCTTATCATTTGATTCAATTTCAAATTCGATAGCTCTCATATACTTGAAGGAGAAATGCTTTTCTTGAATTTATAATACAGATATTTGTATGGGAGGTGGTAGAAGGAGTGAAGCGGAGCTGATAATTTTTTCTAACACTTATTTCAATTATTAAGAAACAAATTCTGGCAAAATTTGAAGTTTGTACTTTTCCTAGTTTTAATGGAAATCGATAAAATGCATTTAACAAAAATTATGCATTTGTATGGGAGGGGGTCGAAGGAGTGTACGGATCAAAACACACATTATTAATATTTCTATTTGTATACTTTATACAAAATATCATGGTGATAGCTTTAACAGTTCCGAAGAAAAATAATTTAATTTAAATTTCAAAATTTCGTGAAATTTGTATGGGAGGGGGTAGAAGGAGTGAGGTGCAGTTGATAATTATTTTTAGAATAAATTGCATTTATAGTAGAATTAATTCTGACAAAATTTCGTTTTTCAGCTTTAGTTTCAATGAAAATCGAAAATATGTATTTTTCAAAATTGACCATTTGTATGGGAGGGGGTAGAAGGAGTAAGGGGATCAGGTCAATATTCCGTGATGTTAATAATATGTTAATATATTGTAATACTTTGACGTAAATTTCAAGTCGGTAGCTTAAACAGTTTCATAGAAAAAACAATTTCTTATTATTTCGAAATTTCATGAAATTTGTATGGGAGGGGGTAGAAGGAGTGGGGTAATGTAGTCCATTCACGAACTTAAAGTTTCTTTTTTGCTAAAAATGACACACAAAAATTTTTAGCACTATAGCTCAAAGCTTTCGAGAGTTATGCTGTAGACAGACGCACAGACGAGACAGACAGACAGACGGTCACTCGGAATAGAGGTTTTTGAGCGATAACAAATGTTTCTGTACCCTTGGCGGCTCTGTGCGAGCGATATTTCTTAGCGTTACAAACGGTAAGGCAAACACAATATACTCTCAGATTTCATCTAGAGTATAAAAATAGTTTGGTAATAATAAATACAATATACATATATAAAAAAGAGGAAAAAAATTGAATTGCAAAACTACAGCAGAAGAAGGAGGAAAACTGATAAACAGCAAAGGCCTCAAGGAAGTATTTATACACTAGATGACATCTGAGAATTACTTAAGGTTCGGAGACGAGAATGATAAGTTTTATCACACAAAAATCTCAAAACCGGATGTCCGCCCGTCCATGTCCGCTGCAGCTCTAGAACGGATTGAGCTATAAATTTTCAATTTTAACGAAACAAACTCATGAACGAGTCAAATCGCTCAACCCCCTCTAGCTCCTCCCGTACAAATTGCTCAATTTCGGAATTTCACAAAAAACGGATTTTCTCAAAAGGAAAGAAAACCACAGTTCTCAAATTTAAACTATATTATTTTTATACTGGCATCAGTAGCAGTATAAACGTTATTTGAATCGTCTCACTCCTTCTACCACCTCCTCTACAAACTACACTTTTTGTTCAAATACTATAAACCAATTTACTCAGTACGTATAAAATTTATCGAGCTGAAATTGTGCACTAAAAATTTATTTAGAATTATTTGTAAGACGGAAAAAATTAACTGATTAGCTTCACTCCTTCTACCCCCTCCTTTCAGAACTACATAAAATCGATTTTCTTCAAAAGTATAAATGTTTTTGGTCTGAAATTTGAGAGATGTCAATTGCATAATCTTTATAGTTATAAAAAAACACTGAAATTTCCCATCTCCTCCTACCACCTCCCATACAAACTGCACAATTTCACTAAATTTATTACATTTAGTTTCTCAGTACCTATTAAATTTTTGAAGCTTAAATTTAGTACAAAACATTTTGATAGCATCTCTATCATGTTGTGAAAAAATTTGTTCGATACCGTCTACCACTCCTCATACAAAATTTCTTAAAATCAGCAAATTTCTCTTCCATCTAGATTATTGCATAATGTTTTTGAATTCGGTTCATCTTTCCCCTCTTTGAGTGTTTATACTCTAGATGAATTCTAAGAGTATATTGTGTTTGCCTTACCGTTTGTAACGCTAAGAAATAATTCTCGCACAGAGTCGACTTTAAAATTAGGTTATAATATAATGATGTGTCATTAACGTCAAAAAACTTTGAACCGATCCCTTTACTCCTTCTACCTCACCCATACAAATGCACAATTTTCATAAATACTTTTATTCGGTTTTCATTCCAACTAGCAAAGCTAAAAAAACGAATTTTTGTCAGAAATTTTTTTATTATTATTGCAACAAATTATGGAAAAAAAACTATCAACTTCACATCACTCTGCCATAAAAATTTCATGAAATTCCAAGATTTCAATTAAATTATTTTTCTTGAAAATCGTCAAAGATATCAACTTCAAATTTTGAGAAAAGTCTTCTATTATTCATTAATGTCGAAAAATTTCAATTTACTCCTTCTACCATTAATTTTGGTAAACGCACTTAACCGATTTTCATTGAAACTAGAAAAAGTAGAAACTTAAAATTTTGCCAGAATTTGTCCCTTAATAATTTCAATAAATGCTAAGAAAATATCAAAATCGCTTAACTTCTTCTACCCTCTCCCATACAATTTTTGTATTGGAAATTCAAGAAAGTATTTCTCCTTTAGCTCCCCTTCTATCCCCTCCCAAACACAATGATACAATTTCGCAATTCGACAATAAACGAATTTCCCCGAAAAGTAAGAAAGCTATTGATCTTAAATTTGGAATGTATTACTTGTATAATGATTTCAAACTACTGTAAAAACAATTATTTGTGTCCTCCACCACCTCCCATATAAACTGCACTTTTTCATAAAATGCTCTAAGCCAATTTACTCAGTGCGTGTAAAATTTATCGAGCTGAAATTTTGCACTTAATATTTATTTAGAATTATTAGTAATGCCAAGAAAATTAGACTATTAGCCTTACCTCTTCTACCCCCTCCCATACAATCTGACCCAAATATCATAACTTTACACAAAGCTGATATCCCTGAAAAATGTGAATGACACTGATTTGCAATTTAAAACATGTCAAAAACATTATGTTTATAGTTATTGCTGAAAAAGTCTTTAAGAACTCACCCCTCCTTCTACCACCTCCCACACAAACTGCACAATTTCACTAAATCCAATACGCTAATTTTCTTCTATTAAATTTTTGAATCCTAAATTTTGTATAAGTCAGTTTGATAGCAACTTTAGCGTGATCAGAAAAAATTAGTTCAATGTCGTCAACCCCTGCACCACTTCCCCTACAGAATTTTTTGAAATCAAAAAATTTTGGGCTTTACCAACTACTAATCGTAGTCCTGTTTTTTTTTTTATCTCTTTTCGTATTATGGTATAAATACAATCATAATAAGTGCCCATTTAACAAAATTACATTTATTTTCGATACACATTACTGAATCTATACAAAAAATCGAAGAAATCTTTAGGTTTTACTCGTACCCATTCATTTCAAAATAGACAAACTGAGGATAACTTCAAGTTTGCCAGTTTTTCATATTCTTATCTTATGCTTTAAAACTGAAACTGAACTGTCAATTTTGTTGCATTCGCCAAACTCTATTAGAGGTGGTTTTCCTTATGTGTGCAGAACCTCTACCTAAGACGATTGCCCAACTGGAGCATGAATTTTATAGCTCCAGGAGCGTTGTCCTAGATAATAGCAGATGGTATCTCCAACAAATAGGTCAGATTATAGAATAGCAACCTTTTGCCAGAAGAATAGCAAAAATAATCAACAATCAACCAACCGAATAATAAAAGTGCTAAATTACGGGTGAAAACAATAAAATTAAAAAACATTGTCAACCATAAAATTATCTCCAAGGAAAAATCCAATAAAGCATTTGAATGTGTAAATTATTCTTGTGAACAGGTGCGAGATTCGGCTTCAAACCAATTTTGCTCGACCAAAAATATTTAAACTGATTTGATTAAAAACACATAAATCCCAATAAATAAGTGATAATCCGATCGTCTGCATTCAATTCGCTTCAGGTACTTCAAGCGCAAACAATTAGAGAACTGCGTCATAGCTAATTTGCAAACAATTACCATTAGCGCCTAAAACAAAGCTGAAATAATATAATCTAGCATCCAGCCAGAAGAGCTACAATTATTTACAAATAACAAACCGATTATCTAGCTCTGTATAAAACATCCGCATTATCTGGTTTTACAATGAGGCAATGTCAATTCGAATCGGGCACACGCACCGATCCATTCATTGCACAATGAGAGGACAATAAATTCCGACCAGTGTAGTAAACAGACTAATTGTTAATTTACCTGTTTATTTAACTTAGAGCCAACATAATTCCCGAGTAAATGAAATCGTTAACGACTTATTCCATCGGTATCTTATCGGATAGTAAGCTACTGGCAGACAAGTGAGGTGTTGGCTGAGATTATGGGGAGGACATAAATAGAGGCCATCGCCAACTTGATGCTTCCCATCCCGTCGACAGAAGTCACCATCGCACCACATTTACACCTGTAATTGGATCTGAATTTAAGCTCTATTGGAGCGCAGCCACGACCCCATAAATGTAGGACATGAAAACATCATTTCGCCGTGACATCGGGACTGATTTATTAATCCGGATAGTTAGCAGTGGCTCCCACTTATGTCATCATCAGGATGTTCAGTAATTTTCTAACATACCTATATCCATCTACATATGGATATGTGTCATACGTTGACGAGATTTTTATTTCTGTATGTTACCAATTTATCACGTGCGGATTAATGGGAATCGCTACGCTCAGATTCACCTGCCCGACATAAACATACATAACATATGTATGCGCGTATAGGAAGCAGTGCGAGGAATCCCATATTAGATTTTGAAGAGGTAGAAAGCCGATCAACGTAAGTCCACGAGGGTGGCAGGAAAAATTGATAAATATAAATCGCACGAACCAAATAAGCGGTAGGGTTTTGGATGAACAGGTGGAAGCAATTTTGTCCTCATTTCATCTTTTCATTTTCCTCTCGAGTCTGGGCGTCTTTCGATTTCCTTCGAATCAATTGATAATGTAACGTACAAGGAGTCGTTTATTTTCTAAGGAATTTCATATTTCTTTTTTTTTCTGATCTACGTATGTTTGTACCTTGGCCGATATTGAAATTTTTTTGAAAGAATTAAGCTTGTATCGCGTAATGGAAAATGCGCCTGTCTGATTGTGTGAGTGCTCCTAGAATTCATGAATATGAAAGTCGATGAATATTAAACTGCGGAATTTTCATTTTCATGTTATTGCGTTAAAAATTCAAAAGCCCCAATATTCATAGGGCGAGTGTTTTTTGTGTTTATGGAGAAGAATTAGGTTTAGTTCGGATGGAGCTAATGTTCGGGTAAGCAGAAGAAAATTTTTTATACTAAAATCTGAAGAGTTTTGCATAATATTGAGATCATACCCAAAAGTTTTCATATAGCATGGATAGCTTCCATAAAGGATGACTCGGGGATGAGATTCTACAAAATATCAAATTCTAACAAAAGTTATTCGTTATTTGTGAAAAACAATTTGTCTTGCTGCGTTTATTGTTAAAATATTGCTAGAGAGATTGGTACCCTTTTTAGGAATAGCATAGTGAAAAAATTCATTAACAAAGCCACCTTTAAAGTTGGCGACTTTTTTTGTCGCAAGTGTAACATTGAAAGTTGCTAATGATATGCTTAAAGCTGGGTATGGCTATGAAAATGTGGCATATTAATTATTTGTGATAGCAGTGGCGCCTCGTGACTTGCCTGATGGGTAAGGCGCTCAGAAAATTTGGAGGGGCGGGGGGAGGAGGCGACATCAGTAATATAATAATATGTTCTCAAATTAGCCTATATGTTATTGAAATAATTGCAGATAAATGCTCTTGCAATAAAAACGGCAGCGGTTGAACTGTTGATTTTATAAAGTCCATATTACAACCGAAATGACTCGAAGATGTCCCATAGAGCCCCACACTACTCTACAACCGAAAATAACAAACAACAACAACAATACAATGGTTAGGCGATGAAATTTGTGCCTCAGATCTTTCGCTTTTTATGACGTCGATATTGTGAAAAGACAGAGGCATATCGCTGATATGAAAATGATCAAAAACGATAATTGAATATGCAAACTTTAATCATATACCTATATATTAGGAATATTAGATTTAGTTAACTGAAAATCCTCTGGCAGGTAAGGCGCCGCCTCATGTGCTTCACCTGATGAGCCGCTACTTTGTGATAGCTTTTGTCGTTTAACTTTCCTTTTTAGTTATTTTCGGATTTTGTAAGTGGTGAGCTGTGATAGGTCTAATGGCGCAAAATTAAATCAAAAACAGTCATCAAGCTCGTGGTGTGATTGGACTTAAATAGTATAGCAAGGCGCAAGATAACGTTTAATTATAATTGCAGTGTTTTATTTACTTCGGACAATTTTTTTTCTACCGATTTTGTTTCAAAAATTTTCTTTTTCTTAGACTATTTTTGCTTTTTAATAATTTACTCTTTCTCGGTTTGCCTTTAAACTTTAATTTTTGACGCACCACAGCAATGGGCTATCGCTGATT
This sequence comes from Chorisops tibialis, assembly GCA_963669355.1. NCBI lineage: Eukaryota > Metazoa > Arthropoda > Insecta > Diptera > Stratiomyidae > Chorisops > Chorisops tibialis. The sequence goes on from OY770264.1 coordinate 22,611,119, forward strand.
GGCAACCGATTTGAGGTTTTGGGTGATGAAAATCTTTCCAAAACGAAAAAAATAATAATAACGTGGAAATTTCTTTTGCGATATCAGTTACTCAACAAATGCCTTCATCTATGTAAAAACCTTAAGTAATACCATCAGCACAAAACTATCCCACAAGCAATTATCTCAGCAACAGTTCTCTAATAAAAGAAACCATAACTTTAACACCAAAAAAATTGATACCAATTGTATGAGACTATGTGCAAAAAACTAGGAAAAAAATTCAGAGCAATCTCGTAGCCTTTCTAAGCCACGCTCTTCAGAAACGTAAAAAAGGTAAAACGGAACTCTCTATGCCAGAGCAAGAGACTCTCCACTCATATCTTAAACAAACCCACCGAAAATCAAATTCTTGTCAAACAGATACCAGCATTTCCTCCTTTACGGAAATTTATACCTTCAGGATGTACAATCCAATATGAAATTTCAGACACCGACACATAAATTGGCAATCCAATAATTAAATCCTTTGAAACTTTTAATACTTTCAATGGTCTCGAAACCTCTATCCTTTTTGCAATGGAATAATGAAGGGTTCTTAAGGGCATCCATGAGTCAAGATAGACTGCTGGTTGATCCTACTTTCAATTGAACACAAGATGTATCAGTCACTAAATATTGAAAAAGTTATCGACAATTTTGCATCCTTAAAAGCTAGAAAAGTAAAATTAATTAAAAATATTATTTAAAATGTTTTTTCAATTATACAGCCAACACCATGACAATCAATAACGTTAGCGTAAACTATATCATCTTAGATGATCAAGAAGAGAGAGAGCGGAGTTGGATTGGGCAACCATAAGATATCATTCCAATAGCACAATATGAGTTAAGATGGAATTCTTAAAGTAAAAGACGACATGAACGACCATAAAATGTAAAGATGACCAATACTTTAAGAAGAACAATGAAAACTCACTAGGGGAAGAGCAAAAATAGCAGCAGCGAACACATTAATGGACCGTGTATCGCTGACTTCTTTCGAGAACTTCCTATTTTCGAACAAATGCTCCAGATTAATGGTGCAAGTTAAGGAAATATTTTATTTATAAGTTTTCTTAATAATATTGTTACAGATCTGGCAACCACGCAATTCGATCTCTCTTTCGAATCGTCGAGAATGACGTAAAACATTATCCCCTACTGTGTAAAACGCCATCTAGAACGTTCAAGCAAAACCCGGAACATTCTAGTATAGACACACACCCAGAATTGCCTCGAATAGTCCCAAACATTCTAGTTAAGACACACGCCTAAAATCGCCTGACGGATGTTTACTATAAACCGGTGTAAGTAAGCGAAAGCGATAGATCGGCGGTGTTACTGGGTTGTGCGAATTAAGTTTTTAGAGCGAATTAAGTGAAGTGATCGGGGAATTGTGTAAAAGTGCAATAAATAAATTATCCTTATATTTTAAAACGAATTGAGTTTTCTATGAAATCTGGCGAACCCCTAGCTCGCAACAATATTTTAAATGAAAAAGACGTTTGATTTTGAATTTTTTTCATATTTTTGTAGTACACATTTTCTATACAAGGGATATATGGTTTTTTTTTTCCTTTTTGGCATAGTAAAGTTTGATGATTAGTCTTGGGGAAAATTGGATAAAAATTCATGCAATCAGTTAGATCTTGAGGCTTCCGTGGCGTAGTGGGCAGCGTGCTTGCTTCTCAGCCAATAGGTCGTGGGTTCAATTCCCACTCCAGACGGGATTTTTTTAAGCGCAAATTTTTCAGTTGCTACTGGTGATAAAAAATTATTCGCAATAAAATGGGGAAACGGTGTAAAAGTGAAACAGTTCCACTTCAAGAAGGCCTAGATACTCAGTAGATGGTTTCTGTTCGCTTTCTATCATTCAGTCCCCCATAACATCTGCAAATATTTGTCAGTAAGCAGCAATATACCAGCTTCTCCACTCGCTACGGTCGTTCTCACTCCCCTTCCCAAACCTTCCCAATCCCATTCCTTCCCTCCATGACTGTGTTTGTGCATTGCACATAAAGGCCAAAATTGCCTATAACACAGGTCATTCTGTAAAAAAAAAATCTTATGTTATGATCATGTACATCGAATTTTCAAAGTAAACTTTTTTCAGTCAGTTCCTGGCCTTCTAGCTAGTCAGGTGGCTCCCTATTTTGAGCTTTTCGCATATTTGTTCAATTCGAAACGACCTCATCTTCAACGAAAACGCCTTTTTGGGGTTAACGCCACCTTAAGTAGGAATTCCGAGTGGAGGTCTCATGCTTCCAGTAGGGGTAACAGGAAAAAAACTGTCGAAAATTCTTTATTGATACCAAGTTGCAGTGTGCTTAAAATCTACCCAACTTACAATAAATACCGACGTCATAAGCATTCTTATTAAACGTCGACATATGTACAAAAAAAAAACAAAATAATGAAATAATAAGAAAAACTAAGGTATGAATGATGATAATGATCTGTTCTAGTCTTATGGTGGCAAAATGTGGACGAAAATGCATCTTTAAAAGTATGATCCAGAGAAGAACTCATCGTAAGTACTCGTATTTATAAACTTTTTTTATTGATTCTATAAATAAATGGGGCTCCGAGTTCAACTTTTGACCCGGACGCCATTTTCACACCGCATGATCATGAACATATCAGAACTATGATTGGGTGTAAATTTCAAATATAGTTTTGGCTCAATCTAAGTTGGGTCTCATTCATGGACTCAATTTTTATACTCTAGATAAAATCTGAGAGTATTATAAGTTTGCCACAAAATTAGGCTCGAGGAAAAAAATTAATGATAAAGAAGTTCATATTATCACTCAAAAATCGCAAAACAGGATGTCGGTCCATCTGTCCGTGTGTGTCCTCTCTAGCTTCAGAATGCGTTGAGTTAGAAACTTAAAATTTTGTACACGTCGTTTTCGACAGTACTAAAGTAAAATCAATTTCGTGAACGGGCCAAATCGCTTCACACCTTCTACCCCCTCCCATACAAAATGAGACAATTTAGCAATTTGAAAAGAAAAAAAAAAAACGGATTTGCTTGAAAAGTATAGAAGCTGTTGATCTGAAATATGAAATATATTACTTCCACCACCTCCTATACAAACTGCACTTTTTCATGAAATGCTGTAGACAAATTAACTCAGTGCGTATAAAATTTATCGAGCTGAAATTGTACACTATATATTTATTTATTACTTAGAATTAGGAGTAAAACCGAAAAAGAATTAGACGATTAGTTGCACTCCTTCTACGCACTCCCATACAATCTGACAAAATTTCACAGCTTCACAAAAAGTCGATTTTCGTGCTACTGATCTGCAATTTAAAAGATGCCAAAAGGCATGATATTAATAGTTATTTCTGAAAAAGTCATTAAGAACTCGCCCTTCTTCTACCACCTCCTACAAACTACAGAATTTCATTAAATCCAATACACTAATTTTTTCAGTACCTATTAAATTTTCGAATCCTAAATTTTGTATAAAATATTTCAATAGCAACTCTAGCGTGATGTGAAAAAATTAGTTCAATGTCGTCATCCCCTCTATCACTTTCCCTATAAAATTTCTTAAAATTAAACAATTTCTCTTTCATCTAGAGTATCGTACGATTGGGCTTTACGTCCGATCGTAGTCTTGTTAAGTTTTTTTTTACGTTCTACAAAGTCCTTTTATTTATATTTTTTTGCGTTCTTCAATTATTCATTAGTCACACGGTTACTGTGATTCAAATTTATCGGATTCTCTACGAGCCTAAGTTTTTTCCTTTATAACGATAGAGCAACACAATTTCGAGTTCTCAGATTTCATCTAAAGTAATAAAAGAGCTTCAGTCTCCTCCAATTACTATTAGTAACAAACTTGTTATAAATAATGTATTCATTTTTGTTTTTGTATGAAATCCGAACACACTGTCCCAGTTTCAACAAAATCACAGTCCTTTATGTATACCATTAAAATTTAACTTTCAGTCAAACTTCAACAAAATAATAACTTAATTTCCATAATGAAAATTTATTCAATATCTGAAATTGAATGAAATCTGTATGTAGGTAAATAAAAGGAAGACTGCATTATAAATTTTAAATAATTACATTGTACATCAGGAGTAAATTTTAGTTGAAATGCTGGTAATTTTTTTTACAGTGACCGAAATAACTTAGGGAGCAGCCATTTAATGCGAAATGCATAATCAGATCGATAAGAGTAAAGGAAACAAATGGAAATAGGGAAGTTAGAAGGGAGATAAGTCTGAAATGGCAGTGGACGCTCTTCTTAAACTGCTGTGGACTGTACTTCGCTGGAACCATTCAGATGCAGAAAAGTATTTCATACATTTCCGCAGATTGCCCAAGCGTTTCGAGGCATCAATAGCGTCTGTGTTGGCTCCAATCAAGACGATTATTAAATTTTACACCAAGTAAAGTAAACTCTGCAGAATGTGGAATCTGAACGCTATTGAAGGATATTATAGAGGCCGACGGTGGTGTGACGACACGAAATCAATCTATTAATAAAGATAATAATAGTTCTAATGTAACGCATTCAGAAGGCATAAATAAACCCTAACCTGCCTCAACTCACGCGGATACAATAACAAATTCCAATGTCAAGCTACGGATTCCACTCCGATAAACAATAACAAACGATATGCTCGAGCGTGATATTATGTAATCATACAAAAAAAAAAAAAAACAAAGAGTCCTATACGTGTACCACTATGTATGCAGCTATGTGTGACTAATGCCTCAAGTGAATTTTCCGATATATAATAAAAAATGTAACGAAGAAAATTTAACGTACGATGGAAATTACGATTTCGTGTTATCGCACTTGGTCAGCATTTTTCGGTCTAAACAAAATGAAAATTTATTATTGATGACGCTTGAAGTTCAATGACTGAAAATGAAAATTAATTGATGACCATTAAAGTTCAATAGCTCAATTCCAAATCTGCGTCCTAGTTCAATCACTTGTGCATTTATTGGTAATAAAAAATATGGTTAAGCCCAGCAAAATCGAACTATAAGAATAGGTAGCGATCATGGAGCGGCGCGATTAGTTTACCACCACATTAGCTACGCTGGACATCTAGAAGTATTCACAGAAACTATCGAAGGAAGATTAGAAAAGCACCAATTAGAAGGAAGACCCAAGAACACCACAATATCGAGCGAAGACCAGTAGAATCTTAAGCTAGAAGGAGGAAAATGTAAAGAAATGTTGGAGAACCATAAAATGGAGGTAAAGAGTTTAATATCTGTGATGAACGACTTAGACTGACGACTGATCCGCCTGTAGCTCCTTGGAGCTATGTGTGTTTCTGGTCTTCTGGGCTACCGATCGACAGCCCCTGTCTGACTATTTACGAGACCTTCTCCGGCTCTTAGAAGTTAGTTGTGTGTCTGGCTCCGTTCCCAGCTACCTCTCCGATTGTTTATCCCCTAGCTCCCCGAGCCAGGAGAAACCAGTTTATTGGGGATCACCTTCGGCTCCGTGGACCTAGTGTCCTCTCTGTCCAAACTTAAAGTCCGTATCGTCTTCGGCTCTTTGGAGCTTGGTGCACGTTCGGCTTCTGTTGAAGCTAGAATCCGGTGCTTATTCGTACAGTCCGGCAAATGAGCCCGATTGACGATACATTAAGTTTTTCCACGTATTGGCCTCACATTGGGTAAGCCTATACGCACTAGTATCACTAGTAACCATTTCGATTAAAAGTAACTCAAAATAAGTTATGGGCTTACATTGGGTAAACTCAAAAATATTTTTATAGTGTTACAGGCGGAACATTACGATTTAAAGATACATGATAGGACTGAGTTCTCGAAGCATCAAACTCAACTCTGTTTTTTTTTTGCTCTATTCCAGGATTAAGTTTAGGTCGGACTTTAATGAACATATTGATCACTTCGGCATGAGGACACTGAAGTCTGACATGCCTCCGCAGGGAAGTCAAATTGAAAGGGTACTGTCAGCCGCGAAACTATGGAAAATATTGGTAGTTAACGATAAAAGGTCATTTATAAGGACTAAAAAGAATCAATAGAAAAGTGGTTAAGAGTAACTCCATCTAGCACAACTCATATGGAGTGCTCTAAAACGAAGCTCTCAATTAATTTAAGGAAGAACAACTTTAGGCCAAGGGCTTTAAGCTTAGTTATGAGAAAATTATGCCGAACTCTGTCAAACGCCTTTGCAATGCCGAATTTGTATACAAAATAATAATATAATAATTGGACAGAAACAAGAAAATATTTTCAGATATAAATATTTTATTTCATTGTGTATCTTCAGAATAAGTTAATTGAGGGGTCTAAAAGTAAAACTAACACCCTCTATCTTTACAATTTTTTTAAAAACTACGAAAAACCACTAAAATTTTACATTATATCTAAAGCTAGATTTCGTAGGGGTCATAAGGAACAATTGATAACAAAAGATAATTGAACAAATTTGGTGTTTTCTAAATTTTAGAGGATTTTTGCAGTTTTTAAAAAATTCTTTTGGAAAAAATGAATTTTGCTTTTAGACTAAACTTCGTCAGCAAAATATGAGAAATCTTAAAAAAAACTACTGCTAGCTCTTAGTTATAATTGAGGAAAATTAAGAGCGAGCAGTAGTTTTTGTTAAGAAATCTGATATTTTGCTGACGAACTTTAGTCTCCCCACAATTAATTTTTGAAGTAACAGGTAAAGCTCCATCCACAAATTAATGATTTGATTGAATTATGGTACTGCCACTATGACAACCGTACTTCAATATCAACGCGAAAAAAATTATTTCTAGAGCTCATACAATTATGTTCAAGAAGAAAAGTAGATACATTTAAATGCACCATTTTCCTAATTTACTTTTCGTAATCATTACATTATTTTCAACCTCTCAAGTCAATTTTACGACCATCATAATCATCGAAAAGTCTGGTAGTATTCTGTTTATTTTATTATTTAAATTTCAAATCCTTAAGTACAACAGTAATTACTTTTCTACACACGCATCAAAATATCAAGAAAAGGAATATTTCACGCAAATCAAATTAAGTATTTACTTCATTTGTCCTTCTTTCAGAACCAACGGAAGAGATTAACGCAAATTCTTATCGATTTCCGCTATTATCTATAGTCACTATGATTTCACGAAGGGGATTAATTCGACCGTGAATTCTATGAATAAACCTTAGATACCTATGAACTAGAAAATAAAACTTGTGTTACAAAGTCAGAGGATTGCGTGATATATCAACATCCTTGTAAATGTATTTGAGAATGATTTGCACGGTTCTAACTATTGAACTAACAATAAATTAAATGAAGAGTTTGCAACAAATCGATATTTCGTAGGATGGTAATACCGACAACCTGATTAGAGTTAGAAGGTAATTAAAACTTACGCTATAGGTTAAATGGTGTAAGGCTACTGATGACCTTTATTTATAACATACCTGTAAAGAAATGGAAAAATGAAACCATTAGTTAAGTAGTTAATAAATATTTAGCCAGTAATAATGGATTATTAGTAGAGTTGCCAGTTATGGCTCTTCTGTACCTGTATTCATCTTGTTTGGTATTTTTTGCGATATTTTGCACTATTTATGTGACATTAGTTACGTTTTGTAGTTTAACTTATCGCGAAAGCAGAAGTATCACTTCCTAAATTTCAATTTACAGCGCAGCTTTTTCTGCTTTCGCCGTAAATTAAATTACAGAAATTTGGTAATTAATGTAAGAACGTATAGAACTGAACGAAAGTGCACATTTTTTCATTCAAAGTTGAAAATTCAGCAAAACAAGAAGAAGACAGATATGGAAGAGCCTTAAAGGGATATAGGATTTTCAAAAAAAAAAAAATTTAAATGTTTATTATTATTTTCTCGATTATTTTAAACGATTGAAACTTTAAGTAATAAAAAATTTTCCGATATTTTGCATACAAAAATAGTTACAGCCATAATACTTTTTTTGAAATGCCTTTTTGATTCTTGTGCACGACAACTCAAATTACATTTGTCAAACTTGGAAATCCCAAATTAGGTTTTATTCGCATTTTATCTCTCAATAGCTCACACTATGATTTTGTTTACCCCTCTCCTTCCATCACCTCCGCAATGCAAAAAACCTAAAACACGAAATTTTTACCTTAACTCGTGTCTTGGCCTTACCAGGACCCGTTACATACACTAATAATAAAATCGGTCGGTTCAATAACTATTGAAAGAAGCTTATTAGTCGGTGCTCAAACTGTTGTATAGCATAGTTTCATGATATACAATAAACCAATTTTCTCTGAGTTATGCGGAATGTGGAGAGCATATTGATACATGTCAGTCCAAGTCGTTCATCGAATATTCGCAATCTTTACCTTTCTACAGTTTTTGTTATTGTTGTTTTTTTCTTTTCCAGAATGACATGCAATTTCGGACTTTATGTGCAATGCCCAAACATAATCTTGGTGGGAAGGATTAATGGGAATGGGAAAGTAGGGGAAGAGCAGTGAGAACGACCGTAACAAGTGGTGAAGCTGGTATATTTTTCATTTCCACTGGCTGCTAATGTCAAATATTTGCAGATTTTATTGGCGACCGAATAGTAGAAATCCAACGGGAACCAATTATTGAGTATATAGACCATCTAGAAGTGGAACTCTTTCACTTTTAAATCGTTTGCCCATTTTACGTCGAATAATTTTTTATTGCTAGTAGCAATTGAAAAATTCGTGCTTAAAAAATTCTACTGCCTAAAGGTGGGAATCGAACCCACGACGTATTGTTTGTGAATCAAGCACGCTGTCACTACGCCATAGAGGCCTTCTGAACACACAAACGCACACATAATGACTCATCGACTTAGGAAAGGCCGACAGTGGCCGAAAAGAATGATATAAAAAAGCGAGCGTTTGCGATGAGTGAGTTTGTCGGGATTGAGAAGCCGATTGAGTCGATGTGATCGACAGAGTGATTAGTGCGAGACGATCTATTGGAGAAAGTTGGGAACGTGTGATCGGCAGAACGAAGATTAAGCCGACATAATGAAGAAAAATTGTTAAAGTGATTAAAGGAAAAGCGATAAATAAAATTTGCGGTTATTTTAATTTAAAAGCGATCTAGTTTTATTTTTGTTTGAAATCCACTGACCCCTAGCGCACTTCAATGAATAATTTTCGGTGACCGATTTTGTTGTCTGTCGTCTAATTAGAGCACGTTTGCGGATGAACAACTGCGACTTGTATGGGAGTTGTTAAAAGGGTTGAACTAATTTTCTCATGTCTCACTGCACTCCGTGTTGAGAATTAGATGGGTACAAGTGCAAATTTTAATTTTTCCTTGATATTGCTGGAATTGCATTTATAAAAGTGCCTCCAAGTATGTACGATAAACAAACAACTAATTAGGTGTACCACTGCTGCTTTATTCGGATAGAAAAAATAAATACGTCGAAAAACCGTTCAAAAATTGAAAGCCAGAGGGTACAAGTACTGTACACCGTACATATGCACTCAAATCTCAGAGATCGTTAAAGTTAGGAAGTTCAATTTTTGGTGGAATCTAGATTGCGTAAATGAGTTATATTACCTACATATTTGGGAGTGTCGTGTGGAAGAAGGAGGCGGGGGAGCGCTGGAGTGAAAAACTACACTTCCTAATTTCTCCACTACGAAAGCAGATAGAAAATTGATACTCGACATTTCGATGTATTAGTTTATGAGGAAAAAAAAAAAAATAAATAAAATTTTGAATCCAGTGGATTCCGAAAAAGAAGGACTAAAAACAAATTTTTGGCCGATATTTTTCCCAAAAGATTATATCTTCGGAATTATTAAACGCAATAAGATGATATTCCATGACCAATTAAGTTGCACATAGATCAACCGTAAAAGAGGAAGGTCACGGAGGTGCAGAGAAATATACTTAAAAATATCTCGATTACTTCTAAATATTGAAAATCCATTTACAGAAATACTATTATTAATAAAATTGGTAAAAGATTAGGAAGGCCTCTTCTTTCATCTGATTTACCAGAACTACACAGCGAACCTATAAACGACGAAGCTTATAATGAGGAGGACTATGCTGGTGATATTGAGTCTAACTATAAATAAAATTTTATTATGTTTTGTTTTAATAATAATAGTATGAATTTTATTTTGTATTATTCTAATAAAATGATTGAACTTTCATGACAATAATGAGTATCTTTAGTCTAGACTTAATAACTTGCTTTTGCCTTAGATTCACTTGTTAATAAAAACTTTCTTTGGGAAGTATTTATGGTGAATAAAATTGTAGAAAAAGATTTCTGTTTGGAACAAGTGCAACTTTTGACGGGAATTCCAAATATGGTCCAAAATATTCATTTTTTTCTTAAAATAATTTGGCGTATTTTTATATAATTTAATTAGGGATGAAAAATTAGTTTCTTGATTCTAAGGCACTTTTGTATATTTTTTCAAACTAAAAAACCTGACCATTTCCGATATTACTATGTGTAATACGAGGGAAGGTCAAAAATTTCGCGGAATGACGGGGAAGGAGGTAAAATTAATCAAAAATATTTTTTTTTCTTTTAATATAAGCCTAATACATTTATCACATCTCTTATAAAGTTTATTAATTCCCTTTAAAAACATGTTCTATCAAGGCCTTTTAGATAGGCTAAAATTGCCGACTGAACCTCTTTATCGTTTGTAAATTTTCTTCCCTGAAACTCTTTCTTCAGTTTTGGAAAGAAATAGTAATCGGAAGGGACCAGATCTGGACTCTAAGGAGGTTGGGGTTCAATATTCTGTAGCCGCATTTTTGTAGGGCAGCCATTGCAACGTGGCTCTTGAGAACAAGTGCGTTGCCGTGCAAAAGCAGTCCATTTTCCCCTTATTTTTTCTTTTATGGCATCCTTTGTGATATTTTGTCCTTTTTCTTTATTGTCAATCATCAAAACTCCTCTGGCTCCCAAAAAATAGTAGCCATAATTATCCGGCGGGCGGTGACACCTTGAACTTCTTGGAGGGTGAAGTGCCTTTACCGAGCCAAAGCATTGACTCATGTTTTGATTCAGGCTGATAATGATGAATGCAAGTTTTGTCTACAGTAACAATTCGGGTCAAAATTTCATCTCTGTTCTCGATACAGAGATTCAAAACACTCGACGCGCTGCTTTTTATGAGAGCATTCTCGGTACACATCTGGCGCTGACTTTAAACATATCGAGATGATCGTGGAGGATATTCAAAATGGTTGTATCTGAAACTCTAACTAATTTTGCGATATTATTCTTCTTTCAACGAGCATCCTTCAGAACAAGTTTCTCCACTTTTTCGATGATTTCTGAGGAAGTGACCTCAATCGGTCAGCTATAGTATTAATCACCTACAATTGACTCTCGGCATTGCTTGAATAAACTATGCTATAAATCATCGCTTTCCCAGGGCAAGAGTCCCCGTAAATAGACGACTTTTCTTCTAAAATGATTTGTGGCGTTTTATCTTCCACGGTAAGGAACTTTATGACAGCATTAAGCCCAATTTTGTCCATAGTTAGCGTTTTCTTTCCGATTGACTTGTTGATTTGGCGATAACCAAAATGTTAGTGATTAGATTTGACAAAAACGAGTCATTGAGTATTAAAATACCTCCAAGTAAAAATATTTCCCCTCTCTTGTCCATCGCCTTCATTCCGTGAAATTTTTTACCTCCCCTCGTATAATAATAATAAAAACATAACAGGAGTACGATTGGGCATCACTCTAGATGAAAGAGAAATTTTTGTATCTTAAGAAATTTTGTAGGGGAAGTGGTAGAGGGGGTGACGACATTGAACTAATTTTTTCACATGACGGTAAGGTTGCTATCAAAATGTTTTATACAAAATTTAGGATTTAAAAATTTAATAGGTACTGAGAAAATTAGTGTATTGGATGTAGTGAAGTAGTGCAGTTTGTATGGGAGGTGATAGAAGGAAGGGCGAGTTTTTAATGACTTCTCAGAAATAACTTTAAATATCTTGCTTTTGACATGTCTTAAATTGCAGATCAGTAGTATTCATACTTTTCATGAAAATCGACTTTTTATAAAGTTGTGAAATTGTGTCATTTTGTATGGGAGGGGGTAGAAGGGGTAAAGCTAATCGCCTAATTTTTTTTGGTTTTACTAATAATTCTAAATAAATATTTAGTGCACAATTTCAGCTCGGACAATTTTATACGCACTGAGTAAATTGGCTTAGAGCACTTCATGAAAAAGTGCAGTTTGTATGGGAGGTGGTGGAAGGAAGGGAGGACTCAAATAACTTTTGTATAGTAGATTTAGACCATCATAAAAGTAATATATTCCAAATTTCAGATCAATAGCATTTATATTTTTCGAGCAAATCTGTTTATTGTGAAATTACGAAATTGTGTCATTTTGTATGGGAGGGGGTAGAAGGGGTACAGCTAATCGTCTCATTTTTTTTGGTCTTAATAATAATTTTAAATAAATATTTTGTACATAATTTCAGCTTGATAACTATTATACGCACTGAGTAAATTGGTTTAGAGCATTTCATGAAAAAGTGCAGTTTGTATGGGAGGTGGTGGAAGGAGGGGGAAGACACAAATTATTTTTATAGAGTAGATTGGAATCGTCATAAAAGTATTACATTCCAAATTTCAGATCAATGTCATTTGTACTTTTCAAGGAAATCCGTTTATTGTCAGATTGCGAAATTGTGTCATTTTGTATGGGAGGGGGTAGAAGGGGTGGAGCGATTTGGCTCGTTCACGAACTTGACCTTACTTTTTTGTTAAAAACGACGTATACAAAATTTGAACTTTCTAGCTCAACGCGTTCTCAAGCTAGAGAGGACACGGACGGACAGACGGAGAGACAGACGGACGGACGGACGGACGGACATCCGGTTTTGAGATTTTTGAGTGATTATATGAACTTCTGTACCATTCATTTTTTTCTCCGAGCCTTATTTCTTGGCGTTACAAACTTTGTGGCAAACTTATAATACTCTCAGATTTCATCTAGAGTATAAAAAGACAACACCCATTGGTTCACTTAAAGGCTCAACTAGGGGGCAATAAAGGACGGACACAATTTTTACTACGAAAGGTTACAAAACACCTTCATGTTTTTTCGGAAATAATCGAACAGTTGGACAAACAAATACAAATTTGAACATTTTTGTTAAAAAAATTTAATTGACAAATTCTGAACGATAAAGTTTCAGAAAATGCTTTAGTTTATTAAATAACTGATGATTTTTGAAATAAATCATATTACAAATGAAATTTGAATTTTAAATTTGATGAAAACAATTTCTAAATAAAAGTTTAGAATATGTTTGATTAGTAAAATGTAAATTTGCACGAATGCTTCAGTCTTATAGTCGAAAACATTCAATAAGCCAATCCAACATTTTCAAGATTATAATTGACCACTTTGTTTCTTCAATAAACCTTAACCCGATAACTTTTAGTCTGAAATAATGGAAATAAGAGAAAACCAATTATTTGATCCTGCAAAAAAAAGTCTTTACGACATGGAATATTTTTTCATGATCATTTTAGCAGTGATTAGTTCGAAAATATTCAACATTAAATTTCTGATAATAAATTCTCAATGAAAAAGTTGGGCTGTTGGCGAAACTGCGAAAACTGCTAACTTTTAGTCGTATTGCGAAAATTTTAGTTTCTGAATTAATTTGAATTAATAAAAATATGTTTTTTCTATTGGATAATTATTTTATGTAATTTAAGTGAAAAGAGTTTCCAAACTCGGGAAACTAGAAAATGAGAATTTGGCTGATGTAAGTCTTGAAATTCAAATTTGGGGAAATGTCTGGGAATATCGCTTCAAGTAAACGTGAGTCTGACAAATGGACAAGGCCGAAAAGTTGAATCAGTTCAAATTTCAGAAATACAAGTTGTTATACATAACTATTTTTCCTGAATGTTTTCACCAACATATACTGGCTGGAACGTATCTAGGTATGTATTTGACCATAATGTGTACGAAAGGTTAAAAACTAGTTCACTTGTATTGTTTGCATCTACGAGCTAGAACACTTATTATTATGAGATAAAAGACCGAAAAAAAAGAAAGGGATATCACAGCTCTACCATTAAGTTACCGCGATATTATAAGAGCAAGTTTCTGCAATTATTTCAAAAGCATTTTGTAAGCAGTAAAGTCCTTTTAAGTGCAGTATAAATAAACTTAAATTGAACAAAACCACAGATTCTTGCCATCGTCCTCCAGAAATCGTGTGCATTTATTCTGCTCACGTTTCATACTCCACTCCGGATTGAGTAATAACATTAAATTCATGGGTCGCTCATGCTATCCACCCCTCACTATTACGTTTGTTCATGGAAATAAACATATGGAGGACCGAGCTTTGTCAAAAATATACGTCATTAGAGTCAAATTTTTTTGCGGAGATTCCATTTCATAAATGCTGTTGAACTACGGATCAAATAAATATACTGAAGTTCCTGCTCTCAGGCTCTCCGAGTTAAGTGAAAGCCGGTGATTCATGCAGATTATCTAACAGCATGTATAACAAAATGTTCTTTCGCCGAGCTTTTTCTCATCTCCGTATTCGTATTTCAAGGACTCAAGTAGCAAAATATCCTCATATCTTATGTTGTTATCTTACAAGGAGCAAGGATCTTCTTCAGATTCAAATGAGCTTAAGGAAAACACAAGCGCGAAAAACGAAACTCGCAATGTATAAAATTATTTTGATTGCGGTTTTGAATAAAATGAAATAAGAAATCCTCGAAAGGCGTGTCTCGACTGTGAAACGGCTTTCTTTTCTTGGTGTTGCTTAGCCTTGTGCTTCCAGCAACGAAGCTTACTTCACCCAAAAATTAAGGCTCCACGATATGAGAAAGGGAAATCACTTCGTCAAGATGGTGTTATGATGGTATACAAGTCAGGCAGAAGGTCTACGATGTGGGTGTGTTGTTAATACCGAAGTGATGTGACGTAATGATTTCTGACATTACTTGAACTTACATAACCTATAACAAGATTGTATCTGATTGGACGTTTGCAGCCAATTTCATGCTCTAATGAAGTGAATACGGAAATGAGAAATGTTTTGGATTTAGGAAGATAGTGCAACAGCCTGGAGGTTAAGCCGTGTGGAAATAATTTTGCTGTATTGAAAATTATTTTGTACTTTTCTATAACTATAGAAAAGGTTAGATTTTATCTTTCTGATAGGTTCCTTAGCAATGTACTATGGATATTTGTGTTTCACGGATTTGCAATATCTAGGGCTATCAAAACAAAGCTTAGTATTGAGCAAAACTTTTGGCATGCTCATGCAGCATTAACTCCACTATCGAATAGAAAGGATAATCTAAAATAAGTACTATCCGAAAACCACATAATTTATTATGGTGTTTGACTATCCTGTTTGTATTATCTTCTCTTGGTAGGTATTGTGGATGGTACAGAAGGACGCGTTTTGATATAAATTTCAGATTGTCTGTATCGGATGATATATAGATAAACAGCTTAAGTTTTGTATCTTTTTATAAATATGTGTGTTCGATGCCTATACAATTGCCCATGTATTGAAACTGCCGATTAAAGTAATTATTAAATTATTAATTTGAGCTTTGCGATTTGCTTGGCGAAAGGGTTGTTTTGTCGAAGAATCTAATCATAAACCTAGCAAGCTATTTTTGCAACGAAACCTAATAATAAATGTTCGTTTCAGTTGAAAAAACAACGGTTTACTACATTGAATTCTTATTCTATTTCAGTTTTCAATTATTTCATGATCTTTTCGGTAGGAACTTCTTCTCTGCTGTGCAATGACTTCCATATTAATCATCGTTTTCGTAATTTTGGGGCTTGACGTTTATTGTATAGAATGCCAATCTTTAGAAAATTCTTCAAATTACCTATATATATTGATAAAGTTTGTTCCATTATCGGTTATTTTTTTTGGGTATGTCTAGTAAAATTCCTTTTGCATACGACTAGCATCAATTTTGCTGGCATGTCAGTTACTTCATCAATCTAAAAAAAAAAAAAGTAATGATCCGATCGGCTGTTATTATTGTCGTCTTTTAGTTCCAAGATTTGCTTAAAACATAACAGAATTATGATTGGGGTAAATCCCAATCATATGATACTCTAGATGAAATGGGAAAGAGTTTAATGTACCGGAAAATATGTCATCTCAAATTGTGAATTGTGACCCTTTCGTGCTGAATTTAAAGTTTGTAGATTTCATTATTTTGATAGGAATTGGACATAGTTTTCCTAAAATTGGGGCATTTGTATGGGAGGTGGCAGAGGAAGTGGAGGGTTTTAGATGATTTTGAAACTGCTTATAAACATCCTAATCTCATTACTTTGTTCAAAGTCCCTAGCTATCATATGTTCGAAGGGATAATACTATTACCGAATTTATAATATAGATATTTGAATGGGGCGGGGTAGAAGGAGTGAAGCGGGGGTAGAAGGAGTGAAGCGAAGATAATTATTTTGCTACCATTTATTGCAATTAAGTAACAAATTTTGACATAAATTTTAAATTTGTAATTTCTCTAGTTTTAATGGAAATCTATATAATGCATTCACCAAAATTATGCATTATATGGGACTACCCCCTTCCTATAGAGATCAAAACGAAATTTTTCGACGTCAGTGATATTTTCATTATTACACTCCCCACAAAACTTTGGCATTCTCGAAGAAAAATAATTTAATTTACATTTCGAAATTTCGTGAAATTTGTATGAGAAGGGGTAGTAGGAGTGAGGTGAATATGACAATTTTACATTATTATTTTAATAATAAAATATTGTGATCGACTTGGAAAAAAAAAAAATTTGCAACCCTGAAATTTTGTTTTTTCGCGTTTCATGACTAAATTAGCCGAAAAATGCAAAAAAAAAAAAAAATCCGTCTGTCTGTACGCCGTCCGCCGTACGCCGACGTGTACGCTCAGTACACATTAACTCCCAAACCCTTCAAGATATAATGTTCATTTTTGGAAGGATTGTAGATATTTGCGGATCTCAGGCGGATACCCATTTTGGGGGGTGTACGGGTTCAGGGGGAGGCGGGGGGAGCGCTTAAGCCAAAAATGGTAACAGCTAGGAAGCTAAAACTCAACACACATATATAGGAATTTGTGGGACAATTTTTAAAAATAATTTAATTTTTTTATCCATTGGTGTCCGAAAAGGGGGGGCTAACACAAACAAATTGACGGCCGAATTGTTTTTTCAAATGATTATATCTTCGAAATTACTTATTGTAAAAAATTCATATTTTAAGACCGTTAGTGTGATATGTAGTTCCTTTGGAATCAGCTTAGAGAGCGGTTAACTATTGTAAGGGGGAGGGTCAGGGGGGGTGCAAAGAAAAACACTTAAAAATGAATATCTCAACTATCTCTTAAGCTATGTAATTGAAATTTAAAACGTATATTAAGCTATACTAGGCAAATACAAAAAAAATATAACATGTCGAAATAATAGTAGTGGAGAAAAATGGAGAACATTTCAAAAATGGCGCACTTTCCAAAATTACGAATCCTTATATCTCAAAACAAGGTACAGATATCAAATCAAAAATTTGTGAGATTGTAGAACTACATAATGTTTAATTTTGGTAAAAATTTTAAGTTGGGAGGTGAAAGGGGAGGGAGGTGATAAGCAAAAATGTCGAAAATTTTGAGTGATTTTTTTAGGACTCTGTTGAAAGATACAAAGTTTAAATTTTGCATGTGAATACCTCTATTTGATGTACATAGAAAAATAATAATAACTTGATCCATAATTGTTATAAACCGACCCCCCCGGTCTAACGTGCACAAGGTGTTTCATGTGCATTGAAAAAAACACATAAACTGAAAATTTTTGAGTGAAATTTCAAGGTAGAAACTTGTAAATTTGCAAAATGTATTTAAAAAAAAATCCTTAAAATTATGAAATATTAACTGGTTGAAAACCTTTAAAACTTCTACCCAATCCCATACAAAATTATTTTTTCGACCATTTTTAAAAAATCAATTATCACCTAACTTTTAAAAGTTATCAATTTGCAATTTTGCATAAAAACTTACAAAAACAATTTAAATGAAATTACGTTAAAAGTTTTGAAATCGCGCTTGCCCTTCTATCCCCTCCCATACAAAAGTATGATTTCGACCAATTTCATTAAATCAACTAATAATCAACAAATTAAAAGCTACGAACTTGAAATTTTGTACGAGCATCTTACAACAGAAAAGAAAGAAAATTGCATCACAAGTCTTACGATTCCCTTACCTCCTCTACCCCCTCCCATACAAAATTATTTTTTCGAGCATTTTTAAGAAATTAGTTGTCAGCTAACTCGTAAAAGCTATCAATTTTAAATTTTGCAGAAAAACTTATAAAAATAATTCAAATGAAGTTGCTTTAAAAGTTTTGAAATCGCGCTTGCCCTTCTACCCTCTCCCATACAAAACCATGATTTCGACCAATTTCATTAAATCAACTAATAACCAACAAACTACAAGTTACGAACTTGAAATTTTATACAAGCACCTCACAAGAGAAGCAAAATAAAACTACATATCAAATTTTACGATTCCCCTACCTTCTCTACACCCTCCCATACAAATGGTCGGTTTCGTGAATGTAAAATACACCGAGTTTTATGAAAATTCTATGCAACTTCGTCTATGAAACACATTATATACAGAGAATATTGGACGTGATTCATGCAATTAATCAAAAAGCTATTAACATCCACCCACCCTTACTATTACCCCTCCTCCTTCCCTCATAAAAACCCAAACTTGCAGAAACGAATGAAATATTGTTAAATTGACAACAGCCCTGCCCAAGAACTCCCTTTCACTTAGCCTTCCCTAACCACTATAACCTGCATATTGACTTTCCACTCCTCCGCAACTTGTCCCAAGAATAATAAAGTTTCGCCCGACTTGTTGGCAGTTTATTTTCAAAACTGATTGCCATTATAATAAAAAGAATTCACTAAAAAATTCGTCATTACAACTTTGTTAGTTTCAATGAAAATTAAAAAAAAATTTTTTTTCGAAATTGTACATATCTATGGGAGGGGGTAGAAGGGGAGAAGGGATCGGATCAATATTTTGTGATGGTAATGATATATACAAAAGTATACTTTGACCAACATTTGAAGTCGGTTTTTCAAATATATAGTTTCGACGAAAAATTAATTTATTTAAATTTCGAAATTTGTGTTGGGGGTAGCAAAAGGAGTGGGATGATGTAGCCCGTTCACGAACCTAGTGTTACTTTATTGCTAAAAATTATACACAACAAATTGCAGAACGATAATTTAAGGCGTTCGATATGTATGTTGTAGACAGACGGTAACTCGGATTCGAGGATTTTGAGCGACAATCAATATTTCTGTACGCTTGGCGTTACAAACGGTAAGGCAAACATAATATACCCTCAGATTTCATCTAGAGTATAAGGCAGGCAAATTATTTTTCGTTTATCTTATTATTATTATGCATATTATATTATTATTTTATATTATTGGTCGTGTCCGCGTCCGTTATAGAGGGAAGTCCGCTATTAAGAGGCAATAAACCATAGAAAATGATACTTAATTCACTGGGGAATAAGGGACTATCCTCTAAAGAGAGGAGTCTGGTAATAGAAGTTTCACTACATTAAGTGGCACAGAGATCAACCATAACCAACTTAGAAGGAGGCCAATTGTTGTAAGAGAAAGGGTCAATGGCAATCGCGTAACTAAGATCTGCAGCGCCTCCTCGAAATTGTCAGAACACTCCCTCCCTTCCCCCACCTCTTCCTCAGAGCCACGGTTATTGCGCTTAATTTTTGATGGTTTCGCTTTTGAGAGGTGTCCGGTAATAGAAATTTCACGGTATTAGGTGGATCAAAGATGAACCATAACCAACTTACAAGGATGCCAATACCTGTAGAGGGGAGGGTCAGGGGCAATAGCGTAACTAAGAGCAGAAGCGCCCGTCCCTCCCAGAGCCACGTTTAGTGCGGTAAAATTTTGTGTAAAAATTTATAATCCAAAAATGAATTTCAATACAAAAGTACCCGATTTATTTATATATATAGATATTTGTTGTCGCTCGAATACCTTGACTCCGAGTGGCTGTATGTCTATCTATAACATAAATTTCGAACGCTTTGAGCAATCGAACTGAATTTTTTTCTGTACCATTTTTAGCAAAAACATTATCCCACTCTTTCTACCCCTCCCATACAAACTTCGCAAAATTCCGAATTTTCAAGAAACTGATTTTTCTCCGAAACTTTCCCAGCGATTAAATTGAAAATTTGGCCAAAGTATAATAATATAAACACCATATAATATATAAGCATAACCTCTTCCTTCTATAAAAAAAATAAATTTTATGGATTTTCATTGAAACTGTAAAGTTAGAAACTTGAAATCTTACCTTAGTTTGGATTTTTGTAATTGCAATAAATTCTGAAAAAATCTATAAATCCCACCCACTCCTTGCAAACCCTCGCATATTAATTTCACGAAATTTCAAATTTCAGATCTAGCTAATTAGATTTCTGAAGTTAATATCACTCCAAATTTACCGCACGATAGCTCCGAGAATGAAATTGAAATTATAATATAGATTGTATGTTTGAGAGTCCGCAGTTGAGGACATAAAGACCCGGACACCCTGTAAAGGGGTGTATATGCAAAAGAACCAAAAATAAATCTCGACATTGCAGCAATCTCAATTAAAACTTGAAACTATGGGCCAATATTGCAGTGATTTTAAGTTTAAAAGAAAAATCAGCCAATTTAGAACTCGAAAAAGTAAAATGAATGTTAATTACTTACAAACTTGTCAAGAATTTGTTTTGATACATGAAATTTTCTGTTTGTTTGTTTGCAGTTAAAATTTAAGTACGAAATTTCTGAATGATTTGACTTAAAGGTAAAGGTCTTCAATGGAGACTATTTAACATCTTAAGTCACCTTGATTATGCTTATGACCTATGTTTGCTTGCACATAATCGTTCAGACTTAGAGTCAAATGTTCGCTCGTTGCATTCTAAATGCAAAGAGGCGGGCCTGAAAATAAATGTGCGTAAGACCCAGTACATGCACATGAGTTCGAACGCAAGTACACCGATCGTTCTTAATGGACAAGATGTGGAAGAGGTGCAAGTGTTTGTTATCTCAGAAGCATTGTCAGCATGGACGGCGGAGCCGAGAAGGATGTTGAGGCTCGTATAAATAAAGCTCGTCAGGCCTTCGGTATCCTTTTCTCTTTCTGGAGGTTAAGAGAGATCTCCCATTGCACGAAGCTGCGAGCTTTTTGACGCATGCGTCAAAGGGCTGGACTACGCGAAAAGTGACAGTTCGACCTTCCAAGAAATTACAAACTTCCGTGAACCAATACCTCCGACGCCTTTTAGGAATATTCTGGCCAGAAGCGATCTCCAACGACGAACTTTGGAGTACGACTGGCCAGACTAAAATAGGTATTGAGATTCAAAGGCGGAAGTGGCAGTGGATCGGTCATATTTCAAGGAAACCAGAGCGAAACATCGCCAAACAAGCTCTGGATTATAATCCTCAAGGAAGACGTAGGGTTGGGTGACCATGTAGCACATGGATGCGAGCAGTTGAGCAGTAGGCCAGAGGAATAAACAAGTTCTGGCAAAAGCTTAAGGCCGATGCTTAAGATCGCACCTTGTGGAAGAGAGTTGTTTCTGTCCTATGCGCCTAGGGGCTAAGACCCCCTATTAACAGGATTTTGATTGATTGATTGAATACGCCCCTTAATCCAGATGTTTTCATAATCCGAACAACTCATTGCAATAATTAATTCAGATTAAGGAAACCTTACTGTATGTATATTGGTCGAATCTTTTGCATGCAAAAACGATTGCAAACATTTCTTTCTCAATTTGTATTTTCAAAAAAGTTTCGGACGCGTAAGCTACTAAGTATTTATCCTGTAGAAAGACACTTCCTAATGCAAATGATGACGCATCTGTCTGTATTTTTATCGGATTGTTCACGTCAAAATATTTTAATGTTATTGTTATTTCTTCTTTTAATTGTGTAAATTCTCTTTCGTGTTATGTTGTCCATTCAAATTCGCTGGTATTGTGCGTCAGTTCCCTTAAATTCTTTGTTTTCTAGCCAAATTTTTGATGTATTGTCCAAGATAATTGATCGTTCCCAATAATCTAGATATTTCTTCTTTGTTCACTGGATGTGGCATTTTATTTATCGCTGTTACTTTGGATTCATCTGCTTTCAGGCCTTGATCTGTAAAGACCGTAAAATTTCAAATTCAATTTCAATTGTACGTAGCCTTTCTAACAGATTTCTTAAATGTTTATTTTGGTTTATAACTGCTACTCCATATGTTTCGCCTTGTCCATATACGAGACTTTCATCGGCTATACTTTGTATTCTTTGTAGTCCGATTAGAATTTTTTGTTGCTTAAGTTGAAGTATGTATTTCCATTGCAGGTTTTAGTCCAAATAGCACCCTTGGAAATTTCTAGTCACCAAACGGAGTACTGAACGTTCTTAATCTGCTGCTCACTGGATCAAGTTTTAGTTGTCAAAAACCCAGTTTTGCACTTAATGTTGAAAAACTTTGGCATTTTTTAATTTTGGTTGTACCTCGGTAATTGGTCTGGAAGAAAATTTGACGTTTTGAACATTTTTGTTCAGTTCCCTTGGATCTAAAGAGATTCGCAATTTATTATTTTATTGACTAGTATGTTGTTATTTAGCCAAGGTGTTGTTTCTATTTCCTTAGTGATGATTCCATTTATTTCCATTTCTTGAATTCGTAGAAAGAGTGTTGTGCGAAGGGCTTTCAACCATTTCACAATGATAAATAAAATGTTAACCAACCTGAAGGTCAGGAGGCCGGAAGATTAAAATATGGTCGTTCGGTTTCATGTAATACAAAATATCACCTCATGTAAATTTTCATTTTCTACGAAATTATCTCAACTTACTTCAACTGTACAGGGGTTGAACTGTTCTGTGTAAAACACGAGAAAATAATTTTACACCGAATTTATAAATTTATTCTGTTAAAGGTCGAAAATGTAATACGCACCGGTAAACACCTCTCAGAATGCTAAGCTAAAGAAATTTCTCTTTGCATAAATTGAAAATTTAATTTGGTTGGCTTTAGCTCCTTTAAACTACAGCTAACGCTGACACTAAGTATTTAAACTTTAGTGAAAATTATCTAAACGAACTGCTATGGAGTTTCCTTTTGAATGCAGTGTACCATGAATTATTAATCCTTTACCAAGATTCAAGTGAAAACTTTAATAATAAAATTTTGTTTAAGTTTCTTGCTGGCTACGAAAGATTTACGGAACTGTACAATAACAGGAGGAATACGTAATTTACCTTTACTCCCTCATTTTTATGCTGTTCCACTTCGTGTTCTTTTTTGTTCAATTTATCATTCCACCGCATTTAGAGTATACCTTTCTATCGGACAAATTCTAGGCCTGAACTGTTTCCCTCTATTTATTTGGTAGTCAGCTTCGGGGTAAATTACAGAGCGTATATGGGCACACGTTCAGAGATTCTTGTTTCGAAATTAGCCTGTTGATGAGGGCGGTAAGGGAAGGCAGTAATCAGGCTTGTGTGATTTTCAAATTGGATTGATCTTATATATCAGTCCTCTTTTACAATGGGTGACATATATCAAATAAGAAGTGAAAGTTTGCAATACCATAACCAAGCTGTTAGTCGGATGCCTGAAGAAAACATTTGGGATTGAAATTTAATTCCATTTTGTAATTGACGTAGGTTCCTAGAGGTATCATAAGTAGTATGTGTACTTGTTCTTTATTTCGCCTGCTAAAAATGGCAAAGCTTTAGTGAGGCTTCTCTGACCTAACCAATTTTTTTTCCCAGCCCAGAGGGAATTCAATTTTCGAAAACCTTTTGTGTCTGTGGCACTTTCTTGATATCCCTTTTGTAGTTTAAGAACGGGAATAGAAGTGCCCATCAAATTGTAATCCTTGGCCATATTAGCTTTATAGCCATTCTGCGTAAATTTGAATTCGAGAGTATGGCAGGCCAGAGCGTACATTTTGAGAGTATATTCTTGAGATCTGAAACTCAAGTAGAATCTTTTAAAATCACATCTTAAATTTGATGGCTTAAGAGGTAAGAGCACTCTATGGCATATTAAATGGGATTAAGTATTCTAAATATTTTAATAGTGTTATAAGCTTGAAATTCTGTTTGTCATTTTGACATATTTGGAACTATGTGTATATGTTATAATATGAAACGGTTCAATTTTAATTTGATGAAATTTTATTTGCTTTTAGTGATTTTTTAATTTGAAATCCTACCTTTCGCAATTTATTGGTAGACCTTTTAAGGTACAGACATCCAAAACTTCTAAAATTTGTACAATATGAAAGCCTTAATCTTCTATTTTATTATGCAGATCATAGGATAAACTTAATAAGGTAATAATAAAAAAACATAGATGAATACATATTTGCCTGTTTTGTGTTCGCCTTTCGAAAGTGCAAAAGATCTAGGGCCAAAGCTAAGCTTTTATAATATTTGTAAAAATCCAAGCTAATTCATTCCTATGGTAAAACTTATTGCTTGATGTTTAAGGTAGTTGTCTTTCTAATTTTACAAAATTTTCTTTCCGCCAAAAAATGATGTCTATTTCATCTAGTCAGCGTTTACGTTGACCCCTTAACTGTAATAAACGAAGAAAAGCTGTGAAACTAAGATAACAAGCAAATAAGAATTGGGATAGATCTTTGCTACTTCTGACGACATTGTGAGGCCATAAACTCTTATAACTATACGAAGACGAAAAGAAAGTCAATCAAATAAAGTTATAGCAACTGTATGTCTTTAAAATCATAATAACATCAAAAAAATATATCGCCCTATGGGATGGGGACAGTAGAATACACCCACAAGCAGGACTGGCGCTTACCCTAAAAATGGTAAATGGACCTATGACTCAGGTTTTTCACCCATGATTCTAAAATCTTACTGATGCGAGAAACGGATACTGTGCCTCGAATACGGACAGATTCCAGTGCAACGACTTTTGGCATTCAAAAACGGACAATGATTGGCTTCAGAAACGTTCGAATATTGAATGATGCTGGAAGGGTTGGATTTGCTCGGTCCATACACCACAAATCAATGATCGACCGTGATGGAGCACTATAATATCCAAATCTTGAGCTTGAGTGAGATCAGGAGCACAGAATCAGGAGAAAAACGATCTTTGAGCGGAAAACCATTCTGTACGTCGATCCTGAGAATGAAGCCAAAATGGCGTAGCGGTTGTCCTTACACCGAGAGCGAGAAACAGAGAACCAATCTCGGATAGAATTATCGTCATCCTCAGGACAAGTGTCAGAAGCGTCACAATTCTGTAATGTTACACACCAGCCAGTTCCGTAAAACCTGGTGATAAACAGGAAATCTCCGACCAGTTAAACAGTTAAACTGTCAACTGCGGTAGTCGGATTTTTTCGCTCCTCGTCATTTCTGTGTTTTTTTTAAACCTATTCCTCGTGATTCGTGCCGTTTTCGCCGTGCAAGTTCCATATTTTTTTTGTGTGCTGTGCGTGTGGAGTGCTTTTGTCTAGACGTATCGTTTTCCTGGCACAGGACTCCGAAGGGTCGACTTGGTCCTCCGCCAGCTTGGTGCCGATTTTATTTTATTTTGTTTTGTTTTCATTGATCAGCTGTTCTAATTTTCGAATTGTTAGCATAGACAACTACCTACAAAAATTATTTTCGGAGTTATTCTACAGTACGCGTCATATATGTTAACAGCCTTTTCAATCGATCGCTTCGTCTTTGGATTCTGCATAAATTCTGGCGTAATTCTTCACTTTTATAATGGCGGAATGTAATTTACCATCTTGCGCGGACAAATCAAATAAGTCGCCCTTAATTTGCTGTTCGGGTTTCTGCGGTAAAATATTCCACAGCAAATGTGTCGGTCTCTCTGGTGTTGTTGGTGATTCTGTTTTAAAATCCAATAGTGGTCTATACTGGTTTTGTGCGACTTGTAGACCGGTATCATCATCATCGTATGCTGCCAAAATATTGAAGACGAAATCAGTGGTGCAGACTTTACATAAAGAATTTGTGTCGCTTCAACGTAAATTTGATCGTGCTTTGAGTGACATCGATCAAGTCTGCATTCCGGCGTTAACACCATCTGCTGGATCGCCAGTCTTAAGTGCTGTAGCTGAACCAGTAGTTCTCGACTCACACATTACGCCGCAATCATCTAAAATTCAATTGCGGCCTAGGGGTAAAAAGAATTCGCATGCTGTTACTGCTAACGCCAAAGTTCTAACAGACTCACTGGCGTTACCACCCAAAAAAGTTACGCTGACTACGAATGCTGTTGCTGAGAAAGTGGAGGATCAACCTACAAATTTGCTTTCACCTACAACCTCTGCAATCAACTTTCACTGCACTTTACGGGCTGCCGTGCAACCGAAAGTACTGTTTGTATCGCGCCTCGCTCCTGATACTTCTGAAGAAGACATCAGGGAGAATGTGCTCAGAATTCTACATTGCATGAATGCTCCGATATCGCCTGATCTCGTGTCATGCAGGAAGATTATGCCTGCTTCTCGTGAGGGTATTGCTAGAGTTTCCTCATTTAAGGTCACTTTACCGGAGTCTTTTTTTATGTTTGTTGTCTCTTCAAGCTTTTGGCCTAAGTCCGCTATCGTCCGAGAATTCCTTCCTCGTAAGCGGTTGGCTCGCTCATCGCTTCAACGCACTTCGCCAAAAAACGGACTCGCTCGGTGTCAATCTCCTATAGCAACGTAAGCGGACTTCGTACAAAAACGCAGGAGCTACATGTCGCCGCCACTGCGTGCTCGTTCGATATAGTTAGCATTACTGAGACCTGGTTGTCCGCCCAGTTCACTAATGCCGAGCTTTTCCCCCGTGACTTCGAGGTGTTTCGTCGAGATCGTCATCATGACAGGCTTGATGCTCCTGTAGGTGGTGGAGTTATATGCGCCGTCCGTCGTGAATTTTCTGCAACTTTATTCGATGTTCCTGGTGCAGAGAATATTGAGCTATTATGTGTTGCTATTTCTCTGGGTGACAGAAAATTATATGTTGTCACTATTTACATTCCGTCTCCATCACCAGCGTCTACTTACGAATCGGTTTACTACGCAATGGATACCCTCCTTAGTATTCTTCAACCGTCCGATGAACTTCTGATTCTTGGTGACTTCAACTTGCCTCTTATAGACTGGATACGTTCCGATGACGACGACTATTTATTGCCTTCGTATTCTTCATGTCCTCGTCATGAAATTCAATTTTTGGACGACATGCTATCAACTGGACTTCTACAAGTGTGTCCTATTCCAAATGCTTACGGCAGATATTTGGATCTTGTTTTTTCGACCGATGCTAACTTTACGACCGTTGCTCGCTGCCACAGCCCTCTACTGCCTGAATTACCTATTCATTTAGCACTTCAAATTGATTTTAATTTTCATTCAAATTTTACAGATTCTAAATGTATTTTTAATACTTATTTTAACTTCGCTAAAGCTGATTTTGATGCCTTAAACTCTGACATATCTAACTGTGACTGGTCGTCTGTACTTGATGAGCCTGATGTTAATATGGCGACTTCTAATTTTTATTCGATTTTATATGGGTGCTTCATGCGTTGCATACCTGTCTCTCGCTCGAACCCTTCCAACAGGTTTCCCTGGCTTGACGATGGCTTGGAAAGTGTATTGCCACTCAAGAAGTAACTCGGACCTTCTGCTGTACTGCAACCTCAGGGACTCCTTTAATTCCGAATACCGTGCTGCTTATTCCCTATATCTACAGAATGTTAAATTGTCATTAAAAGACAAACCTAAGCAATTTTGGAAATATGTCAATTCAAAAAGAAACTCTGACGGCTATCCAACTAGTATGTCTCTGAATGATATGGTAAGCACTAATCCTTTTGTGATCAGCAATTTATTTGGTAACCATTTTCGCACTGCTTTCTCCAATAGTCCCTCAGTAACTGACTTCAATGATTTTCAGTACTTGGCAAAGTTCTCTTCTACTTCCTTAGTGCCAAAAGATCTCTTTATTGATGATGAAACCATTTTGAAATACATTGAGGACATTGCCGATAATTTCTCTTGCGGGCCTGATGGTATTCCTGCGTCTGTAATTAAGAGGTGTTCTTCATCTTTTTTACCTATTCTCGGCTATCTATTTAATTTGTCCCTTCGATCCGGTATTTTTCCCTTATTATGGAAATTCTCTACTATAACACCTATACATAAATCTGGCAAGCGCGATGCTGTAAGCAATTACAGGCCAATTGCCATTCTTCCTTGTGTTGCTAAATTGTTTGAGTCAATTGTTTGTGATGTTTTGTACTTCCATTCGAAGTCGATTTTGGGATCGTTTCAGCATGGCTTTGTGAAAGGCAGATCCACCGTTACTAATTTGATGCAATTTTCTAACTACTGTCTTTCCGCTCTCGAGAAAAAGCAGCAGGTTGACTGCATTTATACAGACTTCAGTAAGGCATTTGACAAAATTGATCACCTTATTCTTGTGCACAAGCTTAACTTGCTTGGTTTTCCTGTGCATTTCGTTTCATGGATTAAGTCATATCTTTCTAATCGTGTTCAAAAAGTGCTATTCCGTGGTGCCTTGTCTTCTGAGATTTACAATATTTCCGGTGTTCCTCAAGGTAGTCATCTTGGGCCACTGCTATTTTTGTTGTTTATTAATGACGTGAGTGCATTTATTGTTGACTCGAATATTCTTCTCTATGCTGACGATGCAAAGATTTATAAAATTATTTCTAATCACAATGATTGCATAACTTTGCAGAGTGACCTTACGAGTTTTTATAGCTGGTGTGTGCTAAATAACTTACCTCTTAATATTAGTAAGTGCACTATTGTCTCGTATTTTAAAATAAGAAAACCGATTCTATTTGACTATGTTGTAGATGGAACCGCTCTACTTCGTTCTGATAAAGTACGTGATTTGGGGGTTTTATTTAATAGCACTTTCACCTTCGACGACCACGTTGATCATATTGCCAGTAAAGCTAGCGCTATACTTGGTTTTGTCAAAAGAAGATCCAAGGAGTTCAATGATCCATTCGTTACTAAAATTTTGTACTGTGCCTTTGTCCGTTCTGTTTTGGAGTATGCGAGCCCTGTCTGGTCTCCATTTTATTCTGTTCACGTAGCTAGAGTCGAATCTGTGCAGCGTAATTTCTTAAGGTTTGCCCTTCGTGGTCTTCCGTGGTCAGATCCGCTTAGGCTTCCATCTTATATTGATCGATTGAATCTTCTTTCGTTGGACTCCTTGGAGAACAGACGTGAGCACGCAAGAGTGGTTTTCGCTTTTAAAGTGATAACGGGAGTTATCGACTCTGACCAATTGTTGTCTTCGATTAATTTTAATGTTCCGTATCGTGCCTTGAGAAATAACGAATTTTGCAGAGTCCCACTGCATCGCACCAATTATGGTTTTCATGAACCAATTTCATCTATGCTCAGGCTTTTCAATCAACACTTCTCACAGTTGGATTTTAACATGACCCCCACCCAGGTAAAAAATCAGCTCTCTTGACGTTGAATAAAATTTTATTGTATCTTTTTATTCTACATTATTGTTTATTTGTTATTTTATCTTGTTTTTCTTTTATTATTTTTGTTTCTTCTTTTAGTTTTTATATTGTTTATTTATTATTTATTATTTTTTATTATGTTGTTGTCTTATTTTTATTTTGTTTATTGACTTCTAACTAGCTATTTTGATTTTCATTGCTTTATAGTTAAGTTGTATTAAATTTATTTTTATTTTTTTTTGTATTATTTGTAGTAATCAGGCAGTTGATGAATAAACGAATATTATTATTAATACCAACTAAGTGCCATCGTCGAGCGTGTTCTAAAGAGATATATTATCATCTCAGGTACACACAGATTGGTCTTGACAATGCTGGGCTGGAACACGTCATGAGGACGTATGGTGACCCTAGGGTTGATGCGTTACGACCTTGGATTAAGAGGCAAAAACGGCGAATTGTTTGTTGGGTTTTGTAGTACTCGGTAAATGGTCATCGCAGGGGCCCTTCTTCCACAACATAAAACATCTTGGTTTTCCCTTGATGGTGTTCTTTTTTTTTCTTTTACAATGGCACTATAGCCCAAATCGGGCCTGGGCCTCCTGACCTTTTAATATTGTTCATTATTAATTGAGGAAGGAATGTTAGCCCGATCGTAGATTGAACTGACAATTATGTGTCGATCGGGATTTGAACTCACGACCTTCGCATTGTAGACCAACATGCTACCCACTACGCTATACCCTGGGCTCTGATGGTGTTGCTCCGAATCAAATCGACGATTTGGCCATAAGTCGCCAAAGGAGAAGTCTCCTGGATGTGCGAGCGAAGCGTTAAGCTGACGTGTAGGGCGATCGTTGAGATTGTTGATAGCAGTTATCCGACAGCCACAAATTCTTCAAATGAAGCGCAGGCGTAATGTAGATAACCTAGGAGACCCCAATAAAAACCGCGAACATACCACCATTCTCACCATTCATACGCGAAAAGTCATTGGTGAATATGAAAAGCGCTCAGTGGACACCAATTGGGAGGCTACCAGTAACACGTTTCTAGCAGCTGCTGAAGAATCTATGAGATATAAGCAAAGCAGTGGGAAACCCTGGATGTCGTACGACGCATGGTACAAGGTTGGCGATCGGAAAAATTCCAAATTGATAATCATCTTTAATCCGATGTTAACCAAAGAACTCCGGACTTGAACGGAACATCGGTGCTCATATACAGCTTAAGACGGCTTTTGGACGTAACAACAGAAAGGCCTTTGAAGATTTGGCAAATAAGGCAGAATCTAGGCGAATTATTAAAAATTATGAAACAGTTGACGAACAGGAAATTCACCGCCAACCACCTGGTGAAAGATGTTAACGGACATCTCATTAATATGAGTGAAAACCAGTTGCAGCGATGCTTTTCTCATATTTTAAACATCTTTCCAGAGGAAGATATTTCAGAAATGGAGCAATTACCAAACATCATAATGCAACACTTCTCCATTAAAGAGGATTGTCCAAATAAAAAAGAAATAGTTTCCACTCTCCGGTCAATGGCAGTAAAGAAAGCCACAGGTATAGAGAGACTACCAACAGAAGTACTTTAAGCGAACCCGGAAATAATAGCCGATAAACTCCTTCAAGTCTCCACTGAGGTGTTGAATGAAGGAAGATAACCGGCTGAATGAAAGGAAGGCGTCAGTATGAAAATCCCGAAGAAGGGCAACCTTCGGAATTATGACAATTGGCGTCATATATGTCTATTCACTGCCGAACTGAAAATCATGGCCTAATGGGAATAGTGATGTTGTAGAAAGCACTCTCGAATTTATAAGGCTGGATTCCGTGAAGGGTCGTCTTGTGCAAACCATGTAAATACCTAAAGGAAAATATGGGAGCAGTCCACCGAAATGGGTTTGCCACTACCTCTCATGTTTGAGAACTTCAAGAATGCTTTCAACAACGTTAAGCGCGATTACGTATGGAA
Organism: Chorisops tibialis; assembly: GCA_963669355.1. Classification (NCBI taxonomy): domain Eukaryota; kingdom Metazoa; phylum Arthropoda; class Insecta; order Diptera; family Stratiomyidae; genus Chorisops; species Chorisops tibialis. Next base: position 22,642,752 of record OY770264.1, read on the forward strand.
TGCTTTGCATAGGGGAGATATTCCAGATAAAATCATAGCAATGATTAAAGAATCTTTCGAAGATGCAAGGTGTCGCGTCTTACATAAAGAATAGAGCTGCCCGAGAGCTTCCCTGAGCGAACGGGTGTCAGACAAGGCTCCATATTATCACCAGCCCTATTTCTGGTGATAATAAATGACATCTTGAAAGCTACACTGAAAGGTGGGGAAGACAAAGGTCTGCATTTGGGACTGTTTAACATCTTAAGGTACTTTGATTATGCCGATGACGTATATTTGCTTGCACATGGACAATGTTCGCTCGTTGCAATCTAAATGCAAAGATGCCGGACTGAAAATAAATGTGCTTAAATCGAAGTACATGCAGATTGTTTCTAACAAAGCACGCCGTTTGTTATCAATGGACAAAATGTGGAATAGGTGCAAGACTTTTGTTACCTTGGAAGCATTGTTAGCATGGACTGCGGAGCCGAAAAGGATATTGAGGTTCGTACAAATAAAACTTGCCAGGCCATCTCATTTTTTAAGGTTAAGAGAGATCTACCTTCACGCGGAGCTGCGAGTATTTAATGCAAGCGTCAAATCCGGCGTTATTTATGGTTGTACTACATGGAAAGTGACCGTTTGATTGCCCGAGAAACTGCAAGCTTTCGTGAGCCAATGCTTCCAACGCATTTTAGGAATATTTTGGCCAGAAGTCAACTATCTGTAATGACGCATTTTGCAGTACAACTGAACAGACAAAGAGAAGTATTGAGATTCAAAGGCAAAAGGGGCAGTGGGTCGGTCATACTTTCAGGAAATTAGAGCGAATCATCAGCAAACAAGCTCTGGATTATAGTCCTGAAGTAAGACGTCGGGTTGGTATGCCATGTAGCATATGTAAGCGAGCAGTTGACCAGGAGGGCAGAAGAATAAGCAATTCCTGGCGTTGATGCTCAGGATCGGGCCTTGTGGAAGAGAACTGTATCTTTCCTATGTCCCTATAGGGGGTTTTGACAGGAAATTGATCGATTGAATCTTAAATTTTTGAGCTGGTTTTTTTTGTTTTTTACTGTACTTTAACTTGAGACAGAGAGGAAACTTCATAAGACCACATGGACTTATTCTAATCATAATGCATTAAGTTACAATTTTAATTTATTTATTTTTATCTTAATATCTCTTATGCACAAATTTATCATCAACTTCAGAAAAAGTATTTTTTTTTATAAACGAACACCTAGTTCCAGTTTACTATTGAAACTATTTTTACAAACTTTTTAAATTTCTAGCACCTTCCACCACAAATTTCTAAATTTAATGGTTTCACGTAAAAGACGTATTGCACATCATACTAATTTAAATTACCATAAGGTTGTGAAATTCAAATTTTGCAAGCCAATCCATTGGAAGATGTTTGGCTTTCCAATGTGTATATCATAAACTAATTCTTATCTAAAGGGTATTGGTTTTTAAAATATATTTTAATGGTGAGGAGTCTTATTTTATTTCTCCAAAATTAAAACCATTCACATGCACTAAATCTCTGTTTTAAGTCCATACTAGAACGATAGGCTATGTGTATCAAAATTTCGAAGTAGAATGAGGTTTACCATATAAGTTAATTAGCTGTCAAGTACTTGAACAAGTTTAAATTATTCAAGTCATCAATTCCTAAGGGTATTATTGCCAATGAGATAAATTTATAAATTGTTAGACTGCTTATCCATTTCAATGACGTGAACTGTAATTGGCATTTAATTAGAACTTTCTATGATTTCGAAATTGTGATTTATTGGAAAACTGAATTTTCTGTTATTAATACAAACTACGATAATGTACGAAAAGTAAATAAAATTGTTAAAAAAAATCGATGCAAGCTTAACATTTTGCTGTTTCTATTCAAAATTTACTAATTTATAACAACCTCGGTTCGTGCACTTTATTTTCCGATATTCTTAAAATATCAAATGGCAGAAAATGCTTATAAGGAAAAAAAAAACAACAAAATATGTTAGAAAGTACTCGAGTGGAGAGTTCTGGACCATAAACTTTCTCACAAATAATTCAGCATTTTCTTTGGATTTCAATCACGTTTATGCATAGCTGTTAGCTATTGCTAAAGCTTATTATGCCGTACTCGTTGAACTTTCATCTTTATTATAAAAGAAAGTCGAGGATCAAAATTCATTTCTTAGAGAAACGATGCAGAGCATAGACATGACCGAGAGTTTTCTTTGATTATATCGAAAAGTGTATGCTTGAAATCATAAGACCTTTAACGTTAAATAAAGTAAAAAAGGTTGTATATACTTTGTTTTTAGAAAATATTTGCAAATTATAAAAAAGAAATCAATTTTTTTTTTGCTTTCATAATTGTTTCCTTAGAATGCTGAAAAACAAGCTGGAAATGTTTCGATACAATTTGGTACACGTGTAAGAATTTTTCAACTTAAAGCTCAGCAAAAAACTGATTTTGTTTGGTCGTTTTTTGGTAAATTTTATTATTAAGTTGATGTTCACTTTTGGGTTAATTTCACTGAAGAGAAGATAAATCATACCGCAATGCACAGCAATAGAAATAAGTAGATGAATTCTAATTTAATAATAATTGATAGTCACTCGTTTTTAGTACAAAACGTACACAATTCTAATAGTTGGCTACCGCATTAACTTGAGGTTTAAAGGAAAATAATGTACTCAACTCGCTATTGCAGTTAATATATATTAATGAGTGAAGAAATAACTTACTGAGTACGTGAAAGAAATCGGCCTTATGCCGGGCCACGGTGGAGTAAGAACGAATGGGTCTAGCTGAAACCGACATCTGCCGCCTCTGTTGCAAAGACTCAGAAAGGACAGAACACATCCTATGTTACTGCGAATCAGTAGCAAGGAATCCATAAAATCTTCTAGGAAAAGGTTTGCTTACAACTGATTAACTAGCTAACATGGTTGAACATACTTAGATTAACCAAAACTATCGAGTTATGGTAAAGGGGCAATAAACGCACAATAGGCCGCAGTACTCACACATGCTCCCCAACTCACAAAAAAAGGTGAAAGTAGCTTTAGATTGGTAAATATCATATTTACGTATCTGGCATTAACAAAGTAAGCATCACGGATAATTTTTCTAGCGGTCCATATGGCATTCCTGCTACCGTATTGAAGCGTTGTTTTCTTGTCATATATTTAAAGCTTCTCTCAGATCGGGGATATTTCCTACTTTGTGGAAATGCTTCATTATCAGACCATTGCTCAAGAAAGGAAAAAGAATTGATGTGTCTAAGTGTTGTCCTATTGCTAATCTTCCTTGTATTTCTAAGTTGTTCGAGGCTGTTGTTTGTGATATAATGAATTTTCATTGTAAATCAATCATTAGTCCAGTCCAACACGAGTTTGTCAAAGGTAGGTCGACCACAACAATTCTAATAGAATTTTCCAATTTCATTATTCCAGTAAGCAGATTAACTGCATATACACCGACTTTAGCAAAGCTTTTGATAAAGTTGACCATGCTATTCTTGTTTACAAGCTGTACGCACTTGGATTCCCTTGCACTTTCATAGATTAGATCTGGTGTTCCAAAGGAAAGCCATCTAGGACCACTTTTATTTATTTTATTTATTAATGACATGAGTTCGGTTATATCTTACTCGAAAATTTTGCTCTACGCTTACGACGCGAAATTATTCCATGATATTTCGAATTAGAGTGATTGTGCACTGCTTCAAAGTAATTTGTAATGTTAAACTGTATGCCTTTGAACATTAGTAAGTATGATTTGCCCCTAGCGGACCTTCTCTGGTCTGATACGTTGCGTCTTCCTCCTTACGAACAGTGCTTTAAACTCTTTTCTGTAGAGTAGCATGAGAATGCAGTTAAAGGCAGCTTTACGCGATAAATAATTTGTGATTGTTAATTGTTTTAAATTTTAAATTTGATACTCGTAAGATTTCTTTTTGTACTTTTGTCATTTTTTTTGACAATATTTTGTAAGTAATCATTGTTTTGATGAATTTTTGAAATAAATAAATATATAAATAATGGAAATAATTTAGGTACCCTGCAAATTTGCTTGGATTTGAGTCACTTTCCGTATTTCTATTCTTATAATAGTGGATATAAGACAAGAAATACAGAGGGTGACTTAAATCCTCCGCCCTTACATTTCCATGAAAATAAAATATTTCAGTTCATTATGATAATTGGCTGCTATATCCGGGGCAAAACCATTTCACGCTATATAGAAAAAACAAAGAAAATTACATCTCGCATTAAGACTCGTCTTTTCCTCTCGCTACGCAAAGTCAGAAAACAATAAACTAAAAGAAAACAATTTTCCATGCAAACTTATCGTCATAAACATCAATTGCGCAACTTCTATAGCAACGAATCTTGAAAGAGCTATCACAAATCGAAATATTCTACATTAAGTGGCAACAACAAGTTAATTGTTGTGTATTAGCAACATCGCTTAAAATTACGAAAATTCCTTAAAGCTATCTCTGCTATGTCAAGGAGATCCTTTAATATCAACTCTTTTGGGGTTTTTCCCGTGAATTTCTCGTAATAAATTCAAATTACTATTCGAAAAGCTTCTTCGAAAGCTAACTATGAGAAATGGGTGGATGGTTGACAAGGACGTTGGCAAAAAGTTCGCATCGAAGCCTTGAGGGCAAACTGCTAAATAATTTAGAAAGCAAGAGCAATTGTTTGAGTGGAATACACTTCGGTGGTCGTTTGTATCCTGCCGCTTTACATCGACTCATAGGAATATTGTAAAATCTGTATTAAACGAGAGCAGAATTTAAGCGGTCCTTTGATCCTTTGGCTCTTGTGCTAGGGAAATCTCTACAGATGAAATGAAAAACGAATAGAAACGATTTTTTTCGTACTTTTCGTTGTTTCGAATTTACAAAACTTCATTAACAATTCATGTCATTAGAATGAACAAAATTTTCTTTTATGACAGTTGTTAAGTCGTTGGTATTTTTATATTCAAGTCGTAGATGAATTCTGAGAGTGTTGTAAGCACAGTATATCACAGTATGGAGACTTGATAGGTTTATGTTTTGAACATTTAATCTGGAATTTTCATTTCACAGATTTTCGCGTATATAAAGTACTTTTAGCCGCCTAAAAAAAAATAAACTGCCAACAAGTCGGGCGAAACTTTATTATTTTTGGGACAAAATGCGCATGCGTAGAAAGTCAATATGCAGGTTAGAGTGGTTAGGGAAGACTAAGTGAAAGGAGCTTCTTGGGCAGGGCAGTTCTCAATTTAACACTTTCCAGAAACGTTCAAAAGCTCCATATTTCATTGGTTTATTTATGCAAGTTTGAGTTTTCATGAAGAGAGGGGGGAGGGTGATAGTAAGGGTGGGTGGATGTTAATAGTTTCTTAATTGATTGCTTGAACCAAATCCAATATTCTTTGTATAGAATGTCAGTTTCATAGACGAAATTGCATAGAATTTTCATTGGATTCGGTGAATTTTAAATTCACGAAACCAAACATTTGTATGGGAGGGGGTAGAGGAGGTAGGGGAATCGTAAAATTTGTGATGCAGTTTTATTTCTTTTTTCTTTTGAGGCGCTTGTACAAAATTTCAAGTTTGTAGCTTTTAATTTGTTAGTTATTAGTTAGTATCATACTTTTGTGTGGGAGGGGGTAAAAGGGCAAGTGCTATCTCAAAACTTTTAACGTAATTTTATTTCAACTATTTTTGTAAGTTCTTGTGCAAAATTTCAAATTGATAGCATTTAATAGTTAAGTGATAATTGATTTTTTAGAAATGGTCGAAAAAAAATTTTTGTATGGGAGGGGGTAGAAGTTTTAAAGATATTCGACCAGTTAATATTTTAAACTTTTGAGGATTTTTTTTAAATGCATTTCACAAATTTTCAAGTTTTTACCTAAAAATTTCATTCAAAAATTTTCAGTTTATATGTTTTTTTCATTGCACATGAAACACTTTGTGCACGTTAGACCCCCACTTCGGTGCATAACAATTTTGGAACAAATTATTATTTTTTTTCTATGTACATTAAATAGATGTGTCGACCTGCAAAATTCCAACTTTGTATCTTTTACCAGAGCCATAAAAAAATCACTCAAAATTTTCAACATTTTCGCTTTCCACCTCCCTCCCCTTACACCCCCCAACTTAAATTTTTTACCAAAATTAAAAATTATATAGTTCTACAATCTGAAAAATTTTCAATTTGATATCTGTACTCAATTTTGAGATTTGGTGATTTGTAGTTTTGGAAAGTGCGCCATTTTTTAAATGCTCCCCATTTTCCCCCACTACTATTATGTCCATATATTATATTTTTTTCATATGTCACTAGTAAAGCTTAGTATTCGTTTCAAGTTTCAATTACATAGCTTAAGAGACAGTTGAGATATTAATTTTTAAGTGTTTTTCTTTGCAGCCCCCCTGACCCTCCCCCTTACAAGAATTAGCTTCTATCTAAACTGATTCTAGTAGATCTTGATGCCATCTTAATGGTCTCAAAATATCAATTTTGTATGGGTAGTAATTTCGAAGATATAATCATTTGAAAAAAAAATCGGCCGCCAATTGGTTCTTAGCCCCCCCTTTTCGCACCCCAATGGATAAAAAAATTAAATTATTTTTAAAAGTTGTCCCACAAACCCCTCTATATGTATATTGAGTTTTAACGGATTTTTTTTTTTGCATTTTTAGGCTATTTTAGTCATGAAACGCGAAAAAAAAAATTTCAGGGTAGCAAATTTTTTTTTTTCCCAAGCCGATCACAATACTTTATTATTAAAATAATAAAGTAAAACTAGAGATTTTGTTACTTATTTGTTGCTATTTTGTTAAGTCAAAATAAAATTTGTATCTTCAAGCATTTCCGAGAAATTGGCAAACTGCTATCTTAAAGCTAAAGTTAGCAGCCACTACGATTTCTCATTTCCTAATTACGCTAGAACAATGATGTATGTACCAGAATTTGCTACTTTTAAGGTACTTTTAGAAAATAATGAAAATAGTTTTGCTTCGATTAATTTGACAAAAGGAATTAGTACTATTAGAGATGAAAACAAAATTAAGACTAACACGTGAACCAAACGATTTTCTAGATACGAATACAGGAGTAATGTCTTAAGTAGGTAACGAATAAATTTTCATCGTGGATATTCGAATGGAAATGTACACAAAAGAACAAAATTATCATTTTCGGAAATTCCTTTCACTGATACGCCTAAAATTATGCCGTAATAAATATTATTTAAAAAAGACATGGAGACAAATGGAATACCACAAAAAAACGAACTATATTTTTAATCATCATCATTCGGGGATATCTCTCTTTTAAGGAATTCAACATTTTTAAAAATCCTTCAGACAGCACGATAAGTAGGAAATAAAAGTGTTTTTCAACTGTAATAAATTTCCCTTTCTTTAATTTGAGCAGCACAACAAATTTCTTTTTGCTTCTATTTCATGAAAATAAGTATTCTATTTCATTAAGATAAGTATATATTAAGATAAGTATCCTGAGTTTCAAAATCAAAAAATCCTGCAGGCAGCTGGAAGCAACAATTTAGGTCCTGATTGATAAAATCCGTAAGAAAAATCGACTTGTGCTTTTCAGTAGTATATAGTTAAATACCTTGTTCTTCAAGATTTTCGAATTTTACACTGTTACGCTTTATTATTCGTGACGTTTCGGTTTCTGCTGAAACCTTTTTCAAACTGTTTGAAACTGGTGACTCGAGCTACAGGATTGTCAATAATAAAGAAGGTTGCACATAATTAATTGAATTTACATGTAGTCATGCATTTGCATTTGTCTAAATTAAGTTCCATGCAGTTTTGACTGCACCAATTAACAATACAAACTATGTCTAGTTGTAAACTGAATACCCAAAGTTGTCAGAATAGGAATAAAACAATTTACAATCGTCAGCGTAGAGCAACATTTTTGAATATTTAATTACATCATATGTATCATTAATAAATAACAAGAACAACAGTGGTCCAATGTACCTTGAGGCACCCCAGAATGCACATGAATTAACTTAAACTTAACACTTTTGAACATAACATTCTGAACTGTGTCGATCAAATAAGACTGTAACCAACCAACCCCTACTTAAAGGAGCTTGCCATGATGAAAACGATTAAAAACCTTGCTAAAATGTGCATAAAAAACATCAGTTTGCAATTTTTCTTGCATTCTAGTTGAGACATACGAAGTGAACTGAAAAGATTGATAGTTGTGAATCTACCCTTAAGGAAACCATGCTGCTGATGACAAATCAATGACTTACAGTAAAATTCTATGGGATTTTTTACGATACATTTTAATAATTTTGGAATTCACGAAAGCTACAATTAATTTCTCTTTTATGCAAAGGAATTGAATAAGACGATTTCCACAAATCAGGAAAGACACCATCAGACAACAATTTTAAGAAGATAATTAGGTGCTTTAATTTTTTTAGTGTAAAAGACGCGACATTATCGGAACCTGGAGAAAAAGATATATTCAATCTATTTATATAAGCATTCAATATGTATGCATTTATAACAAGATTAGGAATATCAAAACTAATACAGCTTTAAGCTAGAAAGTTATTTACACGTTGTTTTTGACGAAAAAGTAAAGTGAGTCCGTGAACGGGCCAAATCGCTATACCCCTTCTACCACCCCCCATACAAAACGACTGATGAATTTAAGCTAATAATTTGAACTTTAAAAAAAAAAGTTTAAAAAGCTGAGTGCATTTAATCCCTGTAACTCAATAATGGAAATAATTTTTAATTACATAAAAATTCATAATTTCGAAACGACTTCATTGTTAGGAAATTAAGGGATAGGTCCGATTAAATTACACCGATTTGAAATGCATTTCCTACTGTTATTTGCAATAAAATTATAATAAATTTATATTGATTTATTAGCCTCATCATTTTCGATTACACAATAGAAGAAAAATCGCATTTAAAACACTAGTTTATTAGTTAAGAGGGAAGAAAATTGAAAACAGGAAGAAAATTTTGCAATTTTTTGTAGAAAATTTAACGGCGTCACATTTGTGATCGCAAAAGGAACCAACAATGTGAAATCAACAGTGAACCGGGTCATATGTCGATGGAGATATGGAGACCCAATGTGTTTATCGAGTCCGAAGAACTGGAAGAAAATCACGAACACGTGGTAAGGAAATAGTGAAAAGGGTAGTTCGGAAGGCGCAGGAAAATCCAGGTCTTTCTCAGAGGAGTTTGGCTAAAAAACAAAGTGAAACATCGAGGAGTTCTGTGAGAAGAATATTGTCAGAGGCTGACTTGAAGTCCTATCAAGCCATTAAGGTGCCCAACCACAACGGCAAGCCAAATCTAGCGGCAAGAAACCGAGTCAGAAAGCTGTACGACAATGTTCTGACCAAAAATGTTGGCTGCTTGATAATAGACGATGAAACTTTTGTGAAAGTTTATGCCAAACAGATTCCTGGATAAATATGGTTCATTTCCGATAACCGGTTGAATGTTACCGATAAATTCAAGTTCACGAATTGGGATAAATTTGGGAAGAAGTTGATGATTTGCAAGCAATCTGATGGTATGGTAAAACGAGTCGACCGTTTGTTACCTCTTCAAAATTAACATCTAAAATTCATACTGAACAATGCCTATAGAAACGGCTTTAGCCATTTGACAGCACGATGCTCTGGTAATGTTCTGCCAGATTTGGCAAGTATACGTTATTCCAAAATTACAACGGAGTGGTACAGAACCAACAACGTTCTAATTGTGCCAAGGCAGTGGGACCCTCCGAATTGCCTTGAGTTGCTACCCATTGAACAATTTTGGTCAATTGTCAAAGGAAATTTAAAGAAAGCTGGAGCCACCAGAAGCAATTACTATCACATGCACCATCACGGGAAGAACAGTGTTAGTAAAGTGGATGAAACCTCTGTGTAGATGATTTTGATGATGAATTTTGGCGTTTAGTAAAAACGCTCTAATAGATACTCCTGATACTCCCTATTATATATGTAAGACCCTACAGTTCATAAATTTTAACACTGCACTTTTAACTATAGCTTGTGTTCTTTTTTCTGACTTGCAAAAATTAAGAGTTTTGTTTAAAAACAATTATCTCTCTGAGAATTTGTTTTGGCAAATAAAAAATACCAAGATAATTTTTCTGAGCAAAACTTTGCCTTACTAAAAAATGCTTTCAATTTGAATACTGGGTCAGAGCGCCCTGTAAGGTAACAACGCAGCAGACACGATTGCCAGGCAAGGATTTGTAAACTCTAACTCTATAAGGAAGTCCGTTGTTGTATCACTAACAGTCCCGAAGACTAGATTCAAATAAATTATATTGGATTCTTTCTCGCTGGGATGGCGGCAGCTGCAAACCTGTAGAATGACCAAGTCCTTTTGGAAACAACCGAATAAAAACATAACAGTTCAGCTGTTACAACATAGTCGTTATAGCGTCCGAAATACTCTAGACCAGACCACAGGTCAATGCCTGCTTAAGGTTTTTTAATTCCTTCCTATTGTGAAATAATAATGGAGAACTTTGGTATTCGTGAAAATTTTCGACATTCACTTTTCGATAGACTTACGTGTTTTGAAGTCGTAGGAGTCTAAAAACGAGATTTTTCCTTGATGTTTGTCTGTGTGTCCTGACGATAACTCGAGTAAATCTCAACATAATTGGGTGGGAGCGGACGTATAAAATTGGGTTCCACTTCGGATTGAATTTTATTAATTTCGAACATGATGAAAAAGAAAGTTATAAACATATACCTTTATAAAATAACAAAAACTTCAATCGGATCGAAAAATGTCTATATATAACCTGAATTGGCCGCATTTTCAACCAGATAAAAAAGCGTCCCATGCGGAATTTGTAGATATTCAGAAGTAATAACATTTTGCATTACACTTTCTTCCGATATTTTCATATCTATTTCAAGTTTTGTTCAATTTTGGATTGATGACAATTCATATTTTATTTGGCATAACATTTAGTAAGGAAGTTTTGAGTGAACATAATACCAAGTGAAATATTAATAAGACACCGTGAATGCTAATTGAATCGAAAAAACGTACAAAACGATCTGTTTTGGTTTCATAGCCATGCGGAAAAAGTGATGACAAAAACAAGGAAAAAAATAATACAGTAGAAAACTATAACCTATAAAATTTAAACAACTTTTCATAATTAAGGACAAACTTATCGAAAGATGGAAACGAGCCCAGCGAGATAAAAAGAATAATAATGATGGCGAATAAGACGACATTAATTCAGGCGTCCGAAAAATAACTTAACGCCTTTGAAAGAAATGTCCTCAGAAGAATCCTCCGACCTGCGAGGGAAGACTCGATCTGGAGAATACGATACAATAGAGAATTGTATGCCATCTTCGACAATCCAGAGGTGTCAATCTTCATAAAATTCAAGAAGCTACAATGGGCTGGTCATGTAATGCGGATGGATGACGGTAGAATCGATTTGGGATATAGCGTCATCATAACTAAGTAAGTAATTCAATAATAAATTTGAAGCATTTCATAAAAATGAATGGAATCAGTTTAATTAAACCAATCAAAAAGATTGCAATTGAAATATTGAATTAATTAATTTTTCGATAACTATTACCGATGCAATTTTCAATTTCGTTTCGGAAATAATTCAATCAGTTATTACTTCGTTGGGTTCTATGTATTTACTCTAGAATTCCGAATATTAAGTGAAATGAAATAAGAGATTTTTTTCTAGTGATTCCACGAATATTGATTAATCTAATCCGTTAAAGCTTTTAGTTAGGTAAGTGTTCAGTTTGTACAATGTGGCGACTCGATAACATAATCTATCATGTATGTATAAATAAAAAAAAAAAACTGTCGATCGACTATAATATTGTAAGCTGTGCAATTGCGATGCATTTCTATAACTATTCAGGTTATTAAATTTGTCTATGCTCAGAAATGTAGGTAAGAAAGCGTGATGAAAGTTGATAAGGTTTTAAAATTATTTAGCCTAGTGGGTAACGTGTTGGTCTGGTAATGCGAAGGTCGTGAGTTCGAATCCCGGTCGACGCAATATATAATTCTAGCACATTGCCTGCTTGGATATACCTTGGTCACCTCAATCTACGAAAATTAAAAAAAATTCGTAGATAGAGGGTTGTGCGAAGGGCTAACAACTCCTCCACAATAAGTAATGAAAAGTGTTAAGGAACCTGAGTATCAGGAGGCCAAGGTCCGATTTTGGCTCTAGCGCCAAAGGAGTAGAAGAATGTTTTTGAAAAGTATCTACAATGCCAAGGTCATGAGTTCAAATCCCATCACGCTGCCTGCTTGGGTATACCTTAGTTACTTCAATCTACGAAATTGAAAAAATCGTAGATAGAGCGTTGTGCGAAGGGCTAACAATCTTTTCACAATAAATAATGAAAAATGTTAAGAAACCTGAAAGTCAGAAGGCCATGGCCCGATTTGGGCTATAGTGCCATTGCAGTAGATTATTGAAAAATGAGTTGGGATAAGTATACGGCACTGAATTTTATCACAGTAAAAGTTTTCCTGATTACTGAAAAAAAAATCATTGGCAAATAGTCTGAAATTGAAAGGAAAGATTTCCTGATTCTACATTATAACACTTTATTATTCATGACGTTTCGGTCTCTGCTGAGACCTTTATCAAACTGATCGACAATTACAGGAAACTGTTATTTCATACAGAATGGGGTTAATTGGGTGAGAGAAGGGTAATTTATGGTTAAATAAGTCAATTAATCTTACTCTTCCTACACCCAATAAGCCCCATTCTGTATAAAATAATAGTTTTCTGTAATTGTCGATCAGTTTGATAAAGGTCTCCGCAGAGACCGAAACGCGACGAATAATAAAGCGTTACAGTATAATATCCGGAAATCTTTCCTTTCAGTTCGAAATGCAATGTGAAAATATTCACCAGTCCGAAATTACTTAGCTCCGAAATGCCGCGAATGGTCAGATAGCTACTTCGTTCGCTACATCAAGCGATTTCGTTCGAAACAAAGAGGAATCGTACGAGGTAAACGTCTCGTCTCGCTTTGACCCGTTCGGCTTTTATGCCCAAGTGTGTATACAGCTTAAAGCTTGTTAGAATAATTTCCATATTTTTTTAAGTTTTTTCTTTTTTGTGATTGATTAACGCATTAAAAATTAAAAATGTAGAGAATTTTTTTTCCTACTCGTCTTAGCTTTGAAATTAAAGAATTCTTACCAACAGAAATTAAATCCAAAATTTATAACGCTTACCTGAAAAAGAAAAAGAGAATGGTGTTAATTATTAAACTAGTCGATCACAATATTTTATTATTAGAATAATAATTTAAAATATGTTAAATAAATTAAAGACCAAAAATTTATTTTAATAAGCTACTGAAAATATTTAGAAAATGTTTTATCTTAAATTCAAAAGTGAGAAAAACTGCTAGAAATATGCAAGTCACAAGGTTTATAGGTAAGACTGTTTATAAAAGATCTCACAGCTTATTCAGAAGACTTCAAGGTTAGTTATGTTTTTTCTCAAAAATTAAATTTAACATAATTCTGGAAAAACATTTCAGTACAAAGCTACAACATTATGTGGCCCGTGTTTATACTCTAGATGAAATCTGAGAGTAATAAAATTTTGTGTTTTCTTTTTTTGTAAAAAAATTAAGTCAAGTTCGTGAACGGACCAAATCGCTCCAAAATGATTATATATTTTCAAAAGTTTTCAATAATTATTTTCTTTTGAAAACGACAAGAACTTATAATTTAGAAAATAATATTTTTATCGTACATGTGATCTATTGAATAAAAATTATGCGAATCACCTCCACATCTTTCCCCAACCTGCCGCACAAAATGCACTTTTTCATGTAACTCAATAAATAAATTTTCTGAGTAACAAGGCTTAGAGAAAAAAAATTAATGATAAATTTCAAATCCGGATTTCCGACCGTCCGTCTGTGCACTCTCTAGCTTGAGAACGCGTTGGGCTAGAAAGCTCAAAATTTGTACACGTAGACGAAAAAGTAAAACATATAAATAAAAATATGAAATTTTTATCATAAATGTGATCTATGGTATAACAATTATTGGACTCACTCCACTCCTTCTACCACCTCTCTTACAAACTGCACTTTTTCATGAAAATATTTAAACCGACTTTCTCAGTACATGTAACATTTATCGAACTCAAATTTCATGTTTAGTGCAAAACTAGCATTATTATTAAGATCGAAAAAATTAACTGATCAGCTTCACTCCTTCTATACCCTCCCATACAAAGTGACACAATTTCACAAATTTACAAAAAAAGCGATTTTCTTGAAAAGTATTAATGTTACTGATCTAAAATTTGAGAAATATCATTGGCATAATATCCGTGTTTATTTCGAAAAAAAAAAACACTGAAAACCCTCCACTCATTGTACCACCTCCCATAGAAACTGCACAATTTCACTAAATCTAATGCCTACCAGTGCCTATTTCATTTTTGAAGATCAAACTTTGCAAGCTACTGTAGCACGATGTTAAAGAAAGTAGTTCAACGGTGTCACTCCTTCTACTGGTCCCCATATAAAATTTTTTCATATCACAAAAATTTCTATTTGATCTTAGAGTATTACATGATTGCGCTTTACGCACAATCGTAGTGCTGTTAGGCTTTTTACTTTTTTGGAACGAATTTATAAACGGAAGGCTCAATTAGCTAAAAATTTTAATCTTAAATATTATTGTAATGGTAATAGAAAAACTTGAGAGCAACAATTTCAGGTCGAATTACTGCGAAATAATTAACGAAGAATTTGCTACCATATTTATGCTCAAGATAAAATCTGAGAGTATTTTAAGTTTGTTCTAAAGTTTGTAACGCTAAGAAATGAGTCTCGGAGAAAAAAATACAATATATAAGACAGAAGTATGTTTCAACGCTTAAAAACTTCAAAGTCGGATGTCCTTTCGTCCGTCTGTTCGCTCCCTAGCTTAAAAACACGATAAGCTGGAAATTTTAAATTTTATACACGTGGTTTTTGACAAAAAAAGGTAGGTGAAGCTCGTGAATGGGCCAACTCGCTCCACTCATTCTACCTCCTCCCATACAAAATGGCACAATTTCGAATTGTGGTAAAAGTAATTTTTCGAAAAATATAAAAGCTATTAATCTGAAGGTTGAAATAAATTTTTTTTTTCTTAAGTTCAATCTATAATAAAAACATTTTTCAAATCCTTCCACTCCTTCCACCACCTCCCATACAAACTGCACTTTTCCTGAAATACTATAAACTAATTTTGTTTTTACAGAATGACCTGTGTTATAGGCAATTTCGGCCTTTATGTGCAATGCGCAAACACAATCATAGAGGGAAGGAATGGGATTGGGAAGGTTGAGGAAGATCGACGCGAACGACTGTAACGAGTGGGGAGAAGCTGGTATATTTTTTCAGTTGTTCTGGCTTCTACTGATAAATATTTGCAGATGTTATGGCGGAGTGAATAATAGAAAGCGAACCGAAACCATCTACTGAGTATAATGACCTTCTTGAAGTGTACGAAATATTTATTTCGAATTATTAGTAAGACCGAAAAAAAAATTAAATGATTAGTCGCACTCCTTCTACCCTCTCCAGTACAATCTGAGACAATTTCACAACTGTACAAATAGTAGATTCTATTGAAAAGTATGAATGCTAATTATCTG
This sequence comes from Chorisops tibialis, assembly GCA_963669355.1. Lineage (NCBI taxonomy): Eukaryota > Metazoa > Arthropoda > Insecta > Diptera > Stratiomyidae > Chorisops > Chorisops tibialis. The sequence continues at coordinate 22,658,478 of OY770264.1, forward strand.
CAATTTAATACATGTCAATTGAATAATATTTATAGCTATTTCTGAAAAAGTCATTAAGAACTCCCTACTTTTTCTACCACCTCCCATACAAACTGCATAATTTCATTAAATCAAAGACTCTAATTTTCTCTATCAAATTTTTGAAGCTTAAATTTTGTATAAGACATTTTAATAGCAACTTTACCATGATGTGAAGAAAATTATTTTAATGCCATCACCCCTTCTAACATTTCCTGTACAAAATTTTCTTGAAATCAAAAAAATTTTACGTTTCATCTAGAGTATCGCATGAATTGGGTTGATGCCCAATTGTAGTTCTGGTATGTTTTTTTAGTCAACTGTACTTAATTTTATTTCGTGTAAGAAATTAAAAAAAAAATGCGTTGTCCTTTAGTGCTATTCCGTTATAAAACTTTAACTATTGATTTAATAATTTAAAAATTATTTAATCTTTTAACAATTTTTTTAATTATAGTTTTTATTAACATTCACTTTAATCAATTATTTAAGTTATTATTTACACTAATTTATTCACAATTATTCATTTCTTATATTAAACAACAATTGTTTTAAATCAACTATTTATTTTTATAAAATAATATTTTTGAATGCATTCTCATTCAGCAACTTTTTCCAACTGATTTTTTATTTTAATTAAATTTTTTCAGAGTCGGGATTCAAAATCGCCTACTACTGTAAGTAGAATTACAGTAGCTGATTTAAAATCCTGCTCATTATGAAAGTCTGTATAAAATGAGGCTAGCACACCACAGTCCTTATTTCTGTATTAGTTCATATTTTTGTGTTGTTGTAACTTTCAATCAAATTAACTTCTCCATAGCGAAATAATTCCAAGTCCTTAAACGAAGAAGTTTTACGCTCCCTCAAAGATTCAACATTAGTTTTACTGCACTTGACATAATAGATTTATTTGATGCTATTCGTCCATTTTAAGGATCTCTATCGCTGTTATTAATTGAACTAAAATTGATCCAAATAATCCTCAAGGAATAAGTGATAGAAATAAATCTTTAAAAACGGAAGCGCAGTTACAGAGGTTCTTCAACGAAAATTCAATAACAACAACAATTTTTTTTCCAAACGCTTATATGAACAAACTTAATGCTTATATTTATGTTCCAATTGAATCGATTTCGCTTACACCTTATCTTGAAAATTAGGAACTTTCAAAAATTTCGAGAGCTCTCTCTTTCCCTTTCGTACTAAATATGCAGTAAATGATGACAGCAATGGACACCAATGGAGACAGGGAGCACAAGAAAATTAAGACTAAGCCGCTATGAAAAATTAATGGCTCAGTTAGCATCGTCATATCCGATCCTCATTTTTCAATATAATTTCTTGAAGAATGCAGTTTCTGCCTCATCTGATGAGCCGCCACTGCATCAAAAACGAACACTTGAAAAAACTCAATAGAAAAGGATGAAAGTGGTTGCAGAAGATCGGTCGCATCGCCAGATAGATCCCGATTATTTTTAGGAATGATGGGCAACTGAAAGGAGAGCTGATATATCTTAATTCACCGAACAGTAGACACATTTTTATTTCATTCCTAGGTGAATATGGCTCAGATATAGTACAAGAATATTAGAATGATAAGCTTCAATTTTGTGAAATCTATATGATGCAAACTAACAGAAGGGACCTTATCTTGCCAAGGTAAGCTTTTCAGTATATGTCAAATCTTAAGTTTAGGCCAAAAGTTCATCTTTTGTGTTTTTTTTTTGCACCAAATGTTATCTACATATCTGAAGATCTGCTGCAAAGCGGTTTAGTTTGATATTTTAACCATAAAAATGCATTTATCCGAAGCTTTAAAGTAGCAATGCGACCAAAATGAACTTATGGAAAGAAGCTTTTTGTTGATAACTAGAAAGAAGTTGTGATTTGGTGATTGATTTCACAATACATTTTTAATTAAAAGGAAAGATTTCCGGATTTGACACTGTTTGGCTTATTATGCGCGACGTTTCGGTATCTTTTGAGACCTTTATCAAAGTGCTCGTTTCAGTTTGATAAAGGTTTCAGCAGAGATCGAAACATCACGCATAATAACGCAAGCAGTGTAAAATCCGAAAGTCCCTCCTTTTAATGGAAAGGAGTTATTTCACAAAGCCCAAAAACGATTCAAGGTTTTGTAGTTTTCAAAAATATCTTTTTCTTTTTTTTTCATGTGTGTGTGTGTGTGTGTGTGTGTGTGTTTGTACAACTTACAAACTTGATAAAACATTTTTTCAATAGTATTAGTTTTTTCTTCTTGTAATAATAATTTTTAATTTACCGCTTGAAAAAAGAGGAAGTTTGGAAAGAAAGAGGAGGTGATACCAAGGATATCAAGGGAGGTGTGAAAATTTTATGAGCGGGTTCAAAAATTCATTGCAAGAAAGCCTATTACAAACCAATGTGTTTGAGTGAAGTTATATTTACAAAAGCTACTTTTAGAAAAAATATAGGATGATAGATATTTGCAACTGTGGTTTGGGTATGAATTTGGTAGAGCGGGAGCAATATTCCATGGGCGGGGCCAAAAATATACAGTAACTATGTCTAAAACAAAAGCAGGAAATTTGAGTGAAATTTTTAGTACTTTAACAAACAAAACATTGGGAAATGGTTCCCCTTCGTGTATAGAAGATGTAGTATAGACATGAGAAGCGAGCTTAAAATTTCTAGGCTAAACCGTAAAGTGCACATGGGCATGTAATTAAGCATTCATAATGTCTTCAAACTTTCAAAATTATAGTCAAATTATCTCGATTATATCAAAACTACCATTTTGTACATCAAAATTCAAAACGCAACAACTCTGATCATTTTTGATATTTTTGCACGATTCTTGCAACGTTCTCTTCAGAATTTTGTCCAATGATATCAAAAATATAATTTTGACCTCTGGCAAGATAAGGTCGCTTTTGTTAGCTTGCGTCCCTTATTGTAATAATAATTATAGGGCTACTGTACTTTGAGAAACAGAAAGATATTTTGCTATATTTATATTTAATCTAAATTAATTTTAGAATTCCAACTTCTTCCAATTTTAGCTATCAAATCTGCTGGACGAATTTTATCGGATTTTCACGTTGCATTTATCTTTTTGAAATGTTTATGGAACTAATAAAATTTTTTTTTTTGATTTTTGTAATTCTGATTATTTGGCCTTAGAAGTAAGACTTTTAGATACAGTGCGTAAATTAAATCGAAAGAAAAACCAAGAACTTACCCGAATAGATCACTTTCGCTTCCGGGAAAGCTGATTCTAGGCGACAAGGGTGATCGGCCGTGACGTTTTAAAATATCATGAAGTCCGGGTGGAGCATGAACCGGACTTAAAATCGTTAATTTGCGATTCGGCGGTGCCAATAGTCCGCCCGATAGCGTCAATTGCGTTCGAATTCCTGAACTTGTGGTTTTAGCTTCGATCGTTTCGGCCGATTTTGAGATCAGGATCGATGATTGATGGAAGCCTGTCTTAAGTGTGCCGCTTATTTGCTCCGAAATTGTTTCAGGCTCTTCGATTTGGGTCGATGCACTGCGTATGCATTTATCGGGACGATTTGCACCGGCAACCGTTTCCGAGTGCGCCGATGTCGAGCGGACGAATTGGCGAACGTGTTTTTGATGGGCGGTCAAAAAAGTTCCGCTCGCCGAATGACCACCTTCCGGATGTTGAAGGAAACTTTGAAATTTCGACTTGCTTGAAGTTTTTTGAATTGTACGTTCGGTTACGATCGACGTACTTGATTGGGCTTTCAGTTGATGTGATATGGCCTGGCCCGTATGCTCGACAATCGTTGCCGACGAACTCGATTGTAGGCTCTGCGATCGCGTACTCTGTGATATGCATTTGGTGGTGACCTTTTCGATGGTGCTGGAGCCGCCGTCTTCATCGCGCAGTTCGTCCGCGTCGACTTCGCTCGGCGTTGTTACGATATATTGGGGTGTTGGTGTTTCCTCCAGGGACATGGTTTCGGTTTTTTTTTTGCTTAAGTTATCTCAGGTGAATAAAATTCCTAGCAAAAGCTAAATTAGCACATTTGATACATTTGAGCTTATTTTTTTTTTTTGGTTGGTATACTTTGGCTTGTTCCGATACTTTTCTTATTTAGGTTCTTAGCTGTATGCAAAATCCTGCGAAAAATAGTTTATTGTTAGCGATAAATTTGTTTTTCATATGGGAAAAGATTGACGCTATTCCGGGGACAAAATACGATTTTGATTTAATCAGTAAGTTTGCATTTCTCTGTTACTGCTGTTGTTTTGTGTATGTTAGTATGGAGCCAAAGTTTAATTAAATGCCATGTCAAAGTGATTTGTGGTTGTTTACATGAAATTACATGAAATTACATGTTGTATGTCCTGTACAATACACACATGATGTGTGTCCCACTTATAATACTAAAATTAATCGGCCAGTAGATTGCATTGCAGACACATGAAATCGATCAAACTTTCTATAGGGGATAGATTCATATTGTAAGCATTTTAATATGCATCTATTGCTGAAATGTCCTTTAATCTTTTTCCTTCTGACGGAAATACGAACAAAAATCTGGCAGATCCATTAGCATGTTGTTAATTTCCTTCTCGCCTTAGAGGAAGATTTTAGTCGACACCGTTGTTCGTAATGGGCTAAAAATGGAAATACCTGTATTTTTCTCTCAATTTGTTCACCTTTAGCAGCCACCCACTACAAATATGTATAATCTCGGATTCGCCTTCCATTATATTATTTCCACGAACAACGTGGACCCATGTTATTTAGATGTACTTTTATTTAAAGCATAATCCTAGAGGCTGCTTTTAATAATGGCGTGCTGAAAATTCTTGGATTACCCTATTAATTACGAGTAAATGCTTGCCATTTCAATTTGTTTTTTAAGGCTGTACAATTAAGCGAATACTTTAAATCGATCAATTTGCACCTAATGAAGAGAGTTTTAAAATCGAATCAGTTTAAAGTTCAATTTGACGATAACTCTCATATTTATGTAAATCATTTTGATTATTTATTGGTTTGAGAATTTTTTAAAAAAATTCTAAATATGAACAAGTTAAAGGATAAAGTTTGAGGAAGGTCTTAGCGGAGACCGAAACTTCACAAATAATAAAGCGTACCAGTGTGAAATCCGGAAATCTTTCCTTTCAAGTTAAAGGAATAATACAAATTTATACTTTGTAAAAAAGCAGAGCACTTAGCATTAAATAAAATCTGTCAAAGAGTTTAAACCATTGTTATATGCCTAATAATCAGCATCGCCACTCTAAAAGCGAAGACCCAAACAAATATTTTAAATGCAAACCAACATATAGAGCTGCTACCACTAGCATGATAACGTTCAGAGGAAACAATAAATTTGTAAGATAATTTCAACATTCAAAATATATGAGCAGTTGTATTAAAATATTGACTTATTATTATGCGGATATTTTCTTTTGGAAATATTTAAAATATACGAATGTATAAATTTACATCGAACCATTTCAGCGTGGTGAAAGCATTATTTCGAAAATCTTGAACTCAATTCTTTTGGAGGCCAAGTACGCTGATCTTTTTTATTATATGCTTAGATTTAACAAGGATGGAAGAAAGTCGATACGAGTACGATAGGCATCATTCCTGAAGCGAAAAAACTTCTTCCTTTTTATTGGCTCCGTAGCCCAGCTATGGCCTCCCGACTTTCAGGCTCTTTAACATTTTTATTTGTTATTATGAAAGGCTTGTTAGCCCTTAGCACAACCCACAATGGCCAAGATATATCCAAGCAAGTAGTGTGCTGAAATTATACGACAACCGGGGTTGGAACTTTCAACCTTCGCACTGTAGACTAACACGTTACTCATTAGAGTACACCCTAGCTAGCGAAGAAACTCTGACATTTAAAATAAGGGACGATGTACATTTCATGGATATATTAAATCTAGATTTGCGTTTTCCAGATATGATGAACAGTGTCTGATCAAATAATAGAACCCCATACTTATTTCTCTCTGAAAAAGACATTTCACAAACGGGTACCCAAACAAATCCATGCAGAGTATACATATCGCTGTAAATACATTAACTTGGAACACATGATCCGTATTGTTTACAATTTTACCCTCGAAGCATAGAAATGTCCAAAATGAAAAAGGAAATTGTTAAACTCGTAAGGATATCATAATTTAACATCCTGTAGGTACTCATCGAAATGGACGGAAATTCCATTCTAGGAAAAGAACAAATTTTTTTTCTTCAGTGTTTTCGAATTTTCCATGTGTGGAAAGAAGGATAGCATGATGATGATGATCATGATGTTGTTTTGTTGTAAACAAATATGATTCAGCCAGCTGGAAAAATAATTTCGACTTGAAATCAAAAATGTCTGTTTCAAGAATGAAGCTTTCGTAACATAGATTTTCTGTAAGTTTGGTTGCGTGTTTCTATTTGGTGTATGTGAGCGTTTTTTTCCGGTACTAATTTCATGAATTTCCTGTTTGTTCATTCATATTCGACAATAAATGGCCCAAGGAGATGAGATTTTATTGAAGGATGAGAATGGTACAAAACAAAGGAGCGATCTCTTGAATTTCCGATGAATCATTTCCAGATCCCAGATATGGTAGAAGACAGCAAATTAGAAACATATCTTATTAATGTATTTTTCCTGTTTTTCTTTGTATTCATTTTTTTTCGTAAACTCATTCTAACGACTACATTCTGTCTAGGAGTTTTTGAAAGAATGACACGCGACTCTATTTATCATTTTCTTCATGTGAAGGATTCCTCCTTCGTTTTACGTAACATTTCACGAATTTATTAGCTGTGATTGAATGAATGCTAATGCTTGACGGTTGTTTATTTTCGTTAGCTGTCAGCCATATTATCCGGCTATTATTTCGTTGTTAATTTTTAAATTGGATAAAAGTCATTATAAAAAGTTTGAAATGAGAGAAGATTTTGAATAATGTTCTTAAAATTGATGTAGAAAATTGTTTCTTTGAATTGAAAAGTTTAATTGAAGTTATGTATGGAAATTCTTTTTAACAAAAGAACATTTCTGGAAGTAGTGTAATACACTGCGGAGCATAAGTATAAACCCAGTCAAAATATTCTCATTTTCGAAATTTAGAGAGAGTTTGGAGAGAAAGAGTAGCAATCAAAAACAATTAACAACAACTGCTCGCTGTAATAACTAGAGTCTGGCCTAGTGGGTAGCGTGTTGCTCTACAATGCCTAGGTCGTGATTTGAACAAATCCCAGTCGATGCATAATTCCAGCACACAACCTGCTTGGATACACCTTGGTCACCTCAATTTATGAAAATGAAGAATCCGAAGATAGAAGGTTGTGCGAAGGGCTAACAACCCTTTCACAATAAGTAATGAAAAATGTTAAGGAACCTGAATATCAGGAGGCCAAGTCCCGGTTTGGGCTTTTTTGCCATTATAGATAGAGATAGATAGATCTCTGTGATTACCATTAGCAAAAATTTGCTTAAATTTATCCGGAGCATAACTATAAACGCAGTAAGTAGATTGTCATTAGTTAGTGCTATCAACTGTTGATAACAAGTGAAATTTATTCAAAAATTATTAAGATCGTTGTTTATTATTAGGGGTTGGAATTAATTCGTAGCGTTTTTTTGCAAAGTTTGATGGTTTATTCTAAAAATATTATTAGAGTGGTATTATTGAAAGTATTGTCCATCGTTTTCTACTACCTTTTCCATCTTTCTGGCAAAGCACGAGTACCATGTCGAAAGAATTCTTCGTCTTTAGATTCGATGAATGAATCGATCCAAATCTTGGTACTTTCGTAGTTGTCGAAGAGCTGCTCTTTTAAATAAGCTTTCACCACTTTTGCACCATTGGGTCTGGCATTGTCGTGGAGCAAAATCACCTTGTCATGTCGATCTTTAAATTGGGGGCGCTTTTCTTTTCATGCTTTGCTCAAACGCATCAGTTGACGTCTGTAGAGGTCCCCAGTGATGGTTTCACTCGGTTGAAGCAGCTCATAATAGATTACGCCCAGCTGGTCCCACCATATGCACAGCATGATCTTCTTTCCATGACTATTCTGCTTTGGCGATGATGTTGATGCATGACCGGACAAACCCTACAATTTTTTGCTCTTAGGATTGTCGTAACTCACCCAATTTCCGTCGCCAGTGACAATTCAATACAAAAATCCTTTCCTTGCTTGCCGTTGAAGCAGTTGCTCACAGATGACTCAACGCCGTTCGATGTCCCTCGGCTTGAACTCATATGGGACCCTCGTTCCTTGATTTTGTATCATTCCAAGGGTTTTGAGGCGTTTTCCAACCATCGATGAGTCAACTCCAAGCGATTCTGACAACTGTGCAAGCGGTTGACACGGGTCTTCATCGAGCATTGTCACCAATTCTTCATCTTCACACTTTTTCGGCTGTCCGGGACGCTCCTTGTCTTTCAAGCCAAAATTTCCATTTTTGAACCGAGCGAACCACTTTCTGCATATTTGCTCAGCTAGAGAATATTCACCATAAACCGCGGCACTTTTGTTCATGTGGAAGTAATGAAGCAACACTCCCCGCAAAAACAGATTTTCGGGCACTTACGTTGACATGTTTGATGATGTACAACAAAATGTTATAAACTCGATAAAGAAATGTCGTTCAGTGGACTAGATGCGCCATGACAGTAGCTTTATGGAGAATATTTGCTTTTGTATATCTGACTACGGATACTTGAGTAACGCCACCTTTTGTAAAACGCTATGAATTAATTCCAACCCCTTACTAAAATGTCGCGCGGAGCAGTGCTTACAAATTTGAAAATAGGCGAAATTCTTACATTTTTTTAAGAAGGCTTGAGCAAGCGTGCAATTGCTAAAAACATCAATTGGCCTGAAAGGTGCTACAAAATCTTGAAAATTATTGAAAACATAACAGAGTGGTGGAGAAGTTAGGTGAAGCTTATATTTTTTTTCAAAACTGATTGCAATTATATTAAAATGAATTCTTGCAAAAAGTTATCCTTTCACATTCGCTAGTTTCAATGAAAACCGAAAAAATTATATTTTTCGAAATTGTGCATTTGTATGGGAGGGGGGGTAGAAGGAGTGAAGGGGTCAGATCAATATTTTGTGATGGTAATGACATATATATAATCATACGTTGGTCCCAATTTCAAATCGATAGCTTAAATAGTTTCGAAGAAAAATTAATTTCTAAAAATTTCGAAATTTCATAAAATTTGTGGAAGGATTCAAGAGATATTTATGTGTACATGGACTAAATCCTACCCAGAATTCAATTTCAGCATTATTAGATCATAATGCTATGTAAAATCGCGATTTTTTTTATGATTTTTGTAATAGCTCATAAGAATCTTAGTGTTGAAACAATAGACTAGTTTCCATTTTAAATATTTGAAAATCGTTTCTCATTTCGAAAATGTCTGAATTTTCAAAACACATCTAATATTATTAAAACCTGCTTCTACATACCACAAATCCGAACAATGCGATAAATTCCATTGCAAAATTAATCAATAACAAAAATAAACCATACAAAATATAGCAAATATATTTCGTCTGGATACTATAACTATGTTAGTAACAAAATTTTGTCACTAAAATAAATCCTTTCAGAGCTGGCCCAAAATATAATTCCATTATCTATCATCGCTGTAAATGCTCCTCTTCGGTTTAGTTGAATTTGAGAATAAATTTTTGACCATATCACCATTTATGGGACGTGATTTGGGATGTAAATTGAGTCCGGAATATTGTGAAGCTATTTCAAGTATAGGTTAGAGTTGCCCAGAATTGGAAACTGTGTCTTCTACACGATTTCGTATACATTTTATATATGACCGTAGTGCGTTCATTTCAAAAGAGATATTGCTAAGTATAGAGGCGTTGCGAATCGAAATGCCAGCTTTTGGGTTAGTTCAGGGTATGAGATTACTCTGGGGTGTTGTTTTTCGTTATATTTATTGTTACGTGCATTATGGTATATTTCCAATATAGATATATGTGGCTCTAATATATTGCAATTCAATGTGATCTATTGTTTTGTTGCACCATAAGCAGAAATGGTTCCAGTCAATAATCGAAGTATGAAAAAAGAGATACAAATTTAGTTATTATATAAGATCCAGTAGTATACTATAGAGGTCTACTGTCGGTTTGCAAACTGTTTCAAAAAAATGAAGCTAAATAAATTTTTATTTATTTTCTTTCTTATTTATAATTGTTGTAAAGTAGTTTGTTTTCTAACAAAGAAGTCTTACAACGTAAAAATAAAATTCAACCTCAAATCATAATCTGGTACGGAAAGTAAAATAAGGGAAACAATGAACCCGTAGAATTCCTTTGAGACTATCGAAACAAGCGTATACGAATGAACTGTATGTATTTGTGAAGCGATTCTTTGAAATCTCAAATTTCTTCAGAAAGATACCTTAAAACTCCTTCAGACTACGTATAGAGATATTTTTGTCGAGTGAGGGATTCATTTTTGTAAGTAACGTATTTCATTAATGAAAGTGATCTAAGGGATAATGCTAAGATTACATCAGTGTGTCTGATAATGAGGCAGAAAAAAATCGAAGCACAAACGAAGTGTTACAGGAAGAATCCTTGCAAATGGTGAGTATCGATTTTTTTTTTATTTCAGGGAGTATTTTTTTTCTTGTAATTAATCTCATGCAAATGATAAGGCTTCCCGAAAGGAAACATTTCTTATGAAATTTAGTGAATGAAAATTGATTTTTTTATGGAAAGAAAGAAAAGTAGTTTTAGCTACTTAATCAACGTCATATGAAATTAAATTAATTACATCGGAGATAACGCATAAAAATTTGCTCTACGCAAACATAACATAATATGCAATTGGGCTGATTTGTAATTATGGTGATGGATGATTTACAGGTCATTTGTTTTATCTATTGTAGATATAATGGCAAAGGACAACGATTAATGGTTTGGTGAATGTTTCCATAGTGCGTTTCGAATTGAAAGGAAACATTTCCGTATTCTACACTGTTACGCTTTATTATTCGCAAAGTTTCGGTCTCCGCTGAGAACTTTATCAAACTGTTCGGTAATTACGGAAGACTATGATCACTGGATCATGGGCTTATCACCCGTGATCTTAAAACCTAACTGATACGAGAAACGTATACAGCGCCTCGGATCCGGACGGATTTTATGATAACGAATTTTGGTATTCGAAAACGGACTATGATTGGCTTCTGGAACGTTCGAACATTGAATGATAGGGGAAGGGATGGGGTCAGTCGGGCCTTGCACCGTCAATCAGTGATGGACCGTGAAGTGAAGCACTATAACATCCAAATCTTGAGCTTGAGCGAGGTCAGGTGGACAGGATCATGAGAAGAACGAACCCCGAGTGGAAACACCATTCTTTACGTTGGTCCTGAGAATGAAGCCAAAAATGGCGTGGCGGTCGTTCTTACACCGAGAGCGAGAAACAGTTTCATCAGCTGGAAACCAATCTCGGATAGGATTATCGTCGTCAGGCTCACAACAGGAACGTCAAAATTCTGCAGTGGTATGCACCAAATAATAACGCAACACCTGGTGACAAAGAGGAGTTTTATAGCCAACTGAGTTTTACCTTCGATCGTGTTCCAAAAGGTGATATTATTATCATCTCAGGAGATATGAATGCCCAGGTTGACTCTGACAACACTCGATTAGAACACGTCAAGGGGAATCATTGTGATCCTTGGGTCAACGCTTCACCTTCTTGGATTAAGAGATCCGAAAACGGCGAATTATTTGTGGAGTTTTGTAGTACTCGACAAATAGTAATCAGCGGGACCATTTTTCCACACAAGAGCCACCATAAAACATATTGGTTTTCCCATGACGGTTTTACTCAGAACCAGATCAACCATTTGGCTATTAATCGCCGCCAATGGAGAAGATGTCTCCTCGATGTGCGACCGAAGCATGGAGCTGACATCGAGAGTGATCACCACTTGATGGTTGCCTGCTTAAGATTGTGCACAGCAGCTGTCCGACGACCACAAATTCTTCAAATGAACTGCAAGCTTGATGTGGATAAACTCAGATACCTCAACAAAAAGCGCGAGTACACCACCATTCTATGCGAAATGTCATCCACATTGGCCGAATATGAAATGCGCACACTGGACGCCAATTGGGAGGCAACCAGAAACACTTTTCTAACTAGTGCTGAAGAATCTGTGGGATATGTGCAAAGCGGTGAAAAACCCGGGATGTCGCAAGACACATGGCACAAGTTTGACGATCGGAAAAAAGCAAAATTGGCAATCATCTCTCAACACGATGTCAACCAAAGAACACCCGATTTGAGACAAAACTACCTCGATGGTCATAAACAGTTTAAAAAGGCTGTTAGATGTGACAGAATAAAGGCCATTGAAGAACTGGCCAATAAGGTAGAATTTGCTACCACCTTGGGGATATGGGTTCACTATTTAAAATTATGAAACAGTTGACGGTCAGGAATTTCACCGCCAAGAGAGGTAAGAGATATCAACGTAGCTCGCCTGAATATGAGTGAACACCAGTTGCGGTGAAGGGATACTTCTCTAATATTTTAAACATCTTGTCAGAGGAAGATATTCTAGAAACAGAACAACTACCAAACATGCAACCGCAACAATCCTCTATTAGGAACGATCCCCCAGATAAGTAAGAAAAAGTTTCCGCCATTCGGTCAATGGCGTGAAGGAAGCCTCAGGTGTAGATGGACTACCAACCGAACTCCTCAAAGCGGACTCGGTAAAAAAAACAGCCGATATACTCCTCCCACTCTTCACTGAGGAGTGGAATGAAGGAAGATATCCGACAGAATAGACGGAGGGCATCATTGTGAAAATTCCGAAGAAGGGCGACTTTCGGGACTGTGGCAATTGGCGTAGTATATGTCTACTTACTGCCGTATTGAAAATCATGGCTAAGGCAATTCTCAATAGGATTAGTGATGTCGTGGAGAGCACTCTCGAAGTTTATCAGGCTGGATTCCGTAAAGGGTCGCCTTGTACCGACCACACCAATACCCTACGGATAATATTGGAGCAGTCAGCCGAAATGGGCTGGCCACTACATCTCATGTTTTTGAACTTCGAGAATGCTTTCGACAGCGTTAAGCAAGTTTACATATGGAATGCTTTGCGGAGGAGATGTACTCCAGATAAGGTCATAGCAATTATTAAAGAATCTTACGGAGATGCAAGGTGTTGTGTCTTGCATAGAGGAGAGCTGTCCAAGAGCTTTCCTGTGCAAGAGGGTGTCAGACAAGGCTGCCCTGTTTCTGGTGGTAATTAATGACATCTTGAAAGCTGCACTGGAAGTTGGGGATGGTAAAGTTCTTCAATGGAAACCATTTAACATCTTAAGTCACCGTTATTATGCTGATGACGTGTGTTTGCTGGCACATAACCGTTCGGACTTAGAGTCAAATGTTCGCTTTTGAACCCTTTCTAAATGCAAAGAGGCGAGACTGAAAACAAATGTGCCTAAGACCAAGTGCATGCACATGGGTTCGAACACAAGCACACCGATTGTTCTTAATAGACAAGATGGGGAAGAGGTGCAAAATTTTTGTTATCTCGGAAGCATTGTCAGCATGGATGGTGGAGCCGAAAAGGATATTGAGGCTCGTCTAAGTAAATCTCGTCAGGCCTTCAGTATTCTTTCCCCTTTCTGGAGGTTAAGACAAATCACCCTTCGCACGAAGCTGCGAGTTTTTGACGCATGCGTCAAATCCGTGTTGTTAAATGGTTGTATTACATGGAAAGTGACAGTTCGACTTACCAAGAAACTGCAAACTTTCGTGAACCAATGCCTCCGACGCATTTTAGGAATATTCTGGCCAGAAGTTATCTCCAATGACGAACTTTGGAGACAGACTAAAATAAGCATTGACATTCAAAGGCGGAAGTGGCATCGCCAAACAGGCGCTGGATTGTAATCCTCTAGAAAGATGTCGGGCTGATTGACCATGTAGCAAATGGAAGCGAGCAGTTGAGCAGGAGGCCAAAGGAGCAAACAAGTCCTGCAACAGCTCAAGGCCGATGCTCAGGATCGCGTCTTGTGAAAGACAGTTGTATGTGTCCTATGCCCCTATAGGGGGTCTTATCAAGAATTTGATTGATTGATTATTTTATACAGAGTGGGGTTAATAGGGTGTGGGAAGAGTAATCTAGAGTTAAATTAGTTATTTGACCTTACTCTTCCTACAACCAATAAACCCCATTCTGTATAAAATAATAGTCTTCTGTAATTGTCGATCAGTTTGATAAGGATCTTCGCAGAGACCGAAACATCACGAATAATAAAGCGTAACAGTGTAGAATCCGGAAATCTCTCCTTTCAACAAGGATGCAATTATTTTGATGGATTTTTTTCTTTCATATACAATTACCTAATCCAAATAAAATTTCTAAATATTTGATTTCGTACGGGATTGTATAAAAGATTTTAACCCTTTGGACGCAACCTTTTGCAGTACTAATAAAGTCACTGTGTGAGAAATTAGAAGTAGTTGAAAGTTGAAGACTTAGCGTCTAAAACCCCTAAATTAAACAACGAGAAAAGATAATATTGAAATTTTTTCACTAAAATTAATTTATATACACAGCCAAATAGATTTGCCCTCGTCAAAAATAATAAGAAGTTATCATTATTTATTATACCGAAAACTCTAACGACATATTCCAGAGCAAAATTACGAACCGTGAATCAAAATTTAGGGAAACTATGGACAATGCCTACGGAACGCACATTATTAAGTTATCAGTTTCATTTCTAAGGCATTAATAATTAATAAATAAATGGTTTATCCATCGTCATCTTAAATTCGTCGAAACCTAACCTAAGCGATCGTAAATTATTTAAACAATATCAAGCTCAATTATATGCTACATTCACCAATGTTTTCATCTCAAAACCAAGGCAACCAGATAGAATATAAGAGCAATTTTCAAAATATTGCCTGTTTAAAGACTATGTAAGTATTTGATGACCTCTCACGTTTCTGGATGCTTAGCATAAAATGATTGAAAGCATCTTATTGGATGCTAAATTGATTGTAATTCATCATTCAGTTGACAGCGAATTTTGGAAATAGTTTATTGGTATACCCTTTTGCCATTCGACCCTTTTTGATTCGGTCTTAAATCAAATGCGTAACATTTTGTATTGATTATAAAACAGATTTATGGCCATGGGAAATTGATCGGATAAGAAATATGGCAATATAAATATGCTATTTCATTTCGTGAATCCTTTGAAACCTTAGCGCTTCAATTACATTCGTAAAAAGGAAGGAATTTCATTTGTAGCCTTTTCCTTTTTAATTTCATCTCCAGCCTTTAATCTGATCCATTCCACACCGTCAATTGTGCATTACAAGGATAGTGCACTATTTAAGAACATTGTCCCAAATTTTAGTCTAAAATTTTACAGAAAACTGCTCAACATACAAAGGAAAATTGAAATAAAATGCATTGAAAGAGTGCAGATATCGTGACCGCTTGCTCAAAATATGCAGGTGGTCCCCATACAAGAAAATGTCTATACAAAGCAATTCATCGGAACCGATTAAAATACAAATTAATTTGTTGCCGATGCCCGATTGGGATTGTAGCTATTGAAATAGGAAATGGGATTGGAGGTGGCTGGTACAGAATTTAATTTCGTCAATTTGGAATCGCTACGATTTGGTGACTGTTTTTAAAATTGAAAAAGGATTGGAATTCTGTTCGAGTATGATCAAGAACGTTGACTTAAGATCGTTGAAAAGCCCAATAATTCCTTTTGGTCATTTGTGAAATCGGTCAAAAACAATTTTGTATCATCCTGCGTACCTATTCTTCGTGATAGTGTTTGGGGACCCAGAGAAGAAATCCAACCTTCTAGCAGCGAGTTTTGCCAGGAACATTTACAGACAAATCAGAAGTTTGATAGGGTTTGGCATAAATATCTACTAGCAAAGCTGAAAGCCTTCGGCTTTAACTCGTCTCTCCTTAAATGGATGAGGGCTTTCCCTCTCAGCGCACCATAAGAGTTGTTCAAGATGGAGCTACTTCTGCCGCCGTTTCCTATTGATTTTGGCGTCCCTCAAGGCTCAGTCTTATCACCCAACCTCTTTTTAGTCTTTCTAAACGACCATCAGTAGATAACTCTCAATCCTAAGCAAAGTTTCGCTGATGGCAGCAAACTTAACAACTTCTTCCAGTTTGACACTCCTGCGGAGGAAGGTCAGACTTCAGAGTCCTCATGTCGTAATGAGTCATAGGTTCATTAAACTTTGACCTTAATTTAATCCTACAATGGAGCAGGAAAAACAGCAGAGTTTAATACCTCGAAAACTCAGTCCTGTCATCTATCTTTAAAACATCATGTTCCGGCGTCGATCGCTATTACGAGGACGAGGTGAAAAGTTCTCGGCATAAGTTTTTTATTTAAAAAAAAAAATGTATTTTGCAATGAATTTTTTTTTAATTGTATACACTTTCTCCGAATTTTTTCCAATAATTAAAGGGTCAAGTAAATAAAGGGGTTAATGAACAATTTAGAACATTTTAAAAAATTTTAGATAAACGCCTTGAAAGTTATTTGAATGTTACTTTTACAGAGTACTAGTAATCAGAATCAAACTTTATGGTTTTGTTTGTATCTCTTGAAAGATTTGCCGGCCAACATTTAGTACAAAATATGGTTTCTCGGTCCACAGTTTCAACTGACTAAAAAAAGTAGAAAATAAAAAAATTTCGAGAACCCCTTTATCTACGTAACCCTTCAATTGTAATCCGTCCCTGAAGTACGATTCCGGAAGGTCTTCAAAATACCATTTTACCTCTGCTATCACCTCTTCATTTGACCGAAAACGTTTTCCAGCTAGAAATTTCTGTAGCTTTGAGAAAGTCAGAGGGAGTGCTTCATAGTAAAAAACTTCTCTATACTCAAAAATATATCATTATTTGAACACCAATGAGATAGAGCAGACAAATCTACCTGGAGGATCATGCCATTAGAAACGGATGAAATTTCCCGAAACAATTTATAATGAGAGCAAATAGTAGAGGACCTGGGATCGATCCCTGCGGGACACCAGAGTTAGCAAGAAACTCCGTAGAAGAGAACCCGTTAAAAGTAATTCGGAGATGACGATCCGTAAGGTATGAATTGAACCAGTTCAAGAGAGAGCCAGAACCACCGTACCTTTCAAGTTTGGAAATAAGAATTTTGCAACTAACAATGTCGAAATTTTTGAAAAATCAGTATATAAAGCTTGGAGAGTATTGTGACGATCTAAGGACTAAGCAACGAAATTAGTGAATTCACATAACTTGGTGGAAGAAGATCTACTTTTTACGAATCCATGTTGGGCTGGGGAGATCAAATGAAAAGGTTTCTCTCACTATATTACGAAATAATCTTTCAAGAAGCATGCCAAAGCAGCTTAGGATGGAAATTGGGCGACAATTTGAGATATTTTCGGTATTTCCTTTCTTTAAAATGGGTACTACGTTAGCTAACTTCCAGCAAGCAGGAAACAAGCCTTCTTGAAGTGACTAGGCTGGAGTTTTATTGCATATTATTCTGAAAATTTTTATACATCATTTTCGTAACAATAACATTTGCAAAGTGTCGTAAATTTATTGCAATCCTTAACCAATTCTTCACACATATTAAAAACAATATATACAAAATTTCTTAAAGAAATATGTTCATGTCTGTAGATTTATATGTAATGGGAAACAAGGTACAGTATTTTGATTGTATTTTCATCCACCAGTTTAAAAATTAATTTTCTTTTTCTATCCTTACCACATTATATTTATCACTAAAGATTAATCTGAAGAGGTTGCAATGACATCATTCTAGGCCAATAAACCATTTCATCAATTTTTCAATACTTGTACGTTATTTTCCCATATTTCAACCGTCATTTTAAATTTGAATTTTCTAACATCGAATATATGCTAATTTAAATGATTTTTTTCGCGAAATGTTCATATTATTTCGTCATTTTGTATTGCCGACTTCGAAATAGATATGAACCTTAAAAGTCTTTCATCCAAATATACTCGAACATATTTTTGGCAAATAAATACAGTTCAATTATTTTGTCGGAACCATAATTATTTCTCTAATCCTAGAAACTATTTTCTTCACATAACTGAGCAAAGGCTAACGAATCGTTAGATGGAAATGAATTAAACTAAAGTTAGCGGACCAAGCACATTCCAGATAATCATGATAAATTAAATATTCAACAATTTATGTCTTATTTTCTTGTTGATTTGTTCGAATGGGAACCAAACAGTCCTAATAAATATTATATATGTTTTAAGAAGATGAAATAAATCATTCAGCCCTGTGCTCTCTAACTTTACTTTATTCATGTTATTCGTATCTTTCACTAATTAAGTACAGAACATACCTAAAAGTATCTATACTCGAACACTTCAATTCATGTCGATGTAAATGATATTGACTTTGATGGGCCGCATTCATTAATTTGAACGCAAAGAGCAAACTCAATGGTACCATGGTACTATGCAGATGTGCACCTGACATCCCAATTAAAATTTTCTTTTATTAAATTTATTTTATACCTGTTTGTTTGTTTATTTATTTATTTTTTTTTTACAAATTTCAGGTTAAATACTTATTTCAGTTGCATTATAGCCGACCTATCAAGTTGATTTATTATCATTGTGAATGGTGGATGTGGCTAATGAAATCGACTTTTCCGTAATTGATTGATCGAATTTACCACCTGAATGTTTTACAAATGCAGTAGTTACAGTGAATTGCTCAGAAAGCTCTATAATTCTTCTAGACTAGAGCAGTTTTGAATTTTATTTAGAATATTATGCACAGTAATTTTTTTTAGATGAATATTAATAAGATTCATATTGTTACATATCGACTCTAGTCGCACAAAGCATGTTCGCAATCTTCCACTGTTCTCGAAGGTAAAAAATTGTGCACTTGCAAACACTATGCTAGTCAGCGAATGTTTAAGGTCTCCAAAAACAACACTATGCTAAAAAGAACACCTGCGACCAACAAAAAATATACGCGCAATCATCGAATGTTCAAGGTCTGAAGACTTTGAATATTCAACCAATCAACAACAATCACAAGGGCGATGTAGAGAAGTGGCTGACACCGACCGTTCGACAAGGAAATGATTCGGACGAGAGGTAATACTTTAAAGGGGTTACCCACAGCGAGCGGCCGAGAAGGAAAAGATTTGATAGAAACGGTCTTGGTCGGCCGACAGCGGTCGATAAAAACGACATAAAAAAGGTTAGCGTTTTGAGGAACAATTAGTCTGAATAGAGGAGTCAAAATTAGAGCATTGCGTGAAAAGGAGTGGAAGCCAGGTCATCTTGCATGTCCGCATGGAACAGTCGACGAATCAGTCGCTGTTTGGAAAGCGAAAGAGTCAAGACTGGAATATGATAATTTGTGAGCGAAAAATCTTAAGTGTAAAGCGATTTAGTTGAAAGATAATTATACAAAATTTTGGTTTGAAATTAAAGTAAACTTGTTAAACCAATAGTTTTACTTTTACTTGAAATCCAGCGAACCCTTGCGTACTTATATACAATATACATGTATATGAAGGAAACACCTGGATTTTCTAGATAAAAATTCAATTAAATTTGTTTAGCTTATGTATGATCCAGTAAATTCGTTCCACTAAATTTTCATGTATATTGTTGCGAGCTAGGGGCTCACCAGATTCCAAAGAAAACTCAATTCGTTTAAAAATAATAAAGTTAATTTATTTATTGCACTTTATACACAATTTCCCGATCACTTCACTAAATTCGCTCTAAAAACTTAATTCGTACAACCCAGGAACACTGCCAATCTATCACTTTCGCTTATTTACACCGATAGGTGTTTTCCATGAAACTGTCACTGAGTCAATCATTCCTTGTCGTGAGCTCTGGCTATTTATAATGGATTTATCCGAGTCTCGAACCTTCTCTGGTGTATGTTTTTCTGCTGCCTCTGGACTATTCTGGAAGTTACTAGATGGCGTCGGGTGTCATTGTTTGTGTCTTTGAGAAGTTACTAGAAGCCTCTACATGTTGGAAGAATATTCTAAATAGTTCTGGCAGATTTGAGAGAGATCATTGCCAGATCTATAACAATATCTTGCACTAGAAAAACTACAAAATTTATAACGCAAAAAAATGAGGCTCCGAGATAAAAATGAATGATGCAGAATTTCACATTATCGCTAAGAAATCTCAAAACCTGAAAAAAAAAAAATATGGAATTCGAAGCGCACAGGGACCGCTCGAGTTTGCTTGCTGTTTAGTTATAGGGGTGTGGTGTTTCAAGTCGGATTTGTTTGAGAAATCACAAAATTTCTGGCCGTTTTTTTTCTGATTTTTTTCTGACTAGGAGATGAATTGTACGAAAATTTTGTTTGCTGTTGAGTTATAGGTGCCTGGTATTTCAGGTTTGATGTAGTATGAGAATCACAAAATTTTCAGCCACATTCTTTCTGATTGAGCAGCCGAGTTATCGAAAAGCTCATAAAAATCTCACGTATTTCTTGAATCAAAGTCTTTGACGAAATTTAGTCTAGTATGTTAGGATGCGTTTCCCGTTTATTGTTGTCCCGACAGAGTTATTGTTACCGAAACCGTCGTGTATACGCTCATATATACACACATATACAAATGCGGTAAAGATAGATTCACGGTAACGAATTTCGTGACGTGGTTGATTCCAGCCGTTAGACACATTTATGTCAAAACGAGTTAGTTTTTCGTTTACTTGAAATTCAGCGATCCCTAGCGCACTTCAATTCAAACTGATTTTCTAGGTACGCATAAAATTTATCAAACTCAAATTATGTAATAAATATTTAGTTAGAATTATTAGTACGATGGATAAAAATTAGATGAATAGCTTCACTCCTTCTAACCACTCCCACACAATATGAGACAATTTCACAACATTACGAAAAGTCGATTTCCTTGAAAAGCATGGATCCTGCTGGTCTGCAATGTAATGCATGTCAATTACATGATGTTTATAGTTATTTTTGAAAAATCCTTAAGACAATCCTTCTACCACCTTCCATTCAAACTGCCAAATTTCACTAATTTTCTAAGAACCTAATAAATTTTTGAAGCAAAGAGTTTTAAACATCTACAATCTGTTGTGAAAATTTAATACACCAACTAAGAAAATCTATTTAATGGAAGTTACTTTTTAGGATGTTTCAAATTGGACAGGCTATAATACCGTTTTTCTCGACGGTCTAATTAGGACTTTTTTTCACATATTTCATTTCATTTTTTGACATACATATTGTAGTTACACTCATATCTGGTTACATTCCTTGTAGATTTTAAAATAGGAAAAAAAATCCTACCATTTGAATACCATCCCAGGAGAAGTTGCATTCTGTTGCGTTTGATTGCTTGAGTGAACTATATATCGCCAGAACAATTTTGAATTTCTCTAGCGAATGAAAAGGGTTGCCGTTGAAACATCACAAGTATGGTATAATCCTTTGGATGGTGCTTTTCTGTTGATTACTAAGGACGACAGGAGCACATGGTACAATAACTAATCGTTCCGAGCACTGCTCTTTACTTTTGCGATTCGTCTGCCCGCTAAAAGGCAATTAACGCAAGGAATTACTCAAATGGTGAAATGCTCACATGGGGTGGACTAGGACTACGGTTGGTCCGGGATGATTTCTACAGGAACGTTGGTTTTCACCGTAGGGTTTCGTTAATTAAAATTTGTTTGTTATACCCAAAGCTCATATTTACCATCAAGCTTTACTTCTGTGAGTGCTATCCAAGACTTTTTTTTACCGTAAGAATTTTTCACGATTTTCAATTACGAGCTAAAAACAATTGTTTTCGTAGGATAAAAGATTGTTTATCATATCTAAAGAATTATCAAATCTTCAATTAATTATAAAAAAAAAAAAATAATGAGTTTCGCTCGTGAGGCTTTAAGTTTCTCATATTGCGAAATAATAAAGGTAGGTAAAGAGTAATCGTGAAAATATTTATCATTAGATTTTATAGGACTTTCATGTCCAGAGCACCCAGGTGCCCAAAAAAGTAGTTTTCGTGGATACGTGTGTACGTGCGCTCCACAAATCGAGTAAATCCTCGCAGAAAACGGTAGGAGTGGTTTCAATAAAGTGGACTCCTCACCGGACTTCTTTGCATAGTTTTTGAAAATAACCGTCAACCGTAGTTACAAAGTTTGTTATCTTGGAACCATTGTCAGCTTGAACGGCGGAGCCGAAAAGGCTATTGAGACTCGATTAAAGAAAGCCAGTTGTACCTTCGGTATTGTCTCTCCTTTCTAGAAGTACAGAGAGATCTCCCTTTGCACGAAGTAGCGAGTGTTTGATACTTACTGTCGATGGCGCTACAGCCCGAATCGAGGGTTGTTCTCCTCTAGAGTGCGAGTATTTGATACAAGCGGATATATCGAACGATGGAAATCCATGGTATACATTTTTTCATTACTTATCGTGGAATGGTAGTTAGCCCTTCGTATAACCCTTTAGGTGGGGTGATCAAGGTATAACCATCGATCCCCACTAGGCTACACCCTAGCTAGGATATAATATAATATAAAAAAATAGGTTTTGACAAACCTTTTGCATAACTTACCTTTCTACGTGTGCTTATCTTTCCAAATTGGCTTAGTCTCCGCATGCATTAGAATCATGATACACCAATCAAAATTTGAGCTCCCGTCCTTCACATAGTCGACCAACATTCTAACCATTAGTCAATACCCCGAAAATGAGCTTATAGTCATCACTATCAATGATTGAATCTATGACTAAATTCTAGCAAAGAGAATAACCTAAGCGATAAATTACATCATAGCCGATAGCTAAGTTAAAAATAAGAATGTAATAAGAAAAATATTACAAAAACAAAATATCTAATCAAATATTCTAAAATATTTTTAGAATTTTAATTCCTCATTTTTTTGCAATCTCTCAATAAGCTCCTGTCCACACCTTCGTTTCCAATTTATGTCGACTGAAAAACTCGAAGGGTTCGGCCAATTTATAAGCTCGACCATAAATTCAATTTAAATAAAACACAAATCTTTATGTTCTACAAATCGTTTGTGTAAACACTCTGAGTAATCATGGAAAGGCTTATCGAAAAAAATCATTTTCTAAAATAAAATTGGAATCAATCAAATAGCTCATTTTTTCGATAGACTTTGCGACAATGATATCTATGGCATAACTTGTTTTATGGAATACATAAAACGAAATTTGATCGAAATTCCAACATTAAATAGTTAAGATAAGAGAACTCTATTGCACATTTCATACATATATGAAGGCAAGTTGATGAATGGCACCTGCTGACGTATGAGTAGTAAAAGCAATTGCAAATAAAGAATAGCTTATTGTGCTTAAGTAAGCAAATGACGCAGAATATGCGCGCTTAATTTTAGGATGTAGGTTAGATATAGGGTGTTTCAGTATAAAGAAAAGTAGAAATTTTTTATTTTGGTTTGGAGAATGTATTTATAGTTTGTTTTGAATTAAAGGACAGCTTTACGGATTTCATACTGATTTGATTTATTAATCGTTACGTTTCGGTCTTGATCAAGAAGGATATATAATAAGGAGAGACTTTGAGCATGCTTTGCCTTGTAAGAAAATGGTAATGAAAGTATTTTCCTCCCTTACGGCGAAATGCTCGAAATTTTTCGAAACAATCGTTTCGCTATTTCTCTCTGGCACACTTAAGCCTATTGCAACTAACTCTGTCCCGCGTTAAATTGCCCGTTGCTAGCGTAGACATGAACCAAAAACTAATAAAAATTGAAAAAATAAAAATTTCTGAAATAAAACAGCAAACTCCATTGTACTAAAAATTAGTTTCTTTCTGACTGAATATTAGCAACCACGAGTGAATACAAATTATGGCATTTATTTTGTAAAAGTTTGAAGGTAAGTTGAGCTTGGATAGCATTTTCGAAAATTTCCGAATCAAAAAGTATTCCCACATGAGACAGTCTATCAGGCACACCATTTTATATATCCTCCATGGTCTCGACTAATACATAGGAAGAACCGATCCAATGTCTCGATTAATGAATCAGAACATGTGAAATACAAAAATCTTCCCTCCATACATTAGTAAAAGTGTAGATATAGCATAATGCATAGGTAGGGTTAGAGTTAGTGTATAAGAACGGACCCTCTCTTATTAGAGTTTGGATACCAGGCTCCAGAACAGAGTGGGAGATTTTCAAGAAGAATATTTTTACCTCAATTTCTGCGATCGATCTTGAAATTCGCAAGTAGAGTAAAAGGGGGTATTGTTGTCCAAGGGGTAATGTAGTGTATATATAAGCTAACCAGAGCACACCGTACACAGGGTTCGCCTTTTCGGCTGGTGGTGATCAGCTGATATTCAGCAGGTTGAGTTCCATATCGAAGTGAATTTCGTAGTGGAAAAATATGCACATCGCTAACGATTTGTTTATTTGTGATAATTTCCACAACTATAAATGATGTTAAAAGTCGGTGCGCGTTCTCATTTCTACGCTATTAAGAAAATCCGAAAAATATTCAAATTTTTCGCAACTCAAAAGGGGTAGAGAAAGGTCAAACCCTGAATACTGCGTGTTTTGCTTAGCTTATACAGTAACCCTATACTGACTGAACAAATTAAAACAAATTGCTTGCCGTCTGTATAATAACATAGGTCATTGCATTCTACACTAAAACCTGGACACAACTTTGTTATAGTTCTCTTTGATCCGAGTGGCTGTCTGTTTACATAACTCTCGCGAGCTTTGAGCTATTGTGCTAAAATTTGTTGTGTGTCATTTCTAGCAAGAAGGTAATTTTAAGCTCGTGAACGGGTCACATCCCTCCACTCCTTCTATCCCCTCCAATATAAATTTCATGAAATTTCGAAATTTAAAGAAATTGATTTTTCTCCGAAGCCATTTCAGCTATTTACTTGGAAATTTAATCACTATCAGGATTCCTTAATGCAAAGAATTGCCATAAAATCGGTTCCAAGTATAAAAGATGGAAATCAATTTATCCTTTGGCTCATCATTTAGTGAAGGGACAAAACAAACATCAACATCCCTACACCAAGAACATAAATAAACATAGCACAATAGATTGACATAAATTGGTGTCAACTAGCGTTCAGTCTGCGTCTTAAACATATTTTATCTGTGGAGAAGTTGAATACATCAACATTCTTGTTAACTTCTCTTGCAAGACGCGAAATCGGTTCACTTCTACCATAGTTAGTCCGGTGAAAGCAAATCTGCAGCAATCTAGGTTGCCTCGGTAAAAATTAACCAACAGCAAGCTGCATCTAAGCCAAAAGTGGGGAGGAGTCAACCACCCCATTAAAAAGTAGATGAGAAAAAACTACATCATCTAATTCACGTCGTCTCGAGAGTGATGTCACATTTAGTAGTCGGTCGGTATACGGAGGAACACGGACTCTGTCATTCCAATTAAGGTGACATAAAGTTATTCTCACTAATTGACGCCGAATAGATTCAATTCTGCCAATATGCACATCACAATAGGGAGACCAAACTTGAGAAGCATACTTAAGATGAGATCTGACAAATGTGTTATACAGACTCAACCTAACAAAGGAATTGTTAAATTCCTTGGATAAGCGAGTGGTGAAATCCAACATAAAGTTACCTTTTTGCACAATCTTATTTATATGCAAGTCAAATTCAATCTTTTGGTAAAATGTAACACCTAAGTCAATAATGGTCAATAATATCATTAGCATAAAGGAGTTCATCTGAATATTTAAAAATAGAGGCAACATCGTTAATGGCCAGGATAAATAGAAGTGGCCCCATGTGACTTCCCCAGACCCCAGTAAATGGCTTAGAAGTACAATCTCAAAAGATAACAGGTTCTATTAAGTAGATATGACTCAATCCAATTTATAAACCATGTAGGAAAACCCAACATGCTTAATTTCGACAAAACTATAGAATGGGGTAATTTATCAAAAGCCTTACTAAAATCAGTATATATACAATCCACCTGCTTACCATCCTCAATAGCCAAAATGGATTTATTCGTAAACTCTATCAGATTAGTAACAGTGGACCAATTCCTGACAAAACAATGTTTTTTACTCGAAATTAGGGATTTACAGTGAAACGACATGCATTCGTACACTATAGACTTAAATAGTTTAGGAATAGCCGACAATTTAGCTATTGGCCGATAATTTTCAACAGCAGATTTTGCACCACTCTTGTGAGTAGGTATGATAAAAGACGACTTACATACATTTGGAAAAATCTCCGTTTTTAGGGATCTTTGAAAGTGGAAAGAGAGTGGCTCAGCAAAAGAGAGATAACAGCGCTTAAGGACAACTGCAGGAACACCATTTGGACCAGGAGAAGATACATCTTTAAAGCAGGAGATGTGATTGACTATATTATTATAAGAAATCAGTAAACCAGAGAAAGAAGTTGAAGCAATATCTCAAAACTCATCAAAATACGCCATATCTGGGACAAAGCTACTACTAGTAAAAGATCCACTGAAAAATGTTGCGAAAAAATTACAATTAGTAAGTTGATCATTACGATTGTTGCCATGAAATTGAAAAGAAGCTGGATAACCATCAATTAAAAATTTCCAAAACTTCATGGGATCTCTAATAATTATCCGACTGCATTTTAATTAAATATTGCGAATATAAGCGAGTAGATAAATCTTTTAAAAGGTCATAATATTCCTCATATAAACAAAAATCAGTGTCATTTTTCGTCCTAGTATAGTAGTATTCCAGGCAGCATTATGAGCATTGCGAATTACGCGCAACTTACTAGTATACCAAGGATACGACGATGAGATGTTCCTGCGATAGGCGGAAGTGTAGCATCAAAAAATTGATATAGAACATAATAAAACTCAACTACGGCACTTTCAAAATCAAGATTGTCAAGAATTTCATTAAAGTTGAAATTAGATATAAGGTAGTCCAACCGAGAAAAATCTGCTTTATTAAAATCAAAAGAAAGCTTTTTCTCACTAAGGCTGACAATAAGCTCCTCGTTAACTATAAGAAAAATATTAATAGGAGGGTGCAAGATATTCATGGTAGAAATTGAAATTAAGCTCTCTTCCACGAAGACGATAGTCAGAATAAAAAACTAAGTCAAGCTGTCTTCCAAAGGAATTCCGAACAAGGCTAAGTTGATGGATACCAAGTGCAAATATACTATCAACAAAACGAGGACGAAGAATCAGAAACTAAGAGAGTAGAATCATTGTCAGATAGAGACCAAGAAAGACCTGGAATATTAAAATCACCCAGTAAAATGAGTTCGTCAGAGATATTCATACTATTATGAACAAAATTTATACAATAAACTGTTTTTTCGTATAAAGTACAAGGAACCAACGGGGGAATATATGTCAAAAAGTCATAAATATCCCTATTGCTAAGCACGAGCTTAACAAACAACATCTCCAGACCGTGAGGGTTCAGCATAGGAACAACTACACAATTAATGCATCTTCGGATTGCTAATAACACTCCACCACCCTTCACCCTTTAAAGTCTGAACTAAAGAGTTCACATTCAGAAAAACTACAATTTAGTCCCGTTTCAGTTAGAGCAATAACATCATAGGAAGAATTCTGAGTCGAAGTAAATATCACCTGAGCTTTAGTGCGCAGTCCAAATACGTTTTGATAGTAAAGGGACAATTGTCTAAATTTTTTGGACCAGAACCGGGTGCATTATTACAACGAGAAATAAATTCTTTAAGGAATGCTCCAGAAGACCATGAATTACTATCTAACAACTGATTGAAAGATCGGTATTGGCAATAACACTTACGAATTCTTTTCCACGAACGAAAGCAACAACAATTACACGCACGCACAAATTCCGATCAAGTTAAATTATTTTCTGTTTTTTTACATAATTACTTGTGTTATAGGCAATTTTGGCCTGTATGTGCAATGTACAAACACAGTCATAAACGGGAGCTATGGGACTGGGAAGGTAGGGGCAGGAGAGTAAGAACGACCATAACGAGTGGGTGAAACTGTCATACTTTCCACTTGTACTGGCTGCTACTGTCAAACATTTGCAGTTGTTATGGAAAATTGAATGACAGAAGTGAACAGAAACACTTACTGAGTATATAGAACTTCTGAAAGTAAAACTTTTTCACTTTTACATAGTTTGACCATTTTATTTCGAATAATAGTTCATTGCCAGTAGTACTGAAAAATTCGTGCTTCAAAAATCCTACTGACTGAAGTGGGAATCGAATCCATGACCTATTGACTGTGAAGCAAGCCCACTGCTCACTACGTTAAGAAGGCGACACACATTGGACTACTGATACACGGTGGGCAATGATGACAGCGGTCGACAAGCAAATGATTCGGCACGAATGGCCGAAAGTGGTTGATGAGGAAATGATTCGGCGAGAAGAGCCACCAGCGGTCGACAAGAGAATGATTCGGTATGAAGAGCCAACTACGGTAAACAAGAAAATGATTCGGCATGAAGATCCCACAGTGGTTGACAAGGAATTGATACGGTGTGAAGGATCGACAGCGGTCGACAAGGAAATTATTCGCCAAGAAGAGGCGCCAGCGGTTGTCAAGGAAATGATTCGGTATGAAGGACCGACAGCAGTCGCCAAGAGAATTATTTGGCATGAGGAGTCGTTGGTGATCGAAAACGAAATGATTCGACATGAAGAGCCTACAGCGGTCGACATGGAAGTGATTTTACATAAAGAGCCAATAGCAGTCGACAAGATCCGGTATGAAGAGCCGACAGAGGTCCACAGAGAAATGATTCGGCATGAAGAGCCGAAAGCGGTCCTCAAGGAAATGATTCGGCATGAAGGGCCGAAAGCGTTCGACAAGGAATTGATTCGGCATGAAGAGCCGACAGCGTTTGAAAAGGAAATGGTTCGTCATGAAGAGCTGACAGCTGTCGACAAGGAAATGATTCGGTATGAAGAGCCGAAAGTAGTTGACAAGGAAATGATTCGGCATAAAAAGCCAACACCGGTCGACTAAAATGATTTAAAAAGGGCGAGCGTTTGTGGTGCAGTGTTAGATCAGGTCATCGCGTGGTAAGGTCGCAATAGAGACAGTATGGTAGCTGGAGTCGAAGTTTGGAAAGCGAAAGACCGGAAGTTCGGGATTAAAAGTTTGGAAACCGGAAAAAAATGCCAGCCTGATTTTTTTTATTTTTAATTAAGAGGTCATTGAAATAATTGAAGATGAATTAATTTGGGTCTGTAGAATAGTGTGAAAGGGACTATATTATATTATTTTAAAACTTAATAAATGAACAAAGAAGTAACTTTGTAATTGGCTAGATTCAGGAGCAAATTTGCCTCGAAAAATCAAATCCTAAAATCGAACAAATAACGAAAACTTTTTGAACAAAAATGGTTTTAGGTAAAACACATAACAGTGCTACGATTGGGTATAACGAATAATCATGCGGTACTCCAGATGAAAGAGACATTTTTCATTACAAGAAATTTTGTATGGGGTGGCAGAAGAGTGTGTCGGGTGGTAGAAGGGGTGACGGCATTGAACCAATTTTTTCACATCATGGTAGAGTTGCTATGAAAATGTTTTATATAAAATTTAAGATTCAAAAGTTTGATGGGTATTGAGAAAATTAGTGTATTGGATTTAGTGAAATTGTGCAATTTGTATTGGGGGTGGTAGAAGAAGTGGGGAGTTCTTAATATTTTTTTCAGAAACAGGCATAAACATCATCCAATCATCATGCTTTAAATTGCAGAACAGTAGCATTCATACGGGAAAATCGCCTTTTTGTAAAGTTATGTATGGGAGGGGGTAGAGGCAGTGAAGTTTATTGTATAATTTCAGATTGATAGATTTTATACGTACTGAGTAAATTGGTTTTTATTATTTCAAGAAAACGTCCAGTTTGTGGAAGTGGTGGAAGGAGTGGGAGATTTTGAATAATTTGTATACCGTAAATTGAAATCATTATAAAAGTAATATATTCTAAATTTCACATCAATAGCTTTTATACTTTTTGAGAAAATCCGTTTGTCAAATTTCGAAATTGTCTCATTTTGTATGGGAGCGGTAGAAGGGGTTGAGTGATTTTGCCTGTTTGTAAACTTTTCCTTAATTTTTTTGTCAAAAACAACATCTACAAAATTTGATCTTTCTAGCTCAACGTGCTCTCGAGCTAGAGAGAACACGGACAGACGGGCGGACATTCGGTTTTGAGATTTTGAGTGATAATATGAACTTCTTTATCATTAATTTTTTTCTCAGGGCCTTATTTCTTATCGTTCCAAAGTTTGTTGCAAACTTATTATACTCTTAGATTTCATATAGAATATAAACATATCAGTTTAAATCCCGGTCGACGTGTAATTCCCGCATACTGCTTAAGTGGGTATATCTGGGTCATTTCAAACTGCGAAATGAATTTTCGTAGATTGCGGGTTGTGCGAAGGGCTAACAATCCTTCCACCACAAAAAATAAAATGTTAAGGAACTTGAAGATGAGGAGGCCAAGGCCCCATTTGGGCTGTAGTGCCATTGAAGAAGATAAACATATCAGCCTCTATTAGGAAGTAGACAAATTCGACTTACAGCAAAATAGTAAATGATTTCAATTGAGTGAAATTCAAGAAAACAAATTTATTTTGTTAAGGGTAGTCAAGTTAAAAATGAAAAATGTATTCTAGTCAGTTAACAAAACCAATAATTTTTTATCAATTTATTAACATGATTTTAATATTTTCTAGGTTTATATAAAGAAATAATATTTCTCGTCCCCAGCTTAGTTCCAAGAATATATAAAACTTTTTTGTGATTTTTTCGAAGGACATTCAGTGGAAAAAAAAAATGATTTCAACTATTAAAGTTAACCGCGAAAATTTCCTCTGCATCACCTTTTCCTTAGAAAAGTTATTTTCATAAGATCAGAAACTACAAAAACTGCCATATTTTAGCATTTTGTATGCAAGTCCATTATATTTTCGTACATATTTTATGATATATCGATGATTTATCCTTTCTTTAATACTTGCATGTATTTATAATTTACTAGCAGCTCATAAACATGACTAAGTACATAAAATTGAATGATTCAGAATAATTTCCCTCTATCAATCCTGTATGACTATACTACATCGATTATTGATTTGTAATTTTAAAAATTCCAGTTAGGAAATAAGAAAGGAACAGGGAAATTCCTCAGAATGAGAAAAAAAAAATACTTCCATCCAACATACCTTTCCTACCTAGCTGTAATCTAATATTAATACCCTGAAGTTGGCTTTTTGAAAGTCGATCCGATTGCGAATTGAGATAAGCCAGAACAACAATCCGAATTGCGAACAATTTACCCTTACCATCGAATTATAACCATTTTCGGTATAGTATAAGTCTCAGAAATCATATCAAACATCAAAGTTGCTCCAGGATGAGGTATTTTCCTCGCAGGAAACCTAATCCATTCGGAAAATGATGTGCTTACCCGGGGTATTTCTTTGCTTTGTATTCCGACGGTGTTGTGTACAGGTATTGTTCCATTTTCGAAGCTTCGACAGGAATTACGAAAGCTTCACTCAATGTTTAAAAGGATTGAAAGTAATCGGCTTAAGCTTAGACGAACGATAACAAATATAAGGAATATTATTTATTGATGGGCCAAATGCTCTAAAAAATTTTAAGATGCGGAAATTCGTTCGAAAGATTATTACATATGTTTTTGAAATTTTGTGAATATTTTATCAAAGTATTCATAACAAGTTTTCCTTTTGAATCTATACATATAAATATAATTGTAGTATATGTTTGTTATTTATTTATAAATGACTATAAGTTCGCGGTTTGCTTTACGAGAGGAGGTCAAAAAATTCGTGGAATGATAGGGAAAGGGGGTAAAATTAAACAATTTATTATTTGCTCCTATTCAATATATTCTCCCTTAAGCTTCATACATTTATCACATCTCTCACAATGTTTATTCATTCTAAAAAAAAAGTTTTATCAAGGCCTTCAAAATAGGCTCCTAATCTTCGTCGTTGGTAAATTTTCTTCCCCGAAATTCTTTCTTCAGTGTTGGGAACATATAGTAATCGGAAAGGGCCAGATCTTGACTATATGGTGGGTGGATCAATATGATCCGTAACCGCATTTCTGAAGGGCAGCCATTGCAACGTGGCTCTTGTGAACAGGCGCTTTGTCATGCAAAAGCAGCACACCTCGAGTTCACTTTTCCCTTTGTGGCGGCTTATACTGCATCGCTACTAACCAACTAAGGCGTGGGCCGCTTTATAACTTGAAATCCACAGGTTCTAATCCCACTGTCTTCACGGTATTCCCTTAGCGTCTGAGGCAGGGCTTGCTTACGCAAGCCTCATTGACGAGTCCGTCAGGCCTGGGATGAAACGAAACACAGCGCAGTAGCCGTTCACTCGCTACAGGCATCCTTTAATTTTTGTAGCAGGCTGGCATAGTATCAATTTGTGATATTTAGTCTTTTTCTTTATAGTCGATCATCATAACATCCTCTGAATCCCAATAAATAGTGGCCATGGTTTTTCCGGCGGATTGTGAGACCTTGAACTTCTTGTGGGGCGAAGAGCCTTTTCGGAGCCACTGCATTGGCTCCTGCTTTGAATCAGGCTCATAATGATGAACCCAAGATTCGTCTCCAGTAACAATACGGATTAAAATTGCATTCCTGTTCGCGCAACAGAGATCCAAAAACTCGTGTGGACACTTGACGCGCGGCCTTTTCTCGATACCCATCTTGCGGTGACTTTACATGCCGCGATGATCGTTGAGGATATTCAAAATGGTTGTATATAATACTCCAACCATTTTTGCGATTTGTTTCTTCTTTTAACGAGTATCTTCGAGAACAAGTTTTTCTCTACTTTTTTGACAATTTTTGAGAAAGTGGTCTCAATCGGCCAGCCCCATTATTAATCATCTTCGTCTGACTATCCGTCTTTTCTGAATAGCGTTTTTATACTCTAGATGAAATCTGAGAGTATATTGTGTTTGCCTTACCGTTTGTAACGCTAAGAAATAACGCTGGCACAGAGCCGCCGAGGGTACAGACATATTTGTTGTCACTCAAAAACCTCGATTCCGAGTGACCGTCTGTCCGTCTGTCTGTCTATCTGTCTGCCTGTCTGTCCATCCGTCTGTGCGTCTGTGTACAGCATAACTTTCGAAAGCTTTGAGGTATAGTGCTAAAAACTTTTGTGTGTCATTTTTAGCAAAAAGGTAATTTTAAGTTCGTGAATGGGCTACATCCCCCCCCTCCTTCTACTCCGTCCCATACAAATTTCATGAAATTTCGAAACATTAAAAAAATAATTTTTCTTTGAAACTGTTTAAGCTATCGACTTGAAATTTAGGTCAAAGTATTATGATATAGATGTCATTAATATCACAGAATATTGACCCGATCCCCTTACTCCTTCTACCCCCTCCCATACAAATGGACAATTTTGAAAAATACATATTTTCGATTTTCATTGAAACTAGTAAAGCTAAAAAGACAAAATTTTGTCTGAATTAATTCTACTATAATTTCAATTTATTTTAAAAATAATTATCAACTTCATCTCACTCCTTCTACCGCTCTAATACAAATTTCACGAAATTTTGAAATTTAAATTAAATTATTTTTCTTCGAAACTGTTAAAGCTATCAACTCGATATTTTGTAAATAGTATTCAAAAAGAAATATTAATAATGCGAAAAAATTTTGTTTTGATCCGTACACTCCTTCTACCCCCTCCCATACAAATGCATAATTTTTGTTAAATGCATTTTATCGATTTACATTCAAACTAGAAAAAGTACAAACTTCAAATTTTCCCAGGATTTGTTTCTTAATAATTGAAATAAGTGTTAGAAAAAATTATCAGCTCCACTTCACTCCTTCTACCACCTCCCATACAAATATCTGTATTATAAATTCAAGATAAACATTCAAGTATATAAGAGCTATCGACTTTGAAATTGAATCAAAGCATGGTGATAAGGATGATGATAAGCAGTTTCAAAATTATCTTAAATGCTCCACTTCCTCTGCCACCTCCCACACAAATGCCCCAAATTTCAGAAAAACTTTGACCAATTGCCTTAAAAACGATGAAAACTAAATTCAGCAAAAAACATTTTGCATGCCATGTCCGAAAAATACAAACCTCCTCCTCTACTTCTACCACCTCCCATGCAAAAGTCGCTATTCACTATTCGAAAGAATTTGAGATGACATATTTTCCGGTATATTAAAGTCATTTCCATCGCATCTAGAATATCATATGATTGGGCTTTAAGCCCAGCCATAATTCTGTTATGTTCTTTCCGATTGACTTTTAAATTTGACGATAACTAAAATGTTAGGGATTCGATTTTACAGAAACTTTGTATTTATACTTGTATTGCGTGTTAGAATACCTCCTGGTAAAAATATTTCCCCCTCCCTTGTACATCTCCTTCATTCCGCGACATTTTTGAATTCCCCTCATATATGGCGAATTAATGAGCAGAAACACACGTTTCTAAAATTCTTCTCTGTCTGTCTGTCTGGCTTTCACGCATAAAAAGCTAAGCCGATTGTAATGAACTTTCACAGTTTATTAAGTATGTTTCAAAATGTAATCTGCTTTCGGTATTATTTTAATACTCCACGTCCGCTACTCCCTCCCATACAAAATGACGCATTTTCAAAATTATGTAATAATCAAATTTTCCTGAAAACCATAGGAGCGAATAATTTGAAATTTACAATTTATTATTTTTATCATAAATGTAATCTATGCTATACAAATTATTTGAATCCCGCCTATCCTTCTACCACCTCCCATATAAACTGCACTTTTTCATGAAATACTATAAACCAATTTGCTCAGTATGTATAACATTTATTGAGCTCAAATTTTGTATCGTGTATGATCTCAAATCACGGGATTGATTTCATCATGAGCCTGTCCCATACAAATGCGAGTATCTAGGTTTCCTTCTCAATAATTTCTGGTTCCGATAACAACAAAATAGAAAGCGTTGTGTTCAAAGAGCGATTAAACTAAGCAAATTACATATATATCACATAATCTACATTCTCAAAAATTGCTTATTATTGCGATTCTTACGCGGAGAAAGTCGCGAGGGATCACTAGTATACAATGTAACTTTGATAATAGTTTATGAAATAATTTTCGCGAAATTATTCTTTCTGCTATTGCGGTTCGAAAACAGTTTCCAGAAATTTGAAGCATAATAACGTAAAATGTTCATTAATGGTAATGAATGAATTTAAACCTAGTGGATGCATGGACTACGTAGCAAACAATAGAAACCACAGATGGATTCTTGTTATATGTACAGACCAAAAATCACGTTTGAAGTATCAAACCTGAAAGATACCGGCAACTTACCGATTGTAGATAACTGGGCTGCATTGCTATGCCATAGAATTCAGGATCATGTTATTTATTGTCTCTAAGCTCTGTGGACATATTTCTAGATATTAATTAACCTTTCCATACGTAATTTAATTTAATTTGCTTAAATTTCACTGTAAAGGTGAGCATACAATATATATGTATATATTTTCTTAACAACATTTTCCATTCAATTTTTGTCGGCACATTAGTTATATACGTGACGTATATTCAGAGTCTTAAATTTTCACACTGTACCTTAATCTATTCTCATTAGTTTAAGCTTGAGTGAAACAGAAGTCTTAATCATTTCTGATGAATACAATTAACAAAATTCCTGAAATTGTCTTGAACATGCGATGACGCAGAAAAATAGCGTAACAGATCTAAAGAAAAACCCGTGATGTGTTAACATTTGAAAAGAATTCAGCAAATGATTGCATTTGGTACAGGAAAACAAGCTGAATTATGAAACTTCGTCAGAAAAGTAATTTCCCACACGATTTCGTCTCCTTATTCGCCTGGGACGATGTAAAATTGTTGAATCATTTCCATGAAAAGTTAGTGCAAATGCGAAATACGTTCATGAATAGGTATTATAAATGAAACAAAGTTTTATTTGTGAACACAGAGTCGTAGTCAAGTTGATAGCTGTTTTAATATCCGCAGAGCTTAAGGGAAAATGTTTATAACGTCAGAGTGACATGTACTTTGGGGAATACTCGGATATTATCATTTGAAATTGAGCATATTCACTTCGTTTTTGGTAGATTTTACTGCCGTTTACGGTTTAGTTCAATAAAATGGTGATATGTGAGTCAATTTTTATTTTAGATGGAAAGGAACGATTACGACATCGCAAGAACAGTGGAGAACCTTTTTCCATTACTTCTTCTTTATTTTCAACTTTGCAACAAGCCCATTTTTTATTAAATTTCGTTCTGAAAGAAATTGATACTGTTTTTATTTGTTCCGAAAATCGAAATCTGCCCGCAGTTTTTCAACTTATTGCTAACCATTTCCACTCCTTTGAAATTGAAAACTTGTCAATGGAAAAGTTTCAGAAATCGAATGAAGGCCTTATGCTCGTGAAAGATTTGTTTCTAGCTTAAGACTTACTAGTGAAATTATAACAAGTAAGACTAAATAGATTTCCAGCCAGTACTGACTTAAATGTTAAAGAGAAATAACAGTTTTATTGGTACTCAAAATTCAATAAGTGATAGTTGGAATACATACTAGTAACAAGCTAAGCTAGGGTGTAGCTTAGTGGGTAGCATGTTGGTCTTGTAATGCGAAGATCGTGAGCTCAAATCCCGGTCGGCGCAATATATAATTCCAGCACATTTCCTGCTTGGATATACCTTGGTTACCTCAATCTACGAAAATGAAAAATTCGTATTCGCATAACCCTCTATGCGAAGGCCCTAACAACCCTTCCACAATAAGTAATAAAAAAAATGTTAAGGAACCTGAATGTCAGTAAGCCAAGGTCCGATTTGGACTGTAGCACCATTGTAGAAGTAGTAAAATAGCAACAATTAATGCAAAAGTAGCATATGATATTTCCCTTTATCATATTTATTACATTTGATTAAAAAAAAAATTTCGCATGTTAAATTATACATAAAAGAACGAATTTTTTATTAAAAAAAAGAATATTCGATATTTTCTGCACTTCAGTACTTTTTCATTGTTCGCTTTGAAATTAAAAATTTCCATAGTAGGTAGTTCGGTACACACTATTGCAAAATATTATTCATTAAGTTGAGCACAATATCCGTGGAATTTAAATTTTTCATCCCCAATTTATGCATGACTACGTGAATGCTTTTGATACTTTTCCATTTCAAACGGGTTCAGCTTTATTGCTCAGCATCACTGAATTTCCGCACATAAGGAAAATCTTCTCAGTTTCGGTGTTATTTTTATAAAAAAAAAACTTCTTTGCAGTCAAATAATTATCATAAAATGTTCCGAATTTTTATTAAATTGAAAAAATCGATTTTTTTTTAAATTTCGAGTGTTCGACGCAATCGGATATGACGGCTTACAATTACAAGGGTGAGGTGAAAAGTTCTCAGCGTTGTGGTGAAAAAATGAGTTTTTATATCAAAAATGCATTTATTTCTCAACTTTTTTACCAATAACAGCGTCATCACTTCTCACCAAGCCAGAATTTTCTTGAAATTTGGAAATAGATGAAAGTCAGGGCCAAATCCAGCGAATAAGGAGGATGTCCCTACAATTCGTACTTAAAATCCTTTAATTTTCCCACTGCCAAAGCGCCATTGAGGGCGGGTGCATTGTCCTGGTAAAAGAGAATTTTTCTTTTGCAATCCAGTTCTTTTTTCTCTAATTTTCTTATTTGGCCAGTTATGCGTAGTATTCCTTCTTAATTTGTTGACCCTTTCGTAGGTAATAAATTAAAAGAATGGCTTTGGAATCCCAAAAAATTTTCCAACCGTTGTAATTTTCTTTGCTTCCTTCGGTGCACAGCCAACGGCTTCTACTGATGTTTCGACTCAGGTGTGAAATGGTGAGCCTAAATATGCTTTGAAAATCAGTTGGATTCTTTTTAAAACAGCACAAAAATTGCCGAGAAAGTTGATTCCACATTTTTTTGTGATCAGCATTTAACAAATGTGGCACCCTTCTTGCACAAAGCTTTCTCATTCTGAGTTCTTTATGTTAAATGTGCCGTATACTTTTTTCTGAGATGCCTATAGCCTTAGCTATCTCATACACATTTCATCGCCTATCTTCTAAAGCCATATTGCGTATTTTTTCGATATTTTCTTCGATAAATGAAGTTTTTGGCGGTCTTACACGAGGATCATCTTCAAATATGCCATAGTTTTATCTACTCACGATTCTATCATATTACAATTTGTTCAAAAAAGTTTGAATTCTTCCATGAGTTTAGCCAAGGAAATTCTGAATAAAGCTTGTGATTCGCCCGGAAAGGAGTGTAAAAAACCAGGACCCGAGGCATCTTTGTCGTTTACCCTTCCTTCACGTGCGAAACTTGCTTAGGAGCGATTGTGGTGTCACATAGTTATTGATCGCTTGGGCAACGAAGCTTCTATTATTGGATATTCTTTGCGCTGCGTTCACCTTCGCACGCTCAGGTTTTTATTTATGTTTGACATAAAAACTATATTTTGAGAAATCAGCGGGGTCGTCTTCCTTACCACAATTTACACAAAAATATGTCGGCGCAGCATTACATTGCTTAATTCTCAGGCATTGTTCCTCTTCATGACCTTCCCCATATTTCACACAACGTTCGGCATTTGCTCAATTAGTTGACAAATCGCTGACAACGGAAGCACTGAGTGGCTCCCTTTCTTTTAGGTTTCTCTCACCTAGCTTTTTGGAAAAGAACGTATTTAGTACAAATAATTTTTCTTAAGTCTTCTTCTCAGCTAGGATATAGCCTAGTGGATAGCGTGTTGGTCTACAATGCGAAGGTCGTGAGTTCAAATCCCGGTCGGCGCATAATTCTAGCACACTACTTGCTTGGATATACCTTAGTTACCGTAATCTACGAAAATTAAAATTAAACCCTTCCACAATAAGTAATGAAAAATGTTAAGCAACCTGAAGATCAGGAGGCCATTGTCCGATTTGGGCTGTAGTGCTATTGTAGAAAGTCTTCTTCTCCTTTAAGGGGAATTTTAAACATGCTCAGATTAACATTTTCTTTTCTTGACCATGCAGTAGAGAACCTTTCGACCTTTAAAATTTGAATGCAGGCATTATATGTACTAAAGTCCTGGAGAGATTCCTCACGGCCAAAGTCACTACATAATCCTCTTAATAAAACGGAGGCTAAATTAAACTCTTGGGGTAAAAGAAAATGCATCAGCATTAGAAGGTCTTAAGAAATCAATTAATTTCTTCTGTGTTTCTGGGTTATCAACGAAAGTTTTATGTTTTTTTTTTTTTTATGTGTCACTGGAATTAGAGGGGTTGCCCTTTTGTACTGAAGCACAGCTCCGGTGAGTGGGGGAGGATGGGGGAGGATATTGGTTTTTGGGAGTTAAGGGGATAGAGACGGAAGTGGCTATGAATATTTCTTTTGAGTTGTTGAATGTTGTAGTCATTCGGAAATAATGAGATGGGCAGCGAGTTCCATATTCGAACACTCCGGTTCAAAAATCAAATCACGAAATTTGACAGTGTGACCGATGATAGGGCTGAGAGAATACTTATGAGCACGTGAAGCAGCTCGAGTACTACGGGGTTAATACTGGAGACACACTGCGGAGTTTAAAAGAATCTTAGGCCAATTCGGAGTTTATGGGCCTTCAATCTCCTTAAATATGAAGCTTAAATCGAGTTTATCTCAATTGAAGAGCTCTTGTAGTCTCGTTTCAGAATGAGGTTTGAGAACAAAAACCTCTTCCCATATTATGTCAAACCCTGAAAAAGCTTTATTTTACGCATCCCTGAAAAATATACCTAAAAATACCCAGAGGAAATTTTTGAACTATCACTCGTATTTTGATTTTGACAGTTACAAAATGGAAGGCAGAGCAAGCGTAAGTAAAATGAATTTAGCGTTAAACTCAATTTTAAGTATTATTTTGTTAAAATTTCAGAAAACAAGAAAGTAAAAGTGTATTTGGTCTCCAACGATGGAGGCCAAATTACTAGAAGCATGGAAGAGGAGACTTGACGACCTGCGAAAATCAAAAAGAAATTCGCATATTTATGCAGAAATAGCAGTTGGCGCAAAAGTCCAAAACAATTTCTCCAATTGTGGTGCAGCCAACTCCATACATGTTACTAAGAGTTCTGTATTCAGACGAAGAGCCCAAAGCATATAGAGCACCCGCCACTCTTTTTGCGGGGGGTATTGCCATGCGAAAATTTGTGTCTTGTCGTTCAAGAACAGCGACGACACGAAATACACCCTCAAAAGATTTTCGAGTCATCCCGAAGCTCTCTTTGAATCTTTTGTTATCAAAAGTGAGAACATCTTTTTTCCCAGAACATTCCGCTTCGAGCCTATTATTCAAAACATTTTGTGAATGCGTTATTGCGAAGAGGTTTACGTCACAGTGTGTCTCCAGTATAAGGCAAACATTGGGATAAGAGATTAGAGATTTCGTACGAACAATCTCCTTTTTAGTAGCGATTAAAAAAGGTTAATGAGCCTACAATTCGTCTATGCTCGAGTAAGTCGAACAATGAAGTGATGTCAGAACATCCTATAATTTTAATGATCTGAGACTGGACGCAATGATTGAACCATGTACGTAGTTCTACTAAGTTAGTACATCGGGCTAAGGACGCAGTGTTGAAGTGGAATGAGAAGCCTAATGTACTGCCATCAGCGAAGCTTTGTATAGGATTGAATGTTGAAGTCATTAATAACTATTAGAAAAAGGCTGGCAGAAAGAACTGGGAGAGGGGGAAACCACACCATCCTACAGTGTTGCGAATCATTTTTTTGCCTTGAATTATATTTTTTTTTTGTTTCTGGGAATTTTACTTCCACCATCAGCGCGTTTTTTCTCGTGTTCCTAAATACTTAGTTTTTTTTAATGTAATTAGTACAAAGGTAATAATAAAAAAAAATTAGTCATGGATAAAATTAATTAGGGCAGCACTGCTATAATTCCTTTTGGCGCCAAAATCACCGATCAGAATGAGAAAACCGTTTTTTTTTCTTCTATTATTCCCGCCAAAAACGAAAGCAGAAAATTTGCCGGGGAGTCGGTACTAGGGACTCGATCAGAGAAGTCAACAAATAAGGGAAAACAAATCTGTTTGGAAAAAAAGTTTTATTTTTTTAAATAAAAAAAAAGATGGCGAAGTAAAAGAAATTTAATCAGAAAAAATATTTTTTTTTTTTTGAAAGTGAAAATATAACCAATAATAATTTTGAGTGTTTAATGAATTTGATTTGCTCATAAATGTATGTAGATACAGCACGAACCGGGAAGGGCGATCTTCCCACCCATTGCTCCTGATCCAGCCGGCAGGAAGTGCTGACCCAACTTGGAAGACCTCTTGGAAAAATCTGTAGCAGGGTTAGGTCATTCAAATTTCATCCCGTCACAACACGCATTGAACGAGTGGCTAAAAAATTTTCAATCCAGAAAATAAAGTAGTCGCCCAAACCTATAGATTTAAGCTGTCAAAAGCCTTGGAAATATCGAGAGTGATAATATAAGATTCACCAAACTGGTGAATGCTCTTGTTCCAACGTTCGGTTTTTTGCGGAGTCCATTCTGTTTGTCGTCAATTACATCTTTAAAGTTGTGATTTTCTATTTATTGTTGATGATTGTTTTTATGACCTTCGACAGAAGTAAAATTATTGCTATTGGGCGATAATTAGCGGGATTGATGCGTTCTCCTTTTTTGGGACTGGCTAAACATTTGCAAGCTTCCATGAAGATGGAATAGTAGAGGACAATAAGGAGAGACGGTAAAGTGTGTACAGAGGTTTAGCAAGGGAAGCGCAGCAGTTTTTAAGGAAGAGGGCAGCGATTCCATCTGCACCGGATTTTGTCGACTCCTTAAATTTCACAGTATTAAACAATTTTTTACTCGATTCCATGATTGTTTTGCCGTTCAAGAATCGGATAAAGATTGGAGGACATCAAAAATCGTACTTCCTATTGGAGTATTGTTTCCTATTACTAATATTTCGTAAAGCTCTGAAACTATTAGAAAGATTTATTTGTTTCAGGAACTACGATGCGAGGAGCTTTAGACCTCTTTCTGTTGATAACTGTTTTGAAGTCATCGGCATTGTAGTTGACGTTTACGAGATATTGATCAAATTGTTCTATCCGTTGATCTCGGTTACAGGTAGATTCGGTGATAATGCACTATCGGAATTTAGAGGGATTCTGGGCACAGTAGATGAAGAAAATTTACTTTTCGACATTTTCCTTTTTTTTGCAGAATATTTCCGTAATAGTTGCCGTTCGCCAAGCGCTTGTGTCCATGTTCTCGTTCTCTGCCGAATTAGCCACTCCATGTAATGAGACGTACAGGTGGCATAAATAAATCACGATCGGCCAAGAGTTTATTTACTAGTTGGACATAGGTCCCCTCTAAGGACGGGGGAGGCCCTGGATTCTTCTACTTCTATTATACAATGGCACTCTAGCCCAAATCGGGCCTTGGCCTCCTGACCTTCAAGTTCCTTAACAGTTTTCATTATTTATTGTGGAAGGGTTCGCACAACTCTCTTTCTACGAATTTTTCATTTTCGTAGATTGAGGTGACCAAGGTATACCCAAGCAGGTAGTGTGTTGGAATTATGCGTCGACCGGGATTTGAACCCACGACCATTGCATTATATGTTAGACCAACACACTACCCACTAGGCTATACCCTAGCTGGCCCTGGATTAGAGATAATTAATGAAATTCCTCAAAAAAAGGACTAAGTGCTTTTTTTTTATGCAGAGCGATGAGTACTTATCATTGGTTCACAGCGAACTTCCTCTCAAACTCTTCCTAACATAAAATAGCATTCAGAATTTCCTAAAACCATGACACAAATGTATTCTTAAATTTGAAGAAACAAATTGATTTTTTTTTTGTTAATACTAAATATTAAACTTTTAACTTGAAATACAACATTTCTAGACAAATGCTAGATCGACATAGTAGAAAAAGTTTTGCAAACTCTAAGAATAACATCCGGCAGTTGAATGTGAAGTAACCAAAAAAATAACTTCAGCAAACGAAAAAGAAAATTGTATGGAGAAGAAATAATATTTGCAGAAAAATCCAAGTCTATTTATAATAACTTCAAGAACTCAAGATGCACTTGAAAACTTATAATTATCTTTTAGGGTTTCGAAAACTTCTTCTTCTTGACTGTGATAAATTGCCAAAGTCTGTCGTAGTTTTGATGGCAGAATAATTGGAAATTCAAAACGGATTCGAATCGAAAAGGAAACGACAGGGTAATATTGAAGAAATTTAGGAGTTAATTATTCTGAATAAATAGCAAAAGTTTTCGATTAGGAAAAGGCATATCAGGAAAGGAAAAAGTTTTGAAAGTGAAATAGAAAAGTCGCAATTATTGAGAAAATTTACTTGAAAATTTCCTTATTAATTTGGATTTTCTTTTACACAAGCTACTCGAAAAGACGTTTTCTTATTTTAG
Organism: Chorisops tibialis; assembly: GCA_963669355.1. NCBI lineage: Eukaryota > Metazoa > Arthropoda > Insecta > Diptera > Stratiomyidae > Chorisops > Chorisops tibialis. The sequence goes on from OY770264.1 coordinate 22,702,140, forward strand.
CAAGAAATTTAAATGTTTATTAATACATTAGTTTGAATTTGAAAATGATGTAACGTCAAATTCTTTAAGGGAATTAATGATGATAATTACATAGGAGTGGGAATGATTGCATTTGTGAAATTTGATTCTGGAATTTCAAATTGTTTTGCGTTCTCGAAAAGTTTCATTCAAGACGTCACTGAAATTTAACGTTTGCAAACTCTACTTTTCGTCTTCAAAGAAATCAATCATTCGATCAGAATCAGATACCATTGTGGATATGGCGATATAGAATAGAATAGTTTAAGAATCCAAAGTATAACAAATATAAGGCTTAGTGATAACTTTTCGGTAATCAGACGTAAATCTATAAAGCACGTGTTAATGTGAGAAGTATGAAGCAAATAAAAGCATAATTCAATTATAGTACAACGTTTAAAGGAAAATGGAATAAAAAAACTTCTTTACCTCATAAACTACCTTAACTAACTTAAAAACTAAACAAATCTAGCAAAGAAACTAGCCTGGAATCGAGAAAGAATCAAAGGGTTCTCGGAGTTCTGACATTTATTTATAAAATTATTGTTTAATTTTATTATGGTGTCAACTACTAGTTGGATGCTGGCCTCTTCATGCAGTAGAATGATGCCACGGCTTATCAAAAATTATCTTTAGACATATGTATGTATATAATAATTTGTAGGGTCGTTTTGTGTGTTTTGGCACAAGTTTGGTACTCCGTAAAGGAAGATTGGTTGAATTACCGTTTTGTACATGAGCAGCTTATTATCAGCGGACAGCACTGATTTTTTATTGAGGAGATGGTATAAGATCCTGATGCTTTTCAATGTTTCAGATGCGGCTAGTGAGATATGGTGACGGTAGGTAAATTTTTTTCTAATTGAATTTCCAAATATTTATATTTCACTTGACCAGCTGACTATTTCGCTTGGGATATTTAAAGATGGATTTAGAAGGCATTTCTTGGCTCTTTGTTTTGTGAAAAAAAATTAATTTTGTTTTAGAGGCATTAAACTAAATTTTCCAGTCTGTGAAATATTGGCGAAATTTATCAAGTTGTAATTCAAAATTATTAGTTACAACAGAAGGCTCAGTGGAGCAGCAGTGTCGTCAGCGAAAGAAGCAATTTTGCATTGAGGAATTTGAGGCAAGTTAGAAGGAGAGTCGGGCTAGGGTAAGATCCTTGAGGAGCTCCAGATGGGATAAAGCGCTTAGAAGAGAGAGTTGATTCGACTTTGACTGGGAATGCTTTGTATAAGGTAAGGTCTGTTGGGCAAGTAATTCTATAAGTTTGGATATTAGGCCCTTATGCCGAATCAAATGTCTTTTCTACGTCAAGAATTACCATTCCTACCGGTTCCTTGTTGAGAACGCTCTTTTTGATGTCATTTGTTACTCTGACCAACTGATTAATCGGAGGGGTATTTTTTTCTATAGCCAAACTGAAAATTAGGGAGAACGGAATTATTATCAATATGCAAATACTTGGAGACGATGGAGGACTACTTTCTTAAATAGTTTACCCATACTTGAAAGTAAACTTATTGGCCGGTAGTTGAATGGATCAGTAGGGTTTTTACCTGGATTCGGTATGGCAATATGCAAACACAAGAATACATATGTATATGCCACTGCATAAGTTTTATGAAACGAATTTTAAAAGCATTTGTTTATCCCATGAATAAAACTTACAAGTTCTTAGCCGTTTTATCTTCTAATTTATCCAGAATAAATAAATGCGCTACTCTTAATCAATTTCCCATCTAAAGTAGCGTCGCATTACTAAAATATAACTACATTAATTTCAAAAAACAAAAAAAGTCAATTATTTAAGAACAATTCAACTTTGGCGCAAGTTTCGCACAAGAGTTTTATCATTTCGACAGCTCACATTTCTCGAGCTGCAAAACTCATTAAAGTCTTATTGTTTGCCGTAATAATGGTCATTCCATCATCAGACCCTTTGGCATACCTAGAATACATATCAACAAAATCAACGAAGCAACCATTCGTTTAGAACTCAACTGTTCTCTTAACAACAATGAACTACTTTAGCCCTTATCTTCCACATTATTTATTATTGTGCAACTTGACGGTGTGGGTTTATTGATGGAACTATTATGTATATAAACCGTACACCATAAATGTTTTCTCTTAGTTGAAATATATCACGTAGAATAATCTTCCTGCAGGATCCGATCTGATTGGCTTGACCAAAGTTTACATGCCGGTTGGGATATAAGGTTATACAAACTCTTACAATTCGCGTTTATAAAAAAAAAACAATGGAACCAAATTCGAAAGGACAACATGAGGAATGAATGGTATTGAAGCAAAAAGCTGAATATAACAAAAAAAAAAAAAACTAAACAGGTTTTTCTTCCGTTGTACCTTAATGATGTCTTTTTAGGACACGGAATAATAAAATGGGTAAATGTTGAAGCGTCCTGTTCCTTATAACCGACAGAAGTAAGTTTTTTTTGCTTGTTTGTCATTACGTAAAGTTGGGTACTACTCTTGAAATTGAGTAATTGGATAGCAGGATTCAAGTATGATAATAATACAGAAAAGATGACTTTCAGAAAAAGATTACTTTCAAAAAACGATTCTCTGATCGGAGAGAGTACAAAATAAGCGTCAGTTACAGACACAGTTATTGAAATTATAATGGCAACATTCTTAATTTCGATTGGGCTTCAACAATTTTAAGAAAATTAGTATTATACATTTGTCGGTATTGCCGGAGCTGGCCCTACCACAGAGCAAATGGAGCAGTTGCAACGAACGGGGCAGCTTCTTACCAATACCAATAAGTTGAACTTTAAGACTGCCGCTGATATTTATCACTAAACTGTTTTGTTGTCACAAATTTGCAAACCATTTATTAAAAAAAAAATTTAGCATGAAGAAATTCCAAAATTACTCGACACATTTATTGTATCAAAAATATTTGTGGAAGGTGGTTGGATGGGTATGTATAGGGTAGGCATCTGTTTGGCATCATTAGGCGAAGCCTAGTGTTGTAACTATCATATAAATATCAATTATGCTCATCATACCTCCACGTGGTAGCCACCTGGTACTGGTCTTGTCCATCTGGACTTGACTCGCTGAACTGATAGGCGCGATTGCTAATGAAACAGAAAAATCCTAGCACTATAATATGACCCTCTAAGTTTGGAGTTTGGCGATGTGTTAACAACTCATCCTCGGAAAAACCAGACTTGTTTCGAAACCTGAAGCACTGCCTCGAACTGGATTGATTCAACGGCAATGACCACGCAAACGAAAAATGAACTATCCCTTCGGATCTTGGAACGTGCAATTCCTGAACAGGAGCGAGGTAACTGACATTGGATCGCACACAATTTTCAAAAGTGGATTTATCGTCGATAAGAAGTTTAAGCGATTGTGTGCCATCCGCATCCAAACAAAATTTTTTAATGTTTGGCTTATTAATGTCCACGCCCCAACGGAAGACAAAGACGACGAAGTTTAAGACGATTTCTACAGCACCGACATTAGACCCCCTTCCGTCAAACGATATTAAAATAGTATTAGGAAACTTTAACACGAAAGTGGTCAAAGAAGATACTTATATAGGGACAATTGGAAGGCACAGTCTCCATGACATTAGTAACGACAACAGCCTGAGGCTGACTGATTTCGCCAGCGGCAAAAATCTTATTGTAAGTCCGATATGCTTCCCGCATCGTGACATTCAACCGTAAAGACCACGTTCTAATATAGAAACATAACAGGACTACGACTGGGCGTAAAGCCCAATCGGGCGATACTCTAGATGAAAGAGAATTTTTTTTATTTGAAGGAATTTTTGTAGGGGAAGTGGTAGAGGGGGTGACGACATCGAACTAATTTTTTCACATCACTCTAAGGTTGCTATCAAAATGTTTTATACATAATTTAGGATTCAAAAATTTGATTGGTACTGAGAAATTTAGTGTATTGGATTTAGTGAAATTGTGCAGTTTGTATTGGAGGTGGTAGAAGGAGTGTGAATTTATTAATGACGTTTTTTGAAATAACTGTAAACATCATTTAATTGACATATTTTATACTGCAGATCAGTAGCATTCATACTTTTCAGGAAAATCGACTTTTTGTAAAGTTGTTGAATTGTGTCAAATTGTATGGGAGGTGGTAGAAGGACTGCAGCTAATCGCCTAATTTCTTTTTGGTCTTACTAATAATTCTAAATAATTATTTAGTGTATAATTTCAGCTCGATAATTTTCATACGTACTGAGTAAATTTATTTAGAGTATTTCATAAAAAAGTGCAGATTGTATAGGCGGTGGTGGAAGGAAGGGGAGGACTCAACTTATTTTTATACAGCAGATTATAAAAGTAATATATTCCAAATTGCAGATCAATAGCTTTCATGCTTTTTGAAAAAATCCATTTATTGTCGAATTGCGAAATTGTGTCATTTTGTATGGGAGGGGGTAGAAGGGGTGAAAATAAATGTCTATTTTTTTTGGTCTAACTAATAATTCTAAATAAATATTTAGTGCACAATTTCCGCTCGATAAATTTTATAGGCACTGAATAAATTGGTTTAGAGCATTTCATGAAAAAGTGCAGTTTGTATGGGAGGTGGTGGAAGGAGGGGGAGAACTTAAATAATTTTTATATTGGAGATTGAAGACATTATAAAAGTATTACACTTCAGATTTCAGATCAATCGTATTTATACTTTTCGAGGAAATCCGTTTATTGACAAAAATGCGAAATTGTGTCATTTTGTATGGGAGGGGGTAGAGGGGGTTGAGCGATTTGGCCCTTTCATGAACTTGACCGAAGTTTTTTGACAACAATTTTGTGTGCAAAATTTGAGCTCTCTAGCTCAATGCGTTCTAAAGCTAGAGAAGACACGGTCGGACGAACGGACGGACATCAGGCTTTGAGATTTTTGAGTTATTATATGAACTTCTACATCACTCATTTTTTTCTCCGAGCCTTATTTCTTGGCGTTATAAACTTTGTGGCAAACTTATAAGACTCTCAGATTTCATCTAGAGTATAAACAAGAACGTACACAGGAAAACAAAACTTAAGCTATATAAAAATCATAAGACCTGTGCTGTGCTATGGCAGCGAAACGTGGACATTAACTCAGGCGTCCGAAAAACTACTTAATGAAAGAAAGGTCCTCGGACCTGTGAGGAAAGACTCGATTTGGAGAATACGACACAATAGAGAATTGTATGCCATCTTCGAAAATCCAATTTAAGAAGTTACAATGGGCTAGTCATGTGGAGCGGATGGATGACGGAAGAATTCCCAAACGTACACTAAAAGGGAAGTCAACGGACAAAGACTGGTCGGAAAACCACGGAAGCGCTGGGAGGATTCGATTGACGCAGACAGCAGACGCAATCACTGAAACGAGATGGATAGAGGCAAAGCACTCCGGAGACCAAAGTCCGATTTGGGCTATAGCGCTATCGTAAGTTAAGTTAAGTTAGGCTCTCGTCAATAAGAATAACTAATGTATACAGGATTATTTGTTTGGAAGGGCGCCTTATCAAAAAAATTAGCCGGGCGGAAAATTGGCTTGGACCGGCACTGGGTATTGCATCATTGAATGGTATTACATTAGATAATATTTAATTCAAATTTCTGGAATATTATTACGTGGTAATTCGAAATCCACAAACAAGTAATAATGCACACAGCACTACACTTAAAAACGCATTGCATACAACAAAGTTCATACTACATCGGAGAAGTTTCTTGTCCACAAATTTGTTACTTGTCGAATATTTGCATTCAAATCCACATAAAGTGAGGAACTGTAAGCCGCTGCATATTTGCTACAAGAAACACTAAATCGTTGTTTTGTTTTCGCCTAGTACGCTTGATTACAATGATCCCAACATCGTATGAATAATTTAAGAAAGATTCTAACTATGAAAGTGCGATTAAGGACTGAAACTACACATTTGTATAATGTAAGTAAGCAAACGGTAAACCAGCAAAAATGTCGCAGTTTATTGATTGTAGAAGTAGTTACAATTTTCAAACTGAACATTTGAACAATTTGTATTAATATTCTGAAATTGAAATAGGGAGATATATCTTATATCATTAATCATTAAGATAGATAAATTTTGAACAATTCTGACAAGTGCCGTCGGCAAACCTAAGGCATTTAGCTTCTTATTCAAGTTAAAAGCTATCTATTTACTTTGCAACTAGTCCTTAATGACTTTCTGGTATCTATAAAAGTATTCATTACCATAAAGCGAGTCCTAAGGCATCTTCTCAAATCAAACAACAATAGTTAACCTTTTGATGATCCTTAGAATGTAAAACTTTGTTCATCGATAGTCTTGTTTTTTTTTCTTATTGAATCCCACAGAGCTATCATCATTTCGCTATGGTTTTGGTATATGTAAAGATATCGATCGTCTCCGATTCACTTCAATTTACGTCATTTTGATTAATGCCTTTGCTGCAATTCGACACAAAGCTTTCAACGATATTTAGCCGAACGCTTTTGGCTATTAGAAGGGCAGCATCAAATAAGAAAAAAAAAACTAATTGGCTTAATTACGCAAAAGTTGAACAAATAATTAATTCAAATATGAAAGGTAGTTTATAAATTTGACCCAGCAATTACTTGTACACCAAAGTAAATTTCAGATTAAGAATATTGCTTTACAAAGCTTATTACATATGTAAGTCGTTAATCAGTACAAGCTACAGTGATTAAATTTTAATAGCTAATTAGTACTGCGATCGAATAATTAAATTTACATACGTATATTAATAACAAAAAAGCAGGTTTTGATTCTCACTCACTCAGCACAGTATCTCAGCAACCGCTAAGCTGGGAAAGCTAAAATTTCGTAACACTAGATAAGGGGTAGAATGGGGTTTATGTTGAGCTTTGACTTATAAATGTGAAATTTCGGAAAAAAAGTTTTAATTGGGCTATGAATAAAAGTACATAGTTACTGATTTTTAAAATTTGATAATAAATAGAGAGAGTTTCGGGACTGACTTTGAGGAATTACTGTACAACAGTAACCCCTATTTGAGGTAATCGCTGTTTCACAGCAGCGTTTGAAATAGATTCAGGAACTTGAACATGTGGTTTATGCATATATGGAGCAAGAGGGCTTATCGCAATAAAACTATTTATATCTTATCAGATAGTCAGGCGGTTTTTAAAACCCTAGCATCCAGTAAACATGGATCGAGGCTAGTTTGGGATAAAACCTAATCATCCTGGGAAAAAAGGAACAAAGAAACCTTAATCTGGATCTCAGGACAAATGAGGATTGAGGGAAATGAAGAGGCAGACCGCCTTGCGAAAAACAGCGAAGAAACAAATTTTTTCGGACCAGAGCCATTCTGCAGAAAACCAAAAGGGCACTCTAACTTTATCCTTAGAAATTGGGTTTAAGAAGTGTATAGAATTCACTGGAATGAACTTCCAGGTTAAAAAATTAAACCTACCGTAAAAAAATATGTATGTACCCAACTAGATGATCCCAGTGCAATGTAGTTCTCTTTTCGAGACCACTTTCCTACAACCTGAACCTGAAGCATACGGCCTGTTCTTGATTTCTATGCAAAAGCGATTTTTAAGTTTGACAAAATTCGATTACTAATTAGATAAATAGGGTGAGTCCCTAATTGACCCATCACTGTAACGGTCCACTCCAAATTAAACCAAAATCATGAAATTTTATATAAGTATTCTAAATAGCCACTATCTTTGCCCCGGGTTGGTCGCATTTGCAAATCTGCTTTTTGGGTGCGACATCAATAAAATTTCAGGATTTGTTTAAACCTAAGCAAAAAAGAAAAAAGCTGTCTAATCTACGAATAGCTATTTAACTAAAAATTGCGAAATGTCTTAAGTTAGGTATAAAACTATATATACTTGTTATAAATATAATACAATCAATAAAACTTTACAGTTATCAACTAATTTCTAAATTATTCAAGAAAACTATGAAGATTTTATGCGAAGTTAATGATCAATAAATCAAGTTAGCCTCGTATTATACGATATTATTGCTAATATCTGTTCGAAATGTTGTAAACAAATTCGTATCATTTGCATTTGAAATCCAGGCATACATACACGTTCACTATAACCTAATTATTATGCCACATAAAATGTTAAGTTGATAGGGTAGTTCTGCTGTAACTTAATACGATTCATAGTGGTCATAAATGTAATCACTTTCATTAAAAGAAAATTCCGGCAGTCAGAGATGTTTGTACTTGATTAATGTAAAGGAAAGTCAGACGGGAATTAATTTCCAAGGGTTAGCTCTATGCCCACATTAATAAAATTAATTATGAATTCAATTCTGCCAATTGAAGTACATGCGATGTTTGTAATGTTGTGAAAATAATGGAAATTTGAAGGTAATTAAGATGATTAAATAATTAATTTATTGATTGTAATTTATTAGCGAAAGAAAGTTATTAGTACTTGAGTATGCTGTCAAGAAATGAACAAATGAATATCAAATTTCGATGCTATATTGTTATGTGATCGGTTCTGTAGTAAAATTTTGTTAAGAATGCGAGGATTCCAGATTTAGGACCTCTTAGTCATAAGATAACTTTTTTTCACTTGATTTCTGTTGTGTTTGCGACTTGCACGGTTTAGTGACAGTGTGCTTGTACCACTGACAATATGTCGAAGGCTTTATACTTCAAGCAAAGGCATCCATTTATGCACTCCTTAGTTCCTTTTGCTATTTAAACTTTGCAAAACGTATGAGTAAATGATGTATAATTAAAACAGTTCCACTTCTGAATGTGAGTATATCTTGTAGATGGTGTTTGATAAAGGTCTCAGCAGATACCGATACGTCACGAATAATAAAACGTAATAGTGTAGAATCCAGAAATCTTTTCTTTCAATTTCAGATGGTGTTTTTTCACTTACTATTATTTCATCACTCATAGAAATTTCCAGCAAATAGTGAAATTGAAAAAGATATACTGCTTTTGCCACTTACTACTATAAATAACACTCCTCGTTTTGAACCTTCCCATCTTGATAAATTTTTTCATAACCGAATATATTTTTGATTGGCACTTGTAAGCAACACAAGCCACAAATCCTGCGACACGTCGCGTTTAAAAAAAATCATTAATTTTTACCCAAAATGTTTATTACATCTGGTCTTTTTCAAAAATCGATTTAATTCTCCTTTTTACGAATCACAATAGTTCTCAATAGTGAAAAAAATTAATTAATTTTCTCAAGGATTTTCACCACTTGGCAGCATCTTTGTGTCTGCATAGCTTAGCGATAACTGAAGGAGATCTTTAGATGGCGTGAGCCCAAAAATGACGATTTCTTTGATGATGAAATGCTTTAAAATTGAAAAATTATTCGAGTAGCTCAGAATAGAGAAAATGTGGTTGAAGGAGAGCCACTTGATTAGCTGGATGATCACGAGTTGATTGGCAAAAAAATTTACCTCGAAAATTCAATGTAAATGTTATTAATTGCGTGAAATTATATTCGATTTTTTTTCCCAAAACTAAAAATCAAACTTTATAATGTCAAAACACAAAAATCTACTATATAGAAAATAAGCACTACAAAAATATGAAAAAAAATGAATAAATAAAAATAAAACGTCTGTTTTCATTTAATATATAATTAACAAAACTTATAAGAATTGGAAATTTGAACAATACGAACCCCATTCGTAACCTTGTTCTATTGGTATAGTAAGAAAAAGTAATAGTTATCTTTCGAAATATAAGTTTGTTTGAAAATGACAATTTTTTTCTGTTTTTAAAAACTAGAGGCAATTTTTTTTGTCACATGTCGTTTTTGAAACAACATTTTTAAAATTTATTCAATACAAACCGCAAAAAATTAATTAAAGATTAAAATGAAAAATATAACTTTTTATTATCTTGAACTATTAATCAGGAAATTCGTTCGAAAATAAGCTATTTTCGATGGAATTTGCCATTTGCGACACACAGCCACTTAACAGAAAAAAGTGAGGAGTGGTCGGAAAATATGGAACATGTCATATGAAAATGTATTTCGATTTGGTGATTGGTAAGGTCCAAGAGAATTAATTTAGTGCAGATTAAATGAAAATTTTACTGCACATATCGGGAACTAATATATTGGGAGCGCCGAGTGCCTTGTATGCGGGTAGTTTCTGTTAGCATGCTTGCCCTAGTCTTTCATCAAATTTCTGCGATCTTCCATTGTACTCAAAAATAATGCGAAACGTCAGCTCTACTTGCTCATCATCAACCACCCATCACTGAAGCAAATTATTGCACGCGTACGAACACTGTAAGAAACACCTGCGTGGACTGGATCGGAATATTCAATGTCTCAACATTCAGTAATGAAAGAATACGTGCATTCGCTGAGCAAATAGAACCCGCGGAATGTTCAAAAACCTTGAAAATTCAACCAACTACTATACAACACGGACAATGTAGAGATGCAATTGTCTGTGACGTAATTTAGTTTCATTGCAATTCAATAATGAGCCCAATTCAACTCGGGTTCACCAAAGGTAGATCCACAAAAAGAAATCTGCTGAAATTTTACTATTCCAACGATTGAATCAGGTAAATAAGTTTACTATACATGTACATATACGGATTTCAGCAAAGCACTTAGTTTTAATATACTAATTCACAAGCTTTGCTCACTCGGATTTTCTTCTATTTTTACTACGTGGATCAAATCCTATATATCTGATAGCACCCAACAAGTGTCATTTCGTGATACTGTCTTAAACATTTACAAACATTTGTGGTGTACCTCAGGATAGTCATATTGGTCCACTTCTGTTTATATTGTTTACTAATGGCGTGAGTTCATCTCAAAGTTAAACAATTTTCTTGGTAGCATCAAGCAGAACTTAGGAGTAACCCTTTAATACTATAACGTACAGTACAGTCAGTTTAGAAAGGGATAAAACTGAAATAATTGAGTAATGGCGGACAAGGTAAAAGAAGTCTTTTAAATTTCATAATGCTTTAATCTCAAGGAAAAGCGACAATGGTTAGTGTACCCAACATTTTGCATATTTGAAGTAGAAACGATTGCCGATATTTCACTGTACGTGATTTGAGTGGGTCGACCGTATACTTTAACTGCACGAGTATTACGCGGGATTTTGAATAAAGATGGATGAGATGACTAATTTCACGACTATGTAGGGCATGAAAATATCTGTAGTAGATAGTGAGTACTCCGACATTTCTCCAATGAAGGGGCGGTATATCGTCAATTACTTAACTACAATTATTACCAATAGTTGTGGTATCTTAACTCATTATTTTATTCGTTTATTTATACTTTGATTATATTACGAGGGTGGTAGAAGAAATGGGGGAATTGGAAAATCATTGATGGATTTTTTTTTATTGGAACGAGATTTCACGTTCGTGGCTTTTAAAACATTGGATGTAATTAATTTACTTAAATTGGAGTTTATGGCACTTTGGAATGGAAGAGGGTGAAGTGATTTCAACATTTGATAGGACTTTGCTTGCACTTTTTTAAAAGTGTTAGAACGAAATTTTAAGCTCATAAAGACTTTTATAGAACCTATGAGATGTATTTTGAATATTATTATATTTCTATATAAACGAATGAAATATTGAATATAGTTATTAGATTGATAATAATTCCAATTAAGTGTTAGTTAATGATACCTTACCGTCCTCGCGACCCTACCTACTTCCACCTCAATCTGCATATTGCCCCAAGAAAAATACTTCTTTAATTTTTTATTTTCTTATTTTTTTTAGCCTTTGGTATAAACTTCAATCAACGATTTTTTTTTATTTTCTTAGATTGAGATAATCAAGGCATCATACCCAGCATGCAGAAATTATACGTCAACCGGGATTTAAACTGGTCTTTGCACACTTGACCAATAAAATGTGCGCAGAGTCACGAATACGCAATTTCTGCGGCCATTCCTCATTAAAATGCTTTGAATTACTTTTATGGACTTCCTTTTACCACCTCCGATATAAAATATTTTTCTTTTTATTGAAAGGTTTAAGGAGAAATTACATTCAAACTATTAAAGTTTGAAAATTTTCTAGTATTGTAATACACAGCCTAATTAACCACATTGAAATCATGAATTGGATCTAATCGGTTATTGAAACCATATTGCTATAATTTTACCACGAAATACCATGACAGTTTTGGTATTCATCAGAAACTTCTACACTATATACCTGTATTGCCTAAAGGTCGCATTGCAAGCTCTATACACTGAGTGCTTTATACTCAGGATACCCGAAAGAAAGAATCCTTTTTTTTTCATGTTTACTATGAAATGTTGTCTAGACTGTCTGATGACAAAGTGAGTACGATGTGTTGAATAAATGATTTGCAAGAGACTAAGTAACAAGTCATGTAGCAAGATTTCGTAAAACAAGGCTATTCTAGACATATTCAAAATAAAAGCATTCTATAATTTCAGTACTAGTATTCTGGTTGCAAGAGTATTGGATTAGATTAAGAAGAACAAAACAACGAACCAGGCTAGTTGAAGGTTAAATTCAGAATTTAATAGTTTGAATACTGAGAAAGCTATCAAATCGGCAGCAAAAAAGAAAACATCAACGTACCATAATTCTCGTTCTATTGGATCGATGGTATTAAAATGATCGATAAAATTAATGCTATCACGAATAGAGCTTAGATGGATTTGAGTCTCATAAATACTACATTCTGACTGGCCATAATTTAATCAATAGCTTCAACATAGAGTTGGATATAGTAGTATAGCATGGAGGTTGTGTTATTTACTCTGAACACTTTGAAATCCATTTCGGCTTCTATGTATTGAATTGATTAATACGTTGGAGTACTGAGTCAAAGTGCTGTCGATACTCTCATGGTAATTACAGTAAGAAACTTTGTGAGCTTTGTTCAGATATGCTTCATCATCCCTGACACACCACTATAATTGGAACATCCCCCTGATTTATTCTGACGACCAACGTATCTAGTACTACGAAAAAAGCGTCCACCTTAATTTTCGTCTGGTTCCATCAGGATTCGATAACATTTCCCACTATGCTTTATGTTATCAATTTCCTTGAAGAATTTATTAATTTCCTATTTTATTATTATGAACATTCCATTTTGTTTTTATTAGACAACATAAACAATTTAAAAAAAAAATATAAACAGACTAAATCGAGCCACATTTATGAATATTTAACGCAACATCTTTGCTAATCTTAAATAATTAAAACAAATTCATCATAATTTCAAGTTTTATTCTTCAATCTCATAATCTACAGCATGGAAAATCTAAAAATTTGAGCTGCAAAATATTAAGAGGAATTACAAGGAAATGAATGTTTGTAAATCATTCAATTTCACCAAATACCTGAAACAGCGATATTTTTCATTTACTTAACTATAGATAAATAACTATAGAGAAGCTTCAAGTAACATACCAACATACATACCTATATTGTGTTTTTAAGTAGCACGGAAAATGATTATGCTTTGTGCCTCGAAAAAAAAGAGTAAGATTTTCATATTACCACATTGGAGGCAATCTTAAAATACGCTGAGGGCTTTCAACGTAATTTTCCATCACATACATATCTATTATATGCAATCATTTTCATCGTCGCCTTGTTTGCCGCCTGTGAAATTTGAATCCCCTTGAGTTGATTTTAACAAGGTGAACATGAACTGTGTGTCGGTGCGAAAAGAGACTAGCTACGTACTTTTAGTCCTTAAAAATATAATGAAAATCCCATTTGCAAGAACCTACACTAACTTACATACATATATGTAATTTCGTACAATTCAGTCTCTGTAAATGTGTTAACGACAAAATGAAAATTTCATTTGCCAGAAAATTTTCAATTCTTGTAATTCTGTATGTTTCTATGGTTTCGTTTTACGAACAGTAGGCGAGATTTTATTTGCGTTTTGCGGGGTAATATTATTATTCAAGTACATCATTTTATTTTTGTTTGTGGAAGGGTGTGGGTCGCATTCTGATGAAGAAAATGTAAATTAATATTCTCATTCGTTTTTCTATTTTGAATTATTCTTCGGAAAATACAAAGATATTATAATACATTGTGGCTTCCGTGGCGTAGTGGGCAGCGTGCTTGCTTCTCAGTCAATAGGTCGTGGGTTCGATTCCCACTCCAGACGGGATTTTTTTAAGCGCAAATTTTTCAGTTGCTACTGGTGATAAAAAATTATTCGCAATAAAATGGGGAAACGGTGTAAAAGTGAAACAGTTCCACTTCAAGAAGGCCTAGATACTCAGTAGATGGTTTCTGTTCGCTTTCTATCATTCAGACCCCCATAACATCTGCAAATATTTGTCAGTAAGCAGCCACTACAACTGAGCAATATACCAGCTTCTCCACTCGCTACGGTCGTTCTCACTCCCCTTCCCCAACCTTCCCAATCTCATTCCATCCCTCCATGACTGTGTTTGTGCATTGCACATAAAGGCCGAAATTGCCTATAACACAGGTCATTCTGTAAAAAAAAAAAAAAAACAAGACGCAAAATTGGGTACCCTTCTCTGAAATAAGTATAGTTAATTTTTTTTTACGGCTATTGAAAATAATTTATGGGGTCGCCCTTTAATGCGCGGTGTACAGTTAAATCGGCATGAGTATGGGGAAACAAGTGGATATAGGAAAATTAGTAGGAAGGGGGAATATTTCGAAGTGGCGGTGAACGTTGCTCTTAAATTCTTGAAGGTTGTTTTTCGTTGGAAAGAGATTGCCTGGTAATGAATTCCACATCACTGTCGTTCGAGGAATGAAGGACTGCCTAAATTTTACTGTTCTCCACGGCAAGGGCTTCACAGTGTACCCGTGTGAGTGTGCAGCTTGGCGAATATTTCGGGGGGCATTAAATAGAGGGGGTATTAGGGCTTTTACTTTCTTACTATGGTTACCATGGAAATATCTATAGTAAATGCAGAGTGCTCCGATATTTCGACGATGTTCTAGAGAGTCTATTGAGGCCGATATAGTCTCATCTCTAATTAATCGGAATTCGTGCTTTTGAGTAGGTCGAGTAGGTGTGATTTTGGGGACCCAACCCAAACATGCGAGTTATACTCAAGAAGTGCGATGATAAAAGCCTAATAGATGGTAGCTAATTCGGAGGCAGTAAAGTATTTCTAATACTTTCGCCGAATATCTAGACCTTTCGAAGCATCAAGAGCGACTTCTTGGAGTACCTCTAACTGATTCCTTGGTAGCAAGGCATAGTTTCGTAAAACTATTTAATGTGATCTTACCAGATCGTCAAAACAGGGTGTCCAATAGATCCAATCTAAGAAAATCATCAATCATCCGGTAAAAAAAGTTTGCTCACCCATAGCTCGGTCAGTACATTGCTGCCGTGCCGGATTGTATGGCTTGATCCGATGGCCGTTCTTAATTTTGAGAGCTTGTTAATTTTTTTATTTTTTGCTTTTTTTTTTTTTTTTAATTTCTAAGGCTAGCGGTTTCATATATTGAAAGTATTGTTAGTACATAAATTTGCATGCTAACAAATCATTATGTATCAACGCAATAAATATAAAATGTTTAGGCTAAATCTAACATTCAGGATGGTGAAATGACCATACTGAAACCACCCCCTCCTCCCCCAGCATTTTCTGAGCGCCTCACCTATCGAACAAGTCACGAGCCGCCACTGTAGTATAAATAAACTGCCAACAAGTCGGGCGAAACTTTATTATTTTTGAGACAAGTTGCGGATGCATGGAAAGTCAATATGCAGGTTAGAGTGGTTTGGGAGACTAAGTGAAAGAGAATTCCTGGGCAGGGCTGTTATTAATTTAATAATATTTCATTCGTTTATGGGTCGGTTTATAACAACTATGGAACTAGTTACTAATTTTTTCTATATATATCAAATAGATGTATCCAAATGCAAAATTTAAACTTTGTATCTTTCCCCAGAGCCCTACAAAAATAACTTAAAATTTTGGACATTTCTGCTTACCACCCCTCTCGCCTTACACCTCCCAGCTCAAAATTTTTACCAAAATTAATAATTATTAATTTCTACAATCTGACAAATTTTCAATTTAAAATCTGCACTCAATTTTGAGATATAACGATTTGTAATTTTGAAAAGTACGCCATTTTTAAAATGCTCCCCACTACTATTATTTCCGCAGGTTACATTTTTTTCGTATTTCGCTAGTATAGAGTAATATATGTTTTAAGTTTCAATTACATAGCTTAGGAGATAGTTGCTATATTCATTTTTAAGTGTTTTTCTTTGAACCCCCTGACCCTCCCCTTTGCAGTAATTAGCCTCTCTCTAAGCTGATTCTAGTGGAGCTATATGCTACCTTAATAGTCCTAAAATATGAATTTTTTATGATAAGTAATTTCGAAGATATAATCATTTGAAAAAACAATTTGGCCGATAATTTGTTTTTAGCCCTCCCTTTTCGGACGCCAATGGATAAAAAAATTATATTATTTTTTTTAGTTTGTCCCACAACTCTCTGCTGATTTTCAGCTTCCTATCTGCATTCCTGGTGGAAATATTAGCAAGTGTAGTTTTTAACTCTTTCCCTCCCCCCACCTCCCCCTTCCACCTAACACTCCCCAAAATTTAGAAATTGGAGCTAACTTCCCAATCAACAATCTGCCCGAAAACGAACATTCTACCTTTAACGGTCTCGGAGATATGACTCCTACGGCGGACGGCGATTTTTTGTTTTTGCATTTTCAGGATAATTTAGTCATGAAACGCTAAAAAACAAAATTTCAAGGTAGCAAATTTTTTTTTCTGTGTCGATCACAATACTTTATTATTAGAATAATAAAGTAAAATTAATATACGATCTATGCTTTATTATGGCAGGAAGGAACGGAATAACGAATAAGATACAATCATGAGGTGTATCAACTCTACGACGATTTAGAAGCTTCAACGTTTATCTAGCTACATAAACTGCAGTGTGCTGGCCATGTAGAGCGAATGGAAGGTAGAAGAACCCTCAAACGAGCTCTTAAGGGGAGCACTACCTAAAAAATTGAAAAAAATCGGTTTTTTTATTTCCGATTAATAATGTAGACTGGATTCTAAATTGATTGCCGAAGTGTTTCAAATAATGGTGTAAACTTGTGGAGTCATGCATATTGACGCAACGTTTGTAGCTTGGCGCTCGGCTCACTTCAAGGCTGCGCGGCTCGCCGACCTTATCACCACCCCCCACAACCAGTAGCACTAAGCAGGTAAATCAGGATTTTCCTTTATAATCAATAATTTTATATTACTACATAATATTTACACACATTTGTTAAATAAACTAAAAAAAAAACTTTTATTTAGTTTCTTGCTTCTCCTGTAGTAGTAGTGTTTTTATTATTTAGGTACACTTTTCTAAAAAAAACTACACAGCCTATCCCCTTGATTTTTATACGCTAGATGAAATCTGAGAGTATGTTGTGTTTGCCTTACCGTTTGTAACGCTAAGAAATAATGCTCGCACAGAGCCGCCAAGGGTAGAGAAATATTTTTAGTCTCTCAAAAACCTCGATTCCGAGTTTCTGTCTGTCCGTCTGTGCGTCTGTCTACAACATAACTCTCGAACGCTTTTGAGCTATAGTGCTGAAATGCTTGTTGTGTGTCATTTTTAGCAAAAAAGTAATTTTAAGTTCGTGAATGGGCCACATCTCCCCACTCCTTCTACCCCTCCCATACAAATTTCATGAAATTTTGAGATTTAAAGAAATTGATTTTTCTCCGAAATTATTTCAGCTACTGAATTGAAAGTTAGGTCACAGTATAACGGTATAAATAGCATTAACCTCAAGATATATTGATTACATCTCCTTACTCCTTCTACCACCTCCCATACAAATGCAAAATTTTCAAAAATGCATTTATTCTGTTTGCATTGCTACTAGCAAAGCTAAATGAACCAATTTGTGTCATAATTGATTTTATTATAATTGTAACTCATTTTGGAAAAACTATCGACTTAACCTCACTCCTTCTACCCCTGCCATACAAATTTTCCGAAATTTCGGAATTTCAATTAAATTAGTTTTCTTCAAAACCGTCAAAGCTATCAACTTTAAAATTTGAGAAAAGTATACTATTTTAAATATGATTGATGTCAAAAAGTTTGGTTTTGATTCGGATATTACTTCTTCCCCCTCCCATACAAATGCTGAATTTTGGTAACCGATTTTCATAGAAACTAGAAGAAGTACAAACTTGAAATTCTGCCAGAATTTGTCCCTTAATAATTGTAATAAATACTAAAAAAAAATATCGCCTTCACCTCACTCCATCTACCACCTCCCATACAAATTTTTGTATTGTAAGTACAAGAAACAATTTTCTCCTTTGAACATATGGAAGCTATCGACTTTAAAATTGTAACAAAGCAATGTGATTAGGATGTTGACAAGCAGATTCAAAATTATCTACCTCCCATACAAATACCATAAATTCAGACAAAAATTGTTCATTTTCCTCGAAAATTCTGAAAGCAAGAAACTTTAAATACAGCATGAAATATTTTATATACTACTTTCCGTGTCACATACAAAAATTACAAACCTCCCCTTCTGCTTTTACCACCTCCCAAACAAAAGGTAAGTAAGTATTTCATCTAGAGTATCATATGATTGGACTTTACGCCCAATCATAGTTCTTTTATGTTTCTTTTTTCTTGGAAAGATGACACTACTGGCTGAATATGACTTTTTTTTTATAAGGTTTTTTCTTGCCCGAGAAAATTATGAAACATCGAAGCTTTATAAAAACTTCCTTGTAAATTTTTTTTAATCGCCATCTATCTTATTTGCTGTTTTGAGTAAAATACATGCCTACATAATTTGGATGAGATCGGCCAAGTAGTTCCTGAAAAAAGGGTAACTCAATTTGCACTGAAAATGCTCTTGTGAGTGCTCCCCATTAAGGCAAAGCGAGTTGGAACAGACCAGTGGGTAAACCATGCAAGCGATGGGAAAACTCGGTGGATTAAGACAGCAAAGCCATCTTAAAAGTTAGCAGGTAGAGGACGCGGTCTTCGGATCGACACGATTGGAGGCGACGACTTCAGGACACCAGGGCCCAATTTGGGCTGTCGCGCTTTTGATGATGATGATTGAATCAAGACGATATTTATTGTTACTTGTAATGCCATGTAAAAGTTAATTTTACTTTATTGTTTTTATTATTAAACTAATCTAAAAGAATTCACTTTTAATTAAAGCTTCAGATTTACAATGTCATTGTATTTCGGTGTAATTAATTAAAACATTTCCCATAAATTCATCAATTGATATTTAACAAATAAAAAACCATAGCCTAATTGAAATGAGGATTCGTAATTAAAAGTAAATTAATTGTACATACATGTGTACATATCTTTTTTCACTCATTGATTTTCATCTTTTACGTACAAACAATAATTGCGTTACGCATTTATTTGATATTTTCGAGAGAACAGGATAAATTCATTGCTATTTATATGTATGGGAATTAGTAGTGCACTACGAGTATGTATGAATTTCGCTTTAATACGATACTCTATGCTCTTTCCTAGCTAGCCGAAGTAAACAAAGGGTTTATTTATATTTTTATTAACATGGAAATGACATGGCAATAAACAAAAGCCCGAAACATTGTCATATTTACATGGCAGTATTGATAAGCACGGATTATTATCAGTTGTATTGAAATCGTCTTGATTTATGCATGGCAGTAGATTTGATATGACATTTACAGTTGTTTTCCCCACGTAAATAAATCGATGATCAATATCCTTATAATCGTAATGTTGAATTAACTGCGACTGCCATATAACAATCCACTGGAAATTCAAAAAGTGTTTTACGCGATGTGCAAAAAATTGAAATCTGTACGCTGTACGAGTAAATCGACGCGGTAGGAGGTACATATAACTTCAATTTAAACTCAAACGAAAATCCCATCAGTATATACATATAATGGATTTTTTTATTTAATCTATTTATCTATTTTGTTTTTCCGCCGCAGTACGACATACATAGGTATGCATTCGATTAAAATGTTATTCAATTTCCATTAAGTTATCGTAGAGGTTGTCTCTACATAAACATTCATTAATGGCAAAAGATTGCTTGTGATTTTATAATTGGTCCAGAACGTTATGCGGCATTTCATAGTGTCAAATTGTCTGCGACGAATTTTGTCGTTGAAATGGGGCGGATAACTAATTTTAGAATTTCGAGAGCTACGAAGCGATGGATATTATGACGAACTCTTGTGGCTATTTTTATGAAAAGGAAAAATTCTGGTATCCGATGGGAAGGCCTGAAATTTTAATGATGATTTTCGAAGAAGATTCTTACTATTAAATTGGAATCGATTCGTGATTTTAAGAAATACTCTTTCTTAGTTGACTGAATTTTTGGCAATATTCAATCATTTTGATTGGACGATTTGGCAGCTCTTAATAGAATTAATTTTTTCTATTTAAAATATAATTGATTTAATATGTTAAGGAAATTTCTAGAAATAAAAAAATGTTGTATGCATTTGGAGTCCATTTTTTCAGAAAGCAGTAGAATAAATAAACTACCAATGAGTCGAGCGCAACTTTATTATTCTTGGGACAAGTTGAGAATACATGAAAAGTCAATTTGCAGATTAGAGTGGTTAGGGAAGACTAACTGAAAGGGGGTTCCAGGGCAGGATTGTTGTCAATTTAACACTTAATTGCGGATACGATCAATAGCTCCAGTACATACATATGTACGTATAATCAATATTTCATTCGTTCATGTATGCAAGTTTGGGTTTTATGAGGGGAGGTGATAGTAAGAGTGGGTGGATGTTAATAATTTTTTAATTGATTGACTGAATCACGTCCAATATTCTCTGTGTAGAATATCAGTTTCATAGACGAAGTTGCATAGAATTTTCATAAAATTCGATACATTTTACATTCACGAAACTAAACATTTTTATGAGAGTAAAATCGTAAAATTTGAAAGGCAGTTTTATTTCTATTCTCTTGCATGGTACTCGTACAAAATTTTAAGTTCGTAGCTTTTAATTTATTGGTTATTGGATGATTTATTTAAATTGGTCGAAATCGTACTTTTTTTTGAGAGGCGAGATCTCAAAAATTTTGACGCAATTCCTTTTCAAATATTTGTAAAATTTCTTGGCAAAATTTCAAATTTATAACTTTTAATAGTTAGGTGATAACTGATTTCTTTAAAATGGCCAAAAAAATAATTTTGAATGGGTCGGAGTAGAAGTTTGGAAAGTATTCGAACAGTTAATATTTCATACCATTAGAGATTTTTTTTAAATGCATTTCGCAAACTTTCAAGCCTACCTTATTCATTAAAAATTTTTCAGTTTTTGTGTTTTTTCATTGCACATGAAACACCTTGTGAACATTAGACAAGGGGGCTCGGTGTATAACAATTGTGGAACAAATTAATATTTTGTTCTATGTTTATTAAACAAATGTATCCACATGCAAACTTTAAACATTATTTCTTTCAACAGATCCCTAAAAAAATTGCTCAAAATTTTCAACTCTTTTGCTTACCACATCCCTTCCCTTACACCCCCTAACTTAAAATTTTTACCAAAAACTATGTAGTTCTACAATCCGACAAATTTTCAATTTGATACCTGTACTTTGTTTTAAGATATAACGGTTTGAAATTTTGGAAAGTGCACTATTTTTTAAATGCTCCCCAATTTGCCCCACTACTATTGTGCTCAAATTTTATATTTTTCTTGTATTTCGCTAGTATAGTTTAATATATGTTTTAAGTTTCAATTATCTAGCGTAAGAGATAGTTGAAATATTAATTTTGTTTGTGTTTTTATTTGGACCCCCTGACCCTCTTATAATAATTAACCTCCCTCTAAGCTAATTCTGATGGATCTGTATATAAATATTAATTTTCTGTGGTAAGTAATTTCGAAGATAAAATCATTTAAAAAAAATCGGCCGGCAATTCGGACGCCAATGGATAAAAAAATTAAATCCCACAACCCTCTCTATACCTATGCAGATTTTCAGTTCTCTATCTGCATTCGTACTGGAGATATTAGTAAGTGCAATTTTTGACTTTTTCCCTTCCCTCGCCTCCCCCTTTCACCCGAAACTCCCCAAAATGAAGCTCACTTACATAATTAACAATCCACCCAAGAACGAACATTCTACCTTTAACGGTCTCGGAAATATGACATCATATGTACGGCGTACGATAAAACGGATTTTTGAGTTTTTTTTTTATATTTTTAGGCTAATTTAGGGTAGCAAACATTTTTTTTTGTTTCGATTACAATACTTTATTATTAGAAGAATAAAGTGAAATTAATCTATTTATTAATCAGGTAACTGTACCAATAATGGACCATGCTCCCATAATGAACTGTCGCAGAATAACATAAGATTTCAACCAATTAAAAACACAAACAGATGTAAACTTGGACCCATCCAAATCACCAACACTTAACCAAGCTATTTTTTATGTGAAAGAAAAGATTTCCGGATTCTACAATGTTACGCTTTATTATTCGTGACGTTTCGGTCTCTGCTGAGACCTTCATCAAACTGATCGACAATTACAAAATACAATTATTGTATAGAAGGAAGGGTAATTAAGGTTCAATTAGTTAATTAAGGTTAATTAATTAGTATCAGGTAGTTAAATTAGTTAAGGATTTGTGGGTACGGATTTTGGGTTCGACATGGACATGGGTTCGAACGCAAGCACACCAATTGTTCTTAATGGACAGGATGTGGAAGAGGTGCAAGATTTTTGCTATCTCGGAAGCATTGTCAGCATGGACGGCGGAGCCGAAAAGGATGTTGAGGCTCGGCTAAATAAAGCTCGTCAGGCCTTCGGTATCCTTTCCCCTTTCTGGAGGTTAAGAGAGATCTCCCTTCGCACGAAGCTGCGAGTTTTTGACGCATGCGTCAAATCCGTGTTGTTATATGGTTGTACTACGTGGAAAGTGACCGTTCGACTTACCAAGAAACTACAGACTTTCGTAAACCAATGCCTCCGGCGCATTTTAGGAATATTCTGGCCAGAAGTAATCTCCAACGACGAACTTTGGAGTACAACTCGCCAGACTAAAATAGGTATTGAGATTCAACGGCGAAAGTGGCAGTGGATCGGTCATACTTTGAGGAAACCGGAGCGAAACATCGCAAAACAGGCTCTGGATTATAACCCTCAAGGAAGACGTCGGGTTGGTCGACCATGTAACACATGGAAGCGAGCAGTTGAGCAGGAGGCCAGAGGAATAAACAAGTCCTGGCAACAGCTTAAAGCCGATGCTCAAGATCGCGCCTTGTGGAAGAGAGTTGTTTCTGTCCTATGCCCCTATAGGGGGTCTTAACAGGAATTTGAATTGAAATGGGTACGGATTTTGTTCTTACCAAATTTTAAGGCAGGTAGCCAAACTGCTGATAACTTGTATCCGGTGTTTCGGTTGAAGTTCTGTGGATGCTTCGAAATTTATATTGCTTCTCGTACGAAAGTTGATTCTTACTGTGTTAGTTAGCTCTTTGTATTTTTTTACGCTTTTTCTATTGGTCTATGTTTCGGCAAGCCAAATGAGCTCAATGCCGACTAACAGCGAAAATCACATTAGTCTCTCATCAACAGAAATCATTGAAATATCTAAATAAAATGACCGTTTCTATCACTCAATACCGTGACTTTTTCTTTAGTTAACAATCACACATCACACGGATTCTTTGAGTTCTTCACAAGTCTACAAAGTTCTATTGTAACTCCGGTCCATTGCTGCTACAATACTTGGACCACTATAAAGACATTTATTTTTCGTTACATACTAAACTATTTCATTTTGAAACATATATATTTAAATTTTTTTTGCAGCGCAAGGGATAACGAAAAGCAATAAAACCTGAATTTGCGAATCATACGGCATAATAGCGCAAGAAAGCCCTAGAGGATCTTTAAAAATAGAGGTCCATTACTAGGGGTCAATTATTGGAACCTCACTAAATAATTGGGTCCATTATAGGTACATATAGGAGGGCTTCATATTTTTAACACTTAAAGTATATAATCAATCAATAAAAGGTATATAACTTCTTGCTAAATCAAATTTAATGACAGTTATTTCTTGAAGAGGATAAAGCTTGTGTACAGCAAGGTTTTGAATAATCTAGCATTATCAGAAGTTTGTAAAATGTAATTTAAGCGCTTTAGTAGTCCATGACTGGTGCATTTATCTTAATATAATTTTCAAAATATTGACTATTGAAATTGAACTTTATTTTAATTGTTTTAATAAAAATTAATACACTAAAAATTAGACGAAACCTTTTTAACATGGGAACTGATCTAAAACAAACAAAATTGATAGTCCCGAAGTTTCGGGTGCAACTGAGTTTAAACCTAAAGACGAAAACATGTTTAAAACAGACAATTTTCTTTCTCCTGTCCTTGGGCAAATTCCAATCTTATAATATCTTATCTTATAACGTGGAGATTACATAAATTTTCAAATTTCTTTCGGTGTTCGTATTAATGAGCTACATCTACGCGTAGCTTTTTCATAATACATATCCTGCACATTAAAAGCAAGCATATCGAAAAAAATACGTTTTTAAAAATTTTCTATATTTCTCTGAGAGAATATAACAAGTATAGAAAGTTGTTTGCACAAGCAACTAAGAAAAAACTTTAAATTCAATAATAAATAAGCCCGTGTGCATCCTTGCCACATAATGCAATTTATTTCAAACCTAACTTCGGATACACTACCTAGGTAAAAGCTTTGATACTAAGCGCTTGAAATTCGAAAAAAAAATTACCTGAAGAAAGCGCTCGATAATTAATTTTCGAGCACTTTTTTACGTACAATAAGGTACGTGCAAAAAGCAGTAGCCGTCCTTGTACGGATCGGTGGAAAAGAAACATAACCGCAGTGATTGCGGCTATTGACGAGTTCATCCACTTCGATTTGACAAAAGATAATTTTCAGATACAATTGACACAAAAAATGCTGCATGAATATCCATAAGTGGTCCAATAGCTTCCCATTTTTCCACCAGCAACACGGCTTTAGAAACGCTCAACCATGACTAACTTCATGAATCTTGTATCTGGTATACTCTGCACACTGCAAAATCGTCATCAAATTGACACAATATACACTGACTTTACCAAAGCCTTCGACCGAATTGATCACAATATTCTGATTTTAAAATTAAAAAAAAATTGGTGTGATAGGATCCATATTTGACTGCCTTAAATCCAATTTAAGTAATTGAACTCAAATTGTTAAGTTGCAAGGCTTTATTTTCAAGGAAATAGTATTGTCCTCTGGGATACCCCAAGGAAGTCACTTAGGATCTCTTTTATTTAATATTATCAATTCGGATCTATCAGATATATCGTACCATAACCTCACCGCTGTATTCCTGCAATCCAAGCTTATTGCACTAGATGAGTGGTGCAGTTAGAAGAATTTAGAACTTAGTGTTGCAACGTGATAAGCCTCTCACGTAAAATATCCATACACCTTAATGACTATATCCTAAGTGGACCTCAGCTACATCAAGTGCTTTAAATCTCACTACGACCGAATGACCTCAAATGCCAATGAACTTCTTGGGTTCATTGAGAGAAGAGCCAAAAAGTTCAAAAATGCATGGGTCACTAAATCATTATTTTGTTCTCTTTTTCACTCTTTTCTGGATCCCTTTTTCCAGATATACAGCAACATAATACAGAACTAATTCGTTCTTTTTGCTCTCAGGGACTTGTATGATCCTAGAAACTTTAACAACTTTCCACCCTACATAGTTAGGCTCCAAATATGAAATCTCCTACCACTTGGTTCCAAAATAACTATGCTCACATCCTGCTTTACTTTAGATGTCTTGAATGGTGATATTATTGATGACCACATTTCAAAAGTCAGACCAGACTCAATGACAATGTCAGACAGACAATAATCACATCGTACTGATTATGGACAAAATGAGTCCATTAACAGATTCTGTAAAGTATTTAACAAATTCAGCGTACACGACACACCTCCAATAACTAAGCCGACATAAAATCGGAGACTGCGCTCTGTTTTTTAAGTTTCTCCACACCCCGTTCGACTATCCTTCTACCAGTGCTTAACATACTTATCAAATTGGGTTTAATTAAGTAAAATTAAATTATATTAGGTTATATGAAATTAAATCAATTATGTAACTAATTATCTTAAATCAATAAATATCGCTTTGGTACAGTGGACCACATTACCATCCCCATCGCTATCTCTGTAGCCCAGTTGCCTAGGATTACATGTGATGGTCAAGAGTGGCTGACGATGAGTTGTCGGTTATTTTGACATACACCAAGAATGGCACACACACCCGCCAAAGAGTGGACAGCAACATTTGCTGGTGGAGGTGGTTATGGCCATATGCCCCATTGTATACAAGGACCTCGACTTGATAATAAACTTTTTTATGGAATGAAATGCATGCACATGAAATATCTATTCAGTCAAAAAGATGGTGCAACCTGTTACACTTTCGGCGAATCTATGTAGTTATTATAGATAAAATTTCATGGTCGTGTTATCACGTGCCACGCCACCAAGATCGTTCAGTTTGACTGCATAAGACTTTGTTCTATAGATTTTTCTGAAAGGAATCGTGTTTCAAAAACCCATAAACCATTCCGAAGCTCAATAAAGAAATTTAACTCACTATTAATGATATTAGTCCGAAATTATTAAACTACATCCCACATTTATGCACTATCTGCGCTAAATTATGCTTTAGATCGATGCAAAATAGACACACTAAAATGGCATTGGAATGCGCTTGAAGTAGTAAGCAAAAGGCATATTTTCATGAATATATACCCAGCAAACAATTTAACGAGCGCTCGCAAATAACGATATTAAAACGACCATGAAAAGTCCACAAAACATATAAACTGCATGATGATCATAAGAAAACCAAACAAAAAGTGTCGCACAACGTTGATCTTATTCTATACCAGCAGCTTTTATTTCACCGTATGCATTAGCAGAGCCAATAATTATGTTGTGTGGATATCTCAAAATATTGCAAACGCAAACGGTGAAAAACCTGGAGTTTGCATAGGTGTTCACGTGTACTTATGGGGGTGTGTCCGTGAAATGTTTAAATTTATTAACAACAAAAACAGAATAATAAGCAATTGCGATCTTCTTTCTTTAGCTTTAAAAGCCAAGTTCTTTAATAAATCGTTAATATTTCATAAATATTATCGTTAATGAATCGTTAAGGATATTCATTAATGGATTAAAATAAAAATCGTTAGGGACACTTTAATGATTCATTGATAACGAATATATACTTGCTTATATACTCCTTTCTTGTAAGCGTTTTATAATTCATTAATGAATCGTTAAAAGTAATTCTTTAACGAATGTCCATTTAGTCCGCTAGATGAAACGTTAACGATGCTCGTTACGTATGACATTTCTGAAAACTAATTCACAGCAAAAGCTGAAATAATTGCATCTTAATTTGAAATTTAGGAAGTGAATGGATTCGAATCTTAAATTTCAAATTAAAATGAGGATACTTCTGATCTTGCAATGATTTAAACTATAAAACTTCGGAAACGAATGTAATAACATGCAAGGCTAGCCATTTAAACTGACCTTCAAGTTCCTTAACATTTTATTTCTTATTGTAAAAGGGGTCTTAGACCTTCAATTAACCCTAGGAATTTTCATTTTCGCAGATTGAGATGACCAAGATGTAACTCACTCAGTACCTAAAGACGGCGCCTTTAAAAAGTAGATTTAATTCAAGGTTTTAGATTAAACCCTCAGGTACATTGTTTTTCAACATTTTGGAAGCGAGACCGATTCTTAAGAACTTACCGATACATATCCTCCATGATATATGTATATGTAGTTGACCTATATGATAGTGTCGCTGTATCTTAACCATGTCTTGGAGATGGGTTCATGAATTTAAAATTCCTGCATATTATATTTTATTTCTGAGGTCTGCGTGTAATCAGTACCTCAAGAATTCACAGTTTCGTTCACAGGAAAGTGCGTTAGTTGTAAAAAGTTTTAATTTATCTTGTCGCTTATTAAAATTTATTTCATAATTCTGGGCTAAAAATGCACCCAGCAAAATGAGAAATTTAATATAATTTCTTAAAGAATCTCGAGCAATTTCTCATCACTTCCTTCATAGATTTGATTTCAATCATAAACACAATCTTGTTCTAAGAAATTTTCTTTCTAATTAACTATGTCCGAAGCAAGTAACTTTCTAACTTTGAGATAAATCTTTTTAACAGATGATGAAAATTACTCAGAAAATGTATAAAAAAAAAATGTTATGAAACTTTTAATTGGGCTAAATGCATTTTTAGCTCAAAGCTATTGAAGATAATTTAATTAGCGACGACGCAATAAATAAGATAGAATTGTTATTACTTAAGCGGCACTATATCAGTTAATTTAATCAAAAGGCGTGAAATAAATTCAAAAATTTTGTAAAACAAAGTAGAAATAATGTTTTATCGATATGCTAATAAACTTTCTAATTTCCACAAATTGATTGTTATGGCTTTAGAACAATTTTGATATATTTGTTATCAATAAGAAATTAGGATCATCACCATACGGCGTTTATTTTAAATTTATGACCATACTTCTTCTTGTAAGAGCAACTCCCACGATAATATTTTCAACGTTTTGAAATATTCATTCAGCTTAGGATATAAATAGTCAGTGCGATATTCCGTGGCTTTAGTCATAAATATACTTAAAATATGACAAATTCATAGTTTAAAGCAGATGCTTGCTGTCCATCAATTTTTGGTCATATAACGGGCAAGTATCCTTGCACATATAAAAAAATGTGTTTTTTAGGTAATAATACTGATCTGATAATACTGATCCGTAAGAATAAAATTTCTTAGCAGGGGTTCGCTTCAACATAAAAGAAGGCAGAAGAAAAAATCTATAAGGCAAATTCACGTGCTCGTTTTATCACCTAACGAATGAAAGCATTTTAATCGTACGATTAAAGAGCATAACAACAATTAAGTATTATTTGGAAGTGAACTTGAGTACAACTCAACAGTTGTTCTTGAGTATAACATATAATAATTGATTTTATAACATATTGAAGTGCTCAAGAGGTAGCTGGATTTCAAGTAAATACAAAAAAAATATATTTATCGTTTTAGTTGATCATTTTAACCCTTTTCTTGTTCACTTTATTGCCTAACTCTTCGCCCTAATTGCGCTCTGTCGGTGTTTCAGCTTCGACTTCTTTCGCTTTCAGAACATCGACTTCGACTCTTTCGCTTTCCAAAATTTGACTGCCTCTTTTCATGAACGCTCAATCTTTTTATATCCAGCACAACCAGCGTGTTTGCTGACTGTCGACGGATATTTGTTATTGCTTTCGTTCAAGGAAAAGAGTGCAGGTGTTCTTAAAATTCAACAAAATTGTTTTTGGTTGAAGACCTTGAACTTTCGATGAGCGACATAGTATGGAAATGAATATAATCGGAATTTTGTTGCATATATTTGTTGTTGGCTGAGAATAGTGGAAGATAGTGAACATGAGATGAACGACTAGGGCTGACATGTAACAATATCTATAGACCTGTGATTGCACTATATTTTATTTAGGTCCGTAATATTGAAACTCCCAGGTAAAATTTTCTAAATATGTGCAAGCTACAATGGCTATTGAATTGAATATACGCTGTGTAGGATTTGAAAAAGTTTATAAATTTAAAAAAAAAAAATAATATTATAAAGGACTTGAATAAAAAAAAATTTTACGCACAGAAATGGTTCAGAAATTTTACAAGGAAATTATTATTATTCACGCATAATTTCACAAAAGAAGCCTCATTCATGGAGAATTAAAATAGTTCAACCGAATCTCAAAAAGAAAAGTGAAATACAAGATGTTCTCAGTAGCTGGACTTGTTGCAGCGGAAAATCGGGAGCTAAGTAGAATCCGGTGCCAAGTCCCTTTTGAAAAACTTTTTTTTTCAATCTATTTGAATGAACACAATAATGTTTTCTGCTTTATCCCTTAGGAGTTATATGAACATCATGTTCTTCGTAGTCACTCGAAAAGTAGTGAACTTCATAATCATTTTAAATAACATGAGTCACTTTTTCAGAACCAAGTGAACAGATGCAAAATATAAAATCTTGTTATGCTTTCGGATACGTTTTAGCGGAACAGCAAGACAAACTTTGTGACTTTAATCAATTCAATTAAATTCATTTCGCCGTAATAGGGTCCATATGTGCTGCTAGTCATAATAAAATAAAGTTATGAAAATAGTTGTTTACGGAACAGATGATGACAGTTTACAAGGTTAACATACAATTTGGCTGCATTTCTAAGCTACACTCGAGGATATGCAGGCATATTTCCAAGAAATTATAATTATTTTAAACCACTAGCTTCGAACATATTAGGAAATAATTCTAAACATGAAAGCTATAAAACTAGGTCAACATACATACGTATATCTAATATCTGGTTTTGATTTGAAATAAATTCGTAAATGCATGTGAAATGACAAAATAAAAAAATTGAATTTTCCTCATGTTTGATGTATTGTAAAGTTTACATATATTACTTTGAGTGAAGCGTCATTGAACTTAAAAGTTAATTTATGTGAACACGATAAATCTATGAAAGATAACTGCAATCTATTCAACCTTTGAAATTCAGTCACGACATTACTAAACGGAAAATGTGCATACATTTACGTGAAGTTGATTTAGTTAAACAACATGTTCTAATTTTGAAAAATAAATTTACTTTCCGTATAAATATTATGTTGGTATTTATGTATGTACTTATCTAGTGCAGTGACATCAATAAAAATATAATTTATATCTATACGAACTAAAATATGATGCTAATACAATATTTTTTGAACTTTCACATTTTTTTTTTTATATTTTGCTGAACTAGAGAAATTTTCTGTACCAAAATAGAAGCGATAGAAAATCTGTCTCAGTAATCCGATTTCTTAGATCAATCGTTGTCTTTACGACGCATATTCTTACTCAATTTACGAATCACTTATTATTTAGGCCGTTTTCGACGGAAGGCACTCTCAGTTGAATATTATCTAAGGATGAATTCACACATTTCGCAAATAAGATTTAGAACTTATTCAAACAATTGGAAGAAAAGATATAAATTTAAGTTTCACTGAAGAATGCAGTGAGTGTAATCGTTATTACACTCTGAATATTCTTTGAGGATTTACATCCTTCAGAAAACTCGTTAGCATTTCATGAAATAAGGCCATAATTATAATGAGCCTTCTTGATTACCTATTGAATTTAATCCAATATTAGTAATGCTAATAAATTATGCTCTAAGAAAGAAAAGAACTACACAGAGATTTCCACTTAATAATTTTGAAATCGACAAACCCACTGTATGTACGTCTGCCGAATCACAGTTTAGATGAATTTATTGAATCATTGCAACAAAGTTGGTCCTAATTCGTTTCCATCCAAAAATTACTCTTTCTATAGATAACGAAATTGCACGATATTAAAACAAAACCATTTTGCTTCTTTGAAGGAGTTATGCCACATTTTGCGAGAGATCTTGTTGCCAGACTTTAATTTTTTACAAAAATAGCTGAACCTAAAAAAAATTCAGCCGGAATCAAATGAAGTATAAGTAAAATAACTGGCTCTCGAATTATAAAAAAAAGTACAAGAATTACATGCAAAGTAGTTTTTTCATAATATTTTCATTCAACCAAAATTAGTGTCGTCTTCATAATTTAAGGCGAAGATGAATTAAATAATTACAAACCACATTTTTCGCAACTGAAGTAATGCGTTACTACGAAACTATTTCTCGTAGTTAGAGACCTATTTAAATTGAACAAAAAAAAACATAACAGAATTATTAATTATTTACGCCTATAAATCCCAATCATATGGTACTCTAGATGAAATGAGAAAGAGTTTTATGTACCGGAAAATATGTTTTCTAAAATTCTTCGAAGAATAAATAAGGACTTTTGTATGGAGGTGGTTGATGTAGAGCGGGAGGTTTGTCATTTTTGTATATCACACCAAACGTGTTATGCAGAAAGTTTTCAAGCTGAATTGAAAGTAGCTTTCATAATTTTCGAGAAAGTTTAAGTTTTTTTTTTGAAATGATGCCATTTGTATGGAAGGTGGCAGAGAAAGTGGAAGATTTTGCATGATTCTGAAATTGCTTGTCAACAATCGATAGCTCTCATACGGAGACATACTCTTCTTGAATTTTGAGTAAAGATATTTGTATGGGAGGGGGTAGAAGGAGTGAAGGGAATTGAATTTTTTTGATAGCATTTATTGCAATTACTAAGGGGTAAATTCTGGTTAAATTTTCTACTTTATCTAGTTTCAATGAAAATCGATAAAATGCCAAAATGGTGCATTGGAATGGGATGGGTAGAAGGAATATATTAATGATAGTTGCAGTAGCGTACTTTCGTCAAAATTTGAAGTTGACAGCTTTAAAATAACAATTTAAATAATTTAATTAAAATTTCGAAATTTCGTGATATTTTTATGGGAGGGGGTAGAAGGAATGAGGTAAAGTTTTTTTTTTAAAATAGGTTACAAATATAATATAATTAATTCTGGCAACAATTCGTTCTTTTAGCTTTGCTAGTTGCAGTGAAAACCGAATAAATGCATTTTTTAAAAATTATGCATTAATGTCGGAGGAGGCGGAAGGGAATCGGATCGATAATTTTTGACGTTAATGATATTTACATCATTATACTCCGACCTCATTTTTGAATCGGTAGCTGAAATAGTTTCGGAGAAAAAATAGTTTTTTTAAATTTCGAAATTTCATGAAATTTTGGGGAAAGGTACAAGGAGGAGGTGATTTGGCCCTTTTTATCATAAAGTTACTTTTTTGCTAGAAATTACATAGAACAAATTTTAATGAATGAGTTCGAAAAGCAATAACTCGATGTAAAAATTAAATTTAGGAAGGAGAAAAAAAAATGAAAATGATGGAATAATGAGATTCCCAACACCCGATAGGTCAAAGCGTTCGAGAGTTATGTTATTGATAGACGGACAGACGGCAAACACAATATACTCTCAGATTTCCTCTAGAGTATAAACATAGCAGAATTATGATTGAGTTTAATGTACCGTGAATTTAATGTACCGAAAAATATATCATCTCAAATTCTTTCCAATAGTGAATATTGACTTTTGCATGCGAGGGGAGAGGGTTGTTATTTTTATATAAGACACCGAACGTGGTATGCAAAATGTTTCATGCTGAATTTAAAGTTTGTAGCTTTTTTCCACAGAATGATTTGTGTTACAAGCAATTTCGGCCTTTGATATTCGTCGTTGAAAATCGTTTATAAGTAACAGAGTATCTAAGATAAAGACTTGTACTTCAAATACTCAATGGTGCCATATCAGAACTAATTATAATTCTGCGGATATTTTAACTCGAGGCACCGATCCGACTACTCATTGCGAACATAAACTTTGGTGTCTTGGTCCAGCTTTATAGTCTGCTGAAAGTATTATTGCTGTCGATAATTACATTCGTGAAGAGAGCGAACAACAACGTGTAGTAGAAGAAACTTGTAAGATCAACTCTGTCATGACAGCTCTACAAGAAGGCTTGATCGTTATAGACATACAGGGTGCGCCATCTAAATGTGGTCGATGGAAATATTGAATAACTTTGACAGATTTAAACCGATTGACGTCGTCGAACACATTTCGGAAAGGTTATTGCATTACAATTTTAACCATGAATCGATTAACGATGCGTGGCTTACGCCAATAACGTTATTCGAGTGAGTGAATCGGAGCCCAATTTTTGGGAGCGAATTTTAATGACTGATGAGGCCCATTTCACGCTATCTGGCACTGTAAATAAACAAAACTGTCGCATTTGGGGGAAAGAAAATCCTCATGCTATACATCAAACTCCACTGCATGATCAGAAAGTGACTGTTTGGGCCGGTGTCTGCTCAAAAACCATCATTGGTCCGTTCTTCTTCAGAGTTGGGGAAACTGTCAATGGGGATCGGTATCGATGGATGTTGGCACACTCTGTTTTACCAGAAATGCGTGAAAAAGGTCTTAAAGGCTTTTGGTTTCAACAAGACGGCGCGACATGTCACACCGCGAAATCAACGATGAACTTCTTGCGGCAAAAGTTCCCAGGACGTGTGATATCGAAAGGAGGGATATTGACTGGCCACCGAGATCGCCCGATTTAACGACACCGGACTTTTTTTTGTGGGGATTTTTAAAAAGCAAAGTGTATGCCAACAAACCGAAGACTTTAGACGAGCTTAAGGACAATATTCGAGCCGAAATCACTGCGATATCACCCGAGATGCTGGCAAATGTCATGGAAAATGCCAGAAAAAGAGCTGAATTTTGTATCCGCAATAAAGGTGGTCATTTGATCGACGTTGTTTTTGGAAACTGAATGGAAAAAATTGTAAAGCTTCAAATTTTATAAAAATAAATAGTTTTCCAAAATCGATTGAGAATTGTTCAAGTTATTCAATATTTCCATCGACCACATTTAGATGGCGCACCCTGTACTATTGAACAATCATGCGAGCCTATTAAAAATACAACAAATATTAGCGTTCTGTTTGAGATTCAGTCGCAAAAAAACAATACGTATACGTTAGGTAACAAAGGTCGCGGAAGAAGAACGATGAAATCGCACTTTGACTTATTCAAATGCTTGACTACGACGGCTGTTCATCTGGAACTCGTCAGCGACTTATCGACTTCAACATTTAAAGCGGCCTTAGGAGAATATGCCACACAAATTTCTCAGACAATTAAATTAATTTCGTAGGAGCAAGAAGCGAGCTTGCTGAACTATACAACTTATTACGATCGGAAGATGCAAAAGAAGAGGTCCATACTTATCTGTGAACCGAAGGAATTTAGTGACGCCTTATCTCTCCGGGCTCACCACATCATGGTCACCTGTTGGAAACTGGCACTATCTTCGAAGAGTTATCGCAACTTCTCGTTTTACATTCGAAAGCTATACGCTCTATTAACTCGTATTGAAGCATCATCCAACGATCCAAACGATACTAATGCGCTCACTCAAGGACACTTTCTTGTTGGTGAACCCTTTTCTAAGTATTCCTGATCCTAACCTCTCGCTAATACAAATGAACCGGTTATCCCGATGGAAACTCATTCAAAAAATAAAACAGCGGAGCACATCACTACCTTATACGGTACAACAAAATGGAGAAGTACACGACGAAATTAAGCTGTTGAAGAACTTCTTCTTCTACAATGGCGCTACAGTTCAAATCGGGCCTTGTCCTCCTGACCTTCAGGTTCCTTAACATTTTTTTTTTCATTATTAATTGTGGAAGGGTTGTTAGGGCCATCGCACAACACTTTATCTACGAATTTTTCATTTTCGTAGATTGAGGTGACTAAGGTATACTCAAGCAGGCAGTGTGCTGGAATTATGCGTCGACCGGGATTTGAACTCACGACCTTCGCATTGTAGACCAACACGCTACCCGCTAGGCTACACCCTTTTGAAGAACTAGTCATCATTAAAGATGAGGATCGTCCACCTTTGCAATGGAATTTGGGTCGAGTAATATCAATAAACCTGGGAAATGACAATCTTGTAAGAATCACTACTTTAAAAATTGTTGGAGGAACATTAAATCGTCTATATCGGAATGTTGCCGGCTTTAACGCAAAAAAATTATCATCTATTAATTGGTGGACGGAATGTTTGGCAATCTTTAGTCTCTTACATATATTTAATTTAACCCAATCTACAACAGCAGTTTCTTTTCCTTATATTCAATTTGAACTCAGTTTGCTCTTCATATAAAATTTGCTATTTACTTTGAACTACTTCTTCTTCTTCTTTTATGATGGCACTCCAGCCCAACTCGGGCCTTGGCCTCCTGACCTTCAGGTTCCTTAACATTTTATTTGTAATTGTGAGAGGGTTGTTAGCCCTTCGCACAACCCTCTATCTATGATTTTTTATTTTCGTAGATTGAGGTAGCTAAGGTATATACAAGCAGGCAATGTGTTCGAATTATGCATCGACCAGGATTTGAACTCACGACCTTCGCATTGTAAACGAACACGCAATCCACCAGGCTACACCCTAGCTCTTTGAACTACTGCTTACATGAACTATTATATACAAATTATATTCAATCTAACATTGGATGTTGAATCGATCACACCAATAAAAGAAAGTATTTGGAATTTATCGCAGCAAACGTTGTTTCATTTCGATCGCGTACGCACATTTTTTCTTTTTCTATTAATTGAAATTACGAAAATTCGTGAAATTTGTACGGGAATGAGTAGAAGGAGTGAGGTTCAATTTCAAATTAAATTCAAAAATTATTGCACTTACATATAATAGAAGTATTTCTGGCAAAAATCCTTTTGGAGTTGTAAGTTTCAATGAAATTCGAAGAAAATTTTTTTTTTTAAACTATACGGGAAGGAGTAGAAGTACTAATCTAATAACATGGAACTCGCCATACGTAGTTTTTCAACAAGCTGCCACTAGAAGTTATTACGCTTTTTTTTGGCCAACAATAAGTAAACATCGAAAAACAAGATAAAGAAAGATGGA
Organism: Chorisops tibialis; assembly: GCA_963669355.1. NCBI lineage: Eukaryota > Metazoa > Arthropoda > Insecta > Diptera > Stratiomyidae > Chorisops > Chorisops tibialis. Next base: position 22,738,864 of record OY770264.1, read on the forward strand.
AAGAGAAAAGATCAGTTTGATAGTAGCACTCACAAACACGCCATATTTTTTTCGGAAATTAAATATATTCCACTAAAAAATAAGTATAAGTAAATTTTGAATCCCTTCAACTTCTTTAGTAAAAATTTTCAGATATTTCAAAAATGCAAAGAAAATGCAGGGAATCCAGTACTTCATGATTTACTCTACGCATTTTGGGCGGCGGCAATATAACGAACAAAGTCGATACTATTTGCTTAAAATTTTGGCACCTTTATAATTTAGTTGTTATTTTTAATGATCTCCTTTGCTGTGCTTACAAGAAAAAAATACGAATTTATCTTGTTTTCTACCCAAACCACTTTTTTGTTTGTTTTTCTATAAGTATAGTATATGAGAACCTTATTCTAATTTTAGTTCAGAAAATAAAGAAATGATGACAGAATGTTTTGAAATCATTTCACTCAAATCTTCAACTTAGAAAAATTCTTTTGTATTGTTTTAGTTTAAGACGACTAATAATATCTGAGTCAACAAAATTATTTTTGTCGTACTGCTAAAGGTTTGAGTATAGGTATGCCATGGCCGTGCAAAAATGGCGCCCGGGGCATAATTTGAACTTGGTGTCTTTCTGCTCTAGTTATCTGTGCTACATAGAATCACTCCATGCATGAAGGAGACACACTGTATCAGAGTCTGGCAGAAATGCCACAATCGACACCTGCGAATTCACCTTCACTAATTCACCATTCGTGGAGTGGTGAGCTTAGTGGTTTTCTTTTACCAATTTTATCCGCCCTAAGATAAATTATTTCTTCAAAATTTTTGTTTCTGACTTTTTAGTCAAGTATTAAAAACTACGCACAGTTCTTGATGTTCAGAACGTACCGAAAAAAAGGTCGGTTCGTTCAAAATATCGGGCTTCACCTTTGCCAAACTATGGTAAAGCGCCTCCAGTGTCCCATGGAGTAACTATAGTGCTTTGAGAAAAAAAATTTGTTTTCCTGAAAGTTTCGGTAATTTTCAGAAAAATAAATTTTCATTTTTATATCTGCATACATAGTATATATTCCTATTAGTATAGAATTGATAAGAAAGGAACAGTTCTTTTTATGGATACTTGTACGTATAATATTTAATAGCAAACTTATAAAACTATGCTGTACCATAAGCTCGAGGGCTCTCGAAACTCTAATTTGACAGTTCTTCCGGTACGTGTTGTCTATTTTCAAACTAAAGTTTTCATCTATGTTGGCGTCACGTACACAAAGCTTAACTTTTGTAAGAGTTTAAAAAAGTCGAACCAACTCGTCTGAATAGTAATCAGAGAAAACTCGAACTTTATCCTCGTCATGTCCTAAATATGTTGTCGTATTTCACGAAGTCAACATTTACGATGACTTCACCAATTGTTATAAGTGAATCGAATCGAATGAAAATCGAAATGCAATAAGAGTATTGAAACTACTTGATGAATCAAAACCAATTTTAGAAAATTGTAATAGATTTGTGACGAAGGTTAGAAAATAGCGTCTTAATTTAGACAAGGTTTTCTTATTGATTTCGTTAATTACTGGAAAATAAATATATCTCCTTTTCCCTAATTTCATAAAGGTCTTAACAGATACCAAAACATCACAATTAATATATCATAAATCAGGTGATTTACTTATATAAAAACTATATTCATTTATTTCAGATGTGATAAAAATGAAATTAAAATCATAACAGTATAAGGGCGTAAAGCCCAATCATACATATAATACTCTAGATGAAACAGAAAGAATTTAATGCACCGTAAAATTTCAAATTCTTTCGAATAGTGAATAGTGACATTTGTATGGAAGGTGGTAGAAGTAGAGGTGGAGGTTAATAATTTTCATATATGACACCGAACGTGGCATGCAAAATGTTTCGTGCTGAATTTAAAATTTGTAGTTTTCATTATTTTCAAAGGCATCGGGCATAGTTTTCCTAAGATTAAGATATTTGTATGGGAGGTGGCAGAGGAAGTGAAGGTTTTTAAATGATTTTGAAAGTGCTTACCAACATCCTTATCATCATACTTTCTTTCAATATCAAAGTCGATAGCTCTCATATGTTCGAAAGAGAAATGCTTTTCTTGAAATTATAATATAGATTTGTATGGGAGGGGGTAGAGGGGGTGTCTCATTTTTGTGCGTTTAGCGCATGCTCTTTACAACAAAAGTGCAAGCAAAACGCCCTCAATAGCGCACAAGCAAACGTCCTGAAAAGCGCAGAAGCAATAGCGATCAAGTGAATCGTGTGAAATAGCGCACAAGCGAAGCTCTTCGACTGATATCCCTGATAGCCAAACATCGATGAAACACCTCTGAAAAGTCGATGAACGGTTTCAAAACCTTCTGGTGAAAACAGATTGTCAGCCTGGAGAACAGGGTTTATTTCGCTATAGATAAATGGTAGCGATGAGCCGCATAAGATATTTGGATGCCTTTTGGTTTTGTATAGTACATCAGACTGAAATTTTGCTTTCTTACCGAGCACGTTTGATCAGACGAAGATCGATATGCCGAAAACAAGGAAATCTTTTTTCTATTTAACATTGATAATATTTATTCCGTAAGGAGAAGAGCCTTAGGGGAAAATATGAAGTGGACTGAATTTAGTTCTGTCCCTTTTTCATCGAATGTAAGTAAATTAAATATCAATGCTAATTGATGATTTCTTGTTTGCGTTTACATCGGCATGCACACTTGTGAACTTTCGGTACATAAGAAGACATGAATATTTCTAAGCTTTGGCTATCTGGGATGGGGATCTTTGCTTGTGCGCTATTTTACACGATTTGCTTGTGCGCTATTGCCTCTGCCCTTTTGAGGACGCGTGCGCTTTCGTCGTAAAAGGAATGCGCTTTGCGCATGAAAATGATGCATCGTCTGGACGCACCTGATGTATAACACCTTTCCTCCAAAGTTTCATCTTTGGCTTGATTTTTCGACACTTCAATGAATTGTAGAACAATTGATCAATAATTGAAAAATGAAAATTCCCCTACTTAAGTACAGGTACATTGCCAGTCCTAAGCCATACTATACAAGCACGCTTTGAAGGTCGATGCTCCCCATGGGCTAACCCATTATACGTTATCATTATCTGTTAAATTAAAAAAAAAAGAATTCTTTCCTCATCGACTCTGGGTCAGTTATAAAATTTATTCAGCTTCAAAGTAAATTATTTTCAAAAAATTTTATAGAAAGGGGCTAGCGAATCTTTATCCCTTCATTCAAATAGAATAATCTCAAACGAAAAGAATTTAAAATTCGCATATTCCTCAATAAAGTTGCCATTTTTTGGTTTTACAAAATTTTGGATACATCTTTTACTGCGCGAAATACCATTATCCTGCTAAGGTCGGCTTTAAAGTCTTGATCAATATCCCGTCTCAAGATCCCGATGCAAAGAAATGCAGGGCAGCGCAAACTTTTATGGAAATTTGAACAAAAATTACCATTTCTCCGCTGTTCATGAAGGGTTGAACTTCTTCATTGAGATCTATAGCAACCTTTTGATAAAACGGTAAGGTCACATGAATCATGCTTCCGGCAAACTGAAAAGATCCTTAATATCCCGCATATATTTCCAATGAACGGTCAACAAATTCCTCCAATTATTTTGCTCCGCAAGAATAAATAAATAAAAATTAAATGCATAATTATCGAAAAACCAATTAATTAATTACTTTTTGCTTTACAAATCACAACGCACTTACAGATCATTCCAGGTTTTTATTGGAAATATGAGAAATTCCAAAGCCGTTCTCACGATGAGATAAAGACACAATTTTTCTTCCATGATGAGAAAAGTGCAGTGAGAATTTTGCTTACGTCATACTCGACTCATTTCTCGCAAAAGATACAGAACTGAACCACAGATATACCTACCCATACATGCAATATGCTGGAATTATAAATAGAAAGGGGTTTGAACTCACGACCTTCGTATTGTACACTAACAGCACACTATCCACTACGCTACACCTACGCCCTATTTCTTAACGTTACAAAATTGGCTGTAGCAAACTTAAGATACTTTCTGGTTTGATCTAAAGTAAAAAGATGGTCAATTTCGAAAAGTTGATATTTTTTTAATTATTTAATTAGGTTATCGTATATCAGTATAAGTAAAGCTAGGGTGTAGCTTAGTGGGTAGCGTGTTGGTCTTGTAATGCGAAGGTCGTGAGTTCAAATCCCGGTCGACGCAATATATAATTCCAGCACATTTCCTGCTTGGATATACCTTGGTTACCTCAATGTACGAAAATGGAAAATTAGTGGAATGAGGGTTGTGCGAAAGACTAAAAACCCTACCAATGAGAAAAAAAAAATATTAAGGAGCCTGAATGTCAGGAGGCCAAGGTCCGTAAGTAAGAGAAGATATAAGTATAATATCTATTTGGTATTGCACGAGATTCTAAAATGCTGGGTTTTACTGAAAAAGACAATCAAACAATTGAATTCTTATGGTTTGGTGAATGTTTTCACAGTACGTTTCAAATTGTAAGAAAAGATTTCACGCTTCTACACAGTTACGCTTTATTATTCGTGATGTTTTGGTCTCTGCTGATATGTTTGATAAAGGTCGCAGAATCCGGAAAAATTTTCTTTCAATTGGATACTTGTCATTATTTATTTTTCTTTTAACTAGCCACTTACAAACTAATAAATAATTCTAAAAGTGGGTAATATTCAATTTTTTTTTGACAATTCTTTTTGCCCTTAATATTTAAGAAAAAATTATCGACTTTTTAAATATTTTTAGCTCCCAACAAAATTGTGCTAAACAATTAAATTAATAACAATGCATTATTTTATTTTAATCTCGTTTAATGCCGTTATCTTTCAGAGTTGCTACATTTATTGCATGAAAAAATAAAATTATTAAATGCGAGATAAACAATTTCTTCTTGTTAATGAGATTTTTGTGATTTGAAAAATAATAACATTTGGTACGGGTTATTTTAAATTAATTTGTTTACATTATGCTACAGTTTCTATTATAATGTTTTGAAGTTTATAATAATCTCAGATTACAACTAGAGTATACACATATAACAGGACTGCAACTGGACGTAAAGCTCAATCATATCCTAGATGAAATAAAAATTTTGTGATTTTTAGAAAGTTTGTACGGGGAGTGGTAGAAGGGAGAACGGCATTGAACTAATTTTTTCACATTGTGATAGAGTTGCTATCAAAATATTGTATACAAAATTTAAGCTTTAAAAATTTGATTGGTTTTGAGAAAATTAGTGTATTAAATTTAGTGAAATTGTGAAGTTTGTATGGGAGGTGGTAAAAGGAGCGGAGATTTTCATTATTTTCAGTAATAACTATGAAGATTATTCAATTGACGTCTCTCAAATTTCAGGCCAATAACGTTCACACTTTTCAAGACTTTGTATGGTAGGGGGTAGAAGGAGTGATGCTAATCAGTTAATTTTTTTCGTTCTTCCTAATAATTCTAAATAGATATTAAATACACAATTTCAGCTCGATAAATTTTATACGTACTGAGTAAATTGGTTTATAGTATTTCAACAAAATGTGCAGTTTGTAGGGGAGGTGGTACAAGTAGTTAGGCAATTCAAATAATTTTTATACTGTGCATCATAGGAATGATATATTCTAAATTTCGGATCTATTGCTTTCATACTTTTTAAGAAAATTCGTTTATTGTGAAATTCCGAAATTGAGTTATTTTGTATGGGAGAGATAGAAGGGGTACAATCATAAGGATCTTACAATTCGTATATGCTTAGTTAATCGAGCGATGAAAAGATGTCAAAATCTCCAATATTTTCAATGGCCCGAGACTGAGAAATTTTTGTAGCTTCCGCCGATAGGTGGGAATTGAATGTTTATTATAATTGGTTCACTAAACAGAATAGACTATATGGACTCCTATGTATTTTCTATACGAAAGAAATTTGGGACTAGCAAAAAGTCACATTGATTAAGTTGGTCACTGTGTACAGGTGATCACTTGCGAAGATGAGTAATGGCTTACGCATACAAATTTACAATTCACTCAAAGATATACTTGCAGTCATTCGAAGCAATATACCCTGTCTAGACTACTGTAAGCAGCAAACAGAATTGTATAGCTCAATTAAATATTGTTTCTTACTAATAGCAAAACTGAATTTACACAATTTTTTTATTACACAACTAGAATGCAATTGTATGTTAAATGAGCGCTAAATAAACATCGCAAAGCACTTTTTTATATCACAATTAAGCTCTACTTTCCAGAATTAATTTATGGCTTAAAAGCAAAAAAAAACCCCCATTTTCAATTGTAAATAGTCAATAATTCATATCAAAATCCGAAAAAAAAGTTCCCCACAGAATGAAGAAAAATCGTGATATTTTCTTTATTTTCATGTCAGTATGAAGTGAAAATACTACTCTCGGTTTGTACGTCTTTTTCGTGTCTTGTTTGATTTATGAATTTATGATTCCGTAAAACCTCAAGAGAATTATTTAACTTTTACGTTGAAGAGCGAAAAAAGAAAATGATTTATATTTTGAAAGCAAATAGCATTTTGGAATTTTGGATTTTTGATGTTTCATATTTCCATGTCGACAATTCATTGAAAAGTGGAAAATATTTAAAAAAAAAAAATTAAAAAAAGATTTCAATTTGATGGAAAATTGACGACCTAAGGTTTTATAAAAGCGAGTCAGATGTTGATATATGTTGATTTCTTTATTATGCTTATCTGACATCTTAAATATCATTACGAGAGGGAGAGAGAAAAATTGTTGGATATCTTAAATGAACCTGGCTAATTACTTCTTACGGCCCTCGGAAACCTAAAATAAAATATGTTAAATGTAAGCGAAGGCAATTCGCTCGAAAATGATAAATATTGCTCGGGTAGAGTTTTTTTTTATAGAGCCGCCGAAAAATGTTACGAGACATGCTGGTAAGAATTGAAGTTAGAAATGAATAATTTATTTAATCCTCAAACTTCTTGCTGAACTTCACATTCAAATGCCAAATATTCTGGAATATTCTTTGTATTACTTTTCTTAATCCTGAATTCTTAATGCTGTGGATTAAAGTTGAAATATTGCTTCTGAACTTTAACTTCAGTTATTTAGTTTTATTATGAATGGAAAGGGGACAGAACTAATGTTTGTTGTTAAAGTTCAGTATAATATAGTAAATGAAATCGTGAAATCGGATTAGGTTGAATTGAAAACAGTTGTGCGTTAACCTTCACACAGCGAATAATGAGCGCAAAGCTACGTCGGCTGGGTTATGTTTACGTCGGATCTACGTAACAGAAGAACAAGATGAGCAAACAATATGAAAACTGATCGGAAAATTAATATTAATTACAATTGGAATTTGATATTTTTTTTAACTTCACGTTACACCACCTCTCGTACAAATTGATATTTTTTTAGATATATAAAAAAAATACTGTTTTAGTCTTTATGAGAGCTATCGATCAACAAATTAGCATAGAGCATTTCCGTACTGAAATCTCCTCGCTCCTTCTTCCATTCGGAATACAAAAACAATTTTTGTACTCTAGATGGAATCTGAGAGTATTATAAGTTTGCTCTAAAGCTTGTAACGTCACGAAATATGATCGCACAACGACGCCAAGCGTACAGAAATATTTGTTGTCGCTCAAAAATGTCAATGTGAACTAAAGCTTAGAATATATCATTTTTGAACCAATTTCAATCTACAGTATAAAAATTATTTGAATCCCCTACTCCTTCTACCATCTCTCATATAAACTGCACTTTTTCATGAAATACTATAAACCAATTTACTCACTATGTATAAAATTTATTGAACTGAAATTTTGATCAAAGTTAGAATTATTAGTAAGACCTAAACAAATTAGATGATTAGCTTCACTCCTTTTACCCCTCCCATATAATATGACACAATTTCATAACTTTACAAAAAGTTTATTTTCCTAAAAATTTTGAATGCTACAGATCTGCAAGTTAAAACATCAAATGCATGATATTTGTAGTTATTTCTGGAAAACTCACTAAGAGCTCCCCACTACTCACTACTTATACCACCTCCCATACAAACTGCACAGTATTATCAGTATATTAAATTTTTGAAGCTTAAATTTTCAATAAAACCTTCTGATAGCAACTCTAGCATGATATGAAAAAAATTGTTCAATGCCGTTACCCCTTCTACCACTCCCCATACACTCCCCTTAAAATCAAAAAAATGGCTCTTTATCTAGGATATCGCATGATTGGGCCTTACGCCGAATCGTAGCCCTGTTATGTTTTTAATTAAAGTTGTGATATAAATTTTTGCGTTATATGTATGGTAACCGTGTATATTTCTTGACAGCTTAACTCGTAGCTTGATCGAAGCGGTGTAGGACAAAGATTTCATTACCTTTAGTGTTTAAATTATTAATGGAAAAATATGAGGCGGCATTATATGATGTAAAAACATTTTTATCATCTTTGACGGAGTGCTGACACGTTTCGTGGTGGCCACACTGCCAGACTTAAATTTTTATGATCTCTACTACTATCATTTTCACCTCTTATCAAATGATATACGAGTATCAGTAAAATTTCCACTCTCAGTTTTTAAAAGGCTTCCTGTTGTCTCGCTTAACTCTCAACGCCAGATGTTATGATTTTATCACTATGATAAAAAATATAAAAATCTGACACGCTCATATAAGTCCAATAGGTGGTCAAATGTAACAAATTTTGATATTGTTTAAACAACAATGGCTCCACAAATAAATTTAAATTTGAACTTAGCTAAACAATAATTGTACCAGTTATTTTGCTGGCATTAAATAGTCGTTGTTATCTTCTGTGCTTTATTATTGTTATGAAATATTCAAACTGATGCAAACAACAAAATAAGTGAATAAACAAACAAGATTTGAGATAACAAAAAATCCAACAAATAATATTTTATTATTTATTAGAACGGAAAGAATGAAAGAAGCCGGTTGATTTTTATTGAACTTTTGAATATTATTCACATTTTGAAAACTTTCGTTGGTAGTGTATTCGGAGAATGTGGAACGAATGCCTAACAGGGTTCCTTCTACGTCCAGACCATAAGAATCTGAAATAATCTTCCGCCTTATATTTAGCGTGTTGATAAACCGGGTACTTTTAGGCGATTTGTGTGTTCCTTTGAGTTTTAATCTGCTTGTTATACTGTAGATGAAATCTGAGAGTATATTGTGTTTGCCTTACCGTTTGTAACGCTAAGAAATAATGCTCGCACAGATCCGCCAAGGGTACAAAAATATTTGTTGTCGCTCAAAAACCTCGATTCCGAGTGACCGTCTGTCCGTCTGTCCGTCTGTCCGTCTGTCCGTCTGTCTGTCTGTCCATCTGTGCGTCTGTCTACAGCATAACTCTCGAACACTTTGAGCTATCGTGCTGAAATTTTTTGTGTGTCATTTTTTAGCAAAAAAGTAACTTTAAGTTCGTGGACGGGCTACATCCCCCCACTCCTTCTACCCCCTCCCATACAAATTTCACGAAATTCCGAAATTTTCAAAAATTGATTTTTCTTTGAAACTATTTAAGCTATCGACTTGAAATTTGGGTTAAAGTATTACGATATAGATTTCATTAGTATGATTGAATATTGATCCGATCCCGTCACTCCTTCTACCCCCTCCCATACAAATGCATAATTTTGAAAAATGCAGTTTTTCGATTTTCATCGAAACTAGCTAAGTTAGAAAAACGAATTTTTGCCAGAATTAATTTTATCATAATTCCAATCAGCTTTGAAAAAATTATCAACTTCACCTTACTCCTTCTACCCCCTCCCATACAAATTCCACGAAATTTTGAAATTTAAACAAAATTATTTTTCTTCGAAACTGTTAAAGCTATCAACTTCATATTTTGCACAAAGTATAAAAATAAAAATATCAATAACGAGAAAGAAATGTGTTTTGAATCGTACACTCCTTCTACCCCCTCCCATACAAATGTATAATTTTTGTTAAGTGAATTATTGAAACTAGAAAAAGTACAAACTTGAAATTTTGTCAGAATTTGTTTTTTGATAATTGAAATAAATGCCAAAAAAATTATCAGCTCCTCTTCACTCCTTCTACCCCCTCCCATACAAATATCTGTATTATCAAGCATTTCTTCTTTGAATATATTAGAACTATCGAATTTGAAATTGAATCAAAGCGTGGTGATAAGGATGATGATAAGCAGTTTCAAAATCATCTTAAACGCTCCACTTCCTCTGCCACCTCCCATACAAGTGCCTCAATTTCAGGAAAACTATGCCCAATTGAAAATAATGAAAGCTACAAACCTTAAACTCAACACGAAATATTTTGCATACCACATTAGGTGTCATATCCAAAAATTACAAACCTTCCTCCTCTTCTCCTACCACCTCCCTTACAAAAGTCACTATTAATTATTTATAAGAATTGGAGGTGACATATTTTCCGGTACATTGAACTATTTCTCATTTCATCTAGAGTATCATATGATTGGACTTTACGCCCAATCATAATTCTTTTATGTTTTTAATTTGATTTTAATATTTTTTTAAACATACTTTCGGCGTCATCTTTTTAATAATTTCTTAATATCTTTTTAACATTTTCTTGATTAATTAATTAATAATTGCGAATTATTAATGTATTTTACTTTTTTTTTATTATCTTAGTTATTTTCATCTTTATTTTATGCTTATTATAGTTTTCTAAGTTTAATTTTATATTACAATTATTGCTTGTTTCATCATTTCTATTTTTATGTATAACTAATTGTATTTAGTTATAATTTAATTAATTCAAATTCCAATAGTTCCAAGTTTCTACAACATATTTTTGTACTTATAAAATATTTATAATCTTGTAGTATTCACCGAATAAATGAAATATCAATATTGATATATAATTCTGTTGGTGATATGTGATGGGTAGCCTTATAAGTACTCATGAGTGCGTTTAGCAGAGCGAATCTTTATCAGAATTGAAATAAAGACGAGTAATCGATTCCCACCTGGGTCTAGCCTAGTAGGTAGCGCGTTGGTCTACAGTGCGAAGGTTGCGAGCTCAAATCCAGACCGACGTATAATTCCAGCACAATCTCCGAAAATTAAAAAAAAAATGATGATAGTGGGTTGTGCGAAGTCGTAGCAACTATTTCACGTTAACAAATAAATGTAAAGGAACCTGAAGGTTAGGGTGTCTAAGCCTGATTTGTGCTATAGTGCCAATAAAAAAAAATGGATTCCCACGATATTAAAAGCAGTCTATAGATGCCGTAATAGCTACTTCGCAAATAAGCCAGAATGCGTATCACAGAAAGCGGTCCAGTATAGTAAGGTGATTTTTATGCCCTCCAGACTCAATATGCGGCAAGATATTAAGGGTGTTTCTTACTTGATGATTTTCCATACAAAATGGGGCACCTTTTTCTCGTGAGCCGCCGAACCGATTTTGATGTGATTTTGTACACTCAATATTTTAGGAAACCACAGGTTAATTTCAAAAATATTAAAAACTAACTTAGTAAGAAGTTCTTAAAGTGTTTATACTCTAGATGAAATCTGAGAGTATATTGTGTTTGCCTTACCGTTTGTAACGCTAAAAAATAATGATCGCACAGAGTCGCCAAGGGTACAGAAATATTTGTTGTCGCTCAAAACATACGATTCTGAGTGACCGTCTGTCCGTCTGTCTGACTACAACATAACTCTCGAAAGCTTTGACCTATCTTGCTAAAATTTTTTATATATTATTTCTAGCAAAAAAGTAACTTTAAGTTCGTGAACGGGCGAAATCCTCCCTCTCCTTCTACCCCCCATACAAATTTCATGAAATTTCAAAATTTAAAAAAATTGATTTTTCTCCGAAACCATTTCAGCTATTGGCTTGAAAATTAGGCCATAGTATAACGATGTGAACATCAATGATGTCAAAAAATGTTGATCTGATCCTTTTACTCCTACCACCTCCCATACAAATGAAAAATTTTCAAAAATGCATTTATTCGGTTTTCATTGCAACTAGTAAAGCTAAAAGAACCAATTTTTGTCTCCCTCTGCTTTTACCAATTCCGATACAAAAGTCGCTATTCACTATTCGAAAGAATTTGAGATGACATATTTTCCGGTACAATAAACCTTTTCCTGTTTCATCTAGAGTATCATATGTTTGGGCTTTACGCGCAATCATAATTCTATTATGTTTTTTTAGTGAATCTAATATTATAAAAATTGTGTCAGATTTCTTTAAATTATTGTAAAACAAGCTCTATTTTTATGGGAGTAGAAGGGGTGATCCGATCGTCACAAAATGTTTCGACAGATAAGGTATTTCCGCAATATTTAAAAAATTCTTTAAATTTCGAAATTTCGCTTAACTTGCAAGCAACGGGGAAGAAGGAGTGGGCAAGTACCATTGCAGTAGTCTAAAATAGAGCAGAGAGCATACGTTGTTATCTCAACATCTAACTTACTTATACTCTTTAGTATCGAATAGCTTCTAACTTTTCCCAAATTATACGCTAATTATATCAAAGGTACCCCGTGCACTCTAGGACTAGAGGCTTGGATGTGATCCGTTCACGAGAATTCAAAGCATTCGAGAGATATCCTGTTATCCCGTATTATTTTTTCGCAAGAATAATTTACTTTATTAATTTCTTACAAAAATTTAACTTAGAACTCTCTACCAAAGGAAAAATTATTTTTTGTAAGGTGAGAAGTAAAGGCTTGCAGATTAATTATATTTAACGTCGTGCAGAGATATATTGATTTAATTTGCAGCATAAAATCATTAAAAAGCTAAGCAAACTTAAATAAAAGACACGGATATACTCGAAGATTTTGACCGAGAGCAAACATTTCTGAACCTTTGGCCGCTCTACACGAGAAAAGCGAATACAATTTACTCAGAAACTGATGTTTCCTTTAGCAATCCTTTTCGACCATTTGTAGTAATTTTTCTTTAATGGTACTACAGCCCGAATCGGGCGTTAATCTCCTGACCTTCAGGTTACTTGACATTTTATTTGTTACTAGCAAACGCCCGCGACTTCGTCTGCGTAAAAATAGCAATAATAAGCAATTTTTGAGAGTGTAGTTAGTAATGCATTATGTGGGATATAAAATCTGCTTACTTTAATGGCTCTTTGAAGAGAATGGTTTGTATATTGTTGGAATCAGAACCATAAATTATTAAGAATGAAAGCATGATACTCCCATTTTTATGGGACAGGCTCGTGATCAAATCAAACCCGTGATTCGAGATCATATACGTGTTGAAGAGCGTTAAGAACATGTGAATAATTGTAGCTGGTGTTAATTAAAAAAAAAAGTAAATAAAATAACATTAAGCATGAAAACATAACAGGACTACGATTGTGCGTAAAGCCAAATCATACGATATTATTAATAGATGAAATCGAAATTTTTGCGGTGTTAAGAAATTTTGTATGGGGAGTGGTAGAAGAGGTGACAGCACTGAACTAATTTGTTTCACATCATGCTAGAGTAGCTATAAAAATGTTTTGTACCAAATTTAAGCTTCAAAAATTGAGTAGGTACTGAGAAACTTAGTGCACTGAATTTAATGAAATTGTGCAATTTGTATGGGAGGTGGTAGAAGGAGTGGGGGATTTTTGGTGATTTTTCGAAAACAACTATAACTATCATGCAATTGATACACTTTAAATTTCAGATCTGCATCATTCACACTTTTCAAGAAAATCGAATTGTTACATAGTCGTGTAATGTGCCTCATTGTATGGGAGGGGGTAGAGGGAGTGAAGCTACTCGGTTAATTTTCTTCCCGCTGTTAATAATAATGCTAATTAAGGATTAAGTTTAAATTTTTACCTCGATGAAATTTAAATGTACTGAGAAAATTCGTTTAGAGTATTTTATGAAAAAGTGCGGTTTATATGGGAGGTGGTGGAAGGAGAATGGGGTTTTTGGTGATTTTTGAGAAGCAACTATAGTCATCATGCAATTGATATATTTGAAATTTCAGATCAGTAACATTCAGACTTTTCAAGAAAATCGAATTCTTGTGAAGGCGTGGAACTGTGTCACATTGTATGGGAGGGGGTAGAAGGAGTGAAGCTAATCGGTTAATTTTATCTCGATATTAATAATAATGTTAATTAAGGATTTAATAGAACATTTTAGCTCGATGAAAGTTACACGTACTGAGAAAATTGGTGTAAAGTGGTTCATGAAAAAGTGTAGTTTGTATGAGAGGTGGTAGAAGGAGTGACAGGCCTTACATAATTTGTATACCAAAAGACTGCATTTATAATAGAAATAATATAGTCCAAATTTCAAATTATAGCTTTTATAGTTTTCAAGAAAATTTGATTAATATATATTTTTGAAAATGAGTCACTTTGTATGGGAGGGGGTAGAAAGCGTGATGAGAGTGAAATAAAACCAAAAGCAGATTTCATTCCGATGGACACCTAACAAACTGTGCAAGTTTCATTACAATCGGTTCAGCCGTTTGTGCGTGAAAAGCGGTCGTACAGACAGACAGACAGACAGACAGACAGACAGACAGACAGACAGACAGACAAAAATTTCAAAAATGTGTTTTTTTGCTTAGTTAGTGCTAAAATAACTCAAAAAACTAACTTATAGCCATTTATAAGCAAATAACAGACAGACACTACAATTATATTTATATGTATAGATTGTGAAAGGGTTGCTAGCCTTTCTCTATCTACAAATTTTCATTTTCATAGATTGGTGGGTGGCAAATACATGTTGTACCCACGCAATTAGTGTGCTGAAATTATATGTCGACCGGGATTTGATCTCCCGAAGTTCGCATTGTAGACCAACACGCTACCCACAAGGCTACACCGTAGCTAGTAAAAATCCTTAGTTAAAACAAAATCTTGCATTATAATTAGCTGAAGTCTACGCCTAGATATACCTAGAGTTATTCCAGTACAGAGTGGGAAATTTCCAAATCAAAGATCTCGGCCAAGTAGTTTTCTGCGATTCTTAACATTTATTTGTGATTTATTGTGAAAGGGTTCTCAACCCTTCGCACAACCCTCTATTCATGAATTATCATTTTCACAGATTGAGGTGGCCAAAACAAGTTGGTTTAGGTTGTAGGAGAGGGGTTTCGCAGAACCACAATGCACTGGGGCCATCTGATTGTGCCCAAGATATACCCTCGCAAGTAGAGTGCGGAAATTATACGTCGACTGGGATTTGAACTTTCGACCATCGTAATGTAGATCAACACGTTACCCACTAAGCTGCATGCTAGTTAATTTGAAATTTTAGGCCAAGCATAAATTTAAACTCTTGAAAAATACGTTTCAAGTCGTTTTTAGTGAAATCGCAATCTGTTATTTTTTTTCAATACGAGCTGTTACTCGTCGACTTATTAGGTATCGATAAGTGGCAGCTCGATTAGGGGATCCGAGACCAAACTCGACACTCCTGGAGATACTCGATATACACTAATACTATTCTCCTGCATGTACAGCGATTACGCGAGAAATTTTGTCCGAAATTTGAATTTTCTCATTTCTCTCTATGAAGTAAACACAATCATAATGAATTGCCATTTGCAGAAGTTATATTTATTTTCGATTGTGAAGAATGAATCTAAACAAAAACTTGTAGTTTAGCTCAAGTTTGTGCTCTTGTCGAACATTATCTTTGTCAATGTCCGAAAATCTCCAAGAGTCGTCTCCTTTATTTAGGTTCTGGGTTCTCCCTAGAACTAGACGACCTCAGAGGCGTCCAACTTTCGAGCCTACTACGGTTCACAAACCGAACCAAGTGGTTAGAACAAGAGGAGTGACAACCATCTGATAATAAATACGGGGAGTACATTGGGCCCAATTACATGGCCCCCAGTGCATTGTGGTTCTATGGAACCACCCTGCTAAAACCTGAACTTAAGCTTTGTACTCTTGCCCATACATTTGACCGTCATACTCAAGCAAATCACAAGTTTGGCTGTTTTTTAGATTCTTATGTTGCGTTGCTGTACTTCTAAGCTCACGCTGAACTGTTGGTGTTATTGAATTTTCCAAACTCTATTAGGCGAGTAGTGCTAGTGAGTATCCATTATCTCTAGACTCCACCAAAAGTGTGCGCGTTCGTCTACACTAGCTCTACATATACCTAGTTTCAACGCATACCCGTACGAGTAAACTCATCGAGCATCTGCTTAAGTTATCACGTTTTGCAGAAACTCGCAGTTGTGTGGTAAAAAGTTCGAGCTATCGGCTCAACAGATATCAATATTTTCTTTATATTTTTCAAAATATCCTGCTATCCTGATAATTTTTGAGACGAAGCATAAGCCACAAATGCACAATAAATTTTTGAGTGCCAGAAAAACGAATGAAATGGTACAAAAGTAGACGGTACGCTAGTTTCGTGGTCATAAGATAATTTTATGGCATTATTGTATTCCATATCTTGTTTTTTATTCCAAACGTTTTTCCTACAAACAAAAGTTCACTGACGGTTTGTGACGAAAATCGAGAAATTATCAGTATGAGTATATTTCGGATTTCCGAGATGAATATTTTAGAGTACGGAAAGCTTTTCACTTAATGCACTATAATATACAAAATATTATTAGAATATATGAAATTTCTCGTTTATCTTTTTTTGAAGGTATAAACCTCAGTTTTAAAATATCAAACTGTTTTTTACCTAATGCATTATTATTAATGTTATGAACGAAAGTTTTGCTAAAGTCCAAAGGGTCCAAGGTACAAGTAGTACTTGTAAAAAGCTTTATAAAATATTAAAAAAATGTTTAAAACGAATATAAAAATTATTATGAGCACAACAACACCAATTATTCATTAAAAAATTAGTATTCGACCAGTTTTAAAAAAATTAAGATCGATTTTCTAGAATTGATCTAAAATAATGGTATAGAATTCTGTTTCAATGGCGCCACAGCCCAAATTGGGTCTTCGGCTGTAAGCCTTTAGCAAATGGGGATGGTTTGCATACACTTTACACTACCTTAGACTTCTCAATTCGTGATTTCTCGTAACTCGCTACGGGCCAAGGTACAAGAAATAAATAGGACCAAGAAACAGGGATGGTACCTAGCATTGTAAAGTATTTTAATTTAACACACCCTACCGCTCAATAAAAAATAATAAGAGGATTAAAAACAAGACAAACAAGCAAGACGGAGAACAAACTACCGAGGAGAAAGCCACAAGGCTTCGCAAATTATTTCAAAAAAAAAACCCTTGAAAAACATATTTTGGATGCAGAAAAACTATTTTATCTACCTGTGTGAAGTACGAGCTACTTCGAAAGGACGACATATATTGCAAATTTGCTAAGACCAAAGGGCAAAAAATGAATGAAAACCAGTTTTCAAAAAGTTATTAAATTCCTCAAAACAGCAATAGGAAAAAAGTACAGCAGGTTCAAAATAAGGTGCATCAACTTTCCCTAAATGACCGGAGCAAATTACTCGTTTCACTTATTGAATCGTCTATGGCCAACTATTGTATATTACTATTAGCTATCAAATCGGTGCCTCCACCGCCAAATAAAACCGGCATGTTAGATTTTTATGACCGTAGGTCAATATTAAAATATTCTTCCTTGGAAAACTATCGAGTACTTGGTCATTTCTTATCGCAAAAGAAGAAAAACAATTGACTTTTCGCTCTACTCTACAATTTGGTTGGCAAGCTACAATTCTTTAGTGAAAATTATGAGCTGTGTAGTGAACATTCTGATTTCCCGGTAATCCTGAAATAAATTTGAGGCAGAAGTCTAAATCTACTCAAAAGTCTGTAGAATTTTATAATATGCGGTAAATAAGAATTTAAATAAGCCAACTAATTTTATAGTTCATTCAACATTCTTCCTCTAAATCGGTGTCAGACTGCTCACCATAAATGTATAGAATTAAGTGTTATAGACCACTACTACACTACCCGGGCTTTACTATGTACTTGTATATTAAGTATTATATCTTTTATGGCATTTTTTTTATAGTCGTTTTAATTAAATTTTTTACGCTAGGAATTTCACTTTCTTTACTGTGTTGTACAGAGATGCAATAAAATCAAAATAAGAAAAATAAAAATTAATTAAATTGTCAAGATTGTAGTGTGTGGCAGAACTTCAAATTGATGGCATAGGCGAGATGTTATTGTGTATTCTTTACGAAGTACACGTAAAATTTCTAGTTCAACGGACCATGGTGTAGTGTAATGAAGTTTTTGAGTGTGTCCCGAATATCTTGGATCTTACCAAGCGTAATAAATTTTGTACGAATATCCACACTTTATGCTGCATAACGTCTCAAATATTAAGTTTTTTTTTTAAAATAGCGTCAATCATTCCCAAAGGTTTCAAAAATCAGTTCTACAGAGGCATTACTCACCAGTTATGCGTAAAAGCTGTCTTCGATGTTTGTATCCAAAAATATCGTGAAAAATTCCTTAGAACACTCTTATTAACTCTTAAATTTTTTTTTCTTTTATTCTATTGAGAGAACTAGACCAGGGCAATAAAACAGAACTTTGCCGACACAAGAATTTATTAATACCACAAAGAACACACTTTTTAATTTTTTTAGCACCTGTTCAAATTTTTAAACTATAGATTTTTTTTTTCTAATAAATATTTACCGGGTTCACTATTTCGTTACATTGGAAGTTATTTAATAGTATCGAATATCGAAGTAAATAAAACACAAACCCGGGAAATTCAGAAATTACACGAACATAATTTTTTTTTTTTCTAAATTTAAAAATATTAAAAATATTTCCGCGAAAAAAACTTTTTAATTTTAAGATACACACTCAAAGAAATTAATGCGCTGACACACGTCTTACCGTAAATATCAGAAGATACACCTGTAAACAGTGCGACACTCCGCGATTCCGATGATACGAATTGGCTGAGATGTATCTTAATTTTAATCCCAGGTGAAAAGCAGCAAAGACGTTGCTTAGCGCACGCTAGTAGTGTGCTCACGATAGAACAGAATGTTGTACAAGACTGCTGGCGGTTACGTTGCTTTCGGAACGCCAGTGAAGTTCACGTTCAAGTTTTCGAGCGAGGTAGTTAGTCGAAGTTGAAGCTTTCCGCAAAGCGCCGAGTCGGTATTTCTGAATCGTTTTTGTCGGAAAATCCGAATTTCCCGGCTCGGAATAAGCGGGATGAGAATTTCGCCAACAAGCGACTATCCGGGAAGCAGCCGACATAAGAATAGCGTGCTGCAGGACACGGAATTGTAAACAAACCTGCGCGAGAATCGAGGATTTCGTATGGCCCAATTGACAATGGTAGAAGTAGAATTCGATTCGGGAGAGTTCTCTTTTCCGGAATCGTGGACAACTATGTTGAGTGGGTGGTGTTGAAGAGTGAAAATTCGATTCGCTCAGTAGTGCAGAACTGTTATGTTCACCTTGGGTTGCTTCCGATTTTCGGTGCGCACCCACAAGATTCTGCAGTCCATGACCCGGACCAATGCAAGGCCGTCTTCTCCAGTCGGTGGTTATGATAGCGATGCGATTGTCAGATTTTGTGGGTGGGCGGGTGACATTGGTAGACAGTGAGTGGCCTAGTGCATCTACGTCACCTGTGAGGTTATAACCTCATTATTTTGTCTTTGTTAGCTGTGTTGGAAATTAGAGGGCTGGATAGGGAGATGGGTGCGAGCCAACTATGACTTAAGATTAGATAACTACTGACCACACAATTCTGATAAGATTAGTTGAGTACGTTTGAATTATTGTTCAATGAACTCAACAAAAATTAAGGCTAACAGTTCGACCGAGGTAGTTACATAATCTGACAAAAAGAAATATAAATAAACTGCCAACAAGTTGGGCGAAACTTTATTATTCTTGGGACAAGTTGCGGATGAGTGGAAAGTCAATATGCAGGTTAGAGTGGTTAGGGAAGGCTAAGTGAAAGGGAGTTCTTGGGCAGGACTGTTAACAATATTTCATTCGTTTCTGTAAGTTTGGTTTTTATGAGGGGAGGAGTAGGGGTAATAGTAAGGGTGTTAATAGCTTTTTAATTAATTGCTTGAATCACGTCCAATATTCTCTGTATAGAATGTGTTTCATAGACGAAGTTGCATAGAATTTTCATAAAATTCGGTGTATTTTACATTCATGAAACCGAACATTTGTATGGGAGGGGGTAGAGAATATAGGGGAATCGTAAAATTTGATACGCAGTTTTATTTTGCGTCTCTTGTGAGGTGCTGTGTAGAATTTCAAGTTCTTAGCTTTTAGTTTGTTGGTTATTAGTTGATTTAATGAAGTTGGTCGAAATCATAGTTTTGTATGGGAGGGGGTAGAAGCGCAAGCGCGATTTCAAAACTTTTAAAGCAACTTCATTTGAATTATTTTTATAAGTTTTTGTGCCAAATTTGAAATTGATAGCTTTTAAGAGTTAGCTGATAACTGATTTCTTAAAAATGCTCGAAAAAATAATTTTGTATGGGAGGGGGTAGAGGAGGTAGGGGAATCGTAAGACTTGTGATGCAATTTTCTTTCATTTTTATTGTAAGGTGCTCGTACGAAATTTCAAGTTCGTAGCTTTTAATTTGTTGGTTATTAGTTGATTTAATGAAATTAGTCGAAATCATACTTTTGTATGGGAGGGGGTAGAAGGTCCAACGCGATTTTAAAACTTTTAACGCAATTTCATTTCAATTATTTTTGTTAGTTGTTATGCAAAATTTCAAATTGATAGCTTTTAATAGTTAGGTGATAATTGATTTCTTGAAAATGGTCGAAAAAATAATTTTGCATGGGAGGGGGTAGAAGTGTTAAAGGTTTTCGACCAGTTAATATTTCGTATATTTAGGGATTTTTTTTAAATGCATTTTGCAAATTTTAAAATTTCTACCTTAAAATTTCACTCAAAAATTTTCAGTTTATGTGTTTTTTTCAATGCACATGAAACACCTTGTGCACGTTAGACCGGGGGGTCGGTTTATAACAATTATGGATCAAGTTATTATTATTTTTCTATGTGGATTAAATATAGGTATTCACATGCAAAATTTTAACTTTGTATCTTTTACCAGAGCCCTAAAACAATCACTCAAAGTTTTCAATATTTTTGCTTATTACCTCCCTCCCCTTACACCTCCAAACTTAAAATTTTTAGCAAAGTTAACTATTATGTAGTTCTACAATCTGACAAATTTTTGATTTAATATCTGTACTATTTTTGGAGATATAAGGATTTGTAATTTTGAAAAGTGCGCCATTTTTGAAATACTCTCCATTTCCCCCCACTACTATTATTTCAACATGTTATATTTTTTTTGTATTTGCCTAGTATAGCTTAATATAAGTTTTAAGTTTCATTAACATAGCTTAAGAGATAGTTGAGATATTAATTTTTAAGTGTTTTTCTTAGCACCCCCCCTGACCCTCCCCCTTACAATAATTAGCCGCTTTCTAAGCTGGTTCCGATGAAACTATATGCCACCTTGACGGTCTCTAAATATGATTTTTTTACGATAAGTAATTTCGAAGATATAATCATTTGAAAAAAAAATTTGACCGACAATTGGTTCTAAGGGGGGCCCCTTTTCGCACCCCAATGGATAATAAAATTAAATTATTTTTAAAAGTTGTCCCACAAACCCCTCTATATTAATGTTGAGTCCTAGCTTCCTAGCTGTTACCATGGTGGAGATATTTGAATTCGTATTTTTCGGTTTAAGCGCTCCCCCCGTCTCCCCCTGAACCCGTATACCCGCGAAAATGGGTATCTGCTTGAGATCCGCAACTATCTACAATCCCCCCAAAAATGAACTTTCTATCTTGAAGGGTTTGGGAGTTAATGTGCGCTGAGCGTACACGTCGGCGTACGGCGGACGGCGTACAGACAGACGGATTTTTTTTTTTGCATTTTTAGGCTAATTTAGTCATGAAACGCGAAAAAAAAAATTTTCAGGGTAGCAAACTTTTTTTTTTCTTGTGTCGATCACAATACTTTATTATTATAATAATAAAGTAAAATTACAAACCTCCCCGGTATGCTTCTGTCACCTCCCATACAATAGTCACTATTCACAATCGAAAGAATTGGAGATACCTAGAGATACTCGATACACTCTAACACCACTCTCATTAATAGTTTCGATAGTGCATGAGCAGCGATCACGCAGGAAATGTTGTTCGAAATTTGAATGTTCTCAATATTTTTTCTTTAAAGAAGCAAATAAAAATTTTTTTTTCTCTTACAAAGGCACAACAGCCCAAATCGGGCCTTGGCCTCCTGACCTTCAGGTTCCATAACATTTTTATTTTATTTATTGTGGAAGGTTTGTTAGACCTTTCCGCAACCCTCTATCTAAGAATTTTACATTTTTGTAGATTGAGGTGACCAAGGTATACCCAAGCAGACAGTGTGCTGAAATTATGCGTCGATCGGGATTTGAACTCACCTTTGCATTGTAGACCAACACGCTACCCACTAGGCGACACCCTAGCTAACACAATCGTAACGAATTGTTATTTACGAAAGTCATATTTATTTTCGATTTTAATGATTGAATCTATACAAAAATTTAACGTAATTTAACGCAAGTTTGTGTTCATGTCCATACATTTGGTAACCGTCAAACTCAAGCAAACTAAAAGTTTGACTGTTTTTCACATTCTTGTGTTACCTTCTTGTACTTCTAAACTCACGCTGAGCAGTTGGCATTATTGCATTGTCCATAATCTATTACGAGAGTAGTGCTAGTAAGTATCGAGTATCTCTAGACATACCTAGTCCTCGCAATAAAATGGAAACGCCAAAAGATTTTTCGAAAATTTTATCTTCTATTTAATGGCCCATTAAACAAATCGTAGAACTTATTCGAGATGGTAACCTTTAATTCTGCGGCACTTCCAAAGTCTGTCCGGCTACGCATCGATCGCAGCACGCACATCATAGATGGGAATGTTTCCACTGCTCGGATGAGGGTGCATTTGAGAGACTCAGTATGGGTGACGCGTGGAGCAAACCATACCCAGTAAACATTTTAACGAGCGCTCATAAATTTATGATCAGAAAACAATCATTTTGCATGCCCGAGCTGCAATATGCTTGAAAAACAAATAAAATGATGAGTAATCTAAACGTTCGAAAACCGAGCAGGAGAGTAAAATAAAGTTATTTAAACCAAACAGAGAAGCGAATGAAACTTGGCGTTACATTATTGGAGAAGGCGTTGATTTGCTTGTGCTACTAACACAATTAGCTGACAAAAATTTCAATGTAAGCCTAACAGAGGTTGAAAAGCTGCTGCTACGAGTAGACCAGTAAGCTTAAAATTGAAATCATTGAACGGGATATTTCTATTTGCTTACGTTTTCAGTGGCAGTGACACCACGTCATCATTTTTCAATGATGTGAAAATAAAGCTTTAAAATATTCTCAAGATTATGATGGTTTCAATACAGTAGTATAAAAATTATTTTTGTCCTCACCCTCCTTCCACCACCTCCCATACAAACTGCAGTTTATCATGAAATGCTCTAGACCAATTTACCCAGTACATATACAATTTATCGAGCTAAAATTGTGCACCAAACATTTATTTAGAATTATTAGTACGATAAAAAAAATTAGATGATTAGCTTTACCCCTTCTAACCCCGCCTATACAAAATGAAATAATTTCGTAATTTGATATTAAACGAATTTGTTCGAAAGGTATAAATGCTATTGATCTGAAATTTGGAATATACTACTTTCATGGTGATTCAAATCTAGTCTGTAATAGTTATTTGAGTCCTCCACTTCCTTCCACCACCTCCCGTACAAACTGCACTTTTTCATGAAATACTATAAACAAATTTACTCAGTACGTATAAAATTGATCGAGCTCAAATCGTGCACTAAATATTTATTTAGAATTATAAGTAAGACTAAAAAAAAAATTAGACGATTAGTTTCACTCCTTCTACCCTAAAAAAAATTTGACACAATTTAACAACTTCACAAAAAGCCGATTTTCTTGAAAAATATGAATGCAATTTAAAACATGTCAAAACATGATGCTCTTAGTTATTTCTGAAAAGCCATTAAGACTCCCTCCTTCTACCACCCACCATGCAAATTGCACAATTTCACCTATTAAAATTTTTAATTCTAAATTTTCTATAAAACATTTTGGTGGCAACTCTAGCGTGATGTGAAAAAAAAGTTCAATGTCGTACCCCCTCTACCACTTCCCCTACAAAATTTCTTAAAATCAAAAAATTTCTCTTTCATCTGGAGTATCGCACGATTGGGCTTTACGCCCAATCGTAGTTCTGTTGTGTTTTTATCGTAATATAACAACAATGAGTTAAAAAATAAAATATCGATATTGCAATATTTAACCAAACAGACTTTTTTTTATCTAACCCGAATGAACTAATAGCTATGCGTAAAGTTAAAGTCGAAGCTGGTAGCTACATCAAAAGTAAGTAGATTCTAGTAAATTGGTTCAATTTGTTTATACTCTAGATGAAATCTGAGAGCATTATAAGTATGCCACAAAGTTTGTAACGCCAAGAAATAAGACTGGGAGAAAAAAATGAATAATACAGAAGTTCATAAAATCATTCAAAAATCTCAAAACCGGATGTCCGTCCGTGTCCTCTTTAGCTTGAGAACGCGTTGAGCTAGAAAGTTCAAATTTTGTATACGTCGTTTTCAACAAAAAAGTAAGGTCAAGTTCGTGAACGGGCCAAATCGCTCTACGCCTTCTACCCCCTCCCATACAAAATGACACAATTTCGCAATTTCACAATAAACGGATTTGCCCGAAAAATATAAATGCTACTGATCTGAAATTTGGAATGTAATACTTTTATGATTATATAAATCTACTGTATAAAAGTTATTGGAGTCCTTTCCTTCCTTCCACCACCTCCCATACAAACTGCACTTTTTAGTGAAATGTTCTGAGCCAATTTACTCAGTGCGTATAAAATTGACCGAGCTGAAATTGTGCATGAAATATTTTTTTAAAATTGTTAGTAAGACCGAAAAAAATTAGATGATTACATTCACTCCTTCTACCCCCTCCCATACAACCTGACACAATTTCACATCTTTATAAAAGGTCGATTTTCCTGCTACTGATTTGCAATTTAAACATGTCAAAAGTATGATGTGTTTATTTCTGGAAAGTCATTAAAAACTCGCCCCTCCTTCTATCACCTCCCATACAAATTGCACTATCTCACTACATCCAACACACTAATTTTCTTAGTACCTATTAAATCTTTAAATCCTTAATTTTATATAAAACATTTTGATAGCAACCTTAGCGTCTTGTGAAAAAATTAGTTCAATGTCGTCACCTCCTCTACCACTTCCCCTACAAAATTTCTTAAGATCCCAAAATTCCTCTTTCATCTAGAGTATCGCACGATTGGGCTTTACGCCCAATCGTACTTCTGTTATGTTTTTCATTTCAATTTGTTATGAGGTTTTTTTTCATTTCCGTGACTTAGAGTTTTATAAAGGATATGAAGTGCAGTCACGAAATAAATAGTTAATTAACTTAGAGAATGTTGATTATATCAAGTACCAAAATACAATTCCTTGCATTCAGATATTCTTTTTTTTTTAATTCTTTGAGATATATGGCAGGAAGTTCATAATATGAAAGTTGATTTCTTTAGAAGTTCATTATACATGTAGAGTATTTCTGTAGAAAACAAAAGTTAACTATGCGAAAAAGTTCATAATTTTTTTTAGGTTGTAAAAAACCAACCTAGAAAAAAGTTCGAGATTTATGAGATTACGAATAATAACGAACATTGGTTTGGTAAATGTTTTCGCAGTACATTTCGAATTAAGAGGAAAGATTTCCGGATTTCAAAATGTTATGCTTTATTAGACGTGACGTTTCGGTCTCTGCTAAAACCTTTATCGAGTTTGATAAAGGTCTCAGCAGAGATCGAAACGTCACATATAATAAAGCATAACAGTACGAAATTTGGAAATCTTTCCTTTTAATTTTTAGAAAAGAACAACTCCAGCAACAAAAGTTAGATTAATGTAACAGAAACTTTTCTATCACTTTTGGTCAGACTTCGTCTAAGACGATTATGTTATTTTTCTTAGCTTAATATAGTTATTAACAAAATGTTTGCAAATGTTTATTTCAAATACGTAAAAGATTCCAAAAAAATACAATTACTAGATTCAAGAGAGAAAATTTCCAAACAAGCAAGACGGTATCGTCAACCACGTAGTATATGGAGTCGAACAGTTGAAAAGTAGGCCAGAGGAATAAACAAGTTTTTGCGACAACTAAAGGCTGATGTTGAGGATCACGCCTTGTAAAAGAGAAATGTTTTCATCCTAAGCCCATTTAGAGGTCTTAAATTTTACAATTAAAATGTTTAGAAATTTTAAAACCAAAGTTTCGATGAGATCGCATGATCAAGTTCATGCAATCGGGATGGATGATTTATCGTACGTTCGAAGTCCGGTCAAGCCCACTTCATATTACAGTTCTCGTTTTTATGAATCTTTCTTCATTTCAGTCTTAAATTCACTCGTTTCTTTGAATAGCCTAGCTATTTTTCTTATTTATTCTATAAACTACGATGAGCTGATTTAATGACGTGAAATTTCACCACGCGTTCTTAAACCGATAACGCATACGGCTTATATTATATTTGGAGATACAACAAAAAATGTGTTTGTTATGGGATTTAGTAGGTGCTAGCTGTTTTTTTTCTACACAGAAATTTAATACGACCTGCTTCGCTCATTTATCTATCTTTATTTTATGACTATTTACATTTGAAATTAAAAAAAAAATAATAATCATAATTCAACTATAGATTGAGGTAAAATCGGTGCAAAGTCCATTCGATCGACGTATATACAGTACAATATGCGCTCTATCTAATTTAGTATTAACGTATTTCGAAAAATAATTTTAATAGTACGATAGTTTTTGAAATGTTATTCGTTTTTGTCGGTGAAAAATTTAATTCATTTCCTTATGCAGATGGCATGAAAATTAGATTAGTTTAAAATTGCATTCTCCATCTACAATGGCACTGCAACCCAAAACGGGCCTTGGCCTCCTGACCATCAAGCTCCTTAAGGGGGTTACTGACTTGACCGTTTTCCATACAAAATGCAGTACTACTTTCTCGGGAACGACTTGATCGATTTAAATAAGTTTTTGTACACTTATTACTTCAGTGAAACTAATGCTATGTAGCTGAGGAATTTCAAAAATATTCAAAAGTAAGTCATTGATAAGCTGTGAAAGTTTCAAATTTTGTCATGTTTTGAAAAAAAAAAATGTATGTATATATGTATATATATTTAGAACCAACTATTTGAAATTTCCTCTACTGACGTTAGCTAGTACTGCTACCTATCGACTAAAACAATCATACTGATATCTGTTATCATTTTCAAAAAAAATGTACCAATGCGGATAAAAATGGGAAAATAAAAACTTTTCAGGAGAGCAAAAAAACTAACAGACTATTAGTATGATTTACACCAACCTTCTTCACTTTGATTTGATTTTTAAACCACTTTTACTTATCTGAAAAATCTGCGGTTTGTTTTATTTTGTGTTAAATTGAATGAAGAATGATAATCAGCACAAAAACAATCGATTTTTTTTTCGTTTTCAAGTCAGTAACCCCCTTAACATTTTCATTACTGGTTGAGGAAGGGTTGTTAAGAATTTTTTCATTTTCGAAGATTAAGATAACCAAGGTATATCGAAGTATAAGCGGCAGTGTGCAGGAATTATACGTAGAGCGGGACTTGAACTCATGACCTTCGCATTGTAGACCAACACGGTACAACATAGGCTACACCCTTTCATTAAATGCTCTATGGCAATGATACTCAAATGTACGGCATTCATGACAATGATAACCAATTTTGTACAGAATAAACTTTTCTGCGCACCTTTTGTTTTGACATATCCAATAAAAATTCTCAGAGATTCCATGATTCGAGAAAATTGTTTGGAAGTAAATTTTTGGCGCACTTTACATTTTGAGAATTCAAACAAAAAATCTAGTAGGCATTGTAGTTGCTAAAATGTTGAAACTGTAGGGTTTAACTTATAAAAAATAATAAAATTAACTAGAAATCTTAAAAGTGGTAGCTTTTGTATGATGTAATGTTGTGGACAGTTTAGAACTTTAGAAGTGTGTCTTAAGACTTTTGAAATTCTGAATAAAAATTGTTTACAGAATAATTTTAAGCTAGAATTGTCCTCTCACACTCGAAAGACCCACAATTAATGTAATTTGTAGGATTTTTTTTGATCATTTACTGATGCAACATACAGTATATTAAAAAAGAAAGCTCGTTCAACATTTCTGCAGTGTGCAAAAAAATATTATTACTTCTTAAGGCCTTATAATGTCGCCATGGGGTTTTCAGAAAGTGCTTTCAAAAATCTATAAAAACGATGTAATAGATTATAACCTCAATACAGGTGGAGTCTTGAAATAAGACCATAATAATTTTTTTTTTTTAAACAATAGTTGAACCTTGGATTTTCTGGCGGCTTAATAAAATATGTAATTTTTTCAAAAAAAAAAAAAAATACATTCATCTAAAAATGAAATTTTCACTAAAAGTTAGAATCAAAAAATGTTAATTATAAGAAGAATTTTGTATTGATTGTCAAAAGCTAATTCCATACATTTCAATGTTCTAAATATCCTCAAAATGTGAATAACTCAGTATTTCATGTGCTGAGATCTACTTTACGCCAAACTCCAAAATGTCTTTTCGAGGAAAACGCCTTCAAAGTTTCGGTTATTGCTTGATTCCGCTTTGTGACGCCCTTCGGCAATATGCTTCTCTTATAAAAATAATTCAGATTTCGGTCAAAAACATACGAATTTGTGTTTTAACTCTAATTTAAGCAAACGATCTACTCTTCTAATATTGTAATAATTCACAGAATCAAACATGTAGAACCTTGAGCTCGAAACCTATCCCTGAAATGAATTTTAGATGCTCCTGAACAATATATTTTTAAATAATTAAAATATTATTGTAAAATATTCTCACTGAAGCTGGTTTTATTTCCCATTGAAATAAATTGCTCGAAAATCCCGAATAAAATTATTCTACTGCACTGTACAATTTTACTTTATTATTATAATAATAAAGTATTGTGATCGACACAATAAAAAAAA
The DNA here is from genome assembly GCA_963669355.1 of Chorisops tibialis. Taxonomy (NCBI): domain Eukaryota; kingdom Metazoa; phylum Arthropoda; class Insecta; order Diptera; family Stratiomyidae; genus Chorisops; species Chorisops tibialis. The sequence goes on from OY770264.1 coordinate 22,768,070, forward strand.
AAAATTTGCTACCCTGAAATTTTTTTTTCGCGTTTCACGACTAAATTAGCCTACAAATGCAAAAAAAAAAAATCCGTCTGTCTGTACGCCGTCCGCCGTACGCCGTACGCCGACGTGTACGCTCAGCGCACAATAACTCCCAAACCCTTCAAGATAGAAAGTTCATTTTTGGGGGGATTGTAGATAGTTGCAGGTTTCAGGCGGATACCCATTTTGGAGGGTTTACGAGTTCAGGGGGAGGCGGGGGGAGCGCTGAAACCGAAAAATACGAATTCAAATATCTCAACCATGGTAACAGCTAGGAAGCTAAAACTCAACACACATATAGAGGGGTTTGTGGGACAACTTATAAAAATAATTTAATTTTTTTATCTATTGGGTTGCGAAAAGATGGGGCTAAGAACCAATTGTCGGCCGAATTTTTTTTTCAAATGATTATATCTTCGAAATTACTTATCGTAAACAAATCATATTGGGCTAAGAACCAATTGTCGGCCGAATTTTTTTTTCAAATGATTATATCTTCGAAATTACTTATCGTAAACAAATCATATTGAGAGACCGTCAAGGTGGCATATAGTTTCATCGGAACCAGCTCAAAAAGTGGCTAATTATTGTAAGGGGGAGGGTCACAGGGGGTGCAAAGAAAAACACTTAAAAATTAATATCTCAACTATCTCTTAAGCTATGTAATGGAAACTTAGAACGTATATTAAGCTATAATAGGTAAATACAAAAAAAATTTAATATTTTGAAATAATAGTAGTGGGGGGAAATGGAGAGTATTTCAAAAATGGCGCACTTTTCAAAATTACAAATCCTTATATCTCAAAAAATAGTACAGATATCAAATCAAAAATTTGTCAGATTGTAGAGCTGTATAATAGTTAATTTTGGTAAAAAAGTTGGGAGATGTAAGGGGAGGGAGGTGATAAGCAAAAATGTCGAAAACTTTGAGTGATTTTTTTAGGGCTCTGGTGAAAGATACAAAGTTAAAATTTTGCATGTAAGTACCTATATTTAATGTACATAAAAAAAAATAATAACTTGATCCATATTTATTATAAACCGACCCCCCCGGTCTCACGTGCACAAGGTGTTTCATGCGCATTGAAGGTAGAAACTTTAAAATTTGCGAAATGAATTTTAAAAAAATCCCTAAATATACGGAATATTAACTGGTCGAAAACCTTTAATACTTCTACCCCCTCTCATACAAAATTATTTTTTCGACCATTTTCAAGAAATCAATTATCACCTAACTATGAAAGCTATCAATTTGAAATTTTGCATAACAACTTACAAAAATAATTAAAATGAAATTGCGTTAAAAGTTTTAAAATCGCACTTGCCCTTCTACCCCCTCCCATACAAAACCATGATTTCGACCAATTTCATTAAATCAACTAATAACCAACCAACTAGAAGTTACGAACTTGAAATTTTATACAAGCACCTCACAAGAGAAGCAAAATAAAACTGCATATCAAATTTTAAGATTCCCCTACCTTCTCTACCCCCTCCCAAACAAATGTTCGGTTTCGTGAATGTAAAATACACCGAATTTTATGAAAATTCTATGCAACTTCGTCTATGAAACACATTCTATACAGAGAATATTGGACGTGATTCAAGCAATTAATTAAAAAGCTATTAACATCTACCCACCCTTACTATTACCCCTACTCCTCCCCTCATAAAAACCCAAACTTACAGAAACGAATGAAATATTGTTAACAGTCCTGCCCAAGAACTCCCTTTCACTTAGCCTTCCCTAACCACTCTAACCTGCATATTGACTTTCCACTCATCCCAAGAATAATAAAGTTTCGCCCGACTTGTTGGCAGTTTATTTTTACTTTTGTAGAAAAGGAGTCTTAAAAATAATGTCGTGTCAGCACTTTGCAGAGACATCTATTAGTAGTTATGCTGCGTTTTTCAGTTAACATGATCTATAGTTTGTTTAACTATTTTTTTTTTGTTTTTTTTTTTTTTTTTACAAAAATGAGCCAAGAAACAAAAACGAATGAGGTAGGTACCCCAATTTAACCAGCAAGTTAATTTCAAGCAATTATAAGGTACTAGTAGAATAAAAATAAATTCTACTACTTTGTTAAATGCCCTTCCTTTTCTTAAAACGCATCCGTTCAAAGCACGTGAGCATATGTGTTAGTTGTCCTACATAACTTTGGTACCTGTGCTATAAATATGCAAATTGTGCGAATTATACAAACATACCTTAAGCTAACAATAAATACTATAAACTTCTTTTTATTTACCTTGAACTCTTCGCATTTTATTTACCAATTAATTTAATATAATTTTCCGCCCTTGCTATACATTTCATTTTAGCTTGCGAAATCAACGATTGACATCTTATTATATATTAATCATCAGCCACAAGTTTTCTTAATTAGTGTTAACAACGAAGAAATTGCGTTTATTGATGAATATTAAAACTGAAATATATTACCGGGATGTTCGTCATCAAAATACGAAATAGGCCACTGGAATGTTTCCACAAGAATCTTTACTAAATATTTGTATTTTCACAATCAATAAGACACAACTTTATTTACGGATAGATGGCTGCTTTCGGGGTAAAACAAACATCTTAGGGGCATGTCAGTCAAAAATATCGGAGTTAACGTAAAAGATATCGATTTAATATAATATAGTCATATAAATATGAAAAATGATTTTTTCTGAATAACAAGACATGCAATCTATCGAGATGATTTAATTATGTGAATTTGTATTAGGTGGTAAAAGGGTGTGATTTTTGCGCCCTTTTATTAATAGTTTAGTCCTGTTCGGATTTGGCACACCTCTTGTTTCGGTAGTGTGCATAAAAAACATTTTTTTGTATTAATGTGCCAGATTTATGTAACCTGGGTGTAGCCTAGTGAGTAGCATGTTCATCTACAATACGAAAGTTATGAGCTCAAATTTTGTTCTACAGCGAAAATTAAAATATTCCAAAATATACGGTTTTGCGAAGCTCTGAAAATTCTTTGACAATAACAAATAATTGCTAAGGAAACTGAAAGTCCAGGGGGCCAAGGCTTCATTCGAACTGTAGTGCTATTGACAAAAAAATCTTTAAGATTAATCAATAAAGATGTGAGTTACTAAAAATTCCAGAAGAAGATATTGGCACAATGATAAAAAATATAAAAAAAAAATATTTTAATACCCAATGAAAGAAAAGTCTGCACATCGTAACGGTCGCTTTATAATAACGAACAGTTTAATAATTGTAATTAAAAAATTATTAAAATAATGTTCCGACACTCTTTTTAATTTCAAATTATAAATAATTTCAAAGTTTCAAATTTCTTACCGCTTAAAACTTATCATCCATCATGTTTCATAAGCTTTGACTTACCTGAAAAGAAAAAGAAAATAACATTTTAATTTGAATGGAAATCTTAAAATCCTGGCAGTTAATTTAGATCGAGTAATTGCTCAAAATAGATAAGTGTAGCGTTATCTATGTTGGACTTATTGCATTGTGGTTAAAAATTTACATATTTTACCGACCATTTCAAACTTCAATGAAAATGTCTAGATATGCATGTTCCTGTTATTGAAAAAAAAAATAAATAAATAAATTCCAGAATCATTTTTTTTAAGCCTTGAACTGTCAAAACTTCTACAAGATTGGTCTTATATCTTGCTAAAATGTCGGCAGCCTTATGATAGATAAGTAATACCAATGAAATATGTTACAGCTAAATTATGCATTAGGCTTTAATTATCATTAACATGCTGTGTGTCTTACATTAATTTAGCTTAATGAACACTAAATTACTAAAATATTTATCATTTCTCAGATAAAAGATCTTGGCTAAATGTTCTCATTTCTCATATAATTAGGGCCATAATGATGAAGAATGTACTAGATCTGCCCATTTCATATATGTATGTATGTTTTTTCATGCCGAAAAGAAGAGGAAGAGTCATTTTCTTACAGCTCTGACTTATACGAAAACTTTGAAAAGTGGCCCAGTTATGAAAAATTAATTGCAAATGAATCCAATACAGGAATAAGGATTTTTTTTTCACCTTTTGGGGCTTTTCTTGCAGAATTTTACTACCATTGGCTATAAAACTTAACTTTTAAAATATGACATATGAGTAAGTGGCTCTTCCAAATTAGAAAATGTTACCTTTCTACTAACGATGAATACGAGCTAAATTACTAAATAGTTAATTAATAATAGGTCTGCTATGTGTTACTGGTATGAGCTACAATTTGATCTGAACGATTCTAACTTTATTTTTATTGTACTGATTTAAATTTAGGTGTGTCGCTAAATCGTTCAGACTATCAGAGTGGGCAGTAAAAACTGCCTAATGATAAATTAGATGACTTTTCCTAATACAGCTCACTTATTACCCATCATACCATAAAAGTAATTTTTCTAATTCTCATAATCACGAAAAATCATATTCGTTAATGATTCAGAACTAATTTACATACTATTTACGATCGAATTATAATGAGTACGTAAATTATTTTATGATTAACTGATCGTGTATGAAGTGATTCAGCGATTACAGTAGTATCGTTTTGAAAAATTTCCATATTGAAGCAAAGATAAGTAGACAGTGAATGAGTTCAATTTTATTGAAAGAATGACGTCTATTTACTACGTAAATCTATTCAATAATTTAAAAAGATCATGCTGTTTTTTTTTTTAAATAAAGTTATTTTTATAAGAGTGATGAAATGTTAGGGCTTTAAAGTTAAATTCAGTGCTTACGATCGAATGATAATCTTGATGAGAAGATTTTCGAGTTTTTATTTTTATTATTTACTCAAGTGTTAAGGTACGAAAATGCACAACGCTTAAGGGGCTCAGAGGTGCTGTAGTGATATACGCCCATGACACCGAGCTTGTTAAAGGTATTAGCAAGTGTAATTCGAATTTGCTTTTCCAAGTGATTTCAGAGCCTTGAATTAATTTATGATATTGTACACGAAAATAGGCGTGATATATGCAGTAAGCTCTTCGATGGATTATACTATATTTAAAAATTATAATCGTTCTTATTTCAGATTTCTTTGTGGGTCAATTATACAGGAATTTGAAAATGAAAATGTGCGCCTGGATAGAACTTGACGACTAATCCAAGCGACCATTTGGAGGGTAGAGTGGAGTTAGTGATGATTATTGTATCGTACACAAATGTGTGCGATGTAAAAATGAATGTAGCTGTAAATGTAGGCGAAGACGTCCGTAAGACAATACTGCGCTTGTCTTTTCGGATCGTCTGATCGCAGTTCAGTAAGAAGAAAGACTTGATGCAATAAAGTTGGGTTTTTTAGGCTGCGGCTTTTTCCCAAACAAAATTGTTGTTTTTTCATTTCTAAAGTTACCCGATACATTGGTCCGTCGAGCCGGATTTCTCTTTTCGCTTCTTTGCATTGGAACCAGATTCTTGTACCACCACACTGAGGACTTGCTTGTTTACATAGCGTGTTGGACATAACACGCTGTTGTGTCTGGTTCCACCTGGACAACGAATACATGCTCCGTGGTAACATTTATCGGCTTGATGGCCGCGTTTCAAGCAGTTCAGGCATAGTCCGCGCTTTTGGACGAAGTCCTTGCGCGAACGTAGATTCGCGCCTAAAAATTCCGGGCACTTGTATAGCTGATGGTCACCGTTGCATGCCTCGCACGGAAAATGTTTGCTTGCACCCTGCTTGTATTTGCTCCTGTGGTTGAACTTGCTCTGAGATTTGCGCATTAGCCCCAGGCCATTTTTTGGTTGGAGAACCGTTGGTAGCTCCACTACCATTCACAACGCTGGATAAGCAACACACGCAGCGAGACGTGGCGCTTTGGAGAGAAAGAGAGCAAATAGTGAAACACATTTGGGAGAGATGGCTGAATGAATACTTAACAACGTTGCAAGAGAGAAAGAAATGGCGCAAGGAGCAAGAAAAAGTGCAAGTCGGACAGCTTGTCCTAATCAAGAGCGAGAATTTTAAACCAGGTGATTGGGCACTTCGTCGTATAGATGAGCTAGTTAAGAGCAAAGACGGTTTGGTGAGAACCGTTGGTATCCGGACAGCGACAACACGATTGCTGAGGCCGATTCAGAAGATATGTATTTTACCAGTGCAATAAACATCGAAAGATTGAGCAGTTCCAGAGCAGACCAGGAGAATTGCAGCCGTTATTATTCAAATTGATCTCCAAACAAGCCTCCATGGGAAACAGTTCGTTTCCGTGGGGAGTGTATCGTACACAAATGTGTGCGATGTAAAAATGAATGTAGCTGTAAATGTAGGCGAAGACGTCCGTAAGACAATACTGCGCTTGTCTTTTCGGATCGTCTGATCGCAGTTCAGTTAGAAGAAAGACTTGATGCAATAAAGTTGGGTTTTTTAGGCTGCGGCTTTTTCCCAAACAAAATTGTTGTTTTTTCATTTCTAAAGTTACCCGATACAATTATTGCCTGAGGTGTGATGTCGTTTGTTGCTTGCATCTTCTTTCTGTCGATGTTGTAGAGATGTAATATATGACTCGTGCCAACGTTACCAGAATGCTTGCTCTAGCTGCTGAATTCGCTTCCAATTGGAAAAGACATTAACATCGGATGGAATGTTTGGTTCTGGAATAGAGTTGTAAGTTTCACCGATTTGAAAATGAGAGGCAGTTAATAATATATCAAATTCTGTATCAGATACGGCAAATAAGGGTCTGGAATTAAGCAGTGCCTCTATCTGACTGAGCAGCGTGTAAATTTCTTCAAATGTAAGAACTTTATTTCGCCTTGATGTTCAATTCTCAGATTCCTCCAAAGTGTGGAGCAACTGGAGTTATAAAATGCCAAGTTATACCATCAATTGCGAGGGCTTCGGCAATGGTGCAATTATATTGTGATGATAGAACAAGTTTGTTCATTTTAGATAAGACATGATAAGCGCCCTTGAAATTTGTTCCATTGTCGCTGAAGATGTCGGTGCATTTGCCGCGTCGAGCGATGAATCGACGTACGGCGGCGAGAAAAGCTTGTATTAACAGATCCGACACATCAAAATGGATTGCTTTAGTAATGAAGCAGATAAATAAAGCTATGCAGCCTTTACAAAACTTAGGATCTCGTCCTCGCAATAACCGTAGAGTGGGCCGGCATAGTCGCATCCTCACGAGAGAATGGCCTAGAGTTGGTGATCATTTTTTGTGGAAGCTTCCATGAGTTGATTCTCTATTGCCTTGCGGTGCCGAAAACACTGAATGCAGTTAAAAATTACCTTCTTTACTAAATTTCGGCAACCTACAATCCAAAATTCTTGCCTCAGCATGGTGAAAAGCTAATCAATTCCTACATGCATGTAAGTTCGATGACTACAATCAGCTATTAGTATATAGTTACGCGGTGGTCATTAGGAAAAATCACAGGATGTTCTTTATAATACGATTGTTGTTAGCAGTTCAGCTTTTGAAAAAAAAAAATTTGTGGTGGATATGAAGGGCCAGCATGCAATCTATGCGGACCTTGCCACCAAAGTCTGAAGTCCAGCAAGGCTAATGGCGAAAGTCCTCGTGATCCACAATCTGCAGGGTTATTAACGGAAGCAACGTGACGCCAACAGGATCTTGGTAGAACATCTAGTATTTCCGACTTTCTATTGGCCATAAATATTTTTATGGCTCGAGATTGGACCGATAACCAAGTTAACGATATTTTTGAGTCAGTCCACGTGATTAGCTGCTGGTTATTTATTTCCACAGAACATTTAATAGTTTTAATCAGAGCAATATAGCAGCACAAAGTTCGATTTTCGGCACAGAAATTTGTTTTAGTGGAACTACCCTTGTCTTAGCAGCCATAAGCACAACACGAGATTCTTGAGTACCGATGCTCCGACAATATACTACCGCGGAATACGCCTTTTCGGAAGCGTCACAAAAACTGTGATATTCGAGATTTTCGGAGTAAATTAATTTACTTAAAATGTTTATATGGTCTAAATGCATGAGTTGATTTCGGCCCTCAAAAAAGCGATAACATGTATCCCTGAGTAACTCCTAGTCCCAGTTAAGGTTTCGAAGCCAAAATTCTTGGCGAAGAATTCTTAGTAGAACTATTGACGGTGCCAAGAATCCCAAAGGGTCGTTTGTGCAGGTTACATGGCTTGGTAGTAAGACACTGAACGTAAAATGATCTGGTACGTGATTCCACCTTAGGCTTAAAACTTTAGTTCGTTTCAAAGTCTTAGGGTGAACACTCGAAACTCTCCCTTGGCAGCGTATGAAGTGCTCCAGAAGTTGGAACTCCATTTCTGCAGATTAAAACCGTCTTTGGCTAGTAACGCGATGAGTTTTTTGCTTATTTGAATTGTGTCTTCGACGCTATCAGCTCCAGACAATACATCTTCTACATGAATATTTCTTGGGATTACAGCACAAACTTCAGGGTATTCGTGCTGATAATTCATAGCGGGTTGTTGTAATGTTCGAATAGCAAGCTATAGAGCAGCTGATGTATCTTACGTAACATTTCGTAACCAATAGTGTTGTACAGGTTGATGTGGATAATGTGGATCCAAATTTGCCAATAAATCTTTTCGATGTCGGCTTAAAATACATAATTATGTTTTTAGATCCTTTTGGATAAATGGACCAAGAATTAAGCAGTCATTTAATGAAATACCGGAAGAAGTAGTGGGTGAACTATCAAAGATGACACGAATTTTCGTTGATGTTTGAATATGGCGTGGTGTGGCAAGTAGAAATATTTTTGATCAGGCGTTTTAATTTCAACTGGTGGTAGTGCAACCATATATCCTACTGCTAGATATTCAGAAATGAATTAATGACAGTTTGTTTTTAACGACGGGTTAAATTGAAAGCGACGTTCCATGGTTTTCAACCGATTTGTTGCCATTGTTGAGTGAGTTACCGAATACATCCATTGGCCGCGTCTTGAACGGGAGCTCTACGGTGTATTTCCCATCTTAAGTGCGAGAATGCGTTTTCACGAAATGTTCTTCTGCTTGAAGTTCGTTCTCCGTTGGGATGTATAATGCTTCACCGAGTTCCCAGAAACGTCTTAGATTGCGATCAATATCTTCAAGAGCCAAATAAGCCGATGCGGTTTGTGTTTTGTGTGGATTTGATATTTTGCTTGCTACTACCCAACCAAATATTAGTGAAGTAGCTGAAACCCTGTAATTAAGGCTGCGAATAGTTTCTGCTCTGATAATATAAGAGAATTTATCTGCACCAATGAGAATATCAATTTTGCCTGGTTGATAAAATTGTGCATCTGCCCATTCCAAGTGTTCGAATTCGGTGATGAAATTGGGTAAAGAAGAATTAATATTGTTAACAACATACACTGAAATCTCATTAAATTCTTGACTATTTCGTGAACAAATAGATAGTGTAGTTTGACCTCTTGTTACTCCTATACTAGATAACGACAATCCTTTGATTGGGATCCTGGCGTTAGATCGATGCGACTTTATAGTTTGCATACATGATTCCGTTACAAACGACATTTGTGAACCGGAATCCAATAATATGCGACGAGGACGATAATTCCTTTGACTATCCTGAACCATTGCTGTAGATGTTGGTAGTAATGTATGTGTGCAGTGATGGGATACTTGTGTTGAATGATTATTAACAGTTTTATTGCTTGATGTTGAAGCTTGTTTAGGTGTAGTTCCATGAGATTTGAAAGATTCGATACTGCGTGAACTAGTGAATTATGTTGTTTATGCTGTTCTTGTACAACATCGATGCATCGGCCTGCACGTATTTAATGTATTACCTGAAAGCAAGCAATTATAACAGAGTTTTTTTTTACGAATACACGTTTTAGTTCTAGGGGCATAGTCTTGAATATATCGCACTGATGCAATGGATGATTGTCTTTACACTTCGGACACAATATATTATTTAATTGAACGTGAATGTTTCGAGTATGTAGTTTCACTTGAACAATCTTAGGTTGATTTAATGACTCAAGAATGTCACATCGAGATTGGAGAAATTCAAGAAATTCAGGAAATGAGAGAGGTTCCCCTTTACTTGTTTCTGTCTACTTTATTTTGTGGTTTCGTCTACTTTATTGAGCAGAATAAAAATAAGCCAAGGATCCTTAGACCGGTCGGAAAACCACAGAAGCGCTGGGAGGATTCGATTGACGCAGACAGCAAATCACTGCTAAGATTTTCAAACTGGAGGACGCGGTCACTGAACCGAGATCGATGGAGGCAAAGAATTCAGATGGCCAAGGACCGATTTGGGCTGTAACGCCATTGTAAGTAAATAAGGATCCTTAGATTCTTAGATCTAGAGCACGAAGACCTTTTACAACTTCATCAGCTGTATCAGTCAATTTTCTTATTCCGTTAGGAGAACACGATGTTAGATTTAGGATGAACATGAATGGCTTAATTAGGCTTTTAGCGATATGATCCTTTTTATCATATCAATTAATCAGTTTCTCTCACACTTCTTTCTAATTATTTCCTGATATAGGTCAGCAGATTATACGCATCATCCTCAAGCAAGCCCTTTAAATAGTGAAACTTTTGAATAGCTGATGAATTACTAATATTATGGATTGAACTGGTATATAAGTCTTCAAACGATATCAATTCCGCGATGTCTCCGGAGATTGATTTTGTTTTAATTTTAGGTAGTTGTTTGTCTTGAACGGCACTTACATATTGTTATAAATCTGACAACCTCGACGTCCCCAGCAACATCCACAGAAGTCCATCAACATGTTAAACGCCATAAACATGTTTCTAGCAACCTCCAGTAAGCTCTTAGAATAATCTAGACACACACACACACACAACGACACCTGACGGAAGCTTCTAGAACTGGAGAAAAATTGTATATAAACACAAAGCTCTCAGACCAGCGCCAGTCATTTTTCTAATGATCGAAACGCGAACCGGTGCAAGAAAAGCGATAGTAAACACGCGACAGTGTTGTCATAAAGCGCAAAGTGATCAAGAAATTAAGAAAAGTGCGATTAAATAAATTATTCATTGTTTTTTTTAAACGAATTGTGTTTTTCTTTGAAATCAGCGATCCCCTAGCTCGCAACAATATTTTAAATATTCGGTAAACGCTAAGTGATCATTTGCACTTAATTCGTAATTTATTGCGGTAGAATTGGCAATTTCCGATGACCGTGAAATTGCCTTAATTTTTGCTCGCAAAATAGTTTTGCAGCAGAGATATTTATCCTCGAATTTGACGCTATCAGCATCGTTTATAAATTCAGAAGGATCATCGGCGAGATCCATGAAACACGTATGCATTGCCTCATCTCTTCCAAGAATTTTCCAACTTTAAACCTCATAGCTTCAATTCATCGACTAAAAAACACGGAGATAGTGAATCTAAGTAAACCGCTAGCCGGGTAATAAAACCCTTCACGTGGTGGCTTCTAGCTCTAAAGACATCCATATGTTGCAAAAATTATTTAAATACGGTGAAGTTTATTCAGAATAAAAAGGAACCAAATTGCGAAAACTTTTACACGTTATTTAAATTCCATTATAATTACGATAGTAAAAAATTTCTTTTAATTTATATTGAACCCGATTCAATGCGAATAGCTCTAACACTTTTTCGATTCACTTAAATCACTATGCTTTGTTCGATATTCAAAAAATATAATTTTTATTGAAATGCAAGTGTGCTACCAATTCAATGATTAATACTGCAAATCCAATGAATAAATTGCAATTCCTTGAACATGATGCTGCCAAATCTATAAAAACCCAACTCAAAAGTCCAGATCGAGACAATGATCCAATAAAGAAGTTAAGATTCCTGATTCCTGAGTGCGATACTGCAATCTCAACAAGTTCAAATTCAGATAATGACTTGCGATCCGGCTCGACGGACCAAAATGAAAGTGATGTTTCCTCGTTTATGGTTGATAGGCAAGAGAGTGATATTTGTTTTAAATTCATAAAGTTGGTTTTAAACAATAGTAGATCAGTACAGTTAGGTTAGCAATACATAATATCGTACTGTTAATTTAAGTACTTAGGTAACAATTAAATTTGCCATAATGGGAATTCAATATACAACTAGATATACATAGTATTGAAGTAATTACATGAAATAGCATGAATTTAAAGTAACTAATAAAAGTTTTTGCATATTTATGATGAATCCTGAATACTTATTATAAAATTATTGAAATTTCGGACAAAAATCTGTTAGTGTTACCTGATTAGTACAAAACGAATTTAATTTTAAGTCTAAAAAATGTATAGTTTTACCACAGACATGGACACAATATGATTGCTATGGGGACGTAGGAAAAACTAGAGTGTAGCCTAGTGAGTATTTGGGGCACCTCAATCTGTGAAAATTAATATTCTTCGATAGATGGTTGTATGAAGGGTTAACATCCCTTTCACAATAACGAATAGAATGTTAAGGAACCTAAACGTCAGGAGGCTAAGGCCTAATTTGAGCTGTAGTGCCATTGAAGAGTAAGAAGAAGAGACATAGGGCAGAAATAAATCCCTTTCTCAAGACGTGCTTATTCATTTGGCCTCCTTTTCAACTGCTCGTTTCCAACTATGCTACGTGGTCGACCAACTCGACGTTTTTCTTAAGGGTTAAAATTGAGAGCTTGTTTAAAGATATTTGCTCCAGCTTTCTCGAAGCGTGACCGATGCAGTTCCACTTCTGCCTTTGAATTTCAAGGCCTATCTTATTTTGTACTCTAAAGATGTCATTTGACCAAAATATCACTAAAACTCGTCATGTTTCGTATTACTCCGTATTATAAATTATTATGCCAAGTGAAGCACGATATATATTGAAAACTGTTTTTTATAATCAATTTCAACTTTTTTTTTCTTCAATCCTTCCTTCTTATTTATTATGGAGTACTTGAAATCAAATATTTTCTTTAATTAAATTATATCTGCCATAAAAACAATTAAATTAATCGACTGGAAAAGACTAACTTCAACTAGATAAATCACCATTAATATTATCACATTAATTTAAAACCAATCGAAATCCATAATACTTGATCCCCCACTCAATTATGAAAAATAAATTGTTTGAGCTGATGCATCTAATGGATCGTGTTCTGGTTAAAATTGTGTAATTATTATTTATGACAATGAACAAGTCCATAATGTAATAAATTAAAATCTATAAAGATATCAAAGTCTTACAATTTTTATTGGTTACTCGAATAATTTCATTATTATGATTGATGATGCACGTTTCGATTATCCACCTGGTTACACAGAATTAAATCATTGTAATATTGTGTTTGAAGTTTAATAGAGAATTTTATGGTGTTTTGAATTCGTGTGCACAATTTCATATAATTTCGCGTAAGTGCATTTGGAATGATCGATATAATCGTTGAAAATTGATAGTGGATTGATCGATATATTTTTTTTTTTTTTTTTCAGGAATAAGTTTTTCTTAGATAATGTCTATCTAAACAAGAAATGTTTTTCAATTGATAGAAATTCTTCATTCTTTTCGAACGCATTTTGAACTTGAACCCAATGAACAATAAAGCTTTAACCCGGCAGACTTTCACAATGACTAAACCACAAAACTATATTTTAGTTATAAAATCTATTCACTTCTGTTAAACCTATCTGTAGGTTATGTATGACACATAAAACGGATTGCAACTTCATAAAATGTCATATACGAGTGATTTAATGCAGCAAACACTTTCATCCAAGCAAGACGTATGTTGTGTCTGTTAATGATTTAATGCACTAGAAGTTTAACTGCACACACGAGCCTCGAACTCCCATGGGCTCAAAAGACGAAATACCTCGTTAACAATATGAACAGTAGCATACATGGTTGGTATTTAAGTTATTTCAGTTGACATTAATAGCATACAAAATTAAAATGTTGAATCTTTCACTTGTTCTGATTTAGTGCAAATTTTTATCAATCTTTGTACGTAAGCTATCCAGACAGAATATATTGATGAAGATTTTGATGAAAATTGCGGTGATTGTATGAATTAAAACAGGACACTTTAAGTTTTTGGAAATTATATCTAAAACTCCAAATTTGCAAAAAAAAAATTATGCCAAAAATTTCTCTGTCAATGGGCAAGATAGCAGGCCTATCAACTTTATCTATCGGTTTACTCTGCTTTAAACTACGTTGTAACTCATTCGTTGCTACTTGCGCCTCAACAATTTTACCTCCGTTTACTACAATCGCAGTAAAGACTTGACGCATGAATTGAAGTCGAAAAAAATACTTTACACATATTGTCACAGGCACGCTATTTGGTATATTTCTATCCGACGCAGATCTCGTCAATTTTTTTTATTGAATGTCTACAACAAATGTCTCAAGATTCAGACAGCAATGCCAGAAAAATGTTTTGTTTTTCGATAGAATTTTGTGACAAACTAGCTTAAATGTGTGATTTTTGAGAAGAAATATTTTGTTAGAAATTTAGCTAATGGCGAAAAAGAGATGACAGTGCTCCGAGACATCTTAAATACAAATTTCTGTGACAATAAGAAAATAAACATTTTCTAAACATACTTTCTTATTAAATTTTACGACAAAGTACTGAAAAGTAAATTTTGGAAGAAAAAAGTTAACAAATTTTGTTTACAGGTTGGACGATATTTTAATGGAAGTACGACAGAAACTCCACAATTTGTTTTCTTCTTCAATTACGACAAATTTACAAAATTGTTTATGAACGTGAGTGACGAAAGTGTTCGAAAAGTCAGAGTTAGAGAATGGGGAGGAGGATTTAGTCGCCGGGGAATACACAATTTTTGAAGAGCTATGATGAAAGGAAAAAAAAGGAAGACGATAAGGGTTCACGTTGGCTGTCGGTACATTCCAAAGCATGCTTAAGAAAAATCATTGCCAGAACGTCCTGTGAAGCAGGGCTTCCTGGTAATGAGTGATGGAGGAACTGGGAATACAATTTACCTCACACACCCTTACCATGCAGTGACGTCTGGATGACGCCCATTATCTGTTGGAGGAAGGGAGTCCTCCACTTGGTTACAATCTTAAGCCCCACGCTAGCGTGGGGCTTAAGATTGCACCTACTGTCTTCCTTTTTCTTCACTTTCTCGTTATGATGGTTTTAACATTATGGTCATTTGATCGTTGTCCCCTTGTGTTGTACTGCGCGGCATCAGTACAACTGCTCAATTTGCACCTTCATGGGACCAGCCGTGAGAGCAAACTTCTCACTCCTTCCTCCACAGCATATACAGATAATACAATTTCTTTTTACTGGTTCAAAAAAAGTATTATTATTCGTATCAATAACCACTTCAAAAATGTTTAATTTCGTTGATTTTGAATTTAGTGATTTTTGCCAGAGAATGAATACTTTCCAAATGAAAAGAATTTATCTCTACAGTATAAAATATTATGAAACAAAACGAAACAATTCATTTTTTTTCTTTATAAATCTCAAAACAATTTTAATAATAAGGATAAATGAAAATTCTTGCATAAGATAGAAAATAACTGGGCATTGTCGTCTTTAATCAGAAGAAAAATTAAAGATGTTTTAGGTATGTACGTATAAAATGAAGCTCGTAATATACCTGCTGAGTTTGGGACATTCCAATGGAAAACATTGTAGTGGGTGACATTCTTCACATGAAATTTCTTAATACTTATGTAATCAATAATAATTCAGCATAGCTATGAGTATATTACTCAATACAGTAAATTTATGAAAGATTTCCATAAATTATTGATGGACCCCTAAGTTGCATAGGGAATTAGTTTAAGTCGCGCTAATTCCCTATGTAACTTAGGGGTCCATCGAAAATAATAAGCTTCCAAGAAAGTGAAAACATTGACGTTTCAATCAGAGCAATAGCATTTATCGTAGCTCTACATAGCATAGCGGAATGTAGGTAGACTTTTAACTTTGATCATAACAATAATATCAGCCCTAGTCATTCATCGAATATTCGTGATTTTCAGCTATCTACCATTCTGTATACGCACGTGCGCACGTTGAACTATTCATCGACCATTAGTGGAATGAAAAAAGTAGCTACTCGTTACACGAGTACTCGTTACTGACCAAAATCCGAAGTAACGAGTACCGACGCAGATTTATGCTCGTTACTTAAGTAATGAAATGAGCTGCCGAAAAAGTAACTGACCTGTCAAAACGATTCACAAGCGATTTCTTGTTGCACATAGTTACCGCATGGGGACTAGAGGCGATTTCTTCTAATTGAATTTATGATTTGCAAAACTGACTTACCCATCCCTGCAACATGATATGGCTGTCATTTCAAATTAAAGAGTACTTAGTAGCGAATAAAATGTAACGATTACTTTCCTTAAAGAAAGGAATAGTTACTGGTACCGAATACGACATAAAAAATATAAAATCGATAAATAAAGTTTGTTCGTAATTTAGATTAAAGTGAACTTGTTTTATTTTTACATTAAATCCAGCGACCCCAAGCGCATTTCAATATCATATTGAAATGTTAGCTGCTAAGTAGATTTACACGTAGCGTCAAATTAGCGATTTTTTCGATGTGACTATGTCACTGAAAATAAATGTGCGTAAAACCAAGTACAAGATTTTTGTTATCTTGGAAGTATTTTCAGCATGGACGGCGGAGCCGAAAAGGATATTGAGGCCCGATTAAATAAAGCTCGTTAAGGTTAAGAGAGATTTCCCTTTGCACGAAGCTGCGTTAAGGCCGTGTTGTTATATGCTTGTACTACGTGAAAAGTGACCGTTCGACTTACCAAGAAAACGCAAATTTTCGTAAACCAATTTCGGTCACACTTTGAGGAAACCAGAGCGAAACATCGCCGAACAGGCTCTGGATTATAAGCCTCAAAGTAAACGTCGGGTTGGTCAACCATGTAGCATATGGAAGCGGGCAGTTGAGCGAAAGATCTGAGGAGTAAACAAGTCCTTGTAACAGCTAAAGGCCGATGCTCAGGATCGCACCTTGTGAAAGAGAGTATTTTTAATTATAAATTCTCGATACTTTTTTGTCACAATGTATTTGTCTTGTTTGGCTCGTGGCAGCCGTTCTGTTAATATTCGTTAAGTTTGATTTTTTCGCTCTAAGGCATCTTGGCGTTCGTTGTCGAACCAGTGATTTCTTTTACGCCGGGGTTGTTGTCCTATCACCTCCTCTGCAACAGATGTAATGCCATCTTTAATATTTTGCTACATTTCTTCTATTGGCATGCTGGCGTTGAGAAAATTGGATTACAGTATTTTATGAAAAAGGGCACCTGGGGAGGTGGAGGAAGGAGTGCGGGATTCGAAAAATTTGTATCACATTAATGATAGTAATAATATTTTCTAAATTTCAAATTGTTAGCTTTTATAGTTTCCAAGAAAATTTGAATAATGTAAATGATTGAAAATGAGTCATTTTGTATGGGAGGGGGTAGAAGGGGTGAAGTGTTCTGGCCTGTTAACGAACAATGTTTAACTTTCTAGCTCAGCACATTCTCAAGCTTGAGAGCGCACAGGCGGACGAACGGATATCCGGTTTTAGTATTTTTGTGCAGCAACAAATATTTCTATATCTCTGTGTGAGCATTATTTCTTGGCGTTACAAACTTTAGAGCATATATTTAATACTCTCAGATTCCATCTAGAGTATAAAGTCTTTATGCGAAGTGCACCCAATTTTTCCTTGATGGGTTTGAAGTTGGTTAATGCTGTTTAAATGTTTTGCTGACGACAAAAGCTACTCTAAACTTTCTTCGTTTTGATCCATGCCTGTTGGGATAAATGAATTTCGGCATTTTCACGATTGAAGTGAATCGTTAAGTACTTAGTTTGCTCTGAGTGGAAAAGAGTCTGTCGTCGAGGAGCTTTGATGTACATACTTTATATCAGAGTGCACATGTGCGAAACTTATCCGGACTGACGGGCATCAAGTTTCTTTTATGCTAGCGATAAGAGAAATATTCAATTTTCTATTTTTAATTATTGACTTGAGCTGAACAACAATTTTATATTATTGCATAAATTTTCTAACCGTCAACTTCTTGTGTCCTTCACCACAAAACAACAATCGATTGCAATTTAAATTTTCCATGAAATTAAGGGCACTTTTCATTTCAGATTTTCGCTTATTTGCATTTATTGTATACGACACATAAAGGAGATAATTTATTCATGATAATATAATGCAAAATCCGACCACACAATTTCATCTGGTGCTGATTCTGTGTTTGCTTGGCTTTTCATAAAATTTAAATTAGGAAACAGAGGAAAACGGACAAGTTCCGATATACGAGTTAGCACCATTATTTTTTTCTCATATACTTTTTTCTTTTCCTAAGTACAAAGTACAATGCCCTCTCGTTCCTTCTACTTAATTTTCTTTTATTTTTGCCAATTGCTTTTATCCGTCTTGATTCCTTGGAGTATACTTTTGGGGATCCAAAAAATCAATATTCTACCTCCTTCGCCATACTACAAAGTCGTGCACATCGCCAAATAAGAAGAAGAATGCGAAAAATAAGCTTATAGCTAAAAATCTCTACACTTGGGAATTCATAGAGAAGAAAAATGTAAAATGACAGGTTATTTCGAAAATTTAAAGTTCTTAGTAATTCTCTATTCTGAATGGAAATATATTTTTTATCATTTAAATTTCTTCATAAATATTTAAGTAAATGCAGAAGGAGTTATCTGTTTCACGTGATGATTACGAATAGTTTCAAGCAAAGAAGGCAGTCCCTTACAGGTGGTTTAATATAAGATGCTCAAAGTGAGGTATTTGATAGTAAGGGTAAGTGCTGGCAAGGAATTTAGCTTGGGTTTTATAAATCTAGTCTGGTACCTATGTGTGGGTCTTCTTTAGTAACTGGATCAGTATTTGTGGGAAATACCTGTACGCTAATATTACAGAGATTCAATAATTTTAAATTATTCTAGGAATTTGTAATCATTACTTCTATGTACAATGTAGATGCATGGGGTTAAGCGATGAAATAGTTGTTTCTATTAGCCAGTAACTGAAATGAGTATGGCATCCATTTGGTTTGAAGTACATATGAGGTTAGTTGATACTGTAATTAGTTCATTCCAAGTGAAATTCTATATAATTTAGCAAACTATATCTTTGCTTATTGAATTTTTTAAGAAGATAATGTGTGTATTAGTATTCAAGCCAAGGAAGAGTATCTAAGTTAGATAAAATTCATTAATAGTTTGAGTAATTTAGGATCAAGAAATATAGCAGTTTGGTAAATTTTGTAAAAAACATTAAATCTGAGAATTTTAACATTGATACGAAACTTAAAATCAATACATTCCAGTCTCGTTTCAAAGAGGCAATTTGCCTACATAAAAATTTCCTTTTTTTCAATGGCACTACAGCCTAAATCGAGCTTCTAAATTTTAGATTCCTTAGCATTTATTTGTTATAGCGGAAGAGTTGTTAGCAAAACCCGCTATCTACATATTTTCAATCTTCTAGATTGAAAAGGCATAGAGATATAGACTGCTCAAGTTATACGTCGACTACGTTTTGTATATACAAGCTTTGCATTGTAGACCAAATCGCTACCCATAAACTACACTCAGGCTTATAACAAAACTCCACGAAGCATTTAGTGGGAGAGAAATTTTAAAATGGGGTTATTTCGAGATAGAATATTTCCGAAACTACTGATTAAACTGTGCACTGTGGTGCAGACGCTGCTATCAGGTTGCAAGGTCAAGGGTCATATAGACGGTATACCATATGCTGCACCGAATGGAACAACATCGTTAGAGCTTATTGTTAAAGTTGGCTAAGAATCGATATTGTTTAAAGTCACTACCAACCCCAAATACTGAATTTTACTGACATACTAAAACATAAATTCTACCTCATCGTCGGTATAAGTGAAAATTATTCCGGAATTGTCTTGTTCCTAGATAACTACTGACCTTTCTGTCACTGAGGCAAGTGAATACTGGAGAATTTCTTGAAAAAAAAACCTTGTGCAACATTCAAATATTACTGTCTGGATTGGTGCCGAAAATGTCAACAGTGTAGCTTTTTTAAAGTGACGGAAAAAGGAAGTAAGGATGGCAAGTCAATTCTGAAAAAACTGCAAAGCTCCTGGGTATGAGAAATTCATAACAGATAAGCTTGTTTTAAGGAATGGAATTGTTGCAGCATCTCAAGTACTTCTATTTTTTTCCACTGCAGGAATGATATATTTGATTCCCAAAAAGGGTGATATTGGGAATCAGCTTGCTTGCCAATTTTTACAAATTCTGAACGTTGATCGAAATAAAAATGTAGGAATCGCATCCCCCCATTCTCTGCTGATCAAGGTCCTTCTACTTTATCGCTTAGATCCTTCATTGACTTGGCCGGTCCTGCCAAGGTGCAAATGGAGCAGTTGCGCCGAGCGGCATGTTTTAGGGGTGCCATTATCAAAATACCGAAATGTTAAAATCAGTGAATCGAAATGGAGGATGCCGCCAATAAATAATGGGCTTCTTCCGGAGAAAACAGCATAGTTGTCGGCAAGCCGGGGCGTGAGAAAGGATTTAGTCCAGGGAGACACCTTTCTTGAAAAGCAGTGATGAAAGGAGCGAAAGAAGGAAGACCATAGGAGCTCACCTCACCCCTTCAACCCCACGTTGTGCGACAGTGTAACGAATTGAAAAACTTCGTTAGATAGATAATTGGTTTCCCAAGGACACACAGGATTTTCTGGCAATGATAGCAGGCTTAAAAATGTACCATTAGGCAACGCGGACCCCTATCATCTTCCCTTTTATTTCTCTCTTTCACCACAGCTCTTCAAGGATGGTGTCTTAACGGAGAGTGAATCCTTCTCCACCTACACACGCTCCTGACTCTGACAATGTCATACCAGATGCTCGCATAGACTTTGCGCTCACCATTTCATAACAATTTTGTGACTGTCGTAATTGAAGAAGAAAAAAAAGTCAATTTTCTGTCGAAATTGTTTGCCAAAAGGAGCTACCTCCGCGTATTAGGCTTTTGTACTTTCATTAAAATATCATCAGCACTTTTTCACACAATAGTGGCTTAGAATTTATTATTCAGAAATTTTATTGCAACAGTATTTTTAAAAAATTTCAGTATTCTCATAGTCGCAGATATTTGTATTTAACATTTGCGTGCTCCGACATTGTCGTATTTTTTTCGTCAATACTCTGCAAGATTTCTGTCAAAAAATTTCTGGGAAATAATTTCACAGATTTAATCTGAAATATCACAATATACAAGAAATTTTACAAGAATCACAATCGGGCGGCAAATTAATTTAAGCCGGTTCTGTTCATTGATCACATTTTTGACAACATTCCTGAAGAGTTAGCAAACTACCAATTTTCCAGGGCTTCTCTTTGAGTAATTTTTCACTCCGTCTGCTACTTAGTCCATTTTCATGGCACGATTTTACGATTAAACTCAGAATTCGGTCAAGCTATCAGCTCAGCCAGTTAATATTTCGTGATGATATTGTTCACTGGGAAGTCTGCTTCATACTACTAAATCTTTTAGTCGGGATATAAAAATACATTTCGAACCAGACAAATGTCGAATCTGCATTATCCAGAAGGATATCTACCCATGTAGCTTAATTAAGTGAAGGCTATGAACAAGGCAGACGTCTACAATTTTCTTGATGTTTTGCAAGAAAATAGGTTCAGTGTCAAGAACTTACGGGAAGAACTTCTGAAATTAATCTAAACAGTGAATTTAGATGGCGGCGAAAACTAATCGGTCAGGAAGGAACAAAGTATGTGAGGTGAACATTCATTTCAGTATGCATTCGAGAGAAACTGATTGAGAGTTTACCAATAATTTGGTTAGAAAGACTACTGGGAAGAGTTATTTAACTTGCAGAAAGGGTAGGGAAATGAGTAAATGCTTGAAGTGCTTCCCACATACTTCCGCACAAGAGAAGTTACAAGTTCCATAAACTCGACAGAATTTAAGGCTCAAATTGCAGGACCAATCTCGTAAAACTTTAATTAGGCTCAAAACGGACCAGGAGAAGATTGAAGAAGGAGCAGAAGACGTAGCAACGTTTTAACCAACTCAGGTACCCCATATTACTCTTCACTTATCTAACATATGGCTGACTGAGAGGAGCTTGTTTCCTGAAACTGAAATATTTTTGTGTGATATTCCAGATAACAAGGACCCCGATCGCAACTATTGGAAGTTTATCCTGAAGAAACGAGTGAACAATGACGGTTGAAGGAAAAATAATCAGTCCGAAACGATTAATCGCTTTATTTCTGGTTGCTCTGTGATGACGGAAAGCTTTAATACTTTAACAAAAAGTATCTACGCTTCCACTAAAAATAATACCTATAGACAACAATTCAATACAATTCATTTATCGGTTAAATATTGCATAAATGGCTCTAAGTTCGCTGCTTTGTAAATTTTTAGGTTTGAGTATAGCTTAGTTGTATTCTTGATATTCGTTGATAGACAATGTCTCAAGACCTTTCTTGCGAAACTATTTGATACTAGCAATCTCCCGCGACTTTGTCCGCATAAGAATCGCAAAATAAGCAATTTTCGCGAATGTAGTTAGTAATACATTATGTGGGATGTATAATCTGATTAGTTTAATGGCTCTTTGTATTTTGTTGGTAGAAGCCGTAGAGGGTTTTTGGTAATTTTTCTAAAAAAACTATAATCATCATGAAATTGATATGTTTTAAATTTCAGACCAGGAATAATCATACTTTTCAAGAAAATCGAATTTTTGCAAAGTCGTGAAATTGTGTCACATTGTATGGGAGGGGGTAGAAGGAGTAAAGCTAATTGGTTAATTTTTTTTCCAATATTAATAATAATGCTAATTAAGGATTTAGTACAAAATTTTAGTTCGATGAGAGTTACATATAATGAGAAAATTGGTGTATAGTATTTCATTGTATGGGAGGTGGTGTAAGGAGTGGGGGGATTCAAATATTTTGTATACTAAGAGATTGCATTTATAATAGAAATAATCAATTTTGAATTTCAAATTAATAGCTGTTATAGTTTACAAGAAAATTTGATTATTATATATTTTTTAAAATGAGTCATTTTGTATGGGCGTGGGGGTATTGAAATGAGACCAAATGATTACTTCTCAGTGCATACCTAATAAACTGTGTATTTTTCATTACAATCGTTTCAGCTGTTTTTGCGTGAAAGCCGGACAGACAGACAGATAAAGAAGATTTTTAAAAACGTGTGCTTCTGCTTAGTTATTGCTAAAATATAGCGAAATACTAGCTTATAGCCATTTATCAACTAATAATAGACAGACACTACAATTATATTTATATGTATAGATTGAGAACCAACTTGAGAAGCCATATGCAGATTATTGATTGGGTGAGCTCCAATTCCTAAATTTTGGGGAGTGTCGGATGGAAGGGGGAGGCGGGGGGAGGGCAAGAGTCAAAAACTACACTTGCTAATATCTCCACCAGGAATGTAGATAGGAAGCTGAAAATCAGCGGAAATATAGAAAGGGTTGTCGGGAAAAACTACAAAAATAATTAAATTTTTTTATTCATTGACGTCCGAAAAGGAGGGGCTAGAAACCAATTGTGCCGAATTGTGTTCTCAAATGATTATATTTTCGAAATTAATTGTCAAAAAAAAATGCATATTTTGGGACTATTAAGGCGGCATATAGCTCCATCAGAATTAGCTTAGGAGGGAGGGGGGGGGGGGGTTCAAAGAAAAACACTTAAAACTGAATATCTTAACTACCGTTTAAGCTATGTAATTGAAACTTAAAACATATATTAATATATACTAGGAAAACACGAAAAAAATATAACACGTGAAAATTATTGTAGTGGGGGGAAATGGGGAGAATATTAAAAATTCCGCACTTTTCAAAATTACAAACCGTTATATCTCAAAATTGAGTCAATTAATCAAATTCCTGTTAAGACCCCCTATAGGGGCATAGGACAGAAACAACTCTCTTCAACAAGGCGCGATCCTGAGCATCGGCCTTGAGCTGTTGCCAGAACTTGTTTCATCGGCATGTAGCATTGCTGTTGACCTTAAATTGGAGTTTTCACTTACTTTTATGTGTGGAAAATCGTGCAAATAAATATTGCATAGTTTCGGACCGAGGATAGATCCTTGTCGAACGCCAGATTTTACTTCGATTTCTGTGGACAAGCAATTGTCAATGCAAATTTTCAATTTCCTTTCCATTAAGTAACTGAATATCAACCTTAAGGTCACAATCGGCATTCCCGTGAAGTTTAACTTTTAAACTTAACAGGACTACGATTGGACGTAAGGCCCAATCGTGCGATGAATTTTTCTTTTCAATTTATGAAATTTTGTACGGGGAGTGGTAGAAGGAGTGACTGCATTGAACTGATTTTTTCACATCATGCAATAGTTGCAAACAAAATGTTTTGTACAAAATTTGAGCTTCAAAAATTTAATAGATACTAAGAAAATTAATGTATTTGATTTTTCGAAATTCTGCAGTTTGTAGTGGAGGTGGTAGAAGGAGTGAAGCGATTCAAATAAATGAAATGCTGTCCATTGATGTCATCATAAAAATAGTATATACAAAATTTCAGATCTATAGCTTTTATACTTTTGGAGAAAATCATTTTATTGTTAAATTCCGATATTGTGTTTTGTGTGGGACGGGTAGATGGGGTGGAGCGATTTCACCCGTTCGCAAACTTCATCTTATTTTTTGACAAAAACCGCGTGTATAGAATTTGAACTTTCTAGCTCAACGCGTTCTCAAGCTCGGAGTTTTCACTTACTGTTATGTGTGGAAAATCGTGCAAATAAATATTGCATAGTTTCGGACCGAGGATAGATCGTTGTGGAACGCCAGATTTTACTTCGATTTCTGTGGACAAGCAATTGTCAATGCAAATTTTCAATTTCCTTTCCATAAAGTAACTGAATATCAACCTTAAGGTCACATTCGGTATTCCCGTGGAGTTTAACTTTTAAACTTGACAGGACTACGATTGGACATAGCCCAATCGTGCGATGAATTTTTTTTTTCAATTTATGAAATTTTGTACGGGGAGTGGTAGAAGGAGTGACTGCATTGAACTGATTTTTTCACATCATGCAATAGTTGCAAACAAAATGTTTTCTACAAAATTTGAGCTTCAAAAATTTAATAGATACTAAAAAAATTAGTGTATTTGATTTTTCGAAATTCTGCAGTTTGTAGTGGAGGTGATAGAAGGAGTGAAGCGATTCAAATAAATGAAATGCTGTCAATTGATGTCATCATAAAAATAGTATATACAAAATTTCAGATCTATAGCTTTTATACTTTTGGAGAAAATCATTTTATTGTTAAATTCCGATATTGTGTTTTGTGTGGGAGGGGGTAGAAGGGGTGGAGCGATTTCACCCGTTCGCAAACTTCATCTTATTTTTTGACAAAAACCGCGTTTATAGAATTTGAACTTTCTAGCTCAACGCGTTCTCAAGCTTGATAGGACACGGACGGAAAGACGGACGGGCATCCTGTTTTGTGATTTTTGAGTGATAATATAAACTTCTTATCATTTCATTTTTTCCGGAGTCTTATTTCTTAGTGTTAACTTTGTGGCAATCTTCTACTCTCAGAATTCATCTAGAGTTTAAAAGGCTATCGCTTTCATCCATGGAAATTCCGAAAGCTTAAAACTGTTTATGAAAGCATCATCCATCACGATATTTCTGTAATTATACTAAAATCATTATCGAATACTCGTGTACAAAAAAAACCCCATAATAAAGTAATTCCATAATTTCCGTTAATTAGAAATTCTCGACAATACGTCGTACTTACAATTAAATTGTTGACCATCAAAGTTAAGAAAATTGTCGTGTCGAAATCAATTAAATAGCGTGAAGGCGTTGCACGTGAGCATATGTATGTATAATGATTGAATTATTTAATACGGTCTACTATTAAATGGGACGGGACGGCTTTATATGGCGAGTACTACGGCCAGATGACATACATCTATACAAGATTAGTTTTTTATTTCACACAAATGTGTCTGGTTTTATATTTGATGCATAAATCATATCCAATTTGGAAGATGAGGACATGTTATTTAGTTTATTTGAAAAAATCTCTCAAGAATTGCGTGAAATTTGTATAGTAAATTTTTAGGATTTTCTAGCGTTTTTTTAATGGTTCAACAAAAACACAATTTTTTTTTTGGCGGACGTTTCAAAGTTGCAGAAATCTGCGAAGTACGTAGGTTGTCTCAGAAATACCCAGCCCTGACGTAGAGATGGCGGCTGTTGTTTGAAAAAATGTCTATGGTAGAAAGTATCAACCTTACAAAGCATAACTTTGTCGTTAAACTCATTACGTTGTTTGGCATTTGTTTGGCAGTCGCTTTCAGTTAATTTATAAACATGGAAAAATTTGTAATCGTTATGTGATGCTTTCTTTCGAAAGGCCTCAGTCCAACCAATATCAAAGCGGAGCTAGCTTCTGTTCTGAGGAGATCAGTTCCTTCATTTACAATAGTCAAATAATGAGTGGCAGAGTTTAAGCAACGCCGTAGGACGAATATCGCAGTGGTAGACTAAATAAGGTGCCAGAAATGGTAAAAAAACATAAAAGAATTATGATTGGGCGTAAAGCCCAATCATATGATACTCTAGATGAAATGAGAAAGAGTTCAATGTACCGGAAAATATGTCACCTCCAATTCTTTTAAATAATTAATAGTGACTTTTGTATGGGAGATGGTAGAAGGAGAGGAGGAAGGTTTGTAATTTTTGGATATGACACCTAATGTGGTATGCAAAATATTTCGTGCTGAATTTAAGGTTTGCAGCTTTCATTATTTTCAATTGGACATAGTTTTCCTGAAATTGAGGCAATTGTATGGGAGGTGGCAGGGGGAGGGGAGCGTCTAAGATGATTTTGAAACTGCTTATCATATCATCCTTATCACCACGCTTTGGTTCAAGAACCTCCCACACTATGCAGTTCGGCTACATTTGTTAAATCTTTTACCTCTTAGTTCTAGAAGAACTATGCTCACATCTTGTTTTACCTTAGACGTTTTGAATGGCGATATTAAGATTGACCACCTTAAAAATAAAATCAGACTCAATGACGATGTCAGGCTGACGAGACATTCAAAACCTCTTAAGGAATACATACATCGTACTGACTACGGTCAAAACGAACCAATTAACAGGTGTTGTAGAACATTTAACAAATTCAGTGTGCACTATACACCTCCAATTAGTAAGCCAGTATACAAACTGAGGCTGCGTTATGCTTTATCAGACAATCCACTTCCTTTTTAATAATCCTTCTACCAGTGCCTATCATATTAATTGTATTATAATTTAAATTGTATTAAGTTATGTTAAACTAACTAAATTAAGCTAATCATAATTATTATGTATTAAATTGTCTTGTTTGATAAATAAATAAATAAATAAATTTCAAATTTGATAGTTCTAATATATTCGAAGGAGAAATGCTTTTCTTGAATTTAAAATACAGATATTTGTATGGGAGGGGGTAGAAGGAGTGAAGAGGAGCTGATAATTTTCTTAGCATTTATTGCAATTATTAAAAAACAAACTCTGGCAAAATTTTAAGTTTATACTTTTTCTAGTTTTAATGGAAATCGATATAATGCACTTGACAAAAATTATGCATTTGTATGGGAGGGGGTAGAAGGAGTGTACTGATCAAAACACATTTTTTTCTCGTTATTGATATTTCTATTTTTATACTTTATGCAAAATATCAATTTGATAGCTTTAACAGTTTCGAAGAAAAATAATTTAATTTAAATTTCAAAATTTCGTGAAATTTGTATGGGAGGGGGTAGAAGGAGTGAGGTGAAGTTGATAATTTTTTCAATACTGATTGCAATTATATTAAAATTAATTCTGACAAAAACTCGTTTTTATACCTTTGCTAGTTTCAATGAAAATCGAAAAATTGCATTTTTCAAAATTATGCATTTGTATGGGAGGGGGTAGAAGGAGTAACAGAATCAGATCAATTTTCCGTCATATTAATGGTATCTATATCATAATACTTTGACCTAAATTTCAAATCGGTAGCTTAAATAGTTTCCACAGAAAATCAATTTCTGGAAATTTCGGAATTTCGTGAAATTTGTATGGGAGGGGGTAGAAGGAGTGGGGGGATGTGGCCCGTTCACGAACTTAAAGTTTCTTTTTAGCTAAAAATGACACACAAAAAATTTCAGCACGATAGCTCAAAGCGTTCGAGAGTTATGCTGTAGACAGACGGACAGACAGACAGACGGACAGACGGACAGACAGCAACTCGGAATCGAAATTTTTGAGCGACAACAAATATTTCTGCACCCTTGGCGGCTCTGTGCGAGCATTATTTCTTAGCGTTACAAACGGTAAGGCAAACACAATATACTCTCAGATTTCATCTAGAGTATAAAAATTCACAAAATATCATTTAATGACCGTCGACTGAAATTGCACGAGCTAGCAAACGTGGTAGTCATTGTGGCGGCTTATACTGCATCGCTACTAACCGACTAAGACGTGGAGTCTAGATAGCTCAGTGGCCAGCACGGTCGCTTTGCAACTCGAAATCCCTGGGTTCTAATCTCATTAACTGCACGGTATACCCTTAGCGTCTAAGGCAGGGCCTGCTTACACAAGCCTTACTGACGAGTCCGTCGTAAGCAGGCCTGGGACGAAACGCAACACAGCGTTGTAGCCGCTCACTCGCTACAGTCATTTCAAAAAGTGCTGCACATAACATATTGACTGAAAATTGGACATGAGAGGTGCTCGCAAGATAGTTGCCGCGATTACAAGCAATGGAAGAAAAACAGCGTCGTGGGGATGTTTCAATCAAGTGTTTTGCGAAGTAATCCAGTCGGATTAAATCAAAAAAGGTCTGTTTGGTAAAATGATGCGATCTCGATGTTTTTTTTAACCCTCATTGGTTTTTTTTAATTAGATTACGATAAAAATAATGCGGACAAATGGAAAGTGGAGGAGGTACTCGAAAAATAGCACAATTTGCAAATATTCGTCTATTTAAGAGGTTTTATGAGAGTTATGACTTTGTACTAAACTATATTGAAAAATTAAAACTTGAATTCGTTTACTGACACTTAGACCTCTTATTTGAGTTTAGATAGTAAAATTCCGTTTATCTAAACCTGAGATATGGACTGTTATTAAAGACGTTTTTGGCATTTTTCAAAGAATTTGTGTTTTTGGAAGGAAATAAATATCTCACAAACTGTAAACAAGATACTCTACCAAAACTTGCGGCATTTCCTCTTATTAAATGCACTTTAACTAATTGAAACAAAATTCAGTCTAAATTTAGCCGGTTTCATAGAAATTTGATCTGATAAAGTTATTGCAAAATATCTTTTCGAGTAAATTTTGTCTTAATGTCTTTTTCAAAAAAAGATGGTCTAAATCAAATCTCCGCCTGACGTCTAAAGCCAAGCTGTATTGTACATATCCTCACAAAAGATTTGCGGGATTTGAAATTCTATTTGTCTTATCCTGAGCTGAGATATTGATCTTTTTTTCCAGATTTTAGTATTTTTAAGTAATTATGTTATTTTTACTCATAAAAATTGCTTTTCAGACTACCAGTCATATTCTTTGAGAATCGCTATGTTGTTACATGCATACATACATTTGAAATACACAAAGGAAAAACAACAATTTCAACCAGAACTGTTATGCACTGAACGGGGATAAATTTCACAAATTTTGACGTTTGTAGCTTAAAATTTTAATCACAAATGCTGAGTTATTGTGTTTTTTCAATACACATGAAACACCTCGTGCAGGTTAAGGCTCTCTTTCAGTACACATCAGTTCTGGTTGAAATTGTTTTTTTTTCTTTGTGTATATCAAATATGTATATGTATGCATGTAACTACATAGCAATTCTCAAAGAATGTGATTGGCAGCTTAGAAAGCAATTTTTATGAGTAAAAATAACAATTACTTAAAAATCTTAAATTCTGGACGGAAAAGATTAATATCTCAGCTTAGGATGAGACAAATTGAACTTCAAATC
Organism: Chorisops tibialis; assembly: GCA_963669355.1. Taxonomy (NCBI): domain Eukaryota; kingdom Metazoa; phylum Arthropoda; class Insecta; order Diptera; family Stratiomyidae; genus Chorisops; species Chorisops tibialis. Next base: position 22,798,141 of record OY770264.1, read on the forward strand.
CCGCAAATTTTTCGTCAGGATGTGTATAATACAACCTTGCTTTAGACGTCAGGCAGAGATGATGTAGACCATCTTATTTTTTAAAAAGACATTAAGAAAATATTTACTCGAAAAGATATTTTGCAATAACTTTATCAGATAGAATTTCTATGAAACCGGCTAAATTTAGATTGAATTTTGTTTCAATTAGTTAAAGTGCATTTAATAAGAGGCAATGCCGCAAGTTTTGGTAGAGTAAGTCTGAGATACTCATTTCCTTCCAAAAACAAAAATTTTTTGGAAATTACCAAATGCGTTTTTAATAACAGTCCATACTTCAGGTTTAGAAAAACGGAATTTAACTATATATCACTCAAATAAGAAGTCTAAATGTCTGAACGAACCTCATTTTTAGTTTTCCAATATATATATTAGTGCAACGTCATACATCTCAAAAAACAACTGAAAGAGGCGAAAATTTGCAAATTTTGCTATTTTTCGAGTCCTACCCCCACTCCTCTATTTTCGACAATATTTTTATCGTAATCTATGCAAAAAAAAAAACAATTAGGTGTATCGAGCGAAAAGGAGACTATATAGAGAACGAAACCAGTCTCTGCAAAGACGCAGAGGGCAATATCATCAGCGACACAGAAGAAATCAAAAGGAGATGGGCTTCATACTTCGAACATCTTTTGAATCCCATCCCAATAGCACCGATAACGACAGACAACATTTCAATTCAAGCCTCAACTGACGAAGATGAACCATCATCGACACCACCCACGCTTCCTGAAATCAAAGCAGCCCTATGTGACCAAAAACGAAACAAAGCGCCGGGAATTGACGAAATACCAGTTGAACTTCTGAAAAACGGTGGAAACTGTGTCGCTGAAATACTGCACAGCATGATATGCAAAATTTGGACAGAGGAAATCATACCCGACGACTGGCGAAAAAGCATTATATGTCCAATTTACAAGAAAGGAGACAAACTCTGCTGTGAGAACTACAGAGGTATATCATTGTTGTGTACGTCCTATAAAATACTGACAAAAATAATTGAACGTCGTCTTAAGCCCTATACAAATCAAATAATTGGCGAATACCAAGGCGGATTCAGAACCGGACGATCTACAACAGACCAGATATTCTCGGTGAAACAGGTGCTTGAGAAATGCTGGGAATATAACACAGACGTGCACCAAATATTCGTAGATTTTAAACAAGCATACGACAGTATCGACAGGAGCGTACTGTACCAAATCATGCTTGACTTTGGAATTCCTCCAAAACTAGTCCGACTAACAAGACTCACAATGACGAACACTGAATCCCAAGTGAGAATACAAACCGATTCCACAACCAGCTTTCGAACGGAATGTGGTTTAAAGCAGGGAGATGGTCTAGCTCCTATGCTTTTCAACTTGGCACTAGAGTATGTCATCCGAAAAATCCCAGTCGACACCAACGGGACACTACTATTCAAGTCCACCCAACTAGTAGCATACGCTGACGACATTAACATTCTAGCAAGATCCTTCCCTAGTGCTAAGGAGGTATTTGTCAATCTTGACTCCGCCGCAAAAGAAGTCGGGTTGCGCATTAATGAAAACAAAACAAAAGTAATGACGCAAACAAGAAGGAGAACGCCAATCAGACAAAACATAACAATTGCGGAATATAATTTGGAGAGTGTGGACAACTTCATATATCTTGGGGCTAATCTAGCAAAGGACGGTAATGAAACAGACGAAATCAAACGACGGATAATACTAGCAAATAAGACGTATTATTCGGTACTTCCAATAATGAAATCCAAGAAAGTGCACAGGAACAATAAGCTGCGGATTTATAAAACTATTATACGACCTGTGCTCTGTTATGGCAGCGAGACGTGGACATTAACGCGAACTTCCGAAAAAGCAGTTAACGCATTCGAAAGAAAGGTCCTCCGAAGAATTTTGGGACCTGTGAAGGAAGGAACGGAATGGCGAATAAGATACAACCATGAGTTGTATCAACTCTACGACGAGCCAGAAGCTTCAACGTTCATCAAGTTACGTAAACTGCAGTGGGCTGGCCATGTAGAGCGAATGGAAGACAGAAGAATCCCCAAACGTGCTCTTAAAGGCAAAGCGAGTGGTAACCGGCCGGTAGGCAAACCACGCAAGCGATGGGAAGACTCGGTTGATGAAGACAGCAAAGCCATTCTAAAAATTAGCAGCTGGAGGACGCGGTCTTTGGATCGAGACGATTGGAGGCGACGACTTCAGGAGGCCAGGGCCCGATTTGGGCTGTCGCGCCATTGATGATGATGATAGAGAACGAAATGTATTTTTCCACAAATTTTTTGTGCTCTTTTAAGTTCGGTGCTTCGGGGACTCCCCTCGTATTTATCCAATTCGATTATAATAGAACCTACAAAAGGTATTAGTTCTAAAAAGCACTGCACGAATGCAAATATTCCTCTAAATATGCATTTATTTAATGCAAAAATAATAGCCAAATCTTGATTGAGTAAATATAATTTTTCTCGTTGTACACGTACGACATGCAAAAAATGCAAGTACTACCTTTGGCAGTTGTTGGTGTTTGGGCGTTTTTTCATGAATCTGTAAGTCCGCAAATTTCTTAAAATGTTATACTACATATTTAGAACTTTGATATTGTAAATAACTAGGTACCTTATTGTGGGAAAAAAGAAAAATTTTAGACGGAAGCTAGGGTGTAGTCTAGTGGATAGCGCGTTTGGTTTACAATGCGAAGGTCGTGAGTTCAAATCCCGGTCGACCCATAATTTAAGCACACTACCTGCTTGAATATACCTTGGTTACCTCAATCTACGAAAATGAAAAATTCGTAGGTAGAGGGTTGTGCGAAGAGGTAACAACTCTTCCGTAATAGGAGCCTGAAGGTCAGGAGGCCAAGGCCCGATTTGGGCTGTAGCACCATTGAAGAAGAAGACGGAATAGTAATACGTTGGACTCAATCAATGCGGATTAAAGTGATTCAGAAAAGATGCTCCGCTTTCAAAAAATAATCTCTTTCTTATGCTAAGAATATTACCACATCGCAAAATTTGCTCGAAAAATTTTGAAATGTTTACCAAAATTTGAAATACCATTTATTATAATTTTTTCCCGACGAAATATTTAAAGTTGTGATTGCATTGTAAATATCTTTACGAAATGTTAAGAGTCTAAAAATAGAAAAAAAATTATTAATGCCATCGGAATGTTAATTACTTTTAAATTTTCATCTAAGTTTACTATTAAAGTTCTTAAAAAAAATATTTTCTACAAAATATTTTCATTGGCTTTGAACTTTTTTCCCTTGTAATCGATTAATCGTATCCGCATAAACATAAACAAGAATAAATTTAAAATGAATAATTTTCCCAGAAAAGCGATTGCTGTAGAAAAACTGATGAAAATTTCTTTATATTCTAAATATAGGTTGAAAGCGAGCTGACCCATTTTCAATTCTATATATGCCACATTATCACATATATAAGTGTCTAAAAACAAAAATAAATTTTTTTTAAATTCTGTCTTGGTTCGCATTAAGAGAGAATCTTAAAGTATCTGAAATATTCTCATTTATTTGCAAAAATTTTTTAAGATCGTTATAAGTAAATTTGTTTCTATCTTGTCTAAATTAAATTCGAATTTATTGCAGGAAATTTCATTTAACATTTCCTAAGTATCGAACTATTAAATCAATTTTTAGATTACTCACATCTTATCCGTGCCAAATTGAAAAAAAAAAACATAACAGAATTATGATTGGACTTAAAGCCCAATCATATGATACTCTAGATGAGATGGAAATGACTTTAATATACCGGCAAATATGTCATCTGAAATTCTTTCGAATAGTGAGAAGAGACTTTGCATGGGAGGTGGTAGAAGTAGAGGCGGAGGTTTGTATTTCTCCTATGTGACACCGAAAATGGCGTGTAAAATGTTTCGTGCTGAATTTAAAATTTTTAGTTTTCATTATTTTTAAAGAAATTGGTCATAGTTTTCCTTAAATTGAGGCATTTGTATGGGAGGTGGCAGAGGAAGTGGAACGTTTTAGATGATTTTGAAACTGCTTATCATCATCCTTCACTATGCTTTGATTCAATTTCAAAGTCGACAGCTCTCATATATTCGAAGGAGAAATGCTTTTCTTGAATTTATAATACAGATATTTATATGGGAGGGGGTAGAAAGAGGGAAGCTGAGCTGATAATTTTTTCCAGCATTTATTGCAACTATTAAAAAACAAATTCTGGCAAAATTTTAAGTTTGTAATTTTTCTAGTTTTAATGGAAATCGATATAATGCATTTAACAAAAATGATGCATTTGTATGGGAGGGGGTAGAAGGAGTGTAACGATGAAAACAATTTTTTTTCCTGTTATTGATATTTTTATTTTTATACTTTGTGCGAAATATCAAATTGATACCTTTCACAGTTTCGAGGAAAAATAATTTAATTTAAATTTCAAAATTTCGTGAAATTTGTATGGGAGGGGGTAGAAGGAGTAAGGGGAAGTTGCTAATTTTTTCAGTGATGATTGGAATTATAAAAAAATTAATTCTGGCAAAAATTCGTTTTTATAACTTTACTAGTTTCGATGAAAATCGAAAAACTGCATTTTTCAAAATTATGCATTTGTATGGGAGGGGGTAGAAGGAAGGATGGGATCGGATCAATATTGAGTCATATTAATGGTATCTATATCATAATACTTGAACCCAAATTTCAAATCGATAGCTTAAATAGTTTCTAAGAAAAATCAATTTCTGAAAATTTCGAAATTTCGTGAAATTTGTATGGGAGGGGGTAGAAGGAGTTGGGGGATGTGGCCCGTTCACGAACTTAAAGTTTCTTTTTTGCTAAAAATGACACACAACAAATTTCAGCACGATAGCTCAAAGCGTTCGAGAGTTATGCTGTAGACAGACGGACAGACGGACAGACGGACAGACAGACAGACAGACAGACGGACAGACGGACAGACGGACAGACAGCAAATCGGAAAAAAGTTTTTGAGCGACAACAAATATTTCTGTACCCTTGGCGGCTCTGTGCGAGCATTATTTCTTAGCGTTACAAACGGTAAGGCAAACACAATATACTCTCAGATTTCATCTAGAGTATAAAAATCAGGTAATTTTTTGTTGGTGATATTTCTCCGTGCAAAAATATATAATATGAACGAAGGATTTTTTCGCTGCTTCGATAGAAATGTTTGCACACAATAAAACAAATAACAGAATTATGATTGGGCGTAAATCCCAATTATATTATACCGGAAAGAGTTTAAGGTACCCGAAAATGTGTCACCTTAAGTTCTTTCGAATAGTGAATAAGACTTTGGTATGGGAGGTGTTCGAAGCAAAGCGGGGAAGTCTGTAATTTTTGTACATGGCACCAAACGTGAAGTGCAAAATGTTTCGCGCTAAATTCAAAGTTTGTAGCTTTCATAATTTTCAAAGAAATTGGACATAGTCTTCTCAAATTGGGCATTTTTATGGGACGTGGCAGAAGAAGGGGATGATTTTGAAACTGCTTATCAACATCCTTATCACCATGTTTTGTTCCAATTTTAAAGTCGATTGCTCTCATTCGTTCGAAGAGAAATGCTTTTCTTGAATTTCTTATCTTGAAATCTATATGGGAGGAGGCAGAAGGAGAGAAGCGAAGTTGATACTTTTTCAGCATTTATTACAATTATTAAAGCACAAGTATGGGAAAAATTTGAAGTTTCTAGTTTTAACGGAAATCGATATACCGAAACATATTACTAAAATTATACATTTGTATGTTAGGTGGTAAAAGGAGCATACAGATCAGCTCGAAATTTTTTCAGCGTTAATGATATTTGCATTATTATACTTATTAATTGCAAGTCGACAGCTTTAGCAGTTACGAAACAAGAAAACAATTTAAATGAAATTTCGTGAAATATGTATGGGAGGGGGTAGAAAGACTGAGGTAAAGTTGATCATTTTTTTCAAAACAGATTACAATTATTACAACAATAATTCTGGTAAAACATCGTCTTTTTTGCTTCGCTAATTTCAATGAAATCCGATGAAATGAATTTTTAAAAATTGTGCATTTTTATGGAAGGGGGTAGAAAAAGGTAGGGGATCGCATCAATATTTTTCACGTTAATGATATTTTTATCATTATATCTTAAACTAATTTTCAAGTCGGAAGCTTTAATGATTTCAAGGAAAAATCAATTTCTTTAAATTTCGAAATTTCACGAAATTTGTATGGGAGGGGATAGAAGGGGTGGGCGATGTGACCCGTTCACGAACTTAAAATTACTTTTTTGCTAAAATGCCTTATGACAAATTTCAGCGCGATAGGTCAAAGCTTTCAAGAGTTATGTCGTAGACATACGAACAGACGGACAGACAGACGGTCACTCGGAATTGAGATTTTTGAGCGACAAAAAATACTTCTGTACCCTTACCGACTCTGTGCGAGCATTAAATCTAAGCATTACAAACGTTAAGGCAAACACAATATACTCTCAGATTTCATCTAGATTATAAAAACCTCAGCAATTTTGAAGGATTAAACTTATAAATTGGAAATAGCAGGTGAATGGAAATGTTTGTGAGTTCGTACAGCTTTCGAAATCTGAAATCACTTTCGAAGACAATTTTAAAATGAAAACTTATAGATATAATCGATAATGAAAAAATCTTTTATTGAGTCAATCTATTCATGTCGAACCATAGAGTTTCTGGAAACCCTGGCAAAATGAAATAATCTTTTTCAGTCACATTGAAAATAAAGGGATATCTTTGTTGTGTTGGACCATGGCTTCATTTTTGTGGTATTTTTTGCATTAACGAAGTAAATTTTTTTATTGTTTTGTGTTTTATGGAACCAACACTGTGCGGTTTCATCGTTTCTTGTCCGTGTTGTTAGTATTAGAGACACTTTATCTAGACGACATTCAATAGCAGAGTCTACTAGTCGACACCTGCGAATTTACCTTCCACAATTCATAATTCGAGTTTAATGGATTTCTTTTGCATAATTCATCCACTTTAAGATAAATTATTCCTTCTAAATTTTTGTTTGTGACTTTTTAGGTAAGTATTAATAACTCTGCACAGTTCTTGATGTTAAGAACATAGCAAAACAAGGCCGATATTTTTTTATTTTCGCTACAAAACTAGGGTTTCACCTTTGCCAAATTATAATAAAGCGTCACTAGTGTCCCATGGATGTAGCCTAGTGAGTAGCGTGTTGTTCAACAATCCTTAGGTCAGGAGTTCAAATCCCAGTCGACATATAATTTCAGCAAACTACTTGCGTGGATATATCTTGGCTACCTCAATCGATGAAAACGAAAAATCGTAAATAGAGGGTTATGCTAAGGGCTAACAACCCTTTGACAATAACAAATAAGATGTTGCGGAGACTAAAGATAAGGGGGCAAGGTCCGATTAGGGCTGTAGTGCCATTGAAGAAGAAGTATCTCATGTAGTAAATATAGTTAGTATTAGGCAACGTGAAAAAATTTTCGGGCTCAAAGATTCAATCAGATTTTAGGTTTGCGAGACACAGACAGGTCATTTGCGAGAAATGCAGCAGCTAAGACAACATTTTTTTTTGTATGAGAGGGAGGAGAAGAGGTGGATCGATTTCATCTAACTTTTAGTCAAAAATAAAGTGTTCTTGAACTTTCCCTTTTTTTCAAGAGCAAACAAAAGGATGGAAAAACGGACAGATGGACAGAAGAATTTTGAAGCAATTACAATTTATTTCTCCGACCCTTATTTTTTGGGTTTATAAAATTACAAATTTTATAGAAAACTTCTTGTAATACTCAGAAATATTATCTCTTCTAATCAATCTATCATATTATCTTAGAGTTTACTCATTGGAATAAAAACAGCCAGTAATGTTTTGTCGTTTTATCTGTCTAGTTGGAAACGATTTAGTAGAGAACAACATATAGAAAGAACTTGACCTACTAAAATCAGTCATCCATGATCTAATAGTCTGGGGTTACGCACCAGAGATAAAGGTCCCCATCTTTCAGTTCAGTGGTCAATTGCTTCCATCAGACCGATTTCAAGCCGTTCACGCTAAGAGCAGTCAACGTTTGAGACTACGGCGGTATTGTACGATCTAGGTTTGCAAATCTCTCGACGCTAACACTGCGAGCAATGACAACTTGTAGAGCTTTACATTGAAAAGGTTGAAGGATGTGACTGTTTTACCTTTAAAACAGCCGCATCCTACATCGGAACCTTTTTCCTTATAAATTTATAAATAACATCAAACGAATATTTACAATTCAATTCCCCAAAAACGGATCCTTACCGACAGCATTCAAAGTATAAAATAATAGTACCCTGCTATTGTGGAGATTTTAAGCGCATGGCTTTAATATGAGTACATAGCACCAGGTCATGCAGCTGTGTGTACATTTTTCTGACAGCTACGCTTCCAGGCAAAACAAAATGGTTGGCGAAGCACAAGCTCGAAGGCATAATCTGAATTTCTGCATAAAGAAAGGATACACAATCCCTTTATGTCATTCAGGGATGCATAGGTACTCGTTCGTATGCAAAGTTGACATGGTATACAAATTTGAAGCAAGCGACAGGATTTTGTTTTATAATACCTATGCGGTTTTTTTTTGTCATGAATAAATTTCTGCAAGGGATGAAATATGAGATTAAAGCTGTGATTTGTATGGATTTTTTTTATTATTAGAAACTTGAATAGGTTATTGTTTTCATAGAAGTTATGAACTTTGATTGATGTTTGCAGGATCTCATAATACAATAGATTGTAACAAAATGAAGCAGTAACCAAGTAACTAAAAGAGTCCATATGAATTATGGCAACACTTAAAAATATCTACTGTAGGTACTAAAGAGATACTGCTACAATTAGTCGCATCGTAGCTTTGCACTTAGCCGGACGGATTTTAAAAATTATATTTCATTTAACTCTCTTCATCCAAAATTATAATTTCTGAAAAAATGTAATTTTTTTTATAAAAAACATAACAGAACTACGATTGGTTCATGCGATACTCTAGATGAAAGAGAAATTTGTTGATTTCAAGAAATTGTATATGGGCAATGGTAGAATGAGTGACAGCATTGAACTAATGTTACGCCCATCGTGCTATAAAAGCTATAAAAATGTTGTATACGAAACTCTTAAAATTGAATAGGTACTGATAAAAATCAGTTTATTTGATTTACTGAAATTGTGCGACTTCAACAGGCCTCTTGTCACTTGGTCTCTTTCTGACAGTGAAGATAGCCTACTGTTAGCTCTTTCTTCCCGTCCACGGCAAGATGCTATTTTTTGGATAATATGTTTTCAACGGGTCTTAATCAGTCCTAGTGTTCTGCTCGGATGTGAGATACTTAATGATCAACAGATGTAACTCTCCTTTGCTTCCAGAATCAGCTGAAACTGATACTTCTCATCGTTTTAATTTTAATAAAGCCCACTTTTTTGCCTGGAATGATCATATTTCAAAATGCGATTGGTCATGCGTACTGAACGAAATAGACATTAAAACTGCTGTTAATAATTTTTGTAATATTCTCTTTGATTATTTCACTCGCTGCGTGCCGGTTCATGCAAAAGATTTCCATGATTTGACGATGATTTAGTAAATCTAAAAAAATTAAAACCTAATGCATGGAAGGGGCACTGTTTCTGTAGGATTGAATCTAACTATATACGCCACTTTGAGTTAAGGTATTAATTTCTCACCAAGTCAAAATTGACCTATCAGTGTTATCTGATTGATATGAAGATGATAATTGAAAACAAGCAGTTCAGGAATTTCGTCAATTCTAAGAGGCGGACAGATGGTTTTCCAGCGACTCAATCTTTTCATGGGGAAGCAACGATCCTAAAATGATTAGTCACTTTCTTGGCGATCATTTTTCAGCTGCATTTGATGCCAATACTTGACGAAATTTCCCTCTACTACACTAAGGATGAAGGATCTCATTACTGATGAGCCCATTATTTCGAAGTTTATCATGAACATCGATAAGATTTTTAATAGCGGAATACCGTCGGTTGTGCTCAAAAGGTGCTCCTCTGCACATTTATCTTCACTAAGTTCTTTATTTAACGCATCTCTTCGTTGTGGGGTTTTCCCCAGTTTGTGGAAATACTCGGCAATAACTCCCTTGTTCAAGAAAGGCAGAAGGACCGACGTATGTAATTACTGACGTTTGGCTAGGCTGTCTAGTGTTCCAAAATTATTCGGGGCAACTGTTTGTGACGTAATTTACTTTCATTGCAAATCAATAATTAGCCAAATCCAACACGGGTTCACCAAAGTTAGATCCACAATGGACAAAAAGTGTAAAAGTGAAACAGTTCCTCTTCAAGAAGGCATAGATACTCACTAGCTGGTTTCTGTTCGCTTTCTATCATTCAGTTCCCCATAATTTTGTAAATATTTGTCTGTAGCAGGCAGCACAACTGAAAAATATACCAGCTTCTCCACTTGTTACGGTCGTTCTCACTCCCCTTCCCCTACCTTCCCAATCCCATTTCTTCTCTCCATGACTGTGTTTATGCATTGCACATAAAGGCCGAAATTGCCTATAATACAGGTCATTCTGTATAAAAAAAAATCAACAAACCTGCTCGAATTTTCAGATTTTTCTATTTCAGTGATTGAAGCAGTCAAACAAGTTTATTAATCTGAATTATGAATTCATAATATTTGAATGGAACAGTCCCGTGAACACGAGGGGTTTGAGGTTCCCATCTCCCCATTTAATATCTTAAGGAATCTTAATTAAAAGGGAACTTTCGAGATCAAATATATATTGCGCTTCGGTTTCGTATGGGAGGTATTGAAAAGGGTTGGATATCTAATTAACTAATGCCATAATCCCGATTATTACGAAGACGTCATTTACTAAATTTTAGGTGAATAAATTTCACTCATTCCGAGAATAGGGCAACAAAAAATACTGACAATTCAATTATATTTAAATGTATAGGTAGCGATATTAGTAACATCGATAAGAAGGATGAAGTATTTTAACTAGCGTCGTGTGTCCAGGGCATAACCCAAATTTCTTGTTATTTATAAAAACTGTTAGCTGCTTTTTGTATAATTAGTCACTTTGCAATGAAAGAAAGGCATGTATTGAAAGGTGTCACCTTTCGGCAGTATGTGTGCATGAAAACAAAGGAAAATTATAGAATTAGCTTATCTATAGTGAGAGACTGCAAAATTTGTCAGTTGAATATTATTGGAAGATCAAAAAATTGTGATATGTTGACATTCGTAAACTAAAACGAAAATAGCGGGCCAAATGAATTATGGATTTTAAAACACACGCCTTCTCTTGAGGAAATCATGCCTGTATAATCTCGTTAAATTCTTTGCATGCGAAACAAGCCGCTTAATACAAGATATCCTGTAATATTCAATTCAATTCAATTTTAAAAAAACAAAAAATAGTTTTAAAATAATGAAATTGTGACACTTGTATGCGAGGTGGTAGAAGGCGTAGGGTTACTGAATTATAACAAAAAACAAAAAAGAATTATGATTGAGCGTAAAGCCCAATCATATGATACTCTAGATGAAATGAGAGTTCAATGTACCGGAAAATATGTCACCTCCAATTCTTTTAAATAATTAATAGTGACTTTTGTATGGAAGGTGGTAGAAGGAGAGGAGGAAGGTTTGTAATTTTTGGATATGACACCTAATGTGGTATGCAAAATATTTCGTGCTGAATTTAAGGTTTGTAGCTTTCATTATTTTCAATTGGACTTAGTTTTCCTGAAATTGAGGTATTTGTATGGGAGGTGGCAGAGGAAGTGGAGCGTTCAAGATGATTTTGAAACTGCTTATCATCATCCTTATCACCACGCTTTGATTCAATTTCAAATTCGATAGTTCTAATATATTCGAAGGAGAAATGCTTTTCTTGAATTTATAATACAGATATTTGTATGAGAGGGGGTAGAAGGAGTGAAGAGGAGCTGATGATTTTTTTTAGCATTTATTGCAATTATTAAAAAACAAATTGTGGCAAAATTTTAAGTTTATTCTTTCTCTAGTTTTAATGGAAATCGATAAAATGCACTTAACAAAAATTTTACATTTGTACAAACACATTTTTTTCTCGTTATTGATATTTCTATTTTTATACTTTATGCAAAACATCAAGTTGATAGCTTTAACAGTTTCGGAGAAAAATAGTTTAATTTAAATTTCAAAATTTCGTGAAATTTGTATGGGAGGGAGTGAAAGGAGTGAAGTGAAGTTGATAATTTTTTGAATTCTGATTGGAATTATAATAAAACTAATTTTGGCAAAAATTTGTTTTTATAACATTGCTAGTTTCAATGAAAATCGAAAAACTGCATTTTTCAAAATTATGCATTTGTATGGGAGGGGGTAGAAGGAGTGACGGGACCGGATCAATATTTCGTCATATTAATGAAATTTATATCATAATACTTTGACCTAAGCGAGCATTATTTCTTAGCGTTACAAGCGGTAAGGCAAACACAATATACTCTCAGATTTCATCTAGAGTATAAAGATAATGGCTCTGAGTATACCCAACAAACTGTGTGTCATTAGATTCGGTTCCGCCGTTTTTAGCAGATGACGTATCTTAAGTAAATTATTACATTAAAATAACTGACGATTTATGTTGAAGATTTTCTCCAGCAGCAACAAAACTATTGATTTTTTTTAGCAGAGTATTCTTACTGGGCAAACACTCAAGTTTTGTTTCATTGCAGTCGTTTAAACATTTTGATTGCTAAATTTAACATTAACATTTTATCTTTAAATAAATAATAATAACACAGCTCATATGGATGAATGAAAAATACTTCTAATATTTGAAATCGATTGTCTTTGGTTTTTTCCTGAATGCTTTGTAAATTAAATAGCCACACTGATCAATCAGAAATGACAGCTGTGGAAGTTATTTGATAGGCGATTAGATTTGCTCTTCAGAGTATCCGTGCACATGACATCGACATTAGCTAAGGGATTCTCTCTGCTCACGACTGGAAATTCAACCCTCGTAACTAAGCGGGAATCCTATGGCTGATCAGACACACAATTCGGCAAGGCGACAAAGTATTGAACTAAGCTACCAAGAATGAGTGATGCGATTTTTCATTAGCCTCGGTTCGAAAGCTGAGTAAATCGTTTAATTACAGGCTCGCACCTTTTTGAGAAATACTTCTAAGTTTTTTTAAGCATATTCTCTTTCAGTTTTACGGGAGGGACATAGTAAAAAACAATAACAGATCGCTGATATGGAAATTATCCAAATAGATACTTGAATATGCAAAATTTATTTGAATGTTGGATTTGATTTATCAAAAATGCTACAGACGTACTGGTGAGCGTACACCGCTTGCCTTGGTTACCTCAATCTTCGAAAATGAAAAATTCGTAGATAGTGGGTTGTGCGAAGAGTTAACCACCCTTCCTCAATAAATAATGAAAATTTTAAGGAACCGGAATGTCAGGAGGCCAAGGCTCGATTTGGGCTGTAGCGCCATTGAATACGAATAATAATTTATTTCATCAAGAAATTGATTACTACATTTAGTAAGAAATAATGAATAGCTGAAAACAATATAACAGGGCTACGATTGCGCGTAAAGCCCAATCTTACGTCACTCTAGATGAAAAAGAAATTTTTGTGGTCCTAAGCAATTTTGTATGGGGAGTAGTAGAAGGAGTTATAGTAGTGAATTGATTTCATTCTCATCATGCTAGAGTAGCTATAAAAATGTTTTGAACAAAATGTAAGCTCCAAAAATTGAATTGGCACTGAGAAAATTAGTGTGTTAGATTTAGTGAAATTGTCCAGTTTGTATGGGAGGTGGTAGAAGCAGTAAGGGGATTTAAGTGATTTTTTCAGAAATAATTATGAATATCATAAAATTGGCATCTCCTAAATTTCAGATTAGTAACATTCATACTTTTCAAGGAAATCGATTTTTTTGTGAAGCTGGGAAATTGTATCATATTGTATGGGAGGGGGTAAAAGCAGTAAAGTTAATCAGTTAATTTTTTCTGATGTTAATGATAATACTAATTAGTATTTAGTAAAATTTGAGCTCGATATATGTTATACGCACTGAGAAAATCGGTTTAGAGTGTTTCATGGAAAGTGCAGTTTGTATGGGAGGTGGTGGAAGGAGTGGGAGATTCAAATAGTTTTTAAACTGTATATCAGATTTATGATAAAAATAATATATTCCAAATTCCAAATCATGAGCTTTGATTGTTTCCAAGAAAATTTGTTTATTGTAAACGATTTAAAATGAGTCATTTTGTAAGGGAGGGGGTAGAAGGGGTGGAGCGATTTGCCCCGTTCACGAACTTGACCTTGTTTTTTCGTCAAAACGCCGTGTACAAAATTTGAGCTTTTTGGCTCAACGCGTTCTAGAGCTAAGGAGCGAACAGACGGACGGACAGACGGACGGACAGTCGGACGGACAGACGGACAGACAGACGGACAGACGGACATCCGGTTTTGAGATTTTTAAGTGATAATATTAGCTTCTGCATCATTCATTTTTTTCTCCGAGCCTTATTTCTTAGCATTACAAACTTTAGAGCAAACTTATAATACTCTCAGATTTCATCTAGAGTAAAAAAAATCAGAATCAAATTGAAAAAGAATTACATAGGCACAAAAGTTTAAACTTTTTGTGGAATCAAACATGATTAACTTCAAGAAAGCTGATTTTTTCTTGTGGAACTCTCATGTGAAAATCCAATTACGAAAAGTAGTTATTGAAATTTCATAACATGTATGAAACCACTTCATAAGACCATAGTTCGTGCAATGCTGCCGAATTCTACAAAGCTCATAGTCTCGCAAAGGACGAAATAGAACGTTGAATTTAATCATAGACAGCAATTTGTCAGAGTCAATTATACCTGAAATAACTTTAAAACCAAAAACAACTTTGGCATATTTTCGCCTTTTCTCAAGGGAATCCACAGACAGCAGATCTAAACGATCAACATATGGTGGTAACCAGAGTGGATCGGACCAGGGAAGGCCCTGAAGGACAAACCTTAATAACCGACCCTGTACTGCTTCGATTCTATCTATTTGAATGGAATAATGGTGACCAGATACGACTAGCATATTTTAGAACTTCTCTCACTTCCGCTACTTCCACGCAAAAAACACAAAAAATCGTTTAGCCTTTTGTTTTTGTTGAAAAAAAAATTAAATCTTATTTGTATTAAAAAATAGGAAACAATTTTTTGATCGATTAAATTTAGAAATTAACGCCTTTTTGTAGTTCACTGTATTTTCGAAGATTTTCATCAAATTCGAATAGCATAAATTTTCACCATCGCTTTTCCAACATTCGAAAATGTCTCGAAATCCGAAAGTTTCCCTTTCTCGGATTAAGCTCGAATTTATACCGAAAATTGGGCACAAGAAAATTATCTGGAAATTGAACCAAGCTTTTCATGCCTAGCATTCATTCATGACATGAACCACAAATTCACTGCTACAAAGACCATTTCCCCTTAACTAAAAGCTTTTATTATTTATCTATTTAGAAATAGGCATTAATTATGAATCAAGCCACAAAATTTGCATTGAAAATATGGTTGGAAAGTTTCTGTAAAACATTTCATTTCTTTCTGCGTTTTTAACAATAACGAAGAAACAAAAACTTCTTAAAATAATTTTTAATTTTCTTAGTTATTAACAAATTTTTAATACATGGCGGTATAGCAACCAGAAATATATCAATGTTAAGAATGTAAACACCTGTTGGAGCCGTACGTAATGCTTTTCGTCTGAAATGGAACGAAAGGACGACGGCGTCTTATTCGTTAACGATAAATTCAATCGAAGTTACTTACTACGTTATACAACTACGATAATTGCTGTCAATTTAATCCTTGAAATTCGCATTTAAGATGAAGTGAAAATCGATTTCGACTTCTGCGCCACGCAATAATTGCTCCAGACATGGCTGCTTATTATTTCCGCCTTGTGCCACTGACGATTAAATTCCTCGCCTAAGTTGATTCCGTCGTGATAATCGAAGTCACCTAGGCGTACTCTAGCGTAGATGCGAAAATGTACGCCTCCATATCTGTTTCCGGATTTGGCAAACCTCATATCCGGACTGATGAAAGCTTTACGGTAATTGAAAAGGACATTAATGGCTTTTATTATTACATCGACAACTCGTGCATATGTTGTTTGCCCCGAAACACTTTATTTGCCGACAACAAACATTTTTCGCACTTATGTTTCGGTTTGATCGGGAAAATCGTAAAATAAGCCAGAAATGTTTACAATTACAAATTTTTTTTTACTGCTTCAGTGCATTTGAAAATTTGAAATGCCTTTGGACGCTGCTAGAGCCAGACAAAATTTACATTCATCGACAATCATTATAAGCAATCGAAAAGATGGTCTAGCTATGAATATACACTCGTATTTATCTTCGGTTATTTTTAGAAGTCAGTCTAATTTTCGTAGCTCATTCTATCTATATTTATTTCAAAATAATAATAAGTGCGAGTGGGAAGAGTTTATTTTTCGAAGTAGCTATGTATTTTTGTTTGAGGAAATTTTAAGATGTTTTGTATTTATTTTATTTAGAATCAAAATTTTATGAAAAGATTTTTAAAATCAAATTTATGATGTTTTGACAGAAATATTGTATGTTTATTGAGTTTGTGGTGTTAAGTTGAATAACTTGTTTTTCATGGAAACAAAATTTGTTTTTAATTGAATTTTTATGTATAGTGTATTCTCTGCTTATTCGACCGTTTCCTAGATTCAGCCATGTGACATTCTCCTTTTCTACAAGTTCCTTTCATTTCCACTAACATTTTAATATAAAGTACAGCACAAGTCAGTCCGACTGTTGAATATGTTTAAAAAACAACAATTTTTTTTTGCTTACAAAATTTTTGTATTTGTGTTTTGGGTTTTTAATAGATAAGATAATGTCTTACGAAAATACAGTACAGTGCACGAATTTTCCATACCTTATACCCATTGGATATAAATTGAACCTGGATAAGTGCGAATAATTAAGAATTTTTAAATGATGCTGAAATTCAAGCGACTGAGCTTTAAAAAAAAAAGATATTAAAAGGGAATCAAACGTAAGGGACTTGCTTTAAATTAAGCAGTATTAGCACAATTCGTCGCATCACTCAAAAGGTAAAAATATATAATAAACTCGCAACTTTTAAATAAGAATTTTGCCAAAAAGCGACTCCGAGAGGGAAAGCACAAACAAATTCATAATACGCTCAAAATATAGTTTGACCAGTGGCGAATATCAAATGCTACGATTAATGGACCGATAGTAATGGAGCAAGTTAAAAAGTTTGCCGTGAAATTAAATTTGAATTTCATTCCCTCTAATAGATCGAAAAAAAACGAACAATATTGTTTTTAGGCCTTTTCAAAGTAACAAACTATAATATTGTTTGCATATTAGGTAGACCTACAAATTCATAAAATTCTAGGTGAAAATGCTTCAGCTTCTTCTTGTGGCAAATATGAATGGATCCGAAAAAATATTCCTACGTTATTGGATGTGCGAAGCAGCCTCGATGCTTTATTGGTAAGAATGTTCCTATGTCATATTTTTCAAATACAACAGCATGGATGATCAATCAAACGTGGACAGAAACATGGAAGGAATTCAATGCAAAGCTAACATTTTAAAAAATAAAAGATATTCTTTTCATTGATTACGTTGCATGCCATAAGCTTAGCGATGGAGTAATTTTGGAAAATATCGAAATAGTTTTATTTTAACGCTAACACAACTTCATTAATCCAGCCTCTTGATATTGGAGTTATAAGATGTTGCAAAGCATACTACCGACAGCATATTGTGCGCAAGCAAATTCTAGCTTTTGAAAGAGGGCTGAGACTTTAAGACTTTCGCAAAGAGCATTGATATTTTATTTTCAATCCAATCGATGAAAAGTGGTTGGTGGTTAGTAACACGTTCATCCATTCAAAATTGTTTCAAAATATGTGGCTTTAACAGAATTGAAGATATTCGGGTTGTTGAAGAAGAAGAAACTGAAATTATTGCAATTTCTACAACTAGGGAAAATTTCGAGAAATACGTCTACAGTGACCGACAATTAGAATGTTTCGGAATTTCAAATTGCAACGAAATATTGGATAAAGTACAATTGCAACCAGATGATAGCGCACGGGCTGAGGAACCGAATGATGAATTTGTAATAATACGATATGTTACATGAACGAAAGCCTTGCAAAGTTTGGAAAACTTAAGACATTATTTAAAGTTCCAGAACGGCTGCACAGAAAACTTTGATTTCTTTGAAACACTACTACTGAAACTAATAAAAGTGGGGAGTGTGGGTGGACTTTTCCAGAAATAACTATAAACATCATGCCTTTGATAGATTTTAAATTGCAGATCAGTAGCATTCATACTTTTCAGGAAAATCGGCAATTTGTAAAGATGTGAAATTGTGTCATATTGTATGGGAGGAATAGAAGGAGTGAAGCTAATCGCCTAATTTTTTGTTGGTCTAATAATTTTAAATAAATATTTAGTGCATAATTTCAGCTAGATAAATTTTATACGTACTGAGTAAATTGGTTTAGAGTATTTCATGAAAAAGTGCAGTTTGCATGGGAGGTGGTGGAAGGATGGGGACGACTGGAATAACTTATATAAATAAAGTAGATTAAAGTCATCATAAAAGTTATATATTCCAAATTTCAGATCAATATCTTTTACACTTTTCGATCAAATTCCTTTATTGTCAAATTGCGAAATTATGTTATTTTGTTTGGGAGGGGGTAGAAGAGGTGGAGTGATTTGGCCCATTCACGAGGACACGGACGGACGGATATCCGGTTTTGAGTTTTTTGAGTGATTACATGAACTTCTGAATCATTGATGTTTTTCACCGAGTCTTATTTATTAGCGTTACAAGCTTTGTGGCAAACTTTTAGTACTCTCAGATTTCATCTAGAGTATAATTACCATCAAATAAAAATTTTCGATTTTTTTCTTATGAATAAATAAAGATTCAAGATTTCAATAAAGAGCTTGAAAAAAATTTGCTTTCGGTACATCAATGAATGATGATTCCCGCAAGGTGGTAGTTGAAGGATGAGGTTTTACCAATTCATGCAACTATCTTTGGAGAATAGGACTCCACGGACCTGAGCTAATCATTCCCTGTGGGATAGGGGCAGCGGAATTCACACACAATCAGTCCTGGTTACCCTAAAAGTGGCAAATGGACATTCACTGGATCATGCGCTTATCACCCGTGATCTTAAGACCTAACTGATACGAGAAACGGATACAGCGCCTCGGATGCTGACGGATTCTACGGTAACGACTTTTGGAATTCGAAAACGGATTATGAATGGCTTTTAGAACATTTCAACATTGAATGACGAAGGAAGAGCTGGGGCCACTCCGTCCTAGCACCACCAATAAGTGATCGACCGTGAAATGGAGCACTATAACATCCAAATCTTGGACTTGAGCGAGGTCAGGTGGACAGGATCAGGAGAAGAACGTATTACACCAATTAATTAATAATTAATTTATTTAATTAACTCTTTATTTTTATTAAGATTTTAAATATACATTAGTGTAATATTATTAAAACTATGTTTAATTTATTTTCCTTAAAATAATTTTCAATTATATTTTATTTTGTTTTAGTTTTGATATCCTTTTTTAGTTACATGACTTGCTTATCTGATTCGCCGTGCAAAAACATATTTTTATATAAAATCAGAACCAGGTAAAAACACGTTAGGAATTTTACGTAGTAGTCCGATTTTTTAACTGAAAAAAACCAAAGTGACGATATCGCTACATCACTCCCCCTCCAGCATATCGTTACTTTATTTCAAATGAAACCCTTGTTGCAACCAGGAGACACGGTGTCATTACTGCTATATGCTGGTTTTAATCTGCCAATACTAATGGATTTATTTTTTCCGTTTATATCCACAATGAAAAATTTTTTTAATTTTCTAATTATTTTAAATGGACCTTCATAAGGTTGAGCTAATGCTGTTTTAGCTTTGTCTGTGCGAAAAAAAACAGATTCTCTGTTCTTAAGAGAACTAGGGTTTTAATTGACCTCCTTGGTTGAATATTTTGCATTTGAGTTTTTAACTGCTTTGCAAAATCGTTTGAAAGAAGTTCATCTGAATGTATACTTGGTAATGAGAAATCTCCGGGAAGGCGTAATGTTTCTCCGTAGACTAATTCTGCAGGACTAC
This sequence comes from Chorisops tibialis, assembly GCA_963669355.1. Classification (NCBI taxonomy): domain Eukaryota; kingdom Metazoa; phylum Arthropoda; class Insecta; order Diptera; family Stratiomyidae; genus Chorisops; species Chorisops tibialis. The sequence continues at coordinate 22,818,444 of OY770264.1, forward strand.
ACTTCAAATCATCATTAAGTATGGTACGAAGTCCTAATAGAATTAGTGGTAGCTCATCATTCCAATTTATGGTGTTGTTGCGAGCCATTAATAACGCTTTTAAAGTGCGATGAAATCGGTCTACCATATCATTTGCTTGTGGGTGGTATGCAGTCGTGCGAATACAGGTACAACCAAGAATTTTGCTTACTTCTGCAAAGAGCTTTGATTCGAATTGACTGCCACGATCAGTGATAATCAAGTTAGGAATTCCAAATCGTGAAATATATTGATGAACAAACGTCTTGGCGACTGAAATTGTGCTCATATCCTTGAGAGGATACCCTTCCGGCCATCGGGTAAACCTGTCTATCACTGTGAGAATGTAGTTATTACCATTAGATGATGGAAGTGGTCCTACTAAATCAATGTGAATGTGGTCAAATCTTTTAGTAGGCGTATTGAACTGTCCAAATTCAGATTTGATATGTCTATGTACTTTTGACTTTTGTCATGAAATACATGATCGTGACCACTGATTTACTTTTTTGTAAAGAGTGGGCCAGAAGTACTGAGAATTTATTAATTTCCTAGTAGCGCAAATACCTGGATGAGACAGGTCATGAATTGAATCGAAGATTTGTCGTCTCAATTCTTCTGGAATGTACAGCCTAGATTTATTTGTACTAATTTCGCACCATAGTTTATTATTAAATAATGGGTATTTTAGTAATTTCAATTTAAATTTTGAACTACTTTTCTCAGATTTAGTTATCAGAGTTTTAAGTTCCTTATCTTTTTCTTGTGATTGCATTAACTGCTCGATATCTGAAAAAATTGATAGAGCGTCTCTATCTTTAAAAGACCGCGAAAGGGTATCTGCTACTATATTATTCTTTCCAGATATATGAATAATTTTATTTGTAAATTGGGAAATGAATTCCAATTGACGCGTCTAATGAAGACTACGTTCAGTTTTTGATAATATCGCTCTTGTGAGGGATTTGTAATCTGTGTAAACACTGAAATCTCTGCCCTCCAAGAAATATCGAAAATGTTAAATCGATAAAAATATTGCTAATAGTTCTCGGTCGAATGCGGAATATTTTTGTTCGGCCGAAGTTAGCTTTTGGAAAAGAAAGCTAATGGTCCCCATACTCCATTGTTCCTTTGTTGAAGTACCGTTCCTACAGCTATGTTTGAAGCATCTGTTGTAAGAGTAAGTTGTGAGTTGTCTAATAGGATGAGATAGCAAAGTTGCGTCACTAATTGCTTTTTTAATTTCCGAAAAAGATTCTGTACATATGTATATATCTGGCCACTCAACTATCTTTTTACTTTTAGATTGCAGTAATTTTGTCAGCATGGATAGGTGCTAACATTTCTGCTAATTTTGGTAGAAATCGATGGTAATAATTCACCATGCCAATAAATTGTTGTATTTGTTTAATAGATGTCGGAATTGGTAAGTTGTTAATAGCTTCTACCCGGTTTTTGAACGGTGAAATTCCGTCTTTTGTGATATTATGACTTAAATAAACTGGCGAAACTTTATTATTCTTGGGACAAGTTGCGGATGTGTGGAAAGTCAATATGCAGCTTAGAGTGGTTAGGGAAGGCTAAGTGAAAGGGCAGGGCTGTTGTCAATTTAACAATATTTCATTCACTTCTGCAAGTTTGGGTTTTTATGAGGGGAGGAGGAGGGGTAAGGGTGGGTGGATGTTAATAGCTTTTTAATTAATTGCTTGAATCGCGTCCAATATCCTCTGTATAGAATGTGTTTCATAGACGAAGTTGCATAGAATTTTCATAGGATTCGGTGCATTTTACATTCACGAAACCAAGGGGGAAGGAGTAGAGGAGGTAGAGGAATCGTAAAATTTGTGACGCAATTTTATTCTCTTTCTCTTGTAGTGTGCTTGTACAAAATTTCAAGTTCGTAGCTTTTAATTTGTTGGTTATTAGTTGATTTAATGAAATTGGTCGAAATCATACTTTTGTATGGGAGGGGGTAGAAGGGCAAGATTTTGAAACTTTTAAAATAACTTCTTTGCAAATGTTTTTATAAGTTTTTATGCAAAATTTCAAATGGATAGCTTTTAATAGTTAGGTGATAATTAATTTCTTAAAAATGGTCGAAAAAATAATTTTGTATGGGAGGGGGTAGAAGTTTTGAAGGTATTCGACCAGTTAATATTTTATAATTTTAGGGATTTTTTTTAAATGTATTTCCCAAATTTTCAAGTTTCTACCCTAAAATTACATCCAAAAATTTTCAGTTTTCGTGTTTTTTTCGTTGGACATGAAACAGCTTGTGCCCATTAGACCGGGGTGGTCGGTTCATAACAATTGTGGATCAAATTATTTTTTTTTTCTATGTATATCAAATAGATGTATTCACATGCAAAATTTAAAGTTTCTATCTTTGAGCAGAGTCCTAAAAAATTCACTCAAAATTTTCGACATTTTTGCTTACCACCTCCCTCCCTTTACACCCCCTAACTTAAAATTTTTATCAAAATTATAAATTATGTAGTTCTATAATCTGACGAATTTTCAATTCGATATCTGTACTCAATTTTGAGATATAATGATTTCTAATTTTGAAAAGTGCACCATTTTTCAAATGCTTTCCATTTCACCCCACTACTATTATGACCAAATTTTATATTTTTTTTGTATTTCGCTAGTATAGCTTAGTATATGTTTTAAATTTCAATTACATAGCTTAAGAGATAGTTGAGATATTAGTTCTTAAGTGTTTTTCCTTGCACCCCCCCCCCCCCCCCGACCCTTCCCCTTACAATAATAAGCCTATTTCTAAGCTGATTCTGGTGGATCTATACGCCATCTTAATTGTCCCAAAATATGAATTTTTTATGGTAAGTAGTTTCGAAGATATAACCATTTCAAAAAAAGATTCGGCCGACAATTTGTTTTTAGCCCCCTTTTACGGACGCCAATGGATAAAAAAATTAAATTATTTTTGGAATATGTCCCACAGCTCTCTCTATACGTGTGCTGATTTTCATCTTTCTATCTTCATTCGTGGTGAAGATATTAGCAAGTGTATATTTCGACTTTTTCCATCCCCCCGCCTCCCCCTTCCACCCCACACTCCCCAAAATTTGGATAATGGAGCTCACTTACCAAGTTAATAACCCACCCAAAAATAAACATTCTACCTTTAACGGTCTTGGAGGTACGAGTCCATATGTACGGCGTACGGCGGACGGCGTACGGCATACGGCGGGACGGATTTTTTTTTTTGCTTTTTTAGGCTAATTTAGTCATGAAACGCGAAAAAACAAAATTTCAGGGTAGCAAATTTTTTTTTTTCTGTGTCGATCACAATACTTTATTATTAAAATAATAAAGTAAAAGTCCAAAGAAGTGGAACCTAAAACACATTTGCTCGTCTTTATTCGTAGACTATAGTGTTTAAGACGTTGAAACACAATGTGTAGATGTTCACAATGTTCTTCTTTGGTTTTACTTACAATAAAAATATCATCAATGTAGACAAATACGAAATCGAGGCCTTTAACAATTTCATTCATAAAACGTTGAAATGACTGAGCTGAGTTTCGTAGGTTTTAATAATATTACACTAAAGTATATTTAAAATGTTAATAAAAATAAAGAGTTAATTAAATAAATGAATTATTAATTAATTGGTGTAATAATTTCGTCTCGCTAGCACACGCAGCACATTTGTATTCACACTGCACCCATACTTCGCTCATATAGCAACACGCTACAGCATCACGCTCTTACCATAACACTGCACAGCAATACGCTGGCAGAGCTGCACGTACACAGCTGCCTCCTATTCGCCACCAGCTCAAAGACACGACTCACCGCTATGACTGGTGGGAGAGTACTGTGGCGGCTTATACAGCATCGCTACTAACCGACTAAGCCGTGGGGTCCAGATAGCTCAGAGGCCAGCACGGCCGCTTTGCAACTCAAAAATCCCCGGGATCTAATCTCACTACCTGCACGGTATTCCCTTAGCGTCTAAGGCAGGGCCTGCTTACATAAGCCTTACTGACGAGTCCGTCGTAAACAGACCTGGGACAAAACGCAACACAGCACAGTAGCCACTCACTCGCTACTTGCTTATCTGATTTACCATACAAAAGTATATTTATGCTCTAGATGAAATCTGAGAGTATATTGTGTTTGCCTTACCGTTTGTAACGCTAAGAAATAACGCGCGCATAGAGCCGCCAAGGGTACAGAAATATTTGTTGTCGCTCAAAAACCTCGATTCCGAGTGACCGTCTGTTCGTCTGTCTGTCTGTCTGTCTGTCTGTCTGTCCGTGCGTCTGTCTACAGCATAACTCTCGAAAGCTTTGAGCTATAGTGCTAAACATTTTTATGTGTCATTTTTAGCAAAAAAGTAACTTTAAGTTCGTGAATGGGCTACATCCTCCCACTCCTTCTACCCCCCTCCCCAAACAAATTTCATGAAATTTCGAAATATTAAGAAATTGATTTTTCTTTAAAACTATTTAAGCTTTCGACTTGAAATTTAGGTCAAATTATTATAATATAGATGTCATTAATATCACGGAATATTGACCCGATCCCATTACTCCTTCTACCACCTCCCATACAAATGGACAATTTTGAAAAATACATATTTTCGATTTACATTGAGTAAACGCTAGTAACGCTGAAAAGACGAAAGTTTCTCAGAATTAATTCTACTATAATTGCAATTTATTTTAAAAATAATTATCAACCTCACTTCACTACTTATACCCCCTCCCATACAAATTTCACGAAATTTTGAAATTTAAATTAAATTATTTTTCTACGAAACTGTTAAGGCTATCAACTTGAGATTTTGTACAAAGTATACAAATAGAAATATTAATAACGCAAAAAATTTTTTTTGATCCGTACACTCCTACCCCCTCCCCTTGGTTACAAAGAAACATATTACGAGACCCCTCTTCACTTCAGCTCTCGCAAAATAGCCTTCATATTCAGACAGTTTCATTATCGCCTGTTCAAACGTTCTCGCTGCCAAAAGTACACCTACCGGAAAATGATCTTGACACACCGAAGACATCGCTGGTCAAATTCAACACAACTTGGTCTCTAGCTGATTGGGTTGCAAGAATCAAGAAGCTGAATAGTATTAATAAGGAAATGAAAAAATCGCCAGACACATTTACTTATTTTGTCACGGGAGCCCCACCGAACTCGAATGAATCATGGCTGTGTAAAACCCTTATAGATCAATTTTCTATAACGGGCTGTAAATGCGAGAAGTTACCGACCCGCAGACCTAGTGGTATTAAGTACACAAATTTCAAACTGTACATCCCCAAGCAGTATGACTGGATCTTCTTCAGCACGAAATCGGGCGTCTTCAAATGGAACAACATGGAAATCAGCCACTGGAAGTCAAATTGGAAGCGCAATAAGTATGACAATAACAATTTTAGTAATCAAAATAACAAAAATAATAGCCAAAAAATTAGTAATAGGAATAACAACAATAGTCAAAAAATTATTAGTAACAATAAATCTAGGAATAAAATAGATACGAATACAAATAAGAAAAACACCTCTCCCAATTCTTTGCCCCGAAAGCCTAATACTAGCACTACCTCTAAAACCAGTACTAATCGCATGAACTCTGGTAAAAATTCTTTGCCTCATTCAAAGAACCATCCTATTTTGAATCCATTAATTAATTCAAATCCAGTCCCAGTTCCCACTTCGATTCCACTTCCTACCTCAAATTTAGCCCCAATCCTTACTTCGAATCCTGCCCTAGCTTCTGGTCCGTACAATAATTTCGTGCGTGGAGAAACAATTAATCCTTACCCTTCATCGTCAATAACATATATTAAGGATAAAAATGCAAAGTCTTCTAACGTAAATCTTAAATCTGCAGTTGCTGGTCACAATAACCCCCCTTTCCTTGACCCACTTTTTCCTCCAGTCGTAAAGCTCTCGATGAACTCTGCAAATTCTGAGGAGAATAGATATTTATTATCACGATTGAGAGAGCACAGAATATTTGAAACGTGCGGCTGTATCTTGCGTATATGCACAACAAATCTGATTCAACCTGCATTAACGGCAAAACAAAAACCAGTCTGATGCTATCCATTCAACAAGAAGGGCTTCCAACGGATTTAAAAGCGTTGCGGCTGATCTACACACGCTTCCACGAGCAGTTCAATCTTTCTACTGACCAAGTTCATAAGGATCTCGCGACGTACGGTTCCCATGTTTCTTCGAAGCATATTTCTGATATGCAAAAAAGCGGGGAAGATCAAAATCGGTTTTTTCGTTCCTAACTCAAAAAATAATCTACGTTTTTTCTACCACAACGCAGGTGGCATTAGAGGGAAGATAAAAAATCTCTTCATTGACGCGAAATCTTGTCACTTTAATGTCATAATTATTACGGAAACTGGGCTAAACGACTCCTTCAAAAATGAAGAAATTCTGGACAACGACTGGACCATATACAGAAATGACAGGAATTACAGCGCAACAGATCTTTCAAAAGGAGGAGGCGTCCTGATTGCAGTTCATAAATCTCTATCTAGCGAGATTGTTAACACAGCACCATCAACACTTTTTGAACATAAATTTATCAAAATCAAACTGATCAATAAATATGTTTACATTGGTGTTGTATATATTCAGCCTAACTCTGAAGACCAAAAATACCACGACATTCTTGACATTTTTCATACTGTCTACTGCTCTTTGGCAGAAAATGACAATATTTTCCTTCTCGGCGATTTTAATCGCCCAAGTATCTCTTTCCACACGAATCATTCGGATAACACTATTATACCGGGGAATCTCACGTCTGATATTGACACAACTATTATCGACACTCTGTATAATAACGACTTACATCAGGTAGTAAATTTACCTAATAAAAATGGGAGATGGCTTGATATGATTTTTACCGACGCATATGATGAAGTGATTGTTGGCCATGCCTCTGACGCTGAGAATCTTTTCTCTAATACTCAACATCACTCTGCCATCATAGTAGATCTACCATACGATCACACTAATTTTGTTCACTCTTACAATAATAATATTGCTATCAAGTACGTCCCTGTAATAAAGCAAAAAGATAAATTATCGGAACCCTGGTTAGATAAAAACCTAAGATCACTGCGGAATAGAAGAAATAAACTATTCAAAAAACTTAAGAAAGTGAGCGCAATCTCCCCCAATCTCCAAAAAAAATATGACACGCTGGCTTCAGAGTTCTCTTCTGAGTCCCGGACTGCATATGAAGGTTATGTAAAAAAAATCGGTGAAGATATCATAACAGAACCAAAAAGATTTTTCGACTTCGTTAACACAAAACGTAAAAGTTCGGGTTATCGCGTGACCATGACCAATGGAATCACGCAATCTTCTTGCAAGCATGATATCTGCGACATGTTTGCTGATCGTTTTCGCGAAGTTTTTGGAGTACAGTCGGATTCGACCGAAATCGAGCCCAACATTTCGGTTCCTCCACTCGTTGAAAATATTGCATTAACCATTGAGGAGGTGCTCAATACTCTTACAACTATTGATGTCAAAAAAGGTCCAGGTCCTGATCTTATTCCTCCCTTATTTTTATCGAAGTGTGCCCTTCAGCTCTCAACACCTTTATACTGGCTCTTTAACAAGTCACTCTCATTGGGAGTATTCCCATCGGCTTGGAAATCGTCGCATCTCACACCCATCCATAAGAATGGTGACAAACGAAATGTGAAGAACTATAGAGGTATAGCTATTCTATCAGCTATACTGAAATTATTCGAAAAAATTATCTGCGACAAATTAGCCAAAATAATCAACCCTATTCTTAATGACCAGCAGCACGGTTTTAGAAAAGGGCGCTCAACCATGACTAACCTCATGATTCTAGTATCTGATACACTCTGCGCACTGGAAAATGGGCATCAAATTGACGCAGTATACACTGACTTTAGCAAAGCCTTCGACCGAGTTTATCACAACATCCTGATTTTAAAATTAAAAAAAAATTGGTGTTACAGGATCCCTTCTTGACTGGATTAAATCCCATCTTAGTAATAGAACTCAATTTGTCAAGTTCCAAGGCTCTATTTCCAAGGAAATCGTAGTGTCCTCTGGGGTACCCCAAGAAAGTCACTTGGGACCTCTCTTATTTAATATTTTCATCTCAGATCTATCTGAAGTATTAAAAAATGTATCGCATCTGTTGTACGCTGATGATCTGAAAATTTATCATACTGTTACCTCACCCGCTGATGCCGCATTTTTGCAATCCAAGCTTATTGCACTAGATGAGTGGTGTAGTCAGAACAAGTTAGAGCTTAATGTCGGTAAATGCCACGTGATAAGCTTCTCACGTAAAAGATCCACATACCTACATGACTATTTCCTGAGTGGATCTCAACTACATCGTGTAGATCAAATTGAGGACCTCGGCATTCGACTCGACAATAAACTGTGCTTTAAATCTCACTACAACCGATTAATCTCAAAAGCCAATAGACTTCTTGGATTAATTAAGAGAAGAGCCAAAGAGTTTAAGAATGTATGGGTCACTAAAACATTATTCTGTTCCCTTGTCCGTCCTCTTCTGGAATATGCATGTCCTATCTGGGATCCCTCTTTCCAGTTATATAGCAACAGAATAGAGTCAATACAGAAGCAATTCCTTCTCTTTGCTCTTAGGGACTTGTATGATCCTAGAGACTTTAAGAACCTTCCACCTTACGCAACTAGGCTCCAAATATTAAATCTTTTACCTCTTAGTTCTAAAAGAACTATGCTCACATCCTGTTTTACCTTAGATGTTTTGAATGGCGATATTATGGTAGATCACATCTCAAATAAATTCAGACTCAATGACAATGTCAGGCTGACGAGACATTCAAGACTACTAAAGGAATATCCGCATAGTACAGTTTACGGACAAAATGAGCCTATTAACAGATGTTGTAGAGTATTTAACAAATTCAGTGTACACTACACACCTCCAATGGGTGAATTGACATACAAACTAAGACTGCGCTCTGTTTTATAAAGCATCCCAAACCCTATATAACCATCCTTCTACCAGTGTCCATCTTACTAGTTAGATTAAGTTACGTAAGTTAAATTGTCTTAAGTTATATTAAATTAAATTGAATAATATAAGTTAATTATTATGTAACTAAATATCTTGTTATGATAAATAAATAAATAAATAGAAGTTTTATATCCAACTGAGTGCCATCTTCGAGCGTGTTCCAAGAGGTGATATATTATCATCTCAGGAGATATGAACGCCCAGGTGGGCTCTGACAACACTTTACTAGAACACGTCATGGGAAAGCATGGGTCGACGTGTTACGATCTTGGATTAAGAGATCTGAAAACGGCGTATTACGAGTGGAGTTTTGTAGTACTCGGCAAATGGTTATCGGAGGGACCCTTTTTCCACACAAGAGTCACCATAAAACATCTTGGGTTTCCCCTGACGGTGTTATTCAGATCCAGATCCACCATTTGGCTATAAGTCGCTGATAGAGAAGATAGCTCCTCGATGTGCGAGCTAAGCGTGGAGCTGACGTGGGGGGCGATCACCACTTGATGGTTGCCTGCTTCACAATATAAACAGCAGCTGTTCCATGACCACAAATTCTACAAATGAAGCGTAAGCTTAATGTATATAAACTAAGAGGCCCCCCCCCAAAAAAAAAAAAATGCGAGTACACCACTATTCCCCGTGAAAAGTCATCCAAATTGGATGGATATAAAATGCGCACATTGCATACCAATTGGGAGGCAAGCACAAACACGTTTCTAATTAGTGCTGAAGAATCTGTGGGATATGTGCAAAGAGAAACGCTAGATGTCGCAAATTGGCAATCATCTCTCAACCCGATGCCAACCAAAGAACACCCGACTTGGGACAGAGCTACCGTGATGCTCACATATAGCTCAAAGTTAGACGTGACAAGAGAAAGGTCATTGAAGATATGATGGGGATATGGGTTCAGGATATAAAATTAGGAAACAGTTGACGAACAGGAATTTCACCGTCAACCACCTGATAAGAGATGTCAAGGGAACTCTCCTTAATATGAGTGAACATCAGTTGAGGCGATGGAAGGCATGCTTCTCTGATATTTTAAACATCTTGCCAACAGAAGATATAACAGAAACAGAGCAACTACCAAACATCCAACCACAACAATTCTCTATTAGGGACGATCTTCCAGACAAGGAAGAGATAGTTTCCGCCATTCGGTCAATTGCGGGAAGGAAAGCCGCAGGTATAGACGGACTACCATCTGAACTCCGCAAAGCGGACTCGGAAATAACAGCCGATATACTCCTTCCACTCTTTACTGAGGTGTTTATTATTTATTCTAAACAGTTTTTTGAAAAATTGTACTCAACTCACATAAGAATTTTTTTTTTTAAATTGTTGCTGTAAATATGCCGTCGCACTGCCCACTAGCGGTGCAGTGAATTTATGCGTTATCCTATAGTTCCTCACTTAGCAGAACATGCATTATACTCACTAGGCTCTATCTTGATACGTCCAAATTTTCTCTACAATAATATCAGAAAACCTCGAAAACTTCACTTCAACTAGTATCTCGGTTGTTTTTTTTAATTCCCACTTCCTGGAAATTTAGTATTTGTTCGTAAATGCAAATTCACCACTCTTTGTATTTAATAGAACTATAGTTCAACTCCAATGTCAATTTAGAAATTTGTTATTGCATTTCAGGCTTAAGAAGAAAATTTCTTTCACATAATTTTATGAAATTGTCATATACCACATATATTCACATTTTCTTTGATCTCATTTTGCCATTTGCAACTAAATTATTTATGTTTAAGTAAAATTTTTCAGGGTACACACATGAAATAGAAAAGCCAATGCAATTCGTCAGGATCATATCCCCGAAAAATAAATAAACCCAACAAGTTTGAGCTGGATTTGAATTGAAAAGCTTCTAGTATTTGTATGATACTTTCAGGCAAATATTCGTATTTAAATTCAAATAAATGTAAGACCGTCAGAATTTCAATGAAAAATGGTTTCGTTTTGAAAATTCTTTGAAAGCCTATTTTTTTTTTACGATATTTGCCACCACCATGTAAACATTTGCAGTGAGATTAAAATGAAAGACTTTTCTAAAAAAAAATTTCAACAATAAATTAAAACTTTCGTTATGGAAATTAAAATTTTATTATCTATGATTCACAAAATTGTGAATGTGACTTTTTATACTTTTTTATAGATTCCAGTAGGGAATAGAATCATTACTGGACGATGGTGTAATTAATATTATGAAGCTATTACAGCTACTTTCTGCCGTAAAATACTTTAACATTACAATATCATAGGCGAGCAACCGTTTTGGCTACTTTCTGCATTACAAAGGATCGACATTAGAATCTATGGAAAATAATGAATAATGTAATGGTTAGAAAGGAAACGACAATATAATGAAAAAGAAGAAAATAGAAAACAAGAAGGAATTGATTCTAATATTGAAGGAGCAGTTGATTTTGAATTAATAATGATTAATGTGATGAAATTGGATCCGGTTTTTATTATAAATTCAGTATTTTAAATTTTTTTGCTATTATTCAGCCAATTTTGTTGCTGGAAAATAACAAAAGATTTTACTCTCGAGTAACGTACTTTCGCAACGAACAACTTAAATTTCACAGGAATGCTAGAAAACAGACGGGATATGACATTTATGTTTTCTTTTATTAATCTTTGTGTGCAACACGTTTTGACAATGATCACTTAATTTATGCAATCTCCTTGCATGTATATCACATTACCTAAATGAACTAATACTTTATTCAAGAGGGTCTCTAGGGTCTTTTTTTGTCCGCATTTGTGCTGGCATGCTGTTCATTGCAGACCAATAGAGTGAGCTGCAATCAGAAAAATCTTTAATTTTTTTGACAAAGATCGTTTTTGTCATGAACCCTTCAACTTTCTCGCAATATATAAGATGGATGTCAAAAGCTGCAAGCTTATCACCAGTACTGTTTCTGGTGGTAATAAATGACATCTTGAAAGCTACACTGGAGAGTGGAGAAGAAAAAGATTTTCAGTGGGAACTGTTCAACATCTTAAGTCACCTTGATTATGCTGATGACGTGTGTTTGTTTTCACGTAACCGTTCGAAATTAGAGTCATATGTTCGCTTGTTACATTCTAAATACAAAGAGGCAAGACTGAAAACAAATGTGCATAAAATCAAGTACATGTAGACGAGTTCGAACCCAAGGGCACCAATTGTTCTTAATCGACCAAAAGTGGAAGAGGTGCAAGATTTTTGTTACCTCGAAAGCATCGTCAGCATCGCTGGCGAAGCCGAAAAGATATTAAAGCTCGAACAAATAAAGGTGTCAGGCTTTCGGTATCTTTTCCCCTTTCTGGTGGTTAAGAGAGATCCCCTTCGCACGAAGCTGCGAGTATTTGACGCAAACTTCAAATCCGAGTTGTTATAGGGTTGTACTACATGAATAGTAACCGTATTAGGAGTATTTTGCCCAAAAGAGATCTCCAACGACGAACACTGGAGTACAACTGGACTGACTAAATAAGGTATTGATATTTATAGGCAAAAGTAGCAGTGGATCAGTGACAATTTGAGGAAACCAGAGCGAAACATTGCCGAACAATATCTGAATTATAATCCTCTGGGAAGACGTGAGCTAGGGTGTATCCTAGTGAGGTAGAGTGTATCCTAGTGAGCTAGGGTGTATCCTAGTGAGTAGCGTGTTGGTCTACAATGCGAAAGTCGTAATTCCAGCACACCAAAACGAAAATTTGTAGATAGAGGTTTCTATGAAAGGCTAACAACCCTGTCACAATGACAAATAAAATGTTAAGGAACCTGAAGGTCAGGAGGCCAAGGCCTGATTTGGGCTGTAGTGTCATTGTAGAAGTAAAAGAAGGAAGACGTTAGGTTGGTCGTGAGGCTCAAGGTCCGATGCCCAGGATCGCGCCGTATCAGGCAATTGATTGAGACTTGGTAGTTATGAAAAGGAATGCGATATTAGCGAAAAGTGCGATGCGGCTAAGTGAGTGCTTAGTTTTACATAATAAAGATCTGGGACAATTTTCGATCTGTTATAAAAGTGTGTCTTAATAAAATTATTTCATAATGAAATATGTATGTCAGGAAATGTAAAATTTTTTATGAAACATAATTTAAAAAAAAGAAGTGCAATTTAAAGGGCATATCACTTTAAATTTCATCTAAAATTTTGAAGTTAAGTCTGTAATTCCCTTTGCAGTTTTATATTTCAAATATTTTCTATTGAGCTATTCATTCCTATTTGATTCCATTTATATGCAGTTGAGTTGAATAGCAACTCAAAGGCAAAGGGCTATGCTGTATGTAGTTCTATAGTCTTGTGCGAATTCATTTCATGCCTCATTTACTTCTATTTTTATTCAATTTGAATTCTATAAATTTATTAAGAATAAAATTAGATATACGTGATCGTAAGATGCCAACTACTACACAACAACCAAGTCAAACCCATTAAATACATGTAATCATTTCAAATATATATATATAAAACTTGGACATTACGTCGGGTATAATTACCATGAATAAACATAAAGCAACATCCGCTACGGATAGCGATGCGAAACATCATCGCCATCTAGCGAATTCTCGTGTCAGTGAAATAATTGCGGATAATTAATAAGAAAATTCAATTTTGAATTAAGTAGGCATCTTTTTGCGCTCCAAATGATGTTTTTGACTGAGTGTGCCCACGAAACAGACAGAATTGAAAATAGACATGAAATTTATAGGACACACGAAGACCATGATTAATTCTATTTCGGGTGAGATGTTTTATGCCACCCTTTCCGTCCGTTGGCACGTCGTTCATTGCTCATCATAAAAGAATTCGTTTGAGAAAATTATTCGAAAAGTCGTAACTATAACTGAAAATCGAAGCAGTGGTAGTGCCAAAAAGCCGCCAGTCTTATTAATGTTCCTGAAGCTACGTTGGCGAAAATTTATGACAGTAAAAATGATGGACAAGTTTCCTTTAAGCTAGTGCTGTCAGCAACTGAAAGATTTGAATAATTTTCCTTATCATTTTCTTATCACTAAGATTTAATTTCTTATCGCAATGCTAAATTCGAAATTAAACCATCACTACTTGAGAAACCAAAGGCATTCGAAAATATTTCGCTTCTACAATGGCACTGCAGCCTAAATCGGGCCTTAGTCTCATGTTATCAGGTTCCTCAAAATTCAAGAAACCCTCTATTTACGAAATTTTCATTTTCCAAGGTATATCCAAGAAGGCAGTGAGCTAATATAGAATTTTACATCGACCGGGATTTGAACTCACGAACTTCGTATTGTAGACCAACACGCTACCCACTAGGCTACAGCCTAGCACCCGTCAATATTCATACATAATTTATAGCATTGACACATATGCCCGTCATAAGCACGAAAAGTGTCATCAGCACAAGAAACCCCATCATAATGACAGTGAGATAAGCACGATAAAAGCTCGTCATTACCGCAATAAGTACGGCATATCGCCATCTATATTGAATTAGAAGAAGTAGAAGCCATCTTTCGTAAAATTGCAGAACTAGCATTTGACAGTTGAACTCGAATTTCTGTAATTTTTCTAGTCATAGTGCCTTTTCCATATGTTTTCTTCTCCTTTGCATCAACGTTCTTCTCATTATCCTTCTGGTATGCAGCACATTCATGTACTCCGAAATCATTAATAGAAGAACCGGATCCATTTCACACAATTTGAACTACAATCACTACAAAGCACTACAAACGACGAACGCAAATGACAGACCAAAACACAAAAATATATGTGTCACCCCGTCATTTGACGATCCGTACTAATGACACTTTTCGTGCTTATGACGGGCATATGTGTCAATGCTATTAATCTACGATTTTCAACTCCCTAATATAATAGGGCGCAAACCAAATAGCAAAATAGAATTATAATTAAGTGAATAGCTCATCAATGCGATTTTGTAGCGGAAATAGAATTGAGTTGACTAGAAAATGAATCATCTCAATGTAATGTATCGTAGAAGTACAAGAAGGTTTTGGAAATTTTGAAACTACTACTTAATGGGTTAATTTACGAAAAAAAACGATTTTTTTGTTATTTCTTTTTTAGTTCTCCACAGTTCGCTGCAAACCCCAGGTTTCTATAAAAACTGGAAATGGTCTAAATAGCGCTTGAATAATTAGGCGACATGGTTCGGATAGTGCAAAGTTTCGCTCACTGTGCCACTAAACTCTTTGCACACCGCAAATAAGCATATAAAATTGTTCAATTATTCGATATCTATTATGTCAAAGGATTCACTGCTTTCAAATTTTTCGTATTCAGAAAAGTCAGAAATATTTAAAGCTGAAGAAGTTTCCTCCTGCGCTACATGGTATGTTGATGTTTCTTGGCTGTTCCCTGGAAAACGAACAATTTCATTGAAAACCATTTTTCTCTCTGCAATAAACTTTTGTAACAAAAATAAAAAATGTTCCATTACTGCAAAGTAAAAACTAACTATAGTAGTAGTCGTTAGTTTTTACTTTGCAACCAAACAACATAAAATCAAAACAAAACACTTCAAAAACTTGTATTTTTCTGCTAAACAAGTACAAAGTTATCTGAATAAAGAGAGAACAGCAAAAATCGTCCACTAACTTCTCAATCGTCTTAACGAAGAAGAAATTGAAACTTATAGGACGATATGACTTAAGCTGATCAATGGGACAATTTCCTGCCATCGGTACAAATACCACCCTCACTTTCTTCCAGATTTTTGGGATGTTTCATTCAAAACTGGCTTCAAAGAATCTTATCATTCTTATCAATGCGAGAAATTTTTTATCTACTTCTGAATTGAAAGGCTTAAAAGTGTTGATCGCCAATTTGATACTATCCGGAATGAAGATTTTACCAGCAATGCCATTGCTGAACGGAGTTTAACGATACGTCCTTTCCTCTACCTCTAAATCTTCATTATTTTTAATTATCTTCCAGCTTGGGAAATGTGCTGCCAATAACACTTCAAGAATTTCATGCTGCTTTTAGTTAAGGACCCACCTGGTATCTCTAACAGTATGATATCTATCGGGGTGTCTTTTTATACTCTAGATAAAATCTGAGAGTATATTGTGTTTGCCTTACCGTTTGTAACACTAAGAAAAAATGCTAGAATTTGTCCCTTAATAATTGTAATAAAAGCTAAAAAAAAAATATCGCCTTCACCCCACTCTTTCTACCACCTCCCATACAAATTTTTGTATTGAAAGTTCAAGAAAACTTTTTCTCCTTCGAACATATGAGATCTATGGACATAAAAATTGTAACAAAGCAATGTGATTAGGATGTTGATAAGCAGATTCAAAATCAACCAAAATTCCTCTTCTTTCTCTGCCACCTCCCATACAATCAATCAAATTCCTGTTCAGACCCCCTATAGGGGCATAGGACAGAAACAACTCTCTTCCACAAGGCGCGATCCTGAGCATCGGCTTTAAGCTGTTGCCAGGACTTGTTTATTCCTGTTTGTTTATTCCACCTCCCATACAAATACCATAAATTCAGACAAAAATTGTTCAATTTCCTTGAAAATTATGAAAGCAAGAAACTTTGAATTCGGCATGAAATATTTTATACACTACGTTCAGTGTTACATACAAAAATTACAAACCTCCCCCTCTGTTTTTACCACCTCCCAAGCAAAAGGTAAGTAAGTATTTCATCTAGAGTATCATATGATTGGGCTTTACGCCCAATCATAATTCTGTTATGTTTATAATACTTTTTGGAGTCTTAAGGCCGTTGGGGGATTATTTATCTCTTCACAAAATCTTCTCCAAGATACTTCTTTTTTAATTTTTTAGAACTTTGTTATATTCAGTAAGGGACTCTACGATTCACTTAGTACGTATAAAATTTATCGAGCTGAAATTGCACTAGACATTTATTTAGAATTATTAGTAAGATCGAAAATATTAACTGATTAGCTATACTCCTAGAATGTAGCCTAGTGAGTAGCATGTTGGTCTACAATGCGAAGATCGTGAGTTCGAATCCCAGTTGACGCATAAGTCCAGCACACTGCCTGCTTGGTTATAGCTTAGTCACATCAATTTACGAAAATGAAAATTCGTAGATAGAGGGTTGCGCACAGGGCTAACAACCCTTTCATAATGACAAATAAAATGAAAGAAAAGATTTCCGGATTCTACACTGTTAGCTTTATTATTCGTGACGTTTCGGTCTCTGCTGAGACCTTTATTAAAACTCTCTCTCAGCAGAGATCGAAACGTCACGAATAATAAAGCGTAATAGTGTAGAATCCGGACATCTTTTCTTTCATTTCGAAATGCACTGTGAAAACATTCACCAAACCGACAAATAAAATGTTAAGGAACCTGAAGGTCAGGAGGTCAAGGCACGATTTTGACTGTAGTGCTATTGCAGAAGTAAAAGCTACACTCCTTCTACTCCCTCCCATACAAAGCGACGAATTTTCAGAAGTTTACATAAAATCGATTTTCTTGAAAAGAATGAATGTTATTTCTCTGAAATTTCTCCCTCTTTTACAATGGCACTACAGCCCAAATCGGGCATTAGCCTCCTGACCTTCAGGTTCCTTAACATTTTTCATTATTTATTGTGGAAGGGTTGTTAGACTTTTGCACAACACTCTATACACAAATTTGTCATTTTCGTAGATTGAGGTGACCAACATATACCCAAAGCAGGCAATGTGCTGGAATTATGCGTCGACCAGGATTTGAACTCACGACCTTCGCACTGTAGACCAACACGCTACCCACTAGGCTACACCCTAGCTGAAATTTGAGAGATTTTAATTACATAATCTTCATAGTTATTACTGAAAAAAAATGCTGAAAACTCCCACTGCCTTCTTCCACCTCCCATACAAACTGCACTAAAATTAATTCACTAATTTTCTCTACAGCTATCAAATTTTTGAAGTTTAAATTCAAAACATTTTGCTAGCCACTCTATCATGATGTGAAAAAATTAGTTCAATGCTGTCACCCTTTCTACCACTCTCCAGACAAAGTTTCTTAAAATCAACAAATTTCTCTTTCATTTAGAGTATCGCATGTTATGTTATGTTTTTTTAATTGCTTGGGGCGATATTGGGAGACTGCTGAGTGAGAGGAATTCCAAAAATCTGGCTAGTAATTTATATGCTCTAGCTGAAATTTGAGAGTATATTGTTTTTGCCCAAGAAATAATGCTCACATAGATTTGCGAAGGGTACTGAAATGTTTGTTGTCGCTTAGAAACCTCGATTCCGCGTAACCGTTTGTCTGTTCGTCCGTGATTTGTAGACTTGGAGTTTGGTCTTCCTGTGTACGCAGCTGGCCTTGAGAATAACTAAGACTGAATAATACGTTTTACTTGCGAGCTGGATTCGTCTTTTTATTTCGTTCGTTTCATTTCCACTCTTTGTCAATTTTGTGCCTAAATATATGAATTCGTCCACATTTTCCAAATTATATTCGTCAATTGTAATGTTTTGTCTATTGGGGGTCCTTTTCCTTGTTTGTGTCATTATTTTCGTTTTTGTTTCATTGATTTTCAGGCCAACTTCTTTTGCTGCTTGATCGAGGCTTAGTAGAATTTCTTTTGCGGATGTGAAAGAGCGTGATAATATGTTGATATCGTCCGCATAACCCACTATCTGGCTGGATTTATAAAGCAGCGTACCTCTTGTGTCAACGGGTAACTTTCTGATGACGTATTCTAAAGCTCGGTTAAAAAGCAGAGGGGCCAGCCCATCACCCTGTTTTAGTCCGATCTTTGTGTCAAAGGTATCAGTTAGTTGGTGACTCTGACTTGTGATCAGAGTACAACAAAGAGTAAGAACACTTTGTATAGTGCCTGGGTTAACATGTTTGTGACGTGCTACCTCTGAAAAATCCGGTTTTTACCTCTGAAAATAAAGAGAGCAACGTGTCCCGCCGAGTCCGCGACACTTCTTATCTCTCATTCTAGTACATGGCGTTCTTACAGCTTTTGCTCGCATCGTATTCAACAACGGCGGGTGCGCGGGTCATGGTCGGCGGATGATCGACGATTCTCCTTCCGCTCAATGTTTTTGATATTTTTCGCTTCCTCTTGTCTAATAAAAAAAATCTTTGCGAGAATGAAATGGAAAGATCAGATTAAATGTTCACTGTAAGCGTGAGAGAGAGGAAGCACACGTATCGGCGATGAAACACGAGTGTGTTTTCGGCAAATTTTCGGAGCCGGGTCGCATTTTTAGCTGAGTGATCCTACTATGTATATACTATGCTTGTGATGTTGTTGATGTCATCGTCGTTTTGGTCAGTCGGACTAGTTTTGCTGGGATGCATTATTTTGTACAGTACGTTTCGATCAATACTGTCGTATGCTTGTTTAAAGTCCACAAAAACCTGGTGAACGTCGATGTTGAATTCCCAGCATTTTTCAAGCACTTGCTTGACCGTAAAAAGTTGATCAGTCGTTGATCGATCAGCTCTAAAACCGCCTTGGTACTCCCCAATCACATTGTCAGCGTAAATTTTAATCTTATTTTCTAATATTTTTGTCAGTATCTTATATGACGTGCAAAGTAGTGAGATACCTCTGTAGTTTTTGCACTGCAGTTTGTCTCCCTTTTTGTGGATAGGACAAATAATGCATTGGCACCAATCCTCCGGTATTTGCTCCTGATTCCAGATATACTGAATAACTTTATGGATGCCATTTCGGGTGCAGCTTCCACCACATTTAATTTTATTATAATTGCAACCAGTTTTGGAAATAAAACTACTAACTTCACCACAATCTTTCTGCCCCTCCCATACAAATTTCACGAAATTTCGAAATTTCAATTAAATTTTTTTTCTTCAAAACTGTCAAAGCTTTAAATTTTGAGAAAAGTATACTATTTCAAATATCAGTGATGTCGAAAAATTTGGTTTCGACTTGAATACCCCTTTTACACCTTCCTATACAAATACTCAATTTTGGTAAATACATCTTATCGACTTACATTGAAACTAGAAACTTAAAATTTCACCAGAATTTGTCACTTAATAATTGCAATAAATGCTTAAAAACATATCAATATCCTTCACTCCTTCTACCACCTCCCATACAAATTTTTGAATTGGAAATTTAAGAAAAGTATTTCACCTTCGAACATATGAGAGCTATCGACTATAAAATGTTAACAGAGCAATGTGATTGGGATGTTAATAAGCAGTTACAAAATCTCCAAGATCTTCAACGTCCTCTGCCACCTCCCGTACGAATGCCATAAATTCAGACAAAAATTATTAAATTTCCTCGAACACGCCACGTTCAGTGTCATATTAAAAACGATAAAAGGTCTTTATTCACTCTTCGAAGAATTTGAAATGACATATTTCGTGGTATTTTAAACTCTTTCGAATTTCCTCTAGCGTATTTTGGGCTTTTTGACGGTTCTGTTATGTTTTTAATCTTAATTGTACAAGTAACATGGCTAAGTCTAAGATTTCAGTTTTTTTTTAAATGATTGGTAATAAGAACTCTATTGTTTTTTTTTTAATTCGTCACACAGTAGTTGTAACTAATGACAAATAAAACTTTTACAAGATTTTACTAAATTACGTTGAGTGATTTCTAAGATAAAGAGTCATTTGTTTTACATGTAATCATATGTGAAGTGGCTGACTTAAACTACCTCTTTAATATTCTTGTCAACAAGGTCGCGAAGATCGTGAGTTCAAATCCCGGTCGACGTAATATGATTCCCGCACACTACCTGCTTGGATATACCTTGGTTACCACAATCTACGAAAATTAAAAATTCATAGATAGAGGGTTGTGCGAATGACTAAAAACTTATCTACAATAAATGATGAAAAAAAAATGTTAAGGAACCTGAAGGTCAAGAGGCCAAGGTCCGATTTCGGCTGTAGCGCCATTGTAGAAGTTCGGATAAATTTATTCGCTGAATTGTTCATTTGTATCGGAGGGCTACAGCGTATTTAAATTTCGAAATGTTAAAGCGAAAGCAATCACTTTTTAATTTAAAACTATTGATATCGACATCTAGAATGCCAACCCCAAATACTCTTCTGTAACCTGTTGTTAAGAGCTCAAAATTGAAAAGCAATCTTCAACCATGAAAGAAATAATTTCAAAACATAAATAGCTGTTACTAAGAAACTTGAAAAACAAATAAATGCATTGCTTCTTTGGACAAGCTTCGATTCGCGTATTTCCCATAAATCTTACGAAAGCTTACTAAAAAGTTCTCTCCATAATAGCTACGTTAAAACAAAGTCAGTTCCGACATTTTGTCGTGAAGATTGCCATAGAATTTTACGATTTTAAATGTAAAAAAGCCTTTATAGGTGGTAACAACGCTTTGTGTGACCTACATAAGAGCCATCATCCAAGGATTGAATTATTCGCAACAGAATTCTTTTAAAAACAAAGTTCAGGTGTCTCCAGAATTTCTTAGATGTTTTCGAAATGAAGGAATACAGCGTGCGGCTTTTACAAGTTAACTAAATTTTAACAAAGAATCATTAACTAAGAGTGTCATGTTGCTAAGTTGTGGTTTTTTTTCGCCAAACTTTCTACCACAAAGTTAAAAATGTTTAGTGGTCTTTAAATGAGAAATAAATCGTTCAAGCATTACGACGCTTGTTTCAAAAAACAACTCGAGCCATTTCCTCTATAGGAACTAAAGTTACTCTATTTAGTGGCTTGTAATTAGTGGACGAGATACCTCTACAGGAAATATGACTAAGTATTGTGAGGTTTAGTATGTAGAGATGACGATTGTAAATTGAAACATTATTCGTATTTAATCGTCAGAAAATCGTACATACAATTTGAGAAAGTACGATATAGCATTTCAATTTAATTGAAATTTGAATCGAATCGTTAAAACTTATTGGCAATATAGGAAGCACCTTCTTGAGCTTTCAATATCGATTATAAAAGTATCGAATGTCAATAGTTATAAAATTTTTGTTAACCACATTGTTGCAATGAATTTTCGATATTGAAACTCTAATTAGAAATCCTAAAAACGAAATTCTTCTTCTTCTACAATGGCACTACAGCCCAAATCGGCACTTGGCCTCCTGACCTTCAAGTTCCTTAGCATTTGCATTACTTATTGTGGTAATAAGTAATGCAAATAGTCCTTCGTACAACCCTCTATCTACGAACTTTTAATTTTCATTGACTGAAGTAACCAGGGCATACCCGAGCAGGCAGTGTGCTGGAATTACACGGCGATCGGGCTTTGAACGCACGACGTAGACCAATACGCTACCCATTAGGTTGCACCCTAGCGAAATTATCGATGCCAAAAATATTCAAACTCGAACTTTAACTTTACAAACGCTTGCTGTATTAGACAAATTATACCAAATAGACCCAGTTTGTGAATCAATTTTAGCATGTTCTTCCTTACGATTAGATCAGACTGCTCTGTAGTCTCAGTTTCTTCCACCAGGCAATAATAGACCGCCGAAAATCCACACTACCACGTTATTATTACCAAAAAGATCGAACTCATACACAGCATCCCAAAAAAAAAAAAAAAAACCAACGATAACAAAACTCAATTAAACTTAAACCGCAAATTTGATAATAAAACCCACAATTTGAATATTGCTTTGGGCAAACTCATTACATTTCCTAAATACGTGCTCGTCTGCGAATATCAAGCATATATATATAAACGTAACACGTCGAAAACAGGTAATTTCAAAATTATTTGATAGACATTATATAAGTGCAATAATATACGGTGATTATAATTGCAGGTTTCCAAACCATGCAGAGTAATTATTCCTTTAAATTAATTCACCTTCGGGCAAGTTTTGCGTAGCTTGCGTGTATCAGGATAGCGTTAAAACGAAGCCATATCATACTTTTGTGTCACAAAATTTTAAATTACATAGAATTAAATTGAAGTTATTTATTATTGTAATTGAAAATATGTTTTTGTTCTTGACTGCTAAGTGCTAAAAAGGATCCTAAATGTGTGTCGTTCTTTTCAAATTTACGAGCCTCATTTAGATATAAATTAATTAATTTTTGGTAAGTTACTTAGACGAAGTTTTTTGTGACAAATATATGGTTACGGCAAGTTGATAAACTGACCAGAGAAATAATTTATTTAATTACGATGTTGGGTCTTATAGGGAACAAAGCTGAAAACAGTGATGCAGTAATATGTTGTCTACATGAGAGCTGATGATTTCGCTTTTGGAAATACATATGTAATAAATTTATTGAATGGGAACTTGATGAGCCCATCTCTGTAGAATTGTTTCGAAAAATGGAAGCACAGAGGGGCCTGGACGTTGCAGACACCTCTGTGCTCGTAATTTATAACATATAATCTACAATATTGAATAGCTCGCAAGTTATTAGAAAGCTAACGAAAAAGAATTAAATTTCGCATCGGGTCAATTAGAAATTTCAAAGGCATTACGTACTCTGTTATTTGCAAGCATAACAGGACTACGATTGCACATAAACCCCAATCATACGATACTGTAGATGAAATAGGAAATGCTATAATCTCAAGAAATTTTGTATGGGGAGTGGTAGAAGGTGTGACAGTATTGAACTATTTTACTTTATTATTTTAATAATAAAGTATTGTGATCGACACAGAAAAAAAAAAAATTTGCTACTCTGAAATTTTGTTTTTTCGCGTTTCATGACTAAATTAGAATAAAAAAGCAAAAAAAAAAATCCGTCCCGCCGTACGCCGTACATATGGACTCCAAGACCGTTAAAGGTAGAATGTTGATTTTTAGGTGGGTTATTAACTTGGTAAGTGAGCTCCATTATACAAATTTTGGGGAGTGTGGGGTGGAAGGGGGAGGCGGGGGGATGGAAAAAGTCGAAATATACACTTGCTAATATCTTCACCACGAATGAAGATAGAAAGATGAAAATCAGCACACGTATAGAGAGAGCTGTGGAACATATTCCAAAAATAATTTAATTTTTTTATCCATTGGTGTCCGTAAAGGGGGGGCTAAAAACAAATTGTCGGCCGAATCTTTTTTTGAAATGGTTATATCTTCGAAACTACTTACCACAAAAAATTCATATTTTGGGACAATTAAGATGGCGTATAGATCCACCAGAATCAGCTTAGAAATAGGCTTATTATTGTAAGGGGAAGGGTCGGGGGGGTGCAAGGAAAAACACTTAAGAATTAATATCACAACTATCTCTTAAGCTGTGTAATTGAAATTTAAAACATATACTAAGCTATACTAGCGAAATACAAAAAAATATAAAATTTGGTCATAATAGTAGTGGGGTGAAATGGAGAGCATTTGAAAAATGGTGCACTTTTCAAAATTAGAAATCATTATATCTCAAAATTTAGTACAGATATCGAATTGAAAATTCGTCAGATTATAGAACTACATAATTTATAATTTTGATAAAAATTTTAAGTTAGGGGGTGTAAAAGGAGGGAGGTGGTAAGCAAAAATGTCGAAAATTTTGAGTGAATTTTTTAGGACTCTGCTCAAAGATAGAAACTTTAAATTTTGCAAGTGAATACATCTATTTGATATACATAGAAAAAAAATAATAATTTGATCCACAATTGTTATGAACCGACCACCCCGGTCTAATGGGCACAAGCTGTTTCATGTGCAACGAAAAAAACACGAAAACTGAAAATTTTTGGATGTAATTTTAGGGTAGAAACTTGAAAATTTGGGAAATACATTTAAAAAAAATCCATAAAAGTATAAAATATTAACTGGTCGAATAAATTTAAAACTTCTACCCCCTCCCATACAAAATTATTTTTTCGACCATTTTTAAGAAATTAATTATCACCTAACTATTAAAAGCTATCCATTTGAAATTTTGCATAAGAACTTATAAAAATATTTGCAAAGAAATTATTTTAAAAGTTTCAAAATCACACTTGCCCTTCTACCCCCTCCCATACAAAAGTATGATTTCGACCAATTTCATTAAATCAACTAATAACCAACAAATCAAAAGCTACGAACTTGAAATTTTGTACGAGCACCTTAAAAGAGAAAACAAATAAAATTGCGTCACAAATTTTGCAATTCCCCTACCTCTTCTACCCCCTCCCGTACAAAATTATTTTTTCGAGCATTTTTAAGAAATCAGTTATCAGCTAACTCTTAAAAGCTATCCATTTCAAATTTTGCCTAAAAACTTATAAAAATAATTGAAATGAAATTCCTTTAAAAGTTTTGAAATCGCGCTTGCCCTTCTACCCCCTCCCATACAAAAGTATCATTTCTACCTATTTCATTGAATCAACTAATAACCATCAAATTAAAAGCTACGAACTTGAAATTTTGTACAAGCACACTACAAGAGAAAGGGAATAAAATTGCGTCACAAATTTTACAATTCCCCTACCTCCTCTACGCCTTCCCATATAAATGTTTGGTTTCGTGAATGTAAAATGCACCGAATCCTATGAAAATTCTATGCAACTTCGTCTATGAAACACATTCTATACAGAGGATATTGGACGCGATTCAAGCAATTAATTAAAAAGCTATTAACATCCACCCACCCTTACCCCTCCTCCTCCCCTCATAAAAACCCAAACTTGCAGAAATGAATGAAATATTGTTAAATTGACAACAGCCCTGCCCAAGAACTCCCTTTCACTTAGCCTTCCCTAACCACTCTAACCTGCATATTGACTTTCCACACATCCGCAACTTGTCCCAAGAATAATAAAGTTTCGCCCGACTTGTTGGCAGTTTATTTTTTACTACATGCTAAATAAGCTATAAATGTTTTTTAAAAAATTTAAAAGGTATTGAAAAAATTAGAGCGTTAGGTTTAGAGAAATTATGCAGTTTATCTTTGAACATATTGCAATTACCATCTCTCCAATTTCAGACTATCAACATTCATACTTCTAAAAAAATCGATGTTTTGTGAAGTTGTGAAATTGTGTCAGATTGTATGGGAGGGGGTAGAAGGAGTGAAGCTAGTCGTCTAATAATTTTAAATAAACATTTCGTGCACAATTTCAGCTCGAATAATTTTATATGTACTGAGTAAATTTGTTTAGAGCATTTCTTGAAAGAGTGCAGTTTGTATGGGAGGTGGTGTAAGGAAAGTAAATCATTACAGAAGTAATATATTCAAAATTTGCTTTTTTGCTTTTCGAGAAAATCCGTTTAATGTCGAATTGAGAAATTGTGTCATATTGTATGGGAGGAGGCAGAAGCAGTGTAGCTAATCAGTTAATTTTTACCGAGATTAACAATAATGCTGATAGAGTATTTAGTACAAAATGTAAGCCCGACAAATATTATATGTACTGAGAAAATTGGTTTACAGTATTTTGTGAAAAAGTGCGGTTTGTATGGGAGGTGGTGGAAGGAGTGGGGAGATTCCAGTAATTCTTATACCATGCATCACATTTATGATTAAAATTACTAATTCTAAATTTCAAATTATTATGTTTTATAGTTTCCAAAAAAATTGATTGCTGTAAATAATTGAAAATGAGAGATTTTGTATGTGAGGGGTAGAAGGAGTGAATCGATTTGTCCCGTTCACGAATTTCACCTTAATTTTTCGTCAAAAACGATGTACACAAAATTTAAACTTCCTAGCTCAACGCATTTTCAAACTAAAGAGCGCACGGATGAATGACAGCCGGACGAATGGATGGACCGCCAACCGGTTTTGAGATTTCTAAGCGACAACAAATATTTTTGTAGCCTAACTTACTATACTCTCAGATTTCATCTAGAGTATAAAAATGTTTGATATAAACTTTATAACGTACTGTACTGTAGTTTTACAGTACCTTTTATCAATTTTAGAGTACACCTCTTTGGTTACTTACTTACTTACTTACGATGGCGCTACAGCCCAAATCGGACTTTGGCCTCCTGAATGCTTTGCCTCCATCCATCTCGGTTCAGTGACCGCGTCCTCCAGTTTGAAAATCTTAGCAGTGATTTGCTGTCTGCGTCAATCGAATCCTCCCAGCGCTTTCGTGGTTTTCCGACCGGTCTTTGTCCGTTGACTTTCCCTTTTAGTGTGCGTTTGGGAATTCTTCCGTCATCCATCCGCTCCACATGACCAGCCCATTGTAATTTTTTAAATTTTATGAGGGTTGACACTTCTGGATTGTCGAAGATGGCATACAATTCTCTATTGTATCGTATTCTCCAGATCGAGTCTTCCCTCACAGGTCCGAGGATTCTTCTGAGGACCTTCCTTTCAAAGGCGTTAAGTCGTTTTTCGGACGCCTGAGTTAATGTCCACGTTTCGCTGCCATAGCATAGCACAGGTCTTATGATTGTTTTGTATAGCTTAAGTTTTGTTTTCCTGTGCACGTTCTTGTTTTTGATTATTGGAAGTACCGAATAATAAGTCTTGTTTGCCATCATTATCCTTCTTTTAATTTCGATGGGTTCGCTTCCATCCTTCGATAGATTTGCCCCTAGATATATGAAGTTGTCTACGTTTTCTAGGTTATAGTCTCCTACTGTAATATTTTGTCTGATTGGCGTCTTTTTCCTAGTTTGCGTCATAATTTTTGTTTTGTTTTCATTAATGCGTAGTCCAACTTCCCTTGCTACCGAGTCAAGGTTTACAAATACTTCCTTAGCACTCTCCAGAGATCTTGCAAGGATATCTATGTCGTCGGCATATGCTACGAGTTGTGTGGATTTGAAGCATAGTGTTCCCTTGGTGTCAACGGGAAGTTTCCGAACAACATATTCGAGTGTTAAGTTGAAAAGCATTGGTGCGAGGCCGTCACCTTGTTTAAGGCCGTTGTCTGTTTTAAAACTGGAAGTCAGATCGTTTTCTACTCTGACTTGTGACAAAGACTCAGTCATTGTCATTCTTGTCAGTCGAACCAGTTTCGGTGGGACTCCAAACTCCAACATGATTTTATACAGTACGCGCCTGTCGATACTGTCGTATGCTTGTTTGAAGTCAACAAATATCTGGTGCACATCAATATTATATTCCCAGCACTTTTCCAGCACCTGTTTAACTGAGAATATCTGGTCCGTGGTTGAGCGTCCAGCTCTAAATCCGCCTTGGTATTCACCAATTACTTTATCAGCATAGGGCTTAATTCTCTTTTCTAGAATTTTCGTCAAAATCTTATAAGACGTACACAACAGAGATATTCCTCGGTAGTTTTCGCAGCAGAGTTTGTCACCTTTTTTATAAATTGGACATATGATGCTCTTGCGCCAATCTTCAGGAAGTATTTCCTGCGTCCATATGTCCGCGACTAATCTATGTAGGAGATGCGCTATGCAGGTGTCGCCGGCTTTCAGAAGTTCAGCTGGGATTTGATCAGTGCCCGGCGCTTTGTTGTTTGGGTGGTTCCTTAGGGCTGTTTTTACTTCTTCGAGTGTGGGAGGACTCAAAGCGGATCCTTCATCAGCTGTTACATCAGTTATACCTGCTATTGTATCTGCTGCTGCTGTTCGTGTAGGTGATGGGCTCGGGTTAAGAAGGTGTTCAAAATATTGTGCCCATCTTAGTTTTATATTTTCCGCGTTACTTATAATGTTCCCTTCCGCATCCTTGCATAGGGTCGTTTTCGGTTTGTAACCTTCTTTCATCCTTTTGACAAGGGAATACGCGGCTCTTGTGTTGTGTAATTTAAATTGTTCGTCCATGTTTTTAATTTCGTCATTATTGTACTTCCGTTTTTTTTGTCTGCATATTTTGTTTGCAAATCGTCTAAGATCCTTGTACTTGTCTTGTTTGGCTCGTGTCGGCCGTTCCGTTAATATTTTGTAAGCTTCATTTTTTCGTTCTAAGGCATCTTGGCATTCTTTGTCGAACCAATCATTTCTTTTGCGCCGGGGTTGTTGTCCTATCACCTCCTCTGCGACAGATGTAATACCATCTTTGATTTTTTGCCACATTTCTTCTATTGGCATGCTGACAGTGGTATTCAGCATTGTCGCGAAGTGCCTCTCCAAGGCTAACGCATATTTCGCAACTATTTTCTCGTTTTTGAGTTTCCCTATGTCGAATTTAGGAACCGGTTGTATTTTTGAGTGTCCTCGGTTTGCGATTCGACATCGAAACTTGGTCCTTATCAAATAGTGGTCTGTGTCGCAATTAGCCCCTCGACATGTACGCACGTCGAGAATGCAGGAGGCCGTCCTTTTCTCTATTAGAACATGGTCTATTTGATTGAATGTTCTTCCGTCGGGTGAAGCCCACGTTCTCTTATGAATGTCACGATGCGGGAAGCATGTCGAGCTTACAATAAGGTTTTTGCTGCTGGCGAAATCAGTCAGCCTCTGGCCGTTGTCGTTACTAATATCATGGAGACTATGCCTTCCAATTGTCCCTATGTATGCTTCTTCTTTGCCCACTTTCGCGTTAAAGTCACCTAATACTATTTTAATATCATTCGACGGAAGGGAGTCGAATGTTGATTCTAAGGTGCTGTAGAAATCGTCTTTAACTTCGTCGTCTTTGTCTTCCGTTGGGGCGTGGACATTAATAAGCCAAACATTAAAAAAACTTGTTTTGATGCGGATTGCACACAATCGTTCATTGACGGATTTGAAGTTGGTAACTTGGTGTTTAAACTTCTTGTCGACGATAAACGCAACTCCAAATTCCCGGCTTCCCGATGATTTCCCACTTTTGAAAATTGTGTGCGATCTTAAGTCATTAATCTCGTTACCTAATAATTTAGTTTCTTGGAGTGCAATTATGTTTATATTGTATTTGACTGCCTGTTCCAGAAGCTCTCTCACTGCTCCTGCTCTGTACAGGGATCGCACGTTCCAAGATCCGAAGGAATAGTCCATTTTTCGTTTGCGTAGTCGTTGCCGTTGAATCAATCCAGTCCGAGGCGTTGCTTCAGGTTTCGAAACGGGTGTGTTTTTCCGAGGATGAGTTGTTAACACATCGCCCAACCCCCAACTTGGAGGGCCATATTATTATAGTGCTAGAATTTTTCTGTTTCATTAGCACTCGCGCCCATCAGTTCAGCAAGTCAAGTCCGGATGGACAAGACCAGGATCCGGTGGCTACCACGAGGAGGTATGATGAGCACAATTGATGTGTATATGACAGTTACAACACTGGGCGTCGCCTAATGACGCCGATCAGATGCCTACCCTGTCTATACCCATCCAACCACCCCTCTTTGGTTACACTAGTTTGAAATTATTCGGCATGTACTGTAATATTGCAGTGCTAAAGAAGTGACTTTGTACAGTACATGCACTCAAAATTAACTCGTCCTGTAAATGTAAAAAAAATATAGAAAAGAAAGGAGGATGTTGATAAGTTTTTAATTGATTGCTTGAATCATGATCAAAATTGTCTGTATAGAGTGTTAGTTTCACCTATAAACGGAGTTGCTTAGAATTCCTATGAAATTCGTTACAAGAAACCAGACATTTGTATGGGAGGTGGTAGAAGGAGGGAGGATTTTGACGTGTTCATATTTGACAAGTAAATCGAATTTTCATAAAGTTATGAAATTGTGTCAAATTGTATGGGAGGGGGTTGAAGGAGTGCAGCTAATTAGTAAATTTTCGCAAATCTTAATAATAATGGTAGTTAGCGGAAAATTTGAGCACGATAAATGTTATACGAACATCCGGTTTTGAAGTTTTTGAGCAATGAAACAAACTTCGGTTCAATCGAACTTCTTTCCCGAGCCATATTTATTAGCGCGACGAACTTAGGAGCAAACTTATGACACTCTCAGAGTTCATCTAGATGGTATAACTATTACGAGTTTCGCTTAAAAGGAGAATATAGATCAGATATAATAAATTCGATATTACAACTTTTTTTCGAATTCATGCTATGTAGTAAAAAAGCATTCAGCGTATCACGCGAGAATGAATTTACACCCTAAGTTACTAAATTACAGACGCAATAACTAAACTAATAAGATCCCTGTCTGTGACAAGTTTAAAGATAGTTGCAACACCCAAGTCGTAAATTTTCTGGAAATCAAATAATGAAATTATTTAGTGGAGTCGGTTTTTTTTTATTTCAAACAAAAGATTAGCTAGAGGCAATGCAGACCTTCAAAATTTTCATATTTACTTATCGAAATGAGCTTATAATTGGAAAAAATGAACATTGAGTCAATTTTTTTTGAATAGTTGCAACAAAAAATTCGTTTACGTAGTAAATTTTTTGTTGGAAGTACCGAAAGTTCAGTTTAATACGTTGTAATTATCGAATCCGTACTGTATATTTGACACGCATTTCGTTCCTTAATTAAATACGTAGTAACTATTTCACTGCATCCGATGATTGATATTGTCCATAATTTTCCTAATTACTCCCATCATTTCACTTAGCAACTGCACTTAAGGCCAGATCAACTATGGCTTG
This sequence comes from Chorisops tibialis, assembly GCA_963669355.1. Lineage (NCBI taxonomy): Eukaryota > Metazoa > Arthropoda > Insecta > Diptera > Stratiomyidae > Chorisops > Chorisops tibialis. The sequence goes on from OY770264.1 coordinate 22,849,881, forward strand.
ACGGGTTTGTGTGTCGCCAACGGCGGTTTTCTTTGAAAATAACCTATTTCCGAACGAATATTACTGATTAATGGTTCAAGATAATAAAGCCTTAAATATTTTATTTTAATCTTTAATAAATTTACCAGGGTTTGTATTAAACAAATTTAAAAAATTTCGTTTCGAAAATGAAATACATATAACAAATTTGCTTATAGTTTTTAAAAAGTGCGAAAAATTGTCATTTAGAAACAAATTTATTAGCTAAATTTCAAAAGATGATTACTTACTTTTTCTTGCTATAACAATAGAACAAGGTTACGAATAGGATTTGGATTCAGCATATTTTAAATTTTTTATAAGTTTGGCTGATAATAAATTAAATTAATAACGACGTTCTATTTTGAATTTTTGACTTTTATCTTATTCTGTAGTAGAATTTTCAGTTTTAAAGTTCGTTGTGTTTCTATTCTTGGGAAAAAATCGGATATAAATTCACGCAATTAATTAGCTTTTAGGACCATTTAAAGGTATATCGAAGTCAATTTTTTCCAATCAGCTCCTGGCCGTCCATCTAATCGCGTGGCTCGTCTTCAGCGAACTTATCGCTAATGCAACTATTTTGAGCTATTCACACTGTTCGACGAAAACGCCTTTTTGGGCTTACCTTAAGGCCAGTTCAAGTATGGTTTTAGCTAGAGTTCCGTCTATTAAACATAAATCATAAACATTTTTCATAAATATAATCTCATGTAATTTCGAAATGTTCAAAGCCAATTTTTTTTCTCCTTTATTTTCAATTGATAATACCAAATTTTTTTTATATCGAACGCCCAAAAAAATCAATCTCAACATATTTTCTTTGAAGTTTCCATTAGTAAGGGTGGTTTTTTCTCTCAAAATCAGAGAAAATATGGAAAATAGCAAATTTTCTATTATACCAAAAGCAGATACTACCGAACCTTTAGGACTTCTAATGAACCCTTTTTCGCCAGACTCTGACGACAAATTTTCGGGTTACTTACAAGATTATACTGATGGAACAAAGTGAGTTCAAATCTTAGGGTTTCAAGTTGATTAGGAAACAAATGTCTAGTCGAAGGTAAAATTTAATGCAAATCTAAAATTCAATTATTTTGTAGGGCAGTAGTGGCCTGGTAGGTAGGGTATATATTGCCGCAAAAAATACAATTTGTCGATTTGTTTGTAATTTCGTCATTTATAATGAGCATTTCACTACTGAACCACCAATGCTGATGAACTTATCTCGCCATCTGCCAATGATATATAATGTGGGTCACGTGAGTTTCCTTATGGATGAATGGATAGGTATAGTTTTGCATGAACGGCGAAAGCCCGGTAAAAAAAATTTCTAATCGGAAATGTTATTGACGCAACAAAAGTTCATCTAAGTTTGCAGATGATTTTTTTTGGTTTTGCTGAGGATAACTTGAATGTTAAAGAAACAAATTTTCCCTTTACCGAGAAAACCAATCCAAAAAAATTTCATTAAATTTTAATCGAAAAAAGTGCAATAAAATCAAAACGGTAGAAAATTGGCAGATAAGGTGCGAAAAATATATATACACTCGCGATCATCCCGCGTTATCAGGGATAAAAACATTCATTCGTTATTCGAAAAATACCAAAATAAATGAATTTCATTCGATGAGTATTAAATTCGCTCTTATTTATACTTAATTCGGAAGCCAAAATGCTTAATTGATGTTGGGTTGCGGAGCGCAAGTCGAATTATGATTCTTCTTTATCTTTGAGTAAAGCTATTTTATTTCAATGTTTTCGTTTTTTCGCGATCTTCAGCTATGTACAATTCTGTACACATACACACACACATAATGAATCTTCGACTGGGAAAAGGCCGAAAGTTGGCAAAACAGCGGAGAAGGCCGACAATGGCTGAAACAGCGGTAAAGGCTGATATTGGCCGACGGCGGCCGAAAAGAACGATATAAAAATCGGAATTGGGAAGCCGATTGAGTTGTGAGATTTTGGCGATATAATGAACATAAACTGTTAAACCGATTATAAGAAAAGCGATAAATAAAGTTTGCGGTTATCTTAATATAAAAGCGAACTAGTTTTATTATTAGTTGCAATCCAAAGACCCTTAACGCACTTCAATATGATCCACACTTTCGTCCGTCGTCCATTGATTTATCTTAGACTTAGCCCCCATTTCGTTCTTTCTATATCCTAAAACTGTCCGGTGCCATAAACATGGCGTACTAATGCAAACGTATAGAAGAGCCAATATTTGAATCGAGGAACTAAACAACAAGTTTTTGAATGCCGATCATATGACAAATATTAATATTAGGAGTATTTATTTAATTTATATACAAAATTTTTAGTTATTAAATTTAATAATATTCAATTTTTTACTACTTGAAAATATTTTAATTCTCAAAAAGCAACAGATATTTGTTTTATTTTATTAAGACATACGCTGAGGCATGCCAAACGGGGAGGAGTTGAGTACCCCACCCTGCCCTTTCTCCAAGTTTTACAAAGTTTAGAGTGAACCGTATCTAGTTCTCTCGCTGACCGCCCCCCACCAGTCGTGAAGTAGTTGGCTATAAAGCTGCGTAGTTCATGAACGAACTGGTTCATTTGAACTATTCACATCATTGAACTAAACGAATTAGTCACTAAAATGTTCGCATTTAGTTCAAAATGGTCTCGTAGTGAACTGAGCGTTAAGTCCAAAAGTCAGCGTATTCCTTTAGCATAACCTAATCGTTTAACACTTTCACAAAAGCAGCTTTTATTTCGAATATAATATCGCCAACTCAAAAGCATCGTATCTCACCTCTCGCGTATCGAACGAACTATATTTTGAATGAATTTTCGTTGTATTGTGGAAATAAATCGATCAGAGTGGCAAGCTGATTGTTCTAATGTATTTGTTCAAATATTAGCTTAATACGATCGTATCTCGTAAAAAAATGTGAGCGTTTAGTTCGAAGACAGACTACAAAACTATTTGTGGATCGAACTATATCAGACTGGAGAAATTTTTTCAACTTAATACGTTTAGTTCACGAACGAACTGCTTTTTTTTTCTTCTTCTGTTTTTTTTTATCCTTATTTACTCACTTGTATATATTTCGAGAACGAATGTTTGAATTGAGTCGGGTGCTACTTTTTCCTCTTTTCGACTCGAGGTATATCTCAAATTCAGTTGATTCAGTTTGATTCGGAAAAAAATGAATTTTGTGGTAGTTTGCATAAATTTCGAGAATCGCTGCTCAGATTGAGCTAGTTATTTTTTGAAGTATCAGCAAAAAACTCAATTTAGCATTTTTTTTGCAGAGATCTTGAGATTTTTAAATCGAGTCGGGCGTATTTTTCGTCCATCTTATTCCCTTTTTTTAGTCGAGATCTCTCCACTTTTTGCAGATTTTTGCATATATCTTGTGAACGGCTGCTAAAACCGAGTCGATTTTTTTCCATTATACTTTTTTTTGTACCCGTAATATCTACAAAAAGCTGAATTAAGCAGATACGACCTCCACTAAGCTATCGTGAATGAAATAAAAGAACTAACGCAAGGAACTAGTTCAGAAAAAGAGTATAATTTTCCCATCTATAGTTGGCTAGCTTCTCGACAAAAGCTGTATAAGATCCCTGAAATTTCGGACTGAGGAAATCAAAAACATTTCGATGGTTCAAATCGAGAATGAAAATAAAAAGTAATGTCGGCAGAAATGGTATTCTTTCTGCCGACAGTACTTTTTGGGATTTTCCTCGTTAAAAACTATTACTGCAGCCGCAGGTGCTATCTAAGGATTTTGCTGATGAGTATCGAATCTATGCCTTGACCTAGAAGTCATCACCCTTGGCTTCTAAGGCCAACAACCAGGAAGTTAGTATTTCGCGAAAAACAAAAACTAGCTTCTAAATTTTTAGTACACTCGTAAATCAACATTCCTATAATTATTTAATAAGCTTTCGCTACTCTCGAAAGTAAACATTCTATAAAGCTAGACACCAAAAACATATGATTTCCAAATAATACCAATAGGGAATTTGACCCTACACAGTTTATAATAAATTTAAACTTATGTTCTTTCTATTTTTGAAGCCGGAAAATCGTTAAAAACACTAAAAAAATTCAACTTTATAGAAAATCATTCTACCACTCGTACGAAACAACAATCGACAGCGGTCACTAATAGTTTGTAAGTATTAGTAACATTTTCTATCGCATGGCTTTTATTAGTATTACACGGCTCATACACATGGAAACACATTAGATATCACTCTACAAAATGCATGTTCAGATAGCATCAACTGGGACTTCGTAATCCAGAGTTAATGAACTGAACACACATGGATATAATTAATTATTATACACCAGTTATTTAATTTCCATTAGCGCTGAAGTACTGAGCAGAATAATTGATCAGTTGACAATATAACCCAAGCGATGGACTGAGCTAGGCAGCACATATTTATTTCATACAGCAATATCAATTTTAATTAAGGAAAGTAATGCACGTCCTTTACGTAGTAATTCAAATAGTTCGCAGAAATATTGTTCCTTTGGAATGGTAGATAATAAAATTCTGGATTCCGGGAAAATAATATAAGAAAAAAGCTTCGTCAGAAAAACATATAGAATTTTAATTACTTCTTAAATATAATTAATTTAAGTTCACTGATATTTAGCAAAGCTAGAAATCTGACTTAGTTTTACAAAAGTCATTGGGAATAAAAATTGACAAAAAAGTATATTGTTACTAAAAAAATCATGCTAACGAAACGAATGCATTGACATTAAAAACTTATTAAATTCTCCACCAAATTCAACTCTATAAAGATAAATGTGTACAGAGCACAAAATAAAAATAAATGTTTCAATTTTTATCAGAAAAATTATCGTAATAATTCTGAAAAACAACATTTAAACATCTTAGATTGATGAAAACTGAGATAAATCAAATTGATTTCGAACTCCAACCGAAGTATTCTCAAACATAAAAGAATCAGTTCAGAATTCATTCACCATTCACAAAGAATTCATAAGCCAAACAGAATTATGATAAAGCCCAATCATGCGATACCGAAAATGAAATGGAAAAGAGTTTAATGTACCGGAAAATATGTCATCACAATTTCCTTAGACTAACAAATAGTGCGTTTTGTATGGAAGCTGATAGGAGCAGTAGTTTTACTTTATTATTTTAATAATAAAGTATTGTAATCGACTTCGAAAAACAAAAAAAAATTGCTACCCTGAAATTTGGTTTTTCGCGTTTCATGACAAAAATAGCTTAAAAATGCAAAAAAAACCGTCTGTCTTTACGCCGTACGCCGACGTGTACGCTCAGCGCACATTAACTCCCAACCCCTTCAAGATAGAAAGTTCATTTTTGGGGGGATTGTAGATAATTGCGTATCTCAGGCGGATACCCATTTTGAGAGGTGTACGGGTTCAGGGGGAGGCGTGGGCAGCGCTTAAACCGAAAAATACGAATTCAAATATCTCAACCATGGTTACAGCTTGGAAGCTAAAAATCAACATACATATAGAGTGTGGGACAACTTTTAAAAATAATTTAATTTTTTTATCCATTGGGGTGCAAAAAGGGGGGGGGCTAAGAACTGATTGTCGGCCGATTTTTTTTCAAATGATTATATCTTCGAAATTACTTACCATAAAAAATTTATATTTTTACACTATCAAGGTGGTATATAGATCCACTGGAATCAGCTTCCATAGAGGTTATTTATTGTAAGGGGGAGGGTCAGGGGGTGCAAAGGAAAATACTTAAAAATCAATATCTTAGCTATTTGTTGAGCTATGTAATTGAAACTTAAAACGTATACTAAGCTTTACTAGCGAAATATGAAAAAAATATAACATGTGGACATTATAGTAGTGGGAGGAAATGGAGAGCATTTAAAAAATGGCGCACTTTTCAAAATTACAAATCGGTGTATCTCAAAATTGAGTACAGATATCAAATCAAAAATTTGTCCGATTATAGAACTATATAGTTTTTAATTTTGATAAAAAAATTAAGTTGGTGGGTGTAAGGGGAGGGAGTGGGAAAGAAAAATGTTGAAAATTTGGAGTGATTTGTTTATGGCTCTGGTAAAAGATACAGAGTTTAAATTTTGCACATCGACACAGATGTACACAAAAAAAAAATAATAATTTTTTCCAAAATTGTTATCATGTGCAATAAAAAACAAACACATAAACTGCAAATTTTTGAATGAAATTTTTAGATACAAACTTGAAAATGTGCGAAATACATTTAAAAACATAACAGGGCTACGATTGCGCATAAAGCGCAATCTTACAATACTCTAGATGAAATAGAATTTTTTTTCATCCCAAGAAATTTTGGATGGGGAGTGTTAGAAGGGGTGATAGCATTGAACTAATTTTTCCCCATCATGCTAAAGTAGCTATAAAAATGTTTTATACAAAATGATTACTCCAAAAATTTAATGGGGACTGAGAAAATTAGTGAGTTAGATTTAGTGAAAATGTGCAGTTTGTATGGGAGGTGGTAGAAAGAGTGGGGGGATTTTAGTGATTTTTTCAGAAATAACGAGGAATATTATAAAATTGACAACCCTTAAATTTCAGAAGGTGCCATTCATACTTTTCAAGAAAATCGATTTTTTGTGAAGTTGTGAAACTGTGTCATATTGTATGGGAGGGGGTAGAAGCAGTGAAGCTAATCAAATATTTTTTTCTGATCTTAGTGATAATACTAATTAAGTATTTATTACAAATTGTGAGCTCTATAAATGTTATAAGTTCTGAGAAAATCGTCTTAGAGCATTTCATGAAAAAGTGCAGTTTGTATGGGAGGGGGTGGAAGGAGAGGGAGGACGCAAATAATTTTTCTACTGTAGATTTATACTATTATGAAAATAATATATCCCAAAACTCAGACTAATAGCTTTTATACTTTTCGAGTAAATTAATTTATTTTTAAATTGCGAATTTGCGTCATTTTGTATGGGAGGGGGTAGAAGGGGTGAAGCTAATCGTCTAACTTTTTTTCGCCTTACTAACAATTTTAAATAAATATTTGGTGCACAATTTCAGCCCGCTAAATTTTATACGCACTGAGTAAATTGGCTTAGAGTAATTCATGACAAGTACAGTTTGTATGGGAGGTGGTAGAAGGAGGGGGAGGACATGCATAATTTTTATACGGTAGATTAATATTATTATAAAAGTAATATATTCCAAATTTCAGGCTAATAGCTTTTATACTTTTCGAGCAAATCCTTTAATTGTCAAATTGCGCAATTGTGTTATTTTGTATGGGAGGGGGTAGAAGGGATGGAGCGATTTGGCCCGTTCACGAACTTGACCTTACTTTTTTTTCAAAAACGACGTGTACAAAATTTGAACAATCTAGCTCAACGCGTTCTCAAGCTAGAGAGCGAACAGACGGACGGACGGACGGACGGACAGACGGACGGACGGACAGACGGACAGACGGACATCCGGTTTCGAGATTTTTGAGTGATAACATTAACTTCTGTATCATTCATTTTTTTCTCCGAGCCTTATTTCTTGGCGTTACAAACCTTAGAGCAAACTTATAATACTCTTAGATTCCATCTAGAGTATAAAAATCTCTCTAAAAGTTTGAAATATTAACTGGTAGAATATCTTCAAAACTTCTACCCCGTCCCATACAAAATTATTTTTTCGACCAGTTTTAAGAAATCAATTATCACCTAACTATTAAAAGCTATTAATTTGAAATTTTGCACAAAAACTTACAAAAATAGTTGAAATAAAATTACGTTAAAAGTTTTGAAATCGCACTTGCTCTTCTACCCCCTCCCACACAAAAATATGATTTCGACCAATTTCATTAAATCATAACAAATTAAAAACTACAAACTTGAAATTTTGTACAAGCACCTTACAAGAGAAAGGTAATAAAACTGCGCCACACGTTTACGATTCCCCTATCTCCTCTACCCCCTCCCATACAAATGTTTGGTTTCGTGAATTTAAAATACACCGAATCCAATGAAAATTCTATGCAACTTCGTCTATGGCATTCTATACAGAAAATATTGGACTTGGTTCAAGCAATCAATTAAAAAACTATTAGCATCCACCCACCCGTACTATAAGCTTCACCTCTCCCTTCATGAAAACTCAAACTTGCATAAATAAACGAATGAAATATAGAGCTTTTGAACGTTTCCGCAAAGTGTTAAATTGAGAACTGCACTGCCCAAGAAGCTCTTTTCACTTAGTCTTCCCTAACCACTCAAACCTACATATTGACTTTTCACGCATGCGCATTTTGTCCCAAAAATAATAAAGTTTCGCCCGACTTGTTGACAGTTTATTAGTATATGACACCGATCATGGTATGAAAATGTTTCAAGCTGAAGTTAAAGAATGTAACTTTCATAATTTTCGTGGAAATTTTGCATTGTGGCATTTGTGTGGAAGGTGGCAGAGGAAGTAGATTGTCTTGGAGGACTTTCAAACTGCTAACCAACATGCTTTGTTCCAATTTAAAAGTCGATAGCTCTCATAAGTCCCTTTGATTTGTAATATAGCGACGGGCGATGTGTACATATTTTAGAGCTATAATCAAATTAATTATCTACATAATTTTACTATCAAATCCACTTTCAAAAAAATATTTCAATTTTTTTTAAAAAGACAATTTATTATTATATTTATTGGAGTTAATATAACCTTTTTTCCTCAACATTTTTTAGGATTAGCGGGGAAATTTGAATGGAATGAGGGGGTAGATAAAGTTAGCTCAAAACGGTACACTTAAAAGTTGGGGCAAACATAAAAGAGGAGGTCGACTTCTCCTCTCCCTCCCTTGGAGGTCAAGTATTTGAACTTTTTTCATATCCTAAAGATTCTTAAATAAAACATTTGCGAATGTTGAGATCATAAATATATTGAGGGCGTTAAAGAAGTTTTAAGAATTGTAGTTTGTGCTAATCCTAAGAAAATAGCCTTTATGCTTAAAATAAATATCGAACTTCACCACGCTGAGGTAATCGCTTAGTCTACTGTCGAGTATTCCATAAAAGAAATCAATCCTAATTTCTCTTGATATCTATTTATGGTAATTCTCAATCCAATGCCTTAGATAAGCTCGAATCTTAATTTATCTATTGACAGCTATTTGTTTGTCTAACCTCTTTTCACAAAATCGAATCATTTACAAAAGCCATCGTCAGAAAAAGTAAATAATAATAATCAAAGTGTTTCAGAAGCAAAACCGAAAAAAACGTGATTTATTTTATAATTAAAAACTGCTAAGTCTCGCGGGTTTAATTTATTTATTTTCCGTTCTTCCTTTTTGTTGATTTTGGTGATTTTTTTTTTGGTTGCTATACCCAACTGAGATCGATTTAGGCTCAAACACGCCTCCGAATACTTTTATCGTTGAGATTTCTAATTGACTTAATGATGTAATTACGTTTGGAATCGCTTCGCTGGCCGCTGCTGCTACCGTGCTTTGAGTTTTTTTTAGGCCGACCGAACAATAAATTCTGATTGGATCAACGCGATAAGGAACGCCGGAATTCCAGAAGACAACAGAGAACTTTTCGGGAAGATTAAACTTAATATCACCTTCTGGATGACAGTCCACCCGCCCACCATTTCGTACGACGACCATTTATTATTTCAGCGTAATTGCCAAAGGCACGATGTCGTACGACCTTAAGCATAGAATGAGCGCAAGGTAACAGGTGGTTTTGACCCCCCGGCGAATATCCAGGTTAAGCGTAGTATAGCTATAATTTATGTTTTCGGGATAATCCTAAGGGGGCGAGGGAGAGACAGTGGCGTTGGTTCAGGTATTTATTTTAATTTTCGTATACTGAATGGTAGTAGTCCTTAGATGAATTGGTTTAGCATGATAGGAGTGTATCTACGAAATTTGTTATAGGTTAAGAGTATGATGTACCTAGGCTGAATTTTTTATTGGATTATGTAGTAATGAGTGTTTATTGCTATTCGAAAATATTATGCAGCCGCAACAAGCGCTTACAGTGAAAAGTTTGGCAGTAATAATTTGAATTCTTTTATCATCAGAAAAAGCTAAAATTCTGGAATTATTTTCATCAATCTGGCATTCTTCACACAATTCGTTCAAAATTGGATATTCATCCATTCATGCAGCAACTAAAATGCAGAGTGTTTTTTAAATGTAAATAATGTGAAGATATAAAGAACTTGTGACCTCGCATCTTAAGAATACAGCTGTTTTAAGTTATATAATAAGTACTTCTTAACTACTGCCACTTGATGTACCTGCTATAGCTTCTTGTCTAAGTAAAAGTTCACCTGACGCATTATGGATCGATGTCATGGCGAAGAGAAAGAGATATTATATTCCGCGTTGAAAAAAAAGCAACTAGAAGAGCACCCATATTTATTGATAGAAGGAAATTAAATTAATAAAATTTAAGTCAATCTGATAAATTTTCTCAATTTTCTAAAAAAAACTTTAACGTAGCATCTCTCGAGATTAGACAAGGGTGGAGTAATTTATTTTTGCCTTGCTGAAAGTTCATACGGAACAATTGATCAGCATATGGACCATTTATCTATAACAATTCGTTCTTTGAACAATTCATCGTCGACAATTCATCCGTGTATAATTCATCTCGTCAGAATTCGTTCAATGGATAATCTATCTATCGAAATTTCGAAATGTTAATGGATAAACTATCCATTGAAGGATGTGTTTGTTTCGTTATACATATTTCATCTTGAAGTATTGTAAATTACCTAATATCAATGTATTATATTTCTCGTTTATTTCGCATTACAGCTTTCAAAATACCATTTAAATATTTTCATAGAATTAAATATTGTTGCGAGCTAGGGCTTCGCCGGGATTTCAAGTAAAACACAATTCGTTTAAAAATAAGTGATAATTTATTTATTCGCACTTTGACTTAATTCGCACTTTAACTTAATTCGCACTATATGGCACCACCGACATTGTTCTATCGCGTTCTTGCACCGGTTCGCGTTCTTCCACAGATGTCGCTGAATGACTGACTCCCGTCTGACAGCTTCGTGCTTTTATACCATTTTTCCCCAATTCTCGAAACTTCCGTCAGGTGTCGTTGGGTGTGTGCCTAGACTATTCGGGAAAGTTCTAGATCTTTAGTTGCCTACACTTTGGAGCATACTGTTCCGTCGGGTGTATACTGGAAGGTTCTAGATCTTTGATTATGGCTTTTTACATATTGAGGGACTGTTCTGGCATATTCGGAAAAGATCAATATTGCAATGTTGCCAGATCTATAACAATATTATATGTAAGTTCCATGAAAGAAAGTGGAGCTGAAGTCAAAATCGTTCAAAGCAAAAGTAGCAGTTAGTACGGTCGCAATATTATCCTTTTTATCTAAAGATACACAATAGTTCACTATAAATACAATGAATTTCTGAAGAATCCTCCTTTGATATAACGAACTTTCTGTCATATATTATGGAAAATAAATGAAATATGCATGTTTATACTCTAGATGAAATCTGATAGTATATTGTGTTTGCCTTACCGTTTGTAACGCTAAGAGATAACGCTCGCACAGAGCCGCCAAGGGTACAAAAATATTTATTATCGCTCAGAAACCTCGATTCCGAGTGACCGTCTGTCCGTCTGTGCGTCTGTCTACAGTATAACTCTCGAAAGCTGTGTCATTTTTAGCAACAAAGTAACTTTGAGTTCGTGAATGGGCTAGATCCCCACCGCTTCTTCTACCTCCTCCCATAAAAATTTCATGAAATTTCGAAATATTAAGAAATTGATTTTTCTTTGAAACTATTTAAGCTATCGATTTGGGTGAAAGTATTACGATGTAGATGTCATTTATATGACGGAATATTGATCCGATCCCCTTACTTTTTCTACTCCCTCCCATACAAATGGACAATTTTGAAAAATATATATTTTCGATTTTCATTGAAACTAGTAAAGCTGAAAAGACGAAGTTTTGTCAGAATTCATTCTACTATAATTAGTTTAAAAAAAAAATAATCAACTTCACCTCACTCCTTCTACCCCCTCCCAAACAAATTTCACGAAATTTTCAAATTTAAATTAAATTATTTTTCTTCAAAACTGTTAAAGTTATCAACTTGATATTTTGTATAAAGTATAGAAATAAAAACATCAATAATGTGAACAAAATTTGTTTTGATTCGACCTCTCCTTCTAGCCCCTCCCATACAAATGCTTAATTTTTGTTAAATGCATTATATCGATTTCCATTAAAACTAGAAAAAGTACAAGCTTAAAATTTTGCCAGAATTTTTTTTTAATAATTGCAATATATGTTAGAAAAATGTTCAGCTCCGCTTCACTCCTTCTACCCACCCCTATATAAATATCTATATAATAAATACAAGAAAAGCATTCCTCCTTCGAATATATGAGAGCTATCGACTTTGAAATTGAATCAAAGCATGGTGATAAAGATGATGATAAGCAGTTTCAAAATCATCTTAAACGCTCCACTTCCTCTACCACCTCCCATACAAATGCCCCAAATTCAGGAACACTATGTCCAATTTCTTTAAAAATAAAAATTTTAGATTCAGCAAAAAACATTTTGCATGCCAAGTTCGGTTTATATACGAAAAATACAAACCTCCCACTTTACTTCTACCACCTCCCATGCAAAAGTCTCAAAAGATGACATATTTTCCAGTATATTAAAGTCATTTCCATTTCATATAGAGTATCATATCATAATTCTTTTATGTTTTTTTATAAAACTTGATACCTGCTCTGAACTATTTGATGTACATAATCAAGAACTCTGGCTTTGATGAGTTCCTTGTTTGGATTTACCTAGCGCCGTGGCAGAAATCAACATTAAAGCGACAAATTACCGATGGATAAATTATCGATTGGATGAAGTGTAAATAGAGAAATTGTTAGTGAACGAATTGTACAAGGTATAATTTGGTAGAGGATGAATTGATCTATGGATGAATATTCCAATAGAACAATTGTGTTATAAGCGAATCGTCTAGGGGTGTAGACAAATTGTCCTGGATAAATTGTCTTCTATTTTACAATGGCACTACAGCCCAAGTCGGACTTCGGTCTCCTGACCTTCAGGTTCCTGAACATTTAGATTTAGATTATATTTTGAATTTAATATAAATACAATACATAAATATTACATTAAATAATTCAGAGATCAGACTGTACGCCTTTAGAACTTTAATTTGTTTATTTATTAGCATTACATGACCTTTTTTATGTATACATAGGTACTAAGTACAAAATTTAAAATTTTGTAGAGAAAAATTTTAACAAAAAACTCTTACTATTAAACTAACCTAATTTAAACTAGAAATAAATTTTACGAATTCAAAGTTGCTTATTTTTGAGGACTTACACTAAAGAAGAAATTAGAGCGTTTTCGGAACTCTAAAATTTGTCAATCAAATTCTTAAGAATGATTGACGCTAATTCTTTTATACTCTTAACTTTGGTAACAATATGTAGCATGAGTGTTGAGAAGTACCATGGCTTGTTTAATAATATTTTGAGGCATTTATTCTGGATAATTTGTACTTTTTTCTTGTGAAAATCCGCGCAATCGTACCAAGCTGACGAGCCATATATTCGGGATGGCTGGAATACGATTTTGAATAATAGAATCTTATTTTCTGTAGAACGTTTCGATTTTCTATTTTTTAGAGGGAAGAAGATTCTGATACATTTCGAGATTCTTGATTATTCCTTGTGTTGGTAAGAAGTTAGCTTTTGATCAAAGTGAATACCGAGGTATTTGATTGTTTTAAGCCATTGAATCAGAGTTCCTAATATGTTAATTGTCGGAGAAGTACGGTTATTTTGAGTGGGTATAAATGGGCGTGTCGTCGGTGAAGATTGATTAATTCGCATTCGGAAGTTTTTGGTACATCAGCGGTATGAGCGAGGAGAATGAGAGCTTCACAAGTTTAAATATGAGTCCGTCGTGCCAGACTCTGTCAAAAGCTTTTTCGACATCTAATAATATAAAACCTGTTGATTGTTTTAGATTTATCGAACGCTGAATGTCCGTCTGAATTTTGTAAATTTGGTGTCATGTTGATTGTTGCGGATGGAATCCAAATTTAAAGTTTAGGATTAGGTTAGATTCCCCTATTTTTTCTTGGATGCGTCTTAGAATAAATTGCCTAGTAAGGGTAAGAGACTGTTAGCACAATAATTTTGAGGGATACTGTTGGTTTTTCCGGGCGACGAAAGCTTTTTTCCACAATTTAGGAACGTAGCCCAGCTTAAGACAGTTGTTATGTATAAAATTTATATGTATAATAACTGACTTTGGGAAGCATTTTAAAATTATCGGAGTAATATTTTCAACTCGCCTTTCGCTTTCTCAGAGTTTTGATTAATTATATCACGTGGCTTGCAGAGGTCTTCTGCTGTAATATTAATGGGAGCTGTAGATATTGCAATTACGGTGGTGGTAACATCGTTGTCTACAGTGTAATTATTATTTATTGTTACATCATGAGAAGCAGTTTGTGGCTAATATATTTGCCTTTTCTGATTTGCTATAGGCGATCAAGTTGTTCTCTTTTAGGGGAGGTAAATTGCTATGACCGCGCTTGAATAGTTTGCTAAACTGCCACAACTGGTTTGAGCCTTTTGAAGGTACATACATAAAGATTCATAATGTGCTGTTCCAACGATAATTTCTTAGCTGTGTTTTATGAAATTGAATTTTTGCTTGTAATTCCTTAGCTTTTTGCTTAGTTCTGGGATCTCGAGTTCTTTGCCATTGGCGTTTGAGATTATTCCTTTGGTGAATGAGAGAGGTGTCGAGTTTAAGGCTGTGATTGATGGGTCTGGTAGGAGGAGTACACTGTTTTGCGATACTAAAGATTTTGGCTGTTAAATCATTAGCCACATTATCGATTTTAGTGCCGCATAAATCCTTAGAAAGGTCCAATTTTCTTACATTATTGAACTTCATTTTTAATAGGTGCTGAAATTTGGACCATTTCGTTTTGGAAGAACATGGGATCATGCGTTCTTGTCTATTGTAAGCAAGGCTGTTTGATATTTCGAATTCCACTGGTAAGTGGGGGTATGATAAGTTGTGGATAGTTAACGGTTGAGAGATAGTAATCGGACCACTACTCAAAACTAGATCTACAAAAGCGACGTTTCCATTAGTTGGGTAGTACGTTGGTTTAGTAGTGGGATAAACAATAATATTGTGGTTCTGAGCTTTCTGTAATAGTATTTTTCCAGGTTTGTTTGCATTATGACAATTCCAGTGCCAGATATAACAATAATTTTCTAAGTAGGAATTGCAATAGAAATATACAGCGCATTTTATTTTCACTAAAAATAAGGTACACACATATACATATAAAAATTTCATATTAAACAAAAAGTTCTTTATTATTTGCACCAGAAGCTACCTAATCTTTCAGATTCAAACGTCTCTCTAGCAATGATGTATTCCAATTAAATCCAGCTAGATCAAATAAAACCGCTCCACATGGAGCAACATTAATCCCATTCAAGGACTCTCGCTGTAACCTTCATATAGACATGTGTGTCAATAGTGGAGCAGAAGAGTTTTTTCCCCATTCGCTGGCATGAATGTAATCAAGGACATTTTTTATAAAAATGTCCTTGTTTTTAAATTATAGCTTTATTTACAGCACTACGTTGCGAATTTATATTTTCGAAACTTCTTGTCTTATCATCGCTTTGCGGATAGCAACTTCATATATGTACCTACAACGGTAACAACTGTAAGGATTCATAATTGCGAGAAAAACATCGTTTCTCATAAATGTTGCTCCTGTATCTAACTTTGTAGGCTCGAAAATTACCGTAGTTGTGCTTACACGCATATTTCCAATGTAATTGAATTTCCATTTTAAATATGGAACATTCTCAAAAAATTTATTCGTAGCACTAACGTCACCCTTGTTTCAAAGTCACGGACTTATTCAAGGAAGTGCGATAAGTTTGAAATTTTCGAAGATTTCCCAGAAATGATTAGATTGTGTTGTGTTAGTTAGTCTTTGGGTTACAGTAACTGGTCGTCGAGGAGAATACTAATGACTCTAAGTGAAATATTATACAAGTGGATTCAATGAAGCGCTTCTGTAGTTAAGAGTTTTCAGAAATACTTATTATACTCTGGATGAAATCTGAGAGTATTATAAGTTAGCCACAAAGTTTGTAACGCCAAGAAATAAGGCTCGGAGAAAAAAATTAATGATACAGAAGTTCATATAATCACTCAAAAAACTTAAAACCGGATGTAAGTCCGTCCGTCTGTCTGTCTGTCTGTCCGTCCGTCCGTGTCCTCTCTAGCTTGAGAACGCGTTGAGCTAGAAAGTTCAAATTTTGGGTACGTCGTTTTCAACAAAAAATTAAGGTCAAGTTCGTGAACGAGCCAAATCACTCCCCCCATTCTACCCCCTCCCATACAAAATGACACAATTTCGCAATCTGACAATAAACGGATATGCTCGAAAAGTACAAATGATATTGATCTGAAATTTGGAGTGTAATATTTTTATGATGATTCCAATCTACTCTATAAAAATAATTTGTGTCTTCCCCCTCCTTCCACCACCTCCCATATAAACTGCACTTTTTCATGAAATGCTCTAAGCCAATTTACTCATTGCGTATAAAATTGATCGAGCTGAAACTGTGCACTAAATATTTTTTTAGAATTATTAGTAAAACCAAAAAAAATTTAGACGATTAGCTTTACCCCTTCTACCCCCTCGCTTACAAAATGACACAATTTCACAACTTTAGAAGAAGTCGATTTTCCTGAAAAGTATGAATGCTACTGATCTGCAATTTAAAACATGTCAAAAGCATGATGTTTATAGTTATTTCTGAAAAGTCATTAAAAACTCGCCCCTCCTTCTATCACCTCCCATACAAACTGCACTACTTCACTACATCCAGTACACCTTTTTTTTCTCAGTATCTATTAAATTTTTAAATCCTGAATTTTGCATAAGACATTTTGATAGCAACCTTAACGTCATGTGAAAAAATTACTTCAATGTCGTCACCCCCTCTACCACTTCCCCTACAAAATTTCTTAAGATACAAAAATTTTTCTTTCATCTAGAGTATCGCACGATTCGGCTTTATGCCCAATCATACTCCTGTTATGTTTTTTATTTAGTTTTAAAATAAATCAAAAGATTCTTTTGATTTTTAAAGAAGATCCTTTTTTTAGTTTCGCAACTAACACTTATGATGAAGTTTTTAAAATTGACACGCTGTGCAATCCAGTAACTTCACCACCACAAAACTCGTAACAAATTTCTCAAAAATTCAAAAGTCAACCAAATAGCTCTGGGGAACCATCGTACCTCCTTATCATAAACAACACCACTCAAAAAGTACCACACTCTCACAATCTTTTTGTATTACTCATATGAGTGTAATAAATAGTTCATACGGTCTCAGCTCTACAGCAGCTTTTCTGCAAATTGTTAGATGATGAACTTAGTTATCGATGGCACGAGTCTCATCGAACTTGACTGACGAAGAGTCGTAATCAAGCGACGAAGGAACGACCAGCAATAGGAATCCAATAGTATGTGGAGACCGATGGACTTCGCACTACTTTTAACGCAACGAGAGTAACTGATTTCGGCGAAAGTGACTACTTTTGTTTTTTCTAGACAGAAACTATCAAGCGTTTATTTATCTTTTTTAATTCGGATTCAATACATTTTCTGGAACAGAAGCTTAGTGTGAACTGTGCGAATCTCGAGACGACATTCGCCAAATTCGATGTGCATTCATTATTGGAGAAAAATTATGTTCTTTGATCAGTTTCGTGAATAGGTGTTACGATTTATGTACTTGATCTGATTGACAATCAAGCGTACAGCAGATCATTAAAACTAAGTGTACTAAAAAACTTTTTGCGCAATAAGCTCCAGCTTCAAATAGACACAAGACTTGAAGCGAATCGCCTGTCCCGGTTATGTGTAGTTCTTGTCATGTCAGCGCCGATGCTACACGATGCACGAATACTCTCCAACGTTGGAGCTTAATGGTTGGACGCATAGTGTGTCCGATGTGCCAGCTATGAGTGTCCAGGTTCAAGAGTCCAACGTTCGTGTTGGAGGATGTTCGGCTCATTATCGATCTTTTTACCCGCTTCAAAGGATTTTTACTTCACTGGACGGTGCACTTGGAAGTATTGTATTGGATTGTTTCAATCATTCGTAGTGTAGCAGGGTACTTCCCATTTCGTCGAATATTTGATTCAAAACTTGGAAGCCAATATTTGTGTCAAACGTTCATCACATCGTGTAGCGCTGGCTTTATCTATGGTATTTTGCCAGTTTTTCTAACACATAACTCGCTCCACTTCATGAAAAGTTATTATTTGCCCCTGGGCTTTTTTCCTGATCTTTCGACAACAATGCGGGCACGCTAATTTTTAACTACTTTTAAGAATATATAAGGATATTTTTGTAATTTCAGATGTTTTTGGAAATGAGCATACGGGTGTGATGATGGTGGTTTTCATGCTCTAGATGAAATCTGATAGTATGCCTTTATTAATGGCACTGAGTATAACTTTGGAGGTCACCCCATAATATAATGCACATGTCACTATAGGAATTGGAGAAAAAAAAAACTAAAGTTGTCTGAATTTGGGTGGAACAAGATGAAAGTAACGGTGGACTTTGCTTCGAAGGAATGGAGGTTGTACTCGTTGGGAAACACTTTGGCTGGTTATATGCTCCAAATATTAAATTTTCGGCAAATGAATGACTGCCTATATTCCACTGTATAAGAAGGCAAGGTTTGGGAGGTGTTCTCGTGTGCGCATTCAGTATAGTATACCGCGAAAAAGTAATGAGTTAAGGAGTAAGTGCGCTTGGTTCTGCACTGTATTTATAGTTGAAGTACTACGACATTTCTGAGAATAGATAGAATGATGGTCACGTCTCCAATCAGTCGGAATACATGTTTTGATAACGTTCGATTAACGCGAGGTGTGTTTTGGGTGCCCCAGCTCAAACATGCGAATTGTACTCTAAATGTGGTACAATATATGCCTTAAAGATACGAGGGGAGGTCGAAAATTTCGCGGAATGACAGGGAACGGGGAGTAAAATTGAACAAGTTATTATTTTTCCTTTTCAATGTATTCTCCCTTAAACCTAATACATTTATCACATCTCCCACGAAGTTTATTAATTCTTTCTAAAAAAATGTTTTATCAAAGCCTTCAAAATAGGCTGAAATTGCCGACTTCACCTCTTCATCGTTGGTAAATTTTCTTACCTGAAGTTTGTTCTTCAGTTTTGGGGACAAATAGTAATCGGAAGGGGCCAGATCTGGACTATACGGAGGGTGGATTAATATTCCATAGCCACATTTCTGTAGGGCAGCCATTGCAACGTGGCTCTTGCGAACAGGTGGGCTGTCTTGCAAAAACTGCACACCTTGAGTCCACTTTCCTATTTTTTCTTTGATGACATACTTTTATTTTTATAGCAGATTGGCATAGTAACCCCCTGTGATACTTTGTTTTTTTTTTTTCTTTATATTCGATCATCAAAACCCCCTCTGAATCTCAAAAAATAGTGGCCATGACTTCTTGGAAGGTGAAGTGCCTTTACGGAGCCACTGCATTGACTCCTGATTTTATTTAGGCTCTCCAATAACAATCGGAGTCAAAATGTGATCCCTGTTCTCGCTAGAAAGATCCACAAACTCGCGTTAACACTCGACTATACCTGTATTAAGAGTAAAAATACTTCCAGGTAAAAATATTTTCCCCCTCCCTTGTCCATGTCCTTCATTTCGCGAAATTTTGGATTTTCCCTTGTAGTTGCTGGGTCGTTCGGTGTACAATACTTTTTGAAATTTTGGAGAACAGCTAGATGTTTAGAGGCGTCGAGGTCAACAGCAAAGATGTGCTGGGCCAAATCCAGGTGGTCATTAATTTTAACGCCTAGAAGTGTGAAGTAAGTTACCCGAGGCGTAAAGTATTACACCACCAGAGGTCACATTGTGAGATAATACTGGAACATCACGTTTGAGATATAGATGAAAGGCCTGTGTTTTGGAGGCGTTGAACTCATTCTATTTTTCCTGTCCCATTCTAAGATTAAGCGGAGATCCGAGCTCAGCGAAAGGAATAAATTCATGCAATTGGAAGCAATAAAATATTTGTGTGGTTCTGTACAGAATTAAACTCATAGGTGTTATCTAGAGATGCTCGATACACACTAACACTACCCTCCAAATACAATAATTAGGAGAGTAGTGTTATTGTGTATCGAGTATCTCTAGTGTAGTACTGCAGTTGCAAGACTATGGATTGCATTGAGAGTAGACGACAGAAGGTCATTGATTAAACACAGAAGAGAATTGGAGATAAAACAGAGCCTTGATGGATGCCGGAATCTATGGGGAAGAAAGAAGAATTAATGCCTTCTACTACTACTCGTACAGTGCATTCGAAGAGAAAATTTGCAATCCATTGAACAAGAGTAGCATTAAGATCTATGACTCTTAGCTTCACTATGAGATACTCTGTCAAAAGCTTTTGCAATGTTTGCAAAAAATTGACGTTCGCCTATGCATGACTTCCAACGTTCTGTGAAGTAAACCGAAATATCTCCCGTCCACCTTCTAGCACGGAATCCATACTGACGATCATGAATTAGCTGGTTAGCCTCAAGATATTTAACGATTTTGCGATTGACAGCAGTTTCTATTACTTTGGAGGGCGCTGGCGGGGTTCGCTTTGCATCCTTTTTTGGAAATTGGCGGAACTTTTGCAACTTATCACACACGTGGGAAACACCCAAAAGATAGAAAAGATTGCGAAGAGGTTTAGCTAAAGAAGATGAGTTTTTTTAAGTGTGATGGAGGAATGCCGTCCGGACTAGCAGATTTGTGAATATTGAGCTCTTGAAGGAACCTAGAAATAAGTCTTGTGCGAAAATGTAAGAGAATGTAAGAAACCAGGAAGAAATTATACTCGCACAGAGTTGCCAAGATATCGAGCCTCGATTCCGAGTGAGGTTTCTTGGATTTTTTTATGAAAGACGCTCTGAGGACTATTGGACTACATTGTTTTTAAGAAACTCGGTAGGCAGAATGTGATGCTAGTCCACAGGTTTTGTTTTATTTTAGGAATTAGGGCTGCAATTTTTGAAGGTATGATTGCATACCTCAGCATCCTGCTGTTTTCTGTTTCTTGGATTTTTTTATGAAAGACGCTCTGAGGACTATTGGACTACATTGTTTTTAAGAAACTCGGTAGGCAGAATGTGATGCTAGTCCACAGGTTTTGTTTTATTTTAAGAATTAGGGCTGCAATTTTTGAAGGTATGATTGCATACCTCAGCATTCTGCTGTATTTTCTTACAATCAATTGATAACAAAAGTAGATGATATGGATATTAGTCGTATTTGTATGTGTTACTCTAAGTCTTTGTTCCACTAACAAAAGTAGATGGCTATTTGTTCTGTTACTAAAAATCGTTGATTTAAATAAAACGAAACTTCGGTAATTATATATTTATGATTGGATGGAAAAACATATTGATAATAAACTGCCAACAAGTCGGGCGAAACTTTATTATTTTTGGGACAAATGCATGGAAAGTCAATATGCAGGTTTGAGTGGTTAGGGAAGACTACGAAAAAGGGGCTTCTTGTGCAGAGCAGTTCCCAATTTAACACTTTGCGGAAACGTTCCAAAGCTCCATATTTCGTTCGTTTATTTATGGAAGATTGAGTTTTCATGAAGGGAAGGGTGAGGGTGATAGCAAGGGTGGGTGGATGTTAATAGTTTTTTAATTGATTGCTTGAACCAAGTCCAATATTCTCTGTATAGAATGTCAGTTTCATAGACGAAGTAGCATAGAATTTTCATTGAATTCGGTGTATTTTAAATTCACGAAACCAAACATTTGTATGGGAGGGGGTAGAGGACGTAGGGGAATTGTAAAACTTGTGATGCAATTTTATTTCTTTTCTCTTATAAGGTGCTGGTACAAAATTTCAAGTTTGTAGCTTTTAATTTGTTGGTTATCAGTTGATTTAATAAAATTGGTCGAAATCATAGTTTTGTGTGGGAGGGGTTAGAAGGGCAAGTGCGATTTCAAAACTTTTAACGTAATTTTATTTTAACTATTTTTGTAAGTTTTGTGCAAAATTTCAAATTGATAGCTTTTAATTGTTAGGTGATAATTGATTTCTTAAAAATGGTCGAAAAAATAAATTTGTATGGGAGGGGGTAGAAGTCTTAAAGATATTCGACCAGTTGATATTTCAAACTTTAAAAAAATTTTTAAATGCATTTAGCAAATTTTCAAGTTTTTACCTAAAAATTTCATTCAAAAATGTTCAGTTTATGTGTTTTTTTCATTGCACATGAAACACCTTGTGTACGTTAGACCCCCACTTCGGTGCATAACAATTTTGGGACAAATTACTATTTTTTTTCTATGTACATCAAATAGATGTGTCGACGTGCAAAATTAAAACTTTTTATCTTATACTAGAGCCCCAAAAAAATCACTCAAAATTCTCAAAATTTTTTTACCAAAAGTAAAGACTATATAGTTATACAATCTGACAAATTTTTGATTTGATATATGTACTCAATTTTGAGATATATCGATTTGTAATTTTTTAAAGTGCTCCATTTTTTAAATGCTACCCATTTCCCCCCACTATTTTTATGTCCACATGTTATATTTTTTTCATATTTCGCTAGTAAAGCTTGGTAGACGTTTCAAGTTTCAATTACATAGCTTAAGGGACAGTCGAGATATTCATTTTTAAGTGTTTTCTTTGACCCTGACCCTCCCGCTTTCAATAATTAATTTCTATTTAAACTGATTCTAGTATATCTATATGCCATCTTAATGGTCTCAAAATATCTATTTTTTATAGTAAGTAATTTCGAAGATATAACCAATTGAAAAAAAAATTCGGCTGACAATTGGTTCTTAGCCCCCCTTTTTGCACCCCAATGGATCAAAAATTAAATTATTTTTAAAAGTTGCCCCACAAACTCCTCTACATGTGTGTTGATTTATAGCTTCCTAGCTGTAACCATGGTTGAGATATTTGAATTCGTATTTTTCGGTTTAAGCGCTTCCCCCGCCTCCCCCCTGAAACCGTACACCCCCCAAAATGGGTATCCGCCTGATATCCGCAACTATCTACAATCCTCCCAAAAATGAACTTTCTATCTTGAAGGGTTTGAGAATCAATGTGCGCTGAGCGTACGGCGTACAGACAGTCGGATTTTTTTTTTTTGCATTTTTAGGCTATTTTAGTCATGAAACGCAAAAAAACAAAATTTCAGGGTAGCAAATTTTTTTTTCCAAGTCGATACTTTATTATTGGAAATCATATAAAAATAGTAGATGGATTGATCTACTCAGTAGACGATTTTTCTATACTTTTCTTTCTGTGAAGCATTCAGTTCTTTAATTTTTATTGTTTGCAGTTTTTTGTAATTGGACAAAACTAAGTTTTTGTTAAATATCATAAAATATAATTAATTTACCTATTCAATTTAATTAAGACTAAAAGTACGAGTACACTACGAACACTTGACGATAATGAGCTCAAAGTTGACGCCTCAGCATTATTAAAAAAAAAGGACTTAAGAAGTCCAACACTTGACGGATATCCGACAAGAGGCATCAAACCTGCAATGTTGCCGCTAACAATCTCTTCATAAAATCTTAAAGACCATCATCAACGTCACTTTCATCCACAATGAAGGATGTTTAAAGTGATGATTTTTGTCGCCATTCGTTACGCTATAAGTCTATGAAATTGTTGTAAAGTCCACAGGATAAAAGTCACTGGCACAGAAAATAAAGTTTGGAACGTCCTCGTTCAAATTTTCACGAATTACGAGCCAGTAAAAGTCCGTCTAGTGTGCATGGAAACTTCTATATTCGAGAGATGAAATCGTTTTCGCCATTTCTCCTCTTACCTACTCACTAAGTGTTTACATTTACATAAAATTACAGCAAATATGCGTTATTTATAGGAATATACCAACTTGTGTGGTTGCGTCTATTAAAAGGATTTTTAAGCCATCTGGCCTTATCGCGATCAGTTGCGGTTCTGCAAATTCGTCCTCCTCATCGTCGTCGTCGTCCTTATCGTTGTCGACGACGTCATATGTGGAAGGGGATAAAGCGATGATATATTTCGTAAAGGAAGAGTATGCGGCGACTGAGAGAGGACCGGCGGCGGATGGAGTAAAGCAAAGCCAGAATTGTCTCTGTATTTTTAGACGTTACCCTCCAAATCAGGTCAGTGATTTTGCGATACGGTGATGCAGATTAGGAACGTCTCTTTACCTTTATTATCCAGCATCCACACCTACCGTACCGAAATATCGATTGTTTCATGGTAGACCGCAGCACAGCTTTTCGTGCCGCTAAATTTAAACTCATCCTTTTTGAAATCACCTTACGCAGCACACGAACAGGGACGTGTAGGCACAGCAGGTTAGAGATAGGCGTCTACACTGAGCATACATTGCGGCGTTGCGAGGGCGGTAGATGTTTAATAGCGTAGGATAAAACGTGGAGATCCTGATAAGATGTCTACATAAAAGCAAAATTTAGAACTCTGAATTCATAAATTTTCATTTAAAAGGAAATAACGCCGACATGTTTTAGTATGTTCTTAGGTGGTATCGGCGTGAATTGTAAGAATTAAAGCGAATAAAGGTATAATTAAATGTTAAATTGCTTTCACAGTTCGCCTCAGTTATCTGCTTCTTGTGATTCAACAAAGTGAGAAGGCCACAAATTAAGAAGTTTGAATTTGTTGAACGCAATTTGCAAACAATTTTTGGAAGTGTATCGAGAGCCTGGATTAGTAGCTAACTAAGATTTAGTTTTCACTGGGTTGTATCATAAAACAATGCCACAGGTTCTTCTTCAGACCGCGTGAATCATTGTGAAAATTAATGGGGGAAAGAAATACAACTTAATAGGTTTCACCAGCATTTGCGATAGTACTGACAATGTTTTTTATTAATACATATTTTAATATGATTATTTATTGTTACATGGAAATACAAAACGTAACATAGTGAGTTGTTACACATACCTCCAAAATTGCAGACAAAAATCGAAAAAGGAAACGAAGTATCGAGAACATGCAATAACGACCAGAATATTGTGCATGATTCAACAAAGAGAATGTTCGATTATAAAAGAGTGAGCTAAACCGGAAGCTGAACATTCACGTAAAGTAAAGCGACGAAAGCACGAAGCCGCATGTGTGACATAATACACACTAGCATCTCCGGAAGTAAAATGAAAAACGATGAATAACCCTGAGTACTCAGACTGGCAGTACATTTGTGAAAACTGAGACACGCAAAAATATTCTAAAGCAATAATCCAGGCCAAGATGGGAAAAGATTCAAATCTGAGGTTGGCATATGAAAATCACAGGAGAAGGATATTAAGATGGAGACCAGTAAAACCATAATTATCGTATACTGGAAAACGAATATGGACAAGACATTATTGGGCTGGTGGATGTGGTATTTTGCTATCTCAGTATGTAAGAGTCACATCCTGCTGAAATGGCTTTCAGCCCAATAGCAAAACTTCCTCCGTCCCATCAAAACCCTGGCAGGCCAGAAAGCACGCTCGAAGTACATCATTATTATATTAGTGCTGTAGGCTCATATGTAACATTTCTGACAAACACTGATCCATCTTTAAACGCAGGATCTCATAAAGGTTTGTTTATCAACCCATGCATGGCCTCACTACTTGAATATACAAACATGGGATCTTAAAGTGACTACACAAATTAATAGAGATAACGACATTCAGTGGGAACCCATGAGTTTGACCCTTAATAATAATAATAATAACAACGAAACAAATGGATGTAATAACACAGAAGATAGGACACCATTTTCAAGAATTCGATTCCCGGAGAAATTTAAATGGAAGAATTTGTCCAGCAATAGCAACTGATCAAGAAGAATGTCGAAAATTCGATGCTCTTGATAAGCTTGATAAAAAAATTAAGGAGCTCGTTGAATTAATGAGTCGTGGAAGGCGAACCCATGAGAAACGTGGTGAGTGCAATTGTAGTTATGCACAAACTATGGAAAAGATGTCTCCTCGATGTGCGAGCGAAACGTGGAGCTGACGTGGGGAGCGATCACCACTTGATGGTTGCCTGCTTGAGATTGTGTACAGCAGCTATCCGACGACCACAAATTCTTCAAATGAAGCGCAAGCTTAATGTGGATAAACTCAGAGATCCCAACAAAAAACGCGAATGCACCACTATTCTACGCGAAAAGTCATCCACATTGGGCGAAAATGAAATGTGCACACTGGGCGCCAATTGGGAGGCAACCAGAAACACTTTTCTAACTAGTGCTGAAAAATCTGTGGGATATGTGCAAAGCGGTGAGAAACCCTAGATGTCGCAAGACACATGGGACAAGGTTGGCAATCGGAAAAAGCTAAATTGGCAATTATCTCTTAACCCGATGTCAACCAACGAACGCCCGACCTGAGGCAGAACTACCGCGATGTTCATATACAGCTTAAAAAGGCTGTTAGACGCGACAAGAGAAAGGCCATTGAAGATCTGGCAAACAAAGCAGAATCTGCGGCTTACCTTGGGGATATGGGTTCACTATTCAAAATCATGAAACAGTTGACGAACAGGAATTTCACCGCCAACCACCTGGTGAGAGATGTCAACGGAACTCTCCTTAATATGAGTGAACACCAGTTGCGGCCTAATACTTCTCTGATATTTTACACATCTTGTCAGAGGAAGATATTCCAGAAACAGAACAACTACCAAACATCCAACCGCAACAATCCTCTATTAGGGACGATCCACCAGATAAAGAAGAGATAATTTCCGCCATTAGGTCAATGGCGGGAAGAAAAGCTGCAGGTATAGACGGACTACCAACCGAACTCCTCAAAGCGAACCCGGAAATAACAGCCGATATACTCCTCCCACTCTTTACTGAGGTGTGGAATGAAGAAAGATGTCCAACTAAATGGAAGAAAGGCGTCATTGTGAAAATTCCAAAGAAGGGCGACCTTCGCGATTTTGGCAATTGGCGTGGTATATGTCTACTTACTGCCGTACCAAAAATTATAGCTAAGGTAATTCTCAATAGGATTAGTGATGTCGTCGAGAGCACTCTCGAATTTATCAGGCTGGATTCCGTAAAGGGTCGTCTTGTACCGACCACAAAAATACCCTACGGATAATATTAGAGCAGTCAGCCGAAATGGGTTCGCCACTACATCTCACGTTTGTGGACTTCGAGAAGGCTTTCGACAGCGTTAAGCAAGATTACATATGGAATGCTTTGCGTAGGAGAGGTATTCCAGATAAGGTCATAGCTATAATTAAAGAATCGTACGAAGATGCAAGGTGTCGCGTCTTGCATAGAAGAAAGCTGTCCGAGAGCTTCCCTGTGCGAACGGGTGTCAGACAAGGCTACATATTATCACCAGCCCTGCTTCTGGTGGTAATAAATGACATCTTGAAAGCTGTACTGGAAGGTGGGGAAGGTAAAGGTCTTCAATGGAGACTATTTAACATCTTAAGTTACCTTGATTATGCTGATGATGTGTGTTTGCTTGCACATAACCGTTCGGACTTAGAGTCAAATGTTCGCTCGTTGCATTCTAAGTGCAAAGAGGCGGGACTGAAAATAAATGTGCGTAAAACCAAGTACATGCACATGGGTTCGAACGCAAGCACACCGATTGTTCTTAACGGACAGGATGTGGAAGAGGTGCAAATTTTTGCTATCTCGGAAGCATTGTCAGCATGGACGGCGGAGCCGAAAAGGATGTTGAGGCTCGGCTAAATAAAGCTCGTCAGGCCTTCGGTATCCTTTCCCTTTTCTGGAGGTGAAGAGAGGTCTTCCTTTGCAGGAAGCTGCGAGTTTTTGACGCATGCGTCAAAACCGTGTTGTTATATGGTTGTACTACGTGAAAAGTGACCGTTCGACTTATCAAGAAACTACAAACTTTCGTGAATCAATGCCTCCGACGCATTTTAGGAATATTCTGGCCAGAAATGATCTCCAACGACGAACTTTGGAGTAAAACTGGCCAGACTAAAATAGGTATTGAGATTCAAAAGCGGTAGTGGCAGTGGATCGGTCATACTTTGAGGAAACCAGAGCGAAACATCGCCAAACAGGCTCTGGATTGTAATCATTAAGGAAGACGTCGGGTTGGTCGACCATGTAACACATGGAAGCGAGCAGTTGAGCAGGATGCCAGAGGAATAAACAAGTCCTGGCAACAGCTTAAGGCTGATGCTCAGGATCGCGCCTTGTGGAAGAGAGTTGTTTCTGTCCTATGCCCCTATAAGGGGTCTTAACAGGAATTTGATTGATTGCTGATTGACAAACCCACTACAAAGAAAATAGGTCAGGAAGTAATGTCAGAGAATACTGCTAAAGGTAGCCAAAACTCTCCATTACTAGAGTGGACTAATAATGAACCAAAGAAGAAAAAGTAAGGTGGAGAGCACCAGAAAGGAGCCATCCTTCCCAAAAAGCCGAGAAAGACAAACGAACTCGTAGATACACGTAACACGAAACTAGAGGAAGTATCAGCTGAGAAACTCAAGTCGAAGGAACCTAAAGAAAGGATGGACGAAAGTAAAGAACAAAAAGGCGGGATAAATCGCAAAGTATGACAAGCTAAGTCGTACCAGCCAAGTGTCCATTCATTACAATCGCTAGCATTAGTTGTGTGTGGTATTTAATGCCTAAAATTTATAAAAATCTGAATAATGGAGCGAATATCGCTATACGTAGATGCCGAAAACTAAACAAAAAAGATTCAAGAACGTAAATAAGTAGAACCAGAAAATGCGCAATATATTTCAGAAGAATCACAAAAAATCAATTTTTCTGGGTAGATGACTCTTACGCTTGTTAAGGAGAAACCGCGATCTCAAAGTTCAGGTAGACTTTGCTTTCAACTTCCTTTAGGCACCACTGCTTCTCAGCGCCCTTGAACCATGGCACCCTTCGCAAAGGGAGTTCTGTTTACGCCACGGTATGTAACAGTACAGAATTGACGCATACGTCAAATACTTGCAGCTTAGTGCGAAGAGAAATCTTTCTTAACATCAAGAAAGGGGAAAGGATATCGAAGGCACGACGAGCTCCATGTAAACGGCTCCGCCGTCCATGCTGACAATGCTTCCGAGGTAAGAAAACTTTGGCACTTCTCCCATATCTTGTCCGTTAAGAAAAATCGGTGTTTTTGTCTTTGAACCCGTATGCATGTACTTGTAGATTCGTTTTCTGTCCTTTCTTTATGCATTTAGAATGCAACGAGCGAATATTTAACTCTAAGTCAGAACGGTTAAGTGCACAAACAGCATAATGAACTTGAGTAAAGTTATTGAACAATCCAAACTAAACACTTTTATCTTCCCAACTAGTGCAGCTTTCAAGATGTCAGAAACACGGATAGCCTTGTCTGACACCCGTTGGAGCAGGGCTCTTGAACAACTCTCCTCTATGTAGACACTTTGCATCTTCGTAGAATTCTTTAATCATAGCTATGATCTTATCTGGGATACCTCCCCTACGCAAGGCATTTCATATATAATCTTACTTGACGCTGCTGAAAGCCTTTTCGAAGTCTACAAACTTGAGATGTAGTGGCGAACACATTTCGGCGAACTGCTCCAATATTATCCGTAGGGTATTTGTATTGTCTGTTCAAGTCAACCCTCTACGAAGTCCAGGCGCATAAACTTCGAGAGTGCTCTCGACAACATCACTTATCCTAGTTCTGATTTCCGATACGGCATTAAGGATACGTATACCAAGCCAATTGCCATAATCCCAAAAGTCTCATACATCAATTTCAGAAAGTTTTTTTTTTTATTTTAAGTTTAGGTAATAAAACATTATTCGTAATTAAAGTTCTGTTCATAAGATGCCAATTAACAACTGCTTCGAGCATTTTTCTCCCTTCGAAAACTCGATTACTAAAGCTGCGGTTAGCGTTAGAGGAATGTAATCATGTCTGAAAACTCAGAATATGCAGTGCAGTGGAAAAATCTACTTTGTAAGTTTCCCGTAAAGTCTGGTAAATTGATGGCAAGGACGACTCAAAGTAGTTCTTAAGGTAGATTTTTCTGAGGATTTTCTTGCCTTGATTCTGCCTATCTCCTTCAATATTCCGTTTCTAAGTTGATGGTCTATCTCTCTCGAGAATTCACATTTATAAGCAGAGGAAACTAGCTGCAGGCCAAATGGGTGGTTGGTACTTTTCAAATCAATTTAAGAAAAAATTTACGTTTCCATAGAGATAACATTATAAAATGAGTGAAAAATGAATAAGAAAGGAAATAAAATGGGTGTATAATATTCATTTATTAATTCGATTTGAAATAAATTGTGTTTTGGAAAACTATCTTACCATTTACTGTCTAAATTAGATCCATGCTTCGAAAAAAATTTGTTTTCATATAGATCGCATTATTTTCTATTTTTTGAAAATAAACCCCGATGTCATATACAGCTCGACCTAAATAATTCACTCAATTGTCGAAATTGAAACAAATTCTACAAATAGGGACGATCGCACGAAGATGCGAATGAAGCAGTTGCACCGGGTGGTATGATTAATGGACCTACATTATCAAAAGGCCAAAATGTTAAAACCAGTGTAACAAAATGGAGAACGCCATTGAACAGATAATGGGCTTGCTCCATGATTGGAGGAAAAGACCATCCTTGAATAGCCGTGGCGAAAGGGGCGTACAAAACTTAAGCCCCACCTTGGGCGCCACTGTAGTGAAATGAATGACCCCCTTTCCTTAAAAGATAATGAGCATTCTGCGGACCTCACAGTGTGGTGAGAGTGAGGAAGTTGTGTTTTGTTCGCGGTTCCGCCATCACTTAATATCAGAAGGCCTTGCTTCATAGGAAGACGTTTCTGCAATGACTATTTGGCCAAGGCACGCCTAAGAATGTACCGGTAGATAACAGGCTGAGAGCGGAGCGAGGAGGATTTAGTCGCAGGGAAAGACACCATCCTTGAGCAGCTGTGATGAAAGGGAGAATAAAACTTAACAGGCCTACAATTGCGCTTAAGGCCCAATTATGCGATACTCTAGATGAAATTGAAATATTTGTGATCTCAAGAAATTTTGTATGAGGAGTGGTAGAAGGGGTGACAGTATTAAACTAATTTTTCTCACATCATGCTACAATAGCTATAGAAATGCTTTATACGAAATGTAAGCTCTAAGAATAGAACATGTACTGAGAAAATTAGTTTATTTGATTTATTGAAATTGTGCAATTTGTATGTAAGGTGGTAAAAGGAGTGGGTGGTGGTATTGGCAATTTTTGAGAAATAACAATAACTATCACACAACTAATATGTTTTAAATTTCGGATCAGTAACTTATACTTAAAATCGAATTTTCGTAAAGTTGATAAATTGTGTCATATTCTTTAGAACGGGGTAGAAGGAGTGCAGCTAATCATTTAATTTTTTTCGGTCATACTAACATTTCTAAATAAATATTTAGCGCACGATTTCAGCTCGATAAATTTCATATGTACTGAGTAAATTGGTTTATTGTATTTCAAGAAAATATGCAAGGGAACTCGAATAAATTTTATACGGTAGGTTGAAATCATCATAAAAATAGTGTATTCTAATTTTCAGATCAATAACTTTCATCATCATCATCAATGGGACGACAGCTCGAATCAGGCCCTGGCCTTTTGAAGTCGTCGCCTCCAATCGTCTAGATCCAAAGACCGCATCCTCCAGATGCTAAATATACTCTAGATGAAATCTGAGAGTATATTGTGTTTACCTTACCGTTTGTAACGCTAAAAAATAAAGCTCGCACAGAGTCGGCAAGGATACGGAAATATTTTTTGTCGCTCAAAAACCTAAATTTCGAGTGACCGTCTGTCCGGCCGTCTTTCTAAAACATAACTTTCGAATGCTCTAACCTACCGCGCTAAAATTTGTCATAAGTCATTTTTAGTAAAAAGTATTTTTAAAGTCGTGAACAGGCCACATCTCCCACTCCTTATACCCCCTCCCATACAAATTTCATGAAATTTCGAAATGTTGATTTTTCTCCGAAACCATTTCAGCTTTTGACTTCAAAATTAGGTCATAGTATAATGACGTAAATATCACTGATGTCAAAAATATTGATCTAATCTCTTTACTCCTTCTAGCTCATCCCATAAAACTGCACAATTTTCAAAAAAGCATTTATTCGGTTTGCATTGCAACTAGCAACTAGCTAGGGTGTAGTCTATAGTGGGTAGTGTGTTTGGTTTGCATTGCGAAGATCGTGAGTTCAAATCCCGGTCGGCGCATAATTCCAGCACACTACCTGCTTGCAGATACCTTGGTTACCTCAATCTACGAAAATGAAAAATTTATAGATGGTTGTGCGAACAACTCTTCCGTAATAAATAATGAAAATGTTATGGAACCTGAAGGTCAGGAGGCCAAGGCCCGATTGGAGCTGTAGTGCCATTGAAGAGGATTGCAACTAACAAAAGTAAAAGAACAATTTTTCGCCATAATTATATTTATTATATTATAATTGCAACCAATTTTGTAAAAACTATCAACTTAACCTCACTCTTTATATCCCCTCCCATACAAATTACACGAAATTTCGGAACTTTAACCAAATTACTTTACTCCTAAACCGTCAAAGCTATCAACTTTAAATTTTGAGAAAAGTATACTATTACAAATATCATTGATGACGAATAGTTTGTCCTTGATTCGAATACTCCTTCTTCTCCCTGCCATACAAATTTACAATTCTGGATAAATGCATTTAGTCGATTTACATTGAATCTAGAAAAAGCACAAGCTTAAAATTTTGCCAATTTTCCCCCACAAAAAAAAAAAAATAAAATTATATATAACCATCGCATCACTCCTTCTACCACCTCCCATACGAATGTTGGTATTGAAAATTCAAGAAAAGAATTTCTCCTTCAAACATATGAGTAACAGAGCAATTTGATTAGGACGTTTATAAGTAGATTCACAATCATCCAAAAACTGCAAATTTTTCTGCCACCTCTCATACAAATGCCATAAATTCAGATAAAAATTGTTCGATTTTCTCGAAAATTATGAAAACTACAAACTTTAAATTCGGCATGAAACATTTTGTATACCACGTTCGGTGTTATATTAAAAAATTACAAACCTCCCTCCTTTGCTTTTACCACTTCCCATACAAAAGCCACAATTCACTATTCGAAAGAATTGAGATGAAATATTTTCCGGTACAATAAACTCTTTCCTATTTCAGCTAGAGTATCATATGATTATGGTTTACACCCAATCATAATTCTATTTCATTTTTTAAGATGGCTTTGCTATTTTCATCCACCGAGTCTTCCGATCACTTACGTTGTTTGCCTACTGGCTGGTTACCACTCGCGTTGCCTTTAAAATCACCTTTAGGGATTCTTCTGTCTTCCATTCGCTCTACATGGCAAGTCCTCTGCAGTTTACGTAGCTTGATGAACGTTAAAGCTTCTGGCTCGTCAACTCATGGTTGTATCTTATTCGCTATTCCGTTCTTTCCTTCACAGGTCCCGAAATTCTTCGGAGGACGTTTTTTTCGAATGCGTTAACTGCCTATCCGAAAATTTGCGTTTATGTTCACGTCTTGTAATACAATAGCTTTCATACTTTTCGAGAAAACTAGTTTATTGGAAAATTCTAAATTTCAGTCATTTTCTATGGAAGGGAGTAGAAGGAATGGAGCGTTTTGGCCCAATCACGAACTTGGCATTACTATTTTGTCAAAAACGACGTGTTACAAGCTTTGAACTTTCTACCTTAACGCGTTCTCCAGCTAGAGAGGACACGGACGGACATCCGGTTTTGAGATTTGTCAGTGATAATATGAACTTCTGTATTATTAATTTTTTTTTTGCGAATTTAATTTCTGAGCGTTACAAGCTTTGTGGCAAATTTATAATACTTTCCAATTTCATCTAGAGTTTAAACGGTAGGGGTTGCCGACCGGTACATTCTTACACCTGCTTTGGATAAATCATTGCAAGAAAATTCTATGAAGCAGGGCCACCTGGTAATAAGTGACGGCTGGACCGGTAACAAGACTTATCCCTCGCATCCTCACCATACAGTGAGGTATCTACCGTCTTCCTTTTTGGTGTCCGTTTCACTACAGCTCCTTAAGAATGGTGTCATCACCGGCGAGTAAATCCACCTCCCCACTACTTCTGCCCGGACTTTCCGTATCACTTCGTAGCAGATGTTCGCCTCAGACCATCGAGAAGAAAAAGAAAGACGGTAGGGGTTTCTTAGAGGTACGCTCTCAAGCCTGCTTTGGGCAAATCATTGCCGGAACATACTATGAAGCAGGGCCTCCTGGTAATAAATAATGGCTGGACCGATAACAGAACTTAGCCCTCACACCCTCACCAGGCTGTGAGGTCCCATCAGTCTTCCTTTCTTTCGTCCCCATCATCATGGCTCTTCAAAGATGGTGTCTTCCTCGGCGAGTAAATCCTCCTCACCACGTCCACACCACGTCCTCAGCACGCACTCAGCCCGGATTTACGTACAATGTAGGAACAGATTTTGGCGTCAACCATGCGCTCATAATTTCATAACAATTTTGTGACTTTATCGCAATTGAAGAAAACAGAATTTGTCAATTTGTGCCATATCATGTGTTCAAAATTAGTCATGACTTTCAAATGCGGCAATTTTTCATTCAACAGTGGTTCAAAATTTATCGTTCAGAAATTTGTCGCAAAATTTTATTATTAGGATATTCAGTGTTTGATTTCTTATTGTCACAGAAATTTATAGTTAGCATGCTTCACTATCTTTTTTTTTCGCTAATTCTAACTCTACAAAAAATTTTTCGAAAAAATTGCGACAAAAAATACCGAAAATTTAATCTCAGACAATTTTGTTAGACAATTCTTACGGAAAATAAAATTGTTTGTCGTATTGCTGGCGAAATGCTGTAACGTTTGTAGGCGACATTCAAAACAAAAACTATGACGAGATCTGCGCCGGATAACGCAAAATTCTTACCAAAATTAGAGACTGAGGTTTTTTACAATTTGACAGAATTTTAATTTGATATCTGTACTCAATTTTGAGATATATCGGTCTGAAATTTTGGAAAGTGCACATTTTTGAAATGCTCCCCATTATCCCCCACTACTATTATGTCCAAATGTTATATATTTTCCATAATTCACTAGTATAGCTTAATATATGTTTCAAGTTTCAATTACAGAGCTTAAGAAATATCCGAGATATTGACTTTTAAGTGTTTCTTTGCGCCCCCCTCCCTGACCCCCCCCCCCCCCCCCTCTACAATAATTAGCTTTGCTCTAAGCTGATTCTAGTGGATCTGTATGCCACCTTAATAAGTAATTTCGAAGATTTAATCATTTAAAAGAAAAAAATTCGGCCGACAATTTGTTTTTGGCCCCCCAATGGATAAAAAATTAAATTATTTTTAAAGTTTGTGTCACAAACCCCTCTATGCATATGTTAATTTTCATTTTCCTGGCTGGAACTATGATTGTGATATTCGAATTCTTAGTTTTCGGTTTTAGCACTACCCCCCCGTTTCCACCTTAAGCCTTACACCCTCAAAATGGATGTCCTCCTGAGATCCGCAACCATCTACAATCCACCAAAAATGAAGTTTCTATCTTGAAGAGCTTGTGAGTTAATGTGCGCTGAGCGTACACGTACGGCGTACAGACGGACGGATTTTTTTTTGCATTTCTAGGCAATTTTAGTCATGAAAAGCGAAAAACAAAATTTGAGGGTATCAAATTTTTTTTCCACTCGATCACAATACTTGTAATTAAAATAATGCAAGGCAAAATGGACCAAAGGAAAGTTATTTGGAAGTGCGCGCTATCAATAGAATGATCCGGGCGTCAAATTTTCTTAAACCGGCACTGCCTACATGAATGAAATGAATCGAAACTGCAAAAAAGTGGAACATTTATTTTTATACCTTTCCCAAAACCTTCCTCCCGCATTTATGAAAATCCCATATCCGAAATATATGAAACGCTAAACGTATAAATCCATAAAATTCCGCTTATACTGTCAAAGAATGATAAATTTCTGTGCACATTGATTTCTACGTGTGAGTAACCCTTACGCGGGCTGACATATTTGAAATTCACTCGCTTTGTAACTCATGGTAAGGCTGTCAAAAATATGTAAAATATGATGAAGTATTTTTCGATATTTCTCGCGGCACTTTAGTATTCAGCAAGTAACACATCCCGAATTTTTCAAGCATAGGCATTTGAAACGGAATTCTTCCTGCCCGTCTATTGCAAAAACCCTCTGTTTCAGTTGGTATACACATAAATACTTTCTCGCATATATAATATATGTATGTTTGAAGAAATAAGAAATTACCTTTCATAAAACCCCGAGAAAATAAAGTATCACTAGCAAAGAGCCTGAAGAGAATCACCAGCTCATGTATCGGCTCGAACAGGCCATAAACCATGATCCCAAAGAATACTCCATCAGTTTGATCCTAACGCCAGGAAGCATTATGTAAGGCATTGAATACCCCAAAGAGTTTGTCATATCTCTCCGGTGTAGGCAATTTATCCAGGAAACTGCCGAATTACAATACCCACTCGGAATATTGATGCGCCAACATTTGTCAGTTTGCCATATTATACATATTTTTATGCTTTGCCTATGTCGACATTATTTAAAATGTATCTATCCCTGAGCCAATTTTCTTGTCATGGAAATGAATTTTCGAGTTAAATTGGAAAAATTATTCCAAGATCTTTTCGTACATTTATTCTTGTCGTCTTTTCGGCTACCATGGTGCGAGCTTCCAAGAATACGAAGTGAGTTTTTAGTTCTTCTATGGCAGAATATCAGGAGAGAATTTTAAATAATCCATGTCCTGGAGCCCGAAATAGGAGTTCTTCAAAAAAAATAATTCAATAAACTTCAAGAAGTGAGATTGGTTTGAAAAATTATAACAATTGACTGCTTTTTAAATCAACTACAGAAAATATTAACCATTAGAGGTTTAGCTAGTTCACTTTCACATCGTTTGGCTATTTATTTCACAACTGAAAAATTAGTCAAATTGAATAAATTCTCCGAAGAATGAGAAGCAATCCTATGTTACTGCGGCTGCATCAAACACTTATAGAATAAGATACCAAGTTTGATTTGGTTTGGTGAATGTTTTCACTGTACACTTCGAATTCAAAGGAAAGGTTTTCGGATTTCACAGTGGTATGCTTTATTAAAGGGTTTTTTAAAGGTCTCAGCAGAGACCGAAACTTCACATTTAATGAAGCATAACAGTGTGAAATCCGAAAATCTTTCCTTTCCATTGTTAATGATTTATTACGTACTTTGGTTACTATCCTCGTCCAGCTTCAGAACACAACTCTATTTAACCACGTGACGTAATATTCTCCAAAACTCCTTTCTTTCTTTGCATAATAAGAAGCATTAAATTTTGTAATGGCCTGATATCTGATAAAACTTTATTATTAAATTATTTTAAGAGTGTCTCAAAGTAACGAAAAACTTTTGCCAATATTAAATGTGAATTCAGAATAACCAATAAAAAAAATATCAAAAAATAATATTCGAAATAATTTATTCTCTATAGTGCCAACTCACGGGAAATAATATCCCAAAATATTTATGAACGAAAATAATGAAATATTTATCAAAAAATAACCCTCAGAGGGAAAAACGGCAAAATCAATAACATTGTATACTTCTCATGTGATATCCTCAAAAAGCATCACTTCGGGCCGTTTATCTTTACCATTTAAATTCAGTATGTCATTAAAAAGGAATGAAGTTCAGCACTTTAGTATGAATTTATTCAATGAACATTCTGTGAGATACTATATTGTTACACCCGCGAACAAAAGCTTTAGTTCATTTTTAATGATTATATCCGCTAAGGAATTGTTACAATTTTTCTTCCAAGACATCTTCTTTCTTTCTTTGCGGTAGCCAAAATAAATCGAGAAGGATGAAATAATGAGACGACCAAAGAAGTGTTATGATCACCCTCAAGCCATATACGAGTTAATTAAGCGCTAACACAAGCCAAAAAGATTTTTTTTAGCTTAATGGACGTTGTTTCGAGATATTTCTTAGCTATAATAATATTTTCCTTGTCGGTTTCGAATTCAATGTAAATAATTATTGATTTTCATTGTTTGGATAAGGAGGTTTAACATAAATAATTCAAGATAGATGGTTGTAATTTGATATTGGCTAATTTCAGATTGTTTATGGTTAAGCAAGTAGACCAATCATACAAATATTTAGGCCTTTCTGCTTGTCCTTCCGTTCTTAATTATAATCAAACTGCCTATAACAGTAACGCTTCGCATAGTCTTTCATCTTTTATATGTTGAAAATTGATTCCATTACTTCTTCTCAGCTAATTGAAGAGTTGTTATGAAAAATATTTTGAAGCGTTAAAGGGATTTTATTCTCTTATGCCATAAAGAAAATCTTTAAAATGGAGTTTGTTACGTTATTATTTTTTTTAGAGGGGCACACAATTTTTGTTTGTTTCATCGCACAAAGTTTTGGTGCAGCATAAACCAGAATGAACCCCATAAAATAAAAAAAAACCGCATAGTGTGGATCAAGAAATTGATACCGCTTAGAAAAGAAACCAAGAAATTTTCCCGATTTATATATAACATGTGGCGCACGCTCGCAAAAAAGGACCTTATTTGCTGTACACGCCAAAATATGAGCTTACGTGTTTTCCCAAACGCTACCTATTGATCAACTACAGAGTTGAAAATTCAGTTTTCCTCTAGCCTAAATTTTAACCTCGATTATCTCAAAACTACCTATTTTGTAATTCAAAATTCAAAACGCCATAACTTCAATTTTTGAGACTTTTACGCTATTCTTGCGGCATTGCCTGCAAAATTTTGTCCTTTATCCAATAATATTATATAAACTGCCAACAAGTCGAGTTGACAAGTTGCGGATGAGTGGAAAGTCAATATGCAAGTTAGAGCTTAGGCAGTGCTGTTGTCAATTTAACAATATTTTATTCGTTTCTGCAAGTTTGGCTTTTTATGAGAGGAGGAGGAGGGGTAATAATTAGGGTGGGTAGATGTTAATAGCTTTTTCAGTGATTGCTTGAGTCACGTCCAATATTATCTGTATAGAATTTGTTTCATAGACGAAGCTGCATAGAATTTTCCTAAAATTCGGTGTATTTTACATTCACGAAACCGAACATTTGTATGGGAGGTGGTAGAGCGGGTAAGGTAATCATAAAATTTGTGATGCAGTTTTATTTAGTTTTTTTTTGTAAGGTGCTTGTACAAAATTCCAACTTCGTAGCTTTTAATTTGTTGGTTATTAGTTGATTTAATGAATTGGTCAAAATCATAGATTTGTATGGTAGGGAGTAGAAGGGCAAGAGTGATTTCAAAATTTTTGACGAAAATTTTGTTTCAAATATTTTTAAAAGTTCTTAAGCAAAATTTTAAATTGATAGCTTTAAATAGTAGGTGATAATTGATTTCTTAATAATCATAAAACTTCTACCCCCTCCCATACAAAATTATTTTTTCGACCATTTTCAAGAAATCAATTATCACCTACTATAAGTTATCAATTTGAAATTTTGCACAAAAACTTTCAAAAATAGTTGAAATAAAATTGCGTCAAAAGTTTTCAAATCGCGCATGCCCTTCTACCACCTCCCATACAAAAGTGTAATTTCGACCAATTTCATTAAATCAGCTAAAAACCAACAAATTAAAAGCTACGAAATTTTGTACGAGCATCTTACAACAGAAAAGAAAGAAAATTGCGTCACAAGTTTTACGATTCCCCTACCTCCTCTACCTCCTCCCATACAAAATTATTTTTTCGAGCATTTTTAAGAAATCAGTTATCAGCTAACTCTTAAAAGCTATCAATTTGAAATTTTGCACAAAAACTTTTAAAAATAGTTGAAATAAAATTGCTTCAAAACCTCCCATACAAAAGTGTGATTTCGACCAATTTCATTAAATCAACTAATAACAAACAACTTAAAAGCTACCAAATTGAAATTTCGTACGAGCACCTTAAGAGAAATGAAATAAAATTGCTTCACAAATTTTACGATTCCCTTACCCGCTCTACCCCCACCCATACAAATGTTCGGTTTCATGAATGTAGAATACACCGAATGTTATGAAAATTCTATACAATTTCGCTTTTGAAACACATTCTATACAGAGAATATTGGTCATGATTCAAGCAAACAATTAAGAAGCTATTAACATCCACCCACCCTTACTATCACCCCTCCGCTCCCCTCATAAAAACCCAAAATTGCATAATTAATAACAGCCCTGCCCAAGAATTCTCTTTCACTTAGTCTCCCAAACCACTCTAATCTGCATATTGACTTTCCATGCATCCGCAACTTCTTCCAAAAATAATAAAGTTTCTCCCGACTTATTGGCAGTTTATTTTTCAATGCACATGAAACACCTTGTGCACGTTGGACCGGGGGTCAGCTTATAGCAATTATGAAACAAGTTATGATTATTTTTTTAAATTTACATTAAATATATGTATCCACATGCAAAACTTAAACTTTGTATCTTTCACCAGAGCCCTAGAAAAATCAGTCAAATTTTTCGACACTTTTGCTTATCACCTCCCTCTCCTTACCTACCAAATTAAAATTTTTACCAAAATTGAAGACTATGTAGTCCCACAATTTGACAAATTTTCGATTTGATATCTGTACCTTTTTTTGAGATATAGGGATTTGTAATTTTGAAAAGTGGGCCATTTTTGAAATGCGCCCCAATTCCCTCACTATTTTTACTTCAACATGTTGTTTTCGTATTTTCCTAGTATAGTTTAATATATGTTTTAAGTTTCAATTAGATAGCTTAAGAGAAAGTTGAGATATTCATTTTTAAGTGTTTTTCTTTGCACCCTCCCTGACCCTCCTTACAATAATGAACCACTTTCTAGGCTGATTCCGGTGGATCTATATACCACCTTAATGGTCCCAAAATATGGTTTTTTTTACAATAAGTAATTTCGAAGATATAATCATTTGAAAAAACAATTCGGCCGACAATTTGTTTTTAGCCCCCTTTTTCGGACGCCAATGGATAAAAAAATTAAATTATTTTTTAAGTTTGTCCTTCAACCCTCTCTAAATCTCTACTGATTTTCAACTTCCTATCTGCATTCATGGTGGAGATATTAACAAGTGCAGTTTTTGACTATTTCCCTCCCCCCGCCTCCCCCTTCCATCTAACACGCCCAAAATTTTGAAATTAGAGTTCACTTACCCAATCAATAATCCAACCAAAAACGAACATTCTAACTTTAACGGTCTCGGAGATATGAGTCCATATATACGGCGGGACGGATTTTTTTTTTTTGCATTTTTAGGCTAATTTAGTCATGAAACGCGAAAAAAGAAAATTTCGGGGTAGCAAATTTTTATTTCTGTGTCGCTCACAATACTTTATTATTAGAATAATAAAGTAAAATGAAATAATGTGTATCAAGAAAATAGTGCCGCTTAGAAAAAAAAAACAAAATTTTTTTTATATATAACATGTAGCGCACGCTCACAAAAGATGACCTTATTTTGACAAGGTAAAATTTCTTGTACACGCCAAAATATGAATTTAGGTGTTTTTCCTCCAAACGCTACCTATTGATCATTTACAAAGTTGTTATCTCAATGCTACCTATTTTGTACTTCAAAATTCAAAACGTCATAGCTTCATCAATTTTTGAGATTTTTACGCATTCTTGCGGCATGGTCTGCGAATTGTTATCCTTTATCCAATAATATTAAAAACTCAAACGATTTTTGGCAAGATAAGAACCCTTTTGCCAGGTTGCGTCATATATGTAGTTGAAATACCGAAATGCCTATTAGCTCCCCGAAAAATGAATCAATTTTTCTTCAAAAATTTTAATCAATGATGATTAAAAAGTGTTCGACCGATTGCCAAAAGCTGAGATACTTACGCAGATTTAAGTGAAAATCGGATTACACTTCTGGCACTCCAATTCTACAGGACCACGTCCAAACTAGTCAAACTAGGAGGACAGTCGATGCAACACCAATGGTGCTAATGACTAGGTTCAAATAAATTCTTTTGGATTCTTTCTTGGCGGCAGCTCGACAGCTGCAGAATGGCCAACTTCTTTTGGGAAGAACCAAATAAAAATATTACACCTCAGCTGTTGCAACGTAGTTGCTATAACGTCCGAACTACTGTTGGCCCGACCACAGGTCATTGCTTGCTAATGCTGCACGCATTCAGGCTGCAGACCGCGAGCGACAGCCTTTGCAGAGACTACGAGGAAGACGATGAATCTATCGAACATTATCTCTGTCATTATCCGTAAATCTTCAACATTCGTCGCCTTTATTTAGGCTTTAGATTCTTCTCAGAACTAGATGACCTTAAAAGCTCTAACATTCGAGCCTACTTCGGTTCGCAAATCGCGCCAAGTGGCTATCACTGGAGGATTGAAAGCCATCTTGTAATGAATAGGAGGATTACAATGGGCCCAACTAGATAGCTCCAGTGCATTGAGGTTCTATGAAACCACCCTTCTACAACCTACACCTAAGCCTAAGAATAATGTAAAGAACATTGAGATGGATCGAACATACAGTCACTCACAGCTTAAATGATGCACTTACAAAAATACTTAATTTTGATAGGATGCTAGCTCATACAATGAAATACTGAAAATGCCAAAAAACCGTTTTTTACATTTGATAATTTTATTTCAAATCCAGAAAAAACAAAAAATATTTCTTCATATATGCAATAACAAAAATTAAAAAATTGAAATTTGGAAAAAAAAAATAGATCACAGCTTTATTTGATGGAAAAAATGTAAAATATTTAATGAATTAACTGTTTTCTTTGATTTCTAATATTTTGTAGGACCGCCTGTATGATCTAATATGCCTGAAGACGTTTTGACATAGATTCCACTAATTTCCTCGTATAGCTTGGGGATATTTTATTCCACTCTTCCAACAGCGCGTTTTTATACTCAAGATGAAATTTGAGAGTATTATAAATTTGCTCTAAGGTTTGTAACGCTAAGAAATAGGGCTCGGAGAAAAAAATGAATGATACAGAAGTTAATATTATCAATCAAAAATCTCAAAACCAGATAACCGTCCCTCCGTTCGCTCTCTAGCTTGAGAACGCGTTGAGCTAGAAAGCTCAAATTTGAAATTTGAAATATATTACTTTTATGATAATATCAATCTACCGTATAATTAAATTATGCGTGTCCTCTCCCCCTTCTACCACCTCTCATACAAACTGTAATTGTCATGAACTACTCTAAGCCAATTTACTCAGTGCGTTTAAAATTTAGCGGACTGAAATTGTGCACTAAATATTAAAAGAAATTTGTTAGTAAGGTAAAAAAATCATACGATTAGCTTCACCCCTTCTGCCCCCTCCCATACAAAATGACACAATTTCGCAATTCGACATTAAATGGATTTACTCGAATAATGTAAAAGCTATTAGTCTGAATTTCGGGATATATTACTTCCGTAATGATGATCTACAGTAGAAAAATTATTTGCGTCCTCCTTCTCTCTCCACCCCCTCCCATACAAACTACACTTTTTCATGAAATGCTCTAAGACGATTTTCTCAGATCATTTAACATTTATCGAGCTCACATTTTATAATAAATGCTTAATTAGTATTATCACTAAGATCAGAAAAAAATAATTGATTAGCTTCACTGCTTCTACCCCCTCCCATACAATATGGCACAGTTTCACAACTTCACAAAAATTCGATT
This sequence comes from Chorisops tibialis, assembly GCA_963669355.1. Taxonomy (NCBI): domain Eukaryota; kingdom Metazoa; phylum Arthropoda; class Insecta; order Diptera; family Stratiomyidae; genus Chorisops; species Chorisops tibialis. The sequence continues at coordinate 22,893,850 of OY770264.1, forward strand.
TTCTTGAAAAGTATGAATGTTACTAGTCTAAAATTTAAGAGATGTGATTTTTATGATATTCTTAGTTAATTCTGAAAAAAATCACCAAAATCTCCCCACTCTTTCTACCCCCTCCCATACAAACTGTACATTTTCAATAAATCTAACTCACTAATTTTCTCAATTCCCATACAATTTTTGGAGTAAGCATTTTGTATAAAACATTTTTATAGCTACTTTAGCAGATGGAGAAAAAATTAGTTCAATGCTATCACTCCTTCCAACACTCCCCATACAAAATTTGTTGCGATCAAAAAAAATCTATTTCATCTAGAGTATCGTAAGATTGCGCTTTCCGCGCAAGTGTAGCCCTTTTATGTTTTAAACTGTTTTTATTAGTAATGGGATGCTTTTTAATTTCTAGTCTTAGTTTTGCTCATATATGCTCAATTACATTTATATCGGGTGATTGTCGTGCCGTTTGAATGATATGCGTGCAGTTGTATAGCATCCATTCCCTAACAAGATAGGATGAATACTTTGGGTCATTATCATGGGAGAAGCTAAAATTGTCCTTTATTCCCATATTTTCGGCAGTGCTTTTCAAATTCTGCTTAAGGATGTCCAAGTCCATGTGTTTGTTCATATTGCCTTCTATAAAGTGGAGTTTTCCGACGCCCGCAGAGGACTTGCAACCCCAAATCATAACATGACCTCCACCGTGCTTAACAGTATGCCGCGAATTCTCAAGTTTTAGCTCCTAGTTTGGCTTTCTCCAAACAGAAACCTTTCCGTCTGATGCAAAAATATTGAATTTACTCTCATCTGCAAAAATTACCATTTTCCAAAAGTCCTAGGAGCTGTTTCGGTATGTACGGTCAAACTTCATTTGAAGACGCACGTTCTTAGAACAAATCAGGGGCTTGTTTCTCGCTACTCGTCCAAGTAAATTTTCTTTACGCAATATTCGTCGCACTGTTTCAGGATGAGACTTCATTTCCAACCATTTCTCCAGCTTTGGAGCACTGAGCAACAGTTCTTTCCGGGATTTCTTGGTAATTCATCTTTCATCGTGGTCTGTGAAAATTTTGTTAGGGGCTTTCCTCCCTTTATTTTCAATCTGATTTTCGCCTGAATATCTTTCAATAATAGTAAGAAATCATAGTCTGTGAACAAGGGGTTGAGACTAGCCGTTATATTCTCGGAAATTTTCTGCCTGCATCATTTAAGCTGTGACGCTATTTTAAAGAGTATTCACGGAATTGGAATTGTTTATGTTTCATCTAAATTCAGCTGCAAAATTGTTTTGATATCAGTGAAATTAAGAGGAACTCATACAACAGTGTGACTATTTGAAGACGTTAATCGGAACTTTATTTCTATACTTTTTTTATAAGAAACTTACAAAAATTTTTGACTGCATCACTTAAGCTGTGAGTGACTCTACAATATTAACATCCGGAACTGAAAAATAATCATCGAATATTCATCGAAATCGGTGGACCACACAAAATCTTAGAAATGAACAAACACTTATATGATAGTTTTAGCACTTTGGCGCCGACCATATATACGCGACTTTCGTGCAGCTCTGGTTCTAAAACTGCTGCCATCGTGTTAAATTCATTTCCTCTTCCTTTCTGAAGTCACAGTAGTTAACATATTTTTTCTCTCACTGCACTTTTACAGTAGCAATAGAAGAATATCCCAAATCAAGCAACCTAGACCCACTCAGCTGTAAATTAGCGCAAACAATTTGCTTAAATTAAGACAAAAATGCAAAAAAATTAAACTTTTATTCCGATATGATAGAAGCGGTCAACCTCCCGAAAAAATTTAGTAAAACCCACTTTTTTTTCTTTTAATACATAATTTCTGTATTATACAAACCCCATTATCTTATGTATATCTGCGGGTAATTTAGGAGACACCGAAAAGGCAACATCTAAATGGTTTTTGCCACGCAATAGTCATAAAATATATATACGAACGATTAGATTCATAAAGGACTAAATCTCATGTCAGGGAATGAGGTACATGTTAGATTGGACTGACAAGATACTTTCAGAAAATTTCTATGAACCCTTCAACAGGTGGTGCCCATTAATTGCGAAGCCAAAATATATATGAAGAATCGATGGCATAGTCGCAGCGTGCTCGCTTCACAGCTGTGTGATAATGAGTTCGATTTACACTCCAGGGAGTTGGGTTTATTTAAGTACGAGTTTGCTACTGGCAATAAAAAACTATTCCAAATAAAATGGAAAAATTATGTATAAACAAAAGTGAAACAGCTTTCTATCCTTCAGTTCCACATAGTATCCTTAAATATCTGTCAGTGGTAGTCAGTTCAACTGAAAAATAATAATAAAGCTTCGCCACTCTTTATTATCATTCTCATTTCATTTCCCCTACCTTTTCATGTTGATTAAATCTTTGCCTCCATTACTGTGTTTGTGCATTGCACATAAAGACAGAATTGCCAACAGTATAAGACAAAATCAAACAAGATAATGAAAAATTAAATAAATAGTATAAAAGTTATACAGATATTTCTGCCTAAGATTTAAATTAGGTAGATAGGAATGCGACTAACATAGAAAATTTTGGTCGTTCCCAGTTCGATTAAAATTCAAATTACATCAAACTACTCCTTTCTAAAATTTGACAATGATGGCATACATATCTAATAGGCTCCACACACGTATGCAAACAAACCAGCATTATAGATACTGGACAGTCGGGTTGCGAGATTTGATGTATGCTTAATAACTAACGTGGAGGTTATCAATTCAAATAAATGACACACGTACATGCATATCGAAACAGAGGGAAAATATTGGAATTAATCGATGTTGTGCAGGCTTAGTTTCGGTTAGGTTGTTGAAAATAATGGTCATCATGCTGGCTGGCGATTGTGTATAAGCCCCTTACCTGTACCTTTTTTGATTCGACTGGCTTAGGTGGTAATTTGCATTTTATGCGTGTTTCAGAATTGACCTTTGGGGATTTTAAATAAATGGAATGGAAGTTTCGTGTGCAGAAATAGGATGCCGAAGGGACAGAGGATTTTCATCATACGTGGCTATTTTCGTGGAATAGTACTAAAATTTAATATAGTAATACCAATTCAATAAAGCTAACGTAAATATTTAGTACATTGGTAAAATGAAGTCGATGAAATGTGCGCTTGGGGCATATTAATACCCTGAAAGTAAATATTTTGACCTAATATAGGTTTTTCCAATTAGATTGAGTTTAGTAATTCAAAAATAAACTGTTTATACTGTAGATGAAATTTGAGAGTATTATAAGTTGGCTCGAAAGTTTGTAACGCTAAGAAATAAGGCTTGGAGAAAAAAAAATGAATGAAACTGAAGTTAATGTTATCGCTCAAAAATCTCAAAATCGAAAAATCCGTCTCTGCGTTCTCTCTTCTTTGAGAATGCATTGAGATAAAAAGGTCAAATTTTGTACAGGTTATTTTTGATAAAAAAATAAGTTGAAGTTTGCGAACGGGCCAAATCGCTTTACTTTTGTTATCACCTCCCATACAAAATGAGTTATCTTCATTTCACTTTCATCATCTATGATAATCAAAGTTTCTTCGAAATTATAGGAGCTCACAATTTGGAATTTAAAATATAATATTTTTGTCATAAATGTAATCTATGGTACAACAATTATTTAAATCTCTCAATCTACCACCTCCCATACAAACTGAACTTTTCATTAAATTCTATCAAGCGATTTTCTCAGTACGTATAACAGCTATCGATCTCAAACTTTATATTCAATCCTTAATTAGCATTATTATTAATATCGGAAAAAATTAGCTGATTAGCTTCACTCCTTCTACCCCCTCCCATATAAAGTGACACAGTTTCTCAGATTTAAGAAAAATAAATGTTCTTCAAGAGTATTAATGTTACGGATCTGAAGTTTGAGAGATATCAATTGCATAGTATTGATATTTATTCAATCCTTCTACCACCTCCCGTACAAACTGCACAATTTCACATATAATGTCGTTTTTATCACTTTTGCACTCGGCTGTCTGTGATGGTTGCACCCAAAATATCGGTGACGATCATTGTATTTACTGCGATGGAATTTGTGATCGATGCTTTCATATTGATTGTGTTAAAGGTTCACGTAGTTTAAACACTGTAAGCAGCTTCACATGTAAGCATTGTGCTGCGATAAAACCTTGTCATATTCTGCGTTTACTAAAAATAACCGCATCGAGAATAGACCAAACCACAAGTGCTATTGAGGATCTGAAAGGTGATTGTGCTTATCGCAAATAAAGTCAATAAAATGTCGGACACAATATCTGCTCTAAATGACTGCATTGACGAATTTCGTGATTACGGAACGCAGTTTGATAAGCTACGTGCTAAATTGACCAAGAAATGTGCACAATCCGACAATAGATTGAATGCTCTTCTTAACAACTTGGCTAATAATAACACTAAGGCTAGTTACTTAATGTGCTCACTAGTAATGCTATTACAAACAAGCTTGCACGATGACATTAAAGTTGCAAAATTGATTGCGAAGAGTTCGGATAAAACTATTTTACCTATTTCACCACGTTTAAAAGAATCTAAGAACGTTTGTTCAGGTGTTCATGTTTCATGTCAGACGGATGAATCCACTTTGGTTCCGAAAGAGACTGTTCCCACAGTGGTTTTAAGAAAGAAGAAAAACAATAATATGGCAAAATTAAACGACAACATAATTATGCAATGCAATGCTCTACTAAATTTAGAAATAAAAATGACGGAGTAATTGTATACATCCACAACAAATTTTTACATTACACGGAGGAACCAAACTGTGATTCCATGTCAGGACTGATAATATCAATACCATTAGGGAATGCAAAAGAGATCAAAATTTTGGCTATATATAGATCTCCTAGCCTAAACGAGACTCTCTTTATAAATACATTGGAGGACTTAACTGGTCCACCCAACACAAACACATTAGACATAGTAATTGGTGATATTAATATTGATATTATGAAGAATAACCTTACCACCAACGAATATTTAAATAAAATGTCGGAGAAAGGTTATACTTCTTGCATTAATACATACACTCGCATATACAATAAAAGTGCCTCGTGTATAGATCACATTTTTGTAAGACAGAAATTTAACATAAATATTACCGATTGTATAACTCCTATACTTTTGAAAAATTCAATAACAGATCATTTTACGCAGCTAGCAAGCATCAAATTACCCTTTCCATTCATTCATAAAACATCACCCAAATGCTTGTTTCGATATAAACTAAATTATGATGTTTTAACGCAAAATGTTGGAAGCATTAACTGGTATAACACCATCCCCTCCAATTTAAATGCTTATAACACTACTAACATTTTTCTATCCACCCTGAAACATCAAATCTGTAAAGCAGAAGAGATCAAACTAATAACCAAAAGAGACACTGGAATATTAAAGCCGTGGGTGACGCCCAGTATTGTTCGGTCGATATGTAAAAGAAATAAAATTAGAATTAAAACTTTAAAACAGCCCTTCAATACAAAGCTTTTAAATTACTATAAAAAATATAGAAATACTCTAACTGGAGTGATTAAAATGTCTCGTATCAACTACTTTCGTAATGAAATAAATAATTCAGACAAAACCAATAAAAGTTTATGGAATATTATTAATAAAGCTACTGATAGGCACAGACAAACAGAAAATATTAAGGCAATGCAAATAAACGGAACTAAGGTACAAGCCAAAACAAAGGAAGATACACTTCAAATAGCCTCATTTTTAAACAACCATTTTTTAAATGCCGGAAAAAATATATCTGAATCAATTATAAATAACAGTAGTCCTGCGTTGGTTCATCTTTCAAACCAAGAAAATGCATGTTTGCACCACAGTTTCTATCTGAGAAAAGTCACAGAAATAGAAATTGAAAACATTATAAAATCACTAAGTAGCAGTACCAGCCCGGGGTATGACAAAATAACAACAGTGATTATTAAGAAACTAGCCAAACTCATTAGTTATCCACTTTCTGTAATTTTCAATAAATGTATAAAAGAAGGCCATTTCCCCACCCAATTTAAGAGAGCCATTTTAATACCTATCCACAAAAGCGGAGATAAGCTTGAGGCTAACAATTATAGACCCATATCTTTACTTCCTACTATCACGAAAATTTTTGAACGTTGCATTAAAACGAGACTAACTCAATACCTTGAAGAAAACAATATTATTTCACCAAACCAATACGGGTTCAGAAGCAATTTAAGTACGGATGATGCACTAGCGGAACTAACATCTTTCATTTACAAAGAAATGGATACCGGTTTAAAGCCAATGGCCGTATTCATGGACCTAGAAAAGGCATTTGACACGGTCTCATTCAAGCTGCTCATATCTAAACTGTCAAGAATCGGCATTCAAAATAACTATTTGAAGCTGTTTGAAGAGTATTTATCAAACCGTAGTCAGCAGGTAAAAGTAAATCAAACATTAAGTGAAATGGAATATAACTCGACGTATGGCCTTCCACAAGGAACAGTTTTGTCACCCATTCTTTTCCTTATCTATATTAATGAATTGAGCGACATGAAAGTCCCTAATGGCAAAATAATCTCCTTCGCGGATGACACAGTCCTTCTAGTATCTGGTAGATCTTGGATTGATACGCAATCAAACGTAACGGAGTCATTAGTCAAAATCAAAAACTGGCTCGATAGAAATTTGCTCAAGTTGAATGTAAGCAAAACTAAAGCAATTGCGTTCTCTAATAGCGATATAGGTTTACCCCAATCGACATCAATAAGTCTACGAAGACAAGGCAACTCGGATAGTAGTCAAATCATTCAAATTGTGAAATCCATTAAATACCTTGGTATAAACATTGATTCCAAACTCTCTTGGAGAGACCATATCAATCTTCTAGCTAAGAAAATACGAAAAGCAATTCCTATTTTTTGTTTTATCAGGAATATTCTCGCCTTCAAAGAACTCAAAACGATTTATCATGGATTAGTCCAATCAATTGTGCAATATGGAATAGTTGCTTGGGGTGGTACATATGAGGCACATATCGACGTACTAATGAGAACTCATAGATGTATCTTAAAAATAATGTTGAATTTGCCCCCTTGGTTCCCTTCAGAAGATTTATATTCCATAACTAACGTACTAGGACCAAGAGCTTTGTACGTTAAAGCTGTTATGCTGTATATGTCAAAAAACGATAACTCCAGTTTTATTAATCATAATCACAACACCAGAAATAGAACTAACATGGCAGTACTAAAAGTAAATCGAACCCTAACGCAAAAACATTTTCTGTATCTCGGCCCCAAATTTTACAATTCCTTACCTGCAGATCTACGTCAGAGCTACACCCACCAAAATTTTAAAATTAAGCTGAAATGGTGGTTACAGGATCTAAGCATGCGTGAATTTCATAAAATATTCCACTATCAATAATTGATGTATATCTAAAAAAGATAAAGGAAAAAAGATACTGTGAAACTAATTAGTATTATTTACTTTTAATATTGTAACTTAATTTTCTTTTTGGTTAGTACTTTTTAGTTTAATCAATTTTTACTTTTATAGTGTAATTTCTCTAGTTTTTTAGATTTTTTATTATTATTATTTAATATGTAATGATTTATAACTTTTGTTTAATTTAATATTATTTAATACTGTCACCCAATACAAGCATAGCTTACAGGGTGACAGAATGGCAAACATCAACCAAGTAAACATATTTGTAAGTATTTTATACTATGTTAATATTTAGAACGCCAATAAACTATCATATCATATCATAATCAACAGGGCAAGAGCAGCGAATCCCAGGGAGTATAATGATAATTTTGTTGAGCAACATCGCCGTGCCCCTGCTGTGAACAATAGCTCTACTGCTGATTCTCCGCGGGACCTGCTGTGCACTTTGAAGGCTGTGGAAATGCTAAAGGTGCTATTTGTTGCATGCTTAGACTCGAACACCACGGATGCAGATGTTTCAAACAATATTGCGACTATCATTGAACACAGCCATGTTACTACCTCACTTGGTTCAGTATCATGGAAAAAAATTGGTCAAGCCGCGCAAGATGGCAGTTCTCGCGTTGCTTGTTTTACCGACGCCGCGTTTCGGCGCTGTTGTTGGCTCAAACTGTTGGCCACCGTCTGCAATTGTACGTGAATTCCTGCCGCTTTGTCGCAAAGCTCATCGTGCCTCTGGGTCAAAAAACCCGATAACATCTCGTTTTATTACAACAACGTAAGCGGCTTGCGTTCTAACACGCGAAAATTTTACGTCGCAGCTGCTGGACCCTTTGCATTGATGTCATATGTATAACTGAAACACGGCTTTGCGCCAATTTTTCGGATGCCTAGCCTTTTGACTCCGACTATCAAGTTTTTCGTCGTGATCGTCACCTCGATTTCAGTATACTCTGTGCTGTCAATCAAAAATTTTCTGCTACGTCCATCGAGGTTTCTGAATCCAGTGGAATTCAGTTTATCTGCGTGGCTCTTACAATTGGAGATATAAAGTTTTACATCATCATTATCTACATCTCAACATCAAATAAATGATTCTAGCGTATACGAGTCCGTCTATAATACTACTGAGAGAATCTGCGATCTTATGCGTCCTTCCGATGGCTGCTTATTTCCGCAGATTTTAATCTACCACCATGTTACGTGTCGCTCCGAAGATGACGATTGCCTGATGCCATCTTTCACTGGAAGGGCTTCACTGCACGACCATCATTTTTTGGACTCCATGCTCTCGACAAGTCTATTTCAGTCCAATCATATAGCCAACAGTTTTGGAAGGTACTTAGACCTAATCTTTTCTTCGAGTTTAAGTAACACGACTATTAACCATTGTATTGCGTCACTACTGCCATAATCTGCACTATTTTCTAGTTTGTGGAAATACTCCACTATCAGACCATTGTTCAAGAAAGCATAAAGAATTGATGTGTGTAACTATCGTCTTATTGCTAATCTTTCTTGCATTCCTAAGTTGTTCGAGGATGTTGTTTAAGTAGGTCGACCACAACAAATCTAATGGAATTTTCAAATTTCACTATTCCAGTGATTGAAGGCAGTAAGTAGGTTGACTGCAAAGCTTTTGATAAAGTGGACCATACTGTTCTTGCTTACAAGCTATACGCACTTGGATTTCCTTTTACTTGCATAGAATGGATCAGATTTTATCTATCTAATCGTATCCAAAAAGTGATTTTTCGAGGAGTTTCATCCTCTGCTATACCCAACACATCTGGTGTGCCACAGGAAAGCCATCTTGAACCACTGTTATTTATTTTATTTATTAATGATATGAGTTCGTTTATTTCCCACTCGAAAATTTTGCTCGATGCTGACGTCGCGAAATTGTTTCGCGATATTTCGAATCAGAACGATTGCGCACTTGCTTCAAAGCAATCTGTAACGCTTTTTTGACCTTTCTTAATTAAAATGTATGCCTATGGAGGCTTAATCGGCGTCGCTACTAACCAGCTAAGCCGTGGAGTCTAGATAGCTCAGTGGCCAGCACGGTTGCTTTGCAACTCGAAATCCCCGAGTTCTAATGCCAGTACCTGCACGGTATTCCCTTAGGTTATAAGGCAAGGCCTGCTTACATGAGCTTTACTGACGAGTCCATCGTGAGCAGACCTGGAACGAAATGCTACATGCGAAATGCAACATACGAAATGCAACATACGAAATGCAACATACGAAATGCAACATACGAAATGCAACATACCCCGACGTGATCAACACATCACCCCTTCGTCTCGCTAGCACGCAGCACTCTCATTCACTCAGCACTCATACTTCACTCATATAGCAAAAAGCTACAGCACCACGCTTTTTCAACAACAACACTGCACAGAAACACGCTCAGAAAGCCGCACATGCACAGCTGCCTCCTAGTCGCCACCAGCTCAAAAACACGATTCACCGCTGTCACTGGTGGGGAAGTACTGAGCATAGTATATACATAGTAGGAACATTCAGCTAAAAATGCGACCCGGCTCCGAAAATTTGCCGAAAACACACTCGTGTTTCATCGCCAATACGTGTGCTTCCTCTCTCTCAAGCTTACAGTGAACATTTAATCTGATATTTCCATTTCATTCTAACAAAGATTTTTTTTTATTAGACAAGAGCAAGCGAAAAATATCGAAAACATTGAGCGGAAAGAGAATCGTCGACCACCCGCCGACCATGACCCGCGCACCAGCCGTCCAAGTTGAATACGACGCGAGCAAAAGCTGTAAGAACGCCATGTACTAGAATGAGAGATAAGAAGAGTCGCGGACTCGGCGGAACACGTTGTTCTCTTTATTTTCAGAGGGAAAAACCGGATTTTTCAGAGGTAGCACGTGACAAACATGTTAACCCAGGCAATATACAAAGTGTTCTTACTCTTTGTTATACTCTGGTACTGAGACGGCTTATACTGCATCGCTACTAACCGGTCTAGATAGCTCAGTGGCCAACACGGTCGCTTTGCAACCCGAAATCTCCGGGTTCTAGTCCCACTACCTGCGCGGTATTCCCTTAGCGTATAAGGCAGGGCCTGCTTACATGAGCCTTATTCCTTAGTCCGCCGTGATCACACCTGGGACGAAACGCAACACAGCGCAGTAGCTGCTCATTCGCTACATGCCTTTGAATATTAGTAAATTTGCAAGCGTTTAATTCTTTAGGACCAAATCTTCCATACATTTCGGTTATGTCCTAAACGGTAGGACACTACAACAGGCAGACAAGGTACTAGATCTTGGTGTATATTTTATAACTGCATTTACGTTAGACGATCATATTGACTACATAATCAGCGAGGCCAACTCAGTTTGGGGTTTCGTTAAAAGATGTTGCAAGGACTTCAATAATCCTTGTATAACTAAGACTTTATACTGTGCTTTTGTACGCTCCATTCTTCAGTATGCTTGTCAGGTGTGGGCTCCGTATTAGAAAGAACATAAGAGTAGGATCGAGTCTGTACAGGGAAGGTTCTAAGGGATCTTCCCTGGTCTGATACGTTGCCTCTTCCTTTTTATGAATAGCGCCTAAGACTCCTTTCTCTAGAGTCGCTTGAGAATAGACGGATTAGCCTTAGGGCTGTTTTTGCATTTAAATTAATTTTATTAGAAATTGATTCCCCATATTTGCTCGAAGCCATATCTATTAGTATTACAGTATGAGACTCTTCCTCATCCATCATATTCACCAGACCTCTAGCCAACCGATTACTACTTTTTTAAACATTTGGATCATTTGGCGGAGAAATAATTTAACAATGAAGCAGCCATCCACAAAGGCTTTCAAGGAATTTCTTCAGTCTAGAAAGTCGGACTTCCACGAAACTGGCATAATTGCACTTATATCTCGTTGGGAGTATTGCATCTGCTGGTAACTATTTTGATTAATAAAATTAAGTTTTATAAGAGTTTAAGTTATTTTAAATTTCCCTAATAAAGTCGCCATTTCATCTGCAACAACCTAATAAATTAAATCCAATGTACTAATTTTTTCAGTACCTATTAAATTTTTAATGACAAAATTTTGTATAAATCATTTTTATGGCGACGCTAGATTTTTCTAAAAAAAAATAGTTGAAAGCGGTCACCCCTTATACTACTTCCCAAACAACATTTCTTAAAATCACAAAAAATTGTATTCATCTATGATTGCGCTTTACGCTTCGTAGTACTAACAGCACAAGGCTCGAGGAAAATAACAACACATTTATGATTTGTCCTTTGTGGAAGATAGTATCTATTTTTTTATTAGGGAAAGTTAGCCAATTTTCTGTTGGATTTTCAAAAAAGGAAGCAAGCTGATACAGACTCTGAAACAAACAACAAGCCACTTTTTTATTCGGTATGAAAAACAACGATTTTAATGTGTCGAGTTCATAGAGTAAAACTTTTTTAAAACAACACATTTATTTAAATAAAAATATTATCCTATTTTAATTTACGTTAACAGCAGCGTATACCACTTATACTTCATAGTTAATTCAGAATATCAGGGGCCAATGTTGCGAAATGAAGGTTGCACGCGCTACTTTCATTTCGCGAAATTTATGGGATTTCTGTGACTGTCTTCTACCGCTTTCCAAAGCAGAAAAATAAACATTATGACAAGAGAAGAATAATTCTGATAAAATATGAAGCAATTCAAAATTCTTCCAAGAAATATTTCTTTCTGATTAAGATTAACCGACGCAGGACCTGTTCACCTCCAGTTTTGAGAGAACTCAGTATAATACACTTCATATTTGTGTGGCTTTCATTATTATTATTTTTTTTTTTGCAGGATTTTCATCTTATTAGCAATCATTTTTAATTATGTTTTATTTTTATTATACATATTTGAAAAAAAAAAAAAAATTTTTTAATAATTACTTTCAATACGATAAGAAATTTGAAATGAATAAAAATATATATGAATGTATTACTGTTTTGAAACAAATTTGTTATGTACGCGCTAACATTTTAAATATTTCGTTACGCATATATTTACACCATTCCAAAAAAAAAATTCAATTATAAAAATGAAAATAACTCATCGCAAAAAAAATATCTCACACTTATTCTACGGAAATGATAAATTTCCATAAAAATAGCTTTTAGAGTGCAACAATATTTTCAAAAAATATCGCGAATGTTTTTCTTGAACGAATTTAAATTTTCTTTGAATACCGTCAGATTTAATCGTATATTTCGTCGAACGTCAGGAATCATCACAATTTTTGAAATACAAAAGTTCAACAAGAAGTCTGATACGCGTCATACTGATTGTTTCGTCTGTCACTTAACGACATAGTCGACAGTTTTCGAAATAAGAATAATAATGAAATATTTATGTAAATAAAATAAATATGAATAGGTCAACAATATCTTGTCTTCAGAACATTTGTTCTCTATGTCGGCTGAATGTTTGCAAGCAAGAGCAGATGCGACTTATCATTATAAAAACAGACAGGTCCAATCAATTTGTCGCCTTATTGGCAATCTTTCTTTACACCTGAGCTATGTAAACAAGTAATCTGTAAGATCGGGATGTTTGCGAAAAACATTTTTGTATCGTTCGACAGTTGACGACCTTATTTCATCTTTAATAAGATCAAGAAATGTGTATAAGAAAAATAAAAATAGAATTTATTCACACAAAGTAATTTGCTCATTTAACAACTAATTATGGTCTGTTCTGCCGAGTAATAATATTAATATGTTTGTAATTGTAGCCAGAGGATAATCATGCTGGATTTAATTAATCAAACAATTTAATAATATGCCACAATAGACAAGTTAATTAAAAGATGCTGGATTTAGAGACACATAAGGTTTTTCTTATTTAGATTGGTCATTAAGCAAAAAGATATTTCATGAAATTCAGGTGTTTCCTGTGATTTACTTGTAGAACACAACCTGTCATTCCCATAGATGTATGTATATAAATAGCTCAGAGCGAAAAGTTCGTGGTAAGCATGACACCCACGAAAACGAATTATATACATATATGTATATATCTACATGTTACGATACTATAATAATGGGATGATGATGGCAATAAGAGAGAAGTTGTCTCTGTTTTAAAGCCTAATTGTGAGGTATGGTTATTCGTGACAAATTTTACTTTCATGTTACACACCACAGATATTTGCAAGTACTAATTACCAATTAGCTCTTACAGAAAAACTTGAACGATTCAAACATAAAAGTTGAGATTTGCGATTCGAATTCTATGTCAGTACTTAATTATAAGTGTATGTACACTTTTATCGTTGAATCGAACATGCCATCATCGGGAGTAATATACTCGTTAACTTCATTTAGTTCAGTTCATTTTGGCGCCCAATGTGGGGTCAATAATATTTCAATATTTTGAAACTGACCTTTGTTTTGTCCCATATAAATTGTGATTTCTATCGATGTAAAATTTAGAACAAATTATTTTTGATTTATTTGAAAAGCAATTGATCTGAAATTGGAAATGCAAGATGTTGTGATTTGTCACGAATTGTAGCGCCACTGATATGTAGACAAAAAAAATTTATATATGATCCGACTTTTTTTAGTGGTGGATAGAATTATTTCATTCAGGTTTCTTATAGTTAAGGTTCTGGAAGGATTCTGGAAAAAAAATGGGAACTGTCGTTAAGAGTCCTGTGCTAAACATAGTGAGTAGCGTATTGTTCTACAATGGACAGATCGCGAATTAAAATGCGAATAGACTTATAGCTCCAGAATGCTACTTGAATGGGTATCACTCTATTTTTTCTCTCTCTCTCTCTCTCTCTTTCTCTCTCTTCCCATTTTCAATAGCAGTATAGCTACAATCTGGATTTAGGATCCTGGAAGAGTTTTTTTCCCTTCGTAAAACCTTCTGTCTACGAATTTTTATTTCCGTAGATTGAGGTGGAGAGTGTTGACCGAGATTTGAACTCACGATCTTGGCACTGTGAATCAACATGCTACACACTAGCCTACGTCCAGGCTGCATGACTGTATCTGGGCAACCTCAATCCGCGAAAAAGGAAATTCGTAGGTAGAAAGTTGTGCGAATGGCTAACAAATAAAAATGTTAAGGAACCTGGACGCTAATTTGAAGTGTAGTACCATTGAAATAGAACATCACTACTTCTCTAACCAAATCTTATTTTCGTACAGTAATTTGTTTAGACAATTATTTTTAAATCAAAAGCCACCAAAAACGAGTGGGACAAATTTGTGCCAATCAATGTGCATCAGCTACTTTGATAAATATTCTTAATTTCTGTGGGAAGCACGGGTACAGTTGCCAGAATAATTTCGAGAAACTTAGTTGGTTTTGTTGACTTGAGAGGCTGCAAGATTCAAGAGGTAAGAAGTTGTATGAAGGTCAAAATTAAAATAATACGTTTCAGCGAATTTAGAGCTACTGTTCAATAATAGATGATTTAAAAGTTCTGTTTACATGCACTTATTTACAACTTATTCAAAATTGAATAATAAAAATTTATAAACTTACCGAACATTTGCTAGAGTATGCCGTCGATTCTTTAGATATCGGCTATGATACTTTTGAAGATCTCCGATTGATCCTTGCTCGGCCTGCATTTTGGGCAGCAGTAATCCACCTTGAAGGGTCGAATTTATCCCACTTGAATTATTACTACTCGGATTATTATTATTATTTGCTAAATTGCCACTACCACTACTACCGCCACATGCACTAACTACACTTCCACCACTTGACGATGGGGTTTCACCGGAAGTTGTTACTGATGGCGTCGAGGAAGTAGCGGTCGCTACAGTTGCGGACGTATTGGGACTCGAACGACTTAAAATCTTAAACGGTTTTCGATTTTTGTGCTTAGCACGTGGTGACGGTGAGTTCGAGGAGTATTCGTCACTGAATTTACGCGCCGATGTACCAGCAGCAGCTGTCGACGTCGCAGCTTCAACCGGCGATTGTAGATGATTCGGATCGACTTCTTCCTCTTCCTCAATATGCGGAAGCGGCGACGTTTGAGTTTGCAATCGAGCGGAAGGTGCTGAAGTTGAACCGGATGCGGATGCAAGAGCGGACGCGGCTGCGATCGATGCCGGTAGATCCTCGTGATTCGGATCCGATTGATTCGAGATCGGTGAGGAGGCGTCAAGTTCGTTACCGGTAGACGCCGATGCAAAAGTTTGACCAATATACGCGTCACTAATAATGTTATTTAGTTCATCGGATGGTACCGGTGAATTAGGGGGGCTTGTTGCGGGGGCTGCAGAGCCCCCGCGACAAGGCAGACAACACCGAAACACTGTGCCTCCCAGATTCTGTTTGGATTTTCTTCTCTTGCCGAATTTCTGTACGAGATAGAATTTTGATGGTGATGATAAGATGAGATGATGAACAGTTTCGATTCGATGGAATTAAGCGTAGCCAATTTTGCTAAAATTCGTAACGCGTGTTTCGAGCCGATAAATGATTTCTACACATACGACGCCAGCTAGCTTATGAAATACGCTATGATTGATGATTTCGGAAAATTGTGGCAGCAGCATTTTCTTTTTTATTTATTTTTTTATTTACGAATTTTTTAATGCACGATGTATGATGCTTACCATAGTGAAATTGATATAATAAATTGGTTTGCGTTTTATTAATTTCGAGAGATCGTCGGAGGCATCGAAAATCGTTGGGATCGGTTTACGCTCAGTCGATATATAGCACCAACAATACCTGGAAAAAACGAGGAAAATTATGAGTTCAGTCATTCTTTTTATCTTATGGATTTGTTTTAAGTACTTTTTGAATTTGTAGCTAAAATTAATCGCACTTGATTATTATTAATATTAAACAATTATAGTAAAAGATTCAAAAGTACTAAGTAGTATTGCAAGAATTCACAGCAACAAAAAATGTTTATATTTTCAGCTCTATAACATTTGTAAAGAGTAAACCAACGACAAATGTTCAAAAATACTGCGTATTCATTCCCCGAAAAGAAATTTTTCGAGTCACTGATATTCTACGCAAGCATATGATTGGCTCGAATGTTTATTTATTTAAGCTCTTGAACAAAAGATTTCAATTTCAATTATATTAGATAAGCACATGTATCCGTGTTTGCACAAATGCTGCCGTGCTGCATCGGTCGGAAATCGAACCTTGGCGAGTACTGAACCACCGATGCTGATGAATTTTTCCCACCAATATTTAGCCACAATTTTTGGAACTTCTTTAACAATCATATGCACCCGAGTGTCGCACGCGTATTTTATTCGAAAAGGAAGGACATTTTATAAGGCCCACCTTATTGTTATTGCTGAATAAGTCAAAAAATAAATAGGTGAAAACAATTTCTCCTTTTAGAAATATTTGTTTATTTAATAAAAATATGAGGAATTAATTTTTAATCATTTCCAATCCCTTCAAACACTCCTGATTTGCCAAACTCAGTCCAGAACTTAAAATCTGGTAATGTAATAAAAGAAGTCGATGTTTTATATAAGGGCATTCCACCACACAACCACCGATGGTGATGAGCTTCTCTTGTAAAAATTTTGCCACAATTTTTGAATCTTCTTTAATTACATTCAAATAATTCAATTTTGGACATCAAGTCGTTAGTTTCGAACTAATTAAATTGATTTTATTTTGAACTCACTCATGCAATAAAAATTATTTGAAATTATGATATTTTTACTGTAGTCGAATGGTAAAAGAAAATATTAGTAAAAAAAATATCGGCCGGGAATTGAACCCGGACCGCCCGCGTGGCAGATGCGTCTTTTCACTGAACTACCGTTATCGACGAAATTATCTCGGCAAAACTTAGTAATCTACATAATGTGACATGAATCGAAATACATGCACATTTTTTCATTATTGTATAGAATAGCCTCAATCGGATTCGCTTTTAGTTGGAATAAAGATTATTTAAAATTATGATATTCTTACTTTAGTGAAAAATATTCGTAAACAAAATATCGACCGGGAAACGAACTCGGGCCGCCCACGTCTCAAGCGAACATTCTTTCACTGAACTACCAATGCTGGCGAGCTTATTTCGTCAATATTGAGCCATCTACTTAATGCGAGTCACGTGACTTCAAATATCAAATGTGCACAGTTTTTGCTTATTATTACGGATTATATTTATTAATATTCCCTATTGCTTATAATATTTTCCTTACATTTAATTGATATTTTGGTGTTCAGACCAGAGGTATTTTCAAATCATAGATATTTTTGCGCTTTATCTTAGATTTAATGTAGTTAATTTTAATTCTTTCAAAAAAAAGGAAAATCAAAAATCTTATAGAAGTGACTTAAATTAAAACTTAGAGCTAAACATAATCTAACTTTAACTAGAATTTAAAATAAAAACTTAATTAGTATGAATTAGAAATTAGGAAAATTACCTATATCTGTACCTTTACCTAATTTTATATTTATTTCAATTAAACAAAAGCGGAAAATAAAAGAATAGCAAAGAGAAAAATTTAAACATTATCGATGATAGTTTTTACTTAAATAAAAGAAAAGAAGTGAGTAAAGAACCAAGTTGGAGTCGATCATGACTGCTTTGCATTCTTAGCATTGGAAAGTGAAAGAGAGGCTCGAGGAAATAGAAGATATCTGAACTCCTGGTTGAGACTATTCTAGGTCTAAAATTCAGGCCGTCACAGAGGCAGGTGAGCAGGTGGTTGCGGGGCTGAAAAGGAAGCAAGTATTGAGAAAGGTCTGCCGTGAATGCAGAGGCAGGAGGTGAAGTACTTCAAGTCTGCAAGTGTAGTCGATATGAGGCTTTCCTAATCTGTAGAATATAGTTCAAGTGAATCTACGCTAGATAGATTTGAACAACATTGCAAGAATGGTGAGGGTTCCAGACTATGTAACAGTATTATAAAATGCTACGAATGAGAGTGAATAATAGTAGAGCAGCTGTTCCTGAACGGTTAAGTTAGACTGAGAAACCAGCAAGTCTGTATGCCTTGTTAGTAATCTCGGATGTGATTGACGAATTTAAGTTTGCGGTCAGTGACTACTCCAAGATCCTTTATTGTGGTTACAGCCATGATGATCTATTAATAGAGTACGATAAAAAATAGGACGTAGTCTTATACGAGTACTCCATAGTAAAACACTTCTCAATGTTCAGAAAGATATTATTGTTTGAATACCAACGAGAGAGAGAGCAGACAAAACAGCCTGGGGGATTATGCCATCAGAAACGGAGATTTCCCGAAAAAATTTGAGGTCTACAGCAAATAACAGATAATCAGAAGATAAGAATTGAGGCAGATCAATAAAAAAGAGTGTTAATAATAGAGGATCAAAGATCGAACCCTGTGGGACACCAAAGGTAGCAAGAAACTCAGTAGAAACTCGGACGTAATTTCGAGACAAGGCTGCGAAAGAAGAGGATTGAACGAGATTAGGAGAGAGTCTGAGGCACAGAGGAAAAGTTATCGGCAAAAAGTTCCCACATTTCTTGCGCAGAGGTAGTAGTAGTATCCTCAAACTTAATTTGACAAGGAAAATATTGGTTTATTCTGCGCTTTCTAACATGGAACAAAAATGGTTTAGTCACATTACGTGACTCCTTCATTTCCGATTTCACCTGCTTATGTTGGGAGGAAAAGTTATGGTAGTCAGATAAGAGGGAATCATGTTTATATTTTTCATGCAGATGTTTTTTCTTAAGAAGAGCGTGAGCTATTCTGGGTATTATTGTTTAGCAGTGACTCAATAGGAAACGCTACGATAAATTATATCATCCAGAATGAAATATAGTAGGATAGAAGTTTCATCGGAGCTTTTGTTATTAAAGAGTTCGACATTAACATTACCAAGTTCAGAACAAATTTCTAGAAATTGTATTTCTTGACCTGAGAGGGAATCGATAATTCTATTTGAATGTTGATCTGAAAAGGATGATAAGGGTCGAGTAGTACTAATCCAATAAACGTGCTAAATCTGTTAAATCTGATATTGGATAAAATCAAGTCAAGAATCTTTCCACGATGTTGAGTGGTTTCATTGTGTTGAGTTAGTGAACAAAGGTTAAGTAAATAAACTGCCAACTAGTCGGGCGCAACTTTATTATTTTTGGGATAAGTTAAAGATGCATGGGAAGTCAATATGCAAGTTAAAGTGGTTAGGGAAGACTAAGTGCAACCCCCTTTCACAAGTGGAACGTTTAGGGCAGGGGTGATGTCAATTCAACACTTAGTTACGAATACGATCAATAGCTCCAGTACATGTAATCAATATCTCATTCGTTTATGTAAGTGTGGATTTTTATGATGGAATGTCAATAATTTTTCAATTGATTGCTTCAATTACGTCCAATATTATCTGCATAGAATGTTAGCTTCATAGACGAAGTTGCATAGAATTTTCATAAAATTCGGTGTATTTTATCTATACGCCACCTTAAAGTTCTAAAAATATAAATTTTTTATGCTAAGCTATTTCGAGGATATAATCATTTGAAAAAAAAAATTCGGCCGACAATTGGTTTTAAACCCCCCCTTTTTTGCACCCCAATGGATAAAAAAATTAATTAATTTTAGAAGTTGTCCCACAAACCCTTTTATATGTATATCGATTTTTAGCTTCCTAGCTGTAACCATGTTTGAGATATTTGAATTCTTTGTTTCGGATTAAGTGCTCCCCCGCCTCCCTCTCAACCTTTACACCCCCAAAATGGGTGCCCGCCTGAGATTCGCAACTATCTAATATCCCTCCAAAAAAGAAATTTCTACCTTGATTTGTTTGGAAGTTAATGTGCGCTGAGCGTACACACCGGCGTACGGCGGACGGCGTACAGACGGATTTTCTTTTTTGCATTTTTAAACTATTTTAGTCCTGAAACGCGAAAGAACAAAATTTCAGGGTAGCAATTTTTTTTTTCAAGTCGATCACAATATTTTATTATTAAAATAATAACATAATTGTGACTGAGAAGGAAAATACATTTTTTGGCGTTTTTTGAATTTAATTTCTTTGACAAGTCCGAAATCACATGGAAAAGTTTTTGTCTTTCAACTTTTTTCTCTTTTTTTGTTTAAGTGAGAAAATAGAGAAAGTTATTCACAGGCTAGGCTATGGCCATTTCCAGAGATTTTAATAGCTAAGTTCTCAACACTAGCACACAAGAACTATTATATCACAGTATTGATCGGCTCTTAAAGAAAATTTAAATATAAATTGTTTTGAGTTTACTACGTATTTTTATACTCTAGATGAAATCTGAGAGTATAATATGTTTGCCTTACCGTTTGTAACGCTAAGAAATAACGCTTGCACAGAGCCGCCAAGGGTACAGAAATATTTGTCGTCGCTGAAAATACCTCGATTCTGAGTGACTTTCTGTCCGTCTGTCTGTCTGTCCGTCTGTGCGTCTGTCTACAGCATAACTCTCGAAAACTTTAAGCTATAGTGCTAAAAAAAATTGATGTGTCATTTTTAGCAGAAAAGTAACTTTAAGTTCGTGAATGGGCTACATCCCCCATTCCTTCTACCCCCTCCCATACAAATTTCATGAAATTTCGAAATATTAAGTAATTGATTTTTCTTTGAAACTATTTAAGCTATCAATTTGAAATTAAGGTCAAAGAATAACGATATAGATGTCATAAATATCATAGAAAATTGATCCGATCCCTTTACTCCTTCTACCCCCTCCCATACAAATGGACAATTTTGAAAAATACATATTTTCGATTTTCATTGAAAAAAAATTAATTCTACTATAATTCCAATTAGTTTTAAAAAGCATTGTCAACTTCACCTCACTCATTCTACCCCCTCCCATACAAATTTCACGAAATTTTTAAATTTAAATTAAAATTCTTTTTCTTCGAAAATGTTAAAGCTATCAACTTGATATTTTCTATAAAGTATAAAAATAGAAATATCAATAACGTGAAAAAATTTGTTTTGATCCATACACTCCTTCTACACCCTCCCGTACAAATGGATAATTTTTATTAAATGCATTATACCGATTCCCATGAAAACTAGAAAAGCAAAAATTTAAAATTTTGCCAGAATTTGTTTTTTAATAATTACCATAAATGCTGGAAAAAATTATCAGCTCCGCTTCACTCCTTCTACCACCTCCCTTATAAATATCTGTATTATAAATTCAAGAAAAGCATTTCTCCTTCGAATATATGAGAGCTATCAACTTTGAAATTGAATCAAAACATGGTGAAAAGAATGATGATAAGCAGTTTCAAAACCATCTTAAACGCTCCCCTTCTACTTCTACCACCTCCCATGCAAAAGTCTCTATTCACTTTCGAAAGAATTTGAGATGACATATTTTCCGGTATATAAAGTAATTCCCATTCCATCTAGAGTATCATATGTTTGGGCTTTACGCCCAGCCATAATTCTGTTATGTTTTTTTATTAACTTTTTTCGTTCTTATAATATTCTCTTATTGAAAGTTCTTCGATTTCTACAATAATTATTATGAGATTACGAAATAGAAGATTCCCAGCACAATATTAAATTTGACCTATGGAGATAAAGTTTTTTGTTTATTCCCGTATTTATCAAAGCTTTTAATTTATAAGTGTAATGCGTATTGATTAGTACGAAATTGTCTGTTTAAGCATCAATATCTCACTTCAGTTATTAAGTATTATAACAATGAAATTCGCTGCAATCTTTGATTTGTTATTCGTAGTTTATTTACTCTCGGCAATAAATGGATTACCGACATTGAATTCTGCACAACCTAACATGACTACGGATATTACGACATCGATTTTTTTTCCAAGCCACCAAAGATGCCCTTACACAGATCATAAAGGAATGTGTAGTGAAGTAATTAATAAATATTATATTAATGTATTAATTCTTTTAGTAAGAATTTATATTCTTAAATCATTCTTAATTTTGCTTTATCCATTACAGTCTCGCCTGAACTTGCCAACAATAAACTAATGAAATAAGTTTCTTAACATGAATTACTTTCTCTGGATTCGAATTTGAAGAAAATCAAAGTTTCTAAAATATTAAAGTGAAAAATAATTATACTGCAAAGAGATTTGTGTATTTTTTTTAAATAGCGACCGAATTTTAAAAATGGATATGTGCGGGCATAATTTATTTCCCAGCATTTTCACACCATAATAAGGCGACGCTTAAGGGCGCAAGTATTTAAAATCAAGAAATTTTTTTTCGAATGGCTTAATGTATAAATAATAAAATATTTGTTTCGAAAATAATCCTTCTGTTTTCATGATTACTTATTTTTTTAATATAGGTAGACAAGTTAAGTCTATTTTACAAATATATAATTAAAAGCAATCTTAATACCAAACTTATGAAAAAAAAAACTTTTAACCATTACTTACAACAAATATAAACAATTAAAACCAAAACAAAAAAAGACAACAGTAAAACTAAGACCTATATATTATTTTCAAAATCTTTCTTGGCCTACTGACCTTCAGGTTCCTTAACATTTTTCATTATTTATTCTGGAAGGATTGTTAGACCGTCGCACAACCTCTATCTTCGAATTTTTCATTTTCGTAGATTGAGGTGACCTAGGTATACCCACGCAGGTAGCGTGCTGGAATTATGCGTCGGCTGGGATTTGAACTCAAGACCTGCGCATTGTAATCCAACACGCTACGCACTAGGCTACACCCTGGCTTTTAAATAACGTCTTAAATTTAGTTATAATTTTGTTTTTGTAGGTATTGCTTATAACTATTAAATCATTCTGAATGCAAATTGAAGTTTTTTAAGACGCAAGCAAAAGGATCATTCATTAAAAAATCCTTAGGATAAGTTTCCATTTTCAAGATCCTGTTGTCTCGGAAATTAAACGTCTGGTCAACAAATAGAAACCGTGAAAGGATCTCGCTCGAAACCATGTTAGACTTAATCAAATCGAAAGCAAGGGTAGCAGATACAAGCTCTCTTCTTTCCTTGAGCAGAAGTAGCTGACATTTGTAAGAGGGCAACCGGTAGCTACTAAACAGAGGACTTCGTAAATCAAACAGTAGAAATTGAATTTGTAATCTTTCAACTCTGTATGAGTCGATTTGTGTAGAAGGTGACCAAACAACACTAGCATATTCAAACAGAGGGAACAATAGCGCACAGAAAAAAGTCATACTCAGGTGTGGTTATTAAATTCCTTGACTTTCCTCTTTATGAAACCGAGGATAGCCATAGCACTATTTCAAATTTTATCTGTATGCGATTTAAAAGACAACTCAGCGTCAAATATTACTCCAAGATCTTTGATTTGAGAGACACGTTTTAAATTTTCATTGCTAATATTATAGACAAAATGAAAAGTGACAGACTTTTTTCTAGAAACGGTTATTACTGAACATTTATTAACATTCAATTGCATAGCGTTATTCAAACACCATTCTGATAAAATATTAATATTGCTTTATAATATGATGCAATCTCAATTTGAATCGATAGTTCTAGAGATTTTTAAGTCATCAGCATAAAAGGATAAGTTGCATTCGTTTAAAAGTAATGGCACGTATTTAATAAAAATAAACTGCCAACAGGTCGGGCGAAACTTTATTAGTCTTGGGAAAAGTTGCGGATGAGTGGAAAGTCAATAAGCAGGTTAGAGTGGTTATGGAAGACTAAGTGAAAGGGAGTTCTTGGGCAGGGCTGTTGTCAATTTAACAATATTTCATTCGTTTCTGCAAGTTTGGGTTTTATGAGGGGAGGAGGAGAGGTAATAGTAAGGGTGGGTGGATGTTAATAGCTTTTTAATTGATTGCTTAAATCACGTCCAATATTCTCTGTATAGAATGTGCTTCATAGACGAAGATGCAGACGAAACCGAACATTTGTATGGGAGCGGGTAGAGAAGGTAGGGAATCGTAAAATTTGATACGCAGTTTTATTTCGTTTCTCTTGTAGTGTGCTTGTACAAAATTTCAAGTTCGTAGCTTTTAATTTGATGGTTATTAGTTGATTTAATGAAATTGGTCTAAATCATAGTTTTGTTTGGGAGGGCGATAGAAGGGCAAGGGCGATTTCAAAACTTTTAACGTAATTTCATTTCAACTATTTTTGTAAGTTTTTATGCAAAATTTCAAAATGATAGCTTTTCATAGTTAGGTGATAATTGATTTCTTGAAAATGGTCGAAAAAATAGTTTTGTATGGGAGGGGGTAGAAGTTTTAAAGGTTTTCGACCAGTTAATATTTTGTATATTTAGGGATTTTTCTTTAAACGCATTTCGCAAATTTTCAAGTTTCTACCATAAAATTCCACTCAAAAATTTTCAGTTTATGTGTTTTTTTCAATGCACATGAAACATCTTGTGCACGTTAGACAGAGGGGAGGGGCCGGCTTATAACAATTATGGATCAAGTTATTATTATTTTTCTATGTATATCACATAGATGTATTCACATGCAAAATTTAAACTTTGTATCTTTCACCAGAGCCCTAAAAAAATCACTCAAAATTTTCGACATTTTTGCTTATTACCTCCTCCCCTTACACCTCCCAACTTCAAACTTTTACCACAATTAACCACTATGTACTTCTACAATCTGACAAATTTTCGATTTGATATCGGTGATCAGTTTTGAGATATAAGGATTTGTAATTTTGAAAGGGCGCCATTTTTGAAATGCTCCCCACTTTCCCCACTACTATTATTTCAACAGGTTATATTTTTTTGTATTTTCCGAGTATAGCTTAATATATATGTTTCAAGATTCAATTACATAGCTTAAGAGATAGTTAAAATGTTCAATTTTAAGTGTTTCTCTTTGCATCCCCCTGACCCTCCCCCTTACAATAATTAGCCACTCTCTAAGCTGATTTCGGTGGAACTGTATGCCACCTTAATGGTCTCAAAATATGAATTTTTTACAATAAGTAATTTCGAAGATATAATCATTTGAAAAAACAATTCGGCCGATAATTTATTTTTAGCCCCCCCTTTTCGGACGCCAATGGATAAAAAAATTAAATTATTTTTAAAGTTTGTACTTGTGGCGATACGACGTCGTCGACACATTCCAGCGTCATTGACATCAAACGTAGACATTGCTTATCACGCACAAGCAAACTGTCCCTTTCTGCATATCGCCAGAATTGCAACGAAAGGTATCAAGTGGTATGCTTGACGACGCGCGCGATAAGCAATTACTTTGTTGTTTATCGCGCACGTAGAAACAAAGTACGCTAGCCAGACACGCCGCAGCGTCAGCAGAAAGACGCGAATTAAAAGCAGCCGCGCTGGCCTTTCGAGGGCAGTCGTCATCAGTTGTCGTCAGTCGTCAGTCTCCAGTTCCAGTTTTAAGTTCTTTCAATAAAATATTATTTATAGTAAAATCGTGTTTTTATTCACCACCTCGGTCTGCGCTCCCAGGCCCAAATACTACAACCCTCTTTATATCTCTACTGATTTTCAGCCCACTATCTGCATTCGTGGTGGAAGTGTAGTTTTTGACTTTTTCCCTCCCACCGCCTCCCCCTTCCACCTAACACCTCCCAAAATTTAGAAAATAGAGCTCACTTACCCAATCAACAATCCACCCAAAAACGAACATTCTACCTTTAACGGTCTCGGAGATATGAGTCGTCCATATGTACGGCGGACGGCGTACGGCGGGACGAATTATTTATTTTTGCATTTTTAGGCTAATTTAGTCATGAAACGCAAAAAAACAAAATTGCGGGGTAGCAAATTTTTTTTTCCTGTGTCGATCCCAATACTTTATTATTAGAATAATAAAGTAAAATTAAAGTTACAATACATTTGTTAATAAAAGCTTTCTGAATGCACCAGGATCGACTAACTGCAAGCCGAACTTTTTCAAGTAGGTTATTCCAATGTGTAATTGCTTGAATGAGAGTAAGAGCACTCCTTTAGAAATTTGAAACAAAAAAAAAACATAACAGAATTATGATTGGACTTAAAGCCCAATCATATGATACTCTAGATGAGATGGAAATGACTTTAATATACCGGCAAATATGTCATCTGAAATTCTTTCGAATAGTGAGAAGAGACTTTGCATGGGAGGTGGTAGAAGTAGAGGCGGAGGTTTGTATTTCTCCTATGTGACACCGAAAATGGCGTGTAAAATGTTTCGTGCTGAATTTAAAATTTTTAGTTTTCATTATTTTTAAAGAAATTGGTCATAGTTTTCCTTAAATTGAGGCATTTGTATGGGAGGTGGCAGAGGAAGTGGAACGTTTTAGATGATTTTGAAACTGCTTATCATCATCCTTCACTATGCTTTGATTCAATTTCAAAGTCGACAGCTCTCATATATTCGAAGGAGAAATGCTTTTCTTGAATTTATAATACAGATATTTATATGGGAGGGGGTAGAAGGAGGGAAGCTGAGCTGATAATTTTTTCCAGCATTTATTGCAACTATTAAAAAACAAATTCTGGCAAAATTTTAAGTTTGTAATTTTTCTAGTTTTAATGGAAATCGATATAATGCATTTAACAAAAATGATGCATTTGTATGGGAGGGGGTAGAAGGAGTGTAACGATGAAAACAATTTTTTTTCCTGTTATTGATATTTTTATTTTTATACTTTGTGCGAAATATCAAATTGATACCTTTCACAGTTTCGAGGAAAAATAATTTAATTTAAATTTCAAAATTTCGTGAAATTTGTATGGGAGGGGGTAGAAGGAGTGAGGGGAAGTTGCTAATTTTTTCAGTGCTGATTGGAATTATAAAAAAATTAATTCTGGCAAAAATTCGTTTTTATAACTTTACTAGTTTCGATGAAAATCGAAAAACTGCATTTTTCAAAATTATGCATTTGTATGGGAGGGGGTAGAAGGAGTGATGGGATCGGATCAATATTGAGTCATATTAATGGTATCTATATCATAATACTTGAACCCAAATTTCAAATCGATAGCTTAAATAGTTTCTAAGAAAAATCAATTTCTGAAAATTTCGAAATTTCGTGAAATTTGTATGGGAGGGGGTAGAAGGAGTTGGGGGATGTGGCCCGTTCACGAACTTAAAGTTTCTTTTTTGCTAAAAATGACACACAACAAATTTCAGCACGATAGCTCAAAGCGTTCGAGAGTTATGCTGTAGACAGACGGACAGACGGACAGACAGACAGACAGACAGACGGACAGACGGACAGACAGCAAATCGGAATCGAAGTTTTTGAGCGACAACAAATAATTCTGTACCCTTGGCGGCTCTGTGCGAGCATTATTTCTTAGCGTTACAAACGGTAAGGCAAACACAATATACTCTCAGATTTCATCTAGAGTATAAACATGCCGAACAAGAAGTTTACGGTGTTGAGTTGAGTTCAAGGCTATAAAGAAGTTACCCAAATAAAAAGCCCCGTTAGTATAAATGACACCAAACAAAAATATGAAAATTTTACGTTTGAAGTATACCGAAAGCATACAGCCAAGTATAGCGTGTTAGAAGTTTGATACATGATCACAGCGTCGCAACAGAAAAACAAAATATGTCCACTCAATAAAGGCAATGTCTAATTTACGGCAAATAGAGTCGAATTTAGGAATTATTAAACTGCCATACGTTATTACAGATTTCACAAGTCTGAGTCGATTACTAAGCGGCAAGATGCTAGCGAAAAGCCATAGCAAACGTAAACCACCGTACACTTTTCTTAAAACGATAAATACATGGTTGCGCAGGTTATAGAAAAGTTTAGCGTAATTCAGAAATTTCGACAATAGAAGTAAGCACAACAGCACTACGATTGGATGCAAAGCCCCATCATGCAATACTCTAGAAAAAGACATTTTTTAAGTTTTAAGAAATTTTGTATGGAGGGTGGAAGGGGGCATTGAACTAATTTTTCACATTCTGCTAGAGTTTTAATCAAAATGTTTTCTTGAAATTTTAAGCTTCAAAAATTGATCAGATACTGAGGAAATTAGTGGATTTGGAGAATTGTGTAGTTTATATGGGAGGTGGTAGAAGGAGTTGGGAGTTCTTAATGATTTTTTCAGAAATAACTACAAAATTTTTTTTTTTTTTACAGAATGATCTGTGTTATAGGCAATTTCGACCCTTATGTGCAATGCACAAACACAGTCATGGAGGGAAGGAATGGGATTGGGAAGGTTGGGGAAGGGGAGTGAGAACGACCGTAGCGAGTGGAGAAGCTGGTATATTGCTCAGTTGTACTGGCTGCTTACTGACAAATATTTGCAGATGTTATGGGAGCTGAATGATAGAAAGCGAACAGAAACCATTTACTGAGTATCTAGGCCTTCTTGAAGTAGAACTGTTTCACTTTTACACCATTTTATTGCGAATAACCAGTAGCAACTGAAAAATTTCTGCTTAAAAAAAAAAAACAAACATCATTCAATCAAAATGTTTTCGATTGCAGATTAATAGCTTTCATACTTTTGAAGAAAATCGAATTTTCGTTAAGTTGCGAAATTGTTTCGTATTGTATGGGAGGTGGTGGAAGAAGTGCACCTAATCGTCTAATTTTTTTCGGTCTTACTAATGAAATTATAATATAAATAAATAAATATTTTGTGTAATTTCAGCTCGATTAATTTTATAAGTACTGAGTAAATTGGCTTAAAGTACAGGGTGCGCCATCTTTTATGTCAGTATGCAAACATTGAATAAATTTGAAAAAACAACCGATTTCTATATATGAGGCATTTTTTTCAATTTGGTCCTTTTAAATGTTTTTGGACTAGTTTTAGAATACAACATCAATCAAGTGGCCGCCTTTATTGGCCACAGCAAAATGTGACCTTTTTGCTGCGTTTTTCATTATCTTTTCGAGCATCTCGAGCGTGTTATAGCGATGATTTCGGCACGAATGTTTGCCTTGAGCTCGTCAATGGTCTGAGGCTTTCTGGCGTACACCTTGCTTTTTAAATAACCCCACAAAAATAAGTCCGGAGCGCAAAATCTGGAGATCTGGGTGGCCAGACAATGTCGCCTCTTTTCGACATCAGACGTCCAGGGAACTTCCGTTGCAGAAACTGAATTGTTTGATTTGCAGTCTGGTATGGCGCACCGTTTTGTTGAAACCAGTAACCGTCAAGGCCTTTTTCACGCATTTGCGGGCAGACATAATGAGCGAACATTCACCGATATCGATTTCCATGTACTGTTTCGTTTTCTCTGAAAAAAAAGCTCAATGATGACTTTGACGCAAATGCCAGCCCAAACAATCACTTTTTAGTGGCGTTTCGTGGATATCGTGCGGATTCTCCGTTCCCAAAATGCGGCAATTTTGCTTATTAACGCCGCCAAAATTTGCTCCCAAAAATCAGGTTCGGTGTCAACCGTTCGAACGGCTGTTTGGCCGTATTTCAAGCGACGTAAACGATCTGACGACAATATTCTTTGTGATAAATGCACTTCATATGTAAACAAATGGAAACCATCCATCAAAATGCGCCGCAAAGTGGTTCCACTGACGCCAAAATGCTGAGCACGGTGACGATACGACACTTTTGGGTTCTGAGCAACTCTCTTTCTCTCTCTCTCTCTCTCTCTCTCTCTCTGACCGCTTCAACCAGTTCATTGGAACGTATTGGTCGTTGATGAATGGCATGTTGACGATTTCTCACTGTCCCGTGCTCAACAAAATTCGACACCAAACGACGAATAGTGTTGTCAGATGGTGTCTGTTGGCCACGATATTTTTGGCGATATGCACATTGAGTCAACACAACTGAAGAACTATTTTCAATGTACAGCGTCACTTTTCGACGTGAAGCGATTCATGGTTAAAATTGTACTCAATTAACGTCTCGAAAATATGTCTAATCAAGTCAAGCAATAAATCAATAGATGTCAAATTTATTCAATGTTTACATACCGACATAAAAGATGGCGCACCCTTTGTTTCATGAAAATGTGTAGGTTTTATGGGAGGTGGTGGAATGAGTAGAGTGATTTAAGTAATTTTTGTACAATAGATTTAAATAATCATAACAATGTTTTGTTCGTATTATCAAAAAAATGCGTTTATTCTCAAATTTCGAAATAAAGTCATTTTGTTTGGGAGGAAGTAGAAGGAGTGAAGCAACTTTGCCCGTTCACAAACTTGACCTTACTCTTCCCCAAAAATAACGTATATAAAATTTGAGCTTCCTAGCTCAACACATTCTTAAGCTAAACAGCGAACAGACGGACGAACGAACTAACATCTGGTTTCGAGATCTTTGAGCGACAATAAATATTTCTGTACTCTTGGCAAGCAGTATTTTTTGGAGTTAGAAATTTTAGAGCAAACTTATAATACTCTCAGATTTCATCTAGAGTATAAAAACAAGACATGTACAATTCATCATAACACTTTAATGATTCAAGATTCACTGGGACTTTTTCTCATTGAATATTATCTAAGTTGTCACTAGGACTTATTCATTCCTTTATCATCCTGCTCAACTGCTGGTATACATGTGCTACTTGGTCGACCAATCCCATGTCTTCCTAGAGAATTTAATCCAGATCTAGTGCTAGGATGTTTCGATCTGGTTTCTTCAAAGTGTGATCGATCCATTACCATTTCTTTTAAATACGTATGAGGAATTAGTTCACGAAAGTTTGCATTGCACCAAGAGGTAAGCCACTTTCCTTGTAGAACAAACATATAACAACACGGATTTGAGGCATGCGTCAAACACTCGCAGCTTCATGTGGAAGGAGTTCTCTTAACTTCTGGAAAGTGGAGATAATACCGAAGGCTTCGCACTCAGGAACAATGTACAGAATGGTGTTTCCGCTCGAAGTTCGTTCTTCTCCTGATACTGTTCACCTGACCTCATTCACGCCCAAGATTTATATGGATTAGTGCTCCATTTCACAGTCGATCACTGGCGATATGAGTATCAATTAACATCAGCCTTTCCCCCGGCGGACAATGTTTGAAAGTTCCAGAAGCCAGTCATGGTCCATTTTAGAATGCCAAAAGTCGTTGCCGCAGAATACGTTCATATCCGAAAAGCTGCCTTATCCGTTTTTCGTAACTGCTAGATTTTAAGATCACGGTTGATCACGATCCAGTGAGTCTTCATTTGCCATCTTTATGGCAAATAGAACTGGCTGTGGATGTATACTACAGCCCCCTTCTCACACGTGGAACTTATCGTACTCCTGTAAGATGGGCCAGTAGAACTCATACGCAACCAGTCCTTCTTGCATTAGACATTGTAAATGGACATTCACTGAGTCAAGGGCATATTGCCTGTATATTGTTTTGAAAAACAGACACAGTGATTTGAGTTCCGAGGGACTCCACGGCTACGAATTTGGGCATCTATCGGGTTTTCCAATAGGGACTTTGAATTCAATTTGTGAACGCACCCTTTCACTAATCATCGAACTGTCACTGTCAATTTATTCAGTAAACTTAACATTTTTATCATGGTAAAGTACACGAAGGAACAACGTCTGCAAATTATAAAAATTTACTACAGAAATTCGGAGTCGGTGACCGCTACTTTAAGAGCGTTAACTCCGATTTTCGGTCGTAATTCTCGCCCTAGTAGACAGGCAGTAACAAGTTTAGTGCAAAAATTTGAGTCTACATATTAGTTGTGTGATGTTGCCGTGCCAGTGAGACAACGGGTTGGTCGAAGTGTCGAAAATATCGCTGCCGTTGAAACGTCCGTAGCAAATGATCCAAATCAGTCAATTCCACGGCGTTCTCAAGAGTTGGGCATCGCCCAGACCACGTTATGGCGAATTTTGCGTAAGGATCTTGGTTTACACCCATACAAGATCAAGCTGACTCAAGAATTGAAGCCGATGGACCATTCGAAGCGACGTACGTTCTCCGATTGGGCTCTGGAAAAGATGCGCCAAGATGATCAATTTCATCGCAAAATCATCTTCAGTGACGAAGCTCATTTTTGGCTCAGTGGGTTCGTCAATAAGCAAAATATGCGTTATTGGTCTGGTGAAAATCCACATGTGCTTCATGAAAGACCACTTCATACACAAAAAATAACTGTTTGGTGCGGTTTGCATGCCGGCGGCGTCATAGGGCCATATTTTTTCGTCGACGATAATGATCGTCACGTTACTGTGAATGGTAATCGTTATCGCGCCATGATTACCGATTATTTTTGGCCCGAATTGGAAGATATGGACTTGGACAACATGTGGTTTTAACAGGACGGTGCCACAAGCCACACAGCACACGTTACAATCGATTTATTGAAGAGTAAGTTTGATGAGCGTGTTATCTCAAGAAATGGACCAGTCGATTGGCCGCCTCGTTCGTGCGATTTAACGCCTCTGGACTTTTTTCTTTGGGGCCACGTCAAGTCGTTGGTCTATGCTAACAAGCCGACGCCGTTGGAAGAGCTCAGAGCCAACATTGAACACGAAATAGCAGCCGTTTCGGCCGAAATGTGTGGCCGAGTCATCGAAAATTGGGTCCAACGAATCGACCGCTGCAAACGTGCCCGCGGTGGCCATATAAACGAAGTCGAGTTCCATTCATAAATGTTTTGATTGTACTTCAACCCGATAATAAAGTTTTTGAAATATCTCAAATGGTTTGCATTTTATTTTGAAAAAAAGTTGTCAAGTCCTTATTGGAAAACCCTTTATAAGTCCTACCGGCAAATAAAGGACAATACTTAGAATCGCGCCTGAACTGTTTTTGCGCATTGCTTCCATTGGAGGTTTGGGGAGGGGAGCTCTGAACAGGAAATTTATTAATCAGTTGACACTTATTTAGGGAAAGCAAAAATTACTATCAATCTTTTTATCACAAGTGAATGATATTTTATTTTACAGAAGAACCTTCATGAGTCGAGGGCGAATGGAAAGTGCACTAATAGTGAAGACGGCCATCTTGTAGATAGCAAGTTTATCTAAATCTAATACTATCGAATCCACATTATTTAATGGCGACAAATTTTGTACCTAAGTATAATTTGAAGAAAATCGATAACCACACCCGCAACAATTTTCTTGGATATAGTTACATACGCTCAAACTAAATAATAAAAGAATTATCAATTTCTAGATCAACTTGAATTTAGTGACCACAAGCTTTACGACTACATTGAATGTATTTGAATCGCGACAAAATCCAATTGACATCCATTATTGGCTAACGTCTTTCTGAGCCAATCTAATTGACATCCAATAATTTCACTTAACCCTCAGCCAATGTCAGTGTTTATTTATCGATTATAGCTAATTACTCCTCGACAAAAATTTTCGTTTGGTACGCCACTCGTTTTATTTGGATAACTTTGACTCGACGATATTTTGGCTCGAATCAGATAAATGAAAAAAAAAAAAATAAATTGTTTTTGTGTGTTTTATTTATAAATAAATTTTGTTGTCTGAAAATACATTTAAATATTTATGTACATCAGGATACCGTCTGTATTAGTTTCAATGTTTATCAATCAGAGTTAATCCGAAGACTTAATTTCCATAAAAAGGTTCAAAAATTTCCCGAAATTCCATTCCATTCGAAATTTTATGAATGAATTTCAAGTGAATTCAACACACGCCTTTTGACATTTTATCTTTTTGAATCGTGAGCAATTTGCTTATTTCTAACTTATTCTTATTGTTGACAATACGTGACAAGTCGTTGCTTGTTCATTACAGTTACACGTTAGCAGTTGTCACATTTCTGATTTGATTTGACATAAATGTCACAAAATATAAATAGAGCGGAATGTGCTATAAATAAAAGTGCTTGGCTCAATGAAAGTCCATGGTCGAATGTTGTTATGTTTGATATTCCTGGTAGCTTAATTTGCTTTCACATATGGCTAATTAAAAATAAAACTTTCTCATTAGCAGAACAGAATGTTTAGAAATTCTCTTTGCTCGGATTCTATTCGCCTGTTACGTGTTTTTTTTTTTTACGAAAAATTTCACAAAATATTGAACTAACAATTATGTAGCTACTTATATTTTAAAATTTTAATTAAACACAAAAGAAAACGCAGAAAGTATTTTTGCGTAGGATTACAATTGAATCTTTCTACAATGTGGAATTTTTTTGAAAAATTCTCATCGTAATTTCGTTGTACTGGGAGAACACGCCTAGAACGCACAACGATCTAGTGATGCTGGGCATGAGTCGAGAGATAAAATTTTTGATAATAAGATTGCAAAGAGCAGCAGCAGCTGCAAATTCACGTGAAGTAAGAAAACACGAATTTACGAGGGCGAGTCGATAATATGTCGTGTGAAAACGAAGAAGGAGGGGGTAAGTAAGGAATTTGGTTTTTTTTTACCTGCTTCATTCTTAAATAGGTTACCTGCAAAGGCTTAGCCTGATACCTTTTTTAGTTTTTGTGAAACTGCTGTCTAAGCAAGTCAACTTTTGAAAGAAAAGATTTCCGGATTCTATACTGTTACGCTTTATTATTCATGACGTTTCGGTCTCTGCTGAGACCTTTATCAAACTGTTTGATAAAGGTCTCAGCAGAGACCGAAACGTCACGAATAATAAAGCGTAACAGTGTAGAATCCGGAAATCTTTTCTTTCAATTCGAAATGCATTGTGAAAACATTCACCAAACCAAGTCAACTTTTAATAAATTTCAAAAATAGATAAAAACTAATTTCGTGTGTTGACTAAACATAAAGGGAAAATAGCTGAAGTAACCAAAGAAAAATTTGATAAACATTATGGGGACTCTGCACCATCGACTGCAATGATTTTCAAGTGGTTTTCAGAGTTCAAGCGTGGTCATACGAGCACAGAGACCATACAAAGTCCAGGTCGTCCAAATGAGGTCAACATGCCAGAAACGTTAAAAAAAATCCATAGTCTCGTGCTAGGAATCGTCGAGTGAAAGTGGGTGAGATAGCTAAGGCAGTAAGCATCTCGTATGACCGAGTTTGGAATATTTTGAAAAATCATTTGAACATGCAGAAGCTATCCGAAAGATGTGTGCCGCGTTTGCTTACAATCGACCAAAAACGCAATCGTGTGACAACTTCACAGCACAATTTGCAACTGTTTCAGCGTGATCCAAATGAATTTCTTCGTCGATTCATAACTGTTGATAAAACATGGATCCACCACTACACTCCAGAAACCAAACAACAGTCAAAACAATGGATGGAAGCTAGTTCAAGCGCACCGAAGAAGGCAAAAACCGTTCCATCGGCTGGAAAGGTTATGGCGACAGTATTTTGGGATTAAAAGGAATAATTTTCATCGACTACTTGGAGAAAGGAAAAAACAATAACGGAAGCATATTATACTCAGTTATTGGGTCGACTAAATGCTGCAATCAAGAAAAAACGGCCGCATTTCGTGGAGAAAAAAGTCCAGTTTCATCACGACAACGCTCCAGCTCACACGTCTGCAGTGGCAAAATTATTGGAATTACGCTACGAATTGCTCACCCACAGTATTCTCCAGATTTGGCCCCGTGTGACTTTTCTTGTTTCCAAACTTGAAAAAATGGTTTGCTGGAAAGGGATTCACCACGAATAGTGACGTCGTCAATGAAACCAACGCATATTTTGAAGGCTTAGAGAAATCTTATTATTTCGAAGGGATCCAAAAATTGGAAAAACGCTGGACTAAGTGTATCGAGCTAAAAGGGACCTATGTTGAAAAATAAAATAAATTTTTCCAAAGAAATTTTGTTTTCTTCATTTTTACA
This sequence comes from Chorisops tibialis, assembly GCA_963669355.1. NCBI lineage: Eukaryota > Metazoa > Arthropoda > Insecta > Diptera > Stratiomyidae > Chorisops > Chorisops tibialis. The sequence goes on from OY770264.1 coordinate 22,929,982, forward strand.
CGTCATTACCGATCCGCCCTCGTATAATGCATTATTGTAGAACACGTGATTTTCCACCAAGGAATTACGAATCGCACGATTTTGAAATAAAATTGAAAATTTTGATGCCATAATATCGTATTATTACCAAAATCTATCAAATAACCGATGAAATAAGTACCATTCATCAGATTGTAACTCTTAAATGATAAATCATTACAGAGAGACGCGATTTCAAGGATGCCCAAATAATTTTTGATTGCCTATCGTTCCAATCAATTCATCGCACAGTTTGACATCTACTCACAGGATGTAAAATTGCCTGTATTATCGTAAAACACGAGTTCGTCTGGAAGATATAGATAAAAAGGAAGCAACTTTATAAAAGTTGTTCTATGTGTCAAATGATTGATCAGATACTTGAGATGAAGTAAATTTTTCATAGGCTTCCAAACACAGGGGAAGCTACGACGAAAAAAAGGAAGAAAATTCAACGTTCCTTTGTCAGGAAATCGATCATTTTATCTGTACTAGGAGTTTATTCAACGATGGATTATCCATAGGGAAGTTGATTGCGACAACTACACCGGTATCTTGTTGTTACGTGCCAACGGTGTTTTTCTATTGTTAGGACCGAAGAAATAACAAACAGAAAAGAGCCGCATACGTATTGAAACGTAATACCAAACCGTAGTATCTATAGATACACTCACTATAGGAAAAGCATTACAAAAGCTAAATATGATAAGCCTGAGTGTTCTTATAAATGACTGACACAACAAGAACAATACTATGTCATTTATTTTGACATTTTTCTTTCATGAAAAACTATTTCAAATCACACAAAGAAGAAACCAAACAAACAAAGGATACACTACATTACAAGCTTCTACGACTACTGCTTCTTTTTGCAAAGATAAAGTTGATAGAGTCTATTTATCATGACGTCAAGTAGAATCTTTATTGCTCTGTCTTTACTTCAGCTTCCATACGTGTTGCTGGTGAATGAAACTCTTAGTAGTAGAAAGACAATGAATATTATGAATTTAATATGAAAATTGTATCTGCTTGCAACAGCAAAGAATTCAATGTATTTCTAGGTAAGATTTGAACGGAGTCAATCTATTTAAAGATGAGTTATTTTCTGAAGGTACGCTACTCCTTGAAATAAACAGTGAAAAATATTTTTGTTTTCATTTAAGTTTCTATCCTCATTTTTTTAGAACAGTTACATGTAAATAAGTCGACAAATTTTCAGTTTTTGAGATACCATTTTTAATTACTTAATTACTTACTTGCGATGGTGCTATAACCCAAATTGGATGTTAATCTTCAGCGCAGGTTGTGCTTCAGGTTTCGAAACAAGTCTGGTTTTTTCCAAGGAATAATTCTTAAAACATCGCCCAACACCCAACCTGTGGGATCAGCCCTACATTTTACTGAAGACCCAGTCTGGGTTGGTATTAAATCTCAGAATTTCTGAAAACTTTATAACATTCAACCCAGTTTTCAGAGATTCCACCATTTTATTATTTTAATAATAAAGTGTTGTGATCGACTTGGAAAAAAAATTTTGCAGCCCTGAAATTTTGCTTTTTCGCGTTTCATGACTAAAATGGCCTAAAAATGCAAAAAAAAAAATCCGTCTGTCTGAATTTTAAGTTTGGTGGATTAAGGGGAGGGAGGTGGAAAGCAAAAATTTTGAAAATTTTGATTGATTTTTTTAGGGCTCTGGTGAATGATACAAAGTTTAAATTTTGCATTTGCAAACAGCTATTTGATGTACATAGAAAAAAATAATAATTTGTTCCACAATTGTTATGCACCAAAGTGGGGGTCTAACGTACTCGAGGTGTTTCATGTGCAATGGAGAAAACACATAAACTAAAAACTTTTGAATGAAATTTTAAGGTAGAAACTTGAAAATTTCGCGAAATGCATTTAAAAAAAAATTCCTAGTAAAAGTAGAAAGTAGTACAAAATATTAACTTCTACCCCTTCTAAATCTATTATCACCTAATTATTAAACCTAATTATTTTAAATTTTGCATAAAAATAGTTGAAACGAAATCGCGTCAAAAGTTTTGAAATCGCGTTTGCCCTTCTACTCCCTCTCATACAAAAGGATGATTTAGAACAATTTGAATAAATCAACTACTAACCAACAAACTAAAAGCTACAAACTTGAAATTGTTATTGTACGAGCACCTTACAAGAGAAATGAAATAAAACTGCATCACAAATTTTACGATTCCCTTACTTCCTCTACCCACTCCCATACAAATGTTTGATTTCGTCAATGTAAAATACACCGAATTTTATGAAAATTCTATGCAACATCGTTTATGAAACTGAAATTCTATACAGAGAATATTGGACGTGAATCAAGCAATGAAATAAAAATTTATTAAAATCCACTCACTCTTACTATCACCGAATTGACCTGCAATTTGAGGTAGGCGAGTAGAACTATCTACCAGTTGCGCTGATCCGTTTATGGATGCGAAGAGCTCAGTATCCCGACGCGGCTGCTCTGTATGGGCATAGTGTTTAAACCATACAATGTTATGGACATTGAGATCACCTGAGACAACCATCTCAACGTCAAGGCTAGCGGCATAAATAGATTGAATACAATTCGACGAACTATTCAACTTTATATTGGTATATGCTATACTCAATGCTTTTTCTACAATGGCGCTACAGCACAAATCTGACCTTGGCCTCCTGACATTCAGGCTTCTTAATACTTTTCATTAATTATTGTGGAAGGGTTGTTGGATCTTCGCACAACCCTCTATCTTCGAATTTTTCATTTTCGTAGATTGTGCTGAGCAAGGTATATCCAAGCAGGCAATGTGCTGGAATTATACTCATATATTGCGTCGACCGGGATTTGAACTCACGACCTTCACATTACAAGACCAACATGCTTCCCACTAGGCAACTCCATAGGGGCTTCTGTAAACATAACTCAGGATGCTATTAGGCAATATCGACCCCAATAGACTCGAGCATCGTTGAAATATCAGAGCTCTCTGCATTTATTATAGATATTTCCATAGTTAATGCAGCGAGGAACTAAAAGCCCTAATTGTATACTTGTGCAATGGCTCTACAGCCCAAATCGGGCCTTGGCCTCCTGATCTTCAGGTTCCTTAACATTCTTTCATTATTTATTGTGGAAGGGTTGTTAGACCTTCGCACAACCCTCTATCTTTGAATTTTTCATATTCGTAGATTGAGCTGGCTAAGGTTATATATGGTTATAATATGGCTTTGCCGGCCATTGCTGACTTGAGGGGAGACCTTTCACGTCATATTGAGCAACCAAAGGTAACTTCGCTAACGACTAAAAAACAAATAATACCTACAGAACTTAGCCCGGGTCATCACGCTAACCAGGGAAAGCTAACAGCAAAAAGCACCCACCGGCTCCTGCCACTAAGTCAAATTTTAAAACCAATAATTCTTCAAACATCAATATTTCTTATCAAACTGTGCGTGGTCTAAAAACCAAGCTGCAGGATTTCTGGTCTTCAGTTTATGTAGATGCGCCCGACCTATTTTGTGTTTCGGAAACTTGGTTAAATGCTTCCATTAGTGACTCGGAATTGGTTCCTGATAACTATACTCTCTTTACATGTGATCGCGATTTGGCAAGATCTGATAAGGAGGATGGTGGTGGAGTTATGGTTGGTATCAACACCCGGTTTACTTGTTATTCCTGCCCTGGCCTCGACACATTCCCGATTGAAAACATTGTGGTAAAAGTCTGTTTGTCCTCGTCACATTCACTCTACCTGTGCTGCATATACATCTCTTGTCAAACCGAGCTCTCTGTTTATGAAAATTTCGTTGACCCATTTTCAAATTTCATCAATAATCTTAGTGCCAATTCTTCGCTTTTCATCTGTGGTGACTTTAACATGACCGCAACCTCGTGGTCCAGCAACCATACAGTGCCTATACCTACAACTTCCCGTCTTAACGTTTGCGTTTCGTCTTTAATCGAACTTTGTTCCCTCCAACAACACAATAAAATTCCCAATTCCAACGATAAACTACTTGACCTTGTATTTTCGAATACGGATGCTTCTAATGTGTTAATTTCGTCTTTCGATGGTTTTGTTCCCATTGACACCAATCATCCACCTTTAAACATTACTGTAACTATTCCGCTCAAAGCCTTTTCGCCATTTATCTCGACGACTTCTAAAGGAAATTTTAGGAAAACTAATTACAGCCATAAAAACGGAACTTGGCTTGGTTGATTGGGACGCCATATTGAATGATCCTTCGTCTGAAAATGCTTTAGCACTCTTTCATAATATACTTGACAAACTCATTGCACAACATGTTCCACTGCAAATCTCTGCTAAGAGAACTTATACTGACTAGTTTTCAAAAACTACAATTCAATTACTTCGAAAGAAAACGATTCTTCGCCGCATGTTCAAGCGTTCAAATCATATTTTTGACTACCAGAACTATTCTTCGCTCAGATTGCGTGCCAAGAACTCCATTAAAAATTATTGGAACCATTACCTCAGTTTCATTGAGTCATGTTTAGCTCGTAATATGACTAAGCCCTTCTGGTCGTACATTAAGAAAAATAGAAAGACGTCCCCGCTTCCCTCTATTGTGCGTTATGGAAATATCTCTTCTGTGGAACCTCAAGGTATCTGTCATCTTTTTGCTTCATACTTCAGCTCTGTTTTATCTTCCACCGACAAGGATCTAAATTACGATTTCTTTGTTGAGAGCCATGAACCTTTGGGCTTCATCCCTATTTCTTCGGTCGATGTTGCAAATTACATTACTGCATCCAAGCACCAATTGTGGACCGGATGGTATTCCCAATTGGTTCACCAAATCACTTTGCGATGAATTATCTTCTCCGCTTGCGATGATTTTCAACAAATCGCTCTGGGATGGTTACTTTGCTAGTGCTTGGAAGCTAGCTACAGTGATTCCAATTTTTAAAAAAGGTGACAAGAATAATGTTACAAACTATCGGCCAATCTCAACACTGAACTGCTTTAGAAAAATATTTGAACGATTAGTTCATAACTCTATCTCAGAACATCTTTCTCATCTTATTTCTTCAAAGCAACATGGGTTTCTTAAAGGTAAGTCCACGACTTCAAATCTCCTCTGACTTACTAATATCGCTGCGAAATCCTTTGAAAGCCATAGATCCGTGCACACCATATACACTGACTTTGCCAAAGCATTTGATTCTGTGAATCCTAAGATACTCGTATCTAAATTAAAGAAGTACGGTATCTGTGGTTCGCTTCTCAGTTGGATTGCTTCATATTTGTCTGATCGAAGTATGAGAGTGACCTTTCTCGGCAAATCATCACCCATTTTTTCGGTAAACTCCGGAGTTTCTCAGGGGTTCCATGCTCGGTCCACTCTTATTTCTTGTTTTCATAAATGACTTACCATCATGTGTATCTTCTGACTGTGTTTTATATGCTGACGATCTCAAAATATTCCGAGTGATCAAATCTCTTTCTGACTGTCTCGCACTGTAAAGTGACCTTTATTGTCTATCTGAGTGGTGTCTTAACAATGACAATTCTCTTAACATTGAGAAATGTCTTTTCATGAAGTTCGCTTGCCAACTTAACCCCCTTAACTTTACCTAAATAATCAACGTGACTCGTCTTTCTGAGGTTAGCACTTATAAGGACCTTGGTGAACAGTAAGCTAAAGTTTACGCATCACTATGCTAAAATCTCTGCTAAAGCCTATCGGCTCTCAGGTTTTATATTACGCTCCACTAAATCCTTTTCGAGTATAACCGTTGCTGTTTTGCTGTTTAAAACGTTAGCTCGTCCTGTAGTACTGTTCTCCCATTTGGAATCCCCATTACCAGTGTGATATTGACCTTACTGAGTCTGCCCAGCGTAACTTCACTCGATCTCTATTCTTTCGCTTTGATATACACCAAGTTTCTTATGCTAATCGTTTGACCGAACTTGATCTTCCATCCCTTTATCAGCGACGTATTTTAATCGAACAATGTACACTACACAAAATCGCTAACGGTATCGTTACTTTACCTTTGCTTATCGAACTATTATTCCGGGTTTCTACTGCTATGAGGAATCGTGATATTTTCAATCTCCCTCGAGCACTTCATAATGTTTATTATCATTCGCCCTTTCCTAGATTTCAAAAGATGCATGATCTCCTGCAGCTTGGTTCTTTAACTGTTCCATATAGCTTATTTTTAGGCACACTTAAACACATTCTTGACCTATCTTGATTAACGTAACTTCTAGTAATTTGTAATTTTATTGTTTTTATTATTTTTATTTTATTTATTTTTTTTCCACTTCTAAATGACGGCTTTACATTATTGGAGCTATCTGTGTTAAAGCTGTAAATAAATAAATAAGGTATACCCAAGCTGGCAGTGTGCTGGAATTATGCGTCGACTGGGGTTTGAAATCACGACCTTCACATTTTTGACTAGCACGCTACCCACTAGGCTACGCCCTAATACCCTCTATTAAATTACGCCTTTAATAATCACCAGCTGCATGCTCAATTAAGTATACTGTGAAACCCTTGCCGTGAAGAATATTCAAATTTAGGCAGTCCTCATTCCTCGGACGACGCGAAGTGGAATTTATTACCAGACATTTTCTTTCCAATGGAAAACAAGCTCCAGCAATTTAAGATCAACATCCATCGCCACTTCAAACTCTTCCCTCCTTTGTTACCCTATTAATTTCCCCGTATCCACTTGTTTCCCTTGACCATGTCTATTTGACTATGCATCGCGCATTAAACGGTAACCCCCTAAGTTATTTCGATGTCTTTAAGAAAAAAATATATGATATTCTTTTGATATTTATTTTCATTCAGATGAAGCTAAACTCTGTAGCATTGAATAAAGTCCTCAGAATGAGACTCTCGATTGGTTTCACTGTTAAAACTTGAATGCTTCTTATTTACAAATTTTCTTATTTCCAAATTACTTACAAGCTAGAAAATACAAAATGCTGACAATGTATGTAATTTAATTTAATTCTCGCCGTGAGAATCTTTTGGTTTGCTTAATTCTCAGAAGTGTACTATTAAGCAGACATGTTAATTGATATGTCTAGGTTCATTTAGGGCACGAAAGAGGCATTTAGATTGCCGATAAACGTATTATGGACTGTTATTATTATGTCCTCTTGGTTTACTGTACAACCGGGAGCCAATGGGCGTATTCGTTTGCCATGTAATACTTGATTGAGGACGTTTTTGCCACAGACGATGCCAATGTCTTTCACTGAATACGTAAATCCAAGTGGTTGGCGTTTCCAGTTGAATCCAAGTATTTTTCAATGGTGATAACAAAATGATGCATGCTGGTGACGCCTGAAGTTTGTGTCAAAAATCCCATCTCACACATGCTCTCATTTGATTTACTGGCGTAAAGTGGATGCCGTTTTTTGCAGATGTATTCCTTTTCCGTCATCAACTGATTATTGCTATTGTTCCAGATCCTCTAGTTGATAAAAATGGTCTCGGTGCAAATTTGTTATAAGGTAATCAGTTGACGGCTTGATTGCCATGAAAACGTTACCATGTGGAACTGGAATGGTAAGATTCCAAATCAATTAGCGGTATCTTGATGTTAAATAAGATGTTTGTTGCCATTGTCCTCACTGATACTTTCATTAGAATGTACAGTTTATGCAGTGCATCAAAACTGTCATCCATTATACGGTGCATCAAAACTGTCATCCATGGTAATGAGGAGATGCAGGGGTAGATCATGCCTTATGTTCTGGATTAAGCCTTCCAGCTGGGCTAGAGTAAGAATCAATAGATTTATTTTTCCGTGTGAGTATCGAGATTGTTTCCAATACCGCATTTTGGGTATCTTGGAGGGCTTCTGACCTTTTTCATCTTTTGGCTGCTGAATTTCTTCCATCTGCGCCAATTTTTGGTATTCTTCCATGAACTTGCTGTAAACCTGCCTTAAAGCTGTCTTACTTATTAATCTTCTTTCTAATTGTATCCACCTCGCCATTGCTTGCTGCCTTGAATATCCTAATGGATTCTGGTCTTCCATGTTTTCTTTGAATGGAAGTGCAACCTCATTCGTTGTTTCGCGTATGTTGAGTTGAGTATGGATTAACTTTCGAGCTTTTCTTTTGTTTTTAATCTTTTCGATTGTAGTTCTTCTGTCTCCCAGAACCTTCGTAATTGCGTTTCTATTGTTGCTTCCACAATCAAACAGGATATAGTATTTTTTTCCTTGTTTGCCTTAATATCAATAACAAATTTGGGTCTGCTAATTGCAGATGCCTTATGTGTGTCCACTCATCCACCTTGTTTTCTTAGCGCGGAATTTTGTTCGTTAATTTGGGTAGTACTAGTACCTTGGCTAACAACTTAAAATGTGATGAATGCATAGGTTTTATGTCAATTTCGGTAGCATTACGCGCTTTGCCGGCTTGTGTTTGCCCAGTCCGGTAATGGTGAGGTGGGTGCTTGGCAGTAATCGAATGATGTGCTTGCAAATTCTTATCGTCATTGTTCTGCGTTTTGTTATCACTATGTAGTGCTATATGATGTACTTTTTGACATAATTCACAACAACAGATAAACTTTTACATTCAGCCACTGAGTACCCAGAGCGCCAGCAGTTCCAGCAGCGCCTCTTGTTTCTCACTATATATCGACGTGGCTTCAATGTCATTTCCATAAATGTTTTGCAGGCGAAAACTAAATGCGGTCCATTGAATACAAAGCAGTCCTCGACACTACTATAAAAAGTTCGCAGTTTCTCTCCTGAGTTTTTAAAAATTTCAGAGTTCGATTGTGTTTTGGGCCCAGGATAGTATGCACCTCGTTTCGTGTCATCATCTACTGCTTTCAATGCTTGCCATCTGAAATCATAAGTGTACATCTAATTATAAAGCAACATCGCCACGGACATAAATGGCAATACCCTGCAGGCGAAAGAACTGCCTTTTTCAATCTTCTATTAAGAAAAGCAATTCTTTTCGTTATCAATTTCATAATTTTAAATAAATAATTTCGAATTTCGTAAAATTAGAATTTTCACTGTCGATTTGCACAGCTAATTTTTAGTTTTCCAAACCGAAAATATTGCCACTACTGCTAGTAAATCACAATTCAGTTTTTTTTTCTATTGAATCAGCCATTGTTTTTTCCCTCTTCGTATTACCCTAGGTAAAAAACATAACAGGGCTACGATTGCGCGTAAAGCGCAATCTTACGATACTCTAGATGAAATAGAATTTTTTGTGATCCCAAGAAATTTCGCATTGGAAGTATTAGAAGGGATGACAGCATTGAACTAATTTTTCCCCATCATGCTAAAGTAGCTATAAAAATGTTTTGTACAAAATGCTTACTCCAAAAATTGAATGGGAACTGAAAAAATTAGTGAGTTAGATTTAGTGAAAATGTGCACTTTGTATGGGAGGTGGTAGAAAGAGTGGGGCGATTAGAGTGATTTTTTTCAGAAATAACTAGGAATATTGTAAAATTGACATCCCTGAAATTTCAGACTAGTGCCATTTATACTTTTCAAGAAAATCGATTTTTTGTGAAGTTGTGAAACTGTGTCATATTGTATGGGAGGGGGTAGAAGCAGTGAAGCTAATCAAATATTTTTTTCTGATCTTAGTGCTAATACTAATTAAGTATTTATTACAAAATATGAGCTCAATAAATGTTATATGTTCTGAGAAAATCGTCTTAGAGCATTTCATGAAAAAGTGTAGTTTGTATGGGAGGGGGTGGAAGGAGAGGGAGGAAGCAAATAATTTTTCTACTGTAGATTAAAATTACTATGAAAATAACATATCCGAAAATTCAGACTAATAGCTTTTATACTTTTCGAGTAAATCCGTTTATTGTCAAATTACGAAATTGTGTCATTTTGTATGGGAGGGGGTAGAAGGGGTGAAGCTAATAGTCTAAATTTTTTTGGGCTTACTAACAATTTCAAATAAATATTTGGTGCACAATTTTAGCTCTCTAAATTGTATACGCAATGAGTAAATTGGCTTAGAGTAATTCATGACAAGAACAGTTTGTATGGGAGGTGGTAGAAGGAGGGGGAGGATACGCATAATTTTCGTACGGTAGATTGATATTATCATAAAAGTAACATATTCCAAATTTCAGGCCAATAGCTTTTATACTTTTCGTGCAAATCCGTTTATTGTCAAATTGCGCAATTGTGTCATTTTGTATGGGAGGGGGTAGAAGGGGTGGAGCGATTTGGCCCGTTCACGAACTTGACCTTACTTTTTTGTAAAAAACGACGTGTACAAAATTTGAACTATCTAGCTCAACGCGTTCTCAAGCTAGAGCGCGCACAGACGGACGGACGGACGGACGGACGGACGGACGGACGGACGGACGGACGGACGGACGGACATCCGGTTTTGAGATTTTTGAGTGATAATATTAATTTCTGTATTCATCATTTTTTTCTCCGAGCCTTATTTCTTGGCGTTACAAACTTTAGAGCAAACTTATAATACTCTCAGATTTCATCTAGAGTATAAATATGTACAAGATAAAAATAGCCTCATAGAAATACTTGAATTTATGGTTTCTTTGAGAAAAACAGCAACCATAGATATCTTCAGAAATTAATTTATTCCATTTTACAAAGTTACGAATTTTGTGGAAATAAAATAATTACAAATTTTTTTCTAAGAATATAAAACTTTGCTAAGTGGAGACATTTTTAGAGAACTTGCCCAGCATGAGAGCCTATCAAGGCCTCGGTATTTAATTTAAGCCTCCTTGGTCGAGACACAGATCCAAAAATATATAAATGCCAAAATATTCATTCAACACCCATGTGTGCATGACATGAGGTAATTATCTATATATTTTTTTTTCGAAATATCTTCTGAGTCGCACAGTATAATTTATGATTAAATTATGGGTAAATGAATTAAACAACTTTTGAAATCTTCCCATTCTTCTTAAAATAATTTCTCCAAATTTTTTGGTGTGAATAAATAAGAATTGTAACAGTTTACTAGTTGATAGATTAATGACCATATCGGGCACCAGTTAATTATTTTTTTAAATAAAATAATTTCGAACGATCTGTTTGTTTAACATTTCAATGTTTAGTAGCTTTAATATTATAAAATATTTTTTAACCGATTAAGAAGATACAGTACCTCAGCTTTTTGATCATATGTTAGACTAACCTGATTTATTTTGTTTTTTACTGATTGAAAAGTGTTTATTTTGAGTAAATTTGTTTTTATTATTATTATTTATACATACATCAATAAAATTAAAATACAAAAACAAATGAAGTTTACTTATAGTTTATTTATTTTTTTAATTTTACTTTTAAAATCCATTTGATCAATTTGTTGACATTAAATTTCAAGAAGCCTTTTCATTGTTTAATATTTCGTGTAGCCACCTTTTGCTTTTAATACAGCTTAAGTATGTCAATAAGATTTTTACATGTTTCGGATTTTATCATATTCCATTTTTCTTGAACACGTTCCCATAACTCAGCTACACTTTGAGAGTCATTATTGTAGTTGGCCAAAACTCGTTTCAGCTCACCCCAAAGGTGTTTAATTGGATTTAAGTCGGAAGATTGTAGAGGCCAGTCCAAAACCTTAAATCCCTTAGTTTGGAACTACTGCTTTTAGATTTTGGCCGTGTGTTTGGAGTCGTTATCTTGTTGGAATTGAACACTTTTGCCCTATTTCTCCAGACTTCCCAACAATTTAGTATCAAGTATGTTGATATAATCGTAAGCTGTCATACGTCCTTAAATTTTTTCAACCATTCCAACCCCTGCGGTGATCATGCAACCCCATATCATAATTGAACCCCCACCAATTTTTAAAGTAGGGCATACATGTCGTTCCACCAAAAGTTCGTTTGCTTTTTTCCACGTCCATTGGCGCCCGTCGGATCCAAACCGATTAATTTTTGTTTGATCCGACCAAACAACATTACACCAGGCATTCTGGTCTTAGTTTTTGTACTTGAGAGGAAACGCCAATCTCAATTTTTGGTGCCGCTTACTAAGTAGTGGTTTTTTTGCTTTTGCTCGACCTTTATAGCCAGCCTTCCGCAAGTGTCTTCGAATGGCCTCGTCACTAACGACAATATTTTCAGATTGGCGAAGTGATTTGTTTATATGGGCTGTGCATTAACATGTACACCATGGCGGATTTTACGTAAAATTCGGCGCCTATGATGCTCCGTAATGATGGGTTTCCGTCCTGGCTTATTTGGCGGATTGGATATTTCATTACCCTCACTTAGTGGCAATTTTACGATGCGTCCAGCCATCAGCAACCAATCTCTCGATTTTTTTCATGAGATTAGCACTTAGTGGGCTCATTTTCGTGATTTTTAATTTAATCTACTGTAAAAGTTTTTCATAATTAATTTATTTCTTACCGTGTATTAACAATAAAACAAATTTGTAAAGAAAATAGATAAAAAAAACTTTTTTTTATGGTGTTATCGCCACAGGTCACTTAAATCAACTAATTGATCAAATGTAATTTTTGGCAGACTGCGCATTACCTAACGCAATATTTAGTTAAATTGCGAAATGTGTGTTGTGTTAACCTAGGGTGTAGCTTAGTAGCTTGCGTGTTGGTCTACAATGCGAAGGTCGTGAGTTCAAATCCCGGTCGACTCATAATTCCAGCACACTACCTGCTTGGGTAAACTTTGGTCACCTCAATCTACGAAAATGACAATAAATAATGTAAAATGTTAAGGAAACTGAAGGTCAGGAGGCCAAGGCCCAATTTGCTCCGTAGTGCCATTGTAGAAGTAAAAGATGTAGTGTTGTGTTATAAATAGGCATACATGCTTACTATACATAGTGTAGATGTATGCAAAATGAACTAAAGCAATCACATTAAATCATGACTGCAATTCAAACAATACATTTATTTGATCAAAAAGTTGAGGCACTGTAGATAGGACAAGCTCAGAAGATTTAGTTGAGTTTTATCAGTCGATGAATAAAGACGTTTATTTTTGTGCAATCGACAATTTCTTTCACTTAAATAGTATAATACATATACCGGGATTTTGTAAATAAAATTACTCTGGGGAATGATATTTCAAACTTTGTTTTTAGTAAGCAGGTGTCCTTAATTATTATCCTAAAAATTAGGGCGCACATTGCTTTATTACAATTTAAAAGTCGAAAGCTCTCATATGTTCGAAGAAGAAATACTTTTCTTGAATTTCCAATACAAAAATTTGTATGGGAGATGGTAGAAAGAATTAAGCGAAGCTCATATTTTTTAGCATTCATTGCAATTATTAAGTGAAAAGTTTTAACACAAATTTTCAGTTTGTACTTTTTCTAGATTCAATGAAAATCAATTAAATGCATTTACCAAAATCGTACATTTGTATGGGAGGGGGTAAAAGGAGTATTCAAATCAAAACCATTTTTTTTGACATTATTGATATTTGTAATAGTATACTTTCCTCAAAAAGTTGGTAGCTTTGACAGTTTTGAAGAAAAATAATTTAATTGAAATTCCGAAATTTCGTCAGATTTGAAGGGTAGAAAGAGTGAGGTGAAGTTGATAGTTTTTGTTTTAAAATTGGTTGCAATTATAATAAAATTAATAATGACAAAAATTGGTTCTTTTGGCTTTGCTAGTTGCCATGAAAACCGGACAGACAGACAGAGGGTCACTCGGGATCGAGGTTTTTGAGCGACAACAAATATTTCTGTGCCCTTGGCGACTCTGTGCGAGCATTATTTCTTAGCGTTACAAACGGTAAGGCAAACACAATACACTCTTAGATTTCATCTAGAGTATAATTGCACGTCTCTAAAAATTCTAGGTTATGAGTTTCAAAAATTAACACCAAATTAATAATGAGGCAAATTGATCAAGAAGCATAAGTTTTTGCTATTAAGCAATTCTTATAAGAACTTATTTATAGTTTGAAGAATTCACCAATAATTAGAAAAAAAAATATTCTCATAGTTGTACAAGAAAAACAATAGAGTCGTCTTTCTTCAAGTCATTACTCAACAAGTAGTTTATTGGTTTTAACAAACACGAAACCAAACCCTAAATCCATTTTATCGGATTAACGTTTCCTTTGAGACCACATTCGTGCAATACCTCAGTCTTCTGCACTACTTCGTTGAATTTTTCACGATTTGAAAATTACATACAACTACGTACATGTGGCTCCATTAATAAAACCACGTTAGACGTCTACTAATAGTCGGTAATTACGTGTTGCAAAACCACGATTCGAGTTCGTCCTTGTACTGACGTCATACACCTAACCTATAAGCACCACACATAGACATTTATACGTTATCCAGCCCATCCGTCTTGCTTACATGTCCAGCACGAAAGTTATTTCTTGCTTAATCAAATTTTCATGCACATTTGTGTTTACGCCCATTGAAGTCTGCAAAGCAACCAGATCCATTCCCTGTTCAGAGGATCCGAGTGGGGAAACTATTTTCAATAGCGATTACTTCCAGGACTTGAATGAAATCCGTATTTGCTGAGGAAAAAAGTATGCGCGATAGATTTCATAGTCAATTGGAATTCTCGAAACTCCTTTCTAGGACTTGGCTAAAAATGTTATTTTTTCGGTTTTTTTTTTTTCAAAAACCAATACTGTTGTGTACTATTGGAATGAAATGGAGGACATCGTTTGAAGTTATACTTTCGAGAAGTTGCATAATATAACTGTACAAAGATACATTTGAAAAGTGGAAAAGAAAAAGCTCTCAGGAAAATGTAGTTAAATCGAGAAATATCAATGTTGTATATATTGGAAATGCAATTTTAATTCTGTTGTCGTATATAGTGAAAGAAGTTTCCTGAATTGGTATTGCAAGTTATTTCCTAAATTTGCAAAAATTCCAGAAACATTGGTTTTTCTATATTTTAGTTATCCGTTCGTTGTTAATACTACTTCACGAAATTTTGCTTCAAACTTAATTGCAACATGATTAAAAAAAATAATGTAGCGGCTTCAACATGTGGAAAAATATGATGTACGCTATTTGGAGTAAGGAATTGCTACACAGTTTACAGGCATGAACGCGATTTAAAGCCCTAGATTGAAATGATGATACGTGCTCATTGTGTTTGAAAGTGGAATATTCATTCCACTGACTGAAAATTAAGAAAAAAAAAAAATCTAATATTAAAAGTGGAACTTTCAAAACATACGTAGGTTGCAATTTATGTATCCGGAATTGGCAACACTGTGGTTGAAAGGCGACACACTCAACACATCCAACATATCTATAAAAAACATCGTTTTAAGTAATTTATTTCATAATAATTTTTTTTCTTTTTTTTTTGGCTT
Organism: Chorisops tibialis; assembly: GCA_963669355.1. NCBI lineage: Eukaryota > Metazoa > Arthropoda > Insecta > Diptera > Stratiomyidae > Chorisops > Chorisops tibialis. The sequence goes on from OY770264.1 coordinate 22,945,333, forward strand.
TATTACAAACATAAAACAAAACAAAAAACATAACAGGGCTACGATTGCGCGTAAAGCGCAATCTTACGATACTCTAGATGAAATAGAATTTTTTGTGATCCCAAGAAATTTCGCATTGGAAGTACTAGAAGGGATGACAGCATTGAACTAATTTTTCCCCATCATGCTAAAGTAGCTATAAAAATGTTTTGTACAAAATGCTTACTCCAAAAATTGAATGGGAACTGAAAAAATTAGTGAGTTAGATTTAGTGAAAATGTGCACTTTGTATGGGAGGTGGTAGAAAGAGTGGGGCGATTAGAGTGATTTTTTTCAGAAATAACTAGGAATATTGTAAAATTGACATCCCTGAAATTTCAGACTAGTGCCATTTATACTTTTCAAGAAAATCGATTTTTTGTGAAGTTGTGAAACTGTGTCATATTGTATGGGAGGGGGTAGAAGCAGTGAAGCTAATCAAATATTTTTTTCTGATCTTAGTGCTAATACTAATTAAGTATTTATTACAAAATATGAGCTCAATAAATGTTATATGTTCTGAGAAAATCGTCTTAGAGCATTTCATGAAAAAGTGTAGTTTGTATGGGAGGGGGTGGAAGGAGAGGGAGGAAGCAAATAATTTTTCTACTGTAGATTAAAATTACTATGAAAATAACATATCCGAAAATTCAGACTAATAGCTTTTATACTTTTCGAGTAAATCCGTTTATTGTCAAATTACGAAATTGTGTCATTTTGTATGGGAGGGGGTAGAAGGGGTGAAGCTAATAGTCTAAATTTTTTTGGGCTTACTAACAATTTCAAATAAATATTTGGTGCACAATTTCAGCTCTCTAAATTGTATACGCAATGAGTAAATTGGCTTAGAGTAATTCATTACAAGAACAGTTTGTATGGGAGGTGGTAGAAGGAGGGGGAGGATACGCATAATTTTCGTACGGTAGATTGATATTATCATAAAAGTAACATATTCCAAATTTCAGGCCAATAGATTTTATACTTTTCGTGCAAATCCGTTTATTGTCAAATTGCGCAATTGTGTCATTTTGTATGGGAGGGGGTAGAAGGGGTGGAGCGATTTGGCCCGTTCACGAACTTGACCTTACTTTTTTGTCAAAAACGACGTGTACAAAATTTGAACTATCTAGCTCAACGCGTTCTCAAGCTAGAGCGCGCACAGACGGACGGACGGACGGACGGACGGACGGACGGACATCCGGTTTTGAGATTTTTGAGTGATAATATTAATTTCTGTATTCATCATTTTTTTCTCCGAGCCTTATTTCTTGGCGTTACAAACTTTAGAGCAAACTTATAATACTCTCAGATTTCATCTAGAGTATAAAAATGATGATTATTGTACTCCATAAAAATATTAAAATTAAAAAACGAAAACAAATCCTGAATTGCAACAATAAAAAGTCTGCGTACAAATATTTCTTTTCAAAATAAAACAATTGTTTTTCCTCGTTAATAGCTTGTGGGATATCCTCGTCTCTTTATTACTTCCCACAACCGTTTTTGCATGGAATCTACCAGCTTCTTAGTGAGCTCTGGGGTTATTGAATTCCACTCCTGGATCAGGGTTCCTTGAGCATTACCTTCGACGTTGTTGTGTGCGCTCGAATCCTTTGTTCCAAGTGATGCCACAAATGCTCTATTGGATTCAGGTCAGGAGATTGGGGCGGTGTACGAAGCTGATTTTGGGCATTATACAGCAACCAGAGTCTTACTACCTCCGCAGTGTGCTTAGGCTCGTTGTCTTGCTGGAAGTAAAAGTTGTCGCTTAAGCCCAAATGTTGTGCACTTTTCTTCAAATTGCGCTTGAGAATATTAAGGTCGTCTATTTTATTCATAATACTTTCAATAAACTCCATTTTTCCAACTCCTCCACTAACCATACACCCCCATATCATAAAACCGCTACCACCGTGCTTTACTGTTGGACAGAGATTTTTTACGTCGAAGGCCGCGCCAGTTTTTCTCCATACAATCTTCCGACCGTTGATTCCAAAAATATAAAATTTACTTTCATCCGAGAAAATAACTTGTTTCCAAAATTCTTTTGGCTTATTTATGTCTTCCTTAGCAAATGCCAGCCGCTTGAGTCTGTTTACTGTTATTATAAATGGCTTTCTACGGGCAACGCGTTCGTGATACCCATATTTCCTAAGAACTTTACGAACACCATCATCAGAAATAGACTTGCGGTATTTTGCTTTGATGTCCTTTGCCATATCAACTGCAGTTAATCTAGGATTAGCCTTTATCGTTCGGAGCAAACTCCGAGTTTGCTGAGGGCTCAACTTTGGAGGACGGCCTGATCTGGGTTTTGAAACCAAAACTCCTGTGTTTTTGAAGTTATTTACGACTCGTTGGGCAGATGAATGACTTCTGCTAACTATTGCACCTATTTCACGATATGACGTACCTTTTTTCCACAAATCCACGATAATTTTTCTTTCCCCAAATTCAATTTCCTTTCCTTTATTAGACATCTCTTACTTAACGTTTTTTAGCAATTATTTTTAACGTAAACCTTAGATAAAAACACGTTTATCAAATTTCCTACACAAACTTTATTGTTATTAATGATTTAACTGCAACTCAGAGATTTTGACTTCCTTTTATACGCTTTGAACGCAGACTTTTTATTCCTGGAATTTCAGACTATTTTTCGTTTCCGAATTTTACCGTTGTTTAAGAGTACAGTAATTTTCATTTTTGTTTTGTTTTATGTTCATAATGAAGTAATAGACTTTTGCATGGGAGGTGTTAGAAGTAGAGGGGGAGGTTTGTATTTTTTGCATATGACACCGAACATGGCATGTAAAATGGTATTTGCTGAATTTAAAGTTTTTAGTTTTCATTATTTTTAAAGAAATTGGTAATAGTTTTCCTGAAATTGGGGCATTTGTATGGGAGGTGGCAGAGGAAGGGGATCGTTTAAGATGATTTTGAAACCGCTTATCATCATCCTTATCACCATGCTTTGATTCAATTTCAAAGTCGATAGCTCTCATATACTTGAAACAAAAATGCTTTTCTTGAATTTATAATACAGATATTTGTATGGGAGGTGGTAGAAGGAGTGAAGCGGAGCTGATAATTTTTTCTAAGACTTATGTCAATTATTAAGAAACAAATTCTGGCAAAATTGAAGTTTGTACTTTTCTAGTTTTAATGGAAATCGATAAAATGCATTTAACAAAAATTATTCATTTGAAGGAGTGTACGGATCAAAACAAATTTTTTTCGCATTATTAATATTTGTATTTGTATACTTTATACAAAATATGAAGTTGATAGCTTTAACGGTTTCGAAGAAAATTAATTTAATTCAAATTTAAAAATTTCGTGAAAGTTGTATGGGAGGGGGTAGAAGGAGTGAGGTGAAGTTGATAAGTATTTTTAAAATAAATTGCAATTATAATAGAATTAATTCTTACGGAATGACCTGTGTTATAGGCAATTTCGGCAATTTGCACAAACACAGTCATGGAGGGAAGGAATGGGATTAGGAAGGTAGAGGAAGAGGAGTGAGAACGACCGTAATGAGTGGAGAAGCTGATATATATTTTTCAGTTATACTGGCTGCTACTGACAAATATTTGCAGATGTTATGGGGGACTGAATGATAGAAAGCGAACAGAATCCATCTACTGAGTATCTAGGCCTTCTTGAAGTGGAACTGCTTCACTTTTACACCGTTTGCCCATTTTATTTCGAATAATTTTTCATCGCCAATAGCAACTGAAAAAATCGTTCTTAAAAAAATCCCGTCTGGAGTGGGAATCGAACCCACGACCTATTGACTGAAAAGCAAGCACGCTCCCCACTACGCCACGGAAGCCTACTGAGATAATTGGTGTAAAGTATTTAATGAAAAAGTGTAGTTTGTATGGGAGGTGGTGGAAGGAGTGGGGGATTCAAATAATTTGTAAACTAAAAGATTGCATTTGTAATAGAACTAATATATTTGAAATTTCAAATTAATAGCTCTTATAGTTTAGAAAAAAAATCGATTGTCACATATTTTTGAAAATGTGTCACTTTGCTTGAGAGGGGGTAGAAGGCGTGAGGGGAGTGACATAAAACCAAAAGCAGATTACATCTCGGAGCATACCTAATAAACTGTGAAAGTTTTGTTACAATTGGTTCAACCCCTTTTGCGTGGAAGCCGGACAGATAGACAGACAGAGAAGAAACTTAAAAACACTTGTTTCTGCTTAGTTATTGCTAAAATAAAGCAAAAAACTAACTTATAGCCACTTCTAAACAAATAACAGACAGATACTACAATTATATTTATATGTATAGATTAAGGGATCAGAATTTATCTCTTTTTAAATTTTAAGTTTTTACTTTTTCTGGTTTCAATGAAAATCGATTAAATGCGTTTAACAAAATTGTTCATTTGTATGGGAGGGGTATTAGAATCAAAACGAAATTTTTCGACGCCAGTGATATTTGTAAAGGTATACATTTCTCAAAATTTAAAGTTGATAGCTTTGATGATTTCGGAGAGAGTTAATTGAATTGGAATTCCGAAATTTCATGAAATTTATATATTTTATTTGATAGTTTCTCCAAAATTAGTTGCAATCGGAATAAAATTCATTATGAAATAGCTTTGCTAGTTGTAATTCAAACCGAATAAATGCATTTTTGAAAATTGTGCATATGTATGGGAGGGGTAGAAGGAGTAAGGGGATCAAATCAGTATTTTTTGACGTTAATGACACTTACATCATTATACTATGGCCTAATTTTAAAGTCAATAGCTGAAATGGTTTCGGAAAATATTAATTTCTTTGAATTTCGAAATTTCATAAAATTTGTATGGGAGGAGGTAAAAGGAGTTGGGGGGATGTAGCCCGTTCACGAACATAAAATTACTTCTTTGCTAAAATGCCATTTGACAAATTTCAGCGCGATAGGTCAAAGCTTTCAAGAGTTATGCTGTAGACATACGAACAGACGGACAGACGGTTACTCGAAATTGAGATTTTTGAGCGATAAAAATACTTCCGTACCCTTAGCGACTCTGTGCGAGCATTATTTCTTAGTGTTACAAACAGTAAGGCAAACAAAATATACTCTTAGTATAAAAAATCACTAAAACAAAACTTAATTCAATCTTAACAGTTCAGGTAAAGCTTTCACTTTCTTCAATCTTACTGTAGAAACTTTTTCTTGATGAAGCCACTTTTCCTTTTTTGTTGCCACTAATTCTTAAGAAGCTAGGGTGTAGCCTTATGGGTAGTGTGTTGATCTTTTAATGAGAAGGCCGTGAGTTCAAATCCCGGTCTACGTAATAAATAATTCCAGCACTTTGCCTGCTTGGATATACCTTGTTCACCTCAATCTACGAAAATGAAAATTCATAGATAGAGGGTTGTGCGAAGGACTAACAACTCTTCAATAAAAAGTAATGAAAAATGTTAAGGAACCTGAAGGTCAGAAGGCCAAGGTCCAATTTGGGCTGTAGTGCCGTTCGCTACCAGCAGTTAGTGAAGAGTCTACATTCCCAAGTTCAGGAAGTACGTTAGACTAAGATGCACACGACTCAGAATCTTGGGGATGGACTGGAGATAGTTCCAAATCTCCATCGGTAGAAACTGTCCTAGTTTTCGAATCTTCGAATCTCTTGGCACCCATTCCCTTTAGTACTTTCTCGAGTACGGTAGCTTCAATTATAACCTCTTCGTCTGAAATTACAGGATTACAGATTAACTGGGCCGCGTTCAGTCTTATTTAAAATTTTTATATTTTTCGACAATTACTTTATTATTATAATAATAAAGTATTGTGATCGACACAAAAAAAAAAAAAAGTTTGCTACCCTGAAATTTTTTTTTTTCGCGTTTCATGACTAAATTAGCCTAAAAATGCAAAAAAAAAAAATCCGTCTGTCTGTACGCCGTCCGCCGTCCGCCGTCCGCCGTACGCCGTACGCCGTACGCCGTCCGCCGTACGCCGACGTGTACGCTCAGCGCACATTAACTCCCAAACCCTTCAAGATAGAAAGTTCATTTTTGGAGGGATTGTAGATAGTTGCAGATCTCAGGCGGATACCCATTTTGGGGGGTGTACGGGTTCAGGGGGAGGCGGGGGGAGCGCTTAAACCGAAAAATACGAATTCAAATATCTCAACCATGGTAACAGCTAGGAAGCTAAAACTCAATATACATATAGAGGGGTTTGTGGGACAACTTTTAAAAATAATTTAATTTTTTTATCCATTGGGGTGCGAAAAGGGGGGGCTAAGAACCAATTGTCGGCCGAATTTTTTTTTCAAATGATCATATCTTCTCAATTACTTATCGTAAAAAAATTATATTTAGAGACCGTCAAGGTGGCATAAAGTTTCATCGGAACCAGCTCAGAAAGCGGCTAATTATTGTAAGGGGGAGGGTCAGGGGGGGTGCAAAGAAAAACACTTAAAAATTAATATCTCAACTATCTTTTAAGCTATGTAATTGAAACTTAAAACGTATATTAAGCTATACTAGACAAATACAAAAAAAATATAACATGTCGAAATAATAGTAGTGGGGGGAAATGGGCAACATTTCAAAAATGGCGCACTTTTCAAAATTACAAATCCTTATATCTCAAAAAATAGTAAAGATATTACATCGAAAATTTGTCAGATTGTAGAACTACATAATGGTTAATTTTGGTAAAAATTTTAAGCTGGGAGGTGTAAGGGGAGGGAGGTGATAAGCAAAAAGGTCGAAAATTTTGAGTGATTTTTTTAGGGCTCTAGTGAAAGATAAAAAGTTAAAATTTTGCATGTGAATACCTATATTTAATGTACATAGAAAAATAATATTAACTTGATCCATATTTATTATAAACCGACTCCCTCGGTCTAACGTGCACAAGGTGTTTCATGTGCATTGAAAAAAACACATAAACTGAAAATTTTTGAGTGAAATTATAAGGTAGAAACTTGAAAATTTGCGAAATGCATTTAAAAAAAATTCCTAAATATATGAAATATTAACTGGTCGAAAATCTTTAAAACTTCTACCCCCTCCCATACAAAATTATTTTTTCGACCATTTTCAAGAAATCAATTATCACCTAACCGTTAAAAGCTATCAAATTCAAATTTTGCGAAACAACTTACAAAAATAATTAAAATGAAATTGCGTTAAAAGTTTTAAAATCGCGCTTGCCGTTCTACCCCCTCCCATACAAAAGTATGATTTCGACTAATTTCATTAAATCAGCTAATAACCAACAAATTAAAAGCTATGAGCTTGAAATTTCGTACGAGCATCTAACAACGAAAATGAAAGAAAATCGCATCACAAGTTTGACGATTCCCCTACCTCCTCTACCTCCTCCCATACAAAATTATTTTTTCGAGCATTTTTAAGAAATCAGTTATCAGCTAACTCTTAAAAGCTATCAATTTAAAATTTGGCATAAAAACTTATAAAAATAATTCAAATGAAGTGCTTTAAAAGTTTTAAAATCGCGCTTTCGCTTCTACCCCCTCCCATACAAAACTATGATTTCGACCAATTTTATTAAATCAACTAATAACCAATAAACTAAAAGCTACGAACTTGAAATTCTATACAAGCACCTTACAAGAGACGCGAAATAAAACTGCGTATCAAACTTTACGATTCCCCTATATTCTCTACCCCCTCCCATACAAATGTTCGGTTTCATGAATGTAAAATACACCGAATTTTATGAAAATTCTATGCAACTTCGTCTATGAAACTGACATTCTATACAGAGAATATTGGACCTGATTTAAGCAATTAATTAAAAAGCTATTAACATCCACCCACCCTTACTATTACCCCTACTCCTCCCCTCATAAAAACCCAAACTTACAGACACGAATGAAATATTGTTAACAGTCCTGCCCAAGAACTCCCTTTCACTTAGTCTTCCCTAACCACTCTAACCTGCATATTGACTTTCCACTCATCCGCAACTTGTCCCAAGAATAATAAAGTTTCGCCCGACTTGTTGGCAGTTTATTTTTTTTTGTTGTTGACTATTTGTGGTCTCTTCAAATCTTTTGCCATTCATTAATCGTGTTAATCTGCGGTCCATAGGCATTAAGACGGTTCGTATTGAGCAACCATATTTCTATCGATTTTGTTGCTCCTTGGCCCGTATTCAACCAACATCTCGCAAGGTCAGTGTGTCCTCCCATAAACTCTGCCAGATACTCTAACTGATATTCGTCAGCATTGCTGATTTTGGTGCACTCCTTAAATAAATCAACAATTTGTTAATAATATTATTGGCAATTTGAATTCATATTGAACAAAATATTAAAATCCTGTCGAAGTACAATCACACTATATTACACACCGATACTAATCTACGTCATTAATCCAACCTCTTGATCAGGAAATAATTGCAACATTTAAAGCTTATTACACCAGGCGATGATTCTAACGAATTTTGGATTCAATAGAATTTAAACCGAAAAATGTAGTGACTTTCAGTTGGAAAAAAATCAACATCGCGGATTGCATCGTGGATATTGATTTCTCGAAAATGAAATTGAAGCCGAGCTCCACCAAAGCTTGTTGGAGAAATATTTGGCCCGAAGTTGTGAGTAAAGAAAACCATCTTCCACCTGACAAAAGCTGAAATTTATACATTTTGAATGAGGTAGTAGGAGTGGGATGAGGTCGATAATTTTTTATACCAATTTACTGAAACAATAAATAAGGACCTAGTGAAGCAAAAAAAGGAAAAAATAAGCATAAGTTTTCCAGAGAGTTTTCTTATGATAGAATTGATCTATGGTATTTAACCATTTGGAGCGACGAAATTCTGAAAAATTTTAAATATCCCGCACCCAATTACAAAAGCTATGCAAATTAGGATACCTAAATACTAAGAAATATCAGAATATGGAGAAGCCTTAATAATACAGTTGATATCCTGATGGGTTGAACTCTTCTCAAGCACCATCTATTAAAGATTTAGATACTGAACTACTTGAGTATTCAATTTGAGTTGGCAACTCGAACGTGATTCAATTTAGAGAAGTATCTTATTTCTAAATAGATTTTTTTTTACAATGGCGCTACAGCCCAAATCGGACCTCCTGACATGCAGGTTCCTTAACATTTTCATTACTTATTGTGGAAAGTTTGTTAGCCCTTCGCACAACCCTCCTTCTACGAATTTTTCATTTTCGTAGAATGAGGTGACCAAGATATATCCAAGCAAGCAATGTGTTGGAATTATATATTACACCGACCGGGGTTTGAAGTCACGACCTTCGCATTACAAGACCAACACGCTACCCACTAGGCTACACCCTAGTTCTAGGTAGATTGCGAGATCCAAAATTAAGATCTAATAAAAGCATACAATGTTCTGAGAAAAGTATCGCGATTTCTAGCATTTGGCCTATTTGCAGATACTACTGCTACATTTGTGGTAGCAACCTTATCACATTGTTTTTTATTTTTTATTTTCAGCCCAATCCAACAATTTCATGTTAAGATCATCGTAGGTATGAAATAATAATTATCCAAAAAGTAATGAAATTACCACCGCTCAAGTCGACTTTGGTTGACAACATTACCGCGATCCTGAGATCGCGCCTTGTGGAAGAGTGCTTTTTCTATCCTACGCCCCTATTGGGGGTCTTAACAGGAATTTGATTGATTGATTTGATACATCCGATTTTATTAAGAATATTTTACCATGCTGTCGCAAATTTAACGCTCATTGTGGCGCTACAGCCCAAATCTAGGCACCTCCAGCCTTTTCATTTCAGTGACCACGTCCTCCAGGTTGAAAGTTTTAGCAGTGGTTTGCTGTCTGCGACAGTAGAATCCTTCCAAGGAGTCATTGCCTATTGACATTCCTCTTGGCGTGCGTTTGCGAATGCTTCGAATATCCATTCGGTCCCCTTGACCAGCCCATTGTAGCTTCTTGAATTTATGAGTGATGACACTTCTGGATTATCGATGATTGCATACAATTTTCCATATCTTAATTTTCTATTGTATCGTGTTCTTCAGATCGAGTCTCCTACACAGGTCCAATGATTTTTTTTCTTTGAAAGGCGTTAAATTAAACACCACAACTAAAACCGCGTAGGTTTTATCGCTAATTGATGTTGTTTGTAAAATTGTTATTGGCTTTTTTTTAACATTTAGCTGAAAGACATTTTAAAACACCAATGATGCTGCTGGATCTGGAACTATTGATGAGGAGGATGTTAAATTAATCAAATGTCTTTTACTTACTACGACGTCATTTTCGATTAAATGGAAACGGAAAAACACTGAGACATCAAGTAATCAAAAGGATCCCTCTGAAACCTTATATCCATCCCGAATTGAGAGTATCAATAGATTTGAAAGGTTTAAATAAAAAATATTTGATATCCTATCAACACTCACATATTTTTTCATCTATCTTTTACCTATTTATACATACAAATATTTATATCAACGTAAAAAATTGAAAAGGTTGTACCCAGCGGCACAATTTTCCATTCGACCGTCATGTTTTTGAATTCAAACTCATTCGGCCAACGTTATCAGTACAGTCGCCGGATAAAACGTTAACTGAAAGTCACTTTACCCCCAAGCAGGAAAAAAATAAGAAGATTTCATTGAAAAGAAATTAGATTCTCTGTCGTAGGGGTTGGTGTATAAGAAATCACTTATAATGTCCTTTCAGAAAAGGACAAATACGGGCCGAAGCAATAAAGCTAAGAAGCCACAATGGAATCGTTGAAGAAAAAAAAATATTACTTTTTTCTCTAAAAGTAGAATGAATAAAATAAAAAGACTAAGCGACGACGACTTGACAACAACGTCAACTAAAAATCGAGCGCTTCCTTTTTTGTAATTCTTTAAACGGAGAATATGAGACGGAACGAAATTTACTTCTTAGTACATGCTTGAAAAGGAAATAAAGTCATGAAAGAAAGTCTTAAGCTATAACATACATAATAGTACATTAAGCTCCGTTTCCAAGGTGATCACAGAACTACCAGACTTGATAATACAGACGAAAGGAGTCCTTGTGAAAAACATAAGCTTGGAAATACTGACGGAAAGAGTTGTGAAAAATATGATTCATAAATGAAAATTGATTTCTTTATATTTTAAATTCAGAAAGAGGCAGAGAGATTTTTTAACAGATTTCATATCGTAAAATCAAACTAAGCACATTGCATTATCACTTTATATATCTTTGGAATAGTGCTAAATAGGCAATCACTTTTGCTTGAACTGATAAAATCTGGAATATCAGATAACGATTACGTTTAGAACAGTATAATCTGGAAGTATTTTAGCGCAGTGGATCATAAATGTGTTGGTCTGTAAGGAAAGGTCGCCGATTCTGGTTTTCAAGATTTGACTTTAATTTTTATTGGAGTAATTACCTGATTGATTTCCGTTACGTCAATATATGCTTCATTTCCCATACAAAAATATGAGTTTTTCGCCATCATTTTCTCTGAAACACTTGATGGATTTGGCTTAAATTTTGCACAAACGTTCTGCAATCCTAGCTAATGCTAAACAGACAGATTTCCAAAATTCAAAATGGAAAAATCTTTTAAATAGCATAATTATAGCATTAAAGTTTTGAAATATTTCATTCCAAAGAATCCCCGATATGTACGTGACATTAAAAAAACATAAAAGGACTACGATTGGGTGTAAAGCCCAATCTTGCTATACTCTAGATGAAAGAGAAATTTTCTGATATCAATAAATTCTGTAGGGGAAGTGGTGCAGGGGTTGACGACATTGAACTAATTTTTTCACATCACGATAAGGTTGCTATCAAAATGTTTTATACAAAATTTAAAATTCAAAAATTTAATAGGAACTGAGAAAATTAGTGAATTGGATTTAGTGAAATTGTGCAGTTTGTATGGAAGATGGTTGTAGAAAAAGCGAGTTCTTAAAGAATTTTTCAGAAATAACTATATACATCATGCTTTTGACATGTTTTAAATTCATACTTTTCAGAAAATCCACTTTTTGTAAAGTTGTGAAATTGTGTCAGATTGTATGGGAGGGGGTAGAAGGAGTGAAGCTAATCGTCTAATTTCTTTTGGTTTCACTAATAATACTAAAGTTAGGGTAAAGCCTAGTAGGTAGTGTGTTGGTTTTGTAATGCGAAGATCGTGAGTTCAAATCCCGGTCGGCGCAATATATAATTCCGGTACATTGCCTGCTTGGATATACCTTGGTCAACTCAATCTAAGAAAATGAAAAATTCGTAGAAAGAGGGTTGTGCGAAGGGCTAACAACCCTTCCACACTAAGTAATGAACAATGTTAAGGAACCTGAATATCAGGAGGTCAAGGTCCGACTTGGGCTGTAGCGCCATTGTAGAACAAGTAGAAGAATAATACTAAATAAATACTTAGGGTACAATTTCAGCAAGCTAAATTTTATACGCAGTGATTAAATTGGTTTAGAGCATTTCATGAAAAAGTACAGTTTGAGTGGGAGGTGGTGGAAGGAAGAGATGACACACATAATTTTCATACGGTAGATTGAAATCATCCCAAAATTAATATATTCCAAATTTAAGGACATTAGATTTTAAACTTTTCGAGCAAATCCGTTTATTGTCAAATCGCGAATTGTGTCATTTTGTATGGGAGAGGATGCTTAATTATATTATATAATAAAAAGAAATGAATTGAAATGATTCTTGTAACATTTACTCTTAAAGTTACCTGCATTAGCATTACCTGAAGTAGATTTTCAAATCATGACACCTGTACATGCATTTTTCCATTGATTGTTGATGTTAATGATAAATCATTTTAAGCTTCAATGGTAGCTTATCGTTAAGTAGAAAATCATTTACTGAAATCCCACATTACGAATCGTCTCAAAAATTACTAAATCAGGATCATCATCATCAATGGCGCGACAGCCCAAATCGGGCCCTGGCCTCCTGAAGTCGTCGCCTCCAATCGTCTCGATCCAAAGACCGCGTCCTCCAGCTGCTAATTTTTAAAATGGCTTTGCTGTCTTCATCAACCGAGTCTTCCCATCGCTTGCGTGGTTTGCCTACTGGCCGGTTACCACTCGTTTTGCCTTTAAGAGCACGTTTGGGGATTCTTCTGTCTTCCATTCGCTCTACATGGCCAGCCCACTGCAGTTTACGTAGCTTGATGAACGTTGAAGCTTCTGGCTCGTCGTAGAGTTGATACAACTCATGGTTGTATCTTATTCGCCATTCCGTTCCTTCCTTCACAGGTCCCAAAATTCTTCGGAGGACCTTTCTTTCGAATGTGTTAACTGCTTTTTCGGAAGTTCGCGTTAATGTCCACGTCTCGCTGCCATAACAGAGCACAGGTCGTATAATAGTTTTATAAATCCGCAGCTTATTGTTCCTGTGCACTTTCTTGGATTTCATTATTGGAAGTACCGAATAATACGTCTTATTTGCTAGTATTATCCGTCGTTTGATTTCGTCTGTTTCATTAGCGTCCTTTGCTAGATTAGCCCCAAGATATATGAAGTTGTCCACACTCTCCAAATTATATTCCGCAATTGTTATGTTTTGTCTGATTGGCGTTCTCCTTCTTGTTTGCGTCATTACTTTTGTTTTGCTTTCGTTAATGCGCAACCCGACTTCTTTTGCGGCGGAGTCAAGATTGACAAATACCTCCTTAGCACTAGGGAAGGATCTTGCTAGAATGTTAATGTCGTCAGCGTATGCTACTAGTTGGGTGGACTTGAATAGTAGTGTCCCGTTGGTGTCGACTGGGATTTTTCGGACGACATACTCTAATGCCAAGTTGAAAAGCATAGGAGCTAGACCATCTCCCTGCTTTAAACCACATTCCGTTCGAAAGCTGGTTGTGGAATCGGTTTGTATTCTCACTTGGGATTCAGTGTTCGTCATTGTGAGTCTTGTTAGTCGGACTAGTTTTGGAGGAATTCCAAAGTCAAGCATGATTTGGTACAGTACGCTCCTATCGATACTGTCGTATGCTTGTTTAAAATCTACGAATATTTGGTGCACGTCTGTGTTATATTCCCAGCATTTCTCAAGCACCTGTTTCACCGAGAATATCTGGTCTGTTGTAGATCGTCCGGTTCTGAATCCGCCTTGGTATTCGCCAATTATTTGATTAGTATAGGGCTTAAGACGACGTTCAATTATTTTTGTCAGTATTTTATAGGACGTACACAACAATGATATACCTCTGTAGTTCTCACAGCAGAGTTTGTCTCCTTTCTTGTAAATTGGACATATAATGCTTTTTCGCCAGTCGTCGGGTATGATTTCCTCTGTCCAAATTTTGCATATCATGCTGTGCAGTATTTCAGCGACACAGTTTCCACCGTTTTTCAGAAGTTCAACTGGTATTTCGTCAATTCCCGGCGCTTTGTTTCGTTTTTGGTCACATAGGGCTGCTTTGATTTCAGGAAGCGTGGGTGGTGTCGATGATGGTTCATCTTCGTCAGTTGAGGCTTGAATTGAAATGTTGTCTGTCGTTATCGGTGCTACTGGGATGGGATTCAAAAGATGTTCGAAGTATGAAGCCCATCTCCTTTTGATTTCTTCTGTGTCGCTGATGATATTGCCCTCTGCGTCTTTGCAGAGACTGGTTTTTGGTTTATATCCCTTTTTCAAGTCTTTTACTATGGCGTATGCGTCCCGCGTATTATTTTTTCTCATGTCGTCGTCCATTTTTTGTATCTTGTCATTATGGTACTTCCTTTGTTTTCGTCTGCAGGTCTTTTTCGCATATCGCCTAAGCTCGTCATATCTTTCTTTTTTGGCTCGTGTTGGTCGTTCAGTAAAAATTTTGTAAGCTTCGTTCTTTCTATCTATTGCGTCGCGACATTCTTGGTCGAACCAATCATTACTTTTTCGCTGTGCTTGATATCCTAATACCTCTTCCGCGGAGGATTTGATGCCGTCTCGTATTTTCATCCACGCATTATCCACTGGCATATTTTGGATATTTTCATATATTGGTGTCAGGTGTTTATTACATGCTAGCATGTAAGCCTGCGCCACCGTTTCGTCGTTAAGCTTGTCGACATTGAATTTGCGAGCTCTACTCGTTTTCGAATACCCACGACAAGCTATTTTGCATCGATACTTAGCTCTGACTAGATAGTGATCAGAGTCACAATTCGCACCGCGGAGAGTTCGTACATCAAGTATGCTGGAAGCAGCCCTTTTCTCAATAAGAACGTGGTCTATTTGGTTGAAGGTGTGACCATCTGGTGATGCCCACGTTCGTTTGTGAATATCGCGATGTGGGAAGCACGTAGAGCTTACTATGATATTTTTGCTGCTTGCGAAATCAATAAGACGTTGGCCATTGTCGTTGGTTATGTCATGGAGACTGTGCCCTCCTGTTGTTCCTCTATGAGCCTCCTCCTTTCCGACTTTTGCATTAAAATCCCCTAAGACAATTTTTAGGTCATTCGAGGGCAGTGAGTCATAGGTTGTCTCTAGGGTGGCATAAAATTCGTCTTTAGTTACATCGTCCTTGTCTTCTGTTGGTGCGTGAACGTTGATCAACCAAGTGTTGAAAAATTTAGTCTTTATTCGGATTGCACACAATCTTTCACTTATTGGTTTGAAGCTCGTGACCTGCTGTTTAAATTTTTTGTCAACGACAAAAGCGACTCCAAACTCTCTGCTTCCCGACAATTTTTCACTTGGATAGATTGTGTGTGATCTCATGTCCATGATTTCGCGACCGAGCCATTTCGTTTCTTGGATGGCAGTTATGTTGATGTTGTGTTTTGCCACTTCTTCGAGAAACTCTTTCAGAGCTCCTGTCCTAAATAAGGATCGAACATTCCAAGATCCAATAGAGTAGTCCATTTTTCGTTTGCGGGGTCGTTGCCGTTGAGTCCATCCTTTCCGAGGCTGTTCTTCAGGTTTCTGGACAGTGTTCTTTTTCCGGTGATGCGTTGTCGGCGCCTCGCCCAACCCCCGACCTGGAGGACCGGTCCTACTTATTTATTACACCCTAGTAGAAAAAGGGTGGGAGTTTTGAGCTAAATATGACATGCTGGAGTTCTCACAGCTATGCTGCAAGTCCAACTATGTCATACTTTTTGCCTACTTCCTGAGACGCACTGGTGTTACTGGCCATTCAGGTTAACTCCATGTTCCCTCCTCCTTTCTCAACTCGGGCTTGGGACCGTCTATGGCGGAGTTACTAAATCAGGATATCTATCTTTAAAAGGTGGCCGGACTCGACAATTTACTAACTACTAAATTTTAAAATACATATTTCCGTGTCAGTTTCGTATTTCAATTTCCTATTGATATTGATATGTTTTCATAGCTTTTTCTTAAATTTCGTATCGTTTATCGCCTAATAATTGAACCATAATTAAATATACTATAATTTACCGATCAGAATGATATGGAGAAATTGGATAGCTTAATTTGTTCATTTGAAAAATAACTTGTGCCTAGCAGTTTTTGTTTTTAAAGAGAGCATCACAATTCGATTGAACTAAGATACAATTCGTTTTCACTTGCCCAAACAGTTGGTACTTGAGAATATGCATTCGCGCCTTAGTAAAAACTTATTTCGACCACCAAATAACCGAGATAAAAGAAACGTAGCTCGTGTACTCTTATTTTTGTCGCAAATGATTTATTGCTTAACATATTATTTTAAGAAATTGTTTTATTTTTGTCGTGGGTGCAGAAAAAAACATTAAAATATTTTGTTTCTACACCAAATCTTGAAATTTTCACTTTTTCAGTTTATCATTTGCAATCGATTCCTGTTAAAACTCTCTATGCCTCTTTAGAACAGAAAGAGTTCTCTTCCATAAGGCGCAATCCCGAGAATCGGCCTTTAGTTATTGCCAGGGCTTGTTTATTGCTTTGGTCTTCAGTTCCATCGAACTATGAACGACCAACCCAAAATCATCCTGGAATGTTATAAGACAGAACTTTTTTGGAAAAGTTTTGATCTGTCTTTCTCAAAGTGTGACCAATACACTGCCATTTTCGCCGTCATTTACTCTACTGTTCATCGTTGGGATTGACATCTGCCCAAAATATTCCTAAAATGCGTCAGATGCAATGGTTCACTACGGTTTGCAGTTTCTTGTAATGCTCAGCGGTCACTTTCTATAAAATATTCGACACATTTGTGAAACATTAGCAGCATTGTACGAAAGGAGATCTCTCTTAACCTCCAGAAAAGGAACGGACACCGATACCGATAACTGGCCTTAATTTTACGAACCTTTATATTTTTTCGGCACCGCCGTTTATGATGACAGTGCTTCCGAGGCCACATCCCTTCCACATCTTGTCCGTTAAATGTAAATATGCTCATGCTTTAACTCACACTCATTGTATTGCATTTAAAATGCATAGCGATTCTAAGGCTGCTCAAATAAACAGTAAGTTTTTAATTGAAAAAAAATTTTGAAATAGATTTTTGCAACCTGTATTTATTCTCTTTATTAATTTTGAATTTTAGAAAGTTATTTTTAATTTTGGTATATTTCAATTTTTTTTTCACATAAATTATTAATTACGCATTAGCCCAAATTGATTTTCAGAACTCCCGTAGCTAATGCATCTATTATTCTCGATACTTTATTTTGAATTCAAAGAACGGATTTATTGGTTTCGCGAATGTTTTCACAGTGCATTTCGAATTGAAAGAAAAGATTTCCGGATATTACACTGTTACGCTTTATTATTCGTGACGTTTCGGTCTCTGCTGAGTTTGATAAAGGTTTCAGCAGAGACCAAAACGGACATATTATTTGTGACGTTTCGGTCTCTGCTGAGTTCGATAAAGGTCTCAGCGGAGACCGAAACGTCACGAATAATAAAACGTGGCGGTGTAGAATCCGGAAATCTTTTCTTTCAACAGATTTATTGTCTGAATTGTCAATAAAAAAAAACCAAACGAACTACACGTGAAGTCCATTCAAGCGATACTTTAGATCAAATCAGAAAGTGGCTATTATAAGGGAGGTGACAGAAGTAGTTGGTGTAAGGAAATTTCAAAGGTTTGATACTGAGTTAGTTAATATCCAAAAGTTTATGATATTATTTCAAATCAGTAGCATTTATACTTTTTAAGAAACCCGATTTATTATAAAGGTATTAAACTTTGATGTTTTGTATGAAAGGTGGTGGAAAGGGAAGCATTTTACGTCGTACCATAGTTACTACCAAAATATTTTGCAACAAAATTGATGAAGCCCTGTGCTACTGGAAGTACTGGTGTATTGAATTTCGTAAAATTGTGCAGTTTTTTTTTTTTTTATTTAATGCATTTTATTTATTGTTTTGACAAACTTTGTTTTTAAAGAGTTTGTATGGAGGTTGAAGATGAAGTGGGGAATTTCAGAAATTACTTTATTATTCTAATACAAAACTATTGTGATCGACTTTAAAAAAAAAATGCTACCCTGAAATTTTGTTTTTCTCGCGTTTCATGACTAAATTAACCTAAAATTGCAAAAAAAAAAAAAAAGTCTGTCTATACGTGTACGCTCAGAGCACATTAACTCCCAAGCCCCTCAAGATTGAAAATTAATTTTTGGGCGGATTGTACATGGGTGCTGATCTCAGGCAGACTTTAATTTTGGAGTATGTACGGGATAAGGGGGAGCCAAGAAGAACCGGGAAATACTAATTCGAATATCTCAACCATGGTTCTAGCTAGAAAGCTGAAATTTGATACACATGTAGAAACCCTGTTGTGGGACAAACTATAAGAAATAAATTTAATTTCTTTTATCCATTGGGGTTCGAAAAATGGTCGCTAAAACCATTTGTCGGCCGAATTTTAATTTCATCGGAATTACTTATCATAAAAAATTAATATTTTCGGACAAATTAGGCGGCAAATAGATAAACCATAATTAACTTAGATGGTGACCAATAATTATAAGGAAAAGGGTCAGGGGTTCACAGACAACACTTAAAAATTAATATCTCGACTATCTCTTGTAATACTATGTAATTAAAAAAAAAATTGTATCAAAAAACTATACTAGCGGAATATAAGATAAATATAACGTTTGCACATCGTAGTGGTGGGGAGAAATAGGAAAGATTACAAAAATGGTCCACTTTCCCAAATATCAAACCGTTATATCTCAAAAGTCAATACAGATATCAGATTGTTGAGTTCTATATCCTCCAAATTTTGAATTCGGTGTCCCAAAATGTGACCTAATTTTTAGGGCTCTGGTAAAAGATATAAAGTTTAGATTTGGCATGAGCATACATTTGTTTGTTATACATAAAGAAAAAATAATAATTTGCACCAGAACTGTTGCTCGTTTCATATGTATCGAAAATTAACACAAAAACTTCAAATTTTTGATTGGATTTTTAGGCTAAAAAGTTTGTGAAATTAATTCAAAAAAATGCTTGAAAGTTTAAAATATTAACTAGTCGAATACCTTCAAAACATCTACCCCCTTCCATACAAAAGCTTTTTATCGACCATTTTTCAAAAAATCCATTATCACCAAGCCATTAAAAGCTATCAACTTCAAATTTTATACAAACACTTTTAAAAATATTAGAAACAAAGTAGCATCACATTTTTCAACTCTTTAAAACGTTCCGTCAGACGTTGCCTAATTAATTATGCAATTTAAGTATGACATAGAATCGTGAAGTGTAATAATATATAAGTAAAAAGTTTTCTTTGCTACTTGTTAATGAATTAAGTAAATAAACTCCCAACAAGTCGGGCGAAACTTTATAATTTTTGGGCCAAAATGCGCATGCGTAGAAAGTCAATATGCAGGTTAGAGTGATTAGGGAAGACTAAGTGAAAGGAGTTTCTTGGGCAGGGCAGTTCTCAATTTAACACTTTCCGGAAACTTTCAAAAGCTCCATATTTCATTCGTTTATTTATGCAAGTTTGAGTTTTCATGAAGGGAGGGGAGGGTGATAGTAAGGGTGGGTGGATGTTAGTAGTTTTTTATTTGATTGCTTGAACCAAAACCAATATTCTTTGTATAGAATGTCAATTTCATAGACGAAATTGCATATTTTAAATTCACGAAACCAAACATTTGTATGGGAGGGAGTAGAGGAGGTAGAGGAATCGTAAAATTTGTGATGCGGTTTTATTTCTTTTCTCTTGTGATGTGCTTGTACAGAATTTCAAGTTTGTAGCTTTTAATTTGTTAGTTATTAGTTGATTTAATAAAATTGGTCGATCATACTTTTGTGTGGGAGGGGGTAGAAGGGCAAGTGCGATTGATCTCAAAACTTTTAACGTAATTTTATTTCAATTATTTTTGTGAGTTCTTCATTAAAATTTCAAATTGATTGCATTTATTAGTTAGGTGATAATTGATTTCTTAAAAATGGTCGAAATAATAATTTTGTATGAGAGGGGGTAGAAGTTTTGAGGATATTCGACCAGTTAATATTTCAAACTTTTAGAAATTTATTTTAAATGAATTTCGCAAATTTTCAAGTTTCTACCTAAAAATTTCAGTCAAAAATTTTCAGTTTATGTGGTTTTTTCATTGCACATGAAACACCTTGTGCACGTTAGACCCCCACTTCGGTGCATAACAATTTTGGAAGAAATTATTATCATTTTTTCTGTGTACATTAAATAGATGTGCCGACGTGCAAAATTTAAACTTTGTATCATTTACCAGAGCCATAAAAAAATCACTCAAAATTTTCAACATTTTCGCTTTATACCTCCCTCCCCTTACACCCCCCAACTTAAATTTCTTACCAAAATTAAAAATTATATAGCTCTACAATCTGACAAATTTTTGATTTGATAGCTGTACTCAATTTTGAGATTTTGTGATTTGTAGTTTTGAAAAGTGCACCATTTTTGAAATGCTCACCATTTCCCCCCACTATTTATATGTCCACATGTTAAATTTTTCCCATATGCCGCTAGTTAAGCTTAGTATACGTTCCAAGTTTCAATTACATACCTCAAGAGATAGTCGAGATATTAATTTTTAAGTGTTTTTCTGTGCACCCCTCGTGACTCTCCCCCTTACAATAATTAACTTCTATCTAAACATATTCTAGTAGATCTATATGCCGTCTTAATGGTCTCAAAATATCAATTTTGTACGGGAAGTAATTTCGAAGATATAATCATTTGAAAAAAAATTCGGCCGACAATTGGTTCTTAGCCCCCTCTTTTCGCACCCCAAAGGATAAAAAAATTAAATTATTTGCAAAAGTTGTTTCACAAACTCCTCTACATGCATGTTGATTTTTAGCTTCCTAGCTGTAACCATGGGTGAGATATTTGAATTCGTATTTTTCGGTTTAAGCGCTCCCCCTGCCTACCTCTGAACCCGTACACCCCCCAAAATGGGTGGATCCGCCACTACCTACAATCCCTCGAAAAATGAACTTTCTATCTTGAAGGGTTTTGGAGTTAATGTGCGCTGAGCGTACACGTCGGCGTACGGCGGACGACGGACGGCGTACAGACATACGGATTTTTGTTTTTTGCATTTTTAGGCTATTTTAGTCATGAAACGCGATAAAAAATTACAGGGTAGACAATTTTTTTTTTCCCAAGTCGATCACAATACTTTATTATTAAAATAATAAAGTAAAATAAGTTCGTAACGCACAAACCACACTAATAGCTTGAGGGATTGTAAAATTTTACGATTTCTCAAACAAATTCGATAACTCAGCAGCCGGATTTCAAGTTGGTCGACATTCTTGTGCCTATTGCTCAGTTGAGATTATGGGCGCCTGTTAGAGTGAATTACTCATGGTAACAAATTTTGTGACGCATGAAATTTTTGGTTCAATCCAGCCATTAGACATATCCATGTCAAAGAAATTCGTCCGCAATTTGTTTTTAGACACCGCCCCCTTTTCCGACCCAAACAAAAACTAAATCATTCTTAAAGCTTATCCCCACTACGTGAGTGTTTATTTTCGGCTTTCGGTTTTCGGTTCTAATGCTTCCCCTGCCTATTAGAATAACAAAGTAAAAGTATTACGTTGCTGGGTGAGGATACCAAACCATTTCTCTCCTCCTTATGGTGCTTAGAAACCGCAATCTCACATAGTGTTTGCAAGGGTTCCTTTCTTGTACCGACGTAAAAAAAAGTATTAGTTGTTAATTACCGCCCTACGAACTCTCACTAATTCTTAAGCTTCCGGAATTTATTGTGTACTAGCGTCCGCGTAAGAATCGCAATAATACGCATTTTTTGATAATGGTAGCTGGTAATATATGGTACCGTTAATGTGCTTAGTTGAATTTTCCTTTGTTTACAATGTTTTGTTCAAATCAGAAGTATAAATCATTAAATTATAACAACCACCAACTCGTTAATATGCAGTAGCTGCCCATTAGTAAAACCATAATTATTTAACTATACCCTACATTTCAAAGTTAGGTTCTTAGGATTTTTAATTATCTTAACAAGGCATATGATAATTGAAACCCACAGCCGTTTGAATTGGAAGGTATAATTGCTGGATATAATTAAAACCTGTTGATTAAGATATTTCATTTCAATAAGTCAATATTATATCAATGCTCTAGGAACTTCGGATTTCGTGCACGAGAAATCGTTTAGCTTGATCGATACAGAGCGGGATTGTGTTACATTTTACACACGCAAATTATCTCAAAATTGTAATGTTCATAGTAGTTCTGATGGAATATTCAATGCACAGTGACGATGCCAAATTTTTTTGCACGTGTTCGCAAAACAGCCGAGATAACGATACTTTTGTTCTTCAGCGTAGCATGAAAAACGATCAAAAATCTACAAGCGGTCATTATTGTTGTGATCTTGCGAGCGTGCAGAAGGTAATTTGCTTAAAATATTGATTGCATTTTATTGATATATTAATTGATCAGATAACTAGAATAAAGTCTGTTGTTTTTTTGTAAAAAAAAGATAAATTTTATTATGGAGTCGAAAAGGAAAGAAATCACGGCGAGAGGGAAGTCATTATTAAGCTTCGGAAGAAATGGAAGACAAACCGAGGAATTGGACAATTGGTTGGAACATCGCACTGCTCAGTCGATACCGTTATGTAAAATTTTAAAATTACCGGAATTATCACATCAAAACCTCATTCTGGTCGCCCATCGAAGCTGACATCCCGTGAAAGCCGCTCAGTATTGAATGCAGTGAAGACGAATCCACGCTTGACTGCATTGCAAATTGCAAATGATGTTCAGGAAAGATTTGCCAAAAGTATTTCTGTCGTTACTGCACGAAGAATTTTGAGACGGTCTGGTTTTCATGCTAGAATTGCACGAAAGAAACCGCTTATTTCTGCAATCAATCGAAAAAAGCGCATTGCTTTCGCAAAGCAATATTTAAATATGCCTGAAGAGTTCTGGAACAACGTGCTTTTCTCTGATGAATCGAAGTTCTGTATTTTCGGTATAACAGGACGCGAATTAATATGGCATAAGCGAGGAGAAGCATACAATAGGAGCAATCTGGAGGTGGTGCAGAGATGGTTTGGGGTTGTATGGAAGCCAATGGTACGGGCAACCTGGTGTTTGTGGAGACAACGATGGATAAACATGTATATTTGAATATTTTAAAGCGTAATATGCAATCCAGTGCTGACAAATTGGGACTGCAAGAAAAATTTTATTTTCAACACGACAACGACCCCAAGCACACTGCGGGAATTGTGCGCACTTGGTTACTGTACAAGGCTCCCAAACAATTACAAATGCCTCCACAATCACCAGAATTGAACCATATCGAGCATTTATGGGCTCTATTGGAAAGAAGTAAAAAACAGCTCACAGACATAATATTAAAGGAGTGGACGGAAATAACAGTTCAGGAGTCCAGTAAAATTGTAGCTTCGATGAAAAACCGTTTGGTGGAAGTTCTTAAGCGTCACGGTTATTCGACTAGTTATTAAATTGTATGAAAAATTTAATTTAAACATTGTAGAACTTTTTTATACTTATTGCTTGTAGACTTTTGATCCTTTGTTTTGCTACACAGAAGAATAAAAATGCCGTTATCACCTTTGTTTTACGAAAACGTTGAAAGAAATTTGGTGTCAACATTTTACTTTTATTATTGTATAAGAAAAATAAAAATTGAATTGAATAAATTGATAAATAATTTTTTTTTTAATCCATTGGGGTACAAAAAGAAGAACCAATTGTCGGCCGAAATTTTTTTTTTTCAAATGATTATATCTTCGAAATCAGTTACCATAAAAAATTGATATTTTGAGACCATTAAGATGGCATATAGATCTACTAGAATCAGTTTAGATAGAAGCTAACTATTGTAAGGGGGAGAGTTAGAGAGTTAGAATACCTGGACTGTCTCTTAAGCTAGGTAATTGAAACTTGGAACGTATACTAAGCTTTACTAGTAAAATATGAAAAAAATATAACATTTGCACTTAATAGTAGTGGGGGGAAATGGAGGGCATTTCAAAAATGGCGCACTTTTTAAAACTACAAATCATTATATCTCAAAATTGAGTACAGATACCAAATCAAAAATTTGTTAGATTATAGAGCTATATAATTTTTAATTTTGGTAAAAAATTTAAGTTGGGGGATGTAAGGGGAGGGAGGTCGAAAGCAAAAATGGTGAACATTTTGAATACCTTCAAAACTTCTACCCCCTCCAATACAAAATTATTTTTTCGACCATTTTTAAGAAATCAAGAACTATTAAAAGCTATCAATTTGAAATTTTGCATAAAAACTTATAAAAATAGTTGAAATGAAATTACTTTAAAAGTTTTGAAATCGCGCTTGCCCTTCTACACCCTCCCATACAAAAGTATGATTTCGAGCAATTTCATTAAATCAACTTATAACCACCAAATTAAAAGCTTCTACTTCTTCTTCTACAATGGCGCTGCAGCCCAAATCGGGCCTTGACCTCCTGACCTTCAGGAGCCTTAACATTTTTCATTATTTATTGCAGATGGGTTGTTGGTCCTTCGCGCAACCCTCTATCTACGAATTATTCATTTTCGTAGATTGAGGTAACCAAAGTATATCTCAGCAGGTAGTGCGCAGGAATTATATATTTTTTTTTTTATTCATTTTTTTACATTTTTATAAAGCACTACTCCCCCTTTTAAGGCAAGCCTTGTGTTAGGGGTGAGTAGTCGTGTTGAATTTCAGAAAATAACAATCAATAATTCAATATTAATTTTAAAAAATAAAAAAAATTATTCTGACAAATATTCATTTTTAATTAATTTTTTTGACATAATATGAAATATCGATTACTTTATATGATTAATTGTAAAAAAAAATTGTTTAATTCTTTTCTTAAAAATGACAAGATTTTCGCTTCGTTTTACATGATATGGCACAGAATTAAATAATTTAATGCCTTTATAGGAATAATGGGCTTGCCCAATATTCGTGAATCTGGAAGGCAGACTGATTTTCTGCTGGATTCCACCGCGAGTAAGATTTGTGTTGATTTTCAATATTTCATTTTTGAGCTCTTTAAATATTTGGATGCTAGCAATGATGCTAAAAACCTTATCAATGCTTAGAACATTAAGCAGTAGAAAAAGAAGACAGGAAGGGTATCTACGTTTTTTTTTTAATAAAATTTTTAGTAACATTTTTTGGGCAACTAAAAGCGTATTTATCAGAGTTTGTGTGGCTACACCCCATGCAATAATACCATACTGTAGAATGGAGTGAATAGTTGCAAAATAAAACATTCTTCTATTTGTTTTGGATAAAAAAGCTCTAACTTCAAGACATACTGGTATTAGTTTTCTTAATCTATTTATAACACTATTTATATGATCTTTCCTTTTTCGGTGTTGATCGAATATTACTCCTAAATATTTTATTTGAGACACTTTATTCAAAGATGAACAATTGCAGTTTAGTAGACACGATGCCGAATGTATTTTCAATTTCAAGTCTGTCGGTTGACCACGTTCTGATAAGGAGAAAGTCATGTAGTTACTTTTGCTAATATTTAGAGTTAACGAATTATAATTCAACCACTTTTTTAATGATGATAAACTATAATTCACTTTCAGTGTAACACTTTCCCAATCATTGTCTTCAACTATTAAAACAGTGTCATCTGCAAATGATATTAATTCATCTTGAATTGGTTGGGAATACAAATCATTTACATATAACAGAAAGAGCAATGGTCCAAGAACAGTTCCTTGAGGAACACCGTGAATAAAATTAAGCTTGTCGCTACAAATATCATTTATCTTAACCATTTGTTTTCGATTTCTTAAATAGCTAGATATCCAATCAATCCATTTACTATTAAAATTTAGCTTATGCAGTTTTTGTTTAATATTTTTATGCGGAATAGAATCAAACGCCTTAGCAATATCTAGAAATACTGCGCAAGGTTTTTTTCCTGCATCAAGCGCTGTTACAATTTTTTTGCTAAGTAGAGCAACGGCATCATGTGTACTACTTCCAGTCCTGAAGCCATATTGACAATCAGAGATTATTCTATTAAGACTTATGAACTGCATTATTCTGTTTTTGGCAACTTTTTCTATAACTTTAGCAATGTTAGATATTAAAGATATAGGTCTATAATTACTAACAAGCTGTTTGCTGGATCCTTTATGCACTGGCAAAACTATTGCAGTCTTGTAGATTTGCGGAAATATACCTTTTTCGAAGCTAAGGTTAACTAAATGAGTCAATGGTTTTATAATAAAAGAAGATATTTTTTTTAAACATTCAATAGTAATACCATCGAAACCTGGACATGAACCACCGTTTATCTTGTCAATAATAGACCTAATTTCAAGTTCACTAACTAGATCAATATCTTCAGTCAATGATGTCTTAGGGGTTATACTGGGTGAATTTGTAGAAGTAGTAACTATTTTGTCTGCAATATTTTTTCCGACTTTTGAAATAATCGTTAAAAATGTTTGCAATTTCTTTCGCATGCTCGTCAGTATTTAGTTTCTTTTCCTCAACGGTTAAGCATGTTATTGGTGCATGTCTACTTCTTTTCCCTATACTGAGATTGATAGCATTCCATATTTTTTTCCCATCGCTACCAGCGTTGTGTAGTAGCGTAGCAAAAAAAATATTTTTAGTAACAGTTATAAGTGTAGTTAATTTATTTCGATAATTTTGGTCATATGACCTCAATCGTTCATTTTGGGGACTCTTCTGAAGAGCCCTACTTAATTTATCCCTCTTTCTAATTGAAATTAGTAAACCCATGGTGATCCAGGGCTTCAATCTTTTGTTTTTACTTGATGATGTCTTATAATTTAAAGTACTATTTTTAATTAGTTCATTTAACTTATTATAAAATAAAATGGCACTATCTTCTACATCCTTCATTCAATAGTATATTATCCCAAGAGGTGGTTCTAAGCTTGTCAATTAATAAATCGTAACTCAATCTTTCGTAATTAACATTAGGTTTATCAGCAGTACGTGAATTTTTTAAAGAATGTTACGCCAATGAATTTCTTAAATTTTACATTCGTGAAAATGTGATCAATACATCTGTTTTCTCTAGTATTTTGATTAATTATTGAGATTAGTCCTTTCCCATTCATCATATTAATATAATTAGAAGACAAATCGTTCGTATTTGAGTTTATGTCGATATTTATATCACCTACATAAACTATGTTATCCCCATTCATTTCATCTAGAATATTTTCAACTTCATTATTGAATGTATTTATGCAATGGTTTGGGGACCTATAAATGGCAATAACTTTTAATTCATATTTATGTTGAGTGCTTATTTCTGCCACAAGACAGGTTGCACTTAATACTTTTTCTTCGACTATTTTAATATTGCAACTATTTCTTATATACATAACTACTCTACTGTTTTGGTTTATTTCATTCATGGTATTGAAACATGTATAGCCAGGAAGTTGAAAATGACGTTGAGTACATGGATTCCATGATTCGGACAGTGCTATGACGTCAAAGTAGTTCTATTCTTCTAGACACAACACGAGATCATTAAAATTTTTATTTAAACTTCGTATATTTGTATGGAAAATCGTAAAGGAAGAATTATTATTATCATTTTTAATTAGCAAATTGAAATTATCTGCACTATGACTGATTTTTTCGTTGTATAACGAGTAACAGTCAATACTGTTCATCAGATCAATGGCCATCTTTGAAAAATAAAGAATTATTAAAAAAAAGTAACATTTTAGCAAGTTTGAGTTGCTTTTACATTGTTCATTTAATCTATAACAGAAATTCTAGTCATTGTAATCGATATTTTAACATAAAATTGTATGTATAAGTTTAAACAATTATAATATTTTAAAAATGAAAAGTTATACCTATAGTAACATAAAAATATGAAATTTTAATGTGAAATCACGCAAGTGCTAAGTAATGTGTATGAAATGTATTGAATATGCATTGATACTTGAAAAAATTTATTTTTGTATAAAAAGAACCATGAAAATTTTAATATAAAAATGAAAATACGAGAGTATGATGAGTCGTAATGCAAAAAAAATTAATAACTGATAAATTTACGATAAAAAAGTTAGACTTGCTTCTGATGTTATGAGAATCACTTTTCCGTTTTCGTCTTTTTTACAAAGCACTTTGCCATTCCTGCACCAAACATATTTATAATTTGTTTCATGAGCTCTTACCTTCGTAAGCCAAAATAGTTTAGGAGTGTAAGGTGTGAGACTTTCATTTATGTACATTACGTCGACTGGGACTTGAACTCACGATCTTCGCATTGTAAGACCAATACGCTACCCACTAGGCTACACCCTAGCTAACAAATTAAAAGCTACGAACTTGACATTTTGTACGAGCACCTT
This sequence comes from Chorisops tibialis, assembly GCA_963669355.1. NCBI lineage: Eukaryota > Metazoa > Arthropoda > Insecta > Diptera > Stratiomyidae > Chorisops > Chorisops tibialis. Next base: position 22,974,124 of record OY770264.1, read on the forward strand.
ACAAGAGAAAGAAAAAAAAATCGTGTCACAAATTTTGCGATTCCCCTACCTTTTCTACCCCCTCGCATACCAAATTATTTTTTCGGGCATTTTTAAGAAATCAAATATCACCTAACTCTTAAATGCTATCAATTTCAAATTTTGCATAAAAACTTATAAAAATAATTAAAATGAAATTCCTTTAAAAGTTTTGCAATCGCGCTTGCCCTTCTACCCCCTCCCATACAAAAGTATCATTTGAACCAATTTCATTGAATCAACTAATAACCAACAAATTAAAAGCTACGAACTTGAAATTTTGTACGAGCACACTACAAGAGAAAGGAAATAAAATTTCGTTATTTATATTTACGATTCCCCTACCTCCTCTAACGACTTGTTGGCAGTTTATTTTGTGTAGTTGAAAAATTGTGTCCTATCGTACTAGAGGGAGTAGCAAAAGTGATGCTAATCAGTTGATGTTTTGCTATTTTAAAAATAATACTGATTTAGTATTTAGTAGAAAATTTAAGCTCGACGAACGTTAAACGTACTGGGAAAATTGGTTTATAGTATGTTTTAAAAAGTGCGGTTTGTATGGGAGGGCTTCCTCCGCCTCCCATACAAACCGCAGTGGAGGGATTCGAATAATTTTTGTACCATACATCACGTTTATGATAAAAATAATATTTTCTAAATTTCAAATTATTCGCTTTTATGGTTTCCAATAAAATTTGATTAATGTGAATGATTGAAAATGAGCAATTTTGTATGGGAGGCGGTAGAAGGGGTGGGGCGCTTTTACCCGTTCAATAAGCTTGACTTTAATTTTTTTGTCAAAAACGACATGAACAAAGTTTGAACTTTCTAACTCAACGTGTTCATAAGCTAGAGAGCGAATGGACGGGCGAACGGAGCGAGCAATATTTCTTCGCGTTACAAACTTTAAAGCAAACTTATAATATTCTGAGATCCTATCTAGAGTACAAATATCAAGAATTTTCTTATAAAATAATGTGGCCACATATGTGGCCAGGTATTGATGAGTGTGTTTTTTTCCCGCAGTGACACAAGTGTTAATCCCATTTGGCGAACGCATCAAAAATATCTAAAAAATTTGAACACTCCCTAGGCGATTCCTTCGATCCCATCTTCAGCACTTTCACTAAAATGATATTGACATTTTGGCTACAGTATTTCACTTTACCGAATTGAGATGCCTATCCACATGTCAACCTTACCATAAATTTCGTAATCCCTGGAGCAAAAGGAATCGGAGAATACTGCTCGTAAAGGTGAATGAGGCAGGTGTGCTTCCTTAATAAAAACGCTGAACACGTCGGTCATCCAATTCGTTATCCTACCTAAAGGTGATGTTTTCCTCTCTCCGAAAATGGAAAGTCACACTGGCAAAATGAATGCGACTTCGGTTCTCAATCTCTTTAGCATGCTGTTTTCAATTGAAATGTAAGAATTGAAGACACAATTTATGCAGTACACACAAATAAAAAAAAAAAAAAATAGGAAAGATTTATTTGTCAACGATGCCACGTCTGTTTTATATAATAGATCAATATGTAACACATTTTTCGTGAATTGTATTCCATTCGAGAGTGGGATTTCACGATTGTGTATAGTAGGGCGCAGTACAAATTCATTTCATTTGTAAGCGATGTTATGAGTAGAAAATATTGGTATTATTGTGAGGAAATTTCAAATTTTATTTAATTTATGGATTCATTGAAAATTCATTCAATATTAATCAAACAATTTTGGTTTAGTGGGTGATAGAAGGACGAAAAATTTGAAAACCAATTGAAATATTGAAATAAAAGTTGAGACTTGAATAATTGTTCCTTTGCAGTATGTACCCGTATATTCAACTTTGAATCGATTTTAATCGCAATCATGAAATACCCTTGATCTAGGTGGAATAAATATTTCTGAATTTTAGAAATTATTATACGTCCATGTTTTTTGAAGGTTGTATGGTAGAAGGTGCAATTCTAGAACTAAAGTATGACTGATTCTACAACGAATGCCTTGAAATCGATTTACCGCATGTGTTCAAATAGGAACTTTTCTATGCGAGGTGGTAAAATGGGCATTGAAGTATTTTGGTTTCCATATCATACTATAGAAGCTATCGAAACGATTTACACCAAATTTGAGCATTTAAAATTTGTTAAGTGTATACTAAGAAAATTAATTAAATTTATAACAAGTATTTGTATGGTAGGTGAGATAGGAAGGGGAAGTCGTTTCAGTTACTCCCAAAATATTTTCTACCGAAATTGGAAATGATAATGAGAAAATTGATGTATTGGAATTGTAATTGTGCAGTTTGAATGGAAAGTGTTAAAAGAAGTGGGGATTTTTTTTATTTTGATTTTTACGAAAATTATTAGGGGTACAATTAAGTTTCCGCCGTTTTCTAACAAAAATTAGGAATGTATTGTGAAAGACGGTGCATTGCCTTTCATTCAAAATAATGTCCATCACTTGCTACTACTTTTCCCTAAACACGGATCGAGGTTAGTTTGGGACTGTCTTCAAGACCTAATCATCCTGGGGAAAAGGAACAACGTAACCTTAATGTGGGTACCAGGACATATGGGAATTGAAGGAAACGAAGAGGCTGATCGCCTTGCAAAAAATAGCGCGGAAAAAAACTTTATTGGTCCAGAGCCATTCTGCGGAAAACCAAAAGGGGATCAAAGCTCGACACTTAAGAAGTGGGCTGAACAAGAACACAAAATCTACTGGAATAGACTTCCAGGCTTATCAACCTCAAAAAAACTAATCATACCACAAAAAATCAAAGTGGAAGATATCCTAAAATTCAGAAAGAGCGATATTAGCACTCTAATTGGCCTAATGACGGGGCACAGTGGAGTGAACCATCACCTCAATAATATGGGCTTAGCTGAAACCGACATCTGCCGTCTCTGTCTCGAAGACTCAGAAACGACAATACATATCCTATGCCACTGTGAAGCAGTGGCGAGGAAAAGGCATAATCTTCTAGGGAAAGGTTTCATTTCCACCGAGGAACTAGCCAACATGGCTCCCTTACAAATACTCAAATTAGCTAAAGCTATTGAGTTATGGTAGGGTACAGGGGCAATAATCGCACAATAGGCCAGAAAGGCCGCAGTGCTCTCACGTATTCCCCTTATATAAATAATAAATACTACTTTTCCCCATCTTTCTGACAGCATTCGGATATCACGTCGGAAGAACTCTTCATCTTTTGTGGCTGTCCACGAATCGACCCAATTTTTAGGATCTTCACATGATGTAAAGCGTTGCTTAGGCAGGCCATGTGCCATCGCCCGGAACAAGTGATAATCGGAAGGAGCAATGTCTGTTGAATACGGCGGAATTCAGTGTTTCCAAATAAGTTTTGACGCCGCCACATGTGGACAAGCGTTATCATGTATGAGAATAATTTTGTCGTGTCTGGAGTAGTAATGGGCGCGTTTTCCATGAGTGCTCCGTTCTATCTCATTAATTGTGTTCACTAGAAAACTCCGCCCAGTTTGAGCAACTCATAATACACGACACCAAGCTTATTCCACCAAATACACAGTATGAGTTTTTCCCCATGAATATTCGGTTTGGCTCTCGATGTTGAAGCATGGCCACATGGTCCCTATGATTTTCTGTTCTTTGGATTATCGTAGTGGATCCATTTCTCATCAGCAGTGACTATACGACGCAAAAAACCCCTTTCTTTTACGCCTGGCAAGCAGCATTTCACACATGAAAAATCGGCGTTCAAAGACCAATTACAGGGTTGTGAAATCGTGTCATATTATTTGGGAGGGGTAAAGCTAGGGTATAACTCAGTGAGTAACGTGTTGGTCCACAATGCGAAGGTCATGAGTTCAAATTCCGGTCGATGCGTAATTGCAGCACACTGCCTGCTTGGGTATACCTTGGTCACCTTAATCTACGAAAATGAAAATTCCTAGATAGAGGCTTGTGCGAAGGGATAACAACCCTTTCACAACGACAAATAAAGTGTTAAGGAACCTGAAGGTCAGGACGCCAAGGCCCGATTTGGGCTGTCGTGCCATTGTAAATGTAGAAAGCTATTTGGTTCATTCGAAAACTGCACCTTAAAATGAAAGTTTACGAAATTAATGCTTTTAGTTTAGAGAGCGCATGGAAAGATGAACGAATCCCCGGGTATATGATATTTTCCAGTGATAGTATGAACTTTTGTGTCACACGTTTTTTTCTGCAAGCCTTATGGAGTGCTAAAATATTCATTGATCTTACTTAGAGCACACTACAAAAGTAGAAGACTAACATTGAGGAGCCCCAATATTGTTGTAGCTAGGGTATAGCCTAGTAGGTAATGTATTGGTCTTGTAATGCGAAGGTCGTGAGTTCAAATCCCGGTCGGCGCAATATATAATTCCGGCACATTGTCTGCTTGGATATATCTTGGTCACCTCAATCTAAGAAAATGAAAAATTCGTAGAAAGAGGGTTGTGCGAAGGGCTAACAACCCTTCCACAAAAAGTAATGAAAAATGTTATGGAACCTGAATATCAGGAGGCCAAGGTCCGATTTGGGCTGTAGCGCCATTGTAGAAGTAGAAGAATATTGTTCTGCTCGTAGCTCAGAATCAACGCGGTTGTCTTAGCATTGAACCAACCTATGCGATCGATGGGTCATTTTCAAGTTATCGAAGAATGAAAATTTATCCCATGAAGTAAAATTCCATCTTACTATTCGCTATACTATTTCTCGTGATAGATTGATAGATATAAAAAAATACAATAGTTCAAAAGAATTCCTGTAAACGTCTTTGCAGGTATTAGTATTTAAAGTTTAGTGATGCAGAATGATAGCCTGAATGCTTGAACAAACTATGTTTTCAAGAAACAAAACAAAACAGCTTTTGTGGAAGTTATATGAAAGGCATTCATATTTTTCATTTCCAGCACAATAAGAATTACATAAATAGTTAACTCAAGTCGAGGGTATAAAGGAGAACTACTTGTGAAAAGTTTCTGTTTTTCGAAATGCCAGATGCAGTACAATTTATTTATGGGAACTTTAAAACTCTAGTTTTGCATTAAATTACAAATCGATTTCTTTATTCACCTTTTGGGAAATGCGATAATTGGCATTGGCCTTATGATTAGTTCGACCTCATTCTATTCGTCTAAGAAAGCATCGAATAAGACTTATCTGCGATTATGGCTGTCTGCTAATTCTGACCATATAACTACCCTAAGATTGGAGCAGCCCTAGGAAATGTGCTCACCACTACCTTTCATGTTTGTGCATTTCGAGTGCATTTCGAAAACGTTAAGAGAGAGATTACGTATGCAATGAAATGTATTCCAGATAAGATCATAACATGCCCTTGTTAGTTATGTATCGGATGAAGAAATTCTACGAAAATACCCAAGGAATTAGTCGGACTGGTCGACTACATAGCACATGGAAACGTGCAGTTAAAATGGGAACCATAGTCCGATAATTGCCTAACTTAGAACTCGCCTTAAAGTTAACCTCAACACACGATTTTCACCAGGAGTCTTGATGCCTTCTTTAAATATTTGAAACGTATTGCAATCAAAATTTCATTCAAAAATAATTATTCTCATATTATTAAAATTCTTGAAAATATTGGTTCGAAAAAACATTTAACATTTATAATTTTAAGTCATTAAATAATTTTAAATTATATTCTCGCGTAAGAAAGATCAAACGGTTAAACTTATAATTTAGCAAAATCATATTAAAATTTTAGCACCATTTTAATTTTTATGACATATTTTATATGCAAACATCCGCTTGCGTTCGTTTTTAGATTGTAGAATGTGTAGCGTGTGTCGCCAAGAAAACCTCAAATATAAATGCCATTCATTATATTAATTTATTATTAAATTAGTAGTGTAGTGAAATATGGAGAAATTTCAGATGCAAGTATTTTCAGGACCGAATATAATTTCATGTTGGATTCGTGATGGTTACATTTGAGTTTAGTTAGAATTCAAATCATTTTGAAATTTGTTTATTAGATATCCAAATGAAATTCAAAGCAGAGTCATATTATTCACAAAATTAATTATATTTATAGAATTTTATGAAAATGCATGCATTTAAGTTTAAGTTAATAACGTTGTTCTTTACAAATGACATATGGCACGATGGGCTATGCCGCCACTGTGGCACGACACGACGGCGGCATAATGACGACACCAGTAAAATAAGATGTTAACTTCTATGTTTCTTCTACTTCTACAATGGCACTACAATCCAAATCGGACCTTGGCCTCCTGACATTCAGATTCCTTAACATTTTTCATTACTTATTGCGGAAGGGTTCGGACAACCCTCTTTCTATGAATTTTTCATTTTCGTAGATTGAGGTGAACAAGGTATATTAAAGTAAGCAATGTGCTGGAATCATATATTGCGCCGACCGGGATTTGAACTCACGACCTTCGCATTACAAGACCAACACGCTACCCACTAGGCTACATCTTAGCTTCTATGTTTCTACCACGTCCCAAAATATCATTTTAATTCCTTACAAAAATAAAACGGCTGGTGAACTGAATAATTTTTATACTCTAGATCAGAGTTCTTCAAACTGGGCTCCGAGGAACCTCGGGTTCTCAGGGGTTCCATAAAAAATGTGTTGCAATAAGTAAATTATTGCCTATATGTGCCAATACTGAGAAGCTATTGTCAACATGAATTGACTAAAGGACTTTTTTTTATGGCACCGAGTATAACTTAGGAGGTCACCCTTTAATGCAATGCTCAGTTATGTCGGTATAGGAAGTGGAAGTATTAAGGTGGAGAGAGACGAAAATGACGCTGGACATTGTTCTTGAAGCACCGCATGTTGTACTTGTTGGGAAACGAACTAGCTGGCAAATCGTTCCAAAGCCTTGACGTTCAGGAAATGAATGACTGCCTTTATTTCACTGTACGAAAAGGCAAAGGTTTGACCGTGTACTCGTGTGCCCGTTCAGCTTGGTGAGTATTTCGAAAAAAGTACACAGTGGAGGAATGAATGCGCTCAATTCCGTACTGTACTTACACAATGGAAGTGATAGTAAATGCTGAGTACTCCCGACATTTCTGCGATGCTCGAGAGAATCTATGGAAAACGTGATGGTTTCGTTTCAGTCGGAACGCACTTTTTGAATACGATAGAGCAACGCGAGGTATGTTTTGGATGCCCAAGCCCAAACATGCGAGTTGTACTCTAAACGTGGTCTTAACCTTATAAATGTTTGCTATATCGATAATATTTATATATATAAAAAAAAATATTTTTGGCACTTTGGCAGACCACTTAGACGTTTAAAGGCATCAAGTGCAGTACCAAAGATAAGCTGAACCCATTAATTTTGATGCCTAACAGTGTGAAAGCTGTGTACCATCAAAGGTTACATTGTGAGACAATACTGAAACACGTTTGACTGGCCTGTATTTTGTATGCGTTGAATTCTACTGTTTTTCCTGTCCCATTCCAAGATTAAGTTGAGAGCCGAGCTCAGAAAACTGAATTGCTTCCTGCGATTGGAAGCAATAGAATGATTGTTTGATTCCGCAGCAGACTAAAATTCATAGTTGCTGGCTAAAGTACTGTCATCTGCAAAACTATCAATTGGATTGTGAGAAGACATCAGAGAATCGATTATGAAAACTGAGAAAAGCGTTGGAGATAAAACCGAACCTTGTGGGATGCCAGAATCCAGAAGGTAGGAGAAAGAAGTAACGCCATCTAATACTACTCGTATAGTGCGTTCAGAAAGATAACTCTCATTCCATTGAACAAGGGTATCATTAAGGCCTATGGCCCTAAGCTTAACTAAGAGACATTCATGCCAAACTCAGTCAAAAGCTTTTGCAATGCGAGAACTTGATCTTCGCTATATTTATGAGTTCCAACACTCTGTCAAGTTGACTAAAAGATCCCCTGTCGATCATCCGGGATGGAACCCATACTGACGATCATGGATGAGCTGTTTATCCTCCAGATATTTGAAGATATTACTATTGACTGCAGTTTCCATTACCTTCGAAGCACTGATGTAATGGCTATTGGGCGGTAGTTGGCGGGGTTCACTTTGGTTGAACATTCGCAACTTTCAACATACGTGGAAAGTACCCAAAAGAGTAAAAAAGGTAGAAATGATTGCGAAGAGATTTAACTAAAAAAGAGACGCACTTTTTAAGGGTAATGGGGAGTACCGTCCGAACCAGTAGACTTGTCTCGTGTTAAAATGCAGTGCAGGCAGTGAGAAACCAGAAAAATTTGCAGAAGGAGGCGATTGGTTTGATGTTGGTAGTAAGTTAGCTATTTCACTACAATCAACCACGTTACGGTCGCCATCAACTTGAGGTGATATTGCAGAAGAAATGAAATTGTTGTCGACCGTTTTGACAAATGACCAGTAAGACCTAGAGAACCTAGGAAGATCTTCCGTCGACGTTTTTGGTCATGCTCAAATTTAACACCATTGAGTATAAATTTGCAGCCATTTCTTGACGCGTAGAAAAGTTGTTAGCAGGTGTTTCATTACCTCTAAATGTTTGAAAAACTTGTTTCTTGGTCTGGATGACATTGAGACATTCTTTATTGAACCAAGAACCCTTCGACGGTCTAACTCGCTTTTGACTCGAAGGTATGTAGAGCTTCATACCATTCAGGATAATCTCGATGACGCTTCTACAGGCTTCATTGCAGTCATTGGAATCGAAGCACAAATTCCAATTAAAGGCATTGTAAAAGTTTTTTAACGCCCCCAATTGACTCTTTTGAAATGCCAAATGTTCTTCGAGGTGCCTTGACTGCCAACGATGTAGTTGTTGCAACTGTGAATTGATCACCAATCAACAAATCATCAGTGTTTGCAAATCGGCGATGGGGATATTAAAGAGACAAAATATTTCTGAGTTTGGTTGGTGAGAAATAGGTCAAGAAGGTCAAGAAAATACCCTGAACTAATAGGCTTCAAAATGTAGCAGACCTAATCGAAGTTAATCTTTCACTTCAAGGGCCAAATACTACAATTTCAAAGGTAGGAAGAAAAGTCAATTCAATAATATAAAAGCGTAAGCTTTGGTAGGAATACATCACCAAAAATAATGCAAAATGTTTTGACAAATTAAACGATTTCTTGCCAACCAATTATACCGCATTCGACCAAAATGTCAAAAATAACATTTGAAAATATTTAATTGAATTACAAGAGCCATTTTGAGAAAAAATTTAAGTTCAATCGAAAATCGTTTTAGTGTGTGCATTGATGCAGATCAATCAAATTTTCAATCAAATTCCTGTTAAGACCCCCTATAGGGGCATAGGACAGAAACAACTCTCTTCCACAAGGCGCGATCCTGCGCATCGGCTTTAAGCTGTTGCCAGGACTTGTTTATTCCTCTGGCCTCCTGCTCAACTGCTCGCTTCCATGTGTTACATGGTCGACCAACCCGACGTCTTCCTTGAGGGTTATAATCCAGAGCCTGTTTTGCAATGTTTTGCTCTGGTTTCCTCAAAGTATGACCGATCCACTGCCACTTTCGCCGTTGAATCTCAATACCTATTTTAGTCTGGCCAGTTGTACTCCAAAGTTCGTCGTTGGAGATCACTTCTGGCCAGAATATTCCTAAAATGCGTCGGAGGCATTGGTTTACGAAAGTCTGTAGTTTCTTGGTAAGTCGAGCGGTCACTTTCCACGTAGTACAACCATACAACAACACGGATTTGACGCATGCGTCAAAAACTCGCAGCTTTGTGCGAAGGGAGATCTCTCTTAACCTCCAGAAAGGGGAAAGGATACCAAAGGCCTGACGAGCTTTATTTAGCCGAGCCTCAACATCCTTTTCGGCTCCGCCGTCCATGCTGACAATGCTTCCGAGATAGCAAAAATCTTGCACATCTTCCACATCCTGTCCATTAAGAACAATCGGTGTGCTTGCGTTCGAACCCATGTGCATGTACTTGGTTTTACGCACATTTATTTTCAGTCCCGCCTCTTTGCATTTAGAATGCAACGAGCGAACATTTGACTCTAAGTCCGAACGGGTATGTGCAAGCAAACACACGTCATCAGCATAATCAAGGTGACTTAAGATGTTAAATAGTCTCCACTGAAGACCTTTACCTTCCCCACCTTCCAGTGCAGCTTTCAAGATGTCATTTATTACCACCAGAAACAGGGCTGGTGATAATATGCAGCCTTGTCTGACACCCGTTCGCACAGGAAAGCTCTCGGACAGCTCTCCTTTATGCAAGACGCGACACCTTGCATCTTCGTAGGATTCTTTAATCATAGCTATGACCTTATTTGGAATACCTCTCCTACGCAAAGCATTCCATATGTAATCTCGCTTAACGCTGTCGAAAGCCTTCTCGAAGTCCACAAACATGAGATGTAGTGGCGAACCCATTTCGGCTGACTGCTCTAATATTATCCGTAGGGTATTTGTGTGGTCGGTACAAGACGACCCTTTACGGAATCCAGCCTGATAAACTTCGAGAGTGCTCTCGACGACATCACTAATCCTATTGAGAATTACCTTAGCCATAATTTTTGATACGGCAGTAAGTAGACATATACCACGCCAATTGCCACAATCCCGAAGGTCGCCCTTCTTCGGAATTTTCACAATGACGCCCTCCTTCCATTCAGTCGGATATCTTCCATCATTCCACACCTTAGTGAAGAGTGGGAGGAGTATATCGGCTGTTATTTCCGGGTCCGCTTTGAGGAGTTCGGTTGGTAGTCCGTCTATACCTGGAGCTTTCCTTCCCGCCATTAACCGAATGGCGGAAACTATCTCTTCCTTATCTGGGGGATCGTCCCTAATAGAGGATTGTTGCGGATGGATGTTTGGAAGTTGTTCTGTTTCCGGAATATCTTCATCTGACAAGATGTTTAAAATATCATAGAAGTATTCCTTCCATCGTCGCAACTGGTGTTCACTCATATTAAGGAGAGTTCCGTTGACATCTCTCACCAGGTGGTTGGCGGTGAAATTCCTGTTCGTCAACTGTTTCATGATTTTAAATAGTGAACCCATATCCCCAAGGTAAGCCGCAGATTCTGCCTTGTTTGCCAGATCTTCAATGGCCTTTCTCTTGTCGCGTCTAACAGCCTTTTTAAGCTGTATATGAGCATCGCGGTAGTTCTGCCTCAAGTCGGGCGTTCGTTGGTTGACATCGGGTTGAGAGATGATTGCCAATTTGGCTTTTTTCCGATTGCCAACCTTGTCCCATGTGTCTTGCGACATCCAGGGTTTCTCACCGCTTTGCACATATCCCACAGATTCTTCAGCACTAGTTAGAAAAGTGTTTCTGGTTGCCTCCCAATTGGCGTCCAGTGTGCGCATTTCATGTTCACCCAATGTGGATGACTTTTCGCGTAGAATGGTGGTGTATTCGAGTTTTTTGTTGGGATCTCTGAGTTTATCCACATTAAGCTTGCGCTTCATTTGAAGAATTTGTGGTCGTCGGATAGCTGCTGTACACAATCTCAAGCAGGCAACCATCAAGTGGTGATCGCTCCCCACGTCAGCTCCACGTTTCGCTCGCACATCGAGGAGACATCTTCTCCATCGGCGACTTATAGCCAAATGGTCGATCTGGTTCTGAGTAACACCGTCAGGGGAAACCCAAGATGTTTTATGATGACTCTTGTGTGGAAAAAGGGTCCCTCCAATGACCATTTGCCGAGTACTACAGAACTCCACAAATAATTCGCCGTTTTCGGGTCTCTTAATCCAAGGTCGTGAAGGGTCGACCCAAGGGTCACCATGCCTCCGCATGACGTGTTCTAGTCCAGTGTTGTCTGATCCAACCTGGGCGTTCATATCTCCCGAGATGATAATAATATCACCTCTTGGAACACGTTCGAAGGTGGCACTCAGTTGGCTATAAAACTCCTCTTTGTCACCAGGTGTTGCGGTATTAGTTGGTGCGTAGCACTGCAGAATTGTGACGTTTCTGACACTGGTCCTGAGCCTGACGACGATAATCCTATCCGAGATTGGTTCCCAGCTAATGAGACTGTTTCTCGCCCTCGGCGTAAGGACGAACGCCACGCCATTTCTAGCTTCACTTTCAGGGCCAATGTACAGAATAGTGTTTCCGCTAGGGGTTCGTTCTTCTCCTGATCCTGTCCACCTGACCTCGCTCAAGCCCAAGATTTGGATGTTATAGTGCTCCATTTCACGGTCGATCACTGATTGGCGGTGCAAGGACCGAGTAACCCCATGCAGATACACTGCCAATAAAAGAACGAGAACAATTATAGATACATATATAGACGGATACCCCACTATATTTGGACAGATTTGCGTTGCTCCATTGAGGATAAAAATAATGGAAAAGTATACGGAAATTTCAAACATTGCGGTGAAAGAATTGATATCTTCCACAACAATCTACTTCTGTGAGAAATCCTTTTCCATATACGTCATTAGAAAGGCATCGATTCCGAGTGACTGTCTGCCTTTCTGTCTACAACATAAATGTCAAACGCTTTGAGCAATGATGCGGAAATGTTAAGTTCTTGCACGTACCCCCACACCTTAAAACAAATTTCATGCAATTTCGATATTTAATTGATTTTTCTCCGAAACTATTTATCGACTTGAAAATTAGGTCAAAGTATATAAACAATATTAACATCAAAAAATAATGATCCGATCCCCTTGCTCTTTCTATCCCCTCCCATTCAAAAGTAACATTTTCAAAAAATCATTTATTCGAATTTCATTGCAACCAGCAAAGTTAAGAGAATAATTTTTTTTTCAGAATTAATTTTATTATAATTGCAAACAATTTTGAAAAAACTATCAGCTTCATCTCAATCCTTCTGCCTTCTCACTTACAAATTTCTCGAAATTTTGAAATTTCCATTAAGTCATTTTTTTTTTCAAAACCGTCGAAGCCGTCGACTTGAAGTGTTGATCAAAATTTAAAAATAATCGAAAATTTTTGCTGTAACCCGTATACTCCTTCTACCCCCTTCCATACAAATGCATAATGTTGGTTAATAATGAATGCATTTATATATCGATATTCCTTAACACTAAAAATAGTTGAAACTAATTTGTCATTTAATAATTGCCATAAATACTAAGAAAATATAAACCTCGCTTCACTCCTTCTACCCTCCTTCCCCAATGGCAATAAAAGTTGCTATTCAAAAGAGGCCCGACATTTTTATAGCAACTATGCAAAAGTGTTTCGAGGAAGGAGTCTTTCCTGAGCCATGGAAGCTCCAACATTTGGTACTTCTACCAAAAGGAAACAAGCCTCCTGGAGAACCATGGTCATATCGCCCAATATCTTTACTTGATACGTTGGGAAAGATACTTGAGCGAATTATTAACAACAGACTGCTCGTACTAGCAGAGAAGGAATGAGCACTCTCAGATCACCAGTTCGGATTTAGGAAATCACGTTCAACTGTTGACAATTAAAAGTGGTAGTCGATACTGAAGCTGAGGCGATACAAGGAGAAAGATGGCGATGGGGGACAAAAAACTATTATTTAGTAGTGACACTGGACATTAAAAATGGCTTTAACTCGGCAGATTGGTCACTCATATGCAGATCGTTAGTCAGGATGGATACACCACACTACATGTTGAGAATAATTGCAAATTACTTCACCAACAGGAAGTTGAGATACCAAACTGATGAGAGGTTAAGGTACTTCAACGTCACCGCGGGAGTCCCACAAGGATCTGTACAAGGCCCTCTCCTGTGGAATATTACGTACGATGGAGTTCTTCGACGGTCGTTGCCACAAGGAGTAAAATTAATCGGGTTCGCTGACGACATCGCTGTTGTTACCGTGGCTAAGCACATCTACGAAATAGAGTCAGCAACAAATGAAGCTGTATCAAAAATTAGAGACTGGCTAGAGTCCGCTGGCTAAGAATTAGCTGATCACAAAACGGAGGCTATTCTAATAACAAGCCGAAAGAAAATTGAATACGTCAACATTCAAGTCAGCAGTCAAATTATTAGATCCAAGGAGGCAATTAAATATCTAGGAAGTATGCTCGATAACAGTTCACGTGGACTTCACGAGCAAAAAGGCGTCACAAATGCACGCAGCCCTTTCCCGAACACTGCCAAACATCGGTGGACCAGGATATGCCAGAAGGATACTACTTTCGAGAGTAGTCAGCTCGGTTCTCCTATATTAGAGGAAAATTGGATGGAAATTTGCACACTCGTAACGAATGTGCAAAAGGATCTTCGGAGAATCGAGAGAGAAAGGATAGCAGAAGCAATTTAAGGAGCACAGCATAAAATTCTAGCCAGCCCCGCGAATTAATACCTAACGGCAGTCTCGCGGGGAGAGTGGTTGAAGTCTGTGTGCGGGGTGTGGCTTAGTACGCAGGCACATATCGGCAGACAGTTGTGTTAGGATCAGGTATGAGAATCGTGCATGCCAATGGCACGGGCTATTGATATCTAACGAAGATTCCACATCTCCCTGCCGTAACCAGGAAAAAAAAACACATACAAATCTCAATATTAGAAAACCAAGAAACACATTTTTCCTTTGAATATATGAGAGCTATCGACCTTCAAATTGAACACATCACGGTTATAAGGACACTAAGAAGAAGTTTCAAAATCATTCAAAACCTTATACCTCCTCTGCATCTTCCATACAAATCCCTGAATTTAAACAAAAACATAATAGGAGTACGATTGGGCATAAAGCCCAATCGTGCGATACTCTAGATGAAAGAGAAATTTTTGTAGAGGAAGTGGTAGAGGGGGTGACTCCATTGAACTAATTTTTTTACATGACGTTAAGGTTGCTATCAAAATGTCTTATGCAAAATTTAGGGTTTAAAAATTTAATAAGTACTGAGAAAATTAGTGTATTGGATGTAGTGAAGTAGGGCAGTTTGTATGGGAGGTGATAGAAGGAGGGGCGAGTTTAGAATGACTTTTCAGAAATAACTTTAAACATCATGCTTTTGACATGTTTTAAATTGCAGATCAGTAGCATTTATACTTTTCAAGAAAATCTACTTTTTATAAAGTTGTGAAACTGTGTCATTTTGTATGGGAGGGGGTAGAAGGGGTAAAGCTAATCGTCAAAATTTTTTCGGTCTTACTAATAATTCTAAATAAATATTTAGTGCACAATTTCAGCTCGATCAATTTTATACGCACTGAGTAAATTGGCTTAGAGCATTTCATGAAACAGTGCAGTTTATGTGGGAGGTGGTTGAAGGAAGCGGAGGACTCAAAAACCGTTTGTACAGCAGATTTATATCGTCATAAAAGTAATATACCCCAAATTTTAGACAAATAGCAGTTATATTTTTCGAGCAAATCCGTTTATTGTGAAATTACGAAATTGTGTCATTTTTTATGGGAGGGGGTAGAAGGGGTACAGCTAATCGTCTCATTTTTTTTAGTCTTACTAATAATTTTAAATAAATATTTCGTGCACAATTTCAGCTTGATAACTATTATACGCACTGAGTAAATTGGCTTAGAGCATTTCATGAAAAAGTGCAGTTTGTATGGGAGGTGGTGGAAGGAGGGGGAATACACAAATTATTTTTATAGAGTAGATTGGAATCATTATTTGTACTTTTTGAGCAAATCCGTTTATTGTCAGATTGCGAAATTGTGTCATTTTGTATGGGAGGGGGTAGAAGGGGTGGAGCGATTTGGCTCGTTCACGAACTCGACCTTACTTTTTTGTTAAAAACAAAGTATACAAAATTTGAACTCTCTAGCTCATCGCGTTCTCAAGCTAGATAGGACACGGACGGACGGTTTGTTAGTTAATGCGCACTGAGCGCACACACCGGCGTACAGACAGACGGATTTTTTTTGCATTTTAGGGCTATTTTAGTCATGAAACGCCAAAAAAAAAAAATGTTTTTCCATGTCGATCACAATACTTTATTATTAAAATAATAAAGTAGTGTTGCGAGCTAGGGGTTCGCCAGATTTCAAAGAAAACTCAATTCGTTTTAAAATATAAGGATAATTTATTTATTGCACTTTTCCACAAATTCCCGATCACTTCACTTAATCCACTCTAAAAACTTAATTCGCACAACCCAGTAACACCGCCTATCTATCGCTTTCGCTTACTTACACCGGTTGGTGTCTTCCATGAACTTCGTTCAAAGACTGACTGCTATCTGGTAGTTGCATTCTTTTTATAGTAAACATCCGTCAGGCGATTTTAGGCGTGTGTCTTAACTAGAATTTTTGGGACTATTCGAGGCAATTCTGGGTGTGTGTCTATACTAGAATGTTCCGGGTTTTACTCGAACGTTCTAGATGGCGTTTTACACAGTAGGGGATAATGTTCTACGTCATTCTCGGCCATTCGAAAAGAGAGATCGAATTGCGTGGTTGCCAGATTCATAACATTACCCTCTCCTTAGTCCCTGTTCGTCCCGAACAGAATCGTTCACTTCCTCAATGGCACCATGGTACTTGGTTAATCGGTCGAGATGTACCACTTTCATTTTGGTACGAGGTTTTCGCTGATTCCATCCATCCTCTGGTTCGATCGTTAACCTCCGAATGGTTTTTCCGGCTTCTTTTTCCTTCTCACGTTCGCGTTCTTTCTCCGTTTCCTTTTCGCGCTCATTCTCCTCCTTAGCGGCACGTTTACTTCCCTTTTCTCGTTCCGCATTCTTCCTTTCGCGATCTTCTCGATCATATCGCTTCCCATGTTTGGTCTTGTCACGATTATTCGCATGAAGTACTTGACCGTCACGACTTCTACCCGTTCGTTCGCGATCCTTATTCGATTGTCCATCTTTGCTTCCATGATCTTTCCCGATGTATTGTTCTTGTTGCAATCGAGCTTGCCGACTCGGGGTTTTCGATCGACTCCGGCGTCTTTTATCAAAACCGTGTGTAAGATTTGAACTCTGACGACTAGTTCTTGACCACGAACTACATGCCCG
Organism: Chorisops tibialis; assembly: GCA_963669355.1. NCBI lineage: Eukaryota > Metazoa > Arthropoda > Insecta > Diptera > Stratiomyidae > Chorisops > Chorisops tibialis. Next base: position 22,991,074 of record OY770264.1, read on the forward strand.
ATTTCCATCTTCGCATTGGTTAGTAGCGCAGCCGGAACAATAGTTGGTCGCTTTTCGGCAGTCGAGTCTCAAGTGTCCTGCCTGTCCACAATTCCAGCATCGGGGGGCACCAAATCTTTCGCTCCGTTTGGTGTACTCTGCTTTCTGACACATACACTCTTTTGCTCTTTCTCGGACTCGATAATTACTCCGTGAGCTTTGCTTGGCAGCTTCGAACGTCAGCCCATATACCAAGGCTTCGCCTATCGTTTTCTTGCCTGCCAATTTCAACGCCTGTTGCAGCTCTCTGTCATGTACAGCATTGTTAAATGCAAAAACAGCTGTATCGTTGCGTTGCTCTGTTTGCGCATTGGGCAGCGATAATAATGTGAGTCGTTCAATATCGCGTGCCAGCTCCTGAAGTGTTTCACCATTCTTTTGAGTTCGGTTGTACAGCTCTATTTTGTAGATCTCTTTCATGCGGTCACTGTCGTAATGAAGATCCAATGTTTGGACTAACGTTGAAAAATTTTGTTGTTGCTCCTGCGGAATCGTTTGAAGAACCTCCGCTGGTGGACCTCTTAACGCCAATATAAGAGCCGTTCCTCGTTCGAGATCATTCCAATGGTTGTTTCTGGCGGCAGCCTCAAATTGGATCTTATAAATAGCCCACGGTGTCTGTCCATCGAAGATTGGAGCTTTGAAACCCTTATGCGTAACGTGCTCTGCTTTCATGACTCCGACTGCTTTCACGTTATCCAAGTCCCTTTTTAGGCGTTCGACTCCTTGTACAATCCCGGATATCCTTTCCGTAATTTGCTCTTCGAAGATTCGAAGTTTCTTCTCTACGTTTTCTTCTATTACCTTACCCATGGTGTCTATTTTATTATTTTGCTGCTCCAATTTTTGGTTGAGGTCCTTTGAGGTCTGATCTAATTTCTCTAGTTTCCGATTAATGTCCGCAGATTGTTGATCTAATTTTTGATTCATATCCGCAGATTGTTGATCTAATTTCCGATTCATGTCCGTTGTCACAGCTGATTGTTGATCTAATTTGTTCATCATTTGCTGCATTAACTGTGTTAGAGCATCCGTTGCACCAGAACACTCCTCTACACGAGCTTCTTTGATTTGGAACTCGAAACAATCTGCATCCTCACCTTCAGCCTGGAGTGTCTCGATCATACGGCTGACAAGTTCAGACTTGCTCCCTGTCGTAGATAACTCGCGTCTACTGAGCTCTTCTTTCAGCTCCGTTAATTTTAAGTCCTTTAAATAACGCGGCACTTTCACTACCGATTACTTCCAGTTTTTCCGCGATTCGAATTCACTTCAATTTACGTCACTAATTAAAGTCACTGCTCACTCGAGAATATTCGTTTTCACAAAATTCTCACTGTCCGTTCGAGAATTTTAGTTCCGCGATTTTACTTCGCTAATTAAAGTCACTGTTCACTAGAGCACTCGAGAATATTCGATTTCGCAAAATTCTCACTGTCCGTTCGAGAATTTTAGTTTCACTTTTCCGCTCTCACAAAATTATCCGTTCCGAGAATTTTTAATTTCACTCGCGATTTTTAACCCGAATTTATCCTTGAAATCCCACTCTTCTGACACCAATTGTTGCGAGCTAGGGGTTCGCCAGATTTCAAAGAAAACTCAATTCGTTTTAAAATATAAGGATAATTTATTTATTGCACTTTTCCACAATTTCCCGATCACTTCACTTAATCCGCTCTAAAAACTTAATTCGCACAACCCAGTAACACCGCCGATCTATCGCTTTCGCTTACTTACACCGGTTGGTGTCTTCCATGAACTTCGTTCAAAGACTGACTGCTATCTGGTAGTTGCATTCTTTTTATAGTAAACATCCGTCAGGCGATTTTAGGCGTGAGTCTTAACTAGAATGTTTGGGACTATTCGAGGCAATTCTGGGTGTGTGTCTATACTAGAATGTTCCGGGTTTTACTCGAACGTTCTAGATGGCGTTTTACACAGTAGGGGATAATGTTCTACGTCATTCTCGGCCATTCGAAAAGAGAGATCGAATTGCGTGGTTGCCAGATTCATAACAGTAGGTTCAATGTCGTCAACCCCTGTAGCACCTCCCCTACAAAATTTCCTCAAATCAAAAAAAATTCTCTTTCATCTAAAGTATCGCAGTCCTATGTTTTTTTCAGTTTGGTGGCGTAGTAATACGCCGTTTGGGCCTCTTTGAATGTACCGAGACTTCCCTCGCAGGCAGTGAGCTAGAATGATACGTTGGGATTCGAACTCTCTAGCTTAGCAATTGAAGCCAACATATCTAGGCTATGCCCGGTTTGTTGGTTATTTTGAACAATAGGACAACATACATAAGTGATTCTTTTTTTTTTTTTTTTGCCACAAGAACCTCCCAATAAAATTGACTAAATCTTTCAAATATCGCTACTATGGTATAAACAAAAAAGCACCCTACACATATCTTCATATACACGAAGTAGATTTGAGTTCTCTTCGTTCCCAATGTACATACAATACACAGTGGGGTTAAAACAGATATTGTTCTATAAGTTCTGCCAGGATTCCAATCAGAAAGCAATCAAAATTGCTGTGGATTTTAGAGTAGATGATGTAACAATATTTACCTATTTATTTTCTGCCTTATTTCAACTCATTTAAGTGTAAACAACAAAAATATATATCAAGATTTTAATAGCTCTAAGCTTGGGAATTGGTCTAAGAAATCCAAGGCTGTAGGCTAGTAATCTAATTAGGTATATCCATATGTGGCGGGCTAACTCCTGGTTACGAGAATTAGGACGGAAAACTATAGCGCCATTGAACAAGAAATGCATGTAAATTTAAAAAAATAATAATAATGTGTAAGACAAATATGATCCCTCTGCACATTTGACCTATATCTGTCCTATCGCTGTGCAACAAGCATTAGTCTTATTAGACGGCAGCACTACGTTCCAACAACAAAAAAAAATATATACGGAAGAGACATCTCGTTAAATCCTTTCTGCAAGCTTGCTAACCACCAGCTCGAGTTATATGACACAAGTTGAGGGCTTTTACGGCATACGCAAGGACCGGGAGCAATGGAATGAGCAAATTACGATAGCAAAGTGGAAATAGTGTACTGATGTTGATAATGATGGTTCCCTGCTGAATTCAGGACGTATTAGCAACCATAAATCATTCAAGATATTGCGGGCACACTGCGTCATCATTTCTAAGATGAATGTTACCGATTAATTAACGGAAGTCTGTCAGATGAAACTGAATAACGCGGTACAAAGGCGTTGTCGTCCGACGGCAGGCAGTAAGGACGGAAAGAGCTGACAGTTCCCTGGAATACTAATGCCTAACGAATATGTGCGATTGTATACATAATAATTTATAGAGAGCATAAGTTATTAACTTATGATACACTCAAGAAGTATACTGAAAATAGGACTTCATAAATAGTACTCGTCTACCTGTACAAAGGATATTAACTGATATAAAGTGCATTGAGACTTATAATTTACTAAACGTTAAGTTATTACTTGTGCAGAGATAATAGCTTTCCCAGCAACACAGCAGCCGGATGTATCGTTCTTCGGTAGTATGGCATAATTCGATTGGATCAGATGAGAATAAATGGCAACCATTCTCCACTTTTCGAACCATTCTAGCCCCGTAAATTCTGTCCAATGAAATTTTCATTGTGCACTATATCACAAAAGCATAATAATTATCTGTGTCTCTATATTAAAAAAAAATAAACTGCCAACAAGTCGGGCGAAACTTTATTATTCTTGGGACATGTTGCGGATGTGTGGAAAGTCAATATGCAGGTAAGAGTGGTTAGGGAAGACTAAGTGAAAGGGAGTTCTTGAGCAAGGCTGTTGTCTATTTAACAATATTTCATTCGTTTCTACAAGTTTGGGTTTTTATGGAGGCGAGGAGGAGGGGTAATAGTAAGGGTGGGTGGATGTTAATAGCTTTTTAATTAATTGCTTGAATCACGTCCAATATTCTCTGTGTAGAATGTGTTTCATAGACGAAGTTGCATAGAATTTTCATTCACAAAACCAAACATTTGTTTGGGAGGGGGTAGAGTAGGTAGGGGAATCGTAAATTTTGATATGCAGTTTTATTTCGCTTCTCTTTTAAGGTGCTTTTATAAAATTTCAAGTTCATAGCTTTTAGTTTGTTGGTTATTAGTTGATTTATGAAATTGGTCGAAATCATAGTTTTGTATGGGAGGGGGTAGAAGGGCAAGCGCGATTTGAAAATTTTGAAAGCAATTTCATTTGAATTATTTTTATAAGTTTCAATGCAAAATTTTAAATTGATAGCTTTTAAGAGTTAGCTGATAACTTATTTTATAAAAATGCTCGAAAAAATAATTTTGTATGGGAGGGGGTAGAGGAGGTAGGGGAATCGTAAGACTTGTGATGCAATTTTCTTTCTTTTTAGTTGTTAGGTGCTCGTACAAAATTTCAAGTTCGTAGCTTGCAATTTGTTTGTTATTAGTTGATTTAATAAAATTGGTCGAAATCATACTTTTGTATTGGAGGGGGTAGAAGGGTAAGCGCGATTTCAAAACTTTTAACGTAATTTCATTTCAATTATTTTTGTAAGTTCTTATGCAAAATTTCAAATTGATAGCTTTTAATAGTTAGGTGGTAATTGATTTCTTGAAAATGGTCGAAAAAATAATTTTGTATGGGAGGGGGTAGAAGTTTTAAAGATTTTCGACCAGTTAATAATTCATTCTTTTATGGATTTTTTTTAAAGGCATTTCGCAAATTTTCAAGTTTCTACCTTAAAATTTCATTCAAAAATTTTCAGCTTATGTGTTTTTTCATTTCACATGAAACACCTTGTGCACGTTAGACCAGGGGGGTCGGTGCATAACAATTGTAGAATTTCTATTATTTTTTATGTATGTACAATAAATTGATATATTGATCTGCAAAATTTAAACTCTGTATCTTTTACCAGAGCCCAAAAAAAATTACTCAAATTTTTCAACATTTTTGCTCCCCACCTCCCTCCTCTTACACCCCCCCACTTAATTTTTTTACCAAAATTAAAAATTATATAGTTCTACAATCTGACAAATTTTTGATGTGATATCTGCCCTCAGTTTTGAGATATAATGGTTTGAAATTTTGGAAAGTTCAATGCTCCCCATTTTCCCCCACTACTATTTTCTCCAAATATTATATTTTTTTCATATTTCTTTAGTATAGCTTAATATAAATACCAAGTTTCAATTGCATAGCTTAACAAATAGCCGAGATATTGATTTTTAAGTGTTTTTCTTTGCACCCCCCCTGACTCTCCCCCTTACAATAATTAGCCTCTATGTAAGCTGATTCCAGTGAATCTGTATGCCATCTTGATGGTCTAAAATTATAAATTTTTTATGCTAAGTAATTTCGAAGATATAATCATTTGAAAAAAAAATTCGGCCGACAATTGGTTTTTAGCCCCCCCTTTTTGCACCCCAATGGATAAAAAAATTAGATTAATTTTAAAAGTTGTCCCACAAACCCTTTTATATGTACATTGATTTTTAGCTTCCTAGCTGTAACCATGTTTGAGATATTTGAATTCTTAGTTTTCGGTTTAAGTGCTCCCCCCGCCTCCCCCTGAACCCTTACACCCCCAAAAATGAGTGTCCTCCTGAGATCCGCAACTACCTACAATCCCTCCAAAAATGAGCTTTCTATCTCGAATGGTTTGGGAGTTAATGTGCTCTGAGCGTACACACCGGCGTACGGCGGACGGCGGACGGCGGACGGCGTACAGACAGACGGATTTTTTTTTTTGCATTTTTAGGCTAATTTAGTCACGAAACGCGAAAAAACAAAATTTCAGGGTAGCAAATTTTTTTTTTTTCCCAAGTCGATCACAATACTTTATTATTAAAATAATAAAGTAAAAATCTATATATAAATATAATTGTAGTTTCAGTCTGTTATTTGTTTATAAATGGCTTTAAATAAATTTGTTGCTTTATTTTAGCAATAACTAAGCTGAAACACACGTTTTTAAAAATTTTCTCTATCTGTCTGTCCAGTTTTCACGCAAAAACGGCTAACCCGATTGTAATGAAACTTTCACAGTTTATTAGACGTACACCGAGATATAATCTGCGTGTGGTCTTATTTCAATACCTCCACGTCTTCCACGCCCGCCCATACAAAATGACTCATTTTCAAAAATAAATAATAATCAAATTTTCTTCATGTTGTACTTTACCCCTAATTTGCATTATAATTAATATCGGGAAAAAATTAACCGATTAGCTTCACTCTTTCTACCACCTCCCATACAATATGACACATTTCCACGACTTTACTTAAATTCGATTTTCTTGAAAACTGTAAATGTTACTGATCTGAAATTTAAAATATATCAATTGCAAATTAATTATAGTTGCTTCTCAAAAAGTCACTTAGAACCCCCCACTCCTACCACTACCTCCCATACAAACTGCGCTTTTTCATGAAATATTCTAAACTAATTTTCCGAATACATATAACTTTCATCGAGCTCAAATTTTGTACTTCATCCTTAATTAGCATTATTAATATCGGGAAAAAATTAACCGAGTAGCTTCACTCCTTCAACCCCATGCAATGTGACACAGTTCCACGACTTTACAAAAATTCGATTTTCTTGAAAAGCGTGAATGATACAGACCTGAAATTTAAAATATATCAATTGCATGATGATTACAGTTGTTTCTCGAAATATCACTAAAAACCCCACTTTCCTTCTTGCACAATTTCATTAAATTCAATGCACTAAGTTTCTCAGTACCTACTCAATTTTTTGGAGCTTAAATTTGGTACAAAACATTTGTATAGCATGATTTGAAACAAATTAGTTCACTTCCCATACAAAATTTCATAATATCACAAAAATTTCGATTTCATCTATGGTATCGTGGCTCTACGCACAATCGTAATCCTGTTACGTTATCAAGCTTAATGTTATTTTATTTGGGCTTTTTTTTTTAAGTAACACAAGCTATAATTATTCACATGTCCTTAATACTTTTCAATACGTATATGATCTGAAATCACGGGATTGATTTGATCACGAGCCTCTCCCATTCAAATGCGAGTATCGTGGTAAATATAATTCTTAAAAATTTATGGTTCTGATTTCAACAAAATACAAAACATTGTGTTCAAAGAGTAAGCAGATTATATATCCCACATAATGTATTACTAACTACATTCTTTAAAATTGCTTATTATTGCGATTTTTATGCGGACGAAGTCGCGGGCGTTTGCTAGTAAATAATAAAATTAATAATAAAAACTAAAAAATTCCAACTCTAAATTTTATTTTACACATGAAATTTTAATGGTTTGGTAAAAGTTTTCACACAGCACATAAAGTTTACAAAAAAAATCGGTATTAGTTCTTTTTGAAATTGTTATGTCCACAAAAAAATCTCAAAGGTAAGGTGCAGCCTCAATATCCTTTTCGGCTCCGCCGTCCATGCTGACAATGCTTCCGAAAAGGATATTGAGGCTGGAGTAAATAAAGCTCGTCAGGCCTTCGGCATCCCTTCCCCTTTCTTTAAGGTTAAGGTTAAGAGAGATCTCTCTTCGCACAAAGTAACAGGTCGACTTACCAAGAAAATACAAACTTTCGTGAACCAAAGTTTCCGACGCATTTTAGGAATATTCTGCCCAGAAGTGATCTCTAACGGCGAACTTTGGAGTACAACTGGGCAGTCTAAAATAGGTATTGAGATTCAAAGTCGGAAGTGGCAATGGATTGGTCGCACTTTGAGGCAACTAGAGCCAAACATCGCCAAACAGGCTCTGGATTATAATACTCAAGGAAGACGATGGGTTGGTCGACCATGTAGCATGGAAGCGAGCAGTTGAGCAGGAGGAATAAACAAGTTCAGGCAACAGATTAAGGCCGATGCTCAGAATTGCACCTTGTGGAAAAGAGTTGTTTCTGTCCTATGCTCCTATAAGGGGTCTTAACAGGAATTTCACCAAAAATCAAGAAACAATAAACATTATTATTATTGTTATAAATGAATTTCTGATGAATCGTATTGAAATGAATACTCAACTTCTGAAACAGGAAGCAATCACGGCGTTGAAATTCAGACAGAAATAAATTTAACTAGAACAATATCTATTGAAATCTGCAATAGATATAGAGAATCTCGTAAAATAAAACAAAGGAAACAAATAATGCGAGAGCTTATACAATTCTAGCACTTCAAGATTCGACACATTCTGCATCAAATAAAATACATTTTGAATATAAAGGACCCCACTTCTGCTAACGTAAATCAAAAGAGTGATTCCGAGAACTGACATAATTTCATAAAGCAATCATTATTCTCATAGATCATCGCAATATATTTAAGGAGAACCATTAAACACACATAATACATAACTACTCGTATAATATTGCTTTCGACAGAAATTACATTTCCAGTAACAAAGTTTTAGTAGTACCTCCTTACATTCGATTTAGAAACTTAATTAACAAGAGGCAGTAAATTATGCTATTACGGACAATTAAGTACTGGTTTGGTTTCAGGCAATGTACAATTTTAAGATTTCTTGAGTCTTGTTAGTTATAAATTGTAACCAATTAATTTCGAAGGATTTATTTGAAAAGGCATGTGTAATCCAGCCTATGAAATTTTAATAAAAAAAATTTTTACAGCAGAATTGCACTGGCACCGAATAATTATTTTACATTACTCTTTATTTATTTTTAAGGTATCACTCGACGTAGGGGGAACCATTTAATAGGGAAACGTATAGTCAAATCTTTTTAATGGAGAGATAAATAAGGAAGGACAAGCTGAAATAAGTCGGTTATTTTTGCTTGTTGCACGTTATGTATCTACTTCTACAATGGCGCTACAGCCCAAATCGGACCTTGGCCTCCTGATATTCAGGTTCCTTAACACTTTTCATTACTTACTGTGGAGGAGTTGTTAGCCCTTCGCACAACCCTCTATCTACGAATTTTAAATTTTCGTAGATTGTGGTGACAAGGTATATCCAAACAGGCAATGTGCTGGAATTATATATTGCGTTGACCGGGATTTGAACTCACGATCTTCGCATTACAAGACCAACACGTTACCCACTAGGCTACACCCTAGCACGTTATGTATATCGTGCGAATATTATGAAAAAATTTAAATAAGCGGTTTGACGATTATCACAATAGTGGCCATGATGGTCAAAACATATCTATGGCAGATATTGAGAAATTTCTATGATGTTCAATATTCATTTATTACTATTAGCATTAGGACTTTATTCATTTAATTTAAACTTAACATGATTTTATTGATTTTCTTCCCCTATATTAATGCCATGAAACATTTCTGTCTGTTCGGCACTTGGCAAATCACAAACAATACGAAAACCACTTTGCCAGCTTTTGAATTACTAATTACAAAACAACAAAAGAATTTCATAGACGATTCGAATCAGAGTAGAAAATTTCATTTATCACAAAATAATACTGAATATTCCATAGAATAAGTTTAAATTATTCGTAACATAAATTGTTAGTGAAAGAGCTGGAATTTCCACAACAATACTCTATGGTTTATATAGGTTTACAGCCTTCCAATGTACGTATGCATAATTATTTTTCCGTATTTAATTTTGTCAGAATTTTACTCTACAGAGAAGCTATGCTTATTGTGTTGATATATTACTTTAGGAATTTAATGCCAGTGTTTAATCTTTAATTAAACTGCGCTGACTTTTCCGTGACATTTTAAATACTGAAATATTGGGTTGAGCTCATTATGATGTAGAGAATATCGAGGAGGGTCTTAAATTCAAATTTACAATAGCGAAAAATTTCCATTCAGTGCTGAATTTTTCATCTTAATTTCATGCGAAATATACAAAAATGAAAGACAAGAGACAATTTTTGGAGCGTTGAATAAGAAAAAGGGAGTGGTTATAATATTGGGCGTGTTAACAAACACAGCAAGATACCAGCAACTAAATCTGATAAATTGATGATGACAGTAATGAATACCGCGAACAGAAAAAACTTCGCGTTAAAATTTGAAATATTTATAAGAGAGGGTTCGTAGATATACATATACCATATACTTCATGCACATCCGGAAATAAATCGAAAACAGAATCTGTTTTTCACATTTAATTATTTTCAATCTCATTTTTATCTCCGGAGACTCTGCGTGGAGCTTTACACAACAAAAACAACATTTCAAGCAGCTGAAAATTTTAATAATCCTTTCAATATGCCCCCGCAAGGGGGTAGTTGTAGTATGAGGTTTTACCAATTCCTGCAACTATCTTTGGAGTTAGCGACTCCACGGACCTGAGCTAACTATCCCCCTCTGAGATGGGGGCTGTAGAATTCACCCACAGCCAGTCCTGCTTGCCCTAAAAATGGCAAATGGACACTCACTGGATCATGGGCTTATCACCCGTGATCTTAAGACCTAAATGATACGAGAAACGGATACATCGCCTCGGATACGGACTGATTCTACGGTAACGACTTTTGGCATTCGAAAACGGACTATGATTGGCTTCTGGAACGTTCGAACATTGAATGACGGGGGAAGAGCTGGGGTTACTCGGTCCTTGCACCGCCAATCAGTGATCGACCGTGAAATGGAGCACTATAACATCCAAATCTTGGGCTTGAGCGAGGTCAGGTGGACAGGATCAGGAGAAGAACGAACCCCTAGCGGAAACACTATTCTGTACATTGGCCCTGAAAGTGAAGCCAGAAATGGCGTGGCGTTCGTCCTTACGCCGAGAGCGAGAAACAGTCTCATTAGCTGGGAACCAATCTCGGATAGGATTATCGTCGTCAGGCTCGGGACCAGTGTCAGAAACGTCACAATTCTGCAGTGCTACGCACCAACTAATACCGCAACACCTGGTGACAAAGAGGAGTTTTATAGCCAACTGAGTGCCACCTTCGAACGTGTTCCAAGAGGTGATATTATTATCATCTCGGGAGATATGACCGCCTAGGTTGGATCAGACAACACTGGACTAGAACACGTCATGGGGAGGCATGGTGACCCTTGGGTCGACGCTTCACGACCTTGGATTAAGAGACCCGAAAACGGCGAATTGTTTGTGGAGTTCTGTAGTACTCGGCAAATGGTCATCGGAGGGACCCTTTTTCCACACAAGAGTCATCATAAAACATCTTGGGTTTCCCCTGATGGTGTTACTCAGAACCAGATCGATTATTTGGCTATAAGTCGCCGATGGAGAAGATGTCTCCTCGATGTGCGAGCGAAACGTGGAGCTGACGTGGGAAGCGATCACCACTTGATGGTTGCCTGCTTGAGATTGTGTACAGCAGCTATCCGACGACCACAAATTCTTCAAATGAAGCGCAAGCTTAATGTGGATAAACTCAGAGATCCCAACAAAAAACTCGAATACACCACCATTCTACGCAAAAAGTCATCCACATTGGGTGAAGATGAAATGCGCACACTGGACGCCAATTGGGAGGCAACCAGAAACACTTTTCTAACTAGTGCTGAAGAATCTGTGGGATATGCGCAAAGCGGTGAGAAACCCTGGATGTCGCAAGACACATGGGACAAGGTTGACAATCGGAAAAAAGCCAAATCAGCAATCATCTCTCAACCCGATGTCAACCAACGACCGCCCGACTTGAGGCAGAACTATCGCGATGCTCATATACAGCTTAAAAAGGCTGTTAGACGCGACAAGAGAAAGGCCACTGAAGATCTGGCAAACAAGGCAGAATCTGCGCCTTACCTTGGGGATATGGGTTCACTATTTAAAATCATGAAACAGTTGACGAACAGGAATTTCACCGCCAACCACCTGGTGAGAGATGTCAACGGAACTCTCCTTAATATGAGTGAACACCAGTTGCGACGATGGAAGGAATACTTCTCTGATATTTTAAACATCTTGTCAGATGAAGATATTCCGGAAACAGAACAACTTCCAAACATCCAACCGCAACAATCCTCTATTATGGACGATCCCCCAGATAAGGAAGAGATAGTTTCCGCCATTCGGTCAATGGCGGGAAGGAAAGCTCCAGGTATAGACGGACTACCAACCGAACTCCTCAAAGCGGAAACGGAAATAACAGCCGATATACTCCTCCCACTCTTCACTAAGGTGTGGAGTGAGGGAAGATATCCGACTGAATGGAAAGAGGGCGTCATTGTGAAAATTCCGAAGAAGGGCAACCTTCGGGATTGTGGCAATTGGCGTGGTGTATGTCTACTTACTGCCGTATCAAAAATTATGGCTAAGGTAATTCCCAATAGGATTAATGATGTCGTCGAGAGCACTCTCGAAGTTTATCAGGCTGGATTCCGTAAAGGGTCGTCTTGTACCGACCACACAAATACCCTACGGATAATATTAGAGCAGTCAGCTGAAATGGGTTCGCCTCTATATCTCATGTTTGTGGACTTCGAGAAGGCTTTCGACAGCGTTAAGCGAGATTACATATGGAATGCTTTGCGTAGAAGAGGTATTCCAAATAAGGTCATAGCTATGATTAAAAAATCCTACGAAGATGCAAGGTGTCGCGTCTTGCATAGAGGAGAGCTGTCCGTGAGCTTTCCTGTGCGAACGGGTGTCAGACAAGGCTGCATATTATCACCAGCCCTGTTTCTGGTGGTAATAAATGACTTCTTGAAAGCTGCACTGGAAGGTAAAGGTCTTCAATGGAGACTATTTAACATCTTAAGTCATCTTGATTATGCTGATGACGTATGTTTGCTTGCACATACCCGTTCGGACTTAGAGTCAAATGTTCGCTCGTTGCATTCTAAATGCAAAGAGGCGGGACTGAAAATAAATGTGCGTAAAACCAAGTATATGCACATGGGTTCGAACGCAAGCACACCGATTGTTATTAACGGACAGGATGTGGAAGAGGTGGAAGATTTTTGATATCTTGGAAGCATGGTCAGCATGGACGGCGGAGCCGAAAAGGATGTTTAGGCTCGGCTAAATAAAGCTCGTCAGGCCTTCGGTATCCTTTCCCCTTTCTGGAGGTTAAGAGAGATCTCCCTTCGCACGAAGCTGCGAGTTTTTGACGCATGCGTCAAATCCGTGTTGTTATATGGTTGTACTACGTGGAAAGTGACCGTTCGACTTACCAGGAAACTACAGACTTTCGTAAGCCAATGCCTCCGACGCATTTTAGGAATATTCTGGCCAGAAGTGATCTCCAACGACGAACTTTGGAGTACAACTCGCCAGACTAAAATAGGTATTGAGATTCAACGGCGAAAGTGGCAGTGGATCAGTCATACTTTGAGGAAACCAGAGCAAAACATCGCAAAACAGGCTCTGGATTATAACCCTCAAGGAAGACGTCGGGTTGGTCGACCATGTAACACATGGAAGCGAGCAGTTGAGCAGGAGGCCAGAGGAATAAACAAGTCCTGGCAACAGCTTAAAGCCGATGCTCAGGATCGCGCCTTGTGGAAGAGAGTTGTTTCTGTCCTATGCCCCTATAGGGGGTCTTAACAGGAATTTGATTTCAATATGCATTTTTAATTAAAAAAATTAGAAAAAATATTGATTATGATTTTTTCTCTTAGTATCTTTTCTAATCTGATAGAAATCAATTTCAATAAATTCTCTATTTAGTAGGGGAATAGGACAGAAATAGTTCTATTCTAAAAGACGCGCTTCTAAGCATCGGCCTTAAGTTGTGTCTAGGACTTGTACATTTCCCCGGCCTATTTTTGAACTGCTCGTTTGCTTGCGCTACGTCATCAACGGACAAGATATGTGCTTTTGAGTTAGTTTGGAGTAGTTTTGCTATGGCTTCCTCAAAGCATGACCGGCTCACCGCCACTTTCGCCTTTCTATTTCATTTTTTATCTTAGTCTGTCCAGTTTTACTCTAAAGCTGTCGTTGGAGAAGACGTCTGACCACAATAAACCTTTCTCACTTTTCATTCATGGAATGCAACCATAAAACAATACAAATTTGTGGTTAATAATAATAATAATAATTTATTTCGTAAAATCATCCGCGAGCACAGCTCGTATGGAATGTATTTATAAATTACATTTAGTTTGATGTCAAATAATGAATAAAGCGAAAATTCAAAATGAGCACGAAAAATTAAACATAAAACAGGAGAAATATAAATAATATGTAATAGCAAGTGTTAAAAACGATAGAAAGAAGTTGGTGTAATTTAAATTAGTTTGAGTTTAAGCTTAATAAGTATTCTTTTAGTTTAGATTTGAATTTAGCTGGGTGCATCTTGATCGTCTGTGGAAGCTCATTGTAGCTTTTTTTTACTAACTTTGTCACTATTCCATTTGCAGCATATCGTGTAGTGCGCCCATGGGAATACATTACCATCCAAAGTGTTTCCCAACGAGTTTAACATCTAGTGCTCTTTCTCCACCTAAATTAAACTGATCTAACTTGAGGTTTTTTTTCTCCAATTCCTATACCGACACAGCTGTGCATAGCATTAAGGGTGACCCCCTCAGTTGTGTTCGGTTCCTTAAAAAAAAAAAAAATTATAAATATAAATAATTTTTCATCAGATTTATTTGATTCGCAGATTCCAGATGATACAGTTCTTCTAGAGTAAGAAGATGATGAGACTTATGGATAGTTTTTGTTCGTTCTCTTTTGTCAATTGTGAATAAGTTTTTTATTGCTTTGTTTTGTAATCGCTGAATTGGGATAAGTTTAGATTTAAATGTTGAGCCGTAAATAGCTACACCATATTGAATGTGGCACAGAAATAGTGAATGCAACACACCCCTCTTATGTATGTTAGGAACGTTCTTGCTTATCCTTTTTAAGATACCACCTATTGGAGCAATTTTTTTTTTCTGACGGGTTGAATATGAGGATTCCAGGTGAGTTGCGAGCCTAAACAGATTCCGAGATATTAAAATTCATCGGTTTTTGTAATTTTTTCGTAGTTGAATTTATATCAAACAATGATGAGTCAATGAGCTTGTGTTTACTCTAACATTGGTTGATTTGCTCGAGTTCCATGTTAATTTCTCGTTCTAAGGCTTCTAGACTTGTTGCTGCATGGGTTCGTACGATGTCATCTGCGTAGAGAGATATGTTGCCATTTAACTCAAGTGTGTTTATGGTGTTTGAGTACACATTGTAAAGGATTGGTCCTAAGACACTCCCTTGCGGGACACCTGTGACAACTGAAAGTTTCGAGTCTTTTAATTTGCCCAGTTTAACATATTGCGAACTTTCAGTAAGATAACTTTTAAATCATGAACATGTTATACCTCTAGCTACTACAGCAAATAGCTTTTTAAGGAAGATATCATGAATAACATCATAAATAACAAAGGCCTTTAATAAATCGATGAAGACAGCGTTGTTTTGTTTATGCTCACCGTTAATTTATTTAGGTCAATCCA
The DNA here is from genome assembly GCA_963669355.1 of Chorisops tibialis. Taxonomy (NCBI): domain Eukaryota; kingdom Metazoa; phylum Arthropoda; class Insecta; order Diptera; family Stratiomyidae; genus Chorisops; species Chorisops tibialis. The sequence continues at coordinate 23,006,486 of OY770264.1, forward strand.
ATGCTCTAATTTTTTCATATTTTCATTCATATAATTTTCCATTTCTGATTCCGTGTCTGCTGCGTAAATTAGTGCCATATCATCAGCATATTTGTACAATTTACCATTCATCATCATTTGATTTATGGATTTAATGTAAATTATAAATAGTGTTGCTTGTGTTGTGTTCAGTTCCTTGTGTTATTCCTGTTCCAACTTCTGTTATTGAATTTTTATTCCTACTTGTATAAATGGTTTCCGATTGTTTAAATAATTTTTAAATCACTTGTGTTCCTTTCCACGTATTCCAATCTTATGTTTTAATACGTGAAGATCTGAAATTGTTCGTGACTTTTTTTTATTTATAATAAAAGGAGGGAAATGAATCTTATGTCGCTAAAAAGGTACTGTTTCATAGATGTGCACAAACCAAAAATCATGTCTGTATGTTGCCGTTAAAGCAATTAAAATAAAGTGAGAATATGCAAGCGGGATCGCATTTCAGTACAGCAAGTGTTCTTTGCTGCTTGACTTCGGTGATAGAATAGATCCAATGCGCTGTAGAAATGGAAAAGTGTCCAATTAAAGAATGCCTAATATTAGGCGAATTCATATTGAAAGTATGAATTTCGTTATTTTAAAAACTTAATTGGTCGAATTTCGACCACATGCGATGCTAGTTTTAAATAATTTTTGTAATAATACGTCTTCGTCTACAGCTTCGATGCTTTTTTTAAGTTGGCGAATATAGCTCCTGTTGTTATATATATAGTCTCGTCTATTTTGTAATGAGGTTGTAAAGTAAAATAATGGTGAATTTTTATTTTACACTTTTAAAGTGTATGAATTTTCGGCTAGTATTATACATTCTCACATTAGTTACTGGTCCTGGCAAAAGCTTAAGGCCGATACTTAGGATCGCGCCTTATAGAAGAGAGTTGTTTCTGTCCCATGCCCCTATTGGGGGTCTTAACAGGAATTTGATTGATTTGACGTTAGCTACTGAATTTTTTTCGTTTAACTCATCGTGAAAACTGAAGGGGTATACTTTTAGTTTGAGATTTAAGAGCTGTTCTTTCGGTTTGGTGAATGTTTTCACAGTGCATTTCGAATTGAAAGAAAATATTTCCGGATTCTACACTGCTACGCTTTATTTTTCGTGACGTTTTGGTCTCTGCTGAGACCTTTATCAAACTGTTTGAGAGAGCACGCGACTCTCTTTTGTCCTGTAGGCTATGAATAATAGCAAAATATGCTGATAATAGTCTAGTTGTATCTCGTTTACGTATTTGGATAAACTTCAGCTGAGTGCTTTGTTGTCCCGTCAGATTGTGGATATGACGTTTTCGGATGGCGTATGCTTCAAGCCATTTACTGAAATAAACAATGACCACCAGGATGTAGCGGTTAGCTTCTCTTCATTCAGAAAATGTCCAGCGATGTCCATTGCAATTCTTTCGAAAGGACCTCCACCGTTGTACTCTTGCATTGTGCCCTTTGATCTTCGCTGAGGACATTTATTTGATAGAAAGGTACAGCATTTGCAACTTCATCACGGAGCAGAATTCAGTAGAATTTTTTCATGATCTTGGCCAATGTTGTATTCACACTCAGATGTCCTCTAGAAGTTACATTGTGATACTCTTTTAGGATGTCCTCCACCTTGGAGCGTAGAACAATGGTCTGCACAAGGTGCGATTTCCCATCAGTAGATTTCTATTCGCGTTTCAACAACTCATCTTTAACTGTGGTTAGTGGCTTTTTAGAACTTCACAGAGCTCTGATATATCTTTCTACTAAAATTGGTTCGCTAAGGTGTTCTAGCCAACGATCGGTGCAATACCTCGATCATTTCGTTCTGCGTTTCCCAGGTCCCACTGATAACAACCATCTATTGGGCTCCCTGTTACTCTCTGCAACTTAATTTTCCTCGAGACCATGGCAATATTTTCAGTTCGGTGGACAAGATGGTCATAAGTTTTTCCCCTTCGATGAACTATCTCAAAGTCATAGAACTCTAGTCTCTCCATCCTTCTCGCGACTTGTTCCTCTCGATTTTTTACTAGAAGTAGCCACTTCAGCAATGCAGGATTGTTCGAAGGATGAACTTTTGAGCATATAGATATTTATGGAAGTGCTTTCGGCTTCTGCGATTATTAAAAGCTATTTTCTCGGGTTTTGAGAGTACTCGACTGTAAAACGATAACACTTTTTCTGTCTGTCCATTTTCTGTGAGAAAATTGCTCCACTTAAAAAATTCCTAACATCGGTGTAAATGAAGAACATTTTTCTTGGTGTATATCCGACACCACCAACAGGAGGTTGGCAAAGTTACTTCTTCCGTTCTTCGAACGCCTTTTGACACTGCTGATTCCAAACGAATGATCTCAGTTTTTCCATTAACTGGTGGAGGGGTTTTGCGATGTTTGCAAAATTCTTAAAGAATAGACGATAGAACGTCGCCAGTCCCAGAAAGTTACACAGCTGGTGTTTATTTTGCGGTATTGGCCAATTCTTAATTGCTTTGATTTTCTACGTAACAGCTTTGACACCATCAGCTGATACGATATGTCCCAAATATTAGACTTCTGAACTGAACAGAATACACTTTTTCATATCATCAATTCTTGGAAGGGTTTTTTTTGTGATATCATTCAGTTGTATGTATTCAAGGAATCGAGTTCAGCCATCGTGTTTTCTTAACCAGTACCACCGTGATATCCATGGGCTGTTTGACTCTTCAATGATTCCTTGTTGTTGCATTGAGTTGATCATTGAATTTAGTTCATCTTTCTTTGCTAACGGAACTCTACATCACTTTCGGCGGCTATCCAGTGTAGTATAATGTTCGTTGTTTCGTAATTTTCATCGTCGTTTAAAAAGAAGTCGTCGTATTTATTACTTTGTTTATTCGCTTTTCAAAAATCACTTTCACATCCCTTCACTCACAATATGTATATTGCTTTAAGATTACCCTTGCCAATCACACGACTTAATCGCTTTCCAAATTTCGACTCTGTCCCTTTCACGAACGCTCGGCTTTTTTATAGTACAGCACAACCACTCTCGAATATTCTCCGCTGTTCCTTGATTTATTTATTAGTATGTGCGAGAGCGCACTCGCCTGTATGAAAGTGTGCACACGAGCAGTTCAAGAACTCAAGTAACTGACGATCGCAGTCGGTCGATGAGTAGTCCAATGTATGTACATGTGTGTATTGAGACCACGCACAACCAATCTTCGCAGTTCCCGTAGCGTGTTTATTAATACGTATCTAAGTTTGTGTGTGCGCGAGCAGTGGAAGGTCCCATAACGATTGCAGACAGCCAATGAGTAGTCCAATGTATGTGCATGTGTGTGTGTAAATAGTAGACAGTAGAAGATTGCGAGCATTTGATGAACGGCTTAGTGTTGACATGTAACAATATTTTCGTACCAACGTACTGTACTATAATTATTTAATTTTAGCAAACTTTCAAACAGATCAATTCGAATTCTTGGATATACTGCACATAACTCTTGGATATACTGCACTCATCAAGGTAATTAACAGTTGCGAACTTATCAATTAAACTCTTTGTTTCGCACAGCAGATTCGATTACTAATGACACAATATTTTGGAAAATCTCGGGTTCTTCTACGTAAATTGAAATCATAAACCTCTGTGTAGAAAGAGGACAAGCTGGAACCAATACTTTCTCTGTTCTCGGAAAATCATTACTCCGTTAAAAATAGCAGAAACCGAAGATAGGAAAAAAAATTGATTAGATCACCTCGGAAAATTACAAGTTTCGCTTTAAGCAAAAGCTCTCGTACAAAGTATAATCCAATTATTTCTACAAGATTTGCCTTTCGATCCATTTCTACGTGTTCACCGTCGTTTCTGCTAGATTGGTTTCGCTCATTACCAATTCGAGACTTTACGTACGGATTAATGAAGCAACTTCCTAACAACTTCTGACAAGCGGATTGCCCACACTCCACCCAGTCAGTCTGGAAATTTTTTCCAAGGATTGCTAAAAAATATGTGCACATCCTTCACTGAATCCTGTAAGTGTTTTCAACTTATGTTTTACGGCAAACTTTAAATTGAATTCAGTACGGTGCGGCATTTGTACGCTGCTGCAAGGAAACGAGCAATTTTCTTCCGACTTACCTGAAAGATGAAGAAAAATTAATTTTTAATAAGATTTAAGTTTATTTTAGAAATAGTTTATTTAGTTGGGGAGAAAAACATAAGTTCTATCTTTATCGATTCTTAATAACTTCAACACTTTCGAACAAGTGAGATTTAATTTCGAACAAATCTTTCGAATGAAATGGGTAAATAATCTTATGAGCAAATTTCGATATTAATCAGATTTGCTTCGTAAATAATAGGATATTTCCTAAATGTTTGTGTTTGTGTGTAGTGAACTGTATGAAATGCTGGCTCTCTTACAAATAGAGTCGATAAGAAATTGATTTTCTTCAAAGAAATCTCGAGCGTAAGAATAGGAAATCACTCCTTTCAGTAGAACGAAACTAATGGACGATTCAAAAGCAAGCTTAAAAATGGAAATATTATCGTTTCGAATTTCGTTACTGTGAAAGTTTTCTTTATAAATAGGCATTTTGCCATTGAAATAACAAATAAAAGACAACAAAAAAATAGGCTTTTATTCAACCTCTAAGTTCTTCTGAAAGTGAAATTTATGTAAATAAAATGCTTTTAAATATTGATTCGATGATTACAATTAAGGACCTCAATTTTCTTTGTTCAATAATTTATAATAATAGATAGGGCCAATGAAAATTTGCGCGTTAGGTGGCATACCGGTCGGACCCGGGCCTATTTAATCGACCTTCTATCTTTTGTATTTTTTTACAATCAAAATATAATCAGTTTTAGGTATATCCCAAATTGATTCATGTATGTATGTCAATAAAATCAATTTAACGTAGCGGCTAGCACGTCTCTTACAAATTCAAAAATAAGGACAATGGGGGATAAACCTGGATGAAGATCATGTTGTTTTGGGCGGCTTTCTTGACCAGTGATACCGAAATTGATCATTGGTAAAAAATTCTGATGAAACACAAACTTATAGCTTAACCTTTGTTATGAACGCTTTACGTCCCCTTTTACAAGTCTCTCATTCTATTTTTAACACAATTAAGTTAACGATGCAATGTTGCTTAAAAGTGATTGCATGTTTATGTAATAATGCCGTTTTAATCACGCAAACATGGATAAATGAACTGAAATTCAAAAGCCAGACAACAGTTTCTTGCATTTTCTCGAAAACATCTGAAAGTCACTTAGACACTCGTATCCCTGACGTTGCAGGCCAAGGATCTTATCTTTTTGATCTTTTCTTAACTTCAGACTTATCTAAATACGTGACTTCTGTTAATTATACACTCGGCAGCTAAGACCATTGCCTAATTTCCGCCTGTTTCCAAGTTTCCATCTCGACGAATATGGCATTACGGAAGTGCCCATTGGTTCAGTCATAAGCAATGTTATCATTCATTTGATTGGTCAATACGCATCAACAGAGGGGTTGGGTACGCTTCTTTCGCAGTAAAGACCATCTTGTTGGGCATGAGACTTTTCATCCCCAAAGCTACAAACTAATCAAGCCCAGTTCTAAGGCTTGGTTTAATGAAAAATGCAGTACTGCGATACGGGCTAAAGAGGCTGCTTACCGTTTTTATAAGCAGCTACCATCCGAAGTTAGTTTGATTAATTTCAAAAAAGAAAGGAATCTCTGTAAATCCAGCTTACAACGAAAAAAATATTTGCATGACCAGAAACTGAGGCAAACAATTTTGAGAAGTCCTAAGGGCAGCAACATTTTTTGGTAGCACGCTCGTCCCATCAGAGGTAGTTCTGCATCATCGATTACATCTTTAATCTACAATCAAGAGGTTACGGGTCATAGCAAACATCTTAGCGGCTCACTTTGCTGCCAAATCTTTTCTACCACCAATAAACTCTAGCTTTTCAACGTATTCTGTGCTAAATTCCTCCTTAGGACAAATTAACGTTCATCCGCGTAACGTATACCGAGCTCTTAAGAATATAGATGCTAACAAATCGTCCAGTCCAGATGGAATCTCTGCCCTTGTCCTTAAAAATTGCTGCGCTTCTCTTGCTAAACCTCTATGTACACTTAACCGCCTCTCCTTATCGTCCTCCACTGTCCCATCTTCATGGAGGCTTGCAAGTGTTCAGCCCGTCCCAAAAAAAATATCGCCCAATAGCAATAACCTCAATTCTGTCAAAGGCCATGGAAACAATCATCAACAATCTATACATATAAATATAATTGTAGTGTCTGTCTGTTATTTGCTTATAAATGGCTATAAGTTAGTTTTTTGAGCTACTTTAGCACTAACTAAGCATAAAAACACATTTTTGAAATTTTTGTCTGTCTGTCTGTCTGTCTGTCTGTCTGTCTGTCTGTCTGTCTGTCTGTCTGTCTGTACGACCGCTTTTCACGCACAAACGGCTGAACCGATTGTAATGAAACTTGCACAGTTTGTTAGGTGTCCATCGGAATGAAATCTGCTTTTGGTTTCATTTCACTCCCCTCACTCCTTCTACCCCCTCCCATACAAAGTGACTAATTTTCAAAATATATATTAATCAAATTTTCTTGGAAACTATAAAAGCTATGAGTTTGAAATTTGGAATATATTATTTCTATTATAAATGCAGTCTTTTGGTATACAAATTGTCTGAGTTTCCTCACTCCTTTCACCACCTCCCATACAAACTACACTTTTTCATGAATTACTTTACACCAAATTTCTCAGTACGTGTAACTTCCATAGAGCCAAACTGTTGTATTAAATTCTTAATTAACATTATTATTAATATCGGGGAAAAATTAACCGATTAGCTTCACTCCTTCTACCCCCTCCCATACAATGTGACACAGTTTCACGACTTCACAAGAATTTGATTTTCTTGAAAAATCTGAATGTTACTGATCTGAAATTTAAAATATAGCAATGGCATGATTATTATAGTTGTTTTACAAAAAATCACCAAAAACCTCCTTCTCCTTCCACCACCTCCCATATAAACCGCACTTTTTCATGAAATACTCTAAGTGAATTTTTTCAGTACATTTAAATTTCATCGAGGTAAAAATTTGAACTTAATCCTTAATTAGCATTATTATTAATATTGGGACAAAAATTAACCGAATAGCTTTACTCCTTCTAGCCCCTCCCATACAATGAGACACATTCCACGACTATATAACAATTCGATTTTCTTGAAAAGTGTGAATGTTACAGATCTGAAATTTAAAGTATATCAATTGCATGGTAGTTATAGTTGTTTCTCGAAAAACCACCAAAAACCCCCCACTCCTTCTACCACCTCCCATACAAATTGCACAATTTGATTAAATTCAATGCACTAAGTTTCTCAGTACCTACTCAATTTTTGAAGCTTAAATTTGGTACAAAACATTTTTATAGCTATTCTAGCATGATGTGAAACAAATTAGTTCACTGCTGTCACCCCTTCTACCACTCCCCATACAAAATTTCTTAACACAGCAAAAATTTCGATTTCATCTATACATAGTATCGTATGATTGGGCTTTACGCACAATCGTAGTCCTGTTATGTTTTTAAGCTTAATGTTATTTTATTTGTTTTTTTTTTTGTTTTAATAACACCAGCTACAATTATTCACATATCCTTAACGCTCTTCAACACATATATGATCTCGAATCACGGGTTTGATTTGATCACGAGCCTGTCCCATAAAAATGAAAGTATCATGCTTTCATTCTTAATAATTCATGGTTCTGATTCCAACAATATACAAACCATTTTCTTCAAAGAGCCATTAAGGTAAGCAGATTATATATCCCACATAATGTATTACTAACTACACTCTCAAAAATTGCTTATTATTGCTATTTTTACGCGGACGAAGTCGCGGGCGTTTTCTAGTAGAGTAATATAATGTTGACTACAAACAATATAGATTCCCCAAACAACGTTCCACAGGAGATCTTTTAACTACCCTAACTGAACGTTGAAACAAGAGCATTCACCAGTTTGGTGAATCTTGTATTATCGCTCTCTATATTTTCAGGGTTTTTGACAGAGAATGGCACAGTGCCCTTTTAATCAAATTTAAAGCTATTGGTTTGGACAACTCGCTTAATTTCTGAATTGGAAGTTTTTTAGCCAATCGCTCAATGCGTGCGGAATTGAATGGTGTAGTTTCCCCTTCTTATAAAATTAACGCTGGTATCCCTCAAGGCTCGGTTCTTTCTCACACCCTTTTTCTAATATTTATTAATGACTTGCTATTTTCAACTTTCAATCCTATACATAGCTTCGCTGATGACAGCACATTAGACTTCTCCTACCACTTCAACACTTCGTCCTTAGCCCAATGTACTAGCTTAGTAGAACAACATATGTACATGGTTCAATCATTGAATGACGACTTGGCTAAAATTCTTAGCTGGAGCAATAAGAATCAAGTCGAATTCAATGCTTCAAAATCCCAGTGCTATCGTGTTTCCCACAAACGTGACTCTAACTTTGACCCAATAATCTTCGGAGGCCAGCCATTACCCAACTCTTGAACTGTTAAGATGTTAGGTATCCAAATCACAGATAACTTATCTTGGAACGATCATATATTTAACATCGCCAAGGAAGTATCTAAATGTTTGGGTTACTTAAAACGGTGTAAAAACTCCTTTACCGCTTGTGGGTTACTGACAATTTATAAGGCCTATATTAGACCACGTCTTGAATATAATTCCCACCAATAGGCGGGAGTTGCAAGAACTTTTCTCTCCTATCTGGATAGTATCCAGTCTCGGACTATTAAAATGATAGGAGATTCTGACATCACTTCATCGCTCGATTCACTCGAGCATAGATGAATTGTTAGCTCCCTAACTCTTTTGTATCGCTACTACAATGGAGATTGTTCAGACGAAATTTCTTATCTCTTGCTCTTACCCTGTAACACTAGAGCTGCTTAAAGCGCTCATAAGTATTCTCTCAACCCCATCTTCGGTCGCACTGATAAATTTCGTGATTTGTTTTTAAACCGGACTGTTAGAATATGGAACTCGCTGCCCATCTCAGTATTCCCGCATGACTGCAACATTCAACAATTCAAAAGAAATATTGATATGCACTTCCGTCTCTATCCCCTTAATTCCCAAAAATCAATATCTTTTCCCCTTACCGGATTTATGCTTCAGTACAAAAAGGCAACCCTCTAATTCCGGTGTCACATAAAAACAAATTTAAAGAAAGCATGAAGATAGCAACAAAGCAAATCACTAAAGCTGTAATTATACTTACAAAACTCCTGCCCAACCAAAATCAGGCCCAGTAATAGAAGCATTCTTTGGTGGCAAAAAACACTCATCAAGCTCAGAGGAAAAACGAGGAAACTCTTCAATAAAGCTTAACTAATTGGAGGAAGGGATAGTTACAAAAATCTCTAACAAAACCAGAAGAATATCCTGGAAATCGTTCTGCATTTAACCAGCAGCGCGAGATTGCACAGGATACTTTGCGGAATGGCACACTAATAAAATGGATTGGTTGGAGAAACCTGACGATTCGATCACAGAAAATAGGAAACAGCCATTGAACCATCACGAGAAGACGATTGTAGTATTCCGAGCGCCAGCAGGCCTTGCTGAGAGAACTGGAAAATCGCAGGAACAATCTTTCTGGGAACAAAGTAAAATGAGCAATGAAATATTTCAAACCATTTAAATCTCCAGGAGAAGACGGCATATTTCCTGCATTTCTGCAGAGAGGTATGGATCTTCCTACATTAATAAATATTTTCAGAGAAAGCCCTGTCGGAAGTTAAATCTGAATCTGTTATATTTATACTCTAGATGAAATACGAGAGTATATTATGTTTGCCTTACCGTTTGTAACGCTAAGAAATAATGCTCGCATAGAGTTGCCAAGGGTACAGAAATATTTGTTGTCGCTCAAAAATCTCGATTCCGAGTGACCGTCTATCCGTCCGTCTGTCCGTCTGTCTACAATATAACTTTCAAACGCTTTGACCTATCGTGCTGAAATTTGTGTTATGTCATTTTTAACAAAAAAAATAACTTTAAGCTCGTGAACGGGCCATATTTCCCATCTCCTTCAACATCCTCCCATACAAATTTCATGAAAATATGAAATTTAAAGAAATCGATTGTTTCCCTCCCATACAAATCCAAAAATTTTAAAAAATCTTTTATTCGGTTTTCAAAGCTAAAAGGATGAATTTTTGCCAGAATACATTTAAAAAAAATATCAACTTCACCTCACTTTTTCTACCACCATACAAATATCTTAAAATTGCAGTTATTCAATTAAATTATTTTTCTTCAAGACCATTAAAGCTATCAACTTAAAATGTTGAGAAAAGTATACTTTTGCAAATATCATTGATTTCAAAGAAATTGGTTTGGTTTGGTCCCATACAAATGCACAATTTTTGTAAATGCATTCACTCGATTTACATTGAAACTAGAAAAAATAGAAACCTTAAATATTGCCAGAATTGATCCGTTAATGATATGCCGATGACCCGGCAAGTTCGAAGAAACTATTACAGAAATCGTACAGGGTGCTCTAAGCCAGGTAGAAACCTAGTGCATAAAAGTATGATTGGGTATTGACAAGAAAAAAAAAACACAAATGTAGCTTTTATCAAGAAGAGAATCAACCGAAATTAAGAAAGCCCATACTTTTTGGTGAAACACTGAACTCACTAACTCTTGATGAGAAACTTACGTGGAATGTTAATTTAGACAATGTTCAAGAAAAAAACAGAAAATCTCTCTGGACTTGTAGAAGTCTTTTGGGCAAAACATGGGGACTCAACCCAAAGCTGAAATACAGGATGTATACCTTTGCTGCTAGGCCCATAGTAACATATGCAACTTCGGCATGGTGGTGTAAAGCACAGCAAAAAATTACTCAGCATAAGCTTATAAAAATGCCAAGGGTTACTTGCATTTTCATAACTGAAGCAATAAATACCACTCCCACTGCAGGGTTACTTCGCAGTATAGCTCCCCTACATCTGAAATCGAAAAAGAAGTAGCTCTTGGGATACCTCTCTCAGATTCTATGGTAACAAGACATAGTTTCACTAAACCTTTTAAAGCTACCTAACCAAATCGTCAAGACTCGATGTCCAATATACCCAATCTAAGAAAACCATCAATCATCTGGTACACAGATAGTTCTAAAACTGAAAAAGGGGTATGTGTTGGAGTATATGGAGTACGTCCCACTACTAGTATCTACGCCAGTATACATGAGTTCTGTTCTGTTTTCCAAGCTGGAATACATGCAATAGAAATAAATATTCGGAATAAACAGAGCATACCATAATCAGGACATTTTGATTTTTTTGGACAGTGATTCGGCAATCCTAGCTTTACAATTATCAAATACGATCAAAGGTTGAGTGGGATTGACTTAAGGTACTAATAGAACTAGGGAGTAAAAACAGAGTAACTCTCATCTTAATGCCGCTTTTAGGGTAATGAAAAAGCTGAAATGATCTGAAACTGATTCTGTAGGTCCTCTTCCTATTTGAAGGACACCACTCAGTACTGAAAAACAGTATGCCCTTTATTGGGACTTGGTACCGGGTAATAAACATGCTAAGCTTTTCATGGCAAAACATTCGGTTAAAAGAACTTCTGAATATCTGCATTTAAAATCAGACAAGACTATTGGGAGGTTTCTAACTGGACACTGTCATATAAAGGAACATCTTCATAGAATTGGACTCTCAGAGGACTATCTCTGCAGAATGTGCAATGAGGAAGAGGAAACACCAGAGCATATTCTTTGTGAAAGTGAACCACTGCAGAGCAAAAGACTCAGTCATTCGATTCCTGAACCCAAGACCCAAGTGAATTTTCGGTCATTCCTCTACGTGATATCCTGAGGAACTCTAAATTATATACACCGGAGGACAGCTCAATATCCCCATCAGTGGACACAGCGGTAGAAGAAACTCAATCTACCCCACCGTGAAATCTAATCTAATCTAATCTAGATAGTTTTGCTGAATCAAACTTCAGCCAGTCTGTAACAAATATTAATAAGTGTTAAATTGTTTAGTGTTTGAAGTACATAACATTTGTACAAAGTTAACAAAAAAGAACACGATTTAGCTGCTACTATTATTCTAAACAAATTTTATAGACCTGTCATATTCTCAATCCAATTGATAGTTTTGCAGTTTATCGGTTCGCTGAATTCTGATCTCATTTTAATTCTAAAATGAGGAAGAAAAAATAGATAAGACTTTGCCACTAAGACACAGTTCTGTGATAAGCCCATTAAACATGATCTTTTGGTGTGTTTTTCTCATATTGCCCTTCTCTTTAGTGGCACAGCCCAAACCGGAGTTTGACCTCCTGACCTTCAGGTTCCCTAACATTTTATTTGTTATTGTGAAAGGATTGTTCCCTTCGCACAACACTTTAGCTTTGAATTTTCATATTCGCGGATTGGGGTTGCGCATATATACCCAAGCAAGTAGTGTGTTGAAATTATACGTCCACCGGGATTTGAACTCATGACCTTTGCATTGCAGATATACCCAAGCATGTAGTGTATTGAAATTATACGTCCACCGGGATTTGAACTCCCGACCTTTGCATTGCAGACCAGCAGGATACCAACTAGGATGCACCTTACCTTGCTGCTAATGTATCATATCATATAGCTATTGGCGTAGAAATAAATGGCTTCGATGTTGATCTCGAAGACTACAAACGCCTGGATACTTTTCGTAAGCACTCAAAAAATTTGTAAGTCAATGTCATAGTATTAAATATTGCAGTTGGACGCCAGGGTTCAAGGGTGCAGAGGGGCGGCCACGAAGTTGAAAGTAAGTTATACCCAAACTTTGAGGTCAAGGCTTCTCCTTAACCAGAATCTCCTACACAGAATCAAAGGATTTTTTGTGATTACTTTGAGAATTTCTACATTTTCCTCTTTTAAACTGTTTACTTTTAATTTTCGCCATCTCCCTCTAGTGAATTTTTGGTGTATTATTCAGAATTTTATAAATTTCAGGCATTATTTACAACACACAACTAATGCTAACGATCATAGTAGCAATACATCGCCTGAATCAGAAGCCAGAAAAACTTTTCACAGTTCACGTCGATAGATCTGCAGATTATAAATTTCGTAAGACTCCTGACAAAAGTATTAAACGCTAATAAACCTGTCGGCAGGGATTTAATTTGGAAAATCAAGTGCATTTGCTAAAATTTGCACGTAGCTTAATTTTTGCATTACAAACTTGTACACAATTGTGATTGCTTCGATTTTTGTCGACATTTTTCTACTCTATAAATGAAATCTGAGAGCATTATAAGTTTGCCACAAAGTTTGTAACGCTAAGAAATAAGGCTCGAAGAAAAAATTAATAATACAGAAGTTCATAAGATAATTCAAAAATCTCAAAACCGGATATACGTTCGCTCATCTGTCTGCCTGTCATGCTGTCTCTCCATCTGTCTGTTTTTCCGACCATGTCCTCTCTAGCTTGAGAACACATTGAGCTAGAAAGTTAAAATTTTGTTCACGTTGTTTTTAACAAAAAAGTAAGGACAAGCTTGTGAACTGGCCAAATCGCTCTACTCCTTCTACCCCCTCCCTTGTATAATGACATAATTTTGCAATTCGGAAATAATCGGATTTGCTGTAAAAGCTAAAAAACTATTAATCTGAAATTTTGAAAATATAACCTTTCTAATGATTTCAATTAATAATATAAAAATTATCTGTGTCCTCTCGCTCTTTCCACCACCTCCCATACAAACTGCACTTTTTCATGAAATACTCTAAGCAAATATACTCAGTGCGTATAAAACTTATCGAGGTGAAATTGTGCGCTAAATATTTATTTAAAATTATTAGTAAGACCAAAAATATTAGACGATTAGCTTAACTCCTTCTACCCCCTCCCATACCATATGGCACAATTTCATAACTTTACACAAAGTCGATTATCCCGAAAAGTATGAATGCTACTGATCTGCAATTTAAAATATTTCAAATGTTCATAATGTTCATATTTATTTCTAGAAAGTCAGTAAGAACTTGCCACTCCTTCTACCACCTCCCATATATACTGCAGAATTTCACTAAATCCAATTCACTAATTTTGTCAGTACCTATTAAATTTTTGAATCCTAAATTTGGCATAGAATATTTTGATTGCCACTCCAGAGTGATGTGAAATAATTACTACACTACTTCCCATACAAAATTTCTTAAAATTCAAAAAATTTCTTTTTTATCTAAAGTGGGATTTACGCCCAATCGTAGTCCTTTTGTGTTTTTAAAACTATTTGTTGCCAATATATTGAAATTGACCTCTTCCTTTTATCCTTGAGAATAATAAAATTGTAAACTAACATTTATTCATTAGCATTTGAAGAAATCCTAAAACGGATTAGGTACTATTGTAGATAAAAGTACTGAGACTGAATCTATTATAATATTTATTTACCCACTTAACTACACTTAGAAGCAATAAACTTTATCGCTAGTCTATGTTCACTTTACCGGTCTTATGAGACGCTTAATTGAGTTTCTTATCATCATCGGTCGTAAATGTTCGTAATCTCATTGTCCCCGATATACGCTTTTGTTACAACTTTTTCGTCAGTTCCCTTCGTTTTCTTATACGTTTACCAATTTAACTTCCATTAGCTGCTTTATGTACAGTAAAAAGTTGGAATTCTGTTATACGAACTGCATACAGTCTTTTGTAACTTTTATAATTGAGACATGAAATATGGTTTTGTATTTGTATTAACTCCCTAGTTATATTTAACTTTTCTTCCCGGTTCGGCGGCTCGTACTAGGATATAAAACATGAAAAGAGGTGTGGAACGAAAACAAAGGAGAAGCAATTTTCTGCTCTCTTCGGTGCGGAAAGCAGAAGTCTAGAAATAAGATATTCTTGAACGCATTTTCAATAGATGAAATTTTATTGAACTGAAGTCCTTTTTACTGTTGATTAAGCACTATTTTGAGCACGGACCGAATTTAAGTGAAATTCGCTTGAATTAATGAAGAACTAGTGTAAGGGTAGTGCTTAAATAATTCGCTTTTCCTTGGAAAATAACTGCCAGAAAATTGCTCAACAGCAGTGATATACATTACACACAACATTTCCCGATAATTAAATTCCGTAAATGGAAGAGAATTCCTTCGTGTCCAATGCTATCTGGCAATTAAAACAAATAATGCATGAGGTATTGAAGAGCACAATAGCTCTCGAATCGATTTTTTTCTTATGAGTTTTAGTAGCGTACATGCAAATTGGTTCGTGGCTTGTAATTATTTCGTTTGATTTTCCGCCAGATAAAATCTGCGAGTGAAAAAACTTCAATGTGATGCAGTTGGGAGTCATAGCAAATACAATTACCCAACATTGAGCCCATCGTTCAAGCCTGAAAGTTTCATATAAAAATGTTTATACACACATTATTTTTGTGGAAGAGGTGCAAGATTTTTGTTACCTCGGAAGCGTTGTTAGAATGGACGGCGGAGCCGAAATACCGAAATAAGGCTCGTTAGGCCCTCGATACTCTTTCTCCTTTCTGGAGGCTAAGAGAGATCTCCCTTCGCGCGAAGCTGCGAGTATTTGACGCTTGCGAAAAATCCGTAATGTTATATGATTGTACTACAAGGAAAATGACCGTTCGACTTACCAAGAAAATACAAACTTTCTTGAACCAATGCCTCCGACTCAATTTCGGAATATTTTGGGCAGTTGTCATCTCTAACGATAAACTTTATAGTGCAACTGGACAGACCAAAATAGGCATTGAGACTCAAATGCGGAAGTAGCAATGAATCGGCCATACTTTAAGAAAACCAGAGCTCAACATCACAAAACAACAAACATTCTCGAGCAGGCGAGCATTTGGGCGACGGAAGAATAAATAAGCACATATCGGGGTTCTTAACAACAAATTAATTGGTTGATTTAAAAGTACGTTCACATAATTACATAATATTTTGAGCATTAAATTCTAAAAACAAACACTTCGCACAAGTTTTTTTTTCAGAACAAATCTAATCTACTGAACAAAAGCCAACTGTTTAAGGACCATCTTGATAATAATAATAACCCATAAATGAAAATAATTTTGTGACCCGAATGAAATAGACAATCTTAAAAATTAATCGCCTGAAAAATCAAACATTAGCAACCTATCGATAATTTAGTCCCAAGATAAATGGACACTAGGACAAAGCAGAAAAAAAACCACAATATATGATTCGAGTGGGTTTTGGGCAATGAGAAGGACAAATGAGAGCTCTTTGTACCTTTTGATGAATTTCTGGGAAACTCTAATTGAACGGAAATATCGAAATATACTTAAGTGGTCAGAAGATGTGTTGCTCCGGTTAGTTCTGAAGTTTCGGTCGAAAGCGATTCTTTTCGTCGATGGGAAATACACGAGTAAATCAATTATTTAATACGTTTGCTGTTGTTTTTCTTCTTCTTGAATGGTGCTAGATCTCGAAATATTTGTTTATGAAAGTGGGTGGTTAGGCTATCGCCCCTTTTTATATCCTTTAGCTTGCATTTAATGGCTATTATTGTTATGTAGAAAAGGAAATTATTATGTTATATAACGGTTTCGGTATTTTAATGGCTTAGTAATAAAAAGCAAAATATCAAAAATTATTAATAAATTATTATTAGTAGGTAGTTTTGCCTCTTGATTTACTCCGTAAAAGGTTACTGCTGTTCGCTAGACTTTAGTGATTGGAAAAGTTATTAATATTGGCAGTAAAATCTTATATATTAATATGTGAGCATCTAAAATTCCGCACCCCTTTTTTATTATAAAAAGAGGGGAATGAAACTTATGTCATACATTGCCATTAAGGCAGGTAGAATAAAATGAGAACATATATGCGGGATCCCATTTCAGAACTACGCGCCGCCTAATACTGATGACTTCGGTGATCGAACGAGTACCAGCAGATACAACGCACTGCTTTGAGCTTAGGCAAGCTCCTTTTGTTTTCACAGAATGACCTGTGTTATAGGCATTTTCGGCCTTTATGTGCAATGCACAAACACAGTCATGGAGGGAAGGAATGGGATTAAGAAGGTGGAGGAAGAGGAGTGAGAACGACCGTAACGAGTGGAGGAGCAGGTCTATTTTTCAGTTGCTCCAGTAAGTGTGTAAATGGAAAAATGCCCAATTAAAGAATGCCTAATATCAGGCGCATCGATATTGAAAGTGTGAATTTCGTTACACACACAATTAGTCGAATTTCGACCACAAGCCATACTAGTATAATGATTCTAAATATCTTGTTAAATTGAATTTCGCGAAAATCTTATGAAAGCACTGTATAACCTATACCAGACCACAAAACTTATACACATAATTCGAAGGATTACTGTGTAACTGCATTGAAGGACAACCTATCAGTTTTGTGTAAGTATATTACAGTTCTTGCCAGCTTATTGCATTATAGTTATTTTATTAAATACAATTTTTGATTCCATGTTTCTCGTCATGGATTTTCTTGAGTTTTAAAATTGTTTTTAGAAACAATAGTGAATGTTTTGAGCGTACTAAAATGAAATTTGAGTCAATAGAATCCTAGAAATTCACGGGACATTCTTCTATCTTTCTCGAAATCTATGCAGGAAAGATTGAGATTAGTTTCGAAAAATTGGGCTTCTGAAGGGACAGACCTATATAGTTTTATTGATCATCAACCGGTAGAGGAAGCTATCACCATTCGCAATACAATAATTTGTTTGGAAAAAGGTTAATTTTAATGAATGTTGAATAGAAAGGTCTAAAATGGGCAACATTCCAGCTTCTTATCAGTTAAATTAAATATTTCAACTCTAAATATTCAGTTTGCAATATGCAATAATAATTAAATTTATTTAAAGATTGAATCCTTGTATCTTACAAAATAATAAAAAAGAGTCCAACAATTTATCACAATTGCGGTTTTTCGGTATATTCGCCCATCTCCCTATCTTCCTTAGTAAACTCTTAAAAAGGTACTTAAAAAAAAAAGACATTAACATTGTCAGATTTTCATGGCAAATTGTATACTACCTGTACTATTATTAAAGCTCTTTACTTACATACTTCAATTGAGAACCAATTTTAGACTAACGATAAAAAATAAAAATGTAGTCTCGATATTAAAAATATATGAAAGAATAACGAACCAATCGCACAATATTCTCCAGGTAGAATGGAATTTTAGATCAATTGAATAGACAATAGTGATATTTGTCTAACAAAAAGTATTGCGGATGTTAGTTAGAACTAATAGCTGAAATTATAATCAGAAGACTTTGACCTGTTACATACACTTCGCGCCACACCCTAAAAAAAATTGTTAAAGCTCAATATACCCCGAACCCGGAGCGTTACAAACTTAAACTTTGTTTTTAAAGTTAAGCTTTTTTAATTTTAAGCCCAATGTAGCAATAGAGGTCCTAATATCTGTAGCAGTTGATTACACTCTAGATGGATTCTGAGAGTATTATCAGCTTGCTCCAAGGTTTGTACCGCCAAGAAATAAGGCTCGGAGAAAAAAATGAATGATACAGAAGTTAATATTATCACTCAAAAATCTCAAAACCGGATGTCCGTCCGTCCGTCCGTGCGCTCTCTAGCTTGAGAACGCGTTGAGGTAGATAGTTCAAATTTTGTACACGTCGTTTCTGACAAAAAAGTAAGGTCAAGTTCGTGAACGGGCCAAATCGCTCCACCCCTTATACCCCCACCCATACAAAATGACACAATTGCGCAATTTGACAATAAATGGATTTACTCGAAAAGTATGAAAGCTATTAGGCTAAATTGTGGGATATATCACTTTCATAATGATCTAAATATACAGTAGAAAAATTTTTGGCGTCCTCCCTCTCCTTCCACCCCCTCCCATACAAACATCTTTTTTTTATGAAATGATCTAACACGATTTTCTCAGAACATATAACATTTATCGAGCTCATATTTTGTAATAAATTCTTAATTAGCATTATCACTAAGATCAGAAAAAAATATTTGATTAGCTTCACTGCTTCTACCCCCTCCCATACAATATGACATAGTTTCACAACTTCACAAAAAATCGATTTTCTTGAAAAGTATGAATGGTACTAGTCTGAAATATAAAGGATGTCAATTTTATAATATTCCTAGTTATTTCTAAAAAAATCACTAAAATCCCCCCACTCTTTCTACCACCTCCCATACAAACTGCACATTAAATCTAACTCACTAATTTTCTCAGTTCCCATTCAATTTTTGGAGTAAGCATTTTGAATAAAACATTTTTATAGCTACTTTGGGGAAAAAATTAGTTCAATGCTATCATTCCTTCTAACACTCCACATACAAAATTTCTTGGGGCCACAAAAAAATTCTATTTCATCTAGAGTATCGTAAGATTGCGCATTACGCGCAATCGTAGCCCTGTTATGTTTTTATATGAATTTTTATGTAAATCGACTCAAAAAGCTTGCTTTGAATTTTGCGCCACTTGAATAGAACACCCCCCAAAAAAATCATTTATAAAAACGTTTATGTCTCAAATATTATTATTAATTTTATTTCACGTTAATTTGAACATTGTAAGTAAAAAAAAATAATATTATTGGGTTGAACCCCTTTGTAAACCAGAACGTTATAAATAATATTTGGGATTGATTCATTCAATTTTTCAATATAATTAAGTCGAATGGAGCTCCAAGCAAATTTTATAGCTTGGGTAAGTTCAGGAATGGTGGAATATTGTAGTCCAGATCCATAAATTTTTCGGGTCAACCATCCCCAAACATTTTCGATAATATTTTGGTCCGGTGAGTATGGATTAATGATTCACGATTCGAGCAGTGTGGATGGGTGCATTGTCCTGTTGAAATGTCCACGACAGAGGTCCAAAAAGGTTGTTAAAGAATTGGAAAGCCGTTTGCAGTACACCACTGTATGCCGTTGCATTCATTATTGAGTTGAAAAGTTGCAGCTCGCAATTGCCATAATACGAGATCGCTCCCCACACCATGATACCTCCCACTCGGCTATATAGGCGGTCCAAATGATGGTTTTCCTTTCGGAAATCGTGAAAATAATAGTTGTAGCCATCGAGGCCTTCCAAATTAAATTTTTTTTTATCTGATAAGACAACACGATGCCACTCCGTGGTCCAGGCCATGTTAGTGCGACAAAAACGGAGGCGTTGCGCCTTACGCACAGGATTGAGTTGTGTTTTTTTCTTTAATTTGAATCTCCTTATGTGTTCAGCTTTCGAAATAACATGACGGACAGTGGTTGCACTTGCTTTAACACCAGCTTTATCTCTTATCTTCGCTATTGTATTGCGCGAATTTAAAGCCTTTCTCAAAATATGTCGCCTGTCCGCATTAGAGAGCATACTATGTGTACGGCCTTTCATTTTTTTCCCATAATTGTACTCATTAGGCAAAAACGCGGATATGACTTTTTTGCTTCTTTCGATTTTTTTTTTATATTTTCGCAACAGATAGACCCACATACCTGTAGTCTTTAATTTTTCCCTTTTCCTCCTCTGTTGATGCTTTACCTTGCCCATTTTTGCTTTTTCCAATTAAAATAGCACGATTTCACTTACTTACGCGCTTAACCGACCGCAGATGTCCAATGCTAACAGAAAACTATTGATTCCATTAGGTGTTCTATTCAAATGGCGCAACATTTTTTCATTCAACAACAAAACAAAAGGCAACAAATGAATAACAGTACATTTCCAGTGCACAAATTTTGTTTCAGAGAGAGTTAAAATAAACATAAAAAATACAAAAAAAAAAATTAACCGGTATCTGATAGTGATATTTGAGTTTTTTGTTGCATTGAGATCATAAAGGATGTGCTATTCAAGTGGCGTGGAGTATATCAGGAAAATTTCTGGAAATTTTGGGATAGTTAAATTTATATAAATTGTTATATTTAAATTATGATAGGTGATAAAAGGATTGCCCATTTATTGATAGACTCTCAATTTATGGTAACTACTAGTATGAAAATAATGTAAATGACAAACTCTGGTTTGTTACACTTTTTTTGGGGCTATATTTTAGTTAGAAGCTATGGTGTGGCCTAGTGGATAGCGTGGTCTACTTTGCAAATGTCGGGAGTTCAAATTCTGATTGATGTAGAATTTCAGCACATAGCCACCTCAATCTGTGAAAATGGAATTCGTAAGTATCAACCCTTCCACAATAACAAATAAAAATTGTTAAAGAAGGCTAAAGCCCGATTTTGATTGTTATGGCATTGAATAGAGAGTACATTTTGGTATCTTGTATCAAACCAATATCACTAAGAATGCAATTCTACGCGCCATCTATCTTTAGTTCGGCTGCGACGCCAAGTAATTTTCACTTCACTGAATAAATATGTGAAAGTACTTTTCGCAACGGCCACCAAAAGAGCGATAATTTAAGAGTATGTTTAGCTTAAAATATTAAATGTTATTCGGATTATGTATATTGGAAAAAAATTGTTTTGAGATTCACAAAGATTTTATTTTTATTATGATAAATTTTTCTACAACATTGTTATAATATATACATATATTACAATTTTTTGTAGCAATCGTAACGAAGTTGTAAGGCGGATATGTGTTTCTTTTTTGGAGTGGAATACAACATGTACATTAGGGTGGGCTTTATTTTTCAACTTTCTGAAAGTTTTGCTCCCACACCCTATCTTGTTTCAATCAACAAAAAAAAAATATGTTCAAAATTTTAGATCAATCGGACGATTGCGAAGTGAACCTCATCGACCATGAAGAGTTTGAAATGTTTACCGTGTAAATTATGTTATATGATTTGATATTAATTTTTAAATTTCATTACTAATTAAATTAGTTAACTATTTTAACCCCAATTATCACATTTTGTTTTATTGTTATTACCCCGTTCTGTATAAAACCTTAATATTTGGTGTTCCAGATTGAACATAAATTCATTTTTTCTTTTTATTAAATACTTGTTAAATTTGCCATTATTCAATTTAATTACAATAGCGTAGACTTAGTTGGCACTGTTAAAAAAATTTCAAACCATCTCTGGTATCTAGCTCCCGAAACTGTGGCTCAATTTTTATTTCATGACAACGTTCCAACCACGGTTAAGCCAAATATGGTTCAAGTTACACTGGAAGCAGACAAAGGTTGTTCTGCACCTTTGTCTGCTTCCAGTATAAGGATGATGAAAAAAAAAGAGATTCATTCTGCACCAAAATGATTTTTTATTTTTCCTTCATAAATAAGACATTTTCGTCTTTTGTAACTCACATTACAAAAACTTTCTTCACGCGATTTTCTATCTGCACCGATTTCCTCCGCAAAGACCCTTTCACATGGAAAGATGATCCTGGCTACAAAAATATGATAAGACAGTTGTTGTGAATGATGCAGCAAAAAGGAGGGTCAAACTAACTCAGGAATATAATAACATTCTAACAAAGGCTGAAAATGAGAAAAAATTTGCTTTTCAGCTCGTTGCGGAAGACTGTAAAAACTACCCAACTGCTACTAAAACATCTCTTAAGAAAAAATAATTATTGCTCTAAATAAAAATGTGTTTTCCTTAAAGAGATTGTTGGGTTATTAAAAAAAAATTAATATTGCTAAATTTTTCATATTATTACAAGGATTTTTTTCAACTTCAAGGCGTTTGAAGGTTGCCTACTATTTGTCGGATTCAAGTCAAATTTTGTACAGCCTTTTATTTTTTAGATTAGAACAAAATTAGACCATATAACTAAAGACTACCCTACCTATATTATGACAATCGTCTAATTATTTAGATGTGTGAAAAACAAGGGCTTAATATATTCGAAGAAAAGAGGCTAAAATTAGAAATTTTATGTAATTTATAGTGAGGTGCAAGAAGAGGTGAGCGAAAGGAAATAATATTCAAATAAATATGGGCATACGCAGTTTCACAAATTTGAACTTACTTTGTCGAAAAAAAAATTTAAAAGTAGTCCAGCAAACAATTTAACGAGAGCTCGCAAATAACGATCCTAAACCGAGCATGAAATGACGCAAGACAAATAAACTGCGTCAAGATCTTAGGCAAACCAAATATTAGTGAATACAAGAAGGGTCACACGACTTCAATTTTGTTATATACAAGCAGTTTTCTAATCACAATGAGCATTAACAGTGCCAAAAATTATTTCGTGTCTATATCTCAAAACATTGCAAACATTGGAAACGATGAAAAACGTAGAAATTTAGTTTGCAGAGGATCGCACTTGAGTGCTTACGTGCTTATGTGAGAGCGCATCCGTGAAAATTTCAACGGCATAAACAACAGAATATAAAAACCCTCTGCGACCTTCTCCTGCTTAGCACCAAAACTCCGGTTCTTAAAAATATCGTTAATGTTTCATAAATAATATCGTTTATGAATCGTAAACAATATTCGTTGATGAATTAGAATAAAAGACATTAGTTCGCTTGATGAATCATCAATGTATAGTTGACGATACTCGTTAACGATCAAATCGCTCGTTAATGTAATTCATTAACGATTCTTTAACGAATACTATTTTTTTTTTTATTTATTGCAGCTTTATAAAATAATATAAAATGTGTACAGCAAATCTATTAAGCTAGCTACCCACATGAGCAATGCTTGAGAGTAAGAGACGCAGAGATATGCATAGCTAATTTATTAAAATATTTAAATGTATAACAATTATTGCAAAAACTAAAAGCTTGAAATTATTTTCATTTTTTGATACTGCTTAAGTAATTTGGTTTGAATGGAGAGAATTGAATATACAATTTGAATCAATGCTACTACGAATAAGAAATTGAAAAAATAAAATAAATTTAAAATAATTATAAAGAAGACAAGGAAAAAAATTTTTTTTTAAAGGAAGAGAAAAAAAATCAAATGCAATCAGAAAAAAGAAAATGAAAGAACATGAAAAGAAGGGAAATAAAAAGAAAATTTAATTTATGATTTCATCAAAAAATGCTGGATTATCCCATCTAAAATTTTTACACTCTAGATGAAATCTGAGAGTATATTGTGTTTGTCTTACCGTTTGTAACGCTATGAAATAATGATTGCACAGAGTCGCCAAGGGTACAGAAATATTTATTGTCTCTCAAAAACCTCAATTCCGAGTGACCATCTGTCCGTCCGTCTGTCTGTCTGTCCGTTTGCCTGTCCGTCTGTCTGTCTGTCTGTCTATCTGTTCGTCTGTTCGTCTGTCTACGACATAACTCTCGAAAGCTTTGACCTATCTTGTTGACATTTTTATATATTATTTGTAGGAAAAAAGTAAATTTAAGTTTGTGAACGAGTCAAATCCCCCCACTCCTTCTACCCCCCACTCCTTCTACTCCCAACTCCTTCTACCCCCTCTCTTACAAATTACATGAAATTTCGAAATTTAACGACATTGATTTTTCTCCGAAACCATTTCAGCTATTGACTTGAAAATTAGGTCATATTATATGGACGTGAATATCATTGACGTCAAAAAATATTGATCTGATCCTTTTACTTCTTCTACCACCTCCCATACAAATGCAATTTTCAAAAATGCATTTATTCGGCTTTGATTGCAACTAGTAAAGCTAAAACAACCAATTTTTGTCATAATTAATAGTATTACAATTGCAACCAATTTTGTGAAAGCTATCGATTTCACCCCACTATTTCTATCGCCTCCCATACAAATTTCACGAAATTTCGAAATTTCAATTAAATTATTTTCCTCCAAAACCGTCAAGGCTATCAACTTTAAATTTTTAGAAAAGTATTCTGTTATAATTATCATTGATGTTGAAAAATTTGGTTTTGATTCAAATACTCCTTCAACCCCCTCCCATACAAATGCACAATTTTTGGCAAATGAATTAAATCGATTTTCATTGAAACTAGGCAAATTACAAATTTCAAACTTTGCCAGAATTTGTCCCTATATAATTGCAATAGATATTAAGAAAATATGGACTTCGCTTCATTCCTTCTACCACCTCCCATAAAATTTTTTGTATTGAAAATTCAAGAAATGTATTTCTCCTTCGAACATATGACTAACAAGGCAATGTGATTAGGATGTTGATAAGCAGATTCAAAATTGTCCAAAACCTCTCACTTTCTCTGTCACATCCCATACAAATGTCATAAATTCTGACAAATTTGTTCAATTCCTCGAAAATTATGAAAACTTTAAATTCAGTATGAAACATTTTGTATACTACGCTCAGTGTTATATGCAAAAATTACAAACCTCCTCCTTCTGCTTTTACCACCTCCCATACAAAAGTTTTCTTTCACTATTCGAAAGAATTTGAGATGACATATTTTCCGGTACAATAAACTCTTTCTTATTTCATCCATTATATTTTTAGCATGATTTTGTAGCTGCTAGATCCGATTAGTTGTCTTATAGGTAACGGGATTTTATTGTACAGTTTTGGTCCGAGAACGCTTTGATATCTAGAAGTACTGGATGTCTTAAATACTCTAATCGCTAATGGCATAGTGCGCTGACTACGAGTGCTGTAATTAAACTGTTGGAGTGAAAACTTCGATATATGCATAAACTTAAATTTTAATATAGTAAGAACAAAAAGTTGGCGAATATTCAATACATTAAATTCGTGAAATGCTCGAGTAGTTGAATAAAATTTAGATTTTTTAAAATAAATTTTAACTACTCTTGTAAGCTATGAAAGGCTTAATCGATGAAGAATATATAAATCCCCAAATCAATATTGCAATATCGGTTGAAAAATCACAAAGTATACCATTTTTATTTGCTCTTGTGAAAGAATTTCACGAAGTGTGAGCATTTTGTACACAGTTTGTTTGAGCCTAGTACAGATATTTGACACATGCTTTTTTCAGTTGAGCTCAAAGTTAATATCAATTCCCAATTACTTCATTTCTTTGACAATTTTGTATATATTTGTATATCATTAATCTTTAGGGGATAATGATTATGAGATCTCTATTTTTACGAAAAGCTTGCTGGCTTTGTCTTTTCTATATTTAGCCTGTGGAAACATAGCCAATTATATACCACGGCCAAGTCTAGCTGCATTTCAGAGAAGGCATCATTCCAGTCGTTGCCATTATATAATATCACTGTGTCATCAGCAAAAGCAACATAACAGAACAATCCTCATGTCTGCAGAGATCATTTATGTATACTAGAAACAATAAAGCACTCAGAATTGTGCCTTGAGGTACACCGCATTTGAAGCATAAGGGAGTACTTATGCAATCGTCAATCTTGATAGTTTGTGCTCTATCTTTTAAATAGGATTTTAATAGAGTAAGTGCATTTCCTCGCAGGCCTATATTCCATAGCTTGCCAAGTAGTAAGTTGTAGTCAACGGTGTCCATTGATTTTTTAAGGTCGAGAAACACAGATAAAACCTTTTTGTTATTTTCTAGGCCATTGTTTATGAGATTTTTCACATCATATAGTGCATCCGATGTGCTTTTACAAGATCTAAATCCATATTGATTGGCTGCTAAGACATCTTATTATCCAGATGATTATCCAGATTTTGGTGCAGTTCTCGAATATTTTGCTTAATGATGATAGAAGAGATATTAGCTTATAGTTATTAGGATACAATTTTTCTTTATGCTTATACTATGGAGTAACAATATCAAGTTTGAGACTTTGTGGAAATTTTTTTTTTTTTTTACAGAATGACCTGTGTTATAGGCAATTTCGGCCTTTATGTGCAATGCACAAACACAGTCATGGAGGGAAGGAATGGGATTGGGAAGGTTGGAGAAGGGGAGTGAGAACGACCGTAGCGAGTGGAGAAGCTAGTATATTGCTCAGTTGTACTGGCTGCTTACTGACAAATATTTGCAGATGTTATGGGGACTGAATGATAGAAAGCGAACAGAAACCATCTACTGAGTATCTAGGCCTTCATGAAGTGGAACTGTTTCACTTTTACACCGTTTCCCCATTTTATTGCGAATAATTTCTTATCACCAGTAGGAACTGAAAAATTTGCGCTTAAAAAAATCCCGTCTGGAGTAGGAATCGAACCCACGACCTATTGACTGAGAAGCAAGCACGCTACCTTGCAGTAGAAAATAATGGTTGAAACTAAAATAAAGAGACGTTACAATGGTTCGGCACATATCTTTGAAGATTTTTGAGGTAAGTTTATCGAGACATGGAGCTTTATGATTTGACAAATTCCCAACGTGAAAGAGGATTTTATTAGAATCTATTGGCTTAATGTTGAAAAGATGTCTCACAATTTGGCCTTGTGTAAACGATGATGGAGGTACATTTTGTGGGAAAGAAACTGAGTTCGATATTTCCTCACCAACATTTATTATTAATGATGGTTCATTGATTCACATAACTGGCTTTTATTATTACACTTCCTTATTTGTTCGATTTTGTTCTTAGATTTTTTCTTATAAGCTATTTTGTTTGCTGGGCTTATTTTCATCATATGAAGGTGATTAAGATAATACTCTACTACACCTTAAGCACGTTTATTTGTATCAATTCTACAGAAAAGAAAATCGTGAATCTTTTGATGGTTAGATGCATTCAATGCCGGTAGAATTTTGTTACCAGAATGGTTCATTTGTTTTTTATTCGTAAAATTTTTAGAAATATCGCATATTCTAAAAAAACCTATTTCGGAGATGCTCAAAGATGTGTGATGAAAAATTTGTCTGACCCATTTGTTCGTTACATTTTTCGAAACATTCAGCTTACTGATACTTTTCGAGTTGAACCACATGAACTGTGACAAATAAGAAAAATGACGCTAATCAGTGGTTATTACATTTTCATTCATTCTTATCACCAACAGTTTTGGCGACAAATGGGTCTATAAAATAAATGTTATATATTCAAGGATTGTCAATATTTTGTACCATCTTCCATGCAAAGACCAGAATTGTGAAAAATTCAATTCACAAATTTTCTTTAAAAAACCATGCACATGAAAGAAGGCTCATGTGGAATTGATTTCAGCCACTCATTTAAAAGTTAACTTTCTCCCATCTTCACTAGTGTTTCATTTCTTCCTCTCTACCACCTCCCATACAAATATCACTAGACAAGAATGATTGCGCTAAAAGGAGCGTTCACAGTCCGTCGCGAAATATAAACAAATCATGGGAATCATCCAAACACTATAAATTTCTTGCAAGGAAAGATTTCCGGATTGTACACTGTTACGCTTTAGCCTTAGTTTCAGCAGAGAGCAAAACGTCACGAATAAAAGAGCGTAACAGTGTAGAATCCGGAAATCTTTCCTTCGAATATCTCTTTATGCCTTCTGCAACAGATATCGTTTTTGGAAATTGTCCCGTGATTTGGTTGTTTGCCATGGTGAATTCTGAACGTCAATTGCGGTGCTCCTTTTATTTGCAATCATGAATCCGAAGACCCGACTTATAAATTATTACAAATCATCATTACGTCTTTTAAATAACCAATAGAACAGCCAATGAATTCATTTCATCTTTCAAATATAAATTCTGGTCACTATAAACTGTTCCAACTGTATAATTTATCTTAAATTTTTTTTCCATTCAAATATCTTCAAAAAAATTATAAAAACTAAGCAAGAATACAAAAAAAAAATATCTTCTCTTCCTATCACACCACGCAACATATGATTTTTGCACTGTAATTGTTATTATCGCCTAACGTAGAGGACTTTGACCTAAGAAACTTTTTTTTTATCAAATTAAATGTGTTTATAAATAAGCGTAAAGTGAAACGATTGAGCGTATTCTTCAAGTACTGCATCGCCGAATACTTCTAAATTTTCTTCAATCTTTTCATTCATTGAAAATGTTTAGCACGACATCGTTCGATTCGACCACAAAAATCTGGTCCGGCACTAAAAGCGGGCGGATATTTGATAAAACTAGATCAGTTGGAGAATTAATATTAGAGGGATTGGATTGTGAGCCGGAGCAAATATCGCAGGTAATTATCGGTGTTTTTTTAGTGATGAGTTTTTTAAGAAAGTGTATATGTGTACTCTTAATTTTTTTTTATCTCAGTTGCGATTATAGATACGTTTAAAGTTTAAATTAAAAGAAGAAGAAGGTTGATATTTGATAAAAAAAAAAACTGTTTATAAAAAATTTTATTAGATTTATGTACGATAGTGTGATAAGCATAGCTCACGCTATTTACTATGGGTCTTGATTAAGTGAATTTTTGGTATAATTATATATAGAGCAGGGTTGCCTAACATTATAGACCGACGGGCTATATTTTGCCGAAAATAATATCTGCGGCCTAGTGAATACATTGGATCGATTTCTTCTTACATTAGTATGCCACAAACTGTACAACGCTAAGAATAAAGGCTTGAAAAAAAATGAATGATTCAAAAGTAAATATTATGACTCAAATATCTCAAAACCGGAAGTCCGTCCGTCTGCCCGTCCGTGCGCTCTCTAGCTCGAGAATGCGTTGAGCTGCGATAGAAAGTTCAAATTTTGTACACGTAATTTTTGACGAAAAATTGAGGTGAAGTTCATGATCCGGCGAAATCGCTCCTCCCGTTCTACCCCTTCTCATACAAAATAACTCTTTTTCAATGTTAGAAATAATCATATTTTTTTTAAAACGATAGAAGCTATTAATTTGAAATTTGGAATATATGTATGTAAATCTTATGATAATTGTTACCTACGGTGCAAAAATTAAATAAATCCCCCACTCTTTCCCCCATATCCCATAAAATCTGCACTTTTTCATGAAACTAATGAACATAAACTAATTTCTTCAGTACCATTAAAATTTATCAAGGTGAAATTGCTCACTAAATATTTAATAAGTAATTTATATACGTAAGATCAAAAAAAAAACATAAAAGAATTATGATTGGGCGTAAAGCGTAAATCGAAGGAGAAATGTTTTTCTTGAATTTATAATACAGATATTTGTATGGGAGGGGGTAGAAGGAGTAAAGAGGAGCTGATAATTTTTTTTAGCATTTATTGCAATTATTGAAAAACAAATTCTGGCAAAATTTTAAGTTTATACTTTTTCTAGTTTTAATGGAAATCGATATAATGCACTTATCAAAAATTATACATTTGTATGGGAGGGGGTAGAAGGAGTGTACGGATCAAAACACATTTTTTTCTCGTTATTGTTATTTCTATTTTTATACTTTACGCAAAATATCAAGTTGATAGCTTTAACAGTTTCGAAGAAAAATAATTTAATTTAAATTTCAAAATTTCGTGAAATTTGTATGGGAGGGGGTAGAAGGAGTAAGGTGAAGTTGATAATTTTTCCAATTCTGATTGGAATTATAATAAAATTAATTTTTGCAAAAATTCGTTTTTATAACTTTGCTAGTTTCAATGAAAATCGAAAAACTGCATTTTTCAAAATTATGCAATAAGCGTAAATCGAAGGAGAAATGTTTTTCTTAAATTTATAATACAGATATTTGTATGGGAGGGGGTAGAAGAAGTAACGGGATCGGATCAATATTCCGTCATATTAATGACATCTATATCATAATACTTTGACCCAAATTCCAAATCGATAGCTTAAATTGTTTCAAAGAAAAATCAATTTCTGAAAATTTCGAAAGTTCGTGAAATTTGTATGGGAGGGGATAGAAGGACTGGAGGGATGTGGCCTTAACTTAAAGTTTTTTTTTTTGCTAAAAATGACACACAACAAATTTCAGCACGATAGCTCAAAGCGTTCGAGAGTTATGCTGTAGACAGACGGACAGACAGCAACTCGGAATCGAAATTTTTGAGCGACAACAAATATTTCTGTACCCTTGGCGGCTCTGTGCGAGCATTATTTCTTAGCGTTACAAATGGTAAGGCAAACACAATACACTCTCTGATTTCATCTAGAGTATAACTCCAGCAACTCCAGCATAAATTTTGATTGACGTAATCCCTTCCACCACACTTCATAAAAAATTGTCTAATATTACAAAAATTTCTATTCTTTTTTTTTTTTTTTAATTTTTGTCAATTTGGAACTATACTTTTTGCTGAAAAAAATTAAACTAATATATGTACATATAGCAGTGCTTTGCAGTTATTTTAGCTGGATGAATTCCGTTATTGAGAAAATGTAAATACAAAAACATACAATTATATAGAATGAACAACCGAGGAGCATTTAGTGACGTGTCAGGCCGAAACTAAAGATTGAGCATCCGCAAATACTTGTGACTATTTATTGAAAAAAAAAATTTTTTTCCGTATCATGAAATTCGGAACAAATTTGATCTTTTTTGGCTGTCATACAGTTCATAGAATCGATGGGACTTCGAGGGAAGCCTATAGATCTCATACGTAGATATCTATCTAACCGAAAGCAAAGGGCTAAAATAAAATAGAATGTACAGTCAGTTCTGCGAAAAACATTGAATACGGTGTTCCTCAGGGTAGTGTTCTGGGTCCACTTTTATTTATATTGTAAGTAAATTAATGATATGTTCAACATTAATGATCCTATTCATGGGCTGATCGCTTTTGCAGACGATACTGTAATGTGGTTTGGTGAATGTTTTCACAGTGCGAAAAGGTTTCCTGATTCTACAATGTTATTAAATTTATCAGTTTGATAAAGGTCTCAGCAGAGACCGAAACGGAAGGGAGTTCCATCAACTAACTTGAAGCTCACAGTTCATTCCTGTGATTACGATTTTCACAGCATCCATTCCTGTAGTTAAAAATTTGAAGTGGCCACATCTATAAAATATCTGGGAATAATTACAAACAGTAATTTGACATGGAGAAATCAGGCAAATTCTGTTTCTCAAAAACTTCGAAATATTCTTCCTAGTATCCGTCAGTTAAGGTATATTATGGAGATTGGGATACTGAAATCAATGTACCATGGTCTATTTGAAAGCGTTCTTCAATATGGTATTTTAGGATGGGGTGGTGCGTGTAAAACCAATTTATACCCTATCAGTGTTGTCCAAAAAGCAGCTATTAAGCAAATTCTTAGGAAGCCTACTAGATATTCGTCGCACAAAGCATTGTCAGAACTAAAAGTTCTAGATCTGGATAGGCTGTATAAAAAGGTAGTTCTTCTCTATGCACATAGAACACAAGCTTTTACACACTGCGATCATGGTCCGACCTACAACACAAGATTTCGAAAAGATTTGAAGAAATTAGATGCAAAGTGTAAACTGACAACGACACAGCAACATGCATGGTATTTACTAAAAAAGTACATTAATGAACTTCCACTTGACATCAAATCTAGTATAAATAGTTCCAATTTTAAAGTAAAATTAAAACATAACAGGACTACGATTGGGCTTTACGCGATACTCTAAATGAAAGAGAAATTTTTTGATTTTAAAAAATGTGGTAGGAGAAGTGGTGGAGGGATGACGATATTGAACTAATTTTTTGACATCACGCTAGCGTTGCCATCAAAATGTTTTATACTAAATTTAGGATTCAAAAATTTAATAGGTACTGAGAAAACTAGTATATTGGATTTAGTGAAATTGTGCAGTTGGTATGGGGGAGGGGCGAGTTCTTAATGACTTTTCAGAAATACCTATAAACATCATGCTTTTGACATGTTTTCAATTGCAGATCAGTAGCATTCATACTTTTCAGAAAAATCGACTTTTTGTGAGTTTGTGAAATTGTGTCAGATTATAAGGGAGAGGGTAGAAGGAGTGAAACTAATCGTCTATTTTTTTTTTGGCTGTACTAATAATTTTAAAAAAATATTTAGTTATTCAGATCGATCAAATTTATACTAATTGGCTAATCTGAGTATCTTTAAGGGAGCAATGTTGGCTAGTTCCTTGATAGAAGGGAAACTTTTTCCAAGAAGATTGTGTCTTTTCCTAGCTACTGCTTCACACTGACATAAGATGTATACTGTCGTTTCTGAGTCTTCCAGATAGAGGCGGCAGATGTCGGTTTCAGCTAAGCAAATATATTTTCTGAAGAAACCCATCGGTTCTGACTCCGTAATAATATATTTTAACCATTTTCGTCCGAACCATATAATTTTTTTGGCGAAATCTCAAGAACGGCTGCTTCGAACGGAATGAGTTTTTTAACTAAGTTGCTTGCTATGCTGAGAGCAAGAAGGTTAGAACTATTCTATATATTTATATAGTTCCAACCTCCTTGAACGAGAAAACTAATTTCTATAAGAATAAAACCCGATTACGAATGATTCAGGATACCCGTTTTCTATTCAGTTAAAAATATTTTTGCTTCCACTTTATTACTCTATTTTTCTTTTCTAATTGACGTTTTTTCTAATTGGTTAATTATTGTAAAATTATATAATTATATTTTGTTACAGATTAGCGACAATAATGGTCTTCATCTTACAAGAGCCGATATCAAATCTAGATCGCTTAAAGTTGCCAAATTTATTGAGAATCAAGGATTGAAACCAGGCGATGTAGTCGCATCGATTGCTAGAAACACTCATAATTTAGCACCATCGGTATTTGGTGCTATTTTGAATGCAACGCCCGTTAATACGCTAGACGTAAATTTTCGTAAAGGTAAAACTATTAAATTTAAAATTGCAAGTTTTTTGACAAGTAAAATCCTACAGATGATTACGTCAACATGTTCCAATATACAAAACCAAAATTCGTATTTTGTGATGCAGATACGTACGATGTGGTTAAGGAATCGTTAGAATTTCTTAACTGGAATCCGTTCATTTGCACTGTACGCGGTCAAATTCCGAACGTACTCTCTATTGAGGATATCTTTCGTGATATTAGCGATGAGGAAGCAAGCACATTTGTGTAAGGTCAACTTTCTGACTGAAATGAAAAGCACTAACAGGTTTTTTTTTCAGTCCTGCGAAAATTGAAGATGCAATGAAAACCACAGCAGTAATTTTATGCTCATCCGGAACTACAGGACTGCCGAAAGGAGTTTGCGTAACTCACGCCCAGCTCAGCGCACCAATGGCATTCGCGTCTGTATTCTTAAAATTAAATTGAATTTTGGCAAAAATTGATGGCAAAATTGTTTCAGCGATGGCAAAACAAGTATTAAAGCCTTATGCTTTAGCCCAATATTCTGGATATCTGGACTTAAAATCTTGTTAGTGGGAGCTATGAACAAATGTGTTCGAGTAATCACTGATGAATCATTCACACCTGAGCTCATGCTTCGAATGGTCGAAGAATATGAGATCAATTTTCTTTTCGGACCTCCTTCCTACATGGCGCTATTACTAAGTAGCCCGGAGATTAAAACTCGCAATTTATCCAGTATAAGACTATTCATGTCTTCTGGCGGCCACCTTTCGCCGAGTATGTGGAAAGAAATGGCCGAGTATTTGCCAAATGGAATGATTTTCACATCATTCCTTATGACTGAGGTGCCGCTGGGCTGTACTCTGACTATACCGCATCATAAGAGCGGATCAGTCGGACATCTCACTTCCGATGTTCAAGTGAAGATTCTCGACGACGATGGCAATCAGTTGGGTATTAATGAGAATGGCGAGATTTGTATCAAATCATTTTACGAATTCCTTGGCTACTATCAAAGACCAGATGAAACAGCGAAAATCCTGGACGCAGAAGGATGGATTCATTCGGGAGATATTGGTCACATTGATGAAGAAGGATTCATGTTTCTAGTGGATCGAAAGAAGGATATTCTCAAGTATAAGGGTTACCATTATTTTCCAGGTGAGATCGAATCGGTCATTGTAGATAAGTTCGATGTTCTACAAGTTTGCGTTTGTGGAATTGTTGATTCCACCGTGGGCGATCTACCGGCTGCTCTAGTTGTTAAAAATGATGGTTTAAATACAACTGAAAAGGACATAGTTGATTATGTAGCAAAAAGCTTGGCGGATTTCAAGCATTTGCGAGGAGGAGTATATTTCGTAGATTCGTTGCCAATGACCACTACTGGAAAATATGTACGTGCGAAGGTGAGAGAAATAGCTACCAAGTACTATGCCGATCGGAAATGAAATTCTTTTGATGTGTTGTAATTTTTTTATTAATAAATGCGAAGAAAGAAGTCAAGCTTTTAACTTTGGCCAGAAAAGTATCTTGTGATGTGTTAACCGAAAAGAGCTACGTACCTTAGCTGTTAAGATTTTTGCACAGTACGAACGGTTTGCGTAACCGGAAAATAACGCTGCTATAGTATTTCAGTACGAAGTTTCGGTCAAATTTGGTACGCTTTAGGGTCCTGCGGTACCCCAAACAAACGAGTTGTTTATTTTTCAGTTTTTACAGATTTCATTCAAATACTTTTTACATAACCATGAAAACAAAAGGTTAAATTTCCAAACAAATTTTTTATTATTTATACAGCGAACCCTTCGAAAAAAAATTCTGGCTTTAAGAATTGGCACCCTTGACAAATAAATTATGCACGTATATATCGATTTTGAGAACTCTGTTCTTATTGAAAAAAAATACAAAAACCTCCTTACAGTTTAATTGTTTCTCACATTATTATTTCAGAAACTTTAGTTTTTCTCAAATTCGAATACAAAAAAAAAAGTAATTCGCATTTCGTTAATTTTTTTGTCTCCTAGTGCGGGCGAACCTGGAATAGATGACACAAAATTAAGAATAATTTCAGAATATCAATTCTTATTAAATGAATTTTTAGTTTGGTGAATTTTTTCACAGTGCATTTCGAATTGAAAGAAAAGATTTTCGGATTCTACACTGTTACGCTTTATTATTCGTGACGTTTCGGTCTCTGCTGAGATAAAGGTCTCAGCAGAGACCGAAACGTCACGAATAATAAAGCGTAACATTTTAGAATCCGGAAATCTTTTCTTTCGAATTAATATTTATTAATTACTTCTCTACACCTATGATCAATGGAACAATGGTACATGGTGGTCGTGCAATAAAAACCAAATACTGTACTGACGGGGTAGTAGTAGAAACATTAAGTTGTGTGCAACATCCAATGTAGGTAATCCATTCGTTGCGGAAAATAAAAAAGCTACGAATAACAATCTTAAGAATGCAGCGAATTTCATTATTATAATGCTTACGATAGTCACGATGAAAGAGATTTTTTTTTGATTTTAAGAAATTTTGTATGGTAAGTGTTAGAAGGGGTTGAACTAACTTTTTCACATCGTCCTAGAATTGCTATCAAAATATCAAAACTTTAGCTTCAAAAATTTAGTAGGTGTAGTGAGAAAATTAGTGTGTTAGATTTAGCTAGTTTTGTACAGTTTGTGTGGGAGGTGGCAGAAGGAGTGGGTACTTCTTAATAGATCTTACAAAAATAACCACAAGCATCATTCAATTGACATGTTTTGAATTGCAGACCAAGAGCATTCATACATTTCAAGGCAATCGATTTTTTGTAAAATTGTAAAATTGTATCATATTGTATTGGAATGATAGAAGGAGTGAATCTAATCGTCTAATTTTTTCGGTCTTACTACTAATTTGTATGGGTATAAGGGGTGAGGATATCAAATCAATATATCTTCAGGTCATTTTCATATCATTATAATATGACCTAATTTTCAAGTAAATGGCTGAAATGGTTTCGGAGAAAAATCATTTTCTTTAAATTTCGAAATTTCATGAAATTTGTATGGGAAGGGGTAGAAGGTGTGGGGGAATGTGGCCTGCTCACGAACTTAAAGTTACTTTCTTGCTAAAAATTACATATGACAAATTTTCGCACGATAGCTCAAAGCTTTCGAGAGTTATGATGGAGACAGATGGACGGACAGACAGATGCACGGACTGACTGACGAACAGACAGACGGTCGAACGGTCACGCGGAATCGAGGTTTTCGAACGACAACAAATATTTCTGTACCCTTGGGACTTGGCGACTCTGTGCGAGCATTATTTCTTAGCGTTACAAATGGTAATGCAAACACAATATGGATTTCATGTGATAAAAATGACTGCTTTGTTCTTTATTTTCATCAAGTGAAGGGGATAAGGATAATACTCTTGTTCACCTTAAGCTCGTTTATTTGTGATTATTCTATGAAAACAACGCGAGCCGCGACGGATAGATGTAGCCAATGTCGGAATTCAATTTTTCTTGCTAGTATGGTTCAGATCTCTGGAGAGTGCCAAGGAGGTATTTGTAAACCTTGACTCGATAGCATGGGAAGTTCTACTTCTACAATGGCGCTACAGCCAAAATCGGACCTTGGCCTCTTGACATACAGATTCCTTAAAATTTTTTTTATTACTTATTGTGGAAGGGTTGTTAGCCCTTCGCACAACCCTCTTTCTACGAATTTTTCATTTTCTTAGATTGAGGTGACCAAGGTATACCCAACCAGGCATTGTGCGGGAATTATATTTTACGCCGGCCGGGATTCGAACTCACGACCTTCGCATTACAAGACCAACACACCACCTACTAAGCTATACCCTCGCAAGGGAAGTTGGACTAAGTAATAATGAAAACAAAACAAAAATTATGACAGAAACTAGGAAAAAGACGCCAATCAGACAAAATATTACAGTAGGAGATTATAACCTAGAAAACGTAGACCACGTTATATACCTAAAGCTGAACCTATCGAAGGATGGAAGCGAACCCATCGAAATAAAAAGAAGGATGATGATGGCAAACGATCATAAGACCTGTGCTATGCTATGGCCGCGAAACGTGCACTTTAACTCAGGCGTCCGAAAAACTATTTAACGCCTTTGAAAGAAAGGTCCTCAGAAGAATCCTCGGACCTGTGAGGGAAAACTCGATCTGGAGAATACGATACAATAAAGAATTGTATGCCATCATTGACAATCCAGAAGTGTCAACCATCAAAAAAATTTAAGGAGCTACAATGGGCTGGTCATGTGGTGCGGATGGATGACGGAAGAATTCCCAAGCGCACGATAAAAGGGAAATTCAACAGACAAAGACCGGTCGGAAAACCACGGAAGCGCTGGAAGGATTCGATTGACGCACACAGCAAATAACTACTAAGATTTTCTAACTGGAGGACGCGGTCACTGAACCGAGATGGAAGGGGGCAAGGTCCAAGGCCAAAGTCCAATTTGGGCTGCAGCGCCAAGCGTAAGTAAGTGATTAAGTATGGTTCATTTGTTTTTGATCCCCAAAAGCTTTTGAAATATCGCATCAAGCTTGAAATAATAATCCACATTTGAATACCAACAACGTGGTTATATAATATTTATAAATACTTTTGTGCATGCACTACTACAGATATTCTGTTTGGAGGAAATCATGTAGATACGCTTCAGTTGGCGAGGAACAGGAAACGGAAATTTTGGTATAAAATGAAAATCTCTCTAAGAAAACTGTTTCGGAAGTATATTCTTAAAACATCATGAAAAGTTGGTTTAAGCTATTGGCTCGTTACATTTTTCGAAACATTCAAACAAACAAGCAAACAAAGGTTTGAGCTTGAGCCAGATTTCAACGACCATAAGAAGTTGCCATATGTAAATTTCGAAATAATGGTATTTGTTATCTAAAAATTTATCAAAATTTTATTCATGAGGCTCTAATTTCACCCGCCCATTCATAAACTGACTTTCTCCCATTTTCGCAACAATTTCCTACCTTCCTTCTTCTTTTCCACCTTCCATACAAATATTAGTAGGATGTAGTATATAAAAGGTTTTTGAGCAACACAGTCGTTGAATTTTATTACGAAAATTCGCGTTCATTCGCAGTTACGACGTGTAAAATTCGAGCAAATTTTTATCGTAATCATGTAGTTTCTGAGACGTGTGCGCGAAACCTAATTAAAAAATTCCAAAAGACTGGCTCAGTGCAAGATATGAAGACACCGAAACGACTTCGCTTCGGACGTTCGACCGAAAATATCGTCACAGTGAGAGTTGAAAACGATCCAAACACCTCCATTCGTCATGTGCTCAAGAACTCGACCTCTCCACGTCCACACTGCAGCGAATATTAACAAGTGATTTGCCTTTGCTTGCGTATAAGATCCATTTGATTCAAGAACTGCAGCCGGCGAACCACCAGCAGCGCCGTACGTTTTCTGGTTGGGTCTTGGAAACAAATCCTACACATCTTGTTGATACACACTATAGAATAATTAGCGCTGAAGTGCTGCTTTTATTTGCAATCAATAATCTTAAAGCCCGATTGATAATTTAGTACAATTCACTTTATGATATCTATTTGCTAACTAAACAGCCGACCGATGAACTCATTTCGACTTCCAAAAATAAATTCTGGTCACCATAAACTGATCCAATTGTCTATTTCATCTTAAATTTTATTGCATACATATCTCTGCAAAAAAAAAAATATAATCTTATAAAAATAACAGCATTTCAATGAATTAAGCCAAATTATCTATCACACCACGACGACTTTTGCATTCTAATTATTATTATCGCCTAAAAAGAGGACATTGACCAAAAAAAAATTTTTTATCAAAGTAAATGTGTTTATAAATAAGCGTAAACTGAAACGATTAAGCGTATTCTTCAAGTAGTGCATCGCCGAATACTTCTAAATTTTCTTCAATTTTTTCATTCGTGGAAAATGTTAAGCACGACATCGTTCGATTCGACAACAAAAATTTGGTCAGGAACTAAAAGCGAGAGGATATTTGACAAAACTAAATCAGTTGGAGACTTATTATTAGAGGGGTTGGATTGTGAGCCGGAGCAGATATCGCAGGTAATTATTGATGTTTTTTTTTAGTGATGAGTTTTCGAAGAAAGTGTGTCTTGTTACTTCTTATACTCTAGATGAAATCTGAGAGTAATATAAGTTTGCCACAAAGTGTGGAACGGTAAGAAATACGGATTGGAGAAAAAATGAATGATACAGAAGGTCATATCTACTTCTACAATGGCGCTACAGCCCAAATCGGACCTTGGCCTCCTGACATTCAGGTTCCTTAACATTTTTCATTACTTATTGTGGAAGGGTTGTTAGCCCTTCCCACAACCCTCTTTCTACGAATTTTTCATTTTCGTAGATTGAGGTGACCAAGGTATACCCAAGCAGGCAATGTGCTGGAATTATATATTGCGTCGACCGGGATTTGAATTCACGACCTTCGCATTACAAGACCAACACACTACCCACAAGGCTATACCCCAGCTACAGAAGTTCATATAATCACTCAAAAATATCAAAACCGGATGTTCGTCCGTCGGTCCGTTCGTCCGTCCGTCTGTCCGTCTGTCTGTCCGTCCGTGTCCTCTCTAGCTTGAGAACGAGTTGATCTAGAAAGTTCAAACTTTGTACACGTCGTTTTTGACAAAAAAGTAAGGACAACTTCGTAAACGAGCCAAATCGTTCCACCCATTCTAACCCCTCCCATACAAAATGACACAATTGCGCAATTTGACAATAAACGGATTTGCTCGAAAAGTATAAAAGCTATTGGTCTCAAATAGGAACATATTACTTTTATGAGGATATCAGTCTACCATATAACAATTATGCGTGTCCTCTCCCTTCTTCCACCACCTCCCATACAAACTGTACTTTTTCATGAAATACTCTAAGCCAATTTACTCAATGCGTATAAAATTTAGCGAGCTGAAATTGTGCACTAAATATTAATTTGGAA
Organism: Chorisops tibialis; assembly: GCA_963669355.1. Taxonomy (NCBI): domain Eukaryota; kingdom Metazoa; phylum Arthropoda; class Insecta; order Diptera; family Stratiomyidae; genus Chorisops; species Chorisops tibialis. The sequence continues at coordinate 23,047,107 of OY770264.1, forward strand.
TTATTAGTAAGACCAAAAAAAAATTAAACATTTAGTTTCACCCCTTCTACCCCTTCCATACAAAATTACACAATTTCGCAATTCGACAATAAACGTATTTTTTCAAAAAGCATGAAAGCTATTGATCTGATATTTGTAATATATATATTACTTTTATAATGATTTCAATCTGCTGTATAAAAATTAGTTGAGTCCTCTCCTTCCTTCCACCACCTCCCATATAAACTGCACTTTTTTATGAAAACCTCTTAATAAATTTACTCAGGACGAATGAAATTTATCGACCTGAAATTATACACTAAATAATTATTTCGAATTATTAGTAAGACCGAAAAAAATTAGGCGGTTAGCTTCACTCCTTCTACCCCCTTCCATACAATTTGACACAATTCAACAACTTTAAAAAAAGTCGATTTTCCTGGAAAGTATGAATGTTACTGATCTGCAATTTCAAATATGTCAATTAAATGATGTTTACAGTTATTTCTAAAACGTCATTAATAAATTCACACTCCTTCTACCACCTCCCATACAAACTGCACAATTCCACTAAATCCAATAGACTAATATTCTCAGTGCCTCAGTTTTGTATAAAACATTTTGATAGCAGCCACCGTGATGTGAAAAAATTAGTTTAATGTCGTCACCCCCTCTACCACTTTCCCTACAAAATTCCTTACAATAAAAAAAATTCTCTTTGAATTAGAGTATCGCACGATTGGGCTTTACGCCCAGACGTAGTCCTGTTATGTTTTATTATTATTTCGGCAATTTGGAAGGGCATATGATAGATGCATAAAATTTTTATTTGTTACACCACTTGTGAAAAACATATCGACTTTGGATGGAAAATCGCATTTAACTGGCTTAATATTTTCATGCAGGTCCAATTGTCGAAAAACTTTGCGAAAGAATTTCAATAAAATTGTGGGCAAGACTAATTCAAATTTTCCCGTATCGAATGACATTTTGTAGGGAAAATTTGTGACATATTCTACAATGTACAATTATACTACTATAAGTAGTAGTACAAGTAAATTGAATTAATTAAATTGGTTTAATTAAAACCAGGTCGAAAGCCTGCTTGCTCCCTAGGTTGTTGTTCACCGAGGTTCTTTTGCATTCGTCTGTATAGACACTTAGCGAATACCTTGTATATGGTAGATATAAGACTTATTGGTCTGTAAATATTATTGTCACTTCTTCTCCCTTTTTTGTGTAGCAGGCTTACTGTAAACTTGCACCACTGTTTTGGGACTTTCCCTGAGATGATTATTGAGGTGAAAAAAAAACGTTTAGAAGTGGTATTATAGTTAGCTTTCCGTATATTATCATTTCACTTTGAATCTCAGCACTTCCAAATGCTTTTTCATTTTTCAACTCATCTATTGACTTACCGATTTCAGACGTTAGGAAATGCTCGGGAAAATTTGAAATTTCTGATCTTCTGTGAGACTGGACGTGTATAGTGCTTTGTAAAAACTTGTTGCTTCATTATTTATAATTTTCCGTTCGCTACTTAAGATCCTATTGTTTTAATTGTGCTTTTTCATATTGGTTCAAGTGTCTTTTATGTCGCAGCGCTTCTCTTTATTTGAGGTTATCCTCTTTCCGATTTCGGGTTTCGTACAGAAATTTCTTCGCTGATATTTTGATAAAGCTTTCTAGAAGATTATATTCGGTTTGCAAGTCGTGAAAGATTTAAGAATTTGTTACCGATTTTCTTGCGTTAGAGAGGGATACATTGTAACTTATGGTCTTTGCTTCGTCAATCATCTTTCCGAGCATATTACTGGTTGTTTTGCAAAAAAAATTTTGTTTTGTGGTTAATCTCAATTGTAGCTCCTACTAATTGGTATTCGGATTCCAAATCAGAACTATTTAGGACTTCTACTTTTTGAAAAATTTTCTTGTTACTGACAACTATGTAGTCAATTTCGTTTTTAGTAAAACCCTAAGGCGATTTCCATGTCCATTTTCTCTTTTCCTGTTTCTGGAATAGAGAGCTCCCAACCGATAGTTTTCCCCCAAGAATTGAATTAAACGCTCACCTCTTTACTCCTTTTTCCTACACCAAATTTTCCGATTATATCGTTTTCGCCTTTTTTGGATTCGCCAATTTTGCAGTTTAGGTCACCAATTACCAGCAGAGTTTCGCTCTTAAGATACCGTACTGTTTTATCGAGAGTTGCGTATAACTTTTCTATTTCGTCGTCTGTGGAGCTCTCAGTTGGAGCATAAACTTGTATAATAGATAGTTTTGAAGTTCCTGCTGCCAATTTCAGCCCAATTATTCGTTCGCTAAAACTTTTGATGTCTGCAATGTTGTTTTTCCAGCGAGAATAGACTAAAAATCCCTCACCATAAAGTCATTTTGACTCTCCTTTATATGCGAATATATTTCCCATTCTGATCTCTTCTCCAATCTGTCTGACTTCCGATAATCCAAAGATGTCCCAGTTATTTTCCAATTTGACCATCCTTTCAGACGTTCTTAGTGTTCGCGATATTCAGTGCAGTGTTGAATGCATTGCGTTCAGTATTCTTATTTATTAAATTAATATTTTTATTTGTTGATTTCTATCCGTTGCATATAAGCAAATCACTTCGGGACTTTTGGTTGTACTCTCTCGCGGAGTATTGAGAGATGTAATTGTTTGTTTTTATATTGATAAGGTATTTTGCAATTTGTCGTTGTTATATTTATTGAGTTTGCCACTGATTGCTATTATAGATTGACGATTTTCTACTAAAGATAGGAACGGTCAAATTATGGAAAATCGTCACAAACATGTTGTAAATCAAATTGAGTATCCGCAAATATTTGCGACCGTTTTCTGATATAACAATTTTTAGTACCAAGAAATTCGTAAATTTTTTGATCATTTTTGGCTGTCATAAAGTTCATGACAACATCTCGGTGTTTTGATGATTCTTCCCCTCATACGTACTGCCAGGTTCAGCTAGCTACTCCTTGGCAGGACCGGAGTACTTCGAATACTTGACAAAATTATTTCTTAAGTTTTCTATTTTGAAATACGTGGTAACTATTTAAAGGGGTTACTGACTTGAACGTTTTCAATACAAAATGCGGTACCATTTTCTTGGGAACAGCTTGACCGATTTTAATATTTTTTTTACACTCATTCCTTTAGTAAAACGAATGCTTTGTAGCAGAGAAATTTCAAAAATATTCAAAACTAAGTCATTGATAAGCTGTGAAAATTTCAAATTTTTTCATTTTGTTAAAAAAAAAGAAATTGATAACAAACTATAATATTTGAAATTTCCTCTGTACTGATGTTAGCTGATACCGCTACCTATCGTCCAAAAAAAAATTATACTGATATCTGTTATCATTTTCAAGAAAAATTTACCGATGTGGATAAAAATGTAAAAATAAAAACTTTTCAGGAGAGCAACGTAACTAACAGAATGGTAGTACGATTTATACCGACCTTCCTAACTTTGAATTAATTTTTTGACCACTTTTACTCATCGGAAAAATCTGCGGTTTGTTTTATTTTGTGTTAAATTGAATGAAAAATGATAATCAGCCCCAAAAGAATCAATTTTTTTAAATTCAAGCCAGTAAACCCCTTAAGCTTTCCACCACTCTGCAGTCTGCAAAATCTGATTGCCTACAGATATTTCCAGAAAAGTTGATCCAATTGTATGGCCTTTTTTATAATTTGGGGAACACGTGAGAACACTGCGACCTTCTTTGCCTATTATGCGTTTACTGCCCCTTTACCCTACCATAACTCAATAGCTTTGGTTAATCTGAGTATCTTTAAGGGAGCCATGTTGGCTAGTTCCTCGGTAGAAAGTAAACCTTTTCCAAGAAGATTGTGTCTCTTCCTAGCTACTGCTTCACAGTGACATAATGTGCGTACTGTCGTTTCTTAGATAGAGGTGACAGATGTCGGTTTCAGCTAAGCTCATATATTTGAGATGGTGGTTTACTCCACTGTGCCCCGTGTATTGTATGGCCTTCATAGAAAAGTTGTTCGTCTCATTACAGCAAATACATTTTCTGAAAAAACCCATCGGTTCTGACTCAGCAGTAACATATTTTAACCATTTTCGTCCCCACGATATAATTTTTTGGCGAAATCTCTAGAACAGCTGCTTCGATCGGAATGAGTTTTTCAGCTAAGTTGTTTGCTATGCTGAAAGCAAGAAGGTTAGAACTATGCTATATATGTATATAGTTCCAACCTCCTTGAACGAGAAAAATAATTTCTATAAGAATAAAATCCGATTACGAATAATTCAGGATACCCGTTTTCTATTCAGTTTCCGCTTTATTACTCTATTTTTCTTTTTTAATTGACGATTTTTTTAATTGGTTAATTATTGTAAAATTAAAATTTCTTGAACTCCGTCGAATTTCGTTTTGGATAAATAACATGGGGAAATATTGCTATGTTTATAGTACCCACTTCTTGTTCTTTACATAACAGAATCGAGGGTGAAACCGAAAAATATTAAGTCTGAAGTGGAAGAAAGTGTACTATACTGAGGGCTAGCCTGAATTTATAAACCGAAAAACCTATTAGATTAGATGCAAAACACTCTCAGATTTCACCCATAGCATAAAATTTGATATTAATTATATTTTATTACAGATTAGCGACAATAATGGTCTTCAACTTACAAGGGCCGATATCAAATCTAAATCGCTTAAAGTTGCCAAATTTATTGAAAATCAAGGATTGAAACCAGGCGATGTAGTCGCATCGATTGCTAGAAACACTCATAATTTAGCACCATCGGTATTTGGTGCTATTTTGAATGCAACGCCCGTTAATACGCTAGACGTCAATTTTCGTAAAGGTAAAAGTATTAAATTTAAAATTGCAAGTTTATTACAAATAAAATCCTCACAGATGATTACGTCAACATGTTCCAATATACAAAACCAAAATTCGTATTTTGTGATGCAGATACGTACGATTTAGTTAAGGAATCGTTCGAATTTCTTAACTGGAATCCGTTCATTTGCACTGTACGCGGTCAAATTCCGAACGTACTCTCGATTGAGGATATCTTTCGTGATATTAGCGATGAGGAAGCAAGCACATTTGTGTAAGGTAAACTTTCTGACTGAAATGAAAAGCACTAACAGGTTTTTTTTTCAGTCCTGCAAAAATTGAAGATGCAATGAAAACCACAGCTGTAATTTTATGCTCGTCCGGAACTACAGGACTGCCGAAAGGAGTTTGCGTATCTCACGCCCAGCTCAGCGCACCAATGGCATTCGCGTCAGCATTCTTCAATTTAACTCGAATTTTGGCAAAAATTAATGACAAAATTGCTTTAGCCCAATATTCTGGATATCTGATCTTAAAGTCTTGTTTTTGGGAGCCATGAGCAAATGTGCTCGAGTAATCACTGATGAATCATTCACACCTGAGCTCATGCTTCGAATGGTCGAAAAGTATGAGATCAATTTTCTTTTCGCACCTCCTTCCTACGTGGCCCTATTACTGAGTAGTCCGGAGATAAAAACTCGAAACTTATCCAGTATTAGACTATTCATGGTTGGAGGCAGCCACGTTCCGCCAAATATGTGGAAAGAAATGGCCGAGTATTTGCCAAATGGAATGATTTTCACATCATTCCTTATGACTGAGGTGCCGCTGGGCTGTACTCTGACTATACCGCATCATAAAAGCGGATCAGTCGGACATCTTTCTTCCGATGTTCAAGTGACGATTCTCGACGATGATGGCAATCAATTGGGTATTAATGAGAATGGCGAGATTTGTATCAAATCATTTTACGAATTCCTCGGCTACTATCAAAGACCAGATGAAACAGCGAAAACCCTGGACGCTGAAGGATGGATTCATTCGGGTGATATTGGTCACATTGATGAAGAAGGATTCATGTTTTTAGTGGATCGAAAGAAGGATATTCTCAAATATAAGGGTAACCATTATTTTCCAGGTGAGATCGAATCGGTCATTCTAGATAAGTTCGATGTTCTACAAGTTTGCGTTTGTGGTATTGCTGATATCGTGGGTGATCTTCCGGCTGCTCTAGTTGTTAAAAATATTGGATTAAATATAAACGAAAAGGAAATTGTTGATTATGTAGCAAAAAGCTTGGCAGATTTCAAACATTTGCGAGGAGGAGTTTATTTCGTAGATTCGTTGCCAATGACCACTACTGGAAAATATGTACGTGCGAAGGTGAGAGAAATAGCTACCAAATACTATGCCGATCGGAAATGAAATGCTTTTGATGTGTTTTAATTTTTTTTATTAAAAAATGTGTAGAAAGAAATCAAGTCTTTTACTTTGGCTAGAAAAGAATATTGTGATATGTTAACCGAATAGAGCTACGGACCTAAGATGTGAAAATTTTTCTCCGTACAAACGATTTGCATAACGGGAAAATAGTTATGTTAGTCCATTGACACATAGCGCAGCTAAATTATAATTAAAGCCTAAATTATCACTAAACGGCTGTGTGTCATACGCTAATTTAGCTAAATTACCAAAATAGTGATCATTTAGCAGCTAAATCATCTCGTCATGCTCTCAGCTAAATTATCTCATTTAGCTAAATCCTCTCATTTTTCTTAAATGTAGGCTATAACGATGAAAAATGTAGTACTAGAGTTGGAGCTTTCATAAAAGCTTCGTCGCGCAAGAGAGAAGAAAAGTCATTTTCTGACAGCTCTGAATTATACAAAATCTTGGAATTGTGATTTAAACGCCTAGCCAGGAAAGATGACTCGCAAACGATTCTAAAACGGGACAAAGAATCGTTTTTCTTCTTTTGTCGCCTTCCTTGCAAAATCTGATTGCCTATTGGCTATGCAGTTCAACTTTTTAAAATTATGACAGATGAGTGAGTGGCTCTTCTTAATTAGCAAAGTGCTGTGTGTCACCAATCTATTAACGATGAAGACGAGTTAAATTACGAATTAGCCAAATTATAATTAGGACCGCTATGTGTCAATGGTATTAGAGTATTTCAGTGCAATAGCTCGGTCATATTTGGTACGCTTTAACGTCCTGCGGTACCCAAAACAATTTATTTTTTCTTAAATTTTTACAGATTTATTTTCAAAACTTTTCACTTCTGCTTATGGAGTTACCGGTATTTTCTTGAAATGGTTAAAGTGTTACTTGGCGGATTGTACATAAAAAGTTAGATTTTCATCGAATCTTTCAAAAATGACTACAGTCTACTCTGGCGCTCCCCAAGGTACCATATTGGGGCCCCTTTTATTTATAAGTTTTATTAACGACGTGCCATTATTTTAAACGAATGCAATTTATCCTTTTATGCTGATGACTTAAAATTTTTCAGAACTATCGAATCAAATTGAGATTGCATCATATTGTAAAGCAATATTAATATTTTATCAGAATGATTTTTGAATAACGCTTTGCAATTGAATATTACTAAATGTTCAGTAATAACCGTTTCTAGAAAAAAGTCTCTCACTTTTCATTTTGTCTATAATATTAGCAATGAAAATTTAAAACGTGTCTCTCAAATCAAAGATCTTGGAGTAATATTTGACGCTGAGTTATCTTTTAAATCGCATATAGATAAAATTTCAAATAATTGTATGGCTATGCTCGGTTTCTTAAAGAGGAGAGTCAAGGAATATAATAACCCACACCTGAGTATGACTCTTTTCTGTGCGCTATTGTTCACTCTGCTTGAATATGCAAGTATTGTTTGGTCACCTTCTACTCAAATCGACTCATACAGAGTTGAAAGATTACAAGTTCAATTTCTACTTTTTGCTTTAAGAAGTCTTCAGTTTAGTAGCTACCGGTTGCCCTCTTACAAATGTCGGCTACTCCTGCTCAATATAACCACTCTTAAGGGAAGAAGAGAGCTTGTACCTGCTACCCTTGCTTTCGATTTGATTAAATCTAACATGGTTTTGAGCGAGCTCCTTTCCCGTTTTATACAGGGTGGGCCATCCAGTGGTTTTTTTTAAATCATCGGTTATTTTGACACTGAAAGCTGTTTCCCGCCCGAAATCTTAACAGAATGTCAGTATCACACCTCCGCGGAACGAAATGAGTCGCTTTACACTTGAATTAGTACTTGAAAGAGAAGCTTGAATTGGACAACGATTTTGGGCGAAAAATCATCTTTATTGACGAGGCGCATTTTCATCTCGGAAGCTACGTTAACAAACAAAATTGCCGCATCTGGAGCTCGGAAAACCCGCACGTTATTGTCTAAAAGTCAATGCATCCACATAGAGTGACAGTTTGGTGCAGATTGTGGAGTGGTAGCATCATTGGACCATTTTTCTTCGAAAATGAGGCTGGGAAAAACGTTTCGGTCAACGGTGAATGTTACAGAGCCATATTATCCGACTTTTTTTTACTGAAGACATGGATTTGGACGAACACTGGTTCCTGCAGGATGGTGCGCTATGCCACACAGCCCATGCCACAATCGATCTTTTACGCCCCAAATTCCCAAATCGTGTTAACAGCCGTCTTGGCGATGTCAATTGGCCGTCTCGGAGCTGCGATTTGACCCCTTTGGACCTTTTTTTTCTGGGGAACCGTAAAGAACGATATTATGCCAACAATCCAGAAACAGTTCAAGCACTTAGGCCAATATCATCCAAGTAATCCTTGATCTATAGCCCGAAACCATCGACATGGTCTTGGAAAATTGGAGTGAGAGAATGCGGTACTGCAAAGCCAGCCGAGGCAGCCACTTGAACGAAGTTGTATTTCATCATTAATAAGAATTCTTGTTCTTAGTAATTAAGCTATAATACATGGAAAAAAATTTAATTTTGTTCATTTTATTGCATTTTTAAAAAGAAAATTGTATTTGGCCCACCTTATATTTGTTAACCAGACGTTTAATTTTCAAGACAACAGGATCTTGAAAATGGAAACTTATTCTACCGATTTTTTGATGAATGGTCCTATTACTTGAGCCATAAAAAACTTCAATTTGCATTCAGAATGATTTAATAGTTATGTAAGCAATACCTACGAAGATAAAATTATGACTAAATTTAAGATATTATTTAGAATCCAGGGTGTGGCCTAATGCGTTCCGTTTTGGATTACAATATGATTTCAAATCCTAGTCGACGCCACGCTACCTGCTTGGGTATACCTTAGTCACCTAAATCTACGAAAATGAAAAATTCGAAGATAGAGGGTTGTGCGACGGTCTAACAATTCTTCCACAATATGTAAGTAATGAAAATTGTTAAGGAACCTGAAGGTCAGGAGGCCAAAGAAGTTTTCTAATTCCTATTAAGACCCCCTATAGGGGCATAGGACAGAAACAACTCTCTTCCACAAGGCGCAATCCTGAGCATCGGCTTTAAGCTGTTGCCAGAACTTGTTTATTCCTCTGGCCTCCTGCTCAACTGCTCGCTTCCATGTGTTACATGGTCGACCAACCCGACGTCTTCCTTGAGGGTTATAATCCAGAGCCTGTTTTGCGATGTTTCGCTCTGGTTTCCTCAAAGTATGACCGATCCACTGCCACTTTCGCCGTTGAATCTCAATACCTATTTTAGTCTGGCGAGTTGTACTCCAAAGTTCGTCGTTGGAGATTACTTCTGGCCAGAATATTCCTAAAATGCGCCGGAGGCATTGGTTTATGAAAGTCTGTAGTTTCTTGGTAAGTCGAACGGTCACTTTCCACGTAGTACAACCATATAACAACACGGATTTGACGCATGCGTCAAAAACTCGCAGCTTCGTGCGAAGGGAGATCTCTCTTAACCTCCAGAAAGGGGAAATGATACCGAAGGCCTGACGAGCTTTATTTAGCCGAGCCTCAAAAGAAGATTTGGAGAATAATATTTAAGTCTTAGTTTTAATGCAGTCTTTTTTTTATTTTGATTTTAATTGTTTATATTTGTTTTAAGTAATGGTGAAAAGGTTTTTTTTTCATAAGTTTGGTATTAAATTATTTAAAAAAATAAATAATAATGAAAACAGAAGGATTATTTTCGAAACAAATATTTTATTATTTAAACAGTAAGCCACTCGCAAAAAATTTCTTGATTTTAAATATTTGCGCCTTCAAGCGTCGCCTTATTCCGGTGTGAAAATACTGGGAAATAAATTATGCCCGCACACACCCATTTTGAAAATTTAGTTGTTGCTATTTAAAAAAATACACAAATCTTTTTGCAGTATAATTATTTTACACTTTAATATTTTAGAAACTTTGATTTTCCTCAAATTCGAATCCAGAGAAAGTAATTCATGTTAAGAATCTTATTTCATTAGTTTATTGTAAGTTCAGGCGATCCTGTAATGGATAAAGCAAAATTAAGAATGATCTATACATAGTAATATAATTGTAGTGTCTGTCTGTAATTTGCTTATAAATGGCAATAAGTTAGTTTTTTGAGTTATTTTAGCACTAACTAAGCATAAAAACACATTTTTGAAATTTTTGTCTGTCTGTCTGTCTGTCTGTCTGTCTGTCTGTCTGTCCGACCGCTTTTCACGCACAAACGGCTGAACCGATTGTAATGAAACTTGCACAGTTTGTTAGGTGTCCATCGGAATGAAATCTGCACTTGGTTTCATTTCACTCCCCTCACGCCTTCTACCCCCTCCCATAGAAAGTGACTCATTTTCAAAATATACATTAATCAAATTTTCTTGGAAACCATAAAAGCTATTAATTTGAAATTTGGAATATATTATTTCTATTATAAATACAGTCTTTTGGTTTACAAATTATTTGAGTTTCCTCACTCCTTTCACCACCTCCCATACAAACTACACTTTTTCATGAATTATTTTACACCAAATTTCTCAGTACGTGTAACTTCCATCGAGCTAAAATGTTGTATGAAATCCTTAATTAACATTATTATTAATATCGGGAAAAAATTAACCGATTAGCTTCACTCCTTCTACCCCCTCCCATACAATGTGACACAGTTCCACGACTTCGCAAGAATTTGATTTTCTTGGAAAGTCTGAAAGTTACTGATCTGAAATTTCAAATATATCAATTGCATGATGATTATAGTTGTTTTTCAAAAAATCACCAGAACCGCACCAGAACCGCACTTTTCCATGAAATACTCTAAACGAATTTGCTCAGTACATTTAAATTTCATCGAGGTGAAAACTTGGATTTAATCCTTAATTAGCATTATTAGTAATATTGGGAAAAAAACTTAACCGAGTAGCTTCCCTCCTTCTTCCCCCTCCCATACAATAAGACACATTCCACGACTATACAATAATTCGATTTTCTTGAAAAGTATGAATGATATAGATCTGAAATTTAAAGTATATCAATTGCATGATAGTTATAGTTGTTTCTCGAAAAATCACCAAAAACCCCCCTCTCCTTCTACCACCTCCCATACAAATTGCACAATTTCATTAAATTCAATGCACTAAGTTTCTCAGTACCTACTCAATTTTTGAAGCTTAAATTTGGTACAAAACCTTTTTATAGCTACTTTAACATAATGTGAAACAAATTAGTTCAATGCTGTCACCCCTTCTACCACTCCCTATACAAAATTTCTTAACACCGCATAAATTTCGATTTCATCTATACATAGTATCGTATGATTGGGCTTTACGTACAATCGTAGTCCTGTTATGTTTTTAAGCTTAATGTTATTTTATTTCTTTTTTTTTAAATAACACCAGCTACAATTATTCACCTGTTCTTAACGCTTTTCAACACGTAGATGATTTCGAATCACGGGTTTGATTTGATCACGAGCCTGTCCCATGAAAATGGGAGTATCATGTTTTCATTGTTAATAATTTATGGTTCTGATTCCAACAACATACAAACCATTTTCTTCAAAAGCCATTAAAGTAAGCAGATTATGTATCCCACATAATGTATTACTAACTACACTCTCAAAAATTGCTTATTATTGCTATTTTTACGCGGACGAAGTCGCGGGCGTTTTCTAGTATAAGAATATAAATTCTTACTAAAAGAATTAATACATTAATACAATATTTATTAATTACTTCTCTACACATTCCTTTATGATCTGTGTAAGGGCATGCTTGGCGGCTTGGAAAAAAAATGGATGTCGTAATATCCGTAGTCATGTTAGGTTGTGTAGAATCCAATGTCGGTAATCCATTTATTGCCGAGAATAAATAAACTATGAATAACAATTCAAAGATTGAAGCGAATTTCATTGCTATAATGCTTAATAACTGGAGTGAGATATTGATGCTTAAACAGACAATTTCGAACTAATCAATACGCATTACACTTATAAATTAAATGCTTTGATAAATTCGGGAATAAACAAAAATCTTTATCTCCATAGGTCAAATTTAATACTGTGCTGGGAATATTCTATTTCGTAATCTCATAATAATTATTGTAGAAATCGAAGAACGTTCAATAAGAGAATATTACAAGAACGAAAAAATTTAATAAAAGAAAAAAAACGTAATAAACTCAAAACAATTTATATTTGAATTTTCTTTAAGAGCCGATCAATACTGTGATATAATATTTCTTGTGTGCAAGTGTTGAGAACTTAGCTATTAAAATCTCTGGAAATGGTCATAGCCTAGCCAGTGAATAACTTTCTCTATTTTAATACTGAAAATTGAGAAAAAAGTTGCTGATATGTTCTAAGACAAAAACTTTTCCATGGGATTTCAAACTTGTCAAAGAAATTAAATTCAAAAAACACCAAAAAATGTATTTTCCTTCTTAGTCACAACTTTTAGAATATCTATCGAGAATAGAAAAGAATTTTTATAATAAGAACATAACATGCTGCTTTCATCCTGCGTTACTCTCGACCAAATGGGAAAGAGATTAATGCATGCCAAAATTTGCCATCTCTAATTCTTTAGAATGGAAACTTTTATATAGGAGGTGGTATAAGGATTAGACGAGGTTAACAATTGATTATGACACTGATTTTGATACGCAAACGTTTCATGCTGAATTTAAGATTTGCACCTTTCATAATTTTCAAGGAAATTGATAAACGGTCTGTTTGTAATTATGACATTTGAATGAGAGGTGGTAGAAGGAATGTTCATGAATATTCTAATTACGATTTTTTTTTTCAATTTTAGGATTTATATCTCTCATGTGTTTGAAAGCCAAAGGTTTTTTTGTACATAATTTAGTATGCGAGTACAAGGAGTGAACGTGAAAATGACAGTTTTTTTTTCAAACGTTATTGCAATTATTTCAAGGATGAGGCAAAATTCAAGTTTCCAGCTTTTCTAGTTTTGATGGATATCGATATGTTATAATTATCAAAATTGAAAGGAGTAACCTGGTTGATGATGATGAACTTTACATTATTATACATTGATCTAATTATTAAAGTAATACATTTCACAGTTTCGCAAAAAAGAAAAAGAAAAACATAACAGGGCTACGATTCCGCGTAAAGCGTAATCTTAGATACTCTAGATGAAATTTTTTGTGATCCCAAGAACTTTTGTATGGGGAGTGTTAGAAGGGGATTTTTCTCCCCATCATGCTAAAGTAGCTATAAAAATGTTTTACACAAAATGCCCCAAAAATTGAAAAGGAGCTGAGAAAATTAGTGTGTTTGATTTAGTGAAAATGTACAGTTTGTATGGGAGGTGGTAGAAAGAGTGGGGGGATTTTAGTGATTTTTTTCAAAAATAACTAAGAATATCATAAAATTGACATATCTTAAATTTTAGAGTGGTAACATTCATAATTTTCAAGAAAATAGATTTTTTGTGAAGTTGTGAAACTGTGTCATATTGTATGGGAGGGGGTAGAAGCAGTAAAGCTAATCAAATATTTTTTTCTGATCTTAGTGATAATGCTAAATAAGTATTTATCACAAAATTTTTTTTGGCCTTATTAACAATTTGAAATAAATATTTAGTGCACAATTTCAGCTCGCTAAATTTAATACGTACTGAGTAAATTGGCTTAGAGTAATTCATGACAAGTACAGTTTGTATGGGAGGTGGTAGAAGGAGGGGAAGGACTCGCATAATTTTTTTACGGTAGATTGATATTATTATAGAAGTAATATGTTCCAAATTTCAAGCCAATAGCTTTTATACTTTTTGAGCAAATCCGTTTATTGTCAAATTACGCATTTGTGTCATTTTGTATGGGAGGGGGTAGAAGGGGTGGAGCGATTTGGCCCGTTCACGAACTTGACCTTACTTTTTTGTCAAAAACGACGTGTACGAAATTTGAGCTTTCTAGCTCAACGCGTTCTCAAGCTAGAGAGCGAACAGACGGACGAACGGACGGACGGACGGATGGACATCCGGTTTTGAGATTTTTCAGTGATAATATTAACTTCTGTATCATTCATTTTTTTCTCCGAGCCTTATTTCTTGGCGTTACAAACTTTAGAACAAACTTATAATACTCTCAGATTTCATCTAGAGTATAAACACAAAATAACAAAAAACAAAAATTCTGGAAATTTCGTGAAATTTATATGGGAGGTTGTAGATGGAGTAAGGAAAATGTGACCCATTTGCGAACATTATGTTTCTGAAAATGAAAGAATAAATTTCAGCTGGATAACATAAAGAGTTCGACAGTTCTGTCTTCGACAGACTACAGGTCACTCAGAATCGGTTTTTTTTTAACATCAAGTATTTCTGTACCATTGGTGACTCCATTCGATTATTATTTCTTACCATTACACATGTTAGAGCAAACAAAAACAATATACTCCCAGATTTCATCTAGAGTATAATATTTATTGGAAAAAATTAAAGGTAATAATTTTCGAATTTTCTCCAATTTTACATCGAATGCCTCAATGAATTGATTTGAACTTCCATTACCTTTCTTCTGATTTTTTGAAAAGACGCGAATATCATTAATTAGTTAGGTAATACAGTTTCATAGTGAACGCAGAAACAACATTTTCATAAGGCTGTGCCAACTTATATTATGAAATTTTCACCAGACTAAAATATCAGCATTTATATTTTGAAAAAAAAAAATCCCTGAACAATATTCCTCATTCTCCATCTCAATTTTTGCACTAACAAAAAACTTCTACCCTGTAAAAACAGCCCGAAAGTCACATTTCTGGTTCAGTAAGGTTGACCTACCAGGGCTGTGAATAAAACTTACAAATTCCTAAAGTCCGGTGGAAAAAAAATTCATTCCATTTTATGTTTTTTCAATTAATCATCGAATTAAAGTGAGGAACAAAATAATATTGAAAGAAAGTTTCACTCTCTGTCCTCTTCTTGTTCTTTTCATAACTGATTCGAGGGCGCAACTGAAAAATGTAGGGCCGGAACTACAAGAGTATTGTCAGGGCTATACTGAATGTCTGGATTGTAAACGCTAGTAGTTTAACTTGACGCACTTACTCTAGATTCCGTGAATAGTTTAAAAAAAATCTTTCTGAACTACCGCAAACCAATAATAATCTATTTATTATTTAATTTAAATCAGAAAGATTTAAGTTTTTATACCCTAGATGAAATCTGAGAGTATTATAAATTTGCCACAAAGTTTGTAACGCTGAGAAATAGAGCTCGGAGAAAAAAATAAATGATGCAGATGTTCATATTATCACTCAAAAGTCTCAAAAACGGATGTCCGTCTCTCCGTTTTCTATCTAGCTCGAGATCGCGTTGAACTAGGAAATTCAAATTTTGTACATATCGTTTTTGATAAAAAAAATAAGGTTAATTTTGTGAAAGAGCCAAATATTTCCACTATTTCTAGCCACTCCAATACAAAATTACACAATTTCGAAATTTAGCAATAAACTTATTTTCTCAAAAAGTATAAAAGCTATAAATCTGAAATTTATAGCACATTATTTCTACGATAACATAGTATACATAGTAACACAGTATAAAAATTATTTGAATCACCCCACTATTTCTACCACCTCCCATACAAATTACACTTTTTGTTGAAATACTATAAAACAATTTAGTAAGTACGTAAAAAATTTATAGAGCTGTAATTATACATAAAATATTTATTTAGAATTGTTAATAAGAAAAAAAAATAGAGGATTAGCTGCACTCGTTCTACCTACTCCCATACACAATTTCATAACCTTGCAAAATTTTAATTTTCTTGAAAAGTATGAATGCTACTGATCTGCAATTTAAAATTTTTTTGAATTGAACGATTTTTATATTTATTTCTGAAAAGGTCATTAAGAACCCCTTACTCCTTCTAACACCTCCCATACAAATTGCATAATTTCACTAAATTCAATGCACTAATTTTATCAGTAACTCTGAAATTTTCGCAGCTTAAATTTTATATAAAGCATTTTAATTGAAACTCTAGCATGATGTGAGAAATATTATTTCAATGCCGTTACCCTTCTAACACTCCCCATACAAAATTTCTTAAATTAGAAAAAAACAAATCTTTCGTCTAAAGTATCGCATGATTGCATCATAGTCCTGTTAGGTTTTTTCATTGCTATAAGAGCTACATAACAACCTTTATTCCTTTTGCGCCATACGGGAAAAATCTTTAGTGATTTGTCCACGTTCGCAGATCGTCAAATACTGCAGTTTACTAGGAATGAGATTTTACCGAAAATCAATGTTTTTTCAGTAATGTTATCAATTATTTCAAAAACTATGAATCACTTAACTAATTTTATTATTTTTTATATTTTTCAAACTATTATAAGAAATACAGAAATATTTACAAAAAAATCACTTCTTAAAATTTACACAAAATCGTTATAAAAATGCAAAACAATTGATTCATTGTGTACTTAATGTTGATACTAACATAGTCATCCTTGCTGTAGAAAAGAAAAAATTTTAAATATCAAGAATAATTAAACACATATCGATTTATTACATTTCTACATCTTCCTCTATGATCTAAGAAAGCACAGGCTCGATTTGTATTAAATAACGAGAACATTGTCACATTTGGAATGACACTATTGTTGTTTATTACTGGATTTACTGTTTTTGCATGTTGTACTCCAATTATCGTAGTAAATATTCCAAATACGAGCAAAATTCCAAAGAAAGTGGTCAAATTCATTATTTCGAATTTTATTTATTAAAAGTTCTTTTTAATTGAATGACGCTTTAACAGACGATTTCGTACTGATGAGAGTCAGCGAAATTTTAATTACACAAATAAAATATAGAATAAAGTATTAAACCATATTATCGGTCAGGTCAAATGTTATTTTTTTGTAGAAAGATGTTATCTGCAATTTACAAAATTCGACCTTGGTAAGTTAGATTGAAAGCTCACATAAAAGAGATGTAGGAAACCCTGGTGTTAATATTTTTTCATAATATCATGAAATGTAATTAATATGTTTCGCATCAATGTTTCTACTAAATGTTCATTTTGTTATCTTTAATTTTAAGCCTTTGCGCATGGTATTTCTTCTATCACTATTTATCAGATTTTATGAAAAAACTCTGCCCTGTAAAACATTACTTATGGCCTTAGCAGAAAATCGTACTGAAAAGTTGCATTTCTTCTCCTTTATTTATTGACCGAGCATCTTGGTTGCTCTGTCAGGATTAAGGAAAACAGCCAACATCTCTAAAACTCAGTCAATAAGAATGAAAAGTGGTTTTTTTTAGAAATAACTATTCAATTGACATCTCTCAAATTACAGACCAGTAACAAGGAAAATCGATTATTTGTAAAGCTGTGACATTTTGTTACATTGTATGGGAGGAAGTAAAGAGTTAATCGGTTAATTTTTTCGATCTTAATAGTAATGATAATTAAGTATTTAGCAACAGTGTATCCTAATGAGTAGGGTGTTGGTCTACAATGTAATGGTCGAGAGTTCAAATCCCGGTTGACGTACAATTTCAGCACACTACTTGCGTGGGTACATTGTGCACGTTTCATGTAACCACTTTGCACAGCTCAAGCATTTGATCCAGTCCACTCTTTCTCGCGTTTTTGAGTACAACTCCAAACATTCCACACAGCAATCTTTCCCAGAATTGAAAATTTGTTTCCGTCGTGGTTTCTTCTTTGCTTCACGTTTTATCTTAAGCGATGCTAAAGGTTCAGCGGAGGATATTGACGAATCGCTTTGGAGTGTATCGTCTCCTGTTACAAGGTCTACCACCTTGGTGGTTTTAGGCTGTTTTTTTCCAGCTCTTTTTTGGCTGGATGCTGCGCGTTCCCTTACACTATCAGGTGACAAGACTTTCGCTGATTGCTTCCTTTTTCTAAATTTAGTATTTAAAACGGGAATCGGTCTAATTTTTGGCAAATATCTTGATGGGCTTCCCTGTGAAGAAGTCTGGGCTGGTGTCTCAGCGATAGTTGCGCTGTTTTGACCATCTCGAGCTGCATCGGAAATTGAATAGAAATGATCGGGAATAGCATTTGGATTTAATGGAAATATTCCCGTTGCTCTAAGGCCAGACATAGCAATATCAACGGATGCTGATTTATTCCATGCTTGTCCAATGATCTTACCAGCCTGAAGACGCGAAATTTTTCTTCCCGGGTTATTAAGCACATATGTTCTAGCCTTCTGCTTTAAATTGTGCTTAAGTGACTTAAAGAACGATCTGTCCAAAGGTTGCAGGGCTTGGGTTGTATGATTCGGTAAACAAATCAATGTAATTTCATTTTCTTCAGCAAAATTCAGCATATCGAATGAATTTTGATGGGAGGAACGTCCATCTAAAATAAGGATTGTTCTGCCTGCTGGTTTTCTTGGTTCAAAATGTTCCTTTAGCCATTTGGAAAATATTTCAGAAGTGATAAACGACGACTTTTGGTTCATATAAACTTTTGATCCGGGAGGGAGACCGTCTCCAAATTCTTTTTTTTCTCTTACGCCTTTAAAAATTAGCGCAGGAGGAAGAAAATGTCCCTCAGCACTGCAACATGCGACAATCGAGACATTTTCACCACGTTCGCAAGAGGTTATACTGTAGACATTTCTCGCTCCCTTTGATGCTACAACCACGCCAGCGTCATTGTTCAACTGAAATCCGGTTTCATCCATATTGAAGATGTTATAGGGCTTATCAAATATGTTATATTTAGTGAAAACTGATTTAAGAATATTAAAAAAAATCGGTCGCATCTTGGCGATTCATCCCTTCACTACGTGCAAGTGATAGACCTTAGCAGTTCTTAATATGATTCACTAGCCGCTTTTCATTTTCCATTCCTAAAACACTTTGAGAACCCAGTGGAATATCCATTAATACTCCTGTTTTCATCCTTCGACGTAGTGTCCTTGACGGTATTTCGTAATTTCGAGCAGCTACATTGACTCCTATTTCACCAGATTTTATCTTCGAAATTGCCTCATTTAACTGTTCGTTTGTCCATTGTCGTCTTGCAACACCTCCAGGCTTTCGGTGATATTTCGTAGGCATATTTCTGAAATAATAAACCCTTATTTACTATAGAATCCTGTCATTGCCATTACTTTCGTCCGGTATAGACGCCCCGGGGCATCTCTCCCAATGGAAATGCTTCAACGATTTATTCACTAATCGCATCGCACTAGCAAAATATATAAATCTTGCATTATTTTTCCATTGTAGGGACACCGCTACACTCGTAAGTCTTGCTTACCTTTCAGTTAACTAGTCACTTATACCACGACCGCATAATACAATACCGGTTTCACTATATTAAGGTTTTTTTTCAGGGAATTGAAGTTAACTAGCGAATAATTTCGACGGAAGCAATGAAAGAAGTGAACTCATGGGCTTCAAGCGAAAGACTGATTGTAATGCAACGACTGGCATGTTTTTGATACATTCGGGTGCGAACATGTCGAGATATGATAAGTGGAGCATCTCTCCCGGTGGGGCAACTCTCCCGGAATTACCCAACATGTAGTATTTCATATGAAGTGCAGTTTCTATGGGAGGTGGTGGAAGGAGTAAAGGGATTTGAATAAATTTTATACTACAGATTATATTTATGATAAAAATAATATTATCTCAATTTCAAAAAAAAAAAAATTTTGATAATTGTACATTTTTTAAAATGAGTAATTTTATACCAGAGAGGATAGAAGGGGTGAAGCGATTTGGCGCTATTACGTTCGAACAGATATCCGGTTTTGAGATTTTTGGTTAACAATATTAACTTCTAGGTCATTCGTTTTTTTTTTCTCCAAGCCTTCTTTCTTAACGTTACAAACTTCAGAGCAAACTTAGAATACTCTCAGATTTCATATAGAAAAAATCTCGTAGCACCATATTTTGCGACAACTTTCTTCCTTTTCTGTTGAGGTCGAAATACATAGATATTTGAAAATCTGTCGTAACTGAATGTGAAAATATTGCTGCTTTTTATTTCACAATAGGGGGCACTAAGAATGCTTGCAACTTAGTATTCACAAAAATCGATGTGCAGGATCAATTGAGGATTAAATTAACCGAAATCGTATTCCTATTCTTCCTGACTTAATTAATTCCAATACATGTTCCGAGTATCTATTGTTTTAGGCATCACAAAAACACGAATGATATAAAAACAAATTACGAATGAGAATAAGGAACAGGCCAGATCTCTAGGGGAATGCAAAATAAGCAAGTAAGAAATTAAGCAACCTTTTTATTCATGCATAAATTGTTAAGCTACAGGTAATGAACGGTGTTCTTGAATATTAACCAAAACGTCCTGAATTAATACACGTACACATTGCAGTTTTTTTTTGTATGTATTATTATCGTGTCGAAAAGTAAAGGAAATGGAGCAAAAAAGTTTCTTGCTGAAGTAGCATTTATCTATGTCTAAATGAACACATAAATGATGATTGTACAAAAATACACATTTTCCTTTCTTTTGTAAAATTATTCAATCAACACATTATGTAGTAAAAGGTACACTTGTGTATAGCCATAGTGGTCAGTGTGTTGGTCTATGATGTGAAGGCCGTGAGTTCAAATACCGATCGAAGTATAGTTCCAGCACACTTCCTATTTGGGCATAATTTGGTCACCTCAATCTACGGAAATGAGAAATTCGTAGATGGAGGGTTGTGCGAAGAAGAGAACGTAAAAGCGAGAAATGATCACTAAGGACTTGTAGAGCAAAGAACATTTAAATTTTCCAACTAGCTAAGTACAACTTTTAGTTGAAAAAAAATGTAGCCTACGGTAAACTAATTCTTAATTTTATTGTCTTTAAAATTATTTTAACGCATATCGCCAAACTGTGACCTTAGTATGGCAGGTGGCAAAAGGGGTTGGGGGATTTCAACGATTTCTACAGAGTTGAGCTAAAATCAATATAGAAATAATGCTTTCCAAGATAACCGATAAATCGTAAAGATGTGCAATTGTGCCATTTTGTATGGGAGGTGATTGAAGGAATGGCAGGATCGAAATTATTTTTTCACATCAAATTACAGTCACTACCAGAACGCCTTGTATTACATTTAGGCTTCAAAACTTTGATAGATAATGAAAAAAATTGGTACATTAATTTAAATGACGCAGTTTGTATGAGAAAATATCAAATTTTTCAATAAAATTAAATAATGTAACTGCACAAGTATGCCAGTGGAGAATAAGTAGATGAAAATACGAGACGGCATCGAATAATCCGCAGAAGATGTATTAGGATATCAAGCGCGACGAAAAAATAATGATTGGTTCGATCAAGAATGACGCGATGCAATAGATAGAAAGAACGAAACTTACAAGATTTTGACTGAACGACCAACACCAACGGATAGATTTGACAAGCTCAGGCGATATACGCAAAAGACCTGCAGGCAAAAACAGAGGAAGTACCATAATAACAAGATACGAAAAATGGACGCCGGTATGAGACGAAATAAAACGCAGGATGCTTACGCAATAGTAAAAAAACCTAAAACAGGGATGTAAGACAAAACCAGTATCTGCAACGACGCAGAGAGCAACACCATCAGCGTCACGCGAGGAATCAAAAGGAGATGGACCTCTTACTTATAACATCTTCTCAATTCAACCCCAATAGCACCGATCACAACAGACAACATATCAATTGAGGTCTCAACTGACGAAGAAGAACCAACCACTACCCACGCTTGCCGAAATCAAAGCAGCCCTACATGACCAAAAACTAAACAAAGCGCCGAAAATTGACAAAATACCATTTGAACTTCCCAAAAACGGTGGAAACGGTGCCGATGAAATATTACACAACATCATATTCAAAATTTGAACAGAGGAAAATATACCTGAAGATTGACGAATAAGCATTATATGTCCAGTTTACAAGAAAGGAGACAAACTCTGCTGTGAGAATTACAGAGGAATATAACTGTTGCGTACGTCCTATAAAAAACTGACAAAAACAATTGAAAGTCCTTATAAGCCGTCTACTTATGAAATAATTGGCGAATGCCAAGGTGAATTCAGAATCGGACGATCTACAACAGACCAGATATTCTCGGTGAAACAGGTGCTTGAAAAATGCTGGGAATATAACACAGACGAGTACCAAATTTTTGTAGATTTTAAACAATCATGCGATAGTATCGACAGGAGGGTACTGTATCAAACTATGCTTGATTTGGGAATTCCCCTAAGACTAGTCCGACTAAAACACAATGACGAACACTGAATCCCAAGTGAGAATACCAACCGATTCCTCAATTAACTTTCGAACAGAATGTGGTTTAAGCCATGGTCTAGCCCCCATGGTTTTCAAATTGGCACTATATCGACCGAAAAATTACAGACGGCACCAAGGGGACACTACTATTCAAATCCATCCAACTAGTAACATATGCTGGAGACATTAACATTCTAGCAAGATCCTTCCCTAATGCTAAGGAGATATTTGTTTATTTTGGGGGGTACGAAAGCAAAACAAAAGTAATGACGCACACAAGAAGGAGAACGCCTATCAGGCAAAACGTAACAACTGCGGAATATAATTTGGAGAGTGTAGACAATTTCATCTATCTAGGGGCTAATGTAGCAATGAAATGGACAAAATCAATCAATGGATAATACTAGCAAATACAACGTATTATTCGGTACTTCCAATAATGAAATCCATGAAAGTGCACAAGACCAATAAGCAGCGAAACGTGAACATTATCGCGCTCTTCCGAAAAGGCAGTAAACGCTTTCGACAGAAAGGTCCTACGAAGAATTTTAGGATTAGTGAAGGATGGGAACGGAATGGTCAAGAAGATGCAACCATGAGTTGTATCAACTCTACAATGAAGCCGGAAGCGTTCATCAAGCTACGTAAACTACAGTGGGCTGGCCATGTAAGGCGAATGGAAGACAGAAGAATCCCCAAACATACTCTTAAAGGCAAAGCGAGTGTTGACTGACCAGTAGACAAAACACGCAAGCGATGGAAAGAGTCGTTTGATGAAGACAAGAAAACCATCTTAAAAATTAGCGGTCTTAGTATCGAGCCGATTGGATGCGACAACTTCAGAAAGCCAATGCCCAATATGGGCGCCATTGATGATGATCTATAAAAGTGTTAACTTCTAAAATTTAAAGCACTACTTTTAACATTTTCGGAAAAAATCCACATCTCAGCAGAGACCAAAACATCACGAATAATAAAACGTAACAGTGTACAATACGTAAATTTTTTCGTTCAATTATTAAGTTCTGAAATTGTGTCATTTTGTGTGGGAGGTGATAGAAGGGGTGGAGTAATTCGGCCCGTTAAGGAACTTGAGTTTTGTTTTTACATTATAATATTCTGCTAAGCCTCCGATATAGTTCCTAAAATTTCAGGATTTTCCAGATAAATCCTCAACATTTTTTAAAACAGTTAAAGAAAAATTATTTATTTCGAAAAAATAGGTTCAGCGGAAAACTGTGGATCTTACAAATACCTAAAAGTCGGAAAAACATTTTTTGAAGATGATAGTAAAAAATTGGAAAAAACGTGACTATGCATCTGTGATTGTCTCGTCGTTTTGTGGACCTCAGCATTTATTTTATCTTAGAGATACTTAACAAAACTTGATTAAAATTTCACCTGCGTATTTGCCTCCCTTTCTTTAAAATCACAAAAAAAAAATGAAAGCACTTTTTCGACAATAACCTTATCCCATTGAAATCAATTTTAAAGCATTTACATCTCTAATAAGAAAGTTCTTCAATAATCAACGATTCGACGTAGAAAATCGTGAGTTTATGTATAAAAAAAAAACAATTACTCAAGGCTTCTAAGATTCAATTTCAAGCTACGATTTAATCAGAAATCTTCATCAATTCAAACTAGTTAGTTAGGCATATAACTCAATAGCATTACAAATTTATCACTTTGTCTATTCCTTAAATAACCTTTTATAAATACTTACATTTCTTTTGAAAATCTATCGTACATCAAAACTCGCTTTATTCCTATCATACCTTCTATAGCTGGACCTAACCAAATCCAAATTAAATTTCCGAAAACTTTATCATTAAAACAAACAACAGAGACACTGAATAATTACGAATCTAAATCACAGAAAAGGAACTTCTCGAGAAAGCACAATACAAACACCGAAAATAAACGCGTTTTAATCTAAATATCCTTTAGAGATTAATAAAATTGACGGTAATTCAAAAGAGAAACGAATCGAAATTCAACGTATCTTATTTATACCGCATTACCTACTGTTGTTGATTGATATCTTAGGTTAGAACAAGAATATATATCTGAACAATATTTTTAAGATAGATGTATACGCTACTGTAGTAGTAGTAGTTGTATGACAGGTAAATCTATCGCGCCTCTTTTTAAAAGCAATTTAATGAATGACTGATAACGTTTTAAGTAAATTTTCATTTGACGTGAAAAATATCGGTCAAATAATAACAAATAGTTATAATCTTTCACTAATTAACTATTTACGAACGATATGATATCGTATAAGAGCATTGTGTGCATGTTTTGACGTCGCGTCGTTTGCAGATAGCATTATTTCTGTTTTGTATAAGTTATAATCTAGGATAAATTTAATATATATATAGATACAACTAAATATTTTTTTTCAGATCCTACAGTTATTAACACTTAGAAAACACATGAGGTAATTTTGAGCCCAATATCATCTTCAAATGGCATTGATAATCGGAACAAAATCACTGTACTACTGAGACTTTGTTCCTACTCTTGTACTTGTAAATAGATTTTCATTTTAGTAACAACAAAGGTCGTTCATATGGAATGCTTTTTTTAGAATGACCTTAATCCAGTCAATTTACACCAAAAATAGTATTCATAGCAAAAGGTCGAATATCTGTAATTCTTGGATATTTTGCAGGGACTTGTTCCACCAGTAAAAATAACCAAGTTTGCAGAATTCGAGACCCTGTGGAAGAAAAGTTATACAAATAAGCTCATTTCAAAATAAATAAATTTTTTATGAACCTGCACCCTTCTCGAAGTCAATGTTCACATATGAAGAAATGAAACAAGGGATCGAAATATGTATTTCGTGAACTCAGCTTTTAATCCAGCCTCCAGCACAGTGACTTTTGGAACACATTTGCCGTAGGATATCTGCTACTTAAAGTAGTTTGGCATCGGATAGACTCTATCGGCTCAATCATCAAGAGGTTTGTCAATTGTATACAAAAACATATTAGTAATGTGTCCGTTGTTTTTGACGGCTATCCAGTGAATGTAGTCCAAAAAAAATATTCCAAAAGTGATGAATGCGCGTCGATCCACTCTTCAATTTTGTGCAGACATCTTCTTAATAGACAACGCAATACTAATCCCAGTGCCACAGGAGAAATTTTGACGAACAATGTCTGATAGAATTGCTGTGTAACCCATTTGAGCAGCAAAGTATTGACATAAAGTTGGCAGTAGAAGATGTCGACATTGTTAACACAGCAGTTCCCAAGGCGTCAGCCTGTAATCAAGTCATCATTAAGGCAGATATCGATTTGCTGGTGCTCTTAGTGACTTGGCTCCAACTATGAACAATGTGTACCTTGACAAGCGTGCAAGAGGGAAGTATGCTGGTGTTCTATATTCTAGTTCCTCCTTCAAATATAAATCACAAAAAATCCATCAGGAATTGTTTTTGTCGTGCATGCCGTCAGTGGATGTGGCACCACAACAAAACTCATTTCCTGAGGAAATAAGTTTGTATGTATATCGTCAGTTTGTTTGAACGTGATATTAAATCAATCAATCAAATTCCTATTAAAACCCTTTATAGCATAGGACAGAAACAACTCTCTTCCACAAGGCGCGATTCTGAGGATCGACCTTTAGTTGTTGCCAGAACTTTTTTTATTTCTCTCGCTTCCTGCTCGTTTCCATGTACTACATGGTCGATCAACCCGAAGTCTTCGTTGAGGATTATAATCCAGACCCTGCTTGGCGATGTTCCGCTCTAGTTTCCTCAATGTGTGACCGATTCACTGCCAGTTTCGCCTTTGAATGACAATACCTTTATTAGCTTGTCCAGTTGCACTCCAAAGTTCGTCGTTAGATCACTTCTGGCCAGAATATTCCTAAAATGCGTCGGAGGCATTGGTTCACGGAAGTTTGCGATTTCTTAGTAAGTCGAACGGTCACTTTTCACGTAGTACAACCATATAACAACACGTATTTGACGCATGCGTTAAAAACTCGCAGCTTCATGCGAAGAGAGATCTCTCTTAACCTCCAGAAAGGGGAAAGGATACAGAAGGCCTGACGAACTTTATTTAGACGACCCTCAGTAACCTTTTCGGCTCCACCGCATGCTGTCAATGCATCCGAGATAACAAAAATCTTGCACCTCTTGTCCATTAAGAACAATCGGTACGGTTGTGTTCGAACCCATGTGTATGTTCTTGGTTTTACACACATTTATTTTCAGTCCCGCCTCTTTGCATTTAGAACATGAACATACAAAATTTGGATAACTGCCATTATCGCGAAGTCATGATGGGTTCTGCGGCCAGAAAATTAAATTTTGCATGACTGCCCCAAAACAAAACGCTGCCAGATACCATTCCTATCGGACATACAATACAGTTCGTAAGTGGTTGGGTTTTCACTATTTTGGAAGACAGCGACAAAGATGAGGATGTGGATGTTATTACGGAAACCAGTCCCCACACAATTCCATTAATTTATTAATTTTGTGAGTGATGAAGTGGATTTTTCATTGCCAGGACATTCGAAACAACCTAAATTCTGAATAAAAAGTAAAAAATATCGAGTGGCGTGGCGTGATACGGTGGAGATCCCAGAAGTACTTAGCCCTAATGTATAGATGTCGGTTGTTGTTCGAAAGTCTATAGTGGAACGTACCAATCTTTAACGCTTAGGTTTGAAGTATGACGACGTTACTTAGTTTACTAATTGTTTGGCAGCCATGAATAGTTAACGCTCTCAGTGAATTTGTAAACATGGAAAAATTTGTTATCATTAAGTGATACAATACTTTAATTTGAAAGGCCACACTCCAACCAATATCAAGGCCGAGCAAGATTCTACTCTGGGGGAGTCTGCTCCTTCGTTTAAGTCTTCGGTGGAAGAGTTTAAACGAGGACGTAGAAGCTGCTAAGACGAACATTGCATGATCGACCTAGTGAGATGACTACACCAAAAATGGTGAACTGAAAGTGCGCGAGCTAGCAGACTTGGTAGGTATTTCAAAAAGTGCTGCACATCGCATATTCACTGAAAATTGAACAGGGGAGAGCCGTTCGCAAGGTGGCTGCCGAGGTTACTGACAATGGAAGAAAACAGTGTTGTGAGGATGTTTCAATCGACTTTTTGGCAAAGTTCACTGCAAGAGAGCTGAGCCTTTGTGACGATTTATAACCACTAATGAAATATGGATCCAACACTTCAAACCTGGGACAAAGGAAAGTTATAACAATGGACTGAGAGGGGCCAGAAGTCATATTCGACAACTGGAGTAAAACTGGTCAGACTAATAAGAGTATTGAGATTCAAAGGCGTAAATGGCAATGGATCGGTCTCGCAGGACATCTCTAACCCAGCGCTCTGAGCCATAATAGTCAAGGAAGACGTCAAATACTCTAGATCGCTAATATAGCAGTCTCATCAGGAAATCGATTTCACCTAGAATGTATGTATTCAATATCGATATGAAAATGAAAAAAATATATTTCAATAACAAACGTAAACATAATTTCCATTTTCACTTCTCTGAATTTAAAATGCAATGGTGCATTGAAGCACAAAAATAGCAAGAAAAAAACCACTGTTTTAATAAGTGCAAAACATGCAAAATAAAGCGTTGCTAACCAGGCGCAACGAAGCTTTAAATGCAAAACTCAACAAACAATTGTATACTTTAAAATAATTTGTGATTTACGTTTTCAGTTTTCCTGTGTACAATAAAAGCTTTGATTCTCTTGCCAAATGTTCATCATTAAGCTAATTATTACGACAAAATAATGACTTTAAGGCAAATTAATTTATCACTGCCAAGTTCATGATTTAATCGCACTATTTAATTCATTAACTTAAGTTAATTGAGTAAATAAAATGTTTTTCAGATTATTAATAATTTCAATTGGATTTAGATAATAAATTTAAATGGTTTTCTATTTCAAATCTAATTGTTCTTGGAACCTGGAATCTCGAATTTCATTATTCAAAAAATGGCAATATCTTGCGGATTCAAATTAACATAATTGAGTGCTTCGGCTCGTATTCAGTTCGGTTTAATCTCTGGATGAAGGCTTTTGTTCTAAAATTACCAAAATCTGAATTTCATTAAGAAAATATACATCACTACAATAATTTTCTATTCCACATAGTTTATGACACAGATTGGATTTTAAGGATATTCAAGATTAAAATTAGACTAGTAATATAGTATGGTACGTTTCTCGATCCTAAATTTCCATTCAATCAGTTGTAATTCAGGGCCG
This sequence comes from Chorisops tibialis, assembly GCA_963669355.1. Lineage (NCBI taxonomy): Eukaryota > Metazoa > Arthropoda > Insecta > Diptera > Stratiomyidae > Chorisops > Chorisops tibialis. Next base: position 23,075,903 of record OY770264.1, read on the forward strand.
ATTAATAAAGATGTATTCTCCTTATACGGTCAATTAAAGATTCTCTGTATATGTAGTTCTATCAAGCTGCCTTACTAAAGAAAGCTTACTCCGTTTCATTTCGACACAATACACAAAATAAATCATCTTCGATATTTTAAGAAAAGGTATGGTTTAATCCTCGGAGCTATTTACAATATTCTGATTCACAAAGCTAAGCAAATGTTTTAAGCTTTAAAGATTACTAGAACTATCTAGCATATAGATATAATTAATTTCCGTTTCTACAATATACCATTCATTGAAACAATTACTATTATGATTTCCTAGAAGAGATCTTCCTATGTGGGATTAGTTTTCTTCGTACAATCGAAATTGAGATTCGTTTCCTTCATAGATGATTAGTTTTGTGAATCGATTCGATTTATATGAAATTTAGCTTAGACTAACGCTTTGAGTTCACAGACTGCATTTAATGCATTTTACCTCCGATTGCATAGAAATCGAATACAATAATCGATTTCCTATTTACAACCAATTAAATTTAGAACAAATTACTCGTCTCGACTTCGCTGCTGTATAGACAAAATTATTTCTATACGTAAAATGTAGGTGGGTGTGCTCAAATATTCTCATTCTCTGAAGCACGATAAAGTCAGAACTTTACGCTTTGAAGTGCACAAAGTATTTCTTATATTTCAGTAGTTTCTGTGGTATTTTATCAAGGACCAATTCGACTTTTTACGCTAACTGCATTATTTCCAAGCTTAATTCAAAATCACTTGCTAACCACTTTTTGAAGTAATTTGTTTTACCGATATAAGAGTGATGAAAGGATGTATACATTTACTTTTAGTGAAGTTACCTTTGCATAAAATTCGTTTGATCCTTAAATGAGTTGACTTTGAACTTCAAAGCACATATAGAATATACTAGTGTAAATTTAATGTGGTTTTTTTGCTTCATGTAGTTACTTTCTAGGATTATTTCGCTCAAGTAGAATCGAAAAACTTTTGTAATTAAAATAAAAGAGCGTAAAATTTTCAGCATTTACTTGACCATATTAGAAATGCTTGCTCTTTATGCTCAATATTCAATTTCTATTGCTAATTTTATTTTTTAATTTTTTTTACAGCTCCGAATGTAAGTTGGGGGGTTACCATTTAATGCTTTGGATACACAGTCAATTCGGAATAGGAAAGGTGAACGAAGGGGTTACTTGGAAGTTTCAGGACGGTCGTTCCTAAACTGTCGGTAGACGTTGCTCTTGGAACACTGAATGCTACAAGCTGTCAGGAATGCGTGGAGCGGCAAAGCATTTCACAGTCGTTATGTTCGGGTGATGAAGGACTGTCTACGTTTTACTGTATGTGGTAGTAGAGGTTTAGCAGTGAACTTATGAACGCATGCAGCTTGCTGAGTATTCCTGGGATAGTCGAAAATAGGGTGGAAATAACGTTTCAACTATTTTCGAGGGGTCAATAGAATCTGTTATAGTCTCGTCTTCAATTAGACGGAACGCATGCTTCTGGATCTGATCGACGTACAACAAATTGTGTTTTGGGTGCCCCAGTCCATATGTGCGAGTTGCACTCAAGACGGGGACGAATGTTGGCCTTGCACTAATATCTACAAGATCGTGAGATGAAAAATACATCGAGTGCAATATCAAAAATGTGTTTGCGCCGATCGAGATGTTTTTTAAGTATTATGCCGAGTAATGTTAATTCTTCTGGAGCTATATTGCTATATTCGAGGAACTCGCCTTTGCAATAGATAGGGCTGAGCTATTGAGGCAATGAACTGTACTCTATTTTTCTTACCCTAATCTTGGATTAAGTTGAGGTCTGAGGTTCAATGAACTGTATAAATCGTTGCGTTTAGAATTTCCTGAAGTACGATGAGCTTCAGTAAGGAAGTCAAATTGAAAGGTGTTATCCAGAGTACTGTCATGGTCAACGATTAAAATGAGAGTAGGGGATAGAACAGAGCCTTGAAGGACGCCAGAATCATACTGAAATGGTTGGGATAATATTCCATCTGTTACGATTCGTATCGAGCGACCAAAAAGGTAAATCTCCATCTATTTGAAAAGGATGGTGCTACAATATTTGGCTATGAGTTTTACCAATAGACCTTTGCCACCAAACTCTGTCAAAGGTTTTCGCAATGCCAAGAGCCAGTATCTGACCTTCGCCAAATTTATCAATGCACGAGTTCCAATGTTCAATTAGATATCTCAAGTGGAACGTCTGGAACGGAGCCCGTGTTGGCTATCATGAATGAGATGGCTATCCTCAAGGCAACTGACTAGTTCACGACTGACAGCCGTTGCCATCACTTCCGACAGCACTGAAGTGATAGCTGAAGGGCAGAATTTCAAGGGAATCGCTTTCTGTCCTTTCTTTGGAATTGGTTCGACACTCGCCATTTTCCACATGGTTGGAAATTCTCCTGCACAGAAAGACATGTAAAGTAATAGATTGCGAAGAGTTGTAGTCAGAGAGAAATAACATTACTTAGAGGAAATTGGGACATGCCATCAGGACCTGCAGATTAGTAAAAATTGAGCTCCTTGAGTATCCTGCATATGATGATGTTGGAATTTGGCAATTTCGAAAGTTGATTCACAGTCAAAATCCCTGAAAAACTGATTTAGTGCTCCCCAATCTGCTCTTCAGTAATAACAAACAGTTCTCTTAGGCATCCGTGCGTCAAGCGATTTATACGAAAGAATAAGAAAGTGTGCTCAAACCAAGAAATAGTCGGTATTACCAATTAGAGATGGAGACATAATTGAAACAGAATATTTCACATATTGATTTGTAACGAAGAGGTCAAGTATGTTTAAGCTTCTGGTAGCAAATACTACCTTAATTCTATTTCCTTTTACATTAATTTAAAAGTCGAATGCTCAATACTTCTTATGTCGTAATTCGTTTTACTTTAATAATTTTTGAAAAACACTTATGATTGGTTCTCGCCTAAAACGTAACAAACTTGATGATTTTATCATCTGTTTATACATCAACCAGCCAGTACCGATTTACTTTCTTGATTTATTATGAAGAAACAACAACCTATGGCTGAAAGACGTCGAATCGTCAAATCTTTGCTATCATTTCGCCTCTAAAATTAACCATTCAGGTCTATGAAAAGCACCAGAAAACACCTCATTCCCATCAAATATGACATTTTTCCTGTCTCATATCTTAGAACTCGAAAAATTTATTATGCTATGAAAAGATGTCGGAATTTCATATCGCAACTTAGATGAAACGCAAAAAAAAATTAGAAGTATACATGAATAATTTTTTTCTTGATAGCGCACACCCACTACATTTCTTTTTTTTTTCATCGAAATCATATCCCAAAACGAAGCTACAGGTTAAATTTAGGACACATTGACGTCACATCGAATACCATATCGAGGCAGAGTCTCTATAGCTTGGTAATAAAGTTCATTCTTGCTATCAGACACCACTCCCAACTAACTTAGAATTCGTGAATCTCAAGGACGAACCGGATTCGCAATACACAACCACGAAAATGGACTGGAAACGATCGACGGACGGGTAATCAGACAAGAAATTAATTTCCGAATAAATTGTCACTCCCTAGGACGACAAAGGAGGACTGAATCGTGGTCTTGTAAATGGTAAATCAAGATTAAATGTGACAGGTAGGGAATCGGCAACAGGTCCCTACTGAGTAACTGCCTACCGCATTTATTTAGTCCTTTCGGTTTTCTGCTGCTACAAGGCGAACAACAAACTGGCAAATCCGATTTAATGATGGCCGAAATTCTCGTTAACCAACCACCAACATGAATGTGTCTATATAGCATGTAAATTGTGCGAAAGGTGCTGAAATTCAATTAAATCATGACGGAAAGGTCGGTTAGATTATACGTCACTCTACTGAAAGTATTCTAATCTCTAAATGTTGGATTTAGCGAATCGATTTGTTGTTTACTTGTAAGAAAGGCGTTGAATCGCAATTACGGAAAAGTTCGAACTATGAGCCACTGGAACATGAAAGTTTTTAATGTTACCTCATTTTTAAACATTTTAATTATATGTTGGTACTTTTATTAAAACAATTGTTTGTTTCATTAAAAAAGAAAGTAATTCCACACATCTTGTTGATACATAAACCTCTTGTTGATATGCCCCTTATTAATTTTTAATTAAAAAGTTTCAATTGAATTCAAAAACAACAATCCAAAGATATAAAAATTCTCGGAGGTGGTTAAAAGTAGCGCATTCAAGAGAGTGTCCAGGACCCTCCTTCATCACATTTGAAATTATTTTCTCTCTCCTTAAGAAATTTCTCTATTAGCCAATGATACTACAGATAGCATCTAGTGAAGATTTAGCCATAAAACGAAAGAGGCATGTACCTACAAGGACAAAATTTTCGATGTTTCGAATTTTGAAAACGTTTTCCGTCAAAATTCTACGTTTAAAAATGACAGGAGAAAGACAGGGATCATTACGCAAAAATAACGAAATTTTCTAATCAATATTAACATCAGCAAAACAACTTTCGAATGACATCCATCATTCTGAAACACCTTAGCCATTTTATACGATGAAATCTGAGAGTATTATATGTTTGCAACAAAGTTTGTAACGCTGAGAAATAAGGGTTGGAGAACAAAAATTAATGATTCAGAAGTTCATATTAGCACTCAAAGATCTTAAAACCGAATGCTCATCTGTGTCCTCTGTAGCTTGAGATCGCTAGAAAGTTTAAATCTTATGAACGTCGTTTTTGACAAAAAAGTAAGATTAAGCTCGTGAACAGGACAACTCCCTCCCTCCCTTCAACCGCAAAATGTGACAATTTCGGAATTTGACAATAAAAGAATTTTTTCAAAAAGTATAAAATCTGGTATATAACAAATTTTTTAAAACGTTTTCTCCTCCACTCCTCCCACCACTTCCCATACAAATTCACTTTCTCATGAAATGCTATACACCAATTTACTCAGTACGTATAAAATTTATCGAGTTCAAATTGTGCAAAAAATATTGAATTAAAATCATTAATAAAACAAAAAAAAAAAACTGGACGATAAGTATTGCGAAGCTAAAACACGTCTGTAGTATTCGACTGTCAGATCAAGAAGAAGGTCTTGACGTTTATTATTATTATGTCATTATAATTGTATAACAGTTTGTGTTGCCACATGTTTGGGGCTGCCACAGTACTTCCCCTTTGCTTTGGGAAAAGTTCTTACTTACTAACTTAAATTTCTAGTTGGAATGTATTTATTATAATTTATTTTTTTCTATGTATGGAAATTGTATAAAATTTAATGTTAGTTATTTGTTATTGCTAGTTACATGAAATTGAGTATTTTTATTTTTACTTGTTAAATTAAATTTTAAAATTTTAGGATCAATCTAAATTGCATTACATTGCAGTATATAAAAAAAAATGTATTTGGTTTTTTTTTTTTTTTTTTTTTTTTTTTTTTGATGTATTAAATTTGGTGTTTATGTTTATACTGAAAATGTAACTTTTTTTATTGGATTTGAGTTATGGTTGGATTGGGAGTTGTCAGGATTTAGGATAAAAGCAGGTTTAAGTCTATCAATGTTAATTACTTGTGGTTTGCCATCTAAAAGTACTTTGAAGACTTTATCACGTTTCTCTAGAACTTCATGAGGTCCTGTGTATGGTGAATTCAAAGAGCTTTTATATATAGGGTCTTTGACGAAAATGTGGGTGCATGTTTTTAACTGTTGTGGTACGAAAGTGTAATTTTGTTTACGTGTTTTGTTTGTAGGTGGACGAATGTTAATGATCGTATCACGAATCTCTTTTGCTAGTTGGGCTGAAGGTTTAGTATGTGCAGAAGTTTCATGCGTTACTAATTCGCCCGGAAGACGTAAAGTCTGTCCAAAAAGGAGTTGTGCTGGACTACAGTTGAGGTCTTCTATCAGTGTTGAGCGTAGTCCTAGTAGTATCCAAGGTATTTCGTGGTACCAATTTTTAGGATTTGCTGAAGCTCGAATTGCCACTTTCAATTGTCGATGAAATCGTTCAATTGAACCGTTGGCTTGTGGGTGGTAGGGTGTTGTTCTAATTCGATTGCAGCCTAATATGTTTGAAATTTGTTTGAAAATTGTGGCTTCGAATTGCGTGCCTTGGTCTGTGGTCACTGTTCGTGGCACTCCATATCGCGTTATCCAGTTATTGATGAAAGCGTTGCAGATGGTATTTGAAAGTATGTTTCGTAGTGGGATTGCTTCGGGCCAGTGTGAAAAACGGTCTTTTATGGTTAGTAAATAGCTATGTCCGTTAGATGGAGGTAATGGACCTACCAAATCCATGTGGATGTGCTCAAATCTACCTTTTGGTGCATCAAAATGTCCGTGTGGGGATACTGTGTGACGTGATACTTTAGCTTTCTGACAATTAATACAGGTTCTTGACCAAATGTTTAATTCTTTGTTCATATTTGGCCAAAAATATTTTGCGGTTATTAATTTTCTGGTAGTTTTTATGCTTGGGTGGGACAGGTTGTGTATTTTGTTGAATAAAACACGACGCAATGTTTGTGGAACGCATGGTCTTTTTACATCTGTGGAGGTTTCACACCAAATTTCAAAGTCTTCTAGTGGAATTAATATTTTCTCGAGCTTATACAAGGCGCTTGAGGGTTTTTTCCAAGTGTCTGATGTAATTTGTTTTAATTGTTCGTCTGTGGCCTGTTCTTTTTTTAATATTTCGAAATTTATTTTATCGGAGGAGGCGACAGTTTCTATGTAAACTCTTGAGAGGGCGTCTGAAACTATGTTGTGGCAACCTCTAATGTATCTTATGTCATTCGTGAATTGTGATATGAAGGATAGATGGTTTGTTTGTCGTGGAGATTTATCCCCTTTGGAGGATGTGGCTGTGGTGAGTGGTCTGTGATCTGTATAAACAGTGAAATATTTTCCTTCCACGAAATAGCGGAAGTGTTTTATAGACAAGTATAATGCTAGAAGTTCTCTATCAAACGAAGAATATTTCTTTTGGGGTGGTTGTAATCTTTTGGAAAAGAAACCAAGAGGTTCCCATTTGTCTCTATTATATTGTTGTAAAATGCCTCCCACGGCGTCGCTGGATGCGTCAACCCATAAGCTTATATTTGCGGATGGATTGGGGTGTGCTAGCATTACGCAAGTTTGAAGGTTTGATTTAAGTTTGTTAAAAAATTCCTCGTGTTGTGAGTTCAATTTAAATGGCAATTTTATCTTTTTTTGATTTTCCTTCTTTAAGAGATCGTATAAAGGTGCGGCTAAGATAGCGAAATTGGGAATGAATCTGTGGTAAAAGTTGGTCATGCCTAAGAAACGCTGTAGTTGCTTAATTGTTTTAGGCGCTGGAAATTCAACGAGAGCTTGGACTTTGCTTTTAGGTGGAGAAATACCATTTTTACTTATATTGTGACCTAGAAATTCTAATTGCGTAACGCCGAGAATGCATTTGGTGGGGTTAATTTTAATGCCATATTTCTGAAGTCTTTCGAATAAGAGTGTAAGGTGAGTTTTATGTTCATCTGGGGATTTGCTTCCGATGAGGATGTCATCGACGTAAGCAAAAGTGAAAGTTAAACCATGTAGTACTTCGTTGATGAATCTTTGGAATGTTTGTGCTCCATTTTTTACACCAAATGGCATTCGCAGAAATTCAAAGAGTCCGAATGGAGTTATGACTGCGGTTTTATATATATCTTCGGTTGCTACTGGTATTTGATTGTACGCTCGTACGAGATCTATTCTTGAAAATATCGTACAATTATGTAAGTGCATTGTGAAGTCTTGCATATTTGGTAGAGGATATTTATCAAAAACGGTTGCGGTATTAAGGTGTCTGTAATCACCACATGGTCTCCAACCATTGGTATTTTTCTTAGGAACCATGTGCAGTGGTGATGCTACAGGTGACGAGGAAGGGCGACAAATGCCTAGTCTAAGCATTACATCGAATTCTTCTTTTGCTATTTTATATTTTGTAGGGTTTAGTCTTCTCATTCGTGCGGATGGTAATTCGCCTTGAGTGTGGATGTGGTGAACTACGTTGTGATTAACTTCTGATGTAAAATCGGGTGGTGTTTGAAGGTTGGGGTATTTATTTAGAATGGCTCCGTATTCGCCTTCAACTGGGTAGAGTTTAGGGCTGGTGGAGCTGAAATTACTCATGCTACAAAGCACTGAGATTTGTGTATGTTGGTCAATCAGTTTTCTCTGCCGAAGATTGATTGCTAGGTTGAATTTGTAAAGGAAATCTGCTCCTATGATAGCATGATCGACTGCAGCGATTATAAAATTATGCTCAAAAGATCTGCGTAAGCCTAGATTTAAAGATAGCTGTTTGTATCCGAAGGTTGTGATTGGTGAGCCATTTGCAGAGATCAGGCGTCTGTCACATAGAACTGCGCGTTTTGAGAACATTTTCTTTGGGACTATTGAAATATCCGCGCCTGTGTCGATGAGAAATGTTATTTTGGTGCTATTGTCTTGAATGAATAGGCGGCGAGAAGTGTGGATCGACTCCGCTGCCGCAAGCGGAGTGTCTACTTCAAGTTTTTTGAAGAGCTACTTTTTTGGTTTGTTTTGTATTGGCAGGGTTGAATGCATTTTCGTGCATTGATACCAAACTTTTGGTGATACCAACATGTCGAATTATTATTTGAAGATGTGGATCTGTGATGGGATGAATTGCGGAGTGACCGAATGCTAGGATTACGGTGTCGCGATCTGGATCTAGATATGTTTTCCAGGTGACAGATTTTTTGTGTCAATTGGTGTATTTTACTGTTGAGGTTGTCAAGTGTGTTGTTTTCTTTAAAAGTTTTATTAACAGGAAAATATTGCATTTCATGTAAATGAGATTGACTGGAAGTTTCAAAAATTTTATCTGCTATAGCTAATAATTTATCATTGGATGTGTTTTCTTCTAAAATGGTTATGCAGGCTTGAATTGGTGATGGCAATTTGTCCATCCATAATTTTTTAAGTAACAATGGGTTTACTAGTCTATTGCTGCTTGCAAGGGATTCCATTGATCGAAACAGATCGGATGGTTTTCCATCTCCGAGTTCGACTTTGTGAAGAAGAGTGTTGAGTCTAGACTCTTCGGAGTCTGTGGTTCTTGAAAGAATAGCTGTTTTTAGTATCTGATATTTTTCATCTTGCGGTGGATTTCGTAAGATGTTGCTGACCATTCTCATGGTTTCTTGTGGCAGGCAAGCTACCAAATGTTGATACTTAGTGTTTGAGGAGGTAATGCCCTTAATGTGAAATTGGTTTTCTATCTGGATGAACCAAAGGTCCGGGTCACTACTCCAAAAGAGAGGTAACTTTAGTGTATCTACTTGAAACGAGTTATCGACGGTCGTTTTTGTTTTTGAGTTAGTTTTGTCGGAGGGGTTTGTTTCTTCTGTCATATTTTGATTTTTTGTTGTCTTTGAGGAAATAAGGAGGAAAAAGGGAAGTGGAAATGATCCAGTACTAATTTGAAAATGGAAAGATCCAATAATATGATTCGAATATGTAAATGATATGATTATAGTTTTGAATTTGAAAATGTTGCAAGTATATGGCTTGAATGTGAAAATGATTTGATAATATGATTTGTAAATGATCCAAAAATTGCTTTTAAGGCTTATTTCAAAATGACGAAAAATTAAATCTATAAAAAAATTAAACAAAAAGAAATAAATGTAACCTTACCTATGTTTTTTTTTTCTTGATGATGGTGAATCGTTTTCTTCGTTGCGAAAATGCTGAGAAAAGAAATATAGCTGGTCCTTGTATAGTTTGTTGAAACTTGCTGGCTGCTGCTAATTGCTACTGTTCGATATGTCCGTTTTCCACGTGTGTGTGTGGCTTGAAAAAATGGTAGAAACGTGCGCTTGGCTCTAGTTTCCACGTGTAAAAACTGCTGCTCTTTCGCCCGCTTTTGGCGCTTCGTTGTGGTTTTTTAGGTTAAGCGATGTGCTTTCGATGTGGCCGTCGAAAGGGCGGCGGTTGATGGGAAAACGATATCTCGTCGGCTGATGCGTGACCTTTCCGGGTACCTTGTTTGCGACTCGATCAAATAAGACTGTGGGCAAACTTAAGGAAACACAGCACATGCGTTATTCGCGGATCCGTCTCAAAACGGTGACGGCAATCACGATTTTGAAAGTGTGAAAAATTGTATGCGACGGGAAAAGAACAATTTTTGTCTTCTACCGGAGGAGCAGCGAAGAAGAACTTTGCACAGAAGAATTTTAAATTCACTACGTTGCTTTTGTTGAGTGCGTTTTTGCGTTCACCGTTTAGCGATGATTTCACTTTTTTTTGATTAGTTTTAATTGTCGAAGTTGAAAACTGGGCGAACGATAATTGCGAAAAATGCTAATGTGAACGATGACTTCGTCGTCGTAGCGGCGATTGTGCGGTTATGTCCTTGTCGGGGTCACCAGTTATTGCGAAGCTAAAACACGTCTGTAGTATTCGACTGTCAGATCAAGAAGAAGGTCTTGACGTTTATTATTATTATGTCATTATAATTGTATAACAGTTTGTGTTGCCACATGTTTGGGGCTGCCACAATAAGCTTCACTCCTTCTACAACCGCCCACACAATATAATTTTACTACTTTAAAGAAAATTGATTTTCTTAAAAAGTATGAATGGTACTGATCCGCAATGCAGAACATGTCGATTGAATGATATTTATAGTAATTTCTGAAAAAGTCATTAAGAACACTCTACTCCTTCTACCACCTCCCATACTGCACAATTTCACTAAATCTAATACACTAATTTCCTCAGTACCTATTCAATTTTTGAAGTTTAAAATCAAAAATGTCTCTTCCATCCAGATTATCGCATGATTGGGTTTTATGTCCTATCGTAGTCCTGTTATGTTTATACTCTAGATGCGATCTGAGAGTATTAAAAGTTTGCTCTAAGGTTTATAACGCTAAGAAATAAGACTCAGAGAAAAAAATGAATCATACAGAAGCTCATATAATCTCTCAAAATCTCAAAACCGAATATCCGTCCGTCCGTCTGTGCGCTCTCTTTCTTGAAAACGCGTTGAGCTAGATATGTTAGTTCAAATTTTGCACACGTTATTTTTGACAAAAATGTAAGGTCAAGTTTGTGAACGGGCCAAATTGCTCCACCACAATTATGACAGTTTGTATGGGTAGATTCCATACAAACTGACACAATTTCGCAATTTCAGAATAAACGGATTTGCTTCAAAAGTATAAAAGCTATTGGTCTGAAATTTGGAATATATTACTTTTATGATTATATCAATCTACCTTATAAAAAATATGTGTGTCCTTCCCTCCTTCCCCCACCTCCCATAAAAACTGTACTTTTTCAAGAAATGCTCTGAACTAATTTACTCAAAGCGTATAAGCGAGCTGAAATTGTGCACTAAATATTTGTTTAGAATTATTAGTAAGACCAAAAAAAAAATAGACGATTAGCTTCACCTTTTCTACCCCCTCCCATACAAAATGACACAATTAAGCCCTCCTTCCACCACCTCCGATACAAACTGCACTTTTTCATGAAATTCTCTAAGCATATTTGCTCAATGCGTATGAACTTTATCGAGCTAAAATTTTGCATTTAATTTTTATTTATGATTATAAGTAATACCAAAAAAAAAATTTTAAAATTAAAGATTACCCCTCCTGTACAAAATGACACAATTTCGCAATTCGACAATAAGGGGATTTGCTTGAAAAGTCTAAAACTATTGATCTTAAATTTGGAATATATTACTTATATAATGATTTCAGTCTTTTGTAAGAACAATTATTTGTGCCCTCCACCTTCTTCCTTTACGCCCAATCGTAGTCCTGTTATGATTTTTGAATACCTTTTCTGTGCAGATTCGAACAAGTTCTTTAAAATGTACAGTCATCTGCAAAAATTAGTGCTTCCGAATATTTAAAAACAGAGACGACATCGTTAATGGTCAGGATAAACAGAAGTGGCCCGAAATGGCTTCCTTGAGGAACACCACAATGCGCAGTAAATGGCTTAGAAAGAAAGAGAACTTGATAAGTTCTATTAAGTAGATATGGAAGATAGGGAAGCTTAAGGAATTAGGGGTTCTAGGAGAGGGCTCAATCAATTATTTATCACTTAATAGGAATTGCGATCAATAGCTCCTCTGCATAAAAATAATGCACCTTTATTTATGCAGGTTGGATTTGTAGGCAATGATGGATATTGGATGTTAATAATTGCTTAAGTGATTACTTGAATTACGTTGCGAATTCTCTGTATATAAGGTTAGTTTCATATGGGAAATATTTAAATTTTATGAAATTCGGTCTATTTTATATTCATGAAGGGAGGAGGTAGAAAAGTTTAATCTCGTTGACTTGCAGTTTTTTTATTACGGACATTCATGATTCAGAAGTGGCCCGAAATGGCTTCCTTGCGGAACACCACAATGCGCAGTAAATGGCTTAGAAAGAAAGAGAACTTGATAAGTTCTATTAAGTAGATATGGAAGATAGGGAAGCTTAAGGAATTAGGGGTTCTAGGAGAGGGCTCAATCAATTATTTATCACTTAATAGGAATTGTGATCAATAGCTCCTCTGCATAAAAATAATGCACCTTTATTTATGCAGGTTGGATTTGTAGGATATTGGATGTTAATAATTGCTTAAGTGATTACTTGAATTACGTTGCGAATTCTCTGTATATAAGGTTAGTATCATATGGGAAATATTTAAATTTTATGAAATTCGGTGTATTTTATATTCATGAAGGGAGGAGGTAGAAAAGTTTAATCTCGTTGACTTGCAGGTCTTTTATTACGGACATTCATGATTTTTCCGTTTTTACTGTTAACTGACGGGCTTAAGTATAAAAGAAAGAAAGTTTAGGGTCAATTTTTCATTGGGAAAAATATAACTACCATGTTTCTGTTACAGACAACTGAATTTTTATACTTCAGATCAGGGTTACCCAAACTATTTCAGTCGCGAAATCCTTCATCATCATCATCAATGGCACGACAGCCCAAATTGGGACTTAGCCTCCTGAAGTCGTTGCCTCCAATCGTCTCGATCCAAAGACCGCGTCCTCCAGCTGCTAATTTTTAAGATGGCTTTGCTATTTTCATCAACCGAGTATTCCCATCGCTTGCGTGGCTTGCCTACTGGCCGGTTACCACGCGCTTTGCCTTTCAGAGCACGTTTGGGGGTTCTTCTGTCTTCCATTCGCTCTACATGGCCAGCCCACTGCAGTTTACGTAACTTGATGAACGTCGAAGCTTCTGGCTCGTCGTAGAGTTGATACAACTCAAGGTTGTATCTTAATCGCCATTCCGTTCCTTCCTTCACAGGTCCCAAAATTCTTCGGCTTTAATTAATTTAATTGAATGAGCAAAGATACTGGCTTGAATAATTTTAATTTTTTCTCCAAGAGATAAACACGCCCGTTTCAATCGTTCAAATGAAAGCGTACAATAGATACCAAGAAAAACCTCTTTCAAATTAGGAATTGCATCATCCAAAACGTCCGCAATATAGAGGTAAAATGTAGTGAAAATATTTGTAATATATTGGTTTCGTAGTGTTCGCGTCCGTTACAAAGGCGGGTCCGCTATTGAGAATTGATAAACAATAGAAAACTATATTTAATTTAATGGGGAATAAGGAACTGTCCTCTAAAGAGACGGGGCCGCCTTTGAGAGATGTCCGTTAATAGAAGTTTCACTGCATAATTCGAATAGCCTGTTTTTTTGAAATCCGATATTCATCGTGAACATCTGACCAGAATATTGGTAAAGGAATTGTTCTAAACTTGGTGTATACCTTAAGTTCGGAAAGCTATCAGCAAGCTAATCCAATAATCTGGACCAATGAGTTTTTATATTATCACGGATTTTCATATTCAAATCCATTTCAGATTCTGCAAGAAAATCACTAAGCGTCGAGAAACACTCGAAGTTAATTTGCTCCACAGCTGAAGCCCAATATTGTATTCTTCTTGATAATTCGTCAAGGCTGTGACAAGGAACTCTTAATTTTTTTCGTGGAACTCGTCGAGAAACACTCGAAGTTAATTTGCTCCACAGCTGAAGCCCAATAATGTATTCTTCTCAATAAGTCGTCAAGGCTGTAACAAGGAACTCTTAACTTTTTTGGTGGAACTCCAGGGTTCCGCTGAGCCCACTTTGGGCACGACTGCTCTAGGTGAAATCTGAGAGTATATTGTGTTTGCCTTACCGCTTTTAACGCTAAGAAATAATGCTCACACAGCGTCGCCAAGGATATAGAAATATTTGATCACGCTCAAAAACTTCGATTCCGAGTGACCGTCTGTCTACCATATAACTCTCGAATGCTTCGACCTATCGTGCTGAAATTTTATGTTATTTTTAGCAAAAAGGTAACTTTAAATTCGATAATGGGTACATCCCCTCGCTCCTCCTACTCCCTCTCACACAAATTTCATGAAAATTTAAAAAAAAGGATTTTTCTCCGAAACCATTTCAGCTACCGACTTGGAAATTGGATCATAGTATTATATAACGATGTAAATATTATAAACGCTAACAAATATTGCTCCGATCCCCTTATTTCTTCTACTCCCTCCTATGAAAATGAACAATTTTCAAAAAAACGTTTATTCGGGTTTCATTGCAACTAGCAAAGCTAAGAAAACGAGTTTTTGCCAAAATTAATTTTGTTATAATTGCAACCAATTATCAAAAAACTATTAATTTCACCTAACTCTTTCTACCCCCTACCAATACAAATTTTACGAAATTTCAAAATTTAAATAAAATTGTTTTTCCTCAAAACCAACTGAGAAAAGTACACTATTGTAAATATTATTGCAGTCAACAAAATTGGTTTTGATTCGAATACTACTTCTAGCCCCTCCTATATAAATACACAATTTCGTTAAATGCATTTAATCGATTTGCACTAAAACTAGAAAAAGTAGAAACTTAAAATTTTTTCCACAATTTGTCCCTTAATAATTGCAAAAGAGAAATATCATCGCTTCACTCCTTCCATATATCACGGCAGATATCAAAAATTGAACAAACCCTCCATCCGCATATCATTAAAATTTTGTCATTGTTTTTGTCAACGATTGACATTTTTTGTCACCATTTTGTTTAATTCATTACGATTGAATGCCAAATCACAAGGCTGCCGTGGCGTAGTGCGCAGCATGCTTGCTTCTCAGTCAATAGGTCGTGGGTTCGATTCCCACTCCAGACGGGATTATTTTAAGCGCAAATTTTTCAGTTGCTGCAGGCGATAAAAAAATTATTTGCAATAAAATGGGAAAACGGTGTAAAAGTGAAACAGTTCCACTTCAAGAAGGCCTAGATACTCAGTAGATGGTTTCTGTCCGCTTTCTATCATTCGGTCCCCCATAACATCTGCAAATATTTGGCAGTAAGCAGCCAGTACAACTGAGCAATATACCAGCTTCTCCACTCGCTACGGCCGTTCTTACTCCCCTTCCCCAACCTTCCCAATCCCATTCCTTCCCTCCATGACTGTGTTCATGCATTGCACATAAAGGCCGAAATTGCCTATAACACAGGTCATTTACTACTTTCGGATTATTTTATATAATTGAGCATTTTTTACAGGAAGGCTGTTTTTATATTATGTACAAATTTTGGACCAACATTTCAGTTTTAGCAAAAAAATATAAAATTATCTGCTCCTTAATTTCACATTTCATTTCAATAAAATAGATTCATAATTTTCGAAAATCCGGAAACTATTACATCCTGCATGATTAAGAATTTTAAACAAGTCTTAATCTCATTTCAAAAAAGTAATCGCATTCTCCTATAATATTTGTACACCTTTTCTATAGATTCTATCACGAAACTACATCGAATGGTAAAACAAAGCTTTTAAAAGTTCTGTCTAGACTTTGAAAATGTCACATCATAATGAATCCAACAGTACACAACACACAGGCACTTACATTATTCCATCCGACATACTCGTAACTTATGGGTAGGTAGATCCCATTGCGAAAATATTTTTATTTGTTGAAATACCAAGACGCTCTCTAAAGGATTACCCTTCAGTAAACGAACTCATAATTTTTTTCTAGGAAATGTTTCACGAAGATTTTTGTGTAGACTTACTTTTTGAAATGAAAACATTGAAAGGTGTTTTCTGATTAATCACCAGTAGTCAATAAATGGTGCATCTGGATTATTAGAAAATAGAGGTTCAATTATCAGTACCTTGAGATTCAACCCATTTAAATTAGGAAAATATTATTTTCCAGTACAAATCTCCTTCAAATACAAAATTGTGGCTGTTAAATTTTAAAGAATAAATATTCTGCGAAGTTGGACTAGTTGGAGAAAGAAATTATGTCCTTGCTAGTGAACTAATATTCGATTGTTAAAAAAAAAGCTTTAAAATACCCTATTTGAATGTCAAAGGAATTCTATTGATGAATGGCAGTTAAAGGTCGTTATTAATTCCCATATTTTTCATATCATTAGGGAACTAAGTAAACCTGGGTATAGCCTATTGGGTAGAGTCTTGGTCTACAATTCGAACGGAACAAATAGCTCCACCCTTTCTACTCCTTCCCATACAAAATGACACAATTCGACAATAAACGGATTCACTCGAAAAGTATAAAATTAATTGATTTTAGAATTGGAATATATTACTTTTATGATGATATCAATTTACCTTATACAAATTATTCGTGTTCTGCACCTCCTTCCACCCCCTCCCATACAAACTAAACCAATTCACTCTGTGCATTCAAGATTAATTGAGTTTTGCCCCTTCTACCTCCTCCCGTACAAGATTTCCCGATTTCATAATTCGACAACAAACGGATTTGCACAAAAAGCATTAAAGCTATTGTGAAATTTTGGAGATATTAATCTTATGATGATTTCAGTCTAGAGTATAAAAACTATTTGAGTCCTCCCCTTCCTTCCACTAGCTCTCATATAAACGGCAATTTTTCATAAGATACTCTAAACAAATTTACTCAGTACGTATAAAATTTATCGAGCTAAAATTGTGCACTACATATTTATTTAAAATTATTAGTAAGACCTAAAATAATTAGACAATTAGCTTCACTCCTTCTACCCCCTCCTGTATAATCTGACATAATTTCGCAATTTTACAAAAAGTAGATTTTCCTGGAAAGGATGTATGCTACTGATCTGCAATTTAAATCATATCAAAAGCACGATGTTTATAGTTATTTCTTAAAAAGTCATTAAGAACTTCCCACTCCTTCTACCACCTCTCATACATTACTTTTCTCAGAAAAAAAAATTGATGCCCTGAAATTTTGATTTTTCGCAATTCATGACTAAATTAGCCTAAAAGTGTAAAATGAATCCGTCCCGCTGTAGGCCGTACATATGGACTCATATCTCCGAGACCGTTAAAGTTAGAATGTTTGTTTCTGGGTGGCTTCTTAATTGAGTAAGTGAGCTCCATTATCTAAATTTTGAGGAGTGTCAGGGGGAAGGAGGAGGCGAGGGATGTAAAGAGTCAAAAACTATACTTGCCAATATCTCCAGTACGAATGCAGATAGGAAGCTGAAAATTATGACAAGTATAGAGAGGGTTGTGGGACAAACTTAAAAAATAATTTAATTTCTTTTGGGGAGACAAACATTAAATACAAAAACATTAAAACTGAAAAGTTTTGAATAAACGACCAATTTCAATAAATCAACTAATAACCAGCAAATTAAAAGCTACGAACTTGAAATTTTGTACGAGCATCTTACGAGTGAAAAAAATATAAGTGCATAAATGTTACGATTCCCTTACCTTCTCTACCCCCTCCCATACAAATGTTTGGTTTCGTGAATGTAAAATACACCAAATTTTATGAAAATTCTATGCAACTTCGTCTATGAAACTGACATTCTATGCAGAAAATATTGGACGTAATTGAAGCAATCGATTGAAAAATTATTGACATTCACCCACCCTTAATATCACCCCTCCCTCATAAAATCCCAAGCTTGCATAAACGAATGAAATATTGATTACAAGTACTGGAGCTATTGATCGTATTCGCAACTAAGTGTTGAATTGGCATCATCCCTGCCCTAAAGGGGGTTCCACTTGTGAAAGCTGGTTTCACTTGTGAAAGGGGGTTCCACTTGTGAAAGGGGGTTTCACCTGTGAAAGCGGGTTCCACTTGTGAAAGGGGGTTCCACTTGTGAAAGGGGGTTCCACTTGTGAAAGTGGGTTCCACTTAGTCTTCACTAACCACTTTAACTTGCATATTGACTTTCCATGCATCTTCAACTTGTGCCAAAAATAATAAAGTTGCGGCCGACAGTTTATTTATTTTTACTAAAAATAAAAAAACAACTTTACTCTGTTATTATGTCAAGATTTTCCTTCCAATATCACGTGAATATCTAGGAGTAGCCCAGTGGGTAGCATATTGATCTACAATACGAAGGTCGTGAGTACAAATCCCGATCGAGATACAATTCCAGCACGTTACCTGCTTCATTACACCTTGGTCACCTTAATTTACGAAAATAAAAAACTCCTACATAGCGTGCTGTGCGAAGGGCTAACAACTGTTCCACAATAAATAATAAAAGTGCTTAGGAACCTGCTAAGGTTAGGATGCCAAGACCCGATTTGGGCAATAATTCCATTAAAGAAGTATAGAATCACGTAAATATGCGAGCATCTCATTTATAACGGGCCGTCAGATCGATCTCCGTTCTTGACACAAAATATAAAATTGAAGAAAGCTTCACTTGCGTACTTGCCCTAAATTAATTCCAAGCAGGTGCGACCATATCAAAAACAATATAAACAGCACATTCACGATCCGCCTTAATCTTATTACACCACAGAAATTTGATTCAATTTTCTCTCAGAAACACTATTCCCTCATTGTGCCAGATATTTATGTCCTAAACTCAATTCAACGCGGACATACCTATCTTCCAATGCTTCTTACGAATTTAACTTTTCATTCCCGGCGAAAATATTTTAATAACAACTTCACCCTGCCCACACGTATATTTTTCGGACTGAAATTCATCGCGGCTTTATCATTCGCGAAAGTCTCTTAATTGCTCGAATAAAAATGAAATTAATAACGGTAAGGACTAAGCAATACTTTGCTTTGGTCCTTTCTGCCAACCTGAAATTGAACGCACCCTCAGAAATGAAATCCATTACTTCATTTTCTATATTACAACTCATTTATTTTTGTGCTGTAATAGGATACAAGGACTTAGTAATTAATATTCTCGTTTTTTTTCTGTAAATAAATGGATTAAACCGATGAGCTAAGAGTTTGCATTTAATCTGGGAAGCAGGACAGAAATGAATTTCGAAGCTATGTCCTCTCTAGAAAAATATAAAATTTCATTAACAGTGGAGAGAATCATAAATTAATTCTGTCAATGGAGAGTTTCCAAGAAGGAATCACATTTGGGATTTTTTGTTTTTTATTTCTTATTTATGAGTGAAAGTCCTTTTTATTTCATTCGAAAATTTTTAGAATAGGATTTTACTACAGATGGTGATAGATATTATTTCTCAGAAAGGATTGTATACTGCCAAGACTTCAAGCAAATTCTTTTTTTTTTTAATTATGACTATCGTTCTGCGAGTAATAATGTCGCGAAGGGAAAAATGTCGGAGGATTCAAAATGCTCAAGAATGAATTCTTAAATAGGTCTATTTATTTAAAATGGAGATTTCATTTTAAGATCTTTTCAGTGTTTCATTTAAGCGAGGGGAGAAAAGAAATTTGGATATATGAAACTAAATAAAAAAAATTTTAAGAGAAAATTTACTTTTTTTAGTGCCTCCCATTTGTTTTTTTAGGGTTGATAACGAGTCTTATTTGCACAAAAGGGGAAGACTAAAGAGATACTTTTTCAAAGCAATGTTCTATCCAATCAGATTATAATGACGGTCTAGTTTCGTCCTGCTTCAGGAACCAGTGTTGAATAGTATAATAAACTGAACAGTTTTCGTTTCAGAGAGACTAACAAACTTTCCTAATGATCATGGATCAAATAGCAACAGTTTTCAACAATAAAGTTTTAAATATTTCAATTTATTTTCTTGTTAAATTACTTTGTTTAAAATATTGCTTATAAATGAAAAGAAACGATTTTTTAAGATTCGTCCATTTATACTTAACGAAGTCCACGTTTGTCAGAATTTTTATCTTTGATAAAATTTGTTTTGTCAAGAGACTTTGATAATTTAGGCTTAGACCACCAGAGATTATCTGATACTTCATCAATTTTCTTAAATGGGGATACGAATCGTACGTCGCTTCGTGGGCTTCAGGGTAAGTCTATGGAAGCGCGGTCAGGTAGAGCTGTAAGCGTGCGAATGTATTATACAAAAGTGTTTCGCGAGTCAATTGTACCTGGTGTGTGGCCAAAAATGTTACTCCCTTCAACAAAATATCGGGGCATGACTCTTGTTAATTCTTTAACACTTAAACGCGATTACGATCAATAGCTCCATTGCATATTGTATAATCAATAATTCATTCGTTTATTTAAGCAAGTTTGGATTTGTATAGGGAGATGGGAGAGGGGGGGAGGAATACTGTGTGAATGATAATACGTTTTAAGTGATCGCTTGAATCACTTTAAAAATTCTCTGTATAGAATAAAATAAAATGCGGTGTATTTTATATGCACGAAACCAAACATTTGTTTGAGAGGGGGTCGAGGAGCTGAGGGAATCATCATATTTGTGATGCAAATTTTGAAGTTCGTAGCTTTTAATTTGTTGGTTGATTTATTGAAATTGGTCGAAATCATACTTTTGTTTGGAGTAGAAAGGCAAAAGGGATTTCAAAACTTTTGACGCAACTTGGTTATAAATATTTTTCGAAGTATTTGTCCGAAATTTCAAGTTAATAGCTTTTAATGGTTTAGTGATAATTGATTTCTTAAAAATGGTCCTTACCTTTTGTGGACTTTTTTATTAATTTCGCAAATTTTCAAGTCTGTAGCTTAAAATTTTAATCAAAAATGTTGAGCTTTTTTTTTTGTTTTTTTGTGTTTGTGTGTGTGTGTGTGTGTTTTTTGTAATATACATGAAACGCCTTGTGTAGGTTAGGTTGTATGTTGCCCCTCTTCGGTGCATAAAAGTTTTGGTTCATACTTTTACTTTTTATTTATGTAAATCGAATGTATGTATGTATGTATGTGAAATTTTTTAAATTTGTATCTTTTACCAAAGCCATTCTCCCCAACTTCAAAATGTTACCAGAATTAAAGATTTCAGAGCCTTACAGTTGAATAATTTCAATTTAATACCTGTGTTGAGTTATAACGGTTTGAATTTTTGGAAACTGGACCATTTTTATAATGGAGATGCGTTAACAACCGGGTACATTGATCCTCAGATAGGCAGACATGCGTCTCGCATCAAGCAGTATGAATGCCGAACTGAAAATAGTTATAAACTACTTCGTGTTGCTAAAGACAACCGTGAGGAAAACTCATAATGAAGGAAGACTTCACCCGAGCATTTACGTTAAACGAATACATAGGAACGAACTAAAGCACTATGCTTCGTGCAGTATGCTACCTCGTATCTATAATCTAAGTCAGGTTTAGGTTTAGGTTGTATGAGGGTGGTTTCGCAGAACCTCAATTTACTGAGGCCATCTAGTTGGGCCCATTATACTCCCCCTATTGATCATAAGATGGAAGTCACTCCTCTTGTTCTAGCCACTTGGTTCGGTTTGTGAACAGCAGGCTCGAATGTTGGACGCCTCTGAGGTCGTCTAGTTCTGAGAAGAATCGAGAGCCTAAGCAATGAAGACGACTGTCGGAGATTTGCGGACAGTGACGTTTCGGTCTCTGCTGAGACATTTGTCAAACTCAGCAGAGACCGAAACGTCACGGATAATAAAGCATAATAGTGAAGAATCCGGAAATCTTTTCTTTCTATTCGAAATGCACTGTGAAAACATTCAACAAACCAACTGCGGAGCTGTAAAGCTTTTCGCTAAAATACAGTAGCGGTAGAAATTTAAGGATAAGAAGAATTAAATTGAAAGTCTTGGTTAATATTCGCCTTGATTTTCAGGATGTTAACTTCGAAGGCAACACTAGCATGTTCCATATTCACGAAGAATTATTAAAGAATGAAAGAATATTTAAATTTTATTGTATGACTTTAAAGTAATTTAAGGACATACCCACGAGCGCATGCAGCGAAATGATATTTATGATAGAAATGATCTCTATATTTGGGTGGCCATTTATAAAAACCTTTCAACTTACTAGATTGCTGACGATCTACTCCTTTTATTATACATCGGCATGAATGGAAACAATTCCCATCTGTCTGGATTTTGCTCAACATCGAGCACTTTAACTGTTGAAATTATTAGGTTATTATTATTATATATTCATACATATATCAGCAAGGATGTAGCGTAGTGGGTAGCGTATTGGTCTGAAATGCGACGGTCGTGACTTCAAATCCCAGTCGATGTATAATTCCAGCACACTGCCCGCTTGGGTATAACTTGGTTATTTCAATCTGTGAAAATAAAAAATCGTAGATAGAGGGGTATCTGATGGGCTAACAACTCTTCTCCTTCTTCTATAATGGCACTACAGTCCAAATCTAACCTGGACCTTCTGACCTTCAGGTTTCTTGACATTTAATTTGTCATTGTGAAAGGGTTGTTAGCCCTTTTCATAACCCTGTATCTACGAATTTACTAAGGTATACCCAAGCAAGCAGTGTGCTGGAATTATGCGTCGACCGGGATTTGAACTCACGACCTTCGCATTTGTAGACCAACACGAACCTCACTAGGCTAAGCCCTAGCTAGCAAACCTTGCGCAATAACCAACAAATATTAAAGAATCTGAAGGCCAGGAGGAAAAAGCTCGATATGGGTTGTAGTGCCACGGAAGAATATATACATACAATATTTCAAGTAATAATCAAACTATAAACTTCATTTATCGCTAATTATTAACGCTGACAAACATTAAAAATTTCTTTCGTTTACCGAAATGTCGCTGATCAGCCGAGCTTGATTCTTTCGTTATCAAAGTTCGACTGACTGACTCGCTGGAACACCTCGCCTACTTATAAGGCTCATTTCATTTGCGTTTAGTCTATGTTTCGTAAGCCTTTCGTTTCCTCTGCATTTTGCTGCATTTCGTATGTCCCAGACATTACGTAAGCATTTCGTCTGTCTGCTTCACATCGTTAAAATGTGTAGTAGTGTAACTATGATGTGTTAGTTCATAATATTCTCGTCGGCGCTAGTGTGAATTTTCATGGCTTCGATTTCATTTTGTAAGCCAATCCATCCAGCAATCACATTACTCATCTGCCAACTGTCAGTGAAAGCCATCCCGTCAAAAACGAAAAAAAAGACCTTGGCATTCGAATGAATTAGCATAGTGTTTCTTACAGTGCTCGCACGCACGCATCAACGTAATGATGAGGAAGTAGAGCTGACATTTTGCACCGTCCTCGAGCACATGATAACTATCAAGGATTGCCATTCTCGGAAAAATAAAAAAGTTTGAAGAAAATCTCTTGGTTCGCATATTCTTCACAGATGTTAGTCAGCGTTATGCTTACTATGCTCGGTTGGGTTCATTGGAGATCATCTAAGATATATTTCTTCATATATAGAATTATATTCCTACATATGTTGAACATCACGGTCAGTAGAACATGCTCTTTCTGAAGTGATTGAAGATGCTTCGGCTCGCAAAAGTTGAATGATAAAAGCAAGCTGTATATGAAATTATGAAGAGAATTAGGGAGAGAACTGAGCCCTGAGGAATACCATCATTTATTAAATAAGAAAAGAGGTACCACTCTATAAAACGCACTAATTGATTGGTTAGATAATTAATACGCTTTCAAATTTACCAAAATAAGCGTTACTATTTTGGACCAGTTGTCTTGAGTTAAACTAGAAAAGTGAGATGCTATACCGGCTTTCCCAAATGTCCAGAGCAACAAATATTTTTATTGACTTCGATAGAACTGAAATAATGACAATTAGATGATAGATTTATTACGTAAACCTTTCTTTGAAATTCTTGTCTATTTTTCAATTTCCAGGAAGTAGAAATGACACTTGAAATATGGATTTTGGGAAGAACTTGGACGGAGACAATACATTTGTAAGGATAAGAGCAGGGACTTCATTGTAACCGAATCGTTCAATTCATCAAGTTTCTTGAGGTTGAAGTTCAAACACATTTCTACTGGATTAAATCAGCTGTACCGTAGATCTAAAACTCCGTTGACATAGCTTATATTTAGATTGAGCGTGCTAAAGTAATATATCCTTATGCTAAATTTACATAACCTATACCACAAAACAATTGAATTGTAACTCCGCACAATTCGAACAAAATTTTCAGAATGGTAAAAATCGTTCAGATTAGAATCACAGACAGAAAAAAATCCCTTGCGACAGAGCGGTAAAATGAAATTACTTTTTCTACTACATTACTACCATTTCACAACTCCATTAAAGTTTTAAGTGATCCTAATTTGCGTTTCAGAAAACCTTCACTTCATATTTGCCGATTGTAGTATGCACTCAAGAGTTTCTCGAACTTCGTTTTGTCTATCTCATCAAGCGTCGTTGCAAACGAACCGAATGCTCATCTTGCTCCTTAATGCTTAGTCCTTACGTTGATAATCACAAACCTTTAACTCTACATTCACCATTCTTCTGTCTCCTTCTCTCTCACGCAGATATTTGTCATTCGATTCGCAATTCGAAATCGCGTATCACATACCCTCTTCTTACATACATAAGCCAAGAATGAGGCATGCGAGACTAACAAATCCCTATAACGCCTCACTAGGGGTTATGGGTATATTCGTTCATGAATAGTGTATATATCTATGTCGCTATAGACGCCAGGACGAACGAAAAGTCATCGCAAAAGAAATCCATTTCAACCCTTATGTGTACGTTCTGGGGTATATTCATACAATTTCGACGTTGGAGTTGGGACTTGTTGCTGACTATTCGTCGCTATACTTCTCTTGAACTGCTCCAGTTCGCGATTTCTATACATGAATACACAACCACAACGCAGAAGGAGTTTTGCACGCTGCCGGCCGACATTAACCCGCACACCCGACGACGCGAACGTGAAACTATAAGAAAAATCAGTTTTCTGAAAAACGGGCTCACAAAGACACTGAAAAGGCACCCAGAAAGGGAATATCTAGGCGAAATGGAAGAGGATTTGCTGCCATGAAATTTATAAGATTTTATAAGTCTGAAGGATACACACTGAGCCATACTCGTTTAGAATTTATAAGTTCTCTCAGATTTATTTTGGACGATAGCGAAGTCCACATTTCTGATGTGGTGGTTAGAATAGTGTGGGATACGAAAGTCGATATAGGAACTCCCAACCCGAGGTCGGGTATAGTTATCACGACTATTCGATGGAGCTCTCCTTTGGGGTTGGATTTTTTTCGATATTTTACTTGCTGTAATGTGGTGGCGTATATTATTTTCTGTTATAATTTCGGGAACTATTATATGGTTTCATCTTTCCTAGAGACCTCATAAACTTTAATTTTTGGATATGTATTAGTACGAACCATACTGCCCTAGCACAATCGTATCATCTTCGTTTATTTCTTTACTTATGCTTGCGTTTTAGGAGCTTACAGCTGTCACGTAGGTTTTCTATAGCAAAACTTTGTGTAGAACAAGTTTTCTTAACATTAAGTTCTTATTGTTTTCCATCTCCAAGTCGCTGGATGGAGATCCACTTCCGAGAACTTTGGTTATTTTCGTACCAGGCTTCAAAGAAAAAAAAAATATTCAACAGTGTTTTTGTATTATAAACAGCACTTTTTATTCTTCCTATCATATTGTGAAACGAATTCCAAAAATTTGTGCAGCTCATGGGAAATCTTTTTTTTTCGATACGATTTTACATGACAGTTAGTAGTCATTATTTTTCCCATCATATTTCTAAACACTTTTAATTTTTATGTTTTATTTCTTTTTTTTTTACGAGATGTTTTACGCCGAAACTTAAATCTTTTGGGAAATATAATTCAAATTTATTATTCGGAAGCCTATGGAACAAATTTCTTCTTGTATAATGAAGAAAGTTTCCAACAGTATCCATTCATATAAGGAGAAGAGATCCTTTCGTTAAAATTCGTCTTCTGAAGTTATATACTAAGGTTAAAAGTTAAGGATCTGAAAAGTTTTCTTGGAGCTCATCATGACACTGTGGTCGTACATTTCTTTCTCATTGATAGAAATACATATCAAAGACCATAAATAAGAACTGAGAGATAGCAACACAAGTTGTTTTGCAAAATACTTTCCACTCCTCGACAATATGCTTAAACATTCCTCAGTAATTAATTCATGCCACCGTAGTAAATGTCGTGACAAATGTCCATTTCGAGTAAAAGTCCACATTTTATTGATCATAATTTTTTGTGTTTATGTATCGAAATGTTTATATGTGTATCGATCCCTGTCTACTACGTTCAGTCCTATACGTCCCAAATACAAGTAGGGAAAAATTCCAACAATTTAAAGTCCTTTTCATAGGTTTTTCTAAGCTCTTAAACGGAAGCCACATGAAATAATGCTCTAGCAGGCACTAACTACCGCTTACGATCTTTGCCATTTACAACATTTTTACTACGAAGAAGCAATTGAGTACAACAACAACATAGCAAGTTGAATATTTCAGAAGCCAGAATTTTTATGGGGTCCCCGACCATATCGTCAGCCACCCTAAAATTGTTTACAGTGATAATTCCCGTAAGGACTTAGGATATGCTAGTAATCATAACTAACAATATAAACTAGGGGAAAAATATTTAAATGTTGGACAAAATGCTGAGCTTGGCAGTGTTCACGTCTGATGATATCGTAAAAATCGTCATCCTATGGCTTGAGATGTTACTGAGCGGAAGGAACTTTGTACTTAAAGGTTGAGTGTGAAAGAGAGAAAATGAAAGTTGTTTCCAAGTTTACAGTCTGTTCGTTGACGGGCCATTACAAACAAATCATCTTGAGAATCGTTATGACTAGAGAGTTGATTATTTCGAAGTAGGGAATGTAAGATATCATTAAGTTTTCATCTTCACTATTTTAATGAGTTGAATGGAGCTCATTACCCTTAATCCTTGCATATTGTATATATAACAGCAGAATTGTAATTAAGAAGAGCAGAGACTAAAAGGCTTAAACTGGATAGATTGGATCATTTATTTTTTGTATAACGTTATAATCATTTTTTAAACCGCCTATTATCAGATCCAAGAGGCTGCATCAACTGGAGAGAAATTGCTCAACTAAATACATTCAGGGCAAACTACGGAGCCAAA
Organism: Chorisops tibialis; assembly: GCA_963669355.1. Taxonomy (NCBI): domain Eukaryota; kingdom Metazoa; phylum Arthropoda; class Insecta; order Diptera; family Stratiomyidae; genus Chorisops; species Chorisops tibialis. Next base: position 23,103,289 of record OY770264.1, read on the forward strand.
GCAAACAGCGAAATGAACAACGTGTTTTCCGAAACCCAAAAAGAGAGTGGCCTACCCTTCATCCTGTTCATATCGTCTTGAAGAAAACATACTTTCCAGCAAAGAAAAAATTCACCCCAGAAAAGATAATTTAGCGATAGAGATCAAACTTGAGTTGATAAGATAGGTAAACACTCACCAAGATAATAAAATCTCTGATATAAAAATTTCAGAAACTTTATGGAAGCGCTTTGGAATTCTCTGCTGGGCAATTATGATTCAATTAAATTATAAAAAAAAAAAATTTTGGGTTGGCTTAGAACCACCGACCTCTCGACATGCTCATCGTTCTTTGCAAACAACCGAACAATACAAGAAAACGTAACAGAACTACGATTGCGAGTAAACACGTATGGGAGGTGGTAGAATGGGCGAAATAACTATGATTAATAATATAGTGACAAGCTTAAGATTTCAGAAGTTTGTATGCTTTTCAAGAAAATCAAGTAGTTGCAAAATTGGGAAATTGTAAGTGTGGGAAGAGTAATAGCAGGGTCCAAGCTCGGTTGAGAAAGAAGGAGAGAGCATGGAGTTAACCAGATTGGCCAGTAATACAAGTGCATATCAGGAAGCAGGCAAAAGTATGACATATTTGGACTCGCAGCATAGCTGAGGACAATTCAGCATGTTATACTGAGCTGAAACCTCTCACGTTTTTTCTACCACGGAATAATAAGCAAGTGAGGCTGGTCCACCAGGCTGGGAGTTGGGGTAGGCACAGTCAATCATCAGCGAAAAAAAAAACAATGTCTAGTAACCTGAAGAACAGCCTCGGAAAGAATGGACTCAACGACTCCGCAAATGATAAATATGTTTGGGCCTTATTTAAGAAAGAAGCTCTGAAAGAGTTCCTCGAAAAAGTGGCAAAGCAATAATGATACTAATATATTTTTAAAAAAAATTGAGCTCGATCAACTGAAAAAAAAATGGTTTATTGTGTTTAACAAAATAGGGCTGTTTGTATGGGGTGAAGGTGTGGTTGGATTTGATAATTTTGATAATCTTTGCACGAAAATTTGCCATTATCGCGAAGAAAACAAGATTCCAAAATTTGAATCAACACACAGTAGTGCTTTCTTAGAAAATTATTGTACAAATACGAAAATGTGTCATTTTGTAGGAGAGGGGGTAAAAGAGGTATAAGCATTTGCCCCTTTCCGAACATAATTTTATTTTTTTGACAAAAAAAATTAGTATAAATTTTGAACTTTTTGGCTCTACGCGTTCTCATGAATAAAATCTATTTTGAACTTTCTAAGTGGCGATGTGAACTTTTGCTCCATCCGTGTTTTAATAGTCTCAAATTTAACCTAAAGCATAAACAGAGAGCCCACTTAAATTTATATAACGCTTTGAGACGTAATCTCCTCAGTGGGGTTAAGTGTGCGACCGCGGCTTGTAGGTTTAAATCCAAAGATTTATGGAGGAGTTAGAACAAATGAAAGGACCTTAATGATTTCTCACTAATGGCTGTAAGCATTATAAGGATGAAAGAATCGAAAATTCATATCAGTTGCTTTTAGATTTTCCAAAAAATTGAATTACATATTATAAAGCTATGAAATTGTGTCACCTACTCTCCTTTTACTACCACAAGTAAAAGGAGAGTAGGTGAAGATTTGAACTTCTGTGGAATCCTTTCTGTTTAGTTTTAGGATATCACTGGGCTTTACAACCTTTAGAGCAAACTTATAATATCATATCATCTTCAATCAATCAACCAATTTCCAGTTAAGACCTACTATAATAGGCATAGGCCAGAATTAGTTCTCTTCCACAAGGCACGATCCTGAGCATCGGCCTTTAGTTGTTGCCAGGACTTGTTTATTTCTCTGGCCTCCTGCTCAATTGTGCTTCCATGTCTACATAGTCGATCAACCCGAAGTCTGCCTTGAATCCGGAGCTTGATTGGCGAAGTTTCGATCTAGTTTCCTCAAAGTGTGACAAATCCACTACCACTTTCGCCTTTGAATTTCAATACCAATTTTAGTCTGTCCAGCTGTACTCCAAAGTTCGTCGTTGGAAATTACTTTCTTTATCTCCAAAATGTGTCGGGGGCATTGATTAAAAAAAACTTTATAGTTTCTTGGTAAGTTGAACGGTTCATGTAGTACAACCATATAAAAGGACGGATTTTACGCATGCATCAAACACTCATCCGAAGGGAGATATCTCTTAACCTCCAGAAAGGGGAAAGGATACCAAAGACCATGTTAGAATAATAAGGTATAATTGTACACTTGAAAACTCTATAAATTTCACCACCGCGTATATCACCAACCCAAAATAAAAAGTTTCGAAACTCAAAAAAAGTAATTTGGTTCAGTTCGTAGCTGACAAACCGTGTTTTCGAATCGTGCCAAAAACATTTATAGAAATCCAGTTAATAATTTGTAATGGAAATAAACTGTTCCGAATTAGCTATACGTTCACATATATTAATTAAGTGCAAACAATGATGTTGTTTATAAAGTGGTAACCAAACAATTAACGTAAAATTGGCATCGTGTTTACGTCCAAAAGTCAGCCGTCTACTATCAACAATGAAATCCATCTACATATTCGAAAACATCATCGATCGACCGGCCGATTGCAATTTATTAGTTTTTATCGTATATGCGAAACTGAAACAGCTCGAAACGTCTTAATCAAACTAACAACGCAATGTGGCGGCGAATGGGTCAGTCATGCCAATCTGCGCTACAAACGCTCTGCGAAATGGTTTTCCCTCCGAGTCTTAATGTGATCATCAAAGATAATGAAAACTGATTGGTCTCAATTGAGAATGATTTTCCAAGCGAATTTAGTACATCGTTATGATTGATACTGTCTCCAGTCCAGTTTCATTTTAGTTGTCTGGATTCACAAAGGCAACGCTATACCATTGCGGTCATTATGAGCTGAGAAATCATAAGTACTGCGCTACAGATTGTGTATATCTCTGTTTTTTCAGAAGCTATTAATAGGGAACTAGTACTATAAATCATTGGTAGTGTCTATAATGTTTTCTACGAGGAGTACAACAGCACAGAAATGACGATATCATACATAGTGGGAAAAAAAAATCTCGCATATATTCGTCGATAGTATCACTGATGCCAACAATACTATAGATTTCTATAGATCAGAGTAGGGAGCTAGCCAACCGTTGCGGTCCGTCATGTTCTCCTCAGATTCAGGAAGATTAGAATAATTCAACCGACACTAATGTGCAATGATTGAAGCGCCCATTGCTGCCGATATGTATGTGAACGCGAGCTGCACGCGAATTAATTAATAAGTGGTCACTTTAGTACTTGGCGTCCTAGTAGCAATAATGTCGGTTCGTCTACAAGTGAGAGCCATATATTGCGATTACGTTTTTAGATGCGATTATAACGTCGTTTGCATGCGATGGCCACTCAGCTCAACATTGTAAAGAGGCACGCAATTCCTGCGACAAAACTAAAGCTACTCCAGCGTGGAGCACAAACGGTCCGAATACCAAAACTTTATTGGAATTTTGTTTCATTTTGTTAAATTATTGGTTTACTGGGGGTACGTTATTATTTCGCTCGGTCATCGTACGTAATTTAGTTCGGTTTGATGACACGGAGCAACGCAAATATGAGTAGATTGCGAATGCCGTATTACGTTACTACGAAAGCAATAAATTACAGCTTTTATCTTTTCAAAGTGGGATAGTATCGGTTTGCACAGCCACACAATAATTAATAATAATTAACGCACAGTAATTTTCAGAAGATTCTGTCAAGTCAGCACTATCATAAATCATGACTGGCATCATGTCTGTCCTAGTTAAGAGCATTTTTAAAGTTACGTAAGTCGCGAAAAGAATATGCGATTTAGGGATTCAACCTTATCATAGAACACTTGCAACCATTTTTTTATCCGCAGTTGAAACAAAACTCGCTTTATTTAAAATTGAAATTTAAAAAAAAAATTTCCATTAACTCAAGATTAATTTATGTTTAGATACCTTTATTGCGCTATCTAATTATACCTGACACAGAAATGAAAATAAAAATAAAATTATGAAAAATTTATAATGAAGTAAGCATTTTTATAGTGATATAGACATGTAGAGAAAATTTCAGTAATTCATAACAAACGTTTTTTTTTTTTGAAAATGATGGAGGATAGTATTGTCGAAATAGATCCTCGAAAGGTGCATACAAATTTGCGGCAGGATACGAATACTAAGCTAGCTGTAGAAAAACGGTTACGTCATTCAGCTTGCGCAGATACTGTGACGTCCAAGTGTAACATAACACAAAATCACTTAACTGTAGAGTCCTAAACGTTTACAAAGAAGGTCTCTTTATTAAACATTTAAAAAAAAAATAATAAATTGATACAGGACTCTCTGATTTTGAAGAATACTGCAACATCTACACCAACCCGTCTGCAAAAAAATGTCATACTACTGCGCAGGGAGCTTCGAAAGTTCGCATTACTTATTATAATCTTCTACAATGGCACTACAGCCCAAATCGGGCCTTGGCCTCCTGACCTTCAGATTCCTTAACATTTTTTCATTATTTATTAAGGACGGATTGTTAAACCTTCTCACAACCCTCTATCTATGAATTTTCATTTTCGTAGATTGAGGTGACCAAGCAGGCAGTGTACTGAAATTATGCATCGAGCGGGATTTGAACTCACGGACCTTAGCATTGTAGACCAACGTGCTACCCACTGGGCTACATCCTAGCTTACTAATTATAATGTTTTCGCATATTCATAGACAATTTCAATAAATCGAATACACTTATTTTCTCAGTACTCATTCAATTTTTGAAGCTTAAATTCCATATAAAATATTTTTAAGCTACTCTAGCATGATGTGGAAAAAACTAGTTGTATGCTGTCATCAGTACAAAATTTCTTGAGATTACAAAATCTAGAATACCGTCCTGCTATTTTACTTTATTATTTTAATAATAAAGTATTGTGATCGACTTGGGAAAAAAAAAAATTTGCTACCCTGAAATTTTGTTTTTTCGCGTTTCATGACTAAATTAGCCTAAAAATGCAAAAAAAAAAAAATCCGTCTGTCTGTACGCCGTCCGCCGTCCGCCGTACGCCGTCCGCCGTACGCCGACGTGTACGCTCAGCGCACATTAACTCCCAAATCCTTCAAGATACAGAGTTCATTTTTGAAGGGATTGTAGATAGTTGCGGATCTCAGGCGGATACCCATTTTGGGGGGTGTACGGGTTCAGGGGGAGGCGGGGGGAACGCTTAAACCGAAAAATACGAATTCAAATATCTCAACCATGGTAACAGCTAGGAAGCTAAAACTTAACATACATATAGAGGAATTTGTGGGACAACTTTTAAAAATAATTTAATTTTTTTATCCATTGGGGTGCAAAAAGGGGGGGCTAAGAACCAATTGTCGGCCAAATTTTTTTTTCAAATGATTATATCTTCGAAATTACTTCCCATAAAAAATTGATATTTTGAGACCGTTAAGATAGTATCAAGATCTACTAGAATCAGTTTAGATAGAAGCTAATTATTGTAAGGGGGAGGGTCAAGGGGGGTGCAAAGAAAAACACTTAAAAATCAATATCTCGGCTATTTATTAAGCTATGTAATTGAATCTTAGAACTTATACTAAGCTATACTAGAGAAATACCTAAACAATATAACATTTGGACAAAATAGTAGTGGGGGGAAATGGGGAGCATTTCAAAAATGATGCACTTTCCAAAATTTCAAACCGTTATAATTCAAAATTGAGTACAGATATCAAATTAAAACTTTGTCAAATTGTAGAACTAGGTAGTTTTGAAATTTTGTAAAAATTTTACGTTTGGAGGTGTAAGGGTAGGGAGGTTGTAACCAAAAATGTCGAAAATTTTGAGTGATTTTTTAAGGGCTCTGGTGAAAGATACAAAATTTAAATTTTCCATGTTGATACATCTATTTGTTGTACATACAGAAAAAATAATAAAAATTCCACAATTGTTATGCACCGACCCCCCTGGTCTACCGTGCACAAGGTGTTTCATGCAATGAAAAAACCACATAAACCGAAAATTTTTGAATGAAATTTAAAGGTAGAAACTTGAAAACTTGCGAAATGCATTTAAAAAAAATCTTTAAAAGATTGAAATATAAACTGGTCGAATGCCTTGAAAGCTTCTACACCCTCCCATACAAAATGATTTTTTCGACCATTTTTAAGAAATTAATTATTACCTAATTAGTAAAAGCTATCAATTTGAAATTTTGCACAAAATCATTTAAAAATAATTGAAATAGAATTGCGTCAAAATTTTTGAGATCACACTTGCCGTTCTACCCCCTCCCATACAAAAGCATGATTTCGACCAATTTCAATAAAACAACTGCTAACCAACAAATTAAAAGCTACGAACTTGAAATTTTGTACGAGCACCTTAAAAGAGTTAAAAAAGAAAATTGCGTCACAAATTTTGCGATTCCCCTACCTCTTCTACCCCCTCCCATACAAAATTATTTTTTTGAGCATTTTTAGGAAATCAGTTATCAGCTAACTCTTAAAAGCTACTAATTTCAAATTTTGCTCAAAAACTTATAAAAATAATTGAAATGATATTACTTTAAAAGTTTTGCAATCGCGGTTGCCCTTCTACCCCCTCCCATACAAAAGTATCATTTCGACCAATTTCATTGAATCAACTAATAACCAACAAATTAAAAGCTACGAACTTGAAATTTTATACGAGCACACTACAAGAGAAAAGAAATAAAATTGCATCACAAATTTTACGATTCCCTTACCTCCTCTACCCCCTCCTATACAAATGTTTGGTTTCGTGAATGTATGTAAAATACACCGAATCCTATGAAAATTCTATGCAACTTCGTCTATGAAACTGACATTCTATGCAGAGAATATTGGACGTGATTCAAGCAATCAATTAAAAACTATTACCATCCACCCACTCTTACTATCACCCCTCACCCCACCCCTCACAAACACTCAAACTTGGATAAATAAAGGAATGAAATATTGATTATATGTACTGGAGCTTTTGAACGTTTCCGCAAAGTGTTAAATTGACAGTTGCCCTGCCCAAGAACCCGCTTTCACTTAGTCTTCCCTAACAACTCTAACCTGCATATTGACTTTCCACACATACGCAACTTGTCCCAAGAATAATAAAGTTTCGCCCGACTTGTTGGCAGTTTATTTAATACTCTAGATGAAATCTGAGAGTATTATAAGTTTGCCACAAAGTTTGTAACGCCAAGAAATAAGGCTCGGAGAAAAAAATGAATGATACAGAAGTTCATATAATCACTCAAAAATCTCAAAACCGGATGTCCGTCCGTCCGTCCGTCCGTCCGTCTGTCTGTCCGTCCGTGTCCTCTCTAGCTTGAGAATGCGTTGAGCTAGAAAGTTCAAATTTTGTATACGTCGTTTTTAACAAAAAAGTAAGGTCAAGTTCGTGAACGAGCCAAATCGCTCCACCCCTTCTACCCCCTCCCATACAAAATGACACAATTTCGCAATCTGACAATAAACGGATTTCCTTGAAAAGTACAAATGACATTGATCTGAAATTTGGAATGTAATACTTTTATGATGATTCCAATCTACTCTATAAAAATAATTTGTGTCTTCCCCCTCCTTCCACCACCTCCCATACAAACTGCACTTTTTCATGAAATGCTCTAAACCAATTTACTCAGTGCGTATAATAGTTATCAAGCTGAAATTGTGTACAAAATATTTATTTAAAATTATTATTAAGACCAAAAAAAATGAGACGATTAGCTGTACCCCTTCTACCCCCTCCCATACAAAATGACACAATTTCGTAATTTCACAATAAAAAGATTTGCTCGAAAAATATAAATGCTATTGATCTGAAATTTGGAATATATTACTTTTATGAGGGTCTAAATTTACTGTACAAAAGTTGTTTGAGTCCTCCTCTTCCTTCCACCACCTCCCATACAAACTGCACTTTTTCATGAAATGCTCTAAGCCAATTTACTCAGTGCGTATAAAATTGACCGAGCTGAAATTATGCACTAAATATTTATTTGGAATTATTAGTAAAACCAAAAAAAAAAATAGGCGATTAGCTTTACCCGTTCTACCCCCTCCCATACAAAATGACACAATTTCACAACTTTATAAAAAGTCGATTTTCATGAAAAGTATGAATACTACTGATCTGCAATTTAAGACATGTCAAAAGCATGATATTTATAGTTATTTCTGAAAAGTCATTAAAAACTCGCCCCTCCTTCTATCACCTCCCATACAAACTGCACTACTTCACTACATCCAATACACTAATTTTCTCAGTACCTATTAAATTTTTAAATCCTAAATTTTGTATAAAACATTTTGGTAGCAACCTTACCGCCATGTGAAAATATTAGTTCAATGTCGTTACCCCCTCTACCACTTCCTCTACAAAATTTCTTAAGATACAAACATTTCTCTTTCATCTAGAGTATCGCACGATTGGGCTTTATGCCCAATCGTACTCCTGTTATGTTTTTTATTGAACTTGAATTTCGTTATTTTTGAAATTTTTTCCAGAAGATGTTTGAGTTCTTTCTAATAAAATCAATTAGGTTTTAATTTTGTAATTCTCTTCAAACGATGTTTGTGATATTGCTTATTATCAGAGTAGAGTATCACATGGCTGAACTTTAGATGAAATGGGAAAGAGTTTAATGTACCAGAAAATATGTCTTCTCAAATTCTTTTGAGAAGTGAATAGTGAATTTTGTGTGGAAGGTGGTAGAAGCAAAGGATTTGGCAATCATAGTACTTCCAATCATAGTTCTGCTATATTTTAAACGAGAATCAATATCTCACGCAAAAACGGCTCAACCGATTGTAACGAAACTTTCACAGTTTATTAGGCATGCTCCAGGATGTAATCTGCTATTGGTTTTATGTCATTTCCCTCACGTCTTCTACCCCCTCCCATACAAAGTGACACATTTCCAAAAATATGTAATACTCAAATTTTTTTGGAAACTATAAGAGCTATTAATTTGAAGCTTAAAATATATTAATTCTATTACAAATGCCATCTCTTAGTCTACAAATTATTTGAATCCCCTTACTTCTGCCTCCACCTCCCATACAAACTACACTTTCTCATTAAATACTATACACCAATTTTCTCAGTACGTGTAACTTCCATCAAGTTAAAATTTTGTACCAAATCCTTAAGTGCGAATGTTACTGATCTGAAATTGAAAATACATCAACTACATGATGATTGTAGTACTTACTCAAAAAACTACTAAGAACCCCTCACTCCTTCCACCACCTCCCATACAACTGCACTTTTTCATGAAATACTCTCATTAATTTTCTTAATACGTATAACTTTCATCGGGCTAAAATTTTGTACCAAATCGTTGATAAGCGTTATTATTAATATCGGGAAAAAATTAAGCGATTAGCTTCACTCCTTCCACCCCCTCCCATAAAATGTGACACAATTTCACAACTTTTCAAAAATTCGATTTTCTTCAAAAATGTGAACGTTACTTATCTAATATTTAAAATATATCAATTTCATTACGATTATAGTTGTTTGTCGAAAAATCATCAAAACCCCCCCCCTCCCTTCTTCTACCACCTTCCATACAAATTGCACAATTTCAATAAATCCAATGCACTATGTTTCTCAGTACCTATTCAATTTTTCAAGCTTAAATTTGGTTCAAAACATTTTATAGCTACTCTTGCATGATGTGAAATAAATTAGTAGTCACCTTTTCTACCACTCCCCATACAAAATTTCTTATCGCGAAAATTTCGATTTCATCTATAGCATCGTATGATTGGGCTTTACGCACAAATACATATTACTAACCACATTCTCAAAAATTGCTTATTTTGCGATTCTTCCGAGGACAAAGTCGCGGGTGATCGCTAATACTAAATAAATTTATATTGAAATCGATACTTAATTAAAAAAAAAAAAATTTGTGTTTTTTTTCGCTTAAATGCCTAAAAACGCAAAAAAAAAAACCAGAATCATGTTTGGGCATAAGAGAGAGTTTAATGTACCGGAAAATATGTCATCTCAAATTCTTCTTTCGAAACGTAACTAGCTGCTTTTGTATGGGAGGTGGATACGGCTAAAAGGCTTGGACTATAGCCGGAGTATAGATAGTGACAATTTAGCTGCTCCTCGCATAGTGAATGTAATAATAATCAAAGAAAAAACGATATGAGCAATTAATACCTTCAAGCCTCTTAAGCTTCGGGACCAGATGGAATAATTTCTGCGATACTACAGCATAGCCTGGACAGCTTCGTTGTCAGGCTGGTTAACATTTTCTTCTGAGATATGTGTCTTCGAAGTGGAAAGAGGTGAAGGTGGTTTTCATATCGAAGTTAAACAAAAGTAGTCATATACAGCCGAAGGACTACAGGCCAATAAGTTTATTACTAAAAACCTTTGAAAGAGTGATATATATTCACATAAGTGACACCGTAGACATCGCCGACCTCAGTCCCTCCCAACATGCTTACATCACGGTCTGTGGAAACGATACTGCACACAGTATTATCGAAAATTGAAAAATCCATTGAACTTAAGCAGTACAATTTGAGTGTTTTTGTGAAGGAAGGCACCTTGAATAATATATGCACCAATGCGCTAATAGACGCATTAATCGCACATGGTGTAAATTCAATGCTCACTAAATGGATTAATAACATGTTGATGGGCAGGAATATTACTGCCACAATGGGAAACGACTCTAAGACAAAACAAGCAAATAGGGGAATACCAAAAGGAGGGGCTTTGTCCCCTTAACTTTGGCTGCTAGCCGTGAATGGTATCCTCATGCAGCTAAACGCTGCTAGTTATTGCACCGTCGCCTTTGCAGTTGACTTAATCATCCAAATAAGTGGAAAACACCCTATAACTTTAAGCGAACTGATGCAAAGTGCTTTAAACTTTGTTGGGCAAATTCGTATGGATTGAGAATCAACTCTGGCAAGACTATATTCTTCACTAGAAGACGCCGTATACCGTATAACTTATCTGGGAATCATCTTGGACAGTAAACTGAGATAAACTGGATGCCAGTTTGGGTCTTATTCTTTTGAAGGCTGTAATTCTGGAGATAGCAGGCAATACGGTGGCGAAACTTAAATTTTCTGGTGCATGGCTTAGGACCAATTAAAAAAAAATTTCGTGCTACAATCCTTGAGCGTGTGAAAAATAAGTGCTCTTTCCCGAGCTATAGTACTGATACAATGGTATCAAAGATGTACTCTGTGGAGCACTATGAAGTCACTCTACTTGACAGACAGCAATGGACTGACAATCATGTCGTTCAGAATGACGAGATTGCGATATTTACTGATGGTTCGAAAATGAAAGCCTTGATCTGCAAGTCTGCAGGCTTCTACCAGAATATGCCACAGCCGTCCAATCGGAGGTAAGGCTATTGCGAAAGGGTTGGAACAGGCCTTGCGTGCAGGAGTAAATGGTAAACGACTTGCTTTTTACTTGAACAGTCAAGCTGCACTGAAGGCCCTTTTTTTGTATGGGCATGTTTGAAGAATTGGGTAAAGCCTCCACTTTGCGACTTTGTTGGGTTCTGGGGAATCGAGATATAACATACATGGAAACGAAATGGCGGACAGGCTGGCCAGAAACGATTTTGCTACTGCCACCGTTAAGGAAACGAAAAATGTTGGCATTGCCTTAAAAGTTCATTAAGACAATATACGCTAACAAAGTGTGGAAAAGGAAAATCTCAAATTGTTACAAAGCTAGTCGTATAACACTACGATGATCCTATGGGGTGGGCTTGATAGAGGGAAATCAATAAAAATGAGACTTGAAGGAAACTCCCTACGGACACTAGTAGGTATAGTCACGGGCCATTATCTTCTTAGAAACCACACTCGATGACTGCACCTTACAACCTCACCGGTTGGAGGATGAGACTATAGAACATTTCTGCCATTGTCCATGCCTCCGAACAATTCGAAGACAAATTCTCGGAGAGTACTTCTTCACTGAGCTGAATAATCTGTGGTCCCTTGAACTGATGAAGCTCATTAGTTTCACCGAAAGAAAAGGCCTGGCTGTCCACATGGTAAAAACACGGAAGCTTACAATGGGCCCACTGGTGTCCTACGTACATTGGTGTCCAACTTCTCCACAAACCTAATCTAACCTATAGCTGATAAGGGAAGTTACAAATTTCCCCTATCAATATTTCTATACTCTAGATGAAACCTGAGAGTATATTGTGTTTGCCTTACCGTTTGTACCGCTAAGAACTAACGCTCGCACAGAGCCACCAAGGGCTCAGAATTATTTGTTGTCGCTCAAAAACCTCGATTCCGAGTGACCGTCTGTCCGTCTGTCTGTCTGTCTGTCTGTCCGTCTGTGCGTCTGTCTACAGCATAACTCTCGAATGCTTTGAGCTATAATGCTAAACAATTTTGTATGTCATTTTTAGCAAAAAGATAACTTTAAGTTCGTGAATGGGCTACATCCCGCCACTCCTTCTACCCCCTCCCATACAAATTTTATGAATTTTAAAAAATCTATTTTTCTTCGAAACTATTTAAGCTATCGACTTGAAATTTAGGTCAAAGTATTTTGATATAAATGTCGTTCACACATCACACATCACGGAATATTGACCCGATCCCCTCACTTCCCTCCCATACAAATGCACAATTTTTATACTCTAGATGAGATCTGAGAGTATTATAAGTTTGCTCTAAGGTTTGTAACGCTAAGAAATAAGGCTTGGAGAAAAAAATAAATGATACAGAAGATAATGTTATCACTCAAGAATCTCAAAACCGGATGTCCGTCTGTCCGTCTGTCCGTCTGTCCGTCCGTCTGTCCGTCTGTCCGTCCGTCTGTTCGCTCTCTAGCTTGAGAACGCGTTGAGCTAGATTGTTCAAATTACACGTCGTTTTTGACAAAAAAGTAAGGTCAAGTTCGTGAACGGGCCAAATCGCTCCACCCTTTCTACCCCCTCCCATACAAAATGACACAATTGCGCAATTTGACAATTAAAAGATTTGCTCAAAAAGTATAAAAGCTATTGGCCTGAAATTTGGAATATATTACTTTTATGATAATATTAATTTATGGTATAAACATTATGCGAGTCCTCCCCCTCCTTCTATCACCTCCCATACAAACTGTACTTGTCATGAATTACTCTAAGCCAATTTACTCAGTGCGTATAAAATTTAGCGGGCTGAAATTGTGCACCAAATATTTATTTAAAATTGTTAGTAAGGCGAAAAAAAATTAGACGATTAGCTTCACTGCTTCTACCCCCTCCCATACAAAATGACGCAAATTCGCAATTTACCAATAAATTAATTTACTCGAAAAGTATAAAAGCTATTAGTCTGAGTTTTGGGATATATTACTTTCATATTGATTTAATTCTACAGTAATAAAATAAATTGCGTCCTCCCTCTCCTTCCACCCCCTCCCATACAAACTACACTTTTTCATGAAATGCTCTAAGACGATTTTCTCAGAACATATAACATTTATAGAGCTCACATTTTGTAACAAATACTTAATTAGTATTATCACTAAGATCAGAAAAAAATATTTGATTAGCTTCACTGCTTCTACCCCCTCCCATACAATACGACACAGTTTCACAACGTCACAAAAGATCGATTTTCTTGAAAAGTATGAATGGTGCTAATCTGAAATTTAAGGGTTGTCAATTTTATAATATTCCTAGTTATTTCTGAAAAAATCACTACAATCCCCACACTCTTTTTACCACCTCCCATACAAACTGCACCTTTTCACTAAATCTAACTCACTAATTTTCTCAGTCCCCATTCAATTTTTGGAGTAAGCATTTTGTATAAAACATTTTTATAGCTACTTTAGCATGATGGGGAAAAAATTATTTCAACGCTATCACCCCTTCTAACACTCCTCATCCAAAATTTCTTGGGATGACATCTAGAGTATCGTAAGATTGCGCTTTATGCGCAATCGTAGCCCTGTTATGTTCTAAAATGCATTTATTCGGTTTGCATCGCAACTACCAAAACTAAATGAACCAATTTTTGTCGTAATTAATTTTATTATAATTGCAATTAATTTTGGAAAAACTATTAACTTTACCTCACTCCTTCTACCCCCTCCCATAAAAATTTTACGAAATTTCGGAATTTCAATTAAATTAGTTTTCTTCAAAACCGTCAATGCTATCAACTTTAAAATTTGAGAAAAGTATACTATTTTAAAACTGATTGATGTCAAAAATTTGGTTTTGATTCGGATATTCCTTCTACTCCCTCCCATACAAATGCAGAATTTTGGTACCGATTTTCATAGAAACTAGAAGTAGTAGAAACTTGAAATTTTGCCAGAACTTGTCCATTAATAATTATAATAAATGCAAAAAAAAAATATCGCCTTCACCTCACTCCTTCTACCACCTCCCATACAAATTTTTGTATTGTTTTTCTCCTTCGAACATACATATGAGAGCCATCAACATTAAAATTGTAACAGAGCAATGTGATTAGGATGTTGATAAGCAGATTCAAAATCATCCAAAATCTCCCACTGTCTCTGCCACCTCCCATATAAATACCATAAATTCAGACAAAAATTGTTCAATTTAGTCGAAAATTATGAAAGCAAGAAAGAAGGTAAGTAAGTATTTCATCTAGAGTATCATATGATTGGGCTTTACGCCCAATCATAATTCTGTTATGTTTTTACGTGGAATGCAACATGTTTCGTTCTGATTTAATGTGCTGTAGCTTTAATAATTTTCAAGGAAATTGGATATTGCTTTTCTAAAATTGGGGCATTTGTATGGGAAGTGGCTGTGGAAGTGGCAAGTGAAAAGTTTTGAATGATTTTATGACTATTCACTTTTAAAACCGATAGCCCACATATCGCACTGTTGCAACAAAAGTGATACAACTAAAAAAACTAAATTTTATCAGAAATTGCGAAAAGCTAGATTAAGGTAATATTTTGAAACAGTCAAAACGAACTGATTGCTCGAATGTTATGTTAAAGTAAACGACCATAAAGTCATTTTGGTTATTTTGATTTTCAGATCTTTGCAACACCACCTCATTGACTTATTATATTTTATATTTGCTTCTGACCCCCCCATATTCATTAAAAGTTATTCAAGTAGAAATGTTGTCATATTGTAGAACTATATGTCTTATAATATTAGTTACATTTTTAAGTTGAAGGGTGTAAGCGGAGGGAGGTGGTGAGGCAATCCATGATTTTGAGTTACTTTTTTAGGGCTGTGGTAAAACATTCAAATTTAAAATTTTCCACGTGCATACATCCATTTGATATACATAACGAAAAAATAATAATTTGAACTATAACTGTAAACCAGTGAAGGGCCCTAACCTTCACAAGATGTTTCAAGTGAAATAAAAAAACGCAAAAACTCAAAATTTGTGATTGAAATTTTAAACTGCAAGCTTCAAAATTTGGAAAACCCATTCAAAAAAGTTCATAAAAGTTTAAATTAATAACTGGTCAAAATTTTACCCCCTCCCGAAAGCATTTTTTCGACCAATTCTAAGAAATCACTTATCACCAAGTCACTAAAAGCTATCAATTTCAAATTCTAAGCACAATATTTAAAACAAAGTTCTACTAAAAGTTTTAAAATCGCCTTGCCATTCTACCCCCTCCCATAAAAAAGTATAATTTCGACCAATTTTAATAAATCTAAAAATTATGAACTATAAATTATGTACGAACATCTTTCAAGAGAAACTTAATAAAACTGCATTACACATTTTGCGATTTCTTAGCCTCCTTTACCCCCTCCCATTCAATTGTCTGGTTTCGTGCATATAAAATGTACCGAATTTCATAGCAATTCTAAGCAACTCCGTTTATAGGTAAGACTAACGTTATATACAGACAATTTTCAATATGATTCAAGCAATCTTTTAAAAACTTAGCAACATCCACTCATCCTTTCTATTCCTCCCCTTCCCCCTCTCCCCACCCCTCCCACCATACAAGCCCAAACTGACATAAATAAACGAATGAAATATTGATTATGTGTACTTTAGCTGTTGATCGTAATCGCATTGAAGTACTATATAATTTACAACAGCCCTGCCCTAGAGCCCGCATTCACTTAGACTTTCCCTTCTACCCTAACCTGTATATCCTTAACTTGTCCCAGGAATGAGTTGCGTCCGACTTGGTGGCAGTTTATCTATAATTTTGTGAGAAGGACGGCAGATTTGATCTCCCGGAGCAGATCTCCTTTTGTATTGCCCGAACACTCATGTCCGTATTTATATCCATTAGTGGATTCAATTTTTAGACAGACAATAATAGAAGTACCATAAACGTAATTATATGGTTTATTTATTGCAGACTTTTTTTAGTAATGCTAAAAATGCAATTATTCAGTTCTTTTTTCTTTTTTTTTTAAATAAAATTCAAACTTTTCATAAAGAATAATTTTTGCCTCAGTAAAATGTATCTCTGTCTTTGTTTTACGTAACTAAGTAAGAGATTTGTCTAACAATCTTATTTTAATCATCCGTTTCTCACTGTATTAACTCTATTGTTCTGTGTTCGCAGAAAAAAAATCTCTTCAGACTTATTAAATTTCTGTATACTTGTTGGATTTATAAACGATAGCACCATAATAACGTATAAATGTAACATAGTATGCTTTACGTCTAATTGGAATATTTATTACGTTGTATGTAAATATTTTGAACTATCGCAACTTTGCCATAACTTAACTTCCCTTTCTGTATACAACTTTCGATTTTTTTGCAGTTTACTTGGTGGTGTTAATTAAAGAAATTCGAGCCTGCAACATGACCGCAAACATCAAATTATTATCGATATTGACGTACATATATTCGGATAATATTACTAGCGCGTAACGTAAACGAGGTATAGATATGGTATGAATGTCTTGTTACTGATTATTATCATAATCTGATGAGGTATTGATATTGCATACGGAAAGAGGGGGAAACTATAGGCATATGTACTTGACACTTGAATTTAAAAAAAAAAAAAAACTTATTATTAATTTCGACGAAATTTGGAATAGCAAGTGCAACTAAATTTCTGATTGGTCAAATTTCAGTACTGCACTTTTTTCAACACAAACGAGTAATTATTGACAAAGAACTTTTTCAATTTAATTTGAAATTAGAGTTACTGTATTCGAACGGACCGTCTTCTGCTCTTTCGAGTTTCGTCACGGAGCCGATAATCGAGCTGTCACTCGTCGATATTAAAAAAGTCGACGAGTGACAGCTCCTACGATGATAAAAAGTGAAATTTCACTAAAAACGACTTGAAACGGGATTCTCGGGAGCTTAAATTTTGGCCTAAAATTTCAACGAAAAACAAAATCGATCACAGAAAATAAGGTAAAATACTTGGCCTAAAATCATTGATTTGAAAATTTCCCGCTATGTGCTGGAACCTGGTGTTCAGGCCCTTCACAATACCCTATATCTACGAATTTTCATGTTCGCAGATAGACGTTACATCTTCATAGGATTCTTCAATCATAGCTATGATATTATCTGGGGACTCCAATAGGCTAGGCTATTTTCTAGTGTTGGTTTGTCTACATATTTACTGTTTACTATGTTGTAAGCATAGAAAAAAGATTTGAGTCCGCCACTGTTGCATTCACTGTTCGCGGCCACTCGTATATGGAGTGTGACAAAAACTTTGGTTTAATAAACCAAAAAGCCCACTGTGAACTACCAGGAGATACTCAAACAAGGTCGGTCTAATCCGTTTCCATTTGAGTTTGTTGAAACGGAACAAAAGGTTTTTAGGGAATGGACAATACACATAGACACAATGTATATAAAAAAATCTGCCAACAAGTCGGACGCAACTTCATTATTCTTGGGACAAGTTGAGGATATCTGGGAAGACAATATGCAGGTTCTGGTGGATAGGGAGGAATATGTGACCGCGGTTTCTAGGACACGGCTGTTGTCAATTATTTAATACTTACCTTCAATTACGATCAACAGCTTCAGTACATAGAATCAATATTTCATTCGTTTATATATGCAAGTTTGGGTATTGTATACGGGGGGTGCGATAGAAGGGATGGTTACATGTCAATAATTTTTTAATTGATTGCTCCGATCGCGATCAAAATTCGCTGTATAGAATGTTAGTTCCATATACGAAGTAAATTCTACTAAAAACTCGGTGTATTTTATATTCTTAAAACCATATATTTGTATGGGAGGCGATAGAGGCGGGAGGGAATAGCAAAATTTGTTATGCAGTCTTATAAAGTTTCTTTTGAAAGGTGTTCGAACAAAAGTTGGTAGTTATACTCTAGATGAAATCTGAGAGTATTATAAGTTTGCTCTAAAGTTTGTCACGCCAAGAAATAAGGCTCGGAGAAAAAAATTAATGATACAGAAGTTAATATTATCACTCAGAAATCTCAAAACCGGATGTCCGTCCGCCCGACCGTCCGTTCGCTCTCTAGCTTGAGAACGCGTTGAGCTAGAAAGCTCAAATTTCGTAAACGTCGTTTTTGACAAAAAAAATAAGGTCAAGTTCGTGAACGGGCCAATTCGCTCCACCCCTTCTACCCCCTCCCATACAAAATGACACAATTGCGCAATTTGACACTAAACGGATTTGCTCAAAAAGTATACAAGCTATTGACCTAAAATTTGGTATACAATATTTTTATTATAATATCAATTCACCGTATAAAAATTATGTGTGTCCTCTCCCTCCTTCCACCACCTCCCATACAAAATGCACTTTTTATAGAAATACTCTAAACCAATTTACTCAGTGCGTACAAAGTTTAGCAAGCTGAAATTGTGCACTAAATATTTATTTAGAATTATTATTTCGGTAAAAAAAAATTAGGTAATTAACTTCACCCCTTCTACCCCCTCCCATACAAAACGATGCAATTTCGCAATTCGACAATAAACGGATTTGCTCGAAAACTATAAAAGCTATTAGTCTGAATTTCAGGATATATTATTTTTATAATAATTTCAATCTACGGTATAAAAATTATTTACGTTTTCCCACTCCTTCCACCCCCTCCCATACAAACTACACTTTTTCATGAAATGCTCTAAGCCGATTTTCTCAAAACATATAATATTTATCGAGCTCGCATTTTCTAATAAATACTTATTTAGCATTATAACTAAGATCAGAAAAAAAATATGTGATTATCTGCACTGCTTCTACCCCCTCCCATACAATATGACACAGTTTCACAACTTCACAAAAAATCGATTTTCTTGAAAAGTATGATTGGCACTAGTCTAAAATTTAATAGATGCCAATTTCATAATATTCCTAGTTATTTCTGATACAATCACTAAAATCCCTCACTCTTTCTACCACCTCCCATACAAACTGCACATTTTCAATAAATCTAACACACTAATTTTCTCAGCTCCTATTCAATTTTTGGAGTAAACATTTTGTATAAAACATTTTTATAGCTACTTTAGCATGATGGGGAAAAAATTAGTTCAATGCTATCACCCCTTCTAACACTCCCCATACAAAATTTCTTGGGATCACAAAAAGTTATATTTCATCTAGAGTATCGTAGCGCTGCTATGTTTTTTAATTTGTTGTTTATTAAAATTGGTCGAAATCATACTTTGTCATGGGAGGGGGTGAAAGGGCATGGGAGATTCCAAAACATTTGATGCATTTCATTTGAAACATTTTTAGAAGTGTTTGTATAAAATTTTAAGTTAACTTTTTAAAAGTGGTCGAAAAGTACTTTTGCACGGGAGGGGGAGGAAGTTTCGAAGGTATTCGACTAGTTAATATCTTAAACTTTTAAACATTTTTTTTAAATGAATTTTGCAAATTTCCAAGTTTTTAGATTAAAATTTCACTCAATAATTTTAAGTTTTTGTGTTTTTTTTCAATACGCGTGAAACATCTCGTGCAGATTTGGGTTCCCCCTTTGGTAGATAACAGTTTTGGTTCAAATTAATATTTTTCTTTGTGTATATCAAACGGATGTATGCACGTGCAAAATTTTAACTTTGTATCTTTTACCAGAGCCATAAAGAAATTAGTGAAAATTTTCAAAATTTTGGCCACCACCTCGTTCCCCTTACACCCACAATCTTAAAATTTTCTTTGAAAATATAGATCATATAGCTCTCCAATGTGACAAAATTTTAACTCAATACTTGTTTTGAATTATGAGATATAACGGTTTGAAATATTGAAAAGTGCGCCATTTTTGAAATGTTTTCCATTTCACACCACTACTATTATGATCAAATTTTACATTTTTCTTGTGTTTAGCTAGTATAGCTTAATATGCGTTTTAAGTTTCAATTACATAGCTTAAGAGATAGCTGAGATATTAATTTTTAAGTGTTTTTTTTTTTGCACCCTCCTGACCCTCCCTCTTACAATTATTGGCCCCCTTTCAGTAGAATATAGTGGAACTAAATGCTACTAATTGGTCTTAAAATAAGAATTTTTGGGATCAAGTAGTTCCGAAGGTATAATGTTTTAAGAGAAAATTTGGCTGACTGTTAGTTTTTGCCTCCTCCCCCCCCTTTCGGACGCCAGTGGGCAAAAAATTAAATTATTATTAGAGTTTGTCCCATAACTTTCTCTGTACCTATGCTTATTTTCAGCTTCCTATCTGTATTTGTAGTGGAGATATTAGCAAGTGTAGTTTTTGACTCTTTCCCTCCCGCCGCCTCCACCTTCCACCCGACACTCCAAAAAATTATTTTTTTAATTAGATAATGGAGCTCACTTACACAATTAACAACCCACCCAAAAACGAACATTCTACTTTTAACGGTCTCGAAGATATGAGTCCATATGTACGGCGTTTGGCGGGACGTTTTTTTTTTTGCATTTTTAGGCTAATTTAGTCATGGAACGCGAGTAAAAAATTTCATGGTAGCAAAAAATCTTTTTTCGGTGTCGATCACAATACTTTATTATTATTCTCTAAATTTACGCTAAATAGTTTAGGCAAACTGCCAATATGAGCGGAAAAGTTTTCAGATTTAATGGGTTTGATTAAGTTTTGTGGAGAAGAAGCAAAGCACTTTTACAAAAAATTACCTGTGACGAGGAAATATCAAGTACTTACTGAGAGAAACTTTTTTTGATTTTACTTATGCAATTTAATTTTATGAAAAATTTAGTTAACTTCACGATTATTTTAAGAAAGCTTTCGTATTTTGTAAAGGAACAGTGACTTCAAAATAAATATGGTTTTAAACGTGTTACTGAAATAATAGTTGGCAAACTTAAAAATGGCTGCACTGCAAAAAGTATCTAAACTGACTTATCCTGTTTTCACCAGTACTTTTCATATTTATTCTCGTTTAACGCCGTCGAAAGTCTTCTCGATGTCCACAAACTTAAGTTTGCGAACCCATTTCGGCGAACTGCTCCAATATTATCCGTAGCATAATTGTATGGTCTGCACAAGATGATTCTTTACGGAATTCAAGCCTAATAAACTTTGAGAAAGCTTTCTGCTCCATCACTAATCCAATTGAAAATTTTCTTTGCTTTGATTTTCGATACGGCAGTAAGTAGACTTATAACGCGATAATCTCATAATCCCGAAGGTCGCCCTTCAATGAGGCCCCCCCTCTTCCATTCAGCTGAATATCTTCCTCCATTCCACAACTCAGTGCAGAGCGGGAGGAGTAAGCTACTATTTCCGGGAACGATTTGAGAAGCTCAGTAGTCCGTATATTCCTCGACGTTTCTTCCCACCACTGACCGAACAGCGCAAACTATTTCTTCTTAATAGAGATGTTCCAGTTGGATATTTGACATTTGTTCTGTTTCTAGAATATCTTCATCTAACAAGATCTCAAAAACATAAAAGAATGATACTCTAGATGAAATGAGAAAGAGTTCAATGTACCGGAAAATATGTCACCTCCAATTCCTTTAAATAATTAATAGTGACTTTTGTATGGGAGGTGGTAGAAGGAGAGGAGGAAGGTTTGCAATTTTTGGATATGACACCTAATGTGGCATGCAAAATATTTCGTGCTGAATTTAAGGTTTGTAGCTTTCATTGTTTTCAATTGGATATATTTTTCCTGAAATTGAGGCATTTGTGTGGGTGGTGGCAGAGGAAGTGGAGCGTTTATGATGATTTTGAAACTGCTTATCATCATCCTTATCACCACGCTTTGATTGAACTTCAAATTCGATAGCTCTAATATATTCGAAGACGAAATGCTTTTCTTGAATTTATAATACAGATATTTGTATGGGAGGGGGTAGAAGGAGTAAAGAGGAACTGATAATTTTTTTTAGCATTTATTGCAATTATTAAAAAACAAATTCTGGCAAAATTTTAAGTTTATATTTTTTCAAGTTTTAATGGAAATCGATATAATGAACTTAACAAAAATTATACATTTGTATGGGATGGGGTAGAAGGAGTGTACGGATCAAAACAGATTTTTTTCTTTTTATTTATATTTCTATTTTTATACTTTATACAAAATATCAAGTTGATAGCCTTAACAGTTTCGAAGAAAAATAATTTAATTTAAATTTCATGAAATTTGTATGGGACGGGGTAGAAGGAGTAAAGTGAAGTTGATAATTTTTTCAATTGTGATTGGAATTATAATAAAATTAATTCTGGCAAAAATTCGTTTCTATAACTTTGCTAGTTTCAATGAAAATCGAAAAACTGCATTTTTCAAAATTATGCATTTGTATGGGAGGGGGTAGAAGGAGTGACGGGATCGGATCAATATTCCGTCATATTAATGACATCTATATTACAATTCTTTGACCCAAATTTAAAATCGATAGCTTAAACAGTTTCAAAGAAAAATCAATTTCTGAAAATTTCGGAATTTCGTGAAATTTGTATGGGAGGGGGTAGAACGGGGATGTGGCCCGTTCACGAACTTAAAGTCTCTTTTTTGCTAAAAATGACACACAACGAATTTCAGCACGATATCTCAAAGCGTTCGAGAGTTATGCTGTAGACAGACGGACAGACGGACAGACAGCAACTCGGAATCGAACAATTGAGCGACAAAAAATATTTCTGTACCCTTGGCGGCTCTGTGGGAGCATTATTTCTAAGCGTTACAAACGGTAAGGCAAACATAATATACTCTCAGATTTCATCTAGAGTATAAATATCAGAGAAAAATTCCTTCTATCGCCGGTGCTCACTTATATTAGGGAAAGTTCCGTTGATATTTTTCAGGTGGTTGCCTGTAAATTTCCTGTTCGACAACGGTTTCACAATTTTAAATAGCGAACCTATATCCCCAACGAAATTTATAACTTATGTGTGTATATAAATTTATAAGATATTGAATATAGAAAAAAACGGATTGAATTAAAGTTCATATCATCGTTCCGAAAGCTGAATTTATTTTCGTCTATCAGTCCGTTCACCCACAAGCTTGAGAACGTCCTAAGCTAGAATGTTAAAATTTTGTTCAAGTAAATAAAGTAACGGCGAGTATGTGAATTGTGCCAAATTCATCCACCCCTTTTACACTCTCCCATAAAAAATGATACAAAAGTACATGTGCTATTAATTTGAAATTAGGAATATAATGTTTTCATGTGCTAGTGATTGTATGGTTAACAATGATTAGAGATCCCTTACTCCTCCACCACGCCCCATACAAATTACGCCATGTCAATCATATTCCTGTTAAGACATAGGGGCATAGGACAGAAAAAGCTCTCTTTCACAAGGCGCAATCCTGAGCATCGGCCTTTAGCTGTTGCTTCGCCTTGTTTATACCTCTGGCCTCCTTCTCAACTGCTCGCTTCCACGTGCTACATGGTCGAGCAACCTGACGTTTTTCGTGAGGATTTCGCTCTGGTTTTGTCAAAGTGTGACCAATATTCTGCCACTTCCACCTTTGAATCTCAATGCCTATTTTAGCCTGGCCAGTTGTACTCCAAAGTTCATCGTTGGTTGGAGATCACTTGTGGCCAGAATATTCCTAAAATGCGTCAGAGACATTGGTCCACGAAAATTTGCAGTTTCTTGGTAAGTCGAACGGTCACTTTCCATGTAGAAAAACCATACAACAACACGGATTTGACGCATGCGACAAAACCAGCAGCTTCATTCGAAGGAAGATCTCTTAACCTCCAGAAAGGGGAAAGGATACCGAAGGCCTGACGAGCTTTGTTTAAACGATCCTCAATATACCTTTCGGCTCCGCCGTCCATGCTGTCAATGCTTTCGAGATAACAAAAATGTTGCATCTCTTCCATATCTTGTCCGTTAAGAACAATCGGTGTGTTGTGTTTGAACCCATGTACATGTATTTGGTTTTATGCACGTTTAATTTCAGTACATTTAGTATGCAACGAGCGAACATTTGACTCTAAGTCCAAACGGTTAAATGGGAAACAAACACACGTCAAATTACGCTATGTAACGAATAACACTAAATCAATTTTCTCAGTAAATATTACATTTATTGAAAAATTTATTTCGAAAACGTTATAAGTAGGACAAAAAAAATAGCCATTAACTACATTCCATCTTAGCAGAAGTTGATTTCGTTGGAAACTCTAAACTCACTTCAGATCTGAAATTTCATTTATGCGGTAGTTATACATATGTAGTTGTTTCTGTGAAATTCACTAGAACTCCATCGCTCCTTCTTCCACCTCCCATACAAACCACAAATTTTGACCAAATTAAATGCACTTTTTTCTCAGTACCTACTAAAGTTATGAAGCTCAAATTTTGTGGAAAATATTTAAATGCTAATTTTAGTGAAATGTAGAAAAATAGTTCAATCTCTCTTCTTCTATTACCTCCCATTCCAATGCCTCAATTTTACAATTTTCTCACAGCACATGGTGTTTTTCTTTAAATAAAATTTTGTGTTAAGTAAATATTTTGATGGCAGCTGAATAATGTGGACAAAAATAGTTCAATCTCGTGACCCATTCTATCACCTTCCTTGCAAAATTTTGGACATTTGCGTAATACCAATATTCAAAACTGAGCTAGTTATAGTTCGCTTTTATAAGTATATGGCAATATGACAGGCGATCACCCCTTTTACCACCAGCTCTCCCCTGACGATATAATATACTGCCACCCCTTTTATCAACTGCCCTTCTGCTCACCGTACTGGATATAATAATTATGTCACGAAAATCTTTATTTCATCTAGAGTATCGTATGACTGGTAATAACCAGCAATTGTAGTTCTGTATATTATATTTTTATTCACATTAAAATTAAATTTCAAAACAACAAAAAATGAAAAAACTTTTTTACCTAAGAACACACTGAAGAGTTTGTCCATATGCAAGATACTGTAACTGTTTCTCTTATCCAAAACACGTGTGATAATCCCATGATTGTCCAGTGAGTATTCCTTAACCATTTTTAGTCCAAACAGGATTACTACTACTGCCTCCATCTCACAGGAGAATAAATTAACCATTTGTTTTACGAAAAGCAGTTCTACTGTTCAATAATTCCAACCCCATCTCCACAGGGAGGAAATTGAGTATCGAAATGTTCAGATAAATTTGCGAATTTTATCAAAAAGGTGTATAATAAAGTTCGTGAATCTTTTATATTATTAAATTTAAAGTTAGAGGCAGTTTTTACTGACAGTTATTTCATTTTTCGGTTATTACTTAGGTATATGTGGTCTGACATTTTTTAAAGAGATAATTTTATTTCCTTCGAAATAAGTTATATGATTTGTAAACTATAGTGTAGCCTAGTGGTAAGCGCGTTGTCTAACATCCGTTTGCATACGGAAGCACCCTGACTGCTCTATGTAAGATGCAATACCTAGCATCTTCGCAGGATTCTTTAATCTTAGCGATGATTTTATCTGGAGTGCCTCTAATACGCAAAGCAAACGCTGTCGAAAGCCTTCTCGAGGTCCACAAACATGAGATTTAGTGGCGAACCCATTTCAACGAACTGCTCCAATATTATCCGTAGGATACTCTATGGTCTGTATAAGACGACCCTTTACGGAATCCAAGGTCCTTATAAATGTATGCGAAGGTTATGAATTCAAATCCCGGTCGACGTATAATTTCAGCACACTGCCTGCTTGGATATACCTTGGTTAGCTCAGTCAACGAAAATGAAAAAAAATTCGTAGATAGAGGGTTGTGCGAAGGGCTAAAGACCCTTCCACACAATAAGTAATGAAAATGTTAAGGAGCCTTCAGGTCAGGAGGCCAAGGCCCGATTAGGGCTGTAGTGCCATTGTAGAATTAGAAGAAGGGCCATGTACATGCAAATTACATAATAGCGATCATATTTTAAATTTAAACTAAACGTTAGACATCTTCACTAGCAAGCTACATATATGTACTCGCATGTTATTAAGCTCAAGAAATTTTAGCTTAAGGTGTCATTTCTCTACAATAAGAAATTGCTTTTCCAACAAAATCACTTTCTTAGCTTCTCAAGTGTTATTAGATTTCTTAGAACTCCCTCGGAATATTTTGTTAAGATAGAATTCTCAAATTAAAAGATTTTTGTCTGCCTATTCAAAGTCTCGTCTATCTTATCGATATCACTTTTCTACTGAAAGTGGCACGTAAAATAAATTTAAAAAAAAATTATAATCATAAATTAAAAATTAATTTGACAATTACAATAATGGTGAGCAAAAACAAAAACTCATTAAAATTTATGACATTTTTCAAGAAACCTCAACCTTCTTTCTCACCAGGAGCCATAAATAAACAACGAAATGAACGAAAAATCCTAAATTGTACCTTAATGAGGCATGGGCTCGTAAGGTCCAATACAAGGAGCAATAGAAAAGAGCTCAGGCTCAGGCTTAGTTCCAGGATGGGTCCCGATTATCAGTGTTTTTTTTTTTTTTGCGATTGTCGGGTTAAGGAAAGTTTCGTCCTGGCGAATTTCATTTTTCTTTTTGCGAAAGTCCCTTGGTCATAAGACAACATTGCGCGCGCACACTTACATAACGCAACACTGTGTCATTACATCAGAGGAGATAGCAAACTAACACCTGCATAAGTAGAAGGTATGCCGATCAAAGTCACCTGAATACGGCGATGTTATGCTGTGAAACTCTTAAAAGATATTCAATAAGAAACTTGAACAAAATATCCTTACTTTTTTTTGTGCGGTGCGGAAGCAAGAAATTATACGCTGCTCGACACAGGTAAATCCGTTAAAGAGTTGAAGCAGTTTAACTTCTCTCGTATAGCGTAAGCACCCACACACTCGTCGTACACATGAAACAAAAAAGGATCCAAAAAAAACCCCGAACGAAAACTTGAGAACAGACTAAATTTACTTTATTTTATTTTTATATTTTACGTATCCTCAAAAAAGGATTTGATTCGCTTTTTTTAATACACTAACACTAACAAGCACTATGACGATTTTCGCAATAATAGAAGCATGGATTCACTTTGTTTCACCACTCTCCCGATTGTAAATAGCACGAACGATAGCAGAATCCCCTCGGTCGTTCGGATCCCATCCTTTCCGACTATCTCTCGTCTTCAGCACGATAAATGTCCTGGGCTTTTCTAAGTTTTCCTCAGCGAATATACGGCCCGACTTTCACAGGACTTTTTCTCATTTCGTCTCGCACACTTGAAAATGGATAACAACGCGTCGTGAGCGATACGAATTTTCAGTGAAATGGAAAAACTGATAATTCCTTATCAGGCAGGCATCCAATACCAGACAAACAAAATAAAATTGATAAAATGAAAACAACGAGGAAAATTGGGAGGAAAAAAATCGTGTTCTCTCACCGAAACCCCCGAAAATTCCTCCACCTGTTTTAGAACGCCGCGATATCGGAAACGCAAGACTACAAGCACGATGAATGAGTAGCGCACACTGCACTGTCTTGAACGATGATTTCCATTCGAGAGTTTCCCAAAGGGAAAGATTCGAAAAATACAGCTGACGAAAGAACTGAAAAATGAAATTGACGCGAAACGCACGAACCGCGACTCAGCGGAAAAACACAACGCAAAAATCCGCAAGCCAAAAATCTCTGATCATTCTCCGTCAGCGAAACTTTTCCGAAAAAGAAAAATTTTCTCGATAAAAACGAACTATTTCAAATTTTCATTTTCCCGATTTATTTTTCGATTTTTTTTTTTTTTTTTATTTGGATTATGATACGCGCGACCTCCTAGCGGCGGCTAAAATCTGTTTACACTGGAGGCCCCCCAGCACACACAGATAAAAAAAAACGTCCGCCAAACTTTAACTCGACTTTTCCGTCAAGCGAGCGCTTTCAGTTGCCCCGCAAAACTAACACAAGACGCCGAGCGAAGGTGCTCGAAACGGCACAAAACCGAACGAAAATCACAAAAATAAGTTCCCCAATATGAGCCCCCAATTATTTCCTCTCCAATGCCGGCAGTAGCGTTTGTGTTCGAGAGTGAAGGTCGGAAAAGCTATGCGTTCCCGCACCGAATTCCGGCACACAGCTAGTACAATCGAACGAGGAAAACTCAGGCAACAGCCAGACTAGGAAATTCCCGTCGGGTAAATGTCACGAGTACACGCACACTATCAGTGTCGGCCGAGTCGGGAAAATTGTCTCGAGATTTGAACACAGAGGCAAGGAAACTTCACGTTTTCCATCCCCACTGAAGAATCCAATCGATGGGTGGAAAATTGATGACTTAATGCTCGTACGAGATCCACACGCTCATATGGAGAGAATGGCTGAATAGGGGAGTGTGTGTGTCCGACGGGAAATTTTCACACCACATTCTACTACACAATCCTCGAACTGGGGAAAATTCAGCGGGGATGATGATACAGCGCGCACATCTCACGATTTCAGAATTTCCATCGGGATCAACTATTAAGGAGCATGTGTGCGTTTTCGGTGGACATTATGGCTCGATATTTCTATGAGAATATTGAAAGTCAGAAGGATACAGTCGGGTATTCATTTTCAAATTTTCCGATTTTATGTTTGAAACAAGAACGACTGAATAAAATGACGATAATATAAAATATCGAATTATTTGCTGCACTGGAAGGTGGAGAAGGTTAAGGGGTTCAGTGGGGACTGTTTAGTATTTAAATTCAAGTCACTCGTAATTATTCTGATTAGTGTTTGCATGCTCTTAACACTTCTGAACTAGGATGCTTTATGCACACATCATTTCCACGAATTAAGCAGCGAATACTTCATCCGTAAGTTTTGTGTCAAATACATAGAAGTTTGCAGCTTTTAAAATAGCAAAACACTCAATTTCTCGAACCATTCAGCCACCAAGCTTCCATCATCTATTGAAAACAGATTCAGATTCAGATTATCTTTATTGACACTTTATGTTAGATTTATAAAAATTTATATTGATTTTTTCTTGAAATTCATTAAGATGTTGACTACATTATTATGTCTAACATTTATATCAGTAGAAATTTTAAGATAATTAAAAAATCCAAATGTTCTCATAGTTACATGCTTCTGCTTACGTGCTATGTGAATTATTATGCACTTGCTCGCGGGGCTTATAACATCTAAATATCTTCAAATTAATATTGTTACTATTTACTAACTAAACTAACCTAACTTTTACTAAAATTTTGGAGTGGAAGAAAAGAGAGCTGCTTACCGACAAGATCGTTAGAAGTGACAATTTATTTTCGCGAGATTAGGTTAAGTAAACGATCCTCGTTTCTGCACTACATCTACATATGTTATGGAAACATTTAGAGATTTTTCTAAGAAAAATGTTGAATACAGGCATTGCAAATTCAAAATAAACTGCCAACAAGTCGGGCGAAACTTTATTATTCTTGGGACAAGTTGCGGATGAGTGGAAAGCCAATATGCAGGTTAGAGTGGTTATGGAAGGCTAAGTGAAAGGGAGTTCTTGGGCAGGGCTGTTGTCAATTTAACAATATTTCATTCGTTTCTGCAAGTTTGAGTTTTTATGAGGGGAGGAGGAGGGGTAATAGTAAGGGTGGGTGGATTTTAATAGCTTTTTAATTAAATGCTTGAATCACGTCCAATATTCTCTGTATAGAAAGAATGTTTATCATAGACGAAGTTGCATAGAATTTTCATAAAATTCGGTGTATTTTACATTCACGAAACCGAACATTTGTATGGGAGGGGGTAGAGAAGGTAGGGGAATCGTAAAATTTGATATGTAGTTTTATTTTGCTTCTATTGTGAGGTGCTTGTATAAAATTTCAAGTTCGTAACTTCTAGTTTGTTGGTTATTAGTTGATTTAATGGAATTCGTCGAAATAATGGTTTTGTATGGGAGGGGGTAGAAGGGCGAGCGCGATTTCAAAACTTTTAAAGCAACTTCATTTGAATGATTTTTATAAGTTTTTCTGCAAATTCTGAAATTGATAGCTTTTAAGAGTTAGCTGACAACTTATTTCTTAAAAATGCTCGAAAAAATAATTTTGTATGGGAGGGGGTAGAGGAGGGAAAGGGTAGAGGAGGGAGGGGGTAGAGGAGGGAGGGGGTAGAGGAGGGAGGGGGTAGAGGAGGGAGGGGGTAGAGGAGGGAGGGGAATCGTAAGACTTGTGATGCAATTTTCTTTCTTTTCTGTTGTAAGATGCTCGAACAAAATTTCAAGTTCGTAGCTTTTAATTTGTTTATTATTAGTTGATTTAATGAAATTGGTCGAAATCATACTTTTGTATGGGAGGGGGTAGAAGGGCAAGCGTGATTTCAAAACTTTTAACGCAATTTCATTTCAATTATTTCTTTAAGTTTTTGTGCAAAATTGCAAATTGATAGCTTTTAAAAGTTAGGTGATAATTGATTTTTAAAAATGGTCAAAAAAATAATTTTGTATGGGAAGGGGTAGAAGTTTTAAAGGTTTTCGACCAGTTAATATTTCGTATATTTAGAAATTTTTTTTAAATGCATTTTAAAAATTTTCAAGTTTCTACCTTAAAATTTCACTCAAAAATTTTCAGTTTATGTGTTTTTTTCAATGCGCATGAAACACCTTGTGCACGTTAGACCGGGGGGGGTCGGTTTATAACAATTATGGATCAAGTTATTATTGTTTTTCTATGTACATCAAATAGACGTATTCACATGCAAAATTTAAACTTTGTATCTTTCAACAGAGTCCTAAAAAATCACTTAAAATTTTCGACATTTTTGCTTATCACCTCCCTCCCCTTTCACCTCCCAACTTAAAATTTTTACCAAAATTAAACATTACGTAGTTCTACAATCTCACAAATTTTTGATTTGTTATCTGTACTTTTTTTTGAGATATAAGGATTCTTAATTTTGAAAAGTGCACCATTTTTGAAATGCTCCCCGTCTTCCCCTACTACTATTATTTCAACATGTTATATTTTTTTTGTATTGTCCTAGTATAGTTTAATATACGTTTCAAGTTTAAATTACATAGCTTAAGATATAGTTGAGATATTCATTTTTAAGTGATTTTCTTTGCACCCCCCCTGACCCTCCCCCTTACAAAAATTAACCCCTCTCTAAGCTGATTCCAAAGGAACCATATGTCACACTAACGGTCCCAAAATATGAATTTTTTACGACAAGTAATTTC
Organism: Chorisops tibialis; assembly: GCA_963669355.1. NCBI lineage: Eukaryota > Metazoa > Arthropoda > Insecta > Diptera > Stratiomyidae > Chorisops > Chorisops tibialis. The sequence goes on from OY770264.1 coordinate 23,134,896, forward strand.
GAAGATATAATCATTTGAAAAAATAATTCGGCCGACAGTTTGTTTTTAGCCCCCCCTTTTCGGACACCAATGGATAAAAAAATTTAATTATTTTTAGAAGTTGTCCCACAAACCCCTTTATATGTGTGTTGAGTTTCAGCTTCCTAGCTGTTACCATAGTTGAGATATTTGAAATCGTATTTTTTTTGCATTTTTCGGCTAATTTAGTCATGAAATGCGAAAAAACAAAATTTCAGGGTAGCAAATTTTTTTTTTTTTTCCAAGTCGATCACAATACTTTATTATTAAAATAATAAAGTAATATATTCAGTTACTTTTTAAATTAAAAAATATTTACAATTACTGCCAACAAGTCGGGCGAAACTTTATTATACTTGGGACAAGTTGAGTGGAATGTCAATAGTTTGGGTTCTTATGAGGGGAGGAGGAGGGGTAATAGTAAGGATGGGTGGCTGTTAATAGCTTTTTAATTAATTGCTTTAATCACGTCCAATATTCTCTGAATAGAATGTGTTTCATAGACGAAGTTGCATAGAATTTTCATAAAATTCGGTGCATTTTACATTCACGAAACCGAACATTTGTATGAAAAGGGGTACAGAAGGTAGGGGAATCGTAAAAATTGTGATGTACTTTTCTTTCTTTTCTGTTGTAAGGTGCTCGTACAAAATTTCAAGTTCATAGCTTTTAATTTGTTGGTTATTAGTTGATTTAATGAAATTGGTCGAAATCATACTTTTGTATGGGAGGGGGTGGAAAGACAGGTGCGATCTCAAAACTTTTGACGCAATTTTATTTCAACTATTTTTAAAAGTTTTTGTGCAAAATTTCAAATTGAGAGCTTTTAATAGTTAGGTGATAATTGATTTCTTGAAAATGGTCGAAAAAATAATTTTGTATGGGAGGGGGAAGAAATTTTAAGGGTTTTCGACCAGTTAATATTTCGTATATTTAGGGATTTTTTAAATGCATTTCGCAAATTTTCAAGTTTCTACCTTAAAATTTCACTCAAAAATTTTCAGTTTATGTGTTTTTTTCAATGCACATGAAACACCTTGTGCACGTTAGCCGGGGGGGTCGGTTTATAACAATTATGGATCAAGTTATTATTATTTCTCTATGTATATTAAATAGATGTATCCACATGCAAAATATAAACTTTGTATCAAAAAAAATCACTCAAAATTTTCGACATTTTTGCTTATCACCTCCCTCTCCTTACACCCCCCAACTTGAAAGTTTTACAAACTATGTAGTTCTACAATCTGACAAATTTTCAATTTGATATCTGTACCAGTTTTTGAGATATAAGGATTTGTAATTTTGAAAAGTGCGCCATTTTTTAAATGCTCCCCATTTCTCCCACTACTATTATTTCAACATGTTATATTTTTTTAGCTTAATACATACATATATGTTTCAATTACATAGTTTAAGAGATAGTTGAGGTATTCATTTTTTAGTGTTTTTCCTTGCACCCCCCAGACCGTCACCCTTACAATAATTAGCCACTCTATAAGCTGATTCCGGCGGAACTATGTCCCACCTTAATGGTCCCAAAATATGAATTTTTTACGATAAGTATTTTCGAAGATATAATCTTTCGGCGGACAATTTGTTTTTAGCCCCCCTTTTCGGACGCCAATGGATAAAAAAATTAAATTATTTTTAAAGTTTGTCCCACAACCCTCTCTATATCTCTACTGATTTTCAACTTCCTATCTGCATTCGTGATGGAGATATTAACAAGTGTAGTTTTTGACTTTTTCTGTCCGTCTGTCCGTCCGTCTGTTCGCTCTCTAGCTTGAGAACGCGTTGAGCTAGATTGTTCAAATTTTTTACACGTCGTTTTTGATAAAAAAGTAAGGTCAAGTTCGTGAACGGGCCAAATCGCTCCATCCCTTCTACCCCCTCCCATACAAAATGACACAATTGCGCAATTTGACAATTAAAAGATTTGCTCAAAAAGTATAAAAGCTATTGGCCTGAAATTTGAAATATATTACTTTTCTGATAATATCAATCTACCGTATAAAAATTATTCATGTCCTCCCTCTTCTTCTACCACCTCCCATACAAACTGTACTTGTCATGAATTACTCTAAGCCAATTTACTCAGTGCGTATAAAATTTAGCGAGCTGAAATTGTGCACCAAATATTTATTTAAAATTGTTAGTAAGGCGAAAGAAAATTAGACAATTAGCTTCACCCCTTCTACCCCGTCCCATACAAAATGACGCAAATTCGCAATTTACCAATAAATTAATTTACTCGAAAATTATAAAAGCTATTAGTCTGAGTTTTGGGATATATTACTTTCATAATGATTTAAATCTACAGTAGAAAAATTATATGCGTCCTTCCTCTCCTTCCACCCCCTCCCATACAAACTACACTTTTCATGAAATGCTCTAAGACGATTTTCTCAGAACATATAAGATTTATAGAGCTCACATTTTGAAATAAATACTTAATTACTATTATTACTAAGATCAGAAAAAAATATTTGATTAGCTTCACTGCTTCTACCCCCTCCCATACAATATGACACAGTTTCACAACTTCACAAAAAATCGATTTTCATGAAAAGTATGAATGGTTCTAATCTGAAATTTAAGGGTTGTCAATTTTATAATCTCACTAAAATCCCCACACTCTTTCTACCACCTTCCATACCAAATGCACATTTTCACTAAATCTACAAGACTAATTTTCTCAGCTCCTATTCAATTTTTGGAGTAAGCATTTTGTATAAAACATTTTTATAGCTACTTTAGCATGATGGGGAAAAAATTATTTCAATGCTATCACCTCTTCTAACACTCCCCATCCAAAATTTCTTGTGATGACATCTAGAGTATCGTAGCCCTGTTATGTTTTATTTTATCATAATAATAGAATATTGTGAATGACACAGAAAAATAATTTGCCAACCAGAAGTTTTTTTTTGTTCGCATTTCATGCCTAAATTACCCTCAAAATGCTAAGAGGTTGTTGTAGGATGTGGAATACATGCCACTATCTTTGAAGAATAGCGACCCCATGGACCTGAGCTAACTATCCCCCTGTGGGATGGGGGCAGTACAATTCACCCACAGCCAGTCCTGCTTGCCTTAAAAATGGTAAATGGACACTTGCTGGATCATGGTCTTATCACCCACGATCTTAAGACCTAATTGATACAAGAAATAGAAACAGCGACTCGGCTACGGACGGATTCTACGTTAACGGCTTTTGGCATTCGAAAACGGACTATAATTGGCTTCGGGAACGTTTGAACATTGAATGACGGGGGAAGGGCTGTGGTCACTCGGTCCTTACAGCGCCAATCAGCGATCTGTCGTGAAATGAAGCACTAAAACACCCAAATCTTGGGCTTGAGCGAGGTCAGGTGGACAGGATCAGGAGAAGAACGAACCCCGAGCGGAAACACCATTCTGTACGTTGGTCCTGAGAGTGAAGCCAAGAATGGCGTGGCGGTCGTTCTTACACCGAGAGCAAGAATCAGTCTCATCAACTGGGAGCCAATCTCGTATATGATTATTATCGTCAAAATCAGGGCCAGTGTCAGAAACGTCACTATTCTGCAGTGCTACGCACCATCGCCGCACCTGGTGAGTTTTATAGCTAACTGAGTGCCATCTTCGATCATGTTCCAAGAGGTGATATCATTATCATCTCAGGAGATATGTATGAATGGCCAGGTTGACTCTGACAACCCTGGACTAGAACACGTGATGCGGAACCATGGTGACCCTTGGGTCGACGCGTCACGACCTTGGATTAAGATACCCGGAAACGGCGAATTATTTATGGAGTTTTGTATTACTCGACAAATGGTCATCAACGGGACTCTTTTTCACACAAGAATCACCATAAAACATCTGGAGTTTTCCCTGATGGCATTACTCAGAACCAGATCGACCATTTGGCTAAAAGTCGCCAATGGAGAAGATGTCTCCTCGATGTGCGAGAGAAGCGCGAAATTGACGTGGGGAGCGATCTTCACTCAATGAGTTCCTGAGATTGTGTACAGCAGCTATTCGACGACCACAAATTCTTCAAATAAAGCGCTTGCTTAATGTGCATATACCTAGAGACAACAAAAAGCGCAAGTACACCACCATTCTATGCTAAAAGTCATCCACATTGGGCGAATATGTGAATGCGCCTACTGGACGCTAATTGAGAGGCAACCAGAAACACTTTTCTAACTAGTGCTGAAGAATCTGTGGGACATGTGCAAAGCGGTGAGAAACCCTGGATCTCGCCAGACACATGGCACAAGGTTGGCGATCGGAAAAAAGGTCAAATTTGCAATCATCTCTCAACTCGATGTCAACCAAAGAACACCCTACTTGAGACAGAACTACCACGATGCTCAAATACTGCTTAAAAAGGCTGATCGACGCGACAAGAGAAAGGTCTGGCCAGTAAGGCAGAATCTGTAGCTTACCTTGGGAATATGGGTTCACTATTTAAAATGACGAAACAGTTGACGGGGCGGGAATTTCACCGTCAACCAACTGATAAGAGGTATCAACGGAACTCTCCTTAATATGAGTGAACACCAGTTGCGGCGATGGAAGGAATACTTCTCTGATATTTTAAACATCTTGTCAGAAGAAGATATTCCAGAAACAGAACAGCTACCAAACATCCAACCGCAACAATCCTCTATTAGGGACGATCCCCCAGATAAGGAAGAGATAATTTCCGCCATTCGGTCAATGGCGGGAAGGAAAGCCGCAGGTATAGACGGACTATCAACTGAACTCCGCAAAGCGGACTCGGAAATAACACCCGATATACTCCTCCCACTCTCCACTGAGGTGTGGAATGAAGGAAGATATCCGACTGAATGGAAGGAGGGCGTCATTGTGAAAATTCCGAAGAACTTCGGGATTGTGTCAATTGGCGTGGTATATGTCTACTTACTGCCGCATCGAAAATCATGGCTAAGGTAACACGCAGTAGGATTAGTGATGTCATAAAGGGCACTCTCTCACCCCGTAAAGGCTCGTCTTGTACCGACTTTAGTGCTATTGCGTTATGAAACTTTAACTCTTGATTTAATGATTTTAAAATTATCTAATTTTATAACAATTTTTTAATTATAGTTTTTATTACATTCACTTTAAACAATTATTTAAGTTATTATTTGCACTAATTTATTTACAATTATTTATTTCTTGTATTAAACAACAATTGTTTTAAATCAACTATTTATTTTTATAAAAATAATATTTTTGAATGTATTCTCATTCAGCAACTTTTTACAACTGATTTTCTTTATTTTTTTTTATATTTTTTCAGAGTCAGGATTCAAAATCGCCTGCTAATGTAAGTAAAATTACAGTAGCTGATTTGAAATCCTGCTCATTACAAAAATCTGTATCAGATGCACACTACACGACTACACAAATACCCTATGGATAATATTAGAGCAGTCAGCCGAAATGGGTTCGCCACTACATTTCATGTTTGTGTACTTTTAGAAGGCTTTCGACAGCGTTGAATGAGATTACATATGGAATGCTTTGCGTAGGAGAGGTATTCCAGATAAGGTTATAGCTATGATTAAAGAATCCTACGAAGATGCAAGATGTCGCGTCTTGCATAGAGGAAAGCTGTCCAAGAGCTTTGATGTGCGAACGGGTGCCAGACAAGGCTGCATATTTATTATCTTCAGCCCTATTTCTGGTGGTAATAAAGGGCACCTTGAAAGCTGCACTGGAAAGTGGGTGAGGGAAAGGTCTTCAATGGAGACTATTTAACATCTTAAGTCACCTTGATTATGCTGATGACCTGTGTTTGCTTGCATATAACCGTTCTGACTTAGAGTCAAATGTTCACTGGTTGCATTCTAAATGCAAAGAGGCGGAACTGAACATAAATGTACATAAACTCAAGTACATGTACTTGGGTTCGAACGCAAGCACACCGATTGTTCTTAATGGACAGGATACGAAAGAGGTGCAAGATTTTTGTTATTTCGGAAGCATTGTCAACATGGACGACGGAGCCGAAAAGGATATTGAGGCTCGTCTAAATGAAGCTCGTCAGGCCTTTGGTATCCTTTCTCCTTTCTGGAGATTAAGAGAGATCTCCCTTCACACGAAGCTGTGAGTTTTTGCCGCATGCGTCAAATCCGTGTTTTTATGTGGTTGTACTACGTGGAAAGTGACCGTTCAACTTACCAAGAAACTGCAAACTTTCTTGAACCAATGCCTTCGACACATTTTAGAATTATTCTGGCCAGAAGTGATCTTCAATGACTTTGGAGTACAACTGGGCAGACTAAAATAGGTATTGAAATTCAAAGACGGAAGTGGCAGTAGATCGGTCACACATCAAGGAAGCCAGAGCAAAACATCGCCAAACCGGCTCTGGATCATATTCTTCAAGGAAGACCTCGAGTTGGTCGACCATGTAGCGAACAGTTGAGCAGCAGGCCAGAGGAATAAACAAGTCCTGGCAACTGCTTAACGCCGATGCTCAGGATCGTGCCATGTAGAAGAGAGTTGTTTCTGTCCTATGCCCCTATAGGTAATTTTAACAGGAATATGATTGATTGCTTGACACAGGACCCGTTTGGCGCCGGATTTGGAAATTAATTTTTTGTCCTTCTTCTTAGTTACACAGTCTACTATCATTATATGTATTTCATTCCCTTACCGCTTTCCGTTGTTATTTTTTGTTATAGGGCTCTTGGGCTATAATGGAGTTAGAACGACCGTAACGAGTGGTGAAGCTAGTTTAATTTTCAGTTCAAATAATTACAAGTTCCACAAAAGATAGAACCAGTGAATTCCCATGATAGTCCAAATACACCGTTTCTAAAACGTGATTTAAACTTGTTAGAATTTTATTGTTATTATTTTACTATTTGGCTATTGTTGATTACTTCTCAAAGAAGCTGGATTTACTACCAATTAAAACGAAATCAGCTAATGAAATTGTTGAAAATTTGAGAAAAGTATTTTCTACACATGGAATTCCTTACTGCAGACAATAAGCCGTTTAATTCTACTTGTTCGACTTTTGCGAACGAAATTGGTGCCAAATTTATTTTTAAGAGTCCTTAACATCCTAAATCGAATGGTTTGGGGTAGAAGTTTGTGGGAATTAGTAAAGATTTACTTCGGAAAAGTCATGAATCCAAAACGGTTTTGTTCTTTTCTTGTTAAAGTATAAGAACACTCCACTTTGAAGTATTTGCTACTCTCCTACTCAATTATTATTTACCAAAACTTCAAGAATGAAAATACCCTTACAAGATGAAATTCTGAAACGTAATCTTCCAGAGTATGCTCTACTTTGTATGTGTAAGTCAGAAAAATCAGAAATGTATTAGAATAAAATATCTAAATTCCAGCAATCGTTTAACCCAGGTGATTTAGTTTGGATGCAATCTTTAAATAGAATGTGGGTTCACAGTAAAATAAAATCTGTATTACCGGAATTTAGGTAGAACTGGAAGGGGGGAGGGGAGGGGGGGAATTCAATATACTTAGGCAGCGGCGAAATTCAAGGCAAATACGAAAAAGATTTTCTCTTGAAACCAATTCTACTCGGAAAGCTACACCTTTAAAAACGTACATTTATAGCACTCGAAATCGTAATAAATACATATAATAAGGATATATACATATATAATACAATTTGATTATGCAATTTCATTATAGGGAGGGGGAGGGGATTTACAATAGTTGATAGCGAGCAAATTGTAGTAGGTGGGAGCTCTGATCAAAGCGTATCAAGAAGGATATATAATAAGGAGTGACTATGAGCAGGTCTTGCTTTGTAAGAAAATGGGAACGAATGTATTTCCCTCCCTCACTGGCGAAATGCTCGAAATTTTTCAAAACAATCGCTTCGCTATCTTTGTCCGGCACACTTAAGCCCAATGCAATTATCTCTGTCCCGCGTTAAATTGTCCGTTGCTAAAGTGCTTAGCTTAGACACGAACCAAAAACTAATAAAAATTTGAGAAATAAAGATTTCTGAAATAAAACAACAAACTCCATTATACTGAAAATTACTTTATTGCTGACTGAATATTAGCAACCAAAAGAGAATACAAATTATGGTATTTTTTTGTAAAAGTTTGAAGCCACGTTAAGCTTGGAAACAATTTTCGAAAATTTCCGAATCAAAAAGTATTCCCACATGAGACAGTATATCAGGCACTCCATTTTATATATCCTCGTTGGAGCGTATAAAATAAAAATTGTATGTTAGCTGTAAGAAAATAAAGAGATACGGGCGTTATCAAACACCATGAGTTAAATTTAATAAAACTAAGCTAAATAATTCTGACCTCAAAATAGTTACGTGGCAAAAAATTTACCAAACCTTTTTTAAATCTTTGTCATTTAAGTTGTATGCCTAAGCTTTCTGAATTTTTCAATACCTACATTAAATTTTGGATATCTGTCTAAAACTAAAACGATACATTTTTCAGGAATATATTTAAACGCGAAATCATAAATCATTTACGAAACATGAGTAGGATCCCTCAATATAAAACCTAACGAATGCAAAAAAAAATTAAAGTAATGAAAATTGATGAAGGCCGCAATCAAAATGGTCGGGAATCAATAATAAATGTTCGTATCTTTTTTGCCATCACCCTAACATTCTCTATGCATAGTGATGTTGAAGACCAATTTTTCAGAAATTAGGATTTTTTTTAAATCAGCTTGCTTTAAGATATTAAACGTTCATATATTCCGGCTTAAGATTATTCAAAATGTGAAAAATATCGACATATAATTTCTTCCAGCTTAATTATCACAGTGAATTTCGGTTTCAAAGCGCTCTAATGTAGAATTTTCATTTTGTGACTTAGATACTTCTGCTTTCCAACCGACGATATACCTATATACGTATAGCCGTAAGAAGTATAAACTCTTAAAAAGTAGATCAAGCGAAAAACTCAATATGCCAAAGAAATTTTTTTTTAAGTACGTATATTCGAACCTGAAAAGAAATAACGAAGGCTAAGCCGTTCAAAAGTAATTTTATTTAAAAATAGCAAAATTTGAATTCGTACAAAGACAACCTTCTTCATTTAAAATTTGTACGAAATTTTATTATTTACATATTTTCTTTGAATAAAATAATTCGATTTACAAATATTAGATTATACTTTTTATGACGAAGGTTAATATCGGCTTGACAGCTGTGCTGGATAGTACTGGTTATCCCAAGATTTCAGAAATTGGAAATATCATATAAACAAGAAAATTGTGAAATAAATGCCTCTTCTTTTTTTATGATACAGCTTAACCACAGAGGACTAGCCCTTTTTAACGGCAACGGTTGATATTCGCTTAGAACTTTTAAGAATCGCATTCACATGGGAATTGATTTCTTGAAAACTAATTCTTATTTCTGTATAAGGAAAACGATATTCTTTTGAAGTAAAATAAACTGCCAACAAGTCGGGCGCAACTTTATTATTTTTGGGATAAGTTAAAGATGCATGGAAAGTCAATATGGAAGATAAAGTGGTTAGGAAAGACTAAGTGGAACCCCCTTTCACAAGTGGAACTCCCTTCCACAAGTGAAACCCCCTTTCACAAGTGGAACCCCCATTAGGGCAGGGATGATGCCAATTCAACACTTGTTGCGAATACGATCAATAGCTCCAGTACATGTAATCAATATTTCATTAGTTTATGCAAGTTTGGGTTTTTATGAGGGAGGAGGTAGAGGTGATATTAAAGGTGGGTATATGTCAATAATTTTTCAATTGATTGCTTCAATTATGTCCAATATTTTCTGCATAGAATGTCAGTTTTATAGACGAAGTTGCAGAGAATTTTCATAAAATTTATTGTATTTTACATTCACGAAACCGATCATTTGTATGGGAGGGGGTAGAGGAGGTAAGGAAAATGTAAAATTTGTGATGCAGTTTTATTTCAATTCTTTTGTAAGGTGCTCGTATAAAATTTCAAGCTCGTAGCTTTTAATTTTAGCAGTTGATTTATTGAAATTGGTCGAAATCATACTTTTGTATGGGAGGGGGTAGAAGGGCAAGTGCGATCTCAAAACTTTTGACGCAGTTACGTTTCAACTATTTTCGAAAGTTTTGTGCAAAATTTCAAGTTGATAGCCTTTAAGTTTTAGATGATAATTGATTTTTTAAAAATGGTAAAAAAAAAATTTTGTATGGGAGGGGGTAGATGTTTGAAAGGTATTCAACCAGTTAATATTTCGTTCATTTAGAGATTTTTGTACTCTAGATAAAATCTGAGAGTATATTGTGTTTGCCTTACCGTTTGTAACGCTAAGAAATAATGCTCGCACAGAGCCGCCAAGGGTACAGAGATATTTGTTGTCGTTCAAAAACTTCGATTCCGAGTTGCTGTCTGTCCGTCTGTCTACAGCACAACTCTCGAAAGCTTTAAGCTATAGTGCTAAAAATTTTTGTGTATCATTTTTAGCAAAAAATTAACTTTAAGTTCGTGAATGGGCTACATCCCCCCACTCCTTCTACCCCCTCCCATACAAATTTCACGAAATTCTAAAATAATTTTCAGAAATTAATTTTTCTTTTAAACTATTTAAGCTATCAACTTCACATTTAGGTCAAAGTATAACAATATAGATGTCATTAAAATGACTGAATGTTAATCCGATCACGTCACTCCTTCTACCCCCTCCCATACAAATGCGTAATTTTGAAAAATGCATTTTTTCGATTTTCATTGAAACTAGCAAAGTTAGAAAATCGAATTTTTACCAGAATTAATTTTATTATAATTGCAATCAGTATTAAAAAAATATCAACTTCACCTCACTCCTTCTACCCCCTCCCATACAAATTTCACGAAATTTTGAAATTTAAATTAAATTATTTTTCTTCGAAACTGTTAAAGCTATCAGATTGATATTTTGCATAAAGTATAAAAATAGAAATATCAATAACGGAAAAAAATTTGTTTTGATCCTTACACTCCTTCTACCCCCTCCCATACAAATGCATAATTTTTGCTAAGTGCATTAGATCGATTTTCATTAAAACTAGGAAAAGTATAAACTTAAAATTTTGCCAGAATTGGTTTTGTAAAAATTGCAATAAATGCTAAAAAAAATTATGAGCTCCTCTTCACTCCTTCTACCCCCTCCCATATAAATATCTGTTTAATAAATTCAAGGAAAGCATTTCTTCTTCGAACATATGATAACTATCGGCTTTGAAATTGAAACAAAGCCAGGCGTTGATGATGTCGATAAGCAGTTTAAAGATCTTCTAAGCCCCTCCACTTCCTCTGCTACCTCCCATACAAATGCCCCAATTTCAGGAAAACTAAGTCCAATTGAAAATAATGAAAGCTACAAACCTTAAAGTGAGCACGAAACATTTTGCATACCACATTAGGTGTCCAAAAATTACAAACCTTCCTCCTCTGCTTCTACCACCTTCCATACAAAAGTCACTTTTAATTATTCAAAAGAATTAGAGGTGACATATTTTCCGGTACATTGAACTCTTTCTCATTTCATCTAGAGTATCATATGATTCTGTTATGTTGTTTAAATGCATTTTGCAAATTTTCAAGTTTCTACCTTAAAATTTCATTCAAAAATTTTCAGTGTTTTTTATTGCACATGAAAAACCTTGTGCTCGTTAGACCGGGGGGTCGTTTTATAACAATTATGGATCAAGTTATTATCATTTTTGTATGTATATCAAATAGAAGTATCCACGTGCAAAATTTAAACTTTGTATCTTTCACCAGAGCCCTAAATAAATCACTCAAAATTTTCGACATTTTTGCTTAACAACCTCCCCCCCTTACACCTCCCGACGTAAAACTCTTACCAACTTTCAATTTAAAACTATATAGTTCTACAATTTGACAAAATTTGAATTTGATATCTGCACTCAGTTTTGAGATATCATGGTTTGAAATTTTGGAAAGTTCAATGCTCCCCAATTCTCCACACTACTATTTTGTCCAAATGTTATATTTTTTTCGTATTTCTCTAGTATAGCTTAATATAAGTACCAAGTTTCAATTACGTAGCTCAACAAATAGCCGAGGTATTGATTTTTAAGTGTTTTTCTTTGCAACCTTTCTGACCTTACAATAATTAGCCTCTATGTAAGCTGATTCCAGTGGATCTATATGCCACCTTGATGGTCTAAAAATATACATTTTTTATGCTAAGTAATTTCGAAGATATAATCATTTGAAAATAATTCGGCCGACAATTAGTTTTTAGCCCCCCCTTTTTGCACCCCAATGGATAAAAAAATTAAATTAATTTTAAAAGTTGTCCCACAAACCCTTTTATACGTATATCGATGTTTAGCTTCCTAGTTGTAACCATGTGTGAGATATATGAATTCTTAATTTTTCGCCTCACCCTGAACCCTTACACCCCCCAAAATAAGTGTCCGCCTTAGATCCGCAACTATCTACAATCCCTCCAAAAATGAACTTGAAACTTGAAATGATTTGTTTTTTTTGCATCTTTATGCTATTTTAGTCATGAAACGCGAAAAAACAAAATTTCAGGCTAGCAAATTTTTTTTTTTTTTTTTTAATCGATCACAATACTTTATTATTAAAATAATAAAGTAAAATTCTTTAATTATTGTTTTCCTTTCGTGCTTCAAATAAACTTCCAACTTATTGAGCTATAAATCAATACATTAGATTTTAATAGCAAGCCATTTCAATCCGCATGAAACTTTAATTCAGGTGAAGCAACAAAATGCACTGCAATTCAATCGACACCATGAAATACTTGCTTTGAATTAATCATAAAGTTTACATGGCGTGCACTGAACAATCTTGTGATGTATCCTTGGCGATTTTCTCACCGCTCGTCAGAGAATTCCATTCAAGATTATCCTTTTCGAATTCTAAAATCATTACTATCGATTTTTTTTTTTTCCGTTTTACTGACCTACATTAAGAAACTCAGTGCATGCCAACATTACATCATTAATAAATCAGCAGGATGTGAGCAATAGTTAAGTTGACAGTTCGGTCGTTAGGCTGTATTTTTAATTTAATGGCGCATTGAATGATAAGTACGAGTAGGAGATTTATATGGTCAAGGTTGTTAGCGGTGGTAATTGAGGATGAGATTGTAAAAATTAAAAACAAAAATAATAAGGAGATATTTTCTTATTCGTGAGAGTGATATAACTGCTCAATTTAGTCTCCGAATTGTTTATTTATTGTCCACAACATTGTATTCAAATTTACTTATTAGATTTTTTTGGTCACTTAATATTTAACAATAAAATTAATTGGAAAAGTTTTCATAAAATAAAACAATAATAAGAAAGCATAATGGAACTAAGATTGGGTAAAAGGTCCGGACCTACTATCTAACTGTTCGACAACACTAATGCTATTATCCACCACATAATTCTGGTTAGTTACATCAAAATTATAAGCTAAAATAATACATGTTCTGCTGGGTAAATCCCATTCTTGTTGTGCAGACTGGGTAATGCAAAGAGATCTACAGATAGGGGAAACAAATCTAACAGCCTGCTGTCGGCTCCGTAACCTACATATCTATGGTCGTTGGTGGATGTGGTAGGGGGAATAAAATCGCGGCTCCGTACCCTATCACAGCATTGATCCTCTCGAAATCTGGACTGGTCATGTTTCAGGCAGATCTCAAGCAATCAATGGTTACAAGGGAAGAACCATCGCTAAAGTGACCCGCAAGTGTACGTACTAACTACATGGAGACCACTATAAAGTACGACACTGCAGGAGTAAACCTTGGAAATGAAAAAAAAACCCTTAACTACGGTGCACTAGTAAGCATCAATGGTTAAATGATTGTTGAATGTTTTCACAGTGCATTTCGAATTGAAAGAAAATATTTCCGGATTCTGCACTGTTAGGCTTTCTTATTCGTGACGTTTCGGTCTCTGCTGAGATCTTTATCAAACTCAATGGTTATTTCGTAAATAAGCTCTAATTTGCGAACTCAGGAAACGCGCCCTTCAGTTTCAATCAGCCTTCCCGTATGGCAGGGGTAACTCTTCTTTCTCGCGCTACTCGTGAGAGTCCTATAAATGACATAAACAAAACAAAACTAGGGACCAATGCCAACCCAAAAGAATTATATACAGCGGCTAAGTCGCAAAAAGAGGTGGTAAATGGAACAACTACCCCTCTGGAAACCGCGCTAGAGGTGACTGTAGAGGCTTACACCTCGGTCACTAAAAATTAGATGAGACCACTACTCAGAGCGGACTGAAAAACCGCAAGCCTCATTTAGACGAACAACTGCATGAGCAAAATTGAAACAGTTGAATCTTAAATAGAACAAAAAGAGGGTAACTGGTGCTGCTAGAAGATGGTGTACGTACTGCAGTAACCGTGGCAAAACAACAATTGAAGCGTACAATCTTGCGTGCTAGACAATGCAAGATACCTTATCATCCGATCTCAATAAGGCTGAGAAAAGGGGAAGAACCTCATCAACAACACCGCCATCTGTTGGAAGTATTATCAAAAAACACAAGACCTTAAACAAAAGCGTCTCGCCTAGACCTGCACAAGTGGCTCAATCCTGCATGTCGGGCACTAGCTACAGAGATGCAATCAAAGGGATCAGGATCGGTAGTATACATATTCGCTCATGAAAGTAGTCAATCAAATTCCTGTTAAGACCCCCTATAGGGGCATAGAACAGAAACAACTCTCTTCCACAAGGCGCGATCCTGAGCATCGGCTTTAAGCTGTTGCCAGGACTTGTTTATTCCTCTGGCCTCCTGCTCAACTGCTCGCTTCCATGTGAAAGTAGTCAAGGAGGGTAAAAATTTACAATTTGGTAGACTGAGCCTCGAGCCAGGATGGAGGCCAATTGTTTGTCTAGATGGGCGAAACTGATCCCTGTTGCAACAATTGCAAGAATTATTCCGGACGAGTCCACCAACATCAGGGCCATTCGAGAGGAAAATCTTCTGCGATTAGAAATAATCTTGGGATATTTTCCTCACGAAGAGGATTCACCCGAGGAGATAACCACCCCCATTGACGATCAAAATACTGGTTTGTGCGCGTCTAACTGGAAAATCATCAGCAAGAAGGTAGAGGGAACAAACACGATTATAATTTTTCCATCTTAAACAGAAGGGGTACAGTATCTGTTTTAAATTCCCTAGTGTGGCTCCTCACTCTAAGATCGAATAGGTCATCAGCTGGGAGATACACCCTCTCCACAGACGACCAAAAACCTGAATAACTTAAACTTCAGGTGAATCTCCATCGTACAGCAGCGGCCAGGGATGTATTAACATGGAGATTCGCAAAGGAGAAATTCCATGCCTTTCTATATACAAAAACCAAGGGCTACGAAGAACAAAATTATTTTTCTTTAACTAATTATCGAAATATTCATCTTTTCATTCGAACAGGCTTAAGAGTGGAAAATGGACGAATTAAAAACACTGCTGATAACTTGTATCCTTCAACCGAGACACCGGATACAAGTTATCAGCAGTTTGGCTACCTGACTTAAAATTTGGTAAGAACAAAATCCGTACTCAGAAATCCTTAACTAATTTAACTACCAGATAATAATTCAATCAATCAAATTCCTGCTAAGACCCCCTATAGGGGCATAGGACAGAAACAACTCTCTTCCACAGATAGTAATTAATTAACCTTAATTACCCTTCTTTCTAAGTATATAATAATTATGTTTTGTAATTGTCGATCAGTTTGATAAAGGTCTCAGCAGAGACCGAAACGTCACGAATAATAAAGCGTAACAGTGTAGAATCCGGAAATCTTTTCTTTCAATTACACAGTTTGTTAGGATCGGAATGTAATCTGCTTTTGGTTTTATTTCACTCCCCTCACGCGTTCTACCCCCTCTCATACAAAGTGACTCATTTTCAAAATTATATATTAATCAAATTTTCTTGGGAACTATAAAAACTATTAATTTGGAATATATTATTTCTATTATAAATGCAGTCTTTTGGTATACAAATTATTTGAGTTCCCTCACTTCTTCCTCCACCTCCCATACAAACTACACTTTTCCATGAACCACTTTACACCAATTTTCTCAGTACGTGTAACTTCCATCGAGCTAAAATATTGTATTAAATCCTTAATTAACATTATTATTAATATCAATAATAATAATAATAATAAAAATTAACCGATTAGCTTCACTCCTTCTACCCCCTCCCATACAATGTGACACAGTCCCACGACTTTACAAGAATTCGATTTTCTTGAAAAGTGTGAATGTTACTGATCTGGAATTTAAAATGTATCAATTGCATGATGATTATAGTTTTTTCTCCAAAAACCCCTTTCTCCTTCCACCACCTCCCATATAAACCGCACTTTTTCATGAAATACTCTAAACCAAATTTCTCAGTACATTTAAATTTCATCGAGCTACAATTTTTAATCCTTAATTAGCATTACTATTAATATCGGGAAAAAAATTAACCGAGTACCTTCACTCCTTCTACCCCCTCCCGTACAATGAGGCACATTCCACGACTATGTAACAATTCGATTTTCTTGAAAAGTGTGTATGATACAGACCCGAAATTTAAAGTATATCAATTGCATGATAATTATAGGTGTTTCTCGAAAAATCACCAAAACCCCCCCCCCCCCACTTCTTCTTCACCTCCCATACAAATTGCACAATTTCATTAAATCCTATGCACTAAGTTTCTCAGTACCTACTCAATTTTTGAAGCTTAAATTTGGTACAAAACATGTTTATAGCTACTCTAGCATGATGTGAAACAAATTAGTCCATTGCTGTCACCCCTTCTACCACTCCCCATACAAAATTTCTTAACACCGCAAAAATTTCGATTTCATCTTTACATAGTATCGTATGATTGGGCTTTACGCACAATCGTAGTCCTGTTATGTTTTTAAGCTTAATGTTATTTTATTTTTATTTTAATAGCACCAGCTACAATTAATCACATGTCCTTAACGCTCTTCAACAAGTATATGATTTCGAATCACGGGTTTGATTTGATCACGAGCCTGTCCCATAAAAATGGGAGTATCATGCTTTCATTCTTAATAATTTATAGGTCCAGACATCGCAGGTCATTTTCCTAACCTTCTTGATTTATTTCTCACCAACCAACCTGAGAAATATTCTGTCTCTGTCATATCCCCATCGCCAATTGGAAATACTGATCACTTCTTGATTCGTGCTCAATTCCCAGTTGCAGCAACTACACCGCTGACAGTCAAGGCACCTCGAAGAAATACTTGGCATTTCAAAAGAGACAATTGGGGGGGGCGCTAAATAGCTTCTTCAATGCCTTTAATTGGAAGTTGTGCTTCGATTCCAATGACTGCGATGAAGCTTGTAGAATTGTCACTGAGACTATCCTGAAGGGTATGAAGCTCTACATACCTTCTAGTCATAAAAGAGTCAGGCCGTCGAAGGACTCTTGGTTCAACAAAGAATGTCTCATTGCAATTCAGACCAAGAAACTAGCATTTCAAAGATTTAAAGGCAATAGAACACCTGCCAAGAGAGAGCTTTTCAATGCGTCAAGAAATGCCTGCAAATCCATACTCAATCGTGTTAAATTTGAGCATGACCAAAAACTTCGACGGAAGATCCTCCAGTGCCCAAAAGGCTCGAGGTCTTACTGGTCATTTGTCAAAACGGTCAACAACAATTTCATTTCTTCCTCCATACCACCTCTAGTTGTTGGCGACCGTACCGTGGTTGATCCTTGCGAAAAAGCCAATTTAGTAGTAGCAAGTTTCGCAATAAACTCCCACCTTCCACCATCAAACCAATCGCCTCCCGCTGCAAATCCTTCTGGTTTCTCACTGCCTGCACTGCATTTTCGCACGAGACTTATTTCTCGGATCCTTACAGAGCTCAATATTCACAAATCCGCTGGTTCGGACGGTATTCCCCCCATTACCCTTAAAAAGTGCGCCTCTTCTTTAGCTAAACCTCTTCGCAACCTTTTCTATCTCTCTTACTCTTCTGGGTGCTTTCCGCGTATGTGGAAAGTTGCGAATGTTCAGCCCATTCCCAAGAAAGGAAGCAAAGCGAACCCCGCCAACTACCGCCCAATAGCCATTACTTCAGTGCTCTCGAAAGTAATGGAAACTGCTGTCAATCGTAAAATCGTCAAATATCTGGAGGATAAACAGCTCCTTCATGATCGTCAATATGGGTTCCGTTCTGGACGGTCGACGGGTGATCTTTTAGTCTACTTGACAGAGCGTTGGAACTCATGCTTACATAAATATGGTGAAGGTCAAGTTCTCGCACTTGACATTGCAAAAGCTTTTGACAGAGTTTGGCACGAATGTCTCTTAGTTAAGCTTAGGGCCATCGGCCTCAATGATACCCTCGTCCAATGGATTGCGAGCTATCTTTCAGAACGCACTATACGAGTAGTATTAGATGGCGTTACTTCTTCCTCCTACCCAATTGATTCCGGCGTCCCACAAGGTTCTGTTTTATCTCCAACTCTTTTCTTAGTTTTCATAAACGACCTTCTGTCGTCCACTCTCAATCCAATCCATAGTTTTGCAGATGACAGTACTTTAGACAACATCTATGAATTTAACTCTGCTGCGGAATCAAACATTCATTCTATTGCTTCCAATCGCAGGGAGTTATTCAGTTCGCTGAACTCGGATCTCAACTTAATCCTGGAATGGGGCAGGAAAAACAGAGTAGAGTTCAACGCATCCAAAACACAGGCCTGTCATTTATCCCTCAAACGGGATGCTTCAGTGTTGTCTCACAATGTAACCTTTGATGGTGCACCGCTTACCACTTCGGAGAATTTCTCACTGTTAGGCGTCAAAATTAGTGACCACCTAAATTGGGCCCAGCATATCTTTGATATTGTCCTCGACGCCTCTAAACGCCTAGGTGTTCTCCGAAAATGCAAAAAATATTTCACACCCATCGACTTAGCAACCATCTATAAGGCTTACATTAGACCACGTTTAGAGTATAACTCGCATGTTTGGGCTGGGGCACCCAAAACACACCTCGCGTTGCTCGATCGTATTCAAAAACATGCGTTTCGACTGATTGGAGACGAAACCATCACGTCTTCTATAGATTCTCTTGAGCATCGCAGAAATGTCGGAGTACTCAGCATTTACTATCGTTATTTCCACGGTAAATGCAGTACGGAACTAAGCGCACTCATTCCTCCACTGCATACTTTCCCCGGAATACTCGCCAAGCTGAACGCGCACACGAGTACACAGTCAAACCCTTGCCTTCTCGTACAGTGAAATTTAGGCAGTCATTCATTTCCCGAACGTCAAGACTTTGGAACAATTTGCCAGCTAGTTTGTTTCCCAACAAGTACAGCCTGCGGTGTTTCAAGAACAATGTCCACCGTCATTTTCGTCTCTCTCCATCTTAATACCTCCACTTCCTCTTCCTATACCGACATAGCTGTGCATTGCATTAAAGGGTGACCCCCTAAGTTATACTCGGTGCTGTAAAAAAAAAAAAAAGGTCTGATTCCAACAAAATACAAACCATTTTCTTCAAAGATCCATTAAAGTAAGCAGATTATATATCCCACATAATGTATTACTAACTACACTCTCAAAAATTGCTTATTATTGCTATTTTTACGGGAAGAGTAATCAATTTTCCTTTCATCCTGTTGCCGTATTTCAATGGAAATCCGGAACAGGTTGTAACCTGGAACCCGGAAATGGCACATATTGGCAAAATAAAATTTCCAATGGTATTTAATTTGTTGATTTTGGATCATTGGTTTGGGCTGTGATGCGTTTACACAAAAAAAAAACGCTTATTCTTTTAAGTTTAGTTTTCGTAATTTATCGAGAGTCTTAGAAGACTCAACAATTTGCCCACCAAGCTAAAGTTCCAGTTTAACCAAAAAAAATATTCATTCTAATCTACGCATTTTTGATCTTAGCATTATGTCTCTCAATCCCTTTCCAAAGTTAGACGACAACCAACAACAAATACTTAGCAATTAATCACGAACCCAGTCGGACTAAGACAATCGGATGCATAAATAAATGAATTCATTGAAACATGATTAGATAATATTAGAAATGTTAATGCAAAAGCAGACGCACATTAGTACATTTCCGACTACAGTATAGCACTATTAAAATCATCGATTATGGTTTTGTAAAGCAATGTGAATAAAATGCCCATGATGATTGCCGATTCTGTATTACCATAATCGATGATTTGAACATTCCCGTGGTAAAGGCGATAATACCTACCTACCGAATGTAAGTCATCTTTTGCATTGCCGTTTGTAATATGCACTATCGCATTACAATGAATTCCCTTTTTATGAATGCCGCTATGCAGGCGAAATGAAATCGATGCGATAAGTGCAACTAAGAAGAATTTTTTAATTTCACCGCAATGATGAAAACAATACTTGAAAGTTTATTATTTGTTACTAAGTAGTAAGTATTTCTTAAAATTTTTTTCTTGGAACAAACAGACCTATCATAATATGACCACCACCAGATATAGAACCAACCTCAAAACATATTTATAATATATTATTTTCTTTTTGGCGTATTATATTATATACAATAAATGCAAAATGTTATATTTAAAACTTCAAAAATACCCGAAACGCCCCTAATTTTTTAGAAAACTCTCCTAACCTACTTATTTCTATATATGTTTCGCCAATCAAGATTCAATTTTGAAAAAACTGTTATTCGAAATAAATGTAATTTTAATCCAGTTATTAGATGATAAATTTCAAAAATAAAATGATGATGGTGGATGCCATTTAAATTGAATTTATGTTATTGATGGAGTTATTAAGATGCTAACAAAGTCTGAAAATAAATCTAAATTTTTTTTTTTTGCGCATTTACCGATTCATTTTATTTTCAGATGTCATAAATAAAATCAGTTAAAACTTAAGTGAATCCATAATAGATTTATGAAAAATTGCTGAACCTTCATCAGAACGATTAAAACGGATTTGGCTGGTGATCATTTTCATTTTTAAAATTAGATAAATTTTGTCCTTGTGATCATTTAAAATAACATTAATTGAAATAAAAATTATTTTTATTTTTAGGACACTGAAAAATATTGGATAAGCGCGTTATTTGCTCAATTATAATCATTAGGATGATGTGTCTTTTTGTATTTCGTTTTGTTTTTCTTGACTCTTAATATGGTAAAAAATTAAGTTTGAATATATCCGGGTGTAATTTTAATGAAATCCAGCATTACTTATTTATGCGAAAAAAATCCAATCAATTCAAACGACAAAAATTTATACTAAATTGGTTATCTAAACACGACAGAGAAAGCTGAAAAATTTCTGCACAAAACTTCGATTCTCTTAATTTCAGTTAGATAACATTCGAACCAGAAGGAAATAAACGAAATAATATCAGCCACCATACCTCTTTGTATCGGTTATTGTTGAACCAATAGATAAATTTATGTATTATTTGTATGTGTTCGAAAGGGTTTCAGAGCCGGCATTGCCTAAAAATTCAATAAAGAAATTTTTAGAAATTAGGAAACAAGATCTAACTTTTTGCAAAAAAAAAACAACAACACAACAACCATAACCCTACTTTATGCCTCGCTCTAATAAATTCAAAATGGACTTGTTATTGAATTTTCTCGATCGAAAATCACAACAACCCACATATCATTTAATTTCGTTCTTCATAAATTCGTTTAGCATGAAATTGTCCCTCAATGAAAATGATTTCTCCATTATAACCGAAATGGTCGGATATAAAAAAAAAGAACAATCTTTGTCCAGGATGGATGATACACGACGAATATAAGAGACTGATTCGATTAATGAAGGCATTCAATGATCCATGAAATATTATATTTTAACAAACAACATCAACGATATTTACGACCCACCATGATATTGACAGCCTTAATTAAGAGGATAAATAAACATTCTCTATTTATAGATTCATTATTGGGAAGAACCACCACATACTCGTACATCAAACTCTTCGTTAAAAAAAAAAAAAAGATAATAATAAGCACATTCACTGGTTAATCCTAAAATACTTCTTTTTTTAGATTTGCTTAGCAGATAATTCAAATTTTTTTGATTCTAGACCGCCGTATCTAACTCCCACACAATTCAAAGGTGAATGTATAAATCGAATATCGCACGTTTTAAATTTCTTAGCACATTAATTAGCATTAACCAACAAAATTACAAAGTATCGAACAAGTTTGTCAAATTTTTGAAAATGTTCTACAAAATTTATTGAGTTTCGAAAAAAAAAATTACCTCTACGTTATTTGATTTTGAGAGAAATTTTGATCGAAAATAAACAAACAGGAATTATATAGCTAGGTATGGCACAGTGTATTCTCGATATTTACATATTCTGCTTTAGCTACACTGTACGGCCAATAAAGCCAAATTACTAAAATGTTGTTGAAATCTTGTAACGCGTCGGCATACGCAATTAAATTCCTCGGGTTGTTTTATCCTCATGTACACTTGGGCACTCGTTACGCATTACATTGGTGTTTAAACGTGCCGAATATATTTATTCCAATATTTTCTAGTATTGCTGTGTTCTATAATTGGGATCGCTCAGATGTGATATTGACGTCAAACATTAAATCTTGTTGCAGATTTAATTTTTTCTTTTTATTCAACATCAAAAGGTTTATTTAATGAATTTTATAACGACAGATTTTTAGCAGCTATTCAATGTGAAAGTGTTTGCGTGATGTTTTCAAAGTTGGTAATAAACAGGTGAATGACCGAAATAGGTTTCGTTTAACGTGGCAAAAATATCGATATTCCGCGTGTAGAAGGTATTTCATATTGTAGGGACTTTGAGGAGATACATATCTTGTTCGGAACTTTTATACTGTAAAATTAGAATTATTGGGTTTGAAAAAATACAAACAGGTACCTTGAATTATTAATTTAAAAAAATATATATATATTTGGATGTCCTAGAAGCCGAATCAACTTGGTCTTCTTCAATGGCACTGCAGCCTTGATACTCCCACTTGTAGATCATCACTATTTGATCAAATCAATCCCGTGATTTGAGAACATATCCGTATTAAAGAGCGTTAAGGACATGTGAATAGTTGTAGCTTGTGTTGATTAAAATATAACAGGACTATGATTGTGCATAAAGCCAAATCATACGATATTATAGATGAAATCGAAATTTTTGGCGATCTTAAGAAATTTTGTATGGGGAGTGGTAGAAAGGGTTCTACTACAATGACGCTACAGCCCAAATCGGACCATGGCCTCCTGATATTCAGGTTCCTTAACATTTTTCATTACTTATTGTGGAAGGGTTGTTAGTCCTTCGCACAACCCTCTTTCTACGAATTTTTCATTCTCGTAGATTGAGGTGACCAAGGTATTTCCAAGCAGGCAATGTGCTGGAATTATATATTGCGTTGACCGGGATTTGAACTCACGACCTTCGCATTACAAGACCAACACACTACTCACTAGGCTATACCCTAGAAAGGATAGAAAGGGTTATCACCCCTGATTTGTTTCACATCATGCTAGAGTAGCTATCAAATTTTTTTACCAAATTTAAGCCTCAGAAACTGAATAGATACTGAGAAAATTAATGCATTGTTTTTAGTGAAATTGCGCACTTTGTATGGTAGGTGGTCGAAGGAGGAGGGGGGATTTTTTCGAAAAACAACTATAATTGTGATGCAATTGATATATTTAATATACCATAATATTTAATTTCCAAACAGTAACATTCATACTTTTCAAGAAAATCGAATTTTCGAAAAGTTGTGATATTGTGTCACATTGTATGAGAGGGGTAAAAGGGGAGAAGCTTATCGGTTTATTTTTTCCCCACAATAATTATGATACTAATTAAGGATTTAATACAAAATTTGAACTTAATAAATGCAATGAGCAAATTGGTTTATAGTAATGAAAGAAAAGATTTCCGGATCTACACTATTACGCTTTATTATTCGTGACGTTTCGGTCTCTGCTGAGACCTTTATCAAACTTTATCTCAGCAGAGACCGAAACGTCACGAATAATAAAGCGTAACAGTGTAGAATCCGGAAATCTTTTCTTTCATTTCGCACTGTCAAAACATTCACCAAACCATTGGTTTATTGTATTTCATGAAAAAGTGCAGTTTGTATGGAAGATGGTGGAAGAAGTGGGGTGATTCAGATAATTTGTATACCATGATAAAAATAATGTATTCTAAATTTCATATTATTCGCTTCTATGGTTTTCAAGAAAATTTGATATTTATGTATTTTTGAAAATGAGTCATTTTGTATGGAAGGGCGTTAGAAGGCATGGGGGTATTGAAACAAAACCAACGGCAGATTACATCTCGAAGCATACCAAATAGATTGTGGAAGTTGCATTACAGTCGGTTCAGCCGAAAGCCGGACAGACAGAGAGACAGAGAAGAATTTTAAAAAATTAAATAGTCTCATTATTGAAAAATCCTTTTTGTCGTAAACGATAGAGAAGCCTGGCTCTGATGACGGAATAGCGATAGAGATTGATACAAGTTCCGAGTCCCATCCCAATCAAACTATGGTTCAGCATTTTCGATTTTGCGATTGATTGATTTGTAGAAATAATTTTCACTAGGTCAGTTTGCTTTCGTACATGCGGTTATAAAATGTGAAAAAAGCATTTCGAGGATCTAACCATAAGGTAATAATAGTAATAATAATTAATTGTTATATAATAATAATTTATTCATCAAGAAACTGATTACTACATTTATGTACATAAGGAATAACTAAGCATTTGGAAACTATTAAAACATAACACTCTAGATGAAAGAGAATTTTCTTGATTTTAAGAAATTTTGTAGGGAAAGTGGTAGAGGAGGTTGACGACATTGAACTATTTTTTTCAAATCACGCTAGAGTTGGTATCAAAATGTTTTATACAAAATTTAGGATTCAAAAATTTAATAGGTACTGAGAAAATTAGTGTATTGGATTTAGTGAAAATTATGCAGTTTGTGTGGGAGGTGGTAGAAGGAGGGGCGAGTTCTTAATGACTTTTCAAGAAATAACTATAAACATCATGATTTTGACATGTTTTAAATTGCAGATCAGCAGCATTCATACATTTCAGGAAAATCGACATTTTGTGAAGTTGTTGAATTGTGTCAGATTGTATGGGAGGAGATAGAAGGAGTGAAGCTAATCGTTTAATTTATTCTAGACTTTTTGAGAATTCTAAATAAATATTGAGTGCACTATTTCAAATCAATAAATTTTATACGCACGAGTAAATTGGTTTAGAGAATTTCAAGAAAAATTGCAATTTATATTGGAGGTGATGGAAGAAGAGGGAGGACAAGAATAATTTGTACAGTAGAATGAAATCATCATAATAGTATTATATTCCAAATTTCAAATCAATAGCATTTACACTTTTCGAAAAAATCGTTTATTGTCAAATTGCGAAATTTCGTCATTTTGTATGGGAGGGGTGGAAGGGGTGAAGCGATTTGGCTCGTTCACGAACTTAGCCCTACTTTTTTGGCAAGCTAGAGAGCACACGGACGGACGGACATGCGGTTTTGAGATTTTTGAGTAATTATATGAACTTCTGTACCACTCATTTTTTTCTCCGAGCCTTATATCTTAGCGTTACAATCTTCGTGACAAACTTATAATACTCCCAGATTTCATCTTAAGTAAAAAACTTAACAGGACTATTATTGGGCATAAAGCCTAATCATGCGATACTCTAGATGATCGAAAAATATTTTGATATGGGAAATGGTAGAAGAGGTGACAGCATTGAACTATTTTTTCACATCATGCTAGAGCTGCTATCAAAATATTTTATACAAAATTTAACCTTCAAAAATTTAATAGGTACTGAGAAAATTAGTGTATTGGATTTAGTAAAGTTGTGTAGTTTGTATGAGAGGTGGTAGAAGGAAAAGGGGATTTTGAGTGATTTTTTCAAAAATAACTATGAGTATTTTGAAGTTGACATCTCTTAAATTTCAGACTAGCATTATTCATACTTTTTAAGAAAATATATTTTTTGTGAAGTTGTGAAATTGTATCATGTTGTATGAAGGGGGTAGAAGCAGTGACGCAAATCAGTTAATTGCTCTGGCTCTCGATCAAAGTATTGCCAGTATTGAAATTTATGTATTAGGCGAAAAATGATCAGGAAGAAAAATGTGAAGAGGTGGTCCTGGAAATATTGCCCATATTTGTCGTGCTTTGAGTGAAAATAATTGGTTTCAGGTGAGCACAACCTAAAAATTTGAAGAAAAATTTTTATTTTCGATTAATAATGTAGACTGGATTTTAAATCGATTGCCGAAAACCGCACCCCTCTCGGATGAGTAGAAGTGTTTCAAATAATGATGTAAACTTGTGCAGTATGCATATTGACGCAGCGCTCGTAGCTTGGCGCAAAATGATTGTCTCCCCTAGCTATAAAGTCACGCCACGCCACTGTTACAAACCATCTTTTAGTGTAAATAATATTATGATTTACTAGTTTTGAAACAATTGCAGTGAACTCTTCCTTTAATTGTTCAGAAACAATTTTGAAGTATCTTTTGACCAAATAAATTAATTTAATTAAATGTAAGTAATTTAAATGTAAAATTAATTAAAATTAAAAAAAAAAACCTGAGATATTATTTGCATCAAAATAAATTACATATACATTTTCGTGTGCTTAGTTCGATCCACCGAATAATTGTTATTATTATAAATATTAAATTGGATTCACTCATTGCAAGTGTTTCCAATTTCGACTTAATTAATTGCTTCTTTAATAGGGAGCTAGGGTGTAGCCTAGTGGGGATAATGAAAATGAAATAAATGAAAACGACGACTAAACGACCACGACGATGACGACTAAGACCTTTTTTTTATCGCACCAAGTTGGACTTAGAGGTCACCCTTTAATACTGTAGCGTACAGTCCAATCGGTTTAGGAAAGGATGAAACAAAATGAAAATTAATAAAATAAACAATTAATTGAATAAGGACGGAGAGGATAACAGAAATCGGTGAATGTTGCCTTTAAATTGCGTGATGTTATAAGGAAAAGTGGCCGCGGGTAGTGCATTCCACATTTTGGATGTTCGAGGTATGAATGATTGCCTAAATTTCACCGTATGTGATTTGAGTGATGTTTAGTAGTTGTTCTGTTTCTGGAATATCTTCCTGTGGCAAGATGTTTAAAATATCAGAGGAGTAATCCTCCCATCGCCGCAACTGGTGTTCATTTATATTAAAGAGAGTTCCGTTGACGTCTCTCACCAGGTGGTTGGCGGTGAAATTCCTGTTCGTCAACTGTTTCATGATTTTGAATAGTGAACCCATATCCCCAAGGTAAGCCGTAGATCCTGCCTTGTTAGCCAGATCATCAATGGCCTTTCTCTTGTCGCGTCTAACAGCATTTTTAAGCTGAATAGTGAAGATACCTTAGTTACATCAATCTACGAAAATTAAAGTTTGTAGATAGAGCGTTGTACGAAGGGCTAACGACCCTTCCACAATAAGTAATGAAAAATGTTAAGGAACCTGAAGATCAGAAAGCCAATGTCTGATTTGGGCTGTAGTGCCATTGTAGAGAGAGAATTGCTTCTTTACAGAAAATAAACTTTTTCGATGATAATTCCTACAATAATTAAACTGACGGGACAAATATCCAGATTCAAAATGCGAAATTTCATCAAAAACAAGCAAAGGGATAATTTTGAGGATCTTCAATAGTTTCAACGATGTACAGTGGCATCCCTGAGCTTGCGCAATTATTTAAGTGTTTATGATACTTTGGTCGTTAAAAACGGCAATTTTTAGGCCTTTGCTTAGAGGCTGCTAGAACAAATATTAATGGAATTTCTTTCGGGTTTAATAAATATACTTTAAAAGAAACTGATTTTATCTCTTTTTACAATTTTTGTTGTTAAAAATCCTGGTTAAACGTAACTACCCGGAAAATATGTAGGTGACTGACGGGATTGATTCGCTTCAGCAGATTCCTCTAAAACAAGAACATCTAAGAGTTTTAGATTCAGTAGAACTGTGGTTATGGTTGGAACTAGAAATTTAAATATTCATGCATAAAAAACGGCGGATTTTTTTTGCAACAAAATAAATATTTAGCAAAAATGAAAATTTTGATCTAGCTCTAGTTTTGTCCGAAATTATACATTTCAGGAATATGTGGGGTAAATTTCATCAAGATCGGTTGGGTGGTTTCGAAAATTTCAGTCCCGCGAGATGTGAAAACGTTGTTTCGAAAAAAACGCGTTTAACATTTTTTCTTATACAAAATCGCGCAAGTGTTATTCGCTAAAATTTCGAAATATAACTGCCGGTAAGAGCAGTAGCGAAATCATTATAATGAGTTCATTGACAATAGATACAACTGATCGAATGATTCAGTGCCAAGGAATTCCGAGAATGAATGGTTTAGTCGACTAGCAGAGTAAAGTAGTACCCAAGATTGCGCTCAATTAGCAACGCAAAAGGCATGGGAAAATACACTTTGAGTGCTCGGATCGTTATGAATTTCTCAACATACTTTCGAAAATGCGAAAAAATCGATTTATTGAAACTGTCATAGTAGCGTGAACCCTTAAGAAAAACTTGGCCGTTGTCATTCAATCGAAAAAGTACTCCTACCTACGCCACTGTGTGATCATTGTGCCACAGATTCCGAACTCTAATCGGTGTCAATAAACCACAACAATCCTCTGAACTGTAGGCTCAATTACAATTTTCACAATCTGAAAATAATGCACGACATAATGTGACAACGAGGAAGAAACTTCGAACATTCGTAAGTATACGGTGGAGATCTAAATGTGGAGATCTAAATGACTTATCTTAATGAAGTTCTCTAAATTAACTATCTATTTCCACGGTACCGAAAAAAGCATTACATAGTGGAATTTAAAAGGAGAAGGACTGACAAGGTATCGGTTAGTAATTGGAGAACTACAGTGGCTCACAGCTTTTTTCGTGCAGCTACAAATTTGAAATTTACGCTGTTATTGGAAAACTATGTAAAATATTGACAAAATTTAAATGCCATGTTTTAAACAAATATTTATTGCTTAAGTTAGGAACTTCAAAAATAACACAATTGTTGTTTGTCATACTTAATAAGCAAAAATTATGAAAATACTGTTTAATTCTTTGTCACAGCTTATTTCATGCACTTAAACTTAAGCCTTAATTTACAAAAAAAAAGTTAAATTTTATTCAAAATTCAGCATTTGGTATGGTAGCCCTTTGCATTTGATGTAATAAATTTAAGTGTCTTTGGCATAGAATCCACAAGTTTTTGGGTAGTTTCTGGGGTAATTTTCGTCCACTCCTCCAAAATAGTTTTTTTTAATTGTTCCTTGTTGAAAATACTATGTTTCCGAATATTATTTTCCAAAATTGCCCATAAATTTCCTATTACATTCATATCTGGACTCTGTGCCGGCGGAGACATAACATGCAGGCAGTTCCAAATAAGCCAAGATTGCACAATACCAGACTTATGCTTAGGGTCGTTGTCTGGGTAGAAACGGAATATGTTTGGAATTTCAAGATTCGCAGCACTCTGGAGCAAATTTTTTTTTTTTTTCAAAATGTTCAGGTACATGGTTTTGTCCATGTTACCTTCAATGAACTCCAAACTTCCAATCCCGGCTGCCGACATACAGGCCCAAACCATTGCGCTTCCGCCGCCGTGCTTCACTATAGCTTTTAAATTTTCTTTTTGAAGCTCAGTATTAGGTTTCCGCCATACGTATGCCATACCATCAGAGCCAAAGATATTAAATTTAGACTCGTCTGAAAATATGACACAGTTTCAGAAGTCCGAATTTTTAGCAAAGGGAATGCGACTCAGCTGGTTTTTTCTGCTTATGAATGGCTTTTTTCTAGCTACTCGACCATTGAAGTTGTGGTCTCGGAGCACGCGGCGGGCAGTTTCTGCACTGCATGACTTACTTAGTCCTTACTGTATCTCCGCGACTAGTTTTGGAGCTGTTAACTTTGGGTTCGCCTTGATTTTACGTACAATAAATCATACATCAGACGAGTTGGAAATTTTGTTTGGCGCTCTTCTGCCCTTATCTTGAATACAATTTTCATGAACGAAGCGTTCAATGATACTCTGCACTATGGTGGGACTCAAATTAACAAATTGAACAATTTTCCGCTGGGATAGCCCGTTCTTGAAATGACTTATCACTCTCGCTGCTCAATTGTCGTACGACGACCCATTTTTTCAAAAAGCACTTCAGTCCTTTACACGTAAGATGTCACACTACATAATGACTACAGCTAGTTGCCAATTCTTCAAAAAAAACTAAAGAAAAAGAAAGTACCATTATACAGCGCGATACGATCGAATAGCAGTGGAGACAAGTATCTGCATGAAATAAGCTCTGGCCTGCGTTTCTGCTGCACCATCGGTCTTTTCAGCCTTAAGAGTGTCAGAATTTATTTTCGTAAACTTTTTTTTATTTATTGTAATCAATAAGAATGTTTTTCTATATCTACATTCAAAATTTAATGATTTTCTAATTAGTTTTTAAGGTACAATGTTCTATAATTTAAAAATAGCCCTGCACGAAATAAGCGTTGATAGCGATGGAACGAATCCTTGAACAATTCAACTGTATTTCGTCATTCACGGAGGAACACGCCGAGAGGAATTACATAGCGTTCTGTTTGTTCATCGAAGTGTACAAGGATTTCCGGAACCACTTACAGATAAAATACACTCAAGCATGTCTGGTAGTTTTATGGGATTTGTTAACTCAAACCATCACTATGCCAGTTTATAAAAACATTGCATTGCTACCGTCTCTGTTATTAACTAATTAATAGTTGAACAAAACGCAATAGCAAAAGATAACGCATCATTTAAATTTTTCTGTTTTTTACGCTGAAGTACCTATGAACCACTTATCATATTTTATTACCGTAAAACATCCGAGGAACGAACCACATAAGCTTTCTACTTTTGTGCCATCTAGTTTTTCAATAGTGTCCAAGAAATCGTTACATTATTTAAAAATAAATGGACAGTGCGTCCAATTTAACTGTTTTTGTGTGAGACGAAGTATTTCAAAATTACAATATACACTAAGTACAGCTGAAAATTACAAAATTAACATAGAAATACTTTACGAATAGCTAGGTAGCCAGGAGATAAAATGAATTTAATTTTTCTCGAATAAAACGATAGCGTTTTTTTTTTTGTAATAAACGAGGGAAGGTCAAAAATTTCGCGGAATGGCAGTAAAATTAAAGAAGTTATTCATTTTTCTTTTCAATATATTCTCTTTTAAGCTTAATACATTTAGCACATCGCCCACAAAGCTTATTAATTCCTTTTAAAAAACATAACAGGACTACGACTGGGCGTAAAGCCCAATCGTGCGATACTCTAGATGAAGGAGAATTTTTTTCATTTTAAGGAATTTTGTAGGGAAGTGGTAGAGGGGGTGACGACATCGAATTAATTTTTTCACATCACGATAAGGTTGCTATCAAAATGTTTTATACAAAATTTAGGGTTTAATAATTTAATAGGTACTGAGAAAATTCGTGTATTGGATTTAGTGAAATTGTGCAGTTTGTATGGGAGGTGGTAGAAGGAGTATGAATTTATTAAATACGTTCTGAGAAATGACTGTAAACATAATTTAATTGACATGTTTTAAATTGCAGATCAGTAGCGTTCATACTTTCCAGGAAAATCGACTTTTTGTAAAGTTGTTGAATTGTGTCAAATTGTATGGAAGGGGGTAGAAGGAGTGAAGCTAATCGCCTAATTTTTTTTAGTCTTACTAATAATTCTAAATAATTATTTAGTGCATAATTTCAGCTCTATAAATTTCACACGTACTGAGCAAATGTATTTAGAATATTTCATAAAAAAGTGCAGTTTGTATGGGAGGGGGTGGAAGGAAGGGGGAGGACTCAACTAATTTTTATATAGTAGAGTGAAATTATTATAAAAGTAATATATTCAAAATTTCAGATCAATAGCATTCATGCTTTTTGAAAAAATCCGTTTATTGTTAAATTGCGAATTTGTGTCATTTTGTGTGGGAGGGGATAGAAGGGGTGAAACTAAATGTCTAATTTTTTTTGGTCTTACTAATAATTCTAAATAAATATTTAATGCACAATTTCAGCCCGCTAAATTTTATATGCACTGAGTAAATTGGTTTAGAGTATTTCATGAAAAAGTACAGTTTATATGGGAGGTGGTAGAAGGAAAGAGAGGACACTCATAGGTTTTATATGGTAGATTGAAATCATCATAAAAGTAATATGTTCCAAATTTCAGAGCAATAACTTTCATACTTTTTGAGAAAATCCCTTTATTGTCAAACTGCGCAATTGTGTAATTTTGTATGGGAGGGGGTAGAAGGGGTGGAGCGATTTGGTCCGTTAACGAACTTGCCCTTAGTTTTTTGTCAGAAACGACGTGTACAGAATTTGAGCTTTCTAGATCAACGCGTTCTCAAGCTAGAGAGGACACGGACGGACGGACATCCGGTTTTGAGATTTTTGAGTGATTATATGAACTTCTGTATCATTCATTTTTTTCTCCGAGCCTTATTTCTTAGCGTTACAAACTTTGTGACAAACTTATAATACTCTCAGATTTTACATAGGCCTTCAAAGTAGGCTGAAATTGCCAACTACACCTCCTCATCGTTGGTAAATTTTCTTCCCCGAAGTTATTTCTGCAGTTTTGGGAACGAATAATAATCGGAAGGGGTCAGATCTGGACTATAAAAGGGGTGGTTCAAAATTCCGTAGCCGCATTTCTGTAGGGCAGCCAATGAAATGTGGCTCTTGAGAATATGTTTGTTGTCGTGCGAAAGCAGCATACCCCGAGTCCACTTGCCATTTCTATATTCTTTGATGGCATACTTCAATTTTTGTAGCAGGTTGACATAGTATCCCCCAGTAATATTCTGTCCTTTCTCTTTATAGTCGATCATCAAAACCCCCTCTGAGTCCTAAAAGATAGTGGCCATGATTTTTCAGCGGATTGTGAGACCTTGAAATTCTTGGGGGTGAAGCGCCTTTACCAGCCACTGCAATAACTTCTGCTTTAGTTCAGCCTCATAATGATGAACCAAATTTTCGTCTTCAATAACAATCCGGGTCAACATTTCATCCCTATTTTCGCATAAAAACTCGACGCGCTGCTTTTTTCTGAACTGCTGAAGCATTCTCGGTACCCATCTTGTGCTGACTTTAGACATGCCGAGATGATCGTGGAGGATATTAAAAATGGTTGTATCTGATATTCCAACCATTTATGCGATTTGTTCCTTCTTTAAATGAGCATCTTCGAGAACAAGTTTCTCCACTTTTTCGACGTTTTTTGCCTGAATAAACTATGCCACTTATAAATCATCGTTTTTCCAGAGCAATAGTCCCGGTAAACAGATGGCATTTCTTCTAGAATGATTTGTGGTATTTTTCCTTGCTTGGTAAGGAATTTTCTGACAGCACGAAAATTAATTTTGTCCATAGTTAGCGTTTTCTTTCCGAATGAGTTGTGGACTTGGCGATAACTAAAATGATAGTGATTCGATTAGACAGAAACTTAAAATATTTCCCTCATCACATCCATCCAGTGAAACCTATTAACTAAATTTACAATCCACTAAAAACGAACTTGCTATCTCCAAGAGTTCTAGAAATATTAGCTGGTTAAATTTAAAAAAGCTTTCTCATATCTTAGTTTGTCGAGTAGTACTCCAAAGTTTATCGTTGGGGATGTAGTCATGAAGAATAATTCCACTGATATATACACACATTTAATTGATGTAGTAGACAAAACAAACATCAACATCCCAATACCAAGTACAGATAATAAAAAAAGGAATTGACAAAAACTCACATACATACATCGGTGTCAACTAGCGCTAAGTCTACGTCTTAAGTACGGCTTATCAATAGAGAAGTCGAATACATCAGTATTCTTATTAACTTTCCTCGCGAGACGCGAAATCGGCTCATTCATACCATAGTTTGGCCGGTAAAAACCAATCCGCAGCAATCTAGGATACCTTCGTAAAAATTGACCAACATCAAAACACATCAAACCCAAAAGGCTGGCAGCTAACCATGTAACAAGGTTAGGTGCATAAGTTCTATTAAATAGATATAACTTAATCCAATTTTCAAACCATGTAGGAAAGCCCAAAGTCCAATTTCAACAATATAATGGAGTGGGGTAATTTATCAAAAGCCTTACTAAAATCAGTATGTACCTAGTCGTGCCATAAGTTCTGTCACACGTATATGGGCAATTTTTGTATAAATGAAAAAGAGTTTTTGACAAAGGAAAATATATTTTATTTTGGCATACTAATGGAAGTAAAATAAGCAACAAATTATTCAAAGTGGCCGCCTTTAGCCTTAACACAGCTCTTTAATCTGTTGGGCCAGTCATCGATAGCAGTACGCACTGTTTCTAGCGGAAAATTAGCTACTGCTTCTGTCAAAGATCGCTTAAGGCTCTCGATATTTGGGTGTCGTCTCGTGCACACCATGGACTCTAACTCCGCCCACAGTTTGTAGTCCAGGGGATTCAAATCTGGGCTCCCAGAAGGCCATTCCGTCGCCCTTATAAACTGTGGAATATTGGTTTCCAACCACGCTTGTGTGGTTCGAGCTTTGTGGGCTGGCGCAGAATCTTGCTGGAAAACCCAATGTCGATTGTTGAATAGCGTAGAGTTCAGCGGCTTCACACATCCCTCCAGGATGTCCGTTTGATAATTTTTCGCTTCAGTTTTTACGCCTTTTTCGCAAAAATGAAGCTCGGTGACCCCTTCGTAGCTGACACCCCACCATACCATGACTGATGCTGGATGATGTCCTCGCTGTACCCTAGTGGCAACTTGTCGGGCTTCTATGGAGCTGTGGGCATACACCTTATCATTTTGGCGGTTGAAATGTTCCTCCACCGTAAAAATTTTTTCATCGGTAAACAAAATTTCTCGATGTTTGTTGTTGCCGTACCGCCGAAGGAGCTCTTTCGATCTGGTGCTCCTAATTTGCTTCAACTGCTCAGTCAGCAAATATCCCGTTGATCGTCGAAAGGCACTCATCCCGAGGTCAGATTTTATGATGCGAGACATATTTCGGGTGGAGATGTTCATCTCTCGAGCCATGATTCGTTGTTTACGAAGCGGATTTCGACGAATTCGACTTTCGACCGCTTTGATGGCAGCAGAAGAACGTACATCACGCGGACGTCCAGAACGAGGTCGATCTTCAATAGTCTGGATCGCGTTATATCTCTGGATCGCACGATACACAAATCTTTGCGTTATTGTTAACGGGCACAACAACTTGAAAATTTCACTCGCGGATTTTCCACACTTATGTAGTGCAATCACTGCAGTTCGGTTTTCTATTACACCCCATTCCATCTTCACACGTTAACGAACACACTTTAAATGACCATTAACTGTCAACAACATTATGACGTTTATAAAACTGGCCGATATTGAAATGTCACTCATAAAATAAAGTTGTTGCCAATGTGAGAAATTATGTGACAGAACTTATGGCAGGACTAGGTATATACAATCCATCTGCTTACCATCCTCAAGAGCTAAAATGGATTTATTTGCAAACTCCATATAAACTTCGAGGGTGCTCTCCACGACAGCACTAATCCTATTGAGAATTATCTTAGCCATGCTTTTCGAAACGGAAGGGGCTTTTTTTCCTTCCTCTTGTCGCGTCTAACAGCCTTTTTAAGCTGTATATGAGCATCGAGGTAGTTCTGTCTCAGTCCGATTGACATCGGATTAAGAGATGATCGCCAATTGGATTTTTTTTCGATCGCCAACCTTGTCCCATGTGTATTGCGACATCCTGAGCTTTTCTCACCGCTTTGCACATATCCCACAGATTCTTCAGCACTAGAGATACTCGATACACACTAACACTTCTGTCCTAGTAGAGTTTGGACAATCTCTAATACCAACAGTTAAGACTGCGTTTAGAAGCACAAGAAGGCAACATAAGAAGTACAAAAATCAGCCAAACTTGAGTTTGACCGATTTCAAATGTACGGACACTAGCGAAAACTTGCGTTAGACTACAAGTTTTTGAATAGAATTCTCATTAAAACCGAAAATAAATATGACTTTCATAAATAATAATTCAATTTGATTGTTTTTACTTCATAAAAGAAAAAGAATTGAGAAAATTCAAATTTCATTGCATTGTCCAAACTCTATTAGGACAGAAGTGTTAGTGTGTATCGAGTATCTCTATTCAGCACTAGTTAGAAACGTAGCACACAATGTGGATGACTTTTCGCGTAGAATGATGGTTTACTCGCGCTTTTGTTGAGGTATCTAAATCTATCCACATTAAGCTTGCGCTTCATTTGAAGAATTTGTGGTCGTCGGATAGCTGTTGTACACAATCTCAAGCAAGCAACCATCAAGTGGTGATCGTCCACCACGTCAGACCCACGCTTCGCTCGCACATCGAGGAGACATCTTCTCCATCGGCGACTTAGAGCCAAATGGTCGATCTGGCTCTGAGTAAGATCATCAGGGGAAACCCAAGATGTTTTATGATGACTCTTGTGTGGAAAAAGGGTCCTTCCGATGACCATTTGCCGAGTACTACAAAACTCCACAAATAATTCGCCGTTTTCGGGTCTCTTACTCCAAGGTCGTGACGTGTCGACCAAAGGCCACTAAGCTTTCCTATGACGTGTTCTAGTCCAGTGTTGTCACAGCCAACCTGGGCGTTCATAGCTCCTGATATGATAATAATATCACCTTTTGGAACACGTTCGAAGGTGGCATTCAGTTGGCTATAAAACTCACCATGGTTGCGGTATTTGTTGGTGCGTAGCACTGCAGAATAGTGACGTTTCGGACACTGGTTCTGAGCCTCACGACGATAATCCTATCCGAGATCGGCTCCCAGCTGTTGAGACTGTTTCTTGCTCTCGGTGTAACGTACAGAATGGTGTTTCCGCTAGGGGTTCGATCTTCTCCTGATCCCGTCCACCTGACCTCGCTCAAGCCCAAGATCTGGATGCTATAGTGCTCCATTTCACAGTCGATCACTGATTGGCGATGCAAGGACCGAGTGACTTCAGCCCTTCCCCTGTTATTCAAACATTCCAGAAGCCAATCATAGTCCGTTTTCAAATGCCAAAAGTCGTTACCGTAGAATTCGTCCGTATTCGAGGTGCTGTATCGGTTTCTCGTATCAGTTAGGTTTTAAGATCATGGGCTCATACTTAAGAAAATCATAGCGAAATATCGCCGGACAAGCTCGGGATTATACATATGTAGTGCTCCAGAAAGACGTCGGGCTGGTCGAGCATTTAGCCCATAAAAGCGAGCAGTTGAGCATGAAGGAAGAGAAATAACAAGTCGTGGCGACAACTACAAGCCGATGCTCAGGATGGCTCCTTGTGAAAGAGAACTGTTTGTGTCCTGAATGAATGAATAAAAACCAATAATCTATACCACAAATTCTGAAATTTCCTTTAGGAAATAAAATCCGTCTGGTAAATTAGAAAATTTGAAAAAATATTTTATTAAAATTATTATTATATTTTATACACAAATGTACATTATGTAGCAAACATGTCAAAGTTTTTTTTTATATTTGTATTGTAAAATGTCAAATGCGAAATTATTGTATTATCAATTTATACTGTAAAATTAATCGAAATAAAAAACACTAATTATTTTAATATTGCATAAATTTTCATTTTTTTCTTTTCTCTAAATATTTTATTATTTCTAGAACTCTCAAATAAGGTAAATGTATCTACGGATCAAACATAAAACTTTTTTTTTTTTGACAATAGGAAAATAATAATTACATGATTTTGTTTTATCTCTTTTTTGTCTATCATAGAATATAAATAATTTTGACTCGATAAATGGCTATAAGTACTTATTGCTAAATCGGGTTTGGATTGGTTCTTTTCTCTATCATTTACTTTATTTTTTTTTTATTTTTTTTTAATTATTAAACCATTTGTTTTGGATTTTATCTATAGAATTTTCGTAAATGAAATTTTCGTATATAATTATAGAATAACGAGAAAGATTGATTTTTGATTTGATGTTTCATTTTTGTTCTTCTCTTTATTTTTATTAAAATTATTTACAAATCACGAACACCCGTACCGTAATTTGCACCACCAGCCCGATTAAGTGCTTCGCGGAATAATTCAATGTCCAGTTCTGTTTCTGTGCCGGCTTGAAGTTCAACAGCGAAATTCTATAATGTTAAATAAATAAGAGAAATTTTTTTTAATAATATTGTTCTTATTAAAATATTTTAAATTTAGAATCACATTGAAATATGGTTTGTTGATGGATTTTAATTGCTTTGGGATGTGAAAAAATGTCAGCTAATTACATTTTTTTTTATTTTTCTTCCTGGAAACTACGCGTATTTGTCATGAGTCATAAATGCAAACAGGTATGTGTAAATATATGGCCAATGAACTACGTTAGAGACTAGATTATCGGCAATTATTATGATAATCCAGTAATCTAATTCAGTTTTGAGGTGTGAAATGAAGCGATACTCCAAACTGAATTTTATAAATTTTTTGTCCACCTGATGGGAGATAAATCGCCATTCATTAATCTTACACGAGAATTCGCGCTGTTTATTTGGATAAATATTTTTGAAATAACTTTGCGAACTCAGTTAACAAAAAAAACTACAGTAGGCCCACTATTGCATGAATCAAGATATAGTCCCAAGCAGAGCGAAAGTTTGAACAACTTTAACAGCCTTTTAATGATTATCTCTTTTTGCTTGTAAGCGATAGTAACACGATATAATCTTTATCGCAGAAATTCAGATTTGACGCAAACTACTAAACTAGCAACTAGATTAATGAATTAACATGCTATATTTGTGATTTATTGATATTTGAGGGAGCAGAAAAAATACGCAAGGGGTTTTCGTTAATGATGAGGTAAGTTCGAATCGAAAAATTATGCGAAAAGGCTATTTCAGAAGGTTTAGGTGGTAGGAGCGTGATTTCGGAAAACAACATTGCCCTAGAGCCATCTAGTTGGGCCCATTGTACTCCCCTTATTGATTATGAGATGAATGTTACTCCTCTTGTACTAGCCATTTGGTACGGCTATTTCAGAATGTAATATTATTAATAAGAACTGTGAAATTTGGCAAACTTTCTAAGCAGTTCCCTCCGTGAAAAGGTTTATTTTTCGGTTATGGAAAAAAACTTAACACTTTGTCACAAAATATAAAAAAAAATTTGTTTACAAAATTTGCATTTTTATACTTTTAGCAAACTTCCTGCACCAAAATGTTAATAACTTCAAAACCAATCAACCAATCGTATTATACTTAAACCAGTTCCCTCGTCTAGGTTTGGATTTAAGCACATTCGAAAAAAAACAAAAGTTTTCAACGATTTCGATAAAATTGTTGTTTCTAAAATACAACATTGCCACATAATTCGTGTATACGCCCCGTTAAGCTTGAATTTCAGAACCTAAGGTACTCTTGAGGTGAGCCCGATTATTAACAAAAATAATAACAATTTGATTTGAAATCTTTGCGTCGATCTCGACATACAAACATTATTATTATTGTCGTTTAAAATAGAAAACTTTGTCTAATTCTGTCTATAGAGTTTCGTAAGCATTTATCACAATTACAGCTAATAAAACCCTTATAAATCGAACATAGAACAATAAAAAACACTTTGCGATATGATGGCATAGCCCCATCAGTAATATTCCGACGATATATGACAGGAAATATGTCGATAGCATAACGCTATCGCTATGGCTATTAATCCAATATAATCAATTATTGCTTCATTAAATTTCCAACCTGCCATGAAATACTAAATATAATATAATAATAAAATCCGAATAATACAATGCAATACTAACGTTTAACACATCCTTGATAATGGCCTTATCTGTTGACATTTTGGCACGTTGAATGACACCGACTTCAGGTCCAATCCATGTCAAAAATAGAAATTTTTTCCTTTTGGACATTTCGTCACCCATTTGTATCCTAATGTAACCGAAAGCCCTCTCGTTATCCGGGAAATTTCCTTTGAACTCTTCGAAACACTGACCCTTGGCCGTAACCACGATTTGTGCTCCATCAAATTTAAAAACGGCCCTTGAAAATTTATTACATTAATTATTATAAAAATTATAATTGAAAAAATTAATAAAATAGAAATTTCAATAATTCAATTTCATAGTTACCATTCAGTATCTGTTAAATCCGATCGAACATCCTCGTATGCTTCTCGGATCGTCTCCTTATCGATGGATGTCGCCATTGGTAGCTGCAAGTAAAATAAATTTTTCGATCAGAAATCGTCGAGCTCCAGTGTTGTAATAATGAATACGATTAGGATTTCTTTTTTAGCCGTTATTGCAAACGTCTTATCAGACAGATTTACAATTGCATTTAACCGATAACGAACCTGATTACTCAATTGGAACATTCAGTTTTGCAAAACATTCCTCAGAATATCCACACACTTTTTTTTCCCCAAGTGTGCTAATTTCAGTTGAGAAATGATAACTTATATGGGTTTTACATTAATTGCCGATTATCATTTGGGTAAGTCTATAAAAACTAAAATTAAATACTAAATTTCTTGTACGTCATGAACAATTTAATAATTTTAATCGATATCATAAAGGATTTAAATATTAACGCTTATCTCTTATACCAGCAGTGCATGATTGTATATATAACTTAGGGTGTGGTATTTTTCGCTGTAATTGTGGATTTATCTAGAGTTCCATGAAATCATCGCACTGTGATTTAATGGATAAGTACAATACAATATCGTCATTAAATGATCATTACAGGTATATGAGTGATAGTGATAAGCCGATTAATTAATACAGCACAAGGTATAAACTACAGTACGTGCAAAAGAAATGAAATTTGTCGATTGCCCGATAAACAAATTACCCTTAGATATTGTTAGAATGAAAAGATACATCTCGTTTCTGAAGGATTCCCACTATTTTCGTTGTGATGTCTGTCTGAGAGTTTCCACGATAACTTTAGTAAACCTCATCCGGAAAGCGATCGAGTGGTTGCAAAAGATCAAGTACATCACCCAAAAGATCTTTATTGTTTTTGGGAATAAGAACCAAACGGAGACCAAAACTGAGACCATTTAGCAAAGGCAAAAAATGTTTTCTTTTAAATGATCGAAAACAAATTTATAAGAAAGTGGTAAAATGAATTAAAACATTTTTTTTAATACGCATTTTTCGTTCTGACTCATGGCTGTCGCGATAAATGATTAGTGGGATTTTGTGAATTCCAAAAGGCGCACCAACGGCTATCACGCTTCTATATCCTTTGACGGTGTAGTCAGTGATAACCCTTTCGTTATAAGCGACTTTTTTGCTAATGATTTCCGTACTGCTTTCAATATCTCAAATCGTATTATTAGTCCTAAGGATTTTCAATACATGTCGAAGTTCCCTTCTACTTCATTATAGTTGAAAGATCTTGATATTGATGAATCGACCGTTTTGAGGTTTATTTCAAGAATCGTGGATAGAGGTCCAGATGACATCCCTGCTACCGTAGTAAAACATTGTACCTCTCTGTTTTTGTCTTTATGTCATACCATTTTGATCAAAAAGTTTCAGGAAGGACCACCGTGTGGTGTTCTCAGTTACCCGATTTGAGTTCTTCTCTAATTTGTTAGGTTGCCACTGTTGCCATTGACACTCCGAACAAATTTCAGCATCATAGCTTCACATTTGTAAAAGTTACACAGTCTTGAGTACATCTGCGTCTGTGCGTGTTTCGATTTTTACAATTTTAAAATTGCACCTAATTTAGCATCAACGAGGTTGTAATAAATTTTGCGTTAAAAATAGATCCAACAGTGCGAAGAAGTGTTTAGGAAACGATACACTATCGAAAACAAACGTTCGTGTGCGGCACGAACGATTCAGAAGTGGTTTAGAGTCCGCCGAGGATAGCGAACGCAGTAGCAGGCTGCCAACGTCGAAAACCGATGAAAATATCGATAAAATCAAAGAAATGATGGCTGAAAACTGCAAAGGGAACATTCGAGAGCTGGCAGAAGACTTAAACATCGCTTATGGATCCGTTCAAGACATTTTGGTTAATGATTTGGGCTTCAAACGTGTCACTGCATAGCTGGTTCCGAAAGACCTGAACTTCATGCAAAAAAGGGACCAGCGCCGTGAAAGATATGATTTTCACGGTTGAATCTGACTCAATATTCATCAGACGCATCATTACTGGATACGAGACTTGGGTTAATGATTATGACACGCAGCCAAGACATTAAGCGAGTGAATGGCGAAAACCGAAAAAAATACTTCATTTTGAGTAGAAACGAAGGCGATGTTCCCGGTTTTCAAGGATTACAATAGTGTTGTGCATAAGTTCTTGCTAAAAGGTCAGACAGTTAATTTGGTATTATTTGGGAGTTATGAGACGTTTGCGTGAAGCGATTCGCCAAAAAAACTTTATTTGAAGCCAAACTACTCGTAGATTTTGTTCCACGATAACGCACCGTGGCACAATACCATCGTTATCCTCAATTTTTTGACCAAGAGCAGAACGAATAGAATCTAATAGCCAGCGTATTTGATTGATTTTGCTTCCTGCGACTTCTTTCTATTCGATCGGCTTAAAAAATCACTCCGGGGAACGCGTTTTATTAGCCAAGACGAGATAGATAGTGGAAAAATCGTAGACGGCTCTTATCTAATCTAAAATGACACCACAGCCCAAAACGGGCTTTGACCTCCTGGCTTTCAGGTTCCTTAAAATTTTTCATTGTTTATTGTGGTAGGGTTGTTAGACCTTCGCACAACCCTCTATCTACGAATTTTCCATTTTTCGTAGATTGAAGTGACCAAGGTACCCAAGCAGGCAGTGTGCTGGAATTATGCGTCGATCGGGATTTGAACTCATAACCTTCGCATTGTAGACCAACACGCTACCCACTAGGCTGAAACCTAGCTAAGATGGCTCTGATGGCCATACCGAAAACAGAGAATCAAAAATGTGTCGCGGATTAGATCAAGCGCTGGCATATGGAAGTACGTTGCAGCCGATGAAGATTACTTTGGAGGGAACAACATTGATTTTGATGAAAAAACTTATATTTTTGATTTTCCGAATAAATGAAACTTTTTGATCAGATGGGATATTTCCTATTTTGTGGAAATACTCCATTGTTCAAGAAAGGATGTGTGCAACTATCGATCTATTGCTAATCTTGCATTCCTAAGTTGTTCGAGGCTATTGTTTGTGATGTAATCAACATTTATTTTAAGTCAATCATTTGACCAGTCCAACAGGGGCTTACTAAAGATAGGTCGACCACAAAAAATCTAATGGAATTTTCCAATTTCACTATTCCAGTGTGATTGAAAGTGGTAAGCAGGTTGCCTGCATTTATACCAATTTCAGCAAAGCTTTTGATATAGTGGACCTAGCTAATCTTGCTTACAAGCTATGCGCACTAGGATTTCCTTTCACTTTTACAGATTGGATCAGATCTTATCTCTCCAATCACACCCAAAAATTTATTTTTCGGGGAGCTCATTCCTCTGCTATACCTAACATCCAATGTGTCATAGGGAAGGCATCTTGGACCACTATTTCTTTTTTTTTTCTTAACGACATGAGTTTGGTTATTTCCCGCTCAACAATTTTGCTGACGACGCGAAATTGTTTCGTGATATTTCGAATCAAAATGATTACACACTACTTCAAACTGATTTGCAAAGCTTTTTTAACTTCTACAATGGCGCTACAGCCCAAATCGGACCTTGGCCTCCTGATATTCAGGTTCCTTAACATTTTTCATTACTTATTGTGGAAGGGTTGTTAGTCCTTCGCACAACCCTCTTTCTACGAATTTCTCATTTTCGTAGATTGAGGTGACCAAGGTATATCCAAGCAGGCAATGTGCTGGAATTATATATTGCGTCGACCGGGATTTGAACTCACGACCTTCGCATTACAAGACCAACACACTACCCACTAGGCTATACCCCAGCTTTTTTAACTGGTGTACATTAAACTGAATGCCTGTCAATATTAATAAACTTGTAAGCGTTTCATTCTTTAGGATCAAATCTCCCTACATTTCGATTATGTTATAGAAGGTAGCATATTTCGGCAAAAAGACAAGGTACTAGATCTAGCTGAATATTTTGGAACCACATTTACGTTTGACGATTATGTCGACTACATAATCGGTAAGGCGAACTCCATTTGATGTTTCGTTAAAAGATGGAGCAAGGACTTTAATGGTCCTGATATAACTAAGATCTTATACTGTGCTTTTTTATAGAGAGTACAGGTAACGAGTACACCTTTGTGGCAGGAGCGCGGTTATCGATATTTTTGTGGTATCCTTATCGTCAATCTACGGACTAAAAGATTGGATGGTTTCTCGAGAAGAGTCACTATCAGACTACCGATGCATAACTTTCACAATAGACCGTGATGCTCCTAGCATCGCATCGGAAATAAGCCCTAGAGACACAAATTGGAAGGCTTTTGACATCCAAGAGGCTAGAAGA
Source organism: Chorisops tibialis (assembly GCA_963669355.1). NCBI lineage: Eukaryota > Metazoa > Arthropoda > Insecta > Diptera > Stratiomyidae > Chorisops > Chorisops tibialis. The sequence goes on from OY770264.1 coordinate 23,179,539, forward strand.
ATAAACAAGTCCTTGCAACAGCTAAAGCATCGCGCTTTGCGAAGGAGAGTTGTTTTTGTTCTATGCCCTATAGGGGGTCTTAACAGGAATTTGATGGCATCCACTCAGAAAATTTGATAAGTCACTCACCCAAACTTGCTACTCAAGGGACCGATACCATTGACGAGGGCGTTATCTCCTTAACAACTGTGGTTTTGAAGAATTATGATATCGCTTGTCCCATGAAAAGATCAAAAATTAAAAATGGAGTAAACTCCTGGTGGAACGGTAGGCTCCATGCACTACGCCGTAAAGCTAGAAAACTTCAAAATAAAGCAAGAAATTGACTGGGAAACCCATAAAGACGCGCTTAGTTAGTTCAAGCATGGGAAAGAGGCGGTTCAGTTCAACTATTGACTTAGTGAATGAACCTGCTAGACTTTCTGTCAAAAGGCCCCTTCATGATCAGGTCTCTGCAAGGGAGCGATGGTACATGGTCCGCCTCGTCGACAGAAATACCGAAGCTGCTTCTGGATAGAAACTTCCCGGGGTGAGGAAATTCGGACATAACTCTGACGCGACGGAATTGCTTTTACTATAACCGGAGTGACAAATCAGCTGCAAATCGCATAGTCGATGAAATTAAACTAAAGAAAAAACAATGTGGGCATTAAACACCTTCCAGTCTTTTAAATTGGCGGGACCAGATGAAATAATTCCTGCGATGCTGCATCATAGCAGCATCTTTGTAAAGCTGTTTAACGTTTTCAAGGGCTGTCTTCCTTTAAGATATGTGTCATAGAAATGGACCGAGGTGAATGTGGTTTTCATACCGAAGGCAAATAAAAGTACTCATACGCAGCCGAAGGCCAATAAGTATGACATCTTTCTTTCTAAAAAACTTTGAAAGACTGATAGATATTCACATAAGAGCCACCGTAAACATCGCCGACCTGAGTCCGTTCCAACATTTTGACATGAGAGAACGGTTTGTGGAAACGGCGCTGCACAGGGAACTATCAAAAATTGAATGGTCTATTGAACTCAAGTAGTACACTTTGCGTGCTTTTGTGGATAATCAATAATATATGCACCAATGTGCTAATAGACGCGTTAATAACACATGCTGTAAATTCAATGTTCACTGAATCGATTCAAAACATGGTTTGCAGAAAAATTATTGCCACCGACTCTATGACAAAACAAATGAATAGAGGAATACCACAAGGAGGGGTTTTGTCACCTTTACTTTGGCTGTTAGCCGAGAATGGATTCCTCTAGCCCTTCCACCACCTCCTATACAAACTGAAATACTCTAAATCAATTTTCTAAGTAAATGCAGAATTAAGCGAACTGAAATTATATACTAAGCAATCCTTCTACCCCTCACCCCACACACACACATATAATGACACAATTTCACAACTTTACAAAAAATTGATTTTATTGATGACATGCTAATGATCTGCATTTTAAAACATGTCAGCTGCATGATATTTATAGTTATTTCTGAAAAAATCAATAAGAACCCACCACTCCTTTTACCACCTCCCATACAAACTGAACAATTTCACTATATCCAATAAACTAATTTTCTTAGTATCCATTAAATTTTTGAATCTTAAATTTTGCATAAAATATTTTGATAGTAACTGCTAGATGATGTGAATAAAATAGTTCAATGCCGTCATCCCTTAACCACGCCCCATGCAAAATTTCTTAAAGGCACAAAAATTTCTTTTTCGTTTAGAGCATCGCACGTCCAAACCTGAAATAGACTGCAATTGATAACCAACGTGTTATCACAAAAAAAAATTTCCATTATAACTAACTAACGCTATCGCAATTAAAATATTTTCTTCGAAACATCCCAAACCATTAGAGCTCGGCAAAAAATTCTAACGAATAATTATGACAAATGGTGGAGATTGTATTTTAAAATTAAGTCATGTCTTAATTATTCGAATGAGTTGAACAGAACGTAACGTATGTCTCAATAAATCATGGCGATAAAAATAAACAACGAATTTTTATCTAAAATTGATTAAGTCAAAGAAAAAAAAACGAACTAGCTATGTACATATGGAAGGAAAAAGTATTGCAATTTATTCCCATTATTTTTTGTCCATGTTGTGCGATTAGTTTTGCAAATGTATTGATAATGCACTACTTAATCGAATTTTGTGAAAAACCATGTTGATTCTTTTTACAACTACACTTAACCGTAGCCGTATAACGGACGATAAAATTTCAATTTTAAATAAATTGAAAATCATTGGCAATGCACAAAACAAACCTGTAAAATACAATAATTTTACTGGTGTATAGTTAATTCCATTCAAGTGCGAATTGAGTCCCGCCATGAATGGAAGTTCGATCTTCGATCTTGAACATACCAGTTTTGGATTCTTTAACTTTTTTTTTTCTTTTCTTTTCTTTTTTTTATATTATTCCTTATTCGTTTCTAAGCTGAAGGTCGTTTACCTTTTTCGCAGATTTTCGTTGCGCTTTCTTCAAGCTCGACCAAAAGAATAAATCATGAAGCATAAAATCTGTGCTGTGTATAAGTGCTTGCCCGCGCGCGCAATAATCAAATAATTGAGGATGTAATTTAGTTCACGTTGACACATTATTGTGACAAATTATGATTCTTCCCACACGAGATTTCGTTAAGACTATGTAAGAAATGATCTCGAGTGAATTCAGATCTAAGCTAAAGTTTAGTTCATGGATAAACCACCGCCACTCATCATGGTTCAGTCTATTAACAAACTATGATCAAATTTGATCCATGATCGTGTTCGTAGGTCGAAACTAGATAAAATCGATCTTCATACTGTGGCAAATGTGGTCGAAAAAATATCGTGAATATTTTATTTCTGTATTTAATGGGACTAGGATTATGAAAAGTGAAAAAAAAATTGTGTAAATGGTATGTGGGTTGTTATACACGATTTTCCCATTACTTGCAATTGATTATCACCGTCCGATAAACATAGGTGATATCAGTACAATTTAGCATAAAAACAGCAGAACTGCGATTGCGGGTAAACCCCCAATCACTCGATACTCTAGATCGAATTGAAGTTTTAATGACCATAGAAGGATTAATTTTCCTGCCATAAATGTATACTTTTTATCTATTGTATTGTCTTCAAAATTGTTTTAACGCGCTTCGGCAAAATTTTTACTATTGTATGGGAGGTGATAGAAGGGGTGCGGAGATTCCAACGATTTTTACAAAGGTAACTTAAGTCGATATGGAAATGATGTGATTTAAATTTCAGATCAGTAACCTTTATGCTTAGGGTCTAGCCTAGTAGGTAGCGTGTTGGTCTATAATACGAAGGTTGGGAGTTTAAATCCCGGTCAACGTATAATTTTGGCGTATGGGTACATATATCTTGACCACCTCAATCTATGATAAAGTCGTAGATAGAGGATTGTGCGAAGGAGTAACAACCCATTCACAATAACAAATAAATGTTAAGGAACCTGAAGGTCAGGAGACCAAAACCCGATTTGGGCTTTAGTGTCATTGAAGAACCTTTATTTTTTTTTAGGATAATCGACATGCCGATGGTGCAGATTCCCAACCTCCAATGTCAATTTACTTGATGTTTTCTCTCTTTTACTACTATGTTGGTAAAATAGTTATATTGGTCAACCTGAAATTTTGTCATATTATAACTCTACAATGTGACAAAATTTCAGGTTGATCAGCTGCTGTATAACTATTTTACAACGTTAGTAAAAAAGAAAATAATGTCATAAATTGACATTGGGGGTTGGGAATCTTCACCACCAATAACATAAAGTTGTGTAATTGTGGCGTTTTGTATGGGAGATGATTGAAGAAGTGCCAGGATCGAACTTAATTTTTCACATCTCTCTACAATCACTACCCAAATGTTTGGTATTAAATTTGAGCTTCAAAACTATGATAGGTACTGAAAAAATAAACTGCCAATAAGTCGGTCGAAGCTTTATTATTCTTGGGACAAGCTGCGGATGCGGATAAAGTCAATATTCAGGTTAGAGTGGTTAGGGAAGACTAAGTGAAACGGGGTTTTTGGTTAGGGCTGTTGTCAATTTAATACTTAACACGGGTACGATCAATGACTCCCGTACATAAGTGTAATATAATCAATTCTTTCGTTGATTTATGCAAGTTTGAGTTTTTATGAGGAGAAGGGTGAGGAGTGATAGAAAAAGTGGCTGGATGTGAATTTTCAAATTGATTGCTTTAATCACGTCCAATAAACTCAATGTCAATTTCATAGACGAAGTTGCATAGAATTAGTAATGTTAAGTTCGTGAACAGGCCATATCCTCCCACTCCTTCTACCTCCTTCCATACAAATTTTTTGAAATATCGACATTTAAGGAAATTGATTTTTCTCCGAAACCATTTCAGCTATTGACTTGAAAACTAGGTTACAGTATATAATGATTTGCACATCATTAAATTTCAAAAATTTTGATCTGATCCCCTAACTCCTTCAACCCCCTCCCTTGCAAATGCACAATTTTCAAAAATGCATTTAGTCGGTTTGCATTGCAAATAGCAAAGCTAAAAGAACCAATTTTTGCCATAATTAATTTTATTACAATTGCAACCAATATTGGAAAAACTATCAACTTCACTTCATTCTTTCTACGTCATCTCATACAAATCTCACGAAATTTTGGAATTTCAATTAAATTTGTTTTCTCCAAAACCGTCAAAGCTATCAACTTTAAATTTTGAGAAAAGTATTATAATACAAATTTCATTCATGTCGAAAAATTCAGTTTTGGTTCAAATACTCCTTCTACCTCCTCCCATACAAATGCACAATTTTGGTGAATGCATTTAATCGATTTTTATTGAAACTATAAAAAGTAAAAACTTAAAATTTTGCCAGAATTTGTCCCTTAATAGTTGCAATAAATGTTAAAAAAAAATATGACCTTCACTCACGCTTCACTCCTTCTACCACCTCCCATACAAATTTTTGTATTGGAAATTCAAGAAAAATTTTTCTCCTTCAAACATATGAGAGCTATCGTCTTTAAAATGGTAACAAAACTATGAGATTAGGATGTTGATAAGCAAATTCAAAATCATCCACTTACTCTGCCACCTCCCATACAAATGCCATAAGTTCAGACAAAAATTTTTCAATTTCCTCGAAAATTATGAGAGCTACAAACTTTAAATTCAGCATGAAACATTTTGTATCCTATGTTCGGTATTATATACAAAAATTACAAACCTCCCCCTCTATTTTTACCACCTCCATACAAAAGTAGCTATTTACTATTCGAAATAATTTGAGATGACATATTTTCTGGTAAAATAAACTCTTTCCTATTTCATCTAGAGTATCATAATTCTGTTGTTTTTTTTTTTGCATTTTAGGCTAATTTAGCCATGAAACGCGAAAAAACAAATTTTCAAAATGGTGCAGTTTTTATGCAAGGGGATAGAAGGACCTAAAATATTTGAATAAAATTTAATAATGTCACTGAAAAAGTGTTCATTTCAAAACTTTAGAGCAGTATCTTTGCTATTTTCCAAGAAAACCGACATATGTACTATAAAATTACAAAACTGTGTCATTTTGTATGGGAGGTGATAGAAGGGATGGCTAGATCAATTTAATTTCATCTCATATCACTGTAATTGCTTTGAGCTTCATGAATTTTATAGATAATGAAAAAATTATGCATTGCATTTCACGAAATTGTACAGTATGTACGGGAGGGCGGTAGAAGGAGCGGGGCGATTTCAATTTAGCCTTCAGAAGCAAATATATTTTTCAGAAAAATTGTTAGTTTGAAAATCTCAGATCACTAGCATTCATATTTTCTAAGAAAATCTACTTATAATCAAGTTGTGAAAATGTGTCATTTTGTATGAGAGGAGGTAGAAGGGGTAGAGTTATTTGGCGTGTTCACAAACTTCACCTTACTTTTTCAACAAAAATAAAACAAAATTTGAGCTTTCTATCTCAACGCGTTTTTAAGCTAGAGAGCGAATGGATAGACAGACGGACGGACATCTGCTCTTGAGATTTTTGAGCGGCAACAAATATTTATAAACCCTTGGTGACTCTGTGCGAGTAATTCTTGACATAACAAACTTTAAAGCAAACGTATAGTATTTTTAGATTCCATCTAAAGTATAAATAAAAAGCTAGTCCCTAATTCGGATGGAGAAATGTCTCCCAAACATGATGGCTACTCTTCAGAAAGAATATGCGTACTACACGTAGTGTTATTTATTCGAAAACTACGTGCAACATATTTATTTCTTTATCAGAATTCAGTGAAATTTTGCACTCCATAGTTTAGCATCTCCAAAAATAAATCAGATGTGTGTGAAAGTATCGAAGAGTTTTTGAATCGCTAATTTCGAATTGAGAATAAAAATAAAATTTTAAAGCAAAGATAGCAAACACAATTTTGAGATCGAAAATTATGGACAGGAATAGTAAATTTTGATGAATATTTGTGCGAAAGTCAGTGTTAATCAATTTATGTTAAAATTGAAAAATATTTCGAATTGCAGTAAAACGATTCTCGACGAATCAGGAAATTTCCATAATAGATTGCCAAACGCTTTTTCAGTAAAATCGATGAAAATGTAACGAAAGCATTTCGAAAGTTCATTCGACGAATGTTACTACTTTCGATGAAAGCGAACTTGCTGAATATATTCTTTGTTTAAACTTTAGATGCAATCTAAATTATTATAAGTTTGTACCGCCAAGAAATACTGCTCGCACAGAGTTGCCAAGAGTACGGATATATTTGTTGACGCTGAAAAATCTCGAAACCGGATGTCCCGCCGTTCGCCCTCTAGCTCGAGAACGCACTGAGTTCGGAAGCTCAAATTTTGTACACGTAATTTGAAAAAATAAGGTAAAGTTCGTGAACGGGCTACATCGCTCCACCCCTTCTGCCCTCTTACACAAAATGACACAATTTGACAACTTTATTTTAAGTTAATTTTCCTGAGAGTTATAAGTGCTACTGACTTTAAATTTCAAACTTTGCGTTTTCATGATAAATATATTTATTTCTCAAAAAAAATTGAAATCCTACTCCTTCTACCACCTCTCATAGAAACTGCACAATTTCACAGAATACAATATTCAGTTCTCTCTTCTCGTAGTTGAGTAGTTTGGTATAGACGGTCTAAAGCAAAATACTTAACTACAGAGCTATTACAGCATTACAGATGATTAAATGAGTACCTATACATATTGTTTGGTATTATGTATTGTTAAAAAATACTTCTTATCAAAAATATTATTATTTAGGTTAAATATAAAGATGTCTCGCACCCTAACGAGAAAATGTCCGGATTTGCAGCCGAGCATATTTTAAAGATGGCCTGGAGCTAACCAAAAGTTTCATAACTTGCCATATTTCTCCGCTAGAGTTGCAAAATCTACCATATTTCTAATTAGGGTGGAAAACCTGCCATCTTTAGATTGAAAACCATAAAATCTATTTTATTTATTAGTGCCAAAAAAAACATTTTTTGTGATTTATTTTTAAAGTATAAGGATATATCTTGCCTAGAAGCTAAAATATCAGTTTTTACTATTTTGCCACAAGTTTGTTGAAACCCTTATGCCTGATTTTGTATTGGACCGACTCCTATATACTCGTAAGTAGGTTATTGATTTGGCAGGAAAATCGTCCTTTCTTAATTTATTCCATCTAGAGTATCGCATGATTGGGGTTTACCGGCAATCGTAGTTCAATTATGTTTTTCATATCAATTTCAATGCAACATTTCAAATGTTCGTATCACGAGCTTGGTATGAACTGGATTCAAGAAGGCATTCACTAAATTTAGATACTTTCGAAAGGAGCTGTGAATACGCCTCAAAATAGATTGAATTTGGTGAAAGTTGTGCGTAAAACTTGGTATTAAGAGCAAATCTAAGCTTTTAGAATCACTAAAACTTCAACGAAATTTTGACAAAATTTCAAAATCTTCAAATCAATAAAACTAAGAAATGTTTTGCAATTTCGTATTTACAAATCGATAATTTTGGTTCTATTGTTAAAAATTCTAATTCCAATATAACAAATATAATAGTATAGGCAAAAACATTGCCGTCGCTGATTGCTTAAATGAGGTTTCTAGGATCACTCAGTCCAAATGTGATGCTAAAAGTCCAAATTTATATGTCGTCATAAATTCCATCGCGACCAATTTAAAAAAAAAAACATAATTATAATGTATTATAAATCACAAAACATTTCAACTTACACTATGTTTCGCTGTCACGATGCATTGCTGCAAGTGCATATTCAACTAGGCCAATGTGTGCGGTTTCATATACTAATCGCATTTCACATGCATTCTGATGCACACTTTTCATACAAAAATGCATAAAAGTGCATTATTTACTTACAAGCCACGTTTATGACCTAAAATAGTCATAAAGTGCGAAACTATACGCTCAATTCTTATTCCAAATGTGTGCTTCTTCTTTCTACCTGTGTCTTCTACTTACAAATCTTGAATGTATACATTTATGTTTAAATTCCAAAAAAAAAAGAAAAAACAAAATCGTGATTTAAGCAGACAGGTGGACAAATCGATATATCTAGAATGGAACGAGATACCTATATGAGTCATTAAAATATCAAATTTTGCCGGAAATTACATGCTGTACAAGGTAACACCCTTCGTAATAATTTATAAATTCAGAATGTTTATTTAATATATTCAGTATGTAAATATGTATGTTTGCCTCTAGATGGGAAGAATACGCATCAATCATTTGACGAAGTACGCATTGTCTTATCATAATAAATCTTCGATCGTAATTGGCTGGAAATTGAATGTTTTACTTTGTTTGGACATCGAAAAAAATATAAAAACTTTTTATCTCTGCCTCTTAATGGCGCTACAGAATAAGGCGAAATTTGCACTCGTCTTTCGAGATACGTATGTAAAAAAAATACTAATTCTAAATACTAAGGAGCAGTGTTTTGCAAAAAGGCGATTTTGCATATTTTCGAACAAATATTTCTGATTAATGGTACAAGATAATGAAACCTTTTATTTTTCATTTCAATCTTTATTAAATTTACTAGGGTTTGTTTAGAACGAAATTTAAAAATTATGTTTCGGAAATGAAATATGATCACCAACTCGCATATAGTTTTTGAAAACTGGAAAAAAGTGCCATTTTCAAAAGAATTTATTACCTATATTTCAAAAGATGACATCGTTTTTTTTTTGCTACACCAACGGAAAAAGGTCACGAAAAGGGTTTACCTATATTGAACATATTTTCCATTTTTATAAGTGTTATAAATTTTTTATTGTATATTAAATGAAAAAAGACGTATAATTTTGAATTTTTTCATACGTCTGTAATGCTAATTTTCTATATAGCCTGGGTATTGGTCTACCATGCGGAAGGTCGGAAGTACAAATCTTTGTCGACATAAAAGTTCAGCACACGCATGGATATATTTTGGCCACGTCAATCTGCGAAAGTCAAAATTCGTAGATTGAGGTTGTGTGAAGGGCTAGCAACCCTTTCACAATAACAAATAAATGTTAGGAAACCTGGATACCATCAGGATACCAAAGTCCGATTTGGGCTGAAGTGGCATTGAAAAAAAATGTCTATAAAGTAGAGTTTTCAAATTTTAGTCCTTTTTGGCATAGTAAACTTTGATGTATTTTTGATCTTGGGAAAAAAATCGGATATTAGATTTTACGATAATTTAAATAAACATCAAGTTTTCAAGCCGTTCCTTATTGATCGCATTCAGAAAGTACACTTTCGCGGAGCATTATCTTCAGAAATATTTAACAATTCAGGTGTTTCGCAAGGGAGTCATCTAGATCCACCTCTATTCTTTATCTTTATCAATGACGCGGTTTCATGTATCTATAACTGGAATATTCTTCCCTATGCCGCCAAAAACTTTAATTTTATCACCAGCAGTAATGATTGTTTATATCAATTTACATCTTAACATTAATAAGTCCACTACTGTTTCATATTCTAATAAGATAATATCTCTCAATTTTGACTATGTTGTAAATAGATGCAATTTATTTCGTTCCGACAAAGTATGGGAGCTGGACGTACTTTTCAACAGCAGTTTTACCTTTGATGATCATATTGCTGGTAAGGCGAACGCTATCCTCGGATCTGTTAAGAGATGATCAAAAGAATTTAATTTCTCTACAACGAAAATATTGTATTGTGCATTCGTCTGATCTATCTTTGAATATGTTAGTTCAGTATCGCAATTTTACTCCATTCATAGAGATTGAATCGAAGCAGTTCAGCGTCGGTTCCTAAGGTTTGTCCTTCGAGTCCTCCACTGGTTCGATCCACTTGATCGTCAATCGTTTAAATCTACTGTCTATTGATTCCCTTGAGAAAAGGTATACATCCAAGAATTATTTTGGGTTTTAAAGTTTTTTTTGGGTACATACTTTTATCTTGGAATAACTGCAATATTCCGTATCGTCTTTTGCGAAACTAACTATCTTGGAATAACTGAAATATTCCCTATCGTCTTTAGCGAAACTATGAAGTTTGTAAAATTACGCGTATCGCACTAACTACGGGTTACATGAACCGATTTCGTACATACTAAGAAACTTCAATAACTACTTCTCGCAATTGGAATTTCACAAAAATGTTCCCGAAGTAAAAAAACAGCTTCCCAGTTTTTAATTATTTCTGATTCATATTTTGGAATATGTATATCCTATTTAGTCCATTAACAATTTAATTTCTTTTTTTATCTTTTTATTGTTATATATTATATGTAGTATTCAATTTTCGATGAATAAATTATTATTATTATTTTCTTTCCCGAAGAAATGGGATTTTGGTCTCGCTGAAAAAGACATTCTCGTATGCTTCGACTGTACTGTCTAAAATTTGTAATTGTTTAAACCAATCTTGAAAAATCATGGTGGTGAGATAGTTTCGAGATAAACGAGTTTAAAAAAAATAATAAGTGCATTAGGCTTTGAAAAGCGAACGATATCAATGATATTACATTTGAAGTTGCGCAAGTTCTAGTTGCGCAAGTTCTAGTTGCGCAATCATTTATTATAGAGTTTGGAGCTTTTGTTCCAGTTTAGTGCTCAGTATTATTTCCTAGAGAAACTATCGACAAAACGTACAGAAGTGACCGAGCGCAGAAATAAATTAGCCTAGTACAGGTCACCAAATAAGCTTCAAGCATCAAGATTATCTTCTAGCACAAACCGCAACTGTTATACGAACTATGGTGCATAAATATTAAAATGAAATATCAAAAAAAAAATATATTCCAAATTCCAAGTCAGTTCTCGCCGCACTAGCATAGTAAAGTGAGTATTCCACTACAATGTGTCGATGAGTTGCTAATCTTGCCTAACGATGTAGGCTAAACTAACCCAGATTTTCACGGCACATATAACGATTCGATACTCAAGCCCACAACCTTCAGCTTATAAACCACTAAGCAAAACGCATGTGCCAGGTCTTACATAGTAGCATAGACGTAGATGCATAAATAACATCTACGCATTTTATTGACATGATGTCAGTTAATATAAATTCGAAGAGTATCAAGTATCAAGATTAATGGTTGGCAATGCAGTGATTTCGGTATTAATTTTTTGTATGGTATCCAAGAATGTGAAAATTTACCAAAACAATTATAATAAGACAACTTTCTTCGTGGATTAAAAACACTCTAATAGTGATCTTTATTCAACGAAAAAATTTTCCCCGTTTTTGCCTTTACATTTTTTCTAGCAGCGTTTATCTGTCAATTGGAATGGGTTTCCATGAAGTCTCAATAACTTTCCACAACTGTTCCGAATTTTTGGGTTTTGCCAGAAATACAGCCTTCATAACGTCTACCTACAAGTTCGCAATAGGGTTAAGGTCTGGTGGGTGCGATGGCTACACCATAACTTAAACCTTGTTTTCAAAAAAAACATTTCTTTGACTTACGTGAGGGGCATTATCTTCCATAAAAACCCAGCGAAAAGGCATTTCTTACTCTGCATTTGGAAGGATTACATTTTGCAATATATTACCAGCTAGGGTGTAGCCTAGTAGGTAGCGTGTTGGTCTTGTAATGCGAAGGTCATTAGTTCAAATCCCGCTTAGCGCAATATATAATTTCAGCACATTGCCTGCTTGGATATACCTCGGTCACCTCAATCTACGAAAATAAAAAAATTCGTAGAAAGAGGGTTGTGCGAAGGGCTAACAACCCTTCCACAATAAGTAATGAAAAATGTTAAGGAACCTGAATATCAGAAGGCCAAGGTCCGATTTGGGCTGAGTGCCATTGTAGAAGAAGAAGAATATATTAACATATCCATTAGCATTCATGCTCCGCTAAATCCAAAATAAAGGACCGACACCGTGCGAGGAAAAGTAACCCCAAACCATTATACTGCTGCGACTGTGCTTAATTGCTTTAGTTGTATATCGTTAGCGAAATTCTACACAGGGATGCCTTCTAACGTGTTAAGAGCCCCTAAGGTCCATTAGAAAAACTTTTGATACATCTCTCCACAAAATATTACACCATTTTCAGATGGGCCATAACTCATGCTCCTTAGCAAATGCAATTCTTTTTTTTTTTTTTTTGTGTCTCTGGAGAACTTTTCGGGGGTTTTCTTCCTCTTAGGTTTTCTTTTATGAGCCTTCCTTATAGTAGAAGTATTAATATTAAGACTGTGGTCCTCGTGAATTTGAATGGATTTCATATATGGGAATCGCTTCGACAAAATTATATACTCTGTCCTTCAAATCTATTGTTTTCCTTTTACCGCCGCTATTTTCTGGGACTTTTTTCACTTTTTTACATATTTTCTATTTCGCGATATTTTTTCCATTTTAAGTTTTGCTTTAATAGTAATTCGTGTCTTTAGGTACAATATTTTTTTGTCCCATTTTAACTAATGAAAATAGCCGATTCTTAAGTATTTTTCTTTGCACCCTACTAATCCCCTCCCTTACTATTATAGTCCTCCATAAAAGTTAATTATGGTGGATATAAACCGCCTAATTTGTCCTTAAATATGATTTTTTTATAGTATGGGAAAACAAAATCATCCGACCTATTGACTGAAAAGCAAGCAGGCTGCCCACTACGCCACGAAAGATATTAGTAAGATTAGATTTTTGCTCTTTCCATCCCGTATATCTGTCCGTCTGTCTACAACATAACTTTCGAACCATGCTAAGATTTGTCATTTTTAGCAATAAAATAACTATAAATTCGTGAACGGGCCACATCCCCCACTCATTCCACCCCCTCCCTTACTAATTTCATTAAATTCCGAAATTTATTGAAATTATTTTTTCTCCGAAACTATTTCAACTATACGCTTGAAAATTAGGACATAGTATAATGATGTGAATTTAATTAACGTCAAAAAATATACATAATATATATCTCATCCCCTTACTCCTTCCACCCCCTCCCATACAAATGTACAATTTTCAAAAATGCTTTTCATTGCAACTAGCAAAGCTAAAAGAACCACTTTTTGCCAAAATTAATTTCATTACAATTGCAATCGATTTTGGAAAACTATCAACTTCACCTCACTCTTTCTACTCCCTGTCATACAAATTTCACGAAATTTCGGAATTACAATTAAATTATTTTTCTTCAAAATTGTCAAAGCTATCAACTTTAAATTTTGAGAAAAGTATACGATTACAAATATATCTAAAAATTTGGTTTTGATTCGAATACTCCTTCCATCCCCTCTCATAGAATAGTATATTTTTGGTAAATGAATTTAATTGATTTTCATTGAAACTGAGACAGTGTAAGCTTAAAATTTTGCCAAAATTTGTCCCTTAATAATTGCAACAAATGCTAACAAATATATATTCTCTTACCACCTCCCTTACAAATAGTTGTATTGGAAATTAAAAAAAAGTATTTCTCCTTCTCCAAACATATGAGAGCTATAGACCTTAAAATTGTAACAAAGCAATATGATTAGGATGTTGATAAGCAGATTTAAAATCATCTAAAACCATCCACTTTCTCCGCCACCTCCCATACAAATGCCATAAATTCAGACAAAAATTGTTAAATTTCCTCTAAAATTATGAAAGCTACAAAGTTTAAATTCAGCATGAAACATTTTGCATACTACGTTCGGTGTTATATATGAAACTAACAAACCACGCCCCTCTGCTTTTACCGCCTCCCATACAAAAGTTACTATTGACTATTCGAAAGAATTTAAAACTATTTTCCAGTATAATAATCTCTTCAATAAGTCTGTTATATTTTTTCTGTGTCGATCACAATACATTATTATTAGAATAATAAGGTAAAACTATGACTAGACGATGCCAACCTATGTACGAGTGTCTAGTACAAAGTAACTTAAACTAGATAATAACATTATGTCTATGTTGAATACATTTTGTCTTCCCACTTTTCGAAACACGAAGACTTATATTTGCTATCAATCTGCTTCTCCTATTTAATTGAATTTTAAACTAGTTGACACGGCATTCAGAAAGTAAAGTTAGAGCCCAGCCATGCAGAATTTTGAGAAAAAAAATCGTTATTTCAGTTAATTGGATTTTTGAACATCAAAAGAAATGTGCAGTACAAAATATTTCAAACTTTTAAGCAATCTAAACTTGGTGTGCTCAATAGATTCGATATTGTAAAATATGAATTTTATTAATTCCAATAGTCTTTGCAAATGATACTGGTAACAAATGCTCATTTTTGTTTGCATAGTTTAGGACGGTTGGATTTATCGTGATAAGAAAATTAAAGATGGAAAGTGAAAACGATTGTAGTAAGTTGGACACTGTACAAAGTACACTAACTTTCAGTGAAACTATCTATACATACAAATATAATTGTAGTGTCTGCCTGTTATTTGCTTATACATATGTATATTAGTTTTTTGCATTATTTCAATAACTAAGTATAAAAACATAACAGGGCTACGATTGCGCGTAAAGCGCAATCTTACGGTACTCTAGATGAAATAGAATTTTTTGTTATCCCAAGAAATTTTGTATGAGGAGTGTTAGAGGGGGTGATAGCATTGAACTATTTTTTTCCCCATCATGCTAAAGTAGCTATAAAAATGTTTTATACAAAATGCTTACACCAAAAATTGAATAGGAGCTGACAAAATTAGTGTGTTAGATTTAGTGAAAATGTGCAGTTTGTATGGGAGGTGGTAGAAAGAGTGGGGGGATTTTAGTGATTTTTTCAGAAATAACTAAGAATATCATAAAATTGACATTTCTTAAATTTGAGACTGGTAGCATTCATACTTTTCAAGAAAATAGATTTTTTGTGAAGTTGTGAAACTGCGTTATATTGTATGGGAGGGGGTAGAAGCAGTAAAGCTAAACAAAAATTTTTTTTCTGATCTTAGTGATAATGCTAAATAAGTATTTATTACGAAATATGAGCTCGATAAATGTTATATGTTCTGAGAAAATCGGCTTAGAGCATTTCATGAAAAAGTGCAGTTTGTATGGGAGGGGTTGGAAGGAGAGGGAGGACGCAAATAATTTTTACACAGTATATTGAAATTATTATAAAAGTAATATACCCCGAAATTCAGACTAAAAAATTTTATACTTTTCGAGCAAATCTATTTATAGTCGAATTGCGAAATCGTGTCATTTTGTATGGGAGGGGGTAGAAGGGGTGAAGCTAATCGTCTAATTTTTTTTAACCTTACTAAGAATTTTAAATAAATATTTAGTGCACAATTTCAGCTCGCTAAATTTTATACGCACTGAGTAAATTGGCTTAGAGTAATTCATGATAAGTACAGTTTGTATGGGAGGTGGTAGAAGGAGGGGGCGGACACGCATAATTTTTATACGGTAGATTGATATTATCATAAAAGTAATATATTCCAAATTTCAGGCCAATAGCTTCTATACTTTTCGAGCAGATCCGTTTATTGTCATATTGCGCATTTGTGTCATTTTGTATGGGAGGGGGTAGAAGGGGTGGAGCGATTTGGCCCATTGACGAACTTGACCTTACTTTTTTGTTAAAAACGACGTGTACGAAATTTGAGCTTTCTAGCTCAACGCGTTCTCAAGCTAGAGCGCGCACAGACGGACGGACGGACGGACGGACGGACGGACGGACGGACATCCGGTTTTGAGATTTTTGAGTGATAATATTAATTTCTGTATTCATCATTTTTTTCTCCGAGCCTTATTTCTTGGCGTTAAAAACTTTAGAGCAAACTTATAATACTCTCAGATTTCATCTAGAGTATAAACATGTTTTTGAAATTGTTTTCAGTCTGTCTGTCTTTCTGTTTATCTGTCTGTGCGGCCATCTTTCACGCACAAACGGCTGAACTGATTGTACTGAAACTTGCACAGTTTGTTAGGTATACTTCGAGATGTAATCTGCTTTAGGTTTTATTTCCATCCCCTCATGCCTTCTATCACCCCCAGTACAAAATTTCTAATTTTTAAAATATATAATAATCAAATTTTCTAGAAAACTGTAACAGCTCATAAATTGAAATTTCGATTTGATATATTATTCCTCCACTCCTTCCACCACCTCTCATACAAACTGCACTTTTCTTCATGAAATACTCTAAGCCAATTTTCTTCCCTTTTGTACAATGTAAAACAATTTCACAACTTTTCAAAAATTCGATTTTCTTGAAAAGTATGAATGTTACTGATCTTCAGTTTAAAATATACTAATTGCATATTTCACAAAAAATCATTAAAAACAACCCACTCCTTCTACCACTTCCCATACAAACTGCACAATTTCACTAAATCCAATATACTAATTTTATAAGTACGTATTCAATTTTTACGCTTAAATTTGATGCCGAACATTTCTACTCTACCATGATATGAAGCAAATTAGTTCAATGCTGTCACCCCTTCTACCACTTCCCATACAAAATTTCTGAAGATCAAAAAATCTCGATTTCATCTAGCGTATCGCATGATTGAGCTTTACGGCCACTCATAGTCTTATTTATGTCTTTAAGCTTAATGTTATATTATTTAATTTTTCTTAGAATTAACACAAGCTACAAACTATTTACATTTCCGTAACGCTCATCAATATGTATGTATATGATCTCTCACCCCCTTAAGCATCGGCCTGTCCCATACAAAAATGAGTATCATGGTTTCATTCTCAATAATTTATGGTTCTGATTCCAATAAAATACTAAACACTGTGTTGAAAGAGCCATTCTCCTTCTACTATGGCACTACAGCTCAAACCGGGCCTTAGCCTCCTGAATTTCAGGTTCCATAATTTAAGCTAGGGTCTAGCCTAGTGGGTAACGTGTTGGTCTACGATGGTCGACGCATAATTCCAGCACACTGCCTGCTTGGGTATACCTTGGCCACCTCAATCTACGAAAATGAAAAATTTGAAGATAGAGGGTTGTGCGAAGGTCTAATAACTCTTCCACAGTAAATAATGAAAACTGTTAAGAAAAGAACCATTAAATTAAGCAAATTATACATCCCATATAATGTATTACTAACTACATTCTCGAAAATTGCTTAATATTGCGAATGATTTTACGCGCACGAGGACGCGGGAGATCGCTAGTATCACATGCAATAAACATAAATTGAAACTACAAAATTCCCGGATAAAAAAAAACTCCACGTGAATGAAGACAACTATATAAAAGTAGAAACTCTAAATTTTCACAAAATATTGTATACATAAAAAAGACAAACATTTTTTAATTCAAATAATATCAAAAAATCGAAAAACTGCTAACAAGTTGTAGTAAATTAGTTTTTTATTATACTAATTGAATTGAGTTAATATTGCAAGATTTTATCAATTTCATTTTATTCATTTTTCTCGGCATAAAATCCATTAATTCACCACTATATCAAAACTTCAACAGAATCTATCATTGCGAAATTACAGACAATACAAATATGTACTGCACAACTATAGTTCAAGGAGTCAAAGGCCCTAACTTCTCGGTTTCGAAACCACTCGGCAAAGAAGCCACAATCTTCCAGGCTGAACTAATTGCAATGGAGCTATGTATCCAAGAGAATATAAGGAGAGCTCATCGCAACAAATCAATTTACATCCTATCGGATAGTCAGGCGGTTCTCAAAGCCTTAGCATCCAATAAACACGGATCGAGGTTAGTTTGGACTGTCTTCAAGACCTAATCATCCTGGGGAAAAGAAATGACGTAACCTTAATGTGGGTACCAGGACATATGGGAATTGAGGGAAACGAAGAGGCTGATCGCCTTGCAAAAAATGGCGCGGAAAAAAACTTTATTGGTCCAGAGCCATTCTGCGGAAAACCAAAAGGGCATCAAAGCTCGACACTTAAGAAGTGGGTTGAACAAGAACACAAAATCTACTGGAATAGGCTTCCAGGCTTATCAACCTCAAAAAAACTAATCATACCAAAAAAAAACAAAGTGGAAGATATCCTAAAATTCAGAAAGAGCGATATTAGTACTCTAATTGGCCTAATGACGGGGCACAGTGGAGTGAACCACCACCTCAATAATATGGGCTTAGCTGAAACCGACATCTGCCGTCTCTGTCTCGAAGACTCAGAAACGACAATACATATCAATACATGTCAGCTTGAAATGCCCTGTTGATGTTTTTGGTTGCCTCCCTTGCGTTATGGCCAACTTTGAACTCGTAAAGAAATAGTAACCATTTTTGACTAGATTCCATGGTTTTTTTTTCTCTCTCCGATCTCAATGAAGTCCAAAACTGAAATTATTCCATGACTAAATGTAGGAGTATTTTTACTTTGACATTCATTACTACCAGAGCCACCTGTCGGCAGTTTGAGATACGAAAATCGTAACTAACTTCATTTTATCGCGAAAGTTGCCATTTCATCTGCAATAATCTAATAAAATCGGATTCATTTTCTGTTTTTGCTATCTGTTTATTTAAAATAATAAATAAAGGAAATGAAATGTTTGTATATGTAAAAAAATATATTTTACAATATCACGTGTGGGGCTTAGCCCGGAAAAAAATAGCTCAAGTTAATTTTCGTCATTCGAAGTGTTAAGTGCAGCTAGTCATCTCGCGATTTGGAGAAGAATGGCAAAGAAGATCTCGAAAAAAGAATTGGCTGAAGCCTTGTCACGGGCAAATGTGCTTCGACTTCGGCCCAGCTTTATGCATCGAAGTGTATGAGCTTACGATGGTGAACCGACGTCTTGTTCAGATGTGGAAAGTGATTATTGCGAGCGTGATGCCGCACTTCTGATAGCGTCAGATTGCCGAGTTGTCATCAGGTCATCAGATCGACTATAAGTATGTCGAGAACGCAATGTTGGAGTTCACCGGAGACGATCATTATTGCATAGAGAAATGGATTGATAACCTTGAAGAGGTTATGGATTTGTTGAACGCCAGTTTGGAGCTCCGGTCCTTGTGAGCCCGACGACTTTTGAAGGACACAGCTAAGTTATGGCAACGCACTACGAGAACTTGTAAGACCTGGTTGTAGTTCAGAGCTCTCATCTCCGGGGAACTCGCAAGGAGGATGTCACGAAATCACGAAATCATGTATGAATTACTCCGAAACCGCACTTTAAAGAAAGATGAAAAACTTCACCATTACGTCATTGCAATGCAAGAAATTGCAAGTCAGGCGGATGTTTCCAAAGCTGATATTATAGATTTTATAATTATGGGATTAAGTTCAGAAAAGAATTAAAAGCTCGACAAATTTCGAATTTAAAACATAGATTTCTGTTAAAATCCCAGTGACACAGATATTCATTTCTTCAGAAAAATTCGATAAATTACGTAGCCCATCGCGGTCTTATACGCAATCAAATAAATAAAACATTTCCGAGACATTTAATTCAACTTGAGTTATAGCGTAAAATTCGAATAACGAGATTTCAAATAAATATACTGCTCAGGAATACCAAATTAGGATTGCTCTCACAATTTTGAAAAAAAAAGGTTCTTTGGTCATGGTGGGCGATGCGCTTTCTCCTCCCAAGTAAGAAAAAGATCGGTACAAAAGATCAAGGTGGAATGAGTAAAAATAAAACGGTTAATCTCTAGCAATTGATTGGACTCATTTATCTTGAATCCAATTTTGAAAAGCTGACCAAAAACCACCACAACAACAATAATTCATCAAAAATTTGATTTTTTCGTTGTCGTAATTTTGGTTGAGGCGCCGGCCGGCCGGTCTTTTGTCCGTTTCGTTAATATTACTGTCGTACGTTACGAAGCAGCAGAAATGTTTTTTCGATCATTAAATACTGTCCTGGCTGAATGCACTATCAAATATCACCTAAATACTAGATATGATTTTCTTAAAAAGATTCTTTAAAAAGACAAATAAAACTAAACAATGCCAATTCATGTACCATTTAAGTGTTTTTTTTTTCTCCGTGAAATTCCATCGAAAAGTGCACCCAACGATGAATAAAAGGTCAGTAACTCGTTCCAAAAAGGTGAAAGTCTGATCGTCTTGGGCATAGCCGGTACCTTATGTCGCGGTTACGTCTTATTTCATTTCTCGCACATAATTTCAAGTTTGCTTCAAATTATCCGTTAAATTCCGCGGCTTTTTCAAATTTAACATGAAATTTGTTTTTTTTTTTTTTAAATTACCTAAATGATAAGCAGATTGCGTTAAGCGGTTAAGTTTTGAGCTGTTTCAAATTTATTGCCCATCTGAAAAGTAAAACAACGAAAATATAACTTGCTTTAGAATGACCTATGGTCTCGTATGAGTTACGCGAGTATTTTTTTTTATATCCATAGCGCACACACATGTAAGTATCTAATAAAGCATTTTAAGAAGTTGTCAATTAGTCGACTTGGACTTATAATTCAAAAATTTTTGTAATCTTAGAAGAACCGGTTAATACAATTTTAATTTTCAAATAAAAAAATTATGCGTTTTTTTTTTTCACCTGGTCATTGATCCGCTTAGTTTCTTCAGGCGGTGAGTAATGATCACGCGTTAAACCGGCAGCGGCTTTAATAATTTGGATTATAAAACAGTTGAGAGATGATCGGGTTATTAAATGTTTTAATATTAAATTTCATAAATTGATTTTTAGATTAAAAAAAGATATATTTTGGATTTTTTTAGTCAAAGGGTCTGAGATTTAGGCAACAACTTTAATAAAGTTTTCTTAATCTTCTGAATTTAGCAAGATTCTTACAATTTGTCAAATATGTAAATCAGTGAATATGTATAATCCGACAAAGCACAATCATTTAGCATGAAATACAAAAAAAAAATTTAAATTTTTTGTATAAACAAATTAGCATCAATAAATAACATTGGACGACATTGGACGACAAGTCACACCAGTTGCAGTTGGAGCAGTGCAAGAATCAAAATTATTCCAAAACTGCTTCTATACGCAACGATGAAAATAGCATTCTAAGCATCAATTTGATACAAACAGGGATCAGCGTGAATGAATGCTGATAGATAGGCAACAAGATTAGTAAAATTAAGATTAAAACTTCAGAACTGTTAGAACAATAAAATAAGATTGCTAAAAATATTTGTAGGTTCATCATAATAGTGAATTTCTCTGGCTAATAAAGATTAAATTTGTGCAAATTTGATCAAAAATTTTCCAACAACAATTTCACAAATCGCTAATTTCCGACATTTATTATAGGGAGAAATTTGGCATTTGTTCCATATACTTTCGTCATGAAATTCTTCGAATAATTCTGATAGTGAATTTAACGACATTATTATGACAAAAATACTACATTCTTCAGTCATGACAAAATATGGCAATTGGGGTTCTGATTAAAATATTCGCGAGAAATTCAAAACTCTAGCATAGTTTAATCATGTCTATTGTATTTTCACATCTGATGGTTTAAACATAATAGGACTACAATTGAGCATAAAGCCCTATCATGCGATACTTTAGATGAAACAAATTTTTTAAGAAATTTTGTATGAGGAATGCTAGAAGGGGTAAAGGCATCGAACCAATTTTTTCACATCATGCTAGAGTTGCTATCAAATTGTTTTATACAAAATTTAAGCTTCAAATATTTAACAAATACTGAGAAAATTAGCGTATTTGATTTAGTGAAATTGTGCAGTTTGTATGGGAGGTGGTGGAAGAAGTGGGGAGTTCTTAATAATTTTTTCATTCAATCGAAATTTTTGAAATTCTGGATCAGTAGTAGCAAAGTGTGAATTTTCTAGAAAATCGACTTTTTGTAAAGCTGTGAAATTTCGTCTTATCGTATGGGAGGGGTAGAAGAGGTAGAGCGATTCCACCCGTTCTCGAACTTGACCTTACTTTTTTGTCAAAAACGACGTGTACGAAATTTTAACTTTCTAGCTCAACGCGTTCTCAAGCTAGAGAGCGAACGGACGGACGGAAATTCGGTTTTGAGATTTTTGAGTGATAATATTAACTTCTGTATCATTCATTTTTTTCTCCGAGCCTTATTTCTTAGCGTTACAAACTTTGTGGCAAACTTATAATACTCTCAGATTTCATCTAGAGTATAATAATAAAGGTTCAAAGTTTTAAAATTGTATTTTCGATTTTCACCTACCTAGTTTAAAATATTTCGATAATTATAGGGTACCCGAGACTTTTGCATAAGGGTGTGATGGAGAATTTTGTTGATTATA
Source organism: Chorisops tibialis (assembly GCA_963669355.1). NCBI lineage: Eukaryota > Metazoa > Arthropoda > Insecta > Diptera > Stratiomyidae > Chorisops > Chorisops tibialis. The sequence goes on from OY770264.1 coordinate 23,202,192, forward strand.
ATAATATTTATATGGGGAGTGGTAGGAGGGGTGACGGTATTGAACTAATTTCTTCACATCATGCTAGAATCGCTATCAAAATGTTTTAGACAAAATTTGATAGGTTTTGATAAAATTAGTATATTAAATTTAGTGAAATTGCGTAGTTTGTATGGAAAGTGGTAGAAGGAGCGGATGGTTTTCAGTGTTTTTTTTTTCAGTAATTGCTATGAAGATTATGCAGTTGATATCTCTCAAATTTCACACCAATAATCTTCATACTTTTCAAGAAAACCGATTTTAATATAGTTCTGAAAATGTGTCACTTTAAATGGGAAGGGGTAGAAGGAGTGAAGCTAATCAGTTAATCTTTTTTTGATTTTATTAATAACTAGCAAACGCCCGCGACTTCGTCCGCATAAAAATAGCAATAATAAGCAATTTTTGAGAGTGTAGTTAGTAATACATTATGTGGGATACATAACCTGCTTACTTTAATGGCTCTTTGCAGAAAATGGTTTGAATATTGTTGGAATCAGAACCATAAATTATTAAGAATGAAAGCATGATATTCCCATTTTTATGGGACAGGCTCGTGACCAAATCAAACCCGTGATTCGAGATCATATACGTGTTGAAAAGCATTAAGGACATGTGAATAATTGTAGCTGGTGTTATTTAAAAAAAAAAAACAAATAAAATAACATTAAGCTTAAAAACATAACAGGACTACGATTGAAATGAAAGAAAAGATTTCCGGATTCTACACTGTTACGCTTTATTATTCGTGACGTTTCGGTCTCTGCTGAGATTGAGTAGGTACTGAGAAACTTAGTGCATTGAATTTAATGAAATTGTGCAATTTATATGGGGGGTGGTAGAAGGAGTGGGGGATTTTTGGTGATTTTTTGAGAAACAACTATAACTATCAATTGCATGATATACTTTAAATTTCAGATCTGTATCATTCATACTTTCAAGAAAATCGAATTATTGTATAGTCGTGGAATGTGTCTCATTGTATGGGAGGGGGAAGAAGGAGTGAAGCTACTCGGTTAAGTTTTTTTCCCGATATTAATAATAATGCTAATTAAGGATTAAGTTCAAATTTTTACCTCGATGAAATTTAAATGTACTGAGAAAATTCGTTTAGAGTATTTCATGAAAAAGTGCGGTTTATATGGGAGGTGGTGGAAGGAGAAGGGGGTTTCTGGTTATTTTTTAAAAAATAACTATAATCATCATGCAATTGATATATTTGAAATTTCAGATCAGTAACATTCAGACTTTTCAAGAAAATCAAATTCTTGTGAAGTCGTGGAACAGTGTCACATTGTATGGGAGGGGGTAGAAGGAGAAGCTACTCGGTTAATTTTTTCCCGATATTAATGATAATGTTAATTAAGGATTTAATACAACATTTTAGCTCGATGGAAGTTACACGTACTGAGAAATTTGGTGTAAAGTAATTCATGAAAAAGTGTAGTTTGTATGGGAGGTGGTGAAAAGAGTGAGGAAACTCAAACAATTTGTAGACCAAAAGGCTGCATTTATAATAGAAATAATATGTTCCAAATTTCAAATTAATAGCTTTTATGGTTTCCAAGAAAATTTGATTAATATATATTTTGAAAATGAGTCACTTTGTATGGGAGGGGGTAGAAGGCGTGAGGGGAGTGAAATGAAACCAAAAGCAGATTTTATTCCGATGGACACCTAACAAGCAAGTTTCATTACAATCGGTTTAGCCGTTTGTGCGTGAAAAGCGGTCGGACAGACAGACAGACAGACAAAAATTTCAAAAATGTGTTTTTATGCTTAGTTAATGCTAAAATAACTCAAAAAACTAACTTATAGCCATTTATAACCAAATAACAGACAGACACTACAATTATATTACTATGTATAGATTCGCAAAAAAATATTTAGTGCGCAATTTTAATTCAATAAATTTAATACGTACTGAGTAAATTGGTTTAGAGTATTTCAACAAAATGTATGTATGGGAGGTGGTAGAAGGAGGAAAGTGATTTAAAAAGTTTTTATACCGTGCATTGATACCATCATAATAATATATTCTAAATTTCAGATATATAGTTTTCAAAATTTTTGAGAAAATCCGTTTAATGTAAAATTTCAAAATTAAGTCATTTTGTGTGAGAGGTGGTAGAAGGAGTGAAGCGATTGGCCCGTTCACGAACTTGACTTTACTTTTTCGTCAAAAACGAAGTGTCCAAAATTAAATTTTAACTTGCTAGTTCAACGCGTTCTCGAGCTGGAGAGGACACGGACAGACATTCGGTTTTGTGATTTTTGAGTGATTATATGTACTTCTGTATCATTCATTTTTTTCTGAATTCGACAGTTCAAAATAAGCATGTAGCTAGGTCTTACTATTAGTCCAGTCGGAATAGAATTTTGGGCCGGTTTGCAGACCTTCATCCTTTTCTCGAAACTTTCGATCATTCGCATAATTGAGGCGCTAGATGGCGGCTTCAATGTTCGCTTTGAGAGTTGAAATTGTTTGCGGATGGTTAGCATAGGCTTTACTCTTAGCACAACCCCAAAGGAAGAAGTCTAACGGTGTTAAATCGCAAGATTTTGGTGGCCAATTGGTGTCTCCAAAACGCGAAATTACGTGACCAGGGAACTTCGTGCGCAACAACTCGATTGTTTCGGAATTTCTATGGCACGTAGCACCATTCTGTTGAAAGTAGATGTCGTCCATGTCCATATGCTCCAATGCCCTAATCAGAAAACGTACGGTGCTGCTGGTAGTCCGCCGGCTGCAATTCTTGTGTCAATCGGGCCATGTTACTTACTTACGACGGCGCTACAGCCCAAATCGAACTTTGGCCTCCTAAATACTTTGCCTCCATCCATCTCGGTTGAGTGACCGCGTCCTCCAATTGGACCATGTAGCTAAATCTTTCGTCAATATTCGCTGCAGTGTGGACGTTGAGAGATCAACTTCTTGAGCACGGTGACGAATTGAGGTGTTTGGGTCTGGTGTTTGAAACGATATTTTTATGAGTACAGACGGCATTCGCAGAAGCTGTAAGTCCAATACTCAGCACACGAATATCAAACAAAAAAATACGACGATCGTCGAGTTTTGTACACAAAATGAAAATACAATACGCATGTAAACTCGGACTCATAAGTGGCAATGGATCGGTCATAGTCTTCAGAAGACTTCAGGCCAGATGCGTCCCAAATTCAAGGAATTCGTTGAATAGAATGACTACGTCCTTGGGGAAAACAATCGAGACGTAAGGCAGGAATTTCTGCCGAACGGTAACGCAAATCATTAGATTTCACGAAAAGTCAATGTAAATGATTAATAATAAATACAATAAAACTAATAATAAATATTCAATGCATGGTTTCCAAATCTTTCGTCAAAGTACGAGTCAACGATCAAAGCCACATTAGAATTGTAAAAAGTAAAAACGGCTAAAAACCATCAAAAATCTCTTAAACGTGAATTATACAAATATGTATACCTATGTTACGTATTTGTTCACGCAAGCTTGTTTGGAAATCTCAGAATTGTTTCTATCGTAGAATGCATTTTCTATAAATTTTTGCAGGTAGGTGTTTTACTTGTTTATTTTATGATCGGGAAATTTAGAATTTTTGGAGATTCATCATTTTTCATCATTTTTAGAAACGAATCCTAACGTTAATATTGTATGTAGTAATCGTGAACAGTGATACATTTTTGAGTGTTGTGCGAATATACCTGGGTTCCAACTCCGTCGATTTTGTGTCTTGAGAAGTGAAAAAAAGTGAATGAAAATTTGTAGTTCGGATTCGAGCTTTTTTCCCAGCACAAATTTTTAATAAACAAAAATACTAAATAATAAAACTGTGGGCTTTGCAACTTTCGTGTGAATATACAAAGCGAACAATACCTAATTTTATAGTAAGAAGAGTCAATAAACCGCGTGATTTGATGGATCGTTTTCGCACTCAAATTCGAAAAAAATCAAAATGGCGGCCGTAGGTGTTGAAGAGCCCTAAACTTAATAGCGCAAATACCCCATAAAAGAAGCAAAACTTCATAAAATATCTTTCAATATCTTTGAAATTTTTGCACATACAAATATCTACATTCTACAACTACGATTGCAATTTTCGTATGACATTAGATTGGAGGATTTATATTGCTATATATAGAGCTCTTTCATAACTCTATTTACTGATATGAAACCGAGTCACGATAAAAATGTTTGTCAGTACGATAATAACTTTCTCGATGACGGCACTAAAGAGAAAAAAAAAATCATTCATTGCACTACAGATAAGGAATATATTCATATGTTGAGGGAAAAACACGATTTAGTGATAAGATAGGGCAGTGATTAGGAAGGATTTTCTTTTTTAGATGATACATTTGTTCTATAGGTGTTAACTATTCTCGGTTGTATGTAAAGCAAGTAAAATAGATAATCTACTACTACAATGGCGTTACAGCCCAGATCGGACCTTGACCTCCTGATATTCTGGGTTCTTAACATTTTTTTTTTTTACTTATTGTGGAAGGGTTGTTAGCCCTTCGCACAACCCTCATTCTACGATTTTTTTCATTTTCGTAGATATAGGTGACCAAGGCATATCCAAGCAGGCAATGTGTTGGAATTATATATTGCGCCGACCGGGATTTGAACCCTCGACCTTCGCATTACAAGACCAACACGCTATCTACTAGACTACACCCTAGCTTTAAAATAGATAATGGAACAATTTACTAGATCGATTAAGAGTTAGTGGCCGAAAGAGAGGCATTGAGTTTATTTTACCATCCTTCCTCCTCTCATAATTCACTATTTTGTTTTCAAAAATGCACATTATAAATATACTGCAAATAACATTAATCAATTAAAGCTTGGTGAGCCCCAAACAACATTAACATTGTTATTGTAGAAAACTAACATCTGTATTGATTCAACTTGAATTTTTGCAAGATGTTTAATTGAAAAATATTTTAAGTAATGGATTTCATATTTGTTTTGAAAAAGTACCTCGGTTCCATTAAATAGTCTGGTAAAATAATTAACAGACCATTAACACATTTTTTTTTTCATTTTGATTCTGAAAATAAAAATAATAATAATAATGCACATACGGAATTCTTATTTTATTTACAACTGAGTTCAAGTATTGAAAAAATAGCACTCCCTAATTAGTCCATAAAGATAAGCAAAAAGTTGATTATTACTAACAATGAATGAGGAAATTAATAGAAATCAAGAAAATTTTATAACCGTTTTAAAGGCTACTAAATCTGATTCTGTGAATTTAATTACAATATCCTAGATATAAGCTAGTGTGTAGCCTAGTGGGTAGCGTGTTGGTCTACAATGGGAAGATCGGAAGTTTAAATTCCGGTCGACGCATAATGGTCACCTCAATCTACGAAAATGAAAAATTCGAAGATAGAGGGTTGTGCGAAGGTATAACAAGCTTTCTAAAATAAATAATGAAAAATGTTAAGGAACCTGAAAGTCAAGAGGCCAAGGCCCGATTTGGGCTGTAGTGCCATTGTAGAAGTAGAAGAAGTCCTAGATATTTCCTTTTATTTGAACTCCAAGGAACCATTTATTACATCTGGCCAAGATCGCGGCTTGAATTTTTCTTTATCACAGATAATTTTCCCGAGAATTTCTGTCTAACTTATGATAGCCTTGAATTTTGAGATGCTGTAGTCTTTAGAGAACAGCGAGCTTGATAGAATGTTTCATATTCGTACAGCGATGTTTTAGATCGGAATTGACAGTACTGAAAATTAGTTGAGTATTACATGTAATATGCCGATTTTGTTGTGAGAGGTACAAAGAGGCAAATATTGTAAATTTCTCCAGAACAGTATCCATTACGATTGTTACTATGTACCTACATATTCAAGGTCTGTACCAAAAGTTCCTGAACTTGTAGAATAGAGCATTTTCTGGTGGCTGCACATATCTGTGACTTAGTGTATTTGAAATGTATACTCCATGGATCAATAGAGGCGTTTTATCATAGTTTGGCAAAGATAACATTTGGAGCATAATTTGAAAAAAGTGTCGACATGTGAGCAGTTTATAATACTTAACTAAAAAGTTACAAACAATATAGACTGACTCTAGCAGTAATTAGGAAGAAAAAATAAAATAAATGAAGCTATTGTGATCGCAAAATATTGCAACATACAGTTTTTAACGGATTTCCACTATCTTCATAGTAACGCCTTTCTGTGTGTCTCGAATATTACTCAAGTAAATCTCGTCAAAAAAGGGTGAGAGTGATCGAGAGGGGTTTCAGAAATTACTATTACTATAATGTAATTGACATCTCTCGAATTTCAGACTAGCAATATTCAATCTTTTCAAGAAAATCAATGTTTTGCGAAGATGTGAAATTATTTCATATAGTATATGAGGAGGTAGAAGCAGTTAAGCTAATTAGTTATGTTTTTCGATCTTAATAATAATGCTTATTAAGTAATAAATAAAAAATTTGAGCACGACAATACGTACCGAAAAATTTGGTTTAGAGTATTTCTTGAAAATGTGCAATTTTTATGGGAGGTGGTGGAAGGAGTGGGAGGATTCGAATAATTTATATACTATATATTGCATTTATGATAATTTTATAGTTTCCAAGAAAATTTTATTATTGTATAAAATTGAAAATAAGTCATTTTGTATGGGAGGGAGTAGAAGGGGTGGAGCGATTTGGCTCATTCACTAACTAATATGGACTTTTTTTTTCATCAAAAACGATAAGTGAAAAATTTTAACTTCTAGCTCAACGCGTTCTCGAGCTAGAGAGCGAACGAACGGAGATTTTTGAGCGACATCATAAATTGTTGTACCCTTGGCGACTCTGTGCGAAGATTTTTTCTTGGCGTTACAAACTTCAGAGCAAACTTTTAATACTCTCAGATTCCAACTAGAGTACAAACATAACAGAATTATGACTGGGTGGACGTATAATTTATAAGATTGAGGTGGTCGTGATATAGCCACGCAAGTAGTGTGCTAAAATTATACGTCGACGGGGATTTGAACTCCTGACCTTCGCATTGCTGAATACCAATACGCTACTCCCTAAACTACATCCTAGCAAATAGATTATATCGAAAAAATTTCCAATTCCACTTTGCATTAAAAAAGCTCTTTCTCAACACACCTACATATGAATGTGCATAAATTTCTACTAATAATTAGCGCCATATCTCTTAAATTTCAATTAGTTATAATAAAAACATAACAGGGCTACGATTGCGCGTAAAGCGCAATCTTACGATACTCTAGATGAAATAGAATTTTTTGTGATCCCAAGAAATTTCGCATGGGAAGTATTAGAAGGGATGACAGCATTGAACTAATTTTTCCCCATCATGCTAAAGTAGCTATAAAAATGTTTTGTACAAAATGCTTACTCCAAAAATTGAATGGGAACTGAAAAAATTAGTGAGTTAGATTTAGTGAAAATGTGCAGTTTGTATGGGAGGTGGTAGAAAGAGTGGGGCGATTAGAGAGATTTTTTTCAGAAATAACTAGGAATATTGTAAAATTGACATCCCTGAAATTTCAGACTAGTGCCATTTATACTTTTCAAGAAAATCGATTTTTTGTGAAGTTTGTGTCATATTGTATGGGAGGGGGTAGAAGCAGTGAAGCTAATCAAATATTTTTTTCTGATCTTAGTGCTAATACTAATTAAGTATTTATTACAAAATATGAGCTCAATAAATGTTATATGTTCTGAGAAAATCGTCTTAGAGCATTTCATGAAAAAGTGTAGTTTGTATGGGAGGGGGTGGAAGGAGAGGGAGGAAGCAAATAATTTTTCTACTGTAGATTAAAATTGCTATGAAAATAACATATCCGAAAATTCAGACTAATAGCTTTTATACTTTTCGAGTAAATCCGTTTATTGTCAAATTACGAAATTGTGTCATTTTGTATGGGAGGGGGTAGAAGGGGTGAAGCTAATAGTCTAAATTTTTTTGGGCTTACTAACAATTTTAAATAAATATTTGGTGCACAATTTCAGCTCTCTAAATTGTATACGCAATGAGTAAATTGGCTTAGAGTAATTCATGACAAGTACAGTTTGTATGGGAGGTGGTAGAAGGAGGGGGAGGAAACGCATAATTTTTATACGGTAGATTGATATTATCATAATAGTAACATATTCCAAATTTCAGGCCAATAGCTTTTATACTTTTCGTGCAAATCCGTTTATTGTCAAATTGCGCAATTGTGTCATTTTGTATGGGAGGGGGTAGAAGGGGTGGAGCGATTTGGCCCGTTCACGAACTTGACCTTACTTTTTTGTCAAAAACGACGTGTACAAAATTTGAACTATCTAGCTCAACGCGTTCTCAAGCTAGAGCGCGCACAGACGGACGGACGGACGGACGGACGGACGGACGGACGGACAGACGGACGGACATCCGGTTTTGAGATTTTTGAGTGATAATATTAATTTCTGTATTCATCATTTTTTTCTCCGAGCCTTATTTCTTGGCGTTACAAACTTTAGAGCAAACTTATAATACTCTCAGATTTCATCTAGAGTATAAACATAAAATCTCTTATCATAATTAACTCATCGGCTTTTCAAATGCGATATACGAGTATGGTAAAACCAACAGCAGAAAATAATTCGCATGATCATTGTTCACCATTTTTGGCATTACATTCGCATAAAATTATTTTAAAAAGGGAAACTCAATTAATTAACAATTCCATTGGTGTGCATTTGTTAAAAATATAAAAAAAACATAACAGGGCTACGATTGCGCGTAAAGCGCAATCTTACGATACTCTAGATGAAATAGAATTTTTTGTGATCCCAAGAAATTTCGCATGGGAAGTATTAGAAGTGATGACAGCATTGAACTAATTTTTCCCCATCATGCTGAAGTAGCTATAAAAATGTTTTGTACAAAATGCTTACTCCAAAAATTGAATGGTAACTGAAAAAATTAGTGAGTTAGATTTAGTGAAAATGTGCAGTTTGTATGGGAGGTGGTAGAAAGAGTGGGGCGATTAGAGTGATTTTTTCAGAAATAACTAGGAATATTGTAAAATTGACATCCCTGAAATTTCAGACTAGTGCCATTTATACTTTTCAAGAAAATCGATTTTTTGTGAAGTTGTGAAACTGTGTCATATTGTATGGGAGGGGGTAGAAGCAGTGAAGCTAATCAAATATTTTTTTCTGATCTTAGTGCTAATACTAATTAAGTATTTATTACAAAATATGAGCTCAATAAATGTTATATGTTCTGAGAAAATCGTCTTAGAGCATTTCATGAAAAAGTGTAGTTTGTATGGGAGGGGGTGGAAGGAGAGGGAGGAAGCAAATAATTTTTCTACTGTAGATTAAAATTACTATGAAAATAACATATCCGAAAATTCAGACTAATAGCTTTTATACTTTTCGAGTAAATCCGTTTATTGTCAAATTACGAAATTGTGTCATTTTGTATGGGAGGGGGTAGAAGGGGTGAAGCTAATAGTCTAAATTTTTTTGGGCTTACTAACAATTTCAAATAAATATTTGGTGCACAATTTCAGCTCTCTAAATTGTATACGCAATGAGTAAATTGGCTTAGAGTAATTCATGACAAGTACAGTTTGTATGGGAGGTGGTAGAAGGAGAGGGAGGATACGCATAATTTTCGTACGGTAGATTGATATTATCATAAAAGTAACATATTCCAAATTTCAGGCCAATAGCTTTTATACTTTTCGTGCAAATCCGTTTATTGTCAAATTGCGCAATTGTGTCATTTTGTATGGGAGGGGGTAGAAGGGGTGGAGCGATTTGGCCCGTTCACGAACTTGACCTTACTTTTTTGTCAAAAACGACGTGTACAAAATTTGAACTATCTAGCTCAACGCGTTCTCAAGCTAGAGCGCGCACAGACGGACGGACGGACGGACGGACGGACGGACGGACGGACGGACGGACGGACGGACATCCGGTTTTGAGATTTTTGAGTGATAATATTAATTTCTGTATTCATCATTTTTTTCTCCGAGCCTTATTTCTTGGCGTTACAAACTTTAGAGCAAACTTATAATACTCTCAGATTTCATCTAGAGTATAAAAACAACGTACGCACCTTAGTCATATCATCTCATATACTTAGTATGTCTCCAACCATATATGTTTCGTATACAGCTAGCTCTAGCGTTATCTGTCATCGTCATTCATCATGATCATCATGCATATGCAAATGCACGGTATATTTATAGATACCTTTTACAATAAAAATTATCTGGATTCGTAAATGTATGTACGACCATAAGGGTTCTATACTTTCACTTTTTGCGCATTTTTATGTAGCACTTTCCTTCAGATTTTACTCTAATTAAATCTTAGCATGCGATAATAATAAATTCTTGGCTCTAGTTAACATGAAAGAAAAATTGTGCGTGTAAAATGCGGAAAGTAAAAGTGAAAAATTATTATAGTTATGGCATACTGATTGAAGAAATTTGCTTTGAAATATACTCTTAACGCACGGTTTTATCTCTTAGCTTTTAAATTATCTTCGGATTATTAAAATAGAAAATGCAGTCAACTTGTAATTTTAATCGTTAAATAACTCGATATTAACTCCAACGTAGGTCAAAAGTATCAATGTTTTAATTACTTTGTACACATTTGCCGAAAATCGTCGTCATAAAGCATAGAACTATGTGTTTGGCATATCATTTCAACATATGCACAAATCCAATATTATCTAGGTGCCCCGATACTGTATCCTTCTTTTATGCAAGGCTTATGAGTAATGCAAGTACTCCGAACTGCAGAGAAAAAGATTTAGCGTCAAAAGTTGCGAAGCTTTTGTTGTCCATCTTTATTGATTAAAAGAAATGCACTTTTCCACGTTCAAAAATCAGCCAGTTAACTTGTACAGGGTGGGCAATTAATTGGTTTCTTTTTAAATCATTGGTTATTTTGACACTGAAAGCTATTTCCCGCTCGAAATCTTGCCAGAAAGTCAGTATCATACCTCCGCGGAACGAAATGAGTCGCTTTACACTTGAACAACGTTGGGAAATATTGAAAACTTATTTCCAAAGTGAAGCCCAAACAGTGCGTTTTTTGCCGGTTTTTGGCGTTTGGCGATGTCAATTGGCCGCCCCGGAGCTGCGACTTGACCCCTTTGGACTTTTTTTTCTGGGGAACCGTGAAGGACCGATGTTATGCCAACAATCCAGAAACGATTCAAGAGGCCAATATCATCCAAGCAATCCGTGAGCTACAGCCCGAAACCATCGGCGTGGTCTTGGAAAATTTGAGTGACAGAATGCGCTACTGCGAAGCCAGCCGAGGGAGCTACTTCAACAAAGTTGTATTTCATCATTAATGGGAATGTTTACTTTTACTAATAAAGCCATAATACATGGAAAAAAATTTAATTTTGTTCATTTTATTGCATTTTTAAAAAGAAACCAATTAATTGCCCAGCCCATAGACTCTAACTACGGTCGATTAAAGGAATCGTTTAAGAAATCTACAGAATTGAAAGTAGAGTACTTCCAAGCAAAGTGCATACCAATGTATACCAAATTTCTCCAATTGCAAAAATTGAAAATTGTAAAAAACATAACAGGGCTACGATTGCGCGTAAAGCGCAATCTTACGATACTCTAGATGAAATAGAATTTTTTGTGATCCCAAGAAATTTTGTATGGGGAGTGTTAGAAGGGATGAAAGCATTGAACTAACTTTTTCGACATCATGCTAAAGTAGCTATGAAAATGTTTTATACAAAATGCTTACTCCAAAAACTGAATGGGAACTGAGAAAATTAGTGAGTTTGATTTAGTGAAAATGTGCAGTTTGTATGGGAGGTGGTAGAAAGAGTGGGGGGATTTTAATGATTTTTTCAGAAATAACCAGGAATATTATAAAATTGGCATCCCTTAAATTTCAGACTAGTACCATTCATACTTTTCAAGAAAATCGATTTTTTGTGAAGTTGTGAAACTGTGTCATATTGTATGGGAGGGGGTAGAAGTAGTGAAGCAAATCAAATATTTTTTTTCTCATCTTAGTAATAACATTAATTAAATATTTATTACAAAATATGAGCTCAACAAATGTTATATGTTCTGAGAAAATCGGCTTAGAGCATTTCAGGAAAAAGTGTAGTTTGTATGGGAGGGGGTGGAAGAAAAGGGAGAACGCAAACAATTTTTGTACCGTAGATTTAGATCATCAAAAAAGTAACATATACCAAAATTGAGACCAAAAGCTTTTATACTTTTTGAGTAAATCCATTTATTGTCAAATTGCGAAATTGTGTCATTTTGTATGGGAGGGGGTAGAAGGGGTGAAGCCAATCATCTCATTTTTTTTGACCTTACTAACAATTTTAAATAAATATTTGGTGCACAATTTCAGCCCGCTGAATTTTATAAGCACTGAGGAAATTGGCTTAGAGTAATTCATGATAAGTACAGTTTGTATGGGAGGTGGCAGAAGGAGGGAGAGGACACGCACAATTTTTATATGATAGATTGATATTATCACAAAAGTAATATATTCTGAATTTCAGGCCAATAACTTCTATACTTTTTGAGCAAATCCGTTTATTGTCAAATTGCGTAATTGTGTCATTTTGTATGGGAGGGGGTAGAAGGGGTGGAGCGATTTGGCCCGTTCACCTGACCTTGACCTTACTTTTTTGTCAAAAACGACGTGTATAAAATTTGAACTTTCTAGCTCAACGCGTTCTCAAGCTAGAGAGCGCACGGACGGACGGACGGACGGACAGACGGACGGACGGACGGACGGACGGACATCCGGTTTTGAGATTTTTGAGTGATAATATTAACTTCTGTATCATTCATTTTTTCTCCGAGCCTTATTTCTTGGCGTTACAAACCTTAGAGCGAACTTATAATACTCTCAGATTCCATCTAGAGTATAAAAACATAACAGAATTATGATTGGGCGTAAAGCCCAGACGAAGTAAATTCTACGAAAATTGGTGTATTTTACATTCTTAAAGCCATACATTTGTATGGGAGGGAGTAGAGGAGATGAAGGAGTCGTATGGGATGCAACATTATTTCGTTTGTCTTAGGAGGTGTTCGTACAAAATGTTAAGCTCGAAGCATTTATTTTGTTGTTTATTAGTTGGCTTATTGAAATCAGTCGAAATCATACTTTTGTATGGGAGGGGGTAGAAGGGCAGGAGGGATTTCAAATTTGTTAATGCAATTTTATCTTTAATATTTTGAAAGTGTTTGAACAAAATGTCAAGTTGATAGCTTTTAAGGTGTTGGTGATAAATGATTCTTTAAAAATGGTTGTGTAGGACGGGGTAGAAGTTTTGAAGGAATTCGTATTCGACCAGTTAATATCTTGAACTTTAGGTTTATTTTTTTTTAAATAAATTTTTCGAATTAATTATTTAACACTTGTTTGTAGCTTTAAATTTGACTTAAAAATTTTGAATTTTAATGGGTTTGTCAATTCACTTGAAACGCCTAGGGTAGGTTGGGTCACCTTATGTGGATAACAGTTTTGGTTCAAATTATTATTTCTCTTTATATACATATATCAGATGGCACATGCAAAATTTGAACTTTGTATCTTTTTCTTGAACCCTGAAAAACTTTCTCGAATTTTTCGGAATTTTAGTCCACCCTGTCCCTACCGTTACACCCCCAAAAAGAAAATTTTTAACGAAATTATAGCATACAATCATCATATACAATTTATCAAATTTTCCACTTAATATCTTTATAGGATTTTGAGATATAGCGGTTTGAAATTTTGAAAAGTGCACCATTTCTGAAATGCTCCCCTCTTCCCCCACTGCTATTTCATCCAAATGTTAATATTTTTTCATATTCCGCTAGTATAGCTCAATATATGTTCCAACTTCTAATTACATTCCTTAAGAGATAGTCAAGATATTAATTTTTAAGTGTTTTTCTTTGCACCGCCTCTCCTTACAATTATTTAGCTCCTTCAAAGTCAATAAAAGTGGAGCTATATTCTACCTAAATGTTCCCAACATATGAAGTATATGCATTTAGTTTGGTGGTTTCAGGTTAAAAAACTTCAATCCCTTTATTTCAGTAATTTAAAAAAATAATTTACACTTAACACAATTATTTAATTCTCGTATTATCAACATTCACTTTTAAGCAACTATTTATTTAGAATTATTTATTTTTAACAAATAATATGTTCGAATCTTTATACTCTAGATGAAATCTGAGAGTATTATAAGTTTGCCACAAAGTTTTTAACGCCAAGAAATAAGGCTCGGAGAAAAAAATTAATGATGCAGAAGTTCATATAATCACTCAAAAATTTCAAAACCGGATGTCCGTCCGTCCGTCTGTCCGTCTGTTCGTCTGTCCGTCCGTCCGTCCGTGTCCTCTCTAGCTTGAGAACGCATTGATCTAGAAAGTTGTACACATCGTTTTTGACAAAAAAGTAAGGACAAGTTCGTGAACGGGCCAAATCGCTCCACCCCTTCTACCCCCTCCCATACAAAATGAAACAATTACGCAATTTATCAATAAACGGTTTTTCTCGAAAAGTATACATGGTATTGATATGAAATTTGAAATATAATACTTTTATAATTATATCATTCTACTGTATAAAAATAACATGTGTCCTTTTTCTCCTTCCACCACCTCCCATACAAACTGCACTTTTTCATAAAATGCTTTAAACCAATTTACTCAGCTGAAATTGTGCACTAACTATTTATTTATAATTATTAATAAGACTAAAAAAATTAGACGAATAGCCTTACCCCTTCTACCCCCTCCCATACAAAATTCCACAATTTCACAACTTTATAAAAAGTCGATTTTCCTGAAAAGTATGAATGCTACTCATCTGCAATTTAAAACATGTCAAAAGCATGATGTTTATAGTTGTTTCTGAAAAGTCATTAAAAACTCGCCCCTCCTATCACCTCCCATACAAACTGCCCTACTTCACTACATCCAATACACTAATTTTCTCAGTACCTATTAAATTTTTAAATCCTAAATTTTTCATAAAACATTTTGAGAGCAACCTTAGCGTCATGTGAAAAAATTAGTTCAATGTCGTCACCCCATCTACCACTTCCCCTACAAACTTTCTTAAGATACAAAAATTTCTCTTTCATCTAGAGTATCGCACGATTGGGCTTTATGCCCAATCGTACTCCTGTTATGTTTTTTTTTATAGCCAGGATTACATAATTCCAGAGATACATATAATCATTTAAAAAGAAATCGCCCGACAATTTGTTCCTTTTCGGACCCCACTGGATAAAAAAATTAAATTATTTTTGTCTTTTGCCCATAAACGAGTACATCCGGAAATTCCAGCTTTTTATCTGCACTCGTATTGGAGATATTAGCAAATGTAGTTTCTGGCTCTTTCTCTCCAACCAACACTCCCTAAAACTTAGGTAATGGAACTTACTTATTCAACCTTAAATCGACCCGAAATTAACTTCCTATCTTTAAGAATTACAGTCAAACGGATTTTTTTTTGTTGCATTTTTAGACTAATTAAGTTAATTAACAAATTTAAGGGCAGCAAATTTTTTTTCTAGTGAATCACGATACTTTATTATTAGAATAATAAATGGTTTGGTGAATGCACACTGCATTTCGAATTAAAAGGAAAGATTTCCGGATTCTATACAATTACACGTTATTATTCGTAACGTTTCGGTCTCTGCTGAAACCTTTATCAAATTAAAGGTCTCAGCAGAGACCGACACCCCACGAATAATAAAGCGTAACAGTGTAGAATCCGGAAATCTTTCCTTTTAATAGATTAATAAAGTAAAATCTGTAGGACAAAAATTTGTTATTTTGTGAAACTTTTACTCAGAATGTTTTTGAAAAACAAAGTTATTTATTTCGGTAGCAACATAAGAATTTAGAAAAACTTGTTTTTAGCTGCCCTACAACTTTCTCGAATTTTTCATGAATTTCTTTTTAGGTTAAATGCTAATAATTTCCGGCAGCGGACTAACGGTTATTCTTAAAAACTATGCAGAGTTCAAATATTAAAAACCCGTCTAAAACCGGATGTCGAAATGTATTTTCTAGTGAAAACAATTCTCAGCTACACAAAAGAGAGCATTTTGATTTTCGTCGTCCTGCTCCAAATTCTGTCTTATCCAGTATTCCTTTGGTTATTCTTCTTTTATTTCCTAAACATGAATATTGATATATGGTACTGAGGATTTTACACGCATGACGTCACACGTGACTACCAAATTATTTCCCGTATCGAAAGTCAAATTTTTGTTGAAAATATTTCCCTCTCAACAAATTTATAACGAAATATTCCTGAAATAATTACTAATTTAGCATAGATAATTATTCTTCCAAGCAGATCATTAATTCGTGAGTATACCAAAAAATCTAAAACAATACCAGAAACATGCAATAAAATTGCACAGAAATTTCCATTAGCTCTGTTCTTCTTTAATTAGTTCTTATCGACATCGATAAAAGCTAGCATACAATCGAGCGGTTAAGAAAAAACAATGAAACAATGCATTGCAAACTTACGATAGAGTAGCAACAAATCAACCCTCGCCTTTTCGCTTTCTTGGCAGTCAGTAAGAGACTACATAGAACACTTAACAGCTCAATTTGTCTGAAAGCTTTTCACTATGTCATGATGGCTTCGCTACTTTTTACAACATGGAACATGGTTAAACATCGACATAGACCAGCGTGCTGCAGATAGACATATGAGCACTCCTTAAAGGACCTTGACTTGTAAACTCGACAATGACGCGTTCCGCGAACTCTTGTCTCGAAGAAACTCCTCTACCGTATGATGTGTTCTTTTGTGAATTCACTCAGCACGACGCGTTCTAGTGCTCGGTACAAAAAAAAAATAAATAATAAAAAATGGGAGCGTTGCTTTATTATTTTCACCATCAAAGTCATCGGTTTTCCTGGCAGCAGTCACCCCTATCCACATATCACTAGCTTGTCCCATCTTCATAGCATCCAAGAATACTTGATGCCATGGTGAGGCTAATATTAGACATCATGAGAGTGACATCATAAAAAGGAAGGGCATAGATTCCTGCGCTGAGTAATAAGGCGCACACCAGTAGTGACGAATAATTACTCGAATTCCATATACTATGTAGATACTTCCCAAATTCACATATGTACATATGTAGTAGTTACGTGACATTAGCCGTACACGATTTGATTTGTGGCACGCAACAGTCCTTCCATTTGGCGGATATAACCATTGAAAGTAAAAAAAAAATTAATAAATGAAGAGTCGCTAAGCATGTACCTTCTACTGAGTATGCCACTTCCGAACCAACAAAACACACGATGACTAATTCTCTGTGAACATTGTAAAGATCTGAATTTATTTCAAAGGATGACTCAAGTTTTATTTCAATTCTTTGATGGAGAATGCTACTACAAGTCTAAACAGACATCGGTATACTGCACGGCTTTGTCAGAGATTTAAGAAGAATATCAGGATTTTAAGTTACTCGAGAATCGAGATAGGATTATCTGGTATTTTTATGGAAAGTAATATTTTCTTAAGTGTAGTATAGTTCAAAAGTTGATTCATTGTTAAAAGAAATGTTAACTAGGAACTAAAATGATACTATCTGTTCGCTGGATTTATTCGTAGAACTCAAATCATCAGATATTAACCAATATTTTCCATAATCAGGGCTTGTTTTGTCATCAGCCATAATTTTCCCTAACACCTAAAGGGACGTAGAATAAAAAACAATTCTCTTCCACAAGACGCGATCCTAAGCATCGGTCTTAAGTTGTCGGCAGGACTTTTTTAATCCTTTGGCCTCGAGCTGAACTGCTTGCCTCCATAGTCGACCCGACGTCTTCATTGTGGATTATATTCCAGGGTTTGTCTGACGATGTTTCGCTCTGGTTTCTTCAAAGTATGACCGATCCACTGCCACTTCCGCTTTTGAATCTCTGGCCGGCTTTACTACAAAGTTCGTCGATGGAGATCAGATCTGAGCAGAACATCCTTGAAATGCGCCGGAGGCATTGGTTCACGAAAGTTTGCAGTTGCTTGGTAAACTTAACTGCCACTTTCCATGTAGTACAACCATAAAACAATACGGATTTGAGTGCTGCATTTCACGCTCATCACAGATTGGTAGTGTATGAAGTGAGTGCCTCCACCCCTTCAACCGTCATTCAATGTTCGAACGTTCCAGAAGTCAATCATAGACCGTTCTCGAATGCCAAAAGTCATCACCATAGAATACACTCGTATCCAAAGCACAGTTTCTGTTTTTCGTATCAGTTAGATTTTAAGAATACGGGTGACAAGCACATGATCCAGTGAGGGTTCAGTTGACATTTTTAGGACAAATGTTAAGGAACCTGAAGGTCAGGAGGCCAAAGCTCGATTTGGGCTGTAGTGCCATTGAAGAAGATGAAGAAGGGCACTCAGGGCACTACTGCACTCAGGGCACTACTGCACTGTGGGCACTACTGCACTGTGGGCACTACAGCACTGTGGGCACTACTGCACCCATCCGACAGGGATTTTAAAATATTAAAAAAAACAGTGATTCGACACGTTTGCCAAAATCTGGTAGTACCAATTTATTCTACTGAAAACTTTCGCTCTTAGTGCACTTGTTTTAACATAAAACCTTCCTAAGCCACTCGATAGCGATAAATTACTGCAACTCCTTTTTTTTACATATTCTTTTGTAACCCAATTTCGTGTATCTTCGATGAACCAACTACCAAAAACTAATTAGTTATCTTCAATTAATCTAATATCCCATGTGCTACCTGACCAGCCGAATTCTAATTTTTCACCTGACCTTCTTTTCAACAATAAACACATATGACTTATTATAAATTTTCGATAAATTTATAAATATCTCAGCAGAAAAACCATAAAATAATAAATGCCATCAATTTGAAATTTGGAAATTTTTCTTTTTCGCTGTGAAAACATTCATCAAACTTTAAATAATTTAATTCAAATTTGTACTTAAAATTTTAGAATCAGTAATTTCAACGTTGTATTTCAATGCATTGCCTAAATTAGCATTATTTTTGGCGCAAAAATTTCATACAGTAAAAGATAAAAACCGTTTCTTGCTAATTTCTCTATATTTTATTTATCGGCTATTATAAGCGATTATCTAAATTACGTACCCTATATATTACTCTTCACTGATGCAGCAATTGAAATTGAGTTTTCTAAACGTCATATTAAATCTTGAAAAACGTTTCATATTAAAATTAATCAAACTCAGTTGGTACCACACGTGATTGGTTAAATTAATCATATGTGATTATCTAATCAACGTCTCTTTATAATATTCGGATCCAATTTTAACCCAAAAGTGTGTACTGTTTGTGTTAGATTTTATATTCGAAGATCTTTAAGATAGCGAGAAAGATAAATGAATTTTCATAATGTTTTTGGGGCTTTTACGTTTAGTAAACTTGAAATATATTCATCATCATCAATGGCGCTACAGCCCAAGTCGGGCCTTGGCCCCCTGTATGCTTCGTCTCCACATTTCTCGGTCCAATTACCGCGTCCTCCATATTGAAAATTTCGGAAGCGATTTGCAGTCTTTGTCGATTAAGTCCTCGCGTTTTCTCGGTTTTCCGATTGGCCTTTTTCTTTCCTCCTTTCCTTTTTGTACGTGTTTAGGTATTCTTCAGTATTCCATTCACTGTACGTGACCAGCCCAAATATATTAGTAAATTTTTTTTATTGAAATATATTCCGAAGACCGGTGTCTCATACCTATGATACACTGCTGGTATACAACACATGGTATTGCAAACGTGGTATGGTATACTATATAGATCGACATCATTGAATTGAAATCGGACAGAAATGTCACACCATATTTCAGAAAAGTTATACGCTATTTCTGCATTACAATATTCGCAACGTTAGGTCTTGTCAATGATGGCAACGATTTTTAAGAATGAAATCAAAATTATGAAATTCTTTATCCCCTATCAATAATGCACAGGGAATTTTAGTTCAGATATATACCAAATCCAATCACAGTAGTGCATAAAGGTTTCAGAACGTGCTATACCCTGCAGACACCATGGAAAATTTTTGTATTTAGTATACCAGTATACCACGGACGCCTTCGATATCATATAGATACTACGATGCATACCACGTATATATGTGCATGGTATTGGATGATATACTGATGGTACCGATGATACCAGCTAATGCAGTATATGATAGGTATTAGCAAAGCCTATGAATAATATAAGATATCCCAAGCCGGTGGAAAAAATTATAACCAATTGTATTGCGTTGAGAGCGACGCAAAGGCTTTAAACACCCATAGCGCCGATTGAATCGATTGGCTCTTGGATATGGGCACGCAGCTAGAAGCCAATGAGCGGGAATCATGTGCTTTGGGTGTTTGAAACCTTTTTGCCGCTCTCAACGCAATAGAAATGGTTATAATTTCTTCCATAGGGTTGGGATATCTTATATTATTCAGAGTCTTTGGTATTAGGCACATTACACAAGGCAACGTATCATGGCTTTTGTAATAGGTAGCAAAACTTATTACAAGGAAAAAGATAATTCTGATCCTAAATTTGGGCCAGAATTTCAAGTTTTGGAGTTGATTGAAAATTTTAATTTCTGAAAAAAAAGCCGATGGTCCTTGTTACTAGTACTAAATTTATCTTAGTTTCTACCTAGTCCTACCATAAATAATGATACACGTGTAAGCACGACTTTTGCGGCTGATAAGCTAAGCCAAATATTATGTTGTAAGCCTTGACAGTTGATATGTGCTCTACAAATGCGCCAAACGATTTCAGTATAGCTTAAGTCGTCATATGGAATGGTCCAACAAAGAGAACCGTATTACTGTTATTGCACTTCATAAGTGTAGAATAGAAAGAGCTCGTATTTTTTATTTGCGTGCTATTACTGAAAATGTAAACGACCGAACAACATCCGGCCGGCATCGCACGGCTCGTACGCCACAAGCCATCAATGCTATGTCCGCAGTAGTGATGTTAAAAGTGTAACTATTCGTTACACGAGTACTCTTTACCGACCGATATTCGAAGTAACGAGTACCG
The DNA here is from genome assembly GCA_963669355.1 of Chorisops tibialis. Classification (NCBI taxonomy): domain Eukaryota; kingdom Metazoa; phylum Arthropoda; class Insecta; order Diptera; family Stratiomyidae; genus Chorisops; species Chorisops tibialis. The sequence goes on from OY770264.1 coordinate 23,223,302, forward strand.
ACGCAGATTTATATTCGTTACTATTTCGTTACTCGAGTACTCGTTCCACATACAAAAAAGTACCTATACCGAAACTAACGTTTAGTTACTTTTTTAATTATCTCAAGAGGGAAAAAACACTTGTGCATAACGCCAGACTGCCATTCCAAAGCAAGAATGACAAGAAATGCTCTTACAGCAATGAGAAAATGTTTTTTTCATTTCGTTTTTTTCAACACCAAGATTCTCGTCGAGTGAAGTTGTGGCGTTCGGTTCGATCGGTAGAGCAGGATTTTTTTCATCAATATGAGAATTTTTGAAAATTTCGATTCAATAAAAGTTATTTCCTTCACAATGCCGTTTTATTTATGTTACTGTGTAAAGCGATAATTAACAAATCGGACATGGCTTCATTGTATCGATACAAGTACTAGGCTAACGAAATCAAGACCAAAAGCGATTTCTTGTTCCATATATAGTTATTTGAATTTATGATTTGCAAAACTTGTTGCCCCATCCCTGCATGATATGGCGGTCATTTCAAAGTAACGAATAACTAGTAACGAATAAAATGTATCGGATACTCTCCTTAAAGTAACGAACAATTACTGATACCGAAAAGTAACGAAATTTGACATCACTATTCCACAGACAAAAAATGATGGGTCGTGAAATGGATTATCGCCGAAAACCATGTGCCTCTTCTTTCAAACGACAAACGATTAGAGCTCTGCTGGTTGAACACCATCTCGCGTCCATAAACAGAAAAGTTCGTTTAAAATAACCATCGAGCAAAGTCGCTTTTGCACACCTGACGCCCTCAACCCGAATCAACACAATAAAATGCTAATTAAATTTGAGTCGAACATCAAAATAACTCGCATTTTTTCTACTTCTGAATCGAGTTTGAAGACAGTTAGTAATGAGATAAATCATCATCACACAGAGTTTATCATATCAACGAAATAATTTTTCCAATAATTTGACACCCCCCGAATTTCTTTGCCACAATGTCACAATCAATTACCTCCGATGACATTTCGTTATCCTTGTATAAAGGTCGATTTTCCATAACAGCACTATACATGTATCAACTATCGATTTACTAGCTTGTAATCGTGACCCAGATACTAAAATATTCATTAAAGTGCCCGAAAAGATTCAAAGCCATACTAAACTGAACCAACAGATAATAGATACATTAAAACGATGTTTACTCAAAGTTACCTTGAGGAACAGGCAACTTAAAAGTAAGGTTTCATTATCCTGGCGGAAAATGCGCAATACATTTATACAAGCGTACATAAATATTAGCTTTAGTCCTTTAATTTATACGTAACTAAACAGATCGGGTTTCAGCACGTTTGTTTTCAATAATTTAATTAGTTCTTTGTCAGTGTATTATTTTACTTGCAAGTAAATTATATGTATGTACGAGTATAAACAATGCGCAAATTTTTCTTCTCCGTGTCTTTTTTTGTAGCGTTAAACTTTTATTACGCTCTCAGATTTCATCTAGAGTAAAACAATTCGAATGACTTTAAAACTGCCAATAAGTAGTAAGTAACAAAATCATTATAATCTATGAAAGTTAGGTAAATAGGAGAGTCCAGGGTACCAAGGCGGAATGAAGTTCGGCGTTTTACGGTCTCAAGGAGGTGCTGCCAGAGTTACTGCTCAACAACGACAGCCATGTTAGTCTAGTATTCTTGAGCGTTGGTGCGTGAACTTTTCGTTCTATGTTTTTTTGCTCCTGTATTGAAACTTCTGATGATTTTGTAACCACGGTAAGATATACAGTGCCGGAAAAAAGTTTGGAAACATGGTCTCTCAACCCACAATCATAGCTCTGAAACAAAATTCCTTGTGCACACACCTATGAAATTTTGCGTAGAATTGCAGTGCCGCATTTCTTATAAATCTTCAAAGCGAAATTTGTTTATAACAACGCTAAAAAAAATTGTGACGACAGTTTCGATTTTATCTGGTATTATTCGTGGAAAAAGTATGGAAACACATATCTTTTTCATATAATTCGAGTTTATTTAAAGGAAATAACATGTTTTTCTTAGTATTTAGTGCTTCTCCCTTTTGCTTTTAGTACATCCTTGCATCTCCTCTCCATTGAGTCCACCAACTTTTCGCAAAATGAAACCGGGATATTTTGCCATTCTCTAATGATTTCATCGTACAGTGCATTCCTATTAGAAATTTTTGTGGGTCGAATTTTACGCTTTACATGTTCCCATAGGTGTTCGATTGGATTCAGATCTGGGGATTGTGAAGGCCATTCCATAACACTCACCTTTTCTTGTTGGAACCAATCCTTAACTAAACGCGAAGAATGCATCGGATCGTTATCTGTTGGAAAATCCAACGTAACGGCATTTCTTCTTCAGCATATGGAAGCATATTGTTTTGCAATATTTCCAAATACCGATACCGATCCATTATCCCATCTATCCGAAAAATTGTGCCAACTCCAGAACGTGAAAAACATGCCCAAGCCATTACCGATCCTCCGCCATGTTTAACTGTTGGTAATTGATACCTTGCATTGTACCTTTCACCCCGTGGTCTTCTAACGTAATGTTTTCCATCGCTTCTAAATAGTTGAAATTTACATTCATCACTCCACAGAACTGTATTCCATTTGCTGGGAGTCCAAAGAATGTGTTCTTTTGCAAATGTTAGTCTTCTTGCAATATTGGCTTTTGATAAGAGTGGCTTCTTCAGTGGAGATCTTCCAAAAAGGCCACTTTCCATCAATCTATTTCTAATTGTCCGATCTGTCACATCTGAAATACCTCTGTTCTTTAACTCGGCGTTGATCTTAGTCGCCGTTTGTCCTGGTTTTTGTTTAGACATCCTTTGAACTATACGATCGGTGGTTGCTGTTGTTTTTCTAGGCCTCCCTGACTTTGGAGCACACTCGACTGTCCCTCACTGATGAAAGTTCTTAATAATTTTCGAAATTGTTCCTCTTGGTATATCAAGTTTTTGTGAAATTTGAATTTGTTTTGTTCCGTTATTGTACATAGAAACGATTTTCTCCTTCAAATCCATTGAGTACAACTTACACTTCGGCATTTTTAATTATGTTTCATAAAAAAACTTTAATTGGAGTTAAATTTAATTCAGTCGCACAACAAATAACTACTAATGACATTCAATTTCAAAGTAAACGGTTCTAATTAACTTTTTGACAACAAAAACCGTTTTGTTTCCATACTTTTTTCCGCAAGTATTACCAGACATATTCGAAACTGTTGTCACTATTTTTTTTAGAGTTGCCATAATTAAATATCCCTTTACAGATTAAAAAGAAATGGGATACAGCTATTCTATGCAAAGTTTCATAGGTGCAAGTACCAGGAATTCTGTTTCAGAGCTATGATTGTGGGTTGAGAGGCCATGTTTCCAAACTTTTTTCCGGCACTGTACATACTTCTGTACATTGCAAATATAGTTAGTACATGATTGAAGTACATTTAATTGTCTTTAATTTCGTGTAATTAAATGTTAGTCAAAGTATTTTTCTAGGGCCGCCTTACCTCCTTAACCTGAATCATGTGCCTGGGGCGGAATAAGGAAGAACTCCATTCTGACTGTGTATGAAAAGTGCAGTTAAGCCTTCATAGTCACTTAAAACTAAATAAATATAGAACAAACTTATTTTGTCTACATTTCCACTAGTAAGCTATGTTTTTAATTAATTAATACCACCCCGTTCTTCCCCGTGCCCAGGGCAGAATCGGGCAAATGATATATTTTTGTATTTTTGAAAACAAAATTACTGTTCATTTGTTTTTTGAAAATATTATTCTTTTTTGTAATTATTATATTATAATATGTTTATAGAAAAATTTACAGATCCCTTACTTAACCCTTTTGTGTTTTTAAAAATTATTTTCAATTTAGTAACCCATTCTGCCCCGGGTTCCCCTATATATTGAATTTCTTTTTTTATTAATTAAAAAAAACGGACGGAAATATGTGCTTTGAGTCAAAAATATTTACTTTGATTTAGTGACCGAAACGTAGCAACAACATTAGAGGAACTCAAAAAATATTTCAGATTTTGGTTACGGTCACTGCAACGAATCCGAACTATTGGACGCTATGCCGACAAAATTCAACTTTGAAACCCCCTTCAAAATTATAATCAGATAACGCAAGGACTGGCCATCCATACTACCTGAAATGGAAGAGGAATCAACCATCTGGTATACAGATGGCTCGCGCACTTCTGAGGGGACTGGAGCTGCAGTCGAAAGTCCTAACTTATCGTTTTCAAAACCACTCGGTAAAGAAGCCACAATCTTCCATGCTTAACTATGCATCCAAGAGAATATAAGGAGAGCTCATCGTAACAAATCTATTTACATCCTATCGGATAGTCAGGCGGTTCTCAAACCCCTAGCATTCAATAAACACGAATCGAGGATAGTTTGGGACTGTCTTCAATACCTAATCATCAAAAGGAACGATGTAACCTTAATGTGGGTACCAGGACATATGTGAATTGAGGGGAATGAAGAGGCTGATCGCCTTGCAAAAAACGTCGCAGAAATAAATTTTATTGGTCCAGAGCTATTCTGCGAAAAACCAACTCTCAACCCTAAACTTAGGAAGTGGATTGAACAAGAGCATAAAATCTGCTGAAATAGACTTCCAGGCTTATCAATCTCAAAAAACCTAATCCCATCACAAAAAAACAAAGTGGAGGATATTCTATAATTCAGCAAGAGTGATATTAGTACTCTAATCGGCCTAATGACGGGGCACAGTGGAGTAAACCACCACCTCAAAAATATGGGCTTAGTTGAAACCGACATCAGCCGCCTCTGTTTCGAAGGCTCAGAAACGACAGAACACATCCTATGTCAATGTGAAGCAGTAGCTAGGAAGACTCAATAGATTTCCTATCTACCGAGGAACTAGCCAATATGCCTTAAAGATACTTAGATTAGCCAAAACTACTGAATTATGATAGGGTAAAGGGGCAATAAACGCACAATATGCCGAGAAGGTCGCAGTGCTCTCACGTGTTCCCCAAATTATAAAAAAAAGAAGAAAAAAATGAATTCGAAGGCAGTAACGAATGCTTTTAAGTTAACCAGATCGCTATTGATACATGACTACTACTATGTTATAGGCAAATATATGCTGCCTAGTGTGTAGCATATTGGTCAACAATGGAAAGGTCGTGAATTCAAATCCCAGTCGACGCAAAAATCTAACACACTGCCGTCGAGGGTGTACCTGGGCCACCCAGAATTCACCACAGGGAGGTTGGGGAACCTGGGGCTACTCAATTTCGTCTTAACAAGCCTAATAGACGGGACCCAAACTAATACGATCGGTTCGTTTAGAAATAATGAATATATTATATATTTTAAATTAAAAGTTTGTAATTATTTGATTTGGCACACATTCTAAGCTATCAAAGTTTAAATTAACAAAACATAATGGTTTGGTGAATACTTCACATTGCATTTCGAATTAAAAGAAAAGATTTCCAGTTTTCACATTGTTATACTTCATTATTAGTGTCGTTTCGGTCTCTGCTGAAACCTTTATCAAACTGTTGATAAAGGTCTCAGCAGAGACCAAATCGTCACATTTGGTACACTATGTTACATTGTTAAGTATGGCAACTCCATGCACTAAAATATAATGTAAATGTGTCCGTCTGAAATATATGCTCTAACAAAAAAGACGTGAATCTTCCTTTATAATTTAACAATATTTAATAAAGCATAACTGAGTGAAATCCGCCATTGTAATGCCATTGTAGAAGAAGTAAGAAAAAATCTTTTCCAAACACAGAGCACAAAAATCCGTCCAATATTCGTACACTGTTGCTGTATTTGAAAAATATGTTGAAATTTAACGGTATAGTCTAAGGCATTCAGGAAGCTCGAGGACGTCGAAAAATAAAGTTATTGTGGAATTTCATAATTGGACGTAATGAAGTAAGTCTCTGCTGAGACCTTTTTATACTCTAGATGAAATCTGAGAGCATATTGTGTTTGCCTTACCGTTTGTAACGCTAAGAAATAAAGCTCGCACAGAGCCGCCAAGGGTACAGAAATATTTGTTGTCGCTCAAAAAACTCGATTCCGACTGACCGTCTGTCCACCTGTCTGTCTGTCCGTCTGTCTGTCTGTCTGTCTGTGCGTCTGTCTACAGCGTAACTCTCGAAAGCTTTGAGCTATAGTGCTAAAAATTTTTGTGTGTCATTTTTAGCAAAAAGTAACTTTAAGTCCGTGAATGGGCTACATCCTCCCACTCCTTCTACCCCCTCCCATACAAATTTCATGAAATTTCGAAATATTAAAAAATTCATTTTTCTTTGAAACTATTTAAGCTATCGACTTGAAATTTAGGTCAAAGTATTATGATATATATATTATGATTAATATCACGGAATAATGACCCGATCCCCTTACATTCGAAAACGGACTATGATTGGCTTCTGGAACGTTCGAACATTGAATGACGGGGGAAGAGCTGGGGTTACTTGGTCCTTGCACCGCCAATCAGTGATCAACCGTGAAATGGAGCACTATAACATCCAAATCTTGGGCTTGAGCGAGGTCAGTTGGACAGGATCAGGAGAAGAACGAACCCCTAGCGGAAACACTATTCTATACATTGGCCCTGAGAGTGAAGCCAGAAATGGCGTGGCGTTCGTCCTTACGCCGAGAGCGAGAAACAGTCTCATTAGCTGGGAACCAATCTCGGATAGGATTATCGTCGTCAGGCTCAGGACCAGTGTCAGAAACGTCACAATTCTGCAGTGCTACGCACCAACCAATACCGCAACATCTGGTGACAAAGAGGAGTTTTATAGCCAAATGAGCGCCACCTTCGAACGTGTTCCACGAGGTGATATTATTATCATCTCGGGAGATTTGAACGCCCAGGTTGGATCAGACAACACTGGACTAGAACACGTCATGGAGAGGCATGGTGACCCTTGGGTCGACGCGTCACGACCTTGGATTAAGAGACCCGAAAACTGCGAATTATTTGTGGAGTTTTGTAGTATTCGGCAAATGGTCATCGGAGGGACCCTTTTTCTACACAAGAGTCATCATAAAACATCTTGGGTTTCCCTTGATGGTGTTTCTCAGAACCAGATCGACCATTTGGCTATAAGTCCCCGATGGTGCAGATGTCTCCTCGATGTGTGAGCGAAACGTGGAGCTGACGTGGGGAGCGATCACCACTTGATGGTTGCCTGCTTGAGATTGTGTAAAGTAGCTATCCGATGACCACAAATTCGTCAAATGAAGCGCAAGCTTAATGTGGAGAAACTCAGATCCCAACAAAAAACGCGAATACACCACTATTCTACGCGAAAAGTCATCCACTTCGGGTGAATATGAAATGTGCACACTGGACGCCAATTGGGAGGCAACCAGAAATACTTTTCTAACTAATGCTGAAGAATCTGTGGGATATGTGCAAAGCAGTGAGAAACCCTTGATGTCGCAAGACACATGGGACAAGGCTGGCAATCGGAAAAAAGCCAAATTGGCAATCATCTCTCAACCCGATGTCAACCAATGAACGCCCGACTTGAGGCAGGACTACCGCGATGCTCATATACAGCTTAAAAAGGCTGTTAGACGCGACAAGAGAAAGGCCGTTGAAGATCTGGCAAACAAGGCAAAATCTGCGGCTTACCTAGGGGATATGGGTTCACTATTTAAAATCATGAAACAGTTGACGAACAGGAATTTCACCGCCAACCACCAGTCGCGACGATGGAAGGAATACTTCTCTGATATTTTAAACATCTTGTCAGAGGAAGATATTCCGGAAACAGAACTTCCAAACTTCCAACCGCAACAATCCTCTATAAGGGACGATCCCCCAGACAAGGAAGAGATAGTTTCCGCCATTCGGTCGGAAGGAAAGTTCCAGGTATAGACTGACTACCAAACGAACTCCTTAAAGCGGACCCGGAAATAACAGCCGATATACTCCTCCCACACTTCACTAAGGTGTGGAATGAAGGAAGATATCCGACTAAATGGAAGGAGGGCGTCATTGTGAAAATTCCGAAGAAGGGCGACCTTCGGGATTGTGGCAATTGGCGTGTTATATGTCTACTTACTGCCGTATCAAAAATTATGGCTAGGGTAATTCTCAATAGGATTAGTGATGTCGTCGAGAGCACTCTCGAAGTTTATCAGGCTGGATTCCGTAAAGGGTCGTCTTGTACCGACCACACAAATACCCTACGGATAATATTAGAGCAGTCAGCCGAAATGGGTTCGCCACTTCATCTCATGTTTGTGGACTTCGAGAAGGCTTTCGACAGCGTTAAGCGAGATTACATATGGAATGCTTTGCGTAGGAGAGGTATTCCAGATAAGGTCATAGCTATGATTAAAGAATACTACGAAGATGCAAGGTGTCGCGTCTTGCATAGAGGAGAGCTGTCCGAGAGCTTCTCCGTGCGAACGGGTGTCAGACAAGGCTGCATATTATCACCAGCCCTGTTTCTGGTGGTAATAAATGACATCTTGAAAGCTGCACTGGAAGGTGGGGAAGGTAAAGGTGTTCAATAGAGACTATTTAGCATCTTAAGTCACCTTGATTATGCTGATGACGTGTGTTTGCTTGCACATAACCGTTCGGACTTAGAGTCAAATGTTCGCTCGTTGCATTCTAAATGCAGTCGGGACTGAAAATAAATGTGCGTAAAACCAAGTACATGCACATGGGTTCGAACGCATGCACACCGATTGTTCTTAACGGACAGGATGTGGAAGAGGTGCAAGATTTTCGCTATCTTGGAAGCATTGTCAGCATGGACGGCGGAGCCGAAAAGGATGTTGAGGCTCGGTTAAATAAAGCTCGTCAGGCCTTCGGTATCCTTCCCCTTTCTGGAGGTTAAGAGAGATCTCTCTTCGCACGAAGCTGCGAGTTTTTGACGCATGCGTCAATTCCGTGTTGTTATATGGTTGTACTACGTGGAAAGAGACCGTTCGAATTACCAAGAAACTACAGACTTTCGTAAACCAATGCCTCCGGCGCATTTTAGGAATATTCTGGCCAGAAGTAATCTCCAACAACGAACTTTGGAGTACAACTCGCCAGACTAAAATAGGTATTGAAATTCAAAGGCGAAAGTGGCAGTGGATCGGTCATACTTTGAGGAAACCAGAGCGAAACATCGCAAACCAGGCTCTGGATTATAATCCTCAAGGAAGACGTCGGGTTGGTCGACCATGTAACACATGAAAGCGAGCAGTTGAGCAGGAGGCCAGAGGAATAAACAAGTCCTGGCAACAGCTTAAAGCCGATGCTCAGGATCGCGCCTTGTAGAAGAGAGTTGTTTCTGTCCTATGCCCCTATAGGGGGTCTTAACAGGAATTTGATTGATTAGGATCGTCATGTTGAAGCGTCCACAATAAAGGGATATGCTCATTAGCATAGGGCTTTTTACACGACGTAACCCATCAGCACCTCTTAAGTTAAATTTACTTTCGCCCGAAAAAAACACGGTATTCCACTTTTGTAAATTCCAATCGATATGATTTCTAGCAAATTCTACTCTGGCCTTCATATTTTTTTAGAAATCAATGGCTTCTTTGCCGGTCGGCAGCTTTTAAGTCCAAATTCAGCTCTTCTTCGAATGGTTCTGGTGGTTACATTTAAATTCAGTTCGTTCTTTAACTGTTTGGATGATATTTCAGGATCCTTTTTTATTTTTATTTTAATATATAAATCATGTCTTTGGGTAGATTTTCTAGATCGCCCTCCTTTGTGGTTTGTCTCTTTTTTTTCATTTTGAACTATTCTACAAACTGTGGAGTTTAACATATTGTATTTTTTGCAAATGTCTTTTTGTGATAATTTTTCTTTTATAATCACTTAGAATTCTGGATTTTAGCTCTTTTCCATATTTGTTCCCGGCCATTATTCATAAAATCTTTCTATTAGTTTTAAATTTACCAAGGAATAACACACTAATCACGCAGAATATTGACTTTATTGCAACAACGACAAGTGACAATACCAACTAACTGATGTGATGATCTGTAGATAAAACAAATTAGCTCGACCAATGCGTATGACATATGTATGTACTGATAGCTAAGCGCGCAACAAAATACAAAAAGGCAGTTTAGCAGTAAAACTGTTACGCATATGATGCCGTTATTTTCAGAAGTTGCAAATGTTTTGTCCAACTAAAAGTGTGGCTCAATTAACATTTTTATTTTTCTGAGAGTTGAAAATTATCATTTCTTATAGCTTTTGTGTTTTGTACATTACGGGAAATAATTCTGTTAAAACATTGTTAAGCTCAATTCAAAATAGCGAAAGTTTTGAGCAAAAAATTTTGTTTCTGATTTCGGTTGCAAATGTTTTAACCACCACTGCATATCCAAGCAGGCAGTGCACTGGATTTATACGTCGACAGGGATTTGAACTTACGACCTTGGCATTACAGACCAACACGCTACTCGCTACGGAGCACCCGAGCTGCATTTAAACACTTGCGTTTAAATTTTGTCGACAATAAAATAATTTAGAAGTTGTAGTGATCTTTATTTAAAAATAGACATACTGTCAAACACAGTTTTGATAAAATTGCCAAGGTCTATTAATTTGAACACCCACTATCTCGAGTAGTTTCAAAGAAATATATCACACAATACAGCAAAGCATTTCCAAAACCATTATCTGACACATTTCCGCTAATATTGCAATCGTAGAATCCATAAAAATTCCAGAAAAAAAACCCACAAACAGGGTTCTTATTCCACGAAACGAGACAAACTTAGCGTAGAAGTGACTCATCCTTAACACGACCATTTTTATATTTGATAAAACGAAAATAAAACTGAATAAAAATTTTCACTTCAACGTCACACTCCACCCGGGGACAGCTATGAATTTTTTAACGGCTAACAAAAACGAGGACGACAATTACCAAATGTTATTTCGATGGCATCACAAAGGCGTTGGCCGAATTCGTTCCGATTTAACCGCTGGAATTCGTTCCGATTTAACCGCTGGAATTCGTCATAGTAGCGGATTTCAACGAGAGGACGAACATGCTTTTGCTGCTCAGATGCAGCAGCGGACTACCTACACAAAAAATTCAAATCGCAACGCACTTCACGGTTGCGGTGCGTTTTGCGGCGCCCAGTCACACCACTCGCCTATTAGCACTGCACCACTCGGCTCTACACGAGGTTCACACAGGATTGCGAAAATTGATTTTGTGCCGTTCGCCGGACACAGGGAGCAATTCCAGTTTATCTGATCAGGAGTGCGGAAATATCTAGGACCTACCTTTTTCGGTTTGGTTTCAATGATTTGCTCGACTTCGATTCCGTCCGACATCTTTTCGGCTGTTTTTTTAAATCGCGAATGGAGTTCTGCAAAGAGTTGGCCCAACGCGGAAGCACAGTCGTTAATACTGGCAGCAGTTCTTATTTAGTTATCCGCACCCGTATCAAACGTATTAAGTCCGACGATAACGAATTAACCCTAATCGCACCTGAGCGGGTATATTGCAGCGAGATCTCGCGTAGCAACGAACGTGTCCACTCTAATTCACCGCGGAAAAAAGTACCGGCTACGACTGACGACGATGACGACTGACGATTTCGCCCGCTTTGGGTAGAACGATTTTTCGTTGGTATCAATCTACGGAGTCGAGAACGCACTAAGGCCGTCAAGGTTTAGTAGTATCGAAGCTCCAACGATGGAGTCTCGAGAGACTTGCGTGTGTGTATTTCGGGAATAATGAACAAAAAAAAACGGAACACTCAAGACTGCTAAGGCCCCACACCCGGCTGCCGTTTGTTCTTGCGTTTTTGTTGTTTCACTTTTTGCTTATCTCCTGGTGCTGCTTTTCTTGGATTATTCTGAGCGCGGCCGGCAATAATGGCGACGACTACGCGGCGCTGGTGAATAAGATGAGGATGCCTCTCGCGCTGAAATTCAGTTCTTCCACCCGGGAACACACACGCTACTTGCACTTCGCACGACAACGGGTTAATGGCCGATTTCCTAACGTGGTAAACGCGTGTTCACGTCTCCGAGCTCCGGCTAAGAATTCGAAGCCTGACCAGGTCCTTGTCTCTAATTCAGGGAAAAATAATTCAAATTTTCCCTAACCGAACCTCCGGACTAGAACTAACACGAGCCACTGTACTTGAACGTATGCACCGGCAGACTTAAACCCGCCCGCGATACCGGATGACGAATCTTCGCCAAACTGAGAGACTTTGAACCTGAAATTGATAAGTCCGGATGTATCTGAGATGCTGCCACCAAACCGTAGTTGAATCGAGACAACAACAGAAAAAAATCGGTTTTTTTATTTATTACACACTCGACGATAAAAATCGAGAAACAGACCAATAACTCCACCTCGTAGTCGCGCTATGAGTTCGAAATGCGTTTCGACTGTAACAGCAATCTCTGCACCGCACTTTACCAGACGGGTCTTTTGTGGCGTGTGTGCAGGCAGCAGCCCCAACAACGTCGAGCATCAGAGCAGACCAGAAACCAGACGACGGACGGGTGTGCCTGCCTCCCCCCTCGAACGGAGTGAAACGGAAAGATTGCCCACTTCAAGACGGAGCTTCGGATGCTGTGCACATCTTAATTCAGCTTCTGGCTCGGGTTCGGGGTTTTGTTGAACTACGACATGCATCGCAGTGCCAGTTCCAATCCAGCTGGTGCCTCGAATGCGGCCATTTTTATAGCCGCCAGTGTTAAATTGCAAGCAGACAGTTCGATTTTATTGGGTTGTGGGTGTGCTTTCAGTCTGGCGGACTTTCTTCTCTGCCCCAACTTTCAACGGAACCGAAAGCTTTCAATGGCTTTTGCTAGGGCCGTCCACGACAAGTGTATCACCAGCAAGCAGCCACTGTAACAATTTATTAGTTGCTCGAAACTTGATGAGCACTCCTAGTAACACTCTAGATGAAATCGGAGAGTATAATAAGTTTGCTTCAAAGTTTGTAACGCTAAGAAATAAGACTTGGAGAATCCTTGGACAAGTTAAGGATATAGAGGTGGGGGTGGAAGGGAAATTCTAAACGAGCCTCGAATTTTGTTTCAGGTAAACCTTGGTAATCGGAACACCTCGTGATCGGGACATGGGGCAGAAAATAAAGCCCAATTACCCTCGAAAATGGGCCAAAACCCTCTTAATTTGGATAGTTTAGCTTAAAATTGCACTTTCAAAAGTTGAAATTGGTACACAAACTTTTAAAGTTTTTCGCAGGTCGTATGAGTGAGCTTATTTCTTTGTGCCTTAAGAGATTGTTAATTTATCGGTAGAAGCAATCACGCTCCAATCTTAAATTTGTTCACAATATGGAAAACAAAAACAGTTACGTACATAGCAAATCCAACAACCGCAAATGACATCGAGACACCCTGTACGGAGTCATCTCAAATTTTGAGACATCAGTGTTCAACAAAACCTATCATAGCACAAACAATAAGTCATCCCAAATCGAAGTATCAGTATTTGGCAAAGCTTATCAGAAGCCAAATACTGAATAATTTAATTGAATTCGAACAAAGCGTATCACAACTTAAATGCTCAGTGATTTCAAACTAAATTCAATTAAAACTTATCAACAAGATCAACAACATAGATTAATATGTATAAAAACCCCGAATTAGAAGATATCAGCAGCTTTCAATGTTAAATCTTAAACGTGTAAGGTGAAACCCTTAAGGTTCAAATAATACTTCGATAGGAAGTTCCAAACGGTATTTTAAATAAAATACGGATTGGTAAATAAATAAAAGTTATAAATTTTATATATGAAACATAACAGGGCTACGACTGCGCGTAAAGCGCAATCTTACGATACTCTAGATGAAATAGAATTTTTTGTGATCCCAAGAAATTTCGTATGGGGAGTGTTAGAAGGGATGATAGCATTGAACTATTTTCCCCATCATGCTTAAGTAGCTATAAAAATGTTTTATACGAAATGCTTACTCCAAAAATTGAATGGGAACTGAAAAAATTAGTGAATTAGATTTAGTGAAAATGTGCAGTTTGTATGGGAGGTGAGTGGGGGGATTTTAGGGATTTTTTCAGATATAACTAGGAATATTATAAAATGACATCCCTGAAATTTCAGACTAGTGCCATTCATACTTTTCAAAAAAAAGATTTTTTGTGAAGTTGTGAAACTGTGTCATATTGTATGGGAGGGGGTAGAAGCAGTGAAGCTAATCAAATATTATTTTCTTATCTTAGTGATAATACTAATTAAGTATTTATTACAAAATATGAGCTCAATAAATGTTATATGTTCTGAGAAAATCGTCTTAGAGCATTTCATGAAAAAGTGTAGTTTGTATGGGAGGGGGTGGAAGGAGAGGGAGGACGCAAGTAATTTTTCTACTGTAAATTTAGATCATTATGAAAGTAATATATCCCAAAATTCAGATTAATAGCTTTTACACTTTTCGAGTAAATCCATTTATTATAAAATTCGAAATTGTGTCATTTTGTATGGGAGGGGGTAGAAGCTAATCATTTAATTTTTTTTAGCCTTACTAACAATTTTAAATAAATATTTGGTGCACAATTTCAGCCTGCTAAATTTGATACGCACTGAGTAAATTGGCTTAGAGTAATTCATGACAAGTACAGTTTGTATGGGAGGTGGTAGAAGGAGGGGGAGGACACGCATACGGTAGATTGATATTAATATAAAGTAACATATTTATTAATAAATCCGTTTATTGTCAAATTGCGTAATTGTGTCATTTTGTCTGGGAGGGGGTAGAAGGGGTGGAGCGATTTGGCCCGTTCACGAACTTGACCTTACTTTTTTGTCAAAAACGACGTGTACAAAATTTGAACTTTTTAGCTCAACGCGTTCTCAAGCTAGTGAGCGAACGGACGGACAGACGGACATCCGGTTTTGAGATTTTTGAGTGATAATATTAACTTCTGTATCATTCATTTTTTTCTCCGAGCCTTATTTCTTAGCGTTACAAACTTTAGAGCAAACTTATAATACTCTCAGATTTCATCTAGAGTATAAAAGTATCGCCGATGATGGCACGATAGGCTATTCTTCTCCAGGATTTCAACTACTTAATCGAATATTGAGCAAGTGAAAGGCTAAAACATGTCGATGCTCTAAGCAGATCACCAGTCATGGTTTTGACAACACTTTCTTCGTGGATCAAACAGGCGCAGGGAACAGATCCAGCTATATAAAAATTCGGCAAAATCAGCAAGGTTCGTCAAAAGAGTACGTAACAACTAACGGTATCCTATACAGATGTAAAAATGGATAGGAAGATAGGAATAGTAACGCCAGATAAAATAGCAGACCAACTTGTACGACAATTACATGAATCGAACAGACCAACAGGAATACGATATCAGAAACTTAGAGTCAAAAATTGAAGATTATTGCAAAAACTGCGTAGTTTGTCTTTTGTCGGACAGGAAATGCGGAAAGAAAGAGGGGTTTTTGCATCCAATACCGAAGGATGATGGTCCATTACAAACATTTCATCTAGATCACGTGGGACAATGACAACAACGGATAAAAACTATAAATAAGTATTTGCAGTTATCGAAGGCTTCACAAAATTCTGCTGGCTGTACGCTGCGAAGTCAACGACTACCTCGGATGTCTTAAAAAACTTAATTGTACAACAGAAAACTTTCGAGAATCCTGCTAAATTTGTCACCGACAAATGAGCGACTTTCACTTCTACCGACTTTAAAAACTTTTGTTCGGAAAACAACATAACTCACATCCAGATAACAACAGGCGTACCACGTGGAAACGGACAGGTTGAAAGACTGAATCAAATCATAATATAAGTGCTAACAAAATTAGGACATCAGGATACTAAGAAATGGTATCAACATCTACCAAGAGTACAAACAGTAATAAACAGTACCTATCAAAGGTCAATAAACAGAAGCCCATTCGAAGCTATGTTTGGAATTCCGATGAAGCGTAAGGAAGATATAAGTTTACTAAATATTTTAAATAATGAATTGATAAATGCCTTCGACGACAACGAGATGAAATACGACAACTGGCGAAAAAGCAGATCAACAGAATTCAACTAGAAAATCGTACGGATTATAACAAAACAGCTAAACTTTCGCATCAATATAAGATCGACGATCTGGTAATGATCAAGAGGACACAGCTCGGCTCGGGACTTAAACTAAAAGGACAGTTCCTGGGATCGTATAAAGTAACATGCGTAAAGTCAAACGACAGATATCTCGTCGAAAAACAGAACGACGGAGAAGGCCCTGGGAGAACATCATCTTCGGCGGACAACCTAAAACTCTGGATACCATGTTCATCCGGGGCGGATGAACTGCAGGACGGCCGAATGTAGTTGCAAGAGAGAGAGAGGAATAGGCAGAACACGGCGAAACAGAGGCTGAAGAAGAGATGGCAGTCGTTACAGAGGTGCAGAGTCAAACGGAATGGATGAATAAAGTGTAAAAATACAAGAACCTTAGTTTTGATTTAACCCCGACAACCCAATCCCACAGAAATAAGGCTCGTAGAAAAAAATGAATGATACAAGAGCTCATACAATCACTAAAAAATCTCAAAACCGTATGTCCGTACGTCTGTCCGTTCGTCCGTGTCCTCTCTACCTTGAGAACACGTTGAACTAGAGAGCTCAAATTTCATACACGTCGTTTTATCCCAAGAAAGGAAGGTCGAGTTTGTGAACGGGCCAAATCGCTCCACCCCACCACCTCCCATACAAAATTCCACAATTTCACAATTTGACAATAAACGGATTTGCTCGAAAAGTTTAACTTTTTTTCTTTTGGCTGTAGAAATTTATCATTTCTGAAATTTAGGCGCAATATGAGCTATTCAAGTTATAGTTTTTATTACTTGGGTTTGCACTCAATTCTGTGAGCATTTGTATGCATTTCTCGGCGTTGCCTTTTGCGCTTTCTAGCCCGAAGCATTCTGTTGAGCAAAAGCGTGAGATGGGTTGTTCTTCGTTTTGAGTGAAAATAATGCCGAAGAGCATGAATTTTTAAATGATTTCACAATTCTTTGTTAAATAAATTTAACAGTTTTAAATACAATTAAGAGGTAAAATATGAGGGAACAATGTTTCCCTTGGTTTCTCTGTCCGTCCATCCAATCGTGTTCTCTCTAACCCGAGAACACGTTGAGTTAGAAAGTTTCGATATCGTACAAGACATTTTTGACAGAAAAGTACGGTCAAGTTCGCGAACGATCTAAATCACTCTATCCCTTCTGCCCCTCCCCCCCCCCCACTCATACAAAATGACACAATTTTGGAATTTGACAATAAACTGATCTTGATCTGAAATTCGGAATATATTTGTTTTATTATGACTTCAATCTACGATGTAAAAATTATTCGAATCCATCTACTTCTTCCACCACCTCCCATACAAACTGCACTTTTTAAGGAAATACTATAAAACAATATAATCAGTACGTACGGCTGAAATTGTGCAATAAATATCTATTTAGATTATTAATAAGATCGAAAAAATAGACGGTTAGCCACACTTCTTCTACCCCTCCCCCCCCCCATAAAAACTCAACAATTTTACTAAATCGAATACACAAATTATCTCTGAACCTATTAAATTTTTAAAGCTTAAATTTTGCATAAGACATTTTAATAGAAACTTATGGTGCGAAAAAAATAGTTCAATGCCAAAATTTCCCCTGACTCTGACTATGAGCATTTGACAAAAAGAAAATTTTTTTATCTGATCGAAAAAAAAAATATCCGGCAAAGTTGTAGAACAGGTAAGAATATTTTCTATTCAGCAAAAGATTTTCGGGTTTAACAGTGTTTTCATGTAATCGTTGGCCTCTTCGAAGACCTTGAACTTCGTAACTTCACGATTAATAAATCAGAACAATTTGAAATCCCGAATTTTCTCCTCCACAACTCTACAGTATAAACTCTTAAATTCATTCAAATTTAAATCTCAAATCGATTTATTTCCAAAAAATTGATAAAATAAATTTCTAAATTATTAAGTTTTTTTTTATTTTGCACTGCTTTTATAATAAATATTTACAATACATAACCAGTATAATTATTAAATGTACAAAAAATATTGATCAATTATTTATATCAAATTTAAGACTGTTTTATTACATACTAAATTTTAAATTTCACTTTTCTAGGAAAGTTATCAATCAAATCGAAAGCAGCGCAACTGCATACGCAGCCTCAATATGCCCTCAATAAATGGTACGCTACCTTATTTTATTTTTATTTTCATTTTAGAGTCGAATTTTCATTTCTGTACTTGTTACAATAATTTTTTGTAAAAATTATCTTACACTGAGACGTGTGCTTAGGGAAATTACGATAAATTTCCAATTTATAGGATAAACTTAGCAGAATTAACGAAACCGAAATTACGGAAAATTTAGTGTTCGATTTTTATCATTCGCTAAGTTAATGTTCCTCTCTATAGTCACTAACTGGACTAAACCATGAATGAATTGTATTTTTAGCGTGAATACTGGTGATTTAAGTCCTCCTGTCGATCTTAATTGAGTGTTGCGTTCGGATTTGTATAGGAAAATCCTTGGAACGGAACTTGATCCATGGACTGAAGTATTTCCTTGTCGATCGGCGTTAAGCGTACACGCTCGCGTGTAAATGTTTTATCAAAATATTTCGTATCAAGTGGATGTTTCTGTAATGTAAATGAAAAGAGAAATTATTTTCTAATTCTTCTTAAAATTAAAGTCTATCTCTTACCACTTGAGGCTTAAACGGAGGATCAATCGCACGACGATTTAATCGATTCCAATCAATTTCCTTGAAGAAAGCTTGATCACATATATCACCGGCTGGACTATGTATTGATCCTATTCTAAAATTTGCGTCCTTTTCCAGCAACTAAGGTGCAATAAAGCTGTTAGATCTCTTAATATAAATATTTAAATTTAAACAACATACCCCTTTCAGTATGCTCATTGCTTGGTCAGAGATATATTTGGGAATCCACGGCATCTCATTGCAAATTGACCAAAACAGTTCGTCCTCATCGCATCCACTGAACGGCGATTGACCAATTAGCATTTCGTAAAGTAGGACCCCAAACGACCACCAGTCAACATTTTGATTATATTTGTCACCCTGAAAATTTACAAGACAAAAAAATGATTTTGAAAACCGACCAACAGGGTTTTTCAAGTCCCAACTTACCTTTATTACTTCAGGTGCCATATAATCGGGTGTACCACAAAAACTATCGGCTGTATTATCGAGATAAATTTTCAATTTGCACATTCCAAAATCGGCAATTCGAACGTGTCCGTCAAAGTCTAGTAAAACATTATCCAATTTAAGATCCCTGAAAGAAATATTTTTCAAATATATTAACAATATTTTTTTTCTTTTTTTCTTGCGTTATGATATAATTTGTCTTACCTATAAATAATTCCTTTTTTATGTAGAAATTTTAGACCAGAAATAATTTCTGCTGCATAAAACCGTGCTCGAGGCTCTGGAAATCGACCACTTTGCTGTATGTGAAACATAAGATCTCCACCGTTCAGGTACTCCATGACAAAAAATAAGTGACTCTAAAATTTTGTATTAAATTTTTTTTAATTATTTCTTAAAATTTATTACTTTAATAGTATGAAATTATTGGCTGTAAGGATTATTAGGACCAACAACAAGAATTGATTATTTCAATCGCAAAATCATTTAAGGATAACAACCTAATCCATGATCGTCAGTTTGGATTCCGTTTTGGACCGACGGGAGATTTTTTCGTCTACTTGACAGAACGTTGGAACTTATGCATATATAAGCACGGCGAAGGTCAAATTCTTTCACTAGGCATTGCAAAAGCTTTTAACAGTGTTTGGCATGAATGTCTTATATTTAGGCTTAGGACCATAGGTCTCAATACTATCCTTGTTTGATAGATTAAGAGTTTCCACTCTTAACGCACTATACGAGTTGTACTAGATGGCATTACTTCTTCGTCCTCCGCATTAGATTTCAGCGTTCCTCAAGGTTCTGTTTTATCTCCAACTCTTTTCTTAGTTTTCATGAACGACCTTCTGTCGTCTACTCTCAATCTATAACTTTGCGGATGACAGTACTTTACATAACAGCCATGAATTTAACTATGCTGCGGAACCACGCAAGCATTCTATTGCTTCCAATCGCATTGAGTTATTCCGTTGACTGTACTCTGATCTCAGCTTAATCCCGGAATGGAGCAGGAAAAATAAAGTTGAGTTCAACGCCCTAAAAGCAAAGGCCTGTCATCTATCTCTCAAACGTGATGTTCCAGTGTAAGCTCACAACGTGACCTTTGGTGGCTCACCACTTTGCACTTCTTGGCATTAAGATTAATAACCACCTGAATTGGGGCCAGCAAATCGTAATATAAATTGATCGCACATGCACACAACTAAAATGTGTCGGAGGCATTGGCTCAGGAAAGTTTGCAGTTTCTTGGTAAGCCAAGCGATCACTTTCCATGTAGTACAGCCATAGAACAACATGGAATTAACGTATGAGTCAAATACTCGCAGCTTCGTGCGAAGGAAGATCTCTCCTGATCTCCAGAAAGGAGAAAGGTTAGCAAAGACCTATCACGCTTTATCATATTTATATAAGCCTCAATATCTTTTCCGGCTTCACCGTCCATTCTGACAATGCTTCCGAGGTAACAAAAATCTTGCACCACTTCCACATCTTGTCCGATAAGAGAAATAGGTGTGCTTCTAATCGAATCCATGTGCACGTACTTGATTGTGCGCACTTTTATTTTCTGTCCTGACCCTTTACATTTAGAATGCAACGAGCGAACATTTGACTCTAACTCACACACGTTATCAGCATAATCAAGATCACTTAAGATGTTAAACAGTCCCCATTGAAGACCTTTATCTTCCCCATCTTTCAGTGCAGCATTCAATATGTCACTTATTACCACCATAATTTGGAGTGGTGATAATGTGCAGCCTTGTCTGACACTGACCTTGTCAGGCATGCTCTCTGATAGCTCTCCTCTATGTAAGACACGATAGGATAATAATAAAGTTTTAAAATTTATTTTACCATAAATTGCTTTTCGAAAATTCAATGACATTTTTAATGCAGATATTTCAAAGAATCTACAATCTGTTATTTAATCAAATTGTTAATTAGTAAATTATTAAATCCAGAAAAATGTTTAAATTAAAACATAAGACTTTTTTGGTTTCCTTTCTTAACCAAAAAAAAAAAAGAAAACGATTCTGCTGTAAATAATATTATTTAAATCGCAAATATAAATTTGTTTAAAGCACATCTGCATCGCTGTTGCATACCACTCAGAATTCCGCTTGATACAAATATAAATTAATTGGCGCGCGCTATAAGAAACTTTCGTAATAATTAAAAGTATTGGCGCGAAAGCAATTAAAATCACCGGTGATGGTGTCTGGCCAAAGGTACTTTAAGTGATAAAAAAAAACTAAAGATGAGAAATCACTGTGCCAATCTGACTACCAATTGGCACAATAGCCAATAACGTCATTAAATTCGTCTAAATCGATTGTGAATCGATCACCGATCGATTAGTTGATCTGTTGATTTGTACAAATAAAATACTCTATGATCTGTACTAATCCCCATTTAGATCATAAGACTAACTTAATCTTAATCTGTCATCTCTGGATTATTGTTAATTAGATTACTAAATTCATGTGACACGAACAAAGATAGACTTTCTCTCGAAATAGCCTTTACCTCGGTTTGAAAAGTGCAAAACAGGTGACACAAATACGGATGTTGTGTGCCCATAGCCAATACTTTTCTCTCGATCAGCGTACATTCGACGTCATCATCTTCAAGAACTACATCTTTCTTAAGACATTTTACTGCATAGCAATAATCGGTGTTTCTCAGCTCGGCTAAAAGCACCTGCAATTCATTAAAGATAATTAGAAGTTGTCTGCTACAAAAACAAAAACAACAACAAAAACTATAAATTATTAAAATAAATTTTCCTATACCTTTCCAAAACTGCCTTTGCCAAGTACTGCAAGGAAATGAAAATCATCTACTGAGTATTTCTTAAACCTAGGAATTATTGTAGCTGGTGCTGTTATTCGTCCAGATCTTTGGAATTGTGCATATGTGTATGAAGTTTCTGGAATTTAATTAAATATGTAAGAAATTATTACTTCGTTTTTATTATGAGAGCATAATTAAAATTGTAACACATGCAAAGCAAACAAAGCAAAAAACTAATTTGTTTAACAGCATTCTTAAATTGCACTAGAATTATGACCATTTTGAAATTTTGAAAAAAATTTGCAGTTTCAAAAAATGATTTTCATAATCATTCGGTCAAAACTAGCTGATCCTCATATGCGTAGTCATATTTTAGATGAATTTGGTTCAATAAAATAATAAATTTGTTCTCTAAAATAATATTTATCAAATCCAAATGGGTTTTGTTGCATACTTTCTTTACTCTTGTTGCCCATTCTAATCCTAAAAAAAATTTCGACAAAATTCTAATTTCGACATGGAAAATTGCGAAAAACATGGCAAAAATTAATATAAAATCAAAATCGATTATTTTGGCAGCCAAGGTATGTAAAGAAAAGTGATTTTAATTCACCTACAGCTCAGACACATCCATCATCAATATCGTGTTTTGAATTGTAGGCAATTTTTCATGCATCTACAAAATTTGATCTTTTACCAGAGCCTTAAAAAAGTTACTCAAAATTTTCGACTTATTGGCTTACTACTTTGCTCCTCTTACACACCCTTCTTGAAATTTTTACCAAAATTTTAATTGTTCTACAATCTGACAACATTTCAATTTAGTAGATCTGTTAAATTTTAAAATATGATGGTCTGAAATCTTGAAAAGTGCTCCAACTCCCTCCTTTACTATTATGTCCAAATATTACATTTTTTTCATGATCTAGTATAGCTTAATACATGTTCCAAGTTTAAATTACGAGGCTTAAGATATAGATGAGATCTTAATTTTTAGATGTTTTTCTGTCCACCTTTTTGATCTTCCGCGTCACCAGTATTGGCCTCTCTCTGGTGGATCTATATGCCACTTAATTGGTTCTAAAATATGAAGTTTAGTCTTAAATAGCTCCAAAGATATAATCATTTGAAAAAAAAAAAATCGGACCTGTTCGGATCCCAATGTTAACAAAAAAGTAAACCATTTGTAGAGTCGATATCTGTGTCGATTTTTACCTTTGTAGGTACAATTACCAATCTAGAGAAAAGCGAGTGTAGTTTTCGTACAAGCAAATTGTCCAATTAATTAGCATAAATCATATTGTCCTTTTTCGTCAAGACGATGAAGAAATTAGTAGACCTCCACATCAAAACAGTGCCTAACAAGATCTGTCTTAGTAAGAACCAACATGCCTACCAAAAAGGCAAATCAATAGAACCCTTCTCGGTTTGGAAGCCTAATTGAAAAGGCTGTAAACCACCAAGAAATTAACATTTGCGCATTCCTAGATATATATGGAGCATTCGACATTCGGCTGCGAAAAAGGTTTAGAATCGGCCACGATAAAATGGATACGCGCCATGCTAAAAAGCCGAGTGATAATCAAGGATCAAAGTTGCGCATATCTATAGGGGCTGTCCCCGGGGCACTATCTCCACTTCTGTGGTAAATTGTAATCGATGACTTTCTGGATCATTTAACGGAACAAGAATTCGAGGTAATAAGATATGCCGATGACCAAGTTATTATGATAAGAGGCAAATATGACGTACAATATCAAAAAGGATATAATTCGCCTAAGAGTAGGTAATGAATTAGTGTCAGTCTAAGAACTTGAACATCAACCCAAGTAAAATGAAGATGATGATGGTAATGATTTCATTTATTAGTTTTTATACTCTAGATGAAATCTGAGAGTATTATAAGTTCGCTCTAAATTTTATAACGCCAAGGGAAAGTTGCCAAAGAAACAAAAATATTTGCTGTCGTTCAAAAATCTCGAAGCCGTATGTCCGTCTGTCTGTCCATCCATCTGTTTGCTCTCTAGGTTGAGAGCGCCTTAAGCTACGAAGCTCCATCATCAAAATAACATGTGCATTTTTGATGAAAAAGTAAGGTCAGGTTCGTAAAGGGGTCAAATTGCTCCACACTTTATCCCCCCCCCATAAAAAATGACCCAATTTTGGAATTTGTCAATAAACGAATTTTCTCGAAAATTATTAATGCTATTGATCTGAAAGTTTGATCATATTATTTTTAGAGAACTAAATAAAAATTATTTGAATACTGCGTGTATTCCTTCTACCACCTCTCATATAAACTACACTTTTTCATAACCAATTCAATTAGTACGTATAAAATTGATCGAGCTGAAATTGTGCACAAATTATTTGTTAAGAATTATGAGTAAGACCGGAAAAAAATTAATTAGCTGCAGTTCTTCTATCTCCTCCCATACAATATTAAACAATTTCACAACTATGCAAAAAGTCGATTTTCGAGAAAAGGATGAACGCTACTGATCTGCAATTTAAAACGTATCAGTTGAATGATGATATAGTTATTTCATAAATATTCATTAAGAACTCCCACTCCTTCTACCACCTTCCATACAAACTGCACAATTTCACTACATCGAATACACCAATTTTATCAATAATTATTTAATTTTCGAAGCTTGAATTCTACCACTTCAAAATTTCTTACAATAAAAAAATCTCTTTCATCTAGAATATCGCACGATTGGGTATTACGCCCAATCGTAGCCCTGTTATGTTTCTATTATAGTTTACATTAATCTTACAGTGTAAAAAAATGACTTTTTTTATTAATGCCTCCTTACTGAATATGGTATTCATCAAACTATTTGGTTTGCCTTAAAGAATTTAATAGGAATTTAGGCTATGATTCGCTACTTACTCAGGCAGATTTGTAATATCGCAAGAAAATAAATATATTAAGAATAAAATAATAATAATAATGAAAAAATTCTAATTAAAAAGGCAGAAAAAAAATAATACTAATAACCAAAACTAAAGTTAACTTCTAATCGCGAATGGGTGGAACGGGTATATGTAAGCCCAAGTAAGACTGACATTGTACCATTTACGAACGGAAGGAAAATATCCATACAACTTCCTTCTATAAATGAAACATCAATGAATGAGGTTAAATATCTAAGTGTTATATTTGATAACAAACTGAACTAAAGATATTAAATGGACTCATGCCAAATCAATAAAGGCGTTTTGAGCCTCCAAAAGTTTGTTTAGCAAGAAATTTCATATCATTTTCATTTCATTTCATTTATTTGGTGAATACTACAAGATTATAAATCTTTTATAAATACATAATATGTAGTGGAAACTCGGAACTAATAGAATTTAAATTAAGTAAATTATAACTAAGCTAGGGTGTAGCCTAGTGGGTAGGGTGTTGGTCTTGTAATGCGAAGGTCGTGAGTTCAAATCCTGGTAGATGCAATATATAATTGCAACACATTGCCTGCTTGGCTGTACCTTGGTCACCTCAATCTACGCAAATGAAAAATTCGTAGATGGGGGGCTGTGCAAAGAGCTAACAACCCTTCCACAATAAATAATGAAAAATGTTAAGGAAGTTAAGTTAAGTTGTAATATATAGTTAAGTTTAGAAAACTATAAAGCAAAGAAAAAAAGAATAAAGATGAAATTAACTGAGATAGAAATATATAACAAAATACATTAAAATACGCAATTATTAATTAACTAGTTAAGACAATGTTATGAGGATATTAAGAAAATATCAACAAGAAGAAGGAACCGCCAAAAGTATGCTTATAGGAATATTAAAATCAAATTAAAGACAAACAGATTAAAACTCAAGGGAATACACAAATCGCCTGAATGCACCCTGAACATGAGGCGGAAGACTATTCCAGATTCTTATGGTCTGGACGAAAAACGAATCCTCACCGACCGTCTTAACGAAACGCGGAGCAAGAAATTTACGATGCCTGTTTGTTTTCAGAGGTATTAGTTACTCGCATAAATACAGAGGCTATTATGCAAGAAAATTAGTGATCTGTGATTAAGGAAAGAGGATAATGTGCAGCCTAGAATGCTCCTCTGATATTGTGATATATGGTCATATCGCCTTAGGCCAAATACATAGCGAATACAGTCGTTGAAAGCCACATTTAGCCTGTGGTGACATGTGTAATCATGTTTAGGAAATACTAGACTACCGTATGTAAAGAAAGGTGTAATTAATTAATAATTTCACCAACTTCAATCTGGTATACATAGGAAGGACACTAGCAAAAACCTATAGTCTTCTCAGACTACCACATACCTTTTTTAGGACACCATCGATTTCCTTACATCCGGACATTGCCGAGTCAATGATTACTCCTACATCTGTTACATTAGTTTAAATTGCTAGGGGTGTATTGTTAACTATTGGGTGAGGAAGATCACATGTGTTAGGATTAACAAGTCCGGTATAAAATACAATGCATTGAGATTTTTTCTCATTGAGCGTAAGATGATTAAGTTGAGACCAACTTAATATGCGAGCAATATCCCGATTAGAAATGGGGATTACTGCCCAAGATGCTCTTTTGGTGCTACAGAGCAATCATACTTCTAATATTCACATACGGATCGAGAGTTTGGTGGACTAAAATTTTGCCTTAAAAGGCGCAGCATTCGCTACATAAAATCCAAAGACTACTACACTCCATTATATCTTCAAATAAAAAAGGAGGCAATTAAACACCCGCAAACAGAGGGAATACAAATGCAAACCGGGTGATTTTAGAGGTCACCTCAAAATCTTTAAAAAAAAATGAAAGTCCTAGCCTCAAAAATATCGAACACTAAGCCAATAAAATTCAACTTTGAAACCCCTTTCAAAGTTAAAATCAGAGAACGGAAGGACTGGCAATCCATGCCACCTGAGATGGAAGAGAAAGCAATCATCTACAGATGGCTCACGCATCACAGAGGGACTTGTAATGTCGACAATTTCTGCCTTTAGGTGCAATGCACAAACAAAATCAAAAAGATTAATCGGAATAGAAAGTGCTAAATTAAAGAAAGTATTTGCTGTGAAGCAAGCACGCTACCAATACGCCACGAAGGCCTCTTCTATGCTTAAAAGCACAAAAAAGAGGGGTTTTCAAATCATAAATAAGATATAACTTATATTTGAACACTAAAAGAGCATCTAAATGCCTACACTATCTAAAACGCTGAAATCTTGATTATTGGAAAAAAATAAAAAATAAGAAATCCGAACATAGAGAAAAATGCTGTAAATTGAGGTTCGTAGAAGATTTTCTTTGAGATCCTTTATGTACTCTTGCAAACCTTTTATTCAAAACATAAGTTGGTCTATCACTTTTGGAAAAAAAATTAATAAATTGACTAAAACTAACTTGCCGCAAAAAGCATCAAATGAAAACTACTAATACAGCAATTAAGGAATTCACGGCACACCGAATTTCTTTGAAAATTCAGACTGGAAGACGGCAGATATACATAGAAAACATCAGTACAAAAACTTTTTATTTTTAAATGAAAAAAAAACTGCGCTGTATCAAAATTATCTTGAAATTGAGGGGGAAGGTCAATAATTTATTTATTTTTTATTTTTATTTATTTTATTATAATTCCACAGACTACAAGCAAATACTACTACTGTAAAATAAAATTATAAATTGTCTAAAACAAAATTCCTAAAACGATTCCTATCAATGCTAAAGTCGATATTACCACTTAAATTAATTGTAAAACGATGTGCAATCTAGTTGCTGATTCGTTCAATCCATAGTTAGTTATACTATGTGTATTCTTATTAAGGAGAAACTTAGTTCTCAAAACCGTTTGAGGAACATAGCAATAAGAGAGAGTAATTAGGGTAAGTTTTCGACCAATTAAGCGACCGTGTGTCCCTAAAGGCGATCTTATCGAAAATTGCCTATTTTTGAACGAATACTATTGATTAATTGCGAAAAATAATGAAACCTTTTATTTTTCATTTTATTCTTTATTAAATTTAGTTGAGTTCGTATTGAACAAAATTTAAAGTTTTTGTTTCAGAAATGAAAAATTACCACCAATGTGCTAATCGTTTTTAAAAAGTGCAAAAAATATTTATTTTCTAACGAATTTATAATCTTTATTTCAAAAGATGACTACTTACTTTTTGTTGCTATACCAATATGAAAGGGTCACGAAAGGGATTTGGATTGAACTTTTTTTCAATTTTATAAGTTTTAATAATAATATAGTAAATCAAAAAAAAACTTTTTATTTTAAACTTATTTTGAACATATTTCTGCGCAAGCTTAACTTAACTAATTCAAGTAATTGATGTATCATATCACACGTTGGAAACTCAGAACTTCAGTTAAGCTTGCGTTGAGAATATCGTGTGAATTTTCGTTGAATTCTTTCAATGCTATCTATTTAATTCTTATAAGAAGTGTTCCAAAAAATACGGCAATATATTCCAGAATAGATCGTACCAAGAAGGTGAACAACAATTGAGTGAGAGCCTTTGAAATACAGTAATCTAGATGTGACTTGAAACTGAACTTGTGATGATTAAAATACTAAGATCCTTAACTTCATTCGCTTGAATTATTGGAAGGTTTTTAATTTTGTGTTCAAAAATATGCGAGAAGTTTTATTAGTAGGGAAAATATTACATTTATTGAAACCAAGTTCCAGCGAGTTCAAATTGTGCCATTTTATAAATATATCAATATCCTGTTGAATTTTAAATCAATCCTCCAATGATTTGATATTTAAAAAAAAATTATGTCATTATCATACAACAGACAGTTTGGATAATTAAACATAACAGAATTATGATTGGGCTTAAAGCCCAATCATATGATACTCTAGATGAGATGGAAATGACTTTAATATACCAGAAAATATGTCATCTCAAATATAAATAAAACAAATATGTCATCTCAAATTTTTTCGAATAGTGATTAGAGACTTTTGCATGGGAGGTGGTAGAAGTAAAAGGGGAGAATTGTAATTTTCGTATATGACACCGAACATGGCATGCAAGATGTTTTTTGCTGAATTTAAAGTTTATAGTTTTCATTATTTTTAAAGAAATTGGTCCTAGTTTTCCTGAAATTGAGGTATTTGTATGGGATGTGGCAGAGGAAGTGGAGCGTTTAAGATGATTTTGAAACTACTTAACATCATCCTTATCACTGCTTTGATCCAATTTCAAAGTCGATAGCTCTCATATACTTGAAGGAGAAATGCTTTTCTTGAACTTATAATTCAGATATTTGTATGGGAGGTGGTAGAAGGTATGAAGCGGAGCTGGTAATTTTTTCTAACACTTATTTAAATTATTGAGAAACAAATTCTGGCAAAATTTGAAGTTTGTACTTTTTCTAGTTTGAATGGAAATTGATAAAATGCATTTAAAAAAAATTATGCATTTGTATGGGAGGGGGTAGAAGGAGTGTACGGATCAAAACAAAATTTTTGTCGTGTTATTAATATTTCTATTTTTATACTTCGTACAAAATATCAAGCTGATAGCTTCAACAGTTTCGAAGAAAAATAATTTAGTTTAAATTTCAAAATTTCGTGAAATTTGTATGGGAGGGGGTAGAAGGAGTCAGGTGAAGCTGACAATTATTTTTAAAATAAATTGCAATCATAGTGAAATTAATTCTGACAAGTCTTTTCAGCTTTACTAGTTTCTATAAAAATCGAAAATATGTATTTTTCAAAATTGTCCATTTGTATGGGAGGGAGTAGAAGGAGTAAAGGGTTCAGGTCAATATTCCGGGATATTAATGACATCTTTATCATAAAACTTTGCTCTACATTTCAAGTCGATAGCTTAAATAGTTTCAAAGAAAAATCAATTTCTTAATATTTCGAAATTCCATGAAATTTGTATGGGAGGGGGTAGAAGGAGTGGGGGGATGTAGCCCGTGAATGGGCTACATCTTAAGGAACTTAAAGTTTCTTTTTTACTAAAAAATTTTTAGCACTATAGCTCAAAGCTTTCGAGAGTTATGCGACAGACGGACAGACAGCAACTCGGAATCGAGGTTTTTGAGCGACAACAAATATTTCTGTACCCTTGGCGGCTCTGTGCGAGCATTATTTCTTAGCGTTACAAACGGTAAGGCACACACAATATACTCTCAGATTCCATCTAGAGTATAAAAATCGCGAAACATCAGAGGGATAAACAGTGATGGACCCAAATAACTACCCTGAGGCATACCAAATGGTACACCGACAAAATGAATTTGTTCTGTTCTGTGATTCCTGTCAGTGAAATAAGATTGAAGCCATTTTAGAATATTTGACTGAAAACCAAGGACTTTCAATTTTTTAATTAAGATCCCGTGATGAATTTTATTGAACCCCTTTTTTTAAATAAGTATATATAACATCAGTTTCGCATTAACGTAATACAGTAGTTCGTAAAAAATGTAAGATTGGTAACAGTAGACCGACCATGTTTAAAAATTGATGTGTTCCTTAACCTGGAAATAACTAACTAATCCTACACGAGATGCTTTCGGATAAACTTTTTAATAGCAATAATATTTTGATTGTTACTTTTACTTTATTATTTTAATAATAAAGTATTGTGATCGACTTGGAAAAAAAAATTGCCGTACGTAAATTTTGTTTTTTTCGCGTTTCATGACTAAAATAGCCTAAAAATGCAAGAACAAAAATCCATCCAATCCGGTGTGTACGGCCAGAGCATATTAACTCACAAACCCTTCAAGATAGAAAGTTCATGTTTGGAGGGATTGTAGATAGTTCTCAGGCGGACACCTATTTTAGGGGGTGTAAGATTTCAGGGTGAGGCTGAGGGGGGGGCGCTAAGACCGAAAATTAAGAATTCAAATATCTTAACCATGATTCCAGCTAGGAAGCTAAAAATCAACATACGTATAGACGGATTTGTCGGACAAATTTTAAAAATAGTTTAATTTTTTTATCCATTGGGGTGCAAAAGGGAGGGCTGAAAACCGGTTGTCGGCCGAATTTTTTTTTTCAAATGATTATATCTTCGAAATTATTAAGGATAAAAAATTCATATCTTGGAACCATTTAGGTGACATATAGATCCAGTAGAATCAGCTTAGACAGAGGCTAATAATTGTAAAGTGGAGGGTGAGAGGGGTGCAAAGAAAAATACTTAAAAATCAATACCTCTGCTATTTATTAAGATGAAATTGAAATCTGGAACGTAAATTAAACTATACTAGGAAAATACGACAAAAGTAAAATATTTGGACATAATAGTTGTGGGGGGAAATGGGAAGCATTTCAATAATGGTGTACTTTGCAAAATTTCAAAACGTTATATCTCAAAACTGTGTGCAGATATCAAATTGAAATTTTGTCAAATTGTAAAACTATATAGTTTTTAATGTTTGTAGAGATTCTATGTCGGAAAGTGTAAGGGGAAGAAGGTGGTAAGCAAAAATTTCGAAAATTTTGAGTGATTTTTTAGAGCTCTGGTGAAAGATACAAAGTTTAAATTTTCCATGTGGACACAAATAGATGTTTGTTGTACATACGGAAAAAAAAATTAAAAACTCCACAATTTTTATGCACAGCCCCCCCCCCTGGTCTAACGTGCACAAGGTGTTTCATGTGCAATGAAAAAAACACATAAACTGAAAATTTTTGAATGAAATTTTAAGGTAGACCATTTTTAAGAATTCAATCATCGCTTAACTATTAAAAGCTATCAATTTGAAATTATCCAGAAAAACTTTTAAAAATAATTGAAACGAAACAGCGTCAAAAGTTTTGAGTTCGCACATGCCCTTCTACACCCTCCCATACAACAGTATGATTTCGACCAATTTCAATAAATCTAATACTAACCAACAAATTAAAAGCTACGAACTTGAAATTTTGTACGAGCACCTAACAAGATAAACGAAATAAAACTACATCAGAAATTTTTCGATTACCCTACCTGCTCTACCCACTCCCATACAAATGTTTGGTTTCGTGAACGTAAAATTCACCGAATTTTATGAAAATTCTTTGCAACTTCGCCTATGAAACTGATATTCTATGCAGAGAATAATAGACGTAATTCAAGCAAGCAGCCCTTAATACCACCCCTTCCCTCATAAAAACTCAAACTTGCATAAACGAATGAAATATTGATTATATGTACAGGAGCTATTAATTGTTTCCGAAATTAAGTGTTAAATTGACTGCAGCCCTTCCCTAAAGGGGGTTCCAGTTGTAAAAGGGGATTCCACTGGGTTTTTCTTAACCACTCTAACTTGCATATTGGCTTTCCATGCATCTTCAACTTGTCCCAAAAATAATAAAGTTGCGCCCGACTTGTTGGCAGTTTATTTATCAAAATTTCGTTTTCCTTAGAAGACATTGAACTGCATTTTATCTGGGATCGAAATCTTAACGCATCCTATATGCGAATTTAATATAAATATTAACTGATATCTAATAAATTTCAAAATTCTAAAACAAAATTATTTTAATATGATTAGTTGTTATAGTTGTTAAACTTGTATTATTCTTATACTCTTTCAAAATTTACAAACAGCAACAAAATAAATGTACAATACAACAAAATCATACCAAACATTATTTACAATTAATTCGATTCCAATTTCAAACAATTAAAATAAACGCATCAAAATTAAATTAGTAATATTAATCGGATTAAACACTCACCAAAAACAAAAATCTTGTTTCCGAGTTGAAATTACGTCAAAAATAAATCAAAATATAAATGCTCGTATGTTACATGTCTTGATAGATTTATTATTAGCTTTAAATTATATACATTTTTGAGATTTGAAAAAAAATTTGTAATACCTAAATCATCGCCATAATGATTCGAGTAGATTTTGTAGATAGGCTTATGGCTTGGCGTTAAATCACCTTCGTGTGTACCTAAATATAAAATTATTAATTTTGAAAAGAAAATTAATTTTCTATGTTTTTTTTTTCGTTATAATTTATGGTAATTATAAATTACATAAAAAAATTAAATATTTCAACAGTCAAGAGAACAAGACTATCGAAACATTTTAATCTCAGGGTAAATCATTTTTGCTTGAACTTTTTTCTCTCTCAATTTTACCAAAAAAACTTTCACATTTGAGAGAGTTTTGATTTAATACAATATTATTTAATAATAATTTAAAGCTTGTACGTTTTGAAAATATAAATTAAAATTTTCATGATCACAAATTTAAATATCTTAAGGACATTTGATGTTTGACTTAAGCTAAGACACGAATAACAACTTTGAGGACTAAAATATGCCATTGGCTGTGTTTCTGAAGACGAAGATTGTTTTTGCATTTAAGATTTATAAATAAATTTCACAAAATTTCGGCAAATTAAAAAAGAAAATGTTTGACTGAATCGATCAAAAAAATAATTTATTTCCAAACAACAAAAAATAGTCTAAAGGTCGACGAGTTTCACATTTTCCACAAAAAAAAACCAACAAAAGCTTTCCTTTGACTAAAGTCCCGAAAAACTATCGTAAACAATTGAAAAAAAAACGTGTGTTTTCTAAAAATAAAAGAAATTTTGAAGGTCGAGATTGCAAAAAAAAAGAAAAGAAAAATCCCCGGCAAAAAAGTTTAGCCCCAATATTTATAATTATACGAGTCTGAATTTTAAAAATTATTGTAAATAAATTAAGAATGCCTTACTACATATTAATTTCATTACCTCTTCGGACCGATGATAGCGCTTCTACAATTAATTTTTGGTTAATACCGCATAAATTGGCCGTTAATTTTTCACATTTTCTATGGCAATTTACGTCACAATCTACGATTGAAAAAAAAATTATTATCATGTTCCCGAATTAAATCGGAGCGAATGAACGAAAATAAATAAGAAATAGTCGGAAACCATTCAATGAAAGTCTTTCTTATTCAAAAATTTATCTATACAAACGAATCTAGTATAAGGCGTTCAGATTGACGCAAAACAGTAGATTTTATTCTGTTTTCATAATGATTCTCCGTAACTAAACACATGACCAGCAAATAAACAAATTATCCTACTTTTTCTATATTCAAAAAAAAAACTCTTAAAATTTAGTTCTTTTTATTCACTGAAAATCTTCACCTAATATATTTGCCACATTTACAAACACCTTACCAGAATAATTTAAAAAAAAAACACAACGATAAAAATATTTAAAAACATACTTATTACAAATTTGGTAGCCTGCGTGGAACCTCACGGGTCAGGATTAAAAGCGCTCATGGAGATCGTAAAAAATAAAATTAATTTATTATCAGAAAACAAAATTTTTTATTAAAAAAAATGCTTTCCTTCACACTGACATTGCGCCGTTTTGAGTGGGGTGCTGCTTTTGGCTTATCGTTTGAAGAATTTATTTTTAAAAAATATTTTGGCACGCCTGTAGTAATGTTGTCATGACGCGACAATGTCAACGTGATAAATAAATGAAGCAACTCGCCACGCGACATATCGATTGAATATTTCGGTTTGTATAAAATGAAAAAAAACATACGTTTTCGGTTTTTGTAAACATATTGAATTGTCACTTAGTTTATCACATTTTTAATACGGGCGATGATTCCTGTTTGAATTACTTTAATTGTTTGATCTGTTGAAAACAATTTTATTTTATTTTAAAAATAAAATGTTGAGGTTTGTTTTCGCTTTATTATTCAATCGAGATGGATAAATTGATTTTTGAAGGAGTCAATCAATTTCCATCTTCCACAAGGCGTAACCCTGACCATCGGTATTTATTTATCGCCAGGATATGTTTATTCCTCTGGTCCTGCTCAACTAATCGCTTTCATACTATATTGTCGGACAACCCGACGTCTTCCATGAGCATTATAATCCACAACTTGATTGACGATGTTTCCCTCTAGTTTCCTCAAAGTAGGATCGATCCATTGTCAATTCCGCCTATGAATCTCAATGCCTATTTTAGTCCGTCCAGTTGTACTTCAAAGTTCGTCGCAGGAGACCACTTCTGGCCAAAATATCACTCAAATTCGTCGGAGGCATTGGTTCACGAAAATTTCCAATTTCTTGGTAAGTTGAACGGGCGCTTCCCATTTAGTACAACCGTATAACAATACGGATTTAAAGCATGCGTCAAATACTTTTAGCTTCGTGCGAAGTGAAATCTCTCATAATCTCCAGAAAGAAGAGAGGATGCCGAAGGCCTGACGAGCCTTAATATCCTTTGTCAGCTCAGCCGTACATGTAGAGACAATGCTTTTAGGGTAACAAATTCTTGTTATTCTTCCACATCTTGTCCGTTAAGATCACTCGATTTGTTTGTGTTCGACCCCATTATTTTCACACTGGAGAAATGAAAATTATGTCTTTTCGTCAGTTAAGTTAGCACAGTTAATTTACAACTACCAATTGACCAACTAGGGTGTAGCCTAGTGGGAAGCATGTTGGTCTTGTAATGCGAAGGTCGGGAGTTCAAATCCTGGGCGGTGCAATATGTAATTCCAGCACTTGCCTGCTTGGATATACCCTGGTCACCTCATTCTACGAAAATGAAAAATTCGTAGAAAGAGGGTTGTGCGAAGGGCTAACAACCCTTCCATAATAGGTAATGAAAAATGTTAAGGAACCTGAATATCGGGAGGCCAAGGTCCGATTTGGGCTGTAGCGCCATAGTAGAAGAATTGACCAACTATTTGTACTAAATATTTCAGCCAGATTGCCAATGTTAGTTTTCAGGAACGAGCTTTTCCGTTCCTAGAATTTTCGTTAAAAACTAAAAACCTGGACTCTGGTTCGACTATAGATCTGCGGTTTCAATAGCTATTCTCTTCACCAAAAGCTCCAAATCAATTTAGGCATTATGATGCTCACACAAGAAAGCATTGATTAATTCATGCTCCTCGCAAAACTACTCGCAAATGGGAGAAGTCGAAATACCTACCATCAAAAGATATTCGCAAGAAGAACAGCGATTGCAAGATGTAAGAGAAGTTTAGTTCTTGACACTTTCACTACTGACAGGTTGAAAATTGTAGCAATCATTGAATTTCATCCGAAATAGAGCTCCAACCAGATATAACTCCCTTAAATTGCGTACTAGAGGGTCTAACCTTTACTAAGAATCAGTCTAAATAATCATAAATCCCTTGAATCGCGTCCAGATGGAGAACATTTTGATTATACGCACTACTTTAGTTCATGCCCAGTTTAATAATTGCCAAAGTTAAGAAAGGTTTGAGCCACCCGAAGAGATTTCTAATGTGATGGGCTTAGAATCCAGGAGACAGTCTCATTGTTAGCTGTACCTAATTTTTCCAGACCGTACTTGACCACCAACCGTGAGTTTGGGAGCTTTAATTATGTTATGTGGTGATCTGAATACACTTAGATATGTGTATTCTTCGTTTTACCCACTTAGCTGTGCGAATTGAGCAACTAACAATAAATTCGCTCCCTTTTCGAACGAACTGACTTCTTACGGTTCCGTTTTCCCATAGAAACTGCACTTTTTAATGAAATATTAGAAACCAATTTATCGAGCTGAAATTGTGTACTAAATATTTATTTAAAATTAGTAGTAAGACCGGAAAAAATTAGGCAATTAACTGCACTCCTTCCACCCTGTCCTATACAATATGATACAATTTTACAACATTACAAAAAGTAAATTTTTTGATAAGTATAACTGATTCTGATCTGCAATTTAAAACAAGTCAGTTGAATTATGTGTACATATAGTTATCTCTGAAAAATTTATTTAGAACTTACCGCTCCTTCTACCATCTCCCATACAAATTGTTAAATCCAAAACACTAATTTTCTTAGTGCCTATTACAAATTTTGCTTATATTTTGTAGAAAACATTTTGACTCTACCATGATGTGAAAATTTTCTGCCAACAAGTCGGGCGCAACTTTATTATTCTTGGGAGAAGTTAAGGATATACAGGTTAGAGTAGAAACGAAAGTTTAAGTGAATGGGGGTTTTAGGGCAGGGCTGCTGTAAATTCTGTAACACTTAAATGCGATTACGATCAATAGCTCCAATACACAAAATCAATATTTCATTCGTTTATTTATATAGATTTGGGTCTATATGGTTGGAGAGGGGGTGGGGGGTTATAGTAAGAGTGGGTAGATGTTGAGAAGCTTTTAAATAATCGCTTGAAACACAATGTATAGATTATTAGTTTTATGAACAGAATTGCTTAGAATTAATATGAAATTCGGTGTATTTTATATGCACGAAACCAGACATTTGTATTGGAGGGGATAGGGGAGGTGAGAGAATCGCAAAACTTTTGATGCAGTTTTATTAAGGGTGTCTTGAAAGATATTCGTACAACATTTCAAGTTCGTAGTTTTTAATTTGTTGGCGTTTAGTAGATTTATTGAAATCGGTCGAAATCATACTTTCGTATGGGAGTGGGGGATTTTTAGACTTTTGATGCAACTTTGTTTTCAATCAAATTCCTGTTAAGACCCCCTATAGGGGCATAGGACAGAAACAACTCTCTTCCACAAGGCGCGATCCTGAGCATCGGCCTTAAGCTGTTGCCAGGACTTGTTTATTCCAACTTTGTTTTAAATATTTCTAAAAGTATTTGAACAAAATTTCAAGTTGATAGCTTCTTGAATACAAGGGTAGCCGAAGCCAGCTCTTTTTTTCTCTCGAGAAAAGTCATATTGAGCAGAAGCAACCTACCTTTGTAAGAAGGCAAACGGTAGCTACTAAACTGAAGACTTTATAAAGCAAACATTAGAAATCGTACTTGTACTCTTTCAACCTCCGACTGGGTTGAAAGAATGAAAGGTGACCAAACTACTTTTACACATTCAAACAAAGGCAACAAAAGCGTATAGAACAGAGTTTTACATAGGCATGGGTCATTGAATTCCTTGATTGTCCTCTTTAGAAATCCTAGCATAGCTGTACTACTTATCGAAATTTTATCTATGTGGGATTTAAAAGTCAATTTAGCGGCAAATATTACAAATATAACACGTTTTAAATTTTCATTGATAACATTACAGACAAATTGAAATGTGCCAGACTTTTTCCCAGTAAAGGTTGTTACTGCACATTTTCAACATTCAATTGCATAGCGTTATTGAAACACATACGGATAAAAGAACAATGTTGCTTTGCGAAACAATACAATCTCGATTTGTTTCTATAGTTCTGAAGATTTTTAAGTCAATACCGTAAAAGGATAAGATGCATTCATTCAAAAGTAATGGCTAGTCAATGGAAATAAAAGGGGTCCTAATATGCTACCTTGAGAAGCTCCAGAGAAACTGAAGTCGTTTTGAAAAGATACGATGAAAATCCAACTTTTTGTAAACACAAAATCTACATGTTTCCTTTTACCAATTTTTATACTCTAGATGAAATATGAGAGTATTATAAGTTTGCCACAAGGTTTGTAACGCCAAGAAATAAGGCTCGGAGAAAAAAATGAATGATACAGAAGTTCATGTAATCACTCAAAAATCTCAAAACCGGATGTCCGTCCGTCCGTCCGTTCGTGTCCTCTCTAGCCTGAGAACGCGTTGATCTAGAAAGTTCAAATTTTGTACACATGGTTTTTGACAAAAAAGTAAGGACAATTTCGTGAACCCCGTCCCATAAAAAATGACACAATTACGCAATTTGTCAATAAACGGCTTTTCTCGAAAAGTATAAATCCTATTGATCTGAAATTTGGAACATAATAGTTTTATGATGATTTCATTCTACTATATAAGAATTATTTGTGTCCTACCCATCCTTCCACTCACTCCCATACAAACTGTACTTTTTCATGAAATGCTATAAGCCAATTTACTCAGTGAAATTTAGCGAGCTCAAATTGTGCACCAAATATTTATTTAAAATTATTAGTAAAACCAAAAAAATTAGACGATTAGCTTTACCCCTTCTACCCCCTCCCATACAAAATGACACAATTTCGCAATTCGACAATAAACGGATTTCCTCGCAAAGTATAATAGCTACTAGTCTGAAATTTGGAATATATTATTTTTATAATAATTCCAATCTACGGTATAAAAAGTATTTTTGTCCTCCCTCTCCTTCATCCCCCTCCCATACAAACTGCACTTTTTTCATGAAATGCTCTAAACCAGAACGTATAAAATTTATCGGGCTTCCCCCTACACAATTTCTCGAAATCAAAAAAATTCTCTTTCATCTAGAGTTATGTTATGTTATGTTTTTTTCTAATAAACGTAGAATATTCCTGACGATAGAAAACAGTTGACTTGCTCCAAAGATGAATAAGAGATTTGGTGAATGTTTTCACAGTGCATTTCGAATTAAAAGAAAAGATTTTCAGATTCTAATATAGCGTAACAGTGTAGAATCCGAAATTTTTTCTTTCAATGAATAAGAGGGCTTACAGTTTCTTTCAGTACTCCCGCATCCAGTTTTTCGATAAACCAATAGATGGTAAAATGCTTATTCCCCTAAGAATATTACATCCATCACCAGACTACAGACTATGAGTGTTATATGCGCCAATTTAAAACATTTAGGAAATATGGATTGCTGAAAGAACGCATTGAAATTAGGAAACAATAACCGAAGTAAAGTACAGGTGGTTTTATTCAAAAAATTTGAGGAATGAGATCAGGTCCAGCCCCGTTATTAATATTTAGATCAAGCAACGTAGAAGTTACTTGGTCAATAGTTAGGTTCACATCAGTTAATTTCGGATCATGGAAAGGTGTATGAGAAAACTTACCAGGATCAAACTTGAAACGCTTGGCAAGTTTGGATTCATTTTGAGATGAATTTTTAGGCCTTACGTCCAATTAAATTGTATTGTTAATAACTTTCGTTTTCGGTTGATGATCATTTCCGAAAACGATTCGCCAATGAGCCCGATTTCTTGAGACTACCTTTTCTGTAAGTTAAAACTGCACTTTAAACAGGCGTATATGTATGACAACATGGAAAGTTGTATCGTCTAATCGGTACCTTACTTAAATTAACGATAGTAAGAATTTTTTTGCAAGGCTCCGAGGCTTCAGAACACTCTGCAAACATTTAATTTTTCGACCTACTGCTATATATACCGTGAAACTTAGGCTTAGCGATTATAGCCTTACTTCAACATATATCTTTCTCTCCACCAAAATTCTTTGTCATGTAACCTATCATACCCCTCTATTTACCAATTTAACTCTGGATTTCATTTTAAAATAATATTCATGCTGTAGTTGAAATAAAAATGCTAGGGTGTAGCCTAGTGCGTAGCGTGTTGGTCTAGAACGCGAAGGTCATGAGTTCAAATCTCGGTCAACGTATAATTCTAGCACACTACTTGCGTGAGTCAATCTGGGCTACCTCAATCTGCAAAAATGCAAATTCGTAGATAGAGGGCTGTGCGTAGGGCTAACAATAACTAATGAAAATGTAAAGGGACCCGAAGGTCAGGAGGTCAAGACCCGATTTGGGCTGTAGTGCCATTGCAGATGCAAAAGTTCGAATAAAAAATAGAAAACTGTTTGAGCTCACATTGGCAGGTTCAAATGAAATCCTTTATTAGTCCATTCACCATATTTTGGGACCGCTTGAATTTCATCCCTAGGGCCCGAAAATATTGTGTTTTTTTCTGTATGCTTCCCAATAAGCTCTACCTACTTGAGCTGTCTCCGTTGATTTTCCGTGCGGTATACTTTTTGGTAGTTAGGGTATAGCCTAGTAGGTAGTGTGTTGGTCTTTTAATGCGAAGGTCGTGAGTTCAAATCCCGGTCGGCGCAATATATAATTCCGGCACATTGCCTGCTTGGATATACCTTGGTCACCTCAATCTAAGAAAATGAAAAATTCGTAGAAAGATGGTTGTGCGAAGGGCTAACAACCCTTCCACAATAAGTAATGAAAAATATTAAGGAACCTGAATATCAGGAGGCCAAGGTCCGATTTGGGCTGTAGCGCCATTGTAGAAGAAGTAGATACTTTTTGGTTAAGGTCTAGCGTTTTTCTTCCGATGAACGTTTACCGATTTCTAGAGTGGCGTTAATCCAAACAATAACCCTACAGATTCAAGGAGTGTAGTCTAAAGCTAATCAAGTCCTTCGAACCAAAAAAATTGGTAGATGATGCACTGTTTGAAGACGAAAGGATTCCACTCGTTAATATTTCTCGGAATCACATCAATTTTGAGAAGATTCTATTTGGTAGTTCCAGATTTTTGTGAAGATCCAAATTTTTTCGAAACCTGAAGTACAGAGCCCAAATGGCCATTGAAGAAGACGTAAGATGAAGTATGCCATCCAACATATCCAGCAAAACCCTTACTTTATATTGTCCATTGATATATATATTCTAATAACTATTATATGTATGTATTTATAATATAAACTTCAAATCCAAATTCTCTACATTATGTTTCTCAGTATTTCCGCACCCACATCCCTAAGCAATTTTCTCCCGTTTTAATTTAACCAATTTGTTAAATCACATACAGGACATGATCTTGCTGTGAATGTCATTCGAAAGAATTTCGAATCTATTGACTACGAAGAATTCCTATAGCGTTAAACATTCCACGATTGCAATTCAGTTCCTCTTATTAAAGCTAGCGATCATGGCGCATAACATTTTTTTTTATTGCTAAGAATATATGTATATGTATTTAAAAATACCTTCTGTAGGTCATTAGTCATTAATTAGTTTAAAGCGGGAGCATTGTTTATCGATAGCCATATAACTTTTTGTGTTGTAATCGATCATTGGTCCGCTAAGTGATGGCAATGAGAAGTCTTATTCAATTAATGAAATTGTCACATTAGAAATAGATTATAGAATTGCATTTAAATGTACTAAATAACTGTTCAATTGTGAATGGTATAGTTTTGGGTAGAGTAGTACTAAAGTTTACTATAATTTGTTATATTAGAAAAGGATTTCAAATAATTTACTCGAAAAGGGAAGAAGAATATTGCGAGGTCAACTGAATAAAACTAAAGAGTTTGGTGTATCATATGCAAAGTACCATGTTGATTTGAGTACATCTTGTTTAAAATGATTAACTTGTTCTTTAAGCCTTCGATTTGGCAATTCGTAATAAATTGCATTAAAAAATTGCGCTGCTCTTGTTTCAAAAAAATTATAACATTTAAAAAATTTAAAAATAAACGCTGCGGTGTCAACTCCACACAAAAGCGAGCGAATATGTAAGATGCTGTAATTTTTCTTATGATTCGAACCAATGAGCTTCGCATTGATCTACCTGAGGTTGATCGAAAAGGTTTCAAAAACGCAAAGCTCATGATACCCGACCATATCAAACGTACCAGCGATTCAATCGACAATCGTGTCGCTCTGGGTGTTTGAAAGATTTTTGTTAAATCTCAAAGCTCATGATCCCCGCTTATTGGCCGCAACCCGCATGCCCATAGCCAACCACCAAGCGATATCATCAACGTCACCATGACGAAAGGGTAACAGTAACACCTAAAGTAAAAACAGATATGTTTTTACTAATAATTTCTGCTTCATGTTGGTGATCAATTCCAAAAATCATTGCGCTTTTTCCGGCAAAATGCACAATCAATTGCGACCACTCTCCCCTTCAATCAAGCAATTTTCTATTACGACTCCCTTTATCCGTAGGACAGAAAAAGTTCTCTTCCACAAGGCGAGATCCTGAGCATCGACATTTAGTTGTCGCCAGGACTATTATTCTTCTCGAATCCTACTTAACTGCTCGCTACATGATCGACCTACCCGACGTACCCTGTGTGGATTATAATCCAGAGCTTGTTTGGCGATGTTTCGCTCTGGTTTTCTCAAAATGTGACCAATCCACTGGAACTTCCGCCTTTAGATCTCAAAGGGAATTTTAGTCTATCCAGTTATGCTCCAAAGTTCGTCATTGGAGATTAATTTTGAGCAAAATATCCCTAAAATGCTTCGTGGGGATTGTTTCACGGCAGTTTTCAGTTTCAGAAGTAAGAGCCAAGATCAAACTTAATGATGAATAGATAGGCAGCTACGTTAAAAATAATTTCATGGTTTAGATTTGAGGAAAATTATGGAGATATCAATCAATCAAATTCCTGTTAAGATCACCTATAGGGGCATATGACTGATACAGTTCTCTCCCACAAGGCGCGATTCTGAGCATCGGCCTTTAACTGTTGCCTTGACTTGTGAAAATATAGACGGAACAATATTGGTGAATGTTTTCGCAGCGTATTTCGAATTAAAGGAAAGTTTTCCAGATTTCATACTGTCCTGTTTTATCACTCGTAAAGTTTCGATTTCTGCCGAAACTTTTATCAAACTCGGGTCAATAGTAATAAGGCAGAATAATGTGAAATCCAAAATTCAAAATTCTCTCCTGATCTGATCAGATCAGTTTGGAAAAGTTCTTAGCAGAAACCGAAACATTAAGATTAATAAAGCTGAACAGTGTGAAAGCCGATAAAATTGCCTTTCATACAGTAACAAAATAAAATTAATGTCTCCAGATTTTAGTAAATTTTTCATCAAACATTCAAAAGAATTTTCTTTGTTATTCAGGAATTTTGAAAAAATGGAGTAAATTACACATCTCCTTGACAAAAACTAATTTGTTTCATTTAATATATCCCATAGCCTTAATTTTCTTTCACTGACAATTTAATTTTCGTTACGATTTTCTTTTAGTTTAATTTTTTTTTAAGTTGTAAGTGTCACAGAAAATTTATATTTTTAGTTAATTCGTTATGCTTTTACTTTTCACAATTTCAAAGGCATGTGACCTAGATTTTCATTCATATGTGAATACTAAGAAGTAAGACTTAATAAATGAATTATTATGGAACGTAAATCTGCAGTCAAATACATTTGTTTGACCACTGACTTTTATATCAAATTTGTGATTTATTCAATTTTGTAATGGAGACTGCAGCTATAGCATGGGTTTTTTTTTATTTCATGAATTTCAAAATATTAATGATTCCCAAAAAGTTTAATATTAAAAATGTAACTGTTGAAAACAATTTTAAGTAATGCTGTACATTTTATATAAAATTACTTACAGTAATTTTTAATAAATCAATTAAATATTCAAATTAAAATACTTGAGGGAATCAAGTTGTCACGCATTGCATATTCAAATCAATCTTATAAAAATAACCTTTAGGGCGGACCAATATTCGATCTCGAAATACTTGGACC
Source organism: Chorisops tibialis (assembly GCA_963669355.1). Taxonomy (NCBI): domain Eukaryota; kingdom Metazoa; phylum Arthropoda; class Insecta; order Diptera; family Stratiomyidae; genus Chorisops; species Chorisops tibialis. The sequence continues at coordinate 23,267,513 of OY770264.1, forward strand.
AATTCTCTGCCAATATCGGATATTGCAAAATATTATCCGAAAATAAAATGCATGCAACACAGTTTGCTATTATGACAACATTTTACAAAATTTATTAATTACTCAATTCATCATTTAATTAAAAGAAAATTGTGACATTTATTTCGACCGCAAAATATGTTCCAAAACCAAAAAAAAAACCGAATAATGCGACCTCGATTTTAGTAATATACGAAAATCACGATGATGGATTTTCATTTTGAAGCTAACATAATTTAAAACCTAAAAATAAGAAATTTTGAAATGAACATTACTTTTTTTTTTCGACAGAGTAAAATCTCTGTAAAACGTTTTTGAAGTTTTTAAAATACACTGACTTTATCTTGAAACATTCGATTTGGTTATTGATCCTAACAAAAAAAAAAGGAAAACGTACAATATTATAGTTTAATACCGTGAACTGCGTAATCATTTCGTAGATAAAATTGTCGCACGACTCATCGGCTAAGTATAACGCGTTAGCTATAAAAGAAAAGAAAAAATACTGGCAATGCACGTGAGCACCAGTAAAAAAATCTTAAAAATTTTGGCAAAAGTTCAAATTTTTTTTTTTATTACATAAATTTTTTTTCGCAAAGGAAAAATCTTCAATAATTTTGAACTTTGCTGTTGAAAGAATAGTGATGAAATAAATAAATTACGCATCTTATTTTAGAGTAAGATTACAAAGAAAAAAAACTCCTGATCTCTAATCGATAAAAATATGCCCGAAATAGCTTGACGATTTTTCGATTTAACTGAATACCGATTTTTTTAAATGTTTCTACTAATTGATCAAAACACTGTATCGTAACGAAAAATCGTATATATTGGCCAATAAATTCAGTCAATTCATTGCAACTTTCTAATTGAACGTAAACAAATTAAATGGACAGAAATAAAAGCTTTATGGTAGCCAAAACATCGTACCTATTACACGAACGATTCGTAATAATCTGAATTACAATCAATTTATGTCTTTTATAGAAATTGCACTTATTCTTTTTTTAGCTATAGTTATAGCTATGTAATTCAATTAGAATTCATATTTCATGACAAATCACTGAATCATTATTCGACTTTACGTTTACGGACACGGATAATGAAGGTGAAATTTATTTTTAGTTCTTGCACACTTTGAGATGATCCTAAAACTATTATCGCGCAAAATAGCATCACATAAACTATGCATACAACTGTGGAGTGTGGTTTATTAATAAATTTGTTCAAAGGAAAAAAAAAAATATTAAATAAGTAATTCGAATTTTATTTTCTAATTACTTAATGAAAATTTCGTGTTCGAAAACATTTAAGTAATTTTGTTTACCCATTAGAAATAAGTATACATTATTTGTATATATCTTTGAATAAGATTAAATTTAGAAATTTAGAAAATTGTGGGCAGGTAGACAAAATTTTTAAAATACAGTCGAATAACGTACAGAAATATATTTTATAGATGCATGCCTAATTTATGTAGTTGCTAAATTTAAGAAAAATAATTGTTGGCGCTCGAAACTTTAATTATACATACACGAGAAACGGTTGTGATCTGATTATCGACAAAATTTATAGCATTTTCCTTGATTATTCTAATAATTGTAATTTATCGTAATTTATGCCGTTTTCTTAGAAATTTTGATAAAAAATGTTTACAAGTAATAAACGATTAAGATTAAAACTCTATTTTTATACTCTAGGTAAAATCTGATACAATTATAAGTTTGCTCTAAAGTTTGTAACACCAAGAAATACAAAAAAAAAACTCCATCCGTTCGACCGTCTGTTCGCTCTCTAGCTTGAGAACGCGTTGAGGTGGGAAACTCAAATTTTGTACACGTTATTTTTGGTGAAAAAGTAATGTTAAGTTCGTGAACGGACCAAATCGCTCGACTCCTTCAACCCCTTCCCATACAAAATGAATCAATTTCGGAATTTGATCTGCAATTTGGAACATATTATTTTTATGATGATTTCAATCTACGGTATAAATAATCTGCCAACAAGTCGGGCGAAACTTTATTATTCTTGGGACAAGTTGCGGATGAGTGGAAAGTCAATATGCAGGTTAGAGTGGTTAGGGAAGGCTAAGTGAAAGGGAGTTCTTGGGCAGGACTGTTGTCAATTTAACAATATTTCATTCGTTTCTGCAAGTTTGGGTTTTTATGAGGGGAGGTGGAGAGGTAATAGTTAGGGTGGGTGGATGTTAATAGCTTTTTAATTAATTGCTTTAATATATTATTTAATATTCTCTGTATAGAATATCAGTTTCATAGACGAATTTGCATAGAATTTTCATAGGATTCGGTGTATTTTACATTCACGAAACCGAACATTTGTATGGGAAGGGGTAGAGAATATAGGGGAATCGTAAAATTTGATATGCAGTTTTATTTCGCTTCTCTTGTAAGGTGCTTGTATAAAATTTCAAGTTCGTACCTTTTAGTTTGTTTTTTATTAGTTGATTTAATGAAATTGGTAGAAATCATAGTTTTGTATGGGAGGGGGTAGAAGGGCAAGCGCGATTTCAAAACTTTTAAAGCGACTTCATTTGAGTTATTTTTATAAGTTTTTATGCAAAATTTGAAATTGATAGCTTTTAAAAGTTAGGTGATAACTGATTTCTTAAAAATGCTCGAAAAAATAATTTTGTATGGGAGGGAGTAGAGGAGGTAAGGGAATCGTTAAACTTGTGATGCAATACTCTTTCTTTTTTATTGATAGATGCTCGTACAAAATTTTAAGTTCGTAGCTTTTAATTTGTTGGTTATTAGTTGATTTAATGAAATTGGTCGAAATCATAGTTTTGTATGGGAGGGGGTAGAAGGGCAAGCGCGATTTCAAAACTTTTAAAGCAACTTCATTTGAGTTATTTTTATAAGTTTTTATGCAAAATTTGAAATTGATAGCTTTTAAAAGTTAGGTGATAACTGATTTCTTAAAAATGCTCGAAAAAATAATTTTGTATGGGAGTGAGTAGAGGAGGTAAGGGAATCGTTAAACTTGTGATGCATTCATATTCTTTCTTTTTTATTGATAGATGCTCGCACAAAATTTGAAGTTCGTAGCTTTTAATTTGTTGGTTATTAGTTGATTTAATGAAATTGGTCGAAATCATACTTTTGTATTGGCGGGAGTAGAAGGACAGGCGCGATCTCAAAACTTTTGACGCAATTTTATTTCAACTATTTTTAAAAGTTTTTATGCAAAATTTGAAATTGATAGCTTTTAAAAGTTAGGTGATAATTGATTTCTTAATAATGGTCGAAAAAATAATTTTGTATGGGAGGGGTAGAAGTTTTAAGGGTTTTCGACCAGTTAATATTTCGTATATTTAGAGATTTTTTTAAATGCATTTTGCAAGTTTTGAAGTTTCTACCTTAAAATTTCACTCAAAAATTTTCAGTTTATGTGTTTTTTTCACATGAAACACCTTTTGCACGTTAGACCGGGGGGGTCGGTTTATAACAATTATGGATCAAGTTATTATTATTTTTCTATGTATATCAAATAGAAGTATCCACATGCAAAATTTCAACTTTGTATCTTTCACCAGACCCCTAAAAAAATTACTCAAAATTTTCGACATTTTTGCTTATCACCTCCCTCCCCTTACACACCCCAACTTAAAATTTTTACGAAAATTAGCCATTATATAGTTCTACAATCTGACAAATTTTCGATTTGATATCTATACTAGTTTTTGAGATATAAGGATTTGTAATTTTGAAAAGTGCGCCATTTTTTAAATGCTCCCCATTTCCCCCCACTAGTATTATTTCAAGATGTTATATTTTTTTTGTATTTTCCTAGTATAGCTTAATATAAGTTTTAAGTTTCAATTACATAGCTTGAGAGATAGTTGAGATATTCATGTTTAAGTGTTTTTCCTTGCACCCCCCCTGACCCTCCCCCTTACAATAATTAACCACTCTCTAAGCTGATTCCGATGGAAGTATATGCTAGCTTGACGGTGTCAAAATATAAATTTCTTACGATAAGGAATTTCGAAGATATAATCATTTGAAAAAAATAATTCGGCCGATGATTGGTTCTTAGCCCCCCCCTTTTCGGACGCCAATGGATAAAAAAATTAAATTATTTTTAAAAGTTGTTCCACAAACCCCTCTATATGTGTGTTGAGTTTTAGTTTAATAGCTTTTACCATGGTTGAGATATTTGAATTCAAATTTTTCGGCTTAAGAGCTCCCCCCGCCTCCCCCTGAACTCGTACACCCCCCAAAATGGGTATCCGCCTGAGATTTGCAACTATCTACAATCCCCCCAAAAATGAACTTTTTATCTTGAAGGGTTTGGGAGTTAATGTGTTTACGGCGGACGGCGTACAGACAGTCGGATTTTTTTTTTTTGCATTTTTAGGCTAATTTAGTCATGAAACGCGAAAAAACAAAATTTCAGGGTAGCAAATTTTTTTTTTTTTCCAAGTCGATCACAATACTTTATTATTAAAATAATAAAATAAAATTACTTAAATCCCCCTACTCCGTCCACAACCTCCCATACAAACTGCACTTTTTCATGAAATACTATAAACTCAGTACGTATACAATAATCGAGCTAATATTGTGCATAAAATACTTGTTTAGAATTATTAATAAGACCAAACAAAAAAAAATTAGACGATTAGGTATACCCCTTCTACCCCCTCCCATACAATATGAAACCATTTCTCAACTTTACAAGAAATCGTTTTTCTCGAAACGTATGAACGCTACTGATCTGCAACTTAATGCATGTTAATAGAATAATGTTTATAGTTATATCTGAAAATGTCATTAATAACTCCTTACTCCTTCTACCACCTCGCATACAAACAGCACAATTTCACTACATCCAATTCACTTATTTCATCAGTAACTATTTCATTTTTGAAGCTTAAATTTTGAATAAAACATTTCGATAGCAACTCTGGCATGATGTGAAAAAATTACCTCAATGCCGTCACCACTTCTACCACTCCCCGTATAAAATTTCTCTTTCTTCTTGAGTATCGCAAGATTTGGCTTTACGCCTAATCGTAGTCCTGTTATGTTTTAGGTTCCTTCTTCTCAAAATAGCTTTAATATAGTACATAAGAGAATCAACCAAATATATTATTCTCTTCTTCAATGGCACTACAGCTCAAATCGAGCCTTGGCCTCCTGATCTTCAGGTTCCTTAACATTTTATTTGTTATTGTTAAAGGATTGTAAGCTCTTCTCACAACCTTCTACCCACAAATATTAATTTTCACAGATTGAGGTGACCAAGATATACCCACGCAAGTAGAGCACTGAAATTATACGTGGACCAGGATTAGAACTCTTGACCTTCGCATTGAAGACCAGGACGCTACCCACCTGATAAAACTTAAAATTTTGTATATTAAATAAACACAAAATATTTTACAGAAATGACAGCGAAAGATGGATAAAATTTATTCTCTTTGTATAATTTCATGAATAACTGATAAAACAAATTTTATACGCAATATCAGATGAAATCTGAGAGTATTATAAGTTTGCTCCAAAGTTTGTATCGTTAAGGATTAAGGTTCGGGGAACAAATTGAATGACACATAAGTTAATTGTATCATTTAATAATCTCCAAGCCGTCCGTTCGTCCGTTCGCTCTCTAGTTTGACAACGCGTTGGGAAGTAGAAAATTCAAATTTTGTACACAGAAGTAGAAAATTCAAATTTTGTACACAGTTTTTTTTTTTTTTTTTTTTTGTTTGATCTAATTTTTTTTATCCAACTGATTAAGGTCTCGACAGAGACCGAAAAATCACGATTAACAAATCAGAAAAGTGTGAAATCCAAAAATCTTTTATTTTATTCAAAATACACTGTTAATAGTTTTCCAGACCAACTTTAATGTTTTGAAGGGTTAACTCTATTTTACTCATTTCTTGTTATTTCTAGTCAAAAGTTGTGATTGGAATGTTCGCCTCTAAGACACAATAGAAAGAAAATGTAATTTCTTGTAAAATGCTCTTAAAGTTAAAACGCTATAATAAATTCAAAACCATATTAAATTGTTCATAAAGTACCATTCTCTTCCTTATGATTAGAATTCCCAAACAATCATATCCCGTAGCCACCAACTAAAACTACCATTCATCTAACAAACAGTACACTTAACCTCCATTTTCAGGAATTTGTCAGTTATACCCCTTGGCATCTAAGCGCCTCAATTATTATTAATTCCAGATTAGGTGGCTGGTTTTTAGGGAGATTTTTGAATTTTTACAGTTTTTACAAAAAGATTAAGAAAATTCCCTCCACTAATGTTTTCGTTGATGTAGATAAAATATTTTGTTGCGCCCGAAATTGAATCTAAGATATCAGAAGACTCCAAATTTTGCAACAAAATTAAATTAGATGCGGTAAAAGAATTACACCGATACTCCATACGTTCGATGTTGCTCTCTAAGTTTTTTGTTGCATTTGTTGAAGAAGTAAGGTTGAGCTTGTTTATTGATCATTTCTCCTTCCCGCAGGATGGTAACTGCTTTGGCGGGATTTTTTATATCACCGAAGATAATTTAGGGTATCACTCTTTAATGCATTGAATGCACAGTCAAGTCGGTATAGGATAGGTGAGCAATTGTCGGCGGATGTTAGTCTTGAACGTTGAATGTTTTAAGTTGATGGGAATACGTAGGACGGCAATGCATTCCATAGTCTTGATATTCGGGTGACGAAGGACTGACTATACTTCACTATACGTGACGATTAGGGTGAACTCATGGAGGCGTGCGGCTTGCCGAGTATTCCTGGGATAGTTGAATAGAGGAGCGATGAGATTGGATAGTTCTTTGCTGCATTTACCGTGGAAATATCGATAGTAAACGCTGAATACAGCTACGTTTCTACGATGTTCGAGTAAATCCATAAGGTATTGATTCCAATAATATTGCCTTTGGATCCTAATGACTCAATTGATCCATCAGTATCAAAGCTACGCTCGAGCTTAGACTGAAGTGGGTGTGGACCCACGAAAACCGGACCAAAGGCTTAAAACTTTGACTACGAGAGAGGTATCTAGGACCCCAAAGAATGTCGAATCTGTGGTATACAAGGAGGTATACTGGCTGTGTTACTATAGGCAACATCCAGTTACGGATGGGTCAGCAGAACTGGCTGAGAAAATAGTTACAGTGACGATGAACCGTAAGTAGTAAATCGATGATGAATGTAGCGAAGTGAGTGGAGTTGTGCTTGACACGAACTAAGGGGAGCGAAATCGGAGACTTTTATTATTGAGGAGTTGTCACAAAATTAGTAGCGGACTGAAATGAGCGAAATTCCCCCTCCCCCCCCCCCACCAGCCGCCTTTAGGAAGTAAAAAAGGGAAGACTTAGAGTTGAACTGTGATACACGGTAAACGGTGAAGCGAGTAGTACACTAAGCAGAACCAGGGAGGGAATTTATGATGCAAATAAATAAAATTGGTAAAACATGGCAAACACGCGGAAGAAAGCAGCGACTGGAGGATCAATGCGTGTACCGACAGTGTAAATTAGGTACTCCAGGAACGAAATCTAATAAGAGTAGTGCTGAAGATATCACTGCGTGAACCGACAATTGTAGAGAAGGAACTCGAGGTAACAACACCCGATGCTCCTCCAAAACCCGACGGACCTGAACAGCTAGCCATTATACCTAGGAGTGATATAAGAGTGGAGACTTAATGCACATGGTAGACATTCAGAAAAGAGTAGTGATCGAGGGGACTGAAATGCACTATAGCTCCGGATGCAGATAATGAACCGAAGGGATTGGAATTCGAAGCGAAAATGATGGTATGATGGAACACCTGGTGTCGTGAATAGTGGAATGGAATCAAGAACTAATGCAAAATAGCTTGGGTGAGTTGGCACATTAACAGTTGAGGTCCCTCCGGGTGCACGTAGTAGCGACGGTTAGTACATCTTGGGCAGCAAAAGCTTGAAACTTGCTTCCCGTTTTTCGACATGAAGTTACGTTATAACCGGGCGCCTTGATTCTCAGATAAGCGAAAATGTTAGATAGGTGTTGCATTCAGCATTGTGAATGCCGATATGAAAGTAGGTATAAACTGCTACCAATCCAGGAGCCTTAATCAATGTCGTCTCAAACACAATCTGTGTTTGCTAAAACCAGCTGTGAAATAAATCCGTAATGGAGGAAGGCCTCAGTTTGAGCATTCTCGCCAAACTAAATACGTAGGGATCTGTTCAATTCTCTTAATTTGTTCTAACACCTCCCACATAGAATGTAACCATATTTCATTAGCCCCATTATTTTTTTCAATGTGATGTTAAAAATATCCAAATAGGAGGATAGAAAAGGAGTGACCGCAAAAGCATTTTATTAAATGGTATTCACATTGTTAAGCTTATGTCAAATTTTCAAGACGATAAAATTTTTATTATCATTCTATATGGGAGATGGCAAAAGGAGTAGGGAATAAAAACAGACATAGAAACATTTTAGAATTATGATTTGGTGTAAAGCTAAATTTTATGATACTCTAGCTGAAATAGGAAAGAGTTTATTGTACCGGAAAATATGTTATCTCTAATTCTTTCGAATAGTGAATTGTGACTTTTATATGGGATGTGGTAAAAGCAGAGGGAGAAGGTTTGTAATTTTTGTATATAACACCGAACGTAGTACACAAAGTGTTTCATGCTGAATTTAAAGTTTGTAGCTTTCATAATTTTCGAGGAAATTGAACAATTTTTATCTAAATTTATGGCATTTGTATGGGAGGTGGTAGAGAAAGTGGGAGGTCTTAGATGATTTTGAAACTGCTTATCAACATCCTAATGACATTGATTTCTTAATCATATGTTCGAAAGAGAAACACTTTTCTTTAATTTACAATTCAAAAATTTGTATGGGAGGTGGAATAAGGAGTGAAGCGAAGCTCATATTTTTTTAGGATTTATTGCAATTATTAAGGGACAAATTCTGGCAAAATTTTAAGTTTGTTGTTTTTCTAGTTTCAATGAAAATCATTTGCCAAAATTGTACTTTTGTTTGGGAGGGGGTAAGAGGAGTATTTGGATCAAAACCAAATCTTTCGACATCAATGGTGTTTTTAATAGTATACTTTTCTCGAAATTTAAAGTTGATACCTTAGACGGTCTTGGAGAAAAATAATTTAGTTCAAATTTCGTGAAATTTGTATGGGAGGGAGTAGAAAGAGTCAGGTGAAGTTCATAATTTTTATGAAATTGGTTGCAATTGTAATACAATTAATGATGACTAAAATTGTTTCTTTTAGCTTTGCTAGTTGCAATGCAAACTGAATAAATATATTTTTGAAAATTGTGCATTTGTATGGGAGGGGGTAGAAGGAGTGAAGGGATATGACGTCAATGATATTAACATCATTATACTGTGACCTAATTTTCAAGTCAATAGCTGAAATAGTTTCGATGAAAAATAATTTTCTTTATGTCTCGAAATTTCATGAAATTTATATGGGAGGAGGTAAAAGGTGTGGGGCATGTGGCCCGTTCAACTTTTTTGCTAATAATATATGCAAATTTTCAGCACGATAGGTCAAAGCTTTCGAGAGTTATGCTGTAGACAGACGGACAGACAGCAACTCGGAATAGAAGTTTTTGGGCGACAACAAATATTTCTGTACCCTTGGCGGCTCTGTGCGAGCATTTCTTAGCGTTACAAACGGTAAGGCAAACACAATATACTCAGATCTCATCTAGAGAATAAAAATATCACGTCGATAGTCTTCGAAAGTTTTTGTGTAGATCGACGGACAGATGATCACTCGAAATCGAGATTCTAGATCGGTAACAATTCTTTCTGTAGATGATACTCCGCGCCAACCTTAAATCTCTGTATTTTTGAGAAATTGTCGTAATTATGCTCTAGATTGAAACCTAGAGTATGACTAGGCGACTTTTTTAAAAATTCACAACGATATCGTAGGTTGACAAGCTGAGGTATATAAGTCATAAAATGAAAATTCTACAGCAGAGAGTTTTGAAACCGAAATTCACTGTGATAATTAAGCTGGAAAAATGATATGACGATATTTTTCACGTTTCAAATAATTTCAATCCGGCATGTATGAACTTTTAATATTTTAAAACGTTCTAAGATAGCAGTAAAATGATTCCATAAAAAAAAACTAATTTCTAAAAAATTGGACTTAAAGACCTCAACTTTTCAGCCATCGATATTTGTATGAAAAATGGTAGAAGCTAATTTTTAATTTAATGCCTGAAATTGTCCTAGCAACGTGCTAAGCACTAGCAACTTGTCGTACATTATGAAAGCGAAGTACTACATATCAAAACCGATTATTTCAAATTACAAAAATCAAAAATTAGAGAAAACATTAAGAAATTATTCATTATTTATTTTTTTGAATATCTACAATTTTTACCTATATTTCTTAATCCAACTGAAAATACGACGAATCGAGGTTCAACATAGCCAAATGGCATTTATCTCGTTAACCATACGTTATAGCGCAAAGCCGAATGAGTAAAAAAATAATTTAAGCTGCTCCAAAATGATGCCATATAGCATTAATCTAAAATTTTTTTTTTTTGATTTGTTGAGGTTAATTGCTTATCATTTCTGTTTCCGGTTAAAGGAGATTTTCAAAAATAGTACGGTTGTAACAGTCCGATTTTTTGAGACAGTACACAGAACCTTTTAGGGATTCCTTAGATCTCAGATATGTCGAAAGTGCTCGCGATTATTAATGTTTCCCGGATCTTTTCATAAACTACCTACTACATATACCAGCACATGCAACCGTGCTTCGAACGGGCACATCAACGAATGCTTCATATGAAAAGAACAACATTTAGCAAAGCAGTACACAAAACAAAAATTTAATAGAAAAACTAACCAAATCCCTCCACTTTTTCTACCACCTCCGATACAAACTGCGAAATTTCACGAAATACAATACATCCCGTTTCTCAGTCCTTATAAAATCAAAGACTCAAAATCAGTAAGCAGTGAGAAAAGAGAAAATTAGTTAACCCCTGGTTTGGTGAATGTTTTCACTGAGCATTTCGAATTGAAAGGAAAGATTTCCGGATTCTTCACTGTTACGCTTTATTATTCGTGACGTTTCGGCCTCTGCTTAGATAAAGGTCTCAGCAGATACCGAAACGTCCTTTCCAGTTCACCCGTTTTACCCATACGATTCGCACTTTGAACATACGTGTTAAATCAATTTGCAAGGCAAACGTAATCTAATTGAATGTGAGGAACGAGTGGAGGCCCTCCAATAATTTTAATTGGGTAAACAAAAATAGCAACAAAGAATTTCATTCGAAATATCAAGTCAATGGCTAATGTAACATTTTGAATGAAAGGGAGTAGAAGAGGTGAGAGGATTTGGCCTATTCATGAGCTTATCCTTACCTCTTGGGCAAAAATAATGTGCACAAAATTTGGAGTTTAGGCATTGTGAAGTTAGAGAATCGCGAAGAACGGACGACAACAAAAAAACATTTATTTCATCAATTATAAGTCATCTACTACTACTACTTCTACAATGGCACTACAGCCCGAATTGGACCTTGGCCTCCTGATATTCAGGTTCCTTAACATTTTTCATTTCTTATTGTGGAACTTTTCATTTTCGCAGATTGAGGTGTCCAAGGAATATCCAAGCAGGCAATGTGCTGGAATTATATATTGCGTCGACCGGGTTTTGAACTCACGACCTTCGCATTATAAGACCAACACGCTATCCACTGGGCTACACCCTAGCTTTATAATTAATTAATTATAAGTCATAAAGGTAAGAATTTAATCATTTTTTTAGGTCTACAACTTGCCCTTATAAAATTTTTCGATTCGATTGCCTTCAAATTTGGAAACTCAGTTTGGACTACAACGCGATTTAATATTGAAATGACATATACCGCAGTTCAAGCATCGACTAATAAGCTAATGGTGAAAACTGCAAAAAAATCCGTTAAATAGTTTTTTAGTGTAACATACTTTTTGAATCGAACGATATTATTATTAGTCTAGATTAATGAAGGAGGTGGTAGCAGAAGTGGGATAAAATTAATGATATTATATTTTTAAGGGTGATTATAATTGACATAACATCTTTTTACCAAAATATCACGTAGCGATGATTGCAATCATTTTCAAGAAAATTTATATAAACTATTTTCTAACTTCGCACAATTGAATAGGAGGTGGAAGGGTTCTCTAGGTATATCCAACGATTGCAAAATAGTCTGCAATTTCGTTATCGAGACGATTTTAAAAGTAACATGGTTCAGTGTTCCTTGAAAAAGTTAGATCGTCTAAGGAGCTGATGATGATTTTTACCAAAGATTGTCTCAGCAAGTTCAAGCAACTTTAATTTTTAGGGTTACTTTCATATGACAAATTACGCAAATCATATTTCAATTTAGCTTTAGGCTAAACAATTCCATTAAAAGTTTTTTTTTCCCATTTTTTGGAAAGGTAGGTAGATAGATATTTTGTTTATTTAACCAATTTATTCAAAAATTTTATAATATAGCACTTCTTTGGAAACTATTTCTTAAAGCATTAGAGTAATGAAAAGTGCGAGAAATTCGTTCGTTAACGAATTTGAAAAAAAGCTAGGTTCGAAAATTCTATGTATTGTTTGACTATATTGCGGGTTCCAACACTAAAAAATTATTTTTTTTCTAGTATTATTTCGTACTTAAAGAAAATTTCACCAATACAAAAATTAATCTACAAAACACTGTAATATTCTTCACAGACTTTTTTGTCGAGTCACTATCTTTAATCCAGAGACTTTCCAAACTTGAAATTATTGTTTTCATCAATCTCGCATAATACTGGTCTAATTTTAGTTACCACAAAATCAAAGATAAAAAAGAAAATCCAATGCTTACGCAAATCCAAATGAAAATATTGTGTCTCGTTCGAAAGATCACAATAAAATCTCCGAATCTCATAATTTATAACAAACGTAGGTCTTTATAATAAACTCTGTGACATCATTGAAAATCTAAATATAATACACTTGTACCTCTAAGCTCGATAGAAATTATCTAATATCTAGTCTGTCTTGCAAAGTAACATTATTTATTGTCTCTCAAAATGTTTGTACAAAAAGAAAACCAATCGTAAGATCTGATATGAATGAAAATTGATTAATGCTATAATTTCAACTGGAAACAAGAAAATAGGTTTTTTTTAACAAGCCCGTAAAAAAATCAAAATTTCAAAAAAAAAACCGAAAACAAAATATCCAAACCCAAATTTAATATTGAATTGATTGCAACCCTTACCAAGCATTTTCTTAGGGCTAGTTGGTGCAGTACCTCCTTCGAATCCTGAATCATTGCTACAAGTACTCATCCGTATATCACTGGTGGCATTCAACGACGTGGAAGCGTCATTTTTCGCCGTCGTCGTTGTTAAATCATCGCCACTGCACTCGTCCTCCGACGTCGAACATTCACTATCACTTTCAGTCTCCTCACTATCACTGGACGAATCCTGCGGATAGGTGATCTTTTCGCGTTTCCAGAGTGGACGCGGTGTCGCAATAAGCGGATACGGTGCCGGCTCATCTTTTACATAACACTTTTTCGTATGGTCCAATTTCACTTTCTTATTCGGATCGAATTTATTCGCGTCCTTCTCCTTTTTCTTCTGCTGATTGTGATGACGATGTTTCTCCTTCTTCTTCATGCTCCTGCTGTAACGATTGCTGTCGCCTTGACACGAACTGCACTCACTAGTGTTCACGTCCTCGTCACTACTCTGATCGGAAGGATAATAGTCGGATAGTTCGGCGTCGACGTCTATCAAACAGCGATTAAGATCTGATACTGTGCGGATTTTCGATACCGTCGAATCGCTGCTATCACGAGAATCGTCCTTGGTCGGTTGCAGCGCAGTTGCGCTCCGATTCGCGATGACGTCGTCACGATCGGCATCGATGATTGCGTTCTTCGTACCGGACTCTTCGATACGATTAATGGCGGTGACGCCACCACCGCTCAGCACTAATACCGGTGCTACTGCTGGCAATTGCTTCTGTTCGTTTGACCTTTGTTGCGGCGAATTTTCCGACCCACTTCGCGTCGTCTTGTTTTCCTTTGGCGACCCAATTTCAATTGTGCTAATTTTATCATTGTCATGTTGACCGCCATTATTCGAATTTGTTGCACTTGTTTGAATTGTTGATGGCGATAGTGGCGATTTGGTCTGCGGTGGCGTGCCTGCGGGCAACGCATTTAGACCGGTGTCTTTTTTCTCAGCAGCGTTGGCGACTCTTCCTGATTCGATTAATGCGGAACATTTCTGCTGTTGATCACCTTTCTTCGCTGGTGTAATCGCAGTTGAGGGTTTCGGCGTTGCCACCGATGTTGATGTGGTAGTTGGTGTTGTCGCCTTTGATAAATTGATAGGATCTTTGTAATTGTCTTCCGTTGGTGTACGATCGGTTTTTTGGCCGCTGTCTTTAAGAAGTTTGTTGGTTTGTTGTTTGATTTTCGTTTCAGGTGACTTGGCCGCGAGCCCAACGTTTATTTTTGGTGCAGAGCGATCGTCAGAAGCGTTGGATGCCGGTGCTGCTGCCGCTGCTGGGGCAGCGGTTGCATTCCGTGGCAATAATGTTGACGATGGTGTTGGTTGGGTTTCAGCTGACGTCGATCGGATCGATGTTAGTGGTGTTGGACCGTCTATTTTATCATTTTGCGTTTTATTTGTTGTTGTTGTTGATGTTGTCAGGTTCTCTTCGATTTTCAGTGGTAGCCTGTCAGGACTGATTTTCTTATCACAGGTGGCTTTGACATCAATGTTGTCTGATTTATTCGAAGGTTTCGTCGCTGCCGACTGATCGATTGGCAGTTTTTCCTTTGGTTCAACGGATTTTACGGTGGCTGGTGATTTTGATGTCAAGATCGATGGCAGTTTTTGAACGATTTCGGGTTTTTGTAGAGCAGATGCATTCGAAATTGAACGTCGGACATCGGTCTTAGTTGAACTGAGTGTAGCTTCTTTAAGTGCTTCGATCTTCTGCATACCTAATTTATCCTTCATTGTTTGTATACTCTTAGCATCGGTGATATTTTCAAGATCCCTATCTTCCAGTAAATGTTCGCGTTTTTCCCACTGCGATACGACAACTTTCTGCTTTCTTTTGTCCATGTACAGAGTTTCTCGCGATCCAATTTGACCCCAGAAATCTTCGCCACTATCTGATCTTTGTAATTTTACAATTGGTTTTGGTTTAGCGATAGAAGGTGCAGCACCATCTTTATTCGCTACAGAAATTTTATTCAAGAAATCATTTTCCTTAACCGGTTCCTGATCTTTAATCTTCGCCTCGAATGAAATATTAGCAATTTTCTTTTCGGGTGAAGTTTCTTTGATCGTTGACTTCAATGGAAATTTACCGGCTGTTGTCTCTTTTTTCACCTCAAAAATCGCTGCTTTGTCCTTCAATCCAATTTTTTTCTCTGGCGATAATTCCTTAACTTTAGGCTTAACTTCATTCTTATTCGTCAAATTTGAGTCCTTTGAACCGACAATTTTGTCTTTGCCAAATAATTCTTTAATCTGACTGACGGATTTTGGCTTTTCGCTAGATTTTTGGGGCTGAGCTTCGTTTTTATTTTCTGCAGAAGACTCCTTTTCCAGATTGGCTTTCTTTTCTGGCTCTAATTTAGAAACAGACAATTCTTTACCTTCGACCACCGACTTCCGGGACGAAACAGAAACAGCTGGTGTACTGTCTTGTAATGTTGCAGGAGGCAAAGATTTTGACCTTTCAACATCTACAGCAGTTTTCACTTCCAAACTTGAAATATCTGTTGGTTTTTTCAGATCCTTAGCTGAAATGGTTTTCGTTACAGGACTCGACTTTTTCGCTTCACTGTCTTCATTTTTCTTTTCCGAACTCAATTTTTTCACAACCGTTTTCGTTTCATCGACATCTGTCTTTTCTGCGCTTAGCTTTTTTATTGAAGGTTTTTTCTCAGCTTCCATCTTCTCTGGACATACTTTTTTTGCTAATATTTTCTCAGCAGTTATCTTTTCTGGACTTAATTTTCTCAAAGATATTCCTTCATCAATCTGCTTCTCCGGACTGGACTTTTTCTCGGAAATTTTACTTTCAGAATCATCAAAAATTTTTGGCTTTGTCTTTTTATTAATTTCCAAAGTAACATTTACCACAGAGTCCGATTTAACTATTATTTGTGGCATCTTTTCAGTCTTATCTTTTTCACTAGCACTTCTTGACTGCTCTTCCAAAGGTTTTACTTCCTCAGCGATTGGGTCTTTTTCGCATTTCTTTGGTTCTTCTGAAATAATTTTCGGCTTCTTCTTCTTGGGTAGTACGACAACAGTATTCACCATATGATCCTCCGCGATTTCATCGACACTGAAAATTATTTTCGGAGGACTGACCTGAGTAGGACTTGGCTCTTCCGGAATTGGTATTACAGTCAGCGGTGCCGCTGAAGCATCGTCTATATGAACGGTTGCCGTAATTTTGTGACGAATTTTCTTACTGCGTTTCGATTTTCTCTTGACAGATTTTCGACAATCGTCCTTACTTTCATTTCGCTCCAGAATGTATTGAATCAAGCCCGATCCAGACTTTTGTAGTTCGTTGAAAATCTCGATTTCTTGCTCTTGGATTAGAGAAGCGCGACGCCTCAATTCGCCAGCATTGAGATCATCATCGATCTTATCCGAGGAAATATCTTCACAGATTTCGTGAAAGCTTGGACACTTGGTCAGACTCAACCGACGGATAGAGTCCACAGTTAATAAGGCATCTGACTCCTTGTTTTCTTTCGATAAATCCGCAAATTTGAAAGTATCCTGCTTATCGCGAATGATGTGCCGCTCCAATAGGAGCTCGCCAGGTGTCTTTCTAGTGAAATCCTTCGTTCTTGGGAAAAGATCTTCACCGAAATTATCCCTCCAGGATGATTTTTGTGGTTTCTCGGTATTTATCGGCGTGCTCTCGACTGGAGTATAGTTTGAAACAGCTGGTCTATCACTATCGCCAGCTTTTTCGTTTTTGACTTGATCTCTACTTCTGGATCGCATAATGGACAAACGGATAACCGCTCGGTCTCTCTTAATCGTACTTCGGTTCTGCGAAGGATCGGCTCCATCAACCCTTGGCATGAAATCGGAACTATCGCTAGAATTATTATTATTGCTATTATTATTCAAATCGGACGAAATATCTTTCGAGCTAGAGTTTTGCACTGCAACTGGAGCAATATAATGTTCATGTTTCGGATATCTCGAAGCGGATACATCAATATCTGCTGCATTTATGGGAATTGGACGGGGTGGAATATATTTCGGAGCTAAGCTATGGTAAGAAATTTTCGGACTCTGTATTCGCGTTAGAGAAGTCAATCCTCGAGATGCCAATGGTAATTCGGATATCGAAGTAAGTTTTGGTTTGTAGCGAGAAGATGACGAAGTTATATGCGATGAAGTCCGAGATGTTGGAACTACATAAGTTCCAGCCAGCGCTCGACTGTAGCCAGCATACGAAGCATAAGGATTAGATGAGTAGTATGGCGAGTAGCTGCTACTTCCGCCATAATAATAGCCTGGATCTGAATAAAGCGGCATTGCTAATTTCAAGTCATAAACACTTCACAGTCAATTATATAACACTCAAGAAAAATACTTTTATTAATTATGTTTAAAAGTTCAGATTGCACTCGAATCACCACAAATCACCCTTCAAAATAATTTCCACAATAAATTATTTCGCGAGATTTTCTATTTTAATAAAAAAAAAAATTTAATACTCTTGATTTTCGTATAAGAACGCGAAGTATTTGGAACCGTTACAGTTTTACCGATTTTCGTAGACTGAAAAGATTCCCGACTCGATGGAAATCTGTACCCACTAGAAACCAAGAAAAGCTAGAGCCTCTGACCGAAAGATGCTCATTCTCTTATATGCTACAGACCAAGTCTAATCTCTAGAAGTCTGCCCTGTATTGATCACCAGTCTATATTCGAACAGCTTCAACAGTCTGTCCATTAGGCAAGTTTTCGCTATATGATGCTCAACGCATACACCTTGAGAACGTAAATTTCCCCGTACACATAAAATTTAATACACTTTCTATAGTTCAAGCCTTTAATTCTTTTGAAAATATTCGGACGTTTTTCCTACACATTTCATTTCATTTCACACACGTCTAAGTATCTGTCAGATATTTCTGGTATCTGCTCAAGCATTATACTCGAAACAGCTATGCGATAGGTAAATTGTGTGGTCATAGCATGTCTATCACGAATGTGCTCAATCGTGAAAATATTAATAAGAGACAATTTTTGGTAAGAGACACTCACGTATGAAACTAAGGTGGCGATCAAAAATTGCGCTGTCAACAAGTCATTAGAATTTTTATTTCGTGGTCCAGAATGGCTGATTGAAAATAGCCGAAACGTGTTGGAATCAAAAAGAAAATAGCAAAATTCCAAGACATGCCAATTTATTGTAACGACATAACACTTTTCACCTTTCGAACATCATTGTTTGAAATCTTTGAGATCTCTTTTTCGTAAAGGAATGAAATGTTAAAGATGCTGGCGCTTCGAGGTATATTTTTAGAACGAAATTCTCTCAAATTCAAAGTTGTTTATTGGTAAATAATTGCAATTCTGGAAAGTATCGTATTATAAAGCAGGAAGGCCAATTAACTAAGGTATTTTTTTTTTCTTGTATTTATTTTGAACTGGCCATATGTTATGAAGTTGTTTCTATAAATAAACATGATATTTGTGTATATTCTAAAACAATAATATTGAATAATTATTTAATTGATACATTACGTAAGTATCAATGAAGGATGTGAGTTAATTTCAAAAATAAAAAACTGGCTTTTCTGCATCCTAGCTAGCCCACTTTAACCAGGAAGCTGAAATTTTTTAAACAGCATAATATATATGAATATTAAACAGTAACCAAAAGATATTGTTGCGAGCTAGGGGTTCGCCGGGATTTCAAGTGAAACACAATTCGTTTAAAAATAAGTGATAACTTATTTATTCGCACTTTAACTTAATTCGCACTATATGGCACTACCGCCGCGTACTTTTCCTATCGCTTGGTTCGCGTCTCGATCATCAAAATGACTGGTTCCCGACTGAAAGCTTCGTGCTTTTATACATTTTCCCCCTATTCTCGAAGCTTCCGTCGGGTGTATGTCTCAACTATACTGCAAAGTTGTAGATCTTTAATTATGGCTTTTTACATGTTGGGGGATACTGTTCTACATAATTCTCGTCTATTCGAGAGAGATCGAATTGCGTGGTTGCCAGATCTGTAACAATATTATATTCGGTCATTCTTTCTATAACCTGCCGTACGAACGCACAATATCCAAAAATACTGTACAATTTTACATTTTTGTTAACCTCTTCCGCCTTCCATAGAAAATTTCCATATTTTCGAAATTTGAAAAAAAAAAAGATACTTTCAATGCCTAAGAACTAACGACTTGAAAACTAGGACCAGCATTAAAAATGTTGTGAAGTAGTTTTCAAAAAACTCAAATTCTCCCGACTCCTTGCACCACCTCCCATATACATAATTCTTAATTTTATAAATTCCTTGAAAATTACAAATGCAATAACATAATATTCGGCAGAAGAAATTTTCATATTCGTTTTCTTGCTTACGCTTAATCGACTCACGCATTAAGATGTTTTAGACTTTGGAGCTATAAAACCGTTACAAACGAACTCGTTGGTTAAATACTATACATACCGTTCACATATAAAATAATACAAACCAGTGTGTGAAAGATAGATTCATATTTAAGACCACCCTCTTCCTTTCTCTATCTTCTGCAAAGCGCGATCCTAACTATCGCGACCCCACGTCTTTTTTCGTGTTCTGTTCTCCTTCTCATAATGCGGACGACTATACAGAACCCAACAGCAACAACACAAAGCTCAAAACCCGGACAGCCAACAAGTGAAAATCTCACAAAACGAGCTCCGACCATAATTTCAACCGAGCAGTAGGAAACAGTAGTGAGGAAAACAGTACCGCCCTCTCCAGAGAAAAGTCAGAGCACAAATGCGGCCAAAAATTTGACCGATTTGCATTCAAAATCCGACCTGAAATACCAGACGGGCATAGTTCAGTTGCAAGCATAAAATTCAGCAACAATTCTGCCGTTTGGCGAGATAAACACCATTTTAATTTCACAATTTTCATACTGAATCTGAACAATCAGCATAGTTCTGCGTGCCTGGTATTAGATTCGTTCACGTATGGGAAAAATGGGGATTTTTCGGCATGCTGCGAGAACATGCACAATGAGTGGACTGAATATTTTATTTGCTTACTACGCAGTTGAGATTGTGAGCGCCTATTATTACTCACAGTATCATATTAGTGATGCACAAAATTTTTGGTTAAGTCAAACCATAAGACATAGCCATGTCAAAATATTGTTGCACTGGAAATTAGTGCTTTCACGTTTCATGCCTCATCAAATCCAAAAATGCAAGAAAACAAATTCATCCGTCTGCACTTTGACCGCTAGACAAATAGGCTTTCTAAATTTCAATGACTCTATTTTTAAAACCCTTAGCGATATCAAGTTCATTTTTAGCGAATTGTAGGTTGGATGAGAAAGTATTACAATCCTACTTTTCAGGAATGTTCTAATGAAGAGCGAGAAAACCGAATATTATGCTTGTTAATCTCAGGACTATGGATGCAAATAAGAAACTAAAATTCGAGGAAATAAATGAAAATAAATGTAGGGTCAGAGGATGATAGGCTTGAAATAGAAAGTCAGGCTGCATTCGCGCAACGAACGAGAAATATCTTCTCTACTTTAACTTTTTTTTTTTTAATTTAAATCAGTGTGCCTGGAAATTGGGATTTTGTAAAATAATAAAAGAAATCGGCAGGACTCGGACCCAAGGAGGATTTATAAAATAGAGTATCTGATAGGCTGTCTCATGTGGAATTACTTTTTGATTCGGAAATTTTCAAAAATTGTGTCCAAGCTTAACTTGGCTTCAAACTTTTACAAAAAAATACCATAATTTTTATTCTCTCTTGGTTGTAGCAATAAAATAATTGCTCTGTTATTTCTGAAATCTTTTTTTTTCAATTTTTATTAGTTTTTGGTTCATGTCTAAGTTAAGTACTTTAGCAACGGACAATTTAACGCGGAACAGAGATAGTTGCTTTGGGTTTGAGTATGCCAAACAAGGATAGTGAAACAATTCTTTCGAAAATTTGACAATTGTTTCGGACAATTTAACGTGGGAAAGAGTTAGTTGCAATATTCTTAAGTGTGCCAGACAAAGACAGCGAAACGATTTTTTTCGAAAAATTTCGCTAGTAAGGGAGGGAAATACTTTCATTCCCATTTTCTTACACTAATTTATTTATTTATTTTTTTTTCAACTATTATATCTTTGGAATTAGCACAAAAATTCATATTTAGGACCAGAGGAGGCTATGAGAGCAACAGCGGCCTAACACACAAAACCATGAGAACTGAACAAACATTATTTCCAGTATCTGTATAGCTCATTCTGTTGCCATTAAGTGCCGAATACACGACGCTACAAGTGTGACATACTTTCCATGCCGCCATACATGTATGTTTTCAGTGTTTTCACACTCGTGCAGAGGTTTTCAAATTTTGAATACGTGGGGGCAGAGCTTAAAGTGCGGTGACATGTAGCACAGTTTGTGTTGCGGTATGAAATATTTTCATACATTTGCTAAGTATCACAAATGCATTTGACGTGATCGCATTGCGTCTGTACACCATCCCAATGGGAAATCTATGGATACATGACAATAGCAATGAGTGATCACATCGATGATGGGTGTTGGGGATTAGAGATACTGAGAAGAGGGGGAGGGGTAGACAAAATCATGGGGAAAATTTTATTCGTTAGAATTATGTTGACAATTGACACGTCCGGAAACATAGTGAAACTTTAACCTCAACTATGTGTTATGTGGTGACCATTACCATTCCTATTGGGATCTTTGCCTTTAATGTCGTCGAATATGTGGCATACAAGTTTGCTGTGAATGGGTGAATGGTGCACACTGCGATAAGTATAGCTACAAGTAGTTCACAAAGTATACCCTCGACGCCTTAGATAAATAAAAATATTAATTTGGGAGGATAAATGGGAAGACATTGGCCTATCTGACATTACCACTAATTTCATTATGAAAAAAATGCAACATTAGCCCAAACCATAGCACATTAATCTTTTTTGTTTATTTCATTCACAACCTTGCAATTGAAAAAGCGGCGATGTAAGTACGAAATCAGTCAATTGCTTCCCTGACGCCCTCAAGAAATAGGCTCTTCTCTCATTCATTATGTTAAGAATTTTGTTGAAACAAAAAATGTAATAATGCATTCTTATCAATGGAGGGGGTGGGGGGAAATAGAATTATAAAGCTTTCTTTGATATGCAGGGCTTGTAGCTATATACAAGCCCCAACTGTACAGTGTCTCAAATACTCGTAGATCACAAATTTTTATGCGGACATTTCTACCTACCATGAAATCAAGATTTCGGATTCATGTAAAAGACAAAAAAATATCACCCTAATATTTATGTTCCAAATGACTGGGTAGCAGTGATAAGAAGTGTAAGAAGGAAAAAGCCGTTCCAAGTTGTTACAATGAAGAAGAAAAACTTCCTTTCATCCTATTGGACATAACAAGAAGAAAAGTATTTATAACAAAAATTCTGCGACTTACTTAGGTTTGAGGGGTCGGTCAAAGCCTTTTTACATTAAGTACAATTATTGAAACCAAAAAGGAGTACCATTTATGAAGCTTGACTTACAAAAAAGAACAGCCCAAGTTTTGATCAATTTAGGAATTTTATACCCCAAAGAAAATTTTATTAGTTTAGAAAAGAAAAAATATCTACTCGAACTCAAGGCATATGTCTCACCATCACGACTTTTTTAAAAACGTCCAAACTACCCCTGAAGCTGCCAACGATATCTACTTAAGTATGAAAGACAGCGAGTACGAAGAGTTCTGAACCGCTTATTACTTTTTTTTTATCTCACATTTAACTTGTTTTAATTTCGGAAAAATACGTTACTGTTTTGAAGAAAAGTAATCAAATATATTTACTACCTATTTGCAATTTTATCATTAAAATACTACAAGTTGCTAACAATGAGCTTGGTAGTATTTGACGTATTATAATAATATTGTAGCCTAGCCAAACAATCATATTTACAATTAAAAAATGCAACAGTGGCGTTATCCACATAAGATAATAGGGTTATTATCTTTTTCAAAATTTGAAGGCTTATGTAGCCTAAAAGTCAACATAAGGATATTCAGACAAACAAATTTTGTTAATTTGAATGAAGAAGAATATAAGGACCTGAAAATTGTGGACAGAAGTGAAGCAAAAATGGAATACATAAGCACTGAAATGTTTATGTATGTATGAGCAGTAGCGTCGTTAAAAAGTGTTATAACTTTTTGGGAATTACATAAAAAACAAAAATTGATTTACCAAATTTTGAAATAATTAATTTTCACCAAACTCTAGTTATATTAATCTATACATAAAAATGTAGTTGTAGTGTCTGTCTATTGTTTGTTCATAAATATTTTGCTTTATTTGGACAATAACTAAGCAGAAGACACACTTTTTAAAAATTATCTCGGTATTTCTGTCTTTCCGGCTCTAACGCAAAAACGGCTGAACCGATTGTAATGAAATTTTCACAGATTATTAGGTGTGCCTTGAGATGTAATCTGCAATTGGTCCTATTTCATTTTTTGAAAAGAATGAATTTGAATTTGAAATTTAAAATATATTAATTGTATGATGATTATAGTTGTTTCTCAAAAAATCACAAGAAACCCTCCACCTCTCATACAAACTGCACAATTTCACTAAAACCAATGCACTAATTTTCTCAGTATCTATTCAATTTTTGAAGCTGAAATTTGGGGCAAATCATTCTTATAGCTACTCTAGTATGATATGAAACAAATTAGTTCAACGCACTTGCGGCAGTAAAACGATACGATGACACAAAAAGATATAAAAATTATTTCAAAAACGCGTATAACATAAAAAACTTGGTATGACGGTTGAAAGCACGTTCGGCTATTGATGGAAAATATTATTTTTATACCAATTTCTATCTACAATATAAAAATTATTAGAATCCCCCTCCTCCTTCCACCTCCCATATAAACTAGAATTTTTCATGAAATACCATAAACCAATTTACTAAGCACGTATAAAATAATCGAGCTGAAATTAATTTATTAATTAAATGTATTTCAAATTTAAAAAAAAATCTTTCTCCCTATCTAAAATTTTGCGTGATTGAGCCTTTGCCCAATCTAGGTATAATAGTCGCTCCCACTAGTGTTAGGTAGAGTTTTGCGCTGCCACTGGCGATCGAGAATGAGGGTAATAGCGGACCTGGACACAAACAGGACTCACTCAACAGCGAACCGTCGACAAGAAAGGTTGTTATAGCAATTAAAATAAATCTTCAATGACCCCACAGCCCAAATCGGGCCTTGGCCTCCTAATTTTCAGGTTCCTTAATATTTTCATTACTTATTCTGGAAGGGTTGTTAGCTCTTCGCACAACCCTCTACCTGCGAATATTCCATTTTCGTAGATTGCTGGACTATGCGTTGACCGAGATTTGAACTCACGGCCTTCGCATTGAAGCCAATACGCTACCAACTAGGCTACACCCTAGCTAAAATGAAATAAATAGGGAATATAAAATAAACTCGATCGTTTTCCTTCTAAAGGTCTGAATTTAAGAGTAAGTATATAGTCTCGGGCTGAGCTCTACCGCTGGCTATCAAACAGCAGTCCTATTATGTTTATACTCTAGATGGAATCTGAGAGTATTATAAGTTCGCTCTAAGGTTTGTAACGCCAAGAAATAAGGCTCGGAGAAAAAAATGATGAATACAGAAGTTAATATTATCACTCAAAAATTTCAAAACCGGATGTCCGTCCGTCCGTCCGTCCGTCCGTCTGTCCGTCCGTCTGTCCGTCCGTCTGTCCGTCCGTCCGTGCGCTCTCTAGCTTGAGAAAGCGTTGCGCTAGAAAGTTCAAATTTTGTACACGTCGTTTTTGACAAAAAAGTAAGGTCAAGTTCGTGAACGGGCCAAATCGCTATACCCCTTCTACCCCCTCCCATACAAAATGACACAATTACGCAATTTGACAATAAACGGATTTGCTCAAAAAGTATAAAAGTTATTGGCCTGAAATTCAGAATATATTACTTTTATGATAATGTCAATCTATCATATAAAAATTGTGCGTGTCCTCCCCCTCCTTCTACCACCTCCCATACAAACTGTACTTATCATGAATTACTCTAAGCCAATTTCCTCAGTGCTTATAAAATTCAGCGGGCTCAAATTGTGCACCAAATACTTATTTAAAATTGTTAGTAAGGTCAAAAAAAATGAGATGATTAACTTCACCCCTTCTACCCCCTCCCATACAAAATGACACAATTTTGCAATTTAACAATAAATGGATTTACTCAAAAAGTATAAAAGCTATTGGTCTCAATTTTGGTATATATTACTTTTTTAATGATTTAAATCTACAGTACAAAAATTATTTGCTTCCTCCCTTTCCTTCCACCCCCTCCCATACAAACTACACTTTTTCCTGAAATGCTCTAAGCCGATTTTCTCAGAACATATAACATTTGTTGAGCTCATATTTTGAAATAAATATTTAATTAATATTATTACTAAGATGAAAAAAAAAATATTTGATTTGCTTCACTACTTCTATCCTCTCCCATACAATATGACACAGTTTCACAACTTCACAAAAAATCGATTTTCTTGAAAATTATGAATGGCACTAGTCTGAAATTTAAGGGAAGCCAATTTTATAATATTCCTAGTTATTTCTGAAAAAATCATCAAAATCCCCCCACTCTTTCTACCACCTCCCATACAAACTGCACATTTTCACTAAATCAAACTCACTAATTTTCTCAATTCCCATTCAGTTTTTGGAGTAAGCATTTTGTATAAAACATTTTCATAGCTACTTTAGCATGATGTCGAAAAAATTAGTACAATGCTATCATCCCTTCTAACACTCCCCATACAAAATTTCTTGGGATCACAAAAAATTCTATTTCATCTAGAGTATCGTAAGATTGCGCTTTACGCGCAATCGTAGCCCTGTTATGTTTTTAGATAAACTTTTGTAAAAAGGCATTATCCTGAAACAGCACCAATGTAGCTATATACATAACTAAATTATGATTGGGCGTAAAGCCCAATCATATGATACTCTATATATGAAATGGGAATGAATTTAATATACCGGAAAATATGTTATCTCAAATTCTTTCGAATAGTGAATAGAGACTTTTGCATGGGAGGTGTAGAAGTAGAGGGGGAGGTTCGTATTTTTCGCATATGACATCGAACATGGCATGTAAAATGTTTTTGGCTGAATTTAAAGTTTTTAGTTTTCATTATTTTTAAAGAAATTGGACATAGGTTTCCTTAAATTGGGGCATTTGTATGGGAGGTGGCAGAGGAAGTGGAACGTTTTAGATGATTTTGAAACTGCTTATCATCACCCTTATCACCATGCTTTGATTCAATTTCAAAGTCGATAGCTCTTATATATTCGAAGGAGAATTGCTTTTCTTGAATTTATAATACAGATATTTATATGGGAGGGGGTACCATTTATTGTAACTATTAAAAAACAAATTCTAACAAAATTTTAAGTTTGTAATCTTTCTAGTTTTAATGAAATTCGATATAATGCATGTAACAAAAATTATGCATTTGTATGGGAGGGGGTAGAAGGAGTGTAAGGATCAAAACAAATTTTTTTCTCGTTATTGATATTTCTATTGTTATACCTTACACAAAATATCAAGTTAGTAGCTTTAACAGTTTCGAATAATAATAATTTAATTTAAATTTCAAAATTTCGTGATATTTGTATGGGAGGGGGTAGAAGGAGTGGGGTGAAGTTGATAATTCTTTTTAAAACTAATTGCAATTATAGTCGAATTAATTTTGGCAAAATTTCGTCTTTTCAGCTTTACTAGTTTCAATGAAAATCGAAAATATGTGTTTTTCAAAATTGTCCATTTGTATGGGAGGGGGTAGATATTATAATACTTCGACCTAAATTTCAAGTCGATAGCTTATAAAGTTTCAAAGAAAAATCAATTTCTTAATATTTCGAAATTTCATGAAATTTGTATGGGAGCGGGTAGAAGGAGTGGGGGGATGTAGCCCATTCACGAACTTAAAGTTACTTTTTTGCTAAAAATGACACACAAAAATGTTTGGCACTATAGCTCAAAGCTTTCGAGAGTTATGCTGTAGACAGACGCTCAGACGGACAGACGGACAGACAGACAGACGGACAGCCAGACAGACAGACAGACGGTCACTCGGAATCGAGGTTTTTGAGCGACAACAAATATTTCTGTACCCTTGGCGGCTCTGTGCGAGCGTTATTTCTTAACGTTACAAACGGTAAGGGAAACACAATATATTCTCAGATTTCATCTAGAGTATAAAAACAAAGATTTTCAGTTTTTTTTTTTTAATTTCCTGAATTGTTGTATTTTTTATGCGTTTGACCCATTTTCTCTAAACTTACTCATCCGGTGAGCTTTTTATTTTTCGTAGTTTTCTCTATTGTTTACAAACAGTGAAAAATTTCTAATTTTTTAATAATTTAATATGAGACTGACTTGAAGCTCTCTATTCGTTCAAACGAGATGTGCTATATAAACAACCTTAGAAAAAATTCTATTCCACTTTATTTCCTTGTTTTACAATGAGAAATAAATGTGCAAAATTTCATTCAAATCGGGCGTGTGGTTCCTCAGAAAATGGGTCATGAATTTATTACTGAAAAGTATAACGAAATGCTTTCCTTATTAGTAGCACTCTGTCTTGTGTATCTTCTCACTACTCGATTGAAACACTGCTTTAACTGAATAACATTTACTTATGTGGGATTTTACACGATTTAATTTTTATCTCGTGAAGGTAGCTCCTTCTTTCGTGGGCAGTACAAACCGAAAGAGAGAGTTGCTTTTGCAACGCTTATTTTGAGTATGTGCAGCTCTAGTTTATTTCGTCGCATTTTAAAGGCAATGCACTGAACTGGCTTTAGCAAATGCTCCAACCAGACCCAAATAGTATAAAACTCTGTAATCTCCATTTTGACCTCAATGAATAACAAATATTCTGGAGTATCGCATAATGTTGTGACTATTAACAGATATCATATGCAAAAATTTTGTGTTCATTACTTTCAGGAGTATCTTAAACAATTGAAAGTGATTTTTTTTTTCAAAAGAGGAAAGTCAGCTCAAAACAGTGCTTGAATTTGAAAAAATTAAGTGAATATTTTTGATTTGGAGAATGCCATTAACAAATTCTCCTTCTCCTTTTTCGTCATATAAGAAATAATTGATGCAGTGGAAAATGTAGCTAAACAAGTCCTGACCGATGCTTACGATCTCGCATTGCGGAAAACCCTATCAGGGATACTATCAGGACATTTACTTGAAAAAAAATATATATAAAAAAGTATTCTCAACAAATTTTCTAATGCGGAATAAAATAGTCGGAAAAAAAACAACTTTCATTTCAAGTGAAAAGCTAAAAGCACTATACAGGAAGACGATCATGACAGGCATTTTAATATTTTCTTCAAAATCTAAATAAAGATCAGCATCCAACAATAGCTTGTCAAGTCGATTTACTAATTTTAGACTGGGGGCACATTTCTAGGCTGGCACGAAAAAGTCACATAAGCACACACCTTGCACATTGTTCGAAAACTTTTTCTATAAGATTGATGATACAGAAACGGCCATTGGTCAGCGGTATGTTGTGTTGGTCACTTGAACAGCATTTTGTCATTTCGTACGATTTTACAAATCGAGCAACCAATGTTCCAATTCGTGAAGCAACACATCGTTAAATTATCGAGCGAATCGGATAAAACGTAATTCGCCAGTTCGCGAATATTATGAAATTTTTTTCAAAATTTTCTTTTCAAAAGAAAATCGTTCTTCGTGTTTTACAGGCGTTGAAAAGATGCACATAGAAATGCTTGCGTTTGCGTGCCATCAAAATTGAAAATAAGCACACTTCACTTGTCCGCCTTGTTTGTTTTTCGTATATTAGATACGAGTGCGAACTCGGCTTTTTAGCATTTTTTCGAACTGAGTACATCGTTATTTTTAAAATTGGGAATCACTTACAAACGTCAAACAATAGTTGAAAACTGCCAAAAAATATGCTCAATAAGATACATGTACAATTTTGTACCGAATTACCTACTTGTATAGCTGTATTTCAATTTTAGTTCAAAAAATTTTAAATTTGCGTCAGCGGGGACTTTGAAGATCAAGTTTTTTCTGTCTTAATACGATGCCAAAATGACAGAAAAATTGCGTTTCAAAAAAAAAAAAAAATTTAGCAATTTAATACGTTTTTCTAAGTTCTTTTACTTAACTTTAAGTTCTTATACTTTTTTAGAAAGATAGATGTGGATATTAATTTAAGTCAATTTCAGTTTCTTTAAAACTTATAAACTTGAGTACAGTCTAGTGGGTAGAGTGATGGTCCATATCGTGAAGTACGTGAGTTCCAATACCGCCCGATGTAGCACTCCAGGACACTGCCTGCGTTAAAATATCTGCGCCACCTCACAACTGACAACGAAAAGCTAACAACTCATCCATAGAAAGAAAAGTTGAAACCTGATGGGTCAGTGAGCTATTGAAGAAATTTGTACTTCTAAGAAGCTATAGGAATCTATAAACTGTTCAAGCAAAAATCAACTGAAACTTGATGTTGTTGCCAATTTTTCATCCAATATAAACATTATTATAATAATGGTGCTAAATTGTTTATAATTCTGAAAATGTAACAAAAATTTTAATAGTTTTGCATAATAAAGTATTAAAAACTAAATTTGCATTCCTTTAAAAATCAATTTCCATTCAAATTTCAATTATTTACATATTACCACTAAATCGCGTCCCGACAGATTACAACCCGGATTGAAAATATTAAAATATCTGACGCTTCTATCCTTCTTTCTTATTAAGCATAAAATAAAATATTAAATTAATAAATATTATAAATAGAAAATTCACATTTACATGAAGCATTTAAAAAGAAATTTCAGGCTTAAATTCGAAATTAAATGTTCATAAATATTCAGCTCGTAGTGCATGCACTTTCTCCACTTGAAATACGACGAAATAATTGATTATTTCAAAAATAATGTTGGCACACTTAAGACTATGATGCATTAGACATCTGTGCGCAATGAACATTTTATTGTCAGACTAATATCGCGCGAGATATTTTATAAACGCCTAAAGCCAATTTTATGTGACGCAAGTTGATGAATCAAACTCACAAGTTTATAAGTTAAATTTAGCAATTTTTCACTTTCCGAAGTATATATTTTCAGTTCGTAAAGCTATTTTTGCATCTATTCGCCGCATGATGGCACGAGTTACTAATTTGTTTGGACAGTGGCGTTGTAATTTTAGAATATAAATTTAAGATTTGCAGTATGCGGAATGCTCTCATTTTGTATGAGTGCTATTTTATTATAATTATTGGTATTAAAATATTTCATGAGATTTGAATCATATTTAGGTTTATAATGTTGAGGAACAGTAAAAGAAAACGTATTAAATGAAATTATTTTTATTCTTGATATCTTTCAGAGAGATGAGTTATTACACTAGAAAGGTTAGTTATTTAATTTAATATCGTATAATAAATCAAGAGAGCTGGAAGAGAGCTGTTTCTGACCCATATCCCAATAGGAGGTTTTAACAGTAATTTGATAATAAGTCAAACACTATATTTATTGGAAGGCTTAATGTAGGTAAGGTGTTCAAAAACGACTACTAACTTGTAGTTTCAACGCATCTTACTATTGGGCGTAACACCAAATCATGCGATACTCTATTCTACAAGGCCCAAATTATTTTTATTGCTGAATAAGTGAAAAAATAAAAAAGTAAAAATAATTTCTCCTTTTAGAAGTTTTTGCTTATATAATAACTAAAAACACTAAAAACAACTTGAAACGCAATTCTCGGTATTTAAAATTTATTCTTGGCCCAAAATTTCAACGTAAGATTTTATTTTACGTTGAAATTTTGGGCAGAAAATAAGATAAAATACCTGGCCTGAAATTTTCGATTTAAAAATTCCCGCTCTCTACTTGAACCTGGCACCCAAATTCTAATAGGAGAGGGTCTGTTTCCATACAGTAACTCTAATGGGAGATGGTATTAGAAGCGTAAGTATTTGAACAATTTCGAAACTACCACTAAACATTCTTACCACCAGTTTTCAAGTAAATAATTCAAAGATTTTCGAAAGAAAAACGCTTTATTTATCAGAAATTTGCCTGAGAGGGGTTATAAGGGGAACGGTGAAATAGAAAATTGTTTGACAGTTTATTGCAATGAAATGAAATAAATCGTGGTAAAATTGCATGTTTCTAATCTAGTTCTTAATGAATTTGATATAATGTATTTTGCGAAATTCGTTCATTTAAGAGAGGTGGTAAAAGGAGTGATTAGTTTGGGAGAACATTTTCGGAAATTAATAATATTCAATCGGTCAAATTAGTTAGTTAAGTATACATATTATATATATTTTTTTTTTGTTTTTCAATTTCAAAACTTCGTAAAATGTGAGTAGGTAAAGGGGAACGATTTTTGGCAAAAATGTCAGCTGTTATAGTTAAATAAAAGATATTGAACATTTTTTAATTGCCAGATTCGTGGGCAGACCATCAATTCGAGGTTTTTGAACGACAATAAACATATCCGATTCCTTGTCGCACGATATTTGTTTCTTAGCGTAAAAAATGTTTGAGCAAACACAATATACTCTCAGATTTTATTGAGAGTAAAAAATGGTTTCAAACAGTTGTGTATCGTAATTAATAATCTGATCATGAACCTACATGTCCCGAATCTAAGTTTGCGGGTAAACCAGGCGGAGCGCGGAAACATGAAAAAGAAATTGCTACGCGCATATTTCACATTGAAAAATAATGAAAAAGACCTATTCCCTAAAAAATTGGTGAAAGTTGCCTGCAAAAAATAATTTAAAATATTATTATATAGTCTAATCCATCCACTTCTTCTACCATTTCCCATACAAAAGTTTCATTCCGATCATTTTCAATAAATTAAAACATGTGTATTCTTTGCCCAAGCTATTGATTTTTCTTATTCTCAGCGAGTTCTGGTGTGCAGCAGGAGTCTATATTTGGCATCCTCTTGTTCTTACTTTTCATCATCAATCTTCCATAATTACTTTATAGTTTTAATCATAAAGTATGAGAAAAATTTAGGTATGTTCAAAAAAAATATGAACTTCAGGCCTCTCCCATACATTTTATACTCTAGATGTGATCTAATAGTATGATAAGTATGATAAGGTTTGTAACGCTAAGAAATAATGCTCGCACAAAGTCGCCGAGGGAACAGAAATATTTATTGTAGGTCTAAAATCTCAAAACCAGACGTCTGTTCGTCCGTCCGTCCGCTCGTTCGCTCTCTAGCTTGAGATCACGTGGAGCTAAAAAGTTCCAATTTATTACACGTCGTTTTTGGCGAAAGTAAGGTCAAGTTCGTGAACGAGCCAAATCACTCAACCCCTTCTACCCCTACCCATACAAAATGACTTATTTTTATCATTTACACAATAAGGAAAAACTGTGCATATATTTGTAGTCTCGTGATTCAGATTAAATAGATTACTAAGTTTTGCCAAGATAATTTCATCGGTATCGGTGGTTCAGTGAAAATACTCGCCTGCCACGCGGGCAGACCTCGGTTCGATTCACGACCGATATTCTTTTTTACAAATAAGGGCATACAACCCGTTGAAAAAGCAATTTTTCAACTCAAGAATGGAATCAAAATTATTTGCAATTATGATATTTTTACTTAGTCAAATCGTAAAAAAAAATCCGGCCGGAATTGAACCCGGTGCAGTACGTATGGCAAGCAAGTTTTTCCACTGAGGCACCGAAATTATCTCGTCAAAACTTAATAATCAACTTAATGCGAGTCACATGACTTCAAATATATGCACGGTTTTTCATTATTATATAGATTTAAGCTTCAAAAATTAAATAGTTAGTAATAAAATAAGTGCATTGTATTTAGTGAAATTGTGCAGTTTGTATGGTAGGTGGTAGAAGGAGTGGGGAGTTCTTAAAAGTGTTTTTTTCAGAAATTATAAGCATCATTGACATTTTCTAAATTGCAGATCAGTATCACTCATAATTTTCAAGGAAATTGACTTTTTTTTTAAAGTTGTAAAATTGTGTAATATTGCATGGTAGAGGTTAGAAGGGGTGTAGCTCATCTTCTAATTTTGTTGGGTCTTACTAATTATTCTAAATAAATATTGCATGACAATTTCAGGTCGATTAATTTTATACGTGCTGAGTAAATTGGTTTAGAGTATTTCAACAAAACGTGCACTTTGTATGGGAAATGGTAGAAGGTGTAAGGCAATTCAAGAAATTTTTATACTGAGAATTGATACTATCATAAAAACATTATATTCTAAATTTCAGATCTATTGCTTTCGTTTATAGTATTTCATGAAAAAGTACAGTTTGTATGGGAGGTGGATGAAGGAGTGAGAGAATTCAAATAATTTTCATACAGTAGATTTAAATCATTATAAATATAATATGTTCCAAATTCCAGATCAATAGCTTTTTACTTTTTGCGAAAATCCTTTTATTATCAAATTCCGAAATTGAGTTATTTTGTATGAAAGGATGTAGAAGGGGTAAAGCGATTTGGTCCGTTCACGAACTTACCTTCACTTTTTCACCCAAAATAACGTGTACAATATTTGAGCTTTCAACGCGTTCTCAAGCTAGAGAACGAACAGATGGGCGGACAGACAGATGGACGGACGGTCGGACAGACGGACGGACGGACGAATATTGGGTTTCGAGATTTTTGAGCGACAACAAATTTTTCTGAACTCTTAGCGACTTTGTGCGAGCAGTATTTCTTAGCCTTACAAACTTAAGAGCGAGCCTGTAATTTCATCAAGAGTATAATTATAGCGAAACCTCAACTAGGGTCGAACAGGTTACGTTTTATCAAACTAGTGTTAAAATATCAAGCGTATTCATCGACGGATTCATTTATTACGTTTTCAGGAATGAAACTACTTTTTCGTACTCCGACGACTTACTCCGACAATACAGTTAAGAGAAGAGGTGAATTTATCAATTCGACCAATTGGACCTGAAATCTGTTACCGAAGGTTTTGATTTTTGTCGAGGCACTTGATGAATTTTGTGGCTATAAGCAACACTGCTGCGCCAGCCACCCTATTCGCCCGAATCGCCACCGTCAGACTTCTGGATGCTCCCGAAGATCAAATATCCGTCGCGGAGAAAGCAATTCGAACACATCGCGAATTTGATAAAGATCTCAGCAGAGACCGAAACGCCACAAATAATAAAGCATAACAATGTGAAATGCGAAATATACTGTAAAAACATTCGCCAAACTATTAGATTTTGAGAGCACAAAAAAAGAATCGCTGGACGTGTAGAAGTACATACTAAAAGAAGTAAATAACAAAAACTTCCTTGTAGCCCCATCGCTCACCTACCTTATACCGACTTGACTGTGCATCAAATGCATTATAAGGGTAACTCCCTAAGTTAGTTCTATGCTATATCAAATGATTCTATTTTTATCATAGTTATTCAGCACATCCTTATCCACGTCCTCCTCATGTGAAATTACGTCCTCTTAACTTGGAATTGAAAATAAGAAGAAGGAAACTTCTGTTTATTGAACAACACTTCAATTTACATTGTGACCATATAATACCGATAATTTGTAAATAAAATTACTGTGAGGAATAATATTTCAAAACTTTTTTTTGTTTTTGGTAAGTAGTCCTTAATTATTACCCCAAAAATTAGCGCGGTCTGTTAATCAGTTTGTTTACAGCAGCTGGTTGAATCGGTAGTCCATGGCGATTTTCACAATTGGTAAAAATAAGGAACAAAGAATTTGTCTCAAATTCTGTGTTTCCAACCAAATTTCGTGTGCTGAATAGTTGCGAATGTTGGAGAAAGTCTCACGGTGATTCAGTAATATCAAAAACACAAGCCTACGAGTGGTACAATGCCTTTAAGGACGGTCGAGAGATCCTTGACGACAAGCCTCATTTGGGCGACCTTCGACCTCTTCAACTGACGAAAACATTCAAAAAGTGTAGGAAATGGTGCTCGAAAATTGTCATACCAGTATTAGGGAGATCAGGAGAGCTCGACATCTCTTGCGAGTCCATTCATTCGATTTTGGTGAATACTTTGGCCATGAAACGCGTCCTTTTTCGACTCTTTCTAATAAAGCTGAATTTTCTTAAAAAAAAAAGTATCGTGAATAGGTCACTTTGGATATGCTTGATCGTGCAAATTCTGATCCCACATTCATGAGGCGCATCATAACTAGTAATGAGACATGGGTCTACGAGTTTGAGACGGAAACCAGTCAATAATCATCGGAATGGAGGAAAAAAATAAGACGAAACCGAAAAAACCACGACAAAGCCGCCCAAAAATCAAGACGATGCTCATTGTTATGATCAATAAGGAATACTATTTGACCGTATTGAAGCGTTTTGTGGAAGAAAAATTCATGGATTTTCCACGATGAAAATGCGCCATCGCATTGAGCCTCAATTGTGAGCAAATTTAAGGCCAAAAAAGCAACAAATTGCTTCAATCAAACACTGTATTTGTTGGGAGGCCAAGGCTCGATATGGACTGTAGCGCCATTGCATCAAACACCGTATTTACCAGATTTGGCCCCGTGTGACTTTTTCCAATCCTCGAAACTGAAA
This sequence comes from Chorisops tibialis, assembly GCA_963669355.1. Classification (NCBI taxonomy): domain Eukaryota; kingdom Metazoa; phylum Arthropoda; class Insecta; order Diptera; family Stratiomyidae; genus Chorisops; species Chorisops tibialis. Next base: position 23,303,520 of record OY770264.1, read on the forward strand.
TTCCGGCTCCGTGGAACCCGTTTTCAGTCGATCGAGGACATGAAACCAAAATCGCCGTGGACTACTGAGGTGTACCAACTGCTGCAAACAGACTGATTAACAGATCGCACTAATTTTTGGAATAATAATTAAGGACACTTGCTTACCAAAAAAAAATTTGGAAATATCATTCCCCAGAGTAATTTTATTTACAAATTATCTATACTTTTTTGTCACAATGTACGAATATGAAATTTTGCTAAAATCTTCCAAATAAAAGCAGTTAGGGTATTTTTCAAAATTTGATCACCAAGATGTAAAATAGGGGAATACCTCTGTTTGTGGAATGACCGTATTTTTGCAACGCCTTAGCAAAACCCTTTAATTGTTTATGTTGAATCGTCATGACGAAACTGCAATTTTTCGCATGTTTATCGAGTTTACAATTCAGAAATCTGAATAAAAAAAATTAAGCAGACAGAAAATGGTCTGGTGAATGTTTTCACAGTGTTTTATCAAACTGATAAAGTTTGATAAAGGTCTCAGCAGAGACCGAAACGTCACGAATAATAAAGCGTAACAGTGTAGAGTCCGGAAATCTTTTCTTTCAATTCAGACAGAAAATGTTTTCAAAACGAAATTAAACAATTAAAGGGTTAAGAAAACACTTATACTATTTGGATATTCAATCCGTAAAGTCATCATTTAGAAACATAAAATTTATCTTATGGGCTCCATCTGGGTGCAAGGCTCATGAAAATTTGGAGCTTTGTACACTTTTTCATTCATTCCAGGAGTAAAGTTGAAGAAAATTCGCTGAATTAAGATCAGTGATTGTCTACAATAGAAGCTGAAATTCACATAATGGCTTAAATTAAGTATAAAAGTCTATCTTATAATTTTCCTCAAATTATTAACATGATTTTTTAAATACTGGTTCCTACTACTACTAATTCAGAATCAATTTATAGTTTACAAATCGTTCAAATGATATGTGAAAAAGAACATCTGAAGCAATTGAAGAGTATAGCAGGAGAACTACTTTAATAAATGCCCTTCCTTTTCTTAAAATAGCGAATGTTCCCTCGCGGAGCCAGGGAATATGTAGATTGCTCAATTCAAATAAAGTGCAGTATCAAATTATCTAACATGGATAGGTTTAATTGAAAAGCTCCCATAAGTTTAGCTATATTTCAGAAATACGGATGTAAGAATTACGTGCTAATAATTGAAAATCGGAAACGCAAGCATTTGGACCAAAGGAGCTATTTCTGGTACTTTTTTTTATATTTTTGAATATATTACTCAAAAGATTACCAGTAGATGCTTAGCCTTGTAAGAGTCCAAATCATTTAAGGTATTCCATATTCGTCTATAATATCCATCATAAATAAATATTGAAAAAAAGCTGTGTGAGAGGGAGGGAGGGGGTTCAAGCCCTCTAAACTCTCCCCGTAATCACACTGCTGAACGTCATAGCTCACAATTCAAGATTCTTCAGAAATCGTGTTTGAAACTTTTAAATCGTAAGCAATTGTAAAAAATTTGAAACCCAAAGTTTCAAAAATTCAATTTTATCATGCAAACTATAAAAACTAGCTTAAAGAATCGATTTTTACAGAATTTTGCACAATTTATACTGAAGAGGTCTTGACCGAGACCTTATTCGCTGAAATTTTGTATGGGGAGTGGTAGAAGGGCTGCCATCATTGAACTAATTTTTCTCACATCATGCTAGAGTAGCTATAAAAATGTTTTAAATTTAAGTTTTGACAATTGAATAGATACTGAGAAAATTAGTATATTACATTTAGTGAAATTGTGCAGTTTGTATGAGGGGTGGTAGAAGGAGTGATGGGTTTTTACTGATTTTTTTCTAGAAATAGCTATGATTATTATGTAAAGTGCGTAAAGTCCAATCATATGATATAATAGATGAAATCAAAATTTTTGTGATCTTAATAATTTTGTATGGGGGTATGGTAGACTTTCAGATCAGTAACTTTCATATTTTTTAAGAAAATCGAATTTCGGAAAAGATGTGATATTGTGTCACATTGTATGAGAGAGGGTAGAATTCGAGGAGCTAGTTGGGTTACTTATCGTCGACATTAATAGCAATATTAATGACGGATTTAGTGGAAAATTTGAGCTCGATAAATGGTATACGTACTGAGCAAATTGGTTTATAGTATTTTATGAAAAAGTGCAGTTTGGATGCAGGGGTGGGATTGGGTGGTGGGATTCAAATAATTTGTCAACCAAAGAATAGATTTATGATAAAAATAATACATACTAAATTTCAAATTATTCGCTCCAATGGTTTTCAAGAAAATTTTATTATTACATATTTTTGAAAATGAGTCATTTTATATGAGAGGGGGTAGAAGGCGTATGGTTATTGAAATAAGACCAAACGCAGATTACATCTCGAGACACATCTAATAATCTGTGAAAGTTAAATTGCAATCTGTTCAGCCGTTTTTGCGTGAAAGCCGGAAAGACAGACAGACAGGGAAACATTTTTAAAAACGTTTGTTTCTGCTTAGTTTTTGTCCAAATAAAGCAAAACACTAACTTATAGTCAAATAACAGACAGATTGACATTTATTAAATTTCAGCCTAGTAACATTCATACTTTTGAAGAAAGTGGATTTTTTGTGAAGTTGCAAAATTGTGTTATATTGTACGGGAGGGGATAGAAGTAGTAAAGCTAATTAATTTTAGTTATTTTTTTTTCGTTATTTCTTTCGCATTATTACTTAAGTATTTATTACAAAATTTGAGCTCGACAACTATTATACGTACTGAGAAATCTGGTTTATAGTGTTTCATGAAAAGTGCAGTTTGTATGGGAGGAGGAGGCAGGAGTGGGGAGATTCCAATAATTTTTAAACCATACATCACATTTATGACAAAAATAATACTTTCCGAATTTTAAATTATTATCTTTTATGTTTCCAAGAAAATTGCATTGCAGTAAATCACTGAAAATAAGTCATTTTGTATGGGAGGGGTAGAAGGGATCTAGCGATTTTGCCCGTCCACGAACTTGACCTTACCTTTTCGTCAAAAACGACGTGTACATGAGCTTTGTAGCTCAATGCGTTCTTGAGCTAGAGAGCGAACGGATGGACGGACGGGCATCCAGATTTGATATTTTTGAGCGACAACAAATATATCTGTATCTTTGGCGCCTTTTTGCGAGCATTATTTCTTGGCGTTACAAACTTTAGAGCAAACTTATAATACTCCCGGATTCCATCTAGAATATACAATTAGGAGTGATATCATATATGAGCCGTTCACTGCACAAATTGATTAACTCCACTTTTGAATTTAACATTTTTAACACAATTTAAGTGTCAAAGCACATGGTCAGTCATAGCTTTTTGTATGTTTAATAAATTAGATGAAAGCTACATCTGTATATTTGCATTCTACAATACAATATTTATTTGAATTTATATTATTAAAAAACAAAATGTACATTCTTCTTCTCTTCTGCAATGGCTCTACAGCCCAAAACGGACCATGGCATCCTGATATTCAGGTTTCTTAACATTTTTCATTACTTATTGTGGAAGGGTTGTTAGCCCTTCGCCCAACCCTCTTTCTACGATTTTTTTAATTTTCTTAGATTGAGGTGACCAAGGTATATCCAAGCAGGCAATGTGCTGGAATTATGTATTGCGCCGACCAGGATTTGAACTCACGACCTTCGCATTACAAGACCAACACGCTACATACTAGGCTACACCCTAGCTTGTACATGTAAAAAAATTTCCTCTTTCTCCTGCACACAAACTTCATAAAGCAGTATTTATGATGACAGACTGTAAATAAATGTGTAATAAAACGTTTGAGTTGACGTAAAATACACATCAGTTCAATTTAATTTAAGACATTTGGATAAATATATTTCATCAATCAGGAAGTTACGAAAATCGGTTTTTTTCTCGAATATTTCTTCTTCTTCTAAAGCCCAAACTGGGCTCTGGTCTCCTGACCTTCCGGTTCCTTAACATACTTACATTACTTGATATGGAAGGGTTCTTAGCCCTTCGCACAACCCACTATTTACGAATTTTTACTTTTTATAGATTAAAATTTAAATTAAAATGACCAAGGTACCAAAATGGTAACGTGCTGGAATTATACGTCGATCGGGATTAGACCACCATGCAACCCACTAGTCTACGCCGTAGTCAATATTATGTATTTCTTACAATTTCGCGTTTCTACCTATTTCATGAAATTTATTTTTTCAAAAATCTATAATAACTTTCATTGAATGATTTCGCTATACAAAACTTTTACAAATTCAGAATGAACATACCTTCACATTTAAGTCCTTGGCGAAAAAGTCCATATAAAAGAGATCCACAATGGTCGCAAAATGTTGGCGACATAAATGTATACAGTTTAAAACGATGAGGAACATCAATTTTAAATCGTTCACGTAGGTACTAAAAATAAAAATTATAAAATTTAATTTAATTAAAATGGTTAACAGGCGATTATTATATATTTTACTTACTATTGTACTTTCTGAATTAAAACTAGATTCCGAGCATGTTCCCAATAATTTATCATGACATTTTCTATGTACAGCTGTCTGACATTCTGAAAAAATAAATATACAAATTAATTGCAGTTAAATTGATACTGCATCTAATTTTATATGATAAACGGGCCTTTCTCTCTCTGAGGACTTATACTAAAAGTCTATTTTGGACAAAAATATATAGGCAAATGAACTAAATTCCCAAATTTCGTTTTTTTTTTAATATTTAATTAAATGCTACTTCAAAACTATAACAATGATCAGCTAAAGCTTTAAAATAAAGGTAAGAACATAGGCATAAGAAAAAGAATACCGCGATTAGACGAAAATTAAAAAATAACGTAAAATAGATGCCATTTTGATTTACATTTCCTAAACTTGTAAACTCATTATCGATAACTTCTCAAGGGGCTTGGCCTCCTAACCTTCAGCCTCCTTAACATTTTCATTATCTATTGTAATAGGTTTGATAGCTCTTTGCACAACCCTCTATCCACGATTTTTTCATTTTCGTAGATTGAGGTGACCAGAGTATATTCAAACAAGCAGTGTGCTGGATTTATGCATCAACCGGAATTTCAACTCACGACCTTCGAATTGCAAACACGCTACCCACTAGGGTACTAAATAACACCAAAAACAATACTGACAGTAAAAACAAATTAAAATTAACAATCTCTCTTTCTCGTCCTTAGCTAAATAATATTAGTTCGCTTAAAACTATTTCGGGCTTTTCAGAAGCAGTTGATAAAACTTATTTTATTTATTCCTGAAACTCAGCATTTTCACTTCAGCTACTGAAAGCAGTTGAGATATATCCAAATTTTTTATACGGTAATTCATTGAAAGAAATTCAGATAGTTTTCTTTCACGAGCAAGTATATTACTAGATATTCGAACCGAGTTTATCCGTAAGAAATTTTTACATCTGTTAATAATTTTGTGCACAGAAAAAGCCTGCGAATTTTGTTATTTGATCTACGATTTTATCTCTTGATTGTTTTAGAAATATCCTTTGTTACATTTAGTTGTGAAATTGTGAAGTGGAAGCAAGTGTTTTCTTCTTAAGATGTCAACCGTGAATAAAAAAAAAGAAAAATCTTACTTCGTCATTGGAAACAAAACTTGAAGCTCCTAAAAGGCTAGATAAAGGTGAAAGTCTTCAGAGTGTTGCGCGAAGCATTAATGTCGGCAATACTACTCTTAAAGAATGGAAAAAAATCGTGTAAATCTGCTATCGGCTTCGATTTCTATAGATTCGGAAAGCGGTCTTAAAGTTCCAAAAACGATTTAAACACCAAGGTTGGAAGCTGTTGATGAAACGGTGAGCTTTTCAACAGTAGAATTTCATAAAATTTATTTTGCTTACGTATGTTTTTAATGTCTGTAGGTTTGGATCTGCTTTAACCAGGAGAGACAAAAGGGAACTCCTTTAACAGTCCCTTTAATCAAAGAGAAAGCGATGGTATTCCACGAACGATTAAGACCTGGGGAGCCATTCTGAGCTAGTGAAGGTTAGCTGGAAAAGTGGAAAAAAAGCACGAAATCCACCAAATTACTATCTCTGGAGAAAAGCGATCTGCAGATCACCTTACCGCCGAAAATTTCATTGAAAAATTCTCAGGCATTGTTAGAGAAAATGAACTAACTCCCGAGCAGCTCTACAATATCGACGAAAATACAAAATGCTCCCACAGAAAACTCTTGCTTCTAGGCAGGAGAAAGATGTGAGTGGACATAAGCAGTCCAAAGAGAGGTTGATCATAGCTCCGTGTAGTAACGCAAGTGGGAGCCAACAGGTGTCCCTTTTTGTGATAGGTAAATCACGGAAGCCAAGGGCCTTTAAAGACTTCAACCTACGATCCCTGCCAGTTCACTATCAGGCTCAAAAATCTGCATGGATGGACGGTGCACTTTTTAAAGAATGGTTCGACGTAGTGTCTGACCTGAAGTCTCTGCACATTTGAAATAAAAAAATCTTCGACAAAAAGCCCTTATTGTTTTGGATAATGCTCCGTCACATCCTAATAAGAAAGATTTGAAGAAAGAGGGAATACGTGCAATTTTCTTACCAGCTAATGTAACATCATCAAGCTAGGGTGTAGCCTAGTGGGTAGCGTGTTGGTTTATAATGCGAAGGTTGTGAGTTCAAATCCCGGTCGGCTCATAATTTCAGCCCACTACTTGCTTGGGTATACCTTGGTTACCTCAATCTACGAAAATGAAAAATTCATAGATAGAGGGTAGTGCGAAGGGCTAACAACTCTTTCGCAATAAATAATGAAAATGTTAAGGAACCCTAAGGTCAGGATGCCAAAACCCGATTTGGGCTGCAGTGTCATTGAAGAAGAATGCAACATCTTTGATTCAACCTATGGATCAATGTGTTATAGAATGCTTGAAAAGAAAATATCGGGGGAAGCTTTTGACTTTGTTACTCGGAAAATGGAAAATGGAGTTGGATTAATTAAAGCAACGAAATCCCTTAATATCAAAGATATAATTTACATAGTAGCACGTGCTTGGGATGAGATTAACGCCATCACTTTATTCAAATCGTGGACGAAATTTTTGCCTGATGTCGAAGAAGATGATATCGAAATGGATGCTGACCCTGATATTTTGCCGTTGCTGAATGAAATACAGACTCTACAAAATGGTGAAATATTGGATGAGTCTGATATTCAAGGGTGGTTCACTTCAGACGACGATCCATTTGGTGACTTAAACGAGGAAAAAATTTTCGAATGCGCTCTACTGACTCTGATTCTGACGAGGAGACTTCTAAAATTATCCATTCTACGGCAGTTGAGGCTTTCGAAATACTGCTTAAGTACAAGATTCAGCTAAGGCGATGGACATCCTCTGGTTGAAAAAATGGAGGGACTACGCAGCACACAACCGGAAATTAAATTTTAAGCAAAGTAAAATAACAGATTTTTTGAAATAAAAAACATATAACATATAGAAGTAGAGTCGTTTTTCTTTAAAATTCCAATGTCTCTCCCAAATCGTACGTTGCTTCGGTCCCATGGTGGTCGGGTTTGAGAGGTTCTACAGTACTTAATACTGAAAAAATATTCATTACCTTTCTTATAAAAACAATTAAAACGCGGAAGTTGGAAATGACGGTAAGATGCCGTTTAGTCGAAATTAATTTTTTTTATGTAATACAAAAACATATTTTTCTTAATAACATCATTCACTTACTTATGCACTGGTAGCCTTGTTTACCGAATCCCCAAAGAAAATCCTTACAAAATGCGCAAAATGTCGGCTGCCGAAAGAATTTCGCTACAAATTTGTGTCCATTAATCTCGTGCGATCTAAATATAAAATCCATAAAATCACTTGAAATGTGTTTACATTTAATGGAATAAAAAAAAACACAAAAATTGTTTTCAACTTACCTTTGTTGCTTGACGGCACAACGTCTTTTAGTTATATATTTGGCTCGTGTCTTCTGATACAATAATGGTACCGCATCGTCGCGACTTCCGTAACGTTCTGTAGCGCTAATTGAAAAATCATTATTATGATAGTCTCTGAAATTTGAATCGTCCCAATGGGACATATTTGGTTGACGATTCGATACATTCCGGTAGCGTGGCTAAAATGTATTAATTCAAAATTGATTTCTTTAAATTTAGCACAGATTCAACAAAATTAGAAGTGAAATTACGTCACGATTGCGATATTGTCGTAATCTTTCTTGACTCCTTGAATGATCGTTTTCAGCCCTTCTACGGCCATGGGCTCCCGTAAAAATCATCTTAAATTTTACTGCTCCGTTGCGATTAAAAAAGTCTTATTTGTATTACGTATAACCCGTAAAAATCTCTATCCTATGTTTTTTGCTTTTGTAATGCTCGGATAGCTCATCCATTTTCATCAAATTAGTAGAACTAGAAAAGAAATGGAAAATTTTTTAATTAAATTTATCTTGAAGGATTTGTTTATTTTTAAGGCTATCTTTGAAAAAAAAATTTAAGTATTCACAAACTTTTTGTTCATTTCAAAAATGAAAATTAAAGCTACGTTACTTTTCAACAAATCACCATTACATCACGCCTAAATCTTTAACAACGCCATATCCAGGGCTACCACCAATCACAATGTTGAGAATTTCCCGATTAATTTTCCCGATTGTACCCTCCAGATAATTGAAACTACCCACAATATTCTGAAAAACTAAGAAAAAAGGAAGGAACTAGCATCAAACATTGTAATTGAAAACTGAGGATTGGACTCTTTAGAAATTCAGCAACCAAAAATTTAAAAGAAACACTTTTAAACAAAAATTCTACTCTGGTAGACGAGATCGAAGCTGACTATTATCCAAATCACAAGAATCCTTCGAAAGAACATTATATGAGTTTCGGGACATCTAAGCATTGGAAATTCCCCGCAGATTCACAGGGTGTTATACTCTAGATGAAATCTGAGAGTATATTGTGTTTGCCTTACCGTTGGTAACGCAAAGAAATAATGCTCGCACAGAGTCGCGAAGGGGACAGAAATATTTGTTGTCGCTCAAAAACTTCGATTCCCTCCCATACAAATGCACGATTTACTAAAATGCCTAAATTTCCTCGAAAATAATGAAAGCTACAAATTTTAAATTCAGCATGAAAAATTTTGCATACTACGTTCAGTGTTACATAGAAACATAACAGGACTACGATTTGAGGCAAAGCCCAATCGATGATAGAGAAATTTTTTGATTTTAAAAAATTCTGTAGGGGAATTGGTGGAGGTGGTGAAGACATTGAACTAATTTTTTCATTTCACGCTAGAGTTGCCATCAAAATGTTTTATACAAAATTTAGGATTCAAAAATTTAATAGGTATTGAGAAAATTAGTGTATTGGATTTAGTGAAATTGTGCAGTTTGTATGGGAGGTGGTAGAAGGGAGCGAGTTCTTAAAGACTTTTTCAGAAATAACTATAAGCATTATGCTTTTGATATGTTTTAAAATTTAGATCAGTAACATTCATACTTTTCAGGAAAACTCACTTTTTCTAAGGTTGTGAATTTGTGTCAAATTGTATGGGTAGGAGTAGAAGGGGTAAAACTAATCGTTTAATGTTTTTGGCCTTACTAATAATTCTAATTAAATATTTAATGTACAATTACAGCTCGATAAATTTTATACGCACTGAGTAAATTGATTTAGAGTATGTCATAAAAAAAATGTACAGTTTGTATGGGAGGTGGTGGAAGAAGAGGGGACTCGCATAATTTTCATACGATAGTTTCAAATCATCATAAAAATAATATAATCCAAATTTCAGACTAATAGTGTTATACTTTTCGAGCGAATCTTTTTATTGTCAAATTGCGAAATTGTGTCGTTTTGTATGGCAGACAAAAACTTGACCTTACTTTTTTATCAAAAATGACATGTGTAAAATTTGAACTATCTAGCTCAACGTGTTCTCAAGCCAGAGAGCGTACAGACGGATGGACATCCGATTTAGAGATTTTTGAGTGATTACATGAACTTCTGTATCATTCATTTTTTTCTTTGAGCCTTATTTCTTAGCGTTGCAAACTTTAGAGCAAACTTATAACACTCTCAGATTTCATCTAGAGTATAAAAATGGAAATCAAATTTTTACTTTTTAGAAATTCCGAAACGTAATGGGCAAGGTATGGCCTGAGATTTTTCCCCAAAAAACATTCTCAATTTTCGGGAAAAAAATCTCAGCAAAAGGGAGATTGATAAACCTGTAAGTCCGTAATTCGTTTATGTGATGTTTCCGTGTGGATGAGGTGCAGTAAAATACAATCACAATCAGTCCTGCTTACCCCAGAAATGACAAATGGCATATCACCCGTGATATTAAAATCTAAATGATATGAGAAACGGATATAGTGTCTCGGATACAAACGGATATTACGGTAACAACTTTTGGCATTCGAAAACGGACTATGATTGGCTTCTGGAACAATCAAACATTGAGTGACGGTGGAAGGGCTGGGGTTACTCGGTCCGTAAACCACGAATCAGTGATCGACCGTAAAATAGAACACTTTAACATCCAACTATTATGCTTGAACGAGTTCGAGTGGACAGGATCAGGAGAAGAATGAACCCCGAGCGGAAACATCAATCTGAGTGTGAATCCCAAAATAGCGTGGCACATAGTTTTCGCCATTGGGTCAGTGACGAAAAAGAATGCCCCAGGTATAGACAGACTACCAACCGCACTCCGAACTCCAACTTCTTTAACTCTTTCTTCTTCTTCAATGGCGCTACAGCCCAAATCGGGTCTTGGCCTCCTGACCTTCAGGTTCCTTAACATTTTCATTATTTATTGCGGAAGAGTTGTTAGCTCTTCGCACAACCCTCTATCTACGAATTTTTCATTTTCGTAGATTTAGGTAACCAAGATATATTCAAGCAGGTAGTATGCTGGAATTATGCGTTGACCAGGATTTGAACTCACGACCTTCGCATTGTAAACCATACACGCTACCCACTAGACTACACCCTAGCTTAACTCTTTACAAGGTGTGAATTGAAGGAAAATATCCCGATGCTTGGAAGAAGGGAGTCATTGTAAAAACCCCGAAGAAGGGCGACCCTCAGGGTTGTGGCAATTGGTGTGAAATATTATTTATTATTTACTGCGGTTTTGAAAGTCATGGCTAAGGTATTTGTCAATATTCTTAACTATGAAGTTTATCAAGCTGGATTCCGTAAAGAGCCCTGCACAAACCACACAAATACCCCACAGATAATATTGGAGGAGTCAGCCGAAATAGGTCTGCCACTACATCTCATGCTTGTAGAATTCGAGAAGGCCTTCGACAGCGTTAAGCGAGATTCCACATGAAATGCTTTGAGTAGGAGAGGTACTCCAGATAATATAATAGCTATGATTAAAGAATCGTACGAAGATGCAAGGTGTCGCGTCTTACATAGAGGAGAGCTGTCCGGGAGCTTCCCTGTGTGAACGGATGTCAGACAAGGCTGCATATTATCACCAGCTCTTTTTCTGGTGATAATAAATTACATCTTGAATGCTGCTTTGGAAGATGGGGAGGAACATCTTATTTATGCTGATTACGTGTATTTGCATGCCGTTCGGAGTCAAAGATGTAGGACTGAATGCGTAAAACCAAGTACATGCACAGGAGTTAGAACACAAGCACACTGATAATTCTCAATGTACAAGATGAGGGAGAGGTGCAAGATTTTATGTTACTTTACCATTGTCAGGATGAACCTCGAAGCAGAAACGGATATTGAGGCTTGTAAAAATAATGCTCTTCAGGCTTTCGGTATCCTCTCCTATTTTTGGTGGTTATGAGAGATCTCTCTTCGCACGAAGCTATGAGTATTTGACGCAAGCATCTAATCCGTATTCTTAGATGGTTATACTACATGGAGAGTAACCGGTCAACTTACCAAGAAACTGCAAACTTTCGTGAACCAATGCCTCTGATGCATTTAAGGGAATTTTGGCCTGAATCGTTATCCAATGACGAACTTGTGAGTACAACTGGACCGACTGAAATAGGCATTGAGATTCAAAGGCGGAAGTGGCAGTGGATCGGTCACACTTTGAGGAAACCAGAGCGAAACATCGCCAAACAGGCTCTGTATTATAATTCTCAAGGAATGGGTTGGTCGACCACGTATCATGAAAGTGAGCAGTTGATCAAGAAGCCAGAGCAATAAATAAGTTCTGGCGACAACTAAAGGCCGATGCTCAGGATCGCGCCTTGTGAAAGAGAACTATTTCTGTCCAATGCTCCTATAGGGGGAAAATGATTGATTGGTTAATATAATATTTTAGTATTAAAATCCCATTTCCAATTATGATTGTGATCTAAAGTACAAAAAAAACATAATAAATCAGATAAATTGTAAAAATAGAAAAACATATGATCTACTTCTTCAATTTTATGCATTATTGAGCGTATAGTAATTAAAATTCCTTACTTAATTTTTTCAATAAAATCCATAAATATCTTATTTACTCTCCCTGAAATAAGATTAAGTCTGCAATATGGTGAAAGCATTCCAAACTGATTGTTCTAATATATACATTTAATTTCTTTCTCTCCGAAAAGCCTTCAATAACGTTTCAATTTTCTAAATTAAAACCAACTCTAACGCATTAATCCAAAAAAATAAGATCTTAAATTAGACGAGAATGAATTATCATTCGGACCAGAAAGAAAAAATGCCAAAGCTATTGTTAAAAATGCATTTTTGTTTTACAATAGCCGCTCACCTTTGATATTATACTTTGTAAATACAATAGATAATTATCTTTGAATATTTTATGAGATGCCGTATATTAAAAACCTAGCTAAAAATAGCATAGAATTTATGCTGGAATTAGATTGCAGAAATAAAAAGTAAAGTAAATAAACACAGTCAGGAAATCACCTACTGGTAAGAAATTCATCCGTGATTCGCGCATTAGAACACGTGCTTAACGTTAGAATTCTCTCTTTTGAACACATACGAGTAAATGGATTTGGACCTTTTAACATACAATTCAGCATTTACATGTGAGGTAATTGTGAGATAATATATGGGAGCCATGCCAACACTTCTACACTTGACATTTTCTCTTAGCGGTGAAACGTCGAAAAATCATCTTAAATAAAAGATGTCAACAAAATTAGTCAGACAATATATCTTCCATTTAGTCTGTCATTGAATTTTAATACATTTAAGTATAAATTTCTATTTAGCTTATCCCAATCATGCTAATAATAATTTATGCAAAATAATTTAAATAGATAAAATGTAGTTATAATTAATTTTTTTGAACGTTTTTTTTTTCAAAAACCATAGGAATTTGACCAGCGAGGAAGGTTTTTTGATAACAATTTTTCGCTATGTATTATAAACAAGTTAACATATCGGATCACAGAAAAATCATTGCGAACTTCATTGTTTTTTATTCAAACTTGAAAATCTGAAAACCTATCAAAAATTGGGTGTAGAACATTTCCACGAATACGTGAAATACCCGATACAAATTCATAATATGGAAGAGATTAAAAAAAATTTACATTTCTCTAGGATGTACGATTGATTACGAGAGCTTACTTTCTGATTCCTAACCAAGAATTTCCTAAAAATTTGATTTTCTGTGTGCACTTTCCAAAACCCCTTATCTAAGAATTATCATTTTTATACTCTAAATGAAATCTGAGAGTATATTGTGTTTGCCTTACCGTTTGTAACGCTAAGAAGTAAGGCTCACACAGAGCTACCAAGGGTACAGAAATATTTGTTGTCGCTCAAAAACTCGATTCCGAGTGACCGCCTGTCCGCTTGTCTACCTAATAACTCTCGAACGCTTTAAGTTATCGTGCTGAAATTTGTTGTGTGTCATATTTAGCATAAAAGTAACTTTAAGTTCGTTAATGCGCTACATTCCCACATTACTTCTATCCCCATCCCCATACAAATTTTATGAAACTTCGAAATTTTAAGAAATTTATATTTCTTCAAAACTTTTTCGTATCGACTTGAAATTTGGATCCCCTCACTCCTTCACCCCATCTCATACAAGTTTCACGAAATTTTGAAATTTCAATAAAAATTTTTTGAAGTATAATAATAAAAATATCTTTGAAGACGAAACATTTTGTTTTGAACCGTACAAATGCATAATTTTGACAAATTATTAAAACTGGAAAAATTAAAAATTTTAAATTTTGCCAGAATTTGTCCATTAATAATTGCAATAGATATAACATAATAATAAATATAATATAATTAATAATTGCAATAAATATTAAAAATAAATATAATATAATTAAATTACAAATGCCCTAATTTCAGGAAAACTTTGCCCAATTTCTTTGAAAATAAAAAAATTACTAATTTTAAATTCAGCGCGAAACATTTTGCATGCTACATTCGGTGTCACATACACAAATTGCAAACCCTCCCCCTGTGCTTCTACCACCTCCCATACAAAAGTCACAATACACTATTCGAAGGAATTTGAGATGACATATTTTCCGGTATATTAAAATCATTCCTATATCATTTAGAGTATCATATGATTAGGCTTTATGATAAATTATAATTCTGTTATGTTTTTAGATTTTGGTGGTCCACGCACGAAACGTTGACCGAGATTTGAACACGCTACTCAGTAGGCTCTACTCAGGTTCGCCTGACTAAATTTTCTATTTTCTATTCAGTTTCAATAATGACACAACATTGTACATAAATATAGTGAATCCCACTTATTTAGAACTATATTCGATCAAAAACGTCGTTAACATCTTAACGCATGTTTCATATCAAATCTCGAACTATTCTCCAATATTCTATATTATATACGCAATCAAATGTCTGCAATGAATGAAGAAAAATGTAAAAAAAAATAACATTTTAAATTTGTTTATTTACTCAAAATTAAAATTATTTTAATATCAGCACGATATCAAATTGACGCATGTATGCATTGGGTTTTATTAGTTTCAATGAATCAGTATATGTTAATATTATAATCACGAGTTCTTTATTTCTTATTCCAGTTTCTAATAATACAAATTGTGATCAATGTAATGTTTAAAAAAAAATCTAAGAATTTACTGGATAAAAATAGTCTTTGATATAAAACTGGAATAACAAATTTAGATTTTAAGAAACATAAAAATAAAACTGAAGCGTTGAAATTTGGGTAGAAATAGCTACTAATGATTTATTTCATTTTTTAGCTTGTAGCTTAGTAGTAAACATAAGTGTCGAAGAAGTTAAAAATTTACCAAAAGTAATAAATTATAATATTGTTTATAATTTAGATGGTATATGAGGTTTAATGCATCGTATCTGTTAGTATTAATGTAGCAGTTCATTTTTATTATCACTTATTGTTTATTTAATTTTAAGTTCGAAATTTACTGATTGATGGAGTAGCTGAAATTTTCTGTAAAGTATTTTGGTAGCTTTTATAGATATCATTAAGATAAGAAATTAGTTTGATCCCGCCACTTCTTCTAGCACTTTCTATACAAAATGAAATAATTTCGCAACAAGTGTATTAATAATTTTTTGAAAGGTATAAAGGATTCTGATCTGAAATTGAAATCGTATCATCTATACATAGTAATATAATTGTAGTGTCTGTCTGTAATTTGCTTATAAATGGCTATAAGTTAGTTTTTTGAGTTATTTTAGAACTAACTAAGCATAAAAACACATTTTTGAAATTTTTGTCTGTCTGTCTGTCTGTCTGTCTGTCCGACCGCTTTTCACGCACAAACGGCTGAACCAATTGTAATGAAACTTGCACAGTTTGTTAGGTGTCCATCGGAATGAAATCTGCACTTGGTTTCATTTCACTCCCCTCACGCCTTCTACCCCCTCCCATACAAAGCGACTCATTTTCAAAATATATATTAATCAAATTTTCTTGGAAACCATAAAAGCTATTAATTTGGAATTTGGAATATATTATTTCTATTATAAATACAGTCTTTTGGTTTACAAATTATTTGAGTTTCCTCACTCCTTTCACCACCTCCCATACAAACTACACTTTTCATGAATTATTTTACACCAAATTTCTCAGTACGTGTAACTTCCATCGAGCTAAAATGTTATACGAAATCCTTAATTAACATTATTATTAATATCGGGAAAAAAATTACCGATTAGCTTCACTCCTTCTACCCCCTCCCATACAATGTGACACAGTTCCACGACTTCGCAAGAATTTGATTTTCTTGAAAAGTCTGAAAGTTACTGATCTGAAATTTCAAATATATCAATTGCATGATGATAATAGCTGTTTTTCAAAAAATCACCAGAAACCCCCTTCTCCTTCCACCACCTCCCATATAAACCGCACTTTTTCATGAAATACTCTAAACGAATTTTCTCAGTACATTTAAATTTCATCGAGGTAAAAAATTGGATTTAATCCTTAATTAGCATTATTAGTAATATTGGGAAAAAACTTAACAGAGTAGCTTCCCTCCTTCTTCCCCCTCCCATACAATGAGACACATTCCACGACTATACAATAATTCGATTTTCTTGAAAAGTGTGAATGATACAGATCTGAAATTTAAAGTATATCAATTGCATGATAGTTATAGTTGTTTCTCGAAAAATCACCCAAAACCCCCCACTCCTTCTACCACCTCCCATACAAATTGCACAGTTTCATTAAATTCAATGCACTAAGTTTCTCAGTACCTACTCAATTTTTGAAGCTTAAATTTGGTACAAAACCTTTTTTTAGCTACTCTAGCATGATGTGAAACAAATTAGTTCAATGCTGTCACCCCTTCTACCACTCCCTATACAAAATTTCTTAACACCGCAAAAATTTCGATTTCATCTTTACATAGTATCGTATGATTGAGCTTTACGCACAATCGTAGTCCTGTTATGTTTTTAAGCTTAATGTTATTTTATTTATTTTTTTTTTAAATAAAACCAGCTACAATTATTCACATGTCCTTAACGCTTTTCAACACGTATATGATCTCGAATCACGGGTTTGATTTGATTGCGAGCCTGTCCCATAAAAATGGGAGTATCATGTTTTCATTCTTAATAATTTATGGTTCTGATTCCAACAATATACAAACCATTTTCTTCAAAGAGCCATTAAAGTAAGCAGATTATGTATCCCACATAATGTATTACTAACTACACTCTCAAAAATTGCTTATTATTGCTATTTTTACGCGGACGAAGTCGCGGGCGTTTGCTAGTTCATAATATTGATTTTAGTTTCCTATCTAAAAGTCGGCTAGGGTGTAGCCTTGTGAGTAGCATGTTGGTTTTGTAATGCGAAGATCGTGAAATCAAATCCCGGTCGACGCAAAATATAGTTCCAGCACATTGCCTGTTTGGATATACCTTGGTCACCTCAATCTACGAAAATGAAAAATTCGTAGAAAGAGAGTTGTGCGAAGTGCTAACAACCATTCCACAATAAGTAATAAGAAAATGTTAAGGAACCTGAATGTCAGCAGGCCAAGTTCCGATTTGGGCTGTAGCGCCATTGTAGAAGTAGAAGAAGATGTAAAAGTCGTTGACTTTCAAAAAGTTTACAGTTTCTTGGTAGGTCGAACTTTCCCCGTAGTACAACCATATAACAACACAGATTCGACGCATGACGTCAAATACTCGCAGTTTCGTACGAAGGGAGATCTCGCTCAACCCCTAGAAAGGGAAAGGAATACTGAAGGCCTGACAAGCTTTATTTCTACGAGTTTTAATATTATTTTCACGCTCCGCCGTCCATGCTGACAATAGGTCCGAGATAACCAAAATCTTGCACCTCTTCAACATCTTGTCTATTAAGAAAAATCGGTGTGCTTGTGTTCGAACCCAGGTACATACACCTGGGTTGGTTTTCCGCACATTTATTTTCAGTCCTGCCTCTTTACATTTAGAATGCAAATTTTGACTTTAAGTTCGGACGGTTATGTGCAATCAAACTTACTTTATCAACAGAATCAAGGTGTCTTGCGGTGCGGTTTTAAATAATTGTGCAGTAATGGTCTGCTCATCTAGTAGAGATACTTTAGAAAATCGACTTGGAACCAACTAATATTTTAGTCAGTCTGGACGTGGAATCACTTTTCACCAAAATATTTTTTTTTTTACAGAATGACCTGTGTTATAGGCAATTTCGGCTTTTACGTGCAATGCACAAACACAGTAATGGAGGAAAGGAATGAGATTGGGAAGGGAGGGGAAGGGGAGTGAGAACGACCGTAACGAGTGGAGAAGCTGGAATATTTTTTCAGTTTTACTGGCTACTATTGACAAATATATGCAGATGTTATGGGGGACTGAATGATAGAAAGCGAATAATAATTAAGGAAACCTTAAATATGATCAGGAAACACTTCCTGGTCAATATGCATGAATCAACTGAATTTTGTTTTAATAATATTTTCAGCTCTAGGAAAACTCTACAAGCAAATGGAAGGAGCGGCAGTTGGATCATAAATCTCACCAGTGGTAGCTGATATTTTCATGGAGGAATTCGAAAAGAATGCACTGCACTCAGCTCCAGTAAAACCGGAATTGTATCTTTGCTATGTGACGGACACTACGAGTATAATAGACACTATACTCGTAGAAAGCAAAGAAACACTCATTTTTGGATGTACTATAGGAAAAGAATGATACCTCATTAACCTATAAGATAAAAAAGAAACCAACTCACACCAATAGATATCTCGACGCACATTCACATCGCAACCCAAGTCAAAAAACAGGGGCACTGAAAAGCCAGATGCACAACTGAAGAAAACCCGCATAGTTAAAAGAAAACGAAACAATTGGATGGGGCATTAACAGCAAATGAATACAAAGCTAACGAAATAAACAATTCCTGGAAACCGAAACATCCAAAGATAAAAAAACGAGAAGACACTGAACAAGGAAAATGACAAACGATGGGTAAAATTATCTTACATTCAGATAGGGAAAATCATGATGCATACAGTAATACAATTATGATAAAAAAATTAGTTTGATCGCACCACGCCTTTTACCACCTCCCAGACAAAATAACACAATCTTAATATGAGTCACTTTTCTTGTAAGATATCAAAGATCGTTCTTAGAAATTTGTAAATTTAGACTTTTTTTAGCTATAATATTTAGTTTTTATTAAAAACTTTAAATCCTCTCGCTCTTTTTTTCCCGCTCCCATACTAATTATAAACAAATAACAGACAGACCCTACAATTATATTTATATGTATAGATTATAGCGTTCCATATAAAAATTGATCGAATCCTCTCACTTCGTCAACTACCTCCAATTCCCATTGGAACTGCACAATTTCCAGAAATATAATACTGCAGTGTGTATAAAGTTTCCTCTTTTCCTCTTGAATAGCCTAATCGGCCATTTGCCTCCAGTTGTTCAGGTTCCATAACATTTTACTTTATTATTCAAATAATAAAATATTGTGATCGACACAGAAAAAAAAAAATTTGCTACCCTGAAATTTTGTTTTTTCGCGTTTCATGACTTAATTAGACTAAAAATGCAAGAAAAAAAAATCCGTCCCGCCGTCCGCCGTACATATGGACTCATATCTCCGAGACCGTTAAAGGTAGAATGTTCGTTTTTGGGTGGATTGTTGATTGGGTGAGTGAACTCTATTTTCTAAATTTTGGGGGATGTTAGATGGAAGGGGGAGGCGGGGGGAGGGAAAGAGTCAAAAACTACACTTGCTAATATTTCCACCACGAATTCAGATAGAAAGTTGAAAATCAGTAGAGATATAGGGAGGTTGTGGGACAAACTTTAAAAATAATTTAATTTTTTTTTCCATTGGCGTCCGAAAAGGGAGGGCTAAGAACAAATTGTCGGCCGAATTTGTTTTTCAAATGATTATATCTTCGAAATTACTAATTGCAAAAAATTCATATTTTAAGACCATTAAGATGGCATATAGCTCCACCGGAATCAGTTTAGAGAGTGGCTAAGTATTGTAAAGGGGAGGGTCAGGGTGGGTGCAAAGAAAAACACTTAAAAATTAATATCTCAACTATCTCTTAAGCGATGTAATTGAAACTTGAAATATTAAGCTATACAAAAAAAATACAAAAAATATATAACATGTTGAAATAATAGTAGTGGGGGGAAATGGAGAGCATTTCAAAAATGACGCGCTTTTCAAAATTACAAATCGTTATATCTCAAAATTAAGTACAATTATCAAATCGAAAATTTTTCATATTGTAGAGCTATATAGTCGCTATTTTAGTAAAATTTTTAATTTGGGAGGTGTAAGGGGAGGAAGGTGGTAAGCAAAAATGACGAAAATTTTGAGTGATTTTTTTACAAAGTTTAAATTTTGCATGTGAATACATCTATTTGATATACATAGAAAAATAATAATAATTTGTTCCATAATTGTTATAAACCGACTCCCTGGTCTAACGTGCACAAGGTGTTTCATGTGCATTGAAAAAACACATAAACTGAAAATTTTTGAGTGAAATTTTAAAATAGAAACGTGGAAATTTGGGAAATGCATTTAAAAAAAATCCCAAAATATACGAAATATTAACTGGTCGAAAACCTTTAAAACTTCTACCCCGTCCCATACAAAATTATTTTTTCGACCATTTTCAAGAAATCAATTATCACCTAACTATTAAAAGCTCTCAATTTGAAATTTTGCACAAAAACTTTTAAAAATAGATGAAATAAAATTACGTTGAAAGTTTTGAAATCGCGTCTGTCCTTCTACTACCTCCCATACAAAAGTATGATTTAGACCATTACTAGGAAATCAATTATCACCTAACTATTAAAAGCTATCAATTTGAAATTTTGCGCGAAAACTTTTAAAAACAGTTAACAGTTGAAACAAAATTGCGTTAAAAGTCTTGAAATCGCTCTTGCTCTTCTACCCCCTCCCATACAAAAGTATGATTTTGACCAATTCCATTAAATCGACTAGTAACCAACAAATTAAAAGCTACGAACTTGGAATTTTTTACAAGCACCTTACAAGAGAAATGAAATAAAACTGCATCACAAGTTTTATGATTCCCTTACCCGCTCTACCCCCTCTCATGCAAATATTCGGTTTCGTGAATGTAAAATACAGCGAATTTTATGAAAATTTTATGCAACTTCGTCTATGAAACACATTCTATACAGAGGATATTGGACGAGATTCATGCAATCAATTAAAAAGCTATTAACATCCACCCACCCTTACTATTACCTCTCCTCCCCTCCTCATAAAAACCCAGCACCCATAAACTTGCTGAAACGAATGAAATATTGTTAAATTGACAACAGCCCTGCCCAAGAACTGCCTTTCACTTAGTCTTCCCTAACCACTCTAACCTGCATATTGACTTTCCACTCATCCGCAACTCGTCCCAAGAATAATAAAGTTTCGCCCGACTTGTTGGCAGCTTATATTTTTTTATCATGGAAAGGTTTGTTAGACATTCGCACAACCCTCTATTTTTGAACTTTCATTTTTCGTCCAAATCGCACCTTGGCCTCCTGACATTCAGGTTAATTAACATTTTCTTATTACTCATTGTGGAAGGGTTGTTAGCCCTTCGCGCAACCCCCTTTCTACGAATTTTTTATATGAGAGAATTTTCCGTCGTATTTAAACTAAGCAATATGTTAGTTTAAATACGACGGAAAATTCCCGAAACACCAAATGGCTCGAGATCTTTTTGGTCATTCGTTAAAACGGTCAACAGCAACCATGTATTGTAAAATCATCTTCACCACCTCTTCGAACGAATCGTAGTCAATCCTGTTGAGAAAGCCAATCTTCTTGCAGCAAGTCTTACTCGAAACTTCAATCAAGCTGCCAGCGACCAACCAGGCTCCTCCGCTTGTAAAACCATCTGGATTTCATCTAACTGAAATTCATGTTCGCACAAGACTTATCTCCGGAATTCTTCGTGAGCTCAGTGTTCAGAAATCAGCAGGTCCTGATGGTAATTCACCCTTAGTCCTTAAAAATTTTTTAAGTCCCTAGCTAAACCGCTACGCGATTTATTCCATCTCTGTTACTCTACTGGGCACTTTCCGCGCACGTGGAAAGTGCCGAATATTCATTCGATTCCCAAGAAAAAAACAAAGCGTTACCCACCAACTACCGCCCCATCGCCATTACTTCCGTTCTGTCGAAAGTGATGAAAACGGCTGTGAATCGCAAAACAATCCGCTATCTTGAAGATAACAAACTTATCAATGATTGCCAATACGGACTCCGGTCCGGACGTTCTACAGGTGACCTCTTGGTATATCTGACTGATCCTTGGAACTAGTGCAGCCATAAATTTGCTGAAGGTCAAGTTCTGGCACTTGACATCGCTAAAGCGTTTGACAGAGTTCGGCACAAATGTCTCCTAGAGAACCTCAAAGCAGTCGGCTTTAATAATAACCTCATAAAATGGATTGAGAGTTTCTAATATGAAAGCACCATACAAGTCGTATTTATTTATTTATTTATTTATTTATTTATTTGAGCTCTTGAACAAAAAGATTACAATTTCAATTAAACAAAAGCGGAAAACAAAAGAACAGCAAATTTAAACATTGAAGATAATAGTTTATAATATACGCTAAGAAATAAATGAATAGTGAAGTTAAGAATTTAAACATTAAATATGATAGATTTAATTCTATTTTTAAATAATGGAAAAGAAGAAGCTAAAGAACCAAATTGGAGTCGATCGTGGTTCCTTTGCATTCTTAGCATCGGAGAGTGATGGTATACATCTAGAGAGGCACGTGGAGGATTGAAGATGTCTGAATTCCTTGTTGAGACTATTCCTGATCTAAAGTTCAGGTCGTCACAAAGATGGGTATTGAGCAGGTAGTTGCACATCTTGTAGAGGAAGCAAGCATCGAGAAAGGTCCGCCTTAAATGCAGTGGCTGTAGGTGAAGTACTTCAAGTCTGCCATTATAGTCGATATGAGGTTTCCCTAATCTGTAGAAAAGGGTTCGAGTGAATCTACGCTGAACAGATTCGATGGTTTGAACATGGCAAGAGTGGTGTGGGTTCCAGACGATGGAACAGTATTCCAAAATACTACGGACGAGTGTGGCAAATAAGAGAGCAGCCGTTCCTGGACGATTAAACTGGACGGTCGTGCGGAGGACGAAGCCAGCAAGTCTGTATGCCTTATTAGTAATCTCGGAGAAATGATTGACGAATTTAAGTTTACGATCAAAGACCACTCCTAGATCCTTTATTGTGGTTACTGCTGTAAGGGTGGATCCATTAATAGAGTAAGAGAGAACAGAGGAGGTAGTCTTATACGAGTACTCCATAGTAAAACACTTTTCAATGTTCAAAAAGATATCGTTGTTTGAACACCAACGAGAGACAGCCGACAAATCAGTCTGGAGAATCCTGTCATCAGAAACGGAGGAAATTTCCCGGAACAGTTTGAGGTCATCAGCGAATAAGAGACAGTTCGAAGATACAAATTGGGGCAAATCATTTATGAAGAGAGTGAATAATAAAGGACCAAGGATCGATCCCTGAGGGACGCCAGAGTTGGCAAGAAACTCAGTAGAGGAGTGTCCGTTGAACGTAATTCGGAGACGACGGTCCGTAAGGTACGAACTGAACCAGTTCAGGAGAGAGCCAGAGACACCATACCTTTCAAGTTTTGAGATTAGAATTTTACAATTAACAGTGTCGAAAGCTTTAGAAAAATCGGTATATATGACTTGGACAGTATTATGACGATCTAAGGATTGAGCAACGAAATTAGTGAATTCACATAAATTAGTAGAAGTAGATCTACCTTTCACAAATCCATGTTGGGCTGGTAAGTGATAAAGTTTATCCCACATTACATTATGAACTAATCTTTCAAACACCTTTCCAAAACAGTTCAGGGTGGAAATAGGGCGATAGTTCAAGACATATTCGTTATCTCCTTTCTTTAAAATGGGTACTATGTTAGCTAACTTCCAGCATGCAGGAAACGCGCTTTCTTCAAGAGACTTATTGAACAAAATAGATAATGGCACTGCGAGCTCCGAGGAGAGAGCTTTCACAAAAAGGTTCGGGATCCCATCCGGTCCGCCACCGATTTTCGAGTCTAGAGAATGGATGATTGATATAATGTCCCTCTTACTAATGGATATCTCAGAGATCGACTCCTGGGGTGGGATGAAGAAGTCATAAGATAAATCATTACTCGAGTGGCTAAACACAGAGGAAAAGTAATTGGCAAAAAGCTCACACATTTCTTGTAGTGGAAGTATCACCAAACTTAAGTTGTGAAGGAAAAAATTGCTTATTTCTACGCTTTCTAACATGCGACCAAAACGGTTTGGTCTCATTGCGCAATAGTGCCGCCTCAAGCTGAGAAATATATGCAGAGAAAGCCTTCTTGATGTCCGATTTGACCCGCTTACGTTGAAGGGAATAGTTTTGGTAATCGGATAGAAGAGACGAACGCTTATACTTTTTATGCAATCGCGCTTTTTTACGAAGAGCGCAAATAATAGAATGGTTATACCATTCAGGGTAGTCACGACTAGAAATGACACGATAGGGAACGTTCCGATGAATAATATCATCAAGGATGGAGTGTAGTTGCATCGATGATTCATTAGAGCTTTTGCTGCTAAAAAGTTCAAACCAGTTAATATTACCGATGTCACAACTCATTTGCTCGTAGTTTCCCTTATAGAAATTGTATTTCTTATCCGTACAAATAAGAGATGGATTACATACCTCTATTTGCAGGTTGATCTGAAGGGGAGGATGATAAGGGTCGGGTGGCACTAGTCCGCTAAAGGTGTCAACGTTGATCCGAGAAGCACTGACATTAGAAAGAATCAAGTCTAGGATCTTCCCTCGACGATTTGTGTAAGAATTTTGCTGAGTAAGTGAACACAGGTTCATAAAGTGATCAACACACAAGTCTATGCTAGATACAGGCAATAAAGGGTGTGACCAGTCTGCTTTCCATTGTAAGTCGGGGAGGTTGAAGTCACCACAGATAAGGAATGTCGAGGTAGCGCCAGCTGAGTTGACGATATCAGAGAGGCTGTCAAAAAACTTTTCAATAATTTCCACTGCGCAGGAACAAGGAATATAGACACAGCATATATATAGGTATCGACCATGAGAGAGTTTAATCTTGAGGAGAAAGTGCTCTATGGGAAAAGCATCAAAGTCCGGACAACGCGACGTTGACAGGGTATTTTTAACCGCGATGAGGACACCGCCACCATCCTTTTTGATAGACCGACTAAGATCACGGTCATGCCTGTGAACAGTGTAGCAATTCGGGGAAAATTCAGAGTTATGAATTAAAGGCAGTAGCCACGTTTCAGTGATGCAAAGAATATCAGGCATACTCTCCAGAAGGGATACCATGAAGTCGTCCAACTTGGTTCTAAGGCCACGCACATTTTGGTAGAGAATAGTGAGATTATTATTATTATTATTATTATTATTAACAAAGCCTGATATATTCTTGTGAACATTAGATGATGAAGGATTGATAGCAGTCAAACATGAGGTATTTATGCTGGTTTTCGCTGATTGCTTCTTCGACGAAAATTCCGTTGAGAGCTATTTCTAGGTTCAAATTCCTGAACAATGACGCCTGGTGGCCAAAATTCAGCAGTATTGGATGGCATGGCATCTTCCCCCTTTCCCTTAAACTCCGGAGTCCCCCAAGGCTCTGTCTTATCACCCACACTCTTTCTTATTTTTATCAATGACCTTCTGTCGTCAACGCTCAATATGATCCATTATTTTGCAGATGGCAATACCCTGGATAGCATCTATGAATTCGACTCGACTACTAACGCTCACCGTGACCTCGTAGCATCTAAACGTGCCAACCTTTTTGAATCATTGAACTCTGGACCTGAATGGGGCTGGATAAATAGAGTAAAGTTTAACGCCTCAAAAACACAGGCCTGTCATCTTTTCCTTAAACGTGATGTTCCAGCGTCGGTCTCTAGTGTAACTTTTGGAGGTGTCCAACTAGACTCTTCCGAATACATTAAAATAAATAACCGTCTTAATTGGAACCAGCGACTCGACGTAGTACTTGACACTTCCAAACACCTGGAAGTTCTCCGGAGTTGTAAAAAGTATTTTACTTCCAGTGACCTAGCAAATATCTACAAGGCCTAAATTAGACCACGCCTCGAGTAAAATTCACATTTATGAGCTGGGGCACCCAAAATGCAACTTGCGATGCTCGACGATGGCTAGAGATAGGCGTTCCGACTAATTGGTTTTTGGTTTTTATAGACTTGCTAGAACATCGCAGAAATTTCTGAGTACTAAGCATTTACTGTAGCTACTTTCATGGCAAATGCAGTGAGGAACTTGGTAAACTTATTCCACCTCTGTACCCATGTCCTAGAAATATTCGCCTAGCTTCAAGCGCATACGAGCTTACTGTTAAGCTTCCAACTTCCCGTACAATGAAATATAAGCAATCATTCATACCACGAACTTCTAATATTTGGAATGCATTGTCAGAAGCTGTATTCCCAAACTCAGCGTCCACCGGCATTTTAGACTTTCCCTTCATTTAATCCCGTTTAAATTTAACTCCTTTTTTTCTCCCTTACCAACACGACTGCGTAAATCGCATTAAAGGGTGACCCCCTAGCTTGTGTTCGGCTACGTAAAAAAAGACACCAGTAACATTATGGAGACAAACAAAATAAACCATTGCCTTCACTCCTTCTACCACCTGCCATACAAAATGACACAATTTATTTATTTCCTTGGCCACTTATCTGGAATTCGAAACTTGCAACTTTGATCATTTTTATAATTTTTTCTGTGAACATTCCACTCCTTCTTCCACCTCCCATATAAATTTTGCGATTTACCGACACTCATAACACCAATTACTTTATTATTTTAATAATAAAGTATTGTGATCGACACAGAAAAAAAAAAAAATTTGCTACCCTGAAATTTTGTTTTTTCGCATTTCATGACTAAATTAGCCTAAAAAGGCAAAAAAAAAATCCGTCCCGCCGTACGCCGTACATATGGACTCGTACCTCCAAGACCGTTAAAGGTAGAATGTTGATTTTTGGGTGGGTTATTAACTTGGTAAGTGAGCTCCATTATCCAAATTTTGGGGAGTGTGGAGTGTAAGGGGGAGGCGGGGGGATGGAAAAAGTCGAAATATACACTTGCTAGTATCTTCACCACGAATGTAGATAGAAAGATGAAAATCAGCACACGTATAGAGAGAGCTGTGGGACATATTCCAAAAATAATTTAATTTTTTTATCCATTGGCGTCCGTAAAGGGGGGGCTAAAATCAAATTGTCGGCCGAATCTTTTTTTGAAATGGTTATATCTTCGAAACTACTTACCATAAAAAATTCATATTTTGGGACAATTAAGATGGCGTATAGATCCACCAGAATCAGCTTAGAAATAGGCTTATTATTGTAAGGGGAAGGGTCGGGGGGGGGGGGGGGGGGGTGCAAGGAAAAACACTTAAGAATTAATATCTCAACTATCTCTTAAGCTATGTAATTGAAACTTAAAAAATGTACTGAGCTATACTAGCGAAATACAAAAAAAATATAAAATTTGGTCATAATAGTAGTGGGGTGAAATGGGGAGCATTTGAAAAATGGTGCACTTTTCAAAATTAGAAATCAATATATCTCAAAATTAAGTACAGATATCGAATTGAAAATTCGTCAGATTATAGAACTACATAATTTATAGTTTTGATAAAAATTTTAAGTTAGGGGGTGTAAAGGGAGGGAGGTGGTAAGCAAAAATGTCGCAAATTTTGAGTGAATTTTTTAGGACTCTGCTCAAAGATAGAAACTTTAAATTTTGCATGTGAATACATCTATTTGATATACATAGAAAAAAATAATAATTTGATCCACAATTGTTATGACCCGACCACCCCACAAGCTGTTTCATATGCAACGAAAAAAACACGAAAACTGAAAATTTTTGGATGTAATTTTAGGGTAGAAACTTGAAAATTTGGGAAATACATTTAAAAAAAATTCCTAAAAGTATAAAATATTAACTGGTCGAATACCTTCAAAACTTCTACCCCCTCCCATACAAAATTATTTTTTCGACCATTTTTAAGAAATTAATTATCAACTAACTATTAAAAGCTATCCATTTGAAATTTTGCATATGAACTTATAAAAATATTTGCAAAGACATTATTTTAAAAGTTTCAAAATCACACTTGCCCTTCTACCCCCTCCCATACAAAACTATGATTTCGACCAATTTCATTAAATCAACTAATAACCAACAAATTAAAAGCTACGAACTTGAAATTTTGTACGAGCAGCTTACAAGAGAAAAGAAATAAAATTGCGTAACAAATTTTGCAATTTCCATACCTCTTCTACCCCCTCCCGTACAAAATTATTTTTTTGAGCATTTTTAAGAATCAGCTAACTCTTAAAAGCTATCCATTTCAAATTTTTCCTAAAAACTTATAAAAATAATTGAAATGAAATTCCTTTAAAAGTTTTGAAATCGCGCTTGCCCTTCTACTCCCTCCCATACAAAAGTATCATTTCTACCTATTTCATTGAATCAACTAATAACCATCAAATTAAAAGCTACGAACTTCAAATTTTGTACAAGCACACTACAATAGAAAGGGAATAAAATTGCGTCACAAATTTTACGATTCCCCTACTCCTTCCCATACAAATGTTTGGTTTCGTGAATGTAAAATGCACCGAATCCTATGAAAATTCTATGCAACTTCGTCTATGAAACACATTCTATACAGAGGATATTGGACGCGATTCAAGCAATTAATTAAAAAGCTATTAACATCCACCCACCCTTACCCCTCCTCCTCCCCTCATAAAAACCCAAACTTGCAGAAATGAATGAAATATTGTTAAATTGACAACAGCCCTGCCCAAGAACTCCCTTTCTCTTAGCCTTCCCTAACCACTCTAACCTGCATATTGACTTTCCACACATCCGCAACTTGTCCCAAGAATAATAAAGTTTCGCCCGACTTGTTGGCAGTTTATTTTTAAGTATCTATCAAATTTATGAAGCTCGAACCTGCTGGATCTTAGTACCAACTATAATTTGCTATGGAAGTTTAATGTCATCACTCCTTCTATCACCTGTTGAGTCCGTCGCCCGAAAGGAAAAGAAAAAAAAAATATATGTACACAATATTTTTTTTTGGGTTTTTTTTTTTTTAAATTTTCCCGCCTTCGATGCAAACATCGGATCATCGAAAAGGTTCGCCAACCCTGAGCCTTTCGACATAGCGACAGCTCGAAAAGAAATGCCGTTAGTTTTGTTGCCGGCCGACGAAAAAGACCGCGTGCGGGAGAAGAGCTGGGGAGATTCTTGGTAAAGCCGATGACTGTTATTTTAGTGCCGGGAGATTTTTGATAATTTTCTCGTTTCGGTCGTTTTTTGGTTTTTTTTTTTGAACTTCTTCGTGGTTAGTTTCCCATTGTGCATTAAATTCGCTTCGCAATTTTCAATAGTTGTTCTGCATGGAAAAAAGAAAAAAAATGGAGCAAAAGAAAAACCGCGTGTAGTCGGGCAGGGCGATTTTTTTGGGAGTGTGGTGGCGACGACGACGGTTCGCGTGGAAAATTTTCGGATCTTTTGCCGTGTATCGCATCGCGTATCATTTAAATCGCGATTACAAAGAAGAAAAAAAAAACCTTAAAGGAATCGACCGCGCATTTTCCGCACCTCGAAGACGCTCCCGCGATTACTTCTAACGGGAAATTTCGCGACCGAAACGAGTTCGCACCGCGGACTTTGTGCAAGAAAACTCGCAACGGGGAAAAGACTTCGGGTTTTCCGCTGCTCGAACGCAAATCTCCATCAACGTTGAAGGCTCCTTTTTCGAGTGGAAATTTGCAATAAAACTCGCTGATCGGCGAAAATCGGACGAATTAGTGGTTTTTTTTTGGTTTGCGGATCGCGGAAGGTCGCCCCCTTTCTATGAATTTTGTGTGCATGATCCTCGTTTTCGCTGTCGAGAGTTGCGGATAATTGATAAATAAATAAAATTGAAATTAAATAACGAAAGAAAATTAAAATAAATGAAAACTAATGAACGATAAATAAATAAAATTGAAATTAAATAACGAAAGAAAATTAAAATAAATGAAAACTAACGAACGATAAATAAATAAAATTGAAATTAAATAACGAAAGAAAATTAAAATAAATGAAAACTAACGAACGATAAATAAATAGAATTGAAATTAAATAACGAAAGAAAATTAAAATAAATGAAAACTAACGAACGATAAATAAATAGAATTGAAATTAAATAACGAAAGAAAATTAAAATAAATGAAAACTAACGAACGATAAATAAATAAAATTGAAATTAAATAACGAAAGAAAATTAAAATAAATGAAAACTAATGAACGATAAATAAATAGAATTGAAATTAAATAACGAAAGAAAATTAAAATAAATGAAAACTAATGAACGATAAATAAATAGAATTGAAATTAAATAACGAAAGAAAATTAAAATAAATGAAAACTAATGAACGATAAATAAATAAAATTGAAATTAAATAACGAAAGAAAATTAAAATAAATGAAAACTAACGAACGATAAATAAATAGAATTGAAATTAAATAACGAAAGAAAATTAAAATAAATGAAAACTAATGAACGATAAATAAATAAAATTGAAATTAAATAACGAAAGAAAATTAAAATAAATGAAAACTAACGAACGATAAATAAATAAAATTGAAATTAAATAACGAAAGAAAATTAAAATAAATGAAAACTAACGAACGATAAATAAATAAAATTGAAATTAAATCAGAATCAAGAAAAAAAAGAAAATTTAATAACAATGACTGACAGGACTAACGGACGGACGAGTTAAATTAAACAAAAACAAAAGAAAAAACCAAAAAAATTTTAATAAAGCAAAGTGAGAATTCTTGTATTGTACGAGCCACCATTATGCGGTAAGTTCAACCTTTTATGATTTCTTTTTTTTTGTGAAAAATGATTTTTTTTCGTATTTGCCCAGAAAAAAAAAACATATTTTTTTGTAGTACTGAATATGTGCGATGATTAAAGGCTAAAAGAGCCATTTTCAGAATGAACCCGAGCGCTTAGCTCATTCGCCCCGAACCTCGACATGGGGCCACGACCAAAAATGATTTTTTTAAGGAAAGTCGTGGCTGAGGTAGGGAGGGCAGAGAGGGCGCTAAAAACCACCTTAGCGCCCTGACACAAATCGCGAAGTCGGCAACTCCATCGCTTCATGGTCTTTCACGACCACTGGGGAAAATTATCCCAATTTTCACCCTAACCCGGAGTAAGCCGACACGAAATTTTTGTTATACAGGCCATGGGTTTTATGGTCTGATTAAGGAACAAGTACCCCCCCACACTGCCGTAGCTAGTCCCGGCCGCCAGCAAGCGTGTCGCTTCCGTTCCTTAGTCAGCCACCAATTCGGAAGTAGGAGGAATTGGCCCTTTCTTGTCCCGACCATTGACGTTTTTCGTTTCCTTTCAGAATTATTTTGGCTTTAAGTCAAAATAATTCGTTCCGCCGGCCTAAATCATAACAAAATGGCGCCCAACGTGGGGCTAGCCAGATCTACGCTAGGAGCACATAGCGTAGCCCGTCAACACGCGCGAGTCGGAAAAATTCCGTGCAAAATCGTTGATGAGCAAAAGGACTAAATTTCGTCGTTCTGCGACAGAATTTTCGCCTGAACGGCAATCACAGTCCATGTGCCAAGCTTTTTTGAGTTTCGTCGGCTAACCATCGGATTGGTTTTGTATGTGGACAGTGTGGAACTGACCTATTGACGAACCGCTTGGCAACCTTTAGGCGCCACTCTGTTCCATAGGAAAGGGAAACATTGTCTGCATGCGAAATTGGTTCTATGTTAGTCGACAGGTTTTAGTCTCTCGAATCATTCCACTTTTGGTTCGTAGGCACCCATCTGAGTGCTGGGCATGCCTTGTCTTGGCGGGCGTGTCGTCAGACAGATGGAAAAATGTTTGCGAATCATTGGTGAGTTTGGTGATGGAGACTATTGCCGAAACTTCAGAAAAGTTCCTTAATTCCTTAACCTTCCTTTTAGAGTTCCTCTAACGTAGAGTTTTTTTTAACGTAGAGATTGATTTTTTTGATATAAAATTTTCATAAGTCTTCGGACAAAAAAATTTTCTTAGAGTTTTTTTTTGATGATATTGTATTTGCTTTTCTCCCCAAAATTTTTTTTGAAACAGTTTTCTCGCGATCCAGATTTTCCTAGTGAGTCGGGAAAGAGCATGATCGGCTTCGCGATTTGCTGCAGTGAGGGGAGGGGAAAAGAGTGAATGCGTGAGGGTTCATTTTGATCATTCATTAAAGTCAAGTATACATACAATCACCTAATATTCATTCGCTCATTCGTACATTTGTTTTTGCATTCATCTAACATTCACACAAGCATTTATCCGAAAAATTTAAAAATCGATTCATTCATTTATGATCGGAAAATTCATTCGCTCATTTATTCGAAATTTCGTTCGTACATGACGCATTAGTTGATTATATTCGGTCATTCATTATATCGTTCATTCGTTTTTTTTCGCAATACATACATTCAATATTCATGCAATCATTTATCCATAAATTCAGAAGTTCATTCAATAGTAGTTTATTTGAGTAATTATACATACAAACACACAAACATTCGTTTATTCGTTCATTCATACATGCTATTACATTCGTTCCAACATTTACACAATTAATTTACGCTCACTTTTCGAAATTCAATTGATCTTAACATTAAATTCGTTCGCTAAATCATTCGGTATATCGTTCATTCGCTTCGTTAACGCTTACCTTCAATCATTCAACATACATTCGTTCGTAATAATTCCTTTTTACAATCTTAGATTCAGTATTCGATAGTTCATGAATTTTACCTTCTCAGTTGTTCTTTATATACATATCCTTTATCCAGACAGTCAAGAAACCATTCATCGATACGCACAATTAGTCGTGAAAATTTTCCTATTCCAACCACTCGTTTTTTTTTCTCTATTTCGTTCAAACACTTAATCGAATTTTGTCGTTCGCTGCATTAACCTATTTTGAGCATGTCTTTGATTCATTCTCCGAAGGCGAGCGTAGATGTTGTCTGCTCAGCTTGTCAGGAAATTATAGATCCGGTGAAAGAAGTAGTCACCAAATGTAGTCATCGATTCCATAGCCATTGTTTGGAATTATGGATCGTTGACAATCACAATTGTCCGAATTGTCGTGGACATTTGGGTCCTAGAGACTATTGGTCCGTCCTGGGTGTAGAGGGCGCGTCCGCTAAACTAGGCCCAGTGACACGCGGCAAAAAGAAGTCACAGGCCACTAATGCTCAAAAAGTTGGTATGTCGCCTGTGGGGTTAAATTTGGATATGCCACACGAGACAGGAGGCGGACGAGCTTTCTATGCCCCGGACGGATCGATGGTCCCGACGCCCAGTCCATTGACTGAGCCAGACCTGAATTCAATGTTTGCAACAGACACGAGTGAGAGGGAGAAACAAGTGAGATGGTCAGACATCAGAGTTGAACCGCCGGCAGAGTCAATACTAGAGATGCCGTTGGCTATGAATTCACTGAAGATGGATGACTTAGTGCGAATTATACGCTCGGTGTTGCGTGAGGAACAGACTCAGCAACAGCCAAGCATTAACAATATCAACGTAGATTTACCACCACCCTTAAACCGACGTGATGCACTGGACGAACAGGTGCGAACTCGTGGCCGACTGGCCCATGCGACCGCTCAGATTGGCGAACGCAATGGCAACGGCCCAAATTTAAGACACCGCAATCCAGGCAGTCCGATACGCCATTGGAGATTGCGTTTTAATGGAGAAAGCCATTCATTGCGAGCAGAAGAATTGGTCTTCAGGGCCGAAGCTCTTGCAATAGGAGATCTGGGCGGGCGCATGGACCTGTTGGCCCAGAATTTTCATCTGTTGTTGGACGGTCGTCCAAACCAGTGGTATTGGCTCTGGCGGAGATCCAACTTAGAGACCCACTGGACTGATTTACGACTTGCTTTCTTAGAAGCTTGGGGAGAGAGTAGTGACGATTGGGAGGTGCGCAAGCAGATGCTAGGAAGACGTCAGGCACCAAATGAGCCATTCTTGCTTTATGAACAAGACATGACTGTACTCCGCACATTGCTGCCCACTCCTATGTCAGAAAGAGAATTCGTTGGAATCGTTCGAAGTAATTTATTAGCTAGCACGCAACAGCAAATGTGCTTTTACGAAGTACAAAATATGGCTCAGCTACGACATCTTGTGAAGCGTGTAGAGACTGTACGGAAGACTACACGAGCGAATTCTTGGCAATCGAACAGGGTCCACGAAATCATCGAAACCCAAGTGGAAGAGTTAGTAGATCCCGAAGTTGACGAGGTAGCTGGTTTGTCTAAGCCCTTGACTTGTTGGAACTGTGGCAAGGATGGACATGGCTATCGAGAATGTACCGAACCACCTAAAGGCATTTTCTGCTATGGATGTGGAAGGGCGGACGTGGTGAAGCCCAACTGTGTTCATTGCAAGGCGGGAAACGGCCGAAGGGACGAAAGGACAGCGGGTCCCTTTCGTCTGAACACTGTACCCCGATCGTAAGAAGAAGCGTAGTACAGAAACCCCTTTCCGATTCCCCATTTAATTTAGAACTCCCGCATAAAAAAATTTCTACCAACTTTTCGATCCCTTTAATTACCCCTCCAAATTTTACCACTACACCTTCAACATTTTCTGAACCGGATTCCCATCCTTTTAAAGTAAAATCATCCTTACCTATTCCTCGGAATCTTATCACTTCGCAAGTCACTATTCTGAAAAGAGTAAATGATAATACGGAGTTGGCTGTTTCTCGACCTGAAAATGACCTTATCGTACCCGAAAATCTAAGACAACATTCCCGCCATCCTTTCAAGCCTTATCACCTTCGACTAAAAGAGTATATGGAAGCTCGAGAGCGAATTTTTGCACCTACTTCAGTCACTAGCGTTGATCAAGTATCATCACTAGCGGGTGGATTCGGTCGTAGAAAGTCAATCTTACGCCTTCGTATGTTCTGGAGGATGGTGCGTGAAAAAAAGAAAGCGATTCTGTCTACCATCATTACCGAGCCGTTCGATATACGTCCGTACGCCATGGTATCCCTATACGGAGTGGACGTTAAAGGACTCCTCGATAGTGGTGCGAGCATTAGTTGCCTTGGAGCAAATTCCCTACAACGCCTTCAAGATGCACAGGTGGGTTATCGACCAGTCTGTCAAGACGTGAAGACAGCTGATGGTGTTGCACAAAGAGTTTTGGGCACAGTAGTTACCGACATTACCTTTCGTGGTGCTACTAAAGCTATTACCTTATATATTGTGCCGAGCCTATCGCAGGAATTGTACCTTGGGGTAGATTTCTGGCGATCATTTCATCTAGCTCCTAACATCATCAGTGCGGTCGATATTCCCGATACTGCACCGCAACTAATTGCTCAGGATGCCCACCATTTAATGCCCTCAGATGTAAAGAGGTTGGAATTGGCAAAGTCCAAATTTCCATCGTACGAAGAATACGGACTCGGTGTAACCAATGTCGTTGAACATAGTATAGACGTTGGGGATGCTAGTCCCATCAAACAAAGACATTATCCCGTTTCACCTGCGATCCAAAATCTGTTATATGACGAGATCGATCGTATGTTAGCACTTGGCGTTATAGAGACCAGCCAGAGTGCATGGAGTTCACCTGTGGTTCTTGTGAGGAAGCCAGGCAAGGTACGGTTATGCTTGGACTCGCGCAAAGTCAATGAGGTGACGAAGAAGGATGCTTATCCATTACCACACATTGACGGTATCTTAAGTCGTTTGCCGCGAGCCAATTTTATAACCAGCCTAGACCTCAAAGATGCCTTTTGGCAGATTCCTCTCGAACAAAAATCTAGAGAATACACAGCGTTTACTATTCCTGGTCGGCCTCTATACCAATACACTCGCATGCCTTTTGGTTTATGCAACGCGCCGCAAAGGATGTGTCGTTTGATGGACAAAGTCATCCCACCCGAGCTGAAGGAGCAGGTATTCGTATATTTGGACGATCTGCTGTTGATTTCTGAGGATTTCGACTCACATCTGACTTTATTGAGCGAAGTCGCAGATTGTATAAGAAAAGCTGGCTTGACGATCAACGTCAGCAAGAGCAGGTTTTGTTTGAGAGAAGTGAAGTATCTCGGATACATCGTTGGAGATGGAGGCTTGAAGACAGACCCGAACAAAGTCTCAGCCATAGTCGATTACCCTTCGCCAAAGTCCGCACGTCAAGTTCGACGCTTTCTTGGTATGGCAGGCTGGTATAGACGATTCGTCCCCAACTTTGCTGCTACCGTATCACCGATCTCAGACACTCTAAAGAAGTCCAACCAGTTTGCTTGGACTACAGAGGCACAAACTTCCTTCCTAGTAGTGAAAGACTTGCTGACGAAAGCCCCCGTTTTGATCAACCCAGATTTCAAGAGGCCTTTCATAATACAATGCGATGCTAGTAAGTCAGGGGTGGGTAGCGTTCTCTTTCAGGAAAACGACGACGGATCAGAATCTCCAGTAGCGTATATGTCACAGAAGCTCACTTCCGCTCAACGCAACTATAGTGTAACCGAACTCGAGTGTTATGCAGCTGTGTTGAGCGTGAAAAAATTTCGAGCCTATGTAGAAGGGACTGCGTTCAAAGTCATCACGGATCATGCAAGTCTCAAATGGCTTATGTCGCAGAAAGACCTACAAGGACGGTTAGCGAGGTGGAGTCTGAAACTTCAAGGTTTCGACTTCGTAATCGAGCACCGACGAGGGAGCTTGAACGTTGTACCCGATGCCCTCTCTCGCGTATACGAAGAGGGACTAAATGCGCTGATCGACGTGGCACCGATCGTGGACATGAATTCTCCAGAATTCTCTGGCAAAGAATACAAAGAGTTGGTGTCCACGGTTGATGCGAACGCCGATCGGCTTCCTGACGTATGCGTGAGGGATGGTTTCGTGTATAAGCGGACAGAGCCTCACGTCGGTGACCCGATTGCGGAGGACAGGGCCTGGAAGCTATGGATTCCATCAAGCCTTACGTCAACTGCGATTGCTCAGGCGCACGAAGCAGACACTACGGTCCATGGTGGTTACGCTAAAACGCTAGAGCGAGTCAGACGATTTTTGTATTGGCCCGGGATGGCTACACAAGTACGCACCTACGTTCTGGCGTGCGACACTTGTAAAGAGACAAAGTCCCCGAACAGACCTCTACGAGCGCCTATGGGAGAACCGTTCCGGACAGATCAGCCATTCCAACACCTTTACATCGACGTATTGGGACCATATCCACGTACCAAACGGGGTAAAATCGCCATTCTTATCGTCTTGGACCACTTCACCAAATTCCCTCTTTTACACCCCTTGGGGAGAATTACTGCTGAAGAAATCACTAAATATCTGGAGGGGCAGGTCTTCCACACGTTTGGGACACCTGAGACGATTCTCTCCGATAATGGCTCTCAATTTAAGTCAAAAGTGTTTAACTCTATGCTAGATAAATACGGAGTTCAACACCTGTACACCCCGAGCTACTCACCGCAAGCAAATGCATCGGAACGTGTCA
The DNA here is from genome assembly GCA_963669355.1 of Chorisops tibialis. Classification (NCBI taxonomy): domain Eukaryota; kingdom Metazoa; phylum Arthropoda; class Insecta; order Diptera; family Stratiomyidae; genus Chorisops; species Chorisops tibialis. Next base: position 23,341,236 of record OY770264.1, read on the forward strand.
ATCAGTCCATCCTAGCCGGAATTCGAACATTCATCACTGATGACCAAACACGATGGGATGAGAGTCTAAGCAAAATAGGATGTGCCCTTCGGAGCTCACTCCACCAAGCCACTGGATTTTCTCCTTATCAGGTTTTGTTTGGGAATCATATGATGTTACACGGGAAGGACTACGAACTGCTGAAGCGTTTGCGAGCGTTGGGTGAGTCAAATGTACAGCTTCGACCTCGAGAGGGAATTCCTATCGTGAGACAGCTTGCACAGACGAAAATAAGGGTCGCACATGAGGACAGTAGCAGGCGTTATAATCTGCGTGCTGCTCAAGCACAATTTCGTGTAGGACAAGAAGTATTCCGAAGAAACTTTTCCTTGTCCACAGCCGCGCAGAATTATAATGCTAAGCTGGCGAAAAAGTTTCTCAAGTGCAGGATTCGTCGTGTGCTTGGCAACTCACGATACGAATTGGAGGATTTAGGAGGCAAACGTGTGGGAGTCTACCACTCCAAAGATCTCCGGCAGTGATTCTTGGAATACACCACTTATTGCCCGGCTCTCAGTCGTGAGCACGAGACACCTAGCGACGGCTTTTCTTAGTCGATTCGGCGCTGGAAATCAACGGCGAACCGCCTATGTTGTTGAGTCCGTCGCCCGAAAGGAAAAGAAAAAAAAAATATATGTACACAATATTTTTTTTTGGGTTTTTTTTTTTTTAAATTTTCCCGCCTTCGATGCAAACATCGGATCATCGAAAAGGTTCGCCAACCCTGAGCCTTTCGACATAGCGACAGCTCGAAAAGAAATGCCGTTAGTTTTGTTGCCGGCCGACGAAAAAGACCGCGTGCGGGAGAAGAGCTGGGGAGATTCTTGGTAAAGCCGATGACTGTTATTTTAGTGCCGGGAGATTTTTGATAATTTTCTCGTTTCGGTCGTTTTTTGGTTTTTTTTTTGAACTTCTTCGTGGTTAGTTTCCCATTGTGCATTAAATTCGCTTCGCAATTTTCAATAGTTGTTCTGCATGGAAAAAAGAAAAAAAATGGAGCAAAAGAAAAACCGCGTGTAGTCGGGCAGGGCGATTTTTTTGGGAGTGTGGTGGCGACGACGACGGTTCGCGTGGAAAATTTTCGGATCTTTTGCCGTGTATCGCATCGCGTATCATTTAAATCGCGATTACAAAGAAGAAAAAAAAAACCTTAAAGGAATCGACCGCGCATTTTCCGCACCTCGAAGACGCTCCCGCGATTACTTCTAACGGGAAATTTCGCGACCGAAACGAGTTCGCACCGCGGACTTTGTGCAAGAAAACTCGCAACGGGGAAAAGACTTCGGGTTTTCCGCTGCTCGAACGCAAATCTCCATCAACGTTGAAGGCTCCTTTTTCGAGTGGAAATTTGCAATAAAACTCGCTGATCGGCGAAAATCGGACGAATTAGTGGTTTTTTTTTGGTTTGCGGATCGCGGAAGGTCGCCCCCTTTCTATGAATTTTGTGTGCATGATCCTCGTTTTCGCTGTCGAGAGTTGCGGATAATTGATAAATAAATAAAATTGAAATTAAATAACGAAAGAAAATTAAAATAAATGAAAACTAATGAACGATAAATAAATAAAATTGAAATTAAATAACGAAAGAAAATTAAAATAAATGAAAACTAACGAACGATAAATAAATAAAATTGAAATTAAATAACGAAAGAAAATTAAAATAAATGAAAACTAACGAACGATAAATAAATAGAATTGAAATTAAATAACGAAAGAAAATTAAAATAAATGAAAACTAACGAACGATAAATAAATAGAATTGAAATTAAATAACGAAAGAAAATTAAAATAAATGAAAACTAACGAACGATAAATAAATAAAATTGAAATTAAATAACGAAAGAAAATTAAAATAAATGAAAACTAATGAACGATAAATAAATAGAATTGAAATTAAATAACGAAAGAAAATTAAAATAAATGAAAACTAATGAACGATAAATAAATAAAATTGAAATTAAATAACGAAAGAAAATTAAAATAAATGAAAACTAACGAACGATAAATAAATAGAATTGAAATTAAATAACGAAAGAAAATTAAAATAAATGAAAACTAATGAACGATAAATAAATAAAATTGAAATTAAATAACGAAAGAAAATTAAAATAAATGAAAACTAACGAACGATAAATAAATAAAATTGAAATTAAATAACGAAAGAAAATTAAAATAAATGAAAACTAACGAACGATAAATAAATAAAATTGAAATTAAATAACGAAAGAAAATTAAAATAAATGAAAACTAATGAACGATAAATAAATAAAATTGAATTAAATCAGAATCAAGAAAAAAAAGAAAATTTAATAACAATGACTGACAGGACTAACGGACGGACGAGTTAAATTAAACAAAAACAAAAGAAAAAACCAAAAAAATTTTAATAAAGCAAAGTGAGAATTCTTGTATTGTACGAGCCACCATTATGCGGTAAGTTCAACCTTTTATGATTTCTTTTTTTTTGTGAAAAATGATTTTTTTTCGTATTTGCCCAGAAAAAAAAAACATATTTTTTTGTAGTACTGAATATGTGCGATGATTAAAGGCTAAAAGAGCCATTTTCAGAATGAACCCGAGCGCTTAGCTCATTCGCCCCGAACCTCGACATGGGGCCACGACCAAAAATGATTTTTTTAAGGAAAGTCGTGGCTGAGGTAGGGAGGGCAGAGAGGGCGCTAAAAACCACCTTAGCGCCCTGACACAAATCGCGAAGTCGGCAACTCCATCGCTTCATGGTCTTTCACGACCACTGGGGAAAATTATCCCAATTTTCACCCTAACCCGGAGTAAGCCGACACGAAATTTTTGTTATACAGGCCATGGGTTTTATGGTCTGATTAAGGAACAAGTACCCCCCCACACTGCCGTAGCTAGTCCCGGCCGCCAGCAAGCGTGTCGCTTCCGTTCCTTAGTCAGCCACCAATTCGGAAGTAGGAGGAATTGGCCCTTTCTTGTCCCGACCATTGACGTTTTTCGTTTCCTTTCAGAATTATTTTGGCTTTAAGTCAAAATAATTCGTTCCGCCGGCCTAAATCATAACACACCTCCCTTGCAAAATATATTGTAGAATAATAATTTTTTAACGCCACAAAAACACCTATTTCGTCTAGAAGTATCACATGCCTGGAGTTTATCTTCAATCGTAGTTCTGTCGTGTTTTAAAATGTTTAAAAACGCTGAGAATTACTAAAATTTTCAGGAGGTTGCTTTAAAAGCACAATTCCCAAACCATGGGAAAATATCCAAACACTATGTCACACTGTCTTTCTGTGACAAATACAGCATTTGAAAATATTCCTGTGGTTTGGTTGTTTCGCATGTCGTGTTGTGAACTCTTCACTATGCAAAAAATATACATAATTTTTTTTTTAAGCTTAAACCCATTTTTAAAAAAAAAATCCTTATGACGTTTCAGCAAGGACTGGATTCACAGAATATAATATAGTTGAAAATAAGTTACATCAATATATTGCCCAAATCTCAAGAATGGGTTAAATGTATATTTGCTAAAATCTGCGTTTAATTGTACACGAAACTCAAGATTACTGCAAAGATTAAAAAAAATCGATTCAAATAACTAAAGGTGAAAACGATGATTCGGAAAGAAAGCTAAAGCGTAAAAGTGGAATTTTACCACTTCTCAGTATTGTACGTTAATCAGTGAAATTAAGTTCAATCCACGAGATTTTCGATAGTACGTTCAATTCAATTTACACGATCTGTTCATTGAATACTTTTACGTAAAATTCAAATAAATTTGTTGTGCTTTATTAAATACTACCGAAATATGACATGAAAATTGTGCTTTCCACGTTATTATAGAAGTGAAAATTGGTTTGTGTTATGATATCGGGAAAAAAGACTGAGTACCATGGTTACATATGACCACTCAGTTTAGGTTGTTTTAAAAGCCCAGTGATTAGCTTTATATTCTACAAACAAATCAGAATGTGATAATTTTATTGATAACTTAACTAATAAAAAGTTATTTCATGTTTTTGGTCAATAATAATAATTAATAAATGGTACATTGGTTGTTTTGAAATATCGATTTTCGGGCGAGAAACCTATACGTATAAATATAATTGTAGTGTCTGCCTGTTATTTATTTATAAATGGCTATAATTTAGTATTTTGTTTTATTTGGAAATTGACTAAGTATAAACATACGTTTTTGTAATTGTTGTTTATCTGTCGATCTGTCTGTTCGGCTTTAACTCACAAACTTTTTGAACTTATAATACTCTCAAATTGCATGTAGATTATATACATTAATACGGTATAATTAAATCTTTCCCTACTAGATAATAATCTAATTTCTGAAATACAAGGCATCATCCCTTCAGAATATTCCTGCAGATTTACTCCATTTTGTGTGTGTACGAAGACAGTATCACAGCGAGTAAAAGAAGGTAGAATCATGCATGCCATAAGCATTCGCAATAAGTTATGCAGGCATTACTAACTCATGACCACATCATTTCTTTTTTATCATTGATGTCATGGGCTAGTAAGGAATAGAGTTACTGTATACAAACGGGGTCTCTTCTGCTCTCTCAAGTTAGACCACGGAGCATTTAATCGAATATTGAAAAAATTGACGAGTGGCAGCTCGTACCGAGAAGATGGTAAAAGCTTGCATGACTTCAAACATAATTCACTAGAGATTGAATTTTTACTTGACCTACAACTGCTGCGAAGAACAAAGTCGATTGCAAAAAATAAGGCAAAAATAATCTTCGATTTGAAAATTTCCCGCTATCTGCTGGAACCTGGTATCCAAACTTTAATTCCAAAGGGTTCGGTCCTATGCAGTAACTCTAGTAAGGTATATAAACACATTATCTATACATAACTAATCATTACTCATATTGAAGGAGTAATGCTTTCTCTTGCATTACATGTAAGGCTAAGTTTATAAAGTTTGCAAGCCTGATTGCGAATACTTGCGTGTTGCATCATTCTATCTTACTTTTCTTGCTGGGTAGTTTTAATGATTTTCAACAAAAAAATTCTAGTAATTAAGTAAATGACATCAGTTCACACCACTTTGCAATATTACCTCAATTTTCTAACTGCGAACTGAAATTTAAAAATAAATCGCATTTAGCCTGTACGTTTCGTTAAGTTTTCAGTTTATTTTTAAAAATAGGATTTCAAAAACTAAAACGAAGTTCAACAAAACTTTATGTGCTCTTAATTCGCTCATTCCTAGTAAGATAATAGCGCATTTGAAAATTGCAGAAACGCTCGATTCATAAGAATACATTACCGCAACGTTTTTCAGGCATTACCCAAACCTTTCACTGGCAATGCATTACCAATTTTCTCGCTGAGATACTTTGTCAAAGGTAAAGGTTTTTCAAGCTAAATGAAACATATTGTGTGCTTCACGCTGTTTGTTTTAACAAAAGATCAATTGGAGGTAGTGAGAGAATTACCTTCAGGGCTGCAGTTGTGGTGGATCTAAGAGCACCTGTTATTCAGAGACAACCCATCCGATTAGCTGTAAAGGTGCTAGGTTGGTTTTTAGTACCACCGCTGGCCACCACATCAGCGGGCCACAGCAAACAATTGGTCTGACAATACCGATATACATAAAGTAGATGAGATGCGGCATAAAGCCCCATCTCAAACCGAATGTCTTTTTGCAAGCGAGGAAGGGTACGGTACAGTGGCGTTGGGTCCATTGATGCAAGGGAAGCAATGCTTCTCTTACGTTTTGCCCATTTTTCAGTTTAGAAAAACTAAACCGAAATCACCAAAATATGAAAATTTATGAAAAAATTTCTTGAAAAGAAAGCACGCATTATTTTCGTCTACCACTGTTTAAAGCATTTACGTGCTCAGGAAAGATTTTTTTCTCCCGCTTTCTCTGACCAATGAAAGTTGAAAGTCTTCCACAGGGAAAAAGATGCGATTCTAAAAACGCATATACAAGACCGCCGGCCAATATGAGCAAAATTTTCTCGCAACGACCGCAAGTTCGACTTCAATAGGAAGGGAAGATGCGTCGCATTAAAATACTTCCACCTTCCTTCTCATTGCTTTCAGTCGAATATACAAAACAACGAGACCACCGGCCAATATGAGTAAGATTTTCGCTCGCGTCGAGTGCAAGTTCGACTTACATAGGAAGGAGAGATGCGTTAACGCGATTGCTTCCTACCAATGCTTTCAGCCGCAGGCTTTGGCTCTCGATCAAAGAATTTCTAGTACTGAATTATCAGGAAGAAAAATGTGAAGAGGTACATATATCTGGCAATATTACCACCCTAGCAAATAAAATGCCATCTATTGAAGGGATTTAACAATATGGATTGTCCGTTAATTTATTAATTCAGGCGCTTTAAGCTCCTGTGTAGTAGTAGGGGTGAATGTGGATCGTTTTTATACTCTAGATGAAATCTAAGAATATATTGTGTTTGCCTTACCGTTTGTAACGCTAAGAAATAACGCTCGCACAGAGCCGCCAAGGGTACAGAAATATTTGTTGTCGCTCAAAAACCTCTCGAAAGCTTTGAGCTATAGTGCTAAACATTTTTGTGTGTCATTTTTAGCAAAAAAGCAACTTTAAGTTCGTGAATGGGCTACATCCCCCCACTTCTTTTACCCCCTCCCATACAAATTTCATGAAATTTCGAAACATAAAGAAATTGATTTTTCTTTCAAACTATTTAAGCTATGGACTTGAAATTTAGGTCAAAGTATTATAATATAGATGTCATTAGTATTACGGAATATTGATCCGATCCCCTCACTCCTTCTACGCCCTCCAATAAAAATGGACAATTTTGAAAAATTCATATTTTCGATTTTCATTAAACTAGTAAAGCTGAAAAGACGAAATTTTGCCAAAAATAATTCTAATATAATTGCAATTAGTTTTAAAAAGAATTATCAACTTCACCTCACTCCTTCTACCCTCTCCCATACAAATTTCACGAAATTTTGAAATTTATATTAAATTATTTTTCTTCGAAACTGTTAAAGCTATCAACTTGATATTTTGTATAAGATATAAAAATAGAAATATCAATAGCGGGACCAAATAGTTTTGATCCTTACACTCCTTCTATCCCCTCCCATACAAATGCATAATTTTTTTTGTATAATGCATCGATTTCCATTAAAACTAGAAAAATTACAAACTTAAAATTTTGCTAGAATTTGTTTTTTAATAGTTGCAATAAATGCTAGAAAAAATTAGCAGCTCAGCTTCACTTCTTCTACCCCCTCCCATATAAATATCTGTAATATAAATTCAAGAAAAGAATTTCTCCTTCGAACATACAAGAGCTATCGACTTTGAAATTGAATCAAAGCATGGTGATAAGGGTGATGCTAAGTAGTTTCAAAATCATCTAAAACGTTCCACTGCCTCTGCCACCTCCCATACAAATGCCCAATTTCAGGAAAACTATGTCCAATTTCTTTAAAAATAATGAAAACTAAAAACTTTAAATTCAGCAAAAAACATTTTGCATGCCATGTTCGATGTCATATGCGAAAAATATAAACCTCCCCTTCTACTTCTACCACCTCCCATGCAAAAGTCCCTATTCACTATTCGAAAGAATTTGAGATGACATATTTTCCGGTATGTTAAAGTCATTCCCATTTCATCTAGAGTATCATATGATTGGGCTTTACGCCCAACCATAATTCTGTTATGTTTATACTCTAGATGGAATCTGAGAGTATTATAAGTTTGCTCTAAGGTTTGTAACGCCAAGAAATAAGGCTCGGAGAAAAAAATGAGTGATACAGAAGTTAATATTATCACTCAAAAATCTCAAAACCGGATGTCCGTCCGTCTGTCCGTCCGTCCGTCTGTCCGTCCGTCCGTCTGTCCGTCCGTCTGTTCGCTCTCTAGCTTGAGAACGCGTTGAGCTAGAAAGCTCAAATTTCGTACACGTCGTTTTTGATAAAAAAGTAAGGTCAAGTTCGTGAACGAGCCAAATGGCTCCACTCCTTCTACCCCCTGCCATACAAAATGACACAATTGCGCAATTTGACAATAAACGGATTTGCTCGAAAAGTATAAAAGGTATTGGCCTGAAATTTGGAATATATTACTTTTATGGTAAAATAAATCTACCGTATAAAAATTATGCGTGTCCTCCCCCTCCTTCTACCACCACCCATACAAACTGTACGTGGCATGAATTACTCTAAGCCAATTTACTCAGTGCGTATAAAATTTAGCGGGCTGAAATTGTGCGTCAAATATTTATTTAAAATTTTTAGTAAGGCCAAAAAAAATTAGACGATTTGCTTCACCCCTTCTACCCCCTCCCATACAAAATGACACAATTTCGCAATTCGACAATAAATGGATTTGCTCGAAAAGTATAATATGTATTAGTCTGAATTTCGGGATATATTACTTTCATAATGATTTCAATCTACAATATAAAAATTATTTGCGTCATCCCTCTCCTTCCACCCCCTCCCATACAAACTACACTTTTTCGTGAAATGCTCAAAGCCGATTTTCTCAGAACATATAACATTTATCGAGCTCACATTTTGTAATAAATACTTATTTAGCATTATCACAAAGATCAGAAAAAAATATTTGATTACCTTCACTGCTTCTACCCCCTCCCATACAATATGACACAGTTTCACAACTTCACAAAAAATCTATTTTCTTGAAAAGGATGAATGTTACTAGTCTAAAACTTAAGAGATGTCAATTTTATGATATTCTTAGTTATTTCTGAAAAAATCACTAAAATCCTCTCACCCTTTCTACCACCTCCCATACAAACTGCACATTTTCACTAAATCTAACACACTAATTTTCTCAGCTCATATTTAATTTTTGGAGTAAGCATTTTGTATAAAATATTTGTATAGCTACTTTAGCATGATTTGGAAAAATTAGCTCAATGCTATCACCCCTTCTAACAGTCCCCATTCAAAATTTCTTGGAATCGCTAACAATTCTATTTCATCTAGAGTATCTTAAGATTGCGTTTTACGCGCAATCGTAGCCCTGTTATGTTTTTATATCACGTTCGTGATTCCTGGGTGCTCTCAACATTAGTAATATTTCAAGCAGCTGACGAGAAAGGTTTTAGTAATATTTATAATATATTGCTTAAGCGTAATAAACCAATATATTTAAAAAATAATTGCATCCCCTAGCTATAAAGTCACGCCACGCCACTGGTACGGTAGCCTTTTTTACTCGTTCTTAAATATTGGCCTTCCAGGATAATTTACTATCAAGAATAAGACCTAAATATTTAACTTGGTTCGAGAGGACCATAGTGATACCCCGAATGTTAAGAGGATTAAAAACAAATGATTTTCTTCTTCTGGAGAAGAGGACCAGATCTGTTTATACTCTAGATGAAATCTGAGAGTATTATAAGTTTGCCACAAAGTTTGTAACGCCAAGAAATAAGGCTCGGAGAAAAAAATGAATGATACAGAAGTTCATACAATCACTCAAAAATCTCAAAACCGGATGTCCGTCCGTCCGTCTGTCCGTCTGTCCGTCTGTCCGTCTGTCCGTCTGTCCGTCTGTCCGTCTGTCCGTCTGTCCGTCTGTCCGTCTGTCTGTCCGTCTGTCCGTCTATCCGTCCGTGTCCTCTCTAGCGTTGAGCTAGAAAGTTCAAATTTTGTCTACGTCGTTTTTAACAAAAAAGTAAGGTCAAGTTCGTGAACGAGCCAAATCGCTCCACCCCTTCTACTCCCTCCCATACAAAATGACACAATTTCGCAATCTGATAATAAACGGATTTCCTTGAAAAGTACAAATGACATTGATCTGAAATTTGGAATGTAATACTTTTATGATGATTCCAATTTACTCTATAAAAATAATTTGTGTCTTCCCCCTCCTTCCACCACCTCCCATACAAACTGCACTTTTTCATGAAATGCTCTAAACCAATTTACTCAGTGCGTATAATAGTTATCAAGCTGAAATTGTGTACAAAATATTTATTTAAAATTATTATTAAAACCAAAAAAAATGAGACGATTAGCTGTACCCCTTCTACCCCCTCCCATACAAAATGACACAATTTCGTAATTTCACAATAAACAGATTTGCTCGAAAAATATAAATGCTATTGATCTGAAATTTGGAATATATTACTTTTATGATGGTATAAATCTACTGTACAGAATTATTTGAGTCCTCCCCTTCCTTCCACCACCTCCCATACAAACTGCACTTTTTCATGAAATGCTCTAAGCCAATTTACTCAGTGCGTATAAAATTGACCGAGCTGAAATTATGCACTAAATATTTATTTAGAATTATTAGTAAAACCAAAAAAAAATTAGGCGATTGGCTTTACCCCTTCTACCCCCTCCCATACAAAATGACACAATTTCACAACTTTATAAAAAGTCGATTTTTATAAAAAGTATGAATACTACTGATCTGCAATTTAAGACATGTCAAAAGCATGATATTTATAGTTATTTCTGAAAAGTCATTAAAAACTCGCCCCTCCTTCCATCACCTCCCATATAAACTGCACTACTTCACTACATCCAATACACTAATTTTCTCAGTACCTATTAAATTTTTAAATCCTAAATTTTGTATAAAACATTTTGATAGCAACCTTACCGCCATGTGAAAAAATTAGTTCAATGTCGTTACCCCCTCTACCACTTCCCCTACAAAATTTCTTAAGATACAAAAATTTCTCTTTCATCTAGAGTATCGCACGATTGGGCTTTATGCCCAATCGTACTCCTGTTATGTTTTTTTTTTCAGGGTTAATGTAAAGTCCTTTATCTAGTGCTCAGCTGTCTAACAGTTGTAAAGCGGACTGCATAAGGTCCCCTAGAATTTGTTCAAACTTATCAGTTAACATGATGACAAGATCGTTTGCATATGCTATTGTGGGATAGCTGTTCCGATTTAAAATGGAAAGGTGTTCATTCACTGTTTGGACCTACAAGGGAGTAAAGTAAAGTAAAGTAAATTTATTTCAATTAATCCATGAGCTAAGCTCGTAAGGATAGTAATTATATATATTTTTTTTACAATATTATTAAAAAAAAATAGTTTATCAAATAAAAAGTAATAGTTTTAATACAATGAGAAAAAAGTGGAGAAAAAAGGGTATGAAAGTAAAACAAATAAAATAAAATTCAATGATAGTTATGTGCGGAAAAAGAGAACGTAAAACTCAATAACGTTACAAAATAAGAAATTGAAGATGCATTATTTAGTGAAGTGAACGATTTTCAACATGAATATATTATTGTAATAACAAGAATTGCTTTAATTTAGACTTAAACTTGTTTGTAGATTTTCGAAGATCATCCGGTAGCTCGTTGTAGATTCAGATTGCCTTGTTTAACACTGAATTGGATCCGTATTTCGAGGTACGAATGGCAGATGGATATATGTTGTCAGCTCGACGCATATTGTATAGATGTATGTCGGAGTATTAGGTGAATACTATGTCGCTGTTGGTTTTAAGATGCTTAATATCATGAATTTGAGCAGAAGCCTCTAAGCGATATAGTAGTTCCACAGTTAGGAACTGGAGTAATTCGTGAATCGTTTTTGTCCGCTCCCTCATGTTGATATTGTATAAGTTTTTTATTGCTCGGTTCTGAATTCTTTGGATACATTGCAGCTTGAAATCGAAGGTGGAGCCCCAGATTACTATGCCATAGTTTAATTGGCTCAAAAATAGAGATGAAAATATGCCTTTTTTTAAATTTTCGGGAACATCGGCTCGTACTTTCCTAAATATACCGGCAATGGGGGCCAATTTTCTTCTCACAGCATCTAGTTGTGGGTCCCAAGATAACTGTTCGTCGAGGTGAACTCCGAGGTACTTGAAGCTGACTACCCTACTAACAGTTTGTCCATTGAAAACAATGTTTAATTCAGTTTCTGGTGGCTTATTGAAGAAAATATACTTGGTTTTCTCCGAATTAGCAATCAATTTATGCGCATTGATCCATACAGTGATTTTGTCGAGGTCCTTGTTTATACTAGCTTGGAGCGCTGGTATACTAGTTGAAGTGTATATTAGGGCTATGTCGTCTGCGTAGAGTGATATTGCACCATTTAGATCAAGTTTTGCGATTGAGTTCGTGTAAATATTGTACAGAACAGGACCCAATACACTTCCTTGCGGAATGCCACTAGTGATAGGAAGTGGAGCACTGCTAACATTTTCAGCCACGACGTATTGAGATCTGGCAGTAAGGTAGCTTTCAAACCAGCTGTAGGGAGTCCCACGAATTCCAATTGCGAAAAGTTTTTTGAGTCGAATTTGGTGATCTACCGTATCGAACGCCTTAGACAAATCAATAAAGACAGCAGCTGTGTGAAATTTTTTATCGCAAGAAGACTGGAGTTTAGTCACGACATCGAATAATGCTCCTTTAGTGTTCGATTGGGGTTTAAATCCATACTGATTCTGAGAAATAATTTGGTGAGTCGTTAAGTGCTCTTGGAGTTGATTCTTTACAATAACTTCTAAAATTTTACCGACATTCGACAGTAAGCTGATTGATCTATAATTAGATATATCGCTCATGGAGCCCGATTTGTGTACTGGAACGACTTTGCTAATCTTCCAGCAGCTTGGCACAACTCCTTCAATTAAAGATGAGTTAACAATCGTTGAAATTTGTGATGAAAGGATTTCTTTACAGTATTTGAGTAGTCTGATCGATATGTTATCAGGTCCCACTGATTGAGAATTTTTTAGTTTCACGATAATTTTCGAGCCATTCATGCAGTCTAGATACGCTCCACACTATGGCTGCGCAAGGACTCAAGTATGGCATCAATGTTAAAAGTACCTTCCACGTCTAAAAAGGCACCGAAACTACCGCCACCTGTGAAGCGGTGTCAGTGGACCTACCTTTCAGATAGGCGTGTTAGTTGGGGCATCTGACTGAGAGGTTCAGATTTGCACAAAAGTAGCTGTCCATCAGCCTTTCCAGACCTTAAAGAAGAAACATAGTTAGGCTGATGGGTCGAAAAGCCTTCGGGTTATTATGGGAGTCTCTGCCTGGCTTAGGTATGAAAACTACCTTAACTTCTTGCCATAGCTTCGGAATGTAGCAAACACTGATGCATGCTTTATATATGCCAACCAGGTACTGAATTGTTGTTTCATCCGCATTCTGGATCTTTGCGGGATAGACCTCGTCCAGTCCTGTGACTTGTAAGGTTTGAAGGAACGCAATCCCTATGTTTTCAGGTAACGCAATCCCTATGTTTTCAGGTGTCACGACTGTATCTACTATTTCTGAGTTGGCTAGAATACGATCGACATTTGAACTTTGTGGCGGGGGCTCAAAGCTTCAATGTTACTTAAAGCTGTAAGATAGGAAGTGGCATCACTGAAGCTAATCTTATCAATAGAACTAATACTGAGAAAAAAATTTATGTATTACTCTACGCTATTATAAGTTTAAAAAGTTACATGGGTTCCGAGATTTTGGCTTTTACTTGTTGACAATTTTAAATTTTCGTAAAAAAAAATAATTAACAAATCGGGTTACCACTCTATTTTAACTTGAAATTCAAATAATGTCAGCTTGTCACGTGCAGAATGTTTGAAAGTGCTCTTTTGTTAAGTTTTGAAATTTCACGGATTGATGTTATACTAAAATTCTTTCCTATAAAACTTTCAAGAGCTAATATTTATTAAAACAGCTCAGAAAATTAAATTCTAGAAAATTAATAATGGCAAATTAAACCCGACAACCTGTTACAACCAATTATTGTTAAAGAAATCCCGGCTGGAACTCACTGACAAACTAAATTGTGACAAAATTTCAGAAGAACACCTCAATTCTAAAATAAACTAAGGAAAATATAAATTGAACGAAATAATTTAGGCAAACCTTGAAATTCGGCATTACTAAGTCGTTGACATGATAACAAAACAAAAATATGTGTAAGGCTATTTTCATTATAAGAATAGAATTGATTTTATTTTAGATAAAAATAAAATAAATCGTAACTAAGGAAAATCTTTTATTATAATTTTCGGTAAATTATTTCCAATTCTGAAAACAAGACAAAAACTCTATTCAAATTTACCTTCAAAATACGCCCGATTTCCTAAAGCTCCAAACATTGTTGTATCTATTAAAACACATTTTGAACACGAGCAAATCAAATCGAAAGATTTCCCGATTTAAAAACAATTTATTATTTTTATATGTATGCCAAATTATATGTCAAAACAATGGGCTTAACAAATTTTTTTTTTGTTATTATTTTTGTCGAAAAATCTGTATTGCTCTCCTTCTCTTATTTCTCCACAAAAAACAAATTATAATAATAATAAATTAATTTGTCTTAACAACTTCTTTTTGGATACAAATTTATGTTATTAGTAGTTGTATATAATATAAATTACTGTTTTGCATCTGTTAATTTATTTTCTCGCTTTTTACACATTGGAATTTATTTTTGTTATAAATATCACATGCACAAACACCAAATGCAAATATAGGTATACAGAAATCGACATCAAATTCGAATGTATAAGGCACTGTTTTTAGTTGGTATTTGTGAGCGGGAAATTATATTTTCTACTTATAAACATTTTTCACGCACCTATTCTCGTAATTTTATTTAAAACAAGAAAATTTTTACCATCTTCCATCGAATGGAAAATATTAAATTCGATTTAATAAACTTTTTTCTTTCTTTTCATTCAATCATTACACTTTTGCTATGCGTATTTTTAACAGACATTTTAAAGACGTAGAAAACACATCAAAAATTAAACACGATCGAAACACAAATAATAAAAAAAAAAATCACTAACCAATAAATATTACACAGAAATTATACTTCGCGAAAAAACAAAAATCCGATTAAAATATTTGCGAATTATGAAAAAGAAAATTGAGATCAAAGGGAATTTTTGAGAAAAGAAAATTGGAAAAAAATCAGATTGAAGATGTTTTTCTGTCGAACTTCCAAACTTTTGCGAAAAGATAACTTTCTGAAATGTTCAAAGTGTCGGGTCAGTTTTAATGAAAGAAAGATCCAAGGAGAAGCTAAATTTTTCATGAAAATCTCTCTTTAGTTGCTCGTTTCGAGAAAATTACGCATGCGCTACGCATCATTTACCTACTCTTCGAGCTTTTAACCATTGACTTTTCAGAACGCACTTTTCGATAGAAAAATTTCCAAATTTCCATGATAATATTTTCTTCGTATTGTTTGTCAGTATGTTTATGCCAATTAATTATACGTAAATTATTGGTTTATGTATTTCCGAAAAAATTTTATCAAGTCCCGAATAAAGGATTAAATATTATGCACAGATTTTTGCGAGATTTTCGAATGAAATTTCAAAATATTATATCGACATTTTCTTATCCATGGAATGTGTATCCGGTAAAAAAATGAGTCAAAGAGAGATGTTTAAAATTCTAAAAATAATCTTTATTCTTGCTCGCTATATTAGCAATTTGTAGTTAATTTACTTCATCATGATTTATTGAAAATAGAGAAAAGCTGAGAAGAGCTGAATTTTCGCTTAATTTGTAATAAATTTTTTAACAGCTGATACATTGATTAGAAAAAAATTTTCTATATTCAATACTTACATACATACGTACAAAAATCATTGATCAACAATTCTAGCCACAAAGTTAGAATAAGACAATTAGTCCCCCGCATATTTCCCACCCACATATCTTGTGAGAACGTTCATTTTATTATTTGCTTATAACTTGCAATGAATGACGACTATGAAATCGATTAGTCATGACGTTCAAACGGAAAGAATTTTGAGTCATAAACTGGATTTTGACAAAATAAATTTCTTATTCCAAAATTAAAACAGCGCTCATAGTGTCAAATTGTCGCAAATAAAATTCATTTCACAAATAAAAATTAAGCGTCGGAAAAGTCGAATTAAATTCCGAAAAGGACTGGCGTCTAATTATAATGCAGTTTTTTTTCTTTTCCCAAAATTTCAAATTCGTAGCTTTTAATTTGTTGGTTATTAGAAGATTTATTGAAATTGGTCGAAAGCATACTTTTGTACGGGAAGGGATAGAAGGGCAAAGGGAATTTTAAAACTGTTGATGCAACTTTGTTTTAAATATTTTAAAAAAATGTTTGAACAAAATTTCAAGCTGGTTGATTTTAGTGGCTTGGTGATAAGTGTTTCTTGGAATTGGTCAAAGAAATGCTTTTATATGGAAGGGGGTAGAAGTTTTGGAGCTATTCGACTAGATAATATCTTAAACTTTTTAGCATTTTTATACATGATTCGGCAAAATCCACCCCATGCAACTACCCCCCTACAGGGGGTCTAGTTTAACACATAGAAAAGGCTAAAGACTACAAAGAAATTACCCTTTGCGCATTCCTAGATATTGAAAGAGCATTCAACAATACTCCACATGACGCCATAACAGCGGCAGCTAGGAAAAAAGGACTTGAATCGGCCACGATAAAATGGATACAAGCCATGCTAAGAGGCCGATTTACAACCACGGATCTAGGTGACAGCACATTGACTGCACAGACCTATAGGTACTGGAAGGAAAATTTACATAACCCCTCCTTCTATAAGTGGAACACCAATACAGATTAGGTCAAATATTTAGGTGTGATACTTGATAACAAACTCAACTGAAACAAACATATAGAATGGAGTCACGCCAAAACATTAAAGGCGTTTTGGACCTACAAAAACTTATTTGGCAGAACAGACCAAGATGATCTACTGGTGCTACAGAACAATAATCCTCCCAATAGTCACATACGGATCAACTGGTAGACTACAACAAAAAGCGCAGCTTATTTTACAAACAATTCAAAGACTAGCTTGTCTTTGTATTACAGGTGCATTGAAAACCTGCCCTACTGCGGCAATGGAAATATTCCTTAATATTCCTCCAATACATCTCCAAATACAAAAGGAGGCTATTAAAGGGGTCTTACGCATACAGATGGATAGCAAGTACAAATCGGGGGATTTGAGAGGTCACCTCCAAATTTAAAAAAAAAAGTAACAGAACTATGATTGGGCGTAAAGCCCAATCATATGATACTCTAGATGAAATACTTACTTACCTTTTGTTTGGGAGGTGGTAAAAGCAGAGGGGGGAGTTTTGTAATTTTCGTATATAACACCGAATGTACTATACAAAATGTTTCATGCTGAATTTACAGTTTATTGCTTTCATAATTTTCGAGGAAATTGAACAACTTTTGTCTGAATTTATGGTATTTGTATGGGAGGTGGCAGAGAAAGTGGGAGATTTTAGATAATTTTGAATCTGCTTATCAACTTCCTAATCACATTACTTTGTTACTATTTTAAAGTCGATAGCTCTCATATGTTCGAAGGAGAAAAACTTTTCTTGAACTTATAACATAAAAATTTGTATGAGAGGTGATAGAAGGAGTGAGGTGAATGCGATATTTTCTTTAGCTTTTATTACAATTATTAAGGGACAATTTCTGGCAAAATTTCAAGTTTCTACTTCTTCTAGTTTCTATGAAAATCGGTTAAGTGCGTTTACCAAAATTCTGCATTTGTATGGGAGGGGATAGAAGGAATATACGAATCAAAACCAAATTTTTTGATATCAATCATATTTAAAATAGTATACTTTTTTCCAATTTTAAAGTTGATAGCTTTGACGGTTTTGAAGAAAACTAATTTAATTGAAATTCCGAAATTTCGTAAAGTTTGTATGGGAGGGGGTAGAAGGAGTGAGGTAAAGTTGATAGTTTTTCCAAAATTAGTTGAAAATATAATAAAATTAATTATGACAAAAATTGGTTCAATTGGCTTTGCTAGTTGCAATGCAAGCCGAATAAATGCATTTTTGAGAATTGTGCATTTGTATGGGAGGTGGTAGAAGGAGTAAGGAGATCGGATCAATATTTCTTGAAATTAACGATATTTACATCATTATACAATGACTTAATTTTCAAGTCAATAGCTGAAATAGTTTCGGAAAAAAATCAATTTCTTTAAATTTCGAAATTTCATGAAATTTGTATGGGAGGGGGTAGAAGGAGTGGGGGCATGTGGCCCATTCACGAACTTAAAGTTACTTTTTTGCTAAAAATGACATAAAATAAATTTCAGTACGATAGGTCAAAGCTATCGAGAGTTATGTTGTAGACAGACGGACAGACAGCAACTCGGAATCGAGATTTTTGAGTGACAACAAATATTTCTGTACCCTTGGCGGCTCTGTGCGAGCATTATTTCTTAGTGTTACAAACGGTAAGGCAAACACAATATACTCTCAGATTTCATCAAGAGTATAAAAAAACGAGAATTGAGGCTCTAACCTCAACAATGTCAGAAACTATGCCGACAAAATTCAACTTTGAAACCCCGTTCAAAGTTATAATCAGAGACGCAAGCAATGGCAATCCATGCTACCTGAAATGGGAGAGGGATCAACCATGTGGTACATAGATGGCTCGTTCATCTCGGATGGGTCTGGAGCCGGAGTCATAGGTCCTAACTTCTCGGTTTCAAAACCGCTTGGTAAGGAAGGCACAATTTTCCAAGCAGAACTTATAGCAATGGAGCTATGTATCTAAAAGAATATTAGGAGAGCTCATCACAATAGAAACATCTAATCTTATCGGATAGTCAGGCAGTTCTCAAGGCTCTAGTATCCAACACTTATCGCGGCTTGTTAGAACTGCCTTCAAAACCTAATCATCCTGGAAAAGAGAAACAAATTAACATTAATTTGGGTCCCAGGACATATGGGAAAAATCGCGAAAAATGGCGCAAAAACGAATTTTATTGGACCAGAGCCATTCTACGGAAAACCAAAAGAGCACTCCAACCCTGTACTTAGAAAGTGGATTGAGCAAGAGCATAGAATCTACTGGACTTTTTTGTCTATCAATCTAAGAAATTTATCCTAGCACAAAAAAAAGAAAGTGGAGGATTTTAAAATTCAGCAAGAGTGCCCCGTCAATAGGCCGATTAGAGTACTAATGCACTCTAATCGGCCTATTGACGGGGCACAGTGTTGTAAACCATCACATCAAAAATATGGGTCTAGCTGAAACCGACATCTGCCGCCTCTGTCTCGAACATTCAGAAATGAGTGAACATGTCCTATGTCACTGCGAGGTAGTAGCAAAGAAAAGATTAAATCTTCTAGGAAAAGGTTTCCTTACAACTGATGAACCAGCCAATGTGGCTCTCTTAGACATACTTAGATTAGCCAAAGCTATTGAGTTATGGTAGGGTAAAGGGGTAATAAACGCAAAATAGGCCAAAAAGGTCGCGGTGCTCTCAAATGGGAAATAAATAATAATAATAATGTCAATAAATAAACACTCCTGTGTTAAATCAAAGCTCATCAACATGCATAATAATATAAGAAATATAACTACTTCCAATCATAGTTTCAATCAATCAATCAAATTCCTGTTAAGTCCCCTATAGAGGCTGAGGACAGAAACAACTCTGTTCCACAAGACGCGATCCTGAGCATCGGCATTAAGCTGTTTAGGACTTGTTTATTCCTCTGGCCTCCTGTTCAACTGCTCGCTTCCATGTGCTACATAGTCGACCTACCCGACGTCTTCCTTGAGAATTACAATCCAGAGCCTATTTGGCGATGTTTCGTTCTGGTTTCCTCAAAGTGTGACCGATCCACTACCACTTCCGCCTTTGAATCTTCTCTTCTTTAATGACGTTACAGCCCAAATCGGGCCTTGGCCTCCTGACCTTCAAGTTCCTTAACATTTTCATTATTTATTGCGGAAGAGTAGTTAGCTCTTCGCACAACCCTCTATCTACGAATTTTTCACCTTCGTAGATTGAGGTAACCAAGCTATATCCATGCAGGCAGTGTGATTGAATTATGCACGACCTTTGTATTGTAGACCAACACGCTACCCACTAGGCTACACCCTAGCTTTGAATCTCAATGCCTATTTTAGGCTGTCCAATTGTACTCCAAGGCACGTCGTTGGAGAAAATTCCTAAAATGCGTCGGAGGCAGTGGTTCACGAAAGTTTGTAATTTCTTAGTAAGTCGAACCGTCACTTTCCACGTAGTACAACCATATAACAACACGAATTTGACGCATGCGTCAAAAACTCGCAGCTTCGTGCGGATGAAGATCTCTCTTAACCTTCATTGACATGTAGCGCTGCCAAATTATAATTAAGACCTAAATTATAATTAAACGGTCATGTATCATACGCTAATTTAGCTTAATTACCAAAATAAACCTCTCATTTTTCTCATAATTTAGGCTATAAATATGAAGATTGTGCTAGAGCTGGAACTTTCATAAAAGCTTTTTCGTGCAAGAGAGAAGAAGAAAAGTTATTATCTGATAGCTCTGAATTATATAAAATCTTTGAAGCATGATTTAAAGGCCCAGTTATGAAAGATGATTTGCAAATGATTCCAAAACAGGACCAAGGATCGTTCCTCTTCTTTTGTGGCCTTCCTTGCAAAATTTCATTGACTTTTAGCTATGCAATTCAACGTTCTTAAAAATATGACAGATAAGTGAGTGGCTCTTCTTAATTAGCAAAATGCTATGTGTCACCAATCGAATAACGAAGAAGAAGACCGCCATGTGTCAATAGTATTAGAACCTTAGCACAGTTATGTTTAATTAGAACTTATGCATTCACTTGCTGAGTTACACAATTAATTATTTGACGAGAACGAAAACCACTTTTCGTCAGATGTATAGTTATAATATTTGACTTTGATTGAATAATCACTTAACATGTTTTTGCGAACAGCTTGAAATAAAACACCATTTTTTATTATTGTATGTCAAATTCGTATTCGTACACCCACATAAAAGGTAATAACTAGTGAATAGTAACTTGAAATATTCCTTAAAAACATAAACTATGGTAATAGTTTGTCGTAAATGTGTTAAATAATTGTTCTGTAACTTAAAATTTCATTTCCATTTCAAGAAAAGAAAATAAACATATTTTTCAAAAAATAGCACATGTAAAGTTCGTATTCGTACACTTTAGATCACTTGACTGTGACATACAGAAGGGCAAAAAATTGCTGGTTTTTCTCGGAATCTTTAAGCAATGACAATCAACGATGACAAACTGGCTTCCATACATGATACTACCATATGATACTACAAAAATGAGGACATTTCTGTGACTGTACCTATGTCAAATCTTGCTTCGATTGTTTTGTTCACTCAAAACACTACATTTTTTTGGGTCATCAGAATAGGTTCAACGGTAATTCATTTAGTTTGTGATGTGCAGTTGCTATCAAACAGTGTGAAATCTTTTATTTTTAACAATTTCGGTAGTGTAGAGTGCTTTTAGTGCAAAATGGATCGCGGTAAACAACTGGATGACTTAGAAAAGGGTCAAATAAAAGGTTACCTCGAATGTGGCCTAAATCAGCGAGAAATTGCCAGGAAAATTGGTCGAAGTCAAAATGTAGTGAGCAATTTTATCCGAAAAGGTGCAAATTACGGAAAAAATATGAAAGGATGTCTTTATTCAGCAACAACGGACAGAAGACATATTGTCCGAGCTGCGTCAAATTCTCGCCATTCTGCATCGAAAATCAGGGAAAAAACCGGTGTTAAAGCGAGCCCATCAACTGTAACACGTGTAATACGCAATACTTGCAACTTAAAAAGACTAAAACTAAAAAAAACACCGCTTAATGGTGCTCGTAAGGCTACACGTCTTCGTTTTGCTCGAGAGCATATGACCTGGAATAAGGAGTGGCACACCATCGTCTTTTCCGACGAAAAAAAGTTCAACCTCGACGGACCTGATAGATTTAACTTTTATTTCCACGATATAAGAACGCCTGAAAGCTATTTAAGTCGTCATCACAGCTGTGCAGGCGGTGTAATAGTATGGGGAGCCATTTCATATTATTGGACTTGTGAATTACAATTTTTAACTCCCAAAATGAACGCGAACGCTTACAAATCGGTATTGGAAATGGCATTTCCACACTTGTCGAATATTTTTGGACCAATTACATGGACGTTCCAACATGATAATGCCCCCATCAAAATGTCAAATTGCTTGAATGGCCGCCATACTCTCCTGATCTTAATATTGTAGAAAATATGTGGGGACTTTTATCACGGAGGGTGTATGAAGGGGGGAGACAGTATGAATATACTGAGACCCTAACGGAAGGCATTAAAAGGACATGGGCTCAAATCTCCCTTCGAGATATTGGAAATTATTATGCTTCATTGCCAGACCGGATTTACGAAGTAATTTTGAACCAAGGAGGTAGTACGCACTATTAACATATTTTAAAACTAATCACTTTTATGTTACAACCAATGTAAGCTGGAATTTTTGCTTTAGATATGAATTTGTATACTATTTTGTGTTTAAGCCTATTCTGGTGACCAATAAAAAAAATGAACTGTTTGTTATGTTTTTTAGAAAAAAAAATATAAATAAATTATAATGTGTGCTTTAAATCCCAAACTATTTTACTTCATTAACAACATCTTGGGCTATCGATAAAAATTTATTTTATAGAAATCGTCCAGTTGGTTACAGAGGTAGAGCTATTT
This sequence comes from Chorisops tibialis, assembly GCA_963669355.1. Classification (NCBI taxonomy): domain Eukaryota; kingdom Metazoa; phylum Arthropoda; class Insecta; order Diptera; family Stratiomyidae; genus Chorisops; species Chorisops tibialis. Next base: position 23,363,817 of record OY770264.1, read on the forward strand.
TACTTTTGCACAAACGTTGAACCTATTCTGGTGACGAGCAGTGTGTGTAGCAGTCTTAGCTGTATCGTTCTTCGTGAAGTTTTAATTAAATTGTCAGCTTTATTTTGAAAAACGGGCCGTAAATCGAGTGAATTGAAATTGATTACAAACCTATTTATGTGAAAAGGAAAATCCTTATGTGAAATTGGGAATATAATAAATCGGAGCCATTCAACAGTGCAATATATTGTAAACACGTACAAGAAGGACGGGAGTGCTGACAAAAAACCGCATAATCAGAATAAGGTATTACTTGGAAGAAGACATCGATCCTTTTTAATTCGAGAGATCCACAAAGATCATACTGTAAGTGCTCCAAGGCTTCGTAATATCCTTGAAAAATACTTCGAGATCAACATTAGTACGCAAACCGTACGAAACGCATTGCGTAATTATGGCTTACGATCCACAATTGCAGCATGCAAACCGTTCATATCCAATGTCAATAGGAAAAAAAGAAATCTCTTTGCGAAAAATCATTTAAATAAAGACATGCTGTTTTGGACAAGGGTTACATTTTCGGACGAATGTAAATTCAATTTAAAATTCTTTGAATAGAATATGGCGGAAAAAAAATATACTCGTTTACATAAAGGCAATCTTTTACCAACATTCAAACATGGGGGCGGATCCGTGATGGCGTGGGGCTGCTTTTCTGCCGTTGGTATCGGCAATTTAGAGTTTATTGATAGTACAATGAATTCCAACATGTACATTAATATTTTAAAGGAAAATCGTCGATCAAGTGTTAGGAAACTGGATTTTGAACATAACTTTATATTCCAGCAGGACAACGACCCCAAACACATAGCCCTAAATATACGTCTGTGGCTCTTGCATAATTGTCTTTATTATTTGAAAACATCACCGCAAAGCCCAGACACAAGCCCAATTGAGAATTTATGGTCACATTTCAAAACTTCGTTAAGAAATCACCAAATTTGACGAGAGCCCTTTCGATATCGACTCTGAACAACTCAATTCTTTCTTTGCTGTTCAAAATCCCGGTTCTTCTGTCCCTATTGATATGTTTAGACCCTTCACTGATGATAAGGGGGACTGTTTCTCGTTTCGTTGCATTGACTCTAACGAATTATCTCAGGCATTAAACTCTATAAAGTCACAAGCAATTGGTTATGACAATATTCACCCTAAGTTCCTAAAAATGTTATTTCCCTTTATTCACTCATTTCTACTCCATATTTACAATACATGTCTAACTGCTGGTGTCTTTCCAACAATATGGAAAATTGCTAATGTGATTCCTGTTCCCAAAGTTTCTCGTCCCAAGGAGTCTAGTGATTTTCGTCCTATCAGCATATTTTGCTTCCTCTCAAAGGGCCTTGAGCGTGTAATATCTCAGCAAATCAATTGTCATGTAAGAAGACTTGGTCTTTTGAGTAACTGGCAAACTGGTTTCCGCGCTGGTCATAGCTGTGAAACTGCGATGTTAAAGGTTACTATTGATATCCGTAAAGCCATGGACCGGAATGAATTAACATATTTGGTTTTGCTTGATCTTTCGAAAGCGTTTGATTGTGTGTGTCATTCTATACTTCTTAATAAGCTTTACGCTTGCTTTTCATTCTCTACAAGTGCGGTTGAGCTAATTAAAAGTTTTTTTAAGTAATCGATCACAACGGGTTAAGGGTAGCTCGGGGTTCTCTTCTCTATGTAGCCTTTTGTATGGTGTTCCTCAGGGCTGTATCTTAGGTCCATTACTCTTCAGCATGTTTATAAATGACCCTCCTAATGTAGTGTGTGATTGTAGTATCTGTATGTATGCTGATGACGTTCAGCTGTATTTGAGTAGGACTATGGGGTTAATTGAAGACTGCGCGACTCGTGTATCATCGGATCTAGCGAATATTTATAAATGGTCCCATGCAAACGGCCTTACTCTTAATCCTAGCAAATCACAATGTGTCGTTTTTTTTGCTAATATGGATGCATCTAATTACTCCATTATGCCTCCAATTGAACTGAATAACACTAAAGTCGCTTTTCAGTCACAGGTACATACTCATTACATTTAATTATAATATGAGCTGTTGATCCCATATCGCTAGTAAGTTAAGAAAAATCTATGTCACTCTACGTAGGCTGTGGCTATATGCTGATGTTTTACCTTCTAGCTTGCGTATGGCCCTAATAAAATCTCTGATTCTGCCGTTCTTTACCTTTGAATGTATAATTTTTTCCCAAACATGATTCCTTCTGCCAGCGTAAGTTAAAGGTAGCTTTTAATGATTGCACTCGATTTATTTTTGGCTTAAGACGTTTTGACCACATTTCAATGCATAATAATGCTATCTTAGGTTGTTCTCTGGAAACCTATTACAAAAAGTGAATATTGATTTTTCTTTTCAGTGTTATTTCGAAGAGTTGTCCGACCTAATTACTTGATGATATACGTTTCCTAAAATTGTTGTGAATGGCTTATTCTCCATCATAAAGGCAGGATTATGGAGATGTCCTTCAATGTTCATTCCTTTAAGTTATGGAATAGTTTACCATTTCATGTTACTCTTGGGATCAATGTGGATGCATTTCGTAGACTGTTGTCTGAGTACTCTTTATACTCTAGATGGAATCTGAGAGTATTATAAGTTTGCTCTAAGAGAAAAAAATGAATGATACAGAAGTTAATATTATCACTCAGAAATCTCAAAACCGGATGTCCGTCCGTCCGTTCGCTCTCTAGCTTGAGAACGCGTTGAGCTAGAAAGCTCAAATTTCGTACACGTCGTTTTTGACAGAAAAGTAAGGTCAAGTTCGTGAACGGGCCAAATCGCTCCACCCCTTCTACCCCCTCCCATACAAAATGACACAATGCGCAATTTGACAATAAACGGATTTGCTCGAAAAGTATAAAAGGTATTGGCCTGAAATTTGGAATATATTACTTTTATGATAATATCAATCTACCATATAAAAATTATGCGTGTCCTCCCCCTCCTTCTACCACCTCCCATACAAACTGTACTTGTCATGAATTACTCTAAGCCAATTTACTCAGTGCGTATCAAATTTAGCGAGCTGAAATTATGCACTAAATATTTATTTAAAATTGTTAGTAAGGCCAAAAAAAATTAGACGATTAGCTTCACCCCGTCTACCCCCTCCCATACAAAATGACACAATTTCGCAATTTGATATTAAATGGATTTACTCGAAAAGTATAAAAGCTATTCATCTGAATTTTGGGATATATTACTTTCATAATAATCTAAATCTATGTTTGAAAAATTATTTGCGTCCTCCCTCCCCTTCCACCCCCTCCCATACAAACTACACTTTTTCACGAAATGCTCTAAGACGATTCTCTCAGAACATATATCATTTATTGAGCTCATATTTTGTAATAAATACTTAATTAGTATTATCACTAAGATCAGAAAAAAAATATTTGATTAGCTTCACTGCTCCTACCCCCTCCCATTCAATATGAAACAGTTTCACGAATTTACAAAAAATCGATTTTCCTGAAAAGTATGAATGGCACTAGTCTGAAATTTAAGGGATGTCAATTTTATAATATTTCTAGTTATTTCTGAAAAAATCACTAGAATCCCCCCATTTTTCTACCACCTCCCATACAAACTGCACATTTTCACTCAATCTAACTCACAAATTTTCTCAGTTCCCATTTAATTTTTGCAGTAAGCATTTTGAATAATACATTTTTGTAGCTACTTTAGCATGATGGGGACAAAATTAGTTCAAGGCTATCATCCCTTCTAACACTTCCCATACAAAATTTCTTGGGATCACAAGAAATTCTATTTCATCTAGAGTATCGTAAGATTACGCTTAATGCGTAATCGTAGCCCTGTTATGTTTTTAATTATTCTTTTGTAAGCTTAATTTTGTATTACTAATAACTTTTAGCATGTTTTCTTTCCTCTTTTTATTTCTTTTTATCAACCTATGAATTTACTTGTATTTCTTCTCTTCTTCTCGTATTATTTTCTTTATTTTTCTATTTTGCGTGCTATTTTATTTTTGTTCTTTTAATTTTTATTTTCTTTTTTTTGTTATTGTCGATATTAATTCTTTATTATCTTAATTTTCTATTTCTTCTTAAGAATTTTACTTTTATTTTTTTTTCTTCTATCGTTTTAATTTTTGCTTAAATTATTAGTACTTATTTAAGATATCATCTTGTAGTATCTTTACATGAAATAAATGAACATGAATATGAAATTCGTAATATTACACAATTGAAGCGGCATTGAGGAGAGAATGGAACAATATTTCCCAGGATTATACCAAAAAGTGAGTGCAATCAATGCCCCGACAGCTCCGAGAAATCATAAAGCAAAAAGGATACCTAACAAAATATTAAGACTTAATGCAAACCACGTTTTTTTGTTTCACAAGGTGGTGTACGAATGCGAATTTAACCTACGTCAAAATTTAATATTGTTATTTTTATACTCTACATAAAATCTGAGAGTATGTTGTGTTTGCCTTACCGTTTGTAACGCTAAGAAATAACGCTCGCACAGAGCCGCCAAGGGTACGGAAATATTCGTTGTCGCTCAAAAACATCGATTCCGAGTGACCGTCTGTCCGTCTGTCCAGCATAACTCTCGAAAGCTTTGAGTATAGTGCTAAAAATTGTTGTGTGTCATTTTTAGCAAAAAAGTAACTTTAAGTTTGAGAATGGGCTGCATCCCCCCACTCCTTCTATCCCCTCCCATACAAATTTCATGAAATTTCGAAATATAAAGGAATTGATTTTTCTTTGAAATTATTTAAGCTATCGACTTGAAATTTAGATCAAAGTATTATGATATAGATGTCATTAATATTACGGAATATTGATCCGATCCCCGTTACTCCTTCTACCCCCTCCCATACAAATGGACAATTTTGAAAAATACATATTTTCAATTTTCATTGAAACTAGTAAAGCTGAAAAGACAAAATTTTGCCAAAATTTATTCTACTATAATTGTAATTAGTTTTCAAAAGAATTATCAATTTCACCTCATTCCTTCTACCCCCTCTCATTCAAATTTCACGAAATTTTGAAATTTAAATTATATTATTTTTCTTCGAAACTGTTAAAACTATCAACTTGATATTTTGTATAAGGTATAAAAATAGAAATATCAATAACGGGAAAAAAATTGTTGTGATCCTTATACTTCTTCTACCCCCTCCCATACAAATGCATAATTTTTGTTAATTGCATTATATCGATTTCCATTAAAACTAGAAAAAGTACAAACATAAAATTTTGCCAGAATTTGTTTTTTAATAGTTGCAATAGATGTTAGAAAAAATTATCAGCTCCGCGTCACTCCTTCTACCACCTCCCATACAAATATCTGTATTATAAATTCAAGAAAAGCATTTCTCCTTCAAGTATATGAGAGCTACCGACTTTGAAATTGAATCAAAGCATGGTGATAAGGGTGATGATATGCAGTTTCAAAATCATCTAAAACGTTACACTTCCTCTGCCACCTCCCATACAAATGCTCCAATTTCAGGAAAACTATGTCCAATTTCTTTAAAAACAATGAAAACTAAAAATTTTAAATTCAGCAGAAAACATTTTGCATGCCATGTTCGATGTCATATGCAAAAAATATAAACCTCCCCTTCTACTTCTACCACCTCCCATGCAAAAGTCTCTATTCACTATTCGAAAGAATTTGAGATGACATGTTTTCCGGTATATTAAAGTCATTCCCATTTCATCTAGAGTATCATAATTCTGTTATGTTTTATTTTGGCTTGTTGAGAATAAATTTATGAATTTGTTAATAACTAGACACACTGTCGTTACTTATTTACCATGAATGTCATAGTTATACACAGTTTTCCCCTCCAAACGGGTATGTACGAATACGAATTTGACATATTGTATATAAAATTTATAACTTTTATTTATTTATTAATATGTACGAGGGGTGTATGATAAGTAGCCGTGTTAGGCAAGAAAACGCGAATTTTTTTCTTATTTATTTCTCAATATAATCTCCTTTCAGCTCGATACATTTAGTCCAGCGATATTCTAACTTTTCAAGCCATCCAAAAAATATGATTTGTCAAACTCCGCAAAATAGGCCTCTGTTGCGTCGATAGCCTCCTCATTCGAGCCGAATTTCTTTCCTGCCAATCATTTCTTCAAGTTTGGAAAGAGGAAAAAGTCACAGGGGGCAAATCAGGGGAATATGGTGGGTGAGGCAGCAATTCGTAGCGCAATTCGACCAGTTTTGCTGTAGTGATTGCGGACGAGTGAGCAAGTGCGTTGTCCTGGTGAAAAAGGACTTTTTTTGCCAAGTGAGGACGTTTTTTTATAAATTCAGCATTGAATCGATCGAATAAATCAGCATAGTACTGCCCCGTGATTGTCCTTCCTTTCTCCAAATAGTCAGTGAAGATAATGCTTTGCGAATCCCAACAAACGGTGGCCATGACTTTTCCGGCTGATGGAACCGTTTTCGACTTCTTTGGAGCAGTTTCGCTGAGTGAAATCCACTGTTTTGACTGTTCTTTCGTTTCTGGCGTGTAGTGATGGATCCATGTTTCGTCAACAGTCACGAAACGCCATAGAAATTCTTTCGGATTGCTCTTAAACATGTCTAAACAGTGCTCCGAACTTGTCATGCGATTCCGTTTTTGCTCCACTGTTAGCAAACGCGGCATCCATTTCAGTGATAGGTTTCTCATGCCCAATTTTTCGTGTAGGATATTTTGTATGCATTCAATTGAGATGTGTATAATGTCAGCAATCTCTCTAACCTTCATCTGACAATCTGCTAACACAATATCATGGATTTTATTAACCATATCCTCCGTAGTCACCTCAATTGGACGGCCTGGGCGCTCTTCATCAAAAACGGATGTTCGGCCACGCTTGAATTCATTAAACCAATATCTGATGGTAGTCATCGAAGGTGCATGGTCCTTATAAACGGCATGCAACTTCACTTTGATTTCCTCACACGTCTTCCCATCCAAAAAAAGAAATCAAATCACTGATCGATATTGCTCTTTCTCCATGATTGCAAATAAACACGAACTTGATGAATTTCAACAGCTGTCAAAACAAAACTACTCGATAAATCTGTCTGAAATTTTCACAGTCGTCATTGTAAAGATGGCGCTACATGATGGCATAAACACTTTACGTCAGTGTTGCCATCAACACGGGTACTTATCATACAGCCCTCGTATTTCATTTAAATTACCATTTGGAAGTTTCTATCGAATTATGGGGTGAGTCTTAAGGGTTTCACCTTACATGTCTAAGATTTAAAATTGCAAGTGCTAATGGCTTCTGAGTCGGAGTTTTTATATTCATCTATGTTGTTGATCTTGCTGATAAGTTTTAATTGAATTAATTTGAAATCACTGAGTATTTAAGTTGTGATACGATTTGTTTGAATTTAATTAAATTATTAAGTATATATTTGGCTTCTGATAAGCTTTGCTAAATACTGATGATTTGGGAAACAATTGAATAAAGTATCTATAGTACATACAAAGTCAGATCAATCTTATTCCTTTTTTGATGTCGATTAAAAAAAAATAAGATTTTAGGCAGACATACGAAAACCACTGAACAAGGGTTCATTGCGATTCCATCAAAATTAAAATCACCATCAATCTTTCCACATTGCTTCTTTTTTATCTAAATAATTCAGCTCAGTAACGTAATGCTTCCACTGTAGACTATAACAATTATTGCACGTAGTTTACCGTGAGATTACAAGTGATTCCATAGCTTCGAGATAACATGCGGCTCTTGATACGTAATTCGCGAGCTATGAGAACAGTACTTTGCCAGAATCCTCTTCGAGGTAGAGAGTTATCATTGAGCTACGACCGAAATAACAACAAATATCGAATTGTTAGTTAGTAAGTAGTGAAGATGATAACGAGTTAACACTTTTCGGGGTTTGCCCAGTTCACGTGGACAGGTGCAAAGGTGAGCTTATTCGCTACTACACCGAAGTACTATAAATACGCGTTTTCGGCATTTTTTAATCATTAGTCAGCCTGTAAGAAAAAAATCGGTACACGACAAACTCTATTTCAATTATTACGATCGTTCTTCGCGGTCGTATCTAATCAGTGGGCTTTTATCGCGACAATGGCTGGCGAACGGACGAGTCGGGCCAACAACAGAATAAATTGTAATTATTATTAGACAACAATGAACAGTTGAAAAAAAGTGCTTTCGCGAAACACCTGAAATTGCGATGAAGTTCGATAAAATTTGGTCGGATTCGGTGCAATGCATCGCCACCGCTGGACCGCGACTAGTCGGTGGGTAGCTGAAAATCGAGCATCGTTTCGTTGTTCCAATCAATGTTGTCCCAACTTTCTCATGTTTGTCCTTTTCAAACAGCAACTGCCAGCTTTTTGCCATGTGGACTGGCAATGGGATATACGTTTGCGGCCTTCATCTTGGAACGAAATAATGTCGATGTCTTACGCTACGGACCACTTTTCCTGGGATTACTTTGCGCTTTCGTCTGCGCTGCTGGATTATTCGTGACGAAATTCGTTTACGATCACATAGTATTCTGGCATTTTGATGTTTTACTCGTTGCATCGTTTTTCAATCTACTCGGCGGTTGCTTTTTCTTCATACATGATTTCGGTGAGTGGTTTTTTTTAATTTTAGTATTTTTCGCGCATCTGAGTCATAATTGCTCGTAATTTGTGAAGCTGCTGTTGCTTATCGTGTAAACACGGTTACGAAACAAGCGATAAACATAATTTACAACTGGAGTATATTATAATTATTATAAATGCTTGGATAAGGTTTGATCTGCAATCAACTTTGCTCAGGTGCTCGAGATTTGTTAATAACAAATCGGTAGCAGTTCAGCTCGATTTTATTAGCGTTGATGCAGGAATGATTTTTCTTACCACTAATCGAGATTTATCTTTTCCATTTCAGATTTAATCGGAGCCTTCTCTGTCTTCATAGCTCACGGTCTGACCTTCGTAGCGAGCTTAAGCTTTCTGCATATAAACGCTTCAAAAGAGAGCCGATCGATTTACCTGTCGTCCTGCTTCGTATGGTACATCCTTGGGATTGCGTCGAGCGTTTCCGTGATCGCAAGCGCGTTTTCAGCGACTCCGGAAAACCAATCCGAAAATCATGTTTATCTGAATTTCGCGTGGGTTTTTATGCCCTGTGCGGTAGTTATTGCCGCTCTCCTGGTCCTTATTCGCGTCTTACAAGAGATGGGATCGGTCGAGTATAAGACAACGCTCGACGACGAACTGCGCATCGCCAACTTGAACGGCAAAATTTTTGAAGGTCGCAAAGATGTTATCAATCGTGTTCGCGATACGAAATCGTTCTTCTACGTCACGAAGAACAAACAATGGCTCGTATCGTTCATTCTGATCTTCTCCGAGTGCGTTTATTCCGCCATGTTCACCTACTTCATATTCTGGTTCTCGCTGAACGAGGCGGTCAAGCTGACCAGCGATTCGACCTTCGATCTGCTCATGTGGACCGTGCTGCTGGGCGCCATTGTCGGAACGATTACGCTGGCATTCTTCAGCGTCAAGGTCGTCTTCATTGCATCGGCAATCGGACAAATTGTCTTATCGATAATTGGCATGATTCTGGTTGCGACAATCGATAATTTAGTTCCGTTCTGGGTCGTCGCATTCCTCTTCGGTGTCACGTTTGCTTGCATTAAAATCGCTGTAATGGAAACATCACACTTCCGTTGTACCGAGGTCTTGATTTTCGTTTCGTACGCAGCCATGTTGTTGACAATCGCCATTATCAATTTCTACTTTGTGTCCGATTTGCACAATCTATTCTTTTATAGTAGCGATCAATCAACTCTGGTGGCACACGCATTCACTTTCCTCATTATCATTTCGATGCTAAGTATTATCGTTGGTCTGCAGATACCGCGCACTTTTAAGACATCCTTATGGGAAATTCAGTACCGCGTACTTGGAATCATTTTCACGGAACATAACATCGAACAGTTGAATCTTGGATATTTACGAGGCGGGAAAATTCCAACGGTCGAAGTGGAAAATACGTAAAAATAAAATTGAAATTATTTAACTCTTTTAAAATTAAGCAATATCTTATCCAATACGTAAATTTTAATTACGTATCTCATACTTACCGTTAAATTAAAAATACATTATAACTTAGCCACTATTTAAAAGGTGATTTTATTTTGGATGTTATTAGTTTTATTCTTAAGACTGAGCAGGGCAAACTACCCAGTAGTGAGCAATCTCCTAATGACGGGCACCCACTTTTGTACTTATGAATGCTAGTGGTACCGCGTACTTTAGAGAAATAAATTCTTTTTTAAAAACATGACAGAATTGATACTCTAGATCAGGGATACCCAAACTATTTTGGTCGCGGAACCCTCAGAAGTTTTTCCAAAGATAATGGAACCTTGAATTTTAGTTTATTATTCTAATAATAAAGTATTGTGATCGACACAGGAAAAAAAAATTTACTACCCTGAAATTTTTTTTCGCGTTTCATGACTAAATTAGCCTAAAAATACAAAAAAAAATCCGTCCCGCCGTACGCCGTACATATGGAATCATATCTCCGAAACCGTTAAAAGTAGAATTTTGTTTTTGGGTGGATTGTTGATTCTCTCTATTTTCTGTCAAAAACTACACTTGCTAATATCTCCACCACGAATGCAGATAGAAAGTTGAAAATCAGTAGAGATATAGAAGGGGTGTGGGACAAACTCTAAAAATAATTTAATTTTTTTTATCCATTGGCGTCCGAAAAGGGAGGGCTAAAAACACATTGTCGGCCGAATTGTTTTTTCAAACCGTTATATCTCCGAAATTACTTATTGTGAAAAATTCATATTTTGGGACCATTAAGGCGGCACACAGCTTCACCGGAATCAGCTTAGAGACTGGCTAATTATTGTAAGGGGGAAGGTCAGGGGGGTGCGAAGAAAAACACTTAAAAATTAATATCTCAACTATCTCTTAAGCTATGTAATTGAAACTTAAAACATATATTAAGCTATACTAGGAAAATATAAAAAAAATATAACATGTTGAAATAATAGTAGTGGGGGGAAATTGGGAGCATTTCAAATATGGCGCACTTTTCAAAATTACAAATCCTTTTATCCCAAAAAAGAGTACAGATATGAAATCGAAAATTTGTCAGATTGTAGAACTATATAGTGGTTAATTTTAATAAAAATTTTAAGTTGGGAGGTGTAAGGGGAGGGAGGTGATAAGCAAAAATGTCGAAAATTTTGAGTGAAAAAACATAACAGGGCTACGATTGCGCGTAAACCGCAATCTTACGATACTCTAGATGAAATAGAATTTTTTGTGATCCCAAGAAATTTTGTATGGGGAGTGTTAGAAGGGGTGATAGCATTGAACTAATTTTTTCTCCGTCATGCTAAACTAGCTATAAAAATGTTTTATACAAAATGATTACTCCAAAAATTGAATAGGAGGTGAGAAAATTAGTGTGTTAGATTTAGTGAAAATGTGCAGTTTGTATGGGAGGTGGTAGAAAGAGTGGGGGGATTTTAGTGATTTTTTCAGAAATAACTAAGAATATCATAAAATTGAGATCTCTTAAATTTTAGACAAGTAACATTCATACTTTTCAAGAAAATAGATTTTTTATGAAGTTGTGAAACTGTGTCATATTCTATGGGAGGGGGTAGAAGCAGTAAGGCTAATCAAATATTTTTTTCTGATCTTAGTGATAATCAATCAAATTCCTGTTAAGACCCTCTATAGGGGCACAGGACAGAAACAACTCTTTTCCACAAGGCGCGATCCTGAGCATCGGCTTTAAGCTGTTGCCAGGACTTGTTTATTCCTCTGGCCTCCTGCTCAACTGCTCGCTTCCATGTGTTACATGGTCGACCAACCTGACGTCTTCCTTGAGGGTTATAATCCAGAGCCTGTTTTGCGATGTTTCGCTCTGGTTTCCTCAAAGTATAACCGATCCACTGCCACTTTCGCCGTTGAATCTCAATACCTATTTTAGTCTGGCGAGTTGTACTCCAAAGTTCGTCGTTGGAGATTTCTTCTGGCCAAAATATTTCTAAAATGCGCCGGAGGCATTGGTTTACGAAAGTCTGTAGTTTCTTGGCACGTCGAACGGTCACTTTCCACGTAGTACAACCATATAACAACACGGATTTGACGCATGCGTCAAAAACTCGCAGCTTCGTGCGAAGGGAGATCTCTCTTAACCTCCAGAAAGGGGAAAGGATACCGAAGGTCTGACGAGCTTTATTTAGCCGAGCCTCAACATACTGAAAAAGTTAACCTCAAATTGCAACTGTCTCCACTGGAACATACTGAAGAAGCTGTACTTTCCGAATTAGGGGATCGAAAGAAGAGATCTACTAATGTTATTATCTACACGGCCCGGCCATAGAAAAAGCTTCGCGTCCCTAAAAAATACATCGACTGACTGTCATATCAAGCGTGGAAGTATCGTGGAATGTGCTTCCATTTCGAGGCTCTCATTCCCACGACTTTCCATCGTTACAAGTATTGCCAATCATTGAAATTTTATTATTGAGTAAAAAATTATCAGAGAGAAAAGTTTGAGGGCATTAGTATGTTAATGTAGCCGGAGAGGGGAGCTTTGATCAAAGTTTTATGAATATATTTGTGGATCTTGGCGACATCTGTTTTCCCATATTATTTGTTTCTATTTTGGTTCACAACTAAGCTAAACAATTAAAAGCTGTATCGGGCGTTAGCTTTCTGACCTTCAGGTTCCTTAACATTTTCATTATTTATTGCGAAAGGGTTATTAGCCCTTCGCACAAGCCTCTATTTACGATTTTCGTAGATTAAGGTAAGCAAGGTATACCCAAGCAGGTAGTGTGCTGGAACTATGCGTCGACCGGGATTTGAACTCACGACTATTGCATTGCAGACCAACACGCTACCCACCAGGCTACACCCTAGCTCGGCTTTAGAACTACAAATCTTTATAAGCCTAGCTTTTTGATTTTTATCATCGCTGCATTATTGATTACCTTTTCAGATTCTGTACAGCTCTCGGATTAATTGCGTAGAAAACGATATCATTGAATAACGAAAATTATTTTACTGCTATTGTATAAATTAATTTCTAGTGATAAAAATTATTGAAGCTTTTTCTGAGATGAATAATTTGCACAACTCTCTACTCATGGATGAACATTGTTAATCATTTAAAATCGTTAATTTTGTGGTCTGAATTTGATGCAGACCCCAGAATAAAAATTTTGTAATTTCAAAAACTTTGACAGTGATTTTATATCTGTATACATACAACAATTTTACAATTTAAAAGATTAAAAGATTTTGCTAAAGAATTGCTTTCCCTAGCCTTAATATCACGCCACGCCGTACTGATACAGACCCAGACTTAACAAATAAAAATTTTGCAATTTTTTCGGAATTTTGGTCAAATTTTAAAATATACAGCGAATCTTCCAAATTTTTTCAACAGGAATTATCATTGGTGGACGACCATTTTAAATTACCCAACACAAGAGTGGCATAATCGCTAGTTAAAAGAATAAAAGAAGAATAAAAACCCACGACGAAGATGCAAGGCAAAATTTTAAGTAATGCGGAGGATATGGGAGCAGTTCTTTGAACATCTCAAACGAGCCATCCACAGCAGCAAGCAGTCCTGAAAACCAAATTTCGGACGAATTTTTATTTTTTTTTTCAAATGATTGTTGCTCCGAAATTAGTACATAAAAAACATCATTTTTTAGAGCGATATGTTTGCTGCACCACCGTAATCAACCTTGACGGGGGGGATAAGAACTTTTAAGGAATAGTGTTAGCCAGCAACTAAAGAAAAACAGTTCAAAATTAATATCTTGACTATCTCTCAGAATACGAAGCTCAAACTTGTAACATATTTTAAACTAACTAGCAAAATACAATATTACTAAGCTAAAAGAATTGTATATGTATACCAATATAGGGTGGAAATAGAGAAAAGTTGAAAAATGGTGCACTCAAAATCAAATACAGATGAAATTTCGTCACATTTGTTTTGATTTGGACGTTGTAAGGGGAATATAAATGTAATTTTTTGTCTGAGACGATTACCTAAAATAAATGAGATCTGTAATTAAATTTTAACAAGAAAAACTTCTTTATACTTGGAAAATGTATTTAATTATTTTCAACTATACATGTAATTTTCTTCATAAAGAAAATTCATAAGTGTGCGTTGTTGATGGTTCTTAATATTGTATTAATACTTTTATTATTTATTAACTTACTTTAGATATTTGTATAATATACTACAGTCTATTTGATTTTCAGAAAGTGTAGAATATTATTATTGGACATCTACATTTGAAAAATTCAACAAACAACTAATAATATAAGTAAATAAATATTGATAATATAACTTCTACAAATTTCAGCTTCAGCTATTTATTTAAAATAAAACACATTAGTTTCTTACTTTCAAATCTAAAAGCACCATATCTCAAATACTTAAAGAAATATACTTAAAACAAAATGAACTAGGAATAACGGAATTCGTATTGAAAAAAAAAAATGTTGGAATAAAATTTATTTTTTCTACTAATCAGGAGCTCAAATTCTGATATTAATCTACTAAATTTTTTGTATGTATGACGGTACACATTTCAATTACTGTTAAACATTTCAAATAAAACTAATGCAAATTCGTTAAACTTGAAATGTTCCATAGATTCCGATGTATAGCTTTTCTATTAAAATATATAACCCCCGTGTCCTGTAATCCTATCATTCATTTTATGCTATTCGAACGCGAAATATTCACATTTGAAGCAATATTTCGATTTATTTGTGACGCCCTTTTCAGCAAAGTGAAAATAAAAGGTATTATATAACTTATTAAAACTAAAAAAAGGTATAAACTTAATTTTAACCAGCATACGTATAACTACACATTTTAATAAACCGGTATGCGTCTATATAAGAAACAATTTGTCATCAAATTAAGTTTTATAAGACCCCTGGAAATAATGTTATAAAATATTATTTGATGAGAGATAGGATATCTTCACAAATATTAATTATATTATAACTAATCAAAATAAGAACTTAAACAATCTAATTGCTAATCTAAAAATAAACACCAATGAAAATACAGTCTAATTTATATTTTTTTTTATTTGACAGTAAAACCTGTCTTAATTTTCATTTTTAAATCTAATTTTCAAGTAGATGTAAATAATGGTTTTCAATTTCAAATATATTTTTGTATTGAATTAAAATACATTTGCGATGATACTTCTACAAGCATTTTTGAACGTTCATCGCAAATTTATTTTAATTTTTTTTTTTTTTTTTTGAAAAATTGACAACATATTAGCAGTACTATAGTCGTAAATGGATCAGTGGATGAACACTGTTTTAATCTTTAGTAACATGCATACTATAAAATATGAGGGTATACGTCGTATACAACCGTATGCCCAGGACTACAGCCCTGCATACTATGATATCTATTATGTGTTTGAGAAATTGTATATTCATCACAAGTTATAGCACATTAATTGCTTCATGTTTTCCGATGTAATACCTTATTTATTTTATTTAGTTATGATTTAAAAATTTCTTGAAAACGTACTATTTGATAGTCTTTTGCTAAAAAATGTGCAGTATCCATATTTGTTATAACTTTTTTTTTTATTTTTTACGTTACTAATAATTATTGAGGTACTTTGAATAATTTCTACGTATAAATTTGGCAAAAAACAAAATCGGTCTATACATAGTCCCTACAATTTTATTATAATGTGAATTGTGTGTGCGTGTATTGTATAAAATCTTACTACAGTTTTTCAGTGCAATATTGAGCATTCCTAAATACTCCAAATTGATATTTCCGTTGTGTTTAAATCGTATTTTTGCAGATCGAGTGCAACATTATGTCATTTTTTTATGATTAATTTCTTTTTTTTCGTCATTTTTGGCACTATATAGCTTTGCAGTACAGGAAGGAACTAATTTACTTAATGAATCATCAGTTTCTACATTCTATGGCCAACCGAAATTGATTCCAGTCATTTGATAAAATTTACGATTAAATGGTTTATAAAATTCTCGAAGACGATCGATGGCAGCCGGATTAATGTGTGGATGATTACGTCCTTTTGTTTTACCCAAACAATGTGGTGTCGAACGAGCTTCCGATTTAAATAGACACGGAAATCCCTTAGTCGAATTAAAATAGAAATGTTTTTCGGTTACAACACGTTTTAGTCCTAGGAAGTCCTGAAAAAAAAAATTGTATTGAAAAAAATTGGTTTAAATTTTTGAAGCAATAATTATTACCTGCACTCTACCGATTTCAAAGGCTGGATCAACTATCAATCTTTCACCGCTAATAAAAAGTAATTGCGATAGTGGAAAGTATTGAAGCCATTTTTCTAAGTGTCGCGCGTAGACTCCGATTTTGACTGGGCCCCATGATGTATCCACTACCTCATACGAACCGTTTACAAAACCAAGATCTTCGAATTTTTTCATGTCCGATTTCTTACTAGCTGCTTGAGTATAATCGGAAATTGCACGTGTTACAGGATCTCGGACGACTACAAGAAGCCTGTAAAGTATTAGATGCAATATTTATCAGTTATTAGGATAAAAACACTCGAGCTCCGTAAACTAGTTGGCTCTCATTTGCTCTTCTTGTAAAAAAATTTTGAATTTTCTCAATTGCGATTTATTCTTGAATATTATTTCAATACATGAAAGCACGCAAGATAAAATGGCGGGCTTACGGACTATCGCATGCAGACGGCAACGATATTATTTATGAAAAATTAGCGATTTATTAAAGAACTTGGCTTTTAAAGCTAAACAAGAGAAGATTGAAATCACATCTTGTTATGTTTCTGTTGTTTATGACTTTTGAACATTTCACGGACATAAACCTACAATTACACACGGACACCTCTGCGAATTCCAATTTTTTTGCCGTTTGCGTTTGCGTTTGGAGGCTTCCGTGGCGTAGTGGGCAGCGTGCTTGCTTCTCAGTCAATAGGTCGTGGGTTCGATTCCCACTCCAGACGGGATTTTTTTAAGCGCAAATTTTTCAGTTGCTATTGGTGATAAAAAATTATTCGCAATAAAATGGAGAAACGGTGTAAAAGTGAAACAGTTCCACTTCAAGAAGGCCTAGATACTCAGTAGATGGTTTCTGTTCGCTTTCTATCATTCAGTCCCCCAGCCAGTACAACTGAGCAATATACCAGCTTCTCCACTCGCTACGGTCGTTCTCACTCCCCTTCCCCAACCTTCCCAATCCCATTCCTTCCCTCCATGACTGTTGTTTGTGCATTGCACATAAAGGCCGAAATTGCCTATAATACAGTCATTCTGTAAAAAAAAAAAAAAATATCGACACGAAATAATTTTTGGCTCTGTTAATGCGCACTGCTTGTGTATAATAAGATCGACGTTGTGCGACCCTTTTTGTTTGGTTTGCTTATGATCATCGCGCAGTTTATTTGTTTTGTGGCATTTTATGCTCGCTTTAAGATCGCTATTTTCGAGTGCTCGTTAAATTGTTTGCTGGGAAACGAGCATAACTACGCAGAGGAGAGGAGATCAAAGTTGCGGCTAGTACCACTTCTTCTTCAAGTTTAGTATGCGCTAATTTTGCACCGACGCTATCTGATCCTTCTGCAGGAATAACGGCAGCGATTCAAAGCAAACGTTTAATAATACAGTAACCGTAAAACACCTATGTGACCTGGAGGTGGTTACTCTATCGTTATCTGAATGGATAAGCGCTAAACGACAAAAAAAGAAAGAAGCGACTGGACGACAATGCAGAGATACCTGCTACGAAGAAAGCCAAACCCGTACCTCGAGCTTTCAGTTCCGTGGATGGGGATAGTCTATAAAAGACCGAAAAAGTTAAACTATTAGTTTAACTCCTTCCACCACCTCCCACACAAATTTTTGTATTGGAAATTCAAGAAAAGTATTTCTCTTTCAAACATATAAAACCTATCGACTTTAAAATTGTTACAAAGCAATGTGATTAGGATGTTGATAAACAGATTCAAAATCATCCAAAATATCCCACTTTTTCTGCCACCTCCCTTACAAATGTCATAAATTCAGACAAAAATTGTTCAATTTCCTCGAAAATTATGAAAGCTACAAACTTCAAATTGCATGAAACATTTTGTATACTACGTTCGGTGTTATATACAAAAATAACAAACCTCCACCCTTTGCTTTTACCACAACCCATATAAAAGTCACAATTAACTATTCGAAAAAATTTGAGATGACATATTTTTCGGTACAATAAACCCTTTCCTACTTCATCTAGAGTATCATATGATTTAGCTTTTCGCCTAGTCATATTTCTGCTAAGTTTTTTATTGCTAACAATAAGACTGGAAGACACTTAAAAGTTCTGGTCAAGTCATTTGTCACTTACAAGATCACCGATGCAATTAAATGCACGCGTCCGAACACTAAGCTAGGAAATAAAGAACACCTGTGACCAACAACAAAATATAGGTACAAGCATCGAATGTTCAAGGTCTGAAGACCTTCAACATTCGACCAACCAACAACAATTACACGGGCGATGTAGATAAGCGGCCGACAGCGATCGATAAGGGAATAATTCGGACGAGATGAAAAAGATTCGGACGACAAGAGAAAGATTCATAGAAGCGGCCGACAGCGATCAGCCGACAAGAAAATGATTCGACCGACAAGACAATGATTTATAGAAGCAGCGAATAATAAATATACGGCCGCAAGAAATCCGATAATGTACATTTCACACTTTGCCGGTTATCGAATGTTCAAGGCCGTCAAACAACGGAACACCTGAAACTCTGCAAGTTCTTTGCCAAGAAAGCAACAACAATGATGTATAGATTCGGCCGACAAGGAATGATTCGGCCGACAAGGAAATGATTCGGCCGATAAGAACGATATAAAAAAAGGGCGAGCATTGGTGGAGTAATCAGTCCGAATTAAGCAGTCGATGTTTGGAAAGCGAAAGCATCAAGATTGGAACGCGATTATTTGTGAACGAAAAAGCCTCAAGTGTAAAGCGATGTAGTTGAAAGATAATTAAATAAAGTTTGGCCGTTAAATTAAAGTGAACTTGTTAAACTAGTGATTTTATTTTTACTTGAAATTCGACCTCTTGCGCATTTCAATGGTACTATCCCTCTCTTGAATCGATTGAATAAATGAAAAAGCGGCCAGAAAAAATATCTCTTCCACCACCGACAATGCATCAGCTCAATCTTCTGCAATTACAGTTGCCACCACGAACTATCTCTCATCCGTCCTTTTCAATAAAGAATCGCGCGTTAAGAATAGATTCCCATCAAACGAGTAAAACAATCGCCTATATTAAGGAGCTCGGGAAATCATATTTTTGAGAATGCCCCAATAAATTAGGCAAAATTGTAAGTTGAGAAAACATCAAATTTTTGTAAGTAAGTTTTCGACTTATCACATGCCCTTAGTACAATATAAACCGATAGACAGTACTGAAATATCTGAGAAAGAACATAGCACTGTGGCCAAGTTTGCTGTGCGCCAAAGTAATCGTATAAGTTCTCTTAACATACCGGCTATAAAGCCCTCCTCTCGTTTGTTTTGTAATTTTGAGAGAAAAACATTTCTTCTAAGATCACCTCACACTACTGACTATAGCCATTAGTATGCAGAAAAATACTCTACCAAGTATAAGTTTCACGTTTGCAAAAGTGCAGTCACACACAACACTCAACAATAAAATAC
Source organism: Chorisops tibialis (assembly GCA_963669355.1). Lineage (NCBI taxonomy): Eukaryota > Metazoa > Arthropoda > Insecta > Diptera > Stratiomyidae > Chorisops > Chorisops tibialis. The sequence continues at coordinate 23,383,641 of OY770264.1, forward strand.
ACTCGAGTATGTGATACGATCTTGCAATTCATTAGATTGGCCGAAACGGCAAGGGTAAATTTAGATGGTCAGACCATGATCTTGTTCAAAGTACACTAGCATTGAGTCTAAGCCAACACAAAAAAAAACTTCTATGCACTTAAGAAATTTCATTAATTTGTCTTATTAAAACCTATTTAGGCAGGTATCTTACTTTGTTCCGGGATTCATGTGATGGATCCTTTGCGGCACTTCTTTCGTCACGAAATAGCTGGGCGATTTCTCCATCGTTATCTGACCCTCGATAGTGAACGGCATATGATGTCGATACCAGTGCAATCCTTTCGAATAGTGTCGATCGAAAAAATGCACTTCACACCCGGCAGCTCGTACATCAGGATGCAAACGTATGAACTCCAGAAGGGCACGTGTTCCGCTCTTTTTTACACCGATAATTAAAGCGTCTGGCAGGTGTCGGGATGGCCGAAGTCCTTGTTGCCGCAAAAATCGGTATTTGGGCGAACCATCCGTTTCGTTATAGTTATAAGTGAGCGGCACTATTCGTACTATGGAGCCGAGGATTTTTATCTCTGGCGGCTCCGTAGTGACCACCGGTGAAAGGTAGTTTCTAATTGGACTCTAGAATGAATTAATAAGGAATATTCAATACATTGCGGTTTAAATAATTTATACTTCTTCATAAGAATTCAACAGACCTTTTTTAATGTTTTATTTATGCTGGATATGAGGCACGAGTTAAATGAGTAGGAAAAGTAGAGTATAAAAATGCAAATGACTATCGTAAGCGCAATCGTACGATTACTTATATTCGAGTACCAATTCGATACCATTCTCACCATCTTTCTCTTCACTTTATTATTACACTATTCCAGACACACTTCACGATAGCTACATAACTTTAACTTGAATTTTGATGTAAAATTTTTAATTATCATCCTATTCCTTATTTACTATTCGCCAACATAGGCTGTTGGTCCTGTCAAACTTAAAAGTGATTTAGGCACTCTTATGAAAGTGTTCTCAGTCTTTTCCCATTATTTCTCCACTGTGTACAGAAATAAACTACTTTGTTTGTACTTGCGCACTTTATGCCTCTAAGTTATATCAATGGGAAACTGGGGACAATATTGAAGGATGCCGCTCGTGTAATGTTCTCGCTGCACAACATATTGACATCATATAGATAAGAGGTTCAATCAAGCCCATTCATTGTTATTTCCCATCATTCGTTTCAAATCAAACAAGCCCTGAGTCATAGGAAATTCATTGATAGTGCTTTAACTTATTTAGTAGCTCTAACGACACAGACATTGATTTTCTAATGCCAATACGTTCTGCTGGTAAGGCAGCTATTTTATGTTAAACATTACGAGGACACAAAATGGATCTTAAGCAAACTCATAAATTTTTCGGTCATTTTTAATTATGCAAAACTGGTAGAGTTTAATTGCGAAAGTGTTTTATCTGAAAATGATTCATTATCAATGTTCGATGTTTAATGTTTATCAATAAGCAGTATCTACCAACTAAGAAGTTTTCTCAAAACGTGCCAACACCTATCTCCTTCTTCTTTTATTTTTTCGCGAAATTTTCCTTTTTTTTAAATTAAAATGTGTGCTTTTTCCGAATCAGTTGGATACTACTGATAATTAATATCGATTTAAGTCTAATGAACTTAAAAAGTATCAAATTTCATAAGAGTACAAAAAAAAGGAAAATCTCGGTACTGATACCCTGTTGAAATAAATTTATTTCTTAGAGTCTATGTTTAATGTAATAAAAAATAATAAAATAAAATTAAAGGAAAGATTTTCGGATTTCACACTGTTCTGATTTACTTATCGCAACTTTTCGGTCTCTGCTGCGATAAAGATCTCAGCATAGATAGAAACACCATGATTAATAAAGCAGAATAGTGTGAAATTAGTTTATTATGAAAATATTCACAAAACCAACAATAAAATCGTTGTTAGGGGCTCCATTTTTCACTTTAGATCTTTTCACAACACAACTTCTCATAACTGCAGTTGTTAAGAAGTTAACGTTCTCCTCAATGGCATTAGTCCCTGTGTAGCAAGTGTGGCTGAGTGAACCAACAAGTTTTCTAGGTAAATTCTAAAAGCCCGCCAATTTATGGCTCTAGGATTCCTACACGAGACGATGCTAGGAGCATCACGGTCTATTGCGAAAGTTTTCCATCTGTAGTCGGGTAGTGACTCTTCTCGAGAAATCATCCAATCTTCACTCCAAAGGTCGAGTACAGGGATACTACGGTAATATCGATGACCACAGCCCTGGCTTTGGTAGCAAAGGCGTTACCTCTATTCGCTATCATCATATTTGTTGCTGCTAGAGATTCAACATGATGAATGGGGCACATTCCCTCACAAGCCAGGAACGGATAAAATCTTTTCTATTCCGCCAATCTTACTAGCTGCAGGCACCAATCCGGTGGTGGTGGTGGTGAATCGTACGGCATGTAGATTGACGCCAGGAGAACGGCTCACTTCGAACCGTTTACTACCCTTTTCCGAACTAGAAACTTTCTTCCTAGCTACCAAACTGGGAGAGCGTGATTAATTTAAAATCTTTCTTAGCTACTATACATGAATACGGCTTTCTTGCTGCAGTGCCGTGGTACACATTAAACATACTGGCGCTCCATCCAAGGATTTTGTTATCGCTACGGACCTAATAATCTTGGATGAGCAGAGTCAACGCATACTACACTGGAAGAAATGCCACTAGTTGCAGCTTCGGCCACCTCTATTCTGCGCAGCCTTGCTATATCTCGTTGCCGTCTGCGTACGATAGTCTAAGAACTCGGCTTTTTTTCTGACATGCCAGAGTCAGTCTTCTTTGCGTCCGCTTCCTTCAACGACGGTCATTTATCGACAATGACCAGTGGCTCGAGAGTCAAGGACGTTTGAGTTTGATGGTTCAAATTCTCCTCATCACTTAAAACTTCATCCCCAGCCAAAGTGATGTTTTCTACTCTCGCGGCTGTGCTCGCCATCAATCGAATCAGTACTAACTCAATCGCTGCTGCATTGGATGGATCAGTAACATGATCACTTCTACGACCTGATCCAAATTTCGTGGAGGCTATTCTGCTGGCTTCGTTCGAACATTGAATGACGGGGGAAGAACTGGGGTTACTCGGTCCTTGCACCGCCAATCAGTGATCGACCGTGAAATGGAGCATTATAAAGTCCAAATCTTGGACTTGAGCGAGGTCAGGTGAACAGGATCAGAAGAACGAACGAACCCCTAGCGGAAACACTATTCTGTACATTGGCCCTGAAAGTGAAGCCGAAAATGGCGTGGCGTTCGTCCTTACACCGAGAGCGAGAAACAGTCTCATTAGCTGGGATCCAATCTTGGATAGGATTATCGTCGTCAAGCTCAGGACCAGTGTCAGAAACATTACAATTCTGCAGTGCTACGCACCGACTATTACCGCAACATCTGATGACAAAGAGGAATTTTATAGCCAACTGAGTGCCACCTTCGAACGTGTTCGAAGAGGTGATATTATTATCATCTCAGGAGATATGAACACCCAGGTTGGATCAGACAACACTGGACTAGAACACGTCATGGGAAGGCATCGTGACCCTTGGGTCGACGCGTCACGACCTTGGATTAAGAGACCCGAAAACGGCGAATTGTTTGTGGAGTTTTGTAGTACTCGACAAATGGTCATCGGAGAGACCCTTTTTCCACACAAGAGTCACCATAAAATATCTTGGATTTCCCCTGATGGTGTTACTCAGAACCAGATCGACCATTTGGCTATAAGTCGCCGATGGAGAAGATGTCTCCTCGATGTGCGAGCGAAACGTGGAGCTGACGTGGGGGGCGATCACCACTTGATGGTTGCCTGCTTGAGATTGTGTACAGCAGCTATCCGACGACCACAAATTCTTCAAATGAAGTACAAGCTTAATGTGGATAAACTCAGAGATCACAACAAAAAACGCGAATACACCACTATTCTACGCGAAAAGTCATCCACATTGGGTGAATATGAAATGCGCACACTGGACGTCAAGTGAGAGGCAACCAGAAACACTTTTCTAACTAGTTCTGAAGAATCTATGGGATGCAACATCTCATCTACATCTACAATGGCGCTACAGCCCAAATCGGACCTTGGCCTCCTGATATTCAGGTTCCTTAACATGTTTCATTACATATTGTGGAAGGGTTGTTAGCCCTTCGCACAACCCTCTTTCTACGAATTTTTATTTTCTTAGATTGAGGTGACCAAGGTATATCCAAGCAGGCAATGTGCCGGAATTATATATTGCGCCGACCGGGATTTGAACTCACGACCTTCGCATTACAAGACCAACACACTACCTACTAGGCTATACCCTAGCTGGGATGCAAAGCGGTGCGAAACCCTGGATGTCGCAAGACACATGGAACAAGGTTGGCAATCGGAAAAAAAAGCCAAATTGGCAATCATCTCTCAACCCGATGTCAACCAACGAGCACCCGACCTGAGGCAGAACTACCGCGATGCTCATATACAGCTTAAAAATGCTGTTAGACGCGACAAGAGAAAGGCCATTGAAGGTCAGGCAAACACTATTCAAAATCATGAAACAGTTGATGAACAGGAATTTCACCGCCAACCACCTGGTGAGAGATGTCAACGGGACTCTCCTTAGTATGAGTGAACACCAGTTGCGACGATGGAAGGAATACTTGTCAGATACTTTAAACAGAGGAATATATCCCAGAAACTAAACAATTACCAAATATCCAATCACAACAATCCTCTATTAGGGACGATCCCCCAGATAAGGAAGAGATAGTTTTCGCCGTTCGGTCAATGGCGGGAAGGAAATCTCTAGGTATTACTGAGGTGTGGAATGAAGGAAGATATCCGACTGAATGGAAGGAGGGCGTCATTGTGAAAATTCCGAAGAAGGGCGACCTTCGGGATTGTGGCAATTGGAGTAGTATATGTCTACTTACTGCCGTATCAAAAATTATGGCTAAAGTAATTCTCAATAGGATTAGTAATGTCGTCGAGAGCACTCTCGAAGTTTATCAGGCTGGATTCCGTAAAGGGTCGTCTTGTACCGACCACACAAATACCCTACGGATAATATTAGAGCAGTCAGCCGAAATGGGTTCGCCACTACATCTCATGTTTGTGGACTTCGAGAAGGCTTTCGACAGCGTTAAGCGAGATTACATATGGAATGCTTTGCGTAGGAGAGGTATTCCAGATAAGGTCATAGCTATGTCGCGTCTTGCATAGAGGAGAGCTGTCCGGGAGCTTCCCTGTGCGAACGGGTGTCAGACAAGGCTGCATATTATCACCAGCCCTGTTTCTGGTAGTAATAAATGACATCTTGAAAGCTGCACTGAAAGGTGGGGTAAAGGTCTTTAGTGGACACTATTTAACATCTTAAGTCACCTTGATTATGCTGATGACGTGTGTTTGCTTGCACATAACTGTTCGGACTTAGAGTCAAATGTTCGTTCGTTGCATTCTAAATGCAAAGAGGCGGGACTGAAAATAAATATGCGTAAAACCAAGTACATGCACATGGGTTCGAACGCAAGCATACCGATTGTTCTTAACGGACAGGATGAGGTGCAAGATTTTTGCTATCTCGGAAGCATTGTCAGCATGGACGGCGGAGCCGAAAAGGATGTTGAGGCTCGGCTAAACAAAGCTCGTCAGGCCTTCGGTATCCTTTCCCCTTTCTGGAGGTTAAGAGAGATCTCCCTTTGCACGAAGCTGCGAGTTTTTGACGCATGCGTCAAATCCGTGTTGTTACAGTTCGACTTACCAAGAAACTACAGACTTTCGTGAACCAATGGCTCCAACGTATTTTAGGAATATTCTGGCCAGAAATGATCTCCAACGACGAACTTTGGAGTACAGACTAAAATAGGTATTGAGATTTAAAGGCGGAAGTGGCAGTGGATCGGTCATACTATGAGGAAAACAAAGAGAAACATCGCCAAACAGGCTCTGGATTATAATCCTCAAGGAAGACGTCGGATTGGTCGACCATGTTACACATGGAAGCGAGCAGTTGAACAGGAGGCCAGAGGAATAAACAAGTTCTGGGAACAGCTTTAGGCCGATGCTCAGGATTGCGCCTTGTGGAAGAGAGTTGTTTCTGTCCTATGCCCCTATACGGGATCTTAACAGGAATTTGATTGATTGATTTTTCTCCTGGCGACTAAAGAGGTGACATTACCTCTCGAGCCCTCGCTGGTAATCGCAGTTCCTACCTACACTAGGGGGCTTTGCCACCTGGTTTCTTCCTACAACAATATAACCTGCAAAGCATTAAAAGTAACGTCCACCGTCTCTTTAGTATCTGACCGCCTAAATTACTTTATTTTTTCGATTTACAATCTCCCTATACTGACTGAACTGTACATTGAATTAAAGAGTGATCTTTAATTTGAACTCAAACTCTTAACTCCTATTTGGGAAATTTTTTTCACCGACTTGATTGTTAATTTGTATTAAAGAGTATCTTCCCAACTAACAATCAGTGCTATAGAAAAAAAAAACGATATATTCAAAAAGTACCCACTGCAAAATATCTTGTATAGTGTTATTCGCACTAAGCGCTAATTTCTCATTTAATAAATAAATCACTCTTAATAATTTAATTTGTCATTGTTGATTGTCAGATTGAGACGAACAAAATAAAAATTAAGCACTTAGAGTGTGTCGTCAGGAATCATAGAATACGTTTTCAATTAAAGACAATCTTCGGTATTCTTTTCTTATCTTATCAGTTCGATTATTTATTACTTGATTTGTTTGAATGCTTGCGTGATAGCCTATTTGTTACTCAACAGGTAAATCAGTCAAAGAAAAACTTCTAAGAAATTCGAACATAATAAAAAGACTCAATAATGGAACTCAATGACTTTTTCGGTACATATAATATTTTTGATTTTATAGTTTCGATTTGTTCGTAAAATTTGCAATTTTTGTTCCTTTTAAGCTATGATGACAATTTTTCCTGGTGGTCTGGTTTTTGGATTTTATCTTTGTCAAATTCTTGCGATCTATCCGAATCAGGAATACGAATTCGATCCACCGATTTTAACAACACCACTTTGTGCACTTTTAATTTCTTATGTGATAAAAATTAAGAAACAAATTCAGCAAAAGTACACATTCGATAATTTATATTGGAATTCATTTGCATGCTGTTTTTATATTGTTAGTGGATTTTTTTTCTTACGGAAATCTTTTGGTAAGTTTTTTTTTTCTTCAATAATTATTAAGTTGTGAATCAATGAAAACTGTGCTTGACATTGAATACGGTTTAGTAGACAATCTAATCCTTTCAATCTTAATCGTACTATAGTAACTAAAAAAAAATACTAAATAATTACGAATGCATGGAAAATCCCATCATGTGATATAGTATTGATAAAAATATAAAAGATTTAATGCAGCTGTGATATGAGAATGAAGAATAAAATTTGGGAAATTTGAGGTATTTTTAGCAATTCGTATATTTGAAGATGGTTATAAAATTTTTGAAAATAATAATTTAAAACTGAAACTTCTAAAAATCGTATTTTACAAATAAAAAAAAAAATTTTGAGGTGGATGAAAATTATCAGTAGTTTGCTCTTAAGTTTGTGAAGAAATAAGTTTCGTAGAAAAAAATTAAATAAACAGATGTTCATATTGGTTTGGTGAATGTTTTCACAGTGCATTTTGAATTAAAAGAAAAGATTTCCGGATTCTACACTGTTACGCTTTATTATTCGTGACGTTTCGGTCTCTGCTGAGAGAGTTTGATAAAGGTCTCAGCAGAGACCGAAACGTCACGAATAATAAAGCGTAACAGTGTAGAATCCGGAAATCTTTTCTTTTAAGATGTTCATATCTTCACTTAGAAATTTCAAAACCGGATGTCCATTCGTCTGTTTGTTGCTCTCTAGTAAGAGAACGCATTGAGCTAGATACCTTAAATTCTGCATACGTCGTTTTGTTCAAATTCGTGAACAGGCCAAATCATTCCATCAATTCGAATCTTTTTCTTACAAAAACATTACAAGATTACGATTGCGCTTAAAGCGAAATCACGCAATACTCTAGATGAAACAGAAATTGTGTCATATTGTATGAGAGGAGGTAGAAGGAGTAAAGCAAATTGATTTTTTTTTCGATCTAACTTATAATGCTAATTAAATGTTTAGTGAACAATTCAGCTCGATAAATTTTATACGTTATTCATTTGCAGTATTTCTGTAAATAGTATGGTTTGTATGGGAGGTGGTACAAGGAGTGGAGAGATTCAAATAATTTTTATACAGTTGAACACAATTATCATAGAACTTAAATATTTTAAATTTCAAATTAATATCTTCTATAGTTACCAAGAAAATCTAATTATTGTATTAGGAGTACAAATTAGTTTCCGACGTTTGACAAAAGATGGCCCCACCAGAAGGTTATATTGAATTTCTACTTCTACAATGGCGCTACAGCCCAAATCGGACCTTGGCCTCCTGATATTCAGGTTCTTGAATATTTTCCATCACATATGGTGGAAGGGTTGTTAGCCCTTCGCACAACCCTCTTTCTACGAATTTTTCATTTTCTTAGATTGAGCTGACCAAGGTATATCCAATTAGGCAATGTGCCGGAATTATATATTGCGCCGACCGGGATTTGAACTCACGACCACTTTAGTGACTCCGTATACAGCGAAAATATTAAGTTTTATGCTGAATAAGCGTCGTTTGCGGGAACTTTTGATTTACTTCTTTAATTTGAAGAAATCTGCAGTTGAGACGCATCGATTTCTTGTAGAAGCATATGTTGAGACTGCTTTAAGTGAGAGAAGTTGTCGTGAGTGGTTTTGAAAGTTTAAAAACGGTGAGTTTGACGTGGAAGACAAAGAGCGTAGTGGAAAGTGTACGAAGACACGGAATTGGAAGCATTATTGGAGGAAGATTCATGCCAAACACAAGAAGAACTTGCTCTTACGTTAAACTTCGACTGATTGATCGGCTGCTCCTGACTATTGATATGTCGTGCGAGTTTCTACGTTTAGTTTTTGCCGCTTTCAATTTCTCATTTTTTCGTCGTCCGAGTCTTTGTCCTGTCGGTTAAGAACATACGTGTGGTTTTTGTTACTTCTCCACATTGCCCGTGTAATTTGTTGTTGATTAATTGTTCAAGGTCTTCAAATCTTGTTCAAGATCTTCAATCTTGTTCAAGGTCTTAAATTTTTTTCTAAAGATTAATTTTCAACGCAAGCATTTTTATAAAGAAATGAGTATTCCGCAAATTGTAAAAAAAATTTTTCGATCGGCGTGAAGCCCTATCGTGCGAAACTCTATTTTTTGATCTTACTAATAATTCTAGAGCTAGGTTGTAGCCTAGTGGATAGCGTGTTGGTCTTGTAATGCGAAGGTCGTGAGTTGAAATCTCGGCCGATGCAATACTTAATTCCAGCACATTGCCTGCTTGGATATACCTTGGTTACCTCAATCTACGAAAATGAAAAATTCGTAGAAAGAGGGTTGTGCGAAGGGCTAATAAATCTTCCACAATAAGTAATGAAAAATGTTAAGGAAATTGACTGTCAGGAGGCCAAGGTCCGATTTCGATCCTGTAGCGCCATTGTAGTAGAATAATTCTAAATAAGTTATTAATGCACAATTTGAGCTCAATCAATTTTATACGTACTGAGTAAATTGGTTTAGAGCATTTCTTGAAAAAATTCAGTTTGTATGGAAGGGGTGGAAGGAGAGGGAGGACGCAAATAATTTTTATACAATAGATTGAAATCATTATGAAAGTAACACTTCCAAATTTCAGACTAATAGCTTTTATACTTTTCGACCTAATACATTTTCTGTCGAATTACGAAATTGTGTCATTTTGTATGGGAGGGGTAGAAGTGGTGAAGCTAATCGTCAAATTTTTTTTTTTTGCCGTTACTAACAATTCTAAATTAATATTTAGTGCACAATTTTATACGCACTGAGTAAATTGACTTAGAGTATTTCATAAAAAAGTACAGTTTGTATGGAAGGTGGTAGAAGAAGGAAGAGCACACGCATAATTTTTATACGGTAGATTGAAATCATCATAAAAATAATATATTCTAAATTTCGGACCAATAGCTTTTATACTTTTCAAGCAAATCCGTTTATTGTCATTTGTGTCATTTTGTATGTGAGAAGGGGCGATTTGGCCCGTTCACGAACTTGAACTTACTTTTTTTGTCAAAAATGACTTGTACGAAATTTGAACTTTCTAGCTCAACACGTTCTCAACCTAGAGAGCGAACAGATGGACGGACATCCGGTTATGAGATTTTTGAGTGATAATATTAACTATTAACTTCGAAGAACCATCTGGTGTTACAAAAAAGCAGACTGGGGAGCATTAAATCAGTTTTTCAAGGCCTTTAATTGGAAATTATGTTTCGAGTCTAATAATTGTGATACAGCTTGTCAGCTTGTAATTGAAACCATCCTTAAGGGTATGGAACTCTTCATACCCTTTAATTACAAAGGTATTAAGCCGTCGAAGGATTCGTGGTTTACTATTGATTGTCTTACAGCCATCCGGAACAAGAAAAAATATTTTCAAATTTTTAAGAGCAGCCCAACGTTTGCCAACAGATCTCTTTACAACATGTCAAGAAATACATGCAATTCGATTTTGCAGAAAGCTAAGTTTCAACACGACCAAAAGCTTCGACAGAAAATTCTCGAATCGCCAAATGGCTCGAGATCGTTTTGGTCATTTGTTAAAACGGTTAACAACAACCATGTTAAATCATCTACACGACCTCTTCTAGATGGGAACCGAATTGTAGTCCATCCTGTTGAGAAAGCCAATCTTCTCGCAGCAAGTTTCGCACGAAACTCCAGGCTACCAGCGACAAACCAGTCTCCCCCGCCGTTATGACCATCTGGATTTCGTCTACCTGGGATCAATTTTCGCACACGACTTATATCCAGAATTCTTCGTGAGCTCAACGCTCAGAAATCTGCAGGTCCCGATGGTATTACCCCCCTAGTCCTAAAAAATTGTTTTGCGTCCCTGGCTAAACCGCTGCGAGATTTATTCCATCTCTCTTACTCTTCTGGACATTTTCCGCGCACGTGGAAAATGGCGAATGTTACGCCGATTCCCAAAAAAGGTAACAAAGCGTTGCCCGCCAACTATCGCCCCATTGCCATTACTTCCGTTCTGTCGAAAGTGATGGAAACGGCTGTGAATCGCAAAATAGTCCGCTATCTTGAAGATAATAAACTTATCAATGATCGACAATACGGATTCCGTTCCGGACGGTCTACAGGTGACCTCTTGGTTTATCTGACTGACCATTGGAACTCTTGCATCCATAAATTTGGCGAAGGTCAAGTTCTGGCGCTTGATATCGCTAAGGCGTTCGACAGAGTTTGGCACAATTGTCTCCTAGAGAAGCTCAAAGCAGTCGGCTTTAATAATAACCTTGTAAAATGGATCGAGAGTTTCTTACATGAACGCTCCATACAAGTCGTATTGGATGGCGTGGCATCTTCTCCCTTTCCCATAGATTCCGGAGCCCCCAAGGCTCTGTTTTATCACCCACACTGTTTCTTATTTTTATCAATGACCTTCTGTCGTCAACGCTCAATCCGATTCATTGCTTTGCAGATGACAGTACCCTGGATAACATCTATGAATTCGACTCGATTACTAACGCTCACCGTGTCCCGGTAGCATCTAAACGTGCCGAACTATTTGGATCATTGAACTCTGACCTGAATCAAATCTTGGAATGGAGCAGGATAAATAGAGTAGAGTTCAACACTTCAAAAACGCAGGCCTGTCATCTTTCCCTTAAACGTGATGTCCCGGCGTCGGTTCCTAATGTAACCTTCGGTGGTGTCCCACTAAACTCCTCCGAATACTTCTCACTCCTTAGCATCAAAATAAATAACCACCTTAATTGGAACCAGCACATACTTGACGTAGCACTTGATGCTTCCAAACGTCTAGGAGTTCTCCGAAGATGTAAAAAATATTTTACTCCCACTGACTTAGCAAATATCTATAAGGCCTACATTAGACCACGCCTCGAGTACAATTCTCATTTATGGGCTGGGGCACCCAAAACGCAACTTGCAATGCTCGACCGTGTCCAGAGACAGACGTTCCGACTAATTGAAGATGAAGCCATCACGGTTTCTATAGACTCGCTTGAGCATCGCAGAAATGTTGGTGTACTAAGCATTTACTACCGCTACTTTCATGGTAAATGCAGTGAGGAACTCGCTAAACTTATTCCTCCTCTGTACTCATTTCCTAGAAACACACGCCTATCATCAAGCGCACACGAGTTAACTGTTAAGCTTCCGACCTGCCGCACAGTGAAATATATGTAGGCGGTCATTCATACCCCGAACTTCTAAGCTCTGGAATGCATTCTCCGAACCTTATTTCCTAGCGTTACAAACTTTAGAGCAAACATATAATATTCTCAGAATTCATCTAGAGTATATAGCCTATAGTTTTATGATTAAGTAACCTAAATTACACAATTAGAACCCTCATCAGGTACCTTGCAACAAAAGGTACTTCTAAATTCTACTTCTTAATTAAACAAATAAATTAAAATCCCTTCTGACCCTAATTAAAATTAAGGTTTAATTATAGTACGGTGAATAGAATTTTCGCTATAAATACTCTAAATATTTCCCAATCCTTACATTCCAAAGCGAATTATTCAAAGTATACAAATAAACCTCTTATTCAGAAACATCGAAATCAATTTCTTTAATTCGAAAATGGAGAATCTTTACAAAAAAATTTCTGAAGAAATCGATGCCATCTCTAAATCAACTTCGTCGCTTCTAGTGCCTACTAGCATGGAAATGGTTGAGTCCGAGCTCGAGAATATGCAGATAGCAACGAACGCACAACATCAAATATACCTCAACGAAAAATTAGAATCGAGTCGCTATTCTGAAATGAAATACCATGAAAATATGAAACGAGTGGTCATAGCGAGTAGTTCTGCTAAGCAACAGTATCTCGAAAGGAGGAATGCAGCATCGCGAAAAAGTCGTTTCAATAAATGCAAACGTGAATACCTCCAACAACAAGGAAATATTCTTTGGTCCTCTAAAATTGTTTCATGTTCCGAAGATATTGAATTGGAACATGATGCTATCGCCTATTGTGAAAATTATTTAAGAAACGCCGGATACAAATCCTTCGCAATGTTAAAGGAGCCCTACCAAGGCAAATTAGGACACATACCAGCATCCGAAATTCAGCTAAGTAGTGCTTTGGAAAAATGTTTTAAAGCCAAAATCAGCGAATTATCTAAGCGTATCCCGGAGTTACTTGTAAAGGAGCTTAAAGGAAATGATATCAATAGTGTTCCACTCGAAAGTGAGTTGGAGAAAAATGGCATCAAGTTTATCTCGGAGTCCAAAAACAACAAGTGCATTTCGGAACGAAAGGATTTGGAGGAAAATGAAATCAATTGTATCCCGGAGTCGAATGAAAAGGCCGAATTCTTGAATTACTTAGGACTTCTACCGAAACAAACATCTGTTCCAGTAAAAAGTGAAAAATCGCAAAGAAGATCGAGGCGAGTGAAGAAGAAGAGTACTAAACTTTTGTATTAAAATATCGAAATAAATGCTTTTAGCTGCAATTAACTTTACTAGAATACACATTAGATTACCTTTTCATTTTTGAACCAGAACATCCCAATCCAGCAAAATTTATTAATTTTCCAGCTTCATCAGGAAGCATTTATTCTCATTTTTCGAGGACAGGTAGTCTGAGTCAAGAATACGTTTTCAATGGGTACAATGGCCACTCAGACCTCATTATTCGCCAAGTTCCTACTATCGCACCTCAAAAAGGCAAACTGTATGTATGCGACATGGTATGTACGGGACATGGAGCATTTGAGTGTGATATTAAACCGCCTCGTTTTCCAAATGAACCCCTCATACAAACATGGGACAAAAACTCTTATCCTACCCAACACTAGTTGGAATGATCGATAAGTGCTTTCCAAGATTGCAATGCGGTCGTACAAGCGCGAACGAAGTGCCTGAGGTTGTTGAGACCATTACAGGGATATCAACTGGTACAGTTCATTTAATTTTGCCTAATCAGTTGTGTATGACAAAACTATCCGTGCGACGGTTGCCACGTTTACTCACAATTGAAAAAAAAGGCACATGTGTGATCATGTCGAAGGAGTGTAATCCAGATGAGCTTCTATACCGTTTCGTAACCGTGGCCGAAACATGGATCCACCACAACACACCAAGGACAAAAGATCTGTTGAAACAGTGGTGGATTAGAAAGAAGGTCAATTCAGCCATCACGGTGAAGCCGACAGTTTCTTGGGACGCACGATTACCTTGGAAATATGTATTTTGCCAAGAAAAAAGTGATCATCCACCAAGACAATGCACAGATGCACACGTGTGTATTCACCATATTTAGCTCCCAGCGACTTTTTTCGGTTTCGAAACTTGAAGAAATGGCTCAGTGGTTCGAATGAGCAGGTCATTGATGCAACAAACACCTACTTTGAGCGTTTCGACAAATCGTATTATTCAGAAAAGAACCAAGAACTAGAAAAGGCTGAAAGAAATGCATGGAGGCTGCAAGGGAACTATGTTGAAAAATAAAACGGTTTCGTTTTTTGGACGCCAATGTATAAGAAAAATTAAATTATTTTTTAAGTTTGTCCCACAACCCTCTCTATATCTCTACTGATTTTCAACTCCCTATCTGCATTCGTGGTGGAGATATTAGCAAGTGTATTTTTTGACTCTCTCCCTCCCCCACCTTCCCCTTCCACGTGACACCCCACAAAACTTAGAAAATAGAATTCAGTTACCTAATCAACAATCCACCCAAAAACGAACATTCTACCTTTAACGGTCTCGGAGATATGAGTCCATATGTACGGCGTACGGCGGGACGGATTTTTTTTTTTTTTGCATTTTTAGGCTAATTTAGTCATGAGACGCGAAAAAACAAAATTTCAGAGTACCAAATTTTTTTTTCTGTGTCGATCACAATATTATTAGAATAATAAAGTAAAATTTATTTTTTTCATTACAGATATCGCACTTTATTTTGGTTTTGTTGGCAGTGGAATCGCTTTCATATCATCATTAACCTACGTTGGCTTTCGTGCAGCTTCGACTCGTTATCGTCATATGCGCGTAGCAGGACTAAACTTAGTCTACTTTATAGGAATTACAGTTGGTGCCGGTATAGATAGCTTTTACCAAAATTTTGACGAAGCACTAGGAAAGTGCGGTCTAATTTTACTGGGAACTGCCATATTCTTATTAGGTGCGTTAATTTGCAATCACATTTTGCATTACTGCAATCTGAACAACTATCGAACAAGCTATGATGAATTATGGAATTACTTCAATACAAGGAAGTGGCTATACCGAAATCGTCCCGAAACACTTGCAATCTTCGGAAGAGTTGATAATAAGTTCAAAGAAACACATTTTGTGATAGTTAAAAGTAGAGAATCCTTAACAATATTCTTCATTTTTTTACTTATGCTGATGAATTTTATGGCGTTTTGCAACATTTCATTGACTACGGGGTTGGGCGTGAACACGGTCTATTTCAAATGGGGTGGTATTTTTGGATTTATGCTTGCAGCGACGGGTGGGATTGCCTTTAGTGCGCTACTCTTAACCGTCTTAAGTCCTCGATCTCTTTACATGCTATTTTCGATAGTTAAGTGTGCAATACTTCTCTGTATTTTGGTATTTTTTGAAATGAGCGCTACACCGCAACAGTTTACAGTCTACTACTTGGTGTACTTCTTCTGCATTGGAGTTATATACACCACACCAATTGCAATGTTGCTGGAAGTGGCTGGACCGCGTGATAGCGAGATTATAATTTCATTTGCATATTGCGTTCAAATACTACTGTGGTACACAGTCATGTATTTGAGTGTTTCGAATTTCAATTCGAATTCGAATTTACACTTATTTGTACGATCGCTATTCATTGCGTACGCCGTTTTTTCTTTTCTTGTTATTTTTGTAGTGCAAAGTTTTGCACCAATCGAGGGTAGTTTAATTAAAATTCGAAATCATTTGATTGGTATTCGAAAAGCACAAAGAAAAACAGTCGTTTATAGGTATTAAAATATGCTAAAATAAATTATGTATAAGCTGAATATTATTATACTCTAGATGAAATCTGAGAGTATATTGTGTTTGCCTTACCGTTTGTAACGCTAAGAAATAATGCTCGCACAGAGCCGCCAAGGGTACAGAAATATTTGTTGTCGCTCAAAAACTTCGATTCCGAGTTGCTGTCTGTCCGTCTGTCCGTCTGTCCGTCTGTCCGTCTGTCCGTCTGTCCGTCTGTCCGTCTGTCCGTCTGTCTACAGCATAACTCTCGAACGCTTTGAGCTATCGTGCTGAAATTTGTTGTGTGTCATTTTTAGCAAAAAAGAAACTTTAAGTTCGTGAACGGGTCACATCCCCCCACCCCTTCTACCCCCTCCCATACAAATTTCACGAAATTTTGAAATATCCAGAAATTGATTTTTCTTTGAAACTATTTAAGCTATCAATTTGAAATTTGGGCCAAAGTATTATGATATAGATGTCATCAATATGACGGAATATTGATCCAATCCCGTCACTCGTTCTACCCCCTCCCATACAAATGTATAATTTTGAAAAATGCAGTTTTTCGATTTTCATTGAAACTAGCAAAGTTATAAAAACAAATTTTTGCCAGAATTAATTTCATTAAAATTCCAATCAGAATTCAAAAAATTATCAACTTCACCTTACTCCTTCTACCCCCTCCCATACAAATTTTACGAAATTTTGAAATTTAAAATAAATTATGTTTCTTCGAAACCGTTAAAGCTATCAACTTAATATTTTGCATAAAGTATAAAAATAGAAATATCAATAACGATAAAAAAATGTGTATTGATCCGTACACTCCTTCTCCCCCCTCCCATACAAATGTATAATTTTTGTTAAGTGCATTTTATTGATTTCCATTCAAACTAGAAAAACTATAAACTTAAAATTTTGCCAGAATTTGTTATTTAATAATTGCAATAAATGCTAAAAAAAATTATCAGCTCCTCTTCACTCCTTCTACCCCCTCCCATACAAATGCATAATTTTGAAAAATGCAGTTTTTCGATTTTCATTGAAACTAGCAAAGTTATAAAAACGAATTTTTGCCAGAATTAATTTTATTACAATTCCAATCAGTATTGAAAAAGTTATCAACTTTACCTTACTCCTTCTACCCCCTCCCATACAAATTTCACGAAATTTTGAAATTTAAATTAAATTATTTTCTTCGAAACTGTTAAAGCTATCAACTTGATATTTTGCATAAAGTATAAAAATGGAAATGTCAATAACGGAAAAAAAATGTGTTTTGATCCATACACTCCTTCTACCCCCTCCCATACAAATGTATAATTTTTGTTAAGTACATTATATCGATTTCCATTAAAACTAGAAAAAGTATAAACTTAAAATTTTGCCAGAATTTGTTATTTAATAATTGCAATAAATTTTAAAAAAAATTATCAGCTCCTCTTCACTCCTTCTACCCCCTCCCATACAAATATCTGTATTATAAATTCAAGAAAAGCATTTCTCCTTCGAATATATATTAGAACTATCGAATTTGAAATTGAATCAAAGCGTGGTGATAAGGATGATGATAAGAAGTTTCAAAATCATCTTAAACGCTCCACTTCCTCTGCCACCTCCCATACAAATGCCTCAATTTCTGGAAAACTATGTCCAATTGAAAATAATGAAAGCTACAAACCTTAAATTCAGCACGAAATATTTTGCACACCACATTAGGTGTCATATCCAAAAATTACAAACCTTCCTCCTCTGCTTCTACCACCTCCCATACAAAAGTCACTATTAATTATTTAAAAGTATTGGAGGTGACATATTTTCCGGTACATTGAACTCTTTCTCATTTCATCTAGAGTATCATATGATTGGGCTTTACGCCCAATCATAATTCTTTTATGTTTTATTTTTATATTATGTAATAGTGCGAACACAAAAATTAAAAAAAAATCAATTATACTATTGTTTTATTTACTAGTAAACATTTACTGACACTTTAATCTTACTTTATAAATGTTGCATATTTTGAATGGATGCTAAATTTTTAATTTATCTTTTCACTACAAGAAAATTGAAAAGAAATCGATTTTGATTTATTTGTGGACAAAATTAATCAATTCGCAAACTTTTATTCACATTATGAGGGGGTCGAAATTCGCCTACAAAGTGAGGAAAATAAAATGTTATATTTTAATTTTTTCGCTCTCCTTATCTCCAATCCTATGGGAGATATAAAGTTGACCTTTTTTTGTCTAATTACTGGACTCACCCAAGAATATTGAGCGTCCTGAAATTCGTTACCATGAGTCTATCTCTCTAACAGACGCCCATAACCTCAACTGAAGAGTACGCAAAAAAATGTCGACCAACTCAAAATGTCCGTTCGAAAATAAAATTCGGCCAGAAATTTCACAATTTTTATACCGAATGGAGTCAGAGCAACCAATCACAACTCAGCAGCAAGCAGCCTTGTTCGCTCTCTTCCATCCTCTCGAAAAATATTCTATCCACTCACTACGCATGCGCTCGTAGCAGGCCGAAAAACTTGCATTTTTTTCATACCGAATGGAATCTGAAAGAACTATGGTCACCAGATGTCATGGAGCTTGTGGAATACAGCTGAATCTGCAAAATATCAGTTACTCTGGGCTGTGACGCTAACGCGCGTGATATCAAAAATAGAGGTGAGTCACTTTTGGAGTACCTTATTACTAGCAACCTAGATATAATAAATAAAGTCAACACGCCGACATTCATAAATTTTGCTCTTAAGCCCTACAAATCAGCCGGAGTAGATAAAATATTCCACGCATTACTGCAGAAGGGGTTTGAGATCCTAATGCCAATAGTGATAAGGATATTTAAAGCCAGCTTTGTATGGGGATATATCCCAAAAATCTGGATGAAAGCGAGGGTGGTATTTGTACCCAAGGCAGGGAATGGTCCCATTGATCAGTCTAAGTCATATCGCCCTACAAACCTTACCTTCTTCTACGTCAAAACGATGGAAAAGTTAGTGGACATTCACATAAGAACAGGGCCTAACAAGGTCTGTCTTAATAATAATCAACATGCCTACCAAAAAGGCAAATCAACGGAGTCAGCCCTTCATGGTTTGGTAAGACAAATCGAAAAGGCAAAAGACTATAAAAAAATTGCCCTTTGCGCATTCCTAGATATAAAAGGAGCATAAGAAAACTACATATCTTTCCTACCTTTTTAATAATATGTTCCCTATGTTTGTTAAACCGAAGAGTATCATCTATAATAACGCCTAAATATTTTATTTCACTAGCTCTTTAGCTCTTTCTATGATATCCCCCATCTTTTGACATAACTTCAATATTCAAATTAACATTTGCCCTTTCATATCTGACTATCATACATTTTGTTTTACTCAAATTAACTTTTAATTTATTTCTACAAAGCTACGTCTCAATCATATGTAGCACTTCATTCAATTTTCTTTCTATTTCATTTTACCTATTGCGAACAATATAGACCAATATCATCTGCAAACAAATTAATTTGACATTTGTCTCCTAAATAATTTACAATATCATTTATATATAAAATAAATAGTATTGGTCCCAACACTGATCCTTGGGGGACCCCATTGTTATTTGCCAAATTTGGGGATTGCGCATTGTTATATTTAACGTACTGTATCCCATCAACTAAATATGACTCAAACCATTTATAGGCCATCCCGCTTACTCCATGCTGCCAAAGTTTTTTCAACAATAATTCCCTATTTACCATTTCAAATGCCCTTTTCAGATCGAAAAAAATAACGCCAATAATATTTTTGTTGAAAGAAAAGATTTCCGGATTCTACACTGTTATGCTTTATTTTTCGTGACGTTTCGGTCTCTGCTAAGTTTGATAAAGGTCTCAGCAGAGACCGAAACGTCACGAAAAATAAAGCATAACAGTGTAGAATCCGGAAATCTTTTCTTTCATTTCAAAATGCCCTGTGAAAACATTCACCAAAATATTTTTGTTACCTATGCATTGGTTCCATTCAATTATCAGTGTCTGTATTGCAGTTTCACATAAATATGATTTCCAGAACCCTGGTTGATATTCTGAAAGTAAATTGTTCTGCTCTAAGTAGTCCGTCAGCTGTTCTTTGACTATTAATTCTAAGACATTCTCGTAAATCGGTAATTTATTTATTGATTTGAATTGCCTTTTTGGTCTTAGTAATTTTTTGAATCGGTATCACAGCCGAAACTTTCCACTGTTTCGAAAACTCGCCGTTACGAATATGCCAGAACAGTCCCCCAATATGTAAAAAGCCATAATCAAAGATCTAGAACCTTCCAGTATACACCCGGCGGAACCGTATACTCCAAAATGTAGGCAATTAAAGATCTAGAACCTTCCCGAATAGTCTAGACACACACCCAACGACACCCGACGGAAGCTTCGAGAACTGGGGAAATCTGGTATAAAAAGCACGAAGCTGTCAGACGGGAGTCAGTCATTCAGCGACATCTGTGGAAGAACGCGAACCGGTGCAAGAACGCGATAGAACAATATCGGTGGTGCCATATAGTGCGAACTAAGTGAAAGTGCGAATAAATAAATTATCACTTATTTTTAAACGAATTGTGTTTTACTTGAAATCCCGGCGAACCCCTAGCTTGCAACAATATGCAGTCTGTAGTATTAGGTTGTTGCAGATGAAATAGCGACTTTGCTAGTGAAATTTCAAACAACTTTAACTCTTATAAAACTTAATTTTATTAATCAAAATAGGTACCAGCAGACGCAATACACTTCTCCCAACGAGATACAAGTGCATTTATGCCAGTTTCGTAGAAGTCCGACTTTCTAGACTGAAGAAATTCATTGAAGGCATTTTTGATGGCTGCTTAAATTGTTTCTCCTCCAAAAAGCGATCCAAATGTTTAAAAAAGTGGAAATCGGTTGGCGAGAGGTCTTGTGAACATAGTGGATGAGGAAGAGTCTTATACTGCAACTCGTTTAATTTTTTGACCGTTATTTTTGATACATGAGGCCGTGTTTTGCTCAGTAAGCTCATGCGGAACCCATTTATCAAGCTTTTTGACTTTTTCAAGCTACTGCAAGTGCCAGGATACTGTCGAATAGTGTATGCCCAGTTTCTCTACAATGTCCCTTACAGTTTGGCGTGAGTCAGACTCCACTAGTAAACGCAGCTCATCGTTGACTATCGATGATCCTGGGTGAGCAATTTTTCGAACCATCGCTGTGTGGTGCGTTCGCTTACTGTGTCAGGTCCAAATGCCCTGTTGATGTTTTTGTTTGCCTCCCTTGCGTTGTGGCCAAGTTTGAACTCGTAAAGAAAAATTAACCGTTTATTAACCAAAACTGAAATGATTCCTTGACCAAATGTAGGAGTATTTATACTTCAATATTCATTACTACCAGAGCCACCTGGCGGCAGTTTAACATGAAAATCGCAACTAACTTCACTTCATCGTGGAAGTCGCCATTTCATCTGCAACAACCTAATATTTCTGTGGATATGCCCTCATACGTTCCTCTTTTTTTTGGACTTTTAATTATTTTACCAAGCTCCAATTCATCTAATAATCTAAAATGATCTAATTTCATATTAGTGCTGATCTCGAAGCCCGTATAATTAATTATAATTAATTCATTGAAAGTATTGATCATATTCTGGGTAGTATCAAAGATGATAATAGTACTTACACTATTATCATCTTTGATACTACCCAGAATATGATCAATACTTTCAATGAAATACACATTAAAATTGCCTGCTATTTCATAATATTGTTATAAATCTGACAACCTCGACGTCCCCAGCAACACCGAGAAAAGTCCATCAACATTTAAAACGCTATACACATGTTTCCAGACACTTCTACCGAGCTCCACAATGTAGCCAATCATTCTAGACACACACACACAACGACACCTGTCTGGGAGACTTAGTATAAATAACCGCCAACTTTCAGACAACGAGTTAGTTAGATTTTGGCGACACCTATCGGTGGAAGAAGGCGAATCGGTACAAGTGATAGATTGGCAGTGTTCCTGAGTTGTACGAATTAAGTTTTAGAGCGAATTTAGTGAAGTGATCAAGAAATAAAGAAAAGTGCGATTAAATAAAATTATTCATTATTTTTAAACGAATTGTGTTTTCCTTTGAAATCAGCGATCCCCTAGCTCGCAACAATTGGTGTCAGAAGAGTGGGATTTCAAGGATAAATTCGGGTTAAAAATCGCGAGTGAAATTAAAATTCTCGAACGGATAATTTTGTGAGAGCGAAAAAGTGAAATTCTCGAACGGACAGTGAGAATTTTCTGAAATCGAATATTCTCGAGTGCTCTAGTGAACAGTGACTTTAATTAGCGAAGTAAAATCGCGGAACTAAAATTCTCGAACGGACAGTGAGAATTTTGTGAAATCGAATATTCTCGGGTAATTTAGTGAGCAGTGACGTAAATTAGCGAAGTAAAATCGCGGAACTAAAATTCTCGAACGGACAGTGAGAATTTTGTGAAAACGAATATTCTCGAGTGAGCAGTGACTTTAATTAGTGACGTAAATTTAAGTGAATTCGATCGCGGAAAATAATCGGTAGTGAAAATGCCGCGTTATTTAAAGGACTTAAAAGTAACGGAGCTGAAGGAAGAGCTCAGTAGACGCAAGTTATCTACGACAGGGAGCAAGTCTGAACTTGTCAGCCGTATGATCGAGACACTCCAGGCTGAGGGCGAGGATGCAGATAGTTTTGAGTTCCAAAGCGAAGAAACTCGTGAAGAGGAGTGCTCCGGTACATCGGATGCCTTAACACAGTTAATGCAACAAATGATGAACAAATTGGAGCAACAATCAGTCGACATTAAACAACAATCAGCTGTGACAACGGACATGAATCGGAAATTAGAGCAACAATCAGTGGACATTAAACAACAATCTGCGGACATTAATCAGAAATTAGAGCAACAATCAGCGGACATTAATCAGAAATTAGACCAACAAAGTCAGCTGTCAGCGGACCTGAATGAAAAATTAGATCAGACCTCAAAAGACCTCAACCAAAAATTGGAGCAGCAAAATAATAAAATAGACACCATGGGCAAGGCAATAGAAGAAAACGTAGAGAAGAAACTTCGGGTCTTCGAAGAAGAAGTCGAACGCCTAAAAAGGGACTTCGATAACGTGAAGGCGACTGGCGTGATCAAGACAGAACATGTTGCGCACAAGGGTCTCAAGGCTCCAATCTTCGATGGACAAACACCGTGGGCTATTTATAAGACCCAATTTGAGGCCGCCGCAACAAACAACCATTGGAATGATCTGGAACGGGGAACAGCTCTTATATTGGCGCTAAGAGGTCCACCAGCAGAGGTTCTTCAAACGATTCCGCAGGACCAACAACAAGATTTTTCAACGTTAGTCCAGACATTGGATCTTCATTATGGCAGTGACCACATGCGAGAGATCTACAAAACGCAACTTTACAACCGAACTCAAAAGAACGGTGAAACACTTCAAGAGCTGGCACGCGATATTGAACGACTCACACTATTATCGCTGCCCAATGCGCAAACAGAGCAACGCAACGACACAGCTGTTTTCGCATTTAACAATGCTGTACAGGACAGAGAGCTGCAACAGGCGTTAAAACTGGCAGGTAAGAAAACGATTGGCGAAGCCTTAGTATATGGGCTGACGTTCGAAGCTGCCAAGCAAAGCTCGCGGAGTAACTATCGAGTTCGAGAAATAGTAGAAGAATGTGTGTGCCAGAAAGCCGAGTACACCAAGCGGAGCGAAGGATCTGGTGCTCCCCGATGCTGGAATTGTGGACAGGCAGGACACTTAAGACGCGACTGCCGCAAACCCAGAAAAGCGATCAACTACTGTTCCGGCTGCGCTGCTAAACAAAGAGGAGGAAGGGGCGAACCGTCACGAGAGCACGCTTCGCCTAATGACAGTCCGGGAAATGAGTAAAGGCCAACTTCATGGGGCAGAAGTTGGCTGGTAGAATCGACGCCCCCGGAACCATCATCGCAGTTTCTCGACTACATCGTTGTGAAAACGACTTATGTATGAGTGGTCGAGTCGGCAAATTAAACTGCATCATAACAGTTGACACAGGCGCAACACGGTCAGTGCTAAGATCTGACCTCGTAGACCGTACTTGGCTTCACAACACCAAGAAGTACGCATTTCGCACTGCTACAGGAGAAACTACAACGGTCCATGGAGAAATAGCTCGTGACATACAGCTTGGGGATTTGACCTTCTCGCATGTATTCGTGGTAGCTGACATTACCGATGAGTGTATCCTTGGAATGGATTTTCTGAAACCACACGGTATCCAGCTGGACTTAGGACAACGAATAATGAAGTGGCGGAATATTGAAATCCCGATGGAAATAACATCCTCCAACACAACAAAGCTACGAGTTGTATTGTGCGAAGATGCGGATATACCAAAGTCATCCGAGAATGTTATTTGGGCAGAGCTCGATGGTGATCCCGGGAACCACCGATTCTACCTCATAGAACCGGAAACGACACCTGCATTACGAAGCCTAATACTAGGAAAAACGCTCGTAAAAAGGAATGAGAAGATGATGGTACCAATAAGAGTCCTCAACGTTTCGGACAGCATTACCAGCGTAAAGAAAGGAGATGTAATTGGCAGCTGTGAACCAATATCGGCGGTGACGAGCATCGACAAGACAGAACCACATGACGTACCCTCTAGAAATAAGCCAAGAAGGAAGGACAATGTAACATCAACACTTCTTCAGTCAAGCAACCTTAGAGGAGAACAACACAAGCAAGCAGAAGATCTAATCGAAGGATTCAGCGACGTCTTTTCCACCGGTGATGACGACTATGGCAGAACAAACTTAGTGAAACATCGTATAGATACCGGAAGTGCTACACCGATACGTCAACCTCCAAGAAGAGTACCATTAGCGAAACAAGGAGAAGTCAATTCAATGGTCAAAACTATGGAGCAGCAAGGAATCATCGAAGAATCAAAGAGCCCGTGGATATCACCAGTGGTGCTGGTAAAGAAGAAGGACGGCAGTACCCGTTTTTGTGTGGACTACAGGCGACTGAATGATGTTACGAAAAAGGATAGCTATCCACTACCAAGAATCGACGATATCATGGACACCCTGACTGATGCTAAATGGTTCTCAACGTTGGATCTGAAAAGTGGCTACTGGCAGGTGGAGATAGATGAAAAAGATAGAGAAAAAACAGCATTCTCTGTCGGCAGTGGACTGTGGCAGTTCATCGTAATGCCATTTGGCCTGTGCAATGCTCCAGCTACGTTTGAAAGGCTAATGGAATTCGTTTTGCGTGGCCTGAGCTGGAAAACTTGTCTCGTTTACTTGGATGATGTGATCGTTATCGGCAAAACATTCAAGGAACATCTAAAAAATCTACAGGAAGTCTTCCAGCGACTGCGAGCGGCAAAATTAAAGCTGAGTCCGAAAAAGTGCACTTTGTTTAGTGCAGAAGTCAAGTACTTGGGTCACATCGTTTCAGCTGATGGCGTAAAGACGGATCCGGAGAAGATACTGGCGGTGAAAAATTGGCCTACTCCGAGTGATAAACACCAGTTGCGCAGCTTCCTAGGCTTAGCGACATATTACCGACGATTTGTAAAAGACTTTGCTAACACGGCGAAATATCTGCATCAGTTAACAGAAAAAGGGAAGCCATTTACATGGAGTCAACAGTGCCAGGAAGCATTCGAGAGGATAAAAGACCAACTCTGCGACTCCCCAGTTCTGGCGTATCCAAAACCAGGTCATGGTTTCATCATAGACACTGACGCCAGCAATGTCGGTATCGGAGCAGTACTATCACAAGAGATCGATGGGCAGGAGAGAGTGCTATCTTACTACAGCCGAGTACTCTCAAAATCAGAAAGGAACTATTGCGTAACTCGCCGAGAGCTACTAGCCATAGTAGAAGCAACAAAACATTTTCACAAATACCTCTATGGTCAAAAGTTCCTTCTTCGAACGGATCACGCATCGCTTAAATGGCTACTTCAGTTTAAGAACCCCGAAGGCCAAGTAGCCAGATGGATCGAAAGGCTCGAGTCCTACGATTTCGAGATTGTTCATCGAAGAGGAAGAATCCACGGTAATGCCGATGCGCTTTCACGTCGTCCTTGTCCACCGAACTGCAAGCATTGTCACCGTGTAGAAGGAAAAGAAGCCGGAGAAACCATTCAGAGGATAACGACCGAACCAAAGACTGGATGGAATCAGCAAGAACTGGAAGACGCCCAACGTAAAGATCCAGATATTTCACCGATCATGGCATGGAAGGACGAAATGAAACGGCCTGAGTGGAAAGACATCTCACAATTCAGTGAAACCTTAAAGTGCTATTGGGCACAATGGAACTCCCTTCACCTAGACGGCGGATTATTAAAACGGAAATGGGAGAACGCTGATGGAAAGTCGTATCACATGCAAACCATCGTCCCGCATTGTAAAGTCGAGGAGGTTTTGAAGGAATATCATGGAGGTACCTCCGGTGGGCATTTGGGAGTAAACAGAACCTTGGCAAAGATACGAGAAAGGTTCTATTGGATCCATCTCCGAGATGATGTCGAAAACTGGTGCCGTAAATGTACTACGTGTGCATCAAGTCAGGGCCCACACCGCAGATCAAAGGGAGAAATGCAACAATACAACGTGGGAGTCCCATTCGAGAGAATTGCTGTGGATATTGCTGGACCATTCCCGGAATCAGAAAATGGTAATCGCTACATTTTAGTGGTCATTGATTATTTCAGCAAGTGGCCTGAAGCTTACGCAATTCCAAACCAAGAAGCAGTAACCGTCGCAGAACAAATTGCTACCAACTGGGTGAGCAGATTTGGAGCGCCACGCGAACTACACTCCGATCAAGGGCGCAATTTTGAATCTCAAATATTCAAACACGTGTGCCAAATGCTGGGAATAAGCAAAACGAGGACAACTCCATTACACCTACAGTCTGATGGAATGGTGGAACGTTTCAATCGGACATTGAACTCAAACCTATCCAAACTCGTCAGCGAGAGGCAACAGGACTGGGACCAGCACATCCCTCTATTTTTAATGGCCTATAGAACATCGGTGCATTCAACAACAGGAGAAACTCCGTCCCGAGTCATTTTCGGAAGAAATATTCGAGTCCCTGCGGAGCTAATGTTTGGAGTGCCACCAGACCAACCAACCAATGCTAAAGATTATGTCTCGGATCTTCGATGTCGACTAAAGACAATTTATAACCTGGTCAGAGATAAAATTGATTTGGCGTCCGACCGCATGAAGACGAGGTATGATCAACGGGCGAACTCATCAGGATTCCAAGAGGGCGATTTGGTTTGGTTATACAATCCCAAACGACAGAAGGGCAGATCGCCGAAACTACAGCGAAACTGGGAAGGCCCTTACCAGATCATCAACCGGTTAAATGATGTCGTCTATCGGATTCAACTACATCATAAACCCCGCACTAAAATGAAAGTGGTACATCTCGACCGACTAACAAAGTACCATGGTGCCATTGAGGAAGTGAACGACTCTGTTCGGGACGAACAGGGACTAAGGAGAGGGTAATGTTATAAATCTGACAACCTCGACGTCCCCAGCAACACCGAGAAAAGTCCATCAACATTTAAAACGCTATACACATGTTTCCAGACACTTCTACCGAGCTCCACAATGTAGCCAATCATTCTAGACACACACACACAACGACACCTGTCTGGGAGACTTAGTATAAATAACCGCCAACTTTCAGACAACGAGTTAGTTAGATTTGGGCGACACCTATCGGTGGAAGAAGGCGAATCGGTACAAGTGATAGATTGGCAGTGTTCCTGAGTTGTACGAATTAAGTTTTAGAGCGAATTTAGTGAAGTGATCAAGAAATAAAGAAAAGTGCGATTAAATAAAATTATTCATTATTTTTAAACGAATTGTGTTTTCCTTTGAAATCAGCGATCCCCTAGCTCGCAACAATTGGTGTCAGAAGTGGGATTTCAAGGATAAATTCGGGTTAAAAATCGCGAGTGAAATTAAAAATTCTCGGAACGGATAATTTTGTGAGAGCGGAAAAGTGAAACTAAAATTCTCGGACAGTGAGAATTTGGTGCTCTAGTGAACAGTGACTTTAATTAGCGAAGTAAAATCGCGGAACTAAAATTCTCGAACGGACAGTGAGAATTTTGTGAAATCGAATATTCTCGAGTGCTCTAGTGAACAGTGACTTTAATTAGCGAAGTAAAATCGCGGAACTAAAATTCTCGAACGGACAGTGAGAATTTTGTGAAATCGAATAATCTCGAGTGATTTAGTGAGCAGTGACGTAAATTTAAGTGAATTCGAATCGCGGAAAAACTGGAAATAATCGGTAGTGAAAATGCCGCGTTATTTAAAAGACTTAAAAGTAACGGAGCTGAAGGAAGAGCTCAGTAGACGCGAGTTACCTACAACAGGGAGCAAGTCTGAACTTGTCAGCCGTATGATCGAGACACTTGAGGCAGAGGGTGAGAATGCAGATAGTTTTGAGTTCCAAATCGAAGAAGCTAGTAAAGAGGAGTGCTCTGGTACATCGGATGCCTTAACACAGTTAATGCAACAAATGATGCACAAATTAGAGCAACAATCAGTGGACACTAAACAACAATCTGCGGACATGAATCAGAAGTTAGATCAACAATCAGCGGACATTAAGCAGAAACTGGACCAACAAAGTCAGCTGTCAGCGGACCTCAATGAAAAATTAGATCAGACCTCAAAGGAACTCAACCAAAAATTGGAGCTGCAGAATAATAAAATAGACACCATGGGCAAGGCAATAGAAGAAAACGTAGAAAAGAAACTTCGAATCTTCGAAGAGCAAATTACGGAAAAGACATCCGGAATTGCAGAAGAAGTCGAACGCCTAAAAAGAGACTTCGATAACGTGAAGGCGACTGGCGTCATCAAGACAGAACACGTTGCGCACAAGGGTCTCAAGGCTCCAATCTTCGATGGACAAACACCGTGGGCTATTTATAAGACCCAATTTGAAGCCGCCGCAAGAAACAACCATTGGAATGATCTA
This sequence comes from Chorisops tibialis, assembly GCA_963669355.1. Lineage (NCBI taxonomy): Eukaryota > Metazoa > Arthropoda > Insecta > Diptera > Stratiomyidae > Chorisops > Chorisops tibialis. The sequence goes on from OY770264.1 coordinate 23,412,922, forward strand.
GAACGGGGAACAGCTCTTATATTGGCGCTAAGAGGTCCACCAGCAGAGGTTCTTCAAACGATTCCGCAGGAGCAACAACAAGACTTTTCAACCTTAGTCCAGACATTGGATCTTCATTATGGCAGTGACCACATGCGAGAGATCTACAAAACGCAACTGTATAACCGAACTCAAAAGAGTGGTGAAACACTTCAAGAGCTGGCACGCGATATTGAACGACTCACACTATTATCGCTGCCTAATGCGCCAGCAGAGCAACGCAACGATACGGCTGTTTTCGCATTCAACAATGCTGTACTGGACAGAGAGCTGCAACAGGCGTTAAAACTGGCAGGTAAGAAAACGATTGGCGAAGCCTTAGTATATGGGCTGACTGCCAAGCAAAGCTCACGGAGTAATTATCGAGGCCGAGAAAGAGCAAAAGAGTGTATGTGTCAGAAAGCAGAGTACACCAAACGGAGCGAAAGATTTGGTGCCCCCCGATGCTGGAATTGTGGACAGGCAGGACACTTGAGACTCGACTGCCGAAAAGCGACCAACTATTGTTCCGGCTGCGCTGCTAACCAATGCGAAGATGGAAATCGGGCAGGTAGTTCGTGGTCAAGAACTAGTCGTCAGAGTTCAAATCTTACACACGGTTTTGATAAAAGACGCCGGAGTCGATCGAAAACCCCGAGTCGGCAAGCTCGATTGCAACAAGAACAATACATCGGGAAAGATCATGGAAGCAAAGATGGACAATCGAATAAGGATCGCGAACGAACGGGTAGAAGTCGTGACGGTCAAGTACTTCATGCGAATAATCGTGACAAGACCAAACATGGGAAGCGATATGATCGAGAATATCACGAAAGGAAGAATGCGGAACGAGAAAAGGGAAGTAAACGTGCCGCTAAGGAGGAGAATGAGCGTGAAAAGGAAACGGAGAAAGAACGCGAACGTGAGAAGGAAAAAGAAGCCGGAAAAACCATTCAGAGGTTAACGATCGAACCAGAGGATGGATGGAATCAGCGAAAACCTCGTACAAAAATGAAAGTGGTACATCTCGACCAACTAACAAAGTACCACGGTGCCATTGCGGAAAGGAACGACTCTGTTCGGGATGAACAGGGACTAAGGAGAGGGTAATGTTATAAATCTGACATTCTCGACGTCCCCAGCAACACCGAGAAAAGTCCATCAACATTTAAAAAGCTATACACATGTTTCCAGACACTTCTACCGAGCTCCACAATGTAGCCAATCATTCTAGACACACACACACAACGACACCTGTCTGGGAGACTTAGTATAAATAACCGCCAACTTTCAGACAACGAGTTAGTTAGATTTTGGCGACACCTATCGGTGGAAGAAGGCGAATCGGTACAAGTGATAGATTGGCAGTGTTCCTGAGTTGTACGAATTAAGTTTTAGAGCGAATTTAGTGAAGTGATCAAGAAATAAAGAAAAGTGCGATTAAATAAAATTATTCATTATTTTTAAACGAATTGTGTTTTCCTTTGAAATCAGCGATCCCCTAGCTCGCAACAATATGTATCCACGATTGCACTATCGAATATTATTTCAGAAGGTAAGGTGTCTCTAACATTACTATTTATTAATTGTTTTTAAACATTTCCACATTTTATTTTGATCACTCTTATTTGCATCTATATTATTTCCATAAAAATCCTTTTTCTTTTTTTCTAGCTTGATTTTTGTGGCGTAATCTCGATTTTTTTTAATGATTTCCCATTCACGCGTTGAATTTCTTAATATATAGTTTCTGAAATTTCTTGAATATATTTTTTTGTTCCTCGCCTTAGTATTGTTTTTGTTATTATATTAAGCTTTCATAATATAAACCATTGCATGATCTGTTATTTTTGGTGTCTGAAAAACTTCAACTAGAATTTTTTTTTTAAAAAAAGCTAGGTCTATTAATGTTTTTGATTTTTTCGCTATTCTTGTCGGTTGTTGAACGTACTGTTTCATTCTTAAAGCAAACATGTCTGTCTTCAATTTTTTACTATACAAATTATTTACATTCATATCGATGTTAAAATCTCCAATTAATAAGCATTCCTGTCTCGATGTTAATCCTTAACAAATAACAAATTACTTCCACGCCTTGAAGAAAGTCTGCGTCTGTACTGTTTGATATTTTACATCCTTTCTGATATAAAATAGTAACTAGTAAAAAGTGTATAAGAGGAGGTAGAAGGGGAGGAGCTAATCGGTTTACTTATCTCCGATATTAATTATAATACTAACTAATGACTTAGTACAAAATTTGAGCTCGATAAATGTTATACGTACTGAGCAAATTGGTTTATAGTATTTCATGAAAAATTGTAGTTTGTATGAGAGGTGGTGGAAGGAGTAGGTTGATTGAAATAATTTGCTTACCATAGATCAAATTTATTATAAAAATAATGTATTCTAAATTTCAAATTATTCGCTCCTATGGTTTTCAAGAAAATTTTATTATTACATATTTTTGAAAATGAGGCATTTTGCGTAGGAGGGGGTAAAAGGCGTGGCGCTATTGAAATAAGACCAAACACAGATTACATTTCGGTGCATACCTAATAAACTGTGATAGTTTCATTACAATCGGTTCAGCCGTTTTTCAAAAAACTAGCTTATAGCCATTTCTAAGTAAATAACAGACAGACACCATAATTATATTTATATGTATAGACTAGCAAACGCCCGCGACTTCGTCCACGTAAAAATAATAATAAGCAATTTTTGAGAGTGTAGTTAGTAATACATTATGTGGGATACATAATCTGCTTACTTTAATGGCTCTTCGAAGAAAATGGTTTGTATGTTGTTGGAATCAGAACCATAAATTAGTAAGAATGAAAACATGATACTCCAATTTTTATGGGACAGGCTCGTGATCAAATCAAACCCGTGATTCGAGATCATATATGATTTGAAAAGCGTTAAGGACATGTGAATAATTGTAGCTGGTTTTATTTAAAAAAAAAAACAAATAAAATAACATTAAGCTTAAAAACATAACAGGACTACGATTGTGCGTAAAGCTCAATCATACGATACTATGTAGAGATGAAATCGAAATTTTTGCGGTGTTAAGAAATTTTGTATAGGGAGTGGTAGAAGGGGTGACAGCATTGAACTAATTTGTTTCACATCATGCTAGAGTAGCTATAAAAAGGTTTTAAGCTTCAAAAATTGAGTAGGTACTGAGAAACTTAGTGCATTGAATTTAATGAAATTGTGCAATTTGTATGGGAGGTGGTAGAAGGAGAGGGGGGTTTTTGGTGATTTTTCGAGAAACAACTATAACTATCATGCAATTTAAATTTCAGATCTGTATCATTCATACTTTTCAAGAAAATCGAATTATTGTATAGTCGTGGAATGTGTCTCATTGTATGGGAGGGGGAAGAAGGAGGGAAGCTACTCGGTTAAATTTTTTCCCAATATTACTAATAATGCTAATTAAAGATTAAATCCAAATTTTTACCTCGATGAAATTTAAATGTACTGAGAAAATTCGTTTAGAGTATTTTATGAAAAAGTGCGGTTTATATGGGAGGTGGTAGAAGGAGAAGGGGGTTTCTGGTGATTTTTTGAAAAACAACTATAACCATCATGCAATTGATATATTTGAAATTTCAGATCAGTAACTTTCAGACTTTTCAAGAAAATCAAATTCTTGCGAAGTCGTGGAACTGTGTCACATTGTATGGGAGGGGGTAAAAGGAGTGAAGCTAATCGGTTAATTTTTTCCCGATATTAAAAATAATGTTAATGAAGGATTTCATACAATATTTTAGCTCGATGGAAGTTACACGTGCTGAGAAATTTGGTGTAAAATAATTCATGAAAAAGTGTAGTTTGTATGGGAGGTGGTGAAAGGAGTGAGGAAACTCAAATAATTTGTAAACCAAAAGACTGTATTTATAATAGCAATAATATATCCCAAATTTCAAATTAATAGCTTTTATGGTTTTCAAGAAAATTTGATTAATATATATTTTGAAAATGAGTCACTTTGTATGGGAGGGGGTAGAAGGCGTGAGGGGAGTGAAATGAAACCAAGTGCAGATTTCATTCCGATGGACACCTAACAAACTGTGCAAGTTTCATTACAATCGGTTCAGCCGTTTGTGCGTGAAAAGCGGTCGGACAGACAGACAGACAGACAGACAGACAGACAGACAGACAGACAAACAGACAAAAATTTCAAAAATGTGTTTTTATGCTTAGTTAGTGCTAAAATAACTCAAAAAACTAACTTATAGCCATTTATAAGTAAATTACAGACAGACACTACAATTATATTACTATGTATAGATTGTTCCATGAGTTTCAATCCCAAAGTAATCCATTTCTTAAAAATTTCTAAGGAAGGAGTAAAAGAATGTGGCTCATTCACGAACTTTAGGTTTCGTTTTTGTTAAAAATGACACAAAAAAGTATCCACGCAAAAGCTCCAACCGTTTGAAAGTTATGTCATAAACAGACAGACAGATGGACGGACGGTCACTCGGAATCGAGGTTTCTGAGCGACAACAAATACTTCTGAACCCTTGGCGACCCTATTTGAGCATTATTTCTTAGCACAAACGGAAAGGCAAACACAATATACTTTAAGATTTCATCTAGAGTATAAAAAAGAAAAACGCTAAAATAAACTTTAACGAATCAAAAATATCCACATAATTATACAAACTCTTCTTTTAATGTTAACGATGGTTTAATGGCGCATTTAAAGTTGAAAATTCAGCAATAATAGGCTAACGTGCTAATCATTTTGCATGAAATAATACAAACTAAATGACCTGATTCTCAAAATTCAGTACACTGCAAGCACTATAAGTAATATTGTTAATTTCTTGCTTTTACGCAAACACATTTCATAGCAAAAATTCGATTTTTTCCCAAAAAATTTAAATTTTTCGATATTTTCTTTCTTTTTAAAACTGAATGAAACAGTTCCAAAAAGAAAGCTATCTTGCGAATAATTTTCAATGCGTTTTTCTACATTTTATTTAGGGATGAAAAGTTAAAAAAAATTATGTTTATCGATACACCTACTACTAGTACATATACATAAATACATACAATTATATAAATATAAAAAATTAGCTAGGGTATAGCCTAGTAGGTAGTGTGTTGGTCTCGTAATGCGAAGGTCGTGAGTTCAAATCTCGGTCGGCGCAATATATAATTCCAACACATTGCCTGCTTGGATATACCATGGTCACCTCAATCTAAGAAAATGAAAAAATTCGTAGAAAGAGGGTTGTGCGAAGGGCTAACAACCCTTCCACAATAAGTAATGAAAAATGTTAAGGAACTTAAATATCAGGAGGCCAAGATCCGATTTGGGCTGTAGCGCCATTGTAGGAATAGAAATTAAAATTGACTACTGATCAAAAAAAAACGAAATGCTAAAAATAAACTTTCACGAATCTAATATGTGCACGTAATTATTGAAAATGCTCTTTTAATGTAAACGATGGCTTACTGACGTATTTTAAGTTGAAAATTCAGTAATAATCGGCGGACGTTCTGGTTAGCTGGTCTCAAAACAGATAGTTTTTCAAAATCTAGTATACTACAAGCACTATAAGTAATGTTATCGATAATTGTATTTTTTGCTTTTACGCAACTGGATGTGATAGCAAAGGTTCGAAGATAATTTAAAAAAAAACATTTTAGCTCAATAATAAAGACAAAAAAAAAGTTTCAGCGCTGTGAATACACTTACAAAATTACGTCGGTAAATTATACATACGATGAGACCATAGGATCTATAAATTTGACGATCATCAATAATTCAATAGTGAATGCTGATATGCGAACTTTTCAAAAGGTCTTAAAACCCTATCTTAATATTGAATTCGCATTTAAAGACGGTCCGAAATTGGATATAAACCAAACTTTCAAAATCTGCGATATTACAAGACGTGAAAAAATGTTTCCAATTTTGAAAATAGCAACAATGATGATTAAAAATTTCACGAATATTACGTTGGACTGTCCTCTTCCCGTCACATTTTTTTACGCGAGAAATTTTTTAATACCGTCAAAGTTTTTGCCATTACGCATCGGCTATACTAGGGGCAATTCATCACATCTTGGATTGAAAATGTTCGAAGAAAGAAGTTCTGGAAATTTGTACGAATTTGGAAATTTGGTTTTTAAAATTAAAGTTTTAAGGCAATGCCACTAATAATGTATCGCAAACAGAGATAATTTGTATGGGTAACTTAGGAAGCGAAAATGAATTGAGTGAAAAATGAGCTAAAAGCTAATAAATGAGTCCTTAATAATTGAATAACAATATTTCATTTAATTCCTTATCCTATCACATAATATATATATTTTTAAATTCAGCGATTTTAATTAGAAAATTTTAAATTTCGGATCTAATTGACACACTATTGTTGTATTTTCCGATTCTTTAATTATTAAAAAGTGAACAACGTATGTTTTCGGGGTAAACGAATTTGGTTTGGTGAATGTTTTTACAGTACATTTTGAATTAAAAGAAAAGATTTCCGGGCTTTAAACTGTTTGAATTATTATGTGTGACGTTTTGGTCTCTGCTGAAACCTTTATCAAACTTAATAAAGTTCTCAGCAGATACCGAAACGTCACACATAATAAATCAAACAATGTAAAATCTGGAAATTTTAAATTAAATCATCATCCTACTCAATCAAAAATCATGGTTTAGAATTCGAAGCCCGATGTAAGTTATATTCAAAAGACATTCGTACGAAAGTTCACGGTTCAACTGAAATCTGGTTGAATTTTATAAATGTGTGCGCGAACACTTGTACCATTCTTCACGTAAGCTCCATAAATAAAATTTTCGAATCTTTATGTATTTTCAATCTCGAAAGATCTTTCTTGCTACAACTACGTTTATGCTACGAACATAGAGGACACACTATACACTACAGCCAACGCTAGACATATTGATGAGATCATTCGAAATTGACGAGTTGTTTATATGCAAACCTGTAGGGTGTACATAAGTTTCCGCTGTTTTTCACTCTGACGAAAATTCCGCTGAGAGCTATTCCTCGGTAGAAACTCCTGAACGATAACACCAGGAGGCCAAAAGTTAGCTGAGTCGGCAATAGTTAGGTTAGCTGGTAAACATACTTTAAAGGATGCGATAATTTTGTCACGTATATAAAGTTAGCAGTCCGCTTGTAGCTGCCTGCAAAAAAAAATAACTCGATATTTTGTTACTTATTTGTTGCTATTTTGTTACGCCAAAATAAAATTTGTATCTTCAAGGATTTCCGAGAAAATGGCGGACTGCTATCTTAAATCTAAAGTTAGCAGCCACCGCGATTGCTCATTGCCTAATTATGCTAGAGGAACGATATATGTACCAGGATTTGTTACTTTTAAAGTACTTTTAGAAAACAATAAAAACAATTTTGCTCCGATTAATTTGACAACAGAAATTAGTACTATTAGCGATGAAAACGAAATTAAAGAAAACAAGTGAATTAAACGATTTTCGTGACACGAATGCTGGTGTAATATCTTAAGTAGGTACCAAATTAATTTGTATCACTGATATTCGAGAGCAAATGTACACAAAAGAACAAAAAACACCATTTCCGGAAATTCCTCCCACTGATGCGCCTAAAATTATGCCGTAATAAATAGACATAGAGACAAATGAATTTTCTTCAATTTGTGCAATGCAACAAATTTTATTTATGTTTTTTATCGTGGCAACAAGTGTCCTGAGTGCACAAATTAACAAAATCCTGCAGGCAGCTGGAAGCAACAAATTAAATTTAGGTTTCCAGGACCAAATCCGGGAGAAAAATCGACTTATGCCTTTCTGCAGTAATAAATTCCATTTTTCTTCCATTTTTGTATTGCAACAAATTCTATTTATATTTTTCATCATGACAACAAGTGTCCTGAGTGCAAAAATTAACAAAATCCTGCAGGCAGCTGGAAGCAACAAATTAAATTTAGGTTTCCAGGACCAAATCCGGGAGAAAAATCGACTTATGCCTTTCTGCAGTAATAAATTCCATTTTTCTTCCATTTTTGTATTGCAACAAATTCTATTTATATTTTTCATCATGACAACAAGTGTCTTGAGTGCAAAAATGAAAAAAACCCTTCACGCAGCTGGAAGCAACAAATTAAATGTAGGTTTCCAGGACCAAATCCGTGAGAAATTTGTTGCTTCCAGCTGCCTGCAGGGTTTTTTTCATTTTTGCACTCAAGACACTTGTTGTCATGATGAAAAACATAAATAGAATTTGTTGCATTACAAAAATGGAAGAAAAATGGAATTTACTACTGCAGAAAGGCATAAGTCGATTTTTCTCCCGGATTTGGTCCTGGAAACCTAAATTTAATTTGTTGCTTCCAGCTGCCTGCAGGATTTTGATAATTTTTGCACTCAGGACACTTGTTGTCATGATGAAAAATATAAATAGAATTTGTTGCAATACAAAAATGGAAGAATAATCATTTGTGTCTATGTCTTTTTCAAATGATATTTATTACGGCATAATTTTAGGCGCATCAGTGGGAGGATTTTCCGGAAATGGTGTTTTTTGTTCTTTTGTTTACATTTGCACTCGAATATCAGTGATACAAATCAATTTGGTACCTACTTAAGATATTACACCAGCATTTGTGTCACGAAAATCGATTAATTCACGTGTTTGCGTTAATTTCGTTTTCATCGCTAATAGTACTAATTTCTGTTGACAAATTAATCGGAGCAAAATTTTTTTTATTGTTTTCTAAAAGTACTTTAAAAGTAACAAATCCTGGTACATATATCGTTCCTCTAGCATAATTTGGCAATGAGCAATCGCGGTGGCTGCTAACTTTAGATTTAAGATAGCAGTCCGCCGTTTTCTCGGAAATCCTTGAAGATACAAATTTTATTTTGGCGTAACAAAATAGCAACAAATAAGTAACAAAATACCGAGTTATTTTTTTTGCAGGCAGCTACAAGCGGACTGCTAACTTTATATACGTAATTTTGTCGGGAAGATTATCTTGTGTCAGCTTACTATAGCTGAGGACTGCTGGAATGTAACGTAGCTTCTTCGTGATGTAGTCAGTAATTTCCCTTGTTGACGTGTCGTAGGCCAGTCGAGACACAAAGAGCTGCTTTGGGGCTCTACAACACGTAGCGTAAGCGCAGGGTTCAAACTGACCGATATGTTCGATGGTGTTTTTCGGTGACGGTGCCATCCAACGAATTAGGCAAACCGCTAGCAAGCAAAGGCGGTAGAGTTGCGTTTGTCGCAGGAACCGGAGATTGCAACGGTGTTGGTGTTGTAGAAGTTTTTGTTTGTTTTCTACTACATTTCGAGCCTGATGCAACCGAAGAAGACGAAGAAGATGCAGAGGCAGCTGTAGCGCTCCTTGTAAGTCGAGCACTGTTGATAGCCTCATCTGATGATGGTAGCGAAGTTGAGGTAAGCATCTGGGACTGCGAGAGCGCGGCAACGTTAGCGGCTAGACCACAGATTGTAGTCATTAACTCGTCGATTTTTTTGTTAATGACTGAGAGGTCCGATGCGCGGCAATCCTCACATGCCCATGACATTCCCGGAAGATTCATTGCGGTAAAAAGTTTTGGTGGAGTTAGCAAATCATCAATGCACGTTATGTGGTAGGCGCAAGCGCAGATGCTTCCACACCGAACAGATACGGCAGGATTATTAATTGCAACTTTGCATTTTTTGCACTGCATTTTCAAGTTGTTTTCAAGTTCAACGTATACGCTAAGAGATGCTGTAACAGTTCGGTTTCACTAAACTTTTAATGCCTAAAATGCTGCACCAATGGCAAGCAACTAGATACAATAAACAACGGCCATTATCAGTTTTGAATTTAAGTTTAGCAAGCTAAGCAATCACGATGCCGCACTGTGCACTACGTAACCGTTTAATTTCCAGGTTTATCGGAATTTAATTATCTATACATAGTGTTCGCACGATAGCGGTAACTTGTTCTAAAAGTTCGCACGATAGCGATAATATCTTATACCGAAAAAAAACCAAATTAAATCGAGAATTTACTTGTTTATTTGTCGGTGGTTGGTAAACGAGTGTCTACACTAAATCAAAAAATGACCAAAAATGGCCAATTGCTGTGCGGTAAAATTCGAGTACCGCTAGCGGTTATGCTCGATTGCTTTTTAGCACCAGGGCCGTATTCAAGATTTTAAGTTAACTTTAATAAGATTTTACAAAGGTAATAATTAACGCAAAAAATAACATGAATGATAATTAATGCAAAAAATAATGTGTTGATGAACTCTAACATTCCGGCCGCCTTGAAGTCTCTTCAACTAATCCATGGGTAACGGCGCCACCTTAGTTATCGACCGACGAATGACTCCACCCTTGGTTTTTATGTCAACCACTCGCACATGTCCATCAGGGCCCGGAATAGCTTTAATGATTCTGCCAAGCAGCCAATTTTGCGGTGGCAGTTGGTTGTCGACGACAAGTACTAGCATATTTTCTTCAATGTTGGGCGATGATTTTAACCATTTATACTTCTGTTGCAGCTGAGGAACATATTCCTTGGACCATCGACGCCAGAAGTGCTGCTGTAACGACGACAATACCTGCCATCGAGTCAGATGAGTTAATTTTTTTTCTCATTAAATCGGGCTCCGGCAAAGCGTTGAGAGGGCTATTCACCAAAAAATGACCAGGTGTTAGCGTGGCCTCGTCGTTCGGATCTGACGACATCGCTGCTATTGGTCGCGAGTTAAGAATAGCCTCGATTTGCGCAGCCACTGTGGAAAGTTCCTCAAAGGTCAGCGACGAAGATTCGATAGTGCGGACTAGGTGAAATTTTGCAGATTTCACTGCCGCCTCCCACAAACCTCCAAAATGGGGAGCACGTGGTGGGATGAACTGGAACTGAATACCAGTTTTTGTGCAGTGTTCGATGATTTTTTTTTGGTTTTGTTCTGTGTAAAACTTCTGGCGAAATTCTTCCATCTTCGTTTTCGCTCCGACAAAGTTGGTTGCATTATCGCAGTATAATGTGGCGCAGATTCCACGACGACTGACAAATCTCTTCAGCGCCGCAATGAACGCTTCCGAGGAGAGGTCAGATACTACCTCTAAATGGACAGCCTTCGTCGCGAAACAGATGAAGACTGCAATATAAGCCTTTTGACGTTGCCTCCCACGAAGCTTAAACGATATCCAAAAGGGTCCACAAAAATCGACTCCACTGTGATTGAAAGCACGAATTGCCTCAGTGCGAAGTTTTGGCAGGTGTCCCATTATTTGCGTCTGAACTCGTGGGCGGTAATGGAAACAATGTACGCACTTCCGTACAACCCAGTTAGCAACCGACTTTGCATTCAAAATCCAAACGGTCTGTCGTAAGTTAGCCACTAATGCCTGACTTCCAGCATGTAACGATCTGCGATGAAGATAGTTAGCGTACGAAAAAACAAATGGATGGTTTTTGGGAAGGAGTAAGGGATGTTTCATATTATAAGGTATGTCTGCGTTCTGCAAACGCCCGCCGACTCTTAGGAGTGTTGGTGAGTTGTCATCAAGAAAAGGAGATAGTGTTTTGATGATACTCTTCGGGCTAGTCAGTCCATGTTTCCGCAATGATTCTATTTCTACTGCAAAACTCCCTCGTTGGAGAACGAATACGATTCTCTTAAATGCTTCTTCCAATTCTAGAGCATTAAGATCCTTGTCGTGAGAGTGATCCTTCCCCCGAATACGAGCAAGTAAAATGTTGATGAACCGGACAACAAATCCAAAAATTCTAGTCAATTTTTGATAATTGTTGACGTACTTGTGGTCGGATATCAAATCGTGTGAGCCACGCATTCCAATTAAGATTGATTTCACACTGCGACGCTCTGGAACATTGGCTGCCGCATGATCGACGAATTTTAGTTGCGGCCACTCTTGTTCAGACTTCAATAAGAATATTGGTCCAGTGAACCAGAGTGAAGCCAGTAGCTGTTCGACGGAAGCGCCCCTGGATATGACGTCTGCTGGATTTAATTTCGTTGGAACATGTCTCCAAGATGCGAATTTCGTAGTTAGTTCCTGTATTTGAGCCACGCGATTTGCCACAAAGGTGGTCCACGTTGATGAGTGTTGATGTATCCAATGTAATACGATCTCTGAATCCGACCAAAGGTAAATTTTCGACGCTTCGTTGAATAAACCGCGAACTGATTTAAAAAGGTTCGAAAGTACTAACGCCGCGCATAGTTCCAAGCGCGGGAGGGATACCGATTTTATAGGTGCAATTCTCGACTTTGCTGCTATCAATGTGACCGATATTTTTCCAAAAATGTCAATTGTGCGAAGATAAAGACAGCCACCATAAGCGCGACCAGACGCGTCCGCGAAACCGTGTAATTGATACGAAACCGAAGTGTTAGGCGAGTACAATAAGCGAGGGATATAAATTTTCTCCACGTCTTGCAATTCCAGACGATAGCGCATCCATTTATCTGATTGTTCCTTCGAAAGAGGTTGATCCCATTCGAGTTTCATGGTCCAAAGTTCTTGCATGAATACTTTCGCCAACACAATGATCGGGTTGATAAGCCCTAGGGGATCAAACAATTTTGCAATATCTGAGAGAACAAGCCGTTTAGTTATCTTGGAAGAACATTCATTTATCTGCCAGCGAAAATGAAAGCGATCCTCAGAAGGCTCCCAAATGATACCGAGAGTTTTAATAATATCTGCGTCGTTGATTCTGAGCGGGGTTTCTCTATTCGTTTTTGTAATTCCGTGTAGAAAACTTCTCTCATTCGAAAACCACTTTTTTAATTCAAACCCCCCTTCAGAAAGAATACACTCAACCTCCATTTTTATCCGCGTCAGTTGGTCCAATGAATCCGCTCCGGTGATCAGATCGTCCACGTAAAAATCCGATTTTATCACTCGATATCCCACAGGATACTTGTCCTTGAAGAGGTCAGCTAAGTAGTTTAGACAACGTGTTGCTTGAAAGGGTGCTGATTTTGTGCCATAGGTTACCGTCTTCAAGAAAAAGGTTCTTAATTGCTCATCCGGATTTTCTCTCCATAAGATAGCTTGATGGGGCCAGTCCTCCTTTGCAATCCAAATCTGACGGTACATTTTATGTATATCTGCAGTCATTGTATATTTATGACACCGGAACCTCATTATGATTGAATATAAATCATCCTGCACAATCGGTCCGCACATCAAAATGTCATTTAACGATAAGTTCGCGTTCGTTCGGCATGACGCGTCAAATACGACCCGAAGTTTGGTACTGGAGCTTTCCGGACGCACAATAGCGTGATGAGGAATGTAATACCTTGCAGTTACGCCATTCGATTCTGACACCTGCATATGTCCCAATGCCTCATATTCTCGCATGAACTGGATATATTTTTCCTTTAACTCTGCGTTGTTGCTAAGTTTTTTCTCTAGCATGAAGAATCTCCGTTTACAAATCTCAAATGAGCTTCCCAAACGATTAGGGTCTTCCTTAAAAGGTAATCTGACAATAAGTCGCTTCTCCGATGACAGTGTGACAGTTTTTACAAAGTGTTGTTCAGCATTCTGCTCCTCTTCATTCCATTTCGAGTTGACAGATTCTAGATTTTCTATTTTCCAGAAGCGTTCCACTTGATTAGACAGAGTTTCATCTTCGTTGAATGCGATGTCTGATTCGATTATCAGGCAGTCGCCACCTTGCGGCGGATGAACTCTATTACAACGACCTCCTATTACCCATCCGAGCTCTGTATTGGCTAGAACAGGAAGATTATTGCCTATTTTAAACTTTCCTTCCAACATAACGTCATATACCAGACCTGCACCTAGTAGCAAATCAATTTTCTTCGGCATATTGAATTCAGGATCAGCCAAGTGAACGTCCTTCGGAATGTTCCAATTTGAGATGTCAATTTTCCTATCTGGCTGCACTCCAGTAATCACTGGAAGGACCCACGCTTCCAGATCAGCTTCAAATGATTGAGATTTAGATTTGATTTTCGTGATTACTAAAGAGTTTGATCGCGAACCGATTTCAGCGATTCCAGTTATAGACTGATTTAAGCGACGACTCTTGAGCGACAATCTTTTAGCCAAATCTTCGGTAATAAAATTCAATGTCGACGCAGAGTCTAAAATGGCACGGGCAGGAACTAATTCGCCAAAGCTATTTTTTATCCAAATAATTGCCGTAGCTAGTATTACTTGATCATGCGATGCCGCTGAATGAAGAGATGAAGCGCAACTCGTCCTTACCACATTATCCGAATTCCCGGTCAATAGAGTTGTTACATTCTTGACTTGAGTGTGATTGGGAGTGTCAGGAGATGCATACCGATGTAACAATTGGTGATGCGGTGCGCTGCATACAATGCACCGAGGATGAGGACAGTTTCCCGCCATGTGACCTTGACCAAGACAGTTCAAGCAAACGCCTACTTTCTTAGCTTGACGGTACCTTTCAAGCACATTTAACTTTTCGAATTTATAACATTTGTCGATGTTATGATTTGTCCCATGACAATGAAAGCAGCTGGGCTTAGATACGGTCAAACTAGTGGATTTTCTGCTATTAAATTTGCTAACAGTCCTTGATCTAACATTGTCTGGCACCATTGGTTCATGAGACGATTTTCGCGTCTCTAATTGTTGACAGCGCTTGTTTAGAAAAATGGCACATGACTCCCAAGTAGGTATCTGAGAAAAATCCAACGATTCTTCCCATTTAGTAAGCGATTGCTCATCTAATTTTCCTTTCACTACATGTAAGATAAAAACATTTAAAATCTCTTCAGCAGATCCCATTGAATTGAGTGCTCTCAGATTAACATTCAGTTTATCCACCAGGCTACGTAATTCAGCCGGTGTACCGTTAAGAGCAGCCGGGACGGCAAATAATTCCCGCACATGTGCTTGAAAAACAATGCACTTATTGTCGTAGCGGGATTTCAATAAATCTAACGCTTGCGGATAATTTTTATCCGTTACTTCTAATCCATTTAGCAATTCACGTGCTTGACCTTCGAGACAGCTCAATAAGTGTTGAAATTTATGCACGTTGCTCAAATCCTCACAATTATCAACCAGATTTTCAAAATTATTCATGAAACTTAGATACTCGGTGTAATTTCCAGAAAATTTGGGTAACGATAATTTAGGTAGCCTTTGATGCGGCGAAATTTGGCTAGAATTGCCGAAATATGATTGCTCTGCACGTGTGTTCACCGGTGAGGGATTGGGGTCGAGTTTTGGATTCAACAGGTTCATTAATTTTAAGATCTTGGATTTCGTGGAGCAAAAATTGTGCTCGATCTCTTCCCGCTGAGACGGCTGGGATGGGTCTTCGATTTCTAAAATTTCTTGATGAACCAAAATTTGTTCAAAGTACCTTTCTAAAACGCCAAGTCGGCACGCCAATTCCTCGCTGGTGATCGTTGCCTCGTTTTGATCGACGAAATTTTTAATTTTAGTCATGCATCCCTTGATGATTGACCTGCGCGATTTTACCTTCGCAAGTTCTGCCGGATCCATTTTTCGATAACACTTTTTTCTCCAAAATAACGTGCGTACGAGTCGAATCGAGGGAACGATGTATCCAAATCGCGTTATGTGGTCGAATTGCACTAACAAACGCACCAACTATATAGCAATTTAGGTTCACAAGCATCGAATTGATCGAAAACGCAAAAATCACAATCCTTTTCGATGTGCACTCCACTACGATCGAGAAAATTTTCGCAAACTATATTGCAATTTAGCGTCGCACCGCTCGATCCAATTGATCGACAAAAAATCAAAATTAATATCCGAAAGAAATGCACTGCGATCTAGAATAAACTAAATCCGAAAATACACCGCGATATCCAACATATCACGTCGGGGTCACCAAAATGTTCGCACGATAGCGGTAACTTGTTCTAAAAGTTCGCACGATAGCGATAATATCTTATACCGAAAAAAAACCAAATTAAATCGAGAATTTACTTGTTTATTTGTCGGTGGTTGGTAAACGAGTGTCTACACTAAATCAAAAAATGACCAAAAATGGCCAATTGCTGTGCGGTAAAATTCGAGTACCGCTAGCGGTTATGCTCGATTGCTTTTTAGCACCAGGGCCGTATTCAAGATTTTAAGTTAACTTTAATAAGATTTTACAAAGGTAATAATTAACGCAAAAAATAACATGAATGATAATTAATGCAAAAAATAATGTGTTGATGAACTCTAACACATAGTAATATAATTGTAGTGTCTGTCTGTAATTTGCTTATAAATGGCAATAAGTTAGTTTTTTGAGTTATTTTAGCACTAACTAAGCATAAAAACACATTTTTGAAATTTTTGTCTGTCTGTCTGTCTGCCTGTCCGACCGCTTTTCACGCACAAACGGCTGAACCGATTGTAATGAAACTTGCACAGTTTGTTAGGTGTCCATCGGAATGAAATCTGCACTTGGTTTCATTTCACTCCCCTCACGCCTTCTACCCCCTCCCATACAAAGTGACTCATTTTCAAAATATATATTAAGCAAATTTTCTTGGAAACCATAAAAGCTATTAATTTGAAATTTGGAATATATTATTTCTATTATAAATACAGTCTTTTGGTTTACAAATTATTTGAGTTTCCTCACTCCTTTCACCACCTCCCATACAAACTACACTTTTTCATGAATTATTTTACACCAAATTTCTCAGTACGTGTAACTTCCATCGAGCTAAAATGTTGTATGAAATCCTTAATTAACATTATTATTAATATCGGGAAAAAATTAACCGATTAGCTTCACTCCTTCTACCCCCTCCCATACAATGTGACACAGTTCCACGACTTCGCAAGAATGTGATTTTCTTGAAAAGTCTGAAAGTTACTGATCTGAAATTTCAAATATATCAACTGCATGATGATTATAGTTGTTTTTCAAAAAATCACCAGAAACCCCCTTCTCCTTCCACCACCTCCCATATAAACCTCACTTTTTCATGAAATACTCTAAACGAATTTTCTCAGTACATTTAAATTTCATCGAGGTGAAAATTTGGATTTAATCCTTAATTAGCATTATTAGTAATATTGGGAAAAAACTTAACCGAGTAGCTTCCCTCCTTCGTCCCCTCCCATACAATAAGACACATTCCACGACTATACAATAATTCGATTTTCTTGAAAAGTATGAATGATACAGATCTGAAATTTAAAGTATATCAATTGCATGATAGTTATAGTTGTTTCTCGAAAAATCACCAAAAACCCCCCTCTCCTTCTACCACCTCCCATACAAATTGCACAATTTCATTAAATTCAATGCACTAAGTTTCTCAGTACCTACTCATTTTTTGAAGCTTAAATTTGGTACAAAACCTTTTTATAGCTACTCTAACATGATGTGAAACAAATTAGTTCAATGCTGTCACCCCTTCTACCACTCCCTATACAAAATTTCTTAACACCGCAAAAATTTCGATTTCATCTATACATAGTATCGTATGATTGGGCTTTACGCACAATCGTAGTCCTGTTATGTTTTTAAGCTTAATGTTATTTTATTTCTTTTTTTTTAAATAACACCAGCTAAAATTATTCACCTGTTCTTAACGCTTTTCAACACGTAGATGATTTCGAATCACGGGTTTGATTTGATCACGAGCCTGTCCCATAAAAATGGGAGTATCATGTTTTCATTATTAATAATTTATGGTTCTGATTCCAACAACATACAAACCATTTTCTTCAAAGAGCCATTAAAGTAAGCAGATTATGTATCCCACATAATGTATTACTAACTACACTCTCAAAAATTGCTTATTATTGCTATTTTTAAGCGGACGAAGTCGCGGTCGTTTGCTAGTATAGAATAAACTTTTTGTCTTGAACGCGCGATCACTGTATTTTTAGTAGAATGAATACATTACCAATACTAAGGATCAAATTAAAGAACTAATTAAACATGTATTATAATATAATTAGAATACTTACGAAATATAAAGCATGATGTAAATCTTATAAACGAAAATATTGAAGAAATCAAGGTGGCCTTACGGAACTGTGGGACGGACAGTCATCGAGTTTCCAGATTTTTGAGTGACCGCAACTGTTTCTATACCCTTGGATTCTCTGTGTGAGCATTATTTCATAGCGTTACAAACTTTGAATCAACCTATGAAATTCCTGTTGAGACTCCCTATAGGGGCTTAGGACAGAAACAGCTCTCTTTCACAAGTGATCCTGAGCATCGGCCTCTAGCTGTTGCCAGGACTTGCTTATTCCTCTTAACAAACTTTAAAGCAAACTACTACAAACTACTAACACTCTCAAATTCCATCTAGAGTGTCTTAAAAATACGAAAATGTTTAAAATTGATTTACGATTAAGTTATATCACAATCGTCAAGATACCTCTTAACCACTGCATTTGTTCAGTGTTTAAGAAAAAAATGCTAAAATAAACTTTAACGAATCTAAAATGTCCAGATAATTATACAAAATGCTCTTTTAATGTTAACGATGGTTTAATGGTGCATTTTAAATTGAAAAATAATACAAATTGATCAGAATGACCTCACAAAACAGATTGATTTTCTAAATCCAATAAACTGCGACCAATACAAGTAAGGTTATCCATAATTGTATTTCTTGCTTTTACGCACACGAGTGCCATAACTAAGATCCGACTTTTCCCGAAAAAACTTGAAAAGTTAAAAAAAAGTATGTCAATACGCCTGCTGACCAAAAAAAAACGAAAATACTAAAAATAAACTTTAACGAATTCTAAAATGTCCAGGTAGTACGACAATAATCGTTCTGGCTTGAAATAACACAAACTGATCAGAATGACCTCACAAAACAGAATGATTTTCAAAATTCAGTGCACTGCAACCACTGTAAGTAATGTTTTCTATAATCCTATTTCTTGTTTTTACACAAGCGGATGTGATAGCAAAGGTTCGAAGATAATTTTTAAGAAACATTTAAACTCTTTAATAAAAACTAAAAAAAAAAGTTTCAGCGCTGTGAATACACTTACAAAATTACGTCGGTAAATTATACATACGATGAGACCGTAGCATCTGTAAATTTTACGATCACCAATAATTCTATAGTGGATGCTGATTTTAACTTTTTCCAAAAGGTCTTAAAACCCTATCTTAATATTGAATTCGCATTTAAAGACGGTCCAAAATTGGATATAAATGAAACTTTGAAATTTTGCGATATTGCAAGACGTGAAAAAATTTTTCCAATTTTGAAAATTGTAACATCGATGATTAAAATTTTCTCGAATATTTCGTTAGAGTGTCCTCTTCCCGTCACATTTTTTTACGTGGGAAATTTTTTAATACCGTCAAAGTATTTGCCGTTGCGCATTGGCTATACTAGGGGCAATTCATCACATCTTGGATTGAAAGTGCTTGGAGAACAACGTTCTGGAATATTATCTGAACTTTTAAATATGATTTTTAAAGTTCAAGCTTTAAGACAATGCCACTGATAATGAATTGTAATCAGAGGTAATTTGTATATGTAACTCAGGAATTGAAAATGAAATAAGAGTAAATGAGTTGAAAGCAAATAATTGTTTCCATTTAATTCCTATTCCTGTCACAAAATATATAAATATTTTTTTTTAGTCAGCTATTTTTTAGAATTAGAAAACTTTAAAGTTCGGCTCTAATTTACACACTAGTGTAGTATTTTCCTATTATTAATTATTGCAAAAAACATAACGTATGTCGGGACTAACGATTTGATTTCTTAGGATAAAAAGGTTTTGAGAAGGACAATTTTCATATGCCCAAGGTGGGGTCGAGCTAGGGTGTAGCCTAGTGGGTAGCGTGTTGGTCTTGTAATACGAAGGTCGTGAGTTCAAATCCCGGTCGACGCATAATTCCAGCACACTGCCTGATTGGGTATACCTTGGTTACCTCAATCTACGAAAATGAAAAATTCGTAGATAGAGGGTTGTGCGAAGGCCTAACAATCCTTCCACAATAAATAATGAAAAAATGTTACGGAACCTGAAGGTCAGAATACCAAGGCCCGATTTGGGCTGTAGCGCCATCGTAGAAGGTGGGGTTGTGCTTAATGTTCTTAGATATAATTATACCGACTAATATCGATTTCTACTCAATGAAAAATCATGGTTAAGTGTTCGAAATCCGAAGTAAATTATATTGAGTTAAATGAGTTGCATTCGAAAGATATTACGGTTTATTGACTGAATCACGAAATTTAATGGTTCAACTAAAATCAGGTGAATTTGGTAATTGTGTGCACGAAAAGTTGTTCCATTTGACACATAAATACGACAAAGAAAATTTTTGATTCATTTACCATCCCGAACATAAAGGCAGCTTTATCTACAACAAATGTAACTTCAAAACATAACAGGATTACGATTGGCCGTAAGGCACAATCATATGATACTCTAGATGAAATAGGAAAAAGTTTATTGTGCCGGAAAATATGTCATCTCAAATTCTTTCGAATAGTGAGTAGTGACTTTTGTATGAGAGGTGGTAGAAGCGATAGGGGAGGTTTGTAATTTTTATATATAACACCGAACGTAGTATGCAAAATGTTTCATGCTGAATTTAAAGTTAGTAGCTTTCATAATCTTCGAGGAAATTGAACAATTTTTGTCTGAATTTATGGCATTTGTATGAGAGGTGGCAAAGAAAGTGGAAGGTTTTGGATGATTTTGAATCTGCTTATCAACATCCTAATCACATTGCTTTGTTACTCATATATTCGAAGGGAAAATACTTTTCTTGAATTTTAGAAGAAGTGAAGCGAAGTTCATATTTTTTTTAGCATTTATTGCAATTATCAAGGGACAAATCGTGGCAAAATTTTAAGTTTTTACCTTTTCTAGTTTTAATGAAAATCGTGCATTTGTATGGGAGAGGGTACAAGGAGTATTTGAATCAAAACCAAATATTTCGATATCAATGATGTTTGTAATAGTATACATATAGTCCAGTCGGATTAGATTTTTGGGATGAAATGTTGCGATCTCAATGTTTTTTTTTGTTAACCTTATTGTTTTTTTACGTAGATTACGATAAAAATATTGCGGACACTGGGGGAGTGGGGGAAAGACTCGTCTGTTGTAGAGGTTTTTTGAGTTTTATTACGTTATACTAAACAATATCGAGAAACTAAAAATGAGGTTCGATTGCAGACACTTAGACCTTTCATTTGAGTTCATCATCATCAATGACGCGACAGCCCAAATCGGGCCCTGGCCTCCTGAAGTCGTCGCCTCTAATCGTCTCGATCCAAAGACCGCGTCCTCCAGCTGCTAATCTTTAAAATGGCTTTGCTGTCTTCATCAACCGAGTCTTCCCATCGCTTGCGTGGTTTGCCTAATGGCCGGTTATCACTCGCTTTGCCTTTAAGAGCACGTTTAGGGATTCTTCTATCTTCCATTCGCTCTACATGGCCAGCCCACTGCAGTTTACGTAGCTTTATGAACGTTGAAGCTTCTGGCTCGTCGTAGAGTTGATACAACTCATGGTTGTATCTTATTCGCCATTCCGTTCCTTCCTTCACAGGTCCCAAAATTCTTCGGAGGACCTTTCTTTCGAATGCGTTAACTGCTTTTTCGGAAGTTCGCGTTAATGTCCACGTCTCGCTGCCATAACAGAGCACAGGTCGTATAATAGTTTTATAAATCCGCAGCTTATTGTTCCTGTGCACTTTCTTGGACTTCATTATTGGAAGTACCGAATAATACGTCTTATTTGCAAGTATTATCCGTCGTTTGATTTCGTCTGTTTCATTTGAGTTGTACATTGTTAAATTCGGTTTATTTGAACCTGAGATATAGACTGTTCTTCAAGACGTTTTTGACAATTTTCAAAGAATCTGTGTTTTTGGAAGGAAATGAGTATCTCATAGACTGTAAAAAAGATATTCTACCAAAACTTGCAGCATTGCCTCTTAATAAATGCACTTTAAATAACTGAATCAAAATTCAGCCCAAATTTAGCCGGTTTCATAGAAATTTCACCTGATGAATTTATTAGAAAATGATTTTTCGAGTAGATTTTTTCTTAACTCCTTTTTTAAGGTAGAAGGACTAAATGAAATTTCCAATTAACCTTTATAGTCACGTTGTATTGTGGACATTTTGATAAAGAATTTGCGGGGCTTGAAGTTCAATTTGACTTATCCGGAGCCGAGATATCGAACGTTTTATTGCAGATTTTAAAATTTTTTTAATAATAACGTTATTTTTACTCGTAAAAAGTGCCTTTGAGGGAGGCAAACAGATTGTCCTTAAATTGCCGTGTAGCTACAACTTAGGGGATGGAAATGCAAGATTAAAGAAATGAGTTGATTACGTAAATGCGAGTTTAGCTCTTTTATTACTGGGCTGAAATTCAGAATTCTCTACTAATTCTACGGGTTCTTCGATTAAGCTTTCCTTGGAGAAAACGGGTTCAAGAATATTTCCATTTTTTGTCCACCCCCAGTTTTGTGGGTCAAGATTATTTTGCAACCGAAGCTGGCACTGCAAGTAAATCCTTAACGCGTGCTAGCGTAGGGCACCTTCGGTGCAAGGCAATTCGCTTAAATCAATATTTTTTAAGGATCTGCAATATTCAAATCGAAATTCGTTCAATGTCATGTTATAATTATTCTTTTTAGAGGAGTATAGCGTTAATACTAGAGAGCAAGAAACTACAAATAACTTATTTACATCAGCTTCAGGCGAGTTAAAAATTTCCACTTCTTGTAATAATTTGGCATTGTTATTCAGCATTTTCATAAACGTGGTATCACAGCCACTGAAAGCGTGAGCAAACAGGAATACCCTCTTCGATGATTTTATTTCCAAGCTTGATGGTCCATACGTAATTTTGAACCTCTAGTAGGTTTTTTCAAATAAACATTTGGATTTTCGTCAGCTAGTTGTGTTAGTAGCACAAGTAAATCAACGTCTTCTCCAATAATGTATCTTCGAGTTTTATTATTGGATTTTAATATAGCTATTGTAACTATTAGCAAATCTGCGTCTTTCTCTGCTTGAAGAGATTCTATATTTAACTGTGCAGACTTTTCCCTAAGCATTTTTATTAAAAGATTTGTATTATTACTATTGCTAAGGAAGTTTTCTTGTCCTACTAGAACTGGTTTTTATTCATTTAAAAACAGCATTTGATTTGAAAAATGTTTACTTCCTCTTCTCGATCTTTCGTAACTTTTTGTGCTAGGCTCTAGAGAATATCCATCGAATACAACAATACACGGAGAATACAAATTAATGTATGTTAAATATTTGGCACA
This sequence comes from Chorisops tibialis, assembly GCA_963669355.1. Taxonomy (NCBI): domain Eukaryota; kingdom Metazoa; phylum Arthropoda; class Insecta; order Diptera; family Stratiomyidae; genus Chorisops; species Chorisops tibialis. Next base: position 23,436,230 of record OY770264.1, read on the forward strand.
AATTGTTTCGCTTTGTATGGCTTGAATGCCAAATTACTTTATGGAGTATGAAACCTCCATCTATAAAATCGTCTATAGATGTGAATAAATCATATATCTTTGATTTTTGTGTCTTGCGAAAACTAATTCCATCAAGAAGTGAAGCTGGATAAGGTTCAAGCTCAGAAGTTAGATAATTTTTCAAGTTCGCACGACTTTCATTCGATAAAATAATTCGTTCGAATATAAAATTTGGATTGACGGAATTCTCCTCTCTATCTATTACGATTTTCGACATCATGGCCTGGAGCGGTAAGACTCTGTCCTTTTTTTTTAAACCTAACTTCGTATAATATTTGCCGACAATTCTATCGCAACATTGATTTCCTATTTTTAATGTTTCATGATAGTTAATGTTATCATTACCTCTTAAGCCACTTTCTATTGATGTTAGGTACGGTAAAAATAACGTTATTATTAAAAAAATCTTAAAATCTTCAATAAAAAGTTCGATATCTCGGCTCCGGATAAGTCAAATTGAACTTCAAGCCCCGCAAATTCTTTATCAGAATGTCCACAATATAACGTGACTATAAAGGTTATTTGGAAATTTCATTTAGTCCTTCTACCTTAAAAAAGGAGTTAAGAAAAAATTTACTCGAAAAATCATTTTCTAATAAATTCATCAGGTGAAATTTCTATGAAACCGGCTAAATTTGGGCTGAATTTTGATTCAGTTATTTAAAGTGCATTTATTAAGAGGCAATGCTGCAAGTTTTGGTAGAATATCTTTTTTACAGTCTGAATAAACCGAATTTAACAATGTACCGTTCAAATGAAAGGTCTAAGTGTCTGCAATCGAACCTCATTTTTAGTTTTTCAATATTGTTTAGTATGACGTAAAAAAAACTCAAAAAACCTCTAAATTAGACGAAATTAGACGAAAATAGACGAAAATTTGCGAATTTTGCTATTTTTCAAGTCTTTTCCCCACTCCCCCAGTGTCCGCAATATTTTTATCGTAATCTACGCAAAAAAACAATGAGGTTAAAAAAAAAACATCGAAATCGCAGCATTTCGCCAAACAGACCTTTTTTGATCTAATCCGACTGGACTAATAAGGCAAACACAATATACTCTCAGATTTCATTTAAAGTATAAACATAATAGGACTACGATTGGGCGTAAGGCCCAATCATGCCATACTCTAGATGAAGCGACAAAATTTTGTATGGGAAGTGGTAGATCGGGTAATGACATTGAATCAAATTTTCCACTTCATGCTAGAGTTGCAATCAGAATGTTTTATTGAAAATTTAAGCTTAAAAAATTTAATAGGTACTGAGAAAATTAGTTTATTGGATTTAGTGAAATTGTGCAGTTTTTATGGGAGGTGATGGAAGGAGGGGCGAGTTCTTCATGACTTTTTCAGAAATAACTATAAGCATCATGCTTTTGATATGTTTTAAATTGTAGATCAGTAGCATTCATACTTTTCAGGAAAACTCACTTTTTCTAAGGTTGTGAAATTGTGTCAAATTGTATGGGTAGGGGTAGAAGGGGCAAAGCTAATCGTTTAATATTTTTGGCCTTACTAATAATTCTAAAAAAATATTTAATGCACCATTTCAGATCGATAAATTTTATACGCACTGAGTAAATTGGTTTACAGTCGTCATCAATGGCGCGACAGCCCGATTCGGAACCTGGTCTCCTGAAGTCGTCGCTAGTCTCTGCTTCCCGACAATTTTCCACTTGGATAGATTGTGTGTGATCTCATGTCCATGATTTCGCTACCGAGCTATTTCGTTTCTTGGATGGCAGTTATGTTGATTTTGTGTTTTGCCACTTCTTCGAGGAACTCTTTCAGAGCTCCTGCCCTTAATAAGGATCGAATATTCCAAAATCCAATAGAGTAGTCCATTTTTCGTTTGCGGGGTCGTTGCCGTTGAATCTATCCTTTCCGAGGCTGTTCTTCAGGTTTCTGGACAGTGTTCTTTTTTCCGGTGATGCGTTGTCGGCGCCTCGCCCAACCCATAACCTGAAGGACCGGTCCTACTTATTTATTTCACCCTAGTAGAAAAAGGGTGGGAGTTTTGAGCTAAATATGACATGCTGGAGTTCTCACAGCTATGCTGCAAGTCCAACTATGTCATACTTTTTGCCTACTTCCTGAGACGCACTGGTGTTACTGGCCATTTAGGTTAACTAAATGTTCTCTCCTCCTTTCTCAAACCGGGCGTCTATGGCGGCGTTTTTTATATCGTATATTGAAATGAAATGCTATCGATCTGAAATTTGGAATATATTATTTTCATTTCAATATTTTATATCGTATATTGAAATGAAAATAATATATTCCAAATTTCAGATCGATAGCAAATATTATCCGTAGGGTACTTGTGTGGTCGGTACAAGACGACCCTTTACGAAATCCAGTCTGATAAACTCCAAGTGCTCTCGACAACATCACTAGTCCTATTGAGAATTACCTTAGCTATGATTTTTAATGCGGCAGTAAGTAGACTATATCATGCCAAATGCCACAATCTCGAAGGTCGCCCTTCTTCGGAATTCTCACAACGACGCCCTCCTTCCATTCAGTAGGATATCTTCCTTCATTCCACACCTCAGTAAAGAGTGGGAGGAGTATATCGGCTGTTATTTACGGGTCCGCTTTGAGGAGTTCGGTTGGTAGTCTGTCTATACCTGGAGCTTTCCTTCCCGCCATTGACCGAATGGCGGAAACTATCTCTTCCTTATCTGGGGGATCGTCCCTAATAGAGGATTGTTGCGGTTGGATGTTTGGAAGTTGGTCTGTTTCCGCAATATCTTCCTCTGACAAGATGTTTAAAATATCAGAGAAGTATTCCTTCCATCGTCGCAACTGGTGTTCACTCATATTAAGGAGAGTTCCGTTGACATCTCTCATCAGGTGGTTGGCGGTGAAATTCCTGTTCGTCAACTGTTTCATGATTTTAAATAGTGAACCCATATCCCCAAGGTAAGCCGCAGATTCTGCCTTGTTTGCCAGATCTTCAATGACCTTTCTCTTGTTGCGTCTAACAGCCTTTTTAAGCTGTATATGAGCATCGCGGTAGTTCTGCCTCAAGTCGGGCGTTCGTTGGTTGACATCGGGTTGAGAGATGATTGCCAATTTGGCTTTTTTCCGATTGCCAACCTTGTCCCATGTGTCTTGCGACATCCAAGGTTTCTCACCGCTTTGCACATATCCCACAGATTCTTCAGCACTAGTTAGAAAAGTGTTTCTGGTTGCCTCCCAATTGGCGTCCAGTGTGCGCATTTCATATTCACCCAATGTGGATGACTTTTCGCGTAGAATAGTGGTGTATTCGCGTTTTTTGTTGGGATGTCTGAGCTTATCCATATTAAGCTTGCGCTTCATTTGAAGAATTTGTGGTCGTCGGATAGCTCCTGTGCACAACCTCAAGCAGGCAACCATCAAGCGGTAATCGCTCCTCACGTCAGCTCCACGTTTCGCTTGCACGTCGAGGATACATCTTCTCCATCGGCGAGTTATAGCCAAATGGTCGATCTGGTTCTGAGTAACACCATCAGGGGAAACCCAAGATGTTTTATGATGACTCTTGTGTGGAAAAAGGGTCCCTCCCGCTAGGGGTTCGTTCCTCTTCTGATCCTGTCCATCTAACCTCGCTCAAGCCAAAGACTTGAATGTTATAGTGCTCCATTTCACGGTCGATCACTGATTAGCTGTGCAAGGACCGAGTAACCCCAGCTCTTCCCCCGTCATTCCATGTCCGAACGTTCCAGAAGCCAATCATAGTCCGTTTTCGAATGCCAAAAGTCATTACCGTAGAATCAGTTCGTATCCGAGACGCTGCATCCGTTTCTCGTATCAGTTAGGATTTAAGATCACGGGTGATAAGCCCATGATCCACCAATTGGACATAGTTTTCCTGAAATTGAGGCATTTGTATGGGAGGTGGCAGAGGAAGTGGAGCGTTTAAGATGATTTTAAAACTGCTTATCATCATCCTTATCACCACGCTTTGATTCAATTTCAAATTCGATAGTTCTAATATATTCGAAGGAGAAATGCTTTTCTTGAATTTATAATACAGATATTTGTTTGGATTACGTTTGGACTTATTTCAATAATCCTACGCCTTCTACCACCTCCCATACAAAATGACTCATTTTCAAGAATACATAATATTAAAATTTTCGTGAAAACCATAGCAGCGAATAAATTGAAATTTAGAATACATATATTATGTGATCTATGGTATTCAAGTTATTTAAATCTCCCCATTCCTTCCACCACCTCCCATACAAATTGCACTTTTTCATGAAATACTATAAACCAATTTGCTCCGTACGTATAACATTAATCAAGCTCAAATTTCGTACTAAATCCTTAATTATTATTAATATTGGGGAAAAATTAACCGATTAGCTTCACTTTTTCTACCCCCTTCCATACAATATGACACAATTCCACGACTTTTCAAAAATTAGATTTTCTTGAAAATTTTGAATGTCGTTGATCTGAAATTTTTAAGCGCCATTTTCCTCAACCGACATTGTAATTAAAATACTATGTAAAAGCTTCTATATTCTCAATTTCCGCATCAACAGCTGTATAGTCATTTGTACTGAACTCTGAATTGTTAAAAATTATAAAAAAAAATTGTTTTTGTAAAATATATACTATGGCGAAAATAAACCTGGGACCGTGGCCTCCTGACATTCAGGTTCCTTAACATTTTTCATTACTTATTGTGAAAGGGTTGTTAGCCCTTCGCACAACCCTCTTTCTACGAATTTTTCATTTTCGTAGATTGAGGTGACCAAGGTATATCCAAGTAGGCAATGTGCTGGAATTATATATTGCGTCATTTTGGGATTTGAACTCACGACCTTCGCATTACAAGACCAACACACTACCCACTAAGCCATACCCACGTAATGTATTACTAACTATATTCTCATAAATTGCTTATTATTGCGAATCGTACGCGGATAAAGTCGCGGGGAATCGCTAATTAAAATAAATAATAATACGTACCAAGATTCGATAGATTTCAAGTAAAATAAAAAGCAGTGCACTGTGTAACGCTGAACTTAAACGTTTCCAGACTAAGTATGTTTTCTTCCACACACGCTCGTCTTTTTTATACACCACATATCCGTTCCAGAGCCCAAAGGGTAGCTAATATCATAATGCAGTTAATTGATATTGATAGACATTTGTTAAGGCCAATATCGATAAAAATTGTAATAAAGAGGTCAACAATAACTTATAGTGATTTCTATTCCGTAAAATGGAAAAAAAAGTTGCCTCGTTTTTTCCCATCGAATTGTTTATCGTTTTTTATATACAGATGGTCACAAAAGTATTGGCCCACCCATTATGCCCAAGAAAAAACATAACAGGGCTACGATTGCGCGTAAAGCGCAATCTTACGATACTCTAGATGAAATAGAATTTTTTGTGATCCCAAGAAATTTTGTATGGGGAGTGTTAGAAGGGGTGATAGCATTGAACTAATTTTTCCCCATCATGTAAAGTAGCTATAAAAATGTTTTATACAAAATGCTTACTCCAATAATTGAATAGGAGCTGAGAAAATTAGTGTGTTAGATTTAGTGAAAATGTGCAGTTTGTATGGGAGGTGGTAGAAAGAGTGGGGGAGATTTTAGTGATTTTTTCAGAAATAACTAAGAATATCATAAAATTGACATCTCTTAAATTTTAGACCAGTAACATTCATACTTTTCAAGAAAATAGATTTTTTGTGAAGTTGTGAAACTGTGTCATATTGTACTGGAGGGGGTAGAAGCAGTAAAGCTAATCAAATATTTTTTTCTAATCTTAGTGATAATGCTAAATAAGTATTTATTACAAAATGTGAGCTCGATAAATGTTAAATGTTCTGAGAAAATTGGCTTAGAGCATTTCATGAAAAAGTGTAGTTTGTATGGGAGGTGTTGGAAGGAGAGGGAGGACGCAAATAATTTTTATACTGTATATTGAAATTATTATGAAAGTAATATATCCCAAAATTCAGACTAATAGCTTTTATACTTTTCGAGCAAATCCATTTATTGTGCAATTGCGAAATTGTGTCATTTTGTATGGGAGGATGTAGAAGGGGTGAAGCTAATCGTCTAATTTTTTTGAGCCTTACTAACAATTTTAAATAAATATTTAGTGCACAATTTCAGCTCGCTAAATTTTATACACACTGAGTAAATTGGCTTAGAGTAATTCATAACAAGTATAGTTTGTATGGGAGGTGGTAGAAGAAGGGGGAGGACAAAAATAATTCTTAAACTGTAGAATGGAATCACTATAAAAGTATTATATTCCAAATTTCAGGCCAATAGCTTTTATACTTTTCGAGCAAATCCGTTTATTGTGAAATTGCGCATTTGTGTCATTTTGTATGGAAGTGGGTAGAAGGGGTGGAGCGATTTGGCCCGTTCACGAATTGACCTTACTTTTTTGTCAAAGACGACGTGTACGAAATTTGAGCTTTCTAGCTCAATGCGTTCTCAAGCTAGAGAGCGAACAGACGGACGGACGGATGGACGAACAGACGGACAGACAGACATCCGGTTTTGAGATTTCTGAGTGATAATATTAACTTCTGTATCATTCATTTTTTTCTCCGAGCCTTATTTCTTGGCGTTACAAACTTTAGAGCAAACTTATAATACTCTCAGATTCCATCTAGAGTATAAACATAAATATAGTTAATTAAATTTAAGCAAAGAATTAAAAAACAACACAAATATAGAGAAATTTATTGATCCATTTTAAAATGTGCTTCATAAACACCAAAAGTAATAAACAACATAATGGAAAAAAATAATTTTTTAAGTGAATATATAAAAGCAAACGCACAAAAGTATTGACCCATCAAATAAATTTGAAAAAAATTTAGTCTTTTAATTCAAATTTAGTATTTTGTTGGGTAGCCCTTGGATTTCAGAACACTTTTAAGTCTCTGCGGCATCGAATGTACTAACTTAGCTGTCAAGTCCTTGCTTACTTTATCCCATTCCTCTTGCAAATGCATCTTCAGCATTTCTTTTTTTGAAATGTCGCGTTTTGACAATGAACGTTTCAACTCCCCCCCCATAAATGTTCTATGGGGTTCAAGTCGGGAGACTGGGGAAGTGTTTCAAGTAGGCACATTATAAAGGACATTCCTTCACAATCATTGCGCAATGCTTTGGACCGTTGTCTTGTTGAAACATGAAGCTATTCGATAAACCCAATTTTTCTGCACTGGCTTTAACATTATTTTTTAAAATGTTCAAATAAACAAATTTATCAATAGAGCCTTCAATAAAATGAAGCTTGCCTACCCCAGCTGCCGCCATACACCCCCACACCATTACTGAACCTCCACCGAATTTAACTGTAGGTTGTAAGTTTTCTTTTTTGTAATCTTGTCCTGGTTTTGTCCACACGCGCTTTCTTTGAGATGAATTAAATATTTCAAACTTGCGCTCATCACTAAACAAAACGTTTTCCCAGAAGGCTTCCGGCTCATTCACATGCTTTTTCGCGAATTTAACTCTTTTGGCCTTATTCACCCTGCTTATCCACGGCTTTTTTCGAGCAATTCGACCATGAAAACCATATTTTCTTATTGTTCGTCGAACAGTTTCAACACTCAAACTTTTTTGTATTGTGTCCTGAATGTCTGCACATATCTCTCTCGCACTAACATTAGGATTCTTTTTCACTTTTCTTAAAATTTCCTGTTCATTCTTCTCGGATAAAATTTTTGGTCTGCGCGTGCGTGGCTTATTTATCAAAGTTTGTTCGGTTTTGTACTTTTTTATAATATTTTTCACTGTACTTCGAGGTATGTTCAACTCACTTTCAATTTTCCTCTGAGAATACCCCTTTTTAAATAAAGAAATAATTGAATTTCTTTCGGTTGAATTTCTTTCACGCACTTTAGGCATTTTTGCACTTTTAAAACTCGAAACAAACCTAAGAGATTCGCGCCGGATGCTTCGCAAATAGCTTACTGCACTACAAATCTTAGACAAATAAGTCTGCAAGAAAATATTTCGGGAATTACCCTTTTTCTATGAAAAGTTGGTATATGGGTCAGTACTTTTGTGCGTTTCATTCTATATAGTGCACGGAAATATTATTTTTCTCGTTTATGAAAATAATACTTCGTGTTTAAATGTAGTACGTTTCAAAGTATTACAATTTATCACATCTCTTGGTAATTTTTTTTATTTCCTACACAACTATTAAATTAAGAGAACTGATCGAGTTTCTTTGATGTACTATGTGGGCCAATACTTTTGTGACCATCTGTATAAGGTTGTTGCAGATGAAATGGCGACTTTGCTAGTGAAATTTCAAACAACTTTAACTCTTATACAACTTAATTTTATGAATCAAAATAGGTACCAGCAGATGCAATACACTTCTCCCAACGAGATACAAGTGCATTCATGCCAGTTTCGTAGAAGTCCGACTTTCTAGACTGCAGAAATTAATGGCGTTTTTGATGGCTGCTTCATTGTTAAATTGTTTCTCCGCTAAAAAATGATCCAAATGTTTAAAAAGTGGTAATCGGTTGGCGAGAGGTCTGGTGAATATGGTGGATGAGGAAGAGTACTGCAAATCGTTTAATTTGTTGACCGTTATTCTTGATACATGAGGCCATGTTTTGCTCAGTAAGCTCATGCGGAACCCATTTATCAAGCTTTTCGACTTTTCCAAATTGTTGCAAGTGCCGGGAAACTGTCGAATAGTTTACGCCAAGTTTCTCTGCAATGTCCCTTACAGTTTGGCGTGAGTCAGACTCCACTAGTAAACGCAGCTCGTCGTTGCCTATCGATGGTCCTGTGTGACCACATGGCTCCTTTTGAAGGGTCATATCTCCTGATCGGAATTTTCCGAACCATCGCTGTGTGGTTCGTTCGCTTACTGTGTCAGCTCCAAATGCCTTGTTGATGTTTTTGGTTGCCTCCCTTGCGTTGTAACCAAGTTTGAACTCGTAAAGAAGAAGTAACCGTTTTTAACTCGATTCCATGTTTTTTTATTTTTTTTTCTCTCCGATCTCAATGAAGTTCAAAACTGAAATGATTCCATGACCAAATGTAGGAGTATTTATAGTTCAATATTCATTACTACCAGAGCCACTTGGCGGCAGTTTGAGACATAATCGCAACTAACTTCACTTTATCGCGAAAGTCGCCATTTCATCTGCAACAACCTAATACAAGTCTATCATTGTAGCGAATATGAGGCTTTTTTAATCTATAGAAAAGGGTGCGAGTAGATTTACGCTGAGCGGATTCGACGGCCCCAACATGGCAAGCATGGTGAGGAATCCACATGATGGAGCATTATTCTAAAATACTACGGACGAGAGTGGAAAATATCAGGACTGCTGTTCTTGGACGGTTAAACTGGACTGTCGTACGGAGGACGAACCCAGCAAGTCTGTATGCCTTATGTGTAATCTCAGAATAATAATTGACGAATTTAAGCTTGCGATCGAAGATCACTCGTAGATCCTTTATTGTAGATACTGCTATAAGGGAGGATCCGTTAATAAAGTAAGTGAGGACAGTAGAAGTAGTCTTATACGAAAACTCCATAGCAAAACACTTCTCAATGTTTACCCGTATTTTTTGCTGCTACCTCGCCCATTGATGGAAAGCCCAGGTGGTTTCTCTTTATTAAGAAATATGATTTTGCATCTGAACTAGCTGCCGTGTTTAAGGCTTATATCCGTCCATGTCTTGAGTAAACTCGCATGTTTGGTCTGGGGCCCCGAAATCACACCAAGCGTTGCTCGATAGTATCCAAAAACATGCGCTCCGTCCAATTGGAGGTGAAAGTGTATCGACTTCTATAGACTCCCTCGAGCAATGTCGGAATAATCTGCATTTATTATCGATATTTTCATGGTAAATGTAGTAAGAAATCAAAAGATTTAGTACCTCCTCCTCTACATGCCCCACAAAATGCTGCATGCAGCTAGTTGTGTTAGTAGCACAAGTAAATCAACGTCTTCTCCAATAATGTATCTTGTGTCGCTTATTAATGGCACGGCTGTATCGTGGACTTCGCAGCTGCAGAAATCGGTTGCTCTTTCCACAACTGAGGCGGAGTTTGTTGCGGCCAGTGAAGGTGCAAAAGAGCTGGTGTGGCTCAAACGACTACTGTCTGAAATCGGGTCAAGTGGTGAGACAGCGATTCTATTTGTCGACAACGCAAGTGCAATTAAATTGGTGAAGAATCCCGAATTCCACAAACGATCAAAGCACATTGAGGTGCGCTACTACTTCATAAGAGAACTTTACCAGAAGGGCGACATCAACGTGGAGTTCGTACGTTCCGAGGATCAACTAGGGGATATGTTTACAAAGTCCTTAAATTCAATCAAGTTTAAAACAATGTGTTCCAAAATTGGACCTCGTAATTAATTTCCTCTGTTTTAAATTAACTAATGAATAGTTTTTTTTTGTTTATATACATATTCAGATCAGTTTACGGGGAAGTATTAAAGTATAAACTGCTCTTTAACTTTTTCTATTGTGACAGTTGGTACAACTTTCTTTATAAGTTGGTAGAGGTGAGTAGTGGGTATATGGGGGTTTGGGCGCATTTCTGGCGCACGGTAATGCAGTTCGCTTTCTCCTTAGCGACACTAGCGCCACGAGCGGAGGTGGCGAATAGCAATACTAATTAGTGGGGTGGCCGATAGCAATACTAATTAGTGGGGATCCAAACCGGTAGTTGGACTTCGAGAAGGCTTTCGCTGTTTCTTTAGAGATGGCAGTAGCAGTACCCCTAACTGACTCTTTTTTGAAATGCCAAGATTGATAAGAGTTTTATAAATTATGCCCCTAACTGACTTTTTTTTTGAAATGTCAAGATTGATAAGAGTTGTACGAATTATGATTCACATATGATGAAATTGATATTTACATTGATAGGAATGAACACGTGGGTTATATTTTTAGTTGGACTTTAAGAATGCTTTCGTTGTTTATATTGTGAAATAGGTTTTGATCAGCTTGTTTAGTTTTATGAATTAGGTGTCATATACATATGATGAAAATTGATAGATTGTGTGTATGGAGATTGTTATTGTTATTAATAGCGTGATATTTTTTTTTATGAAGTCATCATCGAGTAGGAATAATTCTTTCGAATTGTTTATGGTTTAGAGTATTCATATGATAGGTTGTTTACATTTTTTGTGTATGGAATTTTTTTTGGCTTACGAGTGAGATTGGTCTGAAAATTTCACCTCAATTCGCCAACATATATGATCATTTTTTTTTGATGAACGAGTTCAAGGTCTAAGATTTGTATGAAAATAACTTGTATTTGTGGTAGATGAAGCACTTGTATGGTTACATGGATATAACGCTGTTATGCAATAGGGGTAAGCTTTGTATGGGATGTTGGTTAGTGATGATGTACTGACGTTCCATGACGTCATCAATTAGGGTTGCCATAAGGTCATCGATTATAGTTTCATGACGTCATCATCAATTGGGGTTGCCATAATGTCAAAAAAAAAAAAATAAAAAAATAAAAAAAAAAAATAAAAAAAAATTTTAGAAAAATTTAAAAAAAAAATTAAAAAAAAATTAAAAAAAAAATCAATAAAAAAATAAAAAAAAAAAAAAAAAAAATCATAAATTTACAGATTCGCATGACAATGTTCCTATGCCTAATACTGATAAACCCGATTAATGGGCTATTTAACGTACACGAACTGACAGGATTTACAGAAATACAACTTAACAAAGTAGAAATAGTGACCAAAGCAAATATTATCATACACATAATTGACATAAAAGAAATTTTAGACGTAATAAACGAATTTTCAACCAATACAGCTAATTTTAACGGAGAACAGAAGAACTTACTTATTACAGAATTAAAACAATTGACAAACAAAATTAAAAATATTTTAGGAATTATATAGAAATAGATAGAAAAGTGCTTTATTGAATATAGTCCGATGTACAGCAAAATGGTTATTTGGAACGATGGACGAACAAAACAGACTATACACATAAAATCACATGAAGACGACAGACGAAAATAATCATAGTCTCATTACCGTAATAAACCAACAAATAATTATAAACAACAATTTAATGAATCTTTCAGACAGCTTAAAAATTGAAAAATAAATATATAGAACCATATCAACTACAACAACAACAACTACAACACTATAAAATACAACCAAACAACCATACAAACACCTGATACCAACTTGTACCCATATGATACCAATTTACCTTATTAAATTTTACTATAAGCTAAGAAATAAAAAAGAGTCTTGTGTGTTGTTATACTTGTATACCAAATTCTGATTAATATGCATATTTCAAGAAAAAAACAAACTGAATGATGGTTTTAATCATATTTATTATCAAGATATTTTTTTTTTAAATAAATAAACATAAGAAAATTACGATATGTATCGGTTATATTATATATAGAATAGCTATTTCTTTAACAATGAAACAGTTTTCAGATCCTCTAAATTTAATATTTATATTATTACTTCAGCTTTTCTCAATGCTTCAATGATGGCAACAATCTCGTTGATATGATAAATATCTCCCGCCTGTAGCGCTGATACAAGCAATTGTAACCGGTCCACCAATTCATTGGGGTCATCCCAAGAAATATACTGTTTTGGTTCGATTGATGTTTGTATTAAATCTCCTCCTCTATGAGTTAAAAGTTTGTTAATAGTTTTTGTATATTTATAGCCACGGTTTCCATTTATTTGTCTTTTGCTGGGTTCGATTGATGTTTGTATTAAATCTCCTCCTCTATGAGTTAAAAGTTTGTTAATAATTTTTGTATATTTATAGCTACGGTTTCCATTTATTTGTCCTTCGCTGGTATAGTGACGTCTATAGGCATTAGTATCGAGCAGAATATTTCTATAATTCTGTAAATCATCTTTATTGTACAGAGTCTTATCTGGAACTTTCATAAATAGTAGCTCATATATGCCCGGAGTACCCTCATAGGTTTTATCTTTTATTAATATTTGACTACCATCGATTGTAAAAATCGAGTTTCCAATTTTCCATTGTTCATTTTCATGATAAACACCATAAGTACTATCAATGAAATCCGGATTATTTACAAATATATTTAAATATTTTGTAGGTATTTCATCAAATTCTCGCTCGTTCATATATTCAATGAGTTCTTGCCGACCTGAAGGAGTTGTCACATATTTACGTATGCTTCTTACATCCGGAGACTTTAATGGTGTTTCAAAAGTATCAGTTAGATTAAGCTTTCGTCCGAATTTGGGTGTTGGAGTTTCAAAGTCTACGTCACTTTCACTATCATCTGTAGATTGAGTTTCCATGTTTTCTTCTTTTTCAGGTTCATATTTACTATGATTATGATTTTCTACATCTCCTTCTCTTTTAGGCTCGAATTTACTGTGTTCATACAGTTTAACTAATTTTTTAAGAGGTCTTGTGATTGGCTTAAAAGTTTGTTCTTGTCGAGTTTCAGCATTAACTCTACCTGTTTTGAATTGCTTATATTTTTTACGTAACGAGTTACTAGACTTTATAATTTGTCTAAGAATATCTTTATCGGTCGACTTCTGCATTTTTCCTTCTTACACAACAACAACAGATTAACAGATATCGTACTGCTTTGTACAGCTTTAATACTGCTTTAATACTGCTTCTGTACTGCTTTGTACAGCTTTAATACTGCTTCTGTACTGAGGTGTACTGCTTTATACAGCTTTAATACTGCTTTAATACTGCTTCTGTACTGCTTTGTACAGCTTTAATACTGCTTTATACAGCTTTAATACTGCTTTAATACTGCTTCTGTACTGCTTTGTACTGCTTTAATACTGCTTCTGTACTGAGGTGTACTGCTTTAATACTGCTTCTGTACTGAGGTGTACTGCTTTAATACTGCTTCTGTACTGAGGTGTACTGCTTTAATACTGCTTCTGTACTGAGGTGTACTGCTTTCTGAGGTGTACTGCTATCGTAAAAATAAATTTTCTGTACCAACAAAAAAGTGTTTGAAAAAAAACCCTTGCGTCGAGATGGAATCGAAACCCAACGTCGTCTGACGAACACATTGTAAAGCAAGCACGCTACCCGCTAAGCCACACACACAGTTTCTGTCTGATGTGATCGTAAGATGTTTGCATTTCCGCCCCTCTTTTTACATTTCAGATTTGTCTGGGGCGAGCTTTTGCTCTTTCTTGCGCAAAACCGTACAAATGTTTTGTCTGGGGCGAGCTTTTACCTTTTCTTGCGCGAGCTTTTACCTTTTCTTGCGCGAGCTTTTACCTTCTCTTGCGCGAGCTTTCGCTGTTTTGTAGACAAAAAGACAGTTTTCAGCAAGAAGAAAAACAGACAGCAAAACCATTTTACTCTTTATTCATCTATTTACGGGCCCTGATAAGGACCTTTTTTTTATTAGGAAGTGTGTATTTGTGCACAACAACACGCAACTCTTTCCATGAGAGTACACTGTGAAGCATTTCTTATAGAGACCAGGGAAATTATGGCAGTCATTCATTCCTCATGACGATCTAACTGTGCATCGCGCATTAAAGGGTAACCCCCCAAGTTATTTATTTTATTTCCATACTTATTTGGTTCCCATGTAACTAAGGATGGAAATTAAGGTAATATAACGAAAGACTTGACGGCAACCATGCAGTGAGTCGATTTGCCATTTTTAGGGTAAGCAGGACTGGCCGTGGGTGAATTCTACTGCCCCCATCCCACAGGGGGATAGTTCGCTCAGGTCCGTAGAGTCGCTAGTCTACAAAGGTTATGTATTGTGTGATGATAAAACCTTTTTCTGAAAATACCAACAAGTTTTTGAGTTCATGTCATTTCATTGTTTTCCTTGGTATGGTCTCAAACTTTTGGTCGGCATTGTAACTCTTTTCTTTATCAATTTTAATTAAATAATTACGGAAATATCTGAATTTTCTCCGTCGATTTCTATATAACAGCTGATTCTTGGATAGTAAATGACCAACCCCAAAGATATCATTTGGGACCTCTCCTTACTCGGTGGCATATGGCCTGAAAAAGGACTCCTTAATAACAACAAAAACCCGTTCTTTTTATCTTACGCTTATTATTTATAAACATCTTAAACATCCCAAAAATCCAAGAAACATCCGCAACTCTTGTTCACTTCGTCCACGAAACCTTCGGAATATCGAAATGTTCCGTGAGCGAATCTAGATGTTCGTTGAATTTTTCCACACGTTGTTTATGTGAAGCCTTGGCCTTGTCAAGAATTCGTTTAGTTTGCTGGAAAGACTTCAAAATTAACAAAAAAAAAACAGAAAACAAACGAAAATCCGCTTACCATCTTCTCCTGCATTTGTTTAAAGGCTTGCTCGGCTTTAGTTAATTTCCGGCCCGACGTAGCAGCCGGTTGCGTGACATTTTCTTCGAGTGCCTTTTCCATTTTCTCCTTGTCCTTGCTCTTACTTTTGCTTTTCTTTTTCTTCTTTTTCATGCTCCCGTCCGTTTTTAATTTTAATTTTCCCGACGAAACAGCTTCGTACTCGGCGGACATTTTAATTTTGTAATGCGTGTAATAAGCACGCGCACTGACAGTTCGATGTTTTCTCTTCTTCTTGGTTTTGTTGCAGCAGTAAAGACGCCTCGCAATTGGGAATATCGAATTTTTCAAAAATTCAAATCAATTTCGTAATTGATTCGAAAGGATTTTCAACTAAAACAATATTTGCAGAATAAAACGTAATATCGCAAAAAATGCTCTGCACAATTATGTGCACAAGCTCAACGAAAAAGAAAATGTGCTGAATATTGGTGGCGTTCAATTTCGGTTGCGCTCAATTTTTGCGGCGTATGGCATTACTTATGATGCCCCGGTTGCATCAAAAGCGACAGCCAAAAGATAGAATGTCATCGAGAGCGTAATGGTGAAAAGTCAATCGAAAATGACAAATTTCCTGGAATTTACAACTAAAGTGCTTTCCCATAAAACTATTTACATAAAATATTTTTAATTGAGTGCCCGTTAACGTTTCGAGTGCCGTCCGCGTTTCGTTCGAGCCCCAGAAGTGACGCATTTTACCAAAAAATGGCCTCCAGTTGGCGAATACGCAAAAGAAGTTTTCGACCTAAAGGTAAACAAAATCGTTGAGCTCAATTTTATTGAATAATCGGCACACGCAAGAGCTCCGCAGTCGAATTATGACGATCGATTCGAGCTATTTTGGGGCTTCGATTGTCCCGATTGCGGTCCGCTCGATGCTAATTCCCCCGTAGACAGACGAGGTTTTCTTTTTTTCTTCTGCTTCTTCCTCTTCTCTTCGGTTTTTGACAGATCGCTCCAATTAATTTTGTGAAAACGAAATCTTTGACTTTCGCCCGGCTGGCGTGGATTCCTGCAAGCGATTTTTCCCCCCCGATTCAATGTAGAAAATCGCTGGGAAAATTCTGATCGTCGTCGCATTCATTGGAGGAATTATTTCGGGCGAATTCGTAACGAGAACATTTTTTTGTTTTGTAAACACGCCAGCACGGTTTTGCCTTTTTTCGTAATCAATTCGGGGTTTTCTTTTTATTTTCGTCGTTCTCGCTTATTTTTAGATGAAACGCTGCTTATTTTTAGGCAAACTCGGCACTACATCTGTGCGACAAAATCAGAAGCGTTTTTCGGCGACGAGATACGATTTTGGCGTGATATTTGGCTCGAAATGCGAAGGCCGGTCGCCTCGTGTGTCCCAAATATAAAAACAAAATGAGAAACTAGCGATTATACTGCTGTCTGCAAGGGGTTGCAATTTTGGCGGTCGTGACCCGCACGATGATGATGCGGCCTGCAGACCTTGTACTGCCGAAAAACTCTTCATTTCGATTTCCTGTTTCGTCTGCCGTTGTTTGGTTTTTTGTCGGTTGAGCATTCCGGTCTTGCGTCATTGAAACGCGGCTGACTCACAATTTCGGACCGTTTTCCCCCGGAATGGAAGCTAGAATGCGCGGCCGTTAATGCTGTGTTGACGCACGCCGACACCGAATATTTGCATAAATTAAGAGGTGGTGTGTGCGCGGCAACGACCAATTAGGCCATGGCCTACTGTTTCATTATTTCTAGAAATGTTTGTTTTTCGTGTAGTTTTTCTACGCTCTTATTTGGACAGGCAGAAACTGATAAATACGCCGAATTTTTGACCTTGCTGACCCTCTGTTTTGGCGTGCATTCCTTTCTTATTTGTTTACTAATTTGGAAAATACTTGGGAAACTATTTTCTTGCGTTTTCATCCAAAATATTGCGCACTAAAGTGTGCAAGTCCACTATAAAATCGGAATAGCTTAAAATTTCTTCAAATTTTGAAACTATGAAAATACGAAGCAATCATCAAATGTTTGGTAACTACCTAAGATTGTGCACAGCAGTAGTGACGGATGGTTACAGATTCTTCGGACAATCCGGTGTTCAGATAAGAACGTGTAAGGAAAGTTGCAAATGGCTTTCGAAAGTAATGTAAAGTAAAAACTCAGATTGCACCATGTCGCTGATTCGTAATGAAATAAGACCCTCGAGTTTGAAGACTCCAATTGTCTTCAGAAAGACACTATCCAATGAAATAATCCTAATAAAATGGGGGCTCTAAATGATTTCTTCAATGCCTTTAATTGGAAATTGTGCTTTGATTCCAATGACTGCGATGAAGCTTGTCGACTTGTCACCGAGATTATACTGAAATATATGAAGCTCTACATACCTTCCAGTCATAAAAGAGTCAGGCCGTCGAAGGACTCTTGGTTCAACTAAGAATGGCTCGATGCAATAAGGCCAAGAAACAAGCATTTCAAACCTTTAAGAGCAATAAAACACTTGCCAACAGAGAACTTTTTAATGCGTCAAGAAATGCCTGCAAATCTATACTCAATATATACCTTAATGTGGGTACCACGACATATGGGAATTGAGGGAAACGAAGAGGCTGATCGCCTTGCAAAAAATGGCGCGGAAAAAAATTTTATTGGTCCAGAGCCATTCTGCGGAAAACCAAAAGGGCATCAAAGCTCGACACTTAAGAAGTGGGTTGAACAAGAACACAAAATCTACTGGAATAGACTTCCAGGCTTATCAACCTCAAAAAAACTAATCATACCACAAAAAAACAAAGTGGAAGATATCCTAAAATTCAGAAAGAGCGATATTAGTATTCTAATTGGCCTAATGACGGGGCACAGTGGAGTGAACCACCACCTCAATAATATGGGCTTAGCTGAAACCAACATCTGCCGTCTCTGTCTCGATGACTCAGAAACGACGAAACACATCCTATGTCACTGTGAAGCAGTAGCAAGGAAAAGGCATAATCTTCTGGGGAAAGGTTTCATTTCCACCGAAGAACTAGCCAACACATACTCAATCGTGTTAAATTTGAGCATGACCAAAAACTTTGACGGAAGATCCTTCAGTGCCCTAAAGGCTCGAGATTTTACTGGTCATTTGTCAAAACGGTCAACAATTTCATTTCTTCCTCAATACCACCACTTGTTGATGGCGACCGTTCCGTTATTGATCCTGTTGAAAAAGCTAATTTACTAGCAGCAAGTTTCGCTAGAAACTCACGCCTTCCACCTTCAAACCAACCGCCTCCCGTTCTAATTGATTCTGGTTTCTCGTTGCTTAAACTGCATTTTCGCACGAGACTTATTTCTAGGATCCTTCAAGAGCTCAATATCCACAAATCTGCTGGTCCTGATGGTATTCCCTCCATTACCCTTAAAATGTGCGCCTCTTCTTTAGCTAAACCTCTTCGCAATCTTTTCTACCTTTCCTACTCTTCTGGGTACTGGAATGTTCAGCCAATTCCCAAGAAAGGAAGCAAAGCGAACCCCGCCAACTACCGCCCGATAGCCATTACTTCAGTGCTGTCGAAAGTAATGGAAACTGCTGTCAATCGCAAAATCGTTCAATATCTCGAGAATAACCAGCTAATCCATGATCGCCAGTATGGGTTCCGTTCTGGAAGATCGACCGGAGATCTTTTGGTCTACTTGACAGAACGTTGGAACTCATGCATACATCAACACGGCGAAGGTCAAGTTCTCGCACTTGACATTGCAAAAGCTTTTGACAGAGTTTGGCATGATTGTCTCATAGCTAAGCTTAGGTCCATATGTCTTAGTACTAACCTTGTTCAATGGATTGAGAGTTTTCTTCCTGAACGCACTATACGAGTATTACTAGATGGCGTTACTTCTTCCTCTTTCCCAATAGATTCCGGCGTCCTTCAATACTTTGTTTTATCTCCAACTCTTTTCTTAGTTTTCATCACCGACCTTCTGTCGTCCACTCTCAATCCAATCCATAGTTTCGCGGATGACAGTACTTTAGATAACACCTTTGAATTTAGCTCCGCTGCGGAATCTCACAAGCATTCTATTCTATTCCAACCGCATGGAGTTATTCCGTTCGCTGAACTCCGATCTCAACTTAATCCTGGAATGGGGCAGGAAAAACAGAGTTGAGTTCAACACCTCCAAAACACAGGCCTGTCATCTATCTCTCAAACGTGATGCTCCGTTTTATCTCAAAATGTAACCTTTGGTGGCGCACAACTTTGCACCTCGGATAACTTCACACTTCTTGGCGTTAAAATTAATGACCATCTTAATTGGGCCCAGCATATCTTTGATGTTGCCCTCGACGCCTCTAAACGTCTTGGTGTTATCCGAAAGTGCAAAAAGTATTTCACGACCTAGCTACCATCTATAAGACATACATTAGACCACGTTTAGAATATAATTCGCATGTTTGGGCTGTGGCACCCAAATCACACCTCGCGTTGCTCGACCGTATTCAAAAACATGCGTTCCGACTGATTGGAGACGAGACCATCACGTCTTCTATCGATTCTCTCGAGCATCGCAGAAATGTCGGAGTACTCAGCATTTTCTATCGCTACTTCCATGGCAAATGCAGTGCGGAACTAAGCGCACTCATCCCTCCACTCTATAATTTTCCCCGAGATACTCGTCAAGCTGAACGTGCACACGAATACACCGTTAAACCCTTGCCTTCTCGTACAGTGAAATTTAGGCAGTCATTCATTTCCCGAACACCAAAACTTTCGAACGCATTGCCAGCCAATGTGTTTCCCAATGTTTACAACCTCCGGTGCTTCAAAAGCAATGTACACCGTCACTTTCGTCTCTCTCCACTTTAGTTCTTTAGTTTTTTTTCCGTTTTTCCCCAATTCCTGTACCATTAAATTAAAAAACACAGCTGTGCATTGCATTATAGGGTGGCCCCCTATGTTGTGTTCGGTTCCTTAAAAAAAAAAAAACAATAAAGTGAATAATGCGATTCTTCTTAGGGAAATGGAAGCGGAACTTGGACACTCCTGTATTATTGAGCAGACAAGGCAACGACTCTCACGTCTAATAATCCACGAACTCGAAAGGGAATACTCCAGTGAAGAATTATTGTCTCATATCAAGTCCCTTAATCAAGATGTAGATCCTGATTCAGAAATAAAAGTATTTCACACTAAAACTAATACAAACAAATGGAAGTAAACGGTTGTTTATATAACCGTATAATCAATAAATATATAAACATAGACTTTAGTAGTCACTACTGCAAAGAAGACTTCAACTTGTTGAGGTGTTTCAGGTGTCAAAGTTATGGTCACTCTTCGAAACAGTGTACACAATCACACGATACATGTGCGAAATGTACAGGATCGCATAGAACAAGTGAACGTAATCAGTTCACAGTCAAATGCAGTAGTTGTTCTTCCAAAAGGTCTGGCAATTGTCTCCACAGAGCCGACAGTGCAGAATGTGCGGAATATCAAAAAGCTTTAAAGGAAAATCATTCATGCTAATCTACGAAGCATCAGAAATAGAATGATAGAATTAGAAGCACACCTTTTGTAAAACAAAGACATCCAGGTTTTAACAATCGCTGAAACATGGTTATATAACTCAGAACAGAAATTCTTTAAAGGGTTTCACTGCTGTACACAACGGCCGTGATTCTGGTCAAGGAGGGAGCACTGCTATCTATATTAGGAAAACTATCAAATTTAGAACTATCCTGATTGATGATGCTTACCATTCAATAATAGTCGAGCTAATTAATGACAACTCACCATTAACACTAGCGACTTTTTATAATCAACATCAACAAAGCGCTGCCAATCATCCTCCTTTGATGACATGATGCATGGCTCGCTGGTAGTCAAGTTTGAGCTTGTTCATATCAGCTAGACCTCTTGCACGAGCCCTTTGAAACTTCTTCCTTAGAGCTCGTACTCGAGTGCGCGTAGATGTTAGTTCTGCGTTCACCCATTTTGTACGTTTTGGGTTCACCTTGCGGATCCTCCTAAACATGTCGTTTACTCTTAACAGACATTCTTGGATTTTAGCAATTTGACTATCCAAGTCGAGCAGCACGAAGTCGCTCAATGGGATCTTTTCTGTTCCAACCCTCAAGCGTTCACCATGGATCTACCAGGAGCACCCTTTAGTTCGCCAAGCTACATCGCACAAGGGATCGCCTTCTCACACAGCCCTGTCGTATGAGAATTCAACGACAATTAGGCTGTAATCGCTAGTCGCCCATCCTGCTCTGATGCTCCACCGGGTATCAAATGCCATAGCTGAGCGATTGGCCAGGGTCACATTGATATCGCTTACACCTCGAGGTTCCAATCACAAATGGTCTCTCCACGGCGCAATCTAAGACTACTAGACGTGCGTCCGGTAGTCTTGCTGAACCAACCGTGGCAATTTAATTGTGCGAACTTGGCCGATCCGATGCAACCAGTCTGTGTAGAATTTACAGCCATGGTTGTTTTAATGTCTCGCGCTCGCTCTTGCTAAGCTTTTCGCGTAGACTAGGCAGTCCAGCGCGAGCAGCCTTTGCCCTGAAGGTAGCCCCAGAAACTTACAGTCGCGACAACTCATCTGATTTTTGCATGCAGTAACTCTGTGCCCGGTTTGGGAGCATCTACGGCAAACCTGCTCTTTGACTCTGCACTCGGCAACTCTATGGCATGGTGCACCTTTTCCACTAGTTGTCATTTTGGGTATGGCCGAATCGCGCGCTGTGATGATAGTGTGGGTGAGTTGTTCCGCGAGGATCTTTGCTGCGAGTTGTGATGTCGGTGTTCATCATTTTTTTGAACGCGTCCTTGTCGAAGAGTTTATATTTCTATTTTGGCCTATTAATTTAGGTGGTAGGCCATTTCTTTGTTTTTTTAACAATTGTAATCGCCTGATGATCGCTGTGTATTCCTCACTAAGACGCCATTCCGTATTTCGTAGGAGGGAGTTGCTTCCGAAGGTTATGTCTATGATGGAGCCCATTTCTACTTTCCGATACGTGTTTTCTCTGCCCTTGTTTGCAATCCTTATTTCTAGTGGTGCAAAGGTTTCCAGCAGAATACGTCCTCTACCGTTGGTTAGCCTGTTACGCCACTTTGTTGCCCATGCATTGGGCGCATCCATTTCGTCTTGACTGCGATTTGACAGTTGACATTTCTCCTTCATTGCCTTGCCACCAAGGAGGATATATAAAGAGGAGTATCTGATAGGCTGTCTCATGTGGGAATACTTTTTGATTCGGGAATTTTCGAAAATTGCGTCGAAGCTTAACTTGGCTTCAAACTTTTACAAAAAAAAATATCATAACTCGTATTATCTCGTGGTTGCTAATATTCAGTCAGCAATAAACTAATTTTCAGTACAATGAAGTTTGCTGTTTTATTTCAGAAATCTTTATTTTTTGAATTTTTATTAGTTTTTGGTTCGTGTTTAAGCTAAGCACTTTAGCAACGGACAATATAACGCGGGACAGAGATAGTTGAATTGGGTTTAAGTATGCCAAGCAAGGATAGCGAAATAATTATTTCGAAAATTTGACAATTGTCTAACGTGGGAAAGAGTTAGTTGCAATACTTTTAAGTGTGCCAGACAAAGATAGCGCAACGATTTTTTCGAAAAATTTCGAGCATTTCGCTAGTAAGGGAGGGAAATACTTTCATTCCTATGCTCATACACGGAAAAGCATGCTCATAGTCACTCCTTATTATATATCCTCCTTGCTTGCCACGTAAAAAGTTTTTGACATCAATTGCTTACAACCATGGAATGGGGCGACATCGAAAATCGTATTGTTGTAGTTGGCCTACTAAAATGCAAAATGGAAACAGGCGATATCTTTCGGACGTTGCGACCGCTTGGAATCACTCCCAATTTTGTGTATCGAGCTGTGAAGTTGTTTGAGGATACTGGTGGAGTACGAGACCGTCAAAGATCCGGCTGTCCGCGCACTGTGAGAACTCCAAAAGCGATCAAAGCCGTGAAGAAACGAATCGACCGAAAACCGCTGCGAAAACAGAAAATCTTCGGTCATCCAGAGAAGCATCCCAACTCATCCCGAGGGTCCAAGGAGGCCACCATCCCGCGTCTGTAATGGCATGGTGGGGAATGAGCTACGATGGCGTTACTAAGCTCCATTTTTGCGAGAAAGGAGTGAAAACATTGGCCACAGTATATCAATCGACCGTCTTGGAACCCATTATGAAGCCTCTCAACCAATCGTTATTCGCCAATAAGCCATGTACTTTCCAGCAAGGCTCTGCTCCAGCTCACACGGCAAAAACGACTCAACTGTGGCTCAAGAACAACGTTCCGGACTTCATATCAACGGATAATTGGCCAGCTGGTAGTCCAGACCTCAACCCGTTGGATTACAAGTTGTGGTCCGTATTAGAGGGCATGGCTTGCTCTACTCGACACCCAAATATTGAGTCGTTGAAGCGAGCCCTTGTCCGTGCAGTGGACAATTTCCCCATGCATGAAGTGCGTCTCGCGATCGATGAGTGACCAGATCGTCTCAAGTCGTGCTGGAAGGCAAATAGAAATCATTTCGAATAAGTTGTTCTAAGATTTGTAGCCATTGAACAACCCAATAAAAAGAAAAAAAAAGTTTTGAAAAATATTAATTCATTTTCATTTGGCGTTGATTTTTCTGTGTACCGATATTTATGACTTTGGCTAGGTATTATTTGGGAAACACGTCAGAGCACTGCGACCTTCCCGGCTTATTGTGCGCTTATTGCTATAACTCTATAGTTTTGGCTAATCAAAGTATTTGTAAGGTAGCCATGTTGGCTAATTCCTCGTTAGAAAGGAAACCTTTTCCAAGATTGTGTCTTTTCCTTGTTACTGCTTCACAGTGACATAGGATGTGTTCCGTCGTTTCTGAGTCTTCGAGACAGAGGCGGCAGATGTCGGTTTCAGCTAAACCCATACTTTTAAGGTGATGGTTTACTCCACTGTGCCCCGTCATTAGGTCGATTAAAGTACTAATATCGCTCTTCTTCTTCAATGGCGCTACAGCCCAAATCAGGCCTTGGCCTCCTAAACTTCAGGTTCCTTAACATTTTCATTATTTATTACGGAAGGGTTGTTAGCTCTTCGCACAACCCTCTTCCTACGAATTTTTCATTTTTCGTTGATTGAGGTAACCAAGGTATATCCACGGGATTTGAACCCACGATCTTCGCATTGTAAACCAACACGCTACCCACTAGGCTACACCCTAGCTAATAACTAACACCACTCTTGCTGAATTTTATTGTAGAATATCCTCCACTTTGTTTTTTTTCGGGGTAGGATTAATTTTTTGAGATTGATAAACCTGGAAGT
The DNA here is from genome assembly GCA_963669355.1 of Chorisops tibialis. NCBI lineage: Eukaryota > Metazoa > Arthropoda > Insecta > Diptera > Stratiomyidae > Chorisops > Chorisops tibialis. The sequence goes on from OY770264.1 coordinate 23,460,954, forward strand.
CACCGCCTATGACCACTTGAGTTTTACCGCGTGGGTCGGTCGCTAGATTATCTAACATTGTCTGGTATTCACTCGTCGTTCAGCTGGGTCGTGCATAACATCGGTAGAAGCGGATTCCATTTATTTTTGCTCGATTGGAATGATAGAAGAAATCATGGAGAATATCGAAAATCGATGTTTCCGATAAAATAAGGCGTTGCAAATTCTCAGGATGAAAATCGTGACCGTACATATCAACAGCCGATAGGAAAATCGATTCCATTTGATTATGGCGTAATTCGTAGGCCGGTTGATGGGCAGCGATTAGAACTTGTCGCGAACGTAGAGCGACGCGAGAATGTTCGGCCCGATTCAATGAAGTCAATTCGCTTAAAGTTGCAGCCAATTCGTCCGTTAGACCCGGTTCGTTTGCCCATAAATGATCGATTAAAAGCGTGACCAAAAGATTCTTTTTTGCCACTTGACTATGCGAGAATATCGTATTGACAACGGTCTTCATATCATCCTTGTATTTTTCACGGATCCCAGCGACACATTTATCATAGTGACCATGCTGGAAAAGCGATTCAACATCGAAATATTGACGCAACATGTCATGGACGGCTGCCTTCATGCGGCCGCGAATTCCATTCCGATAGCGTTGCACCAACTGAACGATACTTTGCGTTGTCATAAAGAAGACATCACGATCGGCACGTTTTTGCAGAGTCGCTGCATGACTGTCGATAACGCTGGCGATTTGTTGCGATGGAAACTGTGCCAGAACACTGGTGATATTTCGCTCGTACAAACTCATTAGCTTACGGATTTTCTTCTCGACCGAAATCGGGATACTCAAATATCCGTTGTGGGAAAGCCGATTGGAAGACGTTGGGAGCATAAAAGGAAAATCGCTGGTTTTACTGAAAGCCATACCGGAAGAAGCCTATAACACGTCCTGTCTGGAGTGGGAGCGACGCTGGCACCAATTACGAAGGATTATGGGCATCCAAACACAAATCGTCAGGATAATCAAGGTGACTTATGATGTTAAACAGTCTCATTGAGAATTTTCACCTCACCACCTTCCAGTGCCGCTTCCAAGATGGCTTGTATTACCACCAGGTGATAATATGCAAAGAAAGATCTTGGACAGCTCTGATTTATGTAAGATGCCACCCCTTGTGTCTTCTAAGAATTCTAGAAGTCTGATAAGCCCGTATCTAACTGACCAATAGGATCGTGTAAGACATTCGCTCGAAAAACACAAAACAAAGAAAGTAACAACAAAACTACTTACAGCTTCACCATTAATCTCGACCCATCCAATATTGATGGCGAAACTGCGTTCGCGATGGCTCGCTAATTGCGCGAAAATCTCCCGGACGCATCGTTGCACAACGCCCTGCTCGGCCTCGGGTTATAGAAAGGGATGAAAAAAAAAATAAAAATAAAAAAAAGTTGTTTCTTTAAAAAAATTTTGGTCGACTTTTTTTTTAAATTTCAGTTAAGCCGAAATTTCTGACAGATAAAGATTCGGCGCGTAAAATTACTCCATATGAGGAATATTACGTGCGGATAAAACTATCCGCACGCAATATTCCTCATATGGAGGAATTTACCCCTCCGAATCTTTAATTTCGGCGCGTAATATTCCTCCATACGAGGAATATTTCGTGCGGATAGTTTTATCCGCACGAAATATTCCTCATATGGAGGAATTTACCCCTCCGAATCTTTAGCTGTCAGAATTTTCGGCGCGTAATATTCCTCCATACGAGGAATATTTCGTGCGGATAAAACTATCCGCACGAAATATTCCTCGTATGGAGGAATATTACGCGCCGAAAATTCTGACAGCTAAAGATTCGGAGGGGTAAATTTTGTATGGGGGAATATTACGGGCGTGCAGTTTAGAGTTTCGCGATGATTGCGGTGGACAAATTAGAGGAAGCGGAATATTCAATGTCCAAGTTGTAAATATGACAACTAAAGAAAATGCGGCATGGCGATTCAAGAAGTTTCTCGTGCTCACTGTGGCGATATTTTCGGCCGAACGTCCGGGGCGAAGTCGTTTCGGTGTTTTCACATCTCGCCCGACCAATGTGTAACTCTTCCCGGTGCCCTTCTGGCGATTAGGGCTAACATGTTACAATATTATGGGGTCCCGAAAATCCTTATCCCTGTCAATAATAAAATTTGTACCGCACTAATGGAGATTTTTTTCGTTTTCTTCATTAGTTGAGAGAAAATATTTTTAAATCGTACTGAAATGAAACTTGTAACCAGTTTTAAGAAAGAACTGTTTCCCAAAATCGTAGCATCTCGAAACAGATTTACTAATCGAATTTTTTCCCTATTCCAGGTCAACAATCTCCTGATGATTACTACCGCCTAGATGCAAAAAAATCCCCTGTAGAAAGTGCATATGAAATTTATTCGGCCTTATGCATAAGCGAAACATCAGAAAACAAGCGTTTGAGTCTATTGAATGCGTTTGCCAGTTTATTTCAACAGAATCCTGATGGAAATATTGGTTTCACAACCGAGGAATTGCTGTATTGGTAAGTTACACCATCTTTCGCACTTAATTATCAACGCTCATAAATCTCCTTTTTTTCGCTTAGCATAAGTGCATCGCTTGTGCACTCGTTTACGCAAGTGCGAGCGGCAGCACTTCGCGCAACGCGACACTTACTACAAACATCGAAAGATGTCGAAATATTTAATTTATTGCATCTTCCACAATTGGTATGTCGAAGTATAGACGTACTCTTGCGGAACGAAGAAGAACGCGTTCAAGCATTGAAATTGGTAAGTTCTAGCAATTGTAATTTTTCCAGTTTTTTTTTTTTTTTTAATTTCTTTTAATATTTATAGGTCCGTAAAATACTGGGAATTTCGCCGGAATTAACAAGTCCAATGGTCGTTCGATGTTTGGTTGCGTTGGGTGAGAGTGGCGTTGAAGATGGCGATCGAATGTTACGTGCATGTTTGGCAACGTTATGCGAATTCGGTGTTCTAAATCCGACATTATTTATATTTTGCGGTGGAGTGAGCGCAATAACACGCAATGTCCTCGAATGCCATAGTCCTCGGATAGCGGAAAGTTTATGCGGCGTTTTATTGCATCTACTCGAATGGCCTCAGACTCGGAATATTGCCGGCGTGCGATTGGATTGTTTGGCAGCTCCTTATTGTGATTTTACCTATCGGCTTGGTATAATGGATAAAAATAAGTAGGAATTTCCGATTTGCCCGTTGCCAAACATGAAATGAATTTCTGATTTTGCTTAATTTCAGAGATGCGCGAGAATTACGGTATACGTGCAGTCGATTAGCTTTACTTTCTGTCCTCCGTAGTTGGGCTGGTACCATTGAATTTTGTGATCCACACAATTCATCCGGACTGAAAGCAATAGTCGATGTACTTTATCTTAATCAATTAGAAGTTAGGGTATGTTTGGCATTGCTCTACTCGCAACGACGAACTTGCTCTAATCGTTGATTTCATTTTACAGAAAGCCATTTTAGATCTACTATACGAGTTGTTAGGTCTTCCACAACCAATTTGGACTGATGAATATTCGGTTGCACTTGCTGCGGTCGATCCGTCGGATTTTCAAGATGCTTGGCGTTTAAATGATGGTTTTGTTGCCATGGAGGGTCGTTGTATACTTCCAAGCCTTGCAAACCGTGTGCCAAATATTTGCGAACAGCATTTAGCCTTATTACTTTACTGTTTCCTAGAGACCGGACTTATTAATGCTCTAGTGGAAGTGATCGTTTCGAGTGATACATTTCTTTCTGTTCGAGCAACAGTTCTAGTTGGCAAACTTTTACAACTAATGCATACGCATTTACCAGCCGATATCTGCAGTATAAGCCCGGCCCTACCCACACTTATTAATTATGCAGCTCAGGGAAATACACAGGCACATGCAGCTGTAACAGCTCTACAAAGTTTACACCAAATGATGAGAAATCGACCGGCATCGTGCAGTCTTTTTCTCGATAATATCATACAAAGTGGCGGTAAGATGTTTACCATATTTACTATGCGCAATCTTCAATCCGAACGCATTTATTTTCTTAGCTTTAATAAATTCCCGAATATTTCGTCGGGAAATCAACACTCAACACGAAAATTACAATATTTTACCGCCGCTGCTCGGAACAATAGAACGGCGTCGTCACGATTCAGTTTCGTCGAGTACGAGTGGCGGCGAAGAGAATGCAACGATGCAATCGCATTCGGCAAAACGATCAAGCTTACGATCGCGAAGGCGACGGAAATTATTTCAGTTCTTCGAATCGTTAAAAGAAATCGAACATCTTATTAGGGATTCGAATGTTTTGCAAAATAAAGATGGAAATTCGTGGGATTGGGAAATCATAATCGCAATATTTAGGGTGGGGAAAAAAAATTGGCGATTTTTTTTTTGAGATGATTGATTTCAAGTTCTCTTTTATTTTAGTCGGACGCAATCGGTAAACTGGACGATATGAAATGTCGCTTCATACGCCGTCTCGTTCTGTTTTTTAAGCCGAGCAGTAATTGTTTTTCGCATCAAGATTTATCGCATGGCCGGCATATTCCAGCATTTGTAACAGCAGGCTTGGATCTTATCGATTTTCTATTGCAAAATTCCGATGTAAGTTGTCTTTCAAAAGACAAAAAAAAATTATCTTAGTTCTAATCGATCTTTCAGTTGGAGTATATGCGCTTACTGACCGATCTATTCACCGATATTAATGTTCAACTTTTGGCAATAAGTACATCGAGAAGTGCTCACGATTGTCTATTCAGTCCGGAACATATGCGAAGTACAATGTGTCAACAGTATTTTCTATTTATTGGCAGAATGTGCCGCTATGAAAAGGGCATAAGTATTTTAACAAATACAGCGGTATTCAAACAGTAAGTTGAAACGAATCTGTTTTCTTTGTTTTTTTTTTTTTTTGTAATATGCATTTCGTTTATTTCAGACTCGAAAATTTAGTTGTGTCTACAAACCATGTTTGTTATGTTAAATTAATCGTTTCCGGCTTAGAGTATGGACATACGATATTTGCAACACGAATTTTGGGTTCGTATTGTAGAAAAAAAAAAGTTCATAATTTTTTTGGTCTTTCATTACAAATCGTTTGTTTACTTACTCGTTATAGAAAAAGCTTTAGTATCCTCGAAAATACGTGATGGACGCTTATATGCTACGCAATTTATGCTCGTGTTATTGCGAGCTAAAATACAAAATTTCGAAATATGGGGCCTACCGATGTTGATAAAACAAACTAGAGATCCGGAACGTTGCGTTGTTCTAGCGGCACTTGAAATTCTTGACGAGGCTTGCCATGATCGGGTAATTTCAATTAGCTCAACAGGTTTTTGTATTCCGATTAACAATATTTTTGCAGACTTATCTCGAGGAATTGGTCAGAATTTGGTATGATTTTCAACCACTTGGTGATATTGGAAATCTATTGATGTGCCGTTACTATTCGATACCGCGTGGCTTAAATCATCAAAATGCAAAAATTGTAGAAGAAATTGGAAAATGGAAAAATAATTACAATAAAAGGTTCGACAAGGAGATCAACGAATAAAAAAAAATCTTTACTAATAGTTGTTTTTTTTTTTTTGAAACAGATACGTTCTTCTGGTCGAAGCTGATACGCATTCAAGCTTAACACTGCATACAAAGAACGAAGACGGATTTTATAGCAGACGAAATTGCTCGTCACGTCCGATTTTAATACCACCAAATATTCCACCGCATTTATACGGACAACTAATACAAACGGAACAAGGGACCAAGGAGCTTAAAAAGCACGGGGAACTACCACAACTGATCGAAATTCTAACAGCGGCTAAATGCTCCCATGAAACTGAAAGTTTAGAGCTTAAGTCGGCTGTATGGGCCTTAGGTCATATATCAACAAATGCCGACGGTGTGGAATTCCTCAATGATCCTATTTCACGGTAAAATTTCATTTTCATGGATTTTTTTTTTTTTTCGTGCAGTATTAAACAATTTTCTGTATTCGCTTATAGGGTTTATGAAAAAATAATAACTCTGGCTAGATGTGACGTATATTCTGTTCGAGCTACCGCATTAAATGTATTGGGGCTTGTCGGGAGTACAAATGCTGGAGCGAATGTTTTATATAAGCTCGGTAATTGAAAGAATTATTTTCCCATAAAAATTAATTGGTAAGGAATTTAATAATAATTTTATTTGCTTATCTATGCACACAGATTGGTATTGTGTACGACACGATCGTAATACAATTTGGCCTGTTTGTGAGCCCGAGGACTGGCTGTCAACGAATGTAACGCCCGTTCGTCATCAGTACGAAGAAGTTCCGCCATACAATTATACAGGAATCGATGAAACTATTAACGGATTTAATACAAGTAGCGATTCGAATTCTTTCTATTTCGATGATAATGGCGATATCAAAGAAAATAGTAGAGATGAGGTAGATTTAAAGAAAAACAAAAAACCAAAAAACAAATCATTTCCCAAACTACGGATAATTTTAATCAGAAACCTTTCAGTATGACGGTAAAATTGGAAATACATCGCGATGCAGAACGCCACCCGAAACATCGACACGTTTTATAAAGCACGTTCGATCACTTTCTGAATCGAAAACAACGGATGTTATAAGTCTTATAAATAGTAGCCATCATAGGACGAGATTTAATTCGGGCACCGATTCAAATACGTCGGGAGTTAGTAGTTGCGAATCGGTGTTCGGTCGTAATATAATCTCGTAAGTATTAATTTATGAGACTTCCGTGCTTCCTTCACGTGGGTTCGATTCCCACTCCAGGATTTTTAAGCATAAATTTTTCAGTTGACACTGGCAATGAAATATTATTCGAAATAAAATGCACACAAACAGTTTCAATTCTAAATACTCAGCTATTCAGTCTCCCAAAACATGTCAATAGGAGCCAGTACAACTGAAAAATATACCAGCTTCACCACTCGTTACGGTCGTTCCCATTTCCATTCCCATTAATCCTTCCCCTCTATGACTGTTTTGCAAAAATTGCCTATAACCCTTGTCATTCTGTAAAAATTGAATTGTTTTTTCTCTAATCGATTCGATTGTTTTTCAATACAGTGAGATGCAGCAAACACAATTGAGTCCTATACCGAGTACATCAAATTTACTTGAATTGCCGTTATCATCACGTCTAAGACGTGTTTCACTAGTCGCCACAGATTATCGGGATCATCCGATTCTTAGTCCTCAAGATATTCAAGGTTATGCAACGTTTCGACGTTTACGACGACACTGTCGTCCCGTTCTTTCGGAATCAGCGGCCGATGAATTGGCCGATATAATTGATAGTGAAATTACTACGCTTCAATCGCGAAAATTATCAATCAGTGAATTGCAACGGAACATTAAAGTTCGAAGCTTAGATCGAAATTCAACTCAAATAATTCCGTAAGTTTACTTTTCGACTTGATATTTGATTTAATTGCAGTTGCGGTAATGTGCGTTTTGTTTTTCAGGCGAATTGAAGAATTCCAAGTTCCTTTACCAACGCTTAAAACTCCCAAGTTCCTCAAACAAAACGACTCGAAAGGGCCATGCTACTCAGGTATGTTTCGCAGTGAAAACCCTTTACAAAAAATGCCAACTATGAGTGCGAAATTCTCTTTTTTCTAGGTATTTGTCTTCCTAAAAATATACTGGATCTATTTCCAACACGTAATCTCGCTCGAACCTATGTATCACATAATCTTCAAGATTTCATCGTTATGGACATGAATCTACTAACAGCGAAACAACAATTGCTAAACGATTCGTTAAATGAAGGCGACGAAAGTTCGGTAAGCAGCTTATCCGACGTATCGTCCGTTAGTAAACGAACGAAATGGATCGGTAAACATAATCGATCGAATTGCCTACATTGTTGCCGATCGCGGGTCAATCGTCTCCATCCGCAAACCGATAGTGATATTAACATATTCAAACGAAAATCTAACTATAGTTCATCAATTCAGCTCTCCGATATCTCGTTTAATTCACCAGAAAGTATTCTCAGCGACGAAAGTATGCCCGATCGCGTTACCGCAAATATTTTACATCATGTACAGCGGATGGCAAATCCGGTATGCAGTAAACAGGCGAAAGTAGCATTACTCGAATTGAAACAAAAACATCCGTCATCGTTTCAAGATATCTGTCTCTATTCGGAAGTTTGTCGGGCACTCGGCCGGAACACGTATCGTATGTGTGCGCGGCGATTTCTACAGGAGCTCTTCTTAGATTTGCATTTCGATAGTTTTTACGTTGAACCGAACGAAATTCTAAATCGTAAAGATAAGGATATCAGTACAAGTAGTCGTAATTGTAATGCACTAGTTATAAACGAAGATGATACAAAAGATGTTGTCGACAGTTTTCGAATTGATTCGAATGTATCGTTAGAAATTACCGTACCAAATATTGCGACGAATAGTTTTATACCATCATTGAAGAATCATTTAAAATCCCCCCCATTAGCTAGTTTATACGAAACGAGCATTGAAAATTTAATGGACTCGGTTAATTCAAGATACGATTTGACCGGACAGTTAAAAAGATTACCAGCAGTAACAACGAAAAGTAACAATCTGATAAGTCCGAAAACGGAAGAAAATTGTATCGACAGTAAACCGATTGAGAATGATAATACAAATTTTAGACGAGGACATTTTAATCGCCTCAAATTAGATTTAAGTTGTACAAAGAACATATTTCCAATAACAAATCGACGGAAATCAATATTAATAGAGGACGTACCTATCCGCCAGCGTTATGAGCATCTATCGTCGTCTGTATCAGCACCGACCGGTAGCCTTTATTGTGAAAAACGTTTGCAATCATCTAAATCAGAGGCTGTTCTATCAAAGACTAAGCAGAATTGAATTGAATACAATTCTGTTTTTCATTATTATTATTTTTTTTTTTTCACCATCCCTCCTTTTTCTCACTATCTGTCTCTCTCTATTCTTTTTATTATTATTTTTTTCTCCATAGGATTCTGTTATTTAAATAAGTCGCACTCTTAAAGTTTAAAGAAAGGAATAAGAAAAAAAAAACAAAGTTGTTCTCAATCGGCCTTTAAATTTGTTCTTTTTTATATTTTTAATTTTTATTTTTTCTTATAAAATATTTGGCTATGGCTAATGATTGTTTATTAGATCTGTCGCGTATGGCACGATTAAAAAAAAAATTTTAAATTAAATTTCACTATATAATAAATAAAAATTTATTGAAAAAAAATAATAAGTGTTTGTTTTTAGAAGTATAGAGTGAAAATGCTTTTTTTTCTAAACTGGTGCCGTTTCCTCCAACGCAAAAATCTCGCTTTTCCGTATCACTCGGTTTCACTTATTTTTCGCCTCATGAAATTATCACTATTTCCTATTTTAGATGCAAAACTTCCAGCGTTTTTCTAGTGTTAATTGTTCGAAACACACAACATGCCCGTTCTATGTTAAAACAAAACGAAATGATCAATCCGACACGACACCTAACAGAGTGGTCTTGTCTAATGGGAGGCCAATTTTTTCCACCTTTCTTCGGCAATCTGTCTTTCATGATGCCACACTTCGTTCGACTCGAGTCGAAAAAGGATTTTGGTGAATGAAAATCAAGCTCTCGGACAAAACAAAATTGCTGACTGAAAAACAGGAAAAGCTTAAGTTAAGCAAAACAATAAAAAAAGATATAGACAAAGAGGAGCAGTGACTAATAGCGTTTCCACTAGCACTTTTACAGTGCAGTCTAGCACGGAACGAGTACAGACCGCACTGCTCAGTTTCTGGTGGTGCTTGCTCGGAACAGTGGAAAATGATTTTTTTTTCTGGCTCAGCAATCGTTGTCAGCTGAAATGTATTATTAAAAGCAGCAACAACCATGTATGGGCTCGCATGAATTCGGGTAACGATGAGAGAACGAAGAAAGCAGACTGACCGACGAGTGCCGGTAATGATTGAGTCGAACGGAGATGGCCGGTGGTTGAAGAAACCCGACTGAACCCGACGGGGGTTGACAATAGATAATTAATTTCTATGAGTTTTTTTTTTTTTGGTATTTAAACTGTAGCCAGTTCACACAACCAAAAGTTTGAATTCAAACCGTGCGTAATGCAATTATTTCGTTTAGAAGAACGCAGGGTTTGGTCGCACTAAAATTTGTCAGTAGAAAACGTGAGAAAGTTCGGTACGAACATAACTAGTTTGGAAGCAATCAAAAGCTCAAGGAGATTCGGATAGGTATGGTATGGATTCCAAATTTGCAAAGAATTAACAGCACACCATCATTTCATAGACATACTCGTGAATGCAACATCTTTAAAGAATCTAGGCCTAGCCCTCCACAGAAAACCGGTCCAAGAGGGCGCTTCCCAAATTTTTACGTATAATATAACTATGCTGGCAATGAACTCCTTCCAGCCCCACAATTCACCAGGAAAAGTGGCATAATTGGTACAGAACGGGCAAATGGAACTACTGAACTAAAAATCTTCAGATCGACAAACGTTTTAGATTACATCCTCTGCACACGGAAGAAGGCAAAGGTGGTCTTTATATGCCTTACTTTCTACAAATCCATCTGCTTCACCCCTTTCTCCTAAAAACAATGAAGAAGGTACTAGACGACTGTCTTAGACAAAAAAGTACTTAGTTCTATGCATCTATATCAGGCCAGCAAATCATCGGATATGTGTGTTATCCATACTTTTTTGGTACCTGGTTGTAGATGATCTTTTGAATCTTCTTAACAGCAGTGGATCCAAGGTACAAGGATATGCGGGCGACTTGATCACAACAATTAAGGTTCAATTTGAGGAAGACCTCTACGACTTTATGCTAAAGGCACTCCGCAAGACACAATCATACAAAAGAAAAGCCTAGGGGCCAGCCCAGGTCAAACCTTCATTGGCTCTTTTACTAGAAAAAGAAATTTAAATCGGGGGAAATCAAAATTTTTGAGAACGAAATTTTAGATTCTCCTAGACCTTACACCAATGCAGATCTTCATCAAATTAGAGACAAAACTGTTCATGATGAGGGAAGTCATAAGTGGGAACACGGCGATTATAATAAATAAGCAAAACATTCATTCAACACTCCCATTTCAATATATTGTTGCATGTTAACCCTACCCAGCAAACGAAATAATTCATTAAAGACTCGTTAATGAATTATATTAACGAGTATTTTGATTATTAACGAGCGTCGTTAACGATACATTAACGAGTCATTAAGCGGACTAAATGGACATTCATTAATGAATTAGTTTTAACTATTCATTAATAAATTGTAAAACGCTTACAAGAGACGAGTATATAAGCAGGTATATAATCGAAGATTGCAATTGCTTCTCTGTTTCTGTTGTTTATGCTTTGAACCACACACACCCATAAGCACACGCAAACTCTATAGAGTTTGCAGAGAAACGAAATGTGCGATATGCCTATAGACATAACTATATCGACATCATGATGATGAAAATGCATTTTCGGACTCGCATATCGCACGTGTGATGTGAACTCTACAGAGTTTGGCTTACATGTAGTTTACTTACTTACTTACGATGGCGCTACAGCCCAAATCGGACTTTGGCCTCCTGAATGCTTTGCCTCCATCCATCTCGGTTCAGTGACCGCGTCCTCCAGTTTGAAAATCTTAGCAGTGATTTGCTGTCTGCGTCAATCGAATCCTCCCAGCGCTTTCGTGGTTTTCCGACCGGTCTTTGTCCGTTGACTTTCCCTTTTAGTGTGCGTTTGGGAATTCTTCCGTCATCCATCCGCTCCACATGACCAGCCCATTGTAATTTTTTAAATTTTATGAGGGTTGACACTTCTGGATTGTCGAAGATGGCATACAATTCTCTATTGTATCGTATTCTCCAGATCGAGTCTTCCCTCACAGGTCCGAGGATTCTTCTGAGGACCTTCCTTTCAAAGGCGTTAAGTCGTTTTTCGGACGCCTGAGTTAATGTCCACGTTTCGCTGCCATAGCATAGCACAGGTCTTATGATTGTTTTGCATAGCTTAAGTTTTGTTTTCCTGTGCACGTTCTTGTTTTTGATTATTGGAAGTACCGAATAATAAGTCTTGTTTGCCATCATTATCCTTCTTTTAATTTCGATGGGTTCGCTTCCATCCTTCGATAGATTTGCCCCTAGATATATGAAGTTGTCTACGTTTTCTAGGTTATAGTCTCCTACTGTAATATTTTGTCTGATTGGCGTCTTTTTCCTAGTTTGCGTCATGATTTTTGTTTTGTTTTCATTAATGCGTAGTCCAACTTCCCTTGCTACCGAGTCAAGGTTTACAAATACTTCCTTAGCACTCTCCAGAGATCTTGCAAGGATATCTATGTCGTCGGCATATGCTACGAGTTGTGTGGATTTGAAGCATAGTGTTCCCTTGGTGTCAACGGGAAGTTTCCGAACAACATATTCGAGTGTTAAGTTGAAAAGCATTGGTGCGAGGCCGTCACCTTGTTTAAGGCCGTTGTCTGTTTTAAAACTGGAAGTCAGATCGTTTTCTACTCTGACTTGTGACAAAGACTCAGTCATTGTCATTCTTGTCAGTCGAACCAGTTTCGGTGGGACTCCAAACTCCAACATGATTTTATACAGTACGCGCCTGTCGATACTGTCGTATGCTTGTTTGAAGTCAACAAATATCTGGTGCACATCAATATTATATTCCCAGCACTTTTCCAGCACCTGTTTAACTGAGAATATCTGGTCCGTGGTTGAGCGTCCAGCTCTAAATCCGCCTTGGTATTCACCAATTACTTTATCAGCATAGGGCTTAATTCTCTTTTCTAGAATTTTCGTCAAAATCTTATAAGACGTACACAACAGAGATATTCCTCGGTAGTTTTCGCAGCAGAGTTTGTCACCTTTTTTATAAATTGGACATATGATGCTCTTGCGCCAATCTTCAGGAAGTATTTCCTGCGTCCATATGTCCGCGACTAATCTATGTAGGAGATGCGCTATGCAGGTGTCGCCGGCTTTCAGAAGTTCAGCTGGGATTTGATCAGTGCCCGGCGCTTTGTTGTTTGGGTGGTTCCTTAGGGCTGTTTTTACTTCTTCGAGTGTGGGAGGACTCAAAGCGGATCCTTCATCAGCTGTTACATCAGTTATACCTGGTATTGTATCTGCTGCTGCTGTTCGTGTAGGTGATGGGCTCGGGTTAAGAAGGTGTTCAAAATATTGTGCCCATCTTAGTTTTATATCTTCCGCGTTACTTATAATGTTCCCTTCCGCATCCTTGCATAGGGTCGTTTTCGATTTGTAACCTTCTTTCATCCTTTTGACAAGGGAATACGCGGCTCTTGTGTTGTGTAATTTAAATTGTTCGTCCATGTTTTTAATTTCGTCATTATTGTACTTCCGTTTTTTTTGTCTGCATATTTTGTTTGCAAATCGTCTAAGATCCTTGTACTTGTCTTGTTTGGCTCGTGTCGGCCGTTCCGTTAATATTTTGTAAGCTTCATTTTTTCGTTCTAAGGCATCTTGGCATTCTTTGTCGAACCAATCATTTCTTTTGCGCCGGGGTTGTTGTCCTATCACCTCCTCTGCGACAGATGTAATGCCATCTTTGATTTTTTGCCACATTTCTTCTATTGGCATGCTGACAGTGGTATTCAGCATTGTCGTGAAGTGCCTCTCCAAGGCTAACGCATATTTCGCAACTATTTTCTCGTTTTTGAGTTTCCCTATGTCGAATTTAGGAACCGGTTGTATTTTTGAGTGTCCTCGGTTTGCGATTCGACATCGAAACTTGGTCTTTACCAAATAGTGGTCTGTGTCGCAATTAGCCCCTCGACATGTACGCACGTCGAGAATGCAGGAGGCCGTCCTTTTCTCTATTAGAACATGGTCTATTTGATTGAATGTTCTTCCGTCGGGTGAAGCCCACGTTCTCTTATGAATGTCACGATGCGGGAAGCATGTCGAGCTTACAATAAGGTTTTTGCTGCTGGCGAAATCAGTCAGCCTCTGGCCGTTGTCGTTACTAATATCATGGAGACTATGCCTTCAAATTGTCCCTATGTATGCTTCTTCTTTGCCCACTTTCGCGTTAAAGTCACCTAATACTATTTTAATATCATTCGACGGAAGGGAGTCGAATGTTGATTCTAAGGTGCTGTAGAAATCGTCTTTAACTTCGTCGTCTTTGTCTTCCGTTGGGGCGTGGACATTAATAAGCCAAACATTAAAAAAACTTGTTTTGATGCGGATTGCACACAATCGTTCATTGACGGATTTGAAGTTGGTAACTTGGTGTTTAAACTTCTTGTCGACGATAAACGCAACTCCAAATTCCCGGCTTCCCGATGATTTCCCACTATTGAAAATTGTGTGCGATCTTAAGTCATTAATCTCGTTACCTAATAATTTAGTTTCTTGGAGTGCAATTATGTTTATATTGTACTTGACTGCCTGTTCCAGAAGCTCTCTCACTGCTCCTGCTCTGTACAGGGATCGCACGTTCCAAGATCCGAAGGAATAGTCCATTTTTCGTTTGCGTGGTCGTTGCCGTTGAATCAATCCAGTCCGAGGCGTTGCTTCAGGTTTCGAAACGGGTGTGTTTTTTCCGAGGATGAGTTGTTAACACATCGCCCAACCCCCAACTTGGAGGGCCATATTATTATAGTGCTAGAATTTTTCTGTTTCATTAGCACTCGCGCCCATCAGTTCAGCAAGTCAAGTCCGGATGGACAAGACCAGGATCCGGTGGCTACCACGAGGAGGTATGATGAGCACAATTGATGTGTATATGACAGTTACAAAACTGGGCGTCGCCTAATGACGCCGATCAGATGCCTAGTAGTTTACATAATTTAATTTTACCCTCCTGCTCGGTTTTCGAACGTTTAGGTTTAGATTACTCATCATGTTATTTGTTTTTCAAACATATTGCAGCTCGGACATGCAAAACGATCGTTTTTCGATTATTATTTATGCGCGCTCGTTAAAATGTTTGCTGCGAAGTTCTACTAAGTCACTTAATCACGATCGGGTCGCTTCCTAGCAAACAATCGCGCGATCAATCGCAGTGGCGATAGAAATCAATCAATTCGAGTTCCTGTTAAGACCCCCTATAGGGGCATAGGGCAGAAACTACTCTGTTCCACAAGGCGCGATCCTGATCATCGGCCTTAAGCTGTTGCCAGGACTTGTTTATTCCTATGGCATCCCGCTCAACTGCTGGGTTCGATGTGTTACATGGTCGACCAACCCGACGTCTTCCTTGAGGATTATAATCCAGAGCCTGTTTGGCGATGTTTCGCTCTGGTTTCCTAAAAGTGTAACCGATCCACTGGCACTTCCGCCTTTGAATCTCAATGCCTATTTTAGTCTGTCCAGTTGTACTCTAAAGTTCATCGTTGGCGAACACTTTTGGCCAGAATGTTCCGAAAATGCGTTGGAGGCATTGGTTCACGAAAGTTTGTAGTTTCTTGGTAAGTCGAACGGTCACTTTCCACGTAGTACAACTATATAACAACACGGATTTGGCGCATGCGTCAAAAACTCGCAGCTTCGTACGAAGGGAGATCTCTCTTAACTTCTAGAAAGGAGAAAGGATACCGAAGAGCTTTATTTATACGAGCCTCAACATCCTTTTCGGCTCCGCCGTCCATGCTAGCAATGCTTCCCAGATAACAAAAAACTTGCACCTCTTCCACATCAAATAGATACGGAAATTGATGTGATTGTCTTAACTGAGAGTTGGCTAAATGATACTTCATCTTTTATATACTAGGCTATGATAAAATTATTAAACCAACACGTTATAATAAATGCGATGGAGTAGTGGTGTGCGTAAAAAATGAGTATGACATAGTTCAATTAATCCCCAATTTGACTAATGCAAATGCTCTACACCTTCAAATAAAATTAAAAAACCACTTAAAAACAAATTGAATTTGGATATATAGGTCGCCAAGTCTTGAAGTAGTTATAAACTCTTTAGAACAAGTTTTGCAAGAATACAATGCTGAAGAAGACATGGTCTTAATTGGAGATATTAATATTAATATCAAGGAGAATCCCCTAACTGCAACAGCTTCTGAATATTTGGATGCTCTTTCAGTTAGTGGTTATAATAAATTCTTATTTGGCTACACGAGACAAAAGTCTTGCTTAGATTATAAATTCTGCAAGTCAAAAAACTTTACCTTCAGACCAGCCATTTTTAAGACATATATAACTGACCATTTTAGCACATTAGCTAAATTAACATATGATTCCGACAAATTACGTCCTTCGCCCAGGTCCGTACTAACTTCGCCCACTATCACTAAAATTTACTACATTACCGTATCTGACTGTCTCCGCAAAATGAACTGGGTAAACGTCCTATCTTGAACGGATACTAATAATGCCCTCAATACTTTTATGATATCCTAAATAGTACGCTTGAAACATCAACCCGGGTTATTCCACTACACCACTCCAAATTGAAAATAATAAAAGACTGGGTGACAAGAGGCATTTTGACTTCAATCAGAACGAAAAATAGATTAGCAAAAAAGAAACACAGAGAGCCATTCAATACTGCGCTTTCAGAAAAATACAAGAACTATCGCAATAAACTGACTAACTTAATTAAAGCTGCAAAACTTATCTTTTATCGTGAGCAAATAAATAGTGTTAAAAATAACCCTGAGAAACTTTGGGATAAAATTAATAAAATTACATTTGGGAAGAAATCTGATGTACTAATTAAAAGTATGCATGATAATTGCGGAAATGAAACCACTAATCCTGCTTCTATTGCGGAGATCCTGAACTCCCATTTTTCAAGTGTAGGAGAGCAAATCTCTAAGTCTATTTCACCTGGCAGTGACAAAGATGACTCTTTCCCAACTGAGCAAAGTTTTTCAAATTGCGCTATGCCACTTATTACGGAGGAGGAGACTCTTCATCACATTAACCAATTAAAACTGAATACATCAAAAAGACCTGATGGATACTCTACTGAGACAATTAAGAAACTGGGACATCTTATTGTTGCACCCTTAACTCATGTTTTTAATTTATCGCTAATCCAGGGAATTTTCCTGATAAATTTAAAACGGCTAACGTAATTCCAATCCATAAGGGGAACTGCAAGTTTCAACCAGGTAATTATCGTCCGATTTCTATTATTTCCAATTTTGCGAAGTTAATTGAAAAATGTATCAATTACAGAGTGCAACAGCATATTGTTGATAACAACATTCTTTCGAAATACCAATATGGGTTTAAAATTAACTGCAGTACGAACAACGCGCTTTGTGAAGTTATTAGCTTCATAAACGAACATACGGATAAAAACTATAAAGTTCTTGCTATTTTTTTAGACCTTGAAAAAGCTTTTGATACTGTTAATCATGAGCTTCTGTTGCAGAAACTGAATAGGTTAGGCTTCTCGAACAGAACGTATGACCTATTCAGCTCTTATTTGAAAAATCGTACTCAGAGTGTAAAGTTGTGTTCTGAAATCAGTAGACCTATGGTACTGAAATGTGGTGTGCCACAAGGCACAGTTTTGGGGCCCATTCTGTTTAACATCTACCTTGAATGACCTACTCGACATTCAGGTAAAATACCGTAACAGTCGTATTGTTTTCTTCGCAGATGACACAGTAGTATTTGTAAAAGATAATATATTCAATGATGTCAGTACTACGGCGGAGTCTATCATGAATGATATACATTCTTGGCTATCACTCCATAGACTAGCTTTAAATACTGATAAAACTAAATGCCTATGGTTTCCCGGAATTCGACCTGGAGGCACTGGAAATAAAAATATATCCTTTCGTGGTAATATAATTCAGGAAGTAGGTACGTTATCTCGGAGTTATATTAGATAATAGGTTAAATTGGAAATCGCAAATCTCAAATCCTTGTAGCAAGATTAGGAAAACTGTATTTAAAATATACTTGCATCTTATGAAAGTAACTTACTTCGCTCTTGTGCAATCCGTATTGCAATATGGCATACTTGCTTGGGGTGGGGCATACACCGCAACTTTATCGCCGCTTCTCAAGTTACACAGCTAAATAGTTAAAATATGTTTGAAAAAATCAAAATTTGGCTTAACAACACAAGCTTTTAACGAATTCTCGGTCATGACAATCAGGGAATTATACGTGTTTGATCTTTTGAAATTTATGCTTTGTAATCAAGTCGATTTCCCAATTCATCGCTCAATATACCCTACTCGAAGGGAATTAGGTAATCCTCTAGCTGTAAGCAAGTGCAATAAGAATACCGCTCGTCGTCATTTCCAATTTTTGGGCCCAATATTGTTTAATAACCTTCCAGCAGAATTCAAACATGCACTGAATATTAGAAATTATAAATTAATGTTAAAGAATTTTGTTCTAAGTAATAAAAATTTGAGAGTTTAATTGTATAAATTGTTAACTATGTCTGCTGCTCTACAGAATTATCGAGTATGAAGCAATACTGTAAATCTTTCATTTTTCCAAAAAGATAAGTAATACTATTGTAATATTAATCAGATTGATGCCCTGCGGCTCTCACACACAAAAATTCTTTCGTGAGAAGCCGACTTGTACAAACACTAATTTGTAAGTTTCTGTAACAGCATATTTAAGTCAATAAATGAAATGAAATGAAATTCAAAGTCTAAATATTATATTTGAAAACACAGCCACTGCCCATCGATTTGTTTTTCATTTACAGCTATAGCATGAAAGCATTTTATCGACAGTATTCACACCACCTACATCAAATAAACTGAAAAAATTATTGAATGTAATAAAAATTTAAGGCGCAATGTGTTTGAACAAACCTTTCGTTTTGTTGTAATACTCTATAATCGACGAATACTTTTTTCGCTGGATCCAATTTCTATAGAGTTATGCATTGAGCTCTGCAAAATAGTGCATTTATTTTTTCTCCCAATGTATGAAACGCGGACTGTGTTTTCGGTGAATGCAAATGTGTTATTGATATAAAGGCATTTTTTTACATTCAAGAAACTTTGATGGAATGCTTATTTTACTTTTCCTCATCATGCCAACCATTGTAATGCCTTTCGACAACATTGCTTGCCCAAGATGATATAAAGAAAAAATAATTATCTGACCTTTAAAACCACCAACGATATCCAAAATCTTCCTTTTCGATGTTCAACTGGTTCTGATTGCCACGCAACACCGTATTTTTAAACAAACAGTGGATCCGTATTTTCGCCGGAAAAAGCCGATTCGTTTGTTTCATTAGATTCCTCCTCAGAATCAAAATCACTATCTTCTGAATATAAATCACTTTCATCTTCACATTCCTCTGTCTTCTGAAAAATCCCCATCATCACTTTCACTCCATAGTGCTTCCACTTCCTCAACTGTTAGGTAGCTTTGTCTAGCAGACATTTCTTTTTCTTTTCTTTATTGAATTCGTAATTGCAGAATGAAATTTCACGATCTTATAGAGCACGTCTGTTCAGGCAAAGATCGATCTTCAAAGTGCAGAAAATTTTTAAGACCTAACTAAACATAAACCAAAAAACATAACACATTTATGATTGGGCTTAAAGCCCAATCATAGATACTCTAGATGAGATGGAAATAACTTTAATATACCGGAAAATATGTCATTTCAAATTCGTTCGAATAGTGAATAGAGACTTTTGTATGGGAGGGAGTAGAAGTAGAGGGGGGGGGGGGTGATCTTGAAACTGCTTATCATCATCCTTATCACCATGCTTTGATTCAATTTCGATAGCTCTCATATACTTGAAGGAGAAATGCTTTTCTTGAATTTACAGATGTTTGTATGGGAGGTGGTAGAAGGAGTGAAGTGGAGCTGATAATTTTTTCTAACACTTATTTCAATTATTAAGAAACAAATTCTGGCAAAATTTGAAGTTTGTACTTTTTCTAGTTTGAATGGAAATCGATAAAATGCATTTAACAAAAATTATGCATTTGTATGGGAGGGGGTAGAAGGAGTGTACGTATCAAAACAAATTTTTTCGCATAATTAATATTTCTATTTTTATACAAAATATCAAGGTGATAGCTTTAACAGTTTCGAAGAAAAATAATTTAATTTAAATTTCAAAGTTTCGTGAAATTTTTACGGGAGGGGGTGGAAGGAGTGAGGTGAAGTTGATAATTATTTTTAAAATAAATTGCAATTGTAGTAGAATAAATTCTGACAAAATTTCGTTTTTTCAGCTTTACTAGTTTCAATGAAAATCGAAAATATGTATTTTTCAAAATTGTCCATTTGTACGGGAGGGGGTAGGAGTAAGAGGATCGGGCCAATATCCCGTGATATTAATGACATCTATATCATAATACTTTGACCTAAATTTCAAGTCGATAGCTTAAATAGTTTCAAAGAAAAATCAATTTCTTGATATTTCGAAATTTCATGAAATTTGTATGGGAGGGGTAGAAGGAGTGGGGGGATGTAGCCCATTCACGAACTTAAAGTTACTTTTTTGCTAAAAGTGACACACAAAAATGTTTGCCACTATAGTTCAAAGCTTTCGAGAGTTATGCTGTAGACAGACGCACAGACGGTCACTCGGAATCGAGGTTTTTGAGCGACAACAAATATTTCTGTATCCTTGGCGGCTCTGTGCGAGCGTTATTTCTTAGCGTTACAAACGGTAAGGCAAACACAATAAACTCTCAGACTTCATCTAGAGTATAACAAATAAATCTATTTTCCTTATCTGTGATACTGTTTATTCCCTAAGGAGAAGATCCTCAGGGGAAAATATGAAATGGACTGAATTTAGTTCTATTCTTTTTTTCATCGAGTATAAGCAAATTTGATATCTTAGCATAGATATTGCATAGATCTCTTGCTTATTATTTACAACGGCATGCACACTTGCGAACCTTCGTTACAGTTGGTGGTAAATGGTGGTTCGTACATAAGAAGGCATGATTTTTTTGGTTTTTTGTTTGTTTTGGCTATCATGCTATCGATATTCATACACGATCAAGCAACCAAAATCTTCAAGCATATTAAATGTCCATATGCGTAGAAAGGGTAGACAACGAAAGTTTTGAAATTATTGCTAAATCAGAATATTATTTTTATCGCGGAATTTGTTTGAATGAATGAATGATGGTAGAAATAAAGTCACGAAATCCTGTTACCTTGCATTTACCGGTTCTTGAAAAAAATTAAAAAAAGAGTCGTATTTGTGTAGTTTTATATTCAAGGGTAGGATGAAGGTAAGGAAGTGCACCCGGAGAATTTATCCAATTTTTTTTGTCTATTTTCAATAACTAACATTATTTTAGACTTTCATCGGCTTTCCATCTCCTCCTCTTCAATTAACAAAATCACCAGTTTATTGCATTGCTACTAAATTTTATTTTTTATTTACTAGATTTTTCTTTTCTTTTTATTTATTGTACATTATGATTTTCATCAAATTCATATTCAAATGATAATTTGTTTTATTTTTTTTTCAATTTTCTTCATAAAAAATCACAACACAATTTCTTTTTTTTTTTATTAATTTTATTCTATTTAAAATAGTTGAATAATAAATTTGAAGAAAAATCATACAAAATAAGATAAAAACATTTTTGTATAATAATATAAGAACAATAATCGTAAAATTACAAAACAGAGCAATAAACATAATTCAACACACAATTAATTATTAACGATATCATTTGGCACCCAGAAATATTTTGAATTACAATAATTTGTAAAATTAATAATTATAAGAACATTAAACAGAAAAAATAGTGTAAAATGTGAAGAGTATAAAAAAAAAAAATACGATTTTTGTTTGGTTTTCCATATTACTCTCACTCTCATTTTGATGTTCTTTTTTTTCGTATTTCATTTATTTATTTTTTTAATGTTTTATTCATTTAAATATAATTCATTTATGTTTTAATGTTAATAAATAATTTATTTTGTACCAGCAGGAAAAAATTTTGAAAGAAATAAAATATAAACAATTTATAATATCGAATATTGAAGAATTGTTTATGCAATAATATCAAGTTTTAGAGCCGGGTTCAAAAGAAGCGCGATGAATTGCGCCGAACAGTTTCGAATGTCCCGATCATGTTGATTTCTATGCACAGAGTTTGATGTCCAAAACAAGCGATTGTTCGGTTCGGCGCAGCTAGGCGCGCTTGGTCTGAACACGCCTTTATAATATCACATAATTAAATGATAATTTTGATAATTTTTCGCAATATCATAAATCGTAATTTATTCGCTTAATTTTTTTTTTTAAATATAATTTAACATTTACATAATAATTGTAATTTTGTAAATATACTTTTTTTTTAGTTCTTAGAAATAATGCACATAAATAATGAAAAGTTAAAAGTTATAATAAGTTTGGTAAGAAAAAAACCAAATGATTTAAAAAATAACCGAATTAGGAGATTTCCAAGGAATTTTGTTCTTAAAGATTCTAAGGATGCATTTTTTATATAATTAGAAAAATAAAAGCTTTAGTGGTAGCCTTCAATTGCACTTTCACGAAATAACAACGAGATTACAATTCGATAGCAGACAAATTTCATTTTTAAAGCTTATCACGTGGATTTTTTTCGATCCGGTTACCGCAGCGATATAAGAATAGTTGTGAATGCATAAAATTTTATTACAAATTAAAAACTCGTGCCTATGATTGTAATTATGAATAAGCTCGTAAGAATACGGGATTGATTCGTTCAACTTGAACCTATTGGTAATGGTGTTAGTTTTAATAAAAAGGTAAGCATCTAATAGTTTGGTGAATGTTTTCACAGTGCATTTCGAATTGAAAGAAAAGATTTCCGAATTTTACACTGTTACGCTTTATTATTCGTGACGTTTCGGTCTCTGCTGAGACCTTTATCAAACCGGAGTTTGATAAAGGTCTCAGCAGAGACCGAAACGTCACGAATAATAAAGCGTAGAATCCGGAAATTTTTTCTTTCAGGTAAGCATCTCTTGAATTTGAACTTTACGAAAATAATGGCAAATACAAAGGTTTTTGTAATTTCAAAAAAAAAAGGCATTTAAGGAAATTTAGGCAAACAATAACGTTTGTACGGGTGCAATTTTTTTACTTTGTTGAGCCTTACAGAACTACTACACAGGAACAAAACGTTTTTGCAAGACTTTAGAAATCATTTGCTACTGTGAGCATTTAATAAACAGCATCTTCACTTCAAGTTTCTTAGATACCAACCGCGCAAAATGTTTGCAAAAAAAAAGAAATGGAAAGAAGCTATCACGTTTTAATGCGTTACCCACAAACAAACATTAGCCCAGTTTCCAAACAAAATGAAAACACAGCAGAAGATGTCTCGCGAATGTTTGGAAATATTTTTATCAGTAATCACATTTTATCATCTGACGAACATTCATAAAAAAAATATTTCTGAATGTTCGTTTTCAATGCTTCTTTTTTTGTGAAAACTGCCAAACCACCATTCTTAATTTGCAAACATTTTTACAACATTTAAACCAATTCAACACTGTAAATTTTTATTGCTTAGATAGCATAAAAATCTGTAAATATTGCTGTGCTTATACTATTATAAAATTATACCTAATTTTATTTTGTGACAGTCATCTTATTGCAATGCTACTGATTTACTCAAACGAGAGGGAAAAAAATCGAATTGAAATTTGGTATCAAATTAATTAATAAAAACATGAATTAAACTTATAGCGCGAAAAAACAACAACAAACTCTTCCCGATAGATGACAATCAAACACGCTTGAGAATAACCTCGAATTTAATTTACTTGTACGTACTAATTAAAGCTGATAATTTACAATTAATTTAAATCTTATGAAGTTCATGCCAAATATTTTTTCTTTCTTCTTCTTTCCATGACGATAAAAGTTCTATTTATCAATTATAACGAGGCAGTAAGCGGTTTATTTTATTATTTATTTTTTGTTTTCTTCATCTTCATTTGTTCTAGGTTTTTCTCAATTTGCAGAATTTAAATTGAGTAAATTTGTTCGCTCATAAGATCAGAATTTTGATTCGTATTTGGAATGTATAATAATAATAATAAAAATGGAACATTCAATTTCTTATCATTTGAATTTATCGAATAGTATCGAATGGATTTTACGCAATAGTGGAAATGTTGAATTCGTTTCTTTAAAATTATGATTCTTATTGATGTCACAATGCGAGCCGTAATCGTCGGTATTCAATGAAAATATCATAGCACCACCGAATCCATACGATTTAATGTATTCGGTTTTACATTGTAGACTTCGTTCGTCCTCGTACGATATCCATTCTAGACCGGAATATAAATACGGTGAACATGTTTCGGCATCGTACACAGTGTTCACGTAAATGTTGTTTTCTTTGAACCAACATAATTCCGAGTATGATACGAAACCGAGAGAACCAACACGTCCGTTACCTTCCGCTGGACTACCAATTTTATTATTGTATGGATTTACTAACCTAAAATTAAAAGTATTTATAGCAATTGTTTTTTTCTCAATTTTCGAAATATTCACTTACCTAAACGAATGGCCGTATGTTGGAAGTCCAATTACAATTTTACTTTTATTAAGACCATGTGATTCCCAATAATTAATGGTCGAATTAATATTAAGCGTTGATAATAACGAATGTTCATTGTTACGTGCATAAAGCGGTGCATTTAATCCCGTAAATGGTGCACTACGCGAATAAAAATGATAATCGTAGGTCATAATATTAACATAATCGGCATAATTATTAATTTCTCGAATATCGTATGCAAAATATACAATTCCTTCGGGCGCAGCAGCCGCAACACTTAATAAATACGTGCGATGTTCTCGCTGATATTCTCGACGGATTTCATGTAGTAATTGTGAAAAATGTTGTCGTTCACGATTATAGGCACTCGGAAATTCCCAATCGATATCGATACCATCCAATCGATACGTTTCTAGGGCAGCTTTAAGCGATTGTATGAAAATTTTACGATTCGCATGATTCGAAACCATTTCGGAGAAACCTTTCGAATCGGCACCGCCCACCCATAGAAGTATTTTCAAATTTCTATTTCGTATTTTCAGTTCTTTTGTTTGATTAAATAGTTCGATTAAATTATCATCGATAACTAAGCGATTATTTTCTATAACTATAAGGCCAACATTAATATGAGTGCATAGGTGCGGATCGATATTGCGCGGATATAATTGATTCGGTTTTGCCATATGATCCGGTGCTGCATAGTAGCAAACCAGTTTCGTATCTGATTCGGATTCGGGCGATTTATAAATGAAATTGCCAAGTTTCGATGGATAAATTCGTTCGTTACCGATTTGTTTAACACCATCATTTCGAAAATTTTTATCATCGAAATCATCTAATATTATTGTTTTGCTATCGTTTAACTTATAACTATGGAAATAATATGTATAAATTTGGGCACGTTTTATCCAGGATGTCGGTATATCTGGAAATAAAAAAAAAAACAAATGTTTTGAAATATGTACACGTATGGATCGACTGTAAATACAAATTTTTATAAATAAACATTTTTAAAAGTTTATTTTTGTAAGTTTGTTTGTTTTTCGAATATTGGAGATACAAAGTGACTAGGCCAGCATTTTCCATAAAAAACATAATAGAATTATGATTGGGCGTAAAGCCCAATCATATGATATTCTAGATGAAATGATAAAGAGTTTTTAGTGAATGCGTTATTAATATCTTTTATACAATATGACGCACTCTTAATTCACTAAATTATATATTATATTAAGTTAAATCAATTGGTTAATATTTAACTATATTTATTATATATTATTATATAACTCTTAATTATTGTTTAAATTACTAAAAATAATTATTAATATTTATATCAATAACATTATTTCTTATTATAATTATTGATTATATTATTTATCACATAATTTATTATTTTAACAACACATTAGTAATATATATTTTTCAACAACATTTCACTATTCATAATTGTTTATCTTTTTGTAACGCTTTACTTTTCGACTGACTAGCAATGAAATTATTTTTCAACTAACTTGTTTTTTACATTTTTTTCATAAAAAACTAATATGATTATTTTATATTTTTTTGCGATCTATTCATTTATCAAAAGTAAAGTAGCGCTATTAAAGTAAGTTTCTACGATTTACTTAATTTATAAAAAGTAAAGTAGTGATAGTAAAGTAGGCACTACAAGTTCAATGTACCGGAAAATATGTCACCTCCAATTCTTTTAAATAATTAATAGTGACTTTTGTATGGGAGGTGGTAGAAGCAGAGGAGGAAAGTTTGTAATTTTTGGATATGACACCTAATGTGGTATGCAAAATATTTCGTGCTGAATTTAAGGTTTGTATCTTTCATTATTTTCAATTGGACATAGTTTTCCTGAAATTGAGGCATTTGTATGGGAGGTGGCAGAGGAAGTGGAGCGTTTAAGATGATTTTAAAACTGCTTATCATCATCCTTTTCACCACGCTTTGATTCAATTTCAAATTCGATAGTTCTAATATATATATTCGAAGGAGAAATGCTTTTCTTGAATTTATAATACAGATATTTGTTTGGGAGGGGGTAGAAGGAGTGAAGAGGAGCTGATAATTTTTTTTAGTATTTATTGCAATTATAAAAAAACAAATTCTGGCAAAATTTTAAGTTTATACATTTTCTAGTTGTAATGGAAATCGATATAATGCACTTAACAAAAATTATACATTTGTGTGGGAGGGGGTAGAAAGAGTGTATGAATCAAAACACATTTTTTTCTCGTTATTGCTATTTCTATTTGTATACTTTATGCAAAATATCAAGTTGATAGCTTCAACAGTTTCGAAGAAAAATAATTTAATTTAAATTTCAAAATTTCGTGAAATTTGTATGGGAGGCGGTAGAAGGAGTAAGGTGAAGTTGATAATTTTTTCAATTCTGATTGAAATCATGATAAAATTAATTTTGGTAAAAATTCGTTTTTATAACTTTGCTAGTTTCAATGAAAATCGAAAAACTGCATTTTTCAATATTATGCATTTGTATGGGAGGGGGTAGAAGGAGTGAAGAGGAGCTGATAATTTTTTTAGCATTTATTTCAATTATTAAAAAACAAATTCTGGCAAAATTTTAAGTTTATACTTTTTCTAGTTTTAATGGAAATCGATATAATGCACTTACCAAAAATTATACATTTGTATGGGAGGGGGTAGAAGGAGTATATGACCCAAATTTCAAATCGATAGCTTAAACAGTTTCAAAGAAAAATCAATTTCTGAAAATTTCGGAATTTCGTTAAATTTGTATGGGAGTTGTATAAGGAGTGGGGGGATGTGGCCCATTCACGAACTTAAAGTTTGTTTTTTGCTAAAAATGACACACAACAAATATCAGCACGGTAGCTCAAGGCGTTCGAGAGTTATGCTGTAGACAGACGGACAGACGGACAGACAGCAACTCGGAATCGAAGTTTTTGAGCGACAACAAATATTTCTGTACCCTTGGCGGCTCTGTGCGAACATTATTTCTTAGCGTTACAAACGGTAAAGCAAACACAATATACTCTCAGATTTCATCTAGAGTATAATGAAACTACTTCCATTCAATTTAATACGACCGGAAACTTTTATTCAAATCACTTTTACACTTTTTATTTACTATAGTGCCTTTAATATTGACGCTAACCGTTCGCTATTTTCTCGTTATTCGTTCGCTACTTTTTCGCAATCCGTTCGCTATTCGTTCGCTATTCGTTCGCCAATTGTCGCTTTTCTATCCGTCATAGAGCTTACTCGCTTACTGTTGAACTCTGTCCGTCGATCACAGGACTTACTCCGGGCTGTGGATCAGAGGCCTTACTCGCTTACTGTCTTCCGTGGCGTAGTGGGCAGCGTGCTTGCTTCTCAGTCAATAGGTCGTGGGTTCGATTCCCACTCCAGACGTGATTTTTTTAAGCGCAAATTTTTCAGTTGCTACTGGTGATAAAAAATTATTCGCAATAAAATGGGGAAACGGTGTAAAAGTGAAACAGTTCCACTTCAAGAAGGCCTAGATACTCAGTAGATGGTTTCTGTTCGCTTTCTATCATTCAGTCCCCCATAACATCTGCAAATATTTGTCAGTAAGCAGCCAGTACAACTGAGCAATATACCAGCTTCTCCACTCGCTACGGTGGTTCTCACTCCCCTTCCCCAACCTTCCCAATCCCATTCCTTTCCTCCATGACTGTGTTTGTGCATTGCACATAAAGGCCGAAATTACCTATAACACAGGTCATTCTGTAAAAAAAAAAAAAAAAACTGTCGCTTGCTGTACTCCGCCAGTTGATCACAGGACTTACCCGCATACTATCGCTTCCTGAACTCCACCAATTGATCACAAGATTTACCCGCATACTGTCGCTTGCTGAACTCCACCTGTCGATCGCAGGACTTACCCGCTTACTGTTGCTTGTTGAACTTCGCCTGCCGATCACAGGACTCTCTCCTGCCTGTCGATCACAGGCCTCACTCGCTTATTGTCGCTTGTTAGCTCCGCCTGTCGATCACAGGACTTACCCGCTTACTGCCGCTTGCTGAACTCCGCCAGTTGATCACAAGACTTATCCGCTTACTGTCGCTTGCTAAACTCCGCCGGTCGATCGCAAGACTTACCCGCATACTGCCGCTTACTGAACTCTGCCTGTCGATCACAGGGCTTACCCACTCATTGTCACTTGCTGAAGTCCGAATGTCGATCACAGAACTCATCCGCTTACTGTTGCTTCCTGAGCTCCGCCAGTTGATCGCAGCACTTAGCCGCTTATTGTTGCTGGTTGAACTCTGCCCGTCGATCACAGACATCACCCGCTTACTGTCGCTTGTTGAGCTCCGCCTGTCGATCACAGGACTTACCCGCTTACTGTTGCTTGCTAAACTCCGCCGGTCGATCGCAGGACTTACCCGCTTACATTAGCTTGTTGAACTCAGCCTGTCGATCACAGGACTTACCCGCTTACTGTCGCTTGCTGAACTCCGCCTGTCGATGACTAGACTTTTCAGCTCACTGTCGCTTGCTGAACTTCGCCTGTCGATCACAGGTATTACTCGCTTACTGTCGCGTGCTGAATTCTGCCTGTCGGTCTTAGGACTTATCCGCTTAGTGTTGCTTGCTGAACTCAACAGGACTTACTCTTGCCTATCGATCAATGGACTTACTCGCTTACTTCCGTCGACTGTTTGAGCTCAACTGACTGTTTTCACGAACGCTCGGCCTTTTTATATTCAACATAACCAACGTGGACGGCGACTTGAGCACCGATGGCGATTTTGGATACGATGTGTTCCTGACTGTTAGCTCGATCGTCGTTTGTACGACGATGTGTTTCTGACTGTCTCCGCCTGACTTTTATCTGAGTCTGGAATATCTCTTAACGGACCATGGCAGCCTGAATGAATTCCTTCACGGGTGGATAAGTCCAAGACGAGAGGATGCGAGTGTGGTGCTCTGGTGGAAAGTTGGCTGCATATTTTGGGCGAATGTCGAAGATATGCAGATCTAAGGCAGCTGGAAGCTATGGAGGTGGTAGTGGATAGGGCGGGGCTGGACGTAGGGAGATTCCTCGCCAGCACGCGAGGCATTCAAAAGAAAAAGGGCAGAAGCTGGTCATGGAGGGGTTCCGATTTGGGCTATAGTGCCATTGTCGAAGTGGAAGAAGTAAATCGGTAGCTAATAATTGAATGAAACTAATTCGTTTTTAAAACTCGGCCGCAACAGTCACGAAACTAATATGACTTTGTTATCATTTCTTAAAAAAAAAAACAATGATCATTTTTAGTCAAGGCAGTAAACTACGTCATTGTTATCTACAATTGCAACAAATATTATTCCACAACGAATCGAAGAATTTCGTCTTAATCATCAAATTAATCCCTCATAGGTAATTATCAACACGTGACTTACACATACTTCCGATAAGGGAGGGAGGGTCTCCAGAAAACAGGCCGTCAGTTTACGTCCCATTTGATTGCCAAAAGAATTCAAATTGGAACAAAGCAAACAAATTTTAAAAATTCCGATGCATATCAGAAAATAAATTCCATTTCATTACTTAAATCAATAAAGCGATTAATTGGTCTTTGTTGATAAACAAACGCTTCAAACGCAGTCACCTTGCTGGCTGTGAGCAACGTCGATAACATTGCAACAACAACGAAAAAACGAAGATAAGAATAAGAACGGGCCATAAAAAAATGGCACGTTGCAAAACTTACCGACAAGCTGTGGAGGAATATTCAAAGATTCCTGGTAAATAAAATTCCAGCAATGGTAAACCGCAATTGTGGAGGCCGTACAGAGCAGCGCAAGGATACACATTCGCAGGCATGTGTGCTCGTGCCTGGAAAATGAATTAAAATGCGATTAGCATGCGAATCCAGTGACATAATTTCAAGAATATTTTTATGCTATTGTTCCGAGCTATATGCAACCCAGGGTGGTACTCACCTGACATTGTTGTGCTCCTTGAGAAGTTCATAATCATATTTTGCTTGTGGCGTTGTCATGATTGCATCGAAATCCTCCTTAGCCGCTATCTCATGTAATTTTCATCGATTCTTTTAGTTTTTAGAATTTGAAAGAGAAGTGAAATCGTCTATTTACAACACTTGGAAGGATTTTCTTGTTTAGATTTTTTTACAATTATTATGCTCTCGCGAAAAATGTTTTCTTGATAATGTTGTCAGTTTTGACATGTCGAGTAAATTGTTGATTCACAATAATCGAACAGCTGTTTGGAGCGTAGGAGAAAGGCCCCGTAATCGGTATTTGCGATTTGGAGAGCGGGATTTTTTCAAATTTGGAAATAGGTAAGTAGATTTCCTTGCAGGCAGGGTCGGTTTATACTAGTGATGGGCATTACCGAATAACTATCGAAAAGTTATTCGATAGTTTTTACTATCGATAGGAAATATTGAATAACTATCTGAATGAATGAAAATTACTATCGATAACTCCGCCATAGAGATCCCAAGCCCGGTTAAGAAAGGAGGAGGGAGTATGGAGTTAAACTGAATGGCCAGTAACACCAGTGTGTCTCAGGAAATAGGCAAAAGTATGACATAGTTGGACTCGCAGCATAGCTGTGAGAACTCCAGCATATCATATGTAGCTGAAAACTCCCACCCTTTTTCTACTAGAGTGTAACAAATAAGTAGGACCGGTCTCCCAGGTCGGGAGTTGGGCGAGGCGCCGACAACGCATCACCGGAAAAAATGCACTGTCCAGAAAACTGAAGAATAGCCTCGGAACGGATGGACTCAACGGCAACAAACCCGCAAACGAAAAATGGACTACTCTATTGGATCTTGGAATGTTCGATCCTTATTTAGGACAGCAGCTCTGAAAGAGTTCCTCGAAGAAGTGGCAAAACACAAAATCAACATAACTGTCATCCAAGAAACGAAATGGCTCGGTAACGAAATCATGGACATGAGATCACACACAATCTATCCAAGTGGAAAATTGTCGGGAAGCAGAGAGTTTTGAGTCGCTTTTGTCGTTGACAAAAACTTTAGTCAGCAGGTCACGAGTTTCAAACCAGTAAGTGAAAGATTGTGTTCAATCCGAATAAAGGCGAAATTTTTCAACATTTCGTTGATCAACGTTCACGCACCAACAGAAGACAAGGACGATATAACTTAAGACGAATTTTATGCCACCCTAGAGACAACCTATGATTCACTGCCTTCGAATGACCTAAAAATTATCTTAGGGGATTTTAATGCAAAAGTCGGAAAGGAGAATGCTCATAGAGGAACAACAGGAGGGCACAGTCTCCATGACATAACCAACGGCAATAGCCAACGTCTTATTGATTTCGCAAGCAGCAAAAATATAGTAAGCTCTACGTGCTTCCCACATCGCGATATTCACAAACGAACGTGGGCATCACCAGACGGTCACACCTTCAACCAAATAGACCACGTTCTAATAGAGAAAAGGGCTACTTCCAGCATAATTGATGTACGAACCCTCCGCGGTGCGAATTGTGACTCTGATCACTGTCTAATCAGAGCTAAGTATCGATGCAAATTAGCTTGTCATGGATATTCGAAAACGAGTAGATCTCGCAAATTCAATGTCGACAAGCTTAACGACGAAACGGTGGCGCAGGCTTACATGTTAGCATGTAATAAACACGTGACACCAATATATGAAAATATCCAAAATATGCCAGTGGAGAATGCGTGGATGAAAATACCAGACGGCATCAAATCCTCCGCAGAAGAGGTATTAGGATATCAAGCACGGCGAAAAAATAATGATTGGTTCGACCAAGTCCAGGAAGCGACTGGAATAATGATTAGCGACAGAAATGTTAGAAGAAGGCTACAGGCTACAGTTAGACTTTCAGCTCGGTGACCCCGAAAAAAACCAACTTTAACGGCTAAAATGAGGACAGCGAGGCTGAATTTCGCCAAATCTCATCGAAATTCGTCGGAAAATTACTGGAAGAGAGTACTTTTTACCGACAAATCAAAATCCAACTCGAACCAATCAGAAGGATTGCAGTATGTACGTCGCAGAATTGGAGAGGAACTTCACAAAGACTGTGTAGTGACTCGAAACAAGTTCCCTCCGAGTTACATGGTTTGGGGTTGCATTTCCTATTTCGGCACCGGAGATTTGGTGTTTTTAGAAGGATCAATGAATGCGATCAGTTATATCAGCGTGATTGACAACCATTTGATCCCGTCGATGGATAGGCTCTTCCCAGTCATTTACGATCCGATTTTTCATGCGCCATGTCATCGCGCTCATAAGGTAAGTTGTGGGTTTTTTACAAACAACAGTTCAATACAAAAATAAAAAAAAGCGTAAAATAATTGTTTTGTTTTTAAACATGTTAAAGAATTCATCGCAGAAAAAGGAATTTCTACACTTGAGTGACCAGGAAACAGCCCCGATTTGAGCCTAATCGAGAATTGTTTTGCCGAACTGAAACGAAAAGTGGCAAGGTGGGGACCAAGGAGGAGTTCAAAAACGGCCATCGAAGACGCTTGGAAGGACGACATAAGCATCGCATACTGTCAAATATTGATAAAATTCATGCCTCGAAGGATTGAAGTTGTAATCAAGGCTCGCGGAGGATACACGAAGTATTAGCTT
Organism: Chorisops tibialis; assembly: GCA_963669355.1. Classification (NCBI taxonomy): domain Eukaryota; kingdom Metazoa; phylum Arthropoda; class Insecta; order Diptera; family Stratiomyidae; genus Chorisops; species Chorisops tibialis. The sequence continues at coordinate 23,494,093 of OY770264.1, forward strand.
TATTAATTAATTAAGGAATATTATTCCTACCTTCTACTTATACAATGGCACTACAGCCCAAATCGGATCTTGGCCTCCTGACATTCAGGTTCCTTAACATTTTGCATTACTTATTGTGGAAGGGTTGCTAGCCCTTCGCACAACCCCGTTTCTACGAATTTCTCATTTTCGTAGATTGAGGTGACCAAGGTATATCCAAGGAGGTAATGTGCTGGAATTATATATTGCGTCGACCGGGATTAGAACTCACAACCTTCGCATTACAAGACCAACACGCTACCCACTAGGCTATAACCTAGCTTATTGTTCCCACCTACCTACTAGTAACTTCCCATAGAAATTTCCTATTAAGAATCCAAAATAGTTGATAATTTTCAATTCAACAACTTTTGTTGCGAAAATGATCATTTTGCTGGTAAAACAAAAAAGTGGCTGTACCTTCAAAATAAATAATTTTTTTGTTTATGTGTTTTATACATTTTAAGTATAACACTAAAGTTAAATTAATAAACACCAGTTCGTTTTATTTATAATCGGAGATCATTATGTAGAGGCAATATTTGGTGATATTCAAAGGTTTTAACTTTTATTTGGCCACCACGGTACATTAAATTTAGTAGTAATGGGCGCAATCAGTGCAACAGAAAAATTAAATATCATTATTTCGAAATCTCCTAAAATTGTATCGCACTTCAAGATATCAATCTTACTATTGAGCAAATTGTTTTATAAGATTACTCATTTTGATGCTTGCAAAATTGTTTCACTTTTCTCCAACGATCATGTTTTTTAAGATGACCGCTTGTTGTTGACGAAATGTGTGTGTAAGTCACTTTTATCACTTCCGTTAAATCTTTCTCGATTTGTTTCATTCTCTATTTATGAATTACTGACTGCTAAAAGCAAGTAGTCACTGGTAAATAATGTATAATAATTGCTCCTTTCATTCCCTTGTAGTAGATATTGCTCAATCAATCGGGTCGAAACTATGGATAGCATTGCTTTTTTATTGAAAGAAACTAAAATCTGTAAGTTCTTACTCAAATAACTATTGATACCGGGCGGCATCATTTTAGGGCGCCATTTATGAAACAAATACGTTTAGGTTCTCTCTCGAAATCCGTCATTTTTTTGTAAGAAACATCGCAAAACCTCTCCATCAGTTAACGGAAAATCGAAGATCATTCAATTGGAATCAGCGGTGTCAAAAGGAATTCGAAGAAATGAACAATAAACTTTGCCAGTCGCCTCTTAACAAACAAAATAATTCATTGAAGACTCGTTAATGAATTATATTAACGAATGTTTTGATCATTAACGAGCGTCGTTAACGATACATTAACGAGTCATCAAGCGGACTAAATGGCCATTCACGAGTATATAAGCAAGTATATAATCGAAGATCGCAATTGCTTCTCTGTTTCTATTGTTTGTGATTTGAACATTTCACGCACAAACGAAATGTGCGATATGCCTATAGACATAGCTGTTTTAATATTGAGCAAAGCAACTAATGTTTTTTGTAACTAAGTAGCTTATACAATTTTCATGTAAACTAGAGTTGACAGCTAGGAGGTTGAAAATAAATAAAAATTAATTTCTTCATTTTTCAATCGTTATTTTAATAATTATACATAATTATTACATGGTGTCAGAAGAAAATAATCAACGGCAAATTTAAACGCCAGAAAAATTAAAAAAAAAATTATGGAAAATGGATCGATTACCAGCGGAGCTGGATTGTGCAAATTTAATCCGCGATTGGTCAATATGGAAACGTACTTTCCAAATGTACATGATGGCAACGGGAAAGGATGAGGAAGCCGAACCAAAAAAAGTTGCAACATTTTTATGGTTGGTTGGTTCACGTGCAGTGGAAATATATAATACATTGTTCCCAAACAATGGAACAGCTGACGGCATCGTTGGATATCAAGCGACTGTACCGGCAAATGAAAGCACAGCCAACTGTGATTCGCACATTGGAAAGTGTCATTGAAGCATTCGATGGATATTGTATTCCACGGAGGAACGTATCGATGGAATCTTTTAAATTTAATAACATTACGCAAAAGGAAAAGCAAGCATTTGTGGATTTCGAAACGGAGTTACGTAAACAAATCCAGTATTGCGAATTCAAGTGTGATTGCGGTAAATCATTTGAAGAACGCATGCTGATTGATCGAATCATTATTGGTGTGAACGATAAGAAGTTACAATTGAAATTACTCGACATCAAAAACGAAAAGTTGGCGGACATCGTTGACAGATGCAAAGCTTTCGAGATAGCGAATCAAAACAAATTGTTGTTGGAGAAAAGTGTTGGATATCAAAGTGTGTACGCCTTGAACGAAGGAGTGTCATCAAATTCCGTAAATGCAATTTCGCGTCATTGTTACAATTGTGGTGGACTATTTGGACCAGGCCAATGCCGTGCACGAAGCATCAATTGCCATTCATGTGGAAAACAAGGACATTTCAGTAAATTCTGCAAATCAAAGCCGAAAGTGAGAAGTGGATTGGAAACAAAACCAAATCAAGATGATGCAAAGAAGCTATCAACACTTAACTGGGCAGATGAAACAGTTTTTAGAATAAGTAATATCGGATCAAACAGTCTGAAATGGACTAAAGAGTATCAAACAGGAGACCAAACTGTTGTATTCAAAATTGACACCGGCGCTGATATTAATTGTGTGCCAATCAAAGTGATCGAAAGATTAAATAAAAAAATGGAGAATAAGAATTTGAATTATCCAGTCTACGATTACAACGATAATATAATAAAATTAAAATTTTCGGTACTGTAAAATTAGACTGTTGATGGAAAAAGAAAAACGGAAAATAGTTCAATATTTCTCGTAGTGGATAATAATCGGGAACCAATACTTGGATTGAAAACATCTGTTGATTTTAACTTGATTAAGCGTTTTGCATGTTTCCCTCTAACAAAAGAAAACTTTGTGGAAATATATCGTGATTTGTTTGACGGGCTGGGTAAGTTCCCTCGTAAGCAATCAATCATTCTTAAGGAAAACAACGAGCCGGCTCTACATTATAAAAAACGAGTACCCTACAGTGTCTACTCAAGCCCTTGGAAAAAGAATTGAAGCACATGGAACAGAACGGCATTATATCATCCGTGACCTATCCCACGGATTGGGTAAACAATTTGCAGGTAGTTGAGAAACCTAACGGTAAATTAAGACTTTGTTTGGATCCAAAGCCGTTAAATAACACAATTAAACGCGAACAATTTTTGATCCCTACGATTGATGACTTTACCAGCCAATTAGCGAATATGAAGATTTTCACTGTTCTCGACTTGTCTAGTGGATTTTGGCAAATGGAATTGGACGAAAAAAGCTCTGATTTAACAACGTTTATGACCCCATTTGGTCGATACAAATTCAATCGCGTACCATTCGGCATGAACAGTGCACCGGAAATGTTTCAACGAAACATGTTGCAAATATTTGGAGATATACCTGAAGTCATCGTGTACATTGATGATTTGGGCATCGCAGGTGCAACGGAAGAAGATCATGACAAACCATTGTCATTGGTTCTGGAGCGGGCAAGAAAAAACGGAGTTAAATTCAATCCTGACAAAGTTCAGTATCGACAAACGCAGGTTGAATACATGGATCATATTTTGTCACATGGTCGTCAGCTGAAGCCAAAGAGCAAAACCGGAAAATAAACAAGACGTGTTGCGAATCTTAAGGTTTTTCAAATATCTGGCAAAGTTCATTCCGAATTTGTCACAAAAAACAGCACAGCTTCGTCATCTCGCAAGAAACGATGTTGAATTCGAGTGGGCAAACGCGCATGATTGTGAGCTGAGTGAAATATTGAGCATCATCTTATCCGATCCAGTTCTGGTTGTATATGATAAAACCAAACCGGTTGTCATCCAGACGGATGCGTCAAAAGATGGCCTTGGATGCGTTCTGATGCAAAACGGATAGCCAGTGGCTTATGCGTCTCGTACATTGAGCAAGAGCGAACAAAAAATGGGCACAAATCGAAAAAGAACTTTTAGCAATCGTGTTCGGGTGTGAACGATTTCATTATTATGTGTATGGTCGTGAATTCATGGTGGAAAATGATCATAAACCACTTGAAACGTTAGTAAGACGTGATATCGATGATGCTACCATTCGCTTGCAGCGAATGTTAATGTACTTACTCAAATATCCAAAAATGACTGTGGAATACAAACCGGGCAAAGAAATGCTTGTAGCTGACTGCTTGTCGCGAGCACAGTTGCCCAGGGTTGAAGAGGTCCTTGAACTTTCAAGCATGATTCATACAGTAACACGAGCAGCATGTCTATCGGAAGAAAATTACAAATTTTACTGGTCAATCAATGAACGCGATGAGAAATACAAACGAATTTGTGAATATGTTGAAAGTGGTTGGCCGTCATATCGCCAATTGGACAACTTTGGTCAGGAATTTTACAAATACAAATCAGAACTACACTTTGAAAATGGTTGTATTTTTCCTTTGTTTTCACGTAGCTGGTTAACGATTAAACCTTATTTTTCTTGAACGATTTAGGATCGTGTTTGCTTTTCTTTACGTCCTCGTTGCATTTTTTTTGTGTTGTAAACGAGTTTCCCTGTACTATTTTATCATGTGATTTTATTTTGCTCATATTTATTCCGAAACGTTAAAATAAATGAAGTAGTGTGGCGATCAACATTTAAAATTTTGAATCACAGAAAACTGCGCGATAGAAGTCGCCCCCGATTAAAAAATATTTTTAACAAAAAAACTTTGAAGTATTTAAAAAAAGCAACCGAACACGGATTATTAAAAACATTATAAAAGTATAAAAATAAATATTTTTAACATTAAAAATAAAAGTTACTTTTGTAATAAGTGGAACATTGTTGTACTCCACATTTGGTGACCCCGACGTCGCAATATAAAGCAATTTCGGTTTTGTGAAGTTTTAAAAACCCACATTTGGTTAAAACATGACGGAGAACACGCCATCAAACACTACGGCAACGGATGAAGTGTGCAGAATCGGGATTAAGCCTCCACTATTCAGCAAACGAGATCCGGATTTATATTTTATCCAAATGGATTCGTAGTTTCGAAATGCGAATATAACAACAGATCAGACAAAATATGATTATGTCGTTGGATCGCTGGACAGTGCTACACTCGCAAATGTGGCGGACATCGTACGTGCACCACCGAAGGAAAACAAATATCTGTCAATCAAGACACGACTGATAAACGATTTCACTGATTCTGAAAACAAAAAATTGCGACGACTCGTGCAAGAATGCGAATTAGGCGATAGAAAGCCTTCGCAATTACTTCGACAAATGCGTGATCTATCGGGTACTGCATTGGAAGATGATGCAATTAAGGCATTTTGGCTCGAACGACTGCCGGAAAGCGTACGCGCTGTTGTTTCAATAGCTGAAGTGGATTTGGATCGATGCGCCCTACAGGCTGACAAAATGATGGAAATGAGCAGTTTCGGTTCTATTTCATCGGTTCAGCGGCAACAATCACACCCTAAGTCAGACGATTGGCAAACATTAAAGCAAACAATCGATGCTTTAAGAAAGGAAATCAGTGAAATCAGGACATCGTGCAATCAACAACGTGGGCGTTCACAAACACCATCACGGGACCCGTTCAAATAGTCAAGTGAAGAAATTTCCGCATTGCTATTATCACCATCGATTCGGTAATGACGCGAGAAAATGCGCTCAGCCGTGTTCATATAGGTCGGAAAAAAACTAGAAGAAGCTTTACCACCGGCGGTTGGCGAAGCATTCAGCAAAAAGAAATCAAGCCGTCTTTTTATCATCGATTCTACAACGAAATTAAAATTTTTAGTTGATACAGGGGCAGATGTCTCAATTTTACCAGTTTCATACTTTCGAACCGGGCTAAAATCAAACGATTATTCACTATTTGCCGTCAACGGATCGCCGATCGCAACATTCGGTGTCAAATTATTGTCGCTTGACTTTCGACTTCGTCGTAAATTCGATTTTGAATTTATTATAGCGGACGTTGCAAAACCAATTTTGGGTGCGGATTTTCTTAACAAATTCAATTTGCTTGTGGACATCAAGAACAAATCACTCATCGATAAGGAAACAAAACTCGAAACAAAATGTGTTTCCGAATTCACCGAATATGAACCTGTTTTTTCAATCAACAGCAACAACAAATACAAAGATTTGTTGACGGAATTCGTCGAGTTGACAATGCCGACCTCATACAACGCAGAAACCGCACTCAAAACAACTGTTCGACACCGAATTATTACCACAGGACAGCCGGTTTTTTCACGTGCACGACGCTTAAACCAGGAAAAACTGAAAATTGCTACGGAAGAGTTCAGATATATGGTGAATATGGGAATTTGCTGCCAACCACCAAGCAGCGAATGGGCCAGCCCATTGAATATGGTTCCGAAAAAGGGTGGACTTTGGCGACCATGCGGCGATTACCGACGATTGAACGATCAAACAGTTCCAGATCGTTATCCTATAAAACATATTCAGGATTTCACTCAATCACTCAACGGTAAATCAATTTTCACAATACTCGATCTGGAAAAAGCTTATTTCAACATTCCAATTGACGATGAGGATAGGAAAAAAACCGCTATTATAACACCATTTGGACTTTTCGAGTTCAACGTAATGACGTTTGGGCTGTGTAATGCAGCACAAACATTTCAGCGATTTATGGATCAAGTGCTGTTCGGTCTCGATTTCGTTATATGCTATATAGACGACATTTGTATAGCGTCTAGCAGCGAGGAAGAACATTATCAGCATGTACGCATTATTCTGCAACGCTTGCATAAATACAACTTAAGAATAAACGTCGCAAAATGCGTATTTGCTCAAGAAAATGTGTTATTTCTTGGCCATCAGGTCAGTAAAGCTGGCATCCGACCACCAACAGATAAAATCGAAGCGATTGCAAACTATAACAAACCAACAACGGCGAACGAACTACGCAAATTCATTTGTATGTTAAATTTTTACCGACGTTTTTTGCCAAGCGCGGCACAAATTCAGGGCCGACTACGTGTGCTTATCAAAGGCAACAAAAAGAACGATAAAACACCCATTATTTGGACCAGTGACGCCGAAAAAGCATTTGAGGAAAGTAAGCAGTCATTGATTAATGCTGTAACATTGGCACATCCGGTACCAGATGCAAAATTGGTACTTCATGTTGACGCGAGTAATTTTTCCATAGGTGCAGCTATTCATCACATTAACGAAGGGCAACTTGAACCACTTGGCTTCTATTCTAAGCAAATGACCGACTGCCAAAAACGATACAGTACATATGATCGCGAACTACTAGCTATCTACCAATCGATCAAACATTTTAAACACATGATTGAGGGTAGAAGCTGCACAGTTATGACAGATCATAAGCCAATCACCTATGCCTTCATTCAGAACCCGGAAAAGGCATCACCTCGACAATTGCGGCACCTCGACTTGATCGGTCAGTACACCACTGACATACGTCACTTCCCTGGAAAAAACAACATTGTAGCTGACTTGCTTTCACGAATTGAAAGTATAGACGGTTGCGAACAAATCAGTTACGAGGGGTTGGCTGAAAGTCAAAAAATCGACGGTGAGTTAAATAATTTGTTGACATCCAACGAATCAACATTACAACTCAAATTAGTCAACATCCCGAACGCGACTAAAGCTATTATGTGCGATGTTTCGACGAAACGAGTGCGACCATTCATCACAAAAGAATTTCGCCAGAGAGTTTTTAATTCAGTGCACAATTTCGCTCACCCTAGCAAAAAGTCAACAATCAAGCAAATCAGCGAACGATTCGTTTGGCCGAGCATGAAGAAAGACGTAGCACAAATGGCCAGTACTTGTATCGCGTGCCAAAAGTCAAAAATTGCGCGACACAATAAAACGGCTTTCGAAAATTTTAAAGTGCCAGATAAACGCTTCGCGCACGTAAACATCGATATTATTGGTCCACTTCCAATATCATCAACAAAGTTTTTGTTCAAAAAGACTTGCAAGCCTGCACTCACGTTTTCTTGCGTGATGACGCTGTCCGAACACCACTTAAGGCACCGTACGATGGCCCATATGAAGTTTTAAGCCGAAATGACAAAATTTTTGAACTCCAAGTCAAAAATCGTAAAGTTCGTGTTAGCATCGATAGGATAAAAGCAGCTTTTCTTCCACTTGAAGATGAATCATCGACGAACGACGTTACTCCAAGAGCAACAGAAACGTCAAACACTTCACTCAATCGATCGATACAATCAGATAAGCAACCAAGGGAGCTAGATGTTCAACAAAAAACGACAGGAAGCGGACGAATTATTAAGAAACCACAACGATTCGTAGCTTTCGTCAAGCAATAATGCTATGATTTTCGTGCCTTTCACTATCACTCAGTCACTGGTGAGGGAGTACTGTGGCGATCAACATTTAAAATTTTGAATCACAGGAAACTGCGCGATAGAAGTCGCCCCCGAATAAAAAATATTTTTAACAAAAAAACTTTGAAGTATTTAAAAAAAGCAACCGAACACGGATTATTAAAAACATTATAAAAGTATAAAAATAAATATTTTTAACATTAAAAATAAAAGTTACTTTTGTAATAAGTGGAACATTGTTGTACTCCACAGTAGAATCGAGTCAAATTGTCTTTTAATACGTCTTCTTTAGAAATTATTCTAAATGCATTCAGAATACAATCGGCATACATGCTAAATGTGCATTCAGCATTCATACCGAAAGCTTTCTGAAGTAAATGGAAACATCCGAATAATAATCGTTCGGAAATACAAGCATTCAGAATCCATTCGGAATGCATTCCAAATGCAAACTTGAATTACATGCCGTATGCATTCCGGATGCATTCTCAATGGAAGTCGGATGCTCGTATATCAAACGATAACAAATCGCCAACCGACCGGACAGGACCCTTGTAAATGCAAACATTCAGAATGCATCCTTCGGAAACATTTTGGTATTCATACATTCCGGTACTCATAGATTGGATCCAGAATGCATTCCGAAGGTGAATTTAGCTGGCTGGGAGGGCATTAAATGACAAACTGAACGAAGTTTTTTCGAAACCAGTCCTTAGTCAAGTAAATTGAAAAGAAACCCACTTCAGATTATATTTAAAAATAATTTTTATTACTAAAAAAAGAAAAAAAAAAACAATAAATACTTATTGTGAAAACGTAAAGCGATTTTACATTTCTGTAACATTTAACAGGTATTTTTCAGTTTTTTTTTATTCATTATTATTTGAATTAAAGGAAATTGTGTTTTTTTTATTTGTTTGTAAGTAGTATGGAAAGTTAATTAAGAGTTGTGTTATCGCTACGAGATAACTTTAAAAATGATATTTTCGTCTTAGACATTATTTTTGCTGTTGTTTCTATCTTCATTTTTTTTTTGTTAATTTTTATTAAATTTTTTTAAGATATTAACTTGTGTGTGTGTAGAGTGAGTTACCAGCGCAACAATTGAACATAAATATTAAAAAAAAAATAATAATAATAATAATAAAGACATTTTTAATAGTAAAATTTTGAACAAGTCATCTCTGTTCAGGTCAATTTAATGACGGTATCCTCGTATCATTCCAATTTACTTCGATATTTGGCCATTTTGTTTGCAGGCACGTTAGCATTGGATTGGAAGAACTGCACATTGATTTTAAATCGCTTTCGAGAAGTATTGCTGAACCTTTACAATATTTTACCTGAAAGAAAATAATTGGATTAAAAAAAAGAAGATTTTAATTAATTGTACTGATTTTGAGTGCTGTAATCACTAAGATACTACCACGTCGGAATACACAGAAAGCTTTTCGCAGATAATAAAACTCAAATTCCATTATATTACTCACTTTACTTCCCGTATTCGAACCAGGAATTCCATTGTAATGCATTAAATCAAATGTATCAGGCATTGATCGTTGATCTTCCGGAAAGAATTCGTCCATGAATGCATTTAACAAAATTATTCCTAAATTTTCGGGATCCAATTTTTTTTGCATAATATCAACACTAAAAATTCAATGAAGTATTTCTTAAAAAAAATCATTCTAATTGAATGCAATTTTTATTTTGAAATCTTACTATTCGGGATCACTAACCAAATCGAGGGCACATAAAACATCTTGTAAGACAGCACTAGGAATAAAATTATTTCCATCGGGATCGTAAGATTTGAAAACACGTCGAGCTATTTCACATGGTGTTTCGGGTGATACGAGCCTTTTCTCATTGCTAAATAAAACTGAAATTTAATTCGTATTGGGAAAATTTTTCAGTGATGTTACAAATTACAAGATGATAGAATTTTTCGTTTAAGAAAAATAAACCAAAAGAGGAATTCAAAACAAAAAAAAAATTCCATTTACCTGATAAATGTGTTTCCGAGCCCATCACCCAAACTGGATTTTTCGGATTTTTATAAAACGAACCGACTGTACAATAACGCATTTGTTCCATTAGTGTTATGAAGCCAACATCAGATTGTTGATTTATTCCGCGGAGTTCTTAATGAAAAAAAAATAAAATTATAAGATCTATCGCTAACAGATAAATTAAAAAAAAACTTACTAAGGCCACCAACATCTTGATCGTTATCCCAAACATGTGCTACTGCCCGACCCGTTAACATCAAATTAATTAAACCTTGAGATCCATATCCGTAAGTGTTGTGAATTAACGGTTCCGATGTATCCGATAATTCATTTGTTACGTTATCTATGCCCTGGGAAATTTCCAAAATTTAAATTTAAAGAGAAATAAATTGCAGGATTTTGTTTTCAAATACAAACCTTTGTTAATAAAACTGTATACATGAAAAGTAAAACACCATATGGGCCACTAAGTGCATTAAAACTTTCCGAATAATACTTTTCTAATTGTTCGATCGAGTCAAGATTCAAGACAGCTAATCGTTCATGAAATTCTTCTGGCGACCATTCGTGCTGTTCTCTGATTGTATTATGCTATAAAATCATAATAACGTTATAAATCTTTCTTTGCGGGAGAGAAGAAAAAACTACTTACAGCACTGGGAGTATCGTGAAGCATTTCTTCGTCAATTGTTGATTTTATATTGCCTTCAATGTCTTCGTTTGCGTTTTCTTTGGCTTCTAAACAAATTTCTGGTAACGTTACAATCCGATAATGTGTGTTTTTACATTTCATTAAAATGTTACAGAGCGCTTGTACTAACAATCGCTTACACTTATCTAAAGTTAACTGAAAAATAAAAGATGTAGAAAAATATGCTTGATTGTTATTAATGTATTGGAAATATTTACATCGCTTAAACTATGACCAGGTGTTTCCATTAAAAGTATTTTCAAAAGAAATGCTTGTACAGGAGCTATCACAGCGCAGGGGCCGCCTTGTCTTTGCACTAAAGCCGAAGGTTCAATTTCGCTAAATTCGAAACCTAGAAAAATATTTTTTTTTTTTTCGTAAATATTAATAAATATAGCGGACAAAAAGGTAATAATAAAATTGATTAATTTTAAATAAACATAATGAGGTTGATTTATTTCTATTTCCTAGAATATTTAGTTTCTTTGAAGTAATAAATTTTGAATGAGAGATGGAAGGATGCGGCATTTGGTTCCTTAACTAACTTGAACCTTATTTTTAAAGAATCTGATACGAATACTATTTCATTGTTTGCTTTTAGATTGAATTGCAAAATATCAGTTACACCCTGAGCTAATTGTTCCTTGGTCTCAGGTATAGTGGGCATAAGTTTAAACGACCATTATGAAAATGGGATGCGCTTATAGAGTGACAAAAACTCAGCCGAAACATTCTTTCGAAGTTGATTTTGGTCAGTTGTGAGCGAAATTGGTAGCCAAAACAGTTTTATCTTACCCAAATTTTCGTGCATGATATTAAAAACACGTTTATATGGCATAGTTAAGCTACGTCCACACGATGCGCCATTTTCAGACATTAAATTGACGAGCATGCAACATAACGTAAACACATTAAGTGTCGTCCACTAGTTGCTTCTTTAAGACAGTCACTTCAAAGATGTCACTGATTTTAATTAATATTTTTTGTTTGTTTCTTTTTATAATTTGATTTATTATTAAAGAGTTTGATATTATTTTTTGAATTAATATTGTTTACATGTCAGCCCTAGTCGTTATCGCATGTTCGCAATCTTGTGTTCTACTATTCTCGACAACAACAGCACTGAACATCTGCACGATCTTTTCCACGAAAGAAAGCAACAACAATTGCATGCATGCACTAAATCCGATCAAGTTGCATGCCGATACACATTGGACGTCGTCGGTATGGATGATAACGGTCGGTATAGATGACAATGTTCGGTGTGGACGTCGGTATGGACGACGGTCGGTTCTGCTGGGTACGAAAAGGGCGAGCGTTCGTGAAAATGGCCAGTCGAAAATAGTTTATCACGTACTGAATTCGACGGCGGAAGCAAAACAGTCGATGTTTAGAAGGCAATAGACTCTGATTTGATAACGGAGCGCGAAAACGCAAACATTAAGGCCATAAATTGTTAGCAAAAAGTGATTAAATGAAAGACAATTAAAAGTTTTCGTTTATTTTATATTAAAAACGAATCAGTTGTATTTTTACTTGAAATCCAGCGACCCCTATCGCACTTCAATTGGTGTCAAAAGTAGGATTATGGAACAATGAACAACGTGTATTCGCGAGTATGAAACTCTCGAACAGAAAATCTCAAAAGTTCTTCCACGAAACATGTGACCGCGAGGAAGGTTCTTGAGCAAGATTTTATGATGAAATCGAGTTACCTGTAGAAAATTTCCCGAACAAACAGTGAGCGCGAAATTGTGGAAAATTCTTGACGAAAAATGTTGTGTCGTGGGATAGACAAAAAAAAAATGCCGCTTTACGTGAAAGAGTTAATGGCCTGCTTTAAATTGAAGGAGTAACTCGGTAAACGAGTTACCCACGAAAAGAAATAAGACAGAGCTTGTAAACCGGATGATACAAGGCATTGGAAGCAGAGGGATATAAAGTCGACAGTTATGAGTTTCCGATCGAGCAGGAAACCACACAGGAAACCGCACAACAAAGTATTGCAGAAAGTTCTGTATCTATAAAGCCGATGATGCAGCTGATGCAACAAATGAATGGCGAAAATGGATCAACAGAACACGAAAAGAGACCAGCAAAGCCAACAGACGAAAGGGCTGAAGGACGATCTCAACTAGCAAAACAAAAAACTGAAAGAAGCAATAAGCCTACATACAAACGTAATCGGGATGCAGATTGAAGAACAGTTAAATGCGAAGCTTTTAGAGCGGCGAACGCAACTAGAATAAAAGATCTTCGAAAATTCTGAATCGAGAACTTCTCCAGGGAAGTAGAGCGTCAAAAAAAGGACTTCGAAGTTGTGAAAACAACTGTCCCAACTTGATAATCACCTTGGGCTATCAACAATACTAAATTTAAAGCGGCGGCCACCACCAACCAATGGACGGATCAGAAACGAGCAACGGCCTGATATTGGCGTTGCGAGACCAGCGGCCGAAATTTAGCGCCGAACAACAAAGCAACTTTAAGTTCCTGGTGCAGACCTTGAATCTTCAATGGTGATCACATACGGGAAATTTATAAAGCGCAACTTTTCGACCGTATGCGAAACTCTACAACTAGCACAGGATGTTGAAAGGCTGGCGTTATGATTATCCTTACCCAGCTTGGATTCAGAAAGTCGCAATGAACGGATAGTGGACACATTTATTGATGCTCTGCTGGATGGAGAGCTACAGCAGGTATTGAGATTGGCGTGCAAGAGGACACTGCAGAAGACTTTGGTGTACGCTCTAACCTTTGAAGCTGCTATGCAATTGTCGCAAGATGATTCACGGGTCCGAAAAATGACTGCGACCAAAGAAAGCTTGTGCCAGAGGTGGGAACAAAGTGGAAGTTACCGAAGGAGCATATTACGTTGTTGGGAGTGTGGAAACGTCGGGCACATAAGACGTGAGCGGAGTAGAACCTAACCAACAGGAAGGAGTTGCTTAGGATGTGTCGCGAAATAAATGTCGAATGATTGGCGAATCTGGAGAGTTATTTTCGGAACCATGCAAGCCCAATAAGTAGAGTGTTAGCTACAAAGTTCCTCGATGTTGGAATTGCAGACAGACAGAGCACTTACGACTAGGGATGGCAAAATCTGCTTTTTTCCAATCGCAGTGATCCACTGCGATTGCTCTTTTTCCATGTCTGTGAAAAAGAGCAGCTCTTCCAATAGCAGTGATTTTTCCACCTCCAATGCTAGTGCGTAGAGATGGTATGCTATTTCACATACCTGCGATTTTTTCACTGCTATTTGAAAAGAGCAATCGCATATTGCGATTCAAAATTTAAAAGAGCTGCGATTAGAAGAGCAGAGCAAATGCACACTGCTTACGTTCTATCACCAAGAAAATTGCCGCAATGATCATCGCTACAAATTCCAGAGTTTTTGTTCGCACTCGCATATTAGTCCCCCCACGCATTCCACATCGATCGCTAAGCAAATCAGCATAGTGAAAACTTCCCCCATTTCCCCCTGGGAATGAAAAGGTTTTCTTTTGCTATCCAATGTACGAAAAAACGATCGAGCGCAATCGAGTCAGGAATGGCAAAAAAGTCAATCACATTTCATATACACAAGCCAGACAAAAAAAACACCACCCAGTCATCGATCGCATGGCATACACATACACACAATTTGTGTGTGAGGTAGTGTCGTGTAAAAAAAAAAAAAAAAGACCCTTTTGTTTTGGTTTTCTATGACCGGTTGTTTTTTTTTTGTTATTTGGCTTGTATTTGTATATATGCGATGCGGTTGTATATATGCCATGCGATCGATGACTGGGTGGTGTTTTTTTTGTCTGGCTTGTGTATATGAAATGTGATTGACTTTTTTGCCATTCCTGACTCGATTGCGCTCGATCGTTTTTTCGTACATTGGATAGCAAAAGAAAACCTTTTCATTCCCAGGGGGAAATGGGGGAAGTTTTCACTATGCTGATTTGCTTAGCGATCGATGTGGAATGCGTGGGGGGACTAATATGCGAGTGCGAACAAAAACTCTGGAATTTGTAGCGATGATCATTGCGGCAATTTTCTTGGTGATAGAACGTAAGCAGTGTGCATTTGCTCTGCTCTTCTAATCGCAGCTCTTTTAAATTTTGAATCGCAATATGCGATTGCTCTTTTCAAATAGCAGTGAAAAAATCGCAGGTATGTGAAATAGCATACCATCTCTACTTACGACGTGCCTGCTGTAAGCGAAGTAGATCATTAATTTCTTGCCTCCAGCTCCGATTGGCAAGATAATTGGCGATGTCAGGAAAACATGGCTAGGGCGGATGAAAGCCCTAGAGTGCAGCTAGCAAGGCAGAATTTAAGACCTGGAGCTCCACAATTTTGGGATTGCGCAGGACTTTTAAGGCGCGATTGCCGCCATCCGAGAAATTCACCGTACGATTATGTGGAATGTACTGCTCATTAAGGTAGGCAGAACTAGAGACACAACTATCAGCCTGAAAATAATTTACAGCGGTTAACAGCGAGCACAACCAACAAATGCTCAGAAATTAAAAAACAAATCACGGATCGAGACCTGCGAAAATAGCATAGAAAGACCTCAGTAGAAAAATAGATCGACCAGAATTGAAAGTTATGTAGCTACCGCACAAATCAAACACTCACATCATAAACGAAGCAACCCTTAAAATTTCCGAGAGGGCGAATTGGTACGGCTGCGTAATTGATACCACGGGAAGAGAACGCCAAGGCCTCAGCGAAATTGGGAAGGACCATACAAAATCATCATCGGAGTCTAGAAAGAAGAACCAGAAGACTAGCGGGAAGATGAAAGGAGTAGACAGTTGGGCGAAATACCATGAGAAGACGTTGTACGGGACTAAAGTGGAAGTTATGTTACATGTCAGCCCTAGTCGGTCATCGCGTGTTCTACTATTCTCGACAGCAACAACACTGAACACCTGCACGTTCTTTCCCACGAACGAAAGCAACAACAATTAAATTCGAGCACAATAAATATCGAAACACATTGGACGGTACGGAAGACGGTGTGGACGACAACGGTCGGTATAGACGCAGGCATGAACGACAGTGTGGACAACTGTCGGTATGAACGACGGTGTTGACAGCGATATAGACCACAACGGTCGGTAGTGATGGGTATAAAAGGGTAGAACGTTGGTGAATGTTTTCACAGTGCATTTTGAAATGAAAGAAAAGATTTCCGGATTCTACACTGTTATGCTTTATTATTCGTGACGTTTCGGTCTCTGCTGAAATCTTCATCAAACTGCTGATTTTCATTGTTATCTAGTGCAATGTACTCGGTAACATCAAAGATAGCATCAGAGGTACTTAGATTTTTCTTAAAATCGTACTGACTTTCAGCTAAAACTTTTCTGTCCTCAAGATATTTTACTAGACGCCTCTTAATGGCCTTTTCAAGAATTTTTGATATATTTGATAGAAGTGAAATAGGACGATAATTATTTGGGTCCTTTTCATCTTTACTTTTCTGTAGAGGGATTATTACGGCATATTTAAGCTTGCTAGGAAATACACCATTACGAAAACATACATTAAAAACATAGGTAAGAGGATACGTAATGAACTTTGATATACGCTTCAGCACATCCATTTTGTACCCATCTATGCCTGCAGCTTTATTACTATCCATTTCTGCGATGTATTGACTTAATTCATAAGGGGTAGTTGGAACCATGTATATGTTTGAGATACAGTCACCAAAATTAGCTATTGAATCACTCTCAATATGATTAACCAAATTATGTTCTACGTTTGAAAAATGGTTATTCATCAATTCCGCTATATGAAAGGTGTCGGATATAATCACATTATTTGCGGTAGTTATTTTTTCCATTTTTGGCTTCAAGCAAGTGACATTACGAGTAGACGATCCATTAATCACTTTTCATAATTCTTTCGGATTATGAAGAGTATCGCATATTTTATGTTTGTAATAAGAACATCTAGCAGCTTTAATTATTGAATTTAGTTTATTACGATATATTCTGTATTAACTACGTATATAGCTACATATTAGTAGGGTCTTTGTTAGATAAGGCAGCTAGTTTATCTCTACGACGTATTGAAGTAACTATTCCCTGCATAACCCAAACTTTTAAAGGCTTTTTCTTGGAATTAGGTACTTTCTTTAAATAGCTTGCATCAGAAATATGTTTATCTAATACTTCAAAAAACTTAATACAACATAATTCGCCCTCTGTACAATCATATATAGTTTCCCACATTTCCTGTCCCACACTATTTAGTAATTTCTCAAAATCTATTTGCGTTTTATCGTATAATGGTTTTTCTACTGACGATCGCATGGTTTCTTTTGTAGATAGTTTTGCTATCGTGGAAAAGTGATCCGTTATATAAGATTCTAGAATTGCGGGTGAGAATTCAAGAGATGTATTATTTTTTAAAAATATGTGATCAATACATGTCGATTTATTGTTTTTTACTCTAGTACTCCCTATGAGATGTTCAATAAATCTATAGCTACTTAGGGTGTCAAGGTATTCACTGCACAAATCTGATGGTGAATTTAGCATAACATCAATATTTATATCGCCAATTAATATATGGTTGGAAGCACTGCGTTTCTGATTTAAGAAATTGTCAAGCGAATCAATGAAACCAAATGCGTCGGTACTAGGTGATCTGTAGATTTCAGAGATATTTATTATAAGATTGTCGCATACTGAAATTTCTAAGTCTATTATGTTTCCGTTATCAATTTTAAAGTTGGTCAGGTGGACCGAGAAAGAGTTTATTACATAAATAATAACTCCATCACATTTGTTTATATTTTTACCCGCGTTTAACATTGTGTAATTTTCTATATTGAAGCTATCTGTCTTATTAATCCAAGTTTCCGTTAAAATAATTATATCGAAGCAGAAATTTAAATTATTCATTAGAATCAAGAATTGATCGAAGTTTTTTTTTAAATACTGCGACTATTCGTATGGAATAGATTAATAGTCTTAAAATTACTTTCTAAAAATATTTTACAAGCATTTTCGTTACATAAGATATGAGTTTCAACATTTTTGTGGTGTTCTATTATTTCCACTAAATCAGCCATTGTAAATAAAAAAAAACCAAAAAAGACCAACACGCTACCCACTAGGCTACACCCTAGATTTCATCTAGAGTATAAAAAACATAACAGAATTATGATTGGGCGTAAAGCCCAATCATATGATACTCTAGATGAAATGAGAAAGAGTTCAATGTACCGGAAAATATGTCACCTCTAATTCTTTCGAATAATTAATAGTGACTTTTATATGGGAGGTGGTAGAAGCAGAGGAGGACGGTTTGTAATTTTTGGATATGACACCTAATGTGGTATGCAAAATATTTCTTGCTGAATTTAAGGTTTGTAGCTTTCATTATTTTCAATTGGACATAGTTTTCCTGAAATTGTGGCATTTGTACGGGAGGTGGCGGAGGAAGTGGAGGGGTTTAGAAGATTTTGAAACTGCTTATCAACATCATTATCGCCAGGCTTTGTTTCAATTTCAAAGTCGATAGCTCTCATATGTTTGAAGAAGAAATGCTTTCCTTGAAGTTATAATACAGATATTTATATGGGAGGGGGTAGAAGGAGTGAAGAGGAGCTGATAATTTTTTTTAGCATTTATTGCAATTATCGGGTGAGTGCAAAAGTTCATGCGGAATTTCAGAGTAAAAGTCACACAGTGATAGGCAAACAAAGTTCTTTATTCAATCAGTGATATGTTCTCCATCGTTTTCTATAATCTGGTTGGAACGTTCTGGCAGCATACGGATGCCCCGATCATACATACAAACTGTGCGGTTTAGATTCGAAGAACGAAGACACGACGGTTTTTAAGGCATCCAAAGAGTCAAGTTTTTTTCCATTTAAATGATTTTACAATGACCGGAACAAGTGATAATCAGATGGTGCGATATCAGGATAATACGGTGGATGAGTTAGGACATCCCATTTCGGGCTGTTCAGTTTGCGCAGCGTCTGTCTCGAAACGTGTGGTCTGGCGTTGTCGTGATGAAAGACTACGCCCTTGCGATTTGACAAAATCGGACGTTTCTGTTTGATTTCTCGATTCAGATTGGTTAATTGGCGACAGTACTTGCCCGAATCAATCGTTTGGCCAGCTGGGAAAAACTCAAAATAAATTATGCCCGTGCAATCCCACTTAACACAGAGCATCACCTTCATCGGGTGCAAACTGGTCTTTGCCATTGCGTCACCTGCTTGTTTCCATGTGCGTTTGCGCTAAACATTGTTGTACAGGACCCATTTTTCATCGCCCGTCACTAATCGATCCAAAAACGGCTCGTTTTTGAGCCGCCCGAGTAAAGAAAAGGCAGCAGAAATTCGCTCGATTTTGTTCCTCTCGGTCAGCAAATGGGGCACCCATATATCAAGCTTCAAATCGAATCCCATGTTTTTTAAACGTCGAAAAGCGGTTGATCGGTCAATGTTAAGGGCTGTAGCAACTTCCTCTGTTGAAATTCGCGGAGTATTCTGAACTAAAGTACGCACAACATCGTCATCTATGTGTGAACGTCGACCTGAGCGTGGCTCGTTTTCAAGGTTAAACTCTCCGCGGCGAAATTTCGCAAACCATTTTTCCACAGTTCGTTTAGCTGGTGCTTGATCTCGATAAACCTCTTGAATGTTTTTTACGGCTGCTGCAACGTTTATTCCCTTCCGAAGCTCGTTAAGCATAGCATGCCGTAAATGCATCTTATCGACACTCATTTTGAAAGTAATCTTTCTCGAAGGAGTTTGTATCTACAAAAATTATTTTGTTTCAAATGAAAGCTGCACACGTCACCTTTCCAACGATCTGTTTTACGTAGATGGCAGTATTAATGACAACACTTTACGCCGCTTCTAACGCCATCTATTGCACCTCCGCACGAACTTTTGCACTCACCCAATATTAAAAAACAAATTCTGCCAAAAATTTTAAGTTTTTACTTTTTCTAGTTCCAATGGAAATCGATATAATGCATTTAACAAAAATTATGCATTTGTATGGGAGGGGGTAGAAGGAGTGTACGGATCAAAACATATTTTTTTCTCGTTATTGATATTTCTATTTCTATACTTTATACAAAATATCAAGCTATCAGTTTAACAGTTTCGATGAAAAATAATTTAATTTAAATTTCAAAATTTCGTGAAATTTGTATGGGAGGGGGTAGAAGGAGTGAGGTGAAGTTGATAATTTTTCAATACTGATTGCTACCATAATTAAATTAGTTCTGGCAAAAATTTGTTTTTATAACTTTGCTAGTTTCAATCAAAATCGAAAAAATGCATTTTTCAAAATTATGCATTTGTTTGGGAGGAGGTGAAGAGATCGGCTTAATATTTTTTGACGGAAATGATATATACATCATTATACTTTAATCCAAATTTAAAGTCAACAGCTTTAATAGTTTCGAAGAAAAATCAATTTGTGAATGTTTCGGAATTTCGAGAAATTTGTATGGGAGGTGGTAGAAGGAGTGGGGGATGTGGCCCGTTCACGAACTTAAAGTTACTTTTTGCTAAAAATGACACACAATTTCAGCACGATAGCCTAAAGCGTTCGAGAGTTATGTTGTAGACAGACGCACAGACGGACAGACAGCAACTCGGAATCGAGGGTTTTGAGCGACAAAAAATATTTCTGTACCCTTGGCTCTGTGCGAGCATTATTTCTTAGCGTTACAAACGGTAAGGCAAACACAATATACTCTCAGATTTCATCTAGAGTATAATGAGGAGAAAAGCTACGTCGGTTGCGTAATATTTACGTAATGTCTGCGTAGCGTTTTGAATGAAGCATAAGACGTAAGCAAATACACTACATCAGATTTTTTACAAAAACTAAACGATGTTGTCATACGTTTTATTGTATTATTATTTATGATTGATATCAATTTCATTTCAAATCATTTAATAATGGATGTGACAAATTTTGGTATGTTTGGCTAGCGGATTATGATTTTGACTGTTTTTACGTTGATGACGAATCGAATTGGTACAACGCAATGAAGTACGTAGAGGTTTAACAGACTCATTGCAGATTGCAAATATTTTATGAATCGGATAAAAAGTGAGTAAGAGAAATCAAAAAAAAAAAAAAAACGAAAGAATTTTTGTAGTGGAATCAATTGGATCGAGATTTCTAGAGATTTATTTTGTATTTATTAATTATTAGTAGTTGTCCCGCAGAAGGTGGGTCCCAAGTTATCTAGTATTTCCAGACATATAGTATTGTAATTTTTGAAATATAAGTGAATTTATTTAAAAATATCACAAATTATACAAAAATAGTGCAGTTTTTTGTGAATGAAGTGGACACGGTAAGTGTATATTTCAACTTGAGTGTGCATTTCTTTTATTATTTTGTACATTAAACGAGTGATTTTAGTTTTGTATACTTTGTTAAACAGACGCTAACCATTTTATTGAGATTAATTCTATTGACATGTGTCTCAAGCAAGCCTCATTCACACAAATATTGTCAGACAAATAATTTTCTATGGCGCGCTGGTTCGCGATGATTCTAAAAACCAACCTAGCATGAGATCTTTGTGCATCTGGTGGATATTTTTCGCAATTCCTCCACTTAATTCCCGCAAGGAGTAGTTACTGGAAAGTTTCGGCGATTCCAGTAAAGTTGCCTTTGGTTAGTGACGTTACTATCCAAAGACGTTTACTGTTGAGGAGTTGAGAGAAAGAAGAAAATTAGTAGTGGACTGAAGCGAACGAAATGCTTACCACGCTAGTTAAACTGGGGCGGGAGAAGGAAACGAAAATGGACTAAGATTAAGGGCTTGATGTTGAACTGGTGGTACATGTACCAGGTGTATAAGCTTAAATCCGCTCTTTTAAGCCAGAAAAACACATATATATTTTTTAGCAGAAACAAATTCATTCAAAGTACTTGCCCTCGTTAGCTACACATTTTTTCCCATCTCTCGGGCAATTTGTGGATAGCATGCCAAAAAAATTCCTTCTCTTTCGAGGCAAACCACTTCTTTTTTTTTACGGCACCGAGTATAACTTAGGGGGTCACCCTTTAATGCAATGCACAGGTACGTCGGTATAGGAAGTGAAAGTGTAAGTATTAAGGTGGAGAGAGACGAAAATGACGGTGAACATTGTTCTTGAAACACCGCAGGCTGTACTGGTTGGGAAACAAACTAGCTGGCAAATCGTTCCAAAGTCTTGACGTTCGGGAAATGAATGACTGCCTATATTTCACTGTACGAGAAGGCAAGGGTTTGACCGTGTACTCGTGTACGCGTTCAGCTTGGCGAGTATTTCGGAGAAAAGTATGCAGTAGAGGAATAAATGCGCTTAG
Organism: Chorisops tibialis; assembly: GCA_963669355.1. Taxonomy (NCBI): domain Eukaryota; kingdom Metazoa; phylum Arthropoda; class Insecta; order Diptera; family Stratiomyidae; genus Chorisops; species Chorisops tibialis. Next base: position 23,516,584 of record OY770264.1, read on the forward strand.
TTAGTTCCGTACTGCATTTACCGTGGAATCATCGAGCCATTTTCGGACGTCTTCGTTAAAATCGAAGTGCTGCTCAGTGAGCGCATGGCCCATCGAAGAAGGTGATAGTCGGAAGGGGCCAGGTCTGGTGAATAAGCGGCAAGGGGTAGCACTTCCCAGATGACTGTCTCCTAGTAGTTTCGGACCATTTTTAACGTGTGCGATAGTGCGTTGTAGTGAAGGAACATGCTCCTCCCAGTCCAAACCAAATCTGAGCGCAAACGAATATGCTCGTCAGAGCGAAAGAAGACTGAGTGCACAAACTGGCCATGTTTTTTTTTTCGCATAAAAAATGCTTACATCTCAAATGAACGATTTTGATTGGTTCGTTCAAGGTTATACCTCCCAAAAATTTAAACAGCTGATTACTAAGGTATATTTTACACGAAGATTGTTCGCATGTGTGCGTGAAGATTGCACGCAAATTGGTGAGCTCAATTCGAGAAGCTCTCACCAGTTTGTAAACTGTTTTACGTATAATTAAACTGTGATGCTCGTGATCACAGTTTAAATATACACACACAGTTTACAGACAGAAGAGAACTTCTCGAAATAATCACATCAATATGCGTACAATCTACACGCACACATGCAAACAATCTACGTGTAAAATATGTCTCAGTCATCAGCTGTTTAAATTTTTGGAAGGTGTAAACATGGAACGAACCAATCAAAATCGTTCATTTAAGAGGTAGTGGTTTTTTCGAAAATTTTTTGAGCCTGTGGGCAAGATAGAAAGCTTGTGGAATCTTTGAAATATTTTAACCCTGCTCGCGATGCTCCATCTTGTCTGGCGCATTTTGAATGCTTGAGTTTGTAAATGTCCCGTGATATGTTATTCCAAGCAACTTTTTTTGTTTCTGACGTGGTAGTTTTTATGGCTAGGATTTCAAATCGCTTCCTTTCGCCGATAACAATCGATGAGCTCCAACATTTTCTGCATATTCCATTTGTCAGCCACTCCTGTTGCTCAGATCAGATCAGACTGCACGGCAGCGTTCAAACTAAGCTAAGCACGCGAAAGCTTTTGCTGTCAATGAAATTTGAAGCATTGTGAGTAGGGATGTCAAAATCGGCTCTTTCCCAATCGCAGTGATTGTTCTTTTTCAATATCTGTGAAAAAGAGCAGCTCTTCTAACAGCAGTGATTTTTTCACCTCTATTCTCCTAGCATGGAGATGCGCAAAGATGGCAAAAACTGCTATTGCAGTGATAAATATATTCGAAAAGAGCTGCTATTTAATTTAGCAATGATTCAAATAGAAGCAAAAAATCGAAATGAATTAAAGGGAAGAGCACAGAAAACTGAAATGAAATCAAATCCGGAAAATTCAAAGTATTTATTTACATGTTGGTTAAAATAACACAACTCAATAAAAAAAATAGACAAAACAGCAATTTTCTGCAAAATCCTGCATCTAACAATCAGACAGGCGCAATTTCATTCTCAGTACCACCAGATCAGTGCACATAGTGAACATTTCCCCCATTTCTCCTCGGAATGAAAAGGTTTTCTTTTACTATCCAAAGTACGAAAAAACGATTAAGCGCAATCAAGTTAGGAAGGCAAAAATGTCAATCGCATCGCATGTACACAGATTCGTTTTCTTTTTTCAAACGATATTACTCACACAAGCAATTTTATCAATGAAGAACGTAAGGCTCCTTATCGACACAGTGGACTGCAACATAAATCGACGGAACTTGCGATAGCCGCAATTCACATGTCTCACCTCACCCCCCGACGAGATCGTAACTCAGAACAAAGCTCTTCAAACAAATATCAGCTTACTCAGGAAAGCGCACCTCATTGACCTCTTCACACGTCCCACCTCACCGATCAGATCATAAAATTCACCGATCAAAGCTCACTAAACAAATCGCAGTCGCACTTCCCCTACGACCTGTTCATCTGATCATTCATTACTATACTTCATCAGTTTAAAGCAATAGCACTGGGCACGAGCAGTGTGTAGATATCACCAAAGAGTATCAATATGATTGATAGTCTTTGATATCACTGAGCTGAGCAGTGAACAGTTTGCAGATATCACTGAGCGTGAACATTGAACAGATAGATACAAAGAAAGACAATAGAATATATCAGATGTCCCAAGCGGCAATCGAGCAATGAACTTTCATGTGAAAGCTCTTCCACTGCTCGATCGGTGAGCTCAAGCCTAGTTCGCACTAGGCTAATGATTTAGTCGAGTGACGAGTAATTTAGTTACTACACGACCACCAACTTAACAAAAAATCGTTCGCACTAGTCGTATACAGTACATTAAATTTCGAAATCGTCAGGTTCTTACTTGTTTTGTGGATGAATCACGATACAGTGATGGTAGTGCGGGGCGCTACTCGCCTGAAAAAAATAGAATGAAATGGATTGATTTTTAGTAGAGTAGTTTAGTCACTTACTAAACTACTCCACTAAAATTGTGTTGTTCAGACACGTTTAGTAACTAAATAACTCGCCACTCGACTAAATTACTAGCATAATACGAACTAGGCTTCAGAACTGTAGCGGGCTGATTGATGCTCTATGAACAGGTCGGTCGGTGAAGTGCGACTGCGATTTGTTTAGCGAGCTTTGATCTGATCGGTGAGATGGGACGTGTGAAGTGGTCAATGAGATGCGTTTTCGCGGGTAAGCGGCGATTTGTTTGGCGAGCTTCGTTCTGAGCTACGATCTCGTCGGGGTGAGATGGGATGTGTGTGTTGGGCGATTAATGTGCAAGTGCGAACAAAAACTCTGAAATTTGTAGCGATGATCATTGCGGCAATTTTATTGGCGATAGACCGTAAGCATTATGCATTTGCTCTGCTCTTCTAATCGCAGCTCTTTTAAATTTCCAATCGCAATACAGTGGCCGACAAAAGTCTACATACGGTCCCAATTTTCAATGCTTGACGAGCCCAACAGCACTATTTGAAAAAGTAATGATGTAGTCTTGTTTATAATCTATTTTTATTGGCATGTAACAACAAAATCTTTTCTCTAATATAAACTTAACTATCTATTCAAAAAAAAACTAAGAAATAGCATTGACAAAAGTCTACGTACGATCATGAGATCCACCAAAAACTGTATTAAGGAATTTACATTTCATTTCAAAACTTAATACAGTGGTCTTTTGATAATTCGGACAATTACGTTCCATGGCTTGTCCGAATTATCAAATCGGCCGGATTACCGAGAACGTTCTAATCTAATATTTGCGGTTCCTTATAAGTACATAGAACAAAACCGTTTATTTTAAATTTACAACAATTTATTTACTCAAATTTATAATTATAAAGTTTGAATATAAATCTACAAACTGTACCAGAAATAAAATCAATCATGCAGTTATTTAAAAAAATTTGTAATCTTTGCTTGACAAACAGGAACCCGTTTGAGACCTAGCATTGCTTTTTCCCTTAATTTTTGAAGACCCAATACTTCATTTATATTATACTCTTGTTGTTCTGTATATTCAATACATTTGTTAAAAGCGGACACAGCTTCAGCATGAGAAACTTTCGTGTTTTCGATAAGTGGTTTATCGATGTGATCTTCATCGTCTTCACTTTCACTATTCAGTTCTTGAAACGCGTCATCCTCAATCCATTCGTTAACTTCTGATAAATGGTAGACGTCAGGAGAAATATCTTTGAGCAAGTCGATTATTATTGCATTCTGTTCAGAACTAGCAGTTAAATTTTCTCTTAATGCGGAAACAGGTAATTCATCTTCAGATTCCCATTCATCATCAACTCCTAAAAGTTTACTCCAACACTTTCGCGAAGAGCTTTCTGTGACAGAGTCCCAGGCGTTAGCGACGGTCATTGCAACATCTTTAAGATTGAAAGTTTTGATGCACTTCATTAAATCGTCCTCTAGGTTAGCCAAAATATGGCAAAGAAAACTCTTACGATAACTTATTTTAAGGATTCGAATGGCGTTTTGATCCATGGGTTGTAGGAGCACAGTACAATTGGGAGGGAAAAACATTACACATATTTTGCCATCATCGCTTCTTATCTCGGATTTTGTTGAATGGCATGTCGCATTATCCAATAACAGTAATGCTCTTTCTGGCAAGCCTTCACTTTTTAAATAACGTCTAACTTGCTTTACAAACGACGTATGAAACCATTCTTTGAACAAAAACTCCGTCATCCAAGCATTTTTGCTACTGACGTACTCCACGGTCAAAGACTGTCCTTTTAACGCTCTTGGGCTTCTGAATTTTCCTATCATCAAGAGTTCCAGTCGATGCTTTCCAGTGGCATTGGCACAAACTAAAAGAGTCACTCGTTCTTTTCCAATTTTTCGAACTGGAGCACATTTTTCAGTACGCAACGCTAGATTCTTTTCCGGTACATAATTTCCTCCAGAAGAGAGCGGTTTCATCTGCGTTATAAATTTGACACAGCTTCAAATTCATCTCTCTTACTCTTTCCTTAAATTTAATTTTAAATGGTTCCACAACATTGCAGTCATTGCTTAATTTTTCCACGGAAATCTTTAGAACTTTAATACCGAAACGTTTTTTGAAGTTATGAAGCCAACCTTTACTAGCAAAAAACGTATGTGTGTCTTCATAAATTTCGTTGAAAAATTCTTTCGCCTTTTCACAAAGAAGAAGTTCTGAGATCGGAATGTGTTGTATCCGTTTTCTTTGAAACCCGGTAAAGAGTTTCTCCTCCATCAAATTGTACTCGCCGGATTTCATAGATTGCCTGGAACATAGGCTACTATCAGTTCTGGCTGCATAACTGAAAAGTGTAAGATATTTTATCGCAAGAAAATATTTGCAGTTTTAAATTTCCTACCTTTCAATTTTTTTCTTTATTCTTTTTAATGTCAGACACTACTGTCGATTTTCCTACTCCATACTCATTAGCAAGATGCCTTAAGCTCCTTCCACTTTTTAACTTATCAAGTATTTCAAGCTTCTTCTTTAATGTAAGGAAATTATGCTTTGAATTCTTGTTTACCGGAGCCATAATTCACTTTAAGAATCGCGTGAAAGCACTTTTGTAAATAGCAACTATGCACTAGATTTCCTGTATGTTCACCTATACTAGTATCTTGCTCGACTATGTACTGATATTCTGCACGTCAACACAATATGACAAAAAAAAATTAGTAAATCCGGGAATTCCCCGAAAGCATTGATGAAGCATGGGTCAAGAAATTCATTCTAATCGTTTAGTTTGCTAGTCCAGATTACCGAGGACTTAACAAGATTTCAAAATGTCCGAATTACAGAGTCCACAGTATAAAATGAAGAAGTGTCCGGATTGTTGCGGGGTCCGAATTAACGTGTGTCCGAATTATCAAGGGACCACTGTATTAATATTTTGTTGTTTCATCATGGGCATCTATAACTGCCTGCAAGCGTCTTGGCATTGATGCGACCAAATCTTCTGGTTAGGCGTTATTTGACCCCATTCCTCAATGAGCTTCTCTTTTAGCATAGTAGCACTTCTAATGTCGTTTTTTCTTATTTTCCGATCGAGAAGCTCCCAAACGTGCTCGATGACATTCAAGTCCGGACTTAGTGGGGGTGTATTGAGCTGTCTTGGAGCGGTGTGCTTGGGATCATTGTCTTGTTGGAATATCCGGCTTTCACCAAGATTCAACTTATCGACCGATTCCCTTAAATTGTGTTGCAAGATGGTTTTGTAGAGATAGCGATCCATGACACCATCAATGGACACGAAATTTCCTACACCCGACGCTGCGACAGCACCACAAACCATCACAATGCCACCACCATGTTCAACTGTAGGAATTAGGTGTTTCGGCTCCATTCCCGTGTTTTCCTTTCTCCAAGCTCTACCGTCACTTCCAAATATGTTAGAATTCGATTCATCGGTGAATAAAACTTTCTTCCAAAAATCAAGTCCTTTGTGTAGATGCTTTTTGGCAAATTCTAAGCGAAGTTTGCGATTTTTTTTCGCTTATAAGGGTTTTTTTTTGCGTGTATTCTGCTGTGATAACCATTATTATTAAATGTTCTTTGATCTGTTCTTGGATGCACCGTGGTTCCTGTTCGTTTTGCTATATCCTCCGACAATTTTGTGGCATGCGCCTTTGAGTTTTGGTTCACTTCTTTCAAAATAAAGGAGACATCTTGTTTTCAACAGAGAAACTGCTTTTGTAGTTGTTGAATATGGTTTGAACTGGCGATTTACCTTAATTCAAGAATTTGGTTATTTTTCGGAAAAATTTTCTTTCGTTTCGATGTTTTACTACCAAGTTCCGTACTTCTGATGAGATTTCCTTCCGAGAAACTGTCCAAACTGTAGCCTAACGCGAAGCGCAAATGCCAAAACTTGACAAACGGTATTTCCCGTTATAAAACAGAACCGCACAGTAGCATAAAGAATGATTAACTTAGCTGTATGTAGACTTTTGTCAATGTATTTTTTAGTTATGTAAGAATAACTTGGAGAATAGATTTTTTTGTTAAATACCAATTAAAATAGACTTAAAACATAACTGCATCATTACTTTTTTAATTAGTGCCATGGGGATCGTCAAGTAGCGAAAATAGGGGCCGTATGTAAACTTTTGTCGGTCACTATGTCATGTCACAAACGGAGTTTGAAATCGCACCCACAAGATAAGATGAAATTGAATTCAGAATTTACCCAAACAAGAAGCTCAAACAAATCGACAATGGTACATGGGCGTAAACATTCTATTTTAAAATGGCACTACAGCCCAAATCGGACCTTGGCCTCCTGATCTTCAGGTTCCTTAACATTTTTCATTACTTATTGTGGAAGGGTTGTTAGCCCTTCGCACAACCCTCTATCTACGAATTTTTAATTTTCGTAGATTGAGGTAACTAAGGTATACCCAAGCAGGTAGTGTGCTAGAATTATGCGTCGACGGGGATTTGAACTCACGACCTTCGCATTGTAGACCAACACGCTACCGATTTGGCTACACCCTAGCTATGGGCGTAAACATACCTAAAATTTACTTATCGAGACCGAAAATTGAGTAAAGAACAAAGGCAACCAACCCTATTGTGCTACCAAAAGGGTGTGCGCTATTACGTTTCGCAGGAAAGCACTGTGAAAGTGAATTTGTCACTTTTATATTTATCCCGAATGCCCTCCGGTGATGCAATTGCAATTATGTAAGAAAATGCAATCTATAATCCGTTATTCCCAGTGGAAAACGGCAATCAGATTATCAGAATGACTAGCAATCTTTTGCGCAATAAACGGTAAACTATTGCGCCAGTTTAATTCTGGAATCATCAGTAAAAATCTTTCCCCAAAATACGTGTTACTAATTCGGGAGTTACCGATTCGCGTACATGGACTGCCTCAATCGAAAACAATTACAAATTACCTAACGGCGTGCAATATTGCCGCATTATCGATAAATTCGTCAAGATAAAAATCACACTTTGTTCCGAGTACAAGCTGCGTGTAAACAATCCGAACAGCAAGCAACCTGTACAGAAAACGCTACTCCTGGGAACTCACTCAGTGCTCCAGGAAGGAAACGCTCGACAGCTACGGGACACAAATACGGATAGAATTGATTAAATCGCACTGAAAAGGACAACGCAAGAAAAACAAAAAAGAAATCTGTAATTGTGACACAGTAGTTAGACGTACATATCGACCACCTTCGGAAGACATCCAATCGGATATTTGGACCCCAGAGTAAATTTCGGATTTCTTTCAGCTCGTACTCGTCGTTCGAATTTGAGGCACTGGAATTGTCACCCATTGCTGTTTTGATTGAAACGCACTCTTTTTTTCCCGATTATTTTTCACTGGACATTGGCGATCGCGAATAATCCGAACAGAAAGAAAAACTCGCAAAGTTCCTTTTCTTTCTCACACAACAAAACTCTGTGATTTAAAGGTTATTTTGTAACAACGTGAAGTTGGCCGGCGGTTTATTGTGCAATTTTGCGACGAAATTTGACGGAAAAAAGTTCGAAATTTATTTACAGCGGTTCTACTTTTTTTTCCGTGAAACGTTTTTGAAAAAGAAAAATGAATGTTAAAATTTGGCGGGAAAGCATAATTGGAAAAGTGTTAGTTTTACTTTATTATTTTAACAATAAAGTATCGTAATCGACTTGGGGAAAAAAAATGTGCTACCCTGAAATTTTTTTTTCGCGTTTCATAACTAAAATAGTCTAAAAATGCAAAAAAAAATCCGTCTGTCTGTACGCCGACGTGTACGCTCAGCACACATTAACTCCCAAACCCTTCAAAGTAGAAAGTTTATTTTGGGAGGATTGTAGGTAGTTGCGGATCTCAGGCGTATACCCATTTTCGGGGAAGTACGTGTTCAGGGGAAGGCGGGGGGAGCGCCTAAACCGAAAAATACGAATTCAAATATCTCAACCATGGTTACAGCTAGGAAGCTAAAATTCAACATACATAAATATAGAGGAGTTTGTGGGACAACTTTTAAAAATAATTTAATTTTTTTATCCATTGGGGTGCGAAAAGGGGGGGGGGCTAAGAACCAATTGTCGGCCGAATTTTTTTGTTTCAAATGATTATATCTTCGAAATTACTTCCCATACAAAATTGATATTTTGAGACCATTAAGATGGCATACGGATCTACTAGAATCAGTTTAGATAGAAGCTTATTATTGTAAGGGGGAGGGTCAGAGGGTGCAAAGAAAAACACTTAAAAATTAATATCTCGACTGTGTCTTAAGCTATGTAATTGAAACTTGAAATGTATAATAAGCTTTACTAGCGAAATATGAAAAAAATATTACATGTGGACATAATAGTCTACTTCTCTTCTTCATAATAGTAGTGGGGAGAAATAGAGAGCATTTCAAAAATTGCGCACTTTCCAAAATTACAAATCACCAAATCTCAAAATTGAGTACAGATATCAAATCAAAAATTTGTCAGATTGTAAAGCTATATAGTTTTTAATTTTGGTAAGAAATTTAAGTTGGGGGGTGTAAGGGGAGGGAGGTGGAAAGCGAAAATGTTGAAAATTTTGAGTGATTTTTTTATGGCTCTGGTGAAAGATACAAAGTTTAAAGTTTGCACGTCGACACATCTATTTAATGTACATAGAAAAAAAATAATAATTTGTTCCAAAATTGTTATGCACAGAAGTGGGGGGTCTAACGTGCATAAATAAAACACATAAACTGAAAATTTTTGAATGAAGTTTTTAGGTAGAAACTTGAAAATTTCCGAAATGCATTTAAAAAAAATCTTTAAGAGTTTGAAATATTAACTGGTCGAATATCTTCAAAACTTCTACCCCCTCCCATACAAAATTATTTTTTCGACCATTTATAAGAAATAAATTATCACCGAACTATTAAATGCTATCAATTTGAAATTTTGCACAAGAACTTACAAAAATAGTTGAAACATAATTAAAAAAATATAAATTACGTTAAAAGTTTTGAGATCGCACTTGTTCTTCTACCCCCTCCCACAAAAAAGTATGATTTCGACCAATTTCATTAAATCAACTAATAACTAACAAATTAAAAGCTACAAACATGAAATTTTGTACAAGCACCTTACAAGAGAAAAGAAATAAAACTGCATCACAAATCTTACGATTCCCCTACCTTCTATACCCCCTCCCATACAAATGTTTGGTTTCGTGAATTTAAAATATGAAATGAAACCAATGAAAATTCTATGCAACTTCGTTATACAAAGAATATTGGATTTGGTTCAAGCAATCAATTAAAAAACTATTAACATCCACCCACCCTTACTATCACCCTCTCACCTCTCTTCATGAAAACTCAAACTTGCATAAATAAACGAATGAAACATGGAGCTTTTGAACGTTTCCGCAAAGTGTTAAATTGAGAACTGCCCTGCCCAAGAAGCTCCTTTCACTTAGTCTTCCCTAACCACTCTAACCTGCATATTGACTTTCTATGCATGCGCATTTTGTCCCAAAAATAATAAAGTTTTGCCCGACTTGTTGGCAGTTTATTTAAATAAAAATTTCGTAGGATCTCAAAAAAGTAGCTATTATTCGTTTATAATAAAAATACATAAACATACAGTAGCATACCTTAGGCAAACAATAGAAGCCTTTTCAGAAGTGCATTGTTCAAAACATATATGGTGTATCAACAAAAGGTGTTGGATTTGTTTTTTGAATAAAACGAAAAACTGCTTGGATGTCTTTGGTTTTTTATTGCATTACGAAGTAGACACATTTGGATTATGTATGGAATACAATATCTGTCAAATGGCTGCCTCGGCTTTGTTTGCAGACTGTCATCCTTTTCTCGAAATTTTCGATCACTCTATAACATAATTGGGGCTCTATTTCGGCGATGGCGGCTTCAGTGTTCTCGTTGAGAGTTGAAATTATTTACCCTAGAATTATTAGCGTAGACTAGAATTACTCTATGAAGAAGAAAGAACAAGGAACCTGAAAGATTTAGGTCAACCTGTCAGATTGAACGCTTTTTATTTTTATATGTATTTTTTTTTTCGCAAATATCTCTTATTTGCAGAACTTTTAAGTGCTAGAAAATTGATATGGCAGGTTTCACGTACTAATGAACGGTTTGCAATCACATTTGCTTATTCATCGCATGCTAGAAACTAGGTGGCTTTTTTTTGAATTTAACGGAAAAACTGGTTATCATCTTCACCGAACTCTATTTACAGGTGTCTTGATCTTTCTTTTCCATAGAGTAACTCCAGTCTCTACCAACTTAGCCTTGTTTGGAATTTTGATATTTGATATTTCATTTATTTGGTAAATACTACAAGATTATAAATCTTTTATAAGTACAATACTATGTAGTGAAAACTCAGAACTAATAGAATTCAAATTAATTAAATTATAACTAAATGCATTGAGTTATATATATAGAAAGAGTATAAAAAAAAAAAAAATTAAGCTTAGAAAACAATAAAACTTAAAATATAAATATATATTAATATAAATATAATGAGAAAAATAACTAAGATAATAATATAAAAAAAAATCATTAGAAATTCGCAATTATTAATTAATTAATTAAGAAAATGTTAAGAAGATATTAAGAAAACATTAAGAAGAAGAAGAAGACGCCAAAAGTATGTTTTTAGGAATATTAAAATCAAATTATGAAAAATAGATTAAAACTCAAGGGAATACACAAATCGCCTGAACGTACCCGGACCATCAACACGCTGAATATGAGGTGGAAGATTGTTCCAGATTCTTATGGTCTGGACGAAAAAGGAACCCTCACCGACCGCCTTAAAGAAATGCGGAGCAAGAAGTTTACGATGTCTGTTGGTTTTTAGAGGTATTAGGAACTCGCATAAATACAGTGGCTCGCTATGCTGTAAAATATTATATACAGGAAAATTAGTGATCTGCGCTTAAGGAAAGAGAGTAATGTGCAGCCTAGAATGCTCATCTGATATTGTGATATATGGTCACAGCGCCTTGGTCCATATACATAGCGGATACAGCCATTGAAAGCCACATTTAGCCTATGATGGCAGTTGGAGTCATGTTTAGGAAATACTAGACTACTGTAAGTAAAGAAATGTATAATTAAAGATTTTACGAACTTCAATCTGGTATACATAGGAATGACACTAGCAACCACCCATAGTCTTCTCAGACTACCATATACCTTTTTTAGGACAAAATCGACTTGCTTACATCCGGACATGGTTGAGTCAAGGATTACTCCTAAATCCGTTGCATAGGTTTGGAATACGAGGGGTACCGTTGAATATTTGGGAAGATCCCAGGTGTTAGGATTATATAGTCCGGCATAAAACACATTACATTGGGATTTTTGCTCGTTGAGCGTAAGATGGTTAAGTTGAGTTGGAGGGTAGGATCCATGCGGTCTTGAGACTTCCGTGGCGTAGTAGGCAGCGTGCTTGCCTTTCAGTCAATATGACGTGGGTTCGATTCCTACTCCAGACAGGAGATTTTTTTAAGCACGAATTTTTCAGTTGCTACTGGCGATGAAAAATTATTCGAAATAAAATGGGCAAACGGTGTAAAAGTGAAACAGTTCAGCTTCAAGAAGGCCTAGATACTCAGTAGATGGTTTACGTTCGCTTTCTATTATTCAGTCCTTCATAACATCTGCAAATATTTGTCAGTAGCAGCCAGTACAACTGAAAAATATAAATACCAGCTTCTCCACTCGTTACGATCGTTCTCACTCCTCTTCCCCTACCTTCCTAATCCCATTCCTTCCCTCCATGACTGTGTTTGTGCAGTGTACATTAAGGCCGAAGTTTGTCATTCTGTAAGAAAAAAAAATATGCGATCAATATCCTCATTTACGCGTTTAACGCAGTCTTCAACTAACCCAATAGGCCTACTTAAGTAGATCTGTGCATCATCCGTACAAATGGAGACTGCAGTCATGTAGTATATCCGTAGATCATTAATATAAATGCTGAAAAGTAGTGGGCTTAAAACTGACCCTTGGGGAACACCACACAGAAAGGCTAAAGACGAGGACAGAACATGATCAATTCTAACTTGCTGATGCCTATTGGCTAAGTAGCTACCAATAAGTTTGATCGCATTAGTAGAGAAATTGAAGATTGACGACAGCTTGTCCAAAGCCTGTTGTGGTCCACCATGCCATAGGCTTTAGAGAAGTCTAAGAGAACAAGGTAGGTTATCATATTCTTGTCTAAGGCGGCTCTAATATCAGAGGTTACTTTAACTAGTACAGATTCGCAACTGTGTCGAGGCCGAAACCCCGATTGAAAAGAGGATAGCATTTTGTTGCTCAGTATATATTCTTGCATTTGTATAGACATGATTTTCTCTAATATTTTAGAGAGGATGCATAGAATGCTGATAGGGCGGAAATCATTAGGACCAGATGGATTTTTATTTTTTGGGATTGGTATCACGGCAGCAACTTTCAAGGCGAGTGGAAAAAAACTCATAGTTAAACATGAGTTCATAATATGGAGAATATATTGCCATATATATGGGAAAAGTATTCGAACGAAAGCAGGATACATTTTATCAGCTCCTATAGAGAGAGATTTTATACTCTTAAAAACAGAGAAAAGTTCATTTAGGCTGATGCATCGAAATGAGAAGGAGTTGGCGTTATTATTGATCCTTGGGCCGTCAGCTGATCTATTACTCGAAGAGGTATTGGAAGGGGAGCTACGAGTAGATGCATTATTCAGGAAAAGAGCATTTAATATGTCTGCATTCAAATTAGTGCTGAATCGCTCCTTACCACATACACCAGCCATCTTTAAATTGCTCCATAGACGTTTCGAGGCTAAATTTTGATCAAGCTTTCGTCTAAAATAATGACGCTTTGCATTGCGTATAGCACAAGTGGCTGCATTGCGTGCGGATTTATATAACCTACGAGCGCTCTCCGATTTCTTCCTCACATAGTCGCGATTACCTCTATCGCAATAAGTGCAGCAACTTTCCTAGAGTACCAAGGGCAGGCACATTTGGTCGGATTTAAAGTTTGGAGAGGTACGTATTTGTCGTGAAGATACCGAACAAGATTGTTGAAAAACTCAAGTTTTTCATCAATGTCAGGAGTTAAAAATATACTATCCCAGGGAAGTGAGTGTAGTTCAGCAATGAGATCGACACTGTTGACATTGTTATAGTCCCGAAAGGCAAATGATTTAGGTGGATTTTCAGTAAGCTGAACGTCATAGGACATTAAAATCATGTCATGATCCATTGTACTGGGTGGAGAAGATTGATGGAAGAGCAAGAGGCGACTAATCTCAGAGACAAGAAATAAATCAAGCAAAGATGGGCGAGGAACATTACAAAAAGTTGGCTGAGTGTTAATTACATTGAGATTTAAAGTTGGAAGTAAATGTATGAAATTATTGGACCGAATGTTTTGGCATAATAGGTTTACATTAAAATCACCACCTACAATGACATCATTATAGCGATGGGTAAAGTCCCCCATGATTGTTCCAAAATGTTCAGCAACCTCAATATTAAAGGCATCCGGAGTGCAATAACAGGAAGAGACGACTACTTTCTCAGATCCACAAATAATTTCCACACAGATAAACTAAAAGGGCCCCGAAGGAGAAACCGCGATAGTCTTAGAGACAAGGTGGTCCTTAATGTAAATTGTGACTTCTCCTAAAGCACGATCTTTGCGATCATTGCGAAATAGTATATAAACTATGGAAGATAGCTAGATCTGGTTTTTACTTTATTATTTTAATAATAAGGTATTATGATCGACTTGAAAAAAAAATTTTTGCTACCCTGAAATTTGGTTATTTCGCGTTTCATGACTAACATAGCCTAAAAATGCAAAAAAAAAATCCGTCTGTCTGTACGCCGTCCGCCGTCCACCGTACGTCGGTGTGTACGCTCAGCGCACATTAACTTCCACACCCTTCAAGATAGAAAGTTCATTTTTGGAGGGATTGTAGATAGTTGCGGATCTCAGGCGGACAACAATTTTGGGCGTGTAAGAGTTCAGGGGGAGGCGGGGGGAGCGCTTAAACCGAAAACTAAGAATTCAAATATCTCAATCATGGTTACAGCGAGGAAGCTAAAAATCGATATACATATAAAAGAGTTTGTGGGACAACTTTTACAATTAATTTAATTTTTTTATTCATTGGGGTGCAAAAAAGGGGGCTAAAAACCAATTGTCGGCCGAATTTTTTTTCAAATGATTATATCTTCGGAATTAATTAGCATAAAAAATTTTAATTTTTAGACCATCAAGGCGGCATATAGATCCTGGAATCAGCTTACATAGAGGCTAACTATTGTAAGGGGGAGGGTCAGGGGGCTGCAAAGAAAAACACTTAAAATCAATATCTCGGCTATTTGTTGAGCTATGTAATTGAAACTTGGTACCTATATTAAGCAATATTAGAGAAACACGAGAAAAATATAATATTTGGACAAAATAGTAGTGGTGGAAAATGGGAAGCATTGCACTTTCCAAAATTTGAAACCACTATCAGAATTCAAAAGATGGAAATCGAATTATCCTCTGGCGCATGATTTAGTGAAGTGATGAAACATACAAGAACATCGCTACACTAAGTACATAAAAAAAATAACAAAAAATTAACAAAAAATTGACAAAAAATAAATTGGTATCAACCAGCATTAAGTCTACGCTTTAAGCACATCTATCAATAGAGAAGTCGAATACATCAGCACTCTTATTAACTTCTCTCACGAGACGCGAAATTAGCTCATTCATACCATCGTTTGTCCGGTGAAAGCAAATCTGAAGAAGTCTAGGCTGCCTGGGTAAAAATTGACCAACTGCAAACTGTATTAAGCCCAAAAGTGTGGAAGAATCAACTAACCCTGTAAGAAGTTGATGAGCAAAAACTACATCAGCTACCTCACGTCGTTTAGAGAGTGATGACATATTTAATAGCTTAAGTAGATCGATATAAGGGGGAAGACGAACTCTGCCATTCCAATTAAGGTGGAATAAGGCAATTCTCACAAATTTACGCTGAATTGATTCAATTCTGCCAATGTGCTCATCATAATAACGAGACCAAACTTGAGAATCATATTCAAGGTGAGATCTAACGAAGGTGTTATAAAGAATCAATTTAACAAAGGGATTGTTAAATTCCTTGGATAAGCGTGTGTTGAATCTTAACATAGAATCACCCTTCTGCACAATCTTATTTATATGCAAGCTAAAATCAAGTTTATGGTCAAATGTAACACCTAAGTCAATTATTGATTTGACACGATCCAAAATACAGTCATTAAGACTACATATTATTACAAACGGTGAGACTTTCCTAGTAAATGACATAATATGACATTTATCCACATTCAAACGAAGATCATTGTGGCGACACCAATTACTAAAACTAATCAAATCTTCTTGAAGAAAATTGTCGGAGTTGGAACTAAGAGACCTAAAGATCTTAATTTCGTATGCATTAATAAGTACTTCCGAGTATTTAAGAACAGATGCAACATCATTAATGGCCAGGACAAGCAAAAGTGGCCCCAAGTGACTTCCTTGAGGAACACCGGAATGCGCAGTAAATGGCATAGAAGTAAAATCACGAAAGAGAATTTGATAAGTTCTATTAAATAGATATGACTTAATCCAATTAATAAACCATGTAGAAAAACCTAACATGTCTAACTTCAACAAAATAATGGAATGGGGTAGTTTATCGAAAGCCTTACTAAAATCAGTATAAATACAGTCCACCTGCTTACCCTTCTCAATATCCACAATGAATTTATTCGTAAGCTCCATTAAATTAGTGACGGTTGACTTATTTATTTACAAAACCATGTTGTTTACTTGAAATCAGGGGTTTACAGTGAAACGACAAGCACTCATACACTACAGACTCAAAAAGCTTTGGAATAGCTGATAGCTTAGCTATTGGTCAATAGTTAACGACATCAGATTTTGCACCGCCCTTATGAGTCGGTATGATAAAGGAGGCCTTCCATACGTTCGGAAAAATCCCAGTTTTTAGGGACCTTTGAAAGAGGAGGGAGAGTGGTTCAGCAATAGAGAGACAGCAGCGTTTCAAGACAACTGCAGCAACTCCATCTGGGCCAGGAGAAGAACTGAGTACAGATATCAAATTCAAATTTTGTCTAATTGTAGAACTATATAGTTTTGAATTTCGGTGAAAGTTTTACGTCGGGGGATGTAAGGGGAGGGAGGTGCTAAGCAAAACTGTTGAAAATTTTTAGTGATTTTTGTAGGGCTTGTTATACCAATAGTTTTACCACGATAGTAGCTTTGTACTATGTGTACTACTAGCGTTAACTTTGCGTTTAGATGTATGGGAAAACTTACGGACTTACCCAATGTAAGTCCATAGCGAAAAAGGTTGTTTCAGGAAATGTTAAGAGGTGGGCCACAGATTCTATACTGAGAATGACCCTGAAGGTAGGGAGATGATTTTACGCTTTACACGGGAATACGGCCCAAAGGCCGGACGCTCAATTGGTCCTGAGGCCAGAGTCAATCCCCCATTCACGGAATTACTTATTTACTAGGAATACGGCCCAAAGGCCGGACGAACAATTGGCCCTGAGGCCAGAGTCGATCCTCTGCTCACTAATATCGCTATGCGGAATACAGCCCTAAGGCCGGACGAACAATTGGCCCTGAGGCCAGAGTCGATCCTCTGCTCACTAATATCGCTATGCGGAATACAGCCCTAAGGCCGGACGAACAATTGGCCCAGAGGCCAGAGTCGATCCTCTGCTCACTAATATCGCTATGCGGAATACAGCCCTAAGGCCGGACGAACAATTGGCCCTGAGGCCAGAGTCGATCCCCTATTTAAGAGATACAAAGTTTAAATTTTCCATGTGGATACATCTATTTATTATACATACAGAAAAAATAATAAAAATTCTGCAATTGTTATGCACCGACCCCCTTGGTCTAACGTGCACAAGAAGTTTCATGCGCAATGAAAAAACACATAAATTGAAATTTTTTGAATGAAATTTTAAGGTTGAAACTTGAAAATTTGCAAAATGCATTTAAAAAAAATCCCTAAATATATAAAATATTAACTGGTCGAATATCTTTAAAACTTCTAGCCCCTCCCATACAAAAGTATTTTTTCGACAATTTTTAAGAAATTAATTATCACCGAAATATTTAAAGCTATTAATTTAAAATTTTTCTTAAGAACTTTTAAAAATAGTTGAAACAAAATTGCGTCAAAAGTCTTGAGATCGCGCTTGCCCTTCTACCCCCTCCCATACAAAAATTTGATTTTGACCAATTACATTAATTCAACTAATAACCAACAAATTAAAAGCTAAGAACTTGAAATTTTGTACGAAAAGAAATAAAACTGCATCACAAATTTAACGATTCCCTCTTCTACTCCCTCCCATACAAATGTTTGGTTTTGTGAATGTAAAATATACAGAATTTTATGAAAAGTCTATGCAACTTCGTCTATGTAACTGACATTCTATACAAAGAATATTGGACGTGATTCAATCAATCAATTACAAAATTGTTAACATCCACCCAGCCTTACTGTCACCCCTTCCCTCCTTCCCTCATAAGAAACCAAACTTGCATAAACGAATGAAATATTGATTACATGTACTGAAACTATTGATCGTATTCGCAATTAAGTGTTAAATTGACAGCAGCCCTGCCCTAAAGGGGGTTCCACTTATGAAAGGTCTTCCTTAACCACTCTAACCTGCATATTGACTTTCCATGCATCCTCAACTTGTCCCAAAAATAATAAAGTTGCACCCGACTTGTTGGCAGTTTATTTTTTATGGGATTCAAAACCCGTTTCATTTTATAACTCAATAAGTACAATAGTTATGACGAAAAAAAATGTAATAAAAGTTAAAACGTTATTGTAACTAATAATTTGGGTTGATTAACACGAACTACATTGTGACCATAAAGTACCGAGAATTTGTAATTAAAATTAGTTTGGGAAATGAAATTTCAAAAGGTGAGGTGTACCCATTCAAGTGGCTACTGTAAATAAACTGATTAACAGACTGCACTGATTTTACCTGCTGGTATATCATTTTCCAGACTAATTTTAATTACAAATTCCCGGTACCTTATGGTCATAATGTATATGGAAATTTATCAGCTTTATTTTTGTTCAAACATAATTTTCATACAATGCGAAGTTGTTGATACTTTCACTTACATGCATGAACATTTTTTGTTGAACATGTAGCAGCTATCTAAATTTCAACTTATATATATATCACATTTCACTGAACTAAAATATATGTAATTAATGTGAATAATAGTGCTAAATCTATACGAATATTGGACTATAACCGACTGAAATAAAAAACATAACAGGACTACGATTGGGCATAAAGCCCAATCATGCGATACTCTAGATGAAAGAGAAATTTTTTGATTTCTAGAAATTTTGTAGGGGTTGACGACAATAACTTGTTTTTTCATCACGCTTAAATTGCTATCCAAATATTTAATAAAATAAACTGCCAACAAGTCGGGCGAAACTTTATTATTCTTGGGACAAATTGCGGATGAGTGGAAAGTCAATATGCAGGTTAGAGTGGTTAGGGAAGGCTAAGTGAAAGGGAGTTCTTGCGCAGGGCTGTTGTCAATTTAACAATATTTCATTCGTTTCTGCAAGTTTGGGTTTTTATGAGGGGAGGAGGAGGGGTAATAGTAAGGGTGGGTGGATGTTAATAGCTTTTTAATTAATTGCTTGAATCACGTCCAATATTCTCTGTATATAATGTGTTTCATAGACGAAGTTGCATAGAATTTATATAAAATTAGCTGTACTTTACATTCACGAAACCGAACATTTGTATGGGAGGGGGTAGAGAAGGTAGGGGAATCGTAAAATTTGATATGTAGTTTTATTTCGCTTCTCTTGTAAGGTGCTCGTATAAAATTTCAAGTTCGTAGCTTTTAATTTGTTGGGTATTAGTTGATTTAATAAAATTGGTCGAAATCATACTTATGTATGGGAGGGGGTAGAAGAACAAGCGCGATTTCAAAACTTTTAACGTAATTTCATTTCAATTATTTTTATAAGTTTTTGTGCAAAATTTCAAATTGATAGCTTTTAATAGTTAGGTGATAATTGATGTCTTAAAAATGGTCGAAAAAATAATTTTGTATGGGAGGGGGTAAAAGTCTTACAGGTTTTCGATCAGTGAATATTCCGTATATTTAGGGATTTTTTTAAATACATTTCGCAAATTTTCAAGTTTCTACCTTAAAATTTCACTCAAAAATTTTCAGTTTATGTGTTTTTTTCAATGCACATGAAACACCTTGTGCACGTTAGACCGGGGGGTCGGTTTGTAACAATTATGGATAAAGTTATTATTTTTTTTCTATGTACACCAAATAGACGTATTTACATGCAAAATTTAAACTTTGTATCTTTCACCAGAGCACTAAAAAATCACTCAAAATTTTTGCTTATCACCTCCCTACCCTTACACCTCCCAACTTAAAATTTTTTTACCAAAATTAACCATTATGTAGTCCTACAATCTGACAAATTTTGATATCTGTACTCTTTTTTGAGAAATAAGGATTTGTAATTTTGAAAAGTGCGCCATTTTTGAAATGCTCCCCATTTCCCCTCACTACTATTATTTCAACATGTTATATTTGTTTTGTATTTTTCTAGTATAGCTTAATATACATTTCAAGTTTCATTTACATAGCTTAAGAGATAGTTGAGATATTCATTTTTAAGTGTTTTTCTTTGCACCCCCCCTGATCCTCCCCCTTACAATAATTAGCCACTCACTAAGCTGATTCCGATGGAACTGTATGCCACCTTGATGGTGCCAAAATATGAATTTTTTACGATAAGTAATTTCGAAGATATAATCATTTGAAAAATCAATTCGGCCGACAATTTGTTTTTAGACGCCAATGGATAAAAAAATTAAATTATTTTTAAGGTTTGTGCAGTTTGTATGGGAGGTGGTAGAAGTAGAGCCGAGTTCGTAGGGACTTTTTCAGAAATAACTATAAACATCATGCCTTTGATACGTATTAAATTGTAGATCAGTAGCATTCGTCCACATTTTGTAAGGTTGTGAAATGTGTCAGATTGTATGGAAGGGGGTAGAAGGGGTAAAGATAATCGTCAAATTGTTTTTTTTTTTTTGGTTTTACTAATAATTCTAAATAGCTAGAGTGTAGCCTAGTGGGTAGCGTGTTGGTCTTGTAATGCGAAGGTCGTGAGTTCAAATCCCGGTCGACGCAATATATAATTCCAGCACATAGCATGCTTGGTCATCTCAATCTACAAAAACGAAAAATTCGGAGATATATGTTTGTGCAAAGAGCTAGCAAAAAACGAAAAAA
The DNA here is from genome assembly GCA_963669355.1 of Chorisops tibialis. Lineage (NCBI taxonomy): Eukaryota > Metazoa > Arthropoda > Insecta > Diptera > Stratiomyidae > Chorisops > Chorisops tibialis. Next base: position 23,537,449 of record OY770264.1, read on the forward strand.
AAAAACATAACAGGGCTACGATTGCGCGTAAAGCGCAATCTTAGGGTACTCTAGATGAAATAGAATTTTTTGTGATCCCAAGAAATTTTGTATGAGGAGTGTTAGAAGGGGTGATAGCATTGAACTATTTTTTCCCCATCATGCTAAAGTAGCTATAAAAATGTTTTATACAAAATGCTTACACCAAAAATTGAATAGGAGCTGAGAAAATTAGTGTGTTAGATTTAGTGAAAATGTGCAGTTTGTATGGGAGGTGGTAGAAAGAGTGGGGGGATTTTAGTGATTTTTTCAGAAATAACTAAAAATATCATAAAATTGACATTTCTTAAATTTGAGACTTGTAGCATTCATACTTTTCAAGAAAATAGATTTTTTGTGAAGTTGTGAAACTGTGCCATATTGTATGGGAGGGGGTAGAAGCAGTAAAGCTAATCAAAAATTTTTTTTCTGATCTTAGTGATAATGCTAAATAAGTATTTATTACGAAATATGAGCTCGATAAATGTTATATGTTCTGAGAAAATCGGCTTAGAGCATTTCATGAAAAAGTGCAGTTTGTATGGGAGGGGTTGGAAGGAGAGGGAGGACGCAAATAATTTTTACACAGTATATTGAAATTATTATAAAAGTAATATATCCCGAAATTCAGACTAATAGCTTTTATACTTTTCGAGCAAATCCATTTATAGTCGAATTGCGAAATTATGCCATTTTGTATGGGAGGGGGTAGAAGGGGTGAAGCTAATCGTCCAATTTTTTTTAGCCATACTAAGAATTTTGAATAAATATTTGGTGCACAATGTCAGCTCGCTAAATTTTATACGCACTGAGTAAATTGGCTTAGAGTAATTCATGATAAGTACAGTTTGTATGGGAGGTGGTAGAAGGAGAGGGCGGACACGCATAATTTTTATACGGTAGATTGATATTATCATAAAAGTAATATATTCCAAGTTTCAGGCCAATAGCTTTTATACTTTTCGAGCAAATCCGTTTATTGTCAAATTGCGCATTTGTGTCATTTTGTATGGGAGGGGGTAGAAGGGGTGGAGCGATTTGGCCCATTGACGAACTTGACCTTACTTTTTTGTCAAAAACGACGTGTACGAAATTTGAGCTTTCTAGCTCAACGCGTTCTCAAGCTAGAGCGCGCACAGACGGACGGACGGACGGACGGACGGACATCCGGTTTTGAGATTTTTGAGTGATAATATTAATTTCTGTATTCATCATTTTTTTCTCCGAGCCTTATTTCTTGGCGTTACAAACTTTAGAGCAAACTTATAATACACTCAGATTTCATCTAGAGTATAATAATGAAAAATGTTAAGGAACCTGAATGTCAGGACGCCAAGGTCCGATTTGGGTTGTAGAAGAAGAATAATTCTAAATAAGTTATTCGTGCACAATTTGAGCTCGATAAATTTTAAACGTACTGAGTAAATTGTTTCAGAGCATTTCATGAAAAAGTGCAGATTGTATAGGAGGGGATGGAAGGAAAGCGAGGACGCAAATAATTTTTATTCGGTACATTGAAATTATAATAAAAGTAATATATTCCGAATTTCAAAACAATAGCTTTTATAATTTTCGAGCAAATCCGTTTATTGTGAATTCGCGAAATTGTGTCATTTTTTATGGGAGGAGTGGAGCGATTTGACCCGTTCACGAACTTGACCTTACTTTTTTGTCAAAAATGACGTGTACAAATTTTGAACTTTCTAGCTCAACGCGTTCTCAAACTAGAGAGCGCACAGACAGACGGACGGACATCCGGTTTTGAGATTTTTGAGTGATTATATGAACTTTTGTATCATTCATTTTTTTCTCCGAGCCTTATTTCTTAGCGTTACAAACTTTAGCGCAAACTTGTAATACTCTCAGGTGTGTTTAATATACCGGGAAATATAATATATCTCAAGTTCTTTGAAGGGTAAAAAAAAATTTTGTATGTGAGGTGATAGATACAGAGGGGACGAGGTTTGTCATTTTAGTATTTGGTATGTAGAATGTTTCATGCTGAGTTTAAAGTTGGTAGCTTTCATAATTTTCGAAGAAATTGAACAATTTTCGTCGGAATTTATGGTATTTGTCTTGGAGGTGGCAGATGGAGTGGAAGGTCTTGGATGATTTTAAAGCTGCTTATCAACATGCTAATCGCATTGCAAATTCTGACAAAATTTTAAGTTTCTGATTTTTCTAGTTTCAATAAAAATCGATTAAATGCATTTACGAAAATAGTGCATTTGTATGGGAGGAGGTAGAAGGAGTATTCGAATCAAAACCAAATTTTTCGACATCAATTACTATATTTATAACGAGAAGTTTCGATTGCGATTGCGAATTGCGATTGAAACTAGCGATATGTTTATACGCAAGATAAACTTGCAATGTTAAAGTTTCGAATTAAGATCGCAAGTATAATGACAGTTCGTTAACCAATCAAAGTGGAAATAATAGCAAATTTGTCAGCAATCTGCTGTGTAGTTTAAAAACATATTGTAAATTTCATTAATTTGTGTTAGGAATTGCATAAAAATTCATGTGTTGGTATCTGTCAGTTCACTTACACATGGTCACAAAAGTCTACATACCACTTAATTATGTTATATAAAGAAAACAACAAAGACTAGATTCAGATCAAAAATGATAACATATGCAAACAATAAAGTAACAAAAAATACCAAAAGAATCCGTTATTTAACGAAAAAGGGGGCGATGAGCGCATCACAAAATTCTACATACAGTCAGCGACAAAAGTCATGGCACCTTTAATTGTGTAGAAAAACAATAAGTACCATTCAGTATGGTTTTTAATTTTTAAAAGTAAATTACTCAAAATATAATCTTTATAATAGCAGCTATATTTTCCCATTTACGGGATTTCAATATTGCATTGCGTTTGTCCATGAAGCCTAAAATTTGTTGCGTAGTGAACAAATGCCGCGACGAAAATCATGGCACTCAGCGGGTTGCTTATTCAATAACAGTAATTTCCAGGAACTGTGTAGCCTGTTGAAAGTAAATATCAATTCGGTGGTCTATCTATTTTAGTTTGAGAAAGTTTTACTTTGATTCAGTCAATTTTTAAAGTGTTTCGTGATTAAAAAAGATGTCAAGGAAAGAAACAACGTGTGAAGAAAGGAAAATTGTGTTAAATATGAGGAAAGATGGGAAAACCTATGAGGAAATTGGAGAATATATACAAAGGAGTAAGTCAACAGTAAGAAATATAATAAAACGAAAGGAAATAGAAAACAGAATTAAAAACAAGACAAGAACGGGCCGGCTCCAAGTTTTAATCGACAACGATAAACGGATTATAATGCGCAAAGTCAAGGTTAATCCAAAAATATTTGCAAGTTAACTAAGCAGTTGAATTCGGAAAGAAAATTTCTCCAAGGAGTATTCAAAGAGTCAAACGAAGTAATGGATTTAGAAGCCGTGTCGTTCGCAAGAAACCGTTCATAAGCAAGGCAAATAGAAAAAAAACGTCTAGAATTCGCCAGAAAATACTTAAATGCACCAGCTGACTTCTGGAACAAGGTACTTTTTTCCGATGAATCGAAATTCAATATTTTTAGAAGTGGTGGTCGCATAAGAGTGTGGCGTCGACAAGACGAAAGTTTACTGCCGAAACATTTACATCCTACAGTGAAACATGGTGGCGGTGGCGTTATGACATGGGGAGGCATGCCTGCAAACGGTGTGAGAAATATGGAGTTTATAGAAAGCACAATGGATCGTTATGGATATCTAGCCATTTTGAAGAAATATTTGCAAAATAGTGCGGAAAAATTGGGTTTGTGTGGTGATTATTATTTTCAACAAGATAATGATCCCAAGCATACAGCATACTTTGTGTAACAATGGATAATCTATAACACTCCTAATATGCTGGCTACACCTCCTCAGTCACCAGACCTCAATCCGATTGAGAATCTTTGAAGTGAATTGGAAAAAACCTTAAGGAAACATGACATAACATCGAAAGCACAACTGAAGGACATCATACGGCAAGAATGGGTTAATATCAACAATTCATTTACGCTAAAATTAGTCCAATCAATGCAAAGGCGCTTGAAAGCGCCAACTAAATATTAATTTCAAAATACTGCTATTAAAAGATACAATTTTCTAATCAAGTGCCATAACTTTTGTCGCGGCAAAAATAGAATTTTTGTAGAAACGAAGTTGTTTTATTTTATTAATTTTGTGAAATTTGATTTGTTTTTATATATTCATAATCTATATTAATAAATATTTATTATTTTTAAAACACAACGGAATGGCTTTAATATTTTAGATGATATGTATCTGCAAAACGATAAGTGCACTCAGGTGCCATGACTTTTGTCGCTGACTGTATGTACAGCAAAATTAATTTTTCTTTTTGCATTTTCTCAACATTTCTCCGAAATTTTAAAACTGTTGATTGCATTGCTTTTTTGTATTTCACTATTTGCTTAAAATTAGTTTCGATAAGCAGTAGAATTAAAATAGTGGAAAATTGAGCTCTAGAAAAGAAATTTCGATGGATATACGCCTTTTAGTTGTTATATTGCGACAGGAAGGAAAATCTTTGGGCGAAATTGCCGGAATAGTTAAAGTAAGTCGTCCCACTATCCATTGTAAAAAAAAGGTTAACTTAACTCGCAGTATAAATAATAAGCCAAGATCTGGGCGACCTAGAGTGTTAAGTGAACGTAATATTCGATCAGTTTTAGAAAAAGTGAGAAAAAATCCTAAGATAAGTGCATCTGAACTGGCGAAATATATTGAGAATGACTTCAGTAAAGTCTTACAACCTGAATCCGTGAGTCGTTAAAGAATGGATCCTGTATAATGTGCCAAAGCAATTGCATTCACCACCCTAATTGTCGGATCTCAACCCGATGGAGCATATTTGGTATGAACTAGAGAGACGCGTACGTAAATATAAAATAACCATCAAGAACTTACTCATGGAAGCTGTATGATTGTATGGAATGAAACTAGATAATAAGTTTAATTTGATTTCTATAAAAAATCTATATTTCTTTATTATACTCTAGATGAAATCTGAGAGTATATTACCGTTTGTAACGCTAAGAAATAACGCTCGCACAGAGTCGCCAAGGGTACAGAAATATTTGTTGTCGCTCAAAAAGCTCGATTCCGAGTGACCGTCTGTCCGTCTGTCTGTCTGTCTGTTTGTCTGTGCGTCTGTCTACAGCATAACTCTCGAAAGCTTTGAGCTATAGTACTAAAAATTTTTGTGTGTCATTTCTAACAAAAAAGTAACTTTAAGTTCGTGAATGGGCTACATCCCCCCACTCCTTCTACCCCCTCCCATACAAATTTCATGAAATTTCGAAATATTAAGAAATTGATTTTTCTTTGAAACTATTTAAGCTATCGACTTGAAATTTAGGTGAAAGTATTATGATATAGATGTCATTAATATCACGGAATATTGACCCGATCCCCTTACTCCTCCTACCCCTCCCATACAAATGGACAATTTTGAAAAATACATATTTTCGATTTTCATTGAAACTAGTAAAGCTGAAAGGACGAAATTTTGTCAGAATTAATTCTACTATAATTTAAATTTATTTTCAAAATAATTATCAACTTCACATCACTCCTTCTACCCCCTCCCATATAAATTTCACGAAATTTTGAAATTTAAATTAAACTATTTTTCTTCGAAACTGTTAAAGCTATCAACTTGATATTTTGTACAATGTATAGAAATAGAAATATTAGTAATGCAAAAAAAATTTGTTTTGATTTGTACACTCCTTCTACCCCCTCCCATACAAATGTATAATTTTTGTTAAATGCATTTTATCGATTTCCATTCAAACTAGAAAAAGTACAAACTTCAAATTTTGCCAGAAATTGTTTCTTAATAATTGAAATAAGTGTTAGAAAAAATTATCAGCTCCGCTTCACTCCTTCTACCACCTCCCATACAAATATCTCTATTATACATTCAAGAAAAGCATTTCTCCTTCAAGTATATGAGAGCTATTGACTTTGAAATTGAATTAAAGCATGGTGATAAGGATGATGATAAGTAGTTTCAAAATCATCTTAAACGCTCCACTTCCTCTACCACCTCCCATACAAATGCCCCAATTTCAGGAAAACTATGACCAATTTCTTAAAAAATAATGAAAACTAAAAACTTTAAATTCAGCAAAAAACATTTTGCATGCGGTGTAATATATATATATAATATATACGAAAAATACAAACCTTTAAGCTTTAAGCCCAATCATAATTCTGTTATGTTTTTTCTCTGGTATAACGACTTTTGTGGTCGATTTTTTCAGTTTTTTTTATTTTTCTATGTGAAGGTTTCTGTGAAAATTTTAATTATATTGAATATATTTACCTATTTTCATATTCAAGAGAATCATATAGCTTATATTTCATGTGGAAAATATTCATCTGTTGGCCTATAACCCACAAATCGCAAGTGTATGAAGACTTTTGTGACCGTGTGTATATTTTTAGTTCGCGATTAAAGTTTTACTCGTGAAGTTTGGTGTCCGTACAAACATAGTAAATGATATTTGCAATAGTATGCTTTTCTTAAAATTTAAAGTTGATAGCTTTCGAAAAATATTTATAAGGAGAGTGAGGTGAAGCTGATAGGTTTTCCGAAATTGGTTGCAATTATAATAAAATTAATTCTGGCGAAAATTCGTTCTTTTAGCTTTACTAGTTGCAATCAAAACCGAAAAAATTCATTTTTTAAAAATTGTACATTTGTATGGGAGTGGGTAGAAGGAGTATGGGAGTCGGATCAATATTATTTAACGTTAATGATATTTATATAATTGTACTATGACCTAATTTTCAAGTCGATAGCTAAAATGTTTTCGGAAAAAAATCAATTTCTTTAAATTTCGAAATTTCATGAAATTTGTATGGGAGGTGGTAGAAGGAGGAGACTTATGTGGCTCGTTCACGAACTTAAAGTTTGTGTTTTTGCTGAAAATGCAGCACATTAGGTCAAAGCGTTCGATAGTTATGTTATAGAAAGACGGACAGACATGTGAACCGACAGACAGACGGACAGACAGACGGGCAGACAGTCACTTGGAATCGAGGTTTTTGGGCGACAACAAATATATCTGTACCCTTACCGACTCTGTGCGAGCATTATCTCTTAGCGTTACAAACGGTAAGGCAAACACAATATACTCTCAGATTTCATCTAGAGTATATTAAAAGTAAATTGATGTAATATCTACACCAATTAATAATTATCATAACGCTACAATGTGATACTACGATAGAGAGATATGAACGAACCCAAATAATTCAACAGGTGAACAACAGATCCATCACAACACCTTCACGACTTGGGTCGCAACCGATCTGGTTGTATTTTGTTCTGAATACCTGTTCCCACCGAATCGGGAAACTCAGCAGCTGTTCCACAGGTATATCTAAGCGAACAAGTCGAACTTTTATCAGTTTGAGTTGTGTGTACGGTTGTGCTCTAGGAAAACACACGAGCTAAACGATAGCCAGTCCGATCGCATACGCGTATAAGAAATTCACCGAACAAATAAATTAACTGGCAACCAGTCGAGTAGATAGATAGTAGATAGAGTTTACCTTTACTGGCGGTACTCGCCAAACATCGCGACGGTTTTCGTTCTCTGTCAGTTCATTTCGGAAAATCACTCAGGTGCGACACAGGTGATCACCAAACTATCAGATACGATCGCGTATACATTTTGTTTGTGCTGTTTTTTTTTTAATAGTTAATTTTGTTTTTACCTCGATTTTATTTTTGTTTTATTTTATTAATTTCTGGGGTTTTACGTGCAATATTTTTAACAATGGTAAATTTTTATTTGTAATCTAATGTGACCGCTAAAATTCCAACCACGAGAATGTTTTAACTTTTTGTTTTTATATGAAAGTGATTTATAAAGGGGCGTAAATAATAACAAAATAATTATATGCATGCAATAAATTGTGAGAGTGATATTAAATTGTGTAAAAATGCATTTTAATTATTTGCGAATCAATCAATGTATCAGCTGTACATTGCTTAACAAAAAAAAAATGTATTTATATTCAAGGCAATTTGTGTGACCTCTAATAAATTTTATTTGGAGTAATAACTAGTAATAAAAAAAAATAAAACCAGTGAAGTGTAACGAAGTTTTTGTTATAAATATTATACTTGAGTTTTTCAACTGAATTCATTGGAATATTTGATAAAAAAAAATTGTTATTATGATCCGGTTAGGTTCGACGCCCTTTCTTTAAAAGATTGGAACTAATTATCAATTCGCTCTACAGTCGCAAAAATGCTCGATTCAATTGGACATAGTTGGAATTTACTGTTTTGATTTTACTCGTCAGGCATTCGATATCCTTTCGAATTCGTGTTGTTATATGGTTGTAGCTAGGGTATAGCTTAGTAGGTAGTGTGTTGGTCTTGTAATGCGAAGATCCTGAGTTCAAATCACGGCCGGCGCAACATATAATCCCGGCACATTGCCTGCTTGGGTATACCTTGGGCACCTCAATCTAAGAAAATGAAAAATTCGTAGAAAGAGGGTTGTGCGAACGGCTAACATCCCTTTCACAATAAGTAATGAAAAATGTTAAGGAACCTGAATGTCAGGAGGCTAAGGTCCGATTTGGGCTGTAGCGCCATTGTAGATAGAAATGGTTGTACCACGTGGAAAGTGACCGTTCGACTTACCAAGACTCTGCAAACTTTCATGAACCAATGCCTCCGACGCCTTTTAGGGATTTTCGGGCCAGAAGTGATCTCCAACGACGAACTTTGGAGTACAACTGTCCAGACTAAAATTGCCATTGAGATTCAAAGGCGGAAGTGGATCGATCACACTTTGGGGAAACATCGCCAAACAAGTTCAAGGAAGACGTCGAGTTGGTCAACCATGTAGAACTTGGAACCGAGAAGTTGAGCAGGAGGCCAGAGGAATAAACAAGTTCTGGCGACCATTAAAGACCGATGCTCAGGATTGCGACTTGTAGAAGAGAACTGCTTCTGTTCTATGTCCCTATAGGGGGTCTTTACAGGAAATTCATTGATTGATTTTACTGAAAATTTATTGAGATTGTTTTTTCCAACGCATTATCTCCGCCTTACGATATGTGTGACCTAACCTGCATCAACACTCCGGTTGAACTATAAAATTCAGAGATTCGTTTCTAAACACTAAAAATTGGAATTATATATGATACAAGAGGAGGTCACAAATTTCGCGGAATGACAGGGAAGGGGGGTAAAATTAAACAAGTTTTTATTTTTCCTTTTCAATACGCCTTTAAGCCTAATACATTTATCACCTCTCTCATAAAGTTTATTAAATCGTCCGGTCCAGATGGAATCCCTGCCCTTGTCCTTAAAAATTGCTGCGCTTCTCTAGCTAAACCTCTATGCAAACTTTACCGTCTCTCTTTCTCGTCCTCCACTGTCCCATCTTCATGGAAGCTTGAAAATGTTCAGCCAGTTCCAAAAAAAGGAGAACGCACCATTCCCGCTAATTATCGCCCAATAGCAATAACCTCAATTCTGTCCAAGGTCATGGAAACAATCATCAACAATAGAGTAATAGAATATCTCAACATCAATGATATTATTGACGACAAACAGTATGGATTCCGCAAAAAACGTTCCACAGGAGACCTTTTAACCACCCTCATTGAACGTTGGAACAAGAGCATTCAACAGTTTGGTGAATCTTGTATTATGGATCTTGATATTTCCAAGGCTTTTGACAGAGTATGGCACACTGCCCTTTTAATCAAACTTAAAGCTATTGGTTTGGGTGACTCTCTTGTTTCCTGGATTGAAAGTTTTTTAGCCAATCGTTAAATGCGTGTGGTATTGGATGGTGTGGTTTCCTCTTCTTATAAAATTAACGCTGGTGTCCCTCAGGGCTCGGTTCTTTCTCCCACCCTTTTTCTGATATTTATTAATGACTTGCTATCTTCAACTTTCAATCCTATACATAGCTTCGCCGATGACAGCACTTTAGACTTCTCCTATCACTTCAACTGTGCGTCCTTAGCCCGATGTACTAGCTTAGTCGAACAACGTAGGTACATGGGTTCAGTCATTGAGTGACGACTTGGCTAAAATTCTTGCAATAAGAATCAAGTTGAGTTTAATGCCTTGAAAACCCAGTGCTGTCTTGTGTCCCACAAACGTGACTCTAACCTTGACCCAATCACCTTCGAAGGCCTCTTCTTCAACTGTTAAGATGTTAGGTATCCAAGTCACAGATAACTTATCTTGGAACGATCATATATTTAACATCGCCAAGGAAGTATCTAAATGTTTGGGCTACCTAAAACGGTGTAAAAACTCCTTCACCCCTTCTGGGTTACTAACAATTTATAAGGCCTACATTAGACCACGTCTTGAATTTAATTCCCACCTATGGGCGGGAGCTGCAAAAACTTCTCTCTCATATCTGGATAGTATCCAGTCTCGGACTATTAAAATTATAGGAGATTCTTACTTCGCTTTTTCGCTCGATTCACTCGAGCATAGACGAACTGTAAGCTCCCTAATCCTTTTGTATCGCTACTACAATGGAGATTGTTCGGACGAAATCTCACGTATGCCCTTACCCCGTAATACTAGAGCTGCTTCGCGCGCTCGTAAGCATTCTCTCAACCCCACCTTTGGTCGCACTGTCAAATTTCGTGATTCGTTTTTAAACCGGACTGTTCGAATATGGAACTCGCTGCCCATCTCGGTGTTCCAGCATGACTACAACATTCAGCAATTTAAAGGAAATATTCATAGCCACTTCCGTCTCTATCCCCTTAATTCCCAAAAACCAATATCCTTCCCCCCTCACCGGAGCTGTGCTTCAGTACAAAAGGGCAACCCCTCTAGTTCCGGTGACACATAAAAAAAAAAAAATTAAATCCTTCTAAAAAAATGTTTTATCAAGGCCTTCAAAATTAGCTGAAATTGTCGACTTCCCCCTTCATCGTTCGTAAATTTTCTTCCACGAAGTTCTTTTTTCAGTTTTAGGAACAAATAGTAATTAGAAGGGACCAGCTCTAGACTCTAAGAGGGGTGGTTCAATATTCTGCTGCCGCATTTCTGTAGGGCAGCCATTGCAACGTGGCTTTTGTGAACAGGTGCGTTGTCGTGCAAAAGCAGCACACATTGAGTCCAATTTCCTCTTCTTTTTTCTTTGATTGCATCCTTTAATTTTTGTTGCAGGTTGGCATAGTATCCTCCTGTGATATTTCATCCTTTTTTTATAGTCATCAAAATATATATTATAATCATCAAAACCCCCTCTGAATTCCAAAAAAACATTAGCTATGCTTTTTTGGGAGCGCCTTTACGGAGCCACTGCATTGACTTCTGCTTTGATTCAGGCTCATAATCATGAACCCTAATTTTGTCTCCAGTAACTATCTGGGTCAAAATTTCATCCCTGCTCTCGCTACTCCAAAAACTCGCGTAAACACTCGAAGCGATGCTTCTTCTGATCCGCTGAGAGCATTCTCGATACCCATCTTGCGCTGACTTTAGACATGCCCAGATAATCGTGGAGGATATTTGAAATGTTGTATCTGATACTCCAACCATTTTTGCGATTTGTTTGTTTGAGAATAAGCTTCGCCACCTTTTCGACGATTTTTACGGAACTGCCTTCAATCGGGCGGCCCGAGTGTTTGACACATTGACATTTCTTCTAAAATGATTTGTGGCGTTTTTCCTTGCTTGCGTTTTCTTTCCGATTGACTTGTTGATTTGGCGACAACTAAAATGTTAGTGATTCGATTTGACTGAAACTTTGTATTTATGCCTGTATTGAGTGTCAGTATACCTCCAGGCAAAAATTCACTGCGGAGCATAACTATAAACGGAGCCAAAATATGCTCATTTTTGTAATTTATTTAGTGAAATACCGTTATTTTTTAATTGTTTATGAGAGATTAGAGAGAAAGAGTAGAAAACAAAAACAATTAGCAACAATTGATCGCTATAATTACCGTTAGTTTACCTTTGCTGAAAATTAAAATTAGGTATTGAGTAAATTCGTTTATAGCATTTCATGAAAAAGTGCAGTTTGTATGGGAGGTGGAAGAAGGAGTACGGGGATTCGAAAAATTTTTATACCACAGTTTGAAATCTTTATAACAGTAATATATTTTCAGATTCATACTTTTCGAGAAAATCTGTTTATTGTCACATAAAGAAATTGTTTCATTTTGTATGGGAGGTGGCAGAAGGGGTAGAGCGATTTGGCCCGTTCACGAACCTGTTCTTACTTTTCTATCAAAAACGACATGTACTAAATTTAAGATTTCTAGCTAAACTCGTTCGCGACGGACGGACAGCCGGTTTTGAAATTTTTGAGTGATATTATGAAGGTTTGGTGAATGTTTTCACAGTGCATTTCGAATTGAAAGAAAAGATTTACGGATTCTACACGCTTTATTATTCGTGACGTTTCGGTCTCAGCTGAGACCTTTATCAAACTGATCGACAATTATAAAACACAATTATTATATAGAATGAAGGGTAATTAAGGTTAAATTAGTTAATTAAGGTTAATTAATTAGTATCAGGTAGTTAAATTAGTTAAGGATTTCTGGGTACGGATTTTGTTCTTACCAAATTTTAAGGCAGGTAGCCAAACTGCTGATAACTTGTATCCGGTGTCTCGGTTGATGGATGTTTAGAAATTTCTATTGCTTCTCGTATATTCGTTGATAATATTGATTTGTCCTGGCCAGAATTTGCACATTGTCGAAATCGATTGTTTGGTCCTCTGTCGTTGCATGTTCCGCGATCGCTGATGACTGTATCTGGTTTTTCCGTGTGCATCGTTGGTGCTCGTTGATCCTTGTTTGGACTGTGCGTCCCGTTTCTCCTATGTATACTTTATCGCTTGAGCCGCACGGTACTTTGTATACTCCTTCAGTCTTCAATGGTTTTTTGTCCTTCTGGTTTCCTAAAATTCCTCGAATAGTAGTCGGGGTAGTGAAAGTTGTCTTGATGTTGGATTTCCGAAGGATTTTTCCTATCTTATCCGTCGTGCCCTGGATGGAAGGTAGTTTTACCCATCGTTTGTCTGCATTTCCTTCTTCAGTGCCTTCTCGTTCTGTTGTCCTTGGATGCTTCGGTTTCCACGCCTTGTTAATTTCGCTCGCTTTGTATCCATTTGCTGTGAATGCCCGATTCAACTGTTCCTTTTCCTTTCGTAGACTGTCCGGATTTGCTTCAGTTATACGTCGAGGTCTGTGTGTTAGGGTCTTCAGTACGCCTGTTTTCTGGCTTGGGTGGTGATGTGAATGAGCGTGAAGATATCTGTTGGTGTGAGTTGGTTTCCTATATACCCCGAAGCTTAGAGACGTACCTTCCTTTCTACGAGTACATCCAAGAATGGCAGTTTCCCGTTGCTTTCGATTTCCATAGTGAACTTAATTTTCTCGTGGTGTGAGTTCAGGTGTGCTAAAAATTTGTCGAGCTCTTCTTTCCCATGTTGCTAAATGATGAAGGTATGATCCATATACCGTAGATACAGTTTCGGTGTTAATGGAGCTGAGTATTATGAACTTCTGCATCATTTATTCTTTTCTTCGAGCCTTATTTCTTAGCGTAACAAATTTTGTGCCAAACTTATAATACTCTCAGATTTCAACGAGAGTATAACAAAGGGATCTGTATCTGGAATCGGGCACCAGACAAACCGCGCGTCATTCGAGCATTCTATACATTAAGTCGCCTACGCTGATAAACTCAACTTGCCAAATGTAGTCATTTACCTAATGTTGACAGTTTTTTTATATGGGGAACTTCAAACTCTTTTTCGGGAGTTTAGGATGTACATTTTTTTGGATTTTAAAGTTCTTATAGTACTTTCAAGTTTCAAAGAATTTAATAAGCACAAAAGTCGAAAGTTTTTAGTAATGTTATCAGGGCTGTGGTAAAAGATATAAAAACCAAATTTTGCACGTGCATACATTCATTTGATATACATAGAGAAAAAATAATAATTTGAACCATAACTGTAATCCATTGAAGGAACAAAATACAAAAACTCATGATTTTTGATTGAAATTTTCAGCTACAAGCTTCAAAATTTCGAAAACTTAAAAGAAAAGATTTCCGGATTCTACACTGTTACGCTTTATTATTCGTGACGTTTCGGTCTCTGCTGAGACCTTTATCAAACGTCTCAGCAGAGACCGAAAAGTCACGAATAATAAAGCGTAACAGTGTAGAATCCGGAAATCTTTTCTTTTAATTCAAAATGCACTGTGAAAACATTCACCAAACCATTTCGAAAACTTATTTAAAAAAAAAGTTACGAACTTGAAATTTTAAATAAGAGAAACTTAATAAAACTGCATCACGAATTTATTTGAGGCTTCCGTGGCGTAGTGAGCAGCGTGCTTGCTTTTCAGTCAATAGGTCGTGGGTTCGATTCCCACTCCAGACGGGATTTTTTTAAGCACGAATTTTTCAGTTGTTACTAGTGATGAAAAATGATTAGAAATAAAATGGGCAAACGGTGTAAAAGTGAAACAGTTCCACTTTAAGAAGGCTTCGATACTCAGTAGATGGTTTCTGTTTGCTTTCTATCATTCAGTCCCCCATAACATCTGCAAATATTTGTCAATAGCACCAGTACAACTGAAAAAAAAATATACCAGCTCCTCCACTAGTTACCGTCGTTCTCATTCCTCTTCCCCTACCTTCCTAATCCGATTCCTTCCCTCCATGACTGTGTTTGTGCATTGCACATAAAGGCCGAAATTGCCTATAACACAGGTCATTCTGTAAAAAAAAAATATACAAATGTCTGGTTGTGTACATATAAAATACATCAAATTTCTACTAACATTCTACACAGACAATTTTGATAGTGGTTCAAGCAATAATTTATCAACATCCACCACATATTGATTTCTTTTCCCTAACCTATATATCCTTAACTTGTCCTGAGAATAATAATTTGTTGGCAGTTTATTTTTTGTTATTCTGCGACGGTCCATTATTGCAGCATGGTCCGTTACTGGTACCACAAAGTCATACAATTGCTGTGGAACGGTGAGCCGAACGTCTGGAACGCCAGAACGTCTTATGATCCAGCGAATTGAGTCCTTCATTTCGTTAGAGTGGCGCCCAACGTGGGGCTTAAGTTTGTTCTGGTAGGACCTCTACTGTCTTCCTTTTTTTGCCTCTTTCAACACGGCTATTGTATGATGGTTCCGCAAACATGGAGAAAGCCCATTATCTGTTGACGCTATGGCGACCTCCATTTCATTGTACTGGTTTTAACATTTTGGTATTTTGATCATGTTTCCGCCTTAAGCATGGCACCCGATGCAAATATTACATTTGCACCTTCATAGAACCGGTCCTGACTAGAGTCAAGAAGAATAATACGCTCTGTATCAGAAAGACAGTTACTTCATGGGACACTAGAGGTGCTTTACCATAGTTTGGGAAAAAATTCTTCTGCTTGTACAATGGCGCTACAGCCCTATTCGGACCTTGACCTCCTGACATTCAGGTTCCTTAACATTTTTTCATTACTTCTTGTGGAAGAGTTCTTAGCCCTTCGCGCAGCCCTATATCTACGAATTTTTCATATTCGTAGATTGAGGTGACGAAGGTATATCCAAGCAGTTAATGTGCTGGAATTATATATTGCACCGACCGTAATTTGAACTCACGACCTTCGCATTACAAGACCAACACGCTACCCGCTAGGCTACATCTTAGTTCGAGGAAGAATTAGTTTCCTGAAATTTTTTGTCAGGAAAAGCAAATTATTTAGTTGAACTTATAAATAGTAGTCCATACCGTGCTGACGCTTAACCCCTCTAGAGCTGCTTCTGGGGGAAATTTTTACTTTCTTGAGCAAAAAAAGGTTTTGATTAGTAGAAAACTGAATAAATTATTTAAAATTTTGTTTTATTGTTCGTTTGCTCGAAATTAAATTACCTGCCAGAAATTAAAAATTTAGAATTCCAAGAGAAGTTCCTTTTTTTATTTTATCTAAATTTGAATTGCAATTGTGTAGATTTAAAATTCAAGGCTTTACGTGTTATTAATGATAATATTTTAAAATTTATGCATGTACAATTGAAAGTAATCCAAGTTTTGAATTTCTTCACAACATAACTTAATTTTTATTGTGCTATACATCGAAAAAATAGCTGATTGCAGTTTCTTATTAAAAATTTCACCTTGACTTCATTCGGCAATCTCTGTAAAATTACAAAATATTGATAAAGAAATAAAAATGATTCACACAAAAAATTCTCACCTCTTAAAAGGTGTCATGAAAAAAAAAAACAAAGTGTAATTCTTTATCGTTGATGAAAAAATAGTGATAACGAAAGAATTCAATTAGTGTGCTATTCAGACTTTTTATACTCTAGATGAAATCTGAGAGTTTTATAAGTTTGCCACAAAATTTGTAACGCTAAGAAATAAGGCTCGGAGAAAAAAAAATTAATGTTACAGAAGTTCATATTATCACTCAAAAATCTCAAAGCCAACTCTAGCTCGAGAACGCGTTCAGGTAGAAAGTTCAAATGTTGTAAACGTTGTTTTTGACAAAAAGTAAGGTTATGTACGGCCCAAATTACTCTACCCCTTCTACCACCTCCCATACAAAATGCCACAATTTCGGAATTTGACAATGAACGCATTTTCTCGGAAAGTGTAAAAGTTATAGATCTGAAAATTGAAAAATGTTATTTCTATGATGATTTCAAACTACTGAACAAAAAATATTTGAATCCCATTACTCCTAATGCCTCCTCCCATACAAACTGCACTTTTTCATGAAATACTTTTGTATAATCCAATTTACTTAGTACGTATAGCATGTATCGAACTGAAATTAATATTTGTTTAGCATTAATAATAAGACCGAAAGAAATTAGACGATTAGCTTCATTTTTTCTACGCCCTCCCACACCATATGACTCAATTTCACAACCAACCAAAAAGTCGATTTTCATGAAAATTATGAATGCTACTGATCTGCAATTTAAAATATTGTTACATGCAGACCTGGCAGCCCCGCCACTCGATCTCTCTCTAATAGACAAGAATTATGTAGAACAGTATACTCCACTAAGTAGAAAGCCACAATTAAAGATCTAGAGCTTTCCAGTATAGTTCACACATATACACCGAAGAAGCTTCGAGAACACTCATGAGTATGGGAAGAGTATAAAAGCACGAAAGTTTTCAGCGAGAGAGTGATTCATTCAGTAATTTTTATTACGGAAACGCGAACCAGTGAAAGCGATAGGAAAGCACGCGGCGGTATTGCCATATGGGCGAATTTAGCGGGAAATTTAATTTAAGTGCGAATAATAAATTATCACTTACTTTTTTTTAAACGAATTATTTTTTTTTACTTGAAATCCCGGCGAAACCCTAGCTCGCAACAATATGTTAATTGAATGATTTTTGTAATTATTTCTGAAAAATTTGTTAAGAACTCCCCATTCCTTCTACCACCTCCCATACAAATTGCACAATTTCACTAAGTTACACTAGTTTTCTCAGTACCTATTTTTTTTAAGCTCAAAATTTGTTTTAGACAATTTACTAGCAACATTAGCTTGATGTGAAAAAATTAGTTCAATGCCGTCACCCCTTCTACCACTCCCCATACAAAATTTCTTAAAACCACAAAAATTCTCTTTCATCTAGAGTATCACATGATTGGGCCCAATCGTAGTCCTGTTATGTTTTTTTAATAAAAACAAGCAAGAAACTATCTAAATAAATTAATTTCGACCCCGAACACTATATTATTAAGATTTATATATTTTCTTTACTTTTCCGTCTCTTCACTGATAATACAATTAAAATCTGTAGCATGTCTCATTGCTGATAAGAAGATAGGCACGTAACAAATTTAAGCTACTGAAAAACGTTGCAATCACAATAATCAATGTTTACCTTTTGATAAAAAAAAACGTTTTAAATTTTTCTATAACACTGAAAACTAGATTACGAATTTTTATGTCTTAGCCCCGGCTTAATACTGTTTGTGTTTATCATAGGTTACATCTTAGGGAAGAAACTTAGTACGCTAACGGAAAAAACAGCATCTCTCATCAAGGAAAGAAAGTGTGGAAAACGGAAATTTCTATTCGTTATTTAGTTTTTTTTTTTTTTTTGTTTAATACAAATTTGTGATAATGTTGAATTTACAAAGTGCATTTCATCTTGTTATTATTTGTATAAGTCTGACACATGTATGCGGGCAAATAGATTCGAAATTCCAATATTCAACAAATAATCAGAGAAAACAAGATGGATCTACGTATGTTGTACCGTTTTCGGAGCCGCCCGATACCGTCAGTGATGATACCATGCCAAAGGATGACAGTATTAGTCAGGTGAGTTATATATTTTTATTTGTGTTCGTTGTGATCTTGTGCAAAATTTATTTTAATCTTAGTTCGTATCATGTGACAAGATTAAATTTTGAAAAGACAGTCAGATAAAAAAAATCTTCATACATATGTATTTTAAAAACAAAAGGAAATAAGTTTGGGTCTAAAGAATATAGAATAATTTTATGAAATTTAATAAAACTATTCTTCAATCAAGGGTATAGCCTATTAGGTAGTGTGTTGTTCTTGTAATGCGAAGGTCGTGAGTTCAAATCCCGGTCGGCGCAATATATAATTCCGGCACATTGCCTGCTTGGATATACCTTGGTCACCTCAAAATAAAAAAATGAAAAATTCGTAGAAAGAGGGTTGTGCAAAGGGCTAACAACCTTTCCACAATAAGTAATGAAAAATATTAAGGAACCTGAATATCAGGAGGCCATGGTCCGATTTGGGCTGTAGTGCCATTGTAGAAGAAGAATTCTTCAATCAATAGAGAGAGTAGAGGTGGTAGCTGAGGCACAAGTCCGGGCGTACATAGACCATAGGCTGGTCCGTTGTGATGTCACAGGCTCTCAGAAGAGACTCCTACTCTGTGAACCAACCGGCTCGTAGTATTTGCCAGATTACCGAAACTATCGAAAAAGTATGCGCCTAGGTGGCATCTCCTTCTTCTAGAGAGAGTAGGGCAAGTACATAGCAGATGGAGAATCTTCTCTTCCTCTTCCTTATCTTTGCAGCTCCTCCAACAATTATTAAAAGGGAGGCTAAGCCTCTCAGCTTGTCTCCCTATCAGGCAGTATCCTGTAAAAACTCCTACTGATCATCTATCTGCTTAGCGAGATCAGTATACAAGAGCTTTTTATATCCAGTACAGGCCAAATCAGTCTGGTGGTATTGCATGTAACAACGTTTGCCCATCTGTTGTTGGCTTTGCTAATCGCATCCAACTTAAGTTGCAGCTTTTAATTGGCGAGAGGCATGCAAAGCTTCTCTTTCACAGTCTGAATCTGCAAGGTGGTGGTTCCGTGCTGGGCGAGTTCGTCAGTCCTGCAGTTTCACGGAATGGCCCTATGCCCTGATACCCAGCACAGGTGAATGTTGAATTGTTCAGCCATCTTCTTCAGAGACGCGCGACAATGTAGACATGACTGATTCCAGAGATTTCATAACGACCTGGCTATCATTGAAGATACCAATATCCTTAGTAAATTACACTTCAGTCAGCCCAAGGCTTTTATCGCCATCATTTCTGCTTGGAACATACTATTATACAATGGTCTGGAAGACGGAAAGATATGCTTAAGTTAAGCATTGCGGAGAAAACACCTCCTCCTACTCAACTTCTTGTTTTGGAGCCATCAGTATAGAAGGATATGGACTCTTCCTCCCGTATTTCAGCTGCCTCCCACTGCCATAAGTCGGATTAATATTCAGTGTCTCGTTAACGTTGTTCACAATTTTAATTTTGATTCTTGTTCTATTCCAAAAGTTTATTAATAGGTTTGTAGCTGGAAAAATATTTTGGAAATAATGCACTGGGAGAAAATTGAAAAGATAAATGAATTTGGTTGATCGAGCTGAATTAGATTAGGTAAGAAAACAGTATAACAGTAACCTAGGGTGTAGCCTAGTTGGCAGCGCGTTGGTCCACAATGCGAAGGTCGTGAGTTCAAATCCCTTACTTACTTACTTACGATGGCGCTACAGCCCAAATCGGACTTTGGCCTCCTGAATGCTTTGCCTCCATCCATCTCGGTTCAGTGACCGCGTCCTCCAGTTTGAAAATCTTAGCAGTGATTTGCTGTCTGCGTCAATCGAATCCTCCCAGCGCTTTCGTGGTTTTCCGACCGGTCTTTGTCCGTTGACTTTCCCTTTTAGTGTGCGTTTGGGAATTCTTCCGTCATCCATCCGCTCCACATGACCAGCCCATTGTAATTTTTTAAATTTTGTGAGAGTTGACACTCCTCGATTGTCGAAGATGTCATACAATTCTCTATTGTATCGTATTCTCCAGATCGAGTCTTCCCTCACAGGTCCGAGGATTCTTCTGAGGACCTTCCTTTCAAAGGCGTTAAGTCGTTTTTCGGACGCCTGAGTTAATGTCCACGTTTCGCTGCCATAGCATAGCACAGGTCTTATGATTGTTTTGTATAGCTTAAGTTTTGTTTTCCTGTGCACGTTCTTGTTTTTGATTATTGGAAGTACCGAATAATACGTCTTGTTTGCCATCATTATCCTTCTTTTAATTTCGATGGGTTCGCTTCCATCCTTCGATAGATTTGCCCCTAGATATATGAAGCTGTCTACGTTTTCTAGGTTATAGTCTCCTACTGTAATATTTTGTCTGATTGGCGTCTTTTTCCTAGTTTGCGTCATAATTTTTGTTTTGTTTTCATTAATGCGTAGTCCAACTTCCCTTGCTACCGAGTCAAGGTTTACAAATACTTCCTTAGCACTCTCCAGAGATCTTGCAAGGATATCTATGTCGTCGGCATATGCTACGAGTTGTGTGGATTTGAAGCATAGTGTTCCCTTGGTGTCAACGGGAAGTTTCCGAACAACATATTCGAGTGTTAAGTTGAAAAGCATTGGTGCGAGGCCGTCACCTTGTTTAAGGCCGTTGTCTGTTTTAAAACTGGAAGTCAGATCGTTTTCTACTCTGACTTGTGACAAAGACTCAGTCATTGTCATTCTTGTCAGTCGAACCAGTTTCGGTGGGACTCCAAACTCCAACATGATTTTATACAGTACGCGCCTGTCGATACTGTCGTATGCTTGTTTGAAGTCAACAAATATCTGGTGCACATCAATATTATATTCCCAGCACTTTTCCAGCACCTGTTTAACTGAGAATATCTGGTCCGTGGTTGAGCGTCCAGCTCTAAATCCGCCTTGGTATTCACCAATTACTTTATCAGCATAGGGCTTAATTCTCTTTTCTAGAATTTTCGTCAAAATCTTATAAGACGTACACAACAGAGATATTCCTCGGTAGTTTTCGCAGCAGAGTTTGTCACCTTTTTTATAAATTGGACATATGATGCTCTTGCGCCAATCTTCAGGAAGTATTTCCTGCGTCCATATGTCCGCGACTAATCTATGTAGGAGATGCGCTATGCAGGTGTCGCCGGCTTTCAGAAGTTCAGCTGGGATTTGATCAGTGCCCGGCGCTTTGTTGTTTGGGTGGTTCCTTAGGGCTGTTTTTACTTCTTCGAGTGTGGGAGGACTCAAAGCGGATCCTTCATCAGCTGTTACATCAGTTATACCTGCTATTGTATCTGCTGCTGCTGTTCGTGTAGGTGATGGGCTCGGGTTAAGAAGGTGTTCAAAATATTGTGCCCATCTTAGTTTTATATCTTCCGCGTTACTTATAATGTTCCCTTCCGCATCCTTGCATAGGGTCGTTTTCGGTTTGTAACCTTCTTTCATCCTTTTGACAAGGGAATACGCGGCTCTTGTGTTGTGTAATTTAAATTGTTCGTCCATGTTTTTAATTTCGTCATTATTGTACTTCCGTTTTTTTTGTCTGCATATTTTGTTTGCAAATCGTCTAAGATCCTTGTACTTGTCTTGTTTGGCTCGTGTCGGCCGTTCCGTTAATATTTTGTAAGCTTCATTTTTTCGTTCTAAGGCATCTTGGCATTCTTTGTCGAACCAATCATTTCTTTTGCGCCGGGGTTGTTGTCCTATCACCTCCTCTGCGACAGATGTAATACCATCTTTGATTTTTTGCCACATTTCTTCTATAGGCATGCTGACAGTGGTATTCAGCATTGTCGCGAAGTGCCTCTCCAAGGCTAACGCATATTTCGCAACTATTTTCTCGTTTTTGAGTTTCCCTATGTCGAATTTAGGAACCGGTTGTATTTTTGAGTGTCCTCGGTTTGCGATTCGACATCGAAACTTGGTCTTTACCAAATAGTGGTCTGTGTCGCAATTAGCCCCTCGACATGTACGCACGTCGAGAATGCAGGAGGCCGTCCTTTTCTCTATTAGAACATGGTCTATTTGATTGAATGTTCTTCCGTCGGGTGAAGCCCACGTTCTCTTATGAATGTCACGATGCGGGAAGCATGTCGAGCTTACAATAAGGTTTTTGCTGCTGGCGAAATCAGTCAGCCTCTGGCCGTTGTCAAATCCCAGTCGACGCATAATTCCAGCACACTACCTGCTTGGGTATATCTTGGTCACCTCAATCTACGAAAATGAAAAATTCGTAGATAAAGGGTTGTGCGAAGGTCTAGCTAATAACTATTGAAAAATGTTAAGGAACTTAAAGGTCAGGTGCCCAAGGCCCAATTTGGGCTGTAGTGCCATTGTAGAAGTAGAAGAAGAAGAAAACAGTACATGTAAATAAATTGTACATAGGCCCAAACATCATTAAACTGTAGATGCAAAATAATTTCTAGTTAATCCATTTTGTTTATGTACAAATAAAATTTATCTAGAAAAATATTTATTCAAAACTAAGGTGTTAATTTTGACATCAATAGTCGCTATATTCAAAAACAAACTTACATAATTAAGTAAGTACACCTTTTAGTTTTTTTGAATGAAAAGTCTGTGTTGTCGAGAATCCAAAACAGTTTTTTTTCCACAGACTATAGGTGAATATATCAAGATAACTCGATGCGACAAAATTTAAGTTTTATTAAAACAAATCTAGCTAATACGTTGTATAACACGTTTCAGTAAAACTCTTGTAAAATATTTCGTTTTGAAATTGTAAAACTCATTAGATTCCTAATTCTAAAATTAGAAAAAATGTTTTCATCAACAATTATTTTCAGAAATGAACCGAAAGTTAGACGAATGCGAAAATTATACTTTTACTTGGCTTTTAAAAGTTTGTAATGAGATGTCACTATAATCCAAATTATTTATGTTTCATTCTTCATTACGAATTAGTGATGTCAAAACAGTAACTATTCGTTACACGAGTACTCGTTACCGACCAAAGTCCGAAGTAACGAGTACCGATGCAGTTTTATATTCCTTACTGAAGTAACGAAATGACCGTCTGGTGATGCCCACGTTCGTTTGTGAATATCGCGATGTGGGAAGCACGTAGAGCTTACTATGATATTTTTGCTGCTCGCGAAATCAATAAGACTTTAGCCATTGTCGTTGGTTATGTCATGGAGACTGTGTCCTCCTGTAGTTCCTCTATGAGCCTCCTCCTTCCCAACTTTTGCATTAAAATCCCCTAAGACAATTTTTAGGTCATTCGAGGGCAGTGAATCATATGTTGTCTCTAGGGTGGCATAAAATTCGTCTTTAGTTATATCGTCCTTGTCTTCGGTTACCGACTTACTCATCCCTAAAATATGAAATGGCGATCGTTTCAAAAAAAGAGTACCTAGTAACGAATAAAATGTAACGATTACTTTCCCTAAAGTATCGAATAGTTACTGGTACCGAAAAGTAACGAATCTTGACATCACTATTACGAATTTCATTTAAAATTTTTCCAATTAAGCCAAAAATATTTTTCAAATACATATTATTGTCCTATCAAAAATGTAAAGCTTCACCTGAGTGCAGAATACACGAGTGCAACTTCCTTATTTTCCATTATCATTTCTAAATAGAGAGTAACTTGGCCGATCATCAATGCCGCGAAAGCCCAAATCGGGCCTCCTGAAGTCGTCGTCTCCAATCGTCTCGATCCAAAGACCGCATCCTCCAGTTGATAATTTTACTTATTATTCTAATAATAAGGTATTGTGATAGACATAGGAAAAAAAATGTGCTACCCTCAAATTTAGGTTTTTCGCGTATCATGACTAAATTAGCCAAAAAAATGCAAAAAAAAAATCCATTCCACCGTACGCCATACATATGGACTCGTATCTCCGAGACCGTTAAAGGTAGATTTTTCGTTTTTGAGTGGATTGTTAATTGGGTAAGTGAGCTTCATTATCTAAATTTTGAGGAGTTTCAGTTGGAAGCCGGAGGTGGGGGAGGCAAAGAGTCAAAAACTACACTAGCTAATGTCTCCACTACGAATGTAGATAGGAAAATGAAAATCAGCATACGTATAGATAGGGTTGTGGGACAAACTCGAAAAATAATTTAATTCTTTTATCCATTGACGCCCGAAAAGGGGGGGAGGGGCTAAACAAAATTTTCGCACGCATTTTTCAAATGATGGAACTGCTTAATCCACAAAAATCTTATTTTAAATTTAATTGGTGGCATACAGTTTCAATATAATCTACTAAAAAGGAGGCCAATAATTGTAAGGAGCGGGTCAGGGTGGTGCAAAGAAAACCACTTAAAAACTAATGTCCCAGCTATCTCTTAAGCTATGCAATTGAAACTTAAAACATATGTTAAGCTCTACTAGCTTCTATTAAAAAAAAGCACAAAAACTCAAAAATTTTGAGTGAAATTTTCAGCTACAAACTTGAAAATTTCTAAAATCCATTTAAAAAAAAAATGTTTAAAAGTTTTAATATCTTTAATATCTTGTCTAGTCGAATACCTCCAAAACTTCTACCCCCTCCCATACAAAAGTATTTTTAAGAAATAAATTATCACCAAACCACTAAAAGCTATAAACTTGAAATTTTAACAAAATTTAAACTTCTAAAAATATTTCAAACAAAATGCATCAAAAGTCTTGGAATCCCCATGCCCTTCCCCCCTCCCCCATGCAAAAGTATGATTTCGACCAATTTCAATCAATCCACTAATATACAAAAAATTAAAAGCCACGAACTTGAAACATCTTTCAAAGAAACTTAACAAAACTACATCACAAATTTTGCTATTCCCTCACCTACCTCCTCAAATGTGTGGTTCTAAGAATTCAAAGTACACCGTGAATTTCATAGAATTTACTTCGTCTATAAAACTAACTAACTAACAAGCTAGGGTGTAGTCTAGTGGGTAGCGTGTTTGGTTTACAATGTGAAGGTCGTGAGTTCAAATCCCGGTCGACGCATAATTCCAGCACACTACCTGCTTGAATACACCTTGGTTACCTTAATCTACGAAAATGAAAAATTCGTAGATAGAGGGTTGTGCGAAGGTCTAACAACCCTTCCACAATAAATAATGAAAATGTTATGGAACCTGAAGTTCAGGAGACCAAGGCCCGATTTGGGCTGTAGCGCCATTGAAGAGAAGAGAGAAGATAAAACTAACATTCTATCCAGTAAATTTTGAGCGCGATTCGAACAATCAATTAAAAAATTATTGACATGTAACTATCTCTTCTATCGCATCCCCTCCCCTCTCCCATACAAACCCAAACTTGCGTATATAAACGAATTAAATATTGATTCTATGCACTGGATCTATTGATAGTAATCGCAGCTAAGTGTTGAATAAATAGTAACAGCCCTGCCCTACAACCCCCATTCACATAGTCTTCTCTATCCACTCTAACCTGACTTCCCACGTGTCCTCAAATTGTCCCAAGAATAATAAAGTTGCGCCCTACTAACACATTATTCATTCGCAATACTGAGCTCGTTTAAACCGTAGCAATGCAGCACTAGTTTTACGCAAAACGACTTACGTAGCAGTAATCCAGTCGCATTTAGTTCGTTTAATTTTTTTTAGTATAAAATCTGACAGCTGTCACATACTGGAAAAATTCGCAACATAAAAATGAAAAGAGATTTGCTAAACTTCGGTCGTAGTCCAAATTGGCACTATTTTCCTCTTAATTGCACTTTAACTCATTTCCCCGGTACATTTTTTGAGCGGTGTTATAACATAATTGGTAATGTGGGGTTATGTCAAAATTTAGCTCCGATTTATAATTTCTGAAGTTTAAAGTCGAGTTAAAGTAGTACTAGTTTTACGTAACTCAATGTGTTTATACCAGTATATATAAGTACTACGTAAGTCGACTTACGTAACACTAGTGCTAAACAGTACGGTATAAACTAAGTCATTATGTATCTTCTTAGGCATCTTCGAAGAAGGATCATTTAGACATTATACTAAAATGAATTGCTACATACTATTACAGCACGATAGTAAAAAGGAAATATTTTATAAACATTTGTCATTAAAACTCAAGTTGTAAAAGTTGAAGTCAAATTCCAGGGAGAGGGGGGCAAATGCCCGCTTTGCCCTCCTCTGTCGACGCCCTTGGGCTCATCAGCACATTTCAAGAAGTTAAATGTGAAATTTCAAGCCAATCAAGTCAGTGGCGAGGAGATTAAGGAGCCGTACATACCGGATGTAGCCTAGTGGTTAGCGTGTTAGTCTATAATGCGAAGGTCGTGAGTTCGAATCCCAGTCGACGCATAATTCAAGCGCACTGCTTACATGGATATACCTTGGTTACCTTAATCTATGAAAATGAAAAATTCGTAGATAGAGGGTTGTGCGAAGAGCTACCAACTTTTCCGCAATAAATAATGAAAATGTTAAGGAACCTGAAGGTCAGCAGGCTAAGGTCCGATTTGGGCTGTAGCGCCATCGAAGAAGATATAACGAAAAGGAGTTTTCATTGAAGATGACGCAATTTTAAGTCGAAAAATTATGCGAATAACTCAAAATAGTTATAGTAGTGATAAATTGGCTAAAAAAGAGCCACCCGATTAACTGGATGGCCAGGAGCTGATTGGAAAAAAAATTGACTACGAAAATTCGATGTACTTTTAAATGGTCATAAAATCTAATTGGTTGAGTTTTAATTATTATACTCTAGATGAAATCTGAGAGTATATTGTGTTTGCCTTACCGTTTGTAACGCTAAGAAATAACGCTCGTACAGAGGCGCCAAGGGTACAGAAATATTTGTTGTTGCTCAAAAATCTCGATTCCGAGTGACCGTCTGTCCGTCTGTCTGTCCATCTGTCCGTCTGTCTACAACATAACTCTCGAAAGCTTTGACCTATCGTGCTGAAATTTTTCATATATCATTTTTAGCAAAAAAGTAACTTTAAGTTCGTGAACGGGCCACATCCCCCCACTCCTTCTACCCCCTCCCATACAAATTTCATGAAATTTGGAAATTTAAAGAAATTGATTTTTCTCCGAAACCGTTTCAGCTAATGACTTGAAAATTAGGTAATAGTATTATAATGAGAATACCATTACTGTAAAAAAATATTGTTCTGATCTCCTTACTCCTTCTACCCCCTCCCATACAAATGTTCAATTTTCAAAAATGCATTTATTCGGTTTGCATCGCAACTAGCAAAGCTAAAAGAACCAATTTTTGTCAAAATTAATATCCTTACAATTGCAACCAACTTTGTTAAAATTGTCAACTTCACCTCATCCTTTCTACCCCCTCCCATTCAAATTTAACGAAATTTCGGAATTTGAACAAAATTATTTTTCTCCAAAATCGTCAAGGCTATCAACTTTAAATTTTGAGGAAAGTATACTATTACATGCATTGATGCCAAAAAATTTGGTTTTGATTCGAATACTCCTTTTACCCCGTCCCATACAAATGCACAATTTTGATAAAATGCATTTAATCGATTTTTATTGAAACTAGAAAAAGTACAAGCTTAAAATTTTGCCACAATATGTCCCTTAATAATTGCAATAAACGCTAAAAAAAATATTAGCTTCGCTTCACTCCTTCTACCACCTCCCATACAAATTTTTGAATTGATAACTCACGAAAAGTATTTCTTCTTCGAGCATATGAGTAACAAAGCAATATGATTAGGATGTTGAAAAGGAGATTCAAAATCATCCAAAACCCCCCACTTTTTCTGCCACCTTCCATAAAAATGCATAAATTCAGGCAAAAATTGTTCAATTTCCTCGAAAATTATGAAAGCTACAAACTTTAAATTCAGCATGAAACACTTTGTATACTACGTTCGGTGTTATATACAAAAATTACAAACCTTATCCCTCTGCTTTTACCACCTCCCGTACAAAAGTCACAATTCACTATTCGAAAGAATTTAAGATGACATATTTTCCGGTACAATAAACTATTTCCTATTTCATCTAGAGTATCATAATTCTGTTATGTTTTTTATTTTTTTTCGGCTCAAAACAAATCAATCTTTATACTAATAAAGAAACAAGGTCGAAAAATATCATTCACATGCAAAGAATTTAAAATCAAAATTAAACCTTTTCAGTAAATAAAATAGCTATTTCAGAATGTAATATTATTAACAAAAACTTTTAAATTTAGAAAACTATCTAACCAGTTCCCTCCGTAGAAAGGTTTATTTTTCGGTTATGGGGAACAAAAATTAACACCTCCTCACAAAATATAAAAAAATGTTTGCTTATAAAATTTGTATTTTATATATTCTTAAAAATTTCTTGCACGAAAGTATTAATAACTTTAAAACCAATCAACCAAATATATTGCTATTATACCAGTTCCCTCGCTAAAGTTTTGGTTCAAGAATATTCGAATAAAAGTTTGAGTTTTCCACGGATTTGGCGATTTCGTGTAAACGCCTCGTTAAGCCAAGCGTTCACCCGAGTGTCTGTTTCTTTGTTCAATTGCATGATAACTTGAGAATACAGTTTTAAGTTAAAACAGTACACCAAGATCGTCAGTTAACCTAAAATACAGAGTTAAATTTTGATATTCACATTTTAATTCAACGACAAAATATAACCTTATACCTTGATTATAATTCATAAAAAGATAAACTGAAATCCTATCAAAAAGGCATTAACGCCTAATGCGGATAAGAAAGACCTCTTACCTTTTTCTAACGGTTGACCACTATAAAATAGGTTGCTGAACATAAAGTGCATCACTGACCCATTTTTTGATAGGACATGGTTTTGGTTATCAATGGATCAATGAACCGGTTTGTTAACTACATTCCGATTCTGATTCTAAAGAAAGGTAGGATTAATAATTTTTGATTGGTTTTTTTTATCGTTTTATCTAAGAAATTTAAAGTAGGTAGGTCGGTAGGCAGCTAGAGGTAATTGCCAGACAAAAGTCCGGGCGTACATAGACCATAAGCTGGTCTGTTGTGATGCCTAGAGTTACTCTATGAAAAAGAAAGAACAAGACATACTAGAGTTCGGCCAAGGTGATAACCAGGTTTTCCGTTAAATTTGAAAAAGCGCACTGCTATTTTCCAGCGTGCGATAAGTAAGCAAATCTGATTGCAATCCGTTCATTAGAACGTGAAACCTACCAAATTAAATTTTTACCACTTAAAAGTACTGCAAATTAAAGATATTCGCGAAATAAAACCACTAAAAAGTTACACCGACACGTTGCACGCATACATATGAAAATAAAAAGCGCCCCATCTGACAAGGTGTCCAGACTCTTCTACCAAGTGCCTTGTTCTTTCTTTTTCATAGAGTGACTCTAGTGATGCCGCAGGAACTCAAAAACCCAAAGCCTTCTCGGTTAACCAATCGGAGAGCTTTCTATGAAGCGCTGAAGGCTCTTGACTTCCGTATTTGCAGAGATAAGTGAAGACATAAAGATGTCTCACTCAGTACAAGAAAGTCATGCGAAGAAAAAGCTCGCAGACTTCCCTCGCATCCAAGCGAATTCAATAGCGAAGGGGAACAAAGTTCAAAGCGAATGATGACGTAGTGTGGCAGAAATTGATAATGAACTGGTTATAACTAGAGATACTCGATGTATCGAGTATCTCTAGTTATAACTAGGTCATGCAATCGTAAGAAAAGGGATTCTCGAGTTGTGTGTTTTTTTCGTATGTAGAATTGAATTGATCCCTTCCACGTGGAAGTATAATGAACACAATTGATGCGTATATGATAGTTACAATACTGGGCGTCGGCTAATGACGCCGATTAGATGCCTACCCTAACTATACCCATCCAACCACCTTGTACTAAATAAGCTTAGTTTTAATGAGAACCATAGATCGCTCCACATACACACACACTCTGATGCCTGAAAATGGAACTAGCACTTATGATATTAAGTTGTTCGCAAAACCCTGAAAATGAGAACAACAGAAATATAAAATAAGAACAAAGAAGTTTTTCTGTACAGGTTTCCGCAGCAATATATGTTTTTGTTTCATCATGCAAATTCAAAATCAGCAACACAAAACATGCAAATCGGAGACGATGACACACAACAAAACCGAAACCAATTAAATTTTTAGCCAATATAACAACCTAGCTTACAAACCGAATTAAGAATTATTAAAAACACCGACAAACTTGCAGTCCACTCCGTGAAGCTGAAAGATATCTAGGTTGTTGTATTAGATAAAAATTTATTTGGTTTCGGTTTTGTCTTTTTTATGGTTTTCCTGGTTCGTATCTCAGAGGCAATCTTTAAGAATTAATAAAATAAAAATCGGACACTGACATGCATCAGTTCAAACTTGTGGGCTTCCAGGTTCAAATTTTCAGACCTCTGCGCGCTCTAGATTTGTCTGGAGACCGCCCATATAGGTACAGAAAGACTTACAAACTTTTTATTATAGACTGCGCAAAGATTCTTAGCCCTTTGCGCAACCCCTTATCTGCGAATTTTTATTTTCGCAGATTGAGGTTGTCCAGATATAGGCACGCATATTGTGTGCTAATATATGGGATATGCCTAGCTATTAATGCAAAAAATCATATTGCGTTCAACTGATTTAATTTTAAAAATAACTTCATAATAGCCGTGAAGGTAAAAGTTTGACAAACCTATCTCTATACGTTACCCAAGAACCGACTTTTTTCCGAGATGAATTCATTTCTCGCTAAATTTAAAATGCAAATTTCTACATTGGCGCGACATATGAGTATCTTATACAAATGCAACATAAGAGAAAATAACCGGCATTCCGTGATGATCTGTTAAAAAGGCAAAAAATGGCGCTAATAACCGGCATTGAACAAGGCTAGTATCCGTCACAAAATCAAAGGCTGTTTCATCCAACGAGATATGGAACATAATCTCCACAAAAGTTCATAGCATGTATCGTCGTCATTCACTGAAAAATAATTTTCCCGTTGATTGTTATTCGAAATGATGCTGACGGCGGCGCCAAACGGCGGCCGTGTGCAAGGTGGAATCAGAATGATTCATCAGAATACCTGCAAATCATTAACAGCAGAGATCCGTTTTATAATACCCCTATAGACGTAGACCTATGTATACTCTACTACCCGCTATCGTTGTGTATGCAATCTTTGTGTTTACATAAAAAATATCTGAAACAAATTTTTCTAAGCTATAAAACTGGTATTTTCTTCTAAAATATGTTAATTATGTGAAATTACTCATTGATTGTAAAAAGATAATAAATAATGGTGCTACGTAATAAATTCTTTACACTTATAATATGAATAGAATTATTATACGTAACTGATCTGAAATACGATTTTGTTTAGTCTGGCGAGGAGAGAACATTTTTGATCAGGTTTATGAAATAGTTTGTGATCTGTAAGTTGTTCTGATAATTATCAGTGAACTAGTTGCAGTATTAATCTGCTTGTTACCTATAATAATGTAAATTACGATGATTATTTCAGGAAATCCCCTTTACACATTTTATTACATATTACGTTATCATATATTTTTTTCCTTGATTGTTTTATTTGCTTTAGATCAGTAGCGGCTCGTCAGGTGAAGCGCATGAGGCGGCGCCTCATCTGCCACAGCATTTTCATTCAATTGTTTGTGCAGTGCACATGAAGGCCGAAATTGCCTGTAACACAGGACATTCTAGAAAAAAAACAATTCCTAATACGATTAAATTTTGCATATACATCTGTGAGCAGGTAGTAGTCGTTGAGGGCCAGATCTGCAGAATACGGTGGGCTTTGAAGCAATTCAAACTTCAATTCGTGTAATTTGACCATAGAATTGTGATGCTGTGTATTGTCTTGGTGAAAGATCACTTTTTATACTCTAGATGAAATCTGAGAGTATAGTGTTTGTCTTATCGTTGGTAACGCTAAGAAATAATGCTCGCACAGAGTCGTCAAGGGTACAAAAATATTTGTTGTCGCTTGAGCGACCGAGAGACCGTTTGTCTGTTTGTCTGTCTACACCATCACTCTCGAACACTTTGAGCTATCGCGCTGAGATTTGCTTTATGTCATTTTTAGCACAAAATAAACTTTAAGTTCGTGAATGGGTTACATCCATCCACTCTTTCTACCCTCCTATACAAATTTCATAAAATCTTGCAATTTATAGAAATTAATTTTTCTCCGAAACTATTTAAGCAATCGATTTCAAAATTAGGTTAGAAGTAAGAACAGCCCTGAGAAACCACCCGAACAACAAAGCGCCGGGCACTGATCAAATTCTAGCTGAGCTTCTAAGAGCCGGCGACATCTGCATAGCGCATCTCCTATATAGGCTAGTTACGGGCATATGGACGCAGGAAACGCTTTATTTGTTGACTTCAAGCAAGCATACGACAGTATCGACAGGCGCGTACTGTATAAAATCATGTTGGAGTTTGGAGTCCCACCGAAACTGGTTCGGCTTACAAGAATGACAATGACCGAGTTTTTGTCAGAGTAGAAAACGATCTGACTCCAGTTTTAAAACAGACAACGGCCTTAAGCTAGGTGACAGGCTTGCACCAATGCTTTTCCACTTGTCACACGAATATGTTGTTCGGAAACTTCCCGTTGACACCAAGGGAACATTATGCTTTAAATCCACACAACTCGTAGCATACGCCGACGATATAGCTATCCTTGCAAGATCTCTGGAGGGTGCAAAGGAGGTACTTCTAAACCTTGACTCGGTAGCAAGGAAAATTGGACTACGTATTAGTGAAAACAAAACAAAAATTATGACGCAAACTAGGAAAAAGACGCCAATAAACAAAATATTACAGTAGGAGACTATAACCTAGAAAATGTAGACAACTAGGGGCGAACCTAGAAAATGTAGACAACTAGGGGCAAACCTATCGAAGGATGGAAGCGAACCCATCGAAATCAAAAGAAGGATAATGATGGCAAACACGACTTATTATTCGGTATTTAATATAATATAATTCTCATATCCAGGATTCTGCTAAAGCTCAATATTCACAAGTCCGTTGGCCCTGATGGCATTCCCCTCATTACCCTTAAAATGTGCTTCTCTTCCCTGGCTAAACCTCTTCGTAATCTTTTTCATCTATCCTTCTCTTCTGGGTGCTTTCCACAATTGTGGAAAGTAGCGAATATTCAACCAATTCCGAAAGAAGCGAAACGAACCCCGCCAACTACCGCCCAATAGCTATTATTTCAGTGCTCTCGAAAGAGATGGAAACTGCTGTCAATCGCAAAATCGTTAAATATCTTGAGGATAAACAGCTTATCCACGATCGCCAATACGGTTTCCGTTCCGGAAGATCGCCGGAAGATCTCTTGGTTTATCTAACGGAACGCTGGAACTCTTGCTTGCATAAGTACGGCGAAGGTCAAGTTTTTGCGCTTGATATTGCAAAAGCTTTTGACAGAGTTTGGCATGAATGTCTTCTTGTTAAGCTCACGGCCATTAGCCTGGCAGCTACCCTCATTCAATGGATTGAGAGTTCTTGTCCAAATGCACTATACGAGTAATATTAGATGGCGTTACTTCTTCTTCCTTCCCAATAAATTCCGGTGTCCCTCAGGGTTCTGTCTTATCGCCGACCCTGTCCTTAGTATTTATTAACGATCTCTTGTCTTCTACTCTCAATCCAAACCATAGTTTTGCGGATGACAGTACCTTAGAGAACACCTATGAATTTGACTCTGCTGCGGAATCAAACAAGCATTCTATTGCATCCAATCGCAGAGAGTTCTTCCGTTCGCTGAACTCAGATCTCGATTCAATCCCGGAATGGGGCAGGAAAAATAAAGTAGAATTCAAAGCCGTGATGTTCCAGCGTCGTCTTCTAATGTAGCCTTTAATGGCGTATAACTCTGCTCTTCCGAAAATTTTATCCTTTTAGGCGTAAAGATCAATAACCATCTCGATTGGAGTCAACACATCTTTGAAGTTGCTCTTGATGCTTCCAAGCGTCGAGGTATCCTTCATAAATGCAAAAAATACTTTATCCCTAACGGCTTAGCTACCATCTATGTACAAGGCCTACATTTGACCTCGCTTAGACTACAACTCGCATCTTTGGGCTGGGGCTCCCAAAACTCATCTTGCGCTGCTCGACCGAATCCAAAAACATGCGTTCCGACTAATTGGAGATGAAACCATTACGGCTTCTATTGCTTCTATCAGCATCGCAGAAATATCGGAGTACTGAGCATTTACTATCGCTACTTCCATGGTAAATGCAGTTCGGAAATATGCGCAGTTAATTTAGGCAGTTATTCATTTTCCGAACATACAGACTCTGGAACGCATTGCCGGCTAACGTTTTTCCAAACGGGTATAACTCCAGTCCTTCAAGAATAATGTTCACCGTCATTTCCCTCTCTCTCCATTCGAGTTTCCATAATACACCAAATTTTAAACCACTTCCTTTACCGACTTAACTGTGCAATGCATTAAAAGGTGACCCCTAAGTTATACTCGGTGCCTTACAAAAAAAAACAAAAATAAGCAGTTTCAAAATCTGTTTTTGGGTTTTCCCTTCTCAGCGTAGTCGATGAGCCTTTGCGTTTTTCGTCGCTTCGGACGACTTTCACCGGCTACTCTCCAGTCAGCTGATTGCCAATGTGATTCCGGAATGTAGTGGCCACTCTATGTTTCATCCGTTGTCAAATATCGATGCAAATAATCCTGTTTATTCCGCTTTAACAACTCCAAATAGCGCTATGAATCATTGACGCGTTGCTGTTTTTGGTGCACTGTGAGCAAGCAGAGCATCCACTTTGAACCACATCTTTTCATGGACAAACGTTAATTCACGATGGAGAGCACATTGCGTTTTGATATCTTTAGGTCAGTTATCTCTTTCAACTTCACTTTACGGTCTTCCGAAACAATTTTGTGCACTTTTTTTTATGTTTTCTAGAATAACTGTGTCATTTGGACGTCCAGCATCATCGGTGTCTGTACGACCGCGTTTAAATTCCAAACCAATGTTTGGTTGTCCTGAAAGAACAAGAGGTGGAAGAGGTGCAAGATTTCTGGTACCTTGGAAGCATTCTAAGCATGGACGGCGGAGCCTAAAACGATATTACTAATTAGGCTTTCGGTATCCTTTCTCCTTGTACGCATGTTGTTAAATGTACTACATGTGTAGGTGACCGATAAGATTAATGCATTATAGGGATATTTTGGCCAAACGTCATCCTCAATGATGAACTTTTTAGTACAACTGTATTGTAGCTTAAGATAGGAATTGAAATTCCAAGGCCGTAATGGCAGTGCCAAAGCCAAAGAAAATGTAGCTAAGCAAGTTCCGGACTATAATCCCCGTGGAAGATATCGAGTTGGTGGAACCGGAATCAATTGCACTTAGAATTATAGCAAGTACAACTGAATTTATATCGTATATGTAATTATATATTGCGGTAAATTAATTAATTCGAATTCAATTTGTCACGCTGATTCAATGGTGAAAAAAACCAAAGCGTAGAAACGTGTTCAAGATCCAAATGCTTGACTCAAGTACGTGTTCTTTTTTTAAAATAAAAAAATAAAATTGCACAAGAAAGTCGTCGTTAAGTAAAATAATTATTGTGCCAAAATGGGCAAACAAGATTAAAATATTATGACGAAATAGAAGTTATGAAGACAATTTTATGAATGCTATTCACGTGCAGATTTATATTTAAATACTACTATAAAATTTACAAGTCTTTTATAACGATGACTCAACCAGTCACAAACAACTAGAAAATACCTCATTTCCGGTTTTTGTTAAGTTTTAATTAAATAAATTGTAATTTTTTTTTGTAGATACCAATGGAATTATTGGAGCAAATCAGCAGTCTTGCAAATGTTTCAGAATTCATTGAACATTTTGTAGATAAGGAAAGCATAGATCCGCGCGATAACATTTTAAATTGTAAGTAGGTTAAATGATAAATGATATGATTTTTATTTTTTTTTTTTATAAATTTAAACGATATTTAATTTAATAATTAAAATTGAACAAACGTTTTCTTTTTCTTTTTTTTTGTAAAAATTACATTAATGTCTTTGTATATAAAATAATATAAAACATAGAAATCACAAAGTTACATTAATTTCACACGAGAGTTAGTGCAGTCAGATAAATCAAATTTATTCAAGTTTTAGTCTTCTTTTCAATGATTTTTTCTCAGCTGACTTTGTAAGCATCGATTTTTGTATTTCGATATTTTTCTTAGCCGAAATTGAATCGTTTTTATCACATGTAATTTCGAATTCGTTCAGTAGATTTCGACGTGACGACGGATTACGTGCTAGATCTTCGTAAATAATTAATGCAAATTGTAATAAATTATCATGGCGTCTTATTCTATAGGAAATTTTCAGTTTTGTTTTTCTCTCGTTCGGAGCGTTAGTGAGATCAATATTTGAATTGGAAATGGGTGAAAGACCGTCGACTGTTTGCGATAGATTAGTAATGCCGCGATGTTTTAAGAGATTATGTTTTCGAACGGTTCCGATCGATTCCAAGTACAATAAGTCCGTATAGCCTGTATCGGATTGAATTGTTTTGGTAGACTTGTCGTCGTCCTCTGATGATGAAACGCAGTCACCTTGTCCAATTTCATTAGTTTTTGATATATCTGTATCACATATTTGTCCTTTGAAATATTTACTTTTTAGTAATTCACTCGAAGCTTCTCCTGCTCTATCGCCGGCTGGATCTGGTTTTTCGTCGATGAATCGAAATCGTTTCGCTGGCGGCTCATTCGTCTCTGACGATTGATTTTCGGTGTATGATGGAGGAGTAATTTCTTGATTGAATACTGGCGATAAATCAGGCGTAGTAATGAAAATGTTTCCCCTATCAATTTTGGGTAAGAACGGTGTCGTAATTCTTTGCAATGGTGTCAAAGGTTCATCAGTTAAGGCTTTTAAATCTTCAACTACTGATTGTGCAGGATAAACTATATCGGTTTTTGTCAGTATTTTTCTGTCAAGAGAATTATTATTTTTATTTTTTTTTTAAACTCTATAATCAAATCAACTTACGACAATTCATGAGAAGATTTATACTCAATCGGTAAACACGGCAAGGCCTTTTCAAAACAGTGCTCATACTGTTGACAGAGGTCAAACCTATGGGTAGAAGAGAATCGTACAAAAATCATTATTCAGCGTTGGATTTTATTACTATCAATCATAAATGTGAATATGAATGTCTGCACAAATCCTAATCGTTTTGCATGACATGCATTTTTAATTGAAATTATTTCTTGTTGAATCATTTTAGAATTTGCGATAGTTTACCTGTAGTATGGGTAGACTCTTGTACGCCCACGTATCGTTCGACCGTACCATTCTAGTGTTGAATTCGATGCTAAATGATGTTGTAGCAAAACGTGTTGAGTGTTGCATAGTTTTGTAAATTGTATCAGTACATCATTTACTTCCATTTTTCATTTCTGAAAAAAAGAAAAGAATTTAAAAAGCTTCCGATAAACAGTTATGTTTAGATAGTAATTAGAAAAAAATAAAACTATGTTGGAGTTGAAAATAATTGTAAAGCTATGGAATTGTTCAATTTTTGAGATACATCAACTCTCACCCAATCTGAGTTTTAATCAATCTCAGACAGTTTTTTTTACAGAATGGCTGAGTTATAGGCAATTTTGGCTTTTATGTGCAATGCACAAACATAGTTATGAAAAGAGCTTCTTGTTTTAACCAGCTTTGTGTAAATGATTCAAAACAATTTTGTAGTCAATACCTACAGTAGGGAGCAGTAATGAGTACATGTTTACACTTGTTGCATTTCATAGCATATAAGAATAGAAATGACAAAGTAAACTAGAAGTTTTTTTTTTCTTTCATTGCTTGCTCAATTCCTAACATAACGGTATATAATACAAAACAAAAAGCAAAAGATCCAGAGAGAGAGAAAAGCAAAACTAAAACAACTCACATGTACTCAATATTGCACTCAGTTCTGCTTTCAACGGAAATTTAAAAATTTACCGCTTGTTTTGAATTCTTTGTCATAAATGAACATTCAAAAAATCAAATGTTAGTTTGTGATCGTGTTTGATGAACTGTGAAACCTCGAAAAGTGGTGCGTTTTGTAAAGTTCATAAAAAAATAAAAGTTATTCGAAATAATGAAGAAATTATCACGAAATATTGAAAATAGCATTGCATCTATGAGAATGGCTTACCGACACGAAAAATTGCTGAGCAACTTAAAATAAGTCAGTCAGTGGTCATAAGAGTTCAGAAAAGGCGAAAAATTACTCCTAAAGAACAAGTGAGAGGTCGCAAAAAACTTTTGACAAATGCGGACGCGCGTCTCATGATAACAGAGATGAGAAAAAACAAGTGTTTAACACCTAAGGATGCTGCTCTGGCAATAAATAAGTCTGTTAGCCAATGGACAGCAAGAAGAGCGCTCCACTGTATTGGATACATTGTAGCTGTCAAAAAAATAAACCTGCATTGTCAGAGAAAAATGTGAAAGCACGGTTAAAGTTTGCCCAAAACATAAAAATTGGACTGCAGACGACTGGAAACGGGTAATCTGGTCAGATGAATCAAAATTTAATCGTTTTCAGTCCGATGGTAAGCAGTATTGTTGGCGCCAACCTGGGGAGACACCATGTTAAACAAACAGTCAAGCACGGTGGAGGAAACGTCATGGTATGGAGTTGTTTCACATGGTGGCATGTTGGACCACTGCAAAAAATTGATGGAATAATGAGAAAAGAAAACTATTTAAATATTTTACGTACTCATATTCCTGATTTTGTGGAGATGAGCTCCTATCCTGAAGAAGAAGTAATATTTCAACAGGATAACGACCCAAAACACACGTTTAAAATCGTGAAAGATTGGTTGACTAGGCAAAATTTTAAATTGATGCAGTGGCCAGCACAAAGTCCCGACCTCAATCCGATTGAAAATTTGTGGTCAATCGTTAAAAGGTTGGGACAATACAAAACAGCCCCATCTAACCTTGACGTGCTGTGGCAACGTGTGCAGCAAGAATGGCAAAGTATTCCAGATGAAATCATACAAAAATTAGTTGAGAGCCAAAACGGATGAAAAATGTTTTAAAGAACAAAGGACTATGGACTAAATATTAAAGTACATCACCTCTTTTGTTAGTTGTTATTAGGTGCAAAATCGAGTACATATGAATTTTTTGGTTTTTGTTTTTTTTTCTCTCTAGATCTTTTGCTTTTTGTTTTGTATTATATACTGTTATGTTAAGAATTGAACAAGGAATAAACAAGAAAAAATTTTTAAATAATTTTTGTTATTGCTATGATTATGAACTAAGAAGTGTAACAAGTTAAACATGTACTCATTACTGCTCCCTACTGTAGCTCCATACCAATATCGATACTGCTGATAGGCTTATTTTGCTGGATTTTTTCAAGAATTTCATCAGCTTTTTCAGTGATTGGGCGAACAGAGCGTGCCTCATCTTTCACATCAAAATTACCAGAACGAAAGCGAGTAAACCATTTCCTCACAGCAGATTTTGATAAAGTACACCGTACACAGCACAAATTTTTTCATAAGCCTGCGCAGCGTTCCTCTCTTTGTCGTAATAGTATTACAAAAAAAAACGCAATTTTTCATTACTTTTCTCCATTTTCAAACGCAAACAACTTTCCAACCACTGCACCAATGTTTATACCTAGTCTAGCCATAAATACTGTTACAAACTTTTTGAAGCGCTGTTCAATAAAAGAGGTGTTATATGTTAAGAAATCATTGTTTATTTATTAAATGCATTGTCAACAACGGAAATTGCAACAAGTTATTCGAAGTGATTGCCTTTTGCCTTTACACAAGCCTTTAATCGAGCTGGCCACTTATCTATGGAAGCACGCACGACTTCAATCGGAAAGTTGGCGACTACATGTGTAAGAGACTTCTTTAAGGATTCGATATTAGGATGTCTTTTAGAGCACGTCATTTGCTCTAAGACAGACCATAATTCGTAATCCAGCGGATTCAGGTCTGGGCTAGAGGAAAGCCAATCTTCAGCTTTAATAAAATCTGGAACATTTTTTTCAAGCCATTTTTGGGTTGACTTCGCCTTATGACCTGGTGCAGAATCTTGCTGGAAACTCCAAGGCTGATTTTTGAATAATGACGTGTTGAGAGGTTTCACTACACTTTCAAGGACACTTTCTTGATCAATTTTGGCAGACGTTTTGACGCCCTACTCACAAAAATGCAACTTTCTCACCCCGTTGTAGCTAACACCCCATCAAACCATTATTGAGGCTGGATGATGACCTCTTTGAACCTTTTGGGCAACTTGAGAAGCTTCTCTGGCACTGCGAGCATAAACCCTATCGTTTTGTTTATTAAATGTTTCTTCGACAGTAAAAATTTTTTCGTCCGTAAACAAAATTTTACGGTGTTCTTGGTTTGCGTACCGGCAAAGTAATCGTTTTGATTTTTCCACTCTATTTTTTTTAACGAATCTGTTAATCAATGCCCGGTAGATCTACGATAAGCACCCAACCCCAAGTCACTTTTGATGATACGTGAAATTGTTCTTAGGGGTATTTTCATCTCACGCGATAAAATTTTTTGTTTCCGAAGAGGATTACGGCGAATTCTCTCGCGCACGGCTTTAACCGCTTGAGGTGTTCGAGTAGTTCGCGGACGGCCACTTCTTTCACGGTCACTTACTCCAGACGTATCATTAAATCTTTCAATAGCCCGATATACAAACATTCGGCTTATACCAAGGCATACCCTTGTCTTAAAAATATCACTTGGTTTTTCCTACTTTATGAAGTGCAATCACAGCAATTCTATTTTCTTTGTCACTACACTAAAAATTAAACTCAAATGATGACAAATGCATCAAGCACAAGCGTACTATAGCGATTAGCTCAATTTTTAAGAAATGCAATATAACGGTTCCTTTCTGCAGGGTTGCCAAACCTTGTAACAATATTTATGGCTAGACTAGGTACACTCAAAGTAACGCTCGAAGTGTCACCTTTCCAACGAGCGTTTAGTGGTGCCGCTGCGATCTGTATTTCCCGAGTTATTTGCAATTGACGTCATATCTCGGGAAAAAACGCCACGAACTTTTTCCCAGACCCAATATAATAGTATCATTCTGTGAAATAGACCTCTTCGAATGTATAGATGAACAATTTTAAGGAACAAACTCTACAGCTTCTTCTTCGGCGCAATTCGTAGCTTTTGTGGAAGAACAAAATTGACTACCTATCTAATCCTGGATAGATGCAAGAATTTTAATCTGCACAATATGAAAAAAAACCAACATTAGTTCAGAAAAATTAACAATTTTCCACTTTTTTTTTTACAGATGACTCAGAAGGAATGGAAAGAAGTAAGAATGATTTAATTGAACTAAATTTTTAAAGAAATTAATAAACAACGTATTTTTCCAATATCAGGCGCTGGTATAATGCCGAAGCCGGCTGGATGCATTCCAACAGATACGCTTGTTACATTAAGACCCGACGAACCACAAGAAGCAAATATTTTATATTTTCCAACTTGTACACGAGTGAAAAGATGTAATGGATGTTGTGCCCACGCCTTAATATCCTGTCAACCAATTGAAACGGAAACACTAACATTTCAAGTACGGATACACAGGCTTAGGCCCTTTATAATGATTCCAAAATGCCGATCTAATTCAAATGCATTTTTTTTTTCAGGTAACAAAAACACAATTTACTGGTGGAACAAAAATGGCATATAGAGGTAAAGCTGTGGTCTTAGTTGAACAACATAAACGATGTAAATGTGATTGCCGTAAAAAGGCTTCGGTAAGTCCTATTGTGATTAAAAAAAAAACCGATTTTATATATTTTTTTCGCAGGATTGTAATTCATTCCAAAGATATATCGTAACGCAGTGCCGATGTGCTTGCCAAAATACCGAAGATAAAGAAAAGTGTCAAAATGTATGTTGAATTTTATTATTTTTCAATATTAATCTGATTTAATAATTAAAAAAAAAAAAAAAATGAAAACTTTCAGTCAACAGATAAAATCTGGGATCCAGACAATTGCTTGTGTCGATGTCAACGCATTCATGAATGTACGACCGGGACATTTTTCGACGAAACAATATGCGGGTGTTCGCCGGTAAATTAATTTTGAATATTATGTTTTCTTTTTTTATACAAACAAACAATTTTGATACTATTTGTTTGCCTTTGTTGGGGTTATTGCAACATCACAATTTTTTTTTTTTATTATTATTTTGTTGAAATAAAACTTTCTTCTTCTTTATAGATAGACTATTAAACTCGGTTAAAAGACATTGTTTGTTTTTTGTTTTGTTTGTTTCCGAAACAAAAAAAGTACATTCACGTTTACATATGTTAGTTCCACGTTTGAATTTATTTATATATATATTTTTTTTAAATGCATAGTAAATTATACAGAAAACTAGAAAACACATAAAAGCATAAACATTTTTATTCTAAAAAAAAAATACTAACTATGTAAGAAAATAGACGGAAACAAAATATGCGATAGCATTTTTTTTATGATGAATGTGTGAGTATTTAGATAAAAATTATTTTGTTAAAAAAAATGGAAATTGGGAAAAAAATTGATAATCTGTGGCGAAATGTTTGGTAATTTTGGGAGATATTGCTATTTTTTTTATTGTATTGCAAAACTTTAGCATGTTAAATTACTAATTTGGGACGCATGAATGGTTAAATAACGAATAACAAAATTGCTTTAATTTCATATTTTCATCACATATCTCATTGCATATTTATAATCTAGATGAAATTTGAGAGTATTATAAGTTTGCCAAAAAGTTTGTAACGCAAAAAAATAAGGCTCGGAGAAAAAAATTAATGATACAGAAGTTCATATTATCACTCAAAAATCTCAAAACCGGATGTCCAGTGTTGTCTTGTGTCCTGCAAACGTGACTCTAACTTAGATCCAATCACCTTTCAAGGCCATTATCAAATTCAACAAGTATCAAGATGCTAGGTATCTAAATAACAGATAACTTATCTTGGAACGATCATATGCCGTCCTGCAAAGTTTTCATTCCGTTGAGCTTCGAGTAAAATTTAAGTGT
Organism: Chorisops tibialis; assembly: GCA_963669355.1. Lineage (NCBI taxonomy): Eukaryota > Metazoa > Arthropoda > Insecta > Diptera > Stratiomyidae > Chorisops > Chorisops tibialis. Next base: position 23,580,904 of record OY770264.1, read on the forward strand.
AAATTTTACTCGAGAAGGAGTTAACAGGAGTAATATGATGGTCGAGCTAATAATATGTGCGCATTGCAACAAGTAGCATCCCATTTTCGTGATGTCGACTTTTCAAAAGAGCCGATATCTTGACGATGTATCTTGTGTAATGCACCCATCGTATTTAGTTGTGTGCATCGCTCGCCCATTAGCTTACCGGTATTCGGGAAGCACTTACAAAGCTGCTTGTTTTCTGCATACAGCTTTAACATACCCATAGCGATTTTTAGAAAAGGACTTGCATGATGGGTCTACAATGCGAAAGTCGCGAGCTCAAGCTCCGGTCGACGCATAGTTCTAGTGTATTCTTCAGACGGTAATATCTGATGATTTGCGAAAGTCAAAATATATAAAGGATGACACAAAAGCCTAACCATCTATCCATAAATAATAATAATAACTTTAGAAGGGAATGGGATTGGCGGATTCAGGTTCAATAGTTTTAAAATTTGCAAGAAAAGTAATATGATGAAGTGTTCCACTTGTCACTTTATTAGAAGGAGATTGAGGAGGACGAGAAGAATTCGCTTATTTCCATAGTGAACTTTTTGCGATTTATTCATTTAAATATTTTCGATATTTGAGTTAGCTAATTTTAAATTGTTTTTATTTTTACTATCATCGTGAGCTTTTCTGGTATATTTTCAGTAGTGAAGTGCGCAAGGGGTCGCTGGATTTCAAGTAAAAATGAAACTAGTTTTCGATTTTTAATTTAAAAATCACCACAAATATTATTTTTCGCTTTAAACTTAAACCGACACTTTTTCCTTACATTACCGCTTACTCTTTCGCTTTCTAATTTAGACTGACCCTGCCACGAATGGTCGCCCTTTTTGGAAATCGTGGAAATTTTTCGACATCCTTTTTTTGATGGATTTACGTGTTTTGAGGCCCCAGGATTCTAAAAACGAATTTTTTTCATGATATCTGTCTGTGTGTGTAATCCCGACGATAACTCGAGTAAATCTCAACAGAATTGCGTGGCAGTCATCGCAAAAAATCGGGCTCTGCTTCGGACAGTATGGTATTGATATGGAACATGACTACTAACCGGAAAAGAATGTTATAAGCATTTAATATTGAAATCGATCACCACTTGATGGTTGCCTGCTTGAGATTGTGTACAGCAGCTATCCGACGACCACGAATTCTTCAAATAAGCGCAAGCTTAATGTGGATAAACTTAAAGATCCCAACAAAAAACGCGAGTACACCACTATTCTATGCGAAAAGTCATCCACATTGGGTGAATATGAAATGCGCACACTGGACGCCAATGGGAGGCAACCAGAAACACTTTTCTAACTAGTGCTGAAGAATCTGTGGGATATGTGCAAAGCGGTGAGAAACCCTGGATGTCGCAAGACACATGGGTCAAGGTTGGCAATCGGAAAAAAGCCAAATTGGCAATCATCTCTCAACCCGATGTCAACCAACGAACGCCCGACTTGAGGCAGAACTACCGCGATGCTCATATACAGCTTAAGAGGGCCGTTAGACGCGACAAGAGAAAGGCCATTGAAGATCTGGCAAACAAGGCAGAATCTGCGGCTTACCTTGGGGATATGGGTTCACTTTTCAAAATCATGAAACAGCTGACGAACAGGAATTTCACCGCCAACCACCTGGTGAGAGATGTCAACGGAACTCTCCTTAATATGAGTGAACACCAGTTGCGGCGATGGAAGGAATACTTCTCTGATATTTTAAACATCTTGTCAGAGGAAGATATTCCGGAAACAGAACAACTACCAAACATCCAACCGCAACAATCCTCTATTAGGGACGATCCCCCAGATAAGGAAGAGATAGTTTTCGCCATTCGGTCAATGGCGGGAAGGAAAGCTCCAGGTATAGACGGACTACCAACCGAACTCCTCAAAGCGGACCCGGAAATCACAGCCGATATACTCCTCCCACTCTTCACTAAGGTGTGGAGTGAGGGAAGATATCCAACTGAATGGAAGGAGGGCGTCATTGTGAAAATTCCGAAGAAGGGCGACCTTCGGGATTGTGGCAATTGGTCATAGCTATGATTAAAGAATCCTACGAAGATGCAAGGTGTCGCGTCTTGCATAGAGGAGAGCTGTCCGAGAGCTTCCCTGTGCGAACGGGTGTCAGGCAAGGCTGCATATTATCACCAGCCCTGTTTCTGGTGGTAATAAATGACATCTTGAAAGCTGCACTGGAAGGTGGGGAAGGTAAGGGTCTTCAATGGAGACTATTTAACATCTTAAGTCACCTTGATTATGCTGATGACGTGTGTTTGCTTGCACATAACCGTTCGGACTTAAAGTCAAATGTTCGCTCGTTGCATTCTAAATGTAAAGAGGCGGGACTGAAAATAAATGTGCGTAAAACCAAGTACATGCACATGGGTTCGAACGCAAGCACACCGATTGTTCTTAATGGACAGGATGTGGAAGAGGTGCAAGACTTTTGCTATCTTGGAAGCATTGTCAGCATGGACGGCGGAGCCGAAAAGGATGTTGAGGCTGGGCTAAATAAAGCTCGTCAGGCCTTCGGTATCCTTTCCCCTTTCTGGAGGTTAAGAGAGATCTCCCTTCGCACGAAGCTGCGAGTTTTTGACGCATGCGTCAAATCTGTGTTGTTGTATGGTTGTACTACGTGGAAAGTGACCGTTCGACTTACCAAGAAACTACAGACTTTCGTAAACCAATGCCTCCGGCGCATTTTAGGAATATTCTGGCCAGAAGTGATCTCCAACGACGAACTTTGGAGTACAACTCGCCAGACTAAAATAGGTATTGAGATTCAACGGCGGAAGAATATCGCAAAACAGGCTCTGGATTATAATCCTCAAGGAAGACGTCGGGTTGGTCGACCATGTAACACATAGAAGCGAGCAGTTAAGCAGGAGGCCAGAGGAATAAACAAGTCCTGGCAACAGCTTAAGGCCGATGCTCAGGATCGCGCCTTGTGGAAGAGAGTTGTTTCTGTCCTATGCCCCTATAGAGGGTCTTAACAGGAATTTGATTGATTGATTGAAATCAATCACAAAAACTCCATTCTTGGATCAAAAAATGTCGTATGACAAAGTTGTAGAGCGGGCGAAAACAAATTTTGTTCGCATTAACGGTTTTTCGCTACGACATACGACTGCCGAGATATAGTATATTTTGACCTCTCCGTGGTACTAACTTTTGTTGTCATTCTATTTTCTAATATGTATGCTCGGATGTAAAGGGCTGAGGGAAATTTCTAGACCGAACGGTAGCGCCTACAGACTTGCATCAGATCCAACAAATTATTACGGCATCGGAATTTATGTGACCGTATATTTGTTTTTGGTTCAAGACCTTGAGCATAGCGTTCATGATCGGAATTTATGTGGCTTTATATTGGTCACAGGTGTTCTTTATTTCCTAACATAGTGTTGTTATTGGAGACCTTGAACATTTCACAAGCTTGGTCGCTGAATGATTACCAATGTGTCTCTGCATCGGAACTTGGGTGTGGATGCGTGCAGTTCAGTTATGTGTGTGAGCGCGATGAGAATAATGGATAGCAGAAGGCCTTGAACATTTTGATGAGTAGCAAGGTGTTCGTGCACGCGCACCTTTTTGTGGTATTCAAGCGATAAGCAAGTAGAGCTGACATGTAACAGTATTTTCCGAGATAAGTCTATCTATTTTCTTTATCAGTTTTGATGGTTGTTTCCAATTTAACAATGGTATGTTAAACTTGGTAGATTTAATTTATTAAAAACAAAGTCAATTATTCCAGTCTAGGAAAATATAAATTTTAAATTATTTTTAACAATATCTAGCGGATATACATATTTAAATTTTTGAACGATTGCTTTTAACCGTAAGTTTGCCATACGAAGAACCCATCCAGTTTAAATATCATCCAGAACTTGATTTAAGAATATGAACAATGATCATTTGTACAATATTACAGAAAGTCTAAAAACGCTGACTAATGTTTATTCGCTATTTTGAAATTAAAGAAAAAATTAACTTTAGTCAAGCTTAAATTTTCGTCATTAGAAAGTCAGAGAACGCCCGGAATAATTCAGCATGTTCTACTCTTGAAATTTAGTTCTGCCAAATTTCAGAATCTATTTCTATTTTATTTTTTAAAATTTTTTTTTTTTTAATTTTCGTCATTTTTTTTCCGCCTTCCCCCTTTTTACCTTCTAAATGCCGCTTTCTCTGAATGCCTAGTACGACGCTGTTCAAGTGAAATAAAATTTTTGTATGAAATTCATTTCATTTCCGATGAGCGATACGCTGATTGTTATGAAAATGTGTTTTTTTAGTAACCATGGAATTTTTAAAACATCCAAAATGTTTTTGACGGATTTTAACCAGTCGTAGTATTAAAAGTTAAGTAAAACAGTGATATAAGAGTCATTTAAGTGTTTTTTTTTTAAATTAGTCAAATAATTTTATACCGACTGTGGGGTCGAGTAAAAATTTCATTTCACTTGATCACATCGTTCCAGTCTTAATGTTAAAAAAAAAAAATAAGCTTCAACATAGCCGGAAAAGGTCACACTTTTGACTTCTACAAACACATTTCAAGCTTAAACGTCATTAATAAAATTTTCTGTTGCATTACAAAATTTTGAAAACTATTAAACAATGCAAAAACTTTTTATATGCTTTCAGGTTTCTCGAGCTGATCGAAAAAAATTTATAATTAAGCCAACATACGTAAATCCGGATAAAAAATAAAACAAACTAATAATTTGTTTTGACAAAAGATTTTGAAAGTTTTTAATTTATATCTAAATAATAGTTTGTAATTTTAGTTTAATACATTTCTGTTGTATTGATTTCGAAATTATTTAAAATAAATATATGACTTAAATTTTTTATATTGTGCTATTTTGGAAATAAACTGCCAACAAGTCGGGCGAAACTTTATTATTGTTAGGATGAGTTGCGGATGCGTGGAAATTCAATATGCAGGTTCGAGTGGTTAGGGAAGACTAAGAGAATGAGAGTTCTTGGGCAGGGCTGTTGTCAATTTAACAATATTTCATTTGTTTATGCAAGATTGGCTTTTTATTAGGGGAGGGGGGACGGGTTATAGTAACAGTAGGTGGATGTTAATAGTTTTTTAATTGCTTGCTTGAATCACGTTCAATATTCTCTGTATAGAATGTCAGTTTCATAGACGAAGTTGCATAGAATTTTCATAAAATTCGGTGTATTTTACATTTTCGAAACCGAACATTTGTATGGGGGGAGGAATTTGTGATGCAGTTTTATTTCATTTCTCTTGTAAGATGCTTGTACAAAATTTCAACTTCGTAGCTTTTAATTTGTTGGCTATTAGTTGATTCAATGAAATTGGTCGAAATCATACTTTTGTATAGGAGGGGGTAGGAGGGTAGGCGCGATCTCGAAACTTTTGACGCAGTTTTGTTTCAACTATTCTTAAAAGTTTTTATGCGAAATTTCATATTGATAGCTTTTAATAGTTAGGTGATAATTGATTTCTTGAAAATGGTCGAAAAAATAATTGTGTATGGGAGGGGTTAGTTTTAAAGTTATTCGACCAGTTCATATTTCGTATAATTAGGGATTTTTTTTAAATGCAACCTTAAAATGTCACTCAAAAATTTTCAGTTAATGTGTTTTGTTTTTCAATGCACATCAAACACCTTGTGCACGTTAGACCGGGGAGTCGGTTTATAATGATTGTGGAACAAATTATTATTTTTTTTTGTATGTATATCAAATAGAAGTATCCACATGCAAAATTTAAACTTTGTATCTTTCACCAGAGCCTTAAGAAAATCACTCAAAATTTTCGACATTTTTGCTTTTGCTTATTTTTACCAAAATTAAGAACTATATAGCTCTACAGTCTGACAAATTTTCAATTTAATATCTGTACTCAGTTTTGAGATATAAGGATTCGTAATTTTGAAAAGTGCGGCATTTTTGAAATGCTCCCCATTTCCCCCCACTACTTTTATTTCAACATGTTATATTTTTTTCGTATTTTCCTAATATAGCTTAATACACTGGTGGTTAAAATAATAAATACACGCCTGCGTTTTTTGGAAAACATCTATTTTTTCAGCTTTCAATACCTTGTAAGTTAAGCCAGTCTATTGAAACGATACGTTGAAATGTGTAGAACATATGTATTAGTAGAAAAAAAAAGCGTCTTACCTGTTAAAGGTTTTTAATATATTCCGATTTGGATTCATTATCCTAATTATAGAGTGGACAAAATAATAAATACAGTATGAGAAATTGTATTGAAAAATTTAATTCTTTTCAAGAGAAGTTTTCAGTTTTATTTTTTTTATAATTTCAATTTAGTAATTTATTGCGTGACCCTTATTTTTAAGAATTTCTTTGCAACGAGCCGGCATCGAATCCACTAAACGTTCACAACTTTCTTTTGAAATCAGGTCGCACTCTCTTTTTACTGCAGTCCACAATTCGAACTTATTTCTGGGTTTATGTACATAAACCTTATCCTTGACTTGCTTCCACAAGTTCTCAACAGGATTACAGTCCGGTGACTGCGCTGGCCAATCGAGAACCGACATTTTTTTTGCGCCGCAACCACTCCGTCACTATTTTTGCAATGTGCTTCGGATCATTATCGTGTTGAAATGTCAATTGAAGTGGCATGTCTTCCTCTGCAAATGGCAGCATTTAGTATGTCCAAATAACTTTCTCTGGTCATAATCCCGTCAATCAACTGAATTGGGCCTACACCATACCAAGAAAATGCTGCCCACATCATTATGCTACCTCCCCCATGCTTAACGGTCCTTTTGGTATATTGTGGATCAAATGGTTTGTTGGGAGGACGCCTAACATATTCATTTCCGGCCGATCCGAAGATGTTGAACTTGCACTCTTCACTCCAGAGAATATTTCGCCATTTTCTCGTGCCTTCTTCTCCGCTCCAATCTAAATAGGCCCTTGCAAAATTTAGTCGGTTTTTTTGTACTTAGAAGAGGCACTTTTCTTGGTGATCGGGCTGGTAAGTCTGCGTCCAATAATCTTCTACGAATTGTTCTAGCACTGACTTTAGCATGTTTCCCGCAAAATCACGACCGAAGACGCGAAAGGGTTCCTTTTAGAGACGCGCACAATTTTTCGATGGAGTGGTTTTCCGTGGTCGGCCGCGATTTTCTTTATCATTCTTCTCATTAATGGCATTCTGGACCATTCCCAAAGAGCAGTGAGAAATTTGTGCAATCTGTCGAAGAGAGTAGCCGTCGTCCCTTAGGCGTTGCATTTCGATCCTCTTTTTTGCGGAAGAGTGCTTATTTTAGCCCATGTTTGAAGAACTAACGAATTATTACAAAATCAGATGATTTGAACTTGACAGAAAAGTTTTCACTTAACTTACTCGTAAGAAAATAAATTTGGAAAAAAAATTAAAAAGTAGCCCGAAAGTACTTTAAAAATGTGAAAGTGGTCCTTTGACTATCAAATTCAAATTAACATGTCCGCATAAGACATATGAGCAGGCTTGCTACTTAAAACAATGGCTTCCCAATCTAATAGTTCATTGCAGTTGATTACGTCACTTGAAAAGCATTGCTAGCTGAAAAAATAGATGTTTTACAAGAAACTGTGTGTATTTATTATTTTGACCACCAGTGTATATGTTTCAAGTTTCAATTAAATAGTTTAATAGATAGTTGAGATATTAATTTTTAAGTGTTTTTCTTTGCACACCCCCCCCCCCTCCCTGACACTCCCCCTTACAATAATTAGCCACTCTCTAGCTGATTCCGGTGGAACTATATGCCACCTTAATGGTCCCAAAATATGAATTTTGTGCGATAAGAAAATTAAATTATTTTTAAAGTTTATCCCACAACACTCTCTATTATCTGAATTCCTAGTGAAGATATTAGCAAGTGTAGTTTTCGACTCTTCCCCCCCCCCCCTTCCACCTAAAACTACCCAAAATTTAGATAATGGAGCTCTTTTACGCAATTGACAATCCACCCAAAAACGAACATTCTACCTTTAACGGTCTCGGAGATATGAGTCCATATGTACGACGGGACGGATTTTTTTTTTTACATTTTTAGGCTAATTTAGTCATGAAACGCGAAAAAACTAAATTTCAGGGTAGCAAATTTTTTTTTCTGTATCGATCACAATACGTCATTATTAGAATAATAAAGTAAAATGAACTATTTCCCAAAAAAAAAATTTCCCTCGACAGGGAATTATGAGGGGTGTATGATAAGTACCCGTTTTAGGCAAGAAAACGCATTAAAAAAACATAACAGCGCTACGATTGCGCGTAAAGCGATACTCTAGATGAAATAGAATTTTTTGTGATCCCAAGAAATTTTGTATGGGGAGTGTTAGAAGGGGTGATAGCATTGACCTAATTTTTTCCCCATCATGCTAAAGTAGCTATAAAAAAGTTTTATACAAAATGCTTACTCCAAAAATTGAATAGGAGCTGAGAAAATTAGTGTGTTAGATTTAGTGAAAATGTGCAGTTTGTATGGGAGGTGGTAGAAACAGTGGGGGGATTTTAGTGATTTTTTCAGAAATAACTAAGAATATCATAAAATTGGCATCCCTTAAATTTTAGACCCGTAACATTCATACTTTTCAAGAAAATAGATTTTTTGTGAAGTTGTGAAACTGTGTCATATTGTATGGGAGGGGGTAGAAGCAGTAAAGCTAATCAAATATTTTTTTCTGATCTTAGTGATAATGCTAAATAAGTATTTATTACAAAATGTGAACTCGATAAATGTTATATGTTCTGAGAAAATCGGCTTAGAGCATTTCATGAAAAAGTGTAGTTTGTATGGGAGGGGTTGGAAGGAGAGGGAGGACGCAAATAATTTTTACGCTGTATATTGAAATTATTATGAAAGTAATATATCCCGAAATTCAGACTGATATCTTTTATACTTTTCGAGCAAATCCATTTATAGTCGAATTGCGAAATTGTGTCATTTTGTATGGGAGGGGGTAGAAGGGGTGAAGCTAATCGTCTAATTTTTTTTAGCCTTACTAACAATTTTAAATAAATATTTAGTGCACAATTTCAGCATGCTAAATCTTATACGCACTGAGTAAATTGGCTTAGAGTAATTCATGACAACTACAGTTTGTATGGGAGGTAGTAGAAGGAGAGGGAGGACACGCATGATTTTCATACGGTAGATTGATATTATCATAAAAGTAATATATTCCAAATTTCAGGCCAATGGCTTTCATACTTTTCGAGCAAATCCGTTTATTGTCAAATTGCGCATTTGTGTCATTTTGTATGGGAGGGGGGAGAACGGGTGGAGCGATTTGGCCCGTTCACGAACTTGACCTTACTTTTTTGTCAAAAACGACGTGGACGAAATTTGAGCTTTCTAGCTCAACGCGTTCTCAAGCTAGAGAGCGAACGGACGGACGGACGGACGGACATCCGGTTTTGAGATTTTTGAGTGATAATATTAATTTCTGTATTCATCATTTTTTTCTCCGAGCCTTATTTCTCGGCGTTACACACTCCAGAGCAAACTTATAATACTCTCAGATTTCATCTAGAGTATAAAAATGTTTTTTTTATTTATTTCTCAATATAATCTCCTTTCAGCTCGATACATTAATTCCAGCGATATTCTAACTTTTTCAAGCCATCCAAAAAATATGATTTGTCGAACTCCGCAAAATAGGCCTCTGTTGCGTCGATAGCCTCGGTTAACGGTGGCCATGACTTTTCCGGCTGATGGAACCGTTTTCGCCTTATTTGGAGCAGTTTCGGCGAGTGAAATCCACTGTTTTGACTGTTCTCTCATTTCTGGCGTGTAGTGATGGATCCATGTCTCGTCAATAGTCACGAAACGCCGTAGAAATTCTTTCGGATTGCTTTTAAACATGTCCAAACAGTGCTCCGAAGTTGTCATGCGATTCCATTTTTGCTCCACTGTTAATAAACGCGGCACCCATCTCGCCCATAGCTTTCTCATGCCCAATTTTTCGTGCAGGATATTTTGTATGCATTCAATTGAGATGTGTACAATGTCAGCAATCTCTCTGATCTTCATCCGACGATCTGCTAACACAATATCATGGATTTTATTAACCATATCCTCCGTAGCCACGTCAATCGGACGGCCTGGGCGCTCTTCATCAAAAACGGATGTTCGGACACGCTTGAATTCATTAAACCAATATCTGATGGTAGTTATCGAAGGTGCGTGGTCCTTATAAACGACAAGCAACTTCACTTTGATTTCCTCAAACGTCTTCCCATCCAAAAAAAAATCGAATCACTGATCGATATTGCTCTTTCTCAATGATTGCAAATAAACACGAACTTGATGAATTTCAACAGCTGTCAAAACAAAACTACTCGATAAATCTGTCTGAAATTTTCATGATGGCGTAAACATTTTGCGTCAGTGTTGCCATCAGTCGGTAAACACGGGTACTTATCATACAGCCCTCGTATGTAATCCCACTTGGTTTTTATGTAAGGTACTAGTGAATAATCGAGCTGTCATTCGGAGTACGTGAAAACGTCAAGAAGTCCGGATGTTTCTCCATTTCGTATTAATTTTTAAATTTATGCCGTCCGGAACGCTGCAAATACTTAATAAATAGTGTCGGGTCGATCCATATAAAGGGTGTTTTTTTTAGAGGCAACACTGTTTTCTGTGACAGCCGATTTTACAGTTCCCGTTGTTTTCGGGTTAGTTTGGTTTGACAATTAATCATGAATAGTCTCACGCTCGAGCAACGTTTGCAAATTGCTATTGATCCACAATTTCATTTGAAAATGTTGTTCAGTGATGAAGCATACTTTTGGCAAATTGACGCATTTGGAGCGATTGTTATGTGTAGCAAGTTTGGCGCGCCCTGTGGCAACGCCCGTCTCGATCATGAGAGCGCCATTTATCTCTGAAGGGAGAAATACCCCACTGAAAATAATCAAGGCACGCAGCCAACTTTAAAGAGGAGGAAGACAAGAACGAGGGTTGACGTTCGGGTTAAAACCACATTGTGGACGGTCCGTGGAAAATTCGTAAAATTCCATTTAAAATAGTTATCAATGGTCAGATCGAAGACTATCAGTGATTTCAGTATTTTATCGTGTTTCTCCTTCAACTAAGCGTTTAAGTGAATCGCTAGGACGACCTAACACCAGTCGCCATCGTCGAGGCATTTGATCGGGTCACCACCGCGATCAGACAGTTCTTTTTTTGTTGTTGAATGCCTATGCTGGGGTAAGGCGTGACGAGCTCTAAAGCTCGTTTTGTTGTTACAGAACATGGTTTTATGGTCAGTATCGGAGCAACGAACCCCCAACAACTCCCGTAGCTAGACCACACGCTAGCACGTTGCTCCAGTCCGATAATGCCACCGAGGTGGACGTTGTTGGATCTCGGAACATTTCCATCCCCGAACCAAATTTTTGTTTTTATAGTTATTTCGACATCTTGGTATCGAAATAACTTGTATTTTGGCCTCGAGCATACAACACGATGATAATCCACAAGCCATTGTCGCAACACCATTACATCCAACGTTTGGTGCGCTTTATGGGCCGGTGGAATCATTGGCTCATATGTCTTCAAAAATGATAATGGTCAGAACGTTACACTCAACGGTGAGCGATATAGAGACATGATTACTAACTTTTTCGCCGCAAAACAAGATAGAAAACGGCGACCATACAAAATATAACGATTGCGGAATTTAATTTGAAGAGTGCGGATAACTTTATATATCTTGGGGCTACTCTAGCAAAGGACGGCCATGAAACGGACGAAATCAATCGACGGATAATACTAGAAAATAAAAAATATTATTCGGTACATCCAACAATGAAATCCAAGAAATTGCACAGGAACAATAAGCTGCGAATATATGAAACTTATATACGATCTGTGCTCTGTTATTGCAACGAGATGTAGACATTAACGTCAACTTCCGAAAAAGCAGTTAACGCATTCGAAAGAAAGATCCCCCAAAGAATTTTGGGAACTCAATGGCGAATAAGATACAACCATGAGTTGTTTCAACTCTACGACGTGGCAGAAGCTTCAACGTTCATCGAGCTAAGAAAACTGCAGTTGGCTGGCCATGTAGAGCGGATGGACGACAAACGAATCCCCAAACGCGCTCTTAAAGGCAAAGCAAGTGGTAATCGGCCAGTAGGCAAACTACGCAAGCGAAGGGAAGACTCGGTTAATGGAAACCGCAAAGCTATCTTAAAAATTAGCAGTTGGAGGACGCGGTCATTGGATCGAGACGATTGAAGGCGACGAATGCTGATTTGTAATCTCTGTTCTGGAGATTCTAGTTGTCGTGCTAGACAAACTGTTCCTCGAGTCTGTGTTGCAAGAAACCTAGATAAAAGCTCGACCGTTTTTTATTTTTCGGAAAAAGCAATTTTAATTTAATTCCACCAAAGTTTTAAAACTAAGTTGACTAAAAACGATTGTTCTCAGTTGCTCAAAGAAATTCAACAAGAAATTAACAATCAAAAGCTACGTCGGCGAATAAACAAAACAATTTCGACACAATTCTGTTTCGTGTTGCCTTCTAAAATGGCCCGAATTTACATCGAAAACTTTTACAAACAACACCCCAATATGAATTAACTAATCTAAAATAATACTCACCAATTAATTATATCAAACTATCTTTCAATTTCTTAAAAACATTTGTCGGCCGTTAAACAAATCACTGCAATGACAGCTGAGATAATTTATTTGACAGTCCGTTCTCATACGAAGCAAAGAAACAAACTTTGGAGTTGTGGCGTGTGGTACGCCTGAAAAACCGAGGAATAATTTTCTTTTAATTTTTTTTTCTTTGCAAGGATATATGAACATAGATTTCACGTTGAATTGAAATAATTTCCGGATTTTTAATTTCGCGAAAAAGTTTTAAATCGATAGAATTTAAAAAAAAAAATCAAAACTAGTTGCATACAGCGCGATCTACACGTGAAAAACTGAGAGGAAAAAACCTTTGTTCGCTTCGATTGCCGAGTGTTTTTAAAAAAAATAAACTGATCAAATCTCTTTTTGAAACGAAATGGCAAAGCATTCGGTTCGGCCACGCAGATTCAGTCCGCCGTTATAAAGTTTTCGTTTTAAGTTTTACCCATGTGCTTTTTGTTGTATTTATTGCGTGTTTATTCATAGCTTAATTTTAAAGTTAAGTTTTCGTTTGGTAATAGTTTCGAGTAATTTGGCGGTACTCCGTTGCCCTTTGTGTTCAAAATAACTGTTGTACTAGCGTTTTTCTAGCGGTAAGTTCGCACAATATTTCCGCATGGTTTATTGGTTGGGAGTTGATGCTAGCGGTTGGCTGAAACAGCGAAATTAATAAAATTTGTGATTAATTTTCAGATAACTGACACGGACAGTGTTTTGGTAGCGGTACGAATCCGACCGTTAGTAAATTAGAAATCGAAAGAGGATGCCAAAATGTTACGGTGAAGTTTCCGGACAAACCGTTTTTAAAAATAACGACAACTACACATTCAATTACGTATGTACGCCAGATGTAGACCAGGATTTTGTCTACGACGGTGCAGTTTTTTTTTTCGTTTTTTTTTTTTTTTAAATCGATAATTCAGAAACTGTTCAAGGGTAAGTTAATTTTTGTGTAGACCATTCCAATGTATATCTCTTTCTGTGGAAGGGGCTAGCAGGACAACCAGTCGTGCTGGACAATCGTGATCTTATCACCTGTGTTGCAGCCCACCCATATTCCGACCCATCAGCCCCCACCTCTACTTCGGAGGGATGTGCTACAAAGCCTTCAAATGATGCTTTAAAACAACAAAATTACCCCAACAGACCACCCGCACGTCGCGTAGACTTGCAGCACCACCGCCACTTAGGTTGCGGTTATTGTAGTATACCAAGGACTGTACCCATTTGAGGAGTGCTATACTACAGTCGTGAATTCAAATCCCGGTCGGCGCAATATATAATTCCAGCACATTACCTGCTTAGATATACCTTGGTCACCTCAATCTACGAAAATAAAAAATTCGTTGAAAGAGGGTTGTGCGAAAGGCTAACAACCCTTCCACAATAAGTAATGAAAATCTTAAGGAACCTGAATGTCAGGAGGTCAAGGTCCGATTTGGGCTATAGCACCATTGTAGAAGATGTTACAGTCTTTGGGATGCAGACGGATACTACGATAAACATTTTTAAAAAGTCATTCGATTGGCTTCTTAGACGTTCATTCATTGAATGACTATGAAAGGAGTGGGGTAACTCGAGCCATACATCGTCAATCTGGAATCGAGTGTGAAATGGAGGCGCTATAGCATTTAAATCTTAGACTTGAGCTAAGGGAGGTGGACAGGATGTGGAGAAGAACGAACCCCGAGTGGAAACACCATTCTTTACTCTAGTTCCTAGTGTGAAGCCCTAAATGGTGTGGCTATCGTCAGAGAGCGAGATACAGTCTGATTTTTTGGGAAGCTATCTCGCATAGTGTGCAACATCTAAGTCTTAGGAGATGTTGTATAGTGAATGTAGCAGCTCTACTGTGTTCGACATTGGCTTGAACCACTCTTAGCTTGCCCGCTACGAAGGATGGTGTATAAGGTGTTCCCTCAGAATATTTTTCTATGAAGAGTAGATCTGAGGCCTCACTGACTCAGTTATGATTCCTAGGAAGCATTTGATGTTGATGACTTCTGCCTGGGAAGTACTCCCAGCAACGTCCCCATTCTCGGCAGGGTTTTTTTCGTTGCAGGTAACGACGTACTGCTGTCAATGGCGTACTGCTGATCGGCTTGTGTTCTGCTTTAGTGGTTCGAGCTTGATACCGGCGATTGTCCACACGGAAGGTGAGAGTTCTTTGGCGTTGCCGCGAACCCATCGTCTCGACGCAAGCTGGGATGAAAGTTTGGAATTAATTCGGCATTTTCCACTGAGAGCTGCGAACACAGCTGTCTGGGGCACTGCATCAAGCTATGAGACTTTCTCCGTTGAGCGGCCCTTCTTCCATTTCATTGCTGGCAGCTTCTGAACCATAGCTCTACCCGGAGTAATGCTTGACGCAAACTCCTTCGGTGTACGAAAACTCCTTCGCAGGAGGCGATCACTTCCTCGTTAGAAGTGTTACCTTTGTTTTTCATAGAAATGGCTGAGGTACTAGGACCTTTCGTCTCCTTTCTGGCTACCGAGGTAGGCACTCTGGCAGGGCATGAACTTTCTCCAGTCTGCGATTTGCCCGTTCCAAAAGACAATCGACTCAAAACTGAAGCCACTGCTTCTTCAAACTTTACTTTGGCAGTTTTTCTTTTTAGCTTGGCCTTAGTCCCGCGAAGGGCTTGATTGCTAAGACCACTTACTCGGCAGAGACAGGGGTGCAAGATATTTTCGTCGTCGAAACGTGATAAACATCAGAATGCACCTCCATCGACTTATTCAGTTCTGAAGCTTAATCCATAAGTGCCATCAATGCGAGATCACTGAGCTCTGATAAGGGCGACTCAGTGATTTAAGTCTATGCACCACCTGAGTATGCGCCTGATAATCTTATCAACAGGAACTTAATATAATACTGTTGCGAGCTAGGGGTTCGCCGGGATTTCAAGTAAAAACACAATTCGTTTAAAAATAAGTGATAATTTATTTTTTCGCATTTAATTCGCACTATATGGCACTACCGCCGCGTACTGTTCTATCGCTTTCCTGGTTCGCATCTTCCATAAATAAAAATCGCTGAATAACTAACTGCTCGCCGAAAGCTTTCGCTGTTTTATACATTTTATGACAGTTCTCGAAGCTTCCTTCAGTGTGTATGTGTTATACTGGAAAGCCCTAGATCTTTAATTGTGTCTTTCTACATAGTGGAGTATGCTGTTCTACATAATTCTTGTCTATTCGAGAGAGATCAAGTTGCGGGGTTGCAAGATCTGCATATAACAATACTCCCAGATTGTATCTAGAGTAGAGGGGTTGAGAGCTAGGGTGTAGCCTAGTAGGTAGCGTGTTGGTCTTGTAATGCGAAGGTCGTGAGTTCAAATCCCGGTCGACGCAATATATAATTCCAGCACATGCCTGCTAGGATGTACCTTGGGCACCTCAATCTACGAAAATGAAAAATTCGTAGAAAGAGGGTTGTGCAAAGGGCTAACAACCCTTCCACAATAAGTAATATAAAATGTTAAGGAACCTGAATATCAGGAGGCCAAGATCCGATTTGGGCTGTAGCGCCATTGTAGATGTAGAGGGGTTGATCCCAGCCGCCAGAAAGAAAATATAAAGTAAACTACGACAAAGAGTGACAAGGTTTATCCCGGCATACTTCTTCACTGGCTAATGGCCTTTGGACGGAATCCCGAGAAGGTAAGGTGGTCAATGAAAACGTTAAATTTTGTTTGAAGAGAATTTAATTAAGAAGTTTTTCGAGGTCCATTACTGCCATCTGGATGCTCGACAGTTTCCGATCATTTTGCAATCTGACTTCGTGGCAGCCTAACTTCCTATGAGTGTAGATAGCGCTTAAGCGCTGTACTCTTCAATGCGGTCATCAAAGTTGAAGGGATTTCGCACGTTGTTGAATTCCGTCGAACAAGAGAAATAAGGAAGTATTACCTTACTTACTAAATAAGGAAGAAGGAAGGAACAAACCTTAACCTGCATTTTCATGTATTTTTTGTTCCTCCAGTGGCTTACTTCCGGTTTTCCGTTCCTGGCACGGGCGACTATTGCCTTCTCATGTGAATCGAGGCTCAAAGTTGATTTAAATTTTACCAATTACACGATCTTCGATTGCTTGCGCTTTTGTGGCTTTGTAGCTGAAATGTTGATGCTGATTAGGAAAGGAAAGTTCTCATGAGTTTTACTTATCAAACCGCGATTCTTCCGATCAAACGGGCGACGCATGTTGCAGAGTGCAACATCTAAAGAGCAACTTTAAAGTACAACTAGGCAGACTAAGATAGGCATTGAGATTCAAAGGCGAAAGTGGCAGTACATCGGGCACGCCAGAGCAAACCATCTTCAAACAAGCTCTATACTATAATCCTGAAGGAAGACGTCGGATTGGTCGACCATGTAGTACATGGAAGCTCAACTGTTGAGCAGGAGGCCAGAGAAATAAATCAGTCCGGGAGCCAACTAAAGGTCGATGCTCAAGATCGCGCCTTCTGAAAAAGAATCGTTTCTTTTCTATGCCCCTGTTACAGAAAATTGATTATTAAGCTTAGGAAGCATATATTAACAATGTTCATTGAACCACGGATCATTACACTGATTTTAAATTTCAGGGTACAACGTAACAATCTTAGCATATGGTCAAACCGGATCTGGCAAGACCCATACTATGGGAACAGCATTCGATGGTAAATGCAGCGCATCAATGGGCGTCATTCCACGTGCTATGTACGACATATTTCAACAAATCGAAAGCATGAGCGATTATTCATTTAGCGTAACGTGTTCCTTTATGGAACTTTACCAGGAGCAGCTTTATGATTTGCTTTCAAATTCTTCGCGAGAACAGTCCTTAGTCGATATAAGGGAAGACGGTAATCGAGGAATTATAATTCCCGGGTTGACGGAAACTCATGTTACGACCGCGAAAGAAACAACGGACTGTCTAGTGAGAGGATCTTCTGGGAGAGCAGTTGGCGCTACTGCGATGAATGCGCAGTCTAGCAAGAAGAGGTTAAGATCAATCAGGGGCTTCTCGCACTTGGGAATGTAATTTCTGCGTTAGGAAGTAAGACTTTCATTTGTTTATTTGATGCCAATGTTTGTATATTTATAATTTCTCCATTTGCTAGGCTCTCAAGGTTCGGGATACGTTGAATATCGTGACTCGAAATTATCTCGTCTTCTACAAGATTCTCTCGGAGGAAATTCCGTAACAGTAATGATCGCTTGCGTAAGTCCGGCCGATTGTAACATGGATGAAACATTGAGCACGTTACGATATGCTGATCGGGCACGAAAAATAAAAAATAAGCCTATCGTAAACCAGGACCCAAAGGCAGCGGCAATAAATCGACTAAATGGCAATATCCAGAAATTGAGGCTGGAATCATTGAATAATGGCGGAAATAATGGAAATGTCTCACAAGTTCCTAGCGAAGAAATTGTAAATATGCAGAAACAAATTGCAATTTTGATGGAAAAATATCGAAATCTACAGCAGCAAACGATATTGCGTGATGTTGCTGATTTCGAAATGCTAGCGGTTGTTATTGGCAGCCAACGTGTTAATTATGCTTTAATAATTCTTGACTTCATCCATCTATTTCATACAAAAACTCTTCACGGACAGATACTATGCTTATACCCTACACAAAAGTGTTATGGCATCACGACAACATCTCAGCAATTCATATTCTACGCAATACATAAAAAACAACACAAATTTTTCGTTAATATTCACTTAATTTACTATCGATCTAAACTAGCGACCAGTAAAATATTTGTAACTAAATAAAATTCAATACAATTTCAATTTTAACATTTATAAAAATTTACAAAAAGAAAAACAAAATGAGCGTAAACATAAGGAACTAACTCCTACGAAATTTCCTCAAAGAGATTTCGGTAACATTAATGATCGCTTGCGTAAGTCAGGCTGATTACAATATGGAAGAGACATTGAGCACCTTACGATATGCTTGCTGATCGGGCACGAAACATAAAGAATAAGCCTATCGCAAACTAGGGCCCAAAAGCAACGGACATAAATCGACTAAATAGCATTATCCCGAAATTGAGGCTGGAATTATTGAATAAAGGCGGAAATAATGGAAATGTCTCACTATTTCCAAGCCAAGAAAATGAAAATATGCCGAAACAAATTGCAAATTTGATGGAAAAAAAATCGGAATCTACTGCAGCAATTGCAAATGACATTGCGTGATGTTGCTGATATGGCGGTTGTAGCCAAAATGACTAGAGATTAGCGGATTAAAGGAAAAACTGCATCATAGAGTGATGGGAAATCTATCGCAGTTCCGTTCATGAATGAAGGAATTTGAATCGATGATTCAAATTTTGGAAGCCGAGAAATCCAAAGAGAAAATAATTTCGCTACAACGGGAGAATGTCGAATCGCAGTACAAAGAGAATATGTCGGCTATAGAAAAACAATACGAAGAACAGATCACCGTATTGCTACGCGAACTAAACAATTGTCCGCAGCCCACCGATAAGTCGACTCCCGAGATGAGCGAACGACTTAAAATCCAACAGGAATCGCTGGACAAGCTCGATTCATTGCGCGAAGAACTAGAAGTTTACAAGAACATGTATAATGAAATTAAGACGCAATTGGAGAACCAAAGCTTCAAGAAACCGAGAAATTCAAAAATTGAAAAGATTCAGGATGCAGTAAGTAGTTTTTATTGAAGCTTTCAATTTCGTAATTAATGTGATTGAGTGCAGTTACAGAAGGAGGAAGAGTTGTTCTCCGACTTGAGTTTAGCCGAAACCGACTTTGAGGATGATCCTAGTGAATAATAAAGCATAACAGTGTAGAATCCGGAAATCTTTCTTTCATTTCGAAATGCACTGTGAAAACATTCACCAAACCAATGATCCTAGTGATCCGGATTGGGTGAAAACACCAAGGGTTAGACGTACGGTAAGAATTTGATTTTTTTGGAAGTTGTAATTAGCAAGTAAGTTTACAAATTGATTTTTTCTTTTCTTTTCAGATTCAGAATACATCGCGAGACGAAGAACCATTAAAAGGTATTAAACGTGGTTCGGACGGCTCCTTTCGCTGCAGGGCAAGGTACAACAAGACGACATGTTTGTCGGAAAAATAGCGCTACATGCACCGATAGTTGTAAATGTACGGGAGTTTGTATGAATAAAGAAGCAGTCAAGAATAATAAGGAGAACGATCAGCCGAACATTGAAAATGAATCCGACACGATAGCGGATGAGACGAACTTATTTAGTAATCAATCACCGAAGAAATCAAAGTATTTTAGCAAATTGATGTCTAATTACGTGATTTTTATTAAAGCATTGTTTCTTTCCAGATTGCCAGCAGATGATGCGGTGGATGTCTCTGCACCATCGTATCCATTCAAAAATAAGAGAATGCATTTTTTTTAAACATGTGATTTTTTAGTTAAACGTATTACTCAGAGAATATCGTCGATATTAATCGTTGTTGGAGATCGCTAAGTAGAGCGTTGCGCATTTGAATTTCTTCTTCGATTGCCGAAACATTTTTTGTTTCGCTTGAGTCTTGTACTCGCGACGAAAGAACAGCTCGATCTTCCATTAATTGTTCGAGCGAATGTTCAGCATCGATAACCGACAGTATAACTTTGAGCTCGTGATCGATCCACGAGTTGACCTGCTCAACTTTTCCAGATGTCGCATTCTTTCTTTGCGACTGGGCTACTTTCTGTTTAGCCAGCGCATCTTTCAATCGTTTATTTACTGCTACAGCTTCTTCGACTTTACGCTTGAGAACATTGCGCTGTTTATTATGCAGCGACTCCATTCGGACCATTTCGTTTTGTCGTTTGCGGTCTTTTTCTTTGAGCTGTGTCAATTCTTTTTCGCGATTCATTTTCCATTGTCGGAAATTCTCGCTCTCCGATCGCATCGAACGAATTAACTTCACTTTGGTCGCTTTCATGCTTTGAATTTCGTTACTCAAGTTGACAATTTTCAGCGATTCCTTTTCTCGTAATTTCAACATTTTAGCTTGCTGCAAATTCTTTTTACGTAGATCGCTTATTTGCGTTTCAAGCTGCTGTAGACGCTTGCGTCTGTCCTCGGCAATCTTTGCCGATGCATTATCTTTTACGCACTTGAGTTTGTCACATAGTTCGGATTTCTCGGCTTCCAAAATTTGAATCATCGATTCAAATTCCTTCATTTTTTCTTCGGCATTATCGCCGCCTTCATACGAACAGAACTGCGATAGATTTCCCACCACTCTATGATGCAGTTTTTCCTTTAATCCGCTAATCTCTAGTCATTTTGGCTACAACCGCCATATCAGCAACATCACGCAATGTCATTTGCAATTGCTGCAGTAGATTCCGATTTTTTTTCCATCAAATTTGCAATTTGTTTCGGCATATTTTCATTTTCTTGGCTTGGAAATAGTGAGACATTTCCATTATTTCCGCCTTTATTCAATAATTCCAGCCTCAATTTCGGGATAATGCTATTTAGTCGATTTATTTCCGTTGCTTTTGGGCCCTAGTTTGCGATAGGCTTATTCTTTATGTTTCGTGCCCGATCAGCAAGCATATCGTAAGGTGCTCAATGTCTCTTCCATATTGTAATCAGCCTGACTTACGCAAGCGATCATTAATGTTACCAAAATCTCTTTGAGGAAATTTCGTAGCAGTTAGTTCCTTATTTTTACGCCCATTTTGTTTTTCTTTTTGATAATTTTTTAAAATGTTAAAATTGAAATTGTATTGAATTTTATTTAGTTACAAATATTTTACTTGTCGCTAGTTTTAATCGATAGTAAATTAAGTGAATATTAACGAAAAATTTGTGTTGTTTTTTATGTATTGCGTAGAATATGAATTGCTGAGATGTTGTCGTGATACCACAACAATAGGGTTTACACTTTTGTGTAGGGTATAAGCACAATATCTACCCGTGAAGAGAAAAAGTTGTATGGAATAGATGAATGAAGTCAGGAGTTATTGAAACATAATTAACACGTTGGCTGCTAAAGAGTCGTGGGCGATGTATACCAAAAACGATTCTCAAGAGGCCAAAGCATTCTGCGAGAAGATACATTTTTGTTAAAGATACAAAACAATACGAGGGACGTGGTTTTGGTTTTCTTTTTAAAATAAAATTTTAAATTTCATTGGCGTTCGAGGAAGTGCCATCTGCAGGAAAATAGCTGCTGCGAACATTAAACTCTATTTTACAGGTCGAGGGGATTCTTAGTTGGTTTTCAAGTGTTTTTTTTTTTTGTAAGTTTCAAATTTACGTTAGTGCCGTGACGTGGTTGGATACAATATTGTAGTGCGTAAGGGATCGCTGAATTTCAAGTAAAAATACGACAAGCTCTCTTCAATTTAAAAATCTCCGCAAAAGGTTATTTATCGCGTTCTCAACGTCAACATGTGAATAATGTTTCAATAATTCTTGACTTCATCCATCTATTTCATACAACAGTTATTGTGCTTATACGAGGGGATGTAAAAAATTTCGCGGAACGACAGGAGAGGAGAGTGAAATTGAACATGTTATTAATTTTCCTTTCAATATATTTTCTCTTAAGGGTTTTCAACAGAGCTAAAGAAGACTGAGTGCACAAACTGGCCATGCTTCCCATAGATCAGAAAATTTTTCGCATAAAAAGTGCTGACCTCTCAAATGAACGATTTTGATTGGTTCGCTCAAGGTTATACCTCCCAAAAATTCAAACAGCTGATTACTAAGGCATATTTTACACGAAGATTGTTCGCATGTGTGCGTGAAGATTGCACGCAAATTGGTGAGCTCAATTCGAAAAGCTCTCTCCAGTTTGTAAAACTGTTTTACGTATAATTAAACTGTGGTCTTCAATACCCAGCCCATGCTGAGCCAACTTCATATAAGAACACTTGGTGAATTTTGGTCTACTAACACATTTGGTCTACTAACACCACCATTCTACGCGAAAAGTCATCCACATTGGGTGAACATGAAATGCGCACACTGGACGCCAATTGGGAGGCAACCAGAAACACTTTTCTAACTAGTGCTGAAGAATCTGTGGGATATGCGCAAAGCGGTGAGAAACCCTGGATGTCACAAGACACATGGGACAAGGTTGACAATCGGAAAAAAGCCAAATTGGCAATCATCTCTCAACCCGATGTCAATCAACGAACGCCCGACTTGAGGCAGAACTACCGCGATGCTCATATACAGCTTAAAAAGGCTGTTAGACGCGACAAGAGAAAGGCCATTGAAGATCTGGCAAACAAGGCAGAGTCTGCGGCTTACCTTGGGGATATGGGTTCACTATTTAAAATCATGAAACAGTTGACGAACAGGAATTTCACCGCCAACCACCTGGTGAGAGATGTCAACGGAACTCTCCTTAATATGAGTGAACACCAGTTGCGACGATGGAAGGAATACTTCTCTAATATTTTAAACATCTTGTTAGATGAAGATATTCCGGAAACAGAACAACTTCCAAACATCCAACCGCAACAATCCTCTATTAGGGACGATCCCCCAGATAAGGAAGAGATAGTTTCCGCCATTCGGTCAATGGCGGGAAGGAAAGCTCCAGGTATAGACGGACTACCAACCGAACTCCTCAAAGCGGATCCGGAAATAACAGCCGATATACTCCTCCCACTCTTCACTAAGGTGTGGAATGATGGAAGATATCCGACTGAATGGAAGGAGGGCGTCATTGTGAAAATTCCGAAGAAGGGCGACCTTCGGGATTGTCCAATATGCGTGAGCAAGAGGTCGTCATTTTTCTCTTTCTAACCATGTGTCATCAGATGGCACACCGCAATTTTTATGAGTTCTTGAAGATTTCGCCAACATTAAGAGATGGTGCTTTTGAATTTTCAGAAGAGTATTGTCAATTCGGTTCGTTGAAACTCTTACTTTCAAATATTTTCATAAAAATGCGCTGTGTAATTTGTAATAAAAGTAAAAATATAATTTTAACTATTCGTGTTGACTCAAAAGAGTAGTACGCTTAATTATTAGTACATAGTAGTGTGTTTTAGTGTTTGAACAGTACAAATTCGTAGTTATCAATTATTTTCTTTATGCTTAATTGTTTATTTTATTTGCATGATTTACATTGTGTCCATAAAGTATCGGGAAATTGTAATTAAAAACATAACAGGGCTACGATTGCGCGTAAAGCGCAATCTTACGATACTCTAGATGAAATAGAATTTCTTGTGATCCCAAGAAATTTCGCATGGGAAGTGTTAGAAGGGATGACAGTATTGAACTAATTTTTCCCCATCATGCTAAAGTAGCTATAAAAATGTTTTATACGAAATGCTTACTCCAAAAATTGAATGGGAACTGAAAAAATTAGTGAGTTAGATTTAGTGAAAATGTGCAGTTTATATGGGAGGTGGTAGAAAGAGTGGGGCGATTTTAGTGATTTTTTAAGAAATAACTAGAAATATTGTAAAATTGACATCCCTGAAATTTCAGACTAGTGCCATTTATACTTTTCAAGAAAATCGATTTTTTGTGAAGTTGTGAAACTGTGCCATATTGTATGGGAGGGGGTAGCAGCAGGGAAGCTAATCAAATATTTTTTTCTGATCTTAGTGCGAATACTAATTAAGTATTTATTACAAAATATGAGCTCAAGAAATGTTATATGTTCTGAGAAAATCGTCTTAGAGCATTTCATGTAAAAGTGTAGTTTGTATCGGAGGGGGTGGAAGGAGAGGGAGGACGCAAATAATTTTTCTATTGTAGATTAAAATTATTATGAAAATGACATATCCGAAAATTCAGACTAATAGCTTTTATACTTTTCGAGTAAATCCGTTTATTGTCAAATTGCGAATTGTGTCATTTTGTATGGGAGGGGGCAGAAGGGGTGAAGCTAATCGTCTAATTTTTTTTGGCCTTACTAACAATTTCAAATAAATATTTGGTGCACAATTTCAGCTCTCTAAATTGTATACGCACTGAGTAAATTGGCTTAGAGTAATTTATGACAAGTACAGTTTGTATGGGAGGTGGTAGAAGGAGGGGAAGGACACGCATAATTTTTATACGGTAGATTGATATTATCATAAAAGTAACATATTCCAAATTTCAGGCCAATAGCTTTTATGCTTTTCGTGCAAATCCGTTTATTGTCAAATTGCGCAATTGTGTCATTTTGTATAGGAGGGGGTAGAAGGGGTGGAGCGATTTGGCCCGTTCACGAACTTGATCTTACTTTTTTGTCAAAAACGGCGTGTACAAAATTTGAACTATCTAGCTCAACGCGTTCTCAAGCTAGAGCGCGCACAGACGGACGGACGGACGGACGGACGGACAGACGGACGGACATCCGGTTTTGAGATTTTTGAGTGATAATATTAACTTCTGTATCATTCATTTTTTTCTCCGAGCCTTATTTCTTGGCGTTACAAACTTTAGAGCAAACTTATAATACTCTCAGATTTCATCTAGAGTATAATTAGTCTGGGAAATAACATTTCAAAATTGTTTTCTTGGTAAGCAGATAGAATTAGGATGGTCTGTTAATCATTTTCTTTACAGCTGGTTCAATGGGTAGACCTTAGTAGTCCACGGTGATTTTTTAAATGGATAAAAATATGAAACAGAGAGTTTACTCTCAAATTTTGTGTTTCCAACCAAGTTTTGTGTGTGGAATCATTGCAAATGTTGGAAAAGGCTTACGGTGATTCAGTAATATCAAAATCCGAGAGATCGTTGAAGACATGACTCGTTCTGGACGACCTTCGACCGCTTCAACTGATGAAAACATTCATAAAGTGAAGGAAATGGTGCTCAGAAATAGTCTGGTCAGTGTTAGGGAGATAGCAGGAGAGCTCGACATTTCTCGCAAAAGCACCTATGTGACGAGACCGACGTCTTGTGGGGAGAGGGATAAACTATTTGACGTAAGAAATTTATTTTTTTTTTCTTTTGCACCAAGTTGAACTTAGGGGTCACCCTTTAATACTGTAGCGTACAGTCCAATCGGTTTAGGAATGAATGAAACAAAATGAGAATTAACAAAATAAACGATTAATTGAATAAGGACGGACAGGATAAAAGGAATCGGTGAATGTTGCCTTTAAATTGCGTGATGTTATAATCTCTAGGAAAAGTGGCCGCGGGTAGTGCATTCCACATTTTGGACGTTCGAGGTATGAATGACTGCCTAAATTTCAAAGTACGTGAGTTTGGTGTCTCAACCGTATACTCATGAGTTCGTTCAGCAGCACGAGTATTGCGCGTGAACTTATATAAGGGAGGGATAAGACGACTGATTTCATGGCAACAGCGGCCATGGAAATATCTGTAGAAAAGGGTGAGTACTCCGACATTTCTGCGATGTTCAAGGGAGTCAAAGGATGCCGTTATGGCATCATCTCCAATAAGTCGAAGCGCAAAACGCTGAATGCGGTCCAGTATCTTTAGATGAGTTTTGGGTGCAAAAGTCGGGGCCTGATGTATGATTTGTAGATGGTTGCAAGATCGGATGGTGTAAAATATTTCTTGCACCTTCGGAGAAAGCCTAAGCACTTGGAGGCGTCTAGAGATACATTGTGGATGTGCTGGCTCCAGTCAAGTTTTTTATTCATGTGCATACCCAGCAGGTGGAAATTCTCCGAATGATCAAGTGCTACACCATCAAAGATTAAGTCAGGTATCGACATGTCGTATTTAAGAGAGAGACGACAGGCTTGTTTTTTAGTGGTATTAAACTCTACTCGATTTGCTCTGCCCCATTCCAGGATTGTGTTGAGGTCAGTATTTAGTGAATTAAATAACTCTCGGCGCATAGTAGGCACAGAAGACTGGTGCGCCTCAGCAATTGAGTTGAAGCTGTAAGTGTTTTCTAGTGTACTGTCATCTGCAAAGCTGTGAATTGGGTTGAGAGTCGACGACAGAAGGTCGTTAATAAAGAGTAGAAATAAAGTAGGTGATAAAACGGAGCCTTGGGGAACGCCGGAATTGATAGGAAAGGGAGACGAGGAGACGCCATCAGCGGAAGTGATGGCTATTGGGCGATAATTTGCCGGGTCCGACTTGCTTCCCTTCTTGGGTATAGGCTGTACATTTGCTTGTTTCCAGTTATTTGGGAATTTTCCTAAAGAGTAGGATAAATGGAAAAGGTCACGAAGAGGTTTAGCCAAAGATGAGAAGCATTTTTTAAGGATTAAGGGGGGAATACCGTCCGGACCAGAGGATTTATTGATATTGAGATCCTGAAGAATTTTAGCAATGACGCAAGTGCGAAACTTTATGGCACGCAATATGGTGCCTGTAGGCGATACAGTTGGGAGTGACTGATTACTAGGTGGCAGGGTTGAATTTCTCGCGAAACTCGCTGCTAATAAATTTGCCTTTTCAACTGGATTTACGACTGAGCGGCTGCCGTCAGAAAGAGGTGGAGTGGACGACGAAATAAAATTATTACTGACGGCCTTAGCGAATGACCAAAAGGATTTAGATCCTTTAGCGCATGCAAGGACCTTTCGTCTTAATTTTAAGTCATGCTGTTTTTTTGCGCGGTAAATTATGGCGTTGCAGGAATTCCTTGCTTTTATATAAAGGTCTTTGGGGCTGAGGGTGGGGTGTGCCCTGAACTTACTAAATGCAAGTTTCTTTGCGTGGATTGCATCGAGACAATCTTTGGTAAACCAAGAGTCCTTAGATGGTCTAACTCTTTTGAGGTTGAAAGGAATAAAGAGCCGCATTCCTTTAAGAATTGTTTCGGTAATAATGTTGCAGGCTATATCGCAGTTATTGGATCTATAGCACAATTTTCAATCAAAAGCTTTAAAGAATGCGTTTAGTCCGCCCCAGTTGGCTCTCTTGAAGTGCCAAACGATCCTCTTCGGAACTTTTACTACCGGTGGTTGTAATGCCGTTATTGGGAACTGTGCACGAATCAGGAAATGATCCGTATCACCAATTGGCGATGGTGCAATAACAATAACAATAACATTTCCACATGGAAATATGGAATTATGGGATCTTCATCTTTTTAGAAAGAAATTTTAACATTAATATTGTATGTTTTAATCGGGAGTGAACAGTGACATAGTTTTGAGTGTTGTGCTAATGTCCCTAGGCTATAACTCCAAAAATTTTGTATCATGTGAAGTGAAAAAATGTGACCGAAAATTAGTAGTCCGGATTCGAGTTTTTTCGGCTCGATTTTACAAAAAAAGGAAAATAGTAGATAATAAAACTATAGGGATGGGAAGTTTTGTGTGAATAGGCAAAGCGATTGTCACCTAGATTTATAGAGAAAATTGTCAAAAAACCGTGTAACTTCATGCGCCGTTTCTCCATACAAATTCGAAAAAATACAAGATGGCGGTCGTCGGTATTGAAGACCCTTAAGGGTCTTCAATACTTAGCCCATTATTGCGAGTTCTCTTTCGCCATCTGCTGTGGTAAATTGAAAGATCGACTACCTACTACTACCGACCGGTAGAGGCACTAAAAGCGTTTCAAAGGTGTAAAATGACCGCAGATAATGGCTCATATTTATCGTGTACTCATATTTGTTGAAGTAAGTGAATCGTTTCATGCTCGATTAGTCGAGTAAATTTAATATTCGATTCTGATTGTTCGGTTGTCAGGCAAAAAATTTGATCAGTCGAATAGCAATGTTACTGCCATCGTGATCACCGTGATAGGAATATTGAAACATTGAGAAATCATACTCAAGTAAAGTTTAGAAGCATGTTCTGTTCAGCCCTTTCCAGCTTAGTTGTTCCGCGCTTGTCTCAGTATTTTCGCATACTTTTCCACGCTGTGAGTTCGAAACTCCAAGGCGTATACCTTTTAGTATGGAACATACTTTTACGGGGGCTGTTATAAGAAAATCGTTAGAAAAAACCGTCATCAAAATGCGTTATCGAAAATCTCGAAGCTAATTTGTATGTATTGTAGGAGTGAGAGAAAATGGCAAAAAAAAATAAACAAAATAAAAAAAATAAGGAAAAAAAAAAAAAGGAAATAGAAAAAAAAGAAAAGAAAAAAAAAAAAAAGAAAAAAAGAAAAAAAAAAAGGCGTTGTCAGTTATAATGTGACTAGTGTTAAAGCGAGCTCCTATAAGCGGGTTACGCGGGTTACGCGGGTGTACCGGCTAGCGCAACGCTGCATTCACATAATTACCTATGATACCCATGGTATTTTCAATGAAATGTCGTGTAAGTATGTTCCATATTTTGCGTGTTTTATCCCGATAAAACCGATACAACGAACTATGTCCCGCGAACAATACAATAACCCGGAAAGTGCGACAATGCGAATACCCGAAAGTGCGACCATGCGAATACCCGAAAAGTAAGAAAATACGAACATCACGTTCAGCTTGTACTCTAGATCACCATGTACGCATGTACGCCCTCGAACGAAGTGAGAGGGCCCCACTCGCGCAGTGAGTGGGTCCGGGGGAAGGGGGGGGGGGGGGGGGGGGGGGAAGCCAAGCCGCAGGACCGAGTCGCGCAGCGCCGGGTTTTTTTTTTATCAATCGATGTTTCCAAAGGTTTTTTCATATGATAAAATATGAAACCGTGGTAAATTTAGGTTTGGATGGAGAAAATTTTACGAAAACAGAAGTGCTTCGCTTCGAGGTTCTATGTGGCCTGTCTACAGCGAAAAGGAGGCCAGACGAATACCTAAAAGAGTACGAAAAGGAAAGACGGAAAGAAAAAGGCAAAGCGAAAGAAAAATGGAAGGTGGAAAGAAAAAAGAAAAGTGGAAAGAAAAGGGAAAGGCGGATAGAAAAATGGATGGTAGAAAACCAACAAAAGGCTGGGAGGATTCAATCGACGAAGGCAGCCAATCGCTTCTGAAATTTTTCACATGGAGGACGCGGTCATTGGACCGAAAAAATTTGTGACAAAGCATACAAAAGGCCAAGGCCCGACTTGGGTTGTAGCGCCATTGATGATGAAATATTTCTAGACCCTTGGCTACTGTACAGGAGCCTTATTTCTTAGTTTTACAAACGTTAGAGGAAACACAATACGCATTATCTAAACTAAAGTCTTGCTCGATGGTCAAAATTATATACGACAATGTTACATCTCAGCTCAACTTGCTTATCACCTACCACTGAACAATGATGCAAATTAATGCGCGCGTACAAACATCATAAATAACAGCTGCTACCAAATGTGACCCGATCGAAATATTCATAGTCTTCTGCTATCCACACATACACATTACTGAACGGCTTGCGCGCATATATACACAAGTTCTGATGCCCGAGACATTGAATTAATCATACAGCGCTGGTCGCTCGTGAAATGTCGCCAACAATAACATTGTGCTAATGAAACGAACATCAAATATAAATAATAAAATAATTCTGAACACCTGCGAGGCCTTCAACCAAAAAGCAGCAACAACCACATGCATACATTCCGATGCCATGAGTCAGCGAGCACCTGCCACGGTTGGTACTAGGTAAAAAAGAGCGGGGGTTCGGAATGGGAAGTGAAATTGAACAAGTTATTATTTTTCCTTTCAATATATTTTCCCTTAGGCCTAATACGTTTACCACATCTCTCGCAAAGCTTATTAATTCCTTCTAAAAAAAATGGTTTCTAAGGGCCTTCAAAATAGGCTGAAATTGCCGACTTCACCTCTTCTTCAGTTTTGGGAACAAATAGTAATCGGAAGGGTCCAGATCTGGACTATAAGGGGGTGGTGCAATATTTCGTAGTCGCATTTCTACAGGACACAGTCATTGCGAAGTGGCTTTTGTGAGCAGGTGCGTTATGGTGCAAAAGCAGCACACCTCGAGTTCACTTTTCTCTTCTTTTTTCATTGATGTCAGCCTTCAATTTTTGTAGCAGGTTGGCATAGTATCCCCCTTTGATATTTTGTCCTTTTCTTTATATCATCAGAACCCCCTCTAAATCCCGAAAAGTAGTGGCCATGATTTTTCCGGCGGATTGCGAGACCTTGAATTTATTAGGTGTGAAGCGCCTTCACGGAGCCACTGCACTGACTCCTGCTTCGATTCAAGCTCATAGTGATGAGCCTAAATTTCGTCTCCAGTATCAATCCGGGACAACATTTTATCCCCGTTCTCGCTACAGAGACCCAAAATCTCGCGTAATCACTCGACGCGCTGCTTTTTTTGAACCGCTCAGAACATTCTCGATACCCATCTAACGCTAACTTTAGACATGCCGAGATAATCGTGGAAAATATTCAAAATGGTACCTGATACTCCAACCATTTTTGCGATTTGATTTTTTTCAAACGAGCATCTTCGAGAACAAGTTTCTCCACTTTTTCGACGATTTTTGAGGAAGTGGCGTCAATCGGCCGGCCCGGGTGTTAATCATCTTCAATTGACTTTCTGCCTTCTGATTTTTGTAGAAATATATTTCTAGAGTTAAAAATGAAAAAAAAAACAATCGAATCTTCTTCTAGCACATTTATTCCGTCCGTTTATGTCGGCGTTCTCTATTCAACTCCTCACATCTCTTCCTTACCAACACTCACATCACTAATTGAGTGTTACCAATCTTCTTCTACAATTACTGTGCCACTTATAAATAATTGTTTTTCCAGAGCAAAGTCACCGTAAACAAATATTTCTCCTAAAATGATTTGTGGCATTTTTCCTTGCTTGATAAGGAACTTTATCACAGCACGGAACTCAATTTTGTCCATAGTTAGCGTTTTCTTTCCGATTGACTTGTTGATTTGGCGATAACTAAAATGTTAGTGATTCGATTTGACAGAAACGTTGCATTTATACCTCTATTGAGTGGGAGAATACCTCCAGGTAAAAAACATCCCCCCCCCCCTCTTGACCATCCCCTTCATTCCACGAAATTTTTGAACTCCCCTTGTACCCTACACAAGAGTATAAGCCCTATTGTTCTGGTATCAGGACCAACACCTGAGCAATTTATATTCAAGGCAATATAGAAAATAAAACTCAAATTTGTCGTTAATATTTACTTAATTTACTATCGATTACAACTAGCGACAAGTAAAATAATTGCAACTAAATAAAATTCAATACAACTTAAATTTTAACATAAAAAATAACACAAAATAAGGAATGAAGCATACTACGTTTAACTAAAACATCACATGTTAAAAAAAGGCATTCTCTTCTTATGTTTGAACGGATACGATGGTGTAGAGACATCCTCCGCATCATCTACTGACAATCTGGAAAGAAACAATGTTTTAATAAAAATCATATAATTAGACATCAATTTGTTAAAATACTTTGATTTCTTCGGTGATTGATTACTAGATAAGTTCGCCTCATCCGCTATCGTGTCGGATTCATTTTCAATGTTCGGCTGATCGTTCTCCTTATCATTCTTGACCGTCTCTTTGTTCCTACAAGCTTCCGTACATTTACAATTATCGGTGCAAGTAGCGCTATTTTTTCGACAAACACATCGTCTTGTTGTACATTGCCCTTTACAACTGCATCGAAATGAGCCGTCCGAGCCACGTTTAATACCTTTTATCGGTTCTTCGTCTCGCGATGTATTCTGAATCTGAAAAGAAAAGAAAAAATCAATTTGTAAACCAACTCGCTAATTACAACTTCCAAAAAAATTAAATTCTTACCGTACGTCTAACCCTTGGTGTTTTCACCCAATCCGGATCACTAGGATCATCCTCAAAGTCGGTTTCGACTAAACTCAAGTCGGAGAACAACTCTTCCTCCTCCTGTAACTGCACCCAATCACATTAATTACGAAATTGAAAGCTTCAATAAAAACTACTTACTGCATCCTGAATCTTTTCAATTTTTAAATTTCTCGGTTTCTTGAAGCTTTGGTTCTCCAATTGCGTCTTAATTTCATTATACATGTTCTTGTAAACTTCTAGTTCTTCGCGCAATGAATCCAGCTTGTCCAGCGATTCCTGTTGGATTTTAAGTCGTTCGCTCATCTCGGGAGTCGACTCATCGGTGGGCTGCGGACAATTGTTTAATTCGCGTAGCAATACGGTGATCTTTTCTTCGTATTGTTTTTCTATAGCCGACATATTCTCTTTGTATTGCGATTCGACATTCTCGATTTCCCGTTGTAACGAAACTATTTTCTCTTCGGCCGTTTCGCAAGCAGTCTTCAAATCCTCGGTTCTATTATCTTTAGTTGCGTATTCTTTCCGCATTTCGATAATCGTAGCGAACAAATGCTTGAGAGCAGTTCGAGCTTCGGGCATACTTTGCATACCGTCGGTAATAGCCTTCATTTTCGATTCGATATCGGACGATATTACTCGTTGTTGGAGATCGTTAATTTGAGCGTTGCGCATTTGAATTTCTTCTTCGATCGCTGAAACATTTTTCGTTTCGCTTGAGTCTTTCATTTCTTGTAGTCGCGACGAAAGAACAGCTCGATCTTCCATTAATTGTTCGAGCGAATGTTCAGCATCGATAACCGACAGTATAACTTCGAGCTCGTGATCGATCCACGAGTTGACCTGCTCAACTTTTCCAGATGTCGCATTCTTTCTTTGCGACTGGGCTACTTTCTGTTTAGCCAGCGCATCTTTCAGTCGTTTATTTACTGCTACAGCTTCTTCGACTTTACGCTTGAGAACATTGCGCTGTTTATTATGCAGCGACTCCATTCGGACCATTTCGTTTTGTCGTTTGCGGTCTTTTTCTTTGAGCTGTGTCAATTCCTTTTCGCGATTCATTTTCCATTGTCGGAAATTCTCGCTTTCCGATCGCATCGAACGAATTAACTTCACTTTGGTCGCTTTCATGCTTTGAATTTCGTTATTCAAGTTGACAATTTTCAGCGATTCCTTTTCTCGTAATTTCAACATTTTAGCTTGCTGCAAATTCTTTTTACGTAGATCGCTTATTTGCGTTTCAAGCTGCTGTAGACGCTTGCGTCTGTCCTCGGCAATCTTTGCCGATGCATTATCTTTTACGCACTTGAGTTTGTCACATAGTTCGGATTTCTCGGCTTCCAAAATTTGAATCATCGATTCAAATTCCTTCATTTTTTCTTCGGCATTATCGCCGCCTTCATACGAACAGAACTGCGATAGATTTCCCACCACTCTATGATGCAGTTCTTCCTTTAATCCGAGCTCCCTATTCAAGCGACGTAGTTCATTGTTCAAATCGACCTGTTTCGAGGTGAATGCATCGAGTTTGTTTTGCATTGCTTCGGTTGTTGCCAATGCTTCGATATTCGTTAGGTTTAAAACACTGTGAGCTGTCGATATTGATTTTTTATGATCGAGCAAATCGTCTCTGGTTTTTTCGACAACACTGTTCACCGCATCGATTGCGATGCGAATTTCGGCAACTTTTTTCGCATACTCGACCATTTCCTTCGGGCAAGATTCCTCATTGAAATTTTTATTTAATTCAACTACTAAGTCCTTGACATCGAGAATTTTACTAAACAAGTCATCGCTAGCCGTTTCGGCTACAACCGCTCGCATTTCGATATCAGCAACATCACGCAATGTCGTTTGCAATTGCTGCTGTAGATTTCGATTTTTCTCCATCAAAATTGCAACATGTTTCTGCATATTTGCCATTTCTTCGCTTGGAACTTGTGAGACATTTCCATTGTTTCCGCCTTTATTCAGTAATTCCAGCCTCAATTTCTGGATAATGCAATTTAATTTATTTATTTCGGCTGCCTTTGGGTCCTGGTTTACGATAGGCTTATTTTTTATTTTTCGTGCCCGATCAGCATATCGTAACGTACTCAATGTTTCATCCATGTTATAATCGGCCGGACTCACGCAAGCGATCATCAATGTTACGGAATTTCCTCCGAGGGAATCTTGTAGAAGACGAGTTAATTTCGAGTCACGATATCCAACATATCCCGAACCTTGAGAGCCTAACAAATGGGGGAATTATAAATATACAAACATTGGCATCAAATAAACAAATGAAAGACTTACTTCCTAACGCAGAAATTACATTCCCAAGTGCGAGAAGTCCCTGATTAATCTTAACTCCTTCTTTAAACCGATTGCCGGTTGCCTTTGTCTTTTTGGACCGTTCTGAACCAGCCAGATCGACCAAGTGAAATTTTGACGTTGTCGAGCTATTCCTGAATAATTCAAATCCTTAATGACGAAATCCTATTTGGCAATAATTCAGACTTACGTGTCATCGGACTTCATCATTTGAATTGTTATTGTGAATATTGCATGCGACCTGCTAGACTGCGCATTCATCGCAGTAGCGCCAACTGCTCTCCCAGAAGATCCTCTCACTAGACAGTCCGTTGTTTCTTTCGCGGTCGTAACATGAGTTTCCGTCAACCCGGGAATTATAATTCCTCGATTACCGTCTTCCCTTATATCGACTAAGGACTGTTCTCGCGAAGAATTTGAAAGCAAATCATAAAGCTGCTCCTGGTAAAGTTCCATAAAGGAACACGTTACGCTAAATGAATAATCGCTCATGCTTTCGATTTGTTGAAATATGTCGTACATAGCACGTGGAATGACGCCCATTGATGCGCTGCATTTACCATCAAATGCTGTTCCCATAGTATGGGTTTTGCCAGATCCGGTTTGACCATATGCTAAGATTGTTACGTTGTACCCTAAAATTTAAAATCATTGTTATGATCCGTTATTCAATGAATATTGTTAATTTATATGCTTCATAAGCGTAATAATCCATTTTCTGTAACAGGGGCATAGAAAAGAAACGATTCTTTTCCAGAAGGCGCGATCCTGAGCATCGACCTTTAGTTGGCTGCCGGAGTGATGTATTTCTCTGGCGTCCTTGCTCAACAGTTGAGCTTCCATGCAACCAAATCGACGTTTTCCTTCAGGATTATAGTAGAGAGCTTATTTGGAAATGGTTTGCTCTGGCGTGACCGATCCACTGCCACTTTCGCCTTTGAATCTCAATGCCTATCTTAGTCTCTGCCCAGTTGTATTTTAAAGTTGTTCTTTAGATGTTGCACTCTGCAAAATGCGTCGCCCATTGCTACAACCGTTTGATCGGAAAAATCGCAGTTTGACAAAACTCATGAGAACTTTTCGTTCCAAATCATCATTTCATCTACAAAGCCACAAAAGCGCAAACAATCGAAGATCGTGTAGTTGGTAAAAATTTGAATCAACTTTGAGCCTCGATTCACAGGAGGCCATAGTCGCGCGTGCCAGGAACGGAAAGCCGGAAATAAGCCACTGGGGGAACAAAAAATACATGAAAATGCAAGTTCAGGTTTGTGTTACGTGTGTTCCTTATTTCTCTTGTTCGACGGAATTCAACAATCGTGCGAAATCCTTCCGCCTTTCATGGCGCGGCCAACAAAGAATAAAGACCTCAAGCGTTATCTAGACTCAAGTCGGTTTGCAAAATGATCGGAAACTGTGACAGTAATGGACTTCAAGAAACTTCTTAGTGAAATTCTCTTCAAACAAAATCTAACGTTTTCATTGACCACCTTACCTTCTCGGGATTCCGTCCAATGGCCTTTAGCCAGTGAAGAAGAATGTCGAAATGAACTTTATCACTCTTTCTCGTAGTATACTTTATATTATGATTAATATTTTCTTTTTGGCGGCTGAGATCAACCTCCACTGTGATTTTTTTTATACTCTAGCTGCACTGGAAGGTAAAGGTCTTCAATGGAGACTATTTAACATCTTAAGTCACCTTAATTATGCTGATGACGTGTGTTGCGTTGCTTATAACCGTTCGGACTTAGAGTCAAATGTTCGCTCGTTGCATTCTAAATGCAAAGAGATTGGACTGAAAATAAATGTGCGTAGAACCAAGTACATGCACATGGGTTCGAACGCAAGCACAGCGATTGTTCTTAACGGACAGGATGTGGAAGAAGTGCAAGATATTTGCTATCTTGGAAGCATTGTCAGCATGGACGGCGGATTCGAAAAGGATGTTACAAAACCCGACGTTTTCCTTTAGGATTATAATCCAGAGCCTGTTTGGCGATTTTTCGCTCTGGTTTCCTCAAAGTATGACCGATCCACTGCCACTTCTGCCTTTGAATCTCAATACCTATTTTAGTCTGGCCAGTTGTACTCCAAAGTTCGTCGTTGGAGATCACTTCTGGTCAGAATGTTCCTAAGATGCGTCGGAGGCATTGGTTCACGAAAGTCTGTAGTTTCTTGGGAAGTCGAACGGTCACTTTCACGTAATACAACCATATAACAACACGGATTTGACGCATGCGTCAAAAACTCGCAGCTTCGTGCGAAGGGAGATCTCTCTTAACCTCCAGAAAGGGGAAATGATACCGAAAGCTTGACGAGCTGTATTTAGCCGAGACTCAACATCCTTTTCGGCTTCGCCGCCCATACTTCCAATGCTTCCGAGATAGCAAAAATCTTGCACCTCTTCCACATCCTGTCCGTTAAGAACAATCGGTATGCTTGCGTTCGAACCCATGTACTTGGTTTTACGTACATTTATTTTCAGTCCCGTCTCTTTGCATTTAGAATGCAACGAGCGAACATTTGACTCTAAGTCCGAACGGTTATGTGCAAGCAAACACAGGTCATCAGCATAATCAAGGTGACTTAAGATGATAAATAGTCTCCATTGAAGACCTTTACCTTCCCCACCTTCCTGTGCAGCTTTCAAGATGTCATTTATTACCACCAGAAACAGGGCTGGTGATAATATGCAGCCTTGTCTGACACCCGTTCGCACAGGAAAGCTCTCGGACAGCTCTCCTCTATGCAAGACGCGACACCTTGCATCTTCGTAGGATTCTTTAATCATAGCTATGACCTTATTTGGAATACCTCTCCTACGCAAAGCATTCCATATCTAAGCTCGCTTAACGCTGTCGAAAGCCTTCTCGAAGTCCACAAACATGAGATGTAGTGGCGAACCCATTTCGGCTGACTGTTCTAATATTATCCGTACGGTATTTGTGTGGTCGGTACAAGACGACCCTTTACGGAATCCAGCCTGATAAAGTTCGCTCTCAACGACACCACTAATCCTATTGAGAATTACCTTAGCCATAATTTTTGATACGGCAGTAAGTAGACATACACCACGCCAATTGCCACAATCCCGAAGGTCGCCCTTCTTCGGAATTTTCACAATGACGCCCTCCTTCCATTCAGTCGGATATCTTCCTTCATTCCACACCTCAGTAAAGAGTAGGAGGAGTATATCGGCTGTTATTTCCGGGTCCGCTTTGAGGAGTTCGGTTGGTAGTCCGTCTTTACCTAAAGCTTTCCTTCCCGCCATTGACCGAATGGCGGAAACTATCTCTTTCTTATCTGGGGGATCGTCCCTAATAGAGGATGTTTGGTAGTTGTTCTGTTTCTGGAATATCTTCCTCTACAAGATGTTTAAAATATCAGAGAAGTATTCCTTCCATCGCCGCAACTGGTGTTCACTCATATTAAGGAGAGTTCCGTTGACATCTCCCACCAGGTGCTTGGCGGTGAAATTCCTGTTCGTCAACTGTTTCATGATTTTGAATAATGAACCCATATACCCAAGGTAAGCCGCAGATTTTACTATGTTTGCCAGATCTTCAATGGCCTTTCTCTTGTCGCGTCTAACAGCCTTTTTAAGCTGTAAAAGAGCATCGCGGTAGTTCTGGCTTAGGTCGGACGTTCGTTGGTTGATATCGGGTTGAGAGATGATTGCCAATTTGGCTTTTTTCCGATTGCCAGCCTTGGAGTACAACTGGACAGCCTAAAATAGGCATTAAGATTCAAAGGCGGAAGTGGCAGTGGATCGGTTACACTTTGAGGAAACCAGAGCGAAAATTCGCCAAACAGGATCTGGATTATAATCCTCAAGGAAGACGTCGGATTGGTTGACCATTTAGCACATGGAAGCGAGCAGGAGGCCAGAGGAATAAACAAGTCCTGGCAACCGCTTCAGGTCAGTGCTCAGGATCGCGCGTTGTGGAAGAGAGTTGTTTCTGTCCTATGCTCCCAAAGGGTTTCTTAACAGAAATTTGAGGGCAATGCGAAATTATTTTATGATTACTCTGGTGTCAAACAACGGTCCTTCCAATGACCACTTACCGTGTGCTACAAAAACCCCACACAAAATTTGGCCTACACAAAAATTAACTTACCCTTGAACAGTTTCTGAATCATCGACTTAACAGCATCCTCGTAGACGAAATCCTGCTCGACATCTGGTGTGTATACGTAATTGAATGTGTAGTTGTCGTTATTTTTTAAAACAATCTGCGGTTCGTCCGGAACCTTGTCGATAACATTTTGGCATCCTCTATCGATTTCTAATTTTACCAACGGTCGGATTCGTACCGCTACCCTAACACTGTCGGCGTCGGTCATCTGAAAATTAATCACGAACTTTATTTTATCAATCATGTGAAAATACTGTTAGAACTTACCGCTAGAAAAACGCAACAGTTATTTTGCAACAGAGCACCACCGCTAACTTGAAATATTAAACCAAACTTGTCAACTTGACTTTAAAATTAAACTATAAATAAATAACACGCAATAAATACATTAAAAATCCCGTCGGCACATCTAACATTCAAAACGAAAACTTTATAAACTTCACGGCGGGACTGGATTTACTAGACCGATCTGGACGCTTTGCCATTTCGTTTCAAAAAGAGATTTGACCAGCTTTTTTTTTCAAACATTCGACAATGCCGGCAATCGAAGCGAACGAATGTCAGTTTTTTTCACGTGTAGATCGCGCTGTATGGAACTAAATTTGATTTTCTTTAATTTCTATGGATTTAAAGCAAATTTTTACGTGGAGGTAAGAGTTATGAAATTATTTCAATTCTACGTAAAATCTATGTTTACTTCCTTGCAAAAAAATTAAAAGAAAAATATTCCAACAACTCCAAAGTTTGTTTCTTTGCTTGGTGTGAAAACGAACTGTCAAATTATCTCAGCTGTCATCGCAGTGATTTGCTTATTAATTTCTTGTTGAAATTGAGCAATTGAGAACTAGAGATACTCGATCACAGTTTAATTATACGTAAAACAGTTGGCAAACGGGAAAGAACTTATCGAACTGAGCTCACCAATATGCGTGCAATCTCCACGCACATATGCGAACAATCTACGTGTAAAATATGGCTTAGTAATCAGCTGTTTAAAGTTTTGAGAGTATAAACCTTGAGCGTACCAATCAAAATTTTTCATTTGGGAGTAAAGCATTTTTTATGCGAAAAATTTTTTGATCTATGGGTAACATAGCCCGTTTTCGCACTCAGTCTTCTTTCGCTAACACTTCTGTCCTAATAGAGTTTGGACAATGCGTATACAGCGATCGCGCGGAAAATTTCGCCCGAAATTTGAATTTTCTCAATTCTTTTTCTTTTATGAAGTAAACATAATCAAATTGAATTGTTATTTATGAAAGTCATATTTATTTTCGGTTTTAATGAAAATTTTATTCAAAATCTTGTAGTTTATCGCAAGTTTTCGCTCGTGTCCATACAGTGGCGAAAAATAAAATAGCACCACCACAACATTTTTTCTATTTGTTAAAAAAAAAAACATTTCGTGTCGAAAATTGTTTGTACGTTGCTGATAAATACAGGGTGTTTGGTACTCCGTGCATAACCTTGTAAGGGGTTATTCCTGGATATATTTTGAGCAAAAAATTGTTCTACGGAGATGGTCAATTTTCAATATCCACGGAGATACAGGGTGATCAAGAAAAGTCCTTCGGACCTGTACCCTCACTCACTCAAAACGCTATATCTTGAAAACTAATAATCACAATTCAAAGTGTTATAGCTTGTTTTTTAGGGAATTAAATTACCTTTCATTTGCTGTAATAGTCCGCATTGTAACTGTATCCAATTCTGAGATATTTGCTTCTGAACACAAATTTTTGACACTTTGACCCTCAAAATTCTAGGATCAATGTAGTTTTTCTCTAAAAAACCCATTATAAAAATGTCATTTTAATGTTGTTTTCTTATGTGCCATATTATTGCCTACAATAACCCCTTACAAGGTTATGCACGGAGTACCAAACACCCTGTATATCACACAACATGTTCACTTTCCGTAGAAAACAGTTTATTGTTCATAATGATAACGGTTCTTTTCAATTTAAGTGATTTTCAGAGAAAAATGCAAAATAGAAGGAAAAAACTAATAGCACCACTGACAATTCTGTTGAAGAGCGCATTAGTTGAGTTTATTAATTTGACCCCTGTACAAGTTAAAGTGTTCTTGTTCGGTTTTTGTTAGTTTTTACGCAAATTTAATAGTAAATGGGTCGCGGAAAGCATTGTAGTGCTGAAAAAAGAGACTTTATTCGAAATCTTTTTTCAGAGAGCAAAGCTTGTAGCGAAGTGCGTCATTTTGTTGGATGTTCAAACAAAATGATACGCAATGCCATAACTTTCCAAGAAAAAGCTGAAACACGTAGACGTAAACGCACCATATCGAAGTTGCTTGAAAATCGGTTGATCCGCCAGAGCAAGAAGGAGCCTTTTAAGCCGGTAACTGAACTGAAAAAGGATCTCAATATAGCTGCAACGGTGCAAACAGTTCGTAATCGTTTAAGACATCACAATTTAAAAGCCTGTAGCCCAAGAAAAGTTCCACTCCTAAGTGCATGTAGCCAAACGTATTGAGTTTGCAAAAGAACAACTGAAATGGCCAGTTGAAAAATGGAGGAAGATCTTATGGTAAGACGAGAGCAAAATTGTTCTGTATGGGGGAAAAGGCTCTCGTTCATACGTCAGACGCCCTCCGAATGCAGAATACAATCCTCAATACACATGTAAAACCATTAAACATGGGGGTCAAGAGTAATGGTGTGGGCTTGCTTTTCGCATTATGGCATAGGCCCAATACATTGGATAAAAACAAGTATGGACCAAAACGTTTACGTTGAAATAATTGAAAAAATGATGCTACCTTATGCAAAGTACGAAATGCCTTTGCTTTGGGTCTTTCAGCAAGACAACGACCTAAAACACACCAGCAAGAAACCGAAGAAATGGTTCAGAGATCATTCAGTGAACGTCATGGAGGGGCCTGCGCAGTCACCAGATCTCAACCCTATTGAGAATTTGTGGGCTGATGAAAAAAAAGCAGTTGCTGCTGACAAGCGAACAAGCAACGAATCACTTTGGAATGTGATTAAGGAGTCCTGGAGCGAAATTCCGCTAAGTCGATGCCAGAGCTTGGTTGACTCAATGCCAAAACGTTGTGCAGCCGTTATTTCCAATAAAGGTCACGAAACTAAATATTAAAACTGAAAGACGTCATCAGCTGGAACAGATAACTATCGCAAACTAATAAAACTAATTAATTTTTTCGATTTTTTTAACCTTAAGTGCACTTTGGAATTGTGGTGCAATTTTTTTTCGCCTTATTT
This sequence comes from Chorisops tibialis, assembly GCA_963669355.1. Lineage (NCBI taxonomy): Eukaryota > Metazoa > Arthropoda > Insecta > Diptera > Stratiomyidae > Chorisops > Chorisops tibialis. The sequence goes on from OY770264.1 coordinate 23,622,891, forward strand.
TTATGTTTTTACAAAAATTTTTTTAAATAGCTTTCAAACGGTAAATAAAACCTTAAATATTTTTATCACACCAATTTTTATAAAACTTTTTTACTTTTAAAAATGTGTTCATTAGCTATTTAAACTAACAAATAAAATTACAATGCCTTTGGAAAGATTGTTGGTGACGTTGGTGCTATTATTTTTTTCGCAGCTGTACATTTGAATACGGTCAAACTCAAGTTTAGCTGATTTTCGTATTTCTTATGTTGCCTTATTGTGTTTCTAAACGCAGTCTTAACTATTGGTATTAGAGCATTGCCCAAACCAGAGTACAATACACCGAGTAAGAGCACTCTGTATATTGCCCGGGTTAACATGTTTGTCACGTGCTACCTCTTCAAATTCAGGTTTTTCCTTTAGGTGAAACGTGTTCGCCGAGTCCGCGACACTTCTTATCTCTCATTCTCGTACATGGCGTTCTTACAGCATTTCCTCGCGTCGTATTCAACTTGGACAGCGGGTGCGCGGGTCATGATCGGCGGGTGGTCGACGATTCTCTTTCCGATATTTTTCGCTTGCTCTTGTCTAATAAAAAAAAATCTTTGCGAGAATGAAATGGAAAAATCAGATTAAATGTTCACTGTAAGCTTGAGAGAGAGGAAGCACACGTATCGGAGATGAAACACGAGTGTGTTTTCGGCAATTTTCGGAGCCGGGTCGTATTTTTAGCTGAGTGATCCTACTATGTGTATACTATGGCCCAAACTCTATTAGGACAGAAGTGTTAGTGTGTATCGAGTATCTCTATTGAGAACAATCGTTTTTTTTTTGCGAAGATATGAATATAGATTTTATGTTGAATTGAAATAATTTCCAGATTCTTAATTTCGCAAAAAAGTTTTAAATCGGTAGAATTTAAAAAAAATCAAATTTAGCGCGATCTACATGTGAAAAAAACTGCGAGGGAAAACATTCGTTCGCTTCGATTGCCGGCAGTGTCGAGTGTTTGAAAAAAAAAATGCCGATCAAATTTGTTTATCAAACGAAATGGCAGAGCGTCCAGATCGGTCTTGCAAATCTAGTCCCGCCATAAAGTTTTCGTTTTGAATGTTAGATGCGGCGACGCGTTTTTTAATGTATTTATTGCGTGTTATTTATTCATAGTTTAATTTTAAAGTTAAGTTTTCGTTTCGTAATAATTTCAAGTTGTTTGGCGGTAGTGCTCCGTTGCTCTTCGTGTTCAAAGTAACTGTTGTACTTGCGTTTTTCTAGCGGTAAGTTCGCACAATATTTCCGTATGGTTGATTGGTTTCGAGTTGATGTTAGCGGTTGGCTGAAACAGCGAAATTAATAAAATTCGCGAACAATTTTCAGATGATCGACGCCGACACTGTTAGGGTAGCGGTACGAATCCGACCGTTGGTAAAATTAGAAATCGAAAGAGGATGCCAAAATGTTATCGACAAGGTTCCGGACGAACCGCAGATTGTTTTAAAAAATAACGACAACTACACATTCAATTACGTATACACACCAGATGTCGAGCAGGATTTCGTCTACGAGGATGCAGTTAAGTCGATGATTCAGAAACTGTTCAAGGGTAAGTTAATTTTTGTGTAGGCCAAATTTTGTGTGGGGTTTTTGTAGCACACGGTAAATGGTCATTGGAAGGACCGTTGTTTCACACCAGAGTAATCATAAAATAATATCGCTTTCTCCTGATGGTACTCGGGACCAAATCGACCATAAGTCGTCGAGAGTCGCAGCTTCCCTTTGCTTTCTATTTCCATGGTAAACTTAATTTTCTCGTAGTGTGAGTTCAGGTGTCTTAGAGATTCGTCAGTTCTCTCCGATGTTACGAAATTATGCAGATATCATCCACATAACGTAGATACAATTTCGGTTTTAATGGAGCTGAGTCCAGAGCATTGTTTTCAAATTCCTCAATTAGAATTTACGCTACTACTGATGAAATTGGAGATCCCATTGTCACTCCTTCCGTTTGCTTTTAAAATTAATTAATTAATTAATTAAACAAAATTCTTTTAAGTCATACACGAGTTTCCTGATAATAGTTCAGGGGTCCTAAATCGGGTTAGAGGGAAGTGATTCCACGTCTAGACTAGCTAAAATGTCCGTTGTTGTCTCTTGCTTCGAGCGATTTTCCGTTAAGGGACCTCTCCCAGAGCGTCGTTGTCTGGAATTAATGCCAAATTAAATGCTTTCTTTGGCAATGATATGACCTAGCTTACTTGTTTTGGGTCCATGAAGGACTGAAAGTTTTGGTTGAGCCGGCCTAGAATGTAGTTAGAGCCACTCAACCGCAGCTCTTGAACAAGTGCAACATCTGAGTGTGTTCTCAGGAAGTATTGTTGTAAAGTGGCAGTAGCAGCTCTACTGTGTTCTAGATTGGCTTGAACGCTACGAAGGTTGGCCGCATACGGTTTCGGGAGTTTGAAGTGGACTTTATTGAGTCCACAGTCCGCGAAATGGCTTAGATGGTGGATGTAGATCTGAGGCCTCACCGATTCTGTTATGATTCCTAGGAAGTCGTTGGTGTTGATGATTGTTGCCTCGAGGGTACTCCTAGAAACGTTGCTGTTTTCGGCAGGACTTTTCTCGTTCCAGCTAACGGCGTACTGCTATCAACCAATCGGTTGCGCTTGTGTTTTTACTTCCGTGGTTCGAGTTTGTTACCGGCGACTGTGCACGGGGAAAGTGAGGGTTCTTTGGCGTTGCCGCGAACTGATCGTCCCGACGCAAGCTGGGATAAAAGTTTGGAACGACTTCGGCATTTTCCAGTGACGGCTGCGAACTAGGAGTAGCAGCTGTTTGGGGCACGGCATCGAGCTATGAGAATTTCTCCGTTGCGCTGCTCTTCTGGCAGCTTCTGACCCATAACGCTATCCGGAGCAATGTTTGACGCAATCTTCTTCGGTGTACAAAAGCTCCTTCGCAGGAGGCCATCACTTCCGCGTTAGAAGTGTTAGCTTTGTTAGTTATAGAAGTGGCTTGTTACTAGGACCTTTCGTCTCCTTCCTGGCTACCTCAGTAGGCACTCTGCCTGGGCGTGAACCTTTTCCAGTTTGCGATTTGCCCGTTCCAGAGGACAGTCGACTCAGAACTGAAGCCACTGCTTCTTCAAACTTTGGCAGTTTTTCTTTTCAGCTTGGTCTTAGACCCGCGAAGGACTTGATTGCTAAGACTTCTTACTCGGCAGAGACATGTGTGCAAGATATTTCGGCGACGAAGCGTACAACATCTGTACCCACCTCCACAAGCTTATTCGATTCTGAAGCTTCAGCCATAAGTGTCATCAATGCGAGATCACGGGCGACTCAGTGATTGAAGTATATGCACCACCTGTGTACGCGCCTGATAGGATGCCCAACCCACAGGAACTTAATGCAAACTTATAGTACTCTCAGATTATATCTAGAGTATAAAAAAAATGCACAGTCGGCAGAAAGAAAATATAAAGTAAACTACGAGAAAGAGTGATAAGGTTCATTCCGGCATTCGTTTTCACTCGCTAAAGGCCATCGGACGGAATCCCGAGAAGGCAAGGTGGTCAAAGAAAACATTAAATTTTTTTGAAGAGAATTTAATTGAGAAGTTTCTTGAAGTAGTAGTAATGGACTGCTATCTGGCATGCTCGATAGTTTCCGATCATTTTGCAATCCGACTTCGAGGCAACCTAACTCCCTATGAGTCTAGATAGCGCTTGATGTCTTTATTCTTCGTTGGCCGCGCCATGAAAGGTAGAGGAATTTCACACGATTGTTGAATTCCGTCGAACAAGAGAAATAAGGAACACATGTACCACTTACCTGTGCCTTGCATTACAAACCTGAACCTGCATTTTCAGGTATTTGTTGTTCCCCCAGTGGCTTATGTCCAGCTTTCCGTTCCTGGCACGGGCGACTATTGCCTTCTCCTCTGAATCGAGGCTCAAAGTTGATCTAAATTTTACCAGCTACACGATCTTTGCCTTTGTCGCTTTGTAGCTGAAATGTTGATGCCGTTTAGGAAAGGAAAGTTCTCATGAATTTTGTCAAACTGCGATTTTTCCGATCAAAAGGTTGTATAAATGGGCGACGCATGTTGCAGAGTGCAACTAAAGAGCAACTTTAAAATACAACTGGGCAGACTAAGATAGGCGTTGAGATTCAAAGGCAAAAGTGGCAGTGGATCGGTCACGCCAGAGCAAACCATTTCCAAATAAGCTCTACTATAATCCTGAAGGAAGACGTCGATTTGGTTGCATGGAAGCTCAACTGTTGAGCCAGGATGCCAGAGAAATAAATCAGTCCGGGAGCCAACTAAAGGTCGATGCTCAGGATCGCGCATTCTGGAAGAGAATCGTTTCATTTCTATGCCACTGTTACAGAAAATGGATTATTAAGCTTAGGAAGCATATACATTAACAATATTCATTGAATAACGAATCATAACAATGATTTTAAATTTCAGGTTACAACGTAACAATCTTAGCATATGGCCAAACCGGATCTGGCAAGACCCATACTATGGGAACAGCATTCGATGGTAAATGCAGCGCATCAATGGGCGTCATTCCACGTGCTATGTACGACATATTTCAACAAATCGAAAGCATGAGCGATTATTCATTTAGCGTAATGTGTTCCTTTATGGAACTTTACCAGGAGCAGCTTTATGATTTGCTTTCAAATTCTTCGCGAGAACAGTCCTTAGTCGATATAAGGGAAGACGGTAATCGAGGAATTATAATTCCCGGGTTGACGGAAACTCATGTTACGACCGCGAAAGAAACAACGGACTGTCTAGTGAGAGGATCTTCTGAGCAGTTGGCGCTACTGCGATGAATGCCCAGTCTAGTAGGTCGCATGCAATATTCACAATAACAATTCAAATGATGAAGTCCGATGACACGTAAGTCTGAATTATTGCCAAATAGGGTTTCGTCATTAAGGATTTGAATTATTCAGGAATAGCTCGACAACGTCAAAATTTCACTTGGTCGATCTGGCTGGTTCAGAACGGTCCAAAAAGACAAAGGCAACCGGCAATCGGTTTAAAGAAGGAGTTAAGATTAATCAGGGACTTCTCGCACTTGGGAATGTAATTTCTGCGTTAGGAAGTAAGTCTTTCATTTGTTTATTTGATGCCAATGTTTGTATATTTATAATTCCCCCATTTGTTAGGCTCTCAAGGTTCGGGATACGTTGGATATCGTGACTCGAAATTAACTCGTCTTCTACAAGATTCTCTCGGGGGAAATTCCGTAACATTGATGATCGCTTGCGTGAGTCCGGCCGATTATAACATGGATGAAACATTGAGTACGTTACGATATGCTGATCGGGCACGAAAAATAAAAAATAAGCCTATCGTAAACCAGGACCCAAAGGCAGCCGAAATAAATAAATTAAATTGCATTATCCAGAAATTGAGGCTGGAATTACTGAATAAAGGCGGAAACAATGGAAATGTCTCACAAGTTCCAAGCGAAGAAATGGCAAATATGCAGAAACATGTTGCAATTTTGATGGAGAAAAATCGAAATCTACAGCAGCAATTGCAAACGACATTGCGTGATGTTGCTGATATCGAAATGCGAGCGGTTGTAGCCGAAACGGCTAGCGATGACTTGTTTAGTAAAATTCTCGATGTCAAGAACTTGGTAGTTGAATTAAATAAAAATTTCAATGAGGAATCTTGCCCGAAGGAAATGGTCGAGTATGCGAAGAAAGTTTCTGAAATTCGCATCGCAATCGATGCGGTGAACAGTGTTTTCGAAAAAAACAGAGATGATTTGCTCGATCATAAAAAATCAATATCGACAGCTCACAGTGCTTTAAACCTAACGAATATTGAAGCATTGGCAACAACCGAAGCAATGCAAAACAAACTCGATGCATTTACCTCGAAACAGGTCGATTTGAACAATGAACTACGTCGCTTGAATAGGGAGCTCGGATTAAAGGAAGAACTGCATCATAGAGTGGTGGGAAATCTATCGCAGTTCTGTTCGTATGAAGGCGGCGATAATGCCGAAGAAAAAATGAAGGAATTTGAATCGATGATTCAAATTTTGGAAGCCGAGAAATCCGAGCTATGTGACAAACTCAAGTGCGTAAAAGATAATGCATCGGCAAAGATTGCCGAGGACAGACGCAAGCGTCTACAGCAGCTTGAAACGCAAATAGGCGATCTACGTAAAAAGAATTTGCAGCAAGCTAAAATGTTGAAATTACGAGAAAAGGAATCGCTGAAAATTGTCAACTTGAATAACGAAATTCAAAGCATGAAAGCGACCAAAGTGAAGTTAATTCGTTCGATGCGATCGGAAAGCGAGAATTTCCGACAATGGAAAATGAATCGCGAAAAGGAATTGACACAGCTCAAAGAAAAAGACCGCAAACGACAAAACGAAATGGTCCGAATGGAGTCGCTGCATAATAAACAGCGCAATGTTCTCAAGCGTAAAGTCGAAGAAGCTGTAGCAGTAAATAAACGACTGAAAGATGCCCTGGCTAAACAGAAAGTAGCCCAGTCTCAAAGAAAGAATGCGACATCTGGAAAAGTTGAGCAGGTCAACTCGTGGATCGATCACGAGCTCGAAGTTATACTGTCGGTTATCGATGCTGAACATTCGCTCGAACAATTAATGGAAGATCGAGCTGTTCTTTCGTCGCGACTACAAGAAATGAAAGACTCAAGCGAAACGAAAAATGTTTCAGCGATCGAAGAAGAAATTCAAATGCGCAACGCTCAAATTAACGATCTCCAACAACGAGTAATATCGTCCGATATCGAATCGAAAATGAAGGCTATTACCGACGGTATGCAAAGTATGCCCGAAGCTCGAACTGCTCTCAAGCATTTGTTCGCTACGATTATCGAAATGCGGAAAGAATACGCAACTAAAGATAATAGAACCGAGGATTTGAAGACTGCTTGCGAAACGGCCGAAGAGAAAATAGTTTCGTTACAACGGGAAATCGAGAATGTCGAATCGCAATACAAAGAGAATATGTCGGCTATAGAAAAACAATACGAAGAAAAGATCACCGTATTGCTACGCGAATTAAACAATTGTCCGCAGCCCACTGATGAGTCGACTCCCGAGATGAGCGAACGACTTAAAATCCAACAGGAATCGCTGGACAAGCTGGATTCATTGCGCGAAGAACTAGAAGTTTACAAGAACATGTATAATGAAATTAAGACGCAATTGGAGAACCAAAGCTTCAAGAAACCGAGAAATTTAAAAATTGAAAAGATTCAGAATGCAGTAAGTAGTTTTTATTGAAGCTTTCAATTTCGTAATTAATGTGATTGGGTGCAGTTACAGGAGGAGGAAGAGTTGTTCTCCGACTTGAGTTTAGCCGAAACCGACTTTGAGGATGATCCTAGTGATCCGGATTGGGTGAAAACACCAAGGGTTAGACGTACGGTAAGAATTTAATTTTTTTGGAAGTTGAAATTAGCGAGTTGGTTTACAAATTGATTTTTTCTTTTCTTTTCAGATTCAGAATACATCGCGAGACGAAGAACCGTTGAAAGGTATTAAACGTGGTTCGGACGGAACGTTTCGCTGCAGTTGTAAAGGGCAATGTACAACAAGACGATGTGTTTGCCGGAAAAATAGCGCTACATGCACCGATAATTGTAAATGTACGGAAGTTTGTATGAATAAAGAAGCAGTCAAGAATAATAAGGAGAACGATCAGCCGAACATTGAAAATGAATCCGACACGATAGCGGATGAGGCGAACTTATCTAGTAATCAATCACCGAAGAAATCAAAGTATTTTAACAAATTGATGTCTAATTATATGATTTTTATTAAAACATTGTTTCTTTCCAGATTGTCAGTAGATGATGCGGAGGATGTCTCTACACCATCGTATCCGTTCAAACATAAGAAGAGAATGCCTTTTTTTAACATGTGATGCCTTAGTTAAACGTGTATGCTTCATTCCTTAATTTTTGTTATTATTTTATGTTAAAATTTAAGTTGTATTAATTTTATTTAGTTGCAATTATTTTATCGCTAGTTGTAATCGATAATAAATTAAGTAAATATTAACGACAAATTTGAGTTTTATTTTCTGTATAGCCTTGAAGATAAATTGCTGAGGTATTGTCCTGATACCAAATCAATTGTACGAGGGGAGCTCAAAAATTTCGCGGAATGAAGGGGATGAACAAGGGAGGGGGATATAGTTTTACCTGAAGGTATTCTAACACGACATAGGTATAAATGCAAAGTCTGTCAAATTGAATCACTAATATTTTAGTTATCGTCAAATCCACAAGTCAATCGGAAAGAAAACGCTAACTATGGACAAAATTGAGTTTCGTGCTGTCGGAAAGTTTCTTACAAAGCAAGGAAAAACACCACAAATCATTTTAGAAGAAATGCTATCTGTTTACGGGGACTATTGTTCTGAAAAAACGATGATTTATAAGTGGCATAGTTTATTCAGGTAAGGCAGAAACTCAATTGAAGATGATAAACACCCGGGCCGGCCGATTGACGTCACTTCCTCAAAAACCGTCGAAAAAGTGGAGAAACTTCTTCTCGAAGATGCTCGTTTAAAAAAAAACAATTCACAAGAATGGTTGGCGTATCACATACAACCATTTTGAATATTCTCCACGATCATCTCGGCATGTCTAAAGTCAGCGCAAGATGGGTACCGAGAATGCTCTGAGCGGTTCAGAAAAAGCAGCGCATCGAGTGTTCACGCGAGATTTTAGGTCTCTGTAGCGAGAACAGGGATGACATTTTGTTCCGGATTATTACTGGAGACGAAACTTGGGCTCATCACTATGAGCTTGAATCAAAACAGGAGTCAATGCAATGGCTTCGTGAAGGCGATTCACCCCTAACAAATTCAAGGTCTCGCAATCCGCCGGAAAAATCATGACCACTATTTTTCGGGATTCAGAGGAGGTTTTGATGATATAAAGAAAAGTACAAAATATCAAAGGGGGATACTATGCCAACCTGCTATAAAAATTGAAGGCTGACATCAATGAAAAAAGGAGAGGAAAGTGGACTCGAGGTGTGCTGCTTTTGCACCACAACGCACCTGCTCACAAAAGCCACATCGCAATGACTGTGTTCTGTAGAAATGTGACTACGGAATATTGAACCACCCCCTTATAGTCCAGATCTGGACCCTTCCGATTACTATTTGTTCCCAAAACTGAAGAAGAGATGAAGTCGGCAATTTCAGCCTATTTTGAAGACCTTGATAAAACATTTTTTTTAGAAGGAATTAATAAGCTTTGCGAGAGATGTGGTAAACGTATTAAGCTTAAGGGAAAATATATTGAAAGGAAAAATAATATCTTGTTCAATTTCACTTCCCATTCCGAACCCCCGCTCTTTTTTACCCAGTACCAACCGTGGCAGGTGTTCACTGACTCATGGCATCGGAATGTATGCATGTGGTTGTTGCTGCTTTTTGGTTGAAGACCTCGCAGGTGCTCAGAATTATTTCTTTCTCGCTCACTCGCTATACTGCTTGGTGTTCGTTTCATTAGCACAGTGTTATTGGTGGCGATATTTCACGAACGACCAGCGCTGTATGATTAATCCAATGTCTCGGGCATCAGAACTTGTGTATATATGCGCGCAAGCCATTCAGTAATGTGTATGTGTGGATAGCAGAAGAGTATGAATATTTCGATCGGGTCACATTTGGTAGCAGCTGTTATTTATGATGTTTGTACGCGCGCATTAATTTGCATCATTGTTCAGTGGTGGGTGATAAGCAAGTTGAGCTGAGATGTAACACTGTTGTATATAATTTTGACCATCGAGCAAGACTTTAGTTTAGATAATGCGTATTGTGTTTGCTCTAACGTTTGCAAAACTAAGAAATAAGGCTCGTGTACAGTAGCCAAGGGCTTAGAAATATTTCATTATCAATGGCGCTACAACCCAAGTCGGGCCTTGGCCTTTTGTATGCTTCGTCCGCGTCCTCCATGTCGAAAATTTCAGAAGCGATTGGCTGCCTTCGTCGATGAATCCTCCCAGCCTTTTGTTGGTTTTCTATCATCAATTTTTCTATCCACGTTTTCCATTTCTTTCCACTTTTCTTTTTTCTTTCCACCTTCCATTTTTCTTTCGCTTTGCCTTTTTGTTTCCGTCTTTCCTTTTTGTACTCTTTTAAGTATTCGTCTGTCCTCCTTTTCGCTGTAGGCAGGCCATATAGGACCATATCTTGCTTTGTTTAACGTGGACAACCTGAAGCTAAGCCTCGGTTGTCTTTAGCAACACGGATTGCTTTTGTGACGGCAATCATTAAGGTAGCAGTCTATACCAAATGTAAGTTTGGTATTCATACTGCCGGATGCGAGACCTATTTAAATCTCTGCCATTCTGTTGTTCATGGCACCTGGTTGGAAATCGCAACTTCATGCTAAACTCCTGGGAGCTTTGCCCGCGATTTGGACCACAGCCACCACGATACTCCCCGAAGGGCCATCTTCCATTGCCGGGGGTGTAAGTAGCCTTCCATGGGATCGCCGACACCCGTGGCACCAGAAAACTTTCGGTCAGGTTTCGAAATTATGAAAATTACTTCCAGTTAGGTCTCTTTGCAAACTTGTGACTGATAGCACTCCGCTTCGGGAAACGTGGGGTCGGTGGTCCCCGAAGGTTATACCGAAATTGATCTTGGTCGTTCACCCAGTATATGATAACTTGTGTTATCCCTTCCCTGCGTGTAAATAATTAAACCTATGCCTTTATTGATCTCTGACAAGAAATAAGCCCCTAAGTCCTCCTGGATCTTACCGTCTCGGCCCACCTTCTTCTAAATGCTCCATGCGCGAGGGCACGAAGGCATTCAAATGTTTTTTCGGCTCGACAGGCAGCTACTCACATCTAGGCTCTCCCTATTGCGCACTACCCCCATATCTGCCAGTTACTTTATGTCAGCATATCTTAGACATTCGTCGAGTATATGCTGTCAGCTTTCGAACTCGGCTTCACATGCGCACCCATTTGTCTCGCTTTTAACCACCCTGTGGAGGTACATGTTCATGCTACAATGGCCTGACAAGAGATAACTGAGAGAAAATACAAATTCCAGGTTATCTTTGGCATAGCTTGCGACTCCAATAAAGTCGTAAGTTGCCCTGCCCTTTTCACTGTCCGTCCACCTGTTTTGCCATACCGATGTAATCTTGAGTTCGATGAGTTCTTTGCATTCGCGAAGGCTCCTCTCTCCAATCTCCTCAGGAGATTGCTAGCTAGCAATGGAAAACCCTTTCCAGATCTTGTAGGTGATAGCTCTGCGCTTCACCTCCAAGTCCAACGGAGGAACACCCATGAGTACATGCATGGCTCCAGTAGAAACTGTATAACCCTAGTTGGTAGCGTATTGAGGTACAATGCGAAGGTCGACGCAGCACGCTGCCTGCTGGGTATACCTCATTCTACGAAAATGAAAAATTCGAAGATAGAGGGTCTAACAACCCTTCCACAATAAATAATGAAAAATGTTAAGGAACCTGAAGGTCGGGAGGCCAAGGCCTGATTTGGGCTGTAGTGCTATTGTAGAAGTAGAAGAGCATTCATGCTTTCCAAGAAAATCGACTTTTCGCAAACTTGTGAAATTGTGTCATATTGTATGGGGGAAGGTGTGGGGGAAAGTGGGAGGGGGTAGAAAGGGTGTAGCTAATCGTCTAATTATTTTGGATTAACAATTCCGTACAACAGTCCAGTTTAACCGTCCAGGAACAGCTGCTTTCCTATTTTCCACAGTCGTCCGTAGTATTTTAGAATACTGTTCCATCGTCTGGAACTCTCACCATTCTTGCCATGTAGGGGCTATCGAATTCGCTCAGCGTAGATTGACTCGAACCATTTTCTACAGATTAAGGAGGCCTCATATCGACTACAAAGGCAGAATTGAAGTACTTCACCTACAGCGACTGCATTTAAGGCGGGCCTTCCTCGATGCTTAATTCCTCTTTAAGCTTTGGAACAACCTGATTAATAGTCTCAACCAGGAATTCAGACATCTTGAATCCTCCCCGAGCCTCTCTCGATGGATACCATCAGTCTCCGATGCTAAGAATGCAAAGGACTCCAACTTGGTTCTTTAGCTTCCTCTTTTCCTTTATTTAAAAATACTATATTTATTTTTTGCTTTTGTTTAATTGAAATTGTAATTTTTTTGTTCAAGAGCTCAAATAAATAAATAAAATCTAATAAGTATTTTGTGAACAATATATATAAGCTCGACTAATTGTATACGTACTGAGTAAATAGTTTATAGGTGTTCATAAAAAAGTGCAGTTTGTATGGTAGGTGGTGGAAAGAGTATAAGATTTAATTAATTTTTTACAGTAAATTGGGGGTAGAAGGGATAGAGCGATCTGGCCTGTTCATGGATTTGACCATACAGTACAAAATCTTACCTTCCTTAACGATTTCTAGCCGAATGGTAGTAAGGGTTACAGAGTGTAATCGTGATCTGGTACATTACGTAGCATAAATTCTGAGAAAAGCCCACTGTAAATAACATAAACAGATCTGCTACTGACTTCTATCTCCACCTCCTTGCGGCGGCCATCGGGTGTTTTGTTCAAAACAGCAGACGAAGGAGGGTGAAGGCGAGTGCTCCTCGCATCTAATCGGAACTGCCATCCAGACTGGCTCTCCAGGTTGGGGGTTGGGTGAAACGCTGACAACGTCTCCCCGGAAAAAAACTCGCGTCTCCAGGAACCCGGATTACAGACTTGGATTGAACGGATCGAACGGCAGAGGAAAATGGACTATTCTTTTGGATCTGGAATGTGCGTTCACTACATCGAACGGGTGCACTGCAGGAACTCCTTCAGGAAATGTCTCGTAACAACGTCAGCATCCTCGTTCTCCAAGAAACGAAATGGCTCGGAAGCGAAGTTAACGATTGCAGATCTCACACGATTTTTACCAGCGGGAAAAAAGCAAGGAAGCAGAAAATTTGGTGTCGCCTTTGTGGTAGATAATGCGTGCAAACAACTCGTAACAAAATTTATACCGATCAACGAACGAATATGCTTAATCTGCTAGGAGAGCTCATCACAACAAATCTAATGGTTTGGTGAATGTTTTCACAGTGCATTTCGAATTGATAAAGATCTCAGCAGAGACCGAAACGTCACGAATAATAAGGCGTAACAGTGTAGAATCCGGAAACCTTTTCTTTCAACACAATAAATTTATTTATATCTTATCGGATAGTCAGGCAGTTCTTGCATTCCACAAACACGGATCGAGGCTTGTTTGGGACTACTTTCAAATCCTAATCATCCTGGGAAGGAGGAACAGTGTAACATTAAAGTGGGTCATACGTTTATTGAGGGAAATGAAGAGGCAGACCGCCTCGCAAAAAATGGAGCAGAAACAAATTTTATTAGACCAGAGCCATTTTGTGGAAAACAACAAGGACACTCCAACCTCATACTTAGAGAGTGGATTGAACAAGAGCATAGAATCTACTGGAATAGACTTTCAGGCTTATTAATCTCAAAGAAATTTATCCTTAGTACTCTAATCGGCCTATTGACGAAGCATAGTGGAGTAAACCACCACTTCAAAAATGGGGGCCTCGCTGAAACCGACATCTGCCGCCTCTATCTCAGATACTCAGAAACGACAGAGCATATCCTATGTCACTGCGAGGTGGTAGCAAGGAAAAGAATCATTTTTCTTCGAAAAGGTTTCCTAACAACTGACGAACTAGCCGACATGGCTTCCTTAAATATACTTAGATTAACCAAAGCTATTGAGTTATGGTCGGGTAAAGGGGCAATAAACGCACAATAGACCAAAAGGTCGCGGTGCTCACAAGTGTTCCCCTAAACAAAATCTATATAAATATAATTGTAGTGTCTGTCTGTTATTTGCTTAGAAATGGCTATAAGTTAGTTTTTTGCTTTATTTTAGCAGAAACACGCGTTCTTAAAATTCTTCTCTGTCTGTCTGTCCGGCTTTCACGCAAAAACGGCTAAACCGATTGTAACGAAACTTTCACAGTTTATTAAGTATACTTCGAGATGTAATCTGATTTTGATTTTATGTCACTGCCCTCACGCCTTCTACCCCCTCCCATACAAAGTGACATATTTTCAAAAATATATAATAATCGATTTTTTTTCGAAACTATAAGAGCTATTAATTTGAAGTTTAAAACATATTAATTTTATTACAAAAGCAATCGTTTAGTTTACAAATTATTTGAATCCCCCCACTCTTTCCACCACCTCCCATACAAACTACACTTTTTCATTAAATACTATACACCAATTTTCTCAGTACTTATAACTTCCATCGAACCAAATCCTTAATTTTTTTTTTTTTTTTTAAGGCACCGAGTTTAATTTAGGGGGTCACCCTTTAATGCATTGCACAATTAATTCGGTAAAGGAATTGGATAAAATTTGAGTGTACTGAGGAATTTAGGTTGGAGAGAGACGGAAGTGACGGTGGAGATTATTCTTGAAGGACTTGAGGTTATACCTACTTGGGAAAACGTTAGCCGGCAATGCATTCCAAAGTCTGGACGTTCGGGAAATGAATGACTGTCTATATTTCACTGTACGAGTAGGAATAGGGTTGACGGTATACTCGTGTTCGCGTTTAGCTTGACGAGTATCACGGGCAAAGGTGTAAAGTGGAGGAATGAGTGATCTAAGCTCCGCACTACATTTACCATGAAAGTAGCGATAATAAATGCTGAGTACTCCGACGTTTCTGCGATGCTCGAGGGAGTCAATAGAAGCCGTAATGGTTTCATCTCCAATTAGTCGGAACGCATGTTTTTGGATTCGGTCGAGCAGCGCAAGGTGAGTTTTGGGAGCCCCAGCCCAAAGATGCGAGTTGTACTCTAAGCGAGGTCGAATGTAGGCCTTGTAGATGGTAGCTAAGTCGCGAGGCGTAAAATATTTTTTACATTTGCGAAGCTATTGGCATTACTTTAAATATCGGAAAAAAATTACTCGATTAGCTTCACTCCTTCTACCCCCTCCCATACAATATGACACGATTCCACGACTTTTCAAAAATTCGATTTTCTTGGAAAATATGAATGTTACTGATCTAAAATCTTAAATATATCAACTGCAAGATGTTTGTAGTAGTTTCTCAAAAAACTACTAAGAATCCCTCACTCCTTCCACCACCTCTCATACAAACTGCACTTTTTCATGAAATACTTTACACCAATTTTCTCAATACATATAACTTTCATCGAGCTAAAATTTTGTATCGAATCCTTAATAAGTATTATTGTTTATATCGAGAAAAAATTAACCGATTAGCTTCACTCCTTCTACTCCCTCCCATGCAATGTGACATAATTGCACAACTTTTCAAAAATTCGATTTTCTTCAAAAGTGTGAACGTTACTGATCTAATATTAAAAACATAATAGGACTACGATTGCGCGTAAAGCGCAATCTTACGTTACTCTAGATGAAATAGATTTTTTTCTGATCCCAAGAAATTTTGTATGGGGAGTGTTAGAAGGGGTGATAGCATTGAACTAATTTTTGCCCCATCATGCTAAAGTAGCTATAAGAAATGTTTTATACAAAATGCTTACTCCAAAAATTGAATAGGAGCTGAGAAAATTAGTGTGTTAGATTTAGTTGAAATGTGCAGTTTGTATGGGAGGTGGTAGAAAGAGTGGGGGGATTTTATTGATTTTTTCAGAAATAACTAAGAATATTATAAAATTGACATCTCTTAAATTTAAGACTAGTAAAATTCATACTTTTGAAGAAAATAGATTTTTTGTGAAGTTGTGAAAATGTGTCATATTGTATGGGAGGGGGTAGAAGCAGTAAAGCTAATCAAATAATTTTCTCTGATCTTAGTGACACTGCTAAATAAGTATTTATTACAAAATATGAGCTCGATAAATGTTATATGTTCTGAGAAAATCGGATTAGAGCATTTCATGAAAAAGTGTAGTTTGTATGGGAGGGGTTGGAAGGAGAGGGAGGACGCAAATAATTTTTATACTGTATATTGAAATCATTATGAAAGTAATATATCCCGAAATTCAGACTAATAGCTTTCATACTTTTCGAGCAAATCCATTTATAGCCGAATTGGGAAATTGTGTCATTTTGTGTGGGAGGGGGTAGAAGGGGTGAAGCTAATCGTCTAATTTTTTTTACCCTTACTAACAATTTTAAATAAATATAAAGTGCAGAATTTCAGCTTGCTAAATTTTATACGCACTGAGTAAATTGGCTTAGAGTAATTCATGACAAGTACAGTTTGTATGGGAGGGGGTAGAAGTAGGGGGAGGACACGCATAATTTTTATACTGTGGATTTATATTATCATAAAAGTAATATATTCCAAATTTCAGGCCAATAGCTTTTATACTTTTCGAGCAAATCCGTTTATTGTCAAATTGCGCATTTGTGTCATTTTGTATGGGAGGGGGTAGAAGGGGTGGAGCGATTTGGCCCGTTAACGAACTTGACCTTACTTTTTTGTCAAAAACGATGTGTGCGAAATTTGAGCTTTCTAGCTCAACGCGTTCTCAAGCTAGAGAGCGAACGGACGGACGGACAGACGGACGGACGGACGGACGGACGGACGGACATCCGGTTTTGAGATTTTTGAGTGATAATATTAACTTCTGTATTCATCATTTTTTTCTCCGAGCCTTATTTCTTGGCGTTACAAACTTTAGAGCAAACTTATAATACTCTCAGATTTCATCTAGAGTATAAA
Organism: Chorisops tibialis; assembly: GCA_963669355.1. Taxonomy (NCBI): domain Eukaryota; kingdom Metazoa; phylum Arthropoda; class Insecta; order Diptera; family Stratiomyidae; genus Chorisops; species Chorisops tibialis. The sequence continues at coordinate 23,639,623 of OY770264.1, forward strand.
TATGTCAATTTCATTATGATTATAGTTGTTTGTCGAAAAATCACCAAAAACCCCTCACTCCTTCTACCACCTCCCATACAAATTGCACAGTTTCATTCAAACCAATGCACTAAGTTTCTCAGTACCTATTCAATTTTTCAAGCTTAAATTTGCTACAAAATATTTTTATAGCTACTCTTGCATGATGTGAAATAAATTAGTTCAGTACTGTCTCCCCACTCCCATATTACTTACTACATTCTCAAAAATTGCTTATTTTGCGATTCTTCCGCGGAAAAAGTCGCGGGCGATCGCTATTAAATAATATAATACTCTCAGATTTCATCTGGAGTATAAACATGAAATTCCTAGTATTCTCATCAGATACGAATGAATTTAGTCGCTGTATTACAAAAATGACGAGTGAAAATGTGAGAATACAGCCTGATTTTTAGTCCTGGATAAACGTTTGGATATTGCCTAGTCGGAATTTTCATACCATGTTTGTATGTTTTGTTTGTTTACTGTACCAGCATCAAAATACTATTCTTGGCTGCCTCCTGAGCTTTGTGTTGATTTTATAAAGAAAAAGCATTCGAAACTTTTAGAGTGAAAACCATAGTTAAATTCATTTTGTCATGAAATCAGATATTTCTTGTGCAGCAACTAATACCGGAAATTCTGTTGAATGTTTTGATATAAAACGTCGTTCATTCTATTCTTAATCTTTCAAAAAAATATTTAATTTTAGTTGAAATAATTATGATCCAAACGTGCTAATTACGACTCATTACGATGTCCTTGTTTAAACAAAACATCCGGTATATACATAATCTATGCAATATGTTTATAATCAAGCTTAATACTTTAATCAGAAAAAGCTTTTTCATTTATTACGCATAAATTCATAATCCTTGAAAGGACTCTTTATCACATTTGAAACACTCATTCAGATCAAAATTTCTCATCTCCTGTACCTTTATAATCTCTGATCACCTTTACTCACTCCTCCTTCAGGTCGCTCGCATATATAGTGAAATCTTCCGGTTTACCTGTCTTCGTTTATGAAAAAAAATGGCAAACCCTTTTGATGATGCCATTCCCTTTGGAGCCTGGAACCATTAATGTTAATAACAAGATGAGTAAAAGGAAGAAGGAAAAAAAAACATCAACAACAAAAAGCCTATACACGCGTCTCATAAGAGCATAATCACGCCCGTCTACCTTTATAAACGTGCTCATATCACACGGGATTAATGTATTTCAATCTCGGGATGTGGCACGTAAGGATCAACTTCCTCTACCAATTTATTTCACTTCTTTAATATTCAGCATATGTATGCGGAAAATTTTTCAAGTGTGAATCCTGTGGGCTAATTGAAAGATAAAATTCAGGAGATGATGTTTTATAAGTATGACAAGATATAAATATTTTTGGATTTATTAGTTTAAAAGGAATTCGTAATCTTCAGATTGAATAGATTTATTTTGTAATCATTTGGAAAAAGAAATTTTTTAACTCTACATTTATCTTATAAATGACAAAAAGAACAATTTGGTTTGGTTTTCGTACTTTAAAGTTCTATAGTTTCAACATAAATTTAGTAGTTTTACTACAATATTCATTCTTCATTCTTCTTCCAAATCAGGCCTTGGACTCCTGACCTTCAGGCTCCATAACATTTTGATTACTTATTGTGGAAGGGTTGTTAGCCGTTCGCACAACCCTCTATCAACGAATTTTCATTTTCGTAGACTGAAGTAACTAACGTATACCCAAGCAGGTAGTGTGCCGGAATTATGCGTCGACCGGGATTTGAACTCACGATCTTCGCATTGTAGACAAACACGCAACCCACTAGGCTACACCCTAGCTATTATATATTTGCGATAATTTAGTGAACAGATTAAATTCTAATATTAAAATTAAAAAATAATCCACACCATGAAATAAACATGAAATCATTGCTCATTTATTTAAAGAATAGTACATTTAAGTTAAGAAAGGTAAAATTTAAGAAAAAACAATTAAAGAAGAAAAAGAAGAGTCTTAAAAAATTTATTTTCGTTCACTTAATACACTATGCAGCCATCTATCCTAACCGGTAATAACAAAGCTATTTCAGCTCTAAGACTACTTGACCTAGTAAAAAACTTATTGAGTAATTGATTCAGCTCTTCAAATGCTTTCTAATTGTCATCTTAACATTTATTGTTCTTCCCAAGTTTGTCGCATAGGACATCCTTAACATATCATTAGTTTAAGAGTCTTTTGCGAGTCTCGAGAAAAGTACTTGGCTTGAGTTCCTAGCTGAAGAAGCAGCAGTATATCATCGGATAGCTGCTAGGTAGTAACCTCTAGCGCCACTTTTCAAAGATAATTGTCACACATTCATATAAGAATGGTCACACATGGGGTATGTTAAGCCCATTGTAGCTTTCTTCGTGAATACTTGTTGTTTACACAGTTGATATCCTTGTTGTGTTTTGGCTGAATAAAAAATTCGTTTTCACTCGTTAGAGACTATGGAAAACATTCAACACTGCATTTACAAGTGCAAGCGAAAATATCAGAATATAAAGAAGCGCATAATCTAAATTGGGGCTAGAAGCTAACACAATGGCATAGGAAATGCGCTATGAGGACAATTAAAATATAATAATATAACCTAGAAAGAATTGTTTTGGGAGTAGGAGTTAAGAAATGTATGGTACGGTTGTGTATGAAAGCTTTAATAGGATGAAGTGTGAGCTACAGTGCTTGAAACTTAGATTTGCTAAGCATGCGTAATACTTAATACTCAATGAAATTTTTTTTTTTTTTAAAGAAATATTTTATTAAAATTCATTTAATGGGCCGTACATACCGAAAAGGAGATTTTGTTGAAGATAACGTTATTTGTAGTCGAAAAATTATGTGGAATTCTCAAAATAGTTCTAGTAGTGATAAATTGTCTAAAGAAGAGACATCCGATTAGCTGGCTGACCAGGATCTGGACTGGAAAAAAAATGTATTATGACATGATCGTAAAATCTATTTGGTTGCGTAATTATACTCGACAACGCGTCGAGCTAGAAAGTTCAAATTTTGTACACGTCGTTTTTGACGAAATAAAGGTCAAGTTCGTGAACGGGCCGAATCGCATCACCCTTTCTACCTCCTCCTCCTGACTCATTTTAAATCGTTTACAATAATAAAATTTTCTTGGAAACTATGCAACCTAAAAATTTGAAATTTGGAATGTGTTATTTTTATCGTAAATGTGATGTACAGTACAAAAATTAATCCAATCCCTACACTACTTCCACTACCTCCTACCTAAACTGCAATTTTTCATTAAACACTCTGAATCGATTTTCTCAGTACGATTAACAGCTCAAATTTTGAACTAAATACTTAGTATTATTATGTATATAGATAAAAAAAAATTTACCAATTAGCTTAATTGCTTCTACTTCCTCCAATATGACTCAACTTCAAAACTTGGGAATGTTACTAGTCTGAAATTGATGTCAATTTCATAATATCCTTAGTTATTTCTCAAAAAATTACTAAAATTGTCCCAATCCTTCTACCACCTTTCATACAAATGTCTAGTTTCGTGCATGTAAAATGCCCCGAATTTAATAGGAATTATAAGCAACCTTGTTTATAAAACTAACATTATATACAGATAATTTTGATCGTCATTCCATAATCATTTAAAAACTCAACATCCACTCACCTCTTCTACCCCTCCCCCTGCCATCTATACAGACCCAAACTTACATAAATAAACAAATGAAATATTGATTATATGTATACATATACTGGAGCTATTGATCTTAATCGCATTTAAGAGTTAAATAATTGCAACATCCCTGTCCTAGAGAGCGCTCGACTTGTTGGCAGATATTTTGTATATGATATGGAAGGAGGTAATGCAAAATGTTTTGTGCTGAATTTAAAGTTTGTACACCCGTGATCTTCAAACCTAACTGACATGAGAAACGGATACAGCGCCTTGGATACGATTGGCTTCTCGAGCGTTCGAACATTGAATGACGGGGGAAGAACTGGGGTCACTCGATTCATACACCACCAATCAGTGATCGACCGTGAAATGGAGCACTATAACATCGAAATCTTGGGTTTGAACAAGGTCAGATGGACAGAATCAGGCGAAAAAAGAACTCCGAGCGGCAACACAATTCTGTACGTTGGTCCTGAGAGTGAAGCCAAAAATGGCGTGTCGGTCGTCTTTACACCAAGAGCGAGAAACTGTCTCATCATCTGGAAACCAACCTCGGATAAGATTATCGTCGTCAGGCGTAGGACCAGTGTCGGAAACATCACAATTCTGCAGTGCTACGCATCAACTAATACCACAACCCCTGGTGACAAAGAGGAGTTTTATAGCCAACAGAGTGCCACCTTTAAGCGTATTCAAAGAGGTGATAATATTATCATTTATGAACGATAGGAGATATGAACGCCCAGGTTGGCTCTGACTAGAGCACGTCATAGGAAGCATGGTGGCCCTTGGGTCGACGCGTCATGACGGCGAATTATTTATGAAGTTCTTACTTCTCGGCAAATGATCATCGGACGGACCATTTTTCCTTACAAGAGTCTCCATAAAACATCTTGTGTTCAAGATTGTAGAACTATATAGTCTTTAATTTTGATAAAAAATTTAAGTTGGGGGGTATAAGGGGAGGGAGGTGGAAAGCAAAAATGTTGAAAATTTTGAGTGATTTTTTTATGGCTCTGGTAAAAGTTACAAAGTTTAAATTTTGCACGTCGACACATATTTGAAAAAAAAAAAAATTTGAAAAAAATAGTAACTTGTTCCAAAATTTTTATGCAGTTGAAATAAAATTACGTTAAAAGTTTTGAAATCGCACTTGCCCTTCTACCCCCTCCCACACAAAAGTAGGATTTCGACCAATTTCATTAAATCAAATAATAACCAACAAATTAAAAGCTACAAACTTGAAACAAGTACCTTACAAGAGAAAGGAAATAAAATTGCGCCACAAATTTTTCGATTCCCCTATCTCCTACACCCCCTCCCATACAAATGTTTGGTTTCGTGAATTTAAAATACACCGAATCCAATGAAAATTCTATGGAACTTCGTCTATAAAACTGACATTCTATACAGAGAATATTGGCCTTGGTCCAAGCAATCAATTAAAAAACTATTAACATCCACCCGCCCCTACTATCACCTTTTCACCTTTTCCTTCATGAAAACTCAAACTTGCATAAATAAACGAATGAAATGTGGAGCTTTTGAACGTTTCCGCAAAGTGTTAAATTGAGAACTGCTCTGCCCAAGAAGCCCCTTTCACTTAGTCTTCCTTAACCACTCAAATTTGCATATTGACTTTCCACGCATGCGCATTTTGTCCCAATAAAGTTTCGCCCGACTTGTTGGCAGTTTATTTTTACATTATGCTACAGTTGCTATCAAAATGTTTGATACAAAATTTAAAAATCAAGCAAAACGTCTTACATTGCAGATACGTAGCTTTCGTACATGCAAAAAAAGTTGTTTGTATGGGAGGTGGTGGAAGGAGTGCGGTATTTAAATATTGTTTATACCCTAGATTGATTTCATCAGAAAAAACAAATTTTGAATCAATAGTTTTTACAGAAAATCAGTTTATTGTCAAATTGCGAAATTGTGTAATTTTGTATGGGTGGGGGTAACCCCTTCTACCGAGCGATTTGGCCCGTTTACGAATTTTAATTTTTTGTCAAAAGAGACGTGTACAAAATTTCAACTATCTGGCTCAACGCGTTCTCGAGCTAGAGAGAAAACGGACGGATGGACTTCTGTATCATCCATTTCTTACTCCGAGCATCATTTTCAAGCGTTACAAACCTTGTGGCAAGCTTATAAAACTTTTAGATTTCATCTAGAGTATAAAAATACTTCAAATGTGCTTCAAAGTGGATTGGTTCAGTTTAGAGATATCCATAAAAATAAATAAATTACATGCTTTTATGCGAAAGCGTTGCGAAGATACTTTCATTATTGAAAAACAATTTTTTTTTTATAGCACCGATTATAACTTAGGGGGCCACCCTATAATGCATTGCACAGTTATGTCGGTTTAGGAAGTGGATGGAATTTTGTAGTGTTAAGGAAATTCAAAGGTGTTATCTAAAGTACTGTCATCTGCAAAACTATGGATTGGATTGAGAGTAGAAGATAAAAGGTCGTTATTGAATACTAAGAAGAGAGTAGGCGATAGTACAGAACCTTGAGGGACACCAGAATTAGTTGGGAAAGAGGAAGAAGTAACGCCATCTAATACGACTCGTGTAGGGCGTTCGGACAGGAAACTCTCAATCCATCGAATGAGGATAGCATCGAGACCAATGGCCTTTAGCTTAACAAGGAGAGATTCATGCCAAACTCTGTCAAAAGCTTTTGCAATGTCAAGAGCAAGAACTTGACCTTCACCGTATTTGTGCAAGCAAGAGTTCCAACGTTCCGTTAGGTAGACCAAGAGATCTCCCGTCGACCTTCCAGAATGGTAACCATATTGGCGATCGTGGATAAGCTGTTTATTCTCGAGATAGTGAATGATTTTGCGATTGACAGCAGTTTCCATCACTTTCTAGAGCACTGAAGTGATGGCTATCGGGCGGTAGTTACTGGGGTTCGCTTTGCTTCCTTTCTTGGGAATTGGCTCAACATTCGTGACTTTCCACAATCGTGGAAAGCACCCGGAAGAGTAAGATAGATGAAAAAGATTGCGAAGAGGTCTTGCCAGACAAGAGGAGCATATTTTAAGGGTAATGGGGGGAATGTCATCAGAGCCAGCGGACTTGCGAACATTGAGCTTTTGCAGGATCCTGAAAATGAGACGCGTGCGGAAATGTAGCGGCAGCAGCAAAAAACCTGATGGTGTTGCGATAGGAGGGGTTTGGTTTGAAGGTGGTAGCGTGGAGTTTCTCGCGAAACTAACTGCCAATAGGTTGGCTTTCTCAACCGGATCAATAACGGTACGGTCGCCATCGACAAGTGGTGGTGTTGACGAAGAGATGAAATTATTGTTGACCGTTTTGACAAAAGACCAGAAAATGTTGGAGTTGTTGCGAAAATTCAAAAGCAACTTTTTATTGGAAACATTTGCTTCAAATTTTATATTTGTAGGTCTTTTTCTACTTCTTCTACAATGGCGCTACAGCCCAAATCGGGCCTTGGCCTCCTGATATTCAGGTTCCTTAACATTTTTTCATTACTTATTGTGGAAGGGTTGTTAGCCCTTCGCGCAACCCTCTTTCTACGAATTTTTCATTTTCTTAGATTGAGGTGACCAAGGTATATCCAAGCAGGCAATGTGCCGGAATTATATATTGCGCCGACCGTGGTTTGGACTCACGACCTTCGCATTACAAGACCAACACACTACTACTAGGCTATACCCTAGCTATTTGTAGGTCTTGGCAATACGGAAATACAATAATAATCAATTAAAGGTTTCATCCTATTTTACTCCTTGTGCTATTTCTAAAGACGGCCTCCACGTCTTTTGATATACCCCATTTGACCTTTGTGAACGCGAGGTGCCGCAGAGAGACCTATATACTAATGTGCTAAATTTCATGTTTCTAGGCTAAGTGGTTGCTAAGATATTGTGATGAGTGAATGGTCATCAAAATCTGCCAATTCATTCAGTATTGGTTAAAATTCTGATTAAAATACGCATTACCAAAATTTCAGTACCAGAAAACCATAACTCACGTAAAATCATGGTTTACCACTGAATCGTAATTCTTTTCTGGTTTCCATCAATGAAATTATTGAAACGGCCAATGTTTTAATCACACTATAGTCTTCCTGTTATAAAAACTGACTGAGTTTTTTAAATAAGGCAACTTTACGAATTTACATGAAACGAACAAGGAATGAATTTCAAATTCGAAAGTTTTGCACTATGTCACCCGCACTCTCTAACTGGGATTACGCTCGAAAAGCCTTAAGACAAAAAGCAACTATTCCTCGAAATAATCCTTGAGACAAGTGAAACTTTTTTTCCCTATGGTAATTTCAATCTGAAACTACTCGTTTCGGTATCATTCCCCGAGGGCTTAGAGGCGATAACATCTTCAATGATGGAAATCACTCGTCGTCCGGCTTTATAGAAAGCGCTGATGTCGTCTTGTGCATTTTCGACCCTTCTCTACGGTGGCGGTGGTGGTGGTGGTGGTTTAACGACTCCCATTCTCGTCGATGTCCTTTTACTTTTCAAGTACGACATTCGTCGTCCTTACACAGTTTGTATTTTATGTATCTTTTATTTAGACATGTAGATATGTCCGAGCCCGCTTGCAAATGCATATTTAATGTCCTTTTATTTGCGTTTTACGTATTCAGAGAATACCCAGCTTGCAGCTTTCGGGTTCAATCTGGCTAGGAAGGCTCTATCCAACATGAAACTTCTCTTTTATCATTTCTGGCTGTTTCGTTCCTGGCTTTTGTTGTTGTTGCTATTGCTCCTTATGCTGAAGGATATCCTTTGAACTTTTTGTTTCGGAACGTACATTTCGTTTGCATATTGTAATCAGGGGACAGTAAAAAGAAAAAATATAGGTGGCCAATGGATAGAGGAAGTGAATGGGGTAGCAGCGGCTAAAACAGACTCTCCAAAGGAAATCTTTTTTTTTTTTTTAAAGGATACGAAAATGCATTTTTATTTGTCTGCTTATCGTTTGATTATGGGAAACTATATCGAAGTGTGTCATTATTTAAGGGTGATTTAAGTTTTCAAGTGAAATGGAGTTAAGGTGAAATTGCTCTTAATCTCATTTGAAAAATAAATATAAAAAAATTTGCACAGAAAAGTTGCAGAGGAGATAAAAAAGTTTTTTTTTGTATTGTTTCTTAGGTTTGAATACACTTAATACCACAAATGGAATCTTTCGTGGTAGAAGAATAGAAAAACGCTAAAAATTGTTTATCAGTTGCATTCTATTAAATAGTTTTTAGATATTGAACGTATATTTTCAATATACCATAAATATTAAATCAATCCGTAAGGTTAAGTTAAATTGCATTACTCTAAAAAGGGACGCGTTTGATTAATTTCCTATTCTCTATCAAATTGGTTCAATTGCATTTTATTTATTCCCACTTCCGAGAAATGTACATATACCATGCCCTAAACACCTCAATATACGACGCTATTTCCTCCTTAAGTGGTGTCCTTTTTTAGTAAAATTAATTGAATGGGTCACTAAGCGTATAGCTTTTGTGTATCAATGATGATAGCAATGATTCCTTTGACTCAATAAAATATTCTGAACACGAGCACGTATTCTGTTGTCACCCGAAACTTCTTTCCTTCCGAGTGTTCAGAGTATCCTATACGACGATAGCAATTCGTATATACAAGTGTGTGGGCTGACTAGAGTCGGGAAAAAAACGAAAATACCAGCAACAACAAGAATAACTAAAAAAAGGACATTCACAACTGGTATACCTTTTCGGGATAACCTATTGCCAAATAGCCTGATTTGGTGGAACATTATTCCAATAGCGAAAAAAAAATGGCACAGGACATCTTTCGGAGGGTGATTTCGGTGATTTCGTTTACCCTCTTGTTCAGTCCTCTCCCAGAACATAACTAAATGTATGTTTCTGTAATGAATGATCCTGGAACATAGAAAACATTTATGTAGCGGTTACAGCTCCCATGTGTGTAATCTCGGATCCTTTTTTACTGGCCTAATATCTTCGACCCGTGACGTAAGTGGATGACTGTAAATGTTGGGGAACTAAAAAAAAAGAATGTTCGCGAATTTCTTTTTTCCTTTTATTATTAGGTATGGGATGGTTGCTTGTCAGTAGCTTTAACAACCCTGTTATGTTTCTATACATTCATAGGTATATATGCGATTTTTTTCATTACAGAGTAGACAAGAAGTTGAGGAGAGGCCCTACAATCACCGCACTTGGTTGATTTTCGTACAAGTAGCTATCTGTGATCCAGTCTTTTTTACGACCACTTAATTTATCGGCTGGAAGAAATTGGTTTCGGTTTAACGTTGGGTATCTTTTTGTCAGTTTATTTGATTCTGAAGAAGGGATGCAAGGAACAGATCTGCTTTCAAGCATATTTTAAAATTCTATTTTTCCCGTTCAACCGTGTTTTTAGCTATAAATCAACTCTTAAGAGAAAATTGCAAGAAATATGTTGGCAGCGCTCTAACTTAGTTGTACCACTTGTTTGCAATATGTGTTCCGTATATATTATGGTACAAAGGAGTGCGTTTTTTTCACATAAAACCGGAAGAGTGACTATTTTCAAAAAAATTTAAAAGTATTTTGTTTATATTGTAGTATTCAGTTTTTAGTGAATCTTTCAGGATTTTTTTGGCAAAAATTCATAATTTTTTGAAGTATGTTAAATATTCTGAACAGGTGCCTTTTTACAATTTTCAACACATTAAAAATACAAAGCTTGTCACCTTTTGTATCATCTAAACTAGACCAAAAAAAAATTCACACCAGTAACCTATTATATACAGGCACAGGAGGTCAGAGGAATAAATAAGTCCTGGCAACAACTAAAGGCCCATCCTTAGGATCACGTCTTTTGGAAGAGAACTATTAACATCCTGCGACCCCTTCTTCTCCCCCCTCCCCCTTCTTCCACATACAAATCCAAAGTTGCATGAATAAACGAATGAAATATTGATTCTATGTACTGGAGCCATTGATTATAGTCGCAGTTAAGTGTTAAATAATTGATAGCTGGCCTGTCCTAGAGCCCCATTCACTTAGTCTTACCTTTCTACCCTAACCTGCATATTGACTTTGCACACATCCCCATTTTGTTCCAAGAATAATAAGGTTGCGCCCGACTTCGTGGCAGATATTTATACTCTAGACGGAATCTGAGAGTATATTGTGTTTGTCTTACCGTTTGTAACGCTAAATAATGCTCGCAAATATTTATTGTCGTTCAAAAAATTCGATTTCGAGGTACCGTCTGTCTACAACATAACTCTCGAAAGCTTTGAGCTGTCGGGCTGAAATTTGTTTTATGTCATTTTTAGCATGAACACAACTATAGGCTACATTTATTTATTTTTTTATAGCACCGAACATAACTTAGGATGTCACCCTTTAATGCATTGGATGCACAGTCAAGTAAGTATAAGGTAGGTGAGCGATGGAGTTACATGGAAGATTCTGTAGGGGAGAGTTTAAATTGTCGGTGGATGTTAACCTTTAAACACTGAATGTTGTAGGTTGATGGGAATAAGTTGGTTGCCAATACATTCCATAGTCTTGATGTTCGGGTGACGAAGGACTGACTATCCTTCACTGTACGTGACGATAAGGATTTAACAGTGTGTGCGTGCGATTGTAGGCCTTGTACATGTTAGCTAGATCGTAAGGCGGAAAATACTTTTTGCATTTTCGAAGAACACCAAGGCGTTTGGAGGCATCAAGTGCATAATCAAAAATATATTTGCTCCCACTGAGATGTTTATTAAGTTTTATGGCGAGTACTGTGAACTCTTCTTCCGAAGGCTATATTCGAAGAACCCACCGGAATTTAAGGCGTAGATGACAGGCCGTCGTTTTTGAGGCGTTAAATTCTACTCTATTTCTCTGCCATATTCCAGGATTGAGTTGAGATCAGAGCTCAATGAATCGTACAATTCGATGCGTTTAGAGTTCACCAAAGCACGTTCAGATTCAGTAATGGAGTCGAATTGAAAGGTGCTATCCAAAGTACTGTCATCTGCAACGCTATGAATTTGGTTGAGTGTTGATGTCATTAATGAAGATTAAAATAAAAGTGGGGGATAGGATAGAGCTTTAAGGGATGCCGGAATCGATCTGAGATGGTTCGGATGATACACTATCCATTACGACTCGTATCGAGCGTTCAAAAAGTAAACTCTCAATTCATTTGATAAAGGTAGTGTTATAACCTATGGCTATGATTTTTACTAATAGACCTTTATGCTAAACTCTGTCAAAGGCCTTCGCGGCATAGCCAGTACTTCACCTTATTTGTGAATGAACGAGTTCCAACGTTCAGTTAGATAGACCAGAAGATCTCCAGTGGGATGTCCAGAACGGAACCTGCATTGACCATCATGGATAACATGGTTATCTTCAAGGATTGACAGCCGTTTCCATCACTTTTGATAGTACTGAAGTAATAGCTATAGAGCGGTATTGCGAGGGAGTCGCTTTGTTTCCTTTCTTAGGGATTGGTTGAACATTCACCATTTTCCACATCGTTGGAAAGTGTCCTGAAGATAATAACAGGTAAAATAGATTGCGAATAGGTTTAGCCAGAGAGGAAAACCATTTCTTAAGGGTAATAGGGGCGAAGCCATCAGGACCCTTAGATTTGTGTATATTCGGTTCCTTGAGTATCTTGGAGATAAGATGTGTTCGAAAGTGAATAAATGGAAGTGAGAAACCAGAATGCTGTGGTTTTGAGGGAGACTGATTTGATAGTGGGAGTCAAGAGTTTCTTGTAAAGTTCGCAGCCAGAAGATTAGCATTCTGAACAGAATTCGGTCACCATCTGTAAAAGGAGGTGTGGAAGATTTTACGTAATTTTAATTGACTGTTTTAACGAACGACCAAAAAAATCTGGGTTTTCATAAATCTTCCGTCAAAGCTTTTGGTCATGTTGGAATTTAGTATTTTCGGGAGTTGATTTCCAGTTATTTCTTAATACGTTGTAAAGCAATTTGTTGGCAAAAGTTGAGTTGAAAATTTCAATTGCTTTTTTCTTTCTTTTTGTATCCTTCGATTTTTTGGCTGGAAGGTATGTAGATCGTCATACCTTTTAGGATTGTTTCAGTAATGCTCCGACAAACTGTATCTGAACTGATTAAGTGCTCCCAAATCTGCTCTTCTGGAATACTAAACAGTTCTTTTAGGCATCTGTACATCAGGCGAATTATCCGGAAGAATTGGAAACTCTGCTCGAACCAAGCAATGATCGGTATTGGCAACTGGAGATGAAGATATAATTGAAACAGAATATTTCACTGGTTGATTTGCAAAGAAGAGGTCGAGTAAGTTAGAAGAGTGACCCGTAATTTCCGGTAATCGGGTAGGTTCAGTTACTGGCTGTGCTGGATTGTTGATGGAGGCAAAGAGCTTAGTATGAAGTCCTTTTTGATCTGTGGTTGTAGAATATTTGAGAGGCAATGTTATGAACATTTAAAACTCCCATGATAGCGATTTCAATGCCTAGGTTTTTAGTATATAGGAATTGGATAGAGTTACATAATTCATCTAATGCGTATATACATTGCGACTCCCCACTGACGGGAGGAGATGGTATCCGAGACAGTATGAAACTGTTCGCTACCAGGCAACACTTTGGTTTCGCAAAGCACTAAAACAGTCGGTCTTGTTGTTTGTGTATAGATGTGTAAGGAAAGACGGGCAACCTCTAATCCCCGAACATTTAGTTGATCTATGGTGAAGTTTACAATATGAGTGTTCCGCGCATTTCGTAATTCTCGTAATGCTGCCTGGAATAGGTATACCAGGACGAAGAATGACTCTGATTTTTGCTTGTGTGAAGAATGTTATGACTTATTCAAACATTTATCTACTCGCTTATATTCTGAATATTTACTCAAAATGCTGTCGGATATTATTGGAGATCTCATGACATTCTAGAAGTTGGTTAATCGCAACCGTAAATCTGATGGGTTTGCAGCTTCTTTTCCTTTGCAGCAATAGTAATGATGATCAATTTACAATCTGTATTTTTTTTGCCTCAGTGGATCTTTTACTAGTAGTGACTTTATCCCTTTAGGAGGATTCGATTAATTCTAGTGATTGGATTCGCTATAATAATTTTCGATTGAATTAAGATAATGTCATATAATGTAATTTACTGAGAAAGTCTTGCCATTTGTAGTAATTTACAATCTTAATGCCTGTATTTTGGATAGCGTTAGTTCCATTATAGACTTAGGTGTTACATTTGACTACAAAATTGATTTAGGTATGCATGTAAGTAAGTTTGTGCAAAAGGGTAATTCTATGTTAAGATTCATTACACGCTTATCCAAGCAATTTAACAAATGCTGTGTCAGATTGTGTCTTCATAACACCTTCATTTGACTTCGCCCGTTCCTTAAGGCTATCGAAATAACTTAAGGAGTCACCCTTTAATGCGCGATGCAGAGTTAAGTCGACATGGGTAAGGCAACCAAGTGGATATGGGGAAATTAATGAAACACAGGAGGGAAGAATTTGAAGTTGCAGTGGACGTTGATCTTAAATTGCTGAAGGTTGTATTCAGTTGGAAAGAGAATGCCTGGTAACGAATTCCACATCACTGTCTGCCGAGGGATGAAGAACTGCCAGAATTTTACTGTTCTCCACTGCAAGGGCTTCACCGTTTACTAATGTGAGTGTGTCGCTTGGCTAGAATTTCGAGGGCATTTAATAGAGGAGCTATTGGGGATTTTATTACCTTGCTGCATTTACCATGGAATATAATAAATGCAGAGAGCTACGATATTTCAAGGGAGTCCGTTGGAATATTCTTATCTACGAGAAAGTTGACTATCTTGGGACTGACAGCAGTTTCCATTACATTTAACAGAACTGTGGTAGTGGCCATGGGGTGGGGGGGAGGGGTTACTTTGTTTCCTTTCTTTGGGATTGGGAATATGCGTCATTAAAGCACCCTGAAGAGTATGAAATATGGTAGAGATTACGAAGAAGTTTCGCTAGAGAGGCAGCGCAGTTTATATGTGCAAGGAGGAAGCCATCTGGCCAAGCAGAGTTGTGAATATAGAGCTCCTGCAGGATCTTGGAAATATAATAATAATCTTAATAGCGAAGTAGTGGCAACGAAAAGTCAGATTCCAATAAATACGGAGGACTCTGCTTCAACGATGAGTGCTTAGAGTTTCCAGCGAAGTTTGCTGCCAAAAGTTTTGCTATTTCAACAGGAGGAAAAGAGGAGGAGAGAAGTGATGAAATTATTATTTACGGATTTCATAAATGAACAGAAAGATCTCGAGCTTTTGGGATTCAAAATGATCTTAAGTCGAAGAGTCTGATAATGTTTGAAGTTAGCTGGCTTTAAGATTTTATTGCTGGTGTTTCTTGACACTTTCAATGAGTCTCTGTTTTCAACAGTCGGATTGTGAAAATCTTGAAACGCTTGAAAATAATGCTTTTTGGCTATAATTGGTTGGAGGCACTCGTTGGAGAACCACAAATCTTTCGAGGGTCTGATCCTTTTCAGATTGCATAGAATATGAAGCCTCATACCTTTCATGATTGTCTAGGTAACGAGTTGCGATATGATGTCACAATTTTCGGACTTTAATATGCTTCTCAAGTTTGGTCCCCTTATTATGATGAGCACATCGGCAGAATTGAATCGATTTAGCGTAAATTTGTGAAGATTGCTTTATGTCACCTTGATTGAAACGACAGGGTTCGTCTTCCTCCTTATACTGATTGAGTCCAGCTATTAAATATGTCATAGCTCTCGAGACTATGTAAAGTAGCTGATGTAGTTTTAGCTCATCAACTTCTTACAAGGTTAGTAGATTTTTCCATACTTTTGGGTTTTGACCGAGAACTCCTAGATTGCTGCGGGTTTGTTTTCACCGGACTAACTATGGTATGAACCGATTTCGCGTCTTGTGAGGGTAAAACGTAGACTTAACGCTAGTTATCAGCACAGCAATTTTTGTTAAGATAAATCTCAGAAGATAGATCCATGCATTAAGGAATACTGATATTCTGATTTCTTCTGGCCTCTCCCAAATAAATGGACAAATTTTGAAAAATACATTATATCGATTTTTAGAGAAACTAGAGAAGACAGAAGCAGGAGTTTAGCCTGAATTCCTTTTCTAACTTCGCTTCTACCATCTCCCTTACAATTTCAAAAAATTTCAAAATATAGGGAAAATTAATTTTCATAGAGAACTTAAATGTTACAAAGTATAAAAACGTAAATACTACAATCGTTGAAAAATTCGTTGGAAAATGGACAATTTTGAAAAATACGATTTAATGTATTTCCATTAAAACTAGAAATGATGGAAACTTGAAATTTTATTGTGGATTTGTGGTGATCGAAAGAGTATTAGTGTTATTCTAATTTGTATTATAATAATTGCAATTAATGTTGAAAAAATTATCAAATTCACCCTTCTTCTTTAAACCCCTCCCGTGAAAATTCCAAATTTAAGAGTCTTACTCTTCGAACATGGTGATAAAAATGTTGATACCAATCAGTCGAATTTGATATTTTGTGGATCGGAAAAAATGGTCAAAAGAAAAACACCCGACGCTTAAGAGTTCACAAGAGACAAGACGGAAGTATTTTTCTGTTGGTCTGTTAAAGTACATTTGGTACAAAAAAAAAACTGGTACTAAATAGTTGTGCCATATAAAATATGAAATTCTATTTTACATCAGAATTCCTGTCAAGACCCCCGCTTTTGAATCGCCTATTTTAGTTTGTCCAGTTGTACTCCAAGGGTGTAGCTTAGGGGGTAGCGTGTTGGTCTAAAATGCGAAGGTCATGAGTTCAAATTCCAGTCGACGCACTATTCCAGCACGCTGCCTTTTTGGGTATACCTTGGTCACCTCAATCTATGAAAATGAAAAATTCGTAGATGGAGGCTTGTGCGAAGGTCTAACAATCCATCTACATGGTAAGTACAACTATATAACAACACGGATTTGACGCATGCGTCAAAAACCCATTCGTGCGAAGGGAGATCTCTCTCAACCTCCAGAAAAGCGAAAGGATACCGAAGGCCTGACGAGCTTTATTTAGATGACCCTCAATATCCTTTTGCTTCCGAGATAATGAAAATCTTGCACCTCTTCCACATCTTGTCCATTAAGAACAATTAGTGTGCTTGTGTTCGAATCCATGTGCATGTCCTTAGTTTTACGCACATTTATTTTCAGTCCCGCCTCTTTGCATTTAGAATGCAACGAGCGAACATGTGACTTTAAGTCGAAACGGTTATGTGCAAGCAAACACACATCATCAGCTCAGCATAATCAAGGTGACTTAAGATGTTAAATAGTCTTCATTCCCCACCTTTGTAGCTTTCAAGATGTCATTTATTACCACCAGAAACAGGGCTGGTGATAATATGCAGCTTTGTCTGACTCCCGTTCGTACAGGAGAGCTCTCGGACAGCTCTCCTCTATGTAAGACGCGACACCTTGCATCTTCATAGGATTCTTTAATAATAGCTTTGACCTTATCTGGAATATCTCTCCTACGCCAAGCATTCCGTATGTAATCTCGTTTGACGCTATCGAAAGCCTTTTTAAAGTCCACAAAAATGAGATGTAGTGGCGAACCCATTTCGGCTGACGGCTCCAATATTTTCCGTAGGGTAATTTTGTGGTCGATATAAGGCGACCCTTTGCGGAATCCAGCCTGATAAACTTCGAGAGTGCTCTCGACGACACCATTAATCCTATTGAGAATTACCTTAGCCATGATTTTCGATACGGCAGTAAGTAAACATATGCCACGCGAATTGCCACATTTCCAAAGGTCGCCCTTCTTCGAAATTTTCACATTGGCGCCAGTCGGATATCTTCCTTCAGTCCACACCTCAGTAAAGAGTGAGAGGAGTAAATCGGCTATTATTTTCGGATCCGTTTTAAGGAGTTCGGTTGCTAGTCCATCTGTACCTGGGGCTTTCTTTCCCGCCATTGACCGAATGCCGGAAACTATCCCTTCTTTATCTGGGGGATCGTCCCTAATAGAATGATGTTTTGTGGTGACTCTTGTGTTGAGAAAGGATTCCTCTGATCAATATTTGTCGAGTACTACAAAACTCAACAAAAAATTCGCCGTTTTTGGGTCTCTTAATCGATGGTTGTGACGCATTGACCCAAGGGTCACCATGCTTCACCATGATGTGTTCTAGTCCAGTGCTATCAGAGCCAACCTGAGCGTTCATATCTCCTGAATGGTGTTTACGGAATGGCGGTTCCGCTTGGGGTTCGTTCTTCTCCTGATTCTATCCATCGGACTTCACTCAGCCCAAGATTTGGATGTCATAGTGCTCAATTTCATGGTCGATCATTGATTGGCGGTGCAAAGAACGAGTGACCCCAGCCCTTCCCCCGTCATTCCATGTTTCAACGTTCCAGAAGTCAATCATATTCCGTTTTCTAATGCCAAAAGTCATTACCGTCCGTATCCAAAGCTCTTTATCCGTTTCTTGTATCAGTTAGGTTTTTAAGATCACGGGTGATAAGCCTATGATCCGGTGAGTGTCCATTTGCCATTTTTAGGGCAAGCAGGACTGGCTGTGGGTGAATTCTACTGCTCTCATCCCACAGGGAGATGGCTAGCTCGGGTCCATGGAGTCGCTTTTCTCCAAAGATAGTTGCATGAATTGGTAAAACCTCATCCTACAACTACCCCCTGCGTAAATACAATGTGGGTAAGCAGTTTTGAAAATATACAGAACCTCTTTTCACCACCACCAATAGAACTACAAACCCAAATTGGAATCCGGCTTCCTGACCTCCAGATTCATTAACAATTTATTAGTGGTTGTGAAAGGGTTGTTAGCCCTTCACATATCCCTATTTCCACGAATTTTCATTTTCGCAGATTGAGTTGGCAAAGATAAACCTACCCAAGTAATATGCCGAAATTATACGTCGACCGGGATTCGAACTCCCGACCTTCGCATTATAGACCAACACGCTACCCACTAGGCTACACCCTAGTTCTCTTACTATCACTTTCCTTACAAATTCCACAATTTTGAAAAGCAATGTATCAATTTTCTTCGAAACCAATAAATTTCAAAAAATTAAATTCGCATGGTGGTCCTCTAGAGCTATAGACGTACAATATTCAGATATTGTCCTAGTTTTCATCGTTAGCGTGATATTAACTTTTATCCAATATCTAGTGCAAGTCACTTCAGTTTATTAAGGCGCCTCAGTTCAAAGGAGTATGCAAAAACTGCAGTTCGACAAAAACTAGAATACATAAAGGTGATCGCCAAAGCATCTGTGAAACAGCTTCTTGTTTTACGTTTTTCCTTCGGTAGCGTCTTATATGTAATTGCGCGCTTTTTCATGAACTAAATTCTTTCCGTACCTGCTCTTTTTTCGTATTCGCAAAAGTGGGGAAATTCAAAGCAATCGTCCACCGAACTGATGTAAAAAAGTACAACACACAGGAATAACGATATGCACTCGTAAGAAACCGCCAAGAGAGGGTTTTAACGCAATGAGCAGGCTCCCTTTTTTATTTTCCCAGGCAGTTCCGGTAGCAGGAGAAAAACTTTTCTCAATATTAGCTGCTCCCGCGAACATTTATTTTCCACGTTAATGCCGAAGAAATTGGGGTAAGAAACTGGAGATCTTGGAATGACAAGGACAGTCGTAGACATCGTATAGCATCTCCCAAAAAAGTTTAGAGAAGGGTTGGCTCGTTGGAAAAATATGAAAAATCCGTTATAGAAAATGTGACAAAAAACGAGACAACCGGTTGGAAAGGAGGAAAGTGAGAAGCCAGGAAAAAAGGTTTTTCTCAATTTTTCCGAGATTGTGGGTGTATTGGTGCGTTCGCGGCGAAGTCCTTCCGATGGCTGGGAGGTTACCATCCATCCGTCGGTGGGGTATTAGTCAGATGATACTTTGGTGTTTTTCTTCGTGGCGCGACCGAACATTTTTCACATTTTCACCGAGTTTATGGGCAGCATGTGTAGGTGAGCCAGCAACCCATTTGCCGCGCTCCGATGGGGTATGGTAAAATCATTTGCCAAGAAGGAAAGAAGAAGACGTTTAGAGGTTTATGCGGAGGACATGGCGGTATACCGAAGAAGGGAAACCACCAACAACGAGGACGATGACGTTGTGCGGCTGGTTTAAATGTACTATATCACAACGACCACCAAGGCTCTGTGATGGTATTGTGTCACCCTTGTACTGGAATATTTAGCGTAAGCTTTTATAACATTTTTGTCTTTCATACTTTAGGTCTTTTTTTTATCTCGTTGTTTTTTTTCCGTGGAAATATCGGTTTATATAATGGGAAATAACTCGGCTTTGTTGGTCGTCTCGCTATACATAAATATGACTCCGCCTCAAATTTAAGGATACTTGAAGTCGGCCTTTCAAAGTAAGAAATTGCTTCCATGTTATTTTAATGTGGTGGCTAAATGTAAAATTCTGGTTAGTAGGCCAGAATTTAATCACAGTGTTTTAGTTAAATTTTGGGAATTATGTATGGAGCGTACAGCACAAAGAGATGGCAAGATGGATACCTTTGATTGAAATGAAACAGTGATGAAGGTCCGTTTTGTTTATAAATACCTTTGCCGTCTGTTGTTAATGGCGTCAAGTACTCCCGAAAACGATTACGTTTTGTACATGTAGAAATCGGGGGCTGGTACGCCATCCCACATAAGCGTGGCTAAGAGATTGCCACAATATTTCGCCGCAACACATTGGTCGGAGCCTTTCCACAGCATATATTCATGGTTTCCACAAATACTTTACCAGAAAAACCATAGCGTATATTTTTCTTCTTGGAATTTTCTAAGATATGACATGATTATATAGAAAAAACCAATACATTCTTACTACAAACTTCTTCTTCTTCTTTAGCTTGTTCTTAACGTCGAGGACAAGGATGCGGGAAGAAAAATAAGAAAGGAAACGTAAGGGTGGGATGAAATAGCTGTTAGGACCTTTTCTTAAGAAAAGAAGGCAAATTTTTTTTCCCATGTTATTTTCTTACTTGTTGTTGTGTCGTTGAAAACCATTTTCCCTATTCTTAATCGACAGGAGTATACGAGATATCCTTGAAAATGCAAGTATGTGTACTACGGTGGCATGTACGTATATGATGGGCATAATACAAAACCAATGGTTAGTGGGTGGCAGCAAAATATATCCTTCTACATCTTTATTTTCATTTTCTTTTCTTTTTCGTTGTTACCATCCTGTGGAATCCCAAAGTATATGGGTCGAACCTTCCACAGAAACCACCCGCTACTGGTTCGCGTGCGGTGACGATGATGATGATGACGAGTAGTGGTTGCGTTGGTATCTTCAGGCTTACCGCAGAAATAGTTTCAAATTGCTGTGGCCACTGAACGGTTTGAAAAAAAAAGCGCGCGCGTTCTTCAACGTTTTTCTTCAGTTCACAGTGTTTTGCGATCAGATCAAATGTATTTTTTTTTAAACTTAGAGTTGTTTGCTCGATTATAAGAAGTGGGATCATAGATGATCATTACGGTGTGAAAATCTATTGTGAAAATTTGTAATTTTCAGTAATGGTTTTGATTATGTAGTGGATCTTGGAAATTTGTTATGTGTTTATTAGTTGGCAGTTATAAAATATTAAATGTTTGGAATAGCAATTTAAACAATTTGTGATATTTAGCAAATACAGAAAAAGGATTATTGAAATTTCGTTTTATGGTAAATATGTAGCTATTATTATTTTTTTTTGTTTATACTATTTGTTATGTTATTTGTTAAATGTAAACATTTCTCATTACATTTTTCTTTAATTTTTTAATAAAAGTTTTGTAGCAAAATTTTTGACATTTATTTTCCTTTTGTTTACACTATTTAATTATAGTTTCACTATAGGTTTTCTTTTTCACCTTCTTAATTTAAAATATTTTCTTAAAGGGTTTCTTGGATTTTTTTTCAAAATAATAATGAAAGCATTTATTTTGACTACAAAAATGACAACGGATCCCTTTTTCGTTCTTTCGCACTTTAGCCAAAATCGGACCTTGGACTCCTGACCTTTAAGCTCCTTAATATTTTCATTACTTATTGAGGAAGGGTGGTTCGCACAATCTTGTTCTTTTCGAATTTTTAATCTTCGTAGATTGAGGTGACAAAGGTAAAACCAGCAGGTAGCGTTCTGGAATTATGCATCAATCGGTATTAGAACTCAATTGTAAACATTTCGTAGCTTAACATTAAATCGGATTTCTTGGAATAAACGATCGATCCATTGATTTGGAAATAAAATTTAATAATGATAAATATTGTTTTGCATTAATTAATTATTAAAAAAACTGTTGATTCCTTTCTCTATAAAACGAAAATAAATGGTACCAACTATTTGGTAGAACAAGTGAAATTATGGAGAAATTATCAAATGAACTATCGGCGATGCCAGGGTCTCCAAATTTTATTATATGCATCAATCAAAGAAGTCCTGAAAGACGAAAAATTGAGCACTAAATTGGAAGTTTTTAATTATTTGACGTATGAAGAGCCGTGCTTGTTTTGGATGCTGGCCGCTCTAGACTCGATGCTTGGCTTATAGGGCCATTTATTCCTATCTCTTTTATGGCTCTACTTGAAGCATTTATCTAAAAGTTAGATCGAAAGTTATCAAAGTTAAAATTCATAAAATGTAGCTGCTTTACCCCTCCCTTTAGCAATTCAATTGTGCATTTCATTGAAAAATGGACCCTAAAGTTGAAAATTAAATAAAAAATTTATTATTGAAGGCCGCACCAAGTTTATCTGAAGGATCCACCCATAAAAGACCCCAATCACTATGTTCGACCTTCTAAACGAAAAATATTATTCCGCCGCTTCAATTACATTTCAAGGGTCCGAAAACCCTGTGGTTGTCGCTGCCAATTACTTCGCAAACTTTAAAATTTTTGAAGAAAGTTAAATAACTAACAAGTTAATTAATTTGATGACGTGTCATTAAACAGTTTTTAAAGTCGGTGGATTTCTTCATCTTCAAAATTCAATTTTCATTGCGCCAAGGACGAAATTATTGTATAATTTAAATGAATTACTTAGTTGTAAGTTTTTTTCATGGATGGATACGAAAAGCGCAAAGTCAAATTTTTTTAGAGTACTAGAAAGCTTTTCTATTCACAAGCTCGGATATTCTTGAATGAAAAAGTAGAGTATCAAAAGAAATGTTTGTTTCATGTATGTAGCTGGAAAATTTGAACTTTTATCGTTTACCAAAGCTCTGAAAAAATTACCCAAAGTTTTCGACATTTTTGGTGAGCCTCCTCTTACACCAATATTATAGATCATATAGCTCGTTTTTAACGTAGTATCTGTATTGGATTTTGAGGCGGCTTAAAGTTCGCACAATTTTTATTTATTATTTATTTTATTTTTATTTTTATACTTTAGATGAAATCTGAGAGTATATTGTGTTTGCCTTACCGTATAAATATCATGAAATTTTGGAATTTAAAGAAATTGATTTTTCTCCGAATCCATTTCAGCTATTGACTTGAAAATTGAATATCATTAACATCAAAAAATATTGGTCTGATCCCCTTATTCCTTCTACCTCCTCCCATACAAATGCACAATTTTTAAAAATGCATTTATTCGGTTTGCATTGCAACAAGCAAAGTTAAAGAACCAAGTTTCACCATAATTAATATTATTATATTTGCAACTAATTTTGGAAAAACTATCAACTTCACCTCACTCTTTCATGAAATTTTGGAATTTCAATTAAATCATTTTTCTCCTATTTCGATAAAAATATACTATTGCAAATATCATTGATGTCGAAAAATTTGGTTTTGATCCGAATACTCCTTCTACTCCCTCCCATACATATGCATAATTTTCGATTTTCATTGAAACTACAATATGTACAAACTTAAAATTTTACCGAAATTTGTCCCTTAATAATTGCAATAAATGTTAAAAAAATATGAACTTCGCTTCACTCCTTCTACCACCTCCCATACAATTTTTGTATTGGAAATTCAAGAAAAGTATTTCTCCTTCGAACATATGAGAGCTATCGACTTAAAATTGATAAGTAGATCCAAAATCATCCAAAGTCTCTCACTTTCTCTGCCACCTCCCATACAAATGCCACAAATTCAGACAAAAATAGTTAGATTTCCTCGAAAATTATGAAAGCTAAACACTTTAAATTCAGTACGAAACATTTTGTATACTACGTTCGGTGTTTTATACAAAAATTACAAACTTCTCCCTTCTATTTTTATTTACATTTTCCATACAAAAGCCACAATAAACTCCTCCTGAAGTCGTCGCCTCCAATCGTCTCGATCCAAAGGCCATGTCCTCCAGCTGCTAATTATACTCTAGATGAAATCTGAGAGTATTATAAGTTTGCTCTAAAGTTTGTAACGCTAAGAAATAAGACTCGGAGAAAAAAATGAATGATACAGTTAATATTATCACTCAAAAATCTCAAAACCGGATGTCCGTCCGTCCGCCCGTGCGCTCTCTAGCTTGAGAACGCGTTGACCTAGATAGTTCAAATTTTGAACACGTCGTTTTTGACAAAAAAGTAAGGTCAAGTTCGTGAACGGGCCAAATCGCTCCACCCCTTCTACCCCCTCCCATACAAAATGACACAATTGCGCAATTTGACATTCAACGGAATTGCTCGAAAAGTATAAAAGTTATTGAAATTTGGAATATGGTATTTTTATGATAATATCAATCTATCGCATAAAAATTATGCGTTTCCTCCCCCCCTTCTACCACCTCCCATACAAACTGTACTTGTCATGAAATACTCTAAGCCAATTTACTAAGTGCGTATAAAATTTAGCGGGGTGAAATTGTGCACCAAATATTTATTTAAAATTGTTAGTAATGCCAAAAAAATTAGACGATTAGCTTCGCCCTTTCTACCCCCTCCCATACAAAATGACACAATTTCGCAATTTGACAATAAATGGATTTACTCGAAAAGTATAAAAGCTATTAATCTGAATTTTGGGATAAATTACTTTCATGATGATTAAAGTCTAGAATAAAAAAAATATTTGCGCCCTCTCTCTCCTTCCACCCCCTCCCATACAAACTACACTTTTTCATGAAATGCTCTAAGACGATTTTATCAGAACATATAACATTTATTGAGTTCATATTTTGTAATAAATACTTAATTAGTATTATCACTAAGATCAGAGGAAAATATTTGATTAGCTTCACTGCTTCTATCCCCTCCCATACAATATGACACAGTTTCACAACCAAAAATCGATTTTCTTGAAAAGTATGAATGGCACTAGTCTGAAATTTAAGTCAATTTTATAATATTCCTAGTTATTTCTGAAAAAATCACTAAGATCCCCCCATTCTTTCTAACACCTCCCATACAAACTGCACATTTTCACTAAATCTAACTCACCAATTTTCTCAGTTCCCATCCAATTTTTGGAGTAAGTATTTTGTATAAAACATTTTTATAGCTGCTTTAGCATGATGAGGGGAAAAATTAGTTTAATGCTATCATCCCTTCTAACACTTCCCATACGAAATTTCTTGGGATCACAAAAAATTCTATTTCATCTAGAGTATCGTATGATTGCGCTTTACGCGCAATCGTAGCCCTGTTATGTTTTTTAATATGGCTTTGATTTCTTCATCAACCGAGTCTTCCCATTGCTTCCTTGGTTTGCCTACTGGCTGGTTACCACTCGCTTTGCTTTTAAGAGCACATTTGGGGATTCTTTTGTCTTCCATTCGCTCTACATGGCCAGTCCACTGCAGTTTACGTAGCTTGATGAACGTTGAAGCTTCTGGATCGTCGTTGAGTTGATATAACTCATGGTTGCATTTTATTTGCCATTCCGTTCCTTCCTTCACAGGTCCCAAAATTCTTCGGAGGACCTTTCTTTCGAACGCGTTAAGTGCTTTTTCGGAAGTTCGCGTTAATGTCCACGTCTCGCTGCTATAACAGAGCACAGGACGTATAATAGTTTTATAAATCCGCAGCTTATTGTTCCTGTGCACTTTCTTGGATTTCATTATTGGAAGTACCGAATAATACGTCTTATTTGCTAGTAGTATCCGTCGTTTGATTTCGTCTGTTTCATTACCGTCCTTTGTTAGATTAGCCCCAAGATATATGAAACTGTCCACACTCTCCAAATTATAGTCCGCAATTGTTATGTTTTGTCTGATAGGCGCTCTCTTTCTTGTTTGCGTCATTACTTCTGTTTTGCTTTCATTAATGCGCAACCCGACTTCTTTTGCGGCGGGGTCAAGATTGACAAATAGATCCTTAGCACTAGGGAAGGATCTTGCTAGGATGTTAATGTCGTCAGCGTATGCTACTAGTTGGGTGGACTTGAATAGTAGTGTCCCATTGGTGTCGACTGGGATTTTTCGGACGACATACTCTACTGCCAAGTTGAAAAGCATGGGGGCTAGACCATCTCCCTGCTTTAAACCACATCCCGTTCGAAAGCTGGCTGTGGAATCGGTTTGTATTCTCACTTAGGATTCAGTGTTCGTCATTGTGAGTCTTGTTTTGGGGGAATTCCAAAGTCAAGTATGATTTGGTACAGTACGCTGTTACGAAAGGCCGTGAAGCACGGTAACTGTCATTGAGAATGAGATGGCTGGTTACTCGTGCTTAATTGACGTAGCCTAAACTGGAACAGATCCATGAGGATTCAGATGCCTAGTCCAAAATTTTCTCATGGAGTGTACCAGGTGTGGATGACCCATTTGTGACTGTGATGCACCTAGCTTTCAGCACGTACTAGCTCGTCGGACGGGGGGGTTCTTGTCACAGGATCACCACTGTACATTTTGTTGTGCATCGTGGGTTGGCCGAAGAGGGTTGAGAATATAGGGCTTTTAATACCTATCCTTTTTGAGGTAGCCAGGGTAAAAAAACTAGAACGTATCGTTCCCTATCACCAATAGGGATGGCAAGCTGGTGAACGTCGTAAGGGTGTGGGGCCGACTCATGGCTCTCCTTCTCAATGGAATGAATCGTGGCTTGCCATCTCCCCTTTTTCTCCCGCAAAACCCCTATAAAGAATTTCTCTAGCCCGTCATTTCCGGGGATCTGCTGGGCTAAATTCGCAGAAAATGGTATTCTCTACAGATCCTCTTCTTACGTCCCTGCTTTCTTGCATTCACGCAAAAACGGCTAAACCGATTGTAATGAAACTTTCACAGTTTGTTAGATGTGCACCGAGATGTAATCTGCGTGTGGTCTTATTTCAATACCCCCCGCCTTCCACTACCCCATACAAAATGACTCATTTTCAAAAATATATACTGATCAAATTTTCTTCAAAACCATTGGAGCAAATCATTTGAAATTTAGAACATACTATTTTTACCAGAAATGTGATCTATGGTATACAAATTATTTGAATCCCCCTACTCCTTCCACCACCTCCCATACAAACTGCAGTTTTTCATGAAAGGCTATTCACAAATTTTGTCAGTACGTGTTACTTTCATCGAGCTTAAATGTTGTACTTTATCCTTAATTTGCATTATTATTAATATCGGGAAAAAATTAACCGAGTAGCTTCACTTCTTCTACCCCATCCCATACAATATGACATAATTCCATGACTTTACAAATAACCTGCCAACAAGTCGGGCGAAACTTTATTATTCTTGGGACAAGTTGCGGATGCGTGGAAAGTCAATATGCAGGTTAGAGTGGTTAGGGAAGACTAAGTGAAAGGGGGTTCTTGGGCAGGGCAGTTATCAATTTAACACTTTGCGGAAACGTTCAAAAGCTCCACATTTCATTCATTTATTTATGCAAGTTTGAGTTTTCATGAAGGAAAAGGTGAGGGGTGATAGTAGGGGCGGGTGGATGTTAATAGTTTTTTAATTGATTGCTTGAATCACGTCCAATATTCTCTGTATAGAATGTCAGTTTCATAGACGAAGTTGTATAGAATTTTCATAAGATTCTGTGTATTTTACAGGCACGAAACCAAACATTTGTATGGGAGGGGGTAGAGGAGGTAGGGGAATCGTAAAAACTGTGACGCAATTCTATTTCCTTTCTCATGTAGTGTGCTCGTATAAAATTTCAAATTTGTAGCTTTTAATTTGTTGGTTATTAGTTGATTTAATGAAATAGGTCAAAATGATACTTTTGTATGGGAGGGGGTAGAAGAGCAAGCGCGATTGCAAAACTTTTAAAAGAATTTCATTTTAATTATTTTTGTAAGTTTTCATGCAAAATTTGAAATGGATAGCTTTTAAGAATTAGCTGATAACTGATTTCTTAAAAATGCTCGAAAAAATAATTTTGTATGGGTAGGGGGTAGTAGAGGTGGGAGAATGGCAAAATTTGTGAAACAGTTTTTTTTTCTTCTCTTCTGAGGTACTCGTAAAAAATTTCAAGTTCGTAGCTTTTAATTTGTTGGTTATTGGTTGATTTAATGAAATTGGTCGAAATCATACTTTTGTATGGGAGGGGGTAGAAGGGCAAGTGCGATTTCAAAACTTTTAACATTATTTAATTTCAATTATTTTTATAAGTTTTTCTGCAAAATTTCAAATTGATATCTTTTAATAGTTAGGTGATAATTAATTTCATAAAAATGGTCGAAAAAATAATTTTGTATGGGAGGGGGTAGAATTTTTGAAAGTACTCGACCAGTTAATATTTCATACTTTTAGAAATTTTTTTTAAATGTATTTCCCAAATTTTCAAGTTTCTACCTTAAAATTACATCCAAAAATTTTCAGTTTTCGTGTTTTTTTCGCTGCACATGAAACACCTTGTGTCCATTAGACCGGGGTGGTCGGTTCGTAACAATTGTGGATCAAGTTATTATTTTTTTTCTATGTATATCAAATAGATGTATCGACATGCCAAATTTAAAGTTTCTATTTTTAACCAGAGTCCTAAAAAAATCACTCAAAATTTTCAACATTTTTGCTTACCACCTCCCTCTCTTTATACCCCCTAAATTACAATTTTTATCAAAATTAACTATTGTGTAGTTCTACAATCTGACAAATTTTTGATTTGATATCTGTACTATTTTTTGAGATATAAGGATTTGTAATTTTGAAAAGTGCGCCATTTTTGAAATGCTCTCCATTTCCCCCCACTACTATTATTTCAACATATTATATTTTTTTTTGTATTTTTCAAATATAACTTAATATACGTTTTAAGTTTCAATTACATAGCTTAAAAGATAGTTGAGATATTCATTTTTAAGTGTTTTTATTTGCACCCACCGTGACCCTCCCCCTTGCAATAATTAGCTGTTTTCTAAGCTGATTCCAATGGAACTATATGCCACCTTAATGGTCTCAAAATATCAATTTTTTACGATAAGTAATTTCGAAGATATAATCATTTGAAAAAACAATTCGGCCGACAATTTGTTTTTAGCCCCCCTTTTTCGGACGCCAATGGATAAAAAAATTAAATTATTTTTGGAGTTTGTCCCACAACTCTTTCTATATGTCTACTGATTTTCAACTTTCTATCTGCATTCGTGAGGGAGATATTAGCAAGTGTAGTTTTCGACTTTTTCCCTCCCCCCGTCTCCCCCTTCCACCTAACACCCCCCAAAATTTAGAAAATAGAGTTCATTTACCTAACCAACAATCCACCCAAAAACTAACATTGTACCTATAACGGTCTCGGAGATATGAGTCCATATGTACGGCGTACGGCGAGACGGATTTTTTTTTTTTTTGCATTTTTAGGCTAATTTAGTCATGAAACGCGAAAAAAAAAATTTCAGGGTAGCAAACTTTTTTTTTTCTTGTGTCGATCACAATACTTTATTATTAGAATAATAAAGTAAAATTCGATTTCCCTATGGAAATGCCGAGATGGGTAGCACATTTCATATTCGGACAGTCTCTATTATTCGTAGTAATCTTTGGTTGTTATGGGAAATGAACCTGTATCGGTCTACGATGCGATAGTCAAGAGTTCAAATCCCGGTCGTCACATATTTGCATCGCATCAATGGTGCAGTTTTGTGATAGTATCCAATCCAACACGGATATATTTTTTCACTTTTACACATCCTGGAGCTTTGAATTTTCATCTAATTAGTTTGTTTTTGCTCTTTCCCAATTGAGTTTGCATTGTGCTATGTAGGTCTTGAAGCATTGTTGATCTCGAGGCGAATTTTGTTCGTCCGAGATGTTTTAAGCTTTGAGGATTCCACTATATTGCAATCCTTGTGATATTGTCGAGCCCACTTTTTTAGTATGATCAATCCAATTCCTTTTTTTTCTCTTGATCGGTATCATTATGGATTTTTCGTTTAATTTACAGATATTACTGAATATGTTGATGAAAACCTTCTGCTTCTGAGCGATAGTGCTGTGTTTTACTTTTTTATATTAAAATCGTTTGTTTTTCCCTGTATATCTGCGAACTTTCCATTATCGGTTTCGCTTTTCTAGATCTGCAGCAGCTTCTGCGGCGTCGTTTGCGGCAATTATGCTCCCTAAATAGCAGAACCTATCCAGGTACTCTATGGATTGTTCATCAAGGACATACACAAAATTCTAAGATTTGGATTATTTTTAACAGAATGTTCTGAAATCGCGTATGTTAACCATATAATGAAATCCAACGCCAAGCTTTATACGATCATCCACAGTAACACTAAAACCAAGTGATTACCACAATCCAGTGGGCTTAAAATTAATATAATTATGAACGTGATTATTCAAAGCGTATTTCGCTTAAATGGTCACTTGATTGTGTCCACTCGACTTGTTATGTTTTTTTTTTTCGCAGATGCGGTAGTTTTTTGTGGATTCGAAATATGCGGTCAAAAGCTTCCAGCTGACACCAACAATAACCCACCATTGTCATACCATCCGTCAACCGCTTTTTAATTTTTCGAATCTACGCGTATATACATGACAATGGAGTTGGTCAACGGAGGCGACCAAAACCAACCGAATCAACTCCCTTTTTTCTCTCTTCTGAAAAATGCTTGCAAATTATTCCGGATTTAAAATCTCATCTGTATAATTTTTTTCTGTCGAGCTTATCCTATATTATATATAAGTATATGTATAATATATTTTTTTTTCATATTATAATCCAACGTTTCTGGTCATTACCACTATATTTATTTATTTTGAAATATAATTCATCCGCGAATATGAAAAAACTGCACATATTTCGTTTTTAGAGTACTTCCGTTTGGAACACCGCGTGCGTGAAAACTCTTTTCGATGTGGTTGTCGGTTATTGTTAGTTTTTCCGCCACGCATTGTCGGTTGAATGGTACGAACCGATGTCGTCTGTAATTCGAAAAAAAAAATTATATATATTTATAATGGACTAACATATGAAGTTTGATTAATTTATGTTGGTATTTCTGAATAAAATAAAAAAAAAAGTGAATTTCCTGGATGCAACACTCTTTAGTTAGCATTTATTTTGAAGCCATAGGCGTTTGGATATATGTGAAACCATTTTTTTTTAAATGTATTACGGACAATTCACTATATTCGTATGTTTATATTTTTGGATTTTATTTACAACTGTCGAGTAGTATTTGTGTTCATCATACGCGAAATTATATTTTTTCACATATATGAAGTTTTACTGGTAAATTATAGACAGTGTGCTCGTCCATGAGGTTCTCGTTTTATTTTAATATTTTTTTTTCCCGTCACTTCCAACCATTTTGGGCCATGTGACTGTTTTGAATAGGTTCCCGGGTTTCGTAACCATCAACTCTTTCCCATTTTTTTACGGGACATTTATACGAACACACGATATGTGGTGAAAATTATAAAATATTATACGGTGAAAATTTAAATGGAAAACTGCTCATACTTTATATCATCGTAAGGTTGGTTCCTGGGTACATGTGAGACTCATTAGTATTGTTAATAGCATTAAAGACGGACGATAAAAGGGCAATTATAGTGAAAAAGTTATCCGAAGTGTGGTTTAATTTTGTTTGTAATGCCATAAAGTGTGAAAGTTTTTTTTTTTTTAAACTAAATGGTTTTCATTAGATTGCACAGATTTAGTAAATGGTTCGTTTTGTTGCGTTGCTATTGAAGTGTATTCGCGTGCTTTTGGCGAAATAAAAATAAATATTTGTGATAATACGGTACATTTTTAATATTTAGAACAGATAAAATAATAATGATTGGAATTACCCTTAACTTATATTATAGATATTCATTTCCGTTACTTAGTATTTTGTTTAAAGAAAAATCGAAATTTTGGAAGCGATTTTCTGAGTGAACTACTTGTTGCTGGTAATAAGTACTCTCAAAATGAAAGCGCAAAAGTAAGATCCAAAGCACTAAAAATTCTTAGAATACCCAAAATTTAAACACAAAAACGCGATTGCTAATTTTAATTATTCTCCAGATTTGATATTCTGTGTAAAGTTGTGCGTAATTATACTAATTAAATCTCAATAACAAAGTTTTCAGAGCCCTGTGGCAATCTACAATTAATTAACAACCTTTTCCAATGGATGAATAACATTTTCTAAGTAAATATGAACCATTTCTAAATTAACAACTATTTGTTTCTCAAAAGCATGTGTATAAGCATACCAACAAATTTCTGGAGTTATAGTACGTACCATTGATAGCATCTATCTAATAAATATAATTGTAGTGTCTGTCTGTTATTTGTTTATAAATGGCTATAAATAAGTTTTTTGCTTTAATTTAGCAATAACTAAGCAGAAACAAACGTTTTTAAAAATTTTCTCTGTCTGTCTGTCTTTCGGGCTAAGTCGATTGTAATGAAACTTTCAGAGTTTATTAGATGTGCACCGAGATGAAATTTGCGTGTGGTCTTATTTCAATACCCCCACGCCTTCCGCCCCCTCCCATACATAATGACTAATTTTCAAAAATATATACTAATCACATTTTCTTCAAAACCATTGGAGCAAATCATTTGAAATTTAGAACATACTATTTTTATCAGAAATGTGATCTATGGTATACAAATTATTTGAATCCCCCTACTCCTTCCACCACCTCCTATACAAACTGTACTTTTTTTATGAAAGGCTATTCACAAATTCTCAGTACGTGTAACTTTCATCGAGCTTAAATGTTGTACTTTATCCTTAATTTGCATTATTATTAAAATCGGAAAAAATTCACCGAGTAGCTTCACTTCTTCTACCCCCTCCCATACAATATGACATAATTCCATGACTTTACAAAAATTCGATTTTCTTGAAAAGCGTGAATGATGCAGATCTGAAATTTAAAATATATCAATTGCGTAATGATTATAGTTGTTTCTCAAAAAGTCACTGAAAACCACCTACTCCTTCCACCACCTCCCATACAAACTGCACTTTTTCATGAAATATTCTAAACTAATTTTCTCAGTACATATAACTTTCATTGAGCTCAAATTTCGTACTCTATCCTAAATTAGCATTATTCATATCGGGAAAAAATTAACCGAGTAGCTTCACTCCTTCTACTCCCTCACCCCGTCCCATACAAGGTGACACAATTCCACGTCTTTACAAAAATTCGATTTTCTTAAAAAGCGTGAATGATACAGACCTGAAATTTAAAATATATCAATTGCATGATGATTATAGTTGTTTCTCGAAATATCACCAAAAACCCCCCTTTCCTTCTACCACCTCCCATATAAATTGCACAATTTCATTAAATTCAATGCACTAAGTTTCTCAGTATCTACTCGATTTTTGAAGCTTAAATTTGGAACAAATCATTTTTGTAGCTTAAATTTGGTACAAATCATTTTTGTAGCTACTCTAGCATGATGTGAAACAAATTAGTTCAGAGCAGCCACTTCCCATACAAAATTTCTCAAGATCACAAAAATTTCGATTTTATCTATAGTATCGTATGATTGGATTTTACGCACAATCGTAGTCCTGTTATGGTTTTAAGCTTAACGTTATTTTATTTGGTCTTTTTTTTAAATTTACACAAGCTACAACTATTCACATGTCCTTAACGCTCTTCCACACTTATATGATCTCAAATCACGGGATTAATTTGATCACGAGCCGGTCCCATACAAATTCGTGGTTTCATTTTTAATAATTCATGGTTCTGATTCCAACCAAATTTAAAACAATTGTATTTACAGAGTCATTAAACTAAACAGATTATCTCTCACATAATGTACATATTACTAACTACATTCTCAAAAATTACTTATTTTGCGATTCTTCCGCGGACAAAGTCGCGGGCGATCGCTAGTTGTAAATAAATCTGCCAACAAGTCGGACGCAAATTTATTATTCTTGGTACAAGGAGGATATGTAGGAAGTTAATATGAAAATTAGGGTGGATAGGGAAAACTATGTGAATGGGCTTGAACCCCATTCATATGACTGTTGTCAATTATTTAACATTTAACTGCGATTATGATCAATAGCTCTAGTACATAAAATCAATATTTTATTCGTTTTGGTTGGTATGGGTATGCAAGTTTTGGTTGGTATGGGGGGTTACGATAGAAGGGATGGGTACATGTCAATAATTTTTAATTGATTGCTCGGATCTCTCTGAAAATTCGCTGTATAGAATGTTAGTTTCATAGATGAAATAAATTCTATAAATTTTTCGGTGTATTTTATATTCTTAAAACCATGTATTTTTAAGGGAGGAGATAGAGGAGGTGAAGGAATAGCCAAATTTGTAATGCAGTTTTGTTAAGTTTCTTTTGAAAGTTGTTCGTACAAAATTCCAAGTTCGTAGGTTTGATGTATATTAGTTGATTTATTGAAATTGGTCGAAATCATACTTTTGCATGGGAGGGGTGGAAAGGAAATTTTATTTAAAATATCTTAGAAGTGCTTGTACAAAATTTGAAGTTGATAGCTTTTAATGGTTTGGTGATAATTGATTTCTTAAAAATGTTCGAAAAAATACGTTTGTATGCGAGGGCGTAGAAGTTTTAAAGGAATTCGACCAGTTAATATTTTAAACTTTTAAACATTTTTGTTTTAAATTAATTTTACAAATTTTCAAATTTGTAGCTTAAAATTTCACTCGGA
This sequence comes from Chorisops tibialis, assembly GCA_963669355.1. Classification (NCBI taxonomy): domain Eukaryota; kingdom Metazoa; phylum Arthropoda; class Insecta; order Diptera; family Stratiomyidae; genus Chorisops; species Chorisops tibialis. Next base: position 23,674,385 of record OY770264.1, read on the forward strand.
AATTTTGAGTTTTTATGATTTCTTTCAATACATGTGAACAGCTAGTGCATAACAGTTTTTACTCAAATTAATATTTTTTCTTTATGGATATCAAATGGATATACATATGAATGTGCGAAATTTTAACTTAGTATGTTTTACCAGAGTCCTAAAAAATTAGTGAAAATTTTCGACATTTTGGCGCACTACGTCGTTTCCCTTACACCCCCATCTTAAAATTTTCACGAAAACTATGAATCATCTAATTCTGTAATTTAAAAAAATTTCAAATTAATACCTGTTTTGAATTTTGAGATATAACGGATTGAAATTTTGAAAAGTGCACCATTCCCTCCCCCCCCATAACCAAATGATCAACATTGGTCTTAAAATAAGAAATGTTTCAATTATGTAGTTTCAAAGATATAATTATTTGAAAAAAAAAGGCCGACAATTTGTTTTTAGCCACCCCCCTCTTTTCCGAAGCCAATGAATAAAAAAATTAAATAATTCTTACAGTTTGCCCCACAACTCTCTCTATACCTATGCTGATTTTCAGCATTTTATCTCGATTCATAGTGGAGATATTAGTAAGTGTAATTCTTGACTTTTTATACTCTAGATGGAATCTGAGAGTATTATAAGTTCGCTCTAAGGTTTGTAACGCCAAGAAATAAGGCTCGGAGAAAAAAATGAATGATACAGAAGTTAATATTATCACTCAAAAATCTCAAAACCGGATGTCCGTCCGTCCGTCCGTCTGTCCGTCCGTCTGTCCGTCCGTCTGTCCGTCCGTCCGTGCGCTCTCTAGCTTGAGAACGCATTGAGCTAGAAAGTTAAAATTTTGTACACGTCGTTTTTGACAAAAAAGTAAGGTCAAGTTCGTGAACGGGCCAAATCGCTCCACACCTTCTACCCCCTCCCATACAAAATGACACAATTACGCAATTTCACAATAAACGGATTTGCTCAAAATGTATAAAAGTTATTGGCCTGAAATTCAGAATATATTACTTTTATGATAATATCAATCTATCGTATAAAAATTGTGTGTGTCCTCCCCCTCCTTCTACCACCTCCCATACAAACTGTACTTATCATGAATTACTCTAAGCCAATTTCCTCAGTGCTTATAAAATTCAGCGGGCTGAAATTGTGCACCAAATATTTATTTAAAATTGTTAGTAAGGTCAAAAAAAATGAGATGATTAGCTTCACCCCTTCTACCCCCTCCCATACAAAATGACACAATTTCGCAATTTGACAATAAATGGATTTACTCAAAAAGTATAAAAGCTATTGGTCTCAATTTTGGTATATGTTAATTTTTTAATGATTTAAATCTACAGTACAAAAATTATTTGCTTCCTCCCTTTCCTTCCACCCCCTCCCATACAAACTACACTTTCTCCTGAAATGCTCTAAGCCTATTTTCTCAGAACATATAATATTTGTTGAGCTCATATTTTGTAATAAACATTTAATTCATATTATTACTAAGATGAGACTACTTCTACCCCCTCCCATACAATATGACACAGTTTCACAACTTCACAAAAAATCGATTTTCTTGAAAAGTATGAATGGCACTAGTCTGAAATTTAAGGGATGCCAATTTTATAATATTCCTAGTTATTTCTGAAAAAATCATTAAAATTCCTCCACTCTTTCTACCACCTCCCATACAAACTGCACATTTTCACTAAATCAAACTCACTAATTTTCTCAGTTCCCATTCAGTTTTTGGAGTAAGCATTTTGTATAAAACATTTTCATAGCTACTTTAGCATGATGTCGAAAAAATTAGTTCAATGCTATCATCCCTTCTAACACTCCCCATGCAAAATTTCTTGGGATCACAAAAAATTCTATTTCATCTAGAGTATCGTAAGATTGCGCTTTACGCGTAATCGTAGCCCTCTTATGTTTTCCAATAATAAAATATTGTGATCGCCACAGAAAAAAAAATTCTACCCCGAAATTTTGTTTTTTTCGCGTTTCATGACTAAATTAGCCTAAAAGTGCAAAAAAAATCGTTTCACGCCGCATATATAGATCCATATCTCCGAGATCCTCAAAGACAGGAAGTAAATTTTTGAGTGGATTGGGTAAATGAGTTCCACTACCTACATTTTGGAGAGTGTCTGGTGGAATTGGAGGCGTTGTATGGAAAGAATCAAGAAATACAGTTGCCAATATCTCCTCTGTGAATGTAGATAGAAAGCTGAAACTTGACATTCCGGACAAAAAATAAAAATAAGAAATTTTGTTTTTATCTAGGGGGTCGGTGCAAAGGAAAACTATTAAGAATTAATCTATCACTTAAGTAACGTAATAGGAACTTGGAACGTATATCAATGTGACAAAATAGTAGTGGGTGGAAAAGGGGTAATTTCAAAACTGGTGCACTTTTAAAAATTTCAAACAGTTTAGTCAGATTGTAGGGCTTCTCCTTCAATGGCGCAACAGCCCAAATCAGGCCTTGGCCTCTTGACCTTCAGATTTCTTAACATTATCATTATCTATTGCGGAAGGGTTGTTAGCCCTTCGCACAAACCTCTATTTACGATTATACATTTTCGGAAATTGAGGTAACCAAGATTTACCCAAGCAGGTAGTGTGCTGGAATTATGCGTCGACCGGGAATTGAGCTCACGATCTTCGCATTGTCGACCAACACGCTACCCACAAGGCTATACGCTAGATTGTAGGGCTCTATGATTTAAAATTTTAAGTTGGGCAGTGTAAAGGCAGGTAGAAGTAAAGCAAAAATGTCGAAAATTTGGGTAGTTTTTTGGGGTGTTGGTAAAAGATACAAAGTTTAAATTTTGCACGTCCATACATTTATTTGATATACATAAAGAAAACATAATAATTTGAACTAAAACTATTATCAACTGAAGGGGGGCCCAACATGCTCTAGGTGTTTCAAGTAAATCCAAAAAAAAAACTCAAAATTTTCGAGTCAAATTTTAAGCTACAAACTCGAAAATACGTGCAATTTATTTGAAAAAAAAAAAAAATACTTCAAAGTTCAAGGGAAGTTAATCTTAATGCTTAATGCTGGACGAATACCTTTAAAATTTCTACCCCCTCCCACTCAAAAGTATTTTTTCGACCATTTCTAACAAATCAATTATCACCAAACGATTAAAAGCTATCAACTTGAAATTTTGCAAAAACATTTCTAAAAATATTCATAATAAAATTGCATTAAACATTTTGAAATCCCTTCGATTCTTCTACCCCCTCTCATACAAAATAAAACTTGCATAAATAATCGAATAAAATATTGATACTACGTACTGGAGCTATTGATCATAATCGCAGTTAAGTGTTAAATAATTGACAGCAGTCCTGCCCTCTTCAAAATTTTCAAACCTCTAATACTTCCTTACGGAAGTAGTAACGTTGCAGGATCTAAACACAGAATCGATGCGGCAGCAGAAGAAGTAAGGCAGCAGTTGAAGAGTATGAACAAAAAGAGAACACTGGGAAAACGAGCTTTAGCGTGCATTCAAAATGAAGGTGGCCATTTTGAACATTTATTGTAATTAAGGAAATTTGAGGGTCAAAGTATCAAAAATTTGTGTTCTGAAGCAAATACCTCAGAATTGGGTACAGTTACAATGCGGACTATTAAACTAAATGAAAGGTAATTCAATTCCCTAAAAGTCAAGCTATAGTAATTTGAATTGTGATTACTAGTTTTCAAGATATAGCCTTTTGAGTGAGTGAGGGTACAGGTCCGAAACCCTTTTCTTGATCACCCTGTATTTCCCCGGATATTGAAAATTGGCCATCTCCGAACAACAATTTTTTTCTCAAAATATATCTAGGAATAACCCCTCACAAGGTGGCACACGGAGTACCAAACACCCTGTAGATGCAGTAGAAATTTTTGTGATCTTAAGAAATGGTATATGGTGAAGTATTTTTTTCACACCGCAATCGAAATTGACCATTCGCTTCTCATCGTTAAATTACAAGCATTTGGCTTCCATTCTAATTTATTGTCGTGGATATCATATAATTTAAACATAGAACGAAACTAGTTAAAATAAATAATGTTATTTCTTCGCCATTTGATGTCGAATCAGGTGTACCTCAAGGTTGTCACTTGGAACCTCTACTGTTTCTTCTTTTCATAAATTATGCGAGAATGAGAGTACTTAATATTTCTCAAAGCATCAATATGCAAAAGAAATTTTTTAATTCTTGGTTTGGTTAAAGTTAAATTCACCACACGTAAAGCGAATCGAAAGATAATAAAGAAATTTGACTAAGTTGAACTGGTCATCTAAAGCAACTCCATATGAAGTTCGATCTTAATTGTTAGGATTGCACACCCTTGCACAACGTCAAAAGATGCTTGGAGTAATGTTCATTAAAGATATTTTATCTGCTCATATGAATTGCTCTGAATTGTTGTCATTTATTGCAATATACGCACCAGAACGGTCTTTAAGATCCCGATCTCTCTTACACGTTGATTATTATAGAACGAATTATAGTAGTAATGAGCAAATTTATAGATGCTTAAAGTATTATAATTCTATAAGCATTAAGATTAACTTCAGTAATACCAGAACGTTATTTAAATCTGAAGTTGTTCAAGCATTATAAAAATTCGTAATCCTGATGTTTTTTTTTAAATATATGTTTATGTGTATTATTAATTGTTTTTCTGTAGTCTGTAGAGCTCGACTCACTAGATGATTAAATAAATAAATAAATAAAAGGTAAGCTCCACAAGTTAAATACGTACTGAGAAAATTTATGTATTAGATTTAGTGAAATTGCGCAGTTTGGGTGGGGGTTGATAGAAGGGAGTTCTTAATGATTTTTTCAAAAATATCTATGGACATTATTCAATTAACATTTTTCAAATAGCAAACCAGTAGAATTCACACTTTTCAAGAAAATCAATGTTTTGAAAAGTTTTGAAATTGTGTCATAGATGGAGTGAAGCTAACCGTTTAATTTGTTCGACTTTACTAATAATTATGCGATAAATTAAAAACTTAGCGCATAATTTCAGCTCGAGAAATTTTATTCGTACTGAGTAAAATGGTTTATAGTACTTATTTTATTGAAAAATGCTATTTGAATGGGAGGTGGTTGAAGGAGTGGGGGATTCGAATAATTTTTATACTGTAGATTGAAATCAGCATAAAAATAATACATTCCAATTTTCGAATCAATAGCTTGGATAGTTTTCACGAAAATTGGATTAAGGCGAATTTTTGAAAATGTGTTAATTTGTATGGGAGGGGGAGAAGTGATGGAGCAATTTGGTCCATTCACGAATTTCACCTTACTTTTTTGTTAAAAACGACGTGAACAGAATTTGAACTTTCTAGCTAAACGCGATCTCCAGCTAGCACACGGACGGACAGACATCCGGTTTTTGGTGAAAATATCAACTTCTGCATCAATAATTTTTTTATCCGTGTCTTATTTCATAGTGTTACAAACTTTATGGCGAAGTTAATAATTCTCACAGATTTCATCTAGAGTATATAAATATGCATTCCGACTAATTGGAGACGAGACCATCACGTCTTCTATTGATTTTCTCGATCATTACAGAAATGTCGGAGCACTCAGTATTTACTATCGCTAATTCCATGGTGCATGCATTCCTCTATTCTATACTTATAAATGCATTTGATTTCTATATATTTGGCTGAAATAAAATGGCTCCTTTTCGCAAAATTAAACAAAACATGGTTTTTGTTTATAATTCAGAATTTATTTGTTCTTATTACTATAAAGATATTTATTTTCAAATTTTACAACTCAAATCAATAAATCATTTTTCGTTTTCATTTTCATGAGTTTTTCAAGATAATTTTTTTTTTCTTAGCGAATCTAGTTTAGGTCTTAACCGAAGTCTTAAGCAATTAAAAAATATGTCAAGAACCGCTTCCTTTCTACGTAATTCCGGTATACAATTAGTCAAATTATCCTTATATATGTTTGCTGTTTGCCTGTTGCTTGAATTTCTTCTAATTTACCCTCATAAGGTTCCCTTAACGTTTCTAAGGAATTTGTAACCGGGTTCTCTTAAATATTTCTCCCAATATGTGATAGCGTCGTGTATTAGTGCATTTTTTTCGGAATATATCTTGAAGTTTAAGTGGTTATTTGCTTCCCTTGGAAGGAATTCACTTCGGGATCTCTGGGAATGGCTCTTTCGCGATGTTACATTGGTCATATTGCGGTTTCTCTTCATATCAGGATGAGGTGGCTCAATGTCTCGTACCACATTTGAGCGATATTTGTACTCACTGGCTTGATTGAAATTTTTCAATGCGAGTTATTATTCGTTGATGCTTCTCGTCAATCTGCATAATCGCAATTTCTATCTGGAATGTATACTTTGTTGAAGGTACCTGCAGCGTTGACTTTTCAATGTCTTCGATTTTTTGAAAATAAAAATTAATAATTTTCCTTAAGTTTTCTTGCGACCTATGACTCTGGAATCTGTGAATAAAAAAAATGCTTAGCTTATTTGTAGTGAAATCTAGAGTTCTGTCAAAAGAGTAAAAAAAATAGAGTTAACATACTATTCGATAGCTGTGTGGATTATTTTGTTTGACCTAACTTTTCATAACCGAATTACCACCCTTAATTACTATCAAACAGTTATGGTTAAGTTCGTATAATCAGTAGTATTATAAATAAAATATTTATGGTCACCAAACTATATTTATGGTAGTTTATCGTTTGCAACTTCACAATTAATATACCTGAAATATTTTAATTGAATATTATTTTGTAAGAGCCAAACTAAATACTAATTAAGAAATGAATGTAAATGAATTGTTTTGAAACATTACTGTTTTGTGTTTATTGTTTACATACTCTTATTTGTGTGAAATAAATTCATCGATTTTTAATTTGTTTTCTGAAACAGTTCTACTTTTCTTGATTAAATAGAAAACAAGTTTCGAACACTAGACCAATAATAAGAAGTAATAGTATAAAATTAAAATTTTAAATCTAACTTCGCACTACTAATACTAATTACCTATAATCCGTTTTCAAGCGTGAAGTGCAAAAAATACCCGGCCTAAAAATCTGCTCAAGCGAGATAAGGTATATTGTTGCCCAACACCCCATAAACCTCCATAAACCTGTTGGATATTTTTTTTTTTATGGTCGTGCTTTTTGATAGAGCTCTCCCCTTATTTGCTCGGGTGTTGTGTGATGAAATGTGCAGAATTGTGAAATCTCGAAGACATAGTGTACAACCGAAATAATCTGATATGGAAGGATTTTCTACTCTTGAGAAATAGAAGACTTACTCTACTACGAAGTGGTTGAAAATCTTGAAAGACTCTCCGATCTTCTTTGATCTTTTTTAGATAAAGTCATTCGTAATGAAGTGATGTATTAAGGATGGCATATCCAACACATGTTAGGAAAAACGAAGAATTCTTTATATCCCCTTTGGAATTTAATACCGATGAAACTACTTTGTTACAGGGATATTTCTCATATATTTTTGACTTAATAATGTGTCCATAACTGCAAGGAACGTGTTAAGAGCTCTGTTTGCTTCGTATTTGTAAGATGAAATGGGGGTGGAGCTATGCAGTTTTATACGACGCATTTTATTTGTGATATTGACTAGGTGGTATGAACTTAATTATCAATCAATCAAAGACCCCCTATAGGGGCATAGGACAGAAACAACTCTCTTCCACAAGGCGCGATCCTGAGCATCGGCTTTAAGCTGAACTTGATAATATAATTCCTTTATTCTTGGGTTTCGACCTTTCTTAACTATAAAGGAAAAAAAGGGTTTTTTTTACATGATTTTTATTTTGTAATTAACTAGCACTATGGTTGCCACCTTATCAAATGTTGCTGCGGAGACACCCTTACATATATAAAATATGTTTGCTTATGTACATATTTATTGACAATAAAAATAAACTGCCAACAAGTCGGGTGAAACTTTATTATTCTTGGGACAAGTTGCGGATGTGTGGAAAGTCAATATGCAGGTTAGAGTGGTTAGGGAAGGCTAAGTAAAAGGGAGTTCTTGGGCAGGGCTGTTGTCAATTTAACAATATTTCATTCATTTCTGCAAGTTTGGGTTTTTATGAGGGGAGGAGGAGGGGTAAGGGTGGGTGGATGTTAATAGCTTTTTAATTAATTGCTTGAATCGCGTCCAATATCCTCTGTATAGAATGTGTTTCATAGACGAAGTTGCATAGAATTTTCATAGGATTCGGTGCATTTTACATTCACGAAACCAAACATTTGTATGGGAAGGAGTAGAGGAGGTAGGGGAATCGTAAAATTTGTGACGCAATTTTATTCCCTTTCTCTTGTAGTGTGCTTGTACAAAATTTCAAGTTCGTAGCTTTTAATTTAATGGTTATTAGTTGATTCAATGAAATAGGTAGAAATGATACTTTTGTATGGGAGGGGGTAGAAGGGCAAGCGCGATTTCAAAACTTTTAACAAAATTTCATTTCAATTATTTTTATAAGTTTTTAGGCAAAATTTGAAATGGATAGCTTTTAAGAGTTAGCTGATAACTGATTTCTTAAAAATGCTCGAAAAAATAATTTTGTACGGGAGGGGGTAGAAGAGGTAGGGGAATTGCAAAATTTGTGACGCAATTTTATTTTTTTTCTCTTGTAAGCTGCTCGTACAAAATTTCAAGTTCGTAGCTTTTAATTTGTTGGTTATTAGTTGATTTAATGAAATTGGTCGAAATCATACTTTTGTATGGGAGGGGGTAGAAGGGCAAGTGTGATTTTGAAACTTTTAAAATAATTTCTTTGCAAATATTTTTATAAGTTTTTGTGCAAAATTTCAAATGGATAGCTTTTAATAGTTAGGTGATAATTAATTTCTTAAAAATGGTCGAAAAAATAATTTTGTATGGGAGGGGGTAGAAGTTTTGAAGGTATTCAACCAGTTAATATTTTATACTTTTAGGAATTTTTTTTAAATGTATTTCCCAAATTTTCAAGTTTCTACCCTAAAATTACATCCAAAAATTTTCAGTTTTCGTGTTTTTTTCGTTGCGCATGAAACAGCTTGTGCCCATTAGACAGGGGTGGTCGGTTCATAACAATTGTGGATCAAATTATTATTTGTTTTCTATGTATATCAAATAGATGTATTCACATGCAAAATTTAAAGTTTCTATCTTTGAGCAGATTCCTAAAAAATTCACTCAAAATTTTCGACATTTTTGCTTACCACCTCCCTCCCTTTACACCCCCTAACTTAAAATTTTTATCAAAATTATAAATTATGTAGTTCTATAATCTGACGAATTTTCAATTCGATATCTGTTCTCAATTTTGAGATATAATGATTTCTAATTTTGAAAAGTGCACCATTTTTGAAATGCTCCCCATTTCACCCCACTACTATTATGACCAAATTTTATATTTTTTTTGTATTTCGCTAGTATAGTTTAGTATATGTTCCAAATTTCAATTACATAGCTTAAGAGATAGTTGAGATATTAATTCTTAAGTGTTTTTCCTTGCACCCCCCTGACCCTTCCCCTTGCAATAATAAGCCTATTTCTAAGTTGATTCTAGTGGATCTATACGCCATCTTAATTGTCCCAAAATATGGTAAGTAGTTTCGAAGATATAACCATTTCAAAAAAGATTCGGCCGACAATTTCAATTTGTTTTTAGCCCCCCCTTTACGGACGCCAATGGATAAAAAAATTAAATTATTTTTGGAATATGTCCCACAGCTTTTTCTATACGTGTGCTGATTTTCATCTTTCTATCTGCATTCGTGGTGAAGATATTAGCAAGTGTATATTTCGACTTTTTCCATCCCCCCGCCTCCCCCTTCCACCCCACCTCCCCCTTCCACCCCACACTCCGCAAAATTTGGATAATGGAGCTCATTTACCAAGTTAATAACCCACCCAAAAATCAACATTCTACCCTTAACGGTCTTGGAGGTACGAGTCCATATGTACGGCGTACGGCGGGACGGATTTTTTTTTTTGCTTTTTTAGGCTAATTTAGTCATGAAACGCGAAAATACAAAATTTCAGGGTAGCAAATTTTTTTTTTTCTGTGTCGATCACAATACTTTATTATTAAAATAATAAAGTAATTAACAAAACGTATATAATTTTTGGGTACCGAAACATATTTTTGTTGTTCTTTGCGCTGTCATAAAAATCTCTACAGCTGAGTTTAGTATTTAAATAAATATATTATTATTAATAAATAGCTCTGCTTTAATTAAATTTACATTTATTCTATTTCTTTCGTGTCTTAAGTAAATGCTCCTTACAATGAATCAAGTTATACATACCCAGAACTATTTGGAATAATTAGAAAGTACGATATTAAAATGTTGTATATTTCGAAATTTGTTAAATTTAAATATGCTGGACCATTTATTACTGGAGGAAATATTTTGGAAATAATTCGACGTTTTTGTAGATTTATAATGTTGGGAGTATAAATTGAAAACCGCCGTTTTTTCCAAAATTCGAGCCTTTATTGTGCAAAAAAGCTTAAATGTTTATTCTTCAAAGAATTGTCCGTTGCTAGCCATAACATTTTCCCATTTTTCTGGCAACATACGGATTCCGCGTCGAAAAAACTGGTCTTCTTTTGAGCCCATCCACGAATCGACCAAGTTTTTGGCTTCTTCGTAAAAATCGAAGTGCTTCTCAGCCAGGCCATGCGTCATCGATCGGAAAAGATGGTAATTCGGAAGGACCGATATCTGCTAAATACGGCGAGTGGGGTAGGACGTCCCATTTCAGTGTTTCTAGGTAGGTTTTCAGAAACTAAGCAACATGTGGACGAACGCTGTTGTGGAGCAATATCACTTTGTCGTGTGTCTCCTCGTATTGCGGCTGTTTTTCCATGAATTCTCGACTTAAACGCATTCGCTATGTTTGCTTCTGTGAATGTTTCACACGGCTGCAGTAGCTCACCGTACAGCACAACGATATATAGAATACACACCATGTTTTTCGAGCCATTGATTTTGGGCTTGGCCGTCGATGTTCATGCATGGTTGCGGTATGTCCACGATTTATTTCGCTTTGGATTATCGTAATGGCTTTTCATCTCATCCCTAGTGACAATGTGGTGCAAAAAACCCTTCCTTTTTAGCCTTTGAAATAGCTGTTCACAAGTGAAAAAAAGCCACTCAACGTTGCTGGGCTTCAACTTGTATGACACCCAATTTCCTTGCTTTAGTATCATTTCCTAGGTTTTCAAACAATGTGAAATGGCTGGATGAGTTATGCCCAATGAATTAATGTTTTTGACCTGAATCTTTGAATCTTCGTCCAATAATGCCTCCAATTTTACGTCTTCTAACTTTTTCGCCATTCCGGGAGGCTCCTTGTTTTCCACGCCCGTTCTGTTGCATTGAAACCATTCGCGACACGTTCTGTCACCCTCACATAATTTTCAACAATCATTTGACGCATCCCAGCCGCAGATTTTTTTGAAGTGAAGGCAAAAGCAAAACTTCCTGCAAATAGCGCTTATTTGGCTCAAACTTCAACATATTCGCGCATAAAAAAGTATATGACGCCGATAAAACTTCACAAATCTAATGACGAGGAGTTTTTGACAGATACCTAAGTTTAGCATGTGACAGAAACGTCACCGCCATTGTTGATCATCAATTACTGCTGGCGTCATCTATTGGGAAACGGCGGGTTTCAATTTGCACCCCCGATACAAGAAACACCTCGTGCAGTTCTGGTTCCAAGTATTATTTTTTCTTTATGAGTATCAAATGGATGTATGCGAGAGCAAAATTTTAACTTTCTATCTTTTACCAGAGCTCTAAAAAATAGTGAAAGTTTTCCACATTTTGGCCTACCGCCTCTTCCCACCTTGAAAATTTCACAAAAATTAAAGGTCATGTAGCTCTACAAAATTTCAACTTAATACCTGTATTGGGCTTGAAGATATAACGGTTACGTTATATTTTCCTATTTAACTTTATTATTTGAAGAAAAAAGTATTATGATCGCCTTGGGAAAAAAAACACATTTGCTACTCTGAAATTTTGTTTTTTTGCGTTTCATAACTAAATTAACCTAAAAATGCAAAAAGAAAAATCCGTCTGTCTGTACGCCGTCCGTTGTCCGCCGTACGCCGATGTGTACGCTCAGCGCACATTAACTCCCAAACCCTTCAAGATAGAAAATTGCAAAGAAAAACACTCAAATAAATATCTCGGCTATTTCTTAAGCTATGTGATTGAAACTTAGAACAAATATTAAGCTATACAAGCAAATTATAGAATAAATATAATATTTGGACACAATGGTAGTGGGGGAACATGGGGAGCATTTCAATAAACTGCCAACAAGTCGGGCGAAACTTTATTATTCTTGGAACAAGTTGCGGATGCGTGGAAAGTCAATACGCAGGTTAGAGTGGTTAGGGAAGACTACGTGAAAGGGAGTTCTTGGGCAGGGCAGGGAAGGGAACCAAAACTTGCATAAATAAACTAATGAAATATTCTTCTTCTTCTACAATGGTGCTACAGCCCAAATCGGACCTTGGCCTCCTGACATTCAGGTTCCTTAACATTTTTCATTACTTATTGTGGAAGGGTTGTTAGCCCTTCGCACAACCCTCTATTTACGATTTTTTTTTTTTCGTAGATTGAGGTATATCCAAGCAGGCAATGTGCTGGAATCATATATTGCGTCGACCGAGAGTTGAACTCACGACCTTCGCATTACAAGACCAACACGCTACCCACTAGGCTACACCCTAGCTATGAATGAAATATTGATATATGTAATGGAGCTATTGATCTTATCCGCAATTAAATGTTAATTTGACAATAGCCCAGCCCTTCAACCCCCTTTTATTTAGTCTTCCCTTACCACTCTAACCTGCATATTGACTTTTTACGCATCCTTAACTTATCCCAAGAATAATAAAGTTGCGCCCGACTTGTTTATTTATCGTACATACACATTTTATACGTATAATTTATTAAAAAAATATTAACTGGCAATAAAATGTTCAAACCAAGATTAGGCCAATAATTATAAAATGTGTGTGAGTTACGAGTGAAAATTTCAGATTTAAATTAATAAAACATATAACTAAATTTTATACTTTAAGATTTAATTTGTATTGTAATAAGGATATTGAAATATCATTAATTATATGAAACTTTCGATATTTATTTAATTTTCTATTTTGTTTCTTACTTTCAGAACAATTCAAAAGCCAAGAAGATCAGTCACGAAAATAACAATGAAATTTAAAAAAATAATATGTGAGTAGGTGGAACGGTGAAAAAATTGTAATAATTAAGAAAAAAAAAAAATTAAGAAATAAAAAATAAAGTGAATTATGCATATTGCAAGTGAAGTTAGTTCTACAACAAATCAAGTACCACATGAAGGTACAGCAACCAGTAATAATACTAATAATTCAAATAATAACAATAATAATGGCAGTGACAATGTGCCATATTTGACGGCAGAAAATTTAGCGGAACGAACTATAGACGGTTTATTAGCTGAACATCCTGGAGAATTGGTGCGAACTGGATCACCTCATGTTGTAAGTAAATATCCGATATTTTTTATACTAATTGATTATTAAAAAAGACTAATGATCATATATAACATAATTGACCCGAATGCATGATGAACGGACTTGTAACCTAGGTGATAAAGATTTCTAAATAAAAAGTTATTTCGATCTTTTTCGGAATTCTCTTATGGGGCAAAACAGAGGGAAAAGCTTTAATTGATAAATATTTCTGAGAGCTATTTGCCCTGGAAACATAAGACTCAGAGCGCAATCAATTAAAGTGGATTTTCAGAATCCAATATAGTAAATAGAGGAGAACCTCTCTTTTAGTAATCGCTGTTTCTTAGCAAGGCTTCAACTGTAAATAAACTAACAATAAGTCGGGCGAAACTTTATTATTCTTTGGACAAGGGCGAAGTCAATATGAAGGTTAGGGTGGGCAGGGAAGACTAAATGAATGGGGGTTCTAGGGCAGGGCTGTTGTCAATTTAACACTTAACTGCGATTACGATCAATAACTCCGAAACGTAGTATCAATTTTTCATTCGATTATTTATGCAAGTCGGGTTTGTATCAGAGTGCTGGAGGGGCTCCACTTAGGGTGATTGAACAATAATAATAATAATAATTTTTTAATTGATTGCTTGAATCACTTTCAAAATTCTCTATATAGAATGTAAGTTTCGTAGACGAAGTAAATTCTATGAAAATCGGTGTATTTTATATTCTTGAAAACACACATTTGTATGGGAGGGGGTAGAGGAGTTGATGAAATCGTAAGATGCAGTATTATTTTGTCCATTCCAAATTTCAAGTTTTTAGCTTTTAATTTGTTGGTTATTATTTGATTTATTGAAATTGGTCGAAATCATGCTTTAGTACGGAGGGTGTAGAAGGGCAAGAAAAATTCAAAGCTTGTGATGGAACTTTGTTTTAAATATTCTTAGAAGTGTTTGCACAAACTTTCAAGTTGACATATTTTAATGGTTTGGTGATAATTAATTTCTTAAAATGGTCAATAAAAAACTTTTTTTTTTTTACGGAATGACCTGTGTTATAGGCAATTTCGGTCTTTATGTGCAGTGCACAAACACAGTCATGGAGGGAAGGAATGGGATTGGGAAGGTTGGGGAAGGGGAGTGAGAACGACCGTAGCGAGTGGAGAAGCTGGTATATTGCTCAGTTGTACTGGCTGCTTACTGACAAATATTTGCAGATGTTATGGGGGACTGAATGATAGAAAGCGAACAGAAACCATCTACTGAGTATCTAGGCCTTCTTGAAGTGGAACTGTTTCACTTTTACACCGTTTCCCCATTTTATTGCGAATAATTTTTTATCACAAGTAGCAACTGAAAAATTTGCGGTTAAAAGAATACCGTCTGGAGTGGGAATCGAACCCACGACCTATTGACTGAGAAGAAAGCACGCTGCCCACAACGCCACGGAAGCCTCCCTTACATGTGTATTGAATTTCCGCTGTGTAGCTAGAACTATAGTTAAATTAGTAATTTTTGGTTCCAGTGCTCTTCCCGGCTACCCCTTAACCCCTACACCCCCCACAAATGAAGTCCGCATGAGATCAGCACCCATCAACAAACCCAAAAATAAAATATCTTGAGGGGTTTTGGAGTTAATGTACTTTGAGTGTACACGTACGGCGTGCTGTGGACGGCCGACGGAGCTGCGTACCGATAGACAAATTTTATACTCTAGATGAAATCTGAGAGTATATTGTGTTTGCCTTACCGTTTATACCACCAATGGTACAGAAATATTTGCTGTCACTCAAAAACTTTGATTCCGAGTGACGGTCTTTCTGTTTGTCCATCTTCCTATAACCTAACTCTCGAACGCATTGAGCTATCGTGCTAAAACTTGTTGTTTGTAATTTTTAGCAAAAAAGAAACTTTAAGCTTGTGAACGGGCTACTTCCTGGAGGGAAACAAATTTCATTGTCTTCGAAACTGTTGATGCCATCGACTAAAAAATTGGGTCAAACTATAACGATGTATCGTTATTATCACGAAATAGTGATCCAATCCCGTCACTCCTTCTATCTCCGCCCGTACAAGTGGACAATTTTGAAAACATGTTTTTTTCCTTTTTCATTGAAACTAGCAAAGCTGAAAAGACCAGTTTTGCTACAATTAATTCTATTATATTTATTAATTTCACGTTTCTCCTTCTACCTCTTCCCATACAAATTTTACGAAATTTTTGAAATATCAATTAAATTATTTTTCTTCGAAAGTGTCAAAGCTATCGACTTGAAGTTTTGTGGAAAGTGTAGCACATAATTGAAAAATCACTGAGTACATAAAATTTGGTTTTGTTCCGTATACTCCTTTTGTACCCTCCCATACAAATGCATAATTTTGGATTTCATTTAAAACTAAAAAAAGTGCAAACTTAAAATTTGGCCAGAATTTGTCCCTTAATAATTGCAATAAGTGCTGAAAAAAATATCAACTTTGCTTCACTCCTTCTACCACCTCCCATACAAATATCTACACTATGTGAAAAGTGTTTCCTCTTCGAACATATGGAAGCTATCGACTTTGAAATTGAAATAAAGCATACTGTTAAGAATGTCGATAACCAGTATCAAAACCATCTAAAACCCTCCACTTCATCTGCCACCTCCCTTTTAAATGCCCCAATTTAAGCAAAACTATGTCCAATTTTTAATTGACTAAATGACAAACTTTAATTTCAGCACGAAATATTTTGCATGCCATGGTTCGGTGTTATATACGTAAATTACAAACCACTCTCTCTACTTCTATCACATGCCGTACTTAAGTCGCTATTCACTATTCGAAAGAATTTCAGATGACATATTTTCCGGTATATTAAATTCTTTCCCATTTCATTTAAATAATCATATGGACTTTACGCCTAGGACTTTTCGAATCTGAAACAAGCTCATGTTGGGTGCTAAAGCAAAGAAAATCATATCAATTTCACTATATAAATAAACTGCCAACAAGTCGGGCGAAACTTTATTATTTTTGGGACAAAATGCGCATGCGTAGAAAGTCAATATGCAGGTTAGAAGGGTTAGGGAAGACTAAGTGAAAGGAGCTTCTTGGGCAGGGCAGTTCTCAATTTAACACTTTCCGGAAACGTTCAAAAGCTCCATATTTCATTGGTTTATTTATGCAAGTTTGAGTTTTCATGAAGGGAGGGGGGAGGGTGATAGTAAGGGTGGGTGGATGTTAATAGTTTCTTAATTGATTGCTTGAACCAAATCCAATATTCTGTGTATAGAATGTCAGTTTCATAGACGAAATTGCATAGAATTTTCATTGGATTCGGTGAATTTTAAATTCACGAAACCAAACATTTGTATGGGAGGGGGTAGAGGAGGTAAGGGAATCGTAAAATTTGTGATGCAGTTTTATTTCTTTTTTTTTGTGAGGTGCTTGTACAAAATTTCAAGTTTGTAGCTTTTAATTTGTTAGTTATTAGTTGATTTAATGAAATTGGTCGAAATCATACTTTTGTGTGGGAGGGGGTAAAAGGGCAAGTGCTATCTCAAAACTTTTAACGTAATTTTATTTCAATTATTTTTGTAAGTTCTTGTGCAAAATTTCAAATTGATAGCATTTAATAGTTAAGTGATAATTGATTTCTTAGAAATGGTCGAAAAAAATTTTTGTATGGGAGGGGGTAGAAGTTTTAAAGATATTCGACCAGTTAATATTTTAAACTCTTGGGGATTTTTTTTAAATGCATTTCGCAAATTTTCAAGTTTGTACCTAAAAATTTCATTCAAAAATTTTCAGTTTATGTGTTTTTTTCATTGCACATGAAACACTTTGTGCACGTTAGACCCCCACTTCGGTGCATAACAATTTTGGAACAAATTATTATTTTTTTTTTATGTACATTAAATAGATGTGTCGACGTGCAAAATTCCAACTTTGTATCTTTTACCAGAGCCATAAAAAAATCACTCAAAATTTTCAACATTTTCGCTTTCCACCTCCCTCCCCTTACACCCCCCAACTTAAATTTTTTACCAAAATTAAAGACTATATACCTAGTCGTGCCATAAGTTCTGTCACACGTATATGGGCAATTTTTGTATAAATGAAAAAGAGTTTTTGACAAAGGAAAATATATTTTATTTTGGCATACTAATGGAAGTAAAATAAGCAACAAATTATTCAAAGTGGCCGCCTTTAGCCTTAACACAGCTCTTTAATCTGTTGGGCCAGTCATCGATAGCAGTACGCACTGTTTCTAGCGGAAAATTAGCTACTGCTTCTGTCAAAGATCGCTTAAGGCTCTCGATATTTGGGTGTCGTCTCGTGCACACCATGGACTCTAACTCCGCCCACAGTTTGTAGTCCAGGGGATTCAAATCTGGGCTCCCAGAAGGCCATTCCGTCGCCCTTATAAACTGTGGAATATTGGTTTCCAACCACGCTTGTGTGGTTCGAGCTTTGTGGGCTGGCGCAGAATCTTGCTGGAAAACCCAATGTCGATTGTTGAATAGCGTAGAGTTCAGCGGCTTCACACATCCCTCCAGGATGTCCGTTTGATAATTTTTCGGTGCAGTTTTTACGCCTTTTTCGCAAAAATGAAGCTCGGTGACCCCTTCGTAGCTGACACCCCACCATACCATGACTGATGCTGGATGATGTCCTCGCTGTACCCTAGTGGCAACTTCTCGGGCTTCTGCGGAGCTGTGGGCATACACCTTATCATTTTGGCGGTTGAAATGTTCCTCCACCGTAAAAATTTTTTCATCGGTAAATAAAATTTCTCGATGTTTGTTGTTGCCGTACCGCCGAAGGAGCTCTTTCGATCTGGTGCTCCTAATTTGCTTCAACTGCTCAGTCAGCAAATGTCCCGTTGATCGTCGAAAGGCACTCATCCCGAGGTCAGATTTTATGATGCGAGACATACTTCGGGTGGAGATGTTCATCTCTCGAGCCATGATTCGTTGTTTACGAAGCGGATTTCGACGAATTCGACTCTCGACCGCTTTGATGGCAGCAGAAGAACGTACATCACGCGGACGTCCAGAACGAGGTCGATCTTCAATAGTCTGGATCGCGTTATATCTCTGGATCGCACGATACACAAATCTTTGCGTTATTTTTAACGGGCACAACAACTTGAAAATTTCACTCGCGGATTTTCCACACTTAGGTAGTGCAATCACTGCAGTTCGGTTTTCTATTACACCCCATTCCATCTTCACACGTTAACGAACACACTTTAAATGACCATCAACTGTCAACAACATTATGACGTTTATAAAACTGGCCGATATTGAAATGTCACTCATAAAATAAAGTTGTTGCCAATGTGAGAAATTATGTGACAGAACTTATGGCAGGACTAGGTAGCTCTACAATCTGACAAATTTTCAATTTGATATGTGTACTCAATTTTGAGATTTGGTGATTTGTAGTTTTGGAAAGTGCGCCATTTTTTAAATGGTCCCCATTTCCCCCCACTACTATTATGTCCATATGTTATATTTTTTTCATATGCCACTAGTAAAGCTTAGTATTCGTTTCAAGTTTCAATTACATAGCTTAAGAGACAGTCGAGATATTAATTTTTAAGTGTTTTTCCTTGCACCCCCCCTGACCCTCCCCCTTTCAAGAATTAGCTTCTATCTAAACTGATTCTAGTAGATCTTGATGCCATCTTAATGGTCTCAAAATATCAATTTTTTATGAGTAGTAATTTCGAAGATATAATCATTTGAAAAAAAAATTCGGCCGCCAATTGGTTCTTAGCCCCCCCTTTTCGCACCCCAATGGATAAAAAAATTAAATTATTTTTAAAAGTTGTCCCACAAACTCCTCTATATGTGTGTTGATTTTTAGCTTCCTAGCTGTAACCATGGTTGAGATATTTGAATTCGTATTTTTCGGTTTAAGCGCTCCCCCTGCCTCCCCCTGAACCCGTACACCCCCCAAAATGCGTATCCGCCTGAGATCCGCAACTACCTACAATCTCTCCAAAAATGAACTTTCTATCTTGAAGGGTTTGGGAGTTAATGTGCGCTGAGCGTACACGTCGGCGTACGGCGTACGGCGTACGGCGGACGGCGTACAGACAGACGGATTTTTTTTTTTTGCTTTTTTAGGCTAATTTAGTCATGAAACGCGAAAAAAAAAAAATTTCAAGGTAGCAAATTTTTTTTTTTTCCCAAGTCGATCACAATACTTTATTATTAAAATAATAAAGTAAAATTGACTATGAATTTCTATGGAACTCTGGGAAATGATTGTATATTTCATTCAGAACAAAAGTCATTAAATGAAAAATGTAAAACTGTTGTAATTAGGGTTGATAAAAAATAAGAACTGCTTTCGTCCTATGCTGCCATATAAATCTTAACCAATAACTAACTAATTTTTGATTGAGTGCAGCAGATATTTAATTTTATAATATTTTATGGCAGATTAAGTTAAATAAATTCTTTAAACAATATGAAACTTCTTGAAGTTAAAAAAAATCGAGATAAACTATCAATCTTTGTAGATCTTGATTCAAAATGAGCCGTCGGGGCCCGTTTCCGCAAGCAGAATTAAACAAAACAACATGTTTTTCAAAATATACTTATACATATATAAAATTTAAGAGAGAAGATAAAGATAGCAATAACCCAGGTACGGAAAGAAAAAAAAAATTCAAGAAAGTCAAAAGAAAATAATTAAGAAAAAAGCGTAATTAAAAAAATAAATATAATATAATTATGATTGGGCGTAAAGCCCAATAAAATAGGATAGAGTTCTTCTTCGCAAATTCTTTCGAATAGTGAATAGTGACGTTTGTAAGGGAGGTGCTAAAAGTGGAAAGGACAGGTATGTAATTTTTGTATGTAAAACTGAACGTAGTATACAAAATATATCATGCTGAATTTAAAGTTTATAGATTTCATAATTTTCGAGGAAATTGACAATTTTTGTCTGAATTTATGGCATTTGTATGGGAGGTGGCAGAGAAAGTGGAAGGTTTTGGATGATTTTGAATCTGCTTATCAACATCCTAATCATATTGCCTTGTTACAATTTTAAAGTCGACAGCTTTCATATGTTCGAATGAGAAATACTTTTCTTGAATTTCCAATACAAAAATTTGTATGGGAGGTGGTAGAAAAAGTGAAGCAAAGTTCATATATTTTTAGGGTTTATTGCAATTATTAAGGGAAAAAATTCTGGCAAAATCTAAAGTTTGTGCTTTTTCTAGTTTCAATGAAAATCGATTAAGTGCATTTACCAAAATTCTGCATTTGTATGGGATGGGCAAGGACGAGTATTCGAATCAAAACCAAACTTTTCGACATCAATGATATTTGTATTGTAAACTTTTCTCAAAAAAGTTAATAGCTTTAACGGTTTTGGAGATAAAAAATTTAATTAAAATTTAGAAATTTTGTGAAATTTGTATAGGAGGAGGTAGAAAAAGTGAGTTGAAATTGATAGTTTTTGGTTACAATTGTAATAAAATTAAATATGACAAAAAGTACATAGTTCTTTAAGCTAGTTGCAATGCAAACCGAATAAATGCATTGCTGAAAATTTTGCATTTGTATGGGAGGGGTAGAAGGAGTAAGGGAATCAGATCAATATTTTTTGCCGTTAAAGGTATTCACATCATTATATTATGAACTAATTTTCAAGTCAATGGCTGAAATGGTTCCGGAGAAAAATAAATTTCTTTGAATTTCGAAACTTTATTGAATTTGTGTGGGTACCCCTCCTATACAAACTGGGGGGATGTGGCTCGTTATCGAGCTTAAAGTTACTTTTTTGCTAAAAATGACATATGACGAATTTCAGCACGATAAGTCAAAGCTTTCGAGAGTTATGTTGTGAACAGGCGGACAGACGGACGGTCACTCGATATCCCTTGGCGATTCTGTACGAGCATTATTTCTTAGCGTTACAAACGGTAAGGCAAACACAATATACTATCAAATTTCATCTAGAGCATAAAAATAAGTTCTTTACTTTTTTGTGAAATATGCAAAAAAATCTGGGGATATGAAATGACCATTTCATATCAATCTTGGTAGATCTTACCTGAAAAGTCATATTTAAAGCACAACAAATAAAAGTTTCATTATTTACAGATATGGAATTAAAGTAATTTGCGATAATTTATTGCCAGCCAATACTTTTGTCTTACTAGGGTGTAGCCTAGTAGGTAGCATGTTGGTGTACAATGCGAAGGTCGGGAGTTCAAATCCCGGTCTGCTTAGCACACTGCCTGGGTATTTCTTGGCCTCACTATGCAAAAATGGGAAACTCGTAGATAGAGCGTTGTGCAAAGGACTAACAACCCTTTCACAATAACAAATAAAATGTTAAGAAAACTAAAGGTCAAGATGCCAAAGCTCATTTTGGGCTATAGTGCCGTTTAAAAAGAATACGTTTGTCACCAGCCAACACTTTCAGTTTAAAAAAAAAGATTTGAAAAGAAAGTTTTAGTATTTTATTTTAAAAAACATTTCAGTAAATTTATTGATTAACTTATTTATTTTATATATTTTTGATATTTATGCATTTCTAATTTTAGGTCTGTACCGTACTTCCAACTCATTGGCGTTCAAATAAAACTCTACCGATAGCGTTTAAAGTTGTTGCACTTGGTGAAGTAATGGACGGAACTATTGTAACAATAATGGCTGGAAACGATGAGAATTTCTGTGGTGAACTCAGAAATTGTACAGCCGTAATGAAAAATCAAGTGGCCAAATTCAATGATCTTCGATTTGTTGGACGAAGCGGTAGAGGTGAGTTTTTTTTATTTATAAGAGTTTTTAATTTTATTTTTGTAAAAAGTCAATTTCAGTTAAGAAGATAAGTAAACATAATTAAAGGGTGAGTTCATTCTAACAGACGATGTATAAATGGAATTAAATTTAAATGTTTTCTAAACTGTTTCAATGGACAGCGCATTCAAGGAGGAGAGTGCTAAATTTTAAATGAAATTCATTTTTGGAAAACACAATGAACTTCGCATATTTACGTTTAATGCAAATTTTGTGTATTCTGATTTCTATATTAATACTTTTGAGCTTAAACTTTGTTTATTCATCTAATGTAGTTATTCTGGTAGTCAGTGTATTGGCTACGATAAAAAAAAAATCGCCTTTCCCTTTTTATAATTTTGTTTTTAATAACTAATCTAATAATCTATCTATAATAAATTTTCATAATGAGAAACGTATCCAGAATGTGCTTCTTATTCTATAGAAATTTATTATTTACGGACACATTTTAAGAAAATTTGTGATCGAACTTTTTTTTTACTTTCATTGAATAAGGTGAACTAAATAATGAATTTTTGTGAACGCCGATCAAAGTTCGATCTTAGTTCTATGTTGGAAATTTCAAATCTATTAATTTTAATTATCTTAACTATGTCTGTCACGATCTTAGAATATATGTATACAGGGTGTTTGGTACTCCGTGCATAACCTTGTAAGGGGTTATTCCTGGATATATTTTGAGCAAAAAATTGTTCTACGGAGATGGTCCATTTTCAATATCCGCGGAGATACAGGGTGACCAAGAAAAGTGTTTCGGACCTGTACCCTCACTCACTCAAAACGATATATCTTGAAAACTAATAATCACAATTCAAGGTGTTATAGCTTGTTTTTTAGGGAATCAAATTACCTTTCATTTGGTGTAATAGTCCGTATTGTACCTGTACCCAATTCTGAGGTATTTGCTTCAGACCACAAATTTTTGATACTTTGACCCTCAAAATTCTGCGATCAATGTAGTTTTTCTCAAAAAAACGCATTATAAAAATGTCATTTTAATGTTGTTCTTTTATGTGCCATGTTATTGCCTACAAAAGATGCATACATACTTATGACTTAGGTTTTCCCGTTTTCCAGGTAATAAGCGAAAATACATATGGCTTAAAAATAAAATATGCCATAAACCAACCCTCGTTCTAAAAAAACTACCTGAAATGTTGTTAAACTGAAATATTCTTTGTGTCCTTTAATTACTATTTAAATTATCGAGGAATGTCCTTTAATTAGTATTTAAATTATCGAGGAATTGAATTAAATTAAAATGAGTTTCAACACAACGACGCTGTCCGACGCTTGGCATTGCAGTTAAACGTCTCTACGTGGAAAGTTTGGAGTGTCCTCAAAGCAGAGCGGTTGCATTCCTACCACCACACACCAGTGCAGGAGCTGGTACCCATTGATTTGCCCAAAAGGATGGAGTTTTGCAATTGGCTCCTTGAACGACAACTAAGTGACGAGAATTTTATGAACAACATTCCTTGGACTGATGAGTCCCAATTCACCAGGGACGGTATCACAAACTTCCACAACTTACACACATGGGCTGAGAGCAATCCACATACAAGAAGAGAGGCATCATTTCAGCACAGATTCAGTGTTAATTTATGGGCAGGGGTGATTGGCAACGATTTTATTGGTCCTATTAGGCTTCCGCCTGCCCTAAATAGTTCCAATTACTTGCAGTTTTTGACAAATGATCTACAAGAGTTATTGGATGATGTGCCACTGCAACGATTGGCTTCCATGTTTTACCAACACGATGGTGCTCCAGCTCATTACGGCCGACAAATCAGAGATTGGTTAAATTCCAATTATAGCAATCGCTGGATCGGTAGAAATGGACCGATACACTGGCCTGCAAGATCTCCTGATTTAACTATTATGGATTCCTTTGTATGGGGACGGATGAAGGACCTTGTCTACGCAACGGAAGTAGTAACGTTGCAGGATCTAAACACCAGAATCGATGCGGCAGCAACAGAAGTAAGGCAGCAGTTGAGGAGTATGAACACAAAGAGAACACTGGCAAAACGAGCTTTAGCGTGCATTCAAAATGAAGGGAGCCATTTTGAACATTTATTGTAATTAAGAAAAATTGAAATAAACCATAAAAACCATTCTTAAGTTCTTTTAGTTCAAGCGGAGAGTGTTGATCAACCTATTCTTGCTTTTTTGACAAAAGTTCTACATTATTGGAATGATAATTTCTTATAAGCTATAAAACTTATGCAATGCAAGTGTATGCATCTTTTGTAGGCAATAATATGGCACATAAGAAAACAACATTAAAATGACATTTTTATAATGGGTTTTTTTGAGAAAAACTACATTGATCCTAGAATTTTGAGGGTCAAAGTGTCAAAAATTTGTGTTCTGAAGCAAATATCTCAGAATTGGATACAGTTACAATACGGACTATTACAGCAAATGAAAGGTAATTTGATTCCCTAAAAAACAAGCTATAACACTTTGAATTGTGATTATTAGTTTTCTAGATATAGCGTTTTGAGTGAGTGAGGGTACAGGTCCGAAGGACTTTTCTTGATCACCCTGTATCTCCGTGGATATTGAAAATTGACCATCTCCGTAGAACAATTTTTTGCTCAAAATATATCCAGGAATAACCCCTTACAAGGTTATGCACGGAGTACCAAACACCCTGTATACAGTAAGCCTAAATCTGAAAGAGAATCAAAGCAATTCTGATGGTTGAAAAAAAAAGATAAAACAAGAAATCGGTTTGAACCCCAGTGCCGCCGTTAAAGTTTGGATAATTCCATGGGGGCCTTTATAATTAAGTAATGCACAAAGCTGCGTGCCTACTTCAGCAACTCCCCACAGCATTATAACTCCTTGTACTACGCCACTCCACTAATAACGCCTGTTATTTCGACAAAGCGGCAGAGAGATAGAGTCATCTCACACATTGATTTTGGGATTCTCTAATTAAAACTGAAGAAAAACACAAGAACCAAGTGGTACTAATTTAAATTTTTTAATACTTACCTAAAAAAATTAATCACTTTAAGAAAATGTTATTTCGTTCGCTGGTTTTGTCAATACTTTGTATCACGTGAAACTCACCAACCAGGAAAGGAAAGGCGGGTCCTGAACGGCTAAAAATAGAGCGCTTTTGTAGGAACTGCACTTTTGCTTGTTTTTTCGCCGGGCTGATAGCGAATTTGCTCGTTTTATGGTATCTGAGAGTGGTTAATGGCAGATTGAGTGCGTTTTATTTATGTATGGTAAGCAATAGCAGTTGTCTTTATAGGGCTCTGCAGGGGTACTGATTTCTAAGGTCACGATACACTATTATTCTCTTCATTCTCTATACTTTGAAGAAATATTCCTTTCTTAAAATACAATTGATTAATTTACCTCTAATGAACTCGAATCGAATGCAGATTTGAACTCATGACCTAGGGCCTTGTAAACTTTCCTACCAAGCTACTTGTCTCGTATAATGCCCCACGTTTCGATTGAAGAGAAATTTTTTTTATTGACAAAGTTTCTTAATTCCATGTTCTCGTCTATTTTTTTGCCCTTCTCAAATTGACGACCACTTTAACAAATGCCAGATAACTCCATAGCGAAAAAAAACTCAACCTCATCCTCCTCAACTCCCACGCCCGTTTCAATTCCTTTAAGATTTTTTTGCTTGTTCCTTTGACTTGAACTGATTCCGATTGCTCATTTTTTTTCCATCCACTTTGACTGTTTACAGAGAAAATTAACAATTCTTCGTTCATCTAATTCAATTTTCTGGTGCTCATTTAGGCTGGCCTTTAACGCTATCGGATTTTTTTCGGTTGATCCCTCCCCTCTTAAAGTGAGTGACTGCGTCTCTAACGACAGGACACTGCGAATGACTGATTATGGGTTGCGATGGTGATAACTCGGTGGGGAAGAAATACACCATAAAACGTTTCTTAATTTTTTTGTTCGTTTCTTTTCAGGGTTTTGCTTTCTTTTTCCGGTGAGAGGGTTGTTTTGATGCTCTGTAAACACGTATTTTATTTTATTTCGGAGTCTTTTAAGGGATTTTAAACTAGTCTGCTATGGCTTAAAATATTTGCAGGAATTTTTGGGATTTTTAAGATTTACAAAAGGATTATATAGAGGCTAATTGTCGTTTCTTGAATAGGGTGATTGATTTTGGACAGATTGTATTAATCTTGTAAAAGTTATTTCAAACTGAAAATATTTCCTAATGATGTTGAAGAAATTACTCACTTTGCTACGAACAATAAATTATAAAGAGAATAAGAGACTAATGAAAGTTTCGATCATATGTTCTGAAAGTCAAGGATGGGAACATCCAACAACCATTTAGTAAGATACGTGCCATAAATTTTAAAATATTTATTTCAAATTTTTAATAATACCTTTGGTTTTCTGTTTAAATAATTTTTAAAATTAATAAAGGCAAGTTTTTTGGATTTCACACTGATCTGCGGTATTAATCGTAAAGTTCTCGTCTTTGCTTAGAACGGATCAGTTTAGTTTGATAAAGGTCTTAGTAGTGATCTAATCGTCCTGATTAATAAAGCAGAATACTATGAAATGCGGAAATCTTTTCTTTGATGTAAAGTCAATCCGCTAACTCTAAAAAGCCTATTGAGGGGCTAAACAGAAATATGACAGACTGCAATGCCTTCGCTATCTGTTAAAATTCGTCTAAAGTAAGTCACTCGGATAGATATAAACAAATTCTCTCAATGATTTATAACATATTTATGCTGACACTCTTGTTTACTACTTACTGACACAGCGTCAATTCAAGCTCCTCTTCAGGATCTTCTTATACTTTTCCCTTAATGGCTTTTTCTACTGTAGCCTTGGAATCAGTTTGATCTCAATATTGACTCAGTGACTTGGTATCAGTGTAGTGTTCAGTGTACACAGGTCCTTCCCAATGTACTTGCCAACCAAATGAACATAATCCAGTCATACGACAATTTGCTCACAGTTCATTAAAATTTCAATTTTAATTTTAGAAGGGTAAGAGATTCGATGCCACTATCATTTTTACAGTGGCATTTTCATTAACCCGAAAATAAAATTTTTGGAAACGTAACAAACACTTTTTTTCAACTTTTCTATGATTCAAATGCCGAGTCGAATTATCTCAACAACCAGCGATCGCTTGCGACTTTGTCACCGTAAGAATCGCAAAATAAGCAATTTTTGAGAATGTAGTTAGCTTAGGTTTAGGTTTCGGTTGTAGGAGGGTGGTTTCATAGAATCACTATGCACTGGGGCCATCTAGTTGGGCCCATTGTACTCCCCCTAATTATTATAAGATAAAAGTCACTCCTCTTGTTCTAACCACTTGGTTCGGTTTGAATGTTGGATGCCTCTGAGGTCGTCCAATTCTGAGAAGAATCTAGAGCCTAAACAAAGGAGACGACTGTTGGAGATTTGCGGACAATGAGAAAAATAATGTTCGATGTAGTTAGTAATAACTTATGCAGGACATATAATCTGATTGGTTTGATGGCTCTTTGAAGACAATGCTTTGTATTTTGTTGGAATAAGAACCATAAATTGTTAAGAATGAAACCACGGTACTCGGATTTGTATGGGATAGGCACGTGATCAAATCAATCCCCCGAATTGAGATCATATACGTATTGAAGAGCATTAAGGACATGTGAATAGTTATAGCTTGTGTTAATTAAAAAAAAGTAGAAGATAAAAACATTAAGCTTAAAGACATAACCGGACTGCAATTGTGCGTAAAGCCCAATCATATGAAATCGAAATTTTTGTGATGTTAAGAAAGTTTGTATGGGGAATTGTAGAAGGGCAACAGCACTAAACTAATTCGCTCCACATCATGCTAGAGTAGCTATAAAAATGTTTACTACCAAATTTTTGCTTCAAAAATTGTACTGAGAAACTTAGTGCATTGAATTTCATGAAATTATGCAACTTATATGGGAGGTGGTAGAAGGAGTAGGGGGTTTTTGGTGACTTTTCGAGAAACAACTATAATCATAATGAAATTGATATATTTTCAATTTCAGATCAATAACACTCACACTTTTCAAGAGAATCAAATTTTTGTAAAGTCGTGGAATTGTGTCATATTGTATGGGAGGGGGTAGAAGGAGTGAAGCAAATCGGTTAGTTTTTTTGATATTATTAATAATGCTAATGGAGGATTCAGTACAACATTTTAGTTTGATGAAAGTTACACGTATTGAGAAAATTGGTGTACCATATAGTGTTTCATAAACTAGGGTATAGCCTAGTAGGTAGTGTGTTGGTCTTATAATGCGAAGGTCGTGAGTTCAAATCCCGGCCGGGGCAACATATAATTCCGGAACATTGCCTGCTTGGGTAGACCTTACTTACTTACTTACGATGGCGCTACAGCCCAAATTGGACTTTGGCCTCCTGAATGCTTTGCCTCCATCCATCTCGTTTCAATGACCGCGTCCTCCAGTTTGAAAATCTTAGCAGTGATTTGCTGTCTGCGTCAATCGAATCCTCCCAGCGCTTTCGTGGTTTTCCGACCGGTCTTTGTCCGTTGACTTTCCCTTTTAGTGTGCGTTTGGGAATTCTTCCGTCATCCATACGCTCCACATGACCAGCCCATTGTAATTTTTTAAATTTTATGAGGGTTGACACTTCTGGATTGTCGAAGATGGCATACAATTCTCTATTGTATCGTATTCTCCAGATCGAGTCTTCCCTCACAGGTCCGAGGATTCTTCTGAGGACCTTCCTTTCAAAGGCGTTAAGTCGTTTTTCTGACGCCTGAGTTAATGTCCACGTTTCGCTGCCATAGCATAGCACAGGTCTTATGATTGTTTTGTATAGCTTAAGTTTTGTTTTCCTGTGCACGTTCTTGTTTTTGATTATTGGAAGTACCGAATAATAAGTCTTGTTTGCCATCATTATCCTTCTTTTAATTTCGATGGGTTCGCTTCCATCCTTCGATAGATTTGCCCCTAGATATATGAAGTTGTCTACGTTTTCTAGGTTATAGTCTCCTACTGTAATATTTTGTCTGATTGGCGTCTTTTTCCTAGCTTGCGTCATAATTTTTGTTTTGTTTTCATTAATGCGTAGTCCAACTTCCCTTGCTACCGAGCCAAGGTTTACAAATACTTCCTTAGCACTCTCCAGAGATCTTGCAAGGATATCTATGTCGTCGGCATATGCTACGAGTTGTGTGGATTTGAAGCATAGTGTTCCCTTGGTGTCAACGGGAAGTTTCCGAACAACATATTCGAGTGTTCAGTTGAAAAGCTTTGGTGCGAGGCCATCACCTTGTTTAAGGCCGTTGTCTGTTTTAAAACTGAAAGTCAGATCGTTTTCTACTCTGACTTGTGACAAAGACTCAGTCATTGTCATTCTTGTCAGTCGAACCAGTTTCGGTGGGACTCCAAACTCCAACATGATTTTATACAGTACGCGCCTGTCGATACTGTCGTATGCTTGTTTGAAGTCAACAAATATCTGGTGCACATCAATATTATATTCTCAGCACTTTTCCAGCACCTGTTTAACTGAGAATATCTGGTCCGTGGTTGAGCGTCCAGCTCTAAATCCGCCTTGGTATTCACCAATTACTTTATCAGCATAGGGCTTAATTCTCTTTTCTAGAATTTTCGTCAAAATCTTATAAGACGTACACAACAGAGATATTCCTCGGCAGTTTTCGCAGCAGAGTTTGTCACCTTTTTTATAAATTGGACATATGATGCTCTTGCGCCAATCTTCAGGAAGTATTTCCTGCGTCCATATGTCCGCGACTAATCTATGTAGGAGATGCGCTATGCAGGTGTCGCCGGCTTTCAGAAGTTCAGCTGGGATTTGATCAGTGCCCGGCGCTTTGTTGTTTGGGTGGTTCCTTAGGGCTGTTTTTACTTCTTCGAGTGTGGGAGGACTCAAAGCGGATCCTTCATCAGCTGTTACATCAGTTATACCTGGTATTGTATCTGCTGCTGCTGTTCGTGTAGGTGATGGGCTCGGGTTAAGAAGGTGTTCAAAATATTGTGCCCATCTTAGTTTTATATCTTCCGCGTTACTTATAATGTTCCCTTCCGCATCCTTGCATAGGGTCGTTTTCGATTTGTAACCTTCTTTCATCCTTTTGACAAGGGAATACGCGGCTCTTGTGTTGTGTAATTTAAATTGTTCGTCCATGTTTTTAATTTCGTCATTATTGTACTTCCGTTTTTTTTGTCTGCATATTTTGTTTGCAAATCGTCTAAGATCCTTGTACTTGTCTTGTTTGGCTCGTGTCGGCCGTTCCGTTAATATTTTGTAAGCTTCATTTTTTCGTTCTAAGGCATCTTGGCATTCTTTGTCGAACCAATCATTTCTTTTGCGCCGGGGTTGTTGTCCTATCACCTCCTCTGCGACAGAAGTAATGCCATCTTTGATTTTTTGCCACATTTCTTCTATTGGCATGCTGACAGTGGTATTCAGCATTGTCGCGAAGTGCCTCTCCAAGGCTAACGCATATTTCGCAACTATTTTCTCGTTTTTGAGTTTCCCTATGTCGAATTTAGGACCCGGTAGACCTTGGTCACCTCAATCTAAGAAAATGAAAAAATTCGTAGAAAGAGGGTTGTGCGAAGAGCTAACAACCCTTCCACAATAAGTAATGAAAAATGTTAAGGAACCTGAATATCAGGAGGCCAAGGTCGGATTTGGGCCGTAGCGCCATTGTAGTAGTAGTATAGTGTTTCATGTAAAAGTGTAGTTTGTATTGGAGGTGGTCCTTCCAGGGATGAGGGATTCAAATAATTTGTATACCAAAAGATAACATTTATAAAAGAAATAACATAATCTAAATTTCAAATTAATAGCTCCTGTAGATTTCAAGAAAATGTGATCATGATATATTTTTGAAAATAAGTCATTTTGTATGGGAGGAGGTAGACGCCGTGAGGGGAGTGAAATAAAACTAAAAGCATCTCGGAGCATACCTAACAAACTGTGTAAGTTTTACTGCAATCGGTTCAGCCGTTTGCGCATGAAAGATGGCCGGACAGCCAGACCGACAACAATTTCAAAAACGTGTTTTTATGCTTAATTATTGTTAAAATAGAGAAAAAAACTTATAACTATTTATAAGCAAATAACAGACAGACACTAAAATCATATTGATATGTATAGAATATTAAAACTTCGTATATAATTAGTCTGATTTCAATCTATTTTAAAATGCACGAGGGGCCGCTGGATTTAAAGCAAAAATTATAAAACTAGCTCACTTTAGTTTAACCGCAAAACTTTTATTAATCTTTTATCTAAATCGCTTTACAATTTTCGCTCACAATATTTCGACTTAGCTCCTCGCACTCATCGTTCTGTCATTCACACGACTCTTTCGGTTATAAATCGCTGCCGTTGATCATGCAACGAATTCTCTTATTGAATTCCGGCTATTGATCACAGGACTTACTCGCCTCCAAGAATCTCCAACGTCGATCCCACGAGGTATTCGCTTATCAATCACATGACGTCCTCGCTTAATGGATTTTCCCTGTCGATTACAGGACTTACTCACATACTTTCGCTTGCTGAACACCGTCTGTAGATCATTCACAGAGCTTACTCCCGCCTGCCGATCACAGGACTTACTTGCTCATTGTCGCTTACTGCTGGATTCCGCCTACCAATCACAAGAATTACTCCCGCCTGTCGATCACAGGACTTACTTGCTCACTCATCTGGGCTGTCGATCGCACTCGCCTGCCAACCACACACTCGCTTAATGTTTTGAATCTTCTGTTCAAATATCAAGTCAAAACTGACTGCTCCATCACCAACACTCGCAAGGAACCGATGCTCCAGTCCCTGTCCTCTCTCTCTCTCCCTCACTTTCTTTCTTTAGAAAAATATTCAGTCCACGCACTGCTCATGTGCTCGCAGCCGGTCGAAAAAAAATTTTTTTTCAATACCAAATTGAATCTGAAATACTAGACACGCAGAATTATGGTCGCCGAGTTGCTCAGATTTAATTCGGCATGAAAATTGTAAAATTTCTGGGCGAATTTTTCCGTGTTGGTAGATTTTTTTCCCCACCGCTCAGTTGAGACTATGGGCACCTGTTGGTAGGACTTCGATTTGTGTGATTTTCACTTGTAGGCTGCCCGGTTTTGAGTTCATCATGTTTAGAGGTTCGTTATCGATTTGAAAAATGGAGTCTCGTTTCGTTAAAGTGGCGCCTAACGTGGGGCTTCAGATTGTCCCGATAAGCCACGTGAGTCTCATCCGTCTATCAATTTTTCGCCCCTTTCATCACGACTTTTCAAGGATGTTGGTTTTTTCCCGAACTTGCCGGCAATCATTCTGTGAGCTCTGAACGAAGCTAATTTTCTGTTGGCGGAATGAAGTGTACCTCTTCGTTTCAATGGTTTTAACATTTTGGTCTTTTGATGATGTTGCTCTGCTCAAGCATACCGCTCGGTGCAACTGCTCCATTTCCACCTTGTAAGGACCGGCCCTGTTTCATGGTGCGCCACTCGCATTAAGGGAAGAGCCGGTCCTGAGTGTTTGATATCCCTATTTTCATTAGTAAAATAATTGTCTACTGACATTTTTGATCGTAAAAAAACTTGCATGTTGGCGTAGGGTGAAGAGTGTTAGTTCGGCTCAATTTTCATCTCTGTTCAAAGGGATTGTAAATCATTTATCGGTATTGGTATCAGGCCTAAGCTCCATTACAATTAATTTCGAGAAGATTTACGTTGTAGTGCTACTGACGATGAAAATGGATCGAAGGAACACTATCAGAAACTCTGTAACATTCACAGTCACAAACATTCATGTCACATTACTTATCCATTATTCCATCATTTACGTAACTTCCTTTTCCGCACGATATCTGAGTAATTGATGAAGTTAATATTGTATGACGTTGCGATAAGAACGACTAACATTAAATCCAAATTTTTCAACTTGCTTGTATGTATAACAATCTGAAGAGGAAAAACATGGAGCAAGGAAAATCCGTATACACAGCAAACACAAACTTAAAGGAAGGAAAAAATTACGGCACACAATAAGAAACCGGAAACGCGAGAAAAACGAGAAACTTGTCCAAGAAGATGAAGTACCCAAAAATCGCGCCCCAGCGGCATCTTTCGAGTCATTCGTTTGTCGTCAGGATTGCATCATTATTATTTTTTTCCACAATTTTTTTTTTATCAGCATCTGGCATCGTCACCGCGCTCTATGAAAGGACCCATGGAAACCTCTCCAGAAGCTACGGGAAACGACAGAAAAAAAGTTTCTTCGTTTCGTAGCGTAAATTTTTTCGGATAAGATGAGGGTGTGCAAAAGTATGAGGGTGACAATTTTCCTCAACCGCCCCTTGTCTGCAGATTTCCTTTTTTTCAGGTCCTGTCTGCATGCTGACGATGGAGGTCGTCGTAATGAAAGGAAATACGAAAAATGTTGTTTATGACAATCGACAGACTCAAAAAAAAAGTCTTTTGACAGAGACTCGATGGCGTACATCATTTCCTTAGGACGAAATTTGGAATTGATGTTGCCGAAAACATCATTACATGAACCCCCAACTAGAAAGCCATCGAACCTCGTTCACCTTTTCGCAGTCAAATTTCAGGCTTTCAAGTAGCTACCACGTTTAAATGGTCTAAATTTATGTAAATTTACGTTATTTTGATCTAAGGGTATTTTTTTCGCTATTTCGGAAGTACGGGGAAGAGGAGGATGAGGTGATGTTGATTTAAAAGCAAAGAAGTAAAAAAATCTCAAGATAATAAAAAAATAAATAACAAGACTTTGAAAAGGCAACGTACTAACGGCAGCTTGGGACTAAATTTGAAGTCGATTGTAAGGTACTTGTGCCGTACAAAACGGTGAATTATTAACATCTTAAAAGGAAGTTGGTTTTGTTTAGGGAACAAGTGGTGGTTGCTTCTTATTTTCATTGGATAATGGGTCTACATTCTACATCAGTAATCAGGTGGCATGAGAAATTGATTTGTGCCTAAAGAAATGCACTTTTGTGTCGAACTATCAGTTATCAGCTAACAAGAAAGAAAAATCAGATTATAGCGAAATGTGCTTAGGATAATTAGGTTATTTGAGCTAAACCTAACCTGAGTATGTACTGAGTTTATCGCATCCATTACTTGATTCCGATGCGAATGAATATTCTTATATTAAATGACCCTTGCGTGTGGGTGATCAGAAGTAAAAGAAGTAATTATTAGAAATGATTCGAGCACAGTTTCCTATCATAGCAGTAAATCCACTGAGTACAAAGACACCACGTAGAACGGTATGGCACTATAAGAAAGCTAATTGGGAAGATCTGAATTCACTCTACCGTGCCTTTGATTGGAGGCTGTGCTTTGAGTCCGGTAATTGTGATACCACCTCGCAACTTGTGACCGAGACAATCATAAAAGGCATGAGGATTTTTATTCCATGCAATCTCAAAAAGATCAGACCTGCAAAGCAATTAGAGCCAAAAAGCAGTCTTTTGTTACGTTTCGCAATAATCCGACGTTAGAAACCAAGGACTCATTAAAGGTGGCAAGAAATGCCTGCAATAAAATTTTAAAGCGAGCTAAATTCGAACATGATCGGAAACGCCGACTTAAGATCATTGAGAATCCCAAAAACTCAAGATCTTTCTGGTCGTTTGTGAAATCGGTCATCCAGAATTTCAGCACATCTTCAACACTTCCTCTTCTTGATGGTGACCGAACCGTTGTTGACCCTGTTGAAAAAGCAAACCTTTTGGCAGCAAACTTCGCTAGAAACTCGAAGCTTCCACATTCGAGCCAGAGTCATCCGTACTTACCGGACTCTGGTTTCTCGCTGCCACCTCTTCGTTTTCGAGCTAGGGTTATTTCCAGGATCCTGCAAGAGCTCAATATTCACAAGTCTGCTGGGTCAGATGGCATCCCCCCTATTGTCCTTAAAAACTGCGCTTCCTCTCTAGCTAAACCTCTTCGTAATCTCTACAATCTTTCATACTCTTCAGGGTGAAGTTTGCAAATGTTCTGCCAATCCCAACAAAATAAAGCAAAGCGAACCCAGCTAATTACCGCCCCATACCCATTACCTCAGTGCTTTCAAAGGTAATAGAAACTGCTGTCAATCGCAGGATAGTCAACTTTCTTGTGGATAAAAATCTCATTCATGATCGCCAATATGGATTTCGCTCGGCTCGTTCTACAGGCGATCTCCTGATCTATCTTACCGAGCGTTGGAATTCCTGCATCCACAAATTTGGTGAAGG
Organism: Chorisops tibialis; assembly: GCA_963669355.1. Classification (NCBI taxonomy): domain Eukaryota; kingdom Metazoa; phylum Arthropoda; class Insecta; order Diptera; family Stratiomyidae; genus Chorisops; species Chorisops tibialis. Next base: position 23,709,969 of record OY770264.1, read on the forward strand.
TCAAGTTCTTGCTCTTGACATCGCCAAAGCGTTTGACAGAGTTTGGCACAAATGCCTACTAGCCAAGCTAAAGGCCTTTGGTTTAAACACTTTATTTCTTCAATGGATTGAGAGTTTCCTCTCCGAGAGCTCTATTCGAGTCGTACTAGTCGGAGTAACTTCTGCACCCTTTCCTATTGATTCCGGCGTACCTCAGGGCTCAGTTTTATCTCCCACTCTCTTTTTAGTCTTCATAAACGACCTCAATCCTATTCACTGTTTCGCAGATGACAGCACTTTAGATAACACCTACCAATTCGACTCTCCTGCGGACGCTCGTCCGATATCGGTGGCCTCTTGTCATGATGAGTCGATACAGTCATTGAACTATGACCTCAGTTTAATCCTGGAATGGGGCAGGAACAACAGAGTAGAGTTTAATGCCTTAAAAACGCAGTCCTGTCATCTATCTCTTAAACATGACGTTCCGACGTCGGTCACTAATTTGTCGTTGAATGGCGTACAGATTCTTCCTTCTGCAGATTTTACATTACTAGGTGTAAAACTTAACAATCGCCTAGATTGGAGCCAACAAATTTACGAAGTCGCTCTTGATGTTTCGAAACGCCTAGGTATTCTGCGGAAGTGTAAGAAATACTTCTCTGCCACTGAACGAGCTACCATCTATAAGGCTTATATCCGACCACGTCTGGACTACAACTCGGATGTTTGCGCTGGGGCCCCAAAATCATATCTGGCCCTTCTTGACCGTATCCAGAAATATGCATTCCGATTAATTGGAGATGAAGCTATATCGGCCTCAATTGACTCCCTCGAGCATCGTCGAAATATCGGTGCACTCTGCATTTACTATAGATACTTCCATGGTAATGATTTACTATAGATACTTCCATTGTAAATGCAGCAAGGAACTAAAAGCCCTTATACCACCTACATTCACTGCCCCCCGAAATACTCGCCAAGCTGCACGCTCACACGAGTACACCGTGAAGCCCTTGCCGTGGAGAACAGTGAAGTTAGGCAGTCCCTCATCCCTCGGATGACAGTGTTGTGGAATTCATTACCAGGCAATCTCTTTCCAACGGGATACAACCTCTAGCAATTTAAGAACAACGTTCACCGCTACTTCAAAATCTCCCCTCCTGTGTTTCCCTACTAATTTTCCTCTATCCACTTGTTTCCCCATACCCGTGTCGACTTAACTGTGCATCGCGCATTAAAGTGTGACCCCCTAAGTTAATTTCGACGGCTGTAAAAAAAAAAATGTGTAGTTCACGAACTAACTAGTACATTCGAACTATTCACTTCACTGAACCAAACAAACTATTCACTAAAATTTTCACATTTTAGTTCAAACTGAACTGAAAGCGAGTTAAATGAAAGTCTGTGAAAATTGCTTAAGGGACAAGCGACAATACGCACAATTATTATTTTTTTTTTAAAGTACCTTTTTTGTTAGAAGTGTTTTTCAAGTATAACAGGTACAACAACATATGTTATACTATTTTTTTAAATTTCATTTTACTAATAAAATTTTTTAATTTTTAATTTTTTTTTTTTGTTTTTTTACGGAATGACCTGTGTTATAGGCAATTTCGGCCTTTATGTGCAATGCACAAATACATTCATGAAGGGAAGCAATTAGATTAGGAAGGTAGGGGAAAGGGAGTGAGAACGACCGTAACGATTGGAGAAGTTGGTATATACATATTTTGTGATGGCTTCATTTTCGAACGATAGTGCGGTAGTGTAAGTGTAAACGGGACAAAAATATATTGATAGTTATGTTAGGGTTATAAAGCCAGTTGCTTCTAAGAGGAGTATGAGAGGCAGTTTTTGAAAGTGATAGTGAAGGAATATCATCCTGTTTCCATCACAGAGGACAAGAAATTTCGAAAAATCATCGAAATAATAAGTCCTGGTTATTATCTGCCGCGTAGAAAAACAGTTTCAAAAATCCTTGTATCTCAGTTTTATCTGTCAATGATAAATATTTCTGATTTGAGCGATTCTCTATAAGTTTCTTTGTTAGCAAAGGGTTGGACGTCAATCTAAAACGAAAGTTCTATGGTAGTTACAGCTCATTTCCTTGAGATTGACTCAATTGAATTACGATCTGCATTACTGAGTTTCATTTAGCAAAAGTCATAATGCCAGTAATATAGCTCGTTTGATGAAAGACAAGGTAGCTGAGTTCGAGCTTGAAATAAAGTCGCAGCAGTCATTATCGATAATGCTTTACTAATATGAAAGCAGCTGTTCGTTTAAATAATTGGTGAAGAGTTTCATGCTGCGCAAACTCCCTTAATATGATGGTGCAAGCAACATTATCATACAATAGATCTATTGAAGGTTGAAAACAAAAAGATGCTGTAATTTCTTACTTGGCTATAGAGGGTAATAAGCTCCTTACTATTTCCTTTGAAAAGTGGTTAGTAATATATTAATAAGTTCAAAGAGATTTTGGAAAAATTTTACGTCATATCAGCGGAAATTTGCTTTGAAAAAGCTGTATCTGTTTCTAAATTACTAATTTTTATCCGGAACATAAGCAATTGACAATTGATGTACCTATATATTACTGACCTACCAGTGCAACTTGCATCAGTTCTTCAAGTTCTTGAAGTGCAATTTCATTCTAGCTTTTCTTATCTAGAAGCCAATAATATTTATATGCCGGTAACAATTCTAGATCCACGTTCCAATATTTTTTTTGTTATACCTATATAGTAAAATTTTTGTTTTTATAAAAGAATAATTTCTTTTTGTTTTGCTATTAAATTAATTTTGTGTTAATGAAAATAGTAATTATCACTATCATATACCATTAAATATACAATCGATCGTATGTCATGCTCTACAATGTGGGTGAACTAAACGAACTGAGATAAATAACTATTCCTTTTGGTGATATAGAACTAGTGAACTAGTTTACTATACTCAACTGTTTTGTACACCTCTAGTAATTACTTTCGCAGTGCCCAGGTAATGGTATCAACAACTTGGGTCGCGTCTCATTACTAATCTTAAAAACGCTGAAGAAAGGAACCGAGAAAGATAGTTTAAGATATAAAACTGGACAATAAGATCACTCTAAAATTCTTATCTCTACTTCAATCTTACACTATATTTGATGAAGTTCTTAAAAATTTTTTCCAACTATTTCAGAATAGAATGTCGTTTTTAGAATATTTATTACTTTATTATTATAATAATAAAGTATTGTGATCGACACAAAAAAAAAAAAAGTTTGCTACCCTGAAATTTTTTTTTTTCGCGTTTCATGACTAAATTAGCCTAAAAATGCAAAAAAAAAAAATCCGTCTGTCTGTACGCCGTCCGCCGTACGCCGACGTGTACGCTCAGCGCACATTAACTCCCAAACCCATCAAGATAGAAAGTTCATTTTTGGAGGGATTGTAGATAGTTGCGGATCTCAGGCGAATACCCATTTTAGGGGGTGTACGGGCTCAGGGGGAGGCGGGGGGAGCGCTTAAACCGAAAAATACGAATTCAAATATCTCAACCATGGTAACAGCTAGAAAACTAAAACTCAACATACATATAGAAGGGTTTGTGGGACAACTTTTAAAAATAATTTAATTTTTTTATCCATTGGGGTGCGAAAAGGGGGGGCTAAGAACCAATTGTCGGCCGAATTTTTTTTTCAAATGATTATATCTTCGAAATTACTTATCGTAAAAAAATCATATTTAGAGACCGTCAAGGTGGCATATAGTTCCATTGGAACCAGCTCAGAAAGCGGCTAATTATTGTAAGGGGAGGGTCAGGGGGGCGTGCAAGGAAAAACACTTAAAAATTAATATCTCAACTATCTTTTAAGCTATGTAATTGAAACTTAAAATGTATATTAAGCTATACTAGGCAAATACAAAAAAAATATAACATGTCGAAATAATAGTAGTGGAGGGAAATGGGGAACATTTCAAAAATGGCGCACTTTTCAAAATTACAAATCCTTATATCTCAAAAAATAGTACAGATATTAAATCAAAAATTTGTCAGATTGTAGAACTACATAATGGTTAATTTTGGTAAAAATTTTAAGCTGGGAGGTGTAAGGGGAGGGAGGTGATAAGCAAAAATGTCGAAAATTTTGAGTGATTTTTTAAGGGCTCTAGTGAAAGATAAAAAGTTAAAATTTTGCATGTGAATACCTATATTTAATGTACATAGAAAAATAATATTAACTTGATCCATATTTATTATAAACCGACTCCCCCGGTCTAACGTGCACAAGGTGTTTCATGTGCATTGAAAAAAACACATAAACTGAAAATTTTTGAGTGAAATTTTAAGGTAGAAACTTGAAAATTTGCGAAATGCATTTAAAAAAAATTTCTAAGTATACGAAATATTAACTGGTCGAAAACCTTTAAAACTTCTACCCCCTCCCATACAAAATTATTTTTTCGACCATTTTCAAGAAATCAATTATCACCTAACCATTAAAAGCTATCAAATTCAAATTTTGCAAAACAACTTACAAAAATAATTAAAATGAAATTGCGTTCAAAGTTTTAAAATCGCGCTTGCCCTTCTACCCCCTCCCATACAAAAGTATGATTTCGACTAATTCCATTAAATCAACTAATAACCAACAAATTAAAAGCTATGAACTTGAAATTTCGTACGAGCATCTAACAACAAAAATGAAAGAAAATTGCATCACAAGTTTGACGATTCCCCTACCTCCTCTACCCCCTCCCATACAAAATTATTTTTTCGAGCATTTTTAAGAAATCAGTTATCAGCTAACTCTTAAAAGCTATCAATTTCAAATTTGGCACAAAAACTTATAAAAATAATTCAACTGAAGTTGCTTTAAAAGTTTTGAAATCGCGCTTGCGCTTCTACCCCCTCCCATACAAAACTATGATTTCGACCAATTTCATTAAATCAACTAATAACCAACAAACTAAAAGCTACGAACTTGAAATTCTATACAAGCACCTTACAAGAGACGCGAAATAAAACTGCGTATCAAATTTTATGATTCCTCTATATTCTCTACCCCCTCCCATACAAATGTTCGGTTTCATGAATGTAAAATACACCGAATTTTATGAAAATTCTATGCAACTTCGTCTATGAAACACATTCTATACAGAGAATATTGGACGTGATTCAAGTAATTAATTAAAAAGCTACTAACATCAACCCACCCTTACTATTACCCCTACTCCTCCACTCATAAAAACCCAAACTTACAGACACGAATGAAATATTGTTAACAGTCCTGCCCAAGAACTCCCTTTCACTTAGTCTTCCCTAACCACTCTAACCTGCATATTGACTTTCCACTCATCCGCAACTTGTCCCAAGAATAATAAAGTTTCGCCCGACTTGTTGACAGTTTATTTGATTTTAATATCATATTTGAAGTTCAGTCTATTTCTAATTAATTAACCGCCATTTCAACTGATGAGCAACCATTATTTTTCAAAATAACCGAATCATGCTTACAATTTCTGAAGACTTTAAAACAATAAAACAATAATTTATAAGCGCAAAATCTTATCCAAAATATTAAGAGAAAACAACAACGTTTTCAATTTCTGAAAAATCTTTTCGAAATTACAAACAACTTCAATTCCGAACAATAACTATTCGTGAACACCACAAATATTTTTGAATCACATCTATGAGTACATCTAGTTTTGGAAATGATATCTAAGAAAGCTCTGAATCCGAAATATTCTGAATGGTAGAGTAGTTTTCTGTGAAAATACAATTGTGAAAAAATTAATCCTATGCGTAGCATTGTCCATCAAATATTACAAAGTTTCTTAAATTTAATTTCAAATCCATTTAAAAAAAATCGATTTTATTCTGAAAAGAAACACATAACGATCATACATTATAATTTAAAACCAACTCCACAAAAATGTTATCCTCTCATCCCCTTTTTTTTCATCGAAAGACTCTTACTAACGATCGTTCCGACAACCAGAGGTTAATGATTTTAATAACAGCCGATTTTCCTCCCCAGTCATTTTCAATAGATTTTAGGTCCTTGTATAACAAAGCAGAAAAGCTGTTAAGGGTGGTTGGCCCTTACTTAGCCGAAGGGCGTTTATCTTAAACTCACTCGTTCTCTCTTTCTTAACTTTCTTCTTGAAATTGCGTTCGGATTTGGCCTTTATTAAAGGTTATGTGACATTTATTGTTCACGCTGTAATCGTATCCTTGTTCGCTGCTTGTTATGCCCAAGGCTTCCTGTTACTTGTTTTTATTCGCTGTTCTTTCATTGACTTGAATTAAATTAAATTTTGCCCATTCTATCGCCATTTATGTATTTGAGAACATACCTATACATCCGAAAAGAAAGTACGAGGTTGAGGCAGAGATTGTCAGACAGAAGTCACTTCTTGGCGAAATAAGAAGTGCAGAAGGACTGGGAAAAAAAAGTTGAGCAAACTAAAGGAAAATTTAATTTTGCATGTTAAGTGGCAAACTGAAGAAAAACATACAACTTCTTAGCCGAGTGTCTCAAACGGATTCTTAGCAAATGTGATCACATGAGCAAACATACTCTTGTCGAGCATATGTTCAATTAAATTCCTTCGATTCGAAATCAAATTGCGAGATTCCTGCTTTGTTTTGGCGCGCTATTGCTTTCTATCATTCAAATCAAGGACTCAAAGGCTTCAGAATTTTCTTTTACGATAGCTTTTCGTTAGCTCTTATCTCAGGAATTTATTTGTTTTATTTCAGAGCAAGGATGAAGCGATGATGATGACGATTGAAATCCAATTAGAGGTATTTGATTTTCTGTAATCGAATTCCTGAAGTACGTACGAAAGATATGTAGATATTTATTAAAATTTTTTTTTTCATTGAAAATGGAAGACAGTGTGACACGCGAATTTCCATCAAATTAACTATCGTATCGGAATATAAATTTTGCATCATTAAATTTTAATCGATCATCTCGAGGACATCAAAAGCCCATGTAATGTCACATTATTGTTATAATTGCGAATAAATTAAATCACGAGTGTCCCCTTTTCGACACCAATTGCTGTGAACAAGGCAATTACGTCGGCATGTTCATATGCCAGTATGTCGACTCACTCGCCTGTAGATGGAGTTGCGAGCCTTGTCTCCAGATTAGATTGCATAAGTGGATTGGGGAAACTGTTGCCGCGTTGTCACTTTCACAATACTTCGAAGGCCTATAAGTGTCGTCATATGTGTGCATAGTGTCCTGGTCCTGTTTACCTGAGTTAGTCACAAAATTATCAACACATGGGATATTCAATTACTCGACTCGCATATGCTTCCAGAGAGATAGAGCAATGCTTAAACGGACGAAATGGCAATATGGTCTTCGGGAAGGTGGAGATGAAGGTATGAGGCAGTAGAGTGGGTGAGAGATTTCGCCCTTATGCTTGCCCTTGGCAAGGTGCCCCAACAAGTAATTAATAAGGGAATCGAGGCTGTTTACACATATGTCCGGTTATTTCGCATTAATAATCCACCCCATAGAAAGCCATGACCTGTGTTTGCCATGCTTATGTTTGCTCTCAAGTTGTTTATTGAAGGTTTGATTTTGATGGATAGTATGCTTACCGGGATACCTTCCGTTCATACTCGTTTGTACAACGATGACGTTTAATTGTATTTAAATTTTGGTAAGGTATCTTATTAAATGCAACAATTATGAAATGTTCAAACAACATTTCAACATTTATAAGGGATGTCGATTGATTTAGATAAATAATTGGCTACATAATGATAGCTTCTAACATATTTTCTACATTTATTATCGGGATTATTTATTATCGCACAACCTCTAACCTACGAGTTTCCCAGAGAGCCCAGGTACATGTGTATACTGAAGGGCGCAGGTGGTCGATGAATTTCAGTTAAAAATGAATTGAATTTAGATTACTCAGAAATTGTATTTTTCGCTTTAAACATTAACTTTAACACTTTTCGCTCACTATACCCCTTTCCTTTTTCCGCCTCTTTGGCTTTCCAAAATGACTCCAAGCGACTGACTCTAACGCGTTCTACTCTTCAACTGCTCTTGTCGACTGGTCAATAACGACTAGCTCTATCGCGTTCTAATCTGCAACTACTCACGTTAATTGACTCTATCGCCACTTCACCACGCCATCTACTGTCGATCACACGACGTACTCGCTTACTGAATTCTGCCTCGACCACACGACTTACTCCCGCCTATCAATCCCAGCACTTACTTGCTTACTGAACTCCGCCTGCAGATCACAGGACTTACTAGAGCAGGGTAAAAGAAAGGGTGAAAGGGAAATTTAAAATTTATGCCGTACTCTAATCAGATTACGACATCCGATACGAATAAAAGAACATGAAGCCAGAGCGAGACAAAACAAAGAGCACAAACTTCATTCAGTGTTTACCAATGTTTCGTTCCAGAGTGTGATATCCATACATTCGACATGTGCTTGAAGAAGAGCAGGAGAAAACGCAACAGTTTTCATGCGTGCTATACTCAAATGTTTCTTTTTCTTAAATATATGTACAGAGTAAGCACAGTGATCTAGGGTGTAGAATAGTAGGTAGCGTGTTGGTCTTGTAATGAGAAGGTCGTGAGTTCAAATCCCGGTCGACGCAGTATATAATTTCAGCACATTGCCTGCTTGGATATACCTTGGTCACCTCAATCTACGAAAATAAAAAATAAAAAAAATTCATAGATAGAGGGTTGTTAGCACTTCGCACAACCCTCTATCTACAAATTTCCACAATAAGTAATGAAAAATGTCAAGGAACCAGAATTTCAGGAGGCCAAGGTCCGATTTGGGCTGTAGCGCCATTGTAGAAGAAGCACAGTGATCGGCATCAAGAGTTGGACATTTGGAGTTCTTATTTTGTTGTTGTAGTTGGCATATAATGTTTCCCTTTCAGTTATGCAATCGTCATATGCGTACATAAAAAAAAACATAACAGGGCTACGATTTCGCGTAAAGCGCAATCTTACGATACTCAAGATGAAATAGAATTTTTTGTGATCCCAAGAAATTTTGTATGGGGAGTGTTTTTTTTTATAATAATAAGAGTTCATACAATCTCGGCATTGCGCCGGATTTTACCTAAACCAGGTACAAGTACCGCAGTTTTAGGCTCAGATGAGTCGATGAGTGTCCGTCGATGAGATCCAGAATGAAAGATTACTGGCTTCCGAAAAAAATCATACAAAGAAAAAAAAAAAAAAGAGTATTAATTGAAATTACATAAATAATAATAGTTGACAAAGAGTAATTAATATAATAATAAGTATTTAATGAAAAATTAAATCACTAAAAGCATTAAATAATAAATAGCTATAATAATAGAAATAAATATAAAAATTAATCCTTTTTTTTTTTTTTTTTTTTTTTTTTTTTTTTTTTTTTCTTGCTTTCTTTTTTTTTTTTTTGTCTTATCTTTTTCTTTCATTCTGTTTTTTTTTTTTTTTTTATTTTATCCCTTTTGTATATAGAAACAGTGATTGTTTCCCAGACAGCCGCGTGCTGGTATAAGGGAAACGGATCGCGGTTTCTTTTTTAGATCATTCGCGGGTTGTAATAGGTAGATATTTGTTTGTTTCGTGGGTTCTATGTGTTTTTTATGTATTTTTTTGCTGCAATCTTGAAGCATTTGATATCCTTCGCTTGTCGAATTTCGTTTGGCAAGGAGTTGTAGTACAGTATAGATTCATAAATAGGATCCTTTCTTATTCTCTTTGTCCTACAGGTTCTGTTTCTTATCGCACTAGCATTTCTTGTATTATAGTTGTGAATATCCTTACTGTACGTAATTAGTAATGATGATTTTAATCCTTGGTTTATTTATTGTACATTAATTTTGACCGCTCAAGATTTATGGTTTGTTGTAGATTTAGATAGGTGTAGTTTTCATATAGGTCAGTCGATGGAGTCAGATGTGGTAAATTATATACTGCTTTAATGCTTTTGTTCATGAGTCTCTTGGTTATACATAGATGTTTGGCTCCATATTATAAGACCATATGTTATGTTTGAAAGTAGAAACGCGTTATACAAAATTTCTTTTATTGGTGTAGGTAGGAAGTAATTCCTTCGTAATAATCCTGTGATGGGTGCTATTTTCTTGCGGATGTTAATAATGTGTTGAGACCATGATAGGTTTTCATCGTTAGTCCTAGATACTTGACTTGTTTTGTTCACATGTTAACATAGATGGAATTGAATTGTGTCAATTCCATCTATGTTAATTTTTGGATCAATATAAGCTTTATTTCTTTGCTTGAATATCATGAAGCTGGTCTTCCCTGCATTTAATGTTAACCTGTTGCCCAACAACCAATTCTTAAATAGCTTGAGGTCCGTGTTGATCAAAGTTTCCAATTCCTGCTGACTTCTTCCTCTGTAAAGCAGCAGTGTGTCATCCGCGTATACTATATATTTAGCTCGAAGACCTATGTGCTGCAAATTATGTATATAAAGTAGATAGAGAGTGGGGCCCAGGATTGAACCCTGAGGAATTCCGATATTAATTGGTTTTGAATCGCTGAGTTTATCTAGGTTTCTTGTAATGTAAGTGCGCCCTAGGAGATAGTTTTTTATTAAATCATTAATTTTTCCTCTTAAGCCGATTTCATTTAGACCTTGGAGCAGTATTTCGTGATCTACAGTGTCAAATGCTTTTATTAAATCTATGAAGACTGATGCTACATAGCAGCCTTTGTCCAGGCCATCATTTATAAATTGCATCGCATCCATCAATGCTGCTGTAGTGTTGCTCTTTTCTTGAAATCCATACTGGTTTCTGTCAAATCCCATATTTTTGTTTATAAAGTTTGAGATTCTTTTGCTGATGACTTTTTCAAAGATTTTGCTAATGGAGCTTATCAAGGCAATCGGTCTGTAATTGTTTGGATCTGAGATAGATCCACTTTTGAATACTGGAGTAATCAGTGATGTTTTTAAGCATGAAGGGAATGTGCCATCCGCCAAATGTGCGTTAATCGCTTTGGATAGTGGGGCGGATATAATCGTTGATAGTGTTTTTAGGTCGTTTGTTGTAATTCCATCAATCCCTGGTGCTATGCTGGATTTTAGTTCAGCAATTAATCTACTTATTTCTTTACTACATGTGGGGTACAGATACATGGTAGTTTTTGACACAGGAGAGACATATTTGGGATAATGCTCTCCGTTAAGATTTTTTAGCTCTTTCGCAAGGTTTTCTCCTATTGAGACGAAGTGATCGTTAAGCAGATTCCCAATTACTGCTTGATCTGTCGTTGTCCCTGTTTGCGTGTTTAATTCATGGATTCCTGATTTATTTTGACCGCTACCTTTTTGACCGAGAGTCTCCTTTATCAGAGTCCAAAGTTTCCGAGGATTACCCGCTGTTGTTGCGTACCGGGTATTATAATATTTCTCTTTGGTTCCCCGTATCAGTTTGGTCGTTTCATTCTTAATTCTAATGTATTCTGATCTCAACGTTTGATTGGTTGGTTCTTTCAGCATCTTTTTGTATGTTTTACGCTTTTTATCAATTTGGGTTAGAACATCATTCGTTATCCATATAGAGCTGCGCGTTCTCATGGTTTTCACTCTGGTTGCCTTTTCCTTCGCTTCTGATATGGTGTTGATAATTGTTTTTATTGACATATTATCTGCTTTATTAAAAATCAGCTTCGCCTCACTCTTAAAGGTTTCCAAGTCTAGTATTTTAATGGTTTTTCTCTCCATCTTAACCTTCTCAATTTTGGTGCGCTTTAAACTCAGCGTCAGTACTTTATGGTCGAGTTCCGGCCAGTCATCATATTTTATTTTGAAAGAATTAGTATTCTGTGGGATGTTTGTGGAGACATGGTCTAGTAATGAGTGTGTTTGTGTAGTGCATCTCGTCGAGGAGTCTCGATTTAGAATCTCAACGTTGTTGGTTTTCAACATTTCCTGGTAGTTCTGTGAAGTCTGATTCTCTTTTAGTATGTCGATATTGATGTCTGCCACTGATAGAATCTTCGGGTATTTTGAATAAATTGCGTCCAAGTATTCAATAAAAGGATCTTTTGGGGCCGATGGTGGATTATAAAAAGTCGCTATTGTTAATGGGGAATCTTTATTTTTTAATTCGACTATTATTGTGTGGTATGCATCGTCAATTAGAACAGTTCGAAATTTTATATCATTCCTAAAGTAAATTGCAGTGCTTCCTCCTTGACCAGCGTCGCGACAGTTATGTACTGCGCTGAACCCCCTTAGGTTGAAATATTGCTGTTCTGAGCTGAATAACCACGTTTCAGCAAATATTAAAAGGTATAATAGCATTGAACTAATTTTTCCCTGTCATGCTTAAGTAGCTATAAAAATGTTTTATGCAAAATGCTTACTCCAAAAATTGAATGGGAACTGAGAAAATTAGTGAGTTAGATTTAGTGAAAATGTGCAGTTTGTATGGGAGGTGGTAGAAAGAGTGGGGGGATTGTAATGATTTTTTCAGAAATAACTAGGAATATTATAAAATTGATATCCCTTAAATTTCAGACTAGTGCCATTCATACTTTTTCAGAAAATTGATTTTTTGTGAAGTTATGAAACTGTGTCATATTGTATGGGAGGGGGTAGAAGCAGTAAAGCTAATAAAATATTTTTTTCTGATCTTAGTGATAAGACTAATTAAGTATTTATTACAAAATAAGAGCTCAATAAATGTTATATGTTCTGAGAAAATCGGCTTAGAGCATTTAATGAAAAAGTGTAGTTTGTATGGGAGGAGGTAGAAGGAGAAAAAGGACCCAAATAATTTCTCTACTGTAGATTGAAATCATTATGAAAGTAATATATCCCAAAATTCAGACTAATAGCTTTTATACTTTTCGAGTAAATCCATTTATTATCAAATTGCGCAATTGTGTCATTTTGTATGGGAGTGGGTGGAAGGGGTGAAGCTAATCGTCTGATTTTTTTTGGCCTTACTAACAATTTTAAATAAATATTTGGTGCATAATTTCAGCCCGCTAAATTTTATACGCATTGAGTAAATTGGCTTAGAGTAATTCATGACAAGTTCAATTTGTATGGGATGTGGTAGAAGGAGGAGGAGGACACGCATAATTTTTATACGGTAGATTGCTATTATCATAAAAGTAACATATTCCAAATTTCAGACCAATCAATTTTATATTTTTCGAGCAAATCCGTTTATTGCCAAATCGCGCAATTGTGTCATTTTGTATGGGAGGGGGTAGAAGGGGTGGAGCGATTTGGCCCGTTCACGAACTTGACCTTACTTTTTTGTCAAAAATGACGTGTACAAAATTTGAGCTATCTATGTCAACGCGTTCTCAAGCTAGAGAGCGCACAGACGGACTTACATCCGGTTTTGAGATTTTTGAGTGATAATATTAACTTCTGTATCATTAATTTTTTTCTCCGAGCCTTATTTCTTAGCGTTACAAACTTTAGAGCAAACTTATAATACTCTCAGATTCCATCTAGAGTATAAACAGTACTATGGCACCTATTCTCCGTGACGGCACGCGCTGTTCGGCACAATTTTGTGTTGAAAGCCTATTTTGAATCTCCCAGTTAGTATCTGTCCAAGATTTTGTAACGCGCACGGTCCATTTATTCTCTATGCTTTTTTATACTCTAGATGGAATCTGAGATATTATAAATTTGCTCTAAAGTTTGCAATGCCAAAAAATACTGCTCGCACAGAGTCGCCAAGGGTACAGAAATATTTCTTGTCATTCAAAAATTTAAAAACCGGACGTCCGTCTGACCGTTTGTGGGCTCTCTAGGTTGAGAGTGCGTTGAGCTAGAATATCCAAATTTTGCACAAGTCATTTTGAATTATAATATTTATCGAGTTCAAATTTGGCACAATATAATTAATTAGCACAACTACTAAGATAAAAAATTAAAAATAACTGATTCCCTTCACTCCTCCTACCCGCTCCCGTACAAAGTTACACAGTTTCACAAATTCACTTATAATCAATTTTCAAAAGTATGAAGGTTACTAATTTTAAATTTGAGTGAAAAAAAAAACATTAAAAACGCCCCACTCCTTCTACCACCTCCTATACAACCTGCCCCATTTGACTAAATTTAATACACTAATTTTGTCAGTATTCAATTTTTGAGTCCTAAATTTTGTGCAAAATATTTTTAACGTCACTGTACTATGATATGAAAAAAAAGTAGTTCGATGCTGTCACTCCTTCTACCACTCCCCATACGAAATTTCTCGATATCACAAAAATTTCTATTTTATCTAGAGTTTTGTATGACAATCTTAGTCCTGTTATGTTTTTATGTATAAAACTATGAAAGAAAAAAGTATGTTCCAACTGAAAATGAAGCTCTTCAAAACCATCAATAATATACCGTCATAGTAGCATTAATTGCTTTCTTTTCCATGATCCTAATCGCGTTTTATTCATCTGTTCCTACGTTTTATTGATGCCATTTGTTTTTTTCCAACTAATAAGAGTATCTTGATTTTATATTTTTAGGCGCAAGTGAGATTTTAATTTTAGCAATACTGAAGCATTTTTTTTTTAATTCCAAAGACTTCTAATATTCCCCGCTGGGTAGGATTTGTATTCAATACAACACTCTGTCAAAGTAAATGCGGGCTAGAGTTCCCATATACCAGACACAAACCACCTTTCAAAGAGTTTGGTATTTACTTTCTAAAACGATTGCAGCGCTTATTTTCGGCTAGTCAATCGGTGGCTGTTGCAAGCTTTCGGTTGGTTAAGTTCTGAAAACGGCGTGTTCTGCTTAGCTTACATATACAGGGACTCTAGTGCGGGCAGTTCTTACCAACGTATACATTGTTTTTGCGCTATTTTACTATCCCAGCGGGAAAAAAGCGCTTGCGAAGCGTTTTGATTTTAATTCTGTATGTCCGCTGAAGAGGAGAGCTGTACGACAGCTTTTCTGTGCGAACGGGTGCCAGACAAGGCTGCATATTATCACCAGCCCTGTTTCTGGTGGTTATAAATGACATCTTGAAAGCTGCACTGGAAGGCGGGAAAGGTAAATGTTTTCAATGGAGACTATTTGCCATCTTAAATCACTCTGAGTGTGGTGATGACGTGTATTGCTTGCTCATAACCATTCGGCCTTAGAGTTAAATGTTCGCTCGTTTCATTCTAAATGCAAAGAGGCGGGACTGAAAATAAATGTGCGTAAGACCAAGTACATGCACATGGGTTCGAACACAAGCACACCGATTGTTCTTAATGGACAAGATCTGGAAGAGGTGCAAGATTTTTGTTATCTCCGAAGTATTGTCAGCATGGACGGTGGAGCCAAAAAAGATAATGAGGCTCGTCTAAATAAAGCTCGTCAGGCCTTCAGTATCTTTTCCTCTTTCTTGAAATTAATATCTCCATCGCACGAAGCTGCGAGTTTTTGACGCGTGCGTTAAATCCGTGTTATTATATGGTTGTACTACGTGGAAAGTGACAGTTCGATTTACCAAGACACTGCAAGCTTTCGAGAACCTGTAGCGAGTGAGCGGCTACAACGCTGTGTTGCGTTTCGTCCCAGGCCTGCTTACGACGGACTCGTCAGTAAGGCTTGTGTAAGCAGGCCCTGCCTTAGACGCTAAGGGAATACCGTGCAGGTAGTGAGATTTGAACCCGGGGATTTTCGAGTTGCAATGCGGCCGTGCTGGCCACTGAGCTGTCTAGACCCCACTGCTTTGCTGGTTAGAAGCAATGCAGTATATGCCCCCACAAACCGATGCCTCCAACGCATTATAGGAATATTCTGGCCAGAAACGATCTCCAACGATGAACTTTGGAGTACAACTGGGCAGATTAAAATAGGTATTGAGATACAAAGGCAGAAGTGACAGTGGATCGGTCAGACTTGAGGACACCAGAGCGAAACATTGCCAAACAAGCTCTGGATTATAATCCTCAAGGAAGACGTCGGGTTAATCGACCATGTAGCACATGGAAGCGAGCAGTTGAATAGGAGGTCAGAGGAATAAACGGGTCCTGGCAAAAGTTTAAGGATCTCGCCTTGTGGAAGAGAGTTGTTTCTGTCCTGTGTAAGCTTGCCGGTGCAGTTCAATAGATGCCAGCGTATTTTTGAAGCCACTTTAAAGCGCATTTTTTGCGTTGAGCAGGAAGTGTAATTTAGAGCTTATAAGTATGTAACAAATTAGCAAGTGATTTTTTTCAAGTCGAGAAGTAGATTTGAACCTGGGATCCTAGATCGCAAAGCAGGAGGTGTGTTAACCACTGAGCCTTTTTCACGCAATGTTCAAGTTGGTTAATAGCATGTGACTATAAGCCGCTAGTAAATTACTTTTCCTAACACCTTGACAAACCATCTTAAATCATGTCCTGCTGTTTGTAAAAGAGAGAATCAGACCAATATCTACTGCTAACTAATGCATATTAAGATATTATTAAAACTCATTCAATCACGTAGAGATTGCTGGTTGCTAGTTGTTATTTTTGAAGGGGATTTTGCAGTCGTAAGGAAATATCAATTTGAAATTTTTCAATTGAATTTTTTGTAATATCCATATTTTGATGAGATTATTTTTTTTTTAATAATATGGTTGAAATTCGATCAATTGAGTGTTTAAAATAACGAAACTCTTCTTATTTCTGACATAACTCATTCATTCTTTAAAAACTAAAAAAAAATTTACCACAATATCTAATTTTCAACCTGTAAGTCAAGTAGCAATGGCCGCTAAAGCTCTGGAGATTGCTTATGATGGTTTTACTCTTCAATGAAAACTTTCTGTTTGTCGTCTCCTAATATTATGCAATCTTTAATTAGGCACTTTTCTATTTCTATATTTGCTGCTTAAGAGAGCTTACGCAAGCTCAATGCAGTGCAATGGAGCTATCGATACTTGTCCGATCACCGAAGTCAAGCAGCATTGGACGCGTGTAGTTCTGAAATCGGATCCCGCTTGTATGTTTCCAACTTATTTTATATGCCTTCACGATAACACACGAACATGATTTTTGGTTTGTGCACATCTATGGTGCAGTATCTTTTTAATGATATGAGTCTCGTTCCCCTTCTTTAACAATAAATAAAAAAAAGCCGCGGACGATTTTCGATCTACGTGACCATAATATATAACATTTTATCGGTTAACCCAGAAATTGGTAGTGAACCTTTAATCCAAACCTTGGGCATGCGGATCCATATATTGATAAAAAGCTTGTATTATAATTTGCAACAATGTTTGTGCTTTATTTATCTTATTATCGTAATATCTTGCTAAAGATTTGGCAGATGTCCCTGCAGTTCTCGATTATACTCGCAAGCTGTTAATAGTTTACCAGCTAATTTTCAAAAATGAGCACACATTTACAATATAGCATGCGTCAAAATGTCATTTTTAAAAATCTACTGAAATAGTTTTATTATTCTATTATTAAAGTTCCCATCCTTGTTGGGATTTTAAGGTTTTCTTACAGGTTTGAGAATTTTGAAATTATCACCAAAACCTTCCTTTTCAAGTGTGAGAGACAACAGATGTTAAGTAGAACATTTTTTTTTATTTAACTCACGAGCTCCTGTTGCTTGGAGATTGTCACCCCAAGTTTATATAAAAAAAAAAATATATATCGGTACCCTTCTTTTCACCATTTTTCCAACATCCTATTTAAACGATATCCAATAACTCGATTCCTCAATTTCCGCCCGTTTCATTTTTTTTTATGATAGCCTTATGCTACTCTCACTTATTTCGATCCCTTGTTAATCTCCTGCTGCGACTTTTGAAATTTGCTGACTTTGGCAAGCCCTAAAGCTGTTGGTAATATTACAGTGTGGCGTTATTTAAGGGATTCTAGGAAATAGAAAAGGTTTTGCGGATGCCTTGTTATGGGCAAATTGTCACGAAATTGATTACAGCAGTACGATATATATATATGTATGTTTTTATTGTGAAAATTACGAAAAGGTAGATGGAAAAAGTATTTAAGGTATTTTACAAGAATAAAGGAAGCATCCGAAATTTGAAACCCAACCAGACAGCAAATTTTAAACTTCTGGAATAATTCCTATAATTTTAATTTGCTCACAGATAAGATACAGTGTTGTGTCAACTCAGTAAGCAATTTACAATCAGTTCAGCAATGTACGATGCTGCCACGAAGATTGTACCGACCAGAGGGACGTTGTAAACCAGCACCTGCTTTTTAGTGTTATTAATTAAGCTTAACGAGGTTACAACACTGGAAAAGTTCACCCTTTAGATGAATGTACTAATTCACTTGATCCCTTCCTTCTTGAAGACCTCTTTTCTATCCATCGCCGCTGGTGGGTGGGCATATCGTATCTTCTCGTCCTTCCTAACATAGTGCAGTAGTTAAGCTTTGTGCTTAGAACCACCACCTCTAGCTACAAATTGCGTTCTATCTGTAGTTCTTGGGGTATAGTATGCTCCGCTTTACTACTGTACACACAAATTTTCTTCCGTAAGGTACAGTAGTAGGGTTCGAAAGGATCCATATATAAGTACTCTTTCTCTCCGGTAAAATATGTCGTGGTATTATTTCTGGATAAATACAGAGTAATGGTGACTATGAAGAGATGCGGAGAGAGGGAGGTAGAGGGTAGAAAGATTTGGTTCATTTTAGAGTATGTACGTAATGTTTTCGAAATAAAACGAAGAACTCGCTGCTTGAGTTGAAAATTTTACTCGAGGCGAATAGATACGTTTGTTTGGCCGGGAAAACTGTAAGAGGGTATTAATTATCCTTGTTTGCGGGATAAACAAACGGGAACGAGTTTAAAACACAAAAACCAATTACTTAGACTTAGTATGGCGTGCTTTTTATTTCCGATTCTCACTCAAAACTTTTCTTTACCGTGCGAAATCCCTTTTTGTTGGCATAGAAAATGCTAAAAGGACTCAAATTTCTTACATTACAACATCGCAGTTAAGCTACTTTACGAACTAATTAATATTTCTTAAATGGGATGAGTCCTGAAAGATGGAATTAAGAACATGGTTGGTTAGGCTTGATTTTATATAAATATCACATTATGTTATTATTAAGCTTGGTTGCAAATATAGACGTTTTATTTTTGGCATTAATGATTTATTATTATTTATGTACAATGTATAATGCTGAAGGTAATTTATTATGGACAAGTATCATTAATTATAATTTCTTTACTTATTGCTACAGATTTTTTTTCTATGTCTTCCTTTGTCAGACTAACAATCAACAGATTTCTATAATGCAAATTGTTATTTTTTCGACTTGAAAATAACCGAATAATATTGGAATTATCAATTAAACAGCACAAACATGTTGCTGAAAATTACTTAGCTCTAACAGAACTTTGTTAGAAAATAGCAGTGATATTATTTTACTACACAAAAGGGTATTTTTGATTACAATTTTCGCAAAATGATTTCAATTAATTCAGCGAAAAGTCATCTAATTCTAAATTAATGAACTTTCTAGTGCACAGTTTTCATTTAACCGCACAAACTTAAGATTCGAGCCATGCTTTCTTTGTTAATTTACAATTTCTGAATAGAAAACTTATTTAACCAAAAACCAAACTTTTTTAATTATAAATTTCCCGAGCGCGTCACAAGGTATTTAAGAACTGGTTGCAACGTCTAATAAGAAAGTCATTAACTCGACTGAAAATGTCTAAAGTGTAAAATGATGATGATGAAACTGGTAGAGATGGAATTAGTGTACTGGGTTGTGAAACGAAAACAATTACTTTCGCTTTAAGTTAACAACAAACCTAAGATTGTCGCAATATGCCTATAGTAGAAGGCAACGAGCTACACACTTGTCGCACATTGTGTAGCCTAAAACAGAGTTAGGAATTCGTGGGGGGTGCCATTGTATCTGACACTTTTGACAAATGTTTAAATGACTTCTTGCTAACGAATATAATCAAATGTTTTAACTCTAGCTGTCATAATCTACACTCGAAACAATAGAGAGAAATACGGGAAAAATGTTTGCAAATTTATGAGAAAACTTTTTTTTTTTGACTTTAAGTATTGAATTTATTATAAAAATCTGCCAATAGTGTTGGCAAAACTTTAGTATTCTTTGCGTCTAAGCTCATTATGAAGTATATGCTTTAACTATTAAGGCAGAAGACCGTCTTCCTATTCAAACGTTTAGATTTAGATCAAAAATAAAATGGATCTTTTCAATAATTGACTGGACTAATTAAATAATACTAGGGATGTGGGTACTAAATTAGAGAAATAAAAATATTGAAATTGTCATTTATATAAGAGTTGGCAAAAGGGAAGAATATCCTTTAATTTTTGTCCGCAATTCAGTTGAAAGAAACTATTTGAATTTATTGTGAAAGAATTCAGTTTCATAAGCCTTGAAAGCTAGGGTGTAGCTTAGTGGGTAGCGTGTTGGTCTACAATGCGAAGGTCGTGAGCTCAAATCCGGGTCGGTTCATAATTTCAGCTAGGATGTAGTCTAGTGGGTAGCGTGTTTGGTTTATAATGAGAAGGTCGTGAGTTCAAATCCCGGTCGACGCATAATTCCAGCATACTACCTGCTTGAATATACCTTACCTCAATCTAGAAAAATGAAAAATTCGTAGATAGAAGGTTGTGCGAAGAGGTAACAACTCTTCCGCAATAAATAATGAAAATGTTAAGGAACCTGAAGATTAGGAGGCCAAGGCCCGATTTGGGCTGTAGCGCCATTGAAGAAGAAGAAGCATAATTTCAGCACACTGACTGCTTGGGTAAATCTTGTTCACCTCAATTTATAAAAATGGGCTGTAGTGCCATTGTTGTAGAAGAAGCCTCGAAAAAATCTCTAGTTTGAAATATGAAATCACGTTTATCAAAACATTTATGATTTCCAATTTATTGTATTCTATTCAATATAACTATTCTAATCCACGGATTCAGAATTTTTGTTTTTAAGGCACCGATTATAACTTAAGGGGTCTTCCTTTAATGCGATGCACAGTTATCAGTTATGTCTGTATAGGAAGAGGATGAAATTTGGTAGTGTTAAGAGAATTTTGGGGGTGAGAGACGGAAATAGCGATGGACATTATTTTTGAAGCGCTGAAGGTTATACTTGCTTGGAACTATGCTAGCAGGCAATGCGTTCTGAAGTCTGGATGTTCGGGAGATGAATTACTGTCTGTACTTCGGGGAATAATTTAACATGGAGACGGAGTGATCTAATTTCCGCACTACATTTACAATAAAAGTAGTAAATGCTGACTACTACAAACATTTCTACGATCCTCAAGGGAGTCAATAGAAATCATAATGGTGTCATCTCTAATTAGCCGGAACGAATGTTTCTGGACTCGATCAAGCAGCGTAAGGTATGTTTTGGGTGCCCCAGCCCATAAATGCGAATTGTAATCTAAACGATGTTGCAGATGGTAGCTAAGTCGTGAGGCGTAAAATATTTTTTGCATTTGCAAAGAATACCTATGCGCTTGGAGGTATCAAGTGCAACATCAAAGATATGTTTGCTACAATCAATATGGTTATTTAGCTTTACGCCTAATATGATAAACTCTTTTAAAAAACAAATTGGAACGCCATTAAAGGCTGAATTAGGCGACGACGCTGGAACATTACATTTAAGGGAAAGATGACAGGCCTGTATTTTAGCAGCGTTGAACTCTATTCTATTTTTCCTGCCCCTTTCCAAGATTAAGTCGAGGTCGGAGTCCAACGAACTGAATAACTCTCCGTATTTGGAAGCAACAGATTGCTTATGGGAATCCGCAGCGGAGTTAAATTCAAAGGTGTTATCTAAAGTGCTGTCATCTGGAAAACTATGGATAGGGTTAAGAATAGAAGACAAAAGGTCGTCAATGACTACTAAGAACAGAGTAGGCGATAAGACAGAATCCTGAGGGACCCCAGAATTAGTTGGAAAAAAGAAAGAAGTAACGCTATCTAATACTATTCGTATAGTGTGTTCGAACAGGAAACTCTCAATCCTTCGAATGAGGTTAGCATCGAGCTAAAAATGAAAACTTAACGCACAGTTTATTTTAAACTAGCGATCCTTTGCGACTTTATTTGCGTAAAAATCGCAATAATAAAAATTTTTTTGGCCATATTTGCTCGAAACCATAACTTTTAGTATTCCGCGTCGATCCTTGAGAAACTAAGTATGTGCCACTCCACGTTCCTCATCATCGCACCAACTACGGATAAAACGAACCAATCGCATCTCTTTCGCGTATTTTCAACAATAATTACTGCCGAAGCTAGGGTACAGCCTAGTGGGTAGCGTGTTGGTCTACAATGCGAAGGTTGTGAGTTCAAGTCCCGGTCGACGCAATATATAATTCCAACACTTTGCCTGCTTGGGTATAACTTGGCCACCTCATTCTGCGAAAATGGGAATTCGCAGATGGAGGGTTGTGCGAAGGTCTAACAATCGTTCCACAATAAATAATGAGAAAATGTTAAGGAACCTGAATGTCAGGAGGCCAAGGCCCGATTCGGGCTGTAGTGCTATTGTAAAAAGAAAAGAATTACTGCAGAATTGATTATAATTTATCTAGCATGCAGTTAAAGTCAGCTTTATGCGACAAATAATTTGTGATTGTTAATATTTTTAAATTGGATACTCGTATGATGTATTTTTTACGTACTTTTGTTTTGTAACAATATTTTGTAAGTAATCGTTGTTTTGATGAATCTCTGAAATAAATAAATAACACTCCAATGCTTTGACCTATCGTGCTGAAGTTTGTTGTATGTAATTTTTAACAAAAAAGTAACTTTAGTACGTGAACGGGCCATGTCCCCCATTCCTTCCTCCTCCTCCCATAAAAATTTCATGAAATTCCGAAAATTCAATAAATTACTTTTCTATTTAACTATTTAAGGTTTCAACTTGAAAATTAGGTCAAAGTATGAAGATGCGAGTATCATTCACCTCAAAAATTATTCATCCGATTTCCTCACTCCTTCTACCATCTCCCACACAAATGCTCAATTTTGAAAAATGCATTTTTTCGATTTGCATTGAAACTTGTATAGCTGAAAAGAAGTATTTGTGCTAGAATTATTTTCATTATAATTTCAATCAGCTTTGAAACAAAACATCAGCTTCACCTTACTCCTTCTACCCGCTACCAAACAAATTTCACAAAATTTCGAAACTCAAAATACATTATTTTTCTTCAAAATCGTCAAAGCTATCAATTTGAAATTTTGAGCAAAGCGTAATATTGCAAATGTCATTGATGTCAAAAAAATTCGTTTTGATCCGAACACGCCTTCTACTCCCTCTGGTACAAATGTACAATTTTCAATTTTCATTGAAACTAGAAAAAGTAAAAATTTAGAATTTTACTAAAATTTATCACTAAATAATACCCCCGCAAGGGGGTAGTTGTAGGATGAGGTTTTACCAATTCCTGTAACTATCTTTGGAGCCAAGCGACTCCACGGACCTGAGCTAACTATCCCCCTCTGGGATGGGGACTGTAGAATTCACCCACAGCCAGTCCTGCTTGCCCTAAAAATGGCAAATGGACACTCACTGGATCATGGGCTTATCACCCGTGATCTTAAGACCTAAATGATACGAAAAACAGATACATCGCCTCGGACACGGACTGATTCTACGGTAACGACTTTTGGCATTCGAAAACGGACTATGATTGGCTTCTGGAACGTTCGAACATTGAATGACGGGGGAAGAGCTGGGGTTACTCGGTCCTTGCACCGCCAATCGGTGATCGACCGTGAAATGGAGCACTATAACATCCAAATCTTGGGCTTGAGCGAGGTCAGGTGGACAGGATCAGGAGAAGAACGAACGCCTAGCGGAAACACTATTCTGTACATTGGCCCTGAAAGTGAAGCCAGAAATGGCGTGGCGTTCGTCCTTACACCGAGAGCGAGAAACAGTCTCATTAGCTGGGAACCAATCTCGGATAGGATTATCGTCGTCAGGCTCAGGACCAGTGTCAGAAACGTCACAATTCTGCAGTGCTACGCACCAACTAATACCGCAACATCTGGTGACAAAGAGGAGTTTTATAGCCAACTGAGTGCCACCTTCGAACGTGTTCCAAGAAGTGATATTATTATCATCTCAGGAAATATGAACGCTCAGGTTGGATCTGACAACGCTGGACTAGAACACGTCATGGGAAGGCATGGTGACCCTTGGGTTGACGCGTCACGACCTTGGATTAAGAGACCCGAAAACGGCGAATTATTTGTGGAGTTTTGTAGTACTCGGCAAATGGTCATCGGAGGGACCCTTTTTCCACACAAGAGTCATCATAAAACATCTTGGGTTCCCCTGATGGTGTTACTCAGAACCAGGTCGACCATTTGGCTATAAGTGGGTGGATGTCTCCTCGACGTGCGAGCGAAACGTGGAGCTGACGTGGGGAGCCATCACCACTTGATGGTTGCCTGCTTGAGATTGTGTATAGCAGCTATCTGACGACCACAAATTCTTCAAATGAAGTGCAAGCTTAATGTGGATAAACTCAGAGATCCCAACAAAAAACGTGAATACACCACTATTCTACGCGAAAAGTCATCCACATTGGGTGAATATGAAATGCGCACACTGGACGCCAATTGGGAGGCAACCAGAAACACTTTTCTAACTAGTGCTGAAGAATCTGTGAGATATGTGCAAAGCGGTGAGAAACCCTGGATGTCGCAAGACACATGGGTCAAGGTTGGCAATCGGAAAAAAGCCAAATTGGCAATCATCTCTCAACCCGATGTCAACCAACGAACGCCCGACTTGAGGCAGAACTACCGCGATGCTCATATACAGCTTAAGAGGGCTGTTAGACGCGACAAGAGAAAGGCCATTGAAGATCTGGCAAACAAGCCAGAATCTGCGGCTTACCTTGGGGATATGGGTTCACTTTTCAAAATCATGAAACAGTTGACGAACAGGAATTCCACCGCCAACCACCTGGTGAGAGATGTCAACGGAACTCTCGTCAGGAGGGCGTCATTGTGAAAATTCCGAAGAAGGGCGACCTTCGGGATTGTGGCAATTGGCGTGGTATATGTCTACTTACTGCCGTATCAAAAATTATGGCTAAGGTAATTCCCAATAGGGTTAGTGATGTCGTCGAGAGCACTCTCGAAGTTTATCAGGCTGGATTCCGTAAAGGGTCGTCTTGTACCGACCACACAAATAGCCTACGGATAATATTAGAGCAGTCAGCCGAAATGGGTTCGCTACTATATCTCATGTTTTTGGACTTCGAGAAGGCTTTCGACAGCGTTAAGCGAGATTACATATGGAATGCTTTGCGTAGGAGAGGTATTCCAGGTAAGGTCATAGCTATGATTAAAGAATCCTACGAAGATGCAAGGTGCCGCGTCTTGCATAGAGGAGAGCTGTCCGGAGCTTCCCTGTGCGAACGGGTGTCAGACAAGGCTGCATATTATCACCAGCCCTGTTTCTGGTGGTAATAAATGACATCTTGCAAGCTGCACTGGAAGGTGGGGAAGGTAAAGGTCTTCAATGGAGACTATTTAACATATTAAGTCACCTTGATTATGCTGATGACGTGTGTTTGCTTGCACATAACCGTTCGGACTTTGAGTCAAATGTTCGCTCGTTGCATTCTAGATGCAAAGAGGTGGGACTGAAAATAAATGTGCGTAAAACCAAGTACATGCACATGGGTTCGAACGCAAGCACACCGATTGTTATTAACGGACAGGATGTGGAAGAGGTGCAAGATTTTTGCTATCTCGGAAGCATTGTCATTATGGACGGCGGAGCCGAAAAGGATGTTGAGGCTCGGCTAAATAAAGCTTGTCAGGCTTTTGGTATCCTTCCCCTTTTCTGGAGGTTAAGATAGATCTCCCTTCGCACAAAGCTGCGGGTTTTTGACGCATGCGTCAAATCCGTGTTGTTATATGGTTGTACTACGTGAAAAGTGACCGTTCGACTTACCAAGAAACTACAGACTTTCGTGAACCAATGCCACCGACGCATTTTAGGAATATTCTTGCCAGAAGTGATCTCCAACGACGAACTTTGGAGTATAACTGGCCAGACTAAAATAGGTATTGAGATTCAAAGGCGGAAGTGGCAGTGGATTGGTCATACTTTGAGGAAACCAGAGCGAAACATCGCTAAACAGGCTCTGGATTATAATCTTCTAGGAAGACGTCGGGTTGGTCGACCATGTTACACTTGGAAGCGAGCAGTTGAGCAGGAGGCCAGAGGAATAAACAAGTTATGGCAACAGCTTAAAGCCGATGCTCAGAATCGCGTCTTGTGGAAGAGAGTTGTTTCTGTCCTATGCCCCTATAGGGGGTCTTAACAGGAATTTGATTGATTTGATTGCATAATGAGTACACCAAACCAATAGTGGCTTTGTTGAGTGTCAAAATGTTAGATCTGTTAGGGCTCAGCCTCTTGTTTCCTTGTGGGAACGGATTTATTTAATCCGATTCACCTATTTAATTCCAGATTAGCTTTGTCTGGCATAAATGATTGAATTTGAACATTTTTCGATAAAAGAAAAAAATCAGTTAGTAATATCGATTGATATTCCGTCTTATCAAAACTAAAATTATTGACTCCTTAAAAAGTTTAATTTCGAAAACAAACTTTTTTTCAGATGTTTGATATGGTTCAACAATATCAACTTTTCTCTTTTTTTTATATTTTAGGAAAAAGTTTCAGCCTGACAATAATAATTTCAACGACACCTCTACAAGTAGCATCGTATAGCAAGGCAATTAAAGTGACAGTGGACGGACCACGAGAGCCCAGATCAAAAATCCGACATCAAGGCTTCCATCCATTTGCCTTCGGGCCTCAACGTTTCGGACCGGATCCACTAATGGGCGGCTTACCGTTTAAACTACCAGGTAATTTGAAATTTGTAACATCGTCAAACTTCACAATTTTTGAGTCCTTAAATTCAAGTGAAATGTTTTCTCCCAAGTAAATCTCCAAATCCGGATTTGGTATTTTGTTCCACCGGATTTTTATACCCATCATGTAACATACACATATGGAAAGATTTTTTTTGTTGTCTATCAGATACGTATCAATGACAAAAACCTGCCGGTATTTTCAGTTAATCCTACGATTTCCCAATTTATTTGCGAAATCGTGACAAGGAGCGGGTAGGAAACAGAGGCGGAGAGATTGAAGTACTTGAACCATTAACGATGGGGATGCGATTTTACGCCCCCGCAACAATGCGGTTCATGTGAGTTGCCACAGCGTTTCCCCATTTATTAAGGGATAATCCCGCTTTTGTGCTTTACTTCTATGGAAACTGATGCCCGACAATCATCGAAATACTTGTAATTTGGGAAGTGGATTTCTGCGGCACGAAAGATATGCAAATTATGGCAACTGGAGTAGAAAAGTTGCTGGTGCGAGGAGTTGAATCGAGAAAAGGACATTATCGGGAATAGTGACCTTTTTGAAAAGAATTTCCTTAAGATGTAATTAAAATTTTCGCTATCACTTTATTCATGATTTTCGTTTTTTCGAAAACAATAATTTCAATTTTCCCCCACGAATGTTTTGAAAATATGGAGTTTTCAAAATGAAAACATATTGTTCGGAATATGTGTAAAAAATCAACAGTTTCTCTCCCTCAAAAACAGGGGGTGATAGTAGCTTTTGTATTTTGATAACGTGACGTACATGTTATGCTTCGACAAATTTGGCGTTTATTTACCGTGCCAACTCGACTGCGTAACACGTTTACACCAGGCAAGGACGACGACGTCTTCCTTTATTTGCCTATACCTAAGGGTTGTATGCATTCATTTTTCCATTTGGCCAAGTAATAAATAAGGCATACGAGGCTCACAAGTGTTGGCAACTAGAGACGGCGTCGAACACACGTAATACGCACCTACAAACTTGTACGTAGCTGCGTGCCAGAAAGGGTGCCCGGATCATATATTGACATGAAAATTGACATGAAATTGAATCAATATAATCGCACCCTTGAGATTTTGAGGAACACCATTCGTCTCACGGTGGTGAAGGGTTCGTGCTGTTCAACTCGTGTTTGCTGATTGATATGACATGAATCCAAATATCGGAGGGGTAGGGGTTGATTTTCGCACTTACGGCATTCATTCGCTTAATAAATTGTAGTTTTTGGCCTACCCTCGGTTCCGTGCCAGAATGGTTGAGCATAATATTATCTATGAAATATGTATTGTACATATAAAAGCTCCACTTTTCATTCAGAGAGAGAAAATTAACATGAATGAATTAAAATTAACTTATAAAGTGAGTGTCCTGGATAGCAGAGTCAGGTTTGCAGATTTTCTAATAGATGGTGTTTGATTTTTTAGTATCTAATGAGTACGAGGTTTTTGAGATACTTTTAGGAGTCTTTGACGAAAATGTGTAATTATGATTCTTCTACTTAGTGGATAACTAAGCCATTATTTGCTTAATATCTTTCAGTCTCTTGGGGGAAAATAATTTTTTTTTTGCAACGGATTGTAAAGTTTTTTATTTAGCTTTTAATTAAATAAATATATGTTATTAAGATTGATTTTGTTTTAACGATTTTTTTTTTCAACTATTTTTTTGGATTCACGAAACTTTGGGGAAAAAAAAGTTCAACAAGTCGTGAGATATAGGGGGTTGTTGCCAGTATTAACCTCGGTCCTCCAATTGCTTCTTATCTGAAGTATCATGCAACAATATAGAGTTAATTTCTTGTTTTATCGGCTTAATGTGATTTTTGGAAATATGTA
Organism: Chorisops tibialis; assembly: GCA_963669355.1. Taxonomy (NCBI): domain Eukaryota; kingdom Metazoa; phylum Arthropoda; class Insecta; order Diptera; family Stratiomyidae; genus Chorisops; species Chorisops tibialis. Next base: position 23,738,697 of record OY770264.1, read on the forward strand.
TTTGTGGTATAAAGGCAGCAGTAGTACAATAAATTTGTTATTAAAGTAAACGATGCCAAATTAGAGCACGTCTACCTAAATTGTGAAACATTAGCTGTCTCGTACTCTTTTCTACTTCTACAATGATACTACAGCCCAAACCAAGCCTTGGACCTTTAGGTCTCTTAAAAATTTTCATTACTTATTGTGGAAGGGTTGCTATCCCTTCACACAAACCAATATCTACGAATTTTAAATTTTCGTAGATTGAGGTAACCAAGATATATCCAAGAATGCAGCTTGATGGAATTATATGTCGACCGGGACTTGAACTTTTGACTTTCGCGTTGTAGACCATAACGTTACCCACTAGGCTACACCCTAGTTAGTTGCGCTGTTTTATCGATTTTTAAATTGAGATTGTTCTCGGTGAGTCTGTGGCGTCTTGTCTGTTCGATCTTTTTACCTTCAAAACATTCATTCTACAGCACATAGCTTTGACTGTTCCTATCGAATCGAAAAATCCCATATTTAGCGTGGAATATTTATATAGATGTTTCACGTTAAATTTGAGATTTAGTGATTTGATAGGTACTTTGATAATGGTGTAAATTATTTTGGAAAAATCGTGGAGTGGAGGGATGTAAGTGATTTTAATTGAAATAACTATAATAGCCATAGAAATAATGTATCTAAAATTGTAAATCAATAGCTTTTATACTTCCCAAGAAAATTTACTTCAAGTTGTGAAATTTTGTCATCGGAGTGTAGGAGTGCAGATTGTAGTTCGAATATTTGAATTTTCGTTCATCGTTATTAAAGAGTAAAAAAAAAAATATTTAGTACCAATTATAGAGTAGACCGTGGCTAATTAGCATAGATTTTGGCTTTCGATTTTTCTATTTATTGTGCAATACTTGTAGAAATTCTAGTAAATGCGGCGAATAGCTTAGATTTTTCACTACAAAATCAAGTACGACCGATTTCATGTTTAGGTAACCCCAAAAAAACTTTTCCTAAAAGCTTGCAACATTGCGAATTAACTCCGAGTGCAGGGTTAGTTGGCATATCCCTAAGAGTGTTCTGGAAAGCCGTAATATGAATAGGGAAACTTGGGAAAAACACAGCTATTCCCCTAGTGAAACATTAATATTTGAATAAAAATTTAACTCTGCTTAAATGTTTAAACAACTATATGAACTTAAATGTATGAACAAACAAATAATTCTTTAAAAAAAAAATAAAAATGATAATAATAAATCTTGATTATTATTGGGAGTTCAAAGTAAAAACATCGGTTTTTTTTTCAAAATTTCAGCCATTATTGTGTAAAAAGGGTTAAATATTTATTATTCGAAGAAATGCCCATCGCTAGAAACAACTTTTTCGCTTCTTTCTGAAGAATCTGTATGCTTCCGCGTCGAAAAAACTGCTCTTCTTTTGAGCCGATCCACGAATCGACCCAATTTTTGGCCTCTTCGTAAAAATGGAAATACCAGCTAGGCTATGCGTATTCGATCGGAATAGGTGGTATTCAGAAATGGTGATGCCTGAGGAATACAGGGGGTGGGTAGGATGTCCCATTTTAGTGTTTCCAGGTAGGTTTTCGCAACCTAAGCAACTTATGGCTGAGCGTTGGTACTTCTCCTTCAATACTCGGCTCAAATACATCAATTGTTGTCGATAGTGATCTCCCATGATGGTTTCACTCGTTTTCAATAGCACATGATATACCACAAAAATTTTCTCTCTTTCACTGCCATGCCGGTCGTCGACGTCAAAATCACCGCTCTTGAAGCGTTGATACCACTCACGAAGATATGTTCTTTCACTAATCACGATAACTTTTAACAATCATTCGCAGATTTTTTAATATTGAAGGCGGGAAGCAAAACTTTCTGCAAATGATACTTATTTGGCTCAAAATTCGACATTTTCGCGTATAAAAAAGTATATGTCGCCGATAAGACTTCATAAATCCAAAGATGAGGAGTTGTTGACAGATGCCCGAGTTGTTGATCAGCATTTACTGCTGGCGCCATCTATTGGAAAACGGCGGGTTTCAATTTGCACTTCCGATATTACATATATAATTGATATCAACCACGAATGTAGGAGTTGGGTGCTCGTTTATTTAAACAGGTTTGGTCGTACCTCGTCTCCAGTTTTTCTTGTTGCCATCGGTTTCAACAATATTCCCAGGGTACTGGTGGGCGTGGTAATTTACCAAAATAATGTCATTTACATGTTATTCAGAGGAGGCACTTGAGCTCGAGGTCTTGTTTGATGTGACCTGTTGACATCCTTCTGAGGATCTCCAGGATCTCCTGGGTTCGGGGGAACTGTCGAATGAGAACCCTCGCCATCATCTTGGCAGGTGGCTGAGGATGAAAGCTCTTGACTAAGCAGAGGTTCATTAGTCAACTATCATTAAGGAAGATCTAGCTATCGTAACTTTCGTACACACCGTTATTAGAATCAGTAGGAACAAATTCAAGTCGACATTTTCTGTCAAGTTTTTTCTTCTTCGACTTGTCAACATTAGCTATGTCGCCCTTCTTGACTGTACATGGCTTTTTCTTCTTATTAGCACTTTCGGCCGAGATTCCATTTTTAATGAGAGTGTTTTTAGAATGGCAGTAAATCTTCTTTTTTGGCTGATGTGTCGGAAAGATGATGGGGTGATGGCCAATGGCGGTGTACCTGCAAGTTCATTTGATGTTAGAGGGGGTTCTTTTGGGTCCCTTAGCTCTGATTCATCGGCAGTTTGCTCAATCTCTGAAGCAGACCGATCGGTGATAGAAAATGTCAAAAAGTCCTCAAATACGTCTGGGTTGATCCCACTCAATTGTTGCCAGAATAATGTTGAGCGGAGTCATAGCTCGTTGAAGGGCTAATTCCACATATTTATCAAGTGTGGTTAAAATATTGGGCAAACTTGACAAAATTTTGTTTGACCATCCAGTTGGACTAGGGTGCTAGGGTGTAGCCTATTGGGTAGCGTGTTGGTCTTATAATCCGAAGGTCGTGAGTTCAAATCCCGGTCGATGCAATATATAATTCCAGCACATTGCCTGCTTGGATATACCTTGGTCACATTGATCTATGAAAATTAAAAAAAAAAATTAAGAATTCGGTACAGAGAATATTGGACATAGTACAGAGAATATTGGACATTATGCAAGCAATCAATTAAAAAGATATTAACATCCACCCAACCCTTACCATCACCCCTCCCCCGCTCCCCCCATAAAAACCCAAACTTTCATAAACGAATGAAATATTGATTATATGTACTGGAGCTATTAATCGTTTCCGCAATTAAGTGTTAAATTGACAACAGCCTTGCCCAAGAACTCGCTTTCACTGTCTTCCCAAACCACTCTAACCTGCATATTGAGTTTCCACGCATCCGCAACTTGTCCCAAGAATAATAAAGTTTCGCCCGACTTGTTGGCAGTTTATTTGTAAATGTTCTAAGATTGAAGAATCTTATAAACCATTCGGATGCTAGGAATTTGAAATTTTTGATACATAGTACATTCCTTATTTTCGGATAACTGAATGCCTTCATATTGTTATCTTTACAACTACATATATAAATCATACTCTCGAAGATAATCTCGTAAACATAAAATTTAAAGAAAATTATGGACCTTAGTAGTCTCTTCCACCCTACCACAACATCAACACCCTCTAATAAGCCACCAACATGGACGAAGCATGAGATGAATGATTAAGTTGAACCTACCCAGGTCTTCCACCCTCGCAAGCAATTTTGCCTCTGCGGCATCTCGTTATGCGGAGGTTTGTGCGAAGGGCTAACAACCCTTCCACAATAAGTAATGAAAAATGTTAAGAAACCTGAATGTCAGGAGGCCAAGGTCTGATTTGGGCTGTAGTGCCATTGTAGAATTAGAATATCCAATCGGGCTTGTTGGCATCGCCGCTGGAGCCCTATGGTCCGGATCGCATGAAATTTTTTTTAACTTCGATCTTGGATTGTCTTTGGCGCAGACACAAGTAGCCAAAGTAACAAGGATTCCTCTTCACCTGGTCGGGCTTTTGAACGGTTGCAATCCCAGTATCATCCAAGTTGAAGATGTCCTGTGACTCAATTCTATGCCTGTTCAGTACTGTGTGGAGTAAAGTGAGAAAGTAGCCGACGTAAATCCTGTTGAAACTGGTGCTTCGATCGAGATTAGTAGGTTCAGGTGTTCGAAGAGATAAGGATTTGTTTCTGTTCATAAAATAACAAAGCCAATCAAATCTGCCTGTCTGCTTACGTTCCCATGACTCAGGTATGTCCATGTGATTTTTTTCCGTATACTGATATCCGAATTTTCTGACTTCTTTCGTTGACGAACAGAGTAATAATCATCTGATGCTTTTCTCAAATGCTCGTTCATTTCTTGTTGCAGTTTGAATATCTGTAACCGAAAACAAAATTGTAGGTACAATGCGAAGATAGGTTAGGTCGAACTAAAACTGATAACCCGTGGACCTGCTGTGGAGCTCCAAGTAGACGTCCTGCGATTCCAGATAGGCAAGGATTTCTTGATCTAATTGGTTCCACACCTTCATATGCAGTGGTAGTATGGTAGTAGAAGCATCCCTTGCCTTTTTGCAATATATTACAAGACTCGGAACTAGGATGTTCACGTCACTAGCTACTTGAGCTAAGCTTTTGCACTTTGTGTGCGCCACGGTCACACTCGCAATTGATCGATTTGCTCGGTCTGTTTATACTCTAGATGAAATCTGAGAGTATTATAAGTTTTCTCTAAGGTGATACAAAAATCTCAAAACCGGATGTCCGTCAGTTCGTCCGTCCGTGCCTTCTTTAGCTTGAGAACACGTTAAGATAAAAATCTCAAGTATTGTACAAGTTGTTTTTGACAAAAAAGTAAGGTTAAGTTCGTGGACGGGCTAAATCGCTCCACCCCTTCTACCCCCTCCGATTCAAAATGACTCAATTTCGCAATTTGACTATAAATGAATTTGCTCGAAAAGTTTAAAAGTTATTGATCAGAATTTTGGTATGTATAGCTTTAATGACGATTTAAATCTACCGTTTAAAAATTATTTGAGTCCTCCCGTTCCTTCCTCCGCCTCCTATACAAATTAAACTTTTTCATAAAATACTCAAAGCAAATTTACTCAGTACGTAAAAAAATTATAGAGCTGAAATTATGCGCGAAATATTTATTTAGAGTTAGTAAGACTAAAAAAATTGCTCGAGAAATTTTCAAATTTACGCGTTCTTGCACTACAGAGCGAACTAACGAACGGACAGGTTTTTACATTATAATTATAATACTCTCAGATTTCATCTAGAGAATAAAAATCAAGTAAGGTGATAAAAACAAATTGAAATTTGTTTAAAGGAGCAAACCAATTTTGAGACACACAATCCCTAAATCTGCAACAAAAGACTATGATGACAAATTCCTGTGTAAATAAACGCCAAACTTTCTTAAATACGCGGCTGGAATAAGAAGTGCGAAATAAAACCACGAAATATCACTCCGTCTTTACCATAGTGAGTTAACTCTAATCATTTTCAATTTGTTTTACTTTGTCTAGCACTTGCTGTGTTAATGGGCCACCGCTGCTGCTACTTCTGTTTCTATATATAAAGGGTGGGTTGATTCTTAAGGACTGCACCATAAATTTTCCTCGTATTAGTCTTTTGTATGCGTGTGAAATGAGCCTTGACACTTAAACGGAATATTTAAAAGCTTACGTCGAAGTACCGCGAGAATTCTCTTAAATGCGACTGTGATAGGAACACGCACATTCGTGGAAAGGATTAGATCCTGTACGCCAGAACATTTTAGATTCATCTTAGCTCCCTATGCTTAGCACACACAGCGCTATATAGAGCTACTCTCTATCTACGTTTTTGAAATTCACGTTCAGGCGACTGTGTAAGAAACACTTAGGCGACGAAACTTTTAGAATATTTTAGTGCTTTAAATTAAGCATAGGGTGATTATGTGTCTTTACAATACCGCCACCATCATCACTCCCCATGAACTCTTGTTCTCGAAAGGATATACGAGGACTAAGACAAATGACACTTTGAGTCCCTCCTTCCGTAGCCCTTTCTCGTGCTCATACACTCAGTGAAAGGATATTATTATGAAAATACATAAAACGTTTATCTCCCATCTGTTTTCGAAGGACTAAGAAGGTGAAGGGTTATAATACGGCTGTGAAATAATGAAAGGAGGTTTAATTTTAAAAGGTAGTATGAGAAATTGTGGGTACATTTTAGTCGTCGATGCTGTTGGTGACTCTTTAAGTTGACGACGATGGTAACAATAAACTAAGAAGGAAAAAAAGGAGCAGCTAAATATTTTGGCGCTCAATCACCAGTAGCCATGCAATCACGCAAAGCTACATAGTATAGAGGAGGGTGTGAATTTGACGCAATTCGTATTAAAGGATATGCGAGTTACTCTTGGTACTTTTGGCTGCTGGATACCATTTTCGACAACAAAGGGTTATTGAAGGGGATCTACGATGCTGTTAAAGTGACTTAGGGGATTTAGTATCCTACAGAAAGCCAACAGTTTCATACAGTTTGAAGACTTTAACAACGCGTTATTGAAATGTCTGTCAGCCCATTAAAACTAAGACCGAAAATAATGTTTATTTTACGTCACCAAGTCTTTAAACTTGAAATCAAATTGAAGTGAGGTCTTTTAATACCTATAGTGCTCGATTCTTGAAAATCATTAAAAAAAATTGGTTGCTAAAAAAAAGTAAAATTAAGACAAAGATTTCGTTGGCTTTATACAAAAGAACTGATGGATTTAATCCTTTTTTTCCTTTTCGGTTCGATTCCCTATTGTCTCTGCTGAGACAAAATGTGAAGCTGTAGGAAATCGGAAGAACTGAAAAATACTTTTACGGACACAATCACAGCATTTGTTTAATGATGCTGCAGAAAAGTACTTTTCGTCATTTGATTTAATTGCATGGGGTAAATGAGTAGTAAGTATTGACTAAAAGTGACATAGAATAAACTTTGAAATGGAATCTATACAGCGAAATTGCGATTGATTGAGAAAAATCTTTGTTTTCGCCAGAGTTAGGTTGTTGGAGTTGAGGAATGATTTTCGGTTTATTATGGCACGTACAAGAATGTTTATGTCATTAACTAAACGACTATATTGTTAACCGTGATACAGTATAGGCATGGAGATTTTGTGTTAACAATTTATGAACTACTTACGACTCTTCGTTCATACTCTGGTAAAACTGGAAGATTTTATGAGGAGAACAGAAAAGGAACCAACTTGAATTTCGGCAAATGATTGCGAGTTGTGGGTGAAGCAAGCACTACTTTGATAACATACACGGTGAGCTTTATAAGAAAAAACCTGACAATTTTATTACTAATGTAGATAAGATTTTGTATTCACCACTACATAACTTTTTATATAACTCGAAGTATTTAATTTATTTCATTGTCACTAGCATGGAGCAGGTAAAATTAAACTTTTGTTAGCATAGAAAAATTAATTGTAACTTTTTATAACAGCTACTGTCGGAACGAGACAGTATTAAGATTCAATTGCTGTATAATATCAACATTACTGATATAAAACTTTTATAGAACTTATAGTAATGAATTGGCATAAACTAGTGATAGAGATATTTATGAAGTCAGTGTTTTCGATACTTTCAAAGATTTTATATCCTGTATCTCAACCAATCATCTTATAAGGTATACAATTATTTTGAAGGAATAAGTTTTGACAACATCTGAATCAATTTAAATGAAATTGTTTGCAACATGTTACGCATGATCGGTTGAACATTAGGTAGGTCGGCATTTATTTCAAATGTTTTGTTTCCTGATGGTAGGAGGCTAATACGAGACATATAGCACAGCTAAATTATGCATTAGGCCTATATTATCATTAACTAGCAATGTGTCGTACACTAATTTAGCCTAATGAATCATCTCAGCTAATGATCTTATTTTTCACTTAATTAGTGCTATAATGATGAACCTTCAGCAATTAAGTAGTAGAGCAAGGGCCCTGGAATAAAAAATAATAACGAAATCCGACAAGGATATGAAATGCATATAGTGACTGAACGCAGTGTAACTAAGACGAATGACGAAAAATTAATTTCGAAAACCGGTGCCAAACTGGTCCTTTGTAGGACAAAAAAAATATTTTGAAGGTAGAGCCGCAAACTTGGTGTTATTTGAAAGGTCGCGTTTGGTACTTTAGGAAAATATAATTTGTATCTTGTAATTTATTGCCGTGGACTCAAAAACGGTATATTGTTATTATAAATTTTATAAAATATTGCGTAAAATTATTACAAAACAGTCTGTAACTGCGAGGAAAAATTAGATATTCGTATAGAGTTCCTGCAATGACGTCGAGTTTGTGTCGATATCTTTGAATTATTTTTTCGTTCCACTACACAGGACCCGTTTGGCACTAGAGTTTAAAATTAATTTTTCGTCCTTCGACTTAGTTACATAGAATCCTATCATTATATGTGCTTCATACCCTTGTCGCTTTTCGTTGCTATTTTTTGTTCTGGGCTTTTGGACTATAATAGAATGGAATGTAGGATACCTGTTTTCATTTTCTAATAGGGCTTCATTCCAAGAAGAACTGTGGCAGCTTGATGATCAAAATGTAAAAAATTTTTCGGAATTACGCTATGTAATTAATACATTTTCAGTTCAAGAAGATTGTTGTTTGCTTAATGTTAAATGCTCAAGCGAATTAACATGTCGTTTTCACAAAAGGCCGCAGATTGCATTGGATAATAATGTATTATATTTACAACAAAATTATAATTTTTTTTTTATTCTGGTGTATAAAGTTACAAGAACCAGGATACAGTGAAAATAAGCATTCCGTTGTATAGTTAATTGTCAAATTGGTGAATTACTAAATATATTTCGTAAAAAATTGTAAGTGGCTTATATCATTATTATTGCAAGATTTTTACCCCAGTAATTCTTAGCGGGTTATTTTGAAGCAATGGAAGGGTATGACTCAGATAAATGTGAATAGTACTTTGGAAAATTGTAATAGCTGGTGTAATATGACTGCTGCACGCTTACTAGCTGACATGGCTTAGCTCGTCGGTAACCAGGGAGATCTTGCCATCTCCTCCACTACAAAAAATTTCGTTCAGCATTTTGTCACAAATATATCTGAAAATGGTGGTGTCATAAGGACCAATAAAGAATGTTGTCGCTGAAGGCCCAGAACAAAAAAATCGAACCAGTCAGAAGAGGAGGGGAGTGGGTTTTGGTGATCAATGATGTGCTTGGGAGCTCGGAGCTTTACGCTGAAGCTGCCGTGTGACGTCAGGAATATCTCTGCTCAGTCAACCTTCGTCTTCTGCGTATCATTCTACTTTGCGAAAGGCTTGCCCTACCAAGATGCAAATGGAGCAGTGGCACCGGGTGAAATGCTTGAGTGAAGCAACATTATTAAAAGACCGAAATATTAAAACCAGTGTGTTAAATTCCGCCACCAGAGAATGGGTTTCATTCGGACCTCACAGCATGCGACAAGCCAGGGCGTGAAGGAGAGTATTTTGAGTACACACCATCCTAGATAAGGGGTGAAAAACAGAAAAACAGTAGAAGGTCGCGTTGCCAACTGGAACAATGTTAAGCCACGCGTTAGTCGCCACAATAACGAAATGAAGCATACTATTCCGTCAACTGATAATGGGCTGAAGGGCTGAACTGATAATGGGCTGAAGAGCGTTGGAAGTAATGATGGGCACTATCGAAAAGTTATTCAAGAGTTTTTGCTATCGATATGGACTATCGAATAAGTTTCTGAATGAATGAAAAATACTATCGATAGTTGGCATCGAATGAATGAAAATCACTATCAATAGAGAATTTCGAGTAATTTTCAGATCGATTGAAAATTACTATCGAATAAATTTTCAAATGATCATTTTTATCGATAGTGGCTATGAAATTCCTTTATTGAATGAATGAAAATGACTTTGGATGGGTTTCAACTATTTAATTATTGTTTGAATACTGAGAGCTGTTGATAAACTTAATCTGAATGAAATGTCTTTAGACTAATAGTGAAAGAAGTAATGGACTATCGATAGCATAGCTTAAAGAGTTTTATATAGAAAATTTGAGTTCGACATGATCTCTTGACTTGCTGAGGTGTAATATTATTTCCTAACATTATGTCGTGTCTGGTACAAATATTAAACCTAATCGGCTTCATATGTTCAGATGCACATATTTTTTATAAGGCATATTACTGTCGCTTTTGCAGCGTTATTTCCAAACCCTCTTAAAATTGTTTGCTAGGAAGCGCATAATATCAACTCTCATCACACTAGCAACCCTATAAACTTCGGTTCTTATCATTTCGATGGTTGAGAATTTTTAAAATTTTACAATAGTGCTTAGTAAAAATGTTGCAGATGATGAAAATGTTCTTACAAGCGACGGATTTTCAATCCAAATGAAATCAACCTCTGTGAAAATTCACACTTTGCGTAAAAACAAAAAGGGTGCACTGATGTTAAGGCGCATGTAAAGGAATCTGGTGCATTTTTCAGAATTATTTATGCAATTTTAGGTACATGGTATTAGAGTGAAATTGACTGTTCTCTTTTGATAGCTCGAATAAAAATTTGTATCCAACAGTTCAAATTTGACTTTGAAACATCGCTAAGCTGTACAGCTAAACTATAATAGTGATAATAGATAGTGATAAATAAGCTCAGAAATTATTAGGCTTATTGCAATTATTTTTTTGTGTACTTTTAATTAAAATATAATATAATTTTTTCTTTCGGCTAATAGTAATGAGTTGTTCTTTAAAAAAAGTCGTGTTTGGAATCATTTTGAAAAAGTTTAACTGACGAAAGTGCAGTGGAAATTATACAAAAGGGACCTCAGTAGGAATACCTCAAATATGAATGAACATATAATATCAACACATCCTACAGTCGCTCATGATTAAGACGGTGAAGTTTACGGGATAGAGCAGCTGAATACTCGAAGCCAGTACTCGTTGCTTGACCCCTTACCATCGACGTCAACTAATGTTATAGATTCTACTACTACTTCTACTGTTGGTGAATCTTCAACTGGAAGTGGAAAAAGACAGTGGTTGCAAACTACAATCACTCATAAATGCAACAAAAAAACAAGAAATTGACGAATGTATCGAAATGATCGCGGAAGATTTCCAACCCATCTCTGTTGCAAAGACATTTTTTAATAAATGTCACAAATTATATAGATTCTTAGATATTACTATTGAACAAATTGTATTACCTATATAAGATTATTCATTTTGATGCTCACAAAATTGTTTAACTTTTCTCCAACGGTCACGATTTTCAAGATGACTGCTTGTTGTCGACGAAATAAGTTTGCTAGTGACTTTTAAATTACTTATTCGACAATAATACCTTGAAAGTTTTATCACTTTCGTTAAATATTCCTCGTTTTGTTTCATTCGTTATCTGTAAATTGCCGATTGTCAAAAGCATTAATAATGTATTGGGAGCACAAATTGAAATCCGTCGTTTTTTTTTAAAATTCGAAAGAAATGGCCATCGCTAGCCACAACTATTTCCCATCTTTCTGGCAGCATACGGGTTCCGCTTCGAAAAAACTGCTCTTCGTTTGAGTCGATCCACAAATCGACCCAATTTTTGGCTTCTTTATAAGACTGGAAGTACTGCTCAGCCAGGCCATGCGTCATCGATCGGAATAGGTGGTAGTTAGAACGGGCAATGTCTGGAGAATACAGCGGGTGGGGTATTCAATTAAAATTCAATTAACCCCTGTTTTACCACTGAACTGTCCTCCAATCTGTACAGTAAGCTGCAAAGAAAACTTTACGGGTTTATTGCGATTATTACAAAATGTCTTTTTTCTCCTAATATATATTTGATCAATGGTATACGAGTATATGTTAGGATTAAAAATAAGAAAAAAATAAATTAAAATAAACTTGTTAAAATTATTAAGGAATGTTAAATTCGAAATTCTGATGAAACTGATTGAAATCAATAATAAGGTTCATTTTGTATGGATTTGTAACAATTATTTCACTCTTTTCTATTGACAAAACTGACAATCACAAAGTTTTTTGTTCAAAACTTTGAAATAAACAGTTCAAAGCATTCGAAATCTCGAAAAAAAAAAAAATATAAATAAATGAACCCCCGTCATAATTATAGGCGGCATTAATAAAATTAAGTTAAAAGCTCATCATCACATTAAATTCCTCTGAATAACAAGATCCTAAGCTAATATCCTATTAAGAGCCTTTAAAAATTATCTCAACCTTTTGCATCGATTTAATTTCATCATTCAATTTATTTACTTTTCGTGTAAAATTTCCGGTGAAATGATGATGATGATGATGAAAAAGGTGTTTAGTTCACATCTTCATCATTTCATCAACCTACCTTAAAATCCCTTGAAATGTTCTTCTGTATGCTCTCTCCATATGTTGAATGTGCTCCGTATGTACCTATGCTCCGTTTGTGATGATGATGATATTTAATGAAATTTTCACCATTAATACGAAAAGTCGCTCAAGTGTAAAGGAGGGCTTTCGAAAAGTTATCAAAAACCTTTTGGTATAAAAGCAACCTTAATTTTCGTTAGGAAAACCTTTTCAGCACCTATCACACTGTGTTCCATTAGATCCTGCAACGTGAAGTTTTCTTTGAAATCATTTTACGCACACGCTAAGACAATTAAAAAGTTTTCTAAGGCCAAAAATGAAGGTAATATATTACTTATATTTAAATTATAACCTAAAAATTTCTTCAAAAATATTAAAAATTGTACAAATTTATATGGAGATATGATGTATGAAGTGTCCAGTCCTTGTAAATTTTCTAGTAACTCCTCACACGAAACAGAATCGTCTGCATCCGCTTTACTGGTCAGCAATTCCTCAATTTGAGTGTCACTTGGAAACTTTTGGGCCTCTTGAAATGAATCGCTGGAGTCCAAGCTCGCACCATCCACAATGTCGTCGTTGTTTTTTTCTGATAATATTGTATTTGCTATTCTGTTCAAAAAAAATTTATTTTTATTTTTATTATATAAAATTAAATGATAATAAAAATATAACCTTACTTACTTCTGCTCACCGCTAGTTAAATCAGCAAATAAATCCATTTTTGATTATATTTTCAATATATTTATTATTTTATAAAAACTTTTTGTATAACGTTGATTTAGCAAGTCTACGATTGCAATGAATAAACCCAAGAATTGCATCGTATTTATATGATTTCAAATGCATTGCAACCATTGCCAATTTAAAATTCAATATTAATGATGTGGTTGATCTTGTTGCTATAAATAATACTCCATAAATTATTCGCAACAAAGTATAATTTTATATTGCAACAAAGTATTACTTTGTATTCTTGAATGGAATTTATAAATATTTAATAGATAAATGAAAGTTAACACAAAGTGACGACAAAAAATTTTCATTTATCGTTATCCACCACCATCATGTACCTTTTAGGGCCTCATAGGCTGTTAGCCGGCCCGGTACCATGATGGTGGTGGATAACGATAAATGAAAATTTTTTGTTTGTTCGGCGAAGCCACGTGGTATGTTGTTGTTGTAGTTGGAGGAAAATAGGAACTATTCGACAAGCACCCAGAAACACATTATATGCGGGCGATGACGTCATCGTATATTTTATATTAATTGTTATACATAACAAATAAGGAAATTTACATTAAATTTAGTTGTGCGCGTGCATTCAAACATGTCAGATCGTTTCTTTGACCTCAGTAGAATAAAAAGTTATTCTCGGAATGATCAATTTCTATTACAACAGTATTTAGAATCGTATAAAAAGGCTACAGAAGTCGATAAATTTCGCATTGCAAGTAGAATACGTGAAGTCGCTAGTCGCGCGGATACAAACCTTGGTATAGCATCAAATAATATTTATAGAAATGAAAATATTGTTAATCGCCAGCGTGGTGATTATGGGAGCTATAGTGGTCCTTCGGATAGATCCGGCCTACGCTATCGAGGACGAACTGGAATCGATGGACAACATAGTGAAGAAATTGAACTCGATGAACTTAACAACAGTGGTAATGTCAGACCTGAACAGAATACATCAGCAATCACAGAAAGTACTGTGGAAAGCACGCCATTACTCGGAAACATTGGACAAACTGACATCGTCGAAGAAACGGGAATTGGAGCTGTGGGAGGAATTGGATCAACTGTCTCGGGATCAATCCCACTTATTGCGGCAGGTTCGGTTATTGGCGGAGCAGCTCTCTACGGTTTAACAAAAATAGGACAAGGTCAAAAAACATATCCTGGACATAATTATTTAGGTCCAGGTAATCCTATAGAAAATGGACCTCCGGTAGATTTAGATGATACAATAGCTAAAGAACATGATATATTATATAATAAAGCAAAAACAAATAAAGAAATATTTGAAGCAGATAAACATGCAATTCATGATTTTGTTTCTGATGTCATTGAGAATAAAAATCCCCACTCTGTTATTGGAGCCGTTGGACTCGGCGCGAAGACTATAGTAGAGCACGCTGTAGGTGAACCAGTATATCCCAGTATGCCGCCGCCTCGCACTCAAATCGCTCCTTTCGGTTACGATAAAAATAGAAGACCTAAAACTGCTGTTCAGTGGCAATCGGGATTAAAACGCGCATATAATAACGCAAATCGTAGTGGTGAATTACATATTTCTGAAGCTGAATACATAAGACAAAGACATATTGAATTACGTGATCAAATTGGTAGAAACGAATACGAACGTTATTTTAAAGACATTAGAACGCATCATCAATTCAATTTAATACGTGAAGAACAACAACAGCGAGCAAACGTCGATAACACTACACCAAGCACATCAAATCAAGCTGGATTTAAGCGTCCGCCTAATAGCGAAGCTGCGAATACTCCTAAGAGGGTTAAAGTCGACATCCATACAACTACAACAGAGACAGCTGAGTCGCCAAATCGACAGGGAGTTGAAGCCACACTACCAGGAGAACAGTCGAGAATGTCTCATAGCGCAATGGAGACTGAACATGCTAATACAGGAGGAGGAAATTCTGGTAACAATCAAGCAGGAATTGGAAATGGAGGTACTGGAATATCATCAGCAGCTTTGCAATATTATATATCATCAGGATTCAAATACGATGGAGTAAATCTGAATTACCAAAATTCTTTTAGAATGCGTACTTGGGGTAATAAAATATTCCAATGGGATGCCACGGATACTCATCGTCGTGCGTACATTTCTCCTATGGTTTCATTACCTGTTGATCATATTGGATTTTATATGCCCTATGCCGCATTTGAACTTTGTCCACCGGGAACAGATGTCGTAGCCGTTAATGTTAAAGTGACACCAATTGGACAAATGGTTTCGTTTAATACGAATTCTGCAACTTCTTCGGCAGGTACAACGGCTCATACTTTGTATGGTTCTTCTAATATTGGTATAAATTTATGTTTACCGATATGTAATGTAAATATATCTAGATCTGAAGCAAATCCAATGATACTTGCAAGTGTTAAAGAAATAACTGATCAATCTGAATTTTTAAAACGTATATGGGGTCCATGGAACGCATCTAGTCCAACTGCGTCTATGCATGAAATTATTAATCCATACGCTTATGTTGGATTTTATGATATTTCAAAGGAAGGAACTTCAAAACAAGCAAATCAAATCGGTGAATCAAATAATTCATATTTATTAAATAAATACTTTGCAAAATATCCTATGCACCCACATACAGGAATACCATGTATAAATTATAATAATTCCTTCGGTGAAAATTATAAAATAAAACCCCGTACTGCATTCAATGCAAATATTAAAGGTGATTACGTTATATTCGACAGACCAAACGAATCATATATACAAAATGGAAATAAATTCGATAAAGGTTATCCTGAAAAAGGTTCAACACCAAAAACACAGAGACGTGAAGCTACTGGTCAATACTACGAAGCAGGTATACCTAATGTATCAAGTGCAGATGAGTATTATAAAACCCGAGTTAATAATGCGACTTTTTTCGATCGTATGGGTAAAGTGGTTGAAACTTTTGAAACTGAAATGGCAGGTATATATTTTGGAATTGAAGGAGTTAAAGCAAATACACCAGAAACATCAGCCGATTCATACATAAATGCATCTTGTGATTATTATATCGAAACCGAAATTATTCTAAATCTAGATTTCAGAAATGAATTTACTAGATCAAGTGATTTATTCCCGAATCAACTTAACAAGTATTTAATGTCAGCTAGGCCTAAAAGAAATTACACAGTACCAACGATGTTCGGCAAAGTTACTCGTCCCTCAGCAACAACTCAAATCTACAACGATTTTGAAATTCTAAATTTAGACTGTAATGTTTCAAATAATGTAAAAAAAAGAACAATTTTTCATGAATAAAATTTTATTAAATTAAAATAAATTTTGATCTTTCCAATATTCAATGAAAGACCACGGATGTATTTTTTTCTTAAAAATTAACTTATCTTCTACGTATTTCCATTTGTATTTATTAACTCTAGCTTTAAATATTTCATTTTCTGGTAAACAATCTCCATTTGATGCTACAATGCAAGGAGTTTTCTCGAGTGAAATATCATTACAATATTTTTTTGATATTTTCACACTATTACCACTATTATATGGTACCGGGCCGGCTAACAGCCTATGAGGCCCTAAAAGGTACATGATGGTGGTGGATAACGATAAATGAAAATTTTTTGTTTGTTCGGCGAAGCCACGTGGTATGTTGTTGTTGTAGTTGGAGGAAAATAGGAACTATTCGACAAGCACCCAGAAACACATTATATGCGGGCGATGACGTCACTTTGTGTTAACTTTCATTTATCTATTAAATATTTATAAATTCCATTCAAGAATACAAAGTAATACTTTGTTGCAATATAAAATTATACTTTGTTGCGAATAATTTATGGAGTATTATTTATAGCAACAAGATCAACCACATCATTAATATTGAATTTTAAATTGGCAATGGTTGCAATGCATTTGAAATCATATAAATACGATGCAATTCTTGGGTTTATTCATTGCAATCGTAGACTTGCTAAATCAACGTTATACAAAAAGTTTTTATAAAATAATAAATATATTGAAAATATAATCAAAAATGGATTTATTTGCTGATTTAACTAGCGGTGAGCAGAAGTAAGTAAGGTTATATTTTTATTATCATTTAATTTTATATAATAAAAATAAAAATAAATTTTTTTTGAACAGAATAGCAAATACAATATTATCAGAAAAAAACAACGACGACATTGTGGATGGTGCGAGCTTGGACTCCAGCGATTCATTTCAAGAGGCCCAAAAGTTTCCAAGTGACACTCAAATTGAGGAATTGCTGACCAGTAAAGCGGATGCAGACGATTCTGTTTCGTGTGAGGAGTTACTAGAAAATTTACAAGGACTGGACACTTCATACATCATATCTCCATATAAATTTGTACAATTTTTAATATTTTTGAAGAAATTTTTAGGTTATAATTTAAATATAAGTAATACTAGTAATATAATAAACAATATTTGGCGACAAGTAAGTCGCACAACTCTATCTTATTTATTAGGGCCAAACCATATTAAATTAACTGATTCTGATTTCATTTGTCGATCTGCGAAATGTCTAGTCGAAATTTTCGAGATTCCTACGGGGTGTCGTTCGAACATCTCGTGGAATCAATATATAAAAGCGAAAAGAGAGACAGACTACTTCACGACATTATTCCCCTTAGAGGTTATCAAAGAGTTGGGGATAGTGTTTCAGGAAACAAACGAGATATTCGACAATTATTCGTCAAAAAGCAAACCCTTGAGCAAACAATCGAAGCGAACCGTCGCAAAAGTTGCCAAGAGGAAGCTGTTCGAATCTGTCGACGATTCAAGTTTTACACCGACCCACAAAATCAGCCGTCCAAATACCAAGGCTGTTTCTTTTTGTGGACCGTCCACCTCAAACCGGGTTTCGAACACATTCACGTCGTCCATGACTGTCGGTTCGGAAACTCGACATGCAGATGCTCAATCCTTTGTGGACTCAATATTAAACGGAGAACTCGAAGGATTAGGTTCTGCTCCGAACTTAGTAGAGAAGACTTCGCAAAGCTTACAGCGTATATCCTTCTTCCGACCAAATGGAACACAGGAATATACGTGTCCGATATCGGACGGTTCGCTATTTGTGAAAGTGAAAGTTTACGATCATGCGAACGTGCAGAATGTAGAGAATTCTCTACACTGGAAACACCGGAAAATCGAAACATCCTTTTCACTAAAGATTTCGGATCAGACACAACTACAATCTCTAAACAATCTATTAAAAACAGCTTCCGATCGAATTACCAATCACCCCAACAAAGAAAGCAACTGGAAACCGACCAAGTTATTCAATTCTTGGAAACGGTCTTAGTTGTTCCACCTGAGAATTGCATTCGATGTCCTTTGTTTTTAGAAAATGAACATCTAAGAAATATTTCAGAATCTGACGATAGTTTTAAAAATGCTATCGAAATATTTAAGAGGAAAATACTGCATAAAACTGTTATGGAAATTTTCGACCTGTATCAAAATAAAACTTGTCTCTTTAATGCGATACATGGAAATACTTCTCTTGAGTATTATACTGCTTCTGAAAGCAAAGATATTTTAATTAATTTTTTAATGATCCAATTCGACAATATGGAAAATGTTCACAAATTTTTACATGTTGTATTTTATTGGATAAACAAAATCAATGGTAAAAAAAATACCATTTGGTTACAAGGTCCTCCTGATTGTGGTAAATCCTGGTTCATTACTTCTTTGGAAAATTTATGTGTTTCCACAGGTCGATGTTCAATTATGAATCGAACAAATAACTTCCCCCTTTCTTCTTGCATAGATACTAAACTAATAGTTTTAGATGAGTTAAGCTACGATCCATCTGTTTATACAGATGTATTAAAATTATTGTTTGCTGGTAATAGTGTGAAAATATCAAAAAAATATTGTAATGATATTTCACTCGAGAAAACTCCTTGCATTGTAGCATCAAATGGAGATTGTTTACCAGAAAATGAAATATTTAAAGCTAGAGTTAATAAATACAAATGGAAATACGTAGAAGATAAGTTAATTTTTAAGAAAAAAATACATCCGTGGTCTTTCATTGAATATTGGAAAGATCAAAATTTATTTTAATTTAATAAAATTTTATTCATGAAAAATTGTTCTTTTTTTTACATTATTTGAAACATTACAGTCTAAATTTAGAATTTCAAAATCGTTGTAGATTTGAGTTGTTGCTGAGGGACGAGTAACTTTGCCGAACATCGTTGGTACTGTGTAATTTCTTTTAGGCCTAGCTGACATTAAATACTTGTTAAGTTGATTCGGGAATAAATCACTTGATCTAGTAAATTCATTTCTGAAATCTAGATTTAGAATAATTTCGGTTTCGATATAATAATCACAAGATGCATTTATGTATGAATCGGCTGATGTTTCTGGTGTATTTGCTTTAACTCCTTCAATTCCAAAATATATACCTGCCATTTCAGTTTCAAAAGTTTCAACCACTTTACCCATACGATCGAAAAAAGTCGCATTATTAACTCGGGTTTTATAATACTCATCTGCACTTGATACATTAGGTATACCTGCTTCGTAGTATTGACCAGTAGCTTCACGTCTCTGTGTTTTTGGTGTTGAACCTTTTTCAGGATAACCTTTATCGAATTTATTTCCATTTTGTATATATGATTCGTTTGGTCTGTCGAATATAACGTAATCACCTTTAATATTTGCATTGAATGCAGTACGGGGTTTTATTTTATAATTTTCACCGAAGGAATTATTATAATTTATACATGGTATTCCTGTATGTGGGTGCATAGGATATTTTGCAAAGTATTTATTTAATAAATATGAATTATTTGATTCACCGATTTGATTTGCTTGTTTTGAAGTTCCTTCCTTTGAAATATCATAAAATCCAACATAAGCGTATGGATTAATAATTTCATGCATAGACGCAGTTGGACTAGATGCGTTCCATGGACCCCATATACGTTTTAAAAATTCAGATTGATCAGTTATTTCTTTAACACTTGCAAGTATCATTGGATTTGCTTCAGATCTAGATATATTTACATTACATATCGGTAAACATAAATTTATACCAATATTAGAAGAACCATACAAAGTATGAGCCGTTGTACCTGCCGAAGAAGTTGCAGAATTCGTATTAAACGAAACCATTTGTCCAATTGGTGTCACTTTAACATTAACGGCTACGACATCTGTTCCCGGTGGACAAAGTTCAAATGCGGCATAGGGCATATAAAATCCAATATGATCAACAGGTAATGAAACCATAGGAGAAATGTACGCACGACGATGAGTATCCGTGGCATCCCATTGGAATATTTTATTACCCCAAGTACGCATTCTAAAAGAATTTTGGTAATTCAGATTTACTCCATCGTATTTGAATCCTGATGATATATAATATTGCAAAGCTGCTGATGATATTCCAGTACCTCCATTTCCAATTCCTGCTTGATTGTTACCAGAATTTCCTCCTCCTGTATTAGCATGTTCAGTCTCCATTGCGCTATGAGACATTCTCGACTGTTCTCCTGGTAGTGTGGCTTCAACTCCCTGTCGATTTGGCGACTCAGCTGTCTCTGTTGTAGTTGTATGGATGTCGACTTTAACCCTCTTAGGAGTATTCGCAGCTTCGCTATTAGGCGGACGCTTAAATCCAGCTTGATTTGATGTGCTTGGTGTAGTGTTATCGACGTTTGCTCGCTGTTGTTGTTCTTCACGTATTAAATTGAATTGATGATGCGTTCTAATGTCTTTAAAATAACGTTCGTATTCGTTTCTACCAATTTGATCACGTAATTCAATATGTCTTTGTCTTATGTATTCAGCTTCAGAAATATGTAATTCACCACTACGATTTGCGTTATTATATGCGCGTTTTAATCCCGATTGCCACTGAACAGCAGTTTTAGGTCTTCTATTTTTATCGTAACCGAAAGGAGCGATTTGAGTGCGAGGCGGCGGCATACTGGGATATACTGGTTCACCTACAGCGTGCTCTACTATAGTCTTCGCGCCGAGTCCAACGGCTCCAATAACAGAGTGGGGATTTTTATTCTCAATGACATCAGA
Source organism: Chorisops tibialis (assembly GCA_963669355.1). NCBI lineage: Eukaryota > Metazoa > Arthropoda > Insecta > Diptera > Stratiomyidae > Chorisops > Chorisops tibialis. The sequence goes on from OY770264.1 coordinate 23,759,946, forward strand.
AACAAAATCATGAATTGCATGTTTATCTGCTTCAAATATTTCTTTATTTGTTTTTGCTTTATTATATAATATATCATGTTCTTTAGCTATTGTATCATCTAAATCTACCGGAGGTCCATTTTCTATAGGATTACCTGGACCTAAATAATTATGTCCAGGATATGTTTTTTGACCTTGTCCTATTTTTGTTAAACCGTAGAGAGCTGCTCCGCCAATAACCGAACCTGCCGCAATAAGTGGGATTGATCCCGAGACAGTTGATCCAATTCCTCCCACAGCTCCAATTCCCGTTTCTTCGACGATGTCAGTTTGTCCAATGTTTCCGAGTAATGGCGTGCTTTCCACAGTACTTTCTGTGATTGCTGATGTATTCTGTTCAGGTCTGACATTACCACTGTTGTTAAGTTCATCGAGTTCAATTTCTTCACTATGTTGTCCATCGATTCCAGTTCGTCCTCGATAGCGTAGGCCGGATCTATCCGAAGGACCACTATAGCTCCCATAATCACCACGCTGGCGATTAACAATATTTTCATTTCTATAAATATTATTTGATGCTATACCAAGGTTTGTATCCGCGCGACTAGCGACTTCACGTATTCTACTTGCAATGCGAAATTTATCGACTTCTGTAGCCTTTTTATACGATTCTAAATACTGTTGTAATAGAAATTGATCATTCCGAGAATAACTTTTTATTCTACTGAGGTTAATGGTATCTAGAACTGGAAATGATGAAAAGTAACGAAACACATATGTACATACATAAACATTTGTATGGGTATACTCGTACATACATAAATTTAGTGGAACATGTTAGAAGTTTTAGGTAGCTATACTTAAATTATGTCAAAGATAATTAAAGTTGAGTTTTATGGCTCGATAGGTTTAAAGGTTACAAAGTTCAAGTTAGTGAGTTGTTAAACTTTTTAGATAATGTCCTAACCTCTGAATAATCCTAGATTCCATTAATTGAAACTAGTAAATATTGATTTCATGAATTAGGAGTACAAATAAGTTTCCGCCGTTTTCTATCAAAAATTTTCTCATCTTTCTGGCACCATTCGGATACTACGTCGGAAGAACTCTTCATCTTTTGTGGCTATCCACGAATCGACTCAATTTTTAGTATCTTCATGTGATATAAGGCGCTGCTTAGACAAGCCATGTGCCATCGACCAGTACAAGTGATAATCGGAAGGGGCAATGTCTGGTGAATACGGCGGGTGGAGTACGACTTCCCAATTAAGTGTTTCCCAAATAGGTTTTGACCGGCGTCGCAACATGCGGACAAGCGTTATCATGAAGGAGAATAATTTTGTCCCGTCTGGAGTAGTAGTGGGCGGGTTTTTCCTTAACTGCTCGGCTCAATCTTATTAATTGTGTTCGGTAGAGAGCTCCAGTAATGGTTTCGCCCGGTTTGAGCAACTCATAATATACGAAACCAAGCTGATCTCACCAAATACACAGCATAGGTTTTTTTCCATGAATATTCGGTTTGGCTTTTGATGTTGAAGCATGGCCAGGTTGTCCCCATGATTTTCTCTTCTTTGGGTTATCGTGGTGGATTAATTTTTCATCACCAATGAATAAACGATGCAAAAGACCCTTTCTTTTATGCCTGGCAAGCAGCATTTCACACTTGCAAAATCGGCGTTCAACGTATCTCGGCTTCAGTTGACATGGAATCCAATTTTCTTGTTTTCGAATCGTTTGCAATGATTTCAAACGATTTCGTTCAGCCACTTCTAATGTGAGTGTAAGTTTTTCTTGCGTTTGGCACGAATCTTCCTCCAATAATGCTTCCCATTCCGTGTCTTCGTACACTTTCGGTCTTGCACTACGTTCTTTGTCTTCCACGTCAAACTCACCGTTTTTAAACTTTTGAAACACTCACAACAACTCATCTCACTTAAAACAGTCTCACCATATGCTTCTACAAGCAATCGATGCACCTCAACTGTAGATTTCTTCAAATCAAAGAAGTAACTCAAAAGTTTCCGCAAATGACAGCACAAAACTTAATATTTTCGAACGAACAAAATTATGTGATGCTGATAAGAAGTCACTAATACTTTAAGGTTATGTTGTTACCAAATGTCCAAACTTACGATATTACGTTTTACATCTGACAATTTCAACATAACCTTCTGGTGGCGGCATCTTCTTTCAAACGGTGGAAACTTATTTGTACTCCTAATTATATCTAGTCTACATTAAGGGTCCTCAAAGTGGTCAAAAAGACAAATTCAAGTTTTTATCAGGAACCAGCGAGTCAATAAGCTAAGTAGATCGATCTTTAGTTTAAAATATCAGTTTAAAATAATGCATAAATTGGTTAATCAATCGATTTATAGTTCAGACTTCGAATAGGAACGCACGATGCTGTATTTGTTTGACACATGCGTCAAATTCGTATTGTTTTATGGATGTCTTACATGGGAAATGATCGCTAAGCTTACTAAGAAACGGCGAACTTTCGTCAACTAATGCTTTCGATACGTTTTATTGATATTCTGTTCAGATACCATCTCCAACGACGATCTTTGACTAGAACTAAACAGGTGAAGACAGGCGTTGAGATTCGAGGGCAGAGGTGGCAGCGGATCGGTTATACCTTGCGGACACTTGAGAAAAACATCTCCAAACAACCAACCATGTAAGCGAGTAGTTGAGCAAGAGGCCAAAGGAATAAATAAGTCCTGGGGACATTTAAAGGTTGGTGCTTAAGATCGTGCCTTATGGAAGAGATCTGCTTTTGTTCTGTTACTCTATAGCGTGATTTAACAGAAAAATGATACAATGTGTACGGTGTGAGGTCAAATTTTGGCTGACACATAATTTCAGTACCCTGCATGAGGGGTACCTTTGGACCACTTTCGAAAATAAAAATATTTGCAAATAGAGGATTTTTCGAAGGGTTAATAGCTCTTTCACAATAAGAATTAAATTCTAAGCGGGTTGAAGCTGAATTTCAAGTAAAAATAAAACTAGAACACTTTTTTTAAAAAACCTACAAACTTTATTTATTGCTTTTTAAACTATCAGGTAAACGCTTTTTCGCTCACTATATTTGCGTTGTTAAACACACGACTTAATCATCTTATAAATTCCGACTGACTCCATCTATTCGATTAAGCGATGATCTGATCTCGACAGTCTCTCTATCACGAACGCTCGCTCTTTTATTGCGTTCTTTTCGGCCGTTTCTTGGCCTTCTTCGTTGTGTGTGAGTATGCGAGAGCAATTCGATATTACATTCAATTGATGATCGCAAATATTTCATGAGCGACTAGGGGGACATGTAGCATTACCCCTCCTGAGTTCATGTTCATCCCGAACGGAGTTTCCACTATCGTTATGGTGATTGTGGTATTTCACCTTTTTTCTACTCCTTTCCACCTTGTACCAGGATTGCAGTGTTCTTCATTCTTATTCCGGTGATGATTTGGTATGGTCCTTCTAGTATCGATGATTACAAAGGCGTACCACATGGTGTTCTCGAAAACTTGAAGAGTTGCATCGTACTTTCCACTGGTGTCTTCTACTGTTGTTTTTGCATGTATTGGTTCATGAAGTATATTCAGATTTTTGATCGGTCGTTGTTGTGCTTGCTGTTATCTGCCGTAAATTATTTTCTGGATGATGGCCGTGCCTCCAGTTCTGCATACCGAGATGCATAATAAATTCCAGATAATCGTTCGACGACTTTCTTGGGATGCGACAGTCACGCCTAAGATTACGGACGGAAACTTATCTACAGGCACATTCTGAAAATGAATTGGAAGATCTTTTCCATTTACAGCAATCACGATGAAAGTGCCCTGTCTGCAATTCCAACATCAAAGAACTTTGAACCTACCGCTCTGCTTCTTCTTCTACTTCTACAATGGCGCAGTATCCCAAATCGGGTCTTGGCCTCCTGACCTTCCTTTTCATTATATATTGTGGAAGGGTTGTTAGACTTTCGCACAAGCTTCTATCTACGAATTTTTCATTTTCGTAGATTGAGGTGACCAAGGTATACCCAAGCATGCAGTGTGCTGGAATTATGCGTCGACCGAGATTGGAACTCACGATCTTCGCATTGTAGATCAACACGCTACCCACTAGGCTATACAGCTCTGCTTATTGGGCAGTAATTCTCCGGATTCGCCAATCATTCGCCTACATTTTCTCGGCGGCACATCCCTGAGCAATTTCTGTTGGTCTCGACAACGTAATTTGCTCCTTCAGTAACTTTCGCTTTGTTCTGGCCTCTGGCACAAGCATTCCTTGGTCGCAATTCTTTTTCGGACCCATATTGTAACTCTCTTTCCAGCATTACATCAATAAGTGCGTCCATTATTCGTTCATTGCGGTTTTTTGGATCCAAGTTGGGGAAGGATAATAACGCCAGCCTTTGAATATTCTTGGCAAGTTGTTCGAGAGTTTCGGCGAGTTCCTGTATATTGTTGCGAAGTTGTGTCTTATGGATTTCCTATGTGTCATCTCTACCGTATCGAATGGCCAAGGGCTGCGTCAGGAAATGAAAGTGGTCTTCTTGTTCGGCCGTGGTGGTCTGCAAAGCTTCAGCCGTAGATCCTCGTAATGCCAATATTAAGGCCGTTGTTTGCTCCTGATCTACCCAATAGTTGGTGATGGCAGTCGGTTGAAATTGAGAGTTTTTAGGTTTATATGGGTGACACTTTTCCGTTTGATAACATTACTCTGAAATGCTCTTTTACGCTAGGAGTTGCTGGATTCCAAGCAAAATTAAAACTGGAACTCTTTTATTTTAAATAATCACGAACTTTTTTTTATCGCTTTTTAAACTATCAGGTTAGCAATTGTTCGGAGACTATTTAATATTCGCGCTGTTGATCATACAAATTAAAAGCCTTCTAATTATGACTGACTCCGTTGACTTTGATCTCAAGTGACTCTTAATCACAATCGCTCACGTTTTTATTTCATTCTTTTTGGTCGTTTTTTGGTCTTCTATGTAGTTTCTATGAATCATTTCTTTTTCGGCCCTCTTCGCTATGTGTAAGTAATCGCGCGCAGTTCGAGGTCATAAACAATTGATGATCGCAAATGTTCGACGAGCGATCTGTTAATATCCCTTCTACCACCTCCCTTTTCGTTATTCTGAAGAATTAGGATGATATGTTTTCTAGTTCACTGAACTCTGTCGTACTTCACCTAGAGTGTTACATGATTGGGTTTTTCCTTCTTCTTCTTCCTTCTACAATGGCGCTACAGCCCAAATCGGGCCTTGGCCGTCTGACCTCAGGTTCCTTAACATTTTTTCATTATTCATTGTGAAAGGGTTGTTAGACTTTCGCACAACCCTCTATCTACGAATTTTTTATTTTCGTAGATTGAAGTGACCAAGGTATACCCAAGCAGGCAATGTGCTGGAATTATGCCTCGACCGGGATTTGAACGCACGACCTTCGCATTGTAGACCAACACGCTACCCGCTAGGCTACACCCTAGCTTTTCGCCCATTCAAAATTCTGTAATGTTTATAATTGTGTTATTTATAGAACAGATATTACCACTATTTCAAATCACAATTTCAAATAGCTTCCAGTGAAATTAAGTTGTTTTTGCCTGAAAGGAACGAAATGTGGAATGCACTGCCCGAATGTTTTCTTTAGTTCTGATTGCCTTGAAAAAATGAACTTATTTTACAGGTTTCGAAATTAATTATTTCATGTGAAATTGTATGTGAGGTGGTGAGGAGTGTTCGTATAGTCAAAAGCTTTTTCTCAACGTTTTCAACATTAAAAACGAAATGTAGGTCTTAACTTCAATTGATTTCAGGAAAATTAACAAAAAATCTAAAATTTAAAATAGAATATTACATAAATATTCGTTTGTTTTTGCGGTCTTATTCAATTCAAAAATTCGATTTCCTAAAAATTTTGCCGTCGGTAAAACTACTTGCTAACTACCGACGGAAAATTTTTTTCCTTATCCTTCCTTATCCGTACAAGACACACATTAAATCGGGGTTCGAAAACCCTTTTATGACGAAAACATCTTAAAATAAAGGTTAAATATTAATTTTTATTAGATTCAATAAATTACCAATGGCGCTATATTTCGCATAGTCGTTACATATCTCCTTATACTTTCACCATGCGGTCTGCCAACTTTACGATACCCAAAAAAATGTGAATGTCTTACCATCTCGATTTGTAGCAAGCTGTGTTTCGTCCTTGTTATAGTGTTCCATCTTCCAGGCATTTGTGCGCAGTTCATTTCATTCATTCCTCCCTTGGAGCAAAAGCCTTACCTAATACCATCGAGTGCTGCGAGCATGTGACATAACAGGTTGGTCTTGGAGCCTGTATCCATCTTCCAAGACGATTCCTTATGAGTTTCGGTTGAATTCCAATCTTTGCGCTGATTACACGAATGTGCTCTTAGTCGATGGCTTGTGTGCGTTTGGTGTGGTTGAATTGAGTTTTCTGAGTTTTTGTGGGATTCGTGGTAGTGTCGTGTGAAATTTTCTTGGTATTCGAAGCGCTGTGCCCCATAAGGATATACCAGACAAGGACAAGAGTATATAAAAGATGGTACCGGGAAGGAATCGCTTCAAATATAGGTGTTAGTTTTCGTGGCATCAGTGTTGCTGGGCCTTACGGTTGTATAGTATAAAGATTCTTGGGGAGAAAGCTTTTTGTGGCGCACCAATGGGACCACGTTATGCCCCACTCCTGGCAAACGATTCACCGTACCAGTGGCTAACCCTTTATCGCACATAGGTTTCCTTACAGGACCGCATATTTAGGTTTTAGTGGGAGTGAAGCAAGCCACTACTGAACGAAACGATATCCGCAGTCATAATGTTTGTAGGTACGTATATGTATATAGGTAGATTGTATCTGAATAAAAAAAAGATGGGTTGTCTGGTAGGTACCTACTATTATATGTGCTCTACAGTGTAGGTGCAAGGAAATTCTTGAGTATATATTTCAGCCAAGGAATCTATTTAACTAGTGCAAGAAGGATGTGCTTCCGTCTTATGTACATGTATAATTAGAGATATAAATGATTTAAGATTGTGGATATATGCGCTATAAGTAGCTTAGTTTGAGAACTATACGTTTTGACCTTTTTCATCGGATGTAGATACTGTCCGATGTATTCGCCATATTCACGTATCCTAGGAACATGTCTTATATCTAAGGACTTTCAAGTGTATTTATAGAAATACTAGTTGGAACGTTACTTCGTATTAAATCCTCACTCCAAATCGGGATCTTGCTGACACTATTAATATTTCTAATGAATGGGTTTATTTTACAGGATTTGCACATCATCTAGCTGGCATGCACGGTCATATGCATACTCCAGATTGGCGAGCATTGGGTGGTAATCCTGGAATTGGGCGACCAGCTGGTTTTCCACACGGAGCTCAATTCTTTCACCACCAACACACACATTTTCCACCACATATGCTTGCTTCAACACTTGACCGTCCTGGATTGAGGTCAATTAGTGGTATGGAGGAAAAAATTGGTTTTACAACGTCCTTTTTGAAGTTGACTGGTTTTGTTTTTATTTCAGAAAATCATCATTTGTCTCAACTAAGTCAATTATCATTATGCAATCCGCATAGTACCACTAGTCCCAAAGAATCACCGACAAATTGTCCTGCAAGTAATTCATCTCAGACAACACCGCCGCTATCTACTGATAACGATAATAACAATAATATCGATGCTGGATTTGAAAGCGACAACATATCAGTGACAGGATCTCCGAGAAAAACGAATTCCTTGCATGAAGATGAAGATAAGCGCAGTCCATCGCCACCAACCGGAGCCTTTACGTCCTTAATTCAACGAAATACGGCACTTAGAAAAGGTGATCTTTTCTCGGGATTCGCTTCGCAATTTCAACAACCGCACGCTTTTAATCATGCACTAGCTGCCCAGCTCTTTCTTCAAAATCCACTAATACCGCAACCGAGCCAATGGCTTTACACCCAATTGTATGGAAATTATCACGATTTTCCGTGGTTTCGAAATGCATCGTCCACTAACAATCTACAGGAATCGATTAGTCCCGAACGCAATAATAACGAAGTGTCCGGAATAAATCTAGTTAAACGAAGTGTGACCTTAATTTCACATAACGAAAAGGATACCGATAGCGAAAATCAAAATTCACCACCAGTGACTTCGACGAGACGATCACCTACGCCTGACGATTGCGAAGATAAGACTAGCAGTAAAGGAAGCATAGGTGCAATTAGAACCAGGACGCCAAAACATACCGATGTATGGCGACCATATTAGTCCAATCGTGTGGTCAAAGCGTGCGAAATTCTCATATCGAAGCATAAAAATTGCATTTAATATTATTCACATATCGAATTTAAAAAAAAAAAACTGAAATTAATAACAGAAAATAGAAAGAAAAAATTTAAAAACCAATTCATTTTAGAAACTAAAATTGAATTTTACTTAAATTCAGTAAAACACTGTAACATGGAAATTATTAATGAAAGAGCGCTAGTTAGCTAAATTATGACTTTTACGAATCTTAAGCGCTAAATTGTAAAAATTGTAAATAATTATTTATCATAAAGAATAAAATTCATTTTACCTGTATTTATTAAAATGTTAATTGAAAAAATCAAGATATGTCTGGTGTCTCCACCGCTATGGCACTGCCTATAGCCTTGTGCAACCAATTAGCGATACAAAAATATGACAGGACTACGATTGGACGTAAAGCCCAATCATGCGATACACTAGATCAATGATAACTTTATTGATTTTAAGAAATTTTTTATGGGGAGTGGTAGAAGGGGTGACTTCATTTAACTAATTTTTCTCACATCTTGCTATAGCAGCTATAAAAATGTGTTTTATAATATTTCAGCTGCAAAAATTGAATAAGAACTGAGAAAATTAGTCTATTTGATTACCTAAAATTGCGCAGTTTGTATGGGAGGTGGTTGAAGGAGTGGAGTTTTAGAAATAACAATGATTATCATTTAATTGACAGGTTTTCAATTGGAGATCAGTAGCATTAATACTTTTGAGGAAAATGGACTTTATGTATAGTTGTGAAATTGTATGGGAGGAGGTAGAAGGAGTGCAGCTAGTTGTCTATTTTTTTCGATTTTACTAATAAATGTAGTACAAATTCACATCAATAGCTTTTGTACTTTTCAAGAAAATCCTTTTATTGTGAAATTCTGAAATTTACCAATTCCTGCAACTATCTTTGGAGTTAGCGACTCCACGGACCTGAGCTAACTATCCCCCTCTGGGACGGGGGCTGTAGAATTCACCCACAGCCAGTCCTGCTTGCCCTAAAAATGGCAAATGGACACTCACTGGATCATGGGCTTATCACCCGTGATCTTAAGACCTAAATGATACGAGAAACGGATACATCGCCTCGGATACGGACTGATTTTACGGTAACGACTTTTGGCATTCGAAAACGGACTATGATTGGCTTCTGGAACGTTCGAACATTGAATGACGGGGGAAGAGCTGGGGTTACTCGGTCCTTGCACCGCCAATCAGTGATCGACCGTGAAATGGAGCACTATAACATCCAAATCTTGGGCTTGAGCGAGGTCAGGTGGACAGGATCAGGAGAAGAACGAACCCCTAGCGGAAACACTATTCTGTACATTGGCCCTGAAAGTGAAGCCAGAAATGGCGTGGCGTTCGTCCTTACGCCGAGAGCGAGAAACAGTCTCATTAGCTGGGAACCAATCTCGGATAGGATTATCGTCGTCAGGCTCAGGACCAGTGTCAGAAACGTCACAATTCTGCAGTGCTACGCACCAACTAATACCGCAACATCTCGTGACAAAGAGGAGTTTTATAGCCAACTGAGTGCCACCTTCGAGCGTGTTCCAAGAGGTGATATTATTATCATCTCGGGAGATATGAACGCCCAGGTTGGATCAGACAACACTGGACTATAACACGTCATGGGGAGGCATGGTGACCCTTGGGTCGACCCTTCACGACCTTGGATTAAGAGACCCGAAAACGGCGAATTATTTGTGGAGTTCTGTAATACTCGGCAAATGGTCATCGGAGGGACCCTTTTTCCACACAAGACTCATCATAAAACATCTTGGGTTTCCCCTGACGGTGTTACTCAGAACCAGATCGACCATTTGGCTATAAGTCGCCGATGGAGAAGATGTCTCCTCGATGTGCGAGCGAAACGTGGAGCTGAACATGAAATGCGCACACTGGACGCCAATTGGGAGGCAACCAGAAACACTTTTCTAACTAGTGCTGAAGAATCTGTGGGATATGTGCAAAGCGGTGAGAAACCCTGGATGTCGCAAGACACATGGGACAAGGTTGGCAATCGGAAAAAAGCCAAATTGGCAATCATCTCTCAACCCGATGTCAACCAACGAACGCCCGACTTGAGGCAGAACTACCGCGATGCTCATATACAGCTTAAGAGGGCTGTTAGACGCGACAAGAGAAAGGCCATTGAAGATCTGGCAAACAAAGCAGAATCTGCGGCTTACCTTGGGGATATGGGTTCACTATTTAAAATCATGAAACAGTTGACGAACAGGAATTTCACCGCCAACCACCTGGTGAGAGATGTCAACGGAACTCTCCTTAATATGAGTGAACACCAGTTGCGACGATGGAAGGAATACTTCTCTGATATTTTAAACATCTTGTCAGATGAAGATATTCCGGAAACAGAACAACTTCCAAACATCCAACCGCAACAATCCTCTATTAGGGACGATCCCCCAGATAAGGAAGAGATAGTTTTCGCCATTCGGTCAATGGCGGGAAGGAAAGCTCCAGGTATAGATGGACTACCAACCGAACTCCTCAAAGCGGACCCGGAAATAACAGCCGATATACTCCTCCCACTCTTCACTAAGGTGTGGAATGATGGAAGATATCCGACTGAATGGAAGGAGGGCGTCATTGTGAAAACTCCGAAGAAGGGCGACCTTCGGGATTGTGGCAATTGGCGTGGTATATGTCTACTTACTGCCGTATCAAAAATTATGGCTAAGGTAATTCTCAATAGGATTAGTGATGTCGTCGAGAGCACTCTCGAAGTTTATCAGGCTGGATTCCGTAAAGGGTCGTCTTGTACCGACCACACAAATACCCTACGGATAATATTAGAGCAGTCAGCCAAAATGGGTTCGCCACTACATCTCATGTTTGTGGACTTCGAGAAGGCTTTCGACAGCGTTAAGCGAGATTACATATGGAATGCTTTGCGTAGGAGAGGTATTCCAGATAAGGTCATAGCTATGTTTAAAGAATCCTACGAAGATGCAAGGTGTCGCGTCTTGCATAGAGGAGAGCTGTCCGAGAGCTTTCCTGTGCGAACGGGTGTCAGACAAGGCTGCATATTATCACCAGCCCTGTTTCTGGTGGTAATAAATGACATCTTGAAAGCTGCACTGGAAGGTGGGGAAGGTAAAGGTCTTCAATGGAGACTATTTAACATCTTAAGTCACCTTGATTATGCTGATGACGTGTGTTTGCTTGCACATACCCGTTCGGACTTTGAGTCAAATGTTCGCTTGTTGCATTCTAAATGCAAAGAGGCGGGACTGAAAATAAATGTGCGTAAAACCAAGTACATGCACATGGGTTCGAACGCAAGCACACCGATTGTTCTTAATGGACAGGATGTGGAAGAGGTGCAAGATTTTTGCTATCTCGGAAGCATTGTCAGCATGGACGGCGGAGCCGAAAAGGATGTTGAGGCTCGGCTAAATAAAGCTCGTCAGGCCTTCGGTATCCTTTCCCCTTTCTGGAGGTTAAGAGAGATCTCCCTTCGCACGAAGCTGCGAGTTTTTGACGCATGCGTCAAATCCGTGTTGTTGTATGGTTGTACTACGTGGAAAGTGACCGTTCGACTTACCAAGAAACTACAGACTTTCGTAAACCAATGCCTCCGACGCATTTTAAGAATATTCTGGCCAGAAGTAATCTCCAACGACGAACTTTGGAGTACAACTCGCCAGACTAAAATAGGTATTGAGATTCAACGGCGAAAGTGGCAGTGGATCGGTCATACTTTGAGGAAACCAGAGCGAAACATCGCAAAACAGGCTCTGGATTATAACCCTCAAGGAAGACGTCGGGTTGGTCGACCATGTAACACATGGAAGCGAGCAGTTGAGCAGGAGGCCAGAGGAATAAACAAGTCCTGGCAACAGCTTAAAGCCGATGCTCAGGATCGCGCCTTGTGGAAGAGTTGTTTCCGTCCTATGCCCCTATAGGGGGTCTTAACAGGAATTTGATTGATATTAGAGAGGATAGAATGGGTAGAGCAATTTAGCCCGTTCACGAACTCGACCTTACTTTTTCCTCAAAAACGATATATACAATATTTGAACTTTGTAACTTAACGCGTTCTCGAGCTAGAAGTGACACGGTAGGATAGACAGAAGGACGGACATCTGGTTTTGAGATTTTTGAGTGATGATATGAACTTTTGTATCATTTATTTTTTTTCTTCGTGCCTTGTTTCTAAGCGTTACAAACTTTGTGGCAAACTTAAAATAGATTTCATCTTGAATATAAACTGAGTATTTTGGGTTTTAGAAACGGAGTAGATTGACCAAAGATTATATTTAATGGTGATAGCAATTCAACGAAATTCAATTCATGGCACAAAATGTATTTTTGGAGTTTGCAATCTATATTTTCAAGAAAAATGTTGATAACAATTCTCAAAAGGAAACTAAACCCATCATTGGAAACATAAATTTTTTCGGTATCTCAAAATAATGAGGTTCGCATTAGATGTAATGACAAAAGAAGTATATTATTTTAACATGAAACAGTACGGATTAGAAATCGACTAGTACGAATGACAGCAAAAGGAAGTAGATAGACTCCGTAGCGCCAAATGAGATTTTGACTTTTTGAATACGCACTACAGTTTTGAAGTCTTTAAAATTGTCTATTATCTGCGTCAATTGAGTGTTTCCCTGGGGCTCTGACTTTAGCTGTACTGGCTGCTACTACCAAATATTAACAGATATGCCATCGAATGGCAATGAAGCGTACACACTGCATATATTTGCACGTGTTTCCATGTTTTTCGGTAATTAGCTAGGCAGGATTAATTATATTTCTTTCAACAGACTGCGTGCTTGAATATACCTTGGTTACCTCAATCTACGATAATGAAAAATTCGTAGATAGAGGGTTGTGCGAAAAGTTAACAACTCTTCCGCAATAAATAATGAAAATGTTAAGGAATCTGATGGTCAGGAGGCCATGGGCCGATTTGGGCTGTAGCGCCATTAAAGAAAAAGATTATATACACTAACTTCATGAAATACTAGAGGCGCCTTATCATAGTTTGGCAAAGGTGAAGCCCTACATTTGGTGCTCAATTTATGAAAGTTTCAGCCTTTTTTTTGGTATGATCGGTCAATAATATTTAACTAAAAAGTCAGAAAGAAAAAATTGTTAAGGGCCTATTTACCTTAAGGTGGACGAAATTTGCAAAACTCCACGAATGGTGAATTCAATCAATGAATTTCCTGTTAAGACCCCTAAAATAGCATAGAACAGGAACAGTTTCCTTCCACAAGTCGCGATTCTGATCCGTCTTTAGTTGTCATCAGGACTTGTTTATTCCTCTGGCACCCAGCTTAATAGCTCGTTTCCATGTGCTACAAGGTCGACCAACCTGAAGTCTTCCTTGAGCATTATAATCCAGTGCTTGTTTGGCGATGTTTCACGCTGGTTTCCTGTGACCGATCCACTTCCACTTTCACCTTTGAATCACAATGCATATTTTAGTTTGATTTGTGGGTAGCGTGTTGGTCTACATTGCGAAGGTCGTGATTTCAAATCCCAGTCGACGTATAATTCCAGCACATTGCCTTGTTGGGTATATGTATCTGGGCTTCCCTAATCTGGGAAAAAAAAATTGGTAGATAGAGGGTTCTGTCAAGGTCTAACAACTCTTCCAGAATAGCAAATAAAGAAAAGGTTAAGGAACCTGAAGGTCCGGAGACCAAAGACCGACTCGGGCTGCTTTACCATTGAAGATTTTGTACCACAAAGTTCGTCGTTGGAGATGGCTTCTGAATAAAATATCCGTAAAATACGTAGGATGCATTGGTTCACCAAAGTTTGCGGTTTCTTGTTAAGCCGAACGACCGCTTTCCATGTAGTACAACCACATAACAACATGGATATGATGCATACGTCAAATACCCGCAGCTTCTTTCGGAGGGAGATCTCTCTTAATCTCCAGAAAAACGGAGAATGGATACCGAAGGTCTGACGAGCTTCATTTATCTCAGCCTTTTCTTGCTTTCGGATCTGTTGCTCATGCTAATAATGCTTCTGAGGTAACAAAAATCTTGCATCTCTTTCACATCTTTTCCGTTAAGAACAATCGGTATGTTTATGTTCGAACTTATGTGCATGTGCTTGGAGTTACTCACATTTTTTTTTCAGTCCTACCTCTTTCCATTTAGAATGGAACGAGCGAACATTTGACTCTAAGTCCGAACGGTTATGTGCAAGAAAACATACGTCATCAGCATTATAAAGATGACTTAAGATATTGAATAGTCTGTACTGAAGATCTCTATCTTGTAATTTATTATCACAAGAAAAAGGGCTGGTGATAATATGCAGGCTTGTGTGCAGCCCGTTCGCACAGGGAAATTCTCGGACAGCTCTTCTCTATGTAGGACGCGGCAGCTTGGATCTTGGTAGGATATTTAATCATAGCTAGGATCTTATCTGGAATATATGGTTAGATCTGTCGAAAGTATTCTTGAAGTCCACAAACATGAGAAGTAGTAGCGGAATTATTTCGGCGAACTGTTCCAAAATTTTCCGTAGGTTACTTGTATGGTCTGTATGAGATGAGCCTCTATGGAATCCAGCCTGATAAGCTTCGAGATCTCTGTACAACATCACTAATCTATTGAGAATTGCCTTTGCAATGATTTTCGATACGGCAGTAAGTAGAAATATAACACGCCAATTGTCACAATCTTTAATGTCGTCCATCTTCGTGATTTTCACAATTTAGCCTTCCTTACTTTCAGCCAGATATCTTCCTTCATTCCACACCACAGTAAATAGTGAGAGAAGTATATTGGCTCTTATTTCCGGATCCGTTTTGAGCAGTTCGGTTGGTAGTCCGTCTATACCAGGGGCTTTCCTTCCAGCTATTGACCGAATGGTGGAAACTATTTCTTAAATTTCTATTGAATTGTCCCTTATTATGTTTTTAAGTTTGGCAATTGTTTCTTTTCTGGAAGATCTTCCTCTAACAATATGTTTAAATATCAGTGAAGTATTACTTCCATCGCCACAACTGGCTCACTCATATTAAGGAGACCACCAGGTGGCTGGCGGTAAAATTCCTCGCTCGTCAACTATTTCATAATTTTATGTAGTGAGTTAAGTTGCAGATTCTGCCGTATTGGCCAGATCTTTAATGGCCTTTCTCTTTTCGCATCGAACAGAATTCTTATACTATATATGAGCATCGCGGTAGTTTCGTCTAGAGTCGGGGGTTCTTTATTGATATCGGGTTGAGAGATAATTGCTAATTAGGCTTTTTTCAGATCGCCAACCTTGTTCCATGTATCTTGCAACATCCAGGGTTTCTCATCATTACATCCCTCATATGTTTCTGGTTGCCTCCCAATTGGTGTCCAGCCTAATTGAGATGGCTATTCGCGTAGAATGGTGGTATACTCATGTTTTTTGTTGGGATGTCCAAGTTTATCCACACTAAGCTTTCACTTTATCTGGAGAATTTGTGGCCGTCGGATAACTGCTGGCCACAATTCTCAAGCAGGCAACCATCAATTTGTGATAACCTTCCACGCTCGCACATCGAGGAGACATCTTCTACATCAGTGAGTTATGGCGAAGTGGTCGATTTGGTTCTGAGTAACACCATCAGGGGAAACTCAGAAAGTTTTATGGCCCCTCCAATGGCCATTTGCCGATTACTATAACTCAAGAAATAATTCGCTGTTTTCAGTCTCTAAACCCAAGATCGTGACTCGTCGACCATGCTTGACCACAACGAGCTCTAGTCCAGCATTGTTTGAGTCAACTTGGGCGTTCATCCTGCAGAGATGATAATAATATCAATATCACCTCTTGGGACACGCTCGAAGATGGTACTCAGTTGGTGATAGGGTTCCTCTTTCTCACCAGGTATTGCGGCATTAGTTGATGCGTAGCGCTACGGAATCGTGACTTTTCTAACACTCCTCCTGAGCCTAACGACGATAATTCAATCCAAGATTGGTTCCCAGCTTATAAGACTTTTTCTCGCTCTCTGGGGTTCACTCAGGGCCAACGTACAGAATGGTGTTTTCGCTCACGGTACGTTCTTCACCTGATCCTGTCCACCTGATTCCGCTCGAGCCCAAGATTTGGATGATCTAGTGCTGCATTTTACGGTCCATCACTGATTGTCGATCTAAGGACCGAGTGACCCTTGCCCTTCTACCATAATTCAATGTTCGAACGTTCCAGAAGCCAATCGTAGTCCGTTTTCGAATGCGAAAAGTCGCTACCATAGAATCCGTCCGCAGGACTGGCTGTGGGGGTATTCTACAGCACGCGACTCACAGGAGGAGTCCAAGAGGAAATGCTTTTCTTAAAATTCTGTGAAAACTTGAATACTGTATGTTATTTGATAGAAACAATAAGGTAAGTTGATATTTTTTTTTTAATTTATTGCAATTATTAAAAAATGAATTCAGGTGTTTTTTCGTATATCCTCGGTGATATGCCAATACCTCCTACCGTTCTAATGGAAAATTTTACAGGAAGTCGAAAAACTGTCACATTCCTAAGCATTTGCAAAACTTAGTGCAATTATTTCATAATTATGAAAATAATTGGGATAAGAACACGAGTGCTTAGAATTACTTAGCATTATCAGAACATCCATAGCTACATGTGCAATCCGTTCATGCCAAATACCATTTTTTGGTCAATATGTCAGATAAAGGTATTTTCATAGCGTTTTCATATGTTACTTTTATCAAAACTCTGAATGGGAGGCAGAAGAAGGAGTAGATCGCAACAATTTGTTCTCATATGCTAAAGGTATTCATATCGTTATATATTTCTGCAATTTTCAAGTCACTTTGGTAATTTGCGTTAAATTTGCTTGGGAGGTGGTAGAAGGAGTGAGGAAGTGGTTCGTTCCCGTATTTGAAGTTTATTTTTCGCTGAAAATGATATTAAAAAATATTACAGGACTATGATTGGGCGGTACTCTATACATGCAAGAAAAAATTTTCTGATATTCAAAAAATTTGTATGGGGAGTGGTAGAAGGGGTGACGGAATTGTATTAATTTTTTCACATATGTTTCTGTCAAATGTTTTAAATAAAATTTAAGCTTCAAAAATTTAATAGATGCTGAGAAAATTAGTGTATGTGATTTATTGACTGTGCAGTTGTTATGGGAGGTGGTAGAAGGAGTGGGGAATTCTTAGTGACTTTTTTTTTCCAAAAATAACTTTACACATCACGCAATTGGGAAGTGTCAAATTGCAGACTAGTACCATTCATACTGTTTTAGATAATGTACTTTTAACAAAGTTGAGTAATGGTTTGGTGAATGTTTTCACAGTGTATTTCGAGTTACAGGAAAAGATTTCCGGATTCTACACTGTTGCGCCTCTATTATTGGTGACTTTATGGTCTTTGCTGAGACAAAGTTCAGTAATTATGTTAAATTGTTTGGGAGGGGGTAGCAGGATTATTTATTTTGGGCCTTACTAATAATTTTAAATAAATATTTAGTTCACATTTTAAGCTCGATAAATTGTATACCTACTGCGTAAACAGGTTTTTAGCATTTCATAAAAAAGTGCAGTTTGTAAGGAAGGTGGTCGAAGGAGTAAGGGATTTGAATAATTTTTACACTGCTCATTGAAATCATCATAAAAATTATATATTCCAAAATTCTGAATAGCTGGTATACTTTTCGAGAAATCAGTTTATTCAAATTCCGAAATTGTTTCATTTTGTATGGGATGGGGTGGAAAAGGTGAAGCGATTTGGCCCGTTCACGAACTTCACCTTACTTTTTCGTCAAAAACGACGTGTATAAAATTTGAATTTTCTAGCTTAACGCGTTCTCAAGCTAAAGACCGATCAGACGGACGATCATCCGGTTTTGAAGTTTTTGAGCGATGGAACAAACTTTTGTCAAATTTATTTTTTGTAAACCTTATTTCTTACCGCGACAAACTTTGAGGCAAACTTAGAATACACTCAGATTGCATCTAGAGTATAAAAATCTCAGGTCGATATCGCTCAAAACATTTGAGAGTTATTTTGTAGACAGACGGACAGACGGTCAGAATAGGGTTACCAGGTTTCCTTAGGGCATCAGTAGTTGGTTTGTTACCTAATTATTTGTTTTGGATTAAAAATTTAAAGTTTAAAACGTATTGTGTATAGGAGAGCCCGGGGCAGAACGAGGTACTAAGTTGAAAATATCTTTTAAAATTATTAATTAACATTGTTCCATTCCGTCCCGGGCATAACGGGGTGGTAAGGACAAATAATTATGAAAACATATGAAACTAGTAGAAATGAAAAAAAAAAATTTCTTGCTATTTATTTAGTTTTAAGTGACTATTAAGGCTTAACTACACTTTTCATCAACCTATTCGCAAAATTCACACACTAGGACAGCCTGATCATTTTTCTTGCCTAATTTCGCACATGAATTGGGTTCTCAATTTGTGAATATGGAAAAGGCGACCCAACCTTCGTCTTTGAATAAAATTTGCCGCAATATAAACATTCACAGTCAAAATAGGGTACTTCCCCATTCCGCCTACCCTTTTCGCCCACCATGTTCCGTCCCAAGAACACAGGTTAGGGAGGTAAGGCCACTCGAGGAAGATACGTAATTAAACTTTATACATGTACCATACTATAGTTGTAATGTAAACAAGTATGTATTCCTTACCATGGTTACAAAATCATCAGTAGAATAAATAAAGGAGTAAAAAATGTCACTCCATCGCTTAAGAAAACTAAACTAAAATGACTGCCGTAGCTTAGTAGTAACAGGTTGGTTTAGTTCTTTTTATTGCCGCTGACTGGCAGCACCTCCTTGATACCGAAAAACATTGAACTTCATTTCGTCCTGGTACCCCGTTGTACCGCGGGTTCCCCTACATAAAACACATATTAATTTTAATTTTTATTGAAATTTATTATGAAATTTTAGTCATCGCATTCAAAGCTTAAAAATATAATTAATTAAATTTTTTTGTTACATATAATTAATAACTTGCAAAATATTTTAATTTTAACTTACATTTCAGTGTTGCCAGCAACTTCTAAAAGTTGTTTGTCTTTTAATAAATTTTCATAATATCTTTTACACTCTCATTCCAACTCCTTTGGCCAGTTGTCGTTGAAGCAATTCACTTTCCTTTTGGAAGTCTAAAAAAGTTAATAATCCTAAGAATTGAAATTTTATTGCATTATTACTTTGAATGACGCAAAGTGAAATTTTACAGATTACAATGAAATGTTGACAAATTGTTTTGAATTTGCTCGTTGAGGTTGTCTTATTTTTGATACACGTTGAAGTCAATGAAGATATTAAGGCGATCACACGCGATTATTTAGCGGGCATATAGCCGAGCAGGATGAATTTGACATTTGAAAAATGCTTATTTCAAATGAACGCAGCCGATAAATTTTTTCCGTTAAATTTTTTATGGAGAAGAATACTTTTGGGTATGTAAGGAGTAACTAATACTCAAAATACCCCTTGAAGGAGTATTCCTGCTAACTCTAGGCCATATTTTATTCGAAATTACTTTTATTTCAGGTTAACGGTCATTTTCAAAATCAAAAGGTTTATATTAGCCGAGGAGATGGGTTTTCGAGGCCATTGTTGACCTTTTCGGTTGAGGGTTACTCAAGTTATTGTCCAGAATCATAGACAGACAGGCATCAGAGAAAAAGATTTTTTCAAACTCTGTAGACCACAGAGTACAGTGAAAAACTTGTATTTCTTCTGTGTTGCACTATTATACGACAATATATGATTTTCTTAAGATCCCTTTCTTAATTTAGGTTTGTATTAAACTAGTAAATAAATTTTTAAAGTTTTATCGAGATTGCAGATTATTTATTTTTGTTTAAATCATTCAAATTTTAGCGTTTCGAATTAGATTTTCTCCTCAAATAAACAACCACATTGGGTTTTATACTCTGGCTAGTCACTAAACAGGAATGATTTTCGTAATTCTCGTTGTTCAATAGAAACTTTAATTTTTCGGTAAAGCTAGTGAAATTCATGAAGTCTGCAGCAGTTCGTAAATTACGTTCATTCATCAGTCACCATGCCAAACAAATAGAGAAAGTACTTGTTAGGCATCAATTGTTTGAAGTCAAAACTTCGTGAAATTATTCCAAATAAACCTAAGCAAAGTAAACACAATCTACAGAATACGCGTTGTTAAATTAATGCAAACCGGTCACCTGGAAAACGGAGCTCCATTGGTCACCTCTCTTTAGATATATATTGCGGCTACTATTGCAGACTTTGAACATTATAGTAGTGCTCAAAAAAGCCAAAATAGAAGGAAACTAAATGAATTTAACCGAAATGGAATGGCCCGTGCTATTTTTGCTGAGTCCTGTGCATCCCGAAAACCACTTGTGACCGAAAATTGCAATGTTGATGATTGTATTAGCCACATTGTCCTCGACGGGCTAAAATGGCAAACACCGAAAAACGATTGTCAGCAGATTTCGAATGAAAAAGGATTTTCAAACTTGGCTATTGTTCGTAACAAAAGGGGTTCATTAGAATTTTTTTACAGCCAGTCTAAGTATGTGAGGGATGGGTGAGGTTCCTCCTACTAAAAGGACAATCAAAAATTAATTCTACCGTATACATTTTATAGCTACACATAAACGGATGATACGATATACACTCGTGCACTATCATTTCCAATTCTGGTGCAAACGTGAAATTGCAATTTAATTTTTGACTAATTGATAAGGCCTAATGCAGTTTTGATTCAATTTTTGCCCATATTAGTCTATCAAGGATATAATTAGCATTAAAAGTTTGCAGACAGCATTAATTGACTCAAGTACTTCGTCCGACGTTTCTCGTACAGCAGCAATAATGCCATTCAGAAATTTCTTTTATTCGACCATGTCGAGCTTAATATTTGCTTCCACTTTGAGAAAAAGAGACAGAGCAAACGAGGGAGTACGCACCCTTGAACAGGATGCTACTAAGCCTTAACTTATAAACTCATTTCAGCGAATAATAACGTGTCGTCAGGACAACTACATGTCGCCCATCTTCTTGTGAGCATTCTTCCTTGAAGATAGCATATATCTTGTATTCGAACTCTACGGGTTTCTATTCTCATTCAAAATTTCAATTCCGATAAAATGGCAAGGAATAAGTTGTAGGACCACATCTGTGCACCTAGTTACAGGGACGGATACCTTTTATAAGTTTGGTATTCGAACAAAGACGTTTTGTGAACTTGAACGATGAGGAAGGATGTCTAATTTTCAATGGCGTGAGAATCAGTCGGGCATTATGGAATGGTTGCAATGTTAAAATTACAGGGATATTGTGCGATATGAAGGATTATATTTTGAGGTAAAAAAACTAGATTGCGAACAATTCGAAAAAAAAAAAAAAATAGTAACTGGCAATGAACAATGCCAATATATTTTGACAGTAAAATTAGCAACCTTGATGTTATTTAATGGTACTTTGCATTGCATATTCATATTCATTTGTAAAGATGTCTTCTTGGAATTTAAATTTTCCTCAGAACCATCTGAAGACATAACACGGGTCGAGTCTACTGGGGGTGTGTTGCTCTACAATGTGAAGGTCGTGAGTTCGACGTATAATTCCAGCACGCTGCCTGCTTGGGTAAACCTTTTTCTATAATGGAACTACAGCCTAAGTCAGGACTTGGCAGTCAATGTTTGGAAGCGAAGGAGTCAGTCGAAGTTAGGAAAGCGATTAAGTAGTGTGATCGACAGCGTGAATATTAAACCGAAATAGTGACCTTCGCATTACAAGACCAACACACTACCCACTAGGCTGCACCCTAGCTCTAGGTCTTCGTTCAACAACTTTTATTTTGCACTTTATTGTTCTGCACTCTCGCACACATCTTTCCTTGGCGGAGCCGAAACAGATGTTGAGGCTCGACTAAATAAAACTCGTCAAGCCTTTGGTATCCTTTCTGGAGGTTAAGACAGATCTCCCTTCGCACGAAGCTGCGAGTTTTTGACGCATGCGTCAAATCCGTGTTGTTATATGGTTATACTACGTGGAATGTGACCGTTCGACTTACCAAGAAACTGCAGACTTTCGTGAACCAATGCCTCTGACGCATTTTAGGAATATTCTGGCCAGAAGTGATCTCCAACGACGATCTTTGGAGTACAACTGGCCAGACTAAAACAGGTATTGAGATTCCACGGCGGAAGTGGCAGTGGATCGGTCATACTTTGAGGAAACCAGAGCGAAACATCGCAAAACAGGCTCTGGATTATAATCCTCAAGGAAGACGTCGGGTTGGTCGACCATGTAAGCGAGCAGTTGAGCAGGAGGTCAGAGGAATAAACAAGTCCTGGCAACAGCTTAAGGCCGATGCTCAGGATCGCGTCTTGTGGAAGAGAGCTGTTTCTGTCCTATGCCCCTATAGGGGGTCTTAACAGGAATTTGTTTGATTATTGAATAGTTTTATATTATTCCCGCGATAAATTCCAAATACACAGAAATTAGTTTCAACATTATTCGTTAATTTCTGCGCAAACTGTACAAACTTCAACCGCTAATATGACAACAAACAGCTGACTCTGACAGTAACTCCAGATAAATTAATTAGTCATATTTTAAGAACCAGCAGGCCCGCGGTAGAGTTTTATCTGAATATCTTTTCTGCTGTCAAAATTAGATTATGTTGGCCTGGTCAAAGCGTCTCCCCGTTAATTTAATTCGGAGATTCACAACGTCAATTACGGACAAGACATACCAACTAGTGGTGTCGAACACTTGTACACGGTTCTGAAAAGCCATCCACCTTGTTTTTGCTTTTAAATTTTTTTTTTATTATGAAGTTTTTGGCCTTTTTTAGCGTTTAAACGCTATTTTAAGCCTTTTTTTTAATTTTAAACTTTTTTTTATATTTTGAATTTTTTTTGGTCTTGCTGGGGTTTAGACTGAGGCACTTGTTACGACCCACAAAGACCGGACCAAATGTATTGAACCACGTAGTAGGAGGTGCTTAGGACTCTTGACCATATTGTGTCAAATTTCGGTAAATAGTGTGATCGACAGCGTGAATATTAAACCGGTGTGAGCAAAAAGTGTTAAGGTAAGGTTAATGAGTAAATAAATTGTGGGGTTATTTAATTGAAAAGTGAACTAGTTTTATTTTGACTTGAAATCCAAAATTTATTCTGTCCCATTCCAGGATTCAGTTGAGAGAAAGTTCTGCGAAAGGAAAAACTCGCCGTGATTTTGCAACAGAGTCATAGATGTTGTCGAAAATACTGACACCCGCTAAATTTTGGATTGGACTGAGAGTAGACTACAGAATGTCATTTATGTAAACTGAGAAAAGTGTTGGAAACATATCAGAGCCTGAAGGAACCCCGGAATCAATTCATTTTTGAAGAAACCTCTGTAAATTTTCAGAGCGAACCGCCTCCTCCCGAGCTACATTTTGTAAATAGTTTTATACCCCATAAGGTGGTAGCCACTGGGCAGGAAAGGCCGGATAGTCTGATATCAGTAGTGTTGCCTTTGGAGTTTGGCAAGTGCACGGACATAGCCGCTCGATCAGTAACAAAGTCTTGCTGGGGCTTAAACTGAGGTGGAGGCACTTGCGTAGACCCACGAACACCGTTCCAAATGTCGTGAACCTGTTACTACGTGGGAGGTGCCAACCAAATGGTATAAAGTTTTGATCAAGTTACATGCCGACACATTTTGGACATTCCATGATTCGGTTTCGCGAAAGGAAAAACTCGCCGTGATTGAAAGCAATGAATTGTTTCATTTCGTAGCATACGACAGAAGGTTGTTTATATAAATTGAGAAAAGTTTTGGAAATATATCAGAACCTTGAGGAGAGCCGGAATCAATTTATTTTTGAAGGATCTTCTGTCCGTTCGCAGCGCGGACTTTATCTATGATGGACATTACTTTTAGGCCTGACAAAATCGAGGTACAAGTAGCGAATGCAGGACATTTTTGAAAATGCACAAAAATGAATTTTACTAATTTATTAGGTGTAAAAACCCATAGATTAAGTGATCTTAGAGCGCGATCAACACTATTATTAACGATTTTCCATTTGAAAAATGAGGAAAATCGCTTTATAAAATCTCATTTTTGAGGTTCTAAAATGGTCATTTCCTCAGTTTCCTCGGCTGGGATTCCATTACAAATACAATTACTTAAACTAGAAGAATATAAATATTAGAAAAACGCGACTAGTTTTCCTCGGCTGGGATTCCATTACAAATACAATTACTTAAACTAGAAGAATATAAATATTAGAAAAACGCGACTAGTTTATCAATTCGAGCCTTCCGAAAGGCAAAAAATTAAAGTTATTTATTGCGTTTAAGCCCGGACGAATTAAAAGTTTCCATGAACGATTGACAGTTTTATTATTTAGTATTGCCAACATCGAAAATCAATTCGGATTATATAATTTCCTGCCGAGGGAAAAAGTTTCTTTGGGAAATTATGGTTCAACTTAATAATATAATTTTTTAATAATTTTCTGGAAAATTTAAATCTAAATCTAATAATATTATTTGCAAAAATAATTCGCCGCATAGAACTACGTTTTGAGTACCCCTGCGGGGTTTCCCGTTCCCGTGCTTTTTGGTGGTGATCACATTAATGTCGGTCTTCTTATAAACAAGACTTTAGAGCATTTTTTCTGTAATCATCCATGCCTCCAAACAATCTGTAGACAAATTCTCGGAGAGTACTTCTTCGCTGAGCTGAATGATCTCTGGTCCCTTGAACCGATGAAGCTCATTATTTTCACGGGTAGAACAGCCTGGCTTAATGACTTGTACATCCATATGGTAAGAACACGGTGGCGTACAATGAGCCCACTGATGGCCTACGTACATTCGATACCAACCCCTTCACGGGCCTATCTTAACTTACGTCTAAGTAAATTTCCTACCATCAACATTTTCGATGAGAACCAATTAAACAGAAACATGATCTTGAAGGTGTTTTGAAACATTTTATTGCTCTTCATAATTCCATTGTTAAATAGAAGGGACATTTTAGCATGTCTAAATTGAAATTTCGATTTTCATATGCTTGGTGATCCTGAGAATTTTAATTCCAGATCTTTTGTTCTAGACCTTGGAGCATTCAGCGCCAGTTTAAAAGAGAGCCCATTTTGTATCTTCCAACTATGTGGTGACACATTTATGGATACGCACAATAATAAGGATTTGATGCATGATTTGTACACAAAGGTTAAATCTTTTTAAGCACCAGAAAGATAGCCAAAACAACCAAATCCTTGCGCATTTGATACATTTCTATACGACGCTGATCTGGTCACAGTTCTTGTATTGAATGTCGTCAAAAATCGTCACAAAATTCCGACAAAAATATCACAAGAACAAAATTTTGTGGCAAAACAGTTTAAATGTGTGACATTTGAAATTAAATTTCTGACATTTTTTAAAGATGCCTACCGGTT
This sequence comes from Chorisops tibialis, assembly GCA_963669355.1. NCBI lineage: Eukaryota > Metazoa > Arthropoda > Insecta > Diptera > Stratiomyidae > Chorisops > Chorisops tibialis. The sequence goes on from OY770264.1 coordinate 23,785,714, forward strand.
CATTTTTAAGTCTGCTTTGGATAAATCTTTACCTGAATGTCTTGTGAAGCACCTCCAACGCCTTTATCATGTTGTGAGGTACTTAGGAAAGCTATTATCTGTTGGCAACATGGAGTCCTTCAATTCGTAACTATTGGGTCCAAAGTGGGGCTTAAGATTATACCGTTAGGCAACATGTATCCCTATCGTATTTTTTTGTCCCTTTCTTTCATTCCTGCTTTTCAATGATGGTGTCTTCCTATGACTAAATCCACGCCTTCCACGGAATTATGCTGTGTGGTTAAGGAGAAAAACATTATCTGTTGGCGGAATTGAGTCCTCCATTTTGTTACACTGATTTGAAAATGTTTGTCCTTTGATGATGTTGCTCAACCTCACCCTCCCTTCAGAAATGCAGCTCGGTGGAACTGCCCCATTTGCACCTTGGGTGTATCAAAAACCAATGTGTATGTCTTTCGCAAACGTTCACTCTAATTTATGGTTGGTGTACAATGTAATTTTATAAAGATTCGATCTGAATGGACCAAAAATTTAGATTTGCAGAAATACATTCCATACATCTACAATACACAATATCCTTATATCTAATCAGATAAAAAAATCTACCTCAGGTGTTTTTATCTCCATGCCACTTAAACATGATTCAGTTAGTATCCTTGGATTACCATTGTACCCGAGAAGTTGTATAGTTGATGATTCCTTTCAAAATAATCCAGCCCCAATACATTTCCAGCAAAGTGACCATATGTGAATCTCCGATATATCTTAACTTATGCAGAAAAACGTAAAACGAACAAAATAAGTCTTAGACGGCTGGCTTCACTCTCCTGCTACGTATCATGAAAGTTGCCTTGTCCCGAAAATCTAATTTGCAACGCTAGCCAAAGCTCATTTGTCCGTATTACGTTAACACACTCCACACTCTATTGGACCGTAGCACTCCACGAAAGAGGATGTACGTGTGTACATTTGTCTGAGGAATAGAGAAGAGTCTGTAGTTGTGATACCATTCCTGCTACCACTATTATTCTTAGTCTGGCGGAGCGCTGAGAGGAAGTATTTCCTTTCATATAACGACATAAATGATTGTATGAGTTTAGTGAGAGTATGAAAAGGAGCTTCCCCATACTCCGAAACGGATAAAATTCCACTAACATAAGAAGACCAAGAAAATATGTTTTCCACAGCATCCTTTCGGAACGAGACCAAAAAAACGAACGAAGGAAGGAGTTACACTATAAGCAGCAGATGTGCTACTTTGCTTTGCCATATTAAATATCTTTACCAGATCTATGTGACTAGGTTTATAGCGATGGGAATTATAGTATGCAGTTAAAAAGGACTAAGAGGAGCAAACTCGTAGCAGCAACAACTCTTACAAAAAAAAAAAAAAAAAAAAACAACACTAGCAGCAATATATAGTTGGTAGCAAAAGAAGATTCATTTCCAAGAGGGATATTGATTTTCCTCCTGAGGAAATTTATTTAAATATTTCTCTCGGATGCAATTAATCAATAAGCTCGTACATGCCATCCGTCCATATCCGACCCGAGTCACCAAAATACCGAAAACCATCAGTTCCATGTCCTTTTCAGATATCAATTCGAAATTCTTTTAGTGTTTGTTTCTCGGTGACGATTTTCTGCGAATATTTAAAGTATTCGGATCTCGGATTTTAATGTAAAATCAAGCCGAAAAGAGGGACACTGGAATGGAGAAATATTAGTTTTGGGCGTCATGTGGCCAACACCATAGTTTGGCCCGAACTGGGCTAGGGTGACGGAGCTGCTACGAGCCCTTACCCGAACTCGAAAATTAATGATGTCTTTTATTGAATCGTGCTCGTTCTTGATTGGAATTTCTCTGGTCGTTCGCATACAGTAGATACACCCTGAATTGTTGCCGCCATTCCCGCTCCATCTGTCAAATAGCAAGACCCTTCTTTAGTCATTGCCTTCTGATCTGATAAATGTTGGGCGAACGTTTAAATTTTGAGGATTTGTTTCTGTACGCAAAGTCTTATTACATGTGGGCATCCCTTCGTGAATAAATGATTGATCTTTTACCGGGCTGGCTACTGACATTCGTCTATTATGTTGTAAATTCTAGTCGATTCGTATACGTCGACGTTGGCGTAGTGCTTTCTACGCCTAAAAAGTCAATTACATCTAATTTAGATTGATTTGATTAATGGTGTTGAGAATCTGGTCAAGTCGGTTTAATTTCGTCTTCGACGTTTTGTCTCAGATTTTGTTAATTGAACGAATACTTTGAAATCCTATTAAAAATGTATGAATTCGATTTAAATTAAAATTCGACAGAGATGAAAGACACTAAGAAATTTCGAATGTCCTTAGCCATGGTCAAATTTTCAACGTAGTGGATCTAATTTTACAAAATTTATAACTTTTAATGCTTATATTTGGGGTTGCTGATAATGCTTTTAGCTTAGAAAATTGAAATCATAAACTCAGAGTGACGGACAAAATCCTTAAAATTCGCAAGAAGTTTTGTATATTTTGTTTAAATTGTTACATTACAGCCCTAGTTGTTCATCGCATGATCGCAATATTCCACAATGCTCAATAAACAACAAATATACGCACCCGAATTCCGATCATGTACATTCCCACACTGTGTCGCTCACCAAATGTTTGAGACCTTCAACCAATAACAATTCTGCAATAAGAAAAGAACACAGACACACTCTTTTCGTCGAATGAAAGCAACAAAAAATACGCATCGATAGTCAGCGAACACGTCCGCTGTTCTGGGTATAAGGAGAGTGAGCGTTCGTGAAAAGAAGCAGTAAGGTTTTGGAAAGCGAAAGTGTCAAAGTTGGAAAAGCGATGGAGCGCGATTAGGGCGAAGAGTTAGGTGATAAAGTGAACAAGAAAATTATTAAAGTAAATAAATGGAGTGGTTATTTTTAAATTAAAAAGCGAAATTGTTTTTTTTTTACTTGGAATCCAGCGACCCAAAGCGCATTTCAATATTTTACTTTAAATCGTATTTCATGAGAAAGTGCATTTAAATGTGACATGAAGAACGAACTGCAGTTGAATTTAAGTGGTAAAATATTTAACAATGATTGGTACAAATTTTCATGTCACTAACTCACAGTTTCCGTGAAATTAAAAATTTAATACGTAGATGGGGGTTGATGATTATTTTGATAGTAGATGAATTTTATAACTTCAAAGCATAAAAGATGAATTCAAAATTCAATTATCACAGAGAATTGTGTTTTCATCTTACAATGAAACGCATAAATTTCTACAGATTGACGTCTGGTTTCTGCAAAGCATCAGAACGAGAAGATTGGAATCGAGAATTTTAATTGAAAATTCACTAAATGCGCTTGTTATCAGATAATTGATATGTCTGGGAAACCGGCAAACACAAGTCACGATGACGATGAATTTTCAGTTTTTCTTCAAGGTATTCAAAAAAAGAAAACGATGTCTCAACCAGCAATGACATTGACGAATCGATTTTCATCGTTTCAGCTATTGATGCATGACTTTTCCCAAAGCTGCCAATTTTAGCCATCCATTAAATGCATCTCGATAGGTGTGTCCGTACTATACATATTCTGCTTTCCAGCAATGAAATACGTCACGACACTCTACTTAAATTGTTGTGAGAAGCGAACAACCATATCGCGTGGTTGTGGGACTGTGTGCAAGGACACAAAAAAGACGAGTCTATGGAAAATTTCGCGTTTAGCGAAATGGTAATTAACTGTCCGCGTGTTATGTCCCTGGACCGTTCGTTGTTCGTTGGTACTAAGCGTAACTGGTGGTCACGCGAAGTTTGTTCATTTCGCCGGTCAAATGGGTTTTGGAAGCCTTTACTAGACATTTTCATAGAATTTCCCATTTTATGCATAAACAAGTCGGCACATAAAGGACTGACTAGTAGAATTCATGTAGGGCCTCTGAAGGAACACGAATATCGTTTAGCTGGTATGTGTGGTACAAGTGTTCAGTGCTCAGGCATCATACAGCTCGTATCCTTCTCTCTGGTCCGGTTTTTGTCGCGGTTTATGTTTGCGTTCAGATTTTTCTCCATTGTCCTTGATTGTGACTTTGAAACAGGATACGTTGGCATTATTCGTTGACCTAAAATTGGATACAGTCATGGGGTTTATTTGATCGTTTTTAATCGATAGGTGTTTTTCGTTTGGGAATTTTAATTGAAATCTTATCGGAATAATCTAGTTGATAGGTGGTAGTCATCTTGCAATCTATGTAGAGCTGAGTTAAATTTTTTTTATTAAAACTATTCACAATATTATTTGGTCACTAATTAAATGCACTATCCTCAGCCGATCTTCTAAGCCTTCAGAAGTCTCATTTTAGCAAGATTCAAGATTTTATTGAGACATAATTATACGTGAATAATTGCGAAAATTAAGATTGCAGGCTAAATGATTTGCCCGAGTATTACATCTAATAAGATTTGTTTCTTAAAACTCAGAACTAAATTACAAAGCGATCACATAAATAATCTTGGATAGGATTATTTTTGCTCCCGGAGTTGATGACATGAAGCATTTTATAAACTAAACTAAACTGATAACTGGAGACTACTTACACTAATGTTATAAATAAAATGAAAACTTAATGAACGTGGAAAAGGAAGATTAACTATCAGCGCAAAATGACAAGATGGAGGATTGTTAGTCGTCCTTTTCCTTAAAAGATAAGAAGAAAGAGTTAAGTAAATTACAAATTACAGAAAAATACGTGACTTCAGCCAAAGAGAGAGTTGGCTAATTTAACCTCTGGCAGAGCTAGTTGATGCATTTTCATAAAATGTTATTTTAGAGCGACCTTTTGCAAATTCTCGAAAAATATGGACTGGATTAGTACATGTTTTCGCTGCATTAATTAATTGGTGATGCATAGTATTGACTCAAAAACGGCGAGTCATGATTGTCTTCATATAACTTTTTGATTAATATGTTCGGATGAGTCGCTAGAGTGGCGGCTGATCGTTTAACTAGATGTATCCGATACGTCATTAAGTGTTCTACACCACTCTCTTCATAAAGGGGGACGTTGTTAAAATATGTCCTATCTGGCTTTCTATACTTTGATATATAAAGCCTCTAGATTTTTCGCTCGAAAATGTGTAGTTCCTCAGCAACTGAAGGTGAGATTTTAAGCCAAATCAATCCATGAGAGATTATCGGCCTAATGACGGTTTTATGCAATAAATCAAGAGGTTTGTTGATTTATAAGGTTCCAAAAACAAGGGTCTTAAGATGGAAGCCGCTTCTTTTAAGAATTATATGTCTCGCATGCGAATTGAACTTCTTTCTATGGTGTAGGTTAACTCCTACATACATACTTTCTATACTTTATCAAAAAGTGCAAAGGGCTGCTGGATATCAAGTAAAAATAAAATTACTAGTTTAAGGGGAGTACTCCAAAGAACATTTTCAGTGCAAATTTAGGTGCACGTTTCTCAGGAACTACTTGACCGATTTCGTCCAAATTTTGCAGGCGTGTATTTTACTCGAAACGTAGCAAATAGGGTAAATGGTAATTAAAAACAATTAATATGGAATTTCACCTCACTCTTTCTACCGCCTCCCATTAAAAATTCACGAAATTTCGGAATTTCAATTATATTATTTTTCTCTAAAATCGTCCAAGCTATCAACTTTAAATTTTGAAAAAAATATACTATTACAAATATCATTGATATCGAAAAATTTGGTTTTGATTCGAGTACTCCCTCTACCCCCTCCCATACAAATGCACAATTTTGGTAAATGCACTTAATCGATTTTCGTTGAAAGTAAAAAAAGTACAAGCTTAAAATTTTGCCACAATTTGTCCCTTAATAATTGCAATAAATGCTAAGAAAATACGAACTTCGCTTCATTCCTTCTACCACTTCCCATACAAATTTGTGTATTGAATATTCAAGAAAAGTATTCCGCCTTCGAACGTATGAGTAACAAAGCAATGTGATTAGGATGTTGATAGGCAGATTCAAATTCATCCAAATCCTCCTACTTTCTCTGCCACCTCCCATACAAATGCCATAAATTCAGTCAAAAATTGTTCTATTTCTTCGAAAATTATGAAAGCTATAAACTTTAATTCAGCATGTATACTACGTTTGGTGTTGTATACAAAAATTATAAACCTCCCCCCCTCTGCTATTACCACCTCCGATACAAAAGTCATAGTTCACTATTCAAAAGAATTTGAGATGACATATTTTCCGGTACAATAGACTCTTTCCTATTGCAACTATATGATTGGGCTTTACGCCCAATTATAATTCAGTTATGCTTTTCATTAAGTTTGATAATTTAAGTCCAAACGAAGATTCTGAAAAGCCTAAAAATTTATCAAATATTCCGATCCCATTATTTGGGATTCTGTCTCTGATCGGGCTACTTCCTCGAACTATTATACATTTGTGAAGAGCCGATTAGAGGTCACTATGTTATAAACGGAACGCTGAACGAAGTTCCTAATAACCTGATCCGGGGGTGGCCTTTGGTTGACTAGAACCATCGCTCTTCCTCGGAAATAAATTTTTATCTTCGTGGTTTCCTCCACATTTGACACAAAGGTTGTCGTGGCCACAGCTGGCTGAAATATGCCAAAATCTTTTTTATCGGCAGCATTGAATGACCTCCCTACCCCTGGGTTTTTCAAAATTAATTTTCTGAAAAAGATTACGTTCGATCTTTAAGTTCATCTTCACTTTTCTGAGCTATTTTGAAAAGAGCTAATTCCATGCCTTGGAATCTGGTCCACTTTAGAAATATAAATGGAAACATTAATCAGCAGAATATCGGCCAGAATATCATTTGTGCTAAAATCTCCTCTAGAATTACGGATTACTTTCATAGTTCTTTGGGAGTGAACGAAAAGGCATCATCTTTTAGAGGTCTAATATCTTCTAAAATTCTTTTTTGAATATTTTCATCATCTACATGTAACTTTTGCCTATCTACGCCCTGGTTGATAATTCGTATTTTAACTGAGCTTGACATTTTTCTAACATATTCAATAACAATCCTAGCTTTTGGCTTTACAACAGCGGTCTGAGAGTTATTAACGATCGTAGGATTTTCATGCATATTAAAATTATTACTACTATTAGAAGGTCAAACATCAGTAATCAAATTTGATGCAAGACTAAATCTATTACGAAATTGATTTGTTTCACCTTTATCCATTTTTGTGGCGAGAGTTTCCGCTTCCTAGCTGGGATATAGCCTAGTGGATAGCGTGTCGATCTAACAATGCGAAAGTAGTGTGTTCAAATCTCGTTCAACGTAATATATAATTCCTGCGCACTGCCTGTTTGGATATACCTTGGTTACCTCTATCTACGAAAATGAAAAATTCGTAGATAGAGGGTTGTGCGAAGGGCTAACAACCCTTCTTCCACAATGAGTAATGAAAAAAAAATGTTAAGGAACCTGCAGGTCAGGTGGCCAAGCCCCGATTTGGGCTATAGTGCCATTACAGAAGAAGAAGAAGTCTCCGCTTCCTCGTTATCCCCACAAAAAAGCTTACGGGAGATGACGACACACCATACGAATTTTCCAGAGTTCTGCTATCTTCGAATTTAAAAGATGGTCCAGGAGAATCTGCTATCTTCGAATTTAAAAGATGGTCCAGGAGAACACCCTGAGGCGGGTTAAACAATTATATTAAACTAATTTATATACTAAACTAGGCAGCTTCTTAATTTTTATGTCGCCAATAATCTTTTTAGAATTAAAGAATTAAGTTTTTGTTGTAACGTACCAGAAAAAAAAATTGGGAAACAGCTCTATAGAAGAAACGTTTAAACAGGTTGATAGTTGCCAATGAACTCTATTTTATGGTTCACCGATTTTATTCACCGTGTCCTCGATGACTCATATGTCTTTGTACTGCCATTTAAGAGGAGAACGATCCTGAAAAATTAATTAATTTCATTTGAAATCATTTTGTAGTTTGTTACGTTCACATAAACTGAATAATTTATGTAATATTGACAATGCTGCCATATTTTCTCGTTATTATTAATGGGTCCGACATAGTCAATATTTAAATTGCAAAACATAATTAAAATTTAGTTCATTTCTTTACGTTCACAAAATAGAAAAAAATCACAAACAATCATAGCTCAAATTTAAACTCTACCCGAATGACTTTTCACCCCCCAATTCTAGCGTGGAAAATCAACAGCTTCTCTGACACGAATCGTTACGTATCCAAGTGACAAAAATCCTGTAAAAGGAGCAAAATATTTTCTTCTTGTGCTTTCTCGTGTCACCTCCTCCCGCCTCTCCATTTCAAGCGCCTCTACCGTTTTTTGTCTACTATCAACAGCCGTGTCCTATTATCGAAGTCACCATAAGGGTGTACTATTCCGCGATAATTGAATAACCAACCCCTCATTTTCCAAGGAGCATAACTTGAACCTCAAACCAAAACTTACCGCATCGCACCGCCAACGCTACCATTGCGGGTGTTGTTACAAACAGCTTCGCTCTGGCGACATCCACAAATACCTGAGAGGATCCAGCATTAATTCCATTCCAACCCCTTCCATTCACCCAACTTTTCGGGAAATCGCATCCCAGTGTCGGAGGGATCCGGTAACTAGGCTACATCTAAAGGGACTTAATAAGACGAAGAAGAGAAGAAAAAAATCGTAGTACGAAGACGAAGTTTGCATACAGCCAACACTTTACGACGTAACAGACCAAGGAAAGAGGGCGGACAGTGTACTTTTAATTGGAAACACCTAGGGAACTGTTGAAAGCCAAAAGCATTTGCTTGGCCCAATTAACCATCGTCTTAATGAACACCTCCTAACGAGAAGATGCAAACTACCCTCCGACATTACGAGGGTTACCCGATTATAATGTGGCACCGAAAAAGATGCCAAATTGTGGGGTGGTGTAATTTTTTCGACATTCTCTGATCTCGAAACGATGACTACGATACCAGAGCTGGTCACTAAGCAGCCGCGACCATCCCAAGTCCTTTCGGCTTTTATATTTCGTTCGAGATTGCTCCCAGTAGACTTAGCGCGACGTAATGAAGTGGAATCCCTCTTTGTTAATTATTTCAATAATTTTTTTAATTAATATTTTCTTGGAATTTCGCTGCCCTACATAATTCTTTATGGTGCGGATGCCATCTACTTGGTGATGGTGGGCTGACAAAACGAGGGGTTGGCCAATGAAGGGAAATTTCTAATGAAAATTGCTTCTGAGCCGAAAGGTCGGGTTCGCCAAAGTTTAACTTGCTTGTGCGTTTTGCTTTCTTATGCCGTTTTTTGGCCTGACTCGCAACCCCTAAAGTTGACCCTCGAAAATACCAGGGCATAAATCTTTTCATTAAGAAACTTTTCGTAGTTATTAGGCTGATTAATTCGATCGTAGCGTAGTCCCATAACGAGAAACTAGTGAATATATGTGGGGAATCTTTTACAATTTGCATCTAAGGACTAATTTTTATTTTTCTGATCCCGTTTTTTTTTTTTTTGCTGGGTAAGAGTAAGTAATGAATTAGTCTGATGAATTTTAGCGGTTTCTAAGAGGTTTTTCGTTAAATTAGGACACTGAAAGTAAATCATTTCGCATTATCCTATTACAGTGATGAATGTCTTAGAAGGGATTTAGTACGAGTAAGATACAAATTACAATTGAAAAGTTTTTCAGTTTGGTCTTTTATTTTTTCGGTTCGGTGACATATTTTTGGTTTGAGATAACAAGAATTGTTCGTTTTCAGTTCTTTACTAATACTTTCGGACAAGTTTCGTCTAAGTGGAGTGGAGATCAGGTTTTTTGTCAATCATTATCGCAGCACATCGTTGAGAATCAAAATATTTGAAGGAGAAAGTTTCAATCCAGTGCTGCCATATTTGAAATTTTTTTTTTGTTGACTGAGCGGATTTCGCAGATTTGAGGAAAATTTTTCAATCCAGTATTAAAATTTTATTAGCACTGCACCCTCTTATATGTTAGAGCGTAGTGAAGCACATAGCTCTAAGTTTTAAAAGGATTTTCTAACTATTAATAACACTGATTAAAAGGACAATGGGCTGAAATGGGTGTGGAAAAGCTTAAAAAAATCTTGTTGATTTGAAATTTGATACCCATGTCAAATATGTTGAAAAAAGTATCGAAAATTTTGATATTTCGAAAGCTTAAAAATTTTAAAACATTTCTTATTTCAGTTCATTGAAGACGCAATGAGTGCTCTAGTCAGTTTTAACGTACACGAAATTCTCAGCATAAACAGTAGAATGCAATCAATGACAACATCATCAACAATAGAAACAACTGCAAGAACGGAAACTTCCTATAATAAGCATAACGATCGGCTATTGTTTTCAGTTATATACGATTGTGTAGCTGCTGCAGAAGTCCCGGCTCCTTGTCCTTGTACGTATAGAGACATGCACGCCTACTAATATTGTCGGTATGCTTAAATGAATGAGCATATGTGGGAGGTAGGTAAGTAAATCTGAAGGACTCCCTTTTGTAGCTTCTGTCTTGTGTCAACATAATATTCCCAAACCGGATTCAACGCCTCAAGGTGTTTGCCAGCATCTCAAATAGACACATATATTAAACGAGGGAGAGGACTATGAAGTTTGGAGGTTGTGTGCCGGTTCCTGGGAGCAATATAGCAGCAATTGTTTATTCAATTCTTTTTTGGGATGCCTTTATTATTTTGTGTTATGACGAGTGATCCTGTGGCCTACTCGATTTTATATTTCGTAAGATGATGAATATTTGATTTTATTTATGTGAATAGCATTTAGTGTTGAAATTGTTGCGAGTAGCTTATGGAAGTCATATTATTTCGAAAACTTTCCTGTTGCTTTCAATTTCGAAGCATATGCTTGTAAAATATTAGATTGTTGCAGATGAAATGGCGTCTTTTGCGATGAAGTGAAGTTAGTTGCGATTTTCATGTCTTAAACTTCCACCAGGTGACTCTGGCAGTAATGAATGTTGAAATATAAATAGTCCTACCGTTGGTCATGGAATCATTTCAGTTTTGGACTTCATTGAGATTAGAGATACTCGATACACACTAACACTTCTGTCCTAATAGAGTTTGGACAATGCTCTAATACCAACAGTTAAGACTGCGTTTAGAAGCACAAGAAGGCAACATAAGAAATACAAAAATCAGCCAAACTTGATTTTGACCGATTCCAAATGTACGGACACCAGCGAAAACTTGCGTTAAACTACAAGTTTTTGAATAGAATTATCATTAAAACCGAAAATAAATATGACTTTCATAAATAACAATTGGGTATATGGGACTACAGCGATAAAAAATTTGGAGACATAGGAATGTACGAAGGGCTATGAGAACTAAGTGTCCGCCAGTATGAATATATAGGGTGTTTAAGCAAGGGGTGTAAGGTTTGAAGGGCCTTTTAGTTGGTAGCTATCAAATGTTGATATTTGTCATCTATAAACACAGGAAATTTACCATGAATTGATTCAAAATCGTTGAATTTTACTATGAAAACTCGCGTTCAATCGTGTGCATAACCTACTCAAAAAATTCCAAGAGACTGGCTCAGTACAAAATATGAAGACACCGAAACGACTTCGCCTGGTACGTTCGACTGAAAATATCACCGCTGTGAAGGACAGTATTGAAAACGACCCAAACACCTCCATTCGTCACCGTGCTTAAGAATTTGATCTCTCTACGACTATTCTGCAGCGAATATTGACGAAAGATTTGGCTATGTATGTGTGCCTAATTGACTCAAAAACTGCCGCCGGCGGACCACCAGCAGCGCCGTACGTTCTATGATTGTGTCTTGGAAATAAATTCTTCATTTCTTATGAATACACCCCATACATACCGTATATGCTACACAGGTGACCGATGCCATTGAGAAGGACGTTAAATTCTTAACAACTGCCGTCATGAGGAGTTACGATATGGCTTGCACCATTAAAATATCTAAAATATAAAAAGGAGCAAACCGGTAAGCTTCGTGCACTTCGCCGTAAAGTTAGGGAACTTCAAAATAAAGCACGAAATAGTACGCAAGAAACTAACTGGAAGGCCAATAAAACCGCGCTAAGTGAAGTCAAGCATTCTGTACGGACGGCAAAGAGGCAATCTTGGCGGCAATTCTTCGCAACTATTGACTCTGTGAATAAAGCGGCTTTCCTACAAAGGAGCAATGGTACATGGACTGATTCGTCGACAGAAACACTGGAGCTGCTTCTGGATAATCACTTACCGGGGTGTGCAAATTCAGACGAAACTTTGATGAGGCTAAATTGCTTAGACTATAACCGGGGTATAGATTGTTATAATTTAGCCGCTCGTCGTATAGTGGATAAAATAATAACCAAAGAAAAAATAATATTGGCAATAAACGCCTTCAAGCCTTTTAAGTGGGCGGGATTAGTTGGAATAATTTCTGCGATGCTACAGCATAGCCTAAACAGCATCATTGTAAGGCTTTTTAACATTTTCAATGCCTGTCTCCTTCTAAGATATGTGCCTTCGAAGTGGGAAGGCAAATAAAAGTAGTCATACACAGCCGAAGGACTACAGGTCAATTAGTCTGACATCTTTCTTTCTATAAACCTTTAAACGACTGATACAAATTCACATAACAGCCACCGTAAACATCGCCGACCTGAATTCTTTCCAACATGCTTACATGAAAGGACGATCTGTGGTAAGTGCCGTTTCCACAAATCAGAAGTATCGAAAATTGAAAAGTCTATGGAACTGAAGGAATACACTTTGAGTGCTTTTGTGGATATAGAGGGCGCGTTCAATAATATATGCACCAAAGTGCTAATATACGCATTAATCGCGGATGGTGTATATTCAATGCCATTAAGTTAATAATTCAATGTCATTAAGAAAACGAACGCTAAAAAAATTTCGGAGGAGAAAATTTCAAATGGTTACAAAGCGTGTCGTGTAACACCACGAAGATGGGGAGGGTTTGATAGAGGAAAACGAATATTAATAGTGAGACTTGACAGAAAATCCCTGTGGATACTAGTAGGTATAGTCTCGGGCCACCGTCTTCTTAGAAAACACGCTCGAAGACTTCGCCTTAAAACCTATGACATTTAATAATAATAATTAATAATAATTATTTATTTCATCAAAAAGTTGACTACTACATTTATCCACAGTTGAAAACAATAAAAAAAAGAATAAAAATAATAAAACAGAATTTAAAAAAAAATTTAAACTTTTTGCAAAATCAAACATTATTAACCTCAAGAAAGCTGACTTTTTACTTGTGGGACACTCATGTGAAAATCCAATTGCGAGAAGAAGTTATTGAAATTTCTTAACATGAATGAAATTGGTTCATAAAACCCATAGTTCGTGCGATGCTGCGAAATTTTACAAAGCTCATAATTTCGCAAAGGACGACATGGAACGTTGAATTTAATCATAGACAGCAATTTGTCAGAGTCATTTATACCTGAAATTACTTTAAAACCAAAAACAACTCAGGCATGTATCCGCCGTTTCTCAAGGGAATCCATAGACAGCAGATTTAAACGATCACCATATGGAGGTAACCTAAGTGGATCGGACCAGGGAAGGCTCTGAAGGACAAGCCTTAAGAACCGACGCTGAACTGCTTCGATCCTATCTATGTGAACGGAATAAAATGGTGACCAGATAGGACTATGCACAATACAACATTTTCGTTGTAAAGAAATCATTAAATTCTTTCGATTGTCTCCTAGCAAACCCAAGAATAGCGTTCGCTTTACCAGCAATGTGATTCACGTGATCATCAAAGGTAAAATTACAGTTGAATAGTACGCCCAAATCACGTACTTTGTCAGAACGAAGTAAAGAGCATCCATCTACAACATAGTCAAAATTCATTGATATTCTCTTCTTAGAATACGAAACAGCAGTGCACTTATTAATGTTGAGATGTAAATTGTTAAGTAGGCACCAGTCATGAAAACGCGAGATGTCATTTTGCAATAATAGATAATCATTGCTGCTGGAGACAATCTTAAAGATTTTCGCATCATCGGCATAGAGAAGAATGTTCGAGTTAGAGATAAACGAACTCACGTCATTAATAAAGAGAAGGAATAGAAGTGGTCCTAGATGGCTACCTTGGGGAACGCCTGAAGTATTAAATATTTTAGAAGATAAGGCTCCACGAAAGTGTACTTTCTGAATGCGATCACTAAGATACGACTTTATCCAAAGGACAAAAATATCAGGAAAACCAAGCAGGTCGAGCTTATGCACAAGAATATTATGGTCAATTTTGTCAAAGGCCTTACTAAAGTCAGTGTATATACAATCGACCTGCTTCCCGTTTTCGATAGCAGAAAGACAGAAGTTCGAAAATTCCATAAGATTAGTTACAGTGGATCTGCCCTTGACAAAGCCATGCTGGAATGATCCAATAATCGACTTGGAATGGAAATACATTACATCACACACAATAGATTCAAATAGCTTAGCAACACATGGAAGATTCGCTATAGGCCTATAATTACTTACATTGTCTCTTTTACCAGACTTAAGCAAGGGCATTATAGTTGAGTATTTCCATGACATAGGAAAAACTCCACTACGAAGTGATGAATTAAAAAGATACCCAAGGATAGGTAAAAGGGATAAACTACACTTTTTAATCACAGAAGAGGGAACACCATCTGGCCCACTAGAGAAATTAGAAGCAAGTTCATCAATGTATTTCAAAATAGTGGAGTCGTCAATGAAAAGATCTTTAGGAACCAAGGACGAAGAAGGAAACTGTGACATATATTGAAAGTTGCCAACGGATGTTAGCGGTGTACTGCAATTGAAGGCGGTCCGGAAATGGTTGGAAAATAAGTTGCTAATTGTAGTAGGATCAGCACTGACTACATCATTAAACATAACAGGAGTACGATTGGGCATAAAGCCCAATCGTGCGATACTCTAGATGAAAGAGAAATTTTTGTATCTTAAGAAATTTTGTAGGGGAAGTGGTAGAGGGGGTGACGACATTGAACTAATTTTTTCACATGGCGGTAAGGTTGCTATCAAAATGTTTTATACAAAATTTAGGATTTAAAAATTTAATAGGTACTGAGAAAATTAGTGTATTGGATGTAGTGAAGTAGTGCAGTTTGTATGGGAGGTGATAGAAGGAGGGGCGAGATTTTAATGACTTTTCAGAAATAACTATAAATATCATGCTTTTGACATATCTTAAATTGCAGATCAGTAGTATTCATACTTTTCATGAAAATCGACTTTTTATAAAGTTTTGAAATTGTGTCATTTTGTATGGGAGGGGGTAGAAGGGGTAAAGCTAATCTCCTAATTTTTTTTTGGTTTTACTAATAATTCTAAATAAATATTTAGTGCATAATTTCAGCTCGGTCAATTTTATACGCACTGAGTAAATTGGCTTAGAGCATTTCATGAAAAAGTGCAGTTTGTATGGGAGGTGGTGGAAGGAAGAGGAGGACTCAAATAATTTTTGTACAGTAGATTCAGACCATCATAAAAGTAATATATTCCAAATTTCAGATCAATAGCATTTATATTTTTCGAGCAAATCTGATTATTGTGAAATTACGAAATTGTGTCATTTTGTATGGGAGGGGGTAGAAGGGGTACAGCTAATCGTCTCATTTTTTTTGGTCTTAATAATAATTTTAAATAAATATTTTGTACACAATTTCAGCTTGATAACTATTATACGCACTGAGTAAATTGGTTTAGAGCATTTCATGAAAAAGTGCAGTTTGTATGGGAGGTGGTGGAAGGAGGGGGAAGACACAAATTATTTTTATAGAGTAGATTGGAATCATAATAAAAGTATTACATTCCAAATTTCAGATCAATGTCATTTGTACTTTTCAAGGAAATTCGTTTATTGTCAGATTGCGAAATTGTGTCATTTTGTATGGGAGGGGGTAGAAGAGGTAGAGCGATTTGGCTCGTTCACGAACTTGACCTTACTTTTTGGTTAAAAACGACGTATACAAAATTTGAACTTTCTAGCTCAACGCGTTCTCAAGCTAGAGAGGACACGGACGGACAGACAGACGGACAGACGGACAGACAGACAGACGGACGGACATCCGGTTTTGAGATTTTTGAGTGATTATATGAACTTCTGTATCATTCATTTTTTTCTCCGTGCCTTATTTCTTGGCGTTACAAACTTTGTGGCAAACTTATAATACTCTCAGATTCCATCTAGAGTATAAAAACCATACTGGAAGGATAACCATCAGAGTTTTTCTTAGAGTTGACAAAATTCCAGAATTGTTTCGGTTTATCTTTAAAAGAGTTTTTAACAGTAAAAAGGTATTGGTTATATGCAGCTCGAGACTGACTTATAAAACAATTACATAAATTTATGTAAACTATGTAGTCCGTATCACTCCTTGAGAGCGAGTAAGTTTTCCAAGCTTTCGTTTTTCGATTTTTCAAATTAATTAAATCATCGTCAAACCAGGGAAGCCTCCTGGTAGGTTTCGAACAAACTACAGGAACACAACGCAGAAAGCAGCCATTTAAGATCGTTTAAAAATTAGAAGTGGCTTTGTCAACATCAGATTCATTCAATACAGACGACCAATCGCAATTGGATATGTCAAGATTTAAAGTTTCAAAATCAGCTTTGGCGAAATTAAAATAATTACTAACAATAGATTTCGAGTTCGTAAACTCTGTCTGAGAGTTGAATGTTGCGTGAAGCGCAGGATGAATTGGCAAGTCAGGCAGCAAAGGACTGTGACATCTATCAATCGTCGTAACGCTGGCATCAGATGAGAAAATCAATCTAGTAGGTATAGTCTTGGGCCGCAGTCTTCTTAGAAAACACGCTCGAAGACTTCGCCTTAAAACCTAGGACATTTACAGAGGAAGATTAGACCATATAGAGCATTTCCTCTACCATTGCCCATGCCTCCAAACAATTTGAAGAAAAATTTTCGAAAAGTAATCATTTACCGAACTGAATGATCTCCAGTTCCTTTTACCGATGAAGCTCATTTCTTTCATCGGTAAAACGGGCAGGGTGAATGATGTGTAGGTCCACATGGTAAAAACTTGGAGGCATTCAATTGGCCACTGGTGGTCTACGTACATTGGTGTCCTACCCCTTCACGAACCTAACCTAGTCTTAGAATATGTCATTTCTCCATATGCGCAGCTCCATTTATATAAAGGCTTTGCGATTCAGTACAAGAAAAAAGTCACACAACGAAAAAGCTCGCTCACTTCCCTCGCATCCAAGTGAATTCAATACCGGTGTCTGCACGAAAGGGGAACCAAAGTTCAAAGCAGTAGTAGTACGGCAGATTGCTAATGAGATGGTGGTTTTGTTTTTGGGTTCATGAATCAATGGATCCCTAGTAAAGCAAAGGTTTTGTATGATTTATGAATGATGGACATTTTGGTTTCTTTCAGCAGATCTTTCTTTGAGAATTAATAAATTTTTATTCCATTTAACAAAAAGAAAGAATTCGGGACGATTTTTTTGACCTTATTGGTCAGACTCTAATTAAGGCTAAATTTACAATTTCGAGCATTGTAAACTGTAACGTCGGTCTTAGGTGTTGCAGACATGCTGTCAGCAGAATCGCTTCGGGAGAAAATGATGTTTCAGGTATTGTACCGTGTGACCCAGATATTGTTGATGTTTGCATTTGAAGAATTTTCTTGGGAATCTTTGGTGCTTCCCCTCTTAGGTTGAATGAGGTTGAATGTCCTCATCTAACAAAAAAAAAAAATTGGATGTTGTAAAGGCTTCCGTAAACTTGCCTTGGAAATTTTTCAGCCTCCATATAATCCTTACCCTTCATCGTCAAAAACATATATTAAGGATAAAAATGCAAAGTCTTCTAACGTAAATCTTAAATCTGCAGTTGCTGGTCCCAATAACCCCCCTTTCCTTGACCCACTTTTTCCTCCAGTCGTAAAGCTCTCGATGAACTCTGCAAATTCTGAGGAGAATAGATATTTATTATCACGATTGAGAGAGCACAGAATATTTGACAACGTGCGGCTGTATCTTGCGTATATGCACAACAAATCTGATTCAACCTGCATTAACGGCAAAACAAAAACCAGTCTGATGCTATCCATTCAACAAGAAGGGCTTCCAACGGATTTAAAAGCGTTGCGGCTGATCTACACACGCTTCCACGAGCAGTTCAATCTTTCTCCTGACCAAGTTCATAAGGATCTCGCGACGTACGGTTCCCATGTTTCCTCGAAGCATATTTCTGATATGCAAAAAAGCCGGGAAGATCAAAATCGGTTTTTTCGTTCCTAACTCAAAAAATAACCTACGCCTTTTTTACCACAACGCAGGTGGCATTAGAGGGAAGATAAATAATCTCTTCATTGACGCGAAATCTTGTCACTTTAATGTCATAATTATTACGGAAACTGGGCTAAACGACTCCTTCAAAAATGAAGAAATTCTGGACAACGACTGGACCATATACAGAAATGACAGGAATTACAGCGCAACAGGTCTTTCAAAAGGAGGAGGCGTCCTGATTGCAGTTCATAAATCTCTATCTAGCGAGATTGTTAACACAACACCATCAACACTTTTTGAACATAAATTTATCAGAATCAAACTGATAAATAAATATATTTACATAGGTGTTGTATATATCCAGCCTAACTCTGAAGACCAAAAATACCACGACATTCTTGACATTTTTCATACTGTCTACTGCTTTTTGGCAGAAAATGACAATATTTTCCTTCTCGGCGATTTTAATCGCCCAAGTATCTCTTTTCACACGAATCATTCGGATAACACTATTATACCGGGGAATCTCACGTCTGATATTGACACAACTATTATCGACACTCTGTATAATAACGACTTACATCAAGTAGTAAATTTACCCAATAAAAATGGGAGATGGCTTGATATGATTTTTACCGACGCATATGATGAAGTGATTGTTGGCCATGCCTCTGACGCTGAGAATCTTTTCTCTAATACTCAACATCACTCTGCCATCATAGTAGATCTACCATACGATCACACTAATTTTGTTCACTCTTACAATAATAATATTGTATTTGACTTCCGTAATGCTGATTTCAATGGCATTAATAATGAATTGTCCACGATGGACTGGACAGCCCTGTTCTCATCTAATGATCTTGACAATGCCATAACAGCATTCTACGATGTGATCTTTGAAATTGCTATCAAGTACGTCCCTGTAATAAAGCAAAAAGATAAACTATCGGAACCCTGGTTAGATAAAAACCTAAGATCACTGCGGAATAGAAGAAATAAACTATTCAAAAAACTTAAGAAAGTGGGCGCAATCTCCCCCAATCTCCAAAAAAAATATGACACGCTGGCTTCAGAGTTCTCTTCTGAGTCCCGGACTGCATATGAAGGTTACGTAAAAAAAATCGGTGAAGATATCATAACAGAACCAAAAAGATTTTTCGACTTCGTTAACACAAAACGTAAAAGTTCGGGTTATCCCGTAACCATGACCAATGGAATCACGCAATCTTCTTGCAATCATGATATCTGCGACATGTTTGCTGACCGTTTTCGCGACGTTTTTGGAGTACAGTCGGATTCGACTGAAATCGAGCCCAATATTTCGGTTCCTCCACTCGTTGAAAATATTTCATTAACCATTGAGGAGGTGCTTAATACTCTTACAACTATTGATGTCAAAAAAGGTCCAGGTCCTGATCTTATTCCTCCCTTATTTTTATCGAAGTGTGCCCTTCAGCTCTCAACACCTTTATACTGGCTCTTTAACAAGTCACTCTCATTGGGAGTTTTCCCATCGGCTTGGAAATCGTCGCATCTCACACCCATCCATAAGAATGGTGACAAACGAAATGTGAAGAACTATAGAGGTATAGCTATTCTATCAGCTATACCGAAATTATTCGAAAAAATTATCTGCGACAAATTAACCAAAATAATCAACCCTATTCTTAATGACCAGCAGCACGGTTTTAGAAAAGGGCGCTCAACCATGACTAACCTCATGATTCTAGTATCTGATACACTCTGCGCACTGGAAAATGGGCATCAAATTGACGCAGTATACACTGACTTTAGCAAAGCCTTCGACCGAGTTGATCACAACATCCTGATTTTAAAATTAAATAAAATTGGTGTTACAGGATCTCTTCTTGACTGGATTAAATCCTATCTTAGTAATAGAACTCAATTTGTCAAGTTCCAAGGCTCTATTTCCAAGGAAATCGTAGTGTCCTCTGGGGTACCCCAAGGAAGTCACTTGGGACCTCTCTTATTTAATATTTTCATCTCAGATCTATCTGAAGTATTAAAAAATGTCTCGCATCTGTTGTACGCTGATGATCTGAAAATTTATCATACTGTTACCTCACCCGCTGATGCCGCATTTTTGCAATCCAAGCTTATTGCACTAGATGAGTGGTGTAGTCAGAACAAGTTAGAGCTTAATGTCGGTAAATGCCACGTGATAAGCTTCTCACATAAAAGATCCACATACCTACATGACTATTTCCTGAGTGGATCTCAACTACATCGTGTAGATCAAATTGAGGACCTCGGCATTCTACTCGACAATAAACTGTGCTTTAAATCTCACTACAACCGATTAATCTCAAAAGCCAATAGACTTCTTGGATTTATTAAGAGAAGAGCCAAAGAGTTTAAGAATGTATGGGTCACTAAAACATTATTCTGTTCCCTTGTCCGTCCTCTTCTGGAATATGCATGTCCCATCTGGGACCCCTCTTTCCAGTTATATAGCAACAGAATAGAGTCAATACAGAAGCAATTCCTTCTCTTTGCTCTTAGGGACTTGTATGATCCTAGAGACTTTGAGAACCTTCCACCGTACGCAACTAGGCTCCAAATATTAAATCTTTTACCTCTTAGTTCTAGAAGAACTATGCTCACATCCTGTTTTACCTTAGATGTTTTGAATGGCGATATTATGGTAGATCACATATCAGATAAATTCAGACTCAATGACAATGTCAGGCTGACGAGACATTCAAGACTACTAAAGGAATATCCGCATAGTACAGTTTACGGACAAAATGAGCCTATTAACAGATGTTGTAGAGTATTCAACAAATTCAGTGTACACTACACACCTCCAATGAGTAAATTGACATACAAACTAAGGCTGCGCTCTGTTTTATAAAGTATCCCAAACCCTGTATAACCATCCTTCTACCAGTGTCCATCTTACTAGTTAGATTAAGTTACGTAAGTTAAATTGTCTTAAGTTACATTAAATTAAATAAAATAATATAAGTTAATTATTATGTAACTAAATATCTTGTTATGATAAATAAATAAATATAAACCGCTGGGCATGAGTGGTGTTGCCGTTCTTATGGTGATGGCTGGTCCTTTTGGCCTTTAAAGGGATTCGATGATTTTGAAGCTAAGTAGAATGCGAGGATCAGATCACGATCAAATCAGTTTTGCTGAAAGAAACCAAAATGACCAAAATACAATTTTTTTCATTCATAAAACATAAAAACCTTTGCTTTACTAGGGATTTATTGATTCATGAACCCAAAAACGAAATCACGTTACCGACTTGGCTAAAAGAAACATAAATGCACTAAATACAATCAGGAGATCAATTCAATTCTGCCCACCAATAAAACGCATAACTCAAGAATCCCTTTCCTTACAATCACACGTATCCGATTATAACCATTTCATTATCAATGTCTGCCGTACTACGTTGTCAGTCGCTTTGAACTTTGTTTCCTCTTCGCGCTGGCACCGATATTGAATTCGCTTGGATGCAAGGGAAGTGAGCGAGCTTTTTCGTTATGTGACTTTTTTCTTGTACTAAGTGAGACATCTTTATGTCTTCACTTATCTCTGGTACTACCAAACAAAGTCCTACATTTTTGAAAGCTCTACAGCTTTTTCTCAGAATATTTCTCGGTCCGAATAAAATACGGCAAATCAATGTCAATATAAACAAAAACAATGCCTTCTATAGTAGAAAGCCGAGTAACTGAATCCAACAACAACACGTTGGAGTCATAGCAAACATGACAGTTCCATACAAATTCGAGCGCTTTTATATGGAGCAGACACGGCGGGCTTCGTAAAAATCGCGTTTATTCTTAAATGCAGTGTTAAATGATAGTTCAGCTTTCTAAGGTACTTTATTGATAGTGCTCGGCATGTAATTATGACACGTTGATATTAGTGTAATGGATTTTTAATTGAAAAAAGTGTGATCAAAGTTAAATCTCGGGTTCTCACACCGAAGAAAATCTGTCACTCATATTGTGCAGAGTTCTCCGGTTATTATTCACACAGAAAACTGTAGAATTTGAAAAATTATGAAAAAGTGTGCACTTGCGTAATATTTTCGTGCTTAATTTGAACTAATTATGCTCTTTTCTTGTTTTCGGCAAAACGTGTTTTTACGACAAGTTTGTAGAAAAATAATACAGGTGGTCCTTTGGAATGGAAAAATCCATGACGTCATACCCACTGGAGTCATTCAAGATGGCAGCTACGTCAGTTCTGCCCAGCTTGAGATGTAGAAAGCATTGACAAAAATCATTTATTTTGACAGCTATGTGTCAAAACAAAAAATACATTAAGGAAAAAAAGTTTTAAGCTCTTCTACAACTATGTCGTACAAAATAATTTAAGCTTGAGGTTCACAAAAAATCCATACAATAATTTAATTTTATTTATTATTCAGATACACGAAAAATTCCCGATATAGTATTAAGGACTATTCTCTCGTTCGATCAAATAAACAAATTTAGGGGAAACCAATATTTGTAAGAAAAACAAATTTACCAATGTACGTTAAACTTTTCTCCCTCGATATCCTTTTTATTTTTTTCTTTTGGTCGAAGTACAAAACTTTGCTCATTTTTGGCTAAGATTCGTCATGGAGTATGAGATAGCGACAAGGAAACTTCCTTAAGGAATTATTTATTCAAAAGCCTGCTTTACTAAGAACGGATTCTTTTTTTATGTGCATAATATCCTTCGGATAATTCTTTTTTTTTTCGCTTCTAAGTTTCCTAACGATTATCTCAATGCCAGAGCCCGTTTCAGTTTATCGCTAAACGAAATCCATAGAATCTTTGGTATGGTATACGTATGTATAGTCCTCTGGTGCTGTGCCATCCGGTCGGGTAATTCGTCTGAAAGCTTTTGATTATCACTGAATAAATCTTAATAGTTAAAACAACGGAAAAATCCCTTTGTCCATTTTTCTTAAGCAAATCACTTCCTAGGGTGACCCTTTTTATGGATTTGTGTTGTGCACGGTTGTCTACCCCGGCTTGGTTGTTACCCATTTCTAGTCGATATCGTTAAGGAGATAATTTTTAATTAAGACGCTTATCCTTTCGTTCGTCCGGGATTTTATATTTGTAGCTGGCTGAACGAGAGAAAAAAAAAAGTTTTATTGTACCATTTAAGCTATTGTTTGGCTTTTCGTCGAGAGTTATAGCTCTGCGAAGGTAGAAGAAGAGATTTTAAGAAGTATTAAGGAGAATAAGTTGTATATTTTTACTTATCATAGAAAAGTTTTATTTCGAATGATATCTGAAATTTTTTGAAATGAGTATATCGCTATATTTAATAAACGTAGATAAAATTCACATTTATTATTTTATTTTATTAAATGATTATATGTTTATATAAATCAATCTTTTGTTCGTTGTCAATTTTACTTTATTATTCTAATGATTAAGTTTTGTAATCGGCTAGGAAAACATTTTTTTATCTACTCTGAAATTTTGCTTGATTTCATAAATAGCTAAATTAGCCCAAAATAAACTGCCAACAAGTCGGGCGAAACTTTATTATTCTTGGGACATGTTGCGGTGGAGTGGAAAGTCAATATGCAGGTTAGAGTGGTTAGGGAAGACTAAGTGAAAGGGAGTTCTTGGGCAGGGCTGTTGTCTATTTAACAATATTTCATTCGTTTCTGCAAGTTTAGGTTTTTATTAAGGGAGGAGGAGCGGTAATATTAAGAGTGGGTGGATGTTAATAGCTTTTTAATTAATTGCTTGCATCACGTCCAATACTCTCTGTATAGAATGTGTTTCATAGACGAAGTTGCATAGAATTTTCATAAAATTTAGTGTATTTTACATTCACGAAACCGAACATTTGTATGGGAGGGGGTAGAGAAGGTAGGGGAATCGTAAAATTTGATATGTAGTTTTATTTTGCTTCTCTTGTAAGGGGCTTGTATAAAATTTCAAATTCGTAACTTTTAGTTTGTTGGTTATTAGTTGATTTAATGAAATTGGTCGAAATCATAGTTTTGTATGGCAAGGGGTAGAAGGGCAAGCGCAATTTCAAAACTTTTAAAACAACTTCATTTGAATTATTTTTATAAGTTTTTCTGCAAAATTTGAAGTTGATAGCTTTTAAGAGTTAGCTGACAACTTATTTCTTAAAAATGCTCGAAAATATAATTTTGTATGGGAGGGGGTAGAGGAGGGAGGGGAATCGTAAGACTTGTGATGCAATTTTCTTTCTTTTCTATTGTAAGATGCTCGTACAAAATTTCAAGTTCGTAGCTTTTAATTTGTTGATTATTAGTTGATTTAATGAAATTGGTCGAAATCATACTTTTCTATGGGAGGGGGTAGAAGGGCAAGCGCGATTTCAAAACTTTTAACGTAATTTCATTTCGATTATTTTTGTAAGTTTGTATGTAGAATTGCAAATTGATAGCTTTTAATAGTTAGGTGATAATTGATTTCTTAGAAATGGTCGAAAAAATAATTTTGTATTGGAGGGGGTAGAAGCTTTAAAGGTTTTCGACCAGTTAATATTTCGTATATTTAGGGATTTTTTTTAAATACATTTTGCAAATTTTCAAGTTTCTACCTTAAAATTTCACTCAAAAATTTTCAGTTTATGTGTTTTTTTCAATGCACATGAAACACCTTGTGCACGTTAGACCGGGGGGATCGGTTTATAACAATTATGGATCAAGTTATTATTATTTTTTTATGAACATCAAATAGACGTATCCACATGCAAAATTTAAACTTTGTATCTTTCACCAGAGCCTCAAAAAAATCACTCAAAATTTTTGACATTTTTGCTTATCACCTCCCTCCCCTTACACCTCCCAACTTAAAATTTTTATCAAAATTAACTATTATGTAGTTCTACAATCTGACAAATTTTTGATTTGATATCTGTATTATTTTTTGAGATATAAGGATTCGTAATTTTGAAAAGTGCGCCATTTTTGAAATGCTCCCCATTTCCCCCCACTACTATTATTTCAAGATCTTATATTTTTTTTGTATTTTTCCAGTATAGCTTAATATAAGTTTCAAGTTTCAATTACATAGCTTAAGAGATAGTTGAGATATTCAGTTTTAAGTGTTTTTCTTTGCACCCCTCCTGACCCTTCCCCTTACAATAATTAACCACTCTCTAAGCTGATTCCAATGGAACTATATGCTACCTTGACGGTCCCAAAATATGAATTTTTTACAATAAGTAATTTCGAAGATATAATCATTTGAAAAAAAAATTCGGCCGACAATTTGTTTTTAGCCCCCCCTTTTCGGACGCCAATGGATAAAAAAATTAAATTATTTTTAAAAGTTGTCCCACAAACTTCTCTATATGTGTGTTGAGTTTTAGCTTCCTAGCTGTTACCTTGGTTGAGATATTTGAATTCGTATTTTTCGGCCTAAGCGCTCGCCCCGCCTCCCCCTGAACCCGTACACCCCCGAAAATGGGTATCTGCCTGAGATCCGCCACTATCTACAATCCCCCCAAAAATGAACTTCCTATCTTGAAGGGTTTGGGAGTTAATGTGCGCTGAGCGTACACACCGGCGTACGGCGTACGGCGGACGGCGTACAGACAGACGGATTTTTTTTTTTTGCTTTTTTAGGCTAATTTAGTTATGAAACGCGAAAAAAAAAAATTTCAGGGTAGCAAATTTTTTTTTTTTTCCAAGTCGATCACAATACTTTATTATTAAAATATAAAGTAAAATGGATTTCCGGTGTCTTCAGGAAAACCTGCAGCATGGCCAGCGACATCAGCTGTTATTTCATGACGGTTTACTGAAGCCCACCTAGACGCTGCTCTTATCTAAGATCGTTGTTTACTGGTGGATCAGGCAAGAGAGTTAAATTTAGGTGAGCTCCTCTATGTTTCTATCAATGAAGTTAGATCAAGAGCATGTTCAATTTTTTGAAAAAGGTACTAAATACATATGTTCTAGGTTCTGCACCAAGGATCTAGTAGCTGCCTACGCAAAGCTGCCTCTCGGAGTTGGTATAACAAAGGTCGTTATTTGCTGAGCATACCTCCCGGGCAAATACTTAGAGCCCATATCAACGACCCTATGGGACGTGATGAGCCTATGCGAAAGAATGGACAAGCCACCATATGGCGTGGGCAAGTACCAACTTCAACAGCAGATGTGAGTTGTCTCTTGAATTCATATGTAGCCATAAGCTAGAAATTTTGAATGCTAGTACCAGTCCAATATTCATAACTAAAGTATGGCAGGAGTTATTAGATATATCTTTTTATACTCTATTCCTGAGTACGAAGGACCTGACATGTTTCTAATGAGACGCCATGTCCAATATTATGCATATAATGTTCGACATTGAATCTATAACAATAGTATCTGAAACGTTAAGATAACCAGAATTAAATCAATGAATTGGGCCAATTTTGAACAATACCTATCTGAAATTCTGTTGGGAACATTACAAAACATAAAAGATATAGATAACATTGAGATAGCGGCGAAGAAAATCACTAACACTGTCGTAACTGTTTATCATCAGCTAGGGTGTAGCACCGTGGGTAGCGTGTTGGTCTACAATGCGAAGGTCGTGAGTTCAAATCCCGGTCGACGCATAATTCTAGCACACTACCTGCTTAGGTATACCTTGGTTACCTCAATCTACGAAAATGAAAAATTCGTAGATAGAGTGTTGTGCGAAGGGCTAACAACCCTTTCGCAATAAATAATGAAAATGTTAAGGAACCTGAAGGTCAGGAGGCCAAGGCCCGATTTAGTATTGGCTGTAGCGCCATTGAAGAAGAAGAAGAACTGTTTATCACAAATTCTGCTCAGTTAAAACTAGAGAAAGTTATAGAAGTCTTCCTTGGTTTAATAAAACACCCAAGCTCAGAGAAAAAACAAACGGTTCAATAAAGCTAAACAAACTGATGTTTCCGTGGCGTAGTGGGCAGTGTGCTTGCTTCACAGTCAATAGGTCGTGGGTTCGATTCCCACTCCAGACAGTGGAATTTTGTAAGCACAAATTTTTAGTTGCTACTGCGATGAAAAATTATTCGAAATAAAATGGGGAAAACGATGTAAAAGTGAAACTGTTCTACTTCAAGAAGGCCTAAATGCTCAGTAGATGGTTACTGTTTGCTTTCTATCATTCCGTCTCCCATAATATCTGCAAATGTTTGTCAGTAGCAAGCAGTACAATTGAAAAACATATATCAGCTTCTCCACTCGTTACGGTCGTTCTCACTCCACTTCCCCTTCCTTCCCAATCCCATTCCTTCCCTCCATGACTGTGTTTGTGCATTGCACATAAAGGCCGAAATTGCCTATATCACAGGTCATTCTGTAAAAAAAAAACTGGAGCCTGGAGCGTGGGATCGTTACAATAAAGGTATAGCAGAGAACAACCAGGCAATTAGAAGGGCAAAAAAAAAATCATTCTCCAAGGGTGTTGAAGGTTTAACCAGCAGTGCGAGATTGCACAGGATACTTTTGACTCACTATTAAAATTGAGTTGTTAGAGAAACCTGATGATTCGATCACTGGAAATAGAAATTAGACGTTAGTGGTCTTGGCGACAATCATAAACAGTCTTGGATGTAGACTGAC
Organism: Chorisops tibialis; assembly: GCA_963669355.1. Lineage (NCBI taxonomy): Eukaryota > Metazoa > Arthropoda > Insecta > Diptera > Stratiomyidae > Chorisops > Chorisops tibialis. The sequence goes on from OY770264.1 coordinate 23,813,615, forward strand.
TGATTCCAGGGATTTATTATCCTTACTAGATATTACATTACACTTCAACTAGGCTAAGGTTTCTTTTATCGCCCTTCTTCTGCTTGAAATACACTGCAATGATTCGGAAGACGGAAAGATATACTTAAGTTAATTATTGCTCAGAAAACACCTCCTACTACTCCACTTTCAGTTTTGAAGCCATCAGTATGAACTCTTACTCCCGTATTTCGTCTGGCAACCACTCTTGTCTCGAGGGGATGATAGTGAGGAAATTATTATCAAAATTAAAACTTGGGCGAGTGCAGTCTGTGTTTTCCTTTATATTTCCGAAATCGGGTCCACTGCCGAGTTTCTTTGAGTCAGGTGGCTGTATTTGAAATTATCTATTTACAAATAATATAGAGAGGTAGCAGATGAAACACTTCTTCTAATGCTACGGAGGGGGTTGTTCTCAGAACCCCAGTTACGCTTAAGCGTGTTCTCTATACCTTGCCGAGGAGAGAGCGGTTTGTCTTTGTCTTTAGGGCAGTCGTCTATGCAATCATACCACAAAGCAAGATGGGTTTGATGACGGCAACGTAGAGTCAATGCACTACTTTGGGCTGCAGTTCCCATTTCTTACTGATGGCTTTCTGATAAGAGTCAAGCGCAACAGTAGCTTTGTTTAAACGTTCCTGAATGTTAGGTTTCAAGCTCTTGACATAGAATGAACATTCGATAATACGTAATATGACGGTATCTATTAAGCTGCTAAAAGGCGAGGTACTGACTCAAAAATTGAACTATAAAATCAACATTATCAATTACAATTTTAAATATTACGGCTGCTGAAGGGTGCCCATCTTGTGGTATCTGGTAGTTGATGATCTTCTTCGAGAAATTACAAACTCTGGATCGAAGTGCTGGGATATGCAGATGACGTGGCCATCCTGTTTAGAGGTAAGTTCGAAGAAACTATTACAGAAATATTACAAGGTGCTCTAAGTCTGAAGCATTCTGGGCAAAACATGGGGACTCACTTAGAGCTGACATATTTGATGTATACCTCTCTTGCTAGGCCAATATTAATATATGCAGCATCAGCATGGTGGTGTAAAATATTGCAAAAAACCACAGATTAACAAAAATACAAAGGCTTCCTTGCATTGGTATAAATGGAGTAATGCGTAACTCATTCCCTGTAGTAATTGAATTACTTCTCGGTCTGGCTCCGTCCTACAAATATAGGGAGATGTCTGTAATACAACATGCAGACTATTGGTACTGATGCCAGAGCAGGACGCGAAATTGCGTGTCATTTTTTGGCTTCAGAAATTGAAAAAGAAGTGGTCCTTGGCATGCCCCTCTCTGATTCTATGGTAGCAAAACATAGTTTCACAACACCATTTAAGTTGATCTTTCCGGATCGCCAATACTGGGTTTACAATAGACCACGTCTAAGAAAACCATTAATCACCTGGTACACAGAAAAAGGGGAGTTTATTTTGTAGATTGCGTCCCAGTTCTAGGAACAACGCTTGCATGAGTTCTATTTTCCAAGCTGAATGAAATAAGTATTTGGGCAAATATAAACAGATAATTCTATAAACGTCACATTTACATTTTCTTAGATCATATTCTAGCTTTACAATCATCTCAAATACAATCGAAGCTCGTATGGGATAGCGTTCAGGTACTTATAAAACAGGGGAATAAAAACGGGGTAGTTCTCACCTGGATCCCGGTACACAGTGTTTTTGAGGGTAATCAACAAGCAGATTCATTGGCCAGGAAAGGATCTGAAACTGATTTCACAGGTAATTTTTCTTTCTGCGGAATACCACTTAGTATTGCAAAAATAAATATCTAAATTTGGCTAAAATCACAGTGAGCCCCTTACTGGGACTCGGTACCAGGCAATAAGCATTCTAAGCTTTCCATTACAAGACATTCCTTCTGAATATCTGCAATTAATCAGAAATCTTGGTAGGTGTCCTAACTGGACACTGTCACATGAAAAACCATCTTCATAGAATTGAACTATCAGAGGACAACCAGAATGTGCAATGACGAGGAAGTAACACCATATTCTTTGCGAATGTGAAACACTGGTGAACAAAAGACTCCATCATTGGGTTCATCCCAAGTGAATTTTTGAAAATTCCTCGATGAGGAACTTGAAATTATATACACCGAGGGTTATCACAATAGGTCCATCAGTGGCAGCAGTGATTGTGAAAACCCAACCTATTCCATTGTAAAATCTAATTAAATCCTTTAAATCGTTTAAGAATTCTTATTCCAGCTATAAAACATTTTTCTTAGTGTATGGACGCATTGTTCAATGGATGAATGACCCTTTTAACGAATTAACGAATCCTTAAAACTACAAGAGCTAGTAGTACTATGATATGGACATATAACCGACGTTAAAAAAAACCCTAACAATGAAAAATAATTGTTGAAGGAGTTCTTAAAATTTCATTCTAACAATCTATCTTGGAAATTAATAGCTATTTTATTTTTTATTAATTCAAAATACATTTCACGTTATCATATCTAAAGTGTTTCCTATTTTTTTTTTTTGTTATTTCATTTCTTGCTTCATCAAACCGAAGGCTCCCCAACCTAATACTCGAATTCAACAGACCATATTACATGATGACCCATTCCTTCGAATGTTGACGACGATAAACATGACCATTATACCACTTTGACATTTTATTCCTTTTACGAGGCCAATTCTCGTTCAGATATTGACCGGATGGTTTCAATTTCGAGAGGGTCCTTTAAGTACGGTTCAAGGGAAATCATATTGATTGGCCATCCTCAAAGGGATACCGTGGACAAAAGTAGCCAGAATTATTCCTTTTTTGTTTAGGTAAAGTTATCATAACGATAAAATAAAATCACTTTTCGGAATCCTATTCTTTCGAAGTCTTTAAATTTTTTGAATTGAATACGAATTGAATTGAAACGAAAGTAATTGAGTTAGAGCTATGTGGTAGTTTTAGAAAAGTTAAAATATATGTAAGGTAATTTGTATCTCTATGTCTAATCAGCAATGATTCGAATCAAACTTGATATAATTAGACTAATTAGCTTAACGTTGAATTGTATAAATAGTGTCAACTTGGCACTAGTTTGAATAGGTCTAAGGGCTTTATTGAACATCAGCAAATATCTATTCTTCTACAGTTAGTAATTTTAATCAAATACGCACATTTAGTAAGCGCATTAATTACGTGGAGTCTCCTATCATCTATGTGTATATCCCTATATGTATGTCATTTATACTCCTCATAATGGTACGTATAGGTGTTGCAATTAGTCACAAATTTGACAAGATCAAAGCACTTCAGGAAGCTCTCAATTAACATAAATTGCTTTCAGCAATGCTCTTTAGAGCAAAGATGTAGTAATGGGTGAATGGTATTTTGAGTGCAGTCATGTGTGACTTCGATTAATTGAATGAAGAAGTTAGTTAGATGTATGAATTGCGATATATGAGAGTTTGCCATTGTGGAACTTGATTTGTAGCATATCCTATCATTATGACGCTCTAATAGAGACATAAATACTTTAGTAACGCTAACTACTAGTTCATGTGTACGAATTTAATGAAAATTATCCGGATGAAATACAAGATTACATCTTCTTCAAATCATTGGTATCCATCTTAAACTTTTATATGTGTGGACAGGACGTTCAGGGGATCGATAGTATTTACTATGAAGAATGTTCGAATGCCCAACTGTAATGTTTTTTGATATTCTGCTCATCGCACTTTTATTACATATTTTGATTTTCATTATTATTGAATTTTCAATTTTTAAAAATCATTCGATCCCGCATTTTATCAATTTCCATACAAATCTAGCCGCACGAATATCACTTGTATTTCTTCATAAAAAACATCTAGATATTACATAGGCTACTAATACTTCATACCTTATAACAAACAATTCCCATAGTTTGATTCCGAATTATTAAAACAACATCAAAATTGTTATCGGATACTTTATTAAAAAGTAATAACCATCTTATATAGCTCTTACACCAGCCCTATCTTCAAATATGCATCGCTCTGAAACCCGCATACTGTTCTAAAATATGAAAACTAATAAAAAGGAAATTTTTCAAGTAGGAAATTTCTCTCCGTAACCATAATATAATCCCATATCAAGTTCTCTAGAACGCTGTCTTTTTAACCCTTTTCTTTCGGAAAGGTTTTCCGCTACCACGAGCACAAGATTTAATTAAAATCCAAGACTTGATTTATTACAGTCTAGCCGTCGGCGAGCAATACTTTCACAATGGTAAAATAAAAAAAAAAATATTGTGTATTCATTGTAATGCTTTTTACTGTGTGGATGTGCGCATCCTTTTCACGTCTCGAAACAGTGTACTCTTTTTGTATCCTCCGTGGCACTCCTTTTACTTAGTACAACTGTGTCGTAATGCACTCTGGTTGAATTTGCCAAGCAGCAGCTATTCGAAAAGTACGTGGACGCTTGAACTTGCCTTTACCTTAACTTCGGTAACATAAGACACTGTCAAGCCTGAGGATACTAAATAGGGTTTTGTATTGTCAGGATTCGAATGATTTCCTACGAAGTGTGGAGCAGGGCAGACCGAATGGGCCAACCAACCGTTCGGCCAACCAACCAACCGATAACTTTTTGCAAAGGTATTTTGCTTTGGCCTTTAATGTTGCGGACATTATTTCCTTTCGCTATCACCTTGATTCCTTTATGCCTGGTGGAGCATGGCCGGAGCTCTCCTAAGGGATTCCAATCGTTACTCCGCGTGCCATTTCAACTCTTTCTCGGAAAACCTTTTCGAATATTTGTCGTTCCACCGAAAACACTTTGGAATTTCGACACACACAGAGAAATAGAGAGAAAGAGAGCTTTGCTTACCGATTCGCTAAGGTGGAAAGGATTTCGTCTGCCGTTGCAGGGAAGGAAAATTCAAAGAAATTTAATAGCTTGTTCGTGATCGTATGGAGAAATTCAATGGCACAGAAATTATCGATATTTATTGTTGAACCGATTGGAATTTATTTTAAAGGATTGAATTCGTAGCGGTAATAAGTCCATCGATGTAATTATTCTTTTTTGTTGTAGATTTTTTTTATTCAAGAAATGTAATTGCTGCCTATTTATAAAGATTTTTTTTTACTTCAGTTTTGCAGATTTGAACGATAGATTTGATAAAAAAAACTAAACAAATGGTTGCAGTAATGGTTGAAACCTTAACTTTTTCGTTCAGTGAAAATTCGTACAGCGAGTCATTGGACTCCTTCGGGCCTTGGGCCGTATTGCTTGCTGATACCAGTGGCGTTGCATCCATTGATGCAAGGGAAGCAATGCTTTCCTTACATTTTGCCCTTTATTCAGTTTAGAAAAGCTAAACTGAAATCAGCACGAATATGAAAATTTATTAAAAAAAATTCATTAGAAGAAAGCGCGTATTATTTTCGTCTACCACTTTTTACAGCATTTACGTGTTCAGGACAATACGGGCCAAATTTTCTCGCGCGACCAGCGCAAGTTCGACTTCAATAGGAAAGGGAGATGCGTCGTATAAAAATGTTTCCACTTTCCCTATCATTGCTTTTAGTCGCATACACAAGAGAACGAGACCGCCGGCCAATACGAGTATCATTTTTGCTCGCGGCGAGCGCTAGTTCGACTTCTATAGGAAGGAAAGATGCGTTAACACAATTGCTCTCAGCCCGTGCTTTCAGTCACAAGCTCTGGCTTTCGATCAAAGTATTTCCAGTATTGAAATTTCTGTACTAGCCGAAAAATGATCAGGAAGAAAAATGTGAAGAGGTAAATCTGGCAATATTGTCCATATGTCGTGCTTTGAGTGGAAACGAATCGGTTTAAACTTCGTCAGATCAGGCGACATCTTTTTTTGGACGTCTTTACTTATTTCATTAAGAAAATAAAAACTAGAAGCTTAAACTAAGGCTTGAATTAATTAATTATTCAACATTTTTAAAGCTTATGTTTAATAAAAAAAGGTTGAAGGGTCTGTCAAAGCAAGACATCACTACCACCATAGCAAATAAAATGCCATCTATTGAAGGTATTGAACGATATGGATTGTCCGTTCATTTATTAATTCAGGCGCATTAGGCACCTGTGTGGTATTAGGGATGAATGTAAGTCGTTTTTTTTATAATGTTCGTAATCCCTGGGTGCTCTCAACATTAATAATGTTTCAAGCAGCTGACGAGAGAGGTTTTAGTAATATTTATAATATATTGCTTAAGCGTAATAATCCAATATATTTAAAAAAATACAATTGCTTCCTCTAGCTATAAAGTCACGTCATGCAACTAGCTGACATATTTTCAAATAGATATGTTTAAATTCCAGTGTTTCAAAATAATGTTCACTCTCATTTCCATTTTCAAAAAATTCTAATAAAATTACCAAATACTATTCTCTTACCATACCGACATAGGTAGTGGTGCATTGCAGTAAAAACTCCCTATGTTGTATTTTACGCCTTAAGCATTTTTTTCATATTCTAGTATTAAGTTCTTATAGTTTTAACCAGTTATGTAATGAATACTACTTTACAGAATACGAATACGAATATCAAAGTACTATTCGCCGAATACGAATCCGAAGATTTATCAATGAATTTATCAATTTCCGGATAAGAACAGAAACAGTTCTCCACAAAGTGCGATCCAGCGCATCGGACTACAATTATCGCTTGGACTTATTTCAGTGGCCTCCTGCTCAACTGCTAGCTTCCATGTGCTCCATGGTCGATCAACCTGAGGTCAAACCTTGCGATCAATAGCTTTAGTATATCTAATGAATATTTCATTCGATTATTTTTACTGGTTTGGGTTTGTATGAATGAGAGGGGGAGGGTAGGGGACTATAAGGGGTGATGTTAATATTTTTTTATTACTTGAACGAATCATATAGGCTGATTATGGTGTTCAAAATTCTCTGTAAAGAGAAGTTTGATATAACTTCTACCTACACATATAAAGTTCGGTGTATTTTATCGTATATTCATGAAATCATATATTTGCAAGGGAGAGGCTAGAGGAGGTGTGAGAATCGTAAAATTTGTGTGTAAGTAGTTTTATTTCGTTTTACTTGGAAGGTGTTTGTACAAAATTTCAAGTTTGTACTGATTTGATTTATTGAAATTCATCGAAGCCATACTTTTGTATGCGAGGGGACAGCAGATCAAAAAGGATTTCATGACTTTTGATGCAACTTTGTTTCAAATATTTTTTAAAGTGTTTGTACAAAATTCGAAGTTGATGGCTGTTAATAGTTTGGTGATAATTAATTTTTTAAAATGATCGAACAAATACTTTTATATTGGAGGGGATAGAAGTTTTGTAGTTATTCGACCAATTTCTCAAGCATTTTTTTAAATGAACTCCTCAAATTTTTAAGCTTATAGCTTAACAGCTCAATCAATAATTTCGAATTTTTTTTTCTCTGGAGCAAATTATTACTTTCTCTTTATGTAAGACAAATAGATGTATGCACGTGCGAAATTTGAAATTTGTATCTGTTACCAGAACCTGAACCAGAAAATAACTTAGGGAGTCACGCTTTGATGCGCGATGCTCAGTTACGTCAAAATGGGAACGGGGAAATAAGTTGATATAGGAAAATTAGTAGGGATACACAATATGGATGTTTTTAAAGTGACGATGAACGTTGCTCTTAAATTGTTGGATGTTGTATCCCGTAGGAAAGAGATTGCCTGGTAATGAATTCCATATCACTATCGTCCGAGGAATGAATGACTGCCTGAATTTCACTGATCTCCGCGGCAAGGGCTTTGCAGTGTACTTGTGTGAGCATGTAGCTTGGTAAGTATTTCAGGGGCAATAAATAGAGGGAGTATTAGAGCTTTAAGTTCCTTACTGCAATTACCATGGAAATATCTATATTAAATGCATAGTGGTCCAATATTTCGACGATCATCTCCAATTAATCGGAATGTGTGTTTTTGAATACGGTCGAGCAAAGCTAAGTGTGATTTTGGTGCCGCAGCCTAAACATGCGAGTTATACTTAAGACGTGGGCGGATATAAGCCTTATAGATAGCAGCTAGTTCGGGGATAAAAACGTATTTCTTACACTTCCGCAGAATACCTAGACGTTTCGAAGCATCAAAAGCGACTTCGTAAATGTTTTTTATCCAATTAAGGCGATTGTTAAATTTTACACTTAAAGTCTGCAGAAGGTAAAATCTGTACGCCATTTACTGACATAATAGCGACCGAAGTTAGAACGTTATACTTAAGAGATAGATGACAGCACTGCGTTTTTCAGGCATTAGACTCAACTCTTTTTTTTCTGCCCCGTTCCAGGATTAAACTGAGTCAGAGTTCAGTGATTGTATAGACTCATTACGACATGAGGTCACCGAGGTCGGAGGAGCGTCCGCAGGAGAGTCGAATTGGTAGATTTATTGGTATTGAGAGTAGACGACAGAAGGTCGCTAATAAAGACTAATAAGAGAGTGGGAGATAAAACTGAGCCCTAAGGGATGCCGGAATCAATTGGAAAGGGTGCATAAGTTACTCCGTCTAGCACGACTCGAATAGAGCGCTCGGACAGAAAACTCTCAATCCATTAAAGAAACGAAGTATTAAAGCCAAAGGCCTTTAGCTTGGCTAAGAGACCTTTGTGCCAAAGTCGGGAATTCCAACGCTCGGTAAGATAGACCAGTAGATCACCTGTAGATCGACCTGAACGAAATCCATCATGAATGAAATTTTATCCACAAGAAATTTGACTATCTTGCGATTGACAGCAGTTTCCATTACTTTTAAAAGCACTGAGGTAATGGGTATGGGGCGGTAATTAGCCGGGTTCGCTTCGCTTTATTTTTTTGGGATTGGCAGAACATTTGCAAACTTCACCCTGAAGAGTATGAAAGATTGTAGAGATTACGAAGAGGTTTAGCTAGAGAGGAAGCGCTGTTTTTAAGGACAATGGGGGATGCCATCTGGTCCACCAGACTTGTGAATGTTGAGCTCCTGCAGGATCCTGAAAGTGGTGGCAGCGAGAAGGCAGAGTCCAGTAAGTACGGAGGACTCTGGTTCGACTGTAGAAGCTTCGAATTTCGAGCGTAGTTTGGTGCCAAAAGGTTTGCTTATTCAACAGCATCAACAACGGTTCGGTCACCATCGAGAAGAGGAGGTATAGAAGATGTGATGAAATTCTTATTAACCAACTTCACAAATGACCTGAGTTTTTGGGATTCTCAATGATCTTAAGTTGACGTTTCCGATAATGTTCGAATTTAGATCGCTTTAAAATTTTATTGCATTCATATCTTACTACTTTTAATGAGTCTCTGGTTTCTACCGTCGGATTGTTGTGAAAGGTAAGAAAATACTGCTTTTTGGCTCTAATTGCTTCGAGGTACTCATTGTTGAACTATGAATCATTTGTATATTTGATCCTTCTGAGATTGAATGAAATAAAAGCCTCATGCCTTTTATGATTGTTTCGGTCACAATTTGCGATGGCGGCGCAACTTCTGGGCTCAAAACACAGCATCCAATTAAAGGCGCGGTAGAATGATTAAGATCGTCCCAATTGGATTATAGACATTTATTTTTATGAAGTTGACGTTGAATTCTGGATTGGAGCATGTTCCGAAATGCGGAACTAACTGAAAAGCGACATCATCGCGGATGTAAACAGCGATACCGCGCTATCGAAAAAAAGTAGGCACAAGATGGTAATTATGTATGGCATAAAACTGCTCACTACATGGCACTACTTTACTTTCGGTCAGTGCAAGTATATTCTGTATTTGTGTTTGTGTGTGAATGTATCGTGCACGCTTGATCAATTACGAAATCGGCCATTGCAATAAGCAGCGGTTCAGCACAGTTTTTGACTTAACTCCTCCTTCCGCCTCCGCATTCTATCTGACACTCCCTAAATTTAGATCCTGAAGCTCACTTACCCAATGAACAATCCTCTCGAAAATGAAGATGAATGAGTTTCCTCTAAAGTTTGTAACGCTAAGAAATAAGGCTAAGGAATGATGCAGAAGTTAATGTTATCACTCAAAAATCTCAAAACCGCTCTAATCGCTCATCCGTCTGTCTGTCCGTCCGTTCGCTCTCTAGAGAACGCGTTGAACTGGAAAGTTCAAATGCTGTACACGATGTTTCTGATGAAAAATTAAGGTCAAGTTCTTGAACGGTCAAAATTGCTTTACTCCTTCTACCCCTTCCTATACAAAATAACTTAATTTCGAAATTCGGCAATTGGCGGATTTTCTCGAAAAGTATAAAGGCCATTGATCAGAAATTTCAATCTACGGTGTAAACATTTTTTGAATCCCTTTACTCCTTTTACCACCTCCCATATAAGTCGCACTTTTTCAAGTGGAATTTCAACCAATTTTCTCAGTACCGATAAAATTGATCGAGCTGAAATTGTGCAGTAAATAATGATTTAGAGTTATTAGTATAACTGAAAAAAATAGACGATTAGCGTTACTCCTTCTACCACCTCCCATACAGTATAATACAATTTCACACCTATACCAAAAGTTCTTGAAAAGTAAAAATCTGCATTTTAAAACACAATTTAAAACATGTCAATTGAATAATCTTTATAGTTAGCTCTGAAAAAATCTTTACGAACTATCTACTCTTTCTACCACCTCCCATACAAACTGCACAATTTCACTAAATCCAATACACTAATTTATCAGTATCGATTAAATTTTTTAAGCTTAAATTTTTTATAAAATATTTTGATTGAAACTCTAACATTTTGTGAGAAAAAAAATGAGTTCTATGCTTTCACCCCTTCTACTACTCCCAATACAAAATTTATTGAGATCACAAAAATTTCTATTTCATATAGAGTATCGCATGATTGGGCTTTACGAGCAATTGTATGTTACATTTTTTTCACATTTCTGTCGAAATTTTCGTAGAATAGTGCTACCAAGTTGATATTTTATTCAAAAACCTCGTTCTTTACTAAACCTGCGGGGCTTTTTATCATCAACTCCTTTTTTCATATCGAACTACGGTTGCGCCCAAGTCTAGCTTTTGACTAACTCTGCGGGACTCTTAATAAATAGCTAATATTTGTTGCTTCTTTTAAGTGATTTAAAATTTTTCGTATTTTCCGCCACATATGCATATGCTATTTCCTTTTAATTTGAATAGAAAATTTTCTGTCTACCAACGTCGAATGTAAGATTTCAACAGACAAGATGCTAGCGAATGCAAAAGAAAACGATGTTTCTTATTTTTCGGTATATTTTAAAGATTACCGATATTTTAGCGATTAACTTTATAAAAGTAATGAACCATCAAGTGCTTTGGAGGAAAGTCCTTTTTCTCGCAAATGGAACGCAATACTTAAATCCGAACTTCATCATCAAAGTTCGTATCCGATTGCGCGATAGAATTTAAACAATAAAAATGAAAAAAAAAACTTTTTTCTGAAAGTTTCCGTTTCTGATTAGCTCCTATACAGTTTTGGCTCTAGAGACATCCTATAAAAGCTGTGGGAAATTGATTTCTCTTCCATGCCCTATATAGTAATAAATAATCCCGACTACCATTCCTTATCGCATCAATAATTCACTCGTTTCAAGAGTAAAACTCCCAGATAATCACTTATTAAGGAAGCAAGGAAAATCGTGGCTCAGTTCAGAAAAAAGAGCGAATAAAACTCCCCTCACGGAAGAAATTTCTTTCGAGAAATTTGCTTGAAAAATATTGAGCAGCTATAAAGAAGCAATTTGTTAAGATCACATGAGATTAGTCCCTTCTTATTTTTACTGGTTTTCAATTCTTAAAGTTGAATTTGTATCGTGAGCATGTACAAAAAAAATAGCCACCTGATGTATCTTATGCTCCCCATATTATTCAAGAAGTGTTGCTTTCCAGAGAATTTCTTCGGACGAATCTTCCGGGTTCTGTAGCCCACTACTGAATATCCTCCCTTTTGATAAACGACCTACAACTTCGGATTGGGTGCCACGGCTGGGGTTTTCGACCATTTGTTCGGCGGCAAAAGGGTCAAAAGGAATAATTCTTTCACGATTTCATAGATATAAATCTCTTCATCTTTTCCGGGGGTGAAAAAAAAACGAAAAGTTGCCGGAAACATTGGGTACAAGACGTCGGTGGTGATTGGGAGGTTAATATACCGAAAGGAAATAGACACTCCGACTGGTAGCTTTTCTGTTGGCAAGACAACAAAACGAAAAACGGAAAACTAATATGTAAGACACGTCCTGTAAAGAGATCCTTTAAGTTTCCTGGTGTTACCTACCTAAAACATTTTGCCGTTGCCCTCCCGAAGGACTCTGTGAAATTTTCGGGATGATTTATGGATTTCAAGAAATCGTGGGCGAACACTTCATATATCAAAATGTATGTGTGGCTAGGCCGTGTGTATGTTGGCACTCACGAGTAGAGGAATTACCCTCGTCAAAGACTCTAATACTCGTACATGGATGTGTCGTCCTGATTTATTGATGACGGGACTCCTTTGGGTCGCGTTTGTTATTGTTTTCCGGTTTCGAAATGATAAAGTGAAAATAGTTGGATCCGGAAGAGAGAATCAGTGGAATGGGGAATTTTTGTGTAGAGATTTCATTATGCTCTGAGCTATATATTTGATTCTTCAAATATAGAAAACTGAATGACACAGGGAAGACCCTTATCAAATTACCGGGTAAATATGGCACTTTGATTTAGAGTGGCAAGTGTTGTATCTTGATTGGCCGTAATTAAAGTTAGTGGCTGCCTTAGAAGTGTGTGATACAACTTTTCGAAATAGTTTTTGTAAATTACAGAATTGGCCATCAATTTCGTTATATCAACTCTTAAATTCAGATGATTTATAGCAACTAATACCACAGGCCATCTGCTGTTATAAGTTTCGTTGAATTTGCAAATAAATTTAATAGCTCATAACACTCTTACGAAATTTACCATCATTACAATTTCATAAATAGGATATATTCATGTCATAAGTAAACACTGGAGTGTAAGTGAAGCCGAAGTTTATAATATAAGTAGGGCCTTTGTCTGGGAAGATAGCGCGCCATAGTAACCGATAGGACGTACGAGAAATTCTAAAGGATCTTTTGCTAAAATATAAATATTAAACCGAAGGAAGCACATGCGGCAACGGCAACAGCATAATGCAAACGAATATCATCCTTTACTCAGAGGAAAATGGCGAAATGGATTACGGAGGGCATGACCGAAGCAAGATTAAAATTCATCAGGATCATAAAATAACAATGTTAATGAAAATCTCTCAAGTGTATTTTGTTGAGATGTGAGATATTTGCCTTTTATTTTGGCTTATTCTGGAACCACCCCTGCGCCGTATAAGGGTTTCTTTTTCGGCAACATCCCAAGGATATGTAATTTGAGCTTTTAGAATTTTCAATGTACATACTTTAATATAAATATGGGATGTTGGTAAGAATTTTCGGAAAATAAGCAAGTACATTTTTTTGTTCTTGGTCGCTTTTAAGGAAAATTTTGAAATAATAATGAGATGATGGTGGGAGTTTTATAGTCAAATCAAAAAAAGTTTGTATAGAGAACCGTGCTATTTGCCAAGATATGCTGGTCTGCAAAACAGAAAAAAAACGATACCATCTTCTTCGTAATAACTGCAAATTGGTGAATAGACGAGCTTAAGTTTTTGCAGATTGTAATTTCGTAAAAAGTGTTCCATCGGCAGTAATACGGGTTTCCTTCCCCAATCATGCTGAAATTAACAATCAATGGGTCTGTGTGTCTCGACGTTAATGCGAGTAACCCTTATCAGCGAAGATTGGGAGTGGTCACAAAGGATTGGGTATAATTCTGGTATTCGATTTTTGATTAATTTTTTTTGACACCTTAAAGTAGATTTTTTTTAACCTGTTAACGCATTGCTACCGCTATAGATGATTTTTTGGTATTACATGAACCTGCAATTCATATTTTCGATTGGATCAAAAACAAACTGAAAATCCTAAAATTAATTTTTTATTTTGTCTAATCGAAGAAATTTTAATGAAAAAGTTAGTGGTACTAAAAGCAACTTTTGACTTATTTATTGTTCTTTTTCGTTTAGAAATTTTGCAGTAGAATTTCAGCACAGCTTAAGAATAAAGGATATAAATTGGAAGTGACCATTAATAATCTTGTCCTCGAAATGCAGTACGTATTAGTCTACAAGTACTATTGACAGATTGTACAAATTGAATCTGCAAGGTGTCTCCGTGCCGGGCTAGTTCATCGGCTCTGCTGATCCCCTGAATGGCCCTAAGCCCTCGTAAGAAACTCTTAAGCAAGTTAACAATTGTGGAGAAAACGCCTTCTCCCACTCCACTTCTAGTTTTGGAGCTATCAATATAGAGTGATATGGACTCTTCCTCTCGGATTCCATCTATCTCCGACTTTTGTCTCGAGGGAATGACGGTGAGAAAATTATTATTAAGTTTTGGGAATCTTCAAGAATTAAGGAGTGACCAGATTGAATACAGGTTAACGGGTAAGTTTCTTTGAAGCGGTTGGCTGCACTTATAGCCATTTATTTTCCGATAATGTCGAGAGGTAGCAGATGAAACAGTACTTCTAGCGCTGCGGAGGAGGTTGCTTTCAGAGCTCCAATTATACATAAACAGGTGTGTGTGGTACGTCTCTGCCTTAGGATAATCTTCCACACAATCCCACCATAAAGCCAGATAGGACTGTTGATGGCAACGTAGAGCCAATGCACTACTTTGGGTTGCATTTTCCATTTCTTACCTATGGCTAATAATTAATAATAGCTATGTGTACACGTTCCTGAATAATTTTTATTCAAAATAACATCCAGATAATTTTCTCTATATGTGAAGACAATACTGGTACCATCTAGGCTAGGAGGGTCAATATGGAGAGTTTTGTGTTCCTCGCGAACTGAATTTGTGTCCAGGCCACCTTCACATGTTCATTTAGACAGTATTGAAAGAGCAACTTCGCCTAGATAACTATAGTCCACACAAACGAACTCTGCAGTCTGCCGCTTCCAGTTTTAGCTCTACTCATTTGATCGACACATTCCAAAGAAATGCAAAGAGGACTTCGCCTTGCATTGTACCTCTCCTAACAAAACTTCTAGCAGATGCGACGACAAGTTTTGGGCTGATAATCCAAGATGTTTACAACAAATTAATCAGCACTCCAAGCGAAGCATCCACATACAAAGTAGTGAAAGTAATTGCTTCTGGTCCTACGTTAAACGATACGTTACCATAGTGTACTCATTAATATTTTTTGATGTAGCATACCAGTTTCAATCAATTTCCCCTTCCAGTATGCATATTGGGGTGCTGGCAACATCTGATTTACCTACATAGATGGACACCTATAGTTCTAAGGTTCTTAGAAGGAATGAGGATAGACTTATAGGTCTTAGGTCCTTTTGATACTTTGGACGCTTTGTGGTTAAAAACCACTTTCACCTCGTTCCATATTTCAAGATTGTAGACAAGTCGTAGTCAACCTCCAAAAATAACGTCCAAACAGGAAAGTATGATATCACAGGTGTTTAAAAATTCGGCAGGAATTATGCCGTCCGGTCATGGGGATTTAAACGGGTCGAAGTTTTGTACTGCCAACGGATCTTATTCCGTGAGAACATAATTTCTTCTCTGTGCGGAGCCACTCTAAAGCTATCCGGAAAGTGTGTATTTAAGAGAAGAGCTACGGTTTCATCACTTGGACAGGTCCATAACCCATAGGATTTCTTCAAGTATCTGGGCATTGAGGAAGAGGTGAAGAGAACTTTGTGAAGTCTTGACGTTTTGGAAGCCCGTTCTTCCATACTGCAGAAAACCTCAGGATTCGCTTTGCTTTCTTCAAGTTTCTTTTATATTCACGAATGGATTCCTTATTGTACTTCGCATCTCTTTAGATTGCTTGGTCTTATTGAAACGTCACCTACTGCCTTGCCTAAAATCCAGAATTTCATCGCTTCACCATGGTGGGTTCTGTTTACCTTTTTACTTCTTAGTAAGACTAAACGTTGACATTGTTCCATTTAAAGGCCTTGTAGATACGAGTCCATCAAGACCAGTAGTGGTATTTGGAAGGCAGGGAACTTTGGGAAAAATCAATTTCTGTGATATTTTCCCAGTAATTGGACCATTTAGTCTTCCTATAGGTATTAGAGACTGGTTTGTCGGAACGATGATCATCTAAACTAAATTTAGGATATCGATGGCCTTAAAAGGAATGTTCTTGCGCACCATTCAGTCTCTAACCATTTGCGCGCTATTCTCTGAGAGTTGGGTAATGCCTAGGACTTCATGTCTATTACTGGTAATAAAAGTGACTTAGGATGTAGTCAAGGAGCACCTCGCCTCTTTCGTTGATATCGCAGCAACCCCTTGCTGTGTGCGTTAGCGACACATCCAATAATGAAGTCTGCTTTAAGGCTTTGTATTTCAGCAATTAGACCTTCCAGATTATCCGGCAGAGTAGTCCAGGGTAAACCAAAAACAGCCTGCAGTTTTTCGTCACACGTTGCGAGGCTGACTGCGACAATATTCTGATTACTGTGAGAAGGGAATTGAAATATGTTCAAAGAGCTTTTCGCAAAAATACAAGATTTGGAGAATATATTTAAGTGTCTTTAGTCCCGAGAATAGGTTCTTAGCATCCCAAGGATATTTGATCAGGAGTAGACTCCTCTGTGGTAGTGTTCTTGCTGCACAGCCAATATATCGTGGGTTCAATTCCAACTCTAGGCAGAAGCATTTTTTAAGCTCAAATTTTTCAGTTGGCAATGAAAATTTATTCGAAATAAAATGGACAGACGGTGCAAAATTGAAACAGTTCCACTTCTAGAAGGTCTATACTTAGTAGATTGATTCTATTCGCTTCAGATCCCCATAACATCTGCAAATATTTTCAGTAGCAGTCAGATAAACTGAAAAATATGCAAGCTTCACCACTCGTTACGGCCATCCCCACTCCCCTGCCTTCCCATTCCTCTTTAAATTTTTCCCTCGACGACTGTGTTTGTGCATTGAACATAAATGCCAAAATCGCCTATAACACATGTCATTCGGTAAAAAAATATTTCTTCTCCTTGCTGATTCTGCCGAAGAAGACTGCCTCTAATTTAGAGTGGAGAAAATTAATTTCCAAGATTTTTAGCGTCTGTGTGATTTCCGCGTTCGACTTCCTCCACAGTGACATCCGCTTCTTCCGGCTCGGTAGTCAGAAGTTCGTCCTCGCTGGTGGATGTGAATTAAGGTACCCGAGCTCTGATCCTTACGACTGTGAGTCGTCTTTGCTAATGGACACCCTAACTATGTGAAGAACTGGATCGGGTTCAGATGTAGAGTCTTCCTCATACGTGTACTGGATGAACTAGATGCTTAGCTCCTTGCTCCACTTACAATCGATCCTTTTGTCATGGAATCGAACCCATAACTGATGATGACTCCGGTTTTTGCCAAGGGAGCTAGCGACTCTTTGTCGATCACCATTACGGGGCATCTAGAGTTTCCTTTAATCTTCTCCAGCTACCCAAGTCTCCAATTATGGGTAGAGAGGTTTGGATTATATGATTTATTTAAGCCCGAAAAAGTGTCATCATCGCTTGACTCCATTGGTAACCATTCACGTGCTCGGGGACGGCTTTGGATCTTGGCGATCGTTTTGGTAGCCCAACACGCAGATTAGGTCTGCTGTTCTGCTGGTTTTGAGGTGTTCCGGGATATTCCCCAGGCGACTCAGACGACTCTTAGCTCTACGCCGCCTGAGCAATTTTAAGGGTGAAATCCTTTAATTCTCCTGCGATGTATCCTTTCAGATTAAACTTGATTTTTTTCGACAATACAATAAATTTGTCGGCACACACATATACTTAAACACAAATAAACAATCTAAAGAGTTAAAAAAGGAGAAATCAGTAATAAATCCCTTTTCTCCCAAACTTATTATATAAATTTGTGTTTATCGCTTGATTTTAGAATTTGTAAATCTTAAATGGAAAAAAATTATTTACGTTGTATGTATTAAAAAAACAGGATGAAAATCCATGAAATGGATTTATTGCATACAACAAAACCATGAACTTAATTTTTAATGTTAAACATCATTTGATATTAGAGGAATGAAAGGATCGGGCGCATTAATTAATAATTATTTCACAGTATAAAGGAAAAAATCACCTAATGGAATGAGGAAGTGTGTTTCAGCGAAAAAGGATTCTCGTAAATATAAGAACCATTTCACCTCTCCCCCAACATAGGTATCCCTATCCACCCAACTTACTTATATGCATACCATCAAAATGATATACACAACTTGCAAACATTTCTCCCTTTTACTTTTGAATAAATATCATCTTTTAGCATATGGTATATGCGGATGGATAAACCATTAAATATTTACAATCAAGAAGGTCTCTCTAAAGGAGCAGCAGCAAAAGGGACGGAATACAACGAAGATGAATAAAAAAAATGTATACTAGAATATAACCTCCGGTAAATTCATAATACTACGTCCTCTTTCGAATCCAGTACGCCTCATTGAAGGATGAATAACGTGAATAATTAAAACCCAGAAAAATTCCTTTTTCTCGTATATATCTCATATCGCAATTGTAACGGCGGAATGAGAGGGCCGAAGTAGATGGATAGGAAAATGCCGCTGGATAACATAAAAGATGAGCTCGGAAACTTGACGTGACCATCAAAGGATACCAATTTTACCACACCACTCAAATTCTACTGTAAACTGTGTAAAAAATGTAGCAGATTTCTTTTCTCCTAATGGAAGAAGGAAATATACTAATTAAAATGGATTTTCCGAAATGACCCTTTCTCTTTTAGAAGGATTTCACTCTTGTCTGCACGTCTATGCCATAATACTTTCTTAGTGAAAGCAGTTTTAGAATTAAACGAGAATAAAAAGAAAGAGAAATGTGTACGTGGGGCTGACGGGTTTATATGAATTCGTAAAACTGCTACAGAAACTTATAAATTTTTTTACCTTAAAAATTCTTTTGTTTGCCTGCATTAGTGTTTCTGTTGCATATTTGTATGTGCCTGCACTTCATTTCATTTTGAATCTCAATGCCAATCCTATTCTGTCCAGTTGTACATCAAAGTTCGTCTTGGGAGATGAGATCTGGCCAAAGCATGGTTACTTCGCTACTTTTCGCAATATTGTACTCAGCGATGGTAATCATTTACGATTTCAAATATTCATCAATCTAATCACGCATGGCTAATATCATACATTGAATTTTCCATTGGGAGATGTTCATTATTTGGTGTGATCGATTTTTACACTTTTTCGATTAGTTAATATGTCATCTACTGCAAATATTTTCATATCCACTGCAAAAATAAAAATGTTCTACTTGTATTCAGTCAGTAGCCCAGAGATTATTTATTAAAATGTTTGCACATTTAACTACATTTGCTACATTAATTCGCAATCTATTAAAAAACAATGCAATTATATTTTGAGTCGAATTATTTTATTTTTCGAATACCTGTATCAATAACTTAAATGATATTCCGCTGTATATGATCCATTCGCTTTGATGTAAAGAAAAGAAATCCTTAACCAAGATTGGCTATAATCCTATCTACTCACAAATCTGGACTTATGTAATATTAAAATGCTTTTAGTTGCGGTCGGATGGGCGGAGTTTGTGGTTAACCACAAGCGCACCGCAAACAAATTCACCCCTTAGAAAAATTATCTTCACCGATTGGGGAGATATTCTCATGTCCTTGCACGCACTTTGTGGTTAACCGCATAATTATTGGCCGTCTTCTGCACATGTCCTGAAATTGAAACAAAATGAAGGATTTCTTAGAAGGCAAAAGAAATGCTTCCTTTGAAGTAGATATTCATTTAAGTTAAATTTCATTAACCTATTTCGAACGACCTATTAAAATCGGAAATCAGTTTTAATAAATTTCATCCTAAAGTCATTCAAACGATATCAACGCCATCAGCGAAATATTAAAAAAGTTTTCTGTCTAAGAAATCCGAGACACAATTTTCTTTCCCCTAAAAACTTTCTTGAAGAATTTGCAAAAAAGAAAGAAGTCGAAAAGTTTTCCTCGTAATAAAGGACATCAACAGAGCTCACGCTAAAGAAAATTTTCTTTACGAGTTTCGTCAGGAGAAAAGCTCGACGGGTAAAATAGAAGGGGTTGCTTGCTCTATTAGCTCAGTAACTTTTCCACCCCTTTTCTTATGGCTTAGTATTTTTCCTTGGTAAATTTCTTTCGTGCTTTTTAAGAAAAATTTCTTCCAAGGATATTTTCTTCGCTAAGATTTTTCGTAAATTTTATTTTCGCCGAAAGTATTCCAAGAGATGGCACTGTGTGTTCGTTTTTGAAATAGAAAATGCAATGTTTATGCGGTATGGAATTCGTTGCAGGTAATTTTTGAAAATTTTGAAAACAAATCATGAAAAGTTTTTAGTTCTGAATAAAAACCAAAGCCTTTCTTTTTTTCCTCAATTTAATTTATTGTTTGTGGTAAAAATTAAAACATGCACTCTCCGCCATTGTGTTTGTGAATAAAAGCGTAACCTAAGTATTTACATTAAAATTAATTAGATACGAGAATATTGCTTTCAAGCCACATAAATTAATTGATTCAAATCAATACCGAAACTAGGCAAACACACGGTCGCTTTGGTATCCAGGACGCCGGATGAGTCAGGAGAATTTTGCCCAATACCAGTGGCTATGGTCAAGCCGATTTAAGCTGGAATTTTCGTCAAAAATGCAATTCGTGTGTGTTTGGTACATTTTGATGAAGCACGCACACAATACGCAGAACATCATGCAATATATGTTTAACATAGTTACAATTACATAATATTACGCCGTGCATAGTGTTCATATCGAATTTGTAGAGTGGACGCAGCACTGCATAATATGTAATTTTATATGGGACGTTAGTTATGTGGGCAGGGAGGTGGTAGGCAGGTAGTTTGTGAGTGTGTTCATCAGATTCCGGATGCAAGTAATTTATTTGTAGCCTTATCAACAGGGCGAATGCATAACCGACATTCCTAACGAGTAGGCCAAACGTACATCCATCAGAGGCGTTGGTGGTTTCACTGCGTCCCGTAACTATGCTAGGTATTGACTAAATGCAAAATCTCACGTCACGATGAAATTACCTTAATTTGCGGTTTCGTGTAGGTGTCTTCGACTAGAGAATTATTGTTAATTATATATCGAGGCGCATCATTGCAATTTAATTGGATAGGTATGCGAAACATTTCTTATATTTCGGTTCAAAACAATGCACTGATGATTGTTAACAAACTGAAACAAAATTGTGAACATGGGTAACGCTTTTTCCAACATATGGAGCAACATTATAGACTTTAATTGCGATGCAAGAAATTCAACAGTATTTCTTAATTTTTTTTTTTTTTTACAGAAAGAACATTATATTAGGCAATTTCGGCCTTTATGTGCAATGCACAAACACAGTCATGTAGGGAAGGAATGGGATTGGGAAGGTACAGGAAGGGGAGTGAGAACGACCGTAACGAGTGGTGAAGCTGGTATATTGTCTCAGTTGTACAGGTTGCTACTGACAAATATTTGAAGACGTTATGGGGCATAGAAAACGAACAGAAACCATCTGGTGAGTATATAGACCTTCTTGAAGTGGAACTGTTTCACTTTTTATAACGTTTGCCCATTTTATTTTGAATAATTTTTCATTGCCAGTAGCAACTGAGAAATTCGAATCGAGCCCGCGATCTATTGACTGTGAAGCAAGCACGCTGTCCACTACGCCACGGAAGCCTCATATTTTTGTCATGATTCTTACGTTAAATTTGATAACTTAGTTGTGATGAAAATATCATTAATTTCTTATCATGATTTGATGGGATACTGGTGAAGGAAATATTTTGTGATAATATTTTCTGCCACCACTATCTCCCATTACCTCTACTAGCTCCCATAAAAATATCACGATTGACTTATCTGAAGGATTCAAGATGCCGTAGCTTTCTACTGCGATTCCTAATATTTCTAAACCGAGCCTTCAGAAAAGGAATGCAGTTTGATAAAGGTCTCAGCAGAGACCGAAATGTTACGAATAAAAAAGCGTAACAGTGTAGAATCCGGAAATCTTTTCTTTCGTTTTAATATTTGCTTAATAATGTTTTGTCCAATAAGGCAAAACTAGCTTAACGTTAAAAAAAGCATCGTATTCAATTGTAACAATAACATCAAATAAATCGGCCATCCTTTATTGATCAATGAATTCGCACAAATTAAATCAAACAAAATATTAAAAAAAAAAAAAATAGAATGTAATAAACCTAATGAATAGAGTGGACAATAAAAGTGGATTGGTAAAATAAATTAAAACAGCTTTTCATTTGATTATCACATCTCCTTCCACCTGGCGCCATTGTCGATGCATCTGGTTGGGTCAATAACGAGGTTATGATGCTGTCCGTATTTTTTGTTAGAATACGGTGTCTCTGGGGTAAGTCAACGTGACGAGCTCCCAATCTCGTTTTGTTGTACAGGTCTAGCGTTTTTATGGTCGTATCGGGGAAAGAAACCGCTCATAATCACAGCTACACACGGCATCAGCTAGCATTTCGCGCTCCAGCCCAGCACTGATACTGTCACCAAGATTGGGTGCAAGTTTGATTTCGGACCCATTCGATACCCGAACCTCCATTCCTTCAGTTTATTTCGATTTCGATAATTGGCGTTTCCACAGCCTAAACCATAACAATACATGTAAAGAAAAAAAAATTGAATCAAACGAAACCTGTAACGAAAAATAAGGAGAACCTTGAGGAAGGAGAATATTTTTGTTCAAGTGTGTAAATTAGTTAAAATGAACGGCTAAGAGTTTTTCTTTTTAATAAGCTCTAGATCCTCCCCCTCTATCCATGGGACTATACCAAGAACTTTCATTTGGAGACTGTGTGGCTGCACTGGGTGGCGTAATTAACATCTTAACGCTTTTTCGGAACGATTGGTTGGGTTGATATCCGCGATCATGTGTTAACTGATTTATTGGTGGAAAATTCAGACTTCGAGAGTGAATCGACATTGAATTTTTATTGTACAGGCTTAGAGTTTATGATAATATTCGCGCAACAAACCCTCTCTCCCACTACCGCGGCTATCTCGAGAACCGGCAAGTATATCACTCCAGCGAGCGTGTTATCACCAAAATAGAATTTATATTCGCTCTTTAGCCAACTCAATCTCCGAGTCTTATTCACTTCAAATTATTTCGACATTTCGATGTCAAATTAGTCCATCCAATGACGAAAATTTCAAGAACTTTCAAAAATAAATGCTATTTGACGTAAATTAGCTGCACATTATATACACGATGGTAAAGCGTTATATGAGCATTGCTTAAAGACTTAATGGCCAGCAGGACCATTAATTCTGTGCTTTTGGAAGTGATGGAAACTGATGTCAATTGCAAAATAGATCAATATCTCGAAGATGAACTACATATCCACGATCGCCAAAATGGTTTACGTTTCCGTTCATGTGATCTCTTAGTCTGACGGAACATTGAAACTATTGCTTGCATAAATACGGCAAAGGTGCTTGATATTTCAAAAGCTTTTGACAGAGTTTAGCATGAACGTCTCCTTGGTAAGCTATCGACCATTGGTCTTGATGCTACCCTCATTCAATGGATTGAGAGTTTCCTATCTAAACGCAGTATACGAGTTGAATTAGATAGCGTTACTTCTTCCTCTTTTCCAACTAAAACATAACCCTGAACGACACCAGACTTCAGAGTTCTGTCTTATCGTCTACTCTGTTATCAGTATTCATCAAAACCCTTTTGTCTTCTACTTTCAATCCAATCCATAGTTTTGCAGATGATAATACTTAAAATAACACCTTTGAACTTTAGTCCGCTGCAGAATCTCACAAGCAATCTGTTGCTTCCAAACGAAGGGAGTTATTTGGTTCGCTGAATTCCGACCTCGACTTAATTCCGGAATGAGACAGGAAAAATAGAGGAGAGTTGAACACCGCTAAGAGACCGACATGTCACAACGTGATGTTCCAGCATCGTCGCCTAATCTAGCCTTTAATGGCGTACCAATTTGCTTTTCAGATGAGTTTATCCTATTAGGCGTAAAGTTATATAACCACCTTGATTCGACCAAACATATCTTTGATGATGCCCTTGATACCTTTGAACGCCTAGGCATTTTTCGCCAATGCAAAAATTATCTTACAGCTCACGACTTAGCTACCATCTACAAGGCTTACATTCGACCTTGTTTTGAGTACAATTCGCAGTTAAGGGCTGTTGCACCCAAAACACACCTTGCAGTGCTCAATCGAATCCAAAATTATGCGTTCCGAATAATTGCAATGAAACCGTCATGGTTTCTATTGACTACCTCGAGAATCGCAGAAACGTCGGAGTACTCAGCATTTACTATCGATAGTTTCATGGTAAATATAGTTCGGAACTTAGCTCACTCATTCCTCCACTTTACATTTTTCCCTGAAATACTCGTCAAACTAAACGTGCGCATGTGTATACCGTCAACCCTATTCCTACTCGTACAGTGAAATATAGTTACACATATAATTATAAAAATATAAAAATAATTATTTGTATCCCGAACGTCCAGACTTTGGAAAGCATTGCCTGCTAGCATATTTCCAAGCAAGTTTAACCTTCAGTGCTTTAAAAATATTGTGCACCGCTTTTTCCTTCTCTCTCCCCCAAAATTCCCGGAACACTACCAAATTTCATCCTCTTCCAGTACCGACACAACTGTGCAATACATTAAAGGGTGACTACCTAATTTATACTCGGTGCCTTTAAAAAAGACAGAAATAAATCTATACATATAAATATAATTGTAGTGTCTGTCTGTCATTTGTTTATAAATGACTATAAATAAGTTTTTTGCTTTATTTTAGCAATAACTAAGCAGAAACACACGTTTTTAAAAATTTTTCTTGTCTGTCTGTTTGTCTGTTTGTCTTTCTGCAAAAACGGCTTAACCGATCATAATGAAACTTTCACAGTTTATTAGATGTGCACCGAGATGTAATCTGCAACTAATCTTATTTCAATACCCTCACGCCTTCCACCCCCTCCCATACAAAATGACTCATTTTCAAAATATATAATAATCAAATTTTCTTCAAAACCATTGGAGCAAATCAATTTGAAATTTAGAACATACTATTTTTATCAGAAATGTGATCTACAAATTCTTTGAGTCCCCCTACTCCTTGTACCACTCCCCATACAAACTACACTTTTTCATGAAAGACCCCCCGGTCTATCGTGCACAAGATGTTTCATGTGCATTGAAAAAAACACATAAACTGAAAATTTTTGAGTGAAATTTTAAGGTAGAAACTTGAAAATTTGCGAAATGCATTTAAAAAAAATCCCTAAATATAAGAAATATTAACTGGTCGAAAATCTTTAAAACTTCTACTCCCTCCCATACAAAATTATTTTTCGACCACATTTAAGAAATCAATTATCACCTAACTATTAAAAGCTATCAATTTGAAATTTTTCATAAAAACTTACAAAAATAATTGAAATGAAATTACGTTAAAAGTTCTGAAATCGCGCTTGCCCTTCTACACCCTCCCATACAAAAGTATGATTTCGACCAATTTCATTAAATCAACTAATAATCAACAAATTGAAAGCTATGAAATTGAAATTTTGTGTGAGCACTTAACAATAGAAAAGAAAGAAAATTGCATCACAAGTTTTACGATTCCCTTACCTCCTCTACCCCTCCCATACAAAATTATTTTTTCGACCATTTTTAAGAAATCAGTTATCAGCTAACTATTAAAAGCTATCAATTTCAAATTTTGCATAAAAACTTATAAAAATAATTCAAATGAAGTTGCTTTAAAAGTTTTGAAATCGCCCTTGCCCTTCTACCCCCTCCCATATAAAACTATGATTTCGACCAATTTCATTAAATCAACTAATAACAACAAACTAAAAGCTACGAACTTGAAATTTTATACAAGCACCTTACAAGAGAAGCGAAATAAAACTACATATCAAATTTTACGATTCCCCTACCTTCTCTACCCCCTCCCATACAAATGTTCGGTTTCGTGAATGTAAAATACACCGAATTTTGTGAAAATTCTATGCAACTTCGTCTACGAAACACATTCTATACAGAGAATATTGGACGTGATTCAAGCAATTAATTAAAAAGCTATTAGCATCTACCCACACTTACTATTACCCCTCCTCCTCCCCTCATAAGAACCCAAACTTGCAGAAATGAATGAAATATTGTTAAATTGACAACAGCCCTGCCCAAGAACTCCCTTTCACTTAGCCTTCCCTAACCACTCTAACCTGCATATTGACTTTCCACACATCCGCAACTTGTCCCAAGAATAATAAAGTTTCGCCCGACTTGTTGGCAGTTCATTTGTAATGTCGTGGAATTGTTTCATATTGTATGGGAGGGTGTAGAAGGAGTGAAGCTACTCGATTAATTTTTTCCCGATGTTAATAATAATGCAAATTAAGGATAAAGTACAACATTTAAGCTCGATGAAAGTTACACGTACTGAGAAAATTTGTGAATAGCCGGTTTATAACAATTACGGATCAAGTTATTATTATTTTTCTATGTACATCAAATAGACGTATCCACATGCAAAATTTAAACTTTATATCTTTCACCAGAGCCCTAAAAAAAATCACTGAAAATTTTCGACATTTTTGCTTATCAGCTCCCTCCCCTTATACCTCCCAAATTAAAATTTTTACCAAAATTAACCAATATGCAGTTCTACAATCTGACAAATTTGATATCTGTATTATTTTTTGAGATATAAGGATTTGTAATTTTAAAAAGTGCGCCATTTTTGAAATGCTCCCCATTTCCCCCACTACTATTATTTCAAGATGTTATATTTTTTTTGTATTTTGCTAGTATAGCTTAATATATGTTTGAAGTTTCAATTACATAGCTTAAGAGATAGTTGAGATATTAATTTTTAAGTGTTTTTCCTTGCACCTCTCCTGACCCTTCCCCTTAAAATAATTAGCCACTCTTTAAGCTGATTCCGATGATACTATATGCAACCTTGACGGTCCCTAAATATCAATTTTTTACGATAAGTAATTTCGAAGATATAATCATTTGAAAAAACAATTTTGCCGACAATTTGTTTTTAGCCCCCTCTTTTCGGACGCCAAAGGATAAAAAAATTAAATTATTTTTAAAGTTTGTCCCACAATCCTCTGTACATCTCTACTGATTTTCAACTTTCTATCTGCATTCGTGGTGGAGATATTAGCAAGTATAGTTTTTGACTTTTTCCCTCCCCCCCGCCTCCCCCTTCCACCTAACACCCTCCAAAATTTAGAAAATAGAGCTCACTTACCCAATCAACAATCCACCCAAAAACGAACATTCTACCTTTAACAGTCTCGGAGATATGAGTCCATATGTACGGCGTACGGCGGAGACGGATTTTTTTTGCATTTTTAGGCTAATTTAGTCATGAAACGCGAAAAAAAAAATTTCAAGGTAGCAAATTTTTTTTTTCCTGTGTCGATCACAATACTTTATTATTAGAATTATAAAGTAATTAGATTTTCTTGAAAAGCGTGAATGATGCAGATCTAAAATTTAAAATATGTATATCAATTGCATGATGATTATAGTTGTTTCTCGAAATATCACCACAAACCCCCATTTCCTTCTACCACCTCCCATACGAATTGCACAATTTCATTAAATTCAATGCATTAAGTTTCTCAGTACCTATTCAATTTTTGAAGCTTAAATTTGATACAAACAAAACATTTTCATTACTACTCTAGCATGATGTAAAACAAATTACTTCAGTGCGGCTACCCCTTCTACCACTCCCCATATGAAAAATTTCTTAATATCACAAAAATTTCAACTTCATCGCAGTTATTTTGCTAAGCTTAATATTATTTTTTTTGGGCTTTTTATACTCTAGATGAAATTTGAGAGTATATTGTGTTTGCCTTACCGTTTGTAGCGCTAAGAAATAACGCTCGCACAGAGCCGCCAAGGGTACAAAAATATTTGTTGTCGCTCAAAAACCTCGATTCCGAGTGACCGTCTGTCCGTCTGTGCGTCTGTCTACAGCATAAATGGACAATTTTGAAAAATACAAACTTTCGATTTTCATTGAAACTACTAAAGCTAAAAAGACGAAATTAATTCTACTATAATTGCAATTAGTTTTAAAAAGAATTATTAACTTCACCTCACTCCTTCTACCCCCTCCCATACAAATTTCACGAAATTTTGAAATTTAAATTAAATTATTTTTCTTCGAAACTGTTAAAGCTATCAACTTGATATTTTGTATAAGGTATTCAAATAGAAATATCAATAACGTAAAAAAAATTGTAGTGATCCTCTCACTCCTTCTACCCCCTCCCATAGAAATGCATAATTTTTGTTATATGCATTATATCGATTTCCATTAAAACTAGAAAAATTACAAACTTAAAATTTTGCCAGAATTTATTTTTTAATAATTGCAATAAATGCTAGAAAAAATTATCAGCTCAGCTTCACTCCTTCTACCCCCTCCCATATAAATATCTGTATTATAGATTCAAGAAAAGCATTTCTCCTTCGAATATATAAGAGCTATCGACTTTGAAATTGAATCAAAGCATGGTGATAAGGGTGATGATAAGCAGTTTCAAAATCATCTAAAACGTTCCACTTCCTCTGCCACCTCCCATACAAATGCCCCAATTTCAGGAAAACTATGTCCAATTTCTTTAAAAATAATGAAAACTAGAAACTTTAAATTCAGCAAAAAACATTTTGCATGCCATGTTCGATGTCATATTCGAAAAATATAAACCTCCCCATCTACTTCTACCACCTCCCATGCAAAAGTCTCTATTCACTATTCGAAAGAATTTGAGATGACATATTTTCCGGTATATTAAAGTCATTCCCATTTCATCTCGAGTATTATATGATTGGGTTTAAGGCTACCGACACACGATGTGAGTTAATATATATTAGCTTCCTATTTTGATATAAGTAGGCCGAATTATGTATAGGATAATGACACTAGTAATATCGAAAAGCGAGATAATGTATATTAACTCGCATCGTGTGTCGGTAGCCTTACGCCCAATCATAATTCCGTTATGTTTTTTTTAATTAACATAGGCTACAACTATTTGCATGTCCTTAATGCTCTTCAATACGTATATGATTTCAGATCACGGGATTGATTTGATCACGAGCCTCTCCCATTCAAATGCGAGTATCATGGTGTCATTCTTAATAATTTATGGTTCTGATTCCAACAAAATGCAAAACATTGTGTTCAAAGAGCCATTAAACTAAGCAGATTATATGTATATCCGACAAAAAGTATTACTAACTACATTCTCAAAAAATTATTATTATATGCGGACGCAGTCGCGGGCGTTTGCTAGTACTAAATAAATAAAAAAACATAGCAGGGCTACGATTGCGCGTAAAGCGCAATCTTACGATACTCTAGATGAAATAGATTTTTTTGTGATCCCAAGAAATTTTGCATTGGTAGTGTTAGAAGGGATGATAGCATTGAACTACTATTTTCCCAATCATGCTAAAGTAACTATAAAAATGTTTTATACGAAATGCTTACTATAAAAATTGAATTGGAACTGAAAAAATTAGTGTGTTAGATTTAGTGAAAATGTGCAGTTTGTATGGGAGGTGGTAGTAAGAGTGGGGGGATCTTAGAGATTTTTTCAGAAATAACTAGGAATATTATAAAATTGATATCCCTGAAATTTCAGACTAGTGCCATTCATACTTTTCAAGAAAATCAAGAAGCAGTGAAGCTAATCAAATATTTTTTTCTGATCTTAGTGATAATACTAATTAAGTATTTATTACAAAATATTAACACAATAATCAACGTTCAATTTTTTTTATATTGGTCAATCAATATCTGCATCGTTAACAACAGGAATCTATTGTTTTTCATTCATAGTGACAATTATACAGTATTTGATATGTCTTCTTCATTGAAATCGTCGACCAACACGCTGTGTGGCGTCTGTGCTAAAGCTGTTAGAAATGAGAACAGTTTTAAGTGTGATGGAATTTGTGAGCGAATTTTTCATGCTGATTGTGTCACATCCAATTCAAGTAGTTTTACATGTGCCGAATGTTGTGCAATTAAGCCGTGTCACATTTTGAAACTTCTAAATCTAACTTCGTCTCAATTTAATTCAAACAATAGTGCGTTAGACGATTTAAAAAGTGCTTGCACATTTATCGCGAACAAAGTTAATATTCTCGTGGATAACATATCGAACTTAAGTGACTGTATCGACGAGTTTCGCGAATATGGGTCGCAACTCGATAAGCTTCACTCATGTTGCAATTTAATACAACACGATGCAACAAAATTAACCAAAAAATGGACACAAGCAGATTTAAAATTAACAACAATCCTGGATAGTTTATCTGACAACGCCTCGGCCTACGGATTGCCTACAACGGACATCGTTCCTTCTTCGGAGGTCAATGCTGTTACAAGCAAACTTGACAATATCCAAGATGGTATCAAGTCAGTTAAATTACTTGTTGCTGAAGTGGATAAATCTCTTGTAACAGTTTCTAATCGTTTGGATCATGCTTCCGGATCTGAAATCAAACGATCTAACGATTTAACGTCGAATCTTGTTGAATTTGAACGCGAACTAGCCGTCACTCGCTTTGTTTGCAGGGACGAATCACGGAAACCCTCTATATTGCAGCCTCCGCAAGAAAATTTGCATATTCATACTGTTTCGGTATCACCTAAGCAAACATTCTCGCTGCCAAAGGTACATTTACCGGGAGAAGATCATATTGCACCAAAAAATTCACTGGTAAAATTTAATACAACGTGGTCGCAAACTGATTGGGATGCCAGAATAAAGAAGCTTAATAGTATGAATAAGCAAGAATCAAGTAACTCGCAGACACTTTCATACTTTGTTACGAAAGCTCCTCCAAACGTAGATGAATTATGGCTATGCAAAACCCTTGCGGAACAGTTTTCGATAAAAGGCTGTACGTGCAAAATTTTACCAATACGCCGACTTAGTGGGATTACGCCGAGATATACCAATTTTAAATTGCAGATGCCTGAGCAATACGACTGGCTCTTTTTTAACCTAAAATCGGATGTCTTCAAATGGAATGACATGGAGATCCGACACTGGAAGGCAAATTCAAAACTTAGTAATTATGGCAAGATTAAAATGATAAATAATAATAATAAGAGTAACAATAAAAATAACAATAAAAATATCAATAAAAATGTAAGTAAAAATTTAAGTAAAAATGTAAAATCTCAAGTCAATCTCACTAATAGCAAGAGCAATAACATAATTCAAAAATCGTTTGTGGCAACCAACAGCGCTAACAAAAAAAATAAAATCACCGATCGTAGTAAGACATCTCTTTCAAATCCATCCATAAAATCTGCCAACATAAAAAATAAAGTCCCCCATAGTAGTGGGACATCTCTTCCCATTGCAAGTCCATCCGTTGACACTTATGATAACTTCGTGCGTGGAGAAATAATTTACCCGTACCGCAATACTTCAAACAGAACTCCGTCTCTCGTTAACATCACCGAAAGCAATAAGCCCCCGAGCGAAACTCCAGATGTTACCATCAGTAGTCCTAATAGTACTTCATTCCTTGACCCTCTACTTCCGCCAGTTGTGAAGCTTACTATAAACTCAGAGGGATCTGCCGAAAATAGATATTTACTGTCGCGGTTAAGAGAACACCGAATTTTTGACAATGTGCGGCTATATCTCGCTTACCTACATAACAAATCTGACACGACCTGCGTAAATGGCAAAACTAGGACTAGTACTATTCTGTCTATTCAACAAGAAGGACTTCCAACTGACATTACGAGCTTACGACAAATTTATACACGCTTTCATGAGCAATTTAGCCTTTCTCCTGAGCAAGTTCAGAAAGACCTCGAAGCTTTTGGCTCACATGTTTCTTCAAGGCATATCTCTGATCTTCAAAGAAGTCGTGAAGATCATAACAGATTTTTTCGTGCCTAAAGGTCTTGCTAATTTGAATGTTGATGCGCCTACGGACCTTTCTATGATTATTGATTCACCTAATGACCTACATCATAATTTTGGTAGGAATCTGTGTAACCTTAAGCATGTAAGAACTAACCCCGATCTTTTTAATGTCAAAGAATTAAATTTTTATTTTCACAATATGTCAGGGATGAGAAGTTCTCTGCCTCAATTTCGTAATGATTTGGCTAACTGTCCCTATGACATTGCAATGATTACAGAAACTTGGCTCCTAGAATCGCATTTAGATGCGGAAATCATCCCTTCTGGTTGGTCTATTTTTCGGAAAGATAGATTTAAACCGTCGCACTTGGTTGATCAGCGAGGAGGTGGTGTCTTCATTGCTGTAAACAATAGACTCTCTAGCTATCCCATAGCTTTTCAGTTGCCCATTAATGCGTTTTTTGAGATTTGTGCATGTAGAATCCAAATGGCGGGTAGAAATCTGGTAATAGTCTGTTTCTACATTCCACCTGACTCTACTGAGCAGCAATATGCTGATCTTGCGGAATCTATCACACTGATTCATTCATATATCCATCCAGGTGATGAGTTCTTGTTGTATGGTGATGCAAATCTCAGTGGTGTTAAATGGGAGGCCAGTGAAATTTTCAATTCCGTATTTGACCCGCTTAACATAAATGAGCATCAAATTTCATTTTTATCTGAAATTCACTCTCTTGGTTTGTTCCAAATATGTGATAAAACTAATAAATTTGGAAATGTTTTGGATCTCGTTTTCACCAGTGTTATTTCAAATTTTTCATTAAATGAAGCAACCTCTACTTTGACTAAAAAGACGAGTGTTTTTCACAATATACTATGCTTAAATTATTCCTCTTCTTTACATGATTTTCGCAGTGACTCTAACAAGATCATAGCCTATGATTTCACCAACGCTGACTATGAAATGATAAATCTTGAAATTTCAAATTTAAAATCTTCAGTCAATAATAGTGTTGATGTGAATAAAAGTGCTGAAAATTTTGTTGCCTCTTTGATGGTTATAATAGATAAACACACCCCTAATCGTATTAGTACCAAGTTGTCTTGTCCTCCGCATATGGATAAAAGTCTTAGAATATTACGTAACAAACGTAACAAATTCTACAGGAAATGGTGTAAATCTAAATCAGTCGAAGATCATACTGCATTTCTGCATCTGCGTGAACAATTCGATGTTAGTGAAAAGGAAGCCATAAAACTCCATAACCTTAAAATGGTAAATAGCTTGATTGATCACCCTAAAATGTTTTGGCAACATATTAATGACAAACGTGGTACAAGTAGCTATCCGGCTTCTATGAAATTTGGTGATCGCTCATCTTCTGATCCTAAAGAAATTGCAAACTATTTCGCTAACCACTTTAATTCCAAATTTTCTAAGCCTTTCAAGTTCGATCCTGGTAAGTTTTCCCATATACCTCTTCAGGATCCGAAATTAACTAACTTGATCCTGACTATTGACCAAATAACTTCTGCACTGCTTGATATAAATATTCATAAAGGTGCTGGACCTGATCTCATTCCCCCAATTTTTCTGAATAAAACCGCCTCTACTTTACCTCGATTACTACTTCCTTTGTTTAATGCGTCGCTTCAGCAATCCATTTTTCCAATATGCTTTAAATTGGCGCATATAACACCAATTTTTAAGTCTGGAGATAGATCTGACATTCGTAATTACAGAGGAATAAGCATTTTATCATCTATTGGCAAGATTTTCGAAAAACTGGTTGCGGGAGTACTAATAGAAACCGTAAGTCCTTTTATTCACCCTTGCCAACATGGTTTTCTGAAGGGTAAGTCAACTGTTTCCAATCTTTTGGAATATTCTACATTCATTAGACAAAAAATTGGTAAAAGTAACCAGGTAGACTCTGTGTATACAGATTTTTCTAGCGCCTTTGATGTAGTAGATCACGGTCTGCTTCTATTCAAGTTAGAGCGTTATGGAATTAGCGGCAGTTTCTTGAAGTGGTTGAAGTCTTACTTGGCGGATCGTACACAAAAAGTTAGATTTTTATCGCATCTATCCAAAGTGACGACAGTCTCCTCTGGTGTTCCCCAAGGTAGCATTTTGGGCCCCCTTTTATTTATAATTTTTATTAACGACGTGCCATTACTTTTAAACGAATGCAATTCATCCTTTTATGCTGATGATTTAAAAATCTTCAAAACTATCGAATCAAATCGAGATTGCATCATATTGCAAAGTAATATTGATATTTTATCAGAATGGTGTTTGAATAACGCTATGCAATTGAATGTTAATAAATGTGCAGTAATAACCTTTTCTAGAAAAAAGTCTGGCACTTTTAATTTTGTCTATAATATTAACAATGAAAATTTAAAACGTGTCTCTCAAATCAAAGATCTTGGAGTAATATTTGATGCTAAGTTGTCTTTTAAATCCCATATTGATAAAATTGCGAACAGTGGTATGGCTATGCTAGGTTTCATTAAGAGGAGAGTCAAGGAATTTAATGACCCACACCTGTGTAAATCTCTTTTCTGTGCGTTGTTGTTACCGCTGCTTGAATATGCAAGTGTTGTTTGGTCACCTTCTACTCAAATCGACTCGTACAGAGTTGAAAGAGTACAAGTTCAATTTCTTCTGTTTGCTTTACGAAGTCTTCAGTTTAGTAGCTACCGGTTGCCCTCTTATAAATGTCGGCTACTTCTGCTCAATATGACCACTCTCGAGAGAAGAAGAGAGCTTGCTTCTGCTACTCTTGCTTTTGATCTGATTAAGTCAAACATGATTTCGAGCGAGCTCCTGCCCCGCTTTATATTTGTTGACCACAGATTTAATTTTCGAGACAACAGGATCTTGAAAAGTGAAACTCACCCTACTGATTTTTTGATGAATGATCCTATTGCTTGCGCTATAAAAAACTTCAATTTGCATTCAGACTGCTTCAATAGTTCTGTAAGCAGAAATACCTACAAAGATAAAATAATGACTAAATTTAAGACATTATTTGAAAAATAATATTTAGGTCTTAGTTTTAATGTAATCTTTATTTGTTTTGATCTTAATTGTTCAAATTTGTTGTTAAGTAATGGTTAAAATTTTTTCATAAGCTTAGTATTAAGATTCTTTTTTTTTTTACTATATTTT
Organism: Chorisops tibialis; assembly: GCA_963669355.1. Taxonomy (NCBI): domain Eukaryota; kingdom Metazoa; phylum Arthropoda; class Insecta; order Diptera; family Stratiomyidae; genus Chorisops; species Chorisops tibialis. The sequence continues at coordinate 23,848,897 of OY770264.1, forward strand.
TGTAAAATAGACTTAACTTGTCTATCTATATTAAATAAAAAAAAAAAAAAAAAAAATGTTATATGTTCTGAGAAAATCGTCTTAGAGCATTACATGAAAAAGTGTAGTTTGTATGGGAGGGGGTGGAAGGAGAGGGAGGATGCAAATAATTTTTCTACTGTAGACTTTAATCATTCTAAAAGTAATATATCCAAAAATTCAGACTAATATCTTTTATACTTTTCGAGTAAATCCAGTTATTGTCAAATTGCGAAATTGTGTTATTTTGTATGGGAGGGGGTAGAAGGGGTGAAGGTAATCGTCTAAATTTGTTTGCACTTACTAACAATTTTAAATAAATATTTGGTGCACAATTTCAGCCAGCTAAATTTTATACGCACTGAATAAATTGGCTTAGAATAATTGATGACAAGTACAGTTTGTATGGGAGGTGGTAGAAGGAGGGGGAGGACACGCATAATTTTTATAGGAAAAATTGATATTATCACAAAAATAATATATTCCAAATTTCAGGCCAATAGCTTATATACTTTTCGAGCAAATCCTTTAATTGTCAAATCGCGCAATTGTGTCATTTTGTATGGGAGGGGGTAGAAGGGGTGGAGCGATTTGGCCCGTTCACGAACTTGACCTTATTTTTTTGTGAAAAACGACGTGTACAAAATTTGAACAATCTAGCTCAAAGCGTTCTCAAGCTAGAGAGCGAACAGACGGACAGACGGACAGACGGACGGACGGACAGACGAACAGACGGACATCCGGTTTTGAGATTTTTGAGTGATAACATTAACTTCTGTATCATTCATTTTTTTCTCCGAGCCTTATTTCTTGGCGTTACAAACCTTAGAGCAAACTTATAATACTCTCAGATTTCATCTAGAGTATAAATAAACTGCCAACAAGTCGGGCGAAACTTTATTATTCTTGGGACAAGTTGCAGATGAGTGGAAAGTCAATATGCAGGTTAGAGTGGTTAGGGAAGGCTAAGTGAAAGGGAGTGCTTGGGCAGGGCTGTTGTCAATTTAACAATATTTCATTCGTTTCTGCAAGTTTGGGTTCTTATGAGGGGAGGAGGAGGGGTAAGGGTGAGTGGACGTTAATAGCTTTTTAATTAATTGCTTGAATCACGTCCAATATTCTCTGTATAGAATGTGTTTCATAGACGAAGTTGCATAGAATTTTCATAAAATTCGGTGTATTTTACATTCATGAAACCGAACATAGAGAATGTAGGGGAATCGTAAAATTTGTGACGCAATTTTATTTCCTTTCTCTTGTAGTGTGCTCGTACAAAATTTCAAGTTCGTAGCTTTTAATTTGTTGGTTATTAGTTGATTCAATAAAATTGGTCGAAATGATACTTTTGTATGGGAGGGGGTAGAAGGGCAAGCGCGATTGCAAAACTTTTAAAGTAATATCATTTCAATTATTTTTATAATTTTTTGTGCAAAATTTGAAATTGGTAGCTTTTAAGAATTAGCTGATAACTGATTTCCTAAAAATGGTCGAAAAAATAATTTTGTATGGGAGGGGGTAGAAGAGGTAGGGGAATCGCAAAATTTGTGACGCAGTTTTCTTTTCTTTCTCTTTTAAGGTGCTAGTACAAAATTTAAAGTTCGTAGCTTTTAATTTGTTGGTTAGCAGTTGTTTTATTGAAATTGGTCGAAATCGTACTTTTGTATGGGAGGGGGTAGAACGGCAAGTGTGATATCAAAAATTTTGACGCAGTTCTATTTAAACTATTTTTAAATGATTTTGTGCAAAATTTCAAATTGATAGCTTTTACCAATTAGGTGATAATTAATTTCTTAAAAATGGTCGAAAAAATCATTTTGTACGGGAGGGAGTAGAAGCTTTCAAGGTATTCGACCAGTTAATATTTCATTCTTTTAAAGATTTTTTTAAATGCATTTCGCAAGTTTTCAAGTTTCTACCTTCAAATTTCATTAAAAAATTTTCAGTTTATGTGGTTTTTTCATTGCAATTGAAACACCTTGTGCACTGTAGACCAGGGGGGTCGGTGCATGACAATTGTGGAATTTTTATTATTTTTTCTGTATGTACAACAAATAAATGTATCCACATGGAAAATTTAAATTTTTTATCTTTCACCAGAGCCCTTAAAAATCACTCAAAATTTTCGACATTTTTGGTTACCACCTCCCTCCCCTTACACCTCCCGACGTAAAATTTTCACCAAATTTAAAAACTACTTAGTTCTATAATTTGACAAAATTTTAATTTGATATCTTTACTCAATTTTGAATTATAACGGTTTGAAATTTTGGAAAGAGCATCATTTTTGAAATGCCCTCCATTTCCCCCCACTACTATTTTTTCCAAATGTTATACTTTTTTCGTATTTCTCTAGTATAGCTCAATATAGGTTCTAAGATTCAATTACATAGCTTAATAAATAGCCGAGATATTGATTTTTAAGTGTTTTACTTTGCACCCCCCTGACCCTCCCCCTTACAATAATTAGCTTTTATCTAAACTGATTCTAGTGGACCTATATGCCAGCTTAATGGTCTCAAAATATCAATTTTTTATGGTAAGTATTTTCGAAGATATAATCATTTGAAAAAAAAATTCGGCCGAGAATTGGTTCTTAGCCCTCCCTTTTCGCACCCCAATGGATAAAAAAATTAAATTATTTTTAAAAGTTGTCCCACAAACCCCTCTATATGCATGTTGAATTTTAGCTTCGTAGCTGTTACCATGGTTGAGATATTTGAATTCGTATTTTTCGGCTTAAGCGCTCCCCCCGCCTCACCCTGAACCCGTACACCCTCCAAAATGGGTATCCGCCTGAGATCCGCAACTATCTACAATCCCCCCAAAACTTAACTTTCTATCTTGAAGGGTTTGGGAGTTAATGTGCGCTGAGCGTACACGTCGGCGTACGGCGTACAGACAGACGGATTTTTTTTTTTTGCATTTTTAGGCTAATTTAGTCATGAAACGCGAAAAAACAAAATTTCAGGGTAGCAAATTTTTTTTTTTTCCCAAGTCGATCACAATACTTTATTATTAAAATAATAAAGTAAAAGTACTATGCATCTGTACATAAGAATCAACCTTTGAACTACTAATCACTGGTTTATTGCTGAAATGTCTTTTGGGAAACAGAGTATGCCCAATGACATTTTGTGACCCAAAGCTCTTACAAATTTATTTAATGAGTATTTAGGACTTAACGTTTTTGATATCGTTTTTTTTATTCTTAGATTTTAATAAAATTGTGTAATTTCTAGTAAAGTAAAGTTTACATAGGTAAGTTTAGAAAATTACCACTGTCGCCGAACAGTTCCAGTGTACACAAATTTAATGTTTTATGTAACAAACGTGTTCATCCCTAGTTGCTTAACCCTCTTGCCCGCAAGATAGAAATAATTAAAACATTCAGAATTATGATTGAGCGTAATAATTGACAGAAACATCGAATAGCGTTTAAATTTGCGACAAATGAATGATAAATAACACAAAGTCTACTTTGTGAGTTTTCGTTCAAAAGGATATTACTTTACGAGTTTATAGCAGCAACATCATAACTGCTTCAAGGCAGCCTTACAAGTTAGAGGGCTCAGACGCTATCAAATTATGGTATAAGACTTTCCAGTTTAAAATTGTTTTTCAGCTTCATATCACTAATCGCCGGATTTTAGTTTCAAAACTTGTGCTCGAACAAAGTCGATCCACAAAAATATTTGTGGATCGACTTTGTTCGAGCACAAGTTTTGAAACTAAAATCCGGCGATGCTACTTATACAAAGAACAAGAGAGGCATATTAAGTAAGTGTAAAATATTTAGTAACTAGTCTTTTATTATAACAATCAACTCAGAAATGTTACATACAAAGGACTAGAGAAAGGAATAATCAATATTGAAATTTTTTTTTTTTTTGTGCAATTTTATTTTAAGTACTCGTAACTTAAATATATTATGTACTAAGTAGGTATGTATACATATAATGCTTCTTCTATGCATTCCGCACCTAACTGAATTCATTCTATACATAGATTCGTAATTACAAAGCATTATAGTGCTTACGTATATAAATACGTGTACGTTTGTTGATCGGGGAACCGGTTTCAGCTTAATTGGACACCACAATGTAGAATAAATTGAGCGGAAAATTACTTCATATTCACCTATGGAAAAGGACATAGAAAATCGGTCCCCCATACTCAACCGTATAGCATACTTACTCGTATATGTGCAATTATAGGTGTAGTCGTCGCCGTGTATTTGCCCATCCATTTTATGCAGGACCATTGGCGGCCAGCGTACATTTATAATTGATCCACTTTGAGAGTGGAAAACTGTCGGTCGGGTTTGCAATGATTTCGATTGAGGAAAATTTGGACAGGATCATTAGGTTTTTACTAGAGCCTGAAATTGAACGAGAATTTTGGGGCTTTTACGTTGAATTTAAGAACACTTTGGGATAACGTTGATGGATGAATTTTGGAGTCTTTAGAGGGCGGTAAAATGTGGCTTATAATTTTCGGGAAAGCTATGCAATTTAATCGGTTCGGGTGTATTATGAATGCAGGAAATAATTATAATTAAATCACGTGAAATTTTAGTGGGCGGTAAATTTCAAAGTAAATTTGAACTTTAATTAAGTAGTTTAGTTATGCGAAATTGTCAAAGTTATTGAAACGAAAGGGGCATTCAATGTAATAAAGAGAGTAAGATTAGCTTCTTAGTATTATGTTAATATGTTAATTATTAATTTTTTTAGCATAATTTAAACTATGACGTAGTTTGGCATCATTATTTTTCAAGCTAAAAACTTGTAGAATTGGTTAAAATTAATGATTTAAGATTCAAACTATTTATGTTTTCAATTTCTGCTTTGAAAAATTACAAATTTTTAACTACAATATAAATAAATTCATTTCCTTGAAGATATTCAAAATAATTTTAATTTAAGAGAAAGCTTCGTTTTTATACGCAATTTTCAACAGGTACGCGATCTAAATAATGGAATAAAATTGAGTCAAAAATTTACATATTTTTTTACAAGAATTCAAATGAGTAAGTTTTTCCCTTTCGATTGCAGTTAAAGCTCGCTCGTCTCGTTAAAATGCCGCATACGAAAAAGTTTCCATATCCATTACGAGATTACATTTTATACTGCTCAATTATTCAAAGATCCTTCGGCAAGGGCTGTAAAAAAGGATATGTGCACTTAATTAAGTTGAAACACGCACTGGAATGTTAACATTAGCAATTTCCATACATGCTTGTACTTATGTTTTTACACAGATCACCTACAATCCACTCAAGAACACTCTGTTTCTGACTACGTCAGGGGAACTGGAACGTTAATTATGAAATTATGCTACGTTATGCCATCACCATGAAATTAGCACATATGTTTTATGGCATTTCTAATAAGCCCGTAAAATCATAAATATGCTTCAAGAAATGCCAAAGTGAAAGTCTGGGGATATTAAGTGTATTCCCCCGAGGATTCTTGTTAAGTTTGAAGACAACTTGACGACTTGTTCGTCTTAATAACGTCTTCAAGGAGTTAACACAAGGACACCTGAATTGTATGCGGCTACGGAATAATTCGTATCGTTTATTATTTTCTACAATCAAAAAATTAAACCGCATTTTCATATTTTGGTTATAAAAAAAATCCAAGGACATTCCCAAATACGTTTTGCAGAATGGAAAATGTAAGAAAATAGATTTTAGCTGTTTTCATGCAGAACTCAAACGAAATAACTGAGAATATTTTCGGTTAAATAGTTTTCGCCAAAATATTCCTCTTCAACTTAACGTAACCACTTTCATAGCATCCGATTCGTATTACATATGCAAAACAACTCAGATTTGCATGCGAATTTTCTATTCATTTCCGCTCCGAAAAAGGAAATTTTTCCATAAAACAATTGCGCAACCCGAAATATTCCTGTGGCTAAAGAATAGGATCGAAAAATCTGTAGCATACGAATCCTTGTTTTGTGTGCAAATCTCGGAATAAAATCTCGACTAGGATCGTTGGGGTTAACACCGAAACTTTTATTTTTATTCTTTCTGTGCTGTTTTTTTTTACCACACCTGCTGACATTGAAAGGATTTTTGGAAATTTTACACTATTTAGCGTATTTTTTTGGGCGGTTAAATAGTTTTTAAGAATGTCATGGTTTTTTTTGTGACTTTTTGGTAACATACAACATTTCATCTATTTACCGTACTCTAAAAGTCCTTTTAGTTTGTACTGGGTTAAAAAGTTGGTGCTGTTGATTTTTCTCTCATCATTTTGTATGGGAGGTGATTGAAGAGGTGGCTGGGTCGGACTTGTTATTTAACATTTCACAATAATCTCCAACAAAATATTTTACATCGAATTTGAGCTTCATAACGTTTATAGGTACTGTGAGAATTGGTACATTCTTTTCATGGAATATTAAAAATTTTAAGTATAAAATGTCAGAGCAGTTATTTTCCAAAAAAATCGATTTAGTATAAAGTTGTGAATTAGTGTAATTTTGTATGGGAGTCGATAGAATTGGTAGCAGGATCATAAATGCTGTAATCGCTAACAAATGCTTTACACCAAATATTATAGGTTCTGAAAAAATGTGTGTGTACTATTATACTCATGAAATGGTCGTGTTAGTACGGGTGGTGGTAGCAGTTAATGAAATTTTTTTTATGGTAAGTTTGGAATTCAGTTGAATTTATAATTTTCAGAAAACTGAACTTACAATGAATGTCATTTTGTGTTTGAGAGTATGGGAGGTGTGAAACTATTTTTCTGTTCCCGAACTTGATCTTTCTTAAAAGGAAAGATTTCCTGATTCTATTGTGTTTGCTTTATTATCCGTGATGTTTTGGTCTCTACTGAGACCTTTATGAAGTCTAATAACGTGTACAAAATTAGTCTTTTAGCTAACGGACGGACATTCGGGTTCAAGATTTTTGAGTGTTAACATGAACGTCAGTATAATACAATTTTTCTGTGAGTCTTATTTTTAAGCATTAAAGACTTTAGAGCTTATAAAACTTCCAGGTTCCATCTAGAGTATAACAATACTAAAATAAACTGCCAACAAGTCGGGCGAAACTTTATTATTCTTGGGACAAGTTGCGGATGAGTGGAAAGTCAATATGCAGGTTAGAGTGGTTAGGGAAGGCTAAGTGAAAGGGAGTTCTTGGGCAGGACTGTTAACAATATTTCATTCGTTGCTGTAAGTTTGGGTTTTTATGAGGAGAGGAGTATGGGGTAATAGTCAGGGTGGGTGGATGTTAATAGCTTTTTAATTAATTGCTTGAATCACGTCCAATATTCTCTGTATAGAATGTTTTCATAGACGAAGTTGCATAGAATTTTCATAAAATTCGGTGTATTTTACATTCATGAAACCGAACATTTGTATGGGAGGGGGTAGAGAATATAGGGGAATCGTAAAATTTGATACGCAGTTTTATTTCGCGTCTCTTGTAAGGTGCTTGTATAGAATTTCAAGTTCGTAGCTTTTAGTTTGTTGGTTATTAGTTGATTTAATAAAATTGGTCGAAATCATAGTTTTGTATGGGAGGGGGTAGAACTTTTAAAGCAACTTCATTTGAATTTTTCTTATAAGTTTTTATGCCAATTTTGAAATTGATAGCTTTTAAGAGTAAGCTGATAACTGATTTCTTAAAAATGCTCGAAAAAATAATTTTGTATGGGAGGGGGTAGAGGAGGTAAGGGAATCGTAAGACTTGTGATGCAATTTTCTTTTATTTTTATTGTGAGATGCTCGTACGAAATGTCAAGTTCGTAGCTTTTAATTTGTTGGTTATTAGTTGATTTAATGAAATTAGTCGAAATCATACTTTTGTATGGGAGGGGGTAGAAGGGCAAGCGCGATTTTAAAACTTTTAACGCAATTTCATTTTAATTATTTTTGTAAGTTGTTATACAAAATTTCAAATTCATACCTTTTAATGGTTAGGTGATAATTGATTTCTTGAAAATGGTCGAAAAAATAATTTTGTATGGGAGGGGGTAGAGGTGTTAAAGGTTTTCAACCAGTTAATAATTCGTATATTTAGGAATTTTTTTTAAATGCATTTCGCAAATTTTCAAGTTTCTACCTTAAAATTTCACTCAAAAATTTTCAGCTTATGTGTTTTTTTCAATGCGCATGAAACACCTTGTGCACGTTAGACCGGGGGGGTCGGTTTATAATAAATATGGATCAAGTTATTATTATTTTTCTATGTACATTAAATAGACGTATTCACATGCAAAATTTTAACTTTGTATCTTTCACCAGAGCCCTAAAAAAATCACTCAAAATTTTCGACATTTTTGCTTATCACCTCCCTCCCCTTACACCTCCCGACTTAAAATTATTTAAATTAGCTATTGTACAGTTCTACAATCTGACAAATTTTCGACTTGATATCTGTACTATTTTTTGAGATATAAGGATTTGTAATTTTGAAAAGTGCGCCATTTTTGAAATGTTTCCCATTTCCCCCCACTACTATTATTTCAACATGTTATATTTTTTTCGTATTTGCCTAGTATAGCTTAATATACGTTTTAAGTTTCAATTACATAGCTCAAGAGATAGTTGAGATATTAATTTTTAAGTGTTTTTCTTTGCACCCCTCCTGACCCTTCCCCTTATAATAATTAGCCGCTTTCAGAGCTGATTCCGATAAAACTATATGCCACCTTGATGGTCTTTAAATATGATTTTTTTACGATAAGTAATTTCGAAGATATAATCATTTGAAAAAAAAATTCGGCCGACAATTGGTTCTTAGCCCCCCCTTTTCGCACCCCAATGGACAAAAAAATTAAATTATTTTTAAAAGTTGTCCAACAAACCCCTCTATATGTGTGTTGAGTTTTAGTTTCCTAGCTGTTATCATGGTTGAGATATTTGAATTCGTATTTTTCGGTTTAAGCGCTCCCCCCGCCTCCCCCTGCACCCGTACACACCCCAAAATAGGTATCCGCCTGAGATCCGCAACTATCTACAATCCCCCCAAAACTGAGCATTCTATCTTGAAGGGTTTAGGAGTTAATGTGCGCTGAGCGTACACGTCGGCGTACGGCGTACAGACAGACGGATTTTTTTTTTTGCATTTTTAGGCTAATTTAGTCATGAAACGCGAAAAAAAAAATTTCAGGGTAGCAAACTTTTTTTTTTTCTTGTGTCGATCACAATACTTTATTATTATAATAATAAAGTAATTGATGAAACATTTCAAGGGGTTTGATGTGGTCTTACCATTATGCTCTATACGAAATCGGAAAGTATTATAAGTTTGCTCTAAAGTTAATAATGCTGAGAAATATGAATTGGAAAAAAAAAATTAATAATACAGAAGTTCATATTATCACTCGAAAATCTCAAAACCGGATGTCCATCCCTCCGTCCGTTCGCTCTCTGGCTTGAGAGCACGTTGAGCTAGAAAGATTTTGATAAGAAATTAAGGTCTAGTTCGTGAACGAGCCAAATCACTCCATTCTTTCTACCAATGACACATTTTCAAAAATCTCCAATAATCAAATTTGTTTGAAAACTTTAAGAGCTAATAATTTGAAATTTAGAATAAATTATTTTCATTATAAATGGTATACAAATTATTTGAATTTCCTACTTCTTCCACCACCTCCCATACAAACTGCACTTTTTCATGAAACACTATAAACCAATTTTCGCAGTACGTATAGGATTTATCGAGTTAAAATTTTGTATTAAATAATTAATAATAAAAATATATAATTTAAAACGAAAAAAATTACTTGATTCGCTTCACTTCTTCTACCCCTTCCCATAAAATATGACACGTTTTCACAACTTTACAAAAAATCGATTTTCTTCCAACGTATAAATGTTACTGGTCTGAAGATTAAGAGATGTCGATTGGATAATGTTGATAGTTATTACTGATGAAACCATTAAAAACTCTCCGCTCCGTTTACCATCTTCCATACAAACTTCACTATTTTACTAAATCTAATATACTAAGTTTCTCAATACTTGTGTGCTCTTTTTTAAAACAATTTTCAGAAAGACGATGTTTCTTATTTTTAGGCTAATTGAGTCATGAAATGCGAAAAAAAACAAAATATCAGTTGTGGTAAAGCATTAAGGATAGTATTTGGCGCGCAGCTCAATACACGTTAGGACATTTAGAGTGGAGAAAAGGAAACAACTGGTTTGATGAGGAATGTCAAGAAGCCATCATTCTCGAAAGACGAACACAAGCTAGAGAGGACAACTATCAGCGGCTCAGACAAGACGCCAAGAAGATCTGCAGACGAAAACAACGGAAAATAAACAATGACAAAATTTTATCACTGGACGAAAACCTGAAGAAAAATGACGTGCGAGCAGCATTTAATACCGTGAAAGAAATGAGACAAGGTTACAAACCGCAAACTATCCTCTGTAAGGACGAAGAAGGTAACATCATAAGCGACGCTACCGAAGTCAATGCACAACGGGTTCAGTACTTCCGAACACTGATAAATAGAGTTACATCACAGACTGAACCATTTATAATTCCGGGAGATCCAGATGGAGATTAACTGCCCATTGCTCCAACTTATGATCACGCAGAGACAGCCCTAAGCAATTCAGGACCGAATAAGGTGCCCAGAATTGACGGAATCCCTGCAGAGTTCTTGAAAGAAGGTGGAACAGAGATTACCCCTCGAATATGTAAATTAATTGCTAAAATCTGGACTACTGAAAAATTACCCAATGACTGGCGGAAGAGCATTATATGTCCTGTATACAAAAAGGGTGATCGCACGCGTTGCAAAAATTACAGAGGAATTTCATTGTTGTATACGTGTTACCCAATTTTTAACGAAAATTATCGAACAAAGACTCAATGAATACGCTAACAACATCATCGGAGAATATCAAGGTGGCCTTAGATCCGGACGATCAACAACAGACCAGTTCTTCTCAGTAAAACAGGTGCTAGCAAAATGCTGGGAATATGATATTAATGTGCACCAACTGTTCGTCGATTTTTGTCAAGCATACGATAGTGTCGACCGTAATGCTCTGTACAGATTGAGCTAGGTGTCCCACCGAATTTAGTTCGGTTAATAAAAGCCACGATAGAAACAATGAGCGCCAAATAAAAATCCAAAACGAGTTGACTCAAAGCTTTCCAATGAAGTCAGGTCTCAAACAAGGAGATGGTCTCGCCCCCCATGCTCTTTAACTTGATGCTCGAGTATGTCGTCAGGCAGGCAACTTCAGAAACCTCAGTGGACACCAGAGGTAAACTATTCGATGAAACCGCACAGTTGGTGTCGTACGCAGACGACGTGGATATTCTGGTCTGATCAATACCATGCGTTAAGGAAGTATTCCAGGAGTTGGAGTAGGTAGCGGTAGGGCTCAGGGTCAATCTTGTAGATGCGTAGTTTATTGTTTCGCTGGACCTTCCTTGATTTCATTATTAGAAGGACCGCATAAAATGCTTTGTTAGCCGTCGTGATTCTTCTTTGAATTTCATGTCGCTCATTACCGTCCTTTGTGAGAAGGGCTTCCAGGTATACGAATTCATCCACCTGCTCGAAGTTGTATTCACCTATAGTAATGTTTCGTCTCTCTGGGATAGTCCTTCGTGTCTAGGACATGTATTTAGTTTTCGCTCCATTGACCCTGAGCCCTACCGCTACCTACTCCAACTCCTGGAATACTTCCTTAACGCATAGTATTAATCGGGCCAGAATATCCACGTCGTCTGCGTACGCCACCAACTGTGCGGTTTTTCGAATAGTTTACCTCTTGTGTCCACTGAGGTTTCTGAAGTTGCCTGCCTGACAACATACTCGAGCACCAAGTTAAAGAGCATGGGGGCGAGACCATCTCCTTGTTTGAGACCTGACTTCATTGGAAAGCTTTGAGTCAACTCGTTTTGGATTTTTATTTGGCACTCATTGTTTCTATCGTGGCTTTTATTAACCGAACTAATTTCGGTGGGACACCTAGTTCAATCTGTACAGAGCATTACGGTCAACACAATATCCTATGCTTGACAAAAATCGACGAACAGTTGGTGCACATTAATATCATATTCCCAGCATTTTGCTAGCACCTGTTTTACTGAGAAGAGCCAGTGCTGCTATATGGATGCGAAGCATGGACCTTGACGCGGATGTCAGAGAAGTCAATCGACACGTTTGATCGAAAAACTCTTCGGAAGGTGTACGGAGCAGTTAGGGAAGGAGATGATTTGCGAACTCGATACAACCATGAGCTGTATCAACTATTTGACGACCCACCAGCATTTATCGTGGTAGAACAGCGCAACCTACAATGGACTGGCCACGTCGAACGAATGCACGAGAAACGAATCCCAAAACGATTGCTCAAGAGCAGAGCTCAAGGCAACGAACCGCAAGAGAAGCCACGAAAGCGATGGGAGAACTCAGTCGATGCAGACTGCAGATCGCTTCTCAATTTTTCAAACTGGAGGACGGGGCCGTTGGACCCAGGCAACTGGAGGAGGTGTATCCGGGAGGCCAAGGCTCGATATGGGCTGTAATGCCATTGCATCATCATCAATTTGTTTTTCCCCAAGTCGACCACAACTTTCTTATTAGAATAGTGAAGTTAAATGAGCAAACTCGTGGCGGAAAGCATTCCGCCGTAAGAAAGTTCTGTCAAAATCCCCTTCCATGGTCAGGTTCCTGCAAACCACAGTGGGCAAAACTGACTTTCCGAGCAGAAATAATGGTAAGCGAGTTGGAGTTTAATTCCGCCGGTCCCAAGCCCAGTTGAGAAAGGACGAGGGAGCATGGACTTAACCTGAATGGACAGTAATATCAGTGTATCTCAGAAAGTAGGCAGAAAGTATGACATAGGTGGACTCGCAGTATAACTGTGAGAACTCCGGTATGTCATATTAAGATGATAACTTTTACCCCTTTACTACCAGGGTATAATAAATAAGTAGGACTAGTCTTCTAAGTCAACACACTAGCTTAAATACTACAGGGTGTTTTTCAGAAGCGGAAGACTTTGAAATGAAATAAAACACAGAAAAATATTTTTAATATCCATGAAATTGGCTTCATTTGAAAGATATTCGTATAGAATTAATGCTTGAATATGATTCGTGCATATGACCGCCGCGGCTGGCGCATATATGGCGTATTCTGGAAGTGCAAATTTCACACACTCTTCACAATAAATCAGGCTATATTTCGGCAATAGCGCATCAAATGTTGGATTCCAAGTGCTCAATAGTTACTGGTTTATCGCGTAGGCATATAATTTTACATATCCCTAGAGAAAAAAAATCGAATGGCGTCAAATCGCAAGAACGAGGTGACCAGTTAACAGATCCATTTCATGAAACCACGTTTCTGTGACATTAATACCTTTCAATTGAGGCACGAAAAAGTTAGTAATCATTTCTCTGCACCGCTCACTGTTGACTGTAACGTTCTGACCATCATCATTTTTGCAGACAAATCGACCAATGATTCTACCGGCCCATAAAGCGCACCAAATGGTAACGTTTTCTGGATGTAATGGTGTTTCGACAATGACTTGTATACTATCATATCTCCAAATGCGGCAATTCTACTTATTGAAGTAGCCATTTAGCCAAAAGTGAGCTTCATCACTAACACAATTTTCAAATGAAATTGGACCATGGCTTTCAAAATAGATTTGAATAATTTCAAACGTTGCTCCGATATGAGTCTATTTTTTACAAATTGCCAAACAAAACTAGCTCCGAAATAACCAAGAACTCTGAAGACGATCACCGTGGACTTTATCGTTCCGCGACGACTTCTTCATGTGCGTAATATGATATGTCAGTTCATGGCCAGCCGGCATGAACTCGTATGTGCTTTTGCTGTTGCTGTTGTCGCGTGTGTGCTGATAAGGCATTCCTTCGCCTCTATGCCTTTTTCGCTGATAGCGCGATTCCCGTGTGTGCTGATAATGCACCTATTTTTTATCGGTCTCGATCGTTCTCGTCCGCGAATAATACAGCAGTTGGAGTCGGACCTTCGCACCGTGAATTAGTTAATAATAAAAAGTACCTCCGTGTATAAAATTAACTTCCACGTGTTATTTTTTTTTCAACCCTTTCCCCCCCCAACTCAACAATTGGTGGCAGCGGTGGGATCCGAAGGGATTCCGTTTTTTTTTTTGTATTCCGAAATTTTTTTATGTGCTTCAAATTTTTGTTAAATTTTTTGTGTTTCAAAATCTTTTGTGCTTCAAATTTTTTTGTGTCTTTTCCTAAATACACGCGAAGGTCCTGGGGGAGAGCTGCGTCTCACAAGTTTTTTTTTGGTTTTTGTGCGAGTTTGTTTCTCTTTCTCTATAAAACACCAAATGAATAAATAAATAAATAAATAATAAATTAATAAATAAATAACAATGCAATAAATTAATAAATACCAAATTGATAAATTAATAACTAAATAACAATTCAATAAATTAATAAATACCAAATTAATAAGTTAATAACTAAATAACAATTTATTAAATTAATAAATATCAAATTAATAAATAAATACTAAATAAATAAATGAACAATAAATAATGAATAAATGACGAATTAATAAATCAACAAACGTACGAAACGTGGAGAAGGACACTCGAGACGGTTTTTATCGAAGGAACGAGGACAAGTTTCCAACGGCACCAGGTCACACGGACACACGGATTTCATCGAAGGAACGAGGACAAGCTCCCATCGTTTACAACTCGAGCGATACGTGATATAAAAAAAATTCATCAGAGACGAGGACTAGTCTCCACCAAAGGAACGAGGACATGTTTCCAACTATAATCTCCAATCAACACGTAACACCGAATCATTAGCACTGGATAAGATGCCCATGTAAGTCAATAATTTAGTTCCAAATTTTTTCCGAAATATATATTAATTTATGCGTGCTGATTTTACACAATTCGCGTCAGTGTAATTCTTTTTGTTGAAGTGCAAATAAATTTTCTTTAAGTTGTGCATAAGCATATGGCAAAAAAAATTGGCAAATAAAATTGATACCCGAATATGATAGCAATTAATGCCAAAATACAATTTCCTTTTCTTTAAAATTTACTGCACCACTTTCATGCCGGTACTACAGAGAGCCCGGACATGACATATTGAATTCATTTCTTTTTTCTCCTTAACTTCTTTTTGAAGGACGGTTCCGAACGCTCAAAGAGCTCATAATGACAGACCCAATTTTATGATACTTTTATTACGGGCAAGTATTTACGCCACTAATCCTTTTTATCGATTTTTAATCTGAAAGACCCTACTTTTCGCATAAAGCGAATCAAACCGGAGGAGCACATTTTCAAAAGTTGAGTTTAAAGCAGGTTACTCACATATGGTTGACATACTGTCTCGTTTGAGAAAACAATTTCAAAGTTTGAGTTGAAAGCATGTCACTTACAGATTGTTGACATACTGTCTCATTTGAAAAACTGTAAACGCTCTTACCAGGTCATAGGGAAACCAGAAATCAAGAATCCCATATCAAAATTCAGAACCTCCAAGACTTAATAATAAATCGGAACCTTAAACCTTTAAAATTAATAAAACTTCAGAACATTCCTAACATTAAATCAAATTCTGCGTAAAGTCACAAAATCAACATCAAAATTCCGCATAACATCGAAATCATTTAAAATAAATTCTGCAATGACAGAATCACTTTCAAATTCATTTAAATCAAATTCTGCAAAGTCAGAGAATCAACATCGAAATTCCGCATGAAATCTAAATCACTTAAGACAAATTCTGCAAAGTCAGAATCACTGTCAATATTATTTAAAATAAATTCTGCAAAGACAGAATCACTGTCAATATTATTTAAATGAAATTCTGCGAAGTCAGAATCACTTTCAAGTTCAGTTAAATCAAAATTCTGCGTGAAGTCAGAAAATCAACATCAAAATTCCGCATAATATCGAAATCATTTAAAATAAATTCTGCAAAGACAGAATCACTTTCAAATTCATTTAAATCAAATTCTGCAAAGTCAGAGTCACTGTTAAAGTTATTTAAAATAAATTCTGTAAAGACAGAATCACTTTCCAATTCATTTAAATCAAATTCTGCGTGAAGTCAGAAACTCAACATCAAAATTCCGCATGAAGTCAAACTTATTAAAAACAAATTCTGCAAAGACAGAATCACTGTCAATATTATTTAAATCAAATTCTGCAAAGTCAAAATCACTGTTAAAGTTATTTAAAATAAATTCTGCAAAGACAGAATCACTTTCAAGTTCATTTAAATCACAATTCTGCGAGAGGTCAGAGAATCAACATCGAAATTCCGCATGGAATCTAAATCACTTAAGATAAATTCTGCAAAATTAGAATCACTGTCAAACCTATTTAAATCAAATTCTGCATAATAGTCAGAATAACTTCAAATTTCTTAAATCGCAATTCTCACATAAATCAAAATCTGCATAAAAGACAGAACAAATCTCAAATTACTTAAATCAAATTCTCCTAAATCAAATCTCAAATTACTTAAATCAAATTCTCCTAAATCAAATCTAAAATTATTTAAATCAAATTCTCCTAAATCAAATCTAAAATTATTTAAATCAAATTCTCCTAAATCAAATCTCAAATTACTTAAATCAAATTCTCCTAAATCAAATCTCAAATTACTTAAATCAAATTCTCCTAAATCAAATCTCAAATTATTTAAATTGAATTCTTCTAAATCAAATCTCAAATTACTTAAAATTAATTCTCCTAAATCAAATCTCAAATTACTTAAATTGAATTCTCCTAAATCGAATCTCAAATTATTTAAATCGAATTCTCCTAAATCAAATTTCAATAAAGACAGAAAAACTGTCAAACAAAATCTTATATATCTAACTTATCTAGCAGTATATGCTATCCATAATGTCGATAAGCATTTCAAATCACATTTATCAAATATCAAAACAACGAATCAATTCACAAATTTAACTTCAAAAATTAGCACAGTTTCCAAATTCATAGATCAGTTGACAAACATACTAATTCCCATCTCTTCCAAGTGATGCCGAATATAGTCTTATTCAACTCGAACCAAATTCGTACCAGACAGCGTCAAGTTATGGAAATAATAGACAAAGCTGTCATTGGACAATTCTACAAATTTTTTTTGGTTCGGGGACCTCTTAAATTGTACAAACTGACTAACTCTTTCAACTAAATAATCATACAAACTTTATGGTGATACCGCGAATCTCAATAACTAATAATTGTAAAATCAATATATGCACAAAAGTATACCAAATCCTGTAATTCAAAACTATTCAATTCGAATCACGAAATTCGGTACCATCTATACGAAACAAAAATAAATGATCTTAATAATTTTTATATATCTTACAATTTTTTTCATATAAAAATAAAATTTTAATTATTTTTATATTTCTTGCTGTTTTTCCAAAAAAAAAATGTAATAATTTTAAAACTACTAATAATAATTGCGAAATCAACATATTTGCACATGAATATACTAAATACTGTAATTCAAGACTATTCAATTCGAATCACGAAGTTCGGTACCAATTATACGAAACAAAATAAATGATTGAAATAAATAAATATATTTTAAACTTTTATATATATTGTAAAGATGATTGTAATCCTTCATTGAAATAATACTTATATTCGTATTTTATGATTATATTATATCGAAATACTAATTTTTTATCTTGATAAATCTTGATATTATTGTAAAGTACTCTGTAACGTAATCCTAAATTTTTAAACTACTTGCAATTTTTCACTTCATATATCAAAAAAAATTCTATAATGATTTTTATAATTTTTGTAATATAAAAAAAAAATATGTAAAAACTCTTCGCAAATTTTAATCAACTTTTCAACAAATTTTTAACAAATTTTACACCTCTTACAATTTTGCATATCAAAATTCTTATAATGACTTTTGTAATTTTTGTACTATATAAAAAATAAATAATATGTAAAAACTCTTCGCAAATTTTAATCAATACTTAAAAAAAAAATTTTAACAAATTTTATACCTCTTACAAGTTTGCATATAAAAATTTTTTTCTAATGACTTTTGTAATTTTTGTATTATATAAAAAAAAATAATATAGAAAATGCTTCGTAAATTTTAATAAATATTTTTCAAAAACAAATTTAATAAATTTTATCTCTTACAATTTTTCATATAAAAAAAAAAAAATTTAATAATTGATTTTTATAATTTTTGTGTTATAATAACAAAAAAAATATGAAAAATTCTTCGCAAATTTCGAACAACATTTTCCAAAAAAATTTTTAACAAATTTTATACCTTTTAGAATTTTTCATATAAAAAAAATGTGATAATTTTTGTAATTTTACTTTATATTTTTCAAAAAAAAAAAATGTGATAATTTTTGTAATTTTCTTAGGAGAAGGTCCACTCATAAATTTCATTCAAACAATCCGCGAATTTAACTAAATTTCAAATTCATATCTTTATCAATTCAATTTTTTTTAGAAGTTTAAGTTACTTCTTAACGTTAAACTTATTTAAAGGGGGAGGAATGTTGTGTACACACAGCATCTTTCACCTTCTCAGCATTCTATAGCGATCATATAGCGATCACGCCACATTCTTATGCACATGAAGACGATCACCGTGGACTTTATCGTTCCGCGACGACTTCTTCATGTGCGTAATATGATATGTCAGTTCATGGCCAGCCGGCATGAACTCGTATGTGCTTTGGCTGTTACTGTTGTCGCGTGTGTGCTGATAAGGCATTCCTTCGCCTCTATGCCTTTTTCGCTGATGGCGCGATTCGCGTGTGTGCTGATAGTACACCTATTTTTTATCGCTCTCCATCGTTCTCGTCCGCGAATAATACAGCAGTTGGAGTCGGACCTTCGCAGCGTGAATTAATTAATAATAAAAAGTACCTCCGTTTATAAAATTAACTTCCACGTGTTATTTTTGTTCAACCCTTTCCCCCCCAATTCAAAACTTCTACCCCCCTCCCATATAATATGACACAATTTCACAACCTTACAAAACGTTGATTTTCTTGAAAAGAATGAATGCTACTGATCTGCAATTTAAAACATGTTAATTGAATGATGTTAATAGTTATTTCTGAAAAAGTCATTAGGAACTCCCTACTCCTTCTACCACCTCCTATACAAACTGCACAATTTCACAAAAACCAATATACTAATTTTCGCAGTACCTGTCAAATTTTTGAAGCTTAAATTTTCAATAAAACATTTTGATAGCAACTGAGCATGATGTGAAAAAATTAATTCAATGCAGTCACCCCTTCTGCCACTCCCCATACGAAGTTTCTTAAAATCAAAAAAATTTCTCTTTATCTAGAGTATAGCATGATTGGGCTTTACGCTCAGTCGTAGTCCTGTTATGTTTTATTTGTGCACTCTCCTGACCATCTCCTTTAGAAGTATTGGCACTCTCAAAGTCAATTGTGATGGAGTTATACGCAAACGAGGTCCTAAATTATGAACCTCGTGTCTTTAGTGATTCTGTAGTTATAATCATTTGAAAAAAAAAATTCAACCAGCATTGTGATTTCAGCCCAATCTTTTCAGATTCTTATGGATAAAAAATTAAATTATTTTCAAAATTTGTTGCGCAAGCGTCAATTTTTGGCTCTCTAGCGAGATTCATAATTATCATCATTATCAGTGGCGCTACAGTCCGAGTCGGGTCTTGGCCTCCAGTATGCTTCGCCTTAAATTTTCTCAGTCCAAAGACCGCGGCCGTTGATTGAATCCTTCAACATTTTCTCGGTTTTGTGAATGGTATTTCTTCATCCGCCTTTCCTTTTTGAACACGTTTGGATATTCTTCTGTTTTCAATTCGCTGTACGTGACCAGCCTACTATAGCTTTCGAAGTTTGATGAGAGTAAAGACTTCTGGCTTTACTAACAGTAACAATTCCTGATTTTATCGAAATCACCAGGCTCTCACCGGACGTTTCATGACTAAATTATACTAAAAAAGGAAAAAAAAGAATCAGTCTGTGTGTACGCCGTACGTGTACGCGTATATTTACGTTTAGCGCACATTAACTCCCAAACCCTTCAAGATAGAAAGATCATTTTTGGTTGGATTGTAGATGGTTGCAGATCTCAGGCGGATACCCATTATGCAGGGTGCACGGGCTAAGGGGAGCGCTAACCGGAAACTGAGAATTCGAATATCTCAACCATCGTTCTAGTTAGGAAGCTGAAAATCAACAAATATGTAGAAGGGTTTATGTGACAAACTTAAAAATAATATAATTTTTTTATCCATTGGGGTCCGAAAAGAGGGGCTAAAAACAAATTGTCGGCCGAATTTTTTTTATATAATTACATCTTCGAAATTACTTACCATAAAAAATCATGTTTTAAGAACATTAAGGTGGGCTAGAGATCCACCAGAGTCAGCTTAAAGGGATGCTAATTATTGTAAATGAGAGGGTCTGGGATGAGTTATGGGAGGTGCAAAGAAAAACACTTAAAAGTGAATATCTCAACTATCTCTTAAGCTATGTAATTAAAACTTGGAACATATATTAAGCTATACTAACGAAATTCAAAAAAATATATAAAATTTGGTCATAATAGTAGTGGGAGAAATGGGAAGCATTTCAAAAACGGTGCACTTCCCGAAATTTCAAATTCAAATTTTTACATCAATTTGAAATTTTGTCGGATTGTAAAACTATATAATTTTAATTTTGGTAAAAATTTTACATTGGGGCTGTAAGGGAAGGGAGGTGGTAAGCTAAAATTTCGAAAACTTTGAGTGATATTTCAGGAATCTAGTGAAAGATACAAAGTTTAAATTTTCTATGTGGGTATATCTATTTGATATACATATGTATATAGAGAAAAAGTAATAACTTGTTCCACAATTGTTATGCACCGAGCTCTGGTTTAACGTGCACAAGGTGTTTCATGTGGAATGAAAAATACGCATAAGCTGAAAATTTTTGAATGCAATTTTAAGGTAGAAACTTGTAAGTTTGCAAAATGCATTTCAAAAAAAATCTCTAAGATTATGAAATATTAACTGATCGAATACCTTTAATACTTCTACCCCCTCCCATACATATTTATTTATTTTTCATTTCACTACATCCAATGCACTAATTTTCTCTCAGTACCTGTTAAATTTTTGAAGCTTAAATTTTCAATAAGACATTATGATAGCAATTTTAGCATGATGTGAAAAAATTGGTTCAATGGCTTCATCCTTTCTACCATTCCCCATACCAAAATTTTTAAAATCAAATCAAATCTAGAGTATCGCATAATTGGACCTTACGCACAATCGTAGTCTTGTTATGGTTTTTTTTATTTATTGTAGTAAATATGTTTTTATCCCTTCGCACAGTCCTCTATCTACGCATTTCCTTGTTCGCAGATTGAGGTTACCTAGATATACCCACATAGGCAGTGTGGTGGAACTATACATCGACCGGGATTTGAACTCAATACCTTCAAATTTTAGACCACCACGCTATCCACTAGGCTACACCCAATCAGAGCCATAATTGAGTTGTCTGAATTAATAGTTTTCGGATCTACGCCTTCATCGTCTCTCTTTTATTCTCCACACCCCCAAAAATTGAAGATCGCTTGAGTTAGTACACCGTCTATAACCACCCAAAAATTAATTTTTTATCTTTAAAGATTTATTAGTTATTATACGCTGAGCCCAAATATACGGCGGCGTACGGCGGACGACGTACACTATCTGCTTTTTGTGATGATAACAACCATTTAAAAAATTTAATTTTGTCCATCCACTATACAAATAGCGTGGTGCCAGCGTGGAGTATATGACAGAAATAATTCTATTCCAAAAGCCACGTTCCAAAGCATAGGATTGGCTTATCCTTTTGGCATCCTTTTCTATTGTTCCACCAATCCTATTTGTTTTTTAAGAATACCGGATCAGATCCTATATGGCGATGTTTTGGTATTGTCCCCTTAAATATTTTTATAGTCCAAAAGGAACAAAAAATAACAACGGAAAACGAAAATATGTATGTACAACCATTGTGCATTGTGTAACTGCGAGTAATGACGTGATGAACGACGTAAAAATAGTAAGATATATTTTTATGTACTACTCTGAAATTCGTTAGATTTTCAAAAGGCTTGAACAATACTCACCTTATTCTGATAAGAACTTAAAACCACAGTACCAAACAAATAAAAACTCAAAAAAATAATTTTCATAAATTTTTATTTCTCACTGATCATTATGGTTAATCGAAAACCTGTATCTGGACATAATTTCAAATATTTACAATAAAATTAGACTATAATTTTTGTTTCTCTTAAAATTTATATCTTTTGTATCATTCAAGTATATATCTAACAATTTAGAGAAAGAGCCTTGTAGGCTACTTTTATAAACTTTTCTTAATTATTCTTTTTTCTTTCAATTTATTATTATGTATCCAGTGATTTGGAGAGTGTGGATGGGTGTTTGAGTGTGCAATCATACAATTAAGTATTATTTAATAATAACGCTATTTAAAGACTATAGTAACTAAAATTACGTTATTGCACAGTAATTTTATATCTTTTAAAGTTCGATTAGATACTATTTACAATTATTATGATGGGTTCTTACAAAGGAAAATTATTACAAACAACAAATAATAGAAATAATTTGATTTATCTATAAAGATAAGGATTGAAAAAAAAAAAACAATAGTAAATAAGTAATGTAATTTACAATGGATGTAAAACTTTGTTTTTCTCGGAAGAAGATTAGGAACTTATTTATGCTCTTTCTAGGATTTTTTTTTTTTCAATTTGATTTCAGATTGTTTTATTTATTTATAGTTTTGATTTATATTTATTCCTTCAACTCTGCACTAGCAGTTGTATGTTAGTAGTAGTAGTTCTCGTAGCTTGGTAAGAAAATAATCTAAAAGAACTTAAAAGTTGACGGCTTAAAAACATTTTCGGGCCAGCATTTTAGATGTTTTCTGGTGGATTTATTGCCCAACAGATTTATTTTATTTTCAAATTTAATGACTTGTAAGCCACAATGCAGCTGCTCAAATATGGTTGATCTATATTTTCGGTTTACGAAATTCACTTTTTTGTTCAAAGTTGCTTTAATTTTGTTTTTCTAATGCGTCGAAATAGTTGCTCTTGGCGCGGGTCTTTAGTGAGCGTATGAAACTTTACAAAAACTCATTACGCTATCCCGCAACTACTACACAACCATTTTGATAGTACGATAGATAATATATTCACAATATTTACATAACAAAAATATATGACTAGATTTAGGACAGAATTAGTTAACTACTCTATGAATTTCGATTAGTACGGTCTCCAAACCGAATTTCCATTGTCCGTTTGACTGTGAGGTCCTCGATGGCCAGCTAGACCAACATGCCGATTCGTACTGCCATCTTCGCCATTTCGAGCCGAAGCTGCACAATTGCCGACCAGTGTAAGATCGCCGGGATGTGTATTGCCGCCTGCCATCAGATTATGCTGCTGACGAACTCCCACCGTACTGATGTGATCCATAACGCTCTGAAGTTCACCGTGAACGGTGGAGTTTGGCGAAGCGTGAGTTGGAAGCGAGTGCGAATGGAAGCCGTGCGACTGATTAGCCGCCGTGTACAGTTGGGAATAAAGAAGACTAGCTGGAAGGACAGGATATAAGGAGCCATTGCAACCACCCCCACCGGAACTGTACGCATTCTGCGACTGATTAACCACAATTCCGGAGAAGTTCTGATTATTTGATCCGCCCAAGTTCGGAGTGTTCGAGGTGAGCAAGTCTTCCTGCACAGGAGATTCAGCTTGCGACGAGTCACTCAGGCTACGCGGACCATTTTGACTAGAATGGACGTTGTAGTCGTTGCTCGAATTCGAGTGATATCGTGGCACCAGAATGGAATTTGAACCACCATTGGCACTAGAGGATATTGATGGCTGCGTACCTGCTAGCAAGCTGGGATGTGGCATTTGGCTGGTCGTTGATCCAACCAGATTGCTGAGGTGTTGATCTAGATCGGTCGCAGTTGAGTCAGGAAGCACTAGGCAAAATTTACTATGAGGACATTGCGTTAAACATGCCGTGAATAAGATACTTACTTGGTACACAATCGCGATTCGTTCCACCAGAAAAATCCTGCGTTGATGCTTGATCGGCCGACGTACAGGTGAATCCTAATGCAGGGTTATTGAATTGGGCGGATGAAGGTGTCGTGCATGATGAAAGACTACTGCCCGTAAGGTATGGAGAATAAGCACCAGCAGATCCATAGCCCCAATGACTGTTAGCCGCACCAAGTCCGAATTGTGACATATCTGAAATTATAATTTGTGTTTGTTTAAAATAACAAACGAAACGAGATAAATTTCTTCACTCCAAAAATTGTAAATTATCCATCGGTGTAAAAGTTAATTTAGCTTAATATTAATCATTTTGGTATCCAATACACAGGTCGTGAGTTCAAATCCCGATCGATGCATACTTTTAATGCACTGTCTACGGTGCTATGTTCGGGCCATTTCAATAATAGATAGGAAATTCTTCGTAATAACGCATACAACTTAGGTTTCGATTTGTTCTGAAGCACCAACGAACTATTGAAATATGTAATAAACTTGTTCTGATTAACACTGCTTACACATTACAAATACAGTAAATTAATAAAAAAAAATAATTCAATTGAATTCATTTGTGTCCTCGGCATTATCACAACTGGCCCTAACGCGGCCGCAATGTCGCCAGGGTTGTTCGCTATCCGCTCAACGCTAGTCCAATGCGTGGCCATTCACTTCGTCACCGTCAATGACAACAATACCATCGAAACAGCGGCACTGGCTGCAGTGGTTTTCCTATCCGCTGTCTATTGATTTCATTTGATTCCAGTGTTTTTGGTTTTTCAAAGGATTTTCCGCTTTTGATTTATAATGGCTCGCCGCCAATCCGACCATTCATTTTGTGTGATTAAAACGGGTTCCAGGAGGTTTAGTTGACCCCACGAAGCAAAGAACTCCCGGATCCTTTCTGAGTTTAAAATTTATTGATAAAGAGGAGGAGGCAGGTTGAAGGAGGACTGGTCAACGGGATCTGTGCCTAGTGTGGCCTCGATACTATCCTTTTATTTTCAGCAGGCGAGTTAAAAACATTTTTCGGGAATTACACTCATTTAAAATTTATGTCTGTGTTGGACAGTACCCATCGGTTGAAAAGCTCATCAAAAAGCTCATACTGTGGCTATCGGGGTTCGAAAGTTCCGGGTGAAATGCGAGTTCGGGACCGAATTTTCCGGGATATTTTTGTTTTATTTATTTATACATTATATTCGCAATGTTTCGGTGGATATAATTAGGCTTTATTAATTGCCCATTGCAAAATTATTAATTAGTTTTTTTTTTTTATAATATGAGGTGACTTTAAGTGGACGAGTATTGATTTTGTGGCGGCATATTTTAACCTCCAATTCGGGGCAACGCTTTGCCCATTGTTATATGAACGGGGTAGTTAACTACGCGCCCATTTAATATTTTACGATATGGAAGTGAATTATATTTTCGATGGTTGGATTTGGTTTTATTTTCGATGGAGTTAATTATGGTAAATTTATATTGAAAAAAAACGATAATAAAAAAATCCACGGGGAATTATAAATAATGATGGAGCTTCGTTATTTGCATCGGTGACCAGATTTATTCTTTGTTGCGATTTTAAAGTAGTATTTTGCATGCTTTGGAGTAATTACTCCGATTTTTTAGTTCAAATATTTATTAGAAACTATTGATTTTTTTTTATTATTCGAAAACGTACATGCAGGAAAGGAAAAACCTAACACCTGAGACGAGACTCTTGATTGAGATGACGATGATACTACGTTTAAGTTTCAGGTTACTAATCTGAACGGCTTAATGATTTGATTGGCCGACTGTAACCATTACATTGGTAGGCTCTTAATAGAGACACTAGCAATACTGAACATCAAGAAAACCACGTCAATGAGGGAGTCGACTCCGAACCGTGTGAAAGATCAGTCGAAATAATCGCGGCCGTAACAAAAGTTAACTAAAGCCGTGTTGTTTTATTGTTGTTTTATTTTCCCGAAGTTCTTATTCCCCGATTATCGGTCACAATTTTCCATAAAGAGTTTAATTTCAGATTAATTCATAGATAGAGGACCAGCTGCAATGTTAAAACCAAACGGCACTCCACTTCTATCAGAAAGAAGAAAAATTAAATTAGAAGGTTCCTAAGTATTTTCCTGCTGTGGGAACGGACAGTCGAATACACCCACAGACAGTCCTGTTTGTCCTAAAAATGGCAAATGGACACTCATTGGATCATGAGTTTATCACCCGTGAACTTAAAATCAAATTAATACGAGAAACGGATACAGCGCCTCGGATACGGACGAATACTACGGTAACAACAACGGACTATGCTTCGCTCCAGGAACATTCAAACATTGAATGACTGTCAAAGCAGTCTTCCTTACACCGAAAGCGTGAAACAGACTCATCAGCTAGAAACCTATCTTGGATAGGATTTTCGTCCTCAGACTTAGGACCATGGTCAGAAACGTAACAATTCTGTAGCGCTACGTACCAACTCCTGCGCGACAAGTGGTGACAAAGATGAGTTCAATGCCAAGTGAGTTCCACCTTCGTGTTCCAAGAGGTGATATTATTATTGTTTTAAGAGATATCAAAGTCCAGATTGGGTCTGACAATACTGGAATAGAACAAGTTTTGAGGAAGCATGGGAATACTTCGGTTGACGCCTCATGACCTTAGATTATGAGACCCGTAAACGACGAATTATTTTTGGAGCTGTAAAGCATACACTCAGCAAATAGTCATCTGAGGGACCCTTTTCTCATACCATAAAACATCTAGGGGTTCCCTTGATGGTTTGATTCAAAACCAAATCGACCATTTTGCCATAAGTCGCCAATGGAGAATCGTTTTCTCGATGTGCGAGCGAAGCGTGGAGCTGACGCGGGGAGCGATCACCACTTGATGGTTGCCTGCTTAAGATCGTGTCCATCAGCTATCCGACGACCACAAATTCTTCAAAAGAAGCGCAAGCTTAACGTATTTAAACTTGGAGACCCAAAACAAAAAAACGCGGCAACAACTTCATTCTACGCGAAAAGTCAACCAAATTGGATGGATATGAAATTTGCATACTAGGCGCTAAGTTGGAGGCAACCAGTAACACATTTCTAACAAGTGCTGAAGAATCTGTGGAATATGTGCAAGCCGGTGAGAAACTCTCGATGTTACAAGACACATGGGAGAAGGTCGGCGGTCGAAAAAAAACCAAATTGGCAATCACCCGATGTTAATCAAAGAACTCCCGATTTGAGATGGAGTTACTGGAGTTACCAACCACCTGGTGAATGAATAAAGATTTTTCGATTCTACACTGTTACGCTTTATTATTGAAGATGTTTCTGTCTCTGTTGAAACCTTTATCGAACTGCCAGTTGATAAAGGTCTCAGCAGAGACCGAAATTTGAGAGTATATTGTGTTTGCCTTACCATTTGTAACGCTAAGAAATAATGCTCACACAGAGCCGCCAAGGGTACAGAAATATTTGTTGTCTCTAAAAAACCTCGATTCCGAGTTGATGTCTGTCCGTCTGTGCGTCTGTCTACAACATTACTCTCGAACGCTTTGAGCTATAGTGCTGAAATTTTGTGAGTGTCATTTTTAGCAAAAAACTAGCTTTAAGTTTGCGAACGAGCCACATCCCTCCCCTTCTTATACCCCCTCCCATACAAAATTCATGAAATTTCGAAATTTAAAGAAATTAATTTTTCTCCGAAACGATTTCAGCTATTGACTTGAAAACTAGGTCATAGTATAATGATATAAATATTATTAACCTCAAGAAATATTGATTTGCTCTCCTTACTCCTTCTACCACCTTCCATACAAATGCATTTGTTCGGTTTGCATTGCAACTAGCAAAGCTAAATGAACTAATTTCTGTCATAACTAATTTTATTGTAATTGCAACTAATTTTGGAAAAACTATCAACTTTACCTCACTTCTTCTACCCTCCCATACATACATTTTACGAAATTTTGGAATTTCAATGAAATTAGTTTTCTTCAAACCGTCAAAGCTATCAACTTTAAAATTTGAGAAAAGTATACTATTTTAAAAAATAATTGATGTCAAAAAATTTGGTTTTGATTCGAATATTCCTTCTACCCCCTCCCATACAAATGCAGAATTTTGGTAAATGCATTTAACCAATTTTCATAGAAAAAAGAAGAAGTAGAAACTTGAAATTTTGCCAGAATTTGTCTCTTAATAATTCTAATAAATGCTAAAAAAAATATCACCTTAACCTTCCTTCTACTACCTCCCATACAAATTTTTATATTTGAAGTTCATGAAAAGTTTTTCTCCTTCGAACATATGAGAGCTATCAACATTAAAATTGTAACAAAGCAATGTGATTAGGGTGTTGATAAGCAGATTCAAAATAATCCAAAATCTCCCACTTTCTCTGCCACCTCCCATACAAATACCATAAATTCAGACAAAAATTGTTCAATTTCCTCGAAAATTATGAAAGCAAGAAACTTGAAATTCAGCATGAAATATTTTATATACTACGTTCAATGTTACATACAAATAAACTGCCAAAAAGTCGGGCAAAACTTTATTATTCTTGGGACAAGTCGCGGATGAATGGAAAGTCAATATGGTTAGAGTGGTTAGGGAAGGCTAAGTGAAAGGGAGTTCTTGGGAAGGGCTGTTGTCAATTTAACAATATTTCATTCGTTTCTGGAAGTTTGGGTTTTTAGTAAAAGTGGGTGGATGTTAATAGCTTTTTAATTGATTGCTTGAATGACGTCCAATATTCTCTGTATAGAATTGTTTCATAGGCGAAGTTGCAAAGAATTTTCATAGGATTCGGTGTATTTTACATTCACGAAACCGAACATTTGTTTGGGAGGGGGTAGAGAAGGTAGGGGAATCGTAGAATTTGATATGTAGTTTTATTTCGCTTCTCTTGTAAGGTGCTTGTACAAAATTTCAAGTTCGTAGCTTTTAGTTTGTTGGTTATTCGTTGATTTAATGAAATTGGTCGAAATCATAGTTTTGTATGGGAGGGGGTAGAAGGGCAAGCGCGATTTCAAAACTTTTAAAGCAACTTCATTTGAATTATTTTTATAAGTTTTTATGCAAAATTTGAAATTGATAGCTTTTAAGAGTTAGCTGATAACTGATTTCTTAAAAATGCTCGAAAAAATAATTTTGTATGGGAGGGGGTAGAGGAGGTAGGGGAATCGTAAAACTTGTAATGTAATTTTCTTTTTTTCTATTGTAAGGTGCTCGTACAAAATTTCAAGTTCGTAGCTTTTAAGTTTTTGGTTATTAGTTGATTTAATGAAATTAGTCGAAATCATACTTTTGTATGGGAGGGGGTAGAAGGGCAAGCGCGATTTCAAAACTTTTAACGTAATTTAATTTCAACTATTTTTATAAGTTCTTCTGCAAAATTTCAAATTGATATCTTTTAATAGTTAGGTGATAATTGATTTCTTAAAAATGGTCGAAAAATTAATTTTGTATGGGAGGGGGTAGAAGTTTTGAAGGTTTTCGACCAGTTAATATTTCATATATTTAGGGATTTCTTTTAAATGCATTTCACAAATTTTCAAGTTTCTACCTTAAAATTTCACTCAAAAATTTTCAGTTTATGTGTTTTTTTCAATGCGCATGAAACACCTTGTGCACGTTAGACGGGAGGGGGGGTTCGGTTAATAACAATTATGCATCAATATTTTTCTATGTACATCAAATAGACGTATCCACATGCAAAATGTAAACTTTGCATCTATCACCAGAGCCCTAAGAAATCACTCAAAATTTTCGACATTTTTGCTTATCACCTCCCTCCCCTTACACCTCCCAACTTAAAATTTTTACCAGAATTAAACATTATTTAGTTCTACAATCTGATTTTCAATTTGATGTCTATACTCTTTTTTGAGATATAAGGATTTGAAATTTTGAAAAGTGCGCCATTTTTGAAATGCTTTCCATTTCCCCCACTACTATTATTTCAACATGTTGTATTTTTTTTTGTATTTTTCTGGTATAGCTCAATATATGTTTTAAGTTTCAATTACATAGCTTAAGAGATAGTTGAGATATTCATTCTTAAGTGTTTTTTCTTTGCACCCCCCTTGACCCTCCCCTTACAATAATTAGCTATTTTCTAAGCTGATTCCGATAGAACTGTATGCCACCTTAATGGTCCTAAAATATGAATTTTTTACGATAAGTAATTTCGAAGATATAATCATTCGAAAAAACAATTCGGCCGACAATTTTTTAGCCCCCCTTTCGGACGCCAATGGATAAAAAAATTAAATTATTTGTTAAGTTTGTCCCACAACCTTCTCTATATTTCTACTGATTTTTAACTTTCTATCTGCATTCGTGGTGGAGATATTAGCAAGTGTAGTTTTCGACTTTTTACCTCTCCCGCCTCCCCCTTCCTTCTAGCACCTCCCAAAATTTAGAAATTAGAGCTCACTTTCCCAATCAACAATCCACTTAAAAGCGAACATTCTACCTTTAACGGTCTCGGAGATATGAGTCCATATGTACGGCGTACGGCGGTACGGATTTTTTTTTGAATTTTTAGGCTAATTTAGTCATGAAACGCGAAAAAAAAAAATTTCAGGGTAGCAAATTTTTTTTTTTTCTTGTGTCGATCACAATACTTTATTATTAGAATAATAAAGTAAAATATTAAGTAGACTAAACTGTAAACTAAATTATTATACGAGTATAATACCATTGACACATAGCGCAGCTAAATTATAATTAAGGCCTAAATAATCATTGAGCGGCTGTATGTCATACGCTAATTTAGCTAAATTACCAAAATAGTGATCATTTATCAGCTAAATCATCTCATTTAGCTAAATCCTCTTATTTTTCTCATAATTTAGGCTATAACGATGAAGAATGTAGTACTAGAGTTGGAGCTTTCATAGAAGCTTCGTCGTGCAAGAGAAGAAAAGTCATTTTCTGATAGCTCCGAATTACACAAAATCTTGGAATCGTGATTTAAACGCCTAGCTATGAAAGATGACTCGCAAACGATTCTAAAACAGGACAAAGGATCGTTTTTCTTCTTTTGTCGCCTTCCTTGTAAAATTTTATTGCCTATTGGCTATGCAATTCAACGTTTTAAATTATTAAATCTTAATTAGCAAAGTGCTGTGTGTCATCAATCTACTAACGATGAAGACGAACTAAATTACGAAATAGCTAAATTATAATTAGCACCACTATGTGTCAATGGTATAATCATTTATCTTAATTTGATGCGCAAATTTACCAATTTCCTATTAAAAACTATTTTAAAAGAATTTGTCCACATAGCTCGATAATAATTACAAAATACTAAAATTTATTCCAGACAATGTGTACATGTCGATATTATTTATTTTTCTACCATGATAAAATTAATTGCACATTATTTGTTCACAAAAATGTTTCTTTTCCAGATGTCTGTGACATATTTGTCCCTAATTACAAAATATTTCGTTTTTTCCATTCCCCCGAATGGTTTCATCTGTGAATTTCTATTAATTTATTATTGTACCGGCCAAAGTCCATTAATGAAGGAAAGCATGGAATGAAGTTAACGCTGTGCAAAACGGGGCTGCTGATGCCTCCCTCCATGGTGCAGTATGTTTTGCAGAATATTTTAATAATTTTATCAAAACATGTTTTTAATGACATTTATGTCGTCAATTTATTCGCGACCGCATGGATACATGCACGGGCAATATTTATGCTAAACATTGTGGTTATGCCCTGATTTAGGAAAAACATTTTTGCAGGTATTGAGGATAGCGGTGGCGTGTTGCAATATATATATATATATTTAAATCGCTTAACGATTCGGCAGGGCTTACTTTGGTCGCCTCGTCCCGCATAGTTCACTACCAAAAACCAGACAGATTTTTGAAATTGAACAGCAAAAATGTGCTCTCACAACTAATACCAAATATTGGATGTGTGAATATATTAGCTAGCTATTGGTACTTTCATAGTGTATTTGAGCAGGTATAATTTGTTTATATTACGTGAAAAGTGCCACTACACTGACCGGATAACGAATAATTGAATGTTTGTACCTCACTCTAACAAGCTTTGAGAATTAATTAGATGTTTTAATTAAATAAATAGAACGGCATGAAAATGTTACGGGCTGAATTTCATCTAACAACTCTTCATTTGACTGTGTTTGTTTTTCATTTCGTGTAATTTAAAATTGTTTCAAATTTTAAGAAACAAAGGCTACACGAGTGCCTATAGATATTTGTTTGAAATTTGTAATTAAAGTAATTGGCATGTATTATATAGAATTTAATTTGGTTCACCCATGAGCAGGCTCTAATAGGGATATGATCCAGCCTGGACTAATCAACATTATCGGCTACTATTGGTATTAAAATTATTCATAGGTAGGTATTGTTCATATGGTGTCACAAATTTTATTAAATGAAGCTCAAAAGGGTATTTCAGAGAACCAAACCTCGAGTAGGGAATTATTCAAAACGAAGACACGAATTTAATGATCGAATCCTTAAATAGCATCGATGAGCTTTAGTCAAGATTTGAACTCACAATCTATGCTTTTATTTAGATCAACACTACTGCGCCATTTATACTTAAAATTAAATCATTAATTAAGAAAAGATAAGTTTAATTGCATACTTACTTTGACAATTTCCGATCGGTGGCATTCGAAATCCTGATAAAGGGTCGGCTGAGAAATGAAAAGGTCGTTGCCCAAAGGCGAAGTGAAATTGTTGCTGTTGTCCTAAAAGAGATAACACTGAGCCCTAAGTTCAAATTTCTGTTCTCAAATTGAAAATTTTTAACCTGTATTTTTTTTTTTTTGTAATGGAAATAATTCAGTTATTTAAAATCTTAACAAATAGGACAGAAATGCAAAAAAGAAAAAATTTTAGCACAAAACTACAATAAACTAAATTTTGATAGGAATATAAATTCACAAAATAGAAATACATTGTAGAAGATTCATTGCTATCTTTAAAGTTTTCAGACTGAATTTTCATTTTACTATTCTTCACGCTTCAAGAAACATTTTCTATCGCCTCTGAACTAACTTACAATACGATTTCCTTTTAGAATTTATAACAGGAGCGCCATTTTTGGGTTCTGTGGTTCAGTTTAAGTATGTTCTGTGTAATTAAGAAGATTAATATCCTTTTTCATTGCTTTTGCATAGCGCTCGTTCGTAATGAATCAATTCATTTTATGTATACAATTGCTTAAGGTGCAAATATTCTGCTTGCAGGGATATTACCCGGAATGGTATTGTATAAAGGAAATAACCTTTATTCGGAAAAAAAATTTCACATCTCATAAGAATAAATCTATTTTCTTGTGGAACTGAATAGCTTTACCTATCGATTTGAAAGGATTAGTCTTAAGTCTAAGGCTCTCATGTCTCAGATTAATTAAACACACGCAATTCATTAGACATTCGGAACATGTAATCGGACGTTTTGAGGGAATCTGCTACTGTGCAAGCCTCCTAAATTAATTACGGAATTTCTCTTGAGTGAAGTCAATTACGATTGCAAGACCTTAAAGAAGATCCTTGTTTGGGATGTCTGTATATAAGTGAAGACGAGTCGCACTAGCCCATGTATAAACAGAGTAGTTGAAACTTTTGAGAGATTACTATAAATATTTATGATAGGAATTTAAAAGTTGTTCGGAAACGAAATGAAAATTTAGGAATTATTTAGTAAAAGAAGGACTATAGCTTAAAGTAAAGATATACAAACTCACTTGTCTTGGATCTTGGTTCGCGAGGTCCATCGACTGTAACTTTTATCGCTTTATTGTAAGTAGCTACGTGGGGAGGTGATGATGATACTGTGATGGTCAATGTAAAACTTTTACCTGTAATTAAAAAAATATTTTTTGATATTAACATTATCAATAAATTAATTTTTTTTATTGAAAGGCAGAATTATTATTATCAGTAAACAGAATGCTGCCCTATAAAAGAAGCTCTAATTAATTACCAATTATAATCAAATTTACACAAAATTTTTCCTCGAGGGAATAACATTTATTCAAACTGAGGCCGTTTAAGCTAATTTGCGAGGTAAACTAGTGGCAAAGATTTCTGTCATCCACATAAATTTTATCCCATTTTGAATTTTCGATACCAAATTTTAATTTTACTTCAAGCCTAAACCAAATCTTGGCCTCATGACCTTTAGGCTCCTCAGCTTTCTTATTAGCTACTGTAGAAGGATTTTTAGCACTTAGCACTACCCTCTATCTACAAATTTTTAGTTTCGCAAATTAAGATAGCCCAGATATACCCAAGCAGGTAGTATGCTGGAATTATACGTCGACCTACCTACCTTAGCAATGTAGACCCACTAGGTTACACCCAATTGCGTCCTTAGCTCAATGTACTAACTTAGGTCCACGGTTTAATCAGTGAATGACGAATTGGCTAAAAATCTTAGTTAGGGCAATAAGAACCAAGTCGAACTTAATGCTGCGAAAGCCCAATGCTGTCTTGCGTTCCAAAAAAACCACCTCCACCTCATTGGAGCTGTGCTTCAGTCCAAAAGAGTAACCTTCTAGTGCCGGTGTTACATAAACTATATTGCAGGACCACGACTGCGCGTAAAGGTCAATCGTGCGATACTCTACCATAGATGAAAGAGATTTTTTTTTATTTTAAGAAATTTTGTAGGGGAAGTGGTAGAGGGGGTGAGGTTGCTATCAAAATGTCTTATACAAAATTTAGGATTCAAAAATTTAATAGGCAGTGTACTGGATTTAGTGAAATTGTGCGGTTTGTATGGGAGGTGGTAGAAGAAGCGTGGAGTGCATTTTTGAAAATTGTGCATTTGTATGGGAGGGAGTAGAACGAGTAAGGTACATGCAGCTAGATTTGTGGAAAATAGACCCGGATCTAGTGGCTTAAGGCACACGGGGAAATAATTGGTTTCTTTCAATCATAGAACAGATAATACACAGCCGGTGCAGTCAAAGGACACCAAACCAGCACTTAATAGCGGTGTGCACTGTGAAATTGATGAAAGCAATCCACAAAACTCCCCGCGAGTATACTAGGGGAGAATCGAAGGATTCCACCGCTCTTTAGAGAGCAGCGTAGTTTCAAAGTTATCTGTGAATATCACGAACAACTCAAAACATAAAAGCCAAGAGAATCTAGCTACCAAAATGATTTCCAAATATACAGACTCCTCTTTGGCGGGAAACCGTGCAAGATCTAAGGATGAGTTCTCTAAAGAAGTGCATAGGCTGAAGACAGCCAATCCCGGTACTGGAGGTATGTCACGGTTCGACCACTGAAAAAGGGAAGCAGACGTTAGAGCTTTCAGCAGAAGCTTACTTTCCAATATCCGGGACTATTTTACAAGCAAGAGAAGATAATTGTAGTATTCCAAGCGCCAGTAGGCCATTTCGAGAGGACTGGAAAATCGCAGAAAAAATTTTCTGCTAACAAAGTAGACCATTGAAATCTCCGGGAGAAGACGGCATAAATTTCGCTTCTTCTCTTAATAATAAAAATTTTCAGGACGAATCACACCTAAAGTTATGTACAAATATACCAAACTCATGCCGTACGGTCAAAGTAATCCACATTCCAAAAGTAGGCCCCAGGCCAAGTAATTAACCTTAATCATATCGTCCGATCAGTTTAACATCCTTTCTGTAAAATGTTTTCGGAATAATTTTGAATAGGCATATTAGATGCGAACTCTGCCTCAGACAATCCCGGTTTGAAAAAGAAGAAGGGAAGAAGGCAACTTGAAAGGCCAGAAACACTAGTACGTCTCAGGAAGTAGGCTAAAAATGGATATACTTGGACTCGTTGGGCTAATAACTGTGCGAACAAAAAAATCCCTTGTTACGGAACCTGAAGCTTCGGATTGGACGGATTCAACAGAAACGACCCGGCAAACAAAAAATTTAACACTCTTTCGGAACCTGGAATGAAAAATCCTTTTTCAAACCTGGAGCACTAAAATCAAAATGGAGCAAGTTGATAAATTCAACATTAATGTTGTCATACTTCAGGAAACTAAATGGCTTGGCAGAGAAGTAACGGACATGAGGTCGCCCACAATCTTTAAAAGTGGAAAACTATCGGGAAACCCTGAGTTTGGAGTAGCTGTTGTCGCGAGCAAAGCATTTAAACAGATCCATTAACGATAAATTGAGCGCAATTCGCGTAAGGAAAACTTTTTTTAACATCTTGCTCATTAATGTCCACGCTAGAACGGAAGATCAGACAACTAAGGATGAGTTTTATAGTCGCCTTGACTCATTGATAATTTAATGACATCAAGATCATTTTAGCTGATTCCGCGAAAGATAGGAAGGAGGAGAAATATAGAGGAACAACCGGAGGACACAGTCTCCACGACTTAAGTAATGATAACGGCCAATTTCTAGTTGACTTCGCTTGCAGTAAAAACATCGTTGTGAGCTGAACATCCTTCCAACATCGGAGCATCTACAAAAGAACTTGAGAGTCACGCGATTGAAGGACCTAAAATCAGATAGACCACGTTCTCATAGACAAATGGGTAGCCTTCAGCATTCTAGTTATAAGAACCTTCAGAGGTGCTAACTGCGACTCTGGCCACTATTGGGTCAGGGCCACATTCCGATGTCGAATAGTAAACAGCGGACCTACAAAACACCAACTGTCACATAAATTCGACATCGAGAAGCTGAAGGACGAGTCCATCGTAGCCGCATACAAATCTGCTTTAGAATGACATTTTGACCGAATATTCAACCACCACGAAATGCCAATAAAGCAGCTATGGCTCTCCAACAAAAATGGCATTAAATCCGTTGCAGAGCAGGTTATAGGCCACCGAACCTGGTGAAAGAAGAATGATTGATTCCGTGATGAATGCCGAGATGCAATAGATAGAAAAAATGCAGCTTGCAAACAATTTACTGAACTGGTCGTTCTGGCACGAGGGGCAAGAAGGACATATTTGACGAGCTTAGATGATATTCTAGGGTGCGGCCTAGTGGGTAGTGTGTTGGTCTTATAATGCGAAGGTCGTGAGTTCAAATCCCGGTCGACACAATAAATAGTTCCTGCGCATTACCTGCTTGGATATACCTTGGTTACCTCATGTATGAAAACGAAAAAAAAAAATCGTAGAAAGAGGGTTTAACGCGAAGGACTAACAATCTTTCCACAATCAGTAATGAAAAAGTGTTAAGGAACCTCAATTTCAGGAGGCGAAGGTCCTTTTTGGGTTGTAGCGCCATTGCAGAAGTAAAAGAAGATGATATGCTAGCAAAACATGCAGAAAAAAGAAAAGAAAGTATCTCAATATCTCTCTGATGAACTATGCAAAACGGATGAAAATTTTAAATCCAATAGCACGAGAGCGGCTTACGCTCTAGTTAAAAAGCAGAAACGAGGATGTCAGCCGAAAACAAGCTTTTGCAAGAACACAGCAGGAGGCGTAATTAGCGGTGCGCAAGAGATAAAAACGAGATGGGGGCAATATTTCCAATAGTTGCTTAACCAGAATTCATCATCGACTACTAGAGCTAATGACCACCTGATCGAGGCACCTGCTGACGATGAAAACTTATTGAGTTTGTGGTTTGGTAAATGCTTTCACAGTGCATTTCGAATTAAAAGAAACGATTTACAGATTCCATACTGTTACGAGCTAGGGGTTCGCCGGGATTTAAAGTAAAACACAATTCGTTTAAAAATAAGTGATAATTTATTTATTCGCACTTTGACTTAATTCGCACTATATGGCACCACCGATATTGTTCTATCGCGTTCTTGCACCGGTTCGCGTTTTTTCACAGATGTCGCTGAATGACTGCCTCCCGTCTGACAGCTTCGTGCTTTTATACCAAATTTCCCCAGTTCTCGAAGCTTCCGTCGGGTGTCGTTGGGTGTCGTTGGGTGTGTGTC
This sequence comes from Chorisops tibialis, assembly GCA_963669355.1. Classification (NCBI taxonomy): domain Eukaryota; kingdom Metazoa; phylum Arthropoda; class Insecta; order Diptera; family Stratiomyidae; genus Chorisops; species Chorisops tibialis. Next base: position 23,886,967 of record OY770264.1, read on the forward strand.
TAGACTATTCGGGAAGGTTCTAGATCTTTAATTGCCTACATTTTGGAGTATTCTGTTCCGTCGGGTGTATACTGGAAGGTTCTAGATCTTTGATTATGGCTTTTTACATATTGGGGGACTGTTCTGGCATATTCGGGAAAAAACCAATATTGCGTGTTTGCTAGATCTATAACAATACTGTTACGCTTTATTATTCGTGGCGTTTCGGTCACTGCTGAGACCTTTATCAGTTTGATAAAGGTCTCAGCAGAGACCGAAAGCGTAACAGTGTAGAATCCGGAAATCGTTTCTTTTAAATATTGAGCATATTAAGCATACGATAGCATCGACAGAACTGTACTGTACAACATAATGCTGGAATAAGGAATACCAGCAAAATTCGTCCGACTGACAAGGCTTACTATGATGAGTTCAACATGCCAGGCAAGGATCCAGAATGACTCGAAAACACGCTTCTAAGCACTCTCCGGGCTGAAGCAAGGAGATGGCCTTGCCCCTACGCTTTTTAATCTGGCTTTGGAATGTGTCGTAAGAAAGCTCTCTGACATCAAAGGCACGCTACTGTTTAAATCATCGCAGATAGCAGTTTACGCAGACAATATAAACATAATGATGCGATCCCAACGATCGCCAAGGAAGTCTCCTTTAATCTTGACACGGCAGCACGAGAAGTAGGGTTACGCTTAAACGAAAACAAAACGAAAATTATGTTGCAATCACAAAGAAACACGTCAATCAGACAGAATCTAATGATAGCAGACTATAACATGGCAACGTGGACAACTTCATATATTTAGGAGCCAATCTCTCCAAAGACGGCAATGAAATCAATGAAATCAAAAGACGCATATTGGTAGCACACAAGACATAGACATACTACTCGGTACTTCCGATAACAAAATTTGAAAACGTACATAAAAAAACGAAGCTGGGAAGCTACAAAACCATAATAAGACCTGTACTCGGCTATGGCAGTAAAATGTGGACGTTAATACAGGCATCAGAAAAAATGGTTAATGCCTTCGAGAGGAAGGTATTACAACAGGAATTATATATTGTACCATTTTTGACGACCCTTTCTACTCTCATCAAACTTCGAAAGCTACAGTGACTCTGTGGGGAGTTGGTGGAAATCAATTCCACTGACAAAAATACACTCCACACATTTTTAATTTTAAAAATAAAGTTAACCGATTTTAATTAAAAATAGAAAATATATTATGAATTATCAGTTGATATTTATTTGTCAAACGATTAAGATTAAGAAAATTGTTTATTATTATAAAATAAAACTAATGAAACTAAATGTAATAAATAATAATAAAGTAAATATTAATCTCAAATATAAAACTAATAATAATGAGTTACAATTTGTTTATAAAACAAAATATCAACCACAGTTCTGCTGAACAAAAGTCTCTCCGTTTCTGTTAACGCTCCTTGATCCAACTGAATTTTCGATCAAATCTAAGCTAAGCTTTAAAGGACTCGATGTGGAACTCTAAAATATATGTATACCGTTCAACACCACAACAGGCCCATCAGTGGCCGCAGTTATAAAGGAAACCAAACCTACCCAGGACAGAATAAAATAGGCATTGGGATTCAAAGGCAGAAGTGGCGGTCACACTTTGAGGAAACCAGAGCGAAACATCGCCAAACAGGCTCTGAATTAAAATTCTCAAGGAAGATGTCGGGTTGATCGCCTATGTAGCACATGGAAATGAGGAGTTGAGCGGGAGGCCAGAGGAATAAACAAGTCCTGGCAACTGCTAAAGTCTGATGTCCCTATAGGGGGTCTTGAAAGAAATTTGATAATTGAAACCTACCCCACCGCCTATTTTTTGAAGTAGGCAAAACAAATCTAGCGAATCATCAATAAGATAAATCATAACAGCACGTTAAAAAATATTTCGCTTGTCGAACTTAACGAATTGTTGCTATCAAAAGTAGTCAAGAATTTATTTATACTAGCAATTCGACCAATTGTATGTGTAAAGTAACAAAATTCATTTTGTTTTTCACATTATTAATTAGAATTGAGTTGAATACAAATTCTTACTTCTTACGTACAAGCTTTATTCTCCTACTATGAAGGACATAATCAACCGCGCTACTATCTTGCACATAATAAATTGGAAAATATCCTTTATGTCGACTCACGCAAACAGAAACCCGCATTTGCGTGGTCTCTTTGTGAAACCTCAAATCAAGCTGGTACACCTTAACGAGACCTCCCAAACAACTTTACTCTGTGGGCTTTTAGGTTATCCGTAGTCCTTTTTAAGCCCACAAAGTTTGCAATCGATACAACAGTTCTATATGTTTCGAGGCTGGCAAGTAAATGTGATGATTTACTTAGATACTGGTTTCTATTTTAGTTGTTATGTATCAAGGGCTTATTCTTCGAGGTGAGCAGCATGTCGTAATTAAACTGTACGCATATCGTACTTAGGTATAGATACATTTATCCACTGTCTGTATCACACTGTAATTATACTAAAGGTAAACTAAAGTGAAATCAATATAGAAATATTCGTGAATTTATGCTACGCCATGGAATCAATTGTAGGGGAGTTTTAGAGCTGGCAGACGGATTATTTTATTTATTTATTTATTCATTTTTCCTGCTGCCAGTCTGTGTTCTCGCCTTCGTGACAGCTAAGTAATTGGGTTTTTATTACTTCTTGATCACACCTTAATCACCTGCCGGGTGACAATTTTCACGTCATAGACTGTTGTAGAGATTGCGGTGATTTTGTTATTTTTTTTTGTATATTATAGTTTCGATTAAGTGCGGAAGTTGTATATCGTGCTTGATACACGCAATAAATTCGAAGCCGATTTGAATTTGACATGCAATTGATACTCAATACGACAATTTTTTGTGGACACAATAGGAACCGGATTACAAGTTTGGTTAAAGGTGAAATGTACTTAATGGGAATTTCGTTATTTATAGTTCATTCCCAGGCTGGAGATGACACCGCATGATCCCTGGTAGGAGTTTTTTTTTTAATAATTCGTTTTTGTAATGTTATTTGGTTTTTCATTGGGACGTATATTTTTTTATGGTCTGATGAATCACAATTTTTACGTTAGCAGAATGAATTTTGGCTTAAGGATTTTTATATGTATACTGATGAGTTCCATTTTTCTCGAATTTACACCTTCACTTCGTAGAAACTTTCCAATAAGTATTATTCTTGGAATATATAGACCAGGAAATGAAGAGCCATATGGAGCCCTACAAAGCCAACTGAAGCAATATATACGTAAATAAAACGATCTCAACCTGCCGCTGACCGCTTTTAGGTACCCTAAAACCAGCAAATTTGCTCTCAACCCGACGGAAAATCAAGTAAAAGTGCAGTCGGTTCTATCGTAATCCATCCCACTTACATTTTACTTCCATAAGCAAAATCGGTCTATTTTTAGCCGTTCAGGTCCCGCGTTTTGATATTCTAGATGAAATCTGAGAGTATATTGTGTTTGCCTTACCGTTTGTAACGCTAAGCAATAATGCTCGCACAGAGTTACCAAGGGTACAGAAATATTTGTTGTTGCTCAAAAACCTCGATTCCGGGTGGCCGTCTGTCTGTCTGTCTACAACATAACTCTCGAATGCTTTGAGCTATCGTGCCGAAATTTTATGTATGATATTTTAAGCAAGTAAAGTTCGTGAACCGACCACATCCCCGTCCCCCTCCTTCTACCACTCCCATTCAAATTTCATGAAATTTCGAAGTTTTAAGAAATTGGTTTTTCTTTAAAACTATTTAAGGTATCGACTTGAAATTTGAATCAAAGTATACTGGTGTAAATATCATAAACATCACGAAATATTGATCTGATTCCCTAACTCCTTCTACCGCCCCCCTCTCTTTCCATAAAAATGCTCAATTTTCAAAAATGTATTTATTCGATTTTCATTAACGCAACGGAAGCTAAATGAAAAATTTATTTTGAGTGCTACCAGTTGCAACCAGTTTTTAAAAAATCATCAGCTTTACCTCACTTCTTCTACCTCCTCTCATACAAATTTCACGAAATTTTAAAATTTAAATTAAATTATTTTTCTTCGAAACTATCAAAGCTTGAAGTTTATTGAAAGTTTAATAATAGAAATATCTTTGATGACGAAAAAGTTTGTTTTGATCCATGTACTCCTCTTACCACCTCCCATACAAATGCATAATTTTAGAAAATGTATTATATCGATTTCCATTAAAGCTAGAAAAAGCACAACAAAATTTTGGCAGAACTTGTTTCTTAATAGCTGGAATAAATGCTAGAAAAAATTATCTGCTCCGCTTCACTCCTTCTACCCCCTCCCATACAAATGTCTGTATTATAAATTCAAGAAAAGCATTTCTCCTACGAACATATGAGAGCTATCGACATTGAAATTGGAACAAAGCATAGTGCTAATGATGTTGATAAGCAGTTCCAAAATCATGTCAAATCCTCCACTTTCTCTGCCACCTCCCAAACAAATGCCCCAATTTCAAGAGAGCTGTGTCTAATTTCTTTGAAAATAATAAAAACTACAAATTTAAATTCAGCGTGAAATATTTTGCATGCCACGTTCGCTGTCATATATAAAAATTACGAACCTCCCCTCTGCTTCTACTACCACCACCAATACACAATTCGAAAGAATTTGTGATGACATATTTTCTGGTACACTAAACTCTTTCCCACTTTATTAATAGTATCATTTGATTGGGCTTGTCACTCAATCACTATTCTGTTATGTTTTTTGTTGGTATGATCTAAGTGGTGAGAAGTATAGAAACGACTAGCGAACGAAATTACAGTATTAAAAAGGTAGAAGTTATCTGCTTTTACACCTAAGCATGATGTGAGTGTTATTTCCTAGCGATTCAAACTTTAGAGCAAACTTACGTATTTAATTTCCCTTACATCTCATGAATACCAAACACGTATAATTGACGATTCAACTTCACATTTCATATTCATAAAATGCAGGATTACTTCACTAGTCCGAAAGGGAACCAGATAATCCGATACTCAGTCAGTTATTTATTAATAACTCTGCGTGCTTAATGATAAGTCAAAAACGAATTAATTTTGCATTTCCATTTCCATTTGCGTAAGTACAATTAACAGCAACCAGATAACAGATAAAAAGCGGAAACAAGTCTGAATTGCTGGCCACTCAATTCATCATCATCATCATCGTCATTATCAACAGTTCTTGTATCCCTTCCTGGCTGGTCAGCATCGCATAGTTGTTCCTATGGCAGAAGTCTATTGTGCAGTGCTTATTGCTGAGTACTCTAGTGCCTAGTCCACATCGGTACCCGTCCGTCTATGAATACGTACGAGGTCCTTTCATCTGTTCCTGCATTTCTCTCATCAGGGTTAATTGAATCGGCCTTTCAATGCACCCCCTGGGAATATCGAACTCCCATCCATCTGGAGTCCGAGCCACTCGATTACACAGCCTACGTTGCAGTAATAATCAGAATAATGGCCGATGGCTGATCAATTCACCACTCAATATACCAATAATGTCTGGGCGCCGTAATCCACAATTTCAATGGACAATGTCCTTCCTGTTTCGATGATACGAAATAGTAGTAAATGATGTGATGATTTTTTATTTTTTGTCTTTTGATTTTATTTCAATTTATTGAATCTCTCGGCTCTCGCTTATATCGGTGAAAATTTTATTGCTATTTTTTTTGTGAATTTTTATCTTTTATTTGCCGGAAGTATTATCTGGATTGCGTTGTAGGTATATTTTTGGTTTTGATTTTATTTTTAGCTTTACATATCGAATTACAAAACATATCACTAAATTAGAGATCAGTTTTACAAAAAAAAAATGGGAAAAAATATTATAGCAGGCTTTAAAGATTGTAAAAATGACAAAAAATTTAGAAAACGAAGTACGTACTCGTATTTGTTCTTAAAAAAAACATAACAGGACTAAGATTGGGCGTAAAGCCCAATCGTGCGATACTTTAGATGAAAGGGAAATTTTTTGATTTTAAGAAATTTTGTATGGGAAGTGGTAGAAGTAGTGACGGCATTGAATCAATTTGTTCACTATCGAAATGTTTTATACGAAATTTAATCTTCAACAATTCAATAATCAGAAAATTAGTGTATTGGATTTAGTAACATTATGCAGTTTGTATGGGAGGTGGTAGAAGGAGTTTTTTTTTCTAAAATAACTAAGAATATCATGAAACAGTTATTTCTCAATTTCAGACCAGTAACATTCAAATTTAAAAAAAAACGATTTCTTGTGTAGTTGTGAAATTGTGTCATATTGTGTGGGAGGCAGTAGAAGCAGTGAAGTAAATATGCAGTACAAAATTTGAACTCGACAAATATTATATGTACTGAGAAAATTTACGCGTGACGTTTCGGTCTCTGCTGAGACTCTTATCAAATTTAATCCTTTCAATTCGAAATACACTGTGAAAACATTCACCAAAATAATATGGAAGGAAATAAAAAGAGCAGCGATTTGGCTCGTTCAGGAAGTCAAAGTTAAACTTTTGTTAGAAATAGCATAGAAAATTTGCGCACCAGTGTTGTGCTCCCGTCCTACAGACGATCACATTTTGAAGTTTTTGAGTGACGAAAAATATTTACGAACTCATGGCGATTCTGTGCGATCCATATTTTGAACGTTACGGCATTGGATTAAGGAGCGATGCTTTCAGTTTTGGCGCCCGAGGCAGAGTTATAGATTGGCGTACTTACGTTTATAATATCAATATATATATAATTGTAGTATCTGTCTGTTATTTGCTTAGAAATGGCTTTAAATAAGTTTTTTGCTTTATTTTAGCAATAACTAAGCAGAAACAAACGTTTTTAAAAATTTTCTCTGTCTGTCTGTCTTTCCGGTTTTCACGCAAAAACGGCTATGTCGATTGTAGTGAAACTTTCACAGTTTATTAGATGTGCACCGAGATGTAATCTGCGTGTGGTCTTATTTCAATACCCCCGCGCCTTCCACCCCCTCCCATACAAAATGACTCATTTTCAAAAATATTTAATAATCAAATTTTCTTCAAAACCATTGGAGCAAATCTTTCGCAATTTAGAACATACTATTTTTATCAGAAATATGATTTATGGTTTACAAATTATTTAAATCCCCCTACCCCTTCCACCACCTCCTATACAAACTGCCCTTTTTCATGAAATGCTATTCACCAATTTTCTCAGTGGATGTAACTTTCATCGAGCTTAAGTGTTGTACTTTATCCTTAGTTTGCATTATTATTAATTTCGGGGAAAAATTAACCGGTTTGCTTCATTCCTTCTACCCCCTCCCATACAATATGACACAATTCTACGGCTTTATAAAAATTCGATTTTCTTGAAAAGCATGAATGATGCAGATCTGAAATTTAAAATATATCAATTGCATAATAATTATAGTTGTTTCTCAAAAATTCATTTAAAAGCACCTACTCCTTCCACCACCTCCCATACAAACTGCACTTTTTCATGAAATGCTATACACCAATTTTCTCAGTACGTGTAACTTTCATCAAGCTTAAATGTTGTACTTTATCCTTAATTTGCATTATTATAAATATTGAGAAAAAATTAACCGAGTAGCTTCACTCCTACTACCCCCTCCCATACAATGTATCACAATTCCACGACTTTACTTAAATTCGATTTTCTTGAAAACTGTAAATTTCACTGATCTGAAATTTTAAATATGTCAATTGCAAATTAATTATAGTTGTTTCTCAAAAAATCTCTTAAAATCCTTCACTCCTTCCACCACCTCCCATACAAACTGCACTTTTTCATGAAATATTCTAAACTAATTTTCTCAGTACATATAACTTTCATCGAGCTCAAATTTTGTACTCTATCCTAAATTAGAATCAATATTAATATCGGAAGAAAATTAACCGACTAGCTTCACTCCTTCTACCCCCTCCCATACAATGTGACAGAATTCCACGTCTTTACAAAAATTCGATTTTCTTGAAAAGCATGAATGATGCAGATCTAAAATTTAAAATATGTCAATTGCAAATTAATTAAAGTTGTTTCTCAAAAAATCGCTTAAAATCCCCCACTCCTTCCACCACCAATATCGTGTACAGACCAGCACTCGATGTTTGCTTCACAAAAGCGGTAAGTGAGCTGAAGTCGCCTTATGACAATGCAAGACTGACCATAGTCCATGAGGACAATGTTCCCAGTCTGATTCACGCTAGCATTACGGTGAAAGATCCGAACATTGAGTCGTCTTGATTCCTGAGGAGGATCATGAATAAGAACGACCTCGCTACGTGAAGCTGGAAGGTCCGTCAGATGACACATTCTGAGAAGTATGTTAAAGTGGAATGACCGAAATTCAGCACTAGTGGTGAAGGGCTTAGTGCTCTTTGAACTGTACAGAATTCACTTTACCCTGGGTAGAAGGCGGAGAGATAGCCAGAGCGGTGCAAACAAACCTCCATCATAGTGCAGCAGCGACTGTGAATCTGCAGGCCCATCTACGTCAAGGTAAGGGTGAGTTGGCGCTCATCAAAGAGCCGTGGGTAAGTAGCGACAACAAGATTCTTGGATGGAGCGCCAGTATACTCAATGTTTACCATGGAACTACAACCCGCGTAACCCGCGTTCATGTACAGTAACAAGGAATGACTTAAAATTAATCAAGCTCTCTCAGTTTTGCAGCGAGGACCAAACGGTAGTAGTTTGGGATAGGGTAGTAAATGGTTCCATGCGAGCTGTTCTCCTCGCCTCAATCTAAATGCCGTACAACTTACCAACTTCACCACCATTGGATCTGTGCCGACAGCTAGTAAGTTTTGCGTAACAGAACCGATCTCATCTGATTCTGGCTTGTGATGTAAATACGCATTATTCATTATCGAAAAGCTCAGATAATGTTAAAAGAGGCGAGTCACTTGTTGAATTTCCAGCAGAGACAAATACGATGATAGCAAACATTAGTAAAGAGTACACCTTTGATACCAAAGCCAGGTCAAAGGTTATCGACATTATTGTGGTATCCCTGTCGTCGACCTTCGAAGTGAAAGATTGGATGGTTTCTCGAGAAGAGTCACTATCTGACCACAAATGAATAACTTTCAGAATATACTATAATGCTCCTAGCATCGTTTCGTAAAGGAATCCTAGAGCCACAAATTAGTAGGCTTTTGGAATCCACCTAGAAAACTTACCAATAATTGCTATACAAGGGACCGATGCCATTAAGGAGAACGTTTAACTTCTTAACAACTGCGGTTATCAGAAGTTATGATATGGCTTACTCTATGAAAAGATCTAAAGTGAAAAATGGAGCAAACTTTTGGTGGAACAGTAAGCTACATGCATTGCACCATAAAGCTAGGAAACTTCAAAATAAAGCACGAAATAGTAAGCAAGAAACCGACAGGGAAGACTATAAAACCGCGTTGAATGAATTTCAGTACAGTATACATAGGCAATATTGGCGGCAGTTCTGCGCAACTATTGACTCAGTAAATGAAGCGGCTAAAGTTCTGCCAAAAGGCCCTTTTATGGTTGGGTTCCTGTAAAGGAGCGATGGTACATGGACTGATTTGCCGATAGAAATACTGGAGCTGCTTCTCCACGGGGTATTAAAATTCAGACGAAACTTTGATGTGGCTAAATTGCTTTGATTATAACCGGGGTATAGATAGTAACAATTTAGTCGCTCCTCACATAGTTGATGAAATAATAACCAAAGAAAAAATTATATGGGCAATAAGCACCTGCAAGCATTTTAAGTATTATTTCTATTATAAATGCAATCTTCAAGTATATAAATAGTTTGAATCCCCCAACTCCTTCCACTACCTCCCATACAAACTAAACTTTTTCATGAAATACTATACTCCAATTTTCTCAGTACGTATAACAATGATCGAGCTAAGATTTTGTATTAAATCCTTAATTAGCATGTTAATAATGTCAGAAACTAACCAATTAGGTTTACCCATACAATCTGACACAAATCCACGACTTTGCGAAAATTCGATTTTCTTGAAAAGTGTGAATGTTACTGCTCTGAAATATAAACTATATCAATTCAATGATAATTGTAGTTGCTTCTCAAAAAATAAATAAAAACCCTCCACTCCTTGCACCACCTCCTATACAAACTGCACTTTTTCTTGAAATATTCTAAACCAATTTTCTCAGTACGTATAACTTTGATCGAGCTAAAATTTTCTGATAAATCCCTTATTAGTATTATTATTATTATTGGGAAAAATTAACCGATTAGCTCCACTCCTTTTACCCCCTCCCTTACAATATGACACAATTTCACGACTTTGCAAAATCTCGATTTTCTTGAAAAGTGTGAATCTAACTGATCTGAAATTTAAAACATATCAATTGCATGGTGATGTTAGTTGTATCTAGAAAAATTACCAAAAACCCACCACTCCTTCTACCACCTCCCATACAAATTGCACAATTTCACTAAATCCAATGCACTAAGTTTCTCAAGTTACCTATTCAGTTTTTCAAGCTTGAATTTGGTGCAAAATATTTTTATAGCTACTCTAGTATGGTGTGAAAAAAATTAATTTAGTACTTTCATCCCTTCTATCACTCCCCACACAAAAATTCTTAAGATTACAAAAATTTCGATTTCATCGGTAGTATCATATAATGGGGCTTTACGCATGATCGAAGTCCTGTTATGTTTTTAAGCTTAATGTAATTTTATTTGGGCTTTTTTCAATTAACACAAGCTACAACTATTCACATGTCCTTTACACGTTTACATTTGATCTCGAATCACGGGTTTGATTTGATCACGAGCCTGTCCCAGTCAAATGCGAGTATCATGGTTTCATTCTTAATAATTTATGGTTCTGATTCAAACAAAATACAAAGCATTGTTTTCAAAGAACCAACAAATTAAGCAGATTATTTATCCGACATCATGTACTACTAACTACATACATTCTCAAAAAATGTTATTATTGCGATTCCTAAGCGGACAAAGTCGCGGGCGATCGCTAGTAAGAAATATAATTGAACGGTCTTGGTATTTCATAACCAGTTGTGTCTATTAATCACCTATTTTTCCATCATCATAATTTCCAATCAATTTTTCAATCCTCATATATCCTTTATTTTATGCTCCAAACTTTTTAAAGCTCTTGCTGCACTCTTGGAGAAATCTACATGTGTGTTTACAAAACGTTGAAACGACCCAAACGAACTGACAGTTTTCTATACGATATGGCACCGTTAAAAGGTCAGCATTGAGATACTATTCCACAGAATGTGTACATGAAAACCATATCGCTATATCGTGTACATCAACCATGTACACCGAGTAATTAGATTTATCGATTTGAAAATTTTAATTAACGTTGCTGTCGTTTCTATGCAGGAAAGCAAAGCAAAGCAAAAAATAAAAATAAAATAAAAACAAAATGCTGTAACAAGTTAGCTGCCATCGTTTAACACACGGCAATATGCATAGGAATAGGTAGCTTGTATCTACCCACCCTCACACCCAGCTATTTACCCTTTATGGGATATATTATAGAAAATACCGTACTCACTTAAAGCTTCTCTTCTATCGAAATAATTGTTTTTCATCATGGTGCTAAGGATTTCAAAAGCGACACGCTGTATGCCTTTTATTTTTGCCGTCAAGAGGTTTACCCTCTCAAACCGAGTCGCACTTAAGTAAATCACATGCGACGAAAGAATAAGATGATAAGCATAAGCCCATATGTAAGCAAGTTAACAAATACAAAAGATTCTTTGGTAAAAGATACAAAAGGGCGCATCTTCTTACAAGAAAGGCAATAATTCATTACCATTCAAAAGCACACGTAACAAGTATACATTGGCATAGTGATGAGGAATTATACCAGAAATTTTCAGTTACGTATATATCACTATAAAGGATGACGAATGTGTCTCTATGGTAAAATGAGAATATTACACAAAAGTTTTGTGTAGGAATAGGAGAATAATGTTTGAAACAAGAGCGAAAAACAATTGGATTCAAGTTATTTGTTGAAGGGTTAAAATCTGTTTACCTCCTGTGGATATCAAGAAAAGTTTAAAATACTCGTAAATTGATGTGTATGATTATTGTTCGTTTTTTTTGAATTTGGTTGTACAGTTCTATGTAGGGATATGTACGTAAGGTGAAAGCAGCAACCAATTGGCACGTAAACATTAAATTTGTGTAGATCTGTTTGGCAATCTAAGAAAGTATAAATTTGGCGTGTACCATTCCCGTGAATTAAATTCAGCTATTCAAATCTTGGATATTTGAACTGCTGCAACAGATCGGAAAATTCAAACAGTAAAGAGAAAATTTTTAAATTTTCGATTCGGTTTCCCGTACATATGTGATTGATATATGCATCAGCCAATAGCTTTGGAAAAACGTAACAGATTTATGATTGGGCGTAAAGCCCAATCATATGATTCTCTAGATGAAATTGGAAAGAGTTTATTGTACCGGAAAATATTTCATCTTAAATTCTTTCGAATAGTAAATTGAGACTTTTGTATGGGAGGTGGTAAAAGCAGAGGGGGACGGTTTGTAATTTTTGTATATAACACTGAACGTAGTGTACAAAATGTTTCATGCTGAATTTAAATTTTGTAGCTTTCATAATTTTCGAGGAAATTGAACACATTTTGCATGAATTTATGCATTTGTATGGGAGGTGGCAGAGAAAGTGGGAGGTTTTGGATGATTTTGAATTTGCTTATCAACATCCTAATCACATTGCTTTGTTACAATTTTACAGTCGATAGCTCTTATATGTTCGAAAAAGAAATATTTTTCTTGAATTTTCAATACAAAAATTTGTATGGGAGGTGGTAGAAGGAGTGAAGCGAAGTTCATATTTTCTTAGCGTTTATTGCAATTATTAAGGGACAAATTGTTGCAAAATTTTAACCTTATACTTTTTCTAGTTTCAATGAAAATCGATTAAATGCATTTACCAAAATTGTGCATTTGTATGGGAGGGGTAGAAGAAGTATTCGAACCAAAACAAAATTTTTTGGCATCAAAGATATTTGTAATAGTACTTTTCTCAAAATTTAAAGTTGATAGCCTTGACGATTTTGGAGAAAAAAAGTTTTGTTCAAATTCCGAAATTTCGTGAAATTTGTATGGTAGGGAGTAGAAAGAGTGAGGTGAAGTTGACAATTTTTTACAAAATCGGTTGCGATTGTAATAAAATTAATTTTAACAAAAATTTGTTCTTTTAGTTTTGCTAGTTGCGATGCAAACCGAATAAATGCATTTTTGAAAATTGTATGTTTGTATGGGAGGGGATAGAAGGAGTAAGGGGATGAGATCAATATTTTTTGACCGTAATGATATTCACATTATAATACTATTACCTAATATTCAAGTCAATAGCTGCAACAGTTTCGGAGAAAAATTAATTTCTTTAAATTTCGAAATTTCTTGAAATTTGTATGGGAGGGGTTAGAAGGAGTGGGGGGACGTGGTCCGTTCACGAACGTAAAGTTACTTTTTTGCTAAAAATGATATATGAAAATTTTCAGCACGATAGGTCAAAGCTTTCGAGAGTTATGTTGCAGACAGATGGACCGACGGACGGACAGACGGACAGACGGTCACTTGAAATCAAGGTTTTTAAGCGACAACAAATATTTCTGTACGCTTGGCGACTCTGTGCAATCATTATTTCTTGTCGGTAACGAAAACACAATATACTCTCAGATTTCATCTAGAGTACAAAAAACCAGAGATGCAAATCTGTTAGGATCGGTTAATTCGTTTCTGTAATTTATTGGGAGTAGAAATTGAAAATCTCCGAGTTTTTTTTTTCAAAATTTGAGCCTTTATTGTGCAAAAATGGTTAAATTTGCATTATTCGAAGAAATGCCCGTCGTTAGCTACAACTTTTTGCCTTTTTTCTGGCAGCGTACGGATTCCGCGTTGAAAAAACTGCTCTTTTTTTGAGCCGATCCAGAAATAGGCCTATTTTTTTTGGCTTCTTCGTAAAAATGGAAAAGCTGCTCAGCCAGGCAATGCGTCATCGATCGGAATTGGTAGTAGTTGGAAGCGGCGATATCTGGAGAAAACGGCGAGTGGGGTAGGATGCTCTATTTCAGTGTCTGCAAGTAGGTTTTCACAGCGGGAACAACATGTGGCCGACCGTTGTCGTGCAACAAAATCGCTTTGTCGTTTCTCCTTTAATGCTTGGCGAACGCATTAGCTGTTTTTCGTGATGATTTCACCCGGTTGCAGTAGCTCATAATACACCACGCCGAGGTGGTCCCACCAAATATACAGCATGATTTTCGAGCCATGGATGTTGGGCTCGGCCGTCGATGTTGATGTATAGCCGCGCCAAACCCACGATTTTTTTCGCTTTAGATTATCGTAAAGGTTATGTGATGCAAAAACCCCTTCCTTTCTTGCAGTTGGAACAGCTGTTCGCATGTGAAAAAACGCCGTTCGACGTCTCTTAGCTTCAACTCACATGATTCCCAATTACCTTGATTTTGTATCACTCCCAAGCTTTTCAATGAATCTGCAAATTTTTGTTGCATTTGGCATGAATTTTCGTCCAGTAATGTCTCCAATTCTGCGTCTGCAAACTTTGTTACCGCTCCGGGACGCTCCTAGTCTTCCACGCCAAAATCATCAATTTTATGGCATTGTACAAGGCCTAGACTCGTCTCCGTCTTGAGTACAACTCGCACCCGAAACACAACTTGCGATACTCGATCAGATCCATGTATTCCGTCTAATTGGAGATGAGACTATAACAACTTCTATTGACTCTCTCGAACATTGTCGAAATGTCGGGGTACTCAGAGCTTACCATCGTTATTACCATGGTAAATGCTGCGAAGAACTGTCCAAGCAAGCTGCATACGCTAATGACTTCACTGTTAAGCCCCAAATATAGCGTATAGTGAAACATAGACAGTCCTTCGTTAACGGAACATCCAAACAGTAGATTGAATTGCCGCCCCACGTTTCGCTGACAGCTTATAACATTCAGTGTTTCAAAAACATCGTCCACCGGCAGTTTAGACCCTTTCCCACTGGAACTTCCTTAAACCCCATCACCTATCCCATACCGACTTGTCTGTGCTTCCAATGCATTAAAGGGTAGGTATGTAAGTAAAGGTGGTTGCCCAGATATAAGTCCAGACGCACAAGGACCATGGGCTGTTCCGTTGTGATGCCACAGGATCTCAGATAAGACTTTTTATGAAGCGTTGAATGCTCCTGGCTTCCACATTTGCCTACCGATGCTATCAAAGAAGTGTGCGCTTACGTGGCGTCTTCTTCTAGAGAGAGCAGTGTAAGTGCATCGCAAATGAAGAACCATCTCTTCCTCTTCTCTCAAAGATTAACCCCTAATTTATATTCGGATCTATATAAAAAAAAGTACTAGTACATGCTCTACCGCTGAGAAAGTAATTTGGTACAGAACTGTTCCTATGAAGCCCGCAGTTTCATTACTTTTGGAATGTTTCTTGATAACGAAAGTTTTTCAGATCAGATCAAAGCAACGATTAAAGAATCTTTCGAAGATGCAATATGTCGTGTCTTTCATAAATGAGAACTATCCAAGCACTCTCGTGTGTGAAAAGGTGGCAAACAAGGCTGCGTATTACCACCAGTCCTATTTCTGGAAAAGGTAAAGGTCTTAAGGGGGTGATATTTAGAATCTTAAATTAATCGAATTTCTGACAAAAATAAATATGCGTAAAATCTAGTGCATATGCATGGGCTCGAGCACAATCACACTGATTGTCCTGAATGGAAGAAGTTTTTTGTGACCTTTTTTAACGACATAGAGAATAACTCAGGGGATTACCCATTAATGCAATGCGATGCTCAGTTGGAATAGGAATTGGAAAACAATTGAAAAGAAGATTAAAATTAGGCTAATTTAGGAGGAAAGAGACGAAAGTGACGAAGGACATTGTTTGAAGTACTGCAGGTTGGATTCGTGGAGAAACAATTAAGGTGGTAGTGCGTTGTAAATTATTATCAGCATGGAAAGCGGAGTGATTTCAAGGCTCGCAAAAAAAAGCTCGTCAAGCCTGAGGTATCCTTTGTCGTTTCTAGAGGTTAAGATAGATCTGCCTTCGCACGAAGCTGCGAGTGTTTAACATATGCATGAAATCTGAGTTGTTTTATGGTTGTATTACATGGTAGTAGAAGATCTATAAGTTTACCAAGAAAGCATACCAATGTCTCAGATGCATTTCATCTCCAACGTCAACCTTTTCAAGACAACTGGACAAAATAAGATAGGCTTTGAAATTCAGAGGCGAGGGAAGCAGTGGTTCGGTCTCTCTTTCATGAACCGAGAGTATTGATTCTCCAAACAAGATCCAAATTATAACATCCAAACAAGACGTCGGATTAGTCGAACGAGTATCACATGCAAACGATTAGAGATCTATGGCCCTATAGGGACTAGAAATTTTATTTTTTTCAATCCTATTACTAATTTCAATTACGTAACACAACTTCAAAAGTGTCCTATTAAAAAAATTATAAATGTATACCCCTAGCTAAACAATTACCTTTTCACTTCACTTAATCCATTCATTCGTTTTTGTTGCGAGCCACTAAAGGCAATGTATACGGAGAAAAAAAGGATCCTTACAAAATAGGATAACACTTTCGCTAAATCAGGATAATTAAGTTCACTTTGTGAAAAGTTTCAGTGTATCTGTCCAACAATAATGAACACACACTGAAAACCATGTTGTCTACCTATAAGAGCAATTCAAATCCTTTTCAAAGTGTACTACACCGAAAAGGACGTGAAACGCTTTCTGATGACTTTACCCAAATTTTTCGGTTTTTTTTTAGGCAATTGAGTACTAGTAAGCAGAATTTTGCGAATTTACGTTTTTAGAAACAATGAAAATGATTTTCGTTGTGTTTTGTTGGGAAGTGAATTACAGAAATGCCTAGAAGTGATAGTCGAAAATTGTGTTGCTCATTTTAGGACATCACAACGTTCTAGAAATCCCAATTTACTGGAGAGTTTCGAACTTGAACAATGCCAACTATGTTCGTGTATTGCTGGAGGAAGGGCGAGTGGGGTCGTTTTAAATTTAGAGGGCAAAATTTTGCTGCACTATTTATATTTCATTGAAAGATATCGGTCCGGAGTTGTTCTCGTTTAGTTTCCAGTCGACAAAAAGTTGTCAGGTTGTGTCTGAAATAGAATTTTCTGAATTGTTAATCCATTATCCCCTTTACATACATAAATACTAAAACCTAGGCCACAGAGAAGACTTTATTATAGGGTTCTGCCACCTTTCATGACAGATCTCCATCTCTCATGTATGTATACACGTATGAGCTTAGCCCGTATATTCTCAACGTATGGCCAAAATTCTATTCCTACACTTATTCCGTTATGCCTCCCCCTTCTACGTACGAGTACTGTTAATCCACTTTCGTCTGCATCGTACTAACTTCCATGAAAAAGGACTTAAGGACTACTGTAGCCCAGAATGGAGGGATTCAGTTACAGTTTTCGGGTGAAGAGCTGTATGATCCTATAGTAGCACTTTGTACTTGTCTTCTATTATTATGTTTATGCAACGTCAACAGCATGGGCTTTTTGTTGAGTTGTTAAACACTTTTCGAGATAGTGTGGGGCGCTTAATGGAGAGACGGAACTCTCTCGCTCGCTTTAAATGTGTATGCGAGAGATGTCCCTTTCAGGACGACAGATCCCATTTATGTTTAATTTATGGTTATTTAAATTTCTGAATTTTACTCTGATGTATTCGTTTCTCGGGACTGTACTGAATACTATGGCGTTGTGGTTCCATGAAAAACGAACCGAATTTAATGAAAGATAATGAATTATTTTAATTGAATTTGGAATTATTAATTTATGTTATTTTCAGCGGGAGGTTCATTGTGAAAGAAAGGCATTTTTCAATACTGTATTTATTTTTTAACAAATGTTTTATAAATTGCATTGTAATTTTCCTATTTAAATATTGAATATTGACTGATTCATAACATAGTTACATCAGAACAGTTCTGATCGGCTTTAAACGTTATATCTTTATAATTGCTTTATCAAATCCAGTTGCAGGTTATGTGATTTCTTTTCTTCTTCAATGGCACTACAGCCCAAATCGGACCTTGGCTCCTGATGTTCAGGTTCCTCAACATTTCATTTGGCATTGTGAAAAAGTTGTTAGTTCTCCGCTCCCTCTATCTATGAATTTTCACTATCGTGGCCTGAGGTGGCCAAGATATGCCCACGCAAGTAGTGTGCTGAAATTATACGCCGACCGGGATTTAAACTTCCAATCTTCATATTGTAGACTACACACCACGCTACACAATACCATAGGCAACACCCTACCTAGATTATTTGATTCAATTTCCTGTTAAGACCCTTTATAGGAGCATATGACAGCGACAGTTCTAATAATAATAATAATAATTTATTTCATCAAGAAATTGATTACTACATTTATGTACAATGGAATAAAATTGTGACCAGATAAGACTAGCATATTCTAGGATAGATCGGACAAATGCACAATATAACCTTTTTGTTGTAAAGAAATCAATAAATTCTTTCGATTGTCTCCTAAAAAACCGAGGATAGTGTTCGCTTTATCAGCAATATGATTAACGTGATCATCAAAGGTAAAATTACAGTTGAATAGTACGCCGAAATTACGTACTTTATCAGAACGAAGTAAAGAGCATCCATCTACAACATAGTCAAAATTAAGTGATATTCTCTTCTTAGAATATGAAACAGTAGTGCAATTATTTAATGTTGAGATGTAAATTGCTAAGTAAGCACCAGTGATGAAAACGGGAGATATCACTTTGCAATAATAGACAATCATTGCTGCTGGAGTTAATCTTAAAGATTTTCGCATCATCGGCATAGAGAATAATGTTCGAGTTAGAGATAAACGAATTCACGTCATTAATAAAGAGAAGGAATAGAAGTGGACCCAATTGGCTACCTTGCGGAACGCCTGAAGTATTAAATATAGAAGATAAGACCCCACGAAAGTGTACTTTCTGAATGCGATCACTAAGATACGACTTAATCCAAAGGACGAAAATATCAGGAAAACCAAGCAGGCGGAGCTTATGCACAAGAATATCATGGTCAATTTTGTCAAAAGCTTTACTAAAGTCAGTGTAGATGCAATCGACCTGCTGCCCATTTTCGATTGCAGAAAGACAGAAGTTCGAGAATCCTATAAGATTAGATACAATGGATCTGCCTTTGACAAAGTCATGCTGGAATGATCCAATAATCGACTTGAAATGTAAATACATTACATGAACACAAAATGGATTCAAATAGCTTAGCAACACATGGAAGCTTCGCTATAGGCCTATAATTAAAGGCGTTATAGGTGAGTATTTCCATGACATAGGAAAAATTCCACTATGAAGCGATGAATTAAAAAGATACCCAAGGATAGGTAAAAGAGATAAACTACACTTTTTATTACAAAAGAAGGAACACCATCTGATCCACTGGAGAAATTAATAGCAAGTTTATCAATGTATTTTAAAATAGTGGAGTCGTCAATAAAAGATCTTTCGGAACCAAGGACGAAGAAGGAAACTTTGAAAAGTATTGAAAGTTGTCAACGGATGCTAACGGCGTACTGCAATTGAAGGCGGGCCGGAAATGGTTAGAAAATAAGTTGCTAATTGTAGTAGGATCAGCACTGACTACATTATTAAGAAACGTACTGGAAGGATGACCACCAGAGTTTTTCTTAGAGTTGACAAAATTCCAGAATTGTTTCGGTTTATCTTTAAAAAAGTTTTTAACGGTAAAAAGGTATTGGTTATA
Organism: Chorisops tibialis; assembly: GCA_963669355.1. Taxonomy (NCBI): domain Eukaryota; kingdom Metazoa; phylum Arthropoda; class Insecta; order Diptera; family Stratiomyidae; genus Chorisops; species Chorisops tibialis. Next base: position 23,906,832 of record OY770264.1, read on the forward strand.
TGCAGCTCGAGACTGACTTATAAAACAAAATTAAATTATGTAGTCCGTATCACTCCTTAAGAGCGAGTAAAATCGTACAACGAAAGCTTGAAAAACTAGCTTTCATTGTACGATTTTTCAAATTACATAATTAAATCATTGTGAAACCAGGAAAACCTCCTGGTACGATTCAAACAAACTGCGTTGTATCATACACAGAAAGCAGCCATTTAAAATGGTGTAAAAATTTGAAGTGGCTTTGTCAAAATCAGATTCATTCAACACAGGCGACCAATCGCAATTGGATATGTCAAGATTTAAAGTTTCAAAATCAGCTTTGGCGAAATTAAAATAATTATTAACAATACACTTCGAGTTCGTAAATTCTGTCCGAGAGTTGAATGTTGTGTGAAGCGCAGGATGAATTGGCAAGTAAGGCAGCAAAGGGCTGTGACATCTATCATCGTCGTAAGGCTGGCACCAGATGAGAAAATCAGATTCAACCATAACAGGACTACGACTGGGCGTAAAGCCCAATCGTACGATACTCTAGATGAGAGAGATTTTTTTTATTTTAAGAATTTTGTAGGGGAAGTGATAGAGGAGGTGATGACATTGAACTAACTTTTTCACAGCACTCTAAGGTTGCTATCAAAATGTTTTACACAAAATTTAGGATTCAATAATTTAATAGATACTGAGAAAATTAATGTATTAGATTAAGTGAAATTGTGCAGTTTGTATGGGAGGTGGTAGAAAGAGTGTGAAATTATAAATGACGTTTTTAGAAATAACTGTAAACATCATTTAATTGACATATTTTAAATCGCAGATCAGTAGCATTCGCACTTTTCAGGAAAATCGTCTTTTTGTAAAGTAGTTGAATTGTGCCAAATTGTACGGAAGGTGGTAGAAAGATTGAAGCTATTCGCCTAATTTTTTTTTGGTCTTACTAATAATTCTAAATAATTATTTAGTGCATAATTTCAGCTCGATGAATTTCATACGTACAGAGTAAATTTATTTAGAGTATTTCATAAAAAAGTGCAGTTTGTATGGGAGGGGGTAGAAGGAGGGAGAGGACTCAACTAATTTTTATACAGCAGATGGAAATTATTATCAAAGTAATATATTACAAATTTCTGATCAATAGCTTTCATGAAAAAATCCGTTTATTGTCGAATTGCGAAATAGTGTCATTTTGTATGGGAGGGGGTAGAAGGGGTGAAACTGAATGTCTAATTTTTTTTGGTCTTACTAATAATTCCAAGTAAATATTTAGTGCATAATTTCAGCCCGCTAAATTGTATACGCACTGAGTAAATTGGTTTAGAGTATTTCATGAAAAAGTACAGTTGTATGGGAGGTGGTAGAGGAAGGAAGAGGACGCGCATAATTTTTATATGGTAATATCATCATAAAAGTAATGTGTTCCAAATTTGAGACTAATAGCTTTTATACTAGTTTGGTGAATGTTTTCACAGTGCATTTCGTATTGAAAGAAAAGATTTCCGAATTCTACACTGTTACAGCAGAGACCGAAACGTCACGAATAATAAAGCGTAACAGTGTAGAATCCGGAAATCTTTTCTTTCAGCTTTTATACTTTTCGAGCAAATCCGTTTATTGTCAAATTGCGCAATTGTGTCATTTTGTATGGGAGGAGGTAGAAGGGGTGGAGCGAGCCCGTTAACGAACTTGTCCTTACTTTTTTGTCAAAAACGAAGTGTACAAAATTTGAAAAGTATGAATGCTACTCATCTGCAATTTAAAACATTTCGAAAGCATGATGACTATAAACAGTTGTTTCTGAAAAGTCATTAAAAACTCGCCCCTCCTTCTATCACCTCCCATACAAACTGCCCTACTTCACTACATCCAATACACTAATTTTCTAAGTACCTATTAAATTTTTAAATCATAAATTTTGCATAAAACATTTTGATAGCAACCTTAGCGTCATGTGAAAAAATTAGTTCAATGTCGTCACCCCCTCTACCACTTCCCCTACAAAATTTCTTAAGATACAAAAATTTCTCTTTCATCTAGAGTATCGCACGATTGGGCTTTATGCCCAATCGTACTCCTGTTATGTTTTTCTTCTGATTTTTGCGAGATAAATTTAGGATCAGAATGATCTTGAAAATTTATCTAATTTACGTGACACGTGATGATCTGTATTTGGTACTTACAGTTGTGGCGAGAGTACACTACATGGCAAACTTATAATACTCTCAGATTTCATCTAGAGTATAAGAATCTACCATGATCGTTCGAAATCGGACACACTTGGAAAAGTCCAGCAGCAAGCATGTTGTCTACAAATTGTATTTCATGTCGGGCACAGAAGGAATACATTCAAATCACATTATCATCACAGCGTTGCCACTGTATTTGTGGTAAATTTAAGTCGCTCAGAATTAAAATATCGTCTGATAGATGTAGAAGACCAGGCAAGGTTTCAAACGCATTATAAACCGCATAGTAAACTGATGAAGGTGAAGGCGATGCGATGTATGCAGTTACGACGTATAGCTTGCGGTTTCCAGCTACACACAAGAACTCTAGTTTCTCGGTTCCTGGAACATCAGTGATCGTTGAAGCAAACCGGCGACGAATGGCGCAGAGAACTCCACCCCGAACTGGAGGATGAAGTAAGTTGGGATGGCGGTCACGTTAAAAAACTTCAAAGTCGGAATCGGAAAGCTCAGAATCTTTGAACTGACAGGACAACCAAGTCTCGTAAATGCACACGATATCAAAGGAACAAACAGCAGCGGCGAGATATAGATCCTGAGTCTTCGTACGCATCCCGATTATGTTGCTGCAAGATATCGAGATAAAGCTTGCCCGTTTTTTGACGATGGATATTGAAATGGTAAGCGCGACAGACAATGTCGAGGCAGAAATTCACGAACGATAGCAGATTTCGTCCATATTTCGATGACACAACATGGGCAAAGCAAGCATCCGGAAGAACAACTTTGAATGAACAAACTCTCGCGCCAACATCGCGGGATATAGGAGTAATCTTTCTGCAGGATACTAAGTCCGGTGATACGTCAACATTTGCACAGCATAAAATAGCGAGAACGTTGTCAGCAATTTCCTTCTCCGCGGTGTCAGATGCTTAGCGCGATACAAAAAGTAGCTTTGCCTGCACAGCGGCTCGTAAAATACAGCGGAAGTCTTTTGACGTAGTCGAAGCTTCAAGCATAATATCCATTTGGTTGCTCTGTTCTGTTCTATAAGGCGCGATGCTGAGCATTGGATTTTAGTTGTCGCCACATCTTATTTGTTCTTCTGGCCTCATGGTCAACTGCGACCAACCCAAAGCCTTTCTTGAGGATTATAATCCAAAGCTCGTTTCGCGATATATCTGTCAGATTTCTTCAAAGTGTGACCGATCCACTGCCACTTTCGCCTTTGAATCTCAATGCCTGTTTTAGTCAGTGAAGTTGTACTTTAATGTTCCTCGTTGGAGATCACTTCTGATTACGGGAATAAAAATATTGGTGCTCATCCGTGAACCCCAATATACTCAAAACCATTAATTTAAAATTTACTATTAGCAAATCCCATTGAGGGGAGAAGATGACCCTTTACAAAGCGCTATCCTGACCAACGACCCATAGTTGTCACCAGGATTTGGTTCCATCTCCGGGAATCATTTAGTTAGCTAAATAGTTTACGATTGTTTCTAAACTATTCAAATTGTGGCAAAATAATTTCATAACTTCTCCAAGAGCTTGAACAACTTAGTTGAACTCTTATTTCAACTTAAACTGAAGCAACAATAAATTACTCTATACGATGATCCGGAGCACTATATAATCCTTAAATAATTCCATCAACAGTTGGTACTTTTCCATTACAAAGTAAACGGTAATTTCTTTCAGCTTAACGATGTTTTGTTCCGATTCAATAAATTTCAATCGGAAATAACACAATTAACCACTTTAGTACATCGGAAAACACCAATCAATTACAGAAAATCGAGTGGCCGTATCGCCAACAAATTTCCAACAACATCGAAAGAGAGAGAGAAAAAAAAACGGATCCCAACAACACGAAAAATTGTCGAAATAAGGATATGAAGGATAAAACTTTTTCACAGCCTTTCCTTCCCACGAAAACCCTATTTACGAGAAATTTCCGTTACGTCTCCATTATATCGCATATTCAGTATGAAGAAAGTTTTTCTTTGGGATTTTTCCTTGAATTTTGGGGTAGTCTCTCCTGTCGTGGGTAAAAGAACCGAAAGAAGTTGAGGTAGTCGGCCTTATTCAAGCGAAAGCCGAAAGAAATAAGGGGAGCAGGATAACATATAGACGTGTATTTCAGATACGGATATAATTGATGGCAGCCGGAGTAAGGAAGTCGTAGCCATTTCGAAGAAAATTTCTGTTAAGAAAAATCCTGTGAAAGGTGACGGAGTGTATTTGGTTGTTTCTTAATAAGAGAGCAACAGGATTTCCTCGGGGCTTATTCGGTTAAAAGAAGATTTATGGTAGGTTAAACCACTGAAGCCGATTATGAAGCCATTTAGATGGATTACATCGTTTATATTAGCAGGATTTTTACATTTTTGATTTTTCGGCTTTTTAAACAATTTTAATTGAATTTTAGATAATCGATAGAAATATGCTCTTACTTACCTCGACCACTCCGACCGACAAATCGAAGATCGTTGAATTTTGCAACTTGGTTCTTCATCACTGCCGTACAATTTCGCAATTCGGCGCAGAAGTTTTCGTCGTTTCCGGCCCGTACCGTTACCATTGTACCGTCTCCGACGTCACCTAGTGCGACCACTTTGAACGCTACCGGTAGAGTTTTGTTCGATCGCCAATGAGGTGGCAACACTGTACAAACGAACAGGGGACTGCCGGTTCGGATCAATTCGCCAGGATGTTCGGATAGAAAATCGCCTAAGGTACGTTCGGCTAGAATGTCCGAGGTCATCTTTGTGTAGGCCTCGTTGAGGAGCGTGGCTGCCGACGGTGGTGTCGTTTCTGTCGATCCTGTCGTGTTTGTCGCACTAGCCGTCGTGGCCGCATTGTTACTCGAATTGTTACTTCCGGTCGTGGCATTATTTGTTGAATTCGTTGAAGATGTTGTTGTGCCGGTCAGGTGCATTTTTTCGGACAACAAACACTTGCACCAGTTAAGTACGTTAAAAGCACAATTGGACACTACTAAGTCTATTTTTTTTTTATTTAGCTATGAATTGATGTTATCTCAAAATTTACAGCACGTTTTATTGTTTTCGCACTATGCACATAATGTGCTTAATCACTTTTTATTTTAACATTTTTAAGCTAAGTTTACTAATCTGAAGATAAGATGTTTATTTTTAAATTTAAAGTTAGTCTTTAATTGAGTAATCGTTAATTATCATTTCTTGTTTTTTGTAATATAATGGCTAGGCTTTATCTATATAATAAGCAAAAACTGTGCATATATTTGAAGTCACGTGACTCACAGCATATTATTAAGTTTTGCCGAAATGATTTCGGTGGCATCGGTTCAGTCGAAAAACTCGATTGCCACGCGGGTAGTTCCGGGTTCGATTCATATTTTTTTTAAAAGTGAATCTATTTGACTTTAATTAAAGTAGATCCAAGAATTATTGCTAAATTTTGGCGAAACAAGTTCGTCAGCATCGATAGTTCTGTGATGGAATGCTCGCCTGTTACGTGGGCGGCCCGGGCTCGATTTTCGGTCGATGCAACTTTCCTTTTAAGATTTGTTAGTGCATTGCAAATTAAAATTTTCCTGAAATGTTAATGTATTTTCACATGGACAATTCTATGGCGCCATGTCATGAGTCCAAACACAAAAGGATTTGAAGTTATTTGCGAAAAAAATTCAATGGGAAATCATGAAGATTTTAAGTTCTGGACTGAGTTTGGCATCGCAGGGGTGGTTGAAGGTACCGGAAGTAATTGAAAATTAATTAAATTGATATTTTCTGTAATAATAAGTAAAACTGTGCGTATATTTGAAGTCGCGTGACTCGCGTTAAGTAAATGAAAACATTTTGGCAAGATAAGCTCATCAACACCGGTCGTTCATTGATAGAATGCACGCCTGCAAGCGGGCGGCCCGGGTTCAATACCCCATTCCCGGTTAATATTTTTTACGAGTATTTTTTTACGTTTTGATTAGCGTAAAAATATCATAATTTCAAATCATTTGTTTGCGTTGAAGTGAGAAGGCTTGCAATGATGAACTCAATATACGAAGTAAGGATCCAGAACGACCTGACAACAAGCTTGCAAACAGTTACCAGTCTGAAGCAAGAAGATGGCCTTGCAACTACACTTTTTAATCTGGCTTTAGAATATGTCAAAAGAAAACTACACTTGATACCAGAGGAATGTTACTGTTTCAATCATCGCAGATAGCAGCTTACGCAAACGACATAAACATAATAGCGCGATCGTTACTGGGCGCCAAGGAAATTTTCGTTAAACTTGACACGGCAGCACGAGAAGTAGGGTTATGCATAAACGAAAACAAAACGAAAGTTATGTTCCAATAACGAAGAAACATGCCAATTAGACAAAATCTAACGATAGCAGACTATAACATGGAAAACGTGAATAACTTATTTATTTAGTTATTTAAACGCTTTGAACGAAAAGATAACATTTTCATTTATATCGGGTTTTCCAATAGGGACTTGACAACTTTGAATTCAATTTGTGAACGCACCCTTTCACTAATCATCGAACTGTCACTGTCAATTTATTCAGTAAACTTAACATTTTTATCATGGTAAAGTACACGAAGGAACAACGTCTCAAATGGTTTGCATTTTATTTTGAAAAAAAGTTGTGAAGTCCTTATTGGAAAACCCTTTACAAAAGCAGAAATATTAGAGCAGTGATGATAAGATTTCATAAATCAAAGATTTTAGTTTTTACTCTATTTTTAAATAAAACAAAAGAAGTAGTTAAAGATCAAAGTTGAAGTTGATCGTCGTTCCTTTGCATTCTGAACATCGGGGAGTGTTAGTAAATATCGAGTGAAGCTCGAGGAAGATAGAAAATATCTGAATTCCTGGTTGAGACTGTGCCCTGCCGGAAATTCAGGTCGTTGCAGAGGTAGGTATTAAACAAGTAGTTGTAAAGTTTGTAGAGGAAGCAAGCATCAAGAAAAGTCCGTCGTAGATGCAAAGGCTGGAGTTGAAGTGCTATAAGTCTGTCTATGTAGCTGATATGAGGCTTTTTTAGTCTGTAGAAAAGGGTGCGAGTAAATTTACGCTAAACGGATTCGACGGCCGCAACATGGCTCTACACGATGGAGCAGTATTCTAAGATACTACGGACGAGAGTGGAAAATAGCAGGGCTGCTGCTCGTGAACGGTTAAACGGGACTGTCGTACGGAGGACGAACCCAGCAAGTCTGTATGCCTTCTTTGTAATCTCAGAATAATGATTGACGAATTTGAGCTTGCGATCGAAAGTCACTCCTAGATCCTTTATTGTAGATACTGCTACAATAGTGATCCGTTAATAGAGTAAGTGAGGACTGGAGAGGTAGTCTTATACGAAAACTCCATAGCAAAACACTTTTCAATGTTCAGACAAATATCATTGTTAGAACACCAACTGGACAAAGTAGGCAAGTCAGTCTGGAGGTCCAAGCAGTCAGAATAAGACGAAATTTCACGGAACATTTTGAGGTCGTCCGCGTATAAAAAACAATTTGATGATAGGAATTGGGGCAGATCGTTAATGAAGAGCGTAAATAGCAGTGGTCCAAGAATATATCCGTGTGGAACACCAGAGTTAGAGAGAAACTCAGCAGAAGAATGTCCATTGAACGTTATTCGCAGACGACGATCCGTGAGGTAAGAATCAAACCAATTCAGGTGATAGCCCGTGACACCGTACTTTTCAAGTTTTGCAATAAGAATTTTTCTATTAACAGTATCAAATGCTTTCAAAAAATCAGTGTATATGGGATGAACAGTGTTATGAGGATCTAAGGATTGTGCTACAAAGTCAGTGAATTCACATAAATTCGTGGTAGTTGACCTTCCTTTAACGAATCCATGCTAGATGGGTGACATTAAATGATTAAGTTTCTCCCAGACCGCATTGTGGACTAATCTTTCAAAAAAATTACCGAAGCAGTTTAAGGTAGAAATTGGGCGATAGTTGGCGACATTTTCCTTTCTTTAAAATGGGAACAACATTAGCTAACTTCCAGCAAGCGGGAAAACAGCCTTCCTCAAGTGATTTATTGAACAAAAGAGAAAGTGGCACCGAGAGCTCCGAAGAGGCAAATTTCACAAAGAGATTAGGAATCCCATCAGGACCGCCACTGGTCTTTGGATCTAGGGAATTGATAATGGAGATAACATCACTCTCGCTAATGGACAATTACTAATGTAATTCTGTGGTGGGATAAAAAAGTCATATCAAAGGTCTTTGTTGGAGAAGGTAAACACAGAGGAAAAGTATTTGATAAAAAGTTCACACATTTCTTGCGGAGTGGAAGTTGTCATATCCCCAAACTTAAGTTGGGAAGGAAAATAATGTTTTTTGCTACGCTTTCTAACATCTGAGCAGAATGGTTTGGTTTCATTACGTGACAGAGACGCCTCAAGCTCAGAAATGTATTCAGAGAAAGCTTTCTTGATATCCGATTTCACCTGTTTGCGCTGAGAGGAAAAGTTATTATAGTCAGATAAGAGGGAAGTACGCTTATACTTTTTATGCAGACGTTTTTTCTTATGAAGAACTTTAATAACCGAGTGGGTAAACCATTCTGGGTATTCTTGTACTTCTAACCTCGATAGGGAACATTCCGATGAATTATGTCATCAAGAATTGAGTATAGTTGAATAGAAGATTCCTTAGAGCTTTTGTTATTAAAGAGTTCGACCCAATCGACATTACTAATTTAACGACAGATTTGTTCATAATTACCCTTGTAGTAGTTGTATTTTTTGATCGCACTATTAAGAGAGGGATTCGATAATTCAATCTCCACATTAATCTGGAGAGGAGGATGATAAGGGTCGGGTGGCACTAATCCAATGGAGGTGACAACACTGATTTGGGAAGTAATCAGCATTCCACTTTAAGTCAGGAAGATTGAAGTCCCCACAAATAAGAAAAGTGGAGTTAGGACCAGCTGAGTTAGCGAAATCGGAAAGGTTGTCAAAGAACTTTTCGATAGTTCCCACATCGCAGCAACATGGGAAATAGACACAACAAATATAAAGGTATCGACCACGAGAGACCTTAATTTTGAGAAGAAGGCATGGTGTTCTTAACAGCAATAAGTACTCCACCTCCGTCCTTTTTGATCGAGCGTAGAAGATCACGGTCATGTCTAAAAACTGTGTAGCAATTTGGGGAAAATTCGGAGTCAATCACAGAAGGGATTAATCAGGCTTCAGTAACACATAGAATGTAGGGCATACTTTCAAGAGTGGACAGCAGGAAGTCATTCAACTTGGTTCTAAGACCATGTACATTTTGATAGAGAATTGTAAGATTCGATAAATTATTATTGAGTGAGGTAGAACTACAGCCAACGATAGACATATTGATGAGTTTATTCGAAATTGACGAGTTGTTTACATGCAAACCTGTGGGGTTTACATAAGTTTCCGCTGTTTGAATCCCCGACGAAAATTCCGCTGAGAGCTATTCCTCGGTAGAAACTCCTGAACGATAATACTAGGGGGCAAAAAGTTAGCTGAGTCGGCAATAGTTAGGTTAGCTGGTAAACATACTTTAAAGGATGCGATAATTTTTTCGGGAAGATTATCAGCATACTACAGCTGAGGACTGCTGGAATGTAACCCAGCTTCGTCGTGATGTAGTCAGTAACTTCCCTCATTGACGTGTCGTAAGCCAGTCGAGACACAAAGAGCTGCTTGAGGGGCTCTACAATACGTAGCGTAAGCGCAGGTTTCAAACTGACCGATATGTTCGATGGTTTTTTTTTGGTGACGGTGCCATCCAACGAATTAGGCAAACCGCTAGCAGCCAAAGGCGGTAGAGTTGCGTTTGTTCCAGGAACCGGTGATAGCAACGGTGTTGGTGTTGTAGAAGTTTTTGTTTGTTTTCTACTACATTTCGAGCCTGATGCAACTGAAGAAGACGAAGAAGATGCAGAGGCAGCAGTAGCGCTCCTTGTAAGTCGAGCACTGTTGATAGCCTTATCTGATGATGGTTGTGAAGTTGAGGTAAGTACATATCTAGGACTGCGAGATATTTAGGAGGCAATCTCTCCAAAGATGGCAATGAAATCAATGAAATCGAAAAACTCATTATGGTAGCAAACATGGGTACTTCCGACAATAAAATGTAAAGACGTGCATAGAAAAACGAAGTTTCAAATCTACAAAACCATAATAAGACCTGAACTCTACTATGGCAATGGAACGTGGACGTTAATACAGGCATCAAAAAACATGGTTAATGAATTCGAGGGGAACCTATCATGACAATTCCTCGGACCGCTTTGTGCAATTTTTTGATTTTCAACGAAAACGCTTGTTAGGACAACAACAAGCTCTACATCACCCAACCATTTTTTTTTTAAATATCTCAAATCCATGAAAAATTATTAGAAATTTTTTTATTTAAAATTATTAGCATATTCCCATACTTAGTTTTAAAACTCCAACGATCCAAGGGATATTCCGATAGCATTTTTAAATGTGAAGTCGCTTAGAGCGGGTCCATAATAATTGCAACAGCTTCGACTTTGCGTAAATAATTTTGTAAACAATTTAACAAAATAGATACGAAAAAAACAGAATTATGATTGAGCGTAAAGCCCAATCATATGATACTCTGGATGAAATAGTAAAGAGTAGAGTAGTAAAGTAGCAGACAAAATTGTCATTTCAAATTCTTTGGAATAGTGAAAAGTAACTTTTGTATGGGAGGTGGTAAAAGCAGAGGGGGGAGGTTTGTAATTTTTGTATATAACACCGATCATAATGCGCAAAATGTTTTATGCTTTGTTTGAAGCTTTCATAATTTTCGAGAAAATTGAACAATTTTTGTCTGAATTTAAGGCATTTGTATGGGAGGTGGCAAAGAAAGTGGAAGGTTTTGGATGATTCTAAATCTGCTCATCAACATCCTAATTACATTGCATTGCTACAATTTCAAAGTCGATAGCTCTCATATGTTCGAATGAAAAATACTTCTCTTGAATTTCCAACACAAAAATTTGTATGGGAGGTGGTACAAGGAGTGAAGCGAAGTTCATATTTTTTTAACATTTATTGCCATTATTAAGGGTCAAATTCTGGCAAAATTTTAAGTTTGTACTTTTTCTATAAAAGTTTCAATGAAAATTTATTAAGTGCATTTACCAAAATTGTGCATTTGTATGGGAAGGGGTTGATGGAGTATTCTAATCAAAACAATGTTTGACATCAATGATATTTATAATAGTATACTTTCTCAAAATTTAAAGTTGATAGGTTTGACGGTTTTGGAGAAAAATAATGTAATTCAAATTCCGGGATTTCGTGAAATTTGAATGAGAGGGGGTAGAAGGAGTGAGTTTAAGTTGATAGTTTTTCCAAAATTGGTTGCAATTGCAATAAAATTAATTATGACAAAAAGTGATTATTTTATCTTTGCTACTTGCAATGAAAATCGAATAAATGCAGTTTTGAAAATTGTGCATTTGTATGGGAGGGGGTTGAAGGAGTAACTTAACTAAAAAATCATCTCAAATTTTGAGTGCAAGGTTTCGGTTGATTCCAAAACTGCTTATTATTATTATAAGGTCAATAGCTCTCATACGTTGTGCTCGAAGAGGTAATGCTTTTCTTGCATTTCTAATGAAGAATTTTGTATGAGAGAGGGTGAATGGAGTCTGGCGAAGTTGGCGATTTTTTCAAAACTTATTGCAATTACGATAAATTCTGAAAAAATTTCAAATTTCTTCTTTTTCTAGTTCCAATTAAAATCGCCATAAAGCATTCAAAATTTTGCATTTGTATGGGAAGGGGTAGAAGAATTGAGCAGCATCTATCGTGATAAAATTACGCAAGCTACAATGGGCTGGCCATGTAGAACGAATGCGCGAGGAACGAATCCCAAAAAGAGTGCTCAAGGGCAAAGCTCAGCGTAACCGATCGCAAGGGAAGCCACAAAAGCGATGGGAGGACTCAGTTGACGCAGATTGCAGATCGCTTCTCGATTTTTCAAACTGGACGACGCGGTCGTTGGACCGAGATAACCGGGAGGCCAAGGCTCGATATGGGCTGTAGCGCCATTTCATCATCATCATCAGAATTGAGCGGATTGGAACAGAGTTTTTCTGGGTCGATGATATTTAGCTTAAAATTTATAGTTTCTAACAAAAATCATTTTAGTAAAAGTTTAAAATTTCGTAAGTTTTGAAACGCAAAAGGAAAAAGGAGTAGGGCAAAGTTGGTAAATATTAAAAAAAAATCCTGGCAAAAATTCGTTTTAGATGAAATCTGGAAATATTATAAGTTTACTCTAAGGTTTGTAACGCTAAGAAATAAGGCTCGGAGAAAAAAATGAATGATACAGAAGTTAATATTATCATTAAAAAATGTCAAAACCGGATTTCCGGATGCCCGTCCGTCCGTCTGTGCGCTCTCTAGCTTGAAAATTCGTTGAACTAGATAGTTCAAATTTTGTACATGTCATTTTTGACAAAAAAGTAAGGTCAAGTTCGTGAACGGGCCAAATCGTTCTACCTCTTCTACCCTCTCCCATACAAAATGACAATTACAAATCACAATAGACGGATTTGCTCGAAAAGTATAAAAGCTATTGGTCTGAAATTTGGAATATGTTACTTTTATGATAATATCAATCTACGGTATATTATGCGTGTCCTCCCTCTCCTTCTACCGCCTCCCATACAAACTACGCTTTTTCATGAATTACTCTAAGCCAATTTACTCAGTGCGTATAAAATTTAGCGGGCTGAAATTGTGCATCAAATATTTATTTAAAATTGTTAGTATGGCCAAAAAATTAGATGATTTGCTTCACCCCTTCTACCCCCTCCTATACAAAATGACAAAATTTCGCAATTTGACAATAAATGGATTTACTCGAAAAGTATAAAAGCTATGAGTCTGGATTTTGGGATATATTACTTTCATAATGATTTAAATCTACAGTAGAAAAATTATTTACGTCCTCCTTCTCCTTCCACACCCTCCCATACAAACTACGCTTTTTCATGAAATGCTCTAAGACGATTTTCTCAGAACAAATAACATTTATTGAGCTCATATTTTGTAATAAATACTTAATTAGTATTATCACAAAAATCAGAAAAAAAATATTTGATTATCGTCACTGGTTCTACCCCCTCCCATACAATATGACACAGTTTCACGACTTCACAAAAAATCGATTTTCTTGAAAAGCATGAATGGCACTAGTCTAAAATTTAAAGGATGTCAATTTTATAATATCTTTAGTTATTTCTGAAAAAATCACTAAAATCCCCCACTCTTCCTACCACCTTCCGTACAAACTGCACATTTTCACTAAATCTAACTAACTAATTTTCTCAGCTCCTATTCAATTATTGGAGTAAGCATTTTGTATAAAACATTTTTATAGCTGCTTTAGCATGATGGGGAAAAAATTAGTTCAATGCTATCATCCCTTCTAACACTCCCCATACAAAATTTCTTGAGATCACAAAAAATTGTATTTCATCTCGAGTATCGTAAGATTGCGCTTTACGCGCAATCGTAGCCCTGTTATGTTTCTACCTAGTTTCAATGAAAATTGACAAAATACGAAATTGTGGGAAGGCTTAGAAGGAGCGAGTGAATTGGAAGAAAATTTTTTGATGATAATGGTATTGGCATCATTATATCGTACTCCGATCAAATTTTCAATTTGATAGCCTCATTAGTTTCAAAAAAAAATTAAATTTTTTGAAATTTCGTGAAGTTTGCGTGGGAGTAGTAGAAGTAGTGGATGGAAATTCAAATCAAATTCCTGTTAAGTCCCCGCATAGGGGCATAGAACAGAAACAACTCTCTTCCACAAGACGCGTTCCTGAGCATCGACCTTTAACTGTTGGCAGGACTTGTTAATTCCTCTCACCTCCTGCTCAACTGCTCACTTCCATGTGCTACATGGTCGACCAACCCCATGTCTTTCTTGGTGATTATAATCCAGAGCCTGTTTGGCGATGTTTCGCTCTGATTTCCTCAAAGTATGACCGATCCACTGCCACTTCCGCCTTTGAATGAATCTCAATGCTTATTTTAGTCTATCCAGTTGTTCTCCAAAGTTCGTCGTTGGAGATCACTTCAGGCCAGAATATTCCTAAAATGCGTCAAAGGCATTAGTTCACGAAAGTTTGCAGTTTCTTGGTAAGTCAAGCGGTTACTTTCCACGTAGTGCAACCATATAACAACACGGACTTGACGCATGCGTCAAAAACTCGCAGCTCCGTGCTTTATGTAGACGAGCCTCAATATCCTTTTCGGCTCCGCCGTCCAAGCTGAAAATGATGGAAATTAAAAAATTTTTTTTGCTTAAAGTGACAAAAAAATATCTTGCACGATAGCTCGAAGTGTTCGAGAGTTATGTCGTAGAGAGATAGGCAGACGAAGATTTTCGAACCACAATTAGACTCAAGTTGGATTTAATGCTTCGAAATCCCAGTACTTGCCCGCTCACTTTTAATGGGATATCAATTCCAAAATCACTTTTTTCATCTTAACAAAATCGACTCGACTATAAACTGAATCAATGATTTTCACTGTGCTCACACTTTCCTAATTCACCTATTGGAGCACGAAACCGCCAACCAAAATCGTGTTGAACGTCAACCGCTACAAACAGCCAGGCGACTTAAAAAAAAAATCAGCAAAAACACACAGGCTTTTCATTCAAACCAAAAGTGTTTTATTCCTGGTTTCCTGGTCCGTATCCAGTTCGTCAACAGGCTCGGTTTCGGTTGGGAGCCATCGCACGAAATAAAAAATAACAACACTCCCGACGCCAACGTTCAGTGGAAAAAAAACAGCGTGAATGCAACGTGAGCTTTGCGTTAAATGAACATGACCTCAGATCGTCCGCTGTGGAATCGTCCACACGAAATCATCCCTTTCTATCAGCATGGTATCACTCTCCGGGAAAAAAAAAGCCAGAATCCCAGTTAAAAAAGTGAAAACATAATGCTTTCGAAAAAAAACGTCCTGTCCAGGACTCCCTCATAGTTCATGGTCAGTTAGTTCTACCGAATCGTGTCCACCGACTGACTACTGGCGGGGGTCCAGCCAGCGCCCATTTCCCGGGCACATTGCACGGTGTCAAATTGTGGATAGCGGCCTGATCATGATTTTTAAACGGCGGCGGAATTTTTTCATTATCCTCGACTCTTAGTCCTTTAGTCCTCATTTTATTTCGGTTGTGTCGTCGTTTTGGACCTGAATGGCTCTGCTACTGTACGCCACGTACAGTCCTCAGGCTGGACATAGAAGCATATGTGAAGAATGTTTTCGGGATCATATAGGTACGTGCACGACTGTAGAGGAACATACGATTGGGAAATGGCTCCTGTCCCTGTCAGAGCCCACAGTACATTCCGCAGGATATTAACTGCTCCGTAAAACGCTGCCGTGTCGGGACGGCGAGGGCTGACTGTTGGCGTTTTTTCTCCGGGCATCGTAGGTGGAATTTGGTAAATTTTCAGGATCCGTTTGTGATTTTGATTGAAGTACGTGACGCTAAATGGAAACTGAATGAACGGTTTCCATTGCTGCCCGTGCAGTTGTTAACGTAATGATGATTTTGTGGGCTGTTTTCGGTGGTTATCTTTCACATCGAGAGCACTAGTACTTTTTTTTTCAGCACCGCAGTTCATCGACATCATGGGCTTAACTCGACGCTTGAACAGAAATTAGTCAGTCCAGTCTCCTCTTAATTTCTGGTCGAGCAGATTAAACTGATAAAGAGTATCCGGAGTTCAATATGAAGTAATGTTAATTTGTTAACAATTGAATTGAAAGTTTTTAATTAACATAAGTACATCTGTTGCGGAGCTGCAGGGTTTAGAAAAGGCTTTATCCACCATGAGACGGCTTGAAATTTCATAGTTGGCCTCATGCTACGCTAATAGTGGATGGATTTAGATGTCACTAACAATTAACAATACTAGGGGTATGTTGGTCTATAATGCGAAGATCGTAAGTTCAAATCCCGATCGGCGTATAATTCCAGCGCACTCCTCTACGAAAATGAGAAATTCCTAGATGGAGGGTTGTGCGAAGGGCAAACAACCCTTCCACAATAAATAATGAAAATGTTAAAGAACCTGAAGGTCAGGAGGCCAAGGACCAATTTGGGATTCAGTACCATTGTACAACAGAACAACAAACTTATTAGTATGATATCAACCGTATACATTGCGAAATGTATTATCAGAAAGATCTAACAATAATAGAGTAGTTGAAAAAATCAATCGTTTATCGTTCAACAGAGAAAAGCAAGAAATAGAAGCAAGATATTCAGATATTATCAATGGAATGAAGAGGTTATTCCGTGGCGTAGTGGGCAGCGTGCTTGCTTCTCAGTTAATAGGTCGTGGGTTCAATTCCCACTCCAGACGGAATTTTTTTAAGCGCAAATTTTTCAGTTGCTACTGGTGATAAAAAATTATTCGCAATAAAATGGGGAAACGGTGTAAAACTGAAACAGTTCCACTTCAAGAAGGCCTAGATACTCAATAGATGGTTTCTGTTCGCTTTCTATCATTCAGTCCCCCATAACATCTGCAAATATTTGTCAGTAAGCAGCCAGTACAACTGAGCAATATACCAGCTTCTCCACTCGCTACGGTCGTTCTCACTCCCCTTCCCCAACCTTCCCAATCCCATTCCTTCCCTCCATGACTGTGTTTGTGCATTGCACATAAAGGCCGAAATTGCCTATAACACAGGTCATTCTGTAAAAAAAAACAAAAAACTATTGTACTCTTACCGCCCCAGTCCCGGTAGAAAGTTGCACGTCCACAACGGCTCAGTAACTCATTAATTAAAAATCCAGTAACCAAAGCCCGGCCACTTAGCTATAATGACAAAATGACTAACGTCGAATACGATTCTGTGGGTCCCAATGAACAGAGGCGGCTCACCAAGTACGGAGGAGGCGGAACTGTCGACCAAGCTACCATTATTTTATAATTAATTCGAACAATTGTATGAGTATTGTATTATTACCTCTTATTCGTTGAATTTAATAGATCCGTTTAAATTTAAAAACATTAAGCTTGACACATTATTATTATGTTGTTCAGCTGTGGAACATGGCAACCGATATCTTCCTTAAGTAACTTTAATTTTTCTGGAATAATTATACTATTGTCGGTAAGATCTCGCAACCCTTCATTTGCCTCGATTTCTTCCACGTTAAATCTTCTGCATATTCTCTTCATTTTAGTTTCCCCAAAGCGGATAGTTTCCTGTTTCTTGGATCTAATGTATAAATATCTTTCATAAGCTTTACGTTTTCAGGATTTGTTTCAGAACAGAGTTTTGAAGTCATCCTATCGACCATACTTTACAAAAATTGTTTGTTATTATGGCACGATTCTTGGATGACGCACCAAAGGGATATTTTTAGATATCAAATTTTTGCTGGTCTTTATAGCCAACGAGGTCTTATCCCCGGGGACGGTTTTAAAACTTTCCAATATTGTCTCGTTTCAAAACCAAGTCAATGTAAGAAATTCCCAATTGAGCAGATGAAAACTGCAAATATGATCGAATTGGCAATAAACGCAACTATCAGCGAAGGATCTGAAACAATTAACATAAGCACAAAATTTGAGTATGACCAAGAACTTCGACGGAATATCCTTCAGTGCCCTAAAGGCTCGAGGTCTCATTGGCCATTCGTCAAAACGGTCAACAACAATTTCATTTTATTTTCAATACCACCTCTTATTGATGTCGACCGTACCGTAGTAATTGATAATGTCGAAAAAGCTAAGCTAAGTTTTGCGAGAAACTATCGCCTTTCACCTTCAAACTAATCGCTTCCCGCTGAAAATCCATCTGGTTTCTTATTGCCTACACGGAATTTTTGCACGAGACTTGGTATTGGAGATATTTCCTATTAAACTTAAAATTACGCTTCTTCTTTAGCTAAACCTCTTCGCAATTTTTTCTATGTGTTTTACTATTTTCGGTGCTTTCCACGTATGTTGAAAGTTGCGAATGTTGTGTCTATTCGCAAGAAAGGAAGCAATGCGAGCCCCGCCAACTACCGCCCAATAGCCATTACTTCGGTACTCTCGAAAGTAATGGAAACTGCATTTAATTACAAAATCGTCAAATATCTGGAGGATAAACAGCTCATCCATGACCGTCAAAATGGGTTTCGTTCTGGACGGTGGACGGGAGATTTTTTGGACTACTTGACACAGCGTTGGAACTCATGCTTACATAAATATGGAGAAAGACAAGTTCTCGCACTTGACATCGCAAAAGCTTTTGACAGAGTTTGGCATGAATGCCTCTTAGTTAAGCTTAGGGCCATAGACCTTAATGTTCAATGAATTGAGAGTTATCCATTGTTAGTTAGACCTTGTTCAATGGATTGAGAGTTATCCCTCTGAACGCACTATACGATGAGTATTAGAGGGCGCAATTGGTTCCAGCGTCCCTCAAAGCTCTGTTATCTTCAACAATTTTCTTAGTTTAAGCGACCATCTGTCGTTTACTCTCAATCCAATCTATAGATATGCATATTAGAGTACTTTAGACAACACTTCTTAATTTAATTCTGTTATGGAATTACACAAGCATTCTATTTCTACCAGTCGCAGGAAGTTATTCTGTTCACTGAACTCGGATCTCAACTTAATCCTGAAATGGTGCAGGAAAAATAGAGTAGAACTCAACGCATCTAAAACAAAGGCCTGTCATTTATCCTCCAAACGTTATGCTCCAGTGATGTCTCGCAATGCAACCTTTTTAACTTAGCACTTTGGAGATTTTCACCCTGCTAGATGTCAAAATTAATGACCACCTATAGTGGGCCCAGCATATCTTTGATGTTACCCTTGACGCCTCTAAACGTCTAGGCGTTCTCTGAAAGTGCAAACAAATTTTCATACCCATCGACATAGCAACCATTTAAAGGGCTTACATGAGACCACGTTTAGAGTACAACCTGCATGTTAAGGCTTGGGCATCCAAAACACACCTTGCGTTGCTCGGTCGTATTCAAAAACATGCGTTCAGACTGATTGGAGACGAAACCATTGCGTTTTCTATAGATTCTATTGGCCATCGCAGAAATCTCAGAGTACTCAGCATTTGCAGTCGATACTTTCATGGTAAATACAGTATGGAACTAAGCGTACTCATTCCTCCACTGTATACTTTTCTGCTGAATACTCGCCAAGCTGAGCGCGCACACGAGTACACAGTCAAACCTTTGCCTTCTCGTATACTAAAATATAGGCAGTCATTCATCTCCCAACTTTAGAACGATTTGCCAGCTAGTTTGTTTCCCAACAAGTACAACCTGCGGTGCTTCAAGAACAATGTCCATCAACATTTCCATCTCTCTCCGCCTTAATAAGCTTCATTCCACTTCCTACATCAACATAACTGTATATTGGCGTAAAACCCAATCATATGATACTCTACATAAAATAGGAAAGATTTGATTGTACCGGACAATATGTCATCTCAAATTCTTTCGAATAGTGAATTATGACTTTTGTATGGGAGGTGTTAAGAGCAGAGGGGGAGGTTTGTAATTTTTGTACATAACACCGAACGTAGTATACAAAATGTTGTTATAATTTTCGAGGAAATTGAACAATTTTTGTCTGAATTTATGGCATTTGTATGAGAGGTGGCGGAGAAAGTGGGAAGTTTTGGGATGATTTTGAATCTGCATGCCAACATACTAATCACATTACTTTGTTACTCATATGTTCGAAGGAGAAATACTTTTCTTATATTTTCAATACAAAAATTTGTATGGGAGGTGGTAGAAGGAGTGAAGCGGAGCTCATATTTTTTTAGGATTTATTGTAATTATTAAGGGGCAAATTCTGACAAAATTTTAAGTTTGTACCTTTTCTAGTTATAATGAAAATCGATTAAATACATTTAACAAAATCGTGCATTTGTATGGGAGGGGGTAGAAGGAGTATTCGAATCAAAACCAAATTTTTCAACATCAAAGATATTTGGAATAGTATACTTTTCTCAAAATTTAAAGTTGATAGCTTTGACAGTTTTGGAGAAGAAATTATTTAGATTAAATTCCGAAATTCCGTGAAATTTTAATGGGAGTTTTTACAAAATTGGTCATAATAAAATTAATTATGACAAAAATTTATACTTTTAGCTTTGCTAGTTGCAATTGAAACTGAATCAATGCATTTTTGAAAATTATGCATTTGTATGGGAGGGGTAAAAAGAGTAAAGGGATCAGATCAATATTTTTTGACGCCAATGATATTTACATTATTGTAATACGACCTAATTTTCAAGTCAATAGCCGAAATAGTTTCCGAGAAAAATCAATTTCTTTAATTTTCGAAATTTCATGAAATTTGAATGGGAGATGGTAGAAGGAGTGGAGGAATGTGGCCTGTTAACGAAACTTAAGTTACTTTTTTGCTAAAAATGATATATGAAAAATTTCAGCTCGATAGGTCAAAGCTTTCGAGAGTTATGTTGTAAACAGACGAACAGACGGACAGACGGGCACTCGGAATCGAAGTTTTTGAGCGACAACAAATATTTATGGACCCTTGGCGACTCTGCGCGAGCGTTATTTCTTAGCGTTACAAACAGTAAGGCAAACATGATATACTCTCAGATTTCATCTAGAGTATAAAAACATAAAAGAATTATGATTCAATCATATTATACTCTAGATGAAATTAGAAAGAGTTCAATGTACCGGAAAATATGTCACCTCCAATTCTTTAAAATAATTAATAGTGACTTTTGTATGGGAGGTGGTAGAAGGAGAGGAGGAAGATTTGTAATTTTTGGATATGACACCTAATGTGGTATGCAAAATATTTCGTGCTGAATTTAAGGTTTGTAGCTTTCATTATTTTCAATTGGACATAGTTTTCCTAAAATTGAGGCATTTGTATGGGAGGTGGCAGAGGAAGTGGAGCGTTTAAGATGATTTTGAAACTACTTATCATCATCCTTATCACCACGCTTTAATTCAATTTCAAATTCGATAGTTCTCGAAGGAGAAATGCTTTTCTTGAATTTATAATGCAGATATTTGTATGGGAGGTGGTAGAAGGAGTGAAGAGGAGCTGATAATTTTTTTTAACATTTATTGCAATTATTAAATAACAAATTCTGGCAAAATTTTAAGTTTGTATTTTTTCTAGTTTTAATGGAAATCGATATAATGCACTTAACAAAAATTATACATTTGTATGGGAGGGGGTAGAATGAGTGTACGGATCAAAACACATTTTTTTCTCGTTATTGATATTTCTATTTTTATACTTTATGCAAAATATCAAGTTGATAATAGTTTCGAAGAAAAATAATTTAATTTAAATTTCAAAATTTCGTGAAATTTGTATGGGATGGGGTAGAAGAAGTGAGGTGAAGTTGACAATTTTTTCAATTCTGATTGTAATTATAATAAAATTAATTCTGCCGAAAATTCGTTTTTATAACTTTGCTAGTTTCAATGAAAATCGAAAAACTGCATTTTTCAAAATTGTGCATTTGTATGGGAGGGGGTAGAAGGAGTGACGGGATCAAATCAATATCCCGTCATATTAATGACATCTATATCGTTATACTTTGACCTAAATTTCAAATCGATACCTTAAATAGTTTCAAAGAAAAATCAATTTCTGAAAATTTCGGAATTTCGTGAAATTTGTATGGGAGGGGGTAGAAGGACTAGGGGATGTGGCCCGTTCACGAACTTAAAGTTTCTTTTTTGCTAAAAATGGCACACAACACAAATTTCAGCACGATAGCTCAAAGCGTTCGAGAGTTATGCTGCAGACAGACGGACAGACAGACAGACAGCAACTCGGAATCGAAGTTTTTGAACGACAGTAAATACTTCTGTACCCTTGGCGGCTCTGTGCAAGCATTATTTCTTAGCGTTACAAACGGTAAGGCAAACACAATATACTCTCAGATTTCATCTAGAGTATAAACATACGTTGCAAGCTACTTCTATAAAAAAAACATAACAGGACTACGATTGGGCGTGAAGTAAAATCGTGCGATACTCTAGATGAAAGAGAAATATTTAGATTAAAATACATTTTGTAGGGGCGGATTTACAGGGCTTGTCGAAACGAATGGGCAACAAACACGATAGTCAACACCTGTACAGATCCTCATCGCTAAATGGACGGATCTAAAACTAACCAGGGGACAGGTGCAGGGATTTATTTCCACGACCTCGACATCCACACTTTATTTCATCTTCCAGAACACGCGACAGTGTTCCAAGCTGAAGTATTAGCCATTAAGGAGTGTAAATTATTCTAGATATGCAGAAGTATCAAAAATTGTTACATTTTCTCGGATAGCAGGGCTGCGTTTCTGGCTCTCCAATTCTACAGGACTACGTCCAAACTAGTGTCCATTTGTAGACACAATTTGAATTGCCGGAAGTTTTTCTAATTTAACAGAAGTTTTTCTAATTTGGATACCGGGTCATAGCGACCTGCTAGGTAACGAGGCAGCAGACAGGCTTGCACGGCAAGGATATGAAAACATCAATTCCACCAGGAAGTCAGTCGATGTATAATAGCACCAATAGTGCTGAAGACTCGCTTCAAACAAACTATTTTGGATTCCTTCTTTACGGGGTGGCGGCAGCTGGACAGCTGCAGAACGGTCAAATAATTTTGGGAAGAACCGAATAAAAATATTACAGCTCAGCTGTTACAACGTTGCCGCTATAGCATCCGAACTATTGTTGGCCTGACCACAGGTCACTGCTCGCTAAAGCTGCATGCACTTAGGATGCGGATCGCGAGCGACAGTCTTTGCAGAGATTGCGAGGTAGACGAAGAATCTATCGAGCATTATCTTTGTCACTGTCCAAAAATCTCCAACAGTCGTGTCCTTTGTTTAGGCTCTAAATTCTTCTCAGAACTAGACGACCTCAGAGGCGTCCAATATTCGAGCCTGTTACGATTCGCAAACCGAACCAAGTAGTCGGCCAAGAGGAGTGACTTCCATCTTTTAATCAAAGAGGGAGTACAATGGGCCCAACTAGACGGTCCCAGTGCATTATGATTCAATGGAACCACACTCCTACAACCTAAACCTAGGCCTACAGATGTTGACATTGAACTAATTTTTTCTCATCACACTAATGTTGCTATCAAAATAATTAAAAATTTTAATAGGTACTGTGAAAATTAGTGTATTGGATTTAGTGAAATTATGCAGTTTTTATGGGAGCTGGTAGGAGGAGCGAGTTCTTAAAAACTTTTCTAGAAATAACTGCAAATATCATGTTTTTGATATGTTTTAAATTGCAAATCAGTGTCATTTATGCTTTTAAAGAAAATCGACTTTTTGTAAAGTTGTGAAATTGTGTCAGATTGTATGGGAAACGGTAAAAGGAGTAATGCCAACAGTCTAATTTTTTTGTCCTTAGTAATAATTCTAAATAAATATTAATTACACAATTTCAGCTCGATACATTTTATACGCACTGAGTGAATTGGTTTAGAACATTTCATGATAAAGTCCAGTTTGTATGTTAGGGGGTGGAAGGAGGGACACGCATAATTTGTATACGGTATAGCTTCTGACCTTCAGGTTTCTTAACATTTTCATTACTTATTGGGGAAGGATTGTTTTTCATTTTCGTAGATTGAGGTAACTAAGGTGTACCCAAGCAGGCAGTAAGCTGAAATTATACATCGATCGGGATTTGAAATCACGACCTTTGCATTGTAGACCATCACGCTATCTACTAGGCTACACCCTAATTCATTTTGATTTGCTACACTCTTACTTTTTGGATTGAATTTCAAATGCAAATTTTAAGTTAAAGTTTAACTAATGAATAACTTTTTAATTTCAGTTAGGTCGCAGCTATTGGAGAAGAAGAATGTAAAATGAAACATGATATATGTATATGCTACAGCAACTAGTAACTTCCGACTCTCTTGGCAAAAAAGTCCAAAATCTGAGTATTATAAGATCAATCGAAACATTTTGCAATCGGAGAATTACACAGAAGGTCATATTCGCACTCAAGAACGTTAAAATTAGATGTTCGTTTTTAATTTGCATTATGAGACTTCTGGCCATGTAAAGATAATACGTCAATAACATGAAACATTTTTAAACTGTTTAATCAAACCGGACAGAAAACGTAATTTGATTGTAACCATAATCCATTATCGTGTAAACCGAATACGGAAAGCTTAGCCCATCTTATACAGCGGTTGATCCTATCATCCCGAACGATAGCTAACAGACCACCCACGGGCTCCGGGACGCATCTCAACCTAGAGCCCTCCGAGTGCATAAACACATAACACCTTTAATGTCCTAATCATCATCGTATCCAGACGACCTAAACATCGTAAACGCATTTCACTAAGCCCCCATTTCGATGTGTAGACGGGTGTGTTTGGTGCATTCGGGCGCTCCACGCCGAAAGTAGATTTCATATATAAAATGGGGGGCATGGGCGACCTCGACATAAACTGTAACATAAACATGAAGCCTTGGACCACACACCGAGACACAAAACGATTGGTCCTCGGACAAATTAAATGACTTCCAGTCAACATTGTTATGACTCCGTGACAAGGAATCTGCTCATGAGATTCGTGTGCGTAGTATGATGTCACACATATGTCGTATGCGGAGAACGTTAGTGCATGCCAAAGGTGGATGCACTCACTGTTTTATCCGATCTGGCCAGCATGTACGTAAGATACGTCGGACACATGCCGTCGAATTTCAAACTTATAAATAACAAAGAGCTCCTCTGTACTCGTAAAGTTCATTACACGAGCGGAAAGTAGCGGCGGGCCCCATACTTGTTCCTCATGCGTCCACTGATTTGATCCTTGAACATCTCTTTGGCTGGCTAGTAATATGGGATCAGGAGTAGTGCACTCGAGTGCCGGAAGAAGCCTCCATTGCACTAAAAACAATATTCCAAAATGGATTTGTACCACCACAAACAACTGGCCACATGAAAATACACTGGCGTACCAGAAATGCAAACCTACACGTCAACATCTGATGTGAGAATGCAGAATCGCGTCATAATGTCGTTTGGGGTTGCTTTTGTGATAACCACAATGTCGCACGCCGGGATACCTTTTAACATTATGCCAAGCGCACATATTCGTATTTCTAGTCCTATAATTTCTAAACTGTAGAGGCTCTGCTGTGCTGGCAGGATCTCCATGCATGAGAGCCGAAATGCATTCTCGTGTTAAAATGCAGTTTGTATTTGGGACCGGGGCCCCATTCTGTGCCGGTTTTAATGCATTCCAGCCAGGTCAGGATATCCATAGGCTCTCGGCTCCGGTTTTTGGTTTGATTGTCACTTGTTTTAGGGGTTTCCGGGACAAGTCGTGTAATATTTGTGTTTATTATTATTATCATCCCTTAGTGGATGGTGATGCACTTCACGGCCGTGATCAAAAGTAATGACTATGATAGTTTGGTTGAGATTTTCAACGCGATACGGAGCATATGCCAGAGGTGAATTCAATTTCAATTTGAAATGCTGTTTTCAATCAATGTCGATATTTTAGTATTGGCTTTGTTTTTTTATGAATGTCGGATCGGATCGATTTTTTTTTCTTTAGAATAATTCGTCAAAATCACGTTATACCTGACATAACTCTCTATAATAACATTACTGACTATTTCCATTAATGATCTAACTTGCTAGTAGCTGGATTGCTTCTAATTTTCGACTAGCGATCCCCCGCGACTTTATCCGAGTAAGAATCGCAATAATAAGCAATCTTTGAGAATATAGTTAGTAATACATTATGTGAGATATATAATCTGCTTAGTTTAATGGCTCTTTAAGCACAATGCTTTGAATTTTGTTAGAATCATAAAAAAAAATTATTATGAATGAAACCATAATACTCGCATTTGAATGGGACCGACTCGTGATCAAATAAATCCTGTGATTTGAGATCATATACGTTTTGACGAGCCTTAATGACATGTGAATAGTTGTAGCTTGTTTTATTTAAAAATCAAAAGCCCAAATAAAATAACACTAAGATTAAAAACATAACAGAACTACGGCTGTGCGTAAAGCCCAATCATACGATACTATAGATGAAATTGAAATATTTGTGTTCTGATGAAATTTTGCATGGGGAGTGGTAGAAGGGGTGACAACATTGAACTAATTTGTTTCACATTACGCTAGAGAAGCTATAAAGATGTCTTGTACCAAATTTAATCATCAAAAATGGAATAGATGCTATAAAAATTAGTGCATTGGTTTTGGATGGTAGTAGCAGAAGTGAGGGGCTTTTAGTGATTTTTTAGAAATAACTATAATCATTATGCAATTGATATATTTTAAATTTCAGATCAGTAACTTTCATACTTTTCAAGACAATCGAATTTTGGAAAAGATGTGATATTGTGTGACATTGTGTGAGAGGGGGTAAAAGGGGAGAAGCTAATCGGTTTACTTTTACCCGATATACGCGATATTAAACATAATACTAATTAAGGATTCCATATAGTCCTGATACAGGAACCAAGAAGTGAAAAATTATTGTTATTCCTCAAAAAATAGGTACTTTAATTTTCGATAAAAGAAGCGACAGTCCAAGAGCTGCAGTTTTAATATCACCAGAAATTAATTACCTCAATATGCCTATTTTCGTCCGCACAAATTTAGTAGTGGTGCTGGTGAAAACACCAAAATCAGGAGGGGTTCAAGAGGTGATACTTTCCTCGGCCTACTTTCCTGGTGAAGAGCTAGGTGATTCATCTTAAGGCGTCATGGAGCTTGTGGAATACAGCGAAATCCACAAAATATCAGCCATTTTGGGCTGCGACGACGCTAACGCGCACCACACTATCTGGGGAAGTGGTGATATCAACAAAAGAGGTGAGTCACTTTTAGAGTACCTTACTACTAACATCCTAGATATAATAAACAACAATAACAATCCCCTGCCTGGTTGACAAGTGCGAGAAATGTTACGTATCAAAAGAAGCTTCATTGTCAGATCATAGGTATAACTGTTTTAATATTAAGACTTCATTTGGCTATATACGTAGGTCAGTAAAGAAACCCAAAACGTATCAACTGAAATCTTTACCAGTCAATCCTAGAGTGCGGACTAGGTATCGAAGAGGAATCAATAAGCAGCGAAAAAACGCAAACAAACTAGAAAATTGTTCAATAGAGCAAAGATTTTTGGGAAATAGTACGAATACAGAGAATCCATTACTGAATATAACAAACTTCTAAAAAAGTTAAAAAAATAGTCTTTGGGAAGATTTTGTGAAGAGATAGATAATCTCCCAACGGCTCCAAGACTCCCAAAGGTGTTATCAAAAGGCACTCCGATAGATATCGGACTATTAGAGAAGCAGCATGGAACTCTTGAAGTGTTATTGGCAACACATTTCCCAGGCTGCAAGATAATTAGCAACAATGAAGATTTGGAGGTAAACGAAAGTTATTGGCAACACATTTCCCAGGCTGCAAGATAATTAGCAACAATGAAGATTTGGGGGTATACGAAAGGACATATAGTCAAACTCCGTTCAGCAATATCATTGCTGGTAAAATCTTCACTCCGAAAAAGATCAGATGGGCGATCAACACCCTTAAGCCCTACAAATCAGCCGGAGTAGATAAAATCTACCCTGCCTTACTGCAGAAAGGGTTAGAGATCTTAATGCCAATAATGATACAGATCTTTAAAGCTAGTTTTGTATGGGGATATATCGCAAAAATGTGGAGGAAAGCGAGGGTGGTATTTGTACCGAAGACATGGAATCGTTACATTGATCAGCCTAAGTCCCCTATAAGTCTTACTTCCTTCTTCGTCAAGACGATGGAGAAATTAGTGGACATTCACATAAGAACAGGGTCTAACAAGGTCTGTCTTAATAATAATCAACATGCCTACCAAAAAGGCCAATCAATAGAGTCAGCCCTTCACAGTTTGGTAAGACAAATCAAAAAGGCAAAAGACTATAAAGAAATTTCCCTTTGCACGTTCTTAGATATAGAAGGAGCATTTGGCAAGACTCTCCATGAAGCCATAATAGCGGCAGCTAGGGAAAAGGGTTTGGAAACGGCCACAACAAATTAGATACACGCCATGCTAAAGTGCCGAATGAAAACAACGGACCTAGGTGATAGCACATAAACTGCTCAGACCTATAGGGGTTGTCCCCAAGGAGAGGCACTATCTTTATTCAATTGTAGTAAATGAACTCCTAAACCGTCTAAAAGAACAAGGATACAAGGCAATAGGATATACCGATGACCTCATCATTATCATTAGAGGCAAATATGATTTAATGATATCGGAAAGGATACAATCTGCCTTAGATGATAATGAACTGGTGTCAGTCAAAGAAGTTGAACAACTCAAGTAAGATTGAGATAGTACGATTTACAAATAGAAAGAAAATCCACATCGTACCTCCTTCAATAAATACCAATACCCTTTTAAGATCAACACCCTTCGTAAGAGATTTTAATAGTCTGTTCACACCGACGTATTTCGCATTACTTACAATGCAAATATAAATCTTAATCGAAAATAAGCTATTTTTATACTCTAGATGAGATCTGAGAGTATACTGTGTTTGCCTTACCGTTTGTAACGCTAAGAAATAATGCACGCATAGAGTCACCAAGGGTACGGAAATTTTTGTTGTCGCTAAAAAACCTTGATTCCGAGTGACCGTCTATCTAAAACATAACTCTCGAACGCTTTGAACTATCGTGCTGAAATTGGTTGTATGTCATTTTTAGCAAAAAAGTAGCTTTAAGCTCGTGAACGGGCCACATCCTCCACTCCTTCTACACATTCCCATACAAATTTCATGAAATTTCGAAAATTCAAGAAATTGGTTTTCTCCGAAATCATTTAAGGTCTCAACTTGGAAATTAGGTAATAGTATAATGATTTAAATATTATTAACGTCAAGAAATATTGATCTGATCTCCTTATTCCTTCTACTTTCTCCCATCAGTCAATCAAATTCCTGTTAAGACCTTCTATATGGGCATAGGACAGAAACAAATCTCTTCCACAAGGCGCGATCCTGAGCATCGGTCTTAAGCTGTTGCCAGGACTTGTTTATTCCTCTGGCCTCCTGCTCAACTGCTCGGTTCCATGTGTTACATGGTCGACCAACCCGACTTCTTCCTTTAGGATTATAATCCAGAGCCTGGTTGGCGATGTTTCGCTCTGGTTTCCTCAAAGTATGACCACTTCTGCCTTTGAATCTCAATACCTATTTTAGTCTGGCCAGTTGTACTCCAAAGTTCGTCGTCGGAGATCGCTTCTGGACAGAATATTCCTAAAATGTGGTTCACGAAAGTCTGTAGTTTCTTGGTAAGTCACGGTCACTTTCCACGTAGTACAGCCATATAACAACACGGATTTGACGCATGCGTTAAAAACTCGCAGCTTCATGCGAAGGGAGATCTCTCTTAACCTCCAGAAAGGGGAAATGATACCGCAGGCCTGACGAGCTTTATTTAGCCGAGCCTCAACATCCTTTTCGGCTCCGCCGTCCATGCTGACAATGCTTCCGAGATAGCAAAAATCTTGCACCTCTTCCACATCCTGTCCGTTAAGAACAATCGGTGTGCTTTCGTTCGAACCCATGTGCATGTGTTTGGTTTTACGAACATTTATTTTCAGTCCCGCCTCTTTGCATTTAGAATGCAACGAGCGAACATTTAACTCTAAGTCCGAACGGTTATGTGCAAGCAAACACTCGTCATCAGCATAATTAAGGTGACTTAAGATGTTAAATAGTTTCCATTGAAGACCTTTATCTTCCCGACCATCCAATGCAGCTTTCAAGATGTCATTTATTACCACCAGAAACATGGCTGGTGGTAATATGCAGCCTTTTCTGACACCAGTTCGCATAGGGAAGCTCTCGGACAGCTCTCCTCTATGGAAGACGCGACACCTTGCATCTTCGTAAGATTCTCTCCCATACAAATGCAAAATTTTCAAAAATGCATTTATTTGCTTTGCATTATAACTAGCAAAGCTAAAAGAACCAATTTTTATCATAATTACTTTTGTTACAATTGTAACCAATTTTGGAAAAACTATCAACTACACCTCACTGTTTCTACCCCCTTCCATACAAATTTCACGAAATTTCGGCATTTCAATTAAATTATATTTCCCGAAAATCGTCAAAGCTATGAACTTATATATCACTGATCTCGGAATATTTGGTCTTGTTTCGAGTACTCCTTCTACCCCATCCCATAAAAATGCACCATTTTGTTAAATGTATTTAATCGATTTTCATTGAAACTAGAAAAAGTACGAACTGAAAATTTAGCCAAATATGAACTTCGCTTCACTCTTTCTACCACTTTCCATACAAATTTTTGGATTGAAAATTCAAGAAAAGTATTTCTTCTTCGAACATATAAGAGCTATCGACTGTAAAATTGTAACAAATCAATGTGATTAGTATGTTGACAAGCAAATTCAAAATCATCCAAGACCTCCCACTTTCTCTGCCACCTCCCATACAAATGCCATAAGCTCAGGCAAAAATTTTTCAATGTCCTCCAAAATTATGAAAGCTACAGCATGAAACATTTTGTATACTACGTTCGGTGTTACATAAAAACATTACAAACCTCCCCCTCTGCTTTCACCACCTCCCATACAAAAGTCTTTATTAACACGGTACAATAAACTCTTCCTAATTGCATCTAGAGTATCATTTGATTGGGATTTACGGCCAATCATAATTCTGTTATGTTTTCATTCTACGAAAGTCACTTCTTTTTCCACATTTCACGTCTCGAAGTTAATCCTGATCAACCAAATTCATTTGTCATTCAGCACACTCTCTTACGATGACGCTACGGTCCAAATCGGGTCTTGGCCTCCTAACCACCAGATTCCTTAATATTTTTCAACGTTATACTCTAGATGAAATCTGAGAGTATATTGTGTATGCCTTACCGTTTGTAATGCTAAGAAATAACGCTCGCACAGAGCCGCCAAGGGTACAGAAATATTTGTTGTCGCTCAAAACCCTCAATTCCGAGTTGCTGTCTGTTCGTCTGTCCGTCTGTCTACAGCATAACTCTCGAAAGCTTTGAGCTATAGTACTAAAAATTTTATATGTAATTTTTAGCAAAAAAATAACTTTAAGTTCGTGAATGGGCTAAATCCCCCCACTCCTTCTACCCCCTCCCATACAAATTTCATGAAATTTCGAAATAATAAGAAATTGATTTTTCTTTCAAACTATTTAAGCTATCGACTTGAAATTTACGTCAAAGTATGACAAGATAGATGTCATTAATATCACGGAATATTGACCCGATCCCTTTACTCCTTCTACCCCCTCCCATACAAATGGACAATTTTGAAAAATGCATATTTTCGATTTTCATTAAAACTAGTACAGCTGAAAAGACGAAATTTTGTCAGAATTAATTTTACTATAATTGCAGTTTATTATAAAAATAATTACCAACTTCACCTCACTCCTTCTACCCCCTCCCATACAAATTTCACGAAATTTTGAAATTTAAATTATATTATTTTTCTTCGAAACTGTTAAAGCTATCAACTTGATATTTTGTATAAAGTATACAAATAAAAATATTAATTATGTGAAAAAAATTTATTTTGATCCGTACACTCCTTCTACCCCCTCCCATACAAATGCATAGTTTATGTTAAATGCATTTTATCGTTTTCCAATAAAACTAGAAAAAGTACAAACTTCAAATTTTGCCAGAATTTGTTTCTTAATAATTGAAATAAGTGTTAGAAAAAAATTATCAGCTCTGCTTCACTCCTTCTACCACCTCCCATACAAATATCTGTATTATAAATTCAAGAAAAGCATTTCTCCTTCAAGTTTATGAGAGCTATCGACTTTGAAATTGAATCAAAGCATGGCGATGATAAGCAGTTCCAAAATCATCTTAAACGCTCCACTTCCTCTGCCACCTCCCATACAAATGCCCCAATTTCAGGAAAACTATGTTCAATTTCTTTAAAAATAATGAAAACTAAAAACTTTAAATTCAGCAAAAAATATTTTGCATGCCATGCTCGGTGTCATATACGAAAAATACAAACCTCCCCCTCTACTTCTACCACCACCCATGCAAAAGTCTCTATTCACTATTCGAAAGAATTTGAGATAACATATTTTCCGGTATTTCCATCTCATCTAGAGTATCATATGATTGGGCTTTAAGCCCAATCATAATTCTGTTGTTTTTTTTCGCGTTTCTTGACTAAATTAGCCTAAAAATGCAAAAAAAAATCCGTCTCCGCCGTACGCCGTACATATGGACTCATATCTCCGAGACCGTTAAAGGTAGAAAGTTCGTTTTTGGGTGGATTGTTGATTGCGTAAGTGAGCTCTATTACCTAAATTTTGGGGAGTGGAAGGTGGAAGGGAGCGACGAGCGGATGGAAAGAGTCAAAAACTTCACTTGCTAATATCTACACCACGATTGCATATGAACAGCTGAAATCAAAGGTAAAAAGAGGATTGTGGGACAAATTTTAAAAATAATTAAATTTTTTTATCCATTGACGTCCGAAAAGGGGAGGGGGGACTATAAACAAATTGTCGGCCGAATTTTTTTTTTTCAAATGATTATAACTTCGAAATAACTTATCACAAAATATTTCTATTTTGGGTACATTAAGGTGGCATATATGTAGATACACTAGAAACAGCTTAGAAAAAGGCTAATTATTGCAAGGGTCAAGGAGGGTCAGGGGTGCAAAGAAAAACACTTAAAAATGAATTTCTCGACTGTCTCTTAATATGTGTAATTGAAACTTGAAACGTATACTAAGCTTTACTAGCGAAATATGAAAAAAATATAACATGTGGACATAATAGTAGTGGGGGGAAATGGAGAGAATTTAAAAAATGGCGCACTTTCCTAAACTACAAATCACTATATCTCAAAATTGAGTACTGATATCAAATGAAAAATTTGTCAGATTGTAGAACTATATTATCTTCAATTTTGTTAAAAAATTTAAGTTAGGGGGTGTAAGGGGAGGGATGGGAAAACAAACCTGTTGAAAATTTTGAGTAATTTTTTTAGGGCTTTGTTAAAAGATACAAAGTTTAAATTTAGCACGTCGATATATCTATTTTATGTACATAGAAAAAAAAAGTATTTTGTTCCAAAATTGTTATGCACCGATGTGGGGGTCTAACGTGTACAAGGTGTTTCATGTACAATGAAAAAAACACATAAGCTGAAAATTTTTGAATGAAATTTGAAGGTAGAAACTTGAAAATTTGCAAAATCCATTTAAAAACATAACAGGGTTACGATTGCGCGTAAAGCGCAATCTTACGATACTCTAGATGAAATAGAATTTTTTGTGATTCCAAGAAATTTTGTATGGGGAGTGTTAGAAGGGATGATAGCATTGTACTAATTTTTTCGACATCATGCTAAAGTAGCTATGAAAATGTTTTATACAAAATGCTTACTCCAAAAACTGAATGGGAACTGAGAAAATTAGTTAGTTTGATTTAGTGAAAATGTGCAGTTTGTATGGAAGGTGATAGAAAGAATGGGGGGATTTTGATGATTTTTTCAGAAATAACTAAGAATATTAAAAAATTGGCACCCCTTAAATTTCAGACTAGTGCCATTCATAATTTTCAAGAAAATCGATTTTTTGTGAAGTTGTGAAACTGTGTCATATTGTATGGGAGAGGATAGAAGTAGTGAAGCAAATCAAATATTTTTTTTTTCATCTTAGTAATAATATTAATTAAATATTTATTACAAAATATGAGCTCAACAAATGTTATATGTTCTGAGAAAATCGGCTTAGAGCATTTCAGGAAAAAGTGTAGTTTGTATGGGAGGGGGTGGAAGGAAAGGGAGGAAGCAAATAATTTTTGTACTGTAGATTTAAATCATTAAAAAAGTAATATATACCAAAATTGAGACCAATAGCTTTTATACTTTTTGAGTAAATCCATTTATTGTCAAATTGCAAAATTGTGTCATTTTGTATGGGAGGGGGTAGAAGGGGTGAAGTTAATCATCTCATTTTTTTTTGACCTTACTAACAATTTTAAATAAGTATTTGGTGCACAATTTCAGCCCGCTGAATTTTATAAGCACTGAGGAAATTGGCTTAGAGTAATTCATGATAAGAACAGTTTGTATGGGAGGTGGTAGAAGGAGGGGGAGGACACGCACAATTTTTATATGATAAATTGACAGTATCATAAAAGTAATATATTCTGAATTTCAGGCCAATAACTTTTATACTTTTTGAGCAAATCCGTTTATTGTCAAATTGCGTAATTGTGTCATTTTGTATGGGAGGGGGTAGAAGGGGTAGAGCGATTTGGCCCGTTCACGAACTTGACCTTACTTTTTTGTCAAAAGCGACGTGTACAAAATTTGAACTTTCTAGCTCAACGCGTTCTCAAGCTAGAGAGCGCACGGACGGACGGACAGACGGACGGACGGACGGACGGACGGACGGACGGACGGACGGACGGACGGACGGACGGACAGACGGACGGACATCCGGTTTTGAAATTTTTGAGGGATAATATTAACTTCTGTATTCATCATTTTTTTCTCCGAGCCTTATTTCTTGGCGTTACAAACCTTAGAGCGAACTTATAATACTCTCAGATTCCATCTAGAGTATAAAAATCAAACTTGCGTAAATGAACGAACGAAATACTGATTATATGTACTGAAGTTTTTGAACGTTTCCGCAAAGTGTTAACTAGACAACTGCGCTGCCCAAGAACCCCCTTTTACTTAGTCTTCCCTAACCACTCTAAACTGCATTTTGACTTTCCATACATCCGCAACTTGTCCCAAGAATAATAAAGTTTCGCCCAACTTGGCAGTTTATTTTATTAATGCTTACGAACAAAGTTGTCCTGTTTAACACAAAATAAAGGGCTAACAAACACCTTGGTTGAACTAGCGGAAAAACGCAAAAAAAATAGGTAATTGTTCAATAGAGCAAAAACCTTTGGGAACTGGGACGAATACAGAGAATCTCTTACTGAATATAACAAACTTTTAAAAAAGTTAAAAAAGAGTCTTCGAGAAGATTTTGTGAAGAGATAGATAATCTCCCAACGGCCCCAAGACTCCAAAAGGTGTTATCAAAACCCCGATAGATATCGGACTATTAGAGAGACCAGATGGGTCCACAACTAAAAACAGCATGGAAACTCTTGAAGTGTTATTGGAAACACATTTCCCAGGCTGCAAGATAATTGACAACAATGAAGATTTAGGGGTAGAGGAAAGGACATAATCAAACACCGTTCAGCAATAGTATTACTGGTAAAATCTTCACTCGGGAATTCTAACCTATTGGGCGATGAACACCTTTAAGCCCTACAAATCAGCCGGAGTAGATAAAATATTCCCCACACTATTGCAAAAGGGGTTAGCGATCCTAATGCCAATAATGATAAGGATCTTTAAAGCCAGTTTTGTATGGGGATATATCCCAAAAATCTGGAGGAAAGCGAAGGTGGTATCTGTACCGAAGACAGGGAATCGTTCCAATAATCAGCCAAAGTCATATCGCCCTATAAGTTTTACTTCCTTCTTCGTCAAGACGATGGAGAAGTTAGTGGACATTAACATGAGAACATGGTCTGTCTTAATAATAATCAACATGCCTACCAAAAAGGCCAATCATTAGAGTCAGCCATTCATAGTTCAGTAAGGCAAATCAAAAAAGCAAAAGACTATAAAGAAATTGCCCTTTGCGCATTTCTAGATATAGAAGGAACATTTGACAATACTCTCCATAAAGCCATAATTAGCGGCAGCTAAGAAAAAGGGTTTGGAAACGGCCACGATAAATTAGATACACGCCATGCTAAAGAGCCGAATGAAAACAACGGATCTAAGTGATAGCACATTAACTGCACATACCTATAAGGGCTGTTCACAAAGAGAGGCACTATCTTCACTTCTTTAGTCAATTGTAGTAGATGAACTCCTGGACTGTCTAAAAGAACAAGGATACGAGGCAATAAGATATGCCGATCACCTCATTATTATCATTAGAGGCAAATACGATGTAATGACATCATAATGAACTGGTGTCAGTCTAAGAACTTGAACATCAACCCAAGTAAGACTGAGATAGTATCATTTACAAATAGTGGGAAAATCTACATCATACCTCCTTCAATAAATGGAACACCAATACACCCTTTTTAGATGAACACCCTTCATAAGAGATTATAATAGTCTGTTCACACCGACGCATTTCGCATTACTTACAATGCAAATATAAACCTAAATCGAAAATAAGCTATTTTTATACTCAAAAAATATTGATCTGATCCCCTTATTCCTTCTACTCCCTCCCATACAAATGCAAAAAATATTGATCTGATCCCCTTATTCCTTCTACTCCCTCCCATACAAATGCAAAATTTTCAAAAATGCATTTATTTGGTTTGCGTTGTAACTAGCAAAGCTAAAAGAACCAATTTTTATCATAATTAGTTTTGTTACAATTGGAACCAATTTTGAAAAAAACTATCAACTACACCTCACTCTTGCTACTATGGAAGGGATCCATACAAATTTCACGAAATTTCGGCATTTCAATTAAATTATATTTCCCGAAAACCGTTTCGAGTACTCCTTATCATCATCATCAATGGCGCGACAGCCCAAATCGGGCCCTGGCCTCCTGAAGTCGTCGCCTCCAATCGTCTCGATCCAAAGACCGCGTCCTCCAGCTGCTAATTTTTAAAATGGCTTTGCTGTCTTCATCAACCGAGTCTTCCCATCGCTTGCGTGGTTTGCCTACTGGCCGGTTACCACTCGCTTTGCCTTTAAGAGCACGTTTGGGGATTCTTCTGTCTTCCATTCGCTCTACATGGCCAGCCCACTGCAGTTTACGTAGCTTGATGAACGTTGAAGCTTCTGGCTCGTCGTAGAGTTGATACAACTCATGGTTGTATCTTATTCGCCATTCCGTTCCTTCCTTCACAGGTCCCAAAATTCTTCGGAGGACCTTTCTTTCGAATGCGTTAACTGCTTTTTCGGAAGTTCGCGTTAATGTCCATGTCTCGCTGCCATAACAGAGCACAGGTCGTATAACAGTTTTATAAATCCGCAGCTTATTGTTCCTGTGCACTTTCTTGGATTTCATTATTGGAAGTACCGAATAATACGTCTTATTTGCAAGTATTATCCGTCGTTTGATTTCGTCTGTTTCATTACCGTCCTTTGCTAGATTAGCCCCAAGATATATGAAGTTGTCCACACTCTCCAAATTATATTCCGCAATTGTTATGTTTTGTCTGATTGGCGTTCTCCTTCTTGTTTGCGTCATTACTTTTGTTTTGCTTTCATTAATGCGCAACCCGACTTCTTTTGCGGCGGAGTCAAGATTGACAAATACCTCCTTCGCACTAGGGAAGGATCTTGCTAGAATGTTAATGTCGTCAGCGTATGCTACTAGTTGGGTGGACTTGAATAGTAGTGTCCCGTTGGTGTCGACTGGGATTTTTCGGACGACATACTCTAGTGCCAAGTTGAAAAGCATAGGAGCTAGACCATCTCCCTGCTTTAAACCACATTCCGTTCGAAAGCTGGTTGTGGAATCGGTTTGTATTCTCACCTGGGATTCAGTGTTCGTCATTGTGAGTCTTGTTAGTCGGACTAGTTTTGGAGGAATTCCAAAGTCAAGCATGATTTGGTACAGTACGCTCCTGTCGATACTGTCGTATGCTTGTTTAAAATCTACGAATATTTGGTGCACGTCTGTGTTATATTCCCAGCATTTCTCAAGCACCTGTTTCACCGAGAATATCTGGTCTGTTGTAGATCGTCCGGTTCTGAATCCTCCTTGGTATTCGCCAATTATTTGGTTAGTATAGGGCTTAATACGACGTTCAATTATTTTTGTCAGTATTTTATAGGACGTACACAACAATGATATACCTCTGTAGTTCTCACAGCAGAGTTTGTCTCCTTTCTTGTAAATTGGACATATAATGCTTTTTCGCCAGTCGTCGGGTATGATTTCCTCTGTCCAAATTTTGCATATCATGTTGTATAGTATTTCAGCGACACAGTTTCCACCGTTTTTCAGAAGTTCAACTGGTATTTCGTCAATTCCCGGCGCTTTGTTTCGTTTTTGGTCACATAGGGCTGCTTTGATTTCAGCAAGCGTGGGTGGTGTCGATGATGGTTCATGTTCGTCAGTTGAGGCTTCAATTGAAATGTTGTTTGTCGTTATCGGTGCTACTGGGATGGGATTCAAAAGATGTTCAAAGTATGAAGCCCATCTCCTTTTGATTTCTTCTGTGTCGCTGATGATATTGCCCTCTGCGTCTTTGCAGAGACTGGTTTTTGGTTTATATCCCTTTTTTAAATCTTTTACTATGGCGTATGCGTCCCGCGTTTTATTTTTTCTCATGTCGTCGTCCATTTTTTGTATCTTGTCATTATGGTACTTCCTTTGTTTTCGTCTGCAGGTCTTTTTTGCATATCGCCTAAGCTCGTCATATCTTTCTTTTTTGGCTCGTGTTGGTCGTTCAGTAAAAATTTTGTAAGCTTAGTTCTTTCTATCTATTGCGTCGCGACATTCTTGGTCGAACCAATCATTATTTTTTCGCCGTGCTTGATACCCTAATACCTCTTCCGCGGAGGATTTGATGCCGTCTCGTATTTTTATCCACGCATTATCCACTGGCATATTTTTGATATCTTCATATATTGGTGTCAGGTGTTTATTACATGCTAACATGTAAGCCTGCGCCACCGTTTCGTCGTTAAGCTTGTCGACATTGAATTTATAAGTACTCCTTATACCCCCTCCCATAAAAATGCACCATTTTGTTAAATGCATTTAATCGATTTTCATTATAACTAGAAAAAATACGAACGTCACTCTTTCTACCACCTCCCATACAAATTTTTGGATTGAAAATTCAATAAAATTATTTCTTCTTCGAACATATAAGAGCTATCGACTGTAAAATTGTAACAAATCAATGTGATTAGGATGTTGATAAGCAAATTCAAAATCATCCAACACCTCCCACTTTCTCTGCCACCTCCCATACAAATGCCATAAACTCAGGCAAAAATTTTTCAATTTCCTCCAAAATCATGAAAGCTACAGCATGAAACATTTTGTATACTACGTTCGGTGTTACATAAAAACATTACAAACCCCCCCCCCCTCTGCTTTCACCACCTCCCATACAAAAGTTTTTATTAACACGTTACAATAAACTCTTTCCTATTGCATCTAGAGTATCATTTGATTGAGATTTACGCCCAATCAAATTTCTGTTATGTTTTCATTCAACGAAAGTCACTACTTTTTCCACATTTCACGTCTCAAAATTAATCCGGATCAACCAAATTCAATTATTATTCAGCACACTCTCTTATGATGACGCTATGGTCCAAATCGGGTTTTGGCCTCCTAACCACCAGATTCCTTAATATTTTTCATTATTTATAGTTGAACGGTTGTGCGAAATGCTAATAACTCTTCGAAAATAACAAATAAATATTAAGAAATCTGAAGATCAGGAGGCAAATCCTGATATGTGCTGTAGTGCCATTGAAGAAGAATAAGAACAGTAACACATTAATTCAAGAAAAATAGAACTATGCATCATCAGTATAAGTTGTATTACATGAACATAATTTATTTATTTCTTTAGTGAGATGTCTTCATTTCATAACTTCTACAGTTGTTTATAAGATTTTTTACCAAACTTTCGACATGAGGATTTTTTCGTCTTCGCAGATTGAGGCATCCCAAATTTAATTCTTCAGTAAGTGAATCGGAACCAATATGCTCAGGTTTGATATAATAATGTGACGCAATCTGACAAAAAGGTCCTTGTCTTGCCAGATACCAAAATTCAGTTTTTAATATCATTGGATAAAGAACAAAATTCGGAAGAGAACGCTGAAAGAATCGCTCAAAAATTTCAAAAATTTTCGAAGTTATGGCATTTCAATTTTAAAAACGGTAGTCAATTTTCATGCTACCCCACCCCAATATTTTGTTTTATTAAATTACTTTAAATTAATTTTTATGGTATCTAGCTGTTTAAAATATCAAATACTACTTTGTAGTTGATCTTAAGATATTTGATAAGATAATGTATCTGTTGTCAGGTTGCGACTATTATAACTTGGCGTCTTAATTACCAACCTCAAAATACCCTAGAGTAGGTTACACTGACTAATAAATTAATTATGTCGAATTCATATACAGGGTGTAACAGAATAAATGCGACAAAAAAAACATGGTGATAGGGGATCTCGTGATGCACAAAAAAATATACTACGGAAAACTTGTAGCTCCAACCCCTAGCGACTTAGGGGTGATTTTCTAGTTTTTGGTTCATGGAGGAGGTTGTCAAACTAAAAGGCTAATATCTCCAAAACTACTTGAGATAGCTCGATGCGTAATATTTTTTTGGAGAGCTGATTAATGTACCTTTCCAACAAAGCAATAAAAAATCAAATTAGCCACTGAGTTGCTAGAGTAGTTTGAACATGAAAAATTTTTGTTTTCCAAAAACGTATTTCAACTTTGAAGGCTTTTTGCTCAAAATTTTGACTAAATTTTTTTTTGAGTTTGTGATCTTAAAAACTACCCGATACATTTATCTTTCTTTAAAAATAAAAAAAAACTGTCCTAGCTCGTTTTTTGATCAAGTTATGACCAAAAAACCGAAACTAAACCATCAAATCCAAAATTTCGGCAATGTGAAAAAAATTTTTTTTTATTATTTTTTCCATTGCAAATTGAAAAACAACTTAACAATTTAATTTAGAAGCAAAATTTATTGGAAAATAATATCAAAGGATGTGTATCTGGATTAAATTTTTGGAAAAAGCCATAAATCCATATTTCATATGTCAATTATTTGTCTTAACTAATAAATCTAAAAATATCGGGATCAAAGTGAAATAATTAAAATAAAGTGAAGTCTTACAAGTTTGAAATGGCTGAACAATACAGTAATGAAGAACTAGCTGATATGATTTTTATTTATGGTGAATGCCATGGTAATGCGCGTGAAGCTTCCAGACAATATGCAAACCAATATCCCAATAGAAGACATCCAAATCACGCAACTTTCACAAGAACTTATCAGACACTTCGTGAAAAGGGCAGCTTTACACAACCCAGAGAAGGTCGAGGCACAGCAAGTAATACATACAGAAGAGATGAAAGGATATTGGAGGAAATACAGAACGACCCAAATTTGAGTACAAGGTCAGTTGGAAGAAGACTGGGGATGTCACATATGGCAGTACACAGAACCTTAAGAGCAGACCATCAGCATCCATTTCACCATACTCCAGTACAAAGATTAACTGAAGAGGACAAAATACATCGTAGATATTTTTGTGAAATTATGTTATTGCGACACCGGGAAAATAGTGAATTTTTATCTTCAATTTTATGGACAGATGAAGCGCAATTCACCAGAGATGGAGTGACCAACTTCCACAATCTGCATACTTGGAGTCACGAAAATCCGCATGACAAGAAGCAAGTTAAGTCCCAGCACAGATTTCCGATCAATGTTTGGATGGGAGTTAACACTTGTTGGCCCCTACATCATACCAGGCAATATGACAGGTGATATGTACATGGACTTCCTACAAAATCATTTGCCCAATATGTTAGGCGATGAAGTACCATTCAACTTTCGAAACAGGTTATTTTTCCAACAAAATGGAGCACCACCTCATTTTCGTAGGGATGTGCGAAATTACTTAGACGATAACTATCCTGAACGATGGATTGGACGTGGTGGACCAGTAGGTTGCCAGCAAGATCACCTGATCTAACACCACTGGATTTCTACATATGGGGACACATGAAGGATTTAGTATACAAGATGGAAATACTTTCAAGAGAACAACTGCAGCAGAGAATTATGAACGCAGCAGACCAAATAAGGGAAAATTTAGCTTCTGTTAATCTTACGCAAGCAGTTGAAAAAAGATTGAAGAAGTGCAAGGAAAATAATGGTGATCACATAGAAAATTTAAATTTACACGCAGCCAGTTAAAAAAAAGATATTATTTTCCAATAAATTTTACTTTTAAATTAAATTGTTAAGTTGTTTTTCAATTTGCAATGGAAAAAATAAAAAAAAAAATTTTGTTTTTTCACATTGTCGAAATTTGGGATTTGATGGTTTAGTTTCGGTTTTTTGGTCATAACTTGATCAAAAAATGAGCTAGGACAATTTTTTTTGTTTTTAAAGAAAGATATATGTGTCGAGTAGTTTTTAAGATCACAAACTCAAAAAAAAATTTA
Source organism: Chorisops tibialis (assembly GCA_963669355.1). Taxonomy (NCBI): domain Eukaryota; kingdom Metazoa; phylum Arthropoda; class Insecta; order Diptera; family Stratiomyidae; genus Chorisops; species Chorisops tibialis. Next base: position 23,949,390 of record OY770264.1, read on the forward strand.
GTCAAAATTTTGAGCAAAAAGCCTTCAAAGTTGAAATACATTTTTGGAAAACAAAAATTTTTCATGTTCAAACTACTCTAGCAACTCAGTGGCTGATTTTATTTTATTATACCTTTGTTGGAAAGGTACATTAATAAGCTTTCCAACAAAATATTACGCATCGAGCTATCTCAAGTAGTTTTGGAGATATTGGCCTTTTAGTTCGACAACCTCCTAAATGAACCAAAAACTAGAAAATCACCCCTAAGTCGCTAGGGGTTGGAGCTACAAGTTTTCCGTAGTATATTTTTTTGTGCATCACGAGATCCCCTATCACCATGTTTTTTTTTTGTCGCATCTATTCTGTTACACCCTGTATATGTTTAATTTTTGCAATCAATTTTTGGACTAATTTTGGAAGACTTTTGAGAAATATCGCTTCTATAAATGTTGAAACACGCGACGAGAGTTAAAATATTTTAACTCACAATTTTGATTAGAGTAGGCTGAATTATGTATTGAACAGTGACATTAGTGATATCGATAAGCATTTAAGAATTTTAGAACGCTTCGTGTGTCGAGGGAGGTACGCTTTAATTTTGTTCAGTTTTAAATAATTTTTTTTATATTAATAGAAAATTTCATGACATAGGCAAACTATTAGAAGTAGTATTACAAATATTTCAATTATTGTATTTCTCAATAGGTGTTGTTGAAATGAGTGCTTTAGCCTATTGCGGGATCCTCTCTACTCACTGCCATGGTCCGAACCATACTTAATTATAATCAATCTTATTTAAGTGAATGAATTGTCGAATATTGGACCACTACTATATTTCGATAAAGAAAAGGATAGAATTAAACCTTGAAACTATTGATGTAACACAGAGGTACCGCGGCGCGTAAGATTCAAATGCTGAAAACAATAAAATTTCGAAGACAAATTATGATTTGAATAATTCATTCTGAAACTTATTTCCGTTTTTATTCAATTCGTTCCGTCACAAAGTTATGACCTTCTGTCCAAATTTTTGAAAAATAATACACTTACACACATGCTGTGCAATATATTCACGCACCAGCTGTTTAGTCAAAAATACTGCAGGACCTTTTTTTTTTAAATTTTTCTTTAAATTCTCTGCAACCTGTTTTGCAGTTAAGTTAAACTTTCTTCATAAACTATAAATTAAGAGTCGAAATAATTTAAAATCAGGAAGTCACTGTTAGTTATTTCCTTTGTAACCGTTCAGATATGTTTTAACATTGGGCTCAAATTAGAAGTGATTCATTATTAAACTTTCTTCAACTTCCTTGTTTATTAACATTTGCTTAATCCTTCAATAACTTGGAACCTATGAAAATCAACATTACCACTTGCCACGAAAAAAAAAACAATAAACGCATAAATTTTCACCTATCACTCACGTTATGAATAATTTTTCCGCCGAGTGAAGAAAACGAACAAATTTTTGTAACCGTCGCCTCGTAACCGATTTTCACATGAAAACAAAACTGTTGTGAAAAGAAGAGCGGAAAACATTCCACAAATAAAAAAAAAGAAAAGAACGGAACAGGTCCTCTTCCGATTGCTTGCGTTACTTTCCGTACGGAAGCAGACCGCCCAGCGGTTTTAAACTTTGGCGGTAGTTAAGCTACTAAACAACAAAATCTGTCGATGTGTGGCGCGCTCGGTTTTCAATTCAAAGCTCATGAAACTCGGCAGAAATTTTTCCCGATTTTCCCATTTTAACCAGTGGATCCACTGCTCCGTTCCTTTGACCGAAAATTTTCATGTACCCTATTCGTGTAGACCGCACATCCTCAAACACATGCACACTCACTCACACTCGGATAAATATAACACATTTGCATTAATTACTACTCATTTACACGGATCTCATATAATATAGGAAAATGGGATGTATGGCGGAAAATGGAAAATACCTTGGGCACTGTGAAAGCTGCGATGTTTCGGCACTAACACCACGACAATGTGCTTCTCGCTTTCAAATTGAATTTCACTGCAATGTTGTTGCGATTTACCAGAGAGAGGAAAAGCGTCTGATCCATGTGGAAACTGGGAAAACTTTGGTTTTATCCCCCGATCCGATTCAAACCGGATTGTCGGTGTATGTAGTTCGTATTGCTCGGAATGTATGTACATATGTTACATGCATCCACTGCCGAAATGGTTACCCAAAAGGCAACTCTTCCGCGCTCCTCCGCCCCTTCCGCCCCTTTCGTACACACATGCACCAATGGCCACGATTTCCAGCACACAATCTCAACCCCGAAGCACCCCAAGATCCAATACTATACAGCGGATAGCCGGAGCGCCAGCGGAGCTAGTTAGAAATTATTTTTACCGCCCGCACTTTGGTGGCCGCTATACGGCATTATGTTAACAACGTACGCCACATAGCCGTATAATCGTAGCTGGTGGGCACCAAAATATGACACCTCTGTGTAACGCTTGGGAATGTGCACGGGGAATTCCCTTTTCCACTTGACGGCCGCACTACCGAAACGAGCCGTTCCGATGTGAAGCGATTCTTATCAAATTGTCGGTATCATAGGTGTAGTTCAAAATCTCGGAGGACCATCGGTTTCACACACGATATGATCTAGCGAGTCAACGGATTGACCACCACCACCACCCATCCAACCCGGCATCCATTGTAATAGGCCTACGGGATGGGGCCCGTTTTTTTTCAGTTAATAATTTTTTTGCGGCCACAATGTACACCTGCTTTTGTGTTCAGGATTATCATAACCAGAAAATGTGACGGTGCTCGATGTTTGGATATGGGAGCGAAATCGAGTCCTCCGTATGTGGGGGACACTTCTGGTTTGGAAACGCTGTCAATCACATGGTGCGCATTGTGAGTGCTTTATTGATAAAACTTTACCACTTCGATGAGGGGTGGTTATGATTGCGGTAACACGAAGGCTCCATTTTACACCCTTGCGTGAAGATAATGCACACACGAGTTGTCTAGGATGCGGGTCACTATATATAGGTACGTAGTTTGAACTCAATCGAATGCGACTAAGTTTTGATCTACAGAACGGCGATGAATGTTCAAGTATTGGAGTTCGTTTTATTGCAACTTTGAAAATTAGACGTGCAGATATTGAAAAGGATAAAATTGAGTATTATTGTAATAAGTGCAGTAAAAAGTAAAGTTATTAATAGATTTCAGAGTTCGTTCATCTTAGGCAATAGTTATTTATAATTTCACCATATAGGAGGTCTGTCTGACATATTAACCGATTGGATTGCCCACGTAATTGCGGATGTTCAGAGAATGCTAAATAATTCTAAATGCTGGTGCTATTCTCCCAATTCTATTCATAATTGTAAGATAACTACATTAAGTTTTGTAAATGCTTAGAACTACGAAAGCTTTTTTTAACCTCGTGTAAAATTTCACATTAGTTAGATAGGAGGTACGTATTGTCATATCACCGACGGGAGTATAATGAGACTGTTACCACAGTTTTGAGTAAAAAGAAAAGCAATAATGGGGAAAGGTAGATAACAACATAATCAGCAGGACAAGAGCGGCGAATCCCAGGGAGTATAATGATAATATTGTTGAGCATCGTCGCAGTGCCCCTGCTGTGAACAATAGTTCTACTGCTGATTCTCCGCGGGACCTGCTTTGTACTTTGAAGGGAATTGCCAAAGGTGCTATTTGTTCCACGCTTGGACCCGAACACCGCGGAAGCAGAGATTTCAAACAATATCGCGACCATCCTTGAACACAGTCATCTTACTGCTCCACTTGGATCAGTATCATGCAAAAAAATCGTTCAGGCCGCACGAGATGGCAGTTCTTGCGTTGCTTCGTTCAGAATTGTTTTACCGATGCCGTGTTTCGGCGCTCTTGTTGGCTCAAACTGTTGACCACCGTCACAACGAGACAACTTTACGTCGCAGCTGCTGCATCCTGTTTTGACGTCATAAAGGGTGACCGAGCTATCGGTGTGTTTTTAAATTACCGGGTTTTTTGCACCTGGCAACACTGATGTCATTCTAACTTTGACAGAAATTCAGTATCATATCTCCGCTGAACGAAATGAGTCGATTTACGCTTGAACAACGCTGGGAAGTATTGAAAATTTATTTTCAAAACGAAGACAATTGGACCGAAATTTCAAGAAAATGTCGTACGAAATTCGGTCGAGAAAGTGCATCTTTAGTGAGTGGAATAAAAAAAATGGTGAAAAAATTCGTGAAACGGGCATGATTATTGACGCACCAACACGTTCCCGTGCTTATCCCGTTCGTTCGGCCGAAAATATCACCGCGGTGGCCGAGAATGTGCGCCGACAGCCGAGAACATCGTATCGCCGTCGTGGATTGGAAATGGGCATCAGCCGCTCTTCCATGCAACGAATTTTGCGTAAGGATCTTGGTTTGTGGCCCTACAAAGTTCAATTAGTCCAGCAATTGAAGGCCCCAGACCATCCGCTTCGATATCCATTCGCTGTGTGGGCTTCCGACCAACTTGAAATTGATGAAGATTTTTCTCAATGCTCATCTTTTCGGACGAAGCTCATTTCCATCTCGGCGGGTACGTAAACAAGATAAATTGTCGCATTTGGGGATCTGAAAATCCTCAGGCATATGAAGAGAACCCAATATATCCATTGCGTGTGACTGTGTGGTGTGGATTGTGGCGCGGCGGCATCATTGGCCCGTATTTTTTCGAAAATGAGTCCGGCGCGACCGTTACGGTCAATGGTTAGCGTTACCGCCACATGTTAACATCTTTTTTGTGGCCATATCTTGAAGATATTGATTTGGACGGTCTTTGGTTCCAACAAGACGGTGCTCCGTGCCGAAGTGCGTGAAAAATTCGATGGTCGCATTATCAGTCGGCCGCCAAGGAGCTGCGATTTGACACCTTTGGATTTTTATTTGTGGGGAGCCGTGAAGGACAAGTGTTATGCGGACAATCCACAAACAATTAACCATTTGAATCCCAATATTGAAACAGCCATTGCCGATATAGAGCCGCAAACAATCTAAAATGTGCTTCGAAATTGTACCGACAGAATGTCCTACTGTAAGGCCATCCGCGGTAGCCATTTGAATGAAATATTTTTCCATAATTAACCGGAAGGATTAAAAAAATAAAAACAAAAATTTGGAAAAATATTAAACGTTTTTTTTTAATTAATTTTTAAATCGACACTTTTAGTTGGGTCACACTGTATGTATAACTGAAACATGGCTTTGTGTCAATTTTGAGGATGCTGAACTTTTTGACTCCGACTATCAAGTTTTTCGTCGTGATCGTCACTTCGATCTCCTTGACGCACCAGTTAGTGGCGGTGTACTCTGTGCTGTTAATCGGAAATTCTCCGCTACGACCGTCGAGGTTCCTGAATCCAGTTGAATTGAGTTTATCTGAGTAGCTCTTATAATTAGAGATAGAAAGCTTTACATCATCACTACCTACATATCAACATCAAACGATTCTAGCGTTCGAGTCCGTCTATAAAGCTACTGAGAGAATCTGCGATCTTATGCGTCCTTCCGATGAGCTGCTTATTTTCGGAGATTTTAATCTACCTTATGTAACATGGTGTCGCTCCGAAGATGACGATTACCTGATGCCATCTTTCACTGGAAAGGCTTCTCGGCAAGATTAACTTTTTTTTGGACTGCATGCTATCCACAAGTTTATGTCAATCATATAGAAGGTGCTTAGACCTAATTTTTCTTCGAGTTTAAGCAGCATGACTATTAACCATTGTATTGCTCCACTACTGCTAGAACCCGCACTTCATCCTGCGCTTCAAGCAATTTTTCATTTGGATTCAAGTGCAAAAAGTAACGTCGCTAATGAAGTATCATACCAATTTAATTTTAATAAAGCTGATTTTACTGTTTTGAACCAGGACATATCATCATACAATTGGTCGCACGTTCTTAATGGACAAGATGCCGAGATGCCACTTCAAATTTTTACAATATGCATTTTATTTGCTTTACACGGTGTGTACCGGTCACCTACGATAAGCAGGGAAAACGATTTTCATGGTTCGATGACGATTTGACTCATTTGAAAAATTTTAAAATTAAAGCATGGAAGTCGTACTGTCTTTCGAGAACCGATGCGGATTACGTTTTTTACTCTGAGCTACGTGATTTGTTCGTTAATTAGTCTACTGCGGCATATAATTACGTCAGTAAAATCAAGCGATCAGTCAAGAAGAAGCCTAAGCAGTTCAGGAATTTTGTGAATTCCAAAAGGCGCACCGATGCTTATCCCGCTTCTATGTCCTTCGACGGTGTAGTCAGTGAACCCTTAGCTATAAGCAACTTTTTTGCTGACCACTTCCGTACTGCTTTCACTGCCTCAAATCGTATTAATAGTCGTGAGGATTTCCATTACATATCGAAATTGCCTTCCACCTCATTAGAGATGAAAGATCTTCGTATTGAGGAAGCGACCATTTTAAAGTTTATTTCAAGCATTACGGATAGTTTTCCTAGAGGTCCAGATGGCATCCCTGCTGCCGTACTAAAGCGCTGTAGTACCTCTCTGGTTCTGCCTTTATGCCATATATTTAACGTTTCTCTCAGATCAGGGATATTTCCTAGTTTGGGGAAATACTTCACTATCAGACCATTGCTTCAGAAATTGATGTGTGTAACTATCGTCGTATTGCTAATCTTTCTTGCATTCCTAAGTTGTTCGAGGCTGTTGTTTGTGATATAATGAATTTCCATTGTAAATCAATCATTAGTCCAGGCCAACATGGGTTTACCAAAGGTAGGTCGACCACAACAAATCTAATGGAATTTTCTAATTTCATTATTCCAGTGATTGAAAGCGGTAAGCAGGTTGACTGCATATATACCGACTTTACCAAAGCTTTTGATAAAGTAGACCATACTATTCTTGATTACAAGCTACACGCAATTGGATTTCTTTTTACTTTCATAGATTGGATCAGATCTTACCTAACTACTCGTACCCAAAAAGTGATTTTTCGAGGAGTTTATTCCTCTGCTATACCCAACACATCTGGTGTGCCACAGGGAAGCCATCTAGGACCATTGTTATTTATGTTATTAATTAACGACGTGAGTTTGGTTATTTCCTACTTGAAAATTTTGCTCTATGCTGACGACACGAAATTGTTTCGCGATATTTCCAATCAGAATGATTACGCACTGCTTCTAAGTGATCAAAACGGCGAATTATTTGTGGAGTTTTGTAGTACTCGGCAAATGGTCATCGGAGGAACTCTTTTTCAGTCATCATAAAACATCTTCCGTTTCATGAGATAGTGTTACTCAGAACCACATCGACCATTTGGCTATAATTCGCCGACGGAGAAGATGTCACCTCGATGTGCGAGCGAAACGCGGAGCTGACGTGGGAAGCGATCATCACTTGATGGTTGCCTGCTTGAGATTGTGTACAGCAGCTATCCGACGACCACAAATTCTTCAAATGTAGCGCAAGCTTAATGTGGATAAACTCATAGATCCCAACAAAAGACGCAAATACACCACTATTCTACGCGAAAAGTCATCAACATTGGGTGAATATGAAATGCGTACACCGGACGCCAATTGAAAGGCAACCAGAAACACTTTTTAACTAGTGTTGAAGAATCTGTGGGATATGTGCAAAGCGGTGAGAAACCCTGGATGTCGCAACACACATGGGACAAGGCTGGCAATCGGAAAAAAGCGAAATTGGCAATCATCTCTCAACTCGATGTCAACCAATGAACGCCCGACCTGAGGCAGAACTACCGCGATGCTCATATACAGCTTAAAAAGGCTATTAGACGCGACAAGAGAGAGGCCATTAAAGATCTGGCAAACAAGGCAGAATCTGCGGCTTACCTTGAGGATATGGGTTCACTATTCAAAATCATGAAACAGTTGACGAACAGGAATTTCACCGCCAATTACCTGGTGAGAGATGTCAACGGAACTCTCCTTAATATGAGTGAATACCAGTTGCGGCAATGGAAGGAATACTTCTCTGATATTTTAAACATCTTGTCAGAGGAAGATATCCCGGAAACAGAACAACTACCAAACATCCAACCACAACAATCCTCTATTAGGGACGATCCCCCAGATAAGGAAGAGATAGTTTTCGCCATTCGGTCAATGGCGGGAAGGAGAGCTCGAGGTATAGATGGACTACCAACCGAACTCCTCAAAACGGACCCGGAAACAACAGCAGATATACTCCTCCCATTCTTTACTGAGGTGTGGAATGAAAGAAGATATTCGACTGAATGGAAGGAGGGCGTCATTGTGAAAATTCGGAAGAAGAGCGACCTTCGGGATTGTGGCAATTGGCATGGTATATGTTTACTTACTGCCGTATCAGAAATTATGGCTAAGGTAATTCCCAATAGGATTAGTGATGTTGTCGAGAGCATTCTCGAAGTTTATCAGGCTGGATTCCGTAAAGCGTCGTCTTGTACCGACCACACAAATATCCTACGGATAATATTAGAACACTCAGCCGAAATGGGCTCGCCACTACAACTCATGTTTGTGGACTTCGAGAAGGCTTTCGAAAGCGTTAAGCGAGATTACATATGGAATGATTTGCGTAGGAGAGGTATTCCAGATAAGGTCATAGCTATGATTAAAGAATCCAATGAAGATGCAAGGTGTCGCGTCTTACATAGAGGAGAGCTGTCCGAGAGCTTCCCTGTGCGAACGGGTGTCAGACAAGGCTGCATATTATCACCAGCCCTGTTTCTAGTGGTAATAAATGACATCTTGGAAGCTGCACTGGAAGGTGGGAAAGGTAAGAGTCTTCAATGGAGACTATTTAACATATTAAGTCACCTTGATTATGCTGATGACGTGAGTTTGCTTGCACATAACCGTCCGGACTTAGAGTCAAATGTTTGCTCGTTAAGGTGGAACTGAAAATAAATGTGCGAAAACCAAGTACATGCACATGGGTTCGAACGCAAGCACACCGATTGTTCTTAACGGACAAGATGTGGAAGAGGTGTAAGATTTTTGCTATCTCAGAAGCATTGTCAGCATGGACAGCGGAGCCGGAAAGGCTGTTGAGGCTCGGCTATATAAAGCTCGTCAGGCCTTCGGTATCCTTTCCCCTTTCTGGAGGTTACGAGTGATATCCCTTCGCACGAAGCTGCGAGTTTTTGACGCAAATCCGTGTTGTTATATAGTTGTACTACGTGCAAAATTACCGTTCGACTAACCAAGAAACTACAGAATTTCGTGAACCAATATCTCCGACGTATTTTAGGAATATTCTGGTCAGAAGTGATCTCCAACGACGAACTTGGGAGTACAAGTGGCCAGACTAAAATAGGTATTGAGATTCAAAGGCGGAAGTGGTAATGGATCAGTCATACTTTGAGGAAACCAGAGCGCAACATCGCCAAACAGGCTCTGGATTATAACCCTCAAGGAAGGGAGCAGTTAAGCAGGAGGCCAGAGGAATAAACAAGTCCTGGCAACAGCTCAAGGTCGATGCTCAGGATTGTGTCTTGTGGAAGAGAGTTGTTTCTGGCCTATGCCCCTATAGGGGGTCTTAACAGGAATTTGTTGATTTTGATCTAAGTGATTTGTAACGTTTTTTTGACTGGTGTACATTAAACTGTAGGCCTTTGAATATTAGTAAATGTGCAAGCGTTTCATTCTTTAGCACCAAATCTTCCATGCATTTCAATTATGTCCTAGACGGTAACACACTACAACAGACAGACAAGGTACTGGATCTCGGTGTTTATTTTATTTCCGCATTTACGTTTGACGAGCAAATTGACTACATATTCAGTAAGGCCAGCTCCGTTTGGGGTTTCGTTAAAAGATGGTGCAAGGATTTCAATGATCCTTATATAACTAAGACTTTATACTGTGCTTTTGTACGCTCTATTCTTGAGTATGCTTGTCAGGTGCGGGCTCCGTATTACGAGGAACATAAGAGTAGGATTGAGTCTGTACAGTGAAGGTTCTTAAGGTTCGCTCTAAGGAACCTCCCACGTTGCGTCTTCCTTCTTACAAACATCGTCTAAAACTCCTTTCTCTAGAGTCACGTGAGAATAGACGGATTATCCTAAGGGCTGGTTTAGTTTATACTCTAGATGAAATCTGAGAGTATTATAAGTTTGCTCTAAAGTTTGTTACGCCAAGAAATAAGGCTCGGAGAAAAAAATGAATGATACAAAAGTTAATATTATCACTTAAAAATCTCAAAACCGGATGTCCGTCCGTCCGTCCGTCCGTGTGCTCTCTAGCTTGAGAACGCGTGGAGCTAGAAAGCTCAAATTTCGTACACATCGTTTTTGACAAAAAAGTAAGGTCAAGTTCGTGAATAGGCCAAATCGCTCTACCCCTTCTACCCCCTCCCATACAAAATGACACAATTGCGCAATTTGACAATAAACGGATTTGATCGAAAATTATATAAGCTATTGGCCTGAAATTTAGAATATATTACTTCTATGATAATATCAATCTACCGTATGAAAATTATACGTGTCCTCCCCCTCCTTCTACCTCTCATACAAACTTTACTTGTCATGAATTACTCTTAGCCTATTTACTCAGTGCTTATAAAATTTAGCATGCTGAAATTGTGCACTAAATATTTATTTAAAATTGTTAGTAAGGTCAAAAAAAATTAGACGATTAGCTTGACCCCTTCTACCCCCTCCCATACAAAATGACACAATTTCGCAATTCGACAATAAATGGATTTGCTCGAAAAGTATAAAAGCTATTAGTCTGAATTTCAGGGTATATTACTTTCATAATGATTTCAATCTGCAGTATAAAAATTATTAGCGTTCTCCATCTCCTTCCACCCCCTCCCATGCAAACTACACTTTTTCATGAAATGCTCTAAGCCGATTTTCTCAGAACATATAACACTTCTCAAGCTCATATTAATGTAATAAATACTTAATTAGCATTATCACTAAGATCAGAAAAAAATATTTTATTAGCTTCACTGCTTCTACCCCCTCCCATACAATATGACACAGTATCACAACTTCACAAAAAATCTATTTTCTTGAAAAGTATGAATGTTACTAATCTAAAATTTGAGAGATGTGATTTTTATGATATTCTTAGCTATTTCTGAAAAAATCACTAAAATCCCCCCACTCTTTCTACCACCTCCCATACAAACTGTACATTTTCACTAAATCTAACACACTAATCTTCTCAGCTCCTATTCAATTTTTTGAGTAAGCATTTTGTATAAAACATTTTTATAGCTATTTTAGCATGATAGGAAAAAATTAATTCAATACTATCACCCCTTCTAACACTCCCCAAACAAAATTTCTTGGGATCACAAAAAATTCTATTTCATCTAGAGTATCGTAAGATTGCGCTATACGCGCAATTGTAGCCCTGTTATGTTTTTAAATTAATCTTAGGAGAAATTGATTCCCCATATTTGCTCGAAGCCATAAATTTTATTATTCCGCGTCGATATTGAGAAACTATGTGCCAGTCTACATTTCTCATCACCGCACCGACTACGGACAAAACGAATCAATCGCATTTCTTTTGCGTATTCTCAACAATAATTACTACCGAATTGACCATTATTTATCTAGCATGCAGTTAGAGTCAGCTTTATGCGACAATTTGTGATTGTTAATTGTTTTAAATTGGATACTCGTATGATGTATTTCTTACGCACTTTCTTTCTAACAATATTTTGTAAGTCACATTGTTTTGATGAATCTATCTATATAAATATAATTGTAGTGTATGTCTGTTATTTGTTTATAAATGGCTATAAATAAGTTTTTTGCTTTGTTTTAGCAATAACTAAGCAAAATCAAACATTTTTAAAAACTTTCTTTGTCTGTCTGTCTGTCTATCCGGCTTTCACGCAAAAGCAACTGCACCGATTGCAATGAAACTTTCACAGATTATTAGGTCTACCTCGGGGAGTAATCTGCTTTTGGTTTTGTCTTACTTCCCTCACTCCTTCTACCCCCTCCCATACAAAGTGACTCATTTTCAAAAATTTATAATAATCAAATTTTCATGGAAACTATAAAAGCTATTAATTTGAAATTTAAAATATATTTTTTCCATTATAAATGCGATCTTCAAATATATAAATAATTTGAATGCCCTTACTCCTTCCACCACCTCCCATACAAACTAAACTTTTTCATGAAATACTATACTAAAATTTTCTCAGTACGTATAACTTTTATCAAGATAAGATTCTGTATTAAATCTTCAATTAGCATTGTCATTAATATTAGGAAAAAGTAACTAATTAGCTTTACTACTTATTTCTACCCCCTCACATACAATCTGACACAAATCCACGACTTTGCGAAAATTCGATTTTCTTGAAAAGAATGAATGTTACTGTTCTGAAATTTAAAAATATCAATTGAATTATAATTGTAATTGCTCCTCAAAGAATAACTAAAAACTCTCCACTCCTTCCACCACCTCCTATACAAACTTCACTTTTTCATGAAATATTCTAAACCAATTTTCTCAGTACGTATAACTTCGATCGAGCTAAAATTTTATACTAAATCTTTAATTAGCATTACTATTATTATCGTGTAAAAATTAACCGATTAGCTCTACTCCTTCTAGCCCCTCCCATACAATGTGGCACACTTCCACGACTTTGCAAAACCTCTATTTTCTTGAAAAGTGTGAATCTAGCTGATCTAAAATTTAAAACATATCAATTGCATGATGATTATAGTAGTTTCTAGAAAAATTAGCAAAAACCCCCCACTCCTTCTACCACCTCCCATACAAACTGCACTTTTTCATGAAATACTCTTTGATCGAGCTAAAATTTTGTATTAAATCCCTAATTAGCATTATTACTATTGTCGGGAAAAATTAACCGATTAATTCCAGTCTTTTAACCCCCTCCCTTACAATGTGACACAACACGACTACTCACCCCTAGCACAAGGCTTGCCTTAAAAGGGGGAGTAGTGCTTTTATAAAAATGTAAAAAAAATGAATAAAAAATAAAATGTAAATATAAAAAAAATATTCCAAGAACAAAAAAAAAAAAAAAATTCCACGACTTTGCGAAAACTCGATTTTCTTGAAAACTGATCTGAAATTTGTAACATATCAATTTAATGTTGATTATAGTTGTTTCTAGAAAAACTACCAGAAACCCCCCACTCCTTCTACCACCTCCCATACAAATTGCACAATTTCACTAAATCCAATGCACTAGGTTTCTCAAGTTATCTATTCAATTTTTCAAGTTTAACTTTGGTGCAAAATATTTTTATAGCTACTCTAGCATGATGTGAAATAAATTAATTTAGTACTGTCATCCCTTCTATCACTCCCCACACATAAATTCCTAAGATTACAAAAAATTTCATCGGTAGTATCATATAATTGGGCTTTACGCACAATCGAAGTCCTGTAACACAAGGTACAACTATTCACATGTCCTTAACGCTCTTCTACACGTATACATATGATCTCGAATCACGGGTTTGATTTGATCATGAGCCTGTCCCATACAAATGCGAGTATCATGGTCTCATTCTTAATAATTTATTGTTCTGATTCCAACAAAATACAAAACATTGTGTTCAAAGAGCCATCAAACTAAGCAGATTATTTATTCGATATAATGTACTACTAACTACATTCTCAAAAAATGTTATTATTGCGATTCTTACGCGGACAAAGTCGCGGACGATCTCTAGTAAATAAATAAAGATATATATTAATTTATATGTTATCGTACATTGAAAATTGTCGTACCATTTTTAATACATATTTATTATAAAAGAAGGTATGTAAAACGTATATCATTCTAAACGTACCGTGCCATTAGTGTTTAGCTACTCAAAAGTACTCTATAAAAAATTTATCAGCTCTCCTGATTTGATATAAGATTTTTTGAAATGCCAAATTTATCCTGCCCGCCTTTATGTCCGGTAAATAATCGTACATTAAAACGAAGTGGTTGAATGGGTATAGATAGGGTAGGCATCTGATTGGCGTCACTAGGCGGTAACTATCATATATACATCAATTGTGCTCATCATACCTCCACTTGGTAGCCACCGGGTACTGGTCTTGTCCATTTGGTCTTCTGAACTTGCTGAACTGATAGATGCGAGTGCTAGTGAAACAGAAAAATTCTAGCACTATAATAATATCGCCCTCCAAGTTGGGGGTTGGGCGATGTATTAACAACTCATCCTCGAAAAAACCACACCCGTTTCGAAACCTAAAGCAACTCCTCGGACTGGATTAATTCAACGGCAACGACCACGCAAACGAAAAATGAACTATTCCTTCGGATCTTGGAACGTGCGATCCTTGTACAGAGCAGGAGCAGTGAGAGCGCTTCTGGAACAGGCAGCCAAATACAATATGAGTATCATTGCACTCCAAGAAACTAAATTATTAGGTAGCGAAATTACTAACACTGGATTGCACAGAATTTTCAAAAGTTGGAAATCATCGGGAAGCCGGGACTTTGGAGTTGCGTTTGTCGTCGACAACAAGTTTAAGCACTAGGTCACCAACTTCAAACCCGTCATGAACGATTGTGTGCAATCCGCATCAAGACAAAATTCTTTAATGTTTGGCTTATTAATGTCCATGCCCCAACGGAAGACAAGGCGATGCAGTTAAAGACGATTTCTACAGCACCCTAGAATCAACATTCGACTCCCTTCCGTCGAACGATATTAAAATAGTATTAGGTGACTTTAACGCGAAAGTGGGCAAAGAAGAAACTTATATAGGGACAATTGTAAGGCAACGATATTAGTAACGACAACAGCCAGAGACTGACGGATTTTGCCAGCAGCAAAAATTTTATTGTAAGCTAGACATGCTTCCCACATCAGGACATTCGTAAGAGAACGTGGGCATCACCCGACGGACGAATATTCAATCAAATATACCACGTACTAATAGAGAAAAAGACGGCCTCCTGCATTCTCGACGTGCGTATATGTCGCGGTGCTCATTGTGACACTGATCACTATTTGGTAAAGACCAAGTTCCGATATCGAATCGCAAACTGAGAACACCCAAAACACAACCGGTTCCTAAATTCGACATAGGAAACTCAAGGATGAGAAAGTATGTAGTTGCGAAGTACGTATCAGCTTAAGAGAGGCACTTCGCGCCAATACTGAACAACAACGCCAGCATGCCAATAGAAGAAATGTGGCAAAATATCAAAGATGGCATTACATCTGTCGCAGAGGAGGTGATAGGACAACAACCTCGGCGCAAAAGAAATGACTGGTTCGACAACGAATGCCAAGATGCCTGAGACCCAAAAAACCAGGCTTACAAAATATTAACAGAACGGCCGACACGAGCCAAACGGGACAAATATAATGATCTTAGACGATTTGCAAAACAAAATATGCAGACAAAAAAACGGAAGTACAATAATGACGAAATTAAAAACATGGACGAACACTTTAAATTACGCAACACAAGAGCCGCGTATTCCCTTGTCAAAAGATTGAAAGGGGGATACCAACCGAAGACGACCCTCTGGGAAAGATGCAGAAGGGAACATTCTAAATAATGCGAAAGATATAAAATTAAGATGGGCGCAATACTTTGAACACCTTCTTAATTCGAGCCCATCACCCGCACGAACAGCAGCAGTAGACACAATTGCAAGAATAACTGATGTAACAGCTGATGAAGGATCCGCTTTGGGTCCTACCACACTCGAAGAAGTAAAAACAGCCCTGAGGAGCCACCCAAACAACAAAGCGCCGGGCACTGATCAAATTCTAGATGAACTTCTGAAAACCGGCGACACCTGCATAGCGCATCTCCTACATAAATTAGTCACGGACATATGGACGCAGGAAAAAATTCCTGAGGATTGGCGCAAGAGCATCATATGTCCAATTTATAAAAAAAAGTGACAAACTCTGCTGCGGAAACTACCGAGGAATATCTCTGTTGTGTACGTCTTATAAAATCTTGACGAAAATTCTGGAAAAGAGAATTAAGTAATTGGTGACTACCAAAGCAGATTTAGAGCTGGACGATCGTCGATTGACCAGATATTCTCAGTTAAACAGGTGCTGGAAAAATGCTGGAAATATAATATTGATGTGCACCAGATATCTGTTAACTTCAAACAACCGTACGACAGTATCGACATGCGCGTACTGTATAAAATCACGTTAGAGTTTGGAGTCCCACCGAAACTGGTTCAGCTTACAAGAATGGCAATGACCGAGTCTTTGTCACGAATCAGAGTAGAAAACGATCTGACTTTCAGTTTTAAAACAGACAACGGCCTTAAGTGAGGTGACGGCCTCGCACCAATGTTATTCAATTTGACACTGAATATGTTATTCGGAAACTTTCCGTAGACATCAAGGGAATACTATGCTTCAAATCCACACAACTCGTAGCATATGCTGACGATATAGATATCTTTGCAAGATCTTTGGAGAGTGCTAAAGAGATCTTGACTCGGTAGCAAGGGAAGTCGGACTACGTATTAATGAAAACAAAACAAAAATTATGACGCAATCTAGGAAAAAGACGCCAATCAGAAAAAATATTACAGTAGGAGATTATAACCTAGAAAACGTAGACAACTTCATATATCTAGGGGCGAACCTATCAATGGATGGAAGCGAACCTATCGAAATCAAAAGAAGGATATTGATGGCAAACAAGACTTATTATTCAGTACTTCCAATAATTAAAAACAAGAACGTACACAAGAAAACAAAACTTAAGCTATATGAAACCATCATAGACCTGTGCTATGCTATGGCAGCAAAACGTGGACTTTAACTCAGGCGTCCGAAAAACTTCTTAACGCCTTTGAAAGAAAGGTCCTCAGAAGAATCCTCGGACCTGTGAAGGAAGACTCGATTTGCCATCGTCGACAATCCAGAAGTGTTAACCCCCATAAAATTTAAGAAGTTACAATGGGCTGGTCATGTGGAGCGGATGGTTGACGGAAGAATTCCCAAACGCACATTAAAAGGGAAAGTCAACGAACAAAGACCGGTCGGAAAACCACGGAAGCGCTGGGAGGATTCAATTGACGCAGACAGCAAATCATTGCTAAGATTTTCTAATTGTAGGACGCGGTCGCTGAACCGAGATGGATGGAGGCACCGTATTCAGGAGGCCAAAGTCCGAGTTGGGCTGTAGCGCCATCATAAGTACGTAAGTAAGTAATAGTCAATGACAAAGCCAATTTACATATCATTTTCACTAAAGGCTACAGATTGTGATGAAAAGAATTGTACCAAAATTTTTATTTTTAATCCAGATTTTTGATATTCTGGCACATATAGTTAAGAGGACCACAAAAAACAATCGTTTCGAGCATCTCAGAAGCAAAGTTTATGTGGCTTCCTTCTTATCGTGAGGTCTTCATAAATGACACCATATTTTATTTTATTTTATTTTTTTATTTTAATTTATCACTTCATCAACATATGATTACTTACAAAAAATTAATTACAACATTACTTATTTTTTAAGATTGAAATCAATATTGCTATAATTAGCGTTAAAAGCCCGTGAAATAGAGGTTATCGGTTCGTGCTGGCCGTAATTAGTTCGATGGAAACGAATGTCAAGGAGTACGTAATCTCTCAAGGAACGGTAAGGAATTTTGAAAGAGAGAGCTCCAAGCAAGATGGGGGAGTCAATTTCGCCTGAAATTAATTTGACTGCGACTGCAGTACCACGAACAGATCGCATATCTTCGAATGAATCCAACGAAAGCAGTTGAAGTCGTTCTTGGTAAGGGGGGAGACATATTGGGTCTGACCAGGGAAGTCCCTTAAGAGCAAATCTCAAAAATCTTCGCTGCATGGACTCAATTCTATTCTTATGAATATTAAATTTTAAGGAGTCCACACCGGGCAGGCGTATTCGAGAATTGATCGCACAAAAGTACAGTAAAGTGTCTTTGTGATGTAAGGGTCATTAAAGTCCTTAGACCATCGTTTTACGAAGCCCCAAATGGAGTTAGCCTTGATAACAATACAGTCAACATGGTCGTCGAAGGTAAATTTATCATTAAAAAGTACGCCTAAATCGCGAACTATGCTTAATTTTTGGAAAGCAATTTCCTCTAAAACATACAGAAATTCAATTGGATCCTTTTTCCTAGAAAAAGATGCAGTGGTGCACTTTCCAATGTTTAAAGGCATACAGTTTAGGATACACCAGTCAAAAAATAGCTTCAAGTCATTTTGCAAAAGTAAATTATCATTCGTACAGGTGATAGTACGAAATATTTTTGCATCGTCAGCATATAAAAGAATATTAGAGTTAGAGATTACCGAACTCGCGTCATTAATAAATAAAATAAACAGGAGTGGGCCGAGATGGCTACCCGGAGGTACACCATGAGTGTTTGGAATAACCGATGAAAAAGCATCTCGAAATTGCACCTGTTGGGTGCGACTAGAAAGATAGGATTTTATCCAATTAGTAAAAATAGTAGGAAATCCAAGTATGCAAAGCTTGTGAATCAGTATTTTGTGATTAATCTTATCAAATGCTTTGCTAAAATCTGTATATATGCAGTCACCTTGTTTGCCTGCTTCAATCGCTGGGATGGCAAAATTCGAAAATTCTAGTAAATTTGTTGTTGGATCTACCTTTGATGAACCTGTGTTGGGTTGGGCTTATTATTGATTTGCAATGAAAGTACATTGCGTCACAAACAATTGCTTCGAATAATTTTTTTTTTTTTTGGTTTTAGTGTTAAAATTATAAGTATCAGCCCGGACAGCTTCGGCCATCATTGATAATCTATACATATAAAAATAATAATTATTATTATTTTTTTATTTTAGCAAATTCATTTATCATTCAGCACACTCTCTTACGATGACGCTACGGTCCAAATCGGGTCTTGGCCTCCTAACCACCAGATTCCTTAATATTTTTCATTATTTATAGTGGAACGGTTGTGCGAAGTGCTAATAACTCTTCGAAAATCTATACATATTAATATAATCGTAGTGTCTGTCTGTTATTTGTTTATAAATGGTTATAAGTTAGTTTTTGCTTTATTTTAGCAAAAACTTTGCAGAAACACACGTTTTTAAAATTCCTCTCTGTCTGTCTGCCTTCCGGCTTTCACGCAAAAACGGCTGAACCGATTGTAATGAAACTTTCACAGTTTAGTATTAGGTGTGTTTCGAGATGTAATCTGCGTTTAGTCTTATTTCAATAATCCCACGCCTTCTACTCCCTCTAATAGAAAATGACACATTTTGAACAAAATACAATAATCAAATTTTCTTGAAAACCATAAGAGCGAGTAATTTGAAATTTAAAATAGATTATTTTTATTATAAACTAGCTATCGCCCGCGACTTTGTCCGCTTAGGAATCGCAATAATAACATTTTTTGAGAATGTATGTAGTTAGTAGTACATTATGTCGGATAAATAATCTGCTTAATTTGATGGTTCTTTGAAAACAATGCTTTGTATTTTGTTGGAATCAGAACCATAAATTATTAAGAATGAAACCGTAATACTCGCATTTGTATGGGACAGGCTCGCAATCAAATCAAACCCGCGATTCGAGATCATATGTATACGTGTTAAGGACATGTGAATAGTTGTAGCTTGTGTTAATTGAAAAAAGCCCAAATAAAATTACATTAAGCTTAAAAACATAACAGGACTTCGATTGTGCGTAAAGCCCCATTATATGATACTACCGATGAAATCGAAATTTTTGTAATCTTAAGAATTTTTGTGTGGGGATTGATAGAAGGGATGACAGTACTAAATAAATTTTTTTCACACCATGCTAGAGTAGCTATAAAAATATTTTGCACCAAATTCAAGCTTGAAAAACTGAATAAGTAACTTGAGAAACTTAGTGCATTGGATTTAGTGAAATTGTGCAATTTGTATGGGAGGTGGTAGAAGGAGTGGGGGGTTTTTGGTAATTTTTCTAGATACAACTATCATCACCATGCAATTGATATCTTTTAAATTTCAGATCAGTTAGATTCACACTTTTCAAGAAAATCGAGTTTTTGCAAAGTCGTGAAATTGTGTCATATTGTAAGGGATTGAGTAGAAGGAGTGGAGCTAATCGGTTAATTTTTTCCCGATAATAATAATAATACTCATTAGGGATTCATCAGAAAATTTTAGCTCGATTAAAGTTATATGTACTGAGAAAATTGGTTTAGAGTATTTCATGAAAAAGTGCAGTTTGTATGGGAGGTGGTAGAAGGAGTGGAGGGTTTTTGGTAATTTTTCGAGAAACAACTATAATCACCATGGAATTGATGTGTTTTAAATTTTAGATCAGTTAGATTCACAATTTTCAAGAAAATCGAGTTTTTGCAAAGTCGTGGAATTGTGCCACATTGTATGGGAGGGTGTAGAAGAAAAAAAGCTAATCAGTTAATTTTTCTCGATAATAATAATTATGCTTATTAAAGATTTAGTAAAAAATTTCAGCTCGGTCAAAGCTATACGTACTGAAAAAATTGGTTTAGAATATTTCATGAAAAAGTACAGTTTGTATAGAAGGTGGTGCAAGGAGTAGAGGGTTTTTAGTTATTTTTTGAGAAGCAACTACAATTATCATTCAGAACAGTAACATTCACACTTTTCAAGAAAATCGAATTTTCGCAAAATCGTGGATTTGTATCAGATTGTGTGGGAGGGGGTAGAAGGAGTAAACCTAATTGGTTACTTTTTTCCTGACATTAACAACAATGCTAATTTAGGATTTAATACAAAATCTTAGCTCGATCAAAGTTATACGTACTGAGAAAATTGGAGTATAGTATTTCATGAAAAAGTTTAGTTTGTATGGGAGGTGGTGGAAGGAGTTGAGGGATTTAAACTATTTATATACTTGAAGATTGCATTTATAAAAAAAATAATATTTTTTAAATGTCAAATTAATAGCTTTCATAGTTTCCATGAAAATTTGATTATTATAAGTTTTTGAAAATGAGTCACTTTGTATGGGAGGGGGTAGAAGACGTGAGGGGAGAAAAATAAAACTTAGAGCAAATTACTCCACAAAGCAGGCCCAATAATCTATAAAAGTTTCATTGCAATCGGTGCAGCCGTTTTTGCGTGAAAGCCGGAAAGACAGACAGACAGAGCTATTTTTTAAAAGTTATTGCTAAAATGAAGCAAAAAACTTATTTGTAGCCATTTATAAACAAATAACAGACAGACACTACAATTATATTTATATAGATGTGATCTATGGTATACAAATTATTTGAATCCCAATCCCACACAAACTGCACTTTTTCATGAAATACTAGAAACCAATTTGCTCAGTACGTATAACATTTATCGAGCTCAAATTTTGTACTAAATCTCTAATTAATATTATAACTAATATCGGGGAAAAGTAAATTGATTATCTTCTCCCCTTTTATCCTTTTTTTAAAGATGTGATATTACGTCACTATCACATCTTTTCCAAAATTCGAGTTTCTTGAAAAATATCAAAGTTACTGATCTAAAATTTAAAATGTATCATAGTTGTTTCTCAAAAAATGACTAAACCCCTTCCTCTACTCCTTCTATCACCTCCCATTCAAACTGCACAATTTCAATAAATCCAATACACAAATTTTCTCAGTATCTATTCAATTTTCGCAGATTGAATTTGGTACCAACAAAATACAAAACATTGTGCTCAAATAGCCATTAAACTAAGCAGATTATGTATCCCACATAATGTATTACTAACTGCATTCTCAAAAATTACTTATTGCGATTCTTACGCAGACAAAGTCGCGGGGATCGCAAGTTTTATAATAAAACCAATTACGTAGATAAATTATTTTAATTCAGTAGACTAATGTATAAGTCAGGCGTAGTACTACAATTAACCCTACACATGAAGCAAAATAATCAACCAACTGCAATTTATCGGATTTCGAACAATGGTGTGGTCGGTATATACGATATCCGCAATTATTTGAGTGTATACTTTGTAGAACCATAAACGAGGATTCGAAATCGGGGTAAATCAGTACGCACCTAGGGGATGCCTGCATTTTTACTACGTAGTTTCATTTGGGTAAGAATAATTGATTAGGTCCTTTAGTCAAAACCTTATTATCTACACATTTCATAACTTATTCCAATCATTACTCCAGATGACATTATTTTAAGTTATCCATTATACTGGACAATGTTGGTCCTTAAAAAAAAAAAAAACAACCCCTAAGATTCCACTAGGTAAATTTAAGCTAATTTTCGTCGCTTCACACACTGCGGTCGCATCTGCCTGCTCAATAAAGTAACTTATTCGCAAGGGCTGTCCGTGCATAGATGCATGCATTGTACAGGGTGGGTGGTTGCGAACTGCCATGCCAAGCGCATTGTTTGCACTTCGATTTCACTTTTCCACGTTATTTTCCGCCGTCGGTCCGTCGGTCGATTTTCGAGGTTAAAATGCGTGTTTCATTTTTTCTCGTGTGTTCGTGCGGTGCATGTTATTCCTGTTGCAATTCCGCTGAATCGGCTGCACCTACGGACCACTGGCACGACAAAAAAAAAACAACAGAAACGTAAAAATGACCGAAAAAACACAAAGCCGCCACTGCTGCGCTTTTCATGACCGCGAATAAACATGCACTCAATTTCAACCCTTTGCAGCATAACTTTTTTCTCCCGAAAATTTAACTTCGCATCACCCACACACATATCACACTCGGACACACACTGATAGTAGTTTAGCAGAGTAGAAATGAAATGCAGAAAAAAAAAACAAGGGTTTTTTTCTGGGGTTAAATGGTTGGTCGGGTTTTTGGTGTTTTTCACTTATCGAACGTATTGGCCACAAAGCGAGGCTTTCAATTGGCCACACACTTCACAATCACTTCGTCAACTCCATGGTCAACCGAATTCGCACTATTGGCAAGCTTGAATTAAAACGAACGAATGACATCGCTAAATTCGTGAAAATGTAGAGGAAAAAACGAGGAAAATTTACAATAATAAACAACACAAACACCTTTCTTACACACGTGTTTTGATTTTGATTTTTTGTCGGTTACAAAACGGACGACTTGAAGAACGGAACCGGAACACTCCCGATTTGATGGTCACGCTGTGAGTGAATTAAGTGCGCAATGGTTTTTTGGGAACTAAACTTAACGCTAACGATACGTGTGTGATGTGGATATTTAGCCTGGTCACCACCCCTGGACTTGATAGCATTAGAGCGATTCGTATATCGCTATAAGTACATAATCTAGAGTGTCCTCTATTCCGAGGATAGATCTCTACGTTTCCATATACAAAACAAACAGGACCATACAACAATGTAAAGCGGAACGTACGCTCGGGATGGGGGTGGCTCCCCACACGTCCAGATTACTGAAATAGATAGATAAGGTACCCACATCCATACACCAATCCCCGATATACGAGTATCTGCCTATCTATATGCCATACACGTTTACATAATGAATGAAAGAGTTGGAAATTTTAAAATAAGAAGGGCTCCGGGGCGAGGATGGGGGAGTGCGTGCGGGTGCGGTACACCATTCCTATCTGCATATGTTCATATCGTTTCGGTACATCGAGAGCACTACTACACACATTCCGGTTTGAATTAGCCTTCGAAAGGGATGTTTTTCACTGTGCCCCACAGTAACAATGCGTTGCCGTTAATTTTATACTTTGCAGGATTCACCCACCACGGAAAAACAACCCGAACGGCAATAACAGTTTCGCAATCCGTTCTGACTGTTCCGATTCGTACAAGTGCCCAACGACACGTGGATGTTAGGTTGATACCACCTGCCGTACACAACTTCTGATCCTCGGCTCTCTCTTCGGAAGCTGTGGGTTCAACTCTTTGACTGGAGTTTCCCCAACGTAGCAATTGCGTGTGGGCTTTGTGCGCCTCTCATTGCAACAGTTTTCGATTTTCTCTTACAGCGGACGAATGGAAATTCCGGAAAAGCCGACAAACACATGGGTACGGCTGGCTGACTGGACCCCGCGTGTGAGGCAGCATATACACATCGCCGCATATCCTTCCCGATCTAATAAACGCGTGTTTTGTAAATGGGGAACACATGTCCGATTTGAAGTTTATGCGTCTGAAAGGTGGAGATTTGGTCCAGCCAGCGGCAGAATGGGGCGGCGGTAGTCCGGCGGCTCAACCGTGGGCAGTTGATTTTGGCTGGGCAGTGAGTTGGGTGATGTTTACATTCGACCGGGAAATATTTTGCACTTTGGTACATGGCGGAAATTCAAAAATGTTTGGACATACGTGAAATGTATTTTGGAATTTAGGGATGGGAGGTAAAATTCGATGAGTTCATTGATTTGGTATGAAAAATTTGTAGTATTGGCACTTCAGTTCTGTAGGACGGCATATTGAAATTGAACGTAGAAGAAGAAGTAGGAAGAAATCTAATAATATTATGGTTGTAAGTGGAATCAGGGTGGAGGAAATCGGCCATCATAAGGAGGTGGTGACTCTTTACATAGTGCTGTAGTCCTGAACCCAACAGAGGGTATACGCTGGTGCAAGACTATAGTAGCTCACCAGTAACCGACGTTGCTAAATTTATAAAATCATCAATAAGATTGAAATGCCATTTAATTATTCTACGTTGCAATTTATTACATACTATAATGATGACTCTAATACTGTGCTGCCAATGCCCGTCAAGTCCCCGTGGTCATCAATGTGCTTGGAATTATTGGGGGATTAAAGTATTAATTCCACTGCGTATACAGATTTATAAAATAAGTAAAATGCGAATTATTGAATAATGAAAGGGAAATTTAAAAATGAACGAACATAGCCCCAAAAAGAACAATGAACCGCTGGAAATAGATGGGGGAGCAGATTCTTACAAAAATTCACGCATATTGTTGGCGAAAAAATAAATCCTTTTAATATAAGAAAAACTTTAAAAAATACAATAAATATGTATGTATGTGATATTTTGATGTAAATACAAGAAAACTGATTAGTAACAAAATGATGACAGGAGCTCTGAAAGAGTTCCTCGAAAAAGTGGCAAAACACAACATCCAAGAAACGAAATGGCTCGGTAACGAAATCATAGACATGAGATCACACACAATCTATCCAAGTGGAAAATTGTCGGGAAGCAGAGAGTTTGGAGTCGCTTTTGTCGTTGACAAAAAATTTAAACAGCAGGTCACGAGCTTCAGACCAGTAAGTGAAAGATTGTGTGCAATCCGAATAAAGACAAAATTTTTCAACACTTGGTTGATCAACGTTCACGCACCAACTGAAGACAAGGTCGATATAACTAAAGACGAATTTTATGCCACCCTAGAGACAACCTATGATACACTGCCCTCGAATGACCTAAAAATTGTCTTAGGGGATTTTAATGCAAAAGTCGGAAAAGAGGAGACTCATATAGGAACAACAGGAGGGCACAGTCTCCATGACATAACCAACGACAATGGCCAACATCTTATTGCTTTCGCAACCAGCAAAAATATCATAGTAAGCTCTACGTGCTTCCCACATCGCGATATTCACAAACGAACGTGGGCATCACCAGATGGTAACACTTTCAACCAAATAGACCACGTTCTAATTGAGAAAAGGGCTGCTTCCAGCATACTTGATGTACGAACTCTCCGCGGTGCGAATTATGACTCTGATCACTATCTAGTCAGAGCTAAGTATTGATGCCGAATAGCTTGTCGTGGATATTCGAAAACGAGTAGAGCTCGCAAATTCAATGTCGACAAGCTTAACGACGAAACGGTGGTGGAGGCTTACATGTCAGCATGTAATAAACACCTGACACCAATATATGAAGATATCCAAAATATGCCAGTGGAGAATGCGTGGATGAAAATACGAGACGGCATCAAATCCTCCGCAGAAGAGGTGTTAGGATATCAAGCACGGCGAAAAAATAATGATTGGTTCGACCAACAATGTCGCGATGCAATAGACAAAAAGAACGAGACTTACAAAATTTTTATTGAACGACCAACACGAGCCAAAAAAGGAAGATATGACGACCTTAGGCGATATGCGAAAAAAGACCTGCAGGCGAAAATAAAGGAAGTACCATAATGACAAGATACAAAACATGGACGACGATATGATACAAAATAAAACTCGAAACGCATACGCAATATTAAAAGAATTAAAAAAAGGATATATAAACCAAAAATCAGTCTCTGCAAAGACGCAGAGGGCAACATTATCAGCGACGCACAAGAAATCACAAGGCTTCCTACTTTGAACATCTTCTCAATCCCACCCAATTAGCATCTATCACGACAGACAACATTTCAATTGATGCCTCAACTGATAAAGAAGAACCATCATCGACACCACCCACGCTTGCTGAAAGCAAAGCAGCCCTATGTGACCAAAAAGCCGGAAATTGACGAAATACCAGTCGAACTTCTGAAAAACAGTGAAAACTGTGTCGCAGAAATACTGCACAACATGATATGCAAAATTTGGACAGAGGAAATCATACCTGACGACTGGCGAAAAAGCACTATATGTCCAATTTACAAGAAAGGAGATAAACTCTGCTGTGAGAACTACAGAGGTATATCATTGTTGTGCACGTCCTATGAAATACTGACAAAAATATTTGAACGTCGTCTTAAGCCCTATACTATTCAAATAATTGGCGAATACCAAGGTGCATTCAGAACCGGACGATCTACAACAGACCAGATATTCTCGGTGAAACAGGTGCTTGAGAAATGTTGGGAATATAACACAGACGTGCACCAAATCTTCGTAGATTTTAAACAAGCATACTACAGTATCGACAGGAGCGTACTGTACCAAATCATGCTTGACTTTAAGATTCCCTCAAAGCTAGTCCGACTAGCAAGACTCACAATGACGAACACTGAATTCCAAGTGAGAATACAAACCGATTCCACAACCAGCATTCGAACGGAATGTGGTTTAAAGCAGGGCGATGGTCTAGCCCCTATGCTTTTCAACTTGGCACTGGAGTATATCGTCTAAAAAATCCCAGTCGACACCAAGTAGTCCACCCAAGTAGTAGCATACGCTGACGACATTAACAACCTAGCAAGATCCTTCCCAAATGCTAATGAGGTATTTGTCAATCTTGGGTCCGCCGCAAGAGAAGTCGGGGTGCGCATTAATAAAAACAAAACAAAAGTAATGACGCAAACAAGAAGAAGAACGCCAATCAGACAAAACATAACAATTGCGGAATATAATTTGGGGAGTGTGGGCAACTTCATATATCTTGGGGCTAAACTAGCAAAGGACGGTAATGAAACAGACGAAATCAAACTACTGATAATACTTGCAAATAAGATGTATTATACTTCCAATAATGAAATCCAAGAAAGTGCACAAGAACAATAAGCTGCGGATTTATAAAACTATTATACGACTTGTGCTCTTTTATGGCAGCGAGACGTGGACATTAACGCGAACTTCCGAAAAAGCAGTTAACGCATTCGAAAGAAAGGTCCTCCGAAGAATTTTGGGACCTGTGAAGGAATCAACGGAATGGCGAATAAGATACAACCCTGAGTTGTATCAACTCTACGACGAGCCAGAAGCTTCAACGTTCATCAAGCTACGTAAACTACAGTGGGTTGGCCATATAGAGCGAATGGAAGACAGAAGAATCCCCAAACGTGCTCTTAAAGGCAAAGCGAGTGGTAACCGGCCAATAGGCAAACCACGCAAGCGATGGGAAGACTCTGTTAATGAAGATAGCAAAGCCATCTTGAAAATTAGTAGCTGGAGGACGCAATCTTTGGATCGAGACGATTGGAGGCGACGACTTCAGGAGGCCATACTTTAGTAAATTCTAAACGCGACGAATTACACAGTTCTTTGAACTTAGACCTCAACTTAATTCTAGATTGAGGCAAGAAAAATAGAGTAGAGTTCAATGCCTCAGAAACTCAGGCCTGTCATCTATCCCATAAAAGGATGTTCCAGCGGGTTCCTCGAATGTTAATCCTTCGGTAGCGTACAATTCCACTCTTCAGAAGAATTTTCATTTCTTGGGATAAAGCTTAACAAACATCTGTATTGGAGAAATTTTTGATGTTGCACTTGATGTCTCCAAACCCCTTGATGTTCTTCGAACATGTAGAAAGTATTTTTATTACGCGATGTGGCTAATATCTACAATGTCTACATTTGCCCTCGTCTTGAGTACAACTCGCAGATATGGATTGAGACTCCGAAACATAACTTGCCGATCGCATCCAGAAACACGCGTTCCGTCTAATTGGCAATTAGACTATAACAGATATTAAAGATTAAGTGTTTACTATCGTTATTTGACGGGTAAATACAGCAAAGAACTATCCAACATCATCACCCCTCTTTTTAACTATGCCAGAAATACTCGGCAAGCTGCATGCGCTAATGAG
This sequence comes from Chorisops tibialis, assembly GCA_963669355.1. Classification (NCBI taxonomy): domain Eukaryota; kingdom Metazoa; phylum Arthropoda; class Insecta; order Diptera; family Stratiomyidae; genus Chorisops; species Chorisops tibialis. Next base: position 23,977,785 of record OY770264.1, read on the forward strand.
TTCATTGTTAAGCCTCTATCATCGAGTACAGTGAAACATAAACAGTTCTTCATCACCTGTTCATCAAGACTCTGGAAAAATATTGCCGCTCCACGTATTACCGACAGCTTATTACATTCAGTGTTACAAGAACAACGTCCACCAATGTAAGCTCTTCCCTCCTGACACACCACTGTAATCCCATCATTCACTTATCCTATATCGACTTGTCTGTACATCCAATTCATTAAAAGATAACCCCTAAGATATGTTCGAAAAATCTAACTACCGAGAATCGACAAATTTTTTTGCACCAATATATCTTTTTTTAAAAGTAACATAACTCAGCTATGATTAGGTATACTGCCCAATAATACGATATTTTAGATGAAATTGAAAAGTATGTCATATCAAATTCTTAAGAATGCTGAATAGTATGTGTATGGGATGTGATTGAACACAGCAAACAATTTAAAGAAAGCTGAAATGCCACAAAACAAATAAACTGCATGATGATCTTAAGCAAACCAAACAAAAAGGGTCGCTGAACGTTGATCTTGTTATATACCAGCAGTTTTCATTTCATCATGCATATGGGCAGAGCTAAAAATCATATCGTTTCGACATCTCAAATGCAAACGGTGAAAAACCTGTGGATTGCAGAAGAGACCGCTTGTGCTTGTGTGTCAAGTTCTTTATTTCATCGTTATTATAGCATAATAAATATCGTTTATGAATCGTTATTGATATTCATTAACGAATAAAAATAAAAATCATTAATGATACATTAATGATTCATTCGTAACGATCATATGCTTGCTTATATATGTAATCGTTTTTGGTAAGTTAAAAGTGTGTCCATTGATGAATCGTTAATGGACTCGTTAACGACGCTCGTTAACGATCAAATCGTTCATTAATACAATTCATCAGACATTCTTTAACGAATTAATTTGTTTGCTAGGAAGAAGTAAGAGGTGTTTGGGTATTAAGATTTTTCGTACTGAATTTAACGTTTGTAGCTTTCGTAATTTTCTACGAAATGAATACAAAATTATAACGATTGTATGGGATGTGGTAGAAAATGTGAAAGATTTGAAACGATTTTGAAACTGATTATCAACATTCTTATCACCATGCTGAGCTCCAATTTTAAACTCGAAAGCTGTCATATGTTCGACGGTGAAATACTTTTCATGAATTTCCAATAGAAAAATTGTTATGGAAGGGGAAGGAGGGAGTGAGGTGACGCTGATACTTTTTTATTATTTATTACAATTATCGAAGAACAAATTCTGGAAATATTTCAAGTTTAAACCTTCAATGGAAATGAATATAAAATATGGGAGAAAGTAAATTTATTAAAATTTTGAAATTTCCCGAAATTTGTATGGGAGGTGGTAGAAGGAGTAAAGAAATATGGCCTGTTCACGAACTTAGCGGCTTTTTTTTTTTAAATAACACAAACAATTTGAGCACGACAGCTTAAAGTGATCGAGGCAGGTGGGCAGATGATTACTTGGGACCGAGGCTTGTCGAGCGAAAATAAATGTATCGCACCATTTGGCGGCTCTGTGTGAACATTATTTCTTAGTGTTACAAATGTATACCAGTGGGTAGCGTGTTGGTCTTCAATCTAATGGTCTTGAGCTAAAATCACGATCGGCATATAATTCCAGCGAATTGCTTGCTTGGGTATACCTTCTACTACAATGGCGCTACAGCCCAAATCGGACCTTGGCCTCCTGATATTCAGGTTCCTTAACATTTTTTTTCATTACTTATTGTGGAAGGGTTGTTAGCCCTTCGCACAACCCTCTTTCTACGAATTTTTCATTTTCTTAGATTGAGGTGACCAAGGTATATCCAAGCAAGCAATGTGCCGGAATTATATATTGCGCCGACCGAGATTTGAACCCACGACCTTCGCATTACAAGACCAACACAATATCTACTAGGCTATACCCTGGGTATACCTTGGTCACCTGAATCTAAGAAAATTAAAAATTCGTGGAAGGGGTTAGCAACCCTTCTACAATAAGCAATGAAAAAATGTTAAGGAAGGTAAGAAGCCCAAGGCCCGATTATGGGTGTAGTGTGCCAATGTAAAACAGATAACAAAAAATCAATAAAAAATAAACGCATTTAAACAATTTTGCAGGTGAGCACTAGAAATCAAATATGGCGGAACTAGCATCTTCGAACCAAAGGATTTTTAAAAAGTCTATTGTAAACGTTTTATTACGTTTCAACCTTCCTTTCTTTTCTTATTTTTAGAAAATTCAATGCAAAAAATAAAGAAGTTTTGAAAATTTAATCAACTTGAATCTAATTTTTTTCAAAAAGAGTGTAAGAAATTAATCAATTAATCAATGAAGAACAAACTTTTAACCTTTTATGGTGGGATTATTAATTTAATTCCAAATTTCTACCCCTACAGCTTTTTATGGAAATTATGAATTTTTTAATTTTTTCCACTTTGGGTGAAAAAATATTGATTTCATTAACTCTACAATTTTTTAGTGCATTTGATGCAACATCGGATTATAAAAAAATATTAAAGAAACATTTTTTTCGAAAACAATGTATCGAGCAAATAAGCAGATCAAGATAATGTAACATTTTAAATCATTACAAGACTAACTTTAACCACAATTTTAGGGTCCCGATAAAATATAATCGCAAAATTTTGCTCAGACTTTCATCTGATTTTCTTACTATGTATGTATATAGCTACTTGTGCAAATACTAAAAAGAAAGAGTTTTCTCTTAATTTTCCCCGACATTCTTCAAAGAAACAACCAAGTACTCTCCCATTCCAAAGTTTACGTACACACATGCAACAATTAGACATCAATTTTGAAACAGTAAAATTACGAGGAAAAATTACACGAGAAAAGCTCGGGCAAACGGAAAAGAGGCTGGAAAATCGGAAAAGCTCGACGGTGTTGCGGTTGAAAGTGGGTTGGGTTGAATTTTTTTCCTATCTGCCGTCATAGCGAAAGCATGCAACCAGGATACCACTCCAAAGTCATTCAGTTTTACCCATGAAACGACTATGCACCATCATGATAGTAGTGTGAAGCTCGAAGGCATAACGTACGTGAACTTCGGAGCTGGAGCTAGCACGTGTTGTTGTTATTGGGACTCTTGTTGCTGTTCGGAAGCTAGCAGCAACAATAATTCGCAATCTCATCTCGGCATTGTAACGAATGTTGGCTGAAGCAGGACAACGAACACGTGCACAGGCGGAGCCCAGAAATATAATGTCGTGGTACTTGGCACATAAACAATCGCCTTTGGAGGCGAATACTCCTTAACGTTCATGCGCATCTGTCGACTTGGCTCCGAACGGAAAGATTTTTTTTTATCAGAACTATAAAACAAAACTTATGAAGGAGCGGCAGTCAATGCACAGAGACAGAGAAGTTCACGTGGTACCGGACTCACAAGGACGTCATTGAAAGGGACTTAATTTACAGACAATTGCAACCAAAGTTAGGTACTCGGGGTGTCTATTTAGGTGGCCACGTAATGGTGTCACTGTGCATCTGCACTTGATCCTGTTCATCTGCCCACACTCAAACACATAGGGCAACCGCCGAGTATCTTCCGCTCTTTTTTGTGGAATTACTATAGACCAGGACTCATTCTTATTGGCTTCCTGGGCATCGATAGGGACTAATGAGATTGGAGGATTCGAGATGCTGGGAGAGAAAAAAAGGAGAGCTAAAGTGAAATTTCTTTCCTACAAAAACGGAAGGATATGTTATATACGTGGAGTAGTTGAGTTAAGGTAGTGATGCTAATGATGCAGTACGTTTAGATCTATAGCAATGTATCTTTCTATATAAACGAGTTTTAAATTTATTGATTGGCTTTATTTTCTGCTTCCTTAATTCTACAATTAATTTGCAACTAATCAGAATTTAAAGGGATGTGATTGGAAAATTATACCGTTGCTACTACTTTGTATGAGTTCATAGTAGATAATTCCATATCCATATACTTCGTGAAATATGAATCCTAACCAAAAAAGAGTTTAAAAATATTTGTAATAGTTTATAATAACGATTCGGGATCAATATATTTCCTATTGCACCTGAAAGCATCCTTGAAATCTTTGTGATTGTATGTGCAAAATTCCAACTCAACTCTTATAGTTTTATAGTTTTTCATACACTGTCATAGGAACTGCAGAAATTAAATCACAATAGGATTGCAAAGTTATCATAAAAGGTCTTAGCTCGAGAAAAGTCTATTAGTACATATTGTTCTGATGCTGACAAACTGAAAGAAACACGAGGGTAGAGTACAGAAGTACAAAGAAAACTTATAAACATAAAAGAATTGTGATTGAGCGTAAAGCCCAATCATATGATACTCTAGATGAAATAGGAAAGAGTTTAATGTACCGAAAAATATATTGCCTCAAGGTCTTTTGAATAGTGAATAGTGACTTTTGTATGGGAGGTGGTAGAAGCAGAGGGAGGAGGCTTGTATATTTTGTATATGACATCGAACGTGGCATGCCAAATGTTTCGTACTGAACTTAAAGTTTGTAACTTTCATCATTTTTAAATTGGATATTCTTTTCCTGAAATTGGCAATTGGAGGTGGCAGAGGAAGTATAAGGTTTTGGCTCATTATGAAACTGCTTATTAACATCCTTACCACCATGCTTTGTTTTAATGTCTAAGTCTATAGCTATCAATGTTCGAATGAGAGATGCTTTTCTTGAATTTCTAATATAGATATTTGTATGGGACGGGGTAGAAGGAGTGAACCGAAGCTGATAATTTTTTTTAGCAGTTATTGCAATTATTAGGGGACAAATTCTGACAATTTTTTTAAGTTTGGACATGTTCTAGTTTTAATGGAAATCGATATAAAGCATTTTCCAAAATTATGGATTTGTATGGGAGGAGGTAGGAGTATACGGATCAAAACAAAATTTCTTGTCTTCAACAATATTACTATTATTACTTTTCATAAAGCTTCAAGTTGATGGCCTTGACAGTTTCAAAGAAAAACAATTTAATTGAAATTTCAAATTTCGTGAATTTTTTATGGAAGGGGGTAGAAGGAGTGAGGTGAAGTTGATAATTTTTACAAAACTGATTGGAAGTATAATAAAAAAAATTCTGGCAAAAATAAATTTTTTTAGCTTTGCTAGTTTCAATGAAAATCCAAAAAAATTAATTTTTCAAAATTGTGGAGTAGGTAGAAGGAGTAAGGGGATCGAGTTAATATCTTGTGATCTTAATGAGATAAACATCATTATACTCCGACCCAAATTTCAAGTTGATAGCTTAAATAGTTTCAAAGGAAAATCAATTTCTTAAAATTTTGAAATTTCGTGAAATTGCTATGGGGGTAGAAGGACTAGAGGGTAGCCCGTCCACGAATTTAAAGTTACTTTTTTGCTAAAACTGACAGACAACAAATTTTAGCACGACACCTCAAAGCGTTCGAGACAGACGAACAGACGGTCACTCGGAATCCAGGTTTTTGAGCAACAGCAATTATTTCTATACCTATACGGCTCTGTGTGAGCACTATTTCTTAGCGTTACAAACTGTATGGCAAACGCAATATACTCTCAGATTTCATCAAGAGTATAAAAATTTGGGGAACAATATATTTATTTTTCCACGTAGCAGTGGCGTGGCGTCCATTGATGCAAGGGAAGCAATACTTTCCTTAAGTTTTGCCCTTTATTCAGTTAAAATGCTTCCACCCTTCTTCTCATTACTTTTGAGCCGCATATACAAGAAAACGAGACCGCCGGCCAATACCAGTAAAATTTTCGCTCGCAGCGAGCGCAAGTTCCACTTCTATACAAAGGAGAGAGGCGTTAATGCAATTTGTTCTAGCCGGTGCTTTCAGTTACAAGTTTTGGCTCTCGATCAAAGTATTGCCAGTATTGAAATCTCTGTACTAGCCGAAAAATGATCAGTAAGAAAAATGTGAAGAGGTAGATCTGGCAATATTGCCCATATTTGTCGTGCTTTGAGTGAAAAGAATCGGTTTCAGAAGAGCATTACCTAAAAAATTTAAGAAAATCAATTTTTTTATTTCCGATTAATAATGTAGACTGGATTCTAAATCGATTGCCGAAAACCGCACAGCCCTCGGATGAGTAGAAATGTTTCAAATAATGATGTAAACTTGTGGAGTCATGCATACTGACGCAGCGCTTGTAACTTGGCGCAAAATAATTGCTTCTCCTAGCCATAAAGTCACGCCACGCCACTGTTACGTAGTCTTCTTTTAGCTCGATACACTTTTCCCAGTGATGTTTAATAGCTTCGATACCCTGTTGATAGTGGGAATCGGTAAGCACCTCACTGTTGGCAAATCTTTTACTACCAAGATTTATTTAAGTTTGTAAACCGAAAATAGTCCAATGGGACTATCTCTGTCAAGTAGGATGCGTAAAGCAGCAATTTGAACCTTAACTCATTGATTTTAACCAACGCGATATTGAATCTGTGAATTGGTGCATTGTCTTCATGAAACAAAACTTTCTTTTCTGCCAACCACGAACGTTTTTCTTGATTCATCACACAAAACAAGTTGATTATTTTTCCTTTCTGAAGAAAATCATTAAAAATTATTTCATGCTCATAGATCTGTCTTTGGCTTCTATGGAAGCGATTCTTCCTTTCAGTACCCAAGGACGCAGCGTGCTGGAATTATTGGTCGATCGGAGATAGAGCTCACGACCTTGTCATTGCAGACCAACACGCTTCCCTTTAGGCTACACCCTATGTTAACTCAAGCACAGCTCGCTCCTATTCGCTCCGAACTCAAAGACAAGACTGCTGTCACTGAATACTGTGGCGACTTTATCACTCTTAACCAATTCACCCTGAAGTCTAAATATTTTAATAATCAACTCAGCCAATTAGAAAATTTATATACCAGTTTCTCGAAGAGCTCATTTATACATTCTTACTAATATATGTGTTGTGCCACAGGGAGGACATCGAGGACCCCCATTATTTACCAATTTAAAGTTTTTCTCAATTCTGGCCAAGATCACAGCTGTGCACTGTTTCAAAGTGTTTCCATGGCTTGCTTGTCGATAATTATTACTTTCTGTATGTTAGGCTCTCTAGAGAATAGCGACAGCTAACAAAACATTTTATGCGGTCATATCCGTAATGAAATCAAGGAAGGTCCATCGGAACAATAAACTACACATCTATAAGATATTAATTTGACCTGTGCTGCTATATGGATGCAAAACATGGATCTTGATGCGGGTGTCGGAAGGTATACGGAGCAGTTAAGGAAAGAGATGACTGGCAAATTCGATTCAAACATGAGCTGTATCAGCTATTTGATGACGCACCAGCATCTATCGTGATCAAACTTAAGCTTCAATGAGATATTCACGTATTGCGAATGCACGAGGAATGAATTCCAAAACGAGTGCTCAAGAGCAGACCTCAAGGCAATCGACCACAGGGGAAGCGACTAAGACGATGAGGTACTCAGTCGACGCAGATTGCAGATCGCTTCTAGATTTTTCAAACTAGAGGACGCGGCCGTTGGACCGAGATAATTGAAGAAGGTGGATCCGGGAGGCCAAGGCTCGATATGGGCTATAGCGCCATTGCATCATCATCATGTTAGACTCTTGAGTATGCCACCTGGTATTGGTTATCCATGGAACGAGGAATATAATTGTTGGAGACTAACCTAATCTGATACCATGCACCACCCAAAAACAATGAGATACTCTGCACCTCCCTCGATTGGAACGCATCAGCTTCTTTCCAGGAGCAAGTAGCTCAGCCATCTAAATCTGCAAAGGCACGGAGACAAACCAGCTAGGGGACAGTATACCAAATCATCTGGCGATAATGATCAATATATCGAAAATAAAATTTTTGACTTTTCTCTAAGTGTTATAATAGCTAACACAATAATGATCCCAAGTTTGGATCATAATAGATTAGAGCAGATTTATTTCAGCTACTTTAGCAACCCATCTGCAGCCAAGTGTCCATTTAAAATAAAAAGCTAAGCCAATATTCAGAACAGAAAGCCCTTTTAATATCCTGCATTAATAAAACCCTGAGCTTTATAAAGCATTAAAAAATCAGTTAAAATATTTATCATAATCCTCTTTAGCTGACCCAACTTCGAAGCCAATAACAAATTTTATGGGGTTGAAATTAAAAAAAAAAAAACAAAAACAAAACAGAAACAACAACAGTAACTTTCTCTGGTAATAATGCAGACCATTCAAGGGTGTTCAGAGGCTAAAAAGTACACAGCCGCCCAATAATGGCATGTACGGACGGTCAGTGTAACAACAAAGGGTTTAACGCTGATTTAAGGTCATCGCTGGAATGGAGAGAAATTGAAAAGACAAAGTGCCGTTCCTACCCTATCCGTTTTTTGGGAATTAATTTTATGCACACCGGCCCCAAATGTTCCCAACGTCGACGAATCGAAAAATAAACGGACCCATTCCACCACCGAAATCCCGAAGAACAAGTCCCTGCACGGTTACTTTCGAAATTTTCCGGAGACAACAACCTCGAAGTTGAATCTATCGCTGACCACTACTTGGTCGTGGAGCTCGAATTAAATTCAAGGGAAATTCAACGGACCACACTCCATACTTTGTTTTATATTGCAAAAATATTTCAAATATTCGAAATGCGTTGTCCTCATTCTTGTTAAATTATCGTCTATCGTGCGGACCGAGGAGATTAAGGCTCCTTTTTCTTAGCCGAATTCAAAGGACATTAAATAAACTGCCTCCGCCGAAGCTAAAACTTAATACGAATGGCGACAAGTGTATATTGTCTATGCCCAGTTCCTCCCCAATGACACAAGGACACAGGACTTTGGTCATTTATTTCGGAATTTATGAATCCTTTTTGTATATTCAACTACAAAACGGATAAATTTTGTTACCGGTGAGGGATGTATCCCTCGAAAAGCCCGACTTCCAAGGCTATGCAAATTTTCGTAATTTTGGTAACCGTACAGAGAGTCCGAGCAGAGAGGGTGTAGTTAAAATTAATTTATGCACACATTCAGGGTCGACGTAGAAGGAACGCTTAGAATTTGCTTTGTCCTATAAGACATAGTCAGTTCTTGTTCAGCCGGAAAAAAAGGATTCAAGTTGGTTGTTGGATCGGGGTTGTCTAATTCGACTCTGATTAGAATGAAAATTTCAGGGGTAAGTAAAAGAGAGGTTATTTTTTAAAGTGTTGTGTGTAACGACTTTATTTTGTTGATTTACTGAAGAACTGCTACTAATCATATTATTTTAACGTGGTCATACATAACGTGCAAGTTTGTTTGCAAGAGTAACAGTTTTATCACAAAAACTCGTGAAAAATTTCGACGATAAAAAGTGGTTCCTGCCAGTTTAGCATTGATGATAGAATGGCGTTAAGGCCCATTTCAAGGTTTGCCAAATAAGCTAAAATATTTTTGGGTGATTAAAAATAAAAATGTGAAATTAGAGCCGGTACGCTCATTGCCATGATATATATAGCAAGGAATTCATGGTTGAATTTCATAAAATTTTAGTCTTTTTTTGCTTTAGATGAAATCTGAGAGTATTATAAGTTTGCCACAAACTTCGTAACGCTAAGAAATACGGCTCGGAGAAAAATTGAATGATGTAGAAGTTCATATTATCACAAAACCGGATGTCCTTCTGTCCTTCCGTCCGTGTCCTCTCTAGCTCGACAACGCGTTGAGCTAGAAAGTTCAAATTTTGTACATGTCGTTGTTGAAAAAAACGTAAAGTCCGGTTCGTGAACGGGCTGAATTGCTCCATCCCTTCATACAAAATGACACAATTTCGCAATTTAGCAATAAACTGATTTGCTCGAAAAATATAAATGCTATTGATCTGAAATTTGGAAAATATTACTTTAATGATGATTTCAATCTTTCGTTAAGAAATAATTCGAGTTTTCCCCTTCCTTCCACCACCTCCCATACAAACTGCACTTTTTCATGAAATACTAAACAATACTGAACAGATTTACTCAGTACGTATAACATTTATCGAGTTGAAATTGAGCACTAAATATTTATTTGGAATTATTAGTAAGACCAAAGAAAATTAGGCGATTAGCTTCACTCCTTCTACCTCCTCCCATACAATCTGGCAAAATTTCACAATTTTACAAAACGTTGATTTTCCCGAAAAGTATGAATGCTACTTATCTGCATTTTAAAACATATCGAAACCATGAAGTTCATAGTTATTTCTGAAAAAAAAAACCATTAAGAACTCGCTCCTCCTTCCACCACCTCCCATAAAAACTGCACAATTTCACTAAATCCATTTTCTCAGTACCTATTAAATTTTTGAAACCTAAATTTTGTTTAAAACATTTTGATAGCAACTCCAGCGTGATGTGAAAAAAATTGGTTAAATGTCGTCAATCATCAAAAATATTTCTCCGTCATCTAGAGTATCGCACGATCGTAGTCCTGTTATGTTGTCTATAATGATTTCAATCTAATATTTAGAAATTATTTGAATCCTTTCACTCCTTCTACTCCCGCAATGCAAAATGACACAATTTTACAAAAAATCGATTTTCTTGAAAAGTATGAATGGTAATGATCTGCAATTTAAGACACGTTAATTGAATAATGTTTAAAGTTACTTCTGAAAAGTCACTAAGAATTCGCCACTCCTTCTACCACCTCCCACACAAACTGCTCAATTTCACTAAATCAAATACAGTAATTTTCTCATTATTACATTTTTAAGTTAAAATTTTGCAGAAAACATTGTGATAGCAACTCTAGAATGATGTGAAAAAATTAGTGCAATGCCTTTTACCACTCCCCATACAAAATTTCTTAAAATCAAAAAATGTCTCCTTCATCTAGATCATCGCAATCGTAATCCTGTTGGGTTTTTTCTTACTGAATGACTTTTGTTATAGGCAATTTCAGCTTATATGTATGTGCAATGTCCAAGTACAGTCATGGTGAGAAAAAATGGGACTAAGAAGGTAGGGGAAGGGGAGTGGCAACAACCGTTGCGAGTGGGTAAAGTTGTTATATATATATATATATATATCTCAGTTGTACTAGGAAAGATTTTCAGATGTTATGGGGATTGAATAATAGAAAGTACTAAGTACTGATTGTATAGAACTTCTAGAGGTAGGACTGTTTCACTTTTACATCCTTTGTCAAATTTATTTCGAATAATTGCCCGTATTGTAAATGTCGTGTCATTATCGGTTCGAAAACGGCAGCATAAATCGGTATTGGAAATTCGATTTTAAAGTAAAGTAAAGTAAATTTATTTAGGTTAATTCATGAGCTAATCTCGAGCGGAAAGTAGTTATATACATTTTTACAATATTGACAAGATAGTTCATAGTATGAAAAAAAAGAAATAATGATTTTAATTCAATATGACAAAAGTGGAAAAAAAGGATAAGTTAGTTCGAAACTAAAATAAAACATAACAGGGCTACGATTCTCTAGATGAAATACAATTTTTTGTGATCCCAAGAAATTTTGTATGGGGAGTGTTAGAAGGGGTGATAGCATTGAACTAATTTTTCCCCATTATGCTAAAGTAGCTATAAAAATGTTTTATACAAAATGCTTACTCCAAAAATTGAATAGGAGCTGAGAAAATTAGTGAGTTAGATTAAGTGAAAATGAGCAGTTTGTATGGGAGGTGGTAGAAACGGTGGGAGGATTTTAGTGATTTTTCAGAAATAACTAACAATATCATAAAAGTGACATCTCTTAAATTTTAGACCCGTAACATTCATACTTTTCAAGAAAATAGATTTTTTGTGAAGTTGTGAAACTGTGTCATATTGTATGGGAGGGGGCAGAAGCAGTGAAACTATTCAAATATTTTTTTCTGAACTTAGTTATAATGCTAAATAAGTATTTACTACAAATGTGAGCTCGATAAATGTTATATGTTCTGAGAAAATCGGCTTAGCGCATTTCATGAAAAAGTGTAGTTTGTATGGGAGGGGGTAGAAGGAGAGGGAGGACGCAAATAATTTTTATACTGTAGATTGAAATCCATATGGAAGTAATATATCCCCAAATTCAGACTAATAACTTTTATACTTTTCGAGCAAATCCGTTTATTGTCGAATTGCGCAATTGTGTAATTTTGTATGGGAGGGGATAGAAGGGGTGGATCGATTTGGCCCGTTCACGAACTTGACCTTACTTTTTTGTCAAAACGATGTGTCCGAAATTTCAGCTTTCTAGCTCAACGCGTTCTCAAGCTAGAGAGCGAACGGACGGACGGGCGGACATCCGGTTTTGAGATTTTTGAGTGATAATATTGTTGCGAGCTAGGGGTTCGCCAGATTCCAAAGGAAAACACAATTCGTTTAAAAATAATGAATAATTTTATTTAATCGCACTTTATACACAATTTCCCGATCACTTCACTAAATTCGCTCTAAAACTTAATTCGTATAACTCAGGAACACTGTCAATCTATCACTTGTACCGATTCGCGTTCTTCCACCGATAGGTGTCACCAAAATGACTAACTCGTTGTCTGAAAGTTGGCGGGTATTTATACTAAGTCTCCCAGACAGGTGTCGTTGTGTGTGTGTGTCTAGAATGATTGCCTACATTGTGGAGCTCGGTAGAAGTGTCTGGAAACATGTTGATAGTGTTTTGAAATGTTGATGGAATTCTCTCGATATTGCTGGGGACGTCGAGGTTGTCAGATTTATAACATTACCCTCTCCTTAGTCCCTGTTCGTCCCGAACAGAGTTGTTCACTTCCTCCATGGCACCCTGGTACTTTGTTAGTCGGTCTAGATGTACCACTTTCATTTTAGTGCGAGGTTTTTGATGTAGTTGAATCCGATAGACGACATCATTTAATCGGTTGATGATCTGGTAAGGGCCTTCCCAGTTGCGCTGTAGTTTCGGCGATCTGCCCTTCTGTCGTTTGGGATTGTATAACCAAACCAACTCGCCCTCTTGGAATCCTGATGAGTTCGCCCGTTGATCATACCTCGTCTTCATGCGGTCGGACGCCAAATCAATTTTATCTCTGACCAGGTTATAAATTGTCTTTAGTCGACATCGAAGATCCGAGACATAATCTTTAGCATTGGTTGGTTGGTCTGGTGGCACTCCAAACATTAGCTCCGCAGGGACTCGAATATTTCTTCCAAAGATGACTCGGGACGGAGTTTCTCCTGTTGTTGAATGCACCGATGTTCTATAGGCCATTAAAAATAGAGGGATGTGCTGGTCCCAGTCCTGTTGCCTCTCGCTGACGAGTTTGGATAGGTTTGAGTTCAATGTCCTGTTGAAACGTTCCACCATTCCATCGGACTGTGGGTGTAATGGAGTTGTCCTCGTTTTGTTTATTCCCAGCATTTGGCACACGCGTTTGAATATTTGAGATTCAAAATTGCGCCCTTGATCGGAGTGTAGTTCACGTGGCGCTCCAAATCTGCTCACCCAGTTAGTAACAATTTGTTCTGCGACGGTTACTGCTTCTTGGTTTGGAATTGCGTAAGCTTCTGGCCACTTGCTGAAATAATCAATGACCACTAGAATGTAGCGATTGCCATTTTCTGATTCCGGAAATGGCCCAGCAATATCCACAGCAATTCTCTCGAATGGGACTCCCACGTTGTATTGTTGCATTTCTCCCTTTGATCTGCGGTGTGGGCCCTGACTCGATTCACACGTAGTACATTTACGGCACCAGTTTTCGACATCATCTCGGAGATGGATCCAATAGAACCTTTCTCGTATCTTTGCCAAGGTTCTGTTTACTCCCAAATGCCCACCGGAGGTACCTCCATGATATTCCTTCAAAACCTCCTCGACTTTACAATGCGGGACGATGGTTTGCATGTGATACGACTTTCCATCAGCGTTCTCCCATTTCCGTTTTAATAATCCGCCGTCTAGGTGAAGGGAGTTCCATTGTGCCCAATAACACTTTAAGGTTTCACTGAATTGTGAGATGTCTTTCCACTCAGGCCGTTTCATTTCGTCCTTCCATGCCATGATCGGTGAAATATCTGGATCTTTACGTTGGGCATCTTCCAGTTCTTGCTGATTCCATCCAGTCTTTGGTTCGGTCGTTATCCTCTGAATGGTTTCTCCGGCTTCTTTTCCTTCTACACGGTGACAATGCTTGCAGTTCGGTGGACAAGGACGACGTGAAAGCGCATCGGCATTTCCGTGGATTCTTCCTCTTCGATGATCAATCTCGAAATCGTAGGATTCGAGCCTTTCGATCCATCTGGCTACTTGGCCTTCGGGGTTTTTAAACTGAAGTAGCCATTTAAGCGATGCGTGATCCGTTCGAAGAAGGAACTTTTGACCATAGAGATATTTGTGAAAATGTTTTGTTGCTTCTACTATGGCTAGTAGCTCTCGGCGAGTTACGCAATAGTTCCTTTCTGATTTTGAGAGTACTCGGCTGTAGTAAGATAGCACTCTCTCCTGCCCATCGATCTCTTGTGATAGTACTGCTCCGATACCGACATTGCTGGCGTCAGTGTCTATGATGAAACCATGACCTGGTTTTGGATACGCCAGAACTGGGGAGTCGCAGAGTTGGTCTTTTATCCTCTCGAATGCTTCCTGGCACTGTTGACTCCATGTAAATGGCTTCCCTTTTTCTGTTAACTGATGCAGACATTTCGCCGTGTTAGCAAAGTCTTTTACAAATCGTCGGTAATATGTCGCTAAGCCTAGGAAGCTGCGCAACTGGTGTTTATCACTCGGAGTAGGCCAATTTTTCACCGCCAGTATCTTCTCCGGATCTGTCTTTACGCCATCAGCTGAAACGATGTGACCCAAGTACTTGACTTCTGCACTAAACAAAGTGCACTTTTTCGGACTCAGCTTTAATTTTGCCGCTCGCAGTCGCTGGAAGACTTCCTGCAGATTTTTTAGGTGTTCATTGAATGTTTTTCCGATAACGATCACATCATCTAGGTAAACGAGACAAGTTTTCCAACTCAGACCACGCAAAACGAATTCCATCAGTCTTTCGAACGTAGCTGGAGCATTGCACAGGCCAAATGGCATTACGATGAACTGCCACAGTCCACTGCCGACAGAGAATGCTGTCTTCTCTCTATCTTTTTCATCTATCTCCACTTGCCAGTAACCACTCTTCAGGTCCAACGTTGAGAACCATTTAGCATCGGTCAGGGTGTCCATGATATCGTCGATTCTAGGTAGTGGATAGCTATCCTTTTTCGTAACATCATTTAGTCGCCTGTAGTCCACACAAAAACGGGTACTGCCGTCCTTCTTCTTTACCAGCACTACTGGCGATATCCACGGGCTCTTTGATTCTTCGATGATTCCCTGATGCTCCATAGTTTTGACCATTGAATTGACTTCTCCTTGTTTCGCTAATGGTACTCTTCTTGGAGGTTGACGTATCGGTGTAGCACTTCCGGTATCTATACGATGTTTCACTAAGTTTGTTCTGCCATAGTCGTCATCACCGGTGGAAAAGACGTCGCTGAATCCTTCGATTAGATCTACTGCTTGCTTGTGTTGTTCTCCTCTAAGGTTGCTTGACTGAAGAAGTGTTGATGTTACATTGTCCTTCCTTCTTGGCTTATTTTTAGAGGGTACGTCATGTGGTTCTGCCTTGTCGATACTCGTCACCGCCGATATTGGTTCACAGCTGCCAATTACATCTCCTTTCTTTACGCTGGTAGTGCTGTCCGCAACGTTCAGGACTCTTATTGGTACCATCATCTTCTCATTCCTTTTTACGAGCGTTTTTCCTAGTATTAGACTTCGTAATGCAGGTGTCGTTTCCGGTTCTATGAGGTAGAATCGGTGGTTCCCGGGATCACCATCGAGCTCTGCCCAAATAACATTCTCAGATGACTTTGGTATGTCCGCATCTTCGCATAATACAACTCGCAGCTTTGTTGTGTTGGAGGATGTTATTTCCATCGGGATTTCAATATTCCGCCACTTCATTATTCGTTGTCCTAGGTCCAGCTGGATACCGTGTGGTTTCAGAAAATCCATTCCAAGGATACACTCATCGGTAATGTCAGCTACCACGAATACATGCGAGAAGGTCAAATCTCCAAGCTGTATGTCACGAGCTATTTCTCCATGGACCGTTGTAGTTTCTCCTGTAGCAGTGCGAAGTGCGTACTTCTTGGTGTTGTGAAGCCAAGTACGATCTACGAGGTCAGATCTTAACACTGACCGTGTTGCGCCTGTGTCGACTGTTATGATGCAGTTTAATTTGCCGACTCGACCACTCATACATAAGTCGTTTTCACAACGATGTAGTCGAGAAACTGCGATGATGGTTCCGGGGGCGTCGATTCTACCAGCCAACTTCTGCCCCATGAAGTTGGCCTTTACTCGTTTCCCGGACTGTCATTAGGCGAAGCGTGCTCTCGTGACGGTTCGCCCCTTCCTCCTCTTTGTTTAGCAGCACAGCCGGAACAGTAGTTGATCGCTTTTCTGGGTTTGCGGCAGTCGCGTCGTAAGTGTCCTGCCTGTCCACAATTCCAGCATCGAGGAGCACCAGATCCTTCGCTCCGCTTGGTGTACTCGGCTTTCTGGCACACACATTCTTCTACTATTTCTCGAACTCGATAGTTACTCCGCGAGCTTTGCTTGGCAGCTTCGAACGTCAGCCCATATACTAAGGCTTCGCCAATCGTTTTCTTACCTGCCAGTTTTAACGCCTGTTGCAGCTCTCTGTCCTGTACAGCATTGTTAAATGCGAAAACAGCTGTATCGTTTCGTTGCTCTGTTTGCGCATTAGGCAGCGATAATAGTGTGAGTCGTTCAATATCGCGTGCCAGCTCTTGAAGTGTTTCACCATTCTTTTGAGTTCGGTTGTACAGTTGCGTTTTGTAGATCTCTCGCATGTGGTCACTGCCATAATGAAGATCCAATGTCTGGACTAACGTTGAAAAATCTTGTTGTTGCTCCTGCGGAATTGTTTGAAGAACTTCTGCTGGTGGACCTCTTAGCGCCAATATAAGAGCTGTTCCCCGTTCCAGATCATTCCAATGGTTGTTTCTTGCGGCGGCCTCAAATTGGGTCTTATAAATAGCCCACGGTGTTTGTCCATCGAAGATTGGAGCCTTGAGACCCTTGTGCGCAACATGTTCTGTCTTGATGGCGCCAGTCGCCTTCACATTATCGAAGTCTCTTTTTAGGCGTTCGACTTCTTCTGCAATTCCGGATGTCTTTTCCGTAATTTGTTCTTCGAAGATTCGAAGTTTCTTTTCAACGTTTTCTTCTATGGCCTTACCCATGGTGTCTATTTTATCATTTTGCAGCTCCAATTTTTGGTTAAGGTCCTTTGAAGTCTGGTCTAATTTCTCTAGTTTCTGATTAATGTCCGCTGATTGTTGTTTAATGTCCGCAGATTGTTGTTTAATGTCCACCGATTGTTGTTCTAATTTCCGATTCATGTCCGTTGTCACAGCTGATTGTTGTTTAATGTCGACTGATTGTTGCTCCAATTTGTTCATCATTTGTTGCATTAACTGTGTTAAGGCATCCGATGTACCGGAGCACTCCTCTTCACGAGTTTCTTCGCTTTGGAACTCAAAACTATCTGCATCCTCGCCCTCAGCCTGGAGTGTCTCGATCATACGGCTGACAAGTTCAGACTTGCTCCCTGTCGTAGATAACTTGCGTCTACTGAGCTCTTCCTTCAGCTCCGTTACTTTTAAGTCCTTTAAATAACGCGGCATTTTCACTACCGATTATTTTCCGCGATCGAATTCACTTAAATTTACGTCACTAATTAAAGTCACTGCTCACTCGAGAATATTCGTTTTCACAAAATTCTCACTGTCCGTTCGAGAATTTTAGTTCCGCGATTTTACTTCGCTAATTAAAGTCACTGTTCACTAGAGCACTCGAGAATATTCGATTTCAGAAAATTCTCACTGTCCGTTCGAGAATTTCACTTTTTCGCTCTCACAAAATTATCCGTTCCGAGAATTTTTAATTTCACTCGCGATTTTTTTTTTTTTTAACCCGAATTTATCCTTGGAATCCCACTCTTCTGACACCAATTGTTGCGAGCTAGGGGATCGCTGATTTCAAAGGAAAACACAATTCGTTTAAAAATAATGAATAATTTTATTTAATCGCACTTTTCTTTATTTCTTGATCACTTCACTAAATTCGCTCTAAAACTTAATTCGTACAACTCAGGAGCACTGCCAATCTATCACTTGTACCGATTCGCGTTCTTCCACCGATAGGTGTCGCCAAAATCTAACTAACTCGTTGTCTGAAAGTTGGCGGGTATTTATACTAAGTCTCCCAGACAGGTGTCGTTGTGTGTGTGTGTCTAGAATGATTGCCTACATTGTGGAGCTCGGTAGAAGTGTCTGGAAACATGTTGATAGTGTTTTGAAATGTTGATGAAATTCTCTCGATATTGCTGGGGACGTCGAGGTTGTCAGATTTATAACAATATTATCATTTATTCTTTTTATTTTTTTTATTTTTTTTTCCGAGCCTTATTTCTTGGCGTTACAAACCTTAGAGCAAACTTATAATACTCTCAGATTTTATCTAGGGTATAATAAATATTTAATAATAGTAATGCGCGGAATAAGTGAACATGAAACTCAGTAACTTTTAGAAAAAAAATTTAAGATACATTAATAAAATTATTTAACAAAGTGATCGACGATTTTAAATATTCAAATATTATTGTAATACCGAAAATTTCTTTAATTTGGATTTAAAATGGATTGTAGATTCTTGAAGATCATCCGGTAGCTCGTTGTAGAATGAGGTTGCCTTATTTAATAGGGAATTGGACCCGTATTTCGAGATACTGATGGCAGATGGATATATTTTGTCAGCTCGGCGCGTATTGTACAGATGATTGTCGGAATAGAAGGTGAACACTATGTCGCTGTTGGCATTAAAATGCTTAATGTCATGAATTTGAGCAGAAGCGTCTAAGCGATATAGTTTTTCAACAGTTAGGAACTGGTGTAATTCGTGAATCGTTTTCGTGCGCTTCCTCATGTTGATATTGAACAGGTTTTTTATCGCTCGGTTCTGAATTCTTTAGATACATTGCAGTTTAGAATTGAAGGTGGAATCCCAGATTGGGTTCTGAATTTTTTAGATACATTGTAGTTTAGAATTGAAAGGGGAATCCCAGATTGTTATGCCGTAGTTTAATTGGCACAAAAATAGAGATGAAAATATGCCTTTTTTTAATTTTCGGGAACATCAGTGCGTATTTTTCTAAATATACCAGCAATCAGGACCAATTTTCTTCTCACAGCATCTAGGTGAGAATCCCAAGATAACTGTTCGTCGAGGTGAACTCCGAGGTACTTGAAGCTGTCAACCCTACTAATAGTTGTTCCATTGAAAACAATGTTCAATACAGTTTCTGGTGGCTTATAGAAGAAAATATACTTTGTTTTCTCCGAATTAGCAATTAATTTATGCGCATTGATCCACACATTGATTTTTTCTGTCGAGGTCATTGTTAATACTATCTTCAAGTCCTGGTATACTAGTTGAAGTGTATATTAGCGCTATGTCATCTGCGTAGAGAGATATTGCACCATTAAGATCAAGTTTTGCGATTGAGTTTGTATAAATGTTGTACAGAATAGGACCCAAAACACTTCCTTGTGCAACGCCACTAGTAATAGGGAGTTGAGCACTGCAAACATTGTCAACCATGACATATTGAGATCTGGAAGTAAGATAGCTTCCAAACCAGCTGTAGTCCCACGAACTCCAATCGCAAAAAGTTTTTTAAGTAGAATTTGATGATCTACTGTATCGAACGCCTTAGATAAATCAATAAAAACAGCAGCCATGTGAAATTTTTTATCACAAGAAAACTGAATTTTAGTCACGACATCAAACAATGCCCCTTTAATGTTCGATTGAGGTTCAAATCCATACTGAATCTGAGAGATAATTTGGTGAGTCGTTAAGTATTCTTGGAGTTGATTCTTCACAATTTCTTCTAAGCTTTTTCCGATATTTGACAGTAAGCTATTTGGTCTATAATTAGATATATCGTTCATGGAGCCCGATTTGTATACTGGAACAACTTTGCTAATCTTCCAGAAGCTCGGCACTACTCCTTCGGCTAAAGATGAATTTACAATCATTGAAGTAGGTGGTGATAGCATTTCTTATAGTCCTTGAGTAGTCTGATCGATATGTTATCAGGTCCCACAGATTGAGAATTTTTTAGTTTCATGATAACAATCGCTATATCATCTTTCGCCGTCAATGCAAATTCAAAGAGGAGAGTTATAGAGCAGCGTTCATAAAAAGGAACAAACGTATTTCTGTCCAAAATAGCAAGATTTTTAACAGTTGAGATAAAATAATTGTTGATGTCATTAGCAGCCATTGTTTTGGAATTATTGCCAGACATGTTACTTAGAAGTAGACATTTTTTTAATTGGTACCGCGCCGTTGTAAAATCGACATTTTTTGTCGATGATATTTAGTGCCTACGACTCTCTGACGAGATGAAGTCAAACCCCGGAAAAATTTAAGCTTATACGTTGAATTGGATGTTTAATTAGTTCAAATATAATATCTTTTCAGGAACAAAATTACACATAGGAAGCAGTTCGATTTGTTGGTCTATTTAATGGATTCGAACAAAGATATAGCCCGAGCCAAACAAATCATGTCACAACAATCAATGTAAAAAATTGGTGGAGCAAATTCGCAAGGGATTTGAATTGCTTGGGACCTCCGTTACGTGATGGCACTGGATGGATCAAGGTTTGAAAATCCTCTGCTAAAATAAAAGGAATTTTTTTCAAATTCCTGCTAAGATCCCCTATATGAACATAGGACAGAAACAACTCTCTTCCACAAGACGCGATCCTAAGCATCGGCCTTAAGCTGTTACCAGGACTTGTTTAGTCCTCTGGCCTCCTGCTCAACTGCTCGCTTCCAGGTGCTAGATGGTCGACCAACCCGACGTCTTCCTTGAGGGTTATAATCCAGATACTGTTTGGCGATGTTTCGTTCTGGTTTCCTCAAAGTGTGAACAATCCACTACCATTTCCGCCTTTGAATCTCAATACCTATTTTAGTCTGTCCAGTTGTACTCAGAAGAATAAACAGGTCCTGGCAACAGCTTGACGCCAATGTTCAGGATCGCGCCTTGCGCAAGAGAGTTGTTTCTCTTCTACGCCCCTATAGAGGTCTTAACAGGAATTTGATTGATTTAGCTGTACTTGAAAGTTCGTTGTTGGAGTTCAATTCACCAAAAACGCACATTTATTTTCGGTCCCGCAGATTTCAAGATATCATTTATTGCCACCAGAAACAAGGCTGGTGATAATATGCAGCCTTGTCTGACACCCGTTTGCACAGGACTCTCGGATAGCTCTTATCTATGTAAGACGCGACACTTTGTATCTTCTTAGAATTCTTTAAGCAAAGCTATGACCTTATCTAAAATACCTCTCCGACGCAAAGCATTCCATATGTAATCTCACTTAACGCTGTCGAAAGCCTTCTCAAAGTCCACAAACATGAGATGTAGTGGCAAACCCATTTCGGCTGACTGCTCCAATATTATCCGTAGGATATTTGTGTGGTCGGTACAAGACGACCCTTTAATGAATTTAGCCTAATAAACTCCGAGAGTGCTCTACACGACAGAAATAATCCTATTGAGAATAACCTTAACCATGATTTTCGGTACGGCAGTAAGTAGACATATACCACGCCAATTGTCACAATCCCGAAGGTCGCCATTCTTCAGAATCGAATCCTTCAGTCGGGTGTTCGTTGGTTGACATCGGCTTGAGAGATGATTGCCAATTTGGCTTTTTTCCGATCACCAACCTTGTTCCATGTGTCTTGCTACATTCAAAGTTTCTCACCGCTTTGCACATATCCCACAGATTCTTCAGCACTAGTTAGAAACGTGTTTCTGGTTGCCTCCCAATTGGCGTCCAGTGTGCGCATTTCATATCTACCCAACGTGGACGAGTTTCCGCGTAGAATGCTGGTGTTCTCGCGCTTTACGCTTGGGTCTTTAAGTCTTTTCACATTAAGCTTGTACTTCATTTGAAGAATTTGTGGTCGTCGGATAGCTGCTGTGCATAATCTCAAGCAGGCAACCATCAAGTGGTGATCGCTCTCCACGTCAGCTTCACGCTTCGCTCGCATATTGAAGAGACATCTTCTTCATCGGCGACTTATAACCAAATGATCTGGTACTGAGTAACACCATCAGTGGAAACCCAAGATGTTTTATGGTGATTCTTGTGTGGAAAACTGGTCCCTACGATGACCATTTGCCGAGTACTACAAAACTCCACGAATAACTCGCTGTTTACGGGTCTTTTAATCCAAGGTCGTGACGCGTCGACCCAAGGGTCACCATGCCTTCCCATGAGATTGTTCTAGTCCAGTGTTGTCAGAGCCAACCTGGGCGTTCATATCTCCTGAGATGATAATAATATCACCTCCTGGAATACGCTCGAAGGTAGCACTCAGCTGGGTATAAAACTCCTCCTTGTCACCAGATGTTAGTTGGTGCATAGCACTGTAGAATTGTGACGTTTCTAACACTGGTCCTGAGCCTGACGACGATAATGCTATCCAAGATTGGTTCCCAGCTGATGAGAATGTTTCTCGCTCTCGGTGTAAGAACGACCGCCACGCCATTTTTGGGTTCACTCTCAGGGCCCACGTACAGAATGGTGCTTCTGCTCGAGGTACATTCTTCTCCTGATATTGTCTACCTGATCTCGCTGAAGCCCAAAATTTGGATGTTATAGTGCTCCATTTCACGGTCGATCACTGATTGGCAGTGCAAGGACCGAGTGACCCCAGCCCTTCCACCGTCATTCAATGTTCATACGTTCCAGAAGCCAATCATTGTCCGTTTTCGAATGCCGAAAGTTATCACCGTAGAATCCGTCTGTATTCAACGCACTGTATCCGTTTTTCATATCAGTTAGGATTTAAGATCACGAGTGATAAACCCATAATCCAGTGAGTGTCCATTTGCCATTTTTAGGGAAACCAGGACTGGCTGTGTGTGAATTCTACTGCCCCCATCTCACAGGGGGATGGTTACCTCAGGTTCATGAAGTCGCTAGTCTCCAAAGATAGTTGCAGAAATTGGTAAAACCTCATCCTACAACTACCCCCCTGCGGAGAATTATTAACATACTAAAATTTGCTAGTCTGGAATAATTTAAGATCGAAAGTCAGAAAGAAGGTTTCAAAAAACGAATCGGAATTTCAAGCCACACGGGGTGATTCAAACAAAATTTGTGTGCAAACAGCTTCGGAGCAATGAGCTCGATCCAAAAGAAAATTGCGTTGAAGATGACCACTGAAGTTATGTTTGGCGACGTAAAAATATATTCATTTACTGATTTTCTTTAATGCATAATGTTCATTATTCAAGAAACATACTCTAAATGTTTGCACACAACTAGTACTTGTCGATGTTCATAGTTGAAACAATTTGATATTTCTAATATTTATCACTGATAAATTTCGACAATTTCCCTTAAAAATGTTAATCCTGTACCAAATAAATGTTAAATTTTTATTTAGAACCAAGACAAACAAATTTGGCTTGGGTATAGCCTAGTAGGTAGTGTATTGGTCTTTTAATGCGAAGGTCGTGAGTTCAAATCCCGGTCGACGCAATATATAATTCCGGCACATTGTCTGCTTGGATATACCTTGGTCACCTCAATCTAAGAAAATCCAAATTCGTAGAAAGAGGATTGTGCGAAGGGCTAACAACCCTTTCACAATAAGTAGTGAAAAATGTTAAGGAACCTGAATATCATGAGGCCAAGGTCCAATTTGGACTGCATCGCCATTGTAGTAGAAATTTGGTTTTTACAATAACATGCAAGACTCACTATCGTTTTTTTTTTGCGAGTAATGAATTGCTTAATATTTTTTGAAATTGAAAAATTTGCTGTTAAGTTCACGTCTGGTAAATATCGGTTTGAACCCACTTTTTTTTTTTGCAAAATTACACAAAACATGTGATCAATCCTGTCTAGTAGAATAAAATCTCTGAACAAAACACAAAATCCTTGTTTCTACTTAAAGAAAAGAATTCGGCATTATTGATGTGCATAATTCGTGTGTGGTACACTTTATTAGCTTATTACCGTACTTAAACTGACTGAGCGTGCACATAAAACTCATACAATCCAAGTCCTTTATTTCTATTTTCAGCTTAAAGACACTACTGAAGATCGTTTTATCTAAAAATACACGTCAAAATTATGTTAATAGTCGACAAGAAGTCTGAAAAAGGAAAATTGTCTCGCTTGAATGGATCTAAAGTGTGATGGGCTTGAATGGCTACCCTGGATGGGTTTTAATAACCGAAAATGATTATCCCTGGCAGGTAATTGATTTATTGATCCGTTGCGCTCCGCGTTCGGTTAGCTTGACCAGTGCAAGCGGACTGCTTCCTTTTTGGAACATCTGTATTGGCTTGCGCCCTAATGAGTTGTGACTGTTGAGGGATGATTTACAGCTGGGACTGTCTTCAATTAACGCATGACTGCCGATTCTATTTGATGTCTTGATTAAGAAAGATAGAATTAAAAATCCTACTGTAAATGTAATTAAATATATTAGCGTATAGGTGATAGAATATTTCTTTTCCTTTTTTTTTCAGTATGATAAATGTTTATTTTAGCAATTTGCACTTTTACAGGGGAAAGTCACCTACATCTAACTTGCAATATACACATGTTTAAATTAATTTAAAATTTTTGATCTCTTTTAGCATTTCTTATATGTGCAAAGCCTTAAAACATGACAAAAAAAACACGGAAAGTGTCAAATTTATTTCACTGCTCTGCAGCCGGCAGGCACCACTTAGGCATCACTTTTGGTTTTATTTCTTAGCTGCACCAGGGTGCAGCCTAGCGAGTAGCAGTCTACAATGCGAGGGTGGCGTAAAATCTGATGCTATCCATTCAACAGTAAGGACTTCGAACGGATCTTGAAGCCTTACGGTGGATCTATACAAGCTTCCTCTAAAAGCTCCAGGTATAGACGGACTACCAACCGAACTCCTCACAGCGGACCCGGAAATAACAGCCGATATACTCCACCCACTCTTTATTGAGGTGTGGAATGAAGGAAGAAATCCGACTGAATGGGCATCATTGTGAAAATTCCGAAGAAGAGCAACCTTCGGGATTGTGGCAATTTGCGTGGTATATGTATACTCACTGCCGTATCGAAAATCATAGCTAAGGTAAGTTATGTATGGATTAATGATGTCGTGGAGAGCAGTCTCGAAGTTTATCAGGCTGGATTCCGTAAAGGGTCGTCTTGTAGCGACCACACAAATACCCTACGGATAATATTGGAGCAGTCAGCCGAAATGGGTTCGCCATTACATCTCATGTTTGTAGACTCCGAGAAGGCTTTCGACAGCCTCAAGTGAGATTACATATAGAATGCTTTGCGTAGGAGAGGTATTCCAGATAAGATCATAGCAATGATTAAAGAATCCTACGTAGATTCAAGGTGTCGCGTCTTGCATAGAGGAGAGCTGTATGAGAGCTTTCCTGTGCGAAAGGATATCAGACAAGGCTGTATATTATCACTAGCCTTGTTTCTGGTGGCAATAATTGACATCTTGAAAACTGTACTGGAAGGTGAGGAAGGTGAAAGTCCTCAATGGAGACTATTTAACATCTTAAGTCACTTTGATTATGCTGATGAAGTGTGTTTGTTTGCACATAACTGTTCGGACTTAGAGTCAAATGTTCGCTCGTTGCATTCTAAATGCAAAGAGGCGGGACTGAAAATAAATGTGCGTAAAGACAAGTACATGCACATGGGTTCGAACGCAAGCACACCGATCTTAACAGACAAGATGTGGAAGAGGTGCAAGATTTTTGTTATCTCGGAAGCATTTTCAACATGGACGGCGGAGCCGAAAAAGATATTGAGGCTCGTCTAAATAAAGCTCGTCAGTCCTTCGATATCTTTTCCCCTTTCTGGGGGTTAAGAGAGATCTACCTTCGCACGAAGCTTTGAATTTTTTACGCATGCGTCAAATCCGTGTTGTTAAATGGTTATACTACATGGAAAGTGAATGTTCGACTTACTAAGAAACTACATACTTTTGTGAGCCAATGCCTCCGACGCATTTTAGGACTATTCTGGCCAGAATTGATCTCCAACGACGAACTTTGGAATACATCAGGACAGACTAAAATAGGTACTAAGATTCAAAGGTGGAAGTGGCAGTGGATCGGTTAGACTTTGAGGAAGCCAGAGCGAAACATCGCCAAACTGGCTCTGGGTTATAATCGTCGAGGAAGACGTCGATTTGGTCGACCATGTAACAAATGATTGCAAGCAGTTGAGCAGGAGGCCAATAAATAACACCTGGCAATAGCTTAAAGTCGATGCTCAAGATCGCGCCTTATGGAAGAGAGGTGTTTCTGTCCTATGCCCCTATAGGGAGTCTTAACAGGAATTTGAATGTTGATTTCGATTACATTAATAATGAACTATCTTTGATATACTATACATCCCTTTTCTCATGTAATGATTTTGACAATGCCATAACATCGTTCTATGATGTGGTCTTTTAAATCGTCCATAACTATGTCCAAGTAATAAAACAAAAAGATCCTAGTTAGAAAAGAGCCTCAGATCATTAAGGAATAGATGAAATAAGGTATTTAAAAAACTTATGAAAACGGGCGCGATTACGCCTAATCTTCAGAGAAGATATAACACGCTGGCTTTAAAGTTCTCTGCTAAGTCTCGGGCTACGTATGATTATTATGTAAAGAAAATAAATGAATCATAACTGAACCAAAAAGATTTTTCGACTTTGTACATTCAAAACGTAAAAGTTCGGGCTATCCCGTAACCATGTCCAATGGAATCACTCAATCTTCCTGCAGGCGTAATATCTGCGATACTCCAGAAGTTACTTGGGACCTCTTTTATATAATGTTTTCATCTCAGATCCTCTAGAAGTATTAAAAAATGTTTCACATCTGAAATACGCTGATGATCTAAACATATGCTTTCGTATAATCTCACCCGCAGATGCCGCATTCCTGCAATTTCAGCTTAATTCAAGTAAATACCACGTGATAAACTTTTCACTTAAAAGGTCCACATACCCGCATGACTATATTCTAAGTGGAACGCAACTGTTTCGTGTTGGTCACATTGAAGACCTCGGCTCACTAAAGGACAATAAAATGTGCTTCAAATCTCACTACAACCGAATAATGTCAAAAGCCAATAAACTTCTTGGCCTCATTAAGAGATCACTAAATCATTATTATGTTGTATGGTCGGCCCTGTTCTGGAATATCCCATTTGAGATCCCTTTTACTTTATTATTTTAATAATAAAGTATTGTGATCGACTTGGAAAAAAAAAAAAATTGCTACCCTGAAATTTTTTTTTTTCGCGTTTCATGACTAAAATAGCTGAAAAATGCAAAAAAAAAAATCCGTCTGTCTGTACGCCGTCCGCCGTACGCCGTACGCCGTACGCCGACGTGTACGCTCAGCGCAGATTAACTCCCAAACCCTTCAAGATAGAAAGTTCATTTTTGGAGGGATTGTAGATAGTTGCGGATCTCAGGCGGATACCCATTTTGGAGGGTATACGAATTCAGGGGGAGGCAGGGGGAGCGCTTAAACCGAAAAATACGAATTCAAATATCTCAACCATGGTTACAGCTAGAAAGCTAAAAATCAACACACATATAGAAAAGTTTGTCGGACAACTTTTAAAAATAATTTAATTTTTTTATCCATTGGGGTGCGAAAAGGGGGGGCTAAGAACCAATTGGCGGCCGAATGTTTTTTTCAAATGATTATATCTTCGAAATTACTACCCATAAAAAATTGATATTTTGAGACAATTAAGACGGCACCAAGATCTACTAGAATCAGTTTAGATAGAAGCTAATTCTTGTAAGGGGGAGGGTCAGGGGGGGTGCAAAGAAAAACACTTAAAAATTAATATCTCGACTGTCTCTTAAGCTATGTAATTGAAACTTGAAATGAATACTAAGCTTTACTAGTGACATATGAAAAAACATAATATATGGACATAATAGTAGTGGGGGGAAATGGGAAGAATTTCAAAAATGGCGCACTTTCCAAAACTACAAATCACCAAATCTCAAAACTGAGTACACATATCAAATCGAAAATTTGTCAGATTGTAGAACTATATAGTCTTGAATTTTGGTAAAAAATTTAAGTTGGGGGGTGTAAGGGGAGGGAGGTGGAAAGCGAAAATGTTGAAAATTTTGAGTGATTTTTTTATGGCTCTGGTAAAAGATACAAAGTTTAAATTTTGCACGTCGACACATCTATTTAATGTACATAGAAAAAAAATAATAATTTGTTCCAAAATTCTTATGCACCGAAGTGGGGGTCTAACGTGCACAAAGTGTTTCATGTGCAATGAAAAAAACACATAAACTGAAAATTTTTGAATGAAATTTTTAGGTAGGATCTTGAAAATTTGCGAAATGCATTTAAAAAAAATCTCCAAGAGTTTAAAATATTAACTGGTCGAATATCTTTAAAACTTCTACCCCCTCCCATACAAAATTTTTTTTTCGACCATTTCTAAGAAATCAATTATCACTTAACTATTAAATGCTATCAATTTGAAATTTTTCACAAATTACGTTAAAAGTTTTAAGATAGCACTTGCCCTTTTACACCCTCCCATACAAAAGTATGATTTCGACCAATTTCATTAAATCAACTAATAACTAACAAATTAAAAGCTACAAGCTTGAAATTTTGTACAAGCACCTCACAAAAGAAAAGAAATAAAACTGCATCACAAATTTTATGATTCCCCTACCTCCTCTACCCCCTCCCATACAAATGTTTGGTTTCGTGAATTTAAAATACACCGAATCCAATGAAAATTCTATGCAATTTCGTCTATGAAACTGACATTCTATACAAAGAATATTGGATTTGGTTCAAGCAATCAATTAAGAAACTATTAACATCCACCCACCCTTACTATCACCCTCCCTTCATGAAAACTCAAACCTGCATAAATAAACCAATGAAATATGGAGCTTTTGAACGTTTCCGGAAAGTGTTAAATTGAGAACTGCCCTGCTCAAGAAGCTCCTTTCACTTAGTCTTCCCTAACCCCTCGAACCTGCATATTGACTTTCTACGAATGCGCATTTTGTCCCAAAAATAATAAAGTTTTGCCCGACTTGTTGGCAGTTTATTTCCAGTTATACAGCAACAGAATAGAGTCAATCTAGAATCAACTTTTTCTTTTCACTCTTAATGACTTGTATTATCCTAAAGACTTTGAGAAACTTCCACCCTACACAGCTAGGCTCCAATTATTAAATCTGTTACCTCTAGGCTCTAGAAGAACTATGCTCACATCCTGTATTACCTTAGATGTTTTGAATGGTGATATCACGGTTGACCACATCTCAAATAAACTCAGGCTCAATGACAATGCCGGGCTGACGAGACATGCAAGACCACTATAGCAATATCAATATAATACAGATTACGGAAATAATTAGCCTATTAACAGATGCTGTAGGGTATTGAACAAATTTACAGTACACTACATACCTCCAATATCTGTTTTATAAGCTACTCTACACCCCTTTTGACCATCCTTCCACCAGCGCCTATCATACTTTTTTTTACAGTATGACCTGTGTTATAGGCAATTTCGACCTTTATGTGCAATGCACAAAAACAGTCATGGAGGGAAGGAATGGGATTGGGAAGGGAGAGAGAACGACCGTAACGGTAACGAGTGGTGAAGCTGGTATATTTTTTCAGTTGTATTGGGTGCTACTGAGTTTGCACAAATTATGGGGGACTGAATAATAGAAAGCGAACAGAAACCATCTACTAAGTACATAGATCTTCTTGGAGTGGATCTGTTTTAGGAACTGTTTTACTTTTACATCCATCAATGTCCATTTTATTTCCAATAATTTCTCATTGTCAGTACTAACTGAAAAATTCATGCTTAAATAAATCTACTGCCTGGAGTGGAAATCGAACCCATGACCTATTGACTGCGAAGAAAATACGTTACCCACTACGCCATGGAAGCCTCAATTAAACTGAATTTAATTAAGTTAAATTAAATTATGCCAAGTAATATTAAATAAATTAAATTAAGCTAACTATTATGTAACTAATTATCTCGTTATGATAAATAAATAAATAAATCGTGGTCAACTTTTAAATCCAGCACACTGCCTGCGTGGGTATATCTAGCACATCTCAATCTGCAAAAAAAACCATCGCGGTCGGCTTGAATATAACAATCATCTATCCTATGGTTCTACATAAAAAATTTGTCCTTCGACATCAAGTTGTAGCTCAATCACGTTATCCTTTAATCGATAAAATATATTTTTACTTTTACTAATACATTTAACATTTAATTAAAAAAAGAATCTTACTAAGCTTAAAACTATCAATCATGAATATACAAATTATTCGAAAATTCAAAATAGCATAACCCTATGTCAATCCACACTACACTAAGTATATCAAAAAAAACAAACAAAAATAAGATAAATGTTCTTAAATGAAAACCAGTCGATTTATTTTCTCCCTATGCTCAACGGGAGAATTTCTTTCGTCCCAGATCTTATGAAATTAGGATTAACCTCCCCGTGCTGCATAAGCGAAAAGAAAAACAAATTACACGGTATACTTTGAATGAATACGGGCACAAAAAAGGACATGTGTAAGAACGGACACGTATTGCTTCCCACTAACCGACACGAGACCTTAAAAACAAAAGGACCCTTCCGAGTTGAGAGTTTCGCCAGAGTAATTGGAACCGGACCAAAGTTGAAGACGATGTGTGTGGTCGTAAAGATTTTGTTTAACAAATCTGGAATTTAAGTCGCCAAGCAGTCTAGCTCTGTCGGGATGTCCTTTAGTCTAATTACGAACTAGACTTCCTCTGAGTTGCATGTGTGAGGGCCTCAAGAAGTTGACAATTTATGAGAACACCTACCAACCTACCATAGTTCCCTTATTTCTGCGGCTATTCGGAATTATGCCGCACGGTTGATTTAATTTTCGGGTACATCTCAAATAGAATCAATGTTGGTGGTAAATTTTATTAAATTTTGCTGAGTGTAAAATTGTAGTCGGAAGAAAAATTACGAGTGAAATTCCGCCTATTTTATAAATAAACATTTTATATCCCATTTTGATTAACCAATTACGAATTGCGTAGACATAAAAATAAGCATCAAAATCAATCACCACCCACAAAATTCTATCCATCTTCCAGATATTTAAAAATAGTTTTTTCACTTCTACCTCAAATGCATTCCTCCATTCTGCTGTTTCCTATAAAACCAAACAGATGTCGCACAATTCCGGTTTGCGTCTCAAGCTAAATGCTCGGTGCAGGAAAAACTCGTCAGAGGACAGCAAGCACTCGGTGGGAGTGAAGAAAATTTCTGGGCAAAAGAGTTTTCCGTCTTTTTGTTTTTCCTCTATTCACCTTTTCCATTTGCCTATTGCCGAATGGGAGGCACGATGGGATTACTGCTGCCAGTAAAAGTCGATTTTCTACCTAACGTACTCGCGTGGAATGATGGAGCTATGTGTGCTCGAAGCTTTGACGGTATGAGGTGCACAGACTCCACTTTTACAGTGGAGAAGGAAAACTGATGCATATGCGATTCGATCGGGCTCCAACCCCAAACAGTAAGCATATATACGTCCATCGGTTAGCACACATCAATTTATGTCGAACATACACGGCTGTAAAGAAAGGAAGCGAAATTAAACAATTGGATCATAATCAATTAAAATAATTCATTCCAAATTAAATTGTTTAAGAATAATCAAAAATATTTTTTTACGATTTTATTAATTTATAAATTTTATCTATATCTGTAAAAAAATTTAAATTTGTCCCCAGCTTCTGAACTAGATCTAGTAGTAGTGTTTCGTTTGTATTTTTATTAAGTACTTGCGATCTCCTGCGACTTTGTCCGCGTAAAAATCGTAATAATAAGCAATTTGTGACAATTTAATTAGTAACACATTATGTGGGATATATAATCCGAATAGTTTAATGGCTCTTTGAACACAATGCTTTCTATTTTGTTGGTATCAGAACCATAAATTATTAAGAATGAAACTGTGATACTCGCATTTGTATGGGACAGGCTCATGATCAAATCAATCCCGTGATTTGAGATAATACACGTATTAAAGACATGTGAATAGATGTTGCTTGTATTAATTAGCAAAACGCCTAAAATAAAATAAAATTAAGCTTAAAAACATAATAGGACTACGATTGTGCGAAAAACCCAATCATACGATACTATAGATGAAATCGAAATTTTTGTGATTCTAAGAAATTTTGTATGGCGAGTGGTAGAAGAGATGACAGCATTTAACCAGTTCGTTTCCCGTCATGCTAAAGAACCTATAAAAATGTTTTGTACCAAATTTAAGCTTCATAAACCGAATAGATACTGAGCAAATTAGTTCATTGGTTTTAGTGAAATCGTGCATTTTGTATGGGAGGTGGTAAAAGGAGTGGGGGAGTTTTCAGTGATTTTTTGAGAAAAGACAAAAACATCATGCAATTGATATATCTTAAATCTCAGATCAGTAAGAAAATCGAAGATGTGATATTGTATCACATGGTATGAGAGGGGGAAAAAGGGGGGAAGCCAATCAGTTAATTTATCCAATTTAAAACAATCAACAATCACAAACTATTTATCGCATAAAGCTGACTTTAACTGCATACTAGATAAAGTATAGTCAATTCGGTAGTAATTATTGTTGAAAATACGCGAAAGAGATGCGATTGGTTCGTTTTGTCCGTAGTTGGTGCGATGATGAGAAATGTGGAGTCGCACATAGTTTCTCAAGGATCGACGCGGAATACTAAAAGTTATAGCTTCGAGCAAATATGGGGAATCATTATCTCCTAAGATTAATTTAAACACAAAAGCAGCCCTAAGGATAATCCGTCTATTCTCAAGCGACTCTAGAGAAAGGAGTTTTAGACGCTGTTCGTAAGGAAGAAGATGCAACGTATCAGACCAGGGAAGGTCCCTTAGAGCGAACCTTAAGAATCTTCGCTGTACAGAATCAACCCTTCTCTTATGTTCCTCGTAATACGGAGCCCATACCTGACAAGCATACTCCAGAATAGAGCGTACAAAAGTCTTAGTTATATAAGGATCATTGAAGTCCTTGCACCATCTTTTAACGAAACCCCAAACGGAGTTGGCCTTGCTGATTATGTAGTCAATATGATCGTCAAACGTAAATGCGGAAATAAAATATACACTGAGATCCTGTACCTTATCTGTTTGTTGTAATGAGCTACCGTCTAGGACAAAATGTATGGGAGATTTTGTCCTAAAGAATGAAACGCTTGCACATTTACTAATATTCAAATGTACACGAGTCAAAAAAACGTTGCAAATCACTTTGAAGCAATGCTCAGTCATTTTGATTCGAAGTATTGCGAAACAATTTCGCGTCGTCAGCATAGAGCAAAATTTTCGAGTGGGAAATAACCGAACTCACGCCATTAATAAATAAAATAAATAACAGTGGTCCTAGATGGCTTCCCTGTGGCACACCAGATGTGTTGGGTATAGCAGAGGAATAACCACCTTGAAAAATCACTTTTTGGGTACGACTAGATAGGTAAGGTCTGATCCAATCTATGAAAGTAAAAGGAAATCCAAGTGCGTATACCTTGTAAGCAAAAATAGTATGGTCAACTTTATCAAAAGCTTTGGTAAAGTCGGTATATATGCAGTCAACCTGCTTACCGCCTTCAATCACAGGAATAGTTAAATTGGAAAATTCCATTAGATTTGTTGTGGTCGACCTACCTTTGCTAAACCCATGTTGGGCTGGACTAATGATTGATTTACAATGAAAATTCAGTATATCACAAACAACAGCCTCGAACAACTTAGGAATACAAGAAAGATTAGCAATAGGACGATAGTTACACACATCACTTCTTTTTCCTTTCTTAAGTAATGGTCTGATAGTGGAGTATTTCCACAAACTAGGAAATACCCCGATCTGAGAGAAGCGTTAAATATATGGCATAAAGGCAGAACCAGAGAGGTACTACAACGCTATAATACGGCAGCAGGGATGCCGTCTGGACCTCTAGAAAAACTGTCCTTAATGCTTGAAATAAACTTTAAAATGATCGCTTCCTCAATATGAAGATCTTTCATCTCTAATGAGGTAGAAGGAAATTTCGATATGTAATGGAAATCCTCAGGACTAATCATACGATTTGAGGTAGTGAAAGCAGTACGGAAATGATCAGCAAAAAAGTTTTCTAACCATTGAAGCTATGGTTTTCATGAAAATTTGAATATTATATATTTTTGAAAATGAGTCATTTTGTAAGTGTATGACAGGGGGTACGAGGCGTGAGGATATTGAAATAAAACCAAACGCAGATAAACTATGAAAGTTTGATTACAATCGGTTCAGCCATTTTTAATAACAGACAGACACTACAATTTTATTTACATGTAGAGATTATTCACTTGAAATTTTTTGAAATCTGGAGACATTTTTAATTCCACTACAGGCTAAAAGAAAGATTGCTTTAGTTATTAAATCAAAAAATCAAAATCCTGTTAAGATCCCCTATAGGGGCATAGGACAGAAACAACTCTCTTCTACAAGGCGCGATCCTGAGCATCAGTCTTAAGCTGTTGCCAGGACTTGTTCATTCTTTTGGTCGCCTACTCAACTGCTCGCTTGCATGTGTTACATGGTCGTCCAACTCGACGTCTTCCTTGAGAATTATAATCATGTTTGGCGATGTCTCGCTCTAGTTTCCTCAAACTGTGACCGATCCACTGCCACTTTCGCCTTTGAATCTCAATACCTATTTTAGTCTGGCCAGTTGTACTCCAAAGTTCTCGTTGGAGATCACTTCTGGCCAAAATATTCCTAAAATACGTCAGAGGCATTGGTTCCCGAAAGTCTGTAGTTTCTTGGTAAGTCGAACGGTCACTTTCCACGTAGTACAACCATATAAAAACACGAATTTGACGCAAGCGTCAAAAAACTCGCCACTGTGTGCGAAGGGAGATCTCTCTTAACGTCCAGAAAGGGGAAAGGAAACCGAAGGCCTGACGAGCTTTAATTAGACAAGCCTCAATATCCTTTTCGGCTCACAAAAATCTTGCACCTCTTCAACATCCTGTCTGTTAAAAATAATCGGTGTGTTTGCGTTCGAACCCATGTGCATGCTTTACGCACATTTATTTTCAGTCCCGCCTCTTTGCATTTAGAATGCAACAAGCGAACATTTGACTCTAGGCCGAACAATTATATGGAAGCAAACACACGTCATCAGCATAATCAAGGTGACTTAAGATGTTAAATAGTCTCCTTTGAAGACCTTTACCTTCCCCACCTTCCAGTGCAGCTGTCAAGATGTCATTTATTACCACCAGAAACAAGGCTGGTGATAATATGCAGTCTTGCCTGATACCCGTTCGCACAGAGAAGCTCTCGAACAGCTCTCCTCTATGCAAGACGCGACACCTTGCATCTTCGTAGGATTCATTAACCATAGCTGTTGTGGTTGGATGTTTGGTAGTTGTTCTGTTCCTGGAGTATCTTCCTCTGACAAAAGGTTAAAAATGTCAGAGAAGTATTCCTTCCATCGCCGCAACTGGTGTTCACTCATATTAAGGAGAGTTCCGTTGACATCTCTCACCAGGTGGTTGGCAGTGAAATTCCTGTTCGTCAACTGTTTCATGATTTTAAATAGTGAACCCATATCTCCAAGGTAACCCGCAGATTCTGCCTTGTTGGCCAGATCTTCAATGACCTTTCATTTGTCGCGTCTAACAGCCTTTTTAAGCTGTATATGAGCTCTCGCACATCGAAGAAACATCTTCTCCATCGGCGTCTTGTAGCCAAATGGTCGGTTTGATTCTGAGTAACATCATCAGGGGAAACCAAAAGATGTTTTATGGTGATTCTTGTGTGGAAAAAGAGTCCCTCCGATGACTATTTGCCGAGTACTGCAAAACTCCACAAATAATTCGTCGTTTTCGGGTCTCTTAGTACAATGTCGTAACGCGTCGAGCCAAGGGTCACCAAGCTTCCCTATGACGAGTTCTAGTCCCGTGTTGTCAGAGCCAGCCTGGGCGTTCACATCTTCTGAGATGATAATAATATCACCTCTTGGAACACGTACGAAGGTGACACTCAGTTGGCGATAAAACTCCTCTGTGTCACCGGTTTAGCGGTATTAGTTGGTGCGTAGCACTGTAGCATTGTGTCGTTTCTGACACTGGTCCTGAGCTTGACGACGATAATGCTATCCGAGATTGGTTCCCAGCTGATGAGACTGTTTCTCGCTCTCGGTGTAAGAACGACCGCCACTCCATTTATGACTTCCCTCTCAGGACCAAAGTACAGAATGGTGTTTCCGCTAGGGGTTCGTTCTTCTCCTGGTCCTGTTCACCTGACCTCTCTCAAGCCCAAGATTTGGATGTTATAGTGCTCCATTTCACGGTCGATCACTGATTGGCGGTGCAAGGACGGAGCGACCCCAGCCCTTCCCCCGTCATACAATCTTCGAACGTTCCAGAAGCCAATTATAGTCCGTTTTCGAATGCCAAATGTCGTTCCCGTAGAATCTGTCCGTATCCGAGGCGCTGTATCCGTTTCTCGTATCAGTTAGGATTTAATATCACGGGTAATAAGTCCATGATTCAGTGAGTGTCCATTTGCCATTTTTAGGGCAAGCAGGACTGGCTGTGAATTCTACTGTCCCATCCCACAGGGGTAAATGCTAGATTCGCTTTAGTTATAGTAAACAAAAACTGCAAATTTCTCACGTGTAAACCGCAGTTTAATCCAAATATTCGATTTAATGTTGGACAGTGAATTCTTAAGGGCTCTAATCTGATATGAATAAAAATTCGAGCTAGGGAATCTTTGGCGATTTGTTCCAAAACCAAATTGAAATAAATATTCCAATTTGCTAGATTGTCCTTTACAAAATACTAAGATCACCCAAATAAGTAATTTCCCCTATTTTAATCCTTCAACGTTTAAGACATTACAAGGAAAGATCGATGAAGATAAAGCTCGGTCAGGAAGAAATTTCATTAGATTAGTGCAACTTTTTCTGTAAGATATACGATGTAGTTTTGGAGATCCGTGAGGCGTGAACTTAGCAGTGCAGGAACCAGGTTTATTTAAGAAGGGCATGTACCCCGAACAAGCGTGTAGCTAACCAGGTACGCCGTGGTGCAAATATTTAATGGGCGCCTTTATACAGTAATTTTCTCTAAATATTATTAGAGAAAATTACTTATAGTTTTGTTTAAACTTGAAATAAAATTTTAACGTATAATAATAGTTCTGTTAGTCAACATTAAATTACACATTGACATAATAGTAAATTACAAAAATTAAATTTTTCGGGCCTTGTCCTTGGCAAAATGATTTATAAGTAAATTTTTATCTAATTTTTGCAAAATATCACTTTCAAGAAATAATTGCAAGATTTGCCAATCTCTCTTGATCCATTGTAGATCGTAGGTAGGATATAGACGTAGTCGCTATAACAGCTGAATTGTAATATTTTTATTCGGTTCTGCCCAAAAGGGTTTGGCCGTTCTGCAGCTGTCTACCCTGGCAAGAAAGAATCCAAAATAGTTTGATTGAAGCTAGCCTTCAGCACTGTTGTTGTTACATCGACTGACTTCCTTGTGGAGTTAATGTTCGCAGATCCTTGCCACGCAAGCGTGTTTGCTGCTGTGAATTCCATATTAAAAATACTTCGGTTATAGCCACTAGGCTGTCTTCTTTGAATGGGCACTAGTTTGGACAAATTACAAATAAAATTTAATCTAATCGAATTTTAATCTTTCAATTTCATACAACCCATTTGTTCTAACGCCTTGAGGCACCATTTGCAATTCCTTCTTTCGAGGCGTTCCTCAAATTGTGGTTGATTCTTCTCTTGGAAGAGCCTTTTATTTTCAGAGCCTATTTGGAGCGTTTGAAAAGTACAATAGTTGCGAAATTAAAGGTGTTTCCTATATTGTACTCTATGCAAAATCCCTTATTTTTCTTGTTTAAAATTTATTATATATATATTATTTATATATATTATAATTACTTTATTAACTGAAAGAATTTAAAAACTTCCTATTCTCACAGATAAATAGATTCTTTAAAGTTCGAATATTTGAACACTCATATGACGACAATGTGCCTGCCAAAGTCTTGCAAAACAAATAAATTGAAAATTTCACTTCCAAAGAAATTGTTTATTTCACGTTTTCTTTGAATTATGCCATTGATTCCTGATTTTCTAAAAATTACAAGGAGGTTCCAGTTTGTCTGCTTCGATTCTTGCTCACTTTAAGCACATAAATTCTCTACAAACTGCATTGTCCTTACATAAAATGTGTCATCATGAGTTAAATCTTAATAAAGAGAAGGCGGTATGTTGACTTACAAAGTAGCCTTTTGTCCGGTTCCACGAATCTGAAATCGTTCAACTATGTAGGACATCAGCTGTGACAACTGAAAACCATTGCTTTGTGAAAATCATGAAAAACTGTTTACACAACATTACACTATCAATCGGTTCAAATGGAAAAGGACTTGCGAATGGACAATGGTCAGCTAAAGGTTTCTACAAGCTAGCAGAACAAATGTGTTCTAACCAAAAGCCGTTTTCTAGTGGAGATGTACGGGATGACACCTCTATTACGTTCCTTAGCGATAAATCAAATCGACAGGAATAAAAGGACGAGTGCGCGTAATGCGATGCACATTGCAACCAGGAGAATCCTTGGTAGTGTCCTCAAGGGGCATGTTATGTAAGCTTAATGGTCTCTTCTGAATGAAATCACTTCTTCCTTTGTGATCTTCACTGCTTCTTGTTGGTGGTGGTGATTTTTCTTTCATCCCCGACGATCCCTAAACGCTACTCTAGCCAATATTTGTTTATCTACCTTTGCGGCATCATAAAAGGGCAGAGACGACCAAAACAGTGTAAACCGATTTGTTTCAATTCCCGACTATCGTCGTACCTTCAGGACTGAACTGACAAAATTGAGTTATGCAATTGCCTTTGTGCAGTTTCGTACAAAAGTGAATTTATTTAACATTGCACCGAACAGTAGAAATTGTCGTCCTTTTCTTCGAATCTACTCCTTCCTTCTTTTTTTTTCATTCCGAGTGATAGTAGAGTTGGTTTTTTCTTTGATTTTTGTTTTGTAATTTTTCCTTACTAATGCAATTGATCTATTGGATAAGGGCGCGATGATATTTCCCTTTTTGAAAAGTTGACAGTTTTCCTAATGGCAAAAGTGAGAACAGTTTGATGATGGTTTTATAGAAATTTACTCGGCTGTATATGGTGTTTTTTCATTTTGCTTTTCGCAATTGCGACAAAGGATCTGGTCCTGTGATTTATGTTTTCCAACTTGCAAGACAATTGCATTGAAGGCGAATTCGGGATAAGTAATTGTGTTTTGAAGGTAACCGCGCAATGAAGAAAAGTAAATACTGAGTTGTTTGGAAATTCGCAGGAACTATGGATGCCTTAGTTGAAAAGCAGTCCAATATATCTTTGTGCTAATTTTGCTTATAAAACAATAGGTTTAGATAATTTTAATGAAATATAATATTTTTGATGTCGTTATTTTAAATTTGTATTACGGTTACAAACTAACTAATTAAAATTTAAAAATATTCAAAATTGTATCGTTATTTTAATCCAAAAATACCACTGAATGTAATTTTCATCTTTTTATAAGTTGTTTTAATTTTATGTGATACTTTTTCAGGCGTCATGAATTCAACTAAACTTTTCTCTTGATTTTGAAAAGTTCTTGATTGCTGACATGAATTCGTCTATCATTTATTTTAAATCAGCTAATTATTTATTAGTCATAGTTTGACCCAAATTTTCAGCTTTCAAAGAGCCAGTAATCTTAAAACAAAAAGTCCTAGTTCTTGATTTTGGATTTTGAACTGCAAAATTTGGCTTGCTGTGCTACTCAAGCAGTGGAAAAATTGTTCGTTCACCGCTAAAATTAACACAATATAATTTGAACCTCATACAATTCTCTAATATTTGGTGTTTTGGCTCATATTAGTACTCTAGACGAAATCTGAGAGTATTATAAGTTTGCCACAAAGTTTGTAACTCATATTATCGCTCAAGAATCTCAAAACCGGATGTTCCTCCGTCCCTCTGTCCGTCCGTCCGTGTTCTCTAAACCAATTTCCTCAGTATGTATAAAATTTATCGCGCTGAAATTTCGTTAAACATTTATTTGAAAATATTAGTGAGAACGAAAAAAACAAACTGATTAGCTTCACTCTTTCTACCTCCTCCCATACAAAGTAATACATTTTCAGAACTAAACATAAAATCGATTTTCTTGAAAACTATGAATGTTATTGGTCTGACATTTGAGTGATGTCAATCGTATAATCATAGATATTATTGATAAAATACGAAAAACCCGCCGCTCCTTCTACCACCTCCCATACAAAATGCTCAATTTCATTAAATTTATTACACAGATTTTCTCAAAACCTATCAAATTATGAATAAAACATTTTGAATTTTGATAGCAACTCCATTATAATATGAAAAATTTAGTACAATGCCGTTACCCCTTCTACCACTCCCGTACAAAATTTCTTAAAATCAATAACTTTCTCTTTCATCTAGAGTATCGCATGATTGGGCTTTACGCCCAATCGTAGTCCTATTATTTTTTGAACTGCTACTGTGAATCTACGTGCCATAGAGTTCACCAATTTTTTCGTCACGCTGGCAGGTATTTAGATTTAGATTTAGAATTTCTTCAGTAAAAATAAATATCAAATTCACAGCCATTTTTCTAGCAGAAGGATTTAAAATTGCCTCTGAAAGCTGATATGATGCATGGAACTATTGGTTACAATAACGCCAATTTGATGTTTCATTAAGCCGCCATTTGCTCTGGAATTATCTCAATTTCCCACTTTAAGAATTTAAAGTCGCATATTGTGGGTTTTTTCTTCTTTTCGAAACTACGTTTGTACTCTATTACACTTACTTACTTACGATGGCGCTACAGCCCAAACCGGACCTTGGCCTCCTGAATACTTTGCCTCCATCCATCTCGATTCAGTGACCGCGTCCTCCAGTTAGAAAATCTTAGCAGTGATCTGCTGTCTGCGTCAATCGAATCCTCCCAGCGCTTCCGTGGTTTTCCGACCGGTCTTTGTCCTTTGACTTTTCCTTTTAGTCTGTGTTTGGGAGTTCTTCCGTCATTCATACGCTCCACATGACCAGCCCATTGTAACTTCTTAAATTTTATGGGGTTTGACACTTCTGGATTGTCGAAGATGGCATACAATTCCCTATTGTATCGTATTCTCCAAATCAAGTCACAGGTCCGAGGATTCTTCTGAGGACCTTTCTTTCAAAGGCATTAAGTAGATTTTTGAACGCCTGAGTTAAAGTCCACGTTTCGCTGCCATAGCATAGCACAAGTCTTATGATGGTTTTATATAACTTAAGTTTTGTTTTCCTGTGCACTTTCTTGTTTTCGATTATTGGAAGTACCGAATAATAAGTCTGTTTGCCATCATTATCCTTATTTTGATTTCGATGGGTTCGCTTCCATCCTTTGCTAGGTTCGCCCCTAGGTATATGAAAATGTCTACGTTTTCTAGGTTATAATCTCCTACTGTAATATTTTGTCTGATTGGCGTCTTTTTCCTAGATTGCGTCATAATTTTTGTTTTGTTTTCATCAATACGTAATCCAACCTCCCTTGCTACCGAGTCAA
Source organism: Chorisops tibialis (assembly GCA_963669355.1). NCBI lineage: Eukaryota > Metazoa > Arthropoda > Insecta > Diptera > Stratiomyidae > Chorisops > Chorisops tibialis. The sequence goes on from OY770264.1 coordinate 24,019,666, forward strand.
AGTTTACAAATACCTCCTTGGCACTCTCCAGAGATCTTGCAAGGATACCTATATCGTCGGCATATGCTACAAGTTGTGTGGATTTGAAGCATAGTGTTCCTTTGGTATCAACGGGAAGTTTCCGAACAACATATTCGAGTGTCAAATTGAACAACATTGGTGCCAGGCCTTCACCTTGCTTAAGGCCGTTTTCTGTTTTAAAACTGGAAGTCAGATCGTTTCCTACTCTGATTCGTGACAAAGACTCGGTCATTGGGCTTTGTTTTTTTGGGTGGTTCCTCATGGCTGTTTTTACTTCTTCGAGTGTGGGAGGACTCAAAGCGGATCCTTCATCAGCTGTTACATCAGTTGTACTTGCAATTGTGTCTGCTGCTGCTGTTCGTGCGGGTGATGGGCTCGGATTAAGAAAGTGTTCAAAGTATTGCGCCCATCTTAATTTTATATCTTTCGCATTACTTAGGATGTTCCCTTTTGCATCTTTGCAGAGGGTCTTCTTCGGTTGGTATCCCCCTTTCATTCTTTTGACAAGAGAATACGCGGCTCTTGTGTTGTGTGATTTAAAGTGTTCATCCATGTTTTTAATTTCGTCATTATTGTACTTCCGTTTTTTTTTTTTGTCTGCATATTTTGCTTGCACGTCGTCTAAGATCGTTATATTTGTCCCGTTTGGCTCGTCTGGGCCGTTCTGTTAATATTACGTAAGGGAGTCGATTGTTGATTCATAAGCCAAACATTAAAGAATTTTGTCTTGATGCGGATTGCACACAATCGTTCATTGACGGGTTTGAAGTTGGTGATCTGGCGTTTAAACTTGTTGTCGACGAAAACGCAACTCCAAGCTGCCGGCTTCCCGATGATTTCCCACTTTTGAAAATTGTGTGCGATCTAACGTTAGTAATCTCGCTACCTAACAATTTAGTTTCTTGGAATGCAATTATGTTTATATTGTATTTGGCTGCCTGTTCCAGAAGCGCTCTCACTGCTCCTACTCTGTACAGGGATCGCACGTTCCAAGATCCGAAGGAATAGTCCATTTTTCGTTTGCGTGGTCGTTGCCGTTGAATCAATTCAGTCCGAGGCGTTGCTGCAGATTTCGAAACGGGTGTGATTTTTCCGAGAATGAGTTGTTAACACATCGCCCAACCCCCAACTTGGAGGACCATATTATTATAGTGCTAGAATTTTTCTGGTTCATTAGCACTCGCGCCTATCAGTTCAGCAAGTCAAGTCCAGATGGACAAGACCAGTACTCGGTGGCTACCACGTGGAGGTATGATGAGCACAATTGATGTGTATATGATAGTTACAACATGATCTATTACACGGTGTTCGTAATATCTTCGACAAATATTAATTATGGTATAATGACTCAAATTTAGTAATTCTGCAATTGCACGTAAGAGTTTCCCTGTTCGCATTCATGAATCCCTAAGAACGATCATCAATGAATATTATTTTGCTAATTCTCAGCATTTTAAAAAAACTCAAAAATTTTGAATCAGACCTACAAGAAAATACATCTGAACCTGCCACCTACAATAAGAAAAGATATTGTTTCGTGCCAACACTGGTCGCTCGCTGAGCGTTCGAGGTCTTCATCCACTATTCGCCACAACAATAACACTGCACTGATAGGAGAACACCTGCACGTTTTTTTCTACGAACGAAAGCAACAACAATTACACGCGCGCATAAACTCCGATCGTGTTACATGCTGATAAACTTTGGACAACGTTCGGTGTGGACGTCAGTATGGACGACAACTTTCGGTGTGGACTTCGATATGGACGACAACGGTCGGTGTGGACGTCGGTAAGGTCGACAACAGTCGGTGCCAGCGACGGTATGGCCGACAATGGTTGGTGTGGTCGTCGATATGGGCGACAGCGGTCGGTGAGTATGGCAGTATGCACGATAGTTGGTTATGCTGGAAATGAAAGGGGCAAGCGCTTGTTATGCGGGATGATTTGTGAGTTGGTATTTGGATAGGAGAATCAAAACTGGAAAGCAAATAGGGGAGTCGGCCAGCGAAATGCGATCAACGTCCGGCATGAGTGAGCGAGTGTGTCGTGTAGTCGGCAGTCGGGGTGAGTTAGTGAGTAGGTCCTGTGATCGACTGGCGGGAGTTAGTGCTGCGATCGACAGGAGGAGCTTATCAGTAAGCGAGTAAGTCCTGTGATCGAGAGGCGGAGTTTAACAGTAAGCGATTAAGTGATTTACAGGCGAAGCTCAGCAGTAAGCGAGTAAGTCCTATGATCGATAGGCTGAGTTCAGCAATAAGCGACAATAAGTCTTGCGATCGACATACGGCATTCAGTAAGTGAGTACGTCGTGTGATTGACGGTGGAGATTTGTAACAAATACGTCGTGGGATCGACGCTGGAGATTCAGGAAGCAAGTGAACCCTCCGATTGAAAGCGGAAGTAAGTCCTGTGATCGACAGCTGGAATTCTGTAAGCGAATACGTCGTGTGGTCGAAGCTGGAGATTAGCATTCATGTTGGAGATTTTATGAATTAATGATTAAATAAAATTTTGCGGTCAAACTAAACTGAGCTAGTAGTTTTATTATTTTTTCTTGAAATCTAGCGACCCCTAACACACTTCAATATCCATTTCCACGTGATTAATCTAACTGAAGTTTTCTTTGGCTTTTTTCTTGCTACAATCAGGCAAACCATGCAAGCGATGGAAAGACTCGGTTGATGAAGATAACGAAGCGATCCTAAAAATTAGCAGCTGGATGACGCGGTAATTGGACCGAAATGATTGTAGGCGACGACTTCAGGAGGCCAGGACCCAATTTGTTCTATCGCACTATTGATGATGACAATTAGATGTACGAAAATTACGAAAATTAATCTCTTAATTGTAGGTCAAAATTAAGTTCAACAGTTTGAATTTCGAAAACCTTCCTTCGAACGTTTAAAAACTTTCATTTAAATTAAATAATTTCTATCAACTTGGTTAGTCATTTGATCTTGTGATTCAAATTATTCGATTCTTAGAAATCGGCAACCAGTAACATCCATCAACATTTACAAATATAATTCGCCGTATTTAAATATCAATATTTCGATTTTTTATTTTCATTGCCAATAAATGTATGAACTTCTTCTTAAATCTGTCGCCATAAACTTGTGCATACGTCCCCCACTTATTAGTAATTTCGGTTTTACCATTTTAATAAGTAATAAGTAAGAGTAATTAAATCAAAAATTAATAAATCTTGAATTATATCTAAATTTTTATGATTCTTCATGAAAGCTAATAGAAATTTAGATAGAGGGATGATAGTGCATAAAAATATGATATGTTCATAACATGGGTACCAAATTTTGAAATCTATTTGTTTTTTCGAGTGTCAAAATCAATAACGCATCAAGATTAGCCATAATATATTTTATTATTATGAAAAATTACAATAAGACAATTTTTATCATCATTATTTATCATTATTATTTATTTATATTTAAGTGCGCTAGGGGTCGCTGGATTTGGAGTAAAAATAAAATTAGCTCGCGTTTCATTTAAATAACCACACAATTTATTTAACGCCTTTTTCTAATCACTTTAACACTTTTCTTATTCTCAATATCGCCGTAATCTTCGCGCTGTCGATCACACGATATAATCGCTTTCTCAACTTCGACTGACTCCCAACATGTCTCCCACGGAGGATGTTTAATATGGCCTGATAGGCTGTCTCATGTGGGACTACTTTTTGAATCGGAATTTTTCAAAAATTTTGTCCTAGCTTAACTTGGCTTTAAAGTTTTACAAGAAAATACTATAATTTGTATTCTCTTTTGGTCGCTAATAGTCAGTCAGCAATAAAGTAATTTTAAGTGCAACTGAGTTTGATGTTTTATTCCAGAAATTTCCGTTTTTAAATTTTTATTAGTTTTTAGTTCGTGTCCAAGCTAATCACTTTAGTACCGGACAATTTAACGCGAAACAGAAATAGTTGCATTGGGCTTAAGTATGCCGCACAAGGATAGCGAAACGATTGCTTTGAAAAATTTCGAGCATATCACCAATAAGGGAGCGAAATACCTTCAGTCCCATTTTCTTACAAGGCAAAGAATGCACATAGTCTCTCCATATTATAAGTCCTCCTTGGTTTCGCATGAACCATCGCACTCCGTCGATCACATAACTCGATCGACTTCTCAAACTGACTCACATCTCTAGCGCTCGCCCTTTTCATTTCGTTCTAATCGGCCGTTTTTTGTCTATACTGTTTCTGAGTACGCGCGAGCAGTTCCAAGTCTCCAGCAATTATTCATCGCTTATAGTCGATGAAGTGTATGTGCTAAATATTAGACAGTTAAAGATCACAAATACTCGATGGAAGACTGGGGCCGACAAGTAACAATATATTGGGGAACACGCGAGAATACTGCAACTTTTTCGGCCTCCGGCACTCTTATTGCCCCTTTACCCTACCACAACTTAGTTTTGGCTTAATTAAGTATGTCTATGAGAACCACGTTGGATAGTTCATCAGTTGTAAGGAACTTTTTTCTTACTACTGCTTTGCAGTGACACAGAATATGTTCTGCCGTTTCTGAGTCGTTAAGACTGAAGCAGCAGATGTCAATATCACCTAGATCTCTATTTTGAGGGGGGCTTTACTGCATTGTGGCCCGTCATCAGGCCGATCGGAGAACTAATACCAATTGCTTAGTTCTAGGATTTCTTTCACTCTGGTTTGCCGTTGTTACGATTTATTTTTTGGAGTCCATTTTAGTCAATTCTGTGCTCTTTATCAATCCATTTTCTAAGTATAAAATTGGAATGTCCTTTTATCATTAATATAAGAAAATTATCATTTTTTAAGAACATAGGTTATCAAATATTTAAACACGATACTCAGCGCAAAGTTAGGTCCTCATCTCTATACAAACGGTTCTAAAACTAGCCAGGGGATAGGTGCAGGAATCTATTCCAACGACCTTAGCACCAACACTTCATTCCATCTTCCAGAACACGCGACTGTGTTCTAAGCGGAAGTATTAGCAAGTGTACAAAACTATTTTAAATATACAGAACAGGTTCGAAAATTATTACATTTTCTCGAACAGTAGGGCTACACTTCTGGCACTCGAATCCTACACCTACTAGTGTCAATTTGTTTACACAATTCGAATCTCCTAGCGGCTATAACCGAAGCAATTTTTAATTTGCATGGCTGGTCATAGTGACCTGTTAGGAAAAAAAAAGCAGCAGAAATGCTTGCCCGGCAAGGATCAGAAAGTATTAGCTCCATTAGAGATCCAATCGAAGTATTACCAACAGTGCTGAAGAATAGTTTCAAGCAAACTATTTTGGATTTTTTCTTGGTGGGATGGCGGTAGATGGATAGTTGCAGAACGATCAAATCCTTTCGGAAAGAACCGTATAAAAATATCACATAGCGACCGAACTATTGTTAGCCTGACCACAGGTCATTGCTTGCTAAAGCTGCATGCACTTAGGATGCGGATCGCAAGCGACAGCCTTTACAGAGATTGCGACGAAGATCAAGAATCTATCGAACATTATCTGCGTCACTGTCCGCAAACCTCAAACAGTCGTCTCCTTTTTTTAGGCTCTAGATTCTTCTCAGAACCAGAGGATCTAAGAGGTGTCAAACATTAGAGCCTATTTCCGTTCATAAATCGAAAAGAGTACCATCCGTCTCATTATTAGTACGGGGAGTACAATAGGATTAACTAGATGTCCCCAGTGCAATGCGATTCTCCAAAACCAGCCTTCTACTTCCTAAACATCAAATCAATAAAATTCCTGTTAAGACCCCCTATAGTGGCATAGGATCGAAACAGTTCCCTTTCAAAAGGCGCGATCCTGAGCATCGGCCTTTAGCTGTTGCCAGAATTTCTTTATTTCTTTGGCCTCCTGCTTAATTGCTCGTTTCAACCACGACAAACCCGACGTCTTCCTTGAGGATTATAATCCAAAGCCAGTTTGGCGATGTTTTGCTCTGGTTTCCTCCAAGTGTGACCGATCCACTGCCACTTCCGTCTTTGACGTGTGACAGAAAGGAGAAAGGATACCGAAGTCCTGACGAGCTTTATTTAGATGAGCCTCAATATCCTTTTCACCTAAGCATAAGCCCATCAAATTATTTTTTGTTCCTAAAATCGTACATTTCTTCTGAAAGCCAAGGCGCCCCCTTTCAATAGAAATCAATTTCACAAACAGAAGATGTTTTCGAAAATTCGACGCTTAGAATTACCACATATGTATCGTCGGGACCGTAAGTGATCCTTTCTGACAGGTTATTAACGTAATATAGACATCAAATTACGTAAAATATACCTTTCGGCACTCTTTATCTGAAAATTATACAAAATTGGTTACGCTTCGGTCTTCTTAATAGGCCTCCTTGAATAGTATCAGGGTATTTTTATGCCATTGTCCGCATTGTGTCCATTACAAAGCCCGACAATGCTAATAATACACGGAAGGGATGGAAAAACATGCAACAAATAGGTTTGTAATCTCATAATTGTAAGAAGCTACCATCTGAATTTGAAGTGCCTTAAGCAGTTTGTTCAAGGTTTATTTTAATTCTATGGAACATTTGGATTTAGGAAAAGAAAATGAGAAATTTGATTCAAATAAGAGTTGTTTGGAATAATAATAATTAATCCATCTATATGGTCAATATTGTAACTTAAGACTAAAGCGATGCTTATTCAGTATTGTTCGTATAACTTGTAGCTAAGAATTGAGAACATGATTCAGTAGAATTTTTTTTCGCTTAACCCCAATAGCAATATACCAAGAATGAACATATCGAGCACACTTTCGTTTCGATGAAAATCCCTTTCGAATATCCTTGCCATAAAACCAAAATTGTCTTTTATTCGATCTCTTTAGGTTTTACGATTATTCCCAGTCGCTACCAAACCTCCGTAAAAGAAATCCTTTTTTTCTTCTTTTTTTTTGGAAAATCCAGCATTAAAAAAGAAGGCAATGGAATGAACAGAAAATCATGATCTGACGGTGCTGGAGAAGACTCCCAAAAGACAATTTACTGATGCTTCATTTATAGACACCCGGCAAAAGTACTGCAGAGATGGTCTCCCCCTTCCACTGGAATGGATTTCTTTAAAAGGATTCCCTTTATGGCTTTGATGAAACAACAAAAATCTCATATATGTGAAAGCAAAAAGGATATCCGTTTGCTTGGCGTAAAGGGTGCGGATTTTCAGTGACACATCGTCCTCTCCGCACTCTCAATTTCGTTGCTACTACTGCTGCTATTTTTTTTTAAATCACCGTTTTATGGGTAACTCTGAATATTTTGCAGAAAATACCATGGCGGCTTTGCCTAGTGCTACTGATCCTTTTTATTCGCTTCTTGATGCTAAACCCGATATATGGGCACCAATATCAACCGAAATGTTACCAAAGGAGAAACCGAGCAGAGCCAGTCGTTGTGGCATTGATATCTATGGAATGGTGGTAAGCGTGGCGGTTGCCGAAGCTTCTTTTTGAACGGTGTTATGTACGTGTCCTAGCTTCTACGATATATACTCGTATATGTGCTTAGGAGGGTATGCATAGCCAATAAAGTCGTAAGTACATGGAGATTTTTGCGTTCAAAGTGAATGGACTAATGTGATTTGAGAAGGTCACATTTGAAAATTTTGTCCTAAAATTTAATTTTAAGCGTTCGTGGGCTTATGTTCATTTTATCTAGCTTAAGAATTAGTTTGGGCTCATTGATGAATTCCTGTATTATGTACCGCGTTCAAGCTCATAAATTTTCGATCATTTCTTAATCTGACTCTAATATAGATTTATAATTTAATTGAATGGGCCACATTCTAAATAATTTGTTTTGAAATGTTTTTCCATAATAAGAAAAAAATAAGTCGGTTGCAACTTTTTTAAATATTCAATACTAAGAGTTCCGCATGCCATTGCTCGTGCTCTGGCATTGTAATTAATTTGTATTAAATAAACTTGGTATTAATTAGAAACATAGATTTCTCCCACACACATACACACTGATACCTGAAAATAAAACTGCAGGCCACTTCTTTCTATGTGTAAGTCTGCTTAGACGCTGCCGATACTCAAGATGAAAAGGTTTTTTTTTTGGTTTTAAGTAATTCTGTGTGGGCAATGATAGAAGGAGTAACGGCATTGAACCAATTTTTTTACATCATGGGAGAGTTGCTATTAAAATGTTTTATACAAAATTTAAGCTTTAAAAATTGAATAGGTACTGAGAAAATTAGTGTATTTTATTTAGTCAAATTATACAGTTTGTATGGGAGGTGGTAAAAGGAGTAGGGAGCTCTTAATGACTGTTTTAGAAATAACTGTAAGCATCATGCATTTAAGACGTTTTAAATTGCAGATCAGTAGCATTCATACTTTTCAGAAAAATCGAATTTTTGTAAAGTTGTGAAATTGTGTTATATTGTATGGGCTGGGGTAGAATCAGTGAAGCTAACCGCTTTATTATTTGTGTCTTATTAATAACTCTAAATAAGCTCCTATTTCGAATTTAGAGCTTTCGAAATCAATGACGTAGAATATTCTAGGTAGCTTAACTATATATTCAATTTTTGGTATCAAATTTAGGACAATCCATTTGGAAGAAACTTTAGGCGAAATTTTTTGAATGCATCCACCAAATCTGAGCACTTTTATCTGCCATTTTGATTTCTCGACATTATATAATAAATCAGTGCTCACCAAATTTTCCATTTTTTACATATTTGCCAAAATACATCTATTTTGTTCACTGGATTCGATACACTATATGAAATTTCATTATCAGCGTCTCCGAATCGCGTGTTTTTACCATACGCATCGCCAAAATGATGAAGAAATAAATATCAGGATTGGATCGATCGGCCGATGATATCCTTTTTACTTACTTCTAGCCTAGGGTGTAGTATAGTGGGAAGCGTATTGGTCGTCAATCCGAAGGCTGTGAGTTCAAATCGTGATTAATGTATATATATAAACTCAGCATGCTGGCTGCTTGGTTAAACCTTGGCCACATCACTCTACGAAAACAAAGAATTCATAGATTCTGGGTTGTGAGAAGGGCTAACCATTCTTTCTCAATAAATATTGAAAATGTTAAGAAATCTGAAAGTTAGGCGGACAGGATCCGATTTGGGCTGAATTACCATTTTAGATTAGATAGACTTACTTCTATGATACTATAAATCAAATCGGGACTACTTATGGCATCGTGATTAAAAATTTGGCATGCGAAAAAAATAAACAAAACAAGAAATTTTCCATTTTGTTCGTCATATTCAATCCTTCACATAGAATTCGCCGGTCTCAAAATAAATTTCATGATCAACGACCCAAAAATATTGTTAAAAAGGATAATAATGGTTTTGAAACGAATCAATCATCATAAAAGGCGCAACAGCCCAAATCAGGCCCTAGCCTCCTGAAGTCGTTGCCTCCAATCGTAACGATCCCAAATACCATGTCCTCCAATTGCTAATTGTAATATAGATGGAATCTGAGAGTAATATAAGTTCGCTGTAAAGTTTTTAACGCCACTAAATAATGCTCGCACAGAGCCGGCAAGGGTACATGACGAAAAAGTAAGGTGAAGTTCGTGAACGGGCCAAATCACTCCACCCCTTCTACTTGCATAAAATGCTCTAAGCCAATTTACTCAGAGTGTATAAAATTTATCGAGCAAGAATTTCGCACTAAACATTTATTTAAAATTATTAGTAAGACCAAAATATTAGACGGTTAGCTTCAATCCTTCTACCCCCTCACATACAATCTGACACAATTTCACAATTTTACAAAAATATTGATTTTCCTGCATATATACTTCTTCTTCTACAACGGCGCTACAGCCCAAATCGAACCTTGGCCTCCTGATATTCAGGTTCTTTAACATTTTTCATTACTTATTGTGGAAGGGTTGTTAGCCCTTCGCACAACCCTCTTTCTCCGAATTTGTCATTTTCTTAGATTGAGGTGACCAAGGTATATCCAAGCAGGCAATGCGCCGGAATTATATATTGCGCCGCCCGGGATTTGAACTCACGACATTCGCATTACAAGACCAACACACTACCTACTAGGCTATACTCTAGCTGTGCATGTATACTACTCATCTAAAATTGAAAACATACCGAATTGTTTATAGTTATTTCTGAAGAAGCCATTGAGAACTCGCCTCTTCTTCTACCACCTCCCATACAAACTGCCAAATTTCACTAAATCTAATACACTAATTTGTTGAGAGCCTACTAAATTTTTGAATCCTAAATTTTGTAGAAAACATTTTTCATCCTGTAGCAACTTCCCCGAATGCGCGAATGGGCTTTACGCCCAATCGTAGTTCTGTTATGTTTTCAAGATGATTTTACCGACTTCATCAGCCGAGTCTTCCCATTGTTTGAGTCGTTTGCCTACTGATCTGTTACCATTTCCTTTTCCTTTAAGAGCATGTTTTGGGAATGTCTTCCATTCTCTCTAAATGGCAAGCCCACTACAGTTTACGTAGCTTGATGGACGTCCAAGCTTTTGACACCAACTCATGGTGAATCAACTCATGATTGAATCTTATTTGCCATTTCGTTCCTTCCTTGACACGCCCCCAAAATTCTTCGCAGGAACTTCCTTCCAAAAGCGTCAACTGCCTTTTCGGAAGTTCGCGTTAATATCCACGTCTCGCTGCCATAACAGAGCACAGGTCATATATTTGTTTTATATCTTCTTCCACAAAGGTACTACAGCCCAAATCGGGCCTTGGCCTCCTGACCTTCAAGTTCCTTAACATTTTTCATTATTATGTTATACCTTCGCCCAACCCTCTATCTTCGAGTTTTTCATTTTCGTAGATTGAGGTGACCAAGGTATACCCTAGCAGGCAGTGTGCTGGAATTATGCTTCGACCGGGATTTTAACTCACGACCTTCGCATTGTAGACCAACACGCCACCCAATAGGCTACACCCCAGCTATTAGTTTTATATATATATTCACAGCTTATTGTTCCAGTGCACTTTCTTCAATTTTATTATAAGAAATAATGAATAATACGTTTTAGTTGCTAGTATTATCCGTCGATTAATTTCGTCCGTTTCATTGCTGTCCCTTGCTAGATTAGACGCAAGATAAATGAAGTTGTCCATACTCTCCAAAATATATTCCGCAATTGATATGTTTTGTCTGATAGTCGTTCTCCTTCTTGTCTGCGCCATTACTTTTGTTTTGTTTTCGATAATGCGCAACCCGACTTCTTTTGCAGTCAAGATTGATAAATATCTCCTTAGCACTAGAGAGAAAGGATCTTACTAGTATATTAATATCGTCACCATATGCTTCTAGTTGGGTGGACTTGAATAGTAGTGTCCCGTTGGTGTCGACTGGGATTTTTTAGATGACATACTCTAATGCTAAGTTGAAAAGCATGGGGGCTAGACCATCTCCCTGCTTTAAACCACATTCCGTTCGAAAGATGGTTGTAGAATCGGTTTGTATTCTCGCTTGGAATTCAGTTTTCGTCATTGTGAGTCTTGGTAGTAGGACTAGTTTTGGGAGGATTCCAAAATAAAACACGATTTGTTACAGTACGCTTCTGTCGACATTGTCGTATGCTTCTTAAAAATTTACGAAGATTCGGTGCTTGTCTGTGTTATGTTCCCAGCATTTCTCAAGCACCAGTTTCACCGAGAGCATTTGGTCTGTTGTAGTTCGTCCGGTTCTGATTTCACCTTGGTATTTGCCAATTATTTCATTGGTATAGATCTTAAGACGGCTTATGTTATAGAAGGTACACAACAATGAAATTCCTCTGAAATTCTCACAGCAGAGTTTTTATCCTTTCTTATAAATTGGACATATTATGCTTTTTCGCCAATCGTCGGGAATGTTTCCCTCTCTAATTTTGCATATCATGATGTGCAGTATTTGAGCGACACAGTTTCCACCGTTTTTCAGAAGTTCAACTGGTATTTCTTCAATTTGGTTTCTGGTCACATGGGGCTGCTTTCATTTCGGCAAGCGTAGGTAGTGTCGATGATGGTGGTTCTTCATCGTCACCTGAAACCTCAATTGAGATGTTGTCTGTAATGGTCGATGTGAATGGAGTGGGATTGAGAAAAAGTTCCAAGAAGGAAGCCCTTCTCTATTTGATTTCTTGCGTATGATTATATTGCCTCTGCGTCCATAAATAATAAATAAATAAATATCATTGACCTCAAGAAATATTGATATGATCCCCTTACTCCTTCTGCCACCTCCCATACAAATGCACAATTTTCAAAAATCCATTTATTCGGTTTGCATTGCAACTAGCAAAGCTAAATGAACCAATTTTTGTCATAATTCATTTTATTATAATTGCAACTAATTTTCGAAAAACTATCAACTTTACCTTACACCTTCTACCCCTTCCCATACAAATTTTACGAAATTTCGGAATTTCAATTAAATTAGTTTTCTCCAAAACCGTCTAAGATATCAACTTTAAAATTTGAGAAAAGTATCCTATTATAAATATAATTGATGTCAAAAAATTTGGTTTTGATTCGGATATTCCTTCTACCCCCTCCCATACAAATGCAGAATTTTGGCTACAAATGCAGAATTTTTTTGGTAACCGATTTTCATAGAAACTAGAAGAAGTAGAAACTTAAAATTTTGCCACAATCTGTCTCTTACTAATTGTAATAAATGCTAAAAAAAATATCGCCTTCACCTCACTCCTTCTACCACCTCCCATACAAATTTTTGTACTGAAAGGTCAAGAAATATGAGAGCTATAGACTTTAAAATTGTAACAAAGCAATGTGATTAGGAAGTTGATAAGTAGATTCAAAATCATCCAAAATCTTCCACTTTCTCTGCCACCTCCCATACAAATATCATAAATTCAGACAAAAATTGTTCAATTTCCTCGAAAATTATGAAAGCAAAAAACTTTAAATTCAGCATGAAATATTTTATATACTACATTCAGTGTTACATACAAGAATGACAAACCTTTCCCTCTGCTTTTACCACCTCCCAAGCAAAAGGTAAGTAAGTATGTCATCTAGAGTATCATATGATTGGGCTTTACGCCCAATCATAATTCTGTTATGTTTCTTCATATCGTCGTTCATTTTTTATATTTTATCATTATGGTATTTCCTTTGTTTTTGTCTGCAGGTCTTTTGCGCATATCTCCTAAGCTCTTCATATCTATCTTTTTTTGGCTCGTGCTAGCTGTTCAGTAAAATTTGTGTATGCCTCTTTCTTTCTATCTATTGCATTGCGATATTCTTGGTGCCGTGCTTGATATCCTTATACCCCTTCTGTGGAGGATTCAATGCCGTTTCGTATTTTCATCCACATATTCTCCATTGGTATATTCTGGATGTTTCATACATTGGTGTCAAGATTGATTCAGTGCTGATATGAAAGCCAGCGCTACAGTTTCGTGTTTAAGCTTGTTCACATTGATTTCGCCAGCTCCACTCGTTTCCGAATATCTACGGTAAACTTTTTGGCATCGATACTTAGCTTTGATTAAATAGTGATCAGAGTCACAATTCGCACCACGGAGGGTTCGTTCATCAAGTATTCTGGAAGCAGCTCTATTCTCAATTAGAACGTGATCTATTTTATTGAAGGTGTGGCCATCAGGTGATGCCCACGTTTGTTTGGGAATATTGCGAAACGGAAAACACGTAGAGCTTACTATCATCATTTTGCTGCCTGCGAAATCAATAAGACGTTGTCGATTGTCGTTGGTTATGTCATGGAGACTGTGCCCACCTGTTCTTCCTCTATGAGCTTTCTCCTGTCCGACTTTTGCATTAAAATCCCCCAAGACATGTAATAAACACCTGACACCAATATATGAAAATATCCAAAATATGCCAGTGGAGAATGAGTGGATGAAAATACGAGATGGCATCAAATCCTCCGCAGAAGAGGTATTAGGATATCAAGCATGGTGAAAAAATAATGATTAATTCGACCAAGAATATCGCGATGCAATAGATAGAAAGAACGAGGCTTACAAAATTTTTACTGAACGACCAACACGAACGAAAAAGGGAAGATATGACGAGCTTAGGCGATATGCGAAAAAGACCTGCAGACGAAAACAAAGGAATTACCATAATGACAAAATACAAAAAATGGACGACGCAATACTAAAAGACCTAAAAAAGGGGTGTAAGCCAAAAGCCAGTCTCTGCAAAGACGCAGAGGGCAACATTATCAGCGACACACAAGAAATCAAAAGGAGATGGGCTTCCTACTTTGAACATCTTTTGAATCCCACCCCACTAGCACCGATCACGACAGACAACATCTTAATTGAAGACTTAACTGACGAAGATGAACCATCATCGACACTACCCACGCTTGCTGAAATCAAAGCAGCCCTATGTGACCAAAAACTAAACAAAGCGCCGGGAATTGCCGGAATACCAGTTGAACTTCTGAAAAACGGTGGAAACTGTGTCGCTCAAATACTGCACAACATGATATGCAAAATTTGGACAGAGGAAATCATACCCGACGATTGGCGAAAAAGCATTATACATATGTCCAATTTACAAGAAAGGAGACAAACTCTGCTGTGAGAATTACAGAGGAATATCATTGTTGTGTACGTCCTATAAAATACTGACAAAAATAATTGAACGTCGTCTTAAGCCCCATACTAATCAAATAATTGGCGAATACCAAGGCGGATTCAGAACCGGACGATCTACAACAGACCAGATATTCTCGGTGAAACAGGTGCTTGAGAAATGCTGGGAATATAACACAGACGTGCACCAAATCTTCGTAGATCTTAAACAAACATACGACAGTATCGACAGGAGCGTACTGTACCAAATCATGCTTGACTTTGGAATTCCCCCAAAACTAGTCCGACGAACAAGACTCACAATGACGAACATTGAATCCCAAGTGAGAATACAAACCGATTCCACAACCAGCTTTCGAACGGAATGTGGTTTAAAGCAGGGAGATGGTCTAGCCCCCATGCTTTTCAACTTGGCACTAGAGTATTTAGTCCGAAAAATCCCAGTCGACACCAATGGGACTCTACTATTCAAGTCCACCCAACTAGTAGCATACGCTGACGACACTAACATCCTAGCAAGATCCTTCCCTAATGCTAAGGAGGTATTTGTCAACTTGACTCCGCCGCAAAAGAAGTCGGGTTACTCATTAACGAAATCAAAACAAAAGCAATGAAGCAAACAAGAAGGAGAGCGCCTATCAGACAAAACATAAGAATTGCGGAATATAATTTGGAGAATGTGGACAATTTCATATATCTTGGGGCTAATCTAGCAAAGGACGGTAATAAAACAGACGAAACAAACGACGGATAATACTAGCAAATAAGACGTATTATTCGGTACTTCCAGTAATGAAATCCAAGAAAGTGCACAGGAACAATAAGCTGCGGATTTATGAAACTATTATACGACCTGTGCTCTGTTATGACAGCGAGACGTGGACATTAACGCGAACTTCCGAAAAAGCAGTTAACGTATTTAAAAGAAAGGTCCTCTAAAGGAAAAGGAGGGTTACTTCTACTTATTTACTACACCCTAGTAGAAAAAAGTTAGGAGTTTTCACTTAAATATGACATGTTGAAATTCTCACAACTATGCTCCAAGTCGAACTATATCATACTTTTCGCCTAGTTCTTGAGACGCACTGGTTTTACTGGCCATTAAGGTTAACTCCATTCTCCCTCCACCTTTCTGAACCAGGCTTGGGACCAGCTATGAAGGAGATTATACAAATCAATACTCTACTCAGTTTTAATTCTGTACTGAAAAATACGACAAATGTAAAATTTCACTTTCGATTATGATTTTTTTTTTAAATTATAAAATAAAAAATTATTAATTTTTTTATAAAATACCACTCCACGCTACACAACATCAAAGAGTAAGGAGATGGCGCCTCCTTTGTAGTCTTACGGCATTACTACTAAACCGGATAGATTGTCCTATCAGCATAAACAATCAACAACTTATCTATAGAAAATTGCAACAAAAGCTGCCACAAAAACCATACCTTTAGCCCTATAATAACGCTCAGTTACAAAACTCCCACACCGTATACATGCGTAAGTAAAGTATACTAGCGACTATCCTTAGAAATCTTCAACAAAGTACCGAATACAGAGCAGCATCAAAAGAACTGCGAATTAAGGAGACAAGTATCAATTACAGAGCCGCTCTCAGCAGATTTAAGTGCCATTGGGACAAATTACGCACGGTTAACTCCTTTGTGACGATTTCGGATCGCTCCTTTGCACTAAGCCGACTACGTATAAGTACAAGTAGATAGGCTTTCTTTTTTATTTAATCTTAAGATTGTCGAACAAAAACTGTTTTTACGAAAACATGACATACATGATCATGGTAATCAGCTTAGGTGCTCAAGGAGATTTTCTTTTATGGGGTTAAGAATCCTAAAAATCGACCTCGATTCGAATTTTTTTCCAACACTGACTGGTGCAATTCTCGTAACGTTTATTTAACCGGTCGCGTCTTAATGAAAACTCGCCCCTTTAGATATGATCTATTACGGGTACCATCTCCCCGTTAAGTATTCCGCGAACACTTAAAACAACGCGCTGTCTTTTTCTACTGTAGCATCTTGTTATCACCATAACGCCTTTCCAGCCCACAGGATTCAGGGAAATTTCATTACTCTGTTTCCCGAGTAACCCTTTCAGATAGACTGCTCCTTGGATGAGCGCTTAGGGATGCTTCTGAGCTCTTCGGCAACATCGTTAATTAAAGGAAGCCATAACATAATTTGCATAGCTCCTTAGCGAGGCAGTTATCACGGCATCCGTTAATTGCTTAATTATGTTAAAGAGGTCTTGGCAGCGAAATTGCTTTCGCGGCTCCCTTAACGCCTTCTTTCGATGGCATATTTGGATTTTTTTTTCTTGATAAAATGAAAGAAAATTGTTTTTTTTTTCGCTGTACAAGTAAATACAAGTAAGCTGATGTTTGCCACTGAATCAAAATCAAAGGACGGATTTAGATATAACCTCTACAGTTCTGAAATAGATATGTGAAGTAATTTGTTCGGTGTAAAATTATAGTAACACGGTAGGAATTATATTTTCGAGTTAAAGTCACGTTTTGGATTTTTAGGGACAAATCATGTTTACAGGAGTTTAAAAAAAACTTGTACCGCGGAAGAATTGTTAAGGTTTTAAATTTGGGTCATAATGATATTTCATGTTTTTTAATATTGATAAATCGCTGCATTGAGAAAGTTGAGATATCTTTGTATTGTTATCGCGGAAGCATTGGCAGAATGGACGGCGGACCCGGAAAGTATATTTAGGATCGTCCAAATAATGCTCGTCAGCCTTTCGGTATCCTTTCTCCTTTCTGGAGATTAAGAGAGATCTCCTTTCGCACGAAGCTGCGAGTTTTTGATGCATGAGTTAAATCCGTGTTGTTATATGGTTGTACTCCGTGGAAAATGACCGTTCGACTTACCGAGAAACTGCAAACTATTGTAAACCAATGCCTCCGACGCATTTTAGGAATATTCTGGCCAGAAGTGATCTCCAACGACGAACTTTGGAGTAAAACTGGTCAGACTAAAATAGGTATTGAGATTCAAAGGCGGAAGTGGCAGTGGATCGGTCAAACTTTGAGAAAACCGGAGCGAAACATCGCCAAACAGGCTCTAGATTATAATCCTCAAGGAAGCCGTCGGGTTGGTCGAACGTGTAGCACATGGAAGCGAGCAGTTGAGCAGGAGCCCAGAGAAATAAACAAATCCTGGCAACAGCTAAAGGCTGATGCTTAGGATCGCGCCTTATTGAAGAGAGCTGCCCCTACAGGGGGTCTTAATAGGAATTTTATTGAATAATTGTATATTTGAATAGATTAGATCTATATCTTAGATATAACGAATCACGTAATTAAACAATAGTTGAAAGAAAAGATTTCCGGTTTTAACACAGCTTTATTAAATGTGACGTTTCGGCCTCTGCTGATAGTATTCCCAAAATAACCGTTCAGCAGAGACCAAAACGTCACATTTGATAAAGCACAACAAAGGCAAATCAGGAAATTTTTCCTTTCAATTCGAAATGCACTGTAAAACATTCACCAAACCAAACTATAGTTATTCGTCATATGAAATATATTGATAAGAACGAAACATATTTTTAACCCAAGAGAAAGCCATAAAAAATGCGAAGTTTTATTATTGAAAAAAAGATTTACGGATCAAACAGTTTGAAAAAGGTCTCAGCAGAAACCGAAAAGTCACGAATAATAAAGCGTAATAGTGTAGAATCCGGAAATCTTTTCTTTAAATTCGAAATGCACTGTGAAAACATTCACCAAACCAGTTTTATTATTATTGCAAGCACTCTTGTAAACTCGGGAGACTCTCGAATTGAGCTCCCTAATTCAAATTGGCCCAAAGCAGTCATTATCTAAAATCATTTAAATTATCCCTTATGTTAAAACATTTCCACTTCAATTTTTTTTTATTATAAACGCAATTCCCGAATGACATCATCAACTTTTTGATTTAAGCATTACTTTCAATTATTTTTCCACGTCAATATAATTTCCTGGCTTGTTAATTTTTTTTCCCTAAATCGTTGAAACATCTCACTCTCCGCACGTTCTTTGAAAATCAGCCAAGTGTCCTTTCGATATAATTTTCTGGTCCTTAATTTCATTGCAAAGGGAGAGCAAGCGACATATCAACACTGCAAACAACATGCTTACCTGAGAACTTTGTATTTACGCATCGTCAACCAAAATCTCTGGGTCTACCTGATCCGTGAACCTCGCCTGAACTCTGATGACGAGTCGTGTGTACATGCATTACCCCGGCAACATACATAAATTCGGTTTACGCATTATGACTCAAGGGATCCGAGGCATCATCGGTTTCAACTTCAATAAGAACAAAATAATCAAAGATTTGAGTCCAGAGCTGGGTACACCTCATCCCCTTGTCACAGTCCCTCTGCGAATACAAGAAATCACATTACCGGTGGCACAAGGGATGCTGCAGTCAGATATCTACGTACATCTATCGATCTTACCTGATGCAAGAGCACAGCAGCGCAGCATTGTCCTTCGGTTCGTTTTGATGATATGTCATTCGGTGCTTTACATTTCGCCATTATCTTAAGGATGATCTGCAACTGTATCAGAGTACCCTCACGTCACGATATCATGATTTCCATGTTTCAGTCAGGATGCGCCCGGGCTCGTTCTTTTTTCGAGGGCTTGTTATTATGATTCCTTGTTATGGGTCATTTGTGATTCTTTGTCGGTTATTTTGTACACTGTGTATTTTCGGTATAGTCGAGGGTTGAATATGATAATTTATGCACTTCTATATTTTTCTTACGCTTATTCCCTTCCGGAGTTGACATTATTCTCACAGATTTATTATGAACTTTGGGAATTAGTTCGTATGCAAATCAGGCGGTGTTTCTTGTATGCTGTGAGATTTTCACTTGATAAAGTCGGAAAACTGAAAAAAACAAAAAGTTTAGGCATTGATTGTTAAAGGGATGGAAGTGGCCCGGTTAAGGAAACTTAGCTGTGATTCATATTAAAGAAACGAAATATCTGTCGACGATTTTATCGTGAATTTGTTATTAATGGCACTATGTTGGGATGCAGCTAAAGATGGTGTTAATCGATTTTCTGTAAAGACCTCATACAGGGGCATGGTATAAAAACAGTTCTCTTCCCAAGTATCAGAGTTTATGTGTCTTGTACTTGTTTATTGGAGTAAATAACGATAATTAAGACACATTGAAATGAAAATTGGATATTGGCTATGATTTGCTGTACCTACGAGTGTAGGTCAGCAAATATTAAGTATTAAGAGGTGCTGTAATTTGGCTCAGGTAACCGGAACAAAAAAGGTGAAAAACTTCTGTATTGCAAGGAAATTACAAGGTCACCCCAGTTCCTAATAATATCACAAGAAAAAAGAGATCGCTCCACAACACGTACGTTTATACCGAGCGCATAATCGAGCATATCTGAGCCGAGCTCTTCATATGGATACAAGCTTTTGCTCGACTCAGTCATGTTTAACTATGGGCATCCGGTATAAACGCACCCTAACATGATCAGTGCAAACCTGTAGCAGTGGCAGCGCACTGCGATAGAATACGGGGCACCCTCAGTATCTGACACTAGAAAAAATATCACTATAGCCATACTGCACAAGAAACTAAATAAGGAGAACATCAAAGCCGAAACACTGCCGTATTGTAATAGAATTACCCCAGCAAATAAACTAATTCGCTAAAGAATCGTTAATGAATTATATTAACGAGCGATGTATTCAACACCTAGCGTCGTTAACGAGTCATTAACGATTCATCAAGCGGACTAATGAATTACTTTTAACAATTCACTAATGAATTGCAAACCGTTTACTAAACGCTTATATAAGCAAGTATATAATAGCTATCAAGTGCTCATCAATGTGTCGTTAATGATTTTTATTTTGATTCGTTAATGAATATCGTTAACCATTCATAAACGATACTTTTGTGAAAGATTAACGATTAACTAAAGAACTTGACTTTTGTGAAAGATTAACGATTAACTAAAGAACTTGACACACAAGCACACGCTGTCTCCTTTGCATTTGAGATATCGACATGAAATAATTTTTGGCTCTATTCATGCGCATCATGGTGAAATGAAAACTGCTTATATAACAAGATCCACATTGGCTGACCCTTTTTATTTGGTTTGCTTAACAACATCACGCAGCTTATTTGTTTTGTGCGAGCACTCGTTAAATTGTTGGGATGGAGGTGTCAAAGTTTCTGATACTGTCATACTTTTACTATAAAATCAAAGATCGCGTATATCCCAACAAACAAAATAATTCTTTAATGATTTTCATTTACATTCATTAATGAATATCGTTAACGATTCATAAACGACATTATTTAAATGACAATTGCTTCTTGTTATGTTTCTATTGCTTATGAGTTTTAAACATTTCACTAACACACACCCCCAATCACACGCGAACACCTCAGCAAACTCCAATTTTTTCACTGTTTGCGTTTGCAACATTTAGAAATATCGACATGAAATAATTTTTGGCTCTGTTAATGGGTGAAATGACAACCGGTGGTGTATAACAAGATTGTCGTTCTGCGACCCTTTTTGTTTGGTTTGCTTATGATCATGACGCGATTTATTTGTTTCGTGCTCGTTTTAAGATCGTTATTTGCGAGCGCTCGTGAAATTGTTTGCAAAGATGACACTGGAAATAGGAGAATAGCAAATCCGAATCACTGCCTTATTGCAATGCTAACACACGAAAACTATGCTTTATACTACTTTGCTTTCAACGAATCGCAAACCACCCAAACCCAACTTAATAACCTTACGGTATTACGTATAGATAACCTTCCACCGACTAACCCGTAATTACCATTATTTTTTCTATAGTGTTGTTCTAATTTTCAAAAAAAAAAAATCTTTAGGTTTGGTGAATTTTTTCACAGTGCATTTCGGATTGAAAGCAAAAATTTCCGGATTCTACACTGTTACGCTTTATTATTTGTGACGTTTCGGTCTCTGTTGAGATCAGTTTGACAAAGGTCTCAGCAGAGACCGGAACGTCACGAATAATAAAGCGCAGCAGTGTGGAGTCCGGAAATATTTCCTTTAAATTCAAAAATCTAAAGAAAAAATTGCAATTAAAAAAAGATTTCCGGATTCTACACTGTTACGCTTTATTATTCGTGACGTTTCGGTCTCTGCAGAAACCAAATTCAAAATGCACTGTGAAAACATTCACCAAACCAAAAGATTGCAAATTACAAATCGATCGATTATTTGGTCTTTTTACAACTTCTACTAATTTTTTTTTTCTTCTTTTTTGCTGATTGTACGAATAATTTCTTAGTACCAAGTCTTAAATGCGTTGGTAGAGGAGGTGAGGGAATCCCAAAACTTGTGATGCAGTTTTATTAAATTTATTTTGGTGCTCGTTGAAAATTTCATATTCCATACTTTTGTATGGGGGTGGGTAAAAGGGCATGGGGGATCTTAAGACTTTGATGCAACTTTGTTTTAAATATTTTTAGAAGTGTTTGCAAAAAATGTTGGTGATGTCGTAGAATCGGTCGAAATATAATTTTCTATGTTATGGAGTAGAACTTTTAGAGGAATTCAACTAGTTAATATTTTAAACTCTTATATACTTTTACAAAATTACCAAATTTTGATATTTGTAGCTATCAAAAGTTTTGAGTTTAATTGATTATTTTTATTTCACATGAAATACCTTTTGCAGGTAAGGGCCACCCTTCGGTGAGTAGTAGTTAAACTTCAAATTATTATTTTTTTCTTATGTATATTAAATGGATGTATGCACGTGGGAAATATGAAATTTGTAACTTTTACCACAGCCCTAA
Source organism: Chorisops tibialis (assembly GCA_963669355.1). NCBI lineage: Eukaryota > Metazoa > Arthropoda > Insecta > Diptera > Stratiomyidae > Chorisops > Chorisops tibialis. The sequence continues at coordinate 24,042,120 of OY770264.1, forward strand.
GAAAACTACGCAAAATTAAAAAACAAAAAAAAATTGGCCAACAATTGGCCCCCTCTTTTTGTACCCCACTGAATAAAAAAATTTGAATTAAATTTTTTCCCATAAATTAGTGTACTCAGACGTCGAGTTTCAGCTTTCTATATTTCTAGGCAATGAAAGTGCCCAACTTACTTACTTACTTACGACGGCGCTACAGCCCAAATTGGACCTTGGCCTCCTAAATGCTTTGCCTCCATCCAACTCGGTTCAGTGACCACGTCCTCCAGTTTGAAAATCTTAGTAGTGATTTTCTGTCTGCGTCAATGGAATCCTTCCAGCGCTTCCGTGGTTTCCTGAGCAGTCTTTGTCCGTTGACTTTCCCTTTTAGTGTGCGTTTGGGAATTCTTCCGTCATCCATCCACTCCACATGACCAGCCCATTGTAAGTTAAATTTTATGACGGTTGACACTTCACGATTGTCGAACATGGCATACAATTCTATATTGTATCGTATTCTCCAGATCGATTCTTCCCTCACAGGTCCAAGAATTCTTCTGAGGACCTTACTTTCTAAGACGTTAAGTAGTTTTACGGACGCCTGAGTTAATGTCCACGTTTCACTGCCATAGCATAGCACAGGTTTTGTATAGCTTAAGTTTTGTTTTCCTGTGTACTTTCTTGTTTTTAATTATTAGAAGTACCGAATAATACGTCTTGTTCGCCATCATTATCCTTCTTTTGATTTCGATGGGCTCGCTTCTATCCTTCGATAGGCTCACCCCTAGGTATATAAAGTTGTCTACGCTTTCTAGGTTATAGTCTCCTACTGTAATATTTTGTCTGATTAGCTTCCTTTTCCTAGTTTGTGTCATAATTTTTGTTTTGTTTTCATTAATACGTAGTCCAACTTCCCTTGCAACAGAGTCGAGGTTTACAAATACCTCCTTAGCGCTCTCTAGAGATCTTGCAAGGATATATATATCGTCGGCATATGCTACGAGTTGTGTGAATTTGAAGCATAGTGTTCCCTTGGTGTCAACGGGAAGCTTCCGAAAAACATATTCGAGTGTCAAGTTGAAAAGCATTTGTGCCAGGCCGTCACCTTGCTTAAGGTCGTTGTCTGTTTTGGAAGTCAGATCATTTTCTACTCCGACTTGTGACGAAGACTCAGTCATTGTCATTCTTGTAAGCCGAACCAGTTTCGGTGGGAGTTCCAACTCTAACATGATTTTATACAGTACGCGCCTGTCGATACTGTCGTACGCTTGCTTGAAGTCAGCAAATATCTGGTACACATCAATATTACATTATCAGCACTTTTCCAGCACCTGTTTAACTAAGAATATCTGGTTCGTGGTTGATCGTCCAGCTCTAAGTCCACCTTGGTATTCACCAATTACTTTGTCAGCATAGGGTTTAATTCTCTTTTCCAGAATTTTCGTCAAGATCTTATAATACGAACACAACAGAGATATTCCTCGGTAGTTTTCGCAGAAGAGTTTGTCACCATTTTTATAAATTGGACATATTATTCTCTTGCGGCAATCTTTAGGAAGAGTTTCCTGCTTCCCTATGTCCGTGACTAATCTATGTAGAAGATGCGCTATCAGGTGTCGCCAGCTTTCAGAAGCTCAGTTTGAATTTGATCAGTGCCTAGCGCTTTGTTGTTTGGGTGGTTGCTCAGGGCTGAAATGAAAGTGTCCTGCATAGTCTACAATCCGCCCCAAAAGGAATTCTCTATCTGTAAGGGCTTTGGAGATATTGGTCTGTAAAAGTTGTTGGAGCATATACATATTGCGTACGGACAGACGATTTTTTTTTTTTTTTTCCATTTTTGGCTAATTTAGTCATGAAACGCGAAAAACAAAATTTAAGATAGCAAATTTTTTTTTCTAAGTCGATATTTTGAATGATAAAGTAAAATAAAAAAAAAAACTATGGCATGCCCTTAAGTCTATTCAGGTAGAAAAACGTGGACGTTAACGGTTGAAAATATGAACCGCAGGATAATCCATCGTTAGTTAAGTATGTATTAAGTTTTTTTAATGTTTCTATAAATAAGAGGGACGCTAAATGCAACTGGTGCCCCGCACACCATTTTCGCAGCTCTAGGTGCCAAATATCGCCATGTTTGAGTAGAACTCTAAAATACTGAGCTAAGTTCATAATTGTTATCTCCTTCAGTTTCTAGTTCTGGGCTGTCTAGTTAAATCAATGTGGCAATTTGATTTCTCTTATAGTTTCATGGATTCACGCTATTATTCAAGATGTCCTACTTGAGTATTCGCTGACACCAATCATTCATCTCCAGTTATTTGTCTTGAAGATAAATTAGATTCGATATTAGTTTTGGATCGCAGGGTCCAGATATCCAAGCGCCGCGATCATGAGTAGTTCAATTCAAAAGGTTCCTTTTAATTTTATTTTCTCGAGGAATTGAATAATTTAGAAGAGGTCTATATTTGACTTAGAGCTATAATTTGTGAAGTGCTCCCAAAAACATTTATGTCATGTCATATCGTGCCTCTTAGGTATCTTCTTCTTCTTCCTCAATGGCGCTACAGCCAAAATCGGGCCTTGGCCTACTGACTTTCAGGTTCCTTAACATTTTCATTATTTTTTACAGAAAAGTTGTTAGCTCTTCGCACAACCCTCTATCTACGTTTTTTTTATATTCGTAAATTTAGGTAACCGAGGTATATTTAAGCAGGCAGTGGGCTGGAATTATGCGTCGACCTTCGCATTGTAAACCAAACACGCTAATCACTATGCTACACTCTAGCTGCCTTTTAGGTATAACTAACTTTAAAAATAATACAAGACATTATAGTTATAAAATACTAGCTGACCCGGCAAACGTTGTTTTGCCATATAAATAATTTTTAAGTAATTTCTAGTGTAGACAAAAAATAGCTTACTTATTGTAAGTGTGTAAGAATGTGGTATATGCGTGAAATAGGCATGGAGCGCTATGAACGATGAGGGAATATAAAAATAACAAAAGGCAAACATTATTTTTAAGTTATTATAATTTATTCCTTAAAATTATATATCATTAATTAATCAATTACGACAGTAACATTTGTTAGTGTTACTGTCGTAATTCAATATCAATCTCTTAATGCTATAGCGTGAACAATATTTTTTGTTAGTCCATCTTTAGCTAATACAAACAAACTGGATGGTTTACCCACTCGAGAGCATGCCACGTATAATTGTCCGTGTGAAAAACATGGTGTTCTCAAATCTAAGCCACAAATAGACATCGTTTGACCTTGGGATTTGTTGATTGTCATTGCAAATGCCAATCTAATCGGAAACTGAATACGTTTGAATTGAATTGGCACATCTGTAGGTATAATAGGAATCCGTGGTATTAATATATTTTCACCTCGGAACTTGCCATTTAAAATGCTGGCTTCGATCACGTTTTTCATTAATTTTTGAATGACTAATCGCGTACCGTTGCACAGCCGGGGCGGGTTCAAATTACGAAGCAAGATAATCGCAGATCCAACCTTTAATTGTAAATTATGCGGTGGCATGCCTGGCAAATCCAGTGAGTTCAAAAACTCTGTGGGAAAATTTACTGCTTCGCTGTCGTCGCAAACTGTATCAATAGATTTATATGATACCAAGTTCCCTGGCAACAACATTTGTATCTTCAGATTTAAATTGTCAACGTCTACATTTTTTGCCGCTAAAATTGCTCTTTCTGCAAGCCACTCATGATTTATGTACTGTGTGTGTACATCGGGAAATATTTGTTCAATGAGAGTATCTTGCGAATCAGCGATTGTGCAGAAATCGGTCGGTAATTTTACGTATCCAGTTTCATCTATAGCAACTTTTCCATCACCGATATCTAAGAGTTGTTTTGAAAATGTTTCAGCGGATGGATCTTGAAGCATTTGAACGCGCATATTTACTTTCAGCTGTACTTTTTCAACATTACGCCACAATGGAGATGATTTTAAGCAAGCGTTGATCTCATCAGCGTATGTTGAACGTGGAATGACTGGAAGTGTTTGCCTGAAATCACCTGAAAGGACCAACAGAGTTCCGCCAAATAGTTTGTCGTTGTTTTTAATATCTTTCAATGTCCTGTTCAACGCCTCAAGCGAATGTTTGTGTGCCATAGTACATTCATCCCAGATGATAATTTTACACTGTTTCAGCACGGTGGCCATGGACGATTGTTTCTTAATGTTGCATACTGCGTCAGGGTTATTCTGAATATTTAGTGGCAGCTTAAATACTGAATGAGCTGTTCTGCCTCCATCCAATAAAGTTGCTGCAATGCCCGATGATGCAACGGCCAATGCGATGCCATTATTTGATCGTATTTCAGCAAGAATTAGCGAAATAACGAATGTTTTGCCAGTTCCACCCGATGCATCCAAAAAGAAGAACCCACCTTGTCCAGCTGAAACTGCGAGCATAATGCGATCATAAATGGTTCTTTGTTCCTCATTCATTAGTGGGACATTGCGGGTAACAATCGCTGCCATTTCTACAGTGCTGTACTGCAGTTCACGATTCATTTCAGTATTCATTAAATCAGATGCAGTTCGATTTGGCGAATTCATACCGAAATGACTGAGTGGTAAGTTGGCAATGACAATGCAAAGATCCTCAATAGCAAATAGTGCTTCATTGTACATTGCGTCGCTGAATGTTATGGTTAGATCGTGGCACCGTGTACGATGTTGATGCAATATATCATCAGTCATTGAATCTTTGTGATTATCCCACAATATCTGTGCTCGGGCTGGGAAACATGTAGTCAACGCTATAGCGAATAGTAGACGAATTTGTATTGCTGTACAGTTCAATGCAGCTTCAGCAAGCATACATTCCCACTGGTTGTCGTCTTCCAGCAAGCCGAGTGCAAGGCATGCATCTTTATACGTTGGATAGTGTTGCCCATTCACTTTACGTATATCTTGAAATGATAATGGGCCAGTAACATTAACCAACAACAGTCGAAGATAAAAGCACTCAGTGTGTCTTGGATTGACTGTAAATAATCGCCCCAAGGCGTTTGATTTAAATAAATTGAGACATGCAGCAACTGGTGAGCCTTGCTTGCGGGGCATCCATGTTTTTGTTTGAGTCCATGTGAAATAGCGTGGTACTTGTGAATAGAGTAATGTTCGTGCAAAGGCACCAAAATCATCCGCACGATTACACAATTCAAAAAATTCAGTGAGTGTAGTTTTAGGTGGATTTATTGCACGATCAATCGCTGTCTCGTTCGTGAAAAATACACGCTGACCGTTTTCAAGATGGACGGCTAACTGAACAACTGCTGGATCCCGTTCATGAATTGGAAAACCAAAGATACGCCAAGCAGCTTCATTGGAGCTGATGTACCGACCAATTTGGTAGAGCGTTATTTCATCGTTTTTATTCACTGGAGGAGCATTCACATTAGTATTTTCCACTCTAAACACAGCCATATCACTGCCTTTATGGACATACTTGCAAATGTATTTGATGCTCTTCACAGAACTGCAGAACTCAACATTAATATGAGCATTGTATGTCTTGCTCAGCAGAGGCGAATATGGCACCACCCAACGATTGTCAATATCAATGTCTGTGTTGCTGATATTTTTAATAAATGATTGTCCGCCATTATCGGGATTTCTTCGACGATATATTGGGTATCCGTCGACATTTGTGACCGTATCATTAGTAAAATCTTTAGGGAAATTTTTAGTACATTTTCCATCTGCCATGCAAGGCGATGAACTATTAAGAGTACCACATGGACCATGGATCATGTTTGTTGTAACAATATCAAACAGCAGTTGGTCAGTGGACGGATCTGGAATTTCCGCAGAAATGATACTATCGATTTCTTCAGGACGGATTTTGTCGATTAACCAAACCAAAATGTGTGCATGAGGTAATCCTCGCTTTTGCCACTCAACCGAATACAGCCAGCAACGTGTGGGACCGAATACATGTAATTTAGTAATGAAACTTATTAAATACTTCAACTTTTGTCTGAACACACGTACTGTAATGTCATGGCGATGTATTGCATTTTGGCCAGACAATAGCAAAGATGCAATCTCTGGCCATTTTGGATTACATGTGAACGTGATAAATAAACATGGTCGTCCATATTCGCGCACGAAAGTCAGAGCATCCTGTATATATTCTTGCATATGACGTGGACTGCCTACGTACGATGATGGTAAAATGACATGGTTACCAATTTCGGCGACGTCGGCGTTGTTGTTGATAGCGTCTCGCAAATGAATGTACTCTTCCGCACGCAGCTTTAGTTGATTATATCGTAAGTATCGTAGTCGTTCGCCCTCAATCTTCGCGTACATGTCGACCATGAATTGTTGACAAAGCTCACGACATCGTAGAATGACGTTGTCCAGGCCGCGTCTAATCATTAATTGGTACGCATAATAATCCTTTGAGCTAACGTTCTTGTTTGTTTCAGCTCCTGTAATAATTTATATTCATAAAAATTAATTTAAATTAATTACGTTCAATAATTTAATTGTTTTGTTAAATGATTAATGATCAAATTCATAATCAATGAAGTACCTGATACGGGATCTCGTTGTTTTATGTTTATGCAATATCCGTCTTGTCCCTTCCAGAATATTAGCGGATATTGGAGAGCGTCATATGAACGATGTGTATCAGCAATGAACTGTAGATTATTATTTCTTCTACGAATCACAATTTCTCGTGCACCTGTACGATCGCCAACCATGATTCCAGCAACATCATCAACAACGGGTGCATTGAATCTACGAATATGCTCTCCAGCTGGTGTTTTATCAGGATTAATGACGATAGCGTGATTATCGCTTTGTAATTTGTGCATGTGTGATTTGAATATTTTCAACAATTCGTTGTGCTCATTCAATAGAGCATCCAGCTCGCTGACGATGCGTCTGGCATAAAATGAATCAAGGTTATTATAATCACAACGTGCATTCACGCGATTGGCAAGTGCGCTTCCGGAATCCTCGCCGCCCATGAAGTAGATTTGTAAAAATTTATGTGGTTCGTTTGGCATTGGCAGCAGTGAGCCAATTTTATGATAAGCTTGGCCTCTGATTTTGAATGTAGAATTGTATTGTTGACCATTTGCATTAGTATTTCGAACTATTTCTGTTGCTCCGAACGATGTCATTTGAAAGCATGAATTGAATGTTCGAATTGACTTCAGAAACACGTTAGAATCTGGATCCGTGCCGATAAGTAAACCGTTCAATGGTTCAGGTGGTGTTTCAATTTCAGGTAGTTGCACTTTTCCTGACGCGCAACACATCCCAGCTGGTTCATTTTTGAATTTCAGAGCATGACAATGCGGACATTCCTTGTCCATAGCACCAATTACCACTTTTGAATGAGCATAATATTCAATATCGGGCTCATACTGGAATGCTAGACGCAGGAATGAATCAGATGTAAATGCTCGATGTACCTGTTGTCGTTGTTGGTCATTTGTTCTGCGTCTATTGACTGTGAAACGGCGTGATTGTCGTTGTTCTAATCTTATTACTTCATTGCGTTCAGCTCGTGTATCTTCTGACTCTTCTTGACGCAATTGCGCCATTCTGACACGTGCATCAGTATTTTGTTGCTGGATTTGTTCTTCGGTTCTTTCGGATCTTCTATTCCCCAAGCTTCGAGATTTACTTGTATTACGGCTCAAATCAGTCCCTTTGCGTTTTCTTGGCATTGCTCACTGTACAAAACACACATAAATAGAATTAATGAAATTACTTAATGATGAAAAATGTTAAAGGTATAATTAGGGCCAGGATTTTTGCCGCAGTTTTGAATGATTAGTTTGAATTTATGAAATTATAGCAAAAATATAAGTTTTATGAAAAAATTTTTCAGACAAAAGTTGTAGAAAATTAAATTTTACAACCAATATTTCCATCGATATTTCAAAATAAAGATTCATAATGATTGATTCAAATTTTTGGAAACTATGAAAATCTTAATTGTTAAATTACATTTTTTTAATAAAATTAAATTAAAATTACATTTTTATAAGATCAAGCATTCAGGAGGCCAAAGTCCGATTTGGACTGTAGCGCCATCGTAAGTAAGTAAGTAAGATCAAAAATATTTGCCGTAATGTCAAAAACTTAAGAGCATTAATTGTAAAATGTTAAAATGAAATCACGGCAAAAATCTTGGCCCTAGTTATAATGTATTTAATATTTGGTTGTACACACATTCATTTACATATTCATGTAAACATTAGACTGTTTTACAAAAGCGAAAAATTTTATTTTTCATAATCATATCAAAAATATATGGTTAGAAATGGTAAAAAAAAAATGAATACAAAAAAAAAGTTTGCCCAATTTTAATAAAAATTAAATTCCACCGAATCTTTTTTGACCGTTTCCAACAACATTTTCGATATAAATAAAAAAAAGTATACTTACAACACAAAAGCCGTTGTTGGTGGAAGCTCGTGCCACGTGTTGAGTACTTTTGAGGTTATGAAAATCACTTGAATACACTCAAAATTGATAATTTTATTATTATTAATAAAATAGGAATGATTAATAGTTAATATGAGAGTTACACTGAGATAGCAAAATAATAATTGTCAACGTTACTACTACACTTGATGCATAAACAATAATGATGGCCGACAACTGTGTAGGGAGTGAGAGAAGTCTTATTGTGTGAGAGAAACAGGAGACCGGCTTCGTTCTCATCCCTACTCCGTGCTGTTTACTGGGTCAGAAGTGACACCTGTAGACAATTGGCGGGGATAACTAATTAAATGACGATTGATCAGTTATCGACCGGGGATGAAAAATGATTAAATTACTAAAATGGCTATTAAAAAATAGGGGTTGGTGATAAAAGGGTAAAAATTTAGGGTTGTATGTATTTTTTAATGCGACATAATAAAAAAAATAAAGAAATTAAAAAAATGTTTAAAAATTAAAGAAAAATGTTAAGGGTGGACAACCCTTATCACTAAGGGGTATGAAAAATAGATGTTGGCCGATTCTCAGACCTACTCAATATGCTCACAAAATTTCATGAGAATCGGTCAAGCCGTTTCGGAGGAGTAAGGGAACGAACATTGTGACACGAGAATTTTATATATAAGATTTTATCAAATTCTATTTGTAGCCACTCCGATGCTGAAGATCAAGAGACCGGAATTTCTTTCGGTCACATTTTCAAATACAAATATCTTATAATATTATAACCCTAGCCTTATAATTAGAGTTAGCATACAACACGATTTTGGTAGAATATTAACCCGCCGATGCTTAAAATGCATAACTAAATCCCTGTATCAATTTTCTTAGGGTGATCAATCTGCCAGGAGTGTACTGTAAGTATCCGATTAAGAGGAGCAGGTTCTGGGCAAATTTTACTGAGGGACTTGGTTATTGAGCCTGTCTGAATCTCCAATAATAGCATCTCTGTTTTCTCTGTTGCCTTATGCTCTTTTTGATGCGGCAGTTTCAAACACCGCATGATAGCTTTCAACCGGATTTGTTGATTGAGGATCCTTCTATTTCGTTGCCTTCTATAATTTGGTGACCAGACGCCCAATTTATCAGTCTTTTATTAGAACCGATGTTACATGTTGCTCCTTGCCATTCTTTCACCAGTTTCGAGTTCACTGTAGTATTAAATCAGGGCCTTTATAACCGCCTGAAGTGTAATTTTCTTAAACATAACGTAAACAATTTAATTGCACTACTAAACAAATTGTAATCAATTACACACCACTTAAAGGGCTAATTTAATCTTAGAAACCCTCAACATAATCTATCGCATGGCCTGTCACCTCAATCAACTCGGAGAAAACAAAACGCTTAACCTGTGTCACGCTTTCTGGCGTCGTTTAATTGAACAAAACTTGCGTCCAATTACTCGGGCCGCACTATTTCCAAGCAGATAAAGCCGCCGCCGATCAGTTTTGTGTTTAGCCAGGCATGGCCGCAATTACTGTCTTAACCGTAGAGGGTGGCCATAACTCAAACCAGAAACAATAGGATTCGGCCACATTGCAACTGTGACGAGTGCAACTGCAATTTCGAGCCATTAGTCCTGTACATCGGCAATAGTCGGTCGGTGGAAAGCGTTGGCGTGTTGCAGTCGAAAGAGACAGGACGTTGAGGAAAAACATAGCTACAACAATTCAAAAAAAAAAACTGAACTAGAACAGAAAAAAACCGTCAAACAATCGAGCAAATGAACGACTGGGAACGATTGCAATTTTCGCTTGAAACGTGGCAATCGGCTTAGCCCGGGTATATAACATGGACGTCACGCAATGCACTCTACTGCACATTTGATTTGCGAGGCATCAGAGAGGAAATGCTTGTCACGTCGTGTTTCGCCACACACCTCCAATTTCCGTTCCTATTTGCGCTCCAGTTGTGGCGTATTATTGCACAAGTGATATGCAAAACCATTGTGGAAACTTGTAAATTGGAAACTTTGGGTATCTTGACTTTAGTAAAAAACCTACGCAATAAAATTAATTATGAATTTTTTTCCTCTTAATTTTATTAATTTAATTTATTTCACATAAAAGACTCATAATCTCGACACTTTGGCAATTTTTATAAAATACATTGTCAACTGATTGCTGTTTTGGGTAGAGTGACTTCTGATCTTAATACCGGCCAATAATACCAATACCCATCTATTGCAACTGCAACAATCCTTCGCTGCTGGACGTGTTTATGATAAAACCCAATTCATGGAATTTCTCTAATCAGATTATATAGACTAGCTCGTTTGACCATGATTTTATCGGGAGTACAAATTGAATCCCGCCGTTTCCCAATAGATGGCGCCAGCAGTAAATGCTGGTCTACAATGGCGGACCAAAAACGTCACATGGTAAACTTAGTCATCTGTTAACAACTCCTCATCATTAGACTTGTGAAGTTTTATCGGCGTCATACACTTTTTTGCGCGCAAATATGTCGAAATTTGAGCTAAATAAGCGCCATTTGCTAGGGTATAGTAGGTAGTGTGTTGGTCTTGTAATGCGAAGGTCGTGAGTTCAAATCTCGGTCGGCGCAATATATAATTCCGGCACATTGCCTGCTTGGATATACCTTGGTCACCTCAATCTAAGAAAATGAAAAATTCGTAGAAAAAGGGTTGTGCGAAGGACTAACGACCCTACCACAATAAGTAATGAAAAATGTTAAGGAGGCCAAGGTCCGATTTGGGCTGTAGCGCCATTGTAGAAGAAGTCGAAGCGCCATTTGCGGAAAGTTTTCCTTTTTGCCTTCAATCAAAAAAAAATTTGCGGCTGAGGTACATTGCGGGTGCTATTATTGAAAAAACGTGTCGCGAATGGAAGACAAGAGGGTTCCGGAGCGGTTAAAAAGTTTGAAGGCGCAGAATTGGAAACATTACTGGACGAAGATTCTTGCCAAACGAACCATAACTTGCAGATTCATTGGGCATGTCTCAGCTTAGAAATGATGCAAAACCAAGGAAATTTGGTGCTATACGAGTTGAATAAAAGAAACGTCGAACGGAGTTTTTTCACATGCGAACAGCTGCTCCAACGGCAAAAACAAAATGGTTTTTCGCATCGAATTGGCACAGCAGATGAGAAGTGGACCCATAACGATAATCCAAAGCGAAAAAAATCTTGAGAATATCGCGGCCATGTGTCAACATGGACGGCCAAGCCCAACGTTCATGGCTCGAAAATCGTGCTGAGTATTTGATGGGCTAGCTCGGCGTGGTGTATTATTAGCGGCTGCAATCGGGTGAAACCATCACAAGAGATCGCTACAAAATACAAATAATGCGTTTGAGCCGAGAATTGAAAGATAAATGGCCGCAATACGAGAAGAAACATATATATATGTTGTTCGTGAAAAACTACCTGGAAACAATGAAACAGGACGTCCTACCGAGCACGCAGTATTTTCCAGATATTGCTTCTTCCGACTGCTACCTATTCAGATCGATGACGCATGGCCTGGCTAAGCAGTACTACCATTCTTACGAAAAAGCCAAACAATTCGTGGATCGCCTCAAAAGTAGGGCAGTTTTTTCGACGCGGAATCCGTATGCTGCCAGAAGAATGTGAAAAGTAGTGGCTAGCGATAGGCATTTCTTTGAATAATAAATATTTAACCATTTTTGCAAAATATGGGCTCGCATTTAAGAAAAAAAATGGCGGTTTAAATTTGTATTCCCAATATATTTATCTTTAACTTCAATCATCACTCATTCTCATCTCCATCTCCACCGATTTAACTGTTCAATGCATTAAAGGTTGACTCCCTAAGTTGCACTCATAGTCTTGAAAACAATAAAATGTGCAATATCTTATCGTAACTATAAAAATATTAATACGACATGTACAAGCGAAGATTTCGCTATGCTCCCCTGTGTTAATATTTAAAGCTCACAACGGTCGACAGTATGTGGAAACTTATATGATTTGATGGATAACAATGATAAGCATGTGCCACGAATTATTAAAATATTGAAGTCCGGTAGATGTCGAAAGAATTCACCAGTTATTGACAAATTAATAGCTTATCAAGAATACTTATATTGATATTACAGGCGCTATAAGATCCGATTTAAGACAATCTATACATATAAATGTAATTGTAGTGTCTGTCTGTTATTTGTTTATAAATGGCTATAAATAAGTTTTTTGCTTTATTTTAGCAATAACTAAGCAGAAACAAACGTTTTTAAAAATTTTCTCTGTCCGTCTGCCTGTCTGTCTGTCTTTCCGGTTTTCACGCAAAAACGGCTTAACCGATTGTAATGAAACTTTCACAATTTATTAGATGTGCACCGAGATATAATCTGCAAGCGGTCTCATTTCAATACCACCACGTCTTCCACCCCCTCCCATACAAAATTAATCATTTTCAAAAATATATTATAATCAAATTTTCTTCAAAACCATTGGAGCAAATCATTTGAAATTTAGAACATACTATTTTTATCAGAAAAGGTATACAAATTATTTGAATCCCCTACTTCTTCCACCACCTCCGATACAAACTGCACATTTTCATGAAATGCTATTCACCAATTTTCTTAGTACGTGTAACTTTCATCGAGCTTAAATAAATCGGGAAAAATTAACCGAGTAGCTTCACTCCTTCTACCCCCTCCCATACAATATGACATAATTCCACGACTTTACAAAAATTCGATTTCCTTGAAAAGCGTGAATGATGCAGATCTGAAATTTAAAATATATCAGTTGCATAATAATTATAGTTGTTTTTCAAAAATTTACTTAAAACCACCTACTCCTCCCACCACCTACTCCTCCCACCATCTCCCACCACCTCCCACCACCTCCCACCACCTCCCATACAAACTGCACTTTTTCATGAAATGCTATTCACCAATTTTCTCAGTACGTTCAGTACGTGTAACTTTCATCGAGCTTAAGTGTTGTACTTAATCCTAAATTTGCATTATTATTAATATCGGGAAAAAATTAACCGATTAGTTTCACTCCTTCTACCCCCTCCCATACAATGTGACACAATTCCTCGACTGTACTTAAATTCGATTTTCTTGAAAACTGTAAATGTTACTGACCTGAAATTTAAAATATGTTAATTGCAAATTAATTATAGTTGCTTCTTAAAAAGTCACTTAAGAGCCCACACTCCTTCCACCACCTCCCATACAAACTGCACCTTTTCATGAAATATTCTTAACTAATTTCGTCAGTACATATAACTTTCATCGAGCTCAAATTTTGTACTCTATCCTAAATTAGCATCATTATTAATATCGGGGAAAAATTAACCAAGTAGCTTTATTCCTTCTGCCCCCTCCCATACAATGTGACACAATTGCACGACTTTACAAAAATTCGATTTTCTTGAAAAGCGTGAATGGTGTAGATCGAAAATTTAAAATATATCAATTGCATAATGATTATAGTTGTTTCTCGAAATATCACCAAAAACCCCCCTTTCCTTCTACCACCTACCATACAAATTGCACAATTTCATTAAATTCAATGCACTAAGTTTCTCAGTACCTACTCAATTTTTAAAGCTTAAATTTAGTACAAAACATAACAGGGCTACGATACTCTAGATGAAATAGCATTTTTTATGATCCCAAGAGATTTTGTATGGGGAGTGTTAGAAGGGATGATAGCATTGAACTAATTTTTTCCCCATCGTGCTAAAGTAGATATAAAAATGTCTTATACAAAATGCTTACTCCAAAAATTGAATGGGAACTGAGACAATTAGTGAGTTGGATTTAGTGAAAATGTACAGTTTGTATGGGAGGTGATAGAAAGACTGGGGGGATTTTAGTGATTTTTTCAGAAATAACTAGGATTATTATAAAATTCACTTAAGCCTTAAATTTCAGACTTGTGCCATTCACACTTTTCAAGAGAATCGATTTTTGTGAAGTTGTGAAACTGTGTCATATTGTATAGGAGGAGGTAGAAGCAGTTAAGCTAATAAAATATTTTTTTCTGATCTTAGTAATAGTACTAATTAAGTATTTATTACAAAATATGAGCTCAATAAATGTTATATGTTCCGAGAAAATCATCTTAGAGCATTAATGAAAAAGTGTAGTTTGTATGGTAGGGGGTGGAAGGAGAGGAAGGACGCAAATAATTTTTCTACTGTAAATTTAAATCATTATGAAAGCAATATATCCCAAAATTCAGACTAATAGGTTTTATACTTTTTGAGTAAATCCATTTATTGTCAAATTGCGAAATTGTGTCATTTTGTATGGGAGGGGGTAGAAGGGGTGAAGTTAATCGCCTAATTTTTTTTGGTCTTACTAACAATTTTAAATAAATATTTGGTACACAATTTCAGCTCGCTAAAATTTATACGCACTGAGTAAATTGGCTTAGAGTAATTCATGACAAGTACAGTTTGTATGGGGGTGGTAGAAGGAGGAGGACACGCATAATTTTTATAATGTAGATTGAAATTATTATAAAAGTAATATATTCCAAATTTCAGGCCAATAGCTTTTATACTTTTTGAACAAATCCGTTTATTGTCAAATTGCGAAATTGCATCGTTTTGTATGGGAGGGGGTAGAAGGGGTGAAGCTAATCATCTAATTTTTTTTGGTCTGACAATACATATCAGCTTACGATTTTGATATAAGTAAATAGAATTCTCCATAGGAGAATGACCTTAGTAATATCTAAAAGCGAGATAATATAATAATTTGCATCGTCAATCGAAGGTATTATTCCAATAGACTAAATTATATTAAGCTTGGGTATAACCTAGTGGGTAACGTGTTGGTGTACAATACGAAGGTCGCGAATTCAAATCTCGGTCGACGTATAATTCTCAAATACTAGATGAGGGGGTATATCTGGGCTAGAGATACTCGATACACACTAACACTTCTGTCCTAATAGAGTTTGGACAATGCATGTACAGCAATTGCGAGGGAAATTTCGTCCGAAATTTGAATTTTCTCAACTCTTTTTTTTTTATGAAGTAAACACAATCAAAATGAATTGTTATTTATGAGAGTTATATTTATTTTCGGTTTTAATGAGTATTCTATTGAAAAATTTGTAGTTTAACGCAAGTTTGTACTCGAGTCCGCACATTTGAAAGCGGTCAAACTCAAGTTTGGCTGTTTTTTACATTTTTAATGTTGCATTCTTGTGCTTCTAAACTCACTTCGAACTGTTGGTATTAGAGCATTGTCCAAACTCTATTAGGATAGAGGTGTTAGTGTATATCGAGTATCTCTAATATTCTTCTTCAATGGCGCTACAGGCCAAACCGGACCTTGGCCTCGTGACATTCAGGTTCCTTAACATTTTTTCATTATTTATTGTGGAAGGGTTGTTAGACCTTCGCACAACCCTCTATCAACGAATTTTTCATTTTTGTAGATTGAGGTGACCAAGATATATCCAAGCAGGCAATGTGCTGGAATTATGCGTCGTCCGGGATTTGAACTCACGACCTTCGCATTGTGGACCACCACGCTACCCACTAGCCTACATCCTAGTACTCTATCTCTAATCTGGGCTACCTAAATCTTGGAAAATGAACAAAGGGCTAACAACTCTTCCACAATAGCGAATAAATGCTAAGGAACCTGAAGGCCAGAAGGCCAAAGCTCTGTTTGAGCTGTAGTGCCATTGAAGAAGAAGAAGAAAACTAAATTATGCATATGAGAAAAATTATTAATTTGTTCGTTGAAATTTTTTTTTTTTATTTTCACAATAAATTACAAATTGAATTTCTCTGTAATTAATTTTATTACATCTCATTAATATAGTTATGAAAAAATGCATTTTATAGTTAGACGCCATAATAAAAAGTGCATGTTAATAAACCTATCAAACATACTTCGAATGAAGTATCATCACGAATTTAAAGATCGAACAGACTTTAATCGATTCCGAATACTTTTTTCAGGTAAATTGTTGAAGAATTGAACAGGGTAAGCGGCGGTTGCGTCCTCATAAAGAGACATCAAAGAGTTGCAGTCGGCTTAGAATAAAAAAACACCACACTCACACATGCTCAATACTAGAACCAAACGAAAAAAATCCCAACCACGAAGTCTGACAGACTCCAAAATGCTAATGAAAACATTTTTATTGTGGTCAAATTAGGCATAACCGTGTCATAAATAACTTGATGGGCTGAAATTTTGTGCAGCATGTGAGAACCCTTTGGTGGCCTAAAACTTATTTTATATGACCGTCATTCGAATCGTTTACCACCACCTCTGACTTAATCGTGTGTAACCAAATTCAACCCTTTCGGCATTTTTTTAACATTTTTTTTATAAAAAATTTTATTGCATTTCGTCCTTTTTGAGAGCAAAAATAATAACGAAAAAAAACTATCGATTTTAAAGCAACTACTTGCGAGTTGAGAATTGATTTTTTTTCATGGAACTTGTATTTTTTATTAAAAAAGTAAGTAAAGGGTTGTAGTTAACCCTTTTGGTGAGTTAAAAAACAAATTTCAAAATTCCTAGATTTTCTTTATTGAGAAATGCAAATTACGGTCTTCATTTCGATTTAAATTTGTTGACAGAATGGTCAGATTGTAAAAGTAAATTTTTAAGGAAAACATATAATAGTTTGTTTATTTACCTCCTTTTTGTTGACAGGATAAATGTATTTCAGGAAGGGTTGTTTTGGATAAATATCTTTCGTTAGGTAGATAGCTAGTTAAGAACTTTTATGATTTTTCCAGATAAGATATGCAATAAGAATATTGAAACAAGTTTCTTTATTTTATTGATTTTAATTTTTTATTTTTATACTCTAGATGAAATCTGAGAGTATATTGTGTTTGCCTTACCGTTTGTAACGATAAGAAATAACGCTCGCACAGAGCCGCCAAGGGTACAGAAATATTTGTTGTCGCTCAAAAACCTCGATTCTGAGTGACCGTCTGTCCGTCTGTCTGTCTGTCCGTCTGTCCATCTATCCGTCTGTCCGTCTGTCCGTCTGTGCGTCTGTCTACAGCATAACTCTCGAAAGATTTGAGCTATAGCACTAAAAATGTTTGTGGATTATTTTTAGCAAAAAAGTAACTTTAAATTCGTGAATGGGCTACATCCCCCACTTCTTCTACCCCCTCCCATACAAATTTCATGAAATTTCGAAATATTAAGAAATAGATTTTTCTTTGAAACTGTTTAAGCTATCGAATTGAAATTTAGGTCAAAGTATTATGATATAGATATCATTAAATTCACGGAATATTGACCCGATCTCCTTACTCCTTCTACCCCCTCCCATACAAATGGACAATTTTGAAAAATACATATTTTCGATTTTCATTGAAACTAGTAAAGCTGAAAAGACGAAATTTTGTCAGAATTAATTCGACTATAATTGCAATTTATTTTAAAAATAATTCTCAACTTCACCTTACTCCTTCTATCCCCTCCCATACAAATTTCACGAAATTTAAATTAAATTATTTTTCTTCGAAACTGTTCAAGCTATCAACTTGATATTTAGTATAAAGTACACAAATAGAGATATTAATAACGCAATTGTTTTGATCCGTACACTCCTTCAGCCCCCTCCCATACAAATGCATAATTTTTGTTAAAAGCATTTTATCGATTTCCATTCAAACTAGAAAAAGTACAAACTTCACATTTTGCCAGAATTTGTTTCTCAATAATTAAAAATGATCAGCTCCGCTTCACTCCTTCTACCACCTCCCAAATATTTCTTTCGAAAAAATTTTAATTTTTTGTTATTAGGATATGATAAGGGTTATCTAATCGTGAACAGTTTAAAAATCAATTTTTTGATGTATTCCCACTATTCGAAGGCCTAGATGTAAAAAAAAGTGATGTTCTCAGTAACGTCTGTCTGTCTGTTTACTTGCCTGT
This sequence comes from Chorisops tibialis, assembly GCA_963669355.1. Classification (NCBI taxonomy): domain Eukaryota; kingdom Metazoa; phylum Arthropoda; class Insecta; order Diptera; family Stratiomyidae; genus Chorisops; species Chorisops tibialis. Next base: position 24,060,492 of record OY770264.1, read on the forward strand.
GAGTATGTATTTCCCGGCTACCGTAGTCTTCTTCGCTTGCAATAACACATTCGGTTTGAGACTGAGGCACTGGATATATACCAGCATTATCAGGCCAATTATTGCAATAGCGCGCTGGTGGCCAGCACCACAAATTAGTCGTGGCAAAATTTTAAACGTCATTAGAGACGCAAATTCCTTTTTCAACTGCATGAACCAACGGAAGTTTCACATTAAGTTTCCTGAACGAAAGGAATGGGAGACAAACACGATACTCAGCACCTGTACAGGTTGTCATCTCTATACGGACGGATCTACAACTAACGAGAGGACAGGTGCAGGGATTTATTTCCACGACCTCGACATCCACACTTCATTTCATCTTCCAGAACACGCGACTGTGTTCCAAGCAGAAGTATTAGCTATTAATGAGTGCAAAATTATTTTAGATATGCAGAACAGTCTCGGATATTCTTACATATCTGGCACTCCAATCCTACAAGACCACGTCCAACCTAGTGTCCATTTGTAGACCCAATTTGAATCGCCTAGCAGCTGCAACCAGAGTATTTCTAATCTGGATACCGGGTCACAGCAAACAGCTAGGAAACGACGCGTCGGACACGCTTGCGCTGCGAATATCTGCAAACATTAACTCCACTATGAAGTCAGTCGATATAGCACCAACATTGCTGGAGACTAGCTTAAAACAAACTATTTTGGATTTTTTCTTGGCAGGATGGCGGCACCTGCAGAACAGCCAAATCCTTTTGGGAAGAACCGACTAAAAATATTACAGCTCAGCTATTATAACGTAGTCGCTCTTCTACTTTTCTATAATCGGGCCGCGGCTTCCATACGTTCAGGTTAACGTTTTTTTAATTATTTAATGTGAATGGGTTGTTAGGCCTTCGCAAACCCCTCTATCTACGAGTTTTTCAGTTTTGCAGATTAAGGTAACCAAGGTATGTCCAAGCAGGTAGTGTATTCTATTCTATTCTATTCTACAATAGCACTACAGCCTAAATCGGACCTTGGCCTCCTGATTTTCAGGTTCCCTAACATTTTTCATTAATTATTGTGGAAGGGTTGTTAGGCCTTTACACAACCCACTATTTACAAATTTGAATTTTCGTAGATTGAGGTAACTAAGGTATACCCTAGCAGGTAGTGTGCTAGAATTGTGCGTCGACCGGGATTTGAACTCACGATCTTCGCATTGTAGACCAACACACTACCCACTAGGCTACACCCTAGAAGGTAGTATGCAGGAATTATATTACGTTAATCGGTATTTGAACTCACGACCTTCGCATTGTAAGACCAACACCCTACCCACCAGGCTACACCTTAACGAAGTCGCTATAGCGTCCGAACTATTGTTGGCCTGACCACAGGTCATAACTTCCTAAAGCTACACGCATTAAGGCTGCGGGCCGCGAGCGAAAGCCTTTGCAGAGGTTGCGAGGATTACGAGGAATCTATCGAAAATTATCTTTGTCACTGTCCGCAAATCTTCAACAATCGTCTCCTTTGTTTAAGCTCTAGATTCTTCTCAGAACTAGATGACCTCAGAGGTGGTAAGCATTCGAGTCTACTTCGATTCGCAAATCAAACCAAGTGGCCAGGACCTTAGGACAGTAACCATCTCATAATGAATAGGCGGAGTGCAATGGACGCAACTAGATGACCACAGTGCATTGTGGTTCTATAAATCCACCGTCCAACAACCTAAATCTATATATTCTTCGACGATTTATCCAGTAACTGGGCGTGGGTTGTTAGTTCACGGTCGAAGTTTACTACCAACATACTGCTACCAGAAATACCACCTCATTCGAATAAACCGAAAATTCATAAATTGAAGATTATGCGCAGGGCTAAGAAATCTCCCGCATTAACAACGACTCGGACGCAACTTTATTATTCTTGGTAACCACTAATAAAACGTTTTTTTATCTAATGGCAGTAAGGCTTACTGTTTGCCTTATAAAGGATCGATCGGTGGTAATAAGGGAATTACCCCTAGAGCTGCAGTTCGTGTTGTTCTAAAAGCACGTGCAACAGGCAAATTTGTCTATTTTACTAATTTATAGGTAAGATCGAAAAAAACTAACTGATTGGCTTTACTACTTCTACCCCCTCACATACAATATTACACAATTTCACAACTTTAATAAAAGTCGATTTTCTTGAAAAGAGTGAATGCTACTATCTGCTCTTCAAAACATGTCAATTGTCGATTTTAGTTATTTCTGAAAATCACTAAAAAAAATTTCACTCCTTCTAACATCTTCCCTACAAAAGGCACTTTTTCACTAAATCTGATACACTAACTTTCTATAATTTACCTAAATCTGAGTAACTGAAATTATAGTATGTCTTAAAGATACTTTTATCGCTGAACTGTACACTATTTTGCACAAATCAGAAGCATCCATGACAATAGTATAGAGTCTGTACAGCGAAGATTTTTAAGATTTGCTCTCAAAGGTCTTCCCTGGTCAGATTCAATTTATCTTCCTATTTATCAAGAACGACTTCAACTACTTTCGTTGGAGTCACTTGAACATAGGCGATTTATTCTTAATTCTGCAGTCTCAGTAACATTAATTTCAGGTGAAATCGACTCTCCGCCCTTCTTAGGAGTTCTGTCCTTCAAAATACCTTATCGATCCTTGAAAGACTACTTCTCGACATTCCATTCCATCGAACTAATTACGGCCAGCACGAACCAATAACTTCCATTTCACGGGCTTTTAGTGCTAATACGCTTACAAATGGCAACTGAACAATAAGGTACTCACTTAAAACTTGAATATGAATGTCTGCTGATTGTTGTTTAATGTCCACTGATTGTTGCTCTAATTTCCGATTCATGTCCGCAGATTGTTGTTTAATGTCCACTGATTGTTGCTCTAATTTCTGATTCATGTCCGCAGATTGTTGATCTAATTTGTTCATGATTTGTTGCATTAACTATGTTAGAGCATCCGATGTACCAGAACACTCCTCTCCACGAGCTTCTTTGGTTTGGAACTCAAAACTATCTGCATCCTCACCCTCAGCCTCAAGTGTCTCGATCATACGGTTGACAAGTTTAGACTTGCTTCCTGTCGTAGATAACTCGCGTCTACTGAGCTCTTCCTTCAGCTTCGTTAATTTTAAGTCCTTTAGATAACGCGGCATTTTCACTACCGATTAGTTTTTCCGCGATTCGAATTCACTTAAATTTACGTCACTGCTCACTAGATCACTCGAAAGTATTCGATTTCACAAAATTCTTACTGTCCGTTCGAGAATTTTAGTTCCGCGATTTTACTTCGCCAATTAAAGTCACTGTTCACTAGAGCACTCGAGAATATTCGACTTCACAAAATTCTCACTGTCCGTTCGAGAATTTTAGTTTCACTTTTCCGCTCTCACAAAATTATCCGTTCAAGAATTTTAATTTCACTCGCGATTTTTAACCCGAATTTATCCTTGAAATCCCACTTCTGACACCAATTGTTGCGAGCTAGAGGTTCGCCGGGATTTCAAGAAAAACACAATTCGTTTAAAAATAAAGGATAATTTATTTATTCGCACGTTTCACTTTAATTCGCACTTTTAATTTAATTTTCTCTATAACTTGATTAGCACTATCTGGCAAAACCGACGATATTTCGCTTCCTATCGCTTTCACTACCGTTCTCATTCAGATGTCGCTGACTGACTGACTGCTGTCTGGAAGTGGCGTGTATTTATACTAAATATCCAAGTTCTCGAAGTTTCGGTTGGGATGTTTTCGGGTGTGTGTCTAGACTATTGTAGTTCCGTCGGGTGTTTGCTTGAACGTTCAAGATGACGTTTTACACATTAGGGGATAATGTTCTTGTATTTTCCAGAAAGATCAATTACGTGGTTGCCAGATCTATAACAATATCATTCATCCTATTGAATGCCGTTCTGACCCCATCGGCTATTATATCGGAAAAGCATCTAAATACACAACAGTGAAAACTATCAATTTCTGTTGCGCAACAGGCATTTACTACAATAGTTACAAAAATTTGGCACTCAATGTAAGACCGCGTAAGACTAGCCAAGTACAAAATTAAACATAAAATATTTCGCAAAAAAAACACTACAGAAGAAGAATCCAGGTATGGAAGAGCCTTAAGAATGTTTGATATATGTTACCCTCTGCATCATATGTACCATATCTACATAAATATCGTTATTTTAATGAACCCAACATTGTAAAATTAATAATTTTGTAATAACTTTAATAATTTTGTATAAAATTAAAGACATTAAAATATTGAATTGAGAAGACAAATTTTTTTATTTCAACAAATAATAAAAGACTGAAAAAGATTTCGTGATCTGGAAACCAGCTACTATTTTAGATAAGTTCACTACATTGTGCATATAAATTGATTACAGTTGCCATGTAGTCTACGTCATCAGGCTAAGGAGAACATTGAAATTATTAGATAGTTTTTGATCAGATTTTTACTGTTAATATAGAAAGCATATTAGCTGAATTAGTAAAATGGATAAGGAGGGTCAAAATAAGCTACAAATTTAGCTAGATTTACTACATTTTTCTCTCTGTGTACTTCATATAGAGTAGCGCACGGTTGAGGTTTAAGCGCAATCGTAGTCCTGTTATGTATTAAATGATGATTGACATCTTGACATTAATCCAATCTCATTCGACCTCAATAAAAATTTACTTTAATCATACCCTTTCAGCTTCTTCCTTCATTCATCTCCCGCACATTTTTCAAAATTTATATTTACAAACATTTACTGTGACCCCGACAGCAAATAGAACTCGAACAAAAATGGTTCACGAGAATCCGCAGATCAAACAGAATTTAATTGATTCCCATTTCTATTTGCGCTCTATCGACATGTAAATAGGAGAAATCCCCTGACGCGTTCATGGAAGGATAATGGAACCCTTGAGCCTTGAACCGATTCGATAACTACGTATAAAAGCGATGCCTTCGTCTCATTTCGAAATTAAATCACACACACTCGGTGCATACGCACATGTTCCGATCCGGATCCGTTCGTCCGTGTTAAACGAACGGTGAAAGCAAAGAGGGTTCGTTGTGCCAAAGTTACGAAACGGATCCTTTTCGATTTTCTCGAAATGTCAACAGCCAAAACATTTTCCCGGAGTCTCTCGAAAAAGGAAGAACCAAGCGGGGTGTACTATACAGCGAGCCGATATCGGGACGGTTCAGGATCCGTTTTATGCCCGTTCCCATCTGTCCTGGTTCGATTGTGACCCTTAAAAGTGAACATAATCACATTGTCAGTATGTGGATGTGTTGGGTGTTCGTTGTGGATAATATACCTATGCGTATCAGGAATAGGGGTTGAACATAAAGAAGAGGAAGATTCTCTTTTTCTGTTGCCAATTTAGGGGTGAACCGATACACGACCCTCAAGCCCACAATGCTGGCAAGCATTTGACCCAAATGTGTACGCAAAACTTTTCAGTTGGGAGCACTTTCTTCCCTTCCCGATACGGGATAAGTCTTGAGCGAAACAATAGATGGAGTACCTTGATACTCGTCCTTGATGCCGTGTTTTAGAGAGTTCTCTATGCTTTTGCCGGGATAGTTTGTACTGTTTCAGTGCGTCTATACAAATTTACGTATATTAATTTCACTTTTATAGTAGTGGTGGCAGAATTGTAGTGGTTGACTGGTTTAACACATTCGGTTTTCCTTGCGTACGAGATGAAATGAGATTAACACCGTGGGGATGATTTTGGAGCGTAGAGAACTCGAGGTGTATGCCGACCTAATCAAGGGGTTGAATTGTTTGATTGAATTACAGACAGAGGACAGCTTAGAGCTTAGCCGATGTCGTTTTAGACATAGGGTATGCAACAAAAAGATATGATGGCAGTTGCTGAACCTCTAATCAGATTTGCAGTTTCGAAATTGTTTGATTATCTTTTAGGAGGGATGAAAACAGATGATACTTGGATATTTTATGACAATGCAGCGTGCTATGAAGTGATTACAAAAGTTTTGATGGCAATAATGAGTAGTAGTAGTCAGAATTGGACCATGATATAATATCAAAACATTCCTGGAACATTTTGTGTAAACGAAAATGACTTAATTTTAAAAATTTTTTCACTTTGTTTTCCATTTTACATTGTTCACTTTGAGTAGCAGATATTTGGTTTTGATATTCGTTGGTGGCTGGGTCGTCAAAGCAACCGAAAGTCGCTTTTATAACGTACATAATAAAATTTTATGAAGACAACCATCATAAAACAGGACTTCCTTTTGGCATTGGAACAATGCTGTCCCGCATTTACGATATTTTCTGGTTTAAATTGTTCACCAACGTTATACAGGTCGGGAAAGGTTGAATGTGCCAAACACTTTTTTTCCCCGTTTTTCTTTAGATTTAGGGTAAACGGTTTTCGTATAGGCGGTAACAAGTCATTTAAATTTTGCCAAAAACTAAAATCATTCTAGCAATATTTTTGGCAGGAATTGCGAATATTTTACTACGACGAAAGTTGTATAACTGTTTCTTTAGGATCCGTGCAAAATGGTTTTGAATTTTTTATGGCATACTATACTTAGGATAAGCAGTAAGGGACCCCTTTTTAGTAGTTAGATGAAAAAGGATTTTTCGAAGAATTTATCAATTTTTCTATTTGTTTAGTATTGGAAAGGTGTCATAAAAGCGAAGGAAATTAATGTTTTGGCAAAAAGGATGATTTGCAAATGACGGATGAGATATCCTGAAATTTGTATAGTAATGACGTCCATAAAAGATATAAATATATTTTCATGAAAATAGATTGCACAGGTAATACGGATACACTTTATTTCTTTTAACTAACCTCAATTAAGGATAAATAATTATATAGTCTCAAGTTAAATAGAGGTTAGCAGGATATTAAACCAAAAATTTACAATTATATTTGTTCGAGGCCAAGCAGCAAGGGAGTAGAGTGGATTTAGTAAAAAAAAATCTATTTTGTTAAATGCTCATAATATCCACTTTTGGTTAGCAATCATCCCCAAAAAAATTACAGGTCTGTCCGGCAATATATCTCCTACTTTTTTCTGTCGCGATTTACTCTAGCTCAAGACACACAGACAAACGTCAGAACAAAACCCACTTTTTTTAAGTTCCCAGGACCTCAAATAGCGGAAGCTGTCTTAAACTGGATGTGTGGCATTTCATAATATGAGAACAAAAAAAAAGTAAAATTGTAAGTTAGGCCCCAAAGTAAAAGAAAGCCGTAGGCGTAGTGCTACTTTATTCTAGTAATTCTTAAGTCGCCAGATCTTTTTTTAGGTATCCCCAGAACTAGAGGGATTACTTTTTTTGTGAAGCACAGTACCCTAAAGAGGAAAAGAAAAAGGGAACTAAGATTTGGGAAAGTAAAATTAAAATAGAAAAGATTTCCATAAATTGATACAATTTGCCAAATGTTATAGAAACTTTTACTAACATTTTCGTAGGTTAAGGGTGTCCCATTAAGACCGCATATTTGGAAATTTGAAAAAAAAAACACAGTGCTTATTTAAAAAGCTCTGATATTTTTATTTTAGTAAAGACTGTAGACATGATGTTCGGAAGTACTACCTTTGATAAGTCAAAAAGACTTTTTAGTTAATTATATCCTTTTTTTTCTATAGAATAAATGAATTTGAAAAGTTGCTGATCCTACTGCACGTCTCTATGAAATAGTTTACACTAAAAAAACGCTATGAACTATTTCAATTTTGTATGATGTATTTGAATGAACCAGTATTCAGTGGCAAGAGCTAAGAATTAACGAGGCTGAATAAACTAATTAAATGATACCCAACTGAAAGGAATAGGACTAAAAGGACTAAAAATGTCCATAACAAAACTATCCATTTCCATAGAACGAACTCCGCTCACATCCTCTCACTTCACATAAGAAACCTAATCAGATGAAGTTGTAAATCTTCCGACAAACTTCTGGCTGAATTTCAGTTAAGCGATTGGTTCATGCCAATCTGAACATGGTCTAGAGATAGGTGGTGGCTGGTTACCACCCCCCTATTAAGCGAGAGTCCTAGTCTCAAGTAACAAGTCCTCTTATCTTCATTCTTTCGAAGCCGTTTACAACAAAGACGATTTATTTTTTCCTATAGATCTCGTTCCATTTTTTTTCATGTTATTCGGCACAAGACCAACATTAGCATCGTATCCGGAAAATCAATGCTTCTGGGAAATTTATTCCGTTTTTCCGCACAATTGACTTTGATAGTGATATCATCTTTACTTCTTGCGTAGCTTCTTCATCCTCTTCAGCGAAACCTCTGAATCTAAGAATCGAAGGCGATTCCTACATATCCTCTACATCCTTATGCCTTTGTATACGATCTATTGTTGTTGTAAGTCATGGCTGGCAGTCGAATATCATGTTCATCTTTCGAAAAAAAAAGTCGTTAAATGCTCTGCATTCTTCGCGAAACGCCAATTCCCCAAACCCCAAAGTCATTCGAATAAAAACCAGAAAAAAAGGACGACATTTTTTTCTTTGGCGTTGAAAGTATCTTTTATTGGATGTCGCGATATGTTCCTTTATTTCCTTGTCGTATTTTTTTTTTTGCGAACACTCATCCTTGTTTTTTGGGCCACCACTTATAATATTTTGGGGTGAAAAAAAAATACGCTACTACTTCGTAACAGATTTTTTTTGTTTTTTTTTTGTACGGATGCTATTAAAGAGCTGATGAAATGATCTTGAAAGCTGCGGGTAATTTCGTGGAAAATGGAATTTTCTTGTCGAAAAACGTAGCGGGAGCTACTCAAATTTTTGTAACACGCTTGTTCTCAACATATAGCAGGAAAAATTTTGTTATTTTAACAGACCTTAATTGATTACGTGTCAAATAAAGTTTTTCGCTGGATGTAGCAACAATGGTTTAAATGTTCTGTCACTGTTGAGTATCAATCTGAAAAAAATTGTTTTTTTTTTCAAATCTCGTTCGTTTGATGGAAATTTGTATTTCACGAAGCATACGTGTACATAATGTGACAGTGATTTGGGTAAGTCTAAAATAGCTCAGATGTTAGAAGTATTTTTATAAAGGCTTCATGCAAATAGCTGCTTTTTAAAATTTTGCATAAATTGTTCTAGGATATGAGCTTTCAATAATCTTAAACGACTCCGAATTCAAATCGCTATTGATGTGTTGATTGGAGCTATTGCAGTTGTTTTCTTCCACTTCAGTGGCACTACAGCCCAAATCGGCCTTTGGCCTATTAACTATCAACATGACAGGGGGAGGAGCAAAATTTTCAGAACGACAGGATTTTAAGACTTTCATTCAATCGCTGTTACTCTACTCATACCCTTGGTCGAAGAGCAAAATGAACTCGAGAAGCGATGCAAGTTTAGGGTATGTTCATTGACGGAAGAGTGTGATAGCTTATTTTCAGGCACCTAGCTGGGCTTATGGGACATCTTTTAGTACTGTAGCGTGCATTCCAGTCGCTTTAGAGGAGGAAAAAATAAAACGAAAATTAACAATATGCCAATTGATTGAGAAAGGACTTACATGATAAAAGAAGTCGGTGAATGTTTGTTTTGAATTCTGGAATGCTAGAACCTCTAGGAAAATCTGTCGCGGATAGTGTACTCTACATTTTGCGTGTTAGAGGCAAAAACGACTGATCATTTGTCATTCTACGTGATTTGGGTGGCTAAACCGTATACTCGCAAATAACGATTCTAAAACGAGCTTGAAATGACGCAAGACAAACAAACTGCGTGATAATCTTAGACAAAACAATCATAAGTATAAACCAGAAGGGTCACACGGCTTCGATATTGTTATAAACAAGCAATTGTCATCTCACCATTCGCATTGATAGTGCCAAAAATTATTTGGTGAGTCTTGGTTTGCAGAGGATCGTACTCAAATAAGAACAGAAATTGAAAAAGCATCTGCGATCTTCTATTGTTTGGCTTTAAAATTCCATTTTTCAAAAATAATATCGTTTATGAATCTTAAACGATATTCTTTAATGAATTAGAATAAAAATCATTAATGATACATTAATGATTCATTGATAACGATTATATGTTTGCTTATATACTCGATCTTGTAAACGTTTTACAATTCATTAATGAATCGGTAAACTTAATTCATCAACGAATGTCCATTTGGTCCGCTTGATGAATCATTAATGTATCGTTAACGACGTTACGTAATGATCAAATCGCTCGTTTATATAATTCATTAAAGATTCTTTAACGAATTATTTTATTTGCTGGAGTATCACAACTAATTTCACCACTACAGAAGCCGTGGAAATATCTGTAGCTGATCCCGAGTACTCCAACATTTCCACGATGTTCAAGGGAGTCTATAGATGCCGCGATGGTATTATCTCCAAAAAGTCAGAACGCAAATCTCGGAATTCGATCCAAGACCGCTAGATGAGTTGTGGGTGTTACAGCCAGATCTGAGTATTGTTCTCGAGTCGGAGCCTGATTTGGAGATGGTTGCAAGATCAGATGGTGTAAAATATTTCTTCTGAGAAAGAGTTTTCTTTGAAAGAAGCCTATGTAGTTGGAGGCATCTCAAGCAACATTGCGGATTATGTTGACTCCAGGATTTTTTGAATCGAAAAACTTACTGCGTTTCAAGTCACAGAAGACTGCTACAAAACAGCAATTAAGTCTAAGCTTTAACTATTTTCAAGTACATTGTCATTTGCAAAGCTATGAATTGGATTGAGAGTCGACGACAAAAGGTTGTTAAAAAAAACTAAAAAACATAATAGAATTATGATTGGGCGTAAAGCCCAATTATATGGTACTCTAGATGGAATAGGAAAGAGTTTATTGTACTGGAAAATATGTCATCTCAAATGTGTGGGAGGTGGTAAAAGCAGAGGGAGGAGGTTTGTAATTTTTGTATATATCGCTGAACGTAGTATACAAAATGTTTCATGCTTTTTGTTTGTAACTTTCATAATTTTCGAAGAAATTGAAAAATTTTTGTTTGAATTTATGGCATTTGTATGGGAGATAGCAGAGAAAATGGAAGGTTTTGGATGATTTTGAATCTGGTTAATAACATCCTAATTACATTGCCTTCTTACTCATATGTTCGAAGGAGAAATACATTTTTTTAATTTTCAATGCGAAAAATTGTATGGGAGGTGGTAGAAGGAGTGAAGCGAAGTTCACATTTTTTTTAGAATTTATTGCAATTATTAAGGGACAAATTCTGGCAAAGTTTGAAGTTTGTAATTTTCCCAGTTTCAATGAAAATCGATAGCCAAAAACTGTGCATTTGTATGGGAGGGGGTTGAAGGAGTATTTGAATCAAAACCAAATTTTTCGACATCAATAATATTTATAATAGTATACTTTTCTCAAAATTTAAAGTTGATAGCTTTGACGGTTTTTGAAGAAAATAATTTAGTTAAAATTCCAAAATTTCGTGAAATTTGTATGGGAGGAGGTAGAAAGAGTAAGGTGAAGGTGATAGCTTTCACATCAATTGTTACAGTTATCAATTGTAATAAAATTAATTATGACAAAAGCTGGCTCTTTTACCTTTACTAGTTGCAATGAAAACCGAATAAATGCATTTTTGAAAATTGTGCATTTATATGGGAGGGGTTAGAAGGAGTAAAAGGATCAGATCAATATTTTTTGACGTCAATGATATTCACATCGTTATATTTACTATGACCTAATTTTCAAGCCAATAGCTGAAATGGTTTCGGAGAAAAAGCTTTTTTTTTTAAATTTCGAAATTTCATGAAATTTGTATGGGAGGAGGTAGATGGATTGGGGGAATTTGGCCCGTTCACGAATTTAGAGTTACTTTTTTGCTAAAAATGATATATAAAAAATTTCAGCAAGATTGGTAACAGCTTTCGAGAGTTATGTTTTAGAAAGACGGACAGACGGACAGACAGACGAACAGACGGTCACTCGGAATCGAGGTTTTTGAGCGACAACAAATATTTCTGGACCCTTGGCGACTCTGTGCGATTATTATTTCTTAGCGTTACAAACGGTAAGGCAAACGCAATATACTCTCAGAATTCATCTAGAGTATAATAAGGTAAATGATATAATTCAGCCTTTACGGAGCATTCCAAGAATTGCATAACCTTTTGGTTGACAGCACTTACCATAGCAAGAGTAGGAAATGTTGCGAAGAGGTTTCGTCAAAGAAGCATTTTCATGGTTGAGGAGAGGAATACAGCCCGAACCAGATTATTTATTAATATTGAGAAACTGACTAATTTTAGCTATGATGTGATTGCGAAATTTCAATGCATGCATTTGCATTTGATGCCTCTAGGTGATGCAGAGCCTAGGAGTAGCCTACTGGGTAGCGTGTTGGTCAACAAAACGAAAGTCGTGACTTCAAATCCCGGTCGACGTAAGTTTTTATCACACAACATCGATATACCCACGTAAGCGAGTATATCTTAGTTAGAGAGTTGTGCTTCCACAAATAAAAAAGCCCAATTTGGGCTGTAGTGCCACTGAAAAAAGAGGAAGACGATACAGTTGGGAGAGATTAATTACTAGGTATAGTAGAGTTGAGGCTCTCGCAAAACTGGCAGTTAATAAATTTCATTTTTTCGGGATGAACGACTGAGTGGCTGCTCTGAAAAAGATGGGCTGTGGATGACGGATTTGGCAAATAACCAAAAATTATAGGTCCTTTAGGACACCCAAGCTTGGTCTTATTTTTGTTCATGCTGTATTTTGATCTTGGTTAATATAGAGTGGCAGGAATAGCTTGCCTTGATATACAGTTTTCTGTTGCTGTGGGTAGAGTGTGCCCTGATCTTCCTGAGACAATCTTTGGAAACCATGACTTTTTAGATGATCTCAATCTTTTGAGAATTAAGGTAATAAAAAGCCACATTGCTTTTAAAATTGTCTCAGTACTAAGATTGCAATAAGATATAAAGCACAACTCCCAAAATCAAAAGTTTTATTGAAGCGTTCAGGCACTTTGTTTTTGAATTGTTCGCAATGCAACTTGCGATTGCTTTAGAAGCAGTCCATTCGCGGGACGCAGGAAGTCTTCTGGAGTCTTTAATGTCGTGAATTAGTTAGTTTAGACTTGTAGAAGACGAAAATTTAATCGAAAATTACAATATTTTAACATTTCATCATCTTTCTCATCCTCTAGAAGCAATAAAGCTTCTACTATTTAGGCTAGTGCCAACGTTCATAAAGTCAAAATCTTGAAAAAAAAAAACTTAAGATTTCTACAATTTTGCATATACTCAACGCAGTTGCACCTACATGAGAAAAATTATGCCATCAAAACGATCCTCCTCAACGGCTAGCAGCTCCGTTCAGTCGCAGCGGCTAGCCGCACCAATGAAATTCCACCAACAGGATATTAAAGCCAAACAGTCTTACGAACGTTGAAATCGCCCGCAATAAGGATTTCAATACTGAAGACTTTTGAAAAAAGAGTCCTAGTACTATTTTTAATGTATTTCTTATTGCGATTAATTGTGCGGGCAGAATCTCACGCGAGTCTTGAACCGCACTTTCGTGGATATTCCAATTTTGTCTGCAATTTAAATAAACTGGAAACAAGTCGGGCGAAACTTTATTATTCTTGGGACAAGTTGCGGATGAGTGGAAAGTCAACATGCAGGTTAGAGTGGTTAAGTGAAAGGGAGTTCTTGGGCAGGGCTGTTGTCAATTTAACAATATTTCATTAGTTTCTGCAAGTTTGGGTTTTTATGAGGCGAGGAGGAGGGGTAATAGTAAGGGTGGGTAGATGTTAATAGCTTTTTAATTAATTGCTTGAATCACGTCCAATATTCTCTGTATAGAATGTGTTTCATAGACGAAGTTGCATAAAATTTCCATAAAATTCGGTATATTTTACATTCACGAAACCGAACATTAGTATGGGAGGGGGTAGAGTGGGTAAGGGAATCATAAAATTTGTGATGCAGTTTTATTTCATTTTTCTTGTAAGATGCTTGTACAAAATTCCAAGTTCGTAGCTTTTAATTTGTTTGTTATTAGTTGATTTAATGAAATTGGTCAAAATCATACTTTTGTATGGGAGCGGGTAGAAGAAAAGCCGCCATCTCAAAACTTTTCACGCAATTTTATTTCAAATATTTTTAAAAGTATTTGTGCAAAATTTCAAATGGATAGCTTTTAATAGTTAGGTAATAATTGATTTCTTGTAAATGGTCGAAAAAATAATTTTGTATGGGAGGGGGTAGACGTTTTAAAGGTTTTCGACCAGTTAATATTTCGTATATTTAGGGATTTTTTTAAATGCTTTTCGCAAATTTTCAAGTTTCTACCTTGAAATTTCACTCAAAAATTTTCAGTTTATGTGTTTTTTTCAATGCACATGAAACACCTTGCACTCGTTAGACCGCCGGGGTCGGTTTATAACAATTATAGAACAAATCAAACAGATGTATCTATTTGCAAAATTTAAATTTTGTATCTTTCACCAGAGCACTAAAAAAATCACTCAACATTTTTGACATTTTTGCTTACCACTTCCCTCACCTTACACCTCCCAACTTAAAATTTTTACCAAAATTAACGACTATGTAGTTTTACAATCTGACAAATTTTCGAATTGATATCTGTACTCTGTTTTGAGATATAAGGATTTGTAATTTTGAAAAGTGCGCCATTCTTGAAATGCTGCCCATTTCCCGCCACTACTATTATTTCAACATATTATATTTTTTTCGTATTTTCCTAGTATAGCTTAATACGTTTCAAGTTTCAATTACATATCTTAAGAGACAGTTGAGATATTCATGTTTAAATGTTTTTCTTTGCACCCTCCCTGATCCTCCCCCTTATAATAAGTAGCCACTCACTAAGCTGATTCCAGTGGAACTATATATACAATAAGTAATTTCGAAAATAGAATCATTTCAAAAATCAATTCGGCCAACAATTTGTTTTTAGCCCCCCTTTTCGGACGCCAATGGATAAAAAAATTAAATTATTTTTAAAGTTTGTCTCACAACCTTCTCTATATCTCTCCTGATTTTCACCTTTCTATCTGCATTCGTGGTGGAGATATTAGCAAGTGTAGTTTTCGACTTTTTCCCTCCCCCCGCCTCCCCTTTCCACCTAACACCCCCCAAAATTTAGAAAATAGAGGTCACTTACTCAATCAACAATCCACCCAAAAACGAACATTCTACCTTTAACGGTCTCGGAGATATGAGTCCATATGTACGGCGTACGGCGGGACGGATTTTTTTTTTGCATTTTTAGGCTAATTTAGTCATGAAACGCGAAAAAAAAAATTTCAGGGCAGCAAATTTTTTTTTTCCTGTGTCGATCACAATACTTTATTATTAGAATAATAAAGTAAAAAGGATAATCGAATCAAATAGGTTTTATTTTTTGTTGAGTGTATGAGTTTTGTGGTGGCTTTGACTAGCTAGAGTGCGATTACTAGTAAACGCATCCTAATTTATGGGGAGAGGTGCAAGGCGCTGAAGATTCTAAAATCTGATAACGTATGAATGACTAAGGAACATATCCCCTGACAAGCCATATATACTTGTCGCGGGCTCTGTTAACTCACCCACTCAATCATTAAGTAGTTACTACTCTCCCATCCAACGTCATCAGATGACTATGTATCTTCCTATGCATCGTAGTAGAAGGATCATGCAGACATTATGCTGAGGTCAATTTATATATCTACATACTGTTACGGTACTAAACATAAAAGAATTATGATTGGGCGTAAAGCCCAATCATATGATACTCTAGATGAAATGAGAAAGAGTTAAATGTACCGGAAAATATGTCAATCCAATTCTTTTAAATATTTAATAGTGACTTTTGTATGGGAGGTGGTAGAAGCAGAGGAGGAAGGTTTGTAATTTTTGGATATGACACCTAATGTGGTATGCGAAATATTTCGTGCTGAATTTAAGGTTTGGAGCTTTCATTATTTTCAATTGGACATAATTTTCCTGAAATTGAGGCATTTGTATGGGAGGTGGCAGAGGAAGTGGAGCGTTTGAGATAATTTTGAAACTGCTTATCATTAGTCTTATCACCACGCTTTGATTGAATTTCAAATTCGATAGTTCTAATATATATATTCGAAGGAGAAATGCTTTTCTTGAATTTATAATACAGATATTTTTATGGGAGGGGGTAGAAGGAGTGAAGAGGAACTGATAATTTTTTTTAGCATTTATTGCAATTATTAAAAAACAAATTCTGGCAAAATTTTAAGTTTATACTTTTTCTAGTTTTAATGGAAATCGATATAATACACTTAAAAAAAATTATACATTTGTATGGGAGGGGGTAGAAGGAGTGTACGGATCAAAACAAATTTTCTCGTTATTAATATTTCTATTTTTATACTGTATGCAAAATATCAAGTTGATAGTTTCAACAGTTTCGAAGAAAAATAATTTAATTTAAAATTCAAAATTTCGTGAAATTTGTATGGGAGGGGGTAGAAGGAGTGAGGTGAAGTTAATAATTTTTTCAATGCTGATTGGAATTATAATAAAATTAATTTTGGCAAAAATTCGTTTTTATAGCTTTGCTAGTTTCAATGAAAATCGAAAAACTGCATTTTTCAAAATTATGCATTTGTATGGGAGGGGGTAGAAGGAGTGACGGGATCAGATCAATATTCAATCATATTAATGACATCCATATTATAATACTTCAGCCTAAATTTCAAACGGAAAGCTTGAATAGTTTCAAAGAAAAATCAATTTTTGAAAATATCGGAATTTCGTGAAATTTGTATGGGAGGGGGTAGAAGGAGTGGGGGGATGTGGCCCGTTCACGAACTTAAAGTTACTTTTTTGCTAAAAATGACACACAAAAAATTTCAGCGCGATAGCTCAAAGCTTTCGAGAGTTATGCTGTAGACAGACGCACAGACGGATAGACGGACAGACAGCAACTCGGAATCGAAGTTTTTGTGCGACAACAAATATTTCTGTACCCTTGGCGGCTCTGTGCGAGCATTATTTCTTAGCGTTACAAACGGTAAGGCAAACACAATATACTCTCAGATTTCATCTAGAGTATAAAAAGGAAACTTTGTCATTAAAACTCTAGCATGTATGTATACATTTTTATGGTGTAGTAAGTTGAAGTCAAATTCCAGGGAGGCAGATGCCCACTTTGCCCCCTTCGTCCTGTGGACTCCCTTGATTTTCAGGTTCCTTAATAATTTATTTGTTATTATGAAAGGGTCTCCAATTTTCATTTTCGCATATTGAGGTGGCCAAGATATAGCTAGGGTGTAGCCTAATGGGTAGCGTGTTGGTCTTGTAATGCGAAGGTCGTAAGTTCAAATCCCGCAATATATAATTGCACCACATTGCTTGCTTGGATATACCTTTGGTTACCTCAATCTACGAAAATGAAAAATTCGTAAAGAGAGGGTTGTGCGAAGAGCTAACAACCCTTCCACAAAAAATAAAATAATGAAAAATGTTAAGGAACCTGAGTATCAGGAGGCCAAGGTCCGATTTGGGCTGTAGCACCATTGTAGTAGTAGTAGAAGATATACCCATGCAAGTAGTGCGCTGAAATTATACGTCGAACGGGGTTTGAACTCCCAACCGTCGCATTGTAGACCAACACGCTACCCTAGCTCTTGCAGTTTTGCCGGGATTTAAAAGTAATAAACCAAATTATAGATTTTATTCTACTGATATACTTTATATTAAAAAACATTTCCAGATTTCGCACTGTTCTGCTTTATTAATCGCAAAGTTCCGGGCTTTGCTGAGATCTTTATCAAACTCGGATCAGTTTGATTTCAGTCTTACCAGAGACTGAAATATTGAAATTAATAAAATAGAAAAGTGTGACATCCGGAAATTTTAATCTTTCAAGAAAAAATTATATTAAGTCGCTTTTGATTTAAAATAAACGGAAAAATTTTATAAATCGCTTTTTGCCGTAAATCACTTTACATTTTTCTTTCACACTATATTGCTTTTAAATATCAACTCTTTCGCTTGTGAACATCGACTCTGCGTGATGGTCTGATTTCGACTGACTCCTCCACCAACGCTCGCCATTTTTTTATATCGTTCTTGTCGCCCGAATCATTTTCTTGTCGATCGTTTGCTGTCAGTTGCTTCTGTAAATCATTTCCTTGTCGACCGAATCATTTCCTAGTCGGCCGAATTTAAACATAATTTCCTTTTCTCTCAATCTCTGTCGTGTTGCTTCAATTCATCATCGTCGATGAGTGATATGTGCGCCCGTGTAATTGTTGCTGCTTTCTCGGTAAAGAACTTGCAGGAGTTTTTATTACTACAGAATAGTTGTTGGTTGGAGACCTTGAACATTCGATGAGCAGCATAGTGTGGGAATCTACATGGTCGGAATTGGTGCGCACGTATATTTGTTTTTGGTTGAGAATAATTGAGAACATATGGCAAGCGATTAGAGCTGACATGAAACATTACCTATGTATATCTGTGAAAATATTCACCAAGCCATGACAATGGTCTAACCAGGCTTCACGTTAGAAAAATCTAGCAATATGATGCCTTGACTAGGAGATCTGTTTTCTTTTCCAAAAGAGTTCTAAACCAATACTTTACACATTTTGTCTCCAGATCTTTAAGTTTCGAAAAATATTTACTGTAGGATCTGGCAACTGTGAGTGTCACAATACCTGAATTCCACTTTTCGCCAACATCATTGCCTGATTGCAAAATTCTTTAGTTAGTATGGCAACAATAGTCATCCCAATTGCTTTAAAAAACTCTATATTGTGATAACCATCTGTTGAGAAAATTAGGAGCAATCAAATTTCATTACACTATCCTTAATCTTCTAATTAAAGCCGTATCCCATTTTAGTTCACCGCCATGCACTCAATACTTTTAATTCAAACAAAAACCTTCAATCCAAACATACATTATCCGAGTGGTAATATTTTGGATAAGCAAGCCATTACAATCCGGTAATACTGAAATTCCTCTCAGCCCAAGTTAATGGCCCAAATAAATGGGATCGGTGGCGTGTGCAATTGGTTTTGAAAAACTCAGCATGTGGCGGCACTGAAGCAGGGCTCACAAAATGCCAAAAATGCAGAAGGCATGCCGAGTGAAAAATCATGGACAAAAGACAACAAACTGTGATATGGAACAAAACAACCCTCCATCACATATACAATCCTATTGAATGCATTATTCCAATTCCACTTCTGTTTTTCTCTTCGATTAAGGGTAAACGAAAAACCCCCGATGAGGAATGACTTTTCACCCGGCACTATATACCACTCGACTATTATAATAATAAATAAAATGCGAATCCTTCAGAAGAACTCTGAATTCAACGACAAAACCTTCCTTATTTCGGGACTTCGAATACTCCTTTGTATTTCCCTCTTCGAGACTAAACGCAATCACTCATTTTCGCGCGTCCTATTCGTCGAATCTTACTCTATCCCGGCTCATTATTATTTTCGCAAAAATCTATGTCATGACAGTGGTGAAAAGCCATCAACAACATTTGTCATCGTATAGTACGTTGTGATGATTCCATCAATACCCTAGAGCACTTCCGTTATGAAAGGAAAGAAATGAGATTCGTATGTCGAAATTTCACAATTCATCGTTCGACCAAAATGACAAAAGGATTCGATGTGCAATGGCATCATTAAGACCACCTTTGAGTGACACTTTGACTGATTATTTCGATATAAACATGGTAAAACGAAAGTGTCAGATTTCAGCGAAAATACAGGCATTTTTTGCAAATCACTTGAATACTGGGTAGGTGGCACATATCACCGACTATGGGTGGTTTTTATCACTTTATCATTGGAATGGTATATTGCAAAGAGAAGTGAAATTTTCAAGGTGGGACGGCTAATGTTATGCTTTATCTATACATATAAATATAATCATAGTGTCTGTCTGTTATTTGCTTATAAATGCCTATAAGTTAGTTTTTTGAGCTACTTTAGCACTAACTAAGCATAAAAACACATTTTTGAAATTTTTGTCTGTCTGTCTGTCTGTCTGTCTGTCTGTACGACCGCTTTTCACGCACAAACGGCTGAACCGATTGTAATGAAACTTGCACAGTTTGTTAGGTGTCCATAGGAATGAAATCTGCTTTTGGTTTCATTTCACTCCCCTCACTCCTTCTACCCCCTCCCATACAAAGTGACTAATTTTCAAAATATATATTAATCAAATTTTCTTGGAAACTACAAAAGCTATGAGTTTGAAATTTGAAATATATTATTTCAGTTATAAATGCAGTCTTTTGGTATACAAACTGTCTGAGTTTCCTCATTCCTTTCACCACCTCCCATAGAAACTACACTTTTTCATGAATTACTTTACACCAAATTTCTCAGTACGTGCAACTTCCATAGAGCCAAACTGTTGTATTAAATCCTTAATTAACATTATTATTAATATCGGGAAAAAATTAACCGATAAGCTTCACTCCTTCTGCCCCCTCCCATACAATGTGACACAGTTTCACGACTTCACAAGAATTTGATTTTCTTGAAAAATCTGAGTGTTACTGATCTGAAATTTAAAATATAGCAGTTGCATGATTATTTTAGTTGTTTTACAAAAAATCACCAAAAACCTCCTTCTCCTTCCACCACCTCCCATATAAACCGCACTTTTTCATGAAACACTCTAAGCGAATTTTCTCAGTACATTTAAATTTCATCGAGGTAAAAATTTGATCTTAATCCTTAATTAGCATTATTATTAATATTGGGATAAGAATTAACCGAGTAGCTTTACTCCTTCTAGCCCCTCCCATACAATGAGACACATTCCACGACTATATAACAATTCGATTTTCTTGAAAAGTGTGAATGATACAGATCTGAAATTTAACGTATATCAATTGCATGGTAGTTATAGTTGTTTCTCGAAAAATCACCAAAAACCCCCCACTCCTTCTACCACCTCCCATACAAATTGCACAATTTCATTAAATTCAATGCACTAAGTTTCTCAGTACCTACTCAATTTTTGAAACTTAAATTTTGTACAAAACATTTTTATAGCTATTCTAGCATGATGGGAAACAAATTATTTCACTGCTGTCACCCCTTCTACCACTCCCCATACAAAATTTCTTCACCGCAAAAATTTCGATTTCATCTATACATAGTATCGTATGATTGAGCTTTGCGCACAATCGTAGTCCTGTTATGTTTTTAAGCCTAATGTTATTTTATTTGTTTTTTTTTTTTTTTTTTAAATAACACCAGCTACAATTATTCACATATCCTTAACGCTCTTCAACACATATATGATCTCGAATCACGGGTTTGATTTGATCACGAGCCTGTCCCATAAAAATGAAAGTATCATGCTTTCATTCTTAATAATTCATGGTTCTGATTCCAACAATATACAAACCATTTTCTTCAAAGAGCCATTAAAGTAAGCAGATTATATATCCCACATAATGTATTACTAACTACATTCTCAAAAATTGCTTATTATTGCTATTTTTACGCGGACGAAGTCGCGGGCGTTTTCTAGTCTTGAATAAGAATCAGCACATTAAATTTATCAAAATCTTCCGATCGCTTTTACCAACTCAGTAAAAAATGTTACAAATTTCAAAATTTTTTAAATAAGAGAATGAAAATAGGTTATTGGAACTCAAGTTTTAGCATCCTTCACTACATCACCACCTCTCATATAAAATTAAATAAAACACAATTCCTCACTTAGATAAGTATTCGCTTATTTCATTCAGTTGGTAACGAACAATTTAACGATGTTCCTTAACCCCTTCTGCCCACTCCAATCATAGAAAAGTAATAGTAAACTTAAAATTTAAAACTTTTTGCAGGGCCTTGCATTACGCAATTAAAGCTACCAGCTTAGAAATTATTAATTTTTTCGCACCTACCACCTCCCATAGTACTCGTAACGTTACAATTTTCAAGAAAAGGCTTTGACGATCGACAGATACAACTCACCTTTGCTTTCAGAATCAGCACGCATGGAACGCAGGATCCATGCTATTTTCTCTTCAATTACTGCTGCTGGTAATGTTAAAAATTTTGATACTGATATTTCTCATCGTTTTAACTTGAGCTGACTTTGTTGCCTTGAATGAAGATATGTTAAAATATGGTTGGTCATACGCACTTAACGAAACACACAAACTTAAACCCCTCGAGGGGCTCTTTCAAATCTGACCGAGGATTACTAAAAATTTCAATGTACATATCACTGACCTTATCAAGAGTTCTACTATTTTCAGAGAGTTGCTATCATCAAGCTCCATGAATTTAAAGAAAACAAGATTCTGATATATTGTACTCTTGCAAGATAGAATTTGTTTGCCGAAATTTGTGAATACTATGCTTTTGCCTATTTGGAGGGTATTTTCAGGGGCAGAAGGGGGATGAAAAGTTGCCAAGATATGTCTAGTATTAAGTGCTTTCTGTTTCACGAAAACCATTTTATGCTATATCATAATTTCGCGACATAAAAATTTTAATTAAAATCGCTCCAAGTGAGAGATGTTTTTCAGAGGTATATGGGGGATAAAATTTCGAAAGGTGGTTTTAATCTGTTACTCTAATTTATCAATATAAAGCAAAAATAAGAAAATTTTTTTTTATATAAATCGATTTTTTTTCGTTGCGTTTCAACGATGCAAACTTCAAGTATATGATACTCATTGATATGAAGAAGACAAGACAAGCCTAAGCAGTTCTGAAATTTCGTCACTTCTAAGAGGCGAACAGATGGTTTTCCTGCAACACTGTCTTTTGACGGGGAAGCAGGTGGTGATGACCTGAAACTAATTAGCAACGATCATGTTCGTGATTCCCCAGATCGTGATATTAATCTTAAGAATTTCCAATACTTGACAAAATTTCCCTCTACTACTAGAGATGAAGGATCTCTTTGTTGGTGACCCCACTATATCGTAGTATAACTGCCCAGATGGAATATCGTCTATTGTGCTTAAAAATTTCTCTTCTACACTTTTATCTCAACTTAGATCTTTATTTAATCCTTTTTTAGGAGAAGCAAAAAACCAAATAAATTTTTTTTTTAGTTTATTTATCAAATATATATAAATAATGAAGTAATACAAAATTATTGATTATAAAGAAAAAACCTGATTTTCCAGTAGTGGTTGTGGGAGGTGGTGATTAGGTCAGTGTGCCGACGCAGCCTTGGAGTAAGCCGAGCGCTAAGCTAAAAGTGCTGACACAATATGCATGACCCCACAAGTTTACATCATTATTTGAAACACTTCTACTCATCCGAGAGGAGTGCGGTTTTTGGCAATCGATTTAGAATCCAGTCTACATAATTAATCGGAGATAAAAAAACGATTTTTCTTAATTTTTTAGGTAGTGCTTCCCTTAAAGCAGGCAAACAAGTTGACTGTGTATACATATACTGATGGCTCTAAAACTAGAAACGAATTGTGGGGAAGTGTTTATCCGCAATGCTTAACTTGAGAATATCTTTCCGTTTTCCGGATCAGTGCAGTATGTTCCGCTGATGGTGATAAAAGAAGCCTTCGCCTGGTTGAAGTGTAATGTAGTATCTACTAAAGTCAGTCAAGACAGTCATGTCTACATCCAAGACTGATCTTGATTGTCGTGCGTCACTGAGGGAGATGCCTAAACAATTCAACATTCGCCTGTGCGGACTACCAGCGCATAGGGCCATTTCGGGGAACCGCAGGACCGACGAACTCGCCCGGCACGAAACCACCTATCAGATTCAGTCTGTGAAAGGGAAGCAGTGCATGCCTCTCGCAACTTATAAGCTGCAATTTAAGTTGAACGCGATTTGCAAAGCCAACAACAAATAGGCAAATGGCATTACATGTAATAGAAAGAGAAAGATTTGACCTGTGCTGGATCTAAAACGCTCCAGTAGACTGATCTCGCTAAGCAGGCGAATGATCAGCTCCGTAGTAGGAGTTGTTACTGAACAGTGCCTGATAGGGAGGCATTCTCAGAGGCTTGACCTCCCGTTTAATGAGATAGATAAGGAAGAGAAGGAGACGATTCTTCATCTGCTATGCACTTGCCCCACTCTCTTCAAATGAAGGTGATACCACCTAGGTGTACACTTTTTCGATAGTATCGGTAATCTTGGAAATGCGGAAGCCAGTAGCTTTCAACGCTTCATAGAGAGCTGCGATTAGTTCACCGAGTAGGAGTCTCTTTTGAGATCTATGTGCGTCCGCACTTGTGCCTTGGCAGCTACCTTTACCTACCTACCTGATAAAATAAATCACAACATAGCCTAGGTGTAGCCTAGTGGGTAGCGTGTTGGCCTGAAATTTGAAGACTGTTGGCCCAAATTTCGGTCGATGTATAATTCCAGCATACTACCTACGTGGGTATATCTGGGTCACCTTAATCTGTGGGCAAGAAAATTCGTAGATAGAGGGTTGTGCGAAGGACTAACAACCTTTCACAATAATAAATGGAAAAAAAGTTAAAGTCAGGAAGCCAAGGTCAGATATGGTTTATAGTGTCACTGAAGAAGAAGAAAGAAATCACAACATACTGATTCACAAGCTTTGCTCACTCAAATTTCCTGGTATTTTTACTACGTAGAATGAATCCTATTTCTCTAATCCCACCCAATAAGTGCAGTTTCGATATGCTGTCTCATCGATTATTCCAAACTTCTGGTGTACCGCAAGGTAATCATCTTGGTCCACTTATGTTAGTTTATTTATTAATTCCGTGGGTTTGTTCATCTGCAACTCAAATAATCTTTTGTTTACTGACGATGCGAAAATATTTCGTACTATCACCTGTGCGGACAAAATTACATAAAGCTTTTTCTGGCTAATGCACCTTACGCTGAATGCCTTTAAATGTTGCAAAGAGCACCATGCCATATTTTTCTAGCAAAAATAATCTATTTGTATTTATCTACGTTTTAAAGGGTATTGTTTTACAGCAATTAATCAAAGTACGCGATTTGAATGTACTATTTAATGAAAAATTTACCTTCGGCGACCATGGTCAATGTATTGTTATCAAGGTTAACCCCATTGGTTACTTTTTAACGACAGTTTAAGAACTTTAATGACCCTTAAATTACAAAACACTTTACTTCGCTTTTTACATTCAATTCTTGAACATGACTTTTTTGAACTCCTAATTACGATATTTATAAGAATAAAATCGAATCTGTACAGCGAATTTTTTTTAGACATTTCTCTTAAGGGTCTTCACTGTAGAGATGGGCAATATAGTTTCTTTTACAGAACTAGTTCACTAGTTCTTACTCACTAAAAGAACTAGTTCTTTGTGTTCGGTTTTTCAGTTCATTTAGTTTTTAGGAGGTTATATCTGCAAAATGCAGCCTTTTACAGTTATCTCGGAACAAAAAAAAATACTAATACTCCATGTTTATCAACCACTGTTCAGCCAACTAGCTAGGGTGTAGCCTAATGGGTAGCGTGTTGGTCTTGTAATGTGAAGGTTGTGAGTTCAAATCCCGATCGACGCAATATATAATTCCAGCACATTGCCTGCTTGGATATACCTTGGTCACCTCAATCAACGAAAATAAAAAAAAAATCGTAGATAGAGGGTTGTGCAAAGGGCTAACAACCCTTCCACAATAAGTAAAGAAAAATGTTAAGGAACCTGAATGCCAGGAGGCCAAGGTCGGATTTGGGCTGTAGCGCCATTGTAGAAGAAGAAGTTCAGCCAACTTCCCAAAAGAATTGATAGCTACTAAAAAATTCTTAATAACCAGAATAATGTCCATCTAGAGCTCAAATCGATAGGATAAAATTCCGCTCTCATCCAATCCTTTATGTTAATATAACGTCACGAAAATCCCAGTCATTTATTTGTCTCCTTACAAGCATATCCCCACAATTTATTATATTATCCTTATAGCGGTTATCCTCCCACACATAAACCTCTATATGTACCTTCGATGCTAAAACCGTTAGATAAAGTGATGTCTCAACCCTTACACTTTATCTTATCCTTTTTCTTTCGCCTTCTTATAAAGCACTACCTATACGCCACTACTTTTAGCTGAGCATTCTCTCCGAATGTATGATGTGTGCCGGGATAACAAAATATCCTCCCATATAATATGACGAAGAGCCCTTATCAACTAAGTTTATCGCATCCATTGTTTATAGGGCTCAATCCTTCTGGCATCTGGTACAGTGTCCTTAAGATCCTGTTTGAATGATCTCATGAATTTTCCATATAGTCGAGTATATGTAGCGTGTAAGGAGTGAAACTTTGCGATGCTTTTAATTCATTGACTGAATTAATTATGAAGTGGAAACTGAAATTGCGTCTAATCCCTTCAATGTGGTAGATTAAGCAAGGACATTTCCTTTTGTACCTCTTAGTAAGATTTATAGCATTGTTTAGTCGTAGTTTTTCATTCTTATAAATTGGGAACGACCATATATTTCAATACAATTTTGATTATAATGTTATCAATCACTCTTCAAAATCTATCTGTAGAAAAATGTAATCAAATTTACATACTTTATTATTAGAATAATAAAGTAAAATCATGATTACCATCACGATATGTGTTTACATCGAAACCGATGATGTCGGACTTATTGCGCACATTCCATGGCTTTAATTAATTAATTTCTTTTTGGTTCTGGTCTTGATTAACAAAAACAATAAAACGATTTTTGTTTATAAAACGAACACAAAAGATGTGCACATAGAGCAATAAATAATGGGGTTTGGGACTCAGCTATCGCTTCTCTCTATATGAGACCCTGATGGTTTTGCTTGCTGCTTAGCTCGATATCCTGAATGGCAATTATTGCATATGCCGAGAGATGAGAAACAGAAGGCTCCATAAAAATGTGTTAATTGTCCGGTGAATAGGTCGTTATACAAAAGATATAAATTTTTGTACAACATTCTGGCATCGAGGTAACACAAGGCTGCGTTTTTAATGAACAACAAAACACTTTTATTACAAGAGTGGATTTAAATGAAAAAAAAAACTAGCCTGATGGTTTCTATGAAAAATAAATAAGTTTTTTTATGTAACTATTGCTGAAAAGAAATCGATCAACAATTGTACGCGCTATCATTTTTTAATGAAAAATTATTTAAAGTGAAAATCTCATAATCCATCGATATAAGCTTAATAATGATAAGTGCCAGATTGGTAATATTTTCCCGATAAACATCCCGGCTATGGAAACATGAAAATTCCACGATGAGCAGCATTTAATATTCTCGTCGGTGAAATTAACTACGAGTATTTATGGAATTCGTGGAATCCTGATTCCAAAATGGCTCTTATATATGCATTATGTTGCGAGGTCGCCAATTTTAATACGAAATGTGGCGGCATACTAGTACGTATTTTCGATTTTTGTAATCAATAATAATTTTCAGTCATTACTTAGAAAATTTTCAGCTATTTGGAGTAATAAACTTTTAAGATGTTAACTATATCTTAGAGCCAACAAAGTAGCGTATGTTGTTATACTTATATATACTATCTAAAAAGTACTTGTAAATATCACGTGCCTAAATTGTAAATGCAAACGTGCTGTTAACGTTAATTTTCCTGCCTTCAATTATAATATCATATGGAATGAGAATAATTTGTTTTAAATTGTTTTCCGGCAGATAATGTAAGACAAGTACTTAGTTAAGATGTAGTTTTTTTTTAATTTACATATGACCTCTACAACTCATAAAAAATTTTAATTTTTTTTAAATTTTTTCTTCAGTAATGTGAATTCTACAATGTTCAATCACTAAGAACTGATTTTCAACTCAATACTCCCTCCTCTTTACAGGAAAGGTAGAATGGGTAGAAAAACAGAATTAGGGTTAGGTGATGGTAAATTGAAGGTCCCAGCTGCCACAGCGGAGCTTAGATGTTAAGCTCCCGATCCTCTGGATCACAGTACCCCTCCACAAAGTTTCTCCCCCTGATACTCGTATGATCATTTTGTTGGAATTTTTTTAAATGGGTCTTCAGCCTTAAATGCTCTTTAGTCCTTAAGACACTTCCTAATTTCATCTACCTTTCCAGTCCATATTGCACGAATTTTTATATTATTGAGGAGATGGAAAGATCCCCCCTCTATCCCCTAGTTGCCGACGATCTAGATCGTGCAGCCTCTATTCTCTATAATACGTTACAAAGTTGCAAGTTTTGCTAAATAATTGGTGAAATCAGAGAAACATGGCTAGGGCAGATGAAAGTCCTAGAGTGGATCTTAAAAGGCAGAATTTAGGACGTGAATGTTGGGATTGCTGACGCGCAGTACATGTAAGACGTGATTGACGCAATCCAAGAACGTCATCGAGGAATTATTCGAAATGTACTGCTTATTTCGGAACACAGAACACGGTAATCTTCCAGAGAATGATTTGCAGCAGTTAACGGCGAGCACAACTATTGGGGCGAATGAGCTGTAGTTGAAGGAACTTCAAGGATCATAAACAGCAGATGCAGCCGATTGAAATGGCATATCTAGCGATGAAAACTGTTCACCGACAACATGTACGGAGCTACTCTTCAAGTTTCCGAGGAGACAATTGGGAGCGGCTGTTTAGTCATCGATACTACAGGGAATGATCGCCGAGCCTTCAGCGAAAGTGGGAAGGACCATGCCAAATAATCAGCAGAGTGGATGATGCAAAGAAGCTAGGGTGTAGACTAGTGAGTAGCGTGTTGGTCTGCAATACGAAGGTCGTGAGTTCAAATCCCGGTCGACGCATAATTCCAGCACACTACTTGCTTGGGTATACCTTGGTTACCTCAATCTACGAAAATGAAAAATTCGTTGATAGAGGGTTGTGCGAAGGGCTAACAACCCTTCGGCAACAAACAATGAAAATGTTAAGGAACCTGAAGGTCAGGAAGCCAAGGTCCGATTTGGGCTGTAGCGCCATTGGAAAAGAAGAGGATGACGCGAAGCACCGGAAGCCTACCACAAAGATGAAAGTAGTCGACAAAATGGCGAAATACCATAGCCACAGTAACGATTCTGTTTGTAGCGAACAGGAACGAAGGAGGGGGTAATGTTGCATGTTCACCCTAGTGAATTATCCGAAATCTTCCCTGTACTCGAAAGTAATGTGAAATGCCAGTTCTACTTAGTTATCAGCAAATTAATGCTCGCGTGCAAACACTACAAACAATGCTATGCAACTTAATCGGAATGTTAAGGTCTTCAAACAAAAATATACGCGCGGTCATCGAATTACCAATGAAAGAGCAACAATCATACGTAACCCGACCGACAGGAAAAAGAATTGAACAGGAGCTAAATAATTCCAAATTCGCAGTCATGAACGTTCCCACACTATGTCGCTATGAACGAGACTATCGAGGACGAACGACTACGATTGCGTTAATGACGAAATACTTTTTAGAAGCAGTAAAAAAGTGGAGAAGGCCTACTGTGAACGTTGGGTGACGGCAATGAACGAATGAGTTAGTGGAACGGGTTAGGTCGACTGCGAATGAAGCTCGAACGAGATACAAACGTAGCAATATAAATAGGCGAGCGTTTTTGGTGGACATGTAGTTGAGACTCAGAAGCGAAGAAGGTTAGTTTGAACCCGTCGACGAGTGAGTCGTAAGGAGAGTCAGTAGCGAAAGACTTAAAAGCGACAATCTGTGAGCGAAGAAGTTCTGAGTGCAAAACGAATTAAGATTAGTTAAACAAAGTCCTGGCAACAGCTTAAGGCCGACGCTCAGGATTGCGCCTTGTGGAAGAGCGTTGTTTCTATCCTATGCCCCTATAGGTGGTCTTAACAGGAATTTGATTGATTGAAACAAAGTCTTGTGGTCATTTAAACTAAAGTGAAACTGTGGTTTTATGTCCGTATTGCGTATTGCGAAATTGAATAAAGAAAAATTAAATTCTAGTAATAAACATTTGTTTAAAATATTAAATATAATTAAATATGATCAGAAACGTTGACTTAAGATCATTGACAATCCCCAAAACTCAATATCTTTGTAGTCATTTGTGAAATCGGTCAACAACATCACATCACATCTTCAAAACCTCCTCTTCTAGATGGTGACCAAACTGTTCTTGATCCTGTTGAAAAAGCAAACTTTGGGCAGCAAGCTTCGCCTGAAACTTGAAGCTTCCACAGTCGATCCAAAGTCCTCCAAACTTACCAGACTCTGACTTCTGGCTGCCACCACTTCGTTTTCGAACCAGGGTTTATTTCTAGGATCCTGCAGGAGCTCAATTTCCACAAGTCTGCTGGGCCAGATGACATCCCCTATTGTCCTTAAGAACTGCGCTTCCTCTCTAGCTAAACCTCTTTGTAATCTCTACCATCTTTCATTCTCTTCAGGGCGCTTTCTTTAGATATGGAAGATTGCGAATAATTTGCCAATTCCATACAAAAGAAGCAAAGCGAACCCGGCTAATTACCGCCTTATAGTCATTACCTCAGCGCTTTCAAATGTAAGGGAAACTACTGTCAATTTCAAGACAGTCAACTTTCTTGTAAATAAAAATCTCATTCATGAAAGCTCAGGTCATTCTACAAGCGATCTCCTGGTCTATCTTACCAAGCGTTGGAATTCCTGGATCCACATATTTGATGAAGGTCAAATTCTTGCTGTTGAGATCGCCAAGGCGTTTGACAGGCCTTTGGTTTTAATGTTTCGTTTCTTCAATTGATTGAGAGTTTCCTCAGCAAGCACTCTATTCGAGTTGTACTAGACGGAGTAACTTCTGCACTCTTTTTCATTGATTCCGGTATCCCTCAGGGCTCAGTTTTATCTCCCACTCTCTTTGTAGTCTTCATAAGCGACCTTCTGTCGTCTACGTTCAATCCTTTTCACTGTTTTGCAGATGAGAGCACTCTAGATAACATCTACCAATTATTAATTTACTCTACAGCGGAGGCTCGTCCGACTTCGGTGGCCTCATGTCGTAGTGAGTCGATACAATAACTGATCTCTGGCCTCAGTTTAATCTTGGAATGGGGCAGGAAAAACAATGCTTTAAAAATGCAGTCCTGTCATCTATCTATTAAACCTTCCGACGTCGGTCGCTAATATCTCCTTAAATGCCGTACAGATTTCACCTTCTGCAGACTTTATGCTAATAGGTGTAAAATTTAACAATCGCACATTTACGAAGTCGCTCTTGATACTTTAAAACGCCTTGGTATTCTGCAGAAGTGCAAGAAATAATTTTTAGCCTCCTAACTAGCTACCACCTATAAGGCTAATATCCGCCCACGTCTTGAGTATTATTCGCATGTTTGAGCTGGGCCCCTAAAATCACACCCAGCCTTGCTCGACCGTATTCTAAAACACGCATTGCGATTAATTGGAGATGAAGCTGCCCTTAATAGAATTCCTTAAGTATCGACCAAATATCGGACGATTCTGCATATACATAAACATCTCCATGGTAATTGCAGCAAGGAAATAAAAGCCCTAGTACCTACTATATTTAATGCTCTCCGAAATACTCGCCTAGCTACACGCTCACACGAGTACACTGTGAAGCCGTTGCCGTGGAGTACAGTGAAAATTAGACAGTCCTTCAATCCTTGGATGACAGTGATGTGGAATTCACCAGGCAATCTGCTTCCAACGGGATACAACCTGCAATTATTTAAGAGCAACGTTCACCGCCACTTCAAAATCTTCTCTCCTATGTTTTCCTAAAAATTTTCCGATATTCACTTGTTTCCCCGTACCCATGTCGACTTAATTGTGCATCGCGGATTAAAGGGTGACTCCCTAAGTTAATTTCGATGGAAGTAAAAAAAAAATGCATGCAAGATGTTCAATATTATCGATGGTGTAGCGCAAAAAACACCAATCTGAATTTTCAAATGTAGATTGGCCTTTTTGTGCTACACTTTTGATTTTTTAATAATTTTATTTTGAATGTTACTTAAAGCATAACCGTACTTCTCCAAATTAGTATTCCATTTTGTAACATGTTCTGAAATAGTGCAAAATATATTATTCTTAATTGATGTACTATATGTCCAATATCCCGCAAGGGGGTAGTTGTAGTATGAGGTTTTACCAATTCCTGCAACTATCTTTGGAGTTAGCGACTCCACGGACCTGAGCTAACTATCCCCCTCTGGGATGGGGGCTGTATAATTCACCCACAGCCAGTCCTGCTTGCCCTAAAAATGGCAAATGGACACTCACTGGATCATGGGCTTATCACCCGTGATCTTAAGACCTAAATGATACGAGAAACAGATACATCGCCTCGGATACGGACTGATTCTACGGTAACGACTTTTGGCATTCGAAAACGGACTATGATTGGCTTCTGGAACGTTCGAACATTGAATAACGGGGGAAGAGCTGGGGTTACTCGGTCCTTGCACCGCCAATCAGTGATCGACCGTGAAATGGAGCACTATAACATCCAAATCTTGGGCTTGAGCGAGGTCAGGTGGACAGGATCAGGAGAAGAACGAACCCCTAGCGGAAACACTATTCTGTACATTGGCCCTGAAAGTGAAGCCAGAAATGGCGTGGCGTTCGTCCTTACGCCGAGAGCGAGAAACAGTCTCATTAGCTGGGAACCAATCTCGGATAGGATTATCGTCGTCAGGCTCAGGACCAGTGTCAGAAACGTCACAATTCTGCAGTGCTACGCACCAACTAATACCGCAACATCTGGTGACAAAGAGGAGTTTTATAGCCAACTGAGTGCCACCTTCGAACGTGTTCCAAGAGGTGATATTATTATCATCTCGGGAGATATGAACGCCCAGGTTGGATCAGACAACACTGGACTAGAACACGTCATGGGAAGGCATGGTGACCCTTGGGTCGACCCTTCACGACCTTGGATTAAGAGACCCGAAAACGGCGAATTATTTGTGGAGTTCTGTAGTACTCGGCAAATGGTCATCGGAGGGACCCTTTTTCCACACAAGAGTCATCATAAAACATCTTGGGTTTCCCCTGACGGTGTTACTCAGAACCAGATCGACCATTTGGCTATAAGTCGCCGATGGAGAAGATGTCTCCTCGATGTGCGAGCGAAACGTGGAGCTGACGTGGGGAGCGATCACCACTTGATGGTTGCCTGCTTGAGATTGTGTACAGCAGCTATCCGACGACCACAAATTCTTCAAATGAAGCGCAAGCTTAATGTGGATAAACTCAGAGATCCCAACAAAAAACTCGAATACACCACCATTCTACGCGAAAAGTCATCCACATTGGGTGAACATGAAATGCGCACACTGGACGCCAATTGGGAGGCAACCAGAAACACTTTTCTAACTAGTGCTGAAGAATCTGTGGGATATGCGCAAAGCGGTGAGAAACCCTGGATGTCACAAGACACATGGGACAAGGTTGACAATCGGAAAAAAGCCAAATTGGCAATCATCTCTCAACCCGATGTCAACCAACGAACGCCCGACTTGAGGCAGAACTACCGCGATGCTCATATACAGCTTAAAAAGGCTGTTAGACGCGACAAGAGAAAGGCCATTGAAGATCTGGCAAACAAGGCAGAATCTGCGGCTTACCTTGGGGATATGGGTTCACTATTTAAAATCATGAAACAGTTGACGAACAGGAATTTCACCGCCAACCACCTGGTGAGAGATGTCAACGGAACTCTCCTTAATATGAGTGAACACCAGTTGCGACGATGGAAGGAATACTTCTCTGATATTTTAAGCATCTTGTCAGATGAAGATATTCCGGAAACAGAACAACTTCCAAACATCCAACCGCAACAATCCTCTATTAGGGACGATCCCCCAGATAAGGAAGAGATAGTCTCCGCCATTCGGTCAATGGCGGGAAGGAAAGCTCCAGGTATAGACGGACTACCAACCGAACTCCTCAAAGCGGATCCGGAAATAACAGCCGATATACTCCTCCCACTCTTCACTAAGGTGTGGAATGATGGAAGATATCCGACTGAATGGAAGGAGGGCGTCATTGTGAAAATTCCGAAGAAGGGCGACCTTCGGGATTGTGGCAATTGGCGTGGTATATGTCTACTTACTGCCGTATCAAAAATTATGGCTAAGGTAATTCTCAATAGGATTAGTGATGTCGTCGAGAGCACTCTCGAAGTTTATCAGGCTGGATTCCGTAAAGGGTCGTCTTGTACCGACCACACAAATACCCTACGGATAATATTAGAGCAGTCAGCCGAAATAGTTTCGCCACTACATCTCATGTTTGTGGACTTCGAGAAGGCTTTTGACAGCGTTAAGCGAGATTACATATGGAATGCTTTGCGTAGGAGAGGTATTCCAAATAAGGTCATAGCTATGATTAAAGAATCCTACGAAGATGCAAGGTGTCGCGTCTTGCATAGAGGAGAGCTGTCCGAGAGCTTTCCTGTGCGAACGGGTGTCAGACAAGGCTGCATATTATCACCAGCCCTGTTTCTGGTGGTAATAAATGACATCTTGAAAGCTGCACTGGAAGGTGGGGAAGGTAAAGGTCTTCAATGGAGACTATTTAACATCTTAAGTCACCTTGATTATGCTGATGACGTGTGTTTGCTTGCACATACCCGTTCGGACTTAGAGTCAAATGTTCGCTCGTTGCATTCTAAATGCAAAGAGGCGGGACTGAAAATAAATGTGCGTAAAACCAAGTACATGCACATGGGTTCGAACGCAAGCACACCGATTGTTCTTAATGGACAGGATGTGGAAGAGGTGCAAGATTTTTGCTATCTCGGAAGCATTGTCAGCATGGACGGCGGAGCCGAAAAGGATGTTGAGGCTCGGCTAAATAAAGCTCGTCAGGCCTTCGGTATCCTTTCCCCTTTCTGGAGGTTAAGAGAGATCTCCCTTCGCACGAAGCTGCGAGTTTTTGACGCATGCGTCAAATCCGTGTTGTTATATGGTTGTACTACGTGGAAAGTGACCGTTCGACTTACCAAGAAACTACAGACTTTCGTAAACCAATGCCTCCGACGCATTTTAGGAATATTCTGGCCAGAAGTGATCTCCAACGACGAACTTTGGAGTACAACTCGCCAGACTAAAATAGGTATTGAGATTCAACGGCGAAAGTGGCAGTGGATCGGTCATACTTTGAGGAAACCAGAGCAAAACATCGCAAAACAGGCTCTGGATTATAACCCTCAAGGAAGACGTCGGGTTGGTCGACCATGTAACACATGGAAACGAGCAGTTGAGCAGGAGGCCAGAGGAATAAACAAGTCCTGGCAGGATGCGCAGGATCGCGCCTTGTGGAAGAGAGTTGTTTCTGTCCTATGCCCCTATAGGGGGTCTTAACAGGAATTTGATGTCCAATATCCTGGTCAGTCACCTAGAAAAATACAAACTTTCCCGAAACATATTCGATTTCACAAACAGCGGGTTTTCATGTTTGACAAACAAATTAATCAAATTTAAATCCACTCTATTTAAACAATCGATTCCATTGATTATCTTTAATTATATCTCTTTGCTTAACAGCCACAGCCGAACAGACATCTGTACAACTCTATAGCTGCATCGAAACGAACGTGCGAAACACTTCTGTCTTTCCGCACACATTACACTTGCAGTCTCGTATCGATTGTAATAATTTACGATAATGACATCACGCCTTGTGTCGATAACTAAAGCGAGGACATCATTAATGCCACGTGTGCCAACAAAATCCGATCCAAGGAATGTTTCTCGTACTCCGGATAAGGCGAATCCCTGCGTTCTTTCTCGGCTGTTGCTATAAACGAAATACTTGTCGCCGGGATATCAACCGAATGATGCAAGGGGTCCTTTCAATTTATGTGTATCAATCGTGAAACACACGCTAACTGCTATCACAGGTCATGGGTCGCTCTGTGCCAGAGATGTCAGCCTTTATAAATAGCAAGTTGTGAAGCACTACAGCCCGGCTGGGGTTGGAGTCGAAAATCTTGTAGGAGTTTTCATTTGAAATGTAACTAGCGATCAGATTAAGAGAAATCGGGAGTGTCTCAACATCCTGGCACCCGCTGTCCGACCGTGTCACGAGCCGAAATGACATCTACGGCAATGATGACAACCCTCATATTTTATTAAATGTAATATTAAATAAAGAGAAACTATGACGGGTGGGATTATATGAATTTGTGATGCTTGATAGCAGTAAAAAAAGTAGACCCGGTCTGGATTGGGGTTGACCATTTCGAACGTACGCAACATATTTCGTTGACATTTTAATTAATCCGGTTCTCGTGATCGGATTGAAAATTGATTATTCGGTTTCGGGATGCTGGCAACTACTGACTAAATTACTGCTGGCGACGAAACACCAATCACCTATATTACCATAACTATAAAGTACAATTAAACAATAAATATTTGGCGCGACCTAATTTAAAATGGTAACAAGTCTTCTATACCTTCCAGAAAAAAAACAATAAATTTCTTTAATTCGGGATAATCCGTAAACACTTTATTGTCTGCCTAATACAAAAAGGGATTATCTGCTATAAAACACGGTCTAAATTAAATCATTTTCATACCGTAGAATAAACCTGTGTTTTTCCCTTGTCAAATATCAATATAACATGCGGCGAACGATATTTACACACCCCTTTATGGTCCTTACAGGATTCAAAATAAGGATGGAAGTTTTAAACTGTGGACTTATTTACCTGAAAATTTACTTAAAACAGGCTTATCTCGTTGCTAATACTTAAGATGGGACAGGTTAGTTCCAATGAGGCGGATAATACCAGTGCATTTATTTTGACTCAAATTCGTTGCTTATCAATTTTTTGGGAATTTCTTTATGACTGAGGTGTACATATTATGATCAGTGGTTTGTATTGATGGCAGTTAAATCGCAAGACTACCTAGTTCCAAATCAAATTAAAAGTAAACCAATCATAAACTATTAAAACTAAATTTTTTAAAATTTTGGACTTTCAGTTTCGCACTGCCTACGTGGGAATATATGGGTAACCTTACTCTGCGAACATGAAAATTCAAAGATAGGGGTTGCGCGAAGGGCCAGCAACCATTTCACAATAGAAATAAATGTTAAGGAACGTGAGGGCAGGAAGCTAAGGCCCAATTTGTGATATAGTGCTATTGAAGAAGAAGATGTAAAGAAAAGTTGTAAATGACCTCCGGTGCACGGAAAAACATAACGAACATGGATATGTATTTGTTTCTTTACAGTGCTGAAAAAAACATTTGCAACCGAAGTTAGAAACAACATTATTTGTTCAAAACTTTCTCTATTTTGAATTGAGCTTAAGAATTTTTTAACAGAATTATTCCCCGAAATGTACTAAAAACAAAAGCTATAACAAATATTAATTTTCAACTCTCAGAAAAATAAAAAAAAAGAAATGTCAATTGAGCCATACTTTTAGTTGGACAAAACATTTGCAACTTCTGAAAATAACGACATCTTATGCGTAACAGTTTTTTTGCTAAACTGCCTTTTTGTATTTTTTCATTTTGTTGTGTGCTTAGCTATCAGTACGTATGTATGTCATACGCGTTGGTCGAGCTAATTTGTTTTATCTACAGATCATTTATCAGTTAATTGGTATTGTCATTTGTCATTGTTGCAATAAAGTCAATAATCTGCGTGATTAGTGTGTTATTCTTTGGTAAATTTAAAACTAATAGAAAGATTTTATGAATAATGGCTGGGAACAAATATGGAAAAGAGCTAAAATCTAGAATTCTAAGAGATGATAAAAGTGAATTAACACAAAAAGACATTTGCAAAAAGTACAATATGTTAAAGTTAACAGTTTGTTAAATATAATAGTTAAAAGTGAAAAAGGAGAAATAATCCACAAAGGAGGGCGACCTAGAAAAACTACCCAAAGAGATGATTTGAATATTAAAACAAAAATAAAAAAGGATCCTGAGATATCATCCAAACAGTTAAAGAACGAACTGAATTTAAATATAACCACTAGAACCATTCAAAAAAGAGCTGTTGAATTTGGACTTATGAGCTACCGACCAGCAAAGAAGCCATTGATTTCTAATAAAAATCTGAAGGCCAGTCTAGAATTTGCCAGAAATCATATTGATTGGAATTTACAAAAGTGGAGGACCGTGCTTTTTTCGTACGAAAGTAAATTTAACTTAAGAGGTACTGATGGGTTACGTCATGTAAGAAGGCCTAAAGACTAAATCCTCGGTACACAAATAAAACAGTGAAATTTAGTGGAGGTAATTTAATGTTCTGGGGATGTTTTTCTGGCCATGGCCTTGGACATCTTTTTAAAATTGATGGTATAATGGATTCCACTAAATATAATGAAATTTTAGAGGAAACGGTGCTGCCGTATGCTGATGAGCATATGCCTTTATTGTGAACATTTAAACGTGACAACGATCCTAAGCATACTTCAAAATTGGTGAAGAGTTGGATTAGGAATAATGGAGTGGTTAGGGAAGGCTAGGTGAAAGGGAGTTTTTGGGCAGTGCTGTTGTCAATTTAACAATATTTCATTCGTTTCTGCAAGTTTGGGTTTTTATGAGGGGGAGAGGAGGGGTAATAGTAAGGGTGGATGGATGTTAATAGCTTTTTAATTGATTGCTTGAATCACGTTTAATATTCTCTGTATAGAATGTGTTTCATAGACGAAGTTGCATAGAATTTTCATAAAATTCGGTGTATTTTACAATCACGAAACCGAACATTTGTATGGGAGGGGGTAGAGGAGGTAGGGGAATCGTAAAATTTGATATGCAGTTTTATTTCGTTTCTATTGTAACGTGCTTGTATAAAATTTCAAGTTCGTAGCTTTTAGTTTGTTGGCTATTAGCTGATTTAATGAAATTGATCGAAATCATACTTTTAGGGGGGGTAGAAGGGCAAGCGCGATTTCAAAACTTTTAAAGTAACTTTATTTAAATTATTTTTAGAAGCTTTTATGCAAAATTTGAAATTGATAGCCTTTAAGAGTTAGCTGATAATCGATTTCTTAAAAATGGTCGAAAAAATAATTTTGTATGGGAGAGGGTAGAAGTTTTAAAGGTTTTCAACCAGTTAATATTTCGTATATTTAGGGATTTTTTTAAATGCATTTCACAAAATTTTCAAGTTTGTACCTTAAAATTTCACTCAAAAATTTTCTGTTTATGTGTTTTTTTCACTGCACATGAAACACCTTGTACACGTTCGACCGGGGTCGGTTTATAACAATTGTGAATCAAATTATTATTTTTTTTCTATGTACCTATATCAAATAGATGTATCCACATGTAAAATTTAAAGTTTCTCTCTTTTACCAGAGTCCTAAAAAACTCACTCAAAATTTTCGACATTTTAGTTTACCACCTCCCTCCCTTTACACCCCCTAACCTAAAATTTTTAACAAAACTATAAATTATATAGTTCTATAATCTGACGAATTTTTGATTCGATATCTGTACTCAATTTTGAGATATAACGATTTCTAATTTTGAAAAGTGCACCATTTTTGAAATGCTCTCCATTTCCCCCCACTACTATTATGACCAAACTTTATATTTGTTTTGTATTTCGCTTGTAAAGCTTAGTATATGGTTTAAGTTTCAATTACATAGCTTAAGAGATAGTTGAGATATTACTTCTTAAGTGTTTTTCTTTGCACCCCCCAGACCCTCCCCCTTACAATAATTAACATATTTCTAAGCTGATTCAAGTGACTCTATATGTCATCTTAATGGTCCCAAAATATGAATTTTTTATGGTAAGTAGTTTCGAAGATATAACTATTTCAAAAAAAGATTCGGCCGACATTTTGTTTTTAGCCCCCCCTTTTTGGACGCCAATGGGTAAAAAAATTAAATTATTTTTGGAGCTTGTCCCACAACCCTCTCTATACGTATGCTGATTTTCACTTTCCTATCTGCATTCGTGGGGAAGATATTAGCAAGTGTATTTTTTGACTTTTTCCATCCCCCGCCTCCCTCTTCGACCTGACACTCCCCAAAATGTGGATAATGGAGCTCACTTACCAAATTAACGATCCACCCAAGAACCAACATTCTACCTTTAACGGTGTTGGAGTTACGAGTTTATATGTACTGCGGACGGCGTACGGCGGGACGGATTTTTTTTTTTTGGTTTTTTAGGCTAATTTAGTCATGAAACGCGAAAAAACAAAATTTCAGGGTATCAATTTTTTTTTTTCTGTGTCGATCACAATACTTTATTATTAGAATAATAAAGTAAAATTAAACATTTAAAATAAAAGTTGCAAATGTTTTGTCCAACTAAAATTGTGACTCAATTTACATTTTTATTTTTTTGAGAGTTGAAAATTATTATTTGTTCTAGCTTTTGTGTTTAGTATGTACATTACGGGAAATTATTCTGTTGAAAAATTGTTAAGTTCAATTCAAAATAAAGAAAGTTTTGAACAACAAATTTTTTTTCTGACTTCAGTTCCAAATGTTTTTCCAGCACTGTATATATTTTGGGAGGTAGTGGAAGGAGTAGGGGAATTCAAATAATTTTTATACAATTGATCGCATTTATGATAAAAATATTATGTCCTAAATTTCAACTTATTAGTTCTAATAGTTTCCAAGACAATTCGATTATTGTTAATTATTGAAAATGAGTCTGTATGGTATGGGGTAGAAGGGGCTTAGCGATTTGTCTTATGTACGAACTTGACCTCAATTTTTCATCAAAAATGACGTGTACAAAACCTAAACTTCCTAGATCAACGCGTTCTCACGCTAGAGAGTGGATGGACGGACATTTTGAGATTTTTGAGAGATCATATTAACTTATGTGTCATTCATTTGTATAATCCCGATGAAATCTAAGAGTAGATTATGTTTGCCTTACCGTTTGTAATGCTAAGAAATAAAAATTATC
This sequence comes from Chorisops tibialis, assembly GCA_963669355.1. Classification (NCBI taxonomy): domain Eukaryota; kingdom Metazoa; phylum Arthropoda; class Insecta; order Diptera; family Stratiomyidae; genus Chorisops; species Chorisops tibialis. The sequence continues at coordinate 24,101,298 of OY770264.1, forward strand.
GCACAGAGTCGCTAAGGGTACAGAAATTTGTATTGTCGCTCAAAAACCTTGATTCTGAGTGACCAGCTGTCCGTATATCTACAACATAACTTTCAAATGCTTTGAGCTATCGTGCTGAAATTTATTCGCATCATTTTTATCAAAAACAAGTTTTAAGTTCGTGAACGGGCTCCACTCCTTCCACCCCTCCCATACAAATTACATAAAATTTCGAAATTTTTAAGAAATTGATTTTTCTTCAAAAATATTTAAGCTATCAACTTGAAAATTTGATCTAAGTATATTGATATGAATATCATTAACGTCCAAAAATATTGATCCTATCGCCTTACTCTTTCTACCGCCTCCTATACAAATGCCGAATTTAGAAAACTGCATTTCTTCGATTTCCATTGAAACTAGTAATTTTCCAAGAATTCTTTGAATTGTAATTGCAATCTATTTCCGAAAAAATTTATAAACTTTACCTAACTCCTTCTACACGGAAAGAAATTTGCTCAGTGAATATCCCCAACCATTTTACGAACTATTTTCCGTATCTAATTCGAATTTTTTCACCACAAAAACAGCGTCCCTTCTGTGAAAATTGGATGATACATTCAATTCGTATCTATTCTTCCAAAAAATTAGCATTTCCCCTAATATTTTAGTGGAATAATCCCTTGAAGTATACCATAATATGAGGCATAAAATTGAAAAATTTTGTAATTTCTCACGTTTTTTTTACTAAATTCTTTACCCAGACACAAAAAATCCAAAATCCTTTACATTTTTAAAAGAAATTCGCCAAAAATGTTCACCAAATTTACCCTACTGCACGCTCTTGCTCTATAAAAACCAATCAAAGCTCTACACAATTTGGGAAGTCACCCCAATCGGTTTGTTGCTTCACCACCAAATTTGACGATATGGTCACACTTTTAAGTGAAATGTTACGTTAATCAAATAATGCATTTTGCAGAGATTCCCCAAAAAGTAAATACAAATTCAAGAATATTTTGGAATTCGACCGAACCGGCTTGCTGCACGGCATCACTACGCTACGCTGTTTATACTCTAGATGAAACCTGAGAGTATATTGTGTTTGCCTTACCGTTCGTAACGCTAAGAAATAACGCTCGCACAGAGCCGCAAAGGGTACAGAAATATTTGTTGTCGCTCAAAAACATCGATTCTGAGTGACCGTCTGTCCGTCTGTCTGTCCGTCTGTGCGTCTGTCTACAGCATAACTCTCGAAAGCCTTGAGCTCTAGTGCTAAAAATTGGTGTGTGTCATTTTTAGTAAAAAAGTAACTTTAAGGTAGTGAATGGGCTACATCCCCACACTCCTTCTACCCCCTCCCAAATTTCACGAAATTTCGCAATACTAAGAAATTGATTTTTCTTTGAAACTATTAAAGCTATCGACTTGAAATTAAAGGCAAAGTATTATGATATAGATGTCATTAATATCTACCCCCTCCCATATTTAAATTTCAAAATTTGGTGAAATTTGTATGGGAGGGGGTAGAAGGAGTGAGGTGAAGTTGACAATTCTTTTTAAAACTAATTGCAATTGTAGTAGAATTAATTTTGAATGAAAATCGAAAATATGTATTTTTCAAAATTGTCCATTTGTATGGGAGGGAGTAGAAGGTGTAAAGGGATCGGATCAATATTCCGTGATAATAATGATATCTATATCATAATACTTTGACCTAAATTTGAAGTCAATAGCTTAAAAAGTTTCAAAGAGAAATCAATTTCTTAATATTTCAAAATTTCATGAAATTTGTATGGGAGGGGGTAGAAGGAGTGGGGGGATGCCCATTCACGAACTTAAAGTTAGTTTTTTGATAAAAGTGACGCAAAAAATTTGTTAGCACTATAGCTCAAAGCTTTCGAGAGTTATGCTCTAGATAGACACTCATACGGACAGACGGACAGACGGTCACTCTGAATCGAGGTTTTTGAGCGACAACAAATATTTCTGTACCCTTGGCGGCTCTGTGCGAGCGTTATTTCTTAGCGTTACAAACGGTAAGGTAAACACAATATACTCTCAGATTTCATCTAAAGTATAATTAAGTCGTAAATATTAAGTAAAATGTTCTAAAATTTCTATTTTTTTATCTCGTATTTAACATAAAATTATAACTATCGCAAAATATATCAAAAAATTGACAAGGAATCCCCGATAATTAGTAATATTTTCTAGAAATTTCCTTCCGTGTACCCCTCCCATACAATTTTCACGAAATTTTTAAATTTCAGTTAATTTTTTTTTTTCGAAACTGCTATAGACTTGATATATGGACGAAACATAAAATTGCAAATATTATTAAAAAAAATTTCGATTTAATTCGTATGCTCCTTTTACCCCTCTCATCATCACTTTTCGTAAATGCATTATATCAACTTCCATTAAATCTAGAAAAATCAGAAACTTAAACTTTTACCTTAATAATTGTAATAATTGCTGAAAAAAGAATTAACTTCGCTACACTCCTTCCACCCCCTCCTAAATAAATTGCAACATTATAAATTCAAGAAAACCATTTTATATTCCATTGTACGAGAGGTATATAATCATGTTAATAAGCAGTTTCAGTATCATCAAAAACCTTCCATTTCCCCTGACACCTCCCAAACAAATTCCCCACTTTCAAAAAAACAATATCCAATTTCTTTTTAAATTATGAAAGCTACAAACTTTAAATTCAGCATAAAACAATTTATATACTACGTTCGGAGTTATATATAATACAAAAATTACAAACCCCCCTCCTCCTTTTACCACCTCCCATATAAAAGTCACAAACACTATTCGAAAGAATTTAAGATTACATATTTTCCGGTACATTAAACTCTTTCCCATTTCATCTAGAGTATCATACTTTACGCCCAATCATAATTCTGTTATGGTTTTCATATATTATTTATTTCTTAGGTCTCTTCTTCTTGACCTCTTCTAACTTCAACGTTACACAATTTTTTTATGTGAACATTTCATTAACATTTTGCACGAACCTTTATCTATTTTTTAAGTCTACAGATTAAACAGGCTCGAATATACCCTTACAAAGAGAATATTGGAAATATGCTGCAACCGAGATTTGAACTCATTACCTTTCCATTGTACATCAACATGATACCCACAGAGTTTGCTGTTCAGATGACGATTAGTCATATAAATCGGTCAAGATATCAGTCTATATTGAAATTCTCTAATCCTGAAGAAGAAACTGACGAATAGTTCATATTACTCCAGAAGCATTAAAATACTTCATTACCTACAACACCTTCATTACCTATATAGCGAGCCTTCAACTCATGTTAATCACACCCTACAGCTACCAACCTAGCTATCTACCATTGCTAACATCCACAAACCACCCTTAAATTCGAAAAAAAAACAGCCGACCAACCCTTGCATAACCTCCTACAACAGATCCCCAAACAGTTCGAAGAAAACTGTTCGACAGCGCTCAGCTGCCAACGTCCTCGAACGCTCGAGCACTCTTCGCAGCTCTGAATTGGAAAATGCTGCCGCGCTCCACAAAACGACAGGAAAAGTTTATTTATGGCGACCAACCAACCACTGCGAACCAAATCCAAAAACCACACACATACATCCGCCACGAAAGTGTCACCACACAACCACAAAATTGAGGGGTCGAAGAAAGACATGAATTTTTCCTCCCCGCAAGAAAAGTGGCCAACCACCAGCCACCATTGCCCTCAACCGTTTTTCCGAGCAGTAAGGAAAAGCGTGGAAATTCCAAGCGCTTATCGGAGCGATGATTTCTCCAGTCTCTCGGTCGGTCCCGATCGTTTACACAGCGAGGAAAATCGTCGTGAAATTTTCGGGAAAAAAAACTTTGCGCACATCCCACTCCCACGGTCCACCCCACACATACCACACAATACGAGAACATCTTGAGGTAGCACGACCCTACTAAACACATGTTGGTTAAGTTTTTCGTTCTTTTTTCTTTTCATTACGGACCGACAACCATTGCACACAATTGTGGCTTTTCCAGGACGATTGCACATTTTTCGCTTACCGAGCGACTCAGTAAATCCTTCTAAGTATTCCCCGCAATGAATTCAACCCCTTAGCAAAGAACAAAAATAAAAGCTACAAGAAAACCATCATACACACATGAATTTATGTCTCAGAACCACACACAGGAAAGCAAGAAAAAATCGGGGAAAATTCTATTTTGTGGGCGGGGAAAACTCTGTTAAATATTTGAGATGAGAAAAAACTCACCCGCCTCCTCACTAACAATTTTTACTTTCTCTTGTCGCTAAACGGCGAAACGAAAAAAATCCATTTTCACATTTTTCTCTCTCTCGCGCTCCGAGGAAAGTATAAAAAGGAAAATTTTTCCAGTCTCGGAAAATTTCCAACACTCAGTTTTACGCTGTCTTTGTCGCTCCCAGCATTTGTCATTGCACGGCAATGTCAAGTTCCTTTGTTTTTTGAGGCGAATTTCGAGAAAAATTTTCTGGGAAAAAACAACATTCCCCTCAGGGCTTTTCTTTTACAAAATGTTTGTTGCGGCTGATGCACAGTTTTTAGTGGGGTTGCCAGCTTGGAAACTTATTCGATTGCTGAAAAATCGACTCATTCTAAAGAATGTTTTTTTAGAGGCGGTGAGATTTAAATTAGTAATACTATTTTTTGTGATAGCTTATTTGACAGTTCCTGGTTTTCTTGGGGTTAGTTTAGCTTGGCAATTTATTACGAATAGACTCACGCTGAAGCAACTTTTGCAAATCGGCCGAAGGAAGCATTACTGTTGATCCACTACTTTATTTGAAAATTTTGTTTAGTGATGAAGCACACTTTTGGCTAAATTGCTATGTGAATAAGCAGAATTGCCGCATTTGGAGCAATGATAATCCACAAGCCAATGTCGAAACACCAATACATCCCGAAAAAGTCACCGGTTGATTCAATTTATAGGCCGGTGAAATCATTGGTTCATATGTCTTCAAAAATGATGATGGTGAGAACGTTACAGTCAAAGGTGAGCGGTACAGAGATATGATTACTACTTTTTCGAACCTCAATTAGAAAGCATTAATGACGCGGACATATGGTTTCTACAGGGCGGCGGAACATACCACACAGCGCGCGATACATTTAATTTGTTGAAAGAAACATCGATTAATTCACGAAATAAACCTGTTAACTGGGCACCTCGCTCGTGCGGTTTGACGCCATTAGATTTTTTTCTCTGAGAATACGTAAAGTCCCATGTTCACGGCGATAAACCAGAAACTAATGAGCACGTGGAAGCCAACATTTGACGCCGAAATACAGCCTGATTTACTGCGAACAGAGTGTGGGCTCACAGATTACGCCATATACGCACCAACTGCGGCAGCCACATCCCAAAACTTATATTTACTTATTAATGCCATAAAATTACTTTTTAAATGAAGCTAATTTTATGATTTTAGAAACATTTTTGTATATTTTATTATAATTTAAAGTTCTTCGTCGTTACAACAGATCATCACATAACAACATCCAGTCAGTTTAATTTTATGTAGGACGGACAGGAGAAAAAGAACAGTGTTCTTAAACTGTTGAAACATGTTAGATACACTAGAAAGAGTGTAGCCTAGTGGAAAGCGTGTTGGTCTACATTGCGAAGATCGTGAGTTCGAATCCCGGCCTACTTATAATTTTAGCACTCTACTTGCGTAAGATATCTTAGTCACCTCAATCCGGAAAAACGAAAATTCGTTGATAGAGGATTGTCCGAAGCCCTAACAACCTTTCAACAAAAATAAATAAATGTTAAGGTACCTGAAGGTGGGAAGGCCAAAGATAATTATCGTAATCGACAAAATTTTTAACATTCGGGTTTTCACGGCCCCAGAAGTCCAAAAATGTACTTCCCGAAAGTCTGTCTGTATGTTCAAACGATAAATTTTCTCTGACAATGGCGGAAGGAGTCAAAATCGGGCGCTTTACTGAACATTCTTGCATGGTTTTTGGGAATATGTCTGGAAAAGGAAATTACTAGCATTTAGGCTCAAAAAGATACTATTTTTGGTCTGAAAGAAAAAAATAAGAGAGACCTGCATACTGTCACCTCAGCCCTTAATTCCGGATAAAATAACCCGGTTGACGTATAATTCCAGCACACTGCTTGCGTGGGTATATTGGGGGTAATGCAAAGGCTTAACAACCCGTCCACAATAGCAAATAAGTGTCAATGAACCTTAAGATCAGGAGGGCAAGGCCCGATTTGGGTTATACTACCATTGAGGAAGAAGAAGAAGAATTGTTCGAAGCCCCCGCATAACTTCCTCCACTGCACCTGGCGAAATGGCAAAGTAACCATCTTTACCTACTTCCGTAGATATTCTACTCAGTGGACCTTTTAATGCCTAAAACCGCAATTTTTTTTGAAAATGTAGCGGAAAACACTTGCATTTTGCTTACGCCATGTCAAAACATGACGTCTATTTCACCGTACAAGCTTTTCTTACTCTTAAGCTAAGTCCACACGAAGCCTCATTTCGTGCGCTAAACGCATGCCTTCTAGATCTTTGAATGACGCGCATTCAACATTTGCGTAAACGCATATAAGGCTTCATCCACACGATGCGTTCAGTTCTACGCATGCAGCAACGCAAGAAAATCGTTCCTTAAATTCATGCGCTTTTTCTTGAAATTTTAGAAATTTTAAGCCAGGAACTTCAAAATTTGAGAAATTCATTTAAAAACAATGCGTACAAATTCAAGTTATCTACGTAAATGCTTTTGTGTCATTATTGAGCACTAAGCGCATGCGTCCTAGAAGAAAAGCGCGAGTTCAGTGTCATTCAGCTTCATGCATTCACTTTTCTCCTGGAAGGCATGTGCTTAGCGCATGAAAATGACGTAACATGTCTACTTAGCTAAGCCGCTATTCTACAGAGCATCAAATGTTCTACAATTCCAAATAAAACTGATACAGTTTTCTTTACTTTTCATTTTACTTTGTTTCTTTTTAGATAGCTACTCGATCGCAACGAATAAATACCACGTACAAGCAAATCGCTATCAATAACGCACGTGATCCCCATTTCAGCCGGATAGCCTTGCGCTATTGCATGCGTTATAAAATTTCAAGGAAAAGCGCTTGAGACACCACTATTTTGTGTTGCTGCATACGCTTGAGGCATACGCAAAATTGAACGGCAAAGCACATCGTCTGGATGTTCCTTTACGATTTTTCGTTTGAATTCAAAGCTACCGCCAAAAATCAGTTTTTCTTTTCTTTTCCAGTCGGAACAAAACACTCCTTGAGTAAAATTTATGGAGGAAAGTTCATGAACGGGGCACATCACCACCCCTTTCTACCACTTCCCATATAAAGTTTGCGAAATTAATTTTTCTCAGCAAGCTAAATTTGAAAATTTGACCAAAATATAACTGTATGAATGTCATTAACGTCGAAAAACTGTGTTCCGTTCCATTAAGCTCCTTTTACCCCCTCTCATACTAATAAACGACTTTGAAAAATGCATTAAATCGATTTAAATTAAAACTAGAGACGTTAGAAACTTGAAATTTTTCCAGAATTTGTCTTCTCTCTCTGTACACTGAGTCTAATGTGACTCAAGCTTTCAATGTAGGGAACGTAGGGTAAATGTGTCAAAGAAAATCCACAGGGGAAAAATCAATTGAGAGGAAAAAGATGAGCAAATCACGGATGTTGGTGGGAGTCGCAATCCCCACTATGATTAACGCAGGGTGTGTGGATAGTTCGAACACTTCTAGCACATCTGGATCCGTAAGGGAGGCAAGCTGTTCTAAAGATGCAACTACTGACCTCAAACACAAACGCAAACTCTTGAAAGGCTGATTTAGTGAATATTTTCTCCTTGCATTGCGAATTTAAAGGAAATATTTCCGGGTTTTACACTGTTACTCTTTCTAATTTGTGACGTTTCGGTTTTTACTGAGACTGTTTGATAAAGGTCTAAGCAGAGACTAAAACGCCACGAATAATAAAGCGTAACAGTGTAAAGTCCGGAAATCTTACCTTTCAATCTCAAAAGGCTCTCTAGAAACTTCTGAAGGGAATCAAGATCAGAAAATTGCCGAAAAAACTCACACCGAAGAAAAAGAGGAGTGGCTACTGCGGTTACCAAGTTAGGAAAGGACACCAGGGTCTGTAAGATGCAAAGGTCCAAACCCTCCTGGAAGAAACGTAGGCTTCCTGACCAGTACAAAGCCGCGTTTAGGTATGAAATGGAACTTGACTACAAGAAGGAACTCTCGCCAAAACAGATGAAGGTTTCTGGACCAAAAAAACCATAGCTAAAATCAGATCGAAACTCAGCGAAAAGAGGTCTTGAAAACGAAAACCTGCATTTTTGTAACAAGGCTATTAATCCAGAGACTGGCGCAGTACCGTCATGAACTGAGAAACGGTCGATAGCTAATGTCATCTAAAAAACACCCCATTGCAGCTTTTATCGTCCATTGCGACCCACCCAGAAGAATAAACCCCTAGACTGGTATAGGAAAACACTCTTCATAATACGTAAAAGGGAGAGAAACTGGAGATCGTGGAAAAAGCAAGTTTACCATCAATACCAAGGCACTTCTGCCTAGGGTGGTACCCGTAGAGGCCACTCAGAAGCAGCTCGAGCGGCTAAACCCCGACATTCCGACGACCGATTGGAGAGTCATTACGAGCGGCGAACTTGGCTGGCTACGGACGACGGCCAAGTATTGATTCTCCAAATAAACCAAAACGGCGAAGATATTCCCTACCCGCGCTTTGGAGAAATGGACTGAAGAATCGGAAGTATTTATGTAATCCCCAAAAAGCGAAACCCGTCGGATGGTTACAGAATCACTCTCGATGCCAACGAAGTAGAACGGGATCTGAGGGTAGAAACGCTGACTTTTGTTGTGGAAAAAAATTCTATCGACACGGATGAATAGAGCAGAAGTTAGACAGCAGATCCAGACGCTACTTCTACCCCCGTCTGCAGCACTAAATCCTACTCGAACTCCAGCATCGTTGTACTATATACTCGTGCAAAAGGATGTTTGTCAGAAACTAGGGACTGAACCCGTGTACTTCACATGGGATCTACACATCTATAGTTAAGCCAATTCTGCTACACGTCATACTAACATGGTGGCTTGTATTGAATAAATAAACATACTGGAAAAATTGGTAAAAATACAAAAACGTGCATGCCTCATTTTCGTGCGCTTAGCGCATGCTTTTTACAACAACAGCGGAAGCAAAGATCCCCATATCAGTCGGGGATCTTTGCTTGTGCGCAAATTCGAACGATTTGCATGTGCGCTATTGCTTCTGTGTTTTTGAGGATGGTTTGCTTTTGCGCTATTGAGGGCGTTTAGCTTACGATTTTGTTGCAAAAGGCATGTGCTAAGTGCACGAAAATGAGGCATCGTCTGGTCTTTACTCTATCTGCCGCCAATCTTCATGGCATTCAAGTGCACTTTTCAACTTAAGGAGTTCTATACGGACAGAAAAGCTCACCTGCACTAACAATGGATTCAATGATTCCAAAGTCGAGATTTGACAGAAAGTTCTCGATATGTATACCGAATAGGGAACACTGGGAAACAAGAACCGGTAATCCTACGGGATCAATTAATCTATACACTAACGGATCCAAAATGAAAGTAGAAGTGGGTGCAACAGTGTACTCACCTGAGCTTCTAAAGGGCTCATGCTTCAGGTCGCCGAATGACTGTAGCATTTTCAGGCGTCGCGGACCTGTAATGGAAATATTAATGCCTATACAGACAGTACTATCAAGTCTAAGACAGTATACAACTGTCAAAGTCCGCTACAGAATCTCTGTGCTAAAAGAAAGATCAAACTTTGCATGGTTCCGGACCACCGTTGCATAACACGTAATAAAGAAGCGAATGAGCTAACAAAAAGAGGTGTTAAGCTTCACCTAGAATCGGAAGATATCGAACCACCGCCCACACACTGTCGAAGACTCTTTACATACGCAGATAATAAATCTAACTGAAGGTGGAAAAGAATCACAACCTGTGAAATCATATGAGTGACGCAACGAAGACAAAGCTCTTGTTATTATTTGTCAGGAAGTAATTTGCGGCACTGGTTGGTATTGTTACCAGACATTGCCGTATTGGAGTATATGCTCACAGAATGGGTCTGGTAAGGCATCATGTCTGCAAAAACTGGAGACAGTCAGGTGAGAGTGAGACTGTGGAGCACGGTTGTGAAACTGTCCAGCTCTTGCTAGAAGAAGTCTTCAGACCATTGAAGCAAAGTGCTTCATGCCGCATGCGGAATCTGTTGAAACGGAAACCTTTGAGCTCAACAAACAGCTCGCAACATCGCTTGATGAATGGACACTATAGGTATTCCTTATCTTCATGACGTATATCTATCCAAAAGTGTCTATTTGAGATAAGGCCGCCTCTCTAACCTAATTTAGCCAACCTCCTTCTCCCCCCCTCCCATTCAATTTTCTATATTAGAAATTCAGTAAAATTTATTTTTCCTTTCTACATATTTAAAATGGAAACAAGGTTATAAGCAGTTTCAAAATAGTCTCCTCCTTCTACTACCTTCCATACGAATTTCTTAATTTCAAATAAGCAAATTAATCAATTTTCAAGAACACCTTAAAAGCTACAAACATTCAAATCAGCACGAAAAATTTGCGTACCAAGCTTAGCATCATGTTCAAAGATTATTAAACATCCACTTACTCCTTCTACCACCTTCCATACAAAAGTCACTATTTCAAGGAATTTGAGATGTACATGCTCCCCGATCCACCAACCTCATTCCCATTTCATCTAGAGTATCACATAATCGGACCCAATTAATTAAGTAATTTTGCTATATATATACTCTAAATCAAATTTGAGAGTACATTGTGTTTGCCTTACCGTTTGTAATGCTATGAAATGTTGCTGGCACAGAGCCGCCAAGGGTTCAGAAATATTTGTCGACGCTCAAAAACCTCGACTCTAAGAGACCGTCTGTCCGTCCATCAGTCTGTCTGTCCGTCTTCCAACAACATAAATTTTGAACGCTTTAAGCTATCGTGCTGAAAATGTTTCTATTTCATTAGTAAAAATTAAACTTTAAGTTCGTAAACGAGTTACATACACCCACTGCTTACAAATTTGACGAAATTTTAAAAAATTGATTTCGCTTCGAAATTATTCAAGCTATCGACCTGAAAATTAGGTCCAAGTATAACGAGTTCCCATCATTAACGTAAAAAAATAATGATCCGATCTTAGGAGTTTCGGTTAAAAAACTTCTACCCTTTTTATTCAACAATATTAAAAATAAATTTGCACTTCTAACAATTACTTAATTCTCGTATTTAACAACAATCACTTTAAAATAACCATTTTATTTTTTATAAAATCATATTTTTTAATGTTTTCTCAATAAACTATTTATTTTTAACAAAATAATATTTTCGAATTTGTTCTCATTCAGCAACTTTTTTCAACTGACTTTTTTTTTTTTTTTTTGTATTTTATTTCCTTAGAGCCAGGATTTAAAATCGCGTGCTACTGTAAGTAGCTGATTTTAAATCCTGTTCATTATGAACAGCTGTATAATATGAAACGAGCGCACCACACGATCCCCTCACTCTTTCTACCCACTCCCATACAAATGCACAAGTTTGAAAAATGCATTTCTTCGATTTTCATTGAAACTAGCAAAGCTAAAAAACTACTTTTAGCCAGAATTATTTTTATTTTTATTTTTATCTTCAAAAAAAACAACATTATCTTTACCTGACTCCTTCTGCGCCCTCCCATACAAATTTCACGAAGTTTCGGAATTTCAGTTAAATCATATTTCTTCGAAACTGTTTAAGCTATCAACTTGAAATTATTAAATAAAAATTTTGTTTCAACACGTTCATTTCTTCTACCCCCTCCCATACAAATGCTTGATTTTGGTAAATGCATTAAATCGATTTTCATTAAAAAAAAAGCAGAAACTTAAAATTCAAACTTGCGCCTTAATAAATGTTATAAGTTCTAAGAACTTCGCTTCACTCCTTCTACCCCCTCCCATTCAAATATCTATGTTATAAATTCAAGAAAAAGATTTATCCTTCGGACATATAAAAGCTATCTACTTTACTATCAGTGACACATAGCGGTCCTTATCATAATTTAACTAATTCGTCTTCATCGTTAGAAGATTGGTGACACACAGAACTATGAAAAATAAGTTTTCCGGATTTTACACTGTTACGCTTTATTATTCGTGAAGTTTCGGTCTCTGCTGTTACACTTGGCTTCACTTTTTTCGATTTGGAATCTGCAGCAATCATTTTCATATTATCTAAATTCGTGATCAAGCAACGGTACGAATCCCTATATGAGCAGCATCTACATAGTATCACATGGTAATCTGATTTTATCAACAAGATATTTTTCGAAGTCTGGTTGTTTAAAATCCCTTAATACACAATTAACATTGTCGATTATTGTTATATTTAAAATATTTTTGGCAAGTAAATTTCCAGAGTGACTGTTGCATGTGCTATGCCACTAAACATGGCTGTTATCTTTTCCCATTCTTATCATAGCACTTGCAACATCTGATACTACAGCGAAAATGTCCGTGGAATACGAACTTTTAGCGATATCCACTGATTCTAGAACAACTTCCGAAAGTTTTTCTGCGATCTCTGATTCGCCAGTTAAATCCTTAGCATGTAGATATGCAAGCTCCCCATTAGCATTATGGATCACAGTAACAACCGTTTTAACATTGGTAGAAAAATTTTTCCAACTATCGATTAGTAAAACAGATTCCAGACCAATGCTACTTTTGGTTTGTGAAATGGATTTTTTGTAGGCTTTATCAAGCAATGTTATTGATAGAGCTTTTCTTCCAGGAATTTTCTCAAAGTACGCTGGCCGAATTTGTATACTCTAGATGAAATCTGAGAGTATATTGTGTTTGCCTTATCGTTTGTAACGCTAAGAAATAATTGTCGCAAAGAGCTGCCAAGGGCACAGAAATATTGGGCTTTGCGCCCAATCATAATTCTGTTATGTTTTTAATAAAATTTTTAAAATATATCCTTTCCCCTTTCTGGAGGTTAAGAGAGATCTCCCTTCGCACGAAGCTGCAAGTTTTTGACGCATGCGTCGAATCCGTGTTGTTATATGGTTGTACTACGTGGAAAGTGACCGTGATCGACTTACCAAGAAATTACAGACTTTCGTGAACCAATGCCTCCGACGCATTTTAGGAATATTCTGGCCAGAAGTGATCTCCAATGGAGTACAAATGGCCAGACTAAAATAGGTATTGAGATTCAAAGGCGGAAGTGGCAGTGGATCGGTCATACTTTGAGGAAACCAGAGCGAAACATCGCCAAAAAGGCTCTGGATTATAATCATAAAGGAAGACGTCGGGTTGATCCATCATGTAACACATGGAAGCGAGCAGTTGAGCAGGAGGCCAGAGAAATAAACAAGTCCTGGCAACAGCTTAAGGCCGATGCTCAGGATCGCGTCTTATTTTATAGTTGTAGATTTCGAACAAATCTAGTCCGAAATAAAATACAGTTATTTAACTTGAAATTCAACGGTCTAGTAAATCATCAGAATCTCTATTGAGACTAAGTTACATGACTTTTGGATTTTTGCAAATCCGAAAGGAGATAATTATTTATATTAATGTGAGTGATTCTGACGATCACACGTTTTTACTTCATCGTCAGTTCTGCTTCCAACTGACCCCTGCACAAGACACCCCCCGAAAATTAATGTTAAATCTTATCATTATGATTTGAGGGACGAGTATCCCCAATTATTGAAGACTATTTTTACTTTTCATTTTTAATATTTATTGTTCTGAATTATTTTCATTATAAATTATTAAAGTCGTACTCTGACCTTCGCTACAAATTCTATTTTTTTTTGTTTTTCAATAAAGGCTCTGATGATCTGCTAGACCGTTGACTTTCAAATTCAATAATAATAAAAAACGCAGTTCATTAAAACAAAAATAAAAATGTTTACTCACATTTTCAGGAACTTTGATTCCGGGCATACTGTTTTTCTAACTAAATTACGACGAAGTTGTGATTTTAAGGATCGACCACGATGACACACTCACAACAATTTACTGTCTGACAGATCTCACAAAGTTTACATTGTTGACATACTCTACACTAAATTTGTGTGAGAGCCTATTGTCCACTCCAAAGTGTAGACAGTGAAAGTCGATGCGTAGAGAAACATACAAAATGACATATTTTCAGAACTGTTGACAAAATCGAATTTCTTGAAAAGTATAAACGTTATTGGTCTGAAATTTTAAAAATGCCAATTGCATAATCTTCATAGTTATTACTGAAAAAAACACTGAAAACTCCCCGCTCCTTCTCCCACCTCCCATACAAAATACACAATTTCACTAAATTGAATACACTAATTTTCTCAAAACCTAACAAATTTTGTATAAAATATTTTGATAGCAATTCAATCTTGTGAAAAAAATAGCTCAATGCCGTCACCCCTTCTACCACTCCTCATACAAAATTTTTTAAAATCAACAAATTTCTTTCTCATCTACAGTATCATAATTGGGCTTTACACCCAATTGTAGTCCTGTTATAATTTTTCTTAACATTGAATCTAACTCCTAAATTGAGAAGTACTAGGCTGTACCAAGTTTATTTATCGAAATTTCAATCCGAAAATAAAAAGGATTTTCATCGAGGAATTAAATTTAATCAGGTGGTCGAATGAGGTTAAGCTTATAGGTAAGGCTCGATAACCCAATATTCCATAAATTGAAATCCTAAAATTATTACGGTTTAGTTACCAAACGTATTACCTGTAAATTCATATTTGTTCGCTGAAATCATAAAAATTCAGTATCCTTCAAAACCCGAAGATTATCTGACCTACTGACCCTCGTTAAATCGCTCATAAAATTGTTTATCTCGCTCTCGATACTAGTAAAACAAAAAATTCATATAAGAACTGTGAAAATGTAATGCGGCAACACTGAAAGATCCTGGAAAAAATTGCCCTTATAAAATCGAGCACTGCCAACCCCTGTTGTCGTGGTTCCTCCTACCAAACCACTAAGGGTAGCGCACAGAATGCAATCCGTCAATTACCAGAATAATTTCGATTGCAGGACAACAAAAAAAAGTGCATGTATTCGTGTTACCCTTAAAAAGGCGAACTATACAAAATCTTCCAGTGCACACCGCGAACAAGGGGGTTGGTTGTATCTCGGCCTAGCCACCGCGTACGTCCATCATGAACGGCATGAACGAATTTTAAAAGTATACACGGCGAATAGAGGCGGGGTATAGCATCCCGTACAGTTCGTGTGTTGAGTGTGGTGGTGGTGCGAATGGATCTTTCTGCTGGTGCTTTGCGCCCTTCGACGATTTCTTTGCCGGATCACTCACAAGAGGCCGCCACCATCGAGCCCAAGCAGGCAGGCCACCAGGACGAAAGACAAGAGTTTTGTTGGTAACCGAATGCGGCGGCGTTGGTGGTAGCAGCGGTGGTGTCGTGGTGCGGCTCCGGCAGATCCTTGCGGTACGACCGTGGCACATGGTATGGCCATGGAATGGAACTACCCTAGAATTTTTCCCGAAAGGCTCTCTGGCACACACCAGGGGCTGCGAGGCATTAAGTGACGTGGGGGTGTACCTGCCACTACTTTTTCTCTCGTCGGATTTTATTCTTTTCCAGGACTAATACATGAAACATTTTGCCAGCAGGATATATACGAAGCGTGTTGGCTCTACTATAAGAGGTATTGGGACACGTTAGTAGGTGCGTGCGTGTGTATTTGTTTCGGGGTGCAGGATATATTTTAAATGGAATGTATGGCGAGTAGAGAATCGTGGAAAAAGAAGGAAAACCGGTAGCACAGCGGTTTTTGCCATACATTTTTTTTTTTTTCAATTTTTGTTTTTCTTGATTTTTTTTATGTGGTGGTGGTTTGGAAATGAGGAGGCAGTCGATTTTGGAATTTTCTACCTTAGCCGCTAGGTGTATGTACACCAACGCACTCACACAGAGGTGTTTTTCAAAAAAAAAAAACTGATCCGAAATAAAAGTGAAAAGGAAAAAAAACGATCTGAGTTGATTTACATTCAAAAATTCTTTTTTATTGGTGGTAGTAAAACAGGAGGTATGTTTATGGTTTTTCTTTTTCCCTTCTCGATTTTCCCGTGTGTGGATGGGATTTTTTCAGCCCGGCTTTTTGTTGGTGGAATTTAATTTTTTTTTTTTTGGGTTTTTCGGGGCTGTTGATTGTTTGACGTTGGAAAGTTTTTTTCTTTTGGTTTGTTGTTGCTGGGTTTGGAACGTGGTGCCGTTTTCTTTGAGTGTCTGTGTCTGTTGATGTGATGACCAACCAAGTTGGAAAAACGAAAAACTTTGTGACAGCACGGATCGAGCAAAGATGAGTTCAGTTCGTAGCGAGACTTTGCGGGCATAAGTACGGGTCTGTGGATTTCTACTATCGACCACGTGACACACTCTATAGATAAATTTCTTCTAGATATTTTGTGATTTTGATTGTTTTTGTTTTTCTTCGTTTTTTGAAAATCCTGCCGCGAAATATATTCTTGGTGATTTTTCAAGAAAAGGTTTTTCCGGAGTTGGCGTAAATTGACAACGTAGATAAATGGTGGAGAGGCAGGCATGACATCATCAATCATACGAAAAGCGGATGCAGTACTAGTGACATTGTGACGAATAAAACGGCTATTTTTGGTTTTGACGATAAAAACCGATTTGGTTAAACAGTTTAAGTGACACGTGCGAGTTTTTTTTTTCGTTTCTCTGATTTTGATTTTTTTTTTTTATTCAAAAAATCAATTCAAAGCTTTTGATTAAGCTTAAGTGAAAACTGTTCCGAAATTGCAAAAGTGATTTAGTCGAGTGCTTCGAGATAGGATTTGGCTTGCACGCACGATCCTAATGCATTTACCGGGTCCTGTTGTAAAGAGCCAATGCCAAGCAGATAAAACGATGCCATCGACAATGACGGACATGTTAGCCAATCTCCATGAAATGCTGCAGGAGTATCATGGGGAATTGGTCCAAACGGGATCGCCATCGATCCTTTGTTCGGCACTGCCGAATCACTGGCGCAGCAATAAGAGTTTGCCGGGCGCATTCAAAGTTATCGCCCTGGATGATGTTCAGGACGGTACTTTGGTAACGGTCAAGGCCGGTAACGATGAGAACTATTGCGGCGAATTGCGGAACTACACGGCCGTTATGAAAAATCAGGTGGCGAAATTCAACGATTTACGATTCGTTGGGCGAAGCGGACGCGGCAAATCGTTTTCGATAACGATAACGATCGGATCGTATCCGTCCCAGGTCACCACTTATAATAAAGCGATTAAGGTTACTGTCGACGGTCCGAGAGAACCGCGATCTAAACAAAGTAAGTACAGAGTTATTTTGGTTTTTTTTTTTTGGATTTCGGAATTTTCGTATATTTTATGGTGTTAATTTTGTAAACAGTTTGGTGTAGCGGTTGAAAGGCGCCACCATCTGTAAAAAAAAAACAACAAAAAGAGTTTAGGCTTTCGGAGATTTTTACGATCGTTTTGGAGTCGTGTTTATGAGTTTCGGAGGCGCTGCACTTTTTTTATGACTTAATTTTCAAGACTTTTGGCGGCTTCTATCTAGATTATCCATATGGGATGATTGAAGATTTTTGATCATTTATAGTCTTGATCCTGGCGGATGTTAAACTGTCTGCGGTGTTTTAGAGATCGAGACGTTTGATTTGTTTAACTGTTTTAGATAATGGGGAAAATCTGTTGTTTATTTCACGTTTAGAGTTTCAGCTATGCCAAAAATTTTCGATCAAAGCAGTCAAAACATCTTCTGTAAAACGCAGACAAGGCATTTTTGAGAATAAATTAATTGAAATATAGCAAATATTATGAAAACAACAAAAATGAGAAAAATTGTAGTTGAAACGATCAAAGAGTTTTTCTTCTTCTACTTCTACAATGGCGCTACAGCCCAAATCGGACGTTGGCCTCCTGATATTCGGGTTCCTTAACATTTTTTCATTACTTATTGTGGAAGGGTTGTTAGCCCTTCGCACAACCCTCTTTCTACGAATTTTTTATTTTCATAGATTGAGGTGACCAAGGTATATCCAAGCAGGCAATGTGCTGGAATTATATATTGCGTCGACCGAGATTTGAACTCACGACCTTCGCATTACAATCTCTTAAAGCAAAACTCACAACCTTAATCTTTGCAAATTTTTTAAAAACTGCCAAAAACCTCCAAAACTATGCACTATATCTAAAGCTTCCCCTAACCAAGCGATTTCGTAGGGATCATAACAAACAAAATATATTTGAAAAATTTTAAAGGTTTTTTTACAGTTTTCAAAATATTTCCAAAGATGGAGAATATGAAATTTGCTTTTAGACTCAAATATTAGTAACTAGCGATCGCCCACGCATTTGTCTGCGTAAGAATCGCAATAACACGCAATTTTTGAGAATGTAGTTAGAAATACATTATGTGAGATCTGCTTACTTTAATAGCTCTGTGAATACAATGTTTCGTATTTTGTTGGAATTAGAACCATAAATGATTTAGAATGAAACTATGATACTGGTATTTGTATGGGACAGACCCGTGCTCACGGGAGTGATTTGAAGAAATTTTATATGGGGAGTGGTAAAAGGGGTTACATCATTGAACTTTTTTCCTTCACATCATGCTAGAATAGCTGGAGAAATGTTTTGTACCAAATTTAGGCTTCAAAAATTGAATAGATGCTGAGTTAATTAGTGCATTGTATTTAATGAAATTTTACAATTTGTATAGGAGGTGGTAGAACGAGTGGGGTGTTTTTTGTGATTTTAGAGAATTACATATTATAAGTTTGCCACAAAGTTAGTAACACCAAGAAATAAGGCTCGGAGAAAAAAAATTAATGATGCAGAATAAGGGGGGGGGGGAGCTAATAACAAACTGTAGGTAAAATTTTGTTTTAAATGATAACATCTTCGAAATTATTTATCATTTAAAAATTGATATTTTGGGACCATTAAGGTCACATACAGATCCACCAGAATCAGCTTAGAGGGAGACTAATTATTGTAAGAAGTAAGGATCAGGCGGGGTGAAAAAAACGCTTAAAAATGAATATCTCTTAATCTATATAATGGAAATTTAAAACATATTAAGCTGTACTAGTGGAATATAAGAAAAATACAAAATTTGGTCATAATAGAAGTAGGGGCAAATGGAGCATTTATAAAATGGTGCACTTTTCAACTTTATTATGCGTTACGTTTCGCTCTCTGCTGAAACTTTTATCACACTTTATATAGTTTGCTAAAGGTCTGAGCAGAGACCGAATCGCCACGTATAATAAGGCAAACAGTGTAAGAAACCGGAAATCTTTCCTTTTATTTCAAAATACACTGTGAAAACATTCACTAAACCACTTTCTTTTTTCCCGATAAAACTGGTTTTGTGCATTGCACTTAAACTAAACTTAAAAAAAAAATGATAGCTTGAAACTATATGTGACACGACATGACATAAAGAACGATATCTTGTCAGAAGTCACAATTGAGCTTGTGGCACACAAAATATTGAAAAAAAAAAATTTGCCAAGCTATGATATCTTGAATAATGCAGTTGAGAGTGTAGTTTCGAGATAATTGTGGTTAAGTGGATCACTACAAGACAATTGAAAACAAAATCAGATTTTTTATTGCATTTTCTGAAGCTAGATTTATTTATAAACAAAATTAATCTATACCCATTTTCATCAGACTATAAGGGAAAGAAATTCGCCTCTAAAGTGAGCAATGATCCAAACTAAAGGTATCATAATCTAAAAGAAATCTGAGAGTATATTGTGATTGCATTACTGCTTGTAACGCTAAAAGATAATGCTCGCACAGAGCCACTAAGGATCATCATCATCAATGGTGCGACAGCCCAAATCGGGCCTTGGCCTCCTGAAGTCGTCGCCCCCAATCGTCTCGATCCAAAGACCGCGTCCCCCAGCTGATAATTATACTCTAGATGAAATCTGAGAGTATATTGTGTTTGCCTTACCGTTTGTAACGCTAAGAAATAACGCTCGCACAGAGCCGCTAAGGGTACAGAAATATTTGTTGTCGCTCAAAAACTTCGATTCCGAGTTGCTGTCTGTCCGTCTGTCTACAGCATAACTCTCGAACGCTTTGAGATATAGTGCTGAAATTTTGTGTGTGTCATTTTTAGCAAAAAAAAACTTTAAGTTCGTGAACGGGCTACATCCCCCCACTCCTTCTATCCCCTCCCAAACAAATTTCACGAAATTGCAAAATTTTCAGAAATTGATTTTTCTTTGAAACTATTTAAGCTATCAATTTGAAATTTGGGGTAAAGTATTACAATATAGATTTCATTAATATGACTGAATATTGATTCGATCCCGTCACTCCTTCTACCCCCTCCCATACAAAGGCATAATTTTGAAAAAAGCAGTTTTTCGATTTTCATTGAAACTAGCAAAGTTATAAAAACAAATTTTTGCCACAATTAATTTTATTATAATTCCAATCAGCATTGAACAAATTATTAACTTCACCTCACTCCTTCTACCCCCTCCCATACAAATTTCACGAAATTTTGAAATTAAATTATTTTCCGTCGAAACTGTTAAGGCTATCAACTTGATATTTTGTATACAGTATAAAAATAGAAATATCAATAACGGAGAAAAATTGTGATTTGATCCGTACACTCCTTCTACCCCCTCCCATACAAATGCATAATTTTTGTTAAGCGCATTGTATCGATTTCCATTAAAACTAGAAAAAGTATAAACTTAAACTTTGCCAGAATTTGTTTTTTAATAATTACAATAAATTCAAAAAAAAATTATCAGCTCCTCTTCACTCCTTCTACCCCCTCCCATACAAATATCTGTATTATAAATTCAAGAAAAGCATTTCTCTTTCGAATATATTAGAACTATCGAATTTGAAATTCAATCAAAGCGTGGTGATAAGTATGATGATAAGCAAATTCAAAATCATCTTAAACACTCCACTTCCTCTGCCACCTCCCATACAAACGCCTCAATTTCAGGAAAACTATGTCCAATTGAAAATAATGAAAGCTACAAAACTTAAATTCAGCACGAAATATTTTGCATACCACATTAAGTGTCATATCCAAAAATTACAAACCTTCCTCCTCTACTTCTACCACCTCCCATACAAAAGTCATTATTAATTAATTAAAAGAATTGGATTGATGTATTGATATTTTCCGGTACATTGAACTCTTTCTCATTTCATCTAGAGTATCATATGATTGGGTTTTACGCCCAATCATAATTCTTTTATGTTTTTTAAGATGGCTTTACTATCTTCATCTACCGAGTCTTCCTATCGCTTGCGTGGCTTGCCTACTGGCCGCTAAGGATACAGAACTAAATGTTGTAGCTCAAAAACCTCGGAACGTCTGTCTGTCCGTCTTTCTACAACATAACTCTCGAACGCTTTAAGCTTTCATGCTGAAATTTGTTGTGGGTCCATTTTTCTTTGCAAAAAACAAACTTTAAGATTGTGAACGGGCTACCAACTTCACCTCACTCCTTCTACTCTCTCACATACAAATTTCACGAAACTTTGAAATTTCAATTAAATCATTTTTATTAAAAACTGTGAACGAATTGGAGTTTTGTGGAAAGTATAATAAGTGAAATATAATTGATAAAGTAAAAATTTTGTTTTAATCCGTGTACTCCTTATACCCCTTTCCATACAAATGTATAATTTTGGTAAATGCATTATATCGATGTCCATTAAAACTAGAAAAAGTACAAACTCAAAATTTTGTCAAAATTTATCCCTTAATAATTGCTAAAAATTATCAGCTTCCCCTCCCCGTTGATAATCAGTTTCAAAATCATCTAAATCCTCCAAAAATTGTCGAGATAATTGAGGTTAAGCGGATCACTACAAGAAAATTAGATAAAAAAAAACCAATCTTTTATTGCATTTTTTGTAATTAGATTTATTTATGAACAAAATAAATCTAATGACTTAATTTATTTACACTAGAAGAGGTCGAAATTCGCCTCCAAATTGAGCTATGACCGAACGAAATGAAAAATTATTTTTTAGTTTTTTTTTTGCTCTCCTGAAAGTAGCATTTTTTTGTTCACGTTTCCTTTTCTCGGGTCCTATAAGAGATATCAAGATTTTTTCTTGTTTGGACCAACCCTGAGAACTTCTGGTGACAAGTGGGAATTTAAAACTACAAGTAAAACCAACTCTTTCTATTTCTAAATGGTCTGAACTCAATTTTTGAAACTATTATAAAATCATTGGCAAGGGTGGAGCCTAGTAGGTAGCGTGTTCGTCTTGTAATGCGAAGGTCGTGAGTTCAAATCCCGGTCGGCGCAACACATAGTTCCAGCACATTGCCTGCTTGGATATACCTTGGTCACCTCAATCTACGAAAATGAAAAAAATTCGTAGAAAGAGGGTGGTGCGAAGGGCTAACAACCCTTCCACAATAAGTAATGAAAAATGTTAAGGAACCTGAATATCAGGAGGCCAAGTTCCGATTTGGGCTGTAGCGCCATTGTAGAAGTAGAAAATCATTTAAAATAATCATTTACTGATCAAATTGTCACTAGTTCGTAAGATTGGCCACCTAAATAATCCTACCAACAGCACATTCGAACCAATTTAACTTACCATCAAATGGGGTTGGTTTCATCGCGACTGGACGAAAATCGGTCGTTCCATGCTATATACAAGGATCTAAAAAAGGGTGGCACGAAAATGTCTAGAAGCAAAAAATCACGTGCATTATTCTAAACAACACCTCGTGGCATTTCCAAATCATAATGTCTTGCTATTTGATGATCCCCGGAGGAGTTTTTCCCCACTTTGAGAAAGTCCAAATCATCTGAATCGAAAAATACCTATCAAGTAGGAATCAATTCCTGGACACATAACTCCTTCTTGGATGGTCCAATGGCAAAATAATATGGGTGTTTTGGAAATGCCGCGAGATGCTGTTTCGATTGATGTACGCAATTTTTTTGCTTCTCCAATATTTCACGTCACCCGTCTTTAGACCCTTGTCCGGAATCATTCCCATTCGACTTTCGACCAAATGCGATAAGACCAACAACGAGCAATGAAATTTGCTCGAAATTACTTTTTTGGGGTTTTCGCGATCGGTCCAAATTCCAACGCAATACGCAAAATATAACTTGCTCCACTTGGCTTGCACTATACTGTGAGTAGTACCGCTGAGATGGAAATGAAAATAGCGATTGGTAGGATTAGTTTGGGAATGGCAACTGAATTTCTTCATAGTCCCCACAGTTGATGGAAGGATGTTCCAATAAAGAGCTTTCGACATATCGTAGTACAACTGAAATTTTGTTTAAAGGTGTTTGCAAACAAACAACACAGGCCAATGAAAATTAAGGATGAATGATTTCCGAAATGAATTCAGCATTTCTAATTCCAGAACGATGTAAATAGAACAGAACGGCCAACGTTCCGACTGTATGATATGCACATATACGAACTCTTCAGGCAAAGTTGAAATACAAGAGAATAAATATAACAGGGCTTACACAAAAACGTCAGTTTAATTGTTAAGTAATTTTTCACGGATATAATGACACTATAAGCACAAAATACGGAAAATTCAAATTCAACTACAAAGTTTTCTCAAAAAATAGAAAATCATGAGACCAAATTCATATTGTATCCAAGCTCAAGAAATGATAATAATAATAATTTTTTAATCTCCTCGAACGTTATTCCTAGCTCAGAGCTCAAGGTATGCCTCACTACTATTTGCGTCTTTCAATCTATCGTTTTCAGTCCAGTCGTAGAATTCGTTGCTGTAGGTGACTCCTTGCCCGAATATGGTATTCCCAAAATATATCTAAAGCTAGGGTGTAGCCTAGTAGGTACTGTGTTGGTCTACAATGCGAAGGTCGTGAGTTCAAATCCCGGTCGACGCATAATACCAGCACACTGCCTACTTGAATGAAAACTTCGAAGATAGAGGGTTGTGCGAAACACCCCTTCCACAATAAATAATGAAAAATGTTAAGAAACCTGAAGGTCAGGAGGCCAAGGCCCGATTTGGGCTGTAGTGCCATTGTAAAAGAAGTAGAAGAGAAAATGTATCCAATATTTAGTATACTTTTCCGTAAGTTTTCAGTTTCTTAGTAAGCTTATCAGTAACCTTACAGTACAACTACGTGACAGCACGATTTCAACGCATGCGTCAAGCAATCAGTGCCGATTTAAGCTAATTAGCCGCCTGGATCATTTGATAATACTGCGCTCTTCCAATAACTAATTCTGGAAATATTTTTTTACAATGTGTCGTGACCCATTAATTGTCATTACCAGATCGCCGTAGTTTTTGTATTGGATGTCCATAAAATGCAGCTTGATTTCGACAGAAATTTTATAGATAAATGTTTATTGTCGAAAAAATTTGTGGCATCTTTAACAACAGAGTGAATTGACGAAAAAAAACGTTAACATTGGTACGACATTGTACGAAATTGTTGTGACATCAAGAACACTGAAAAAAATAAAAATTTCACTTAACTTCAGTGATGAACAATAGCAGCCAACACATTTGAAAAAATATACCAGCTTCTCCACTCGTTAGGGTCGTTCTCACTCCTCCTCCCCTACCTTCCCTATCCTATTCCTACCCACCATGACTGTGTTTGTGCATTGCACATAAAGGACGAAATTGCCTGTAACACAAGTCATTCTGTAAAGATAAACTTTCCGGCAGGTTTATAATATTAAATTTGTTAAGTGACAAAAATACTCCATTTTCCTATACCCCAGCAGAAGATTACGGAAGACGAAAAATTAGTATACAATGCTGAAGTTACCTTATACCAAATTATTAAAACTGAAATGCAACAATTTTTTGAGAAGGTGTACAAGATTGACTCGGCTTACGGCACAAGCTTTTAGTTGTCAAAATTTTGACGTCAAAATATATGACAATGGTGCGACATTTCAGCGATAAATTATTCATAGGATTTGTTACGATTTGGCCGCTAAATTTGTCAAAAATTTACATCATAATAAATGTCACGATTTGGGTGCAAAGTTGATAACGTTTCTTTAATGAAAAAAAAATCTAATAATGTTTTGAATTTATTTTAGCTTCAAAATACTACATCCTTCGAAAAAACTGAAATAGTAATATGTACGCAATTTATTTATTTAGAAAATTTAAATGCATTGTTATATATACAGAAAGATCTGTGACACTTTAGTCAAAAAAATCCGCAATAGTTTTTTGACAATACTATTGTGATAATATATGAAATTTTTCTCGGTGAAGTTTAGTGGGTAGCGTGTTGGTCTAAAATGCGAAGTTCCTGAGTTCGACATATAATTGCAGCGCACTGCTTGCGTGAATATATCTCAGACGCCTTAAACTACAAAAATGAAAATTCCTAAATACAGGGTTGTGGTTGATGGATAACAAATCCGTCCAAAACAACAAATAAAATGTTGGGAAACCTGAAGGACAGTACGTCAAGACTCAATTTGGGCTGTTGTGCCATTGAAGAAGAAGAAGAAGATCCCGTTTTTTCAGTAATGACAAAATTTGGCTACAAGTGCAGTCTTATAAGTTTACCTGGGATCGGTATTCTGATGATGGCACCACTCAAATAAGTGTGTCGCCAGGGGTAACTGCTTCATTTGTACCTTAGAAGGACCGGCCCTGCAAACAATCATCTCGTGAAAAGGCAACTGCTCAAACCTCCACTAACAGAAAAAAAATGACAAAGGATCCAGTAGCTCTATTGATGTCAGCTTAATTTTGGCCCCTCCAACCACGCTGATCATTCAGAGGTAATAAGAGTATTGTACCTCTTCAACGTGTACTTTTGCTTATTTTGTGCTCACTCAGATAAATATTATAAGTTTGCCATAAAGTTTGCGAAGCTAAGAAATAAGGCTCGGTGAAAAAATGAATGATTCGAAAGTTCATATTATCACTCCGTGCCTGTGTCCGCTCTAGCTTGAGAACGCGTTGAGCTAGGAGCTATGTACACGTCATTTCTGACAAAAAAGTAAGGCCAAGTTCGTGAACAGGCCAAATCACTCGACCCCTTCTACCCCCTCCCATGTAAAATGACTGAATTTCGAAATTTCACAATAATCGGGTTTTCTCGAAAAGTATGAAAGCTACTGATGTGAAATTTGCAACATACTATTTTTATGATGATTTCAATGTACGGTATAAAAATTACTCGAATCCCCTCACTACTTCCACCACCTCCCATACAAACTGCACGTTTTTTTGAAATACTATAAACCAATTCACTCAGTACGTACGAAAGTTATCGAGATGAAATTGTGCACTAAATAATTATTAAGAAATGTTAGCAAGATCGAAAAAAACAGACGATAAGCTGCACTCCTTCTACATCCTCTCACACAATATGACACAATTTACCAAACTTACAGAAATTCAATTTTCTTGAAAATTATGAATTTTACTGATCTGAAATTTAAAATATGTCAATTGCATGATGGTTGTATTTGTTTCTCCAAAAATAACTAAAACAAAAATCTCACTCCTATTACCATCTCCCATACAAATCAAATAAACTATTTTTCTCAGTACCTATTTTTGGATTTTTGGAGCTTACATTTTAAATAAAACATTTTTACAGCTACTCCAGCATGATGTGAGAAAAATTAGTTCAATGCTGTCACTCCTTCTACTACTCCCCACACAAAATTACTTAAAAAATTTAAATCAACGAATTTCCCTTTCATCTAGAGTGTGGCATGATTGAGCTTTACGCCCAATCGTAGTTCTACTACAATATTGCTATACTGCGTCTATCATGTGCGTGGAGGCTCCTTTTTTAGCCATTTCGTAACACCGCTGAGTGTTGTTGTTTAAGAGCCTGAATATATTCCGACACAAATTTTTACTTCATTTCGTACACGGACAGTGTCGGAACTATCAGGATCCTTTTAATGTACTCTGTTTCCATGTTTACATATGCAATCCGCTTGGAATTTGGAAGAACAATTTTTTAGACTCCGTGAGATTCTGGACTTGGGGAATTGAACAGACTTAGATCAATGAATGCAGGCACGAGCCAACTTTTCTGAAACTGGGGTGGGGAGAGATAGCTAAAATTTGTATGGGAGGAGATAGAAGGAGTGAAGGGATTCCAAAAATGTCGTCTCTACTTTGTTTCAACATTTTTTAAAGGTATTCGTGCAAAATGTAAAAGCTCTTGTTTTACAAGGAGAGTAGTGATATACTCTATAATGTATTTCTTATAGGAGGTCACGTAATGCTTGTATAATTCTAATACCTTGTAACCCACTTTTCAATTCTGTGGTCGTGGGCTATTCCCATGGTGAAGGGTACGCTGAATCGATTGGAAAATAACTCGAAAGCTGAGAAAACTCCGCTGCGGTTTTCGAGGTGTTTTTTAACTGACTAAGAACACCCTTCACCATGAGAACGGCCCAGGACCGTAAACAGTATTAGAATTATACTGACGATATGCTTTGCATAGGAGTGGTATTCCATACAAGATTATAGATATGATTAAAGAATCCATTGAAAATGCAAGATATCGCGTCTTACTTAAAGGAGAATTTTTCAAGAGCTTCCTGTGCGAACGAATGTCAGACATTACTGCATATTATCACCAGCCCCTAGGGAGTAGTAAATGACATCTTGAAAGCTGCACTGGAGGGTGAGGAAGATAAAGGTCTTTAGTGCAGACTGATTAACATTTAACCTTGATTATGCTGATACCGTGTGTTTGCTAGCATATAACCATTCGTACTTAAAGTCAAATGTTCACTCGATGCATTGTAAATGCGAAGAGGCTGGACTGAAAATAAATACACTTAAAACCAAGATTTTTGTTACCTCGGAAGCATTGGCAGGATGAACGGCAAAACCGACAAAGATATTGAGGATCGTATGAATAAAGCTCGTCAGGTATTCGGTTGTACTACATAGAAAGCGATCGTTAGGCTTACCAAGAAATTGCAAACTTTCGTAGGCCAATGTCTTCGACGCATCTTAGGCATATTCTGGACAGACTAAAATAGGCATTGAGATTCAAAGGCGGAAATGGCAGTGGATCGGTCACACTTTGAGGAAACTAGAGCAAAACATCGCCAAACAAGCTCTCGAATATAATTTACAAAGAAAACGTGTTGGTTGACTATTTAGCACATTGAAGCGAGAAATCGAGCAGGACACTAGAAAAATAAACAGGTCCTGGTATCAACCAAAGGCCGATGCTCAGTATCACGCCTGGAGAAAAAGAACTGTTTCTGTCCTATACCTTTATCTTAGCAGGAAATTGATTGATTGATTGTTATATTATTGTATTTTTATATTTTATTTAATTATTAATAAGAAATAAAAAAGAACTGCACAGTTCAATATCGGTGTCATAATTAGGGTTTTTTTCTGGGATAGGGCATCAACCGCAAGTAGTGTGAATGTTTTTTTTAACATGTTCTTAGTTGAGTATTAAATTAAAAAACATTACAGAACTATGATTGCGGGTAAAAACTCATTATGCAATATTCTAGATAAAATTGTTATTTTTTTTTTTTTTTAATTAAAAAATTACTATATTTTATATGAGGAGTGGAAAACGCTTTGTTGTATACAAATAACCCTATTAAAATATGTCTAAATAGAGAAATTTCGCTATGAAAACTGAGGGATGATCAGTATATGCGACTTTCATAGTCAATCAAATTCCTGTTAAGAGCCCTACTGCAGCATAGGACAGAAAAAGTTCACCTCCACAAGACGCGATCCTGAGCATCGGCCTTTAGTTGTCGCCAGGACATGTCTTTTTCTCGGGCCTCCTGCTCAACTGCTCGTTTCCATGTGCTATAGTGTAGACCAACCCGACGTCTTCCTGGAGGATTATAGTCCAGAGCTTGTTTGGCTATGCTTCGCTCTGGATTCCTCCAAGTGGGACCGATCCACTGCCACTTCCGCCTCCGAATCTCAATGTATATTTGAGTCTGTCCATTTGTACTCCAAATTTAGTCGTTGAAGATTACTTGGGGGTTAAGTCGCTGAATTGAACTCATATATACTGAGTTAATTGGTGTAATGTAATTAGTGAAATAGTATAGTTTGTATGGAATGAGGTGGCAGGAAAATTCTACTGTTTTTTTTTCAGATATAACCGTAATCATCCTGAAAATGGCCTATTTTAAATTTCAGATCAGTTACTTTTATAATATCTAAGAAAATCCACTGATTGCAAAGCTGGCAAAATTTGTCACTTTGCTTGTGAGGGGTTAGAAATTGGCCTATTCACGAATATCAACTTACGTTTCATCAAAAATTACGTGACCAATTTTCAACTTTCTGGCTCAATGCAGGATATTAATTACCTCAACGCATTCTCAAGCTTTGTTTTGAGATTTTTGATTGCTAATGTAAGTTTTTAATCTAACCAACATGGCCACTGCAACCCGTATCGGGTCTTGACCTCCTGACCTTCATTTTCATTATTTCCTATAGACGTGTTGTTTGCCTTTCGTACAACTCTCCATCTACGAATTTTTCGTTTTCGTAGATTAAGGTGACAAGTAGGCAGCATTCAAAGTAGGAGGAATTATACGTCGATTGGGACTTGAACTCCCGACCTTCGCATTGTCGACCAAAACGCTACCCACTAGGCTACTGCCTAGTTTAATACAAACTTCTGTTTCATACAATCCATCCCTGATTTTTGTTTCTTAGCATTATATACTTTGTAGCAAACTTACAAAAATTCTATTTTTTAAGGTGCTTTTAGAATGCCTGGGCTTGCAAAACTGATCATACGACTAAATTTAATTTTTTCCCATTAAAAGAACATTTTCGTGATGTTAAAAAAATAAGCTTTCTTGCAAGGTGTGTAAGTTGTACAAAAATTTAATTATTTTCATTAAAAATTTCTCCTGTCTCTGTAAGACTCGGGCCTCCTATATCTTCAGTTAATTCTTCATATCCCTAAACAAATACACGGTACAATTCTTTGTATTACCATAGCGGCTTCACCAAACGAAAAAATCATTCAATCTAATTTCCGGATCGCAAAAACCATAACATCTGAATTTCATAATTTACAATTTTTCACATTCGAAAAAACATTTTACATACTGCAATGCTTAATCATGAAATCATATATTCAGAATTTTTGTATTCTTAGAGTGGATATTTGTTTATATTTGGAAACAACAAAAAAAGGAAAATTAACGATCATATTTTTCTGTTTCACATGTAAAGATGTTTATGTTTTACTTGCAAGATGAAAGAAATGCAAATATAAGATCCGATCAGTTTAACGATCTAACATATTTTTATGGAATATTTCATTCGAATGATGTGCTGGTGTAGCACAATTTTTAGTTATGCTTCTTTTTCATATTTTAATTAAACCGTCCTGATCGTCATAATAATACTTTGATATTGCGGCCGACAGTACTGTGGCGGCATATGGTTAAATTGGTGACGATCTTGTGGCCAAATGATAAATATTTATGTTAGGAAGCCTGAAGATCGTGGAAGATGTTGGGAGTTTCTCAGCGCAGAGTCCAGATGATAAAATTTGTATGTATGTTGACAGTTTTTTTGTGGGTCCCAAACGGTTTTTGGAAATATAATTTACGATATAATATTATAAATGTAAAAATATTTAATTTTATGAAAATCATATTTTTTTAATACAATTTATTCTTTCTTTCAGCATATGGATACGGCCCTCCTGGTTCATTTAACCCCTTCATGTTGGGTGCGAACTGGCTTGATGCAGCATACATGACATATGCGTGGCCCGACTATTTTCGACATCAATCGACTCATCACCCACCCCTATCGAAAGGTAAGAAATATGTGCAAAATTATCTTATTTGTTTATTGCTCTTCTATACGTGTCTTCTTCGTATTTAGTGTTTTTTTACCACATTTTACACTTTTAATGTACAATGGCGCAAGCTGACAAAAGGGACCTTATCTTGACAGAGGTCAGAGTCGAATTTTTGATATCATCGGATAAAGGACAAAATTCTGAAGAAAACGCCACCACGCAAAAATCTCAAAAATGGACTAAGTTAAGGCAGTCAGCTTTTAACCCTCAACTCCATATTTTGTTTGTCAAAGTATTTTAATTGAACTTTGTGGTCTCTAACGGTTAAAATATTAAATATAACCTCTTGATCTTAAAAAACCCAAATCATAAAATTTTGATCTAAACTCATGATTTGGCCTGTACTGAAAATTTTACCTTGTCAAGATAAGGTCCCTATTGTCAGTTTGCGTCACAAATGTATTTTCAATGCTAAAGCAGAACTATTTAAGTAATTAAGCTTTCACCGTGAAATAAATTACAAAATCTCCGTAACGAATATAGATTTAGATTGTAAGAAGGGTGGTCTCGGAAAGAGAATGATATTGCACTGAAACCATCGAATTGGGTCCACTGTACTCGCCCTGGTTAAGAATATGAGAAGGATTGTACTCCTCTTGTGCTAACCACTTGGTAAGGCGAAACGAAGGCTCGAATGCTTGACGCCTCTGAGGTCGTTTAGCTCTGAGAAAAATCTAGAGCCTAAAAAAAGAAGACAATTGCTGAAAATTAGCGGAAAGTAACAAAGATAGTGTTCGATAGATGACCAATATAAAAACGCTTAAACTGGGCAAAAGTACACAGTAAACATTTCAAGAAGAACATATGTATAGACGAGCCCTAGTGAAATAACCAATTCGAATTTCACTTTGTTTTCGATTCGCTAAATCACAACCACCCTTAACACCCTATAGCAGAACTTAAAAAAAAACACCGTGGAGTAGTCTATGCCGTAGCTTAACACGCTAATCGATACCTTTGTCGAATTGGTCACAATCATCGGGGTTTTTTTTTTATTTATTTCTGAATGTGCGCAAATAAAAACAATGCTATGCTGAGCTCATTCCAACTGTAGCAGAAATGAAGAGTATGAAATTTCTCCTCTCGATATTGGAGAGATATCTCTAGTGGACCACAGCATCGAAACAAACAGAAAAAAAACCCTCTCCTTCCGATATATAACTAGTCAAATAAAAGGGACATAATCCCTTCTGTGGGCAACTTTCGATATCAAATAGTGCACCCATCCGCACGCCACACATCCTATTCTCGCACCCCCTTACAGAAAATACTAAGCTTAATGGCATACTCTCTATACCCTACCCTATACACCCTCGCTCGCTATACAGGGAGAGCAATATACCGACCATGCTGCACAGAGTGTCTACAGATTAAAACGCGATCGGTTTAAAACAAAACCTTCCAAAGGATTTTCAGTGTTTAACCATCGACAATTTTACCCCATGACCCTGTGCATAAGCCCCTGTGTATAACCCTTACAAAACGCATAGTCCACAATACTACATTCAATATTGTATGTTCGAAAATATCCTACATATATGTTGTCCCCATATCGTACGTGGTGTGTTACACCGTGGTCAGGCAGCGGTGGCAATGAAAAATCACTGTGCCAAAAATTTCAGTGTTGAAAATCTAACCACGATTAATTTCAAAGGATTAAAAAAAGTGCGAAAGAGAAGGAAAAAGGACATGGAACATGGACATGTATAGTTGTTTAAAATATGCATGCATGTCCCGATTGAAGTATAAAGGACCTAATCTACCTTTAGCAGCGGAAAAGAAATTACTCTCGACTGAAGTATCATTTATCTAGGAAGCATAGTTTTTGTATATAAAAAAAAATCATCTGGAAATCCTTTACACACAGAAAAAGTCCTTCAAAGATGAGGTCTTGATTTATTTGAATGCATCACATGAAATACACCACGTCTAGAAACTTTTTTTTTACCAAACCCGTCCGTTGTGGTTGAAAATAGAAAAGGGTTAGTGGATTCTATCTCTTTTTAGTGAGCTAGATCTTCCAGCTCGATATTGTCTTTGCAGTAAATTCAATCAAAGCTTGATGGTATTACATAAAGGTCTATAAGGACCCACACGCAAAGCAAATGGGAAGTTTTTTTTTTACATCCAACTACGAAGGGTTGAGCAGTTGCATATCCGATTGTAGCGGAAGGGTCCTTTGCATGTTGCTGCTGCCACATTTCGAAGCTTATTGATAAATTATGTAGGGGCTTTGTATGATTGAGTGTTTGTTTCCATATGATGGACATGATTTACAACAGATCCAGTTTTCTACTTTTTCAGAGCCCTGGAGTTATTGTGTGTCATTATTGTCTTACCCGAATTTTCAATTTGTTCTTCACCCTACTGTTTGATTTACATAAATTGAGCATTTTAAGATTTTGCCATTAATAATGCAGTAACTCTTGTCCTTGCCATTCCATTACGGAAAAATCCAACTAACAATTGCTTCCCTCTTTCTTTCAGGATCACCGAATGGTGCACCAACAAACGTGATACCCGGCAGTGATTTTGTACCAATGCCAGGAAATCCTGCCAATACACCAACTTCGATGCCGCCCACAATGGCAAATAATCCGCTTATAGCTTCGCCAACTGGATACCTACCGCAGTTTCCTTTCGCCGCAGCACATCCCGATCTGCTTCCGAAGAATCCGTTCCTGCCATACAACTTTTCCACCCTACAAATGCGTCACAATCTACACAACATTACAAATCACGTGGCATCACGAAACGGCGAACATATGAATCCTGGACACCTATCGCCAGCATCATCTCGTCCTTCATCGTCCAGTCCACCATCGATATCAGCTAAACTGAATACATCGCTGGAAACTAATTCACCGCATCACGATCACACCTCCGATGATTCCGACGACGAACAAATCGACGTTGTGAAATCCGCATTCGTGCCGATACTTCGTCCGAAAGTAGAAACTTCTGAGAAAAACACCCCTGCGACAACAACGATTCGGCCGGACGAGCCGCGAATCGAAGTTATCAGCGAACATACATCGCCACGATCGCGATGTGAATTAAAAGCACCATCTTCCATGAAATCCATCCACTTTACAAGTCCGAAATCACGCAGTCGCTCACCATCGGACACCAAACTGAAAACTGTCACACCAAAAACAGTATGGCGACCGTATTGAAAACCATCTTCAAAAAAACAAACTCTTCTCATTTTCAAAATCCACTGTGCTAAGAGCGATCATCGTGCGGGCATTCGACAACAGATGGACAACATTACGGCTAGACAGAAATCAAACTGTGATTACAATGACGCATCCTTTAAACCCATTAACTATGTGATAATCCTAATGTTTAGGAAACCCCCAAAAATGCCAAAGGACTCGAGCTTGTCTAGCTAATCGGTTGTCAAGTGCCGAACACAACGCCTGGAGGACGCTTTTATAGCACTAACGAAAAGTTCAGAACCGTTTCAAAAGTGTACATAAAATGTATTATATAGTATATATCAACAAAAAAAAATTATTAATTTATTTTAGATCAATCAAGCTACTATACTATAAACTAAACTGTGTAAATACGAGTACAAAGGACTTCTTTTTTATATAACAAATGTATTAAAATTAAGTAGCATCTAGAGATTATTATGATTATAGTTCTATGGAAATGTTAATGATCGCGAGTATTATTAAATTATTAATTATATATTGATGATAAAAATTATTCTAGTTATTTTTTCTATTGGAGTCAAAACAAAGTAAAATTATGTAAGGAAAAGTCTAATAACAAAAAAAAAAAAAAATACAAGACAAAATTAATTCTGAGAAATAAAATTTGTCAATTGTTGTTTTATGATCGATTGCAAAAATAGAAAATCACATATACCTGAAAATTTGATGTTGTTTTTTATTTTCGTCACTAGTTTGACAAATATCAGTTTTTCGTCGTACTGTAGCTAGGACTCAAAAATTTAAAAGGTACTAAGAAAATTAGTGTATTGATTTTAGTGAAAATTGTGCAGTTTGTATCGGAGGTGGTAGAAGGAGGAGCGAGTTCTTAATGACTTTTTCAGAAATAACTATAAATTTCGTACTTTTGAGAAAAATCGACTTTTTGTAAAGTTATGAAATTGTATTAGATTGTATGGCAGGGGATAGTAGGAGTGAAGCTAATCGTCTAATTTTATTTACTTACTAATAATTCTAAACAAATATTAAGTGCACGATTTCAGTTCGATAAATTTTATATGTACTGAGAAAATTTGTTTAGAGTGTTTCATGAAAAAGCGCAGTTTATATATATGGGAGGTGGTGAAAGGAAGGGGCGGGCTCAAATAATTCTTATACAGTAGATTGAAATCATTATAAAAGTAATATATTACAAATTTCAGTTCAATAGCTTTTATACTTTTTGAACGAATCCGTTTAGTGTTGAATTGCGAAATTGTGTCATTTTGTATGGGAGGGCGTAGAAGGGGTAAAGCTAATCATCTCTTTTTTTTTGCTCTTACTAATAATTCTGTGCACAATTTCAGCTCGATAATGTTTATACGCACTGAGTAAATTGGTTTAGAGCATTTCATGAAAAAGTGCAGGTTATATGGGAGGTGGTGGAAGAAGAGAGAGAACACAAGTACTTTTTATACAGTAGACTAAAATCATCACCAAAGTCGTATTTTCCAAATTTCTGATCAATATTATTTATACATTTGGAGTAAATCCGTTTAATATAAAATTGCGAAATTGTGTCATTTTATAAGGGAAGGGGCAGAAGGAGTGGAGAGATTTGACACGTTCACGAACTTGACCTTACTTTTTTGTCAAAAACAATATGTAGAAAATTTTAAATTTCTAGATCAACGCGTTCGCAAGCTAGAGAGGACACCGACGGTCGAACGATTTTGAGATTTTTGAGTGATAATATAAACTTCGGTATCATTCATTTTTTTCTCCGAGCCTTATTTCTTAGCGTTACAAACTTTATGGCAAACTTGTAACACTCTCAATTTTCATCTAGAGTATAAAAATTTGCTATCCTGTAATTTTGTTTTTCCGCGTTTCGTGACTAAATTATCCTAAAAATGCAACAACAAAAAATCCGTCCGTCCGTTCGCCGTATACATGGACTCATATCTCCGAGACCGTTAATGTAGAATGTTAATTTTTGGGTGAATTGTTGAGTGGGTAAGTGGACTCCATTATCTTCATTTTTGGGAGTGTCAGGTGGAACCGAAAGTCGGGAGAGAGAAAGAGTCAAAAACTACACTTGTTAATATCTCCACTACAAATATAGATATGAAGATGAAAATCTCTCCATTTATGTTAGTCTGTTAATAACTTTTTAATTTTTTTCCAATGCCTATACTGAAATAACTGTGCATAGCATTATAGGGTGACCCCCTAAGCTATGTTCGGTACCTTAAAAAAATCAGCATAAATAAAGAGAGGGTTGTGGGACAAACTCTAAAAATAATTTAATTTCCTGATCCATTGGGGTCCGAAAAAAGGGGAGAGGACTAAGGACAACTTATCGGCCGCATTTTTGTTTCAAATGATTATATCTTTGGAACTACTTCATCCAAAAAATTCTTATTTCACACCATACACTGTAATCTACTAAAAGAAAGGCCAATAATTGTGAGGGGGCACATTTCTAAATTTCAAACCGTTATATCGCAAAATTCAAAACAAATATTAAACTGAAATTTTTTGAAATTGTAGAGCTATATTATGCATAATTTTCGTAAAAATTTTAGATGAGTGGTGTAAGGGGAACGAGGTAGTGGGCCAAATTGTTGAAATTGTTCACTAGTTTTTTAGGGCTCTAGTAAAAGATACAAAGCTCAAATTTTGCACACATCCATTTAATATACTTAAAGAAAAAATATTAATTTGAACCAGAACTGTTATCCACCAAAAGGGAGCCCTAGCCTACACTAGGTATTTCACGTGTTTAAAAAAAAAACATAACAGGACTACTATTGGGCGTAAAGCCCAATCGTGCGATAATCTAGATGAAGGAGATTTTTTTTTTATTTTAAGAAATTTTGTAGGGGAAGTGGTAGAGGGGGTAACAACATTGAACTGATTTTTTCACATCACGATAAGGTTGCTATCAAAATGTTTTTCAAAATTTAGGATTCAAAAATTTAATGGTACTGCTATACTTAGTGTATTGAATTTAGTGAAATTGTACAGTTTGTATGGGAAGTGGTAGAAGGAGGGTGGAGTTATTAATAACCTTCTTAGAAATAACTGTAAACATCATTTATTTGGCAGGTCAGTAGCATTCATACTTTTCAGGCAAATCGACTTTTTATAAAGTTGTTGAATTATGTCAAATTGTATGGGAGGAGGTAGAAGGAGTGAAGTTAATTACTTAATTTTTTTTGGTCTTACGAACAATTCTAAATAAATCTTTAGTGCACAATTTCAGCTTTATCAATTTTATACTGAGTACTTTACTGAGTAAATTTGTTTCGTGTATTTCATAAAAAAGTGCAGTTTGTATGGGAGGTGGTAGAAGGAAGGAGAAGACTTAAATAATTTTTATACAGCAGATTGGAATTATTATAAAAGTAATATATTTCAAATTTCAGATCAATAGCCTCTATGCTTTTGGAAAAAATCCGTTTATTCTGGAATTGCGAAATTGTGTCGTTTTGTAAGGGAGAGAGGAGAAGGGATAATTTTTTTTGATCTTACTAATAATTGTAAATAAATATTTAGTGCACAATTCCAAATCGATAAATTGTATACGCACTGAGTAAATTGGTTTAGAGTATTTCATGAAAAAGTGCAAATTGTATGGGAGGCGGTGGAAGGAGGAGGAGGTTACAAATAATTCTTACAGTAGAATGGAATTATCATAAAAGAATTATATTCCAAATTTCAGATCAGTAGCATATATATTTTTCGAGAAAAGCCATTTAGTGTCGAATTGCGAAATTGTGTCATTTTGCATGGGAGGGGGTAGAAGGGGTGAAGCTAATGGTCTAATTTTTTTGGTCTTACTAATAAAGTCAAATAAATATTTAGTGCAAAATTTCAGCTCGCTAAATTTTATACGCACTGAGTAAATTGGTTTAGAGTATTTCATGAAAAAGTACAGTTTGT
Organism: Chorisops tibialis; assembly: GCA_963669355.1. Taxonomy (NCBI): domain Eukaryota; kingdom Metazoa; phylum Arthropoda; class Insecta; order Diptera; family Stratiomyidae; genus Chorisops; species Chorisops tibialis. Next base: position 24,139,413 of record OY770264.1, read on the forward strand.
ATGAGAGGTAGAAGGTAGAAAAAGGAAGAAGACACGTCTAATTTTTATATGGTAGATTGATATCATCATAAAAGTAATATTTTCCAAAGTGGAGATCAATAGCTTTAATACTTTTCGAGCAAATCCGTTTATTGTCAAAATGCGCAATTGTGTCATTTTGTATGGGAGGGGGTAGAAGGAGTGGAGCGATGTGGCCCGTTCACGAACTTGTCCTTACTTTTTTGTCAAAACGACGTGTACAAAATTTTAACTTTCTAGATCAACGCGTTCTCAAGCTTGAGAGGACACGGACGGACAGACGGACGGGCGGAAATCCGGTTTTGAGATTTTTGAGTGATTATATGAACTTATGTATCATTCATTTTTTAAACCGATTCGTTTCCACGCAAAGTATGACAAATACGGACAATATTACCAGATCTACATCTTCACATTTTTCTTCCTGATCATCTTTCGGCTAGTACAGAAATTTCAATACTGGCAATACTTTGACCGAGAGCCAGAGCTTGCGACTGAAAACACTGGCTGGAAACAATTGCGTTAACGCATATCTCCTTCCTATAAAAGTCGAACTTGCGCTCGCCGCGGGCAAAAATTTTACTCGTATTCGCCGGCGGTCTCGTTGTCTTGTGTATGCGACTAACAGCAATGAGAGGTAAGGTGGAAGCATTTTAATGCGACGCATCTCCCCTTCCTATAGAAGTCGAACTTGCGCTCGTTGCGCGAGAAAGTTTTGCTCGTATTGGCTGCCGGTTTCGTATATGCGTTTTTAAAATCGCATTTTTTTCCCTGTGGAAAGAAGACTTTCAACTTTCATTGGTCAGAAAAAGTATGACAAAAAAAGCTGTCCTGAGCACGTAATTGCTGTAAACAGTGGTAGATGAAAATAATGTGCGCTGTCTTATAAAGAAATTTTTTAATAAATTTTCATATTCGTTCCGATTTCAGTTTAGCTTTTCTAAGCTGAATAAAGGAGAAAACGTAGGAGAAGCATTGCTTCCCTTGCATCAATGGACGCCACGGCACTGCCCTCACGTCGTACTATCAGGACTGTTAAAATTTCGTTTCTTTTCCGTCTAAAAAAATGTTCATTCAAAATGAAAGTTTTTCTATTGACAAAGAGCTAACAAGCTAGCAGCGTGCTTGCTTCACAGTCTATAGTTCGTGGGTTCGATTCCCACTCCAGGCTGTAGGATTTTTTTAATCATGGATTTTTCATTTGCTACTGGTAATAAAAAATGATTCGAAATAAAATGGGCAAACGATGTAAAAGTGAAACAGTTCTACTTCTAGAAGTCCTATTTACTCAGTAGATGGTTTCTGTTTGCTTTCTATCACTCAGCCCCCGATAACATTTGCAAATATTTGTCAGTAGCAGCCAGTGCAACTGAAAACTATACCAGATTCAGCAATCGTTACACGTTTAGAAATTTTAGTGGAAATTCTATAACAAAATAATCTACAGTATAAAAATATCCCTTTATTATTATTTTTTTTTTTTTTTAGAATATTGTTTTTCATTTATTGTAAGAAACTCGATGGTAACACATTTATATTGTTAGAAAATTGTCTTTCGAACGATTTTTTTTGTGGAATTTTTGGAAGAATAATTGATTAAAAGATCAAAAATGTAACCTACGCAGGATTAAGCTAAATAACAAAAGCAGCGTCAGCTGTACCCACTATATCATTAGAATTTAAACACAAGCACCATTCAAATCGAGGAATTCCATTTACGATTTTTTCTTAAAATTGTATACTACAATCTGTTATATGTTTTGTCAGAAATTAAATATTCTTGGAAAATTATTGTTTCATTAAAATGTCGTGCCAGATATCGAAAAACGCGTCAACCCTTTCCACCTTTTCATAAATTTTTTTCAAAATTTTGTCGACATTCAAAAATTTTTTTTGATCCATTTATTTCGAAATATTTTAACATTTGGGTGCCAAAAACTAAATAAATGCACGACTTACTCTAAAAGGGCTGTTGTAAAGTCAACACAGCGACATGAAACACAATTTTTCAATAATACTGCAAATAAAAAAAATATGAAAACTTTAAACCTGAATTATTTCCAATCTAAAATCAAATTTAATGAAATTTTTTCTATTTTTCTTACTTCGACCAACGTCAGCTTGTTTTCTGATTGATTTTATTACACAGTGATATCAATTTTGAAATCAAAATAAGGAAAACTTAGAAAAAAAACTAACGCATTGAAGAAGAAAAAGGGGTGACTGAGATTAACTTGTTCCAGAGCGGCGCATAAACCCCCTTTCGTGACGCTTCGAAACTGTCATAAATTTCCCATATTCGCATTAAGCATGGTCGAGCATCTAAACACATCCCGACAGCGTGCATGGTTTTATCGAAGATATCGGCGAAAACATTGTAGTACAATTCCAGACCCTTCGAGCCGAGGCCATTATAAGGGTGGAAATCACTTCATCTGGCTCACCCTTTTCTACAAATCACAGATAACACACCCCACGTCATCAGTCATCGTTTTCCATAGACGTATGTACAACTGTAACCGTCGTCGTCGTCGCGTATATTGTATTTGATCTCGGTGGTTCGCTGAGGATAACCAAGTTGGCCTGTGTATCCTGCCATTCTGTACAACAGCACTACACAATTTTCTTTTAAACCGAATAGGAAGAAGCACTGCAGTTCCATGTGTAGTACATCATCCGCTCTAAGGCCTGTGAGATACACGAGTCCCCTCTTCAGAATTTCGTTCGCCTGTGTCCTTTATTGCCCCTGTTTTACGAAACAAAACCGGGAATATTGTAACAATTCCTTTTTTTTTTGAGATATGGTCAAAGCGCCTTGGGCTACCTATTTACCAGAATCATTGCACACATACGGAAGGGGACGAACATCAGGAGCCGCGGGGATATGTCAGAGTGCTTCCATTTAAGCCTCCCAGCTATGACAGAATCTCGAACAAAGAGGGCATCGGTGCGCGAAATTCGATGAAATGCGACGCCAGAGAGATGCTAAAGAAAAAAAAACGATGAACCTTCCCAAGGGATTTGCCATTCTACCGACTTGATACTTGCATTCACCTTTTTCACGTTCACATACGAGTCCTACACGCATTAGTGGCTTAAAGGGAATAATTTAGAGATGGAAGCACTGGAGCAGAATTCAGGCTATTCTATAGTATCAAAGTGTACAGCCCACCTTACAGGTACTTAGGGAAATTGTGATTCCACTCTTCAAAATAAAAAAAAAAAAGAGGAAATGAAGCTTCTTAAAAGTTGATACAACAGAAACATCTACACATCAGCCGAATAAACATTTAATGCCACGGTGAAGCGCGGAAAGTGGCAGCTCTTCTAAGTGATTCAAATTTAAAAACAAAAAGCCGATTCAGACTATGGTAATACAGCCGTTGAAGACTGGAGCACTTAATGACACACCTTGAATTGTCCCATTAAGGATACGACAGTGTCGTTCCTATTCAATTTTACGGGTATGCTTTCCTATCCTATTGTTAACGAGAACCGAGAATAGAATGTTCGCGGCAATATCACCCGTATCGTTACGTATGCCCCGAAACGATGTTTTCTATCTTGTCGGAGGGATTATGTGACATGCAATAGACTATCAGATTTAAGTTTAGTAGATCCATTCAAGCTTTAAGTGTCTCACTTAATTGTTGATTGCGGTATGTAATTAATGGACTGGAATGAAGCTTTGAGTTGTTTAAAAAAATAATTGATTTAATTAATCGCTTTCGAAATTATTTAATTGACCGAAATCAACTATATTTTAATTGTAATCTTTCTATCTTATGGTCTAAGATTTTGTATTTTTTTATAAATATTGAAGTACCCTAGATTCCAGGTTGTTAACTTGTTAAATATCGCAAACTCCTATTCAAACCCACTGTTCATTGAAATCTTCTTCTTCCACAATATCTAAAAATCGTGTTTTAGTAAATTTGCACCGGCCTTCGAAAGTATCTAAAATTATCGAATACTGTTTCGAAATTCACATAGTTCACACCAATATTCTGTTACGAACATTTAAAACAATGGATTGACGATAAATTAAAACATAATAGGACTACGATTAGACGTAAAGACCAATCATGCGATAATCTAAATGAATTAGAATTTTTTTATGTTAAATTAATTTTATATGGGGAGTAGTAGAAGGGGTGGCGGCATTGAATTAATTTTTTCACATCGTGCTAGATTTTCTATCATAATATTTTATTCAAAATTGAACCTTCAAAATTTTAATAAGTACTGAGAATATAAGTTAATTAAATTAAGTGCAATTGTGCAGTCTGTGTGGGAGGTGGTGGAAGGACTTTTTCAAAAATGACAATAAACATCATTCCGTTTACATATTTTAAAGTGCAGATCATTCGTACTTTTTAAGAAAATCGACTTTTTGTAAAGTTGTGGAATTGTATCTTATTTTATGGAAGGGGACAGAAAGGATACCGCTAATCCAAATTTGTTTTTGGTCTTACTTATAATTCTAAATAAATATTTAGTGCATAATTTCAGCGTATACTGAATAATCTGGGTTATAGTATTTCAACAAAAAGTACAATTTGTATGGGAGGTGGTAGAAGGAGTGATGCGATTCAAATAATTTGTTTACTGTGAACTGATGTTATAGTAAAAATCTTAATTTCTAAATTTCAGATCTACAGCTTTTATTTTTTTCGAGAAAATCAGCGTATTGTTAAATTCGGAAATTATGTCGTTTCGTATGGGAGGGTAGAAGGGGTCGAGCGATTTGGCCCATTCACAAACTTTACCTTACTTTTGTGTCATAAATGACATGTACAAAATTTGAGCTTTCTAGCTCAACGCTTTCTCGACATAGGGAGGCCACTGGCGGACAGACGTACAAACGAAAGGAAGAACATCCGGTTTTGTGATAATGTGAACTTCTGTATTATTCATTTTTTCCACCAAGCCTTATTTCTTAGCGTTACAAGCTTTGTGCCAAACTTATAATACTCTCAGATTTCATCTAGAGTAAAGAGACGGTGCATGCATTTGGTTGATTGCGCTGAACTATGCGCTTCCGGCAATTCGAGCCTCTTTTATGTGACACCGGAACTAAAGGAGTAACCCTTTTGTACTGAAGCACAGTTCCGGTGAGTAGGGAAGGATTTCGGTTCTTAGGAGTTATGGGGATAGAGACAGAAGTGGCTATGAATACTGTTTTTGAATTGCTAGATTTTATAGTCTTTCGGGAACGCGTTCTATATTCGAACAGTCCGGTTTGAGAATGAATCACGAAATTTTTCAGTGCGACCAAAAGTAGGTTAAAGAAGATACTTACGATCGCGTGAAACAGCTCGAGTATTAAGGGGTAAAGTCATGCCTGGTGGAAAGAGATTAGAGATTTCGTCCCAACAATCTCCTTTGTAGCGATGATTCAAGTGAATCGAGCGATAAAAAAATGTCAGAGTCTTCTATAATTTTAATGGCTCGAGACTGGAGAGAGTTGTTTTTGGAGCTACGCATAGGTAGGAACTAAATTCAAGACATGTTCTAATATAGGCCTCATATGTTGTCAATATTCAAGAAAGACTGAAGGAGTTTTTACTGCGTTGAAGGACTCCAAACACTTAGATGCTTCCTTAGCGATGTTAAATAAATGATCGTTCCAAAAAAAGTATTAGCGATTTGGATACCTAACATCTTATCCCTTGTAGAATTTGACAATGGCTGCCCTTCGAAGGTGATTCGATCTAATTTAGAGTCACATTTGTAGGACACGAGATAGCACTGGGTTTTTGAAGTATTACATTGAACTTGATTCTTATTGCCCCCAATAAGAATTTTAGCCAAGTCGTCATTCATTGATTGAACGATGGAACTACGTTGCTCTACAGTGTTGAAGTGATAAAAGAGGTCTAATGGGCTGTCATCAACGAAGCTGTGCAAAGGATTGAAAATTGAAGATAGTAAGTCATTAATAAAAAGCAGAGCAAGATGAGAGACAGAACAAGCCCTGAGAGAAACCAGCGTTAATTTTATAAGAGAAAAAAACCTCTCCACATAATACGAAACGCATTCAACGATTGGTTAAAAAACTTTTAATCCAAGAAATAAGGGAATCGCCCAAACCAATAGCTTCAAGTTTCGCTAAATGGGCTTCATGCCATACTCTATCGAAAGCCTTGAAAATATCAAGAGCAACAATACAAGATTCACCAAACTGGTGAATGTTCTTTCTAACGTTTCAGAAGGGTGGTTAAGAGATCTCTGCGGAACGCTTTTGTTTACGGAATATATGGTTGACGGTTGTATGACCCAATAATATGTTAGCATCTAGATTCTGAAGAACTCGGAATTCGTCACGCGAATGAATGTTAATTTGTTCTAAGAAAGAATTTAGCGCAGTGCATGTTGCAAGGTTGAAATTCGTGAATGGTAAATAAGATCTGGCAGCAAATTGAACCGCTACGATATGTGCCTTAGATACCAGAAACTTTTTCCACCCTTTGCACATCTCAATAACTAAAACTACCTTCGTCCAAAGTAATGACTTTCATTGCATACAAAATCAGCTTAATTTCGACTCACTTTCGGTACTTTAACATCGAAAGTAATTGAAAATCTATCGGCATGTATGAGAAATAGGAACGACGACACATAATTAATAAAAAGAATGCAGCACCTTTCCACTTTCCCGCTCAATAATCGACAATAATTAGATTCGATTAGCGAATTTTCAAACTTCAAATAAAAATAAATATGCAATATACTCGTAGTTAGCAACTTTTGATCATTTGTATTTCTGTAAACACTATGTATCAAATGCACATATCAAGTAATCAAAAAGATTCAACACCATCACCGAACCAGCAATTTTCGAAAATACCTTGGTATCCATTTTTTTCGTTTTTGTTGTACCAGTCGGTTACTACTTGCCATTCATTCCATAAAGTATTATGGAACTCCTGTCTACTACTTTCTACCCATATAAAGGATGAGAAAATTTCTGATTTTATAACCAACCATACACAGTGCAGTGCTACCCCACATCGCTGAACACGATGCATGTGTCCTTCGAAATATGTGAGAATCCGAATGGATTTACTCCGCCAATAGGTCGGATATTGGGCATTTTAGAGGGTTGAAACCAATGAACATTGAGGGTAAATATTGGGCCATTATTTTATACATGAGCTGTTGCAATCAATAGCATTTTTGGGAAGAGATTTCAATGCACCCGATAAATACACATATGAGCATTAATAGAACGTAGACCACGGTTTCGTATGCATGAATCTAGATGCAATCTATATGGACAAATATCGTATACTTTTATATATAAGTAAATATACATCTCTCGATATACCACCGATGTATAATTATATATGTATGGAGATGTATGCATGCATACAGTGATGCCTTCGCAATAAACTCAATGTTGAATGAAGTCTTGCATGCATAAAAGCTAATGCACTCTGTGGATATCTCAACGTCAATCATTGTGTCAGGCATCACTCTCGTTAACCTATTCAACACACCTTTCAATCGAACTATATTTTCCTGTTTTTTAGACTCTTTCCTCGACCAACTAATTTGTTAAATGATTAAAATAAAAATCTTCTCAATGTAAGGATATTGTTTACAAAAAATGTATCAATACAAAGGCTGTGCATCAATCTATGCTTGTGCTCCTGTTTGAATATTAGATGGAAGGTGCATTTATACGATAACAAACAATTAATTGTACAACTCAATTTCAATACATTTGGCGTTACAAAATTATATTTTGCGATTACGACTTTGGCCACTTAAGAATCGTGGTAATATGCAATTATTGAGAGTATAGTTAGTATTATTTAGAATGTGAAATCTTATTAGTTTAATGCCTGCCTGATTGTTCTTGACGGATAAGATGTGGAAGAGGTGCAAGAGTTTTGTTACCTCGGAAGCATTGTTAGCATGGAAGTCGGAGCCGAAATAAAGCTCGTCAGGCCTTTCGTATCGTTTCCCTTTCTGGACTTTAAAAGAGATCTCTCTTCGCACGAAGTTGTAAGTATTTGACGCATGCATGAAATCCGTATTGTAATATGGAAAGTGACCGTTAAGCTTACCAAGAAACACAATCTTTCGTAGACCAATACCTCCGCTGCATTTTATGGATATTCTGGCCAGATATGATCTCCAAAGGCGAACTATGGAGTACAACTAGACAGACTAAAATAGACACTGTGATCCAAAGGCGGAAGTGACACTTTGGGGAAACCGAAGATAAACATCACTAGGAAAACTCTGAATTGTAATCCTCAACCAAGACGTCGGGCTCATCGACCATGTCCCACATGGAAGCAAGTAGTTGAAAAGGAGGTCAAAAGAATAAAGCGATAACTAAAGGCCGATGCTCAGGATCGCGTCTTGTTTATTTAAATTTTTAAGATCATACATTTAAAAAGCTAACACCAGTAAATCGAGACAATTGGAAATCTCCAAATAAAATTAAATATTGGATGGTGAGTATGGCTCTTGCACGCTCGTTGGCTAACTCGGCTTGGCTCGTTGGCTAACTCGGCTTGGCTCGTTGGCAACAGGCTTGGATCGTTACCACGGGAGTCTTAGTGATCAAAAGTAATCTTGGGGACCCAGACAAAAATACACCAAAAAGATAGAAGTTCTAAACAGAAGGGAATCTGTATAGTGAGAGTTTTGATTATGTTCTCCCAATAGGGACAGGACTACGAATTTGGACTTAACACTTAAGCTCCGACGCAACTGAAAGACGGTTTCTGCTGAGCCAGCTTACTTATACATGGGGTAACTCCACCACCTTCTTTCGAAATCCTTACTTAACATTTAACAAATATGTTTATTATTGAAGAAGAATGCGTTTAATCCACCCAACTGGATCTCTTGAAGAACCAAAGGATCCTTTTTGGAACTTTAATAATCGCTGGTTTTGATTCCGATTGAGTGATTTGAGCACGAATCAGAAAGTGTTGCGTGTGGCTAAATGGCGATGATACAATAACAGATGTGTTATATTTTTCAGGCTGGCTTGTGCTATTTCTCCCAAGCCAGCCGGAGATCAAGGGGGCTTGCGTGATGTTCTAAAACATTAGATAGTCGAGGCTCACCAGCTGCTTAAGTTCGTTGATAGAAGCATAAATCTCAGTATTATGTCCCTATTGGTCCGTGCAGTGGGAATAACGCAGAACGCTGAAATCGCCCCCGACTCAGAATTAAGCATGTATTTGTTGGATTGAGTCAGACAACTTATCCAATTCATGGTTGGTGTCGTCTGACGAAAGCCTGGGACTTCTATAGACATAGTAGAAAAATATGATGTATTCACTAAGGTGAATTTTACCCAACAAAAGTTGAACGCTGGATTGGAACAAGAATAGAGAAGGAACCTTATGCAGAAAACCCACACAACTCTTATGTAATTTGCATGAGAGTTGCATCGCTATTCTTCTACCACTGATATTTCACAAAACTGCATAGAAATCTTTGTACTGAATTCTTTTCGTACTTCCCTACCTCTGCTAAATGCTGCGTCACCTCAGAATACAAACTATAACTCCTGAAAGTAATAAGAACTAGTAAAGAATGGAAACAAATTAATTATAATATCTTTGCTTACAAAGACCCTTAGCTAGTAAGTACAAGCCCAAAATTGCTTAGTACTACAGCGTAAATTTATTTTTCGAACCTATATTAAGTCACTACTCCGGACCTTTAGTTAAATCAAATTTTTGCCATAAAAATACTACAACCTTAGTTGTACCAGGAGCCATAAACTCAGATTTTCAAATTACACCTATGACCTGCTCTAAATATACCTTCTTCACTAAATTTACCCAACGCTGTAGTAGATATTTCCGTGGACGAGAGAAAGATAAACAAAAAGAATAGATCAATTGTAAATGATTCGGTCGCCAGTAAAATCAAAACAACCATAAATATTTGAGCACATTGATATTGGAGAATTGACCAATGAGAATAGATATGTTGACCACACTAGGTCAACCAATTTTTCTACCGAGCATAACGTGATTTAAAATTTTTAAAGAAATAAAATACCAAAAATGATGGCAATTATAATCGAAGGAATGAGTTATTGCGGTCATTTCTCAATGAATTATATGCTGCGATAGAACGAAAAATACCATAAAAGATACCAACAATAGATAAAAGATTTATTTTACGGAAATCAAAAGTACAATAGCATAAATAAGATATTTCTCAGACAGATAATTTCAATGGTTATTATGTGGTGCTTCCGTTTGAGAAGGACTTCTGCAAACATATTTTTCTATTCTTAATTGTGTACAGACTAAAAACGGGTACGTTTCAATCAGGGAGGTCATTTTTTGAAATGGGTCACCTGGTTTTATAATACAAGTGAAAATGTGTTATTAGAAGCAAATGGAAACAGAAATAATGGAACTATATTTCATTTTGAACTATTAGATAGATGCATTAGATCTCTTGACGTTTTACAAATAGTCAGTGTTTTATTACACCTTTTACTTCGTCTGAATCGACTCAATCAGAAACGAATCGAACGCTCTCCTGAGACCAATTCCTCGCTATCGGTAAATCATAAAAACGTAAAAGTAACCTAAATTCCTCCCCCCCCCCCCCCTTATCATTATCGAAAATCCAAATCACAGTTCAAAAACATACTTCATACACCCTTTCCAATCGTTCGACCATTGGCCACATCAGGCAACCCTTAAATGTCCCAAGTAAAGTCGGCAACAATAAACGGCTATCGTTTGATTTAGAATCAAAAGGACATTTCCACTCTCGCCGGCTATACAGAACGATTCACTAAACTAAATCGTTGTGGAATCGAATTAAAATTGGCCCGTTCCCAAATCACCACATTTCAGTCCCCCACTCGATTTCTTGGGCAGATTCTTCGTAACACACATGACCATAAAAATCCCATTCTTCAAGCTCTAAGGATTCAAGCTATACGATTGCTCCTCGCCATTGAACGAAAGAGAAAAACAACTCAACGGGCAAGAAGATAGTAAAAACTTTTCAATCCCCAACAAAATGACCACTTTTTAAAGAGGCGATGACTTGAATTGGGGGTATGGGGTTGACCATTGGCCAATAAATGAATTCCGAAAGACTGGACTTGAGGATTAAGCGAAATACATAAAAAAAAAGTAGAAGAAGAAGAGGAGGAAGAAACACGACTGGGACCTTTTCTTGAACAGGCTGCCAATTGGATGGCAATGGATGATGAAAATAAAGATGCATTGGCTGAGAAAAGTTAAATAATGTTGTAAAAAGTGAATAGTAGCCAGCGCTTAGATGGGCTGATAGAGAAGCTATAAAATCAAAGTATGTAGTTTGATTTTATTAACTACAAAAATTTAGGACTTTTTGAAAGTATCTAAAGGCAATAGGAAGATTTAAAAAATATTGTTTAGTAAACTATTTTATGGCGTAATATCTTTTTATCTACAACAAAATTTGTAAAAAAAAAATAATCTATATTACTAACTAAATTTAAAAAAAAAATTGTCAAATGTTATTAAATGTATTCCTGTATTTTTAGTTTGCACAACCCAAAAATTATTTTCGTAAATTACAAATTAAAGCCATTTTCAATAGAGTTTTAGAAAGGAGGTGGTTAACAATTCATTTGTAGGTGCTTTTCATGTTCGGTTACCAATTGCATTTGGCAACGCCGAATTAAAAAAATTATTTATCGTTTTGTTTCGGAGGACATATTCCCACATAACATTTTTATACTCTAAATGAAATCTAAGAGTATGTATTGTATTTGCCTTTCTGTTTGTAACGCTAAGAAATAACGCACGCACAGAGCTGTCAAGAAAGATACAAAAATAATTGTTGTCGCTTAAAAACCTCGATTTCGAGTGATCGTCTGTCCGTCTGTCCGTCTGTGCGTCTGTCTACAGCATAACTCTCGAAAGCTTTGAGCTATAGTGCTAAACAATTTTGTGTGTCATTTTTAGCAAAAAAGTAAATTTAAGTTCGTGAATATGCTACATTCCCCCACTCCTTCTACCCCCTCCCATACAAATTTCATGAAATTTCGAAATATTAAGAAATTGATTTTTCTACGAAACAATTCAAGCTATCGTCTTGAAATTTAGGTCAAAGTATTGTAATATAGATGCCATTAATATCACGAAATATTGATCCGATCCCCTCACTCCTTCTACTCCCTCTCATATAAATGGACAATTTTGAAAAATACATATTTTCGATTTTCATTGAAAATAGTAAGGAAAAGACGAAATTTTGCCAGAATTAATTCTTCTATTATTGTGATTAGTTTTAAAAAGAACTATCAACTTCACCTTACTCCTTCCACCCCCTCCCATACAAATTTCACGAAATTTTGTAATTCAAATTTAATTATTTTCTGGGAAACTATTAAAGCTATCAACTTGATATTTTGCATACAGCATAAAAATTTGTTTTGTTCTGACACTCCTTCTACCCCCTCCCATACAAATGCATAATTTTTGTTAAATGCATTATATCGATTTCCATTAAAACTAGAAAAAGTAAAAGCTTAAAATTTTGCCAGAATTTGTTTTTTAATAATTGCAATAAATGCTAAAAAAAATTATCAGCTCCCCTTCACTCCTTCTACCCCCTCCCATACAAATATCTGTATTATAAATTTAAGAAAAGCATTTCTCCGTCGAATATATGAGAGCTATCGACTTTTAAATTGAATCAAAGCATGGTGATAAGGATGATGATAATCAGCTTCAAGGTCATCTTAAACGCTCCACTTCCACTGCCACTTTCTACTGAAATGCCCCAATTTCAGGAAAACTATGTCCAATTTATTTAAAAATAAGGAAAACTAAAAATTTTAAATTCAGCGTGAAACATTTTGCATGTCATGTTTGGTGTTATATACGAAAAATACAAACCGCCCCCTCTACTTCTACCACCTCCCATGCAAAAGTCTCTTTTCACTTTACGCCCAATAATAATTCTGTTATGTTTGTAAATGGGTTCAATCGTTTTTATACTCTAGATGAAATCTGAGAGTATATTGTGTTTGTCTTACCGTTTGTAACGCTAAGAAATAACACTCGCACAGAGCCGCCAAGGGTACAGAAATATTTGTTGTCGCTCAAAAACCTCGAATCCGAGTTGCTGTCTGTCCGTCTGTGCGTCTGTCTACAGCATAACTCTCGAAAGCTTTGAGCTATAGTGCTAAAAAATTTTGTGTGTCATGTTTAGCAAAAATTTAACTTTAAGTTCGTGAATGGGCTACATCCCCCCTCCTTCTACCCCCTCCCATACAAAATCATGAAATTTCCAAATAATAAAAAATTGATTTTACTTTGAAACTATTTAAGCTATCAACTTGAAATTTTCATCAAAGTTATATGATATAGATGTCATTAATATCACGGAATATTAACCCGATCGCCTTACTCCTTCTACCCCTTCCCATACAAATGGACAATTTTGAAAAATACATATTTTCGATTTTCATTGAAACTAGTAAAGCTGTAAAGACGACATTTTGTCAAAATTAATTTTTTTATAATTGCAATTTATTTTAAAAATAATTATCAACTTCACTCAACTCCTTCTACCCCCTCCCATACAAATTTCACGAAATTTTGAAATTTAAATTAAATTATTTTTCTTCGAAACTGTTAGAGCTAGCAACTTGATATTTTGTGTAAAGTATAAAAGTAGAAATTGTAATAATGTGAAAAAAAATTGTTTTGATCCGTATACTCCTTCTACCCCCTCCCATACAATTGCATAATTTTTGTTAAATGCATTTTATCGATTTCAAATTTTGCCAAAATGTGTTTCTCAATAATTGAAATAACTGCTAGAAAAAATTATCAGCTCCACTTCACTCCTTCTACCACCTCTCATACAAATATCTGTATTATAAATTCAAGAAAAGCATTTCACCTTCAAGTATATGAGAGCTATCGACTTTAAAATATAATCAAAGCATGGTGATAAGGATGATTATAAGCAGTTTCAAAATCATCTTAAACGCTTCACTTCCTCTGCCACCTCCCATACAAATGCCCCTATTTCAGGAAAACTATGACCAACCTCTTTAAAAATAATGAAAACTAAAAACTTTAAATTCAGCAAAAAACATTTTGCATGCCATGTTCGGTGTCACGTATGAAAAATACAAACCTCCCCCTCTACTTCTACCACCTCCCATGCAAAAGTCTCTATTCACTATTCGAAAGAATTTGAGATGACATATTCCGGTATATTAAAGTCATTTCCATCACATCTAGAATATCATATTATTGGGCTTTAAGTCCAATCATAATTCTGTTATGTTTATTAATACTTTTGAAAAAAAAAAACATCAGAAGATAAAAAGTAAGCACTAACAATTTTAGTTAAAGAGCAAGATCCCTAGAATAAAAAATAACAACGAAAAGCGACAAGGATATGTAGTACACTGTGTAACTAAGACGATGGACGTAAAATTAATCTCCAAAACCGGTGCCAAACGGGTCCTGCGTAGTGGGACAAAAAAATAATTAGAAGGTAGGGATACAAACTTGGTGTCATTCGAAAGATCTCGCTGAGCACTTTACCAAAATATAATTTGTTCCCTGATAATTTGTTCCTTTCGACACAAAAACAAATTGATATTACCTTGAGGATAATCTCGGTGACAAGTCTAGGGGCTTCATCGCAATCGCAGTATCACGCCCCTCCTGGTCCATAGTGGAGGAATGTTAAAATGAAGCGATATTATGAACATTGAAGTCACCCGCGATATCGATTTCAGCGTCAGGGTCTACAGTTTATTTAGACTGGATAGATAATTCATCAAGTTCTAATTAGCATTTATAGCATTATTAAGGGATAGGGATTCTGAAAAGAACTTTAATTTTGTACTTTTCCAGTTTTAATGGAAATCGATATAATGCATTCACTAAAATTATGCATTTATATGAAAGGGGGTAGAAGGAGTATACAGATCCCAGCAAAACTTTTCGTTGTCAATGATATTTTTATTATTATACTTTTCAAAAACTTTAAGTCGATAGCTTTGACAGTTTCGAAGAAAATTAATACAATTGGAATTTCAAAATTTCGTGAAATTTATATGGGAGGGGGTAAGAAGAATGAGGTGAAGTTCATAATTTTTTCAAAACTGATTGAAATTATAATAGAACTAATTTTGAAAAAAAAACGTTTTTCAGTTTTGCTAGTTTCAATGAAAATCAAAAAATTTAATTTTTAAAAATTGTGCTTTGTTGGGAGGGGTAGAAGGAAAGAGGGGATCAAATAAATATCTTGTATGTTAATGTTATATACATCTTTATACTTTGACATAAATTTCAAGTCGATAGCTTCAATTATTTCGAAGAAAAATCTATTTCTTAAAATTTCGAACTTTCATAAAATTTGTATGGGAGGGGGTAGAAGGAGTTGGAGGAATGTAGCCCGTTCATGAATTCAAAGTTTCTTTTTTGCTAAAAATTACACACGACAAATTTAAGAACGATAGCTCAAAGTGATAGGGTAGGCATCTTATCGTTATCATAAGGCGACACCCAGTATTGTAACTGTCATATACACGATCGTAAGTAATTAAAACCCAAAGCGTTCGAGAGTTATTTTAAAGACAAACAGACGAAGAGAGACGGATAGACAGACGGGCAGACTAACGGACAGACCGACAGAAGGACAGACAGACGAGCATTACTTCTATGCGTTACAAACGCTAAAACAAACACAATATACTATCAGACTTCATCTAAAGTATAAAAAGAATAAATAACTAATATCGAAATGATAAAAAAAATATGAAAAACAGATTGAGGAAACTCTTCAAAAGTGAGCAGAAAAGAATTTCTTCCAGACAACGTTCTCAAACAAAATTATGATACCCAAATCTAGCTAGGGTGTAGCCTAGTGGGTAGCGTGTTGCTCTTGTAATGCAAAGGTCGTGAGTTCAAATCCCGGTCGACACAATATATAATTCCAGCGCGTTGCCTGCTTGAATATACCTTGGTCACCTCAATCTACGAAAATGAAAAATTCGTAGATAGAGAGTTGGGCTAACAACCCTTCCACAATGAGTAATGAAAAATGTTAAGAAACCTGAATGTCAAGGTCCGATTTGGGCTGCAGCGCCATTGTAGACCCAAATCTAATAATAACTTGATAATAATGCGAAAGCAAAATATTGCACAAAGTGCAATTCAAACAAAAACCACTACACCTGTGTCAGCTTAAGGTCGACGACTATAAAGTGCTTTACCCATATAGTACTAGGCCTTAGCACGGGCAACGACAATATACCGTAGACCTCAGACTGCTAGCCAACACTTAGCTTAGAATTAGTATACTGCCGATAATACCTAAGCCCAATGATGAAGCGCTTTTAAATCAGACTGCCTTTTAAAGAAGATCTACAAATACGCACGAGTACTTAAACACAACTCGACCAAAGCTTAATAAATTAGGAGAGATAGCAAAGAATACGATAAGATGAAATTAATCGAAAACGAAAGGCACGTCTATCATCAAATACTGCCATCAAATAAATCAAATCTGTCTCTCCAGATAAATATGAACAACAAAAACGGCCTCGAATATTAATTAATAAAAATAGACGGTAAAAAATAAAAAACCAAAACTTGAACGAGGCGAATTCAGTTTTGATTATTTTTTGTGGATCTTGTGGATTTAATTCGGTGAGACAACACTTCACGCACTTCATCTGCCGAGCCGCCACACAATAAAAACAAAATAATTTTGATAAAATTGCTTAAATATTCTGGTGTAGTATAGTATAAATTTTCGTTTTTCCAATGTTTGTTGTGCAATAATTAATTATTGCACATTTTTTTAAGAATATAAATTCCCTAAACTAAAATTCATTGGGCAGTTCAATGCGAGAAATCCTTACTCCCACTAATAATGATTTTTTTTTTTGTATTCCATCGAGGTTTCTAAACTTCTTCTAACACTTCCCATACTCGCAATCACCAAAAATATAAAACTCAAATTTGACATGCTCTAATTTATTAACTTGCTATCCCCTCCTTCTCTATCTCTCTCTTTTTCTTTCTCCCTCTTGCTCTCTCTCTCTCTCTCTTCACTATATATGTATAAATCGAAACTATCGCTCTAAAAATTGACATTTACTATTTCATCATAATTTCGTTTCAACCCATTTTCCACCTCCAAATAAAACGCCACAATACACATTGTTGCGATTTAATTTTAGCCACCAGTTTAATATTTATCATCTATAAGAGGAACTTTTATATTAAATACTAAATTAGCATTATTAGTAAGGCTACCGACACACGATGCGAGTTAATATATATATTAACTTCCTATTTTGATATAAGTAGGCCGAATTATGTATAGGATAATGACACTAGTAATATCGAAAAGCGAGATAATATATATTAACTCGCATCGTGTGTCGGTAGCCTTAGAGCGAAATAAATTAACTGATTAGTTTCACTCTACTCCCTCCCATACAAAGTGACACGTTTTCACAACTTTACAAAAACTCGATGTTCCTGGAAAGTATGAATGTTACTGACCTAAAACTTAAGAAATAACAATTGCATGTTATTCGACTTATATTTCTTAAGAAATCACTTAAACCCTCCACTCCTTCTACCACCTCCCATACAAAATGTACAATTTCACTAAATCCAATACACTAATTTTCTCAGTACCAATTTAGATTTTGAAGCCCAAATGTCGGCCCTTCTACCACCCCCCATACAAAATTTCTTCAGATCACAAGAATTTGTATTTCATCTGTAATATCGTATGATTGGGCTTTACGCGCAACCGTAGGCGTGTTATGTTTTTTAGGTTAGATTATGTCGGAAAGAAAACTAAATCCAATCCATTGTACTCCCTCTATTTAAGAATATGAGATGGATGTTATTCTTCTTGGTAAGGTTTGCGAACCTAAGCAGTCTCGAATGTATTATTTTCAAAATTAACTATTTTTATAGGTTCGATGAAGCTAAGATATTTTCAACTTTGCTCCACATCAATTTATAAAAGAATTAATGGATATTTTTTCCTCAGTATGGATTCACACTTTTCATCTATAAATACTCATACAAATCTCGATACAAAAACGCTACGAAATCAAAACGACCTCCAACCCTATAGCCATTAGATTTCATAAATGCCATACCAACTGTGCCATTTCGACGATTTATAAAAGCGAAATATTTTAGCCTTATTGGTCATAAACTGCCCCGCTAAAGAAAATCGCCAACAACAAACCATTCGGTCAATTCGAGAGAGCGGACATTTTCGCCCCGGACCGATTGGAATCGCCAAACTGCTGGTCACGAGTCATTTCATTTTCGGATGCGAAATGTTTGGCCGCCGAGGGGACATTTGTATGAATTACAGTCAATAAAATACCACGGGGGTTGTTTATGGTACACCGAAAAGAACACAAAACGAGGGATAACGCATCCAAGCGAATATACGCTAGGCGGCCGGAGTGTTGGACTCGGTCGTACATTGAAACGGTGGTAACGACCTACATTTCCCGGGAAAACTAAAATTTTTACTACACGGCCATTTGGCTACCATGGGTATAATTTCTTTCTGAGTCATATAAGTAAGTCCCTTCCGAATTCGGTTGTCGGTTGTAAACAAACTTTTCTCTTTTCTGGTCGAGATCGTAAACTTTGTTGGCCATATCCTTGCACCACAGAAGAAGTCGAAGAAGCAAAAAAAAACCGGACCAACAGAAGAACACTTTGTAACTGCAAACAGGACAAAAGTCAATTTTAGAGACCAATTTTACGGATTTTTACTGCACGCGACTGCCAATGATGGCCGAACAAGTAAATGAGCCAAAATAATTTTAAGGATTCTGCGAAAGGGACAATAAAGCAATAGCCGGAGACAGAATTCGAAATGCTAAGATACCTTCCTACCTACACGGCAATTGGTCTCATCACTCTGGCCGGGTACTTTCTCATTTCTCGGCACTTTCTGCCGAACTACACATCCGTAACAATGGTCCGAACAACGTCTTTATGACGGCCGAGTCGTGAGACTTGCACAGTAGGAAACCAATTGAGTTTTGTTTCGCGGACAAATCGTACGTTCGTGTGTCACTGCCGTAAGCCCTTGAGAATCGGACGCGCGTAACAAACTCTGCACGTTCGTCCTTAAGGACTCCCGCCGCGTCGTTCCGTGCCTAAGCGATTTACGAAAATTACATTTGCATACAAGTATTGTGCTTTGTGTCTGAGATGAGACTCGTCAAGGACATCGAATGCGAATCGAGCACAAAGCCAATGTCCTGTGGCAGTTAATCAAAATCTCTGGTAGGCAATTGCAGTGATTCGCACTCTCGGCCCGATAATCGATTTCACTTCTAACGAGACGGATGGCGAATTGTTTGGCATCCGACCAGATCAATATGCACAAAAGGATAGCATGCTGCAAAAAAAGCAGCCGACCACCTCCTAAAAGCCCACACTGTCTAAAGTGGGCAAATATACGCGAGTTATATTACGGCCGTGTAGTTATTGCTGATGTAGTCCTGGTTGTTAGCGTCCTTCCGCAACATCCTCCGCGGATCAGCTCATTGCTTAACATCGCTGTTTCGCAGATAGGACCCGAAGAGCCCCAATGTTTGCAGTTGCAACATGCATACAGCCCGGTGCATATATACATAGCTACGTATGACGAGCAGGACGACTCGGTCGTCTATATCTATGCCACTCACCGAAGCTCACATGTAGCGGCGCGAATGAATAATGTGTGACGGGAAAGTAGAACAGAAATTCACCACTTGTGAGGCTCGTTGAGGCTTTTTTCGCGTGTCCTTTTTTACGTCCTTTTTTATGTTTGGTGTCCGACGACGACGACGGTCGGCGTCGCTCGTTCTATATCGAGTGGAGGCTCCCGTACAAACACACATATGTGCACATACGGCTTTTATTGAGATGTACTCGACGGCCCTCAATGCAATGTGCATGTCCTCCGATTTCGTCCCCTCAACCTTTTGATCTGACGGGTTTGTTGGTTGTACTTCATGACCAAGCGGTGGAGTGTTGTTAGTCCATGGGTGCTAGAGAATGCATGTCCGGGATGTGTGCAAATAAAGTACTCTGTACACTTTGGATGGTTGCTTTCCGCTTTTTTAACCTTAGTATATCAGCCATGGATTTGTTTCGCTTTTTCATTTTGTTAGGGCTCAGCGAAAGGACGAAATATTTTAGTTTGAGTCCGCACAGACCGATGTGGATACTACAAAATGTTACCAGCTTACATATATGTATGTATGGATATATGCTGCGAGAGCTCGGTGGAGAGTGTATCCATCTATCCATGGTCCCAATGGGAATCCACTCACTTATGCATGTTGTAAATTTTAAGGGAATTTTTGTTAAATGCGTTGGAGAGCATCGATTGGAGATTGTTTGCCACTAGTTTATCAAATTTCTAGTTCCGTTTCGTATGGTCATCCATGTAGCATATATGTAGGAACGCTTGAATTTTTGACGATATTTTGCAATATAGGAATTACTATTGCGGCTTAAGGTATTCTGCTCTAACAGAAAGGAATGTGCAAATCAGAAAAATAGAAGTAAATTTTTGCAATGGTTTTATTAATAACATTTTTTAAAGCCAACTTTGAGGTTAGGAAGATTCGCCAATACATTAATTTCGGATCTTCTCAGTCTCTTTTTTCTCCGCACAATTCAACTATGCATTCGACCCGGACATCACCTGACCGGATATGGCGTCATTGGTATTCCTTTTGACAAAAACTTTTCACGAACTTCAAAAGATTGAAGTAACATAAAGATAAGACTATTTCTCATAAGTTTTTAAAACTTGACTTTGATGTTATACATGTAAATAATATTAAATTTTCCACTGTGAATTTTGAACATAAAAAAATTCTAACATCTAAATAAGTTTTCGTACGAAGCAGCAATATTTTATTTACAATATTGGGGCCGTCGAATAATCAGTTATCCAATAATTCATACGGGAAAGGATCTCCTACTGCCAAAACGATTTATCAATTCTATCATTTTATTAATTTCATAAATTTAGTTCACCATTTCGCATTTAGGATATCTTCTTCTACTTCTGCCACGGCACTACAAGGCAAATTTAACCTCCAGCGCTTCAAAAATGATGTTCACCGCCATTTCCGTCTCTCTCCCCCAAAATTCCCATTACACTGCCAAACAATTTTATACTCTTCCAATACCGACATAACCATTTAATGCATTAAAGGGTGACCCCTAAATTATACTCCTGCCTTAAAAAAAATCGAGCATTGACCTTCTGACCTTCAGGGTCCTTAAAATTTTTCATTAAATATTATGGAAGGGCTGTTAGCCTTCGTAAAACCCTATATATCTAAGAATTTTCATTTTCGTAGATTAAGGTTACCAAGTTATACCCTACCAGGCAGAGTGCAGGAAATATACGTCGATTGGGACTTCAACTCGCGACCTTCGCATTGTAGACTAACGCGATACTCACCCTATTAGCACAAACTACAAATACCAGCGGCATGAGCCCAACAACAATCATCAACATTTTTCTACTATATTGTTCTCATTGACATCACTAACTCATTAACCCATTAAGATTCCTATTAAGACCGCCTATTTTGAAATTTAAAAAAAAGCCCAGTATTTATTTGAAAATTAATAATGAGTGTAGACATGGATGTTATGTTTGGAATAGAATATTCGACAAATGGCTACCTCGTGAGTCACTCGTTGATCCTCTCGATGACATTTTGGCATAGTGTCGGGTTAACAATTCTATCGTTTCGTTCGCTGTGTGGCAAGTTGCGCCATCCTGTTGAAAGCACATGTCTTCGAGATCAATTTCAGCAATCTAAGGCCAGAAGAAGCTGCTTAGCATCTCACGGTAACGAACGCCATTTACGGCGACTGCCAGCATTCGCGAAAGAGAACAGTCCAATCTTCCCACAGCTGAAAATGCGCACCAAACAGCGTCTCGCGGTAGGTGCGTGGGATGATCAGGGATCCCTCTTCCCAAATGCGACAATTTTGCTTGTTTACAGAGTTACCAAGTTCGTAATGCACCCCATCAGAGAAGATGATTGTCTTCGAAAAATCACAATAATTGGCTTCTGGAAGGTTCAAACATTGATTGACTGTGGAAGGGCTGGAGTCACTCGATCCATACACGGCCAGTCAGTGATCGACCATGATATGGAGCACAATAACATCCAAATCTTTGGATTAAGTGAGGTCAGGTGGACAGGATCAGGAGAATAACGAACCACGAGCGGAAACACCACTTTGAACGTTGATACTGTGATTGAAGCTAAAAATAGTGAGGCCGTCGTCCTTACACCGGCAGTGAGAAACAGTCTTATCAGCCGGGAACCAATCTCGGATAAGATCATCATCAGGAACATTACAATTCGGAAGTGCTACGCACCACCTAATACCCCAAAACCTAGTGACAAAGAGGAGTTATATAGCCAACTGAATGCCACTAACAAGCGTGTTCCAAGAAATGATATTATTATCATCTCAGGAAAAATGTGCGCTCAGGGTGGCTCTAACAATACTGGACTAGAACATGTCATGGTCAACCATGGTGAACCTTGGGTCGACGCGTAACGACTTTGCGAATTATTTGTGGAGTTTTGTAGTGCTCAGTAAATGGTCATCAGAGATATACATTTTCCATACAAGAGTCACATCTTGGACTCACCTGATGTTGTTACTCAGGACCAAATAAACCATTTGGCAATAAGTCATCAATGGAGAAGATGTCTCCTCGATGTGCGGGCGAAGCGTGGAGCTGACGTATGAAGCGATCACCACTTGTTGATTGCCTACATAGGATTGTAAACTGCAACTGTCTGATGGCCACAAAATCTTCAAACGAAGGGCAAGCTTAATGTGGATAAATTTGGAGACCCTAATACAAACACGAGTATACCACCATTCTACGTGTAAAGCTATCCACGTTGGGCGGATATGATGTGCGCGCATTGGGTGCCAAGTGGGAGGCAACCAGAAATACATTTATGACAAGTGTTGAAGAATCTGTGGGATTTTTGCGAAGCGGTGAGAAGCCCAGGATGTCGTAAGACACATTGAGTTAGGTTGGCGTTTGATCCCTTGTAAGCCGTCTATAAACAGGATAGAGAGAATCAAAAGGGTGGCGACGTTGTAATAATTAAACAATTTCTGTTACTGCCCAGGAGCGCATCCTACATCTGAAAAGTTAAGAAAATTCCAATATGATTTTAAAACGCTCACCAGAACAAAAAATAAAATGCTACTCAGTGGTGATTTCAATGCCAAACACCCGCACTGGAACGGTCATCAAACCAACAAAGTCGGTCAATTACTCTTCGACGAATTAACCACGGGAAATGGAATACTTCTCACTCCAACAGAACCAACATTCCTTCCAGCTGAAGGGCTTTCTTCTACCCTCGATCTAGTTATTAGTTGTGACCTTATTAAACTCTCAACGAACAACTGTTCAAGACCTTTCGTCACTTCATCTTCCGATTCTGTTTTCTCTTTTGGATTAAGTACCAGTGAATAATAGAACTTCATATATAGATCCGAAATTATTCCAGAACACGATGGAAAACCGATGGAAAATCGCCTCCTGTGGAACTCACTATTTACCAGTTACGTCGACCTATCTGAAACTAGTCCCGTATAAATCGACGAAATGGTGAATAGCTTCTCTTCAAAAGTCATCGAAGCCGTCGAAAAATCTACGCCGCAAGAAAAACATTATTACTCTCTCAAATGAAATTTAAAAATCTAATCTCAACTCGTAACAAGAAAAGACGACACTGGTAAAGATCCTGCTACAGAAGGAGATAAAATATGAAATATCTCAACGATAAAAATGCGAAATAAAAACTGGAATTAAGTGTTAGAAGGTTTTAGCTAAGGCCCCTCAAAGTTTTGGAAAATCAAAAAAGTCTTGAAAAATAGGGGATTAAGTATATCTTATCTCATGCTCAACAATAAAAATATTTATGCTGACAGCGAAAAAACAGAAGTACTTACGGATCAATTCCATTCCTCTCATGATATCGTAGGCTCTAATTCCACCCACGACCAATTCACTAATGATGTCAATGATGAAATTAATATTTTACTCTCGACTCCCACACCAAAAATTCGAGCCTAAGCAGCATTGTAAAGCTATTGACTTTAAAAACATTTCACAGATGTTAAAACAAAAATGCACCGGAAAGGAAAGTATACCTAATATTCTTCTAAACAAATTTCCCGAAAAATCAGTCGTAGTTTTGTACTTAATTTTTAGCAGTTGCCTAAGATTAGGATACTTTCCTAAATGCTGGAAACAAGTAACCATTGGAAAAGATTACTTTTCACCCAGTAGCTAGAGACCAATTAGCTTACTCTTATCTATTTCAAACATTTTTGAGAAAATAATTCTCTTCCATCTTCAACTTCACACCGAAAAAATAATATTCTTCCAGACTATCAATTTGGTTTTCGACCAAAGCAATACTTTTACACTTTTCAGAGTCACTAAGTCCATCGAAAAGGAATTCCAGAACAAAACATCCGCATGATCACATTTAAGATCCAAAAAGCGTTTGATACAGTGTGGCATAATAGACTCCTATCAAAGTTAATGAAATACTCATTTCCCGAATATTTAACCCGGCTGATCGGTTCCTTTTTCTCGCAGCGATCCTTTCCAGTGAAACTAAAATCCACTAAATCGGAAACTTACGCCATTCCTGCTGGTGTACCCCAACGATCATGTCTAGGTCCTGATAGGAAATGAGACTCCGGAGCCCCATTCCGCACGCGGAATTTAACAAGGATCCTCCAGGTCTGGACAGCACTATTACCGGCCGCTCAGGAGCTTCGGTGTGAGGGATTCGACCTTGAAGACCTTCATTCTAGAGGGTGCTGTCGCTTTCCGCTGTGCACTGTATTCGTCACTGATCATTTTGGCCCGGGAGAACACGTTGAGATACATAGTTCAAATTTTGTACACATTATTTTTGACAAAAAATTAAGGTCAAGTTCGTGAGCGGGTCACATCGCTCCACCGCCTCTACCACCTCCCATAAAAAATGATAATAAGCTGTTTTGCTCGAAAAGTATAAAAGCTATTGGTCTTAAATTTGGAATATGTTACTAATATAATGATTTCAATCTACTGTAAAAACAATTGTTTGTATCCTCCCCTCCTTCTTGGGAATATATTACTTTTATGAAGATATCAATCTACAGCATAAAAATTATGCATATCCTCTTCTTCCTTCCATCACATCCCATACAAACTGCACTTTTTCATAAAATACTTTAAACCAATTTACTCAGTGCGTATAAAATTTAGCAAACTGAAATTGTGCACTGAATATATATTTAGAATTATTAGTAAGGCCACGAACAATTTGACTATTAGCTTTACCCCTTCTACTCTCTTCCATACAAAATAACACAATTTCGCAATTCGACAATAAACGGGTTTGCTCGAAAAGTATAAAAGGCATTGATCGTAAACTTGGAATATATTACTAATATAATGATTTCAATCTACTGGAAAAACAATTATTTGTATCCGCCCTTTTTCCACCACATCTCAAATAAACTGCACTTTTTCATGAAATGCTCTAAACCTATTTACTCAGTGTGTATACAATTTATCAAGCTGAAATTGTGCACTTAATACTTACTTAGAATTATTAGTAAGGCCAAAAAAAAATTGACTATTAGCTTTTATAATTTGAAAAAAAAATTGATGCATTCCTAAAAAACCTTTGGACACATTTAGACAAAAAGCTAACTTACCGTCATCAGATCTCTTATGTTGTCATATGCATCAGTGTTTTGGATGCTCATTAGAATATTACACCCCTTTATAAACCCGAAGTCAAAATTATCGACGGTAAATCAACTACTCCTGTACAAAGTTGTAATATGGCCCTGCCTTTTATACGCCAGTCCTGTTTGGAATGAATGCGCCCAAGTCAATAAAAAAATTACAAATAGCGCAAAACAAATGCCTAACTTAAATACTTAGCAAACTCTGGTATTTTTTAACAAGACGCCTCCACAAATTGGCTGTTAAAGATTTAGTCCAAGCATATAGGGGAATCCGGGCCAAACGGGTTACCACGGCGGAATGAAGTTCGACCTCTTTCGGTGTCAAGGAGGTGCTTCCAGCGAGCGGCAATAAGAAGAAGAATAGATAGCAAAAATAACTAGGCTATCCTAGCGTGTGAATTTTGTAAAAAGGACACTATTAATGAAAAGTGTAGTTAAGCCTTCATAGTCATTTAAAACTAAATAAATTATATAAAAACTAATTTTTTCTGCATTTCCACTAGTATTAAATGTTTTTATAATTACTTGTTCTAACCACTAAATGACATTTTTCTCAATTTTTGAAAACGAAAATATTATCCTTTTGTTTTCTTTCAATATTATTGTTTTAATGTGATTATTGTATTATGATATGTTTATATAAAAATTGGAAGCTCCCTTAATTAACCCATTTAAACCATATTTTCAAATTGATATTCCGTTTTGCCCCGGCTCCCCCTAGCAATAATCTAGGTGAAATATTTTTAAGTAGATGTGAATACTCCAGCAATCTCTTAATTCTCTCTATCATTAGTTATAAGTTCTTCCCTTTCTATATAAATCTACATATATTAAGAAAACTCAGACTTTCATTTTGTTTTTTTTTTTATTTTTCCATAAGCTGTAAAGATGTGATACATAATCTGATCACTAACTGTAAGAAAAATTAGCGTAAGCATATTATTAAGAAACTTTGGGAAATAAAATAAATTATGAACTATTAATAATTTTATTCGATCCAAGTAATTTTTATACCGCAGATCACAATTATCATATCCAAATTTCCAAATTCCAATTTTCAAATCAATATCTCTTATGGTTACCAAAAAAAATCGGATTGTAGCAATTTTTTTTGAAAACGTATCATTGCGCATTTGAGGGGGTGGAGTGATTTTGCCTGTTTTTAACAAAAATACCATGTAGATAGATAGGTAGATATTTAGATAGACAAATATTTTCTTTACTTAACCAAATTATTCTCCAAAAATTTACAATATAGCAAAATGTAATTTAGAAAACTTACAAAAGTTAAACAATGACTTTCGTCATCTCTTTGTGTAAACTTTACTTCATCAAATTTAGAAAAAAGAAAAGGAAACAAAAAAAAACAACAATAATAATGATAATAATAAACAATCTGCATTGGATTACTTAATACTAAATTAGTATGAAACGCTGCAAATTTGGGTAAATTTTAAATTTTAGTAAATCTTAGACACTTGTTACAAGAGTAGAATTGAGATACCGTGTATAAAATTTGAAATTCCTAGCTTAACGAGTTATCGAACTAGAGAATAAACGGACGGACATCCGGTTTTCAGAATTTTTGAATGATAATATGAACTTCTGAATCATTAATTTTGTTTTTTCTCCAAGACTTATTTCATAGCATTACAAACTTTCTGGCAAACTTATAATGCTCATCTGGAGTATAAATGTTTCCATTGCACTGTAGTACAATGTGAAAAAAAAAATTCAATGTCATCATCCCTTTTCAGCTCTGTAATTTTTTGTATTGCATAAAATTTATTGGACTCTAGTTATGCGATAAAATTTCAACTACCAACTATCCGCAATTAACTTAGTCATTAAGTTTTGATTGATCAATTAATGAATAGGCCCAAACTTATTACCTATATTTTAGCTTTATTCTGATGAATCTGATTATTTATTTATTTTCATATCCTTCGCTTAATAAATATTTCAATGCTTTCCATCTTAATTCAATTTGACAGATATCCTTTTCATAGGTCACAATCCATGCTAAATTTGTTCGTAATAAATAGCAGTTAATAAATTAGTAGTCCTGTAAAAAGCTCAATCATCCCGACATCAATCAGTTTTATTTTGAAACAAAAAAACGAACTCTTGACGATAGGTATACTCAGATAGACGTCCTTCAAACCATAAAATTGCTTGATTGATGTCCAATTAATTAATACTGACACTCTTTCATTTTGTACGGAATACCACTCGTATTGCGATTTTCAACAAGCCCGAAATTTTTGAAAACGAGTAATTTAACTCCAAATTTCAATCCTTGCAATCGAACGAAAGGACCTGCGAAACCGGGCCAATGTAAGCCGACCTACAAGGACCTCTACTTATTTGCTCGTACTCTCCTTTACTATCGAGCCACCTGATGATAACACACGCAACGGCCGTCGTCCATCATCGCATCCGTCGCCGAAAAGTAAAATTGTGGAATTGATTTCTGCTCGGTTATCAGGACAATTCATTAGGTTTGAGCACAAAAGGTTTCGATAGAGCGAATCCCTTTTTCGGTTCCATTCGCAAAAGGTCATAGAAAAATTACAAGCTAGCGAATCAGTGATTTTCGGGAGATTTCTATTTGACCAGGCAATTAGTAATCAGACAGTTCATTAGCCGGACCATCACAGGAGGAGCTAGTTAAGCGATTTTAATGGCCAAAGTCAACTGGGAATAATGGTATGTGCCTGTCGGATGGGATTATGGGAATCGGGCGAGATTTCACAAAAATAACGCGACGATGACCTTTCTAATTGAATTTCTCACTCTTAATTGAGTGAGTTTTTGTTGACACGGCAGTTTAGTTTGCATCGCTTCTTTTGTTCGTTAGCATATATTGCGAATTAAAAATAAAGAAAATATTTGTATTCGAGATTAAAATGCATTAATTTCGGTAGGATGTTTCTGTTGTAATTTTGAAGCTTTAAATTGGTGTGAGGAATAAGTTGCTTGGGACTGTTCAGTACTCTACACAACACAGCTCTAATAAATTTATTAATCGAATATTGAGGACTAAAAGCAAAATTTAGCTGAAAGATTAAAAAACACAAATTTGAGTATACGAGTATGTAGTGGATAAAATTTAGATATCTTAGCTTAAAAATTGAAAACCAGCGACACCAATAATCTCTAATCGACCAACCAGATAAGAGATTTTTGGGATCTCTAGTTTCGAGCTGTGATATCGAAAGCTTTATATAAATTATAATTTTATCGCAAAAGTTAGGTTAGGATTTTGTACTACTGATATTGAATAATAAGCACATTTTTTTTTTTTTTTGAAATAAATACCAATTAAAATTTGATTATCGATTACAGAGAAGATTTTTAGCTCCTTTTTTGGAATAAATCCCTTAAAGATCTTTTTACTGTAACGGGCAGCAACAGTTCGAACAGTGACAGCAACCCGAACAACAATTATCCATTGGATATCCGCATGTAAGGGAGCTTATAGAAAGAGTAAAAATCAGTTAATCCGTTCGACGTAAACACCATTAAACCCCACAAAGAGGTCAATTATGTCCTCTAGTCACTTCTCCATTCCTTTTTTTTTTGCAGTATTGTGGAAATGGCTAGCCACTGTGGATGAAAGGGCGACATAATACAGAAATGTCGTTCCCGATAATGTCGTGGACACTTTAGACGTTTAAGCTAATTTATGGAGAGTTTGCCTATAACGAATAAATACTATGGAATTATCTATCGGATAATGACTGTAACTCGCTTGAAAGAAGATTACAACGTGGACTAAATGGATTTGATCGGGTTTTGAGAACGACGTGATTCGGAATAGAAAATCTATTGGTACAATGTTTGTTCCAAGACGAGGGTGTTAAATTTGAAATTGATTTAAATTCGGTACAAGTTTTAAGAAGAGTCGTAATAGAATCAACCAGGAATTTAGAAACCACCCCACACATATATGGTAAAAGCATGGAAGCAGAATATCTGATTCGTAGATTAGACTTGGAAACCATTCAGTTTCTACCTGTATAAAATAAATATCCGTATACCGTGTCGGAAAGATATAGGACACACATTCGAACAAGTCCTTTTATTTTTTTCGTATATACACATATCTCGAAAAGTCCAAAGCAAGAGAGTTGTTACACGAATGAACATTCGGTAATTCATTAAGTTACGGAAGTTGGACTTGGGACTGCAATTTCCCTGGACGAGGCACCAATTATAGCTTTTAAACTCACTTTACCGTACTCCCGTAAATAGAAACGTACCTACTCTGAGCCCATCCCTGACGTTACAGGATCATATACGAGGGTGCTTATATCGTCCCGGATGTAGTGACTGAGTTACTAGTACTTCACACAGTACGGGGGAGGGATTTGACGGTGGCATGCATATTTATTGGCCAACATATGTGCACATCAAGGACGGATATGGAGAATCGTCCAGGACATACATATAACTAGGATGTCGTTAGCCTCGAATGAATGCAAAGAACGGCTCGAATCCTAGGTGGAATGGAAATAAGCTTGACATACTCGTACCAATTTCTCGGCGTAGAAATGAATTCTCAGCCTTAACAACTGCAAATAACTAACAAGCCAATTTCTGGCCAGAAAAGCGAGGGTGCTAATGTGGCCATATTTCGAGGGAACGAACATCATAATTACACTGACCTTTACGACCACCGCGCTGCTTGACCAAATCGAGATGTGAAGAGAACTTGAGTTTTTGGTCTTTGAAACGGAGTGCCTAATTGAATTCCTCACTGAAAAAGCCCGCAAGGGAGATTATTTTTTTCTATGCCGTTTGATTAACATAGATGTTGTCAAAAAAAATTACATTGGGAAATTGATTTAAAATTCAAAATTTCAGCCTAGGGCACTGTAACTAAAAAGAGTTGGATGAAATCAACGAACCTTTTGATTAAAGTTATTGTAATTTATTCAAATAGATTGTAAATTTTTATTTGTCGGTACGACAATGATAATATGACGGATTCGTAGCTGTAAAATGTATTATGTGAGGCAACGTGCAGTTGGGTCTGTGCGTTACGTCAAATAATGCAGGGTACCGCCTTATCAAACCAAAAAATTCACTTCATCTTTACTATATCGAGTATATAAGGTTCTAAATGTAGGGTGTTTCTTAAGAGGCGGAGAATTTTAAATTAAAATAAAACACAAAAAAATATTTTGAATATCCATAAAATTAGTTTTATTTGAAAGATAATCTTATGGCATTAATGTTCAAATATAACTTAGAGCACTTAGCTACCGGTGATGGCGCGTACATGGCGTAATCTGCAAGTCCAATATTCACACACTATCCGTTGTAAATCAGGCTGTATTTCGGCAATAACGCGTCGAATGTTGGCTTCCAAGTGCTCAATAGTTTCTAGTTTATCGGCGTAAACATGACACTTTACATTATTTATTTTATTTTATTTAGGGGAACACTTGACAGCACCGCAACCTTTCAGGTCTATTGTGCGTTTATTGCCCCTTTACTCTTTGGCTAATCTAATATATTTAAGGTAGCCATGTTGGCTGGTTTATCAGTTGTAAGGAAATCTTTTTCTAAGGATTGAATCTTTTCCTTGCTATGCAGTGACAGAACTGCCTGACTATCTGATAGGATATAATTGGATTTGTAGCGATGAGCTCTTCTAATATTCTCTTGGATGCATAGCTCCATTGCAATAAGTTCGGATTGGAAGATTGTGGCTTCCTTACGAAGAGATTTTGAAACCGAGAAGTTAAGATCTGTGACTCCGGCTCCAGTCCCCTACGAGGTGCGCGAGCCATCTGTCTACCAGATGATGGTTGATTCCTCTTCAATATCAGGTAGCATGGATTGCCATTCCCTGCGTTCTATGATTTTGTAATAGTGGTATAGTGTCTGACAGTGTTGAGGCTAGAACCTTGATTCTTGAATTTTTTAGAATTTGAAGGTGACATCTAAAATCTCCCGAATTGTAATTTTTGCCCCTCTGTATGCATAACAACCCCTTAATTACCTCCTTTTGTATTTGGAAATGTATTGGAGGGATGTTTAGGAATATTTCCATTGCCGCAGCAGGGCAGGTTTTCATGGCACCTGTAATACTAAGACACGTCAGTCTTTGAATTTTTTCCCAATATAAACTGTGCTTTTTGTTATAAAATTTTAGTCCACCAGACTATTGATCAGTATGTGACTATCGGGAGGAGTT
The DNA here is from genome assembly GCA_963669355.1 of Chorisops tibialis. Lineage (NCBI taxonomy): Eukaryota > Metazoa > Arthropoda > Insecta > Diptera > Stratiomyidae > Chorisops > Chorisops tibialis. Next base: position 24,171,483 of record OY770264.1, read on the forward strand.
TTGTTCTGTAGCACCAGTAGTTCATCTTGGATTGTAGTCCCCATCTTCTGTCAAATAGGCATTTGTAGACCCAAAATGCCTTTAAAGCTTTGACATGGGTCCATCCTATATATTTGTTTAAGTTGAGTTTATTATATATGTATCTCACCTAAATATTTGACCTAATCTGAAAAGAGTGTTAGCGTTCCATTTATAGGACAAGGTGTTATGCAAATTTTCCTTCTATGTTTTAGAAAATGGTACTATCTCAGTCTTACTCGGGTTAATGTTCAAGTTCTTAGACTGACACCAGTTCATTATCTTTTCCAATGCAGATTGCAGCCATCCTCACAAAGTTTCATCATATTTGCCTGTAATGATAATTACAAGGTCATCGGCATATCCTATTACCTCGTAGCCTTGTTCTGTTAGACGGTCTAGGAGCTCATATACTACGATTGACCAAAGAAGTGGAGATAATACTTCTCCCTGGGGACAGCCCCTATAGGTCTGTGCAGTCAATGTACTATCACCTAGATCCGCGGTTGTCAATCGGCTCCTTAGCATGGCATGTATCCAATTTATCGTGGCCGACTCAAGTCCTTTTTTCTAACTGCCGCTGTTATAGTATCATGTGGAGTATTGTCGAAAGCTCCTTCAATATCAAGGGCAATTTCTTTGTAGTCCTCAGCCTTTTCTATTTGTCTAACTAAACCGTGAAGGGCTGACTCTGTTGATTTGCCTTTATGGTAGGCATGTTGATTAGGTCCTGTTCTAATGTGAAGGTCCACTAATTTCTCCATAGTCTTGACGAAGAAGGAGGTTAGACTTATAGGACGCTATGACTTGGGATATAGGGATATAGATCAGGGGACGATTCTCTGCCTTCGGTACAAATACCACCCTTGCTTTCCTCCAAATAATTGGGGTATATCCCCATTAAAAACTGTTGTGTCTTCACTTTAATTTGGAATGAAAGACGCAATGTGGAATTCGATATTCTTTATTAAAACTAAATACGATGACCACTCTGGTCGGACGGTACAGCGAAACTAGGCCTCAGTTTTCTATCTTCGGTGGCAGTGCTGCCGGCATTATGCGGATGCATAAAGTGATGCATTGAAAGAGTAATAGCGCATACCGAACTACTGCTTGAAATACGGTAGCACTGACGTTGATCCTCAATCATCTTGAGCCTTTGCGGTGGTTGGCGCTCCCGGGAGGGGTACCGTCTTTCCACGACGCCTGTTGATGGCGTAATCGTCGCTGGTGTATCATCTGCAATCGGTTCTGCCGCAGACGGTACCTGAACATCGAAAGCTTCGACCAACATTTCAAATGGAAGGATAGACGAAATCGACGCTATATCGCTTTTGTCATTGACGAAACGGTACCGTAATTGATTGGCGTGACGGCGCTACACATGCCCGCCAATTTCGGCGTTGTAAAGTAAGGACCCGCAACGTTTGATGATATTTCCAGGAGTCCATGATCGCTTCCTGGAGGAGTAGTCCATGACATAAACCTTGTCTTGAGGTTCATATTCTTTTAATACGGCGCCATGGTGACTGTTATAATCTTGCTCCATCTTTTCATTCCGCAGACGTGGTGGGATTGTTAGCGGGCATAATAAATCCAACGGAATTCGGAGTTTCCTACCAAACATCATTTCTGCTGGTGTTGAAGAGTTTGGTAATGCCGCATTTGGAATCGTTCGGTAACATCTTAGGAATGTTTGCAATGCATCGGGAGTCATCTCTTCCCCCTTGATTTAAGTAGCGCGCGCTTGAAAGTGTCGACAAACCGTTCCGCTTGACCATTACTATGGGGATGATATGGCGGTGAACGTATGTGCTGCACTCCATTTGCTTCACAAAACGTTTGGAATTTAATTGACGTAAGTTCCGTAGGATGATGCATCCGCCGCTACTTTTATCCCATACACGTCGCCAAATAACTGTTGTGTCTTCACTTCAATTTGGAATGAAAGACGCAATGTGGAATTCGATATTCTTTATTAAAACCAAATACGATGACCACTCTGGTCGGACGGTACAGCGAAACTGGGCCTCGGTTTTCCATTTTCAGTGGTAGTGCTGCCAGCATTATGCAGATGCAACAAAAACTTGCTTTAAAGATCTTTACCATTGTTGACATTAAGATCTGTTACCTTTTCTGCAGTAAGGCAGGGAAAATTTTATCTACTCCAGCTGATTTGTAAAGGTGTTGATCGTCAATCTTATCTTGCCCAGAGTGAAGATTTTACCAGCAATACTATTGTTGAATGAAGTTTTACGATACATCCTTTCCTCTTCTTCTGACTCTTCATTATTGTTAATTAGTTTGCAGCCTGGAAAGTATATTGCCAGCAAAACTTCAAGTGTTTCCATGCTACTTTTTGTTAAGGATCCATCTGATCTCTCTAAAAGTCCGATATCAGTCGGAGTATCTATTGCTAAAACCTTCTGGAGTCTCGAGATCGTTGGGAGATCATCTATCTCTTCACAAAATCTTCTCCATGACTCTCTTTTTGACTTCCTTAGCAGTTTATTTTATTCAGTAAGGGAGTTTTTGTATTCGTCCCAGTAACCAAAGTTTTTTGCTATATTGAACAAATTCCAAGTTTCTTGGCGTCTTGTCGCTAGTTTCTCGTTCCACCAAGATGCTAGTTTGGCCCTTTTCTTGTGTAAGACTTTTTTCGTAGGCATTTATAATTGTCAACGATCTTGTTAACTATTTGATCAATGCAGTCTGGACTGCTTATTGATTCTTTTTCGCTAACTGCTTCGTACTCAAGAATTATCTGATATTGATTCCATTCAGTATATTTTGGGTTTCTATAATTGCTAATATAGCTAATTGAAGTCTTTATACTTCCTTGGAAACGTGCCAATTTTTGCACATTTTTGTTAGGAAGGTTATGGTAAGGTCAAGTACTTCCTGTCTAACAGTATTCATGAAAGTTGGGGTGCAGCCTTTATTTATTGTGTCAAGATTGTTAGTAGTAAGATAATCCAAAAGTGACTCACCTCTTTTGTTAATATTACTACTTCCCCAAAATGTGTTGTGTGCGTTAATGTCGCAGCCCTATACGACTGGTATGTTGTGGATCTTGCTATATTCTACAAGCTTCTTAACGCCTTGGAAGTAGAGCATCTGACTCCTCACCAGGAAAGTAGGACGAGGCAAGTACCGCTTCTTGAACCCCTTCTGCCTTTGGTATTTGCACCCGGACCGTTACTAAATCTACTCGGATGAAAAGAGACATATTTATAATAAATTTTATATATAATCTATCTTTCTACTGAGGATTTTTCGGTTAGAGGCGCACAAAACAGCATTTTGAGCGTGTAGAGGCTAATTATCTCCTCTGACGACTCCTCTTCGTGAGAAAAATATCCGGTGATTATTTCTAATTACGGAATATTCCCGTCAGATGGCATTGGTAGTGGAATCGTCCAGCTTGATATTCGCAGTTGCTTGTTTCAACCAAGATGCGGTGTGCTTATCTAGGCAAACAATTAGCATCCATTCTGGCTTGAAGCTGAGTCCACCAAATTGTGGATTAATTACCTCCTTGCCTGCTTTTGGAATTTCGGCCAAGATGGATTTTTGAATAACAGTTAGCTGTTCTGGAGATAGGATCTTGAATGGATGTTCAGTATGTATGATACCGATCCTAATCCCTTTGACCGCGTCTCTTTAGCTAGTGTCCGACGTGGGCCTCTTCTGTAGGTCTATGCAGGACGCTTTTGCTTACGGTCTTGGGCCTTTTATTATAACTTCCGACAGATGGCGGTGTTGTTGATGAGGTCTAATGCAATTAAAAGACGGGAAAGTAGAATCTCCCCTGGCAGAGCTCCGCATTACCAGCGTCAGGCTGATTGAAACTTGAGGACGCCTGGTACCCACTAACCATTCATCCTTGGCATATGATGTTCCACCGTAAATTTGGAGACTCTTATTTCCTAGGTTTACTCTTCTAGCGGCGTACTTTATAAAGGTAACCATATGGGTAGTACGTTCACTTGGGAATCATTTTAGGGATAAGTCCCCTTGTAACGATCAATATCTTGAAATCTGCCTAAAACATGACCAGTCCAGATTGCATTTATACCAATGCTGTGACAGGATACGAAACCGACAGCTAACTGAACGAACTAATGCCCCCTACCACATCCGTCAATGACCACATAGGATACGGAGCCGACAGAAAGCTATTCGACTTTATCCCCCTATCATGATAGGATACGAAGCGGGCTGCATGCTATTCGACTTGTTCCCCTTACCTGTAGATATAGAAGCATTACTCATTCTGCACCGCGAAGAGGCGATCTATGCAACAGACTCAAAAATCAAATAAAGCTTATACAAACTAAGCCAAAAAAAAATAAAAAACAAAAAAGAAAAGTTTCACTAATTCTTTGTAAAGTTGCACTTATCAAATCAACAATAGCAAGAAATTAAGTGTTGCGAAAATTGAGGAGTTGCGTGACTCAAGGGTTGCATTAACCGAGGTCATGCTGTACGCAAAAGGTAAATGCTTTTTATTTCAACATGAAAAATCTTAATTTTTTGTCTGAAACTGGACGTGTGATGTTTTAAATTACATATCCCATATGAATAATAATGTTAACTAGCATATGTGCTAGTGCTTCACACGATCACATCTGATTCTGTTTCATAAGACAAGAAAGGACATTTAGCAAAGTAGTAAAATTTATTTGTACCTTTGCAGTGCCCTTAAATTGCTTCAAATTAACTCAGTAGGTGCTACTGGGATATCTACATTTTCGTAAAACATTTTTGGAAAAAAAATCAAACAAACTTTTTTTTTAAGTGACAGCGGAACTAGAGGGGTTACCCCTTAGTACTAAAGCACAGCTCCAGTGAAGGATATCGGTTTTTGGGAATCAAGGTGATAGAGATGAAAGTGGCAATGAATATTTCTCTTGAATTGTTGAAAGTTGTAGTCTTGCGAGAGTACTAAGATAGGCAGCGAGTTCCATATTCGAACAATCCGCTTTAAAATCGAATCACGAAATTTGACAGTGCGACCGAAGATATGTTTAACAAAATACTTTTGAGCGCATGAAGCAGGTCGAGTATTACGAGGTAAAGGCATGCATGGTGGTAAGAGAATAGAGATTTCGTCCGAACAATCTCCATTGTAGTACCGAAACAAAAAAGTTAAGAAGCTTACGATTCGTCTATGCTCAATAAGTGAATCGAGTACTGAAGAAAAGTCAGAATCTTCTATAGTGCTAATGGACAGAGACTGGATATTATCCAGATAGGAGACAGAAGTTTTTGTAGCTTCCGCTCAAAGGTGGGAATTAAATTCAAGACGTGGTCTAATATAGGCCTTATAAATTGTTATTAATCCAGAAGCGATTAAGTAATTTTTACAGTATTTTAGGTAACCCAAATATTTAGGTGCTTCCTTGGCGATGTTAAATATATGATTGTTCCAAGATAAGTTATCTGTGATTTTGATAGCTAACATTTTAACACTTGTAGAAATGGATAATGGCAGGTTTCCGAAGGTGCCAAGGGTGCCTAGTGGGTAGCGTGTTGGTCTACAATGCGAAGGTCCCCGGTCGACACATAATTCCAGCACACTATCTGCTTGGGTATGACTTGGTCACCTCAATCTACGAAAATTAAAAAGTCGTAGATAGAGGGTTGTACGAAGTTCTAACAACCCTTCCACAATAAATAATGAAAAAAGCTAAGGAACCTGAAGGTCAGGAGACCAAGGCCCGATTTGGGCTGTAGTGCCATTGTAGAAGTACAAAGCCTCCAAAAGTGATTGGATTTAGGTTAGAGCGATGTTTGTGGAACACAAGAAAGGGTCTCCGAAGCATTAAATTCGACTTGATTCTTTTTGCCCCAACTAAGAATTTTAGCCAAGTCGTCATTCAATGATTGAACCACGAACCTACGTTGCTCTTTTAAGCTAGTACATCGGGCTAAGGGTACAGTGTTGAAGTGATAGGAGAAGTCTAATGTGCTGTCATCAGCGAAGCTATGTATGAAGATAGAGTGGGAGAAAGAACCGAGCCCTGAGAGACACCAGCGTTAATTTTATAAGGAGGAAAAACCATACCATCCAGTACGTCACGTCAATCGTTCAAATGGCTAAAAAAACTTTCAATCCAGGAGATAAAAGAGTCGGTCAAACCAATAGCCTTAAGTTTGGCTAAAAGGACGCTGTACCATACTCTTTCGAAAGCCTTGGAAATATCAAGAGCAACACAACAAGATTCACCAAACTGGTGAATTCTCTTGCCCCAGTGAGGGTGGTCCTGTGGAAAGTTTTTAGCGGAATCCATGCTGTTTGTCGTCAATAATATCATTGTTGTTGAGTTATTCTATAACTCTATGATTGATGATGTTTTGCATGACCTTCGACAGAAGTTATTGATATTAGGCGATAATTAGCGGTATTATTGCGTTCTCCTTTTTTGAAGATTGGCTGAACATTTGCAAGCATCCATGAAGATGGGACAGTGGAGGACGGTAAGGAAATTTGCACAGAGATTGAGATAAATGGTAGAAAAGTGGTTCGCTGATTGGAAACGCGGCCGTACAAAGACCGATGATGCTAAACGCTATGGTTGAATTCGGCAGTACTTGCAGATAACATAAAAAAATGGTGTCGATCGCAAATTGAAGGTACGTGAGATAGCTGTCATCTTAGAGATATCAGCAAGCACTGTATTCAACATTTTTCATGTAAAAGCTCTATTCGAAATGAGTACCGCGTTTGCTCACAGTCGATCAAAAACAACAAGACGTTGAGGATTCAGAGCGCTGCCTGCAGCTGTTTAAGCGCATTAAAAATGTCTTTTTTATGCAGTATGGGACAATGTGTGAAACATGGGTAAATCACCACTCCAGAGTCAAAGGGGCAGTCAGCCAGTGAAAACTGCCCGAAGCAGACGAAAACGCAAATGGGTGCCGGGAAAGTTCTGGCCTCCGTTTTTTGGGATGCCCATGGCATAATATTCATTGACTATCTTCAAAAGAGTAAGAAGATCAATAGCGAATATTATATGGCGTTCTTAATGCGTTTGAAACAAGAAATTTTTTATTTATTACTCCTTACGGAGACTATGTCAAAGAATAAAGTCCAATTTTGCCTAAAAGTTGATGTCTTATCAATTATCCTACGAACTTATTGAACGATGTGTACAAAATTCAACTTCAAACTACACTTAACAACCATCTTTACGTTTGAAGATCATTCCAATTCCAAAAACTATCAAGTGCGAACATCCTCGCAAACTCTTTTCCTTATGAACAACACCAGTGTAACCATTTAATTAAAGAGTTGATGATGCGCAACTAAATTACAGGGTCACCTAACCTTACCTCCTTTGCAATGCTTTTTAACATTCACACATTTCCAGCGCAATCAATGCTAATTGTTAAATTTTCTCTAATTTACAAGTCCGGCATGGTCAATACCGAAAGCGGACCATAAAAGAAAGTCCAATAAAGTCGACAAACGAAAAGGGTTATCCGGTAAAAGAAAAAAAATTTGAATAACAATTCGTCAGTCCTAAGATCTTGGAAGTAATAAGGCTAATCCGCCCTACGGTTCCTTATGTATGTTTGTTTTCCTAGGGTTTGGTCCGTTTGGAATTTTCACTTCAAGGTGAATCGACATTTCAATAAACTCACTTAGGAAATAACCGTAAAACACCCTTAATCCTGCCCATTATAATAATTTCCAAGTGCGACTTTCTCGAAAGTTTTTCTCTTTTAGTTGGACCGAAAAAAGGGTGGACGGTCATTTTATGCGGAACAATGAAGAGATAAAACTTAAGTGGATTACCGCAAGGATCCAGCATATATCGCTGCTTTCGTCGTCGTTTTGATTTTCCATAGCTATAGAATTTAATATGTCCTGCGGCGATTTAGGAGTGAAAATTTAAGATATGGATTTCGTCAAAGGGTTTTTATTTAAGAATTTAGTGGTAAATATTTAGAAATTTAATTATATGGCGGTTATAAATGACCTTTGCTAAGCGACTATAATCCGATTATGCGGTGGACCGATTCCGACTTAACTCTTTTTCCGATGTTTACTTCAGCAGTGATTAGGGTTGAACGATTCTCGACTTAGAAAATTATTGTTTTAGATAACAAATTTAGAAACGTATTCAAAATCTATAAATTAGCCATAGTTGATCTGGAAAAATCTTCGCATTACCATAGAACACACGTTTCACATCATTTTAAGCTCAGAGACGGAAGACGGAAGGAGGAATCAGCCAATTCACTTAGAGCCGCTTAAGTGGATTAGCGTTGTCTCGTGGCATGTCTTAAGTGAGATGCACTCCAATGAAATTATTTGTTGTCGTGCAACATTTCCACTTGGGTGGGTCCTAAATGTGGCAAAAGGTCGTGTAATACGCCACCACTTGAGTATGCTATTTCGGGAAGATCCGAACGAAAGAGTTGTAATGCCAAAATAAGAATTTTATCGTAAGCGGCACGTACGAAACCGAAATGATTGGGGAGGTTCGACCTCAACTTGAGTTTTCCAAATTTAGTCTGAAATTTTCGATTTCTTATGCAGTAATTTCCACTGAGTTTAAGAACAAACTCCTTGAGACCTAAGACGACCAGCTACTGCATCGCGCCACTGTCTTAAGAAATCCAACGTTGACGGAAGTTTATCATTAAAAATACTCTTGATCTCTTGTAAGCGCGTTGTTTCATGACGCTTGATTTATAGCTGGCAGTCTGCTGTAGTTCACTTCGAAACTTTTGTGTTTTCCTTTTTATAACTTATGATGCATTCGGCTGATTTATCACTCTTCGAGATCTACCCCCTATTTCTAGGCCATGCATTACTAGCGTTAAATCTATTCCTTGCGTATATAGCTGCCATACGAAATCGTGCAGACTTAAACACCCCACCCTCATCCTCACTCCGAAAAAAAAAGGAAAACAGACGAATTTTACGAGCTCACTTTCCTTTCATCTAGCGACAAAAATGTATACCAATGATTTGTGGCGAATATTTGTGGAAACCAGAACAAAACGGAGAAATATATTTTGTTTTGTTTTGGCACACAAGCAGTTTTAAGAAATTCTTTTAAAACATTCTCGGAAGCTGTTAATTATACGACTAAACTGACTGGAAAAAAATCATTTTGTTATTTTCGGCCGATTTTGTTGTCTTTATTGTGTGTATCTTACGAGTTATTTGAGGGTATATAAGATTAATTCATTCATTCGTTTCGCTATGATATTTATAGGGATTAAAAGCAATGCCAAAAATAATGAAAAAAAATAATCTAAAATGACTAATTTTAATTTGAACACAAAATTTGGATAAGCTTTTTAGATTTTACGAAAAAGATTTATGGCGATCTGCAGGTCTATACCTTCAATATATTCAATAAAACTCGCAATTATGCGAAAAAATTTATGGGTTAGAAAGAGGGTGTCGAATTTTAGCACCTATGGTACTACAGCCAAAATCGAGCCTTGGCCTCCTGACCTTCAGGGTCCTTAGCATTTTTTTCATTACTTATTGTAGATTAGCAAACGCCCGCGACTTTGTCCGCATAAAAATCGCATTAATAAGCAATTTTTGAGAATGTAGTTAGTAATACATTATGTGGGATATATAATCTGCTTACTTTAATGGCTCTTTGAATACAATATTTTGTATTTTGTTGGAATCAGAACCATACATTATTAAGAATGATACCATGATACTCACATTTGAATGGGAGAGGCTCGTGATCAAATCAATCCTGTGATTTGAGATCGTATACGTATTGAAGAGCATTAAGGACATGTGAATAATTACAGCTTGTGTTAATTAAAAAAAAAACCCAAAAAAAATAACATTAAGCTTGAAAACGTAACAGGACTACGATTGTGCGTAGAGCCCAATCATACGATACTATAGATGAAATCGAAATTTTTGGATATTATGAAATTTTGTATGGGGAGTGGCTGCATTGAACTAATTTGCTTCACATCATGCTAGAGTATTTATAAAAATGTTTTGTACCAAATTTAAGCTTCAAAAATTGAGTAGGTACTGAGAAACTTAGTGCATTGAATTTAATGAAATTGTGCAATTTATATGGGAGGTGGTAGAAGGAAAGAGGGGTTTTTGGTAATATTTCGAGAAACAACTATAATCATCATGCAATTGATATATTTTAAATTTCAGGTCTGTATCATTCACGCTTTTCAAGAAAATCGAATTTTCATAAAGTCGTGGAATTGTGTCATTGTTGTATGGAGGGGGTAGACGAAGTGAAGCTACTCGGTTGATTTTTTCCCGATATTAATAATCCTAATTAAGGATTGAGTACAAAATTTTAGCTCGATGAAAATTATCTGTATTGGGAAAATTAGTTTAGAATATTTCATGAAAAAGTGCAGTTTGTATGGGAGGTGGTTGAAGGAGTAAAGGATTTTAAGTGAATTTTTGAGAAACAACTATAATCATTATGCAATTGATATATTTTAAATTTAAGATCTGCGTCATTCACGCTTTTCACAAAAATCTAATTTTTGTAAAGTCGTGCAATTGTTTCACATTGTACGGGAGGGGGTAGAAGGAGTAAAGCTACTCGGTTAACTTTTTTCTGATATTAATAATGATGCTAATTTAGGATAGAGTACAAAATTTGAGCTCGTTGAAAGTTATATGTACTGAGAAAATTAGTTTAGAATATTTCATGAAAAAGTGCAGTTTGTATGGGAGGTGGTGGAAGGAGTGGGGGGTTTTAAGTGAATTTTTAAGAAGCAACTATAATCAATAGGCAATTGACAAATTTTAAATTTCAGATCAGTAAGATTTACAGTTTTCAAGAAAATTGAATTTAAGTATTTAAGTAAGTCGTGGAATTGTGTTACATTGTATGGGAGGGGGTAGAAGGAGTCAAGCTAATCGGTTAATTTTTTTTCCGATATTAATAATAATGCAAATTAAGGATAAAGTACAACATTTAAGCTCGATAAAAGTTGCACGTACTTAGAAAATTGGTGAAAAGCTTTTCATGAAAAAGTGGAGTTTGTATGGGAGGTGGTGGAAGGAATAGGGGGATTCAAATATATTGTATACCATAGATCAAATTTCTGATAAAAATAGTATGTTCTAAATTTCAAATGATTTGCTCCAATGGTTTTGAAGAAAATTTGATTATTATATATTTTTGAAAATGAGTCATTTTGTGTGGGAGGGGGTGGAAGGCGTAGGGGTATTGAAATAAGACCACACGCAGATTACATCTCGGTGCACATCTAATAAACTGTGAAAGTTTCATTACAATCAGTTCAGCCGTTTTTGCGTGAAAACCGGAAAGACAGACAGACAGAGAATTTTTTTAAAAACGTTGGTTTCTGCTTAGTTAATGCTAAAATAAAGCAAAAAACTTATTTATAGCCATTTATAAACAAATAACAGACAGACACTACAATTATATTTATATGTATAGAAGAGTTGTTAGCCCTTTGCACAACCCTCTACCCAAGTAAGCAGTGTGCAGCAATTATAGGTCGATTGGGAATTGAACTCACGACCTTCGCACTGTAGACCAATACGTTACGCAAGATCAGCGCTGTGTCCTGTTATCCGCTGTTATCCCCTACATACTTCACCAAAGGTTTTCAGGGCAATTGGTCTCTGAAGATGAAGATATAACCGCTTGGTGGTAGTTTTCCTCACTTTCCTTACGGTTGACGCCAATCCTCCAGCATTTAAACCATTTCTCGATTTCATCAGCTCCTTATTGCTCCTTTTGCGTGATTTTTTGCTCTGCCAAAATCGACATATTAAGACTATATTGCTCGCGTAGTAGGCGGTTTCGATGCATTCAATCTTCGATATGTCTGCCAGAAATACCGGGAAGTGCAACGGAGATAGGACAGAACCCTGGGAAACCCCAGCTTAATTTCCATGGACAGCGTGTTGGTCTACAATGCGAAGGTCGTGAGTTCAAATCCCGGTCGAAGCATAATTCCAGCACATTGCCTGGGTATACCTTGTTCACCTTAATTTACAAAAAAAAAAATTTGTAGATAAAGGGTTGTGCGAAGGTCTAACAAATAATGAAAAAATGTTAAGGAACCTGAGTGTCAGGAGGCCAAGGGCCAAGAAGAATTTCTCCAATAAATTTCGCTTTGAAGAGACTTGGAAGTCATAAATATGGTAAGGATTCTTCCCTATGACGCCAAAGGAGAAGGGTCGCCTGCATCAGGTTGCGATGTTGTCCTTGCTCTTTTGGTTACACGCCTTTGGCGATTGACCGATCGTTCACCTGCTGTTCAGCGGAGCTCGAGCAGTATCTGCCTTGAGGCGGGATCCAGAATGGGATTGGGAGCAGCTAGCATCTCGGTAAAGGAGCTATTTCTTTCATGGATCCAGCACGTGAGCCCGATTCACTCATGAGCTAACCCTGGATATGGCTACGCGAGGATCGTTTAGCATTTTCGGGCCTGCTCTTCTTGCAGAATAGCAATTCCCGGATCTGTTGATACCTTCAGATTCGCAATTTTGATACCACCTCCAAGTCGGAGTTATCCTCCATGCTAAGACACTTGCTGTGGAATCTTCGCCTTACAACCGATGACATTTGCAGAGGCTGAGGTGAAGAATATGAGACCGTGGAGCATTCGAAGACAAATTCTTGGAGTATAGTACTTCGCCGAGCTTAATGATCTCTCAGTTTAATTTGAAAGCTGCTAGCATCATAGCTGCAAAAAAATCAATAAACAATTTTATAAGAGACCCAATCTCCTTCCACCACGTTGTATTCTCAGATTTCATCTAAGATCGGTCTAACCACACTTGAAAGATCAGAAGTCTATAACTTGCCGGAAATGGCAGCCGCGATCTACTAAATACATTGCAGTAATTTCTTCTCCTTTGTTGCTACTAGTTACCAATGATACTTAAAAAAAATGTTGTTTTAAAATGACAACAAGAATCTAGAAAAATGTGACAAATGCGACAAAATTTATGATAATATTGTTATGGAATGGAGACCAAAATTTGATTGATTCTGCAACCGTGGTTAGAGAATTCTTTAAAAACAACAACAATTAAAATTTTAATCATCAATCAATTAATTTCCTTTTAACACCTCCTAATAAGAGCATAGGTGATAATCAGTTCAGACTTCGACAATGCGCGATCCTGAACAATGTCCTTTTATTGTTCCCAGGATTTGTTTATTCCTCTCCATAATTATATTGGGCTTTCAAAATTTATTGGCAGGAATAAAAGATTTGAATTCTATACCAACCACCATATTTGTCCCAGAAACTCCAAGATAAGAAAATGTTGGAAAAACTTTGAAATAAGTGTGATAAATATTTGAATTCCTGCAGAGAATGTGACAATATTGTCGAAAAAACTGGCTTGCACGAAGCGATTCATAATTCCAATACACAAGCGGATGACCACAAATAGCTTCTTTGGTAACTAATAGACCGCAACGTCTTCGCTATTCCCGATCTAGACTATACTTGCAAACATTGGCGGTGTTTTCATTCCACAAATGCTAATTAAATGGTATTGGGTATTGGCAATAAAGTAATAATAATTACGAAAAAAATTCTTCAACTTCAAGGTAGATCTGCATATGACTAGAACTTTATTTTCTAAACAAAATCTAAATTTTATCTTCTTGCGATTGTGCATTACATCATATCGAGTCAATACACGAATCCTTGTCAAAAAAAAATTTTTGCTACCCTTAGTTATCAGATTTTAATTGCTTTGCCACTCTTATTGGCCAAACCAGTAGCGTAAAGAAAAGTCGAGTAAAATTTTTATGTCGGTTCTTGGCAATAAATTCAGAGGCATTCGGCACCTACTTTTCCAATGAAAATTGTCGATTGGTAGCTAAAACAAATAGCGCGGCAGACCTTTTCCTTTTTTGCCGTTCCTATCCTGACCATTGTTTTTTCGGTTGGCTTGTAAAAGAAAGGCATTCAACGTTTCGGTTACGTTCCTGCACAATAACATTCTTCGTCCTTGGATTGGTGCATCGTAAAATCGAAATGGGCAACACCTTTTATGTACCTATCTATGTCGCGTGTAATAAGAATGAACGTACAGTGGCCGACCTCACGAACGAAACTTTTATGAGTTTTTATGAATTTTTAGCAAAACAGAAGCCAATTTTGTTCGGGAAATTTACAGCATCAAAAAAACACGAGGTTAATATTATAGTTCGTATGTGTCCTGTTTTTTTCTGTGAATGCCTAGCTAGTTATTTCAGGTAAGACAATTCAGAAGAAGAAAATATTTTTAATATTACCGGTACAGTGCACTCACTGATCAGTGTGGAATTTATTTTACAAAAATGTTCTGTAATATAAAATTTTTTTAAAACTAATAAAAAGACCAGGACGGAAATATAGCGGAGGCAAAATTCATGTATTCAAAATAGAATACAGTGAAATCCCAAACCAAACATAATTACACGAAAATTCGTGCATCCATAATACGATGTCCTTTGTATTTTAACACTCGGCCACTCCACCAGGCATGCCCTCAGTCATATAATTAACTACAAATTAAATTTACGAAATCCAATCCTTAACCATTTTACCGGGCAACCCTTTTCATACAAGTGCGCACTTGAACCGTCACCTTTTCTATAAGGGACGACGATCCGCTTTTTCGGATTCCGTAGAAGTATTGTATGTCGTTCGTCCTCTTATTAATTTGTTTTGAGTCTCTCCAGAAAGCATACCATGTCACATATCCTTTTTATAGGTTTCTAAGGCGATATGTAGTAGTTTCTATAGTAGCGTACCTTACGACCGGTAGAAAGATTGCCTTGACGTTTTGCCACATAAGCCAATCAGGAAAAAAAGGACCGGAAGTAGGAAACGTCCAGTCGACATGAGGATATAGCAACGAGGTCGAAGGACAGGCCAAGAAAAAGTCTGATAGCCCGACAGGAACCCGATGAGGTTACACAGAAATGGTCCGGTGGTAAGACCCAGAATTTAACGTCTCGCCCACGCTCCAACGTAATCACTCTGGTTTGCCTTGCTCAGTCCTTCGAAAGTTAAAGGTGAATAAGGACACGAAAAGAGAGAAAGGATGTCAGCTAACTTTCTGGGCTGAACTTTTCTACCTATATACCTATGTCTATCGTTAGTAGGGCTATGCAAGCTCAAAAGATATCCTGAGATATAAAACCCCGGGATACGAGGATTCAGTCGACCTCTTGTGATGTTAGAGGTATTTTCAGAGAGGATGTACGGTCTTCTGAGGTGTCCTTCCACTTAATCCAATTCATTTCACCTCATAGACTTTCAAGCTGGTTCGGATCTTTTTTCTGGCGTTCCTTTTATTTTCAGGACTTCTTTCGTGGAGTCATATGGCGTTCAAAATTAAGAAAAAAGTTAGTCAGGGGTCGGCTCAATGAATGTTGTGGTAATTAAGTGGTGAATCTCAGGAGGTGCTTTATTAATTTTCTGTTTTCATCTAGACTGTTGAGCATATTATATTCAGTATAGTTTGGTTAAATTTTAATCATGTATGGTAGTATCGCAAATAAGGATTTAAGGACTTGCAAAAACATTGAAATTTTTTTTAATGTGGTAGCTTTGCTTAAGCGATAATTAATCGGAATAATATTTATTGAGGTTAATGATGAGAAGGTGCAGAAAAAAAAGCTATCACCAAAAATTTTCTGGTCTCACGAAATCTAAAATTTAAAACCCCTAGCTCTATTGTGCAAGTAGCAGGGAATTGAATCGCTGCTTCTTCATCTGGTGGATCATTATCGTACTCATCGACACATCCAAAGGATAATGCTTATTTATCATTGAACGAGTTTTGTTAGTAGAATCAATTGCACAAATCCAACTTGTGGTCAGATTAAATAGTTGCGTGAACAATCGATTAATTAAAAATGTTGGTTAGATGATATTAACATATTGTAAGTAGTTGTGTTCATGTCAAAAAACAGTACATGATTCCAGTTAAGGAAAAAGCAGTACCGGTTCAAGTTAATTTGCGCCTTATCCAATAATTAACCCTGGATGTATTAGGTTTGGTGTAATATTTCGCTTTGCATCTTTTAGGTGTGGTGTAACCCAATCATTGCCAGTTACACTTCCAAGTATATACCTCCGTTTGGTATAATCACAGAATAACAAGGATTTGACGCATGCTTTGTACAAATGGTAATCTGCTTTAAGTTCTTGTTTCCATGTCCAACGAAAAAAATTTGTGACATTAGCGTTTAAATTTGTGACATTTTTACCAACAAGCTTTTAGTAAAATTTTCACAGCAAATTTTTTAATTGTGATATTAAGAGAATTGAAACTTTTCACTCTTGTGATTGAATATTCTAAAAATTTTTAACAAAAATTTGGAGATATTAATGTGACAAAATAGTACCTTTTCAGCCATGAAAAAATTTCTAGCGCCTCCAAAAAAAGTGTTAATTGTCGAATGAAATTGAAGAGTTTGAAATTTTTGGCATTATTTTATCGGTTTTAAACAAAATAATGTTTGGTGAAGAAATATGACTGTGGTACGAAGTTTTATTAGTTCTGACTAGTGACCAGCAAGCCCTAAGTGACTGAATGAATCGCTACAATAGCGTATTATTCATTAGTCACCAATGATCTCTAAAAGTGATCTGATCCTCTCTTTTAGAAACAGGCAGGACACGTACTTTAATATCGCGTATAAAGATGTTAGAGAAAAGCACTTTAATATTTTATAGTCACACGTTTTTGGCCAACTTAAATGTTGGGTGAAAATTGCTCAGTGGTTAACGCGATCTAGGATTCCACATTCAAATTTGCTTCTCGACATGATAAAAAAAATCACTTGCTTTTTCATTACACACTTATGACCTCTAAGTCTCGTTTTTTGTTTAACACAAAAAATATACTTTAAAATTGCTTTTATTAAAGCTGAAGCGGAGAGCTTAGTTCAGCGGACATGTAATGTTAAAACGTTTATAAAATGTTAGCAAGTTCGAAGCACTTTTTTGCGATAAATTAAGCGCATTTAAAATACTACACAATCGCTTGCTTTTCCCACTGGCATAAAGAGTGAAACTTCCGCGTAAATTGTTTACTTAGTAAGACCCGCTCTCATATACTGTGACAGAGTGTTTTATTGTATAATAGATACATCCCATTCACCGGGAAAAATTAAAAGACTCTGAAAGTAAGAAAAAATGCATTAAAAAATTGCAAAATTTAAAATCGTATATGCGCCCAAAAATTTAAAATGAAGACGCTGTTATTGGTTGGAGAAAAGCGAGTGGCGCAATTTTAAAATGGCATCAATAAAAAATTAGAACAGATGAATAAAACGATTGGAGTCATGCGAAAGAAAGCAATCAATGCAACTAAAAGCGTATTTCAGTGATGATTTTGAAGCACTTTATTTTCCGTTGGGCTTATACTTTTTTCTTTCATGGCTTCTTATATCTATTATTTAAAACAAAAAAAAGCTTGGAGAACAAAGGGACAAAACGCGTTACAAAATGTTGAACAGAAACTAACAGGTAGATTCTAAACAGACTTTTAGCATAAAATTGTGCCGAATGACGCACCGTTATGGAGAATAGGGGCCATAGTAATGTTTTTTTGTGTGTCAATAAAGACGCGAAGGTATTTCGTGTACAAATAACGATCGCATAACTGAAATGGAAACACTATATGCTAACAATAATGTAAGAAATGTCAATTGTTTATGTCGATCAATGTGCTCGCTATGTGTATTTAAAAAAAAAAACATTTGAGTACTGAAAAAAATTGCGTTTTGTCCCACCCTTTTTCAATCTTTTTTTACAGAATGACTTGGAACCGAAATAGGTAGAGACTTAAAACCCAGAAATGGCACACCTTTATGAAAATACTTTTCCAATGGTATTTTGTTTGTTTATTTTGGATCATTGGCTTAGGTTGTAGTGCGTTTACGAAAAACTGCATATTCTTTGAAATATGTAGATAGTGGCCCGACATTTAAACAACAAAACTTTCATTTTTGGTAGTTTTTAACCAATAAATTTGGCAACTCTATTGTTGCACAAATTTCGCCACAGGACTGGATGTATCTTAATGAAAAATGAAAAGTCTAAAGATGTTTGTGGCAGACAAAAACACTCATGTATACAAAGCTGAGAAAGCCCTATGCCAAGAAACTTCGAAATTTTTTGTAACTATATTGACGATTAAGTGATACAGTTGTCATGAAATGTTACTTAGTGGAGCGGCGGTTTTTGATACCTGGCTCCACAATTGAGATATTTAATTTTGTGCCATTTTCGCAAAAACAAATTTGACTAAAACAGTTGATTTACGACAAAGTGCGGCACGATATATTAACGATTGAATTATCATAACATTCGATACAATTTGAACACAAAATCTGTTATTTATTGCAAGCATAACAAATGTTGTAGCTTGTATGCTAAATTTTGTAGCAATTTGCTAAAAAGAAATTAGGCTGTACAGGAATATGTTGTATTTAAATTTATACTAATTTTAATCTTCAATCAGTTTAAGGACCTTCCGAAAGTAATTCTCATCAATCGCCCCAAGAAAAAAACTAATACAAGAAATTTTACATCAAAACAAATTGATTTTTTTTCTACAATCTACAATACAACATCTGCACTAGTTCGCACAGTGTGACTGTTGATTTAACTTATTCCATTGAATTGCCCCAAAAAAAATGGAAACCTCCACATAAAGTGCATAATCCAAAGCACGGACTGGGAAAAAAATCAATTGAGTGCTAAACCAGACAAACTCGCATCGCAAACATTTTTAATTCAGCAAATTCGCATTTGGTCATACGTATGATCAAAATGAGTGCACTAGAATTGGATAAACTGCAAAGTGAGATTGCATGTAACCACCCCAAACAGAAACCCGCACATGTGGGGTTGTTTCATGGTTAACTATGCAGGGCTGGATTTACGCATAGACTGAAGCTTATGGTGGCAAGAGCGGCAAATTTTCGCAGTGAACTATTATGTACTTCTTTATTATTTTAATCAGTGGCAAATTATCAGCGACGATAAGTTTTCAATAGAGGCAAATTAACAAAGGCTACGGAATTTGAGTGATAGAAAGAGCACAAGGACACGAGAATTGAAAAACACACAAAATTTGTGTCTATAAATTCTTGCGTTTGCAGAATAAACTCGTTGAAATAGACAATCAAATCGGAAGAGAGCTGCAGAAAGAAATATTCTATAAGAAAAAAAGTACTATAACAAGTATTTGCAGTTGTGAAATCCTAATCTTCACAAGGACTAAAGAGGAGAAGTTTGGGTCGCCAAATAATAGGCCCCTTACATTTATTTTTTATTGTGAAAGGGTTGTTGGTCTCTATCAATGATTTACACTACGACTTTCACTTTCGCAGATTGTAATGGCCCAGTTATACCCACGCAAGTAGTGTGCTGAAAGTATATGTCGTTCGGAATTTGAACTCCTGCTTTTCACATTATAGACCAACACTACCCACTAGGCTGGATTTCAATTAAAATTAACGTATTATTTTACGCCTTCTTCTAATCACTTTAATATTTGTCTTGTTCACCATATCGCCATAATCTTCGCGCTATTAATCACGCAACTTAACCTCTTTCCCACCTTCCACTGGACCGACATGTAACAATACCCTAATCTCCTGTTCGTCCCGATTAGAGTTTACACTGCCGTTAGAGTGCTCATGGTATTTCGACACCCTGTGTACTCCTTTCATCCTGGCAATAGGCTTCCGGTCTTGTGCGTTATTTATTCTGGTGTTATTTGGTAGGTTCCTTTCCAATTACGCTGAGCTGCATCGTTCGTGTTGTCAGTACTTGATGTGTTCGATGGCCACGTAGCTTTCATTTCTGTTCAGCTTCTCAGGTCAGTCAATGTTATTTTTACAGATCACTGTCCGTGAAGTATTTTAAAATTTCTGAGCAGTTGTTTGAACGGGTGTGCTCGCTGTTTTCCTCCACAAATCAATTTCTGGTTGATAGCTGTGTCTCGACTTTTTGAAATGGCGGTAGTTGCGCTTTAAATGTCCTGCGCGACAGCAATTCCAGCATTATGGAACTCCAGACCTTAGATTCTGCCTTGCCAGCACCTCTCTAGGGCTTTCATGTTTTTCTGCTTTCGCCAATTGTTTCTAAACTGATCCTGAGGCTATTCTACACGATAAATTGATGTAGTCCTACGTTTGCAGCAGTCACGTCCAAACTGCCCAGCCTGTCTGCAATTCCAACATTCAAAGAACTTTGTAGCTTACACCCTGCTTTTTCCTCTGGAAAATTTTTTATACGGTTCCTCCAGTAACTCTCCGGATCATTTTTAGTGAGACATCCTCAACAATGCATGTCTGTTGGTTTGATTTTTCTGCACTTACATTTTATATGCCCGACGTTTCCACAGTCCCAACAACGTAGTACGGACATGCGAGGACTTTCGTTTCAAGCATTTCTTGATAGCAGACATTTTTCCGACCAGCGAATTACCTTGTTACAATTGTTTAGCAGCTAGGATGTAGCCTAGTGAGTAGCGTGTTGGTCTTACAATGCGAAAGCCGTGAGTTTAAATCCCGGTCGGCGTAATATAATTCCTGCACGCTACCTGCTTGGATATACCTTGGTTGCCACAATCTACGAAAATGGAAAATTCGTAGATAGAGGGTTGTACGAAGGGCTAACAACCCATCCACAATAAATAATAAAAAAAAAAAATTAAGGAACCTGAAGGTCAGGGGTCAGGAGGTCAAGGACAGATTTGGGCTGTAGTGGCATTGCAGAGAAAATTGTTTAACAGCTTCAAAGCCTCCTGCGGTCTCTTCCTGAATACCAATCTCAATGCCTGTTGTAGCTAACTATCCAGCAGATCATCGAAAATTGCGTACTTTCCAATCATTCCAGTTTTCCGGAACCAAGATGGAGAATGCTAATAACGCCAGCCTTTCAACATCCTGTGCAATTTATTGTAGAGTTTCGCTGGATTCCTGTATACGGCAGCAAAGTTCCGTGTTATAAATTTCCGCATGTGATATCCACCGCATCGAAAGCACAAGGTCTGCACTAGGAACTGAAAGTCGATTTGTTATTCGGCTGTGGTCGTCTTCAAGATATCGGCCGCAGATCCCTGTAACGCCAACATCAAGGCCTCCGCTCGCTGATGGGGACCGCCGCTTCAAATTGAGTCTTGCCGATGGTCCAAGGTGTTTGACTATCGAAGACTGCAGTCTTGAGGTTTTTATGGACGATGTTTTTGGATTTGATGACATCAGTTGATTTCACCACCTCAAAGTCCCTTTTCAGCCACTCTACTTCACAAGCAATACCATCTTTTTATTTTTCTGGAATGTTCGCAGATCTTTTCGAATCTAAAGATAAAACATTTCCGCAACACTTTTCCTTGCGATTTGTTGGTCGATCTGCTATTCGGTTGCCTGCTTGATGGGGAACTCATAGTTTTCGGCAATGTCTTCCCCAGCTTCCAACGCTTCCGTAGGCAACTCGATCACTCCATTTAAATTTTGATTCTCGAAAATTCTCACTTTTCTTGACAAATTCTCTTTTCGACCGTTTTCCGCACGTTTTTTATTTCCCACTCGCGAATACACGATCACTTAATCTTGTTCCTGAATTTTCGATACTATTTGGACTTTCGCAATTATTACTCGCGATTTTTTTTTTTTTATTTTACTTCTGACACCTCGCAGGATTGCAACTAAAATAAAACTAGGTCGCTTTTAAATTAAAATAACCCCAAACTTTATTTTACGCCTTCTAATAATCACTTTAACAATTTTTTCGTTCAATATATCACCTTAATCTTCACGCTGTCGATCATAAAACTTAATCGCTTTGCCAACTTCCACTGACACTTTGCACCATTCGTGATTTCGATCACACGACTCAATCGCCTTCTAAATTCCATCCGCCTTCAATATGTCGCCTCCACCTTCACACTAATCACAGGACGCGATCGACTTCTCAATCTCGACTGACTCAGTCATGGCAAACGCCCGCCTTTTTATATCGTTCCTTTCGGCCGCCGTCGGCCACTGTCGGCCTTCTTCACTGTTTCGGCAATTGTCGGCCTTCTCCGTAGTTTCGGCCACCGTTGTCCTTCTCATAGTCTCCCATTATGGGTGCGTGTGTGTGTGTGCAGAATATTCAATCGCTAAAGATCGCAATTATTCGATGAACGACTGGGGGGTGACATGTTACAATACAAAACTTCCAAACTGAATACTTTCTACAATATTCATATTACCACTGAGAGAATCATATGATTTTTAGGTCCTAGCTTTAACCTCATTAACAGTTTCTAATGGACTTCTTTCTACCTATAACCTTGTTGACAATTTAAGTTGAAATTTTTATTAAAAAAGAATCCCAATAGGATTCAACTTAAGCTTAAATACGTTAAAGTCCTATCATGTAATTCTGTAGACGAAACGGGAAAAAATGTGGGTGTTAATTATCATATTTTTTTTTCAAAATGTTTAAGAGTGATATTTGTATGGAAGGTGATAAAAAGAGTGGGAGCAAGGTTCATTTTAAAACTAAGTGTCGGGAATTATAGTTAGGAATTGAGCTTCACTTTACCATGTATGATCATAGTTACGAAATCTGGAGTATTAAATTTTCTAAAATTTATGCACTTTTATTGACGGTGGTAGAAGGTGATTTGGATGGATTATTAAAAATATTATGGAAATAATAGACGCGAATCTAAGCGCTTTAATTTATCCAAGGAAAGTACCCAAAGAACGACAAATTTAACAATTTGCGTGGGAGGTGGTGGAAAATTTGCGGGAAAAAACTCATTTTATTATTGCGAAGTATTTACTCTTGAGATGGGATCTTTCAATGCAAAATTAGATGATTTTCAAGTAAATTAACTTTTGTGATCATCAACTTTGTGACATTTGTATGGAAAGTAGATGATAAGTGGAAATGAAGTTAATTGCAATCGATATTTCAAATAATGCACTAAATTTTATTTAACCAGAACTTATAATTTTGAATGAAACTGAGATGCGTCTTTTGTAAATATGTATTTGTGTGTGGGCAGTAAAAGAGGATGCTCATGGGTCATAAACTGTATGTAAGATAAGGAACAGAGAAGTTTGATACATTCACGAAGCTGAAAAAATACCATAGGCAAAAATTTCTGCTCAATAGCTTATACGCTTGATCAAAAACTTCATGAAGAATCTAAATATGAACTAAATCGGGAAACTGATAAAGTTTAAATAAAGCAAAAAAGTAATTGTAATCGTCAAAGGGTTCAAATTACACGTTTCTCAATAAATTCGTACTTACTCTTGCATACCAACTTCACCATCTAAATAGAAAAAATAAGAGACAATGCCAACATTAAAAACGAAAAAAAAACACAACAGACGATTTGTGTCTAAAACTCGAATAAACTTTCAGAACAAATCCAGCAACTTTATAGGCCTCAATAAAAATAAATGTTTGGATTAAGCGAGGCGAGGAGACATTGAAGGTGGACGAGACTAGAACTTGCGACTATATCCCTCGTATCTGGACTACTCCCCAAGCCTCAGCCCCGTCGGCAATGAAATAAATTTCCCTAGATAAACTAGAGATGTGGGTGCACACCTATACCCTAGAATAAAAAGTTCTGATACCGCACCATCGCATCGGTTTGGTAGAGTGTACTTCTACTAGCCCGTAATACAAATGCTTCGTCCTTTAATCCGCAGCTCTACCTCCTCTGATGCATTAGTAGCGCGCCTAAATTTAAGCCAAGTGAGCGAGAAGCACACAAATAACTATACACTAGCGCCAACAACAAGGCAACAAATGTTGTGTAACGAATTTATGATCTGTGCACTTCGACGTCATTGAAGTCGCCAGATTGCGTCGCCTTCAAGTGGTGGCGACTTCAATATATCCACCCCCTGATTACCGGGCACTGATTATGCAAATTCCTGCCGATGATCCACATGGGGAGCCAGCCATCCACGAGCTAAATACGCGGGCATTTACACGTCAACGGAATTGTAACAATTAAGGAGTCCATCAGAAATAATCCAGGCGGCAGATACGCTTCTGCTTAATGAGACCTTTTATCTTTTTTTCTTCTCCCCGGGATGGAAAATGGATTCGTCGTTAGGACTTTTTATTGACAGTCGTCCGGCTCCTTGTTGGTCCTTGAGAGTCATGTCATTCGTTGTCGTGTCGAACCAAAGCGATTGCTTTTTTCGGTTGTGTCTGCGTTTTACAGCTCCTGCCGCGCTCTGAAGCGATGAAATTAATTTTTCTGCAAGAGTCCTGTTCTCAGAATAATTCAATTATAGATTCCACTTCTACTACCACCGTGGATGTTTTATAGATTTCCTGGCAAAAACAAAAAAAAATAAAAATACCGAAACTGACGACTGGCATTTTATGGATGCCAACGTTTTTGGATTCAATGAGCCGACTACTTGCCCAGATTTTTATTGAATCGAAGATAAAAGTTGATGGAACGAAAATTTTCAATTGTCGATGAAATTTCATAATTTGGAAATATTGGCACTTAAATGGATTTGCCTTAAGTGCGATCGGCAGGGAAATGCACTGGTTCGTAGCAAACGTTAAGTAAGGGCTCGAGTTTAAGTTCACGGTTTCTGGTTAATACATCTATTTGCAGCTTCCAAAAGCATTTCAACTGGCGCCAGTTTTGATGATACAACATGAACTTGCAGTATATTTTCAGTTAAGCAAGAAAATTATGCTTACTATAATTACTATATAGGACAATTTTTCTTGAATGACACAACAACCCAAGGCTTCCGTGGCGTAGTGGGCAGCGTGCTTGCTTCTCAGTCAATAGGTCGTGGGTTCGATTCCCACTCCAGACGGGATTTTTTTAAGCGCAAATTTTTCAGTTGCTACTGGTGATAAAAAATTATTCGAAATAAAATGGGGAAACGGTGTAAAAGTGAAACAGTTCCACTTCAAGAAGACCTAGATACTCAGTAGATGGTTTCTGTTCGCTTTCTATCATTCAGTCCCCATAAAATCTGCAAATATTTGTCAGTATGCAGCCAGTACAACTGAGCAATATACCAGCTTCTCCACTCGCTACAGTCGTTCTCACTCCCGTTCCCCAACCTTCCCAATCCCATTCCTTCCCTCCATGACTGTGTTTGTGCATTGCACATAAAGGCCGAAATTGCCTATAACACAGGTCATTCTGTAAAAAAACAAAAAAAAAAACCCAAATTGGACCTTGGCCCCTGACCTTAAGGTTCCTTAACTTTTTCTTTATTTGCAATTGTGGAAAGGTTTTTAGCCCTTTGCACAACCCTCTATCTTCGAATTTGTTTTTTCGCAGATTATGCTAGCCCGGATATAGCCAAGCGGGCCGTGTGCTGGAATTATACTTCGACCGGGCTTTAAACTCACGACCCTCGCATTGTAGACCTACACGTTACCCACTAGGCTACACCAAAACTAGATGCCAGATTAATAATTATTAAGTTTTTTAAGAGACGGCACTGAAAATAAGGGTTGGTTCACAATTATGTCATTTTGTTGCTATGACGGTACCTCTCAAAACGCTATTGATGTTTAAACAATTTCCGCTTAGCGTCAGTATTTTTTTCGTGTGGTAAACACGTAGAGTTTTGAGCTAAATAAAGAACATTTGCGGCATCTACTATTGGAGCTGTTTTTGTTTGTTGGAGTTTTTTGCACCGGATCGTGACTGGAAAGAAAAAATTAACACATTTTAAAGACCCATAAAATCATAGGTTAACCTAGGAGAATCTTGAACATCGACCGCTACACCGAATCGCTTTGGAAGAAAGACAATGCTGTGCATTTGGGGAAATAAAATGGGTATCGTGGACTTGGAGCTTCAAAAACCAGATGAAACAGTTGATACCGTTCTGGCTAGGAACTCTTGAGCCCTCCACGTCGTACTCACCAGACTCTGCCTATTCTAACTACCCCTTGTTTTCATCGATGTCTAACGCCCTCTCCATGCAACACTTCAATAATTACGCGGATGTTCAAAAATGGCTTGATGATTAGACCACCTTAAAAGATTTACGGTTTTTGCAGGAGATCCTCCCAAATTGTCAGAGAGATTGGGTAAATTTATGACTAGCGATGGCACATACATTGAAAAAAAATTTTTTTTTCTCCCAATTTCAACGTGTTTTTCTAAGAAATATTTACGAATTATCAAACGCGACACCTAATAGAACACTAAAGGAGCTTTACTAAAGTTTGGCGAAAATGAGGCTTAATATTTGGAGCAAAAATTGGAAAAGTATCGGAAGATTTTTAATAATCTTATCATAATATAGATGGAATCAGAAAACTTACTAATCTATGGGTAATGAATTCTTTAGCTAGTGGAAGATGAATTCGCAGGTGTCGGTCTACTACAGTGTGTCTTCTTAGTCTTGCAAGGAGGGAATAATAAATATAAACATAACGGAACTACGATATCAGGGTAAGCCCCTTGCTATACGCCTTTTAATTATCAACCACACTTGGCTATCGTTAATATACTAAACTATAAGTAATACGCAACGTGTTGGTAGGTTGTGGCGGTTTATAATGCATCGCTACTGACCGACTAAGCCGTGGGATCTTGACAGCTCAGTGGTCAGCTCGGTCGCTTTGCAACTTGAAGTCCCTGGGTTCTAATCCCATTTCCCTTAGCGTCTAAGGCAGGGCCTGCTTATGCAAGCCATTCTGACGAGTCCGTTGTAAGCTGACCTGGGATGAAACGCAACAAAGCGCTGTAGCATATCATTCGCTACATGATAAACCAAATTATTGTTGAAGGCCTATCAGGCAATTGAAGTACGGAGAGTAAGTAGGGTGGGTTTGTGAGACACTTGCAGATCACAAGGTCATTTTACTTTATTATTTTAATAATAAAGTATTGTGATCGACACAGAAAAAAAAAAATTTGCTACCCTGAAATTTTGTTTTTTCGCGTTTCATGACTAAATTAGCCTAAAAAAGCAAAAAAAAAAATCCGTCCCGCCGTACGCCGTACGCCGTACGCCGTCCGCCGTACGCCGTACATATGGACTCGTACCTCCAAGACCGTTAAAGGTAGAATGTTGATTTTTGGGTGGGTTATTAACTTGGTAAGTAAGCTCCATTATCCAAATTTTGGGGAGTGTGGGGTGGAAGGAGGAGGCGGGGGATGGAAAAAGTCGAAATATACACTTGCTAATATCTTCACCACGAATGCAGATAGAAAGATGAAAATCAGCACACGTATAGAAAGAGCTGTGGGACATATTCCAAAAATAATTTAATTTTTTTATCCATTGGCGTCCGTAAAGGGGGGGCTAAAAACAAATTGTCGGCCAAATCTTTTTTTGAAATGGTTATATCTTCGAAACTATTTACCATAAAAAATTCATATTTTGGGACAATTAAGATGGCGTATAGATCCACCAGAATCAGCTTAGAAATAGGCTTATTATTGTAAGGGGAAGGGTTGGGGGGGGGGGGGGGGTGCAAGGAAAAACACTTAAGAATTAATATCTCAACTATCTGTTAAGCTATGTAATTGAAATTTAAAACATATACTAAGCTATACTAGCGAAATACAAAAAAAATATAAAATTTGGTCATAATAGTAGTGGGGTGAAATGGGGAGCATTTGAAAAATGGTGCACTTTTCAAAATTAGAAATCAATATATCTCAAAATTAAGTACAGATATCGAATTGAAAATTCGTCAGATTATAGAACTACATAATTTATAATTTTGATAAAAATTTTAAGTTAGGGGGTGTAAAGGGAGGGAGGTGGTAAGCAAAAATGTCGAAAATTTTGAGTGAATTTTTTAGGACCCTGCTCAAAGATAGAAACTTTAAATTTTGCATGTGAATACATCTATTTGATTTACATAGAAAAAAAATAATAATTTGATCCACAATTGTTATGAACCGACCACCCCGGTCTAATGGGCACAAGCTGTTTCATGTGCAACGAAAAAAACACGAAAACTGAAAATTTTAGGATGTAATTTAAGGGTAGAAACTTGAAAATTTGGGAAAAACATTTAAAAAAAATCCCTAAAAGTATAAAATATTAACTGGTCGAATACCTTCAAAACTTCTACCCCCTCCCATACAAAATTATTTTTTCGACCATTT
Source organism: Chorisops tibialis (assembly GCA_963669355.1). Taxonomy (NCBI): domain Eukaryota; kingdom Metazoa; phylum Arthropoda; class Insecta; order Diptera; family Stratiomyidae; genus Chorisops; species Chorisops tibialis. Next base: position 24,199,624 of record OY770264.1, read on the forward strand.
TTAAGAAATTAATTATCACCTAACTATTAAAAGCTATCCATTTGAAATTTTGCATAAGAACTTATAAAAATATTTGCAAAGAAATTATTTTAAAAGTTTCAAAATCACACTTGCCCTTCTACCCCCTCCCATACAAAAGTATGATTTCGACCAATTTCATTAAATCAACTAATAACCAACAAATTAAAAGCTACGAACTTGAAATTTTGTACGAGCAGCTTACAAAAGAAAGAAAATAAAATTGCGTCACAAATTTTGCAATTCCCCTACCTGTTCTACCCCCTCCCGTACAAAATTATTTTTTCGAGCATTTTTAAGAAATCAGTTATCAGCTAACTCTTAAAAGCTATCCATTTCAAATTTTGCCTAAAAACTTATAAAAATAATTGAAATGAAATTCCTTTAAAAGTTTTGAAATCGCGCTTGCCCTTCTACCCCCTCCCATACAAAAGTATCATTTCTACCTATTTCATTGAATCAACTAATAACCATCAAATTAAAAGCTACGAACTTGAAATTTTGTACAAGCACACTACAAGAGGAAGGAAATAAAATTGCGTCACAAATTTTACGATTCCTCTACCTTCTCTACCCCCTCCCATACAAATGTTCGGTTTCGTGAATGTAAAATGCACCGAATTTTATGAAAATTCTATGCAACTTCGCCTATGAAACACATTCTATACAGAGAATATTGGACGTGATTCAAGCAGTCAATTATAAAGCTATTAACATCCACCCACCCTTACCCCTCGTCCTCCCCTCATAAAAACCCAAACTTGCAGAAATGAATGAAATATTGTTAAATTGACAACAGCCCTGCCCAAGAACTCCCTTTCACTTAGCCTTCCCTAACCACTCTAACCTGTATATTGACTTTCCACACATCCGCAACTTGTCCCAAGAATAATAAAGTTTCGCCCGACTTGTTGGCAGTTTATTTATACTCTAGATGGAATCTGAGAGTATTATAAGTTTGCTCTTAGGTTTGTAAAGCCAAGAAATAATGCTCGCACAGCGGCGCCAAGGGTACAGAAATATTTATTATTACTTAAAAATCGTAAATCCAGATATCCGTCCGTCCGTCTGTGCGCTCTCTGGCTTGAGAACGCGTTGAGCTAGTAAGTTTAGTAAATTTCGTACACCTCGTTTTTGACGGAAAAGTAAGGTCAAGTTCGTGACCGGTCCAAATCGCTCCACCCCTTTTATCTCCTACCATTCAAAATTTTCAATCATTTACAGTGACACAATTTTCTTGCAAACTACTGAAGCTATGAATTTAAAATTTCGAAAATGTTATTAGGAGTAGAAATAAGTTTCCGCCGTTTTTTATCAAAAATTAGACATATAATGTGAAAAAACATTACATTACCTTTTATTCAAAGTATTGTCCATCACTAGCCACTACCACGGATAGCCCGTCGGAAGAACTCTTCATCTTTTATGGCTACCCACGAATCGACCCAATTTTTAGTATCTTCATAAGATATAAAGCACTGCATAGACAGACCATGTGCCATCGACTGCAACAAGTGATAATAGGAAGAGGCAATGTCTGGTGAATACGGTGGGTGGGGTAGGACTTCCCAATTAAGTGTTTCCACATCGGTTTTGACCGGCGCCGCAACATTCGGACGAGCATTATCATGGAGGAGAATATTTTTTTCGTGTCTGGAGTAGCAATGGGCGTGTTTTTCCTTGAGTGCTCGGCTCAATCTCACTCATTGTGTTTGGTAGGGAGCTCCAGTAATGGTTTCGCCCGGTTTGAGCAACTCGTAATACACGAGACTAAGCTGATCCAACCAAATCCGCAGCATGAGTTTTTCTCCCTGAATATTCGGTGGTCCCCATGATTTTCTCTTCTTCGGGTTATCGTAATGGATCCATTTTCCATCACCAGTGACTATACAATGCAAAAAATTCATTTCTCTTATGCCCGGCAAGCAGCAAGCAAAATCGGCGTTCAACGTCTCTCGGCTTCAGTTCATATGGAATCCAATTTCCTTGTTTTTGAATCATTTGCAACGATTTTAAACGATGTGGAATTGCTTGTTGAGTCACTTCAAATTCGTCTTGCGTTTGACACGAATCTTCCTCCAATAATGCTTCCAATTCTGTGTCTTCGTACACTTTCAGCCCTCCACTAAGTTCCTTGTCTTCCACGTCAAACTCAAGGTTTTGCAAATTTTGAAACCACTCACGACAACTTCTATCACTTAAAACAGTCTCACCATAAGCTTCTACAAGCAATCGATGAACCTCAACTGGAGATTTTTTCATATTAAAGAAGTAAATCAAAAGTTCCCGCAAATGACACTTATTCGGCACAAAACTTGACATTTTCGCACGAACAAAATTATGTGATGCTGATACGGAGTCAATAATACTTCAAGGTTATGTTATTACCAGATGTCCAAACTTACGATATTACATTTTACATCTGACAATTTCAACATAACCTTCTGCGGAAACTTATTTGAACTCCTAATATTTTTATCATAAATGTGATGTATGGTATAAAAATCATTTGAATCCCACCACTCCTTCCACCACCTTCCATACAAACTCCACTTTTTCACGAAATACTATATACCAATTCACTCAGTACATATAACATTTGTTGAGCTCAAATTACCATTATTATTAAGATCGGAAAAAAGTAAGTGATTAGCATCACTGCTTCTACCCCCTCCCATACAATGTGACACATTGTCGCAACTTTATAATAAATCAATGTTCTTCAAAAGTATAAAAGTTACTGATCTGGAATTTGAGATAAGTCAATTGCATAATGTCCAAAGCGATTTCTGTAAAACTCACTTAAAACCCCTCACTCCTTCTACGCCACACAAATTGCAGAATTTCATTAAATATAATACACTAATTTCTTCAGTATCTGTTTAATTTTTGAAGCTGTAATTTTGTACAAGACATTTTGAAAGCAGCTCTAGCATGATGTAAAAAAAATGATTCAATGCCATCACCCCTTTTACCACTCTCCATACATAATTTCTTAAGATCAAAATATTTCTCTTTCAGGTTGCTTGAATCACTTTCAAAATTCGTTATATAAGATGTTAGTTGCATAGAGAAGTAAATTCTACGAAATTCGGTGTATTTTACATTCTTGAAACCATACATTTATATGAGAGCGGGAGGAGTTCAGGGAATCGTAAAATTTATGATGCAGTATTATTTTGTTTGTTTTGAGAGGTGCTAGCAAAAAATTTCAAGTTTGTAGCTATCAATTTGTTATTTATTATTTTGTATCGGCAGGAGCTATTTCAAAATTTTTACAGTTTTGTTTAGAATATTTTTAATGGTGTTTAGACAAAATTTCAATTTGATAGCTTTAAAGAGACTGGTGATAATATATTTGAAAGAAATATTTCCGGATTCTACACTGTTACGCCTTATCATTCGTGACGATTCGATTTCTGCTGAGACCTTTATCTAGCAGAGACCGAAACGTCACGAATAATAAAGCGTAACAGTGCAGAGTCCGGACATCTTTCCTTTCAATTCGAAATTCACTGTGAAAACATTCACCAAATCGATAATTGATTTCTTTAAAATGGTCGAAAAAATAATTTTGTATGGGAGGGAGTTTTGAAGTTATTCGACCAGTTAATATTTTCAACTTTTAAGTATTCTTATACTCTAGATGAAATCTAAGAGTATTATAAGTTTGCCACAAAGTTTGTAACGCTAAGAAATAAGGCTCGGAGAATAAAAAGAATGATACAGAAGTTCATATAATCACTCAAAAATCTCAAAACCGGATGTCCGTCCGTCTGTCCGTCTGTCCGTCCGTGTCCTCTCTTGCTTGAGAACGCGTTAATCTAGAAAGTTCAAATTTTGTACACGTCGTTATTGACAAAAAAATAAGGACAAGTTCGTGAACGGGCCAAATCGCTCCACCCCTTCTTCCCCTCCCATACAAAATGACACAATTGCACAATTTGACAATAAACGGATTTGCTCGAAAAGTATAAAAGCTATTGGTCTCAAATTTGGAACATATTACTTTTTTGATGATATCAATCTATCGCATAAATTATATATTATAATTATGCGTACCCTCTCCCTCCTTCCACCACCTCCCATACAAACTGTACTTTTTCATGAAATACTCTAAACCAATTTACTCAGTGCATATACAATTTAGCGAGCTGAAATTGCGCTCTAAATATTTATTTAGAGCTATTAGTAAAACCAAAAAAAAATTAGACATTTAGTTTCACCCCTTCTACCCCCTCCCATACAAAATGACACAATTTCGCAATTTGACAATAAACGGATTTTTTCAAAAAGCATGAAAGCTATTGATCTAAAATTTGTAATATACTACTTTTATAATAATTTCCATCTGCTGTATAAAAATTAGTTGAGTCCTCCCCTTCCTTCCACCACCTCCCATACAAACTGCACTTTTTTACGAAATATGGTACTCTAAATAAATTTACTCAGTACGTATGAAATTTATCCACCAGAAATTATGCGCTAAATAATTATTTAGAATTATTAGTAAGGCCAAAAAAAATTAGGCGGTTAGTTTCACTCCTTCTAGCCCCTTCCATACAATTTGACACAATTCAACAACTTTACATAAATTCGATTTTCCTGGAAAGTAGGAATGCTACTGATCTGCAATTTAAAATATATCAATTAAATGATGTTTACAGTTATGTCTAAAAACGTCATTAATAAATTCACACTCCTTCTACCACCTCCCATACAAATTGCACAATTTCACTAAACCCAATACACGAATTTTCTCAGTACCAATTAAATTTTTGAATCCTCAATTTTGTATAAAGCATTTTGATAGCAACCTTAGCGTGATGTGAAAAAATTAGTTCAATGTCGTCACCCCATCTACCACTTCCCCTACAAAATTTCTTAAAATAAGAAAAATTCTCTTTCATCTAGAGTATCGCACGATTGGAGTTAACGCCCAGTCGTAGTCCTGTTATGTTTTTAAATAAATTTCACCAATTTACTTTATTATTATAATAATAAAGTATTGTGATCGACACAAAAAAAAAAAAAGTTTGCTACCTGAAATTTTTTTTTTTCGCGTTTCATGACTAAATTAGCCTAAAAATGCAAAAAAAACATAAAAGAATTATGATTGGGCGTAAAGCCCAATCATATGATACTCTAGATGAAATGAGAAAGAGTTCAATGTACCGGAAAATATGTCACCTCCAATTCTTTTAAATAATTAATAGTGACTTTTGTATGGGAGGTGGTAGAAGGAGAGGAGGAAGGTTTTGTAATTTTTGGATATGACACCTAATGTGGTATGCAAAATATTTCGTGCTGAATTTAAGGTTTGCAGCTTTCATTATTTTCAATTGGCCATAGTTTTGAGGCATTTGTATGAGAGGTGGCAGGGGAAGTGGAGCGTCTAAGATGATTTTGAAACTGCTTATCATATCATCCTTATCACCACGCTTTGGTTCAATTTCAAATTTGATAGTTCTAATATATTCGAAGGAGAAATGCCTTTCTTGAATTTAAAATACAGATATTTGTATGGGGGGGGTAGAAGGAGTGAAGAGGAGCTGATAATTTTTTTTAGCATTTATTGCAATTATTAAAAAACAAACTCTGGCAAAATTTTAAGTTTATACTTTTTCTAGTTTTAATGGAAATCGATACAATGCACTTAACAAAAATTATACATTTGTATGGGAGGGAGTAGAAGGAGTGTACGGATCAAAACACATTTTTTTCTCGTTATTGATATTCCTATTTTTATACTTTATGCAAAATATCAAGTTGATAGCTTTAACAGTTTCGAAGAAAAATAATTTAATTTAAATTTCAAAATTTCGTGAAATTTGTATGGGAGGGGGTAGAAGGAGTGAGGTGAAGTTGATAATTTTTTCAATACTGATTGCAATTATATTAAAATTAATTCTGGCAAAAATTAATTTTTATAACTTTGCTAGTTTCAATGAAAATCGAAAAAATGCATTTTTCCAAATTATGCATTTGTATGGGAGGGGGTAGAAGGAGTGAAGAGGAGCTGATAGTTTTTTAGCATTTATTGATATTATTAAAAAACAAACTCTGGCAAAATTTTAAGTTTATACTTTTTCTAGTTTTAATGGAAATCGATATAATGCACTTAACAAAAATTAGACATTTGTATGGGAGGGAGTAGAAGGAGTGTACGGATCAAAACACATTTTTCTCCCGTTATTGATATTTTTATTTTTATACTTTATGCAAAATATCAAGTTGATAGCTTTAACAGTTTCGAAGAAAAATAATTTAATTTAAATTTCAAAATTTCGTGAAATTTGTATGGGAGGGGGTAGAAGGAGTAAGGTGAAGTACATAATTTTTTTCAATTCTGATTGGAATTATAATAAAATTAATTCTGGCAAAAATTCGTTTTTGTAACTTTGCTAGTTTCAATGAAAATCGAAAAATTGCATTTTTCAAAATTATGCATTTGTATGGGAGTGGGTAGAAGGAGTGACAGGATCAGATCAATATTGTGTCATATTAATGACATCTATATGATACTACTTTGACCTAAATTTAAAATTGGTAGCTTAAATAGTTTCAAAGGAAAATCAATTTCTGGAAATTTCGGAATTTCGTGAAATTTGTATGGGAGGGGGTAGAAGGAGTGGGGGGATGTGGCCCGTTCACGAACTTAAAGTTTCTTTTTAGCTAAAAATGACACACAAAAAATTTCAGCACGATAGCTCAAAGCGTTCGAGAGTTATGCTGTAGACAGACGGACAGACAGACAGACGGACAGACGGACAGACGGACAGACAGACAGACGGACAGACGGACAGACAGCAACTCGGAATCGAAGTTTTTGAGCGACAACAAATATTTCTGTACCCTTGGCGGCTCTGTGCGAGCATTATTTCTTAGCGTTACAAACGGTAAGGCAAACACAATATACTCTCAGATTCCATCTAGAGTATAAAAATCCGTCTGTCTGTACGCCGTCCGCCGTCCGCCGTACGCTGACGTGTACGCTCAGCGCACATTAACTCCCAAACCCTTCAAGATAGAAAGTTCATTTTTGGAGGGATTGTAGATAGTTGCGGATCTCAGGCGGATACCCATTTTGTGGGGTGTACGGGTTCAGGAGGAGGCGGGGGGAGCGCTTAAACCGAAAAATACGAATTCAAATATCTCAACCATGGTAACAGCTAGGAAGCTAAAACTCAATATACATATAGAGGGGTTTGTGGGACAACTTTTAAAAATAATTTAATTTTTTTATCCATTGGGGTGCGAAAAGGGGGGGCTAAGAACCAATTGTCGGCCGAATTTTTTTTTCAAATGATCATATCTTCGAAATTACTTATCGTAAAAAAATTATATTTAGAGACCGTCAAGGTGGCATATAGTTCCATTGGAACCAGCTCAGAAAGCGGCTAATTATTGTAAGGGGGAGGGTCAGGGGGGGTGCAAAGAAAAACACTTAAAAATTAATATCTCAACTATCTTTTAAGCTATGCAATTGAAACTTAAAACGTATATTAAGCTATACTAGGCAAATACAAAAAAAAAATAACATGTTGAAATGATAGTAGTGGGGGGAAATGGGGAACATTTCAAAAATGGCGCACTTTTCAAAATTACAAATCCTTATATCTCAACAAATAGTACAGATATTAAATCAAAAATTTGTCAGATTGTAGAACTATATAATGGTTAATTTTGGTAAAAATTTTAAGCTGGGAGGTGTAAGGGGAAGGAGGTGATAAGCAAAAATGTCAAAAATTTTGAGTGATTTTTTTAGGGCTCTAGTGAAAGATAAAAAGTTAAAATTTTGCATGTGAATACCTATATTTAATGTACATAGAAAAATAATATTAACTTGATCCATATTTATTATAAACCGACTCCCCCGGTGTAACGTGCACAAGGTGTTTCATGTGCATTGAAAAAAACACATAAACTGAAAATTTTTGAGTGAAATTTTAAGGTAGAAACTTGAAAATTTGCGAAATGCATTCAAAAGAAATCCCTAAATATATGAAATATTCACTGGTCAAAAAGCTTTAAGACTTCTATCCCCTCCCATACAAAATTATTTTTTCGACCATTTTCAAGAAATCAATTATCACCTAACCGTTAAAAGCTATCAAATTCAAATTTTGCAAAACAACTTACAAAAATAATTAAAATGAAATTGCGTTCAAAGTTTTAAAATCGCGCTTGCCCTTCTACCCCCTCCCATACAAAAGTATGATTTCGACTAATTTCATTAAATCAGCTAATAACCAACAAATTAAAAGCTATGAACTTGATATTTCGTACGAGCATCTAACAACGAAAATGAAAGAAAATTGCATCACAAGTTTGACGATTCCCTTACCTCCTCTACCCCCTCCCATACAAAATTATTTTATTTTTTTTAAGAAATCAGTTATCAGCTAACTCTTAAAAGCTATCAATTTAAAATTTGGCATAAAAACTTATAAAAATAATTGAAACGAAATTGCGTCAAAAGTCTTAAGATCGCGCCTGCTCTTCTACCCCCTCCCATACAAAAGTATGATTTCGACCAATTTCATTAAATCATCTAATAACCAACAAATTAAAAGCTACGAACTCAAAATTTTGTACGAGCACCTTACAAGAGAAACGAAATAAATTTGCATCACAAATTTTACGATTCCCCTTCCACTTCTATCCTCTCCCATGCAAATGTATGGTTCCGTGAATGTAAAATACACCGAATCTTATGAAAATTCTATGCAACTTCGTCTATGAAATACATTCTATACAGAGAATATTGGACGTGATTCAAGTAATTAATTTAAAAGCTATTAACATCCACCCACCTTTACTATTACCCCTACTCCTCCCCTCATAAAAACCCAAACTTACAGACACGAATGAAATATTGTTAACAGTCCTGCCCAAGAACTCCCTTTCACTTAGTCTTCCCTAACCACTCTAACCTGCATATTGACTTTCCACTCATCCGCCACTTGTCCCAAGAATAATAAAGTTTCGCCCGACTTGTTGGCAGTTTATTTTAAGTTGGCTTTGACTCAAAATTTTGAGATTTTGTGTTTTTTCAATTCACTTCTCCATTATACCTAGGGCATATTCTCCATTACCCACCTCCTTACAATTATTTTCCTCTTTCAAAGTCAAAAAAGTAGAGCAATACACTACCTAAATTGCGAACTTTATGCGTTCAAAGACATATTCATTGTGAAAATAAAAGTCGCCGACAATTCGCATTTAGCAAGGAGGGGGGGACTAAAAACGAATTGTTGGTCCCCACCGGATAAAAAAAAATAATTTTGCTATGTCAAGTTTGAAATTTCTATTTGCATTAGTAGTGAAAATATTAGCAAGTGTAGTTTTTTGACTCTTTCCCTCGCCCCGCCTCTCCCTTCCGACTGATACTTTCCAAAATTTAGGTAGTGGTACTCACCCAACTTTCAATCAACCAATAAATTAACTTCCTATCTTTAAGGATCTCGGAGATTTCAGTCCATACGTGCGGCGTACGGCAGACGGATTTTTTTGTTGCATTTTTAGGCTAATTTACGCTCAACGCAAAAATAAAACAAAAATTCAGGGTAACAAATTTTTTTTTCTGAGTCGATCACAATACTTTATATTAAAATAATAATGTAAAATTAGAGTACAAATTATCAAAAAATAGCCGAATTTCAAAACAACTTGACAGATTAATTTCAAATTTATTTTAAATCATTTGGTACAACCGTTCAATTCTTTTCCATTAAAAGTTTTGGAAGACATTAGAGTTTCTGTAGATTCAGAAATACTATGGAAGAAAACTTTCAACATTTTTCAAATTATTTTCTTGAGTATGGAGGATAATGATGGCCACTTACCTGAACCTTTTTTTTATTTTTAATTATTAGCTTAGAATCTCGTTGCCAAGCTCCCCTGTTTTTTTTATGACGGCTTCTCTGGGGTATTTTCTTGTTTTTTGAATTTATTTTGTAAGAATGTTGATTTTGATTCTGTAAACTTTTTATATTTGTTTGATTACGTGATTTCAAGAATTATGGCAGCGGCTCCCGTGAGCTCTTTTCTTGATTTTTTTCAATTGTGATGGCGAAGTAAAGGTTTTTCATGTTTTTCGGTATCCAGAACTAGACTGATTGCTCACCCGAACTATTTTCTTGATTTTTGAGTTTTATTTGATGATGATAGCCGTGGTTTCACATTATTTTCTGAAATTTTAATATCTCTCCAAGAATTGGGTTGCCAAGACAATGATGACCCCGAACTCTTTTACAATCAAGGATCTAGATATATTGTATCTTAACCTCCGACTTTAGATGGTTGGCTAATGTTAAATCCTAAACTACTTCGGCAGTTAGCTCAGTATTGATATTATTAATAAAATACCCTCGAAAATCAAGTTGGTTCCATTGACTATTAAGAAACAATTGTACAACAATTTTTGCAAGAAATTAAGTCATTGATGAAATTCAAACCCAGTCTTAATGTTGCGATCCGTCGAACATATTTAGAGGATTAAGTATTTAACAAATTTTTTATTTACAGAAATGCAAATAAATAATAATTTCAATAAATGAAATAAATCATTTATAAAGCATAAAATAACAAAATTTATTGATTTATGTTGATGATTATCTGTATTCGGCACGTGTACACAATAAGCTAAACATATCCGGGAATATCTGAAATATGTTCGTTAATTATCATCGCATTTCCAAATAAAGAATTATCGCATTCAGCTAATGCAGTAACCCGATTTGTATGCATGCACATATAAATGTAGGTGTATCGCGAAATTATTAAAATGGTTTATAAAAGCACCTACACACCATGAAATAAATCAATATCAGAGCCCGGAACAGAGGGTGCCAGTGGTCTAATTTACATCCCCTGTGAGTGTTGACATAACTACTGGGCTCGGTGTGTAATAATAGAAATATCCGTTTTTTGTTTTTTTTTCTCCTCTCATACAGCCACTCCGGCCAATGCATTGAGGTTTAAAAGGGAAATAGAATATTGCACATGGCTTAGCCTCAACGAGAAAAGGGTATTAGCTCACTGGACTTTATGCGGCATTGTTAGCGGGATTAAGGATTTACCCTGCGAATTGAATTGATAGGATTTTGACATTCATATTTCGTCGTTGAAATCAAAATAAATAATTTCTAACTGCCAGAATATAATACAGATGTATGTACGTATTCGTGATGGTATTATAGCTGCAATATACCACCTCTTTTTTGCTTAGAAAGGATTCGTTTAGGATTAACGTAATGGGATATTCGGCACAATTATGCTAGTATTCAATTTGTTTTGTACAAATACCAGACTTATCAATAGAAAAATATCTATCATGTCCAGCAACATTCATTAAAAATCGAAAGTGACTGTAACCGCAAAATTCCCACTCTCGGCTTGCCACATCCATCCGCAATCCAAATGTGGCAAAAAAAAATATATTTCCTCCAAATTACTTCCGTTTTCAACATCATTTCAAATTTTCAATTGGCTTCATTTCGCTTGTCAAAAATCCGACAATGAGATTAACTTAGCAGTAGGTATGCTTTTTGTGGAAGAAAAAATTGCGTACCCTTCTCGATTGCCATACATTTTTATATCTCACGCAAGAAATGTTTTGTATTCGAAAATATTATGCACGTATTGACACATTGGAAATTGAATTATCCCAAATTTGGAAGATTCTGTTTATAGTCTCTTATGCAAACGTACAGTACAAGATTCAGTTTCTTTGACACTTCGCTGTCGGAGTCTTTTGTCATGCGCTTACTGTCTCATAAGTGTGGCGAAGCATATCCGGGCTTAGTGTGTCCTTTTTCGGGCACAAATATATATGTGAAATCAGATTGAAAGCAAAGTTCTCTGAATCCTTACCTGCACTGAATGCAAAAAATAAACTATGGATAAATTTTCGCACACAGAAATTGAATCTCAGCCGTAAACATGTCCCGCTGATAGTCCTTTGTCGAAATTATTGGCAATAAGGAGCAGAAGTCAGGATAACGTCAATGATAGGTGAAACAAATTTTTTTTAACGCATTTGAGATTTGAGATATTACGGTGTTAAGGACTATACTGATACCTAGATGTCCTTATGTATAGTAGCAATTTACCGAATTAATAAATTCCTTGTATAAAAAGAAATTCGATTTCTTTTTTGTTCATTTAGTAAATTCTATTAAAAATTTAATAAAATTAGATAAAATCTTAACGGAAATTACCAAATTGATAAAATGTTGACTGAACTGAAAACATATACATGTAAAGGAACAAATTTGTCAATCAATAAAATCAAATTGGCCATTTTGATATGAAAATAGTTTTTGTGCTGTAATTGAAAATTAAAGAGATAATGCACACAACAATCAACAAATAAGTTCAATAAGATATGTAGGTATGTAACATGAGTCTATGATTACTTTTGTCATCTATAAATATAATTGTTGCGTCTGTCTGTTATTTGTTTAAGTAAGGCTATAAGTAAGGGTTTTGTTTCATTTTAGCAATAACTAAGCAGAAACACACGTTTTTAAATTTTTTTCTATCTGTCTGCCTTTCCGGCTTTCAGGCAAAAACGGCTGAACCGATTGTAGTGAAATTTTCACATTTCTGTGGTTCCCTTTTACCCAGTCTCATACAATGTGACACAATATCACATCTTTTTCAAAATTCAATTTTCTTAAAAAGTATGAAATTTACTGATCTGCAATTTAGAATATATCAATTGCATGATGATTATAGTTGTTTCTCAAAAAATCACTAAGACCTCCACTCCTTCTACCACCTCCCATACATACTGCACAATTTCACTAAAAACAAAGCACTAATTTTCTTAGTATCTATTCAATTTTTGAAGCTTAAATTTGTTGCAAAACATTTTTATAACTACTCTAGCGTAATGTGAAAGAAATTAGTTCAATACTGTCGCCCCTTCTACCACTCCCCATATAAAATTTCTTAAGATCACAAAAATTTCGATTTCATCTATAATATCATTTGATTGGGTTTTACGCACAAACGTAATCCAGTTATGTTTTTAAACTTAATATTATTATATTTGGGCTTTTTGTTAATTAACAGAAGCTACAACTATTCACATGTCCTTAACTTCCCTCTTCAATACGTATATGATCTCAAATCACGGAATTGATTAGATCACGAGCCTGTCCCATTCAATGCAAGTGTCATGGTTTCATTCTTAATAATTTCTGGTTCTGATTCTAACAATATGCAAAACTTTGTGTTCAACGAGCCATTAAACTAAGCAGATTACATACCTCACAATATAACTAACTACATTCACAAAAATTGCTTATTATTGCGATTATTCCGCGGACAAAGTTGCGAGGGATCGCTAGTCTACTAATAAATTTCGTTTTTTCGACAAATTCTCGAAAGACTATGACTGCTACCAGCCAGACATATACTCAATCGACCTGTTTTGAAAGAAAAAAAGGAACTGAAAAGAACTGAAAATAAAATTTAGACTTATTTCCATAATATAAATTGAAAATTTTATAAATAAATGAATCCCATTTAACTATTGTTTATAAAATCTTACACAAGTGCTTATTAAAAGTCTTTTCGGAAGAAATTCTTACGTTTTTATAAAGTAGTCATTACTTCACTTCCTTTAAAATTTGTGCAAATAAATTTGTTTAGAAATAATTCATCATCATAATGTACTCTTTATTTAAAATATATACAATATACAATGAACCGAAAACAACTCATTCATAATCTTTCAACGAAAGAAATACTAACACAGCATGATCCGTCCTCCTTTACCATAAAAATGAAGACGGAAGTTTGTTATTGTAATGAAAGATAATGCAAATATCAAATAAATCCAACCGAATTAGTCTTTCTTTATTAAAGTAGTTCTCACAGAACGTCTTATTCAACTGCGTTGGAGTCAACGAATTCTCACCAACACAACCATTTCGACGTCAACTATTGCTTAAAATATTGAAATCTTCGGTGAAAGGAGGCATTCAGATACGATCTTTTGTTACCACTATAACCATTTTGTGGTATTACAGAAGTCAACGAAAGAACCTTTTCAAGAATGAAGATGTTTTACACAATTGACGTTGTATAATAACAGGAAATATTGCATTTTAATTTGGTCGCAAGTATTAGAGGAATCTTTGCGATTACTTAAACATTTTCCAAATCCCCCGAAAAAATGTAACCTCACTCTTTCTACAGCTTCATACGTAAATTTTTCATATTTAAAAATAAGGCTATTCTCTTTGAAAATATGGAGGCTTATGACTTGAAATTAATACAAAAAAGAGAGGTAGAAATGTTGATTAGTAGTTTAAAAATTATCCAAATAGTCCCACCCCTTTTTTCACCACCCACACAAAATTTCACGAAAGTAAATTCAAATCAATTGCCTCAAAAATCATAAAAACTTCAACTTTACATACAATTTTACACAGAGAATTTTCATGCAAAGTTTAGTTACACATTCAAAAACTATAAATCTTATTTTTCTCCTTTTACCACCTCTCATATGAACTGCGCCAATTTTTCAGTTTTAGACAGTTTTCTTCCAAAATATTGAAGATATTGACATCAAATAAACATTCGCGTCAATCAAATTCCTGTTAAGACCCCCTATAGGGGCATAGGACAGAAACAACTCTCTTCCACAAGGCGCGATCCTGAGCATCGGCTTTAAGCTGTTGCCAGGACTTGTTTATTCCTGTGGCCTCCTGCTCAACTGCTCGCTTCCATGTGTTACATGGTCGACCAACCCGACGTCTTCCTTGAGGGTTATAATCCAGAGCCTGTTTTGCAATGTTTCGCTCTGGTTTCCTCAAAGTATGACCGATCCACTGCCACTTTCGCCGTTGAATCTCAATACCTATTTTAGTCTGGCGAGTTGTACTCCAAAGTTCGTCGTTGGAGATTACTTCTGGCCAGAATATTCCTAAAATGCGCCGGAGGCATTGGTTTACGAAAGTCTGTAGTTTCTTGGTAAGTCGAACGGTCACTTTCCACGTAGTACAACCATATAACAACACGGATTTGACGCATGCGTCAAAAACTCGCAGCTTCGTGCGAAGGGAGATCTCTCTTACATTCGCGTAGCACCTAGTAAATATAACTTAGGGGGTACACAATAATGCGATCTTCAGATTTACTCCTTGCTTAAAATCAGCTGGCTTTTTATATTCTAGATGAAATCTGAGAGTATTACAGTGTAAGTTTGTCACAAAGTTTATAACGCTAAGAAATAGGGCTCGAAGAAAAAAATAAATGATACAGAAGTCCATGTAATCACTCAAAAATCTTAAAACCGGATGTCTGTCCGTCTGTCCGTGTCATCCCTAGCTTGAAAGCGCATTGGGCTAGAAAGTTCAAATTTTGTACAGGTATTTTTTGACAAAAAAGTAAGTATAACAATTATTCGAGTCCTCCCCCTGTGGTGGAACCTTTCATACAAACTGCACTTTTTCATGAAATACTCTAAATAAATTTACTCAGTACGTATGAAATTTATCGAGGTGAAACTATGCACTAAGGATTTATTTAAAATTATTAGTAAGACAACAAAAAATTAGACGATTAGCTTCACCCCTTTTTACCCCTCCCATACGAAATGAAACAATTTCGCAATTTAACAATAAACGGATTTTCTTGAAAAGTATAAAAGCTAGTGATTTAAAATTTGGAAAACATTACTTTTACGATGATTCCCATATCCCGTAAAAAATAATTTGAGTGGTCCGTCTCCTTCCACCACCTCCCATACAAACTGCACAATTTAACTAAATCCAATACTCTAATTTTCTCAGCACCTATTAAATTTTTGAATCGATTTTGATGTGAGAAAAATAGTTCAATTTCGTCTCCCCTCCACCACTTCCCCTACAAAATTTCTTTAAAATCAAAAAATTTCTTTTTCATCTAGAATATCGCACGATTTGACTTTACGCACAATCGTACTCCTGTTCTGTTTTTATACTCTAGATGAAATCTGAGAGTATATTGTGTTTGCCTTACCGTTTGTAACGCTAAGAAATAATGCTCACACAGAGCCGCCAAGGGTACAGAAATATTTGTTGTCGCTCAAAAACTTCGATTCCGAGTTGCTGTCTGTCCGTCTGTCCGTCTGTCCGTCTGTCTACAGCATAACTCTCGAACGCTTTGAGCTATCGTGCTGAAATTTGTTGTGTGTCATTTTTAGCAAAAAAGAAAATTTAAGTTCGTGAACGGGCTACATCCCCCCACTCCTTCTACCCCCTCCCATACAAATTTAACGAAATTCCGAAATTTTCAGATATTGATTTTTCTTTGAAAGTATTTAAGCTATCAATTTAAAATTTGGGTCAAAGTATTATGATATAGATGTCATTAATATGACGGAATATTGATCCGATCCCGTCACTCCTTCTACCCCCTCCCATACAAATGCATAATTTTGAAAAATGCAGTTTTTCGATTTTCATTGAAACTAGCAAAGTTATAAAAACGAAATTTTGCCAGAATTAATTTTATTATAATTCCAATCAGAATTGGAAAAATTGTAAGCTTCACCTCACTCCTTCTACCCCCTCCCATACAAATTTCACGAAATTTTGAAATTTAAATTAAATTATTTTTCTTCGAAACTGTTAAAGCTATCAACTTGATATTTTGCATAAAGTATAAAAATAGAAATATCAACACCGAGAAAAAAATGTGTTTTGATCCGTACACTCATTCTACCCCCTCCCATACAAATGTATAATTTTTGTTAAGTGCATTATATCGATTTCCATTAAAACTAGAAAAAGTATAAACTTAAAATTTTGCGAGAATTTGTTTTTCAATAATTGCAATAAATGCTAAAAAAATTATCAGCTCCTCTTCACTCCTTCTGCCCCCTCCCATACAAATATCTATATTATAAATTCAAGAAAAGCATTTCTCCTTCGAATATATTAAAACTATCGAATTTGAAATTGAATCAAAGCGTGGTGATAATGATGATGATAAGCAGTTTCAAAATCATCTTAAACGCTCCACTTCCTCTACCACCTCTCATACAAATGCCGCAATTTCAGGAAAACTATGTCCAATTGAAAATAATGAAAGCTACAAACCTTAAATTCAGCACGAAATATTTTGCATTCCACATTAGGTGTTATATCCAAAAACTACAAACCTTCCTTCTCTCCTTTTACCACCTCCCATACAAAAGTCACTATTAATTATTTAAAAGAATTGGAGGTGACATATTTTCCGGTACGTTGAACTCTTTGTCATTTCATCCAGAGTATCATATGATTGGGCTTTATGCCCAATCATAATTCTTTTATGTTTTTTTATTTGTTTCCTGACTCATTATTATTTTTTTTTAATTAAGACATTAGATCGAAAATAATACTTTATGTGCGGAGTGGAGAAATTTATAGAAATTAAGCTTTAGAAAAAGAGTGTTTTTGATTCATAATTTAACCGATAAGGAAACGAGGCAGCCGACACACTTGCACAGCAAGAATCTGCAAACACCGTCCAATATTCTCTGTATATATTACCAGTTTCATAGACGAAGTTGCATAGAATTTTCATAAGATTCTGTGTATTTTTCATTCACGGAACCATACATTTGCATGGGAGAGGATAGAAGTGGAAGGGGTTTCGTAAAATTTGTGATGCAAATTTATTTCGTTTCTCTTGTAAGGTGCTCGTACAAAATTTCAAGTTCGTAGATTTTAATTTGTTGGTTATTAGATGATTTATTGAAATTGGTCGGAATCATACTTTTGTATGGGAGGGGGTAGAAGAGCAGGCGCGATCTTAAAACTTTTGACGCAATTTCGTTTCAATTATTTTTAAAAGTTTTTCTGCAAAATTTTAAATAGATAACTTCAAGTAGTTAGGATAATTGATTTCTTAAAAATGGTCGAAAAAATAACTTTGTATAGGAGGGGGTAGAAGTTTTGAAGATATTCGACCAGTTAATATTTCATACATTTAGAGATTTTTTTAAATAAATTTTGCAAGTTTTCAAGTTTCTACCTTAAAATTTCATTCAAAAATTGTTAATTACTTTATTATTTTAATAATAAAGTATTGTGATCGACATGGAAAAAAAAAATTTGGTACCCTGAAATTTTGTTTTTTCGCGTTTCATGACTAAATTAGCCGAAAAATGCAAAAAAAAAATCCGTCTGTCTGTACGCCGTCCGCCGTACGCCGACGTGTACGCTCAGCGCACATTAACTCCCAAACCCTTCAAGATAGAAAGTTCATTTTTGAAAGAATTGTAGATAGTTCCGGATCTCAGGCGGATACCCATTTTGGGGGTGGGGGGAGGCGGGGGGACGCTTAAGCCAATAAATACGAATTTAAGTATCTCAACCATGGTAACAGCTAGGAAGCTAAAACACAACACTAATATAGAGAGGTTTATGGGACAACTTTTAAAAATAATTTAATTTTTTTATCCATTGGTGTCCGAAAAGGGGGGGCTAAAAACAAATTGTCGGCCGAATTGTTTTTTCAAATGGTTATATCTTCGAAATTACTTATCGTAAAAAATTCATATTTTGGAACTGTTAGTGTGGCATATAGTTCCTTTGGAATCAGTTTAGAGAGTGGTTAATTATTGTAAGGGGTAGGGTCAGGGGGGTTTGCAAAGAAAAACACTTAAAAATGAATATCTCAACTATCTCTTAAGCTATGTAATTGAAACTTAAAACTTATATTAAGCCATACTAGGAAAATACAAAAAAAATATAACATCTTGAAATAATAGTAGTGGAGGGAAATGGGGAGCATTTCAAAAATGGCGCACTTTTCAAAATTACGAATCCTTATATCTCAAAAAAGGGTACAGATATCAAATCAAAAATTTGTCAGATTATAGAACTACATAATGTTTAATTTTGGTAAAAATTTTAAGTTGGAAGGTGAAAGGGGAGGGAGGTGATAAGCAAAAATGTCGAAAATTTTGAGTGATTTTTTTAGGACTCTGTTGAAAGATACAAAGTATAAATTTTGCATGTGAATACGTCTATTTGATGAACATAGAAAAATAATAATAACTTGATCCCTAATTGTTATAAACCGACCCCCCGGTCTAACGTGCACAAGGTGTTTCATGTGCATTGAAAAAAAACACATAAACTGAAAATTTTTGAGTGAAATTTTAAGGTAGAAACTTGAAAATTTGCAAAATGCATTTAAAAAAAATCTCTAAATATACGAAATATTAAATGGTCGAAAACCTTTAAGACTTCTACCCCCTCCCATACAAAGTTATTTTTTCGACCATTTATAAGAAATCAATTATCACCTAACTATTAAAAGCTATCAATTTGCAATTTTGCATAAAAACTTACAAAAATAATTGAAATGAAATTACGTTAAAAGTTTTGAAATCGCGTTTGCCCTTCTACCCCCTCCCATACAAAAGTATGATTTCGGCCAATTTCTTTAAATCAACTAATAATCAACAAATTAAAAGCAACGAACTTGAAATTTTGTACGAGCATCTTAGAACAGAAAAAAAAGAAAATTGCATCACAAGTTTTACGATTCCCCTACCCATACAAAATTATTTTTTCGAGCATTGTTAAGAAATAAGTTGTCAGCTAACTCTTAAGAACTATCAATTTCAAATTTTGCAGAAAAACTTATAAAAATAATTCAAATGAAGTTGCTTTCAAAGTTTTGAAATCGCGCTTGCCCTTCTACCCCCTCCCATACAAAACCTTGATTTCGACCAATTTCATTAAATCAACTAATAACCAACAAACTAGAAGTTACGAACTTGAAATTTTATACAAGCACCTCACAAGAGAAGCAAAATAAAACTACATATCAAATTTTACGATTCCCCTACCTTCTCTACCACCTCCCATACAAATGTTCGGTTTCGTGAATGTAAAATACACCGAATTTTATGAAAATTCTATGCAACTTCGTCTATGAAACACATTCTATACAGAGAATATTGGACGTGATTCAAGCAATTAATTAAAAAGCTATTAACATCCACCCACCCTTACTGTTACCCCTCCTCCTCCCCTAATAAGAACCCAAACTACAGAAACGAATGAAATATTGTTAAATTGACAACAGCCCTGCCCAAGAACTCCCTTTCACTTAGCCTTCCCTAACCACTCTAACCTGCATATTGACTTTCCACTCATCCGCAACTTGTCCCAAGAATAATAAAGTTTCGCCCGACTTGTTGGCAGTTTATTTTTATGTTTTTTTCAATCCACATGAAACCTCTTGTGCACGTTAGACCGCGGGGACTCGGCTTGTAACAATTATGGAACAAATTTTCTTTTCTATGTATATCAAAAAGATGTATCGACATGCAAAATCTAAAATTTGTATCTTTTACCAGAGCCCTAAAAAAACACTCAAAATTTTCGATATTTTTGCTAAGGGTGGTGAAAGGGGCCCCTTAACTTAACATTTTTACCAAAATTAAATACTATGTAGTGTTATAATCTGAAGAATTTTTGATTTGAAATTTGCACCCAGATTTAAAATATAATGGTTTGAAATTTTCGAAAATGCACCATTTTTGAAATGCTTCCCTTTTTCCCCCACTACTGCTATGACCAAATTTTATATTTTTATTGTATTTCGCTAGTATAGCTTAATATACAGTTTCAATTACTTAGCTTAAGAGATAGTTGAGATATTCATTTTCAAGTGTTTTCCTTTGCACACCCCTAACCCTCCCCCTTACAATAATTAGCCTACTTCTAAGCTAATTTTGGTGGATCTGTATGCCACCTTAATAGTCCCTAAATATGAATTTTCTTATGGTAAGTAATTTTGAAGATATAATCATTTGAAAATGAGATTCGGCCGACAATTTGTTTTTGGCCAACCCGCTTTTTGGACGCCAATAGATAAGAAAATTTATATTATTTTTAAAGTTTGTCCCACAACCCTTTCTATACCCGTATTGATTTCCAGCTTCCTGTCTGCGTTTTTAATGGAGATATTAGTATGTGTAAATTTTGACTCTTTCCCTCCTCCCGCCTCACCCTTCCACCGGTCACTCCTCAAAAGGTAAAGGAGCTCACTTACTAAATTAACAATCCACCCAAAAACGAACATTCTACCTTTAACGGTTTTGGAGATATGAGTTCATATATACGGCGTACAACGGGACATTTTGCATTTTTAGGCTAATTTAGTCATGAAGCGTGAAAAAACAAAATTTCCTGATAGTAATTATTAGAATAATAAAGTAAAATTCGATTTTCTTGAAAAGTGTAAGTGTTACTGATCTGAAATTTAAAATATGTCAATTGCATAGTAATTATAGTTGTTTCTCGAAAAATCACAAAAAAACCCCACTTCTTCTACCCCTTCCCATACGAATTGCACAATTTCATTAATTCCAATGCACTAAGTTTCTCAGTACCTATTCAAAATTTTCAAAGCTTAAATTTAGTACAAAACATTTTTAAAGCTAATCTAGCATGATGTAAAACAGATTAGTTCAATGCTGTCACCATCTACCACCCTCCATAAAAAAATTCGAAATATCACAAAAATTTCGATTTCATCTATAGTATCGTATGATTCGGATTGACACGCAATCGTAGTTCTGTTTTGTTTTTAAGCTCAATATTATTTTATTTAGACTTTTTCTTTTAATTAACACAAGCTACAACTATTCATATGTCCTTAACGCTCTTCAATACGTATATGATCCTAAATCACAGAATTGATTTGCGAGTATCGTGGTTTCATTCTTAATAATTTATGGTTCTGATTCCAACAAAATACAAAGCATGGTTTTCAAAGGGTCATTAAACTAACCAGATTATATATCGCGTATATTTTAACTACATTCTCAAAAATTTCTTGTTTTGCGATTCTTACTCGAACACAGTCGCGAACGATCGCTAATTAACAATAAATTATTATGATCGACTTGGAAAAACCAAATTTTCTTCCCTGAGATTGTGTTGTTTTTTCACGTTTCATAACAGAATTAGCCTAAAAATAAAAAAAAAACAACATCCGTCTGTCTGTACGCCATATACCGAACATTTATGCTCAGCGCAGTATCACTCCCAAACCCTTGAAGATAGCAACTTCATTTATGGGTGGATTGTTGACGGGTGCTGATCTCAAGCAACATCAATTTTAAGGTTGTAGGGGGAGCGCTAGAATTGAAAACTACAATTTCCAATTACTTAGCCATGGTTCTTTATAAAAAGCTGAAAATTAACGCAGAGAGGAGTTTGGAAGTCACTGGGATCCGAAAAAGGATGTTAAAAACAAATTGTCGGCCGAGTTTTTTTTTAAATTATTATATCTTTGGAATCACTCAACATAAAAAGTTCAGATTTTAAAACCAATTAGTTGGCACCCACGACACCAATAGTTGTAAGTGGAGCCAAGGAGTTGCAAAGAAAAACTCTTGAAAATTAAAATCTCGACTATCTCGGAAGCTATGAAGTTGAAACTTGCAACATATATTGAGCTATATTAGCTAACATTAGCTCGCGAGTGATTTTTAAGAAAATGGAGGACACTTAGCAAAGTATTGTAGTACAAATTAATTTTATTTTAGTAGTATCCTATAAATGATTCAAAACAAAAATAAAGTATAAAAACTATCAACATCTCTCGACTTCACTGAAGGCCCTAATACACAGAGTCAGATGTATAACTGAAGGAAATCAGTCTACGAAAGGAAAAGGAACAGTTGAATCGGGCATTCGGAGCAAATGGATACAAAGCGAGCGAAATGAACAAGGTGTGGAAACCGAAGCATCCAAGGACAAAAGAACGGGAAGACACTGAACAAGAAAAAACTGCCAAATGATGAATAAAACTACCTTACATCCAGGACACGACGGATATGATAGGGAAAATCCTTCAAAAATCCAGCATCAAGACAACATTCTCTACACCGACTACTATCCGGGGAATTTTAGAAAATCAGAAGGACAAAAAACCTTTGCGGACTGAAGGGGTGTATAAAGTACCATGCGGCTCATGCGATAAAGTGTACATACATAGGAGATACAAGACGCACAGTCCAAGCAAGGACCAACGAACATCAAAGATGCACACGGAAAAACCAAACATAGTCATCAGCGATCGCAAAACATGCAACGACAGAGGATCATTCAATCGATTTCGACAATTTGCAAATTCTAGACAGGACAATTCAGTCAATATTTTCAACAAATAGTACAAGAAGCCATTGAAATTTCCAAACATCCACAGAAATTCAACCGAGACACCGTATAGTTTAGCTGCCTGCTTTAAAATCCGTACCCAGAAATCCTTAACTAAATTAATTATCTGATACTAATTTAATAATTTAACCTTAAATTACCCTCCCCGCACCCAATTAACCCCATTCTGTATGGGGTAATAGGTTTCTGTAGTTGTCGATCAGTTTGATAAAGGTCTCAGCAGAGACCGAAGCGTCACGAAAAATAAAGCGTAACAGTGTACAATTCGGAAATCTTTCCTTTCAATTTTTTTTTTTACAGAATGACCTGTGTTATAGGCAATTTCGGCCTTTATCTGCAATGCACAAACACAGTCATGAAGAGAAGGAATGGGATTAGGAAGGTAGGGGAAGAGGAGTGAGAACGACCGTAACGAGTGGAGAAGCTGGTATATTTTTTTCAGTTGTACTGGCTGCTACTGACAAATATTTGCTGATGTTATGGGGGATTGAATGATAGAAAGCGAACAGAAACCATCTACTGAGTATCTAGGCTTTCTTGAAGTGGAACTGTTTCACTTTTACACCGTTTACCCATTTTATTTCGAGTGATTTTTCATCGCCAGTAGCAACTGAAAAATTCGTGCTTAAGAAAATCCCGTCTGGAGTGGGAATCGAACACACGACCTATTGAGTGAAAAGCAAGCACGCTGCCCACTACGCCACGGAAGCCTCGAAATGCACATTAAAAACATTTACCAAGCCAACCCCAAAATTTATGTGCAGTGAGAGATGAGAAAATTTGCTCACTCATTCCACCAGCTCCCATACAAACTGCACTTTTTCATGAAACACTAAAAACCAATTTTCTCAGCATGTATAACATTTATCGAACTTAAATTTTGCAATAAATACTTAATTAGCATTATTATTAAAATTGAAAAAGTAACTGATTAGCTTCACTCCTTCTACCCCTCCCATACAAAGTGACACATTTTCAAAAGTTTGCCAAAAATCGATTTTCTTGAAAAGTATGAATACTACTGATGTGTAATTTAAAACATGTTATGCTTAAAGTTATTTCCGAAAAAGTCAATATGAACTCCCTACTCCTTCTACCATTTCCCATAAGCACCTATAAAATTTTCGAAGCTTAAATTTTGTATCAAACATTTTAATAGCAGCTCTAGCGTAATGTTAAAAAATTAGTTCAATGCCGTCACCCCTTCTACCACCCCTCATACAAAATTTCTCTTTTATCTAAAGTATCCCATGATTGTGTTTTACGCTCAATCGTAGTCCTGTTATGCTTATACAAACTCTAGATGAAATCTAAGAGTATTATAAGTTTGCCAGCAAGTTTGTAACGCCAAGAAATAAGGCTCGGAGAAAAAAATGTATGATACACAAGTTCATATAATCACTCGGAAATCTCAAAACCTATTGTCCGTCCGTCTGTCCATCCGTGTCCTCTCTAGCTTGAGAACGGGTAGAGCTAGAGAGCTCAAATTTTGTACACGTCGTTTTTGACATTAAAGTAAGGTCAAGTTCGTGAACGGCCGAAATCGCCCCACCCCTTCCATCACCTCCCATATAAAATGGCACAATTTCGCAATTTAACAATAAACGTATTTGCTCGCAAAGTATAAATGCTATTGATCTGAAATTTGGAATACAATACTTTTCTGATGATATCTGTTTGGAAATTATTTGTATCCCACTCGTCCTTCCACCACCTCCCATACAAACTGCACTTTTTCATGAAATGCTCTAAGCCAATTTACTCAGTGCGTATAAAATTTATCGGACTAAAATTAGGCATTATTTATTTATTTTAAATCATTAATAATACCAAAAAAAAAATTAGACGATTATCTTTACCCCTTCTATCCCCTCCCACACAAAATGACACAATTTCGCAATTTGACAATAAACGGATTTCCTCGAAAAACAGAAAAGCTATTGATTTGAAATTTGGAATATATCTCTTTTATAATAATTTCAATCTATAAATTATTTGAGTCCTTCCCTTCCTTACACCACCTCCCATACAAACCGCACTTTTTCATGAAATACTCTAAGTAAATTTACTCAATACGTATAAAATTTATCGAGCTGAAATTGGGCACATAAAATTTATTTAGAATTATTTCTAAGACCAAAAAAAATTAAAAGATTAGCTTTACTCCTTCTACCCCCTCCCATACAATCTGACACAATTTTACAACTTTTCAAAAATTTGATTTTCCTGAAAAGTATGAATGCCACTGATTTGCAATTTAAAACATATCAAAAGCATTATGTTTATAGTTATTTCTGAAAAAGTCTTTAAGAACTCGCCCCTCTTTCTACCACCTCCAATACAAACTGCACAATTTCACTAAATCCAATACACTAATTTTCTCAGTACCTATTAAATTTTTGAATCCGAAATTTTGTATAAGACATTTTGATAACAACTCTAGCGTGATAAGACAAAATCAGGCCAATATCGTCACTCCCTCTACCACTTCCCCTTCGGAATTACTTAAAATCAAAAAATTTCTCTTTCATCTAGAGTAGTCCTGTTATGTTTTTTAAGAAGTTTTAAGTTGATCTCAAAAAAAATGTTCGGTTTCAAAAAATCTTCAATTCTTACTTATTATCAAATATATTTCTATCAAGACGAGGCTCAAAAATCAATTAAAAAATTTGAAAACTAACTAAATGCCACTGTAAAATAGTTTTAATCCAGACAAGAATGCAGTCAGTGAAATCCAATACTATTCCGACCATTACTGGATATCAAAAATAATTTTAGTCCTTTGTGGGAGAGCTGTGACATGTCAAGGACCTAATGAGCCATGTGCTTGAACGGCGTGCAATGAAAACCTATTTACAACGGTGTCACGTGTATTTAACGACTTTTGAAAGCGCAGTTTTTTTTTCATTTTCGTTCATTCTTTTTTTGCGCCCACTCCACTTTTCATCCCCTAATATCGCCCGCTATGAATTTTGTACATTTTACTCTTTGGAGAATTTTTTTCTTGCCGCTTTTCGAGTATATGTGTTACGATTACGCTATACCTACATATATGTATGGATAAGCTCCAGTCTGATTTATAACCAACACGTTGAACGTTTTATTGGTGGAAAATGTGTTGCAAAACATTTTTGTTACCACTAGTTTCGACTTTTGGTCTTCGAATTACGACCGTAGACTTGAATTATGTTTATTTGTAGACTGTTCTTGTTTGTTTGCTTACTTACTAATCGGAGATTGCTTAATCGTTATGATTAGTGTTTAGTTTAAGATTGAGTTCAGGTGCATACATATTTTTAAATTAAATAATAATACAAAACTTTCTTATCCATTTTTATACTCTAGATGAAATCTGAGAGTATATTGTGTTTGCCTTACCGTTTGTAACGCTAAGAAATAATGCCCGCACAGAGCCGCCAAGGGTACAGAAATATTTGTTGTCGCTCAAAAACTTCGAATCCGAGTTGCTGTCTGTCCGTCTGTCCGTCTGTCCGTCTGTCCGTCTGTCCGTCTGTCCGTCTGTCCGTCTGTCCGTCTGTCCGTCTGTCCGTCTGTCCGTCTGTCTACAGCATAACTCTCGAACGCTTTGAGCTATCGTGCTGAAATTTGTTGTATGTCATTTTTAGCAAAAAAGAAACTTTAAGTTCGTGAACGGGCCACATCCCCCACTCCTTCTACCCCCTCCCATACAAATTTCACGAAATTTCGAAATTTCCAGAAATTGATTTTTCTTTGAAACTATTTAAGCTATCGATTTGAAATTTGGGATAAAGTATTATGATATAGATGCCATTAATATGACTGAATATTGATCGGATCCCATCACTCCTTCTACCCCCTCCCATACAAATGCATAATTTTGAAAAATGCAGTTTATCGATTTTCATCGTAACTAGTAAAGTTATAAAAACGAATTTTTGCCAGAATTAATTTTATTATAATTCCAATGAGCACTGAAAAAATTATCAACTTCACCTTACTCCTTCTACCCCCTCCCATACAAATTTCACGAAATTTTGAAATTTAAATTAAATTATTTTTCTTCGAAACTGTTAAAGCTATCAACTTGATATTTCGCATAAAGTATAAAAATAGAAATATCAATAACGGGAAAAAAAATTGTTTTCATCCTTACACTCCTTCTACCCCCTCCCATACAAATGCATAATTTTTGTTAAATGCATTATATCGATTTCCATTAAAACTAGAAAAATTACAAACTTAAAATTTTGCCAGAATTTGTTTTTTAATAGTTGCAATAAATACTGGAAAAAATTATCAGCTCAGCTTCCCTCCTTCTACCCCCTCCCATATAAATATCTGTATTATAAATTCAAGAAAAGCATTTCTCCTTCGAATATATGAGAGCTGTCGACTTTGAAATTGAATCAAAGCATAGTGATAAGGGTGATGATAAGCAGTTTCAAAATCATCTAAAACGTTCCACTTCCTCTGCCACCTCCCATACAAATGCCTCAATTTAAGGAAAACTATGACCAATTTCTTTAAAAATAATGAAAACTAAAAATTTTAATTGCAGCACGAAACATTTTACACGCCATTTTCGGTGTCACATAGGAGAAATACAAACCTCCGCCTCTACTTCTACCACCTCCCATGCAAAGTCTCTTCTCACTATTCGAAAGAATTTGAGATGACATATTTGCTGGTATATTAAAGTCATTTCCATCTCATCTAGAGTATCATATGATTGGGCCTTAAGCCCAATCATAATTCTGTTATGTTTTTAGACTATGATTTCAAATTATGCAAATTACTCTTCTTCGATGACTCTTAGCCTTCGCAATTTATTGGAAGTATGCTTCAATCGGAATTTTAACTCACGACCTTAACCACAAGATTATATCGAGGCTAAGCAGATTGCTCCAACTTTAAACTGCTCCAATTATGTTAAACTAACAAAGAACTATCACAGCTATTATTCAAATTACCTCTAAAGTCTTAAAAGTTTCAGCTGTTCGAGGGATTCCTGATGAAATGCAGTGAAGTTTTATAGTTTCAAAATTTAAAATTTCCGTAAAAAAAAAATGTCTCAGCAGAGAACGAAGCTTCACATTTGATAAGGTATAACCGTACGAAATCCGGAGATCGTACCTTTTAAGAAATTGAAATTGATAACATTCCCCAAACTTTTCTAGTTCTCTCAGAAATGAAATAAAGAGCGCAGCTTTGGAGAAGAATGAAATTAAGAAGTTTTGATTTAGAATTAAGCCTGCTAAATCCACTTATCAAACAAACATTTCGTATTCGTTATCGAATGCGATATTTCCAGTAGAACAGAAAGAAATCGAACCGATAAAGCCAAAGATGCCGGCAGATAGATAATCCCTCAACTCACTACATTTTTACTGTGAACCATCCTTTTTATTAGGTCGGATAGCACATTGCTGTACCCTGCCAACACAATTCCAGAATAATGAAAACAAAAGGCTCTTGGCACAGAAGGGATAACTGAATGGAGCCACCATTAACAGAGCAATTGTCTTTGTAGGAGGCTATCTAGGCGGATACTTGGACCTTTTCGCTGGACTGGTTGTTGCTGTCTTCATCTATCTATCTGCTTTGGTCCTCGTACTTTTGCGGAGATGAAAATTTTTTAGGACTTTGTGTTTTTTTTTTCGTTTTCAGATTGGTTCTACACTTTTCAAAGCCGACACTAATTTACGTGTCTACTGGCTATCATGAGTCTCGAATAAAGGAGATAGACAGGTCTGCTGACCAGCAGAAGACTAGTCCTGAAGCTGGACTGAAAAAAAATTACCACGCCGGAACAATTCAAATATGCTGTCAGAGTGGCCAATTACCTACTTGGCAATTTCGTTTCTTTACTATCGAGGCGTTGATGGTTTCGGGAGTGTTAACATACTGCCCGCAAAAGAAGTCAAATATGAAACAATTATTATTTTGACTTTAGACACAAATGTTCGGTTTGAGTGTTTTTTAGATGAACGCAGGGATTTCTGAGAATACCTACGGGTATATATTGAACGTGCAGTATTTTCGGATTTGTCATGAAGTGGTTAATGGTAGATCAGAGTACTTTTAGATTGCCGCATTGATAAAGATGAGCTCGTGCTGGGAACTTCAGTACTTTAGATATACAGTATCTATTATTTAGCCATACGTGATTCTAAGAACCAGATTGTCAGGTTAAATAGGAAACTGATTACATTGATGGGTATTTTATTATAAATATAAATTGAAAAAAGAACATAAGATGATAACGATTGGGCGTAAAGCGATATTCTAGATGAAAGAGAAATTTTTATGATTTTAAAAATTTTTGTATGGGGAGTGGTAGAAGGGGTGACGATATTGAGTTAATTTTGATATGGATATGTCTGATGGCACGACTCAACCAAAAAATTTTATGCATCAAAAATAAGTTACCGTGAGTCTATCTCTATAATTGGAACCCATAACCGCAACTGAGTAGTAAGCAAATAAAGTATTCAGTCCACTACATGCGCTCGCAGCCGGTCGAAAAATCCGATACCGAAGCGACACCAGGCACGCAAAACTATGTTCAGACTCAGTATGAAAATTGTGATTGAAATTACAATCGCGTTTATCTCGCCGAGCGACAAAATTGTTTCCGACTTTTACGCTTGCAACTGAACTATGCCCGCCTGGTATTTCGGATGAAGAGTCCGTAGGACCGAGAGACGATTGAAGATATTGCTGGGCTGCTGGATATCGTACGCGAGTTGTGGCCAATGACATGGGACCATGAGCTGTGAGATTTATCACCCAAAGCGACACAGTTTTGACCTAAAGTGGATCGAAGTCCTAAAGTTGTAACGATCGTGTCAAAATTCACTGTAGTGAATATTTTTTTTTTATCGAGTATGATGTATGTATGAAAAAAAAAGAAAATTATTTTTTTTGAGTCAGTTTAGAATTTGATTTTGGAGGAAATTCATGTAGATAAAAAATAAATGTGCTTAAATCATAAAGTTAAATAAACTTAAAAAAAAAATCGTTTTCAAAACTAGATATCGGTTTTTTACTGGAAATAAAAAAAGAAATCAAAATTATCGAACATATTTTTGGAGTACGTGTGCATAAAATCTTTTTAAGGAACGTTTTCTCGAATTCGTTAGTGGAGAATTTTTATCGCTGAAACTCGGAAATGAAAACTGTTAGCGAGAGAAAGATTTTGCAGATTACGTCAATTGCGCACAGAATTACGATCAACCAGCATACGTTACCATATCGTCGATGGGAATATCTATGATGGCTGGTGGTGCAACAATTTCGCCATATCCAACTCCAATGGGACAAATGACGATGCCAACTTTCAACAGCAGCCGCAACAGTATTCGAATCTATCGATGCAATTAATCCAGATGCCGCGGTCGATGCAAACTATTTCCAATATGCAACTATATCGACCGACACTTACGTGACTCGGCACATCAGGATCAACACCTCATCAATATGCAACGTATTCGAAGGGTTCTAGCGTTGCTGGCCAAACTGTTTCCTTGGCTTCCGTAGTATCAGTATGCTTCCATGAACGCCCACATCAGCATCCACATCTCGTCAGTATGCAGCGTATTCGAAGGGTCCTAACGTGGCTGGCCAAGCTGTTTCCTGGCTGCCGCAGCAACAGTTTTCTACCATAAACGTCGCCGCTATAAGCAGCTATATCATGCAGGGAAGAACGCAAGGAGTTATGTCAACTTACGCCATTAATAGAGGCCAGGCCTGTAGCGACGTTAATAATTTTTAGATCATATTTCTTAAGAGTCGTGTTGCTTGATAGTGCAACACTAATTGCTTGGTAAATTGGTTATCTATTTCATTACCTTTTCTCCATCTCCAAATCTGGAGAATTATTTCTTTAATTGTATGGGTTGCGACGACACGACCCAACTCTGACTGAGCTAGTCAAAGACAGGTGGTCGCAGACAATTGCCGCATACATATTAAAGAAGTATAAATGAGACATCTTGTAGAAGGTGGTTACAAAGTTCATAGATCAAGAAAAAGTTTAACTGTGCTTTAAAGCAAAGTTTTAAGGGATCGGGTCCAAGCTAAGCTTAGTGAGTGTTTAGGTGTAGTATATACAATATAACACTCTGTTCTTTCCCTAATATCACAATAGCGGACCTAATTTATAATTTGCTAAACTGCAAACGTATCAATACCATCAACTCGAATTGTAGCTATTCCACTAGGGAATAGCTACAATTCGAGTTTATGGTATTGTACGTTTGCAGTTTACAGAAAAATTTAAATTTTGTCTCAATTGCAGTACTTAGGATATTGAATTGTTGGTTTTTGCATCTCTTTTGCCCAATAACCTCTCTAACATTATTACCCTTTCTCTCTCATAGATATATGACTTTGTTTTTTGTCATAAGTTTCAATTCACCCGGGCGTCGTGCCACACCACATACTTGTTTTTCCCTAATGTTCCCTACTGCTCGGTTCAGATTATGAGCACCTGTTGTTCGGAGCTCGTTTTGTGGGAGTTTCGCTTGTTGGCTGCCGGGTTTTGAGTTTTGTGTTGTTGCTGTTGGATTCTGCGACGTCGACCGCGTTACAAGAAGGAGAACAGAACACCAAAGGAGATCTAAACTAAACAAATTTTATTTAACGAAATAACTTCTGATAAAAAAAAATAATTTGGCGCCAAGTCATAGCTATAAAGGTTGAGATACTCCAATTATAAATTAAACCCTATTGTTTGAACCATCTCCAGTTTGCAGAGCCTGAGAATAATTTATGTAGCTCCTTACAGTATATTTGCTTTCTATAGCATACAAAATAATTAGATGGTTGACAAATAAATCCTTTCAACTTACCTGCACTATCCTCATAAATAATTTCTAGATCCATTAACCATGTAAATGATAATCTAATAAATAAACCATTATTTAAAAATCCTCTATAAATTCCATTTATAAATTTTTATCCTTCGTCCTTCACGCTTTATTATAATTTTGTTTTTTTTTTTTTGCCCCGTAATATTGTTTGGGGTCACTTTGACTTTCGTTCCTCCGTTTTGGCTTTCATTAATTAGACATTCAGAAAATTGTTTTTTCCACGCATCTAAAATAATGAAAATAATTTTCGTTATCCTTTTCCACCCTAATAAATAATTTAATTAAATTCCTAGAGAAATCCTTGTGCACACTTTTCGCTGTGGAACATGAAAACGACGACGTAGTGAAAGAAAAAAAAAGTTAAGCGAACCAGCAACGCTCACAACACATTGTTCTAATAAGACCAATACAACATCAGTAAGAACAACAACAAAAACAATACTAACAACTAAAATCCAAGCCAACAAGGACGAAATAATAAAACGCGCGCCCATTCCCCACGATATTCTCGGGAAAGATATCGAAATAAGCCGCTGGCGAGAATGAGGATTTCAAGTCCTTTTTCAATCAAATCGAATCGATATACTCTGTTGGCATTTTTTCCTTTTAATCTCCGGGATATGCACAATACAGAAAAAAGCACAATCCCTAGAGCAATGTTTCTACAGATGGACGTTAAGGACTGATTTTCTCCTCTAGCTAGCTATCGTTTTTTTTTTTTTAAAGCACTGTGTGGTGGTCCACATTTGAATAGATATGGCATGGCGTGGTCTTCTGTTCAAGCATCTCAACACACGAGTAGTATGTTACAAAAACCTTTACCGAAAGTTTCAATTAAAGTTTCGCAAGAAAGTGATAAAAGGGTGCTACTAAGGGAGAAAAAAAATTCTGAACCGAAACAAATTTTTTTAATGTGGCAACACGTTGTGCCTTTTCATTAGTTAAGGTTGCTGGAAGACTGATTTTTCAGAGATGAAGGTGGTGATTTGCACCCCTTCGACACGAAACCATTGTAATTTCCGCACAGGTTTTTGGGGTAGACCAGTTTGGTCTAAAGCGGCTATTTTCTTAGGGTGAACTTCCATAATAATCAGGACCACGGAGGGATCATAAATTTAAATGACACCGGGAAAAAAGGGTATAATCGAAAATGGTGTAATAAAATGATTTTAAAGGTGGATTTTTTGTTTGTACCGGAAGATGCGATTAGATCGTTTTGCAACAAAGCAAATCTCAAGCAAAAGAATTGACGAGGAACAATTTACAAAATACAACAAATTGACCAATTTTTTGAATTTAATCCTTGGTATCAGCCATAACACCACAACTTAAATTTTTAATATTGATACAAAAATGATACAATTAAGGTAACTGTGCCAGTGGTGGGCCACTTAAGAGCATAATTAATATTATATCAGCTGTGAATAAAGTGGAGTCAACGAAACTTTTAAAACACTCCTTAATAAAATCGTAGGGCCGAATGTATTTTAATTCATTGTTTTCAGTATGATCAAATTTGAGATATGAGATATGCTCGAGCGAAGAGCCATTTGTTTTTTGGTTGTTTCGGTAATGGGCACACCAGTAATGAGCCACTCACTTCACCAAACAAAAACCTTACTTAACAATTGCAAATGATCCATTGTAATGTACTCGAATTGACCCAATTGTATCTGAAAAAATGAAAAGGAGTAAATCAATATCGTGTGGTTTCATTAACTCACCTGACACCTCGAGTGATTGGCCTTATGTACTGCTGGGCGTAATTTGCATTTAACAAATGTAAATACCTGGAAGGAACGAAGTGATTAGAGTAAAATCTTTGATTAATTGTATATTAAAACAAAAAAGAATTATGATTGGGCGTAAAGCCCAATCATATGATACTCTAGATGAAATGAGAAAGAGTTCAATGTACCGGAAAATATGTCACCTCCAATTCTTTTAAGTAATTAATAGTGACTTTTGTATGGGAGGTGGTAGAAGGAGAGGAGGAAGGTTTGTAATTTTTGGATATGACACCTAATGTGGTATGCAAAATATTTCGTGCTGAATTTAAGGTTTGCAGCTTTCATTCTTTTCAATTGGACATAGTTTTCCTGAAATTGAGGCATTTGTATGGGAGGTGGCAGGGAAAGTGGAGCGTCTAAGATGATTTTGAAACTGCTTATCATATCATCCTTATCACCACACTTTGGTTCAATTTCAAATTTGATAGTTCTAATATATTCGAAAGAGAAATGCTTTTCTTGAATTTAAAATACAGATATTTGTATGGGAGGGGGTAGAAGGAGTGAAGAGGAGCTGATAATTTTTTAAGCATTTATTGCAATTATTAAAAAACAAACTCTGGCAAAATTTTAAGTTTATACTTTTTCTAGTTTTAATGGAAATCGATATAATGCACTTAACAAAAATTATACATTTGTATGGGAGGGAGTAGAAGGAGTGTACGGATCAAAACAAATTTTTTTCTCGTTATTGATATTTCTATTTTTATACTTTATGCAAAATATCAAGTTGATAGCTTTAACAGTTTCGAAGAAAAATAATTTAATTTAAATTTCAAAATTTCGTGAAATTTGTATGGGAGGGGGTAGAAGGAGTGAGGTGAAGTTGATAATTTTTTTAATACTGCTTGCAATTATATTAAAATTAATTCTGGCAAAAATTAGTTTTTATAACTTTGCTAGTTTCAATGAAAATCGAAAAAATGCATTTTTCCAAATTATGCATTTGTATGGGAGGGGGTAGAAGGAGTGAAGAGGAGCTGATAGTTTTTTTAGCATTTATTGATATTATTAAAAAACAAATTCTGGCAAAATTTTAAGTTTATACTTTTTCTAGTTTTAATGCAAATCGATATAATGCACTTGACAAAAATTATGCATTTGTATGGGAGGGGGTAGAAGGAGTGTACTGATCAAAACACATTTTTTTCCCGTTATTGATATTTCTATTTTTATACTTTATGCAAAATATCAAGTTGATAGCTTTAACAGTTTCGAAGAAAAATAATTTAATTTAAATTTCAAAATTTCGTGAAATTTGTATGGGAGGGGGTAGAAGGAGTGAGGTGAAGTACATAATTTTTTTCAATTCTGATTGGAATTATAATAAAATTAATTCTGGCAAAAATTCGTTTTTATAACTTTGCTAGTTTCAATGAAAATCGAAAAATTGCATTTTTCAAAATTATGCATTTGTATGGAAGGGGGTAGAAGGAGTGACAGGATCAGATCAATATTCTGTTGTATTAATGATATCTATATCATAATACTTTGACCTAAATTTCAAATTGGTAGCTTAAATAGTTTCAAAGGAAAATCAATTTCTGGAAATTTCGGAATTTCGTGAAATTTGTATGGGAGGGGGTAGAAGGAGTGGGGGGATGTGGCCCGTTCACGAACTTAAAGTTTCTTTTTAGCTAAAAATAACACACAAAAAATTTCAGCACGATAGCTCAAAGCGTTCGAGAGTTATGCTGTAGACAGACGGACAGACGGACAGACAGACAGACAGACAGACGGACAGACGGACAGACGGACAGACGGACAGACGGACAGACGGACAGACGGACAGACAGCAACTCGGAATCGAAGTTTTTGAGCGACAACAAATATTTCTGTACCCTTGGCGGCTCTGTGCGAGCATTATTTCTTAGCGTTACAAACGGTAAGGCAAACACAATATACTCTCAGATTTCATCTAGAGTATAAAAATCGGGCGTAGTTAGCAGAAACAACAGGGAAAAGGTACTTGGAGAAACGCAGCAATGTCGCCCGGCAACAAAATTATCAGAACCGAACTACTTTATCGATATTCCAAGTTGGGAGAGAAGCTTTTCGGCAGGTTTCGGAGATTCCGTTGCAAAACTAGGGATAGTGTGGGTGATTGTCATAATCCGTACACCCACATAATCTATACATAGTAATATAATTGTAGTGTCTGTCTGTTATTTGCTTATAAATGTCTATAAGTTAGTTTTTTGAGTTATTTTAGCACTAACTAAGCATAAAAACACATTTTTGAAATTTTTGTCTGTCTGTCTGTCTGTCTGTCTGTCTGTCCGACCGCTTTTCACGCACAAATGGCTGAACCGATTGTAATGAAACTTGCACAGTTTGTTAGGTGTCCATCGGAATGAAATCTGCTTTTGATTTCATTTCACTCCCCTCACGCCTTCTACCCACTCCCATACAAAGTGACTCATTTTCAAAATATATATTAATCAAATTTTCTTGGAAACCAGAAAAGCTATTAATTATTATGTATATTATTTCTATTATAAATGCAGTCTTTTGGTCTACAAATTATTTGAGTTTCCTCACTCCTTTCACCACCTCCCATACAAACTACACTTTTTCATGAATTACTTTACACCAAATTTCTCAGGACGTGTAACTTCCATCGAGCTAAAATGTTGTATTAAATCCTTAATTAATATTATTATTAATATCGGGAAAAAATGAACCGATTAGCTTCACTTCTTCTACCCCCTCCCATACAATGTGACACAGTTCCACGACTTCACAAAAATTTTATTTTCTTGAAAAGTCTGAATGTTACTGATCTGAAATTTCAAATATATCAATTGCATTGATTGATTATAGTTGTTTTTAAAAAATCACCAGAAACCCCCTTCCCCTTCCACCACCTCCAATATAAACCGCACTTTTTCATGAAATACTCTAAACGAATTTTCTCAGTACATTTAAATTTCATCGAGGTAAAAATTTGACCTTAATCCTTAATTAGCATTATTATTAATATCGGGAAAAAACTTAAAGTAGCTTCACTCCTTCTTCCCCCTCCCATACAATGAGACACATTCACGACTATACAATAATTCGATTTTCTTGAAAAGTATGAATGATACAGATCTGAAATTTAAAGTATATCAATTGTATGATAGTTATAGTTGTTTCTCGAAAAATCACCAAAAACCCCCACTCCTTCTACCACCTCCCATACAAATTGCACAATTTCATTATATTCAATGCACTAAGTTTCTCAGTACCTACTCAATTTTTGAAGCTTAAATTTGGTACAAAACATTTTTATAGCTACTCTAGCATGATGTGAAACAAATTAGTTCAGTGCTGTCACCTCTTCTACCACTCCCCAAAATTTCTTAACACCGCAAAAATTTCGATTTCATCTATACATAGTATCGTATGATTGGGCTTTACGCACAATCGTAGTCCTGTTATGTTTTTAAGCTTAATGTTATTTTATTTGCTTTTTTTTTTAAATAACACCAGCTACAATTATTCACATGTCCTTAACGCTTTTCAACACGTATATGATCTCGAATCACGGGTTGATCACGAGCCTGTCCCATAAAAATGGGAGTACCATGCTTTCATTCTTAATAATTTATGGTTCTGATTCCAACAATATACAAACCATATTCTTCAAAGAGCCATTAAACTAAGCAGATTATACGTCCCACATAATGTATTACTAACTACACTCTCAAAAATTGCTTATTATTGCTATTTTTAAGCGGACGAAGTCGCGGGAGTTTACTAGTTTGTTCATATAATCTTCGCAGATATACGAAGGAGAAAATATGTTAGGCTACATAAGCGAACAAAAAAGGTGAAAACCTTTTAACATAGAATACAAGTTCAAGGCCAAAGAGAGCCATTGATTGAGCTGGGATCGATCAGATGTTCTTCTGAGCTTTATGAATTGGATCGCCAAGGCGGATGGAAGTCAATAAAAAAAGAGTTGTTAAAAGCGCAATTTGAATTTAAAATTAAAAAGTACCACAAGTAAGTGGCTTCTAAGGTGTATCCCAGTGGGTAGCGTGTTGGTCTTGTAATGCGAATGTCGTGAGTTCAAATCCCGGCCGACACAATAAATAATTCCAGCACATTGCCTGCTTGGATATACTTTGATCACCTCAATTTAAGAAAATTAAAAATTCGCAGAAAGAGGGTTGTGCGAAGAGCTAACAACCCCTCCACAATAAGTAATGAAAAAATGTTAAGGAACCTGAATGCCAGGAGGCCAAGGTCCGATTTGGGATGAAGTGCCATTGTAGATGAGATAGACAAGTAAGTGGCTTCGGGTAGTAAAAAAAGATAGAATCAGTGATTAGGACGACCATCAACTGTTTTGAAGAAGACGACTGGTACGGCGAGAACGGAGCTGGTGAGATTGGTGCCCACGGCCCGTCTCAACGGGTTGGACGGCCAAGTCTGATCTGCTCTGAGCTGCAGGGGTTATTTTCGTTTATACGTTTTTCCCAGTCGGGGAAAAACTACAATAAGTAATAAAAATTATTTTAAGAACAGAGTAAAATAAAAATATATATTTATGTTTATTAAAATAAAATTAACTAAACTTGTAAGTCCTCAACAGGATCTAGATCAGATGCTCATTTAAGAAAGTTCCTTGATGTTTTCCGCAAAGCTTCTTCATCATTCCAGTCGCCATCAGTAGCAATAAATGTTACTAGTTTTGGCATTTCAATTTTATACTCTTAACATTTTTAAAAATCTTTTTTTTATCTTTCACTGCTGCTGTCATGATCTCTGAATTGGAAGGATTTTTTCTAAACTTTAACAACATACGTGTTCCCAGGAACAATATCGCACGCTTTGAACCCATTTTGTATGGTAGTGGCTGGCAGAGAGTCTAATGCAGCCTTTAATACTAGGGGAAAATCTTATTTTGTTATTCGTACCCCTTCTTTCGTCATTCGGTACTCTGAAACTTTCTGCCACCAGCTGGCTTCTACTGTGTGAAATACGGCAATACTTAGTGGCTGAATTAAATAGGTAGTATTAGGGTACAATTCTACCAATTCAATTTATTTTTCTCTACAAAATTGGCTTAGGTGAAAGGAGAGACTAGGGTGTCGCCTAGTGGGTAGCGTGTTGGTCTTGTAATGCGAAGGTCGTGAATTCAAATCCCGGCTGGCGCAATATATAATTCCAACACATTGCCTGCTTGGATATACCTTGGTCACCTAATTCCACAAAAATAAAAAATTCGTAGAAAGAGGGTTGTGCGAAGGGCTAACCACCTTTCCACAATAAGTAATGAAAATGTTAAGGAACCAGCATGTCAGGAGACCAAGGCCAGATTTGGGCTGTAGCGCCATTGTAGAAGAAGAAGAAAGGAAAAACGGGATCTATGGCCGTCCATTAAAATCAATACTGGTCTCGTTATTTTTTGCTTGGTAAGCCTCGGCTCGAACATATTAGTTATACATTCAAAACAGGATTCCTAGGTTACCATCCGTTCTCAATATTCCCAACTGGCCAATCTGTTGACTTTATCTCAATGATTGCCCTGCACGGGGGGTAGCTGCACGAAGGGGACTTTACCGAATCATACGAGTATCTTTGGAGATTTTAACGCCTCCACGGATTCGAGGTATCGCAGGGAAGTAAGTGCTGGTCCAGAAAGCTTCGGCGATTCCAATAACTGCTATAACGTCGCGACTCCACGAACCTGAGCTGTTCAATCAGTATCAAAGTCTTGTGTGAACTGAAGTGAGGTTGCCCTCATGAAAGTCCTCACCAAGGACCTTCAATTTGGTACTGCGGGATGAAGTTTTGGCAACCCCGTACCAGGCTGTATTGATTATGTCTCAATAGGTATCAGATGTAGGAGATGTAAAAACTGACAGATGATGGCTTAGCGCTACGTATAATAAGTAGCAAACTGAAGGATGGGAAAAACAGGGATTCGGTATAGCCGGGACGGCTTAGTAGTAAACAGAAGGATGCAAAAATTGCTGCAATGAGCGATAAAGCTGTAAATTGAAGCAGGCGAGACGCAGGAGCTCGGTATAGCCGTGACGGTAGTAGTAGTAGTTGACGGAATGATGTAATGAAGAAACTGATATAAAATGGGTGATAAAGTTGCAAACGAAAGGATGCGAGGAGCCCAGTAGCAGACGGAAGGATGCAATGAACAAATTGATATAAATCCATTGGGTGGTAATAGTGGCAAACTGAAGGATGCGAAAAACAGGGGTTCGCTATAGCCGGGATGGCTTAGTAGCAAATGGAAGGATGTGAAATTAGCTAATGTTGGTAAGGTGATAAGAATTGTTGATAACTAGTCTGACTGAAGTAAAAAGCAGATGTTTGGTAGAGCCGGGACGGCTTAGTAACAACTGATGGAAGTTAATTTGAAGCAAGAAGATAAAATGAGTTATTAGATGAATTGATTGTTAATAGTCAATAAGTGAAAAAGGTATGAATTGCAGCTGATGATCATGAGCAGAGAGAGCAGGAGTTGAGACGTATCGATACGAAGTAGTGCGGGCAAACCAATACATCCATGGATGAGGTCCCTTCGGGGTATACGTAGTGGCTTGTTGGCTTACTACCTACATCGCGGATAGAACGTACTCTGTTTTGCTGTACTTGTGCAGTATTTCGGTGCTCTTGGAATGCCTAGTGCAAATCTTATGCTCGACATAGAGTTGCGTATCAACCGGGTTCCATGACCCTAAGATTGGAAAAGGTTTGGATAGGCCTTGCCCTTCCCAGTGTGAATGCAGAGCACACAACGAAGCATAGACTGGTATCATCCGTTGTGATACGTGGGTCGTCCTTACGACTATCGCTAAGCACAATGGTAGACGCTAATGATTGTCGTCACAATAAAAATCCAAGTCACTCAAGACAACCGAGGAATTGAAACTTATTGTCAGTATGTCCACATAAAACAAACAAGATGTGGTCTGGTATCTCAATGATGACTCAGAGATTCCAGCGTACCTATAAGCTATCATTAGTGGGGCAAAACTACCAGCTGAATTAGCCATTATTGAAACTCATGAGGTCACCCTTTAATGCAATTGACTCAGTCGTGTAGGCAGGTTAAATTTATCGTCTTCTCCCGCTAATGGTTCAATACTTTTGCTGTCTTTTTTAGCAAGCACATTTCCAGGTTTTTGATTAAGGAAAAAAGCTGTCTTGACGCAATTATAGATTCTACATGGGTCTTCCAATGTGCTGTCCAAGTTATTGTCCTTTATGTACTCCTACACTTCTTCAAACTATTTAATTCAATTATTCTGAGTGGCAGAACCTCATTGAACGGTAAAATTTTGGCTGGTTCTGTTGCTTATCTCAGGGTGACAACTACGAAATGACTCATACCAGGTACAGTATACTGGCCAAAACTTAGTTAAAGCTCTTTCTGCTAGATTGATCACACTAAATAAAAAAGTTTCCTTAAAAACATGAAAACCTGCTGTTGCCATAGTTTGAACCCAATGGACGAAAGATTTTCATGTTCTATGCTAAAAATTTGTAAATCTTGAACAGGACCTTGGTCTAACTGTTTTCGTTTTCTATTCAAAATTTGTCTTCAAGCCCCAAGTTTTATAAAATCTTTCCTGCGGCTAATTTAATTTTCAATGTCCTTCAGGGCAGCCATAATTTGGTCAAGATCATAATTTTTTCTTTTTTCTTCCATAATTTTAAAATTAAAATTCAAAACAATTCCAAATGAAAACGATTCTTAGTCCCTACGCACTATGTATTCTTAACATGGCCCAATACTGGAAAACTAGTTTTATCATATGGGCCAACATGGCCCAATACTGGAGCCATAACAAAAACGATGTTCCAGTGTTGCGCCACCCGTAGAGGGGAAGATATAACAATAAATTTATAATAAATTGATTGTTTTTCAAAATACAATTATTTTAAAGTAATATTCATTATTTAGAGTGATAAATGAAAGTAATATAATAGATTCAATAACATTATTTTCAAACTTATCTCTTAACAATTGGAATACGAATATCGTAAAAACAAGTCACAAAACGCAATTGTTTGTTTGAAATGTTCACCGATCGAAATCTAATGTAGAGCTGAAAGATAAACTATGACAAATACTTTCAAGACAACCAAGACTGCTCTCTACACTCATTGTAGGGGTTGAGGTAGCAAAAAAAATGTTGTTTTGTAGTTTTCTACACAGTGGCCCTTCACAGATACGTGGCCCATTACTGGTACACTTACCTTAAGTCCTTTTAATTTTTGAGGAATTCCAAGTTGACCCCACTAACATATGCTTCGCTCATTATCCCACCTTTTTAATAAGTATGCAATACCAGTCCTTGAAAATGTCCACGTTCTAGGTGTGTAGAACTCTGCCGACGCGATTTTTTCTTTGAAGATTATAATCCATAGCTTTCATAGAGATAGTTTGCTCTGACTTCCTCATAAAACGACCGATCCACTTCCATTTTCACCTTTGAATATCAATGCCTATCATCAAAGTTTGTGGCTGGAGAAGACTTGAATTCATAAGATACATTTTTTTTTTGTAAGCTAGGCGATGGTAACGAAGCAGGTCTCACATTTTTACAATTTTATTACAAAGAGGGAAGTGTAAGGAAGAATTTTTTTTACTATAATTTAAGTTTTCAACATAAATTTCTTACAGTAATTAAACATAGTAGACCAACACGCTACCCGCCAGGCTACACCCTAGGTAAAAACATTGAATTAATCCCTTTGTAATAAAAATGTTTGTGACAGGGTTGAGGAGTAATCAGACTAAAAAAATTGACATTATGTAAAGATACAATGGATTTGGTGAATTTCTAATTGTTCTTCACTGTCCATTTTTAAGAGACACCATAAAACTATTCATTTTTCATCTAGAATTCAAAAATAACAATATAATTTATATTTTGTAACTTATCGAGAAATTCCCTTAGGGTACAATATTTGATGGAAGCTATAGCAACCTATAATACTAAATTTCTCACTACACTCCAGAATCACTTAAAAGAAAATCGGTAGATTTCTGAGAGTTCATATAAAAAATGCAAACGACAAGAACAACACATACAGAACAGGAACAACATCCGTCTAAACCAAATCAACAATATAAAACTATACAAAAAAAAATAGAATTGAACTTCGTCCTGCCGTTTTGATAAGTGTAGTGAAAAAGAACACTATAGTTCGCTGGCTTGATACTCGTCATAGGTGATGGTGAATACTCGTATAGTGTCATAGTGTATACTAAGTACAGGGAAGTACTATCGTTTGAACTCAACCAGCCAATTCCGTTTCGGATACGACAACACGGCCACGAAACTAGCAGATGGGCATCCATATATAGGACGATATCCGAGGCGATCCCTGCAGATCCAAATAACATGCCTCGAGGGCAAATCTGAATAAAAATCAACAAACAATGGAACATGAAAGTTTTTTCGGCTTAACCCTGGCCACATCGATGGTTCCTGTTCCTGCGATATGGTAGCCCGTTTGTATGCACTTCTGCGTTTGCATTCAACCCTTATGCCATCATGGCAACCAGTTACCTACCGCCACGATGCCGCCGCCACCGCCCTAGCCTAGGTTGCTATCCATGTTTTTCTGCGAGACAAAAAGGAGCATATTTATCGATGCTAGTGTACTGGGTGTTAGTAGTATGAAAACTGGGAAAGGAATCAAACTACACCGAGCACTGAGCTCTCTTTCTCTCTCGGATTATACGAAAGTTGGTTTTCAATTCAATTTTTTGCAATAAACAGGAAGTGATAAGGGAAAGCCGTTTTTATTGTTGTTCTACTCCCCCGTGCCTTGTTGTGTACACGTCGGTATACGGTGCATATACATATGTATTTAAGATCACAGTATACACAGATGCGGAATTTTGATACGGATATTTCCTTTGAATTCTGTTGTAACATTGAAGGTATCGTGAGTGCAGGATCCTATGTCTAGGTTTGAGGCGATGAATTAGATGCATTTCATCGACCTGTTTTACTCAGGATTCACAATTTCCAGTTGCAATTGAGAGGTCCTGCATTACAGCAGTACAAAATTTGATATTATATGGCATTAAAAGGAGGGTGCCGCTCTATCATTTCATTCAATTTAAGATGGATAATCCTAATCTTTGTTTGGTTGAAAATTTATTATACATTAACCCAATGTAATAATTTACTTCAATCCAGTTACATCCGGTGCAGAATTTTGATTTCCTAATTTAAAAAGTCAATACGGGAACTTTTAAGGCCAAATGTTCGATTACGAAGCAATAGGAACAAGGTTCTAAAGTGTTTTTGTTAGATACATGCAACAAAAGATTGGTACAATTTTACCAGGATGGGTTGGAAAGGTTTTTATAAATATAAATTTTAATCCTGAAGTATGGAGTATTTAGATTTCATATCGCTGATTGTCACTGATTTCGGGACTATTATCCAAAAATCAAACTGATAAATTTTGATATACTCCATATCTGTTATGTTAAATCCTTAATTTAGGTGTTAGATTAGGTTAAGCGGACGCCTTATCCCGCATAGACCCTTTGGGATCATAGTGCTACCACAACACGTGCTCCACCATCTTCCGCTCTCCTGGTTGTTTGCAATTCCTGCAGATATCTTGCGTTAACAAACTCATTCTGTGAGACATTGGCCGGTATGTATGGGCGGTGGTATACTTGCTCAGTCATGTAGTTTTTTTTAAAGCTCCTTCCGTGAGTTCAGATATCGTGCTTAAGTACTTACCTGATATTAGTATCACTACGTCATCAGCATAAGCCACAACATTTTCCCTTGAACTTCTTAGGTCCTTGAGTATGTCATTCAGAGTCGGTATCCACAAAAGTGGAGATAATACTTCTCCCTGTGGCGTTCCTCTACTGGTCCTTTTGCGGGAGTGTGCTTTGTCCCATTCCGACGCTTAAGATCTATTTCTAAGCAATGTTTCGATTCCAGCGCTGATCATTTTATTTACTT
The DNA here is from genome assembly GCA_963669355.1 of Chorisops tibialis. NCBI lineage: Eukaryota > Metazoa > Arthropoda > Insecta > Diptera > Stratiomyidae > Chorisops > Chorisops tibialis. Next base: position 24,244,443 of record OY770264.1, read on the forward strand.
CAGCAGGGCGGAGAACTTCTGTCGTTACACTGAAAGCTTCCTCTATGTCTAGAAAAGAACGTAGAGTGTACTCCTTGTATTGAAGGGACTTTTCTATGCCTATCATCATCTCATAAATGGGTGTATCTACCGATTTCCCTCTTATGCACGAGTTCTGAGTTTGTGAGAGGTGCCCTGGGTCCACGGCATGTCTGATGTATTTACCTAGTACTCTTTCTAGCATTTTTAAAAAGAAGGACGTAAGACCTATGGGTCGGTAGTTCTTAAGGTTAACGTGACAACTCTTGCCTGCCTTTGGAATGAATATCACTCGAGCTTCCCTCTATATTGTGGGGCCTCCCGCAGGGGGTAATTGTATTATGAAATCTTACCAATTCATGCAACTATCTTTGAAGAATAGCGACTCCACGGACCTGAACTAACCATCCCACTGTGGGATGGGGGCAGTAGAATTCAACCACAGCCTGTCCTGCTTGCCCTAAAAATGGCAAATGGACACTCACTGGGTCATGGGCTTATCACCCGTGATCTTAAAACTTATACGAGAAAAGGATGCAGCGCCTCGGATTCGGATGGATTCTACGGTAACGACTTTTAGCATTCGAAAATGGACTATGATTGGCTTCTGGAAGTTTCAAACATTGAATGACCGGGGAAGTGCTCGAGTCACTAAGTCCTTGCACCGCCAATAAGTAATGGGCCGTGAAATGGAGCACTATAACAGCCAAATTTTGGGCTTGAACGAGGTCAGGTGGGCAGGATCAGGAGAACCTCGAGTGGAAACTCCATTCTGTACGTTGGTTCTAAGAGTGAAGCCAAAAATGGCGTGGCGGTCGTCCTTACACCGAGTCAGTGGCATCAGCTGGAGACTAGTCTCGAATAGGATTATCGTCATCAGGCTCAGGATCAGTGTCAGAAACATCACATTCTGCAGTGCTACGCACCAATTGATTCCGCAACACCTGGTGACAAAGAGGAGTTCTATAGCCAACTGAGTTGTTCCAAAAGGTGATATTATTATCATCTCAGGAGATATGAACGCTCAGGTTGACTCCGACAACACTCGACTAGAACACGTCATGGGGAAGCATGGTGACCCTTGGATCGACGCGTTACGACCTTGGACTAAGAGACCCGAAAATGACGAATTATTTGTGGAATTTTATAGTACTCTTCAAATGATCATCGGATGACCCTTTTTCCACACGAGAGTCACTATAAAACATCTTGAGTTTCCCAAGATGGTGTTACCAGACCATTTGGCTATAATTTGCCGGTGGAGAAGATGTCTCCTCGATGTGCGAACGATACGTGGAGCTGACGTGGGGAGCGATCACCACTTGATAGTTGCCTGCTTGAGATTGTGCACAGCAGCTATCCGACGGCCACAAATTCTTCAAATGAAGAGCAAAAATTAAAGAATCCTACGAAGATGCAAGGTGTCGCGTCATAGAGGAGAGCTATCCGAGAGCTTTCCTGTGCGAACGGTTGTCAGACATAGAGGAGAGCTATCCGAGAGCTTTCCTGTGCGAACGGTTGTCAGACAAGGCTGCATATTATTGCCAGCCCTGTTTCTGGTGATAATAAAAGACATCTTGGATGCTGCACTGGAAGGTGGGGAAGGTAAAGGTCTTCAATAGAGACTATTTAACATCTTAAGTCACTTTGTTTATGTGTGTGATGACGTGTGTTTGCTTACACATAACCGTTCGGACTTAATTGTCAAATGTTCGCCCACTGCATTCTAAATGCAAAAAGGCGGGACTGAAAATAAATATGCGTAAAACCAAATACATGCACATGGGTTCGAACACAAACACGCCGATTGTTCTCAACGGGCAAGATGTGGAAGAGGTGCAAGATTTTGATATCTCGGAAGCATTGTCAGCATGGACGGCGGAGCCAAATAGGATATTGAGGCTCATCTAAATAAAGCTCATCAGGCCTTCGATATCCTTTCCCCATTCTAGAAATAACTTTTTACTATATTAACTTTTCCAGTTTTGCTTATTTTCTACAAAAAAATTAAATCCCCATTTTTTTATATCCCAGAAATATTTCGGAATCCCATTTTTGACAGGTTTTCGCTCTTTGAGGTCCCAAGAATTCAAAAAAGTAAGTTTCGTTCTGATGTCTGTCTGTCTGTATTGACGGTACCTCGAGTAAGCATCAACATGAAAAAGTGAAAGTGGTTGCAAAAGAACCGCCACATCGCCAGACTGACTTCTATTATTTTTGGCAATGATCACCAATCGTTTAACGGTAAACTGGCAAAACAACTTTTAACAATTTTTTTTATTGAAAGTATTTTTCGTCAAAAATTTTCAATCGAATCATGAAAGATCCTGAGTAAAAGTCATAGAACTTCTTAAAATTAGATCTTAATCTTCCCTTAATTTTACTTTATTATTATAATAATAAAGTATTGTGATCGACACAAAAAAAAAAAAAAGTTTGCTACCCTGAAATTTTTTTTTTTCGCGTTTCATGACTAAATTAGCCTAAAAATGCAAAAAAAAAAAATCCGTCTGTCTGTACGCCGTCCGCCGTCCGCCGTCCGCCGTACGCCGACGTGTACGCTCAGCGCACATTAACTCCCAAACCCTTCAAGATAGAAAGTTCATTTTTGGGGGGATTGTAGATAGTTGCGGATCTCAGGCGGATACCTATTTTCCGGGGTATACGGGTTCGGGGGGAGGCGGGGGGAGTGCTTAAACCGAAAAATACGAATTCAAATATCTCAACCATGGTAAGAGCTAGGAAGCTAAAACTCAACATTAATATAGAGAGGCTTGTGGGACAACTTTTAAAAATAATTTAATTTTTTTATCCATTGGGGTGCGAAAAGGGGGGGCTTAGAACCAATTGTCGGCCGAATTTTTTTTTCAAATGATTATATCTTCGGAATTACTTATCGTAACAAAACCATTTTTTGAGACCGTCAAGGTGGCATATAGTTTCATCGGAACCAGCTTAGAAAGCGGCTAATTATTGTAAGGGGGAGGGTCAGGGGGGGTGCAAAGAAAAACACTTAAAAATTAATATCTCAACTATCTCTTAAGCTATGTAATTGAAACTTAAAACTTATATTAAGCTATACTAGGCAAATATAAAAAAAATATAACATGTTGAAATAATAGTAGTGGGGGGAAATGGGGAGCATTTCAAAAATGGCGCACTTTTCAAAATTACAAATCCTTATATCTCCAAAAATAGTACAGATATCAAATCAAAAATTTGTCAGATTGTAGAACTACATAATAGTTAATTTTGGTAAAAATTTTAAGTTGGGAGGTGTAAGGGGAGGGAGGTAATAAGTAAAAATATCGAAAACTTTGAGTGATTTGTTTAGGGCTCTGGTAAAAGATACAAAGTTAAAATTTTGCATGTGAATACCTATATTTAATCCACATAGAAAAATAATAATAACTTGATCCATATTTGTTATAAACCGACCCCCCCGGTCTAACGTGCACAAGGTGTTTCATGTGCATTGAAAAAAACACATAAACTGAAAATTTTTGAGTGAAATTTTAAGGTAGAAATTTGAAAATTTGCGAAATGCATTTAAAAAAAATCCCTAAATATACGAAATATTAACTGGTCGAAAACCTTTAACACTTCTACCCCCTCCCATACAAAATTATTTTTTCGACCATTTTCAAGAAATCAATTATCACCTAACTATTAAAAGCTATCAATTTGAAATTTTGCACAACAACTAACAAAAATAATTAAAATTAAATCGCGTTAAAAGTTTTAAAATCGCGCTTGACCTTCTACCCCCTCCCATACAAAAGTATGATTTCGACTAATTTCATTAAATCAACTAATAACCAACAAATTAAAAGCTACGAACTTGAAATTTCGTACGAGCACCTTACAATAAAAATGAAAGAAAATTGCATCACAAGTTTTACGATTCCTTTACCTCCTCTACCCCCTCCCATACAAAATTATTTTTTCGAGCACTTTTAAGAAATCAGTTATCAGCTAACTCTTAAAAGCTATCAATTTCAAATTTGGCATAAAAACTTATAAAAATAATTCAAATGAAGTTGCTTTAAAAGTTTTGAAATCGCGCTTGCGCTTCTACCCCCTCCCATACAAAAGTATGATTTCGACCAATTTCATTAAATCAACTAATAACCAAAAAACTAAAAGCTACGAACTTGAAATTCTATACAAGCACCTTACAAGAGACGCGAAATAAAACTGCGTATCAAATTTTACGATTGCCCTATATTCTCTACCCCCTCCCATACAAATGTTCGGTTTCATGAATGTAAAATACACCGAATTTTATGAAAATTCTATGCAACTTCGTCTATGAAACACATTCTATACAGAGAATATTGGACGTGATTCAAGCAATTAATTAAAAAGCTATTAACATCCACCCACCCTTACTATTACCCCTACTCCTCCCCTCATAAAAACCAAACTTACAGAAACGAATGAAATATTGTTAACAGTCCTGCCCAAGAACTCCCTTTCACTTAGCCTTCCCTAACCACTCTAACCTGCATATTGACTTTCCACTCATCCGCAACTTGTCCCAAGAATAATAAAGTTTCGCCCGACTTGTTGGCAGTTTATTTTTATTTTCTTGCGTTAAAATTTTTGTACTATCGAAAAATTTTGAGTGAGAAAGCTGAAGAACAGTTTAAAACACTTTTTTCACTCGTGTCGTTTTTACTTCCGTCATGATGAATGATTTTTTGGTTATACTGGGCCCCGACTCGATATACTTTCAACCGGATTGAATATCTTCCAACTAAAAGCAATGCAACTTTCAAAAATGAAAACTATTTGTTAGATCTACTTTGCAACATTTTCAAATTTTCTTTAGGTTTTCTTAAACTTTCGTTTTTTGTTACTGGAAGTAAGAGGTATCTAATGGTTTGGTGAATGAATGTCTTCACAGTGCATCTCGAATTGAAAGGAATGATTTCCGGATTCTACATTGTTAGACATTATTATTTGTGACGTTTCGGTCTCTGCTGAGACCTTTATCAAACTGAATAAAGTTTGATATCTCAACAATTATAAGTCATACCGAAAAGACTAATATAATAATAAAGGACGCAGTACTCATGACGCCATATCTTCTTTAAGTAGTAAAATAACAAACGCACTTGATAATGGAAACAAAGCGTGTGCTATATTTCTTGATTTGGCTAAGGCGTTTGACTCCATCCCACATGAAAAAATTATAGAGAAGGTGAACAAAATGGAACTAAAAGCAAGATGGGGAGATTGGTTTGCGAGCCACCTGGAGAGAAGAGACCAAAGAGTTAAAATTTTAAATTCAATAAGTGATACACTGAATTCTGAATATGGAGTACCACAAGGAACGGTACTAGGACCAATATTATTCCTAATTTACGTTAATGACCTTTTTAAAGAACAAGTTAAAGGAGAAATGATCTCTTATGCTGATGATACAGCACTCTTCATAGAAGACAATACATGGGAAGGCGTTAACCTAAAGGCTAACCATAGTTTGTTGTTAATAAAAGATTGGTTAAATAATAATATACTTACTCTGAATGCATCTAAATCCAATTTCATGGCATTTGCATTAAGACAAAATGATCTCCCTGTCTCATTTGATATAAGGCTTCATTCTTCGGAGTGCTCTTCAAATTGTCAATGTCCTCAACTATCGAGAGTTTCTAATGTGAAATACTTAGGAGTCTTTATAGACCAAAACATGAAATGGGATATACAAGTTGAAAGTATAACTAAACGTTTAAAAAAGCTTATTCCTGTGTGTCTTGATGTTAGATCATTTCTAACATTAAAGGCGGTAAGAACTTTTTACTTTGGTGTAATATATGCAATTCTACAATACGGGTTAATTGCATGGGGATCTGTTACCGCCACTATAGCAAGGCCTCTAATAACAACCCAAAAACTTCTGCTAAAAGTATTATTAAAGAAACCAAAAAGATTCCCATCACATCTCCTCTTTCCTATTATAAATGTTATTAGTTTGGAAGATATGTTTAAATTGATTTCCAGCATTCAGATTTATAAAGACCACTAAAATAATCTTATAAAACTGAACTTAAACAATACAAGAAAAGGGATGCAAAATGAGTTCATATTACCACTACGAAAAACTACCATTGGACAAAGACACTACTCTTACATGGGAATTAAATTCTTCAATACTTTACTAAATGAAATTAAAATCAGTAAAAGCCTTAATGAATTTAAAAATAAAATGAAAAAGTTCATGTACACAATATCGATATGATAGACACTGTCATAAGTCAATTTTTTTTAAATGTTATCTTCTCTAAAATAAAAATTAAAAATAAAAATAAAGATTTGGATATGTAAGGGATATGCATTAATTAATTTAATTAATTATTTTATAGCAAATGAATCATAAAATGTGAAAATTTTGTATAGATTAAGTACAATAAATTGGAATAATAACATATATAGATAAGAAAATAGGTTTCATAATGCAAATAATTTGTAAATTGAGATAGATTTTTGTATACATTATAATCAAAAACGGAACTGTAATTATCAAAAGAATCAGAATACATGAAAATATGATATTGTAAAGTAGATAAATATGCTATAGATTAAATAGAATTAATTTGTAATAATAAATAAGTACATATGAAAATAGATTTAAAATACAATTGAATTGAAAATTGAAATTATTTAAGTACAGATTGGGGGGGTAGTGCTAAGTAAAAACTTATGTATTAATGTATAATTTAGAACTTAATAAACAGCATTAAAAAAAAAAAAATTGTTGTATAGTTATAGTATATAGTTGTAGAAAAAAAAAATTATTACTTGAATCAAAAAAGGACTGCGCATACGAAGGACCGATTTATCCGGGCCGCCGGATAGTTTTTAAATTGCCCAAACTTAGTTTATTTTGAATGAAAAATACTCATTTCATCAATAGATGTAAGGAACTTTAAGAAGTTTTTAAAATAAACGAACTGATAGTTATATGCTTGACAGACCGATTCTGTACTAAATCGGATCTTAAACTGATCACATAGAACCATATCCTGTTTTGTTTAACGTAGACAGCCTGACACTAAGTCCCCATGCCACGGTTGTTTTAAGCAACACGCTTTTTTAATTTTGACGACAATCATTAATGCCCTTTGAGGTCACAGTTTATACCGAAAGCAGATTCAATAAGCAATATGATTACTGCTATTACAATCTTTTGATCATGGCACCGGGTTGAAAAACACAACTATACGCCGAACTCCTAGGAGCTTTGCCCACAATGTTGTAACCACAGCCACAACGATACTCCCTGTAGGGCTATCTTTCATTACCGAGGGTAAAAGCAATCTTCCATGGGCTCCCCGATACCCGTGGTACCAGGAAACCTCCGGTCAGGTTTCGTAACTTTGAATATTACTTCCAGTTTAGGTTCATTTGCATGCCCATGACTGGTAGCGCTCTGATTCGGAAAACGTAGGGTCCGTACTACCCAAAGGATATACTGGAATTAACCTACCCCTCCCCACTGCTCAACACCCCATGTCGTACTGCTGTCTGAGATCCGCATAGCTTGGACATTTGGCCAAGAAATGCAGCCAGCTTTCAAACGGTGCTCCACGCCTCACTCCGACCCTCCCTATGAGAGCACTGCGACATTCCCGAACTACATATTATGCGTTTATTGCCCCTTTACCCTACCATAAGTCTATGGCTTTGGCTAATCTATCCTCGGTAGAAAAGAAAACTTTTCCGAGAAGATTGTGTCTTCCCTAGCTACTGCTTCACAGTGACGTAGGACGTGTTGTGTCGTTTCTGAGTCCTCGAGATAGAGGCAGCAGATGTTGATTTCAGCTAAGCCCATATTTTCGAGGTGGTGGTTTCTCCACTGTGCCCCATCATTAGTCCGATTAGAGTACTAATATCACTCTTACTGATTTATAGAATATCCTCTATTTTGTTTTACTTCTTTTTTTTTTGTGGTAGGATTAATTTTTTTGAGATTGATATACTTGGAAGTTTATTTCAGAAGATTTTATGCTCTTGTTCAACCCACTTTCAAAGTATAGGGATGGAGGACCCTTTCGGTTTTCCGCAGAATGGCTCTAGTCCAATAAAATTTGTTTCTGCGCCGTTTTTTGCAAGACGATCAGTCTCTTCATTTCCCTTAATTCCCATATGTCCTGGTACCCACATTATGGTTACGTTGTTCCTTTTTTCCCAGAATGATTAGGTTTTGAAGACATGTCCGAAACTATCCTCGATCCGAGTTTATTGGATGCTAGGGCTTCAAGAACTGCCTGACTATCCGATAGGATTCTGTTTTTAATTGGATCAGTTCCTCGCTTGGGTTCTCTATCTTCTACAATGGCGCTACAGCGCAAAGCGGACCTTGGCCTCCTGATATTCAGGTTTCTTAACATTTTGCATTACTTATTGTGGAAGGGTTGTTAGCCCTTCGCACAACCCTCTTTCTACGAATTTTTCATATTCTTAGATTGAGATGACCAAGGTATATCCAAGCAGGCAATGTGCCGAAATTGTCTATTGCGCCGACCGGGATTTTAACTCACGACCTTCGCATTACAAGACCAACACACTACCTCCTGGGCTATACCTTAGCTTTGGGTTCTCTATCAGTATCTAGTAAATCCAGTACATGTTGCAGTTTTTCCAAAATTTTTAGATCGTAAATTCACCATTGCTTTCATCTATAAATTTCCGAAAAGTTCTCCTATTTTTTCACTTCTGGACAAAAGTCATTTCTAAACCAGTGTTAGAAGAAATATAAGAAGGATAATGATGGCAAACAAGACTTATTATTCGGTACTTCCAATAATCAAAAACAAGAACGTGCACAGGAAAACAAAACTTAAGTTATATAAAACGATTATACGACCTGTGCAATGCTATGGCAGCGAAACGTGGACATTAACTCAGGCGTCCGAAAAGCTCCTTAACGCTTTTGAAAGAAAGGTCCTCAGAAGAATCCTCGGACCTGTGGGGGAAGACTCGATCTGGAGAATACGATACAATAGAGAATTGTATGCCATCTTCGACAATCCAGAAGTGCCAACCCTCATAAAATTTAAAAAGTTACAATGGGCTGGTCATGTGGAGCGGATGGATGACGGAAGAATTCCCAAACGCACACTAAAAGGGAAAGTCAACGGACAAAGACGGGTCGGAAAACCACGAAAGCGCTGGGAGGATTCAATTGACGCAGATAGCAAATCACTGCTAAGATTTTCAAACTGGAGGACGCGGTCACTGAACCGAGATGGATGGAGGCAAAGCATTCAAGAGGTCAAAGCCCGATTTGGGCTGTAGCGCCATCGTAAGTAAGTAAATTAGAAGAACATTTTTGTCATCCAAGCTTTTTTGTTGGATTTTCGAATGACGGGCAATTGTTTCTTGTTCAGCCCTTTAAAAGACCTTCTATTTTCGGATAGATATATTAAAAGTAATTTCAGCTAAAACACCTCGCAGCATTAGGAGTAAGGAGCAGAGTTAATCATTATAGACACCTTGTAACCAGATGCAGATCTTACATTTTTTGAAAGAGCTCAGGCATTCGCTTTCAATAGAGCCCTGTCTCGTCCACATTGAAAACTTGTTCAGATTGGTATCATCCTCTTTCGATAATTCTTTCCAAAATGAAAATAAAGGATATCTTAGCTGTATCATCATCACCAGTAGCTGCTGAATCGATAAAGAACGATCGTAGAGCGAAGTTTTTAACTTAAACTACTTAAAACAACAAAAACATTCGAATCTAAAGTTAGAACTAGCTCCCTAATTACAAACATATTATTAGAATAGGTTTCCTCAAAACCATCAATATGGATAATAATACATCAATGGTAAAAAGGAAGAAAAGTATACCTTGCTTTCCGATACGAATATTTTTTTTGTAGAGTATCACATATCAATGCTCAAATAGATCCGAATGTGCGATAAAAGTTAATCCGCAGAATTGTCAATGGTTCGTTTTGTTGCGGCATAAATTGTCCTCGATTTCATAATTTCAGGCTACTATTACACCGGTAGTGTTGTACACCCATGAAACAGTCCAACAACCGGCACCAGTTTCGAACCTTATAGGCTTCCATCAGAGCAATAATTCACAACTCGATGCCCGGATAAAGATTAGCACAGATCTGTATCCCGATTAAATCGAATAGTCCAGACTGAAAGGGAAGGAAGCAAAAAATACAGGAAATCATCATAGAATGGACGAATATATATCTAGCCCTCTCATCTACATCAGCAGCCTTTCTATTTTTTTTTCTTTTTTTCTTTTGAGGGTGAAAACACATTAAATCCTTTATGGTTGAAAATTGGATAAAATTACAAAATGTTAGTCCCACATCGAGGACTTTATATGTTCTCGTTCGTATCCTTTGAGCCATATTAACCTAAAGGACAATAGTATAACAAGCAGGTAACATAAGTAATATACAGGTAAAACCGAATTTACTATGGGGTTAGCCAGTTTTCTTCCAGAGGGCAAATTACAGGGCTAATTGGCAAACACTCTGTGCAATTTTTATGCGTAGCTATATACATATATACAAACTCTAGTGTTTCGCTAGAAGTGAAATTATACGCGCGAATATCCCTATAAGCACAGCGTAACATACAGTTTTATACGTTTACAACGAGAGTAGATACATATTCGTATAGTTGAAATTATATTGACACCAAAAAGGGTCGTCCCGAATGGTATGAGAAGGACATTACAAAGCGGATACCTTTACATGAACCGTGGAAATCAATTTCAAAGTTTATGTGCCCTGGGATAACCGCAGAATGTACCAAGGGACACCGAACGACCTAGCCGTCATAAAGAGCGGCCAAAGCGCTAAGTAATTAATATATGAGAATATAGAGATGAGTGCTGAAGTCATAGAAAGTTACAGGAGGCTAAATTGGGGAGCTAAAATTAAAAGTGGATATTATGTTTTGTTCGCAATGGAAGGTATATCAAATTACCTTTTCATTCGTAATAGAAAATATTGCTCGATATCTTCATCTTTTTGCACATGATTGAACGACAATTTGATAATTAAAAATTTTCATTTCTCATACGCCTTTTTACACCTCCCACATAAACATTAGACCCTTTACGACAATTATTATCCTACATTATTATTAATAAAAAAAAAATATATATATAAAATATATATCATTTCACAAAAAAAATTATAAACATATTTGGGTGCAGTCGTTATGTAGTAATCATGAAAATGGTAAGTTTAAAATTTAAAAAGAAAATTCACTTACAATAAATTTATGAAATTGTGTCGTTTTGTATGGGAGGTGGTAGAAGGGATGAAGCGATTTGGCCCGTTCATGAATTAGACCTCATTCTTTCACCACAAAAAAAGGTGTACAAGCTTTTGGCTTCCTAGCGCTCTCAAACTAGAGAGCGAACGGTCGGACAAACGGGCGGACGAACAGACAGACATCCAAGATTTTTGATTTCCGTACCCTTGGCGAGTCTGTGCGAGCAATGTTTCTTAGCGTTACAAACTTTAGAGCACTCGTGTAAAACTCTCAGATTCCACTTAGCGCATAAACAGTTTTCTTAATGCATAATAAACTTATTACGAAGAAAAATTTTGTATTTCACAAAATTTTAGTTAATTTTCATCTCAATTATTCCACAATACGTATTTACTTGTCAACCGATTAATGAATACAATTTCAAATTGAAAATTTAATTCGAAATCAAATAAATCAACCAAATAGAAAACCTTTTCGCAGCTTCTACAAAACATTAACATTCTATATAAATAAATGTCGGCAAAAATCACTGTTCCGACGAAAAAGGTTAAATTGGAATGAAGGTGTTCAAATATTTATCGAATGTCAATATTTTTCTATATGCACAGTACTTCCAAGTAGTATACCTGCTAACCTTGCCGGTGCTACTTTCTAGTAACGAAATTTATTTAAATCGTAGAAGGAATTCTCCTCGTTCGGGTCCTTATTATGTCATCCTTTTGCGTATATCGAATATATACACACGTTTTATGATCTGCAAATATTTTCTATCGAGAGTTACGCCATAGAGTTCGTTTTCTTAGCAAACTGTTAAAAACAAAACAATCATGACTTTACCTTTCGGTTTATTTATTATCCTTCGAGGATATAATACTTCGAAAAGATAATAAAAATGCTGAAAAGTCACTTTGCAGTAATAAAGGTGCGCCGTTGTTTAGATATGAATTTGTTGCGTTTGCCTATTAGGGGAAAATCATTTTTGTGGTTCTATAAGCACTGCAAAAGGGACACCGCCATTAAGAGAAGTTTATATAAGAATTATTTGGAAGGATTTTTAGGATTTAATGAAAATTGAAATGATTGTTTTTTTATTTTAAATTTTATAAAAAAAGCGTGCTTAAGAGTGAAAATTCTTGACACGTTGTGGGAGTGAAAATTGAAGTTCTATGATTTATAAATTATGCACAAGATTTTTTATTTGTATTTTGTTTTTAAGTCGTAGATAAAATCGGAGAGTATTGCAAGATTGTTCCATCGACTTTGTAACACAAAGAAATTTTAATACGAAATACTTTTATTTCCATATATATGTTAGGACACAGGCCGGTCCTACTAAAGTGCAAATGGACCAGTTGCACGGGGCTGCAAGCTCGAAGGGGCAACATGATGAAACTACCGAAATATTAAAAACATTGCAACGAAATGGGGTATTTCATTCCGCCAAAAGATAATGGGCTTATTAAGGACCCCACAGCATGGGAGAGGATTTGGTCTGGGTGAGACACCATCCTTAAAAAAGCCGTGATGAAAAGAGCGAAGAAAAGGAAGCCGATAGGGGTTCATGTAGTGTATCGGTACAATTTTAAGCCCCACGTTGGGCGCCACTGTGACAAAATAAAAAACTCCGTCCCGCCAATAGATAATAGGCTTTCTATCACAGCATAATGAGGTCGCCATGGGTGGGTGGGCCTGACTTTCGGACAATGATTTTGCTAAAGCAGGATTAAGAATGTACTAGTAGACAACGTGAACCACTACCCTCTTCCCTTTTATTTCTCACTTTCATCACAGCTCTTCAAGAATGGTGTCTTCCGGAAGACTAAACCACCCCTACCACCAGCTACCTCAGCATGTTAAGCTTTTGTACTTCTATTTAAATGTAGTCCGCTCTATGTTCAAAGTTTATCATGACTTTTAAATGCTACGCTTTTGTTCGCAATGATGTTTCAAAATTTATTGTTCAGAAATTTGTCGCATTTTAACATAAATTTAGTTTTAACATTAGCGTGCTCCGACATTGTCGTATTTGTTCGCAAGTTGTAACTTAACTACATCTTTATTAAAAAAAAAAATCTGACGAAAAATGTCACACATAATACTTTTTTGTCACACCATTTTTTCGAAAAATAACGATTTTTGTACCATTTACGTCAGATTTTTTTTTGGATATTCAGTGCCAAAACTATGACGAGATTTGCGTCGGATATGTGCAAGAATTTTGTTGTTATTGAACTCCTCCTGGCGTTTAAAAGAGATCAACATTGTGAAACAAACAACAAGTGAAACAAATCATTACTGGTGTGCGAAACAAGAATGAGTTATTATATGGTTTGAAGACACAAAATAGCCTTTTGGCTATTTTCAAAAGCGCGCTATCAATATAATGATCCGGGCGGCAAATTAACTTAAGCCGGCGAGGACATATTTTTGCGTAATAGTGACTGGACCTGAGCGGACAATAACAAAAATAAACTGCCAACAAGTCGGGCGAAACTTTATTATTCTTGGGACATGTTGCGGTGGAGTGGAAAGTCAATATGCAGGTTAGAGTGGTTAGGGAAGACTAAGTGAAAGGGAGTTCTTGGGCAGGGCTGTTGTCTATTTAACAATATTTCATTCGTTTCTGCAAGTTTAGGTTTTTATTAAGGGAGGAGGAGCGGTAATAGTAAGAGTGGGTGGATGTTAATAGCTTTTTAATTAATTGCTTGCATCACGTCCAATACTCTCTGTATAGAATGTGTTTCATAGACGAAGTTGCATAGAATTTTCATAAAATTTAGTGTATTTTACATTCACGAAACCGAACATTTGTATGGGAGGGGGTAGAGAAGGTAGGGGAATCGTAAAATTTGATATGTCGTTTTATTTTGCTTCCCTTGTAAGGGGCTTGTATAAAATTTCAAATTCGTAACTTTTAGTTTGTTGGTTATTAGTTGATTTAATGAAATTGGTCGAAATCATAGTTTTGTATGGCAAGGGGTAGAAGGGCAAGCGCAATTTCAAAACTTTTAAAACAACTTCATTTGAATTATTTTTATAAGTTTTTCTGCAAAATTTGAAGTTGATAGCTTTTAAGAGTTAGCTGACAACTTATTTCTTAAAAATGCTCGAAAATATAATTTTGTATGGGACGGGGTAGAGGAGGGAGGGGAATCGTAAGACTTGTGATGCAATTTTCTTTCTTTTCTATTGTAAGATGCTCGTACAAAATTTCAAGTTCGTAGCTTTTAATTTGTTGATTATTAGTTGATTTAATGAAATTGGTCGAAATCATACTTTTCTATGGGAGGGGGTAGAAGGGCAAGCGCGATTTCAAAACTTTTAACGTAATTTCATTTCAATTATTTTTGTAAGTTTGTATGTAGAATTGCAAATTGATAGCTTTTAATAGTTAGGTGATAATTAATTTCTTAGAAATGGTCGAAAAAATAATTTTGTATTGGAGGGGGTAGAAGCTTTAAAGGTTTTCGACCAGTTAATATTTCGTATATTTAGGGATTTTTTTTAAATACATTTTGCAAATTTTCAAGTTTCTACCTTAAAATTTCACTCAAAAATTTTCAGTTTATGTGTTTTTTTCAATGCACATGAAACACCTTGTGCACGTTAGACCGGGGGGATCGGTTTATAACAATTATGGATCAAGTTATTATTATTTTTTTATGTACATCAAATAGACGTATCCACATGCAAAATTTAAACTTTGTATCTTTCACCAGAGCCTCAAAAAAATCACTCAAAATTTTTGACATTTTTGCTTATCACCTCCCTCCCCTTACACCTCCCAACTTAAAATTTTTATCAAAATTAACTATTATGTAGTTCTACAATCTGACAAATTTTTGATTTGATATCTGTATTATTTTTTGAGATATAAGGATTCGTAATTTTGAAAAGTGCGCCATTTTTGAAATGCTCCCCATTTCCCCCCACTACTATTATTTCAAGATCTTATATTTTTTTTGTATTTTTCCAGTATAGCTTAATATAAGTTTTAAGTTTCAATTACATAGCTTAAGAGATAGTTGAGATATTCAGTTTTAAGTGTTTTTCTTTGCACCCCTCCTGACCCTTCCCCTTACAATAATTAACCACTCTCTAAGCTGATTCCAATGGAACTATATGCTACCTTGACGGTCCCAAAATATGAATTTTTTACAATAAGTAATTTCGAAGATATAATCATTTGAAAAAAAAATTCGGCCGACAATTTGTTTTTAGCCCCCCCTTTTCGGACGCCAATGGATAAAAAAACTAAATTATTTTTAAAAGTTGTCCCACAAACTTCTCTATATGTGTGTTGAGTTTTAGCTTCCTAGCTGTTACCTTGGTTGAGATATTTGAATTCGTATTTTTCGGCCTTAGCGCTCCCCCCGCCTCCCCCTGAACCCGTACACCCCCGAAAATGGGTATCTGCCTGAGATCCGCCACTATCTACAATCCCTCCAAAAATGAACTTTCTATCTTGAAGGGTTTGGGAGTTAATGTGCGCTGAGCGTACACACCGGCGTACGGCGTACGGCGGACGGCGTACGGCGGACGGCGTACGGCGGACGGCGGACGGCGTACGGCGGACGGCGGACGGCGTACGGCGGACGGCGTACAGACAGACGGATTTTTTTTTTTTGCTTTTTTAGGCTAATTTAGTTATGAAACGCGAAAAAAAAAAATTTCAGGGTAGCAAATTTTTTTTTTTTTCCAAGTCGATCACAATACTTTATTATTAAAATAATAAAGTAAAATTAAATAAATTCAACTGAAAGGAAAGACTTCCGGATTCTCACTGTAATTATTCGTGACGTCTGCTGAGACCTTTATCAAACTGATCGGCAATTACAGAAGACTATTATTTTATATATAATGGGGTAATTGGGTGTGGGAAGGGTAATTTAGGGTTTGAATTAGCAAATTAAGGATCTTACCAATTTTTAAGGTAAACTGCTGATAGCTTGTATCCGGTATCTCGGTTGAAGTTCTGTGGATGTTTAGAAATTTTAACGGCTTATCGTTCTATTCGTTGAAAATATTGATTTATCCTGGCCAGAATTTGCACATTCTAGAAATCGATTGTATGATCGATCCTCTGTCATTGCATGTTCCGCGATTGTTGATGACTGTGTTTGGTTTTTCCGTGTGCATCATTGATCCTTGTTGATCCTCCAGTCTCCAGTGGTTTTTTGTCTTTTTGGTTTCTTAAAATTCCTCGGATAGTAGTCGGGGTAGAGAATGTTGTCTTGATCTTGGATTTTCGAAGAATTTTCCCGATCTTATCCGTCGTGCCCTGGATGTAAGGTAATTTGTCTGTATTTCCTTCTTCAGTGTCTTCCCGTTCTTTTGTCCTTGGATGCTACGGTTCGATCGATTTGTATCCATTTGCTGTGAATGCCCGATTCAACTGTTCCTTTTCCTTTCGCAGGTTTCCTTCAGTTATCTGGCTCTGTGTATTAGGATCTTCACTAAACCTGCTTTTTGACTTAAGTGTGAGTTGGTTTCCTAGATACCCCGAAGCTTAACGACGTATTATTCCTTTCTACGAGTACATCCAAAAATGGCAGTTTCCCGTTGCTTTCTGTTTCCATGGTGAACTTAATTTTGTCGTGGTCTGAGTTCAGGTGTGCTAAAAATTTGCCGAGCTCTTCTTTCCCATGTTGCCAAATGGTGAAGGTGTAATCCACATAACGTAGATACAATTTTGCTGTTAATGGAGAGTTCAGTGCGTTCTTTTCGAATTCCTCTATGAAAATTTTCACTGCCACAGGTGAAATTGTTGATCTTACTGCCGCTCCTTCCGTTTACTTGTAGAGTGAGCTGAAAAGAAATTATTATTTAAACAAAATTCTATTAAGTCATACCTGTTGTCCGGCCGGGATGAGTTTCCTGATGCTAGTTAAGGTGTCACTAATCGGGATGTTGGTGAACAGTGATTACACCTCTAGGCTGACTAAAATGTCCATTGGTTCCATATTGATTTTGAATTTTCGGAAATCCGTACATTTTTGGTTGAGGTATGAGGGTCTCTAGGGATTAGTTTGGCGACAACTTCGTTATTGGTGTTGAGGGCAGCCAAGCGCTTGAAGGTGAGAAGCACACAGAATAAAACCCCGCCGTTGTTCTTGGTGATTAGCTCCTGGAGGAACTGGTCGCGTGTGCGATTCACATCGCCGAAGTAAAAATCGATATACCGGCGTCGTGCTTGGCACATATTCTCCAGTTACACATATGCAGGCCAGTTTTTATAATTTTTCCAACATAGCTCTGGCTGTTGCTCGTTTAGTTTTATTCCCACCTATCGCTAAATAGGTGAGGATCGGTCATACTATGGCTGTTCACATATATAGAGAGATTGATGATTGGTTTTATCCCTCAAGTATTGCCTTATCTATAATATGTTCACAGAACCATAGTGATTCCATTCCAGTTGAAAATTTAGGAACTAGATCGAGACTTAGTCGCCTGACCTGCAGGTTCCTCAACATTTTTTTATTATTAAGGAAAGATTGTTAGCCCTTTGCTTAACTTCCCATTTGTGAATATCTTTATTTTCGGAGATTGAAGTAGTCAAGATGCAAGGAGTGTGCTGGAACTATGCATCGACCGAGATTTGAACTCACGACATACGAGTAATTCAACAATATAGACGAATACGATACCCACTAAGCTACACCCAGGTTATTGAATATATTGCAGAATCCTTTATTTTGAAACCCCTAAATCATTTTGAGAACTAACTGCTGAGAAGGAGGTTCGGCTACCGAAAATAGAAAGCACGCAACTAACTCTGTCCAACCATGCAAAGTATCTGGGAATAATCCTAGACAGTAAGCTAACATGAGAGCAAAATATTGAGGAGCGATCAACTAAGGCCAGCATTGCGTTCTACTCATGCAAGAGGATGTTCGGTAAAAAGTGGGATTTACGCCCAAATATAACTCACTGGATCTACACGGCTATAGTAATGACAATTCTGCTACACGGCGCACCACTATTCACCGACCTCAAGCATGTCTCGAGCTGTGGTATGCGGAATCTGTTGAATTTCGCCGCGGCAACGGAAACCTTTGAGATTAACAAGGATGATACACATTAGATTTTCCTCTAATTCATGTGGTATCACTATAAATCCTAAGGGGTCTACGTGGGATAAGGCCGCCACATTAACCTAACTTAACTGCTGAGAAATTGAGAACCCAAGTTACATATCTTATATATGTCAGGGCACGTTTCTTCAATGGCACTACAGCTCAAATCGAGCTTTGGCCTGCGAACCTTCATGTTCCTTAACATTTATTTGTTATTGTGGAACGATTGGTAGTCATTCGCACAACCCTCTATCTACATATTTTTCATTTTACAGATTGATGTGGTTCAGATATACTCAAGCAAACTCACTGTTTGGCTGAAACTATACGTCAACCGGAATTTGAACTCACAACCTTCGCATTGAAGACCACACGATACCCACTAGGCTACACCCAGGTCAGGCCTACTATTATTCCATGAGATACAAGAGGCGCTTTACCAAGGTTTTGCAAAGGTGAAGGCATATATTTGAAGGGAAATTTAAAAAAGTGTCGACCTTACAGTATGTCTTCTTCTTCTTGCACGGAGTGTCTCTGGTCAGGCCATCACTTATACAACAAAAATGGAAGCAATTTTGAATTTTTATACGTTTTGAAATTTCTTTCACAGTCAATCTTATCCATAGCTTAGAATGATCTCCTTTTATTTTTACTGCAGAATTCGAGATAATCCAATGAAGATATGAAAAAAAATATTGTTTGGCGATAATAGAAATTGTGACAAACTTTTTGTGTCTGTTGGGGTCAGGGCTGGTCCTATGAAGGTGCAAATGGAGCAGTTGCACCGGGCGGCATGCTTAGGAAACAACAAAAGGTCGACATATTGAAACCAGTTTAACGAAATGTAGGGTACCATTGCGCCAATAGATAATATACTTTCTCCATGATTGCAGAAAAGCACCAAACTTGAATGGTCGTGAAGAAAGGGGCAAGACGGTAGAAATATACGTTGCCTACCGGTACAATGTTCGTTACAGTGGCGCCCAACGTGGGGCATCATAACATAAAAATTGTCTAACTTCTGTCGCATTTCCATTAAAATATCATCCACCCAGTTTTCATAATTTTTCATGACTTTGAAATGAGACAATTTTTTAGATAATAGTGGTTCAATATTTATTGTCACTGAAATTTGTCGCGAATTTCCATTAGAAAAGTATTTGTTAAAAATGTATTACATACATTTTCTTATTGTCACAGAAATTTGTATCTAACATGTCTCGAGGCACTGGCATCTTTTCTCGCGAATTGTAACTCTGCAAAACTGCTGCCAAAAAATTTCTGACAAAAATGCCACAAATTCAATCTTAAAAGTCACACATTTTCATTCTATTGTCACAAAATTCTGTCGAAAAACGAAATTTTTTCTGTCAGTGCTATCGGAGTTTTGTGAGATTCCTTGTGGGTATTCAATAGAAAGGAATGGCGAGATTAGTTGTGGAAACATATATAACAAATGCCCAGGGTCAATTTGTTGTTTCGGCTCTCTTTCTGGCGTCCGTAGAGTCCTTATTGTTGAGTAGTTGTAGCAAATGAATGTAAAATTTTTGAGGAGCAAGTACCAGCGAATGAGTCACAACATAGTTTGAAGATGCAAGGAAAGATATCACTAAATGAGTTCTCGGCTATAAGAAATGTTATCTGGAAGGGCACGTTAGCAATAAAAATATCCGGGCAGCAAAAACATAAACTGGCACTGGTTCGAAATTAAATTTGTGACAATTCGGACTAAAACTTACATAAAGAGCCAAATGACGTGAAAATTCACGACAGTGTGCAGGATTTATAACCACCGAGAAACACAAGTTGCAATGCACAGAAATAAGCACAACTCAATCATTCTGTGAAGTATCACACTAAAACCAAAGAGAAAGTCGCGAGCATAAAGCAGCATTAGCCCACCACAAAAGTTGATGAAATGTGTGTCCCCAGATATTTCTGACAATGCCGTCAAAAAAAAATAGCAGCAAATTCGACAATTTTTCTACATATTCTACAAATTACTAACAAATTTGATATGATTGACAAAAAAATAGGAAAAATATAACATAAATATTTTGATTGTCGAAAAAAAAATTGGGACATCTTTGTAAAAAAAAATGTTACTAAAACTCACAATCAAACTAATTTAATGATAAATTAGTTACATTTGGTTTTTATTTTTTTACTATGTGACACCGGAACTAGAGGGGTTACTCTTTTGTACTGAAGCACAGCTCCGATGATAGAGGAAGGATATTGGTTCTTGGGAATTAAGGGGATAGAGATGGAAGTGGCTATGAATATTTCTATTAAAGTGTTGAATGTTGTAGTCATGCGAAAATACTGAGATGGGCAGCGAGTTCCATATTCGAATAGTCCGGTTTAAAAACGAATCACAAAATTTGACAGTGCGACCGAAGATAGGATTGAGAAAATACTTATAAGCGCGTGAAGCAGCTCGAGTATTACGGGTAAAGGCATACACGTGGGGGCAAGAGATTAAAGATTTCGTCCGAACAATCTCCATTGTAGTAGCGATACAAAAGAAGTAAGGAGTTTACAATTCGTCTATGCTCGAGTGAATCGAGCGATGGAATGATGTCAGAATCTCCTATAATTTTACTGGTCCGAGACTGGATACTATCCAGATAGAAGAGAGAAGTTTTTGCAGCTCTCGCCCATAGGTGGAAATTAAATTCAAGGCGTGGTCCAATATAGGCCTTATAAATTGTCAGTTACCCAGAAGCGGTGAAGTAGTTTTTACAACGTTTTAGGTAGCCCAAACATTTAGATACTTCGTTGGCGATGTTAAATATATGATCGTTCCAAGATAAGTTATCTGTAATTTGGAAACCTAACATCTTAACACTTGAAAAATTGGTTAATGGCTGGCTTCCGAAGGTGATTGGATCCAGGTTAGAGTCACATTTTTGGCATGCAATACAGTTCTAGGTTTTCGAAGCACCAAATTCGACTTGATTCTTATTGCCCCAACTAAGAATTTTAGCCAAGTCGTCATTCAATGATTGAAACATGTACCTACGTTGTTATATTAAGCTGTTACATCGGGCTAAGGACGCAGTGTTGAAGTGACAGGAGAAGTCTAATGTGCTGTCATCAACGATTTGATTGGATTGAAAGTTGAAGATAGCAAGTTATTTATAAATATTAGAAAAAGGTTGGCAGAAAGAACCAAACCCTGAGGGACACCAGCGTTTGCTTATCAAAAATAGTTAATGGGTTTGACAAAAGGTTGACTAATTAATATTTTAAAGTTAATTTTTTTTTATAGCAATTGTCGTAAATTTCCTGATAATAAATCTCAGAAAATTTGTATAACAAAACCCTTACTGTGACACAAATATTATACATTTATCTGTCAAGACAAATGGTGTACAGACTGAATTTAGAGATTAAAAAAATGCCAAATTTGACCAAATTACGCACTTCCTTAATTCAAGAACATAATAAACTTCAAATTCCGGTTAAAAATCAACAAATAAATCGTATAATGTCGGCTTCATGTCGCCTAAGCTAAAAATGTTGTTAACAAAAAATCACCAGCTAAAACGTCCGCCTGTTTAATCTAAAGATGCGTGCAAAAGACAAATTTTTTTAAGAGACAGCATCCCGAATTCTAAAATTGCTTAGCGAAAAAAAAATCGAAAAGAACATGTAAAAGTGCGCGGCGGGGCACACGTTTCAACTGTAAAACCTCTTTGTGAACGATTTACATGCAATTTTAAGGGTCACTTTAGGATGCGTAGACATAAGACAAGTCACTTACATGAAATAAGGACATCTCCGAAACATCTTAAAGACTCGACCAGAAACCTGTGCGTACGTTATAAATCTCCGAAAATCCTCGAAACGCTATGTCGGAATTTTTTAGAAAAAAATTTTTTTTCTCCTATCCTTTTGTGATATGTACGCACAGCTTGATATAGCTAGAATAAATTACTGGTAACCTGCTTAGATGAATAATACTTTTATGGTTTTAACTAAAACCTCATAATGTGGTATTTAAGCGACTTCCAAAACTCTGAATTATTTTTTTTTAGTGTTTTTTCGGTGACTAAAGGCTCCTGCCAGACTTTGATTCCGATCAAGTTCCAGGAAGATTGCGAAGTGTATTGTTACGTTTTGTGGAAATGACGAGTAAGAAGATCCTTCGTTGTTTTGAAAAATGTTTTCACGAATGGTTATGACATTTTTCGGTGAAGATGTGGTGATCCTGTGCTATATAATTCCAGAGTTGAATTTCCAAATTTGTTTAGATATCGTATTCCAGTTTTGGTGTTAATTTTGACACTTCTGTGTAAACACCTTGTTCTCAATTTGTGATTTTTGTAGATCAGGAAAGGGCGAACGTGTTTAGTATTGAGATGAAATTGATCCCACTAAAGTGTACACTTCCTTAGTTTAATGTTCTACAATTCCAGGATATATAGATAAGTTTTTTTTTTGGTATTCCTTTTCAACAATTTTCGGAACTGATTAATATCATTGATTTACTAGTACGTGTCACAATTTATACACAATCGATTAGATTTTGACAAATTTTGATCCTTTTTCTTATCCTCAGAACAAATTCCGAAAATGTGAAAATAAAAATCGAAAAGAGTTATTTACCGATAAAAACCTCAACGTCAAGGCGTGTAATAAAGCCGCCCCAGTTGTTATAAACTTACAATTTGCATATCTTGCCCAGACATTTCGTTGGTTGGCCTTTATAAATCCATAAAACGACCAGAGCCATTTGCCATTAAACCTTTAAATCGGCTTTTGGTGTCCAATTTTTCCTTCGCTTTTTTTTTCCTCTTCTCTTCCGTTTTGGACACCATACGATAAATACCGATCCCTTTTTACAGAGCAGGGTTTGAACCCTTTTGTGACTTTTATATCATGGAGATTCCCGTCGTCTTCTGTTGCCATTTCACATCTATTTCTCGAGGATTTTTATCGGGACAACATATGTGGAAAAAAAGGACATGGGAGGCATGGTCAGATTTCCATAAAAAAAACTCGGAGAAAATTCCTTCAAGTTCTTATTTAACAATATGAAGACGAGGTGGTAAATAGAATTAAGTGACCCCTTTTCTACATCATATCATCATGCATGAGGACGCAGCTATATCGTCGAGAATGCCGAAAATATTAGAGATATAAAAATTTGGATTTTTTTTCCGAGCATAGGTCAATTTGTTAGTGATGTGGAAGCTAACCAATTTAAGCTGTATGGACGTTGGGCAATTTCCGGTTTATCAATTTTGTGTGTATTCATGGAATACATTTTTTTTTATCCGAATTTTTCTAGCATGTGATTTATTTATTTTTTTCTTATATAAACTTTTTGTTATATCGAGTGAATGGTGTATTGAAAACTAATAAACCTTTTGTATATCTGCAATATAAACATTTGAAATTGTGTGAATTGTTTAGTAAGTGAATTACTGACTGTTCGCTTGCAATTTGTTCAAACATACCAACAGAAATTAATTATTTTCGAAGATAGCTTACCAAAAACATAACAATATGCAATGCTACAGTTTATGATTTAATCATATCTATCATATATTCCAATCGAACACGCAACATGCCACAATAAATCAAAAGGACATTAATCAAGTCATCATCGTATTATCCACGCTCATTCATAAACCGTTCACGAAAAGAATTTCATTCACAAAAGACCAAACTCTAACCATCCCGAATATCCCGGAAAGAAAAAAAGAAAACATAATTCACCAAAAAATTAAGGAGCCTTTTCGCCCCATTATCCTCTGAAGATGATTAATGCTATCTGGTTCGTTGTTGATCACGTTAACCAACTTGGGACGCAGGCGTGAATTTCAAGAAGCCCTACATCGTGCAAAAATAAATTCAATTCCATGCCCAATTCCAATCCCTTTTTCGAATCTTCAGGTATGTATAACTTGTAATTTTCTTGATATCTCACCATATTTCAGTTCAGGTCCTTTGTATCTTGCAACGGCGACAACAATCGACGATACCTTGGGATTTTCTGGGCGGATCGTGGCCACAATACTTTTGGTTAAACAGTTCAATCGGAATGTTCGTTAAGTCTTTCAGCGTTGCGATTGTTTATATTGGAAAACGAAAAAAAAGGATCATTGGATTATGATATTGTCCATTGAGTTTGAATCCTGACGATGTTATAGATGTGTTGATGTTTACAGGTGATATATTGCAGAAAAACGTATTGTTTGTTGACCGTGTGAATTTTGTCGAGTCAGAAAGTCACAAAGTATTCGGTAGTTTTCATTGTTACTAAAGTTGTTGTCACCTCAGTTGATTGAAATGTTTTGCCATTGTTAGCAAGAACTAGCGAAAAAAAACACATAAATAATGTACATTTCGAAATTTAAAAAATGAGTAACATTTTTTTTTTTGTCGTTAAACTTTTTTTCAATTACGTTATATTTTCGATTTATTAAAAAATATTTAGAAATTCAATGCTAAATTAAAAGCGTTTTTTTTTTAGAAATGCTTTTTCAAATTGTATAAACTCAAAAATGTATGAACTCTACGATATAATTTTTAGAATTTTTTTTCAAAAATTTATATTTATAGCATCAGCTTAACTGACAATTCGTCTAGGGCAATTAATCCACGGAAAATTTATCCAATACCATTCGTCTATTGGACACTGGACGCCCATAGGACAATTCACTCAATGGATAATGTATCCATAGGACAATTCAAAGGATATCAAGCACGGCGAAAAATTAATGATTGGTTCGACCAAGAATGTCGCGATACAAAAGATAGAAAGAACGAGGCTGAACGACCAACACGAGCCAAAAAAGATATATATAATCAGCTTAGGCGATATGAGAAAAATACCTGCTGACGAAAACAAAGGGAGTACCATAATGACAAGATACAAAAACTGGACGAAGATATGAGACAAAATATAACGCGGAACGCAGAAGCTATAGTAACAGACGATCGACAACAGAAATATTCTCGGTGAAAAAGGTTTTTAAACAAGCATACGACTTATCGACAGGAGCGTACTGTACCAAATCGTGCTTGACTTTGGAACTCCCAAAAACTAGTCCGACTAACTAGACTCACAATGACGAACACTGAATCCCAAGTGAGAATATAAACCGATTCCACAACCAGCTTTCAAACGGAATGTGGTTTAAAGCAGGGAGATGGTCTACCCCCCATGCTTTTCAACTTGTCACTAGAGTATGTCGTTCGAAAAATCCCAGTCGACACCAGCGAGACACTACTATTCAAGTCCACCCAACTAGTAGCATGACGCTGACGGCATTAACATCCTAGTAAGATCCTTCCCTAGTGCTAATGAGGTATTTGACGATTGGAGACGACGACTGCAGGAGGCCAGCGACCGATTTGGGGTTCGCGCCATTGATGATGAGGACAATTAAAACACTGGATAACAAACGATTCGATCATGGCACACAATTCCTCCAATGGATAATTGATCCGGCGATGGGAGAAACGATAAATGGATGGATAAATTATCCATTGGGTGAATTTTCAGTCTCGATTTGTAAATATAATGTAATATGTTCTGAGTTCATAGGAGGTTAAAATATGTTACATACTTCTCAGCATCGAAACGGACAACTTCAGTCTATTCCATCCATTGGATAATTTATCTACCGACATTTGGCATCTGGCATCAACGGTGACGAATAAATAATCTATTGAACGAATTGTAAATTGATGATTTCTTAGAGGACGAACTGTTCAAGGGGTCACTTACTGTCCTATAGACGAATTGTCGAATGAATGAATTGTTCTATGCAATTGGCTGTGACTGTGACAATTGACTCGAAGAAGGATGACTTGGTTACGATAACTAAAAGTCTCTGCTTAGGATCCCATCTAGCGCAAGAGAATTGTTTCTCTCTCTAATTCTAAGGCAGATCTTAGCAAAAAAATAATTGAAAATTTAGATATAGAAAAACAAACCTATATAGCAATGAAAAATCTATATAATAATGAAAAACTGTGCATATATTTGAAGTCAAGTCAAGTAGGTGACCAAGTTTTGCCAAGATAATTTTGTCAGTATGGGTGGTTCAGTGAAAAAACTCGCCTGCCACGCGGACGGCCATGGGTTCGATTACCGGTCGATTTTCTTTTTTAAGAATATTTTTTTTACGATTTTCTACAGTAAAAATATCATTATTTCAAATAATTTTTTTCCATGCATGAGTTTAAAATAAAATAGATGTTCTTAGTTCGAAACTAACGACTTGGCGTCTAAGACTGAATCTTCTACACTAGAATGGCACTGCAAACAAAATCGGGCCTTGGCCTCCTGACCTTCAGGTTCCTTAATATTTTCATTACTTATTGTGGAAGGATTGTTACCCCTTCACAGAACCCTCTACCTACGAATTTTTCAAACTGGGTCTATTCGAATCTAATTAAAGTAGATTCAAAAATTGTGGTTAAATTTTGGGAGACAAGTTCATCGGAATCGATGGTTGTGTTGTGGAATGCTCGTTCCAATTAAAGAAAACATACAATATTTATGTATAAATAACTTATCAACCTTCATAATCTGACCACCCGCCACAAGTTGCGAAAATGGTGTACCCTTTCACAGATAGAGAACTATGAATTCTCTTTTTCACAGATTGGGTTGACCAAGATATAACCACGCAATTAATGTGCTGAAATTAAACATCGCCCGATATTTGAACTCCTGACCTTCTGCGAAAGGCTAACAACACTGTCACAGATTTATGATTTGGCGTAAAGCCCAATCATACGATATTCTAGATGAAATGGGAAAGAGTTTAATGTACCCGAAAATATGTCATAACAAATTCTTCGAAGAGGAGTGAATAAAGACTTTTGTATGGGAGGTGGTAGATGCAGAGAGAGAGGTTTGTAATTTTACTTTATTATTCTAATAAGAGAGTATTGTGGTCGACACAGAAAAAAGATGTTCTACCCTGAAATTTCCCCGCAAGGGGGTAGTTGTAGGATGAAGTTTTACCAATTCCTGCAACTATCTTTGGAGACTAACGACTCCACGGACCTGAGCTAACTATCCCCTTTAAGATGGGGCTGTAGAATTTACCCACAGCCAGTCCTGCTTGCTCTAAAATGGCAAATGGACACTCACTGGATCATGGGCTTATCACCAGCTTATTGCTGGTGATAAGCCCATGACCGCAACATCTGGTGACAAAGAGGAGTTTTATAGCCAACTGAGTGCCACCTTCGAACGTGTTCCAAGAGGTGATATTATTATCATCTCGGGAGATATGAACGGATCAGACAACACTGGACTAGAACACGTCATGGGGAGGCATGGTGATCCTTAGGTTGACGCATCACGACCTTGGAGTAAGAGACCCGAAAACGGCGAATTATTTGTGGAGTTTTGTAGTACTCGGCAAATGGTCATCGGAAGGACCCTTTTTCTACACAAGAGTCATCATAAAACATCTTGGGTTTCCTCTGATGGTGTTACTCAGAACCAGATCGACCATTTGGCTATGAGTCGCCGATGGAGAAGATGTCTCCTCGATGTGCGAGCAAAACGTGGAGCTGACGTGGGGAGCGATCACCACTTGATGGTTGCCTGCTTGAGATTGTGTACAGCAGCTATCCGATGACCACAAATTCTTCAAATGAAGCGCAAGCTTAATGTGGATAAACTCAGAGATCCCAACAAAAAACGCGAATACACCACTATTCTACGCGAAAAGTCATCCACATTGGGTGAACATGAAATGCGCACACTGGACGCCAATTGGGAGGTAACCAGAAACACTTTTCTAACTAGTGCTGAAGAATCTGTGGGATATGTGCAAAGCGGTGAGAAACCCTGGATGTCGCAAGACACATGGGACAAGGTTGGCAATCGGAAAAAGCCAAATTGGCAATCATCTCTCAACCCGATGTCAACCAATGAACGCCCGACTTGAGGCAGAACTACCGCGATGCTCATATACAGCTTAAAAAGGTTGTTAGACGCGACAAGAGAAAGGCCATTAAAGATCTGGCAAGCAAGGCAGAATCTGCGGCTTACCTTGGGGATATGGGTTCACTATTTAAAATCATGAAACAGTTGACGAACAGGAATTTCACCGCCAACCACCTGGTGAGAGATGTCAACGGAACTCTCCTTAATATTAGTGAACACCAGTTGCGACGATGGAAGGAATACTTCTCTGATATTTTAAACATCTTGTCAGATGAAGATATTCCGGAAACAGAATAACTTCCAAACATCCAACCGCAACAATCCTCTATTAGGGATGATCCCCCAGATAAGGAAGAGATAGTTTCCACCATTCGGTCAATGGCGGGAAGGAAAGCTCCAGGTATAGACGGACTACCAACCGAACTCCTCAAAGCGGACCCAGATATAACAGCCGATACACTCCTCCCACTCTTCACTAAGGTGTGGAATGAAGGAAGATATCGGACTGAATGGAAGGAGGGCATTATTGTGAAAATTCCGAAAAAGGGCGACCTTCGGTATTGTGGCAATTGGCGTGGTATATGTCTACTTACTGCCGTATCAAAAATTATGGCTAAGATAATTCTCAATAGGATTAGTGATGTCGTCGAGAGCACTCTCGAAGTTTCTCAGGCTGGATTCCGTAAAGGGTCGTTTTGTACCGACCACACAAATACCCTATGGATAATATTAGAGCAGTCAGCCGAAATGAGTTCGCCACTACATCTCATGTTTGTGGAGTTCGAGAAGGCGTTCGACAGCGTTAAGCGAGATTACATATGGAATGCTTTGCGTAGGAGAGGTATTCCATATAAAGTCATAGCTATGATTAAAGAATCCTACGAAGATGCAAAGTGTCGCGTCTTGCACAGAGGAGAGCTGTCCGAGAGCTTCCCTGTGCGAACGGGTGTCAGACAAGGCTGCATATTATCACCAGCCCTGTTTCTGGTGGTAATAAATGACTTCTTGAAAGCTGCACTGGAAGGTGGGGAAGGTAAAGGTCTTCAATGGAGACTATTTAACATCTTAAGTCACCTTGATTATGCTGATGACGTGTGTTTGCTTGCACATAACCGTTCGGACTTATAGTCAAATCTTCGCTCGTTGCATTCTAAATGCAAAGAGGCGGGACTGAAAATAAATGTGCGTAAAACCAAGAGCATGCACATGGGTTCGAACGCAAGCACACCGATTGTTCTTAACGGACAGGATGTGGAAGAGATGCAAGATTTTTGCTATCTTGAAAGCATTGTCAGCATGGACAGCGGAGCCGAAAAGGATGTTGAGGCTCGGCTAAATAAAGCTCGTCAGGCCTTCGGTATCCTTTCCCCTTTCTGGAGGTTAAGAGAGATCTCTCTTCGCACGAAGTTGAGTTTTTGACGCATGCGTCAAATCCGTGTTGTTATATGGTTGTACTACGTGGAAAGTGACCGTTCGACTTACCAAGTAACTACAGACTTTCGTAAACCAATGCCTCCGGCGCATTTTAGGAATATTCTGGCCAGAAGTAATCTCCAACGACGAACTTTGGAGTACAACTCGCCAGACTAAAATAGGTATTGAGATTCAACGGCGGAAGTGGCAGTGGATCGGTCATACTTTGAGGAAACCACAGTGAAACATCGCAAAACAGACTCTGGATTATAACCCTAAAGGAAGACCTCGGGTTGGTCGACCATGTAACACATGGCAGCGAGCAGTTGAGCAGGAGGCCAGAGGAATAAACAAGTCCTGGAAACAGCTTAAAGCCGATGTTCAGAATCGCGCCTTGTGGAAGAGAGTTATTTCTGTCCTATGCGCCTACAGGGGGTCTTAACAGGAATTTGATTGATTGACCCTGAAATTTTGTTTTTTCGCGTTTCATGACTAAATTAGCATAGCATTAGCGTCCCACCGTTCGCCGTCCGCCGTACATTGTCCGCCGTACACCATACGCCGCAACCTGTACGCCGTCCGCCGTACATATGGACCCATATCTCCGAGGCCTTTAAAGGTAGAATGTTAGTTTTTGGGTGGATGATAAGCTCCATTATCAAAATGTTTGGAGGTTGCAGGTGAAAGAAGGAGGCGAAGAAGGGAAAGAGTTAAAAACTTCGTTTTCCTAAAATCTCCACCACGAATGCGGATAGTAAGCTGCAAATCAGCATAGGTTGTGGGACAAACTCTAAAAATAAAGAGAGGATAAATAATTATCCTCCCTCAAAGCGGAGGTGCAAGGAAAAACACTTAAAAATGAATATCTCGACTCTCGACTCTTCTAAGCCATGTTCCTAAACTTGGAACATATATTAAGATATACTAGCGAAATAAAAAAAAAATAAATTTGGTCAGAAAAGTATAGGGGAGGAGGGGGGGGGGGGGGGAATGGGGAGCATTTCAAATAAACTGCCAACAAGTCGGGCGAAACTGTATCATTCTTGGGACAAGTTGCGGATGCGTGGAAAATCAATATTTTTTTTTTGTTTTTTTTTTTTTAAGGCACCTATTATAACTTAGAGGGTCACCCTTTAATGCATTACACAGTTATGTCGGTATAGGTAGATGGTGAAATTTGGTAGTGTTATGGGAATTTTGGTGGAGAGACATATGCAGGTTAGAGTGGGATTCGGTGTATTTTACATTCACGAAACCAAACATTTCAATGGGACGCAATTTTATTTCCTTCCTCTTATAAGGTGCTCGTACACAATTTCAAGTTCATAGCTTTTAATTTGTTGGTTATTAGTCGATTTAATGAAAATGGTCGAAATTATACTTCTGTATGGAAGGGGGTAGAAGGGCAACTATTTTTATAAGTTTTTATGCAAAATTTCAAATTGATAACTTTTAATAGTTAGGTGATAATTGATTTCTTAAAAATGATCGAAAAAATAATTTTGTATGGGAGGGGGTAGAAGTTTTAAAGATATTCGACCAGTTAATATTTCAAACTTTTAGAGATTTTTTTTAAATGCATTTCGCAAATTTTCAAGTTTCTGTCTTAAAATTTCATTCAAAAATTTTCAGTTTATGTTTTTTTTTTTCATTGCATATGAAACACCTTGTGCACGTTGGACCCCCACTTCGGTGCATAACAATTTTGGAAAATTATTATTGTTTTTCTATGTATATCAAATAGATGTATCGACGTGCAAAATTTAAACTTTGTGTCTTTTACCAGAGCCCTAAAAAAATTACTCAAAATTTTCAACATTGAAAAAAAAATTCGGCAGACAATTTGTTTTTAGCCCCCCCCCCCCCTTTTCGGACGCCAATGGATAGAAAAAATTAAATTATTTATTAAAGTTATCCCATAATCCTCTTCATACCTCTGCTGATTTTCAGCTTCCTATCTGCATTCGTGGTGAAGATTTTAGCAAGTGAAGTTTTTGACTCTTTCCCTCTCCCGCCTCCCTCTTCCAACCTGACGCTCCCCAAAATTTAGATAATGGAGCTCACTTACCCAATCAGCAAACCACCCAAAAACGAACATTCTACCTTTAAGCGTCTTGGAGACATGAATCCATATGTACGGCGTACGGCGGGACGGATTTTTTTGTTTTTGTATTTTTAGGCTAATTTGGTCATGAAACGCAAAAAAAAAATTCAGGGTAGTGTCGATCACAAAATTTCAAAAATTCAAACCGTTATATCTCAAAACTGAATACAGATATCAAATCGAAAATGTGTCAGATTGTAGAACTACATAGTCTTTAATTTTGGTACGTTGAGGGGTTTAAGGAGAGGGAGGTGGCAAGCAAAAATGTCGGAAATTTTGAGTGATATTTTAGAGCTCTGGTGAGAGATATAAAGTTTAAATTTTGCGTGTGGATACATCTATTTGATATACATAGAGAAAAAATAATAATTTGTTCCACAATTGCTATGCACCGACTCCCTGGTCTAACGCCCCGGAACCCAACAAAGTCCAGATTTTTTCCCGATTCTTCCAACGTGTCCAATATATTTCAAGCATCTTGAATTGCAGCTGTAAGCGGAGAGGACTTTCAGTGCAGCTTGGCTATCCGATTAAAAACTAATTCGCTTTTTACTCCCCAGTTTGACCTCTTTCGCAATAGCCATTCCCTTTGGTTTTTTAACCGTCAGGTTCCTTAATATTTGGCACCATGGAATATGCCAGTATTCAAGAATACCTGTCGCGTGCGCTTAACGCTATGGTTCTCTTCGAACACGGACTGATTTCTTAACCATTGGCTCCCTTTATTTGCGTGAAAGTACCAGTCTATACCAAATTTCAAGTTCGGCACTTACACTTGAAAAATTTGTAGATATAGGGTTGTCCGAAGGGTTACCAACCCTTCCACAATAAGTAATGAAAATGTTAGGGAACCTAAAGGTCAGGAGACTACGGCCCGATTCGGGCTGTAGTGCTATATAGATCGCTACCTACTAGGTCCCAGTAAAGAATAGAACCCACTACAGCTGAGTGAGCTAGGGTATAGCCTAGTAGGTAGTGTGTTGGTCTTGTAATGCGAAGGTCGTGAGTTCAAATCCCGGTCGGCGCATAATTCTAGCACACTACTTGCTCCATAACTCAATAGCTTTGGCTAATCTGAGTATCTTTAAGGGAACCATGTTGGCTTTTCCAAGAAGATTTTGTCTTTTCCTAGCTACTTCTTTATAGTGATGTGTACTGTCGTTTCTGAGTCTTCGAGACAAAGGCGGCAGATGTCGGTTTCAGCTAAGCCCATATTTTTGAGGTGGTGGTTTACTCCGCTGTGCCCCGTCATTAGTCCGATTAGAGTACTAATATCCTTCTTGCTTCTAACGCTCACAAGGTATTTCATGTGCAATGAAAAACATAACAGAATTATGATTGGGCTTGGGCTTGGGCTTGGTCATCTAAAATTCTTTCGAATAGTGTATTATGACTTTTGTATGAGGGGTGGTAAAAGGAGGAGGGAGATTTGTAATTGTTGTATATACATATCACCGAACGTAGTATAAAAATTGTTTCATGCTGAATTTGAAGTTTGTAGCTTTCATAATTTTCGAGGAAATAGAACAGTATTTGTCTGAATTTATGACATTTGTGGCAGAGAAAGTGGGAGATGTTGGATGATTTTAAATCTGCTTATCAACATCCTAATCACATTGCTTTGTTACTCATATGTTCGAAGGAGAAATTCTTTTCTTGAATTTCCAATACAAAAAATTGTATGGGAGGTGGTAGAAGGATTGAAGCGAAGTTCATATTTTTGTTAGCATTTATTGCAATTATTAAGGGACAAATTCTGGCAAATTTTAAGTTTGTACTTTTTTTTCATTTTAATGAAAATCGACTAAATGCATTTACCAATTATGCATTTGTATGAGAGAAGGTAGAAGGAGTATTCGAAGCAAAACTAAATTTTTCGACATCAACGATATTATAATTTGCTCGAAATTTAACGCTGGTAGCTTTGATGGTTTTGGAGAAAAATGATTTAAATGAAATTTCGTGAAATTTGTATGGGAGGAGTGAGGTGAAGTTGATAGTTTTTCCAATATTCGCTGCAATTTTAATAAAATTAATTATGACAAAAATTAGTTCTTTTAGCTTCGCTAGTTGTAATGAAAACCGAACAAATGAATTTTTGAAAATTTTACATTTGTATGGGTCCTCCCAGTAGACGGAGTAAGGAGATCGGATCAATATTTTTGACGTTAATGATATTCAAATCATCATACTATTACCTAACTTTCAAGCCGATAGCTGAAATGTTTTCGGTGAAAAATCAATTTCTTTAAATTTCGAAATTTCATGAAATTGTGAAAAGCCCGATTTGAGCTGTAGTGCCATTGAAGAAGAAGATATAAATAATCTAACTGCTTATTGTGATCGAATTGACTACATTTTAATGTTAAATCCTTTTATTCGCATTCTATAAAGTGACCACCACATACATAGCTAACTAGATTTTCATATTCTACAAATTAAAATTGCGCGACCAGCTCACGATGCGTGTAAGTGTGAGCATTTTTTCGGGCACTACCTATTTGTGTACTTACTTACTTACGATGGCGCTACAGCCCAAATCGGACTTTGGCCTCCTGAATGCTTTGCCTCCATCCATCTCGGTTCAGTGACCGCGTCCTCCAGTTTGAAAATCTTAGCAGTGATTTGCTGTCTGCGTCAATCGAATCCTCCCAGCGCTTTCGTGGTTTTCCGACCGGTCTTTGTCCGTTGATACAATTCTCTATTGTATCGTATTCTCCAGATCGAGTCTTCCCTCACAGGTCCGAGGATTCTTCTGAGGACCTTCCTTTCAAAGGCGTTAAGTCGTTTTTCGGACGCCTGAGTTAATGTCCACGTTTCGCTGCCATAGCATAGCACAGGTCTTATGATTGTTTTGTATAGCTTAAGTTTTGTTTTCCTGTGCACGTTCTTGTTTTTGATTATTGGAAGTACCGAATAATAAGTCTTGTTTGCCATCATTATCCTTCTTTTAATTTCGATGGGTTCGCTTCCATCCTTCGATAGATTTGCCCCTAGATATATGAAGTTGTCTACGTTTTCTAGGTTATAGTCTCCTACTGTAATATTTTGTCTGGTTGGCGTCTTTTTCCTAGTTTGCGTCATAATTTTTGTTTTGTTTTCATAATGCGTAGTCCAACTTCCCTTGCTACCGAGTCAAGGTTTACAAATACTTCCTTAGCACTCTCCAGAGATCTTGCGAGGATATCTATGTCGTCGGCATATGCTACGAGTTGTGTGGATTTGAAGCATAGTGTTCCCTTGGTGTCAACGGGAAGTTTCCGAACAACATATTCGAGTGTTAAGTTGAAAAGCATTGGTGCGAGGCCGTCACCTTGTTTAAGGCCGTTGTCTGTTTTAAAACTGGAAGTCAGATCGTTTTCTACTCTGACTTGTGACAAAGACTCAGTCATTGTCATTCTTGTCAGTCGAACTAGTTTCGGTGGGACTCCAAACTCCAACATGATTTTATACAGTACGCGCCTGTCGATACTGTCGTATGCTTGTTTGAAGTCAACAAATATCTGGTGCACATCAATATTATATTCCCAGCACTTTTCCAGCACCTGTTTAACTGAGAATATCTGGTCCGTGGTTGAGCGTCCAGCTCTAAATCCGCCTTGGTATTCACCAATTACTTTATCAGCATAGGGCTTAATTCTCTTTTCTAGAATCTTGTGTAACCGAATCTTGTGTAACCGAAGCTAAAATTTACACACGTCTAGAGATATCTCAACTACCGCCAGCGCAAACGAAAGAACTTCAGTTTTTTGTGGGAAATGATAAGCTTATCGTAGTTTTAAAAATTCAGTGGAACATCCGTTTACTGAAGTCATCGAGTTGTGCTATCGAGTTACTGGTAGATAAATTGAACTAATTTCCAAGTGCAGAGTTAAACCATTTAGAATACTAAAATAAAAGTAAGTAGACAAAACTTGCTAGGGTGTAGCCTATTAGGTAGCGTGTTGGTCTTGTAATGCAAAGGTCGTGAGTTTAAATCCCGGTCGGCGCATAATTCTAGCACACTACTTGCTTCAGTATACCTTGGTTACCTCAATCTACGAAAATGAAAAATACATAGATAGAGGGTTGTTCGAAGGGCTACCAACCCTTCCGCAATAAATAATGAAAAATGTTAAGGAACCAGAATGTCAGGAGGCCAAAGTCCGATTTGGGCTGTAGTGCCATTGTAGAAGTAGAAGATAAAACTTTAGTGCTTAAAAAAATTTCTCCATGTCGAAGAGTAACAAAAATGCTCTCTTTGTGACTAATTTATTGCATTAAAACGCATGAGTATTGCGATTTTTTTTTTCCAAATATAATTTTGAAAATCCGACAACATGCCAGTCAGCATGATACTCGGATATTCCAGGGGTGAAAATATTTCCTGCCAGCTTAATGCTCCTTCTCATCCTTTCAGTTAACTTTTCGGCTCAGAGTTGCGTACGTTGAAGTGGTAGAGTTCTTTTGATGTGCATCAATCCGCACAATTCTCGCATACATAAAACATACATGTATGTCCTGTGCGGAGAATAAGAGTTAACTGGGTCTCAAAAAAAACCAGGAGGTACATTGCCGGCCACAACGGTATACCGAAATCAGCCAGCGGCTCTCCATAGTGGGTCTCGCTTAGTACAAAGGGTATTAAGGTGACAACTTTATATTTCAACCAGGGAACAAGAAAAAAATCATCCCGGGTCTAATAACGAAATTAACGCACCAGTTGTGCCAGCAGGATGTATCTACACTTCAATCCTATCCATTCATCTGGCCAAGGACTCCTTGGTAATAATATTTATACGAGAATTTGATTGGATTATCGCGGATCCCTTTTTCAAGCATCCACTCTTTTATAACTTCATTTCTTTCAACATTTTTTTTTTCGTGTATTGTGTGTTCAAAGAGTTGGAAACGTGTTGAGTCAATTTCTTTGATATTATCCTTTTGGTTTACAAGTTCTTAATGTCCTTTCACCGGGCTTAGAGACGTATTTTTTTTATGATAATGGTAACAAGCTGTGTAACATCTGGAATAGTTTAGCTTGGAACGTTCCGCTTTCTTTTCCAAGCCGTAAATTCTGATATACCGAACAAGGATTCGAGGATAGTTCGTTGTCGCTAGGATTATAAATGTCATTTCGATAATTTATATCGTTTTCTCGAGACTCCTCTCTATCGTTGTTCAGAATTTATTAGATGTGCGAGCGAAGATGAGGATAGGAAAGGATTGTTTCATCGATTGCTGTTCTAGTGAATGGTTTTCGCTTGAAAGGAATCAGTTTTTATTGTTTTCCCATTTTTTTTGTCCGAAACATAAAACATATGCGTAAATGATATCAAGGATAATTTTTCATTCTGTTCTGGAGGACATTGAAATGGCTTTTTGATAGGATTCTTGAAATTCGTTGTCCGAAGAGATTTATGTAAATTTTTAAATTTTTTTTTAATAGTGCGTTTGCACCGCGACGAAATTACGTAATTTCGTTCAAACCGATGAAATCACATTCGAAATTACATAAGTTTCCATACAATGAAGTCATTTCGAAATTACGAATTTCAATGTAATTTCATCAAAATTACGTCCATTATTGCGCGGATTGAATGACAAAGATTTTTAAATTCAGCATAATAATTCAGCATTTAACGTTTCAAACATTTTTCATTTTTCAGCTTCTACATCTTCTACAATGGCGCTACAGCCCAAATCGGACCTTGGACTCCTGATATTCAGGTTCCTTTTTCATTACTTATTGTGGAAGGGTTGTTAGTCCTTCTCGCACAACCCTTTTTCTACGAATTTCTCATTTTCGTAAATTGAGGTGATCAAGGTATATCCAAGCAGGCAATGTGCTGGAATTATATATTGCGTCGACCGGAATTTGAACTCACAACCTTCGCGTTACAAGACCAACACACTACTCACTAGACTATACCCTAGCTCATTTTTTTTCAGCTTACCAGTTCGAAATTACGTAATTTCGGTGCAGCGATAACGCATTCCCTCGTTTTCAACATGTAAGTATTGGATTCGCCGATGCAAAAAGACAAAGGACCGTTGGTCAACCATAAAATTCGAAGAACATTACTCAACTAAATTTTAGGTCAAATGCTTTAAAAATTGGCAGATTAATTAAATGTTACTCCAATACCCACCATGGTTGGTTGGGTATAAATAGTGTAGGCATCTAACATTTACCCCGCAATTGTGCTCATCATACCTCCACGTGGGAGCCACCAGTTACTGGTCTTGTTCATCCGGACTTGACTTGCTGAACTGATAGGCGCGAGTGCTGATGAAACAGAAAAATTCTAGCACTATAATATGGCCCTCCAAGTTGGGAGTTGGGCGAAAAACCAAGCTTGTTCCGAAACCTGAAGCACTGTCTCAGCGCTGGGGGGATTCGATTGACGCAGACACCAAATCACTACTAAGATTTTCAAACTGGAGGAACCGAGATGGATGGAAGCAAAGTTGTCAGGAGGGCAAATTTCGATCTGGGCTGTAGCGCCATCGTAAGTGACAGTTGAGTTGAACGCCTAACAGTACAGACGTCTTTTTATTTAGCTCCGTGTAAAATTAAATTCATGCCCAATCATTTCTTTTTTTTTTCGTTCTACTTTTCGATTAAAATTACTCGGTCGTCGCGTTGTTTACTGTGTTAACCGCTTGACATTACGATATTACCGACTTGCAGTTTGTTGTTGTTGTGTTATTGTTCTTAAAATTTCATAAGGTGACCCATTGATAATCGATTGGGTTAACTTGACATAGTTAAAAATCAGCAAACTTGACATAGTTAAAATAAAAAAAAAGAAATCGCTGATTCTGTGATTCTAGTGAAATGGCATCTTCTTTGTCGTCGTCCTTGTGTGGTGTCTGCGCGAAGGCGGTTAATAATGTAAACTGCATTTCATGTGATGGAATTTGTGAGCGCAGCTTCCATAGTGACTGCGTTAAATCTCTTCGGGCCTCGACCAGTGGAGTCAGTTTTACATGTGGCGAGTGCTCTGCCATTAAGCCCTGCCACGTTTTGAAACTGTTTAAAATAGCTTCATCACGTATTGACTCAAATAACTCGGACTTAGAAGATTTAAAAAGTGTTTGCTCTTTTATTGCGAACACAGTCAATAGTCTCGCGGATAAATTAACAACATTAAGCGAATATATAGACGATTTTCGTGATTACGGGTCCCAACTGGACAAACTGCAATCATGTTGCGGCTTAACACAACTCGACGCATCTAAACTACAAAAAAAGTGGTCACAATCGGACTCTAAACTAACGACAATTCTAAATAGTTTATCGGACAATATCTGTGCAAATGGTGTATCTTTATCTACGGATAACATTTCGCTCTCGGACGTGAATAGTGTCACAAGCAAGCTGACCAGAATCCAGGATGATGTCGAATCAATTAAGCTTCTTGTAACTAAGACTGACAAATCTCTTGCTTCGGTATCTAACCATTTATGTCACACATCCGGATCCGGAACTAGACAGCTCACCGATTTAACAACGAAACTTGTTGATTTCGAACGCGAGCTTGCGATCACCCGATTTGTTAGCGGTTCACCTTCGCAAGATAATCTACACATTCGGACAGTTTCGGTTTCGCCTGAACGGACTCCCTCCTTGCCAAAGGTACACCTTCCTGGAAAACTGCCTGAAGCACCAAAAAAGTCACTAGTGAAGTTCAACACAACTTGGTCACAAACTGATTGGGACGCCAGGATAAAAACATAGTAATCCGTCACTGGAATTCAAACCTAAGACGTAAGAAACATACCTACAGTACAAATAATAAAAATATTAGCAATAAGCATAACAACAATAATAAAAAAATAGGTAAAAGTAATAAAAATTTCAATAACTCCAATAATCATAGGAACACAATAGCGAATAAGAACAAAACTTCTCCCGTTCCGTTTCCCCATAAATCCAGTAACTCCATTACTAAAGAAACAACTAATAGTAGTAAGTCTAGTATTAGCCTACCTCATCCTATTAAACACACAAATATTCGTAGTAACTCTAGTATAACGTCTTTGCCTCAACCTATTAACCTTCCAACTTCGAAACCACTCCCTACATCGTGCCCAGCCCCAATTCCTGCTTCGAAATCTGTCCTAGTTCCTGGTCCATACAAAAACTTCATACGAGGCGACACAATCAACCCATATCCTTCGTCATCTGCAGCATATACTGATGATAAAAACGAAAATGGGAAGCTACCTTGCCCAAATCTTGATGCTGCAGTTAATTATCGTAATAGCCCCCCTTTCCTTGACCCAATTTTTCCTCCGGTCGTAAAACTTTCTTTAAATTCCGCAACTTCCGAGGAGAACAGGTATTTATTGTCAAGGTTGAGAGAGCATAGGTTGTTTGACAATGTGCGGCTGTATCTTGCTTACATGCACGATAAACCTGACTCAACCTGTATTAATGGAAAAACGAAGACCAGTCTTATGCTTTCAATTCAACAGGAAGGGTTCCCAACTGATCTAAAAGGTTTACGGCAGATGGGTAGATATGACACGGTGGCATCCGAATTTTCTTTTAAGTCCCGGATTGCGTACGAAAATTACGTAAAAAAATTGGGGAAGGCATTATAACAGACCCTAAAAAATTTTTCGACTTTGTTAATACAAAGCGTAAAAACTCGGGCTACCCTGTAAGCATGTCCAGTGGAATTAAGCAATCTTCCTGCCGGCGTAATATCTGCAATATGTTTGCTGACCGTTTTCGCGAAGTCTTTGGTAGCCTAACGGATTCAACCCAAAACGAACCCGACATTTCAATTCTTTCACTAATTGACAATATCTCATTGTCCACTGAGGAGGTGTTTGATGCTCTTACTACCATCGATATCAAAAAAGGTCCAGGTCCTGATCTTATTCCTCCTCTATTTCTATCAAAATGTGCACATCAACTTTCATCACCTCTTCACTTTCTCTTTAACAAGTCACTGTCATTGGGAATTTTCCCATCAGTCTGGAAATCGTCGCATCTCACACCCATCCATAAACATAACAGGGCTACGATTGCGCGTAAAGCGCAATCTTACGATACTCTAGATGAAATACATAGAATTTTTGTGATCCCTAGAAATTTTGTATAGGGAGTGTTAGAAAGAATTATAGCATTGAACTAATTTTTCCCCATCATGCTAAAGTAGCTATACAAATATTTTATACAAAATGCTTACTAAAAAAATTGAATGGGAACTGAGAAAATTAGTGAGTTAGATTTAATGAAAATTTGCAGCTTGTATGGGAGGTGGTAGAAACAGTGGGGGGATTTTAGTAATTTTTTCAGACATAATTAGCAATATTACAAAATTGACATCCCTTAAATTTCAGACTA
This sequence comes from Chorisops tibialis, assembly GCA_963669355.1. Taxonomy (NCBI): domain Eukaryota; kingdom Metazoa; phylum Arthropoda; class Insecta; order Diptera; family Stratiomyidae; genus Chorisops; species Chorisops tibialis. The sequence goes on from OY770264.1 coordinate 24,285,596, forward strand.
GTGCGATTCATACTTTTCAAGAAAATCGATTTTTTGTGAAGTTGTAAGACTGTGTCATATTGTATGGGAGGGGGTAAAAGCAGTGAAGGTAATCAAATAGTTTTTTCTGATCTTAGAGATAATACTAATTAGGTATTCATTATAAAATATGAGCTTGATAAATGTTATATGTTCTGAGAAAATCGGCTTAGAGCATTTCATGAAAAAGTGTATTTTGTATGGGAGGGGGTGGAAGGAGAGGGAGGAGGCAAATAATTTTTCTACCGTAGATTGAAATCATTATGAATGTAATATATCCCAAAATTCAGACTAATACCTTTTATACTTTTTGAGTAAATCCATTTATTGTCAATTTGCGAAAATGTGTCATTTTGTATGGGAGGGGGTAGAAGGGGTGAAGCTAATCGTCTAATTTTTTTTTACCTTACTAACAATTTTAAATAAATATTTGGTGCACAATTTGAGCTCGCTAAATTTTATACGCACTGAGTAAATTGGCTTAGAGTAATTTATGACAAGTTCAGTTTGTATGAGAGGTGGTAGAAGGAGGGGGAGGACACACGTAATTTTTTTACTGTAGATTGATATTATCATAGAAATAATATATTCTAAATTTCAGGCCAATAGCTTTTATACTTTTCGAGCAAATCCGTTTATTGTGAAATTGCGCAATTGTGACATTTTGTATGGGAGGGGGTAGAAGGGGTGGAGCGATTTGGCCCGTTCACGAACTTGACCTTACTTTTTTGTTAAAAACGACGTGTACAAAATTTGAACTTTCTAGCTCAACGCGTTCTCAAGTTAGAGAGGACACGGACGGACGGACGGACGGACGGACGGACAGACGGACATCCGGTTTTGAGATTTTTGAGTGATTATATGAACTTCTGTATCATTCATTTTTTTCTCCGAGCCTTATTTCTTGGCGTTACAAACTTTGTGGCAAACTTATAATACTCTCAGATTTCATCTAGAGTATAAAAATGGAGACAAACGCAAGGTTGAGAACTACAGAGGTATAGCAATTCTATCAGCTATCCCCAAATTATTCGAAAAAATTATCTGCGATAAATTGACCACTATAATCGACCCTATTCTAAACGAACAGCAGCACGGCTTTAGAAAAGGGCGGTCAACAGTGACTAACCTCATGAGTCTTATATCTGATACACTATGTGCAATGGAAAAGGGACATCAAATTGATGCAATATACACAGACTTTAGTAAAGTTTTTGATCGAATTGATCACAATATCCTGACTTTAAAATTAAGAAAAATTGGTGTGACTGGATCCTTACTTGATTGGCTTAAATCCTATCTTAGCAACAGGACTCAATTTGTTAAGTTTCAGGGCTTTATTTCCAAGGAAATAGGCGTGTCGTCGGGTGTACCCCAAGGAAGTCACTTAGGACCTCTCTTATTTAATATTTTCATTGCAGATCTTTCGGAAGTATTAGAAGGTATTCCCCATTTGTTATACGCTGATGATCTCAAAATATATCATGTTATATCCTCCCACGCAGATGCTGTATTCCTGCAATCCAAGATTATTGCTCTAACTGAGTGGTGCAGCCAGAACAAGTTAGAGCTTAATGTCGGTAAATGTCACGTGATAAGTTTCTCACGCAAAAAAAACACATGCTACCATAACTACTTTCTAAATGGTACTGAACTTCATCGAGTAGGACAAATTGAGGACTTGGGCATTTTACTCGATACTGAACTCTGCTTTAAATCTCACTACAACAGTATAATCTCAAGAGCCAATAAACTTCTCGGGTTCATTAAGAGGAGAGCTAAGGAGTTCAAGAATGTTTGGGTCACCAAATCATTATTCTGCTCTCTTGTTCGCCCTCTTTTGGAATATGCATGTCCTATTTGGGATCCTTTTTTCCAGATTTACAGCAACAGAATAGAATCAATCCAAAAGCAATTCCTTCTGTTTGCCCTTAGGGACTTGTATGATCCGAGAGACTTCGAGAACCTCCCACACTATGCAGTTAGGCTACATTTGTTAAACCTTTTACCTCTTAGTTCTAGAAGAACTATGCTCACATCTTGTTTTACCTTAGACGTTTTGAATGGCGATATTAAGGTTGACCACCTTAAAAATAAAATCAGACTCAATGACGATGTCAGGCTGACGAGACATTCAAAACCTCTTAAGGAATACATACATCGTACTGACTACGGTCAAAACGAACCAATTAACAGGTGTTGTAGAACATTTAACAAATTCAGTGTGCACTACACACCTCCAATTAGTAAGCCAGTATACAAAATGAGGCTGCGTTATGCTTTATCAGACAATCCACTTCCTTTTTAATAATCCTTCCACCAGTGCCTATCATATTAATTGTATTATAATTTAAATTGTATTAAGTTATGTTAAACTAACTAAATTAAGGTAATCATTATTATTATGTATTAAATTGTCTTGTTTGATAAATAAATAAATAAATAAAGAAAAAAATGCCCATCATCCGTCTGTGGGATGAAGGCAGTGGAATATACCCACAGCCAGTCCTGCTTGATCTAAAAATGGCAAACGGGCTTATGACCCATGACCATAAGACACTAACTGATACGAGAAACAAATACAGCGCCCCAGATATGGACAGATTCTACGGTAACGACATTAGAAAACAGACTAGGATTGGCATCTGGAATGTTTAAACGTTGAATGGTTGGAAACCAACCTTAGATAGGATTATCGTCGTCAGACTTAGGACCAAATGTCGCAATTCTGCAGTTCTACGCATCAGGGTGTTCCAAGAGATGATACTATTATCATCTCAGGAGATATGAACACATAGGTTGGCTCTGACAATACTGTCAAGGAGAAGCATAGTGACCTTTGGGTCGACACGTCACGATCTTGGATTAAGAGACTCGAACATGGCGATTATTAATGAAGTTTTGTTGTACTCGGCAAATGGTCATCAGAGAGTCCCTTTTTTCCACACAAGAGTCACCATCAAACATCTTGGGTGCTCGCAGATGGTGTTACTCAGAGCCAAATTGACCATTTTGCCATAAGTAGCCGACAGAGAAGATGTCTCCTCGATATACATGCGAAGCGTGGAGCTGACGTGGGGGGCGATCACCACTGGATGGTTGCCTGCTTAAGATTGTGCACAGCAGTTTCCGACGGCCAAAAATGTGTTTTTTTTTTATGTGACACCAGAACTAGAGGGGTTGCTCTTTTGTACTGAAGCACAGCTCCGGTGAGGGGGGAAGGATATTGGTTTTTGGGATTAAGGGGATAGAGGCGGAAGTGGCTATGAATATTTCCCTTGAATTGCTGAATGTTGTAGTCATGCGGGAACACCGAGATAGGCAGCGAGTTCCATATTCGAACAGTCCGATTTAAAAACGAATCTCGAAATTTGACAGTGCGATCGAAAGTGGGGTTGAGCGCGCGAAACAGCTCTAGTATTACGGGGTAAGGACATACATGAGGGCAAGAGATTAAAGATTTCGTCCGAACAATCTCCATTGTAGTAGCGATACAAAAGGGTTAGGGAGCTTACAGTTCGTCTATGCTCGAGTGAATCGAGCGAAGAAGTGATGTCAGAGTCTCCTATAATTTTAATAGTCCGAGACTGGATACTATCCAGACAAGAAAGAGAAGTTTTTGCAGCTCCCGCCCATAGGTGGGAATTAAATTCAAGACGAGGTCTAATATAGGCCTTATAAATTGTTAATAGCCCAGAGGCGGTGAAGAAGTTTTTACATCGTTTTAGGTAGCCCAAGCATTTAGATACTTCCTTGGCGATGTTAAATATATGATCGTTCCAAGATAAGTTATCTGTTATTTGGATACCTAACATCTTAACACTTGAAGAAGTGGTTAGTGGCTGACCACTGAAGGTGATTGGGTCAAGGTTAGAGTCACGTTTGTGGGACACAAGACAACACTGGGTTTAAGCATAAGCTCAACTTGATTCTTATTGCCACAACTAAGAATTTTAGCCAAGTCAACATTCAATGACTGAACCATGTACCTACGTTGATCTACTAAGCTAATACATCGGGCTAAAGACGCAATGTTGAAGTGATAGGAGAAGTCTAAGGTGCTGTCATCGGCGAAGCTATGTATAGGATTGAAAGTTGAAGATAGCAAGTCATCAATAAATATCAGAAAAAGGGTGGGAGAAAGAACCGAGCCCTGATGGACACCTGCGTTAATTTTATAAGAAGAGGAAACCACACCATCCAATACCACACGCATTGAACGATTGGCTAAAAAACTTTCAAACCAGGAAATAAGAGAGTCGCCCAAACCAATAGCTTTAAGTTTGATTAAAACGGCAGTGTGCCATACTCTGTAAAAAGCCTTGGAAATATCAAGAGCGATAATACAAGATTCACCAAACTGGTGAATGCTTTTGCTCCAACGTTCAGTGAGGGTGATTAAAAGGTCTCCTGTGGAACGTTTCCTACGGAATCCATACTGTTTGTCGTCAATAATATCATTGGTGTTGAGATATTCTATTACTCTATTGTTGATGATTGTTTCCATGACCTTGGACAGAATTAAGGTTTTTTGAACTGGCTGAACATTTGCAAGCCTCCATGAAGATGGAAGAGTGGTGTGTGAGTAAACAATAGTTGCGGCGATAGAATTATTTCATTTTATTTTGAACCACAATCCTCTATCAGGGATAGTTCCCAGAGGACAAGTACACGGATTAATAGACGAAAGTGTCATTAAATTATTCACTTACTTACACCTTGAGGAAGCCACACATAATATATGCAGACAAGCTATGGGTTGTAATCCTTAAGGAAGACGTCGAGTTAGCCAGCTATTTAGCGCATATAAGCGAGCAGTTGAACAGGAGGCCAGAGAAAACTAAAGTCTGATGCTCAGAATCATCACTTGTGGTATTACCATGGTACAAATGAAGCAGTTGCAGCAGCCGGCAGTCTTAAGGGGCAAAATCATCAAAAGATCGAAATTTTAAAATCGGTGTAACGAAATAGAGGGGGGGGGGCGAGCGGACTCGGTTTCTACATCCTTGAAAAGCCGTAATGAAATGAGCGAAAAATATTCTGGCAATTATTTTCCGAGAGCAAGCTAAAGAATGTACCGATAGGCAACTTGAACCCCTACCATCATCCCTTTTTTTCCCTTTCATCACAGCTCTTAAAGGATGGTGTTCTCCTGGAGACTAAATATTTCTCCTCCCCCCCCCACACTAGCTTGTTGTACAATGTCGCGTCAACCTTGCGCTCACCATTTCATAACAATTTTGTGACTTCGTCGTAATTGAAGAAAAAACAAATTAGTTTGGTGAATGTTTTCACAGTTCATTTCGAATTGAAAGGAAATATTTCCGGATTCTGCACTGTTACGCTTTATTATCCGTGACGTTTCAGTTTCTGCGGAGACATTTGTCAAACAGTTTGATAAAGGTCTCAGCAGAGACCGAAACATTACGAATAATAAAGCGTAACAGTGTAGAATCCGGAAATCTTTCCTTTCAAGAAGCAAATTTTAAAATTTCTGTCGAAAATCTTTGGCTTAAGGAACTACCTCAGCGTTCTAAACGTGCTACTTTAACGCCTTTGTACTTCCATTAAAATATGAAAATAATATCACCCGTCCTGTGTTCAAAGTTTGTCGTAACTTTCGATCAATTTTCACACAATATTTGTTCAAAATTTATTGTTCAGAAATTTGTTGTACATTCTCGACAACAACACTGCATACCTGCGGATTCTTTACCGCGAACAAAAGCAACAAGAACTACGCGCGCCAATACAAACTCTGATCGAGTTACACAGCAACAATCTGCAGGCGAAGGCCGGGTCGTCAGTCAGCGGTCATGCCATCGGTCATGGTCGGGCCGGCAGCAAGAAACGCATCGTCCTGTGGGCGACGGCCGAACCGACAGTCAGGAACACATCGTTGTATGGGCGACGGCCGAGTCAACAGTCAGGAACACGACGTCGTACGGGGGACGGCTGGCGGCAGTCCACGAATACGTCGTCATATAGGTGACGGCCGAGCGGACAGTCAGGAACACGTGAGCGTATGAGCGACGACCTGCGCCAGTCAGCGAACGCGTTGTCATATGGGCGACGGTTAGGTCGACAGTCAGCGAATATGTCGACGGCCAGCAAGTACGTAAAAAGTGCAAACATTCGTGGAAGGAGTCAGTTGATATTTTGACAGGACAATCGAAACTGGGGAGCGAGTAGGGGAGTCGGCAAGAGAGTGCGATCGACCGCCGGGATGAGTGAGTGAGCGTGTCCTATGGTCGGCGGTCGGTATGAGTAAGGGAGTAGATCCTGTGATCGACAGGTGGAGTTCAGTATGCGAGTAAATCCTGTAATCGGCAGGCGGAATTCATTAAGCGAATACGTCGTGCGATCGTGGAGACTATCAGTCGAGTCGGAGATTGGAAAGCGATAAACTCGTGTGAGCGACAGAGCGATAAATGCGAGGGCTGAGGCGAAATATTGCTAGCGAAAAGTATAAAAGCAATTTTGTAGAAAGCAATTCACTTGCACTTCAATATGTTGCCAGAAAGTTGGGAAAAAAAGTAATGGCCATCGATAAGCCATACTTTGATTAAAATATTATATTCCCTTCCAAAACAATAAAAAAAAAAATCTTTTAAAATTAAGCTTAGTGGCCAATAACAGATCGCAATTTTCAAACTACATTCTGGAAAATTGAGACTCCGGTTTTCTGTTGCCTCAAAATTTCTTGTTCATATGTACGACCACTCAAACGTTTTTTTTTATTACTGATTTTCTTCTCAATTTTAAACAAGACAAATTATTTATTTACCGAGACCAAAGTTTCATTTGATTGAAACTCATCCGACTGAATCAAAAAATAATTGAAGTCTTGGGCCCTTTCATATTCAAATTGGCCAAATTAGATATGCCTTTTTTCAAGCAGAAGAGTCATTCTTTCGTGAATGTTACCTATGTTAAAGTGAAGTATTCAAAAACGTCTCAATCGAAGCCCTTCGTCTTATTTAAATACTGAACCAGTTCTCCATTGAATACCATGTGGCCACAGAAATATTCGCTAAACCAAAAGATACTTGCGCTCAATTTATCATACACCGAAAATTTAAGCCGCATGCAAATTTTCCTGAATGAGTTTTTTTTTTTCTTGTATTGTATTGACGAGGATATGATTCCCCTTTGTGGTCCTTGTCCATTTTTGTCAGTTTGTTATGCAAATTATAGCGAAAGTAAATAGACGGAATGATTCATATGCGCGACCATTAGCGACCATTATGAAACAGAATGGCAGCAATACATTTGCTTCAGCCTGAATACCGCTGGACAATTTCATCCGTTGAAGCGCTTGAATCGACCTCACCTAATCCTTGGTAGTTAGTAGTGGTCACGTTAAGGCTTTTCAATTCGAAGCGGTATGACCAAAGTTGAACTGATTTTTTTTTTTGCTCTTGTCCATACCGCAATGACCGAGAAACGTAAGGCCTATAGAGCAAACACAATGCAGGTGAGGATATGAAAATGAGTGCTGCAGTAGTATCTATCGGTTCTGTTCTATGGTCATTTTATGACCATCGCAGGAAACCATATGCAAGTCAAATGATCTCGTGCGGAGTGAAAAAAAAACGTTTAAGATTTGCGGCCAGTTATTGCATTGGCGGCGGCGTCAATTGTGTCTGCACTCTATTGAGACTGTTTGTTTCGAATTCCGGCGTAAGTTAAGGCTTGTCTCCAGCTAAGAGGCAGATGTACCCAATCGTCTATCTGGCACAAGTCTTTGTCGATTTCGAGATAAACAGCAGCACATTTTATGGCATATAAAAATGTCGAAATTCGTGCCGACTTGAAAAACTGAGGTGTTAATGTCTTTAGAATTGATTTTACCTTTTGCCTATACGAGCATCCATATGAGAAATACAGCTCTGAATGGGTGCCTAATTGAGATGTGGTTGCAAAGGATTTTGAGCGGAAGCCAATTTTTTTATAGAGCCCAAAGTGTGGTACCTTGTAATAATAATAATAATAATTTATTTCATCAAGAAATTGATTACTACATTCATGTACAACAGTTGGAAACAATAAAAAAAATAAAAATCAAATTAAAAAAGAATTAGATACACAAAAATATAAACTTTTTACAGAATCAAACATAAATAACCTCAAGAAAGCTGATTTTTTACTTGTGTTTTACTTGTGTGTCCAGTTCTCGCACATTGCAAAAGCTTTTGAAAGAGCTTGGCACGATTGTCTTTTAGTTATGCTTAGGGCCATCGGTCTTAATGGATTCAATGGATTGAGAGCTATCGCTCTGATACGAGTAGTATAAGATGCCGTTACTTTTTCCTTCTACCGAATTGATTCCAGCGTCCTTCAAGGTTCTGTTTTATCTCCAACTCTTTTCTTAGTTTTCATAAACGACCTTCTGTCGTCCACTCTCAATCCAATCCATAGTTTTGCAGATGACAGTACTTTAGACAACACCTATGAATTTAACTCTGCTGCGGAATCAAACAATCATTCTATTGCTTTCAATCGCAGGGAGTTTTTCAGTTCGCTGAACTCGAATCTCAACTTAATCCTGGAATGGGGTAGCAAAAATAGAGTAGAGCTCAACGCATCCAAAACGCAGGCCTGTCATCTATCCCTTTCAGTGTTGTCTCACATGTAACCTTTGATGGTGCACAGCTTAGCACTTCGAAGAATTTCACACTGTTAGGCGTCAAAATTAATGACCACCTTAATTGGGGCCCAGTATATCTTTGATATTGCCCTTGACGTCCCTAAACGTCAAGGTGTTCTCCGAAAATGCAAATATATTTCACACCCATCGACATAGCACCCATCTATAAGGCTTACATTAGACCACGTTTAGAGTAAAACTCGCATCTTTGAGCTGGGGCACCCAAAACACACCTCGCGTTGCTCGAGCGTGTTTAAAAACATGCGTTCCGACTGACTGGAGACGATACCATCACGTCTTCTATAGATTCTCTAGAGCATCGCAGAAATGTCGGAGTACTCAGCATTTACTATAGGTACTTCCATGATAAATGCAGTACGGAACTAAGCGCAGTCATTCCCCCACTGCATACTTTTCCCCGGAATACTTGCCAAGCTGAACGCGCACACGAGTACACGGTCAAACCTTTGCCATCTCGTACAGTGAAAAATAGGCAGTCATTCATTTTCCGAACGTAAAAACTTTGGAACGATTTGTCAGCTAATTTGTTTCCCAACAAATACAATTTACGGTGGTTTAAGAACAATGTCCACCGTCATTTTCGTCTCTCTCCACCTTAATACCTCCACATCCTATACCGACAGAACTGTGCATTGCATTAAAGGGTAACCCACTACGTTATACTCGGTACCGTAAAAAAGAAAACAATGTAACATTTTCGTTGTAAAGAAATCGTTAAACTCTGTCGATTGTCTCCTAACAAAACCGAGGATTAGCGTTCGCTTTACCAGCAATGTGATTCACATGATTATCAAAAGTAAAATTACAGTTGAATAGTACGTTCAAATCACGCACTTTGTCAGAACGAAGTAAAGAGCATCCATCTACAACATAGTTAAAATTCATTGATATTCTCTTCTTAGAATACGAAACAGCAGTGCACTTATTAATATTGAGATGTAAATTGTTAAGTAAGCACCATGAAAACGCGAGATATCACTTTGCAATAATAAACAATCATTACTGCTCGAGATAATCTTAAAGATTTTCGCATCATCGACATAGAGAAGAATGTTCGAGTTAGAGATAAACACGTCTTAAATAAAGAGACAGAATAGAAGTGGACCCAGATGGGTACCTTGTGGAACACATGAAGTATTAAATATTTCAGAAGATAGGGCTTCGCGAAAGTGTACTTTCTGAATGTGATCACTAAGATACGACTTAATCCAAAGGACGAAAATATCAGGAAATCCAAGTAGTCGGAACTTATGCACAAGAATATTATGGTCAATTTTGTCACAGGCTTTACTAAAATCAGTGTATATGCAATCGGCCTGCTGCCCGTTTTCGATAGCAGAAAGACAGACCTAACCCTACTTGCAGCAACCAGCATTGTACAAATACTTTATTATTAAACATAGTATACCTAGTCAAGTCATAAATATTGGTACACAACTAAACGCATTCATTACGAATGCAATATTGAGCGCATTCATTTCGTCTTAACTGCGATTTGACAGTTGACATTTCTGCATCCAATACGGAGTGATTATCTGGGGTTCAGCTTTCAAATCAAAACTTGATTGCATTCAAAAAATTCAAAATAAAGCAATCAAAAACCTTTACAACCACAACATGAGGGAGCGAACTAAGACAATTCATCAGACGCATCAAATTCTTACGGTGGACCAATTGTTTTTCCTTGAATCTGCGAATCGCATCAATCTAATAAAACATCAATTGACAAATAGCAATAGCATCCTCAATTATCATAGAGACAACCATGATTCCAACATACGAACTGCAACCCACATCTTTCCATGTACGCGGCGTACCACGAGACAAGGCATCAACTCGATTTTGGCAAAGTCAACAACTATAATCAACTCTCAGAAGAAATGAAAAATTACCGTCATAAATCTATACATATAAATATAATTGTAGTGTCTGTCTGTCTGTCTGTCTGTCTTTCCGGCTTTCACGCAAAAACGGCTGCACCGATTGCAATGAAACTTTCACAGATTATTAGCTCTACCTCTGGGAGTAATCTGCTTTAGGTTTTATTTTTCTCCCCTCACGCCTTCTACCCCCTCCCATACAAAGTGACTCATTTTCAAAAACTTATAATAATCAAATTTTCATGGAAACTATGAAAGCTATTAATTTGAAATTTAAAATATATTATTTCTATTATAAATACAATCTTCAAGTATATAAATAGTTTGAATCCCCCAACTCCTTCCACCACCTCCAATACAAACTAAACTTTTTCATTAAATACTATACTCCAATTTTCTCAGTACATATAACTTTGATCGAGCTAAGATTTTGTATTAAATCCTTAATTAGCAGGGATCTTCAGAGAGAACCCAACAAAAGTGGATGTAAAAAGCGTAGGTAGCCACTTTGGACTGGTACATGGCCGGCCAAACCAGCAAAATCGTAGCCATCCTACATCGGCTGAGATTTGTTAAGAACAGGCTATGCCAAAAATCCATTGATGTCGTAGGTATTTCGGCTACCTGTAGCAACCAACCTGCGTAACCTACTCACACATTCAAACAGTAAAATTTCGTCCCTAGCGTGGTATCTATCGTATATGATTAGCCAGCGTATCCTGCGGGGGCTATTTTAGTACGTAAGATGTGAGGCACAAAAACAATAGATGTATTAATAGGCTGGCGATTTGGTTGGTATTCGCACCTTAGGGAAATACCATATCTTTTACGGTTTTTAAAGTGCTTAGTGGGTACGACTTCTCGCTGGGTTCATTCGTTATATAGTATGTATTGTGTATTGTGTCAAACGTCAAGTGCTGCTTATGACGAAAACATAGAAAGTTTATCCAATTCAGTTTTTTCAATCATATGCTGTTGATCGTCTATAAGTGAAAAAGTCTATTGGTGATTTTTGACATTATATTTTGATTTTTGTCAGTGAGTAATTCTAAGTAAAGGAAGTTAAAATACGTACAAGTAATTATTAATTGAAATTAAGAGAAAAATCTATTGCTGCGTTTTAATATTATATTTTGATTTTGGCAAAAGAGGCCTTACACTAATAGTGATTTCTTTTCTAGAATTTAGTTCGCAGAAATTTTTTTGGAATAGAACATAAAAAGTGCTGAACTCTCAAGAAAAGATGTAAGGGTTAAAACGGGGTAACATTTTTCGCAGAAATTAGTGTAAACAGATTATATATGAAATATACCGTACATTACTATGAAAAGCACATTGTATCGATATTTACGCGGACGAAGTTGCGGGTATTTGCTAGTTTAAAGTAAAATTAAAAGAGCAACTCCTACAAAACTAATTTTTCAACTTAATTTTTCGATTCTCGTCATTTAAATAATTTAATTTATTTTACTGTATTACTATTAGTTGTGTTTTATATTTATACCTTTCTTTTTTGTTAGTATATTCGTGTAACCATTTTTGTTGCTGCTTTTCGCTTTTGTTTTCGCTTTTTTCACTTATTAATTGTATTATAATTACTTACTATCCTTACGAGCCTCGCTCATGGGTATACTTATAATAAAATTCTAAATTCATTGCCACGTCAAAAGTTTTTGGCATCAATTGTATACAATCATCGAATGGGGCGACATTAAAAATCGTATTGTTGTAGTTGGCCTACTAAAATGCAACATGGTAGAAGGCGATATCTTTCGGACGTTGCTACCGCTTGGAATCACTCGCAATTTTGTGTATCGTGCTGTGAAGTTATTTGAGGATACTGGCGGAGTTCGATACCGTCAAAGATCCGGCCGTCCGCGCACTGTGAGAACTCCGAAAGCGATCAAAGCCGTGAAGAAACGAATCGACCGAAAACCGTTGCGAAAACAGAAAATCTTGTCGCGGGAAATGCAAATTTCGCAAAAATCAAAGAAGATTTGCGACACACTGGACCCGCTCACGGCCGCATTGAAGGAAAAACGCAAGCGAAAATCGAAAGCGTTACGCAGCCGGTACGCGAAGAACGCTCACAGACAAATTCTGTTTACTGACGAGAAAATCTTCACCGTAGAAGAATCGTTCAATAAACAGAACGACCGTGTGTATGCTCGGTCATCCAGAGAAGCATCCCAACTCATCCCGAGGGTCCAAAGAGGCCACCATCCCGCGTCTGTAATGGTATGGTGGGGAGTGAGCTACGATGGCGTTACCAAGCTCCATTTTTGCGAGAAAGGAATGAAAACATCGGCCAAAGTATATCAATCGACCGTCTTGGAACCCATTGTGAAGCCTCCCAACCAATCAATATTTGCCAACAAGCCGTGGACTTTGCAGCAAGACTCTGCTCCAGCTCACAAGGCAAAAACGACTCAACTGTGGCTCAAAAACAACGTTCCGGACTTCATATCAACGGATGATTGGCCAGCTGGTAGTCCAGACCTTAACCCGTTGGATTACAAGTTGTGATTCGTATTAGAGGGCATGGCTTGCTCTACTCGACACCCAAATATTGAGTCGTTGAAGCGAGCCCTTGTCCGTGCAGTGGACAATTTCCCCATGCGTGAAGTGCGTCTCGCGATCGATGAGTGGCCAGATCGTCTCAAGTCGTGCTGGAAGGCAAATGGAAGTCATTTCGAATAAGTTGTTCTAAGATTTGTAGCCATTGAATAACCCAATAAAAAGAAAAAAAAAAGTTTTGAAAAATATTAATTCGTTTTCATTTGGCGTCGATTTTTCTGTGTACCAATATTTATGACTTGATTAGGTACTAATAGAATAAATAAGTTAAAGAGTACGAATCCGATTTGTAGTAATTCCTCATTAGATAAAGCAAAAAAATTTAAGTTAATATCTTAAGTCCTTCCAATCCTCATTTCATATCGTTCTTTGGGATTTTTTTTTTCTCGAAATAAACACATTTTTTTATTTTTTATTTTCACGATAAGTCACTAAATAATTCGCTATAATACTGATCTCATCTAATCTTAAAGAGTGTCCAGCAAATATCCAATAGTACTCATTCATGTCCGGATATCCTTTCAAACAAGGACAAGAAATTGGCGACTTTTTTATTAGAGAAGAATGGAAAATCCGCTTACAGCCCTCAATCATCATTTGCAATGAAAAGACTCAAAGAGACTGAAAATGACCGGAAATTTTATATTCGAGTCGAGTATTAGGAGCTCGGACTGCCTTCAAGGAGGGACCAGCTGACCATTGTCTTCAGATTTATGTCTTAAGTTTAAGAAGTTTTTTTTTTCCTTTCCTAATTTTTTTGTGCTCTCATTTTTTACTCTGCTACACCATATCAAGGATATCACGCGTCAGCAATCTGTTCTCAATTTCTACTTTTCCAGATTTTACGTGAAAAGAAAATTCAGTCCACCAGAAGGACGAAAACGGAAAAAAAACTAAATAAAGGACAATCGCGATAAAACGTGGAATGTAATCGGTTTGCCTGAATTCGGTTTAAAAAAAAAAATCCACATACATTTTTTTCGCAGTATATTTTAGAGAAAATATTTTACCCTCGATTTCATATCAATTGAAAGATATCTGCTAATCCTTTTGTTCGTTACGAAACAATCTTCGTTACAGGATATCGTATATTTGTAGATTGGAAATGGGAGCAGAAAAACATCCTTATTAAATACACTATCGCTTACCAATCGATACCGAATGAACGCTCTAATCCTTATCGTAATTCGATCGAGACTTGAGGGTTGTGAGTATACGTACTACGTACGGATATCCCTTTTTTACAGGAAAAAAAATAATGTATTAGGGAAAAAAGAAAGTAATAAACGTAGAAAATTGTACAATACTGGAGTAGGTATCGATATATGGTACTGGTTATGGTTTCAATTGAAAACGAACTGCATTTATTTTGAGCCTTTTCGACAATGTTGAAAACTCGCTAGATCCAATTACATTGTAATAGGGGTCTACTGTTTGTTAAACGAAATTTTAATGTAAATATTGTGTTCAGGTTACGGGATATAATATAAAAGGTAAATTGGTTTTTATTTTAATTTTTTTAGGAATCTTATTTTAACTTTCAAATTTGTCGGTTAAGATGATTGTAGTGAAATTAGTTCACAAAATCGCTTTTATTCACACGGTTAACACGGTCCTGAAAATCGCCAGTGAGCACGGCGATTTTCAAGAGTTCATATCTCCTCCCTCTTAATTTTCGAAATCGGGGTGGCTATTTCGTCCTCACCTTTATTGTATTAGTAAACATCTGCTCTTTGGCATCTACTTCCGAACATAACAAAATAAAAAAATAATATTGCGAATACAAATTAAAAACCTCCTTTTTTTTAATTCGAGCCTTTATTGTGCAAAAATGGTTAAATAGAAATAGCCATCAC
The DNA here is from genome assembly GCA_963669355.1 of Chorisops tibialis. NCBI lineage: Eukaryota > Metazoa > Arthropoda > Insecta > Diptera > Stratiomyidae > Chorisops > Chorisops tibialis. Next base: position 24,300,598 of record OY770264.1, read on the forward strand.
TTTTCCCATCTTTCTGGCAGCATACGAATTCCGCGTCTAAAAAACTGATCTTCTGAGCCGATCCAAGAATTGACTCAAATTTTGTCTTCATCGTAAGAATGGAAATGCTGCTCAGCTAGGCCATGCGTCATCGATCAAAATAGGTGGTAGTGGGAAGGGGCTGTCTGGAGAATCGATCGTCATCGATCGGAATAGGTGGCAGTGGGAAGGGGCTGTCTGGAGAATACCAAAAACTATTGTCTCTTCCACTGCCATGCCGGTCCTCTACTTCAAAATTACCGCTCTTGAAGCGTTTGAGACCACTCACGATACGTTCTTCCACTGATAACACCCTCACCATAAGTTTTAACAATCATTCGACTCAGCCGCAGATTTTTTTTTAATTAAAACAAAAAGAAAAATTTCTTGCAAATGACGCTTATTTGGCTCAAACTTCAGCATATTAATTTAAACTAAGTTGATCTCCAACGATGGAGGCCAAATTACTAGAAGAATGGAAGAGGAGGCTTGACAACCTGCGAAAATCAAAAAGAAATTCGCATATTTATGCAGAAATAGCAGTTGATTTGGATGAGGAGGCAATTTCCGGAGAAGAAGTTTACCGCAAAATACAAAATATGACGAAGCGGTACAGGTGAGTTCAGAGAAAAATGTTTTTTTTTTCAGTTTTTATCACACGTTTCTCAGACTAGAAAAATGCGGCGTTGGAAAGTCCGGAGGATCGCCGTCAGAATGGAGCCATTATAGGGAGCTGCATAAAATGCTAGGTGGGCAAGCATGCAACGATATGGCCCTGATGGAGGAATCGTTTCATTTAAATGGTGCGTATAACGTTGTTGCTGAAATTCGAAACACAGTTATACAGGGTAGCATAATACGATGTTTACAATTCTATTATTTATTTCAGATGAATCAATACATTCGGTGGCGGCATCTACGCCGAGTCGGGATGATTTCCCAGCGACTTCTTCGGATGCTCCTGCAACTACAAGTTATGCCGCACTGGACAGCTCTGCTGAATCCGCAGCAAGACCTACACCAAGAAAGAAAAAAGGCAGCTCGAATGCCTTTTTGGAATTGGGTCAGAAGGAGTACGACGCTGCAAGAGAAGAAGCCACAAAAACGAAAGATTTTCTGCAAAAATTACTCGAGCAAAATGCCGCAATGCAACAATCCCAAAATGATTTCAACAATAAGTTAAGCTCTCACACACAAATAGGGAAGTTACGAATTAAGATTATGAAATAAAAATGGAGTGTCAAATAAAATGCGTGGTCTATTATTATCACATATTAAATCCATAAAAATTGATCTACAATAAACATTCAACGGATGCACGTCATTTATATTGGCTAGATCTCGACTGAATCTAAGTTGACTGCTTCAATTGGGTCCATGCGATCACCGTCTGTCCACTGCAGTATATTCCTGCGATCTTCTAAAAAAGGTGATAACAGCATTGTAATAATTTAAACTTAAACGAATTTACAACTAGCAAAACTAATTCCTTTCGGTAAAAAGAATCTACACATACCACGTTGATAAATATACGCCATCCAAATGGGGTTCTCATCTGCGTCTCCTTCGCTTGTTACAACGAAGGAGTTTGCTGGTATATCCATAATCAAATTACGCGCTTCCTCCCGCGAGTAGGACGACAAACTCGTCACCCTGCTCACGTGGAACGAGCGATAATCGGGGGTGGTGCGCATCCATTCCTTTAATTCTGATTCCATATGGAATGTGATTGACTTTATTCTTTTAGTTGCCCTCACACTGGGAACCTTCAAAATTTTGAGGTAACCAGTGCGGAGCAACTGCGGGCAGAAAGTGTGCAAAGCGTTTATCATCAGGCCCTTCCCATGTGATCCGTCATGGTCGGGTTCCATGGCGAGCAACATGCAGCCGTAACGCATTTTTTCCAATTTCTGAATCTAGCCCAGCAATTTTCAACAATTTTTCAAATTGTGTTAAACTTTGACTGCGCACATTTGAAAGTTTGCTTGTAAAGGCAATGACGCCGTAATGGTTGCGTCCGACAGAGCTGGAAATTGCGCGTGTAATGACGGACTTCGCTGATAACCCTTCTGTGACAATTAATGTACACAGATGGGCTATCCCTGTCCCCGCTCCATACGCTTCCTCAATTGGTAGCCTCTGTGTTGAATAATTACAGGTGACACAATCAAACATTGGAACTAAAACGAAAAAAAAATACCTTCGCGCGAGCCTGATTCGCCCTAGGTCTTTTTGTCACGATTTCCAGTCTTTCATTTCCCCTCAATAAACGGTTTCGTTTATTTTTTAAAACATTGACAAGCTTAAGTTGCAAGAAAAAAAGGAAATTATTTAAGCTTAGTAGCGATGAGATGAAATAGAATTACTTGCAGTTAAGTCAGTCAAAAAAAAACTTTTCATCTTTCGTTGGGTACGGCTGTGCCCTATGCTCGTCGAGCCACATCGTTCAATAATTTCAAACGCCCCATCCGCGTTTTTCTGGACAGTCTAAAATAGCCATTGAAATTTAATAATATCGATGTCTGGTATTAGGAACGCCGATTTGAGAAGGCGACAAGATGAACTTGCGAACATCGTAGCCGGCTGCAATGAGGCATTCCACGTACATGTCTCGAGAGCGTGATTTTTCGAATCCATTCGTTTTACAGTACTGAGCTTGCCGATGATTCCGCACAAGTGCTTTATGGCATCTATACGGGAATCAGCCAAGTCCTATTGCAACTGTGGGAAAAAAATTTAATTTCCCTCCAGCCACGACCTCGGTTCTTATCTTCGATAGAATTTGTTCCCAATTAGAGTCAATCACATACCCGAACCATAAGCAAACTGTGTAGAGCTAATTCAATGGCCAACGAAAACTGTTCACCCTGAAAAACACAAATTAAGAGCATAACAATTTTATTAATTCACTTACAACTAAGACATTTATGCTGTTCCCAAGAAGACGATATCGCTGCCGTTTCGTAGTCTCGTCGGGAAATGTAAATCCCGTCGGAAAACTCATCAAACGTGAAACTTCTTGTGGCGTGAAGTAACGAAGTCGTAGCGATTTCAACAACAGCACATATGCCGGTGATTGCTGGTCTAAACTCTTCGCCGCCTCGAATATGCTACCAATTTCCTTCTTGCTTTTCAGCGTAACAACCGAGCCGGTACCTTCACAGTAATGGGTATACGCTTTCGTAAAGCACATCGTATTGATATCCTCCGGGCTCACAATGTCCAGAAGCCAGGCTCGTTTTGCAAGTATTTTGTCCGGAATAAGGTACGAATCCAATGCCTCATCGCCAGGATCCAGAAATTCTTTCACTTGTGCTTTAACACTTGATTTTCTGGTTGCTTCCGGCAGGTCATCGAGAATCGGATCTACTTGTGGAAATGCAAAAGGTCGGTCGCGTCTTGCAATGCAATAATATCGATGTCTGGTATTAGGAACGCCGATTTGCGAAGGTGACAAGATGAACTCGCGAACATCGTAGCCAGCTGCAATGAGGCATTCCACGTACATGTCCCGAGAGCGGGACTTTTCGAATCCCTTCACATTCTCCATAAGGATTCGTTTTACAGTACTGAGCTTGCCGATGATTCCGCACAAGTGCTTTAGGGCATCTGTACGGGAATCGGCCATGTCCAACTTCATTCCTACACGAGTGAACGGCTGGCACGGTGGCGACATTAAAATCGTGTTCGGTCTCATACCGTCGATCAATTCGGCGGAAAATTTCTGAATGTTGTTGTTCATAACTTTTGTCTGCGGATAATTGTGTGAGTAAACGGTATTGGCAACAGTATTTATGTCCACCGCTGCAGCGATTTCTCCGGGAAGACCAGAGCCTAGACGAAGAATTGTGTGAAAAAAATCAGTGAGTGTTATATTAGTTACTAACTTGATTACATTTGAAAGCATAGTGCATTCCCCCGATTCCACTAAACAGCTCCAAAATCCGAAGATTCTCCATTTGTTCTCCAACGTTAACAGCAATCAACAGATGTTTGCTTGACATTCGATAGAAATGTCAATTGTTATATGGAGTGCGTTCCGTACGTTGTGTTTCGTTGCGATTTCGTTTCACAATTTCGTGGATTAAGATTAACGATCGATGAAAAACTAACACGCACTCCGGACGTTAATAACATTCGCAAGAAATTAGCACCCATCACGGGTTCTACGCCGTAACAATTTTCTACCAGTACCAATAAAAGGAATTTTGTATAACGCGTTTATTTTATCAAATGTAACCTACGGAATTGTAATATGGAGCCAAAACCTCTATGTATAACCTGGAAAGAATATCGACGATTATGAACAAAAGCATTAAGGCAACGCCTTCTGGAAGTCTGAGCAAGTCGGGGCTCACACGATATTTGTCAGTTTGCCAATTCGGTTTGACTGTTTATGAGTATCTTCTAGCTATCAGCTTTCGCGTCGCTTCTGTTTGCTTTGATCTGCCAATTTGAGAGCATTATTTATGGGTATGATCCGTACAAGGAGGATATATAAAATGGAGTACCTGATAGGCTGTCTCATGTAGAGTTACTCTATGAAAAAGAAAGAACAAGACGTATTAGAGTTCGGCATCTTTTCCGTTAAATTTGAAAAAGCGCCCTGCTATTTTCCAGCGTGCGATAAGTAAGCAAATGTGATTGCAATCCGTTCATTAGTACGTGAAACCTACCAAATTAAATTTTCACCACGCACACATACGCATCAGGACTGTAGTTTCAAATTTCGAACTTTAGTTTTGTTCTTTTTTAGTAAAGAAATGGCAAGAGAACTGTCACAATGACAATTTTGTACATTCGGCGAAGGTAAGTGAAAAACTCCAATTATTTCCGTAAATTTTCATAAATTTAAGCATTCCAGGAAACCGAAGTGGGGACCATCCGGAATTGATGGGGATCACCCCGCGAAAGTGGAAATCTGCAGATGCGAAAGAGGAAATCTACATCGCGTCGAAGCTTCTCGCCGGTGAATCGACAAGTGCAATATATTTTGGTTTTGGTATTTAGCTCGCGATGTGTGATATGACATCTTTCCTTTAATAAATGTGTTGTAAATTCAGAATAAGCCTTTTATTAAAAAAAAACCCTATTGTACCCAAAATAGTTCATTAGTTTTACAGGTAGTGTTGTCTTGGACGGACATCTCAATGCTGGAAATCGAGACGTTTTGGCCGTTGGACTATTTACAAATTAAACCACTAAGAATTTTCCAAAGCCTAGTGACATAACCGATCCCGGAAATATGAAGTTTGTGTTCGTTGTGCTAAAAACCCTAGCTGAAATGATTGAAAAAGCCCGCTAGATGTCAAATTTCGAAATTACACCTATGCCAGCGACATTTGCGTCGAAATAAGGAACTACAAATAGTACTACATGCATTCTCACCCACACTTAAGTATCAGTTTTCGAACTCGGAAATAAAAAGCGCCTTATCTGCCAAGGTGGCCCAACTCTTTTACCAGGTGCCTTGTTCTTTCTTTTTCTTAGAGTGACTCTAGTCTCATGTGGGAATACTTTTTGATTCGAAAATTTTCAAAAATTGTGTCCAAGCTTAACTTGGATTCAAACTTTTACAAAAAAAATATTCAGTCAGCAATAAAATAATTGTCAGTAGAATGGAGTTTGCTGTTTTATTTCAGAAATCTTTACTTTTTCAATTTTTATTAGTTTTTGATAAATGTTCAAGCTAAGCACTTTAGCAACGGACAATTTAACGCGGGACAGAGATAGTTACTTTGGGTTTAAATATGCCAAACAAGGATAGCGAAACAATTCTTTCGAAAAATTAACAATTGTTTCGAACAATTTAACGTGGGAAAAAGTTAGTTGCAATATTTTTAAGTGTGCCAGAAAAAGATAGCGAAACGATTTTTTTTTTGAAAAATTTCGAGTATTTTGCCAGTAAGGGAGGGAAAATACTTTCATTCCCATTTTCTTACACGGCAAAGCATGCTCATACTCACTCCTTATTATACAGGGTGTTTGGTACTCCGTACATAACCTTGTAAGGGGTTATTCCTGGATATATTTCGAGCAAAAAATTGTTCTACGGAGATGGCCAATTTTCAATATCCACGGAGATACAGGGTGATCAAGAAAAGTCCTTCGGACCTGTACCCTCACTCACTCAAAACGCTATATCTTGAAAACCAATAATCGCATTTCAAAGTGTTATAGCTTGTTTTTTAGGGAATCAAATTATCTTTCATTTAATGTAATAGTCCCTATTGTACCTGTACCCAATCCTGAGGTATTTCCTTCAGACCACAAATTTTTGATACTTTGACCCTCAAAATTCTGTGATCAATGTAGTTTTTCTCAAGAAAACGCATTATAAAAATGTCACTTTAATGTTGTTTTTTTATGTGCCACATTATTGCCTACAAAAGATGCACACATACTTATGACTTAGGTTTTCCCGTTTTCCAGGTAATAAGCGAAAATACATATGGCTTAAAAATAAAATATGCCATAAACCAACCCTCGTTCTAAAAAAACTACCTAAAATGTTGTTAAGCTGAAATATTCTTTGTGTCCTTTAATTACTATTTAAATTATCAATGAATGTCCTTTAGGTAGTATTAAAATTATCGAGAAAATGAATTAAATTAAAATGAGTTTCAACACAACTAGGTGCAGCACTTTGCCCTTTTTAATGGGTTACCTAACAAAATGAAAAGCCTATAAAAGCAAACCATACTTCATATTTTTATCAGTTTTAGTTAAATTTGTAAAAGAACAAGGTGTCACTAAAATTTAGAAAAGAATTTCGAAATGCCTGAGTTCACGAACGAAGAATATGCAGACATAATTTTCCTCTATGGAGAGTGTCAGGGAAATGAGCAAGCGGCGCGATCTTTGTATCATCACAGATTTCCCAATCGTCGAATACCTTACCCGAGAGTATTCCAAAACGTTAACAGAAGGATTAGGGAAACAGGCAGTGTTAGGACAAGCAGAGTGAATGCAAATCCTGCGCCGGTAATCGCTGTTTCAATTGATCAACGAATCCTAGCTGCAGTTCAAAATGATCCATCAACTAGTATACGACGCTTGGCATTGCGGTTTAACGTCTCTACGTGGAAAGTTTGGAGTGTCCTGAAAGCAGAACGTTTGCATCCCTACCACCACACACCAGTGCAGGAGCTGTTACCCATTGATTTACCCAAAAGGATGGAGTTTTGCAATTGGCTCCTTGAACGACAAATAAGTGACGAGAATTTTATCAGCAATATTCTTTGGACGGATGAGTCCCAATTCACCAGGGACGGTATCACAAACTTCCACAACTTACACACATGGGCTGAGAGCAATCCACATACAAGAAGAGAGGCATCATTTCAGCACAGATTCAGTGTCAATTTATGGGCAGGTGTGATTGGCAACGATTTTATTGGTCCTATTAGGCTTCCGCCTACCTTAAATAGTTCCAATTACTTGCATTTTTTGACAAATGATCTACAGGAGTTATTGGATGATATGCCACTGCAACGATTGGCTTCCATGTTTTACCAACACGATGGTGCTCCAGCTCATTACGGCCGACAGATCAGAGATTGGTTAAATTCCAATTATAGCAATCGCTGGATCGGTAGAAATGGACCGATACACTGGCCTGCAAGATCCCCTGATTTAACTATTATGGATTTCTTTGTATGGGGACAGATGAAGGACCTTGTCTACGCAACGGAAGTAGTAACGTTGCAGGATCTAAACACCAGAATCGATGCGGCAGCAACAGAAGTAAGGCAGCAGAGAACACTGGCAAAACGAGCTTTAGCGTGCATTCAAAATGAAGGTAGCCATTTTGAACATTTATTGTAATTAAGGAAATTTGAAATAAACCGTAAAAACCATTCTTAAGTTCTTTTAGTTCAAGCGGAGAGTGTTGATCAACCTATTCTTGCTTTTTTGACAAAAGTGCTACATTATTGGAATGATAATTTCTTCTAAACTATAAAACTTATGCAATGCAAGTGTATGCGTCTTTTGTAGGCAATAATATGACACAAAAGAAAACAACAATAAAATGACATTTTTATAATGGGTTTTTTAGAGAAAAACTACATTGATCTTAGAATTTTGACGGTCAAACTGTCAAAAATTTGTGTTCTGAAGCAAATATCTCAGAATTGGATACAGTTACAATGCGGACTATTACACCAAATGAAAGGTAATTTGATTCCCTAAAAAACAAGCTATAACACTTTGAATTGTGGTTATTAGTTTTCAAGATATAGCGTTTTGAGTGAGTGAGGGTACAGGTCCGAAGGACTTTTCTTGATCACCCTGTATCTCCGTGGATATTGAAAATTGACCATCTCCGTAAAACAATTTTTTGCTCAAAATATATCCAGGAATAACCCCTTACAAGGTTATGTACGGAGTACCAAACACCCTGTATATCCTCCTTAGATCCGTATTGTATTATGGGGTGACAGGCTACATGGTCCAGCATGGATAATATGAGTCCCTCAATTGGTATTGTTTATTAAATGCAAAAAAATTTAAATATTTTCCCATCGTTTAAATCAATATAACTTTGAATTCTTTTGTTTCGCACTCCTAGTCCGTACCACTATTCTGAACCGGTATATGTAAATTAAATATAAGCGAACTAGTTATAAGCCAACCACTTTGGCAATTTTTTCTTGCCCTCAAATATCACGGCATTATTCATTACAGATCTTACGAGAGTTTCTTGACTAGTTTGTGGAGCATGTATTGTCGATGTTGTGAGTTCGAAACTTGATCCTTTGGGATCGCTATCGATATCGGAATATGCTGATCTCAATCCTGCTGTCTTTCATTCACTAGTTTGGATAAACCCAAGTTGAGCATTTTGTTAAATCCCTCCACCCTCAGTCCGATTATGCATGCAATAGAGTTTTCCTGATTTTATGTATTCCAAGCAGCTTGCACATCCGTAGAAATATTTTTGATTAAAAGTTACTGCCTTGATTTTCACCAACAGTAGTACCTTCATGATTAGGGATGGCATATGCTTTAGGTCATAAATATATAGCGATTACCTCTCACTGACCCCAGAAATGGATAGAGCAACATCAACTGTAACGTTGTACTATTGTATTGTGCCCATTGATCTTCGCTGTGGTTCTTTGCTGGTTGCACAGGTGCTGGTCAATCCAGTCCAGTCCTGATCTTGGCCAGCGTTTTATTCACATCCTGATGTTCCTCCAAAAGTTCTTTCCTGATAATGTTTAAGAATGTCTTTAACTTTGTAGGGCGGAATGATGGTCTCCATCTGCCGATACATATTTGCGTTCCAATAGAGAATTACAATGTATCCAGTAACTTTTTAGAAACTTGCTACGCTCTGAGATGTTTTTCCACTGAGGTATTATATCCACATTTGAAATAGTCAACAAATAATGGAGAATCAAAATGTTATGTAATCCTAACGTGCAACGCAGCAAATTGGGTGTAAGAGGAAAAAACTTGAACGGGAAAGGCGCAACAAGAAACTTGATCTCTCAGAACGAAATTGAAAGTGACATGGACGAATCAACAGAATTAGAAAAAATTACATCAGTAAAAACAGAATTGCCGGATTCCATCAAATTCCAGTTACACATACATTTTTAACAATAGGACTTAAAAATTCATTGCCCAGATGTAAAATATTTGTACATTTTTGTTGGTATAATCGAATCCGAAACAGTTCGAGTAAATTCGAGTTATTAAAGTAGATAAATGTAATGTAAATGTCGTGTTCCATTGTGCCGCAAATGTTCGATTCGACCAGTCATTGCGCGAAGCAGTTGACATTAATACTGTGCAAACGGAGCGTGTCCTGAAATTGACAGCTTCCAGGTATTTATCCACGTCTGCAAGAAAACTATTGTAGAAGAACGCAACTCACAATCCCATCTGAACTATACAAATGACGAAATCCTTGGAGCTTTTAGAACAAATAAAACCCAAGTAAATATTTTTATTGGTTATTGAAACAACAGCTTCAAAAAAATACCGAATCAATTTCATTTCAGACTTCTCAGTGGACAGAAGGCTTGATACAAACTTATGGTGATAAAATTCCAATAATCGGAATGTGATAGAGAAAATATAGCGATGATTTTGGAAATTACGGCAACTGTGGAAATTGGATTTTTTTTTGTGCCAATTACAATTGTGAATAACAGCTTCCTTTTTGCCCAGATCTAGAGTTACATATCAGCACCAAATCGAAAAAGAACCTTGTACTCCCAGGATGTGCACACCAAAAAAAGTTCTAAAAATTCGATTAAAGAAAACTAAAACCAAGGCACAAGAAATCGTTTCTACGATATTATTTCAGTTCAAAAACGGAATAAAAAAAAAAACCTTCAATTCAAACCAAATTAGAAAACAGGAAAACCACATTAATTCGGGTGAAATTTTTTTATAATTCTCCCGAAATATTACACTACGAAATATTAATTATAAAAATCTTATAACTTGAAATAAATGTACACACGACAGGGAAAAGAAATTAGTCTAAGATTTAAAACTATGAAAACAAAAAGTTAATTTTCAAAACCCACATTTAAATTCTTCTCATTTTACGGACAAAATTAGGAAAAAATGAAAATAAACAACTCTTAAAAACAAGAATCCTTATATAAAAGTTATTTCGAATGAACAAAAGAAAACTAAACTACACTTATTCATTAGTATTAGTGTGTGATTATTATTATATTTTTTTTAATATTAAAAAGAACAAAAAATTATTATTACAGCTTAATAAAATTCATTGTAGTTATGCTGAATAAAATACAAAACAAAAAATTTCTATACTATATTTAAAAATTATTATTATTTGAATAAAAAAAACTTTTGTTATTTTTTAAGCACGTTCGCCACGAATACGACGAGCCAGCTGGATATCTTTCGGCATGATGGTTACTCGCTTGGCATGAATAGCGCATAAGTTAGTGTCTTCAAATAAGCCAACCAAATACGCTTCACTTGCTTCCTGTAATTTGAATAATGAAAAAATATAACTGGTTAAGCTTTACGATAAAAAATAAAATCATCGACCAACCTGAAGAGCACCAATTGCAGCGGATTGGAAACGCAAATCGGTTTTGAAATCCTGTGCGATTTCACGTACCAGACGTTGGAACGGCAACTTACGGATGAGCAATTCAGTAGACTTCTGATAACGTCGAATTTCACGAAGAGCCACGGTACCTGGACGATAACGATGTGGTTTCTTAACGCCTCCGGTAGATGGAGCACTTTTACGTGCTGCCTTCGTAGCCAATTGCTTACGAGGAGCTTTTCCTCCTGTCGACTTACGAGCTGTTTGCTTAGTACGAGCCATTCTTTTAGGTGATTGTTAACAACTGAAATAAAGCAAAAAAATGCATTTAAAACCTAAAAATATGTACCTAGTCGTGCCATAAGTTCTGTCACACGTATATGGGCAATTTTTGTATAAATGAAAAAGAGTTTTTGACAAAGGAAAATATATTTTATTTTGGCATACTAATGGAAGTAAAATAAGCAACAAATTATTCAAAGTGGCCGCCTTTAGCCTTAACACAGCTCTTTAATCTGTTGGGCCAGTCATCGATAGCAGTACGCACTGTTTCTAGCGGAAAATTAGCTACTGCTTCTGTCAAAGATCGCTTAAGGCTCTCGATATTTGGGTGTCGTCTCGTGCACACCATGGACTCTAACTCCGCCCACAGTTTGTAGTCCAGGGGATTCAAATCTGGGCTCCCAGAAGGCCATTCCGTCGCCCTTATAAACTGTGGAATATTGGTTTCCAACCACGCTTGTGTGGTTCGAGCTTTGTGGGCTGGCGCAGAATCTTGCTGGAAAACCCAATGTCGATTGTTGAATAGCGTAGAGTTCAGCGGCTTCACACATCCCTCCAGGATGTCCGTTTGATAATTTTTCGCTGCAGTTTTTACGCCTTTTTCGCAAAAATGAAGCTCGGTGACCCCTTCGTAGCTGACACCCCACCATACCATGACTGATGCTGGATGATGTCCTCGCTGTACCCTAGTGGCAACTTCTCGGGCTTCTATGGAGCTGTGGGCATACACCTTATCATTTTGGCGGTTGAAATGTTCCTCCATCGTAAAAATTTTTTCATCGGTAAATAAAATTTCTCGATGTTTGTTGTTGCCGTACCGCCGAAGGAGCTCTTTCGATCTGGTGCTCCTAATTTGCTTCAACTGCTCAGTCAGCAAATGTCCCGTTGATCGTCGAAAGGCACTCATCCCGAGGTCAGATTTTATGATGCGAGACATACTTCGGGTGGAGATGTTCATCTCTCGAGCCATGATTCGTTGTTTACGAAGCGGATTTCGACGAATTCGACTCTCGACCGCTTTGATGGCAGCAGAAGAACGTACATCACGCGGACGTCCAGAACGAGGTAGATCTTCAATAGTCTGGATCGCGTTATATCTCTGGATCGCACGATACACAAATCTTTGCGTTATTTTTAACGGGCACAACAACTTGAAAATTTCACTCGCGGATTTTCCACACTTATGTAGTGCAATCACTGCAGTTCGGTTTTCTATTACACCCCATTCCATCTTCACACGTTAACGAACACACTTTAAATGACCATCAACTGTCAACAACATTATGACGTTTATAAAACTGGCCGATATTGAAATGTCACTCATAAAATAAAGTTGTTGCCAATGTGAGAAATTATGTGACAGAACTTATGGCAGGACTAGGTAAGATGGTCGGTCAAATATTTGGCAGAATGAACGAGATGCACAAAGAGATGGGGGAAAATATTTTCCCTGAAGGTATTCTAACACTCAAAACAGGTGAAAATAACAGTTACTGTCAAATCGAATCACTAACGCTTTAGTTATCGCCAAATCATTAAGTCAAACGGGAAGATACAACCATTCGAATATCCTCCACGATCATCTCGGAATGTAGGAGTGAGGGGATTAGAATAATTTTTATACTAGCCGTGTTTTTTTGCGGACGAGAGTAGAGCAGGTTAAGACAGTCCTCAAAAAAACGATCCAGAGTAGAAGTTTAGCACTAAAGTATGGAACTGGTAAGTTGTTGCACCTGGAAACAATTTGACAGTTCTACTTCGAATTGTCAGTTGTCAACAACAGGTAATTTCTGTAAAATATTGCGAATATCCCGCGATAATTCAAGACTTTTCCTTACAGATCCAATAATGAGTGCAAATAGGAAAGTTTTTTTATTGGAACTATTAGAATCAAGTGATGTGAGGGTTTCGCCTCGGCCCCAATAACGACGAGATCTAATAAAAAAAACACGAATTATTCACCTAATAAAAATTGAAATCGTTACTTTACCTTTTATTTTTAAAATTGATTTCCATTTTTCACAAAAAAAAAAATTTTTCACTGCGTATCTTCGAAAAATAACAAAAATGAGAATACGTTATTTTGTCAGAAATGTCAAATTTCATTGCTGCCAACGGCTGGGAGATGAAAGTCCCAAGTTCTAAAAACTTCTGAGCCCTCTATCAATGAGCACAGGTAGAGATGGTATGTTATTTCACATACCTGCGATTTTTTCACTGCTATTTGAAAAGAGCAATCGCATATTGCGATTCAAAATTTAAAAGAGCTGCGATTAGAAGAGCAGAGCAAATGCACACGTTCTATCACCAATAAAATTGCCGCAATGATCATCGCTACAAATTCCAGAGTTTTTGTTCGCACTCGCATATTAGTCCCCCCACGCATTCCACATCGATCGCTAAGCAAATCGTAATTTTCCTACATCTATCAATCAGGCAAGACTCAATCTCATAGCTCAGCATAGTGAACATTTCCCCCATTTCCCCCTGGGAATGAAAAGGTTTTCTTTTACTATCCAATGTACGAAAAAACGATCGAGCGCAATCGAGTCAGGATGGCAAAAAAGTCAATCGCATTTCATATACACAAGCCAGACAAAAAAAACACCACCCAGTAATCGATCGCATGGCATATATACAACCGCATCGCATATATGTATACAAATAAAAGCCAAATAACAAAAAAAAAAACAACCGGTCATAGAAAACCAAAACAAAAGGGTCTTTTGTTTTGTTTTTTTACACGACACTACCTCACACACAATGAACAACGTAAAGCTCTTATCAGATCCCGAAACCTATGGAAGTCGAATTTTACCCAAGTCCCACCGCTAAATATCAATCGCGCGAAGAAAGAGCTTGAACGTCATTATTCCGATTGCTCTCGATTGCTCTTTCGTTGCTGTTATATCGCTTGAATGTTGTTATTCCGATTGCTCTCGATTGCTCTCGACTGCTCTTTCGTTGCTGTTATATCGCTTGAACGTTGTTATTCCGATTGCTCTCGACTGCTCTTTCGTTGCTGTTATATCGCTTGAACGTTGTTATTCCGATTGCTCTCGATTGCTCTTTCGTTGCTGTTATATCGCTTGAACGTTGTTATTCCGATTGCTCTCGACTGCTCTTTCGTTGCTGTTATATCGCTTGAACGTTGTTATTCCGATTGCTCTCGACTGCTCTTTCGTTGCTGTTATATCGCTTGCGATCAGCGATATATCAGCTCTGTGATATTAAAGACTATCAATCATATAAGCTATCCCAAACCTATATTTGGTGATTGATATTGACACTGAGAGCACGAGCAGTGTCTGCTCTCAGTGATGTTGCTTTAGACTAATGAATGAATGAATTGGAGCTATGTAGATGAAACGATTGCGGTTTGATAAGGGATTTGTTTAGCGATATTTTGATCGGTGGGATCTGATCTGATAGGTGAGGTGTGGAACGTCCGATGATAAGGGATTTGTTTAGCGATATTTTGATCGGTGGGATCTGATTTGATAGATGAGGTGTGGAACGTCCGATGATAAGGGATTTGTTTAGCGATATTTTGATCGGTGGGATCTGATCTGATAGGTGAGGTGTGGAACGTCCGATGATAAGGGATTTGTTTAGCGATATTTTGATCGGTGGGATCTGATTTGATAGGTGAGGTGTGGAACGTCCGATGATAAGGGATTTGTTTAGCGATATTTTGATCGGTGGGATCTGATCTAATAGGTGAGGTGTGAAACGTCCGATGATAAGGGATTTGTTTAGCGATATTTTGGTCGGTGGGATCTGATCTGATAGGTGAGGTGTGGAACGTCCGAAGTGGTCAATGATACGCTTTGCTAGAGTTTTTTTTGGCGGTTTTTGTTCTGAGTTTCGATCTGGTCGGTTGGTAGGACATGTTGCGGCTATCGCAAGTTTCGCCGATTTATGTTGCAGTCCACCATGTCGATAAGAGCTTTACGTTCTTCATGATGAAATTGCTTGTGTGAGGTAATGTGTGAAAAAAGTAAACAGTAGACCCTTTTGGTTTGGTTTTCTATGACCGGGTGTTTTTTTTTTATTTGACTTGTATATATGCGATGCGATCGATGTCCGGGTGTTTTTTTTATTTGGCTTGTGTATATGAAATGCGATTGACATTTTTGCCATCCTGACTCCATTACGCTCGATCGTTTTTTCGTACATTGGATAGTAAAAGAAAACCTTTTCATTCCCAGGAGGAAATGGGGGAAGTGTTCACTATTCGCACTGAGCTGGTGGTACTGAGAGATTGGGTCTGCCTGATTGTTAGATGCAGGATTTCGCAGAAAATTACTATTTTGTCTCTTTTTGGAAGAGCTGCTCTTTTTCACAGATATTGAAAAAGAGCAATCGCAGTGGATCACTGCGATTGGAAAAGAGCAGATTTTGCCATCCCTAAGCACAGGAACTATTTATCCAGAGCAGGTTAGCTGCACCAGTGGTCTAACCGGGGTAGCTAACCTACTCTGGATAGATGATTTGTTGTTGCTTTCAATGTAGTTACGCTAATCTGCTCTGGATAGAGCCGCAAAAAAACACGGCTAATGTAGTTACGCTAACCTGCTCTGGATAGAGCCGCAAAAAAACACGGCTATTATACATCACATTTATGATAAAAATAACATTTCCTAAATTTCAAATCATTAGCTATTATGATTTCCAAGAAAATTTGATTACTATAAATGGTTGAAAATGAGTCATTTTGTATGGAAGGTAGAAGGGGTGGAGCGATTTGGCCCGTTCACAAACTTGACCTTACTTTTTCGTCAAAAACGACGTGTACGACGTTCTCAAGCTAGAGAGCGGCCAGACCGACGGATGGACGTCCGGTTTTGCGATATTTGAGCGACAGCAAATATTTCTCTACCTATTAACTATTATCAAAAAGTGACAATTTAAATTTGAGCGGTTTTTACCAATAATACTAATGTTCGCGAAAATGAATTCGTTTAATCTCGGTGAGTAAGATTTTGTTCCGTTTCCGTGCCTCGAAAACTGGAAAAGTTGTTGAATATTTTATTTTGAAATTAATCGAATTGTTTTTCAGTTTCGACGTACACTCCGCCTACACCGAACAGAAATTACGTTGACTGTTTGCACTATATAACGCGCGTTGACGAATAAATATTAAAAACGAAACAGAAAAAAAAGAACGAGAGGAAGTGGTGACAAAATTGACGAAAATCCTACGTCAGAATGTGTAGAGAATGATGTTGATGCGATTATTGATCGTGAACTCGAGAAAGAAACTTTTCTGAGGGTCTTAGAAACAGAGTGGCCTAAGCCATAATGATACCTTTTTGGATAAAATCGTATTAAATATTCAAGAGGTCTCCGCACCACCTAGAGAAGCAAGAAAAAACTCTTACGGGCGCGTTAACTCTGTTTTTACCATGATAGTTTCCCAAAAGGGCTTATTAACATGGTTGGTATTGTACAATTGGATAAATTTCTCACCGCGATTTTGATTCAGTCTTTCTTTCTGAAATTTATAAAGTTACTTATCTTGTATGAACATATTGAAAATGGAAAAATAGTGATTTTTAAATTGTGGGAAATTGGTTGTACAGCTTTTACTGGTTCCGGAATATTATCCTTCTAATGGT
This sequence comes from Chorisops tibialis, assembly GCA_963669355.1. Taxonomy (NCBI): domain Eukaryota; kingdom Metazoa; phylum Arthropoda; class Insecta; order Diptera; family Stratiomyidae; genus Chorisops; species Chorisops tibialis. The sequence continues at coordinate 24,317,566 of OY770264.1, forward strand.
TAAAAGTTTCGATTTCTTCATTGAACTTGTTGAATTTAAATTAAAATTAAGGTTGGAAACATTAGCTTTAGATTGTAGGAGGGTGGTTTCGTAGAAACACGATGCACTGGGGCCAATAACACCTGTAACAAAAAGATTGAGATAAACTTGTGCCATGCAAGTCATGTTTATCATGTTGGCAGTGCCTACGTTTTTTTTATGGTATGGCAACAGTCATATTGTTTAATGAGTGAATGAAAAAAAAATGAGTGAAAAATTAAACTGCGGGCAGAAGTTTTTTCTTTGGTTGGAACGTTGTCAAATTGGTGAATTTGCGAAAAGTTTAATGACAAAAATATAAGCCGTGCAACAACATATCGTAGTATAAAAGCTTGTAAAAGTGGTGAAGAGTTCGAAAATAAGGATTCAACTGGAAGACCAAAAGTTTTAAGTGATGAACAGAGTGAGAAAGTGATAGAAAAAATGAAAAACAAGATTGGTGTGTCCACGCGGACAATAGCCCACAAATTTCATGTATCGCACATGACCATTCAAAGTTGCTTAAAGGAAAATAATGTCCCGTATAGAAAGAGAAAGAAAGCACTAAAATACTCCCAAAAGCAACTTGAAAAAATGTCCAAGTCTTGCTGTGATTCGCGGTTGAAACATTTCAAAAGTGGGAAAAAAAATTTGTTATGGACGACGAAAAAATATTTTACTTTGGGAACACGATCTTGGCAGGAAATCGAGGTTTTTACACTGACAATTTTGCCTCATCTCCAGATAACCTAAAAAATCGGGGCGTTGCCAAATTTGAGCTGAAAATTTTAGAGTGGTGTGCAACTTCCGAAACTGGTGTTTCGAAAACTTTTATTGGCACTGGTCGAAGGCAAGCGCTCAACGCGGACCGTTATATTGAAAAATGCTTGCCGAAATTGTTAAACTCATCGAGGAGAAACATTCTGCAGATGATGCAATATTTTGACCGGACCTAGCATCATGTCATTATGCTAAAAAGACAACCGACTGGCTCAAAGCGAAGAACATCAAATTCGTACCGAGGCAGGATAATCCTCCGAACGTTCCTCGAGCACGGCCTATAGAGAATTTTTGGGCATTGCTAAGTGCTCAAGTGTACAAAGATGGATGGAAAGCAGATAATGAAAAGCAGTTGTGTCGGCGAATCAACATTTCACTAAAAAAAAGTTGACGTTAGTGTCATCCAGGCTATGATGCGTAAAGTGAAACATAAATTGCGAAAAATTAAGGACAATGCGCAATTATCTATTGTTTAATTTTTTTCTCAAAACTTTTGCTTTAATAATTTCAAATTCAAAAATAAAAAAAATAAAAAATGCTTTTAACCAAAAACAGTGTTAGTTTTGTCTCAATCTTTTTGTTACAGGTGTTATGAGATAGTTTTTACTCATTCTGCGCTAGCCACTTCGTTCGATTTGCGAACCAAAGCAGTCGAAGTCATCCATTTCTGAGAAGAATCTAGAACTTAAGCAAAGGAGACTAAGAGATTTGCGGACAGTGACAAAAATAATGTTCGATTAATTCTTCGTCTTCCTAGCAGCTTCTGCAAAGGCTGTTGCTTGCGGTCCGCAGCTTGAATGCGTGCAGCTTTAGCAAACAATGAGCTGTGGTCAGGCCGACAATAGTTCGGACGCTATAGCGACTGCGTTGTAACAGCTGAGCCGTAATATTTTTTTTCTGTTCTTCCCAAAAGGATTTGCTTGTTCTGCAGCTGTTCAGCTGCCGCCACTTCGCCAAGAAAGAATCCAAAACAGTTTGTTTGAAGGTAGTGTTGGTGCTACATCAACTGACTTCTTAGTGGAGTTAATGTTTGCAAATCCTTGCCATTCTCGCAAGCATGTCTGCTGCGTCGTTTTCTAACCGGTCGCTATGACCCGGTATCCAAATTAAAAATACTTTGGGTACAGCCGCTAGGAGATTTAAATTGTGTTTACAAATGGACAGTAGTTTAGACGTGGTCCTGTTTGATTGGAGTACCAGAAGTGCAGCCCTGCTGTCCCGAGAAAATGTAACAATTTCCGAGACTATTCTGCATGTCTAACATAATTTTTGTTTACTCGTTAATAGCTAATACTTCTACTTGGAACACTGTCACGTGTTCTGGAAGATGAAACGAAGTGTGGATGTCGAAGCCGTGGCAATGAATCCCTACACCTGTCCCCTGGTTAGTTTTAAATCCGTCCTTATAGAGATGAGGACCTGTACAGATGCTGATTATCGTGTTTTTTGCCCATTCGTTTCATTCAGGAAACTTCTGTTTCTCAACCTGTGGATGGTTTATACAATCATACTCGCAGTCTAAAACGGAATTTGCATCTCTAATGGCGTTTAAAATTTTGCCATAACCAATTTATGGTGCTGACCACGAATTACTTACTTACTTACTTACGATGGCGCTACAGCCCAAATCGGACTTTGGCCTCCTGAATGCTTTGCCTCCATCCATCTCGGTTCAGTGACCGCGTCCTCCAGTTTGAAAATCTTAGCAGTGATTTGTTGTCTGCGTCAATCGAATCCTCCCAGCGCTTTCGTGGTTTTCCGACCGATCTTTGTCCGTTGACTTTCCCTTTTAGTGTGCGTTTGGGAATTCTTCCGTCATCCATCCGCTCCACATGACCAGCCCATTGTAATTTTTTAAATTTTATGAGGGTTGACACTTCTGGATTGTCGAAGATGGCATACAATTCTCTATTGTATCGTATTCTCCAGATCGAGTCTTCCCTCACAGGTCCGAGGATTCTTCTGAGGACCTTCCTTTCAAAGGCGTTAAGTCGTTTTTCGGACGCCTGAGTTAATGTCCACGTTTCGCTGCTATAGCATAGCACAGGTCTTATGATTGTTTTGTATAGCTTAAGTTTTGTTTTCCTGTGCACGTTCTTGTTTTTGATTATTGGAAGTACCGAATAATAAGTCTTGTTTGCCATCATTATCCTTCTTTTAATTTCGATGGGTTCGCTTCCATCCTTCGATAGATTTGCCCCTAGATATATGAAGTTGTCTACGTTTTCTAGGTTATAGTCTCCTACCGTAATATTTTGTCTGATTGGCGTCTTTTTCCTAGTTTGCGTCATAATTTTTGTTTTGTTTTCATTAATGCGTAGTCCAACTTCCCTTGCTACCGAGTCAAGGTTTACAAATACTTCCTTAGCACTCTCCAGAGATCTTGCAAGGATATCTATGTCGTCGGCATATGCTACGAGTTGTGTGGATTTGAAGCATAGTGTTCCCTTGGTGTCAACGGGAAGTTTCCGAACAACATATTCGAGTGTTAAGTTGAAAAGCATTGGTGCGAGGCCGTCACCTTGTTTAAGGCCGTTGTCTGTTTTAAAACTGGAAGTCAGATCGTTTTCTACTCTGACTTGTGACAAAGACTCAGTCATTGTCATTCTTGTCAGTCGAACCAGTTTCGGTGGGACTCCAAACTCCAACATGATTTTATACAGTACGCGCCTGTCGATACTGTCGTATGCTTGTTTGAAGTCAACAAATATCTGGTGCACATCAATATTATATTCCCAGCACTTTTCCAGCACCTGTTTAACTGAGAATATCTGGTCCGTGGTTGAGCGTCCAGCTCTAAATCCGCCTTGGTATTCACCAATTACTTTATCAGCATAGGGCTTAATTCTCTTTTCTAGAATTTTCGTCAAAATCTTATAAGACGTACACAACAGAGATATTCCTCGGTAGTTTTCGCAGCAGAGTTTGTCACCTTTTTTATAAATTGGACATATGATGCTCTTGCGCCAATCTTCAGGAAGTATTTCCTGCGTCCATATGTCCGCGACTAATCTATGTAGGAGATGCGCTATGCAGGTGTCGCCGGCTTTCAGAAGTTCAGCTGGGATTTGATCAGTGCCCGGCGCTTTGTTGTTTGGGTGGTTCCTTAGGGCTGTTTTTACTTCTTCGAGTATGGGAGGACTCAAAGCGGATCCTTCATCAGCTGTTACATCAGTTATACCTGCTATTGTATCTGCTGCTGCTGTTCGTGTAGGTGATGGGCTCGGTTAAGAAGGTGTTCAAAATATTGTGCCCATCTTAGTTTTATATCTTCCGCGTTACTTATAATGTTCCCTTCCGCATCCTTGCATAGGGTCGTTTTCGGTTTGTAACCTTCTTTCATTCTTTTGACAAGGGAATACGCGGCTCTTGTGTTGTGTAATTTAAATTGTTCGTCCATGTTTTTAATTTCGTCATTATTGTACTTCCGTTTTTTTTGTCTGCATATTTTGTTTGCAAATCGTCTAAGATCCTTGTACTTGTCTTGTTTGGCTCGTGTCGGCCGTTCCGTTAATATTTTGTAAGCTTAATTTTTTCGTTCTAAGGCATCTTGGCATTCTTTGTCGAACCAATCATTTCTTTTGCGCCGGGGTTGTTGTCCTATCATCTCCTCTGCGACAGATGTAATGCCATCTTTGATTTTTTGACCACGAATTAGAGGTTTTTAATCTTATGACAGCTAGGCCCGCTGTTTATCTTATTAAAAGATCAAGTGGAGGTAGTGAGAGACATTAGTACCAATAACCCTTTCAGCTTGACAGCAAATATAAGTAATATCAGCAGAAGGTGCTATTAGATCTCCTCTCGTCTTTTGAAATATTAAATTATTTCCATGAAGCGCCGTTCCTCCACCTTTGCTAATAGAGCCAGCTACAATCTGGACATTTTACATTTCTGTTGACCATCTTAACTACAGGGTGCGCCATCTAAATGTGGTCGATGGAAATATTGAATAGCTTTGACAGATTTAAACCGATTGACGTCGTCGAACACATTTCGGAAAGGTTATTGCATTACAATTTTAACCATGAATCGATTCACGCCCAAAGAACGCGCGGAAATAGTGACAATGTTAATTAAATGCAATCGTTCAGTTGTTGCGTGCGTATCGTCAAAAGTATCACAGTCGTTCTGCGCCTAAAAGTGACACTATTCGTCGCTTAGCTTCGAATTTCGAGAATCACGGGTCGGTAGCGGACCGTCCACATTCAAATCGACCACGTCCTCGATGATCAAATGAAAATATTGAAGCTGTTCAACGGAGTGTTGCAGAGAGTCCTTCTGTCTCGTACCGCTGCCGGTCTCAGCAACTAAACATCAGTGGAACAACTTTGAGGAGGATTCTGAAAGATGATCTGGATATGTTTCCATATAAAGTGCAGTTAGCCCAAAGATTATTGGAAACAGACAATCCGCGACGCGTAGCTTACGCCAATAACGTTATTCGAGTGAGTGAATCGGAGCCCAATTTTTGGGAGCGAATTTTAATGACTGATGAGGCCCATTTCACGCTATATGGCACTGTAAATAAACAAAACTGTCGCATTTGGGGGAAAGAAAATCCTCATGCTATACATCAAACTCCACTGCATGATCAGAAAGTGACTGTTTGGGCCGGTGTCTGCTCAAAAACCATCATTGGTCCGTTCTTCTTCAGAGTTGGGGAAACTGTCAATGGGGATCGGTATCGATGGATGTTGGCACACTCTGTTTTACCAGAAATGCGTGAAAAAGGTCTTAAAGGCTTTTGGTTTCAACAAGACGGCGCGACATGTCACACCGCGACATGTCACACCGCGAAATCAACGATGAACATCTTGCGTCAAAAGTTCCCAGGACGTGTGGTATTGAAAGGGGGGGATATTGACTGGCTACCGAGATCGCCCGATTTAACGGCACCGGACTTTTTTTTGTGGGGATTTTTAAAAAGCAAAGTGTATGCCAACAAACCGATGACTTTGGACGAGCTTAAGGACAATATTCGAGCCGAAATCACTGCGAATCACCCGAGATGCTGGCAAATGTCATGGAAAATGCCAGAAAAAGAGCTGAATTTTGTATCCGCAATAAAGGTGGTCATTTGATCGACGTTGTTTTTGGAAACTGAATGGAAAAAATGGGAAAGCTTCAAATTTTATAAAAATAAATAGTTTTCCAAAATCGATTGAGAATTGTTCAAGTTATTCAATATTTCCATCGACCATATTTAGGTGGCGCACCCTGTACATACTCCTTGTGTAACCCACAGCACATTCCTGAAATTCGAAGCGATTGGTGAGGCTCAGCACCGAGATTATATCTTCTTCGATTTCTCTATGATTGATTGGGGCAAGTTTCATCAAAATCTGACAAGTGAAAGTCGGTCATGTTGAAGTTCGCGATAATCCATTTTTATACTCTAGATGAAATCTGAGAGTATATTGTGTTTGCCTTACCTTTTGTAACGCTAAGAAATAGTGCTCGCACAGAGCCGTCAAGGGTACAGAAATATTTGTTCTTCTTCTACAATGGCGCTACAGCCCCAAATCGGACCTTGGCATCCTGATATTCATGTTCCTTAACATTTTTCATTATTTATTATGGAAGGGTTGTTGGACCTTCGCATAACCCTCAATCTACGAATTTTTCATTTTCGTAGATTGAGGTGACCACGGTATACCCAAGTAAGCAGTGTGCTGGAATTATATATTGCGCCGACCGGGATTTTAACTCACGACCTTCGCATTACAAGACCAACACGCTACCTACTAGGCTACACCCTAGCAGAAATATTTGTCTCTCAAAAACCTCGATTCCGAGTTGCTGTTTGTCCGTCTGTCTACAACATGACTCTCGAACGCTTTGAGCTATCGTGCTGAAATTTGTTGTGTGTATATTAATAAATTATTAAGTTCGTGAACGGGCCACATCCCCCCACTCCTTTTACCCCTTCCCATACAAATTTCATGGAATTTCGGAATTTAAAGAAATTGATTTTTCTCCGTAACCATTTCAGGTATTGTCTAGAAAATTAGGTCATAGTATAATGATATAAATATCATTAACCTCAAGAAATATTGATATGATCCCTTTACTCCTTCTGCCACCTCCCATATAAATGCACAATTTTCAAAAATGCATTTATTCGGTTTGCATTGCAACTAGCAAAACTAAATGAACCAATTTTTGTCATAATTAATTTTATTATAATTGCAACTAATTTTGGAAAAACTATCAACTTTATCTCACTCCTTCTACATCCTCCCATACAAATCTTACGAAATTTCGGAATTTCAATTAAATTAGTTTAGTAGAAACTTGAAATTTTGCCAGAATTTGTCCCTTAATAATTGTAATAAGTGCTGGAAAAAAATATCGCCTTCACCTTACTCCTTCTACCACCTCCCATACAAATCTTTTTTATTGGAAGTTCAAGTGGGGTAACTCATATAATTTATAGTTTCTAAAAAAATTTGATTAATATATATTTCTGAAAATGAGTCACTTTGTATGGGAGGGGGTAGAAGGCGTGAGGGGAGTGAAATAAAACCATAAGCAGATTACATTCCGGAGGACACCTAACAAACTGCAAGTTTCATTACAATCGATTGAGCCGTTTGTGCGTGAAAGGCGACCGGACAGACAGACAAAAATTTCAAAAACGTTTTTTTTGCTTAGTTATTGTTAAAATAAAGCAAACAACTAACTTATAGCCATTTATAAGCAAATAACAGACAGAACCTATTAATATGTATAGATTAGCAGCTGCAGGACGCGGTCTTTGCATCGAGACGATTGGAGGCGACGACTTCAGGAGGCCCGATTTGGGCTGTCGCGCCATTGATGATCACGATAATGGAAACGCCCCCAAAATCTCCGGAAATAAATGTAATCGAACATTTGTGGGCCTATTTAGAAAACAAATGGAAATCGCGGGTAATTTCTTCGAAGGCCGAGCTTAAAGTAGCTCCGGAGGACGAATGGAAAAAAATCGATCCCTCTTATTGCAGGTCGTTGGTGGAATCTATTCCAAGAATACTGGAAGCCATTCGGAAAACCAAAGGTTTTCCAACAAAATACTAAAATAAGAAAAAAAAAGCTTTTTTGTACTTAATTTACTATTATTATTTGAAGTGTCCGAATATTTAATTGGAATTTGACAATCATATATTTTGAATTTTGGCTTATAATTTTTTTTGTAAATAAAATAGAAATTTATTTTTTTCTTATTTTATAAACTATTGTTACTTAGTAAATATATACAGTATGTCAACTAATTCTTTGCAAACTGAAAAAAAGTCATAAAAATTCATTTGGAAGTGAAAATTGATTAACAAAAACGAGTTTTCTTTCTGTTTTTCTTTCAATATATTATTAAGGTAAGTATTAGTTATTAACATGAATTACAAAAAAATTAAATTTCGACATAAAACATGTAAAAAAAAAAAAAAAACCAAAAAGCCTCCAATATTGAACTGTCAATTAATTCTTTGCAAAATGTAAACACATGTTCGATTTATAACTGAATCTGAAAAACTATGATACTAATAGTATTAATATTTGGTATGGTGGCCATAAGCATCCATGACTGCCTTCAGACGACGCGACATTGACTGTATAAGGCCCTTTAAGTCGTAATATTCCGGAATTTCCTGCCATTCTTCTTGAATTGCTTTGATTAAAGCATTTTTATTGGTAGGTCTGCGTTTAGCCACTTTCTTCTTCAGCAAAGCCCACAAATTCTCTATAGGATTGAGGTCCGGACTCTGGGCAGGTGCATCGAAAACTTTACTGCAAGAGTTCAGCAGCCAAGTCCTGCACAGCAACGATTTATGTTTGGGGTCATTATCCTGGTACAGCTTGGACTTTAGTTTATTTGCGTTGCGAGGATCAACAAACCCAAAATTCATCGCGCTCCGTGACAATTCATTTTTCAGAATGTCTAAGTAGTACTCCTTCGTCATAATTTCATTGAAAATTCGCAGCTCACCAACGCCTTTGGATGAGATACAACCCCACACCATTACCGAAAGCTTGCCAAACTTTACTGTTGGTATGATGTTCTTCTGCAGCAAGGCTGTATTTGGCTGTCTCCAAACTGTGCTGGGTTCATCATGACAATATAACATTATTTTAGTCTCATCACAAAAAATAACGTCGTTCCAGTACTCTGCGGGCTTGTTTACGTGAGTAATAGCAAAGTTCAGCCGCCTTTCAATGTTAATAGTAGAAAGCAATGGCTTCTTTCTGGCTACATGTGCTGAGTAATTATGTATTCTAAGAACTTTTCTTACCGTCTCATGGCTCACGTCCTTACCGCAATCCTTTTTCATGTCCAATGCTAACTGAATCAGTGTTGTGTGCGGATTATCGCCAATCGTTTTTAATATTTTAGAATGATCGCGTTTTGTGAGCTTTGGTGGTCTGCCTCCAGAATTGTTTAGGTGCAGACGATTTTCTTTCTCGGCACGCTTAATGATATTATATACGGTCCTTAATTTAATACCAAACATTTCCACCAATTCTTTAGCCGTTTTTCCTTTATAATGGTTGTAATAAACTAACTGAATTAAATTTTCATCAACTCGTTTGCCGGGCATTGTTGAAACTTCGATTTTGCCGATATGTGCGTTTGCCCAAGGCATAAATTACAATGAAAGCAATAAAGGAACGCATACTAAAGAAGCACGTGTTAATTTTTCTCGAATTTGATCTACCGTTAGTTAGTTTCGTGTCTCTTTTCCACGTACATTTACATTTTGCAAAGAATTAATTGACAGTTCAATATTGGAGGCTTTTAGGTATTGTTTTTTTTTTATATGTTTTATGTCGAAATTTAATTTTTTTGTAATTCATTTTAATAACTAATACTTACCTTAATAATATATTGAAAGAAAAACAGAAAGAAAACTCGTTTTTGTTAATCAATTTTCACTTCGAAATGAATTTTTATGACTTTTTTTCATTTTGCAAAGAATTAGTTGACATACTGTATGCGTTTCATTTTTTCCTAAATTGATTTTTCATAAAGTTATAGACAAAAATCTTCGCACCGCGGTACTGTCCGATTACTTAATTGAGCCACTGTAAATCAAGCATTACGCTCAATCTTAAATCTGGTTTGGATTTTATCAACAAATATACACGTTTCCATTCATCTGGCTTCTCCCACCCCTTAAATCCATACACACAAAATTTCGAACTTGAATAAAATAAATTAAAAATTAAGGTAACTATATATTTCTGGGTTTAATAAAATTCATAACTAAAATTTGCAAACATTTCCTCTTCAAAACAAATGTTGCCAAGCCCTGCAGTTTCCTCGCTGTGAAGGAAATCGAATTCTGCTGTACTGCACGTACACAAAGCGACGCGCTTGTACGCCTCAGCACAACCGATAAAAAAAAAAAAAAACACCTGACCCTCAAAAATCAACAATTCATAAATTAACTGCCCATGGATTAACAAAATGAATGACCTCACCACGAAATTCCAATAAAAACAAACCCGCGTGACCGACGCCCCTTCTTCCACAAACAGCGATAGCAAACACAGAACCGTGCTTTTTTGTTGTTGTGCCCATTTTTCACGTCGCCATTTTGTCCCAAATCGAAGAAAAAAAGCAAAGCGTCGTCGCCACTTCAGGTGATGGACCCGAAAAACTTTCACTCGAATTTCCCGGCATGCATGCGAAAAATTCGAGCTCAATTCTAGCGTAAACGAAACCCCAGATCGCGGAAAAGAAAATACAAATCCTCTTACCTGTCGAAGATGCCTTTTTCTGGATTAATTTCGGAAAATCCGTGGACCGCGTAGAACTCAACCGGACACAGCACGCAAAAATTCTTGAGTGAAGCGAAGATGATTTTTTTTTTTTTGTTTCGCCCGGCAGCAGCGTTGCAGCGCAGCAATCCGGCTGGAGTGTTTTTCCTGTAGGTAGCTCGATTATTAAGGGACACTGCGACAAACCAACGGAAATTTACAGCTGAAAAAAATTAGCATTGCCAGCATTTTCATGGCTACGGAAATATTCGAATCATTCAAAATTCGTCCCAGATTTCGTAAGATTTGAGAAATGCTTGGCCGCGACATTTTCTGCCCTCGGCATTCGCCCATTGCGTAATTGTGCGCAATCTCGTTTTTTTTTGGCTCGCTTTGTCTGGAGCGGTGGTGAAGCGACGTAAATTACGCATCATCTTTTGCCAATTGTGAATTATGGCGCAGGATCGAATCAATTACATTATTTAGGGTAATTAAATTTAATAAGCCTTTTGTAATTGACGTGGTGAAAATGAATTTTTTTGGCGGTAATTCACCACGATGTGCTGTGGTGAGTTGCCAGAACAGAATAAACTAGAGACACCTGTGAGATGCTTTTGGGAGTAGACAATGCTTTGGGTTGGTTACACTGAAGCATGTGAGGAATTACAAAAATGTTTGCACTTTTGTGACTGCGGCCGAAAGAATGGAATTTTCAACACGATTTTACTTTTGCAAAGGCAAGCGAAAGATTTTCTTAAGAAAAATCCGAATGAAGAATTCGCGAATCAATGGTGTTAATTTTAATGTTTAATTTTCCTTTGTAATGTAATGTAATTAATAATAACATTAATAAATTTAAAATTATCTTTTTCATTTCTTTATATTTTTTTTGTGATCAATACAGAAAAAAATTGACTACCCTGAAATTTTGTTTTTTTTTTTGCTTTTTATGACTAAATTAGCCTAAGAATGCAAAAAAAATCCGTCTGTACGTCCAGCAAAGAAAATTTTCAAGTCAAGACTTCTGTAACGTTTAAAAATTTATGTTATGGGTTTACCCAATGTAAGCCCATAACTAATAGAACTTTGTCCGTTTATTTCTTGTTACTTTGATTTAATACAGGATTAAGAATTTGCCCGATGCAATTCTTATCGAAACTTTGAAAGACAATGTGGTGAACTATGGGAATTACCCAAGGAAATTCCTTAAACTCCGGAACTCGAAAGCTCTTGAACGCAAAATTCGACTATGAGTCTACTCAAAGTAGACTCATAGCTTAGACATAAAAACGTACTGAAGTACGAAATTGGCCTAACGTAAGGTCGGGCTATGAGTCTACCCAATGTAGACTCATAGCCAAAATAGAAGTTGTAAGGGGAGTATGAATGTACTAAGAGACTACTCAGTGTAGTCCCAAAGACATCATACTGTAAGAGGCAAGTTGGGTTCTTGTTTACCAACTGCGAAATTACCGTCACCCGAATCTTAAGCCCAGAAGGTGGGCCCGTTTACGCATGGCTATGAAAAGCCATGGTGACTAAGGTGAGGTTATTGGTACGTTGGGGGTAGGGGCTTACCTGACCATCTAGCCCAAAGGGCCAGTCGCACACTCAAAGCCCGGTAAGGCCGAGGGCGGGTCAGGGTTTAATAGAGACTCTGAAAACGTAAAATATTAGTTATAATAATTCAATACCTCCATCGTTCCAATTTAAACAAACTCGTCGATATAAGTTGAATAGTTTATTTGTTTGAAATATACTTTTTTGTTTTTGTTATAACTTTTGGAGCTCTTGGTAGGCTCTTTGAGTATTTCTAAGCACTCGGGAGGCTTGTGAAATAATCAGCTGTATTCTTTAGCACTTGGGAGGCTTGAAAATAATCAGGCCGAACCTGCGTTGAGGTCGGCTTTTTATACATAATTTTCTTAACCTATTACATTTAAAAAAAAAAAATCTATTTGCCATTAATGCAAGACAATCGAATTCTTTGCCAAGTAAGCATAATTCGTTTCAATTTTTATTCAAAGGTAACAAATTTCATTTTCCATATTTTTAATAAAATAAAATTTCATTTGTTTACCTTTTCTTTTTTTTTTTCTTTTTTCTTTCCACAGTACGGAAGAAAATGTCCATTGAGTGCGATAACACGCGATCATCACTTTTTTTTCCTATAGAACTTTTCTTCGCTTCATATATATTTTTTTTTCTCTTCCATACATTGCTCGTTGCATTTCATGCACTTGAGTCTTAATCATTATTATAGCCGCGTATGTCGGTATGTAGATATATATCTGTATACATACTCGCATGGGCCAGAATGGTTCTTTACTCGTCTCAGCGGTATGTCGATATGTATATACATAATCGCATGTTCTGGGACGTTTGGTTTGTTTTATTATTATTTATTTTTCCATTAATGTCAGGCTAGAGCGTATTATTCTTTGGTACGCGGCCTGACATTGAAAATTTGTTGTTGGTATCGTATTTAGTTTGAGGCAGGTTATTTTTGTCGTTCTGAATACGATACCTTTGAACCGTATGACTGATTTTTCTCTCGAGCATTGATGGATTTCCGTATTGCGAAAGTTCTAATGGTAAATGACACAATTTTCGTGTCATCACAACTTCCAATAATAATTCCAATTTCGGAACCGACTTCGGTACGAGTTTGTTAAGAAAAATGTATAAAATGTACCGAAGAAGTATTTCATTTCAATACGAATTCTGAAAAAATGCGTCAAATTAATTTCGATTTTTTGTAGAATAAGCTTAGACACATCGTTACTTTTTGCTTTTTGTTTTTCAATGATGAACTACCTTCCGATTTCTTTGAGAATTGTTTCCAATATTTTGAAATGAGGAATTCTTATTGCCATCTCCATGTTATATTGGTTACGAAAAGGTTCTGAATCGTCGTAACCCACGAGCTAGTCGGCAGGTTTGGTTTACTGGGATCGTACGTGTACGCTCCAACGACATTCAAAGATCCATGTCCCTGAAACCCTTATAGGTAAAGAGTTCATTTGGATTGTAGACTGGGTGGGGAGCTTTCATTGCCCAAATTTTGGAGAGAAAGAGATGAAAGGGGTAGGCGGGGGAGGGTTAAGCTCGAAAACTGCGATTGATCAATATCTCCACTACGAATTCAGATAGAAAGCTGAAACTTCACATTCGGGTACATTGATTTATGAAAAAAAAAGTGGAAACAAATTAATTTTTTCATTCAGTGCGGTACATACAAAATGAGGGGGCTAAAAGCCAATTGTTGGCCGATTACTATTTTTTTTTTTCAAATGACTATATCTTTGAAATTACTTAACAGTATGAGTTGATATTTTATGACTAAAAAGGAGGCTCATAGGTCAACCATAATCAGCTTAGAGAGATACATCTAGAAGCCCAATGCAGATAATAAGTTGAAATTTTCTCAGATTATAGAACTATATGACTCATAATTTGCTTCCAGCATACTTGATGTATTAACTCTCCGTGGTGCGAATTGTGACTCTGATCACTATCTAGTCAGAGCTAAGTATCGATGCAGAATAGCTTGTCGTGGATATTCGAAAACGAGTAAAGCTCGGAAATTCAATGTCGACAAGCTTAACGACGAAACTGTGGCGCAGGCTTACATGTCAGCATGTAATAAACACCTGACACCAATATATGAAAATATCCAAAATATGCCAGTGGAGAATGCGTGAATGAAAATACGAGACGGCATCAAATCCTTCGCAGAAGAGGTATTAGGATATCAAGCAAAAAATAATGATTGTATTAGGATATCAAGCAAAAAATAATGATTGGTTCGACCAAGAATGTCGCGATGCAATAGATAGAAAGAACGAGGCTTACAAAATTTTTACTGAACGACCAACACGAGCCAGAAAAGAAAGATATGACGAGCTTAGACGATATGCGAAAAAGACCTGCAAACAGAAACAATGGAAGTACCATAATGACAAAATACAAAAAATGGACGACGACATGAGAAAAAATAAAATGTGGGACGCATACGCAATAGTAAAAGACTTAAAAAAGGGATATAAGCCAAAAACCAGTCTCTTCAAAGACGCAGAGGGCAACAACATCAGCGACACACAAGAAATCAAAAGCAGATGGGCTTCATTATTTGAACATCTTTTGAATCCCACCCCATTAGCACCGATCACAACAGACAACATTTCAAGTGAAGTCTCAACTGACGAAGATGAACCATCATCGACACTACCCACGCTTGTTGAAGTCAAAGCAGCCCTATGTGACCAAAAACTAAACAAAGCGCCGGGAATTGACGAGATACCAGTTGAACTTCTGAAAAACGGTGGAAATTGTGTCGCTGAAATACTGCACAACATGATAAGCAAAATTTGGACAGAGGAAATTATACCCGACGATTGGTGAAAAATCATTATATGTCCAATTTACAAGAAAGGAGACAAACTCTGCTGTGAGAATTACAGAGGAATATCATTGTTGTGTACGTCCTATAAAAATAATAAGAAAATAATTGAACGTCGTCTTAAGCCCTATACTAATCAAATAATTGGCGAATACCAATGTGGATTCACAACCGGACAATCTACAATAGACCAGATATTCTCGGTGAAACAGGTGCTTCAGAAATGCTGGGAATATAACACAGACGTGCACCGAATCTTCGTAGATTTTAGACAAGCATACGACAGGAGCGTACTGTACCAAATCATGCTTGACTTTGGAATTCCTCCGACTAACAAGACTCATGCTAGGGTGTAGTCTAGTAGGTAGCGTGTTTGGTTTACAATGCGGAGGTCGTGAGTTCAAATCCTGGTCGACGCACAATTCCAGCACACTACCTGCTTGAATATACCTTGGTTACCTCAATCTATCGTACGAAAATGAAAAATTCGTAGATAGAGGGTTGTGCGAAGAGCTAACAACTCTTCCGCAATAAATAACGAAAATGTTAAGGAACCTGAAGGCCAGGAGGCCAAGGCCCGATTTGGGCTGTAGCGCCATTGAAGAGAACAAGACTCACAATGATGAGCACTGAATCCCAAGTGAGAATACAAAACGATTCCACAACCAGCTTTCGAACGGAATGTGGCTTAAAGCAGGGAGATGGTCTAGCCCCTACGCTTTTCAACTTGTCACTAGAGTATGTTGTCCGAAAAATCCCAGTCGACACCAACGGGACACTACTATTCAAGTCCACCCAACTAGTAGTATACGCTGACGACATTAACATCCTAGCAAGATCCTTCCGTAGTGCTAAGGAGGTATTTGTCAATCTTGACTCCGCCGCAAAAGAAGTTGGGTTGCGCATTAACGAAAGCAAAACAAAAGTAATGACGCAAACAAGAAGGAGAGCGCCTATCAGACAAAACAACAATTGCGGAATATAATTTGAAGAATGTGGACAATTTCATATATCTTGGGGCTAATCTAACAAAGGACGGTAATGAAACAGACGAAATCAAACGACGGATAATATTAGCAAATAAGACGTGTTATTCGGTACTTCCAATAATGAAATCCAAGACAGTGCACAGGAACAATAAGCTGCGGATATATAAAACTATTATACGACCTGTGCTCTGTTTTGGTAGCGAGACGTGGACATTAACGCGAACTTTCGAAAAAGCAGTTAACGCATTTGAAAGGAAGGTCCTCCGAAGAATTTTGGGACTTGTGAAGGAAGGAACGAAATGGCTAATAAGATACAACCATGAGTTGTATCAACTCTACGACGAACCAGAAGCTTCAACGTTCATTAAACTACGTAACGTGCAGTGACCGGGCCATGTAGAGCGCATGGAAGACAGAAGAATCCCCAAACGTGCTCTGAAAGGCAAAGCGAGTGGTAACCGGCCAGTAGACAAGCCACGCAAGCGATGGGAAGACTCGGTTGATGAAGGTAGCAAAGCCATCTTAAAAATTAGCAGCTGAAGGACGCGGTCTTTGGATCGAGACGATTGGAGGCGACGACTTCAGGAGGCCAAGGCCCGATTTGGGCTGTCGCGCCATTGATGATGAAACCGCAAAATTTTATTTAATTATCTTTCTCTTTAAACTTAAGACTTTATCGCTTGCCAACCTATACTCTTTCGGGATCTAAACATCGACTGACACGTCGATCGCTCCAAATCATACTAGTTGTTCCTCCGGCCAAAACCGTTTCTATAAATCATTCCGTTAATTCCTTCTGTCAAGCATTTCCTCGTCGTTCGATTCTTTCCATGTGGTTGTTGTTGCTTTCTTGGTAAAGACCTCGCAGGTGTTCAGAATTATTTCATTCTCGTCGGAATTATGCCTTCGCCATACGATCGCTTCTCTACATTGCCCGTGTAATTTATTGTTTTGATTAACCTTGAACATTACGATCGATTCCTTTATATTGTTCGTACGCGCGCAATAATTTGCATCAGTGTTCAGTGGTAGATAACAAGCAAGTAGAGCTGACATGTAACAGTACTATAAAAACTTCCAAATCTAAAGAAAATAATACACTCCAAGCCTTCGAAAAAGGCTTTAAATACTTTTCTATATAAAATCTGTGCACATTAAGGGGAGCACTCCACCCTAATCCGCACTTTTTAACTTCTGATCGCCACTATTTTTTTTTTCATTTGTTGAGCAATTATTACCTTTCAAAGCCTAACGAGCGGAAAAAATACGTAAAACGTAAAAACACGTAAATACGAAAGAAAGTGAAATAAAATGTGTCTATCAAAAAAGAAGTTTTTGTTCCTTTCGGTACATGTTTTTCAGAAACCGTTTGTGATAGCGGAGTTAGGTGTGTGACATTTTGTTCCTTAATGTTTACTCTAAAAACCTGCGGTATTAGATTTTTGGTATGATGCAATTACATATTGTGATATTCCATAAATTTGAAGAAAGCTTTTTGTCTTCAAATGAGATTCCATTAGACCATCTACCATCTCCCATACAAATGTCATTCGGTAATTTAAAGAATTTGACACAACATATAGTTGACTTACAGTCCTTCCCATTTCATCTAGAGTAACGTATATTGGACTTTACGCAGAATTCTGTTATGTTTTTTAAATGACGTGTACTAATTAATAAAAAAAAAAAAAACAATTAAGTATACAACATTCCGTATTTCTCTGAAATTGTTAAACTGGAAAACAGAAAACTTACAACCAGTGAAATCAAATAAAATCGTTTTAAGGCATTAAATTTTAAGTCTTACATTCGTTTTATTTTATTAAATAGTGCTGGAATTGGGTTTTTACTTTTCTTTTCTTTATATTATTTTTTTTCACGATATATATTTAATATGTTTATTGCCTGTTCGTATATGTGTGTGTGTGTGTGTTTTTTGGGAAAAGTGTGTATATTTCACTTTTTTGATTTCCTCTCTAACCCTGTGTAATTTCATTTTCTACATTTCGTATTTTTTCTTGTAAGTCTTTACTATCCTTTTCCATTACTTTTATATCGGACGTAATTTTCTCCAAATTTATTGAAATATTTCGTCCTTTTTCGTTTTCTATTTGGTCCTCTAAATCGCGAACTTCACGCATAATTGATCCGGTTTCTTGTACAAGAGTAACTAAATCGCTACAATCGGAATGGAGTGTTGCCAGAAATTTGTAAATTTTTTTTGAATGTTCATCACGTCTGGCAGTCTGGGAAAATTAAAAAAAAAAATTGTTAGAAATTTCTAGATATCTATTATAACTTTTAAACTGATTGATGAAAACTTGAATCATTGGAATAAGAAAAAAAAGTATCTCCCAAGTGGTTTTGAATATTTTTTTAGAGACGACTTTTAAAACCGAAATAGTTGTTTTTAATTGAAAATTGTCTGCATTCTACAATTGTTTTTTCCATAAATAAATTTTTGACTGGCCAAAGGCTTACTGACTTCGCCAGCAGTAAGAACCTAGTCATAAGCTCCACCTGCTTCCCGCATAGAAACATTCACAAAAAGACGTGGGCATCACCAGATGTTGCACATCTTCAATCAAATTGACCACGTTCTCATCGAAAAAGGGCTGCCTCCAGCATTCTAGATGTCAGGACTCTACGTGGCATGAACTGTGACTCGGACCATTTTTTTGTTCAAGCTAAATACCGCTGTCGCATAGCTCACAAGGACCAACTTAAAAGAAACGGGACTCCTAAGCTCAATGAGCAAAAATTGATGGACAACACAACGAAAATGGCGGCAATCAAAGCACATATTGAAGCACATTACTTCAGGCTGAGCCTGAGAAAAGTATTGACCAAATGTGGCGGAACATTAAGGATGGTATTCAGTGCGCAGCTGAAGACACCTAAGGACATTTAGAGCGGAGACAACGTTCGTTGAGGTATGCCAAGAAATACGAGGCCTATCGACTGTTTCTCGGAAAGACGAAAACGAGCTAGAGGGGACAACTATCAGCGGCTCAGGCAAGACGCCAAGAAGACTTGAAGACGAAAACAACGGAAAATTAACAATGACAAAAACTTGAAAAAAAATTTACGTGCGCCTAGCATTTAATACCGTGAAAGAAATAAAACAAGGTTACAAACTGCAAACTACGCTCTGTAAGGACGAAGAAGGCAACATTATAAGCGACGCTGCCGAAAGCAATGCGCGTTGGGTTCAGTACTTCCACACACTGTTAAATAGAACGACATCACAGACTGAACCTTTTATAATTCCCGAAGATCCAGATGGAGAGCAACTGCCCACTGCTCCAACCTATGATGAAGTAGAGACAGTCCTACATAAGTTCAGATCAAACAAGGCGCCCGGAATAGATGGAATCCCTGCAGAGCTCTTCAAAGAATGTGGAACAGAGCTGGCGAAAAAGCATTATATGTCCTGTATACAAAAAGAGTGACCGTCTGCGTTGTGAAAATTACAGAGGAATATCATTGTTATGTACGTGTTACATAATTTTAGCGAAAATTATCGAACGAAGACTCAGTTAATACGCTAACAACATCATCGGAGAATATCAAGGTGGCTTCAGATCCGGATGATGGACAACGGATCAGTTATTCTCAGTAAAACAGTTGCTAGCAAAATGCTGAGATTTTGATATTAATGTGCACCAAATGTTCGTCGATTTTTGTCAAGCGTGCGATAGTGTCGACCGTAATGCTCTGCACAGAATAACGATTGAACTAGATGTCCCACCGAAACTAGTTCGATTAATAATTAATAGCCACGCTGGAAAACAAAATCCAAGTCAGGTCTCAAGCAAGGAGATGGTCTCGCCCAGATGCTCTTCAACTTGGTGCTCGAGTAAGTCGTCAGGAACGCAACTTCGGTAACCTCAGTGCACACCAGAGGTGCGCTACTCGTAAAATCCGTACGTACGCAGACGACACGGATATTCTGGCCCGATCAATACTTTATGCTAAGGAGATATTCCAGGAGTTGGAGCCAGCAGCGGGTGAAGTAGGGCTCAGGATCGAAAACTAAATACATGACCCACATACAAAGGACTGTCCGATAGATGCAGAATATTACTATGGGCGAATACAACTTCGAGCAGGTGGATGGATTTGTATACCTGGGAACCCTTCTTACAAAGGACGGCAATTTACGGCATAAAATTTAAAGAAGAATCACGGAAGCTAACAAAGCATTTTGAGCGATCCTCACCATAATGAAATCAAGGAAGTTCCATCGAAACAATAAACTATGCATCTATAATATATCAATTCGTCTTGTGCTGCTATATAGATGCGAAACGTGGACCTTGACGCAAGTGTCGGAGATTTTAATCGACACGTTTGAGCGAAAAAATCGTCGGCAGATGTACGGAGCAATTAAGGAAGGGGATGATTGGCGAATTCCATACAACAATGAGCTGTAGCAACTATTTAACGACCCGATCGATCGTGATCAAACTCCGCAATATACAATGGAAGGCCACATGGAGAATTCCAAAACGCGTGCTCAAGGGCAGAGCTCAAGGCGACCGACCGCAGAGGAAGCCACGAAAGCGATGGGAGAACTCAGTCGGCGCAGATTGCAGATCGCTTCTTGATTTTTCAAGCTGAAAGACGCGGTCGTTGGACCGAGACAACTAGAGCAGGTGCATCCGGAAGACTAAGGCTCGATATGTGCTGCAGCGCTATTGTATCATCGCCATCATCAAATTTTTGACTAAGCTAAATAAAATCGCAATGTTGCTTAAAAGATCTTGCTAAGTTGCTATCGAAAAATTTTCCATTTATATAAAATTGGGGGCAGATTCGATTGTTGCAGTTAAAAATCAACATTCGGAAATATTAACCCTTCCGAGCTTATTGGACTTACTTTATATAAAAGGTCATCTGTGACAGTAAATTGACGATCCAATTGACCATTAATGCTGTTAATTTCTTTCTGCAATTCCCTAGTATCTCGCAGTACTTTATCGATATCATTTTTCTGCTTTCGAATATTTCCGACAATTTCTAAAATCCGTGTTGTGTAGGCATTTCTGTATGGAATCAAAGAAAAAAAATTAATTCGTTGCAAAGTCATACAAGATTTTTAAATGAGCATACCTATTGATTTTATTATCAATCTTTTGCAATTCTGTCGTAAGTTGTGCATGAAGATTATTTTTATTTTTTAAATCATCGATAATTTCGGCTATTTTTTCTCGTACTGCTTTTACTTCGTTCTGGACTAATTTATTTTGTTGCTAGAAAATATAATAGAATTTTGAATATTTCAATTAAGATTTGTGTTTTGGTTTTATTAATTTTGAATAAGTACTTTTCAATTCTAATTCGTGGTTAGTTTTATGAAAAAATGTTTCGAAATCCGCTAACACAAATTTATAAATTATGTCTGCTATAATAAATAAATTAAATAAAAGACGCATAACAATAAACTGAACCCACACAACTGGAACGAGGTCTCAGCTTCTCGTTCGCAAGGTTCTGAGACGCTTGAAGATTTTCACAATCTATTCAAAACCTAGAAAAACTAGGAGTCCGGCGGTCCGGATATATCAGTTCCCCATATGCACAATCCTTTATTGATTTAAATAATCTGTAACTGCTCTAAAATATTGATCTGATTAATTAAAATAGATTCCAATATTCATTAGTAGTATCTACTAGTTTATTTTATTCATTTCGATTCATTTCCTGCTTTTATGCTGTTATTGCTTGAAAATTTTACGAAACACTTCAAACCTTCATTGCACATAAAGTTATGGATTTGAATGAATAAGAGCCGTTGAATTGAAAACAAGCATTCAAAATGATTGGAATCTATTTTAGAGCAGAAATAAATTACATGAAACACAAAAGGACTGCGCATATAGGGAAATAATAATCGTAACCGCCGACCCATATTTTTATATGGGGAACCCATTCAACTTCCGAAAAAGGTATACGGCGTAATATTTTTTGGATCTGAACGATTACGAGGGCGACTGATGGCAACACTGACGCAAAATGTTTATGCCATCTTTACAATGACGACTGTGAAAATTTCAGACAGATTTAACGAGTAGTTTTGTTTTGACAGCTGTTGAAATTCATCAAGTTCGTGTTTATTTGCAATCATGTAGAAAGAGCAATATCGATCAGTGTGATTCGATTTCTTTTTTTTGGATGGGAAGACGTGTGAGGAAATCAAAGTGGAGTTGCATGCCTTTTATAAGGACCATGCACCTTCGATGACTACTATCAGATATTGGGTTAATGAATTCAAGCGTGGCCGAACATCCGTTTTTGATGAAGAGCGCCCAGGCCGTCCGATTGAGGTGACTATGGAGGATATAGTTAATAAAATCCATGATATTGTGTTAGCAGATCGTCGGATGAAGGTCAGAGAGATTGCTGACATTGTACACATCTCAATTGAACGCATACAAACTATCCTATACGAAAAATTGGACATGAGAAAGCTATCGGCGAGATGGGTGCCGCGTTTAACAGTGGAGCAAAATCGGAATCGCATGACAACTTCGGAGCACTGTTTGGACATGTTTAAGCGCAATCCGAAAGAATTTCTACGGCATTTCGTGACTGTTGACAAAACATGGATCCATCAATACACGCCAGAAACCAAAGAACAGTCAAAACAGTGGATTTCACCCGGCGAAACTGCTCCAAAGAAGGCGAAACTGCTCCAAAGAAGGCGAAAACGGTTCCATCGACCGGAAAAGTCATGATCACCGTTTTTTGGGATTCGCAAGGCATCATTTTCACCGACTATTTGGAGAAAGGAAGGACAATCACGGGGCAGTACTATGCTGATTTATTGGATCGATTCAATGCTGAATTGATAAAAAACGGCCTCACTTGGCGAAAAAAAAGTCCTTTTTCACCATGACAACGCACCTGCTCACTCGTCCGCAATCGCCACAGCAAAACTGGTCAAATTGCTGCCTCACCCACTATATTCCCCTGATTTGGCACCCTGTGACTTTTTCCTCTTTCCAAACTTGAAGAAATCGTTGGCAGGAAAGAAATTCGGCTCGAATGAGGAGGCTATCGACGCAACAGAGGCCCATTTTGCGTAGTTCGACAAATCATATTTTTTGGATGGCTTGAAAAAGTTAGAATATCGCTGGACTAAATGTATCGAGTTGAAAGAAGGTTATATTGAGAAATAAATAAAAAAAAAATATTTCAATGCGTTTTCTTGCCTAACACGGGTAATTATCATACACCCTTCGTATATAGTACTTTGATGTTTCAAAGAATTAAAAAAAAACCGCAAGTCTGTAGGCCGTCTGGGAATTTTCCTCAGCCCTTTACATCCGAGCATATATTAGAAAATGCAATGATGTAAACGTTATGCACTACAATCAATCAAATTTCTGTTAAGACAGGAGGTCTTAATAGGAGCATAGGACAGAAACAACTCTCTTCCACAAGGCGCGATCCTGAGCAACGGCCTTAAGCTGTTGCCAGGACTTGTATATTCCTCTGGCCTCGACTCAACTGCTCGCTTCAATGTGCTACATTGTCGGCCAACCCGACTTCTCCCTTGAGGATTGTGATCCAGAGCCTGTTTGGCGATGTTTCGCTTTGGTTTCCTCCCAGTGTGACCGATCCACTGCCACTTCCGCCTTTGAATCTTAATGCCTATTTTAGTCTGTCCAGTTTTACTCCAAAGTACGTCGTTGGAGATCACTTCAGGCCAGAATATAGCTGAAATGCGTCAAAGGCATTGGTTTACGAAAGTTTGTAGTTTCTTGGTAAGTCGAACGGTCACTTTCCACGTAGTACAACCATATAACAACACAGATTTGACGCAAGTGTCAAAAACAAGGGAGATCTCTCTTGATCTCCAGAAAGGAGAAACGATACCGAAGGCCTGACGCTTTATTTAGACGAGCATGTTATGCGCTACGGAGCTTTGAAATCGCTGCATATAGAAAAAGGGTGCAAAGCGGATCGCAAGACGATAGAGCCATCAAGTCATTTAGAAATTGTTATTCTAAACTTTAGATTAGATTAGGTTAGGTTACAGTGGCGACCTTAGTCCACATAGACCCCTTAGGAGTCATAGTGATACCACATCAAATTGGCGAAAACCTAATGTGTATCATCCAGCGGTGTTATGAGTTTCTTGTTGAGCTTAGAGGTTCCCGTTTCCGCGGTGAAATTAAACAGATTCCGCTCCAACATCTCTCTCACTCCTGGCTGTTTGCAATTTTTGCAGAGATCATGTGCTACCAAAACCATTCTGTAAGCATGTGCTTCAATAAGGTAAAGGCCGGTAACCATACCAACTACTGTCTCACATTGCTTACTGGTTAATGATAGCAAGAGTTTTTTCTTCTTCGTGTCATTCGTATTCAACATTAATTTCGTAATTTTCCAATTTTCTCATCAGCGCGTCTATAGAGTCTTTGACGATATATTTGGGCAGTGGTAAGTTTTCTGCGGCATCTAGATCAAGGTGAGTACCTCTTTTTGCCAGCTTCACTAGGGCTCAAGGCGGATCGCGAGCAACTTCACTCGAGGACTTGGGGGACTTGGATTTTGGTCGGTCGCGCGAAAGAAGAAAATTTGCAATTGGAAAAAAAGGAACTCTAAAAAAAAAGGAAAAAAATAATATTTTTTTGGCTTTAACTTGGAAGTGTGTGGTTCATTAGTCAAGAAAAGAAAAAAAAAGAAAAAGTGAGTTGTTCGGGAAAACGTGAAGCAGTGTGAGGAACATAATAACAGTTTTTTCATCTGGAGGAACAAAGTGAAATACCACCGGTGGGCCCCCGTGAATAGTGATGTGCAAATGAATATACATAAAAAAATAAAAAAAGGAGGCTGCAGCGCGTAGGCGACCAAAGTAAGTTTTTTTCTATCTATATATTTTTTTTTTTTTTCGTATCTTATTTTTTTTTTCTCGTGTACCTCATGATCACCACAACGCGGTGGTGGCGGTAAGATGAGATAGAGCTACTTAGGGCGCTGTGGGAGTCCGGTTGGCCCCGCCGTCCATTGCAAGGAAGCCCTGCTGCTCAGGACCTTCTTGCAATGACCACCTGTGATTTGGCGTAAGGACGTGCCAGTAGGTAGCGTGAGCTCCCCGTCCCCGTATATATATTTTTTCCACAGCTCAACCAGGATGGTGTCTTCCCCGGACCAAATCCTTCCTCCCCACGCCCTCAGCCCTGACTCGCCGGCAACCATGCTGTGAGGTCCGGAGGAAGCCCATCATCTGATAGCGGAACGGAGTGCTCTATTTCGTTACAACCTCTTATGCCACTGTGATCTGGAACCCAGCAGAGTTCGTCATTTTTTTTCGGCATAGAGATTTTTTAGTGCGCGATGACAGCTGAATACTGTCTGAGAATTGATAGTACATGATTCCAGTTTCTTCAAGGCAGCCTGACTATCTGCATAGCCATTAATTTTTCCGTTGCAGGTCCGCTGTGTGTTGGCGATTTCGGCTGACTTCTAGATTGCCAGAAAAATCCTGCAGTCATTCGGCAACCTGAAGAACCAGCCTGTTGGAAGGTCAGTCGAGTAGTGTCAGTGAAAAGATTTATTGTTTCCCAGTGTTCCCTATTTGGTACACGTATCGAGAATCTCCTATCAAACCCAGACTTTGTAACCACAGAATCTGTGGTTATTGCAGGTAATCTAATGTTATTATGTCCTCTTGGCTTCCTTGAGCACTTGGATCCCAGGCTTTTTGCCAACAGGTCGATTGACGGCAAAGAGAGTAAGACATTCAGCGAATCTATGGATGTGATCTTAATAGCTTCAGTGATTCCCAGACATGCCTCTCTTTGTGTTTTTTTCCAATCTTTGCCGATATGTTATTTTATTCAGTGCAGGCCACCATGTCAGTATGCCGTGCAGCAGATTTGGCCTTTCTATAGCCGTGTAGATCGAGTGCGTTATATTTCGGTTCAAACCCCACTTTCTACTGTAAGTTCTCTTGCACGAGTAGAACGCGATGCTGGCCTTAGTTGATCGCTCCTCAATATTTTGTTTCCATATATGTATACTTACCGTCTAGGACTATTCCCAGATATTTCGCATGGTTGGACAGAGTTAGTACCGTTGCTCCTATTTTCGGTAGCCGAAACTCCTGAGTTTTTGTTTTCCTAGTAAAGAGCAAAAGTTTTTTGCGGGTTTGCGTTAAGCCCGGTGCTTTTTGCCCAGTCATGTAGTTTTTTGAGAGCTTCGTCCGTGAGTTCGGACATTGTGCTTGTGTACTTACTTGATATTAGTCTCACTACGTCATCAGCATAAGTAAAAACATTTACCCCAATTTACTTCTCAGATCCTCGAGTATGCCATTCAGAGTCACCCATAAAAGTGGAGATAAAACCCCTCCTTGTGGCGTTCCTTTACTGGTGCGTTTGTGCTTTGCCTCATTCCGTCGTTATAGATCTGTTTCTAAGCAATGTTTCGATCCATGCGCTGATCGTTTTATTTAACTGAGCAGCTCAGAGAGCCTCCACAATAGCTTCCGTTGTTACGTTGTTGAAAGCTCCCTCTATGTCTAGGAATGTGCATAGAGTGTACTCCTTAAATTGTAAGGATTATTCTAACCTTTTGATGTACTCAATGATATGCGACACGACTTGGGCATAGTATACAGATCAGGAAAGGGAAGGTAACGCTGACGCTCTTAGTCGCATCAAAATAGAAACGATGGAACACACTTCATGTCATGTAGTGATACGATCCAAAATGCGTAAGCAAACGGAGCGTCAGAGCGAGAAGGAAAAATTGAGTCACGAAAAGAATGATACAGATTGGAAAGATTACGATGAGATGGACGATGCGATAATCGCAAATAACGTTGAAACTGAAGTGCAAGAAGTCTAAACAATCTCGAGCCGTGTTATCACGCCGGTAGCTGACGATCAAGTTTATATTGATATTGTTGAACCGCTGCCAAAGTCTAATTCAGGGAATAAATATTTTTTGACCATGATGGATGAGTTGACAAGATTTGTTGATTTTGTGGCAATACCGGATCAAGAAGCCAATACTGTCGCGAGAACGCTTATTAGCTGGTACACAATGCTTAAAAAGATTGTAACAGACCAGGGAGCTAAATTCACAAGTGAAATTTTTAAATTACTCTGTAAACTTTTGAAGATTAAAAAGCTTCAAACGACGGCCTATCGTCCGCAATTCAATGGATAGACAGCACGGTACTCTCGCCAACTATGTGGATGAAGAATCTATGAATTGGGATACTTAAAACGTAATTTCATTTTGATAACGTTTCCAGAATCCATCAATCTTACTTTCGATTAAAAATTATTCTGCATAAAATTTATACTCTCAGACGATAGAAAAGGGGGCGTAAAAAACACCACTCATACTTACAAATGTGCTACTGTTAATTTGTTTGGACTTTTCGAGCGATTTAACAAACGGTTCCTTATGACCTTTCCACTGTTCGACTAACTTATTCATTCGTTCCTTGGTCGCCGTCAACACCAATTCCATTTTTTTCACATTCTCGTCGGGATTCTCGAGCAGAATACAAGTACGTTCACTTATTTTACGCTTATTTTTTAAATTCCTATTAACATCGTCTTGGCTTGTGCGCAAATCCTTTACACTTGCGATTTCCGCGAGCATTGTTTTCCTATTGAGCAGCACCTCATCGATAGCGTTCTTCAATTGAACGATCTCGGCATCGAGCGCTTCTATCACATTGCTCCATTGGTCCTTCTGTACGCTGCTGCTGATTTGATTGTTCGCTTGTGACTTGAATTTTGTGCCATCGTTGGCGGCATAATTTTGCGATTCGATTTCGCTCAATTGACTTTCTGAGATTGCTAGATTCTTGATACCGGCCACGTTACTATCGTTCGATTGAAGCGTACGCGTTATTCGATTGCCGAGCGAATTAATTGACTTGACTAACTCATCGTAATTACGATTGTTTTCATCGCTTGTCGATTCGATATCGTTCTTATGAATAATGGAGGGACAAATCGTTAGACTGTTTGTCTGATGGAAAATGCTTGGCGAACGTTTCAGCCAGTAGTCGTGCTGCTTCGGTGGAATGTTGGGCTTCCGCAGACCGTTCGGTATGTTTAAGGTGATGTATGGCTGAAATGTAGCGCATTCGCCGCTCGGTATTGGGGTCGATGCATTGTACATGCGAACGCCGGACTTTATGCAGTACTGCGGTATCCAGGGACTGCTCGTTTGAATTCGAATTTTACGTAAAACTTCGTTTTCTAAGGTCGAAAGTTTATCTAGAGAATATTGAGAAAGTTAGACCGGCAACGCTGAACGATTGTCAAAAATTGAGTCTTACCTAAGGGTTGTGCTAGAGAGCATTTTTCCGATTCCTTTGGCAGTCGCTCGATTAAGAACATGAAAACCCGCCGTACTTCCGTTACATTCGAGTAAAGAAACGTCTGGTATCCGATATCGCCGCGAAACCCGACCGACTGCAAGAAAACAACAGAATTAAAAAACTTCCTGAACTAGAAACACTAAACTGAACTTACAGCACAGGCCTCTGCCAAACTGGCTGTGACCGTGAACCTCTGAGCCATTCCGGGCGGCAGTGTTTTTGGTAAAATCATGTTCGGCTTTACTAATTGCAAGCATGTCGAGACGGTTTCGACGAGCAATTCGGGCGTGAAACTCGACAGGCTCAGAACATCGTCCTCGATGTTACTGAAAATTGAAAGAAACGTGAAAAACACGGACGAAGAGGACAACCCACTCGAAAGGAGAACAGGAAGTCGTTTTCTTTCGTGCAAACGAACCAGCCAATCTGGCGCAGCGTGTGTATGATGATGTTGTCCACTTCATCCATTCCGATTGTGCCTAGTGCGGTGCGCTTAAGTTCTAACTATTCGATTAAAATTGCAATTTTATCGATAGTCAACAAAATCGCGAAAAAAAAATTGATAAGAGTGACAGTACGGCACGTAATTGACACTCGAATAAATGACACTTGACAAACGTCAAGTATTTGAGATTTTTCCATATGTGAGTGTGTCTAATTCTTAAGAACACTTTTAACGATTTCTTCATCCAATTTCAAGTTTAGTTTTAATAGAATTTCAGTCTTACAGTTCGATGATGCAGCTAATTCGTCTGTGGAACGTTGAACAATCCGGAAATCAAAAATGGATGTGATTATTTTTCATCAAGTATATATTAAGGCATGGCTTCAGACTGCGTAATATTTATTCCATACACGTTCAACAGATCTATGCGTAAGAATCTGTTGCCGATGTTGTTAGAGGATTTATTTTTTTCATGTTGTTGTACATTACAGGTCAATTGAGTTGCACCGCCGAAAACTTCGGGGCAAGAAATGCGTATTTTCAGGTCAAGTTTTACTTATAGTGATTTCTATTCGGCAAAAAAATGTGACCCGTTTTTGCCCTTAACATTTTTTCTAGCAGTTCCTATGTTCTATTGGAAAAAAAAATTCTGCCCTGCTAGAAAAATGGTTTGCGCACTAGGTAAAACTTGACCTGAAAATGCACATTTCTTGCCCCGAATTTTTCGGCGGTGCAACTCAATTGACCTGTAATGTACAACAACATGAAAAAAATAAATCATCTGACAACATCGGTAACAGATTCTAACGGATAGATCTTACTTAAAAGGACTTAAAACTTTACATGAAGTATGCAATATGAGTGCATACGTAACTTTTCTTAGTTTTCCCAAAATCTTCACAGGACCATTTAGAGATAACAAGACAAATTAAAACGCTTTGTTTTGACAGTTTCGAAAGCCAATCAGGTGTTCGGTATAGAGACAACATGATAAAAAAAATGCAAAAAACTTGCACTTAAAGTGTTCTATTGGAAATTGACCTGACCGACGGAACTGAGAAAAATGAGTGCAAAACTGCAATAATTTTGCATTTTAAAGGGCAAAAACGGGTCACATTTTTTTGGCGAATAGAAATCACTATTAGTGTGCAGACCATTTTTCTAGCAGGGCAGACTTTCTTTTTGCAATAGAACATAGGAACTGCTAGAAAAAATGTTAAGGGCAAAAACGGGTTACATTTTTTTGCCGAATAGAAATCACTAATAGACAAAATAACTTTTCAAACAAACTTGGGGCACTCTTGAGATTTTCCGAAAAAAAAACATTTTCAAAATGCTTTCTCTGAACGAGTTTAAAGAAGAGACCACAGGATTTGAACCTAGAAATATCACTATCAGAATTCCTTAATGCAAGGAATTGCCATAAAACGGTTCCAAATTAAAATGTGGAAACCGAATTATCCTCTGGCTCATCATTTAGTGAAGGGACGAAACAAACAACAACCAAATACGTAAATATAAATAACACAAAATAAAAATTGGCATAAAATTGGCATCAACTAGCACTAAGTCTACGCTTTAAACAAAGCTTATCAATAGAGAAGTCGAATACATCAGCATTCTCATTAACTTCTCTCGCGAGACGCGAAATCGGCTCATTCGTATCATAGTTTGTCCGGTGAAAGCAAATCTGTAGCAATCTAGGCTGCCTTGGTAAAAATTGACCAACAGCAAACTGCATCAAACTCAAACTGTAGGAGAATCATCCATCCCTGTAAGAAGTTGATGAGCAAAAACTACATCAGCTACCTCACGTCGTTTCGAGAGTGACGACATATTTAAAAACTTAAGTCGATCGATGTAAGAAGGAAGACGCACTCTGTCACTCCAATTAAGGTGGCATAAGGCTATTCTTACAAATTTACGCTGAATTGATTCAATTCTTCCAATGTGCTCATCATAAAAAGGAGACGAAACTTGAGAAGCATATTCAAGATGAGATCTAACGAAGGTGTTATAAAGAATCCATTTAACAAAGGGATTGTTAAATTCCTTGGATAAGCGTGTAGTGAATCCCAACATAGAATTACCTTTTTGCACAATCTTATTTATATGCAAGCTAAAATCAAGTTTATGGTCAAACGTAACACCTAAGTCAATTATAGACTTGACACGATCCAACATACAGTCATTTAGACTATATATAATTACAAACGGTGAGACTTTCCTAGTAAATGACATAACACGACATTTATCCACATTCAAACGGAGATCATTGTGGCGACACCAATTACTAAAATTAATCAAATCTTCTGGAAGAAAATTGTCAGAGTTGGAACTAAGGGACCTAAAGATCTTAATGTCGTCTGCATAAATAAGTACTTCAGAGTATTTAAAAACAGAGGCAACATCATTAATATTTAGTTTATCATTATATTGGCGGTTTTAACAAATTACCGCATTTCGTATCAAAAAAGAACGTTAAATTAATGACAAAATAATTTTTTTATCTTTCTCAGACAATCAGAACTACAGATACTTGACACACACTAACACTATTCTCCAAATAGAGTTTGAACAATGGAATAATACTAAGAGATCAGCGTTTAGAAGTACAAGAAGGCAACATAAAACGTGAAAAACAGTCAAACTTATAGTTTGCTTGAGTTTTATTGTTTTCAAATGATTGAACATGAGCACAAGGTTGCGTTAAATTAAAAGTTTTTGTATAGATTCACTCATTACAATCGAATGTTGTTTATTAAAAAGTTCATCTTGCAATTTAATCGATTGAGCATGTCTTTCACCATTATTTTAGATTTATTATCATCGTACAAAAGAAAATTAATAATTTTAATAACTCTCAGCTCAATTTGGAAAAAAATACAAAATAAAATGATCGGAGACACGCAGCCAACTTCCAGATGACGGAAGTTTTCTGCCAGAGATTTTAGAACGAGGTGTGCGCGTGTTTTCTTCCATGACAATTTCTACAAAAAGTGAAGGAATTTCATTTGCAAATTAAAATCCGAAATCCTAATTCTCGAATCGAAAGTCCTCTTTAATCGCGTTTCAAAAAAATCGGTGCGCGATACGGCCATATTTTCGCGAGACTTTCACGAAAGCTTGTTATCTGTGACGGGTGTTACTGCAGGGTGCGCCAACCCTGCAGTAACACCAACACCCCTGCAAACACACCGAGGACATCTACCCTTCGAAAGTAGATTTCCTAGCCGAGTTTGCGACCTCGAACGAAGGTAGCTAAGTTCAGAGGGAAGGTTGACAGAAAAATTTGACGAGAGAGAGCGCGTGTGGCGGCCGAAGAATAAAGAGAATAGCCCTAACCCTCAAATTGATTTTAGAAAATTATTTTATATTAAAATCTCGAAACTTTAGAATTTTCATTTCTTTCAATTTACAACAAAACCCAACTTAAACGTTTTCTTTAGTTTTATATGGATTTTTCCTTCCATCCAATTATGATATTATTTATTTTCATTTAACATAGTTCTAATAATAAATAAAAATAAAACCCATGTAGTTTCTAACTTTTTCTGATTATTTGAACATTACAAAATAGCTAAACCTGAAGTTTATTGATTCCTTACCTATTCCTTGGGCGCAACAATAGGGGTGGGACCTGCTTGTTTATAACCCAAAAGAAATATATATAGGAAATATATATAAAAAAATTTTATAAGTCATGTATAAGCATTACTGGAATGGGACTTGAACATTAATAAGAAAATTATAATCAAGAGGCCAAATAGTATGGAACATACTTTTACGGGGGCTGTTATAAGAAAATCGTTATCAAAAACCGTCATCAAAAAGCGTTATCGAAAATTTCGAACCTAATTTGTATGTATAGTAGGCGTGAGAGAATATGGAAAAAACACAAAAATCTACTGAATTTATAAAATGCGCGAGTGGCCCTGACGATTTATCTATGACTACATTGAATGTTCAAAGCCTAAAGGCACATCAAGAAGATCTTGCAACTGATTTTGTAACACAACAAAATAACTTTCTATTTTTAACTGAAACATGGCTAAATAATCACGAAATGATAGAATTGCCTGAATATCGATGTGTAACGCAATTTAAACGGGATAATGTACTAGTGGGTGGAGTTTCTATATACGAAAAAAGGAATTGCTTGCTGATGTCGGCCCCTCATATATTAATGAAGTTCGATAAGAGGTTTTCTACTATAGTTTCATCAAGTTTACATAGCGAAAAATTCGGAGATATCTGTGCGGTTGAGAGTTTAATCAGAGGACAGCGGGCTTTGTTCGTAACATTCTATATAAGTCCGAATACCAACATTGATGATATCGAAGACTTCTTTGAGTTATACTTGATGGCATATACACCGGCAGCGGCTCAGTTATTCAATGTCGTGCGTAAACGAAGATATCACACTATACCAATTATATTATCCGGTGATCTAAATTTAAATTTGATGAAACCCGAAAACAAGCGCTTTATAACATTCATGGAAAATACGTTTCGACTAAAACTGAGATCAGATCCTAATATATCGACGACTAGGTCAAACACGTGTATATATGCTGTATTTGCTCGTAATTTAGAGAATACAGATTGTAAGAATTATGTATCGTATTACACGTATCACAGACCGATCCTAAGTATAATGCAACATAATAAAAATGAGGATTGATTTCAAAATTTTTATTTTATTTGTATGTCATTAAGTCCATTTCCAATCCATTTACTGTTTCTATCTATAAATACGCGATCAACACGTTAAAGCGAGCTCCTATAAGCGGGTTACGCGGGTGTACCGGATATCGCAACGCTGCATTCACATAATTACCTATGATACCCATGATATTTTCAATGAAATGCCGTGTAAGTATGTTCCATATTTTGCGTGTTTTAGCCCGATAAAAACGATACAACGAACTATGTCCCGCGAACAATACAATAACCCGGAAAGTGCGATAATGCGAATACCCGAAAGTGCGACCAGGCGAATACCCGAAAAGTAAGAAAATACGAACATCACGTTCAGCTTGTACTCTACATCACCATGTACGCCCACTCGCGCAGTGGCTGGGTCCGGGAGGGGGGCGCGAGCGAAGCGAGTGGTGGGCGAAGCCCAGCCGTACGCAGGACCGAGGTGCGCAGCGCCGGGTTTTTTTTAAATTCTTATTTTATTTATTTAATACAAGTTTTAACGAGCTTATGAGGGTTAAAAGTTAACAGAGATCAGGAACTAACAGACTATTATCACATCTCATCGAACAGTTAACTGCGAAAAAAATACTCAAACAAGAGCTAAGCAATTATAATTAAACCCGTTGTTATAATTTCAAGAAATAAAACTCTTGGCAAGGTATTTTTAATATTATCTCACAAGTGAAAACAAAAATTTTCATCGATAGATCTAAATCGTATCAAATTCTCAAAAAAAGAAATCCCCCAAGCTAAGCGTCGCGCTACTTTTCGACGGTCACCGTGGTCCTCGGCTTCCCGCGAGGTGTACGAGAATTAAATCCGGCATCAATCACTCATTTTCGTACTGTTTCTGAATGAACTTCTTTTTGATTGGATTATGAGCGGATCCTTGGCAATCATACGCTTGATTTGCAGCCGATCTGCATCAGTGAGAATTACAGGGCGTCTTGATTTAGTCTTATTCTCTCATATTTAAAGCGCTCGATTACAGATTGGATAGTAGAACGGCTCCGGGACAGTAGTTTGGCTATTTGCGCGCATGATTTTTGCTCCTTTAGGTGTAAATTTACTATAAGCTTACGCTTTTCAAACAACCAGGCATTATTTCGATTTATACTGAGCAAAACTCATAAAATTTACATTTGACAATAAACACACGTGTTCATTTGTTTAGTGTTATTACATACCGGAATGAATGGAAAATAATTATGATCGACAATTATCAGCAAAGAGATCGAAGGGCAAGCGAAATCTTAAATGTACGAAGACATTATTGGAGGCAAATAGTCGTAATGAATAATTTAAATGGATTAGTTTTTGTTTCTAAATTAAACAAAAATGTTTAATGAATAAATCTGCATTAATACTTTTTAAAATTCCTTGCAACAATTTATTTATTTTTTAACACTTGAGTTTCAAATAGCTGCTGCACGAAGACATTATTGGAACACTGTATGCATTCTTGGCTTGGCCTGTTGCTTTTTTCTAGTTCGTCCTGCATTGCTAATTGCGATAGTTGAGCACGGGTTATCCAAATTCAAGAAGACGTTCCATGTAGTAAAGTTTTGAACTTTCAAAACCAACCGCCAATTATCGGCGACATCTATCAGTAAGATTCCTCTGCGCTTCATTCAACTTATGGCACTACCAATTCATTTCGGAGCAAAGCAAATTACCGTGCTTGTCTTCCTTTTCCTCTGAGCATCTGTCAAAAGAGGTATCTAAAATGGTGAGTGTCGATTTATTATTTGCTTAAATCTTTGTAATCCTTGAAAAATATCTGAATTTTGTGATCTAATCGGATTCCGTTGTGTTTTTATTTCAGGGAGCCCTCAAGTCTTTCCGGATTAAACAGAAATTGGCTAAGAAGCTGAAACAGAATCGTTCCGTGCCCCAATGGATTCGGCTACGTACGGGAAATACCATCAGGTAAATATTCGATGTCGATGTGGTTTTAAGAAAATGCTAGCTTAAATGGGGATCGATTTTCGGGTACGTGTAGTTGTGTTTTGATGTGCAAAAATTTTTTCCATTGTACATTCATGTTTTTCGGCGGTCGCTGTTTTTTTGCAATGTTTGCAGTCGGGTAGACGGATAAAGGGGTGTTTTGGCGGATGGAGCCTGGCTTCTTATTTGGCACTCTTTCGCAATTTTGAAGCCTTGTTTTTTATTTTGTGAGAATTGAGATATCAGAGCTTGAGTCCCAGCAAGTTTCGGCTTCACTTTTACCGGTAGTTTATAGTTGAAAACAG
This sequence comes from Chorisops tibialis, assembly GCA_963669355.1. Classification (NCBI taxonomy): domain Eukaryota; kingdom Metazoa; phylum Arthropoda; class Insecta; order Diptera; family Stratiomyidae; genus Chorisops; species Chorisops tibialis. The sequence goes on from OY770264.1 coordinate 24,353,258, forward strand.
ACAAATTTTAGCGGGCGGGTTTATTGTCTATTCTACGGCTGCAGACAAAGTAAAAAGATGACGATTGAAGAGCTTTGTGCAATTAGAGCTCCTGCATTTTGTACGAGAAACGAAACACTTTTTAAACAGCCTTAGCTCTCAATCTGGTGTTGCAGTGCCCATTTTCGGCATGGTTAGTCCCACTCAGTAGTGTATTTCGCCGAAAAAAATAAGGAGATTGCCAACGATTTGCTTTATGATAATTTTCCGGATGACAGTAGTGTAGGTAGCATCTAAGAATTTGTCTCTGCTGTGGAATCAAACAAGCAGTCTATTGCTTCCAATCAGAGGGAGTTATTCCGCTCGCTAAAACTCGGATTTTAACTTAATCCTGGAATGGGGCAGGAAAAATAGAGTACAGTTCAATGCAGCTAAAATTCAGGCCTGTCATCTTTCCCTCAAACATGATGTTCGGGCGTCAACTACTAATGTAACTTTTAATAGCGTACAACTTTGCTTTTGCAAAGATTTTATCCTTTTAGGCGTAAAGCAAAATAACCACCTCGATTGGCGCAAACACATCTTTGAAGTGGCCCTTGATGCCTCCAAATGCCTGGATATTTTTCGCAAATGCAAAAAATACTTCACGCTTTAGACTTACCTACCATCTACAAGGCCTTAATTCGTCCTTGCTTAGTACAACTCGCATGTTTGGGCTGCGGGGCACCCAAAACACGATCGTATTCAGAAACATGCGTTCCGACTGACTGGAGACGATACCATCACGTCTTCTATAGATTCTCTCGAGCATCGCAGAAATGTCGGAGTACTTTGCATTTACTAGCGCTACTTCCATGGTAAATGCAGTTCGGAACTAAGCGTACTTATTCCTTCACTTAATACCTTTTCACGACTTACTCGTCAAGCTGAACATGGGCATGAGTACACTGTCGAACTTTAATCTTTCCGCACAGTGAAATTTAGGCAGTCATTTGTTTCCCGAACATCCGGACTTTGGAACGCATTGCTGGCCGACGTTTTCCCAAACGGGTACAACCACCAGTACACCAAGAATATTGTTCACCGCCATTTCCGTCTCTCCCTACACAAATTTCCATAATATAAGCAAATTTCCATCAATCAATCAAATTCCTGGGCATAGGACAGAAACAGCTCTCTTCCACAAGGCGCAATCCTGAGCATCGGCCTTAAGCTGTTGCCAAGACTTGTTGATTTCTCTGGTCTCCTGCTCGCTTCCATGTGTGACATGGTCGACCATCCCGGCGTCTTCCTTGATGATTATAATCCAGAGCCGTGCGAAAGGAGATCTCTCTTAGAGATCCAGAACCGAAGGCCTGACGAGCTTTAATTAGACGAACCTCAGTATCGTTTTCGGCTCCTTCGTCCATGCTGACAATGCTTCCGAGATAACAAAAATTTTGCACCTCTTTTACATCTTGTCCGTTAAGAACAATCGGTGTGCTTGCGTTCGAACCCATGTGCATGTACTTTTACACACATTTATTTTCAGTCCCACCTCTTGGTATTTAGAATGGAAGGTCGTCCTTCAAAATTTTCACAATGACGCCCTCCTTTCATTCAGCCGGATATTTGTATTCCACAACTCAGTAAAGAGTGGAAGGAGTATATCGGCTGTTCCTGCCATTGATCGAATGGCAGGAACTATCATCGACGACTTCTGGTTCTAGGTAACACCATCAGGGCAAACCCAAGATGTTTTATGGTGACTCTTATGTGGAAAAAGGGTCTTCCTCCTTCACTTTGTCACCAGGTGTTGTGGTATTAGTTGGTGTGTAGCAATGCAGAATTGTTACGTTTCTGACACTGGTCCCGAGTTTGACGATAATTCTATCCGAGGTTGGTTTCCAACAGATGAGACTGTTTCTGGCCCTCGATGTAAGGACGACCGCTGCGTCAATTTTCGCTTCACTCTTAGGACCAACGAATAGAATGGTGTTTCCGCTCAGGGTTCGTATTTCTCCTGATCTTGTGCACCTGACCTCGCACAAGCCCGTCATTCAATGTTCGAACGTTCCAGATGCCAATCATAGTTCGTTTTCGAATGCCAAAAGTCGTTATCGTAGAAGCTGTCCGTATCCGAGGTGCTGTATCCGTTTATCGTATCAGTTAGGTTTTGAGATTACGTGGTGATAAGCCCATTATCCAGTGAGTGTCCATTTGCCATTTTTAGAGCAAACAGGAGTGGCTGTGGGCTAATTCCACTGCCCCCATCACCCAGGAAGCTCTATAATGTACTCAAATTTTAATTATTTCTTTTACCAACGTAACTGCAATGCGTTAAAGGGTGACAAGCGCGATTCTTATCAAAAATGTGCCCGTAATTTGAGCAGTTCGGTCTTGCCAGTAATTAAAAATTAACCCCGATATTAGTATCTATAATTTTATTAACTTTTGTCTTTTCTGTTACAGGTATAACGCTAAGAGGCGTCACTGGAGGCGTACAAAGTTGAAGTTGTAAGGACTTCATGCGGTCTTTGGAAAAGCAACATTCTATGCATTATGTGTATAAATGATGCGTTTAAAATAAATAACGGACTTTAAAAGGTTAAAAATAAAGAAAAGTTTTATTTATTCGCGTTTAAGAAATAAGGGAATGGAAAAAGTTATCTGAAAAAAGATACGAGGCACTATTGTATAATTTGTTATAATAAGATTTTAAGAATTCTTTGGTTATCTTTGCGAAAATAGGTGTGAGTATTAATTATATTCTTTGGTAGGTCCTTTCAATATTTGAAAATACGGTATATTGACACATAGTGGCCATACGAGTTTCTGTAGAAGTGAAATACGTTTTGTTGCCCTCCATCAAGCTCTTCGTCATTACCCGATCACTGCCTTTCGTCACCGGTCGTCTAGGAGTTTTTTCCCCGTTGTTGAACATTCCAATAGATATTCGGAATTATTTCGTTCTTGTTCGGTTCTGTTTCGTGTAGCTGTTGATGGCACGCTCAAGGTCGCGCACGTGTTTATTTTCGAGTAAGATGAGAAGAATACAATTCAGATGTTCTTTATGGCTCATGATCGCGCGTATATTTGTTTTGGGTGAAGTCTTTGACATTCTAGTCGCGTTGCCTCTTTCTGGTTTTCGTTCGCGTATTATTTTGATAAGCAACTAGGGCTAACATGCAACAATATGAATACATAAATTGTACATTATTTGTTCAACAACAAAATATATATTTTTGAAATATAACAACTCACTTCAGGGACAAATATTTTCTTGAGCCCATCTTCAAATACATACGAGGTGTGTTCAAAAAGTAAAGTGACTTTATATTTGTATGAAGAAATATTTATTTATCCATCAATATTTATATTGTCTTCTTCAAAGAAATCCCCCTTAGATGCAATGCACTTGTGGCAACGCTTTTTTCCAGTCATCCCCATACCACTTCCATCATGAATAACTGTTGTGTGCAACTATATTTTGTTAATTTGAACTTTGATGGCTGGGAATGCCTGCCTAACTATAGGGTGTTTGAGGAATAGGTGTAGGGTTGGAAAGGCCTATTATTTGACAGCAGGTCGCTTAACCGTTAAGAAATGTTGACATTTGTCATCTATAAACGCGGGAAATTTACCATGAAACGCTACAGTCGTTGAATATTATTATGAAAATTCTAGTTCAATTGCAGCTACGATTGTAATAAATTCAATCACCCACAATCGAATTTATTAACTCTTAATGCCAGTAATCTACAATGATCGTAATTGTCCCACAATAATTAAAAGTCTCATATTTCCCTTATCCTGCTTCGACATTTTTCAATGTCAATTTCTTCACGTCTCGTATTTTCACTACGAGCTATGACTTTCAATACCTAATATAAACAACAAGTACCGACCTGCCTCAATGGCATCTCGCTCTGTTGTTCATACGAATTTTCTTCTATTAAAAAAAACAACGACCGCACAAGCAAATGTATGGGGGTCATATTTCCCAAAAACCTTTCCATATGCATACGATCAAGTATTGCATACGCTTCTTTCACTGAGGCAATAAATTGCGAAACATCATTCCGATGATGCTTCGCACTTTAGACCCGTTGAACACTAGCTTGAGGGTAAAATTATGATGACTGAAATGGGTCATCGTTTAATTGCATTTTCCTTTCGTGCGATCTATAAATTATCGAATTTGTTGAATCGACGAAAGAAATAGTGCCGATGCCGGACTGTTTCGAAATGAGGGCGATTGTGCAAGAAATGGCAAGTATCAAAGGTGAAATGTGTAGGAGGACTGACCCCGGCGAGTCAGTCTAAGCCGACCCAGCAATTGAGAGGGTTCGATCCTTTTAAGTAATCAATCTAGTAACAAAAAGCGTGTCTGTTGTAAAACAATTTACAACATAAATTTATTAAATAAAGAAAGTTCTCAAAGGTAACCAAGCCTTATTATTCGAAGTGGAGTGTATTAGGTAATCAACTTAGTAACAAAAAGCATGTCTGTTGTAAAACAATTTCCAACACGATGCGCAAAATTCGAGTAAATTTTGATCGTAATCATGAGACGTGCGTGTGCAACCTGCTCAAAAAATTCCAATAGGCTGAGTGCAAGATGAAAAGACAGCGAAACGATTTCGCCCCAGACGTTCGACCGAAAATATCGTCGCAGTGAAGGACTGTGTTGAAAACGACCCAAACACCTCCATTCGTCACCGTGCTCAAGAACTTGACCTATCCACGTCTACACTGCAGCGAATATTGATGAAAGATTTCGCTCTGCATGCGTACAAGGTCCAATTGCAGCTGGCAGACCATCAGCAGAGCCGTACGTTCTCTGATTGGCCCCTGGAAACAAATCCTACACCCTTTGTTGATGCACCCTATATTACAAAAATACTAAAAGCGGGACCCTGCGCGAGTCAGCGCTAAAAGGCTATAGCCCAAGCCCGAGTCCAAAGAGGCCCGCATCCAAAAAGTGGTAGTGGTCAAATAATTTTAAGCTTTTAATTTAAAATGTACTTCACTAGTTCTAAACGAAGCGTAAGTATTAGCTCAGGTCCCGTCTCTCAGTCTTGTTAGGCTTATTTATATTGTAATAATATTTAGAAGTAGCTCCGGAGTGATCATCTCCAGCTGTTGGTCTCTGCTGGGCGGAACCAAATTTATCTGCTACCAGTCTTTCCATCTTTTTCTTCCATCTGTTGATTGTTTTTTTTTTAAAAAGAGATCTAATTCGTTTTGTTATTTATTGTACCTAGTCGTGCCATAAGTTCTGTCACACGTATATGGGCAATTTTTGTATAAATGAAAAAGAGTTTTTGACAAAGGAAAATATATTTTATTTTGGCATACTAATGGAAGTAAAATAAGCAACAAATTATTCAAAGTGGCCGCCTTTAGCCTTAACACAGCTCTTTAATCTGTTGGGCCAGTCATCGATAGCAGTACGCACTGTTTCTAGCGGAAAATTAGCTACTGCTTCTGTCAAAGATCGCTTAAGGCTCTCGATATTTGGGTGTCGTCTCGTGCACACCATGGACTCTAACTCCGCCCACAGTTTGTAGTCCAGGGGATTCAAATCTGGGCTCCCAGAAGGCCATTCCGTCGCCCTTATAAACTGTGGAATATTGGTTTCCAACCACGCTTGTGTGGTTCGAGCTTTGTGGGCTGGCGCAGAATCTTGCTGGAAAACCCAATGTCGATTGTTGAATAGCGTAGAGTTCAGCGGCTTCACACATCCCTCCAGGATGTCCGTTTGATAATTTTTCGCTGCAGTTTTTACGCCTTTTTCGCAAAAATGAAACTCGGTGACCCCTTCGTAGCTGACACCCCACCATACCATGACTGATGCTGGATGATGTCCTCGCTGTACCCTAGTGGCAACTTCTCGGGCTTCTATGGAGCTCTGGGCATACACCTTATCATTTTGGCGGTTGAAATGTTCCTCCACCGTAAAAATTTTTTCATCGGTAAATAAAATTTCTCGATGTTTGTTGTTGCCGTACCGCCGAAGGAGCTCTTTCGATCTGGTGCTCCTAATTTGCTTCAACTGCTCAGTCAGCAAATGTCCCGTTGATCGTCGAAAGGCACTCATCCCGAGGTCAGATTTTATGATGCGAGACATACTTCGGGTGGAGATGTTCATCTCTCGAGCCATGATTCGTTGTTTACGAAGCGGATTTCGACGAATTCGACTCTCGACCGCTTTGATGGCAGCAGAAGAACGTACATCACGCGGACGTCCAGAACGAGGTCGATCTTCAATAGTCTGGATCGCGTTATATCTCTGGATCGCACAATACACAAATCTTTGCGTTATTTTTAACGGGCACAACAACTTGAAAATTTCACTCGCGGATTTTCCACACTTATGTAGTGCAATCACTGCAGTTCGGTTTTCTATTACACCCCATTCCATCTTCACACGTTAACGAACACACTTTAAATGACCATCAACTGTCAACAACACTATGACGTTTATAAAACTGGCCGATATTGAAATGTCACTCATAAAATAAAGTTGTTGCCAATGTGAGAAATTATGTGACAGAACTTATGGCAGGACTAGGTACATCGCATTATGATATCTTATGCTACACATAATGGATGCCGTGCTTCACTCGACTCGCAGCGGCAAAGTGATTGAATGATCCTAAATTTCGAAGGCGAAAGCGATCCGCGAGAGGAAAAATGAGACCTTTGAGCATCAGCCTTTAATTGTCGCCAGGATTCTGATTTCTATTTGTTTTCCAGGCGATACGTGGTCCAGAGCTTGTTCAGAGATGTTTTCCTCAAACTTTCTCTAAGCATGGTCGATCCACTGCCACTTTCGTCTTTGAATCTCAATCCCTCTCTATATCATAGCTCAAATTCACAATTGTTAATGTTTGTTGTTCATGCCAATTGTTATTACTGTATTTCGAATAAAATCACAAACAAACTTTTAACTAAAAATGTATTTATTATTAACAAAAATATAAGAAAAATAAAAGTGTACAATTATTTATAAAAAATAAAATAAAAAACCCAACCAGAATGACACGCACCGTTCAACATAGATAAAAAAGAATACCAAAACTAACTAAGGTCATTCTTTGATACTACTCGTAACACAAGCCGGAATTGTCTCGAAATGGAAGGAATGATACACGAAGGAATAAAATTTAGGTTGGATAGTTTACAATAGGTGTTTTTTTTTTCTTTATATACGTTTCTTGATAAATATCTCACTAAAATTTACATTATACAGGCGTATAAACATTAAATATAATATTACAAGGATGTTATGTTAATGTAAAAAGTAAAATAACTAATTTTAGGATACACATTGAATGCAGCTTACTGCTAATATTGCAACAACTCTTTGATTTAATTTACAAAATAACATAAAAAAAAAAACATTAACGTTTTACATTATTTCGATTTAATGAATAACCATGTTTCGCAAACTTATAATTTTAAAGACTGTATTACTGGATCATTATTAATTATACATAGAAATATCAGTTTTTATTAATAATAATTGTTTATGTTTATAACAAAATTATTTTAACCGATTAGACTTAGTCGGCTGTTTGTCTTTCGAAGTTGGGCCCGCCATGGAATTATATTTTCGCTAATCTCGTCCTGTTTAGTGGAAATTTCTGTCGAATTATTATTTAGATCCTCCATCGATTCGTTGTTGTTATTGTTGTTAGTTGTTGTTGATTCGATTTTTTCGTTTTCTTTATCGCCGCCATTACAACTTGTCGTGCACGATATAAAACTGATATTATCAATGGAGACGGCCCTTTGATTGTTCTTTAAGCGCCATGTATCGGTCACGCGGGAATTTTCTTCGACTCTCGGTGTATAGATTGTTGCTCTGTTGGGAAATCGAATATGGTTATTTCACTGGTTTGGTTCGACTTTTAATTGAATTACTTTAATTTATTTTCAGCTTCTTCTTTTCGTGCTAGTAAATCACGTTTCCATTGCGGTATCGCTGATAATCGACGATCCTCGGCTTCGCGTGCCATACGCTCTTCGAACTCTTTTTTGGCACGTTCGGCTGCCTTTTTGGCCAACATTTGTCGCTTCCAGTCGGGTATTACGTTGCCGGCTTGATCCTTTTCCGGTATCTGTAATTGAAGCTGGCAATGTTTTGAAAAACGGTTAAACTAGAAAAATAACATCGCGCAATAACTCACCTGATCTACGAAATTATTGGTACTAAATTGTTTTGTTAATTCGGAATAATGTTCCTGTTCGCTTTTATCTGCCATCTTTGCCATTTCGACTTTCATCTTTTTGATACCGGATATATCTTTGGACATCTTAAGTTCGGCAATTAAATCGGTCTTTTGTAGAAGAAATGATTCGTTTGTTGAGGATAGGCATTGCATGCTTACGCTGCGCGTTGGTGCCGAAAATGTTTTGGCAAGCATTTTTGGATCGGTTCGACGGAGCTAAAAAATTTGAAAATTGTGATTTCGTTGAGATTTTGTTCTAGAAATGTGATGTTGTTTTATTGGGGGTGGGGAGGGGGGATTTTACGTGAAACGTATTTTGTTTTCACAATACGAGAATGGGAATCAATTCAAATATTTTGGTTTAATTTAGTACCACGTAAAAAAAATAGTTTGAATTCTGTTTAAGAATATTTTTTTGGTAAATTGCTGTATGTCAGCGCTAATCGCTCGCAGTATATTTTTAATTATTCTCAACCAACAATAAATATACGTACGCACCAATTCCGTTCATGTACATTCCACACTATGCCGCATCGAATATTCAAGGTCTTCAATCAACAACAATTCTGCAGTACTAAAAACATCTGCAAGTTCTCTACCGAGAAAGCAGCAAGAATTACATGGGCGCACATATTACTCAGCGAGTATGATGTATAGAAGCGGTCGACAGCAAACGGTCGTAAATGAAATGATTCGGTCGACAGGGAAATGATTCGGCCGACAAGGAAATGATTTATAGAAGGAACTGACATCGAACGGCTGTCAATGAAATGATTCGGACGACAAGGAAATGATTCGGCTGGCAAAGAAATAATTCGGGCGACAAGAAAGATGTAAAAGCATAACAGAATTATGATTGGGCGTAAGGCACAATCATATCATACTCTAGATGAAATAGGGAAGATTTTATTGTACCGGAAAGTATGTCATCTCAAATTCTTTCCAATAGTCAATATTGTCTTTTGTATGGGAGGTGGTAAAAGTAGAGGGGGGAAGTTTGTAATTTTTGTATATAACACCGAACGTAGTATACAAAATGCTATATGCCGAATTTAAATTTTGTAGCTTTCATAATTTTCGAGGAAATTGAACAATTTTTTTCTGAATTTATGGCATTTGTATGGGAGGTGGCAGAGATAGTGGGAGGTTTTCGATGATTTTGAATCTGTCTATCAACATCCTAATCGCATTGCTTTGTTACAATTTTAAAGTCGATAGCTCTCATATGTATGAAGGAGAAATACTTTTCTTGAATTTCCAGTAAAAAAATTTATATGGGAGGTGGTAAAAGGAGTGCAGCGAAGTTCATATTTTTCTTAGCATTTATTGCAATTATTAAGAGATAAATTATGGCAAAATTTTAAGTGGGCTTTTTCTAGTTACAATGAAAATCGATTAAATGCATTTGCCAAAATTGTGCATTTTTATGGGAGGGGGTAGAAGGAGTATTCGGTTCAAAACCAAGTTTTTCGACATCAATGGTATTTATAATGGTATACTTTCCTCAAAATTTCAAGTTTATGGCTTTGACGGTTTTGGAGAAAAATAATTTAATTGAAATTTCGATATTTCGTGAAATTTGTATGGGAGGGGGTAGAAAGAGTGAGGTGAAGTTGATAGTTTTTCCAAAATTAGTTGCAATTGTAATAAAATTAATTATGACAAAAATTGGTACTTTTAGCAATGCAATGCAAACTGAATAAATGCATTTTTGAAAATTGTGCATTTGTATGGGAGGTGGTAGAAGGAGTAAAAGGATCAGATCAATATTTTTTGACATTAGTGATATTCACATCATAATACTATGACCTAATTTTCAAGTCAATTGTTTGAAATGGTTTCGCGGAAAACTCAATATCTTTAAATTTCGAAATTTTATGAAATTTGTATAGAAGGGGTAGAAGGGTTGGGGGATATGGCCCGTACACGAACTTAGTTACTTTTTTGCTAAAAATTACAGATGAAAAATTTCAGCACGAGAGCTATGTTGTGGACAGAGCGACAGACGGTCACTCGGAATCAAAGTTTTTGAGCGAAAAAAAAAAATATTTCTGCACTTGGTGACTCTGTGCGAACATTATTTCTTAGCGTTACAAACGGTAAGCCAAACACAATATACTCTCAGATTTCATCTATAGTATAAAAAGGGAAACGTTGCTGGAGTAGTTATTCGAAATCAGAGTACTACGTTGACGGCGGAGGCGAATAGTTGGAATTTAAAAGTGACACAGTGTGAAAGAAAAGTGTAAAGTGATTTAAAATAGCCGCAAAACTTTATTTAATTTCTGTTTCCGTAAATCACTTTATACTTTTCTTTCACACTGTGTCGCTTTTAAATTCCAACTCTTTCGCTTGTAAACATAGACTCTTTCGCCTCCGCCGTTGACTGACTCCATCGACTTCACTACGTGATGCTCGGATTTCGGCTGACTGCTACATAAACTCTCGCCCTTTTTATATTTTAGATGAAATCTGAGAGTATATTGTGTTTCCCTTACCGTTTGTAACACTGACAAATAATGGGTACAGAAATATTTGTTGTCGCTCAAAAACATCGATGCCGAGTGACCGTCTGTCTGTCCGTCTATCGTAGTGAAATTTTTTTGCGTCCCATTTTTAGCGGAAGTGTAACTTTAAGTTCGTGAACGGGCTACATCCCCCACTCCTTCTACCCCCTCCCACACAAATTTCATGAAATTTCGAAATTTTAAGAAATTGATTTTTCTTCGAAACTGTTTAAGGTATCAATTTGAAATTTCGGCCAAAATATAAGAATGTATATATCATTAATATCACAAAATAATGAGCCGATCCCCATACTCCTTCTACCCCCTCTCATGTAAATGAACAATTTTCAAAAATGTTTTTATTCGATTTTCATTGAATCTAGCGAAGCTAAATGAACAAATTTTTGCCAGTGTTAATTTCATTATAATTGCAATCAGTTTTAAGAAAATCATCAAATTGCAAATTGTTGTACTTCGAAACTGTCAAAGCTGTTGACTTGAAAGTTTAATAATAGAAATATCATTGACGACGAAAATTTTTGTTTTGATCCGTATACTCCTTCTACCACCTCCCATACAAACGCATAATTTTGGTAAATGATATAATGCGATTTCCGTTAAAACTAGAAAAAGGTCAGATTTAAAATTTTACCAGAATTTGTCCCTTTATAATTGCAATAAATACTAAAAAAATTATCAGCTTCGCTTCACTCCTTCTACCCCCTCACATACAAATATATTTATTATAAATTCTAGAAAAGCATTTCTGCATCGAACATATGAGAGCTATCGACTTTGAAATTGAACCAAAGCATGGTGATAAGGATGTTGATAAGCAGTTCCAAAATAATATAAAACCTTCCACTTCCTCTGTCACCTCCCGTACAAATGTTACAATTTCATTGAAAATAATAAAAACTACAAATTTTACATTCGGCACGAAATATTTTGCATGCCACGTTCGGTGTCATACACAAAAATTACAAACCTCCTCCCTCTACTTCTATCACCTCCCATACAGAAGTCACAATACACTATTCGAAAGAATTTTAATAAAATATTTTTCGGTACATTAAACTCGTTCCCATTTCATCTAGAGTATCATATGATTGGGTTTTACGCTCAAAAATAATTCTGTTATGCTTTTATATCGTTTTGGTCGGCCGACTCTTTTGCTTGTCATCCGAATCATTTCCTTGTCGGCCGATCGCTGGCAGTTGTTTCTAGAAAATAATTTCTTTGACGACCGATTCATTTCCCTGTCGGCCGAATCTATGTATCGTTGTCGATGAGTAATATGTAATTGTTGTTGCTTTCTTGGTAGTTGTTTTAATATTACAGATTTGTTTTTGGTTGAAGACCTTGAACATGCGACGAGCGGCATGGTGTGAGAATGCACATGGTCGGAATTGGTGCGCACATATACTAATTGTTGGTTGATAATAAATGCCTTACGGCGAGCGACTACGGCTACCATGTAACAATATAAAATTACCTGTACACTATTTAAATCCTGTATTGAAATTGCTGAGAGCGGCTGATGTTGTTTCCTAGTGGCAGTGTCTTGAGGGGCAGGTGGCGGAATCGGCAAGGTTTTCGATTTTGATTTATCTAATTCGGTAGGGAAAATGGGCAGAGGCGGCGGTGGTGGCGGTTTTGGGGGCTCTGCTCCGCTTTGCTGTATAGTTGCAAATTGGACTTGCATGTAATCTTCGCCGTCCGTAGATCTGAAAATTGTTTATTTTTTTCATCAAATAGCTTCTAAGTGAGTTAGTTAATTAGTTTTAATTTTTTTAGTAATTTAAATCAACATTAAAATAATTTCAAAATAACTTAAACAATGAATATTATCACTAACTCGCTTGTAAATCGCATCGAGATTCCTCGATATTGCCATGATCTACTTTTAGTGTTTTCTTTACCACAATTTCACATTTCTTAAGTTCAAAGCTGTTTAGTTACATTCGTATATTAAATGGCGACATTCTTAATTCCAATTAACAACGAAAAGAAAATTAAAACGATCACATTTTGAAATATGAGTTAAAATTAAAACACTTAAAATTTTTATTCTCTATCGTAAAAAATTTTGGCTTTTGAAAATATGTGAGAATTCATTAAACTAGTCAGTATCCAAATTTTGTAATTTCAAAACTGTAAAACGCACAAAGGAGAACAAGGCACTTCCAAAAACATTTCAAAACTTAATTTTCACTTATTTTGAATGTTTTGCACTTTTAAATCTTTTAGCTTTTCAACGTTATAGTTTACACTGTTTCACTGCCAGTTATTTTCAACACTTTACTATTTAAAACGAAAAAGACTGCAAAAGGACGAATTTACTCACCTTGTTGAAGATGTACAGGATCGTTTATCGCTGATACTCTTCAAATATTCCGAAGGCTTAATCAAATGTGAAAGGCCATCCGGTGAGTTTGTCGGAAAACTGGGCGGTACAAACGGCAGTACTAGTTGCTTATTTACAAGATTTGGACCTCCCGGCCTGGACGGAGGACGATCATATCCTAGATGCGAGTAATTCTGTTGATAATCGTAATCGCTGCCCGATGCCGAGTGCTGATGAATCCCGGATGATGATGATGTCGACGTCGACGATCCATTAAGCAGTTTGGCTTTCTTGTTCGCTGAAATTGAACGAATGAGCATTAGATGCACTCGACTAATTAGAGGAAATGTTCAAACAATTTAATTATGGTTTTCTTACAGTAAAACGCTAAAAGACGTATTAAGAGTGCTGGCAAAATGAAAGAGACAGAGTAAGAAATGCCTGCCTAAACATTAAACAGAATTAGCAGATGTATTATATACAAAGAAATTGCAAAAGCGAGCGGACCGAAAAAATGGGAGTAGCACGTCTTGAGAGTGTTTCGGCGGAAGAAACAAAAAAAAAAACAAAAAAAAAACTGAAAAGAATCGTTGATGGTGGTTTTTTTCCTAAAGCCACAACTACTCTATACACTCCTTCAATGCTTAGATTGACAATAAATTCGCAACTAAACACCAGAATGATAAATGCAAGAACATAAATCTTGCGATCGCGAACGATAACACCTGCAACAGGTTGTCCAAGATTCAAGTGAAAGCTGACCGATTGCCGGGGATAACGATCTCTGGGAGAAGATCGAGACGATCTTGCACATGAAGATCGGTTATAAAAGAGTCAGAACAAGTGCCACGATCAAGCTAATATACACTATGGATTATTATTTTAATTCCAAAACAGACATGATTAATATGAAGCATATAATTTTTTAAGTTCAAACCATTGCCGTACGGTTATTTTTGCATATCCGTTCTGATCGTGTTTCTTTTACTCGGATTTCTTGGCCTAGTGCTACTAGCTTTCATTTTAATGACTCTATCGGGCTTTTCTCTGCACGTTTATCAACGTTTTTATACTCTAGATGAAATCTGAGAGTATATTGTGTTTGCCTTACCGTTTGTAACGCTAAGAAATAATGCTCGCACAGAGCCGCCAAGGGTACAGAAATATTTGTTGTCGCTCAAAAACTTAGATTCCGAATTGCTGTCTGTCCGTCTGTCCGTCTGTCTGTCTGTCCGTCTGTCCGTCTGTCCGTCTGTCTACAGCATAACTCTCGAACGCTTTAAGCTATCGTGCTGAAATTTGTTGTGTATCATTTTTAGCAAAAAAGAAACTTTAAGTTCGTGAACGGGCCACATCCCCCCACTCCTTCTACCCCCTCCCATACAAATTTCACGAAATTTCGAAATTTTCAGAAATTGATTTTTCTTAGAAACCATTTAAGCTATCGATTTGAAATTTGGGTTCAAGTATTATGATATAGATACCATTAATGTGACTCAATATTGATCCGATCCCATCACTTCTCCTACCCCCTCCCATACAAATGCATAATTTTGAAAAATGCAGTTTTTCGATTTTCATCGAAACTAGTAAAGTTATAAAAACGAATTTTTGCCAGAATTCATTTCATTAGAATTCCAATCAGCACTAAGAAAATTATCAACTTCCCCTCACTCCTTCTACCCCCTCCCATACAAATTTCACGAAATTTTGAAACTTAAATTAAATTATTTTTCTTCGAAACTGTTAAAGTTATCAATTTGATATTTCGCACAAAGTATAAAAATTGAAATATCAATAACAGGAAAAAAAATTGTTTTCATCCTTACACTCCTTCTACCCCCTCCCATACAAATGCATCATTTTTGTTAAATGCATTATATCGATTTCCATTAAAACTAGAAAAATTACAAACTTAAAATTTTGCCAGAATTTGATTTTTAATAGTTGCAATAAATGCTGGAAAAAATTATCAGCTCAGCTTCCCTCCTTCTACCCCCTCTCATATAAATATCTGTATTATAAATTCAAGAAAAGCATTTCTCCTTCGAATATATGAGAGCTGTCGACTTTGAAATTGAATCAAAGCATAGTGATAAGGGTGATGATAAGCAGTTTCAAAATCATCTAAAACGTTCCACTTCCTCTGCCACCTCCCATACAAATGCCTCAATTTAAGGAAAACTATGACCAATTTCTTTAAAAATAATGAAAACTAAAAATTTTAAATTCAGCACGAAGCATTTTACACGCCATTTTCGGTGTCACATAGGAGAAATACAAACCTCCGCCTCTACTTCTACCACCTCCCATGTAAAGTCACTTCTCACTATTCGAAATAATTTGAGATGACATATTTGCCGGTATATTAAAGTCATTTCCATCTCATCTAGAGTATCATATGATTGGGCTTTAAGCCCAATCATAATTCTGTTATGTTTTTTTTATTGAGTTACGGAAAATCTTTCAACGTATCTATTTCTCAGAGAGAACTATGATATGCGTGAATAATTTTAGGTGTGTAATTAACCAGCTATGGATATCTTTTGTATTGCGTATTTCGTATTTACGAAATTATAAGAAAAAAAAAATGTATAACTATTTATATGTAAATCAAAGTGTTACGAATAGTTTGCTTTCTTTGAAAATTATTAAAGTTTTTAATGCTACAGCAGTAGAAAATGGCTTCGTATAAAATTACAAACTTGTATTTCTGCAAGAAACAATCATCACAATAATCAGCTAATTAGGCTGTTTTTTTCTCTTGTATTATGAAGAGAGACCAAAACTAATGCGATTGAAATTATTTTCAAATTGGGTCTTCGTGCAGAAATAATCTTAAATAATGTAGTAGTCTACAATATTTATATCTGTCTATATTGCTGCCAGCATTACACGTAGTAATAAGAAGTCTGAAGCACTTCATGGATAAAATCTAAGTTCTAAGATAGCTTGAGAGTAGTATTTCCTTCGCTTCAATTATATTGCTTATGAATAACTTCATGGGAATAATAAAGTACGCATGATTAATGTGAATTGTCAATAAAATACAATTAATTATAATTAAATATATTACGGTATAGTTTGGTACTGCTTTTGGAATATTAAGGCCTAAACAAATTAGACCGTCGTTAGCTGTCGTCACTATTAATTGGTTTTTTAAGCGTAAATAAAGTATCCATTCGTATTTTGTTTTTACAGATACAACTAATTTAACGATAAGCAGTATGAACTTGTATTAAGTTTGGTGGTGGTCTTGTTTTCAAACGGCGATTCTGCCGGTGAAAGTCTATTTCAGTGGCGGCTCGTCCGATGAGGCACGTGAGGCAGTGCCTCATCAAAACAAATCTACGTATAAATATTGAAAACAAATGCTTCAATAAAATTTATAAAAAAAATAGTATCAGCCGATACTAACCGTGTCATTAGTTTTTCATAGCAGTGTAGTAATTTTTTTTGATCATATTGAATCTGTTGTTGGCCCAATTTATTTTTATTTTTGTATGCTGGAACTTTCCTCTTTCTTGCAACACAAAGCTTTTGAGGTTCAAAGCTTTATACAAGATCGGTGCAGGGCAGGCTTAGCTGCCATCACTTTGTTGTTGTATATCTAGTACGAGAGAAAAAAAGAGAGCGCTTGAAATTCATAGGAGCGCTGAGACTACTGTCGAAGTGCCTCAAAGATCAAAGCAATATCGATTCGATTGTAGCGTGTGTCTAAGCTTCAGATTTGTAAATGAAAGAAAAGAACATGTTGTTCTTGTTTTGCTAAAGAGCATCCATTATTATATCAAGAGTCTTTTAAGTTCTAACCAGTGCTCCCGTTTTGATATTGTTCATGGGCACTTTCTAGGATTTTATTATTAGAAGTATCGAATAATATGTCTTATTTGCTAGTATTATCCGTTGTTTGATTTCGTTTGTTTCATTACCGTCCTTTGCCAGATTAGCCCCAAGATATGTGAAGTTGTCCACACTCTCTAAATTATATTACGCAATTTTTATATTTTATCTGATAGGCGTTTTCCTTCTTGCTTGCGTCATTACTTTTGTTTTGCTTTCATTAATGCGCAACCTGACTTCTTTTGAGGCGGAGTTAAGATTTACAAATACCTTAGCACTAGGGAACGATTCTTGTTGGAATGTTTATGTCGTCAGCGCATGCTACTAGTTGGGTGGACTTGAATAGTAGTGATCCATTGGTGTTGGACGAAATACTCTAGTGCCAAGTTGAAAAGCATGGGGATCTAAGGAGCAGCGAAATCAATAAGAGTAAGACATTTGTCTGAAATTTTGGTATAAAAAAACATGTCATCTGAACTTTTTCAGAATATTAAAGAGTGACATGTAACAGTGACAGTATGGGAGGTGGTAAGGGTGTGGGACGAAGGTTATTTTTAAACTGAAGCTGCAACTACGTACGTTTATAAGATTGTGCCTTGTTAAATTTTTATATTCTTAAAGGGAATTTGTTAATAGGATTTTTTTAAATTTTAAAAATAGTCCGTGAGGTAGTAGATATTGTTATGAATCTGGCAACTTCCCGAATGTACCAGAACAAATCCCCCAACAAGTAAAAAGCTATAAACAAAGTCCCCGAACATTCTAGACGCACACCCAGAAACATCCAGAAAAGTCCCTCAACATGTAAAAAGCTATAAACAAAGTCCCACAACATTCTAGCCTAGACACACACACCCGGAAACATCCACGATCGCAACTTCTAGAACTGGGCAACAATTGTATATAAGCACGAAGCTCTCAGACCAGCTGTCAGTCAGTTCAGCAACATCTGCGAGAGAACTTGAACCGATACAAGCACGCGATAACAGTGGTGCCGTATAGTAAGAATTAAATTAAAAGTGCGAATTAAAGTGAAACGTGCGAATAAATAAATTATCCTTTTATTTTTAAACGAATTGTGTTTTCTTTGAAATCCCGCGAACCCCCTCGCAACAACTGGTGTCAGAAGTGGGATTTCAAGGATAAATTCGGGTTAAAATCGAGAGTGAAATTAAAAATTCTCGAACGGATAATTTTGTGAGAGCGGAAAAGTGAAACTAAAATTCTCGAACGGACAGTGAGAATTTTGTGAAATCGAATATTCTCGAGTGCTCTAGTGAACAGTGACTTTAATTAGCCAAGCAAAATCGCGGAACTAAAATTCTCGAACGGACAGTGAGAATTTTGTGAAATCGAATATTCTCGAGTGATTTAGTGAGCCTCGACGTAAATTTAAGTGAATTCGAATCGCGGAAAAACTTGAAATAATCGGTAGTGAAAATGCCGCGTTATCTAAACGACTTAAAATTAACGGAGCTGAAGGAAGAGCTCAGAAGACGCGAGTTATCTACGACAGGGAGCAAGTCTGAACTTGTCAGCCGTATGACCGAGACACTCCAGGCTGAGGGTGAGGATGCAGATAGTTTCGAGTTCCAAATCGAAGAAGCTCATAAAGAGGATTGTGCTGGTACATCGGATGCCTTAACACAGTTAATGCAACAAATGATGAACAAATTAGAGCAACAATCAGTGGACACTAAACAACAATCAGCGGACATTAAGCAGAAACTGGACCAACAAAGTCAGCTGTCAGCGGACCTCAGTGAAAAATTAGATCAGACGTCAAAGGAACTCAACCAAAAATTGGAGCTGCAGAATAATAAAATAGACACCATGGGTAAGTCAATAGAAGAAAACGTAGAGAAGAAACTTTGAATCTTCGAAGAGCAAATTACGGAAAAGACATCCGGGATTGCAGAAGAAGTCGAACGCCTAAAAAGAGACTTCGATAACGTCAAAGCGACTGGAGTTATCAAGGCAGAACACGTTGCGCATAAGGGTCTCAAGGCTCCAATCTTCGATGGACAAACACCGTGGGCTATTTATAAGACCCAATTTGAGGCTGCCGCAAGAAACAACCATTGGAATGATCTGGAACGAGGAACGGCTCTTATATTGGCGTTAAGAGGCCCACCAGCAGAAGTTCTTCAAACGATTCCGCAGGAGCAACAACAAGATTTTTCAACGTTAGTCCGGACATTGGATCTTCATTACGGCAGTGACCACATGCGAGAGATCTACAAAACTCAACTGTACAACCGAACTCAAAAGAATGGCGAAACACTTCAAGAGCTGGCACGCGATATTGAACGACTCACACTATTATCGCTGCCTAATGCGCAAACGGAGCAACGCAACGATACGGCTGTTTTCGCATTTAACAATGCTGTACAGGACAGAGAGCTGCAACAGGCGTTAAAACTGGCAGGTAAGAAAACGATTGGCGAAGCCTTAGAATATGGGCTGATGTTCGAAGCTGCCAAGCAAAGCTCGCGGAGTAACTATCGAGTTCGAGAAATAGTAGTAGTAGTGTGTGTGTCAGAAAGCAGAGTACACCAAGCGGAGCGAAAGATTTGGTGCCCCCCGATGCTGGAATTGTGGACAGGCAGGACACTTGAGACTCGACTGCCGAAAAGCGACCAACTATTGTTCCGGCTGTGCTGCTAACCAATGCGAAGATGGAGATCGGGCAGGTAGTTCTTGGTCAAGAACTAATCGTCACACACACACAACGACACCTGTCTGGGAGATTTAGTATAAATATCCGCCAACTTTCAGACAGGTGTCGTTGTGTGTGTGTGTGTGTCTAGACTATTCTCGATTGCCTACATTATGGAGTTTACAGGAAGTTGCTAGAAACTTTTTGAGGGACTTTTCTGGATGTTTCTAGGAACATCGAGGTTTTCAGATTTATAACAATATGATCGAAGGATTTCACAATTTTAAATCTAGTAATCGTAATTAATCATAAATCCTATAGAGGTTTTTCATCAAGATAATAAGCAATTTTATGCACGATGAAAGTCGATGTTACCAGAAAACTGGGCCGTCCCTACCAAGGTGCAATGAATGCTTAAGGGGGCAACGTCATCAAAATATCGGTAGTCGGATCTCATGTCAGAGATGATATTACGTTTTTGGTTCCCTAGTCGTAAGGCTCAGACCAACGATGTGGCGATCAAGCCGAAACTCACGCCACACATGCAAATAACAAAAGTGATCTGATAGCTATGACTCCACAACCAAAATGGTAATTGCATGTGAGAGATGAGATTCAACCTGCAGGATATGCCTGTGAAAAAAAAAATCCATTCCGCCAACAAATAATAGGTTTCTCCGGACTTCACGCCATGGTTGCCGGCAAGTCAGGACATGGAGGAGAAGATGTGTTCCGGGGAAGATACCGTCCTTGAAAAGCAGTGAAGAAAAGGGCGAAAAAAGGAAGACGGTAGGGGTTCACGTTGAACGGGTCCATTCCGCTTCCTACGGACCTCAAAGCATGGTGAGGACGTGGGATGTAAGTTTTGTTCCCGGGTCCGGCATTACTCACTACCAGGAGGCCCTACTTCACAGGACGTTCTGGAAACGATTTGCCCAAAGCAGGCTTAAGAATGTACGAGTTAGAATTCAAAATTCTTGTGTCTTAAGAAATTTTGTATGGGGGGTGGTAGAAGGAGTGAAAATTGAATTAATTTTTTCCACATCATGCTGGAGCTTCAGAAATTGTGTAGAAACTGAGAAAATTAGTGTATTAAATTTAGTAGTTTGTATGGGAGGTGGTAGAAGGAGTGAAGGGTTTTTAGTGATTTTTTAGTAATAACTACGAACATTATGCAAAATTTACATCAACTTCATACTTGTAGAGAAAATCGATTTTGCTTTATTATTCTAATAATAAAGTATTGTGATTGACACAGAAAAAAAATTCCCTATCCTGAAATTTTGTTTTTACGCGTTTCGTAACTAAATTAGCCTAAAAATTAAAAAAAAAAAAATCAGTCCCGCCGTACGCCGTACATATGGACTCATATCTCCGAGATCATTAAAGGTAGAATGTTTGTTTTTGGGTGGATTGTTAATTGGGCAAGTGAGATCCATTATCTAAATTTTGTGAGAGTCAGAAAGGCGTGGGGAGGGAAAGAGTCAAAAACTACACTTGCTAATATCTCCACTAGGAATGCAGATAGGAAGCTGAAAAGAACAAAAAAGTGCATACTTTGATACCATTAAGATGGCACACTGATCCATCAGAATCAGCTTAGAGGGAGGCTAATTATTGTAAGGGGAAGGTTCAGAGGGTGCAAAGACTTAAGAACTTAAGAATTAATATCTCAACTATCTCTTAAGCTATGTAATCGAAACTTAAAACATATATTAAGCTATACTAGTGAAACACAAGAAAAATATAAAATTTGGTCATAGCAGTAGTGGGGGGAAATGAGCAGCATTTCAAAAATGGTGCACTTTCCAAAATTTCGGACCATTATATCGCAAAGCTCAGTAAAGATATCAAATCAAAAATTCGTCAGATTGTAGAACTACAGGCTTCCGTGGCGTAGTGGGCAGCGTGCTTGCTTTTCAGTCAATAGGTCTTGGGTTCGATTCCCATTCCAGACGGGATTTTTTTAAGCACGAATTTTTCAGTTGCTATTGACAATGAAAAAATTATTCGAAATAAAAAATGTGCAAACGGTGTAAAAGTGAAACAGTTCCACTTCAAGAAGGCCTAGATACTCAGTAGATGTATTGTGTTCGCTTTCTATCATTCAGTCCCCCATAACATCTGCAAATATTTTTCAGTAGCAGCCAGTACAACTGAAAAATATATATCAGCTTCTCCACTCGTTACGGTCGTTCTCACTCCTCTTCCCCTACCTTCCTAATCCCATTCCTTCCCTCTGTGACTGTGTTTGTGCATTGCACATAAAGGCCGAAATTGCCTATAACACAGGTCATTCCGTAAAAAAAAAACATAGTCTTTAATTTTGGTAATTTTAAGTTTAGAGGTGTAAGGGAAGGGAGGTGGTAAGCAAAAATGTCGAAAATTTTGAGTGATTATTTAGGGCTCTGGTGAAAGATACATCTATTTGATATACATACAGAAAAAATAATAAAAACTCCACAATTGCTATGCACTGCATATTCACTTTCCGCGCATCACCAACTTGTTCCAAAAATAATAAAGTTGCGCCCGAATTGTTGGCAGTTTATTTTGTACAGTCTTGAAATTGAGTCACATTGCATGGGAGAGGGTAGAAGGAGTGAAGCAAATTAATTTTTTTTTTAATCTTAATTATAATGATAACTAGGTATCAAGTACAAAACTTGAGCACGATAACTATTATACATATGTACTGAAAAAATTGGTTTATAGTATTTTATGAAAAAGTGCAGTTTGTATGGGAGGTGATGGAAGGATTGGGAGGATTCGAATAATTTTTTTTACCATAGATTACATTTACGATAAAAGTAATATGTTGCAAATTCCAATTTATTAGATTTTACAGTTGATTATGAAAATGAGTTGTATAGGTAGAAGGGGTGGAGCGATTTAGCCCCTTCACGAACTTAACCTTACTTTTTTTTGTCAAAAACGATGTGCACAAAATTTGAATATTGTAGATCAACGCGTTCTTAAGCTAGAGAGCGAACAGACGGACGACGCGCAGACAGACGACGCATAGACGGACATTGGTTATGAAGTTTTCGAGCGATAAAACAAACTTCTTTCTATCCATTTACTTTAACATTAATGCCTTACTTGATGCCTTGCGCAGCCATAGTGTGGAACCTCTTCTGAGTGCGTGGATAAATAAGTTTCTTCGTTCACGAAAAATCGTAGCACGGATGGGTGAACAGACAAGAAAAAGCTCTGTCCACAAAGGAACGCTACAAGACGGCATAATATCGTCTCTACTGTGGGCGCTAACCGTAAATCAACCCCTTTCTATTTGAAATCGGAACGGCTACTGCACATACAGACAATCTTGTCATCATGCTAACCAGTAAGTTTGACAGAGTTCCAAACGACAACTGGGCACTATATAAAGGACTTACCATTAACCCTCAAAAAACAGATCTGGTCCTCTTCTCCAGAAGAAGAAGATCATATGTGTTCAATCCATCAAACATTCGGGGTATCACTATCGTTCTCTCAAACCAGGTTAAATATTTAAGTCTTATTCGAGACTAGCGATCCCCGCGACTTCTACTTCTACAATGGCGCTACAGCCCAAATCGGACCTTGGTTTCCTGAGATTCAGGTTCCTTAACATTTTTCATTACGTATTGTGGAAGGGTTGTTAGCCCTTTGGACAACCCTCTTTCTACGATTTTTTTTTTATTTTCGTAGATTGAAGTGACCAAGGTATATCCAAGCAGGCAATGTGCTGGAATTATATATTGCGCCGACGATTACAATACCAACACGCTACCTACTAGGCTATACCCTAGCTCCCCGCGACTTCTTCCGCGTAAAAATAGCAATAATAGGCAATTTTTGAGAATGTAGTTTTATCTATCTATCTACAATGGCACTACAGCCCAAATCGGACCTTGGCCTCCTGACATTCACGTTCCTTAACATTTTTTTCTTTACTTATTGTCATAGACGGTCCCAAGCCCGAGTTGAGAAAGGAGGAGGGAACATGGAGTTAACCTGAATGGCCAGTAACACCAGTGCGTCTCAGGAAGTAGGCAAAAAGTATGACATAGTTGGACTTGCAGCATAGCTGTGAGAACTCCAGCATGTCATATTTAGCTCAAAACTCCCACCCTTTTTCTACTAGGGTGTAATAAATAAGTAGGACCGGTCCTCCAGGTCGGGGGTTGGGCGAGGCGCCGACAACGCATCACCGGAAAAAGAACACTGTCCAGAAACCTGAAGAACAGCCTCGGAAAGGATGGACTCAACGGCAACGACCCCGCAAACGAAAAATGGACTACTCTATTGGATCTTGGAATGTTCGATCCTTATTTAGGACAGGAGCTCTGAAAGAGTTTCTCGAAGAAGTGGCAAAACACAACATCAACATAACTGCCATCCAAGAAACGAAATGGCTCGGTAGCGAAATCATGGACATGAGATCACACACAATCTATCCAAGTGGAAAATTGTCGGGAAGCAGAGAGTTTGGAGTCGCTTTTGTCGTTGACAAAAAATTTAAGCAGCAGGTCACGAGCTTCAAACCAATAAGTGAAAGATTGTGTGCAATCCGAATAAAGACTAAATTTTTCAACACCTGGTTGATCAACGTTCACGCACCAACAGAAGACAAGGACGATGTAACTAAAGACGAATTTTATGCCACCCTAGAGACAACATATGACTCACTGCCCTCGAATGACCTAAAAATTGTCTTAGGGGATTTTAATGCAAAAGTCGGAAAGGAGGAGGCTCATAGAGGAACAACAGGAGGGCACAGTCTCCATGACATAACCAACGACAATGGCCAACGTCTTATTGATTTCGCAAGCAGCAAAAATATCATAGTAAGCTCTACGTGCTTCCCACATCGCGATATTCACAAACGAACGTGGGCATCACCAGATGGTCACACCTTCAACCAAATAGACCACGTTCTTATTGAGAAAAGGGCTGCTTCCAGTATACTTGATGTACGAACTCTCCGCGGTGCGAATTGTGACTCTGATCACTATCTAGTCAGAGCTAAGTATCGATGCAAAATAGCTTGTCGTGGGTATTCGAAAACGAGTAGAGCTCGCAAATTCAATGTCGACAAGCTTAACGACGAAACGGTGGCGCAGGCTTACATGTTAGCATGTAATAAACACCTGACACCAATATATGAAAATATCCAAAGTATGCCAGTGGATAATGCGTGGATGAAAATACGAGACGGCATCAAATCCTCCGCGGAAGAGGTATTAGGATATCAAGCACGGCGAAAAAGTAATGATTGGTTCGACCAAGAATGTCGCGACGCAATAGATAGAAAGAACGAAGCTTACAAAATTTTTACTCAACGACCAACACGAGCCAAAAAAGAAAGATATGACGAGCTTAGGCGATATGCGAAAAAGACCTGCAGACGAAAACAAAGGAAGTACCATAATGACAAGATACAAAAAATGGACGACGACATGAGAAAAAATAATACGCGGGACACATACGCCATAGTAAAAGACTTGAAAAAGGGATATAAACCAAAAACCAGTCTCTGCAAAGACGCAGAGGGCAATATCATCAGCGACACAGAAGAAATCAAAAGGAGATGGGCTTCATACTTCGAACATCTTTTGAATCCCATCCCAGTAGCACCGATAACGACAGACAACATTTCAATTCAAGCCTCAACTGACGAAGATGAACCATCATCGACACCACCCACGCTTCCTGAAATCAAAGCAGCCCTATGTGACCAAAAACGAAACAAAGCGCCGGGAATTGACGAAATACCAGTTGAACTTCTGAAAAACGGTGGAAACTGTGTCGCTGAAATACTGCACAGCATGATATGCAAAATTTGGACAGAGGAAATCATACCCGACGACTGGCGAAAAAGCATTATATGTCCAATTTACAAGAAAGGAGACAAACTCTGCTGTGAGAACTACAGAGGTATATCATTGTTGTGTACGTCCTATAAACTACTGACAAAAATTATTGAACGTCGTCTTAAGCCCTATACTAATCAAATAATTGGCGAATACCAAGGCGGATTCAGAACCGGACGATCTACAACAGACCAGATATTCTCGGTGAAACAGGTGCTTGAGAAATGCTGGGAATATAACACAGACGTGCACCAAATATTCGTAGATTTCAAACAAGCATACGACAGTATCGACAGGAGCGTACTGTACCAAATCATGCTTGACTTTGGAATTCCTCCAAAACTAGTCCGACTAACAAGACTCACAATGACGAACACTGAATCCCAAGTGAGAATACAAACCGATTCCACAACCAGCTTTCCAACGGAATGTGGTTTAAAGCAGGGAGATGGTCTAGCTCCTATGCTTTTCAACTTGGCACTAGAGTATGTCGTCCGAAAAATCCCAGTCGACACCAACGGGACACTACTATTCAAGTCCACCCAACTAGTAGCATACGCTGACGACATTAACATTCTAGCAAGATCCTTCCCTAGTGCTAAGGAGGTATTTGTCAATCTTGACTCCGCCGCAAAAGAAGTCGGGTTGCGCATTAATGAAAGCAAAACAAAAGTAATGACGCAAACAAGAAGGAGAACGCCAATCAGACAAAACATAACAATTGCGGAATATAATTTGGAGAGTGTGGACAACTTCATATATCTTGGGGCTAATCTAGCAAAAGACGGTAATGAAACAGACGAAATCAAACGACGGATAATACTAGCAAATAAGACGTATTATTCGGTACTTCCAATAATGAAATCCAAGAAAGTGCACAGGAACAATAAGCTGCGGATTTATAAAACTATTATACGACCTGTGCTCTGTTATGGCAGCGAGACGTGGACATTAACGCGAACTTCCGAAAAAGCAGTTAACGCATTCGAAAGAAAGGTCCTCCGAAGAATTTTGGGACCTGTGAAGGAAGGAACGGAATGGCGAATAAGATACAACCATGAGTTGTATCAACTCTACGACGAGCCAGAAGCTTCAACGTTCATCAAGCTACGTAAACTGCAGTGGGCTGGCCATGTAGAGCGGATGGAAGACAGAAGAATCCCCAAACGTGCTCTTAAAGGCAAAGCGAGTGGTAACCGGCCAGTAGGCAAACCACGCAAGCGATGGGAAGACTCGGTTGATGAAGACAGCAAAGCCATTCTAAAAATTAGCAGCTGGAGGACGCGGTCTTTGGATCGAGACGATTGGAGGCGACGACTTCAGGAGGCCAGGGCCCGATTTGGGCTGTCGCGCCATTGATGATGATTTAAGTCTTATTCGAGACTAGCGATCCCCGCGACTTCTACTTCTACAATGGCGCTACAGCCCAAATCGGACCTTGGTTTCCTGAGATTCAGGTTCCTTAACATTTTTCATTACGTATTGTGGAAGGGTTGTTAGCCCTTTGGACAACCCTCTTTCTACGATTTTTTTTTTATTTTCGTAGATTGAAGTGACCAAGGTATATCCAAGCAGGCAATGTGCTGGAATTATATATTGCGCCGACGATTACAATACCAACACGCTACCTACTAGGCTATACCCTAGCTCCCCGCGACTTCTTCCGCGTAAAAATAGCAATAATAGGCAATTTTTGAGAATGTAGTTTTATCTATCTATCTACAATGGCACTACAGCCCAAATCGGACCTTGGCCTCCTGACATTCACGTTCCTTAACATTTTTTTCTTTACTTATTGTGAAAGGGTTTTTAGCTCTTCGCACAACCCTTATTCTACGAATTTTTCATTTTCGCAGATTGAGGTGACCAAGATACAGATATCCAAGCAGGCAATGGGCTGGAATTATATATTGCGTCGACCCGGATTTGAACTCTCGACCTTTGCATTAAAAGACCAACATGCTACCCACTAGGCTACACCCTAGCTGAGAATGTAGTTAGTAAAACATTATGTGGGATATATAATCTGCTTACTTTAATGGTTCTTTAAACATAATGTTTTGTATTGTGTTTGAATCAGAACTATAAACAATTAAGAATGAAACCATGATACTCGTATTTGTTTGGGACAGGCCCGTGCTCACGGTGGCGATTTGAGATTATATACATATTGAAGAGTGTTAAGAAAATGTAAATTGTTGATGCTTGTGTTAATCCTAAAAAAATGTAAATAACATAATATTAAGCTCAAAAACATAACAAGACTATGGTTGAGTCAAGCCATACGATACTCTAGATGAAATAGAGATTTTTGTGATCTTAAGGAATTTTGTATGGAGAGTGGTAGAAAGGGTGACAGCGTTCAACTAATTTGCTTTACATCATGCTCTAGTAGCTATAGAAATGTTTGGTACTAAATTTAAGCTTCAAAAATTGAATAGGTATTTACAAAATCAGTGTATTAGATTTTGTGAAATTGTACAATTTGTATGGGAGGTGGTAGAAGTAGTGAGGTTTTTTGGTGATTTCTTAAGAAACAACTATAATCATCATGAAATTGATATGTTTTAAATTTTAGATCAGTAACATTCAAGCTTTTCCAAAAAATCGAATTTTTTAAAAGTTGTGGAATTGTGTCACATTGTATGGGAGGGGGTAGAAGGAGTGAAGTTAATCGGCTAATTTTTTTTCCCGATATTAATAATAATGCTAATTAAGAATGCAGTATACAATTTTAGCTCGATGAAAGTTATACGTGGTGAGAAAATTGGTCTAAAGTATTTCATGAGAAAGTGCAGTTTGTATGGGAGGTGGTGGAAGGAGTAAGGGGATTCATATAATTTGTATACTAAAATATTGAATTTATGATAGAAATAATTTATTCTAAATTTGAAATTAGTAGCTCTTATAATTTCCAAGAAAATTTAATTAATATATATTTTGGAAAGTGCGTCACTTTGTATGGGAGGGGGTAGAAGGTGTAAGGTGAGTGAAATAAAACTAAACGCATTACGATTGGTTCAGCCGTATCTGCGTGAAAAACAATTGGACAGGCAAACAAACAACAATTTAAAAAACGTGTTTTTATGCTGAGTTATTGTTAAGATAAAGCAATAAGCAAATAACAGACAAAAGCTACATTTATATTTATATGTATACAACACATATGTAGGACAACATTCAAGAACGAGCAAAAAAGCTACTGTAGCCTTCTTCGCTTGCAAAAATATTTTCGGCTTGAGATGGGGCCTTAAGCCGCACCTCATCCACTATACACCCAGTGGATGAGGTGCGGCAGAATATTCATACCAATTATTTGTTATAAATATTTAGTGAACAATTTCAGCTCGATGAATTGTATACGTACTGAGTAAATTGGTTTATAATATTTCATGAAAATGTCCAGTTTGTATCGGAGGTGAACGAAGGAGTGAGAGGATTCGAATAATTTTTATACCATAGATTGAATTTATCATAAAACTAATATTTTCATATTTCAGGTCTATAGGCTTTACGCTTTTCGAGAAAATCAGTTTAATGTTTAATTATGAAATTGTATCATTTTCCATGGGACGGGGTAGATGGGGTGAAGCGATTCGGCTCGTTCACGAACTTAACCTTAGTGCGTATCAAAAAGGACGTGTATAAAATTTGAACTTTCTAGCTCAACGAGTTCTCGAGCTAGAGAGGACACGAACGGACGGATATCCGATTTTGAGATTTGAATGATAATGTGAACTTCTGCATCATTAATTTTTTTTTCCGGGGCTTATTTCTTAGCGTTACAAGCTTTGTGACAAACTTATAATGCAACGCTTAGGGCTGTATTGTAATCACCCGTGGACCACTAAATGGCATAGAGTATCCGATTTTTTGCAACTATTAAATAATATTTTACGCCAATTAAAAAAAAAATTTATGAACACTCACTTAAGTAAAACAAAAAAAAAAGTTATTAATTATAAAACGACAGAAAAAAAGGTTACACAATTAATTATGAAAATCACAATACAACTCTTACGTAAATGTATACCTTTGGAATTCCAAAAACAACAAGAACAACTTTGAAACTGTGATGTGTCCTCGGAATCCTCGGCGTTATCCATATAATTATTGCAAAATAACGTTTGAATAAATAACTCCAAAACTATCGTCGTATAAATGAAAAGCGACCATTAAGCATTAATTTAGAAAGATCACATAAAGGACACAAGCAAGAAAATTAAGCAGCGAGCAATTAAAATAGGGGAGGAACGGTACTCACTTAGATGCACTATGAAATCGAAATTTGTTAACCGTTGCACAAATGCGTTCATTATTATTATTATTACTATATCGCGTCCGAACTGCACTAATAAACTGTTGAATCGGATCAATTTGTGCACTTTTAGAAAACGCGCCGATTGTACGATAAGAGTGAACTGATCGGTCAGATGGAAGGTTCATCATCCGCGCGATAGTCGATAGAAAGTTACCAATCAGGTTGCTATCAATGGTTTGTTTTTATTTCTCATTAATGACATACGAGTATGTACCTGACCAGTTTGGGAACTGCAGCGAACCAAAAATAATGAATCTTTCTTTGGCCATCGCGTTAGACTCTGTGGCACTTCTTCGAGATTGAAAGTTGACATCGTCGAACCATCCCCTCAAATAACTCTCAAACTCTCTTCCGAACTGAAACTTTCAATTATATGCACCTGCTATAGGAGTTATGTCGCGGCCAATCAAATCGCTTTCAAATTGCTCGCATGTATGTACATACGTGGTAGCAAGTTAGGTGATTGCAATCGAACGCCGCTAATAACTATCTAGTGATTTCGCTCGATGATAAGTCACGATGAATAGTGTTAACTTATAAAATATTTTGTTAAAGATTTTCTATGGTAGAATAATAAATCCGGAACTCAACGTTCCTACATATGTGATAATGATGGGTTAATCAATTAGTGTTAATTGATTTGGCAGAAAAAAAATTTGCCCAATTCTGGCATCTTCCGAAATTAAGAAAGCTTTCTCATATGTTTTATTTTATCTTTGAATTATATAATTTTTATTCCCACCTTATGCAGCAATTGAGCGTTAAGAGCAATAATAAATTTAAAATGTTTGATTTTCGAGAGGATCTATTACAATACACGTGATGGCGAATTCTACATGATTTGATAAATTGGTTGGTAGTCGCGAAGAAAGAAAGACAATCTTTTCAATGTGAATTGTGCCTTGAGGAGGTCACTGTACGTGTGGAAAAATTGAATTAAATTTTGAAATATTTTGTGCATAATTTCATAGCAACTTTCACGAATATGCTTTGTGAACATTCGATTATAAACCATTGCATTGTGATTTTAAGTGAATTATACTAATTTTATATGGATATCGTTATTTTATTTATGTTTTAATTATGACCGTTCGAAACTGGGAGACAAGTCAACAATTATCCGATTATCACATTTTATTATTGCATTTCTTTTTGCCTTTCGCAAAATGTTATTTTTATAATAAATATTTAGAAAGATCGATTTTGATGTTGTTAAATTGTACCATTTTCTGTGACATAAATTTAATATTTTCTCTATAAGAAAATTTCAAATTACTAAGCATAAATTTTTCTGCAATGCACATTAAAAACTAAGTTTATAGACAATTAAACGATTCAAATTCGGATATTCCTTTTATCAAAAAATTAAAATTGCAAAAAAACATAACAGAATTATGATTGGGGGTAAGGCCCAATTATATGATACTCTAGATGAAATGAGAAAGAGTTCAATGTACCGGAAAATATGTCACCTCTAATTCTTTTGAATAATTAATAGTGACTTTTGTATGGGAGGTGGTAAAAGCGGAGGAGGAAGGTTTGTAATTTTTGAATATGACACCTAATGTGGTATGCAAAATATTTCGTGCTGAATTTAAGGTATGTAGCTTTCATTATTTTCAATTGGACATAGTTTTCCTGAAATCGAGGCATTTGTATGGGAGGTGGCAGAGGAAGTGGAGGGGCTTAGAAGATTTTGAAACTGCTTATCGACATTATTATCGCCAGGCTGTTCGAAGAAGAAATGTTTTCCTTGAATTTATAATACGGATATTTATATGGGAGGGGCAGAAGGAGTGAAGAGGAGCTGATAATTTTTTTTAGCATTTATTGCAATTTTTAAAAAACAAATTCTGGCAAAATTTTAAGTTTATACTTTTTCTAGTTTTAATGGAAATCGACATAATGCACTTAACAAAAATTATTCATTTGTATGGGAGGGGGTAGAAGGAGTGTACGGATCAAAACACATTTTTTTCTCATTATAGATATTTCTATTTTTTTACTTTGTGTAAAATATATTTAATTTAAATTTCAAAATTTCGTGAAATTTGTATGGGAGTGGGTAGAAGGAGTGAGTTGACGTTGATAATTTTTTCAATACTGATTGCAATTATAATAAAATAAATTCAGGCAAAAATTCATTTATATAACTTTACAAATTTCAATGAAAATCGAAAAAATGCATTTTTCAAAATTATGCATGGGAGGGGGTAGAAGGAGTGACGGGATCGGATCAACATTCAGTCATATTAATGACATCTATATCATAATACTTTGCCCCAATTTCAAGTCGATAGCTTAAATAGTTTCAAAGAAAAATCAATTTCTGAAAATTTCGGAATTTCGTGATATTTGTATGGGAGGAGGTAGAAGGAGTGGGGGGATGTGGCCCGTTCACGAACTTAAAGTTACTTTTTTGCTAAAAATGACACACAGAAATTTTTTACACTATAGCTCAAAGCTTTCGAGAGTTATGCTGTAGACAGACAGACAGACGGACAGACAGCAACTCGGAATCGAAGTTTTTGAGCGACAACAAATATTTCTGTACCCTTAGCGGCTCTGTGCGAGCATTATTTCTTAGCGTTACAAACGGTAAGGCAAACACAATATACTCTCAGATTTCATTTATTATGTGTGACGTTTCGATCTCTGCTGAGAACTTTATCTCAGCAGAGACCGAAACTTCACACATAATAAATCAAACAGTGTAAAATCCGAAAATCTTTCGTTCTTATTCGAAATGCACTGTGAAAACATTCACCACACCAATATTTTTTGATGTTTACGGGATTTATATGTAATTGAAAGGAAAGATTTCCGGATCCTAGACTGTTACGCTTTACTATTCATGACGTTTCGATCTCTACTGAGACCCTTATCGAACTAAGTCTTATAAAGGTCTCAATAATTATAACTATATTTTTAAAGAAAATAATAAGTGCTAAGCGGCACAGTTGTGGCCTCATCGCTCTCCATGGCTGAGATGCTCCTTACCATACATCTTCGCTTCTCTACTCGCGTCATACCGCGCTGGGACCCCGTATATGGTGACCGGATCAAAATGATCAGCGACGATGATTAGAGCACCTATCGGAATAGCGACAGCACCCTCTAGGATGAGGGTCTTCCAGGTCGAATTACTCACACCCACGCTCCATAGCAGCTGGCAGGAAGCGCTGTCCCGACCTGGGGACGTCATTAGATTCTGTATATGAAATGGGGCCGCGGAGGCTCATTTCGTGTCAATATGTAACTGAAACTTGGAATACATATTAAACTTCTTCTACAATGGCACTACAGCCCAAATTGGGCCTTGGCCTCCTGACCTTCAGGTTCCCTAACATTTCCATTATTTATTGTACGGTTGTGCGAAGGGCCGCACAAGCCTCTATCTAAGAATTTTCCATTTATTTATTAAGCTATACTAGGGAAATATGAGCACAATATAATATTTTGACATAATAGTAGTGGGGGAAATGATGCATTTTCCAAAAGTTCAAACCGTTATATCTCAAAATCCAATACAGGTAATAAAATTAAATTTCGGCAGATTGACTTATAATTTTGATAAAATTTTTAAGTTGGAGGAAGTAACGGAAGGGAGGTGGTGGGCTAAAATATCGAAAACTTTCACTATTTTCTTAGGACTCTGATGAAAGTTACCAAGTTAAAATTTTTGCACGCGCATACATCCATTTGATATACATAAAGAAAAACTAATAATTTGAACCGAAACTGGTATCCACCAAAGGGTGCCCTAACCTGAACTAGGTGTTTCACGTGTATTGAAAAAAAAAACACAAGATTTCTCAAGTTTTTTATTGAAATTTTAAGCTACAGATTTAAAAATTTGTGATATTCATTTAAAAAAATGCACAAAAGTGTAAAATATTAAAAAAATCAAAATCGTAAAAGACCCCAAAATAGAGGTTCTAACCTCCGCACTATCGGACGCTATGCCGACAAAATTCAACTTTGAAACCCCCTATAAAGGTATAATCAGAGAACGCAAGGACTGGCAATCTATGCTACCTGAAATCGAAGAGGAATCAAACATCTGGTATACAGATGGCTTGCGCACATCTGAAGGGACAGGAACCGGAGTCAAAGATCCTAACTTCTTGGTTTCAGTAAGCAGCTAGTACAACTGAGCAATATACCAGCTTCTCCACTCGCTACGGTCGTTCTCACTCCCCTTCCCCAACCTTCCCAATCCCATTCCTTCCCTCCATGACTGTGTTTGTGCATTGCACATAAAGGCCCAAATTGCCTATAACACAGGTCATTCTGTAAAAAAAAAAAACCACTCGGCAAAGAAGCCACAATTTTCCAGGCTGAACTAATTGCAATGGAGCTCTGCATCCAGGAGAATGTAAAGAGAGCTCATCGCAACAAATCTATTTATATCCTATCGGATAGTCAGGCGGTTCTGAAAAATCTCGATCGAGGATAGTTTGGGACTGCCTTCAAAACCTAATTATCCTGGGAAAAAGAGCAATGTATCCTTAATGTGGGTACCAGGACATATGGGAATTGAGGGAAATGAAGAGGCTGATCGCCTTGCAAAAAAACGGCGCAGAAACAAATTTTGTTGGTCCAGAGTCATTCTGCGGAAAACCAAAAGGGCACTCCAACCCTATACTTAGAAAGTGGGTTGAATAAGAACATAAAATCTATTGAAATAGACTTCTAGGCTTATCAATCTCAAAAAAACTAATCTTACCAAAAAAAAAAAAAAAAACTAAGTGGAGGGCATTCTAAAATTCAGCAAAAGTGATATTAGAACTCTAATCGGCCTAATGACGGGGCACAGTGCACCACCTCAAAAATATGGGCTTAGTTGAAACCGAAATTTGTCGCCTTTGTCTCGAAGACTCAAAAACGACATTACACATCCTATGTTATTGTGAAGAAGTAGCTAGAAAAAGACACAATCTTCTTGGGAAAGGTTTCCTTTCTACCGAGGAACTAGCCGACATGGCTCCTTTAAAGATACTTCGATTAGCCAAAGCTATTGAGTTATGGTAGGCTAAAGGGGCAATAAACGCACAATAGACCGAAAAGGTCGCAGTGCTCTGACGTGTTCCCCAAATTATATATATATGTATGTATATAAAAAAAATTAAAGTTATGTTACAATCACGAAGAATCACGCCAATCAGACAAAATCTAACAATACCAGACTATAACATAGATAACGTGGACAACTTCACATATTTAGGAGCCAATCTTTCTAAAGGCAGCAACGAAATCAAAACACGCATAATAGTAGCAAACAAGACATACTACTCGGTACTTTCGGTAATAAAATGTAAAGACGTGCATGAAAAAACGAAGCTGCGAATCTACAAAACCATAATAAGACCTGTTTTGTGCTATGGCAGTGAAACGTGGATGTTAATACAGGAATCAGAAAACATGGTTAATGCCTTCGAGAGGTATTACGACGAATCCTCGGACTATTGAGAAACAAGGCGAATGGAGGATTCGATACAATCAGGAATTGGATACAATTTTTGAAGACCCAGAAGTCTCTACTCTCATCAAACTTCGAAAGCTACAGTGTGCTGGTCACGTACAGCGAATGGAGGACAGAAGAATACTCAAACGTGTACAAAAAGGAAAGGCGGATGGACAAAGGAAAGGCGGATGGAAAAAGGCCAGGCGGAAAACCGAGAAAACGCTGTTAGCATTCAATCGACGAAGACTCCAAATCGATTCTGAAATTTTCAACATGGAGGACGCGGTCATTGGATCGTGAAAATTAGAGACGAAGTATACTGGATGCCCGACTTGGGCTGTAGCTCCATTAATGCTGATAAAATATTAACGGGCCGAATACCTTAAAAGCTTGTACCTCCTCCCATACAAAAGTATTTCTTCGACCATTTTTAGAAACCAATAATTATCACAAAATCAATAAATGCTATCAACTTGGAATTTTGTACAAACAGTTTTAAAAATATTTAAAACAAACATTAACCCACTCACTCTCTCGCCCCCTCCATTCATACAAACTCAAACTTGCATTATGTGAACGAATGAAATATTGATTATGCATTGCTATTGATCGTTTTTACAGTTATGTGTTAAATAATTGACAGCAGCCCTGCACTAGAACCCCCATTCACTTAGCATTCCCTATCCACCATAACCCTCATATTGGCTTCCCAAGCATCTTCAACTTGTCCTAAAAATAATAAAGTTGAGTCAGACTTGTTGCCAGATATTTTATATATAAGATATAGTAGTTATCGAAATATTTAGATATAAGATTTGAAACCGAAATTTAAAATTTTCGTTATAATGCAATAATAATAAATACAAAAATATTATATTCGTAATCAGGGCTGTCGTCCTAGGGTATACGAGGTATACGCCGTATACCCTCTGGTACCAGGGCTGTATACGGTTGTATAAGCTGTTTTATATGTTTTGCTTTTTCATGGAG
Organism: Chorisops tibialis; assembly: GCA_963669355.1. NCBI lineage: Eukaryota > Metazoa > Arthropoda > Insecta > Diptera > Stratiomyidae > Chorisops > Chorisops tibialis. Next base: position 24,389,448 of record OY770264.1, read on the forward strand.
CCAGAAAAATATGTCCGATCGTGGCTAAGAGAACACCGATCATCATATGACACAAGATCGAGAGTATACGACCTTGACGCTGCTTATTATCATACTTATCACCATGCTTTGATTCAATTTAAAAGTCATAGCTCTCATATATTCAAAGGAGAAATTCTTTTCTTGAGTTTATAATACAGATATTTATATGGGAGGAGGTAGAAGGAGTGAAGCGGGGCTGATAATTTTTTCTAGCATTTATTGCAATTATTAAAAAACTAGTTCTGGCAAAATTTTAAGTTTGTTTTCTACTTTTAATGGAAATTGATATAATGCATTTAAAAAAAATTATGCATTTGTATGGGAGGGGGTAGAAGGAGTGTATGGATCAAAACAAATTGTTTTTGCCTTATTGATATTTATATTGTTATACATTGTACAAAATATCAGGTTGATAGCTTTAACAGTTTTCAAGTAAAATAATTTAATTTAAATTTCAAAATTTCGTGAAATTTGTATGGGAGGGGGTACAAGGAGTGAGGTGAAGTTGATAATTCTTTTTAAAACTAATTGCTACTATAAGTAGAATTAATTCTGGAAAATTTTTGTCTTTTTAACTTTACTAGTTTCAATGAAAATCGAAAATATATATTTTTAAAAATTGTCTATTTGTATGGGAGGGGGTAGAATGAGTGAGGGGATCGGATCAATATTCCGTGATTTTAATAACATCTATATCATAATACTTTGAACTAAATTTCAAGTCGATAGATTAAATAGTTTCAAAGAAAAATAAATTTCTTAATATTTCGAAATTTCATGAAATTTGAATGGGTGGGTGTAGAAGGAGGGGGTAGAAGGAGGGGGTAGAAGGAGTGGAGGGATGTAGCCCATTCACGAACTTAAAGTTACTTTTTGCTAAAAATGACAGACAAAATTTTTTAGCACTATAGCTCAAAGCTTTCGAGAGTTATGCTGTAGTCAGACGCACAGACGGACAGACGGTCACTCGGAATCGAGGTTTTTGAGCGACAACAAATATTTCTCTACCCTTGGTGGCTCTATGCGAGCCTTATTTCTTAGCTTTACAAACGGTAAGGCAATATATTGTTACATCCAGATCTGGCAACCCCTAATTCAATCTCTCTCGAATAGACAAGAATTATGTAGAACAGTATACTTCACTATGTAGAAAGCTACAATTAAAGATCTAGAGCTTTCCAGTATAACACATACAAACCGAAGAAAGCTTCGAGAACTGTCATAAAATGTATAAAAACGCGAAAGCGTTCAGCGAGCAGTTAGTTATTCAGCGATTTTTATGTATGGAAGACGCGAACCAGTGAAAGTGATAGAAAAGTACTCGGCGGTAGTGCCATATAGTACGAATTAAGTGCGAATAAATAAATTATCACTTATTTTTAAACGAATTGTGTTTTTACTTGAAATCCCGGCGAACCCCTAGCTCGCAACAATATAAAAAAAATATATAGAAAAACCCAATATCTATTCCATATATTGCATTTTACTTATTTTACACACAGAGTCCGCGTAAAATACTGTTGCATGTTAGCTGTAGTCGTTCATCAAATATTCGCGGTGTTCCACTATACTCGAAAGTAATGCAAAATGTCAGCTCTACTTGCTTATCATCAAATTAATGCGCCCGTACGAACACTTTAAGGGGGTTACTGACTTGAATATGAAATGAAAAATATTTAACACAAAATAAAACAAATCAAAAATTTTTTCGATGAGTAAAAGTGGTCAAAAAATGAATCCAAAGTTAGGAAGGTCGGTGTAAATCGTACTACCAGTCTGTTAGTTGTTTTGCTCTCCTGAAAAATTGTTATTTTCGCATTTTTATCCACATCGTTACATTTTTCTTGAAAATGATAACAGATATCAGTATGTTTTTTTTTATGGTTGATAGGTAGCAATACCAGTTAACAACGGTACAGAGGAAATTTAAAATAGTTTGTTATAAATAACTTTTTTTTTTAAACAAAATGAAAAAAAAAATTGAAACTTTCACAGCTTATCAATGACTTAGTTTTGAATATTTTTGAAATTCCTCTGCTACATAGCATTAGTTTCACTAAAGTAATAAGTGTACAAAAAATTATTAAAATCCCAGATCCCGCATTTTGTATCTAAGACGGTCAAGTCAGTTAAGGAATGCTATACGTATTCAACCAAAAAGAAATATACGCGCGATTATCGAATTACCAAGAAAGAGCAACAACTACACTCGACTGATAGGGAACTCGAACGACTGCTTTTCGAAAACCTGCACTATAGAAAGTACGATCATCGAGTGTTCGGGGGCGTGGAGCATTTCACCAACCAGCAAACTACATGTATAGACTCAACCGACAGAAAAAAGATCGAACGAGAACGAAATAATTCTGAACACCTGCAAGGACTTTACTAAGAAAGCAACGACAGCGATCGGGCGACAGAAGAGTGAGTCGGGCAGGAATGAAATGCCTTATAGGCCTCAAAATTCATGTGCATCCTAGTACGCACGATCATCGAACGTCTCCAACAAAAATAACACGGCCAAAGTAGAGAAGCGGCCGATTGCGAAAGGGCGACACGGAAAGACTCGGAAGACGATGAAATACCTTGTAGAAACCAACAACAACTAGAAGTATGGGCTCGTATGAATGGGAAGATTCGGGCGATGATGAAATGCTTAATAGAAGCAATTAACAGCGCTCGACCGAGAACGAAAAGATTCACCCGACAAGGGCAATGATTCGACGGTAAAACCAATTTGAAAAGGTAAGCGTTTTTGGACAACAGTCAGTTTGGTTCGGAGCCGTCGACGAGTCCGTCGAAGTCTAGAATGCGAAAGAGTGAAGATTTATACGCGATAATTTGTGGGGAAAAAAAAAAAACAGTCGCAAGTGAGAAATCGGTCACCGGTGTCCACTCTAACCTTACAACAGCGTATACGCTCTGCTGGACTTACGACTTCAGCCCAGTTCGTAATATTCGAAAAGAAAAACTCCTGTCTCCCATAAATACTGGACTTATTAAATTAAATATTTCATTACTTTAATACTAATCATACCTGATATTGTCGACATTGTCCTATTGTGATTACCCCTGACTAATTCTGATGGCCTAAGTGTTGGTTCTTCGATGACTTCCATTCCTGAATCGGAATCTAAATTTTCAGTCGAATTTGTGGTATTCGTGCCACTGGCGGTATCCGATGATAGATTGTTTCGCGATGCAGGTGCCTTAAGAGGAGGCGGTAATGGTGGAGGTGGAGGTCCATTCACTGTAAGACAGGATTAATGATAGCGATCATAAAACACAAGTAAATCTTAATTTCTATACCTATAGATTGTATTTGTGGAGGCGGCGCTGAAACCACACGCTTCAAAATGCGAGCGTTATTCGGACTTCCAAGATTGACCATTCCGTTCCTGTGCGCGTGCTTTGTCCGTTCAGCAATGTCCTCGGGCGGGCACACACTTTCATATGTATCGCTTTTCAGTCCGCTATTAATAATTTTTTTATTGATTACTGCTTTCGAGGCACACAAATCGCTGGTACTGCGCGGTATGTCATACTTTCCGCTCAGATTGCTTATGCTGTAGGCTTTCTGACGGCGCGTTAACAGCTCACGGTTATTCTAAAAAGTGAAAACATCAAAACGGTTTAATTAGTGAGAGGCGATAATCATCGGTTAGTTAGATGCGAGATTGTACTTACATTGCTGTACTGTATGATAACATCACTGCTCTTCGTGGAACTAGCACTGGCCGATCTGCTGTGCGAGCCGCTATCTCTGGAACGACTCCTTCCGGCTATGAATTTCTGCTTGGGATTGCGAGCTTCTTCGCGCACCAGATATATGTCTTCGTAGTCGTGGTCATGGTGGTTGGCTGTATTGTTGGTGTTCTTCGTGCCAACACGGTTGCTAATATTCTTCGGCGAGCCCGTACTCGAGCGGATCGATAGCGACTCGTCTGAGCCACTTCCCGCTCCGCTGCTGCTCGAATGCACCTCGACCTGAACGGTTAGCGCGTTCGCATGATTCGTATGATTGACGTGACCGTCCTTGCTGCTGCTACAGTCCGAATCGAATAAGTCCTTGACGCGATTGTAGATGACCTCCTGAGGATCGTGCAGAAAGAAGGATTCACCTGATATACTGCCATTGGGCGATGGCGGTGTCAGTGATCCGTTTCGCATTGGATTCACGTAGAGTCCGTCGTTCGGCAGGACGCTGCTGTAGATTTTGTCCGACGATGTCCTGGAATGACTGTAGTTACTGTCCTTACTCTTCCGTTCCGATGGCGGATGCAAGTAGAATGGCTCGACATCGGAACTTCCACTCGAGGATTTCGACATCATGGTGCTGTGTCGCGTGCTCTTCGAATGACTGGAACCGCTGTATTTCGATCCGGCCTTCTGTCGAGTGGTGGTTCCTTTATCGCGAGACATTTCTGTCGACGTTCCATGTTGAACTAAGACGTTCAAGCACTACGGAATTAATTGAGATGGATGAGGCGCTCGTAATGGTAAATAATTGCAAAGAAATAAAACCGGTCATTTTACCTCTACTTGTTGATTCTCGGCAGCATCGTTGATTGGACTTTTACCATATTTGTCCAGAGACAATTTCGCTCCGTGATTAAGTAGCCAGCGAACTGCAGCCAGGTGACCGCGAGATGCAGCAAAGTGAAGCGGCGTAGCACCATCGCCATCTCTTAAGTTCGGATCGACGTTTTGTTCCTCAACCTGTCGCGTGGAGGATATAAAATAGAAAGTTTAGAAAATCGATTTTTGAATTTTTCTGAAAAAAAAAACTTTTTGATTTCAGATTAAATTTCATGGATCCATTAATCAGACGCAAAGCAATTGTCTTGTCAGCTAGTTAAAGTTAAATTGTTAGCACACACAAAGTCAAGGTCGTTATGAAAAATCTTTTGCAAACCAGTTTCTTGGGACGGGTTTCTTCGCTCTCAATGATAACTTATAAGAAGCAGATAGCCAGTTTCTTAGATACAGTTAGGCTTGTGGTATTTTAACTAAAAGCATTTAGTTTTTAGCGCTTGTAAAGCATAGGAATCAAGTTACAATATTATGCTGTCTGTTTGCTGTTCAAACTGTCGACTATGTGTTGATTACAACGTTGAAAGAAAGTATTTGAACCATGAAGTCCTATTGTGTATCGAATTTACCATATTCTTCTAAAACAATTAACTAGGTCAGGTCTAGAGGTCTCTTATTTTATAATTCGGAATGGAAATCATCTGAATTATAAAGTCGGAGTGATTAACACATCAAACATTTTAAATGTGCCGTATAAGCTTAGGTAAGTACAGTAGGAGCTTGTAGTGCCCTTCAAATTTTATGATGACCCCGAAACTGATTTCTTCGTTTTTCAGCCACTTTTCATAAAATTATTATGATAAAATAGTAAGTAAATCTCTTGATCCGGTCAGATTACATTTGATTCGACCTAAATTAGTTTTGAAGAAATGTATTGCTAGTTTTTACCATATGGTGCCAAATATTGAATGTTTGAAATCGTAGTGAACTATTGTTTTTTTTTCTTGCCCAGGTCAATTTATCGATTCCGCGCCCTTATAAAGAGCATGCATGCACGATTTCCAACCCCAGCTCCACGTACCTGAGGTGTACCACCAACTGCAGTAACTATCGATTTATGAAGACTGACCAGAGGTTTTCTAGTACCACGGGTGCCGGGGAGCCCATGGAAGAGTATTTCCATCCACGGCAATTAGAGTGGGGCTGTAATTAGCCCAAATCGCTGCAAGAGTTCGGCGTGGAGTGGCGTATTCCAACCGGAAGCCTTGACCCACAGATAAGCAGAGATGTTAGATATGTCTCGAATCCAGCATTATCACTGCAGAACTTGCATTTGGAATAAACTGCGACCCTCTGGAGCGTAAATGACTGTCGTCACAAATACAATCCATGTTGCTAAAGATAACCGTGGAGTTAAATTTTCAAGGTAGAATCCTTCGGGCTATGCACCCACGTAAAATACATACATAAGTTTGCGACTCACATTTGGATAAATGCGAAGGAAGACCACGCGAAAGAAGGGAGGGATGTCAGTTTCATTTTGATTCCACTTCAAAAGTGGATAATCCAAATTCTTCGGAGCTATACTCATTTGTTTAAAAAAAGTATTCCAATAATCGTTGTAAAGGTGGGCGGTAGTTTCCTATTGTGAAAGTTGGCCAATATTTTCAACCATTATTGCAACTTTCTCCGGTACAATAATAAGATATAATAATTTAATCTATTGAGGCTTTATTGGGTGAGTGCAAAAGTTCGTGCGGAGGTGCAATAGATGGCGTTAGAAGCGGCGTAAAGTGTTGTCATTAATACTGCACCTAAAGCAGATTAAATTCCGGTAGTAATCTACATTCGTTTTATAATATTAAATAACTTAAGTGTATGCACTAATTACAGCTAATCATCATTATTTGAAAAAAACATTACAGAAATGTGGTTTATCGAATATAAATGTTTTAATTACCACTTTGTAACTATGCAAATTCATTATATTTTTAGTTTTAGCTGGTAATTTGTTATATGCCCTGGCCCCAAGAAAGTAGGGTGTGTTGATGATTTTTTAGTTCTAGCTAGAGATGGGAAATCTGACTCTTTTCATTGAGTCGACTCATTTCAACTCACTCACTTGATTGAGTCGATCAAAAAGACTGCTTCAAAAGAGTCACAAGACTATTAGAGGCTATTTTCTTTCTAAATGAGACAAGTTCATGATAATTTTGTCTATAAATCAATATTCATCCGTCAATCATTTTGTTCGTAAAAGAAAGATTTCCGATCTTATATTACTAAATAAGTATATTGTTTTTCAAAAAAATTTAGATGCAAAAATAAAAGACTTTTCGTAATATATATAGATTTGAAAGAAAAGATTTCCAGATTCTACACTGTTACGCCTTATTATTCGTGACGTTTCGCTCTCCGCTGAGACCTTTTACAATCCGAAAATCTTTTCTTTCAATTCAAAATGCTCTGTGAAAACATTCATTAAACCAATATATGTATATAGATATTTACAGCTTATAAACTAAAATCTTTCTACAACTAGTCATTACTCATTTGAGGAAAATATGGCTTACAAACTATAATATAAAACAATCAAAAGAGTTTTCATAATCATCCCAAAAAACCGCAAAAAAAAAAAAAAAAATAAAATTGCGTTTGCATTACACAGCCACTTATCAAAAGTCTTCCTGTGCACGTGTCCAAAGCACGCACAGCGCATCATCAACCGACACCTCAGCTCAACGCATACAATGCAGCAAAGCCACAATTCGATGTCGGCGACTCACAACATAAACCACACATACCGCTCGTACTCATCGGCAACTGTGTCGCAGCGTAATCGCACTTCGCACACTTCCTGTGCCATATACAAATGCATCATTGAGTTGGTGTAGTGAGGTGACACAATTGTTGCAATATAACTCTTTTGAAATGAGTCGCAACAGTCGCCTCAGTAAACTGACTGGCACATTTCGAGTGACACACTCCTGAGTTGCCCATCTCTAGTTCTAGCTGTATGGATAGTTCTATGTGACTGACTTCGTAAATTATACCTTGTGCTAAATAAAGGAAACTCTTCTTGGTGACAAAATATGTACTTCAGTAAAACAGATGCGAAGAGTTGTCCAACATTCATTATGTTAAATTCTAGGAAAGCTTGTGTAGTAGAGTAGAATTTATTATGATTTGAGCATATTTTAATAATTTTATTATGAACGTTACATAAAGGCGATACTTCCTCAAACTAGTATCCCATATTGCAAAATGCTTTGAAATAGCACGAAGTATACTATTCTTAATTATTGTATCGCGTACATCCAATATCTTCCGAAGGATTACAAATAAATAAAAAGTATTACTGAGTCTTTTGCTAATAAGTGATACGTGTTTGTCCCATTTTAATTTACCATCAATTATTACCCCAAGATACTTGAATTCCGAGATGCACTCGAAATTACAGTTCCGAAACTTCATGGAATGATGGGGAATTGCCCAAACTTGCAATTTGGCCAAACCTGATGAATTTCGTTTTATTTAGATTCAGTGATATTTTATGTAGTGTCAACCAGTCATATACGGTTTTCAAGCCGACTTTTGCTTCATCAAAAGTGTGACTCCAATAGTTACTTTTAAAAATGAGGACCGTATCGTCAGCAAAGGTCACTATGTGTCCGTCTATAATGCTTGCATCCAAGTTACAGAGCTCATTAATAAATATTAAAAATAAAATTGGACCCAGCACTGTACCTTGTGGAACTCCAAATTTAACGAACATTGAACTACTTAAATTTTCATTTATTATACTTGAGTTCTAGCGGTCAAATAAGATTGGAATAGGGAGTATACATGGGCCCGATAGATCTAAGCTTAGCAAGGAGGAGAGAGTGATCAGCAGTATCGAAACTATATCTTTTCATTTTGGTCAAGAGCAATAGTAATATGCTTCGTAACATTGTAAATTGCATCAAACCATATTGGTTGGCAGCTACTATCTGATTTTCATCATTTCACGAAATGTTTTTTTATGGATTTTTCAAAAATTTTAGCAAGGCTAGACACTAGAGATATAGGCCGGCAGTTTCCACAATCTTTTCTCTCACATTCTTTAAATAAGGGAATAACTACAGCACTCTTCCATTTATTTGGGAAAATATCTTGCGATATACAGACGTTGAAGAGATGAGAAAGTAGCTGAGAAATGTGACTGGCAACTAATTTTAAGATATTTGCAGTGAAACCTAGAGCTTTATTATTTGTCATAACTGAATTATATGCGCTTCGATTTCATTCCTGGTAATTGGACTAATGTGAAATGATGAGAGTGGTGGATTGGTGACAGAAGCATTTAATGATGCGTTAGGTGGATCTTTATTCGCAGGTGGCAGCTTCATTTATTGTTCGCCACAGCTGCATTGGATTTCCAATTGCGTTACCTATTTCCTTTTTAAAATACTGGGATCTGGATTATATGGCATATATGGCAAGAATCTAAGGTAATGGGTGGTAAAATATCGACAATGTAATGGTTGCAAGAGAATCGATAATTGAATGGTTGCAAAGAATGGCAAATGTGATCGAGTAGTATTATAAAGCAGCTAATAGCAAATTTTGGCACTGGAAAATTGACTATAACGTAGCCGAAAATGGCAATGCTTTATAATCGAACAACAATAAATATCTTATGATATTATCGGTATACCACCTGCATGGTTATTGTTCTTACCTTTTCTTTTTGTACCAAACGATGCCAATGGCGTTTACTTAAGCCTTCACTTAACATATTTTCAATGAACAAGAAAACAGTAATACTTACAATATAATATTCAGAAAATTCTCCAAATACTTGTGGTTTGGTGAATATTTTCACAGTGCATTTTAATTGAAAGAAAAGATTTTCGGATTCTACACTGTTACGCTTTATTATTCGTGATGTTTCGGTCTCTGCTGAGACCTTTATCAAACTGATCGACAATCTATAAAATGTACTGCGAAAAATGCACAAATGCTAATTGGTTTTTAATTAAACCAAATTATTTTCTCTCACGAGGAAAACCGTATTTTCATGTAGCAGTATAGAATGTGGAAATGTTTTCTTCCAAGACAAAGACTTCTTTGCATTAGGTATAAAAAAAACTAGTTCATCGGGACAAGTGTATTAATATTGGTGGGGATTATGTTGAGAGTAGTAAAAGTCTCATTTTGTAAAAATACATATTTTTTTTCTACATCAATTTGTGTCTTGAATTATTGAATGGCCCTCGTATTTCCTTAGCCGAAATAAAAGTAAGTTCCAATTGGGAATTTGGAATGCTGTCCTAGCTCTGTAGACCTAAGTGGGCATGTTCGAGCAAGGCGCAAAGCGCCATAGACTATGTTTTTGGCCGGGCGATTTTATTCTATACAGCAAAAGCTTTAGCTATATTATGCTTTTGTATTAGTTTTTAATTTACCTACGTTCATGCCCTATTAATAGTTGAAAGAAGTGAATGGCGCAGATTGCCCTATTGTATATATTGGAGAGTGCGGAATTATTTTTCAATAGACGATCATGGCAGAGAATATGCACAAATTGATGAGTTTTAAGAGCATGGTAGGGTTTGTACATTCTACTTCTACAATGGCACTACAGCCCAAATCGAATCTTGACCTCCTGACCATCAGGTTCCTTAACATTTTTATTACTTAATGTGGAAGTGTTGTTAGCTCTTCGCCCAACCCTCTATCTATTTTTCATTTTCGTAGATGGAGATAACCATGGTATATCCAAGCAGGCAGTGTACTGGAATTATACGTCGGCAGGGATTTGAACTCACGACATTCGCATTGGGGATCAATACGCTACCCACTAGGCTACACTCGAGATGGGGTTTGCAGATTGCATTTTATCTCAATTAATTAACTTTTTCGTGATGGAAACATATTTTAAAGATTATACCTTTGATTTTAGACAAAACTCTGTAGCCTTTTGATAATGCCGCTCGGTGTAATTGCTCTATTTGCACCTTAGTAGTACCGGCCCTGGTTTCGGTCTTTGCTAACCCTTTTATCGAAGTTTGATAAATGTCAATGTGATAAACCTTTATCAAAGATTGCTAAAAGTCTCAGCATAACAGAGTAAAATATAAATATTGGTTGTCGCTCAAAAACCTCGATTCCGAACGACCGTCTGACTCTCTGTCTGTCTATATACAACAATCTTTGTGTGTCATCTATATAAATATAATTGTAGTGTCTGTCTGTTATTTGTTTATAAATGGCTATAAATAAGTATTTTGCTTTATGTTAGCAATAACTAAGCAGTAACAAACGTTTTTAAAAATTTTCTCTGTCTGTCTGTTTGTCTTTCCGGTTTTCACGCAAAAACGGCTAAACCGATTGTAATGAAACTTTCACAAATTATTAGGTCTGACTCGGGAAGTAATCTGCCTTAGGTTTTATTTTACTTTCCTGACTCCTTCTACCCCCTCCCATACACAGTGACTCATTTTCAAAAATTTATAATAATCAAATTTGCATGGAAACTATAAAAGCTATTAATTTGAAACTTAAAATATATTATTTCCATTATAAATGCGATCTTCAAGTATACAAATAATTTGAATGCCCTTACTCCTTCCACCACCTCCCATACAAAATAAAATTTTCATGAAATACTATACTCCAATTTTCTCAGTACGTATAACTTTTATCAAGCTAAGATTTTGCATTAAATCTTTAATTAGCATTGTTATTAATATTAGGAAAAAGGTAACTAATTAGCTTTACTATTTCTACCCCCTCCCATACAATCTGACACAAATCCACGACTTTGCGAAAATTCGATTTTCTTGAAAAGAATGAATGCTACTGTTATGAAATTTAAAATATATCAATTGAATGATAATTGTAGTTACTCCTCAAAGAATAACTAAAAACTCTCCACTCCTTCCACCACCTCCTATACAAACTTCACTTTTTCATGAAATATTCTAAACCAATTTTCTCAGTACGTATAGCTTTGATCGAGCTAAAATTTTATACTAAATCTTTAATTAGCACCGATTAGTTTTAATCCTTCTACCCCCTCCTTCTATCCCCTCCCATACAATGTGGCATAATTCCACGACTTTGCAAAAACTCGATTTTCTTGAAAAGTATGAATCTAACTGATCTAAAATTTAAAACACATCAATTGCATGGTGATGATAGTTGCATCTAGAAAAATTACCACAATTACAAATTGCACAATTTCACTAAATCCAATTCACTAAGTTTCTCAAGTTACCTATTCAGTTTTCCAAGCTTAAATTTGGTGCAAAATATTTTTATAGCTACTCTAGCATGGTGTGAAAAAAAATGATTTTGTACTGTCATCCCTTCTATCAATCCCCACACAAAAATTCTTAAGATTACAAAAATTTCGATTTCATCGGTAATATCATATAATCATATAATACGCACAATCGAAGTCCTGTTATGTATTTAAGCTTAATGTCATTTTATTTGGGCTTTTTTTAATTAACACAAGCTACAACTATTCACATGTCCTTAACGCTCTTCAACACGTATAGGATCTCGAATCACGGGTTTGATTTGATCATGATCCTGTCCCATACAAATGCGAGTATCATGGTCTCATTCGTAATAATTTATGGTTCTGATTCCAACAAAATACAAAACATTGTGTTCAAAGAGCCATCAAACTAAGCAGATTATTTATCCGATATAATGTACTACTATTCTCAAAAAATGTATTATTGCGATTCTTACGCGGACAAAGTTGCGGGCGATCTCTAGTTTTTAATAAAAAAGAAACTTTAAGTTCGTGAACGGGCTACATCTCCGAAACCAGTTAAGCTATTGACTTGAAAATTAATTCATAATACACTGATATAACTATCATTAATGGCAAAAAAATGTTGATCCGATCCCCTCACTCCTTCTACCTCCCTGCCACATAAATGTAAAATTTTGAAAAATACATTTATTCGATTTTCACTGAGACTAGAACAGCTACAAAGACAAATTTTTCCCAGAATTGTTTTGATTATAATTGAAATCACTTTTGAAAAATATTTTTAACTTGACTCATACAAATTTCACGAATTTTTGAAATTTCAGTTAATTTATTTTTCTTTGAAACTGTCAAAGCTAACGAGTTGAAATATAGTATAAAAATGCAAATATTATTAATGTTGAAGAATTTTATTCATATACTACGTCTACCCTCTCCCATACAATTGTATAATTTTGTCAAATCGATTTTCATTAAAACTAGAAAAAGCAGAAATTAAAAATTTTGCCTGAACTTGTGCCTTGATAATTGTAGTAAATGCTGAAAAAAGTATCAACTTCGCTAAGCTCCTTTTACCTCCAAATAAATTCAGGAACACCATTTCCTGAGGAAATGGTTACTAAGCAGTTTCAAAATTATTTAAGACCCCCCACTTCCTCTGCCATCTTCTATACAAATGCTCCAATTTCAGGAAAACTAAACCTTTAAATTCAGCACGAACCATTTTGCATGCCACGTTTGGTGTCATATACAGAAATTACAAACCCCCTTCTGCTTCTACCACCGCCCATACAAAAGTCACTATTCACTATTCGAAAGAATTTGAGATGATATATTTTCCAGTACTTTAAACTCTTTCCCATTTCATCTTTTGGTATCATATGATTGGGCTTTGCACTTTTTTAATTTTTCTGTTAAGAACCTTCTGGTGCCATAGGACAAAAAGAGTTCTCTGCCACGAGGCGCGATCCTAAGCATCGACCTTCAATTGTTGCCAGGACTTGTTTTTTTCTCTGGCCTACTTTTCAAAGAATACTTAAAATATGCAAAAAATAAATCATTTCTTTTCGAGAATATCGTTTATAAATTTCAATCTTAGTAAAGTTATAAGCGAGATGAATATCTATTCACATGCACACATGATTTATCGATACTGCACATATCCGTCATGTCATGATAACAATTTATTGACGATATTTACTTGAATTATTGCAGTTGTGGTAAAATAAATATAGCGCGATTTTTCAGAGTTATATTCGTCGTCGTAATTTTCATCTTTTAGGCGACCACTAACTTTAGATTGCGAAATGTGAAGGTCATTGTTTTTGTTTTTTTGGCAAAATAATTCGAAAATCTTTAATTTATACGACAATTATTATGCGCATGCCGGCATGGCAATCTACATAACTTCAAAACTGGAAATCGACTTTAATGCTACCATCCAGTTGAATAACATGAAAATAAAGAAATAAATTAAAAGTAGGTAAGTTCAGGATCGTAAAACATAAGATAAGAGTTACTACCATCCACATTATAGAAAAAAATTAAACAAATTAAAAATTGGAGCATTTTGTATATTACACAATGGATTATTATTTTATATTATCTGAGATCGTAGAGATAATTCATTTCCTAAAAAGTAGTCATTGATTATGGCTAAGCATTTAGGTTTGGCGAATAATTTTGCTTATCGTTTTTGTAGATCATTGATCGAGTAATAATGTTCGATACAAATTTGTGACCTGCTTATTATTTATTCAGTAAAAATCGATATGGGAAACAGACGGAACGACAATATTATGTAAAGTCGAATTTTGTATGTTCGTCATCCAGATTCGTCAATTATTCGGTGTGGGTTTTCGCTATTATAACCTCGAAATGGCTTTATTATATTTTCTTTTTTTCAACTATACATACATATAATAAACAGGGTCATCTAGAAAGTAAAAATTATTTAAATCAAATACAAAAAAAATATATTGTTGTCTATGAAAATTACTTTTACAAATTTCGATGTTAAGGGTTAGAATTTGAGAACTCGAACCGAGCCATGTTGGTATCGAGTATCTCATTTCGAATTGTCGTTATACTTGATGTTAAAGTTTATCGTTTCGAGTTTCTATAATATTATCGAGAGTTTTTGATCATTCGCTTATTTCTAGCAAAATGCAAGTGAATATTTTTAATTGTAAACCTGCGTATTAATAGGGGATCACCCGACGGAAGAACATTCAACTAAATAGACCACGTTCTAATAGAGAAAAGGACGGCCTCCTGTATTCTCGACGTGAGTACATGTCGAGGGGCTAACTGCGACATGGATAACTATTTGGTAAAGATCAAGTTGCGATGTCGAATCGCAAGCCGAGGACACTCAAGAACACTACCGGTTCCTAAATTTGATATTGGAAAACTCCAAAACAAGAAAATGGTAGCGAAATATGTATTAGCCTTGGAGAGGCACTTTGCGTCAATGCTGAACAACAACGCCAGCAAGTCAATAGAAGAGATGTGGCGAAATATCAAAGATGGCATTACATCAGTTGCAGAGGAGGTGATAGGACAACAACTCCGGCGCAAAAGAAATGACTGGTTCGACAACAAATGCCAAGATGCCTTAGAGCGAAAAAATCAAGCTTACAAAATATTAAGAGAACGGCCGACACGAGCCAAACGGAACAAATATAATGATCTTAGACGATTTGCAAACAAAATATGCAGACAAAAAAACGGAAGTACAATAATGACGAAATTAAAAACATGAACGAAAATTTTAAATTACACAATACAGAGCCACGTATTCCCTTATTAAAAGGATGAAAGAGGGATATCAACCGAAGACGATCCTATGCAAGGATGCAGAAGGGAACATTATAGGTAATGCGGAAGATATAAAACTAAGATGAGCGCAATACTTTAAACACTTTCTTAATCCGAGTCCATCACCCGCACGAACAGCAGCAGCAGACGTAAAAGCAGGTATAACTGATGTAAAGGCTGATGAAGGATCCTCTCTGAGTCCTCCCACGCTCGAAGAAGTAAAAACAGCATTGAGGAACCATCCAAACAGCAAAGCGCCAGGAACTGATTAAATTCTAGCTGAGTTTCAGAAAGCCGGCGACACCTGCATAGCGCTTCTCCTACATAGATTAGTCACGGACATATAGGCGCCGGGAACACTTCCTGGAGATTGGCGCAAGAGCATCATGTATCCAATTTATAAAAAAGGTTCAAATTCCGATCGAAGTAATATAATTCCTGCACATTACCTGCCTGGATATACCTTGGTTACTTCAATCTATGAAAATGAAAAATTCTTAGATAGAGGGTTGTGCGAAGAGCTAACACAATAAATAATGGAAAAAAAATGTTAAGGAACCTGAAGGTCAGGAGGCCAAGGCCCGATTTGGGCTGTAGTGACATTGTAGAAGTGTCTTTGAGCGTATTATGGACGCATTTCCTTCAACACTTGACTTAAATTTTTCAATTGTTGTCGATATCGATTGCCAGAAATCGATTCACCAGATTTCAGCAGTTCGTGAAACAAAGCTCTCCTACTATCCCACCAAATACACAGCAAAGCCTTCATTCCATGTATATTCCACATAGCTGTGGAGACACGAATGGGCTTACCTATGATTTTCTGCGGTTTGGAATGTCGAAATAGATACAATTTTCATCATCTCTTACAACTCGATGCAGTAAATCTTTTCTCTTCTGTCTACAAAATTTCACAAGCGGTTTTTCATCTTTTCAGGTCTCTTTCCTTTAATTCGTATGGAACCCACTTTCCTTCCTTTGCGAAATGGTGGACTGTGCAACATTTAATGCTTTTGCCAATTGTTTTAACGTTTAAGTTTAGTCTTCATCCAATAATTCTTGCAAATCTGCATCTTGAAACTTTTTTGGCTGTCCTGGACGATCCTGTCTGTCTTTTTTATCTAAATCACCACTCTTAAGGCGTTTAAACCACTGTTCACAAGTTGTTTGGGTTGGAGCAAGCTTACCATAAGCTTCAACCAATAATCGATAGCTTTCAGCAGCCGTTTTCTTCAAATGAAAAAAAACTTCCCCACAAAATATCTTTTTCGGGTACGAAATTCTTCATATTCAAAACGATGAGGAACTATGTTTTTCGCACAATGACAATAACGAACTGGTCTTTGATGTCGTATGTCTACGTTCCAAAACGCCATAGAAGTCACTAGTATATACCAATAAGTGTATTAGTAATGCCATCTCTTACCGAAATCGACATTATTAACCGAAACACCTATTATTTTATTTTTTTTTCGATAATTTTTACATTCCTGAATCGCAAAATCATTTTTCAGAGTATCTAGTATGCTTTCTGCTTACAATTCGATTGAGTTGGTCGTATCAAACAAGTGGAAACACTTCGATTAGAGATACAATCCTACCGTTTTAAATCCATGCATAAAATTTATGAAAGAAATCATAGCCATAATAAGGTTAACTCTATGGGTAGTTCGAAATGAGTTTTCATTGCCCCAATAAATCTATCATGATTTTAAGCAAGGATCGCTTATCCTAGCACCTATCACACGAAACTTTATACCTACTTGACATGTGATGATTTAATTTCTTCTCCCGTACAATATGGCATATTTTATTTTCGCTAAGAACTAAAGTTATGTAATTAAACATCGTTAAAATTCTTCCATTTCTCACAATCTTCGTTCAGTTATGTTTAATACTAGAATCCTCTATTAAATCTCGGTCAATCAATGCAACTATCCATAGAAATATGGTTTGATTAGAAATACAGGTGTCTGTGCTTAAGTTCGCACAACATTACCTTCTATTTTGTCCTTTATAGCTAATTAAAATTGACAAGATAGGTAAACGTGATGCATCGATCACTAATAAGTAATAATAACCCTGTAAAACTCTCGTGAAAAGAATCACAAACGAGGAAAAAAAAAATCTTATGCACTTTGAAGAACTGGTTAGATAGCATTTCTTGTACGTTTACATTTCTTTTGAGATTTAGTTCAAATAATTAAGCGGTTAATTTGCCTTGTTCTTCACTATAGAAAATGACACACAAAAGCAGGTTGGTTTCAGATGATGAGTCCGATTGCTAAGCTAAGCCTGCAGTTCCTATAGCTAGTATTTAAAGCATAAACGAAACATATGATCGGAGCATTGTATCTATGAGATCTAGATGTATACTCGTACATACGATATCTTCTTCTCATATGCATCCATTTCATTAACTCACGGTCAGTTCACCTTGATTTATGCTGACTTTTGCTACTGCTTGTAATATGGTGCAACTTTCTGCTTGAAATCTTCTTAAACTATAACTGCAGATCTGGTTTTGTTATTGGCTTAAATCTTATTTACATTATTCCAACACCTTTTTAAGCACATTATATTTATTTCGGAATTATTTAAAGCTATATTCGGCTTCATTTTTTTTTTTTGAACAGGTTTCTATTTTGTGTTTGAGTTACATGCGTTTAACAGGTATGTACATAGGTATGTCGGATTAATGCGCTTAACCGATGCAATTTAGGAGCTAGGCTATATGTTACCTATTTTACGCAACTCACCATCCATTTAAGACAATCCAAACAGCCCATTTGTGAAGCAGCATGAATCGGTGCCATACCATCGCGAGCTCGTACGTAAAGTGAACCGCCAGCTTCAAGCACCAGAAATTTTAACACTTCCAGGTGTCCTTCTTGTGCAGCTAAATACACTGGCGTAACGTCATTGTCCATTTGTGTATTTGCACTGAAAGTAGAAAAGTGAAAAAATGTCGGTTAGGAAATTTAAATATTTTTTTTCGCATCGAATTCAAGTTTTATTTAGTTCAATATTTTCAACGTATAGCTATCTATTATTGGTCATCCCATTTAAAGACTGCAATCTTCTGTACTCTACAATTAATTTAGAAAACAAAGCGATTACCATTAAATGCATATCATATCAAAGGAAATTCGTGATTACTAAGTATATAATTTGAAGCGAGGAGAAAGTCTAAGAAAATGTTAAAAGTCTTTGTACTGCATATGTAAAGTTAAGGTAGTTCATAGTTTAAATATTGAGCTAATTCTAGTCTTTTAGGAACTTGCAAGTGGAGTTGGTAACACATCGTTCAATAACTTCGTTTTCTATCATTCAGTCCGTCATTCAGTAAGCAGCCAATACAACTGAGCAATATACCAGCTTCTTCACTCGCTACGGTCGTTCTCACTCCCCTTCCCCAACCTTCCCAATCCCATTCCTTCCCTCCATGATTGTGTTTATGCATTGCAAATAAAGGCCGAAATTGCCTATAACACAGGTCATTCTGTAAAAAAAAACAAAAAAAAAACTTCGTAGGATGACTAATAAAACATCAACTTTTAGGCAAAATTCAACTTTATTCTTCAACATTGTCTCCTTCAAGAGTAATGCATTTATTCCCACGATTTACTTTTGGCCTCAAAATAGGCTTTAGTTCCGGCAATCACATCTTCATTGGATGGAAAGTTCTTTTCCTACAGCATTCTTTTTAGTCAGTAGTCGCTGGGAGGCAGAACCGGAGAATACGGTGAGTAGGGAAGCAATTCGAGCTCCAATACTTGCAATTTGGCAATCGTTACCATTGACTAGTGACACAGTGCATTGTTTTGGTGAAAGGGTACTTTTTCCCCTGCATTTGGGGTCAGTTTTTGGTATTCTTTTGCTTCAAACGCGCCAAGAACGCCATATAATATTCACTATTAATCTTCTCACCCTCTTGGAGATAGTCAATTAATGCGCATCCCAAAAACGGAGGCTAGAACCTTTCCGGCTGACGTTTCGGGCGCTTTGACTCTGGAGTGTAATGATTTATCCATGTTTCATCCATTGCCATATACCGCATGACAAAGTCCTTTTTATTGCGCTTTAAGAGCTCTAAGCAACGCTCAGAATCGTCGACTGATCGACTGTGTTCAAACACGGTACCCACTTCGAACAGAGCTTTCTGATGAACAAATGTTCATGCAAAATCTTGAAAACACTGCCTGCTGATATCTTTAAGGTGGCAGTTATCTTACATAACTTCAATTTACGATCGAACAAAACAATTTTATGTTATGTTTCTACAACAACTGCCGAATTTGGGCCACCAGAGCGTTCAGCATCATCGGAGTCTGTATGGCCGCGTTTCAAATCACCAAACCACTTCTATTACCATTTGCTTCGATGGAACGGAGTCCGTATAACACTTGTCAAGCCATTGCTTTGCTTGAACTGTATTTTTTCCTATTAAAAAGCAATGCCTTATCAACAAAACTGGTCATAGTTTTCCTGAAATTGGGGCATTTGTATGGGAGGTGGCAGAGAAAGGGGAGCGTTTAAGATGATTTTGAAACTGCTTATCATCCTCCTTATCACCATGCTTTGATTCAATTTTAAAGTCGATAGCTCTCATATACTTGAAGGAGAAATGCTTTTCTTGAATTTATAATACAGATATTTGTATGGGAGGTGGTAGAAGGAGTGAAGCGGAGCTGATAATTTTTTCTAACACTTATTTCAATTATTAAGAAACAAATTCTGGCTAAATTTGAAGTTTGATTTTTTTCTGGTTTTAATGGAAATGAATAAAATGCATTTAACAAAAATTATGCATTTGTATGGGAGGGGGTAGAAAGAGTTTACGGATCAAAACAAATTTTTTTCGAATTAATAAAATCTCCATTTGTATACTTTGTACAAAATATCAAGTTGATAGCTTCAACAGTTTCGAAGAAAAATAATTTAATTCAAATTTCAAAATTTCGTGAAATTTGTATGGGAGGGGCTAGAAGGAGTGAGGTGAAGTTGATAATTATTTTTAAAATAAATTGCAATTATAGTAGAATTAATCCTGACAAAATTTCGTCTTTTCAGCTTTACTAGTTTCAATGGAAATCGAAAATAAGTATTTTTCAAAATTGTCCATTTGTATGGGAGGGGGTAGAAGGAGTAAGGGGATCTGGTCAATATTCCGTGATAGTAATGACGTCCATATTATAATACTTTGACCTAAATTTCAAGTCGATAGTTTAAATAGTTTCAAAGAAAAATCAATTTCTTATTATTTCGAAATTTCATGAAATATTTATGGGAGGGGGTAGAAGGAGTGGGGGGATAAAGCCCATTCACGAACTTAAAGTTACTTTTTTGCTAAAAATGACATACTAGCACTATAGCTCAAAGCTCTCGAGAGTTATGCTGTAGACAGACGGACAGACAGACAGACGGACAGACGGACAGACGGTCACTCGGAATAGAGGTTTTTGAGCGACAACAAATATTTCTGTACCCTTGGCGGCTCTGTGCGAGCATTATTTCTTAGCGTTACAAACGGTAAGGCAAACACATTATACTCTCAGATTTCATCTAGAGTATAAAAGTGAAAAAAAAAATTAAAATTTTATAAACACAAATTTTTCTATATTTTATGAGTAAGTGTTAATTTTTTTTCCCAAAATATATAATTTTCACGGAGGGAACTATTAAGAAAGTTTTTCAAATTTCAAAGTTTTCATTAATAATACTATATTCTAAAATAGCTTGTTTTTTACTAAAAGAACTTGATTTTGCTAATCAGATGGCTCATTTTCATCATTACTATAACTATTTTGAGCTATTAAAATTATTTTTGCTATTCGAAATTACCTCATCTTCAAGAAAACACATTTTCGGTATATACATACGGCCTCTTAAGATCGCAAGTATAATGACAGTTCCTCAACCCGTCAACATGGAAATGGTACCAATTTTTATTAGCAATATGCTGTGTAATTTCAAAGCATATCTAGCCGAATGTTTTTTTATGTAATTCTTTGAAACATGAAAGTACTATAAAAACTTTCCAATCCAAAAAATATCATACCCTAAGTCTCCGAAAAAGGTTTTAAAGGGTTCCCCACAAAAAAAAAAAACCCTCAACATTCAATAGATGACAACATTTTGGCGAGACAAGTTTATCAGCGTTGGTGGCTTAGTGGTAGGATGCTCGCTCGACGTGTGGGAGGCCCGAGTTCGATCTTAGGTACCTATATACATATATATATATTTTTTTTCTTTTCAAATATAATTTTTATTTTGAAGATTAGACTAGTGTAAAAATAATTGAACGTCGTTTTAAGCTAATCATGAAATAATTGGCGAATTCCATGGAGGATTCAGAACCTGATGATCTACAACAGACAGATATTCTCTGTGAAACAGGTGCATAAGAAATGCTGGGAACATAACACAGACGTGCACTAAATTTTCGTAGATTTTAAAAAAATACCCGACAAAATCGACAGGAGGCTACTGTATCAAATCATGATTGATTTTGGAATTCTCTTAAAACTAGTCCATCTAACAAGACTAATAATGACGAACACTGAATCCCAAGTTATTGCACAACCCGGTTTCGAACGGAATGGGGTTTAAGGCAGGGAGACGTTTTTTAACTTAATACAAGAGTATATCGTCCAAAAAGTTCCAGTCGACACTAACAAGTCCATCCAACTAGTAGCTTACGCTGACTTAATGTCATCATCGTAGCAAGATCAATCTCTAGTCGTTGTAAGGAGGTATTTGTCAATATTGACTCTGCCATAAAAGAAGTCGGGTTGCGTACTAACGAAAGCGAAAGTGTATCGAATTTCAGCTTTCTAGCTAGAACCATGGTTGAGATATTCAAATTGGTATTTTTCGGCTCTAGCGCTCCCCCGCCTCCCCTTTAACCCCGACTCACTCCAAAATTGAAGTCCGCCTGAGATCAACACCCATCTACAATCCATCCATCACCCATATCTTGAGGGGTTTGGGAGTTAACATGCTCTGAGCGTACACGTACGGCGGACGGCGTACAGGCAGCCGGATTTTTTTTTTTGCATTTTTAGGCTAATTAAACGCGAAAAAGCGAAATTTCAGGGTAGCAAATTTATTTTTCCAAGTCGATCACAATACTTTATTAGTAGAATAAAAAAGTAAATTTAGCAGTTGGAGGACGCTTTGGATCGAGGCCGATGTTGGAGTACAGCTAGTTTAGAAATATCGCGTAAAGTTCTCTACCCACATTTACAACTCCTACACATATCTCTGAAAGTGTACTGATATCTGTTGCATGAGCATTATTTCCATCGTTTCATAAGCCGCTCTGCTCAGTTGGCTTTACTAGCGAAGGTATTGGTAAAGCATAAGCTACATTTTTCATAA
Source organism: Chorisops tibialis (assembly GCA_963669355.1). NCBI lineage: Eukaryota > Metazoa > Arthropoda > Insecta > Diptera > Stratiomyidae > Chorisops > Chorisops tibialis. The sequence goes on from OY770264.1 coordinate 24,411,979, forward strand.
GTTTTAAGAAAATAATTGCGGCCATAGTATTTGCATGACTGTGTACTGAGGTGACCAAGGTATAATTTTTTCACCTTCGTAATTATAACAACTTATAACTCTAGTTTCAATAGTTTTTTTTTTTAATTTGTAACAATCAAATTTTTAAATTATCTAAACCAAATCGTATTTTCAAAATTTTGAAACTTGCTAGACTAACATGTGCAACAGTCACACGTATTGGCGTTACGAGTTGCATCATTTCAAGCAGAAATGCTGCAATTAATACACGACATAAATTGCTGTTGTCTTTTGGGAAACAATAGAACATATTTGTCAATGGTCAAAAGCAAACAGCTTCAATAATGGTTTGGTGAAAGGCAAGATTTCCGGATTATACACTGTTACGCTTTATTATTCGTGACAAAATCTTGCCTTTCAATTCCTTCAATAATATTCAAAAAACATAACAGAATTATGATTGGACGTAAGGCCCAATCTTACGATACTATAGATGAAATAGGAAACCGGAAAATATGTCATCTCAAATTCTTTCGAATAGTGAATAGTAACTTTTGTATGGGAGGTGGTAAAAGCAGAGAGGAGAGGTTTGTAATTTTTGTATAGAAAACCGAACGTAGTATGCAAGATGTTTCATACCGAATTTAATGTTTGTAGCTTTCAAAATTTTCGAGAAAATTAAACAATTTTTGTCTGAATTTATTGCATTTGTATTGGAGGTGGCACAAAAAGTGGATGGTTTTGGATGATTTTGAATCTGCTTATCAACATCCTAATCACATTGCTTTGCTAAAGTCAATAGCTCTCATATGTTCAATGGAGAAATCCTTTTCTTAAACTTCTAATACAAAAATTTGTATGGGAGGTGGTAGAAGGAGTGAAGCTAAGTTCATATTTTTTTTAGCATTCATTGCAATTACTAAGAGACAAATTCTGGTGAAATTTGAAGTTTATACCTTTTCTAGTTTCAATGAAAATCGATTAAATGCATTTACCCTAATTGTGAATTTGAATGGGAGGGGGTAGAAGGAGTATTTGAATCAAAACCAAATTTTTGACATCAATAATATTTGTAATAGTATACTTTTCTCAAAATTTCAAGTTGATAGCTTTGACAGTTTTGAAGAAAAATAATTTATTTGAAATTCCGAAATTTCGTGAAATTTGTATCGGAGGGGGTAGAAAGAGTGAAGTGAAGTTGATAATTTTTCCAAAAATTGGTTGCAATTGTAATAAAATTAATTATGACAAAAATTGCTTCTTTTAACTTTGCTAGTTGCAATGCAAACCGAATAAATGCATTTTTGAAAATTGTGCATTTGTATGAGAGGGGGTAGAAGGAGTAGGGATGTAGCCCGTTCACAAGCTTAAAGTTACTTTTCCGTTAAAAATGACACAAAATAAATTTCAGCACGATAGCTCAAAGCGTTCGAGAGTTATGTTGTAGACAGACAGACAGACGGACCAACGGACATACAGACAGACAGACAGATGGCCACTCGGAATCGACGTTTTTGAGTGGCAACAAATATTTCTGTACCCTTGGCGGCTCTGTGCGAGCATTATTTCTTAGCGTTACAAACGGTAAGGCAAACACGTTATACTCTCAGATTTCATCTAGAGTTTCAAAATTGTTCCATCTGACGTGTTGACGTTGTGGTATAAAGCGAAGTGCGAATAAATGGGGGATGGGACTTCCTTGTCTCGAACATTTTTTCCCCCTGAGGAGTGGATTTTTTTTATATTTTAAGATGATAAATATGTAATTGTTCATCGAAAATCACATAATTTTCTATAGCGTCTTTGTACATTTTACACTTTTAGTGCGATTAACCTTCTTGATAACAAAACAAGCTCGTATCGAGTTTATTTAGTTTCCTGTGGATATCAGAGACTTTGGTTGCAGCAGAAATATTTCTTTACATCTTCATAAGGTCTGGTACTCCATGCAACCATTTTTAGGTTATGGGTTGACATAGCCAGCTAGCCAACAAGCCATTTCACATTGTTTGAAAAGCTTGGGAGTGATGCAAAAGCTGTTGAAGCCAAGAAACATTGAACAGCGTTTTTTCACATGCGAACAGCTGCTCCAATGGCAAAAAAAATCGTGGGGATATCGCGGTCATGCATCAAAATCCAAGCCATTCATGGCTCAAAAATCATGCTGTGTATTATGAGCTGCTGCAACCGGGTGAAATCATCGCGGGAGATTGCTACAAAAAACAAATACCGCCGTTGAGCCGGGCACTGAGGGAGAAATGGCCGCAACGAGGAGAGACATGGCAAAGTGATTTCGTTGCACGACAACGCTCGGCCACACGTTGCTGCTGTTTTGAAAACCTGCCTGGAAACACTGAAATGGGACGTCCTACCCCAATCCCCCTATTTTTCAGACATCGCCCCTTCCGACTACTACCTATTTTGATCGATGACGCATGGCCTGGCTGAGCAGCACTTTTTTCTTACGAAAAAGCCAAAAATCGAATCGATTCGTGGGTCGGCTCAAGAAGAGCAGTTTTTTCGACGCGGAAGTCAGTAGGTAAAACAACACTTTTTTTGTTGTCAAATCTCATAGTCTCCACTTTCGGGTGGTGATCATTACCAATAACAATACAGTATTGTCTGGAAATGCACCCGATTTTTTGTGACCACTTCCACCCTTTTCCGCTAAGATTTACTTTAGATATCGAGACGTACAGTCAGACGATACCTGATTTTTGGACTCCAGGAACTTGAAAAAGTGGAAGTCCGTCAAAAATCTGATATCAAAATTTTTCGCTATAAAAAAAACAGACCACGTGCGGTCCGCGTTATTCTTTGATGTTCCGCCTCCCGAGCGAATCCAAGAGAAGGCAAACGAATGTGTTCGTTCGCGTGCGGTTGCATGCATGTTTTTAATATCTCTAGTTTTTAAGAAAATTGATCTAAAAGGTTTTCGGAAGGGGTAAGGTGATCGTATCTAAATCTTTCAAGAATGATGATTATTATATCAATATACTTTGGCAAAATTTTCTAGTTGATATCATTGATCGGTTCGAATAAAAATAGATTTTAAAAAATTCACAAAATTATTATTGGCGGGGGTTGAAGTGAGCAGAGATGTGGCCTATTCAATTTAATTGAAAATTAAAAATATATACGCAATAAATGTCTCATCCTAATGTGTTATAGCTTTGATTAACAATGATTTTAATCTTGCAATAAATTTCTAATTAAGAACCGGAAATAAAAAGAGTCACGCTGTCTTATTAATTTAACTAGAAACTAATTTATTTTATTACAATACTGGTTTAAACAAAGAAGAAATCTGTATGATACTTAAATTCTAGTTAAAAATCAATTCTGAAGATTTAAAACAAAAACCACTTTCAAAATCTTTTTCTATAAATTAATGCACAATTTATTCAATTCGAATAAAACGATTGATAGATTAGTACTCGTTTCGATTAAGTAAAAATTTATTTCAAAGATTAATTAAGTGGCATATGTATAATTTTATTGTTTCCAAAAATTTTAAGCTTGTAGTTAAAAACAAAAAAGTTGAAACTGCGCTATAAAAAAGTTGGTAAACAAATTTTAACTTCCTGTTTCGAGTATAACACGATCGAAACATAGGATTTCTATCAATTTTATTGTTTAACAATTTACAAGAGACCTATATAAACTAGAAACAAGACTAACTGATTTAATTCATATAACTATTTGATCAGGTGAAATAAGAGTTGTGTTGATGTCGATGTCTTATGATGAGACATTTATCTTCAATGAAACGAATATGCAAAGCGGTTTTTTTATTGGCACTGTTTGTTTTTTTTTTCAAAGACACGAGTTAATAATCATAATACCAATTACTGCAGGTAATTTCAATGTGAAGAAAACCATTTGAATTGCCACTGTTGTTATGGCGGCATCTTCTTCAATAACGCGAACTTCAAGACACACAATGTTTTCTGCGAAATTCAATATCCACTTAATTCAAACTAGAAACCGACATCGAATTATAATTAAATAAATACTGGACCGCTAGACGATAGTTGAAAAACTCGATATTCATTTCTGGTTTATGTAATTCGATGGAGATCAAATGAAAATAGTAGGTACATACTTGTGGAATTTAAAATAAATTGGATCAACAATAGTTAGGTGATAACGTTACGGATTTTACTAAATTGTAAATTGCATTAAAGCGTGATCTCCTAAGTTGTGTTCGGCTACATAAAAATAAAAACTTTACGGAAGTTGTTTTTTTTTGTTCATCGTAAACTCCATTCAAAGTTTTGTTATGAAATTTTGATGCCCTTAAATCGCTTCTCTATTGGAAAAAATATTCATAAAAATTGATATAAATTTTGTAACGCTTTTGCAAACAAAATTTCCGTTTATTGAAATTATTGATAAAATGGCAGCTTCTCATAGAAATTGATGTTTTACGGTTTGTCTCGCGATTGGATCGTAAAACAGTCATAGTTTCTTACAAAATTCGTAATTTATTCCAGCATATTTTTATTATTGGTTTTCGTTATTGAATAACGCATATTTTAACATTTAATAAAGTACAGTCTTCAAATTATATCATAGATGGCTAATTTAATTTATATTTATCTGTTTATATGGCCAATTAGAGAATAGAACACGTGTTATTTTTTCGAATATTTTTGTAGTCTAGGAAGAAAACATCGTTGAGTTGTCCTTGCCGAGTTGGCAACTGTGTTGTTTTTAACTTTTCGATGAAATGTAAATTTTCGATTTTTAGTTAATATTTTGGGATCGCTTCAAACGATCTAATATGGCGAACGAATTGGAGATATTTTAAATCCATTTGTGTAAATGATGGTCGCGACAGGTTTTTGATTGGTTTGATTCTGATTTTGTATTTAATGTCGAAAATTTAAAACACCGAATTAAAACGCATTAAAATTTACGGGCTGAGAACTGGAGGGGTATAACTGCAAAATCAATTTTTTCCTTGATAGTGCTGGAATTCGATTCTTAAAAGTGTCTCTCAGTATGTAGGAACACATCAACCAATAAACTGTACTACTAGCAGCAGCAGTACAGTGGTTCTCAGCCCGTCCATTGTAAATTTTCGACGATTTATTTGAAATTTTGTAACGAGAAGTTACTCAGGGCGTTAACTTAAATAAGCTTGCAGCCAGTTGTTTTTCAATCAGCTCACCATTTACTCTGAAAAGAATATATTGTTTTTTTCGTGTTGCTTAGGATTTTTTTAAATCCTGTTTATATATTCTGTTAAGACCTCCTATAGGGGCATAGGACAGAAACAGTTCTCTTCGATTCCATAAGGTGCGATCCTGAGCATCGGCCTTTAAATGTTGCCAGGACTTGTTTGGTCCTCTTGCCTCCTGTTTAACTGCTCACTTCGACCAATCCGCGTCGTCCTTGAGAACCACAATCTAACGAATTTTTGCTCTGGTTTCGTTAAAGCGTAACCGATCCACTGCTAAAGTATTAATTTCCACTAGCATATTTTTTTCGCTATGGAACGATTTCAGTATTGCAATAATTTAGTGTTTTGTTTGACTTAAGTGCATGATAAGCAATCTTATCTAAAATTCGCTCTGTTTTCATCTTTATAACATGTACGACATGCGTTGATATGATGAATAATTGTGCGTGTATTATGTCTCACTTTTCCATCATACCATAAGTGTAGCATGTCAGCAATTATTACCATTATTCACGCAATTGCTCAAGCATGAATATTTCATGAAAATATGAGCTCAGTGGGTACTGAGGCGTATTAAATATTTTTTTTTAATAATGCTGCATATTTCTTTCACTATAACAATTAAAAAATAATAATTTCTATTACAATAGATAGATAGATATAGGTATATATGTAGCTCGTTTTATGTTATGATTTGGTAGTTACCTTAAATGATGTGAACTATCTTTCACTTTTTCATGCTCAGTTAAATCTACATATTTAAAAGAAATAAGCGTTTCTTGTAAACACTCTACAGCCCCAATCAATAAACCTAAATGAACAAATTAGATGCCATTGGGAAGGAATTTTCATGAAATAATGCCTTTTTTGAATTTCAGGTTTCTACCTTTACCAAATCCGGTTTTATGGAGAAATCCGGCATCATTTATGAAAATGGCTGTGTATGAAACCGATATCAAGAACAATTCGACGGTGTAGCTCTAATATCTCGTAACCAACTTTTTCAATTCTGGGGTCACGAGCCTTTCCCATGGTGGAAGGTGCGCAAAATCGGTTGGAAAACACCTCGAAAGCCGCCAAAGAATACCCTGCAGCTTGAGATACATTGTCCTATAGATTCGACGCACCCTCCACCACGAGAATGGCTCATGGTTGAATTCAAGAAACTCATCGGGCAATGCGGGTATTTTATGGTGCTTGTAATCGTCCATAAGAACAATTAATTTGAGAAACTAGGAGTCGTTTTCGCAATACATTTACTCTAAACGATAATACACATTCCGTAAGATATCGTACAGTGCGCACACAACAAGCGATTGATGGTGTGCAGAGTAGTGTTGATGATGAGCTAGGGTCTAACAATGCGAAAGTCATGAGTTCAAATCCCGGTCGACGTAATGTAATTCCTGCACACTACCTGCTTGGATATACCTTGGTTACCTTAATCTACGAAAATGAAAAATTCGTGGATAAAGGGTTGTCCGAAGGGTTAACAACTCATCCACAATAAATAATGATCCAAATGTGTCACCCTAGAGACAACCTATGATTCACTGCCCTCGAACGACCTAAAAATTGTCTTAGGGGATTTTAATGCAAAAGTCGGAAAGGAGGAGGCTCATAGAGGAACAACAGGAGGGCACAGTCTCCATGACATAACCAACGACAATGGCCAACGTCTTATTGATTTCGCAAGCAGCAAAAATATCATAGTAAGCTCTACATGCTTCCCACATCGCGATATTCACAAACGAACGTGGACATCACCAGATGGTCACACCTTCAACCAAATAGACCACGTTCTAATTGAGAAAAGGGCTGCTTCCAGCATACTTGATGTACGAACTCTCCGCGGTGCGAATTGTGACTCTGATCACTATCTAGTCAGAGCTAAGTATCGATGGAAAATAGCTTGTCGTGGATATTCGAAAACGAGTAGAGCTCGCAAATTCAAAGTCGACAAGCTTAACGACGAAACGGTGGCGCAGGCTTACATGTTAGCAGGTAATAAACACCTGACACCAATATATGAAGATATCCAAAATATGCCAGTGGAGAATGCGTGGATGAAAATACGAGACGGCAACAAATCCTCCGCGGAAGAGGTATTAGGGTATCAAGCACGGCGAAAAAATAATGATTAGTTCGACCAAGAATGTCGCGACGCAATAGATAGAAAGAACGAAGCTTACAAAATTTTTACTGAACGACCAACACGAGCCAAAAAAGAAAGATATGACGAGCTTAGGCGATATGCGAAAAAGACCTGCAGACGAAAACAAAGGAAGTACCATAATGACAAAATACAAAAAATGGATGACGACATGAGAAAAAATAAAACGCGGGACGCATACGCAATAGTGAATGACTTAAAAAAGGGATATAAGCCAAAAACCAGTCTTTGCAAAGACGTGGAGGGCAACATCATCAGCGACGCACAAGAAATCAAAAGGAGATGGGCTTCATACTTTGAACATCTTTTGAATCCCATCCCAGTAGCACCGATAACGACAGACAACATTTCAATTGAAGCCTCAACTGACAAAGATGAACCATCATCGATACCACCCACGCTTGCTGAAATCAAAGCAGCCTTATGTGACCAAAAACGAAACAAAGCAACGGGAATTGACGAAATACCAGTTGAACTTCTGAAAAACGGTGGAAACTGTGTCGCTGAAATACTGCACAGCATGATATGCAAAATTTGGACAGAGGAAATCATACCCGACGACTGGCGAAAAAGCATTATATGTCCAATTTAGAAGAAAGGAGACAAACTCTGCTGTGAGAACTACAGAGGTATATCATTGTTGTGTACGTCCTATAAACTACTGACAAAAAGTATTGAACGTCGTCTTAAGCCCTTTACTAATCAAATAATTGGCGAATACCAAGGCGGATTCAGAACCGGACGATCTACAACAGACCAGATATTCTCGGTGAAACAGGTGCTTGAGAAATGCTGGGAATATAACACAGACGTGCACCAAATATTCGTAGATTTTAAACAAGCATACGACAGTATCGACAGGAGCGTACTGTACCAAATCATGCTTGACTTTGGAATTCCTCCAAAAATAGTCCGACTAACAAGACTCACAATGACGAACACTGAATCCCAAGTGAGAGTACAAACCGATTCCACAACCAGCTTTCGAACGGAATGTGGTTTAAAGCAGGGAGATGGTCTAGCCCCTATGCTTTTCAACTTGGCACTAGAGTATGTCATCCGAAAAATCCCAGTCGACAACAACGGGACACTACTATTCAAATCCACCCAACTATTAGCATACGCTGACGACATTAACATTCTAGCAAGATCCTTCCCTAGTGCTAAGGAGGTATTTGTCAATCTTGACTCCGCCGCAAAAGAAGTCGGGTTGCGCATTAATGAAAGCAAAACAAAAGTAATGACGCAAACAAGAAGGAGAACGCCAATCAGACAAAACATAACAATTGCGGAATATAATTTGGAGAGTGTGGACAACTTCATATATCTTGGGGCTAATCTAGCAAAGGACGGCAGTGAAACAGACGAAATCAAACGACGGATAATACTTGCAAATAAGACGTATTATTCGGTACTTCCAATAATGAAATCCAAGAAAGTGCACAGGAACAATAAGCTGCGGATTTATAAAACTATTATACGACCTGTGCTCTGTTATGGCAGCAAGACGTGGACATTAACGCGAACTTCCGAAAAAGCAGTTAACGCTTTGAAAAGAAAGGTCCTCCGAAGAATTTTCGGACCTGTGAAGGAAGGAACGGAATGGCGAATAAGATACAACCATGAGTTGTATCAACTCTACGACGAGCCAGAAGCTTCAACGTTCATCAAGCTACGTAAACTGCAGTGGACTGGCCATGTAGAGCGAATGGAAGACAGAAGAATCCCCAAACGTGCTCTTAAAGGCAAAGCGAGTGGTAACCGGCCAGTAGGCAAACCTCGCAAGCGATGGGAAGACTCGTTTGATGAAGACAGCAAAGCCATTCTAAAAATTAGCAGCTGGAGGACGCGGTCTTTGGATCGAGACGACTGGAGGCGACGACTTCAGGAGGCCAGGGCCCGATTTGGGCTGTCGCGCCATTGATGATGATGATGAAATGTGTCAATTCGTCATCGTGCTCAACAATTGAACTTGTGGCTATTCACTTTATAGAAAGTAAAGATCTTGGTTTACGTTCCCACAAGATTCAACTTGTACAGGAATTTAAGTCACACGATCATCGTTCGCGCCGTACATTTGGTGAATGGGCCGAAGAAAGCATTGCTATTGATCCACAATTTCATTTGAAAATTTTGTTCAGTGATGGAGCACACTTTTTGCTAAATGGCTATGCCAATAAGCAGAATTACCACATTTGGAGTGATGATACAATCGAAACATCATTACATCCAGAAAAAGTCCCCGTTTGTGCTTTCTGGGCTGGTGGAATCATTGGTCCATACGTTTTCAAAAATTATGAAGGTCAGAACGTTGCAGTCAACGGTGAGCGGTACAAAGACATGACTACTAAATTTTTCGTACTTCAATTGGAAGGCATTAACGTTGCAGGCATGGGGTTTTAACAGGATGGCGTCACACGCCACACAGCGCGCGATACAATTAATTATTGAAAGAAACATTTAATGATCGATTAATTTCACGAAATGGACCTCTTAACTGGCCACCTCGTTCGTGCGATTTCACGCCATCAGATTTTTTTCTCTGAGGATATGTAAAGTTCCATGTTTATGCCAATAAACCAGACACTATTGCGCACTTGAAAGCCAACATTCGGCGTGATTTACTGCGAAGAGTGTGTGAAAATTGAGTTTTTAGATTACGCCGTACACACGCCAGCGGCAACGACCACATGCCCAAAATCATATTCAAACATTAATGCCGTATAATTATCTTTCAAAAAATCTCATGGATATTAAAAACAGTTTCCTTTGCTTTATTTCAATTTAAAGTTCTCTGTCTCTAAAAAAACGCCCTGTATTTGCAGCAATCATCAGTAGTAGTTTACATTGTAATGCAATGAGTGTAAGGTAAAGTACCTATAATTAAATAATTCTAAGGTAATTTGTGAACTCTTTCAGTCGCATATAGTGACTACTGATTGCTAGTCGTATTTTAATATTATTTTATGGCTTTTAATAAAAAAATAAAATGTAAATATTTCCATGAAACTTTACAAAGTTGAAGGAAAAAAACTAATTAACCAAATGAATTCCATATCTTTAGTTTTTCTTAAAGTGTAATGGATATTTATATTACGTGGATGACATGATTCATAACAACAAGTCATGCAGAACATCATAGCACGAATGCAATTTGAATGGGAAAAAAAAGAAAGTTTTTGTTTTTAATTTTTGCAGACAAAATTTTAAATTGATCAGACAATATAATTATAGTATATATAAAAAAATAAACGTAATCGCAGATCCAAGAAACTTAATTACTTTAACCTATTTTATTTCAAATAAAATATTATTATAATTATTAACACTCTCTATGCACTTCTGTAATACATACAAATCGACTCGCAATAATTTTTTCATACCAACTTTAATTTCTTAGTGGAAATACGTAGTAAAATAAATAATGCACGAATTTCATGCCAGATATGAAATTTTTCAATAACTTTTACATTCGACTACAGCGATATTTAAATATTTCGCGCACAATTTTAGTAGAGCAAACAAATAAAAATACGTGATTTTAGTATGATATAATTTTCCATTGAAATTAGGAAAATAAAAGTTAATCAATGACATTTTTTTTTAAATTAATTGCTAATAAATTTCTAGGTCATTGGTTGGAATTTACAAATTGCGTTTTTTCCGAGTTAAATTTATTTATAAGAAGAAATATAAATTTAAGTTTTTATAAATCTTATATATGCGATGGAAATATGAAAGAAAGTTCTGAGAAGTTTGTTTGGAAATAGTTTCAGAAGAAATTAATGTTTGCTTAAAAGTTAATAAATTTTTTTTATATCTGTCATGAATCTTATTCATTATTTTGCTATGCATTTCGAAGAAGAAATTTAAGTCGGTATGTCTGAAAAGCGTTACCGATTTACTGCCACGTTCGTCTCAACATCAATATAACTTAGTCTGTCCAGTTGTACTCCCACAAAGTTCATCGTTGGAGATGACATCTGGCCAAAATATTCGTAAAATGCATCCGAAACATTGGTTCATGAAAGTTTTAAGGTTTCTTGGTAAGCTTATAGTTCAAGCATATAACAACACGATTTTAACGCTTGCGTAAAAATGCTTAGTCTATTATGGCACTACAGTTTAAATCGCCTCCTGACCTTCAGGTTCCTTAGTAATTTCATTATTTATTGTGGAAGGGTTGTTAGCTCTTCGCACAACAATTTTTCATTTTCGTAGATTGAGGTGACTAGGGTATACCCAAGCAGGCAGAGTGCTGGAATTTTATGTCGATCGGGATTTGAACTCATGACCTTCGCATTGTAGACGATCACGCTACCTACAGTAGGTCATAGTATACGATCGTAAATTCATTTGTTTGGTTATTATCTTTTCAATTGTGTTGTTAACAAGTTTGCGTTATCATGTATTTTGAAAAATTTTCTTCGAGTTTTAGTCAAACACCATAGTCCAGTATTTCTATTTGATTTGAAAAATCTTTCTTTATAAATTTAACAAAAAAATAACAGCGAGGTCATCGATTTATCTATACTTTAAATATGAAAGTATTCAAAATATGTGCGCTTATAAATTAGCTTTATATGATAATAACTATTACGGGGTCATTTAAATTAAAATTATGATTATATTTAATCAATAAAAATAACCAAATCTGTCTAATAATTTATAGATTGGTCTGGTATGTCTGAATTTCGTGTTCATTTGCGTAATGATATTTTTTGGAGAATGTCGCGGGGAAGTTCATGGCCAATTACTTGGAGAAAAAGTTATGTTTGTAGGAAAATAGCTTCGTATTTACCCAGTTTTTTTGTTTTTCGTTAGAAAAAATAAGCACATAACTTTAGCCGCGTGCTAACCGGAGGGAGGGGGCAGAGGACGGCTGCCCCTCCCAGATTTGCGGCTGCCCCCAGATTTTACAGATTTTTTCTATGTATCTTTTTATTTTTTAGGTCTCTCACCCCGAATCGTTAAGTATTTGGCTTGCTCGTGCATAATTTTAAAGCATGCAAAATATTTATCTTTCTACTTTACATTTAACTTTACGTTCAAGGAAAGATTTCACAGTTTTGTTTAAGACTTTATTTTTCCTTAGAAATATTTAAACTCTTGCTTAAATCTAAGAGCATATTCCTTTAAGAAGCAAGGTTCGCACCAAGATTTTTGTTGTCGTTCAAAACTTCGAGTGACCGATACCACGATAACTCTCGAAAGCTTTGAGATATCAAGCTGAAAATTTGCTCATGCATTTTTTGACAAAAATAACATTTAGTTTGGATTCAAGTCATCCCACTCCTTCTACCACTTCAAATATTTTTTTTTCTCCTGAAACTTATAAAATCTTTTGTTTTTTTTCCCCAAAACTATCCAAGCTATCGACTTAAAAATTCAGCAAAAATTTAAAATTTCCGAAAAATGTTATAATTTAAAATATTGTTCATAAAAAAACTTAGATAAATAATTAATTGAAAATTACGAATTATATAGCTATGGATTTCTATGAATTTAACATGTAATTTAATTACGAGAATTAATTACGTAATTTTTTTAAATAGTGGACTATGTATTAATATTGTAATATCATGTAGAATATTAAAGCAACGGAACGTACTAATAAATTATTTTTAAAAATTAATTTTTAATTCACTGTTATGTGTAATGGAAAGCCGGATGGACTGTACGTATACTATTAATAAAGTGTGAAAAACATTTATCTTAATTTAGTTAAAAATAAATCAAAAAGTCACAGTTGCAGTAAATATGATGCCAGAATTTATAATTTCGAGAGATTTAAGACTAAAGTGTAACAAATAAAACAAATGCGGTTGGAAAAATCTAATGTAGTGAGATATATGAAATATAATATACGAAAACCCTAGACGTGTTACTGGTTCAGAAACTATAGGAAAATATGTTAATTTTGATAAAAAGAAAGTTAGAAAAGTAATCCAAATTTATTAGTTGTGATTTCGAAGGCTTGCTTCTCGACTTCTTTAATCATATTAACATTAAGTACGGCTTATGCTTGCTATTCATTTTCATTTAAGGAGGCGTTGTTGATGGCGATGGCGGTAATTTAGAATCGAAAAATTATGCAAATATCTCAAATATATATATATATGAATACGTTGGTGTCTAATTCCCATGGGCAATAATTGGTTAATTGTTAGAATATTTACGTACACAAATGTTCCGACAAAATCGTCTACCATAGTGAGTTCGAAAATAAATGTTAAAATGATAAAGAGGTCTCGACGAAGACCGAATCTGCACAATCAATAAATCAGAGCAGTGTGAAATTCGAAAATGTTTCTATTAATTTAAAATACTAGTACACAATAGATTCATGATTTATTGACACAAAAGCAGGTTTCATTGTAAAAAATTAAACCTAAATCTACAACTCGAAACTACTAACCAGATGTTATCCTATAAAAAAGATAGGTTGCTAGTCCGATTCACAATTGATGTTTTATAGACATAAGCGGGCTTTATTGTCAGTGACTATTGGATTTCAGATAGCATTCCAAGTATGCAAAGATTATTGTGTTTTCACACTACGATTATGTCGATATTTAATAAATTTTCATAAGGTGCACCCTTTTTTTGTTGTCTGATTTCACTCGATCAATTTGGATGACTTTCACTGCTTTTGTAGAAGGTTGCAGAAGTAAATGTGATAAATGACAAATGAAAGGCGCCTCTATCATTCAATTTTACAAAGCATAAATTACTCTGAACTGAAGGGCTGTATATTTCAATGGGTGGGCGAAGGCGGGAATTGTTAGAATATAATTAATGATATTTCTCAAGCTAAACGATATTTAATTTTCTAACGGATAAGAAAATTTTCACACTGAAAGTTTTGAAACTAAAAAAAAAAATAATTATTGTTTTTTTTTTTAATTTTAAGTTTTTTGTAAACTAATTGATTTTTAGCTTCAGCCTAGTACGCTATTCAAGCGAAATGAAATTTCATTTAAAATAAATTTCAAATTCCGTTTTCACTGTGCAATACGCTGTTTCGCGTGAAAATTCGTGGTTTGTTTCTCATAAACATGGCATTTGGAAAAGACACAAATTATTTTTTACGGCTTCTTAAATTATTGGAAATGAAGTGAAAAAATTTTTTTTTTAAATATTATGAGTCAAATAGTTTTTCCACTGATTTTGTAAGGACTAGTAAAAATTTTATTTGATTAGAACAGGGTACTAGGATTTATATAGCAATATACCAGCAGCGGCTCGTGAGATGAGGCAACGTTAGGCAGGGCTAGTCCTACAAAGGTGCTGAATGCTTAGGGGGCAACATCATTTAAGGACCGAAATATTGAAGCCAGTTTTACGAAATAGAGGACGCAATTGCGTCGCAAGATAATAGGCTTCCTCCATACTTGCAGGAACGCACCATCCTTGAATAGTCGTGCTGAAAGTTGCAAAAAAAAAGGAATATGGTAGGGGTGTACGTTGTCTACCGGTAAAATCTTCGTAACTCTGGCGCCCAACGTGGGGCGCTACTTGAAATGAAGGATTTCGTTCCGCCAACAGATAATAGACGTCCTTCGGATCTCACAGCATGCAAAGAATTCGGGAGATAAATTTTATCGCCAGCTTCACCATCACTCATTACCAAGAGGCCCTGTTTCATAGAACGTTCTGGCAACGATTTTTCCAAAGCAGGTTTAAGAATGTACGAGTAGGCAATATGAACCTCTATCGTCTTCATTTTTTCTCCCCTTCATCATAGGTCCTCTAGGACAGTGTCTTCCCAGGCGACTAAATCCTGCTCTCACGCCTTCAGCCCAGATTTTACGTACAATGTCGTAACCAGATCAATCCTGCGCTCGCCATTTTATATTGTCACTGAAATTTGTATTTAACATGTCTCGTAGCACTGGAATTATTTTTCGTGAGCTGTACCAAAAAATTTCGGACAAAAAATGCCACTAATTCAATCCCAAAAGTAACACATTTAAACTGTTTGGTCACACAATTCTGAGGAAAAAAGAAAATTTTTTGTGACAAAACTGTCGGAATTTTTTGAGATCCATTGTGGGCATTCAATGTAAAAACTATGGCGATATCAGCATCGAAAAGATATATAACAAATGCCCTGGGCAATTTGTGTTTTGGCTCTCTTTTTGACGATTAAAAAAGACCAACATTCGAGAGCAAATCATGCGTAAAGTCATTATTGTTGCGCAGTTGCAATAAACGAAGATAACAATTTTGAGGCACGAGTAACAACGAATGAACCACAACTTAGTTTGAAATGGCAAAATATAACTAAATGGCTATAAGAAAAGTTATTTCGAAATACTCCATTGTACTGACAATTACTTTATTGCTGACTGAATATTAGCAACCAAGAGGGAATACAAATTATGGTTTGTGTTTTTGTAAAAGTTTGAAGCCAAGTTCAGCTTGGATAGAATTTTCGAAAATATCCGAATCAAAAAGTAGTCCCACATGAGACAGCCTATCAGGCACTCCATTTTATATATCCGCAGCACGAATCTAATGTTAGAGCCTGTACATTAATTTAGCGTTTCTTTACCGAGACATGAACCTAATTCTTAACTAGAGTCACTCCATGCAAGAAGAAGTAGAGTCTGGCAGATATGCCACAATCGACATCTGCGAATTCGCCTTACACAATTCACCATTCGTGTAGTGGTGAGTTGATATAATGATTTCTTTTGCAAATTTCATGCACCCTAAGATAAATTGTTGCTTCAAAGCTTTTGTATGTGATTTTTTAATTAAGTATTATAGACCTCGCATAATTCTTGATGTTCAGAACGTACAAAAAAAAGTCGAAACTTTTTAAATTTCGCTCTAAATATTGAGCTTCACATTTGTCAAACTATGGAAAAGCGCCTTTAGTGTCCCATGGTGTAACTATATTTTTAAGTTGTTATGTTGAACCAACTTTTAAGTTGGCCAAGTTACGATCACGGCTTGTTAAATCGAGTTAGTCGCGGTATTTAGTAATGTGAATGAGGGGTAAAAAATGATTATTGATGCAAAGATCATATCATCCCTCAACAATGTTCATCCATCCGCGGACTCTCTAGCTCGAGATCACGTTGAGCTACGAGGCTCAAATTTTGTAAGGTCAAGCACGAGAATGTTCTAAATTGCTTCATCCCTTCTACCCCTTTTACCCCTCTCATACAATTTTAAAAATAATTTTTTTTGGAAAATACTCCTCTACTATTGTTGGAAACAACTCCGTTGTGATATCACAGGATCTCGGGATAAACTCCAACCCGGTGAATCAACCGGAGCTTTCTATGAAGCGCTGCAGACTCCG
The DNA here is from genome assembly GCA_963669355.1 of Chorisops tibialis. Lineage (NCBI taxonomy): Eukaryota > Metazoa > Arthropoda > Insecta > Diptera > Stratiomyidae > Chorisops > Chorisops tibialis. The sequence continues at coordinate 24,428,656 of OY770264.1, forward strand.
AATTTCCACATTTGCCAGTTTACCGACGCCATCGAGGAAGTATGCGACTATATGGTGCGTCCTCTTTCTAAAAAGAGCAGTGCATGCAATTGCACTGATGAAGAATCGTTTCTTCCCCTTCTTCATCTCTGTAAATCCTTCAGTGGTCATTAAATGGAAGGCCAAGCCTCTCAGCATGTTTTTCTATCAATCAGTGTCTTGGAACGACTCCTATTACGGAGCTGATCATATACCTACATAGCAGGGCTGTAGTCATAAGTCCAGCAGAGGGTATACGCTCTTGTAAGGCTAAAGTGGTCATCGTTGACCGAAGCTACTTAATTTATAATAAACTGCCAACAAGTCGGGCGAAACTTTATTATTCTTGGGGCAAGTTGCGGATGAGTGGAAAGTCAATATGCAGGTTAGAGTGATTAGGGAAGCCTTAGTCAAAGGGAGTTCTTGGGCAGGACTGTTGTCAATTTAACAATATTTCATTCGTTTCTGCAAGTTTGGGTTTTTATGACGAGAGGAAGAGGGGTAATAGGTGGGTAGATGTTAATAGCTTTTTAATTAATTGCTTGAATCACGTCCAATATTCTCTGTATAGAATGTGTTTCATAGACGAAGTTGCATAGAATTTTCATAAAATTCGGTGTATTTTACATTCACGAAACCGAATATTTGTATAGGAGGGGGTAGAGAAGGTAGGGTAATCGTAAAATTTGATATGTAGTTTTATTTTGCTTCTCTTGTAAGGTGCTTGTATAAAATTTCAAGTTCGTAGCTTTTAGTTTGTTGGTTATTAGTTGATTTAATGAATTTGGTCGAAATCATAGTTTTGTATGGGAGGGGGAAGAAGGGCAAGCGCGATTTCAAAACTTTTAAAGCAACTTCATTTGAATTATTTTTGTAAATTTTTCTGAAAAATTTGAAATTGATAGCTTTTAAGAGTTAGCTGACAACTTATTTCTTAAAAATGCTCAAAAAAATAATTTTGTATGGGAGGGGGTGGAGGAGGTAGGGGCATCGTAAGACTTGTGATGCAATTTTCTTTTTTTTCTGTTGCAAGATGCTCGTACAAAATTTCAAGTTCGCAGCTTTTAATTTGTTGATTATTAATTGATTTAATGAAATTGGTCGATATCATACTTTTGTATGGGAGGGGGTAGAAGGTCAAGCGCGATTTGAAAAATTTTAATGTAATTTCATTTCAATTATTTTTGTAAGTTTTTATGCAAAATTGCACATTGATAACTTTTGATAGTTAGGTGATAATTGATTTCTTAAAAATGGTCGAAAAAATAATTTTGTATGAGAGGGGGTAGAAGTCTTAAGGGTTTTCAACCAGTTAATATTTCGTATATTCAGGAATTTTTTTTAAATGCATTTTGCACATTTTCAAGTTTTTACCTTAAAATTTCACTCAAAAATTTTCAGTTTATGTGTTTTTTTCAATGTACATGAAACACCTTGTGCACGTTAGACCGGGGGGATCTATTTATAACAATTATGGATCAAGTTATTATTATTTTTCTATGTACATCAAATAGACGTATCCACGTGCAAAATTTAATCTTTGTATCTTTCATCAGAACCCTAAAAAAATCACTCAAAATTTTCGACATTTTTGCTTATCACCTCCCTCCCCTTACACCTTCCAACTTAAAATTTTTACCAAAATTAACAATTATGTAGTTCTACAACCTGATAAACTTCTGATGTGATATCTGTACTCCTTTTTGAGATATAAGGATTCGTAATTTTGAAAAGTGCGCAATTTTTGAAATGCTCCCCATTTCCCCCCACTACTATTATTTCAAGATGTTATATTTTTTTTGTATTTTTCTAGTATAGCTTAATATAAGTTTTAAGTTTCAATTACATAGCTTGAGAGATAGTTGAGATATTCATTTTTAAGTGTTTTACTTTGCACCCCCCTGACCTTATAATAAATAACCATTCTGTAAGCTGATTGCGATGGAACTATATGCCACCTTGACGGTCCCAAAATATGAATTTTTTACAATAAGTAATTTCGAAGATATAATCATTTGAAAAAAAAATTCGGCCGACAATTTGTTTTTAGCCCCCCCTTTTCGGACGCCAATGGATAAAAAAATTAAATTATTTTTAAAAGTTGTCCCATAAACCCCTCTATACGTAAGTTGATTTTTAGCTTCCTAGCTGTAACCATGGTTGAGATATTTGAATTCGTATTTTTCAGCTTAAGCGCTCCCCCCGCCTCCCCCCCCTGAATCCGTACACCCCCGAAAATGGGTATCCGCCTGAGATCCGCAACTATCTACAATCCCCCCAAAAATGAACTTTCTATCTTGAACGGTTTGGGAGTTAATGTGCGCTGAGCGTACACACCGGCGTACGGCGGACGGCGTACAGACAGACGGATATTTTTTTTTGCATTTTTAGGCTAATTTAGTCATGAAACGCAAAAAAACAAAATTTCAGGGTAGCAAATTTTTTTTTTTCCAAGTCGATCACAATACTTTATTATTAAAATAATAAAGTAAAATCATCAATAATATCGAACTGCAATTTAATTAGCTTACACAAAAATTTATTACACTATAAAGATGTGCTCCTAGTGCAAAAAAACGTCCGCGAGGTGATTAAAGAGTTTGCAATAGCATAATTAAAGTATTTAACTGACTGTATTATTATAAAATAAATAAAATGCAATATATAGAATAGATATTTGGTTTTTAATATTATTTTCAAGGAGGGAGTCAATACAGACTGTAACAGTTTCTTCTCCAATTAGTAGGAACGCATGTTTTTGTAAACGATCGAGCAGCGTAAGGTTTGTTTTGGGTGGAGGACTGTGGATTCTACTTTAGCAACGTTGATCTCTCTTCCTGCCCCATTCTAGGATTAAGTCGAGGTCGGTGTTCAACGAACCGAATAACTCCATGTGTTTGGAAGCAACAGATTGCTTGTGAGGTTCCGGAGCGGAATCAAGTTCGAAGGTATTATCTAAAGTACTGTCATCTGTGTATCTATGGATTAAATTGAGAGTAGAAGACATAAGGTCGTTTATGAAAACAGTGTTGGGAGATAAAACAGAACCTTGAGGGACGCCGGAATCAATTGGGTAGGAGGAAGAAGTAACGCCATCTAATACAACTCGTACAGCGCGTTCAGACAGCAAACTCTGAATCCATCAAATGAGGGTAGCTTAGCAAGGAAACAAAGTTTTTGCAATGTCAAGCGCAAGAACTTGATCTTCGCCGTATTTATGCTTTTAAGAGCTCCAACGTTCCGTCTCTAGTCGATCTTCATTTTAGTTTTCCAAAAGCGGATATTTTCTGGTTTCATGTTTCTTCGATCTAATGTAGAAATATCTTTCAGAAGCTCTATGTTTTCAGGATTTGATTCAGGACTGAATCATTTTATCTATTCTATTCTTTACAAAAATTGTTTGTACGATTCTTTGATTACGCTCCAAATTTATAGCCAACGCGTTTTTTTCACCAGGGACGGTCCTAAAATTTTTCAAAATTCGCGGAAACTATTTTGTCTCTTTTCATAACCGAGTCGATACATTCAGTAAGCAATTAAATGATAATTGAAAACCGCAAACATGATCGAATTTGCAATCAACGCAGCTAGAAAGATCAAACACAAGCACATAATTTAAGAAAAAAAAACTGCAAGGGAATGGGATTCGCATGTGAACAGGGTGATGAGTAGGTGACCAATGGGAACTCGCGACGTTTCTTCGATTTTTCCGTTTCACAATTGAATGATGAGTTGAATTTGTGGAAGCGATACATACATATATGTATATATACATACGAGGTTTGTTCCAAAAGTTAGGTGACTTTTCAAATTTCGCAAGCAACGTACATTCGATTATCGATTTTTTGTTGTTGTTGTGTTGGTACACATGTTCCGAACATATGTTCACAATTTCAAGTACATAGCATACTTCGTTTGTTTTTGAGAGATAAAAGTGTTAGACATGTTTTGTTGTGCTCGGCGATTTTCTATTATTATAAAAAATGGAACAAAGAATTTCCATCAAATTTTTTGTGAAAAATGGAATCAAGTGCTCCAAAACACTTGAAATGTTGACAGTAGCGTACGGTGAGTCTGTTCTAGGTAAAAAAAAATGTTTACAAGTGGTATAAACTGGCCGAGAAGATGCCAACGATGAACCTCGCTCAACAACAGAAGATATCGTCGAAGCTGTGAAGAAAATTGTTTTTGAAAATAGACGAATTACCATAAGAGAAGTTTTTGAGGATGTTGGCATATCAGTCGGCTCGTGTCATGCAATTTTTTCGGATGTTTTGGGCATGAGACGTGTGTCAGCGAAGTTTGTTCCGAAACTTCTGAATTTTGATCAGAAGAACCGTCGCATGAGCATCGCTCAGGAGCTCTTGAATGACGTCAGTGATGACCCTGATTTGCTTAAAAGGGTTATGACGTCGAGACCAAAGCCCAATCGTCCCAATGGAAGCACCCAGGAGAGCCAAGACCGAAAAAAGCACGCGAAGTCCGATCAAATGTCAAAGTTTTGCTCACTGCTTTTTTCGACTACCGTGGCGTAGTGCATCAAGAGTTTTTACCTCAAGGTCGTACGGTCAATAAGGAGTATTACCTTGAAGTTATGCGCCGTTTGCGAGAAGCAATACGAACAAACGTCCGGAATTTTGGAAAAATAATTCATGGCTTTTGCATCACGATAATGCACCTGCTCATTCATCGTTGCTTGTGAGAGACTTTTTGGCCAAAAACAAAACGACAATCATGCCACAGCCACCATATTTACCGGATTTGGCCCCCTGCGACTTTTTCCTGTTCCCAAAACTGAAAACACCTATGAAAGGACGGAGATTTGCAACGATTGATGAAATAAAAACTGCATCGCTGGAGGAGCTCAAGGCTATACCAAAAAGTGCTTATGGGAAATGCTTTGAGGACTGGAAAAAGCGTTCTACAATGACGCAACATCCCAAATCGGACCTTGGCGTCCTTTTATTCAGGTTCCTTAACATTTTTTTTCATTACTTATTGTGGAAGGGTTGTTAGCCCTTCGCACAACCCTCTTTCTACGAATTTTTCATTTTCTTAGATTGAGGTGACCAAGGTATACCCAAGCAGGCAATGTGCCGGAATTATATTTGGTGCCGGCCGGGAATTGAACTCACGACCTTCGCATTACAAGACCAACACACTACCTACTAGGCTATACCCTAGCTGGAAAAAGCGTTGGCACAAGTATATTGTATCTAAGGGGGATTTCTTTGAAGGGGACAATATAAATATTGATGAATAAATAAATATTTTTCATACAAATATAAAGTCACTTTACTTTTTGAACGCACCTCGTACATATGTGTCTCCATGTAAATAAATATGAATTACAAACTACTGCAGGGTGTATGACGTATATAACAGCTTCCGTGGCGTAGTGGGCAGCGTGCTTGCTTCTCAGTCAATAGGTCGTGGGTTCGATTCCCACTCCTGACGGGATTTTTTTAAGCGCAAATTTTTCTACTGGTGATAAAAAATTATTCGCAATAAAATGGGGAAACGGTGTAAAAGTGAAACAGTTCCACTTCAAGAAGGCCTAGATACTCAGTAGATGGTTTCTGTTCGCTTTCTATCATTCAGTCCCCCATAACATCTGCAAATATTTGTCAGTAAGCAGTCAGTTCAACTGAGCAATATACCAGCTTCTCCACTCGCTACGGTCGTTCTCACTTCCCTTCCCCAACCTTCCCAATCCCATTCCTTCCCTCCATGACTGTGTTTGTGCATTGCACGTAAAGGCCGAAATTGCCTATAACACAGATCATTCTGTAAAAAAAAAACTATCGTATACATCCCTGGTACCAGAGGGTATATGCTTTTTCTGGGAAATGAACAGAGAGTATACGGCGTATACCCCGTATACTCCAGGCAGACAGCCCTGCTACATAGCGAGATCAGTCTGTTTGAGCGTTTCAGATTAAACTCAAGCCAAATCTGTCTGGTTGTGTAACATGTAACACCCATAACATATCCGGACTTGGATTAATTATAGTGGATAAAAAAAAAAAAATAAATAAATAGTAAGCCATGCGAAATAACAAAATTTATAATAAATAAATTTTTTTAATGTTATTAAATCCACTGCTCTGAATCGAATGTTTGAAAATTATATTTTAATAAAGTTTGTAGTTATTTTTTAAAAAAATCATCACAACCCCCTAATCCTTTTGCCACCTTCCATATCAACCGCACATTTTCTCTTCTTCTTCTACAATGGCACTACAATCGAAATCGGGCCGTACCCTCCTGTCCTTCAGGTTCCTTAACATTTTCATTACTCATTGTGGGAGGGTGGTTAGCCCTTCGCACAACTTTCTCTTTACAATTTTTTTCATTTTCTTAGATTGAGGTAACCAAGATATAATTTTGATAGCAACTGCATTATGTATGACATGAAAAAGTTAGATCAATGCCGTCATCCCTTTCACCATCTCCCATACAAAAATATAATAATTCTTAAGATTACAAAAATCTCTTTTAGTGTCACCTATTACTAAGTTGTATGTTGTAAAATGCTTTAAAAACATTGTAATTTGTATGTTTTATAAATTTGGTTTTGCTATAATTTTAGCTTCTGCATTTCTTAGTCTTTCAGAGGATTAGAATTCACTACCACTCTGTCGACCTAAATTGCATAACACTATCATTATAAAAATACCAGGGTGTAGCCTAGTGATTGCTGGTCTACAATGCGAAGGTGGGTATCCCAGTCGACGTATAATTTTAGCACACTACTTGCGTGGTTGTCACCTCAATCTGCGAAAATGAAAATTCGTAGATAGAGGGCTGTGCGAACCCTTCTACAAGAATAAATAAAATGTTAAGCAGCCCGAAGGTTAGGAGGCCAAAATCCGATATGGACTACAGTGCCATTGAAGAAGAAGAAGATCATTATATAGATAACATTAAAAATTGGAAATTCCCAATGCTATTAAGAACATTGCATATTGCAGTTCGTACAAAAAAAAAACAAAAAAACAGATGATTACCTAGGACCTAATTCTTACCTTACAATACTTCGTCTATTATTGACTTCCTTCATAACTCCCGGCTTATTACCATGTGTATGGTTTCTGCCACTATCACCATAGTCATCACAAATACCATTTGGGTGTGCTCCACACCCGGACTTGCTCCTGGTTTTACTTCGTCGATATGACGATGTAACCCCCGACATTTTCGCTATGATACTCTGCATTGGTTGTCACAGAAATATTTCAACATTAAAATTGGTGTTAAGTAGTGTGCAATATTAAAATGCTATTTTTATTATTGGCATGTTTTGGGGTTTGAACCATTCAGCTCGAAAAACACTATTAAACAATTTTTTTTTATATTACACAAATAATCATATTTTTATGATTTTATCAATATTTTCCTGATCACTATTCACAAATTCAAAATTTACACTAACAGAAATTTTTTTTTGTTCACGTTGGACTAGGTCAATAATATTAAAAGATTTTTCTTCGAAGAAACGATCATGCACTCAATTAACTATCTCGATGGATTTGAAAAATTGACTGCCAAAACACGGTAAGAATTAAGTTAGAAATTAGACACAACCAGCAAGAAAAACCATGCACAAATTTATTATTATTTAATAAAAAAGAAATAATAATAATAAACTGACCGATCCGTACACCTGAAGTAACCGATCACGAATACCAGGTAAGAAACAGTTTTGTGTTCCGCTAGTGAATTTTCTTTTTTAGTGATCGCATCGTATCGGCTCGGCTATAAAGTTAAGTCTTCTTCTGCATTGACCGCCAACCCATACGAGTTAGCCTTATAGATAGATATACATATGGGGCTAGTGTTGATAGGTGATGCGATCTACCTGTAGATCTCTTACCTACTGCTCCACTCAGAGAGGAAGGTGTCGATCTTCGGCGTGCGGCTTTCCACTCGATATTTTCAAGCGCGATTTCCCACTTTTCTTACATGATCTACTTAGGCATTGACGACGGAGCGGTTACGCTGCATGAATTTTTCTTTTATCGATCGAAATTATAAATCTGCCACACGAGATAAGATAAAAGGTTGCTGCACTTGATGCGGTTGCTGGCGAGTGGAGACATGCTGCAATTTATTATGCTCGTGGTTTTCGAAAATAAGTATCAACATATCGGACGAAGAAGATACAAAGCGTGTTAAGCAGGTTGAAACTGGAGCGAAAAGAGCGATTCTAATAGGGAAAATCTAATTAGAGCAAAAAAATCATCGATGATGATCGTTACACAATGCTTTGTTTATTTCTTTGCTGGCCACACTACGTCTTTAAAATTTTTAATAGCCTTGATATTAACCACAGGTTTGTTCGTTTAGATTTCAAATTGATTTCGAAGCAGGTATAGGTATGCCAATTAAATGCAAGATTACGTGAAAGGCGAAACATTCGAATACAACGAGTTTTACCTAAATGGAGATGATCATGTTGAGTAATTAATTAATTTGCTAAAATCTAACTGATTCTCGTTGAACTTTTAAGTTTCATAATATTTAGAGCTTATATGAATGTTTTGTGTGGTTATCTACAGTTTTGAATTTCTAGTTGGTTGGTCGTTGCACATAGTGAAGAATCTTTGATGAATTTTTCATTGTTTATTTTGATGACCCTATTTGAAAATTTTCGTTTTTAGTTCATGATATCGTAGAAGAAATTTAACGAAGCTCTTTTTCAATAGTTTTCCTCGTATTTTCAGATTAGTTTTTAGTCCTTCGTTCAAACGGACTATCTACAAATTTTGATTGAAGGTGGACCAGATTTAGTCGTGGGATGGATTTGAATTCAGAACCTTGTCATCAGGCTATATCAAGGCTGATATTGAAGCTATACTTAACGAATATCGAAACAAATACATACACTGGTAGTCAAATAATAAATACACCCCTAAGTTTCTTGTAAAACATCTATTTTTTCAGCTGGCAATGCTTTTCAAGTGACGTAATCAACTGCAATGAACCATTAGATTGGGAAGCCATTTGTTTTTAGTAGCAATCCTGTTCATATGTTTTATGCGGACATGTCAATTTGAATTTGATAGTCAAAGGACCACTTTCACATTGGACAAAATAATAAATACAGTGTTTTTAAATAAGTAGTACTTTCGGGCTAATTTTTAATTTTTTTTCCAAACTTATTTTCTTTCGAGTAAGTTAAGTGAAAACTTTTCTAACAACTTCAAATTATCTGATTTTGTAATAATTCTTTAGTTCAAACATGGGCCGAAATAAGCACTGTTCCGCAGAAAAGAGGATCGAAATGCAACGCTTAAGGGACGACGGCTACTCTCTTCGACAGATTGCACAAATTTCTCACTGCTCTTTGGGAATGGTCCAGAATGCCATGAAGGAGAAGAATGATAAAGAAAATCGCGGCCGACCACGGAAAACCACTCCATCGAAAAATTGTGCGCGTCTCTAAAAGGAACCCTTTCGCGTCTTCGGTCGTGATTTTGCGGGAAACAAATGCTAAAGTCAGTAATAGAACAATTCGTAGAAGATTATTGGACGCAGACTTACGAACCCGATCACCAAGAAAAGTGCCTCTTCTAACTACAAAAAAAACCGACTAAATTTTGCAAGGGCCCATTTAGATTGGAGCGGAGAAGAAGGCACGAGAAAATGGCAAAATATTCTCTGGAGTGACGAGTGCAAGTTCAACAACTTCGGATCGGACGGAAATGAATATGTTGGGCGTCCTCCCAACAAACCATTTGATCCACAATATACCAAAAAGACCGTTAAGCATGGGGAAGGTAGCATAATGGTGTGGGCAGCATTTTCTTGGTATGGTGTAGGCCCAATTCAGTTGATTGACGGGATTTTGACCAAAGAAAGTTATTTGGACATACTAAAGGACATAATGCTGTCATTTGCAGAGGAAGACATGCCACTTCGATTGACATTTCAACACGATAATGATCCGAAGCACACTGCAAAAATAGTGACGGAGTGGTTGCGGCGCAAAAAAATGTCGGTTCTCGATTGGCCAGCGCAGTCAAGGATAAGGTTTATGTACATACACCCAGAAATAAGTTCGAATTGTGGACAGCAGTAAAAAGAGAGTGGCACCTGATTTCAAAAGAAAGTTGTGAACGTTTAGTGGATTCGATGCCGGCTCGTTGCAAAGAAATTCTTAAAAATAAGGGTCACGCAATAAATTACTAATTTGAAATTATAAAAAAAATAAAGCTCTAAACTTCTCTTGAAAAGAATTAAATTTTTCAATACAATTTCTCATACTGTATTTATTATTTTGTCCACTCTATAATTAGGATAATGAATCCAAATCGGAATATATTAAAAACCCTTAACAGGTAAGACGCTTTTTTTCCTACTAATATGTTCTACACATTTCAACGTATCGTTTCAATAGACTGGCTTAACTTACAAGGTATTGAAAGCTGAAAAAATAGATGTTTTCCAAAAATCGCAGGCGTGTATTTATTATTTTGACTACCAGTGTATGAAGCATATACTGCAGTTACTCTATGGGACACTAGAAGTGTTTTGCCATAGTTTGGCAAAGGTGAAACCCGATATTTGGAGCGAAAAGGAGTAACCATAGTATGCACTAGAGTAACTATATGTAGGAAGAAAAACACGCACTGTATCGGAGTGAGGCAGATATGTCACAATCAACAACTGCGAACTCATCTTCTATAATTCACCATTCGTGGTGTGGTGAGTTTAGTGATTTCTTTAGCAAATTTCATCCATCTAAGATAAAATTTTCCTTCAAAATTTTTGTTATTAACTTTATTATTCTAATAATAAAGTATTGTGATCGACACAGAAAAAAAAATTTCCAACCCTGAAATTTTGTTTTTTCGCGTTTCATGACTAAATTAGCCTAAAAATGCATAAAATAAAAATCCGTCCCACCGTACGCCGTCCGCTGTACATATGGACTCATATCTCCGAGACCGTTAAAGGTAGAATGTTCGTTTTTGGGTGGATTGTTGATTGGGTAAGTGAACTCTATTTTCTATATTTTGGAGGGTGTTCGGTGGAAGGGGGAGGCAGGGATAAAGTCAAAAACTACACTTGCTAATATCTCCACCACAAATGCAGATAGGAAGTTGAAAATCAGTAGAGAGGTTGTGGGACAAACTTTAAAAATAATTTATTTTTTATCCATTGGCGTCGGAAAAGAGGATGCTAATAACAAATTGTCGGCCGAATTGTTTTTTCAAATGATTATATCTTCGAAATTACTTATCGTAAAAAATTCATATTTTAAAACCATTAAGGTGGCCGGAATCAGCTTAGAGAGTGGTGAATTATTGCCAGAGGGAAGTCAGGGGGTGCAAAGAAAAACACTTAAAAATTAATATCTCAACTATCTCTTAAGCTACGTAATTGAAACTTAAAACATATATTAAGCTATACTAGAAAAATACGAAAAAAATATAACATGTTGAAATAAAAATAGTGGGGGAAATGGGGAGTATTTCAAAAATGGCGCACTTTTCAAAATTACAAATCGTTATATCTCAAAATTAAGTACGAATATCAAATGGAAAATTTGTCAGATTGTAGAGCTATATAGTCGCTGATTTTGATAAAAATTGAAGGTGTAAGAGGAGGGAGGTGGTAAGCAAAAATGTCTAAAATTTTGAGTGATTTTTTAGGGCTCTGGTGGAAGATACAAAGTTTAAATTTTGCATGTGGATACGTCTATTTGATGTTCATAGAAAAATAATAATAGCTTGATACATAATTGTTATAAGCCGACCCCCGGTCTAGCGTGCACAAGATGTTTCATGTGCATTGAAAAAAACACATAAACTGACAATTTTTGAGTGAAATTTTAAGGTAGAAACTTGAAAATTTGGGAAATGCATTTAAAAAAATCCCTAAATATACAAAATATTGGTCGAAAACCTTTAAAACTTCTACCCCCTCATATACAAAATTATTTTTTCGACCATTTTCAAGAAATCAATCATCACCTAACTATTAAAAGCTATCAATTTGAAATTTTGCACAAGAACTTTTAAAAATAGTTGAAATAAAATTGCGTCAAAAGTCTTGAAATCGCTCGTGCTCTTCTACCCCCTCCCATACAAAAGTATGATTTTGACCAATTTCATTAAATCTACTAATAACCAACCAGTTAAAAGCTACGAACTTGGAATTTTGTACAAGCATCTTACGAGAGAAATGAAATAAAACTGCATCACAAGTTTTATGATTCCCTTACCCACTCTACCCCCTTCCAAACAAATGTTCGGTTTTGTGAATGTAAAATACAGCGAATTTTATGAAAATCTATGCAACTTCGTCTATGAAACACATTCTATACAGAGAGTTTTGGACGTGATTCATGAAATCAATTATTAACATCCACCCACGCTTACTATTACCCCTCTTCCTCCCCTCATAAAAACCCAAACTTGCAGAATCGAATGAAATATTGTTATATTGACAACAGCCCTGACCAAGAAGTCACTTTCACTTAGTCTTCCCTAACCACTCTAACGTGCATATTGACCTTCCACTCATCCGCAACTCGTCCCAAGAATAATAAAGTTTCGCCCGACTTGTTGGCAGTTTATTTAGTATTATAGACCGCTCACAGTTCTTAATGAACGAACCAAAACAAAAAAGGTCGACACTTTTTTAAATTTCGCTCCAAAAACAGGGCTTCAGCTTTGTCAAACTATGGTAAATCTTCTCTAGTGTCCCATGGAGTAGGTATATTATACACTAAGTAACAATACAGGGTATTTATGACGTTAATAGATTTCATCAGTCAATCGAGTTTCCAATAATTTTAATACCAGTGTACGATAATGTTGATTAAGAGTTGACGAGAAACGGATAAATATCTTTATGAAGGTGAGAGAGATGATTTATAAAGATAAGTAATAAAGCAGTAAAATTCAGAAGGCAACACTAAGCGTCAGTAATATGACCTTGAGCTGAAATACAAGAACAAAACCTCTTTTTTATCTTAATTAGCCAATTTCTCTAAAAAAGTTTGGTTTCTCCATAAATTTTTTAATGTTAAAAGTTGTTTAATTTATTACATACTAAAAATAGAATTCAAAACTACTTGTAATTAATTTCTCGAAAATTCAAGTTCATTCAAGTTAAAAGATTTATTTTAGTTGAAAATGTGTGACTTTTATAATTAAAAACCATAACAGAATTGTAAGGTCGAGAACCAAAGGGGTACAAGTGCATCCAAAATACTTTGAGTAAAATGAATTTAAATTTTTTTTAGTTTAAAAAATATACAGATGTGCATTAGAATCAAGGAGCTAATCTTTCATTTCGTCATTAAGCTTATACGCCAAAAAAAACCATAAGAAACAAATTCATATTTTGGACGATATTTGGCTCTTAATCGCGCGTTCCCGTCAAAAGTAGCACTTGTGCTCTTCTGGCTCCAAACATAAATTCTTTCCTAATATTATGCAGCTCGTCAGGCTTTCGGTATCCTTTCCCCTTTCTGGAGGTTAAGAGAGATCTATTTTTGACGCATGCGTCAAATCCATTTTGTTACATGGTTGTACTACGTGGAAAGTGACCGTTCGACTTACCAAGAAACTACAGACTTTCGTGAACGAATGCCTCCGACGCATTTTAGGAATGTTCTGGCCAGAAGTGATCGCCAACGACGAACTTCGGAGTACAACTGGACAGACTAAAATAGGTATTGAGATTCAAAGGCGGAAGTGGTAGTGGATTGGTCATACTTTGAGGAAACCAGAGCGAAACATCGCCAAACAGGCTCTGGATTATAATTCTCAAGGAAGACGTCGGGTTGGTCGACCATGTAACACATGGAAGCGAGCAGTTGAGCAGGAGGCCAGAGGAATAAACAAGTCCTGGCGTCTTGTGGAAGAGAGTTGTTTCTGTCCTATACCCCTATAGGGGGTTTTAACAGGAATTTGATTGATTGATTATTCACCATAGACAACTTACTTCCCAAAGAAATTTTTCATTAATAAGTGGATCTAAGGCAGACACTTAGAAGTTATAGTCTGGATTGAAGATACTCTTTATTATCATGAAAGTTCTAACATTTTATTAGAATAATATAAAACAAAATATAATAAAATTTTATTCATAGTCAGACTCAATATCACCAGCACAGTCCTTCTCATTATAAGTTTCGTCATTGGATTCAGTGGTGAATTGTTCTCTATTTCTGTAAATGGATCTTCAATATTTAGAGGTAGTCGAGATATTTTTAAGTGAACCCCCCCCGGACCTCATAGAAGTATTGGCCTCCATCTAAGCTGATTACGATTGATCTATGTGCTACTTAATTGGTCGTAAAATATCAACTTATTGCATTTAGTAATTCCGAATCTTTCGAAAAAAACTCTACCGACAATTTGTTTTTAGCCCTCCTTTTCCGGAATCCACTAAATACAAAAACTAATTTGTTTTTTATTTTTTCCTTATAAGCTAATATAGCGAAATGTCGAGTATCAGTTTTCTATCTGCTTTCGTAAGGAAGATATTAGCAAGTGTAGTTTTCCACTCCAGCCTTCCTCCCGCCTCCCTTTTCCACAGGACACTCCCTAAAATGTGGGTAATGGAACTCACTTACGCAATCTACAAAAATTAAATTTCTGACTTTAACGATCTCGGAGATATGAGTCCATTTGTACAGCGTCCGACACTTGTACCTCTCTGGCTCTCAATGTTTGAGTGGTTTTTCTTAGTGATTATTTCCTCTCTCCGGATATAGCAGCAGTGATACAGTTAATTAGTTGTTTGTGTATCGTACATACTTGGAGACACTTTTCAAAATGCAATTCAAGCACTATAAAAAAAGATGTGCACTTGTACCCCTCTGCTTCACAGCCCGTCAATTATGCTTGGGCGTAAAGTCCAATGATGCGATATTCTGAAATTGGAAAGAGTTTGATGTATCGGAAAATATGTCACCTCCAATTCTTTCGAATGGTGATTAGTGACTTTTGTATGGGAGGTGGCAGATGCAGAGGAAGAAAGTTTGTATTTTTGTACAAAACACCGAACGTTCTATGCAAAATGTTTCGTGCTGAAATTAAGTTTTGTAGCTCAAGGAATTTGGACATTGTTTTTCTGAAATTGAGGCATTTGTACTTGTAATATAGAAAATTATATGGGAGGTGTTGAAGCGAAGTTGAATTTTTTTTAGCATTTATTGCAATTACTAAAGGATAAATTCTGACAAAATTTTAAGAATTGATTTTTTCTAGTTTTAACGGAAATCGATTTACTAAAATTATACATTACATTTTTTAGCTAGGGTGTAGCCTAGTGGGTAGCGTGTTGGTCTACATTGCGAAGGTCGTGAGTTCAAATCCCGGTTGACGCATAATTCCAGCACACTGCCTACTTTGGGTATACCTTGGTCACCTCAATCTACGAAAATGACAAATTCGTGGATAGAGGGTTGTGCGAAGGTCTAACAACCCTTCCACAATAAATAATGAAAAATGTTAAGGAACCTGAAGGTCAGGAGGCCAAGGCCTGATTTGGGCTGTAGTGCCATTATAGAAGAAGTAGAAAATTATACATTTGCATGTGAGGAGGCAGAGGAAAAATACAGGTCAAAGCAAACATTTTCGGCGTTAATGATATTTGCATTATTATACTATGCTCAAAATTTTAAGTTTATAGCTTTAACAATTTCCAAGAAAAATATTTTAATTGAAATTTCGCAATTTCGTGAAATTTTTATGGGAGGGGGTAGAAGGAGTGAGATGAAGTTGATAATTTTTTCAAAATTGATTGCATTTATAAAAAAATAAATCGTCTTTTTAACTTAGCTAGTTTTAATGAGAATTGAAGAAGTGCATTTTTCAAAATTGTGCATTTGTATGCAAGTTCGGGCGGAAATAGACCATAAGACTCCTACTCGGTGAACCAACCGTAGCTTTCTATAAAGCGTTCAAGGCTCCTGGCTTCCATATTTGCCAAATTACCGACACTATCGAAGAAGTGTGCGTCTAGCAGAGCAAGTACATAGCAGATGAAGCACCGTATCTTCCTCATCTTTGCAGTTACTGCAAAAAATCATTAAACGGAAGGCCAAGCCTCTGGCCATGTCTCCCTATCAAGCAGTGTCCTGTAACGACTCCTACCACGGAGCTAACCATCTGCCTGCTTAGTAAGATCAGTCTACCAGAGCGTTTTAGATTCTGCACAGGTCAAATCTGTCTGGTGGTATTGCATGTAATACTGTTTACCCATCTGTTGTTGGCTTTGCTAATCGTATCCAACTTAAGTTGTAGCAAATTTCGTTCCAGAAATTTCAGCTTAAAAGAAGATCATCGATTGGGACGGCTATCCAATGTCAATAATAACATTTTACAGTCCATGCTGGGGAGTAACTCACTTCTAACCATTAGAGCAATTGCAAAAAGTTCGGCATCCAACGACAGCTGAAAGACACATGAAACCACTTGGATTTATCTTGGAACAGTATTTGGGTTCCGCAAAATTTCACTGAGAAAAAAAAACTTCGATCATGTGAGAATCTGTGCATCTCTCCGCATTAGACGCAAGGTGGAATTGTTTGTGGATAAGCTGATTACGGGAGATGAAAACTGGATTCTATACAAGAAAGCGACTTAGTTTTATTTTTGCTTGAAATCCAGCGACCTCTTGCACACTTCAATAAGTAAGCACGCTACCCACTAGGTTACATTCAGCTTATTTGTCTTAGATAAGATCAAAGCTTGTTTGGGATTGCCTCCAGACAATCAAAAAAAGGAACAAAAATAGAGTAATTCACATTTTGATTCAAGGACACAGCGGCTCTGAGAGAAATAAACCCAGCTGATTTTGTTGATCCCCTTCCTTTTTGCGGAATACCACTTATACACATGCACACATGGCTAAAATCACAGTGTGCCTTTTACTGGGACTCAACACCAGATAAACATTTTTGTGCCCAAAATATTTTTTTTTCGCAGTTGACACTTTCAAGAATTAAAGGGGTGAACAAAAGACTCCTTCGTTCTGGTCAAGGATTCATGAAATCAATTCAATTTCTTTTCCGACCGGTTTTCTTCGAGATGTTTTAAGCTTTAACAATAGAATGATGCTCGAAGGCAACTCTAAAACTATTTGCTTTGGGACATCATAATAGGTCCATTATCTCTATCAATCTAATCTAATAGGAGATGTTAGAACGGGTCGCGGGATTCCGCTAAATTTATAGTGAGAACTGTTTGTTTGTATTATTAAAAAAATATTAGTCTTAATAATACACATTTCTTGATCTTCATCTTCCACCAGTTGTGAAGCTCACAATAAACTCAGAGGGTTCCTCTGAAAAAAAAAACACTTACTGTCGCGGTTAAGAGATCACCGAATTTTTGACAATGTGCGGCTATATCTCGCCTATCCGCATAACAAATCTGACACGACCTGGGCAAAACAAGGACCTTCTTCTCTACTTCTGCAATGGCACTACAGCCCAAATCAGGCCCTTGGCCTCCTGACCTTCAGGTTCCTTAACATTTTTTCAATATTTATTGTGGAAGGGTTGTTAAACCTTCGCACAATCCTCTATCCACGAATTTGTCATTTTCGTAGATTGAGGTGACCAATATATCCAAAGCAGGCAGTGTGCTGGAATTATGCGTCTACCGGGATTTGAACTCACGACCTTCGCATTGTAGACCAACACGCTACCCACTAGGCTACACCCTAGCTAAAAAACAAGGACCGGTACTATTCTATTTTTTCAACTAGAAGGACTTCCAACAGACATTAAGAGCTTACGACAAATTTATGCACGCTTCCAAGAGCAATAAGTTTTTCTTCCGAGCAGGTGCAGAAAGATCAGACGCTTTTGGGTCGCATCTTTTTTCAAGGCATATCTCTGATATTCAAAGAAATCGTGAAGATCAAAATAGATTTTTTCGTGCCTAAAGGTTTTGCTAATGTTAATATTATTGCGCCTCTGAATCGTACGCGTAATATATTATTCATCCTTTTCATAACCATTATAATTAAGCAGGAATTTGTGTAACCTAAAGTAAGTCAGAACTAATCCCGATATTTTTAATGTTAAAAATAAATTTGTATTCTCATAACATGTCAGGAATGAGAGGTTCTCTGCCTAAATTTCTGTCCTTATGACATTGCAATAAATACAGAAACTTAGCTAGCATAGCGCAGAAATAGCTCTCTTTCCCAAGACGCGATCCAGAGCATCAGCCTTCAGAGGACTTGTTTATTCCGCCGGCTTTATTTTCAAATGCTTGTTTGGAGATTTCCCTTTCTGGTTTTCTCAAAGCGTGTTCGAACCGATGCTATTTTTGCCCTTGAATCTCAATGTCTATCTTAGACCTACCATTTATATTCCAAAGTTTGTTATTGAAAATGACGTCAGGCCAGAATATCCCAAAAATGTGTCATTCGCTCACCAAAGTTTGCAGTTTTTTGGTAGGCTTATTGGTCACATTTTATATACGTCAGCTTTAATATTATCCGTAAGTTATTTCCATGTTCGATACGAAACGATCCTTTACGGGTTGCAGCCTGATAAACTACGATAGTGTTCTCAACGACAACATTAATTCTATTGAGAATAATCTTTGCTATAACTTTCAATACGGACACATCCGGAAGTTTAAATCCAAAAATGACGGTTTTTGCAAGAATTTTATCTACATTTCACCCTAAAATCTTATGTTTTAGAATGTGGAGACTTGTGAGTAGCGTGTTGGTCTATAAGCAATCAGGAGTTTGTGTGAAGATCTGTGGCGGCTTATAGGGCTACGCAACAAACCGAATAAGCCATGGAGGGGTAGATAGCTCGATCACTTTGCAACTCGGCATCCCCGGGTTCAAATGTAAGTAACTGCACGGTATTCCCTTAGCATCTAAGACAGGGCCCTTACATATGTATGTATGCCTCACTGACGTCGTAAGCAGGCCTGGGATAAAAAGCAGTGCAGTAGCCAATCATTAACTACATAGCTAATAACTCTTCCACCGTAACAGAAACAAATATGTTACGGGATCAATAGGTCAGGAGGCCATGGCCTGATTTGGGCTGTAGAGCCAATGATTAAGAAAAAAAAAACAAAAACAAAATAATTCGTTTCATGTCCGTAGTTCAAATAGAAGGGAGATAAATTATATACAAAATAAGCCAAATAAAAATAAGGCTAAAATTCTATAAGACCTTAAAATATTCCAAAATACTTTCAGGTGACGATTTCAAATGAGGGAGCTCTCATTTTCAAAATATGAACAAAATGTTTTGATTTGTCAGGCATGTCAGGCAATAAAAACCACGAATTTTCCGTTGCTCTGATACACATATAAATGGAATTATTGCCCACGGTAACAAAAACAGAAATTTACAATCTATTGCGAAAATTTCACCCGTATAGCTTAGATTCTCCATTACCCAAAATTAAAAAAAAAATTGTTGCAGCTGTTGTTGCCAAATAGAAGCTAATAAAATATGGGGCACTAAATTTTGAAATTCGGACATCATAACGTTGAAATGGACGATTTTTTTTCTTAAATAAATATTTCTAAGTCATCATTAATTGAAATTGTAATTTGTCTGCCCAAGGCATATTGAAAAATCTTTATTCATTGATTAACCGTTGAGTAAGTCTTTTGTTAACTAAAATAATCTTTACCTTCGATCTTAAAATAATACGATTGTTGATTGGTCACTTTTTTCTCATTCCACCTTCCAAGAAAAGGTCAGATAAAGAGTTTTCGATATTACTTTTATAGCGATGCTATAGTCAGTCGAGTTTTTTTTTCCTGTTGTCGATAAGATACTACTCGTACTTGGAGTGAAGAAATCATTCAATGAAGTTATATTTACTTCAAGGAAATGCTGACAGGCCACTGACCATCAAAGATGTCCTAGATCAAGCGACTAGTTTCACTATACGTGTTGTTGGTTATTATCAGATATTAAAGGTTTCAATTAAAAATAAAATACCGACTACTTTGTTTGGATACGTACGGTGATGGAGAGAATTTTATCATGCGATAGAAACAGAGTAGTAATGTTGTTTTAAAGGAAGGCGCCAATAAAAACAACTTACTAACGAACTTAGCAACTCGGTTTAGAAAATAAATAATTTTGATAAAAATAACAATAATTGAATTTTGCAAACGAATGTCTCAATTCTGAATTTCTGTTAACTCATAAATTATATCATAACTAAAAATTATTTCGAAAAGAGCGATGTTTAAATTTTCTTAAATGTGGATTAAGAGTCGTGTAAAAAATATTTATCAGTTTTAAATTGAGAATATCGAAACACAAGGCGCAATAATCTTTCACATGGACGCCTTCAGGTGTAGGCTAATTAGCTTCCTGAGGTGATTGCTGTGAGTTCAGTTTCTGTTTGTTTTAAATATGGTAACAAAAATAGATCTATGGAAATTAATTCAAAAAATATTACCCTAACTAATCGTAATTCATTAACCTATTCGAACTCAATGGATGATGAACATAAGCCGTCAATCAAAGAGCTTGAATAAAATTTACTCGTTAAAGAGTTACAAATTTTGTTGCATAGTTTATTTCAGAACCTGTTATGTAGCTATTTCATGACTAAATTGATCTTTACCATTTTTGCGTAGTTTCATACTTTTGAAGTTTTATCGAGTCAGGTGTATTCTTCTAATAATAATTAGTATCCTTTTGAGTTTAAAGTTATTTCGAAGACAAAATTGCCATGCTAATATGGAATCTTAGAATAGAATGTGTTTATTTCTTAAATTTCGAATTGCGACTTCATATATTGTGCTTTTCTAGTGAATTCAATTTGAAAGTGATCGCAATTACCACTAGAACTTACTTAAAGTGTACATTTTAATTTTGAAAATGAAAAATTTAGCAAAAGAGCAAAAAATCGATATCCTTAATGTTTTTTTTTAGTTTCTCTAGCATATTGCTTTTTCATTTCATTAGTATTTGTAAGGTTCCAATGAAATTAATTTGCACTTAATTGTTTGATATTAATTAATTGCTCTAACGTTCAGAAAGCTAAGCAATAAGGCTCGTACAGAGTCGCTCGAAATTCTCAGGATTGAGTGACTGTCTGTCCATCTATCTGTCTTTCTTTTTAAGGCACCGATATCAACTTAGGGAGTAACCCTTTAATGCTATGCACAGTTGAGTCGGAAAAGGGAGGATTATAATGGACACTAAAGGAGTTTGGGCGGGTAGAGACAAAAGGTTTGGTGGACGCTGCTCTTGAAGCATTGCGGGTTACACTCTTAAGGAAAAGCACCAAATGGTAACGCGTTCCACAGCTTCGTAGTCCGAAAAATGATGGATTGCATATATTTCACTGTACGGAAAGAAGAAGGTTTGACGGTATCTCGTGTGCGTGTTCAAATTGACGAGTACGATGCGGGAAATTGAAAAGAGGGGGAATTAGAAGCCGTGATGGTTTCATCTCCAATAAGCCGAAACGCATATTGCTGGATATGTTTGAGCAACGCGAGATGTATTTTGGGTGCCCCGGCCCAAATGTGTGAATTGTACTC
Organism: Chorisops tibialis; assembly: GCA_963669355.1. Taxonomy (NCBI): domain Eukaryota; kingdom Metazoa; phylum Arthropoda; class Insecta; order Diptera; family Stratiomyidae; genus Chorisops; species Chorisops tibialis. The sequence goes on from OY770264.1 coordinate 24,450,199, forward strand.
TAAGTGAGGTCGAATAATGCTTTGTAGATGTTAGCAAGATCGGAAGGCGTAAAATATTTTTTACATTTTCGTAGAAAATCTGGACGTTTGGAGGCATCAAGAGCAACTTAAAAGATAAGTTGGCTCCAATTAATTTTAATCGTCATGCCTAAAACAGTAAAATCTTCCGAAGAGCAAATTTGTAAGCCACCATAGTAAACATTGGAGGACAACGCCGTAACATTACGCTTGAGGTATAGATGACACGACTGTGTTATTGTAGCGTTAAACTCTATCCCGTTTTCCCTGCCACACTCCAGGATTACCTTGAGGTCTGAGTTCAGCGAACCAAATAACTCACTGCATTTGGAAGCAATAGAATGCCTCCGTGGGCTCATAAGAGAGTTAAATTTGTATACGTTATCAGGAGTAGTGTCATCTACAAAACTGTGAATTGGATTGTGAGTTGACGACAGAAGGTCGTTGATGAATATAAGAAATAGGGTAGGAGATAAGACTGAACCTTGGGGAGCGCCGGAATCAATCGGGAATGAAGAAGATGAAACGCCACCTAATGCAAATCGTATAGAGTGCTTAGAAAGGAAATTCTTAATCCACTGGACAACGGAAGTATTAAAGCCGATAGCTATTAGGTAAACCAAAAGGGAATCATGCTAAACTCTGTCAAAAACCTTTGCAATACCCAAGGCAAGGTTTGGACCTTCGCCATATTTATGGATACAGGATATCCAACGTTCGGTCAGGTAGACTAATAGGTCCCTCGCAGACCTTACCAATCGGAATCCGTACTGACGATCGTAGATGAGGTGATTATCCTCTAAATATTGAACAATTTTGTGATTGACAGCAGTTTCCATTACTTTCGAGAACTAAAGGCTATCGGGCGGAAGTTAGCGGAGTTCGCTTTGCTTTCTTTCTGGGGGATTGGCTGAACGTTCGCAAATTTTCACAAAGCACCCTAAAGAGTAGGATAGATGGAAAAGGTTGCGTAACGATTTGACCAGAGACGAAGAACATTTTTCAATGGTAATTGTGGAGATACCACCAGCAGACTTGTGGATTTTGATCTCTTGAAGAATTCTGGATATAAGTCGTGTACGAAAGTGTAAAGGAAGCAATGTAAAACCAATTGCAGATGGGATAAGGGGAGACTGATTGTGTCGAGTTTCTAGCAAAACTCGCTGCCAATAGATTAGCTTTATGTACAGGAATAGTCACGCTGCGGTCTCGATCAATGAAAGTAGTTGCTGAAGAAGAACAAAAGTTGTTGTTGACGGCTTTGACGAATGACCAGTAAGATCTCGAGCTTTTAGGGCAATCAAGGTTCTTCCGCCAAAGTTTTTGGTCACACTCAAATTTAGCACGTTGAAGTCCGGATTTGCAGGTATTTTTTGATGAGTTGAAGTCGTCTCTGTTAGCAGGTGTTTAGTTAGCTTCAAAAGTTTAAAACGTTTCTTTTTTTTGCCTGTATGAGAGACATTTTTTGTTAAAACAATAGTCCGTCGACGGCCTTACTCTTTTACGACTGGAGGATATGTAGAGCCTTAAGTATAGTCTCGGTGACAAGTCTACAGGCTTCGTCTCAGTCTTTGGAATTAAAAAACAGTTTCCAATCAAAGGAAATGACAAATTCGCACTCTTCAATTAGCACTTTTGGTACGTATTTCCAATTGGCGAAGTCGATATAACAGAGACAGAATATTTCTCAGGCTGGCTTGTTAGAAATGAGTCGAGAAGGTTAGAGAATTGACCTGCGACGTCTGGTAAACGAGTTGGTTCTTCTCGAATACTTTGAGCTTTCAAGCTGAAATTCATGTATTTTACTTAGCAAAAAAGAAAATTTAATATGAGTAATGAGCCACATCCATCCAATCATCGTACCCCTTCTCAAACAAATTTCACAAATTTTTTTTCTTGAAACTATCACAGCATTTAAGGCCTTTTCTTTGGAATATTTCGCTAAATTTTACAACTTAAAATGTGTACTATCCGCTAGTTTTAAGCATTCTTCTATTAGTTACCAATTTGTTGTAATTTATTTCACGGAAAACCTGAAATAGATGCGTCGTAATTTAAAATTTAGGAAATGAATGGCACAATTTTTAAATTTCAAATTAAAATGTGGATACTTCTACTTTCGCGATGACTTAAACTACAAAACCTCGGTATACCGACATAACCGTGCATTGCATAAAAGGGTGACAGCGTAAGTTATACTCGGTGCCGTAAAAAAAACTAATCTGAGAAAGCGTAAGATGAACTCAAAGTACAGATTTAAAGTTTAAAAGTGTAATATTTCACAAAAAAAAAATACCAACGAAGAAAAAGACAGTTATGCAAGAGCCTTTACTTGAAAATTTGTGCAAGTAGTACATGCCTTATAATCCTTCCGCAATTTTAAAAAATAAATTACATGGATTTCTTTGAAAACTAGACAACGTGAAAATTTAGCAGAATTTTTCATTTTTAAATTATGTACAATAAATATTGAAAAAGTTATCAACTCGTTCTAAACTTAAAAATGTTTGATATTTTAGAAATTTAACGACAGCACAGAGAAACAAATAGTTTTTGCATTCGGTCAATATCAAATTCCTCTTTAGAACCCCTATAGGGGCATAGGATAGAAACAACTCTCTTCCCCAAGGCGCGATCCTGAGTATCAGCCCTTAGCCTTTAGCCTTTAGCCATTTGGTCAATAGCGGGAAAGAAAGCTCCATGGACTAGCAATCAAATTCCTCAAAGCGGACCCGCAAATATCAGCCGATATACTTATCCCACTCTTCACTGAAATTTGGAATGAAGGAAGATACCCGCTAAATGGAATTTTCTTTGTGAAAATCCCGAAAAGGGCAAACTTCGGGATTGTAGCAATTGGCGTGGTATACTCGTATGTTGTAGATAGGATTCTCGAATTTTATCAGGCTGGATTCCATAAATACCATACAAAACCCCTACGGACAAAATTGGAGCAGTCAGACGAATAGGGTTTGCCACTACATCTTATGTTTGTGGACTTCGAGAAGGGTTTTGAAAGCGTTAAATGAGATTACGTATGGAATGCTTTGCATAGGAGAGGTACTCCACATAAAATCATAGCAATGATTCAAGAATCCTACAAAGGTACAAGGTGGCGCGTCTTACATAGAGGAGAGCTGTTTGAGAGCTACCCCGTGCGAATGGGTATCAGACAAGGCAGCATATTATCAACAGCCCCACTTAATATAAATAAATGACATCTTGAAAGCTGAACTGGAAGGTGGTGAGGATAAAGGTCTTCAGTGGGTACAGAGTAACATCTTAAGTCACCTTGAATATGCTGATGACGTGTGTTTGCTTGCACATAACCGTTCGGACTCAGAGTGAAATGGTCACTTGTTGCATTTTAGATGGAAGTACATGCACATGGGCTTGAACACAGGCATACCGATTGTTCTAAACGGGCAATATGTGGAAGAGGTGTAAGATGGTTATCTCGGAAACATTGTCAGCATGGACGGGGGTGCGGAAAAGGATATTGAAGTTCGTGTAAATAAAGCTCGTCAGGCCTTCGGTATCCTCTCCCTTTTCTCAAGGTTAAGATAGATCTCCCTTCGCACAAAGCCGTGTTATTATGTGGTTGTACTGCGTGGAAAGTAACCGGATTAGGAAGGATCTCCAACGACGAACTTTGGAGTACAACTGGACAGACAGAAATAGGCACTAAGATTCAAAGGCAGAAATGGCAGTAGATAGGTCAAAGGAAACCAGAGCGAAACGTCATCCAACAAGCTCAAGATTATAATCCTCAATGAAGACATCGGGTTGAACGACCATGTAGCACACGAAAGCAAGCAGTGGGCAGTAGACTAGACAAGCCCTGGCGACGATTAAAGGCAGAGCTCAGGATCGCGCCTTGTAGATAGAACTGTTTCTTTTTTATGCTCCTCTAGGCGATTTTAAAATGAAATTGATTGATTGATTGATAGAGCATGGTCATAAGATTGTTTCAAAATCATCCAAGTCTTTCACCCTTTCTACCATCTCCCATACAAATGGCTTAATTACTGAAAATGATTTTTTTAATTTCATTAAGCAAATTCATGTATTACAGCCATGTCTGTAATATAAACTCAAATTAAATCAGCCATAAAACTGATACACAATTGAACTTATGTATAGAATTCAATAATTCACATTGTTTCGCTGATCTTACCTACATTTACTCATTGTTCCGGCATTTGTGCTATTACAATTTAACAAAACCATGAACAGATTAAAAACAATAGGCTTAACTCCAATCCAACGAAACTAAGCCATAAGTGAATATGTATTTTTTTTACAATCACTGTAATCAATGAAGCAATGGGCGTGTATTGTATTACAGAATGAATGTGTAAACATGAAACTAATATATTTTTTTTAAACGTATACTTAGCTATTTGTATCTACGTTTTTTATGTTTTTATTTTAACAAATAAAAGGTTCGCCACTTATTACGCATTTCTTTCGATATTCTCAATTAACAGCTGGGTATTTAAAGTTTTTATTTTGACGCTCTTATAATTGGAAGGTACCAAATGCGTTTTTTTTTATCTGCTCAAATTATGGGAGTTGTTTTGCACTTTGACTATCTAGTTCAAGTTTATAACGATTTTGTACGTTCACTTGAACATGAACCGATTGTGGAAATTGAGTAGTAGATGCTCTTGCTTATATAAAAAGGTTGTGTTTTGTTTTTTATTTGCAAGTAAAAGGTTTATTGAGTAAAGTTACTTAAGAATTTTTGTAATTACTTTATGGATAATGGCTTTATACAATTGAAATGATAGTTAATAGCTTGAATGTTCAATTGAAATACTATAAAAAAAAATCTTTTTGGTTTTTCACTGCCGATTGAAGTAAATTTGCTGCCCGGATCACTTTATTGATAGTGCGCCTTTCCACATAACTTTTCTTATAGCCGAGAACCCATTGAGTAATATTTGGCTTTGCATCTTCAATCTATGTTTCGACTTATTCATTGCTACTCTTGACTCAAAATTTTTACCTTCGTTTGCTATAACTACACAACAACAAAACTTTACACATAATGCCACAGAGGATTTGTTATATTTTTATCCGACGCAAATCTCGTCATTGTTCCTTTCCTCCTTATATTCTTTATTATATTTTTATTAATGCATTATGCTTCTGGGAAATTATACATATGTGTTTGTAGTTATGAACTTTTTGTAGCTCTACTTCTACTACAATGGCACTACAGCCTAAATCGGACCATGGCCTCCTTACCTGAAGGTTCCTTAACATTTTTCTTTATTTATTGTGGAAGGGTTGTTAGGCCTTCGCACAACCCTCTATCTTCGAATTTTTTATTTTTGTAGATTGAAGTGACCAAAGTATACTCAAGCAGGCAGTGTGCTAGAATTATGCGTCGACCGGGATTTGAACTCACGACCTTCGCAATGTAGACCAACATGCTACCCGCTGTACCTTAGGTTTGTTGCTAATTTTGTCGATTTTGCGATTGGAATCTCTGGCAGGATTCACAGCAGTTGGGATTAGGAGAAAAACGTGATTTATCCTGTCCGTGTTATCCTGAAGTTCAATTAACTTTTCCGGTTCTGTGGAAAAAATCCATTATTATCGCCATTCCTAAAAACAAGAAGGCAATTGCATCAGAAGACTTTAAAAGCGTCAACATATTGTCACCACTTTCGAGGGTATTGGAAAAGTTTACGAGTTCTCAGATGAAAAATTATCTAAAAGTCACTGACCAATTAACAGCTTCCCAGTCAGGCTTTCTTGTTAAGCACAGTTGGATGAAGTACCGCTCTGGCTAAAATATCTATTGATATACATATACAAGCTACAACCTTGACAACAAATTACATTACTTTCCTGATTTTATTGGATTTTTCAAAACCTTTCGTAGTGCAAACTTTGTTTCATTACTTGGGATTTTAGTTTTTTACCATCAGTTTGCTCATTTACCAAAAGCTATTTGAGTTACAGAGTTCAAAAGAATGGAGAAATGGAGTCATTTTGTAGTGGTGGTGTTTCTCAGAGCTCGGTGTTGAGGCCTCTGTTATTTTGCATGTTTATTGATGATTTAGCAAATGTGTTAAGAAATGTAAATGATCATGTATATGCAGACGATGTGCAAGTTTACGTAAGCTGTTCACAATGCGTATAGTTTTAGGAAAAACTCTGTTGATACATCTTATTTTCCATTTATTCTTTTGGACTCGATGCCAGTAGCATACTGTGACACTGTGAGAAATTTGCGAATTATTTTTAAGAAGATTCTGACATGGAATGACCACGTGAATATGGTAACTACAATGGTTTACGCTTCTCACCGATGCTGATGAACTTGTCTCGCCAAAATTTAGCCACAATTTTTGAATCTAATTTAATTACATTCAAATGATTTCAGTTTTAGACATCAAAACATTTTGAACTCATGCATGGAATAAAAATTATTTGAAAATATGATATTTTTTCAAATCGTCAAAAAAATATACGTAAAAAAGAATATCGGCCGGAAATCGAACCCGGGGCCGCCCGCGTAGCTGGCGAGTTTTTTCAATAAACTACCGATATCGACGAAATTATCTCGGCAAAACTTAGCAATCTACTTTATTTATTTACTGAGTTACATGACTTCAAATATATGCACAGTTTTTCATTATTATATAGATTCCCATTTTTATTAAATTCAAAATTTGTTATTGTGCATATAAATGGAGTTTAATTCTATTTGTACTATTGGATTCAAATAAATAAATTGTTTTTGTATTGACTGCCCACAGCAAGGGCACAAAAAAATTATTTTTCGACATTGTCTAACAAAAGAGTTTAAAAATGTGACTTAGAGAGATTAAAATTTGTGGCATTTTATCAGAATTTTTCCGACAAACATTTTTGCAGAGTTACGACAAAAAAGATGACAGTGTTCCGAGACATGTTAACTACAAATTTCTATGTCAATAAAAATAAACTGCCAACAAGTCGGGCGAAACTTTATTATTTTTGGGACAAGTTGCGGATGAGTGGAAAGTCAATTTAACAATATTTCATTCGTTTCTGCAAGTTTGGGATTTTATAAGGGGAGGAGGAGGGGTAATAGTAAAGACGGATGGATGTTAATAGCTTTTTAATTGATTGCATGAATCACGTCTAATATTCTATATAGAATGTGTTTCATAGACGAAGTTGCATAGAATTTTCATAAAATTCGGTGTATTTTACATTCACGAAACCGAATATTTGTATGGGAGGGGGTAGAAAAGGTAGGGGAATCGTAAAATTTGATATTTAGTTTTATTTCGTTTCTCTTATAAGGTGCTTGTACAAAATTCCAAGTTCGTAGCTTTTAGTTTGTTGGATATTAGTTGATTTATTGAAATTGGTCGAAATCATAGTTTTGTATGGGAGGGGGTAGAAGGGCAAGCGCGATTTCAAAACTTTTAACGTAATTTCATTTCAACTATTTTTGTATGTTTTTATGCAAAATTTCAAATTGATAGCTTTTAATAGTTAGGTGATAATTGATTTCTTGAAAATGGTCGCAAAAATAATTTTGTATGGGAGGGGGTAGAAGTTTGAAAGGTTTTCTACCAGTTAATATTTCATATATTTAGAGCTTTTTTTTTAAATGCATTTCTCAAATTTTCAAGTTTCTACCTTACAATTTCACTCAAAAATGTTCAGTTTAAGTGTTTTTTTCAATGCACATGAAACACCTTGTGCACGTTAGACCGGAAGGGTTGGTTTATAACAATTATGGATCAAGTTATTATTATTTTTCTATGTATATCAAATAGATGTATCGATATGCAAAATTTAAACTTTGTATCTTTCACCAGAGCCCTAAACATTTTTGCTTATCACCTCTCTCTCCTTACACCTTCCAACTTAAAATTTTTACCAAAATTAACGACTATAAACGCAAGGGGGTAGTTGTAGTATGAGGTTTTACCAATTCCTGCAACTATCTTTGGGGACTAGCGACTCCACGGACCTGAGCTAACTATCCCCTTTGGGGTGGGGGCTGTAGAATTCACCCACAGCCAGTCCTGCTTGCCCTAAAAAAATGGTAAACGGACACTCACTGGATCATGGGCTTATCACCCGTGATCTTAAGACCTAAATCATACGAGAAACGGATACATCGCCTCGGATACGGACTGATTCTACGGTAACGACTTTTGGCATTCGAAAACGGACTATGATTGGCTTCTGGAACGTTCGAACATTGAATGACGGGGGAAGAGCTGGGGTTACTTGGTCCTTGCACCGCCAATCAATGATCGACCGTGAAATGGAGCACTATAACATCCAAATCTTGGGCTTGAGTGAGGTCAGTTGGACAGGATCAGGAGAAGAACGAACCCCTAGCGGAAACACTATTCTGTGCATTGGCCCTGAAAGTGAAGCCAGAAATGGCGTGGCGTTCGTCCTTACGCCGAGAGCGAGAAACAGTCTCATTAGCTGGGAACGAATCTCGGATAGGATTATCGTCGTCAGGCTCAGGACCAGTGTCAGAAACGTCACAATTCTGCAGTGCTACGCCCTAACTAATACCGCAACATCTGATGACAAAGAGGAGTTTTAAAGCCAACTGAGTGCCACCTTCGAATGTGTTCCGAGAGGTGATATTATTATCATCTCGGGAGATATGAACGCCCAGGTTGGATCAGACAACACTGGACTAGAACACGTCATGGGGAGGCATGGTGACCCTTGGGTCGACGCTTCACGACCTTGGATTAAGAGACCCGAAAACGGCGAATTATTTGTGGAGTTCTGTAGTACTCGGAAAATGGTTATCAGAGGGACCCTTTTTCCACACAAGAGACATCATAAAACATCTTGGGTTTCCCCTGATGGTGTTACTCAGAACCAGATTGACCATTTGGCTATAAGTCGCCGATGGAGAAGATGTCTCCTCGATGTGCGAGCGAAACGTGGAGCTGACGTGGGGAGCGATCACCACTTGATGGTTGCCTGCTTGAGATTGTGTACAGCAGCTATCCGACGACCACAAATTCTTCAAATGAAGCGCAAGCTTAATGTGGATAAACTCAGAGATCCCAACAAAAAACTCGAATACACCACCATTCTACGCAAAAAGTCATCCACATTGGGTGAACATGAAATGCGTACACTGGACGCCAATTGGGAGGCAACCAGAAACACTTTTCTAACTAGTGCTGAAGAATCTGTGGGATATGTGCAAAGCGGTGAGAAACCCTGGATGTCGCAAGACACATGGAATAAGGTTGGCAATCGGAAAAAAGCCAAATTGGCAATCATCTCTCAACCCTATGTCAACCAACGAATGCCCGACTTGAGGTAGAACTACCGCGATGCTCATATACAGCTACGTGGAAAGTGACCGTTCGACTTACCAAGAAACTACAGACTTTCGTAAACCAATGCCTCCGGCGCATTTTAGGAATATTCTGGCCAGAAGTAATCTCCAACGACGAACTTTGGAGTACAACTCGCCAGACTAAAATAGGTATTGAGATTCAACGGTGAAAGTGGTAGTGGATCGGTCATACTTTGAGGAAACCAGAGCGAAACATCGCAAAACAGGCTCTGGATTATAACCCTCAAGGAAGACGTCAGGTTGGTCGACCATGTAACACATGGAAGCGAGCAGTTGAGCCGGAGGCCAGAGGAATAAACAAGTCCTGGCAACAGCTTAAAGCCGATGCTCAGATCGCGCCTTGTGGAAGAGAGTTGTTTCTGTCCTATGCCCCTATAGGGGGTCTTAACAGGAATTTGATTGATTGGGTTCTACAATCTGATAAATTTTCGATTTGATATCTGTACTCTTTTTTGAGATATAAGGATTTGTAATTTTGAAATGTGCGCCATTTTTGAAATGCTCCCCATTTCCCCCCACTACTATTATTTCACCATGTTATATTTTGTGTATTTGCCTAGTATAGCTTAATATATGTTTAAAGTTTCAATTACATAGCTCAAGAGATAGTTGAGATATTCATTTTTAAGTGTTTTTCTTTGCACCCCCCTGACCCTCCCCCTTACAATAATTAGCCTGTCTTTAAGCTGATTCCGGTGGAACTATATGCCACCTTGATGGTCCCATAATATGTATGTTTTACGATAAATAATTTCGGAGATATAATCGTTTGAAAAAACAATTCGGCCGACAATTTGTTTTTAGTCCCCCCTTTTCGGACGCCAATGGATAAAAAAATTATATTATTTTTAAAATTTGTCCTACAAGCCTCTCTATATCGCTACTGATTTTCAACTTCCTATCTGCATCGTGGTGGAGATATTAGCATATGTAGTTTTTGACTTTTTCCCTCCCCCCCCCCTTCCCCTTCCACCTAACACCTCCCAAAATTTAGAAAATAGAGCTCACTTACCCAATCAACAATCCACCCAAAAACGAACATTCTACCTTTAACGGTCTCGGAGATATGAGTCCATATGTACGGCGTACGGCGGGACGTCAGGGCTGATGGCATGGAGGATTTAGTCGCTGGGAAAAGACACCATTCTTGAAGAGCTATGATGAAAGGGAAAAAGTGGAAGACGGCAGGGGTTCACGTTGCTTACCGTTACATTTAAGAAAATGCACTCCTACCGTCTTCTTTTTTTCGGTCCATTTAATTAGGGCTATTGAATGATGATGTTTTTCAGCAAGTATGGAGGAAGCCCATTATCTGTTGACGCCATGATTTCCTTAATTTCGTTACACTGGTTTTAACAGTTTGGTGTTTTGATGATGTTGCGCCCTTACGCATGCCGCCCAGTGCAACGGCTCCATTTTGCACCTTCGTAGAACTGCCCCAGTGGTTTTTATTTGCTTATGTTTTTGCAAGTTTCGTAGCAAACTTCCGAGAAAGGATGACGAAAATTAGGATATCCGACAAACGTGCAAACAATTGGATAGGAATTCTTTTCGTTTGGAATAGTTATTTCGGATTCGGAAAGGCTGTAATATGTTTTCAATCAGAAAAGATTATTAAACGGAAGTAGTATGTTAGTTTATGCCATAAAAAAAGAATTTCTTCTATGTTTCGAGAAGGTTGTTCATTAACATGATTATAGCTAAATACTATACATCACGTGTTATTTTTGTATAACAAAGTCTTAACGGAGGTAAAAATTTTTTGAATTTTGAAAATATGTTTTTATGAATAATCAGAAAACTAAACACAGGCGTTCTGAAATGATGATGCTGAGGCCGACAAATACTAAAGACTTAAGCGCAATCACAACAAAAGATAGAAGAAAACCCATAACATTCCGGCATCTGTATCATATTTCAAATAATATCATAAAAACTTATTGAGTACAATATCGAATTTCAAAATTCTTCCTTCAATGTCAAATTTCCATAATAAATTAAATTTCACACCCATAACGGTTGTAAATTTTTATGGAAATAAATTGTACCCATCATTATTGAAACTTTGCAAATCCGATAGTATTACATTACAAAAATTCCAAGGTAAAAATCCATTAAGTACACACTACTAAGTGTCCGTAGTAAGTAAATTTGTACTAGTAAACTAAATTATTTCCTCATATATAGAGACCATACCATACAATTGCGAATTGGCTTTCTAAATCACTGCGATTGTTTTTTTTCGCGAAAAAACCATTAGAATTAAAAGTGCAAGCCAATCGGAGCTTGACTTACTCGATGCGATATACGATGGTAACTTTAAAACCGACTTTTGATTGAAATTTATAACAATAATAATGATGAAAAAAAAAAACCAGACAACAACCAGAAAACATTTTTATTCTCTCACCATTACTTTCTATTTGAACTTAATTGCGCATGGAATTCAAGGTTTTTCGTTTAAATTGTAATTATTATTTTTATTTGTTAATCGAAAAGTATACTTTCTTTGCAAAGCTTCAAGAAAATTTCCCTCAATTTAACTCGGAATCGGAAGGAAGCCGACAGTATTTATTTCATAACGATTTGAACAATTTAAAAAAGCCATTCGTAAAAATTTTTCTTCCACTAACTACTGCTAGGCATCATCATACGTGTCTTTCTCACTTACGTCGTTTTTATTAAAGGTTTTTCCCTAATTGATTGGAATTGTAGGGTTCAAATGTGAATAGTAACGATCAAAATGCTTTTGATTTTGGCAGTGAAAGTTTTTTTTTTTCTCAAGTTTATTATCATTGTTATTAATTTGTGTCGAAACTGTAGGTAAGGAATGTAAATTGGATTTGTTTCCAGTCGTATCAGTTACAATTGATAAGATAATAATAAAGGGAAAATAATACTAAGATAAGTGTTGTTAATTGTAAGCGTAACCCGTACAATTTATATCGAATTGCATCAAACTAAAGAGAAGATCAAACATCAAATTTTATTATTTAATTGATCTGGCCAAACTGTTTACAGTTTTCTTTTATTTATATTGTTTCTATCATATGCCCCTATAGTAGGTCTTAACAGGAAATTGATTGATGGATTGTGATTTATATTACGAAAAAAAAACCCAATTGAAATATTTCCTGTTTAAAAGAAATGGTGTGAAAAAAACCGTGAAATTTCTTATTTGTCATATTGATAATTCCTATTGTTATCGAATTACATGCCTAATGATGGTAACGTACCCACTAATATCTCTGTTATACCTGCGTAATTACATCGAATTTCATTAATATTATGAAACAGCCATGTAAAATGAATCAATTCTCTTCGAATACATCAAACTTAAATCAATTATTATTGCATATGTTCAATAATAAATCCTCATAACGTTATTGTTAAATTATTGTTTTTATTTTCCTTCGGAGTATATATTAATGCAGCATTTCATTTTCTAATTACACGGAAGTGAATTTTTAACACAAGAGTACTTTAGGAATATCTCCGACAAAAAAAAAACACTTATCGTAGAATGCACGAATGAATATGGCTTAGGAGTTCAAAAATGCTTCGTAATGATTCCTTGATTGAAGTCACTGTATGAGAAACATGAAGTATGCAATATTAAACTAAATTGCAATATGTGTATAGTATGTCTAGCAGTGTATGTTCATTAGGGTTTATCGCATCTTTATGATATGAGAATTGCTTGTTCCACAAATTTTAATTAAAAGCTTTATGTGAGTAAAGTGCATCGGATGTTAAGCGGTTATTTTAGATGCCCTTTGTTTTCCATAATCTCGCAGTAGCCCCATTCCTTGTTGATATTATGGACTTTCTAGCATAAATCAGTTTTTAAAAAAATTCCTATTTTCTTAAGAAGGAAAATACAAAATTTAATAATTCGGTATATAAACTCTAAGAAAATTATCGACATATTGATTATTATTAATTAAAAAAAAATTTTTTCGGAGACTGAAAATTAAAAGTAATCGTAACTTGAAAGCAGAAACTATAGATTAAGGAAAGACATATTATATTTTGAAATATATAAATAATTCTATTGTTCGTGCTGTCGATTATCTGCCTACTGAGTTGGAGATAACCATAATACTCAAGATTTTTAAGGATTACAATTAATCTGATCAAAATAACGTAATCAGGCGTCTTTTTGACTCCTGACTTTTCAAAAAAATTCTATACAATTCATAATCTTCTAGTTATAGATCTAACAATTAGTTTAAAAATTAACTTCCTCCAACCCCTACACAACTATCTATCTTGCCCTGATATAGAGGCTAAGTAAGGTCTCTCTCAGAGTGTTCTCGGAGACAACTCGAAACCCTCCGCTTCCAGCTACTCCTCGCTCTGTATAGACATCTTTCTGGGCTCGATTAAGGTATTCGCGCCGAGAATCGATAAGGCTGAGGGCCTAGTTAAACAGATCAGCCGCTAGTGAAAGATCCAGATACCAGGCGCCCGCTGAATAATTTAGCCTTCTTTGCACACTGCGGATCTCTGTGCAGATCGACCGTTTTTTTCCCGCTACTCTTGGAATTGTTATTAACTTTAACAATAATAAAAATCAAACCCCAGGACCGGCACTCTTAAACAAATGCTAAAAGGATGCAAGCACGTTTCTTTCAAGGCTTCCTCGTTACCAAGTAAGACTATGGCCACGAAACGTGGTCTCATAATGGGCGCTGAAAAGCAGTGGCGTGACGTGATTTTATAGCTAGGGGAAGCAATTATTTTTTAACTATATTGGTATATTACGCTTAACCAATATATTATAAATATTACTAAAACCTCTCTCGTCAGCAGCTTGAAACATTATTAACTTTGAGAGCACCCAGGAATCACGAACGTGATAAAAAAAAACGATTTACATTCACCCTACTAAACACAGGAGTTTAAAGCGCCTGAATTAATAAATTAACGGACAATCCATATTGCTTGATTCCTTCAATAGATGGCATTTTATTTGCTGTGGTGGACCGAAATTCGAAGAAATATTTTAGAGATGTCTTGCTTTGACAGACCCTTTAAAAATGTTGAATAATTAATTAAGTTACGCCTTAGATTAAGCTTCTAGTTTTTATTTTTTTAATAAAAAAAGTAAAGACGTCCAACAAAAGATGACGCCCGATCTGCCGCAGTTCAAACCGATTCGTTTCACACAAAGCACGACAAATATGGGCATTATTGCCAGATCTAATTCTTCACAATTTTCTTCCTGATCATTTTTCGGCTAGCACAGAAATTTCAATACTGGCCATATTTTGATCGAAAGCCAGAGGTTGCAACTGAAAGCACTGGCTGGATGCAATTGCGTTAACACATCTCTCCTACCTATAGAAATCGAACGTGGGCTCGCCGCTAGCGAAAATTATACTCGTATTGGTCGGCGATCTTGCTATTTTGTATATGCGACTAAAAGCAATGAGAGGAAAGGTGGAATGCGAAGCATCTCCCCTTCCTGTTAAAGTCGTGCTCGTCGCGCGAAAATTTTTTTGCTAGTATTGGCGGTTTTGTATGTACATGCATCTTTTTCCCTGTGGAAAAGGCGTTCAACTTTCATTGGTCAGAAAAAGAGTGGAGGGAGAAAAAGCTGTCCTGAGCACGAAAATGCTGTAAACAGTGGTAGACGAAAATAATGCGCGCTTTCTTTTAAAGAAATTTTTTAATAAATTTTCATATTCGTGCTGATTTCAGTTTAGCTTTTCTAAACTGAATAAAGGGCAAAACGTAAGGGAAGCATGGATTCCCTTGCTTCAATAGACGCCACGCCACTGCTGCAAAAGCTATGGTTACCAAACCTGGTCCAAGCAGAAAACGGAGGGCCCCAACATGCAAGCAGCTGGGTTTTTGGACTCTAAACCTGGATTTAGTGGCATAAGGCAGGGGAATAATCATATTACTCCATACCTAATGCCGATAGCACACAGTCGGTGAAGTCAAAGGATACCAAACCTGAACGCAATAGTAGCGTGCGCTATGGAACTGGTGGAAGAGGCCCATTCATATCCCCGGTGGTTAGATCAGAGGGATTTGAAATATTCCACTCTCAAAACAGCTCTATAGAGAGCGGCGTAGCGCATAACGGCTTCTAAGTTGCCTTGGGAACATCCCGGAACACCTCAGAATCGAAAAGCAGAGAGAATCTGTGACTTGAACTAATGGAATTGTCGCCAAAAGTACAGACTCTTCCTTGGCAGGTACGCGTACAAGATCTGTGGATGAGTCCCATAAGAATGCAACGACGTCGTAGACAGCCAGCACCGGGTGGTGCGACAGGTCTTTTAGCGATGTCCTTAGGAATTATCTGGTTATGGCGATGGAAGCATTACTCATGAGCGCTGGAGGAAGGTTGAAATTAAACTTTTACTCCCAGGCATCATGCATAATCTTCTTAGACCCCTCCATCATTGTGCAGACACGGCGGATGGCACCAATGTCATGTAAAACTGATCCTGTGTGCGGATCAAAGATCCGCGGATTGGGAGAAATATGGCAGGTGCGCAACTCGAGGTTGTGTCAACGGACGAGTTCCCAAGCCATCCTCGATCATGTGTATGATTACCTTCAGAACCGAGCGATGCGAGTGCGATTTCGGACATATATAATTCGGTCCTACAACCCAAATCGTTTCACTCATAATTAGAGGCTTGTAGCGATTAATTGGAACTCAAGATGCGCTGTATTAGTGATCAACAAAGACTTTTTAGCTCCCTTGGCATCATCAATTATGGGTTCGGTGCCATCACAATGGAAGTATATAGTCATCAGGCATACAAATCAAGGACGAGCAAATTAGTTCGCATCCGCTTAGGGAGGACGAACTTTTGGTTCCGGACCCGGAAGAAACCAACGTCACTGTGATGGAAGTTAAATGCAGAAATGATCCAGATACTGATATTTCTGCAAATTAACCTTCACCGATCCAAATTGGTATCAACTTCCTTACTTCTCCGGCTGAATTAACAAGAAGAAGATATCCCAGCAAAAATTTGTATCCAGCAAGCACTTTAATAACTGTCGAAGGTGGGGTATTTCCCTATGGTGCGAATACCGACTAAATCACTAACCTACTAATACATCTATTGTTTTGTTTGGTATACAGAAACGTGCCTCACGTGCCTACTAAAGGAATCGCAGTAGGATCCGCTGGCTAGCCATTTACGATAGATACCACGATAGGGACGAAATTGTACTGTTTGTATTGTTAAGTAGGTTATGCAAGTTGGTTACTGTAGGTAGCCGAAATACCTAATGGCTTTTATGCATAGCCTGTTTTTAACAAATCGCAACCCGATGTAGAATGGCTACGAGTCTGCTGGATTGTCCGGCTATGTACCTACTCTATGTGCCTAACTACGCGTTTTGCTTGGGATAGCCAAGTACAGTTGTTGGGAACTTAATCTGTGGACTCAAAACTCCTAACTCATGGCTCATCTTTGCAAAGAATCAAGGTAGACATGGATCTTTGCGAAGACCACTTTAAACGCATTTCTACTCTCTCGTTATGGTAATCAGGATTTTGTCGCAGTGAGCCTCGGAATGAGAGGAAAAAACTAATTTTGGCTCATTAAGCTTCTGATTATCCTGGGCCACTCCCATGGGATAACCTGGGAGCATGGAGCATTAAAGCAGACATTTTTAATGTATCCGATGCTAACGCGTATCATACAGTATGGGGTAGCACCGATATCAATGAAAAAGGTGAGGTGCTGCTTGACTACCTTTTGCGCACCAACGTACTGCTGTACAACAGAGGCGGGGTGTGGGGGAGGGGGGGGGGTGAGAGAGAGAGAGAGAGAGAGAGAGAGAACACACTTTTATTATTAGCGATGACATGAGACTGGAAGATGTCCAATGAACATTCTCAGATCATTGTTACCTCCAATTTGTTGACCATCCTTCCAACAAACCAATCTTTCGGAACCACAGAGAGACTGCTGCAAGTACAGGCGCACTATTAAGCAACTAATTCCTTCCGAAGTTCAAAGCCTTTCAGGAAAAGAACTAACTCAAGCCTTCAGTGGTCGACTCTGAAATGATTATTTCGCGGAACAAAATCCAATGGGCAGTACGAAGTTTCAGTTTCCGTATACATCCCCAGGACCAGACGGCATAGCACCAATTGAATTTCCAAACACCTCTGACATCACACTTCCCTAGTTGAACGTTACTTTTAAAAGTTGACTACGACTGGTCCATATTCCTGAAATATGGGAGGAGAGAAAGTAACCGAAACTAGTGCATTGGCTCTACGTTACCGTCGTCTCATCTAACTCATCTTGCTATGATTTTTATGATTGTATGATAGTGCAGAAAACAGCATACTCATGCATTAGGGGGGCTCTGAGAATAATCCCCTCCGCAGCATGGGAAGTACTGTTTCATCTGCTACCTCTCGCAGCCGCCCGCCTCACTGAAACTCGCCAGTGGACCTGCAGTCAAATTGGTCACTTCTTAATTCTGGAAGATTTCGTGAACCACACTATCCCAAATTTTGATTTTGATAAAAATTTCCGCACCGTCATCCCCAGGAGTCGTAGGAGGTGTTTTCTCTGTAATGCTAAACTTAAGCATATCTTTCCGTCGTCCGGATCATTGTAGTGTGTTCCAAGCAGAAGTGATGGCGATAAAATAACCCTTGACCTGGCTGAATCGTAATGCAGTGTCTACTAAGGATATTGGCATCTTCACTGATAACCAGGCTGCTATTAAGACCCTGGGGTCAGTCATGCCTACATCCAGGACTGTTCTTGATTGTCGTACGTCTCTGAGGGAGATGACTGAATAATTCAACATTCGCCTGTGGTGGGTACTAGAGCATAGGGCTATTCCGGGATACTTTCTGGCCGACGAACTCGCCTGAAATCGAAATATGCCTCGCGCCCTCGATACTGTCTGAATGAACATGTGAAGGTGGACTGGGAGTGAACTAGTCTCGTCTCATCTAACTCATCTTGCTATATGGTATGATTGTATGATGGACTGCCTTAAGGACAGGGACAAACCGTACTTTCCTCGGCATGATGCGACGTATGCATGCATTTGATCAGCTCCATAGCAGGAGTCGTAACAGGAGGCTTCTTGTTAGGGAAACATGCTCAAAAGGTTGGCCTCCCTTTTAATTATCTTTGGGAGCTACAAGGATTAGGAAAAAGCAGAAACGATTCTTTATCTGTTATACACTTGCACTGCTTTCTTTAACAAAGGAGGATGCGATCTTGGTGCACACTTCTTTGATAGCCTCGGTAATCTGGTAAATGTGGAAGCCAGGAGCCTTTAACACTTCATAGAAAGCTTCGGTTGGTTCACCTAGTAGGTACCTTTTCAAAGATCCTGTGGTACTACAGCGGACCAGCTATTGGTGCATATGCCACCTCTACCTACCCACTCCAGAAACTTTTCCGTATTCTGAAGAAATAGAGATGACATAATATCTTCGGCTATTGAAATCTTTCCAATCATAATTCGGTTATGTTGTGATATCCATTATCGACTTAACAGAAATATATGGATCCCTTCATTCGAATTATTTGGTAAGCCGCATTTTATTAGATGAATGGGATTTCAAAGATGCGATTCAAAGATTCGGCAAAAAGTTAGTGAGAGCTAAAAATATTGGTGGCATCTTCTTTTCTTTGTCGAGATCATAATTGAAAGTACATACATACATTCTATTATATAAGAAACGCAAAATTTTTCTATTCATATCTAATTAATACGACGCAAATAAATCCTCAGAAAAATATTAATTTGGATTGAATTACATTTTTTTTGGGAATATTCACCTCTCACTAATCTTCACAGAGGCCAACATTTTTTTTATCCAGTTTCTTATTCATTTATAATAATAATTATTGTCGAATGCTATTCAATTTCTTTATCGTTAATTTTTGTAATGTTCATTACCAAATACATAAAATAAAATGTATTAATAATTTTTTTTTTTTTTTTTGTAAATTGATTCGCTTTTATTAATCAAGACAATATTGTAAATTGTTATTGAAAAAAAAAAGTAAAATCGCAATTTGCACAATATAATCTAATTCTCAAATTTCTAATTAACATACTGGTTGAATGCAAAATGTCTATAAAAAAAAACTCTTTTGTGTTTTTGTGCATATTTAAAGAGAAATTCATGTTTTGAGTTATAAACTAACGAGCTTTAATTGGTTTTTAAGTGTGTTCTTTTGTTGAAAATCAAGGAAAGTAACAAATTTTAAGAAATCATTCAGTTACAGTTATTTATTAAGTGTTATATTTATGAATTTAATGTAAACAGATTTATTATTTTTCCTGTTTAGTTTTGTGTTAATAATGCGGAGGTATAAGTTGTATGATTAAATTTATTTGGGTAAACGCATGTTGTGTCCAAATTGTTATTTTTTTTTTATAATACCTAACTAAATCGTATATACCTAATTAGGAATTAGTTTTTGTCTTGTTTCCCGAATTACAAAATCTATGCTAACTATCATATTGAAAAGAAAAAAAAAAATAAAAAAAAATTAGAACATGCAATACAATCGAAATTTACAAATAGTGAATGAAAAGTTAATCAACATTGAACTTTTTTTTAATTTTTTATGTAATAAAAATTAGTTTTCTACTACTGAATTTAGAAACACATAATTACGATCCATATTCCTCATCTTGACTCATTTTGGTCGCTTCTATTTAGGTAGTAATTTTATTAAATGTAAATTATCGCTCAAAATATTATCTTTACATGACTGCCATTGATTATGAAGGCACAGATTTAATTAATTATCATGTAATTCCCTAATCGATTATATGTCTAATTAAATTTCATTATAATCCATAATTTATCAAACTTACCTAATTTCTGTTGATGCTTCGACTAAAAGACGAACACAATCGATACAGCCACGAGCAGCAGCATAGTGCAAGGCCAATGCTCCGCCACTAGGTCGTTCGAGCGATGAGAGATTGCCCGAGTGGACCGAATCAAATGAGTCCACATGCGAATGCATTTTTGAATCATTAAATTGTCGCGATTTGGCTGCAAAGTTTCTGAAAAAAGTTTTAAAAAAAAAAAACAAAATAAAAGTTAATAAAATCAATAACTGTATTTCCTTATGTGTTTTGTTTGATAAAGATTGGAAAATCAATAAATTATGACAAATAGGTAATTGTACATAAATAAAATGAAAGTCAAGGTCGAAAAGAAAATAAATATTTAACATTTTTTTCGAAGTCACCCACGCCTTATAATCTCTTTTCATCAATTATGATGATTGATAAATAATTTGTTGTATGAAATATTTAACATAATTTGTTAAAACGATAATATTACATGTGGGTATTCATGTTAAAACTGAATGAAGGTTAAAAGAAATATTTCAAGTCTATAGGTCAAGGCTGGACCATCATTGTCTTATGAAAACAAATTAGTGACATTAAAGACGGAACTAAGACAGATTGTATAAAATTTAGTGGAATGTCGATAGTATATAATTTATTTAAATCGAAAATTATGACTATGTCAGAAAAAATTTGCATTTGTTGAAACGAAGAAAAAGCTATACAATCCGAAATATTTTTATAAGCTGTTAGAACTAGAATTAATAGGTATGACTAAGTCTTTAGAAAATTTAGAATGATGCTGTCAATAGTTTATTTTATTTAAAATTTATGAAGTGTTTTAGTGATATTTCTTTTCACACAATTAAAATTGAAAATAGAATGGTTTAACCATATCAAAAATTCACTGCGTTCGATTCCGAAACTTCTACTTCTACAATGGCGCTACAGCCCAAATCGGACCTTGGCCTCCTGATACTCAGGTTCCTTAACATTTTTCATTACTTATTGTGGAAGGGTTGTTAGCCCTTCGCACAACCCTCTTTCTACGAATTTTTCATTTTCTTAGATTGAGGTGACCAAGGTATATCCAAGCAGGCAATGTGTCGGAATTATATATTGCGCCGACCGGGATTTGAACTCACGACCTTCGCATTACAAGACCAACACACTACCTACTAGGCTATACCCTAGCTTCCGAAACTACGAGTTTCTAAATGAAGTTCAGATATTTTCGAGAAAAAGACAAAAAAAACTGTTGTTCTAGTGCATTTTACGACACTTGTAAGATAACAACAGCATTTTAAGTGCACATGCGATCAGTTTTAAGCAATATATTGTAGCTATTGGATTTGGTTTTTGAAAAAGAGGAAATAAGATTCCTTTGAAAGTGACGCCTCATCTGAATCGTGTATAAAATATCTGGCGTACAATAATCAATTATTTAGTAATGTATAAATAAAATGTAAAAGCGATGATTCGTAGTTTATTAAAGCACTTCCCATTTCGATGGTGGTAATGCAATACACCCAGGCAATGTTCTATGCTTAGCGTCGTAATAATTAATTAGATATGGTCGTGAGAATGATGAGCCAAAAATTCTTTGGGATTTATATGCTTAAAGCTTACGTGAGGCAGGAATAGAAGTGAATTACTTGCCCACAATGGACCTGAATTTTCTTAGGACATAGAAGGAAGATTATTATGATACCCAAGTTGGACGTAATTTTATAATTCTTGTGATAGGATGAGGAGGCGGCAAAAGAGTTTAGGTAGATGTTAATAATTTGTTGACTATGGTTATAATGCCCTATTATCGAATATCAGTTTCATAGCTGTTCTAGATTTCTAGAAATTCGGTGTTTAATTCATGAAAGCATCCATTTTTTACCTTCTCTTATAATAGAAGAGGTGGGGGATTTCAAATTTTTCGATAGAATTTTATTTTAAATAAGTAAAATCAAACACTAAAATGAACTTTTTTTATTCAATTTGCGCCTCATAACAAGCTCTTGATACAAAGTCTCGTCTCCTTAATTTAAACGTTCAATAAGTTCAACTAAATTCAATGGCATTTACAAGTTCATATTAGAGAGATTTGGCAGTATTAGAATAAAATAATAGTTAAAAGCTTTTAATTTGTTGATCATAATTGATTTATTGAAAATAGTCAAAATAAATTTGTGTACGAGCTCTTATGGAATTAATCGAGAATTTCGCATTTTACGCCCGCTAGGTCTTTCTTCTTAAGGCCACTCGGCTAAAATTTCATCATAATATCGCAGCTAGTTTCCGAGATATGTATATGGATTTGAAATTTTGAAAAGTGCATAGTTTTTTTTCATCTTTCATTTTTTTAAACAGTGGTAAGCTTAGTAATTAGTAATATGAAGCTTTAACTTTGAATTTTCAAAAATAGTCAAGATATCAGTTTCAATTTGTTTTCCTTTCTCGCCTTTCCTAGTCGAATATGTGGTCACTAATTTCTAAGACATAATTATTCTTAACTCTTCCTATTCACACCGCATTGGAAATAATAATTATTCTTAATATTAATTTTCTCCCCTCAAAACATTTTTCAACTATGCCGATTTTTCGCTTTCAATCTGCATCCGTGGCTGATAGTATTAGCAAAAGCTTCCTCACCTTCGTCCTCGTCGCAGCGCTACAGCCCCTTTCGGGCCTTGGCTTCCCGCAGCCGAAGTCTCCAGCGATCTCGGTCCAGTGACCGCGTCCTCCAATTTTGAAATCCGAGCAGCGATGAGCAGTCTTCGTCAACAGAGTCGGACCAGCGTTTCCTGGGTTTTCCCACTGGCCTCCTGCCCTCCGTTTTTCCCTCGAATACCTTTTTAGGTATTCGAGTTTCGTCCATCCTTCGTACATGGCCAGCCCATTGCAGCTTCCGCAGTCTGATGATAGTGGAAACCTCCGGTTCGTCAAATATATCATACAGCTCACTGTTGTATCTAGTTCGCCATCGGTCACCATCACGTTTCGCTCCAATTATTCGTCTCAGGACCCGTCTTTCGAAAGCGTTCAACATATTTGCGGATGCTTGTGTAAGGGTCCATGTTTCGCATCCGTAGCAAAGCACAGGTCTTACTATTGATTTGTAGACTTGGAGTTTGGTCTTCCTGTGTACGCAGCTGGCCTTAAGAATAGCTAAGACTGAATAATACGTTTTATTTGCGAGCTGGATTCGTCTTTTTATTTCGTTCGTTTCATTTCCACTCTTTGTCAATTTTGTGCCTAAATATATAAATTCGTCCACATTTTCCAAATTATATTCGTCAATTGTAATGTTTTGTCTATTGGGGGGTCCTTTTCCTTGTTTGTGTCATTATTTTCGTTTTTGTTTCATTGATTTTCAGGCCAACTTCTTTTGCTTGATCGAGGCTTAGTAGAATTTCTTTTGCGGATGTGAAAGAGCGTGATAATATGTTGATATCGACCGCATAACCCACTTGCTGGCTGGATTTATAAAGCAGCGTACCTCTTGTGTCAACGGGTAACTTTGTGATGACGTATTCTAAAGCTAGGTTAAAAAGCAGAGAGGCCAGCCCATCACCCTGTTTTAGTCCGACATTTGTGTCAGAGGCATCAGTTAGTTGGTTGTTGACTCTGACTTGTGATGTTGTTGATTTCATCGTCATTTTGGTCAGTCGGACTAGTTTTGCTGGGATGCCAAAATGCAGCATTATTTTGTACAGTACGTTTCGATTAATACTGTCGTATGCTTGTTTAAAGTTCACAAAAACCTGGTGAACGTCGATGTTGAATTCCCAGCATTTTTCAAGCACTTGCTTGACCGTAAAA
Source organism: Chorisops tibialis (assembly GCA_963669355.1). Classification (NCBI taxonomy): domain Eukaryota; kingdom Metazoa; phylum Arthropoda; class Insecta; order Diptera; family Stratiomyidae; genus Chorisops; species Chorisops tibialis. The sequence goes on from OY770264.1 coordinate 24,474,227, forward strand.
AGTTGATCATTCGTTGATCGACCAGCTCTAAAACCGCCTTGGTACTCCCCAATCACATTGTCAGCGTAAATTTTAATCTTATTTTCTGATATTTTTGTCAGTATCTTATATGACGTGAAACGTAGTGAGATACCTCTGTAGTTTTCGCACTGCAGTTTGTCTCCCTTTTTGTGGATAGGGCAAATAATGCATTGGCACCACTCCTCCGGTATTTGCTCCTGATTTCAGATGTACTGAATCACTTTATGGATGGCATTTCGGGTGCAGCTTCCGCCATATTTAATTAATTCCGCTGGAATTTCGTCGTTTCCTCACCTTACAATTCTTAAATATTTCATAGTTAGGAAATGAAACTTCGTTACCTGACTCACAAAGGAACTATGCTATTGTTGCGAGCTAGGGGTTCGCCGGGATTTCAAGTAAAAACACAATTCGTTTAAAAATAAGTGATAATTTATTTATTCGCACTTTAACTTAATTCGCACTATATGGCACTACTGCCGCGTATTTTGACTATCGCTTGCACTGGTTCGCGTCTCCGTCATCAAATGACTGGCTCTCGACTGAAAGCTTTCATGCCTTTTATACATTTTCCCCCTATTCTTGACTGTTCTCGATGTTTCCGTCGGGTGTATGTCTGAACTATACTGGAAAGTTCTAGATCTTTAATTATGGCTTTTTACATATTGAGGGATACTGTTCTACATAATTCTTGTCTATTCGAGAGAGATCGAATTGCGGGGCTGCCAGATCTGTAACACTATTTTGAAGGGTTCAGATATATTTTAATTTCAAGTCGATCGAAATACTTTATAGCGTTTTCAGTCCAAGAAACAAGCATTTGAAACCTTTGAAAGCAATAAAACACCGGCCGACAGAAAACTCCTTAGTGCGTCAAGAAATGCCTCCAAATCCATACTTAAGCCTGTTAAATTTGAGCATCACCAAAAACTTCGACGGGAGATCTTTCAGTGCCACAAAGGCTCGAGATCTTACTAGTCTTTCGTCAAAACGATCAGCAACAATTTCATTTATTCTTCAATACTACCTCTCGTTGATGGCGACCGTACCGTTATTGATCCTATCGAAAAAGCTAACTTACTAATAGCAAGTTTCGCTAGAAACTCATGACTTCCACCTTCAAGCCAATCGCCTCCCACTCTAAATGATTCTGGTTTCTCACTGCCAAGAGATAGTTTCCGCCATTCGGTCAATGGCGGGAAGGAAAGCTCCAGGTATAGACGGACTACCAACCGAACTCCTCAAAGCGGACCCGGAAATAACAGCCGATATACTCCTCCCACTCTTCACTAAGGTGTGGAATGATGGAAGATATCCGACTGAATGGAAGGAGGGCGTCATTGTGAAAATTCCGAAGAAAGGCGACCTTCGGGATTGTGGCAATTGGCGTGGTATATGTCTACTTACTGCCGTATCAAAAATTATGGCTAAGGTAATTCTCAATAGGATTAGTGATGTCGTCGAGAGCACTCACAAAGTTTATCAGGCTGGATTCCGTAAAGGGTCGTCTTGTACCAACCACACAAATACCCTACGGATAATATTAGAGCAGTCAGCCGAAATGGGCTCACCACTACATCTCATATTTGTGGACTTCGAGAAGGCTTCCGACATCGTTAAGCGAGATTACATATGGAATGCTTTGCGTAGGAGAGGTATTCTAGGAAAGGTCATAGCTATGATTAAAGAATCCTACGAAGATGCAAGGTGTCGCGTCTTGCATAGAGGAGAGCTGTCCGAGAGCTTTCCTGTGCGAACGGGTGTCAGACAAGGCTGCATATTATCACCAGCCCTGTTTCTGATGGTAATAAATGACATCTTGAAAGTTGCACTGGAAGGTGGGGAAGGTAAAGGTCTTCAATGGAGATATTTAACATCTTAAGTCACCTTGATTATGCTGATGACGTGTGTTTGCTTGCACATACCCGTTCGGACTTAGAGTCAAATGTTCGCTCGTTGCATTCTAAATGCAAAGAGGCGGGACTGAAAATAAATGTGCGTAAAACCAAGTACATGCACATGGGTCCGAACGCAAGCACACCGATTGTTCGTAATGGACAGGATGTGGAAGAGGTGCAAGATTTTTGCTATCTCGGAAGCATTGTCAGCATGGACGGCGGAGCCGAAAAGGATGTTGAGGCTCGGCTAAATAAAGCTCGTCAGGCCTTCGGTATCCTTTCCCCTTTCTGGAGGTTAAGAGAGATCTCCCTTCGCACGAAGCTGCGAGTTTTTGACGCATGCGTCAAATCCGTGTTGTTATATGGTTGTACTACGTGGAAAGTGACCGTTCGACTTACCAAGAAACTACAGACTTTCGTAAACCAATGCCTCCGACGCATTTTAGGAATATTCTGGCCAGAAGTGATCTCCAACGACGAACTTTGGAGTACAACTCGCCAGACTAAAATAAGTATTGAGATTCAACGGCGAAAGTGGCAGTGGATCGGTCATACTTTGAGGAAACCAGAGCAAAACATCGCAAAACAGGCTCTGGATTATAACCCTCAAGGAAGACGTCGGGTTGGTCGACCATGTAACACATGGAAGCGAGCAGTTGAGCAGGAGGCCAGAGGAATAAACAAGTCCTGGCAACAGCTTAAAGCCGATGCTCAGGATCGCGCCTTGTGGAAGAGAGTTGTTTCTGTCCTATGCCCCTATAGGGGGTCTTAACAGGAATTTGATTTGATTGATTGACTGCCAAGACTACATTTTCGCACGAGACTTATTTCTAGGATCCTTCAAGAGCTCAATATCCACAAATCTGCTGGTCCGGACGGTGTTCTCCCCATTACCCTTAAAAAGTTCTCATCTTTTTTAGCTTTGCGATCTTTTCTATCTTTCTTACTATTCTAAGTGCTAATGTTTAGCCAATTTCTAAGAAAGAGAGCAAAGCGAACCTTGCTAACTACCGCCCGATAGCCATTACTTCAGTGCTCTTGGAAGTAATGGTAGCTACTGTCAATTGCAAAATTCTCAAATATATGGAGGATAAGCAACTAATCCATGATTGTCAGTATGGGTTCCGTTCTGGAAGGTCGACAGGAGATCTTTTGGTCTACTTGATAGAACGTTGGAACTCATGCATACATAAACACAGTGAAAGTCAAATTTTTGCATTTCATATTGCAAAAGCTTTTGACAGAGTTTGGCAAAAATGCTATTCAATGGATTGAGAGTGTTCTCTCTGAATCATACAAGTAGTACTAGATGGCATTACTTCTTCCTCCTTCACAATAGATTCCGGCATCCCTCAAGACTCTGTCTTATCCCCAAACTTTTTCTTAGATTTCATAAACGACCTTCTGTCGTCCACTCTCAATCCAATCCATAGTTTTGCGGATGACAGTACTTTAGATAACACATAATTTAACTCTTCTAATTCCGCAATCACACAAGCATTCCATTGCTTCCAATCGCATGGAGTTATTCCGTTCGCTGAACCCGGATCTCAGCTTAAAACTGGAATAGGGCAGGAAAAATAGAGTAGAGTTCAACGATTCCAAAACACAGGCCTGTTATCTGTTCCTCAAACGTAATGTTCCAGTGTTATCTCAAAATCTGAGCTTTGGTGGCGCACAACTTTGCACTTCGGATAACTTCTCACTTCTAGGCGTTAAAATTAATGAATTGGGCACCGCATATTTTTGATGTTGTCTCGACGCCTCTAAACGTCTAGGTGTTCTCTGAAAGTGTAAAAGGGACTTCACGCCGAATGACCTAGCAACCATATATAAGGCAAACATTAGACCACGTTTAGAGTATAATTCGCATGTTTGGGCTGTGTTACCTAAAACATATCTCGCGTTGCTCGACCGTATTCTGACTGATTGAAGACGAGACCATCACGTTTTCTATCGATTTTCACAAACATCGTAGAAATGTCGGCGTACTCGGCATTTAATACCTCTAGTTCCATGGTAAATGCAGTGTGGAGCTAAGCTATACTTTTCCCCGATATACTTGTCAAGCTGAACTCGCACACGCGTACATCGTTAAACCCTTACCTTCTACTAGTATAGTGAATTATAGGCAGTCAATCATTTCCCGAACATCAAGACATTGGCACACATTATCAGCCAAAGTGATCCCCAACGTGAACAAAAGCAATGTTAACCGTCAGTTTCGTCTTTCTCCACCCACATTAAATTGATCCAAATTTTTTTCTTCTCCAATTCCTATATCGATATAGCTGTGCATGGCATTATAGGGTGCCCCCCTAAATTATGTCTGGTTCCTTAAGAAAAAAGAAACAAAAACAGAAAAAATTTTCTTCCAACTTCCATTCAAAGTTGTTATAAATTATGCATTGGTTGTTACAGTGGTTTAAAAACGAAAGTCTATTTTTTTTGACGTTTCGTTCTCTGCTGAAATCATTATAAAACTTGTCGATCGGAAATTGGAAGTAATAGATATCTATCTATGCGTCATTAAAAATGAATATACATAAATTCATTCATGAACAGCCTTCAACTCTAATTAAGTTCGTTATTATGTACAAAAATCTGCAAATTTATGTCAATATTTGCATCTAATCAATACCAATCTATAATTTATGCAGTATAAACATTTTTAAGATTAATTTTTTTTAAATCTAGATGAAATAATACTTTCATTATAAAAGTTTGCCTTAAATCTTGTAACGCAAAGAAATAAGGATCGTAGAGAAATGAATGAAACAGATGTTCGTACTATCACTTAAAAATCTCAAAATTGGGCTGAGGCTTCCGTAGCGTAGTGGGCAGCGTGCTTGCTTTTCAGTCAATAGGTCGTGGATTCGATTCCCACTCCAGACAAGAGATTTTTTTAAGCACGAATTTTTCAGTTGCTACTGGCGATGAAAAATTTTTTGAATAATAAAATGGGCAAACGGTGTGAAAGTGAAACAGTTTTACTTCAAAAAGGCCTAGATACTCAGTAGATGGTTTCTTTTCGCTTTCATCAGTCCCCCCATAACATCTGCAAATATTTGTCAGTAGCAGCCAGTACAACTGAAAAAAATATATAGCAGCTTCTCCACTCGTTACGGTCGTTCTCACTCCTCTTCCCCTACCTTCCTAATCCCATTCCTTCCCTCCATGACTGTGTTTGTGCGTTGCACATAAAGGCCGAAATTGCCTATAACAAAGGTCATTCTGTAAAAAAAAAATGTCCGTCCGTCTGTCCATCCGTCTGTCCGTGCACTCTCTACTTCAAGAAAGCGTTTTGCTAGAAATTACAAATTTATTACAGTCGTTTTTAACAAAAATAAAGCAAGCTCAGTTTCGTGCACGGGCCAAATTGCTCCACTCTTTCTATACCACCTCCTTCCATACAAAATGGCACATTTTCAAAAATTTACAATATTGATTTGAAATTTAGAGCATTTTGTCGATCAGTTTGATAAAGGTCGCAGCAGAGACTGAAACGTAATATTTAATAAAGCGTAACAGTGTGAAATCCGGAAATTTTTACTTTAAAAAATTAATTTTTGTGATAATTGGAGTCTACGGTATAACAATTATTTTCTTTCCCTTCACTCCGTCCACCACCTTTGATACAAACTGCGCTATTTCATGAAATACTATAAACTAATTTCTATTCTACATTGGCGCTACAGCCCAAATCGGGCCTTGGCCTCCTGCCATTCAGATTCCTTAACATTTTTTCATTATTTAGGAAGAGTTGTTAGACCTTCGCACAACCCTCTATCTACGAATTTTTCATTTTCGTAGATTGAGGTGACCAAGGCATACCCAAGCAGGCAGTGTGCTGGAATTATGCGTCGACCGGGATTTGAACTCACGACCTTCGCATTATAAAACCAACACGTTACCCACTAGGACATACCCTAGCCTATAGCCAATAAACCCATTTACTCAGTACATGTGCAATTTATCGAGCTTAAATTGAGCATTAAATATGTAATTAGCATAAAAGGATCGAAAAAAAATTGACTGACAAGCTTTATTCCATCTATTCCCTCCCAAACAATATGACACAATTTCACAACTTTATTAAAAGCACACTTTCTTGAAAAGTATTAATTTTACTGATCATCTGCAATTTAAAATATGTCAATTGCATGATTATTTTAGTTATTTCCGAAGAAATCACCAAAAATCCTGTACTCCTTCAAACACCTTCCGTACAAACTGCACAATGTCACTAAATCCATTACATTTCCCAGTACCTATTAAATTTTATAGAATATTTTAATAGTAACTCTGCCATGATGTGAAAAAAATACTTCCACGCCGTCACCACATCCACCACTCTTCATATAAAATTTCCCAAAATTACGAAAATTTCTACTTCATCTAGAGTATTGCATGGGCTACACGCGCAATCGTAGTCCTGTAATGTTTATTTATTGCATTCATCAATCATAATAAATTAGGTAAAGTTAAATTGTAGCTAATAAAAAAACAATACATCGAAAGTAAAATTAAAAAGCATGTAAAAAAAACTTTAAATATTTTCTATAAATTCAAACATTTTAAAATAGTTTCCAGTGAACGCCTGAGACTATGCAATAGTAGAAACTACAATATTGTTTACTTGATTTCATGAGCGCTGCTCAAAGTGTTGATCCACCTTAAAAATTTGCTTATTTGAAAAACATGGAAAGCTTTTAAGTTAAAACAATGAAAATAAAGTTTCTGTCTTAAGTCTTTCGTTTCAACTATCATGACATGAGATAGTATCATGAGAGAAATATTTTAAATCTTGATACATTTTAAGTATGTGGATATCTGAAAAACAGCATTTACAACAAACGATGTAATTTTTTGTTGATAAAACTGGTAAAGCTGCTGCCTTAAGTCTAACAGGAACGAAATGAAAGACTTAAAGCAGAAACTTTAGTTAGTTTGAAGAGTGTTTCACGTATAATTGTTGTCGAGATAATTGTTTTAAAGCTTTTCAACGTTATAAGAATTAAATCATGATTCGAAAAATTTTTTAATAATTTTAGAACCTTCGACAAAAAAAAAATAATAATAATATATCGTCACCCTTATGCCAGAGGCACGAAAATGCAAATTTTTCACTTTTGCAGTAGTGTGGTTTTCTTTTACAAAATGATTCAAAGAAGCTATGCCAGAAGCACGAAGTGGATTAACAAGAAAATACAAAACTTACAACACAAAAGTAAAAAAATAAACTGCTGTTTACGAACAGTTGAACTTTCAAACCGCTATAACTCAAGACCACTGATTTACACTTTCGTGCCTTTGGCATAGGGGTGACGATATATTATCTCGCTTCTCGATATTACTAGTGTTAAAATCTTTTACATAATTCAGTTGATTTTTGTCAAAATCTGAAGTTACGAGTATTACGAGTCTTGGTCTCCTGACCTTCAGGTTGCTTAACATTTTCATTACTTATTATGGAAGGGTTGTTAGCCCTTCACATAACCCTCTACGAATTTTCGTAGATTTAGGTGAACAAGGTATACAGGTAGTGTGCCGTAATAATGTGTCGATCGGGATTTGCTACCCACTAGCTTTTAATTTAAAATTAATTGTAAGTACTTCGAATAAAATTTAAGATAAGAAACTTTCATGTAACACTGTTTCATGTGTATTAAAGCTTTGGAAATAAGATTTTCAATTTTAAAAACTTATCGTTTATTTTTCGAAAGATGTCTGTTCTAATATTATATAAATAATTTAATATTTACTACAGAGATAATTCGAGTGTTATTTCAATATACTGTTGCATATAAATTTGAAGCATACGTAGCGATAATTAGTACTATAGAGTTAAATTAAACATTTACACATTTGTAATGGAAGTATCCATAGAGAAAAAATGGAAATGAAACAAGGTGCCAAACCATTTATAAAATTTAGTGCCTATAAAATATTAAATTTAAAAAAAAACTGCATAATTTCAAATACTTAAAAAATTCTACTCGATTCAGTTTATCATAATGCAAAAAAGTAATTGAAAACTTCCATTTTCAGTGTGTACAGGTAATATAGCATTATTGCGTGTCTGAGAAAATGTTGCACATAGTTTGAATTTGAATCTCATGCTCTAATGAAATATTGGTAGCATCATTCTGCGAGCATCTTTTGTCCGACTCTATACATATATAGGTTTCAAGTTAATAAGTTGGGAATGATAAGCAATTTATTTATGCTGAGTTGAAGAAACTTATTATACCGCACAATTGCGAAATCGAGATATCGAAATTCATGTATGGGAGATTTGCAAATTCTGTTTTCATTTCGATGACGTTATTTATTCTGTTACAATCATAATGATGATATGATGTATTATTTGAAAAATCATCATCCAGACCCATCGTGAGTATGTGGGTCATTGTAATTAAAATAGTATTACAGGTCAAATCGAATTTTAGGTGCTGTTACGTTCTGCATAAAGAAAAATTTTCACTAATTTTGAATCAATGTGCAATGTAGGTAGAAAATGTAGAAGCTGTATCATGGACGATAAAAAATCGGCAAAATAACATTTCGAAAATTTTGAAATAAAAAATACCAGGAAAGAACATTCAGATTCAGCATATAATATTTCATAATGCACTTGTTTTTACGTTTGTAAGTTTCGGCGGTAGAAGACTATTGATTAATATAAATAGTCTTGTATGTGTTTCTTCACTTTTAATTTGAAAGTGAATAAAGTCACCTAAAGTCTTACCAATTAATTCAAATAAGTTTTCTCTAAATTAGATATTGCATCAATCAAAGTTATTTGTAATGAACATTCGTAAGACTCTAGAGAAGTAAAATAATGTGATAACACATTTCTGTTGAAATCGTCGTCCAGTCCTGGTCTTCCGGACTGTCTGTAATAGATGACATATATACACTATTTTCTGTTTCTAACAATTAATGTCATAAAAATAAAAAATCAAGAAGAACCTCGAGTTTGAAGCCTGTCGCTATATATAATAAAGGGGTGCACAATCATCGCCGATTTTAGATAATCCCTGATCATTTTATTAATAACATGCCCTTCCAGAAAATTTTTCTTATAGCCGTGACCTCATTTTGTAATATTTTGCTTCGCATCTTCAAGCTGCGTTGTGACTCATTCATTGTTATTAATAAAATTTGATGCATAATTTTCAGTCTAAAGGATGATCTGTTTTAATCGAGGGCCGAAACAAAATTCTTGCACATATTGCAATGTTACAGGATATTTGGTATATTTCGTTATAGTTTTTGTATTGAATGCCCACAACAGACTTCACAAAATTCCGACAGAAATGCTAGAAAAAAATTTTGTTTATCTAACATCTACATAGAACTGTGATAAAAAAAAAAAAAGGAAACGGTAGAGGTTTACATTGCCGGGACATGAAGCAGGACCTTCTGATACTGAGTGATGGCGGAAAGTCGATTATCTCTGGAGTACTTCATTTCTTTACAATGGCACCCAACGCGGGGTTTAAGATTTTACCGGTAGGCAAAGTGAACCCCTATTGTCTTCGAGTTTTTCGCCCCTTTCATTACGGCTTTTAAAGGATAGTGTCTTCTCCATACCAAGCCCTCTCATCAACGCCCTGACTTGTCGACAGCCGCGGTGTGTGTGGTCCAGAGAAAGCCCATTATCTGTTGTCGAAATGGAGTCCTCCATTTCGTTATAATTAAACTTTTCGGTATGTTGGTGATGTTATGCCTCTCAAGCATGCCACTCGGTGCAACTAATCCACTTGCACCTTCGTAGGATCGGCCTTGTGTACAATATATCTTCTATATAATAAGGAGTGAATATATTTGTGTTGCAATCAGAACGCACTACTCTATATTTTTGTCAGCTGTCCATTTGACAGATCTGTCTCTCTACTTCCTGTCCTGTAATAAAACAGACGTGCTCGTACTTTACGGAAAGATAAAAATTGGTTTTATCCCTATAATCCAACAGGTTATGGGCCCAGTTAATCCGCAAATTAACGTCCGCGATTAATTTAATACGTGACCGAGTTTAGTTAGTCTAAAATTGCATTTGTTGCATATTTTTTCGGTTTGAGCACGTTTTTTTTGTTTATTGAATCGACGATGTTGAAAAATGGCGAAACGAAAAATGGAAAAATTGAAAGGTAGCAAAAACTACCATACATGGCAGTTTGCCATGCAAAGTGTGTTAGAATTTTCTGGCCTTCATGACTGCATCACCGATCCGGTCAAGGAGAAAGATGATGCAAAATTGAAAAAGGCGAAAGCAAGAATAGTCCTATCAGTGGAAGATTCAATTTTTGTCCATATTCAAAGTGCCACAAGTGCCGCGGAAATGTGGAAAGTGCTTAAAAATCTATTTGACGATCGGGGACTAACGCGTAAGATCGGTCTGTTAAGAAAATTAATAACTATACGTCTTGAAGAAAGTGGATCGATGGGCGAATATTTGAACCAAATTGTGTCCACCGCGAATAAAATAATTGGAATCGGTTTCCAAATATCGGGCGATTGGATTGGCGCGATTATGTTGGCTGGTCTTAGTGACGAGTTTAAGCCACTCATAATGGGTAGCGGAACCAAAATCACGGGTGATACCGTAAAATCCAAACTACTCGATATTGATTATGGTAGTAAAACTCAAAGTGCATTCCTCGGTGGAAATAAAAATAAATATAGTTCGCGTACTAAAAAGTTTAGTTTTGAGTGCACAGTTAAGCCGAAGACTGCTAAAAATGACGGGAAGGAATCAAAAGGTGATGCATTTTTAGCAGCATTTTCGTTGGGTAAAGACAGTTGTTCCGCAAACGATTGGCTCATTGACAGTGGTGCTTCGCTACATATGAGCCCAAACAAAAAACTGTTTTCAAAGTTCCATAAAGTTCCAATTTCGGAAATAATGACAGCTAATAATAGCAAAATGGCGGCGACAAGTGCAGGTTTTGTCAAATTACGAATAAACCAAAACATTATAAACGTCAAAGAAGTCGTTCACGTACCAGATTTGGTTACAAATTTATTATCTGTTTCGCAACTCATCAAAATAGGGAATAAGGTGATATTTGATCGAGAAAGTTGTAAAATTTACAACAAGAATGATAAATTACTCGTTAGTGCTAAATCAAAGGGTGGTTTATATCGAATAGAAACCGATAGTGTCGTTAGTATGTGTGCATCGTCGGGTAATTTGGATGAATGGCATCGCCGTTTAGGCCATTTGAACTTTGCAGATCTATGCAGGTTAAGGAATGGTGTAGTGAACAGAGTAGAGACGCAGTGCGAAGGAAAAATTAAAATAATTCGATCGGATAATGGCACTGAATTCTGTCAAAAAGAAATAAATTCAGTGTGCAAACGGTTTGGCATAGTACATCAAACTACCTGTACATATACACCCGAGCAAAATGAGACTGCAGAGCGTATGAACCGGATTATAGTTGAGCGTGCTAAATGTATGATATTCGACGCAAACTTGGACAAATCATACTGGGCGGAAGCTGTCCATACGGCCGCATATGTTATCAATCGTTCAGTTCATCCGAAATAAAAGGATAAGATGCCAGAAGAGTTATGGACTGGAGCCAAAATGCATTTATCGGGTTTACGAATCTTCGGAACACCAGTGATGACTCACATACCTAAGCAATGTCGTAAGAAGTGGGATGCCAAGTCTAAGCGACAAATTTTTTTTGGCTACAGCGATACAACAAAGGGTTATAGATGTATTGATCCCATATCTAAGAAAATTACAATTAGCCGGGATGTCGTGTTTCTGGAACCAGAAGTTAAGGTAAATGATTATATTGAAATACCAAATGATATCGTTTCAGTTGGATACTGTACTGATGATGAACATAAACAAAATGACGTGGATTTGAATGGAGCCGATGAAACTCAATCCGAGTCTTCGTATAGTGATACGATCACGTCCGACGATCCATCATATGTACCAGACGAAACTATAGTCCACCACGACAGACACGTGCATCATCTCGTGCCAACAAGCCCACTAACTTCTTTAGTAACCTTTTATACTCAGCTGCAGTTGAAGATACTGAAGATCCGACAACGGTTGAAGAAGTGCTTTCAGGAAATGACGCTGAAAATTGGAAAATAGCTATGAAGAACGAAATCAAGCCGCTACAAGAGAATAAAACCTGGACACTAGTGGAACTGCCAGCGAATAGAAAGGCCATTAATACGAAGTGGGTGTTCAAAAGGAAACAAGACTGCGAAGGAATCTTAATAAAGCATAAAGCACGATTAGTGGCGAAAGGGTGCTCACAGAAGTACGGTATCGGCTACACAGAAACATACTCACCTGTACTTCGATATAGTTCAATACGACTGTTAATTGCACTGGCAGTAAAGTTGAACATGAAAATAGATCAGATGGACGCAGTCACGGCATTCCTTCAAGGAGACCTCAAAGAGGAAATCTATATCGTTCAACCCGAAGGATTCAGTGACGGTTCGAAGAAAGTATGCAGACTAAATAAAGCACTATAAAAATTACATACGTTCCAACGGAAGAAATGGTAGCTGATAATATAACAAAAGCTGTATCAACAATTAAGCATTTATTTTGTACTAAGAAAGTCGGCTTATTAAGAAGTATTAAAAATTAAAATTGATTGAAATTTCTATATCAGCTTGAATGAACTAAAGTTAACGTAGATATATATTTGAATTAACCATATCTTGATTGAAATTTGTACACCACATATGTATATTACTTATATTTGAATTTTAATAATTTAATGAGTTGGGGTGTTGCAATCAGAACGCACTCCTCTATATTTTTGTCAGCTGTCCATTTAACAGATCTCTCTCTCTACTTCCTGTCCTGTAATAAAACAGACGTGCTCGTACTTTACGGAAAGATAAAATTTGTTTTTATCCCTATAATCCAACAATTTGAAGTCACGTGACTCATATTAAGTAGATTACTAAGTTTGGCCAAGATAATTTCGTCAGTATCGCGGTTGTTCAGTAAAAAAACCCGTAGGCTGCCTCGGGATCGATTCCCGGCCGATATTGTTTTTACAAATATTTTTTTTAACGATTTGACTGTAGTAAAAATGTCAAAATTTCAAATGTTGTTCCACACATGAGTTCAAAATAAAATCGATTTTTTAGTTGGAAACTAACGACTTTATATCAAAAACTGAATCTATTTGAATTTAATTAAAGCAGATTCAAAAATTTTTGGCTAAATTATGGCGAGACAAGTTTATCAGCATCAGTGGTTCTGTGGCGAAATGCTCGGCTGCTACGCGAGTTCGATTTTCAGCCGACAAACTTTTTTTTTTATATTTTTTTGGCACATTGCAAGTTCGAATTTTCCCAAAATGACAATATATTTTTACATGTCGTCATGTAATAAGTCCAAACACTAGAAGTTATGTATAAGCAAGAAGATCTGAAGCTATTTAAAAAAAAAACAATGGGAAATTTATCACAATGAATGTCGTGTATAAGGAAGACCTAATATAAAACATCGGCTTCCTTCATTATAGTACAGACTAGCGATCGCCCGCGACTTTGTCCGCATAAGAATCGCAAAATAAGCAATTTTTGAGAATGTAGCTAGCAATTCATCATCCGGGATATATAAACTGATTAGTTTAATGGCTATTTGAAGACAATGGTTTCTATTTTGTTGGAATCAGAACCATAAATTATTAAGAATGAAACCACGATAGTCGCATTTGTATGGGACAGGCTCGTGATCAAATCAATCCCGTGATCTAATATCATATTCGTATCGAGGAGCACTAAGGATATGTGAATAGTTGTAGCTTGTGGTAATTAAAAAAAAAGCCCAAATAAAATAAAATTAAACTTGAATCCATAACAGTACTACGACTCTGCGTAAAGCCCAATCATACGATAATACAAATGAAATTTTGGTGACGTTAAGAATTTTGCATGTGGCATAGAAGGGGAGACAGTTCTGAACTAATTTGTTTCACATCATGCTAGAGTAGCTACAAAAATGTTTTTTACCAAATTTTAGCTTCAAAAATTGAATAGGTACTGAGAAACTTAGTGCATTGGATTTAGTGAAATTGTGCAATTTGTATGGCAGGTGGTAGAAGGAGAGAAGTGTTTTTGCTGATTTTTCGAGAAACAGAACTGATATATTTTAAATTTTAGTTCAGTAACATTCACACTTTTCAAGAAAATAGAATTTTTGAAAAGTTGTGAAATTGTATCACATTGTGTCACATTGTATGGGAGGGGGTAGCAGGAGTGAAGCTAATCGGTTAATTTTTTCCCGATATTAATAATCATGCTAATTAAGGATTCGAGACAAAATTTTAGCTTGATGAAAGCTATACGTATTGAGAAAATTGGTTTAGAGTAATTAATGAAAAAGTGCAACTTGTATGGGAGGTGGTGGAAGGAGTGAGGGGTTCTTAGTGATTTTTCTAAAAACAAAATCAGTATGCAATTGATATATTTTAAATTTTAGATCTGTGACTTTCACACTTTCTAAGAAAATCGAATTTTTGCGAAGTCTTGGAATTGTGTCATATTGTATGGGAGGGTGTAGAAGGAGTGGAGCTAACCGGTTAGTTTTTTCTCGATATTAATAATAATGCTAATTAAGGATTTGGTACAAAATTTTAGCTCGATGGAATTTATACGTACAGAGAAAATCGGTTTATAGTTTTTAATGAAAAAGTGTAGTTTGTATGGGAGGTGGGAGAAGGAGTGGGGGAGTTTAATTAATTTGTATACTTGAATTTCTAATAGAAATAATATTTTCCAAATTTCAAACTAATAGCTTTTATAGTTTCCAAGAAAATTTGATTATTACATATTATTAAAAATGAGTCTTTGTATGGGAGGGGGTAGAAGGCGTGAGGGGAGGGAAATAAAACTAAAAGCAGATTACATCTCGGAGCATACCTAATAAGCTGTGAAAGTTTCATTACAATCGGCTTAGCCGTTTTTGCGTGAAAGCCGGACAGACAGACGGACAGACAGAGAAGAATTTTAAAAACGTGAGTTTCTGCTTAGTTATTGCTAAAATAAAGCAAAAACTAACTTATAGCCATTTCTAAACAAATAACAGACAAACACTGCAGTTATATTTATATAGATTATAAGTTCTGGACTAAGTTTGGCAAAGCAGGAGTGCTTAAAAGTACCGAAAATAATTAAAATTATTTATATATTTTATTCATTAAACAAATATTTGAAAGAAAAGAAAGAAAAGATTTCCGAATTCTACACTGTTACGCTTTATTATTCGTGACGTTTCGGTCTCTGCTGAGACCTTTATCAAACTGGTCTCAGCAGAGACCGAAACGTCACGAATAATAAAGCGTAACAGTGTAGAATCCGGAAATCTTTCCTTTCATTTCAAAATGCACTGTGAAAACATTTACCAAACCATTAAACAAATATTTATTTATTCAGCAATAACAATAAGATAGGCCCTATAAAATGTTCTTCCTTTTCGTACAAAATACGAGTGCCAAGCACGGGTGCATGTGCTTTTTTTTAAATAATTTAAATATTAGTGTAAAATTTACGCGATGAACCTATCTCAATTTTCATAAATAAATGAATGTCCAACTACACATCAGCCTATACATATTTTCAATTAAGGCATCCTTGAGATTCGTAAAATATATTGTGAAAATCATTTTCAGACTTAACCATTTTCTGTAAAATTGTTAAAAATCATCTGGACTTTTTTATTTTCAGAATGATTTATTTATTTATTTATCTATAGAGGTTATCTCAACGGACTAAAAACATTACAATACTGTACAAAATTAGAAAGACAAAAAAAATAATTACATTGAAAAATTATAGAATTCTAATTAAATTGACTTTAAAATGCGCTCGACTATCACTAAAATTAATTTTATCGCATAACAATATTAATGTAGGTGATGCATCTAGAAATAGGTTAATTAAGTCCATAATTTGTACGGTGCGCGATGGAATGAAAAATCGTCTTCTGCTTTAATGGTCTTTTGGAGCATAAATCGGAAGATGACTTAGCAATTCTGAGCAAATAATAATAATAAACATCACGCATAAAAGCTTTCTTCGTTAAACCAAAGGCAGTAAGGCAGCTTACTGGCATATGGTTTCATACGCTCAAGCTGGAAATTCCAGTTTGATAAAGGTCTCAGCAGAGACTGAAACGTCACGAATAATAAAAGCCTAACAGTGTAGAATCCGGAAATCTTTCTTTTCAATTCGAAATGCACTGTGAAAACATTCACAAAATCAGTTAAAAACATCTATGCATAATTACTTCTTAAAAGCAAAATATGGTATGATGGCTTAACGTATCTTGAAATTTTCCAGTAATTAGTGCAAGTTGTCTTTATGTAATATTTCAATAGTTTTCTAAAATAAAAAACTGACGGCTTTTCAGTAGCAGTGGAAAGTAGCAAAAAAGAGTTAACAAATTTGCGAATTTAAGTTGGAAGTAGCGAAAAAATATATTTTTATAATATTGAGTTCATATATGAACTAGATATACTAGGAGCCCAACTTTCTTCATTACTCAGGCTTTGCCTTTATGTTTGTCATTGGTTCTTGAAATATTGAAATTATATCGACAATTTTTTACCTGAAACATGTGAAATTTTTTTTTTTTTAAATTTAATTAATATTTAGAGATCGCTCAAAATGCCAAAACCCAATTTGGGCTGTAGTGCTATTGAAGAGGAAGAAGGATACAGTCACTTCCTATTAGGAGAGTTTTTATATACTTTCCTAATAGGAAGTGACTCTAATGAAATCTGTCTAATTAAATAAATTAAGATTTTTTTGTGCACTATTCCCTGAGATTAATTTAGTTAATCAGAAAATGAAACACGCTTAAAAGTCACTGATTGGAAACCGGTCTCAAACGACCGTCTGAGTGAAATTATAAGTAATCGCCAATTTGAAAAAAATGCTAATTGTAATGATCTAAGTGAATTATCGGAATTTGAATAATTTACAAATAAAAATAAAATTAGCACATTGCTAACTAAAATTCATTATGCCAGCAATAATTAATTTCGCTTTCCTTTTGTTATAAGTGAGCTCGATAAAATTGAATAATTCAAGTTACGGCAATTAAATTTTAATTTATCACTCAATTTAATTAAGATTTCACTCAATATTACTGATTTTAATAATTAAAAATTTAATAATTGAAGTGACGTTTTGAAGAAAATATTGTTCGCAAGATTAGTAAAGGTCTGGGATCTGAAAGTTCTCCGCATAAGCATAATAACATTAGTTCGCTGAATGTTTTCACAGTTCATTTAGAATTAGTTGTAACGTTTCGGTTTCTGCTTAGTCCTTTATCAAATTCATCAGTTCGATAAAGGCCTCAGCAGAGACCGAAACGTCACGATTAATAAATCTGAATAGTGTTAAAGCAAGAGAGATCAGCATCGACCGAAATGTCACGGCTAATAAATCAGACCAGTATGAAATTTTAAATTGTTTCCTCAAATCATAATAAAAAAATGGGGAAAAATTGATTTCTCATTTTTACATAGTACACAAACTAATTATCATAAACATGAAAATAAATAAAGCTCGTCAGGCCTTCGGTATGCTTTCCTTTTTCTGGAAATCGATAGAGATATCCCTTCGTACTGGACAAACTAAGATAAGCATTAAGATTAAAAGGCGAGTTTTTTCGCCACGGCAAAACATCTCTTAAGCCAGCGCTGGATAAACCAAGGAAAATGTCGGGTTAGTTAACCACGTAGTACATAGAAATACATAATTGAAAACGAGATTAATGCTCTCGACACACCACGCAAGTTAAAACATTTAACTCACAATTTTTATAGAAGTAGGCTGAGTTATGTATTGGATAGTAAAATTAGTAATATCGAAACGAGAGTTAGAGTATTTTAACTCGTGTCGTGTGTTGTGACCATAAGGTAATAAGCAAGTCCTGGTCAGAACTAAAGGCCTATGCTTAGGGTCGCTCCTAAAGTGGATCTGGTATAAAATAGAATATTAATTCATTAAATTAAAATGTACACTCTATATCGTACAAATGATGCAACAACGTCATAAGTCAAAATTCAAATTTTGAGAAATCGCTTTTGAAAGTTTTGAATCATATGCAATTGTATGGTTATGCAGCAACACCAGCATCACGTAATTTCTCTCTTTAAACTTAGATTATTCGGCTCTTTTTTTAGCGATTAATAAGTTCAAGCAAAAACCTATCTTTTCTTATCGTTACCTGAAAAAAAACTAAATTACGAGTTATGATGTTGTTGCATCAAGCCAACGTATAATTAAACATCGAAATCGTATATGGCACTAAGCTTTGGATGAAAACCATTATTGTATGAAAAATTCTCCATCGTACAATATTCTGTCATATAACAAATCATCAGCACAAAGATACCACAACAAAGCAGCACTACATTTCCATAATTGTTTTTTTGAAAGCATTTTTCATGGAAATTGTATGCACCAAATAAGTATACGTATATGTAAATTACACATGATCGGTTGACGCTAGCAGCCATTGGAAAATATATTGCAAGAAAATTTTTTCTTGTTCTCATCAATTTTTTTGTACTACGAATTTCATAGTGCGACCAAAAGCAACTAATTATCGAAATTTGTACATTTGTAATATTCTTCAGTTGCCGAGAAGGATTCTGGTTATTTCAATAATTTCTCATTGCAGATATTATTTAAGTTATTATGGAATAAAGGGGAGTTATTGTGATAGTGTCCGATTCTCATTATTTTCGGTTCTAGGAATACAAAAAGTTTTGTTGCATCGTCGGTCTGTGTATTGATGAACTATAAAGCATTTCTGGAAACACCTTTAAACGTGAGTTACTAGAGAGTGCAAGCACTAAATCTTTCATTAATATTTTATTTAAACTATAATTAATAGGAAATAAAAGATTTCCGGATTCTACACTGTTACGCTTTATTATACGTTTATCAAACGTCTCAGCAGAGACCAAAACGTCACGAATAATAAAGCGTAACAGTGTAGAATCCGGAAATCTTTTCTTTCATTTCGAAATGCACTGTGAAAACATTCACCAAACCTATAATCAATAGATAAAATTTTTATTAAAAATTCTCAAATACATATTTATACTTAAGATGAAATCTGAGAGCATATTGTATTTGCCTTACCGTTTGTAACGCTAAGAAATAATGCCCGCCAAGGATACACAAATATTTATTGCTGCTTGATTCCGAGTGACCGTTTGTCCATCTGTCTACAACATAACATTCAAACGTTTAACGCTTTCGTGCTGAAATTAGTTTTATATCAGCAAAAAAGGAGTTTTTTAGTTCATGAACGGGTCACATCCCCGCCCACTCTACTCCTTCTCGTACAAATTTCATGATATTTGAAAATTTTAAAAAATTGATTTTTATCCGAAACTATTTAAGCTATCGACTTAAAAATTATGTAAAATTACAACCATGTGAAAATTTTAATGTCACAAAATATTGATTCTACCCCTTCCATACAATTGCGCAATTTTGAGAAAGGCATTTTTTCGATTTTCATTGGAACTAGCACAGCTAAACGGACGAATTTTCGCCAAATATATTTTTATTTTAATTGTAATCAATTTAAAAAAAATTATCAACTTCACCTCCCATAGAAATTTCACGAAATTTCGAAATGTCAATTCTATTATTTTTCTTCGAAACTGTGAAATTTATCATTTGAAAACTTTTTGCAAAGTTTAATAATGCAAATACCATTAATGATGAAAAATTTGGTTTTGATCTGTGTCCTCCTTCTACTCCTTCCGATATAAATGCTTTATTTTCATGAAAACTAGAAAACTTCAAATTTTGCCAGAATTTGTCTTTTGGTAATTTGCAATAACTGCTAAAAATAATATCAACTTCGCGCCATTTCCGGTATCCCCCCTCCCATACAATTTAATAAAAGCATTTCTCCTTCGAACATAAAATTTAAGAGCAATCGACTTTAAAATTGCGGTTTCAAAATCATCCAAAACACCTCCTATACAAATTCCCCAATGTTTCAAAAACATTGTCGAATTTCCGTGAAAATTGTGAAAGCTTTATTCCCCATCATAATACTGTTATATTTTTGCATGAGAGATAGTATAAGAGGAGATAAAATGCAACTCAAATGTTATAGAACTTCCAAATATAAAGACTAGAAAATAACAAAGTTATATTTTTACTTAATATATGACAGTCGGGATAAATGACTTTTTAATTAGACTGAATCCCAATTCGGCGTATTTTGAATCTGATCGGAAACTGGCATAACTGGTATTTTCGTTGCCATACTTGTTTGGGTAGAACTTTTCAGCGTTTCCTTACGACTTCATATTTCTAAGATACTTGTAGGACTGTGGGAAAATTCTGGCTCAAGCCATCGGCTCACCAGCTATAAAAATTTTCGAAATATCTTAATTTTCAGATTTCTTTGCGTGTATGAATGAAATACATTTTACATACACGCATACATATCTGCATTATTATCATTATTTATTTTATTTAGGGAACACCGCGACCTATTGAACGTTTATTGTCCCTTTACCCTACCATAATTCAATAGCTTTGGCTAATCTAAGTATGTCTAAGGGAGCCATGTTGGCTAGTTCATCTTATAACCTTTTCCTAAAAGATTTAATCTTTTTCGCAGATACGCATTAAGAAATGCTACGGGAACAACAAAGAATCTGCCAGAATGGTTCTGCGGTGTATAAAAAGGGTGAGCGTTAGTGAAAGGAACACTGTCGAAATTCGAAAAGTGGTTAAGTCGTGTGATCGACAGCGTGAATAGTGGGAGACTAATTATTGTAAAGTAGTTGGGACGTGGTGATTGAAAAGCTTCGATCCTGTGACTGTCGGGAAATAGCCCTGTGGAGGAGCTATTTCTCTGACAGAACAGCGTATGTGACACTGTATGGAAGGTAGTGGAGCGTGGCTGTCCGCAGGGGTCAATCAGTGGTCCATTCATTTGGAACCTAATGATGGATGACTTGTTGGTGCAGCTCGCGGATTCATGCAGTTTCGCGGCATACGCTGACGATCTGCTGATACTGGTGGAGGGAAACTCCAGAATTGAGCTTGAGCGTAAGGGTGAGGCTTTGATGTCAACCGTTTGGGAATGGGGTATGAGGGTAGGTGTGGCAATATCGAGGGATAAGACGGTGACAATGATGCTGAAGGGCTCATTGTCACAAAATCGTCATCCCTCGGTAAAGCTGGAGGGTAGAGGGCTCAGGTATGAGACGGAAGTCAAGTACCTGGGCATTAAGGTTTCTGAGCGGTTGGGATTCAAGCCTCATCTGCGAGAGCTTAAGGGGCGTCTCCTCACCAGTGTTAATCAGATCCGCAGGGTGTTGCGTTGTGAGTGGGGTCTCTCCAGGCGATCTGTTCATACCATATACGACGGTCTATTCGTTGCTTGTGCAACGTATGGATCGGCGATATGGTATGGAACATTGGCGACTGGTGAAGGCACCAACTTAATTAACTCGTGCCAAAGAGTAGTCTTGAGTGCATGTTTGCCTGTATGCCGTACGGTTTCCACCGCGGCCATGCAGGTACTCATGGGGCTCTGCCATTGGACTTGGAGGTGAAGCGTCGTGCTATCACCTACAAGATCCGGAAGGGACTCCCATTGCTGGTTAGCGATTGGTTAACTTCAGACGAGGTTAGGGAGAGGAGCCTTCGCGAATGCAAAGAGCTCCTCGAACTTAAGGTCACGTCACTGTGACAAGCCAGATGGGACGGTACCGAGAAGGGAAGGGTGACGCACAAATTTATTGCGACCGCGAACTTTGTGAGGGATAACCGGGACTTCGACTTTTGTCTGAGTCTGGGTTATCTCTTGACGGGCCATGGCAGTATGAACGAGTTCCTTTTCAGGGTGGGCAAATCCGAAACGAGCGGATGTGCATGTGGTGCGCCGGTGAAGAGCTGGCTGCATATCTTGGCCGAATGTCCAAGATATGCAGACATCAGACAGTTAGAAGACGTGGGGGTTGTGGTGGATGGGGCGGGGCATGACGTTGGGAGGTGCCTCGCCAGCAGAGAAAGTTTCGAGTGCCTCCGTGTGTTCGCACGGGAGGCGTTCAGAAGAAGAAGGGCGGAAGCAGGTCAGGGCAGGGTTTAATCGTTTAAATACTTGGTGTGGTGTCGTCTTGTCCGTCCCCTACATGTTATATGTTTTCCTTTATACGCAAGGAAAGGATAACTTCGGTTATCAAATACCGGGTGAACGACCAAGGTCAATTCCGGTATTACCTTTTGGGGAGCACCACCCTACGTACCTTAGGTGTGCGACCAGTCACGAGTTGCAAGAAACTCAACTGGAGTAACCTGCACGGTTACGAAGCCTCACCAGAGGTTATCTGGTACCACGGGAGTCGGGGAGCCCATGGAAGGTTGCTTCCACCTCCGGCAATGGTTGAGGTCCGGTTAACGGAACACGTGGTGGTTATGGTAGCCCATATCGCGGGCAGAGTTCCTCGGAGCTCGACGTGGAGTTGCGTTCTCCAACCCGGTGCCATGACCGACAGACTGGCAGAGATTTAGATAGGTCTCGCATCCAGCAGTATGAATGCCAAACTTGCATTTGGTATAAACTGCTACCTCCGGGGGCGTTAATGATTGTCGTCACAAAAACAATCCGTGACTGCTAAAGACAGCCGTGAACTCTTGGCTTCTGTTGGAACGTTCACGTTAAGCGATCAAGATATGGTTCTATGTAAGGCAGAGAGTCACGAGGAGTGTAAAGATAAACACTTAAAAATGAATATCTTAACTATCTCTTAAGCTAGTAATTAAAAATTGGAACATGTATACATATACTAGCGAATTATGAGAAAAATATAACATTTGGAAATAATAGTAATGGGGGAAAATGAGGAGCATTTCAAAAATGGTGCACTTTCCAAAATTCCAAACTATTGAAATTGAATTTTGTCAGATTGTAGAACTACATAGTCTTTAATTTTTCTAAAAATTTTAAGTTGGAGGTGTAAGGGATGGAGGTAGTAAGCAAAAATGTGGAAAATTTTGAATGATTTTTTTAGGGCTCTGGTGAAAGATACAAAGTTCAGATTTTCCATCTAGATATATCTATTTGATATACATAGAGAAAAAATAATAATTTGCTCCACAATTGTTATGTAACGACACCCCCCCCTCCTATTAAAAGATGACAATTTGAAATTTTGTACAAAAACTTTTAAAAATAGTTGAAACTAAATTGCGTCAAAAGTGTTGTTGTTGCCCTTCTACCCCCTCCCATACAAAACCATGATTTCGACCAATTTCAATAAATAACTAATAACCAACAAATTAAAAGCTACGAATTTGAAATTTTGTACGAGCACCTTACAAGAGAAACAAAATAAAACTGCATGGCAAATTTTACGATTCCCGTACCCTCTCAGACAAATGTTTGGTTTCGTGAATGTAAAATACACCGAATTGTATGAAAATTCGATGAAACTTCGTCTATGAAACTAACATTCTATGCAGAGAATATTGGACGTGATTTAAGCAATCAATTGAAAAATTATTAAAATCCATCCACCCTTACTATCACCCTCCCCTAAAAAAATCCAAACATGCATAAGCGGATGAAATATTTATTGTATGTACCGAAGCTATTGATCGTATTCGCAATTAAGTGTTCAATTGACAACAGCCATGCCCTAAAGGGGGTTCCACT
Source organism: Chorisops tibialis (assembly GCA_963669355.1). Lineage (NCBI taxonomy): Eukaryota > Metazoa > Arthropoda > Insecta > Diptera > Stratiomyidae > Chorisops > Chorisops tibialis. The sequence continues at coordinate 24,497,867 of OY770264.1, forward strand.
TAGTCTTCCTTAATCACTCTAACCTGCATATTAACTTTCCATGCATCCTCAACTTGTCCCAAGAATAATAAAGTTGCGCTCGAATTGTTGGCAGTTTATTTTTTACTTTTTTATGACAATTGGAGTGAAGGGAATTTCAAAAATCAGACTAATAATTATTTTATCTTGATTTTAGTATGATAAAGTCGAAAATTTCAAGATTTTTGTTTTTAAATTTCTTACAAAAATTCTTCACTCAGTAGTTGTAACTAATAACAAATAAAACGTCTGCAAAATTTGACTTAATTATGTTAAGGGGTTCCTGAGATAATGGGTCATTTGTATTATATGTAATCATACGGAAAACAGCTGCCTTAAACTATCTTTCAAATCTTACAATTCAGCAGAAAAGAAAAACCAGATACTAAACAAGAGTCCGTAATCAAAATCCTAAGCAATGAAATTTTATTAACTTTTTAAAACAATAAAAAATCATTAAAAAGTGAATGACTCGAAATCATTGTGATGTCAGTTACGTCTTTTATGGTTAGGACAGCAGTATAATTTTTGAGATATTTGATTTTAATGTATTATTTTTTTTTGTACGAAAAGTTTCAAGTAAAAGTTGGGGATCTTTGAAATAAAGAATAACTTTTTCTCTCATATTTTCTTGAATTTTGCAATGATACATCCAGATTGAATTGAGCTTTGGGAAATAATTAAAAGGAAAGATTTCGCATTGTTATGCTTTATAAAACGTGACGTTTCGTTCTCTGCTGGGACATTTATCAAATTGAATTTGATTTGATAAAGGTTTCTCAATACGAGCTAGAGAGGATAACTATCAGCGGATCAGGCGAGACGCGAAGAAGATCTGCAGACGAAAACAACGAAAAATAAACAATGACAAAATTTTATCATTGGACGAAAACCTGAATGACGTGCGAGCAGCATTTAATACCGTGAAAGAAATGAGACAAGGTTACAAACCGCAAACTACCTTCTGTAAGGACGAAGAAGGCAACATCATAAGCGACGCTACCAAAATCAATGCACGATGGATTCAGTACTTTCGAACATTGTTAAACAGAACGACATTACAGATAATTCCGAAAGATCCAGATGGAGATCAACTGTCCATTGGTTCGATCTATGATGAAGTAGAGACAGCCCTTCATAATTTAAGATCGAACAAGGCGTTCGGAATTAACGGAATCCCTACAGAGCTCTTGAAAGAAGGTGAAACAGAGCTCACCCAATCGAATATTTAAAATAATTGTTGAAATCTAGAGAACTGAAAAATTACCAGACGCTGTTGCAAGGCTAGAGTAGTCAACGATTGCCAATATTGCTAAATTTATAAAATCATCAATAATATTGAACTGCAATTTAATTATTCTACCCAAAAATTTATCATACACTTATAAAAATGAGCTCGTAGTGCAGTGAATAAAAAGGGCGAGCATTCGTGAAATTAGTGAGTTGTGAGTTGATATTTGGACGGGAGAGTCGAAAGTGGAAAGCGAATGGGTCGGTAGGCGAGTCTGATCGACCGGCAGGAGTAAGTCCTGTGACTGACAGGCGAGTAAGTTCTGGGATCGAGGGGCAGAGGTCAGTAAGCGAATATGTTGTGTGATCGGCGGTGGGGATTAGCAGTCGAGTTAAAATTTGAAAGCAAAAGAGTCGAGATTAGGTTTTCACGTAGTGAAGCCGATGGAGTGTCGACGGGGGGAACGAAAGATACAGTAGATGTTTAGATTGCGATAGACTTGGAATTGACAACGAAGCACGACAACACAAATATTAAGGCGGTAAAGTGTAAACAAGTGTTAAAGTTAATTTTAAAGAAAACTAGTCTCCTTTTAACTTGAAACCCAGCGAACATTTGCGCTGTTCAATAACTTTATAAATAAAAAAAATAATACTTATTTTAAATAAATATTTTCCATAGATTTTCATTCCATTTTTATTGGATAGTCTCGATTTTGTGTCGTTTGAAGATTGGTGCTCTCTTAGGCACGATCGGACGTATTTTTATACTCTAGATGAAATCTGAGAGTATATTGTGTTTGCCTTACCGTTTGTAACGCTAAGAAATAATGCTCGCACAGAGCCGCTAAGGGTACAGAAATATTTGTTGTCGCTCAAAAACTTCGAATCCGAGTTGCTGTCTGTCCGTCTGTCTGTCTGTCCGTCTGTCCGTCTGTCCGTCTGTCTACAGCATAACTCTCGAACGCTTTGAGCTATCGTGCTGAAATTTGTTGTGTGTCATTTTTAGCAAAAAAGTAGGTTTAGGTTGTAGGAGGGTTGCACGGAACCACAAGCACTGAGGCCATCTAGTTGGGCCCATTGTACTTCCCCTATAGTTATAAGTTGGAAGTCACTCCTCTTGCTCTAACCACTTGGTTCGGTTTGCGAACCTTAACAGGCTCGAATGTTGGACGCCTCTGAGGTCGTCTAGTTCTGAGAAGAATCGAGAGCCAAAACAAAGGAGACGACTGTTGGAGATTTGCGGACAGTGACAAAGATAATGTTCGATAGATTCTTCATCTTCCTCGCAACCTCTGCACAAGCTGTCGCTCGCGATTCGCATCCTAAATGCGTGCAGCCTTAGCAAGCAATGGCCTGTGGTCACGCCGACAATAGTTTGAATACTATAGCGACTACGTTGTAACAGCTGAGCTGTAATATTTTTGTTCGGTTCTTCCCAAAATGTGTTTTGATCCGTACACTCCTTCTACCTTCTCCCATACAAATGTATAATTTTTGTTAAGTGCATTATATCGATTTCCATTAAAACTAGAAAAAGTACAAACTTAAAATTTTGCTAGAATTTGTTTTTTAATAATTGCAATAAATGCCAAAAAATTTATCAGCTCCTCTTCCCCTCCCATACAAATATCTGTATTATAGAGCATTTCTTCTTCGAATATATTAGAACTATCGAATTTGAAATTGAATCGAAGCGTGGTAATAAGGATGATGAGAAGCAGTTTCAATATCATTTTAAACGCTCCACTTCTTCTGCCACCTCCCATACAAGTCCCTCAATTTCAGGAAAACTATGCCTAATTGAAAATAATGAAAGCTACAAACCTTAAATTCAGCTCGAAATATTTTGCATACCACATTAGGTGTCATATCCAAAAATTACAAACCTTCCTCCTCTGCTTCTACCACCTCCCATACAAAAGTCACTATTAATTATTTAAAAGAATTGGAGGTGACATATTTTCCGGTACATTGAACTCTTTCTCATTTCATCTAGAGTATCATATGATTGGGCTTTACGCTCAATCATAATTCTTTTATGTTTCTGGTTAAAACTGATCCACTGGTGGTCCGTTTAAATTTAAAAGCATTTAGCTTGACACATTTGATACCGATAAAGAACATCACAAATCAGTTTTTTGTTATTCAGCTGAGCAACATGGCAAAGTTAATATCGTCCTTAAGTAATTAATTTTTCTAGAATAATTTCGCTGTTGCTTGCAAGATCTCTCAACCCTTCAATTGCCTTGATTTCTTCCGCGTTAAATCGTCTGTATTTTTTCTTCATTTCAGTTTTCCCAAAGCGGACATTTTCTGGTTTCATGTTTTTCTAGATCTAATATAGAAATATCTTTCAGGAGCTCTACATTTTCAGGATTTGATTCAGAACAGAGTCTTGAAGTCGTACTATCGACCATACTTTAAAAAAATGGTTTGCTATTAATTGGTACGATTCTTGGATTACGCACCAAAGGGATATTATTGAATATGAAATTTTCTCCGGTCTTTACAGCCAACGCGATTCTTTCAAGGGACGGTTTTAAAACTTTCCGAAAATCGGGGGAAGATGTAAGAAATTTTCAATTAAACAAAACATGATCGAATTTGTTATAAACCACCTGCAATAGAAGGGATCCCTATTATATTTCATAATATGGGGAACTAAGAAATATATCTGCATGGCAATGGGAGTAGGTGACCATGGAATCTCGCAGCGTTTCTTCGACACATTTATTAAAGATTTTCTCCTTTCAAGGTGAATGATGCAGTCGAACTTTTTGATAATAATACATACACTGATACGTATATACATAAATATCTCCAATGCATATCAAGCTACTTCTATGAAAAACACAAGGTATACAGCCTGTATATCATTGTATATAACCGTATATAGCTCCGGCACCAGATGGTATATGCTTTTTCCAGAAAATGAGCAGAGGGTATACTGCGCATACCCCGTATATCCTAGGACAACAGCCCTGATTATATGCCCTGTATACAAAAAAGTGTGACCGTCTGCATTGCGAAAATTACAGATCTATTTCATTGTTGTGTACTTTACAAAACTTTAAAAAAAATTATCGAACAAAGACTTAGTGAATACGCTAACAACATCATCGGAGAATATCAAGGTGGCTACAAATTCGGACGATCGACAACGGATTATTCTCAGTAAAACAGGTGCTAGCAAAATGCTGGGAATATGATATAATGTGCACCAACTGTTCTTCGATTTTTGTCAAGCATGTCGACCGTACTGCTCTGTACGGAATTACGATTAACTAGATGTCCCACTGAAACTAGTTCGGTTAATAAAGGCCACGATGGAAAAAAATGAGTGCCAAGTAAAAATCGAAAACGAGTTGACTCAAAGCTTCCCAATGGAGTCAGATCTCAAACAAGGAGATGGTCTCGCCCCCATGCTCTTCAAATTGGTGCTTGAGTATGTTGTCAGGAAGGCAACTTCAGTTACCTCAGAGGACAGCAAAGGTACGCTACTCGTTAAATCCTCACAGTTCGGGGCGTACGCAGACGACGTGGATATTCAGGTTCGATTAATATTTTGTGTTAAGGAGATATTCCAGGAGTTGGAATCGGCAGCGAGTAAAGCAGGGCTCAGGATCGATGAAGCGAAAACTAAATAAAAAGCCCAGACACGAAGAACTGTTCCAGAGATGCAAAATATTACTGTGGGCGAATAAAACTTCGAGCAGGTGGATGAATTCGTATACCTAATAGCTTTTCTCACAAATGACGACAATGAAGGACATGAAATTCAAAGAAGAATCAGGGCAGCTAACAAAGCATTTTATGCGGTTCTTCCCTTAATGAAATCAAGGTAGGTCCATCGAAACAATAAACTACGCATCTACAAGACATTAATTCGTCATGTCCTGCTATATGGATGCGAAACATGGGCCTTGACGAGGGTGTCGGAAAATTTAATCGACACGGTATTCTTCGGAAGGTTTACAGAGCAGTTAAGGAAGGAGATGACTGACGAATTCGATACAACCATGAGCTATACGAACTATTAGACGACCCACCTATAGCGATCAAACTCTGCAAGCTTCAATGGGCTGGCCATGTGGAGCAAATGAACGAGGAGCGAATTCTAAAACGAGTGACCGAAGGGAAGCTACGAAAGCGATGCGAGGACTCAGTCGATGCAGATTGCAGACCGCTTCTCGATTTTCAAACTGGAGGACGCGGAAGTTGGACCGAGACGGGAGGCCAAGGCTCGATCTGGGCTGTAGCGCCATTGCATCATCAACGGTCTCATCGGACACCAAAACGTCACGTTTAATAAAGCATAACAGTGTGAAATCCGAAAATCTTTCCTTTTAATTCGAAGTGCACTGTAAAAACATTCACCAAACTATGGGAACCAAATGATTGTCTTATTTGGGAGAATGGTTCGTCTGATATCTGGTCCGAATTGTTTGCTAGAAACTAATTTTGTTTTAACATTTCTTTTCCTTTCATTTGAAAATGATTATTTGTAACATCCATTGTGCTTGAGACAAAATAAACGGCAGTACGAAATTGATTCTTTTTTCTGGAATCTTGGAATTATCTGCATTTTATTCCAATTTATAAGTAAATGTTAAAATTGTCGCAATATTCCTCTCAGATCGTAAAATCTACATTCCTACGGAATTTCATTAAAGTCATCGATTCCAGATAGGCTTTATTTTCTCTTTTATTTTATTTTTTAATTCATTTCTATTTTTATTTTTTTTACTTTCAATTTTTAACTATTCCTTTCTCTGCTGCTAAAATATTTCTGATTTAATATTTTAATGAATATTAAATCAGAAATATTTTAATATTTTGCAAAGACGCCAATATCTTTTTTCTATTTATCTGTATCTAATGCTACCTGAAATTTAGATTTTATTACTCTATATTGGAATAAATGCTTGACAGATTTAAAGCTTTTTTTTTTCATTAGATATGCTGTATATTTTATTTTTCGTTTTCTTTGATGCTGCTTTATCTTGAGGTTAAAGTTTTTTTTGTGTAACTAATAACGAAGCTATGTTTGATGCTATTCTGCCTACCATAATAAATTTACTGATCCTAGTGCAATATTACATATCGAACTTTAATGCCTCTCAATTTTAAAACCACAAAAAACCAAAACACTGGAAATTTAATGAACCACACTATCGATTAAAGTGCTTAAGAAAAACGCATTAGGTGATAATCCTCTTAACTTATTTCGCACTTAGCGATACTTTTACTTCAATTACCGCCACGAGAACCAGCAATTAGAGAAAAGCAAAATTTCAAGACCATTCACTTCGTTCTACCTGATGTAAAATGACTCAACACAACAATTCGGTGGTGAAAAATTCGCGAAAAGAAGATGAGATCTTTCACATTTGGGTGAAAGTTCGAGAACGGTTCAATCGTAAGTGTATATCTCTGACGCTATCTGCATTATCTATCTACAATGGCTAAGCAGAGCGATAGAAAGATGCGCATTTAATCCGCAATGGGATTATTCGAATGGATAAGATAAAGATCGGGTTCGCATCAAGAACCTTAGAGGCTTTAAAGAAATGCGAAAAGATTAAGGCCGCACTTTATTTTCAGTGAGTGCATTGTTTCGAATTTAGGCGGAATTACGTTGCGAATTATTTATTCTATTTTTTTTTTGGGCTTTTTTGGCCGTAATCCAATCCACGTAAGTTTCCGAGCAGAGCACTCGGAACTAATGCAGCGCGCACCTGTATAGCACACAAACTTGCCGAACCTATTTAGTTCAACGGCACGAGTACGGCATAATTACCTCGATTCGGTTGATCTACACTTTTCACATGGCACAACATTACTAATTTCACTGTAGTACTCGGAATCACTGGGCTGATCGTCCATCGGATTGCAGAACATCGCAACGGCCTTTCGGTAATCCTTGCGCGCAACACCACTTGCACCTTTCGCCACGCGCTGACTGAAGTAGCCCGAGTGCTTCTCGATTTGTTCTGCGAAAACATTTTCATAATTCATAATTGCACTGTTTCCGGCGGGCGAAACCGCCGCTATTAAACGCCTCTCGAACACTCGCGGCGGATGAAAGTTACTTTTCAAGATCTCCATTCTTTTATGACGCAGTTCGATCGAAAACACTAAACGTATTCGAATTAATCGTTTAACACACTTTTCATACCGCAAGAATCGCTTTAATTGCCGCTTGTTTTTCCGAAGTTCTAGTTTCTCGAGTTTCGTTAGATTTTTCGGATCTGTTTTTAGCTGAAGGCGCGGATCCCATGCCGGCTCGTTCGTCAAATCCAGGTGACTACGAGTGCGACGCCACGGTACCAAATCGAAATGTGCGAATTTTTCACCTTGGCACCACGGATGGAAGTTCGTTTCTGCGTTCGAATAGCGTAAAATCCAACCTGAAGACTCCGAATCCGACTCCGAAATATTCGGACTAAACTTAACGGCCCGATTTCGTACGCTCAGCGGCTTAAGCGCTGCTATTGCTGCCGCTGAAGAGTTGAGCGGAGACATCGTAAGCTTGGCGCTTGGATCGTAGCCGAAATTTTCGAGTAACTCACGCTCATGATTGGTTCCGGTTGCGGTTTCACTACAACAACAACAGCAACTACGGGCGACGACAGTGCGAAAAATCTCGAGTAAAAGCATCCTTTCTAGGCGGCGACATGATTCGATCTGAGCCCGTCCAGATCGATTCTAGAACGAGAATTCAAAAATCGCGGTGACCGCGCAACTGACCAAGCGGATTGCCGGGTGACTTCTGATCGCCCATTTCGTAATAAGTGCTGCCCGAACCAGCGCGGACCTATTGTTACTACACGCTTCAATGAAAAGGCCAACCTTCTGTTTTTGTTGTTGCTGCAAATTTGTTCTTCTTCGCCAGGTGAGATGAGACCTGCTCTGCACCGCTGTTTACCTTTTGGCTTATTTTCATTTTCCGCGTATCTAATGGTGACCTAGAGAATCCCGCGTTACGTGCTGATCTTCATTTTGCATGAAATTTCTTTATTTCCGTCCACTAAAGTTTTAATTTCGGTGTTTTTATTTCTAAGTGGATTATGGCGTGATGTTAATTTCACTTTGACCAACAAATAAAATTAAGATTTCTTCAGCGATTGTATCTAAAAAGTGCTTCTTTTTTGTTATTTTAATTGTACAGGTCAAATTTTAACGGGACCAGCAGAAGCCTTAAAGATAGTATGGAAATTAATTGAACCAACGGAACGAGCGTCTTACATTTTACAAAAATAATAAATTGCAACAAGAAAACATTAGGAAAGTGATTTATTAGTATGAGCGTAGCGTTGCAACCATGTCTGATCTGTCCATCTTGAAGAGATGGGCTAATGGATGGACAATCAGGCAAACGCTTAGACGAAATCTCCAGACTGGAGTATTATGTTTAAACCGGCATATGATGTGTTAACATTATGACGGATTATTTTGATCAATTAAATCAATGATTTTCACAGGAACGAGCTATTTGAAGTTATCGGTTATCAGTTGAGTAGGGTCAGCTTTACTATCCACACTTCTTCTTCAATGGTACGACAGCGAAAACTAGGCCTTGGCCCCATGATTTTTAGGTTACTTAACATTTATTTGTTAAACTGAGTATAAGCCTAGTCGGTAGCGTTCAAATCGCGGTCGAAGCATGATTCTAGCACATTACCTGCGATGGTGCATCTGGGCCATCTCAGTAGACGAAAACAAGGATATTCACAAATAGGATGTCATGTGAAGGGCTTGCAACTCTTCGACAATAAGAAATTAATGTTTAGGAACCTGAGGGCCACGAGGAGTAGGTCCGATTTGGGGAGTATTTTATGAACTCCTTAATATTTACAAATTTTTTTTATTATTTATAAACCTCCATTCAAATCTATACTGCCAACAAGTCGGGCGCAAGCTTATTATTTTTGGGACAAGGTAAGGGTATGCAGGTTAGAGTGTAATAGAGTCTAAGTGAATGGGGGTTCTAGGGCAGGGCTGTTGTAAATTATGTAACACTTAAACGCGATAACGATTAATAGATCCAGTAAACAGTTAAGTTTGGGTTTGAATGGTTTTAGGGGTAAGCTTTTAAATTACGCTTGAATTATGATCAAAATTATCTATATAGAATGTTAGCTTTATAAATAGAGTTGCTTAGAATTCCTATGGAATTCGATGCACGATATTTGTATGGGAGGGGTAGGAATTGCAAAATTTATGATGCAGTCTTATTAAACTTCTCTTGAAATTTCAAGTTTGTAGTTTTTAATTTGTAGATTTATTGAAATAGGTCGGAATAATACTTTTTTATGGGAGGGCGTAGAAGGGAAAGGGGAATTTAAAGACTTTTGAAGCATCTTTATATTAAACTAGTAAACGCCCGCGACTTCGTCCGCATAAAAATCGCATTAATAAGCAATTTTTGAGAATGTAGTTAGTAATACATTATGTGGGATATATAATCTGCTTACTTTAATGGCTCTTTGAACACAATGTTTTGTATTTTGTTGGAATCAGAACCATAAATTATTAATAATGATACCATGATACTCGCATTTGAATGGGAGAGGCTCGTGATCAAATCAATCCTGTGATTTGAGATCATATACGTATTGAAGAGCATCAAGGACATGTTAATAATTATAGCTTGTGTTAATTAAAAAAAAAGCCCAAATAAAGTAACATTAAGCTTGAAAACGTAACAGGACTACGATTGTCCGTAGATCCCAATCATACGATACTATAGATGAAATCGAAATTTTTGTGATTTTATGAAATTTTGTATGGGGAGTGGCTGCATTGAACTAATTTGTTTCATATCATGCTAGTGTAGCTATAAAAATGTTTTGTACCAAATTTAAGCTTCAAAAATTGAGTAAGTACTGAGAAACTTAGTGCATTGAATTTAATGAAATTGTGGAATTTTTATGGGAGGTGGTAGAAGGAAAGGGGGGTTTTTGGTGATATTTCGAGAAACAACTATAATCATCATGCAATTGATATGTTTTAAATTTCAGGTCTGTATCATTCACGCTTTTCAAGAAAATCGAATTTTTTTAAAGTCGTGGAATTGTGCCACATTGTATGGGAGGGGGTAGAAGGCGTGAAGCTACTTGGTTAATTTTTTCCCGATATTAATAATGATGCTAATTTAGGATAGAGTACAAAATTTTAGCTCAATGAAAGTTATATGTATTGGGAAAATTAGTTTAGAATATTTCATGAAAAAGTGCAGTTTGTATGGGAGGTGGTGGAAGGAGTAGGGGGTTGTAAGTGAATTTTTGAGAAACGACTATGATCATTATGCAATTGATATATTTTAAATTTTAGATCTGCATCATTCACGCTTTTCAAGAAAATCGAATTTTTGTAAAGTCGTGCAATTGCGTCACATTGTATGGGAGGGTGTAGAAGGGTAAAGCTACTCGGTTAATTTTTTTCCCGAAATTAATAATGATGCTAATTTAGGATAGAGTACAAAATTTGAGCTCGATGAAAGTTATATGTACTGAGAAAATTAGTTTAGAATATTTCATGAAAAAGTGCAGTTTGTATGGGAGGTGGTGAAAGGAGTGGGGGGTTTTAAGTGACTTTTTGAGAAGCAGCTACAATTAATTTGCAATTGACATATTTTAAATTTCAGATCAGTAACGTTTACACTTTTCAAGAAAATCGAATTTAAGTGAAGTCGTGGAATTGTGTTACATTGTATGGGAGGGGGTAGAAGGAGTGAAGGTAGTTGGTTAATTTTTTCCTGTTATTAATAATAATGCAAATTAATGATAAAGTATATACAACATTTAAGCTTGCTGAAAGTTACACGTACTGAGAAAATTGGTGAATAGCATTTTATGAAAAAGTGCAGTTTGTATGGGAGGTGGTGGAAGGAGTAGGGGGATTCAAATAATTTGTATACTATAGATCATGAGTGTAAGTCAAATTGAAAAGAACACTGATGTAGAAGGGTCTGAAGGCATCTGGTAGATCCTGAAGGCATCTGGTTAAGTCTAAAGTTTAAATTGTGCGAATTAAGGATTTTCTATTTTTTTGAGATTACAGTTTTGTAAATTTTTTTAAGGTTGGTCTGGCCACAAATTCCAACATTATAGGGCTTAAAAGTGTACGCTGCCAACCTCGTACTTAAGAAAGTTTTAATTTGATTACCGCAAGATCGGTGGCTAACATATAGGGTTATTATATAAGAGGTGTTATTTTGAATAGCCCGCTATTTCGGTAGATGTCACTTTTGAAGCTGTCATTTTTTGACATTTGACAAGTAGAAACTACGCCATTAATAAAAATGGAACGATACGCGCTTCAACAACGCATTGAAATTATTAAAATTCACATTATTAAAATTCACTATTCTTGACTGATGATACACGATACAAGCAAAACTGTCGGAAAATCCAAGAGTTATTGTTGAAAAGCCTCTCCATCCTCAACGTGTGACTGTTTGGTGCGGTTTATGGTCCGGCGGGTTACATATGTATCTCAAAAGCTACAACTTCGATTTATTTATTTTGCCATTCGTGCTTATTGCAAATAAAAAATTAAAAATCAGTCATGTTTCTTAAAAATTCCAATTTTAACTTTAATGTCCTTCGAAGAGCCGATTGCTAATAGCTATAGAGGGTAAACGTGCCAGCATTTGAAGTGAACGATACTATTCTTTTGGAACCCCTTCCTTCGAAAGTTTATTCCAAATCTTCTTGTAATCAGATTGTTCCCATCCTTTATTTTCATTACAGTACCAATTACGATTTTTAAAATGCCAAGTTCATGGAATAGGCGAGCTGATGGAATATTACTTAGTTTTCATACTTGAGGTATAATTGGATTCTGACTCAACTTCTTAACAAATTTTCGACAATTATCAGCTGAATCCTAAGAAATATCGAATGATAATTGAAGATAATTTGCACCTTATTAGTACCCAAATTCGTTGAATGTATTTATTTATGTAATACATACTGCACATTGATAGAATTCGAGAATGCAGTAATACATATTCAGAATCAATGAGACCTAGGCTGTAGCCTAGTGCACTCAGAAAAAAAAGTGTAATAGAATTTACAATAATTCTCAATAAACACTTCTTAACAAAATTATCCTAAACTACAATTTCTTTTGTATTTTTTAATAATTATCTTGATAGAATTTACGAAAGGCTTTTAGAATCATTGAAAGCTGTATCATAAAAAAATCATCAATTTTACGAAAGATAAACACAATTTAATGATTAGTTATTGTAATTTTATTTGCAATGTTATCGTTTCCTAGTATTTATGCAAAGTTCATAAAATTTGCGTAGTTACATTTTAAAATCTACGAGAAGCCTCTTTGATTTGCTATATGTCACAAGCGTGTGGCGTCTTATACTGCAACGCTACCGACTATGCCGTGGGTTCTTAATAGCTCACTGGTAGTACGATCGCTTTGCAACTCATACATCCCCAAATTCGAATCCAACTAGCTGCACGGTATTCCCTTAGCGTCTAAGGCAGGGCCTGCTCACACAAGCTTTACTGACGAGTAGTGACGTGAAAAAAGTAACTATTCGTTACATGAGTACTTGTTACCAACCGAAATTCAAAGTAAAATTTCACCACGCTATTATTATGTCCAAATATTATATTTTTCTTATATTTCGCTAGTATAGCTTAATACATGTCCCTAGTTTCAATTAAATAGCTAGAACGATAGTCGAGATATTAATACTTAAGTATTTTCCTTTGCAGTCCCCTTACTTTTTCCCTCAAAAGTATCGGCCTCTCTTGATTGTTGATTACTGTTGAGTCACCTATTTGGTCGTAAAATATAAAATGTTATAAAAATATAAAAAAAAACGGCCGGCAATTGGTTCTTAGGCCCCCTTCTTTTGTACCCCACTGGATAAATAAATAAATAAATTTATTTTCACTTTTTCCCATTATATCAATGTACCTGAAAGTCGAGTGTCAGCTTTCTATATATATTTGTAAGGGAGACATTAGCAATCGCAGTTTTCTGTTTTTACTGAAAAAGCTTCAACCCTGTTTCTTTATTAGTATAAAGATTATTTTGTTTTAAGCCCAAAAATAAATAAAAATATTAAAAATTCCGCAATAAATTAGATTTTGTGACCATTTAAAGGTACATCGAATTTTTAAGGTCAAGTTTTTCGTCGTTAAATCCTGGCCATCTAATCGGAAGGCTCTTTTTCCTCCAATTTATCACTACTACAACTTTATTTTCTAAAGAAGTGAAAAGATCTACAATATGAACATTTCTAAGAAGGAGGTACATTTGGGAGATTCGCTCCCTTAAATTGTAAAAAAATTATTAAAAATTATCGATTTTTCCGGTTTTTTTTCCCAATTTTTTCACTTATTTTGTACATACAGTCAAACTTCCATAAGTCGAACGTCTATAACTCGAACTAAATCAGGTGTCAATAGCATTTAGAGAGCAAATTGTATAAAATGTCACTTCCATAAGTCGAACTTCCATAACTCGCATTTCTCCATAAGTCGAGTAAAAAAATGGCACGTGTATTCAATATGTCGAATAATACGGGGAGATCCCTGATAGCGGAGAAATTTTTTTTTTTTTTGGGGAATCCCTTATTTTTTCACATCAAAGTTGTTGTTGTTTTGGGTTTTTATAGTTGGGAAAGTCCCTATTTATAAAGAAATGTTTTATGAGGTTGTCGCTTGGCGTACATTTCGGTTGCACTTGTAAGTGAACACGAGTTCAGTTTACGTACTACGGTATATTAACACAAAATCGGTTTTTCATGGCGTCGAAACGTGTTCTAAAAAGTTTGTCAATTGACGAAAAGTATAAATTAATTCAAGAAATAGAAAGTGGATTAAAGAAAAAGGATGTAGCTTTTAAATACGGTGTTCCGGCGAGTACAGTTTCAACGATTTTAAAAAATAAGGACACAATTATCGCATTAGTTGATTCTGGTGCTGGATGCAGCAAAAGAATTAAAAATCCACTATTCAAAAATGTCAATAATGCAGTTTTCGATTGGCTTAAAGAAGCAAGAAACCAAAACATGCCCACATCTGGAGGAATCTTAAAGGAGAAGGCATTGGAATTTGCGAAGCGGTTTGGAGAAAACGATTTTAAGGCAAGCACTGGTTGGCTTGATAAATGGAAGCAAAGGTATGGACAAATATTTAACTAACAAAAGGTTAACCAAATTGTGTGTCATACGTATGTATGTTGAATTGTAGGCATGGTGTGTGTCATAAAAGGCATGCGGTGAAAGCAGTGATGTTCGTGACGAGGACTGAGATAAATGGAAAACCGACGTTTTGCCCCATCTATTAAAAAAGTATAATGAACGCGACATTTTCAATGCAGACGAGACAGGACTGTTCTTCAAATGCAAATGCAGACACTGACTTTCGAGGGCGATAAATGCCATGGAGGCAAACATAGTAAGCAGCGAGTTGTTGGCAGCAAATATTGATGGAACAGAAAAATTGAAAATTCTCTTGATTGGCAGAAGCAGCAAGCCTCGTTGATTTCGAAGGGTTAAGTCGCTACCCGTTGATTATACATCAAACTCCAGGGCGTGGATGACCGGAAAACTTTTTGAAGAATGGATTTGCAAATTAGATAAACAATTTTTACGCGCTGGACGAAAAGTCTTATTATTCATTGATAATTGTCCTGCCCATCCAAAAGACTTACAAAGAAAATTGAAATCTATTGAATTGGCTTTTTTCCACCAAATATGACCTTCAAATTGCAACCGCTTGACCTGGGAGTAATTCAAAATTTAAAGTGTCACTATCGAAGCAGAATCTTAAAAGAAGCATTAAAGCGTTTAGAGACAAAGAAGAAACATGATTTTACACTTCTGGATTGCATTAACCACATAACAAAAGCATGGGATATTGACGTCAAAAATCAAACGATTGCGAATTGCTTTAAAAAAGCTGGATTTGGTCAGCATTCTACATGGGATGAAGAGGATAACATTTCTTTAATTTTCTTAAATAATATTGATCAGGAAAGGTGCTTGATACAAACTGATTACGAAGAATGGATAACGTTGAATAATATAACTTCCAATGCTACTCTTGATGATTATATTGAGATGGACAATGAAATTTGTACAGAAGGTTTTCTTACAGATGATGACATTATTGAGAATTATAATTCTGAATCAGTGACTCAGACTTTAATTGCAGTGGAAAGTGATGACGAGGGTTCCGAAGAAGAATTTATTCAACAGCCTTGTACGAATGATATAGCGGATTCCTTGAGAAATTTGAATCTATATTTACAAACGAATGCAAACGCAACTGATGAACACTATAAGGCTTTAAATAAACTGGAATCTCTTTTTATTCAAATAATAAAGCAAAAGGAAATTTTCAGCCACAAATTACTAATTATTTTAACCCACTGTAACTATGTAGTATGTAGTACTTAATATGGATTAAATAAAAATGTGAATTGAATATATGTAGTAATTGTAGTATCTTTTAATAAATCCGCTGGTTTTGATAAACTGTTCAATAACTCGAAGTCTTTATAAGTCGAACTATTTTTGTGGAGAATGGTGATTCGAGTTATGGAAGTTTGACTGTATTTTTTTTTATCTTAGTGGTATTTAAATCAGTTCGTGTATATTTTGATAAATTGTTATAATCGATAGCTTTGTTATTATAGTTTCAGACAAAAATAAAATTTTTAAAAATTTCGAAATTTAAAAATAAAATCTATGGAGGGTGGTCAAAGCAATGGGTGGAAGAAGAAGAATTTATTCAACAGCCTTGTACGAATGATATAGCGGATTCCTTGAGAAATTTGAATCTATATTTACAAACGAATGCAAACGCAACTGATGAACACTATAACGCTTTAAATAAACTGGAATCTCTTTTTATTCAAATAATAAAGCAAAAGGAAATTTTCAGCCACAAATTACTAATTATTTTAACCCACTGTAACTATGTAGTATGTAGTACTTAATATGGATTAAATAAAAATGTGAATTGAATATATGTAGTAATTGTAGTATCTTTTAATAAATCCGCTGGTTTTGATAAACTGTTCAATAACTCGAAGTCTTTATAAGTCGAACTATTTTTGTGGAGAATGGTGATTCGAGTTATGGAAGTTTGACTGTATTTTTTTTTATCTTAGTGGTATTTAAATCAGTTCGTGTATATTTTGATAAATTGTTATAATCGATAGCTTTGTTATTATAGTTTCAGACAAAAATAAAATTTTTAAAAATTTCGAAATTTAAAAATAAAATCTATGGAGGGTGGTCAAAGCAATGGGTGGAAGAAGAAGAATTTATTCAACAGCCTTGTACGAATGATATAGCGGATTCCTTGAGAAATTTGAATCTATATTTACAAACGAATGCAAACGCAACTGATGAACACTATAACGCTTTAAATAAACTGGAATCTCTTTTTATTCAAATAATAAAGCAAAAGGAAATTTTCAGCCACAAATTACTAATTATTTTAACCCACTGTAACTATGTAGTATGTAGTACTTAATATGGATTAAATAAAAATGTGAATTGAATATATGTAGTAATTGTAGTATCTTTTAATAAATCCGCTGGTTTTGATAAACTGTTCAATAACTCGAAGTCTTTATAAGTCGAACTATTTTTGTGGAGAATGGTGATTCGAGTTATGGAAGTTTGACTGTATTTTTTTTTATCTTAGTGGTATTTAAATCAGTTCGTGTATATTTTGATAAATTGTTATAATCGATAGCTTTGTTATTATAGTTTCAGACAAAAATAAAATTTTTAAAAATTTCGAAATTTAAAAATAAAATCTATGGAGGGTGGTCAAAGCAATGGGTGGAAGAAGAAGAATTTATTCAACAGCCTTGTACGAATGATATAGCGGATTCCTTGAGAAATTTGAATCTATATTTACAAACGAATGCAAACGCAACTGATGAACACTATAACGCTTTAAATAAACTGGAATCTCTTTTTATTCAAATAATAAAGCAAAAGGAAATTTTCAGCCACAAATTACTAATTATTTTAACCCACTGTAACTATGTAGTAAGTAGTACTTAATATGGATTAAATAAAAATGTGAATTGAATATATGTAGTAATTGTAGTATCTTTTAATAAATCCGCTGGTTTTGATAAACTGTTCAATAACTCGAAGTCTTTATAAGTCGAACTATTTTTGTGGAGAATGGTGATTCGAGTTATGGAAGTTTGACTGTATTTTTTTTTATCTTAGTGGTATTTAAATCAGTTCGTGTATATTTTGATAAATTGTTATAATCGATAGCTTTGTTATTATAGTTTCAGACAAAAATAAAATTTTTAAAAATTTCGGAATTTAAAAATAAAATCTATGGAGGGTGGTCAAAGCAATGGGTGGATTTGGCCCAATATCGTGAAGACATTCACTCGAATTCGAAGTTTTTCTGGCAAGTCATTTAATTACCAATTCTTAGTATATATTCCAGTACAATCTAATAAAAAACTTATCTTACAGACACCTATAATAATAGTTGTGTATCTCTTATTACGTATTCCATAAGCAGTAACCTTCACCAATTGTACAATCTGCAATACTACATAAGCATATTAATAAAACGCTTTAATAATAGACTCGTGTAAAATTTCTTATTACATTCAAATCATCATTGGAAGCTAATTCTAATTAATTTCGATAATTGCCAATGATGTCTTTGACCTCGGCACATCTTTAAAATTCGCTCGCACATAACAAGCATGTGCCAACAGAATAGCTAGCAAGCATTACCCGTATTATTTGCAGTCGCTAGACCAGAAACATGGAATTAAACATTTCCTCTTAGCTGGGCCCCAGCCCATTGTCATTGTGATCGGGGTTAACTCTGATGAACAGAGAATTCAGAGACATCGATCAACTATCTGTTGCAGAGATAGAGTCATTATCTCTTCCTAAAGTGACATATCAAGAATTGAAACTGAAATTTACAATAATATTTGATTCCTCCCTACGTTGTTGTCAATGACCTCGCTCCAGCAATCTCGCTTTCATTCAAGGTAATAATGAAATTCTCGTCTATTTCAGTATGAGTGATAGTGTGTACACCTTGAACTGAAAGTATTGCTCTGATTCCGCGCCCAATTCATGGAACTCTGACAGTTTAATCGTATCAGTGAATCCGCACCCGTGCGTCATAACATCACGCTATTACGACTTTTTTACGGAATTATTGCCGGCTAGGATAACGATCTAGCAAGGTCTTTGAATTCGAGAAGCAGTTAAGATGTGTCGTTGAAAGTTACCGCCATATTTGAATTTGCGTGACTTTCTTCAGTGCTTGCCGATTTAAGAAGTGAGATATTACGTTCGATAAGGAGAAAGGTAAACCGCAATTTTTTTTATTGGTATTGTTTCAATTTCCAGATGTACTATCATCTTCTTCTGCTTCAGATACGATCGATGGGATTTATGCGTGAAGCATTAATTTTGCTTTTTTTTTATGAAACTTGTTATGGCAAGATCAGATGCAGTAGTTATGGGCAAATTTTATTTATGATATTTGTTTTAATTGCAATCTTAGTCTTTAGCATTCCGTGAGACTTCGAATTAATCACTTGTGAGATTTGCAGTTGTATAAACATGAAAGACGAATATAAGTTAACAGTTCATAAATTTTTATGAACAGAATAATCTAAAAAAAAAAAAAAAATTAACGAGTTACATTCTGATTTCTCTCGCATCAAAATAAAATGCTATATAAATGATTATGTTGATCTTTTTATTCGATCATCGTAAAAAAGAAAAATGGATATGTTAAATCTGTAGAAGATTAGAGTTTGACTTAGATATTGAACACCTTAATCAAATAATTCATGGTTCCGTATCTATCAGATGCTTTGTATGAGTTGGTTTTATTGTTGTATGGCAATATTCGTTACAGTTTTTGTATACATTTTTGATGAAAATTGGAGTGCGAAGAATTGATGTGAATAACGATGGTAAATTAAAGCTTGAAATATGGATTTTCGACCGAAGGAAATATCTCATTTAGGAATGAGCATTAGATAGTGCCTAATCGATGAGTAATCCATCGGTTGTACCGCTATTAGCGTTTAATACACATTTTTCAGACAGTTAAATAAATTCGAATATTTTCTGATTAATACTTGATTCAATCATTTTTGGACTTTTAAAATTTTACTTAGGAAGGTTCTTAGTTCTATGCAATGTCGGCCCATGGCTCTCGTACGTGGAATGATACCTAAACATCTTTTGATGTCCAAGTTTAAGTTTAAGCTTCAAATATATAAGACTGGTTGTAAAATGCATGCAACTTTAATGAAAATATTTCAAAGTACATATAAAAAGAAAATATTGTACAATACGGCTTTGCGATAATTATAAACAGAAAGTGTGCACAAAGCAGCCGATTGTCCTATAGAATGACATAAGAAAAAAAATCTTAAAAAAGCTATGAGCTCCAACAATAAATCTATTGAGACTTTTCTATACATTACGCAATCGGTTTGGTAAATTTCTATCCAGATAATAAAATAAGTCAATAGAAATGTAACAAGCTACTAAAAAATGTTTCTTTTGAATGAATCGAATTTAAAGAAGTATATGGTTTGCAAATATTGTATTTATACAATGGCACTACAGCTCAAATCGGGCCTTGGCCCCCTGATCTTCAGATTCCTTAACATTTTATTTGTGATTGTGAAAGTGTTGTTAGTCCTTTGCACAACCCTCTATCTACGAATGTTCATTTTCGAATTTTAGTTTTCGTAGATTAAGTTAACTAAGGTGTACCCAAGCAGGTAGTGTGCTGGAATTGTGCGGTGACCGGGAGTTAGACTTAAGTCCTTCGCTACCCACTAGGCTGCACACTAGCTTGCAAACTAGATTGTAAAAATTACCATACATCTAATTATAGATACGTTAGTCGATCCCCGGAGAAATTGATGAGCATGGGACGACGTCCCACCAACGCAGTCATTGCCTTCATGTCCTGATGGAAAAATTTCCCCGGCGATAGTAATTGGTGAAGAGGAAGACCGTAAATTTGATGGTCTTGATAGGCTGGGTGAGAAAATCAAGGAGTTAGTCGAAATGATGAGTGGTGGAAGGCGAACGATCCATCAACCTATGAGAGACGCGGTGAATGCTATCGTGGCTATGCACAAACGCGGTACAAAGGACATACGTCGTCAAACGGAGACAGGGAAGTTTGATAAAAGCGCCCAAAAGGAAATACGTCGACAATCAGAGGCAGGGAAGACTGATAATAGTGCTCAAACCTCACCATCACTAGAGTGCATCAATAACGATCCACAACAAAAAAAAGGAGATAAAGGGCACTTGAAACGAGCCATCCCACCAAAAAAGCTGAGAAAGGAAAACGCGCTCGCAGATACTCGTAGCATACAACTACATGAAGTATCAACAGAGAAACTTAAGGAGAAGGAGCCTAAAGAAATTGGATGGACGAGAGTCATGAAAAAAAAAGATAAATAGGCGAGATAAACGTCAAAGTATGAAAGCGGTTATACCTGATGCAATAGTCATCACCAATACAGAAGAGATTTCATACAGTGATATCCTACGATTGGTGAAAGGACACGAAGCATTGAATAAATATAGTAAAAATGTGTCAAAAATAAGGAAGGAGGCAAAAGGACAAATGCTGTTGGAACTTAATAAGCAACGAAGTGAAGACTCAAAGGAGTTCAAGAAGGAAATAGAAAAGCTGAAATTAAAGTTCTTACGCAAGAAACTCAATTAGAACTGAAAGATTTAGATGAAATTACGACAAAGGAACATATCATAGATGCTATACGCATGCAGATTAAGGATTAATGATTAAGTCAGTTAGGAAGGCTTATGATGGAACACAGACAGCTGTGATTAGGGTGCCGACAAAAACTGCGAATAAACTTATCGATAAGGAGAAAATTAAAGTAGGATGGGTCGTCTGCCGACTTAGAGAAACGGTGAATGTAACGAGGTGCTACAGGTGCCTTTCCTTCGGCCATTTAGCAAAAGCATGCAAAAGCACCGAAGATCGCAGTGCAAGATGCATGAAATGCGGCGAAGCAGGCCATTTTGCGAGAAATTGCAATAGGCTACCATGCTGCATGCTATGCAAGAGCAACGGAAGTGCCGACTCTAACCATCCTACAAGCAGTCGAACATGTCCCGCATACCTAGAAGCACGCAAAATTAAAAAAAAAACATGAAAATAGTTCAGATTAATCTTAATCATTGTAAAGCGGCTCAGGATCTATTAAAGCAGAGAATATACGAAGATAAATTTAACGTATCGATCATTAGTGAACACTATCGAAACTTAGGAAATTTAGGATGGATCGCAGATAGAACACAAATGCAGCAATCTGAGCCTGTGGAGACAAGACTTTCCAAGATAAGCCACACACTGATAACCAGTACTACGTAAGAGCAAAGATTGGCGGAATAAATATATATAGCTGCTATATACCACCGAGTGTTGGCAACGATGAATATGAAAGGATTCTCGACGGACTCACGATCGATGTTGAGTCAACAAGCCCAAATATCATTGCTGGAGACTTTAACGTATGGGCCACGGAATGGGGAAGCAAACGCACGAATGGGAGAGGAAATATGCTAGTCAAAGCCTTTGCGTCGCTTGACGTCATCGTTTTAAATAATGGGTGCAAAAACACATTCGAAAAAAACGGAAGAGGCTCCGTAATAGATATTACATTTGCAAGCAGAACATTAATCCAGCACACAGAATGGCGGTTAAGTGATGCATACACGCAAGCTCGGGTGTAGCCTAGTGAGTAGCGTATTGGTTTTGTAATGCGAAGGTCGTGAGTTCAAATCCCGGTCGGCGCAATATATAATTCCAGCACACTGCCTGCTTGGATATACCCTGGTCACCTTGATCTACGAAAATGAAAAATTCGTAGAAAAAGGATTGTGCGAAGGGCTAACAACTCTTCCACAATAAGTAATGCAAAATGTTAATGAGCCTGAACGTCAGGAGGCCTAGGTCCGATTTGGGCTGTAGCGCCATTGTAGAAGAAGAAGAGAAGATGCATACACGCATAGCGACTATCAGGCAATAATAGTGACAACTGATTCTGGTAGAAGAAATCGTCAAAAGCGCCAGCATGCGAAAGCGCAGACAAAAGGATGGAAAGATAATACACTAGATGAAGAAATCTCCAAGATGGTACTG
The DNA here is from genome assembly GCA_963669355.1 of Chorisops tibialis. NCBI lineage: Eukaryota > Metazoa > Arthropoda > Insecta > Diptera > Stratiomyidae > Chorisops > Chorisops tibialis. Next base: position 24,520,330 of record OY770264.1, read on the forward strand.
AATGCCAAACATGACTCGCAGGAAGGTGTAGAAAATCATGCTCAAAGTGTAGTAAACGAACTGAGTAAGGCCTGCGACGCGGCAATGGTGAGAAGAAAAGTTCACAACGTACGGAAACCAAACTATTGGTGAAACGATAACATTGCTCGGCTACGCACTAGATATCACAAAGCTAGACGACAGCTGCAGCGGAAAAGAACAACCGTAAATAGTAGTACTCTAAACGATATATACAAAGAAGCCAGGTTAGACCTTAAAAAGGCAATTAGGCAAAGTAAACAAGAATGTTTCAGAGAGTTTTGTAACAATATGAACGGTAACCTAGGGTATGGGGCACATAGGGTAGTGATGTCGAAATTGAAGGGACCAAGGGGACAAGCACCAACGTGTCCTATATTTATGGAGAAAGTGGTCAAATCGCTATTCTCGAAACGCTCCGATAGTAATGCTCCGGCAATAATAGAAAGTCCCACTGAAATGAATAACGACCAGCGGTGGTGACTGCGGAGGAGGTACGGCTCGAGAACAATGAATCACCAGGATTAGATGGCATACCAAATAGAGCGCTTAAACTAGCTATAAAGCTCGATCCAGACGTCTACGCAGAAATGTACACAAAATGCCTAAAGGATGGTATTTTTCCCAAAATATGGAAACGCCAACGTGTGGTTCTACTCCCGAAACCAAACAAACCACCCGGAGAGCCGAGTTCGTACAGGTCGCTGTGCATGCTTGACTCACTGGGGAAAATCCTGGAACGGTTAATTCTTAACAGATTAGAACAACATCTTCAAGAGAATGGAAACATTTCAGAAAATCAATATGGATTCCGCAAAGGGCGCTCTACAGTCGTCGCAATAAAAAAAGTGATAGACATTGCTGAAAAGGCCATTGAAGGCAGTAGATGGAAGAATGGTTCTAAAGAATACTGCGCTATAATAACACTAGACGTCAAAAATGCATTTCATTCGGTGACGTGGCCTCACATAATTAATGCTCTATTAAAATTGGAAACTCCACCATACCTCCTACGAATGGTCAGGAGCTATCTCGCAGATAGAGTATTACTATATGACACCGAAGAAGGAGTGAAGAAATATAGCATAACATGTGGAGTCCCACAGGGCTCAGTACTAGGACCCGTGTTATGGAATATACAATATGATGACATCGTACGACTTCCAGTACCAAGAGGTGTACAAATAATTGGCTACGCGGATAATATAGCAATCACAGTGGTAGCAAAAGACTTACAGAGCATCAAGAACGTAAGCACCAACGTGATTTCTGACATTAAGAACTGGCTTAGAGCATCTAATCTAGAGCTAGCTGCACAAAAAACAGAAGTAGTTCTTATTACAAGCAGAAAACAAAGAGAGCATATAACGTTAAATATAGATGGACTTGAAATCGTATCCCAACCCTCCATTAAATACTTGGGTTTAATGATTGACGCAAGACTATCCTTCAAGACGAACATCGAAACAGTCTGCATAAAAGCAGGACGAGTGAACTCCGCCCTATGCAGAACAATGGCGAGCATTGGAGGATCAAGCCAAAACAGGAGGATACTTCTTTCAAGAGTGACGCGAAGTATCATAATGTATGCTGCACCGATATGGAGCGAAGCACTACGATACAAATCTTACGCGAATATATTAAAAAAACCCCATAGAGTAAGTGCGTTAAGGGTATGCAGTGGATTTCGCACAATTTCATATGACGCCGCGAATGTCATAGCTGGATTACTGCCGCCAGACATACTAGCTGCTGAAGCAGAACGATTATATCACAAAATGATACGATAAGCCGATGCATAACAGTGGAAGAGAAAAAGGAAGAGAAACGGGTAAGTAACTGCAATGGAGCACCGTAAACAAAGGCCGCTGGACGTATAGACTCATAAGAGATATAGATAAGTGGGTTGGACGGAAGCATGGTGAAGTAGATTACTTCATGACCCAATTTCTGTCAGGACATGGCTGTTACAGAAAATATTTACACAAATATGGCCATGACTCCTGTGCGTCATATCCAAGTTGTACAGATGCAATAGAAAATAAACTGCCAACAAGTCGGGCGAAATTTTATTATTCTTGGGACAAGTTGCGGATGAGTGGAAAGTCAATATGCAGGTTAGAGTGGTTTGGGAGACTAAGTGAAGGAGAATTCTTGGGCAGGGCTGTTATTAATTTAGCGGCAGAAATAAAATATAATCGTTGTAAGGCATTCATAAGAAAACATGTAGAGGCCTACACGTGCAATATTTTTAACAAATTGCTTTATGCCGGATTCTTTTGTGTACACGTTACAGGTCGCAATTTTGATTGTATTTCAATACAATGTAATAAATAAATAGAAAAATAGAAGAACGTCTATTTGAACTTCTACTTCTACAATGGCACTACAGCCCAAATCGGGCCTTAGCCCTTAACATTTTTCATTATTTATTGTGGAAGGGTTGTTAGACCTTCGCACAACCCTCTATCTATGAATTTTCATTTTCGTAGGTTGAGGTGACCAATTTAGGTATACTCAAGCCGGCAGTGTGCTGGAATCATGTATCGACCAGGATTTGAACTCACGGACCTTCGTATTTTAGACCAACACGCTACTCACTAGGCTATACCCTAGCCTATTTGAACTATGGACTAAAATAATAGTAAGCAGAAAAATAATTGTATAATTGTATTTTACTAGAAATGTATGGTGTATGTTTTTACAGTGCATTTTGAATTTGTAGGAAAAATTTTCGGATTTCAAACTGTTATGGTTCATTGAACGTAACATGTCGGTCCCTGTAGAGATCTTAAAGGTTGAAGAACCTTTGAAGTTACAACAGGAACCGCAGTGTCACCTTTTATAAAGCATAGCAGTGTGTAATTCAGAAATCATTCTTTTGGGTTTAACTTTATTATTTAGATTGTTAGACCACGAGGTGGCGGTCATGTTAAAGTTACCACAGATGAAAAACGAAGAATTGGCACTAAGATTATTGATGAAATTTGAAAATAGGTCAACGAAATTTTCATAAACAGAGAGCTCGGTTTGACAAGGGATGTATAAGCAGCACAGGTAGAGTAAATGTGACAAGGACAAACAGACTTTTACCATAATGTTTTCAATCGGGAAAGTGTCAAGGCCAGGGCAGGAATAACAAGCAAACCGGGTATTGACACCAACCATAACTCCACCACCATCCTCCTTATCAGATCTTGCCAAATCGCGATCACATCTAAAGAGATTATAGTTATCAGGAACCAATTCCGAGTCACTAATGAAAGCATTTAACCAAGTTTCCGAAACACAAAATAGGTCGGGCGCATCTACCTAAACTGAAGACCAGAAAGCCTGCAGCTTGGTTTTTAGACCACGCACATTATGATAAGAAATATTGATTTTTGAAGATTTATTAGTTTTAAAATTTGACTTAGTAGCAGCTACGATCTTGCCGATGCTTGAGGAGCCGGCAGAAAAATTTAGTTCTTTGAATTCTTCGGAGGGAAGTCTCTGGCGATGATATCGTCAGGCCAAAAATTCTTGCTTGTAAAAACAGTCCGTAACTTTGATTTTGAAAGAGACGAAGTTAACGCGTTCCTCATCTATATCTTCGCGTGTTAGTTTGAAGGTCGGAAAAGTTATCGTAGGTAGATCAAGATTAGTTCGAGCGTAGTTTAGAATACACTCAACTGAGGTCTCTTTATGGCATTTGGAGAAATATACCCAGCGATCCAAAGGAGCAGCTGACAGAGCGTGAGTCGATACCGGTGGGCTAGCAATAGAACTTGAAGCAAAATTGGTGCTAGCAGCATGCTTAGGCGGCGACGCAATTTTAGTGGTGACGACCAGTTCATCAGAATGACTCCGGTCAGTCGATTTGACAGTTTGTTGCTGGCGATTATTCGAACAATTCGAAAAAGCAGCAACGTCGATGACCGTTGAAAATTGTTTAACCGACTGCGATTTTGACGAGCGTATACTGTTGAACTGGGTGCTTTTTGCTGTTAGCTTTCCCTGGTTAGCGTGATGACCCGGGCTAAGTTCTGCAGGTATTATTTGTTTCTTAGCCGTTAGCGAAGTTACCTTATGTTGCTCACTATGACGTGAAAGGTCTCCCCTCAAGTCAGCATGACCGCCAAAGCCATATTATAATTACGATTTTCTGATGCAATTATTGCGGAAGGAATTTCGCAGATTTTATCGTTAAGATCAATAGCAGGAGTGTCGCATGCTTTAACTGAATTGTTTAACACTCGCATCATATCAGAAAGCTGGCATTTGATTTCACATAGTTCATTTTTAATATCGCGAATGATGATTGTTTGCGAATTGATCAAATTAATAGCATCACTTAAAGACATGTTGTAGCATGACTCACATCTAAAAGAAATGTTTTTCGGGAACTTCGAACGCAAATCAAGAAAGCTTGAAGTGAATCCCAAGCATTTCAGGTGGAACGAATTACCGCAGATTCCATTGCAATCGATGAATCTAGAACGCGTTGACTCCGATTCGTTGCAACTCGCGCATTTTATGTCGTATAAAGAAGATGACAATTCTGACATTGTTTACGGCACGCACTGTAATTGGCGATTGGCAATGTTAAATGAAGGAAGAATGAGAGCCTGGAAATGAAAGCATATTCCACGATGCTTCCACGCTTGGTATGGGAGTCGAATTTTTTTTAACGGGTCGCGAAGGTTTGTCTATGGACGAGTGTCATGTATGTATTTTTCAAATCGCATCTCGGCGGTTTTTCTCTCGAGAATATTTTAGTTCGGCTTTTGGAGTTTCTAATAGTCTGTATAGCAAACGCGTCAGATGGGCTGTAGGCCGTGCTGAGCGAAAAGAAATCCTAATTGTTATGAAGAGCTTGAATTTTTAAATGAGTTCCTAAATTCTTTGGTAACTAAATTTAATATTTTTAAACACCATGAAGAGGAAAATCTAAGAGAAACAATGCTTTCCATTGCATGAATGATCGTAACACCACTGGTTGGTATATGTTGGCCCCCTCGATCTGCGAAAATGAAAAATTCACCTAGTTATTCCCATGGTTATATCCACGAAAATGAAAAAAATCGTGGATAAAGGGTTGTACGAAGGGCTACAATAACCATTCCACAACAAGTATTAAAAAAAATATCAATAAACCTGGCCCGATTTGGGCCGTAGTTCCTTTCAAGAAGAAGGTAAATGGAATAGGGTCAGTTTACTAAAGATCTCACCAGATATCGATACATCCCTATTACTAAATAAGAAGAGTTTAAGTTTAAGAAATGTTTCCTTTAATTTAAAAATTATATCTTTAGTAATCCCGCGCGTTATTTATTGGCGTTACAAATCCACAACAAGGCATTAGCTCAGATTTAATCTAAAATTATAAAAAAAAACAGGCAATTAGTATTATATTAACTTTTCCCCCATTTTTGGGGCAATGACATAAAAATCTGATTCGAATAAAGAACTTAAAATAATTTGTGAAATTAAATTCAATGATTCACCAGTGATTTTAACCAAATGATCATTTTCGTGCCATCCACAAAGAACAACGAAAGAAAAAAAAAACTTCACAAATCGTGTAATGTCCGCAAAATTCCAAATTACACGGTCACATATTCGTAGTTGAACGACACCGAAACACATTTTTCATAATCGTATATAGGCACATATATGCTGCAGGTGATTAAACTCAATGTCGGACCTCGGAAACGCTCTTGTTCGCTTCAAGTCATACGGAAATATGGAAATGAATGTTTCAGCATCGACCCTGTAATATTGTTATAATTATGAGCATGATGATCGCGATCCAGGTGGTTATCCACGCCGGATAATCAAAATGCGTGACCATAGAACTGCCGAGCGTCCAGAACACATTATGACGGTAAATTAAACAAAATCGACTGCAAAAGAAGTTTTTCTACTCGTGAATCTCCGTTAAAAAAAAATGTTTAAATTAGTTTTAAGAACAATTTAAGTGAAATTTACATGATTTATGATGAAAATATATTGAAATTGTATGGGTGTTTGTAATTTCTATTTGTATTTTTTTTTATTTCATACGAAACAGTTTAATGTGTGCCGTTTTAGAATTAGAATTAGAATTCGACATGTTATGATGATGATTCTTCTACTTCTACAATGGCACTCCAGCTAAAATTGGGGCTTGGCCAACTAAACTGCAGGTTCTTTGACATTTTCATTATTTATTGTGGAAGGGTTGTTAGCCTTTCGCACGATCCTCTATCTACGAATTTTCATTTAGTACATTGAGGTAACTAATTTATACCCAATCAGGCAGTATGCTGGAATTATGCGTCGACCGGGATTTGAACTCACGACCTTCGTATTGTTGACCGACCAACACGCTTCCCACTAGGCTCCAACCTAGCTATGATGTTGATGATGATTTCTGATAGTGATATTTTATAATATTGACATATTGAGTACGATACGTTTCCATATATATAGAAGTATCCTTTCTGTGCACCGAAGCATATTTTTGAAAGTTCTTTTTCCTGGTCACTAAAAGTAAAATATAAGACAACGAAAAAAATTATTAAATTATTTGTAAGCTGAAAATTTAACTCACAGCATGTCCCCGAAACTATCTGCCAGCCTTAGTACTTCGTTTGATTAGCGTTAATCATAAGGATAAGAACTACAATGTCGATTTTAGCTGACTATTTTCGTGTTGAGATTTGAACTAAAAACCTTTGGCTTTGCAGATCAGTTCTCTGCCCACTAGACTGTTCTCATGCTACGTAAGTATGTACATGTTGTAAATCTGCTTCAACACCATGAATTGCACTTACACATCTTTTGTACTATAATTACAAAAGAGTAATCAACTGCAAACGGTGTTCTACTTTTCAACTTGAATCACACCACAGCACACCACACATTACTCTACACTTAATCACAGATAAAAAGCCATGAGAATATTTCAGGTGTGTCTATTTTTTTTTATTTAAAGAAAAATAAAACAAGCGTACATTTTCGTTAAGATTTAGACAGCATTTCTTTTGTTGCAAATTAAAAAACAGAAGAAAAAAATTCAAGTGCAAGATTCTAGGACCGGTTAGTTCTTTTTCTTCTTCTTTTATTTTCAAAAAGAAATCGAAATATGGGTCAGTATAACACGAAACATTAGCGCATTGTATAATTGTAAAACACACCATTGGATTTTTTTCCCGGAGCGTTTGTTGAATTTTCTCAGTAAAGCTTACTTCTTGATTGATGTTTGATTGCATTTCGATAGTCTACCATGATTGAGAAAGCCATGTTCGATTAAAATTAAGCGAATAATATGTAAATTTTTGTAGTTTTTTTCTAAACAAAAGACTTAAGCCAGAAACTTGAAACTTTTTTCTATCGAATTTTCTGAATTTCATTAATGTTTTTTGTGTTTCTTTCTGTCCAGGCTTTTAATTTTCGAATAAGAAATAAAATTTTCTAAGTTAATTTCCATTTTTCGAAAAAAGAAAACAGTTAACGAACACACAAACATTCCGTTGGTCAAGAGTAATCGCGGTAGTCAAGTTTTGTTGTTTGGAAGCGAACAAGTCGAATTATAACGAAATAAGAAACGGTTGAGTGCTGTATGATCCACTTAGTTTTTGAATTCAATTTTTTTCAGGTATCTCTATCTTCGTCTTAAAATGAAAAAAAAAAAAAAATGTTTTGATCGTTTCATTCATTGGAATCTAATTTTATGCCGCTATCGATAGACATTACAATTTACTGTGTGTATAGACGATTCGGCAAATCTGTGGGCAAAGAAAAAGCGAAATTCTGCGTAATAATGAGCTACCGATTTTAGATTTAAATTAAATTCACATATTGATTGCTCTTTAATGATGAACTAATGAGATAAATTCTGATTTATTAGGTAGCTATGAGCAAATTTTCGAAGATATTCCATAGCATGCATACTTTGTGTTTATGACCTATTTTAAGAAGATTGGAATTTTAATTTTAAAAATTTCGAGAAAAATGTAATGATGATTGTTATAATTGAAATACCTGTAAAATATTCATATTAAATGAATCGTTGTATTTTGATGAATGAATTAGAAATTCATCATTAACCATCATCTTAATGTGACAAATTTGTCATGATGCTAATGAAGACGCTTTTAATAGCAAAAGTGAAATTAAACAGATTGATTAATATTAATATAATTTAGTGAACTTGAATTTAAATATGATAATTCGGCGACTTCGCATGTGTCTTGATGCGCGATAGCTTTCTTCACTTTAATGGTTTACAAAAACTCCTTTTTCAACAACACTTTTGATTGAACTTTCATTAATGTGTTTGCAGATGAATTTGCAATACCATGAAATATTGAATATAAACGAAAATCACTACTTTTACATAGTTCGTGAATATTCTATCATAAATGCAGTGCATTATCTCATATTGGATTAAAATCAATCAATAAATTTCCTTTTAAGATCCTCCACTGGGGCATTTAACAGAAACAGTTGGCCTTTATTTATTGCCAAAGCTTTTCGTTACTCTTTGGACCCCTTATCCAACGCCTCTTTTTCTAAACTATTATGATAATTACCAAAACAGACCTAGCTTACAATATAAGAGAATGGCTTAGTGGGCATTTTTATACTCTAGATTAGGGATGGCAAAATCTGCTTTTTTCCAATCGCAGTGATCCACTGCGATTGCTCTTTTTCAATATCTGTGAAAAAGAGCAGCTCTTCCAATAGCAGTGATTTTTCCACCTCCCATGCTAGTGCGTAATTTAAAAAAAAAGACAAAATAGTAATTTTCTGCGAAATCCTGCATCTAACAATCACGCAGACCCTCTCAGTACCACCAGCTCAGTGCGCATAGTGAACACTTCCCCCATTTCCCCCTGGGAATGAAAAGGTTTTCTTTTACTATTATCCAATGTACGAAAAAACGATCGAGCGTAATCGAGTCAGGATGGCAAAAATGTCAATCGCATTTTATATACACAAGTCAAATAAAAAAAAACACCCGGTCATCGATCGCATCGCATATATGTATACAAGCCAAATAAAAAAAAACACCCGGTCATAGAAAACCAAACCAAAAGGGTCTACTATTTACTTTTTTCACACATTATCTCACACAAGCAACTTCATCATGAAAAACGTAAAGCTCTTATCGACACGGTGGACTGCAACATAAATCAGCGAAACTTGCAATAACCGCAACATGTCCTACCAAGCGACCAGATCGCAACTCAGAACAAAATCCGCCAAAAAAACTCTAGCAAAGCGCATCATTGACCACTTCGGACGTTCCACACCTCACCTATCAGATCAGATCCCACCGATCAAAATGTCGCAAAACAAATCCCTTATCATCGGACGTTCCACACCTCACCTATCAGATCAGATCCCACCGATCAAAATATCGCTAAACAAGTCCCTTATAATCGGACGTTCCACACTTCACCTATCAAATCAAATCCCACCGATCAGAATACCGCTCAACAAGTCCCTTATCATCGGACGTTCCACACCTCACCTATCAGATCAGATCCCACCCACCGATCAAAATATCGCTAAGCAAATTCTTCATCAAATCGCAATCGTTTCATCTACATTCATTCATTCATTAGTCTAAAGCAACATCACTGAGAGCAGACACTGCTCGTTTAATATCACAGAGCTGATGTATCGCTGATCGCAAGCGATATAACAGCAACGAAAGAGCAATCGGAATAACAACGTTCAAGCGATATAACAGCAACGAAAGAGCAATCGAGAGCAATAGAGCAATCGAGAGCAATAGAGCAATCGAGAGCAATCGGAATAATAACGTTCAAGCGATATAACAGCAACGAAAGAGCAATCGAGAGCAATCGGAATAATAACGTTCAAGCGATATAACAGCAACGAAAGAGCAATCGAGAGCAATCGGAATAACAACGTTCAAGCGATATAACAGCTTTACGTTGTTCATTGTTTGTGTGTGAGGTAGTGTCGTGTAAAAAAAACCAAAACAAAAGGGTCTTTTGTTTTGGTTTTCTACGACCGGTTGTTTTTTTTTTTGTTATTTGGCTTGTATTTGTATATATGCGATGCGGTTGTATATATGCCATGCAATCGATGACTGGGTGGTGTTTTTTTTGTCTGGCTTGTGTATATGAAATGCTATTGACTTTTTTGCCATCCTGACTCGATTGCGCTCGATCGTTTTTTCGTACATTGGATAGTAAAAGAAAATCTTTTCATTCCCAGGGGGAAATGGGGAAAGTGTTCACTATGCTGAGCTATGAGATTGAGTCTTGCCTGATTGATAGATGTAGGAAAATTACAATTTGCTTAGCGATCGATGTGGAATGCGTGAGTTGCGGGACTAATATGCGAGTGCGAACAAAAACTCTGGAATTTGTAGCGATGATCATTGCGGCAATTTTATTGGTGATAGAACGTAAACAGTATGCATTTGCTCTGCTCTTCTAATCGCAGCTCTTTTAAATTTTGAATCGCAATATGCGATTGCTCTTTTCAAGTAGCAGTGAAAAAATCGCAGGTATGTGAAATAGCATACCATCTCTACTCTAGATGAAATCTGAGAGTATGTTGTGTGTTGTGGGTGTAGCCTAGTGGGTAGCGTGTTGGTCTACGATGCGAAGGTCGTGCGTTCAAATTCCGGTCGACGCGTAATTCCAGCACATTGCCTGCTTGGGTACATTTTGGTCACCTCAATCTACAGAAATCAAAAATTCGAGGACAGAGAGTTTTGCGGATTTAACAATAAATCATGAAAAATGTTAAGGAACCCGAAGGTCAGGGAGCCAAGGCCTGATTTCGGCTGTAGTACCATTGTAGAATATTATGTTTGGCTTACCGTTTGTAACGCTAAGAAATAACACTCGCACAGAACCGCCGAGGGTACATAAATATTTGTTGTCGCTCAAGAACCTCGATTCCGAGTGACCGTCTGTCCGTCTGTCTACAACATAACTCTCGAACGCTTTGAGCAATCGTGCTGAAATTTTGTGTGTGTCATTTTTAGCAAAAAAGTAACTTTGAGCTCGTGAATGGGCTACATCCCGCACTCCTTCTACCCCCTCCCATACAAATTTCATGAAATTACGAAATTTCAAGAAATTGATTTTTCTTTAAAACTGTTTAAGATATCGGCTTGAAATTTAGGTGAAAGTATGACAATATCACAAAATATTAATCCGATCCCGTCATTCTTTCTACCCCCTCCCATACAAATGCACAATTTTCAAAAACGTTTTTATTCGATTTTCGTTGAAGCTAGCGAAGATAAATGAACAAATTTTTGCCGGTGTTAATTTCATTATAATTACAACCAGTTTTAAGAAAATGATGAACTTCACCCCCTCCCATACAAATTTTACGAAATTTCGAATTTTTAATTACATTATTTTTCTTCAAAACTGTCAAAGCTATCGGCTTGAAGTTTTCTTGAAAGTATAAAAATAGAAATATCATTGACGACGAAAAATTTTTTTTTGTCCGTATACTCCTTCTATCACCTCCCATACAAATGCATAATTTTACTAAATGGATTATATCGATTTCTATTAAAACTAGAAAAGGTAGAAACCTAAAATTTAGCCAGAATTTTTCCCTTAATAACTGCAATATATGCTAAAAAATTATCAGCTTGACTACACTCCTTCTACCCCCCCCCCTCTTCGCCATACAAATACCTGCATTAAAAATTCAAGAAAAGCAGTTCTCCTTCGAACATATGAGAGCTACCGACTTTGAAATTAAAAGGAAGCATGGTGATAACGATATTGATGAAAAGTTTCTTAATTATATAAAATCCTCGAATTTCTCCACCAACTCCCATACCAATGCACCAATTTCCGGAAAACTATGTCCAATTTCTTTGAAAATAATAAAAACTATAAATTTTAAAATCAGCGCAAAAATATCAAGTTCGAAATCATATACAAATAAACTGCCAACAAGTCAGGCGCAACTTTATTAATTTTGGGACAAGTTAAAGATGCATGGAAAGTCAATATACAAGTTAAAGTGGTTAGGGAAGACTAAGTGGAACCCCCTTTCACAAGTGGAACCTCCTTTAGGGTAGGGATGATGCGAATTCAACACTTAGTTGCCAATACGATCAATAGCTCCAGTACATGTAATCAACATTTCATTCGTTTATCCAACTTTGGGTTTTCATGAGGGAGGGGTGATATTAAGGGTGGGTAAATGCCAATAATTTTTCAGTTGATTGCTTCAATTACGTCCAATGTTTTCTGAATTAGAAGAATTAGAATTTCAGTTTCATTGACGAAGTTGCATAGAATTTTCATAATATTTGGTGTATTTTACATTCACGAAAGTCGGAAAAAATATTGCAGACAAAATAGTTACTACTTCTACAAATTCACCAAGTATAACCCCTAAGATATCATTGACTGAAGATATTGATCTAGTTAGTGAACTTGAAATTAGGTCTATTATTGACAAGATGAATGGTGGTTCATGTCCAGGTTTCGATGGTATTACTATTGAATGTTTAAAAAAAATATCTTCTTTTATTATAAAACCATTGACTCATTTAATTAACCTTAGCTTCGAAAAAGGTATATTCCCGCAAATCTACAAGACTGCAATAGTTTCGCCAGTGCACAAAGGATCCAGCAAACAGCTTGTTAATAATTATAGACCTATATCTTTAATATCTAACATTGCTAAAATTATAGAAAAAGTTGCCAACAACAGAATAATGCAGTTCATAAGTCTTAATAGAATAATCTCTGATTGTCAATATGGCTTCAGGACTGGAAGTAGTAAACATGATGCCGTTGCTCTACTTAGCAAAAAAATTGTAGCAGCGCTTGATGCAGGAAAAAAACCTTGCGCAGTATTTCTAGATATTGCTAAGGCGTTTGATTCTATTCCGCATAAAAATATTGAACAAAAACTGCATAAGCTAAATTTTAATAGTAAATGGATTGATTGGATATCTAGCTATTTAAGAAATCGAAAACAAATGGTTAAGATAAATGATATTTGTAGCGACGAGCTTACTTTTATTCACGGTGTTCCTCAAGGAACTGTTCTTGGACCATTGCTCTTTCTGTTATATGTAAATGTAAATGTGAATTAATATCATTTGCAGATGACACTGTTTTAATAGTTGAAGACAATGATTGGGAAAGTGTTACACTGAAAGCGAATTATAGTTTATCATCATAAAAAGAGTGGTTGAATTATAATTCGTTCTAAATATTAGCAAAAGTAACTACTTGACTTTCTCTCTATCAGAACGTAGTCAACCGACAGACTTGAAATTGAAAATACATTCGGCATCGTGTCTACTAAACTGCAATTGATCATCTTTGAATAAAGTGTCTCAAATAAAATATTTAGGAGTAATATTCGATCAACACCTAAAATGGAAAGATCATATAAATAGTGTTTAAATAGATTAAGAAAACTAATACCAGTATGTCTTGAAGTTAGAGCTTTTTTATCCAAAACAAATATAATAATGTTTTATTTTGCAACTATTCACTCCATTCTACAATATGGTATTATTGCATGGGGTGTACCTACACAAACTCTGATAAACACGCTTTTAGTTGCCCAAAAAATGTTACCAAAAATTTTATTAAAAAAAAAGGTAGATACCCTTCCTGTCTTCTATTTCCACTGCTTAATGTTCTAAGTATTGATAAGGTTTTTAGCATCATTGCTAGCATCCAAATATTTAAAGAGCTCAAAAATGGAATATTGAAAATCAACACAAATCTTACTCGCGGTGGAATCCAGCAGGAAATCAGTCTGCCTTCCAGATTCACGACTATTGGACAAGCTCATTATAAAGGCATTAAATTATTTAATTCTCTGCCATATCATGTAAAACGAAGCGAAAATCTTCTCATTTTTAAGAAAAGAATTAAACAATTTTTTTACAATTAATCATATAAAGTAATCGATATTTCATATTATGTCAAAAAAATTAATTAAAAAACATAACAGGGCTACGATTGCGCGTAAAGCGCAATCTTACGATACTCTAGATGAAATAGAATTTTTTGTGATCCCAAGAAATTTCGCATGGGAAGTATTAGAAGGGATGACAGCATTGAACTAATTTTTCCCCATCATGCTAAAGTAGCTATAAAAATGTTTTGTACAAAATGCTTACTCCAAAAATTGAATGGGAACTGAAAAAATTAGTGAGTTAGATTTAGTGAAAATGTGCAGTTTGTATGGGAGGTGGTAGAAAGAGTGGGGCGATTAGAGTGATTTTTTTCAGAAATAACTAGGAATATTGTAAAATTGACATCCCTGAAATTTCAGACTAGTGCCATTTATACTTTTCAAGAAAATCGATTTTTTGTGAAGTTGTGAAACTGTGTCATATTGTATGGGAGGGGGTAGAAGCAGTGAAGGTAATCAAATATTTTTTTCTGATCTTAGTGCTAATACTAATTAAGTATTTATTACAAAATATGAGCTCAATAAATGTTATATGTTCTGAGAAAATCGTCTTAGAGCATTTCATGAAAAAGTGTAGTTTGTATGGGAGGGGGTGGAAGGAGAGGGAGGAAGCAAATAATTTTTCTACTGTAGATTAAAATTACTATGAAAATAACATATCCGAAAATTCAGATTAATAGCTTTTATACTTTTCGAGTAAATCCGTTTATTGTCAAATTACGAAATTGTGTCATTTTGTATGGGAGGGGGTAGAAGGGGTGAAGCTAATAGTCTAAATTTTTTTGGGCTTACTAACAATTTCAAATAAATATTTGGTGCACAATTTCAGCTCTCTAAATTGTATACGCAATGAGTAAATTGGCTTAGAGTAATTCATGACAAGTACAGTTTGTATGGGAGGTGGTAGAAGGAGGGGGAGGATACGCATAATTTTCGTACGGTAGATTGATATTATCATAAAAGTAACATATTCCAAATTTCAGGCCAATAGCTTTTATACTTTTCGTGCAAATCCGTTTATTGTCAAATTGCGCAATTGTGTCATTTTGTATGGGAGGGGGTAGAAGGGGTGGAGCGATTTGGCCCGTTCACGAACTTGACCTTACTTTTTTGTCAAAAACGACGTGTACAAAATTTGAACTATCTAGCTCAACGCGTTCTCAAGCTAGAGCGCGCACAGACGGACGGACGGACGGACGGACGGACGGACGGACGGACATCCGGTTTTGAGATTTTTTAGTGATAATATTAATTTCTGTATTCATCATTTTTTTCTCCGAGCCTTATTTCTTGGCGTTACAAACTTTAGAGCAAACTTATAATACTCTCAGATTTCATCTAGAGTATAATGAATATTTGTCAGAATAATTTTTTTTATTTTTTAAAATTAATATTGAATTATTGATTGTTATTTTCTGAAATTCAACACGACTACTCACCCATAACACAAGGTTTGCCTTAAAAGGGGGAGTAGTGCTTCTATAAAAATGTAAAAAAAAATGAATAAAAAAAAAAATCATTTGTACGGGAGGGGGTAGACGAGGTAAGGGAAATGTAAAATTTATGATGCAATTTTATTTTATTTCTCTTGTAAGGTGCTCGTAAAAAATTTCAATTTCGTAGCTTTTAATTTGTTGGTTAACAGTTGATGTAATGAAATTGGTCGAAATCATACTTTTATATCGGAGGGGGTAGAAGGGCAAGTGCGATCTCAAAACTTTTGACGCAGTTCCGTTTCAATTATTTTCAAAAGCTTTTGTGCAAAATTTCAAATTGATAGCTTTTAATTTTTTGGTGATAATTGATTTTTTAAAAATGGTCGAAAAAATAATTTTGTATGGGAGGGAGTAGAAGTTTGGAAGGTATTCGACCAGTTAATATTTCATTCTTTTAAAAAAAATTTTTAAATGCATTTTGCAAGTTTTCAAGTTTCTACCTTAAAATTTCATTCAAAAATTTTCATTTTATGTGTTTTTTCATTGCACATGAAACCCCTTGTGCACGTTAGACCAGGGGCGTCGGTGCATAACAATTGCAGAATTTTTATTATTTTTTCTGTATCTATACATATAAATATAATTGTAGTGTCTGTCTGTTATTTGCTTATAAATGGCTATAAGTTAGTTTTTTGAGCTACTTTAGCACTAACTAAGCATAAAAACACATTTTTGAAATTTTTGTCTGTCTGTCTGTTTGTCTGTACGACCGCTTTTCACGCACGAACGGCTGAACCGATTGTAATGAAACTTGCACAGTTTGTTAGGTGTCCATCGGAATGAAATCTGCTTTTGGTTTCATTTCACTCCCCTCACTCCTTCTACCCCCTCCCATACAAAGTGACTAATTTTCAAAATATATATTAATCAAATTTTCTTGGAAACTATAAAAGCTATGAGTTTGAAATTTGGAATATATTATTTCTATTATAAATGGAGTCTTTTGGTATACAAATTGTCTGAGTTTCCTCACTCCTTTCACCACCTCCCATACAAACTACACTTTTTCATGAATTACTTTACACCAAATTTCTCAGTACGTGTAACTTCCATAGAGCCAAACTGTTATATTAAATCCTTAATTAACATTATTATTAATATCGGGAAAAAATTAACCGATTAGCTTCACTCCTTCTACCCCCTCCCATACAATGTGACACAGTTTCACGACTTCACAAGAATTTGATTTTCTTGAAAAATCTGAATGTTACTGATCTGAAATTTAAAATATAGCAATTGCATGATTATTATAGTTGTTTTACGAAAAATAACCGAAAACCTCCTTCTCCTTCCACCACCTCCCGTATAAACCGCACTTTTTCATGAAATACTCTAAGCGAATTTTTGTCAGTACATTTAAATTTCATCGAGGTAAAAATTTGAACTTAATCCTTAATTAGCATTATTATTAATATTGGAACAAAAATTAACCGAGTAGCTTTACTCCTTCTAGCCCCTCCCATACAACGAGACACATTCCACGACTATATAACAATTCGATTTTCTTGAAAAGTGTGAATGATACAGATCTGAAATTTAAAGTATATCAATTGCATGGTAGTTATAGTTGTTTCTCGAAAAATTACCAAAAACCCCCCACTCCTTCTACCACCTCCCATGCAAATTGCACAATTTGATTAAATTCAATGCACTAAGTTTCTCAGTACCTACTCAATTTTTGAAGCTTAAATTTGGTACAAAACATTTTTATAACTACTCTAGCATGATGTGAAACAAATTAGTTCAGTGCTGTCACCCCTTCTACCACTCCCCATACAAAATTTCTTAACATAGCAAAAATTTCATCTATACATAGTATCGTATGATTGGGCTTTACGCACAATCGTAGTCCTGTTATGTTTTTAAGCTTAATGTTATTTTATTTGTTTTTTTTTTTTTTTTTTAAATAACACCAGCTACAATTATTCACATGTCCTTAACGCTCTTCAACACGTATATGATCTCGAATCACGGGTTTGATTTGAATCACGATCCCATAAAAATGAAAGTATCATGCTTTCATTCTTAATAATTCATGGTTCTGATTCCAACAATATATAAACCATTTTCTTCAAAGAGCCATTAAGGTAAGCAGATTATATATCCCACATAATGTATTACTAATTACACTCTCAAAAATTGCTTATTATTGCTATTTTTACGCGGACGAAGTCGCGGGCGTTTTCTAGTATATAATAAATAGATGTATCCACATGGAAAATTTTTGCTTTG
Organism: Chorisops tibialis; assembly: GCA_963669355.1. Classification (NCBI taxonomy): domain Eukaryota; kingdom Metazoa; phylum Arthropoda; class Insecta; order Diptera; family Stratiomyidae; genus Chorisops; species Chorisops tibialis. Next base: position 24,538,005 of record OY770264.1, read on the forward strand.
TATCTTTTACGAGAGCCCTAAAAAAATCACTCAAAATTTTAAATATTTTTGCTTACCACCTCCCGACGTAAAACTTTTACCAAAATTCAAAACTATGTAGTTCTACAATTTGATAAAATTTTTGATTTGATATCTGCACTCAGTTTTGAGATATAATGGTTTGAAATTTTGGAAAGTGCAATGATCCCCATTTCCCCCCACTACTATTTTGTCCAAATGTTATATTTTTTTCGTATTTCTCTAGTACAGCTTAATATAAGTACCAAGTTTCAATTACATAGCTCAACGAATAGCCGAGATATTGATGTTTAAGTGTTTTTCTTTGCACCCCCCCCCCCCCCCGACCTTCCCCTTACAATAATTAGCCTCTATGTAGGCTGATTCCAGTGGATCTATATGCCACCTTGATGGTCTAAAAATATAAATTTTTTATGCCTAGTAATTTCGAAGATATAATCATTTGAAAAAAAAAAAATTCGGCCGGCAATTGGTTTTTAGCCCCCCTTTTTGCACCCCAATGGATAAAAATATTAAATTAATTTTAAAAGTTGTCCCACAAACCCTTTTATATGTATATCGATTTTTAGCTTCCTAGCTGTAACTATGTTTGAGATATTTGAATTCTTATTTTTCGGCTTAAGTGCTCCCCCCGCCTTCCTCTGAACCCTTACACCCCCCAATGGGTGTACGCCTGAGATCCGCAACTATCTACAATCCCTCCAAAACTGAATTTTCAATCTTGAAGGGTTTGGGAGTTAATGTGCGCTGAGCGTACACACCGGCGTACGGCGGATGGCGTACAGACAGAAGGAGTTTTCTTTTGCATTTTTAGGCTATTTTAGTCATGAAACGCGAAAAAACAAAATTTCAAGGTAGCAAATTTTTTTTTTTTTTCAAGTCGATCACAATGCTTTTATTTTAATAAAGAAAAATTACAAACTTCCCCTCTCTGCTTCTACCACCTCCCATATAGAAGTCACAATACACTTTTCATCTTCAGCAGAGAGATGGAAATAAAATCAGATCCAATGTAATTTACAATGGCTCTTCAGCCCAAATCGAGCCTTGGCCTCCTGAGCTTCAGGTTCCTTAACATTTTCAATATTTATTGAGGAAGGGTTGGTAGCCCTTCGCAAAGCCCTTTATCTACGAATTCTTTATTTTCGTAGATTGAAATGACCTAAGTATTCTCAAACAGGTAGTGTAGTGGAATTATACGTCGATCGGGAGTAGAACTCACAATCTTCGCATTGTAGACCACTAGGCCATACCATAGCTATAATAAAATCAGAAGCTTCTGATAAAATCCGGCTGGACACGGTTATTTTTTTTTAGCTAAATTATTAAATTATTTTGTTTAAAAAAGAAAATTCTAGCAACTTTCAATATTTTCTGATATTTTATAATTGAGATCAAGAATTAAAAATTATTACTTTTATTTAAAAGCAATATACAGTTGCTCACAAAATTATTTGGTCACTCTGGAATACGAGATAAATTCGTCATTTTAAGAAACTAAAATGAAATATTTGAAAAAAGTAAGAACTAGAATTTGATGTCGGGATATTGTAAAGGGGTAGTTGTAGTATGAGGTTTTACCAATTCCTGCAACTATCTTTGGAGTTAGCGACTCCACGGACCTGAGCTAACTATCCCCCTCTGGGATGGGGGCTGTAGAATTCACCCACAGCCAGTCCTGCTTGCCCTAAAAATGGCAAATGGACACTCACTGGATCATGGGCTTATCACCCGTGATCTTAAGACCTAAATGATACGAGAAACAGATACATCGCCTCGGATACGGACTGATTCTACGGTAACGACTTTTGGCATTCGAAAACGGACTATGATTGGCTTCTGGAACGTTCGAACATTGAATGACGGGGGAAGAGCTGGGGTTACTCGGTCCTTGCACCGCCAATCAGTGATCGACCGTGAAATGGAGCACTATAACATCCAAATCTTGGGCTTGAGCGAGGTCAGGTGGGCGGGATCAGGAGAAGAACGAACCCCTAGCGGAAACACTATTCTGTACATTGGCCCTGAAAGTGAAGCCAGAAATGGCGTGGCGTTCGTCCTTACGCCGAGAGCGAGAAACAGTCTCATTAGCTGGGAACCAATCTCGGATAGGATTATCGTCGTCAGGCTCAGGACCAGTGTCAGAAACGTCACAATTCTGCAGTGCTACGCACCAACTAATACCGCAACATCTGGTGACAAAGAGGAGTTTTATAGTCAACTGAGTGCCACCTTCGAACGTGTTCCAAGAGGTGATATTATTATCATCTCGGGAGATATGAACGCCCAGGTTGGATCAGACAACACTGGACTAGAACACGTCATGGGGAGGCATGGTGACCCTTGGGTCGACCCTTCACGACCTTGGATTAAGAGACCCGAAAACGGCGAATTATTTGTGGAGTTCTGTAGTACTCGGCAAATGGTCATCGGAGGGACCCTTTTTCCACACAAGAGTCATCATAAAACATCTTGGGTTTCCCCTGATGGTGTTATTCAGAACCAGATCGACCATTTGGCTATAAGTCGCCGATGGAGAAGATGTCTCCTCGATGTGCGAGCGAAACGTGGAGCTGACGTGGGGAGCGATCACCACTTGATGGTTGCCTGCTTGAGATTGTGTACAGCAGCTATCCGACGACCACAAATTCTTCAAATGAAGCGCAAGCTTAATGTGGATAAACTCAGAGATCCCAACAAAAAACTCGAATACACCACCATTCTACGCGAAAAGTCATCCACATTGGGTGAACATGAAATGCGCACACTGGACGCCAATTGGGAGGCAACCAGAAACACTTTTCTAACTAGTGCTGAAGAATCTGTGGGATATGCGCAAAGCGGTGAGAAACCCTGGATGTCGCAAGACACATGGGACAAGGTTGACAATCGGAAAAAAGCCAAATTGGCAATCATCTCTCAACCCGATGTCAACCAACGAACGCCCGACTTGAGGCAGAACTACCGCGATGCTCATATACAGCTTAAAAAGGCTGTTAGACGCGACAAGAGAAAGGCCATTGAAGATCTGGCAAACAAGGCAGAATCTGCGGCTTACCTTGGGGATATGGGTTCACTATTTAAAATCATGAAACAGTTGACGAACAGGAATTTCACCGCCAACCACCTGGTGAGAGATGTCAACGGAACTCTCCTTAATATGAGTGAACACCAGTTGCGACGATGGAAGGAATACTTCTCTGATATTTTAAACATCTTGTCAGATGAAGATATTCCGGAAACAGAACAACTTCCAAACATCCAACCGCAACAATCCTCTATTAGGGACGATCCCCCAGATAAGGAAGAGATAGTTTCCGCCATTCGGTCAATGGCGGGAAGGAAAGCTCCAGGTATAGACGGACTACCAACCGAACTCCTCAAAGCGGACCCGGAAATAACAGCCGATATACTCCTCCCACTCTTCACTAAGGTGTGGAATGATGGAAGATATCCGACTGAATGGAAGGAGGGCGTCATTGTGAAAATTCCGAAGAAGGGCGACCTTCGGGATTGTGGCAATTGGCGTGGTATATGTCTACTTACTGCCGTATCAAAAATTATGGCTAAGGTAATTCTCAATAGGATTAGTGATGTCGTCGAGAGCACTCTCGAAGTTTATCAGGCTGGATTCCGTAAAGGGTCGTCTTGTACCGACCACACAAATACCCTACGGATAATATTAGAGCAGTCAGCCGAAATGGGTTCGCCACTACATCTCATGTTTGTGGACTTCGAGAAGGCTTTCGACAGCGTTAAGCGAGATTACATATGGAATGCTTTGCGTAGGAGAGGTATTCCAAATAAGGTCATAGCTATGATTAAAGAATCCTACGAAGATGCAAGGTGTCGCGTCTTGCATAGAGGAGAGCTGTCCGAGAGCTTTCCTGTGCGAACGGGTGTCAGACAAGGCTGCATATTATCACCAGCCCTGTTTCTGGTGGTAATAAATGACATCTTGAAAGCTGCACTGGAAGGTGGGGAAGGTAAAGGTCTTCAATGGAGACTATTTAACATCTTAAGTCACCTTGATTATGCTGATGACGTGTGTTTGCTTGCACATACCCGTTCGGACTTAGAGTCAAATGTTCGCTCGTTGCATTCTAAATGCAAAGAGGCGGGACTGAAAATAAATGTGCGTAAAACCAAGTACATGCACATGGGTTCGAACGCAAGCACACCGATTGTTCTTAATGGACAGGATGTGGAAGAGGTGCAAGATTTTTGCTATCTCGGAAGCATTGTCAGCATGGACGGCGGAGCCGAAAAGGATGTTGAGGCTCGGCTAAATAAAGCTCGTCAGGCCTTCGGTATCCTTTCCCCTTTCTGGAGGTTAAGAGAGATCTCCCTTCGCACGAAGCTGCGAGTTTTTGACGCATGCGTCAAATCCGTGTTGTTATATGGTTGTACTACGTGGAAAGTGACCGTTCGACTTACCAAGAAACTACAGACTTTCGTAAACCAATGCCTCCGACGCATTTTAGGAATATTCTGGCCAGAAGTGATCTCCAACGACGAACTTTGGAGTACAACTCGCCAGACTAAAATAGGTATTGAGATTCAACGGCGAAAGTGGCAGTGGATCGGTCATACTTTGAGGAAACCAGAGCAAAACATCGCAAAACAGGCTCTGGATTATAACCCTCAAGGAAGACGTCGGGTTGGTCGACCATGTAACACATGGAAGCGAGCAGTTGAGCAGGAGGCCAGAGGAATAAACAAGTCCTGGCAACAGCTTAAAGCCGATGCTCAGGATCGCGCCTTGTGGAAGAGAGTTGTTTCTGTCCTATGCCCCTATAGGGGGTCTTAACAGGAATTTGATGATATTGTAAATAAAAAGACAATATTTTTATAATTTAAGTAGTTCAAATAAATTTATTAAATTAAAAAGAAAATAAAAGATTGAAAATTTATCTCACAAAATTATTTGGTCATTTTTACTGTCTACTGTCTTTAATCGACCGTTATAATTTTTCGGGATAATTTCGGCTGATGTAGTACTTAAACGAGTTCCCTGAAGAAGTTATTTCAATCTGCAATCAGCTCTGACGTTCAATTTCATCAAAATGGGTCGTGGTAAAGAATTGGAAAATGATTTACGGAAAACAATAATAAGTTTAGCTTTAAAGGGAAAATCTTATCAAAAAGAAGGAACTTGGCTTAATAAGGACAGTCGTGATGAACGAAATATTGTGAACGAAATTCGAAAAAAATCCAAAGTTAAGTGAACCGAAACTTAACCAGTTAACTGGAGTGACGAGTCCAAATTCAATATTTTCTGCGTAGATGGAAATCAAAAAGTGTGGAGAGAAACAAATACTTCGCTGAATAAAGAAGACTTAGTCCCAACGGTGAAACATAGTGGCGGTTCACTTATGGTTTGGGGCTGTATGGTGGCAAACCTGCATTTTATTGATGGAATAATAAATAAATGGGTGTATTTAGACATATTAAAAAAAAATATGAAGGATAGTGCTATGAAATTGGGAATGCCAAGTGTCTGGAAATTCCAGCAAGACAACGACCCAAAGCACATGGCTTTTGTAGTCAAAAGTTGGCTGCTGTACAACGTACCTCAACAACTCAAAACGCCTCCACAATTTCCAGACCTAAATCCTATTGAGCATCTATGGTCTATTTTGAAAAAAAAGGGATCATAACATAAAAAACAAAAATCAGCTGAAAACTATTTTAAAAAGGAGTGTGACGAAATAGGTGTTTCTACCACAGCTAATTTAGTAAAAAATATGCAGAATAGACTAAAAGCTGTTATTAAAGCAAACGGATACCGCACCAAGTATTAAATAGGGTTAATTAAAAAGAATTAAAACTAATAGGAACTAGTGACCAAATAATTTTGTGAAATAAATTTCCAATCTTTTATTTTCTTTTTAATTTAATAAATTTATTATAAAAAATATTGTCTTTTTATTTACAATATCCCGACATCAAATCCTAGTTTTTACTTTTTTCAAATATTGCATTTTAGTCTCTTAAAATGACGAATTTAGCTCGCATTCCAGAGTGACCAAATAATTTTGTGAGCAGCTGTATATAGCCCCAATATAAAAAAAAAATTTACAGCCACTTTGATAGTAATTCGCTGCGGCCTAATAGGCGAATTGAAAATTGCAGGGCGTATTTTAGTATAATTACAAAAAAAAGAAAAAAAAAATACTACAATGTTTTACGTTTTACATTTCACTGAAGATGAATCGGAAAACGGAAAAAACAAAATTATAAAATTGTGGAAATAAGATTTTAAAGTAAGTTACATAATGAAAAATAAGACTTTGCGTTTCTTTTTATGCAATAACAATTTGTTTACATGAATTATAGCATTAAAAATTTTTCACCGACAGGGAAATTTATTTATCTAAGAGTATGTAAAGATAATTTGAATGATCAGGAAATTTTTTTTAAGCTATAATTGAAAAACGAAAAAGATGTTTTTCGTATTCCGTTTGGAAAATGAATTTAATTGTACATACATCGTAATGCAGTGGATTTAGCACAGCACCGCAAGTGGTCAACACACAGTGAAAAATGATAATTTCGATTGTACATAGTCCAGTCGGATTAGAATTTTGGGGTGAAAAGTTGCGATCTCGATGTTTTTTTTTAAAAACTTTATTGTTTCTTAGGTAGATTATAAATATTGCGGTCATTTAGGGAGTGGGGGAAGTACTCGAAAAATAGCAAAATTTGCAAACTTTCAGCGGTTTTAGAGGTTCTTTAAAATTTTTGGCATTTTCCTAAGCTAAATTCGATGCTCGATTGCGGACATTTAGACCTTTAAGTTGAGTGGTATATAGTTAAATTTGTTTTATCTAAACCTGAGATATAAACGCTTTTTGAAGACGTTTTTGGCAATTTCATGTTTTTAGAAATAAAATGAGTATCTCTCAAACTGTAGAAAAGATATTCTACTAAAATTTGCGGCATTGCCTCTTAATAAATGTACTTTAAATAATTAAATCAAAATTCAGCCCACATTTAGCCGGTCTCATAGAAATCTTTTGTGATGAAGTTTTTAGAATATATCTTTTCGAGCAAATTTTTTCTTAATGGCGCCCGCAATTGTATTGAAACTGGGGGTCTGGCAGTCTGAATATGTGTAGTATCATTACTACTTGAGAAACACTTTGGTTGATGATGTGTTCCAAAGTCTTGATATTCGCAAAATGAATGACTAACTAAATTTTATTGTATTAGAAGGGAAGGGTTTGACGGTGTACTCATGTGCGCGTTCAGCTTGGCTAGTAACCCGGGGGAAAGTATAGAGTAGAGGAATTAGAGCACTTAGTTCGGTACTGCATTTACCATGGAAGTATCGATAGTAAATGCTGAGTATCTCGACATTTCTGCGATACTTGAGAGAATCGAAAAAACGTGATGGTCTCTTCTTCAATCAGTCGGAACGCATGATTTTGAATACGATTGAGCAACGCGAGAACACTCTTTAATCAAATGGCGGACTACTGAACGTATTTCGAAAATTGATTTAAATATATCACATCACAACTCACAACCTTTTGCCGGTCACGAGTAAGGTGCTGCCATACTCAATTTCACGCTTTAGTAAATAGATATTTGGATTTTTACACGCAGCGACATTTCACTATGCACGGACATGGAAAAATCAATTATCAATCGTGACCAAACGGTTGGTTTAACAAAATATATTGAAAAGATTTAACAAGCTTGTTTTCAAAAAATAACCGACACTTTTGATTTTTGCTGTCGATAGTAGAAATCATTAAGCATGATTTAGTAGGGTCAGACCCGAAAAAGTAAAAAAGCAAATAAACAAAATCATCTGGCGCGCCAATCGCCAGTACATAACTTGCGTTTTCAACCGATGCATTAGAGATCGTGTTTTTCTTGCAGGCTGCAACATAGCAGAAGTAGTCGTCGTGGTTCAGAAGACCTCAGATGAAGTCTGGAGTAGCTCCGGGTCATATCGAGACATATCCTTTCTCACGGTCCTTGACAAGCTCCTGGGTAGGTCCGTAGGCTCGAGGAGAAAACGACTGATTTGGTGCATTTCCCGGCTTCAGTGCTGGGAAATGCACAGACAATGCGTGGATGCACATGAAAGACTGCGTTACTAGGAGTGCTAGCAAGTACGTCTTTGGAATCTTTGTAAATTTCAAGAGCGCATTTGACTATCTAAGCTGGGATGCAGTGATTGATAAGCTACGATCCAGTGACTGTCAAGAAATAGCCCTGTGGAAGAGCTCTATTTCTGACAGATCAGCATCCTTCTGATACAGCATTTATGTCGACTTAACTGTGCATCGCGCATTAAAGGGTGACTCCCTAAGTTATTTTTGACGGCCCTAAAAAGAAAACTCGATTCATGCTGCTAACATTGGTCGAAGGAAACTCCAGGATTGAGTTCGAGCATGTAGGGTGTGGATTTAATGACTACCATTTGGGAGTGGGGATTGATTGTTGGCCTGGCGATATCGAGAAATACTACGGTGATAATGATGCTAAAGGGCTCTTTGTCACAAACATGTCATCATTCAGTAAAGCTTGAGGGAAGAGGACTCAGGTATGCGATTGACGTCAAATACCTGAGCATTGAAGTTTACGAGCTGTTTGGATTTAAGCTTCACCAACGAGAGCTCAGGGGGTGTCTCCTCACTAATGTGCAGGGTTCTGCAAATTGAGTGGGGCCTCTTCAGATGCTCGGTTCCTGTCACAAATCGTGCCAAAGACTAGTCTTGAAAGTATTTTTATCACATCCAGGGTACGACGGATAAGATTGGAAAAATCCTTCGAAAATCCAACTTCAAAACAACATTCAGTACCCCGACTACTATCCGAGGAATTTTAGGAAACCGGAAGGACAAAAAACCATTGGAGACTAAAGGAATATACAAAGTACCGTGCGGCTCATGCGATAAAGTATATATAAGAGAAACGGGACGCACAGTCCAAACAATGATCAACGAGCACCATCGATGCACACGGAAAAACCAAATACAGTCATCAGCGATCGCGGAACATGCAACGACAGAGGACCATACAATCGATTTCGACAATGTGCAATAAAAATTTCGAAGCATCCACAGAACTTCAACCGAGACACCGAATACAAGTTATCAGCAGTTTGGCTACCTGCCTTAAAATTTGGTAAAAACAAAATCCGTACCCACAAATCCTTAACTAATTTAACTACCTGCTACTAATTAATTAACTAATTTAACCTTAATTACCCTTCCTTCTATATAATAATTGTATTTTGTAATTGTCTCAGCAGAGACAGAAACGTCACGAATAATAAAGCGTAACAGTGTAGAATCCGGAAATCTTTTCTTTCATTTCGAATGCACTGTGAAAACATTCACCAAACCAATATTTTTATTTGTATATTGCACAGCTTCAAAATCCGAAAAGGACTTCCATTTCTGGTTAACCTCGGATGAGGTTAGTGAGAAGAACCGCGAATCTAAAGAGATTCTCGAACTTAAGGTCACGTCATTATGGCAGGGCAGGTGGGACAACAAAGACAATGATAAGGTGATGAACACGTTTATTGGGGTCGCGAGCAATAATCTAAACTTTAACTTCTTTCACAGTCTGGATTATATTCTGACTGGCCACGGCAGCATGAATCGACTTTGGGGCATAAAAAAGAATAAAATAGGATGTTATTTTCTAAATCACATAATATGAATAAAACAGGATGTTATTTTCTAAATCCTATATGCAGGGAAGGGATAACGTTATTTATCACACACTGGGTGAACTCTCGAGGTCAATTCCGGTTTAACCTTTGGGTTGTACCAACCCCACGTTTTCCAAATCGGTGTGCTTCGCAACGGGACCTAAGCTGGAAGTAATTATCAAAGTTACGAAACCTGACCAAACGTTTTCTAGTACCACCGGTTTCGGGGAGATCATGGAAGTTTGCTTTCATCTCTGGCAATGGCAGATGGGCCTTCGGGGAGTATTGTGGTGGCTGTGGTTTTTGCCCACGTCGCGAGCAGAGCTCCTAGGAGTTCGGCGAGGAGTTGAGTTTTTTTAACCCTTGACCGAAAGATTGTAATAGCAGAGATTTAAATAGATCTCACATCCAGCAGTATGATTATCGAACCTGCGTTTCGTATAAACTACGACCTCAAGAAGCGGTAATGATTGTCGTCACAACAAAAATTCTTGTTGCTAAAGACAACCGTGGCATGGAGACTAAGTGTCAGTCTTTCGACGAAATTCGATGGTTTCTGCGATGCGATCAAATATGCGACCAGAACTTCGATTATCTAAAACGGTTTTTACTAAGAATATTTTTGATGCTATGGAAAGTACGGCGAATCGAGGCTGAATATAACCACAGCTTCCGTGGCGTAGTGGGCAGCGTGCTTGCTTCTCAGTCAATAAGTCGTGGGTTCAATTCCCACTCCAGACGGGATTTTTTTAAGCGCAAATTTTTCGGTTGCTACTGGTGATAAAAAAATGATTCGCAATAAAATGGGGAAACGGTGTAAAAGTGAAACAGTTCCACTTCAAGAAGGCCGCTTCTTCCAAACCTATACCGGACTGGCTGGCGATATAGTCGAACTTTTGCGACTGCTCCCAGCCTTTTCTGTTGAGGTTTACTCAAATAACGTCGGAACATACAGACTTACTGAAAGAAATTGCGACAAACCTAATGTCGAAAATGATCTTGATAACAATTTTTTACTTTTATTAATTTATAATATGGAGAGCTAAATCTATTAGGATGCATTGAATTTTAGTAACTTCCACCATTCATTTCATAACAATTTTCTTCGATGAAATGAATGTGATGATATTGAAGGTATTAGAAATTTTCGGCGGACAGTGTACAGACGGATGTTTTTTTTGCATTTTTAGGCTAATTTAGTCATGAAACGCGAAAAAAAAAAATTTCAGGGTAAGGGAGGTGAAAAGCAAAAATGTTGAAAATTTGGAGTAATTTTTTTAGGGGTCTGGTAAAAGATACAAAGTTCAAATTTTGCAGGTCGATACATCTATTTATTGTACATACAAAAAAAATAATAAAAATTCTGTAATTGTTATGCACCGACCCCCCTGGTCTAACGTGCACAAGGTGTTTCATGTGCAATGAAAAAACACATAAGCTGAAAATTTTTGAATGACGTTTTAAGGTAAAAACTTGAAAATTTGCAAAATGCATTTGAAAAATATTCCTAAAAGAATGAACTATTAACCGATCGAATACCTTTAAGACTTCTACCCCCTCCCATACAAAATTATTTTTTCGACCACTTTTAAAAAATCAATTATCACCTAAAAACTAAAAGCTATCAATTTGAAATTTTGCACAAAACTTTGGAAAATAGTTGAAACAGAACTGCGTTTTGAGATCGTATTTGCCCTTCTACCCCCTCCCATACATAAGTATGATTTCGACCAATTTCAATAAATCAACTGCTAACCAACAAATTAAAAGCTACGAACTTGAAATTTTGTACGAGCACTTTACAACAGAAATAAAATAAAACTGCATCACAATCCTCTACCCCCTCCCATACAATTGATTGGTTTCGTGAATGTAAAATGCACCAAATTTTATGAAAATTCTATGCAACTTCGTCTATGAAACTGACATTCTGTGCAGAAAATATTGGACATAATTGAAGCAATCAATTGATAAATTATTGACATTCACTCACCCTTAATATCACCCCTCCCTCCTCCCTCATAAAAACCCAAACTTGCATAAACTAATGAAATATTGATTACATTTACTGGAGCTATTGATCGTATTCGCAACTAAGTGTTGAATTGGAATCATCCCTGCCCTAAAGGGGGTTCCACTTCTGAAGGGAGGTTTCACTTGTGAAAGAGGGTTCCACTTGTGAAAGGGGGTTTCACTTGTGGAAGGGGGTTCCACTTGTGAAAGGGGGTTCCACTTAGTCTTCTACTTCTTCTACAATGGCGCTACAGCCCAAATCGGACCTAGGCCTCCTGATATTCAGGTTTCTTAACAGTTTTCATTATTTATTGTGGAAGGGTTGTTAGCCCTTCGCACAACCCTCTTTCTACGAATTTTTTCATTTTCATAGATTAAGGTGACCAAGATATATCCAAGCAGGCAATGTGCCGGAATTATATGTTGCGCCGGCCGGGATTTGAACTCACGACCTTCGCATTACAAGACCAACACACTACCTTCTAGGCTATACACTAGCCCACTTAGTCTTCCCTAACCGCTTTAACTTGCATATTGACTTTCCATGCATCATTAACTTGTCCCAAAAATAATAAAGTTGCGCCCGACTTGTTGGCAGTTTATTTATTTTTTGCTTCGATCACAATACATTATTATTAGAATAATAAAGTAAAAATAGTTCAATGCTGTCACCCCTTCTACCACTCCCCATATAAAATTTCGTAAAATCAACAAATTTCTTTTTCATCTAGAGTATCTCGTGACCAGGATTTACGCCTGTTATATTTTAATATTGCGATTGGAGGTACGTATTTGTTAGTACTCTGTGAGGTACTTCCGTCACCGAGAAGCTTTGCTATAAATACGGCTGCGCATACAGTGAACCTATAAATCTGGACTACATAGTTTCTTAATATTTATGGAATAATATTTGTTGAATTTTTCGAATTCTTCTTTATAGAAAATTCAATTTCGACAATTCCATTACTAGGCATAATCAACTAACTATTTCTTTCAACCGAAAGTTAATAAATTGGGTCTGACTTTAAGGAAACATTGCATTTGACCTAACTTCATACCATTTACTCTAATAAATTTAATAGGCAATTCAATACCGATATTTTGAATCAATACAGAAAATTTTCGATTTTATACAAATTGGTTATGGGTATTATTAAACAATTTGTATACAATTTTATATAAAACAGATCTCTAAGATATTATTATATATTTATTTTGATAACTACAAGAGCTTATTTTTTCAAAGAGTTTCGAATCGGGATTAATAACCAATTTTCTTAACAATTCGGTATCCACTTAAAAACAAAAAAAAAAAACTTTACAATTTATACTCCATTAGAGAGACACACAGAAGAAAGTGATATTTGGCAAAAATGTGTATTTTGATTGAACAAGAGTTCACTTAAAAAAAAAAAAAATATCTGAATAAAAGCGAAATTATGTACCGCGAAATGTTGGAAAGTAGTTTTGAAAAGACAATAAAAATCTCTCTATCTGATTTAAAAAGATGTGCATAAAGAATTTTACCCAATGTAAATTTCATGAAAATTCTCAGTTGTTATATTGTTGTTTAATGTGGTATCGCCCACGCCAATACACTGGTGGATTATCCATCGACTTGATAATGATGTTTTGTTTTTAAACATTAACAACATAACGGACTGCAGTTTTTCAAACAGGTTTAAATTTTTCGCTAGCTGTATCGTGATGGCGATAAAATGAATATAAAATTGATATAACAACTAAAGTGAATTATTATTGGTGTCAATTTCTATCCGAATAGAAAATCGATTTACTAAATTTGTTGAAGTGATTTTATACGCGTGTGGCTTTGATTTATATGAAATACTTTGTGGAAATTAATTTGAATTTTTTTGTGACTAATCTTGGATTTTTCTAATAAAACTAAAAATACTTTCTTTATGTGGGTATTGTAAGATGTATATGTATATTTTCTGTTCAGTGAATTAATACATAATTTATTTAATGTCAATTTAATTCAATCGTAATATAAAAAACATAACAGAATTATGAATGGGCGTAAAGCCAAAATATTGTTGGGCGTTATCCTCAGAAATATTAGCCTTTCATCTCCTAAGGTGTGATTTTGGAAAACACTTTTCATATTAGAATCAGAGGCCTTTTGACTCACTTTTAATACATTTGCATCGAATGGGCCAAGAAATGACCAGGTTTGTAAACGTGAGCATATAAAATTCCGGACCTCTATTTTTTATTTATTATAAAAGGAGGGAAATGAAACTTATATCATTAAAAAGGTACTGGGGAATAGATGTACACTAAGAATCATGTTTGTATGTTGCAGTTAAGGCATGTAAAATAAAGTGGGAACATACAAGCGGGATCCCCTTTCAGAACTATGCGCCGTCTTATGCTCCTTAACTTCGGTCATCGGACGTGTATCATTAGATCCAATGCTATGCTTTGAGCTTATGCAAGCGCTTTTAGGTAGTAAACGTGGAATGGAAAATGCATAATTAAAGAATGCCTAATATTAGGCGAATTCGTATTGAAAGTATAAATTTCGTTAATTTTACATAAACAATTGGTCGAATTTCGACCACAAACGATACTAATTTTAATAAAATTTCAAACGAACTAGTTGAAATGTGTTTTTTTTTATCCAGAACATACGATTACATACAAACTATAGTTGAAAGTAGTTTCAGTAAAGTGCAGATAGCTACTGTGGAGAATTTCCGACACAAGAAGATTTCAGAATAATTTGACTCAAATCGATTTCAGCCTAGTGGGTACCGTGTTGGTCTTACAATGAGAAAGTCGTGAGTTCCAATCTCGGTCGACGTAATATAATTCCTGCTTTGGTTACCTCAATCTACGAAAATGAAAAAAATGGGTTGTGCGAAGGGCTAACAACCCATCCACAATAAATAATGAAAAAATGTTAAGAAACCTGAAGGTCAAGAGGCCAAGGCCCGATTTGGGCCGTAGTGCTATTGTAGAAGTAGAAGAGTAGAATGTTAGTACTATTCCTTGAATTGGTTTTATTTAAGCAATTCGTTGAGGTTTTGATCTTCAGGATTCAAGCCGGAGAGACTATATACACAATTATTTCAGGCAAAGTTCAAATCTATTGCTATTGTTTCAGTTTCTTCAATGCAGTTTAATCAATTACGTTCTCAAGACTAGTTTCCTATTTGTTATTGCCATCGAGTATGTTAACACTCAATCGCTGCTGGATATGGGACCCATGAAATTGATGATCAACGCTTAGCCTTGAACTAGACCTTCTACCACAAAAAGATGTAGAACACATCAACAGTTAATCCTATCTCATCAGAAAAGATACAGGGCAAGACAAGATATTTGTCTAGAGAAAAACCAACAACAACTACAGAAGAGAATCATAATTGGATCTAATTATTATTGCTACGGCATATTTAACACACCGAATCATACCACTTAATACTCAAATCTACCCAACTGTTAAGCATGTTAAGCATTACATGTACGTAATACGATCATAATTCATAGTTTTTCTACCGGAACTACGTATAAAATTAAATTGCATACATCGTTAATTCTCTCTGGCGAAGATTTGGCCGAGTTTTTCAATGTTTCGTGAAATTATGAGATATTGCGCCGAAATATGCGAACAATCACCGAACTCTACAATCATTCAAGATTCATTCAGTGTTCAGTCCAGTTATCTAATTTCCATAGAAATGCCCATCTCGGACGTTTGTTAGAGATTCGCATTTGAATCTTCGGCCCTAGCCATAGTAAATATACCTCGGAAGCTGCTACTTATGATTGCATTCTTGCAAGAGTTCGAATACCTCAAATAATGCATTTCGTATCTAGCATATCTATACGGTTGAGCAATATTTCATTCGAGTTGAGTGAACTACATATCTGAAAGCGAGCCGGGCAGTATGAAGCGGGGCCGACGTATTATGAAGCTGGTGCAATCTTGGAGTCATGGACATAACGCCAACATGCATTTTATGCGGAAATAACCGGAGATAGCAATTCACCCCGGCTGAAAATTCAATTTGTAGATCTAAGCAATTTTTATTGGTTCGTATAACGTGCAATTTTTTGATAGATTTTCAGTATCCAGGAATAACACTTTGGAAACCACGATCTGTAAGAGTATGTCTTAGATTTTTTTTTTCATTTCTTTATTGAAAAAATTATATGTAAATCGAGCATCGATTGGTATGTTGATTTTACTAATCCAATTGATATTGAAATTTGATAGGAAAGACAAGCAAACATTTTTTTTTTTAAATTTCAATTACCTATGTCAAATTTTCTCTAATGACTTTCCTTTTGATATTTCTTTTCACACGGTCATTTGTTTGTTGGAATTCAGTTCTAAAGACAGTAGCCATGTGTCAGATGTTGTTTACATTCAAATCATTTACCCTCATTATATTTTTGTCGATTAATAAATAACTAATCCAGTTTTCCATTCGAGATTAAATCTGAGAGTATCATAAGTTTGCTTTAAAGTTTGTAACGCTATGAAAAAGGTTTTGAGAAAAAATAGATTACACAGATGTTCATATCGTCAATCAAAAATTGGACAACCGGCTGTCCATCCGTTCGTCCATACGTTCTTTGTAGCTTGAGCTAGAAAGTTAAAAATTTTTACTTGTTATTATTGACGAAAAAGTAAGGTTGAGTCCGTAATCCGGTCAAATCCCTTCATCCTGCCTTTCTATCTAGCCCATATAAAATGAAATACAACTTTATTATGAGACGATTTTGGAAAGTATAAATGCTAGTGAAAATTTAAGCATTTCATTCTAATGAAAAAAATTACTAAGACCTCCAAGACCTTCCACCACCTCCCACATAAACTGCGTAATGAGGCTCTTTCTCTTCTTCAATAGCACTACAACCAAAATAGGGCTTTGGCTACCTGATCTTCAGACTCCTTTACATTTATTTGTAATTGTGAAAGGGTTGTGAAATTCATGGAGGGTGTTTGTGCAAAGAGATACTTCGCACAAACACTCTCCATGAATTTTCATTTTCGCAGTCTAAGGCGGTCAAGATAAGCCCATGCAAGTAGTGTGCTGAAGTTATACGTCGGCCGGGATTTGAACTCCCGACCTTCGCATTGTAAATCAACACCCACTAGGACAGAACCTTACGAAATATATTACTCAGTTGCTAACGAATTTATACCGTTCAAATTTAGTGCACCAAAATAACAATTGGAGTGAAATGTCAAAAATTAATTTGATTTGATATGATATGATGTTAATGTGTGAATACTACGAGATTATAAATCTTTTATAAGTACAAAAACATGTGGTGGAAACTCGGAACTAATAGAATTTAAATTAATTAAATTATAACTAAATACAGTACTAGACATTCGTATGCGCGCATCTGAAAATGTATCATATATTGTGTTCCCCACTGTAAAATATTTCTAAGAAAAACTTTTTCTCCCTATTTTTGGAATTGCTATAGATGAGTAATAGACGACAGTAAAACTGATGAAACTAACGGTACTACTTTGAAAAAAAAGCGAAAAATGTGAATGGAGCTCAGTTTGAGCTGCGACATTCGTATGAGCGCATCGAGGAATTATTGAGTTTCGAAAGCGAAATTTAAATTTTATTTGCAAATTTTGTTTTAAATAGCATTAAAGAATTTTCATTTAAGGTTTGTGCAGAATATATTTTGCAATATTATTTAGTATGAGCGTTGTTTTTGCAGTAATGCTTTCTGGGAAGTGCTTAAATAAGGCGGAGCAGGTTGCCATCAATTTATTGAAAGAAAAAGACTTCTCCAATAGGCAAATCGCTACTAAACTTGGTCGATCTGAATGTGCAATCAGGAATTTCTTACAAAAAGGCAATGGCTATGGCGTTAAGGTTCCAACAAAGGGCAATACAAAATTATCCTTGCGTAATAAAGGCAAAATTCGACACGAGGCAACAACAAATCGGCTATCGGCAAAACAAATTAAGGACAAATTAGAGCTTAATGTAACACCTCGTCACAATGCGCGTGTTTTAAGGACTTTGCCAAATATAGCATGGACAAAACATAAAGGAAAACCCTGATTCGCCAAAAAGTACATGTCTTGGTCATTCGAATGAGAAAAGGTAATTTTTTCTGATAAAAAAAATTCAATTTGGATGGCCCAGACTGCTACAGTTGCTACTGGTATAATTTGAAAAAACACAACGTGGTCAGATCGAAGCGTTATTTCGGCGGTGGAAGCGTTATGGTTTGGGGCGCAGTCTCCTGCAAAGAAGCTTCTAATCTGTTTCATAACTACTAGAATGAACTCCCATCTATGTACAGATCTCTTGGAAGACATTTTAATCAGTCATCTGGATAGTTGCTACGAGGAAGATGTAGTTTTCCATTCATGCTTCGAAGCAAACCAAAAATTGGCTTTCGGACAAAAATATTCGCACACGGACTGGCCCGCTTGTAGTCCTGACTGTAATCCAATTGAGAACCTTTGGGGGATTCTCGCTAGCAAAGTGTATGACGTCAGTTTGATAGCGTAAATGTTTTAAAAGCAGCCATTCGCACGTGATGGTCCGAAATTGGCCTGGATTGTCTAAATAATCTAACAAATTCAATGCCCCCTTTTTAGTGTCATTCCAAATAAAGGAGGCCATACGAAGTATTAAATAAAAAAAGTGCCAAAAATATGAACTTATTTATTTTTGTTTTTACTTATAAGTAACAAGTGCGTTTATACGAATGTCGAACCATTAATTACAATTTTGTTTTTTTTTAAATCCACAAAAATAAAAAAATTTTGTCAAAAATGAATTCAAATCATTTTCACCAAAGAAAACATAATGCATCTCTTTTAGAAGATTCAATTTTTTTTTTCAAGAAATATCTCAAAAAAACATAGTGCGCTCATGTGAATGTCTACCATTGTACATTGAGTTTGATATAAAAAGAGAAATAATAAAAAAAATCAAAAATTGTAGCATAAAATAAAGAGGAAAATAACTAAGATAATGCAAAAAATACATTAAAAATTCGCAATTATTAATTAATTAATTAAGAAAATGTTAAGAAGATATAAACAAAATATCAAGAAGAAGACGCCAAAAATATGTTTATAGGAATATTAAAATCAAATTAAAGACAAACAGATTGAAACTCAAGAGAATACACAAATGTCCTGAATGTACCCGGATTATCGAAACGCTGAATATGAGACGGAAGATTATTCCAGGGTCTGGACGAAGAAGGAACCCTCACCCAGCGTCCTAAAGAAACGCAGAGCAAGAAATTTACGATGTCTGTTAGTTTTCAGAGGTAATAGGTACTCGCATAAATATAGTGGCTCACTTTACTGTAAAATATTATGCAGGAAAATTGCCCTTAATGAAAGAGAGTAATGTGCAGCCTAGAATGCTCATCCGATATTGTGATATATGGTCAGAACGCCTTAGTCCAAATACATAGCGGATACGGCCATTGAAAGCCACATTTAGCCTATGATGGCAGTTGGAGTCATGTTTAGGAAATACTAGACTACTGTAAGTAAAGAAAGGTATAAATAGGGATTTCACGAGCTTCAATCTGGTATACATAATCTGGTTACCTTATACCTTTTTTAGGGTAAGATCGACTTGCTTACATCCTGACATGGCAGAGTCAAAGATTACTCCTAAATCCGTTACATAGGTTTGGGATACGAGGTGTGTACCATTGACTATTGGTTGGGGAAGATCCCAGGTGTTAGGATTATCTAGTTTGGCATAAAACACAATACATTGAGATTTTTGCTCGTTGAGCGTAAGATAGATAAGTTGAGTTGGAGAGTAGGACTCATGCGGGCTTGAGACTTCTGTGGCGTAGTGGGCAGCATGCTTGCCTTTCAGTCAATAGGTCGTGGGTTCGATTCCTACTTCAGACAGGAGATTTTTTAAACACGAATTGCTGTTGCTACTGGCGATGAAAAATTATTCGTAATAAAATGGGCAAACGGTGTAACAGTTCAACTTCAAGAAGGCCTAGATACTCAGTAGATGATTTCTGTTCGCTTTCTATCATTCAGTCCCCCATAACATCTGCAAATATTTGTCAGTAGCAGCCAGTACAACTGAAAAATATATATCAGCTTCTCCACGCGTTACGATCGACCTCACTCCTCTTCCCCAACCTTCCTAATCCCATTCCTTCCCTCCATGACTGTGCTTGTGCAGTGTACATAAAGGCTGAAATTGGTCATTCTTTAAAAAAACATAATAGGACTACGATTGCGCGTAAAGCGCAATCTTACGTTACTCTAGATGAAATAGATTTTTTTCTGATCCCAAGAAATTTTGTATGGGGAGTGTTAGAAGGGGTGATAGCATTGAACAAATTTTTTCCCCATCATGCTAAAGTAGCTATAAAAAATGTTTTATACAAAATGCTTACTCCAAAAATTGAATAGGAGCTGAGAAAATTAGTGTGTTAGATTTAGTTGAAATGTGCAGTTTATATGGGAGGTGGTAGAAAGAGTGGGGGGATTTTATTGATTTTTTCAGAAATAACTAAGAATATTATAAAATTGACATCTCTTAAATTTAAGACTAGTAAAATTCACACTTTTGAAGAAAATAGATTTTTTGTGAAGTTGTGAAACTGTGTCATATTGTATGGGAGGGGGTAGAAGCAGTAAAGCTAATCAAATAATTTTCTCTGATCTTAGTGATAATGCTAAATAAGTATTTATTACAAAATGTGAGCTCGATAAATGTTATATGTTCTGAGAAAATCGGATTATAGCATTTCATGAAAAAGTGTAGTTTGTATGGGATGGTTTGGAAGGAGAGGGAGGACGCAAATAATTTTTATACTGTATATTGAAATCATTATGAAAGTAATATATCCCGAAATTCAGACTAATAGCTTTTATACTTTTCGAGCAAATCCATTTATAGCCGAATTGGGAAATTGTGTCATTTTGTATGGGAGGGGGTAGAAGGGGTGGAGCTAATCGTCTAATTTTTTTTTACTCTTACTAACAATTTTAAATAAATATTAAGTGCAGAATTTCAGCTTGCTAAATTTTATACGTACTGAGTAAATTGGCTTAGAGTAATTCGTGACAAGTACAGTTTGTATGGGAGGTGGTAGAAGGAGGGGGAGGACACGCATAATTTTTATACGGTAGATTTATATTATCATAAAAGTAATATATTCCAAATTTCAGGCCAATAGCTTTTATACTTTTCTAGCAAATCCGTTTATTGTCAAATTGCGCAATTGTGTCATTTTGTATGGGAGGGGGTAGAAGGGGTGTAGCGATTTGGCCCATTAACGAACTTGACCTTACTTTTTTGTCAAAAACGATGTGTACGAAATTTGAGCTTTCTAGCTCAACGCGTTCTCAAGCTAGAGAGCGAACAGACGGACGAACGGACGGACGGACATACATCCGGTTTTGAGATTTTTGAGTGATAATATTAATTTCTGTATTCATCATTTTTTCTCTGAGCCTTATTTCTTGGCGTTACAAACCTTAGAGCAAACTTATAATACTCTCAGATTCCATCTAGAGTATAAAAATATGCGTGCAATATCCCCATGTGCGCGTTTAACACAGTCTTCAACTAAACCAATAGGCCTACTTAAGTAGATCTGTGCATCATCCGTACAAATGGAGACTGCAGTCATGTAGTATATCCGGTAGATCATTAATATAAATGCTGAAAAGTAGTGGGCTTAAAACTGACCCTTGGAGAACACCACACAGAAAGGCTAAAGACGAGGACAGAGCATGTTCAATTCTAACTTGCTGATGCCTGTTGGCTAAGTAGCTACTAAGTAATTTGACTGCATTAGTAGAGAAATTGAAGATTGACGATAGCTTGTCTAGAAGTCTGTTGTATGGTGGACTACAACTGACTTCTAGACAAGCTATCGTCAATCTTCAATTTCTCTGTCAACGGCTTTAGAGAGGTCTAAGAGAACAAGGTAAGTTAGCATATTCTTTTCCAAAGCGGCTCTAATATCAGAAGTTACTTCAACTAATGCAGATTCGCAATTTTGACGAGGCCGGAACCCAGATTGGAAAGAGGATAGCATTTTGTTGCATTTGTATAGACATGATTTTCTCTAATTTATGCCCCTATTCTCCTACCATCACCACCTCATATTTCAATTTCATGATACACATGAAACCAATTTCCTTTCCTATATATACTATTTGACAAAACTCGCCATTCATTTCTATACCATTTGGTAAACGAGAGTTTTGAGTGGCAATCATAGCTAGTGGGATATTAACAAGGCACCGTGAATGTTAATTGGATAGAAAAAATTTACGAAACGAGCTGTTTCGCTATATCAAATTGGAAAATGTGAAAAAATCAGGGGAAATTGTCCACTGCGCGGACAAGGTCTCGCTTCAACGGCTCAATATTTGGGTGTCGAGAAGAGCAAGCTATGCCTTCTAATATGGACCACAGCTTGTAATCCAACGGGTTGAGGTCTGAAGTACCAGCTGGCTAATCATCCGTTGATATGAAGTCCGGAACGTTGTTTTTGAGCCACAGTTGAGTCGTTTTTGCCTTGTGAGCTGAGAGTCTTGCTGGAAAGTCCACGGCTTGTTGGCGAATATTGATTGGTTGAGTGGCTTTACAATGGGTTCCAAGACGGTAGATTGATATACTTTGGCCGATGTTTTCACTCCTTTCTCGCAAAAATGGAGCTTGATAACGCCATCGTAGCTCACTTCCCACCATACCATTACAGACGCGGGATGGTGGCCTCTTTGGACCCTCGGGATGAGTTGGGATGCTTTTCTAGATGACCGAGCATAAACACGGTCGTTCTGTTTATTGAACGATTCTTCTACTGTGAAGATTTGCTCGTCAATAAACAGAATTTATCTGTGAGCGTTCTTCGCGTACCGGCTGCGTAACGCTTTCGATTTCCAACCTCCGTCGAATCGTCATATGACTTATTTTGTGTTCACGGTGCAAGTTAAAATTTTGAAGCAATATTTTAACTAAAATTGAGTCATTTTTAGTCACCGCTCCAACGATTTCCCGATCTTCTATATTGGATGTAACACGCTTTCTGCCCCTACCGGGTGCCGTTTTCAAAGTT
Organism: Chorisops tibialis; assembly: GCA_963669355.1. NCBI lineage: Eukaryota > Metazoa > Arthropoda > Insecta > Diptera > Stratiomyidae > Chorisops > Chorisops tibialis. The sequence continues at coordinate 24,560,803 of OY770264.1, forward strand.
TTTGTATTATTTAATTTTCCAACTTAATACAAAACGGTATTTCTATGACACTTAAATTGTTTTGCTATATTAGTCAAAGTAACCCCGGCTGTGTACTGACTTATGATATATGCTTCATCCTCGAATGACAGCTCTCGCACTTTTGTCATTTTCACACAATGTTTGATCGTCACACTTGTATTAAGCACGAAAAACAATTGTGAAGTTAATACCTTACTGATTTCAGTTGAAATAACTAACGGTTGTCTCATATTTTTTCAGAAATAATAGTGTTACCATGGGGTACAAATAATTTTGTGAATAAATTTGAATGGTACAAATAATTTTGTTAAAATGTTTTTTGATTTTAATTCCTTTGCTTTAAATAAATTGCGTTAACTTTATTATTGGATATTTTAAAGACATTAGTCGCTTTTTTTCCCTCTAAACATATTTTTCCCTAAAGCTGTTAAGCGCACTTTAAATATGGCTTAACTTGAAGATAGCGATTTTTTCCCATGGTACAAATAATTTTGTGATGCATAGTATGTCAAAATGTCGTAGAAAATTTCGTTGAAAGGATCAACGAGTGCCATCAGTCATGAGACGGCTTTTTGTCGGATATTCTATTCTATACATAACCACCATGTCTACACTCTTTTTACAAAATAAGAACATTAGAGCTTTTCAACTGAATACTGCGTTTTTTTTTCAATTGTAAAATAGGCGGTCTTAATGGGACAGCCTTTAAAACACTTCGAATTTGTGCAGTGACGATTCCCTTCCGACGCATACGACAAAAAATAATAGTGCTGTCGCAGTTATGCCGGAGATGGCGCAATAAAATACTCGCCAAACTCAGAGTAAAAACAAGGAAAATCATCAATAAAGCTAAACAAACTGGATGGGCGGATGCATGCATTAAAGCTCTTGCAGAGATCAACCAGGAAATTAGAAGATCCAAAAGAGTTTCCTGAAAATCATTCGGCTAGGGTATTAATGATTCAACTAGTAGTGAGATCAAATGGGGTTGCTAGAGAAACCAGACGGTTCTATCACAGAAAATGGGAAGCAGACTTTAGAGTTCTTAGTACAAACTTACTTCCCAGGATTCGCAACCACTGAACTAGCAAAAGAAGACAGTTGTAGTATTCCAGACACCAGCAGGCTATGCTGGATTGGAAAAGGACTGGAAAAACGTAGCAAAAATCTTTTCTGCAAACAAAGCAAGATGGGCAATAAATACTTCAAAGCATTTAAATCTACGTGAGAAGACGGCATATTTCCAATACTTTCAGGGCGTATCATGCCTGCAGTGCCCATGTCATATCGTCAAGGTAATTTACATCGCAAAAGTAGCGCGCAGCCCAAGTGATCAACCTAAATCGTGTCGGCCGATTAGCTTAACATCTTATCTCCAAAAGACTGGAAAAATTTTGGATGGGCATTTAATAGATATCCAACCGCAACAATCCTCTATTAGGGACGATCCCCCAGAGAAGGAAGAGATAGTTTCCGCCATTCGACAGCGTTAAGCGAGATTACACATGGAATGCTTTGCGTAGGAGAGGTATTCCAGATTAGGTCATAGCTATGATTAAAGAATCCTACGAAGAAGCAAGGTGTCACGTCTTACATAGAGGAGAGCTGTCCGAGAGCTTTCTTGTGCGAACGGGTGTCGGACAAGGCTGCCCCAGCCAGTCCCGTTTCTGGTGGTAATAAATGACATCTTGGAAGCTGCACTGGATGGTGGGAAGGTAAACGTCTTCAATGGAGACTATTTAACATCTTAAGTCACCTTGATTATGCTTATGACGTGTGTTTGCTTGCACATAACCGTTTGGATTTAGAGTTAAATGTTCGCTCGTTGAATTCTAAATGCTAGGAGGCGGGACTGATAATAAATGTGCGTAAAACTAAGTACATGCACACAGATTCGAGCACAAGTACACCGATTGTTCTTATCGAACAGGATGTTGCAGAGGTGCAAGATTTTTTTATCTCGGAAGCGTTATCACCACGGACAGCGGAGCTGAAAAGGAAATTGAGGCTCGTCTAAATAAAGATCGTCAGGCCCTCGGTATCCTTTCCCCTTTCTGGAGGTTAAGAGAAATCTTTCTTCGCACGAGGCTGCGAATTCTTAACGCGTGCGTCAAATCCTTGTTGTTATATGGTTCCGTTCAACTTACCAAGAAACTGCAAACTTTCGTGAACCAATGTTTCCAACGTATTTTAGGAATTTTCTGGCTAGAAGTGATCTCCAACGATGAACTTTGGAGGACAACTGGACAGATATTGAGATTCAAAGGCGGAAGTGGCGGTGGATCGGTTACACTTTGAGGAAACTAGAGGGAAACATCCCCAAACAGGCTTTGTATTATAATCCTCATGGAACACGTCGGGTTGGTCAACCATGTAGCACGAGGAAGCGATCAGTTGAGCAGGAGGCCAGAGGAATAAACAAGTCCTGGCAACAGGTAAGGGCCGATGCTCGGGATCGCGCCTTGTGGAAGAGAGTTGTTTTTGTCCTATGCCCCTATAGGAGGTTTTAACAGAAATTTGATTGATTTTTTTTAGTTTATTTATCAAATGTAAATATACAATTAATGAAGTAATATAAAATTAGTTATTATAAAAAAAAAAACTGTTTTGTCGGAGTAGTGATACTGGTTGTGGGGGTGGTGATTTGTTCAGTGTGCCGGAGCGGCCGGGAAGTGAGCCGAGCGCATCCAGTCTACACTATTAATCGGAAATAAAAAAATCGATTTTTTTCAATTTTTTAGGGAGTACTCCCCTTAATGCAGTTGCCTAAATCTTGAAAGGTGCAATACAATGATATTTTGGCTTCTAATGTAATTACGAACATTTCTTTGTCGCGAAAATCCGTCAATGGGAAAATAAAAGCAATGAATACAAATTTGAAGGGTTTATTGAAACAATAAACCCAAAGCTCTGATTGGGTTATCAAAACTATAGTTACTCCATGGGACACTAGAGGCGCTTTACCATAGTTTGGGCAAAGGAGAAGCCCGATATTTCGAGCGAAATTTAAAAAAGTGTCGATCTTTTTTTTGGTACGTTCCTAATATCAATAACTATGTGCAGTTTTTAATACTTAACTAAAAAGTTACAAACAAAAATTTTGAAGGAACAATTTATCTTAGGGTGGATGAAATTGGCAAAAGAAAACCACTTAACCACACCACGAATGGTGAATTGGGGAAGGTGAATTCGCATGTGTCGATTGGGACATTTTTGCCTGGCTCTGATACAGTGTGTCTCCTTCTTGCATGGAGTGACTCTAATCAAACCTAGAAAAAAAAATCAATTCAATTTAATAAATATCCGATGTATTATCGGTAATATAAATATTGAATCCCTTGTCATAATACAAATAGAAAAGTTATCGCAGAAGAAGTGTTAATGACAGCAATTTGTCGCTCATCAACGTTTTCGAATAATAAATTACCCCATCATCGACGGATACATGGCCGGACAGTATACGAATATTTTCTAGAAAAAAAAACAAAACTCCTGAAAGTACATATAAATATCGCCGACGCTCAAACCGGTCGTTTTCTCTCCTCCATAAAACAGAAAACCAATCAACATTGTTGTACGGGTTTTGTTGACACTTGAACCTGGCCCACAGGTCATTTTTATTCGAATATAATGTTCAATCAACTTGCAAAAAAATTCATACCACTTAAAGTACGGCAGGCAATTCCTGACCACTTTCTTATTAATCACTGTAGCGTCTTGACGATGGTTCGTCCGCAAGACATTTTTCAAGCTTGCAAGTAATGTACATCACGATGATGGTGACCATAACGCAATAAATGTACGAAATGGTAATGAAAGTTTTTTTTTTTTTTTAAGTGAAACTAAGTAGATTTTCTTCATATAAGTATTCATCATATTTGGTCAACATCAAGTGAAATTATTGTTAATGTAAGAAAATTGCAAAAATATCGTCTGCAATTGTGAATTTCTCAGCGCCAGGGAATTCTCATCGCCTAGAGCAAATATAACAATGGATCTTGTCACGTTATTACTTATTACATGGAATAAATTGGTAATTTGTCTGACACACATTTGTCGATGCAATGCGGAAAACTAACTTTGTGTTTGATTCGGAAATTATTTAATATTTTCTAGAGATTATGGATATTAAAGTTCGGATTATGGTTTAGAAGTAAATAGATTTTATAGTTGGTGGTTATAGTTGCGATTTTTCTATACCGTTATGAAATAAATGGTAATCGAATTTGAAATGGGAAAATTGTTATAAATTGAAAAAAGTGTGTATCTTCTAAATTAAAGATCCTTTTATATGGATTTGTTTTACCATTTAACGCCATACTAAATACCCAAATAAAAGAAAACATCTAAACATATAAATTATTCGTTCTACCCCTTATTTAAATTGTTGCATAATTCTTCTGGCTCAATTATTTTTTACTTTCATTATTTTCCACATAACTTTTTTATTTTTTTAATTTCAACTTCCAACGTTTTTTCACTAAATTTATGCCTTAATCAGATTCTCTCATAATAATGTGAAATTATAAGAAAAATCTGTTAACAATTACAGTCAATTATTGTACAATACTATAAATAACTGATTTTCCTAAATGAACCCATCAATCTTAGACGCAATGTAATGTTAAAATAATGATTTGCAAAATCACTAGTACAAAATTGATTCAATTATTAACAACAATTAATAAATCATAAACGATGAGTAAATAGTATTTTTTTGTATCGTATGTGTGGTGTTTAATCGTGGTTGATTACAAGACTTACCCATTGAATGTTACTGATTTAATTGTTAAAAATTAATAATAGTAGACGGTGCTCTTAACCTTTTGAAAACAAACGATGCAATCGTTTTTATATTGAAATATAAAATTATTCAATGAGCTACTAATTGATCAAATATTAGCATTGAAAATGTAATTAAATTTTACCTGGAGCATACAGCGTAGTTAAATTAATCATTCTTCTTCAATGGCAGTACAGTCCAAATTTTTTGCCTAGTGGCCTTCAGGTTTCTTAGCATTTATTTGTTATTATGGAAAAGTTTTAAGCCCTTCGTTCAACCCTCTGTCTACAAATTTTTCATTTTCGCAGATTGAGGTAGTCCAGATATAATCACGCGTGTAGTGTGTTGGAACTGTACGCCGGCCGAGATTTGAACTCAACACCTTTGCATTGTAGATTAACACGCTACAAACTAGGCTACACCCTGGCTTTAATCATTAGAGGGCTGTGTATCTTGGACAAATTAACCTAATGAATATGAATGAGCTGAACTAATGATATCGTTTTCTCGGTGATTAAATGTTAATGTTAAATTTGTGCAAGATTTTTTATCAAATCCAAAGTTGTGCATTCAATTCTTTCAAAAAACTGTTAATTAGTTAATTAGTACAAGTGCGTCAGTAGCAGTGTCAGTAGCGCACAAATTTAGAATTTATCATTGTAGTAATTTATTTATTAATTATTAAAACTATTTTACGGTATCCGAAAAAACTTAGGGGTAACCCTATAATGCGTAATGCACAGTTAGATCGATATGGTTTAGAGAAACACAATTGTAAAATATCTGTCAACGAGTCGGGCACAACTTTTTTATTCTTAAGACAAGTTATGTTTTCCGTGGCGTAGTGGGCAACGTGCTTGCTTTACATCCAATAGGTCGTGGGTTCGATTCTTACTCCAGACACAAATTTTCAGTTGCTACTGGTAATGAAAAATTATTGGAAATAAACATAACAGGGCTACGATTGCGCGTAAAGCGCAATCTTACGGTACTCTAGATGAAATAGAATTTTTTGTGATCCCAAGAAATTTTGTATGAGGAGTGTTAGAAGGGGTGATAGCATTGAACTATTTTTTCCCCATCATGCTAAAGTAGCTATAAAAATGTTTTATACAAAATGCTTACACCAAAAATTGAATAGGAGCTGAGAAAATTAGTGTGTTAGATTTAGTGAAAATGTGCAGTTTGTATGGGAGGTGATAGAAAGAGTGGGGGGATTTTAGTGATTTTTTCAGAAATAACTAAGAATATCATAAAATTGACATTTCTTAAATTTGAGACTGGTAGCATTCATACTTTTCCAGAAAATAGATTTTTTGTGAAGTTGTGAAACTGCGTCATATTGTATGGGAGGGGGTAGAAGCAGTAAAGCTAATCAAAAATTTTTTTTCTGATGTTAGTGATAATGATAAATAAGTATTTATTACGAAATATGAGCTCGATAAATGTTATATGTTCTGAGAAAATCGGCTTAGAGCATTTCATGAAAAAGTGCAGTTTGTATGGGAGGGGTTGGAAGGAAAGGGAGGACGCAAATAATTTTTACAGAGTATATTGAAATTATTATAAAAGTAATATATCCCGAAATTCAGACTAAAAACTTTTATACTTTTCGAGCAAATCTATTTATAGTCGAATTGCGAAATTGTGTCATTTTGTATGGGAGGGGGTAGAAGGGGTGAAGCTAATCGTCTAATTTTTAGCCTTACTAACAATTTTAAATAAATATTTAGTGCACAATTTCAGCTCGCTAAATTTTATACGCACTGAGTAAATTGGCTTAGAGTAATTCATGATAAGTACAGTTTGTATGGGAGGTGGTAGAAGGAGGGGGGGGGGGGGCACGCATAATTTTTATACGGTAGATTGATATTATCATAAAAGTAATATATTCCAAATTTCAGGCCAATAGCTTTTATACTTTTCGAGCAGATCCATTTATTGTCAAATTGCGCATTTGTGTCATTTTGTATGGGAGGGGGTAGAAGGAGTGGAGCGATTTGGCCCATTAACGAACTTGACCTTACTTTTTTGTCAAAAAAGGACGTGTACGAAATTTGAGCTTTCTAGCTCAACGCGTTCTCAAGCTAGAGCGCGCCCAGACGGACGGACGGACGGACGGACGGACATCCGGTTTTGAGATTTTTGAGTGATAATATTAATTTCTGTATTCATCATTTTTTTCTCCGAGCCTTATTTCTTGGCGTTACAAACTTTAGAGCAAACTTATAATACTCTCAGATTTCATCTAGAGTATAAAAATAGGCAAACGGAATAAAAGTGAAACTCTTCAAGGTGGTCTTGTATACTCGGTAGATGATTTCTGTTCGCTTTCTATCATTCAGTCCCCCATAACATCTGCAAATATTTGTCAGTAGTAGCCAGTACAACTGCAGCTAGGGTATAGCCTAGTAGGTAGTGTGTTGGTCTTGTAATGCGAAGGTCGTGAGTTCAAATCCCGGTCGGCGCAATATATAATTCCGGCACATTGCCTGCTTGGATATACCTTGGTCACCTCAATCTAAGAAAATGAAAAATTCGTTGAAAGAGGGTTGTGCGAAGGGCTAATAACCCTTCCACAATAAGTAATGAAAAATGTTAAGGATCCTGAATATCAGGAGGCCAAGGTCTGATTTGGGCTGTAGCGCCATTGTAGAAGAAGAAGCCAGTACAACTGAAAAATATACCAGCTTCTCCACACATTACGGTCATTCTCACTTCCCTTCCCTAACCTCCCAAACCCATTCCTTCCCTCCATAACTGCGTTTGTGCATTGCATGTAAAGGTCGAAATTGCCTATAAAACACATCATTCTATAAAAAAAAAATTGAGGATGCGTGGCTAATCAATATGCAGGTTAGGGTGGAAAGAGAAGACTAAGTGCCCCCCTTAACTATCTTCTAGGGCAGGCCTGTTTTCAATTATTAAACATTTAGCTGCGATTACGATCAATAGCCCTACTACATCGAATTAATATTTCATTCGTTTATGTATGCAAGCTTAGATTTGTTCTGGAAGGGGAGTGCGATAGAAGGAGTGGATAAATAGTAATAATTTTGGAATCGATTGCTTGAATTATATTGAAATTACCAAGAATCCAAGATTCTTTGCCTCGGCAAAGTCAGAAAGTCCTCTTTAAGCGGAATGGGGTTCAAGAGTTGTGCCCGAAATAACTATGAGCCTTCGCGGGGAGGGAACGCATGATAATAGAACATTGAAACTGTTCGTCGTAAGTTCCTCCAAAAGGGGGGTTTAGTAACGGAACTTACGTTGCTTATAGCTAATATTGCCGATAGGCTATGTGATGCAATTAGACAGTTACCCTGAGAATGATGTTCTTTAATATAGATGTAGGCCAAGTAAATTGCAATAATTTCTGCAAAAAAATTTTAGGCTAATTTAGTCATGAAACGCGAATAAATTTCAAGGTAGCAATTTTTTTCCCAAGTCGATCACAATACTTTATTATTAAAATAGTAATAGGGAGGTTAGAAGGAAAACATAGGAGGGATAAATGGCGGCGGACATTGTTTTTGAATTTTTGGGGATTGTACGCCGCTAGAAACAGATTGCCCGGTAATGCATTTCACATCATTGACGTCCAAGGGATGAAGGACAGCCTAAATTTTACTGTCCTCCACGGTAGATGCTTCACAGTGTACTCGAGAGCGTGTGCAGTTTCGCGAAGGATAAGATCGCGCAACGCTAGTTGTGATTTGGCGGGCCTATCCCAGACATGCGAATTGTACTCAATACATTGCCGGATATAAGCCTTATGTAAATGGTAGCCAGTTCAGTTGCAGAAAAGTATTTCCTACACTTTCGCAGAATACCTAAACGTTTCGAGGTCTCAAGAGCAACTTCGCAGATGTACTCGCTCCAATCAAGATGATAGTTAAATTTTACGCCAAGTAACGTAAAGTCTGCAGAAGGTGGGATCTGCACAACGGCTGATGCCGGAACATAATGTTTCAAAGATAAATGACAGGACTGGATTTTCGAGGTATTAAACTCTATTCTGTCCCATTGCAGGATTAAGTTGAGGTCAGAGTTTAATGAACCTATTGACTCATTACAGAATGAGGACACTGAAGTTGGACGGAAGGGAGCCAAACTGGAAAATGTTGTCAAGTGTGCTGCCATCAGCGAAATAATGGAAAGGATTGAGAGCTAACGACAGAAGGTCGTTTATAAAGACTAAAAAGAGCGTGAGTGATATGACTGAGCCTTAAGGGACGCCAGAATTCTATCTAGAACCACTCATATCGAGTGCTCCGAGAGGAAACTCTCATCTATTTAAGGAACGACGAGACTTTAAGCTTAGCTATGACAATATAACATTTATGCCAAACTCTGTCAAATGCTTTCGCAATGTCAGGCGCAAGTACTAGCCCTTGACCGAATTTGTGAATACAGGAGTTCTAGGGTTCAGTTAGATACACTAGGAGATCTCCCCTAGAGCGTCCTGAACTGAAATTATATTGGCGATAGTGGATCAGGTTTTCTTCTTCAAGATAGCTCACTATTCTGCGATTAACAGCAGTTTCCATCACCTTTGAAAGCATTGAGGTATTGGCAATGGGCAAAAGCGAGGTTCAATTTGCATCCCTTTTCGAAATCGGCTGATCAATCCGGATCTATGAAAAGCGCCCTGAAGAGTATGAGAGATGGTAGAGATTGCGAAGTAGCTTAGCCGGAGAAGAAGCTCATTTCATTTCTGGACCAGCAAACTTGTTAACATTGAGCTCTGGTAGGATTTTGGAAAGAACCCTAGTTCCGAAACGAAGGTGTAGCAGCGTGAAATCAGAGGGTAGTAGTTGAGGGGGTACTGATTTGACTGCGAATGTCTAGAGCTCATCGCAAAACTAGCTTGTAACGGGATCGAAATTTGTTCGGTCACCATTACGAAGAGTAGATGTTGAGGATGATATAAAATTATTGCTAACTGATTTCACAAATGACGAAAAAGATCTGGAACTGTTGGGCTTTTCAACGAACTAAAGCCGAATTTAGCATGATTTACATTGCCAATATAAATTATTCTCTGCTCCCGGCAGTCTGGTTGATTCAATATTTTTGAAATGACTGTTTCTTGGGTCTAGTTGCATTGAGACACTCCTTTGTGAACCAGGCATATTTCGATGACCTGCTTCTTTTGTGACTGGAAATTATGAAGAGCCTTAACCCTTTAGATTTGTCTCGGTTATGAATTTCGCAATCACATCTTTACGGCACGAAGTACTCTACAATCAAAAGTACTGCAGAAGCCGTAATGAGACTCCCAAATCCTCTTGCAATGCCAATATGTTCTACAAGGAGCTTTTGTTTCCTGTTGTTTTATTGCGGAGATTGGAAACTCTGCACGAATTTTCCAATAGGTGAAAACGCAGAGGCATCATATTTTTAAGGGTGATTTGTTAGAAAAAGTTCAAGTAAACTTACAAATTGACCTGCAATGGCAGGCAGACGTGTAGGACTATATACCAGTTGCGCTAATCCGTTGATGGATGCGAAGAGCTCAGTATCTGGACCTGACTGGTCCTTATAAGAAGATTGTTTAAGCTGCACATCAATATCACCCGCGACAATGATCTCAACTTTAGGATGAGCAGTAGAAATAGATTGAATGGAGTTTGACAAATGATCTAGTCCTATGGTAGTGGGTGCTGCACTCAATGCTGGGCTTCTGTACACAAAACAGAAAAAAAATGATGTGCTTTTCGTTATTGATTTTCATTTAGATGAAGGTAAACTCCAGATTGGAGCTTGACTACAAGAGTGGGACTAAATAAAAGCAACATCGTTACGGGCATAAATAGCGATACCCCACTGGCGAAAGAAAGGAGGTATTTGTTGAAAAACAGGTAAGGCATAAACTTGTTTACTGTCCTCTAGCACTTTACTTTCGGTCAGTGCTAGAATATCCGGACTCTGAGTTTGGGTCCTAACAATCAAAGTACATATATGCCTAATTATCTTCTATGATTATCTACATTGGGACTAAAATTGATCGAGGCGGAAATCTTTACATTGAAGATATTTTTGGATACGTACTTGATAACTTCTATTCGGGTGATATAGCTAGTGCTGAAGTCATAAATTAGCCAGAGGGTATATGCTGTTCACTGTTTCTCTCTTTGGCGCAAACCCTATAGCAGCTAGTACCTTCTAGTCATATTTTCCATAGAATATATGCTAATTCTATCAAAAATGCACAGGTTGTATAGCGTAAGCCTCGTATGCGCCAGGATTACAACCCTGGATACATAAATGCAAAAATCATAATCGAAATCCAATATTTTACAGGAGACGGTTCTTATACTCAAGATCAGTAAAATGAAACTGAAGGTTCGCTGACTGGCTCTCTAATTAAATACTGTTTTTATAACTTCAGTGGCCAGACCGGTGCGATATGAAAAAAGGGGTATTGCTAGGAATGCTCACACTGGTGTCCGGGGTCAATTTCGAAAGATGAACACGTGCTAGAGAGGACTAGAGTCACTCCATGCAACACAGTATCAGAATCTGGCAAAAACGTCGCAATCAACACCTTTGAATTCACCTTCCCCAATTCACCATTCGTGGAGTGATGAGTTTAGTGGTTTTTTTTTGCCAATTTCATCCGCCCTAGGATAAATTATTCTTTCAAAATTTTTGTTTGCGACTTTTACTTTATTATTTTATCCCTAATATTATTTAATAATAATAGGGTTTATAATCTAGAGTATCATATGATTGGGCGTAAAGCCCTATTATGTTTTAAATTTCGCTCGAAATATCGGGCTTCACCTTTGCCAAACTATAAAGGGTCCCATGGAGTAACTATAGAGAGAACAACTATCAGCAGCTCAGTCAAGACGCCAAGAAGATCTGCTGACGAAAACAACGGAAAATGAACAAACACAAAATTTTATCACTGGACGAAAACTTGAAGAAAAATGGCGTGTGCGCAGCATTTAATACCGTGAAAGAAGTGAGACACCACAAACTACCCTTTGTAAGGACGAAGAAGGCAACATCATAAGCGATGCTACTGAAATCAATGAACGATGGGTTCAGTACTACCGAACATTCTCAAATAGAATGACATCACAGACTCAACCTTTTATAATTCCGGAAGATCGAGATGTAGATCAACTGGCCATTGCTCCAACCTATGATAAAGTAGAGACAGCCCTACATAATTTCAGATCAAACAAGGTGCCGGAATCGACGGAATTCCTGCAGAGTTCTTGAAAAAAAGAGATACAGAGCTCACCAGTCTAATATTTAAATTAATTGTTAAAATATGGACAACTCAAAAATTATCCGACGACTGGCGGAAAAGCATTATATGTCATGTAAACAAAATGGGTGACCGTCTGCGTTGCGAAAATCACAGGGGAATATCATTGTTTTGTCAATCAATCAAATTCCTGTTAAGGCCCCCTATAGGGGCTTAGGACAGAAACAACTCTCTTCCACAAGGCGCTATCATGAGCATCGGCCTTAAGCTGTTACCAGGACTTGTTTATTCCTCTGGCCTCCTGCTCAGCTGCTCGCTTCCATGTGTTACATGGTCGACCAACCCGACGTCTTCCTTGAGGATTATAATCCAGATCCTGTTTGGCGATGTTTTGCTCCGGTTTCCTCAAAGTATGACCGATCCACTGCCACTTCCGCCTTTGAATCTCAATACCTGTTTTAGTCTGGCCAGTTGTAGATTACTTCTGGCCAGAATATTCCTAAAATGTGTCGAAGGCATTGGTTCACGTACGTGTTACAAAATTTAAATTACAAAAAATATCGAACGAAGACTCACTGAATACGCTAACAATATCATCGGAGAATATGAAGGTGGCTCCAGATTCGGACGATCGACACCGGACCATTTATTCTCAGTAAAACAGGTGCTAGCAAAATGCTGGGAATATGATATTAATGTGCACCAACTGTTCATTGATTTTCGTCAAGCATAGGATAGTGTCGACCGTAATGCTCTGTACAGAATAACGATTGAACTTGGTGCCCCACCGAAACTAGTTCGGTTAATAAAAGCCACGTGCGTACATGTCGAGGGGCTAATTGCGACACAGACCACTATTTGATAAAGACCAAGTTCCGATATCGAATCGCAAACCGAGGAGACTCAAAAACACAACCGGTTCCTAAATTCGACATAGGAAAACTCAAAGACGAGAAAATAGTTGCGAAATATGTATGAGCCTTGGAGAGGCACTTCGCAACAATGCAAAATACCACCGACAGCAAGACAATAGGAGCAATGTGGCAAAATATCAAAGATGGCATTACATCTGTCGCAGAGGAGGTGATAGGACAAAAGCCGCGGCGCAAAAGAAATGATTGGTTCGACAACGAATGCCAAGATGCCTTAGAATGAAAAAATCAAGCTTACAAAATATTAACAGAACAGCCGACACGAGCCAAACAGGATAAGTACAAGGATCTTAGACGATTTGCAAACAAAATATGCAGACGAAAAAAAACGGAAGTACAATAATGACGAAATTAAAAACATGGACGAACAATTTAAAATACATAACACAAGAGCCGCGTATTCCCTTGTTAAAAGGATGAAAGAAGGATACAAACCGAAAACGACTCTCTGCAAGGATGCAGAAGGGAACATTATAAGTAACGCGGAAGATATAAAACTAAGATGGGCACAATATTTTGAACACCTTCTTAACCCGAGCCCATCACCTACACGAACAGCAGCAGCAGATACAATAGCAGGTATAACTGATGTAACAGCTGATGAAGGATCCGCTTTGAGTCCTCCCACACTCGAAGAAGTAAAAACAGCCCTAAGGAACCACCCAAATAACAAAGCGCCGGGCACTGATCAAATTCCAGCTGAACTTCTGAAAGCCGGCGACACCTGCACAGCGCATCTTCTACATAGATTAGTCACGAACATGTGGACGCAGGAAATACTTCCTGAAGATTGGCGCAAGAGCATCATATGTCCAATTTATAAACAAGGTGACAAACTCTGCTGCGAAAACTACCGAGGAATATCTCTGTTGTGTACGTCTTATAAGATTTTGACGAAAATTCTAGAAAAGAGAATTAAGCCCTATGCTGACAAAGTAATTGGTGAATACCAAGGCGGATTTAGAGCTGGACGCTCGACCACGGACCAGATATTCTCAGTTAAACAGGTGCTGGAAAAGTTCTGGGAATATAATATTGATGTGCACCAGATATTTGTTGACTTCAAACAAGCATACGACAGTATCGACAGGCGCGTACTGTATAACATCATGTTGGAGTTTGGAGTCCCACCGAAACTGGTCCGACTAACAAGAATGACAATGACTGAGTCTTTGTCACAAGTCAGAGTAGAAAATGATCTGACTTCCAGTTTTAAAACAGATAACGGCCTTAAACAAGGTGACGGCCTCGCAATGCCTTTCAACTTAACACTCGAATATGTTCAGAAACTTCCCGTTGACACCAAGGGAACACTATGCTTCAAATCCACACAACTCGTAGCATATGCCGACGACATAGATATCCTTGCAAGATCTCTGGAGAGTGCCAAGGAAGTATTTGTAAACCTTGATTCGGTAGCAAGGGAAGTTGGACTACGCATTAATGAAAATAAAACAAAAATTATGACGCAATCTAGGAAAAGGACGCCAATCAGACAAAATATTACAGTAGGAGACTATAACCTAGAAAACGTAGACAACTTTATATACCTAGGGGCGAACCTATCGAAGGATGGAAGCGAACCCATCGAAATTAAAAGAGAAATAATTATGGCAAACAAGACGTATTATTCGGTACTTCCAATAATTAAAAACAAGAACGTACACAGGAAAACAAAACTTAAGTTATATAAAACGATTATACGACCTGTGCTATGCTATGGCAGCGAAACGTGGACATTAACTCAGGCGTCCGAAAAACTACTTAACGCCTTTGAAAGAAAGGTCCTCAGAAGAATCCTCGGACCTGTGAGGGAAGGCTCGATCTGGAGAATACGATACAATAGAGAATTGTATGCCATCTTCGACAATCCAGAAGTGTCAACCCTCATAAAATTTAAAAAGTTACAATGGGCTGGTCATGTGGAGCGGATGGATGACGGAAGAATTCCCAAACGCATACTAAAAGGAAAAATCAACGGACAAAGACCGGTCGGAAAACCACGAAAGCGCTGGAAGGATTCGATTGACGCAGACAGCAAATCACTGCTAAAATTTTCAAACTGGAGGACGCGGTCTCTGAACCGAGATGGATGGAGGCAAAGCATTCAGGAGGCCAAAGTCCGATTTGGGCTGTAGCGCCATCGTAAATAAGTAAGTAATAAAAGCCACGATGGAAAACAAGTAAAAATCCAAAACGAGTTGACTCAAAGCTTCCCAACGGAGTCAGGTCTCAAACAAGGAGATGGTTTCGCTTCCCATGCTCTTCAAGTTGGTGCTCGAGTATGTCGTCAGGAAGGCAAGTTCAGTAACTTCAGTGGATTACTTGTAAAATCCGCACAGTTAGTGACATGGACATTCTGGCCCAATCAACACTTTGTGCTAAGGAGGTATTGCAGGAGTTGGAGTCGGTAGCAGGTGAAGTAGGACTTAGGGTCAATGAAACGAAAACTAAACACATGACCCAGATACGAAGGACTGTCCCAGAGCGCAGGTTGATTAATTCCTATACCTGGTAGCCCTTCTTACAACGGCAATGAACAACTTGAAAAGCAAAGAAGAATCACAGCAACTAGCAAAACATTTTATGCGGTCCTCCCCATAATAAAATCAAGGAAGGTCCATCGAAACAATAAACTACGCATTTACAAGATATTAATTCGTCCTGTGCTGCTATATGGATGCGAAACGTGGACCTTGACGCGGGTGTCGAAGAATTTAATCGACACGTTTGAAAAATTCTACGGTGTAGTTAAGGAAAGAGGTGATTAGCGAATTCGATACAACCATGAGCTGTATTAACTATTGGACGACCCACCAGCATCTATCGTGATCAAACTCCGCAAGCTACAATAGTCAGGCCAAGTGGAGTGCATGCACCAGAAACGAATTCCAAGACGAGTGTTCAAGGGTAAAGTTCAAGGCAACGGACCGCAGAGGAAGCCACGAAAGCGATGGGAGGACTCAGTTGACGCATATTGCAGATCGATTCTCGATTTTTCAAACTGGAGAACGTGGTCGTTGGACCGATCCAACTGGAGGAGGTGCATCCGGGCGGCCAAGGCTCAATATGGGCTGTAGCACCATTGCATCATCATATGTGCAGTTCCTTTTTGATTAAAGTAAATAAATTGGGCCCTTAAAATATGATCCGATTTATCAATCATCACATCAAAATAGATTTCAATGTAAGGTTGCATCGCACTACTCTTGCACTGAACGTAGTACACAAAATGTTTCATGCTGAATTTACAGTTTGTAGCTTTCATAATTTTCGAGGATATGTAACATGACTAAATTTATGGCATTTGTATGGGAGGTGGCAGAGAAAAAGGGAGGTTTTGGATGATTTTCAATCTGCTTATCAATATCCTAATCACATTGCTTTGTTACAATTTCAAAGGCGATAGCTCTCATATGTTCGAAGGAGAAATACTTTTTTTGAATTTCCAGTATAAAAATTTGTATTGGAGATGGTAGAAGGAGTGAAGCGTAGTTCATGTATTTTTTTAGTATTTATTGCAATTATTAAGGGACAAATTTTGGCAAAATTTTAATTTTGTACTTTTTCAAGTTTCAATGAAAGTCGATTAAATACATTAATCAAAATTGCGCATTTGTATGGGAGGGATAGAAAGAGTGTTCGAATCAAAACCAAATTTTTCGACATCAATGATATTTGTAATAGTAAACTTTTTTCAAAATTTAAAGTTGATATCTTTGACGGTTTTGGAGAAAAATAATTTAATTGAAATTCCAAAATTTCGTGAAATGTGTATGGGAGGGGATGGAAGGAATGAGATGAAGCTTATAGTTTTTCAAAAATTGGTATCAATTTTAATAAAATTAATTATGACAAAAATTGGTGCTTTTAGTTTTGCTAGTTGCAATGCAAACCGAATAAATGCATTTTTGAAAATTGTGCATTTGTATGGGAAGGGATAGAAGGAGTAAGAAGATCAATATTTTTTTACGTTATTCACATCATTATAGTATGACGTAATTTTCAAGTGAATAGCTGAAATAGTTTCGGAGAAAAGCAATTTTTTTAAATTTTGAAAATTCATGAAATTTGTATGGGAGGGGTAGAAGGAGTGGCGGGATGTAGCCCGTTCACGAAATTAAAATAACTTTTTTGCTAAAAGCGACATATGACTAATTTCAGCACAATAGCTCAAAGCTTTCGAGAGTTATGTTTTAGACAGACCGACAGAGAGACAGTCACTCGGAATCGGGGCTTTTGAGCGATAGTAAATATTTATGTACCCTTGGCGAGGATTATTTCTTAGCGTTACAAACAGTAAGGCAAGACAATATACTCTCGGATTCCATCTAGAGAATAAACATACCAGAATCATGATTGTGCGTAATGCTCCATCATGCAATACTCTAGATGAAATGGGAAAGAGTTTAAAGCACCGAAAAAACGTTATCTCAAAATCTTTGGAATATAATTAGTTACTGACTTCTGTATGGGAGGTGATAGAAGGAGGAGGGAGGTTTTGAATATCACACTGAACTGAGTATGGAAACGTTTCGTACCAAATTTAATGTTTGCATTTTTCGTAATTTTCACGCGATTTGATAAATTGTCGATCTTATATATATTAAGGCATTTGTGTGGAAGATGATAGAAGAAGCGGAAGGTTTTGACCAATTTTGAAATTGCCTATCAGCTTTCTCATGCTGCGCTCTAACTTAAAGATCGATAGATGTCATATGTTTGTTGTAATTAAGAGACGAATTCTGGTAATTTTTTTTTCGATAGGGCATTTTTCAAAGATTTACATTTATATGGGAGGAAGGGAAAGGAGGGGGTAGCTAGGTAGTAAACTAGGGTATAGCCTAGTGGGTAGCGTGTTGGTCTACAATACGAAGGTCGTCAGTTCAAATGCCAGTCGACGCATATTTTCAGCACACTACATGCTTGGGTATACCTTGGTTACCTCAATCTGCGAAAATGAAAAAATCGTAGATAGAGTGTTGTGGAAGGGCTGCCTGCTTGGGTATACGAAAATGAAAAATTCGAGGAAAGAGGGTTGGGCGAAGGTCTAACAACCCTTCCACAATAAGTAATGAAAAAAGTTAAGGAACCTGAAGGTTAGGAGGCCAAGGCCCGATTTTGGCTTTAATACCATTGCAGAAGAGGGGAAAGGAGTAAGCGAATTACCACACAATTTTTCTAAAGTTAATGGCATTCACTTCGTTACACTTTTGCCAAATTTTCAAGACGACAGCTTTGATAGCTTCGAAAATAAATAAATTTCTTTAAATTTTGAAATGTCGTGAACTCTATGTGGGAGGTGGTAAAAGGAGTAGAGAGGAGGCTCATTTACGAACTTAAAGATTCGTTTTTACTAAAAACAGCATTGATAATTTTAGGTTGATAGCTCAAAGCGTTCAAGGAGTTTTGATTGATAACAAATGTTTTTGTAACTTCGGCGACTCTGTCATTTCTCAGCGTTACAAACGTTAGAGGAAACATTTTTCAAAGGTCATTATGGGAATAAATTAGAGTGGTAAATTTTTCGAGCGCAGACTGGCAAACTTTTTAATCCAAAATCTGTGTCTGCAAATTTATTTAACAAAATCAGCTTTAGCTGTTCGTTATATAATTTTAGAAGAAGCGAAATCCGTAAAACAATTCGATAATTTCTAATCTCTTATAATTAATGCATCTTAATTAAATCACATTTTCAATTTCCCAAAAATAATTTACCCATCTACATTTAAATAAATAATATAAATTAGAAAATTATGCATTTAATGCTAGTGAATAACTTACCTATCCACTACCGTTTTATAATCCCAATTCACGCTCTTGGTTGGTAATCCAAAAAAAAAATACTCTTGAGCAAAACCGAAATGAGCAAAATTCTTTGCTCCGGTCAAGCTAATTGTTGTAATTTTTTCAACAAAAAAAAAAAATTCACTCAAAAAGCATTAATCAAATGTGCATTAAAAACATGCCTCATAATACCCAAAAACATTAACAATAAAAGAAATACATAAATAAAAAAATAATAATAAAAAAACAATCAACACGGCAATTCGGAACAAAAACTGAACCGGAACCGGACGAAATCCGTTGAACGTTAGGCGCGCAATTTGAATTTCAGCGATATAACGTACGTGCTCTCGGTACAATAGACAAATCGCGTTTGAAGATGCCAAGCTCGCACCGGAGAAATGTTAAAATTTCTTCATATCTTCTTTTGATTTTGATGCGAAATCCGAGTTTCTTCTTTATCGAACTCGATGCTTTTCTTTAGGTCTATTTTTCTTCTCGGGAGTCCCGCGCGCACGCCTTACTCGAAATGTTTCGAAGAAGCCGCTGCGGCGCGTTCTTCACAAGGCTGCTGCCGTGCCGCATAATCGAAACCTGTAATATCGCGCGGAGAAAGCTCTGCCTCTCTTTTATCTCTAATCTAAGACCTTTTGGTCGTTCGTCTTGTGATTTTCGGAAGAGCCTCATCTTTATGTTTTATGAACATCAAGATGTTGCAGCTGCTGCCGAAGAGGCATCTATTTAATCGGTCATGATCCATGCCATCCGTAATCCAACACCTTCTGGCTATTTGACTTAGTACCAGCGTGTCTTACCGAAAACGATGATTACCTCCTCTACGTAGTACATACTCGAAATCACTTAACTTAAGTGAGTTGTTGTTATGCCTAGTTTTATAATGAGACATGTGATTATGATAATTTCCCGAGTATAAGGTCTTTACCGGTTAAGTGAATCAATAATCAAAAAGTATTTATAAAATGCATAGCACGAAAATAGTATCTCGAAGTTAATCCGACTGAAAAAATCGGGTCAAATCTAGAAGATAATTAATTACCAAACGTTTTTAAGATTGTTGGTACGATAAGGTGCGTTGATCGTTTTGTTTAACATTTCCATTTCTCCCATGATTTATATCGTGTAGTTTTTAATTTGGTGCCACCTGAATTGGGCTACTAACATTTTTCCGGTTGAAAGAAATTAGTCAGCTTAGAGATAGGCAGTGCGGGATTTAGTATTTTGCGGCCATTAAAATTTTCATGATATCGCATATGAGTGTAATTTGAAAATTAGATTCTCTTAACCTGGGGGCAGTTGCGTACACAGGAAGACCAAACTCCAAGTCTACAAATCAATAGTAAGACCTGTGCTTTGCTACGGATGCGAAACATGGACTCTTACACAAGCATCCGCAAATATGTTGAACGCTTTCGAAAGACGGGTCCTGAGACGAATAATTGGAGCGAAACGTGATGGTGACCGATGGCGAACTAGATACAACTGAGCTGTATGATATATTTGACGAACCGGAGGTTTCCACTATCATCAGACTGCGGAAGCTGCAATGGGCTGGCCATGTACAAAGGATGGACGAAACTCGAATACCTAAAAAGGTATTCGAGGGAAAAACGGAGGGCCGGAGGCCAGTGGGAAAACCCAGGAAACGCTGGTCCGACTCTGTTGACGAAGACTGTTCATCGCTGCTCGGATTTCAAAATTGGAGGACGCGGTCACTGGACCGAGATCGCTGGAGACTTCGGCTATGGGAAGCCAAGGCCCGAAAGAGGCTGTAGCGCTGCGAAGAAGAAGAAGAACCTGGGGTGTTTTGAGGTTGGCGATCAAGATCCTGACAACTATTTTTATCAATCTAAATTGCGCAATTGAAAACAAAGTAATAAATTGACTTTTTTGAATTATGAGCATTGAGAGCAGGCAGTGTGTAGACTAGCGGATACCTGGTTGGTGTTATGATTTAAAGTCCCAATCGACAAATAACTCCAGTACATTGCTTGAATAGACATATCTGGTATATTTTCTTCTTCTACTTCCACAAGGCACTATAGCCCAAATCGGGCCATGGTCTCCTGACTTTCAGGTTCCTTCAAAATTTTTCATTACACATTGTGGAAGGGTTGTTAGCCCTTCGCACAATCTTCTATCTACGAATTTTTAATTTTCGTGGATTAAGGTAACTAAGGTACATCGAAGCAGGCAGTATGCTGGAATAATACGTCGACCGGGAATTTGAACTCATGACTATCGCATTGTAGACCAACACGCTACTCATTATGCTACACCTTAGCTCTGATCCAGTTTAATCTTCGAAAATGGGAATTCTTAAGCAGAGGGTTGTGCGAAGATGTAATTAGTCTTCCAAAATAACATATAAATGCTAAGGAACCTGAAGATCCGGAGGCTTAGGACGAATTCGGGTTGTGGTACCATTGAAGAAAGGAGGCTAGAGAGTGCTCGGGTAGACTATTAACTTCTGTCTATTCTATTTTTTCTTTAGCGCCGAAATTCGTTCTACAAATTTCTAATAAAATACTCTCGGATTTCATCTGGAGTATAAAAACAATCTTCATATTTTGAACACTCTATTACTGATTGAAAGAAAAGATTGCCGGCTTCTACACTGTTACGCTTTATTATTCGTGACGTTTTGGTCTCTGCTTAGAAACGACCGAAACGTCACGAATAATAAAGCATAACAGTGTAGAATTCGGAAATCTTTTCTTTTAATTCGAAATGCACTGTGAAAACATTCACCAAATCACTCTATTACTTTTTACAAGTATGTCTTATCACCATAACACTACACTTTGGAAGTACCCGAATACAAAAATACAGTTGATAGTTTAAAAAAAGTATCACTTATCCTTTCGTGAAACCTCGAGGACAATAAAGAAACCAAAGCCCATAGTAAAACAAGCTTCGGATTTTAATCCTTAAGGAAATGAAGTCCCTTCCATGTACGCTCTTAACTTTTTCATGCTCAGCATAGCATTCAAGTTCGGTAACGTAATAATTTTACTGAGCGAAATCGCGCTCCTAAGACATGTACGCACCAGGCGATTCCGACCCGTCGTCATTCTCCTGGAATAGTACGCTTCTCACTCGAGATTATCTTGCAACGCACTGGATGATGAAGGCTCTGCCGACGACTGGGTTAATTAGCACAGATGCCACAGTTAACTAAGACTTCACAGACAAAAACGCGGTTTCTGTCTTTAGACTTTTTGAGCATATCTAATCGGTCAGATAGCGGCAGCATAGTTGCAGATGAATAGTTGATACCAACCTGCCATACCAAGAAACCCTCGTACTTGACATTCGGACTTAGGCGAAGGGTAGTCGACAATTTCAGACCTTCATCTCCAACTTCCAAAGGTATTTCACCTCCTTCAATAAAATTTGCTCCGTGCTACGTTAATGATTAACACCACCTTCGAAAGGCATATGGTAACCTGTGCAGGAAAAACAAGATGAAAATTGTAATCTTCCGAGATTAGCAAAAAGTCGTTCAAGTAAACGAATACTTGGTTCTTCAGTTCCGGTGAAATGTCTAGATCTATCGACCGACACATATATTGGGATGCATTATACAGCCCAAATAGCTATCTGGTAAAGTGATAGGGGGGTGGACAAGGGATTGTGAACGCGGTTATTACGCGAGACTGAAACCAGGTCCAACCAGAGGAAAATACTAAAAAGCGTCCTTCGAATCAAGACTCGTTAAGTAGTTTGCTCGTTGTAACCTACTCAGTATGCCATCAAAGTGTGGTCATGCATACGCATCCTTCCGCATTACATCATTGACTTTACGAGAGTCCAAGCATAACCTGACTTTTCCTTATCTTGATTTGGGGTTGGTTCGAGTCTGGTGACTCTACTCTTTTCTAGTTGACCATCTTAGGTGCTGCAATGACATCTCTTCACGGAATTGTGGGTGGAATATCTTGATCTACGAGTGCGGTGGAGTTGGCAGTTTTGGTGCTGAATATCCAAGCGAGGGTGAGCCATGGCTCATTGTTCATCCGTCCGAACTCCAGTTTCTTCGGTTGAACGTCTGATATCGCGGTTTCAATACGTCCTTCGCTCCATAGCAATAGCAGAAGGTGTGTCTGGGTGCTCCCCACAGTTCCTATAACCATGACCTGACTGGTCACAATTCCAACAGATGAAGCTACTGCCACAACCACTGCCAGGACTTCGGATTCCTTGTCTCTGCCAACGACCGAAGAAACCGGAGGCCGGTCTAACTCCATTACTCTCAGATATTCTCCTCGTTGTGCATAACCTGCTCTGTTGGGAATCCGTGGATGATAACTAGCATGCGTATGTCTCCGCACGCCCTCAATCCCGCAGACCAAGTGTGGCAGTTGTTCAAGCAACCAAATCGATTGCTGACACAGATATTGCTGCATAAAAGGTAATAAATACCCACGCACCAGCTCAGTGAATTACATTTTATCCATGATATTTGCTAAAAAGGTTCGCAGTTTGAACATGTCCTGCTCGAATATCTGATAGAACTCGGTAAGGGTCTGGTGTTTTGCCAGCATTTGCCTTCGGATATCACAGTCGGAAAATCTATCTCCCCAGGTTTGTAACAAGGCGTCATTGGGCTGGTCAACCATGTCGCTCATGGAAGCGAGCAGTTGAGGAGGAGGCAAGAATATAAACAAGCCTTGGCGACAACCAAAGCCAATGCCCAGGACCGAACCTTGTGGAAGAGTACTGTTTCTGTACTACGACCCTATAGGAGGACTTAACAGGAAATTGACTGATCGGTATCTCCGAATTCAACTCAAAAACTACTAAATCGATTCTAGTGAAACTTTTGAAATTTTTACAGTGTGTGGGATATTCTGAGTCACGATCTACGTTTGCTTTTAATTTGATGTCTCGAAAGGTTTCGATTCACGTCATGGCCTAAGTCGAAACGCGTCTGATTGATCTAGGTTTTTTCTAAATGAAAATCAATTTTAATAATTCGAGGAAGAATAATGGAAATTAAATAAGAAAATTTTATTATTAACGCCTTCTTCTTCTACAATGGCGCTACAGGCCAAATCGGACCTTGGCCTCCTGATATTCAGGTTCCTTAACATTTTTCATTACTTATTGTGGAAGGGTCGTTATCCCTTCGCACAACCCTCTTTCTACGAATTTTTCATTTTCTTAGATTGAGGTGACCAAGGTATACCCAAGCAGGCAATGTGCCGGAATTATACATTGCGTCGACCGGGATTTGAACTCACGACCTTCGCATTACAAGACCAACACACTACCTACTAGGCCTAACGCCTAACGATTTCTACCACCTCCTATACAAATGCCGAAAATGTCAAAACATGAAAACTTTTATTTTAAAATAAAACAATTGTGTTCTGATTTTTTGCAAGTCGTTTTTAGATACAGCCATAGTAGAACAAAGCAAAAATATTTAAATTTCCCTCTCTCTTTCACCTCCCATACAAAATGGGTCATTCTCAGAATTTTACGAACACCTACAATTTCGTATATGACGTCTTGGTATATGTAATAATTGTGGTTATCACTTAAAAAAATAATTAAATTCCCAATCCCTTTTAGCACCTCCCATACAAAAATCACAGGTCCAAAAACAATTTCACACCAAACGCTTCAAAAGATTGTTCTTCTTTTTTTGTTCGAGCGTATAATGCAAACTAAAAAGCTCTTTTACATTATAAAACTAATTTTTGTCATACTATGAATATCATAATTATACTCTAGATGAAATCTGAGAGTATTATAAGTTTGCCACAAGGTTTGTAACGCCAAGAAATAAGGCTCGGAGAAAAAAATGAATGATACAGGAGTTCATATAATCACAATCTCAAAACCGGATGTCCATCTGTCTGTCTGTCTGTGTGTTCATCCGTCCGTCCGTGTCCTCTCTAGCTTGAGAACGCGTTGAGCTAGAAAGTTCAAATTTTGTGTTTTTAACAAAAAACTAAGGTCAAGCTCGTGAACGAACCAAATCGCTCCACCTCTTCTACCCCCTCCCATACAAAATGACACAATTTCGCAATCTGACAATAAACGGATTTGCTCGAAAAGTACGAATGACATTGATCTGAAATTTGGAATGTAATAATTTTCCAATGATTCCGATCTACTCCATAAAAATAATTTGTGTCTTCCCCCTCCTTCCACCACCTCCCATACAAACTGCTTTTTTTCATGAAATGCTCTAAACCAATTTACTCAGTGCATATAATAGTTATCGAGCTGAAATTGTGCACGAAATATTTATAACACCAAAAAAAAATTAGACGATTAGCTTTACCCCTTCTACCCCCTCCCATACAAAATGACACAGTTTCTAAACTTTATAAAAAGTCGATTTTCCTGAAAAGTATGAATGCTACTGATCTGCAATTTAAAACATGTCAAAAGCATGATGTTTATAGTTATTTCTGAAAAGTCATTAAAAACGCGCCCCTCCTTCTATCACCTTCCATACAAACTGCACTACTTCACTACATCCAATACACTAATTTTCTCAGTACCAATTAAATTTTTAAATCCTAAATTTTTCAGAAAACATTCTGATAGCAACCTTAGCGTCATGTGAAAAAATTAGTTCAATGTCGTCACTCCCCTCTACCACTTCCCATACAAAATTTCTTAAGATTCAAAAATTTCTCTTTCATCTAGAGTACCGCACGATTGGGCTTTATGCCCAATCGTACTCCTGTTACGTTTTTGAGATAAGTTTAACCGGCAAAGGAGAAAAAGTATTCGTTCAATAAATCCCTATTATTCTCAGCAATTAAGCATTCCAATTCAAACGCTTCCAATTACCTTCTAACTCTTGTGTTAATGAGAAAAAAAATCTCTAATCAATATCTGGTATTTGTCGCCACATTATTTTATATGAAGATTCTTGATCTTTTTGAAAAACAACATTAAGACTATTTGAACTATGTCCATTCGTAAAGTATCTTTACCTTTATCATGCAAAGGACTGTATTGTGGAAATATCATTTGGCTCTTCTTTATTGGGTAGCGATGTCAATAAATCGATTTTGGGCAATATCGCGATTTCTTAGATTTGATAACATGAAATATCCAAGCGAAAAAATATTGAAAAATATTGCACTAATTTTTGATATTTTCAGGTTCCTCAATATTAATATGAAATCCCAGTACATTCCATCAGGCTGTATAGTGACGGTGGATAGCTCCATACAAAGGAAGGAAAAGATGCACCCAATATATTCCCTCCAAAATATGGGATCTAACTTTCGTAGGTCTATGATTCTTCTAATTTGTATTCAAGGGTAGATTTATACATGAAAACATCCTTCTGGTAAATACGATGTATGAATTTAAAAATAATTATAATAAATATATTTCATCTATAGAGGATATCTCAACAGACTAAAGAATTATAATAAAAAAAAACTGTACACATTAAAAATTAAAACAATAAGAAACATTAAGTGAAAACAATAATAAAAAAATAAATTACTTTTACGTAGAAAAATTATAAATTTCCTACAATATAGGCTTTGAACTGCGGTCGACTATCAGTAAAATCAATTTTGTCGCATATCATATTAAAGTAGGAGATGCATCTAGAAATAAGTTCATTAAATCCATAATTTGTGCGGTGCGTGATGGGATGAATAATCCTCCTCTACTTCAATGGTCTCTGTGGAGC
Organism: Chorisops tibialis; assembly: GCA_963669355.1. NCBI lineage: Eukaryota > Metazoa > Arthropoda > Insecta > Diptera > Stratiomyidae > Chorisops > Chorisops tibialis. Next base: position 24,587,247 of record OY770264.1, read on the forward strand.
CAAAATTGAGAAATAACTGAGCAATCCAGGGCTTTTAATGCGATAGGAGATAATATCCTTTATTAACATCACGCCTAATAACTTTCTTCGATAAGTCAAAGATTGCCAGCCAATTAATTGGCATCTGGTTTCATACGTGGGAATGTCAGCGCTCCAGTTAAACTTACGAAGACCATATACAATGAAATTTTTAGCATTACGTCTTATAAATCCCAGATTTGAATTAGCTTTGGAGATTATGTATTCGATGTGAGAATTAAACGTACAATTAGAACCGATCAACACGCCAAGGTCCTTTACCTCCGAGGATCTCTGAAGGGATCTGTTGTATGAGTTGTAATCAAATAAAATAGGAAAAGATTTTTTGTGGGCAGAAAATATTTTGCACTTATCAAAATTAAGTCGTAACAAGTTAACGTCACACCAATTCTAGAGCTCAGCAATATCAGCCTGAAGTTCAAGACAATCATCCAAGCATGAAGTCTTAGAAAAGAGTTTAACATCGTCAGCGTACAAAAAAGAGCTGGAAAATTTAAATATTGAATGTTGATTACAAATAAAACAAAAAGTAAAGGCCCTAAATGGCTTCCTTGGGGAACGTCAGATTTAACATCAAAACATGACTAAGAAATTCCATTTATTTGCGCAACCTATCTTCTATTCGTAAAGTATGATGAAAACCAATTCAAAAGGTTCAAATGGAACCCTAGTGCCTTCAATTTCTCAATCAAAAGACTATGATGAACCCGATCAAATGCCTTTTTAAAATCTGAATAGAAAACTTCAACTTGAAAGCCTTGTTCCCCTGCATCTATACAATATTTAGTAAAAATGGTTAACTTTGTAGAACGTCCGCAAACAAAACCATGCTGACAGTTTCAAATAACCTCTTTAATATGAAAAAATAGCTTTTCCTTAACTATGTTTTCAAATAATTTAGGGATGGAGGAAAGTTTGGATATTGGTCTATAATTTTCAACCAAATGTCTGCGACCAGACTTAAATATTGGAGATATGAAAAACAGTTTCCACGTATCCAAAAATGAACCGGACTCAAGCGACTTATTGAAAATAATACTTAAAACCGCGTAAATTTAGGGCAAAAAGAAGAACACGAACCGTGCATTCTTCCACGGCAGTATTTTTCTATATAGAGAAGTAGAAGAAGTATTTTTCTATAATAATATTGACGTACCTTGCCTTCAAGCGAGGGTGTGGTCTAGTAGGTACCACGTTAGTTTACAATGCGAAGATCGCGAGTTCGAATCCCGATCGAAGTGTAATTCCAGAACACTGCCTGCTTGGATATACTTTGGTTACCTTAATCTACGAAAATGAAAAATTCGTTGATAGAGTGTTGTGCGAAGGTCGAAGAATCCTTCCACAATAAATAATGAAAAATGTTAAGTAACCTGAAGGTCAGGAGGCCAAGGCCCGATTTGGGCTGTAGTGCCATTGTAGAAGTAGAGAGTATCCTTTAGCGAGAGATCTGAACTACTGCCTGGCCATGGCAACAAAAGAATATCGTGTTCAAGAAGCCAGGCTTTACTTTACTGGGTTGCATGACAAGGATCATCGTTGTGCTGTGAATTGAAGGCAAAAAGCGGTCGACACTGCGTTACAAATCAGAGGGATTCCCGAGCACGCACGGAGATACTAAGGGCAAAAAGGAGAAAAACATTACCAGAACTGTATTGACTAAAGGTATATAAATCTTTTTTCCAAACCTCCAGCTGTTTAAAACTTAGGAAATGTAATAAAAAGTTACAATCCTTTAAAAATATGTTAATTGAGGATGTCCCGAAGTTTCAAGCAAAAAGCTTCAAAATTGTAGCTACTACAGCTACTCAAAGATGAGGTGGCCACATCTGTGGAGACATAAGGATTAACCTATGTTTTATTATGGCAATTCACAAATCACAAGGATAAACCTTTGGCAAAGTAGGTGTAGATTTAAAAAAGGAGATTATAATTTACTTATGGGCAGCTGTATGTAGTTTGCTCACAACTCACAAGTTAGTGATTCCTCCAACTTAATAATTTATGCTTCTGATTCCAACAAAATACAAAACAGATAAATTTTGAATATTTAAATGATGTGAACATTTTGAAGAAAGTATAGCAACACAAAGTTAAGATATAAATGTTTTATTTTCACCAAATTTGTACTGTGCATAACACACCATGTAACTTTACAAAATGGGCACCACAAAAAAAGACTATTCTTTATTATCTCTTAATAACTAACGTATTGTTAAACTACCGCAGCATAATGACCAAAATTTTATATAGTCCACGAATAAAAGTGACCATCATCTCGTATCTAACAACAAAGACAAAATTAAACAAATTAAATCAGTTAACTGCGTCTACTACAACTTGCAAATTACATAAGTTTACTATCACTAACTTTAAGTACTTGTATTCAATAAGAAAAATATTGTAATTATGCGTAATTAAATAAAAATAAATGACTATGCTGCAGGATTGAAATGCATCACAAAATCATAAAAATAAAAGTGAATTTCATGAGTTAGGAGAATCCGAAAATTTTTATTACTAACAATTAAAGAAAGACACTTATGATATGCTCGCTATGCAATAAGTTGTTTTGTTTTTTTTCCCCCTGGTGAGAAGCAAACTTTACAATTTGCGGTGCTATTCGCAGACATAACTTAAAACAATATTTTCCTTTTGTTGTATGGTTTTTTTTTCTTCTCTTCTTTTATGGTTTATTATTGTGTGTGAACCTGAAGGCAAACTTTCGTTTTATTAAGCGAATATTTATTTCTATAAGTCGAATGAATGAAAGCATTTATTAATATTTTAGTTTTACTTTCGTGGCAACATATTTTCTTGGAAATACGGGAAAAAAAAAGGTGTTAACTTTTCGAAATGATTTGAACTTTAATGGAAAAGTTTTATGCAAGTTTCTAAGCTTTTCAAGTTTATTATTTGCTTTCTAAATTTTATAAACTATTTTATTAACTTTGGTTGCATACTTTATGGGAATTACGAAAAAAAATAAATTGGAAGAAATCGATTTCCTTTATCAGTTTTCTTTTTCGATAGTATTGCTGGAAAATTTGTATATTTTACCATTGGCGGCTTATCAGTTGAGGCTTCTGAGGCAGATAAGGCACTTCGAAAAAATAAATCTACGTCAAAGAAATGAAACTACAGTCTTTAATTATATCTAAACATTTATATCGGCAGTTACGGGACAATATAGGACACATCCAAAAGGATAAAAAAACGGACTGCATAGTTACTTTATTATTTTTATCCGTCTGCCCGTCCGTCCGTGTCCTCTCTAACTTGAGAACACGTTGAGCTAGAAAGTTCAAATTTTGTATATGTCGTTTGTGACAAAAAGTAAGGTTAAGTTCATGAATGGGCCAAATCGCTCCACCCCTTCCCATACAAGTTTCGCAAAATCACTTAAACGGATTTTCTCAAAAATTTTCTCAAAAAGCTATTGATCTGAAATTTGGAATATCACAATTTTATAATGATTGCAGTCTACTGTATAAAAATTATTTGTGTCTTTCTCCTCCTTCCAATACCTCCCATACAAACTGCACTATTTTATGAAATGCTCTAAGCCAATTCACTCAGTGCGTGCCGAATTTATCGATCTGAAATTGTCCACTAAATATTTATTGAGAATTATTGGTAAAACCAAAAAAAAAAATGGCCGTTAACTTTACCCCTTCTACTCCCTTCCATACAAAATAACTCAATTCCGCAATTTATTCGAAAAACAAAAAAGGTATCGATTTGAAATTTGGAATAGATAGTTTCGCGCGTCGAATGTTCTTTCACTAATAGCACCCTGACCATAAGTTTCAACAGTATAGTGGGAGTGCTATTAGTGAAAGAACGTAACGTGAGTGATATCAACGCTTCAAGAGCAGTAATTTTGACTTCGACGAACGGCAAGGCGGCGGAAAAGATAAATTTTTTGCGGTATATCATGTGCTGTTGAAACCGAGTAAAACCATCACTTGAGATTACTATCGACGACAATTGATGCGTTTGAGCCAAGGATTGAAGGAGAAACGGCCACAGTAACAAGAGAGACACGACAAAGTGCCTTTGCTGAATGACAATGCTCGGCTCGAATGTTGCTAATGTTGTAAAAACCTACCTGGAAACACTGAAATGGAACATCTTACCCCTCGCCGTATTCTGCAGCCAACGAGCCTTGCGACTACTACCTATTCCGATTGATGGCGCATGGCCTGGCTGAGCAGTACTTCCATTCTTACGAAGAAGCGAAAAATTGGGTCGATTCGTGATCGGCGGAAGATGGGAAGAAAAATTTATGGCTAGCGATGCGCATTTCTTTAAATAATAAATATTTAACCATTTTTGCACAATAAAGGCTCGATTTTGAAAAAAATTGCTGTTTCTTATTTGTGTTCTCAATAAAAAATTTCTTACATACTAAAATGTTTCCACATGGAGAGCTCAAATAAAATTTGTAAGCATAAGAATACCAAGATACCGAAATAATCGAAAAGAGGAAGGAAAAATCAGGTTCGGGAAATAAACTGGTCCGAGATCCACCAACATCCATCTCGGTGGCAGTATCAGGCTGGACCGACGTGCTAACGTGTTGCCAGGTCTAGCTACGAAAGTCGTGGGAGGGTTCGTTGCTCCGATACTGATAACCATAAAAACCATGGCCTGTAACAACAAATTGAGCTTTAGAGGTCGTCACGTCGACTTATCCCAGAATAGGTACATCAACAAAAAACTAGGACTTTCTCTGACCGTGGATGTGTACCCGATCAGATGCCTCGACGATGGCGACGGATGTTATGTCGCCTTACTCTGCCCACCCTGCCTTAGCCATACAGTCTCCAACATATCTTTTTATATATGGAGAGAGGAGGAGGAACCGGGGAGATTAGAGGGGCTCTTCAAATGAAATCCTTAGCGTTTCATTTTAGTTCGAATTTAATTCATTTTTCATCATTCTGTGTATTGAGCATTTAATAAATTCCATTTTCCATAATAAACTCATATTAATATTTTGTTCACCCTAAAATTTATATTAAAGTTCCGTTTTTCTTTCTTTTCATATTCTGTATGAACTTCAGATTCGTTAAATTTACCTATCACACTAGTTCTAAATATTAAATCTTATATCTCTTTTTGTACGAATTTCATTTAATTAATTTAATTTAAAATTTAATCTGTATTTTCATTGTTGAAGGCAAGGTCTTTTCCTTGCTTTATCGAATGAATAAACGTCTCGATGATTCGAGAGATTCTGACTGAATAAATTTATTTCCTAAAACTAACGATTTAAATACATAAAAAATGCTTACGCTGAAAATGATACTGGCCGCATATACCACAGGCTAGCCATAAAGTGCAGTTTAAGCAAAAAGAATATACATAAAAAATGCTTACGCTAATGTAAGATAAAAATGATACATGATATTGGCTGCATATACAACAGGCTAGCCATAAAAAGATATAGATAAAAAAAAATTTATTATCGAAAAATTTATTATCGAAAAGGAATGAAATTCGCTTATCGTCTAGTGTGTGCGATACGACACCGAGATAATGCGACATTCCGCCGCATTCCAGGCGATGCGATATGACACCGAGTAGAGCATGGGAACATCCGAACATTCATTATTAAATTTAACTTAAATTTCCGTTTTTCTTTTTTTTCATATTTGAAGAAGATATATCTTTTTGGAATTGAAATGTTGTTAATGCTTACAATAATACGATAAAATAATTCCAAATCTGTTTTCTAATTCAGTCCGATCTTTACCAGTTGTTTTGATATGCGTTTCCTTTCTCCTTAAGAATAATATTTGTAAAAGCTTAAATTAATAATGATAAAAAAAATGAAAATTTACGACACCGAAGATTTGAATGCATTAGGCGGTGATCTCGTTAGAGTTAAAAACAAATTGTATCAAGGTACTGCAATGGTCCGTGCAAATGACTTCTAACCCAACACGGAGTCGATGTAACGTCCTGTCTATGATGTTCAGCACCCCAGCTGTCGAATCGAGACGTTGTGTGGCATATTCAGTTCGGACATTGTAGGAAATTGTAAGGGCGAACGAATTATGAGTGCCGTGGTACGGCCTTTTTATGTTTCCGTTTATTAAAATTCACTGGATTATTCTCGTGCTTGGTTTTAAGGTAGCCATAAGTGCGTGCTGTATTAACTTGTTGCGTTTCACTTGCAAGGGCAATGATTACTCGTGCGATTTCCTAGCGGAGGAAGACCGCAAAACCGCTCCGTGTTCGACACACACTCGTTCGATTTTTCCTTTCCAAAAAAAAAAAAAAATTCGCCGTAAAATAAATTTTTCTTCCTTTTTTTTTCTTGTATTGAATTTACGTTAAGCACGTTGAAACGATCAGGCTCGCGCTACGCGTTACTACTTTTTTTTTCTTCGGTTTCGCTTGAACGCGGACGAAAACCAACCCGAAAACGTCGGAAAATGAAAATTCGCTTTTTGAAATATGGTCGCCATCTCGTTGCCGTCAAAATTCTTTTTTTTTTTTTTTTATCGTATACCGGTCTTGTTTACTTTTCCGTCGATATTCACTGCACTCGCTTTAACGAATTTTTCTATGAATTCTCGACTCGACAAAAGATTTATGTTTCGCATGCGATTTGATTGGGATCGGTAGACGCGTTCCGATACACGGGAGGGACACGTAAGTCGGGATTTTTAATGTAACTTTACAATTTAGTTGATGCTGATGGAAGATCTCGGCGCTGTAATGGTTCGAGACCACGGCTGCTGCTGCCGGTGACCCCGACTAAGGCGATAGTGTTTCTGGAAATAGCGTTTTTTTTCAGAAGCGCGATTTTTTGCAATCACGTCGCGGCGTAATTCCCGAATCAGACGCGAACCAAAAACTTCACACTTTTCATATTCCGTTCGCATTCGCTTTGCCGCAGTTTCGAGCGGGACGGATGCGAATTTTCCGTTGCAAAAAGGACTTGACGAATAGTGTGCGATGGTGAAGTCCACACCCCGAAAGATGATCCTTGATTTCGTAGTTGTCGCGCTATTGTCGCGCTGTTGTTGCTCGTTGTTGGCGGCGCGCGCTTTCCAAAAATTACACCACGACCACAAGCGGGACTTCGCAACTTTCAACGCTCGGATGGAGCGCGAAAAATCTGCCAGTTTGCTTCAATTTGCGGTGCCACGAAATAGTCCCAGAGCCGATGAGGACGATGCACGAACCGGAGGTCCCTGCATAGGCGGAACGAATTTTTAGGTTATGGCTACGGATGCCGAAGAAATTGCCGAAATCCGCCACTAGTTTGTTTAATCTCGATAGGCAAAATCACAGGCACGAAACGCGTAGAGCTCCCGGGAAGCAGTTCCTCACGGAAGGTCTTTTTATTTATTTTTTTCCCGTCCCCGTTTCTTCAAAAAAAATCACGTGTGGCGAACGCTAAAGACTAGCGACGTCCCTTCGCGATCGAATCCAGCACGGCTATCTGACATAAAAGCAAAAATCCCAGTTATTACCGACCGGATGTCATTAGGGCTGCCCAGATCGAGTTCGTATCGCCAGATCGAATTCGAGTGGCCAGATCGGTAAATTGTTTTCGTTAACTTTTGCCTTTTTGTTAAATTACAGGGCACGCTGAATATTTTGCAGGCACTTCAAGTCGTCACACACAATAAGCAAAGATTACGGTAAATGTACCGCTCATCGTTGAATTGGTGCAAACAAAAATAGTTGTGAAAAGAATTACTTGACACTTAAAAAATTGGGTAATAGTTGTTTTTGTTGTTCTTTTCTTTTCCGCTGAACTTGGACTTTTTTTATGTAACTTTTTGAAATACTGTAAATAACTATAATTGATAAAAAAAAATTATATACATAAATAAAAAGAAGTATTTTTTGGTTAGAAAGTTCAAAAATAGAATTCATTTTCTATGTGTAAACTCATTCTTGACATACTGTATATGAAATCGATATATTTTATTATAATATTAGCAAGTTAACAAATACGATGAGGAAAACGCAATGATTAAAAATAAAAATATAAAAAAAGGACTCACTTTAGCGCATCGCTATCACGACAGCATAGATCATTCGCACCGCTCTTTTCCGACTGGCATTTCGAGCTGCACGCTGAACTATCGCAATACCGACATTGATTGAAGCTAAACGAGGACGTGCACAGTGTGCAAAACGAATCCAATGCCTCAGCCGTTTCCGTTTCGGTATCGGTATTTCCCGTTTCCGCTTCACTTTCCGTCTTATCTTCGTCCCGATCGTCCGACGAAAATTCAAAACTGACACTTTCCGATCCCCACTCTCGATTCGAATTCTGACGCACTGCAAAACTATTGCTCATCGGACTGTTGCGAAAAATCTGCTGTTTGCTAGTCGGCGAATATTTTCGCATGTCGAATTTACTCGTCATCGACATGTTTTCGTTGAAGTAAATAATGTTAACGTCGTTGTATTTTTGCATGAAATTCGATGAGTAGTGGTTCGACATTTCTTTTAAAGATTTTTTCGGTTTCGGACTTGAAGACGATCGAATCAAGTCGAGCAGGCAGAGTTTTAGGTCGAACATTGTGCGGCATTCATCCAAGCTGGGAGGTTATTCTGGAAAGATGAGGGAAAAAAAACTGGTTAGTTATTCAAAATTTATAAAAACATGAGAACAGAAAATTCAATTAAATTTGTTAAACGACTTCAACGGCTTAACGACTTTTTCGATTTCCCAGAAAAGCTTTTCACGCAAGCCACAATAATTTCATTTCCCTGCGTTTCCTGAGTAGAGCCTTTGTTTCGTTTGAGAGCTCACGGTGTCTATTGTCTATGCTTGGTCGGGCTGCGAAGCACGTTGCGTCCTTATTGCGCATTTCGGAATCTAGCTTTTCTTGGTAGAGCCTGGCGTTGTCTCTGATGTTGTCTGTGTTAATGTCTTTCTGCTTTTAGATATAGGGCAATCTTTGCTCTAGCCAGACGATGATCGCTTCCTGTCTTGAAGTTATTAATTATTGATACATCTTTAACTGTTCTTATTTTGTCGGTTAGGATCAGGTCAATTTCGTTCTTGGTGGTTGCATTTGGGGCTTACCAAGTCCATTTCCTATTTCGGCCTTTCTTAAAGAGCGAGTTTGCTATGTAGAGGTTATGCTGGTGGGCGAATTGGACCAGCCTTTCTCCTCTTTCGTTCCTTGTGCCCAAACATCCTACCAGGGTTTCGTGGTCCTTCTTTCCTCCTATGATAGCATTGAAGTCGCCTATTAGATATTTGAAGTGGCTGTTGTTGTTGTCCCTAGCCTGGTTTATTTCATTATAGAAGTCTTCAATTTCTTCGTTTGTGTGACTAGTTGTTGGTGCATAGACTTGGATGATTTGCACTGTGTATCTCTGGGAGAGCCTGAGTGTTAAGCTGGCTACTCGATCTGAGATACCTGTGACGTTGACTATCTTGTCTGCCCATTTTTTATTAATTAAGAACCCTACTCCGCTCGTTCTACCTGATTGAGTCCCTTGGTGATATAGGATGTTGCCCGATTCTAGTATAATCATGTTTTCTTCTTTGCGTCTGGTTTCGCTCAGACCAATAATGTCCCATTTAATCTTAGTTGTTTCTTCTTCTAGTTCAATTAGTCTTGCCTGGCTCGATAGCGATCGGCAATTATATGTCGCTATGTGTAGCGTTGTCAGGTGTTGTTGGTAGCGGTTTAACCTCCGCGGATTCTTAGCACCCTCTGCCCTTGTGGATGATTCCTGGGAGCTATCTATCCTAGGTCCACTCGGGCCTGCGGAGAATGAGGGCCGTTTCCTCTGGTGTACTATCATGTTTTTTTTTGGGGGGGGGGGGGGGGACAATACCTTACCACGCTGTCTCGATGCGGGTTGGTAAGGGGTAGGGGTTAGTGGATGGGTGGTGTGGTGCTAGTATTAGTAATGGGAGTGGATTGGGTGGGGGGGGGTCCGTCAGAATTACCATCTTCCAACGGACAATCTACCCTAGCTGGATTGACGAACTTTTTATTGAAGAAAATAGCCGTACTTGGGATTTGAACCCTGTACCTCTTGAGTGAGAGTCCAGCGTTCTACCCATTGAGCCAGCTAGGGCCTTATTATATATATTCATTTAAATTGCAAATGGAATCCTCCCCAAGCCTATACAGCAAAGAATGCAAATCTAATATATGTATAGTGTTAAAGTTAACAGTCTTAAATGATTAATTTTCATTGAAGAGATCTTGTAAGGGCGAAAGTATGAATCGGTACAATTTTTTTTTTTAATGTATGTAGGTACAAATGGTATCGTCACATTGGCTCGTCGCAACAAGCTTTTGATTAGACAAAAGTTGGATTGAAATAAAAGTATTGACATAATGTTAATTAATAGATATATGTTGATTCATGAAAGAGCGCTCTTTACGTTTCTTACCCTGGATAGTATAATTGCATAAAAGATAAGTTACTTAAATGTTGTACGGTAACTTAACGCAATATGATTTGAAACAAGAAAACTTAAAGCCATCGAATACATAAAAACTTGTCTATCCTTTCCATGACTTTCTGGATTTCTTTTATTGTTGATGCTGCTGATATAAAATGTTGGATTGGCGGCGGCAATTGCTATTCATGCTTGTTTATTGTCCAAAGTGTTGAGAATCGTATCTCTCCTTTTTCCGTTGAATGGGTTCTATATTGTCTTTTCTCTAGTTATTATTAATTTATTAACTATTCGTTGTTCTATTATTTATTATTACTTTTGGCTTTAACCTTCACTATAAAATAATTTTAATTATGCTTATTTATTATTTACTTATATTTTAACTCGCTTATTAAGTTCGTTCCTCCTATTTTACTTCTTTTTGTCGACGACGAACACACAAAAAAAATTTTATTTAAATCCAACTGCCACGGATTATTTCCGGAACGATGGAAACTGAAACGGAAATGTCGGCGTAAATGTTGCTAACTCGGCGTAAATGTTGCTAACTGTTGTTGTTGAAAAAACTCGAAATTATTGCGCAATTTCCGAAATTACTTTTTGCCATAGTATACACATGAATAGCGCGCAAAAGCTTGGCCTGCTACGTCAGTTCGTTTGGCAAAAGCGCAGCAAATTAGATATCAAAAATATGTTGCAGCAACATATCACATACAACAACCGAATTCCGAGACCCACATTATGCTCACAAGCGTCTGCAGCAAAACTTACGCCTGCAACAAGTAGCTATGCGGTGTGTGTCTTGTTTTACCTTTGCGAAACGTCAAGACATTGACTGACGTTTGAAGTGTCAGATTTAGACTGCTTCGAATTGAATGTTGCACTGTCACGAAAATTATCAACATTTCACACTAAATATTGCCGAGAAAAGGTAAGAAATTATTGAGGTTATGATGAACATAAATTTTTCTGCATTTTTTATTTCTTTTGCAGTTTTCTGCAACAAAAACCCCATCATCATGAGTACCAGAAAAGGCGAATCGAAACCCCGTTCTCGTCCACAGAAATACCAAAACAGATTCGCATTCAAGAATGATCTGCACGAGAAAACACCGAAAATGGAAATGCTAAATTCCCTGCATGTTTGCGAGGTATGCGCACGTTGTAAGTTACAAATCGAATGGAAAATCAAATACAAGAAATACAAACCACTAACGAAACCGAAAACGTGTACAAAGTGCCAGCAACGGAACATTAAGAAGGCCTATCACGTGCTTTGTCGCGATTGCGCGAGAAAAGATCGCGTCTGTGCGAAATGCCTGAAGTCGGAAGAGGAAGTGAAAATTGAGCCGCCCGGTCCGACTGATGAGGAACAGGTACAGTTGCAGGTGGATATGGATCGGCTGGTTAAATCGCTGTCGGAACGGAAGCGTAGAACATTCTTGCGATTCATGAAAAAGGGCAAGGAAAGTGAAGAGGAATTAGCGGCCAAGGATGGTGAAAAAGACGTCGAGGAAGGAGAGGAGGCGCCAAAGTTCAAGCGAATTCCACACACTAGAGATGCACTGCTTAAGCGAATCGAGGAGCTGCAACTCGACGGCGATGAAGACGAGGATGACGATGAAGATTTTTCATCAGACATTGACGATAGTGATTTAGATAATTTCTATGAGTAAAGCGATGCGTTTTTTTATTGAAATTTGTAGTTCTTATTTACTTAACAATATTTAATTGATTAATAGTAATGAATGAGTGAGATCTCCTTTTTCGCCTAACTGGATGTTGTAAAGTACTGTTTGAAGAATTCTCTAACGGTGGCTCTCAATGAAGACTACAGACTTTGTTACATGGAAATTCGGTTCAGACACAACAAATGACGGGTTTCCCTGGGGGGTTACCCTTTAATGCGCGATGCACAGTTAGATCGTCATGAGGAATGAATGACTGCCATAATTTCCCTGGTCTCTCTCTATAAGAAATGCTTCACAGTGTACTCTCATGGAAAGAGTTGTGTGTTGTTGTGCACAAATACACACTTCCTAATAAAAAAAAGGTCCTTATCAGGGCCCGTAAATAGATGAATAAAGAGTAAAATGGTTTTGCTGTCTGTTTTTCTTCTTGCTGAAAACTGTCTTTTTGTCTACAAAACAGCGAAAGCTCGCGCAAGAGAAGGTAAAAGCTCGCGCAAGAAAAGGTAAAAGCTCGCGCAAGAAAAGGTAAAAGCTCGCCCCAGACAAAACATTTGTACGGTTTTGCGCAAGAAAGAGCAAAAGCTCGCCCCAGACAAATCTGAAATGTAAAAAGAGGGGCGGAAATGCAAACATCTTACGATCACATCAGACAGAAACTGTGTGTGTGGCTTAGCGGGTAGCGTGCTTGCTTTACAATGTGTTCGTCAAACGACGTTGGGTTTCGATTCCATCTCGACGCAAGGGTTTTTTTTCAAACACTTTTTTGTTGGTACAGAAAATTTATTTTTACGATAATTGTTATTAAAATGTTTAAATCATTTTTGATCATAAGAAATCTCAGAAGTTCAATAAAATCGAATTGAAAGCCGGAAGAAGTTGTGAAAAAAAGATGTGTCGACGGGATAAAACACGCGACAAAACCATTTACATCGCTCATTTATTTTTGTGTTATCCATTTTTAAAGTATATTATACTTTATCATTGGGATAATGAAGTGAAATGAGAGATACAGTTTCAGTAGTTTAGAAAAATGTTATCATATTTATTTCCTGTTCAATGATATATTGTTTAAAATAAAAATAAGAAAAAAACCACTGCAGATTTAAATGTCACTACAAGTCGAGGCCATCGATAGGTTTTCGAGTAATATTTCCGATTTTGATGAAACCGAGCTAATGATTAAGATGAATGCAATTTGTGTCCTACATCACAACTTCTTCGGGCAGCTCGATCAGAAATTGCTCAAGCATTTGATCGATGCGAATGGAAAGGTTGGTTAACAACATTTGAAAAATTTTTTTTTTGTGTAGTGAAAATCCTGGAGAAATGAAATGTTATGTCGCTGTATAAGCGATGGAAGATTTTGATGAAATTTAATGTATTTTCATGAAAATTAGAATTAATCGTTTTGGACATAGCATGCTCTAGAGCGGATTTGGTATCATCTGATATTGTCATAACAACTCTCTTTTCAAACCAAGCCACCAACAGTTCAAATCCAAAACAAAAACCGCTATATCTCTGTGCAATTCGTTTAAATTCGGATAAGAAAATCTACGTTAATAAGAGTCTAACGAAACATATTTACGAAATAGGTTAAGGTTGTAGGAGGGTGATTTATGATGGATGGATCTGATTTTTAAGAATTAAAAACACCGAGAGCTATTTTTAAAAGGCACGAGCTTATTCGACGACTGTTAGAAGAGGAAGGAAGGCTTTGAATCAAAATATGTAATATGAAGTTAGTAATGAAACGCACTAGAGTTTTAGTAATAAGACTGATAAATAACTTGGTTTTAATGATTAAAACAAACACAGTCTTTATAATCAAAATGCGGTTTATTGACAGAATGATAAACACCTCTACCAACTTATAAAGAAAGTTGTACCAACTGTCACAATAGAAAAAGTTAAAGAGCAGTTTATACTTTAATACTTCCCCGTAAACTGATCTGAATATGTATATAAACAAAAAAAAACTATTCATTAGTTAATTTAAAACAGAGGAAATTAATTACGAGGTCCAATTTTGGAACACATTGTTTTAAACTTGATTGAATTTAAGGACTTTGTAAACATATCCCCTAGTTGATCCTCGGAACGTACGAACTCCACGTTGATGTCGCCCTTCTGGTAAAGTTCTCTTATGAAGTAGTAGCGCACCTCAATGTGCTTTGATCGTTTGTGGAATTCGGGATTCTTCACCAATTTAATTGCACTTGCGTTGTCGACAAATAGAATCGCTGTCTCACCACTTGACCCGATTTCAGACAGTAGTCGTTTGAGCCACACCAGCTCTTTTGCACCTTCACTGGCCGCAACAAACTCCGCCTCAGTTGTGGAAAGAGCAACCGATTTCTGCAGCTGCGAAGTCCACGATACAGCCGTGCCATTAATAAGCGACACAAGATACATTATTGGAGAAGACGTTGATTTACTTGTGCTACTAACACAACTAGCTGCATGCAGCATTTTGTGGGGCATGTAGAGGAGGAGGTACTAAATCTTTTAATTTCTTACATTTACCATGAAAATATCGATAATAAATGCAGATTATTCCGACATTGCTCGAGGGAGTCTATAGAAGTCGATACACTTTCACCTCCAATTGGACGGAGCGCATGTTTTTGGATACTATCGAGCAACGCTTGGTGTGATTTCGGGGCCCCAGACCAACATGCGAGTTTACTCAAGACATGGACGGATATAAGCCTTAAACACGGCAGCTAGTTCAGATGCAAAATCATATTTCTTAATAAAGAGAAACCACCTGGGCTTTCCATCAATGGGCGAGGTAGCAGCAAAAAATACGGGTAAACATTGAGAAGTGTTTTGCTATGGAGTTTTCGTATAAGACTACTTCTACTGTCCTCACTTACTTTATTAACGGATCCTCCCTTATAGCAGTATCTACAATAAAGGATCTACGAGTGATCTTCGATCGCAAGCTTAAATTCGTCAATTATTATTCTGAGATTACACATAAGGCATACAGACTTGCTGGGTTCGTCCTCCGTACGACAGTCCAGTTTAACCGTCCAAGAACAGCAGTCCTGATATTTTCCACTCTCGTCCGTAGTATTTTAGAATAATGCTCCATCATGTGGATTCCTCACCATGCTTGCCATGTTGGGGCCGTCGAATCCGCTCAGCGTAAATCTACTCGCACCCTTTTCTATAGATTAAAAAAGCCTCATATTCGCTACAATGATAGACTTGTATTAGGTTGTTGCAGATGAAATGGCGACTTTCGCGATAAAGTGAAGTTAGTTGCGATTTTTATGTCTCAAACTGCCGCCAAGTGGCTCTGGTAGTAATGAATATTGAAGTATAAATACTCCTACATTTGGTCATGGAATCATTTCAGTTTTGAACTTCATTGAGATCGGAGAGAAAAAAAAATAAAAAAACATGGAATCGAGTTAAAAACGGTTACTTCTTCTTTACGAGTTCAAACTTGGTTACAACGCAAGGGAGGCAACCAAAAACATCAACAAGGCATTTGGAGCTGACACAGTAAGCGAACGAACCACACAGCGATGGTTCGGAAAATTCCGATCAGGAGATATGACCCTTCAAAGTGAGCCATGTGGTCACACAGGACCATCGATAGACAATGACGAGCTGCGTTTACTAGTGGAGTCTGACTCACGCCAAACTGTAAGGGACATTGCAGAGAAACTTGGCGTAAGCTATTTTAGTGATTTTTTCAGAAAAAACTAAGAATATCATAAAATTGACATCTCTTAAATTTTAGACCAGTAACATTCATACTTTTCAAGAAAATAGATCTTTTGTCAAGTTGTGAAACTTTGTCATATTGTATGGGAGGGGGTAGAAGCAGTGAAGCTAATAAAATATTTTTTTCTGATCTTAGTGATAATGCTAAATAAGTATTTATCACAAAATGTGAGCTCGATAAATGTTATATGTTCTGAGAAAATCGGCTTAGAGCATTTAATGAAAAAGTGTAGTTTGTATGGGAGGGGGTGGAAGGAGAGGGAGAACGCAAATAATTTTTATACTGTATATTGAAATCATTATGAAAGTAATATTTCCCGAAATTCAGACTAATAGCTTTTATACTTTTCGAGCAAATCCATTTATAGTCGAATTGCGAAATTATGCCATTTTGTATGGGAGGGGGTAGAAGGGGTGAAGCTAATCGTCTAATTTTTTTCAGCCGTACTAATAATTTTAAATAAATATTCAGTGCACAATTTCAGCCCGCTAAATTTTATACGCACTGAGTAAATTGGCTTAGAGTAATTCATCACAAGTACAGTTTGTATGGGAGGTGGTAGAAGGAGGAGGAGCACACGCATAATTTTTATACCGTTGATTGATATTGTCATAAAAGTAATACGTTCCAAATTTCAGGTCAATAGGTTTTATACTTTTCGAGCAAATCCGTTTATTGTCAAATTGCGCATTTGCGTCATTTTGTATGGGAGGGGGTAGAAGGGGTGGAGCGATTTGGCCCGTTCACGAACTTAAAGTTACTTTTTTGCTAAAAATGACATACACAAATTTTTAGCACTATAGCTCAAAGCTTTCGAGAGTTATGCTGTAGACAGACGCACAGACAGACAGACGGACAGACGGACAGACGGTCACTCGGAATCGAGGTTTTTGAGCGACAACAAATATTTCTGTACCCTTGGCGGCTCTGTGCGAGCGTTATTTCTTAGCTTTACAAACGGTAAGGCAAACACAATATACTCTCAGATTTCATCTAGAGTATAAACAATAAACAATGCGATGGGAAAAACGAGGCAACTTTTTTTTTCCATTTTACGGAATTGAAATCACCATAAGTTATTGTTGATCTTTTTATAACAATTTTTATCGATATTGGCCTTAACAAGTGACTATCAATATCAATTAACTGCATTATGATATTAGTTACCCTTTGGGCTCTGGAACGGATATGTGGTGTATAAAAAAGACGAGCGTGTGTGGAAGAAAACGTGGAAACGTTTAAGAACAGCGTTACAAAGTGCATTGCTTTTTATTTTACTTGAAATCCATCGAATCTTGGTACGCTTTAATATTTATTTATAAACGAGCGATTCCCCGCGACTTTGTCCGCGTACGATTCGCAATAATAAGCAATTTTTGAGAATATAGTTAGTAATACATTACGTGGGTATGGGTAGTGTGTTGGTCTTGTAATGCAAAGGTCGTGAGTTCAAATCCCGGTTGACGCAATATATAATTTCAGCACATTGCCTACCTTGGTCACCTCAATCTACGAAAATGAAAAATTCGTAGAAAGAGGGTTGTGCGAAAGACTAACAACCCTTCCACAATAAGTAATGAAAAATGTTAAGGAACCTGAATGTCAGGAGGCCAAGGTCCCAGGTTTATTTTCGCAATAGTATATATTTTACAAAAACAATTTTTTTGTTTTATAATTTGTAACAATTCAGAGTTCAATACAAATGGCTATACAGCTGTTGATGCGGAAATTGAGAATATAGAAGCTTTTACATTATTATTATTATTTATATTAGGGGTACACGTGTGAGCACTGCGGCGTTTTTGGCCTATTGTGCGATTATTGCTCCTATACCCTACCATAACTCAATAGCTTTAGCTAATTTGAGTATCTGTAAGGGAGCCATGTTGGCTAGTTCCTCGGTGGAAATGAAACCTTTCCCCAGAAGATTACGTTTTTTCCTTGCCACTGCTTCGTGGCATAGGATCTGTATTGTCGTTTCTGAGTCTTCGAGACAGAGACGGCAGATGTCGGTTTCAGCTAAGCCCATATTATTGAGGTGGTGGTTCACTCCACTGTGCCCCGTCATTAAACCAATTAAAGTACTAATATCGGACTTTCTGAATTTTAGGATATCTTCCACTTTGTTTTTTTGTGGTATGATTAGTTTTTTTGAGGTTGATAAGCCTGGAAGTCTATTCCAGTAGATTTTGTGTTCTTGTTCAACCCACTTCTTAAGTGTCGAGCTTTGATGCCCTTTTGGTTTTCCGCAGAATGGCTCTGGACCAATAAAGTTTTTTTCCCCACCATTTTTTGCAAGGCGATCAGCCTCTTCGTTTCCCTCAATTCCCATATGTCCTGGTACCCACATTAAGGTTACGTCATTCCTTTTCCCCAGGATGATTAGGTCTTGAAGACAGTCCCAAACTAACCTCGATCCGTGTTTATTGGATGCTAGGGCTTTGAGAACCGCCTGACTATCCGATAGGATGTAAATTGATTTGTTGCGATGAACTCTCTTATATTCTCTTGGATACATAGCTCCATTGCAATTAGTTTAGCAAGGAAGATTGTGGCTTCTTTCCGAGTGGTTTTGAAACCGAGAAGTTAGGGCCTTTGACTCCGGCTCCTGTCCCCTCAGAGGTGCGCGAGCCATCTGTATACCAGATGGTTGATCCCTCTTCCATTTCAGGTAGCGAGGATTGCCAGTCCTTGCGTTCTCTGATTACAACTTTGAAGGGGGTTTCAAAGTTATATTTGGTCGGCATAGCATCCGATAGTGTGGAGGTTAGAACCTCCAATTTTGGGTTTCTTAGGATTTTGAGGTGGCCTCTAAAATCCCCTGGTTTGTACTTGTTTTCCCTCTGTATGCGTAACACCCCTTTGATAGCTTCCTTTTTTATTTGTAGATGTATCGGAGGGATGTTAAGGAACATTTCCATTGCCGCTGTGGGACAGGTTTTCATAGCTCCTGTGATACCAAGACAAGCTAGCCTTTGGATTTTTTGTAGCGTAAGCTGTGCTTTTCTTTGTAAAGTTTTAGTCCACCATATCGTTGATCCGTATGTGACTATTGGAAGAATGATTGTTCTGTAGCACCAGTAAATCATTTTGGGCTTTAGTCCCCATTTTCTGCCAAATAAGCTTTTACAGGCCCAAAATGCTTTTAGTGCTTTGGCATGAGTCCATTCTATATGTTTATTCCAGTTGAGTTTGCTATCTAGTATAACTCCCAGATATTTTACATCATCTGAAAAGGGTATTATTGTACCATTTATTGAAGGGGGTATGATGTGCATTTTCCGTCTATTTGTAAATGGTACTAGCTCAGTCTTACCTGGGTTGATGTTCAAGTTTTTAGACTGACACCAGTTCATTATCACTTCTAAGGCTGATTGTATCCTTTCTGATATAATTAAATCATGTTTGCCCCTAATGATAATGACGAGGTCATCGGCATATCCTATAGCCTCGTATCCTTGTTCTGTTAGACGATCTAGGAGTTCATCTACTACAACTGACCAAAGAAGTGGAGATAGTACCTCACCTTGGGGACAGCCTCTACAGGTCTGTGCAGTCAATGTGCTATCCCCTAGATCCATGGTTGTCATTCGGCTCCTTAGCATGGCATGTATCCATCTAGTCGTGGCCGTTTTCAAACCCTTTTTCCTAGCCGCCGCTATTATGGCTTCATGGGAAGTATTGTCAAATGCTCCTTCTATATCTAGGAATGCACAAAGTGCAATTTCTTTATAGTCTATTGCCTTTTCGATTTGTCTTACCAGACCGTGAAGGGCTGACTCTGTTGATTTGCCCTTTTGGTAGGCATGTTGATTAGTATTAAGACGAACCATGTTGGGTCGTGTTCTTACGTGTATGTCCACTAACTTCTCCATCGTTTTGACGAATAAGGAGGTAAGGCTTATAGGACGATATGACTTAGGCTGATCCATGGGACGATTTCCTGCCTTCGGTACAAATACCACCCTCGCTTTCCTCCAAATTTTTGGGATATATCCCCAAATAAAACTGGCTTTAAAGATCTTTATCATTATTGGCATTAAGATCTCTAACCCCTTCTGCAGTAATGCGGGGAATATTTTATCTACTCCGGCTGATTTATAAGGCTTAAAGGTGTTGATCGCCCATCTGATCTTTTCCGGAGTGAAGATTTTACCAGCAACGCTTTTGCTGTGCGGAGTTTGACGATATGTCCTTTCCTCCGCCTCTAAATCCTCATTGTTGTTTATTATTTTGCAGCCTGGTGTTGCCAATAACACCTCAAGGGTTTCCTTGCTGCTTGTAGTAGAGGACCCATCTGCTCTCCAAAAGTCCGGTATTTATCGGGGTGTCTTTTGATAACACCTTTTGAAGTCTGGAGGCTGTTGGGAGATCATCTATCTCTTCACAGAATCTTCTCCAAGACTCTTTTTTCAACTTTCTTAGAAGATTGTTATATTCGGTTAGAGACTCTCTGTATTCGTCCCAGTTGCCAAAGGTCTTTGCTCTGTTGAACAATTTCCTAGTTTGCTTGCGTTTTGACGTTAGTTCCTCGTTCCACCAAGGTGCTTGTTTAGCCCTTTTTTTCTGTAGAACAGGACAACTTTGTTCGTAAGCATTAATTGTATTGTTTACGAGTTTGTTCGAGATTTTATCGATGCAGTCTGGGCTGCTTATTGATTCTTCTTCGATACCTAGTTCAAATTCTAGGACTGACTGATACAGACTCCAGTTGGTACGTTTAGGGTTTCTTTTACATAGTATTTTAAGTACAATGTCGGCTGAAAAAAAAGGCGCTTAAAAATTTCAGATCAGTGACATTCAAAATTTTCAAGAAAATCTAATTTTTGAAAAGTCGTGGAATTGTGTCATATTGTATGGGAGGGGGTAGAAGAAGTGAAGCTAATCGGTTAATTTTTCCCCAATATTAATAATAATGCTATAATAATTAAGGATTTAGTACGAAATTTGAGCTTGATTAATGTTATACATACGGAGCAAATTGGTTTATAGTATTTCATGAAAAAGTGCAATTTGTATGGGAGGTGGTGGAAGGAATGGGGAGATTCACATAACTTGGATACCATAGATCACATAATATATTCTAAATTTCAATTTATTCGCTGCTATGGTTTTCACGAAAATTTTAATATTATGTATTCTTGAAAATGAGTCATTTTGTATGGGAGGTGGTAGAAGGCGTAGGATTATTGAAATAAGTCCAAACGCAGATTACATCTCGAAGCATACTTAATAAACTGTGAAAGTTTCATTACAATCAGTTCAGCCGTTTTTACGTGAAAGCAGGATAGAGAGACAGATAAGAATTTGAAAAAAGCATGTTTCTGCTTAGTTATTGTTAAAATAAAGCAAAAACTAACTTATAACATTTATAAACAAATAACAGACCGATAGTTCAATTATATTTATATGTATAGATAAATACTGACCGAAACAATCTCTCAACGATCATCGGCAAAAAAAGAGACATGTACACAAGCTTATCTTTATCTCAACTTGAACTCAAATAATTTGATTGAAAGCTGTAGACTTATTGTATAAACTGTAAATAATCGTTAATTTTGCGAAATTTAACACAAGTGATAGTTTCGCGACAATTTATTCAAGGCCAAATCGTTGGGCTATTTCCCTTCACTTTCCAAAATGGCAAAAAAATTGTAAATATCTATGCAAATCGTACGACCTTAAAATATTTCAAATGGTATCTTCCGTTTCTGCATGTTTTTACATAATGACTTCTTAATGTCGGTTCATCGGACCAATTTTATTACATATGTATCTATTTTTCATTTTGTTAAATATTTTGATTTGTTATTAACTCTAGATGAAAATTGAATATTTTAACCTTCATGTGTTTCGTGTTTTAGTTTAGGGGCTTCATGATAATTTTTGACTTTACGTTTTTTTTCAATGAAATAATTGGTTTGAAAAGTAATCTAAATTGTTTTTCAAAAATTTACAATTAAATTCCCCGCTTTAATTTCGATAATGAATTCTTGCTTGGATATATCCACCTCAATCTACGAAAATGAAAAATTCATAGATAGAGGGTTGTGCGAATAGCTAACAACCCTTCCACAATAAATAATGAAAATAGTTAAGGAACCTGAAAATCAGGAGGCCAAGGCCCGAATTTGGGCTGTACTGCCATTGAGGAAGTTAAAGTATTTGTAACCAATGCGTAGTTTTGTGCAGTAGGATTTTCCGGAATGAGAAGACTGAAAACGGAGATTGAGAATGACCGTAGTAAGAGACAAGGGTGGTAAATTTTTCAGTTCTATTGGATGTCACTGCCAAATATTTGAAGAGAGTGAACATTATTTTTATTTTATTTTATTTTTGCGGCAAATGATACCAGTGGTATTTTTTTCAATTCGAGCGAACTAAGGTGGAAGCTTTGAGCTCTAAAAAATTTATCTGATGTGGTTTCGAATTTTCAAGCAATTTAATAGTTTATGTCGATTTAACATAAAAATAGGGTACAGATTTTTATTTTGATGCAAAGTAAATATGCTTGGAACATGATTTGGTTGAAAATAATGGCTTATACGTAAGAAGAATAAACATAACACATTCAGAAGGTTTTGTTTTTAAGTGTAAAATATTAAACTACTTTAAAATGATTTTTTAAAATAAATCTTAATTAATCATAATTTTTTAAAGAAAAATCCTCGAAAAGTATCTTGCGCTGTATCTGAACGAAAATGCCCGAAATATATTCACGAAATAGCTTTCGAAATCAATGAAAGTCGGCTCCCTGAAGTAATCTAAAATATTAAAAAATAGCCTAGATTAGAAATTTTCTCTTAAAAAATTAACTTCCATCAATGAAAATCGTTAATGAAATTAATAAATTAAAATAATCATCTAATTAGTATAAAGGCTGCTTGTCTAAAGATTTTAATGCATGATAATTTTTTATCTTTTATTTGTGAAAACGATTATTATTCAATTGTGAAAACAATAAACAAAACCTAAAACTTGTATCGTAAATTATTCACAAAAAGACTTTGTTCCTTTTAAAAACAAGTTTCAACTATGTTTTTCTTTTCGTTTATACCTATATGATAAATAGATATTTTGAAATAGTAAAGGTCCAAGTTAAGGTTCAAGTTATTTCCATAATTAGCTGATTATGTTGCTCATTGAAAAGTTCAAATACAAATGGCATACATTAAATAGATTGGAATAAAATTGACTATCATTTATTGTACATTTACATCTCATTTCGTCCTATAGTTTTGTAGCGCATAATGCACCTGCATTACTCGTTATACGTTGTGACAATAAAGTACCGGGAATTTATAAATAAAACGCAAAATATTTAATTAATTATCAATATTTATTCAAAGTAATCGCCATTAGATGCAACACACATATGCCAGCGTGTTTTCTAGTCCTCGAAACACTTTTCATAAGAACTTTTAGGTATGACCTTCAGCTCCATCGGCGATTTTTGTTTTATGTCCTCGATCGACTGAAAACGCGTTCGACAGAGCGGTAATTTCAGTTTCGGGAATAGGAAAAAGTCACACGGAGTCAATTCTGTTGAATACGGTGGTTGATTGATGGAATTTGTTGCTTTTTTGGCCTCAAATTCGGTCACAATTGAGGCAGTATGCGATGGCGCATTATCATCTTGGAAAATCCATTAACTCTCCTTCCACAATTCCGGCAGTTTTTTACGGATTTGCTCACACAAACGCTTCAATACGGTCAAATATTACTCCTTATTGAGCGGAACGAATTCCTGACGAATCAAACCTCGGATACCGAAAAACAACAAGCATCGTCTTGATTTTTAAGCAGTTTTAGCGTGGTTTTTTCGGTTTCGGCTCATTTTTGGTCCTCCATTTCGATGATTGTTGTCTGGTTTGCGTTTCAAACTCATAGAACTATGTCTTTTCACCAGTTATGATACTCTCCATGAATGTGGGATCAGAATTCGCACGATCAAGAGTGACCAAAGAGACTTGTTCACGGTATTTTTTTAAAGAAAATTCAGCTTTATTGGAAAAAGTGTCGCACAAGGGCGCGTTTCATGGCCAAAGTGTCCAGTACCAAAGTCTAACGAACGGACTCATGAGAGATGTCGATTTGCAAGCTACATTTCCTTCACTTTTTGAATGTTTTCATCAGTTGAAGAGGTTGGAGGTTATCCTGAACGAGGCATGTCTTCAACGATCTCTCGACCGCATTGTACCACGCGTATGCTTGTGTTATGCATATTACTGAATCACTGTAAGCCTTTTTCAACATTCGCAAAAATCTCGTACATGGAATTTGGTTGGAAACATAAAATTTGTTCCAGATTTTTACACACTTTAAAAATCGCCGTGGCCTACTGAGGTGTACCGATTCAACTAGCTGCTGTGAACAAACTGATTTACATACCACGCTAATTTTTGGAATAATAAATAAGGACAGTCCTACCTGCTTACCAAACAAAATTTTAAGATATATCCTTTCCCAGGGTAATTTTAGGGTGTAGCCTAGTAGGTAGCGTCTTGGTCTACAATTTGAAGGTTGTGAGTTCAAATCCCGATCGACGCATAATTCCAGCACACTGCCTGCTTGGGTATACCTTGGTCACCTCAATCTACGGAAATGAAAAATTCGTAGATAGAGTGTTGTGCGAAGGTTTAACAACCATTCCACAATAAATAATGAAAAAATGTTAAGGAACCTGAAGGTCAGGCCAAGGCCCGATTTGAGCTGTAGTGCCATTGTAGAAGTAGAAGAAGAGTAATTTTAATTACAAATTCCCGGTACTTTATTGTCACAATGTATATAATATGAATTTGATTAACAGGCACCGACAAAATGAGCATTTCCCATTGCCTTCGATGCAAATACACTGACCGCCAGTTAAATCAGTCAAATGTAATTTAATTTTTCATACAACGTCACTACTTTCGACGAAAGTAATTACTTTGCGTATATTTTAAGATAGTATCAGGAGCGTAAAAATCAGCGCGATCAACCACATTCTATCACTCATTTCCCCCTTCCGGCAGGGGGTATTTACTAGGTTAGAAAGGGTCGCCGATTCTAGCAATTTTCCTTTGGAGCTCGACAACTCCATGGAGCCTGCTGATAGATCAGTATCAAAGCCATGGACGAACTTAGACTGAAGTGGGTTGCAGCCCACGAAAACTAAACTAAAGGTCTAAAATCTGGTACTACGGGAAGGCTCTGAGTAAATAATATCGTATTGGTGATATAGAAAGTATACGGGCTCTGTGGGACTATAGGCACATAGAGCAAAACTGTTGAACAGACGGGGCTTCCGTGGCGTAGTGGGCAGCATACTTGCTTCCCAGTCAATAAGTGTGGGTTTGGTTCCCATTCCAGATAGGAGATTTTTTTAAGCACGAATTTTTCAGTTGCTACTGGCGATGAAAAATTATTCGAAATAAAATGGGCAAACGGTATAAAAGTAAAACAGTTCCACTTCAGAAGGTCTAGATACTCAGTAGATGGTTTCTGTTCGCTTTCTATCATTCAGTCCCCCCAACAAATATTTGTCAATAGCGCCAGTACAACTGAAAAATATACCAGCTTCTTCGCTCGTTACGGTCGTTCTCACACCTCTTCCTCTACCTTCCTAATCTCATTCCTTCCCTCCTTCTTCTTCAATGGCGCTACAGCCCAAATCGGGCCTTGGCCTCCTGACCTTCAGGTTCCTTAACATTTTTCATTATTTATTGCGGAAGAGTTGTTAGCTCTTCGCACAACCCTCTATCTACGAATTTTTCATTTTCGTAGATTGAGGTAACCAAGGTATATTCAAGCAGGTAGTGTGGTGGAATTATGCGTTGACCGGGATTTGAACTCACGACCTTCGCATTGTAAACCAAACACGCTACCCACTAGACTATACCCTAGGCTCCTATTCCTTCCCTCCATGAATGTGTTTTTGCATTGCACATTAAGGACGAAATTGCCTATAACACAGGTCATTCGGTAAAAAAAGACGTAATAGTCTAATTAATGAAATTGATAAATATGAAGAAACTGTTGCCCGAAAAGATGAATTGACGAAACGTGGAATCGCTGAATTGCTGATGATGAGAGTAGAAACCGAAGCAAAACGAAATACATTGAACCACGAGAGGCAGATGTTAAATTAGTGAACCAAAGGGATCGAAATTTGAAGCGAAGACTGAAGATATGGACCGAACATTTGATAATCTTACAGAAGTAGAGACATAAGCTCATGCGACATGTTTTGTGGAAATCGGCACATCTATGGGTAAGGTCCCTTCGGTGTACACGTGATTACGATTCCGTAATTCAAAGCTGATATTCTCCGGTGACTATTTATTGAGCTATGGGGTGAAGGAAGATATCCAACTGAATAGAAGAAGGGCATCATCATCAAATCTGGAAGATGAGCGACTTTTGGGACTATAACGATTGGCGTGGCACTTACTGTCGTACTGAAAACTGTGGCTAACTAAATACTCGCTGGGATTGGCGATACTGTAGAGATCACTTTCGAAGTTTATCAGACTGAACTCCGTAAATAATTGTTTTGTACAGTCCATACAAATACCCTTCGAATAACATTGGAGCAGTCTGCTGAAATGGACTTGAGATATTTTTCGGCAGCAAAAAAATTATTCATTCGACAGGGATCTCACTAGGAAAATCGTATGCATTTGCTAAAAATGTACAGATCTTAATTTTTTCATTACAAACTACATACAATTTTACCGTAATAAACTTGCCTAGGGGTGGGGGGGACACTTACGTGAGGGCGCTGCCTGCTACTATTAGTTATGACACCGGTTGAGAATGTTCACCAGTGTTAAGTGTAAATTGATTCATGTACATTCTGGAATACCTCAAGGTAGTCACATTGAACCAGTATTGTTCATGTTATTTATCAATGGTATACATATGTGATGTAATTGAGTATTCAAAAATTTTGTTCTACGTTGATGATTTTAAATTGTCTTATTCCTAGTCTGACAACTTCGGCTTCACGATTACAACTAGACAAGATTACAACTAGAAATTGCAGAGAAAAATACTATTCGTATTCGCCGAATATCAGTCATTAAATGAATATTCATATTCGTCAAATACCTTTACGATTATCAAATTTCAAATTATTCAATACAAATCGGACGAACTATAATTACATATTTTCACAATTGATAGAAATGTAGGTAACACAAGACAAATCCTGTCCAACAAAAACAAAAACGGTTTCCATTACCGCCATTTTCAATGCATAATAGGCGAAGAAGGTCCCAGTGCTCTCGCCATTTTCTGCGAAGAAATTTCCTTCTGAATATAATGATTCTTGACCATTAAAAATAACATATACGTCGCTTCAGAAAGGCTGCTCCTGGTTTTGGTAATATTCAGACAGAAAAAAAAAGAATTCGTTCAACACCCCTTTCAATTTACAAATATTGAGAGCATTTTGCCATTTTTTTCGAGCTTTTGAGGTATAACTCTTTCAAGGGCTGTACTTTTTATACTCTAGATCAAATATGTGAGTATTATAAGTTTGCTAGGGTAGCCTGGTGGGTAGCGTGTTGGTCTTGTAATGCGAAAGTCGTGAGTTCAAATCCCGGTCGGCGCAATATATAATTCCAACACATCTCCTGCTTGGATATACCTTGGTCACCTCATTCTACGAAAATGAAAAATTCGTAGAAAGAGGGTTGTGCGAAGGCATAACAACCTTTCCACAATAAGAAATGAAAATGTTAAGGAACCTGCATGTCAGGAGGCCAAGGTCCGATTTGGGCTGTAGCGCCATTGTAGTAGTAGTAGATCAAATATGAGAGTATTATAAGTTTGCCACAAAGTTTGTAACGTTAAGAAATAAGGCTTGGAGAAAAAATGTAGTTCATATTATCATTCAAAAATCTCAAAACCGGATGTTCGTCCGTCTGATAGTCCGTCCATCTATCCGTCCGTGTCCTCTCTAGCTCGAGAACGCATCGAGCTAGAAAGTTCAAATTTTGTACTTATCGTTTTTGAAAAAAAAGTAAGGACAAGTTCGTGAACGGGCTAAATCAATAAACTCCTTCTCCTATAAAAAATGACGCAATTTTGGAATTAGACAATAATCGGATTTTCTCGAAAAGTATAAGAGCTATTGATCTGAAAATTAAAATTAATTATTATACTCTAGATGAAATCTGAGAGTATTATAAGTTTGCTCTAAAGTTTGTAACGCCAAGAAATAAGGCTCGGAGAAAAAAATGATGAATACAGAAATTAATATTATCACTCAAAAATCTCAAAACCGGATGTCCGTCCGTCCGTCCGTCCGTCCGTCCGTCTGTGCGCGCTCTAGCTTGAGAACGCGTTGAGCTAGAAAGTTCAAATTTCGTACACGTCGTTTTTGACAAAAAAGTAAGGTCAAGTTCGTCAATGGGCCAAATCGCTCCACCCCTTCTACCCCCTCCCATACAAAATGACACAAATGCGCAATTTGACAATAAACGGATCTGCTCGAAAAGTATAAAAGCTATTGGCCTGAAATTTGGAATATATTACTTTTATGATAATATCAATCCACCGTATAAAAATTATGTGTGTCCGCCCCCTCCTTCTACCACCTCCCACACAAACTGCACTTATCATGAATTACTCTAAGCCAATTTACTCAGTGCGTATAAAATTTAGCGAGCTGAAATTGTGCACTAAATATTTATTTAAAATTGTTAGTAAGGCTAAAAAAAATTAGACGATTAGCTTCACCCCTTCTACCCCCTCCCATACAAAATGACACAATTTCGCAATTCGACTATAAATAGATTTGCTCGAAAAGTATAAAAGTTTTTAGTCTGAATTTCGGGATATATTACTTTTATAATAATTTCAATATACTGTGTAAAAATTATTTTCGTCCTCCCTCTCCTTCCAACCCCTCCCATACAAACTGCACTTTTTCATGAAATGCTTTAAGCCGATTTTCTCAGAACATATAACATTTATCGAGCTCATATTTCGTAATAAATACTTATTTAGCATTATCACTAAGATCCGGAAAAAAATTTTTGATTAGCTTTACTGCTTCTACCCCCTCCCATACAATATGACGCAGTTTCACAACTTCACAAAAAATCTATTTTCTTGAAAAGTATGAATGCTACCAGTCTCAAATTTAAGAAATGTCAATTTTATGATATTCTTAGTTATTTCTGAAAAAATCACTAAAATCCCCCCACTCTTTCTACCACCTCCCATACAAACTGCACATTTTCACTAAATCTAACACACTAATTTTCTCAGCTCCTATTCAATTTTTGGTGTAAGCATTTTGTATAAAACATTTTTATAGCTACTTTAGCATGATGGAGAAAAAATAGTTCAATGCTATCACCCCTTCTAACACTCCTCATACAAAATTTCTTGGGATCACAAAAAATTCTATTTCATCTAGAGTACCGTAAGATTGCGCTTTACGCGCAATCGTAGCCCTGTTATGTTTTTTGAAATAATTTTAATGTACAGTATAAAAATTATTCGAGTCCTTTCACTCCTTCTTCTACCTCCCATACAAACTGCAGTTTTTCATACTATAAACCAATTTATGTACTCAGTGCATATAAAATTTATCAAGCTGAAATTGTGCACTCAATATTCATTTAGAATTATTAGTAAGATCAACAAAAATTAGATGAGTAGCTGCACTCCTTCTACCCCTCCCATACAAAATGATACAATTTCACAACTTTACACAAAGTCGATTTTCGAGCATAATTAATTATTTCTAAAAAAATCATTAAGAACTCCCCACTCCTTCTAGCACCTTCCACAAACTGCTCAATTTCACAAAATTCAATACACTAATTTTACCTTAATAGGTGTTTAAATTTTCAAATAAACATTTTGTTGCATGACGTGAAAAAATTAGTTCAATGCCGTAACCCCTTCTACCACTCCCCATACAAAATATCTTAATATAAAAAAAAAATTCTCATTCATCTAGAGTATCACATGATTGGGCCTTACGTCCAATCGTAGTCTTATTATGTTTTTTTTTCTTATAAAAAAATAACTTTAAGTTAGTAAAATAACGTGAGAGTTGGCGATGAACCGTAGTCGGATGTGGAAGTATCTATTTTTCACTTCGGGTTTCGGTAGCATCTTTTTCGTCTCTATCTCTGTGTTCTCGGGATTGAAAGTGCCTTTTTCGTCTTTGATTTCGGGTTTACGAGGTCTTATATGGAGGAGGCGGAGTGGGGTACGCCTTGTTATACTCTAGATGAAATCTGAGAGTATTATAAGTTTGCTCTAAAGTTTGTAACGCCAAGAAATAAGGCTCGGAGAAAAAAATGATGAATACAGAAATTAATATTATCACTCAAAAATCTCAAAACCGGATGTCCGTCCGTCCGTCCGTCCGTCTGTGCGCGCTCTAGCTTGAGAACGCGTTGAGCTAGAAAGCTCAAATTTCGTACACGTCGTTTTTGACAAAAAAGTAAGGTCAAGTTCGTCAATGGGCCAAATCGCTCCACCCCTTCTACCCCCTCCCATACAAAATGACACAAATGCGCAATTTGACAATAAACGGATCTGCTCGAAAAGCATAAAAGCTATTGGCCTGAAATTTTGAATATATTATTTTTATGATAATATCAATCTACCGTATAAAAATTATGCGTGTCCGCCCCCTCCTTCTACCACCTCCCATACAAACTTTACTTATAATGAATTACTCTAAGCCAATTTACTCAGTGCGTATAAAATTTAGCGAGCTGAAATTGTGCACTAAATATTTATTTAAAATTATCAGTAAGGCTAAAAAAAATTAGACGATTAGCTTCACCCCTTCTACCCTCTCCCATACAAAATGACACAATTTCGCAATTCGGCTATAAATAGATTTGCTCGAAAAGTATAAAAGTTTTTAGTCTGAATTTCGGGATATATTACTTTTATAATAATTTCAATATACTGTGTAAAAATTATTTTCGTCCTCCCTCTCCTTCCAACCCCTCCCATACAAACTGCACTTTTTCATGAAATGCTCTAAGCCGATTTTCCCAGAACATATAACATTTATCGAGCTCATATTTCATAATAAATACTTATTTAGCAATATCACTAAGATCAGAAAAAAAATTTTTGATTAGCTTTACTGCTTCTATCCCCTCCCATACAATATGACGCAGTTTCACAACTTCACAAAAAATCTATTTTCTTGAAAAGTATGAATGCTACCAGTCTCAAATTTAAGAAATGTCAATTTTATGATATTCTTAGTTATTTCTGAAAAAATCACTAAAATCCCCCCACTCTTTCTACCACCTCCCATACAAACTGCACATTTTCACTAAATCTAACACACTAATTTTCTCAGCTCGTATTCAATTTTTGGTGTAAGCATTTTGTATAAAACATTTTTATAGCTACTTTAGCATGATGGGGTAAAAAATAGTTCAATGTATCACCCCTTCTAACACTCCTCATACAAAATTTCTTGGGATCACAAAAAATTCTATTTCATCTAGAGTACCGTAAGATTGCGCTTTACGCGCAATCGTAGCCCTGTTATGTTTTTTAATTTATAATATTTTTATTGATTTAGCTGATGTAGTTTATTTAGTTATTTGTTTTTGAGGTTAGGGTGTTAAACAAGGCCAAGTGTCAAACAAGGATCAACCATAAATCTCAAAATATGTATGCCACGCCCGGCACAAAAAACATGAAATTTTGTCCTGGGCTCATATTTTGACCTGCACAGGGGGTTCCGCCTTGGCAGGGTGGAGTTCCTTCTATCAAATTGCGTCACATATATTTCCTCTGCCCTCCTCTTTAGCATTAGCTTGTTTTTGGCTAGTTCCTTCCAACCTACCCTCCCATATGGATTAGTCAGAGTTCAGTGGTACCCCTCATAAACAAAAATTCAGGATAGTTTCGAAGCCTTAGAAGTTAGACCATTAGCACGTTAGATTGTCTGATGACCTGAGTATGAAGCGTAATAACAGGTTCATACAAAAATTAATCCTATGACCTCGCAACTATTACGCTGCCAACTGCGAAATTTCTACCAAGTTATTTTCATCGCAAAATTTGTGTTTCGTGGCCCTAGAATTACACTACCACCCTTAATTCTCTGGTAACATGAGAGTGACGCATAATACGCGGTTATAATGATCTCAACGGCTCCTTTATTCAAAAATTAATTTTATGGCGCCAGAACAGCGAAATTTTCTATCTACACATCTGCGTTACAAATGTCTGAGAAGGCTTCTTATTCCATATAAGCAGGCAACCGAAAGGTTATCATTCTTATTTGGAAAATATGGGAAACTTATTTTCGCGAGGTTTTCTCGTTCATTTAAGTTTGAAAGGAAGAGAGCTGATTGAACAGTCTACCTGATTCGCTGCAGAGTCGCCGTATACGGGCGCACCCTTCCATATGTTGCTCGGCCGCAAAGTTCGTTATGCTCAAAATGTACCCGGAATTCGCAGTTAACATGAAAAGCTAAATTTTCTTGAAAAAAAGCAACGCAAACCTGTCGCCAATATCATCCCCAAGCACCGCACCCACTGGATACGGCTCCATGTGACCTCCCTATCGCTACAAGGCTCAAAACAAGCGTTCAGAGATGATTGGGACAACGAAAGGGAATTCGCATAGCAAGCCGAACGCAACACCGAAATTAGCTCACGAAAAATGTTGTGAAGACTGAAAGAAATGCTTGTATCCATGTACAGCATCCAATGGGAACCACTTCGAAGGAGAAAAATACAAATTTCGGGCAGCTTCCGAGCGTGAAGTACCATAAAAGTTCTTTTTTGGGTGTTGTAGCAGGCAGACTGTTGAGTGGAGGGGGTTTAGAATTAGCCCTTCGTGTATAAAAGATGCAGTGGAGATAAGGGTGGTGGCGTAGGATTCCCAAGCAAGGCCGTAGAGTGCACATGGGCACTGAGTTGGGCAGTCATAATGTCTAAGAAACTAAAAGTCAAATTTTGGCTTCGATTATAACAAAGCTAGCTTTTTTGTATTTCAAAATTCACGATTTCTACGCGATTCTCGCGGCGTTCTTTTCAGAATTTTGATCCCTTATCCAATTATTTCAGGGACTTAATTTTAACCTCTGGAAGAATGGGGTCAATTTTGGCCCCTTGTGTCACAATGGAACAAATAAGTCCGAGTGGGAGTCCGACAGTGACATTGAGGGATATCACCGTAATATCTAATTTGATATTTAGTATCTCAGTGAGTTATCGTTATGATTCTGGTAAGTAATCACTAAATCAAAATTTATAAGTTATAACGTATCATTTTACTTGTTTATATACATTATGTCGATTTCTTTCATGTTGTGCCGTTTCCCTACACCTATATGGACAACTGCAGCGGTGATCGTCGGGTCTTTTCACATCCTGATTCATTTTCCCCAATACCTATGAATCAATATCCAAGTGTTTTCCATATTACAGGAACATAGCTGGACCTGGCCGTAATCCAGTATGGGCTATGTTCCCGAACGATCTAACGAATGAGCTTTCTTCTACAATAGCGCTACAGCCCAAATTGGACCTTGGCCTCCTGACATTCAGGTTCCTTAACATTTTCCATTACTTATTGTGGAAGGGTTATTAGCCCTTGGCACAACCCTCTATCTAATTTGTTATTTTCGCAGATTGAGGTGACCAAGGTATATCCAAGTAGGCAATGTGATGGAATCATATATTGCGTCGACCGAGATTTGAACTCACGACCTTCGCATTGCAAGACCAACACGCTACCCACTAGGCCACACGAACGAGCTTTAAGTAAGTAAAATAACGTGACCTCCTCCCTCTTCTTCTCTTTCGAAATTACAATATAGTAACCGAATATTAAAATTACCCAAAAATTAAATTCATCTGTAAATATTCGTATTCGTATTTGACGAATAGTAACTTTGACATTCGTATTCGATGAAGTAGTATTCGTTGCAGCACTCGTACTTTGTTTACTTAATATTGGAAATTTTTTCAATGAAATCTCTTCAAATCTTCAAAGTTTCTACACCAAAAACCAGAGCAGCAAACTTTTTTTTTCTGGGTCAAAACAATATTTATCTATTGATAATAATAAATTAAAACTATTTAACAGACCTTCATACACAGTTTTAATTCAATTTCAACTAATTTCTTATCCGGTTAGTACTTTACTTAACTGCCTTAATCGCTCAAACTTTTACACATTATCGAATACCTTGAAATTCGATTTCAGAATGCAAGTATTCGAAATTATTTCCTGGTGGCTAGAGAAGAAAACAAATTAATTGTTAATAGAAAGTGATAATGTTCTTAATTGTAGAATATTTATAAGTCAAACCACATAACATTTTTAGGGAAATCCAAGAGCAATGTTAAAACTAGCCTAGACCAGACCAAAAGTAATAATTATTTATCTAAAATCGTAATAGCTACCAATTGAAAGCTACTCGCAGTATTTTTTTTTACACCGAAACATTTTTTCATTATGATTATTCAAGAAAATTCAAAGGTCTAATCCAAAATTAACACTTACTCATGATTTAAGTAAATATCATTAATATAACTCACTCTAAAATTCAATGATCATTAGGACAACTAAACATTTCAAAAGTGACTTAATCCCGTGATAATTCGAAATGATCGATTATCGCACGTTAACGATTCATTCAACTCAGGTGATGAATATCGTGCGATAGTAGAGAGGAAAAAATCAAATTGTCATCTTAATTGAATATGAAATTGTAAATACAGCTTAGGCGCTAGCTATAAAATTGCCGAACCGTTAGACCGCTTGAAGAAAGAAAACTAAACCACGCGATCACTTTTATCTTAACCTTAAACCATAAGTTTGGAACTGACGATCCAGTTGTAGAAACATTTTTTTCATAAAATACTCCCATTTTCTTAGATTGACCACATGGATTTCGTTTGGCTTTCTTTCGTGCTTTTGCGGCTCGCTGACTCAACATTCGAAACATATGCTTGCACTCCATAATTCGACCAATTAATTTCACATTCCTTTTGTCCAATTCTGGGTTAAAATTATTTATCTCCATCCAAAGCTTGTAGCACGTCATAATGTTTTTCGTAAAGTGTTGTTACAGCGCCATAAAAAAAAAATCCAATGAAAACCTATAATCATTCTGTTCCGAGCTGATCTATGATTATAATTTTTACACCTGCATTCAGCTGAAAACTTTTACTTGTAATCTACACTTTTCCACCATTCATTGCTAATGCTGATCTTTACCGATCGTGCGAGATGGCGATGCCCCCATCCCCTACAAGACGTGATCTTGCCGCTAAGCAGTATCTTAAGACTGCACGGATTCCGGTCTGATGGGAAAATTTATAAAACCAGACCATTTGAAATCGAAACTTATCGGCATTTATGCATGTGAACGTAAACGAACTAAGTGAATTTGTGATCTGCATTGTAGAGTCGAGTGCAATAACCGGCACTTAGTGTACGAAATTTTCATCAAACAACTCGATACGAAGAAAAATTGAACTGGTTTTTCGCAATAAGAAAACGAAAATCAAGATCATTTTAAGCAGAAAATCCACATCGAAAAGATGAAACTCTATAAATACCAACTTGTTTTTTTTCCCGCATTTTATTGCTATTATAATGGCTTGTGCTTAATTCCATACTTAAGATGTGGTTTTCACGTAGAATAAATTTGCAGATTTTCGCCGAGACTTATAATTATATAGGACTCATCAAAGTATCGAATGAAATCATCAATACCATTAATTTATTCGAAATTCAAGAAGCATTTAAGTTTGAAATTACTATTAATCCGCAATACGAGTACGATTTAAAGTAGGCTATGAAATTTTTTTCTGCGAAAAAATTGCCGATGTGTAAATTTACAATTATAATCATAAATTATACGATAATTACAGGTTTCGGTCAAAAGCTAAGACTTGTTATTTACCTTTAGTCGGAGGCATTAAAAATATTTTATGAAAATTGCCAGATCTTTTTGATGATGCTTTTTAACTTAAATGTGTTTTTCTCAGTAATTTGTTTTTGTTCGAGTGAAACATTGTTTAATGATGCAGATGTTGTAATACAATTTAAGTTATGACGAAAGGAAACACAACAAAATTACATATTTTCTGAAAATTGCAATAAAAGTAAAAGTGTTTTTTTGCTAGTCATTTCTTTTTTTTTGTATTTAAAATATTATCGACTCATTGTGTGTAGATATGAACGAGTATTACGTAAATTTAATAAAAAAGTTCTTTCCGCATGTTTTTTTTTTAATATGTAATAATATTTTCTTTAGTTTTTTTGTTTTTTGTTAATAAAAATGGAAATGGATTGAAAAACATAATTACATTAAAATCGGTTAAGTTGTTAATATTGTAAAAAAAAATCTTGTTATGATGAATGGAACATTTATTTTAAAAACAGAATTATAAATTCTTATTAAATACTTGGCAAGAATCGGAATAATAAGCTAGTTTTGAGAATGTGAATGGGATATATAATCTGCTTAGTTTAATGGCTTTTTGAACACAATGTTTTGTATTTTGTTGGGATCAAAACCATAAATAATTAACAATGAAACCATGATACTCGCATTTGTATGAGACAGGCTCGTGATCAAGCCAATCCCGTAATTTGAGATTATATATGCATTGAAGAACGTTAAGGACATGTGAATAGTTGCAACTTGTGTTAATTAAGAAAAATCCCAAATAAACTTAAAAACATAACAGGATTACGATTGTGCATAAAGTTCAAATTTTGTATGGGGAGTGGTGGAAGGGGTGACAGCATTGAACTAATTTTTTTCACATCATGCTAGAATAGCTAAACATTTTTGTTACCAAATTCAAGCTTCAAACATAACAGAATTATGATTGGGCGTAAAGTCTGATCATGCAATACTCTAGATGAAATGGGAAAGAGTTTAATTTACCGAAAATATGTCTTCTCAAATTCTTTCGAAAAGTAAATAGTGACTTCTGTATGGGAGATGGTACAAGAAGAGAGGGGAGGTTTGTAATTTTTGTATGGGACATCGAACGTGGTATGCAAAATGTTTTGTGCTGAATGTAAAGTTTGTAGCTTTCATAATTTCTAAGGAAAATGGAAATTGTTTTTCTGAGATTGTTGCATTTGTATTGGAGGTGACTGAGGAAGTGTAAAGTTTTGAATGATTCTGAAATTATTTATCAACATTCTAACTGCCATGCTTTGCTACAATTTTAAAGTCGATATTCGAAGGAGAAATACTTTTTTAGAATTTCTAATATAGAAATTTGTATGGATTGGTAGGCAAAGTTGAAATTTTTTTTAAACATTTCTTGCAATTATTAATAGCCAAACCCTGACAAAATTTTGAGGTTGTACTTTTTCTAGTTTCAATGCAAATCGATTTACCAAAAATATGCATTTATATGGAGGTGGTAAAAGGATCATACGGATTACAATAAAATTTTTCGACGTTAGTGTTGTTTGCAGTATTATAACTTGGGTCAACATTTTAATTCCATAGCTTTGACAATTTCGAAAAAAAAAAATAATTTAATTGAAATTTCGAAATATCGTGAAATTTGTATGGGAGGTGATAAAATGAGTGGCGTGAAGTTGATAATTATTTCAAAATTGATTAAATTTTTTTTAACTTTTCTTTCGAAATTGTGCATTTGTATGGGAGGGGTTAGAAAGATTAAAGGGATCGGATTATTGTTTTTTTTTTTTTTTGGCGTTAATGATATTCACATCATTATACTTTAACCTAATTTTCAAATCGCTTAATTAGTTTCGGAGAAAACTCAATTTTTTGAAATTCCGAAATTTCATGAAATTTGTATGGCAGAAGTAAAAGAAGTGGGGGATTTGGCCCGATAACGAACATAAAGTTACTTTTTTGCTGTACTCTTAGCGACTCAGTGCGAGAAATATTTTCATATTTCATCTAAAGTATTAACATTTTAATAGGTACTGAGAAAATTGTTTGTATGGGAGATGGTAAAAGAAATGAGGGGTTTTCAGTTAACTTTTTTTTTTTAGAAATTACTATAATCTTCATGCAATTGATATATTTTAAGTTGCATTTATTTATTTATTTATATATCATAATAAGATATTTAGTTACATAATAATTAACTTATATTATTTAATTTAATTTAATTTAATGTAACTTAAGACAATTTAACTTACGTAACTTAATCTAACTAGTAAGATGGGCACTGGTAGAAGGATGGTCATACAGGGTTTGGGATACTTTATAAAACAGAGCGCAGTCTTAGTTTGTATGTCAATTTACTCATTGGGGGTGTGTAGTGTGCACTGAATTTGTTAAATACTCTACAACATCTGTTAATAGGTTCATTTTGTCCGTAAACTGTACTATGCGGATATTCGTTTTGTAGTCCTGAATGTCTCGTCAGCCTGACATTGTCATAGAGTCTGAATTTATTTGATATGTGATCTACCATAATATCGCCATTCAAAACATCTAAGGTAAAACAGGATGTGAGCATAGTTCTTCTAGAGCTAAGAGGTGAAAGATTTAATATTTGGAGCCTAGTTGCGTACGGTGGAAGGTTCTCAAAGTCTCTAAGATCATACAAGTCCCTAAGAGCAAAGAGAAGGAATTGCTTCTGTATTGACTCTATTCTGTTGCTGTATAACTGGAAAGAGGGATCCCAGATGGGACATGCATACTCCAGAAGAGGACGGACAAGGGAACAGAATAATGTTTTAGTGACCTTTCTTAAACTCTTTGGCTCTTCTCTTAATAAATCCAAGAAGTCTATTGGCTTTTGAGATTAATCGATTGTAGTGAGATTTAAAGCACAGTTTCTCGTCGAGTAGAATGCCGAGGTCCTCAATTTGATCTACACGATGTAGTTGAGATCCACTCAGAAATAGTCATGTAGGTATGTGGATCTTTTATGTGAGAAGCTTATCACGTGGCATTTACCGACATTAAGCTCTAACTTGTTCTGACTACACCACTCATCTAGTGCAATAAGCTTGGATTGCAAAAATGCGGCATCAGCGGGTGAGGTAACAGTATGATAAATTTTCAGATCATCAGCGTACAACAGATGCGAGACATTTTTTAATACTTCAGATAGATCTGAGATGAAAATATTAAATAAGAGAGGTCGCAAGTGACTTCCTTGGGTTACCCCAGAGGACACTACGATTTCCTTGGAAATAGAGCCTTGGAACTTGACAAATTGAGTTCTATTACTAAGATAGGATTTAATCCAATCAAGAAGGGATCCTGTAACACCAATTTTTTTTAATTTTAAAATCAGGATGTTGTGATCAACTCGGTCGAAGGCTTTGCTAAAGTCAGTGTATACTGCGTCAATTTGATGCCCATTTTCCAGTGCGCAGAGTGTATCAGATACTAGAATCATGAGGTTAGTCATGGTTGAGCGCCTTTTTCTAAAACCGTGCTGCTGGTCATTAAGAATAGGGTTGATTATTTTGGTTAATTTGTCGCAGATAATTTTTTCGAATAATTTCGGTATTGCTGATAGAATAGCTATACCTCTATAGTTCTTCACATTTCGTTTGTCACCATTCTAATGGATGGGTGTGAGATGCGACGATTTCCAACCCGATGGGAATACTCCCAATGAGAGTGACTTGTTAAAAAGCCAGTATAAAGGTGTTGAGAGCTGAAGGGCACACTTCGATAAAAATAAGGGAGGAATAAGATCAGGACCTGGAACTTTTTTGACATTAATAGTTGTAAGAGTATTAAGCACCTCCTCAATGGTTAATGAGATATTTTCAACGAGTGGAGGAACCGAAATGTTGGGCTCGATTTCGGTCGAATCCGACTGGACTCCAAAAATGTCGCGAAAACGGTCAGCAAACATGTCGCAGATATCATGCTTGCAAGAAGATTGCGTGATTCCATTGCTCATGGTTACGGGATAACCTGAACTTTTACGTTTTGTGTTAACGAAGTCGAAAAGTCTATTTGGTTCTGTTATGATATCTTCACCGATTTTTTTTACATAACCCTCATATGCAGTCCGGGACTCAGAAGAGAACTCTGAAGCAGGCGTGTCATATTTTTTTTGGAGATTGGGGGAGATTGCGCCCACTTTCTTAAGGTTTTTGAATAGTTTATTTCTTCTATTCCGCAGTGATCTTAGGTTTTTATCTAACCAGGGTTCCGATAGTTTATCTTTTTGCTTTATTACAGGGACGTACTTGATAGCAATTTCAAAGATCACATCGTAGAATGCTGTTATGACATTGTCAAGATCATTAGATGAGAACAGGGCTGTCCAGTCTATCGTGGACAATTCATTATTAATGCCAGATTCGTAACATTCATACTTTTCAATCAAATCGAATTTTTCAAAAGTGGGGAAATTTCGTCACATTGTATGGAAGGGGGTAGAAGAAGTAAAGTTAATCTTATAAAATTTTCCGGTATTAGTAATACTAATTAAGGAATTAGTAAAAAAAATCGTTAAATGTTGTATGTACTGAGAAAATTGGTTTAGAGCATTCATGAAAAA
Organism: Chorisops tibialis; assembly: GCA_963669355.1. Taxonomy (NCBI): domain Eukaryota; kingdom Metazoa; phylum Arthropoda; class Insecta; order Diptera; family Stratiomyidae; genus Chorisops; species Chorisops tibialis. The sequence goes on from OY770264.1 coordinate 24,627,619, forward strand.
GTGTTTTTTTGCATGGGAGGTGGTGGAAACAGTAGGAGAATTCAAATTTTCTTTTACTATAGATTACATTTATGATATAAATAATACATTAAAAATTTCAAGTAGTTAGCTCTTATAGTTTTCCAGAAAATTTGATTATTATGTATTTTTGAAAATGAGTAATTTCTTATTGTAGAGGGAGGGGGGATATTATAACAAAATATCACATTTTTTAATAATGATAGAACTTAGCTACAGATTCAGTCTGAAAAGTTCATATCTACGATTAACTTTACATTCTTTTTATGATGCCTGCTTCAAATATGCCGCCGGGCGCAACAGCTCTATTTGCACCTTGGTTGGACAGGTTTTGGTGCCAGGCCCCCACATGAGGGGTTTTGGATGCTCAAATTTTTTTTGGCAAAGAAACACATCCCCACCAAATCTTTTTTTTTCGAATTTTCCATCAAAGCCATCATTGATTGCAATAATAGTGCACAATTGCATTAGTATGTTTGAGCACCAATTTATTAATTAATTTATTAAAATGTGATCAAAACAATTTTATATGAAAAACTCAATATTTCAAAAACGATTTCACTCACCATAACCAGAGTCTATTTTCGAAAAGAAGTATTTTCACCAATTCGACATTCTACGTAGGAGGAATAAACAAGTCCTGGATAAACACTAAAGGTTTATACTTCGGATCGCGCGCTATGCGGAAGAGCACTGTTTCTGTATATAACCTACGCCCCTATAGGGGGTCTTAACAGGAAATAAATAGATATTTCGAAATTATTAATTAAATCAACATTTCGAAAATAAACGATGTACATTACATTTCAATTCATTAATATTTTGTATCAATTTACAAAACGAAAACAATTACAGATAAAATCAAAAGCCTTGAAATTGAGGAAATTAATTAAAACGAATTCGAAACAAATAATAACCGGTTGAATTTACGCATTCTCGTCCGTCCATGATCTGTTTATTGGATCCGGCTAAATATTTCATGATAAGGTCACTAGAAAATTTTCAAGTAGATATTTCAAAAGAATCTAATTTTAATAATTCTTTGCGGTAAAAGTTGCATTAACGAAGAATTGCAATTAAAAATAAAATATTGGTCCGATCCGTTCCAATGTTCCCATCTTCTTTTTTTACGGGTCTGTGCACAATCGTCTCTCAATATTATGGTTATGCTACATTGAAATTACATTAAAAAAATTAAAATTACAAAGCTGAATATTACAAAATATCAGTTTTGTGAAATGTGGTACCAATATGAATTGTTGTTGACCACTGTCATGAAAAATAAAGTGATCAAAATGAGAAAAATATCTGTTTACCATACGGTCAGACACATGATTTATTGTTACCTAATTATATCAATGAAACACTGCCGCTACATTATACCCGGTATCATCAAAACCCAGAAATACTATGAAAAATTAGACCCAATACGATACTGTGCAAGGTAATCGAGCTGATATCTAGATACACCTAGTACACCAAGGTCTTTCATGGTATACAAAAAAAAATTTACATAGCTATGCTAGTGTACCATGCATTTTAGCGCTTCATTTCACCTGTGCGCTAAATCTTACAATAAAAACTTCAGTGAGATAAAGATAATAATGAAATTTTTTTAAAGTATTTAGAAAAACTTATTAAATTCCAATTCCAAGTTCCAAAATTAATTTTATTCCTAAGCAACTAGTATAAGTTTGTAATTCATCGTTACTTGTTCCTTAAAGAAAAAACGTAATATGCCAGTTTATGTAACATTTGCTATTTCCTCAGCCTATCGGATGGAGCATTTCATAATATCGATGTTGGTCAAGTTCTTTAAGCAAACCTTTCAGCTTTGCCCTGTGAGATAGCAAATTTAAGACGCGAACGATCATCACAGCTACACAGAATCCAACAGCAACAACATAAAACTCAAGTCCTGGACAGCCAACAAGTAAAAATTCTACACAAGGAGCTCCGAACATCAGGCGCCCATAATCCCAACCGAAGAGTGGGAAAATACTACATACATTGTGACCATAAAGTACTGGGATTTTGTAAATAAAATTACTCTGGGGAATGATATTTCAATTTTTTTTTTGGTTAGCAGGTAGGACTGTCCTTAATTATTATCCCAAAAATTAGGGCGGTCTGTTAATCAGTTTGTTTACAGCAGCTAGTTAAATGGGTACACCTCTCTAGCCCACGGCGATTTTTGAAATGTAAAGGGTTATCCAATAAGAGGTGTTATTTTGATATTCAAAGAAAAATGGCATTTTTTGAGATTTGTAGGTCCGTTAATAATGCAAAACAACATCAGTAGTGGGTATATGGGTGTTCTGGACCACGGTAATGCAGTTCGATTTCTCCTTAGCGACACTAGCGCCACGAGCGGAGGTGGCTAATAGCAATACTAATTAGTGGGATGGGGTAATGCAGTTCGTTTTCTGGGGTGGCCGATAGCAATACTAATTAGTGGGGATCCAAACCGGTAGTTGGACTTCGAGAAGGCTTTCGCTGTTTCTTTAGAGATGGCAGTAGCAGTACCCCTAACTGACTCTTTTTTTGAAATGTCAAGATTGATAAGAGTTTTATAAATTATGCCCCTAACTGACTCTTTTTTGAAATGCCAAGATTGATAAGAGTTTTATAAATTATGTCCCTAACTGACTCTTTTTTGAAATGTCAAGATTTATAAGAGTTTTATAAATTATGCCCCTAACTGACTCTTTTTTGAAATGCCAAGATTGATAAGAGTTTTATAAATTATGCCCCTAACTGACTTTTTTTTGAAATCTCAAGATTGATAAGAGTTTTATAAATTATGCCCCTAACTGACTTTTTTTTGAAATGTCAAGATTGATAAGAGTTGTATGAATTATGATTCACATATGATGAAATTGATATTTACATTGATAGGAATGAACACGTGGGTTATATTTTTAGTTGGACTTTAAGAATGCTTTCGTTGTTTATATTGTGAAATAGGTTTTGATCAGCTTGTTTAGTTTTATGAATTAGGTGTCATATACATATGATGAAAATTGATAGATTGTGTGTATGGAGATTGTTATTGTTATTAATAGCGTGATATTTTTTTTTATGAAGTCATCATCGAGTAGGAATAATTCTTTCGAATTGTTTATGGTTTAGAGTATTCATATGATAGGTTGTTTACATTTTTTTTGTGTATGGAATTTTTTGGTTTACGAGTGAGATTGATATGAAAATTTCACCTCAATTCGCCAACATATATGATCATTTTTTTTGATAAACGAGTTCAAGGTCTAAGATTTGTATGAAAATAACTTGTATTTGTGGTAGATGAAGCACTTGTATGGTTACATGGATATAACGCTGTTATGCAATAGGGGTAAGCTTTGTATGGGATGTTGGTTAGTGATGATGTACTGACGTTCCATGACGTCATCAATTAGGGTTGCCATAAGGTCATCGATTATAGTTTCATGACGTCATCATCAATTGGGGTTGCCATAATGTCAAAAAAATAAAAAATAAAAAATAAAAAAAAAAAATAAAAAAAAATTTAAAAAAAATTTAAAAAAAAAAATTTTAAAAAAATTAAAAAAAAAATCAATAAAAAAATAAAAAAAAAAAAAATAAATAAAAAATCATAAATTTACAGATTCGCATGACAATGTTCCTATGCCTAATACTGATAAACCCGATTAATGGGCTATTTAACGTACACGAACTGACAGGATTTACAGAAATACAACTTAACAAAGTAGAAATAGTGACCAAAGCAAATATTATCATACACATAATTGACATAAAAGAAATTTTAGACGTAATAAACGAATTTTCAACCAATACAGCTAATTTTAACGGAGAACAGAAGAACTTACTTATTACAGAATTAAAACAATTGACAAACAAAATTAAAAATATTTTAGGAATTATATAGAAATAGATAGAAAAGTGCTTTATTGAATATAGTCCGATGTACAGCAAAATGGTTATTTGGAACGATGGACGAACAAAACAGACTAGACACATAAAATCACATGAAGACGACAGACGAAAATAATCATAGTCTCATTACCGTAATAAACCAACAAATAATTATAAACAACAATTTAATGAATCTTTCAGACAGCTTAAAAATTGAAAAATAAATATATAGAACCATATCAACTACAACAACAACAACAACTACAACACTATAAAATACAACCAAACAACCATACAAACACCTGATACCAACTTGTACCCATATGATACCAATTTACCTTATTAAATTTTACTATAAGTTAAGAAATAAAAAAGAGTCTTGTGTGTTGTTATACTTGTATACCAAATTCTGATTAATATGCATATTTCAAGAAAAAAACAAACTGAATGATGGTTTTAAGCATATTTATTATCAAGATATTTTTTTTAAATAATAAACATAAGAAAATTACGATATGTATCGGGTATATTATATATAGAATAGCTATTTCTTTAACAATGAAACAGTTTTCAAATCCTCTAAATTTAATATTTATATTATTACTTCAGCTTTTCTCAATGCTTCAATGATGGCAACAATCTCGTTGATATGATAAATATCTCCCGCCTGTAGCGCTGATACAAGCAATTGTAACCGGTCCACCAATTCATTGGGGTCATCCCAAGAAATATACTGTTTTGGTTCGATTGATGTTTGTATTAAATCTCCTCCTCTATGAGTTAAAAGTTTGTTAATAGTTTTTGTATATTTATAGCCACGGTTTCCATTTATTTGTCTTTTGCTGGGTTCGATTGATGTTTGTATTAAATCTCCTCCTCTATGAGTTAAAAGTTTGTTAATAATTTTTGTATATTTATAGCTACGGTTTCCATTTATTTGTCCTTTGCTGGTATAGTGACGTCTATAGGCATTAGTATCGAGCAGAATATTTCTATAATTCTGTAAATCATCTTTATTGTACAGAGTCTTATCTGGAACTTTCATAAATAGTAGCTCATATATGCCCGGAGTACCCTCATAGGTTTTATCTTTTATTAATATTTGACTACCATCGATTGTAAAAATCGAGTTTCCAATTTTCCATTGTTCATTTTCATGATAAACACCATAAGTACTATCAATGAAATCCGGATTATTTACAAATATATTTAAATATTTTGTAGGTATTTCATCAAATTCTCGCTCGTTCATATATTCAATGAGTTCTTGCCGACCTGAAGGAGTTGCCACATATTTACGTATGCTTCTTACATCCGGAGACTTTAATGGTGTTTCAAAAGTATCAGTTAGATTAAGCTTTCGTCCGAATTTGGGTGTTGGAGTTTCAAAGTCAACGTCACTTTCAATATCATCTGTAGATTGAGTTTCCATGTTTTCTTCTTTTTCAGGTTCATATTTACTGTGATTATGATTTTCTACATCTCCTTCTCTCTTAGGTTCGTATTTACTGTGTTCATACAGTTTAACTAATTCTTTAAGAGGTCTTGTGATTGGCTTAAAAGTTTGTTCTTGTCGAGTTTCAGCATTGACTCTACCTATTTTGAATTGCTTATATTTTTTACGTAACGAGTTACTAGACTTTATAATTTGTCTAAGAATATCTTTATCGGTCGACTTCTGCATTTTTCCTTCTTACACAACAACAACAGATTAACAGATATCGTACTGCTTTGTACAGCTTTAATACTGCTTTGTACAGCTTTAATACTGCTTCTGTACTGCTTTGTACAGCTTTAATACTGCTTCTGTACTGCTTTGTACAGCTTTAATACTGCTTCTGTACTGAGGTGTACTGCTTTATACAGCTTTAATACTGCTTTAATACTGCTTCTGTACTGCTTTGTACAGCTTTAATACTGCTTTATACAGCTTTAATACTGCTTTAATACTGCTTCTGTACTGCTTTGTACTGCTTTAATACTGCTTCTGTACTGCTTTGTACAGCTTTAATACTGCTTCTGTACTGCTTTGTACAGCTTTAATACTGCTTCTGTACTGAGGTGTACTGCTTTAATACTGCTTCTGTACTGAGGTGTACTGCTTTAATACTGCTTCTGTACTGAGGTGTACTGCTTTAATACTGCTTCTGTACTGAGGTGTACTGCTTTAATACTGCTTCTGTACTGAGGTGTACTGCTTTAATACTGCTTTTGTACTGAGGTGTACTACTTTATACAGCTTTATTACTGCTTTCAGTTTTTAAATATAGTTTTTCAAACTTTTTTCTCATATTACTGAATCAAAGTCTTCATATTGATTATATATAGTTGTATTTATTTGATATTGGAATCAAGATAGGAAATAACTTCTCTTGGATGCTGAAAGTGAACAGAATTCAAAGCATATATACAGTATTCATATAAATCTAGAAACATGACTGCTGAGTGTTGAAGGGAAAAGTATAGATTTTTTTTTTTTTTTTTTTTGGTTATTCGAGCCTCAATGTGAATACAACCAACTATACAACCTCACAGCTGTACAACCAACTATACAACCACACAGCTGTACAACCAACTATACAACCACACAGCTGTACAACCAACTATACAACCACACAGCTGTACAACCAACTATACAACCACACAGCTGTACAACCAACTATACAACCACACAGCTGTACAACCAACTATACAACCACACAGCTGTACAACCAACTATACAACCACACAGCTGTACAACCAACTATACAACCACACAGCTGTACAACCAACTATACAACCACACAGCTGTACAACCAACTATACAACCACACAGCTGTACAACCAACTATACAACCACACAGCTGTACAACCAACTATACAACCACACAGCCGTACAACCAACTATACAACCACACAGCTGTACAACCAACTATACAACCACACAGCTGTACAACCAACTATACAACCACACAGCTGTACAACCAACTATACAACCACACAGCTGTACAACCAACTATACAACCACACAGCTGTACAACCAACTATACAACCACACAGCTGTACAACCAACTATACAACCACACAGCTGTACAACCAACTATACAACCTCACAGCTGTACTTGGTTGATTGTAATCACATTGAGGCTCGAATAACCAAAAAAAAAAAAAAAAAAAATCTATACTTTTCCCTTCAACACTCAGCAGTCATGTTTCTAGATTTATATGAATACTGTATATATGCTTTGAATTCTGTTCACTTTCAGCATCCAAGAGAAGTTATTTCCTATCTTGATTCCAATATCAAATAAATACAACTATATATAATCAATATGAAGACTTTGATTCAGTAATATGAGAAAAAAGTTTGAAAAACTATATTTAAAAACTGAAAGCAGTAATAAAGCTGTATAAAGTAGTACACCTCAGTACAAAAGCAGTATTAAAGCAGTACACCTCAGTACAGAAGCAGTATTAAAGCAGTACACCTCAGTACAGAAGCAGTATTAAAGCAGTACACCTCAGTACAGAAGCAGTATTAAAGCAGTACACCTCAGTACAGAAGCAGTATTAAAGCAGTACACCTCAGTACAGAAGCAGTATTAAAGCAGTATTAAAGCTGTACAAAGCAGTACAGAAGCAGTATTAAAGCTGTACAAAGCAGTACAGAAGCAGTATTAAAGCAGTACAAAGCAGTACAGAAGCAGTATTAAAGCAGTATTAAAGCTGTATAAAGCAGTATTAAAGCTGTACAAAGCAGTACAGAAGCAGTATTAAAGCAGTATTAAAGCTGTATAAAGCAGTACACCTCAGTACAGAAGCAGTATTAAAGCTGTACAGAAGCAGTATTAAAGCAGTATTAAAGCTGTACAAAGCAGTACAGAAGCAGTATTAAAGCTGTACAAAGCAGTATTAAAGCTGTACAAAGCAGTACGATATCTGTTAATCTGTTGTTGTTGTGTAAGAAGGAAAAATGCAGAAGTCGACCGATAAAGATATTCTTAGACAAATTATAAAGTCTAGTAACTCGTTACGTAAAAAATATAAGCAATTCAAAATAGGTAGAGTCAATGCTGAAACTCGACAAGAACAAACTTTTAAGCCAATCACAAGACCTCTTAAAGAATTAGTTAAACTGTATGAACACAGTAAATACGAACCTAAGAGAGAAGGAGATGTAGAAAATCATAATCACAGTAAATATGAACCTGAAAAAGAAGAAAACATGGAAACTCAATCTACAGATGATATTGAAAGTGACGTTGACTTTGAAACTCCAACACCCAAATTCGGACGAAAGCTTAATCTAACTGATACTTTTGAAACACCATTAAAGTCTCCGGATGTAAGAAGCATACGTAAATATGTGGCAACTCCTTCAGGTCGGCAAGAACTCATTGAATATATGAACGAGCGAGAATTTGATGAAATACCTACAAAATATTTAAATATATTTGTAAATAATCCGGATTTCATTGATAGTACTTATGGTGTTTATCATGAAAATGAACAATGGAAAATTGGAAACTCGATTTTTACAATCGATGGTAGTCAAATATTAATAAAAGATAAAACCTATGAGGGTACTCCGGGCATATATGAGCTACTATTTATGAAAGTTCCAGATAAGACTCTGTACAATAAAGATGATTTACAGAATTATAGAAATATTCTGCTCGATACTAATGCCTATAGACGTCACTATACCAGCAAAGGACAAATAAATGGAAACCGTAGCTATAAATATACAAAAATTATTAACAAACTTTTAACTCATAGAGGAGGAGATTTAATACAAACATCAATCGAACCCAGCAAAAGACAAATAAATGGAAACCGTGGCTATAAATATACAAAAACTATTAACAAACTTTTAACTCATAGAGGAGGAGATTTAATACAAACATCAATCGAACCAAAACAGTATATTTCTTGGGATGACCCCAATGAATTGGTGGACCGGTTACAATTGCTTGTATCAGCGCTACAGGCGGGAGATATTTATCATATCAACGAGATTGTTGCCATCATTGAAGCATTGAGAAAAGCTGAAGTAATAATATAAATATTAAATTTAGAGGATTTGAAAACTGTTTCATTGTTAAAGAAATAGCTATTCTATATATAATATACCCGATACATATCGTAATTTTCTTATGTTTATTATTTAAAAAAAATATCTTGATAATAAATATGCTTAAAACCATCATTCAGTTTGTTTTTTTCTTGAAATATGCATATTAATCAGAATTTGGTATACAAGTATAACAACACACAAGACTCTTTTTTATTTCTTAACTTATAGTAAAATTTAATAAGGTAAATTGGTATCATATGGGTACAAGTTGGTATCAGGTGTTTGTATGGTTGTTTGGTTGTATTTTATAGTGTTGTAGTTGTTGTTGTTGTTGTAGTTGATATGGTTCTATATATTTATTTTTCAATTTTTAAGCTGTCTGAAAGATTCATTAAATTGTTGTTTATAATTATTTGTTGGTTTATTACGGTAATGAGACTATGATTATTTTCGTCTGTCGTCTTCATGTGATTTTATGTGTCTAGTCTGTTTTGTTCGTCCATCGTTCCAAATAACCATTTTGCTGTACATCGGACTATATTCAATAAAGCACTTTTCTATCTATTTCTATATAATTCCTAAAATATTTTTAATTTTGTTTGTCAATTGTTTTAATTCTGTAATAAGTAAGTTCTTCTGTTCTCCGTTAAAATTAGCTGTATTGGTTGAAAATTCGTTTATTACGTCTAAAATTTCTTTTATGTCAATTATGTGTATGATAATATTTGCTTTGGTCACTATTTCTACTTTGTTAAGTTGTATTTCTGTAAATCCTGTCAGTTCGTGTACGTTAAATAGCCCATTAATCGGGTTTATCAGTATTAGGCATAGGAACATTGTCATGCGAATCTGTAAATTTATGATTTTTTATTTATTTTTTTTTTTTTTATTTTTTTATTGATTTTTTTTTTAATTTTTTTAAAATTTTTTTTTTTAAATTTTTTTTAAATTTTTTTTTATTTTTTTTTTTTATTTTTTATTTTTTATTTTTTTGACATTATGGCAACCCCAATTGATGATGACGTCATGAAACTATAATCGATGACCTTATGGCAACCCTAATTGATGACGTCATGGAACGTCAGTACATCATCACTAACCAACATCCCATACAAAGCTTACCCCTATTGCATAACAGCGTTATATCCATGTAACCATACAAGTGCTTCATCTACCACAAATACAAGTTATTTTCATACAAATCTTAGACCTTGAACTCGTTTATCAAAAAAAATGATCATATATGTTGGCGAATTGAGGTGAAATTTTCATATCAATCTCACTCGTAAACCAAAAAATTCCATACACAAAAAAAATGTAAACAACCTATCATATGAATACTCTAAACCATAAACAATTCGAAAGAATTATTCCTACTCGATGATGACTTCATAAAAAAAAATATCACGCTATTAATAACAATAACAATCTCCATACACACAATCTATCAATTTTCATCATATGTATATGACACCTAATTCATAAAACTAAACAAGCTGATCAAAACCTATTTCACAATATAAACAACGAAAGCATTCTTAAAGTCCAACTAAAAATATAACCCACGTGTTCATTCCTATCAATGTAAATATCAATTTCATCATATGTGAATCATAATTCATACAACTCTTATCAATCTTGACATTTCAAAAAAAAGTCAGTTAGGGGCATAATTTATAAAACTCTTATCAATCTTGAGATTTCAAAAAAAAGTCAGTTAGGGGCATAATTTATAAAACTCTTATCAATCTTGGCATTTCAAAAAAGAGTCAGTTAGGGGCATAATTTATAAAACTCTTATAAATCTTGACATTTCAAAAAAGAGTCAGTTAGGGACATAATTTATAAAACTCTTATCAATCTTGGCATTTCAAAAAAGAGTCAGTTAGGGGCATAATTTATAAAACTCTTATCAATCTTGACATTTCAAAAAAAGAGTCAGTTAGGGGTACTGCTACTGCCATCTCTAAAGAAACAGCGAAAGCCTTCTCGAAGTCCAACTACCGGTTTGGATCCCCACTAATTAGTATTGCTATCGGCCACCCCAGAAAACGAACTGCATTACCCCATCCCACTAATTAGTATTGCTATTAGCCACCTCCGCTCGTGGCGCTAGTGTCGCTAAGGAGAAATCGAACTGCATTACCGTGGTCCAGAACACCCATATACCCACTACTAACATCAGCTAGATGGCCACCACGACCACGCTTACAGGACCGTATCCTTTCCATGAAATTTTTCATAACCAAATCACAAAGTGGCTGCCCTATGTCCTCGATAGTCTCACGAATTCCATCTTTGAGGTCTTCAATCGACGCTGGGCTGTTGGCGTAGACCTTATCTTTTACGTAGCCCCAAAGAAAGAAGTCGCAAGGTGTTAAATAACGATATCTCGGTGGCCAATTGCGATCACCTCTTCGAGAGATAACGCGGTCCGAAAACTTCTCCCGTAAAAGATCAATGGTTTCGGTGCTTGTGTGGCACGTAGCGCCGTCTTGTTGAAAGTGAACGTTGTCCAGATCAATATCATCCAATTCCGGCCATAAAAAATCATTAATCATCTCTCGATAGCGCAATCCATTCACCGTAACTGTTGCTCCAGCCTCATTTTCGAAAAAGTAAGATCCAATGACCCCGCCGGACCATAAGCTGCACCAAACAGTCACACGTTGAGGATGGAGAGGCTTTTCAACAATAACTCTTGGGTTTTCCGAGCCCAAGATGTGACAGTTTTGCTTGTTGACGTAGCCACCGAAGTGCAAATGGGCCTGATCAGTCAAGATGATTTTTCGATCGAATTCCGGATCATTTTCATGCATTTCAAGGACCCAATCAGGAAAGACACGGCGTAGTTGATGATCGGCAGGCTTGATTTCTTGTGTTAACTAAACTTTATAAGCCTTAAGCCCTAAGTCTTTATGCAAAATACGGTGTAATGACGTTTGTGGAATGCCCAATTCCAAAGAACGTCGAGGAATGGACAAACCTGGGTTTTCTTCAACACTTTGGGCTACATCAACAATATTCTCAGTTGTTCTTGAGTGACGTGCACGGGTTTTATTCTTCACATCACTAACTTGTCCCAACAGCTCGAATTTTTCGACCAATTTATGTATTGCGGTTCGACAAGGTGCTTGACGACGACCCAAAAATGTTTTAGTTTTATGAATCGTCTCTGCCAAATTTTTATAGTGAATTTTAATAATTTCAATGCATTGTTGAAGCGTGTATCGTTCCATTTTTATCAATGGCGTAGTTTCTACTTGTCAAATGTCAAAAAATGACAGCTTCAAAAGTGACATCTACTGAAATAGCGGGCTATTCAAAATAACACCTCTTATTGGATAACCCTATATAAAAATATGGGACAGAGAGCTTAATCTCAAATCTTATGTGTCCAACCGAATTTCGTGTGCGGAATCGTTGCGAATATTGGAAAAGGCATACGGGGACTCAGTAATATCAAACCTTTAAGGATGGCCGAGAGATCGCTGAAGACATGACTTGTTCTGGACGACCTTCGACCTTCACCTGACGAAAACATTCAAACCGTAAAGGAAATTGTGCTCAAAAATAGTCTTGCCAGTGTTAGGGTGATAGCAGGAAAGCTCGACATTTCTCGCGAGTCCGTTCGTTTCGTTTTGGTGAATACTTTGGCCATAAAACGCATCCTTGCTCGACTCGTTCCGATAAAGCTGAATTTTCTTCAAGAAAATTACTGTGAACAGGTCTCTTTGGACATCCTTGATCGTGCGAGTTCTGATTCCACATTCATGGAGCGCATCATAACTGGTGATCAGACATAGATCTAATCGGAATGGTTAAAAAAGGACATAAAACAAAAATCGCCGTGGACTACTTACTGAGGTGTACCCATTCAACCAGCTGCTGTAAACAAACTGATTAACAGATAGCCCTAATTTTTGGGATAATAATTAAGGACAGTGCTTACCAAAAAAAAATTTAAATATCATTCCTCAGAGTAATTTTATTTCCAAAATCCCGGTACTTTATGGTCACAATGTATATATACACATAACTGCGAGAGAGATAGACTCATAATTAAGACCACCCCCTTCTTCTCACTCTATCTTCTGCAAAGCGCGCAATCCTGAGCAGCGCGGTTCACTGATTCCTCTGGTGTTCTGTTCGTCTTTTCGCTATGCAATTAACGACGTAGAACAGCAACAATACAAAACTCAAAACACGGGCAGCCAACAAGTGAAAGTCCAACAAAACAATTTGTGACCAACAGGCGCTTATAATCTCAACCGAGCAGTATGTAATTACGACCAACTTGGGAAAGTTTGCAATTTTCATATCAAATGGAATCTGAGCCCCGGCGATTTTAGTTCTGCGTACCTGGTGTTTCGGATTCTGTTCAGTATGGGAGAAATTCGGATTTAGCGGCCGACTGCAAGCGCATTATTTTTCGATAGGAAAGAGAAACAGAGAAAGAGAGAGAGAGAGGGAGAGAGAGGACGAGGATAAGGACTTGAACTTCGGTTGCTTGCTGCTGAGTTATGTTCGCCGGGTGGCTCACACTCCATTCGGTATGAAAATTATGAAATTTCTGACCGGACTTATTCCGAACGCATATTTTGAGGTGGTCGAAATTTTTTTGATTTTTACTTAGTTGAGATTATGGGCGCCTGCTAGTAAGATAACTCACGGCAACGGATTTCTGGATGCACAAAATTTTGTCAAAAAATGTTTCGAAAAAGAAAATTTGTTAAACTATTTACGTTTATTTTACCATGAGCATAACTGAAATCGGTAAATTTAAAGCTCTTCTATGGTTGACCTCTTCTTGTTTGGTGTTTTTTTGCGAAATTTTGATCTTTCAAAGTTTAAATGTGCGCTTTTGGCTAGTCATCCGCGTTCTCACATTAATTATCAAGGTTTTGTAGCTTAACTTATTGCAAAAGCAGATGTACCCACATTTTAATTAGAAATTTAAGATTTGAATCCATTCAACTCATGAATTTCAAAAATTGCGGTGCAGTTATTTCAGCTTAGGCCGTGAATTACAGCACAGAAATTTTGTAACTAATGTAAGAAGCGAATTCTTTCATCGGTCTCGCTATCGAAATATGTATTTTTCAGTATTAGAATCCACATTGGGCGATGTCTGCCGAGTTTTCCTTGGGAAATTCTATTGCGATCGTGGATATATGGCGGCCCGTAGATTTAGATCGATGATGTGAAATTTCATGGAGGAGGATCAGCAAGCCAGACTCTTTTAACAGCTTTTTTCTTGCGATATCTATTTAGTTTAACTATACGGATGGTTTATACTTTATTATTCTAATAATAAAGTGTTGTGATCGACACAGAAAAAAAAATTTGCTACCCTGAAATTTTTTTTTTTCGCGTCTCATGACTAAATTAGCCTAAAAATGCAAAAAAAAATCCGTCCCGCCGTACTCCGTACATATGGACTCATATCTCAGAGACCGTTAAAGGTAGAATGTTCGTTTTTGGGTGGATTGTTGATTGGGTGAGTGAGCTCCATTATCTAAATTTTGGGGAGTGTCAGGTGGAAGGGGGAGGGGGGGGAGGGAAAGTGTCAAAAACTTCACTTGTTAATATCTCCACGATGAATGCAGAAAGGAAGCTGAAAATTAGCAGAGGTATTAAGAGGATTGTGGGGCAAACACTAAAAATAATTTGATTTGTTTTATTCATTGGCGTCCAAAAATGGGGGGCTAAAAACAAATTGGCGGCCTAATTTTTTTTCAAATGGTTATATCTTTGAAAATACTAATCACAAAAAATTCATATTCTGGAACTACTAAGATGGCATATAATTCTACAAGAATCAGCTTAGAAAGAGGCTAATTATTGTAAGGGGGAGGGTCAGGGGGGGATGGGGTGCAAAGAAAAACACTTAAAAAAGAATTTCTCGACTGTCTTTTGAGCTATGTAATTCAAACTTGAAAGGTATACTCAACTTTATTAGCAAAATATGAAAAAAATATAAAATGTGGACATAATAGTAGTGGGGAAATAGGGAGCATTTCAATAATGGCGCACTTTCCATAACTTCAAATCATTATATCTCAAAATTGAGTACAGATATCAAATCAAAAATTTGTCAGATTATAGAACTATATAGTTTCAATTTTGGTAAAAAATTTAAGCTGGGGGGTGTAAGGGGAGGGAGGTGGAAAGCAAAAATGTTGAAAATTTTGAGTAATTTTTTTAGGACTTTGGTAAAAGATAGAAAGTTTAAATTTTGCACATCGCTACATCTATTTAATATACATAGAAAAAAATAATAATTTGTTCCAAAATTGTTATGCACCGAAGTGGGGGTCTAACGTGCACAAGGTGTTTCATGTGTAATGAGAAAAACACATAAACTGAAAATTTTTGAATGAAATTTGAAGGTAGAGACTTGAAAATTTGTTAAATGCACTTAAAAAAATTCCCTAAGAGTTTGAAATATTAACTGGTCGAATATCTTTAAAACTTCTACCCCCTCCCATACAAAATTATTTTTTCGACCATTTTTAAGAAATCAATTATCACCTAACTATTAAAAATTTTGTATAAAAACCTTCAAAAATAATTGACATGAAATTACGTTAAAAGTTTTGAAATCGCGTTCGCCCTTTTACCCCCTCCCATACAAAAGTATGATTTCGAACAATTTCATTAAATCAACTAATAACCAACAAATTAAAAGCTACGAACTTGAAATTTTGTACGAGTACCTCACAAGAGAAAAGAAAGAAAATTGCGTAACAAATTTTACGATTTCCCTACCCCCTCTACCCCCTCCCATACAAATGTTTGGTTTCGTGAATGTAAAATACATAGAATCTTATGAAAATTCTATGCAACTTCGTCTATGAAACTGACAGAGAATATTGGACGTAATTCAAGCACTATTAACATCCACATCAACTATTAACACCCACCCACTCTTACTACCACGCTTCACCCCTCCCCTCATAAAAACTCAAACTTGCATAAATAAACGAGCGAAATATTGATTATAAGTACTGGAGCTTTTGAACGATTCCGCAAAGTGTTAAATTGACAATTGCCCTGCCCAAGAACCTCCTTTCACTTAGTCTTCCCTAACCACTCTAAATGCATATTGACTTTCCACGCATCCGCAACTTATCCCAAGAATAATAAAGTTTCGCCCAACTTGTTGGCAGTTTATTTTTATTTCAATTTGAATATATTGCAGCGTTCATTAATGTTTTGATAGTTATTTCAAGCCATCACCAGAATTATTCCATTTTAAAAACTTTCACAGGGACTCTCAAATTTTCTGCCAAAAAATTTCGACATTTTATCTTAGCTATGTAAAAAACATGTATGTTCCAGTAGGGAGTGGAATCATTACCGCGCCGAAGGTGCAATTCATACCTTGAAGCTATTTCAGCTGCTAAGAGCGTGAAATATTTCAACAGTAATCGCTTAATTTATGAAATCGTCTCACATTTTCTTGCAATACATATCAAACTTCCTAAATAAACTGCTGTTTTATGCAATGCCTTCACATACTTCTTACTTCGAAATGAATGAAAATGGAAGGGTATTTCTACGCAAATTACATAAGTATATGTGACAGTACTTGTAGTGTGTGCAGAACATATCTGTACAGTGGTACTAACCAAAAACTCAAAATCGACAAAATTTACCCAAAAAGCTATTTTTTGCCCGATTATAAACGCAACTCCAAGTTCCAGGCTTCTCTGCCCGCGATCTGGACATAACGATCATCACTTATAATTCCTCCTCGTTTAATAATATTTATGGAACTAATAGAACAAAGACTCACTGTCAAAATTCTCTCTTTTTTCCTACCTCTTCTACCACCTCCTTCACAAAAGCAATTATTTTTAAAAAAATATTTTTTATTAGAATTTTTAAAATTTACATACTTCAATTTGCTACAGATGCTTTGAAAACTCGTTTTTGCTGATCGGGTTAGATTTTGAGATGGTTTGGTGAATTTTTTCACAGTGCATTTCGAATTGAAAGGAAAGATTGCCGGGTTTCACACTGATTGCTTTACAATAAGTGATATTTCGGTCTCCGTTAAGTCCATTGTCAAACTCCTTAAGTTTTATAAAGGTCTCAGCAGGGACCGAAACGCCACACATAATAAAGCAAACAGTGTAAAATCCGGAAATCTACCCTTTCAAATTTTGAGATATTATGAAACGAACTGAATAACTGATACTCACGTTCTCTATAAAAAGATACGAATACAACAATTTTACTCAGATATACTCAATCTCCACAGCAAAATAGCTTATAATATGCGTTCCTATCATTTAAATGAATGTTATCAAAAGAGGCAAGTAAGTAGTCTAAATTTGAATTTTTTTAAATATATTTATAAATTTGAAAAAATTTCTATAACGTACATAAAAGCAAACTAGGGCATACCTATTATATTAATTTTTTCGATCTTTAATTATTCGAAAAATTACAATATTTCCCACACAAAAAAGTTGAACTGAATTAAGTGAACGTACAACATCATTATCAAAACAGAATTCCTTAATCAAGCGTATTATTTAGGCGTTTCGAGCTTACGAACTAAACGAAACAAAATCTCCAATGAATCTCCAAAAATCAAAAAAAAAAAAAAATCTTATTCGTATAAACTCATCTCATGCAGGGCTAAACATGGCAGATCCGTGCGATAGTCACAGCAAGTGTAGCGCAATTATCTGTAATATTCGCGATACAATTCAGAACACATGGAATACGATCGAAAGATAAACATGCAACTATTTTTTTTTTTTGTAAAGTTATGAAAAAGATGGGAGAAAGATGAGTTATTTTATTTTGCAGCGGTAAAAGTTATTAATCGCTGCCTGAACTACTTAACAACAGAAATTGAATCGTATCGTATTCGAGTAATAATAATGATGAATTGCTTGAATTACTGGAAAAAATTGTAATTATACAGGAGATTCCTATCGAAAATTAGTTAAGCGTAAAAATAGTACGGCAATTTGTCATAAATACAAATTTTGTACAGTCCTTTCATAATTATATTACAACTTAATTCTTTTTCGGGCAAAAAACCACAAATTTTTCAATTTCAGCTTATAATTAATGACTGACAAAAATTATGTAAGTATGAAAGCAATGAACGCAGTCACCTCGAACTCGAATTCACTTAAAAATTTGAATAGAAATTACCGAAACACAAGCATCTTTTTGTTTTCCAAACAAGATGCCTTGAATTTTCTAGTTAAGATGTTAAGAAAGAAATTTCTATTGCCATTTTGTACTCTTCTCATTATCATTCTTAGAAAAAAACTTCATAATTTTCTTTTTCTTAACATACCGTCAGAAATTGTATTACGTGATTGTTGATAGGTCGTTAAAATAAGACAAATTACTGTGGGATATTTTTGCAGAATAATTTGGTTTAGCGATTACGAAATAAATAGGCATGTAATCGGTTATGTATAGTTTTAAATTTAATAACGTCATGGAAAAGTGTGTAAGTTTCCGTTCATATTCTTGGGAAAGAAAAACATTGCTATTTTTAATTTGGCGAAGTATGGCGGTTTTAAATAAAAGTCATGGAGAAGAAAATATGGTTCAAGTAGCTGCAAAAGTTATTTAATAAAATTTAACGTTCGCAACGTTAAGAAATATACTGTGCGTAAAAAGCCGGTACAGAGATATTTGCTGTCGCTCAAAAATCTCAAATTCGAGTGTCTGTCAGAACGTCCGTCTATCAGACCACTCGAAAACTCTTGAAAGCTAGCTGGCTACATAGCTGAAATGACTTCCATGAAGTTGTTAGTAAAAAGGTAACTTTACGGCCATGGATATATACCATACAACATTTATGCAAATTTTCCGGAAATTTCAAAATTTGTAAAAAAAAAAATAATGTCATATCCAATTCATTCGAATAGTGAATAGTGGCTTTCTCGTGGGAGGTGGTAGAAGCAGAAGGGGGAGCTTTGGAATTCTTGTATATGACCCCGAATACTGTAAGCAAAATATTTCGTACAGAATTTATAGCTTATAGCTTTCATAATTTTCAACAAAATTGGACATTGCTTTTCTGAAATCGATGATTTGTATGGGAGGTGGAAAAGGAAGTGTAAGGTTTTGGAAGATTTTAAAGCTGTATCCTCATTACTATGCTTTGCTATAATTTTAAGGTCGATAGCTCTCATATGCTCAAAGGGAAAATTTTTTTTTTGAATTTCTAATAGATACTTGTATGGGAGAGGGTGGAAGGAGTAAAGTAAAGTTGATATTTTTTATAAGCACTTAAAGCAATTATTAATGGACGAATTCTGCCAAAATTTTAAGTTTCTACTTTTTCTAATTTTAATGGAAATCGATATAATGCATTTACCAAAATTATGCATTTGTATGGGCGGGGTTAGGAGTTTACGGATCAAAACAACATTTTTTTGGCAATGAATATTTTTGCATTGTTTTACTTTGGTCAAAATTTCAAGTCTATTGCTTTGCCGGTTTTGAAGATAAATTATTTAATTGAAATTATGAAATTTTGTGAAATCTGTATGGGAGGGCGAAGGAGTTAGGTGAAGTTTATAATTTTAAAACTGGTTGCAATTATAATGAAAATAATACTGGCAAAAATTTGTTCATTTAGCTTTGATAGCTTCAATGAAAATCGAATAAATGCATTTTTGAAGATTGTACATTTGTATGGGAGGGGTATATTTGTATGGGAGGGGTACATTCATATCAATATACTTTGGCCTAATTTTCAAGACGATAGCTCAAGTACAATAGTTCGGAGAAAAGTCAATTCCCTTAAATTTTGAAATTTCATGAAATTTTTGTGGGAGGGGGTAGAGAGAGTAGAGGGATGTAGCCCATTCAGGAACTTAAAGTTTCTTGTTTTTTGGTAAAAATAATAAAAACAAATTTCATATATTTATTTCAATATTTTGCTCTGAATTTAATTATTAATTTGCTTGTTGCATTAATAATTCTCAACGAAATTTGTACATTGATCATTTGAAAATATGGCATTTATAGAAGGTTGTAGAAGGATTGAAAAGTTTAGTTTATTGGAATTATTGCAAAAGAAATTTTGGCAAAAATCTAATTTTTCTACCTTATATAGTTTCAATCAAATCGCGCATTTTTCAGAATTCTGCATTTTTGCAAAATTTCAAGTTTCTAATTTTTCCAGTTGCAATGGAAATTGAGTAAATGTTTGTGCATTTGTAAGAAAGATATGACGAGCTTAGGCGATATGCGAGAAAGACCTGCAGGCGAAATCAAAGGAAGTACCATAATAACAAGATACAAAAAATGGACGACGATATGAGTCAAAATAAAACGAGAGACGCATACGCAATAGTAGAAGACTTAAAAAAAGGATATAAACCAAAAACCAGTCCCTGTAAAGACGCACAAGAAATCAAAAGGAGATGAACTTTCTATTTTGAACATCTCCTCAATCCCACCCCATTAGCATCTATCACGACAGACAACATTTCAATTGAGGCCTCAACTGACGAAGAAGAACCATCATCGACACGACCCACGCTTGCTGAAATCAAAGCAGCCCTATGTGACCAATAACGAAGCAAAGCGCCGGGAATTGACGAAATACCAGTTGAACTTCTGAAAAACGGTGGAAACTGTGTCGCTGAAATACTGCACAACATGATATGCAAAATTTGGACAGAGGAAATCATACCCGACGACTGGCGAAAAAGCATTATAAGTCCAATTTACAAGAAAGGAGACAAACTCTGCTGTGAGAATTACAGAGGAATATCATTGTTGTGTACGTCCTATAAAAAACTGACAAAAATAATTGAACGTCGTCTTAAGCCTTACACTAATGATTGGATTCAGAACCGGATGATCTACAACAGACCAGATATTCTCGGTGAAATAGGTGCTTGAGAAATGCTGGGAATATAACACAGACGTGCACCAAATCTTCGTTGATTTTAAATAAGCATACGACAGTATCGACAGGAGCGTACTGTACCAAATCATGCTTGACTTTGGAATTCCCCCAAAACTAGTCCGACTAACAAGACTGACAATGACGAACACTGAATCCCAAGTGAGAATACAAACCGATTCCACAACCAGCTTTCGAACGGAATGTGGTTTAAAGCAGGGAGATGGTCTAGTCTCCATGCTTTTCAACTTTCCACTAGAGTATGTCGTCCGCAAAATCCCAGTCGACAGCAACGGGACACTACTATTCAAGTCCACCCAATCAGTAGCATACGCTGACGACATTAACATACTAGCAAGATCCTTCCCTAATGCTAAGGAGGTATTTGTCAATCTTGACTCCGCCGCAAAAGAAGTCGGGCTGCGCATTAATGAAAACAAAACAAAAGTAATGACGCAAATAAGAAGGAGAATGCCAATCAGACAAAACATAACAATTGCGGAACATAATTTGGAGAGTGTGCACAACTTCATATATCTTGGGGCTAATCTAGCAAAGAACGGTAATTAAACAGATGAAATCAAACGACGGATAATACTTGCAAATAAGACGTATTATTCGGTACTTCCAATAATGAAATCCAAGAAAGTGCACAGGAACAATAAGCTGCGGATCTATAAAACTATTATACGACCTGTTATGGTAGCGCGACGTGGACATTAACGCGAACTTCCGAGAAATCAGTTAACGCATTCGAAAAAAAGGTCTTCCGAAGAATTTTGGGACCTGTGAAGGGAGGAAAGGAATGGTGAATAAGATACAACCATGAGTTGTATCAACTCTACGACGAGCCAGAAGCTTCATCAAGCTACGTAAACTACAGTGGGCTGGCTATGTAGAGCGAATGGAAGACAGAAAAATTCCCTAACGTGCCAGTAGGCAAACCACGCAAGCGATCGGAAGACTTGGTTGATGAAGACAGCAAAGCCATATTAAGAAACATAACAGAATTATGATTGGGCATAAAGCCCAACCATATTATACTCTAGATGAGATGGAAATGACAATGTTAAACTCTTTCGAATAGTGAATAGAGACTTTGCATGGGAGGTTTGTATTTTTCGTATATGACACCGAACATGGCGTGCAAAATGTTTTTTGCCGAATTTAAAGTTTTTAGTTTTCATTATTTTTAAAGAAATTGGTCATAGTTTTCCTGAAATTGGGGCATTTGTATGGGAGGTGGCAGAGGAAGTGGAGCGTTTAAGATAATTTTGAAACTGCTTATCATCATCCTTATCACCATGCTTTGATTCAATTTCAAAGCTGATAGCTCTCATATACTTGAAGGAGAAATGCTTTTTTTGAATTTATAATACAGATATTTGTATGGGAGGTGGTAGAAGGAGTGAAGCGGAGCTGATAATTTTTTCTAACACTTATTTCAATTATTAAGAAAAACATTCTGGCAAAATTTGAAGTTTGTACTTTTTCTAGTTTGAATGGCAATCGATAAAATGCATTTAACAAAAATTATGCATTTGTATGGGAGGGACTAGAAGGAGTGTACGGATCGAAACAAATTTTTTTCGCATTATTAATATTTCTATTTGTATACTTTATACAAAATATCAAGTTGATAGCTTTAACAGTTTCGAAGAAAAATAATTTAGCTTAAATTTCAAAATTTCGTGAAATTTACATGGGAGGGGATAGAAGGAGTGAGGTGAAGTTGATAATTATTTTTAAAATAAATTGCAATTATAGTAGAATTAATTCTGACAAAATTTCGTCTTTTCAGCTTTACTAGTTTCAATGAAAATCGAAATTATGTATGTTTCAAAATTGTCCATTTGTATGGAAGGGGGTGGAAGGAGTAAGGGGATCGGATCAATATTCCGTAATATTAATGACATCTATATCATAATACTTTGACCTAAATTTCAAGTCGATAGCTTAAACAGTTTCAAAGAAAATTAAATTTCTTAATATTTCGAAATTTCATGAAATTTATATGGGAGGGGGTAGAAGGAGTGGGGGATGTAGCCCATTCACGAAATTTAAGTTATTTTTTTTGCTAGAAATGACAAATAAAAATTTTTAGCACTATAACTTAAAGCTTTCGAGAGTTATGCTGTAGACAGACGGACAGACGGACAGACGGACAGACGGACAGACGGACAGACGGACAGACGGACAGACAGACAGACGGACAGACGGACAGACAGACGGTCACTCGGAATCGAGGTTTTTGAGCGACAACAAATATTTCTGTACCCTTGGCGGCTCTGTGCGCGTGTTATTTCTTAGTGTTACAAACGGTAATGCAAACACAATATACTTTCAGATTTCATCTAGAGTATAATTAGCAGCTAGAGGACGCGGTCTTTGGATCGAGGCGATTGAAGGCGACGATTTCAGGAGGCCAGGGCCCGATTTGGGCTGTCGCGCCATTGATGATGATGTTGTGCATTTGTATGGGAGCACGTTTTTTTTTTACGGAATGACCTGTGTTATAGGCAATCTCGACCTTTATGTGCAATGCACAAACACAGTCATGGAGGGAAGGAATGGGACTGGCAAGGTTGAGGAAGGGGAGGAGAACGACCGTAGCGAGTGGAAAAGCTGGTATATTGCTCCGTTGTACTGGCTGCTTACTGACAAATATTTGCATATGTTATGGGGGACTGAATGATAGAAAGCGAACAGAAACCATATGCTGAGTATCTAGGCCTTCTTGAAGTGGAACTGTTTCACTTTTACACCGTTTCCCCATTTTATTGCGAATAATTTTTTATCACCGGTAGCAACTGAACAATTTGCGCTTAAAAAATCCCGTCTGGAGTAGGAGTCGAACCCACGACCTATTGACTGAGAAGCAAGCACGCTGCCCACTACGCCACGGAAGCCTCAAGATGGAGTAAGTACAGGGAAACGGAAATGTTGATGACATTTATATTGTTACTTCCTACAGGGGCATAGGCCAGAAACAGCTCTCTTCTACAAGGCGCGATCCTGAGCATCGGCCTTTAGCTGTTGCCAGGACTTGTTTATTCCTCTGGTCTCCTGCTCAACTGCTCGCATCCATGTGCTACATGGTAACCCAACCCGATGTCTCCCTTGAAAATTATATCCAGAGCCTGTTTCGCGATGTTTCGCTCTGGTTTCCTAAAAGTGTGACTGATCCACTGCCACTGTTGTTATAATTTGCTCAAATTTCCAATTCGATTGCCTTTAAAGTTGTGAAGCAAAATGATTTTATTGAAATTTCGTGAAATTTCTATTAGGGATGTAAGAAGGAGTGAAGAGATGTTGCCCGTTGAGATAAAAGTGACTTAAAAAATTTCAGCTCGAAAGCTTTAAGCTGCTTTCGAGAGTTATGTTGTAGACAGACGAACAGGCGGTCACTCAAAAACGAGGTTTTTGAGCTACAACCTTTGGTCTCCTTTAACTTCTCTGAAGATTATCAGAGATCACAACAAATGTTTGATTTTTTTTCCGTATTTCCTTTAGAAGTAGAAAAGCGCTAGGTACAAGGGCAGGTCAAAAACTTCGCGAAATGAAGGGGGTTGCCAAGGGAGTGGTGAAATATTTTTACCTGGAGGCATTTTAATACTCAATATGGATACAACGTTTTTGTCAAATCGAACCACTAACATTTTAGTTATAGCCAAATCCACAAGAAATGCGGAAAGAAAACGCTAACTATGGACAAAATTGAGTTTCGTGCTGTCATAAAGTCTCTTCCCATGCAAGGAAAAAACGCCAGAAATCATTTTAGAATAAATGTCATATGCTTACAAGAATTCTTGTCCTGGAAAAACGATGATTTATATTTAACATAGTTTACTCAGGCAAGACAGAGAGTCAATTGAAGATGATAACCACTCAGACCGGCTGATTCAGGTCTCTTCATCAAAAATCGTCGAAAAAATGGAGAAACTTGTTCCCGAAGATGCTCGATTAAAGAAGAAACAAAACGTAAAAATGGTTGGAGTATCAGATACAACCATTTTGAATATCCTCCATGATTACCATGCGTGGACTACTGAGATGTACTGATTCAACCAGCTGTTGCAAACAAACTGATTAACAGACCGCGCTTATTATTGGGATAACAATTAAGGACAATCTTATCTGCCTATCAAAAAAAAATAATTTTTTTAAATATCATTCCTCAGACTAATTTTATTTTTAAATTCCCGGTACTTTTCGACTAAATGTAGCGTTCAACTCTACTGTGCGTTACATCTATAGTTTGCGACGGTTTGACCATGTTTCTCCTCATGCAGATAATGTATTTGGTTGCTCTCTAGAACGCTATATTCTATATCGCTGCTTGATATTTCTTTTTAAGATAATTCATTCCAAAAGGCCAATGAATTTCGTTCACCAGGTCTTGACAGTCAACTAATAATACTTAAGTTCTTATCTCAAATTTCACAGAGGCAATTTTTCATTTATGTCATTCAACAGTGGAATCAACTACCAGTCGAAATTCGTAGATGCAGGAGGCTCAAAGTTTTGGAGGTTGAAATCCAGGCTTTTCTTCTCTTTTTCTTTTCTAATTCAATTTTCATTGTTCTTGTTTTTTTTTCTATTCTTCTCTTGATTAATTGTTATTAATGTAGAACTAATTAGAAATGATCACTTAATTTGAATAGTTGATATGCCGTTATTATACAAATAAAAGATTCTTGTATCTTAATTGTGTTAAACTAAATAAATAAATAAACTAAACTAAAAAATCGGGTTACTGTCTTAAGTCTTTCGTTTCAAGTTTAAATGAGCGATAAAAATCGAATCTCTTCATTATGGTAATTTTCATTAAATTTGATCAAATCACAAATAAAAACCGATTAGATTGTTAAATGTTTATAAGTTAAGCTTTCGCTTTACTATATCACACGATGAGTGAAGCCCGTCACTCAATACTCGTGTGATATACAGGTAAGTAGACTGCAAATTTCAAGCTCTGGAAATAATTTTACAGTTTTGAATAGTAATCGACCAGAGAAAAGCAATAAATTATTTTCGACTATAATACTTAACTACTTTAATCGGTTTCTCAAAAGCATTTTGACCTAAGAAGACTGATCAATGGTTGAATTACACCTCGACACTATTCTCTAATCGACAGAAGCCAACTAGTTTACTTGTATCTTGCAATAATTTCCTACATGAATAGTAAACAAATTATAATTACCAATTTTAGCTAAGAATGGAAAGTTTCAGTGTAGACATGTTCGATATGGGAAAACTGTCGGACAACACATAAATAACGACTGTCACACCGATAAGTCCGACGAACGATATGAACTGGCTTCACCTGCATATCTGCGCCAAGAAGTAATTAAACCCAACTTACTGGTCATTCACATAACCCAAAAAAGTCAAACGACAATTCATAATATGGGTATGTTATGGGTTGCACTAAGATC
The DNA here is from genome assembly GCA_963669355.1 of Chorisops tibialis. NCBI lineage: Eukaryota > Metazoa > Arthropoda > Insecta > Diptera > Stratiomyidae > Chorisops > Chorisops tibialis. The sequence continues at coordinate 24,653,933 of OY770264.1, forward strand.
GGTCTGCGAGAAAACCGCGAGTACTACTCTTTGCGCATCGTAAGATCGAGACGAAATCGGTTTTGTTTGATTGCAGAGTCATGCGAGGGGTAATTATCGTGGCTTTTTCTTTAAATTAGTTATAGTCGTTTTACAGTTACTTACAGTCAAAATTCAAATGACCCGCTTTCAAGAAGAAGCAACACACCTGTAACATACGACTACTGACTATAAAAATGTCGCTAGATGGTTGTACACATACGAACGGGAAATTAACGTTTTGTGCACGAAGATGAGTGTTTTCAAGTATTTTTTTTTGCCAAGTGACCTGTCTTGAATAGCCGGTATAATCGAATAATTCTATTGGAAATACATTAAAAGTAATTTTCAATACACTCAAAACCTGCTAAACAACATATCTTTCAGCTTCACTTTCAATGTGCAATTCTAACATCACAACATTAATCATTGCGAAAAGGTGAAAGGATCGTGCTAATATCAATAAATATTTTTTGATCTTATTGTTTCGATCGCAACTATCACATTATTATGATTAATTTAGATTTTGCAACAAGCATTTAAGAGTTAATTGGATTGTGCGAAAATACCACTTGAATTAATCTTGAATTTAATTTTTTTTTATTTCTAAAGAATTCACGATCTTACGATCTTCATTAACACTAAAGTTCAAGATTTCTGTAATCAATCTAATTGGATTTGGTCGATAATTTAGCAATTATGCTTTCACAGGAAGGTCAAAGTTCGAAATGCTCCACCTTTCGGATTAAGCATCGAATACATTCTACTTATGCAAGTCGATTTTGACCGTAATTAACTGATCTTGATGATTTAGGTCTTAGATTTTATCGTTGAGATTTGATTTTTTTTTTTTTGTAAAATCATTCGAGCTTGAAAAAATCAATAATTCAATCAAGAAAGTGTGAAGATAATAAAAATCAGGTGCGCCTGTAATTAATATTATGAACTTATAATCATTGGATAAGTGTTTTTTCAATTTATTTATTACGAAAATCAGATTTCAGAAATCACTAAGTGTTAGTTAATAATAATATTTAAGGTAAAAAAAATTGGGGAATTTTTAGGAAATAATACAGTTGTTTCTTCATGTTTTTTTTTTTAATTAATTTATTTATGTTGTTTAACCGATTTGAAGAAATCGGCTATTGATATAAACTTTGGCTGGGTGCGTATGTTTATGCATTAAGAAATACCGCCGTTTTGTTAATTAGTTGTTATAGATTTTTTTTTTGAGTAAAACATTTTTGCAGGAAATGTTTTAATTATCATAAATTGTTATGAAGTGTTTTTAATTTGTTATTTAATCAAAACTATTATGTAATTGATTCAAGATAAATAGAATCAAGCAGTGATTAGACATTTTCTGAAGTTTCGAATTAGATGATTTGGCTGAACAGATCTTTGGAAATGAATCTATCGCAGCTATTCATTTGTGGGTGGGATGTAGGACTAGTACTGAATTGACACTGTTAGTAATATTGTTTGACTGGTGTTGTATTTAGCAGGTCAAAAATAGGTAAATACATTTTTTTCTTTCTGCAATTCCAAAACAACGCCATTGCTCACACATACATATGGATTTATGTGCTTATATATTCGCCTTTCAAAAATCACTTTAATACTTTTCGTTCAGAATATGTCAATTTAATATTCGCACTGTCGACCACACGACTTAATAGCTTTTCAAGTTTCGTCTGTGTCCCTTTCACGAATGCCCGCCTTTTTATACCACAGCATACCCATTCTAGAAGATTATCTGCTGTATGAACGGCATTCTGTCGACATGTAACAAAATATAGATCTCATGCAACTACGAAGTGCAGTCCAATGTTTTTTTTTTTTTTATCGCACCAAGTTGAACTTAGGGGTCACCCTTTAATACTGTGGCGTACAGTCCAGTCGGTTTAGGAATGGATGAAACAAAATGAGAATTAACAAAATAAACAATTAATTGAATAAGGACGGACAGGATAAAAGGAATCGGTGAATGTTGTCTTTAAATTGCGTGATGTTAAAATCTCTAGGAAAAGTGGCCGCGGGTAGTGCATTCCACATTTTGGATGTTCGAGGTATGAATGACTGCCTAAATTTCACCGTACGTGAATTGGGTGGCTCAACCGTATACTCATGAGCACGTTCAGCTGCATGAGTATTGCGCGTGAACTTATATAAGGGGGGGATAAGACGACTAATTTCATGGCTACAGCGGCCATGGAAATATCTGTAGAAAAGGGTGAGTACTCCGACATTTCTGCGATGTTCAAGGGAGTCAAAGGATGCCGTTATGGCATCATCTCCAATAAGTCGAAGTGCAAAACGCTGAATGCGGTCCAGTATCTTTAGATGAGTCTTGGGTGCACCAGCCCAGATATGCGAATTGTACTCGAGTCGGGGCCTGATGCATGATTTGCAAGATCGGATGGTGTAAAATATTTCTTGCACCTTCGGAGAAAACCTAAGCACTTGGAGGCGTCTAGAGCTACATTGTGGATGTGCCGGCTCCAGTCAAGTTTTTTATTAATGTGCATACCCAGCAGGTGGAAATTCTCCGAATGATCAAGTGATCAAGATTAAGTCAGGTATCGACATGTCGTAGAGAGACAACAGGCTTGTGTATTAGTGGTATTAAACTCTACTCGATTTGCTCTGCCCCATTGCAGGATTGTGTTGAGGTCAGTATTTAGTGAATTAAATAACTCTCGGCGCATAGTAGGCAGAGAAGACTCGTGCGCCTCAGCAATTGAGTTGAAGCTGTAAGTGTTTTCTAGTGTACTGTCATCTGCAAAGCTGTGAATTGGGTTGAGAGTTGACGACAGAAGGTCGTTAATAAAGATAAGAAATAAAGTAGGTGATAAAACGGAGCCTTGGGAAACGCCGGAATTGATAGGAAAGGGAGACGAGGAGACGCCATCTAAAACAACTTGAATGGCGCGCTTCGATAGGAAACTCTCAATCCATAACAAAAAAGAAGCATAAAAGCCAAATGCTTTGAGCTTAGAAAATAGGGATTTGTGCCAAACTCTATCAAACGCTTTCGCAATGTCTAATGCAAGTACTTGGCCTTCGCCAAATTTATGTATGGAAGTGTTCCAGCGTTCGGTTAGGTAAACCAATAGATCACCTGTCGATCTTCTCGACCGGAAACCATATTGCCGATCATCTAAAAGTTGATTGCTCTCCAAATATTGCATGATCTTGCGGTTGACAGCAGTTTCCATAACTTTTGACAGCCCAATAGTACAGAGAATGTATTTAGTACCGTCCAGTAAGCGCTGGAAATGCTTCCATAGAGTGGCGTGGAGTGCGTGCCTCAGTTAGAGATTCCGGCCATTCGTTTCTGGTCATTACAAGCCAAGATGAAGCGTTCTCTCGAACAGCGTAATGCAATCAAATTTTGCGCGAAGTTCAATAAATTTCAACCGGAAACGCTAGAATTGGTCAAAATAGCGTATAGAGAAAGTGATCCGTCAAATGTACAAAATTTATCGGTGTTACCGAAATTTTAGGAATCTTTTCATGATCATGAACGTTCACTTATGAAAACGATATTGATTTCGTTTTTTGATGCAAAGGGAGTAGCTCACGTAAAGTTTGTACCTCAAGGCATCACGTATAACCGGAATTTTTTGTTTTATAGAGAAATCCTTGAACGATTGCTGAAAAGAGTTTCATTTTTGAGGACGGAGATAGCCTCTTTATGGATCGTTCATCACGACAACGCACCTGCCACACTTCTCCATCCATGTGCGAATTTTTGGCTCAGAAAAATGTAGCAACACTTCTCCAGCCACCCAACTATCTAGATCTGGGTTTTTGCGATTTTATTTTCCCCAAACTGAAATTGCATCTGAAGGGAATTCATTTTAGGACAATCGAAAACATTCAACAAGCTGTGTTGAGCGCTCTCCACAGAATTACAGAAAATGGCTCAGTGCTATGAAGTGTGGAAAAATCGCTAGAACCGCTGTACAGCTTCCCAAGGATCATACTTTGAAGGAGATAATATTGAATTGTAATTTTTTCAATAAATATGCATTCTTTGAAAATCACTCTTATTACTTTTGGAACGCACCTCATACGAAGCAACTACAGATATAAAAAAATACATAGTTATTCATACGTAGTTTTTTTTTTAAAGCAGTCGACATTCGGTTTAACAAATACCCAATTTATAAATTCGCTTTGGAACGTTATATGATGTTTCTGTATTACAAATGAATTGAAAAAATTAAAGATGCTGCTCATTTTCATGCTTCCGATATTCACTTTCTATACTCTAGATGATAGTATAATAAGTTTGCCACAATGTTTGTAAGGTTAAGAAATAAGGCACAAAAAAATGAATGATACAGAAGATCATATAATCAGCCAAAAATCTCAAAACACGATGTCCATTCGCCTGTTCATCCGTGTCCTCTCAATTTTGATAGCGCGTTGAGCTAGAAAGTTCAAATTTTGTATACATTGTTTTTGACAAAAAAGTATGGTTAGGTTCGCGAACGGGTAAAATCGCTGTACCCCTCTTACCTCCTCCTATACAAAATGACTCTATTTCGCAATTGAACAATAATCGGATTTGCTCGAAAAGTATAAATGCTATTGATCTAAAATTTGGAATATGTAAAAATTATTCGAGTCCTCACTGTCCTTCTAGCACCTCTAATATAAACTGCACATTCTCATGAAATACTCTAAGCCAAAATACTCAGTACAATTTACTCATTGTGCACGAAATATTTAATTAAATTTATTAGTAAGACCAACAAATTTAAACGATTTGTTTTTTTTTTTATGTTTATCGAATTTAACTTAGGAGGTCACCCTTTAATGCGCGATGCACAGTTAATTAGACATAGGTAAGGGAAACAAGAGGAAATAGGGAAATCAGTGGGGAAACACAGGAGGGAAGAGTTTGAAGTGGCGGTGAACATTGTTCTTAAACTGCTGAAGGTTATATTCAGTGGGAAAGAGATTGCCTGGTAATGAGTTGTACTCAAGACGTGGTCGGATATAAGCCTTATAGATGATAGCTAGTTCGGACGCAGAAAAGTATTTCTTACACTTCCGCAGAATACCTAGACGTTTTGAAGCATCAAGAGCAACTTCGTAGATGTGTTGGCTCCAATCCAAAAAACGATTAGCTTCACTCATTTTCAAATAGTCGATTTTCCGAAAAAGTATGAATGCTACTGATCTGAAATTTAAAACATGTCTATTGAATGATGATATCGTGGTTATTTCCGAAAAAGTTATTAAGAACTTGCCGCTCCTTCCACCACCTCCCATACAAATTGCTCAATTTCTCTAAATCTAATACACTAGTTTTCTCAGTACTTATTAAATTTTTGGGTCCCAAATTTTTGCATAAAACATTTTGATAGCAATTCTAGCGTGATGTGAAAAAATTAGTTCAATGTCGTTACCCCCTCTATCACTTCCCATACAAAATTGATTAAAATAAAAAAAAATCTCTTTCATCTAGATTATCGCATGATCGCGGAAAAGTAAATGGTTTTAAACAAAGGAAGTTCGACGACCTCAAATTCAATTTAAAGCTTGCCGAGGCCAAAAGATCCCGCAATGAAATTTGATGGCAGGAGGTCAAGCTGACAAAAAAAAAGACAAACACGACATCACGCAGCGAAGCAGACGACGGAGGAGCAACGGAACAAAACCAGGCGAGGATACGAGAAACGGCGATCTACGTTATTCAACGACGAGAAGTTGCAGCAAGGGTTCAACAAACGGCGACTCAAACCTTGAAAAAAAAAACAAATAACTTTTATCTAGGGACCTTTTTTTCCTTCTTTCGACTCGGAAAACGAGCTAGTAACGTAGAGATTAGATAGGATCTTGATTTTTCAAATAAAGATAACCATTGGGCGAAACTGAGTTAACATTACCGAGCGAATTTTCTTCTCAGTGATTTGAGTGTTAAGATTTTTGTAAGCGTCCTTCTTTTCAGCTTGCCACGAGTTTTTTTTTTGTCCTCCTCAGACCAACTCACCAGACCTGTGGTTCGGTCTGAGACGAGTGAGGAAGGAACGAAAGCCTAAAATAGAGCCCCTGGCGCCCACGACCGGTCAGGCTTTGTTCTACCCCTAAGTGCGAGGGGTTTTTAAGACAATAACGGTTTTCCCAGCTGGGGAAAACTGTAATAGTGGCTTTATGCCCAATCGTACTCCTGTTATGGTTTACTTTGTATTTAATATCAATTTCTTGAGAGTTTAAGAAGTTTTACGTCCGTCTAGCCTCCACTTCACTGAAAATTATGAACAGATTTTTTTAATTATAATTAACAAAATTAAGCATTAATAGCGCAATTTTAAGTTTGCACTTTTTCTAGTTTTGATGGAAATGGACATAATACGCTTACCAAAATTATGCATTCGTATGGGAGAGGGGTAGAAGGGGTGGGGAATTTAGCCCATTGACGAACTTAAAGTGTCTTTTTTGCTAAGAATGACATAGAACAAATTTCAGCGCGATAGCTCAAAGCGTTCGAAAGTTATGTTATACACAGACGGACAGATGGACAGATGATCACTCGGAACCGAAGTTTTTGAGCAACAACAAATATTTCTGTACTCTTGGCGACGCAGTGCGAGCATTATTTCTTAGAGTTACAAAAGGTAAGGCAAACAAAATATACTCATAGATTTCATCTGGAGTATAAATAGTCTAGGTTCACCACTCGTTACGGTCGTCCTTCTATTCCCATTAATCCTTCCCTTCATGAATTCGTTTGTGCATTAAAGACCGAAATTATCTATAACACAAATCATTCTGTAAAAGTTGTCCTCTGCGTTTCGTTACTTAACCTTTGTTAGCAAGCCATAAGCCTAGTTCGCACTAGGTTAGTAATTTATCGGGAGGCGAGTAATTTAGTAACTAAACGTGCCTGAACAACACAATTTTAGTGGAGTAGTTTAGTAAGTAACTAAACTACTCTACTAAATACTCGATCCATTTCATTCTATTTTTTCAGGCGAGTAGCGAACCGCACTTGCACACACACATCTACTAAACAAGTGCGAACTTGACGTTTTAGTCGAGTTCATTTGTTTGTATAGGTAGTTCCCGTGCCGTAAACATGTCGCATTGGAGCGAAAGTATAACCTTAAAGTTTGTGTCCATTTACTTAAAACACGAGTGGTTATGGATAAATCTACGATTTACAAAAATATACAAATAAAGCAAGCTGCCTATGTTAATCTAGAAAATGAAATAGATATACCTAGATTTGGAGAGAAGGAGATTAAATCAAAAATTAAACATAACAGGGCTACGATTGCGCATAAAGCGCAATCTTACGATACTCTAGATGTCATCCCAAGAAATTTTGGATGGGAAGTGTTAGAAGGGGTGATAGCATTGAAATAATTTTTCCCCATCATGCTAAAGTAGCTATAAAAATGTTTTATACAAAATGCTTACTCCAAAAATTGAATGGGGACTGAGAAAATTAGTGAGTTAGATTTAGTGAAAATGTGCAGTTTGTATGGGAGGTGGTAGAGAGAGTGGGGGATTTTAGTAATTTTTTCAGAAATAACTAGGAATATTATAAAATTGACAACTCTTAAATTTCAGATTAGTGCCATTCATACTTTTCAAGAAAATCGATTTTTTTGTGAAGTTGTGGAACTGTGTCATATTGTATGGGAGGGGGTAGAAGCAGTGAAGCTAATCAAATATTTTTTTCTGATCTTAGTGATAATACTAATTAAGTATTTATTACAAAATGTGAGCTCTATAAATGTTATATGTTCTGAGAAAATCGTCTTAGAGCATTTCATGAAAAAGTGTAGTTTGTATGGGAGGGGGTGGAAGGAGATCAAATCAATCAAATTCCTGTTAAGACCCCCTATAGGGGCATAGGACAGAAACAACTCTCTTCCACAAGGCGCGATCCTGCGCATCGGCTTTAAGCTGTTGCCAGGACTTGTTTATTCCTCTGGCCTCCTGCTCAACTGCTCGCTTCCATGTGTTACATGGTCGACCAACCCGACGTCTTCCTTGAGGGTTATAATCCAGAGCCTGTTTTGCGATGTTTTGCTCTGGTTTCCTCAAAGTATGACCGATCCACTGCCACTTTCGCCGTTGAATCTCAATACCTATTTTAGTCTGGCGAGTTGTACTCCAAAGTTCGTCGTTGGAGATCACTTCTGGCCAGAATATTCCTAAAATGCGTCGGAGGCATTGGTTTACGAAAGTCTGTAGTTTCTTGGTAAGTCGAACGGTCACTTTCCACGTAGTACAACCATATAGCAACACGGATTTGACGCATGCGTCAAAAACTCGCAGCTTCGTGCGAAGGGAGATCTCTCTTAACCTCCAGAAAGGGGAAAGGATACCGAAGGCCTGACGAGCTTTATTTAGCTGAGCCTCAACATCCTTTTCGGCTCCGCCGTCCATGCTGACAATGCTTCCGAGATAGCAAAAATCTTGCACCTCTGGAAGGAGAGGAAGGACGCAAATAAGTTTTCTACTGTAGATTTAAATCATTACGAAAGTAATATATCCCAAAACTCAGACTAATAGCTTTTACACTTTTCGAGTAAATTAATTTATTGTTAAATTGCTAATTTGCGTCATTTTGTATGGGAGGGGGTAGAAGAGGTGAAGCTAATCGTCTAATTTTTTTCCGTCTTACTAACAATTTTACATAAATATTTGGTGCACAATTTCAGCGCGCTAAATTGTATACGCACTGAGTAAATTGGCTTAGAGTAATTTATGACAAGTACAGTTTGTATGGGAGGTGGTAGAAGGAGGGAGAGGACATGCATAATTTTTATACGATAGATTGATATTATCATAAAAGTATGTTATATTCCAAATTTCAGGCCAATAGCTTTTATACTTTTTGAGCAAATCCTTTAATTGTCAAATTGCGCAATTGTGTCATTTTGTATGGGAGGGGGTAGAAGGGGTGGAGCGATTTGGCCCGTTCACGAACTTGACCTTACTTTTTGTCAAAAACGACGTGTAAAAAATTTGAACAATCTAGCTCAACGCGTTCTCAAGCTAGAGAGCGAACAGACGGACAGACGGACGGACGGTCGGACGGACGGACGGACGGACGGACGGACGGGCGGACGGACAGACGGACAGACGGACATCCGGTTTTGAGATTTTTGAGTGATTATATGAACTTCTGTATCATTCATTTTTTTCTCCAAGCCTTATTTCTTAGCGTAACAAACCTTAGAGCAAACTTATAATACTCTCAGATTTCATCTAGAGTATAAACATCAAGTTGGTGTTGAAATTTATTCATAACATGTTTGAATAACTATTACAAGTAGATATTGTTTTGTTTTCATCTTTCTTTTTCGATTTCTTGTTAGATCGACCTAATCACAGGAATTAAGGAAAATTAAAAGTTATAAAAATTCCGGCGCCGGGGCTGACGCAGTGTACGTTCCCCCATTAAAATGGTTCGGGTTATTGGATGAATCCTTACGAAACATTAATTCGATATGGCACCCCCACTTCGATGCATAATAATTGTGGAACAATTATAACTTTTTTCTATGTATATCAAATAGATGTATCTGCATACAAAATTTAGACTTTGTATCTTTCACCAGAGCCCTAAAAAAACCACTCAAAATTTTCGATATTTTTGCTTACCACCTCCTTCCCCTTACCACCCCACAACTTAATTTTCTTACCAAATTTGAAAATTATGTATTAGTTCTACAATCTAACGAAATTTCGATTTGATATCTGTACTCAATTTTGAGATATAACGATTTGTAATTTTGGAAAGTGCGCCATTTTTGAAATGCTCCCCGTTTCCCCCTCTATACTATTGTGTCCACATGTTATATTTTTTTCGTATTTCGCTAGTACAGCTTAATACATATTTCAAGTTTCAATTACATAGCTTAAGAAATAGTTGATATATTCGTTTTTAAGTGTTTTTTCTTGCACCCCCTGACCGCCTCCCTTACAATAATTAGCCTTTCACTAAGCTCATTCTGGTGGATTTGTATGTTACCTTAATGGACCCAAAATATGAAATTTATATCTGTTTTTAGCCCTTCCCTATTCGCACGCTAATGGATAAAAAAATTAAATTATTTTTAAGGTCTGTCCGACAACCTACTCTATACCTTTGCTGATTTTCAGCTTCCTATCTGCATTCGTGGTGGAGATATTAGACAGTGTATCCCCCGCCTTTCCCTTCCACCTGACAATCCCCTCAGTTACTCAATCATCAATCCACCTGAAAACAAATATTTTACCTTTAACGGACTTGGAGATATGAATCCATATGTACGGTGTACGGCATACGGCGGGACGGATTTTTTTTCGCATTTTTAGGCTAATTCAGTCATGAAACGCGAAAAAACAAAATTTCAGGGTAGCAAAAATTTTTTTTCTATGTCGATTACAATACTTGTATATTCGGAATTACTGAGCACGAAAGTTTATATTTTGAAACCATATGGTATAAGTCGCACGCTCCAATAAACCATCCCTGAAGGAGATAAATATACCAGAAAGGGGCCCAAGAGGGCGTAATATTAAACGGTTTAATAGCGGAACGTTACAACTAATGGATCAGAACAATGTAAAATCTGGAGATCTTATATTTTATATTTCATCGAATATCATAAACAACACATCAAGTGAAATTATTTATAAATGTTTCTCTAGTTCAACGCATTCTCAATCTAGAAAGCAAGATAGACGAACAGACGGACGGACATACATTCGGTTCCGAGATTTTTGATTGATGGTATAATTTTTTTCCTCGAAGCCTTATTTCTAAGCATTACGACATTTCTTGGAGCAAACTAATAACACGCCCAGATTTCATCTAAGAGTGGAAACAGTTAATATATAGTTTAAATATATGAACACGGCTCTAAGTTTTTAAATATTTATCTCTGATAAGATATTTCATAAATATTTACGATTTAAATTTTTTATTTTCATATTTTTATCTCAACTTTTGCTTATACCTAATTAAATAATTTCCTATTTCATTTAGAGTATGTTTGGGATTTACGACATATACTTGTAGTTTGCTATTTGAAAAACACAATTTTTTTTCGTTGATTAGACTAGGTTAATAAAGAAATTAAGAGTTAGTGTTACTAAATTCGTTACTATAAATCTATTATACAAATGTTAGTAATTTTTAGAATGAAAATTAGCCTACTATTGTTTATTATATTTATATGCTTGACGAATGAATGCCACGAAATTTACCAAAATCATCAATGCGAGATAATTAATGGCTTTGAACAAATTAATTAATGAAAGCGCTAAAGATAATAAAATCATTAAGTAATTAAACAAAGTAGAATAACTAATTTATTAGTTGATTTATGAATGTAGATTTAATTAAAGCATCATTTATTTAAAATGAAAATGTTTAATGTGCTATCTGATATCTAAATAAGTAGACGCAATAAATTATCAATTCTAACAAAAATAAAACATGACTGAGTTGCAATATTCCCATCATGCTAAGATTTTGTATTACTATTGATTTTTTCGCTCGTAGTTTTAGTTTACCATAAATTATTGACGTCCAGTTTTGGACGAGTTTTCATTATTTGACGACCTAGGTTTCCAAAAAAAATTGATTTTGGTTTAAGGTCTGTGTGTCTCGTTGATAACTCAAGAAAACCTTAACAGAAAATGGTGGAAGTGGTCACAAAAAATCGGCCACATCGTCGGGCAGTCTGGGATTGGTTTGGAATGAACTTTTGATATTTTGATATGACACCTGATTCGTCGAATTTGTAATTAGATTGAAAAGCATCCTGAGTGAAAGCGATCGAGAAAAAATATTTTTATATCGTTAATAATTACTAACACTTATAACGATCGCAAAAGATATCTTTATCCGGAATTTGACAGATTTTCACTATTTGAGGAATTTCAGGAATCAAAAAAATTGGTTTCGTTTTGTTGTCTATCTGTGTTTCGGTGGGGCTGCGTATATTAGCGATAATTCCAATGAGTGGCAAACGAGCATACTGGAGATAGGCCGGTGATGTTTTTGAGAATAATCGCCAAAAGAAGAAAAAGCTATCAGCATTTAAAACATTTTGTTTTTCCTTTTCGTATGTATTCATTCATGCATGCCCGTCGAGATAAATGCTCTTTTTTCTATGTACACCAAATATAGGTATTAACCTAATGCGGGGTATTTTAAACCGGGTATTATATTTCAACATTTTCTTTATTTTTTTTATCCATTTTCACAATTGAAGGAAATTGGTACGTTGTCTGGCAGTACTCTGGTTAAGACTTCCGTTGTTGATCAGCATTGTAATAAATGGTACTACGAATATGGGGGATTAATATCTATAGATTTTGAGCCACCTACACAAATTTTTCAAAACTCTACATATTCCTAATACAACTAAATTCGGACTTTTTGTCCAGGTTACTCTTGAATGAAGGTTGGATTTGTGAGCAGCCTGCTCCTGTTCCTATCCAGCTACTCTCAGATAATCAGTTTGACGCATAAATAAAAAGTGTACACGGCATCGCTAAAACTAATGAATTATATTTTTACTTAGAACAAAATAATTATCAAATTCAGCAAAATGTTATTGTGCCGAATAAAAATCAAGGCCAAGGGTTAAATTACAATTCCACATTGTTTAACTCAAACTCAACGTAAAATTCATTGTCACGCAATTGTGTTGAATAACCGAATCAGCATCATAACAAAATAGTTAAAAATTAAGAAATCTACCGGTATCTTTCTTTACAATCATTAGTTAGGCAAGGCCTCCCCTTCAAGAACACAAAAACTATCAAAATAACACTTTAATAACTTCAAGTCGAGAAGAAACAAAGGTGTGTTTTATTCGAAGACTGGAAACCTTCTCAACCTGAACTTAATAATAATAAATGTGTCCCCGATATCAACGAGAGCAAACAAAATATTATGTTGTAAAAGTTCTGTGAATATCAAAGAATTAAAACAAAAACAAAACAAACAATAAATTTATAATAAAATTTAATGAGGTTTACTGTCGCAGCCAAGATTAAATAAAAATTAAAAACTTTCATTATTGTTGCGGTTTCTAGCCACAATATTTACCTTGGCCGTGCCTATACCGAATTATGGTAACCAATCGACTGTGAAAATTGTGGTCAATTTTCAGTGTTTTCTAAAAGCTTAAAAAAAAAACAATCAGCTATGAAAAATGAATCAACCACAACCGACAAAAATGTGAAAATTAATAAAATTACAGCATAGAAAATCCCTTATATCGCGAAAACTTACTTTCACTCGGAACTCGGAAGAATTAATTTTCGATTTCTACCGAAAATATCTATGGCATTTTTGTTTTCATTCCAGTGCCCCCATTTAATTGATTTCATTAAAAAACGATTTATAATATGGCGACACGAACATAATCTTAAGCATTCAAATTTAAATATGGTAAAATCGTAAAACAAAAGGAATACTTGTGTCCTGATTCAATTCAAATATTCAAATGTAAACTTTAAAGTGGTCGATAATCTTTATCGGATTAGAGATTTAACGACGGAAACAGAAAATATGTAAATTTTAAATTTATCATAATAGATAAATCTTAAATGCTTTGGAAACTTTATTTTTTTTTTAATATTTTTTAATTATGTTGTATTAGGAAAAAAAAATTTCAATAAATCACCAGCCTTTAAAAAAACGCTCTGATTTAGTTTATTTTCTGTTTGGCATAATTTATTCTTGTTTATTGCTAGCGAAAGTGTTTTTATAACTGAAATTAGTGGAGAAGTATCGTATTATTAAAGAAAAATAAAGAAAAAACTAGACGTCCGTACGTAAGTTGGAATATATTTGTTCCACATATGCACAGTTTCCAGGGTCCAATTCAAGTACCATCGAGAGAGATTCAGTCTATTCAATCAATTGCCTGTTATATAAATAATTTATTAATATATAATCTTTACATATTAACATATAATATATTGTTTTTAAATTATTTCTTAATTTATAAATGCAACTCTGTACATCTTAAAATTTTATATACTAATATTTATCTATATAAGTATTAATATTAATTATTAGATGAATAATTAATATATAAATAATTTATATTATATAGCACAGAAACAGTTCACCTCCGCAAGGCGTGATCCTGATCATCGAACTCCTGAACAACTGCTCATGGGCTGCTTCCACGAGCTGCGTGGTCGACCAACCCAAAGGTTTTTTTGAGGATAAGAATCCAGAGCTTGTTTGGCGATGTTTCCCTCTGCTTTTCTCAAATTGTCACCAATCCACTGCCACTTCCGCCAATAAATCTCAGTTCCTATTTTAGTCTATCCAGTTGTTTTCCAAGGTTCGTTGTTGGACATCATATTTGCTCAGAGTATCCCTAAAACGCGTCCTAGGCATTGGTTTAAGGAAATTTTCAATTTTTTGGTAGCCCTAACGGTCAAAAATAGAATGAAGCTCTGGTTGATATTTGCTAATACTGTGTGAAAATTAGAAAATTTTTCATCCTAATTATACGTTCTGTAAGTTTTCACAAAAGTAGGCTTATACGTGAAAAAGGAAGGCTGGAACCTCTATCCGTGAAATGATATCTACGTATATTGTAAAGTTGTGTAAATAAATTGAAATTTTTGAAATTTGACCTAAAGAGAACATGCCACATTATTCTAATGTTTTTCGTAGCCTTGTTAGCTCTTTGAACAACTCTTCATATACGAATTTTTCATTTTCGTAGATTAAGGTAACAAAGATATACCCAAGCAGGTAGTGTGCGGGAATTATAAGCGGACCGGGATTTGAACTCACAACCTTCGAACTGTAGACCAACATGCTACCCACTAGGCTACACCCTAGATCTTTTTTAGGTATTCATTATTGTAAAAATAATTATTCATTCATACATACATTTCGGTCAGGAAAATGGGATTTTGAAAACCTCTATACACAATGCGATATTGCAGTGCCGTTTTATTGATAGTGCGCCCTTCCTTGTAACTTTTCACATAGCCGAGAATCTACTTTCGCAATAAAATAAAATTTCTGAACAATAAATTTTAATCAATTCTTATGCGAAAAATTACTGCAATTGAAAGTCATGAGAAACTTTGAACACAGGACGAGCGATTTTTGAATGGAAGTACAAAAGCCTAACAGTAACAAATAACAACGCTGAGGTAGCTTCTTATGCCAAACAATTTGCACAGAACTTCTTAAATTTTTATACTTTAGATGAAATCTGAGAGTATATTGTGTTTGCCTTACCGTTTGTAACGCAAAGAAAATAATGTTCGCCAAAAATCGCAAAGGGTACAGAAATATTTGTTGTCGTTCGAAAATTCCGATTCCGAGTGACCGTCTGTCTGGCTGTTTGTTCGTCTGTCTAAAACATAACTCTTGAATGCTTTATCATTTTCAAATTTGCTTTATGTCATTTTTAGCAAAAATAAACTTGAAGTTTGTGAAAGGGCTACATCCCCACTCCTTTTACCCTCTCCCATACAAATTTCATGAAATTTCGAAATTTAAAGAAATTGATCTTTCTTCGGAACTATTTAAGTTACCAACTTGAAAATTAGTTCAAAATACAATGATATGATTGTCATTAACTTCAAAAAATATTGATCCGATCCCCTACCTCCTTCTAGTTTCTCCCATACAAATGCACAATTTTCAAAAATGCATTTATTCGATTTTAATTCAACTAGCAAAATTAAAAGAACATTTTTGAACTAATTTTATTATAATTACAGCTAATTTTGAAAAAATCATCAACTTAACCTTACACCTTCTACACCCTCCCATATCAATTTCCCGAAACTTCGTACTTTCAATTAAATCATATTTCTTCAAAACCGTCGTCAAAAGTTTGTCCGAAGTATAACAATAGAAACATCTTCAATGCCCAAAAATTTTGTTTGATCCGTATACTCCTTCTACCCACTTTAATAGAAATGCATAACTTTGGTTAATAAATATATCGTTTTCCATTAAAACTAGAAAAGCAAACTTAAAATTTTGACAGAATTTCTCTCTTAATAATTGCTATAAATGTTAAAAAAATATCAACTTCGCTTCACTCCTTCTACCCACTCCCATAATAATTTCAGTATTGTCCTCCGCTATAGACCTTTATATTGGATGATATATGGTGATTAGAATGGCGTTTAGGATACTGATAAGCAGTTTCAAAATCTTCCACTTCCTATGCCACCTCCCGTATAAATCACCCGATTTCAGAAAAACAATATCCAATTTCCTTAAAAATTATGAAAGCTATAAACTTTAAATTATGCGCGAAACATTTTCCATACAATATTGGGTATCATATGCAAGAATTACAAGCCTCCCCCTCTGCTTCTACCACCTCCCATATATTCCGGTACATTAAACTCTTTCTAATTTCATCTAGAGTATCATATGATTATATATATGACATAATTGCACTCCAAGAAACTAAATTATTAGGTAACGAGATTAATGACTTAAGATCGCACACAATTTTCAAAAGTGGGAAATCATCGGGAAGCCGGGAATTTGGAGTTGCGTTTATCGTCGACAAGAAGTTTAAACACCAAGTTACCAACTTCAAATCCGTCAATGAACGATTGTGTGCAATCCGCATCAAAACAAGTTTTTTTAATGTTTGGCTTATTAATGTCCACGCCCCAACGGAAGACAAAGACGACGAAGTTAAAGACGATTTCTACAGCACCTTAGAATCAACATTCGACTCCCTTCCGTCGAATGATATTAAAATAGTATTAGGTGACTTTAACGCGAAAGTGGGCAAAGAAGAAGCATACATAGGGACAATTGGAAGGCATAGTCTCCATGATATTAGTAACGACAACGGCCAGAGGCTGACTGATTTCGCCAGCAGCAAAAACCTTATTGTAAGCTCGACATGCTTCCCGCATCGTGACATTCATAAGAGAACGTGGGCTTCACCCGACGGAAGAACATTCAATCAAATAGACCATGTTCTAATAGAGAAAAGGACGGCCTCCTGCATTCTCGACGTGCGTACATGTCGAGGGGCTAATTGCGACACAGACCACTATTTGGTAAAGACCAAGTTTCGATGTCGAATCGCAAACCGAGGACACTCAAAAATGCAACCGGTTCCTAAATTCGACATAGGGAAACTCAAAAACGAGAAAATAGTTGCGAAATATGCGTTAGACTTGGAGAGGCACTTCACGACAATGCTGAATACCACTGTCAGCATGCCAATAGAAGAAATGTGGCAAAAAATCAAAGATGGCATTACATCTGTCGCAGAGGAGGTGATAGGACAACAACCCCGGCGCAAAAGAAATGATTGGTTCGACAAAGAATGCCAAGATGCCGTAGAACGAAAAAATGAAGCTTACAAAATATTAACGGAACGGCCGACACGAGCCAAACAAGACAAGTACAAGGATCTTAGACGATTTGCAAACAAAATATGCAGACAAAAAAAACGGAAGTACAATAATGACGAAATTAAAAACATGGACGAACAATTTAAATTACACAACACAAGAGCCGCGTATTCCCTTGTCAAAAGGATGAAAGAAGGTTACAAACCGAAAACGACCCTATGCAAGGATGCGGAAGGGAACATTATAAGTAACGCGGAAGATATAAAACTAAGATGGGCACAATATTTTGAACACCTTCTTAACCCGAGCCCATCACCTACACGAACAGCAGGAGCAGATACAATAGCAGGTGTAACTGATGTAACAGCTGATGAAGGATCCGCTTTGGGTCCTCCCACACTCGAAGAAGTAAAAACAGCCCTAAGGAACCACCCAAACAACAAAGCGCCGGGCACTGATCAAATCCCAGCTGAACTTCTGAAAGCCGGCGACACCTGCATAGCGCATTTCCTACATAGATTAGTCGCGGACATATGGACGCAGGAAATACTTCCTGAAGATTGGCTCAAGAGCATCATATGTCCAATTTATAAAAAAGGTGACAAACTCTGCTGCGAAAACTACCGAGGAATATCTCTGTTGTGTACGTCTTATAAGATTTTGACAAAAATTCTAGAAAAGAGAATTAAGCCCTATGCTGATAAAGTAATTGGTGAATACCAAGGCGGATTTAGAGCTGGACGCTCAACCACGGACCAGATATTCTCAGTTAAACAGGTGCTGGAAAAGTGATACAATAGCAGGTATAACTGATGTAACAGCTGATGAAGGATCCGCTTTGGGTCCTCCCACACTCGAAGAAGTAAAAACAGCCCTAAGGAACCACCCAAACAACAAAGCGCCGGGCACTGATCAAATCCCAGCTGAACTTCTGAAAGCCGGCGACACCTGCATAGCGCATTTCCTACATAGATTAGTCGCGGACATATGGACGCAGGAAATACTTCCTGAAGATTGGCTCAAGAGCATCATATGTCCAATTTATAAAAAAGGTGACAAACTCTGCTGCGAAAACTACCGAGGAATATCTCTGTTGTGTACGTCTTATAAGATTTTGACAAAAATTCTAGAAAAGAGAATTAAGCCCTATGCTGATAAAGTAATTGGTGAATACCAAGGCGGATTTAGAGCTGGACGCTCAACCACGGACCAGATATTCTCAGTTAAACAGGTGCTGGAAAAGTGCTGGGAATATAATATTGATGTGCACCAGATATTTGTTGACTTCAAACAAGCATACGACAGTATCGACAGGCGCGTACTGTATAAAATCATGTTGGAGTTTGAAGTCCCACCGAAACTGGTTCGACTGACAAGAATGACAATGACTGAGTCTTTGTCACAAGTCAGAGTAGAAAACGATCTGATTTCCAGTTTTAAAACAGACAACGGCCTTAAACAAGGTGACGGCCTCGCACCAATGCTTTTCAACTTAACACTCGAATATGTTGTTCGGAAACTTCCCGTTGACACCAAGGGAACACTATGCTTCAAATCCACACAACTCGTAGCATATACCGACGACATAGATATCCTTGCAAGATCTCTGGAGAGTGCTAAGGAAGTATTTGTAAACCTTGACTCGGTAGCAAGGGAAGTTGGACTACGCATTAATGAAAACAAAACAAAAATTATGACGCAAACTAGGAAAAAGACGCCAATCAGACAAAATATTACAGTAGGAGACTATAACCTAGAAAACGTAGACAACTTCATATATCTAGGGGCAAATCTATCGAAGGATGGAAGCGAACCCATCAAAATTAAAAGAAGGATAATGATGGCAAACAAGACTTATTATTCAGTACTTCCAATAATCAAAAACAAGAACGTGCACAGGAAAACAAAACTTAAGCTATACAAAACAATCATAAGACCTGTGCTATGCTATGGCAGCGAAACGTGGACATTAACTCAGGCGTCCGAAAAACGACTTAACGCCTTTGAAAGGAAGGTCCTCAGAAGAATCCTCGGACCTGTGAGGGAAGACTCGATCTGGAGAATACGATACAATAGAGAATTGTATGCCATCTTCGACAATCCAGAAGTGTCAACCCTCATAAAATTTCAAAAATTACAATGGGCTGGTCATGTGGAGCGGATGGATGACGGAAGAATTCCCAAACGCACACTAAAAGGGAAAGTCAACGGACAAAGACCGGTCGGAAAACCACGAAAGCGCTGGGAGGATTCGATTGACGCAGACAGCAAATCACTGCTAAGATTTTCAAACTGGAGGACGCGGTCACTGAACCGAGATGGATGGAGGCAAAGCATTCAGGAGGCCAAAGTCCGATTTGGGCTGTAGCGCCATCGTAAGTAAGTAAGTATCATATGATTGGAGTGTTTCGTTTTTTTCTTCAATTACGACAAAATTAGAAAATTGCGAGCGCAAGGTTACCACTTTTTATTGTATAATGAATTTTCGGCACCACTTTTCTTGAATTGGTCAAGTTTGTAATTGACCAAGCAAATGTTCGAGGGTTGGAATCTGCCTACCTCTCACTATATATTCACACACAAGCCCGAAGATCGGATATACTTGCACTGAGCGAAAGTAAGGTATTGCCAGGTGGTGAGCAATTCTATGCCATACCTAATTACAATCTTCTGCTTACTTTTTTTTGCCAGCGGGAAATTGCTATATACACCCGCGACGATGTCACTTTTCAGTTAGTTCCACATTTCGGAACATGCTCCAATCCAGAATTCAACTTCAACTGGATAAAAATACATGTATTTCTGCTATGTTTACAGAAGTCCGGCAATGAGTACAGCAAACACCACCATAGAATTTGATAGGCTATCAATTGCTATTCAATCTATATATGCTGCACACCCTGACGCTGAGATCGTTGTCGCGGGCGATTCCAATGTTCATAACGCTGCCTGGCTTAAGCATTATACGCATACGTACTACCCGGGTCGTGACGCTGAGCTCTTCGCATCTATCTATCGGTTTAGTACAGCTAGTATACAACCTTACTCGTCTACCTGACATTGCAAGTCAGTCTCCAAATCTGCTTTTTTTAACCACCCACCCACTAAAGTATAATTTCTCGTTGTTGGCTCCAGTTGGAACATTTGATCATTTTATGATTCGTGAATCTCATCGCAGCATCAATTCCACCGAATACAAAGACACCACGTAGAACGGTATGGCATTATAAGAAAGCCAATTGGGAAGCTCTTAATGCATTCTACCGCTCCTTTGATTGGAGGCTATGCATTGAGTCCGGAAATTACGAAGTCATCGCACAGCTTGTGACCGAAACAATTATAAAAGGCATGAGGCTTCTTATTCCAAGCAATCTAAAAAGGATCAAACCTGCGAAAGATTCGTGGTTTACGAATGAGTGCCTTAAAGCAATTAGAGCCAAGAATCAGTCTTTTAAAGCTTTCCACAACAATCCGCCTATACAAAATAGGGACTCATTAAAAGTGTCAAGAAATACCTGCAGTAAAATCTTAAAGCATGATAAATTTGAACATGACCATATTCGTGAAATCTGTCAATAACAATTTCAGCACTTCTGCAACATCTATTCTCGATGGCAACCGAACCGTTGCTGATCCAATTGAAAAAGCAAACATTTTGGCAGCAAACTTCGCAAGAAACTATAAGCTTCCACCATCGAATCTGAGTCATCCGTGTTTACCGGACTCGGGCTTCTTGCTGCCACCACTTCGTTTTCGAACTAGGGTTATTTCCAGGATGCTGCAGAAGCTCAATACTCACAAGTCTGCTGACCCTGATGGCATCTCCACCATTGTCCTTTAAAATTGCGCTTTCTCTCTAGCTAAACCTCTTCGTAATCTCTATCATCTTCTTACTCTTCAGGGTGCTTTGCTCAGATGTGGAAGGTCGCGAATGTTCAGCCAATCCCAAAGAAAGGAAGCGAAGCGAACCCCGATGGTTATTGCCCCATAGCCATTACCTCAGTGCTTTCAGGCTCGTCAAATTTCTTGCGGATAAAGATCTCATACATGACCGCCAATATGGATTTCGCTCGGGACGTTCAACTGGCGATCTCCTTGTCTATTGAACCGAACTCCTGCATTCACAAATTCGGAACAGGTCATGTACTTTCTCTTGACATTGCTAAAGCGTTCGACAGAGTTTGGCACAAATGTCTCTTAGCTAAGCTGAAGGCCTATGGTTTTAATACATCTTTCATAAATGCATTGACAGTTTTCTCTCCGAGCGCTCTATTAGAGTCGTGCTAGATGGAGTAACTTATGCACCCTTTTCTATTGATTCCGGCGTCCCTCAGGGCTCAGTTCTATCTCCTACTCTCTTTTTAGTATTGATAAACGACCTTCTGTCAGCTACTCTCAATCCTATTCATTGTTTCGCAGATGACAGCACTTTGGATAACACCTTCCAATTTGACTCCCCTGCAGAAGCACGCCCAACACCAGTGGCCTCATGCCTTAATAAGTCAATACAGTCATTGAACTCTGACCTCAGTCTAATCTTGGAATGGGGCAGGAAAAACAGAGTAGAGTTTAATGCCTTAAAAACGCAGTCCTGTCATCTATCTCTTAAACACAACGTTCCGACGTCGGCCACTAATATGTCCTTAAATGTGTAAAATTTAACAATCGCCTTGATTGGAGCCAACACATCTACGAAGTTGCTCTTGATACTTTGAAACGTGTAGGTATTCTGCGGAACTGTAAGAAATACTTTTTTGCGTCCGAACTAGCTACCATCAATAAGGCTTATATCCGACCACGTCTTGAGTACAACTCGCATGTTTGGGTTGGGGCTCCAAAATCACATCTGGCTCTTCTTGACCGTATCCAGAACATGCATTCTGATAAATTGGAGATGAAGCTATATCAGCCTCAGTTGATTCACTCGAGCACAGTCGAAATATCGGTGTACTCTGCATTTACTATAGATTTTTCCATGGTAAATGCAGCAAGGAACTAAAAGCCCTAATACCATCTATATTTAATGCCCCTGAAATACTCACCAAGCTGCACGCTCACACGAGTACACTGTAAGGGCCTTGCCGTGGAGAACAGTGAAGTTTAGGCGGTCCTTCATCCCTCGGACGACAGTGTTGTGGAATTCATTACCAGGCAATCTCTTTCCCACTGAATACAACCTTCAGCATTATAAGAACAATGTTCACCGCCACTTCAAACTCTTCCCACCTGTGTTACCCTGCTGATTTCACTATTTCCTCTTGTTTCCCTTACTTATGTCGAATTAACTGTGCATCGCGCATTAAAGGGTGACCCCCTTAAGTTAATTTCGATAAACATAAAAAAAAGGTTAACGCGAATATTTGGTACGGCATTGCACGGAGTCAGGGCGTTGAGTGAAGAAGATTTAGTTTCCAGGAAGGCACAATACTTGAACAGCTGAGACGAAAGGGAGAAAAAATGTGAAACGATAGGGGCTTATCACATTGTTAAACCTGCTTTGGAATTAGGGCCACCCGTGTCCAACGCCGACGGAATGGAGTCCTTCATTTCGTTACGGCGCTGTAAACTGGGGCTTAATATTATACCAGGAGGCAAAGTGATTTGGTAATGTTTTCACACCACATTTCGAATTTCGCTCCTTTCATTACGATTTTTCAATTATGGTATCTTCCTCGAACCAAATCCGCTCTCCCGCGCCTTGTTGGGAACCATGCTGTGAGGTTGATAAGAAGCACATTGTTTATTGACGGCATGGAGTTGTTGCCACCGTCAAGAATGCCGCCCAGTGCAATTGCTCCATTTGCTCTTTGGTAGGACTGGTCCCGGATATATGGTCATCACCATGCTATGAGACTATCAACACGATGGCGGTTATGCTACTCAAGTCCCCTAAAAAGCGATGGACATAGTCATATGACCTTGAAAGAAAGCCAAAAAATGAGCTGCTCGCTTTTAGGGGTAGAAAAACGAACGCACAATACAACTCTACACACATTTTCAGTATTTACAGCGTAAACGGAAATTAGCAAGCGTCTATTATAATTAGACCTCAATTGGTGTTAAGAATCACTTAGTAACTATCTTCCGTATCGAATCTTACACTCAAGACATCCAGACTCAAATCAGGTCACGGTGACATATTAGTGAAATCACTCATTTGAAAGCCAAAGTTTCAGTCAAAACAAAAACAGAATACTAAATTATTCTACCATAAACAAAAGAAGAAGAAAAATAAGAAACAAAAATAAAATAAACAATAACATATCTTTGCTCGTTATATTTTCTAACATTCCATAAATTTTTGAAATTGCTAAGATGATTGAATAATTTTTAATGAAATCAATCGAATCTATTTTATATAATTTTTTGATTAGCATAAATAAACATTTCTTTGCTATTTTAAAAACTCGAAGATTATGCTAATTGAAAAAAATTCGAATGATTTATATTGAATATTAAAATATGCTTTTATAGCGATGCAGACATAAATGACATCGAAAATCAAAATTTAGATTAAATTTGAATAAAATTTAATAGATCGCATCGGATTAGGCGAAATTTTAATTTCCATGCCATAGAAATAAACTTTATAAATATGAAATGAATCGAATAGAAATCATAAATTTCTCGCTGATTACCGACTAAATGCTGTAATATACAACATTTACAACCATTTCAATTTTTACAAAATGAAATAATAAATCGTAGGTGGCAGTGATTATCTTAAAATAAAGCAACGTTTGCTACGATGACCTTGATTGTAATTTATTCCAATTAAAGTAAAAGCAAAGTAGTAAAAATGACAGAAAATTTATAAAAAAAAAATATACGAACATGAATATCAAGATTGTAATAATGTCCAAAATTGTACCGAAAACTAATTACAAAATAGTGCATTATGTATTCGGTTTGGTTCGTAGCATTAAAATAAAGGAAAGAAATTTCATTTTCAAGCTTCATAAAAATTTATAGTATTGTAGATTTAATGAGAACTAATTAAAGTGCGAATTTCAAATATTTGCTAAATTAAATGCGATAAAAATGCGAATTTTATGTTTGCTACTGATTAAACCGTACTGGCACTAAATTTAGAGAAATTTTCCAGTAGTAACAATAATTTAAGAAGAGTAAAAATCATGAGTTGTTACAAAGTTGAATTCAATATTGAAGATAAAATATGGCGAACATAAGGGCAATTTACGCCGAGCACTAACAGACGTGTATGTCTGTGTGTATTGACGATAACTCGGAATGAGGAGAGTAGTCGCAAATGATTGGATGCTATGGGTTCACCGGGATTTCAAGTAAAACACAATTCGTTTAAAAATAAGTGATAATTTATTTATTTGCACTTTAACTATCGCGTTCTTGTACCGGTTCGCCTCTACCGATAGATGGCACGGTGGTACTTTATTGGTCGGTCGAGATGTACCCCTTTCATTTTAGTACGAGGTTTTTGATGTAGTTGAATCCGATAGACAACATCATTTAACCGGTTGATGGTCTGGTAAGGGCCTTCCCAGTTGCATTGTAGTTTCGGCGATCTGCCCTTCTGCCGTTTGGGATTGTATAACCAAACCAAATCGCCCTCTTGGAATCCTGATGAATTCGCCCGTTGATCATACCTCGTCTTCATGCGGTCGGTCGCCAAATCAATTTTATCTCTGACCAGGTTATAAATTGTATTTAGTCGACATCGAAGATCCGAGACGTAATCTTTGGCATTGGTTGGTTGGTCTGGTGGCACTCCAAACATTAGCTCCGCAGGGACTCGAATATTTCTTCCGAAAATGACTCGGGAGGGAGTTTCTTCTGTTGTTGAATGTACCGACGTTCTGTAGGCCATTAAGAATAAAGGGATGTGCTGATCCCAGTCCCGTTGCCTCTTGCTGACGAGTTTGGATAGGTTTGAGTTCAATGTTCTATTGAAACGTTCCACCATTCCATCGGACTGCGGCTGTAATGGAGTTGTCCTGGTTTTATTTATTCCCAGCATTTGGCACACGTGTTTGAATATTTGGGACTCAAAATTGCGCCCTGGATCGGAGTGTAGTTCACGTGGAGCTCCAAATCTGCTCACCCAGTTGGTAACAATTTGTTCGGCGACGGTTACTGCTTCTTGGTTTGGAATTGCGTAAGCTTCAGGCCACTTGCTGAAATAATCAATGACCACTAGAATGTAGCGATTACCATTTTCTGATTCCGGAGATGGTCCAGCAATATCCACAGCAATTCTCTCGAATGGGACTCCCACGTTGTATTGTAGCATTTCTCCCTTTGATCTGCGTTGTGGGCCCTGACTCGATGCACACGTAGTACATTTACGGCACCAATTTTCGACATCATCTCGGAGATGAATCCAATAGAACCTTTCTCGTATCTTTGCCAAGGTTCTATTTACACCCAAATGCCCACTGGAGGTACCTCCATGATATTCCTTCAAAAGCTCCTCGACTTTAGAATGCAGGACGATGGTTTGCATGTGATACGATTTTCCCTCAGCGCTTTTCCATTTCCGTTTTAATAATCCGCCGTCTAGGTGAAGGGAGTTACATTATGCCCAATAACACTTTAGGGTTTCGCTGAATTGTGAGATGTCTTTCCACTCAGGCCGTTTCCTTTTGTCTTTCCATGCCATGATCGGTGAAATATCTGGATCTTTACGTTGGACATCTTCCAGTTCTTGCTGATTCCATCCATTCTTTGGTTGGGTCGTTATCCTCTGAATAGTTTCTCCGGCTTCTTTTTCCTTCTCACGTTCGCGTTCTTTCTCCTTGTCCTTTTTGCGCTCCTTCTCCTCCTTGGCAGCACGTTTACTTTCCTTTTCACGTTCCGCATTCTTCCTTTCGCGATCTTCTCGAACACGTCCCTTCTCATGTTCGGCCTTGTCACGTTCATTCGCATGAAGTACTTGACCGTCACGACTTCCACCCGTTCGTTCGCGATCCTTATTCGAATGCCTATCTTTGCTTCCATGATCTTTCCCGATGTATTGTTCTTGTCGCAATCGGTCTTGCCAACTCGGGGTTTTCGATCGACTCCAGCGTCTTTTATCAAAACCGTGTGTAAAATTTGAACTCTGACGACTAGTTCTTAACTAAGATCTACCTTCACGATCTCTACATTCGCGTTGTTTAGCAGCGCAGCCGGAACAATAGTTGGTCGCTTTTCTGGGCTTACGGCAGTCGCGTCTTAAGTGTCCTGCCTGTCAACAATTCCAGCATCGGAGGGCACCAGATCCTTCGCTCCGCTTGGTGTACTCTGCTTTCTGACACACACACTCTTCTACTATTTCTCGGACTGGATAGTTACTCCGCGAGCTTTGCTTGGCAGCTTCGAACGTGAGCCATATACTAACGCTTCGCCAATCGTTTTCTTAACTGCCAATTTTAACGCCTGTTGCAGCTCTCTGTCCTGTACAGCATTGTTAAATGCGAAAACAGCTGTATCGTTGCGTTGCTGTGTTTACGCATTGGGAAGCGATAATAGTGTGAGTCGTTCAATATCGCGTGCCAGCTCTTGAAGTGTTTCACATTTCTTTCGGGTTCGGTTGTACAGTTGTGTTTTGTAGATCTCTCGCATGTGGTCACTGCCGTAATGAAGATCCAATGTCTGGACTAACGTTGAATAATCTTGTTGTTGCTCCTGCGGAATCGTTTGAAGAACCTCTGCTGGTGGACCTTTTAGCGCCAATATACCTAGTCGTGCCATAAGTTCTGTCACACGTATATGGGCAATTTTTGTATAAATGAAAAAGAGTTTTTGACAAAGGAAAATATATTTTATTTTGGCATACTAATGGAAGTAAAATAAGCAACAAATTATTCAAAGTGGCCGCCTTTAGCCTTAACACAGCTCTTTAATCTGTTGGGCCAGTCATCGATAGCAGTACGCACTGTTTCTAGCGGAAAATTAGCTACTGCTTCTGTCAAAGATCGCTTAAGGCTCTCGATATTTGGGTGTCGTCTCGTGCACACCATGGACTCTAACTCCGCCCACAGTTTGTAGTCCAGGGGATTCAAATCTGGGCTCCCAGAAGGCCATTCCGTCGCCCTTATAAACTGTGGAATATTGGTTTCCAACCACGCTTGTGTGGTTCGAGCTTTGTGGGCTGGCGCAGAATCTTGCTGGAAAACCCAATGTCGATTGTTGAATAGCGTAGAGTTCAGCGGCTTCACACATCCCTCCAGGATGTCCGTTTGATAATTTTTCGCTGCAGTTTTTACGCCTTTTTCGCAAAAATGAAGCTCGGTGACCCCTTCGTAGCTGACACCCCACCATACCATGACTGATGCTGGATGATATCCTCGCTGTACCCTAGTGGCAACTTCTCGGGCTTCTATGGAGCTGTGGGCATACACCTTATCATTTTGGCGGTTGAAATGTTCCTCCACCGTAAAAATTTTTTCATCGGTAAATAAAATTTCTCGATGTTTGTTGTTGCCGTACCGCCGAAGGAGCTCTTTCGATCTGGTGCTCCTAATTTGCTTCAACTGCTCAGTCAGCAAATGTCCCGTTGATCGTCGAAAGGCACTCATCCCGAGGTCAGATTTTATGATGCGAGACATACTTCGGGTGGAGATGTTCATCTCTCGAGCCATGATTCGTTGTTTACGAAGCGGATTTCGACGAATTCGACTCTCGACCGCTTTGATGGCAGCAGAAGAACGTACATCACGCGGACGTCCAGAACGAGGTCGATCTTCAATAGTCTGGATCGCGTTATATCTCTGGATCGCACGATACACAAATCTTTGCGTTATTTTTAACGGGCACAACAACTTGAAAATTTCACTCGCGGATTTTCCACACTTATGTAGTGCAATCACTGCAGTTCGGTTTTCTATTACACCCCATTCCATCTTCACACGTTAACGAACACACTTTAAATGACCATCAACTGTCAACAACATTATGACGTTTATAAAACTGGCCGATATTGAAATGTCACTCATAAAATAAAGTTGTTGCCAATGTGAGAAATTATGTGACAGAACTTATGGCAGGACTAGGTAATAGCCGTTCCTCGTTCCAGATCATTCCAATGATTGTTTCTTGCGGCGGCCTCAAATTGGGTCTTATCAATAGCCCACGGTGTTTATGTGGCGGCACCATTATGTTTAGTATCTAAATTACTTTACGATTAATTTTGATACTAAACGTAATTGCATCAAAGCAAGCCAATTATAATATTTGCTTTTTTAAAAAATATATTGTTTCAGTCTATTGTAAGGATCTATTAAAATAACACGTAATTCGTAATTTGTAGTAATTTGATGGATATTTGAAATTAAAGAATTTATCATAATATAATTTAAATATTTTATTTTAAATAATTTGATGTCCTTACAAATTGGTGACCCCGAACAAAGGGTTTTCTGTGTCGGATTTATATGTTACTTTTGTGCCCCGACGCATAATTTTTCAACCGGGAGCGACCGGCATGGAAACATATCTACAAATTAAATAAATTTTCTTTCGTCCTCAAGACCGCCCGACGTTCATTTGTTACATGAATAAGATGTATAAATACAAATTGGTGACACCCAAGAAGTTTTTCTTTTTTCATGATTATTCACCGTTACGTGGTCATTTTCGCCTGTGAAGTTCTGTGAAAAAACGGCGAAATTTGCTACTCTTCGTCGCATCAATCGAAAAGATTATATCTTTGAACAAAAAAGAACGATCGGCGTAGCAACATTCATTCAAATTAGTGACTCCGCAAATTACGAATGCTGATTTCATTATAAAATATCAACGATTTATTCATCATTGAAACTATCATCATTGAAACTATCGTCATTGAAACTTTCACCATTGAAACTTTCATCATTGAAACTATCATCATTGAAACTATCATCATTGAAACTTTCATCATTGAAACTATCATCATTGAAACTATCATCATTGAAAATATCATCATTGAAACCATCATCATGAAAACTTAAGCAACTTCAAATATTGGCTAATTTTTTTTTCAAGAATTGTATGGAAGTTCTGAATTGGTATTTACGACTAATTACTATTTGTTATTTTTTATACAGTTAATTTAAAAATCACATCATTTAAATAATCATATTTAACTTGTAATACTTTTTGTACAGTGAAGATCGCATTGTCAATAGTGAATCGAAACATTTTCTCGATTCAAATTTAAAATTATCAATTTTTTATAAACATTGAAGCTATTCTTATCAATGTTAAAACTTTTCTAGTTGTGAACTTTTGTAATATTTCTATTAACGTATTTAGTCAATATGTCTAACGAAGACGAAATCCATTTACGTGAAGCAGGCGACACCCAAGATACACACGGAGTTAATGTTACAGAAACGCATTCCGTTTATGTAATTAAATTGCCACCGTTTTGGGGAAATAGGCCTGATTTATGGTTCCTTAAAGTGGAAACTCAATTTCGCTTGAAGGGAATAACGCAATCCAGCACAAAATATGATTACATTGTTTCTTCTCTAGAATCAGAGACAATGGAACTTGTAGCTGATGTTTTATCTAATCCTCCTGATTCGAATAAATATGAGCACTTGAAAGAAGCTCTTTTGAAAAGAACCAGGGACACAGAAGAAAAACGCTTAGATTCACTATTGCATAAAATTGAACTAGGTGACGCAAAACCTTCAGAACTGTTTCGACAAATGGAGACTTTAGCTGGTGGTAACAGTCTTGTCAACAAACAACTGTTAAACAAGCTTTGGTTGAATAAATTACCAAAATCCACACAAGCTTGTCTTATAGCCATTGAAAAATCCCATAGTTCTGAAGAGATTTTATCCATCGCTGATCGAATTAATGACGCTTCAGATAGTGTAAAATTATCAGCCATACATACCGCACCAAAATTTGATAATTATTCTGGTGAAAATACAACTGTAAATTCTTTATCATTAATTATAGATAAATTATCCAAGCGTATTGCACATCTGGAATCCAATAAATTTCAGAATAGAGAACGTGATTCTTCGAGGCATAGAAGAAAAAGAACTTCTTCAAAATCACGTACAGATCAACAATCATACCCATTTTGTTGGTATCATTATAGGTTCAAAGAAAATGCTAAAAAATGCATTCCTCCTTGTAATTACAAGGATTCAAAAAACTAAATAGTCCAACCAAGATTGCGGCAACTAGGTCGGACTCATTCTCACGCCGTCTATTTGTCTATGACAAGAAAAATAAAATTCAATTTCTAATTGACACTGGAGCAGAAATTTCTGTTCTTCCTAGAAAATTTTTTCCTAAATGCCTGCATAATTCAAATTTCTTTTTATCTGCAGCAAATGATTCAAAAATTTCAACCTATGGGCTAAAACATTTAACATTAGATTTCAATTTACGTCGAAATTTTTGTTATACCTTTGTTATAGCTTCTGTTGATTATGCAATTATTGGTGCAGATTTTTTGTACAAATTCAATCTTTTAGTTGATTTACGTGAACGAAAATTGACTGATAAACAAACACTTCTTTCTGTTAATTGCATTTCCAAAATAGTAGAAATGTTATCTCCGAAGTTGTTTTCAGTCCAAGGTGAATTCGGTGCTATTTTCAACGAGTTTCCTTCAATTAAAGCACCTCCTAATTTTAACACCAATGTTTCACATAATGTTGTACATAAAATAGAAACAACTGGATCACTTCCTTCATCACGTCCTAGAAGATTAAGTGCGGAAAAGTACCAGATTGCCAAAAACGAATTCGAGAATATGGTTAAATTAGGAATATGTCGACCTTCGTCTTCATGTGTTGCATCACCTCTTCACATGGTCCCTAAAAAGGACTCAACAAATTGGAGACCTTGTGGTGATTATCGCCTTCTCAATTCGGTAACCAATTTTGACAAATATCCATTGCCTAATATCCAAGATTGTACATTAAATCTTTGCGACTGCACGATATTTTCAAAAATTGATCTCGTAAGAGCATACAATCAGATACCGGTTGCTTCTGAGGATATTCATAAAACAGCTGTAATAACACCTTTCGGACTTTTCGAGTTTCTGCGCATGCCTTTCGGAATTAGAAATGGCGCTCAGACTTTTCAAAGGTTTATAAATGAAATTCTTAAAGGTTTGGAATTCATTTTTGTATATGTAGATGATATTTTGGTTGCTAGTAAAACACCACTAGAACATAAAAATCATTTACGGCAACTATTCAAAAGATTGGCTGAAAACGGAATAAGTACTAATCCAGCCAAATGTATACTTGGTGTAAGTGAATTAGACTTCCTAGGATATAAAATCAATCAAGATGGTATATCGCCTACAAATTCCCGAGTTGAGGCTATTTCCAAATTTCCAACACCATCTTCACTAAAACAGCTTCAGAGATTTTTGGGAATGGTTAATTTCTATCATCGTTTCCTTCCAAATTTAGCGGATATCGCAATTCCACTATATTCTTTAGTAACAGCGTATTCTAAAAGTAATGCTAAAAAACTTCATTTTAAATGGAATGAAGAAGCGAATTTGGCTTTTGATAAAATAAAAGTACTATTACAAAAATCAACTATTCTAGTGCATCCTAAAACAAATACAAATCATAGTCTTATGGTAGATGCTTCTAGTACTGCAGTAGGTGCAGTATTACAACAATATGAAAAAGATGGTTGGAAACCACTTGGTTTTTTCTCAAAAAAATTAAGTCCAACCGAGCAAAGATATTCTACTTTCGATAGAGAATTATTAGCCATATATCTTGCAATTAAAAAATTTCGTCATTTTATTGAAGGTATGGAAATTACAATTCTAACTGATCACAAACCTTTAACTCGAGCCATCACTTCCAAAACGGAAAAATCACCTCGACAAATTAATCAGTTAGAATTCATTGCCCAATTCACTAATGACATACGGTATATTAAAGGCACACAAAATATTATTGCAGATACTTTATCTCGGTCTCATATCGATTTAATAGATTTCACTAAAATTAATTTACAAAATTTGAAGCAAGAGCAGGATCGAGATGATGAATTAAACTCAATTTTAGCAGAACAATATTTGAATAAAATGTCTTGTAAGCTGCAAAAAATATTATTACCAGGAGAAAATTTAGAAATTTGGTGTGAAATTAATACAGGTAACAATCGACCTTATGTTCCACTCCTGCTACGTAGAACTATATTTGATTCTTTACATGGATTATCCCATCCTAGCATTAAAGGTACTAGAAAGTTAATTACCAACAAATATTTTTGGCCGTTTATGAATAAAGACATTAACAGATGGACAAAATGTTGCATATCCTGTCAAAAATCAAAAATTAATCGTCATACAAAATCTCCTCACGGTAAATTTGATGTTCCTTCTGGAAGGTTTGAACACGTACATTTAGACCTTGTAGGACCATTACCACCATCAAAAGGGCACACATATATTCTAACTATGAAAGATCGATTTTCATTTTGGCCGGAAGCCATTCCGTTAAAGGATATAAGTTCTTCTACGGTAATATATTCTTTCATTAATAACTGGATAGCTAGATATGGCATACCACAAACAATTACAACCGATCAAGGATCGCAGTTTGAATCACGTCTTTTCAAAGAATTAACAAATCTCTTTGGTTCAAAACGAATTCACACTACAACGTATCATCCTCAATCAAACGGATTGATCGAAAGGTTTCACCGCCAATTGAAAGTTGCAATTCGAGCTACTGAAGAGCCTAATAAATGGTTTGATCATCTTCCATGGATATTGCTTGGAATACGAACATCTCTTAAAGAAGACTTAGATGTTTCACCAGCTCAACTTCTATTTGGTCAAGCACTTCGACTACCAAGTGAACTAATCACCTCTAATATTTCAAATGAAGCAAAGACATTAACCAATTCTTTAGCAAAAGAAATTCAATTCAATATAAGAAAAATAAGTCCTAAAGTACAAAATCATAGGAAACAAAAAAATATTTTTATTCCTCAAGCTCTTAAAACATGTACACATATTTTTCTTAGAGAGGAAGGTTATAAAGGTTCATTAACTGCACCCTATACTGGACCTTACCAAGTAATATCGAGGACTGAAAAATTTTTTAAAATTTCTAAAGATGGAATAGAGTCAATTATTTCAATTGATAGAATTAAACCAGCTTTCATTCTTAATAAAGAAATATTTAATAATCAAAAGACAATGCGATCCGTAACTAAAAAAGTTTCATTTAAATTATAATTTAAAATTTCAAACTTAATTATATATTATATTATGTTTATATAATTTTATTCTAAGTACACAATTAATTTTTTCTTTTTCAATGAGGGAGAGTACTGTGGCGGCACCATTATGTTTAGTATCTAAATTACTTTACGATTAATTTTGATACTAAACGTAATTGCATCAAAGCAAGCCAATTATAATATTTGCTTTTTTAAAAAATATATTGTTTCAGTCTATTGTAAGGATCTATTAAAATAACACGTAATTCGTAATTTGTAGTAATTTGATGGATATTTGAAATTAAAGAATTTATCATAATATAATTTAAATATTTTATTTTAAATAATTTGATGTCCTTACAGTTTATCCATTGAAGATTGGAGCTTTGAGACCCTTGTGCCTGACGTGTTCTGTCTTGATGACTCCGGTCGCTTCACGTTATCGAAGTCCCTTTTTAGGCGTTCCACTTCTTCTTCGAAGATTCGAAGTTTCTTCTCTACGTTTTCTTCTATTGCCTTACCCATGGTGTCTATTTTATTATCTTGCAGCTCCAATTTTTGATTGAGGTCCTTTGAGGTCTGATCTAATTTCTGATTAATGTCCGCAGATTAATGCTCTAGTTTCTGATTAATGTCCGCAGATTGTTGATCTAATTTCTGATTCATGTCCGTTGTCACAGCTGATTGTTGTTTAATATCCACTGATTGTTGCTCTAATTTCTGATTAATGTCCGCTGATTGTTGCTCTAATTTGTTCATCATTTGTTGCATTAACTGTGTTAGAGCATCCGATGTACCAGAACACTCCTCTTCACGAGCTTCTTCGATTTGGAACTCAAAACTTTCTGCATCCTCACCCTCAGCCTCAAGTATCTTGATCATACAGCTGACAAGTTCAGACTTGCACCCTGTCGTAGAAACTCGCGTCTACCGAGCTCTTCCTTCAGCTCCGTTAATTTTAAGTCCTTTAGATAACGGGGCATTTTCACTACCGCTTATTTCAAGTTTTTCCGCGATCCGAATTCACTTAAATTTTCTTCACTAATTAAAGTCACTGCTCACTAAAGCACTCGAGAATATTCAATTTCACAAAATTCTCACTGTCCGTTCGAGTTAGTTTCATTTTTTCGCTCTCACAAAATTATCCGTTCGAAAATTTTAATTTCACTCGCTATTTTTAACCCGAATTTATCCTTGAAATCCCACTTCTGACACCAATTGTTGCGAGCTATGGGTTCGCCGGGATTTCAAGTAAAACACAATTCGTTTAAAAATAAGTGATAATTTATTTATTCGCACTTTGACTTGATTCGCACTTTAACTTAATTCGCACTATATGGCACCACCGCCGATATTGTTCTATCGCGTTCTTGTACCGGTTCGCGTCTACCGATAGATGTCGCTGATATTCCTCCGTCTGGAAGCTTCGTACTTTTAGTCGGGGTGTGTCTCGACTATACTGGAAGGTTCTAGATCTTTGATTATGGCTTTTTACATATTGGGAGACTGTTGTATAAAATTCTGGTATATTCGGGAAAGATCAATATTGCGTGGTTGCCAGATCTATAACAATATTGACAGACAGAATGGAATTGATTTTTGCGAATAATCGTCAATCGGAAATGGAAGTTATAAGTACTTCACAAAAAAATGCATAATATTTTTTCTGATAGAAAAATTTTGTATGACTAACATGCAGAACGGTTCAAAATCATTTCATTTGGGACTGCACATATTGGAAATTGAAAAATTTGGTCTGTGTGAGATCTTCTCGTCGGAGTATACTTGTAGAGAATGGATAAAACGCAATGAGTCCTTTCTCCGGTATATACCATCAATTCAAGTGAAAATTGCAGCTATGTGTCTTAGCATGAAACTGATGAGGAGATTGATTAATTAGCAGCATAATAAATATATGTTTTATATATTTCTTTGCAGCATAATTTTCATAGAATTTGCTATTTAAAAAAAAAAAACAAGTATCAACATTTTACTTCTTCAGCTAAATACATTTTATGCTGTTCTTATGGAACAATCTATATTGTGAAAAACGCGATCATGTCATGCGAGTTAGAATTTTTGTGCTTTCCGTCAACTCATAACTTCCGACGATCTTTTAAGATGACTTTGCTTGATTGATAGAAATCACAAAAAGTATTAGTGAAACTGAGTATTATTATGCTAACTTTATCTTATTAGTAGAATATTTCTATTGTGAATGAATTTTAGATTATAATGGTCGATCACAAACTAACTTACATGCCAAAAACTTTCGGAACCTCCAATATTCAAAGTTAACTGATACAGCAATTTGGGAAATTCGGTTTCAGTTTCCAATTATAAATTCTTGTTTGTTTGTCCACTGCTCTTCTATATCCCAAATATGGTGAGAACTCTACACTCAAATATAAAAAAAAAAAACAATTTTTATAATTATTTTTTTTTATTTCTTAATAGCATCAACTTTTAACCAAATACCACCTTCGGCATTTGTAAACATATTTCCAGGAGTTATCTTAATCGGTTTTTTAACTCTTGGAGATAAGGTATAACTGAATTTCTTCAGTGCTGTAATAACTGCAATTCGTGTTTGCATCATTCCGAATCGGGCTCCAATACAATTCCTCGGCCCTTCACCGAATGGTAAGAATGCAACCGATGGACGATTCTTCATATTCTCTTCGGAAAAATTCTCCGGATTGAATTCATCCGGATTCGGATAAATTTCAGGATCACGTTGAATAGCGAATGCTGGAATAATAATAAGCGTACCCTTTTTAAACATAAACGAGGTGTCAGGTACCTGGTAGTCGTTCTCGGCTGTACGGAAAAGATTCGCTAACGGTGGGTAAAGTCGAAGGGTTTCTGGAATTGAAATTTTTTCAAAATTAATTTTCTCTACGATGTACTGAAAAATCGTTACCATTAATAACTTGATCGATATAACTCATATCCATCATGGCCTCATACGTTAAATCACCATTATGCCTGGCTAGAACTTCATTGATATGATTTCGAGCTCTATCCTGAATTTCAGGATGTGCAGCCAACTCATAGAAACAGAACTGCAATACCGATGACGATGTCTCAAAACCGGCTACAAAAAAAACGAAAGCCTGCGCCACTACTTCGTTCAGTGAGAGTTTATCATTGTCGCTATCGTTATCGTCTATTTGTTTTAAACCGATTAAAAGATCCATAAAATCATTGCGTTTTACATTGTTCGCGGCACGATAGTCCACTGTACTTGAGACAACTTTAGTGAAAAACTCCGAGACATCATCGCGAAATCGTTTGATTCCGAACTTTAGCGCCAGTTCTCGGAACGATCCTAGTAACAAATCTACTCCCGGATGGTGTCTTGGATTCGTAAATATACTCAATCCCATGCGATGGAACTCGCTATTTTCGTCCACCAAACTATTACATTCGATACCGAACGCAACATTTCCGATAACTTCGACCGTGAATCGAGCCATTAGTATCTTCACATCAAACTCTCGATCTTCGCGGTTAAACTTATCGAGCTGCACTTCAAGACGTTTTCCCACCTCGAGAAGCTTTGGAAACATCATTTTCATTTTGCCACTGGTAAAGGTCGGCGACAATTTAGTGCGCAACAATCGCCATTTTTTTCCATGTAAATTAAACATATGGGCTGATATTGGATCGTCTTTTTCATTGTAGTAAATACCGCGATCGTTGAAATTATTCGAGTCCTTAATCAAAATACTCTTCAGTAGATCCAAGTCTAAGGGCAGAACAGCCGGCCGAAAGAACACATAGATTCCGACAAAGGGCGATTTACCTTTGTGTTTGCGATAGATCTTCTGCATTCGTTCACTCATATGCTCGATCGTGCCAACACCCTTAAGATTGCCGTAGGGAATGACCGGCTCTTCGTACGTTACTCCCATTTCTTTCCATACCGAAAATCGTTTCTTTATCAGCCAAGCCAGAGTAAAAACTATGGTGATAACACTCACTGACACTGTTAACAATTCCATGACTTAAACTTTTTACGTCGACATTGAACAAAATTCGCTGATCAACTGATGGACCCGAGTTCTGCATTGTAATCTTTGAGCGCTAACTTTAGTTATCTGTAATATAAAATTAACTGCTGCCTTGCGCGATTGCCAGTCACGGAGAGTTGAAGGAACTTAGCCAAAAGCTGTTTGTTGCGAAAATGTTCGTCTTTACCAACAAAAGAAATTCTCAATGGTTTACTTTTTGATAAGATAAATTAGAAATTTTAATCTACATAACATAAATCTATAGTTTCATTCCAAAGATTATGCTTTAGAGCACTAATTGCTACATCTAAAATGTACGACGATTTTCTTAGAAGTAGGGCAAAGTCGATGGAATTAATAAATAAAATACGTTTATAAACAGTTTTTGGTCACTATCCCTAAATTGAAAGTCGAATAAATAAGTAATTTTGAGCAGAATAAATTACTGACCAACTGGATGGGTGCATTTTACTTAAAAAAATAAGATCTGTTGGAAATAAATTGATTTAAATGAAATGTGAATAAATCCCTTTAGAAAAGTTATTTATGATTGTGGGATTTGATTTTCTCATGCATTATGAACTTTCTATTTAGAATGATTTAAACAGCTGGCAGCAAGCTAACTCGCCTACAGAAAAATTTTGTCGTACCATAAAATTCTTGTATTTTGTCATTATAATATTTTAAAAATTTATTTTCATAAATTAGTTAAACATTTCGTGAAAAACTTTCAAATATCTTGCCTACAAAATTTCTTTTAACCAAAGTGTCGGACTGCAGTACTGAACAATTTTCTTCCATAACGAGCGTTACCGTTACCAAGATAGTGCAAATTTTCGTAGCCAAGCTCCGACGCATTTAAGGGATTTTCTGGCCAGCTGAGATCTCCAACGGCGAACTATGGAGTACAACTGGACGGACTAGAATAGGCATTGAGATATAAAGGTGGAAGTGGCAGTGGATCGATCACTCTTTGAGAAAGCCAGAGCGAAACATCGCCAAACAAGCTCTGGATTACAATCCTCAAAGAAGACGTTGGGCTGGTCGAGAGTGCAGCGAGCAGTTAAACAGGAGGCCAGGGGAAAAACCAAGACCTGGCAATAACTAAAATCCGTTGATCGAGATCGCACCTTGAGGGAGAGAGTTGGTTATGTGAGATGCCCCTATAGAGGTCTTAACAGGAAAATAATGAGTTTGGTATTCTTATGTAGTCAAGAAGCTTTATCATAAATGGGACTGCGCATATGGCGAACGGATATATCCAAACTGACGGACATCTATTTATTATTTTTTTTTTTTTTTTGAGAATGTTGGGAAAATGGTCCTGCAAACCGCGGTTTTTTTTGATATTTTTATACTTTAGATCAAATCTACGATATTGTGTTTGTTTTACCGTTTGTAACACTAAGAAATAATGCTCGCACAAGGCCGCCAAGGGTACAATAATATTTTTTGTCGCCCAAAAATCTCGATTCCGGGTGACCGTCTGTCTACAACATAACTCTCGAACACTTTAAACTATCGTGCTAAAAAAATGGGCATCAAATCGACACAATATAGATCGACTTTAGCAAAGCGTTGGACCAAGTTGATCACAATGTCCTGATTTTAAAGTTGAAACAAATTGGTATGACAGGATCCTTACTTGACTGGCTTGAATCCTATCTTAATAATAGAACTCAATTTGTTAAGTATCAAGATTTTATTTTCCAAGGAAATATTAGTGTCCTCTGGGGTACTCCAAGGAAGTCATTTGGGACCTTATTTAATGTTTTCATCTCAGATCTATCCGAAGTATAGGAAAATGTTTCACATCTGATGTACGCTGATGATCTGAACATATATCATGCCTTCGCCCGCAGATGCCGCATTCCTACAATCCAAGCTTATTACGCTAGATCAATGGTGCAGTCAGAACAAATTAGAGCTTAATGTCAGTAAATTCCACGTGATAAGCTTCTCATGTAAATCATCCTCATATGATCATGACTATATCCTAAGTGGAACTCAACTACACCGTGTTGATCAAATTGAGGACCTCGGCTTACTACTGGACAATAAACTGTGCTTCAAATCTTACTATAATATAATCGGATAATTTCAAAAGCCAATAAACTTCTTGGGCTCATTAAGAGAAGAGCCAAAGAGTTTAAGAATGTATGGGTCACCAAATCTTTATTCTGTTCTCTTGTCCGTCCTATTCTGGAATATGTCCCATTTGGGACCCCTTCTTCCAGTTATACAGCAACAGAATAGAGTCAATCATTCTTCCTTCTTTTTGCTCTTAGGGACTTGTATGATCCTAGAAACTTTTAAAACCTTCCACCCTACACAGTTAGGCTCCAATTAAATCGTTTACTTCTTGGATCTAAAAGAACTATGCTCACATCCTGTTTTACTTTCGATGTTTTGAATGGCGATATTAAGGTTGACCACATCTCAAATAAATTCAGACTCAATGACAATGTCAGGCTGACGAGACTTGACTGACACTTAAGGAATATCAACATCATACAGATTACGGACCAAATGAACCTATTAATAGATGATGTAGAGTATTTAACAAATTCAGCGCATACTATACACCTCCAATAAGTAAGCTGACATATAAACTGAGACTACACTCCGTTTTATAAGGTCCCCGTTTGACCCTTCCTTAGTAAAAAAAGTAACTTTAAGTTCGTGGACGGGCTATATCCCCCCACCACTTCTACCCCACCCCTTCCCCCCATAAAAATTTCATGAAATTTCGAAAAATTTGAAAATTCATTTTCCTTTGCAACTATTAAAGCTTCTTCAATGGCGCTACAGCCCAAATCTGGCCTTGGCCTTCTGACCTACAGGTTCATTAATATTTTTCATTATTTATTGCGAAAGGGATGTTAGCCTTTCGCACAACCCTCTATCTACGAGTTTTTCATTTTCGTAGATTGAGGTAACCAAGGTAAGCCCAAGCAAGTAATGTGCTGGAATTATGCGTCGACCGGGATTTGAACTCACGACCTTTGCTTTGTAGATCAACATGCTACCCACTATGCTACACACTAGCACCCTAACTATTTAAGCTATCGGCTTGAAATTTGGATCAAAGTATGACGATGTATGTATCATTAACATTACAAAATATTGATTCTTCTATCCCCTCCCATACAAATGCACAATTTTTAAAACTTAATTTTGTCGTTTTTCGTTGAAATTTGCGAAGCTGAAAAAACGAAATTTTGCTAGAATTCATTTCATAATAATTGCAATCAGTTTTGAAAAAAAAAACAACTCCACTTCACCCCTTTTTACCCAATCACATACAAATTTCACGAAATTATCAAATATCAAATAAATTTTTTTTTTTTTTGAAATTGTCAAACCTATCGGCTTAAAGTTTTGCGGAAAGTATAGTAATAGAAATGTTATTAACGACAAACCATTTTATTTTGATCCTTCTACCACCTCCCATACAAATCCATACAAATGCATAATTTTGTTAAATGCATCAT
This sequence comes from Chorisops tibialis, assembly GCA_963669355.1. NCBI lineage: Eukaryota > Metazoa > Arthropoda > Insecta > Diptera > Stratiomyidae > Chorisops > Chorisops tibialis. The sequence continues at coordinate 24,694,986 of OY770264.1, forward strand.
ATCGATTTCCAATAAAACTAGACAAAATAAAAACTTAAAATTTTGTCTTAATAATTGAAATAAATTCTAAAAGAATTATCAACTTCCCTTCACTCTTTCTACACCCTCCCCTGCAATTATCTATATTGTAAATTGAACATATGAGAGCTATCGACATTGAAATTGAAACAAAGCATGGCAATTAGGATATTTATAAGCAATTTCAAAAGCATCTAAAACCCTACACTTCCCCTACCACCTCCCATACAAATGCCCCAATTTTAGGAAAACTATGTCTCATTTCTTTGAAAATAATGAAAACAAAAAACTCTAAATTCAGCACGAAACATTTTGCATGCCACGTTCGTTGTAATTTATAAAAATTACAAACCTCGCCCCTCTGCTTCTACTACCTCCCATACAAAATTCGCTATTCGAAAAAATTTGAAATGACAGTATATTAAACTCTTTCCCATTCTGTCTAGAGTATCATTTACGCTCAATTACAATTCTGTTATGTTATTTGTTTTTTTGATAGACCTTTTCTGTTATTTTTTTTATTTTAAATGTGATTGCTACTAAATTGGTGGTTGATCTCTCACACATTTTGCTTGTTTTTTGAATTTTTCTTTTTTTAGTAAGAGATGTTCAGAAAAATGGTGGCGATGCTGCTTTCTGCATCTTTTTTATTTTGTTGGTAAGAGGATGGGGAATTTTAAATTGTTCTTATATGACTATAAGGCCTGTGAAGCACTGGCGGCTTGTGACTTGTCGAAGAAGTGAGACGCTCAGAAAATCTTAAGGAGGGAGAGGCTTATCATAAAAATGATTGCATTTTTCTGCTAATCTCGGCATCAACAATTCTGGGGACACACATGTACACATATTATTCATTGACTCGGAGAAAGCCGACAGTCGAGAACACGTCGTTGAAGGGGCAGCCGCAGTCAGAAATACATCGTCGTGTTTGCGACGTCCGAGCCGACAGTCAAGAACACGTCGGCGTATGGGCGGCGACAGTCAGAAACACATCATCGTATGGGCGGCGACAGTCAGAAACAAATCTTCGTATGGGCAACGATCGAGCCGATAGTCAGAAACACTTCGTCGTATAGACGACGATCGCTGTGGAGTCGCTATGGACGGCGACAGTGTGAACGACGGTATATACGAAGGTCGCTGTGGAGGCGCTGTGGACAGCGACGATGTGGACGACGGTATAGAAGACGGTCGATGTGGAGCCGCTACGGAATGCAAAGATATGGACAATGATTTGGACGACGGTACATACGACGGTCTTTGTGGAGTCGCTATTGATGGCAACGATGTGGACGATGGTCAGGTGTGTGCTGGGTATAAAAAGGGTGAGCGTTCGTGATAAGAGGTAGTTGAGATCGAGCAGTCGACGAAGGCAGTCAACGTTTTGGAAGAGCGAAAGACTGGACGTTCTGAAATGAAAGAGCCGAAAAAAGGAAAGCAGTGTATTTTGACTACGCTTGAAAAAACAGAACCTTTTTCCTGCCAGATGTTTGGCAATTATTTTCTAGAAAAATTACCCGCCTCTAAATTTTTGCGTTTTACTATTAGGCAATGTATGCTGTCCTGGGTGAAGCCTACTGGGTGACGTGTTGGTCTATAATGCGAAGATCGTGAGTTTTAAATCCCGGTCGACGTAAAATTCTATTAAACTGCCTACATGGGTGTAACCTGGGTCACCTCGATCTGCAAACATGAAAATTCGTAGATAGAGGATTCTGCGAAGGGCTAACAACTCTTCCACAATAACAAATAAAAATATTAAGAAACCTGATGGTCAGGAGGCCAAAGCATAAATTGGGCTGAAGTGCCACTGAAGAAGAAGAAGAAAGTAAACTCTTTGCCTTATGATAAATTCTGGACTTGAGAAAAATCTCCAAAAATGGTAAGAACCGTAATTTTTTCACTAATTTTTTTCGTAGTTTTTTGTTGTAAATTTTAACAAGCAGCGAATCAAGCAGCTACACTGGATGGCATGTTTGAAGGGTGGCATTGTCAAAAAACCGAAAATATAAACTTATTCATGCGATTTAAGTTAACATCATTTTCACAATAATATTGTCGAATTTCTTCTTTGAAATTCTGTAAAAATTTCATGACAAAAATATTTTCTTGCTTTTAAAAATTATGTGAAAAAGATTTAGACAAATATTTGTGAACGCTTAATTAATCATGTGCTTTTTAACAATTGTTGTGCGTCAATTTCTTTCATTTCCGCCTGACACGTAATGTACAAGGACAAGTGCTTCTCAGTTGTTCCTTCTTTGTAATTATTTAATACTTAAATAACTAAAAATTGGAGTATTCTAAATTAATTATTATCTTTTAGCCTATTGTGGTTTATTTCAAAGCTAAAATACACACCAAATATTTTTTTTAATAGCACTACAGCTCAAATCAGACCTTGGCATTCTGACCTTCAGGTTCTCAAATATTTATTGTCCTTATTTGTTATTATTGATCGGTCGTTAGCCCTCTATATACGAATTTTCATGTTCCCATATTGAGGTGTGGTAAAAGTATACGTCGACCAGGATTTATGATTCGAGCACAATTTCCGATTTCAGTGGTAAATACATTAAAAGTCAAAGTTCCTCGAAGAACCATCTGGTGTTACAAAAAAGCAGACTGGGGAGCATTAAATCAGTTTTTCAAGGCCTTTAATTGGAAATTGCGTTTCGAGTCTAATAATTGTGATACAGCTTGTCAGCTTGTAACTGAAACCATCCTTAAGGGTATGGAACTCTTCATACCCTTTAATTACAAAGGTATCAAGCCGTCGAAGGATTCGTGGTTTACTATTGATTGTCTTACAGCCATCCGGAACAAGAAAAAATATTTTCAAATTTTTAAGAACAACCCAACGTTTGCCAACAGATCTCTTTACAACATGTCAAGAAATACATGCAAATCGATTTTGAAGAAAACTAAGTTTCAACACGACCAAAAGCTTTGACAGAAAATTCTCGAATCGCCAAATGGCTCGAGATCGTTTTGGTCATTTGTTAAAACGGTTAACAGCAACCATGTTAAATCATCTACACCACCTCTTCTAGATGGGGACCGAATTGTAGTCCATCCTGTTGAGAAAGCCAATCTTCTCGCAGCAAGAGCAAGTTTCGCACGAAACTCCAGGCTACCAGCGACAACCCAGTCTCCCCCGCCGGTATCACCATCTGGATTTCGTCTACCTGAGATCCATTTTCGCACACGACTTATATCCAGAATTCTTCGTGAGCTCAACGCTTGGAAATCTGCAGGTCCCGATGGTATTACCCCCCTAGTCCTAAAAAATTGTTTTGCGTCCCTGGCTAAACCGCTGCGAGATTTATTCCATCTCTCTTACTCTTCTGGACATTTTCCGCGCACGTGGAAAATGGCGAATGTTCAGCCGATTCCCAAGAAAGGTAACAAAGCGTTGCCCGCCAACTATCGCCCCATCGCCATTACTTCCGTTCTGTCGAAAGTGATGGAAACGGCTGTGAATCGCAAAATAGTCCGCTATCTTGAAGATAACAAACTTAACAATGATCGACAATACGGATTCCGTTCCGGACGATCTACAGGTGACCTCTTGGTTTATCTGACTGACCGTTGGAACTCTTGCATCCATAAATTTGGCGAAGGTCAAGTTCTGGCGCTTGATATCGCTAAAGCATTCGACAATTGTCTCCTAGAGAAGCTCAAAGCAGTCGGCTTTAATAATAACCTTGTAAAATGGATCGAGAGTTTCTTACATGAATGCTCCATACAAGTCGTATTGGATGGCGTGGCATCTTCTTTCCCATAGATTCCAGAGTCCCCCAAGGCTCTGTTTTATCACCCACACTCTTTCTTATTTTTATCAATGACCTTCTGTCGTCAACGCTCAATCCGATTCATTGCTTTGCAGATGACCCTGGATAACATCTATGAATTCGACTCGATTACTAACGCTCACCGTGTCCCGGTAGCATCTAAACGTGCCGAACTATTTGGATCATTGAACTCTGACCTGAATCTAATCTTGGAATCGGGCAGGATAAATAGAGTAGAGTTCAACACTTCAAAAAAGCAGGCCTGCCATCTTTCCCTTAAACGATGTCCCGGCGTCGGTTCCTAATGTAACCTTCGGTGGTGTCCCACTAAACTCCTCCGAATACATCTCACTCCTTGGCATCAAAATAAATAACCATCTTAATTGAAACCAGCACATACTTGACGTAGCACTTGACGCTTCCAAACGCCTAGGAGTTCTCCGAACATGTAAAAAATATTTACTCCCAGTGACTTAGCAAATATCTACATTAGACCACGCCTCGATTACAATTCTCATTTATGGGCTGGGGCACCCAAAACGCAACTTGTAATGCTCGACCGTGTCCAGAGACAGGCGTTCCGACTAATTGGAGATGAAGCCAACACGGTTTCTATAGACTCCCTTGAGCATCGCAGAAATGTTGGTGTACTAAGCATTTACTACCGCTACTTTCATGGTAAATGCAGTGAGGAACTGGCTAAACTTATTCCTCCTCTGTACTCATTTCCTAGAAACACACGCCTATCATCAAGCGCACACAAGTTAACTGTTAAGCTTCCGACCTCCCGCACAGTGAAATATAGGCGGTCATTCATACCCCGAACTTCTAAGCTCTGGAATGCATTGCCTAAAGATGTATTCCCATTGTCATACGACCTTCGACGTTTCAAACTCAATGTCCACCGGCATTTTAGGCTTTTCCCTCCTTTTAATCCCGACTAACCTCAACTCCTTACTTCTTTTTTTCCCTTACCGACATGACTGTGTAATTTACATTAAAGGGTGACCCCCTAAGTTGTGTTCGGCTTTAAAAAAAAAAAAAACTGAATAATAAAATGTGGAAAAATTTTTAAACTTTGTTTCAATATTATAATAAATAAACTGCCAACAAGTCGGGCGAAACTTTATTATTCTTGGGATAAGTTGCGGATGAGTGAAAAGTCAATATGGAGGTTAGAGTGGTTAGGGAAGACTAAGTGAAAGGGAGTTCTTGGGCAGGGCTATTGTCAATTTAACAATATTTCATTCGTTTCTGCAAGTTTGGGTTTTTATGAGGGGAGGAGGAGGGGTAATAGTAAGTGTGGGTGGATGTTAATAGCTTTTTAATTAATTGCTTGAATCACGTCCAATATTCTCTGTATAGAATGTTAATTTCATAGACAAAGTTGCATAGAATTTCCATAAAATTCGGTGTATTTTACATTCACGAAACCAACCATTTGTATGGGAGGGGGTAGAGCGGGTAAGAGAATCATAAAACTTGTGATGCAGTTTTATTTCATTTCTCTTGTAAGGTGCTTTTACACAATTCCAAGTTCGTAGCTTTTAATTTTTTGATGATTATTAGTTGATTTAATGAAATTGGTCGAAATCATAGTTTTGTATGGGAGGGGGTAGAAGGGCAATCGCGATTTCAAAACTTTTAAAGCAACTTCATTTGAATTATTTTTATAAGTTTTTATGCAAAATTTGAAATTGATAGCCTTTAAGAGTTAGCTGATAACTGATTTCTTAAGAATGCTCGAAAAAATAATTTTGTATGGGAGGGGGTAGAAGTTTTAAAGATTTTCGACCAGTTATTATTTTGTACATTTACAGATTTTTTTTAAATGCATTTCGCAAATTTTCAAGTTTTTACTCAAAAATTTTCAGTTTATGTGTTTTTTTCAATGCACATGAAACACCTAGTGCACGTTAGACCGGGAGGGTCGGCTTATAACAATTATGGATCAAGTTATTATTATTTTTATATGTACATTAAATAAAGGTATTCACATGCAAAATTTTAACTTTGTATCTTCCACCAGAGCCCTAAAAAAATCACTCAAAGTTTTCGACATTTTTGCTTATCACCTCTCTCCCCTTACACCTCCCAACTTAAAATTTTACCAAAATTAACGATTATGTAGCTCTACAATCTGACCAATTTTTGATTTGATATCTATACTATTTTTTGAGATATAAGGATTTGTAATTTTGAAAAGTGCGCCATTTTTGAAATGCTCCCCATTCCCCCCCACTACTATTTTGTCAAAATGTTATATTTTTTTCATATTTTGCTAGTAAAGCTTAGTACACGCTTCAAGTTTCAGTTACATAGCTTAAGAGATAGTTGAGATATTAATTTTTAAGTGTTTTTCTTTGCACCCCCCCTGACCCTTCCCCTTACAATAATTAGCTTCTATCTAAACTGATTCTAGCACATCCGTATGCTATCTTAATGGTCTCAAAAATTTTTTATGGGAAGTAATTTCGAAGATATAATCATTTGAAAAAAAAATTCGGCCGACAATTGGTTCTTACCCCCCCCCCTTTTCGCACCCCAATGGATAAAAAAATTAAATTATTTTTAAAAGTTGTCCCACAAATTTCTCTATATGTGTGTTGAGTTTTAGCTTCCTAGCTGTTACCATGATTGAGATATTTGAATTCGTATTTTTCGGCTAAAGCGCTCCCCCTGCTTCCCCCTGAACCCGTACACCCCCCAAAATGGGTATCCGCCTGAGATCCGCAACTACCTATAATCTCTCCAAAAATGAATTTTCTATCTTGAAGGGTTTGGGAGTTAATGTGCGCTGAGCGTACACGTCGGCGTACGGCGTACGGCGGACGGCGTACAGACAGACGGATTTTTTTTTTTGCATTTTTAGGCTAATTTAGTCATGAAACGCGAAAAAAAAAAATTTCAGGGTAGCAAAGTTTTTTTTTCTTGTGTCGATCACAATACTTTATTATTAGAATAATAAAGTAATAAACCCTATAACTATCCCAGTCCTGATACTGCATCAGTTTTCCGAAGGTTTCACTTCTACCACGTGTGCACTGCACACATGTTTTTTTTTTTTTTTGTTAGGAATGGGCTGAAAATCGCATCAGAAAAGTAAGTTGAAAAAAAAATTCGGTTTTCTTGTGGTGACAAAAAAATTTAAAAATTTACTTAAAAATCTTTAAACACTGTCAATTTCTTTTTCGTCAATTATTTGCATACATTTTTTTAAATTAGGATGCCGGGGACCGAAAGATTCGAAAATATTTTTTTGGCATAAATGCAAGGAGGATATATAAAAAGGAATAACTATGAGCATGCTTTGCCTTGTAAGCAAAATGGGAATCAATGTATTTCCCTCCCTTACTACCGAAATGCTCGAAATTTTTCGAAAAAAATCGTTTCGCTATCTTTGTCTGCCGCACTTAAAAATATTGCAACTAACTCTTTCCCACGATAAATTGTTCGAAACAGTTGTCAAATTTTCGAAAAAATTGTTTCGCTATCCTTGTTTGACATACTTAAACCCAAAGTAACTATCTCTGTCCCGCGTTAAATTGTCCGTTGCTAAAGTACTTAGCTTAAACACAAACCAAAACTAATAAAAATTTAAAAAATAAAAATTTCTGAAATGAAACAGCAAACACCATTGTATTGAAAATTACTTTATTGCTGACTGAATATTAGCAACCAAGAAAGAATACAAATTATTGTATTTTTTTTGTAAAAGTTTGAAGCCAAGTTAAGCTTGGACACAATTTTCGAAAATTTCCGAATCAAAAAATATTCCCACATGAGACAGACTATCAGGTACTCCATTTTATATATCCTCCTTGCATGTGACTCATTGCTTATAACTCCAAGGGACACTAGAGGGGCTGTATCATAGTTTGTTAAAAGTGAAGTCCTACATTTGAATTGAAATTTGGAAAAGATTCGACCTTCATTACAGTACATTTCTCACACGCGTATTTATTAAGCAACTAAATGTTTACAATGAAAAATTAAAAAAAAAAAACAATCTTGATTGTGGATAAAATTTGAAAATGAAAATCACTGAACTTACCACTTCACGAATGGTGAGTTTGTTAGATAGCATGAAGTGAATTCACAAAGTGTCGATTTTAACATTTCAGTTGGACTCTACTACATCGATTTCTTGTCTTGTACGAGGTGAGCCGAACTTTTCTTCTATACTTCAGACTACTCTCACGACAAACTTTCAATTTTTCTTCTTGCTACACTGACAAGATACTGCATTATGGATAAAGACGTGAACAGAGCATTTAAATGTTGAACTATATCCATGGAATATTAACTAAATCCAACAAACAACATGCATGTGTTTTCTTTGGGCTCCAGATTCTTTTCAGAACTAGACGACCTCAGAGGCATTAACATAGAAAAAAGGTGAATTCATTGGAATTGTTCAATATGAGTAAAATGGTGTTAAAGGCCAATTCACTTGGACTTGCACTCCTCCATAAATAAAGTTGTGATGGGCTTTTGTTTTGCATGTTGCAATCTAAACTTTTAAATTTTTACCCAGCAAAATCTAAGTTGTTACCAGTAAGTTTTACTTTCAAGAATAGATCATAAAGGATATCGCATTTCCTTTTTGACAAGTTTTTGCTTAAGAAAGTCCAGAGACATATTGTTAATGAGCATTTTATATTGGTATAGATTTGGATTTCGGAGCTTAGATTTATTAAAAAACTGTTTATCTTATTCGAATTTATTTACAGCATCTTATCTTCAAATTATTCAAACTAATTAAAAAAAAATTATTTGCCTCTTATTATTTACGGGAATATCGAAATATGTAATAGCATAAGCTAATCAGAATTGATAACATAAATTTTTAACATACCACAAGACAGGTAATTAGTATTAGAAACCCGCATGAAATCTTAATTTTCACTTTTATATAAAAATTTCTTAATCTTGAGATAATTTAACTGATAATAATACTAGAGAAATTCAGTAATTTAACTCTGTACACCAGTGTAAACATTAAAATAACGAGCTCTCACCTTGTTACAAAAACATTCCGAAAATAATTCGAAGCGGCGCCGTCGTCGTTCAGCTAATCCACAAGATCATTAAAAACGCATCGACAAAGATATAAGATTCAAATTAACTTTTCACACAGATCACATACCACCGTTTTTAAACAATAATATCTGCACTGTCGGCTACGATTTTAATGGAGAGCCCATAAAGCACATTACAATTTCGGTCACACTATACTTAGCATAAGTACTTTAAACACTCATCATTTTTTTTTTGTAGCCATTAACGATTTTAAAATTAATCGACGGAGTAGTTAAAGTTAGCGAGGACGCGATCCATCAACAGGCAACAATTGTAGGTAGGAATAATTGCGGGCGAACACCTTAATTACCTTTTTCTTAACGGTTTCTTATTCGTTTCTTATTGTTATTAAAAAGAAAAATAAAAAAAAAGAACATACTATATGAGCGGACCGGAATGTAAACGAACGAGCTCCGGCACGATAGAGCACCACCAGTAAAGCGCGCAAAACACCTGACAAAACGGCAAACGAACAAGCGTACAATGCGATCTTCTGATCGTGCCAAAAGAAATGAATGAAATGATGATCTTAAAGAGACGACGACTCCGCCACCATCATCCACAGAGAAAGAAGAAATTTTTTTACTATGCTCCGCTGGGAATTTAAATTTTACCGGTAGCTACTCGTGAGTACCGAAAATCAACAGACTAACACGACGGTAGATTATGGAAAGATCTTTTGGTTATTGTTGATTTTCTGAAGTCATGTGTGAATGGACCATTCCAGGCACTCGTACTAGACGAAACTGGAAGCCCAAGCTCAAATAAGTTAACTACACGAACTGGAACTTAAATTACTGCTGAAAAAAGCTCCTATGTTATATGCTCATCGTTAGCATTATTTCCATAAAATTGTAAGATTTCAAATAAGATTAAGCGATTATTTATGATTTGAAGTCATTTTGAAGCGTGGAATATTTACTTTAGTTTAACAAATTGATCTCACATGCATCAAGATAATCGCTAAATTATGATTTTTGTGGGTTTTAGTAGGAACATTTGCTTTAAGTACCCATAGAGTTTTTTTTTTTCTCAAAGATTTACGAACACTTCCTGATGTTATGAAATTTTAAAAAGTTTTTTTTTTGTTATTATTGTGTGACATAAGATAATGCTGAGGTATTATATAGAATAAGCTTTTCTTAATTTGTACATAAAGAAGGCGAAAGGAAGAAATTTCTTACGAATAGACAGGACAAAGGAAATGTTTTAACTCATTATTATTATTTTAATACCTTCTTCTTTTGTTTTTTTCTCCTTTCACTTTGTTTTTATCTAAGCTTATCTTATCTACTGTATGTAGCTCAACGGGAGATACATATAATAAAGAAAAGACTTAAATCCAAGACCAAGGCTTTAAAAGTTACGCAAGGAATAGTTACTTCAATACGCCATAGAGATAAAAAACAATAGCTGCCTTATCTAATAAAGACCCTACGTAGTAAATATAAAATAAACTATACTTTTTCATTAAATACTATACATCAATTTTCTCAGTACGTATAACTTCCACCAAGCTAAAGTTTTGTACCAAATCCTTAATTAGTATTATTGTTAATATCGGGAAAAAACTAACCGATTATCTTCACTATTTCTACCCCCTCCCGTGCAATGTGACACGATTCTACGACCTTACAAAAATTCGATTTTCTTGGAAAATGTGAAAGTCACAGATCTAAAATTTAAAATAAATCAATTGCATAATAATCGCAGTTGTTTTTCGAAAAATCACTAAGAACCCCTCACTCCAACTGCACTTTTTCAATAAATATAAATACTCTAAACCAATTTTCTCAATACGTATAGCTTTCATCGAGCTAAAATTTTAATGCTAATTAAGGATTCCATACTTAGTTAGCATTATTATTAATATCAAGAAAAAATTAACTGATTAGCATCACTCCTGCTACCCCCTCCCATGACACAATTTCACAACTTTTCAAAAATTCGATTTTCATGAAAAGTGTGAACGTTACTGAACTAAAATTTAAAATATATAAGTTTTTTTTCTCGAAAAATCACAAAAAAAACTCCCCTCCTTCTACCACCTCCCATACAAATTGCACAATTTCAGTAACTACAATGCACTAAGTTTCTCAGTACCTATTCAATTTTTGAAGCTTAAATTTGGTACAAAACATTTTGATTGCTACTCTAGCATGATGTGAAACAAATTAGTTCAGTACTATCACTCCTTATACCACTCCCCATACAAAATTCTTAACATCACAAAAATTTCATCTGTAGTATCGTTTGATTGGGCTTTACGCAGAGTCGTAGTTCTGTTGTGGTTTTAAGCTTATTGTTATTTTATTTGGGCTTTTTTCAAATAACGCAAGCTAGAACTATTCACATATCCTTAGTGCTCTTCAATACGAATAAGGTCTTAGATCACGGGATGAATTTGATCACAAGCTCGTCCTATACAAATGCGAGTATCGTGGTTTCATTCTTAATAGTTAATGGTTCTGATTCCAACAAAATAGAAACCTTTACCTTCAAAGGGCTATTCAGTTTATATGTATATCCCGGACAATGTATTACTAACTACATTCTCAAAAATTGCTTATTTTGCGATTCTTACGCGGACAAAGTCGCGGGCGATCGCTAGTATCAAATAATTATGGAAAATGATTAATGAATCCTCTACTCGTAATGTCAACTGCTTGAAGCCAAGAATAGAAAAAATAACTACCGCAAATAATGTGATTTTATCCGACACCTTTCAGATAGCGGAACCGATGAATAACCATTTTTCAAATTTAGATCAAAGAATGATTCAATAGCTAATTATAATGAGGCCTCTAGCTGTGTCTCAAACGTATATATGATTCCAACTACTTCTTTTGAAATAAGTCAATCTTCTACAATGGCGCTACAGCCCAAATCGGACCTTGGCCTCCTGATATTCAGGTTGCTTAACATTTTTCATTACTTATTCTGGAAGGGTTGTTAGCCCTTCCCACGAAATAAGTCAATACATCGCAGAAATAGACAGTAATCTGCAGGCATAGATGGGTGCAAAACGGATGTGCTGAAGCGTAAATCAAAATTCATTGCGTATCTTCTTAGCTATGTTTTAAATGTATGTTTTCGTAATGGCGTATTTCCTAGCAAGCTCAAATATGCAGTAATAATCCCTCTACACAAAAAAAGAGATAAAAAGGACCCAAGTAATTATCGACACATTTCACTTCTGTTAAATATATATATCAAAAATTCTTGAAAAAGCTATTAAGAGGCTTTTAGTAAAATATCTTAAGGAAAACAAAGTTTTAGCTGAAAATCAATATGGTTTTAAGTAAAATCCAAGTACCTCCGATGCTGATCTTTGATGTTGCCGAATACATTTATAATGTACTAAATAACAATTACAATTAAAGCTACTTTTTTAGATCTTCAGAAAGCTCTTGATTTTATGAATACCTACTGCTTGGTAAACTAGCTAATCTAGGAATAATTAACAAATAGCGTCTATTCTTTGTTTAAATCTTACCTCGATTACTGAGGTAAGATTTAAACAAACAAATGCAAATTGTGAGAATCGGCGACGCTATGATTACATGTGGAGCTCCCCAAGGCACAGTACTGGGACCTATATTATTTGTAATATTAAATTGACGCCGTACGCCGTCCGCCGTACGCCGTCCGCCGTACGCCGTACGCCGACGTGTACGCTCAGCGCACATTAACTCCCAAACCCTTCAAGATAGAAAGTTCATTTTTGTTCATCTCAGGCGGATACCCATTTAGGGGGGTGTACGAGTTCAGGAGGAGGCAGGGGGAGCGCTTAAACCGAAAAATACGAATTCAAATATCTCAACCATGGTTACAGTTAGGAAACTAAAAATCAACATACATATAGAGAAGTTTGTAGGACAACTTTTAAAAATAATTTAATTTTTTTATCCATTGGGGTGCGAAAAGGGGGGGCTAAGAACCAATTGTCGGCCGAATTTTTTTTTCAAATGATTATATCTTCGAAATTACCTCCCATAAAAAATTGATATTTTGAGGCCATTAAGATGGCATACGGATGTGCTAGAATCAGTTTAGATAGAAGCTAATTATTGTATGGGCAAGGGTCAGGGGGGGTGCAAAGAAAAACACTTAAAAATTAATATCTCGACTATCTCTTAAGCTATATAATTGAAACTTGAAACGTGTACTAAGCTTTACTAGCAAAATATAAAAAAAACGACATGTGGACATAATAGTAGTGGGGGAAATGGGAAGCATTTCAAAAATGGCTCATTTTCCAAAACTACAAATCACCAAAACTCAAAATTGAACACAGATATCAAATCAAAAATTTGTCAGATTGTAGAGCTATATAGTCTTTAATTTTGGTAACAAATTTAAGCTGGGGGTGTAAGGGGAGGGAGGTGGAAAGCGAAAATGTTGAAAATTTTTGAGTGATTTTTTTATGGCTCTCGTAAAAGATACAAAGTTTAAATTTTGCACGTCGACATGTCTATTTAATGTACACAGAAAAAAAATAATAATTTGTTCCAAAATTGTTATGCACCGAAGTGGAGGTCTAACGTGCACAAAGTGTTTCACACATAAACTGAAAATTTTTGAATGAAATTTTTAGGCAGAAACTTGAAAATTTGCGAAATGCATTTAAAAAAAATTTATAAGAGTTTGAAATATTAACTGGTTGAATATCTTTAAAACTTCTACCCCCTCCCATACAAAATTATTTTTTCGACCATTTTTACGAAAACAATTATCACCTAATTATTAAATGCTATCAATTTGAAATTTTGCACAAGAACTTAAAAAAATAGTTGAAATAAAATTACGTTAAAAGTTTTGAGATCGCACTTGCCCTTCTACCCCCTCCCACACAAAAGTATGATTTCGACCAATTTCATTAAATCAACTATTAACTAACAAATTAAAAGCTACAAACTTGAAATTTTGTACAAGCACCTTACAAGAGAAACGAAATAAAACTGCATCACAAATTTTACGATTCCTCTACCTCCTCTACCCCCTCCCATACAAATGTTTGGTTTCGTGAATTTAAAATACACCGAATCCAATGAAAATTCTATGCAACTTCGTCTATGAAACTGACATTCTATACAAAGAATATTGGATTTGGTTCAAGCAATCAATTAAAAAACTATTAACATCCACCCACCCTTACTATCACCCTCCCTCCTCCCTTCATGAAAACTCAAACTTGAATAAATGAAGGAATGAAATATGGAGCGTTTCCGTAAAGTGTTAAATTGAGAACTGCCCTTCTCAAGAAGCTCCTTTCACTTAGTCTTCTCTAACCACTTGACTTTCTAGGCATGCGCATTTTGTCCCAAAAATAATAAAGTTTCGCCCGACTTGTTGGCAATTTATTTAAATATATTTAAGCTGAAAGAAAAGATTTCCGGATTCTACACTGTTACGCTTTATTATTCGTGACGTTTCGATCTCTGCTGAGACCTTTATCAAACTGATCGATAATTACAAAAAACAATTATTATATAGAAAAGGGGGGTTAATTGAGTGTGGGAAGGATATTTAATTAAGGTTAAGCTGTATGTTTTCGCAATTCCGATTTTTTTCGATCGAATATCTAATTTTTCACAACGGATTTCTTTTCACATAAAGTAATATTTATTTTTATGTTCATTATTTTATATAGATACTAGCAAACGCCCGCGACTTCGTCCGCGTAAAAATAGCAATAATAAGCAATTTTTGAGAGTGTAATTAGTAATACATTATGTGGGATATATAATCTGCTTACTTTAATGGGTCTTTGAAGAAAATGGTTTGTATGTTGTTGGAATCAGAACCATAAATTATTAATAATGAAAACATGATACTCCCATTTTTATGGGACAGGCTCGTGATCAAATCAAACCCGTGATTCGAAATCATCTACGTGTTGAAAAGCGTTAAGAGCAGGTGAATAATTGTAGCTGGTGTTATTTAAAAAAAAAGAAATAAAATAACATTAAGCTTAAAAACATAACAGGACTACGAATGTGCGTAAAGCCCAATCATACGATACTATGTATAGATGAAATCGAAATTTTTGCGGTGTTAAGAAATTTTGTATAGGGAGTGGTAGAAGGGGTGACAGCATTGAGCTAATTTGTTTCACATCATGTTAGAGTAGCTATAAAAAGGTTTTGTACCAAATTTAATTGTGCAATTTGTATGGGAGGTGGTAGAAGGAGAGGGGGGTTTTTGGTGATTTTTCGAGAAACAACTATAACTATCATGCAATTGATATACTTTAAATTTCAGATCTGTATCATTCATACTTTTCAAGAAAATCGAATTATTGTATAGTCGTGGAATGTGTCTTATTGTATGGGAGGGGACGAAGGAGGGAAGCTACTCGGTTAAGTTTTTTCCCAATATTACTAATAATGCTAATTAAGGATTAAATCCAAATTTTCACCTCGATGAAATTTAAATGTACTGAGAAAATTCGTTTAGAGTATTTCATGAAAAAGTGAGGTTTATATGGGAGGTGGTAGAAGGAGAAGGGGGTTTCTGGTGATTTTTTGAAAAACAACTATAATCATCATGCAGTTG
Organism: Chorisops tibialis; assembly: GCA_963669355.1. Taxonomy (NCBI): domain Eukaryota; kingdom Metazoa; phylum Arthropoda; class Insecta; order Diptera; family Stratiomyidae; genus Chorisops; species Chorisops tibialis. Next base: position 24,710,438 of record OY770264.1, read on the forward strand.
ATATATTTGAAATTTCAGATCAGTAACTTTCAGACTTTTCAAGAAAATCACATTCTTGCGAAGTCGTGGAACTGTGTCACATTGTGTGGGAGGGGGTAGAAGGAGTGAAGCTAATCGGTTAATTTTTTCCCGATATTAATAATAATGTTAATTAAGGATTTCATACAACATTTTAGCTCGATGGAAGTTACACGTACTGAGAAATTTGGTGTAAAATAATTCATGAAAAAGTGCAGTTTGTATGGGAGGTGGTGAAAGGAGTGAGGAAACTCAAATAATTTGTAAACCAAAAGACTGTATTTATAATAGAAATAATATATTCCAAATTTCAAATTAATAGCTTTTATGGTTTCCAAGAAAATTTGATTAATATATATTTTGAAAATGAGTCACTTTGTATGGGAGGGAGTAGAAGGCGTGAGGGGAGTGAAATGAAACCAAGTGCAGATTTCATTCCGATGGACACCTAACAAACTGTGCAAGTTTCATTACAATCGGTTCAGCCGTTTGTGCGTGAAAAGCGGTCGGACAGACAGACAGACAGACAGACAGACAAAAATTTCAAAAATGTGTTTTTATGCTTAGTTAGTGCTAAAATAACTCAAAAAACTAACTTATTGCCATTTATAAGCAAATTACAGACAGACACTACAATTATATTACTATGTATAGATTCACAAATATCTAATTATACAACAACGAGAATATTTTGTAAATTTTAGAAAATAATTATTAAAGGTAACTGATCTCTCACATTCAAGCCTGAGTTGTAGTGGGGCTGTATCATAGTTTGGTAAAATCGAAGTCCTTCATTTGAGTTGAACTTTGAAAAAGATTCAACCTTCATTATGGATCGTTTCTCATTTAATCAAATAAATATTCACAAACATAAATTAAAAAAACAAACAAAATATTGATAAGAGTGGATAAAATTTGAAAATGAAAATCACTAAACTTACTACTGTATGAAAGGTGAGTTCGTTAGACTGCGAGAGAAGAATTCACAAAGTGTCGATTTTAACATTTCAGCTGAACTCTACGACAGTGATTTCTTGCCTTGTATGGATTGAATCGAACACTTCTACTTTACCTCAGACTCTTCTCACCTCAAATATATAATTTTTCTTCGCATTGTTAGTGCTGTCGATCCTGCGACTTATCGCCTTCTCTATTCCGACATACTCACAATATGTCGCCTCAACCATCGCACTAATCGCGCTTCGTCGATCACACGACTCGATTGGCTTCTCAATCCCGACTGACTCTTCATCATAAACGCTCGCCCTTTTTATATTTCGGCCGTTTTTCGGTCTTCTATGGCGTTCCTTGGAATTAATTGCTGTTCGGTCACTATTTGGCCGCTCATTCGACCATTATTCGGACGCTATTCAGCCGCTGTTTCTATGACTATGCGCGAGTAGTTCGAGGTGACAAGTATTTGATATCGCGGATAGGTGATGAGTGATTGAATATGTGTGCATGTGAGTATGCAGAATAGTTAACAGCAGAAGACGCATACATTCGGCGAACGGCTTAGTGTTGTCATGTAACAAGTGATACTCGCACAGAGCAAGGCTAAGAAAAGTGGTAGAACCTCATCACCAACACCGCCATCTGCCGGAAGTGATAACAAAAAGCACAAAACCTTAAGCACAAGCGAGACCTGCAGAAGAGGTTCAGCCCTCCATGTCGGGTACTAGCTATGTAGACGCGGTCGAAAGGGTCAGGATTGATATTTAAACATACTGAACATCCGCTCAAAGTCCTATTCCCAGAACAGCAACTGTAATTCATAAATCCATCCTGGCCGAAAAGCATCCGGAAAAGGAACAAATCAACAATTTGGTAGACTCCGCCTCAATCCAGGATGGATGCTAATTGTTTGTAGATGTTTGGAACAAGCAGCTGCGAGCATCAAGCCGGACGATCCCACTAACCTCAGGGCGTCCGAGAGGAAAATATTCCGCGATTAGAAATAATCACGTCATGATTTTCTCATGAAGAGGATTCATTAAAGAGGGTAACCACCCTCCGTGACGCTCAAGATATTGGTTAACTGGCTTAAACAGAAAAGGCACAGAGTCTTTTTTAAATGCTCTAGAGCAAGTCGCAGCTCACCGCAGATGACCGAAAACCTCATCATTCAGGCGAATCTTCATCGTGCATCAGCGGCCGTGGACGTAATAATATGGAGATTCGCAAAGGAGGAATTCTATGTGACCCTTTTTTAAGAACCAAGGCCCTTCTACTACTACAATGGCGCTACAGCCCAAATCGGAACTTGGCCTCCTGACATGCAGGTTCCTTAACATTTTCATTACTAATTGTGGAAAGGTTGTTAGCTCTTTGCACAACCCTCTTTCTACGAATTTTTCATTTTCGTGGAATGAGGTGACCAACGCAGGCAATGTGTTGGAATTATATATTGCGCCGACCGGGATTTGAACTCACGACCTTCGCATTACAAGACCAACACGCTACCCACTAGGCTATATCCTAGCTAGAACCAAGGCCCGCGAAGTGTTAAATTATTGGGATTTCATGGAAAATGGGCAAGTTAATTTTTTGTAAAAGAATCGACAGGCCTGGAACACTGCACTTATCATATCACACGAAATTATTTATCTAAATATGCTTCTTTTCATCCGAACAGATTTAGTAGAAGGCCCTGGTGAAAATATTAAAGGCAGAAGAGATTCAAGAGGTGAAACTTACCTGGGCCTACTTTCCTGGTGAGAAGTCAGATGCTTCACCTCATGGCGTCAAGGAGCTGGTGGAATATATTAAAATCCACAACATGTAAGCCATCCTGGGCTGCAACATTAACGCACATCACACAATATGGGGAAGTAGTAAAATTAACAAAAAGGTCACTGTACAGAGCAGGAGCCGTGAGAGCGCTTCTGGAACATGCAAGCAAATACATATGAACATCAACAAGAAACTAAATTGTTGGGTAGCGAAGTTACTGAGATTGGATCGCACAGAATTTTCAAAAGTGGGAAAAAATCGGGAAGCCGGGAGTATGGAGTTGCGTAGTACGAAAGGACATACATCTGGTTTTGAGGTTTTTGAAAAGGTTTTTGATCCGACCTTTATTTCTTAGCACTACAAGATTTTAGATTAAATTTATTACTTTTATTATCATTATTAATAATTATTAAATATATTGCAACTTTTTGTTTTATCGATCATTCGCATTCATTCTACGACTATTATACAACTTAATAATCATCTCGCGACTAATATGACGTTGATATTTACCCGAAGCAGTCATTGGTATCGAATCGACAAAATAAACTCCACCCCTAAGCAACTTCCAATCGTCCAGATTTTTCTCGGTATAATTCAAAATCTCCTGCTCCGTTATGTCACATCCTTCCTTCTTGACAATAAATGCAGCTGCCAGATCATTACCATCCATTCCAGGAATCCCACAGACACAAGTCTGAGCAACACCCGACATTTTCAAGAGGATATTTTCTATTTCCGATGGAAAAAATTGATAATTCTCGTATTGAATCACGTCCTTTTTTCGATCGCATAGAATCAAAAAACCATCGCTATCCATGTAGCCAATATCGCCGGTATGTATAAAGCCATCTTTATCGTAAATCGATTTACTCTCTTCAGGACGGCCGCAATATCCTAGAAAAGGATACGGCGGCTTTTGTAAAATCTCTCCCTTTTCGCCGATTCCGAGTGATTCGCCATTATTATTTATGATTTTTAATTTAATATTTGATATCGGAGGTCCAACCGAATCGAGCCGATCCTTCCGCGAATTCAAGTGTGTTATGGTTCCCATTTCAGTCATACCGTATATAATGCAAACTTTTCCGTTTTTCAAATAGGTGTTCATTACTGTCGCAACACTTTGCGACACCGTGCTACCGCCACTTATGAATAGTTTCAGGCTAGATAATTTATCAGCATGTAAATTGGGATCCTGTAGAATCATGACCATTTGCGGTGGCGGTGATAAAAGTGCTGTCACTTTATAATCTTCGAGGATTCGTAACGTTAATCCCGATGAGAATTTCTCGCGTGTTATGATACGTTTTGTGCCGGTCAGCAGATTTAGTATTAAGTACCATATTCCGGAGTACCAATCGATAGTACTGAAGGTGAATAAAACGTCTTCGGTTGTTAGATTCCTGGAAAAAAGACGGAAAGCAAATCTAATTTAGTACATGTCAGTTTAAAGTAGAACGTACTTACATTAGCTCTGTGCTTGCCATGAGAGATGCTTGTGAGATGTAAGTTCCTTTTGGTAGACCTGTTGATCCAGAAGAGCACAAAATTGCTGTCGGCACTGATCTGGCATCTTTTAATATCGGGCAACTGGAATCGAGTACAATTTAAGAATAACACAGATTACATAAGTCAAGTCAGAAGTAATTTTTTTCTAATTAACATAAGTATTCTCTAGATGAAACCTGAGAATATAATGTGTTTGCCTTACCGTTTGTAACGCTAAGAAATAATGCTCGCACAGATCCGCCAAGGGTACAGAAATATTTGTTGTCGCTTAAAAACTTCGATTCCGAGTGACCGTCTGTCTACAACTCAACTCTAGAGTGCTTTGAGCTATCGTGCTAAAATTTTTTGTCTATCAGCTTAAGCAAAAAAGAAACTTTAAATTCGTGAACGGGCCCCACTCTTTCTACCCCATCCCATACATATTCCATGAAATTTCGAAATTTAAAGAAATTGATTTTTCTTCGAAATTATTTAAGCAATCGTCTTTAAATTTGGGTCAAAGTATAACGTTATAAATATCATTAATATTACAGAATATACACAATTATCTCTTGCAAATGCACGGTTTTGAAAACTTAATTTTTTCCATTTTCATTAAAACTACCAAAGCTCAAAAGACGAATTTTTGCCAGAATTAATTTCATTATAATTGCAGTCAGTTTTAAAAAAATTATCAACTTCACCTCACTCCTTCTACTCCCTTCCATACAAATTTCACGAAATTTGAAATTTCAATTAAAATAATTTTCTTCGAAACTGTCAAAGCTATTGACTTGAAATTTTTAGCAAAGTATAATTGTGCAAATATCTTCTCAACTTCTACAATGGCACTACTGCCGAAATCGGGCTTTGACCTACTGACGTTCAGATTCCTTAACATTTGCATTACTCATTTATTGTGGAAGGGTTGTTAGCTCTTCGCGTAGCCCTCTACCTACGAACTTTTTATTTTCGTAGATTGAGGTAACCAAAGTATATCCAAGCAAGCAGTGTGCTGGAATTATGCATCGATCGGGATTTGAACTCACACCTTCGCATAGTAGACCAACACGCTATCAACTAAGCTACAGGCTACACCCTAGAAATTTTGCCACAATTTGTCCGTTAATAATTACTATAAATGCTAAAAAATTTATCAACTTCGCTTCACTCCTTCTACCCCCTCTCGTACAAATTTCTAAATAAGAAATTCAAGAAAAGCATTTCTCCTTTGAACATACCTTAAAATTGGAACAAAGCATGGTGATAAGGATGCAAATAAGGGTAATGATGAGCAGTTTCAAAATCTTCCGGAGCCTTCCACATCATCTGCCACCTTCCATACAAATCCCCTGATTTCAGAAAAATAATGTCCAGTTTCCATGAAAATTATGAAAGCCACAAACTTTAAAATCAGCGCAAGACATTTTGCATACAGTATTCAGTGGCATTTACAAGAATTAAAAACCACACCTCCCTTCTCTTCTACCACCTCCCATACAAAAGTCCCTAATTCGAACGAATTTGAGATGACATTACATTTTCCGGTACATTAAACAATTTATCATTTCATCTAGAGTATCGCATGAATGGACCTTACACCCAATCATAATTCTCTTGTTTTTCTTTAACTTACATAAAATTATCGTAATCATAATCAGAGCCGTCTTCGACTTCCAAAAAATCTTCAACATTTGGCACACCCTCTACGCTTCCTGTGATAATTGAAATGGGCGGCGATAGACCCAACTCGTCTAAACAGCTTTTCACAGCATCGTAATAAGCAGCATCACAAAAAACCACATTCGGTCGCGACGTACTATACACGTGTGTCCTTTCACCTTAAAACATTTTCAATTAACACTTTATTAAAATGGAAAAAAAAAAACTAAGGCACACTTACGTTTTCCATACGTTGGCGCTAAACTACTCAACGCAATTCCGGAAAGGATCGATCCCAAAACGATCGGGGTTAAATGTGGCGAATTATCAGCAACAATACCCACAACATCGCCCTCTTTGACTCCGAGCCGTGCGTAATAGCGAACCATTCGAATGCCGCGTATCCTTATTTCGTTACTAGTCAATTGCTTTCCACTATCGGCACTTATCTATCAAATCACGCACTTTTTAATAAACTTTCCTAAATTTAGTTTAGAAATCCACCAGTCCACCTACCTGTAACACTTTATCAGGATCTCTAGCCATCATTCTTAAAATTGCCTGCCCCAAAGATCCTTTCGGATTGAAAACCGGGACATGCGTTTGTCCTGACCAGATTTTTCGAATCGGATCGAAACTAGTTACACCGTTAAACATCTTCGATTTTTTTTAAATTACTCGACGATTAGCGCACGATTTCGGCCTTTTTATACGGAAAAATTAGATTGAAACAAAACAGCGATAGGAAAGTTACTAACTCACGCATTGAGTTAGAGATAGTTTGAATAAGATAAGATATTAAATGAAATCTAAATAAAGAGCTTGTATAGAGAATTGGCAAGTATTCCGCGAGCAGGTCTCTTGGAGTGGGCTAAATGTTGTGCAACTCCGCATCCCGTTGTTTCTATTCAATGTCTTGTTAACTTAACAGGTAGTACAAAGTAAATGCTGTTTTCTTTCTGGCTTTATCATTCAATTAAAGCAAATTTGTTCCGTTTTGACAGAATTAGAGTAACATCTAGATACTAAATTTCGTCATAGTAAAAATAATAACAAACATGTCGGAATTTCTTTTAAAATTTGAATGACTTACATATTTTACTTTATTATTTTAATAATAAAGTATTGTGATCGACTTGGGAAAAAAAAAAAATTTGCTACCCTGAAATTTTTTTTTTCGCGTTTCATGACTAAAATAGCCTAAAAATGCAAAAAAAAAAAATCCGTCTGTCTGTACGCCGTCCGCCGTACGCCGTACGCCGTACGCCGTACGCCGACGTGTACGCTCAGCGCACATTAACTCCCAAACCCTTCAAGATAGAAAGTTCATTTTTGGAGGGATTGTAGGTAGTTGCGGATCTCAGGCGGATACCCATTTTGGGGGGTGTACGGGTTCAGGGGGAGGCAGGGGGAGCGCTTAAACCGAAAAATACGAATTCAAATATCTCAATCATGGTTACAGCTAGGAAGCTAAAAATCAACACACATATAGAAGAGTTTGTGGGACAACTTTTAAAAATAATTTAATTTTTTTATCCATTGGGGTGCGAAAAGGGGGGGCTAAGAGCCAATTGGCGGCCGAATTTTTTTTTCAAATGATTATATCTTCGAAATTACTACCCATGAAAAATTGATATTTTGAGACAATTAAGATGGCATCAAGATCTACTAGAATCAGTTTAGATAGAAGCTAATTCTTGTAAGGGGGAGGGTCAGGGGGGGTGCAAGGAAAAACACTTAAAAATTAATATCTCGACTGTCTCTTAAGCTATGTAATTGAAACTTGAAACGAATACTAAGCTTTACTAGTGACATATGAAAAAAATATAATGTATGGACATAATAGTAGTGGGGGGAAATGGGGAGCATTTAAAAAATGGCGCACTTTCCAAAACTACAAATCACCAAATCTCAAAATTGAGTAAACATATCAAATTGAAAATTTGTCAGATTGTAGAGCTATATAGTTTTTAATTTTGGTAAAAAATTTAAGTTGGGGGGTGTAAGGGGAGGGAGGTGGGAAGCGAAAATGTTGAAAATTTTGAGTGATTTTTCTATGGCTCTGGTAAAAGATACAAAGTTTGAATTTTGCACGTCGACACATCTATTTAATGTACATGGAAAAAAAATAATAATTTGTTCCAAAATTGTTATGCACCGAAGTGGGGGTCTAACGTGCACAAAGTGTTTCATGTGCAATGAAAAAAACACATAAACTAAAAATTTTTGAATGAAATTTTTAGGTAGAAACTTGAAAATTTGCGAAATGCATTTAAAAAAAATCTCCAAGAGTTTAAAATATTAATTGGTCGAATATCTTTAAAACTTCTGCCCCCTCCCATACAAAAATTTTTTTTCGACCATTTCTAAGAAATCAATTATCACTTAACCATTAAATGCTATCAATTTGAAATTTTGCACAAGAACTTACAAAAATAGTTGAAATAAAATTACGTTAAAACTTTTGAGATAGCACCTGCCCTTTTACCCCCTCCCACACAAAAGTATGATGTCGACCAATTTCATTAAATCAACTAATAACTAACAAATTAAAAGCTACAATCTTGAAATTTTGTACAAGCACCTCACAAAAAAAAAGAAATAAAACTGCATCACAAATTTTACGATTCCCCTACCTCCTCTACCCCCTCCCATACAAATGTTTGGTTTCGTGAATTTAAAATTCACCGAATCCAATGAAAATTCTATGCAATTTCGTCTATGAAACTGACATTCTATACAAAGAATATTGGATTTGTTTCAAGCAATCAATTAAGAAACTATTAACATCCACCCACCCTTACTATCACCCTCCCCCCTCCCTTCATGAAAACTCAAACTTGCATAAATAAACCAATGAAATATGGAGCTTTTGAACTTTTCCGGAAAGTGTTAAATTGAGAACTGCCCTGCCCAAGAAGCTCCTTCACTTAGTCTTCCCTAACCACTCTAACCTGCATATTGACTTTCTACGCATGCGCATTTTGTCCCAAAAATAATAAAGTTTCGCCCGACTTGTTGGCAGTTTATTTGTATAATTTCTCATTTTTAATTGATAAGGAAGGCATAATATGACATAACTACCTTTGTAAGCTGTAAAATGATGACATTGTTTAATTCATGATGAGATTCAATTGATATTTTTCCTGTGCGATGAGTGCTCTGATTGTGTTGTTAATCTGGGAAACTGGTTTGGAGTATCATGATATATTTATAATTTTTTGAAATTAAGCCAATCCTTTATTGAAACCACTAAAAAAATTATATGTTGCAGTATGGTTGCGATATTCTGAACTACTGCTATATTCAACTACTAGATATAAAAAATTTTTTTTTTTCTGCAGAGATACTCTAACTATCAAAGATAGCGCCTATTATAAGCTTTCTGCCATATATTAAATAACCTAGTCATAATTAGTTAATTGTTTCGCGACCGCACTGCACATTAAATTAAACCATTTTTAAATTGGTTTGATATTGGGTCTAATCCAATGGCGGCTCATCAGATGAGGCAAGCTGGGCATTGTCCCATTCTTCAATTGATTATCGCAAAAAATTAGTATTTGCTATTATGGCCGCAGTCATTGTCGAAATTTTAGTTAGTTAAATGTGATGACTATGAGACTCTATGATGACTCAGAGTGCACCATGTCGCTCATTCGTAAAGAAATAAGACCGTCGAGTTTGAAGACTCCAATTATCTTCAGAAAGTCACTATCCAATGGAGCAATCTTAATAAAAACTGACAATAAAGTGAATAATGAAATACTTCGTAAAGAAATGGAAGCCAAACTTGGTCACTCCTGTATTATTGAGCAGACAAGGCAACGCTTCCCACGCCTAATAATCCACGGACTCGAAAGGGAGTATTCATCGGAGGAGTTATTGTCTCAGATCAAGTCCCTTAATCAAGATGTAAATCCTGATTCAGAGATAAAAGTAGTAAACACTAAAACTAATAAAACAACAAACAAAAATATCACGTTTGTGGAAGTAAACGGCTGTTTATATAATCGTATGGTTAATAAATATATAAACATTGATTGTAGTAGTCACTACTGCAAAGAAGACTTCAATTTACTAAGGTGTTTCAAATGTCAAAGCTATGGTCACTCTTCGAAAACGTGTAAGCAATCACACGATACATGTGCGAAATGTGCAGGATCACATAGAACAACTGAATGTACCCAGGACACTGTCAAATGCTGTAGTTGTTTTGCCAGAAGGTCTAGTAATTGTCTCCACAGAGCCGACAGTGCAGAATGTCCGGAATATCTAAAAGCTCTAAAGGTTGTGCAAAATAAAACTGATTACTTCTGTATAAAATTGTAAATATGGATAAATGCATGAAATATGCTAATCTACGAAGCATCAGAAATAAAATGTCTGAATTAGAGGCGCACCTTTTGCAAAATAAAGATATCCAGGTTTTAATATTCGCTGAAACATGGCTATACAACTCAGAACAGCAATACTTTAATATAAACGGTTTCAATGCTTTACACAACTGCCGGGATTCTGGTCAAGGAGGGAGCACTGCTATCCATATTCGGGAAGATATCAAATTTCGAACTATCCTAATTGATGCTACTTACCATACAATAATAGTTGAGTTAATTAATGAAAACTCACCATTAATGCTAGCGACTTTTTATGATCCACCTTCTGCCTTAAAGGATCAATTTGTCGAATACCTTGATGCAATCTACCTAAAATATCCAAAGATACTCTCAGTAGCGGACATTAATATTGATATACTAAAAGAGAATCAGACAACACAAAACTATCAAGAAATGCTGAAGATCAACAACATTGAGATTCTTAATCGGGTCTCTCCAACAAGATGCACGGTACAATCTGGCTCATTACTAGACCATGTATCTACAAATATTCAAAAAATTGTTGATAATCATAGCATCCAGTACGATGACTGGCCAGAACTTGACCACAAAGTGCTGACACTAACAATCAAGCATACCAAAATTGAAAGGATTAAAATGGAAAAAAGACACATCAAATTACTCGATATTGAAGCTTTTAAAAGTGAGGCAAACTTGATTATTAACAAAATAAATGATCTGTCAATAAAAACGATAATCAACGCTATTATAACAGCAAAGGAAAAAGCAACTAGACTAAAAACGAGGCGTACGCGCAATTCTAATTGGATAACGGATGAGGTGTTATCACAAATAGATAAGAAGCGTAGATTATACAAAAAAATGCTGAAAGACCCCACTAATCAAATGATAAGATCAAAATACCTTCGAATTAAGAACGAAACGACCAAACTGATACGGTTAACCAAAGAGAAACATTATAATACCCGGTACGCAACAACAGCGGGTAATCCTCGGAAACTTTGGACTCTTATCAAGGAGACTCTCGGTCAAAAGGGTAGCGGTCAAAATAAATCGGGAATCCATGAATTAAATACGCAAACAGGAACAACGACAGATCATGCAGTAATTGGGAATCTGCTTAACGATCACTTCGTATCAATAGGAGAAAACCTTGCGAAAGATCTAAAAAATCTTAACGGAGAGCATCATCCCAAATACGTCTCTCCTGAGTCAAATAAGACCATGTTTCTGTATCCCACATGTAGTAAGGAAATAAGTACATTAATTGCTGAACTAAAAAGTAGCATAGCACCAGGGATTGATGGAATTACAACAAACGACCTAAAAACACTATCAACGATTATATCCTCTCCACTATCCAAAGCGATTAACGCACATATGGCGGATGGCACATTCCCTGCCTGCTTAAAAACGTCATTGATTACACCAGTTTTCAAAAGTGGATCTATCACAAACCCAAACAATTACAGACCGATTGCCTTGATAAGCTCCATTAGCAAAATCTTTGAAAAAGTCATCAACAAAAGAATCTCAAGCTTTACAAACAAAAATATGGGATTTGACCGCAATCAGTATGGCTTTCAGGAAAAGAGCAACACTACAGCAGCATTGGTTGATGCGATGCAATTTATAAATGATGGTCTGGACAAAGGCTGCTACGTAACATCAGTTTTCGTAGATTTAAAAAAGGCATTTGACACTGTAGATCACGAAATACTGCTCCAAGGTCTAAATGAAATTGGCTTAAGAGGAAAAATTAATGAATTAATAAAAAACTATCTCCTAGGGCGCACTTACATTACAAGAAACCTAGATAAACTCAGCGATTCAAAGCCAATTAATATCGGAATTCCTCAGGGTTCAATCCTGGGCCCTACTCTCTATCTACTTTATATACATAATTTGCAGCACATAGGCCTACGAGCTAAATATATAGTATACGCGGATGATACACTGCTACTTTATAGACGAAGAAGCCAACAGGAATTGGAAACATTGATCAACACTGACCTCAAGTTATTTAAGAACTGGCTGTTAGGCAACAGGTTAACATTAAATGCAGAGAAGACCAGCTTCATGATATTCAAGCAAAAAAATAAAGCTTATATTGATGCAAAAATTAACATAGATGGAATTGAATTGTGTAGAACAAAACAAGTCAAGTATTTAGGACTAACGATTGATGAAAATCTATCATGGTCACAACACATTAATAACATCCGCAAGAAAGTAGCACCCATCACAGGACTATTACGACGGAATTACTTTCTACCTACACCACTAAAAGAAATTTTGTATAATGTGTTTATACTTTCAAATATAACATATGGACTTATAATATGGAGCCAAACATCTATGTATAACCAAGAGAGAATATCAAGACTCATGAACAAAAGCATTAAAGCTGTATATAATTTACCGCATCTTACACCTTCGGCTGACCTTTATGAAAACTTCAGCTTTCTAAACCTTCAACAAACCTTAAATCTTGGGTGATCAAAATTAATGTACAATATAATAAACCAAGGATTAAAATCATCAATACTAATAACGTATAGTACGGATATTCACAATCATAATACAAGAAATGCTAGTGCGATAAGAAACAGAAACTGTAGGACAAATAGACTAAAAAAGGATCCCATTTATGAATCAATACTGTACTACAACTCCTTGCCAAACGAAATTCGACAAGCGAAGGATATCAGATGCTTCAAGATTGCAGCAAAAAAATATTTAAAAAATACATAGAACAACTAAACAAACAAATATCAGCTATTAAAACCCGTTTATGGTCTAAAAAAAGAAACCACGATCCGTTTCCCTTATACCAGCACGCGGCTGTCTGGGGAGCGGTCACTGTTTCAATATAAAAAAATAAATTGTCTTTCATATCTATTTCTATTATTCCTATTATCGCAATTTTATTATTTTATTTTTTTATTTATTTCTTTAACTATTTATTCTTTTATTAATTATTCTTTGTTTATTATTATTATTTATTTAATTTCAATTAATACCCTCTTTTATTTTTTTTTATAAGATTTTTTACTTTATTCAGTACTCGCTCATTCGGGATTTCATCGGCGAACTTTCATCAACTCATCTGAGCCTAAAACTGTGGTACTAATACCTGGTTTAAGTAAAATCTGGCGCAATGCCAAGATTGTATGAACTCTTTAAGTTTAAGTAAGTGTCAAGTTCTTGCGCGGAATTTTCCTTTTTCAGTGATTTTTTTTTTATTTTACTTATATTCGAACTCCTTATCGTTCCACATGATTAATAAATGGGGTGTATCAACAAGAGGTGTAGGATTTGTTTCCAAAATTCAATCAGAAAACGCACGGCACTGCTGGTGGTCTCCTGGCAGCAGTTCTTGAGTCAATTGGAATTTGTACGCATGCTGAGCTAAGCTTTTGTCAATATTTGCTGCAGTGTGGACGTGGAGCAGTTGAGTTCTTGAGCACGGTGACGAATGGAGATGTTTGGATCGTTTTCAACACTGTCCTTCACTGCGGCAAAATTTCCGGACGAACGTCCGGGCCGAAGACGTTTCGGTGTCTTCACATCTTGCACTGAGCCAGTCTTTTGGAATTTTTTGATTAGGTTGCACACACACAATCACGATCTGCATTTGCTCGAATTTTGTGCATCGTACTTGTTATTGATCCCGAATTTTCATAATAAAACTCAACGACTGTGTAGCGTTCCATGGTTAATTTCCCGCGTTTATAGATAACAAATATCAACATTTGACAACTCACTTGACTATTTTAATAATAGGTCTTCTACCGCTAACCCTCTTGCTCAAGCACCCTATACAAATCCTATTGTTTAATTGATCAGCTCGAACGAGATTTTTAAAATAAGCAGAGTTTTTTTTCTAGCGAACTTTTACTTTGCATTGTAAGGAAAACAATTGGGAAGGTTTTCCGCATTTTCTTCTCTCCTAACTTTCCATGATTGAATTCTTAAAACACGAGTTAAGCGGTTTTAACTGTTCACATCTTAGATAATGTGGGTATGATTTGGATTCTTCCTATTTTTGTTTTTTTACACAAATTACTTCCAAGAACATAGATACTTCGACAAGACTTTTCAAGAAGTAAGGACCAAAAAATGCCTAGAAAGCTGAAGCGCAAAATTAAAAACCGTCAATAAGGAAGAATGTCGAGCAAAATAAGAGTCCAGGAAAGAGTGTCGTGGTGAAAACCTTGAAAAACGAACAACAAAAAAGAAAATAATGAACTTGTATTATTATAAGATTAATCATCAAATTTGTTAGTCACATCCGGGTGCGGGATAGGAAAGGCTCTTATGCCTTATATTTAAAGGAGGGGAATATATGTAAGAATTAAATAAACTGCCATAAAGTCGAGCGAAACTTTATTATTCTTGGGACAAGTTGCGGATGAGTGGAAAGTCAATATGCAGGTTAGAGTGGTTAGGGAAGACTAAGTGAAAAGGAGTTCTTGGGCAGGGCTGTTGTCAATTTAACAATATTTCATTCGTTTCTGCAAGTTTGGGTTTTTATGAGGGAAGGAGGAGGGGTAATAGTAAGGGTGGGTGGAGGTTAATAGCTTTTTAATTAATTGCTTGAATCACGTCCAATATTCTCTGTATAGAATGTGTTTCATAGACGAAGTTGCATAGAATTTTCATAAAATTCGGTGTATTTTACATTCACGAAACCGAAAATTTGTATGGGAGGGGGTAGAGAAGGTATGGGAATCGTAAAATTTGATATGCAGTTTTATTTCGTTTCTCTTGTAAGGTGCTTGTACAAAATTTCAAGCTCGTAGCTTTTAGTTTGTTGGTTATTAGTTGATTTAATGAAATTGGTCGAAATAATAGTTTTGTATGGGAGGGGGTAGAAGGGCAAGCGCGATTTCAAAACTTTTAACGTAATTTCATTTCAACTATTTTTATAAGTTTTTATGCAAAATTTCAAATTTATAGCTTGTCTTGATGTCTTCGTATTATTTATATTTACAACTAGTTTAGCATTGGTGTTGATGCACAAGTTGCTTTAAATTCCCTCGAAGTCGTTTGTATTTGCTAGAAGAAGAATATGTTGCCGCTGTTGACAGAAATTTTTTTTAAGCTGTCGTACATTACAGGTCAATTGAGTAGCAACTTCAAAAGATTCGGGGCAAGAAATATGACTTTTTCATTTCAAGTTTTACCTAGTGCGCAAATCATATTTCTAGCAGGGCAGATTTGTTTTTTGTAATAGAACTAAGGAACTGCTAGAAAAAATGTTAAGGACGAAAATGGGTCACATTTTTTTTTTTAAAATAGAAATCATTAGTTTCTGCAACAGCAGACAATGGATAGCAAAATCAATGCATAAATGACATAACATACGAGGACGACGTGAAAAGATCTCGGCCTAGCACTGCTACAAATGAAATTGCTGTTTTGTTCTGTTGGCACACTTGTTGCAAAAATAAATGCCAAATATGAATTTGATCAAACGAATAGTTTGTTTTATACAGCGTGTTTTGTGTTTTTGACAAAATGAATAAACTTCCGTCATAAAATTCTTTATTTTGGATAGTTTAGCGCTAATAGAAATTCATCGAATGTTGATACAGTACTCCCTCGTTAATACGAACCCGGATAACACGAACATTCGGTTTACGCGAACCATTTATTTTTCCCCATTAAATCCAATGATTTCAAACCACAAATAACCGGCTAGCACGAATTATTCGGGTAACACGAACTGCGAACTCAATTTTGTAACGCAATACAAAAATGTCGGTTAACACGAATTTTATGATTGACGATGGAAACGAAAAAAAGAAGAAAAGCCAAGGAGTCTTAGTTTGCCGGGAAGTTTTGTTTATGCTTTTATGCTTAGACTTGCGATCTGCCCTTTATCGTTACTGTTTACTTTGACGATTCGCTCTAGTTCTATCGCGTCTTTCTTGAGTTTATGAAGGGAAAATGAGTGCTATGCTAAGAAAAGTGTCCAAAGATCTATTGATCTTTCGATAAAGAGAAAAATTCTGGACGAAGTGGAATGTGCTTTGATATCGAAAACGAAAATAGCGGAAAAATCATCAAAAACAAAGAAAAAATAGACGCTGCTATTGCTTCAGGATCATCCGGTTCATCAAAGAGGCTTCGTAAAGCTACGAACGAGGACGTGGAAAAGGAACTTTTGAAGTGGTTTACAAAAGTGAGAGACAATAATGTGCCGATTTCGGGAACACTAGTTAAAGAAAAAGCTAAAGAAATAAGTGATTCACTCGGGTTCGAAAATTTTAAATGTAGCGATGGGTGGCTCTGGAGATTCCAAAAAAGATTTAAAATTGGGTCTCTTGAGGTGAGCGGAGAACTGAACAAGGTCAGTGAAAAAACCGTAAGGGAATGGCTAAAAGAATTTGAAGAAGTAAAGAAAAACTACGACGGCAAAGATATTTTTAACATCGATGAGACAGGGGTGTATTAAAACTTGCTGCCAGATCGTACTCTTGATTTTAAGGGAAACAAGTGCCACAGTAGCGGAAAAAACAAACAACGATTAACTGTAGTCATATGTTGCAATGCTACAGGCTCCGAAAAGCTAAAATTATGGATTATTGGAAAATATGAACAAAATAAATCGTCAGAATTTGCCATTTGAATACACCAACCAAAAAAATGCTTGGGTTGATTCGACGTCATTTCATTTATGGCTAATGAAATTTCTAAGGAAAATGGCAGGGAAAATCGACACGTCCTGCTAACAACGGATGACTGCAGCGCTCATAATATCTACGACTTGGAGCTACCTAATCTAAAAGTCGTATTTTTCACAGCAAATTGCACCAGTCGTCTCCAGCCATTGGACCAGGGAATCATTGCTGCTTTCAAGTGCCATTTTAAAACGCGACTTGTGCGAAACGCCATACTTTCCATTGAATCCGACCAGGCTCTCGTAAAATGGAATATCTTGCAAGCGATGAGAGCTATGACTGCTTAATGGAACAACGTTTCGCCAACAACCATAGCGAATTGTTTCAAAGCCGTGAACTCGGACAATCCCATGGAAGTTGAACCAATATCTTCGGCTCTACTAAACCTGGAAATTATGATCGACGAACTAGAAGACTGGGAGAGACTCGTAGTGGCACCTGAACCACCTGTAGCTCTTACTTTTTTGGAGTTCCTTTCACTGGACGAAAACTTACCAGTGTGTAGTTTATCCAACGAAGAAGAACAGCAAAGAGAAGACCAAGAAGAAGAGGAAAAACAAGTGGTCGAGGAAATAAAGAAGCCCAATCGAAGTGAAGTCATAACGGCATTGGAGATTTTACAAAGGCTTGCGAAAACTTCTACCGCAAACCTAGATGTAAGTTTTGAAAACAAAACTTACCAACAAACCACAATTACCAACTTTCTGAAACACAGGTAGAAATATAAATTCGTATGTCATCGTATCCTATGTACATTATATATAAGTGGTATCAAAAAAATATATTTTTTCTGTACATGATCTATTTTTTTATTGAAATTTTTTGGACAGAATGGATATAACTGTGTTTAACTGCGTGGAGATGGATGCAGTATGTGTGTAATATTCGGGTTCGGATAACACGAACCCAGTTCGTGTTAAACGAATTCGGATAACACGTATTTATTTAACGCGAACTGAGTATTTCTTTCCCCCGTCGAATTCGTCTTAACGAGGGACTACTGTAGAACTGTACAAGGAGTCAGCACCTTCGTTATCAACAATAAAAAAATGGCAGCTGAGTTTCAACGTGATCGTACATTAATTGAAGATGATTCACGAGCAGGACGCCCAAAAACTGCAACTATCGAAGAAAATATCGATAGATACACAATATGGTTCTAGATGATAGACAAGTAAAGGTGTTTGAGATAGCTAAGGCTGTAGGCATCCCAGAAGTGTACGGCACATTTTACACGAAGAACTCAGTATAAGAAAGCTTTGTGCAAGATGGGTGCAATGTTTGTGCTGTTTTAAGAAGAACCAAACCGATTTTGTGCGCAGATATTTTACAATGGATGAAACGTGTGTTCACCACTTCGTCCCGGATTCAAAGCAACAGTTCAAGCAGTGAGTAAAAACGGAGGCTGTGCACCGAAGAAAGCAAAGAGAATGGCATCACCTGGAAAGATTATGGGTAGTGTTTTTGTTGAGAAAGACAATTCAAATTAATTTCTTTTGGTTCGTAGAATCACTCTCTTTTATGCGACACCCTGTGTCACATTATGTATGTCATTTTGACACTTGTGCATTTATGTATTTCACAATTCTTGTCATTCCACCACAAGCACTCAAGTGATTAACAATAAATATCTTTTGCCTCAGCTACATTGTTTTATTATTCATTTTTTCTAACGCCAAAGTTTACCACGCGTAATATAAACTCAACAGGCTTTCAACAGTTTTTTGGAATTCCAAAGGTATTCTTTTGATTCACTACCTGCCAAAGGGTTGAACAATTAATGGGGAATAGTACGCACATCTTCTTCACCAGCTAAATTAAAAAACAAAGAGAAAAGGCATGGTTTGCAAAAGAAAATAATTCTCTTTCACCAGGACAATGCACGCGCCCACAATGCGATTTGGTAATGGAAAAATTGAAGGATTCAAGTAGGAATTGTTCGAACATCCTCCTTATTGGCCACATTTGCCTCCCTCTGACTTTCATCTATTCCCTAATCCCAAGGAATTTTTGGCTGGAAAACGTTTTGGGTCAAATGAAGATATGATAGGTAAATTGATATTGTTGAGAGCTAGGGGTTCGCCAGATTCCAAAGGAAAACACAATTCGTTTAAAAATAATGAATAATTTTATTTAATCGCACTTTATACACAATTTCCCGATCACTTCACTAAATTCGCTCTAAAACTTAATTCGTACAACTCAGGAACACTGTCAATTTATCACTTGTACCGATTCGCGTTCTTCCACCGATAGGTGTCACCAAAATGACTGACTCGTTGTCTGAAAGTTGGCGGGTATTTATACTAAGTCTCCCAGACAGGTGTCGTTGTGTGTGTGTGTCTAGAATGATTGCCTACATTGTGGGGCTCGGTAGAAGTGTCTGGAAACATGTTGATAGTGTTTTGACATGTTGCTGGAATTCTCTCGGTGTTTCTGGCAACATCCAAATTGCAAGATCTATAACATTACCCTCTCCTTAGTCCCTGTTCGTCCCGAACAGAGTCGTTCACTTCTTCAATGGCACCATGGTACTTTGTTAATCGGTCGAGATGTACCACTTTCATTTTAGTGCGGGGTTTATGATGTAGTTGAATCCGATAGACGACATCATTTAACCGGTTGATGATCTGGTAAGGGCCTTCCCAGTTTCGCTGTAGTTTCGGCGATCTGCCCTTCTGTCGTTTGGGATTGTATAACCAAACCAAATCGCCCTCTTGGAATCCTGATGAGTTCGCCCGTTGATCATACCTCGTCTTCATGCGGTCGGACGCCAAATCAATTTTATCTCTGACCAGGTTATAAATTGTCTTTAGTCGACATCGAAGATCCGAGACATAATCTTTAGCATTGGTTGGTTGGTCTGGTGGCACTCCAAACATTAGCTCCGCAGGGACTCGAATATTTCTTCCAAAGATGACTCGGGACGGAGTTTCTCCTGTTGTTGAATGCACCGATGTTCTATAGGCCATTAAAAATAGAGGGATGTGCTGGTCCCAGTCCTGTTGCCTCTCGCTGACGAGTTTGGATAGGTTTGAGTTCAATGTCCTGTTGAAACGTTCCACCATTCCATCGGACTGTGGGTGTAATGGAGTTGTCCTCGTTTTGTTTATTCCCAGCATTTGGCACACGTGTTTGAATATTTGAGATTCAAAATTGCGCCCTTGATCGGAGTGTAGTTCACGTGGCGCTCCAAATCTGCTCACCCAGTTAGTAACAATTTGTTCTGCGACGGTTACTGCTTCTTGGTTTGGAATTGCGTAAGCTTCTGGCCACTTGCTGAAATAATCAATGACCACTAGAATGTAGCGATTACCATTTTCTGATTCCGGAAATGGCCCAGCAATATCCACAGCAATTCTCTCGAATGGGACTCCCACGTTGTGTTGTTGCATTTCTCCCTTTGATCTGCGGTGTGGGCCCTGACTCGATGCACACGTAGTACATTTACGGCACCAATTTTCGACATCATCTCGGAGATGGATCCAATAGAACCTTTCTCGTATCTTTGCCAAGGTTCTGTTTACTCCCAAATGCCCACCGGAGGTACCTCCATGATATTCCTTCAAAACCTCCTCGACTTTACAATGCGGGACGATGGTTTGCATGTGATACGACTTTCCATCAGCGTTCTCCCATTTCCGTTTTAATAATCCGCCGTCTAGGTGAAGGGAGTTCCATTGTGCCCAATAACACTTTAAGGTTTCACTGAATTGTGAGATGTCTTTCCACTCAGGCCGTTTCATTTCGTCCTTCCATGCCATGATCGGTGAAATATCTGGATCTTTACGTTGGGCATCTTCCAGTTCTTGCTGATTCCATCCAGTCTTTGGTTCGGTCGTTATCCTCTGAATGGTTTCTCCGGCTTCTTTTCCTTCTACACGGTGACAATGCTTGCAGTTCGGTGGACAAGGACGACGTGAAAGCGCATCGGCATTTCCGTGGATTCTTCCTCTTCGATGAACAATCTCGAAATCGTAGGATTCGAGCCTTTCGATCCATCTGGCTACTTGGCCTTCGGGGTTTTTAAACTGAAGTAGCCATTTAAGCGATGCGTGATCCGTTCGAAGAAGGAACTTTTGACCATAGAGATATTTGTGAAAATGTTTTGTTGCTTCTACTATGGCTAGTAGCTCTCGGCGAGTTACGCAATAGTTCCTTTCTGATTTTGAGAGTACTCGGCTGTAGTAAGATAGCACTCTCTCCTGCCCATCGATCTCTTGTGATAGTACTGCTCCGATACCGACATTGCTGGCGTCAGTGTCTATGATGAAACCATGACCTGGTTTTGGATACGCCAGAACTGGGGAGTCGCAGAGTTGGTCTTTTATCCTCTCGAATGCTTCCTGGCACTGTTGACTCCATGTAAATGGCTTCCCTTTTTCTGTTAACTGATGCAGACATTTCGCCGTGTTAGCAAAGTCTTTTACAAATCGTCGGTAATATGTCGCTAAGCCTAGGAAGCTGCGCAACTGGTGTTTATCACTCGGAGTAGGCCAATTTTTCACCGCCAGTATCTTCTCCGGATCTGTCTTTACGCCATCAGCTGAAACGATGTGACCCAAGTACTTGACTTCTGCACTAAACAAAGTGCACTTTTTCGGACTCAGCTTTAATTTTGCCGCTCGCAGTCGCTGGAAGACTTCCTGCAGATTTTTTAGGTGTTCATTGAATGTTTTTCCGATAACGATCACATCATCTAGGTAAACGAGACAAGTTTTCCAACTCAGACCACGCAAAACGAATTCCATCAGTCTTTCGAACGTAGCTGGAGCATTGCACAGGCCAAATGGCATTACGATGAACTGCCATAGTCCACTGCCGACAGAGAATGCTGTCTTCTCTCTATCTTTTTCATCTATCTCCACTTGCCAGTAACCACTCTTCAGGTCCAACGTTGAGAACCATTTAGCATCGGTCAGGGTGTCCATGATATCGTCGATTCTAGGTAGTGGATAGCTATCCTTTTTCGTAACATCATTTAGTCGCCTGTAGTCCACACAAAAACGGGTACTGCCGTCTTTCTTCTTTACCAGCACTACTGGCGATATCCACGGGCTCTTTGATTCTTCGATGATTCCCTGATGCTCCATAGTTTTGACCATTGAATTGACTTCTCCTTGTTTCGCTAATGGTACTCTTCTTGGAGGTTGACGTATCGGTGTAGCACTTCCGGTATCTATACGATGTTTCACTAAGTTTGTTCTGCCATAGTCGTCATCACCGGTGGAAAAGACGTCGCTAAATCCTTCGATTAGATCTACTGCTTGCTTGTGTTGTTCTCCTCTAAGGTTGCTTGACTGAAGAAGTGTTGATGTTACATTGTCCTTCCTTCTTGGCTTATTTTTAGAGGGTACGTTATGTGGTTCTGCCTTGTCGATACTCGTCACCGCCGATATTGGTTCACAGCTGCCAATTACATCTCCTTTCTTTACGCTGGTAGTGCTGTCCGCAACGTTCAGGACTCTTATTGGTACCATCATCTTCTCATTCCTTTTTACGAGCGTTTTTCCTAGTATTAGACTTCGTAATGCAGGTGTCGTTTCCGGTTCTATGAGGTAGAATCGGTGGTTCCCGGGATCACCATCGAGCTCTGCCCAAATAACATTCTCAGATGACTTTGGTATGTCCGCATCTTCGCATAATACAACTCGCAGCTTTGTTGTGTTGGAGGATGTTATTTCCATCGGGATTTCAATATTCCGCCACTTCATTATTCGTTGTCCTAAGTCCAGCTGTATACCGTGTGGTTTCAGAAAATCCATTCCAAGGATACACTCATCGGTAATATCAGCTACCACGAATACATGCGAGAAGGTCAAATCTCCAAGCTGTATGTCACGAGCTATTTCTCCATGGACCGTTGTAGTTTCTCCTGTAGCAGTGCGAAGTGCGTACTTCTTGGTATTGTGAAGCCAAGTACGATCTACGAGGTCAGATCTTAACACTGACCGTGTTGCGCCTGTGTCGACTGTTATGATGCAGTTTAATTTGCCGACTCGACCACTCATACATAAGTCGTTTTCACAACGATGTAGTCGAGAAACTGCGATGATGGTTCCGGGGGCGTCGATTCTACCAGCCAACTTCTGCCCCATGAAGTTGGCCTTTACTCGTTTCCCGGACTGTCATTAGGCGAAGCGTGCTCTCGTGACGGTTCGCCCCTTCCTCCTCTTTGTTTAGCAGCGCAGCCGGAACAGTAGTTGATCGCTTTTCTGGGTTTGCGGCAGTCGCGTCGTAAGTGTCCTGCCTGTCCACAATTCCAGCATCGAGGAGCACCAGATCCTTCGCTCCGCTTGGTGTACTCGGCTTTCTGGCACACACATTCTTCTACTATTTCTCGAACTCGATAGTTACTCCGCGAGCTTTGCTTGGCAGCTTCGAACGTCAGCCCATATACTAAGGCTTCGCCAATCGTTTTCTTACCTGCCAGTTTTAACGCCTGTTGCAGCTCTCTGTCCTGTACAGCATTGTTAAATGCGAAAACAGCTGTATCGTTTCGTTGCTCTGTTTGCGCATTAGGCAGCGATAATAGTGTGAGTCGTTCAATATCGCGTGCCAGCTCTTGAAGTGTTTCACCATTCTTTTGAGTTCGGTTGTACAGTTGCGTTTTGTAGATCTCTCGCATGTGGTCACTGCCATAATGAAGATCCAATGTCTGGACTAACGTTGAAAAATCTTGTTGTTGCTCCTGCGGAATCGTTTGAAGAACTTCTGCTGGTGGACCTCTTAGCGCCAATATAAGAGCTGTTCCCCGTTCCAGATCATTCCAATGGTTGTTTCTTGCGGCGGCCTCAAATTGGGTCTTATAAATAGCCCACGGTGTTTGTCCATCGAAGATTGGAGCCTTGAGACCCTTGTGCGCAACGTGTTCTGCCTTGATGACTCCAGTCGCTTTGACGTTATCGAAGTCTCTTTTTAGGCGTTCGACTTCTTCTGCAATCCCGGATGTCTTTTCCGTAATTTGCTCTTCGAAGATTCGAAGTTTCTTCTCCACGTTTTCTTCTATTGCCTTACCCATGGTGTCTATTTTATTATTCTGCAGCTCCAATTTTTGGTTGAGTTCCTTTGAGGTCTGGTCTAATTGTTGTTTAATATCCGCAGATTGTTGTTTAATGTCCACTGATTGTTGCTCTAATTTGTGATTCATGTCCGCAGATTGTTGTTTAATGTCCACTGATTGTTGCTCTAATTTGTTCATCATCTGTTGCATTAATTGTGTTAGAGCATCCGATGTACCAGAACACTCCTCTTTACGAGTTTCTTCAATTTGGAACTCAAAACTATCTGCATTCTCACCCTCAGCCTCAAGTGTCTCGATCATACGGCTGACAAGTTCAGACTTGCTCCCTGTTGTAGGTAACTCGCGTCTACTGAGCTCTTCCTTCAGCTCCGTTACTTTTAAGTCTTTTAAATAACGCGGCATTTTCACTACCGATTATTTTCCGCGATCGAATTCACTTAAATTTACGTCACTAATTAAAGTCACTGCTCACTCGAGAATATTCGTTTTCACAAAATTCTCACTGTCCGTTCGAGAATTTTAGTTCCGCGATTTTACTTCGCTAATTTACGTCACTGCTCACTAAATTACCCGAGAATATTCGATTTCACAAAATTCTCACTGTCCGTTCGAGAATTTTAGTTCCGCGATTTTACTTCGCTAATTAAAGTCACTGTTCACTAGAGCACTCGAGAATATTCGGTTTCACCAAATTCTCACTGTCCGTTCGAGAATTTTAGTTTCACTTTTCCGCTCTCACAAAATTATCCGTTCCGAGAATTTTTAATTTCACTCGCGATTTTTAACCCGAATTTATCCTTGGAATCCCACTTCTGACACCAATTGTTGAGAGCTAGGGGTTCGCCAGATTCCAAAGGAAAACACAATTCGTTTAAAAATAATGAATAATTTTATTTAATCGCACTTTATACACAATTTCCCGATCACTTCACTAAATTCGCTCTAAAACTTAATTCGTACAACTCAGGAACACTGTCAATTTATCACTTGTACCGATTCGCGTTCTTCCACCGATAGGTGTCACCAAAATGACTGACTCGTTGTCTGAAAGTTGGCGGGTATTTATACTAAGTCTCCCAGACAGGTGTCGTTGTGTGTGTGTGTCTAGAATGATTGCCTACATTGTGGGGCTCGGTAGAAGTGTCTGGAAACATGTTGATAGTGTTTTGACATGTTGCTGGAATTCTCTCGGTGTTTCTGGCAACATCCAAATTGCAAGATCTATAACAATATTTTGGAATCTTTCCAGAATCTGACGGAATTCAGCTATAAGAAAAACCTTGAACAAAGTGTATTCAAATTAAAAACTTAAATATAAATCCTATTTTTTCACAACTAGGCCGAAAACTTTTCAACTCGCCCTCGTATACTATATATTGTTGCGAGCTAGGGGTTCGCCAGATTCCAAAGAAAACTCAATTCGTTTTAAAAACAACGAATAATTTATTTATTGCACTTTATACACAATTTCCCGATCACTTCACTAAATTCGCTCTAAAACTTAATTCGTACAACTCAGGAACACTGCCAATCTATCGCTTGTACCGATTCGCGTTCTTCCACCGATAGGTGTCACCAAAATGACTAACTGGTTGTCTGAAAGTTGGCGGCTATTTATACTAAGTCTCCCAGACAGGTGTCGTTGTGTCTAGAAAGATTGCCTACATTGTGGAGTTCGGTAGAAGTTGCTGGAAACATGTTTATAGCGTTTGACATGTTGATAGACTTTTCTCGATATTGCTGGGGACGTCGAGGTTGTCAGATTTATAACAATATTGTTGTGAGCTAGGGGTTCGCCAGATTCCAAAGAAAACTCAATTCGTTTTAAAAACAATATAGATAATTTATTTATTGCACTTTATACACAATTCTCACTTTAACTTAATTCGCCTTAAAACGCACTACCGATATTTCGCTTTTTATCGCTTTTACTACCGTCGCGTTCAGATGTCTCTGATTCACCGATAGGTGTCGCCAAAATCTCACTAACTCGTTGTCTGAAAGTTGGCGGGTATTTATACTAAGTCTCCCAGACAGGTGTCGTTGTGTGTGTGTGTCTAGAATGATTGCCTACATTGTGGAGCTCGGTAGAAGTGTCTGGAAACATGTTGATAGTGTTTTGACATGTTGCTGGAATTCTCTCGGTGTTTCTGGCAACATCCAAATTGCGTGATTGCAAGATCTATAACATTACCCTCTCCTTAGTCCCTGTTCGTCCCGAACAGAGTCGTTCATTTCCACAATGGCACCGTGGTACTTTGTTAGTCGGTCGAGATGTACCACTTTCATTTTTGTACGAGGTTTTCGCTGATTCCATTCATCCTCTGGTTCGATCGTTAACCTCCGAATGGTTTTTCCGGCTTCTTTTTCCTTCTCACGTTCGCGTTCTTTCTCCGTTTCCTTTTCGCGCTCATTCTCCTCCTTAGCGGCACGTTTACTTCCCTTTTCTCGTTCCGCATTCTTCCTTTCGCAATCTTCTCGATCATATCGCTTCCCATGTTTGGTCTTGTCACGATTATTCGCATGAAGTACTTGGCCGTCACGACTTCTACCCGTTCGCTCGTGATCCCTATTCGAATGCCTAACTCTGCTTCCATGATCTTTCCCGATGTATTGTTCTTGTTGCCGACTCGGGGTTTTCGATCTACTCTGGCGTCTTTTGTCACAACCGTGTGTAAGATTTGAACTCTGACGACTAGTTCTTAACCAAGATCTACATTCACGATCTCTACCTTCGCGTTGTTTAGCCGCGCAGCCGGCACAATGGTTGGTCGCTTTTCTGAGTTTACGGCAGTCGAGTCTCAAGTGTCCTGCCTGTCCACAATTCCAGCATCGGGGGGCACCAAACCTTTCGCTCCGCTTGGTGTGCTCTGCTTTCCGACACACACACTCTTCTACTATTTCTCGAACCCGATAGTTACTCCGCGAGCTTTGCTTGGCAGCTTCGAACGTCAGCCCATATACTAAGGCTTCGCCAATCGTTTTCTTACCTGCCAATTTCAACGCCTGTTGCAGCTCTCTGTCCTGTACAGCATTGTTAAATGCGAAAACAGCTGTATCGTTGCGTTGCTCTGTTTGCGCATTGGGCAGCGATAATAATGTGAGTCGTTCAATATCGCGTGCCAGCTCCTGAAGTGTTTCACCATTCTTTTGAGTTCGGTTGTACAGCTCTATTTTGTAGATTTCTTTCATGCGGTCACTGCCGTAATGAAGATCCAATATCTGGACTAACGTTGAAAAATCTTGTTGTTGCTCCTGCGGAATCGTTTGAAGGACCTCCGCTGGTGGACCTCTTAACGCCAATATAAGAGCCGTTCCTCGTTCGAGATCATTCCAATGGTTGTTTCTGGCGGCAGCCTCAAATTGGATCTTATAAATAGCCCACGGTGTCTGTCCATCGAAGATTGGAGCTTTGAAACCCTTATGCGTAACGTGCTCTGCTTTCATGACTCCGACCGCTTTCACGTTATCCAAGTCTCTTTTTAGGCGTTCGACTTCTTGTACAATCCCGGATATCCTTTCCGTAATTTGCTCTTCGAAGATTCGAAGTTTCTTCTCTACATTTTCTTCTATTGTCTTACCCATGATGTCTATTTTATTATTCTGCAGCTCCAATTTTTGGTTGAGTTCCTTTGAGGTCTGGTCTAATTGTTGTTTAATGTCCGTGGATTGTTGTTTAATATCCGCAGATTGTTGTTTAATGTCCACTGATTGTTGCTCTAATTTCTGATTCATGTCCGCAGATTGTTGTTTAATATCCGCAGATTGTTGTTTAATGTCCACTGATTGTTGCTCTAATTTGTTCATCATCTGTTGCATTAATTGTGTTAGAGCATCCGATGTACCAGAACACTCCTCTTTACGAGTTTCTTCAATTTGGAACTCAAAACTATCTGCATTCTCACCCTCAGCCTGCAGTGTCTCGATCATACGGCTGACAAGTTCAGACTTGCTCCCTGTCGTAGATAACCCGCGTCTTCCGAGCTCTTCTTTCAGCTCCGCTAATTTTAAGTCTTTTAAATAACGCGGCATTCTCACTACCGATTATTTTCCGCGATCGAATTCGCTTAAATTTACGTCACTAATTAAAGTCACTGCTCACTCGAGAATATTCGTTTTCACAAAATTCTCACTGTCCGTTCGAGAATTTTAGTTCCGCGATTTTACTTCGCTAATTTACGTCACTGCTCACTAAATTACCCGAGAATATTCGATTTCACAAAATTCTCACTGTCCGTTCGAGAATTTTAGTTCCGCGATTTTACTTCGCTAATTAAAGTCACTGTTCACTAGAGCAGTCGAGAATATTCGGTTTCACCAAATTCTCACTGTCCGTTCGAGAATTTTAGTTTCACTTTTCCGCTCTCACAAAATTATCCGTTCCGAGAATTTTTAATTTCACTCGCGATTTTTAACCCGAATTTATCCTTGGAATCCCACTCTTCTGACACCAATTGTTGCGAGCTAGGGGTTCGCCAGATTCCAAAGAAAACTCAATTCGTTTTAAAAACAATATAGATAATTTATTTATTGCACTTTATACACAATTCTCACTTTAACTTAATTCGCCTTAAAACGCACTACCGATATTTCGCTTTTTATCGCTTTTACTACCGTCGCGTTCAGATGTCTCTGATTCACCGATAGGTGTCGCCAAAATCTCACTAACTCGTTGTCTGAAAGTTGGCGGGTATTTATACTAAGTCTCCCAGACAGGTGTCGTTGTGTGTGTGTGTCTAGAATGATTGCCTACATTGTGGAGCTCGGTAGAAGTGTCTGGAAACATGTTGATAGTGTTTTGACATGTTGCTGGAATTCTCTCGGTGTTTCTGGCAACATCCAAATTGCGTGATTGCAAGATCTATAACAATATCAATCTTTGAGCGTAAGCAGAGATTTCAGTCTTCAATGAGTGAAAGAACCGAGGCGTAGAAAAGTTTGTAATATTTGTTAATGTATAAAAAGAAAATTGCAAAATTATGGTACTTCACCGTACCATAGTGAACCAATTATGGGTACATAGTACAATTCTGAAAATATTAACGAAATTATGTTACAATTTCATAATTATGGGACGGTTGGCAACGCTGCTAACCGCGCACGCTTGACACTTTGCAGATATAATGCTGTTTTCCAGTCCGAAACAGCGGCAGCATGCTGCTAAGTTGACGTAAATTTCCGGCAACATAGCGAAAGGAAAACAAACCAAAATTTTGTAATCCACTGTTCACTGTCAGTTCAATTATGACATTTCGCATGTGGTTCCAAACTTGTCAAAGCTCCAAACTAATGTTAAACTAAATCTGTCAAGGTTCCAAGCTAGGTTTGAATTCGATTTCCGGACACTTCCTGGTTTGTGGTTTCCCTTTGTGATCACGCAAACATAAAAATGGATTTCGGTGAATTAAAAAACGACACAAACTTTGTCAACAAAGTCACAAACATTGCTACATCGCTAGACGCAATCGAAGAAAGCCTCCGCGCTGCTGTTGAGTTCACCGACTACGAAAGTCTGACGCCGCAAGAAAAAGTCAAATACGATCTTTACCTTTCGTACTCCATAAATTCGCTGTTTTGGATGTACGTGAAACTGCAGGGAACGGATCCCAACACGGTAAGACAACTGTAAACTCCACGAATTCATTTTCCTAATGTTCACTTTTGATTTCAGCACGAAATTAAAAATGAATTGTCCCGGGTGCGGCAGGCGATGATTCGCGATAAACAAGTCTACGAACGGAACACAATTCGTCCTGTTCTAGACCAGGCAGCTGCCGGCCGATTCGTTCGGCACGGACTGCACCAAAAGAAGCGCAAGGACGACGATCGGGGTTCTCAAGGGCAGGACGACAATCGACCTAAGAATAAAATTACGAAATTCAAGGATTAATTCGATTTTAAAAGATTATAAATTTATTTTTTTAAGTTTTGCAGTAAATGTCGAGTGTTTTACTTATTATTTGTTTATTTAGCCCCTCAATTAGCCCCTCGCGTAAAGTTTTTGTTTTTATCCGAGACGTATGTTATCTTTATTATTTGAAATCAGTGTTTCTTAGTTTAATCATTTGTTTGTATAATTGCTGCTAAACTTTATTGTATTTATAACAGCATAATAAATTTTCTTTGTTGAACACGCGTTTTGATGATGCACATAAATTTTTATTTGCTTGGTGCTAGCAATTAATTTTAATTCTTATGGCGACGAGCGCAAAAGTTTACCGGCCTAGCTTCGATACAATCGGGGGTTTTCTATATCGATCGCGATATATTTGTGGTTTCTAATGATTAGATCTGATGTTTAGGATACAGTTTTCTTCTAATGGTTCCCAATTATTGGACCAGATCGATTAACTCTTCTATCGTCTTAAAACCGATTTTGTTATAAGTTCCACACGCGATTGTAGATTTTTTTAGAACGGATAAGACCTTTCGGGTTTTTATATTCTAGATGAAATCTGAACGATCTTAACCTTATTTTTTAGTCAAAAAGGACGTAAAACAAATTTGAACCATCAAGCTCAACCCGTTCTTGAGCTAGTGAGGACACATACGGACATCCAGTTTTGAGATTTTTAAGTGATAATATGAACTTCTGTATCATTCAGTTTTTACTCCGAACCTTATTTCTTAGCGTTTCAAACTTATAATACGCTCAGATTTCATCTAGAATATAAAAACATGAAAGGTCTTATCCGTTATAAACAAATCTACAATCGCGTGTGAAACTTATAACAAAATCGGTTTTAAGACAGAAGAGTTAATCGATCTGGTCCAATAATTGGGAACCATTTGAAGAAAGCTGTATCCTATAGCATCAGATCATAGAAACCACCATGGAAACCACAAATATATCACAACCGATATAGAAAACTCCGATTGAATTATGCTGATGAACTTTTGCGTTCGTCGCCATAGGAATTAAAATTAATTGCTAGCACCAAGCAAATAGAGCTCACTTACCCAATCAACAATCCACCCAAAAACGAACATTCTACCTTTAGCGGTCTCGGAGATATGAGTCCATATGTACGGCGGACGGCGTACATAGGGGTATTTAGTATAAAAAGCTGGCCAAAAGTCCAGTTTCCCAATTTCAATATTTTACATACCTGATCATTTTAAACAATAGCCAAGGGATGGGCTCATCTACTTATGACGTTTTTTTTAAATTGTTCGAACAATAAATGTGTCTACCGTAGGCGGTAATTCATTTAAATTAGGGGTAGATGAACATTTTTTTTTCCACGTCTATAAAAGCGTGTTGCATATTTTAAAGGATTTAGTTAACTGAAGTTTATTACTGTATTCGTTAGATATGGATTCTCATGTTGAAGGTACGTAGACAATTTTACATATAATTTCAAATTCCATACTGCTAAGGATTTCGTTTTTTTTCTGTTAAAAGTAACGTAAAAAAAAAATTTTTTTTACAAATAAAAGATTTTTAGTAATACTTCCAAACTTTGCCAAGCAGGAAAACTTCTTGAATCATAAAATTAGATTTGTCATCTATGATAATCAATCAAAACTTTTGTCCAAAATACTCCATTTGCTTGTATATGTTGTTTCCAAAAATACTTGTCACGTGCTTATAATTTCTAATTTTTGCAAGCATCAATAAAAAAGAAATGTTTTGATATCAACTTCAACAGGAAAATGGATAGAAATGACCAGAAAGACATTGTTCGATATAATCAAGGAATCCCATCACAGAAAATTTGATGAGAAATTGGAATATTTGGAGAAACATCTGATTGTCGTCACCAAATGCTCCGAGGGAAACTATAAGGATTTGAGACGCCAGCTTTCACATTTTAAATCACAATTCAGACTTCGTTGGTCTACTACACGAAGTACAGAACCAGTTTTTGTCAAAAAAAAACCGTGAATGGTTAGCAGGTTCAATTAAAATACCTACCTTCGTAGAAGTGAAAAGTGGTTATCCAGCGAAGCTATTTCAGGAATCAAGAGAGCGAACTAAAAGACGGAAAACGGAAGATTTAAGGACTAACAAAACAACAGGAGAGCTAAGTTATGCGACTAAGATGAGCTTAAGAAAATTAGATCAAGCGGATGCGTCTAGTTTTATTAAAGATATTACTAATACCTCTCCAACTCAAGCTAAAAACTAAGAAAATGATTAACAAAACCAGAAGAGCATAAACAGCT
This sequence comes from Chorisops tibialis, assembly GCA_963669355.1. NCBI lineage: Eukaryota > Metazoa > Arthropoda > Insecta > Diptera > Stratiomyidae > Chorisops > Chorisops tibialis. The sequence continues at coordinate 24,742,585 of OY770264.1, forward strand.
TTCTCCGACACAGGCTTTGTCCATATTTGTTGAAGCCGAATTCACACGAAGACAGTACGATATAGTAAGACAATCTGACAAATCTAGATTTCCATGCTATTCTGTACTGCAAAAGGCTAAAAGTGAATGCTACCCACCGCGGCAATCATACAGAGTAACATCCACTTGCGTTGAATTAGATTTACAACCATTATTAGATTGTACTGGTAAACGTTTGTCCATGAATTTATCTGAAGTTGTGAAGAGTTTGACGAAGAAAGAAAGGGAAAATCTTCAACTAATATCGAAATGGGAATGTGACGGCGCTCAGCAACGCCAGTATAAACAAAGGTTTGAAAATGATTCTGAAAGTGACGCAAATATCTTTCAAAGTTTCTTTGTTTACTTGCAACTTCTGTCAGATATTGATGGCCAGAAGAAGGTGGTTTGGCAAAATCCAACACCTTCATCGCCGCGATACTGTCGGTCAATCCACATAATATTCATCCATGAGAACACCGATATTACAAATGAAGAGGTTGAATATATGGAGAGTCAATTAACTCACTTCAGAAAACCTTAATACAAACTTATAGTGGATCTGTTATTGTGGAACATAAACTGCTATTTACTATAATTGATGGCAAAGTGTGTAATGCCGTCATTTTCGGTAATACAGACTCGGTTTTTTCCAGGAAGTTCACCCGAGATGCGTGTAACCAGGACATCAGGCTGTTATTACCCAAAAAAGAATACAAATCCTTTTTCAAAGGAAACCATTGAACTGTTACTACCTGCGGAAATTCCTCACACCATTCAATGTAACATTAAAGCCCTCAGTGATAAAGAATAACAGTTATATATATAGAGAAATTAGTAGTTCGGAATATGAGTGGAGCTATTGTGCGGCGGGACGGATTTTTTTTTTGCATTTTTAGGCTAATTTAGTCATGAAACGCGAAAAAAAAATTTCAGGGTAGCAAAGTTTTTTTTTCCTTGTGTCGATCACAATACTTTATTATTAGAATAATAAAGTAATAACTTGATTTATAATTGTTATAAACTGACCCCCTCCCCCCCTCCGGTCCAACGTGCACAAGGTGTTTCATGTGCATTGAAAAAAACACATAAACTGAAAATTTTTGAGTGAAATTTTAAGGTAGAAATTTTAAAATTTGCGAAATGCTTTAAAAAAAATCCCTAAATACTAAATGAAATATTAACTGGTCGAAAATCTTTAAAATTTCTACCCCCTCCCATACAAAATTATTTTTTCGACCATTTTTAAGAAATCAGTTATCAGCTAACTCTTAAAAGCTATCAATTTCAAATTTTGCATAAAAACTTATAAAAATAATTCAAATGAAGTTGCTTTAAAAGTTTTGAAATCGCGCTTGCCCTTCTACCCCCTCCCGTACAAAACTATGATTTCGACCAATTTCGTTAAATCAACTAATAACCAACAAACTAAAAGCTACGAACTTGAAATTTTATACAAGCACCTTACAAGAGAAGCGAAATAAAACTACATATCAAATTTTACGATTCCCCTACCTTCTCTACCCCCTCCCATACAAATGTTCGGTTTCGTGAATGTAAACTACACCGAATTTTATGAAAATTCTATGAAACACATTCTACAGAGAATATTGGACGTGATTGAAGCAATTAATTAAAAAGCTATTAACATCCACCCACCCTTATTATTACCCCTCCTCCTCCCCTCATAAAAACCCAAACTTGCAGAAACGAATGAAATATTGTTAACAGTCCTGCCCAAGAACTCCCTTTCACTTAGCCTTCTCTAACCACTCTAACCTGCATATTGACTTTCCACTCATCCGCAACTTGTCCCAAGAATAATAAAGTTTCGCCCGACTTGTTGGCAGTTTATTATTATTTTTCTATGTACACCAAATAGACGTATCGACATGCAAAATTTAAACTTTGTATCTTTCACGGACGGATTTTTTTTTTTGCATTTTTAGGCTAATTTAGTCATGAAACGCGAAAAAAAAAATTTCAGGGTAGCAAAGTTTTTTTTTTTCTTGTGTCGATCACAATACTTTATTATTAGAATAATAAAGTAATTGTTGCTTAAACAATTTTATTTGTGACTTAAAAACCGCGCATAGTTCTTGATATTCAGAACGTATCAAGAAATAGGTTGACACTTTTTAAATTTCGCTCCAATTATTGGTCTTCACCTTCGCCAAACTATGGAAAGCGCCTTTAGTGTTCCATCTATAGTAGAGACTATAAGCTCAATATATTTTGTTTTACCAGTAAGAACCATAATTTCAACACAAGTAACACAATTTTTCCCTAAAAATTCCATAACAACAACAAGGGCAGAGTTGGCAACGCTGGCGGGTTCGCTGTCAATGCACAATGTCAGAGACTCGCGACTTCAAGGAGTCCTTTAAATTTTACAAATCTCGCTGCCCGGATTTCAGTGAGGTTCTCGATGCCGACGTCCTGCCGCGAAAAGTAAGTAGACAAAACGCATCTCTAAAATAACTGACACTCCTCGCTTCTAGGATTGTGTTCCGGTTAAGCTGCTGGCATTGGACGAACCGTCTTCGTTATTGGGGCTCAAACCGCCTGCGAAATGGCAGTGCTTCGAGATAGCGAAACGCCCCGGACTGATTTTCGTCCGGAATCCCTTTACTGCTCTGGGACAGCGCTACTGGATGGCGCGAAGCGTCCGGGATTACCCGCGCTCACCGAACGCAGTAAACTTACTCCCGAAAAAATTCGAACAGGTTGTGATCGATGATTGGTGGCGAGCTTACCGAGCGTCCAACGATTCGAAATTCAAATCGAATTTAAGCAGATCCATGCGCTGGGCTACGCTCGGCTATCATCACGATTGGGACACGAAAGTTTACAGCGAGGAAATGCGGAATCGGTTTCCCGATGATCTTGCCGAAATGACTGCGTATTTTGCCACGGTTCTCGGCTATCCGAAGTATTCGGCGGAGGCAGCGATTGTTAATTTCTACCCGATCGGGACGACATTGTCCGGGCATACGGACCATTCGGAAGTGGATCTGGATGCGCCGTTGTTTTCGTTCAGGTAAGTTTCAGATGCGATGAGATTCTTAGGAGATTGAGAATTTTTTTCTGTTCAGTTTCGGACAACAAGCGATATTTTTAATCGGTGGACAAACGAGAGAGGAACCAGCGACCGCACTGTATTTGAGAAGTGGCGATGTTGTCGTTATGTCGAAAGAAAGCCGCCTGTGCTACCATGCCGTACCGCGAGTAATGAAGGACGACGCGGAACCTTGGAATAAACTGGACCGTGGTTTGTTTAGCCAGAGTTGAGACTGTTTTTTGAGACAATTTGAAACAGTTTTTTTTTCAGATGAAAATCAAACTACAGAAGCAAATCAACCCAATAATAAGCGACTAAAAATAACAACCGACGACGTACCTTCTTCTATACAGAAAGAATTATTTGAGGAATGCCGGAACGATTCGTTTTGGTTTCCCTTTTTTGAGTACCTGCAAGACACCCGTATAAACATTAACATACGACAAGTATTAAAAGAAGGTCAAACTTCACTGTAGCAACACGTTGAATTTAGTTTTGTTTTGAGTCATACGTGACATGCCAAGAGTCACAAAAACTGACGTCGAAGCTGATGCCTTCACAATTCACTGTCATCTCAGCTAACTTATGAAAAGACTTAGCCTAGTTAAGTCTGAGATATGCAGAATTTGCCTGGATGCAGAAGAAACTGCGGAGCATGTAGGTGACGTAATTCGCTCTCCTCCTGACACGATACTGTGCCAATACAGCCGGTATTTTGAAGGAGATGTGAATAGATGGCACGCAGAATAGACCCAAGTTAGGGTCCAGCCTAGTGAGTAGCGTGTTGGTCTACAATGCGAAGGTCCGGAGTTCAAATCCCGGCCGACGTATAATTTTAGCACACTACAAGCGTGGCTATAACCACCTCAATCTGCGAAAGTGAAAGTTCGTAGATAGAGGGATGTGCGAAGGACTGGCTAACAACCCTTTCACAAAAACATAACAGAATTATGATTGGGCGTAACGCCCAATCATATGATACTCTAGATGAAATAGGAAATAGTTTATTGTACCGGAAAATATGTCATCTTAAATTCTTTCGAATAGTGAATTGTGACTTTTGTGCGGGAGGTGGTAAAAGCAGAGGGGGAAGGTTTGTAATTTTTGTATATAACACTGAACGTAGTATACGAAGTGTTTCATGCTGAATTTAAAGTTTGTAGCTTTCATAATTTTTGAGGAAATTGAAAAATGTTTGCCTGAATTTATGCATTTTTATGAGAGGTGGCAGAGAAAGTGGGAGGTTTTGAATGATTTTGAATATTCTTATCAACATCCTAATCATATTGCTTTGTTACTCATATGCTCGAAGAAGAAATACTTTTCTTGAGTTTTCAATACAAAAATTTGTATGGGAGGTGGTAGAAGGAGTGAAGCGAAGTTAATATTTTTTTTAGCATTTATTGCAATTATTAAGGGACAAATTGTGGCAAAATTTTAAGCTTGTACTTTTTCTAGTTTCAATAAAAATCGATTAAATGCATTTTATCAAAATTGTGCATTTGTATGGGACGGGGTAGAAGGAGTATTCGAATCAAAACCACATTTTTTGGCATCAATGATACTTGTAATAGTATACTTTCCTCAAAATTTAAAGTTGATATAGCCTTGACGATTTTGGAGAAAAATAATTTTGTTCAAATTCCGAAATTTCGTTAAATTTGTATGGGAGGGGGTAGAAAGGATGAGGTGAAGTTGACAATTTTTACAAAACTGGTTGCAATTGTAATAATATTAATTTTGACAAAAATTGGTTCTTTTAGCTTTGCTAGTTGCGATGCAAACGGAATAAATGCATTTTTGAAAATTGTGCATTTGTATGGGAGGTGGCAGAAGGAGTAAGGGGATCATATCAATATTTCTTGAAGTCAATGATATTCATATCATTATACTATGGCCTAATTTTTAAGTCAATAGCTGGAAAGGTTTCGGAGGAAAATCGATTTCTTTAAATTTCGAAATTTCATGAAATTTGTATGGGAGGGGGTAGAAGGAGTGGGGGGATGTGACCCGTTCACGAACTTAATGTTACTGTTTGGCTAAAAATGATACACAACAAATTTCAGCACGATAGCTCTAAGCGTTCGAGAGTTGTTGTAGACAGAGGGACAGACGGACGGACAGCAACTCGGAATCGAAGTTTTTGAGCGACAACAAATATTTTTGTACCCTTGACGGTTCTGTGCGAGCATTATTTCTTAGCGTTACAAACGGTAAGGCAAACACAATATACTCTCAGATTTCATCTAGAGTATAAAAATGTTACAGAACCCGAAGGTCAGGAAGCCAAAGCCTGATTTGGGCTGTATTGGCATTGAAGAATAGACACAACGGTGGCTGCAGTATGCCAAAGACCCGAATGTCACAAATCTACAAGATTTGTCTGAATATTGTTTGAAGACTCAATACTTCTCCCCATCATCCTCTTATTCAGGGCTGCGGTTTTCAAAAATGTGGAGGTTACTTACTTGTGCGACTGACAAGGCTCAAGATGATTAACTTAACATGCCAAGTCAGGATCCACAACGACCTGAAAAGCTTTTAAACACTACGGGCTGAAGCAAGGAGACGACCTTGCACCTATACTTTTTAATTTGGCTTTGGAATATATCGTAAGAAAACTTTCAGTTGGTACCAGAGGGACGCTACTATTTAAATCATCGGAGATAGTAGCTTACGCAGACGACATAAACATGATGGCGCGATCACATCTGGGCCGCAAGGAAGTCTCCGTTAATTTTGACACGGCAGCATAACAAGTAGGGCTACGTATAAACGAAAATAAAAAGGAAGTTATGTTGCAATCACGAAGAAAAACGCCAATCAGACAAAATCTAACAATTGCAGTCTATAACATAGAACACGTGGACTTCATATAAGGCTATGAGAGCAAAACTGGCCTAGATCCAATATGTTAGGTTAGGTTACTGTTGCTCTCATAGCATCATAGTACTCTGGGCAAAAAATAAAGGGACTTTTCGAATAAAACACAAAATATAATTTTCCCGATTTGTGCTTGGTATTAAAAAAAAAGCAGTTCAAAATTAAGAACTGTTTCCTAGACCACGTCAGCACATTCCATCGATTAAAGAATTCCGACTGTTCAAATCTTTGAGTAGAATAGCGAGAATTGCGGTGCTATAACTTCAACATTTCATTTACAAAAAAGAAACGATATTATGGATCTATCTAGAGTGTATGCCTATATTCTAGCAATTTCACACATAATACTAATGATACACTGCTAGTATACAAATCATAATATCGTCAATACCATCAGTGTATCACCCAATTCTATGTATATATGAGATAAACGAGCAAGTAAATTCGATAATTTTACCTAATATGGCGATCATTTTACTGCCATCAGCGCCATTTCCAGCGTGCGGTGAGCCCGTTAAGTAATTTTTTTGTCACTTTTTTCTTTGCAAATGTTATGCAGCAAACCACATGCTTTTATAACCGTTGAAGCGTTATCGATATTAATCTGTAGTCCTCTACCGAACTTTCTGAGATCTTTGCTTCGCTTAGATAGAATGTGGCTCTGTATTTGATGTTTTTTTTTCTTAAGTCCATTTTTAAAACCTTCCGACAAAAAATCGTTCAAACAACTCACGTTTCTAATATTCGCTTTGAATACGTCAAACTATACCACGTATGGGCAGTGTATCACCCTATATAGTTTTGTATATTATGATTTCAATACCATGGTTTGTATACTAGCAGTGTATTATGGGTATAACATGTCGGTCCAAAAGTCTCGAAGACTGACACCTAGGCGGCGCTGTTATGGGCAGATTTTTAATCAAGGAGGATTAACCTTCACATGATACATACTCAAATTTCATGACTTTTTCACAATTACTTAACAATTTACTGTGGTTTTAGTGACGCTACTTTTGATATTCCCAAAACAATGGAAAAAAAAAATAATTTCGTGTGCTGATTCAACATTATTTTTTGATGGGGAAGAAAGGCTTGATAAGTGTTGTGGAGACCCTGCACCATCGAAAGCAACAGTCAAACGTTGATTTGAAATTTAAACGCGGTCGAACAGACACCGATGAATCTGAACGCTCTGGACGTCCAAATTAGAGTTACAGTGTGTTCAAGAAGAACGTAAAATTGAAGCAATATGAAATTCAATACACTCATATATTTCTTAAACTGTACTTATACATACATATGTTAATTTCGCAACTATTCATTCTGTAAAAAAAGTACTGGGAATTGTTCAGTAAAACGCAAAATAATTCTTCAATCATCAAAATTTATTTTGTCGCCTTCAAAATAGGCTCCATTCGAAGCAATACACATATGCCAACGATTAATCCAGTCATCAAAGTACCTTTTAAACGCGTTTGATGAGATCGCCTTCAGCTCCTTCTCCTTAATGCCCTCTATCGACTAAAAGCGGCGTCTGCGGAGTGGCAATTTAAGTTTTGGGAAAAGAAAAAAGTCACAGGGGCTAAATCCGGTGAATACGATGGTTGTTCGATGATATTTGTCGAGTTTTTGGCCAAAAAAGCATGTCTTCAACCACCTTCTTCCGATGAATTCTTTGAAGGAAATTCAACTCTCTTGGAACGAGTCGAGCAGTCACGCGTCTTATGCCCAATTGATGGAGTAAAATGTTGCGAATTGATTCGTGAGACACACTAAGGTCATGAGATATCTCCCTCATACTTGAATGACCGTTTTCCAGCACCATTTCCTTGACTTTGTCGACGTTTTTTCATCGGTTGAAGACGTTGATGGGCGACCAGATCGGGTTAAAATCTTCCACGACTTTTCGGCCCTCTGCAAACGCCTTATACCACTCGTAGACCCGTGTTGATAAAGCACACTCGCCATAGGCTTTTTGCAACATTTTCAACGATTCGGCACACGGAATTCCGTTCACAAAGTTACGTCACCGTCTTCATCGGCCGACCAAACTATCAACCAATTCATAAATTCACCCGCAGCATAAACAAGAAACCATAATTTGAACATTAAAACTACACAACTGCTGACCACCACAAAGTTAATCTTAACATCGTAAATTGGAGAAGTAACCTATACAATTAAACTACGAAACTAATAATCTAAACATTAAAACTACAAAACTACTGACCACCACGAACTTAACCTAAACATCATAAATCAGAGAACTAATCTAAACAAATTCAATCCAAACAACGAAACTACAAAACCAACTTATTGCAAGAAGCTGCAATATATTGATAAGTTTACGTCGTAAGTTAAATTAGAATTAATCTTAGTCTTAGCTTGAACGTTGAATAAAACGGATACCACAAAGAAAGAAGAGTTTGTTTCAATCAGAATACATATAACTAAAACACAAAATTTAAGATTAATTCTTTGTTTGATATTTTTATCCATAGTAAAAATCCCAGAGCACACCTGAGGTTGACTGATATAATTGAATGCCAAAAACAAACTAATTGACAGATCACGCTCAAACTCTGCATTATTATAGAGGACAGTTGTGCGAACATTCCAGCAAAAAAAAAATTTTGACATAAGTGTGACGCGCGCTTTTTAAATGAATAATTCCCGGTACTTTTTTGACAGAATGTATGCCTCTGCGATGGCCAGTCCAAAGTCATTATCCCATTTTCTGCCTTCCACGATGACTTCGATTTTTGGGGACGTTATCTTCTTGGAGAATCCACTCATCGTTTTGGGGTCCATACTGCAACTCAGCAGACTTTAATAATCCTTTCTTGTATAAATTCAGCAATTAGATTTCTGGTGAAAGCAATCAACTTTCTGAATCCTTTTTCAGAGAAGCACCCATAAACATGCATCTTTGCTGGATGTTTACGTTGCAAAAATCTCTCACTGCTTTTTATCCAAGCCTTCCAGTAATTGAAGATAACAAAAAATGGCTCATCGGTAAATACTAAGTTGCTCCAATCGCGTTCTAAATTCTCTCGTGCTCAAGCTAGGCAGAACTGACGTAACGGCCATTTTGAATGACTCCAGTGGCTGTGACGTCATGGATTTTTCCATTTCAAAAGACCACCTGTATTATTTTTGTAGCATGTCGTAAAGACACGTTTTACCGAAAACAACACAAAAGGATAAATTAATCACGAAAATATTACGCAATTGCATACTTTTTCGTAATAACTAAAACTCTACTGAAAATTAACCGGAGAACTCTGCACAGTATGAGTGACAGATTTTCTTCGGCGTAAAAAATCGTGATAAAACTTTGATCGCACTTTCTTCAATTAAAAATTTATTGCACAGATATCAACGTGTAATAATTGCATGCCGAGCACTATTAATAAAGTACCTTAGAAATCTGAACTAATTTTAAAGCTGCATTTAAGAATAAACACGATTCTTACGAAGCCCGCCGTGTCTACTCCATACAAAAGCGAGCGAATTTGTATGGAACTGTCATTTTCGTTATGACTCCAACGTGTTGTTGTTGGATTGACTTACATGGCTTTCTACTTTAGAGGGCTTTGGCCCAACTCAATCTTTTTTGTACATGTTTTTCTATCAGTTGCGGTTTGGGGTTTGTTCTCCCGTTTTTAATGCCAGATTTTGTGCCTGCTTCTAATTGTATTTATAGACACCCGAACTCCTTTTTCAATTAGTTATTCCTTCGCCTGTCGCAGAGTTAATGTTGGGTTTTTCCTGAACAGCTGAGCGAAAGATTTATCGTCCCTTTTGATGTACCTCTTTTAAGGCCTCTACCTGGCTCATCATCGACATCACAATGCTCTTTTTATACCTCGTAATCCACTTCTTTACATATGAATCAATGGTTTTGGTATATTTTGCGGCCTGCCTCACACTCATTCTGGGTCCTTTAGGATGGATAAGCAGAAAAAGAATTTCATAACGTTTTTTATAAAAAAACTCTCATTTCTTAACTTGGTATATTTACGAAAGATCAAACTGTACTGACCAAATGAATAGAACGCGAAATCGGCAGTGGTAGGTTATACATAATTTGCCTTAGCACATACATGTTTGAGGAATTACTTGCGACAAGTTCGTCTTGACCACACTGTTCTCTATCAAGAAGAAAGAACAAGGCACCTGGTAATAGAGTACGGTCAGGGTGATAATCAGCTTTTTCGTTACATTTGAAAAAGCGCTCACCTTTCCGCCATGCTATAAGTAAGCAAATTTGATTGAAAATTATCCATTAGGACGTAAAACCTACCAAATTAAATTTTCATCACTGAAAAGTGCTACAAATAAAAGGTATTTGCGAGATAAATCCACTTCAAAATTACAGACACGTACTAAGCATAAATATGAAAATAAAAAGCGCTCACTTTGACAGATTGTCCTAAGCACTGTACAACCAGTAGAATAACTCAGCCAAATATGCGGCTTGGTTTCGAAAACACACGTGCGTTTCCTCTTCCAGATACGTGCGTTGCCTCCCTCTCAAGCTTTCAGTGAACATTTAATCTGATCTTTCCATTTCATTTTCGCAAAGAATTTTTTGTATTAGGCAAGAGCAAGCGAAATTGTAAGAACCGCCGACCATGACCCGCGCACCCACCGTCTAAGTTGAATACGACGCGAGCAAAATCTTTAAGAACGCCATGCACAATAATCAGAGATAAGAGGTGTCGCGGACTCGGCGGGACACGTAGCGAACGAGTCCGTTAGTACTTTTTTCTCTTTTTTTTTTCAGAGGTAATGACGTCAAATTTCAGAGGTCTCTCATGAAAAACATGTTAACCCAGGCAATATACAGAGTTATTTTACTCGTTGTACTGTACTCTGGTTCTAACTCCCTCAGGCGCCTTGTTCTTTCTCCTTCATAGAGGATCTCTACTGTAAAGGAACGGACCCTCTTTATTCGAGTTTGGACACTAGGTTCCTGAACAGAGCGGGAAATTTTCAAATCGAAGATTGCAGGCTAAGTATATTACTTTATTTTCTGTAATCGATTTTTCTTTTCGTTGAAATTTTAAGCCAAGTATAAATTTAAACCCCCGAGCAATACATTTCAAGTCGTTTTTAGTGAAATCGCAATCTTTTATTACACTTTCACTACGAGCTGTTTCTCGTCGACTTTTTAAGTATCGCCGAGTGATAGCTCGATTAACAGCCTCGCGGCCAAACTCTATACCAGCAGAAGAGGGTAAGTTTCTATACAGCGACTCTAGACCAAATGAGACTGAAGAAAATAACAAACGTCGATGATTCAGAGCGCTGTTTGGAGCTGTTTAAGCGGAATAAACAAGATGTTTGCGTCCATTTGTGACAATGGATGAAATAACCATCACTACACTCCGGAATCGCATTGGCAGTCAGCTGATTGGCGAGCAACCAGTGAAAGTTGTCCGAACTGACCAATAACGCAGATGTCCGCCGCTAAGGTTTAGGTTAGGGTTGTAGCGTAGTGGGTAGCGTGTTGATCTACAATACAATGCGAAGGTCGTGAGTTCAAATCCCGGTCGACGCATAATTCCAGCACACTACTTACTTGGTTACCTCATGGTTTGGTGAATGTTTTCACAGTGCATTTCGAATTGAAAGAAAAGATTTCCGGATTCTACACTGTTACGCTTTATTATTCGTGACGTTTCGGTCTCTGCTGATAAAGGTCTCAGCAGAGATCGAATTGAAAGAAAAGATTTCCGGATTCTACACTGTTACGCTTTATTATTCGTGACGATTCTGTCTCTGCTGATAAAGGTCTCAGCAAAGACCCAAACGTTACGAATAATAAAGCGTAACAGTGCAGAATCCGGAAATCTTCTCTTTCAATTGGTCACTTCAATCTATGAAAATGGAAAACTCGTATATAGAGGGCAGTGCGAAGGGCTAGCAACTCTTCAGTGTTTTGGGATGCGCATGAAATATTCATCGACTACGCTGAGAAGGGACAAACCATCAACAATGAATATTATATAGCGTTGTTGTAGCGATTGAACCACGAAATTACTAAAAATTAGCCCCATACGAAGATGAAAAACGTGCTATTTCACCAAGACAATGCAGCGTTTCACAAGGCGATGGTAACGTTGGCCAAATTTCACGAATTGAAGTCCAAATTGCTTCTATATTCACCTTATTCGCCAGATATGGCTCCCAGCAACTACCAACTGTTCGCAGACATCAAAGTATGCTCCAGGCAAAAAGATCAAATGCTGAAGTCGTAGCCGATACAAATGCTTATTTTGAGGGTAAAGCCAAATCGTTCTAGAAATAGGCATCGAAATATTTGAGCGGCACTAGAATCACACTAGAAGGAGACTACATCTTCGCCTCTATACTAAAACTACATAGATATCCCAAAAATTAGTTCCTTCGACATGTGATCCAAAAGTTATACTTAACTCTGCTCTGTACTGTGCTACAATTGGAAAACTGAAAAGCAGACTTTTATGATATCATTTAGTAATATTAAAAGTTGAGAAATTCTAAATTTTCTTAATATTCAATTTGATTTGTCGTCTAATTTAATAAAAATCATTTTCGAGAGCCGAAGGAATCGGTTCCGGAGTCTCGTCAGTTGCATCAATTTCTTCCAACAAAAATAGAGTTCAGACAATTCTCGTATATTCGTTGGAAATAAAATGATATGAGGTTGAACTAAAATAACAAATAAGCTAAAATGAGTGAACTTTACGATATATATTCCAACTAATTTTTAAAGATGAAAAAAAAGAGATATGAAAATAATCCATTGACTACATTTACCTTCAAAAATGATTATTTAAAAAAAATTATTAACGGATAAAAAATAAAATACTTAATCATGACGAAATCTACAACATTACAATCTTCATTAATTTTTGTTTGCAGTTGCACTGATATATGTATTGACATGAAATCTAAATTGAAAAGCATCGCGAATGTCTTCATGGAGTCTCCATGATTTCATTGAACTTTTTTTTTTTATTATGATTTCGTATGCATTCAGTACCATTCTACTTCATCGGAAACTTTCTTTCGTGGCGTTTGACATGAGAGGTTTAACGATAAATATGGATGGGCAATATGAGCTTCGTGGACTGGAACAAGATGACAAAGTCCGAGAAAGTCGTAAAAATTTACTCCGATTATTGCTGTATACCATAAAATTGTGCGCTTTAAAGATGGCTGCAATAAAAGAATTGACACAAAAAAAAAAAAAATTAAATGAAAAACTATTTTTAGGTATTTACAACAATCTAGGAATAATTTTAGGTTACGTAAGGGTCTTTAACTCCCCGAACAAACATTTAATGAATAATACATGTTACCCATAAAATGCAATAACCTAGATTGGAACTGTATCTATAATTGTTATTTTAGGTACATGATCAATCAATCAAAATGTTTTGATTAATTTCATAAATTTGTTCGAAACTTACCTTTGTTTCTGCCAACATTTTGTTGTATGCAGCTATTCGCTAGAAAGTAGAAAAGAAAAACAAATCAATAGTGCAACGTATTAATTAATTAAACGATTAAGTGTAAATATCTGGCGAAAATTTTATGAAATATATGTTTGCTAGAAACAGATTGTTCACTTATTATTTGGAATTATTTCTGTTGACGTTATAATTTTGACCCATATTTTCTAGATTACTAGATTTCAAATTTGTCGGAAAATTGGAAATGTTATAGAGTAGGCAGGCTCCTTAGTACCTGCTTGTATTTCGCTAACACTAAACTAAAAAAGACAGACCACCTGAGGGCATTTCACAAAATTGGTATCTATTGATGTTGACATGACCCAAACTTTTTAAATTAATTTAAATCATAAATAAATTAATTTAGCAGAAAGATTTTATTCAATGAATCTAAAATAAAAAACATAACAGGACTAGAATTGGGCGTAACGCCCAATCGTGCGATACTCTAGATGAAAGAGAAATTTTTTGATATTAAGAAATTTTGTAGGGGAAGTCGTGCAGGGGGTGACGACATTGAACTAATTTTTTCACATCACGCTAGAGTTGCCATCAAAATTTTTTATACAAAATTTATGATTCAAAAATTTAATAGGTAAGGTAAATGTCCCAGTGGTGGACACTGTCGTTAAGTTGGACACCCGATTTTTTTTCTGAGTTTTGTTGTCAGTGCGCTCAAACTACTGTCATCGGTAGCTCTCAGTGTCAGCTTGCTTTCTATACCTTAGAGACGTGTTTATACGTGGTTTTTGTTGCTCCAGAAATAATATTGAAATTTCGATTTTTCAAAGTGAATTTTTTAATTTTTTAAGTGAAAATTAAAGTGAATAATTTCTGCATTCAGTCAAGGTAAATGAATTTTTCATATTCGTTTTTTCATTCTCTGTCATATTCTGTAATCAAAAATTGCCCTAGTTCAATTTATTCTTTTTGACATGTTAATCTGTCGAAATGGCGGATGTTCCTAAGTTGGACTCCGTTGATGTTCCTATGTTGGACAGTGTTGGAGTGTTTTTCAAATTTTCGATATTTTCATCTTTTTTTTTTAATTTTTATGAATTTTTTTTGTGATATTTAGTTCAAAATGAGTCCCAAACGTACTGAAATCATTGCACCATCAGTTTTAGTGGCAGCAATTAAACGGGTATTAGTCCAAAAAGAATCGCAAAAATCAGTTTCGATTAATTTGAATATTTCTCGTTCAAGTTTAATTCGATTTATATGCAACGTTCAGTCTGAAATTCAGGACATTACAGCCGCAACTGATGAAGAAATATTGCAAGTTCTGGATACAAGCACAACAATGGGGACCAAGCCTGTATGTTTTTATGATTTTGTTACGATTTTTTTGCTTCCATTTAATTTTTCGCATTTTTCAGATATTTTCTAAAATACACGACAAAGCGTTGATAGAATACATATTAAAATGCAGTAGCTTGTATCATGGCCTCAGCATTACTGAAGTGAAACAGCTCTCATTTCAATTTGCAAAAAAATTTAAATTGCTTATCCAGCAACTTGGAATGAGCATTCTATGGCCGGCCGAAAATGGTTTGACAATTTTCTGCAACGACATCCTAACATGTCCTTACGAACACCCCAACAAATAAGCCTTAACCGAATGCATGGTTTTAATCATGAAAGCGTCGCTTCTTTTTTTGCCAATTACAGTTACACAGGAAACTGAATATGGTCCACATTCCATTTGGAATATGGATGAGTCTGGTTTTTCAACCGTTCCAATGAAAATCGGTAAAATCGTTATCCGGAAAGATTCTAAGAACTTGCTGCTGTTGTAAATGCCGCTGCAACTGTCCTTCCACCTTTTTTTATCTTTCCGCGAAAAAATATGCACACACATTTTTTGGATCATGCTATGCCTGGCTCAATTGGTGCGTGTAATGGATCTGGATGGATGCAGCAATGAGAATTTGTGATGTTCATGAGACATTTCATCAAATACACACACGCATCATTTATTGGGCCACAATTGTTGTTGCTTGACAATCATGATTCTCATTTGTCGATTAAGGCCATTGGCTTGGCCAACGAACATTTCATTACAATGCTGTCTTTCCTCCCTCATTGTAGCCATCGTCTGCAGCCACTTGATGTCTCCGTTTTTGGGCCATTGAAGGCGGCTTATAAAAAAAAATGCATGGAATGAACAAAAAATAATGCGAATCGTGCCATTGAAATTGACCACATTCCAGAAATTGTTTCTCAATTCATGGATGATGCTTTTACGCCCACAAATATTAGAGCTGGCTTTAGAGCCACAGGTAAGCAATTTTTTTTTATTCGAATTTTTCAACTTTTCCTAATTTTGACTATCACATTTTTTAGGAATTTGTCCCATCAACTCTGGAATTTTCACGGACTCGGATTTTTTCGTTGCTGAAATGGGTGAAGGAAATATTGTCCAACACGGAGAAGAGCTTGATCCAGAAAATCAGCGTTTGATCACATTCAACGATGAACCAGGGGCGAATGGAGAAGTTTCCACTTCTGAACCATCTACTAGCGGTGCTAGCTTAAGAACAGCCGTGGAAAGTGTTGGACCTCGGCATTACAGAAGTCCAAAACAGAAAAGCAATCGTGGTCGCAAGGCAATGAAAAGTGCTGTTCTGACTTCAGCAGAACAGGTTTCATCGTTCATCGAAAAAAGAAAAGCGAATGAGGAAAAACGGTTGTCCAAATTGCCAAAAAAGGAAACGACACCGGCCAAATTGAAAAAGCACCCAAAAAAAAACACAACCACAGCAGAAAAAAACATCAACGGCCAAACAAGCAAATGATGATGATTCTCCTTCTCCATTCGAAACTGATTTTTGCATCATATGTTTGCTACCAATGCTATCCAAATGCACGAAAAATAATTCGATTGCATGCAATATGTGCGAGCGGGAAGTGCATTTGAAGTGTGCAAACATTCAAAACAGCTTCTTCACTTCTGAATATTCGGAGGAAGAAAAGGCATGATTTTTCGGTTTTTTTTTCTATTTTTCTGTTAATTTTTTGGCTCTTCGTCGATTCATTTTTAATACAATTCGTTTGATTTTAATTGTTTAATTCGATAAAAAATAAAAAATACAATCAACGCTACGAATTGCCATCGATTTTGAGTTCATTTGGTAGAATTTCTGAAAATTGGGGGGGTGTCCAACTTAGGTACACTTTTCGTAAAATTACGATTTTGACTTGTTCCACAATATTTTAAATATCTTTCATAAAATGGATCAAATTTGTCTATCGTCTTGATAGATCGATGCGCACATCAATAAGCCTTTCAACGGTACCATCGGTTTTGATCTACGGTCATTTGTGACAATTTTATGGCTGATAAACAAAAGGGATGTCCACCACTGGGACATTTACCATAATGAGAAAATTAGTTTATTGGATTTAGTGAAATTGTGCAGTTTGTATGGGAGGTGGTAGAAGGAGGGGCGAGTTCTTAATGACTTTTTAGAAATAACTAAAAACATCATGTTTTTGAGATGTTGTAAATAGCAGATCAGTAGCATTTAAACTTTTCAGGAAAACAGACTTCTTGGAAAGTTGTGAAATTGTGTCAGATTGTATGGGAGGGTGTAGAAGGAGTGAAACTAATCGTATATTTTTTTTGTTCTTACTAATAATTCTAAATAAATATTTAGTGCAGTAAATTTGTTTATAGTTATTAATGAAAAATTGCAGTTTGTATGGGAGGTGGTGGAAGGAATGGGAGGACACAAATAATTTTTACAAAGTAGATTGAAAATAAAAGTATTATATTCCAAATTTTAGATCAATGGCATTTATACTTTTCGAGCAAATCCGTTTATTGTCAAATTGCGAAATTGTTTCATTTTCTATGGGAGGAGGCCCATTCATGAACTTCACCTTATTTTTTTTTTTGTTAAAAACGACGTGTACAAAATTTCTGCACTCTAGCTCAACGCGTTCTTAAGCTAGAGAGGACATGGACAGACATCCGGTTTTGAGATTTTTGAGTGATAATATTAACTTCTGTATCATTTTTTTCTGCGAGCCTTATTTCTTTGCGTTACAAACTTTGTGGCAAACTTATAATACTCTCAGATTTTATTTAGGGCAATAATAATTTAATCCGAGATCAATTTTGACTTGTTGAAGTCTGTTGGCTAGATAGCTACTGAGCAGTTTAACTGCGCTGGAAATACATCAAAGATAGAGATGATCTTGTCTAGGAGTCTTCTTTGGCCAATCATATCACAAGCCTTAGAAAAGTCTCACATTATGTTCATTGCGGTTTTAACATCAAAGGTTGCGCATATTTCCAGCTGTTGCGAAGCTGAAATCCAAGTTGGAAAGACGAAAGAACTTTGTTACTCAATACTATTTTAGTCGTACTTTGAAATTTATCTTTGGAATGGGATCGCTTGTGTAAATTTCTACTGAACCTTGAATTCCGTTTTATTGAGGAGGAAAATATCTCGAGTCTTGCTCATTGGATGCGAGCAGGCTATTTTGATTTGGATGAAAATTATCCTAATTGAGTGCATGTGGTTAGCTTTGAATTCGACTATTGTCGTGCTACTTATACTAAATTTTATGGTGAGCTTTGCGACATTGACAGCCATTCCCGATATCAACGACGTTAGCTGATGTACAAATAGATCGTTGTTACAAAGAAAAAAAATTGTTAATGAAGGCATAGTAGACAGTACTCTGAGATGCACTTTTTTCTTGCCAGCTAAGTAGTAAAACGTGGTATGTGTGCAATATATGTGAATCCTTGATGACATATAGAGAAGTTCCTTCTCAAGTCATCAGCGTCATTGAATAACGATAAATCCATGTAGAGGGAAAAGGTCATTAAACTTTCAAGATAAAAGTGAAACCACTTCCTTTCAGTATCCTTCATGAGGTGAGTTGGTGTCCTTTTCTATCGCTCGAAATCGGCATGCGTGTTGTGTACTCCAAAAATAAATAAGACAACTTGTGTGAAAAAATCAATTACAAAATTATAGCCAAATAAATATTTAAACGTATGTCCTTTGATAACCGTGAAGAATCAAATAAATTGACTAAAAGAGTTAAAATTCAGAAAAAAAAATCCATGTACTAATGAACAACAAAGAGCCACCGTACCGTTAAGTCCGTTTTAGAAAGAAAAACGCTATTGCGTATTTTTCAATAACATAACACGATAAAAATAAATTTCATCTGTCATAAACAATAACAAAAGCAAAAAGTTCACGAACCTCCAAGATTCGATCAACAGCGGCATCAAATTCCTCAAACATTTTTTGCACGTACGAAAGAAGCACTCTGAACTACTCGATATGGCAAGGACTACAATCGAAATGTCAAAGAACCCACAAAGGATGTCAGTTCTGCTGAAATAGTTTTTCGTGTTCGACAATAGATGGCGTTAAGCACAGCAATGTGTCATTCAGAAATATTTAATAGTGTTACCTTAGATTTACTTAAATAAAAAAAACTGTAGCGAGAAGAATGCTACATATAAGTGATATTGAAAAGAAATCACTGTTACTTGGAGACGCCAAGTTCGGCAAAGCAAAAGTTTAACTTTGAATTATGTTTGTTACATAAATAACTTTGCAATAATTTTGGTACTAAATGTAATTCAATCATAGCAGACCATTTTACTTTATTATTTTAATAATAAAGTATTGTGATCGACTTGGAAAAAAAAAAAAATTTGCTACCCTGAAATTTTTTTTTTTCGCGTTTCATAACTAAATTAGCCTAAAAAAGCAAAAAAAAAAAATCCGTCTGTCTGTACGCCGTCCGCCGTACGCCGTCCGCCGTCCGCCGTACGCCGTCCGCCGTCCGCCGTACGCCGTCCGCCGTACGCCGTACGCCGGTGTGTACGCTCAGCGCACATTAACTCCCAAACCCTTCAAGATAGGAAGTTCATTTTTGGGGGGATTGTAGATAGTGGCGGATCTCAGGCAGATACCCATTTTCGGGGGTGTACGGGTTCAGGGGGAGGCGGGGGGAGCGCTTAGGCCGAAAAATACGAATTCAAATATCTCAACCAAGGTAACAGCTAGGAAGCTAAAACTCAACACACATATAGAGAAGTTTGTGGGACAACTTTTAAAAATAATTTAATTTTTTTATCCATTGGCGTCCGAAAAGGGGGGGCTAAAAACAAATTGTCGGCCGAATTTTTTTTTCAAATGATTATATCTTCGAAATTACTTATTGTAAAAAATTCATATTTTGGGACCGTCAAGGTAGCATATAGTTCCATTGGAATCAGCTTAGAGAGTGGTTAATTATTGTAAGGGGAAGGGTCAGGAGGGGTGCAAAGAAAAACACTTAAAACTGAATATCTCAACTATCTCTTAAGCTATGTAATTGAAACTTGAAACTTATATTAAGCTATACTGGAAAAATACAAAAAAAATATAAGATCTTGAAATAATAGTAGTGGGGGGAAATGGGGAGCATTTCAAAAATGGCGCACTTTTCAAAATTACGAATCCTTATATCTCAAAAAATAATACAGATATCAAATCAAAAATTTGTCAGATTGTAGAACTACATAATAGTTAATTTTGATAAAAATTTTAAGTTGGGAGGTGTAAGGGGAGGGAGGTGATAAGCAAAAATGTCAAAAATTTTGAGTGATTTTTTTGAGGCTCTGGTGAAAGATACAAAGTTTAAATTTTGCATGTGGATACGTCTATTTGATGTTCATAAAAAAATAATAATAACTTGATCCATAATTGTTATAAACCGATCCCCCCGGTCTAACGTGCACAAGGTGTTTCATGTGCATTGAAAAAAACACATAAACTGAAAATTTTTGAGTGAAATTTTAAGGTAGAAACTTGAAAATTTGCAAAATGTATTTAAAAAAAATCCCTAAATATACGAAATATTAACTGGTCGAAAACCTTTAAAGCTTCTACCCCCTCCAATACAAAATTATTTTTTCGACCATTTCTAAGAAATCAATTATCACCTAACTATTAAAAGCTATCAATTTGCAATTCTACATACAAACTTACAAAAATAATCGAAATGAAATTACGTTAAAAGTTTTGAAATCGCGCTTGCCCTTCTACCCCCTCCCATAGAAAAGTATGATTTCGACCAATTTCATTAAATCAACTAATAATCAACAAATTAAAAGCTACGAACTTGAAATTTTGTACGAGCATCTTACAATAGAAAAGAAAGAAAATTGCATCACAAGTCTTACGATTCCCCTCCCTCCTCTACCCCCTCCCATACAAAATTATATTTTCGAGCATTTTTAAGAAATAAGTTGTCAGCTAACTCTTAAAAGCTATCAACTTCAAATTTTGCAGAAAAACTTATAAAAATAATTCAAATGAAGTTGTTTTAAAAGTTTTGAAATTGCGCTTGCCCTTCTACCCCTTGCCATACAAAACTATGATTTCGACCAATTTCATTAAATCAACTAATAACCAACAAACTAAAAGTTACGAATTTGAAATTTTATACAAGCCCCTTACAAGAGAAGCAAAATAAAACTACATATCAAATTTTACGATTCCCCTACCTTCTCTACCCCCTCCCATACAAATGTTCGGTTTCGTGAATGTAAAATACACTAAATTTTATGAAAATTCTATGCAACTTCGTCTATGAAACACATTCTATACAGAGAGTATTGGACGTGATGCAAGCAATTAATTAAAAAGCTATTAACATCCACCCACTCTTAATATTACCGCTCCTCCTCCCTTAATAAAAACCTAAACTTGCAGAAACGAATGAAATATTGTTAAATAGACAACAGCCCTGCCCAAGAACTCCCTTTCACTTAGTCTTCCCTAACCACTCTAACCTGCATATTGACTTTCCACTCCACCGCAACATGTCCCAAGAATAATAAAGTTTCGCCCGACTTGTTGGCAGTTTATTTAATTTTCCCATAGACTTTTTTCATACTTATACATATAGTCATGTTCGTGAAGATAGCAGTGCGATGACGAACACGCTTAATTTCTTCATTTTTAGTGATACAAGTTTACCGGACATTTGACAAAGCAGAGTTTAACTATACAAAAGTAAATAATAGCCAACCCTGAAAAAAGTTAATGTTTTTGGGGAAATTCCTGCTTCAAAAGTGAAATGTGAATTCCTAGTGTTCGATAAAATGGCAAATTGGCCTTTTTTTTATAAAAAAGGTAAAATTATTGTCAACCAATTATTTTCATTATTTAAAATACAGTTGCTCACAAAATTATTTGGTCAGTAGTTCATATTAATTTTAATTCTTTTTAACTAAGCCTATTTAATACTTGGTGGGGCTTCCGTTTGCTTTAATACCAGCTTTTAGCTTTATTCTGCATATTTTTCACTAAATTAGCAGTGGTAGAAAAACCTATTTCGTCCCACTCCTTTTTTAAAACAGTTTTCAACTAATTTTTGTCTTTTATGTTATGATCCTGAACCTTTTTTTTTTCAAAATTAACAACAGATGCTCAATAGAATTTAGGTCTGAAGACTGTAGAGGCGTTTTGAGTTGTTGAGGTACGTTGTACAGCAGTCAACTTTTGACTACAAAAGCCATGTGCTTTGGGTAATGTACTGTCTTGCTGGAATTTCCAGAAACTTAGCATTCCCAATTTCGTAGCACTATCCTTAATATATATATTTTTTTAATATGTCTAAATACACCCATTTATTCATTATTCTATCAATAAAATGCAGGTGTTCCACGCCGTTTGCCGCCATACAGCCCCAAACCATACATAAGTCAACCGCCACCATGTTTCACCGTTGGGACTAGGTCTTATTTATTCAGCGAAGCATTTGTTTTTCTCCACACTTTTTGATTTCCATCTGCGCCGAATTCCCCTTTATCAAACTGCTTGATTAAGGTCTCAGCAGTGACCGAAACCGAATGGTGGTTGGATGGGTATAGACAGGGTAGGCATCTGATCGGCGTCATTAGGCGACGCCCAGTGTTGTAACTGTCATATACACATCAATTGTGCTCATCATACCTCCTCGTGGTAGCCACCGGATCCTGGTCTTGTCCATCCGGACTTGACTTGCTGAACTGATGGGCGCGAGTGCTAATGAAACAGAAAAATTCTAGCACTATAATAATATGGCCCTCCAAGTTGGGGGTTGGGCGATGTGTTAACAACTCATCCTCGGAAAAAACACACCAGTTTCGAAACCTGAAGCAACGCCTCGGACTGGATTGATTCAACGGCAACGACCACGCAAACGAAAAATGGACTATTCCTTCGGATCTTGGAACGTGCGATCCCTGTACAGAGCAGGAGCAGTGAGAGAGCTTCTGGAACAGGCAGTCAAATACAATATAAACATAATTGCACTCCAAGAAACTAAATTATTAGGTAACGAGATTAATGACTTAAGATCGCACACAATTTTCAAAAGTGGGAAATCATCGGGAAGCCGGGAATTTGGAGTTGCGTTTATCGTCGACAAGAAGTTTAAACACCAAGTTACCAACTTCAAATCCGTCAATGAACGATTGTTTGCAATCCGCATCAAAACAAGTTTTTTTAATGTTTGGCTTATTAATGTCCACGCCCCAACGGAAGACAAAGACGACGAAGTTAAAGACGATTTCTACAGCACCTTAGAATCAACATTCGACTCCCTTCCGTCGAATGATATTAAAATAGTATTAGGTGACTTTAACGCGAAAGTGGGCAAAGAAGAAGCATACATAGGGACAATTGGAAGGCATAGTCTCCATGATATTAGTAACGACAACGGCCAGAGGCTGACTGATTTCGCCAGCAGCAAAAACCTTATTGTAAGCTCGACATGCTTCCCGCATCGTGACATTCATAAGAGAACGTGGGCTTCACCCGACGGAAGAACATTCAATCAAATAGACCATGTTCTAATAGAGAAAAGGACGGCCTCCTGCATTCTCGACGTGCGTACATGTCGAGGGGCTAATTGCGACACAGACCACTATTTGGTAAAGACCAAGTTTCGATGTCGAATCGCAAACCGAGGACACTCAAAAATGCAACCGGTTCCTAAATTCGACATAGGGAAACTCAAAAACGAGAAAATAGTTGCGAAATATGCGTTAGCCTTGGAGAGGCACTTCGCGACAATGCTAAATGTCAGCATGCCTATAGAAGAAATGTGGCAAAAAATCAAAGATGGCATTACATCTGTCGCAGAGGAGGTGATAGGACAACAACCCCGGCGCAAAAGAAATGATTGGTTCGACAAAGAATGCCAAGATGCCTTAGAACGAAAAAATGAAGCTTACAAAATATTAACGGAACGGCCGACACGAGCCAAACAAGACAAGTACAAGGATCTTAGACGATTTGCAAACAAAATATGCAGACAAAAAAAACGGAAGTACAATAATGACGAAATTAAAAACATGGACGAACAATTTAAATTACACAACACAAGAGCCGCGTATTCCCTTGTCAAAAGGATGAAAGAAGGTTACAAACCGAAAACGACCCTATGCAAGGATGCGGAAGGGAACATTATAAGTAACGCGGAAGATATAAAACTAAGATGGGCACAATATTTTGAACACCTTCTTAACCCGAGCCCATCACCTACACGAACAGCAGCAGCAGATACAATAGCAGGTATAACTGATGTAACAGCTGATGAAGGATCCGCTTTGAGTCCTCCCACACTCGAAGAAGTAAAAACAGCCCTAAGGAACCACCCAAACAACAAAGCGCCGGGCACTGATCAAATCCCAGCTGAACTTCTGAAAGCCGGCGACACCTGCATAGCGCATCTCCTACATAGATTAGTCGCGGACATATGGACGCAGGAAATACTTCCTGAAGATTGGCGCAAGAGCATCATATGTCCAATTTATAAAAAAGGTGACAAACTCTGCTGCGAAAACTACCGAGGAATATCTCTGTTGTGTACGTCTTATAAGATTTTGACGAAAATTCTAGAAAAGAGAATTAAGCCCTATGCTGATAAAGTAATTGGTGAATACCAAGGCGGATTTAGAGCTGGACGCTCAACCACGGACCAGATATTCTCAGTTAAACAGGTGCTGGAAAAGTGCTGGGAATATAATATTGATGTGCACCAGATATTTGTTGACTTCAAACAAGCATACGACAGTATCGACAGGCGCGTACTGTATAAAATCATGATGGAGTTTGGAGTCCCACCGAAACTGGTTCGACTGACAAGAATGACAATGACTGAGTCTTTGTCACAAGTCAGAGTAGAAAACGATCTGACTTCCAGTTTTAAAACAGACAACGGCCTTAAACAAGGTGACGGCCTCGCACCAATGCTTTTCAACTTAACACTCGAATATGTTGTTCGGAAACTTCCCGTTGACACCAAGGGAACACTATGCTTCAAATCCACACAACTCGTAGCATATGCCGACGACATAGATATCCTTGCAAGATCTCTGGAGAGTGCTAAGGAAGTATTTGTAAACCTTGACTCGGTAGCAAGGGAAGTTGGACTACGCATTAATGAAAACAAAACAAAAATTATGACGCAAACTAGGAAAAAGACGCCAATCAGACAAAATATTACAGTAGGAGACTATAACCTAGAAAACGTAGACAGCTTCATATATCTAGGGGCAAATCTATCGAAGGATGGAAGCGAACCCATCGAAATTAAAAGAAGGATAATGATGGCAAACAAGACGTATTATTCGGTACTTCCAATAATCAAAAACAAGAACGTGCACAGGAAAACAAAACTTAAGCTATACAAAACAATCATAAGACCTGTGCTATGCTATGGCAGCGAAACGTGGACATTAACTCAGGCGTCCGAAAAACGACTTAACGCCTTTGAAAGGAAGGTCCTCAGAAGAATCCTCGGACCTGTGAGGGAAGACTCGATCTGGAGAATACGATACAATAGAGAATTGTATGCCATCTTCGACAATCCAGAAGTGCCAACCCTCATAAAATTTAAAAAATTACAATGGGCTGGTCATGTGGAGCGGATGGATGACGCAAGGATTCCCAAACGCACACTAAAAGGGAAAGTCAACGGACAAAGACCGGTCGGAAAACCACGAAAGCGCTGGGAGGATTCGATTGACGCAGACAGCAAATCACTGCTAAGATTTTCAAACTGGAGGACGCGGTCACTGAACCGAGATGGATGGAGGCAAAGCATTCAGGAGGCCAAAGTCCGATTTGGGCTGTAGCGCCATCGTAAGTAAGTAAGTAAGTGACCGAAACGTCACGAATAATAAAGCGTAACAGTGTAGAATCCGTAAATCTTTTCTTTCTATATTAGGTTCTATTAAATTAAATTAAACAATTTATTATTATGTAAGCTATCTTGTTATGATAAATAAGTAAATAAAATTTGCTAAGGTACATGAGTTATGATTCATCTTATAATGGCGCAATATTTTGTGAAGCGTTGAAACAAAAGTTGTTCAAATGAATTGTAGAAGCTCTCCAAAACACGTTAGAATGCCTTCTTGAGTAGAATTTTGCTCAGGATATACAACTAAAAAATTAAGCTTGTTGGCAGCAGTGGTTGATGGGGGATGAGGTTGGTTCTCCTGGTACGGTGTTGGTCCTATATTTTGGAATAAGCGGATCATGAATTCTGATGCGTACGTTATGCCGAATTCGTATAATTGCCTATTACATGAATTCGGCAAAATATTGTCTAATTCATGAAAAAAAGACTAAAACGAAACCTCAATAAGGATTAGTTGTTCGTCCTAATACAGTGACTCATCTAAATGAGAGAAGTCAAGTTGACCTGGTGGACTTTCAAAGTTTACCAGATTTTATAAATTCAATTTACATTATAAAGAACATCTTACTAAATATAGTATTCTGAGACCTCTTCCTTCAAAAAGGGCTGGTGAAGTAGCACAAGTGTTTCTTAATATTTTTCTAGACTTTGGAGCACCTCACGCTTTACGATCTGATAATGGTAGGGAGTTCATAGCTAACATCATCAAAGAACTCAGATCACTGTGGCCTGACTTAGTGTTAATCATGGTAAGCTCATGCACCCACAAAGCCAGGGTTCTGTTGAGAGAGGCAATGCCAGACTAAAAAATTCATTAATTGCTTGGATGCGGGACTATAACACTGCTTCTTGATCTATTGGTTTAGGCTTTGTTCAGTGGGGCATGAATAGTACTTATCACGAAGCACTAAAACAGAGTCCATATCAGACTCTTTTTGGTCAAAAGCCCAAGATGGGACTGCGGTCAAAAATTCCGCGAGAATTCTTAGAGAAACTGCTTAATGGAATGCCAGAGGAAGATTTGGAGCAAAGAATTAACGGAGATGCTACTAGCATTAATACGTCAGATGATTGTAGTGACCAATTACAACAAAACAGTGATTCAGTTTTGTTTTGGAGGTGGTCCAGATCTACATTTATTCCACGATGAACCGAGTTCCCTTAATTCCAATATTTCGGACACAATAATTGGTCTTAATATTAATAAAAAGATGATCCTAAATTTATTATCGAGCCTCAAGATCTCGTAGGGAGTGAAAACATTATAGAACCTGACGATTTATATGAAAATTTTTCTAATTCCGCAAGGAAGTTTAGACAAGTTGTTCTTGTCAAGCAAACAGAAAAAATGCTTGAGGGTTCCAGTGCCAAGCTAAGAGTATTAAAACAAGGCGATAATATTCTGCTTGGAGTAAGCCAATTTGATAGAGGACGAGGAGATCCTACCAATCTAATAGCAGTTGTTATGAAGGAAAAGGATGGCAAGTATAAAATTTGAACCAAGTATGGGCTCTTGGAACATTCCTTAGAAAGGAATAGTTTACAAAAAACTAAATTTAATAAACTTTAAACAGAAGCAGTTCCAACGGAAAATTTATCATTCGTACGATATTTGGTACGTCAATGCTCCGTTGGTAGCGGTCAAGGCTACAAAAGATGTTCTTGTATGCAAATCGAAGAGATGCAAATGTTTAGTTTGCAATTCAGCATGTGATCCCGGCAAGACGGCAAAATCAATCTCATACAAATTTATTTATAATTGTTATTATTGTTTCGCAGAATTTTTTAATTGTATTATTCGTTAATCAAAGAAATCTATTTACTTTTATAATTTAAAAACATAACAGGACTACGATTGGGCATAAAGCCCAATCGTGCGATACTGTAGATAAAACAGAAATTTTTTGATTTCTAGAAATTTTATAGAGGAAGTGGTACAGGGGTTCACGACATTGAATTAATTTTTTCCCATTACGCTAAAGTTGCTATTAAAATGTTTTACACAAAATTTAGGATTAAAAAATTTAGTAGTTGCTGAGAAAATTAGGTTATTGGATTTATCCAAATTGTGTAGTTTGTATGGGAGGTGGTACAAGGAGGGGCAAGTCCTTAATGACTTTTTCACAAATAACTATAAACACCATGCTTTTGAGATGTTTTAAATTGTATATCAATAGCATTCATACTTTACAGAAAAATCCGTTTTTTGTAAAGTTGTGAAATTGTGTCAGATTATATGGAAGGTGGTAGAAGGGGTACAGATAATAGCTTCATTTTTTTGGGCTTACTAATAATTCAACATAAATATTAAGTGCACAATTTCAGCTTGATAGATTTTATACACACTGAGTTATTGTTTTAGATAATTTCATGAAAAAGTAGAGTTTGTATGGGAGGTGGTGAAAGACAGGGGAGGACTTAAATAATTTTTATATGATAGATTGAAATCATCATAAAAGTAATATATTTCAAATTTCAGATCAATAGCATCCATGCTTTTCGAGCAAATCCGTTTATTGTCGAATTCCAAAATTGCGCCATTTTGTATGGGAGGTTGTGGAAGGGGTAAGACTAATCATCTAATTTTTTTTGCGCTGAATAATAATTCTAAATAAGTTATTAATGCACAATTTCAGCTCGATACGTTTTATACGTACTGAGTAAATTGGTTTAGAGAATTGCATGAAAAAGTACAGTTTGTAAGGGAGGGGGTGGAAAGAAGATGAGGACTCAAATAAATTTTATGCAGTAGATTGAAATTATCATAAAAGTATTATATTCCAAATTTCAGATCAATAACTTTTATGCTTTTCGAGCAAATCTGTTTATTGTCGAGTTGCGAAATTGTATCATTTTGTATGGGAGGCGGTAAAAGGGGTGAAGCTAATCATCTAATTTTTTTGGTCTTGCTAATAATTCCAAATGAATATTTACTGCTAAATTTGAGCTCGATAAGTTGTATACACACAGAGTAAATTGGTTCAGAGTATTTCATGAAAAAGTGCAGTTTATTGTTTGGTGGTAGAAGCAGGAGGAGAACACATATAATTTTTATACGGAAGATTGAAGTCATTATAAAAGTAATATGCTCGAAATTTGAGTTCAATAACTTTTATACTTTTCGAGCAAATCCGTTCATTAGCAAATTGCGTCATTTTGTATGGGAGGAGGTAGAGCGAATTGGCCCGTTCACGAACTTGACCTTACTTTTTTGCTAAAAATGACACACACAAATTGTTAGCGTTATAGCTCAAAGGTTTCGAGAGTTTGCTGTAGACAGAGGGTCACTCGGAATCGAGATTTTTGAGCGACAACAAATATTTCTGTACCCTTGGCGGCTCTGTGCGAGCGTTACAAACGGTAAGGCAAACACAATATACTCTCAGATTTCATCTAGAGTATACAAATATATTTAATTAAATAAACAGAATCTCGAAAGTCAAGATTTCCGGATTCTACAATGTTACGCTTTATTATTCGTGACGTTTTGATCTCTGCTGAGACCTTTATCAAACTGATCGACAATTATTATATAGAATAAGGGGGAGGGGGTTAATTGGGTGTGGGAAGGGTAATGAAGGTTAAATTAGTTAATAAAGGTTAATTAATTAGTATCAGGTATTTAAATTAGTTAAGGATTTCTGGATACGGATTTTGTTTTTGAAAGAAAAGATTTCCGGATTCTACACTGTTACGCTTTATTATTCGTGACGTTTCGGTCTCTGCTGAGACCTTTATCAAACTGATCGACAATTACAAAATACAATTATTATATAGAAGGAAGGGTAATTAAGGTTAAATTAGTTAATTAAGGTTAATTAATTAGTATCAGGTAGTTAAATTAGTTCAGGATTTGTGGGTACGGATTTTGTTCTTACCAAATTTTAAGGCAGGTAGCCAAACTGCTGATAACTTGTATCCGGTGTCTCGGTTGAAGTTCTGTGGATGCATCGAAATTTCTATTACTTCTCGTACTATTCGTTGATAATATTGATTTGTCCTGGCCAGAATTTGCACATTGTCGAAATCGATTGTATGGTCCTCTGTCGTTGCATGTTCCGTGATCGCTGATGACTGTATTTGGTTTTTCCGTGTGCATAGTTGGTGCTCGTTGATCCTTGTTTGGACTGTACGTCCCGTTTCTCCTATGTATACTTTATCGCATGAGCCGCACGGTACTTTGTATACTCCTTCAGTCTCCAATGGTTTTTTGTCCTTCTGGTTTCCTAAAATTCCTCGGATAGTAGTCGCGGTAGTGAATGTTGTTTTGATGTTGGATTTTCGAAGGATTTTTCCAATCTTATCCATCGTACTCGGGATGTAAGGTAGTTCTACCCATCGTTTGTCTGCATTTCCTTCTTCAGTGTCTTCTCGTTCTGTTGTCCTTGGATGCTTCGGTTTCCACGCCTTGTGCGAAATTTTAAGGCAGGTAGCCAAACTGCTGATAACTTGTATCCGGTGTCTCGGTTGAAGTTCTGTGGATGATTAGAAATTTCTATTGCTTCACGTACTATTCGTTGAACATATTGATTTGCCTTGGCCAGAATTGCAAATGCAATGTGCAATTATATACATATAACATATAACGTTCTTGCGCCAATCTTCAAGAAGTGTTTCCTGCGTCCATATGTCCGTGACTAATTTATGTAGGAGCCGGGCTATGCAGGTGCCGCAGGCTTTCAGAAGCTCAGCTGGAATTTGATAAGTGCCCGGCGCTTTGTTGTTTGGGTGGTTGCTCAGAGCTCTTTTTACTTCTTCGAGTGTGGGAGGACTCAAAACAGATCCTTCATCAGCTTTTACATCAGTTATACCTGCTATTGTGTCTGCTGCTGCTGTTCGTGCTCGGATTCAGAGGGTGTGTAGATATTTTGCTACATTTCTTCTATTGGCATGCTAGCGTTGTTGTTCAGTATTGGCGCGAAGGGCTCTTCTAAGGCTGATACGTACTTCGCAAATATTTTCTCATCATTGAGTTTTCCTAAGTCGAATTTAGGAACCGGTTGTGTTTTTGGGTGTTCTCGATCTGCGATTCGGCATCGGAACTGGGTCTTTACCAAATAGTGGTCGGTGTCGCAATTAGCACGTTGAAAATGCAGGAGGCCGTCCTTTTCTCTATTAGAACGTGGTCTATTTGATGGAATGTTCTTCTGTCGGGTGATGCCCACGCTCTCTTATGAATGTCACGATGGGGAAGCATGTCGAGCTTACAATAGGATTTTTACTACTACTGAAATCCGTCATTCACTGGCCGTTGTCGTTACTAATATCATGGAGACCGTGCTTTCCGATTGTCTCTATGTAAGTTTCTTCTTTGCCCATTGTCGCGTTAAAGTCACCTAATACTATTTTAATATCGTTCGACGGAAGGGAGTCGAATGTTGATTCTAGGGTGCTATAGAAATCGTCTTTAACTGCGTCGCCTTTGTCTTCCATTTGGACATGGAAATTAAAGAATTTTGTTTTGATGGGGATTGCACACAATCGTTCATTGACGGATTTGAAGTTGGTAACTTGGTGTTTAAATTTCTAACTCCCGTTTTCCCGATTTTTTCTCACTTTTGAAAATTCTATGCGATCCAATGTCAGTAACTTCGCTACCCATCAATGTAGTTTCTTGGAGTGCAATGATGTTCATATTGCATTTGTTTGCCTGTTCCAGAAGTGCTCTCACTGCTCCTGCTCTATACAGTTATTGCACGTTCCAAAATTCGAAGGAATAGTCCATTTTTCGTCCAGTCCGAGGCGGTGCTTCAAGTTTCGAATCAAGTTTGATTTTTTCGAGGATGACCTGTTAACACATCGCACAACCCCAAACTTGGAGGGCCATATCATAGTGCTAGAATTTTTTTGTTTCATTAGCACTCGCGCTTATCAGCAAGTCAAGTCTGGATGGACAAGACCAGTACCCGGTGGCTACCAGGTGCAGGTATGATGAGCACAATTGATGTGTATACGATAGTTACAACACTGGGTGTCGCCTTATGACGCCTACTCTATCTATACACATCCAACTACCAGGTGGTATTTATGGAGAAACTCAAAAATACGGACCAACAATGACTAACCTCATGATCCTTGTATCTGATAATAGGCATCAAATCGATGCACTGGATAATAGGCATCAAATCGATGCAATATACACTGACTTTAGCAAAGCCCTTGACCGAGTTGATCACAATATTCTGATTTTAAATTAAAAAAAAATGGTGTAATAGGATCCCTACTTAAATGGGTTAAATCCCGCTAGTAACAGAACTCAATTTGTTTATTTTCAAGGAAATATTAGTGATCTCTGGGGTACCTTAACTTGAAACCTCTCTTATTTATTGTTTGCATCTTAGATCTATCAGCAGTATACATAAAAAAATGTATCACATCTGATGTACGCTGACGATCTGAAAATATATTATGCGATAACCTCACTCGGAAATGCTGCATTCCTGTAATCCAAGCTTATTGCACTTGATTGGTGCGGTCAGAACAAATTAGAGCCTAATGTCAGTAAATACCACGTGATAAGCTTCTCACGTAAAAGATCCACATACCTCCATGACTATATCCTAAGTGGAACTCAACTACATCGTGTTGGTCAAATTGTGGACCTCGGCTTACTACTGGACAATAAACTGTGCTTCAAATCGTATTGTAATTAAATAATTTCAAAAGCTAATAAACTGGCTTCCGTGGCGTAGTGGGCAGCGTGCTTGCTTCTCAGTCAATAGGTAGTGCGTTCGATTCCCACTCCAGACAGGGGATTTTTTAAGCACGAATTTTTCAGTTGCTACTGGCGACGAAAAATTATACGAAATAAAATGGGCAAACGGTGAAAAAGTGAAACAGTTCCACTTCAAGAAGGCCTAGATACTCAGTAGATGGTTTCTGTTCGCTTTCTATCATTCAGTTCCCCATAACATCTGCAAATATTTGTCACTAGCAGCCAATACAACTGAAAAATATATGTAGGATTTAGGATTCGTGATACAATTTATTAAAGAAAAATGATTTGATTGAATTTTACATTTAATCGATGTTGTTCGTTTCGATGTCGGTCGTGAAGTGAAATCGTGCAGTTGAGCGACTGCCTGAAAACGTCAGATCGTGTGTTGTTGCCCGATGAAACGAAAAGGTCTTTTCGGTATTGTTGTTGCCCGATGAAACGAAAAGGTCTTTTCGATATCCTACAACTCGGCCATCCTAGTGATCACTGCCCTCGGTGATTCGCTTTCAAATTCGTCGACGTCGCTGTCTTCTGAGTCGGAGTTACTGCCACAAGATCTCCATGGCTTCATGTAGTCGGCGCTCGTCGATGTTTTAATTGGTCCTTCATGGTTAGAGTCACTGTATAACTGAGCTACTCGGTCCAGGAGTCTGGCAGATAGCTATTTTAGTACAAAAATCGAACGTGCTAAAAAATTTGGTACTAAAAATCGAACGTTCGAAAGATCAAAGTGTTGGTGAAAATAAGTGTAGACTGTGTAGTCATTCTGACATATCCCAGTAGGGAGTGGAATCATTACCGCGCCGATGATTCTTACCATGAAGCTATTACAGCTACTTCCTGTCGTAAAACATAGATTACTTTAACATTGCAATGTCATAGGCAAGCATTCATTTTTGCTACTTTCTGTATTACAAAGGATCGACATTGGAATCTAGGGAAACGAATGAATAATGTAATGATTGGAAAAAAAATCGACAATGTAATGGTCGCAATAGAGTCTACGATGGAATGGTTACAAAAGAATAGAAAGCAAATTAATCTTTGAGAAGGTATTCTAATATTGAGGGAGCGATTCATTTTGAATTAATATTGAAAAATGTGATGAAATTGGATCCTGCTTTTGATATGAATTCAGTATTTTAAATTCTGTTGCTATAATTTAACTAACAGCAACAAGCTGGAAAAATGCGACTTTAGATTTTTTTTCTCACAATGAACAACTTGTAAAATTTTACGGGAATATTAGAAAGCAAACGGGTTATGATAATAATAATGTTTTCTATTATTAATCTTTCGTTTTGTGCGCGGCACGTTTTGAAGATGATCATTTATTTTATGCAATCTCCTCACATTACCTTTCAATGCATATCAAATTCCTTAAATAAACTGCTACTTTATGTAATGCCTTCACATTACTTCAGAATGCATTGCAAATTTCTTAGGTCGATTTGAATGATTTCTCAATTTGAATGATTTTCAATAAAAGGGAATGGATTGCAAAAATCCCTGTTGGGATGTTTTTCCGCCATGTGTCAACAAACAGAATCATAAACTGGACTAAAAACCTGTTTGGTAAAGATGTGTGGGTGCAGAAAATTGCAAAATAAAATTGAATTTTTGGCTGTTTCTAATGGAATGGCACAATGATATTAATTTTTCAGGGCACATAATCGAATTCCAATTGCATTTTGATAAATATCTAACCGAATATGTATATACACCAAAAAATTCAAACTTAACGGTTTCAACTCT
Source organism: Chorisops tibialis (assembly GCA_963669355.1). Taxonomy (NCBI): domain Eukaryota; kingdom Metazoa; phylum Arthropoda; class Insecta; order Diptera; family Stratiomyidae; genus Chorisops; species Chorisops tibialis. The sequence goes on from OY770264.1 coordinate 24,776,747, forward strand.
GATACGCATCTGCCAGACTCCTTTACCGAGTTGCTCAGCTATACAGTGACTCTATTCATGGTCTCCTATTTTGATGACTTCGTAACGGTCGTTGTATAGAGCCCTTTCGACCTTGTAAGGACCTAGAAACTTCGGTAAAATTTTTAATGTTGCCCCAAATTGTGTACGTCGAATGGCGACTAGATCGCCGATATTATAACAGGTTGGCGCCTTCCTTCTTTTGTTGTAGTTGCGCCGATTTTCGGCTTGGGTAAGCTCGATGTTCTGTTTAGCTCTTAATCGGAGCTCATCTCGAGACTCTTCGAAAGTGTTCAAAATCTCTTCGGTTATTATTTCAAGCATTTTCAAGTCTTCGTCATTACGCATTTGTGTTCCAAACATGATCTGGAATGGAGTAGCTTTTATACTTCTCTGCCAAGTGGCGTTAAGATACCTTTGAAGTTTATTTGTTAGCTTATACCACCGCGATGGGTCTTCTAACGAAAGTTTAGTGAATACTGGTATAATTATTCTATTGATTCTTTCCACCTGGCCGTTGCCCCTTGGAACTCCAGTAGTTGTCGTAACGTGTGTTATATTGGAATCCTCGCAATACTTCTTGAAGGCGTTTGAAGTGAACGCAGCACCCTTGTCGGTTACTATTCTCTTAGGGTTTCCAAATATAGCTTTTAAAATATCTAGTTTTAGTAATACTTCCGTCGCAGCCGTTGATTTTACGGGAAATATCCACACGAACTTAGTGAACGCATCAATGATCGTCAAAATGTGCTTGTACTTCTTTTGTGATGCACATAGGGGTCCAAGATGATCCATATGATAAGTGTCGAGCGGGTATTCTTCTTTTGCTATTGAGTGTAAATATCCTTCTTGTTTCCCCGCCTTTTTCTCACTCAAGATGCATTTTATGCAATTTCGTCTACACGTTTCAATTACTTGCTTCAGTTTCGGTATAAAATATTCTCTCCGAACAAGTTCTTCTATCTTCCCAGCTGCAAAATGTCCTTGGTCGTGGATAGATTTTACTACCTCCATCTGCATCCTCTTAGGTACGCATAAAAGTTTGTTTCCTTCTCTGCCGTGTTTGTATAAAACTCCATGTTCCGAAAAATAGTTTTCGTATGATCCTCTTTGTAGCATCTCAAACACTAATTTCAATTTCTCGTCATTCAGTTGTGCAGCTTTTATTCTTAGCAACAAATCACTTTGAATGCCCGTGATTTGAAAACAACGACTTAAAGCATCCACATGCTGCATTTTAGTGGCAGCTCTATGTTCAACGACATAGTCATATTCCTGTAAGCAAAGCACCCATCTAGCGATGCGCGATGATATTTCCTTTTTCTCAATAGTTCCCTTGAAAGCGGCGCAGTCAGTGACTATTTTAAAATGTAAGCCCAAAAGGTAGACTCTGAATTTTTTAAGAGCACTTACGATCGCTAGCACTTCTAGTTCATAACTGCTATACCTCGATTCGGCGTCTGTTGTTTTGCGAGAGTGATATGCAACAGGATGCAATTGGTTGTCTTCTAAGCTTTTTTGCAACATCACAGCACCATATCCGAATTTTGACGCATCCGTATGCAATTCCGTTTCTACGTCGTCTTGATAAATGGAAAGAACAGGACTTTCGCATAAAATATGTTTCAACTGGTTGAACGCTATATTTTGTTCTATCCCAAACTCGAAGGGAACATCTTTCTTCAATAAATCAGTCAGTGATTTTGCTATGTTAGCATATCCTGGAACAAATCGTCGGAAGTATCCAGTAAGTCCGAGGAAACTTTGTAGCTTCTTTACATCTGCAGGGACTGGAAACTTCTGGACTGCTCTTATCTTTACATCAGATGGCTTGATTGTGCCATTCGTGACCACATATCCTAAATATTCAATTTTGCTGCATAGAAATTGACATTTGGACCATTTAATGCGCAATCCCGCATTTTCTGCACACTCTAACACTTCTTTTAAACGACATATACCTTCGTTCTCGTCTTTCGCTGTGACTACAATATCGTCCAAGTAAAGTAGCACATAGCCTTTCTGCATCAATGGTTGAAATATTTTATTGACAAATTTCTGGAAATTCTGCGGCGAAGTAGCAAGTCCAAAAGGAGCACGGTTGAACTCGTACTGACCGTCTGGAATAACGAATGAAGTAAATTTTCTACATTCTTCCGATATTGGCACGTGGAAAAACCCATTTTCCAGATCTAACGTTGAAAATATTTTCGCTTTAGATAGTTTGTCTAATTGATCATCCATAAGAGGAAGAGGATACCGTTCCATTACTATTATCTTGTTCAGTGCCCTATAATCAACGCATAACCTTTTTGATCCGTCTTTTTTATTAACTAACACTATCGGGCTCGCGTAATCCGATAAGCTTTCTCTGATTATACCATCCTTGAGCCATTCTATAATTTGTTGATTTACGACAATCTTTTCTCCGGGCGATAAACGACGCGGACGCTGGTGAACAGGAGCGTCACTCTTTAAAACAATTTTCATCTTATAGTTGTCTTTGCTGAATCCATGAGGTTTGTAGTTCTTGACGAGATTACTAACATCAGCTGCATATTTGTTGTTTCCTAACGTGTACTCTGGTTTCGAATCTATAATAGCAAAGGCATTTGAAAAAGTATCTTCGATCTTCCGTATTTTCACACCATCTTTTGTCAAACTGATTGAAGTTCCATTTAAAACATCCTTGCCCACTATCATCTTGGTTCCGTCCACTAAATTAGGAACAATGTGAACATTACATTCGTATTTCTCATCGTCAATGACAAGAACTGCTTTAAAAGATCCCAATGTCTCTACAATGTTACCTGAAAATCCATTTAACACTTTGGTATTTTCGCTCAGTTTAGGTGCACTAATTTTGACATATTCCATCGAAGTTATTAAAGACACGTCACTTCCAGTATCCATCAATGCGTCTAATTTTCGTCCGTTCACAGAAATTTTCTTTATCGAAATGTCACCTTTTCCGTCTTTCACGTTGGCACATTGACTGGCCTTCTTATTGAGGCAGTCAGGTGACTTATGCCCAAAATTTCCACACGTGAAACATTTTGGACCCTTGTCCTTCTCTCTACATTGGCCTGCCTTGTGGCCAGCTTGGCCACAATTATAGCACTTGCTCTTCACTTTATCATTCGGCCCCGACGATGCCAACTTCTGTTCGACTTTGTTGTTCGACGACCCGGATTTAAACGCGCTGTAAATCCCAATTTTCTTCTTAAAATCTTTCAAAGTCGCGGCACCGAATAGTAGAACTTTATTATTGTGTGAATCATTTACACCGTCTATCACGTAACTAATCAAAGCACAATCATCTATCGCACCTCGAGCAGCTATTTCCTTCATCTTAAATAGGTAGTCGATGACACTTTCATCTTTCCCTTGTCTCCGTCTAGCAAGCAGTCTATGCAACTCAGCACTGTTAAGTTTTTCCCCGAACTCATCGAGAAGAAACTCCGTTAGCTTGCACCACGAATCCACATGTGGTTCTGACTTTACAGCTAACTTGGCCGTTCCGGTCAGCAATCTTCGCGAGTAAATAAAACATTCTAAATCGGTCCATCGTAATGACTTCGCAACCGCATCCACGTCATTAATCCAACATCTTACGTCTTGATCGATTTCTCCGCTAAATTCGGTAAAAACACCTTTGACTTCGTTAAATGAAAAATTTTCTCGCCTATTTCGCAGCATGTCGTTTTCCTCGCGCAATCGGTTCAACTCATAAGAACTTGTCGGCTGTTCTCTACCTCCTGCGGAATTATTTTCCATTCGCGGATTGTTGCCTGCAACCGAGCTATGCGAAGCGTTCTCGAATGATTGAAACGCAGAATCGCCAAAATCGGCTCTGCTACGATTTAGTCTTTGCAATCGCTTTGACATTTTTTTTTTTTCGATTCTAAAAATAACCAGTACTCAAATAAACTAACGTTAAGTTGCGGTGAACTGAAATACCGGTTGCTTGCGATGATTGATAATGCGCGACGATTTCTCACACTTTTAATACTTGAAATAATTACCTGGATTTTAGCGGATCCCGGTTGAGCCCCCAGTTTGTAGGATTTAGGATTCGTGATACAATTTATTAAAGAAAAATGATTTGATTGAATTTTACATTTAATCGATGTTGTTCGTTTCGATGTCGGTCGTGAAGTGAAATCGTGCAGTCGAGCGACTGCCTGAAAACGTCAGATCGTGTGTTGTTGCCCGATGAAACGAAAAGGTCTTTTCGGTATTGTTGTTGCCCGATGAAACGAAAAGGTCTTTTCGATATCCTACATATATATCAGCTTCTTCAGTCGTTACGGTCGTTCTCACTCCTCTTCCCCTACCTTCCTAATCCCTTTCCGTCCCTCCATGGCTGTGTTTGTGCATTGCACATAATGGCCGAAATTGTCTATAACACAGGTCATTCTGTAAAAAAAAAACATCTTCTTGGTTTCATTAAGAGAAGATCCAAGGGGTTCAAAGATTGGTCACTAAAACATTTTTCTCTTCTCTTGTCTGCTCTCTTCAGAAATGTGTATGTCCCATTTGGGATCCCTTTTCCAGCAACAGAATGTAGTCAATCTAGAAGCAAATCCTTCTTTTCGCTCTCAGGAACTTGACAGACGGTCACTTGGAATCGGTGTTTTTGAGCGACAACCAACATTTCAGTACCCAGAATTATTTCTTAGCGTTACAAACGGTAAGGCAAACACAATATACTCTCAGATTTCATCTAGAGTATAAATATCAACAAATTGAATTAACTAGTTTTATTCGAAAAAAAAAAATCAAACAATACCCAGAAACCTAAAACGTTTCGATTTCGTGCTAAGTCCTAATAATTACTGCAATATATCGAACAATACGAAATAGATACGTCCTTAGTGTCTTACAGAAGATAAGACGCACGATACTGACAAAAGGGGATCTTTCTCAATATTAATTTTCCCCAAAGAGTCCTTTAATCGATAAATATAGTGAAGTTTAATCAGAAATCGCCACCTTCCATTTCATAAAGAAAACACTCCTGTATTTTTGCCCCGAAACTGAACGTCTTACCTCTTTCTCCTTGATGGGTATAAAGAAAATATTCGGACATTCCAGAGCATAGTTCTCATTTCCGTCCTTAAGAATGAAGAAACTGGGTAGGACGAACGTTGCCGTTTCGGCCATTTTTCGGCACTATCTGTTTTATAATAAGAACAGAAACCCATTCTGCGTGACCTGTAATATCCTAATTCAGGCGAGGCGCATAATAACTATAGCGAAGGGTAGATTCCAGATGTATACGGTAAACCTGGACGAGAGTATCTGTCTAGTCGTGAAGATACTGCCTATATCTACTTTTTCAGGTTAAGGCTTAAGTACGAACCAATTTACAATGATTGAATTCGAGATTTTGGGAACTCCTTCTTCGGAACGTTTCAAGGCTTTTCTAATCGAGGCATAGGATTTAATTTTCTGGTCGTAATGATGCCCAAGGAAGGTTTTATGGAAAACTTTCCACGACCAATCCGGAAGAGGAGAAAAAACATTTCGCCGGCATTCGAGAATCATTCTGATGAGATAGGCACTTTTAAGATTGCTAATTTCTTTGAATTTAGGTGTTGATTCAGTTGTTAGTGTTTATTTATCTTACGGCAAGTACGCGATATCTTAACAGGCTTTATGCGAGGAAGAAAGGACAACTCGAAATTAAAAGAAGGAGCTTTGCAATGCATAATGGGGAAAGGGGGAGAAGGCTGTCTATTCTTATTCGAGATAACTGAAATTATTTTCGTAAAATATTCCCTCGTTTTATGTAAGGAACTCAGGCGGAATGAAGCGATTAGATAGACGGCTAGGATAAGCGTTATCTTGTCGTGTAATTGCAATTGCCGAAATATTTTTCGGGTGTCGTGTAAATGAGAATTGTTTAATTATTTCTTTTTGTTTTCCATTTTATTCTTCTTGCCTATTAAAAATCCTATTGAGTTTCTTTTTTAATGGAAATTGTAATTTTCTTGACAAAGTACGACTGATGAAATCATTTTTTAATGAAAAATAGGTAGTTAGCCAATTCTTGCAAATATTAAAGTTAAGAATTTCGAAATTGTATATTTATAGGAAATTATTTAATATTCTTTAGAAATCTCCTAAGGATTTCGCCAATGAGATACGAACTTTTCATTTAAAATACAGGTGCAACTTAACAAGTTACATAGCCTTTCACATGGCGGTAAATTAAAGAAATTTTCTATAATCCGAAGATTCTTTGATGCTATACTTTGCCTAATATCTTCGTCCCATTAAAATTCATTGTTTTTACAAAAACCTATCGATTTCTCATTTCCAACTCTTGCCATCCCCGAGTTGATTTTATTTTCATTTTTACAACATAGTTTCTTTCTTATGTAGTTCGTTTATATTTAATTCGCATTCTTTGCGCAATTTTCGCGAAAAAGGAGAAAAAGTCGTGGCCTGTCTGCGGTTGAATGAAGCCGCAGAACAAATAAATCGAAGTAATTGGTCAATAACTCTTGCATATGATGATGGCCTTATTGAAATCTTAACGTGGTAATTGAAAGCTATAAATTATGTTTTTTGTGCCCCATGTACGCTCACGCAGAAGCCCCGTACAAAAATGAGATTTTCCTTCTTCGTTATGAAATTTCGCAGTGGTCTGCTGCTGAACCAAACATAAAAGATACAGATAGCAGCGATATACGTATGTCGATTCCTTCCACTGAAGAAGACTGGCCTATATCACTCATCTAAGATACTTTGACGAAATTCTAATAAGAGGATCATAAGGGATAATGGAGCTTATTCTGTTCATATTAAACTATTCGCAAAGTCCGCATGTAGAAAATCCTTTCACATGTACAACTTTCCACACTCGGGGGTGGCTGTGTGAAGGTGAACCAAGTTATAGAGGTAACCGATGTTGATCTCATTCTAGTGCTTTTCGTTAGCGTCTTGGTTCCTCGACATAGCTATCCACCTAAAGGATCTTTAAGTCTTTATTGCAGTTGCTGAGCTTTCCTTCGTCGACGGGCAATACCCTCACTCTTATGATAGAATACTGTAAAACTACTTTACAATGTGGGCTTCAACCACACAAATTTTACCTCGAACGATATTTTAAATGGGTTGTGCGAAAACGTCAAACTACCAACGGAGGGTGGCAGTGCTTTACGATGTGGGCTCTCGACGGTAAGTGCGGTGATGACATTATTCTCTAAGCTCAACTAACCGGCTATATTGGAATTTAAATTTTGCAGATAATTTAATCCGCTTAGGACTTGGATGGGGCGAAATATTAGAGGTTTAAAAGTACGTTTAAAATTCATACATGTATGTCCGGTATGTTATTGTCTATAGCTACAAGTATACAATTTTGTAGGATTAAATAAATTGAAGAAAAGTTTAGTTTTAACTGTGGCAAGTTTGAAATTCGTGTTGCAACGAGAAAGTTCAAAGTATAATACCGATTATAATTATTAGAACAAAAAAAAATGGATTTGATCAAAAAAAGCTTTTGAAACTAAAATCATTTTGGTTTTTTTTGTGAAAAGTTAGTGTTCATATTGGACTCAACATCAATCAATCAACTTCCAAAAAAGATCTCCAATAGGGACTTCGGAAACTAACAGTTATCTTCCACCAGAACTTGTTTATTTCTCTGGCTTCCTTTTCAACTACTCAATTCCACGTGCTACGTGGACTGTTTAGTCTTTTCTTACTCAAAGCGTGACCCATCCACTGCCAATTCTGTCTTTGAATCTCTATGACTGATCTAAGCATGTCCATTAGTACTTTACAAAGTTCATCGTTTGGATGGTGTCCCTAAAATATGTAGAAGACAGTAGCTCATGATACTAGCACAATTATATTGTTTAGATCTGGCAATGATCTTCCCGAATATGCCAGAACCATATAGAACATTCCCCCAATATGTAAAAAGCCATAATCAAAGATCTAGAACATTCTAGTTGAGACACACACCCACCCGACGAATACACCACGGAAGGTTCGAGAATTGGAAAAACTAGTATAAATACACGCAACTTTCAGACAGCAGCAGTCAGTCAGCGATATTCATGAAAGACGCGAACCAGTAAAGTGCGATAGTAGAACAGGCGACGGTGTTGTCATAAAAGTGATAGAAAAACACGCAGCAGTGTTGTCAACAAAAACTAAGTGATCGGGAAATTATATTAGAGTGCGAATAAATAAATTATCCATTATTTTTAAAACGAATTGTGTTTTACTTGAAATCTCGGCGAACCCCTAGCTCGCAACAATTGGTGTCAGAAGTGGGATTTCAAGGATAAATTCGGGTTGAAAATCGCGAGTGAAATTAAAATTCTCGAACGGATAATTTTGTGAGAGCGAAAAAGCGAAACTAAAATTCTCGAACGGACAGTGAGAATTTTGTGAAATCGAATATTCTCGATTGCTTTAGTGAGCAGTGACTTTAATTAGTGAAGTAAATTTAAGTGAATTCGAATCGCGGAAAAACTTGAAATAATCGGTATTGAAAATGCCGCGTTATCTAAAGGACTTAAAATTAACGGAGCTGAAGGAAGAGCTCGGTAGACGCGAGTTATCTACGACAGGGATAAAGTCTGAACTTGTCAACCGTATGATCGAGACACTTGAGGCTGAGGGTGGGGATGCAGATAGCTTTGAGTTCCAAATCAAAGAAGCTCGTGGAAAGGAGTGTTCTGGTACATCGGATGCTTTAACACAGTTAATGCAACAAATGATGAAAAAATTAGAGCAACAATCAGTGGAAATTAAACAACAATCAGTGGACATTAAACAACAATCAGTGGACATTAATCAGAAATTAGACCAACAAAGTCAGCTGTTAGACCTCAAAGGCCCTCAACCAAAAATTGGAGTTGCAAAATAATAGAATAGACACCATGTGTAAGGCAATAGAAGAAAACGTAGAGAAGAAACTTCGACTCTTCGAAGAACAAATTACGGAAAGGATATCCGGGATTGTACAAGAAGTCGAACGCCTAAAACGGGACTTCGATAACGTGAAAGCGACTGGAGTCATCAAGACAGAACACGTTACGCACAAGGATCTATACCATACTTAGAAATCATCATAAAATTAATATACTTTAAAGCTTTTATAATTTTCGAGAAAATCGGTTTACTGTCAAATATCGAAAATACGTCATTTTGTATGGGAGGGGGTAGAAGTAGTGGAGCGATTTGTCTTTTACTTTTTGTCAAAAACGACGTGTACAAAATTTGAACTATCTAGCTCAACGCGTTCTCAAGCTAGAGAGCGAACGGACGGACGGACGGACATCCGGTTTTGAGATTTTTGAGTGATAATATTATCTTCTGTATCATCAATTTTTTCTCCGAGCCTTATTTCTTGGCGTTACAAACTTTGTGGCAAACACTTATAATATTCTCCGATTTCATCTAGAGTATAAATATCAGCTTCGCTTTACTCCTGCTACCCCCTCCCATACAAATATCTATATTATATATTCTAGGAAAGAGTTCTCCTCTGGATATATGAAAGCTATCGACAGTGAAATTGAAACAAAGCATGGTGATAAGGATGTTGATATGCAGTTTCAAAATCATCCAAAACTCTCCATTTCCCCTGCCACCTCCCATACAAATGGCCCAATTTCAGGCAAAAAAATTCTAATTTCTTTGTAATTAACGAAAGCTACAAACTTTGAATTCAGCACGAAACATTTTGCATACCACGTGCGGTACATAAATTACAAACTTCCCCCTTCTGCTTCTACCACCTCCCATGCAAAGTCGCTTTAATCTATTCGAAAGAATTTAAGAAGAAACATTTTCCAGTGCATTAAACTCTTTCTTATTACATCTAGAGTATCATGTGATTGGGCTTTACGACCAATCGTAATTCTGTTATGTTTATATTCTAGATGAAATCTGAGAGTATTATAAGTTTGCCACAAAGTTTTTAACGCCAAGTAATAAGGCTCGGATGATACAGAAGTTGATATAATCACTCAAAAATCTCAAAACTGGATGTCCGTCCGTTCGTCTGTCCGCCCGTGTATTTCCTAGCTTGAGAATGTAGAGTTAGAGAGCTCAAATTTTGTACACGTCGTTTTTGACAAAAAAGTAAGGTGAAGTTCGTGCACGGGCGAAATCGCTCCACCCGTTTTACCCCCTCCCATACAAAATTTAACTTGATTCAAAATCAAATTAAAACATAACAGGACCACGATTGGGCGTAAGACCCAATCGTGCGATACTCTAGATGAAAGAGAATTTTTTTTTATTTTAGGAAATTTTGTAGGGGAAGCGATAGAGGGGGTGACAACATTGAACTAATTTTTTCACATCACGCTAAAGTTGCTATCAAAATGTTTTATACACAATTTAGGATTCAAAAATTTAATAGATACTGAGAAAATATATATGGGAGGTGGTAGAAGGAGGGGCAAGTTCTTAATGACTTTTATAGAAATAACTGTAAACATCATGTAATTGACATATTTTAAATTGCAGATCAGTAGCATTCATACTTTTGAGGAAAATCGACTTTTTGAAAAGTTGTTGAATTTTGTCAAATTGTATAGGAGGGGGTAGAAGGAGTGAAGCTAATATTTATTGCATAATAAATATTTACTTATTATTATTTTATTGTGATACGTACTGAGTAAATTGGTTTATAGAATTTCTTCAAAAATGCAGTTTGTATGGGAGGTGGGGGAAGAAAGGGGAGGACTCGAATAAGTTTTACACATCAGATTGAAATTATTATAAAAGTAATATACTCCAAATTTTAGATTAATAGCTTTTATGCTTTTTGAAAAAATCCGTTTATTATCGAGTTGCGAAATTGTGTCATTTTATGAGGGAGGGGTAAAAGGGGTAAAGCTAATCGTCTAATTTTTTTTGGTCTTATTAATAATTATAAATAAATAGTTACTGCACAATTTCAGCTCAATCAATTTTATACGCACTGAGTAAATTGGTTTAAAGCATTTCATGAAAAAGTGCAGTTTGAATGAGAGGTGGTGGAAGGAGGGGGAGAATATAAATAATTCTTGTACAGTAGAATGGAATCTATATAAAAGTATTATATACCAAATTTCAGATCAATAGCATTTATACTTTTCGAGAAAAGCCGTTTATTGACAAATTGCGTAATTGTGTCATTTTGTATGGGAGGGGGTAGAAGGTGTGGAGGGATTTGGCCCGATCACGAACTTGACCTTATTTTTTTGTCAAAAACCACGTGTACGAAATTTGAACTTTCTAGCCCAACGCGTTCTCAAGCTAGAGAGGACACGGACGGACAGATGGACGGACGGACGAACGGACGGACATCCGGTTTTGAGATTTTTGACTAATTATATGAACATCTGTATCATCCATTTTTTTCTCCGAGCGTTATTTCTTAGCGCTACAAACTTTGTGGCAAACTTATAATACTCTCAGGTTTCATCTAGAGAGAGAAAGAACTCCGAGACTTTTCTTATGTTCTTATACTTCAAAGAATGTAACATCATATCTATAGCCCCTAAATGTGTCTTAGAAATAATTGTGTAACTTTTGACCATCGTTTTTCAACAAACTGCCAACTGCATAATGAGCTGAAGAGAAACTTTGAGTTTTCTTTTTTTTTCGAATAAGAAAAATTTCAAGTCGTTTAATGTCGTTTTATTCGTGGCAGCTTTGCATAAAGAGATAAAGAAGCCACCGATGCAGACGAGGTGACGGCAAACGGAACTCCTGTAGAGATATGGCGAAAAAATCAGGATGAAAAAAAAACCCCCAGTTTTATCCCCAGAACAGAATCCTTAATGCATCTAACCAAAACGACTTTTTAACTGTTTAAAATTCACATCGGATGACACTTTTTAGTTCTACTTATTTGCCTTGGAGACATAAACTCTTTGTCTTGAGGTCTTGTGGTATAGTATATTCATGTATGGCTCGTTCGAGACGAAACTGCTCCACGAAAAAAAAAACTGCACAAATTTCTATAGATACCAAGGATTCGATGTCGTTCAACCAGTACGACGAAGGACAAAAAATTGATTCGAACTGCAGTCATTGCTTCCTTCGTTTTCAGTATCACAAAGTTTGAAATTTCCCCAAGGATTCGAGAATAGAATCTGCCAGTTCGAACAGAAAACTAATTATTGGAGATGATTCAACTCACTCCAGAGATAGTTTGGTACGAATAATGTTCTGACATGAAAGCAGAGGCAAATGTGTCGTCCTATCCTAAGAGCTTCGGTAGAAATGAAAGATCATTACAACCATATACATAACTAGTGAGCGTTTTATACACGAGCTACATTAGCTGTCTCCCAGCTCACGCTAGTACAGCAGGAAAAAAACCCAGATAGCCATATATTCACTTCCTCAAGCTGGCAAATGCTGAAAAAGACAATCATGAGGAATTCCTGCAATCACCTTCACCAGCCGACCATACTAGCTATCTCCCATGGCAGCTGAGGAATACGAAATCCCGACAAAATGACATACTCCATACTCGACAGCATCGCGAGTCGGTTAAGATAAAACGACGGCGATCCCCGCTATCCAAGATCCAACGTAATTAAATTAAAGACTCCGATCAGTTGTCATGTAATCCATTCTCCCGTGTAAATGTTTTCATTTATACCATCATTGCGGCAAAGTGAGTGCACTTCTTATCCGCGATGCGACTTATGTATACGGAACATACTCGCGTATGTGCCGCGCGATGTGGATACGACGAGATCGTAATTATCGATCTGCAAAGCTAGAAGATCGCATTGTCAGAGATCGTTTTGCGACAGAGCGCGATTTTCTTCGAGTCAAAATTCGTTTTAATTAATTATGATGGTGACATGATGATTTTTGTGGTGTTTTGCATTCGAAAATATCGGAACAAGTCATTCGAAATTAATGAAGGAGTACAGCTTTTTGATTTATTGAAAAAATATAATCGGATTAATTTATTAATTTGTATGGAAAGTGTGGTCAGATTATCGAGATGATAATGATGTTCACTCACTCGATCTTAATAATTCTTAGTTTTGATTTTGAATTAAATGAATTTCATTACTAAAATACCTGCCACAAATTTAGGTGAAGCTTTATTTTTCTATGTATTAAGTAGTAGGTTAGGATAACTTTTAATATTTATCTGTAATTATCTTCCATGGTATAAGTAGATAATTTTTTCAATCTCTAATTTATTTTCTTATTGTAACTTTGAATTTGCAAGGAGGTGGTTGAAGGGGTGGGTGGACCAATCAATTTTAATCAACTGCTCTTTTTCCACCGCTCACTTCTAAGTGCTATGTATGTCGTCGAACAAGCCGACGCCTTTTAAAGCTTGGTGGGAGGTGGTTTGGTAAATGTTTTCGCAGTGCATTTCGAATTCAAAGGAAGAATTTCCGGATTTCACACTGTTTTGCTATATTAAATGTGACGTTTCGGTCTCTGCTGAGATATTAAAAAATAAAATATATAAAAGTTTGATAAAGGTCTCAGCGGAGACCGTAACGTCACATTTAATACAGCAATACAGTGTGAAATCCGAAAATCTTTTCTTTTAATTGTTCAGAGATATTTTTCTTTTGATTACATAAAGCGTACTCGATTCACTAACATTTTGGCCTATCCTAGTGTGTTCGGTCTTACTCCAAATTTTATCTTTAGAGATCTAGCCAGAAAATAGCTAAGATGCACCGAAGTCGGTCGAAAGTTTGTAGTCTCTTGGTAGGACTATCGCTTACGTTCCATGCTGTACAGCCAAATATCAACACGGATTTGATTTCGTCACATACTCGAGGCTTCGAGCGAAAGGAGTTTTCTTAGTCTCCAGAAAGTATAACGGATACCGAAGTCCTGATGAGCTTTATTTATACGGCCCATAATATCGTTTTTGAAGAAAAAAAATGTGATTCAGGAATTCGACTCGTTATTATTTTTATACTCTAGATGGAATCTGAGAGTATTATAAGTTTGCTCTAAGGTTTGTAACGCCAAGAAATAAGGCTCGGAGAAAAAAATGATGAATACAGAAATTAATATTATCACTCAAAAATCTCAAAACCGGATGTCCGTCCGTCCGTCCGTGCGCTCTCTAGCTTGAGAACGCGTTGAGCAATAAAGTTCAAATTTTGTACACGTCGTTTTTGACAAAAAAGTAAGGTCAAGTTCGTGAACGGGCCAAATCGCTCCACCCCTTCTACCCCCTCCCATACAAAATGACACAATTACGCAATTTGACAATAAACGGATTTGCTCAAAAAGTATAAAAGCTATTAGCCTGAAATTCGGAATATATTACATTTATGATAATATCAATCTACCATATAAAAATTATGCGTGTCCTTTTCCTCCTTCTACCACCTCCCATACAAACTGCACTTATCGTGAATTACTCTAAGCCAATTTCTTCAGTGCTTATAAAATTCAGCGGGCTGAAATTGTGCACCAAACATTTATTTAAAATTGTTAGTAAGGTCAATACAAATTAGATGATTAGCTTCACCCCTTCTACCCCCTCCCATACAAAATGACACAATTTCGCAATTTGACAATAAATGGATTTACTCAAAAAGTATAAAAGCTATTGATCTGAATTTTGGTATATATTACTTTTTTAATTATTTAAATCTACAGTAGAAAAATTATTTGCTTCCTCCCTTTCCTTCCACCCCTTCCCATACAAACTACACTTTTTCCTGAAATGCTCTAAGCCGATTTTCTCAGAACATATAACATTTGTTCAGCTCATATTTTGTAATAAATATTTAATTAATATTATTACTTAGATGAAAAAAAAAAATATTTGATTTGCTTCACTGCTTCTACCCCCTCCCATACAATATGACACAGTTTCACAACTTCACAAAAAATCGATTTTCTTGAAAAGTATAAATGGCACTAGTCTGAAATTTTAGGGATGCCAATTTTATAATATTCCTAGCTATTTCTGAAAAAATCATTAAAATCCCCCCACTCTTTCTACCACCTCCCATACAAACTGCACATTTTCACTACATCTAACTCACTAATTTTCTCAGTTCCCATTCAGTTTTTGGAGTAAGCATTTTGCATAAAACATTTTCATAGCTACTTTAGCATGATGGCGAAAAAATTTGTTCAATGCTATTATCCCATCTAACACTCCCCATACAAAATTTCTTGGGATCACAAAAAATTCTATTTCATCTAGAGTATCGTAAGATTGCGCTTTACGCGCAATCGTAGCCCTGTTATGTTTATGCTAAGTTTTCTTAAGCGGGAATTTCGCTTCCAACGAAAATCAATATGTCGTCTATGACCATCTCTACTTTGTTTAGGCCTTAGAATGAAGTGCTGATTTTCCAAAATCAAGACGCAAAACGAGGTGTCGTAAATGTGAGATATTTTGACGTTCACTTTGTTACTTGAAAGTGTCACAATTCCTTGTCGCAGGCGAGTTTAGTGAAATTTTTGCAGTGTTAGCGCAAGCTGTTATGTCTTCAGCGGTTTCTAATCGGTAATGTTTTCAAATGAGGAGCAAAGGCTCGCTTAGCTATTTGATAGCTCCTATTTGCACAATTTTTTAAATTTAAGATTTACAATAGCTAGGGTGTAGCCTAGTGGGTAGCGTATTGGTCTACAATGCGAAGGTCGTGAGTTCAAATCCCGGTCGTCGCATAATTCCAGTACAGTGCATGCTGTGTATGCTTTGGTTACCTCAATCCACGAAAATGAAAAATTCGAAGATAGTGGGTTGTGCGAAGGGCTAACAACCCTTCCACAATAAATAATGAAAATGTTAAGGAATCTGAATGTCAAGAGGTCAAGGTCCGATTTGGGCTGTAGTACCATTTTAAAAGGAGAAGATGCAATGTACAATGTTATGGGTAAAAATCTTTCCGGCAATGTTGCAATAGCATTTAGGTGTTCTAATACTTAGTTGTCACATATTTTTCACAATTTTTTCGCTTTTCTAAGCCACTTTTTTGCATAACTGTAGAGTTGGGTATTTCAACAGTGATTTCTATTCAACGAAAAAATGTTGCCCTGTTTTTTCCCTTGCACGTTTTCTAGCAGTGTTCAACACATATTTTGTTCTATTCCAAAAAAAAGAAAAAAAAAAAAATTCTGCACTCTAAACGATGGCTTGTGTCCTCAGTTGAAAAGCGACCCAAGGAGGATATATAATAAGGAGTGACTATGAGCATGCTTTGCCGTGTATGAAAATGGGAATGAATGTATTTCCCTCTCTTACTAGCGAAATGCTCGAAATTTTTCGAAAAAATACTTACGCTATCTTTTTCTGGCACAATTAAGAATATTGCAACTTACTCTTCCCCACGTTAAATTGTCCGAAACAATTGTCAAAATTTTCGAAATAATTGTTTCGCTATTCTTGTTTGGCATACTTAAACCCAAAGCAATTATCTCTGTCCCGCGTTAAATTATCCGTTGCTAAAGTGCTTAGCTTAGACACGAACTAAAAACTAATAAAAATTTAAAAAATAAAGATTTCTGAAATAAAACAGGAAACTCCATTGTATTGAAAATTACTTTATTGCTGACTGAATATTAGCAACCAAGAGAGAATACAAATTATGGTATTTTTTTGTAAAAGTTTGAATCCAAGTTAAGCTTGGACACAATTTTCAAAAATTTCTGAATCAAAATGTATTCCCACATGAGACAGCCTATCAGGCATTCCATTTTATATATCCTCCTTGAAGCGACCCGAAAAACTTCTTACTCCGAATTTTTTGACGGCAACTTGATTGACCTGTAAAAGTTGAGAATATGACGCAATTATTTTTGAAATTTAGTCAAACACATTGAAACATTGAATTTAAAAGGACTTAACAATATTCTGAATGATTCATTGCTTAACTGAAGTTTCTGAAATGAGCATCGAGTAAAGTACCTAGTTTGAATTTGAAAAAACGATTATGAAAACATAACAGGGCTACGATTGCGCGTAAAGCGCAATCTTACGATACTCTAGATGAAATAGAATTTTTTGTGATCCCAAGAAATTTTGTATGGGGAGTGTTAGAAGGGATGATAGCATTGTACTAATTTTTTCGACATCATGCTAAAGTAGCTATGAAAATGTTTTATACAAAATGCTTACTCCAAAAACTGAATGGGAACTGAGAAAATTAGTGAGTTTGATTTAGTGAAAATATGCAGTTTGTATGGGAGGTGGTAGAAAGAGTGGGGGGATTTTGATGATTTTTTTAGAAATAACTAGGAATATTATAAAATTGGCATCCCTTAAATTTCAGACTAGTGCCATTCATAATTTTCAAGAAAATCGATTTTTTGTGAAGTTGTGAAACTGTGTCATATTGTATGGGAGAGGATAGAAGTAGTGAAACAAATCAAATATTTTTTTTTTCACCTTAGTAATAATATTAATAAAATATTTATTACAAAATATGAGCTCAACAAATGTTATATGTTCTGAGAAAAGCGGCTTAGAGCATTTCAGGAAAAAGTGTAGTTTGTATGGGAGGGGGTGGAAGGAAAGGGAGGAAGCAAATAATTTTTGTACTGTAGATTTAAATCATTAAAAAAGTAATACATACCAAAATTGAGACCAATAGCTTTTATACTTTTTGAGTAAATCCATTTATTGTCAAATTGCAAAATTGTGTCATTTTGTATGGGAGGGGGTAGAAGGGGTGAAGTTAATCATCTCATTTTTTTTGACCTTACTAACAATTTTAAATAAGTATTTGGTGCACAATTTCAGCCCGCTGAATTTTATAAGCACTGAGGAAATTGGCTTAGAGTAATTCATGATAAGTACAGTTTGTATGGGAGGTGGTAGAAGGAGGGGGAGGATACGCACAATTTTTATATGATAGATTGACATTATCATAAAAGTAATATATTCTGAATTTCAGGCCAATAACTTTTATACTTTTTGAGCAAATCCGTTTATTGTCAAATTGCGTAATTGTGTCATTTTGTATGGGAGGGGGTAGAAGGGGTGGAGCGATTTGGCCCGTTCACGAACTTGACCTTACTTTTTTGTCAAAAACGATGTGTACAAAATTTGAACTTTCTAGCTCAACGAGTTCTCAAGCTAGAGAGCGCACGGACGGACGGACGGACGGACGGACGGACGGACGGACAGACGGACGGACGGACGGACGGACGGACGGACGGACGGACGGACGGACATCCGGTTTTGAAATTTTTGAGTGATAATATTAACTTCTGTATTCATCATTTTTTTCTCCGAGCCTTATTTCTTGGCGTTACAAACCTTAGAGCGAACTTATAATACTCTCAGATTCCATCTAGAGTATAAAAAGTTCTATTCCCTTCCTTTTTCCTTTTCCTTCTTAGCTGACCTGAAGGCGAAACTGAAAAGGTGAACTGAGTTTCAGAATAAACATAACAGGATTAGGATTACGCGTAAGACCCAATCATACGATACTCTAGACGAAATTGTAATTTTTCTGATCATAATAAATTTTGTATGGGGAGTGGTAGAAGGGGTAACGGCATTAAACTAACTTTTTTCACATCATGCTATGAAGTAGTAGTATAAGCTATAGCAGCTATAAAAATATCTAAAACAAAATCTACGTTTCAAAAATTTATTAGGTATTGAGAAAATTAGTGTGGTAGATTTTCATAGATTTTGAAGTTTATATGAAATAAACTGCCAACAAGTCGGGCGAAACTTTATTATTCTTGGGACAAGTTGCGGATGAGTGGAAAGTCAATATGCAGGTTAGAGTGGTTAGGGAAGGCTAAGTGAAAGGGAGTTCTTGGGCAGGGCTGTTGTCAATTTAACAATATTTCATTCGTTTCTGTAAGTTTTGGTTCTTATTAGTTGATTTAATGAAATTGGTCGAAATCATAGTTTTGTATGGGAGGGGGTAGAAGGGCAAGCGCGATTTCAAAACTTTTAAAGCAACTTCATTTGAATTATTTTATAAGTTCTTATGAAAAATTTGAAATTGATAGCTGATAACTGATTTCTTAAAAATGCTCGAAAAAATAATTTTCTATGGGAGGGGGTAGAGGAGGTAGGGGAATCGTAAAACTTGTGATGCATTTTTCTTTCTTTTCTATTGTAAGGTGCTCGTACAAAATTTCAAGTTCATAGCTTTTAATTTGTTGGTTATTAGTTGATTTAATGAAATTGGTCGAAATCATACTTTTGTATGGGACGGGGTAGAAGGGCAACCGCGATTTCAAAACTTTTAACGTAATTTCATTTCAATTATTGTTGTAAGTTTTTGTGCAAAATTTCAAATTGATAGCTTTTAATAGTTAGGTGATAATTGATTTCTCAAAAATGGTCGAAAAAATAATTTTGTATGGGAGGGGGTACAAGTTTTAAAGGTTTTTGACCAGTTAATATTTCGTATATTTTTTTTAAATGCATTTCGCAAATTTTCAAGTTTCTACCTCAAAATTTCACTCAAAAATTTTCAGTTTATGTGTTTTTCTCAATGCAAATGAAACACCTTGTGCACGGTAGACCGGGGGGTCGGTTTATAGCAATTATGGATCAAGTTATTATTATTTTTCTATATACATCAAATAGACGTATTCACATGCAAAATTTAAACTTTGAACCTTTCACCAGAGCCCGAAGAAAATCACTCAAAATTTTCGACATTTTTGCTTATCTCATCCCTCCCCTTACACGTCCCAACTTAAAAACAATAGGCCGACAATTTGTTCCTAGCCCCCCTTTTTGGACGCCAATGGATAAAAAATCAAATTATTTTTAAAATTTGTCCCACAACCTTCTCTATATCTCCACTGATTTTCAACTTTCCATCTGCATTCGTTGTGGAGATATTATGTAGTAAGTGCAGTTTTCGACTTTTTCCCTCCCCCGCCTCCTCCTTCCATCTAGCACCCCCCAAAATTTAGTAAATAGAGCTCACTTATTCAATCAACAATCCACCTAAATACGAACATTCTATCTTTAACGGTCTCGGAGATATGAGTCCATATGTACGGCGTACGGCGGAACGGATTTTTTTTGCATTTTTAGGCTAATTTAGTCATGAAACGCGAAAAAAAAAAATTTCAGGGTAGCACATTTTTTTTTCTTGTGTCGATCACAATACTTTATTATTAGAATAATAAAGTAAAATGCGTTTTTAGCGTTTTTTTTCAGAAATAGCTAAGAACCATATGCAATTGATATATCTCAAATTTCAGACAAAAACATTCATACTTTTCAAGAAAAGTTATCCATGAGAAAGTGCAGTTTGTATGGGAGGTGGTGAAAAGAGTGGGGGAATTCCAATAATTTATGATAAAAGTGATGTATTCCAAATTATTAACTCTTATAGTTTCCAATAAAATTTGATTACTGTGAATTTTTTAAAATGAGTAATTTTGTATAGGAGAGGGAAGAAGGAGTAAGTTGATATTTTTTCGGAATTGATTCTAATTATAATAGAAATAATTTATACAAAGATTCCTCGTACCAGCAAAGTTGGTTTCACTGCAAGTCAAAGAAATGCATTTTCAAAATTGTGCATTTGTATGGGCGGGGGTAGAAGGCGTGAGTTGGATGTGATCAATATTTGTGTCCTTATGCTATTTACATCGTTATACTATAATACAACTTTTAAGTCGGTAGCTCAAATAGTTTCGGAGAAAAATTATTATATAGAAATTTATAAATTTTTTGAAAATCGTATGGGATGGGGCAGCAACGTAGCAATTTCTTGAAATTTCCGGATTCCAAGAAATCATTTTTTTCCGAAACTATTTGATGTATTGACTTGAAAATTAGTGAAAGTATAATGATATGAATATCATTTACGTCAAAAAATATTAATCCGATCCCTTCACTCTTTCTACCCCTCTCATATAAATGCACAACTTTGGAAAATACATTTCTTCGATTTTCATTGAAACTAGCAAAGTTAAAAGGACAAATATTTGACAAAATTATTTCAATTATATTTACAATCAATTTTGAAAAAAACTAACTCATAACTAACTCATTTCCCTCAAACAAACTCCTTGTTTTTTTAAGGCCGTCGAAAATTTACTTAGGTGCTCACCCCTTAATGCGCGATGCGTGGTTAAGTCGACATGGGTAGGGGGAACAAGTGAATATAGGAAAATTAGTAGAGAAACACAGGAGGAGTTTGAAGTGGCGGTGAACGTTGCCCTTAAATTGTTGGAGGTTGTATCCCGTTGGGAAAAAAGATTACCTGGTAATAAATTCTACATCACTGTCGTCCGAGGAATAAAGGAAATTTCACTGTTATCCACGGCAAGGACTTCATAGAGTACTCGTGTGAGCGTGCAGCTTGGCGAATATTTCGGGTATATTAGCGCCTTTATTTCTTTGCTGCAATTACCATGGAAATATCTATCGTCGAAATATCGGAGCACTCTGCATTTAGTGCTCCGATATTTCAACGATGCTTGAGGAAGTCTATTGAGGCCGATATAGCCTCATTTCCAATTAATCGGAATGCATGTTTCTGGTTACGGTCAAGTAGAGCCAGATGTGATTTTGGGGCCTCAGCCTTAGTATGCGAGTTGTGTCGGTTGTGACGTGGCCGGATATGTAGTAAGCGTTGTAGATGTTAGTATTTCTTGCACTTCATCAGAATACCTAGACGTTTTGCTGCATCAAGAGCGACCTCGTAAATATGTTGGCTCCAATCAAGGCCATTGTTAAATTTTACACCTAGTAATGTGAAGTCTGCAGAAGGTGAAATCTGTACGCCATTTAAGGACATGTTAGTGGCCGACGCCGGAATGTTATGCTTAAGAGATTGGTTCAATAACAGTATTGATTCATTACGGCATGAGGCCACCGATGTTAGACGTGCCTCTGCAGGGGAGTCAAATCGGTATTTGTTATTCAAAGTGCTGTCATCTGCAAAGCGATGACTATGATTGAGAGTAGCAAAAGACTAAAAAGAGGGTAAGAGATGAAACTGAGCCCTCAGGGACGCCGGAATCAATGCAAAAGGATGCAGAAGTTGCTCTGTCTAGTACAACTCTAATAGAGCGCTCGGAGAAAAAACTCTCAATCCATTTAACAAAAGCTCTGTTAATACCATAGACCTTCAGCTTGGCTAAGAGACATTTGTGCCGAACTCTGTCGAACGCCTTAGCAATGTCAACAGCCTAGTATATGACTTTCTCCGAATTTGTGGATGCAGGAGTTCCAACGCTCGGTAAGATATATAAAGAGATAGCCAGTAGAATATCCCGATCGAAATCCATATTGGCTATCATGAATGAGATTTTTATCCGCAAGAAAGTTGACTATCTTGCGATTGACAGCTGTTTCCATTACTTTTGAAAGCACTAAGGTAATAGCTATGGAGCGATAATTAGCGGAGTTTGCATTGCTTCCTTTCTTAGGAATTAGCTGAACACTCTCAACCTTCCAGATCGAAGAAAAGCACCCTGAAGAGTATGAAAGACGGTAGAGATCACGAAGAGGTTTAGCTCGAGAGGAAGCGCTTTTAAGGACAATGTGGGGGATCTGGTCCAGCAGACTTGTGAGTATTCAGCTTCTGCAGTATCCTGGAAATAACCCTAGTTCGAAAACAGAGTGGTGGCAGTAAGAAGCTTCGAGACCGATAATTACGAAGGACTGTGATCTTCAAAAGAAAGCACGAACATATGAGACTAATTGACTTTAAATTTGGAGAAAACAAAAACATGATGATAAAAATGTTGGTAAACAGTTTCCAAATCGTTCAAAAATCTTCCACTTATTCTACCACCTCCCATACAAATATTATAATTTAAAAAATTTCTTTGAATATTATAAAAGTTACGAACGAACGAAACATTTGCATAACTACTAAAATCGACTCATTCTTACTTCCTCTAGAGTATCTGAAAACTGATAAGATTTATATTACAATTCTATACTCAAATTTTCAAGTTGATAGCTTTGACATTTCGATGAAAATTAATTTTAGGAGGGAGTAGAATAATGACAAAGCAAACACAACATACTTTCAGATTTAATATAGAGTATAAATAAACTGTCTACAAGTCGGGCGAAATTTTATTATTCTTGGGACAAGTTGCAGATGCGTGGAAAGTCAATATGCAGGTTAGAGTCGTTAGGGAAGACTATGTGAAAGGGGGTTCTTTGGCAGTGCAGTAGTCGTTTGTTTATTTATGCAAGTTAGAGTTCTTATGAGGGGAGTTGTGAGGGGTGATAGTAAGGGTGGGTGGATGTTAATAGTTTTTTAATTGATTGCTTGAATCACGCCAATATTCTCTGTATAGAATGTCAGTTTCATAGACGAAGTTGCATAGAATTTTCATAGGATTCGGTGCATTTTACATTTACTAAGCCAAACATTTATATTGGAAGGGGTAGAGGAGGTAGCGGAATCGTAAAATTTGATATGCAGTTTTATTTCGTTTCTCTTGTAAGGTGCTTGTACAAAATTTATAGTTCATAGATTTTATTTTGTTGGCTACTAATTGATTTAATGAAATTGGTCGAAATCATAGTTTTGTATGGGAGGGGGTAGAAGGACAGGCGCGATCTCAAAACTTAAAACTTAAACTTACTTACTTACTTACTTGACGTAATTTTATTTCAACTATTTTTAAAAGTTTTTTGCAAAATTTCAAATTGATAGCTTTTAATAGTTGGGTGATAATTGATTTCTTGAAAATGATCGAAAAAAAAATTTTGTATGGGAGGGGGTAGAAGTCTTAAAGGTTTCCGACCAGTTAATATTTCGTATATTTCGGGATTTTTTTTAAATGCATTTCGCGAATTTCCTAGTTTCTACCTTAAAATTTCACTAAACAATTTTCAGTTTATGTGTTTTTTTCAATGCACATGAAACACCTTGTGTAAGTTAGACTGGAGGGTCGGTTTATAACAATTATGGATCAAGTTATTATTATTTTTCTATGTATATCAAATAGATGTATCCACATGCAAAATTTACGCTTTGTTTCTTTCACCACAGCCTTAAAAAAATCATTCAAAATTTTCGACATTTTTGCTTATCACCTCTCTCCCCTTACATCTCCCAATTTAAAATTAACCACTACGTAGTTCTACAATCTGACAAATTTTTGATTTGATATCTGTACTCGTTTTTGAGATATACGGATTTGTAATTTTCAAAAGTGCACCATTTTTGAAATGCTCCCCATTTCCCAACACTACTATTATTTCAACATGTTATATTTGTTTTGTATTTTCCTAGTATAGTTTAATATACGTTTCAAGTTTCAATTACATAGCTTAAGAGATAGTTGAGATATTAATTTTTAAGTGTTTTTCTTTGCACCCCCTTGACCCTCCATTTTACAATAATTAGCCACTCTCTAAGCTGATTCTGATGGAACTATATGCCATCTTAGTGGTCCCAAAATATGAATTTTTTACGATAAGTGATTTCGAAGATATAATCATTTGAAAAAACAATTCGGCCAACAATTTGTTTTTAGCCCCCCCCCCTTTTCGGACGCGAATGGATAAAAAAATTAAATTATTTTTAAAGTTTGTCCACAACCCTCTCTATATCTCTACTGATTTTCAACTTTCTATCTGCATTCGTGGTGGAGATATTAGCAAGTGTAGTTTTCGACTTTTTCCCTCCCCCGCCTCCTCCTTCCATCTAACACCCCTCCAAATTTAGAAAATAGAGATCACTTACCCAATCAACAATGCACCCAAAAACGAACATTCCACCTTTAACGGTCTCGGAGATATGAGTCCATATGTTATTGACAAATTAATATAGTTATGGTATTTATGGTGAGTATTTTGTAGTGGGATAGCGTCTTTCGAGATAAAGGATACATTGCATCGTGGAAGATAGAAGCCCTAACCTTCTCATACAATGGGTTAGAATTTTAGCTGTTCAAGTCTGGAAACCGACAAGCTTCTTAATGTTGAGAAAAGCCCTTCCACACCGTATGGTCTACTCTACCTTTATTTAATGCAAAATAGTAAAATTTGGAAATAATAAAATTACTTTAACTTAATAAGTCGACAAATAAAAAATACAGACAACTGATAGTTTGTGCAATTCTGTTATTACGATGTTATTTCTTCCTCTTAAAAAGTTGGACCAATGAGGGTTAGGGCCTTTGCGCTGGAAGCCATAGATATTTCACAAATTTAAAAAAAAAATTTCCCTTTAAGAATATTAGAGACACCGACTTGAAAATTTGGCACACGCCCGTAACTATGGGTATGGTAGTTTCGCCCAAATCCTTCTTCCCATAAATTTATCACTTTAAATGAAAATTATTGAAATTACAAACATAAATTCCAACGCGAAAAGTTTTCATAGAAAGGATAAAGAAATGATGAAAAATTATAAACATTGCCCGACTCCTTCCACCACCTCCCATACAAATGCTCTTTCTTTTTTTCTTTTTCAATGGCGCAGCAGTCCAAATCGGGCCTTATCCTAATGATCTGCAGGTAGCACATATATACTCAAGCGTGCAGTATGCTGGAATTATACGTCGACCGGGATTTAAACTCACGACCTTCGCATTGTAGACCAATACGCTGCCCTATAGAAATGCTACAATTCAGTATTCTAAAGTTTTTGAAATGAAATAATTTTATAGTGTAGAATTTCCTCTTTACGCCCACTCAATATTTTGCTTTTATATTATTATTTACTTATAATTTATTGTAAACGTTTATTTCGGAGTTTTTTATTTTACCTAGATGTGAGGTAAAATACAAAACTCCTTAAAAAAATATTTTCCCATATTCATGTTATCGCGATAATAAATCCCGATCGCAGAACTACCAAACACAACCGATTCTCATTGAAATTCATAAATTTCATTACAATAAACCACCATAGGTTTCAGGTATATTGAACAGATAACTGCAGACTTAATGCCGCATGAATCTACCAGCCCGATAGCTATCCTAAAACAGAAGTTTAATTGTAATAATTTAAATTTGCAATAATTTTTATTGTTGTTGTTGCTGTTGTTGTACAATTGCATTTGTTGCAAAGCCGTTGTTATATTGCAATGGCAACATTATCCCAATGAGATCCCTTATCATCGTGTTGTATTCCACCGGAAAGCATGGCTAAGAACAGAAAGGAGGCCACCATTTCATGCTACCGTTTCAGTCACGTTTTTACTGCTCTACACTCGCTTTATGTGCATAAAAACAGGAAAAATCCTACCAAAACAATAAGAAAATTAAAGAAAAGACTGAAGATAAAATTTAAGAAATCGAAAAGGTATAAAAGAAAATAAATTTTCAATTTATCCACATCGTAAGCCCGGTAACAATTGTTGTTAAGAGGCGACCTTAAATTGCATGCGATTCGATGTGAAGCTGCAAACAAATGTTTTTCTGTTTTGGAGAGGGACTCCCGATTGCGCACACATGTGTCAATCGGAGGAAAAAAAAGAAAATTTTTTCAAAATAATATTACTGTACGCTTTACCCTGTAATGCACTTAACATGCAATCGGATTAGTAGCGTATGGTATGGTGTGTCTTTTAAATTGCTCTCTAAGTAGTTGACCGTGTGCTGGTCGGACACTCGAACGGGCACTATGGTACGGAATGCTTAATCCATTTCCTTGTGGTCAACATAGGGAATAGTCATGGTAAATGAACATAAGATGGTTCGGACGTGATACGGATTACTGGACAGTATGGCACGCAATTTGCTTTTTATTGGCCCATAGCTAAGGTACTACTTCACCTGCATAAGCGATTAATTGCTGCCCTAAGTGCCACCGATGCAAGGCTGTAATGTGGCCTTTTTTTTTTTTTGAAATTGTCATATGAAACGTTCTTTCGTATATTCCTTTCTTTAACGATTTCGTAATCTGCAATTCAGGCATTGCATTCGACTCACTAACATATCCTCTACGAAATTATTCGCAATAAAAGTTGGCCGAAAGTTTATGATATCCAATCACGAAACTGTACGAAAAATGAAATTTCTTAAAGCGAAAATTATCCTGACCACTGCAGTTTATTTATGTCCTTTGCATGTAAGATGCAGTACAGTGATTTAATTATATATTGAAAATTCATTGTTAGAAATGCAAATAGTTGTAAGAATGAAGTGCAACAATTTTAAGGGAGTAATGCATATTATTTTCCGTGATAGTTGTTGTTATATTCTAAGTATGTAGATATAACGTGGAATTACCTCGATAATATAAATGCCGCAGAATAAAATACAGTCCTCCAATAGTCTGCTCGATGCACTAGAATTTCTTTCGTATAGAACATGGTGATTAGAACACTTCCCTGTCTATCTGTAAATAAATGTGTAAAGCGGCAGAGTGAAACAAAATTCATTCATTCCATACAAAATGTGTCCGTAAAATGGTCTCATGAGTGATCACTCTTTGGAGCTATTATTATTTATTATAATTTGGCGAACACGTTAAAGCACTGTGACCGTCTTGGCCTATTGTGCGTTTATTGCCCCTTTACCCTACCATAACTCAATAGCTTTGGCTAATCTTCTCAATAGCTTTGGCTCCTATCCTTCTTCTGTTAGACGGTCCAGGTGCTCATCTACTAAAATTGACCAAAGAAGTGGAGATAGTATCTCTCTTTGGGGACAGCCCCTATAGGTCTGTGCAGTCAACATGCTATCACCTAGATCCGTGGTTGTCATTCGGCTCTTTAGCATGGCGAGTATCCATTTTATCGTTGCCGTTTCCAAACTCATCTTCAAAGCTGCTGCTATTATGGCTTCATGGAGAGTATTGTCAAATGCTCCTTCTATATCTGGGAATGCGCAAAGGGCAATTTTTTGGGTCTTTTGCCTTTTCGATTCATCTTACCTGACTCTGTTCATTTGCATGTTTGGTAGGCATGTTGATTATTATTAAGACAGACCTAGTTAGGCCCTGTTCTTATGTGAATGTCCACTTACTTCTTCATCGTTTTTACGATGAAGAAAGTAAGGCTTATAAGGCGATATGACTTAGGCTGATCAATAGGACGATTCCCTGCCTTCGGTACAAGTACCAACCTCGCTTTCCTCCAGATTTTTGTGATGTATCCCCATCCAAAACTGGCTTTAAGGATTCTTATCATTATTGGCATTATGATTTCTAACCCCTTCTGCAGTAATGCGATGAATATTTCATCTACTCCGGCTGTTTTGTAGGGCTTGAAGGTGTTGATCACCCATCTGATCTTTTCAGGTGTGAAGATTTTACCAGCAATGCTTTTGCTGAACGGAGTTTGAAGATACGTCCTTTTCTCTACCTCTAAATCGTTTTTGTTGTTAATTATCCTGCAGCCTGGGAAATGTGACCCATCTGGTCTCCCTAATAGTCCGATATCTATAGGGGTGTCTTTTGCTAACACCTTTTGAAGTCTCGAGGTCGTTGGGAGATCATCTATCTTTTCACAAAATCTTCGTCGAGATTTTTTTTTAACATTTCTAGAAGTTTGTTATATTCAATAAGGGACTCTCTGTAGTCGCCCCAGTTCCCAAAGGTTTTTGCTCTGTTGAACAATTTCCTAGTTGGTTTGCGTTTTGCCGATAGTTCCTCGACCACCTAGCTGTTTATTTGGTCCTTTTTTTGTGTAGAACAGGACAACTTTGTTTGTAAGCATTATTAATATTGTTTACGAGTTTGTTCGTGATTTTATCAATGCAGTGGTTCCTCTTCTTCTTCTCGTTCGTACTCTGGGACTAACTGGTAAAGATTCCAGTTGGTACGTTTAGGGATTCTGTATTGTCCTATATAGCCAAATGAAGTTTCAATATCAAAACAGATATGCCTATGGGCTAATAATGAAGCTTCCTTTGATACATGCCAATTTCGCACTTGTCAACCAGGCAGAGGCTTGTAATGGTTAGGTCAAGTGCTCCCTGCCTAGCTGAATTTATGAAGGTCGGTGTGTATTATTAATAAGGATTGGTTTAATGAAAATTGCAGTACTGTGATAAGGGCTAAAGAGGCAGCTTACCGTGCTTATAAGCAGCTGCCATCCGAAGTTAATTGGATTAATTTCAAAAAAGAAAGGAACCTGTGTAAATCCAGCTTACAAGGGGAAAAATATTTGCATGACCAGAAAATGAAGCAAAAAATTTTGAGAAGTCCTAAGGGCAGCAAAAGTTTCTGGTCTCTCGCTCGTTCCATCAGAGGTAGTTCTGCATCATCGATTCCATTTTTAATCTACAACAATGACGTTATTACGGATCCTAACATGAAGGCAAACATCTTAGCGGATCAATTCGCTGCCAACTCTTCTTTACCACCAACGAACTCAAACCTTCCAACGTATACTACGCTAAATTCCTCCTTAGGACAGATTAGTATTCGTCCGCGAAACGTATACCGAGTTCTTAAGAATCTAGATGCTAACAAATCGTCCGGTCCAGATGAAATCCCTGCCCTTGTCCTTAAAAATTGCTGCGCTTCTCTAGCTAAACCTCTATGCAAACTTTATCGTCTCTCTTTATCTTCCTCCACTGTCCCATCTTCATGGAAGCTTGCAAATGTTCAGCCAGTTTCAAAAAAAGGAGAACGCACCAATCCCGTTAAATATCGCCCAATAACAATAACCTCAATTCTGTCCAAGGTCATGGAAACAATCATCAACAATAGAGTAATAGAATATCTCAACATCAATGATATTATTGACGACAAACAGTATGGATTCCGCAAAAAACGTTCCACAGGAGACCTTTAAATCACCATCACTGAACGTTGGAACAAGAGCATTCACCAGTTTGGTGAATCTTGTATTATCGCTCTTGATATTTCCAAGGCTTTTGACAGAGTATGGCACACTGCCCTTTTAATCAAACTTAAAGCTATTGGTTTGGGCGACTCTCTTATTTCCGGGATTGAAAGTTTTTTAGCCAATCGTTCAATGCGTGTGGTATTGGATGGTGTGATTTCCTCTTCTTAGAAAATTAACGCTGGTGTCCCTCAGGGCTCGGTTCTTTCTCCCACCCTTTTTCTGATATTTATTAATGACTTGCTATCTTCAACTCTCAATCCTATACATAGCTTCGACGATGACAGCACTTTAGACTTCTCCTATCACTTCAACAGTGCGTCCTTAGCCCGATGTACTAGCTTAGTAGAACAACGTAGGTACATGGTTCAGTCATTGAATGACGACTTGGCTAAAATTCTTAGTTGGGGCAATAAGAATCAAGTTGAGTTTAATGCTTTGAAAACCCAGTGCTGCCTTGTGTCCCACAAACGTGACTCTAACCTTGACCCAATCACCTTCGAAGGCCAGCCATTAACCTCTTCTTCAAGTGTTAAGATGTTAGGTATCCAAATCACAGATAACTTATCTTGGAATGATCATATATTTAACATCGCCAAGGAAGTATCTAAATGTTTGGGCTACCTAAGACGGTGTAAAAACTCCTTCACCCCTTCTGGGTTACTAACAATTTATAAGGCCTATATTAGACCACGTCTTGAATTTAATTCCCACCTGCAAAAACTTCTCTCTCCTATCTGGATAGTATCCAGTCTCGGACTATTAAAATTATAGGAGATTCTGACATCACTTCTTCGCTCGATTCACTCGAGCATAGACGAACTGTAAGCTCCCTAACCCTTTTGTATCGCTACTACAATGGAGATTGTTCGGACGAAATCTCTTATCTCTTGCCCTCACTTATGCCTTTACCCCGTAATACTAGAGCTGCCTCGCGCGCTCATAAGTATTCTCTCAACCCCACCTTCGGTCGCACTGTCAAATTTCGTGATTCGTTTTTAAACCGGACTGTTCGAATATGGAACTCGCTGCCCATCTCGGTGTCCGCAGGTACAACATTCAGCAATTTAAAGGAAATATTCATAGCCACTTCCGTCTCTATCCCCTTAATTCCCAAAAACCAATATCCTTCCCCACTCACCGGAGCTGTGCTTCAGTACAAAAGGGCAACCCCTCTAGTTCCGGTGACACATAAAAAAAAAAAAAATCTAGGTTGTTAGTAGTAGGGTACTCTAAACGGGACTCACCTCTTCTGTTGATATCACTACTTCCCCAGATAGTGTGGTGCGTGTTAGCGTCGCAGCCCAGAATGACTGGCATTTAGTGGAGTCTGCTATATTTCACGAGCTCCATGATGCCTTGAAGTGGAGCATCTAGCTTCTCACCAGGAAAGTTGGCCGAGGCAAGTATCACCTCCTGTACTCCTCCTGATTTTGGTGTTTTCACCAGCACCCCTACTAAATTTGTGCGGATGAAAATAGGCATATTGAGGTAATTAATTTCTGGTGATATTAAAATTGCAGCTTTTGGTCTGTCGCTTCTCTTAGCGAAAATTAACTTACCCATATTTTGAGGAATAGCAATAATTTTTCCCTTCGCGGCTCTTGGTTCTCCATGTTATTGTGTCCATGGCCGCTGCGATGGCGATTCGCTTGAATAACTCTTAGTTTACTTATAGTTAATGTCATCTTCATTGAGCCGTGACTTGCCACTTTTGAGCTCTTTGTCTTTTGGGTGGAGAGTCACGCTTGAAAATTTAGAGCAGACTCTGTGCCCCTTTAGTTTAAGCTTCTCCATCGATTGGCTCTCTGATAGGAAAATATCCTGTGATTATTACTGCCCTCATGTTTGTAGACTTATTTGGCTTGATGCTCCCTGCTGTTTTCCAGCCATGCTGCGGTTTGTTTATCAAGGCTAACGATCAGCATCCATCCCGGCTTAAGGCTGAGTTCACCAAATTGTGGATTTATTCCCTCTTTTGCCGCATTAGGTATCTCTATCAAGATCGATTTTTGTGTTACAGCTAGCTGCTCCGATGTAAGGATCTTGTGAGGATGTTCGGTATCGCGTCTCTCAAGTACTCGACATTGAGGGCTGAGGTTTTGCTGCAGGTCTATGCACGACGCTTTTACTTAAGGTTTTATGTCTTTTGTTCTCACTTCTTACAGATGGCGGTATTGTAGATGAGGTTCTGTCTCTTTTCATTACCTTATTCTGTGCTGGCGATAAAATTTTTTCCATTGGCTGGCAAGCAAGATCGTACGCTTCGTTTGCTGTTTTCCTCGGTGCTACGAATACCGTCTCCTGGCAGTCCCGCTTAGTCTCTTATTGTTTTCTTTGAGCGTTTCAGCTCTGCTGATAAGAGTTGTTCATCCACTAGTGGCTTACTAGGGGTTTTCTATCCGCTTTGAGTGACGGTCTTTTGTACTTTGTCATGACGGGATGATTGGCCTCTGCAGTCACTTCACGTACTTTTTGTGGAGGATTTGCTATTTTGTTTCCCTATTCGTTTACGGCATCAGCCGTTGTTTGTGATGCTTTAGGGGTCGCATCTGCCTTTTTGGTTGCACTTGGATCTATTTGACTCCAACGAGTAGCGCGAGAAAGTAGAGTTACCCCTGGAAGAGCTCCGCATTATCAGGGGAAGGCTAATTGAAACTGGGGGGCGCCTGGTATCCAGAGTTCGAATATTAGCGGTTGGTTGTCCACTACCCATACAAACTTAGCATATGCTGTTTCGCCGTAGTTTTGGGGATTTTTATTTTCAAGGTTTACTCCTCTACACTTGCGAATCCCTTGTAACCATCAATATCTTGAAATCTGCCTTAAACATGACCAGTCCAGATTACAAGAATACCAATGCTGTGATATGATACAGAATCGACAGCTAGCTGAACGATTTAATCCCCCTTACCACATCCGCCAAAGACCATAGTTAGGATATGAAGTCGACAACAAGCTATTAGACTTTTCCCCCTTTTCTAGATAAGATACGGAGCCGACCGTAAGCTATCCTATCTGTAGATCTTTTAGCATTACCCAGTCTGCACCGCGAGGAAGCGATCTACATAAAACCATGTAGCTATTAGGTGTGACTAGGAATCCTTCTAACAACTATTCCCATTCAGTCGGTTTATCTAGGGAAAGGAAATTCCAGGAGTCTCCGAAACGATAATACAGTATATGTAAATGATTCTGCTTTAAATGAAAGTTTCAACAAAATCATTGTTTAGTTTACAAAATACTTTCCTCAAGTTAAATTATCTATGAATGGAATTTTCAAATTTTCTAATTTGCCTGTTGAAATTCAATTTTCATTTCTTGAAATTGAAACAAATTTTCCAATTCACTTAACCATTGAAATCGCTCCCTCACTGTTTTCGGAAAATCTTTCGTCCAGCACCATTATGAATTAATTCATGGCCGGCACAAAATCAAACAAATTCACTGGACTGAAAAGCTGAAATGCGTAATTAAATTTTGAAAAGGCAATTTCCTTGCATTACACAGACGATATTAACCCTAGCCTATCCTAGGGCGAGTTCGACTAATGATTTTTTTTCGGCGAAAATCGCAAATATTTGAAATGTCACCGAAGATTAAATATGGCATTGAGATGTGGGAAATTGGTTCTCATTTCGTTATAGATTATGGCAGGCGTTGAGATAAAGTGGGCAACGTAAATATACAAAGGTATGTGAAATCATACCAGGATTTTATTGGAACAACGCTCGTTAGGACTGGGTATTGGGATAAGA
The DNA here is from genome assembly GCA_963669355.1 of Chorisops tibialis. Classification (NCBI taxonomy): domain Eukaryota; kingdom Metazoa; phylum Arthropoda; class Insecta; order Diptera; family Stratiomyidae; genus Chorisops; species Chorisops tibialis. Next base: position 24,810,214 of record OY770264.1, read on the forward strand.
CGTCTTGTCGCGTCGTTTGTCGTCGAACAGACCGGACTCTATTTATTATTAGGGGGGAATTAAAGTCGTGTATATTTGCACAACGGACTAACTATGTGGCTTAGTACTGCCAACAATGGTGAGACTCGTTCCCTTTGGTGTTTCGCAAACCAAGGCCCACCTACGGCATTTTATGTGGCCCCGAAGTTTGAACACATAAAACACTCTAAGTGCCATTCGGGCTACAAAAGCTGTTTATGAATTATTTCTCGGACGTCAAACCTAAGAGACGAATTGAAACGTTTCCGTTAATTTATGAAGGTACTATTTGGCTGTACCTAGAATAGTCCGCATGCGGGGCTCGAAACGCCGTGGATCCAGTAATATGAAACTGTGGCCCGTCGTCGCGATTTGATTTATTCCGACTCATAAAGTTCTCTAGTTCCCAAGATGAAGAAATTCTTACGAAATTTTATAGTCTGGGCCGGCACGTTACCACTATGCATGTCTACCCCAATCCTCCAATCGTTAAGATAGACCGCACCACTTAGCCCACAATGGATTATCGCCATTTTCGCGCTTAGCGACGACGAATAAAGTCATGCACTTTGCAGTTGCTGGGCTTAATAGGCTCGGCTGAATTATAATGAGATCTGCATGAATTTCATATCGAAATAACGTTCATTACGCGAAACCGAAGGGGGTCCAACAATTCGCGAAGGAGCCCCTTGCCGGAGAGTGGCTCTGTTAACAAGTTACAAGTTTGAATGGCCTTAACACGCAAAGGCAAACATTTAAAGCGAGCTACTAAGACGCTTTAACTGCATGTTATCATGTCCTCGAGACGGCTGCTTTTATGAAATTGTATTGGGCGCACTGTGCAAAAGACTTCTGCATGGACGAAAAAAAAGCGAAAAGAAAAGCGCCATTTCGCTTGCATAGCTACACTCCAAATGATATGCATAAATCACCGGGCTTAACATTAAGTGGTCGACCATTATGCAAAATTCGCCAAGGAAATTGAAAGACCTCTAAATTGTCCTGCATCGTTACCGCGCCATCATCATCATCATAGCTCCGTTCCGAAACATTTTTGCAGAAGTTACACGGCGCAAAGTCTTCCCATTCGATATTATCACATGTTAATATTGCCATAAATTTGAACGTTTTATGATTATTACGCTATTGGCGTTGGCCATCTACTCGTCCATTAGGATTTCAATTAGCTGCATGCTGTAATTCTGTCCGATTCGAACTCTGGCTAAACTATTTAGCCTGTAAGAAATTTGTGTAATACGATTTAAAATTGAATTCAAGATTTATTTCGATTGAGTAAAGAATTGAATTTCAATAAATTAAAATTTTCGATTAATAATTATTTTATGGCGTAATTGAATTTTTCGTCTATATATATTTAATTTTAATTACTTGGCTCCAGGGCTTGGTTAGTAAATTATTATAAAATTTGATTTTCATATTGTAATAGGTAAAGCACCCTCAGGATGTTGGTACCGAAATTGTGATTTTCTTGATTCGACTGAGCGTAAATATTTTATCAATTATCCCTAATTATTACCAATTAGCATTTTACAACTTGAAATTATCTTGTTTCTTATTTTTTGGTTTTTGATTATTTTTGGGGTTTATTTCATGGTTCAATGTTCGTTACTAGTTAGTATTTACATAGTCCTTTATGCTTATAAGCTTGCTATGTAGTATCGTCCAAAAATGTTAAGCAAAAGAATTGATAAAATATCTGCCAACAAGTCGGGCTCATTTTTTTTTTGCTTGGCGAAGTCAATATGTAGGACAACACTAAGAGGATTGGGGTAGGAATGTTGTCAATTAATTAACAATTAACTGCGATTACGATCAATAGCTCCCGTACACAGAATATCTCATTGGTTTTTTGGCACAATTTCGCAATAAACTGAATTTCCCGAAAGGTATAAGAGCTATTGAAATAAAATTTGAAATATTCTAATTTCACGATGATTTCAATCTATGGTATACAAACTATTCGGATACTCCTCCTCCTTCCACTGCGTCCCATACAAATTGCATTCTTTCATGATATACTATAAACTAATTTATTCTGTACGTATACAATTTCAATCAATCAATCAATCAAATTCCTGTTAAGACCCCCTATAGGGGCATAGGACAGAAACAACTCTCTTCCACAAGGCGCGATCCTGCGCATCGGCTTTAAGCTGTTGCCAGGACTTGTTTATTCCTCTGGCCTCCTGCTCAACTGCTCGCTTCCATGTGTTACATGGTCGACCAACCCGACGTCTTCCTTGAGGGTTATAATCCAGAGCCTGTTTTGCAATGTTTTGCTCTGGTTTCCTCAAAGTATGACCGATCCACTGCCACTTTCGCCGTTGAATCTCAATACCTATTTTAGTCTGGCGAGTTGTACTCCAAAGTTCGTCGTTGGAGATCACTTCTGGCCAGAATATACCTAAAATGCGTCGGAGGCATTGGTTTACGAAAGTCTGTAGTTTCTTGGTAAGTCGAACGGTCACTTTCCACGTAGTACAACCATATAACAACAAGGATTTGACGCATGCGTCAAAAACTCGCAGCTTCGTGCGAAGGGAGATCTCTCTTAACCTCCAGAAAGGGGAAAGGATACCGAAGGCCTGACGAGCTTTATTTAGCCGAGCCTCAACATCCTTTTCGGCTCCGCCGTCCATGCTGACAATGCTTCCGAGATAGCAAAAATCTTGCACCTCTTCCACATCCTGTCCATTAAGAACAATCGGTGTGCTTGCGTTCGAACCCATGTGCATGTACTTGGTTTTACGCACATTTATTTTCAGTCCCGCCTCTTTGCATTTAGAATGCAACGAGCGAACATTTGACTCTAAGTCCGAACGGGTATGTGCAAGCAAACACACGTCATCAGCATAATCAAGGTGACTTAAGATGTTAAATAGTCTCCATTGAAGATCTTTACCTTCCCCACCTTCCAGTGCAGCTTTCAAGATGTCATTTATTACCACCAGAAACAGGGCTGGTGATAATATGCAGCCTTGTCTGACACCCGTTCGCACAGGAAAGCTCTCGGACAGCTCTCCTCTATGCAAGACGCGACACCTTGCATCTTCGTAGGATTCTTTAATCATAGCTATGACCTTATTTGGAATACCTCTCCTACGCAAAGCATTCCATATGTAATCTCGCTTAACGCTGTCGAAAGCCTTCTCGAAGTCCACAAACATGAGATGTAGTGGCGAACCCATTTCGGCTGACTGCTCTAATATTATCCGTAGGGTATTTGTGTGGTCGGTACAAGACGACCCTTTACGGAATCCAGCCTGATAAACTTCGAGAGTGCTCTCGACGACATCACTAATCCTATTGAGAATTACCTTAGCCATAATTTTTGATACGGCAGTAAGTAGACATATACCACGCCAATTGCCACAATCCCGAAGGTCGCCCTTCTTCGGAATTTTCACAATGACGCCCTCCTTCCATTCAGTCGGATATCTTCCATCATTCCACACCTTAGTGAAGAGTGGGAGGAGTATATCGGCTGTTATTTCCGGGTCCGCTTTGAGGAGTTCGGTTGGTAGTCCGTCTATACCTGGAGCTTTCCTTCCCGCCATTGACCGAATGGCGGAAACTATCTCTTCCTTATCTGGGGGATCGTCCCTAATAGAGGATTGTTGCGGCTGGATGTTTGGAAGTTGTTCTGTTTCCGGAATATCTTCATCTGACAAGATGTTTAAAATATCAGAGAAGTATTCCTTCCATCGTCGCAACTGGTGTTCACTCATATTAAGGAGAGTTCCGTTGACATCTCTCACCAGGTGGTTGGCGGTGAAATTCCTGTTCGTCAACTGTTTCATGATTTTAAATAGTGAACCCATATCCCCAAGGTAAGCCGCAGATTCTGCCTTGTTTGCCAGATCTTCAATGGCCTTTCTCTTGTCGCGTCTAACAGCCTTTTTAAGCTGTATATGAGCATCGCGGTAGTTCTGCCTCAAGTCGGGCGTTCGTTGGTTGACATCGGGTTGAGAGATGATTGCCAATTTGACTTTTCGCGTAGAATGGTGGTGTATTTGAGTTTTTTGTTGGGATCTCTGAGTGGATAACCACATTAAGCTTGCGCTTCATTTGAAGAATTTGTGGTCGTCGGATAGCTGCTGTACACAATCTCAAGCAGGCAACCATCAAGTGGTGATCGCTCCCCACGTCAGCTCCACGTTTCGCTCGCACATCGAGGAGACATCTTCTCCATCGGCGACTTATAGCCAAATGGTCGATTTGGTTCTGAGTAACACCGTCAGGGGAAACCCAAGATGTTTTATGATGACTCTTGTGTGGAAAAAGGGTCCCTCCGATGACCATTTGCCGAGTACTACAGAACTCCACAAATAATTCGCCGTTTTCGGGTCTCTTAATCCAAGGTCGTGAAGGGTCGACCCAAGGGTCACCATGCCTCCCCATGACGTGTTCTAGTCCAGTGTTGTCTGATCCAACCTGGGCGTTCATATCTCCCGAGATGATAATAATATCACCTCTTGGAACACGTTCGAAGGTGGCACTCAGTTGGCTATAAAACTCCTCTTTGTCACCAGATGTTGCGGTATTAGTTGGTGCGTAGCACTGCAGAATTGTGACGTTTCTGACACTGGTCCTGAGCCTGACGACGATAATCCTATCCGAGATTGGTTCCCAGCTAATGAGACTGTTTCTCGCTCTCGGCGTAAGGACGAACGCCACGCCATTTCTGGCTTCATTTTCAGGGCCAATGTACAGAATAGTGTTTCCGCTAGGGGTTCGTTCTTCTCCTGATCCTGTCCACCTGACCTCGCTCAAGCCCAAGATTTGGATGTTATAGTGCTCCATTTCACGGTCGATCACTGATTGGCGGTGCAAGGACCGAGTAACCCCAGCTCTTCCCCCGTCATTCAATGTTCGAACGTTCCAGAAGCCAATCATAGTCCGTTTTCGAATGCCAAAAGTCGTTACCGTAGGATCAGTCCGTATCCGAGGCGATGTATCCGTTTCTCGTATCATTTAGGTCTTAAGATCACGGGTGATAAGCCCATGATCCAGTGAGTGTCCATTTGTCATTTTTAGGGCAAGCAGGACTGGCTGTGGGTGAATTCTACAGCCCCCATCCCAGAGGGGGATAGTTAGCTCAGGTCCGTGGAGTCGCTAACTCCAAAGATAGTTGCAGGAATTGGTAAAACCTCATACTACAACTACCCCCTTGCGTATACAATTTATTGAGCTGAAATTGTGGACCAGATATTTATTTAGATTTTTTAGTAAGACTGAAAAAAATATACGATTAACTGCACTCCTTTTATCTCCTCCCATACAGTGTAACACAACTTAACGAAAAGTCGATTTTCTTGAAAAGTATGAATGCTACTGATCTGCAATTAAAACATGGAAATTCTATGATTTTTAAAGTTATTTCTGAAAAATCATTAAGAATTTCTCACTTCTTCTACCACCTCCCATACAAACTGACAATTTCACTAAATCCAATATACAAATTTTTTCTGTACCTATCAAATTTTTAATGCGAAAATTTCGTTCAAAAAATTTTAATAGCAACTGTGGTTTGATGTGAAAAAAATAGTCCAATACCGTAACTCTTATTAACAACCCCCGTAAAAAATATAATGATTTCTAAAACTAAAAAATATTTTCATTCCATCTGCACTCTAAGAGAATCGCATGATTCGGTTTTTCGTTAAGATTTTGAGATCTGAAAATTGATCTGAATTGGATGCAAATGGAAAGTTCTGTGTAAAAATCAAAAAAAAAAAAAAACAACAGAAATATGATTGGACGTAAAGCCCAACCATATGATACTCTAGATGAGATGGAAATGACTTTAATATATCGTAAGATATGTCATCTCAAATTCTTTCGAATAGTGAATAGAGAATTTTGCATGGGGGGTGGTAGAAGTAGAGGGAGAGGTTTGTATTTTTCGTATACGCAACCGAACATGGTATGCAAAATGTTTTTTGTTGAATTTAAAGTTATTAGTTTTCATTATTTTTAAAAAAATTGGTCATAGTTTTCCTGAAATTGGGGCATTTGTATGGGAGGTGGCAGAGGAAGCGGAGCGTTTAAGATGATTTTGAAATGGCTTATCATCATCCTTATCACCATGGTTTGATCCGATTTCAAAGTCGATAGCTCTCATATACTTGAAGGATAAATGTTTTTCTTGAATTTATAATACAGATATTTGTATGGGAGGTGGTAGAGGGAGTGAGGCGGAGCTGATAATTTTTTCTAACACTTATTTCAATTATTAAGAAACAAATTGTGGCAAAATTTGGAGTTTTTACTTTTTGTAGTTTGAATGGAAATCGATAAAATGCATTTAACAAAAATTATGCATTTGTATGGGAGGGGGTAGAAGGAGTGTACGGATCAAAACACATTTTTTTCGTATTATTAATATTTCTATTTGTATACTTTATACAAAATATCATGTTGATAGCTTTAACAGTTTCGAAGAAAAATAATTGAATTTAAATTTCAAAATTTCATGAAATTTGTATGGGAGGGGGTAGAAGGAGTGAGGTGAAGTTGATAATTATTTTTAAAATAAATTGCAATTATAGTAAAATTAATTCTAACAAAATTTCGTCTTTTCAACTTAACTACTTTCAATGAAAATCGAAAATATGTATATTTCGAAATTGTCCATTTGCATGGGAGGGGGTAGAAGGAGTAAAGGAATCGGGTCAATATTCCGTGATATTAACGACATCTATATCGTACTTTGACGTAAATTTCAAATCGATAGCTTAAACAGTTTCAAAGAAAATCAATTTACTATTATTTCGAAATATCGTGAAATTTGAAAGAAAAGATTTCCAGATTCTACACTGTTACGCTTTATTATTCGTGACGTTTCGGTCTCTGCTGAGACCTTTATCAAACTGCTGCCAGTTTGATAAAGGTCTCAGCAGAGACCGGAACGTCACGAATAATAAAGCGTAACAGTGTAGAATCCGGAAATCTTTTCTTTCATTTCAAAATGCACTGTGAAAACATTCACCAAACCATCATGAAATTTGTATGGGAGGGGGTAGAAGGAGTGGGGCGATGTAGCCCATTCACGAACTTAAAGTTACTTTTTTGCTAAAAATGACACACAAAACTGTTTAGCACTATAGCTCAAGGCTTTCGAGAGTTATGTTGTAGACAGACGCACAGATGGACAGACGGACAGACAGCAACTTGGAATCGAGGATTTTGAGCGACAACAAATATTTCTGTACCCTTGGCGGCTCTGTGCGAGCGTTATTTCTAAGCGTTACAAACGGTAAGGCAAACACAATATACTCTCAGATTTCATCCAGAGTATGAAAAACATAACAGAATTATGATTGGACGTAAAGCCCAATCATATGATACTCTAGATGCAATAGGAAAGAGTTTATTTTACCGGAAAATATGTCATCTCAAATTCTTTCCAATTGTGAGTTGTGACTTTTCTATGGGAGGTGGTAAAAGCAGAGGGAGGAGGTTTTTAACTTTCGTATATAACACTGAGGTAGGGTATAGCCTAGTAGGTAGTGTGTTGGTCTTGTAATGCGAAGGTCGTGAGTTCAAATCCCGGTCGGCGCAATATATAATTCTTGCTTGGATATATCTTGGTCACCTCATTCTAAGAAAATGAAGAATTCGTAGAAAGAGGGTTGTGCGAAGGGCTAACAAACCTTCCACAATAAGTAATAAAAAATGTTAAGAAACCTGAATATCAGGAGGCCAAGGTCCGATTCGGGATGTAGCGCCATTGTAGAAGAGAATATAACACTGAACGTAGTATACAAAATGTTTCAGGCTGAATTTAAAGCTAGTAGCTTTCACAATTTTCGAGGAAATTGAACAATTTTTGCCTGAATTTACGGCATTTGCATGAGAGGTGTCGGTGAAAGTGGGAGGTCTTGGATGATTTTGAATCTGCTTATCAACTTCCTAATCATATTGCTCTGTTACACATATGTTCGGAGGAGAAATACTTTTCTTGAATTTTCAATACAAAAATTTGTATGGAAGGTGGTAGAAGGAGTGGAGCGAAGTCCACATTTTAGCACTTAGTTCAATTATCAAGGGACAAATTGTGGTAAAATTTGAAATTTGTAATTTTTTTAGTTTCAATGAAAGTCGACTAAATGCATATACAAAAATCGTGCATTTGTATGGAAGGGGGTAGAAGGAGTAAGGGGATCAGATCGATATTTTTTGACATTAATAACATTCATATCCTTATACTATGAACTAATTTTCAAGTCAATAGCTAAAATGGTTTCAGAGAAAAATTAATTTCTTTAAATTTCGAAATTTCATGAAATTTGTATGGTAGGGGGCAGAAGGTGTTGGGAGATTTAGCCTATTCACGAGCTTAACGTTACTTTTTTGCTAAAAATGACATATGGTAAATTTCAGCACGATAGATCAAAGCTTTCGAGAGTTATATTGTAGACAGACGGACGGACAGACAGATAGACAGACGGACAGACGGTCACTCGTAATCGAGGTTTTTGAGCGACAACAAATATTTCTGTACCCATGGCGGCTCTGTGCGAGCGTTATTTCTTAGCGTTACAAACGGTAAGCCAAACACAGTATACTCTCAGATTTCATCTAGAGTATAATAATCGTTCTATAGCGAAAAATAGGTCAATCGGTCAAAAATAAAAGGTTTTGTATTTTTTATGGCAAAAGATTTGATGATCGTTCCGAAAAGTGTTGGGGTTCAGTTTTTTGCAAACATTCCATTTTGTAAAGGCTTTCTTGAACAATCGATGAAACAATGCGAACGTATTTTTTTTATTTCTACATCCTTAAATAGTAGAGATCCGAAAAAAAATTAAATTTCGAAATTTTCGATAATTGCAATAGTCAATCAAGTTCCTGATGAGACCACCTACAGGGGCATAGGACAAAAACACATTTCTTCCTTTACAGTGCTCCATTTTATGGTCGATTACTGATTGACGGTGTATAGATTGAATGACCCCAGCCTCCCACCGCCATTTAATGTTCGAACGTTCCAAAATCTAATCATAGTTCGTTTTTGAATACTAAAAGTCATTACGTTAAAATCCGTCCATATCCAAGGCGCTGTATCCGTTTCTCATATCAGTTTAATTTTAAGATCACGGGTGAAAGGCTCATGATGAGTGTCCATTTGCCATTTTTACGGCAAGCAAGTCTGTCTGTGGGAGTTGCCCCCAACCCACAGGTGATCTTAAAAAGTGCTCCCTTCCTATTTCATTATTATTACTATTATTTGTTATAAATTTGGAAGCCTGAGCACTGCCTCCGGAATCTTCAAAACTTTTTTATGGCCTATTAATTTCGAATGAAGGGTTAGATTTTTCCTTTTTTTTCCAATTCCTTTCAACATTTCATAAGCTTCAAACATACAATAACACTTTGTACAAAAAGTTTTACTACCAATTACAATAATTTTCTAAAAAACTGTTATTTACACCTACACCAATTTTAAAGAAACCAAATGGGAGGCCCTAAACGAGTTCTTCAACGCCTTTAGTTGGAGATTGTGCTTTGATGCCAGTGACTGCGATGTAGTCTGTGAACTTGTCACCGAGACCATCTTAAAAGGTATGAAGCTCTACAGACCTTCCAATCTTAAGAGAGTCTGGCCGTTGAAGGACTCTTGGCTTAAAAACGAATATCTTGTTGCAATTCAAGCGAAGAATCAGTCGTTTCAAATTTTCAAATATCATCCAACCTCAGCTAATAACGAGCTCTATATTAAATCAAAAAATACTTGCAATTCTAACCTCAAACGTGTTAAATTTGATTACGACCAGAAACTTCGACGGAAGATCCTCCAGAGTCCAAAAGGCTGAAGATCTTTCTTGTCTTTTGTAAAAACGGTTAACAATAATTTCATCTCTTCATCAACACCGCCACTCGTAGATGGTGACCGTACCGTAGTCGATCCTGTTGAGAAAGCTAGCCCATTGGCAGCAAGCTTTGCGAGAAAATTCACACTACCACCTTCAAACCAAAGCCTTCCTATTGCAACACTTTCTGTTTTTTTGCTGCCCTTAAAATGAGCTCCTCTCTCTCTGGCAAAACCCCTACGCAATCTTTTCCATCTATCTTTCTCTTCCGGGTGCTTTCTATAAATGTGGAAAGTTGCGAATGTTCAGCCAATTCCCAAGAAAGCAAGCAAAGCAAACCCCGCTAATTACCGCCATTACTTCAGTGCTCTCGAAAGTAAGGGAAACTGCTGTCAACCACAAAATCGTTAAATGTCTCGAAGATAAATAGCTTATTCACGATCGCCAATACGGTTTTCGTTTTGGAAGGTCGACGGGAGATCTCTTGGTCTACCTGACGGAACGTTGGAACTCCTGCTTGCACAAATACGGCGAAGGTCACGTTTTTGCACCTGACATTGCAAAAGCTTTTGACAGAGTTTATCACGAATGTCTTCTTGTTAAGCTCAAGGCCATAAGCCTCGATGCTTCCCTTATTCAATGGATTGAGAGTTTCTTGTCCAATCGCACTACATGAGTCGTACTAAATGGCGTTACTTCCTCTTTCTGCGCAGTCAACTCCGATGTCCCTCAGGGTTCTGTTTTATCGCCCACACTGTTTTTGGTATTTATTTATTGACCTTTTGCCTTTTACTCTCAATCCTATCCATAGTTTTGCAGATGACAGTACTTTAAAAAACACCTTTTAATTCGACTCCGTTGCGGAATCTCACAAGCAATCTGTTGCTTGCAAATGCAGAGGTTCGCTGAACATCGACCTCGACTTAATCCTGGAATTGGGCAGGCAAATAGAGTAGAGTTCAATGCCGTCAAAACTTAGATCTGCCATCTTTCCCTTAAACGTGATGTTTCAGTGGCGTCGTCTTATTTAGCCTTTAATGGCGTACCTCTTTGCTCTTTAGATGAGTTTATTCTATTAGGCGTAAAGTTAAATATCCACCTTGATTGGAGCAAACAAATCTTTGATGTTGCCCTTGATACCTCCAAACGCCTAGGTATTCTTCGCAAATGCAAAAAATATTACGCGCCTCCCGACATAGCTACCATCTACAAGGCCTAATGTTTGACCTAATGATTAGACCTCGTTTAGACTACAGTTCGCATTAAGGGGCTGGAGCTCCCAAAACACATCTTGACTTGAACGATCGAATCTAAAAACATGCGTTCCGACTAATTTGAGGTGAAACTCTTACAGTTTCTATTGACTCCCTTGAGCATCGTAGAAACGTCATAGTTCTCAGTATTTACTATCGCTATATTCATGATAAAAGTAGTACGGAGCTTAGATCACTCATCCTACCACTTTATACCTTGCCCGAAATACTCGTCAAGCTAAACGCGCGCAGGAGTATGCCGTCAACCCTATTCCTCTACTCGTACATTGAAATATAGATAGTCATTCATCTTCTGAATGTTCAGACTTTGGAATGCATTGCCGGCTAATGTTTTCCCAAGTAGGTATAACCTCCAGTCCTTCAAGAATAATCTTCATCGTTATTTCCGTCTCTCTCCGCCGAATTAATTGTGCAATGCATTAAAGGGCGACCCACTAAATTAAACTCGGTGCCTTAAAAAAAAAAACCGAATAAAAATATATCGATCAATCAAATTCCTGTGAAGACCCCGCGATCCTGAGCATCGCCCTTAAGCTGTTGCCAGGACTCCACGTTTATTCCTCTAGCTCTACTCCATGTTTATTGCTCTGGCCTTCTGCTCAACTGCTCGCTCCATGTGCTACATGATCGACCAACCCGACGTCTTTCTTGAGGATTATAATCCAAAGCCTGTTTGGCAATGTTTCCCTCCGGTTTCCTCAAAGTGTGACCGATCTACTGCCACTTCCGCCTTTGAATCTCAATGCCTATTTTAGTTTGTCCAGTTTGTCCAAAATTCTTCCTTCAAGATCACCTCTGGCCAGAATATTCCTAAAATGCGTCGGAAGCATTGGTTCATGAAAGTTTGCAGTTTCACGGTCACTTTCTACGTAGTACAACCATATCAAAACATGGATTTGACGCATGCGTCAACAACTCGCAGCTTTGTGAGAAATGAGATCTCTCTTAACCTTCAGAAAGGGGAAAGGATACCGAAGGCCTGACGGGCTTTATTTAGACGATCCTCAATATCCTTTTCGGCTCCACCGTCCATGCTGACAATGCTTCCGAGATAACAAAAATTTTACACCTTTTCCACATCTTGTCCATAAAGAACAATCGGTGTGCTTGTACTCAAACCCATGTGCATGTACTTCGTTTTTCGCACATTTATTTTCAGTCGTGCCACTTTGCATTTATAAAGCAAAAAGCGAACATTTGACTCTAAGTCCGAACGGTTATGTGCAAGCAAACACACGCCATCAGCATAATCAAGGTGATTTAAGATGTTAAATAGTCCCCATTGAACAACATTATCTTCCCCACCTTCCAGTGCAGCTTTCAAGATGTTACTTACCACTAACAGAAACAGGACTGGTGACAATATGCAGCCTTGCCTGACACCTGTTCGCACAGGAAAGCTCTCGGACACGACACCTTGCATCTTCGTAGGATTCTTTAATCATAGCTATGACCTTACCTGGAATACCTCTCCTACGCAAAGCATTCCATATGTAACCTCGCTTAACGATGTCGAAAGCCTTCTCGAAGTCCACAAATATGAGATGTAGTGGTGAACCCATTTCGGCTGACTGCTCTAATATTATCCGTAGGGTATTTGTGTGGTCGGTACAAGACGACCCTTTACGGAATCCAGCCTGATAAGCTTCGTGAGTGCTCTCGACGAGATCACTAATCCTATTGAGAATTACATTAGCCATAATTTTTGATACGGCAGTAAGTAGACATATACCACGCCAATTGCCACAATCCCGAAGGTCGGAATTCTTCGGAATTTTCACGATGACGCCCTCCTTCCATTCAGTCGGATTTCTTCTTTCATTCCACACCTACGCAAAGAGTGGGACGAGTATATCGGCTGTTGTTTCCGGGTACGGCTTGAGGAGTTCTGTTGGTAGTCCGTCTATACCTGGGGCTTTTCTTCCCGCCATTGACCGAGTGGCGGAAACTATATCTTCCTCCCTAATAGAGGATTGTTGCGTTTGTATGTTTGGTAGTTCTTCTGTTGCTGGAATGTCATACTCTGACAGGATGTTTGAAATATCAGAGAAGATGTCAACGGAACTCTCCTTAATTTGAGTGAACACCAGTTTCGGCGATGGAAGGAATATCGCCGCAACTGGTGTTCACTCATATTAAGGAGAGTTCCTTTAAAATCTCTCACCAGGTGGTTGGCGGTGAAATTCCTGTTCGTCAACTGTTTCACAATTTTAAATAGTGAACCCATATCCCTAAGGTAAGCCGCAGATCCTGCCATGTTTGCCAGATCTTCAATGGTCTTTCTCTTGTCGCGTCTAACAGCCTTTTTAAGCTGTATATGAGCATCGCGGTAGTTCTGCCTGAAGTCGGGTGTTCTTTGGCTTACACCGGGTTGAGAGATGATTGCCAATTTGGCGTTTTTCCGATCGCCAACCTTTTCCCATATGTTTTGCGACATCCAGTGTTTCTCACCGCTTTGCACATATCCACAGATTCTGCAGCACTAGTTAGAGACGTGTTTCTGGTTGCCTCCCAATTGGCGTCCAGTGTGTGCATTTCATATCCGCCCAATGTGGATAACTTTCGCGTAGAATGACGTTGTACTCGTGTTTTTTGTTGGGGTCTATTCATATTAAAGAAGAATTTGTGGTCGTCGGATAGCTGCTGTTCACAATCTTAAGCTGGCAGCTGCTAATTGGAGATCGCTCCCCAAGTCAGCTCCACGCTTCGCTCATACATCGAGGAGACATCTTCTCCATCGGCGACTTATAGCCAAATGGTCGATCTGGTTCTGAGTAAGACCATCAGGGGAAACCTAAGATATTTTATGGTGACTCTTGTGTGGATAAGGGGTCCCTCCCATGACTATTTGTCGAGTACTACAAAACTATACAAAAAACTCGCCATTTTCGGGTTTCTTAATCCAAAATCGTGAGGCGTCGAGAGATATCATGCTTCCCCATGACGTGTTCTAGTCCAGTGTTGTCTGAGCCAACATGGGCGTTCTAATATCACCTCTTGGAACATGGTCGAAGGTGGCCCTCACTCAATAAAAATATAGATAACTGAAAATTGGTAAATTCAAAATTCAAAATTTCAACTACTGGCTCGAAATTTTGTGAAATCTTTTATCCTCCACCCAGCATCGAGTCCACAAAAGTAAATTGATCAATTTTCTTGGAAATACTTTCTTGAAAATTTGAGATGAAAAATTTGGTTAAGTCAATTGTAATTGCGCATTTAAAAATTATATTAAGGCTATGGTGTAGCCTAGTGGGTATCTTATTGCTCTATAATGTACAAATCCCGGTCAACGTATAATTTCAGCACACTACATGCATAGGTATATATTGGCTATCTCAATCTGCGATAATGAAAATTCGTAGATAGAGGCTTCTGCGAAGGACTTCAACTCTTCATCAGTAAATAATGAAAAAATGTTAAGGAATCTGAAGGTCAAGAAAGCTCGCTTTGAACCATTGAAGAAGAAGATTTAAAAATTATTAAAATTCTCTTACTCGATTTGTAGCTTAGACACAAATATAATCTTGCAATTTTCTTCGAATCGAACGAATGAACCACACAACTACAACATACCGTCTTTAAATTTTCAAAATACATATTTCAGAATTAGAACGAAATAATAAGTGCCCAATTGCTAGTTAATTGGTTTGAAAGTGCGCTTACATAATGATGAAAAGACTTTTTCAAATGTAAAATTTGTCGTTACAAAATCTCCGAATCGCCATACCCATGCATTTTACGAAAAATAAAACCCTTATGCCTGTCACCCGAATTGAAATTAATTGGCTTCAGTGAAATGGGAGTTATTGATAGGCTTTGATTGATATTTTACGAAATCAACATGCATTAAGTGGTATTATATATGTACGTTGTTGATATCTGATGATCGTGCATAATACACTGCACTCATGTTTGCTTGAAAATTGCCATTTTCTCATCATGATTCGGTTTTGCAACGACGACGGATGCATTAAGTAAATACCGCATACCTGTGCTGCATATCAGAAAAGTTGATCTCTATCTGAACTGGCCTTCGTAATTAATAAGACCGACATCAAGACTCTCGAGATTTCAAATAATTTGCGATATACTTAGGTACCATATACATTCTGTTTGTTTTTATTATTATCCGCGGCCTGCACAAATTTAATTGATGTATGACATTACCTCGTACAATGTCAATCCAATCGATACTCGATATTTGATCATTGAATATTTTCGATCGGCTATCTGATAAATTTATTATAAAATTTTGTTAATTTATTGCTGAATGATGGCAATTTTGTCAAGTATGGAGTTTAGGTACTTTAATTCGCGTATCATAAAGGTTATCGTAACCGATCCGGCGGGAAGTTTATGTTGCTATTTGGAAATAATAAATTTTTATTATAAATCGAATGCGAAACTCATTAATTTGGAATGTTTTTTTTGCTCTAAGAACAGTTCGAGTAATTTTTCTGGTTGAAAAATTGCTCGCAAAAAATCGATCATTTTCGATAATAAACAATTAATTTTTCTAAAAAAAAAATCACTTTAACTTACATCAGAAACGGTTTCATTTATAAAATAGCGGAAAAAATATTTTTCCATTAATTCCAAGCTGACATCTTTCATATCTTTTTTTTCGCATTAAATTGCTAGATTCTCTCAACCTACATGCAACACATGTACTTTACCTCTGCATCTAATCTCTGATTTTCCTGTTCCTTGTATCTGCATACTCCTACATTCGAACTTCTGCGTGATTTTCGAACCAGCGAGCTATATCAGTACGAACTTCACTCCTAATCATCAGTTCTAGACTGCAGGGCATCACCAGAACTCTAATGGTTCGCCAAGATAAATGTCGATGCATTAATAAACGAGTTTTCAATTAAGCCAAAGCCATCATTACATGGCTTGTAGGCATGGCCAATTCTTAATGCAAAGTATCGCACCTTGGAAATTCAATATGCGCGCGGGGGCATAGGGCTTGAGATCCTTCAACCTCTTCCATACATGCTTGATGACGAGAGTGCACACTATGCGGACTAACAAGCCTATTAAAATCCATGGCATGCACACCTTATAGTATACCTATACAGGATAAATAAACAAACCAACAAACAAACATTTTATGATTGATCATTGGACAAACAAAAGTTAATGATACGCTTTTCCATGTTTTGTGCCCCGAAAGGGAATTTAGAGAATCAATTGGCCGGACTTCACATCTCGTATGGGATCGCCGATATGGTGTATATTCCTCCCGCACGAGGATCAACCATAGAACATCGTATAATAAATCATGAGGTAAGAAAATTTTCCAATTTTGTTCTAAATTAGCTCAGCTGCAGTCATTTTTGTATGTGCAACGTGGTATATAGTGCTTCTTAATATTTATAAACTGACCGCGGGTCATTGGCAAATTTGATAGCGCCAGCAGGGGTCCGAAAATAAATTCGAATGATTTATGCAAACGATTTCATTGATTGAGATGGTAAATTGCATGAAGTAGTGGAAAATAATTGAAGTTTTTTGATTTTTTCTTGTTTTGCGGAGCGTTTTAATAAGTTGGTTATTGGTATTATTTTTGATAGGAAAATTCAAAGGATTTTTTTTCTTTATAATTTATCTTTCATGCCAAATTCCATTTTTGCAGTTTTCATAATTTTCTGAAATTGTGGCATTGGCATAGAAGAGGAGGGAATAATTTGAAAGTTATTAAATTTATTATCAACATTCATGTAGCCATTATCGTTAGCAATTCTCGTGGCTATTCAAACATTCGCAGGTTTTTTCTCTGTGGTTTTCTTTAAATTTCGAAAATAAGTTAAAATATGTATTGCAGTTGCAATATGCAGATAATTTTTAAAGGTTTATTGTACAGAAAATATTCCCGAAAATTTATTATAGTACGTTTTGTTGGTCCAGATTTTAAGAACATTGATTTTTTTGGAATTTGTGGAGGAGTGGATCGCGAGTGTTCAAAATGAAGGCAAGCAGGTGGTGCCCATGTCCTCATCGATTGACTCGATGCAGAAAGCACCTCCTGTAAGTGATGTCCTATCAATGAACACATGGGCACCGATCGTCATACCAAAGCAGCCACAACCTTCATCGACCGAATCATCGCTAATGGCTCCAAATCTTATGCAACTACCCGCGTGTTCTTCTCTTTCACAGTTGACAGCACCTGCAGTTCTACATAAAAGCGTATATCATCAAATTCCACGCTTCCATCATGGACAGTAATACCAACACCTGCAGTTGTACAAAGTTCGCAGCACGTCAAATGCTTCTAAAGGATCTACCGGCATTTACGGGAAATCCAGAGGAATGGCCGGTATTATTAGTAGTTTCGAACGGTCTACGATTTTGTGTAATTTCAGCAATACGGAAAATCCGATTCGACTTCAAAAATGTTTAAAGGGACGAGCTCTTGAAGCCGTTCGAAGCCGATTGTTACTTCTTCACACTGTTCCAAATGTGATTGATACCTTGAAAATGCTGTATGGACGACTACAGGTAATTATTAACACGCTTTTATTTACTGTCAGAAGCCAACCTCATATAAAGGCAGACAAGCTGGACCTGCTCATAACATATGCGCTAACCGTACAAAACGTATGTGCAACTATGGAAGCCTCTGGTTTGGTAGCTCATATTTACAGCCCAATGCTACTACAGGAGCTCGCTGAAAAGTTGCCAGCGCATATTAAGCTTATTTGTGTGGTATACAAACAATCGATTCTCGATGTTACTCTTATAACCTTTGGAAACTGGCTTTTTGAACTGGCAAAAGCAGCGAGTGATGTCACTCTTCCTTTGATCGACTAAAAACAGGAAGTGAAACGCGCTAACCGCGGATATTTGCACGCACACACGACTAGTTCGAATCAAGACGAACATATCTTTCATACGACACCAGAGAAATAGCTTCACCGTTCCTTTGCATCATTGCCAAAGAACCCAGAGGTAAAAGACAAAAAATATTTGCTTAGTATGTGAAAAAGTTCGCACGTAATTTCAAAGTGCGAAGTATTTAAAATAAACTGCCAACAAGTCGGGCACAACTTTATTATTTTTGGGACAAGTTGAAGATGCATGGAAAGTTAATATGCAAGTTAAAGTGGTTTGGGAAGTCTAAGTGGAACCCCCGTTCACAAGTGGAACTCCCGTTCACAATTGAAACCCCCTCTCACAAGTGGAACCCCCTTTCACAAGGGCAGGGATGATGCCAATTCAACACTTAGTTCCGAATACGATCAATAGCTCCAGTACATGTAATCAATATTTCATTCGTTTATGCAAGTTTGGGTTTTTATGAGGGAGAGGAAGCGGGGATATTAAGGGTGGGTGAATGTCAATAATTTTTCAATTGATTGCTTCAATTACGTCCAATATTTTCTGCATAGAATGTCAGTTTCATAGACGAAGTTGCATAGAATTTTCATAAAATTTGGAGTATTTTACATTCACGAAACCAATCATTTGTATAGGAAGGGGTAGAGGAGCTAAGGGAAATGTAAAATTTGTGATGCAGTTTTATTTAATTTCTTTTGAAAGGTGCTCGTACAAAATTTCAAGTTCTTAGCTTTTAATTTGTTGGTTAGCAGTTGATTTATTGAAATTGGTCGAAATCATACTTTTGTATGGGAGGAGGTAGAAGGGCAAGTGCGATCTCAAAACTTTTGACGCAGTTCTATTTCAACTATTTTCGAAAGTTTTTGTGTAAAATTTCAAATTGATAGCTTTTAAGTTTTAGGTAATAATTGATTTTTTAAGAATGGTTGAAAAAATAATTTTGTATGGGAAGGGGTAAAAGCTTTAAAGGTATTCAGCTAGTTAATGTGTCATTCTTTTAGGATTTTTATACTCTAGATGAAATCTGAGAGTATATTGTGTTTGCCTTACCGTTTGTAACGCTAAGAAATAATGCTCGCACAGAGCCGCCAAGGGTACAGAAATATTTGTTGTCGCTCAAAACTTCGATTCCTAGTTGCTGTCTGTCCGTCTGTCCGTCTGTCTACAGCATAACTCTCGAACGCTTTAAGCTATCGTGCTGAAATTTGTTGTGTGTCATTTTTAGCAAAAAAGAAACTTTAAATTCGGGCCACATCCCCCCACTCCTTCTACCCCCTCCCATACAAATTTCTCGAAATTCAGAAATTTTCAGAAATTGATTTTTCTTTGAAACTAGTTAAGCTATCGATTTGAAATTTAGGTCAAAGTATTATAATATAGATGTAATTAATATGACGGAATATTGATTCGATCCCGTCACTCCTTCTACCCCGTCCCATACAAATGCATAATTTTGAAAAATGCAGTTTTTCGATTTTCATTGAAACTTGCAAAGGTATAAAAACGAATTTTTTCCAGAATTAATTTTATTATAATTCCAATCAGAATTGAAAAAATTATTAACTTCACCTCACTCCTTCTACCCCCTCCCATACAAATTTCACGAAATTTTGAAATTTAAATTAAATTATTTTTCTTCGAAACTGTTGAAGCTATCAACTTGATATTTTGCATAAAGTATAAAAATGGAAATATCAATAAAAAGAAAAAAATCTGTTTTGATCCGTACACTCCTTCTACCCCCTCCCATACAAATGTATAATTTTTGTTAAGTGCATTATACCGATTTTCATTAAAACTAGAAAAAGTATAAACTTGAAATTTTGCCAGAATTTGTTTTTTAATAACTGCAATAAATGCTAAAAAAATATCAGCTCCTCTTCACTCCTTATACCCCCTCCCATACAAATATTTGTTCTATAAATTCAAGAAAAGCATTTCTCCTTCGAATATATTAGAACTATCGAATTTGAAATTGAATCAAAGCGTGGTGATAAGGGTGATGATAAGCAGTTTCAAAATCATCTTAAACGCTCCACTTCCTCTGCCACCTCCCATACAAATGCCTCAATTTCAGGAAAACTATGTCCAATTGAAAATAATGAAAGCTACAAACCTTAAATTCAGCACGAAATATTTTGCATGCCACATTAGGTGTCATATCCAAAAATTGCAAACCTTCCTCCTCTCCTTCTACCACCTCCCATACAAAAGTCACTATTAATTATTTAAAAGAATTGGAGGTGACATATTTTCCGGTACATTGAACTCTTTCTCATTTCATCTAGAGTATCATATGATTGGGTTTTACGCCCAATCATAATTCTTTTATGTTTTTTTAAATGCATTTTGCAAATTTTCAAGTTTCTATCTTAAAATTTTATTCAAAAATTTTCAGTTTATGTGTTTTTTCATTGCACATGTAACACCTTGTGCACGTTAGACCAGGGGGGTCTGTGCATAACAATTGCAGAATTTTTATTGTTTTATCTGTATGTATAATAAATAGATGTATCCACATGGAAAATTTAAATTTTGTATCTCTTACCAGAGCCCTAAAAAAATCACTCAAAATTTTCAACATTTTGCTTACCACCTCCCTCCCCTTACACCTGCCGACGTAAAACTTTTATCAAAAGTCAAAACTACATATGTAGTTCTATAATTTGACAAAATCTAAATTTTATATCTGTACTCAGTTTTGAGATATAATAGTTTGAAATTTTGAAAAGTGCAATGCTCCCCATTTTCCCCCACTACTAGTTTGTCCAAATGTTATATTTTTCTCGTATTTCTTTAGTATAGCTTAATATAAATACTAAGTTCCAATTACATAGCTCAACAAATAGCCGAGATATTGATTTTTAAGTGTTTTCCTTTCCACCCCTGACCCTCCCCCTTACAATAATAAGCCTCTATGTAAGCTGATTCCAGTGGGTCTATATGTCACCTTAATGGTCTAAAAATACAAATTTTTTATGCTAAGTAATTTCGAAGATATAATCCTTGGAAAAAAAAATCCGGCCGACAATTGGTTTTTAGCCCCCCCTTTTCGCACCCCAATGGATAAAAAAATTAAATTAATTTTAAATGTTGTCCCACAAACTCTTTTAAATGTATCTCGATTTTTAGCTTCCTAGCTTTAACCATGTTTGAGATACTTGAATTCTTAGTTTTCGGTTTAAGTGCTCCCTCCACCTCCCCCTGAACCCTTACACCCCCCAAAATGGGTGTCCGCCTGAGATCCGCAACTATCTACAATCTTTGGAGGGATTGGAATGAACTTTCTATGTTGTAGGGTTTAGGAGTTAATGTGCGCTGAGCGTACACACCGGCGTACGGCGTACAGACAGACGAATTTTTATACTCTAGATGAAATCTGAGAGTATATTTTGTTTGCTTTACCGTTTGTAACGCTAAGAAATAATGCTCGAAATATTTGTTGTCGCTCAAAAACTTCGATTCCGAGTTGCTGTCTGTCCGTCTGTCCGTCTGTCTACAGCATAACTCTCGAACGCTTTGAGCTATCATGCTGAAATTTGTTGTGTGTCATTTTTAGCAAAAAAAAAACTTTAAGATCGTGAACGGGCCACATCCCCCCACTCCTTCTACCCCCTCCCTTACAAATTTCACGAAATTCCGAAATTTTCACAAATTGGGTTTTCTTTGAAACTATTTACGCTATCGATTTGAAATTTGGATCAAAGTATTATTTTATAAATGTCATTAATATGGCTGAATATTGATCCGATCCCGTCACTCCTTCTACCCCCTCCCATACAAATGCATAATTTTGCAAAATGCAGTTTTTCGATTTTCATTGAAACTAGCAAAGTTATAAAAACGAATTTTTGCTAGAATTAATTTAATTATAATTCCAATCAGAATTGAAAAAATTATTAACTTCACCTTACTCCTTCTACCCCCTCCCATACAAAATTCACGAAATTTTGAAATTTAAATTAAATTATTTTTCTTCGAAACTGTTAAAATTATCAACTTGATATCTTGCATAAAGTATACAAATAGAAATATCAATAACGAGAAAAAAATGTGTTTTGATCTGTACACTCCTTCTACTCCCTCCCATACAAATGTATAATTTTTGTTAATTGCATTATATCGATTTCCATTAAAACTAGAAAAAGTAGAAACTTGAAATTTTGCCAAAATTTGCTTTTTAATAATTCCAATAAATGCTAAAAAAATTATCAGCTCCTCTTCACTCCTTCTACCCCCTCCCATACAAATATCTGTATTATAAATTCAAGAAAAGCATTTCTCCTTCGAATATATTAGAACTATCGAATTTGAAATTGAATCAAAGCGTGGCGATAAGGATGATGATAAGCAGTTTCAAAATCATCTTAAACGCTCCACTCCCTCTGCCACCTCCCATACAAATGCCTCAATTTTAGTAAAACTATGTCCAATTGAAAATAATGAAAGCTACAAACCTTAAATTCAGCACGAAATATTTTGCATACCACATTAGGTGTCATATCCAAAAATTACAAACCTTCCTCGTCTCCTTCTATCACCTCCCATACAAAAGACATTATTAATTATTTAAAAGACTTGTAGGTGACATATTTTCCGGTACATTGAACTCTTTCTCATTTCATCTAGAGTATCATATGATTATAGGTATAATTCTTTTATGTTTTTTTTTTGCATTTTTAGGCTAATGTAGTCATGAAACGCGAAAAAACAAAATTTCAGGGTAGAACATTTTTTTTTTCAAGTCGATCACAATACTTTATTATTAAAATAATAAAGTAAAATTAGACCTCTCCAGCAAGTGGAAACGACATGGACTCTGGCGTAAGTGCTTGGGTCGCCATAATCAAAACCGGTGCAAATCGAATAACATCTGTGGACGAAATGGTTGTAGTTTCAGACGCCACCCATTACTACACAATGACAGTAAAGATTCCGAAGTAAGTGATAGCTCAAACTACAGAGGACAATCTCACAATACTCACCAGCAGCCGCAAACGACAATACTCTTCCGAGTAATACCTGTAAAGCTTTACGGTCAAAACAAAACGTTACAGACGTATGCATTCTTTGTAGAGGGATCATCTGTTTCGCTCATAGAAGAAGACAAATGAGTTGAATCTTTCGGGTACGCTGGAGAGTCTTGGCCTCAAATGGACCGCTAATAGTGTGCGAACCGAACCGAACTCAAAAAAATTATCCTTTGAAATCTCTGGAACGAAGCGAAATTCTTCCAAATATAAAATCCGGCACGTGCGTACTGTGAAATAGCTAAATCTACCTACGCAACCCATTTCATCTTCAACACTCAAATCGTGTGGACATCTGAAAGGCGTAAGTCTGAGTTCCTACCATAGTGCAACTCCTAGACTGCTAATAGGAATAGATAACTGGAACTTAGTTCCCTTTGAAGTCAGAGGACAACCTGTCGGTACCAAAACGCGTTTAGGATGGACTATATATGGACCTTGCACTGAAGTGGCTGTATCAATCCCTCCAAAAAGCAACCATCTGCGACAGTAATCTGGATCGCGAACTACACATGAAAGTCAAGGATTTTATAACAAATGAAAACCTTGGCATTAAGGTTCCCGATGCGGTACACGAATCAAAACAAGTCAAAACAAAGGCTGAGGAATTAAAAGTAAAATCCAAGACAGTAAGTAAGCTTCCGAGGAAAAATCATAAAAAGATAGAAGCCAAGGATAAAAAGGATGAAATCAAAGATAAGAAAGAAGAAGTGATGACAGTAGACAAAACACCAGGAAAATTAGTTACAGAACCGGAACAGAGAAACAAGGAATCTGCGACATCGCTTAAAATTACTGAAGTATCAGTAAAAGGAATAGCTACGAAGAAAGTCCTAGCTCCATCATCAAAATCGACAACCTCTGGCGGAAAACTCCTTTCAG
Organism: Chorisops tibialis; assembly: GCA_963669355.1. Taxonomy (NCBI): domain Eukaryota; kingdom Metazoa; phylum Arthropoda; class Insecta; order Diptera; family Stratiomyidae; genus Chorisops; species Chorisops tibialis. The sequence continues at coordinate 24,834,103 of OY770264.1, forward strand.
TTCAGGAACGTCTTCAGAAAAAATACGTTCGCGACAAAGTACATTTAAGTCATTTAAAGCTAACAAGCAAGTAAAAGAAATCGAAAAGCCAATTACTTCCGAAAATGAGATATTCGAAGAAACGGAATTATCCAAACCAATCGCTGCTATGCCGAAAAAGTGTTCGGTCGTGCCCACAAAACAGGAAATGGCGTTTCCAAGCGAACCGCTGAAGTGGACCTTTAACCCACCCGCAGCTCTTCATATGGGAGGGAGCTGGGGACGCCTAGTTCAATTAGTAAAACAAACTTTGATGCGAATCATGCCATCGCGAAATCCAAACGATGAATTACTTCGGACACTTATAATGGAGGCGGAGAATATAGTAAACTCTCGTCAGGTTACATATATTCCACTTGAAAAACTACGAATTCCAAGACGCTACTACACTTTTCTGTCAACTGAGCACAAATTTGTACAGCTGCACATATTTGTAGATGCGAGTGAAGCTGCTTGTGCTAGAGTGGTCTATCTGAGAGTAGAGTCCGAAAATTCTATAGAGTGCTCACTAGTAGGTGCAAAAACAAAAGTCGGTCCTCAAAAACCAATAACTAATCCTCTACTCAAGCTACAAGCAACACTTATTGGAGCGCGACTAGCAAAGATCATAATCGAAGGCCACTCAATCATAATTGATCAAAGGATTATATGGTCAGACTCAAAAACCGTTTTAAATCGGTTGAGTTCCGATCCAAAAAGGCATCGACAGTTCGTTTCTTTTCGAGTCGGTGAAATACTTAAGTTAACCGATTTAAAAGAATGGAGATGGATCCCATCCAAACTTAACACACATACATAATACATTTTAACTCCGAGCAAGATGAACAGAGATATTCTGTATGGAAAACGCCGTCCAACAAAACGCGAAGTATTGAGAATCCTGATGTCAATTTTCCACCCACTTGAATTGCTGGCTTCCTTATTAATTTACGTTAAGATACTGCTGCAAGAAATTTGGCGATCAACTCTAGATTGGGATGAGATTTTTACGGCGAACTTGCAGGAATTAGGTAGATCGATCAATCCCTGACCGATATACCGGGAGGGAGTGTTACGATTAGTATTAATTTTCATTTCAATTTATTAATGTAAGTGCGTGCGATCGATTCTTTTACCACTCTAAGAGATTTTAACAAAGAATGCTTTTCAAAATGTCATTAAAGAAGGCAAAATTTTTTTTTCAAGTTTCATCGATTAAATGAAAAAAAATTTCAAAACAAAGATAAAATTCAATGATTTTTGAACATTACGCAGGCGAGATTTCAATTTACATCCTTTTTCTCCGATGATCAATTGAAACAATTGAAAATACCAGTCTAGTCACTATGATACATGGAGACATTTGAATATTAATTATATTAACATTTTTCCTTTCACTTCTATATCAATCGTCGAACCGATTACATTTAAAAAAAAATTAAATATTATAACGTTTTAACAAAAGCAAGAGTATTATTTAATCAGTAAAATTTTATTTATTTATTTATTTATTTATTTAAGGACTTGATGAACAGAAAGTAAAATATTCCAATTATACAAGGGGTCCAAAACAAATATAAGTGAATTACAATATTAATAATAGAAAAAATGAAAGTTAAATAGAAATTCAATATATGTACAAAGTTATTTAATAGAAAACTTGAATTTTAAATATACCTTGAAAGATTGTAGACTGAAGTCATGAAAACTAAGGCAAGATTGATTGAACATTCGAGGCAGCCTGAGTAAGGGAGAGTGAAAATATACGTTCAGCCGCGCATGTGGTACAACGAATAGAGTATGTGATCTAGTATTACTTATATTAGAACGCAATTGAAGTTCACGTTGAAGATTAGTATTGAAAACGAAATTTACTTTAAATAAAAATAACATGTCAAAATAAATTCTTCAGTCCTTTAAACTAGTTAGGCCAAGTAATTGTAATCGACTCATGTAGCAAGTGTCAGATAAGTTCAGTTTTCGGAAAACAGATTTGGTAAAACGTCGTTGTACTGATTCCAATGCAGTCTCAAGATATCCGTCTTAAATGTAAACCAGCTAAATCAGCAACACATCCTTTTGTTTTGAAAAATCCAAATTTTGATAAAGTCCACGCCAACTAAGTTAAATGTCATTCACAGTAAAATATAAATAATGAAATGAAGTGCTCAGTTGGCCACTTTCGAGACTTAACAGGATTGCTTAGAAGCGAGTTACTGCGTAAACTTTTAGCTTTTAAAATAACAATTAGCTATATCTCATAAAGATCTCAATCTATTAGAGCTACTGTTTTCTGTCGTCACATAAAAACTAACAACTGAAAATTTCCTGCTTCGATAAAGCAAAACGGCATCATATTCGTATCTCCGGGAAAAATCTTTTCTTAACGTTTATATAATTTTCTTCACACTTTTATTTTTTTTTAACAATAAAATAGCACGCAAACGTACTTATTTCGGTGCGAAAGACCTTAGATAACTTCCTCATTACACGGTTACGGTAGATGGCATTTCTGGAATAGATTTGTGTAGCGAACAAACAACTGGCCATTGGCCTAATATATCAAGTATCGTCCCCAGCAAATCTGCTACAAATGATAGTAATTCGAGGTATTTATTCGGTGGCTGTACTTAGTTAGTCTTATGCGTTAACTTACGGTACGGGATAAGGTCTCACTAGCACTTACCTTGGGTGCTTCTAATTCCCAACTATCACTACGGAAGGGAAATGGCACACTGTTCATACGCAATGGGTATGTCGGCAACACCTTGTGAGTGCATAATTAGTCGATGATTTGCGCTGATAGGTCTTCTTCTTCTTCGAATCGCACTATTGACTTTCTATGAGAAAAATAAGGAAAATGCTTTTCAACACAGTTCAGCTGAAAATGGGTGAATTAGCGGTAAACTCAAGGTATATCTATCGTTATGTATCTTTAGGTGACTTTAAAAGTGGATGCTAATCTTCTCAAATTCGTTTCGAAATATTTCCATTCGTTGGAACGGAATGCACTGCGGAAAAATAAAAGCCACAAAAAAGTGCTCTAAACTAAACGATTTATGACTGTTTCTGTTTTTCCTGAAAAGTGACGTTTGGTTGGAAAGTTTCTTCAGGTGACCCAGTTAAATAGCAGATCCTTTTCTTGGAACTATAACAACATGGCAGTTAATAAATGAGTTGCTCCAATGTGAAAAGTTTTTTTTTTGTTCGTCTGGTGAAAAGTTTTGTGGGATTTTTGGTTGCTTTATTGCGACAAACATCTAAAATTTAGATAACCTTTTAAAAGTTGTATAATGAGTTTGCGATACAATTTCAAAGATATAATCATCATTTAAAATTTGGCTGGAGAGGAAGTTATAATTTGTATTTTGTTAGAAAAACTGGTTTGTTTAGGAATACACCTATCAAGTTATTATTAAGATTGTAACAGATTAGTTATATTGTAGTAATTATATGCTTGCAATTTTATCTAAAACATCTTTTGCTCATACCTTTTCTGGTATCGCTAAAAACTGATGTATATTAAACGATAGAGCAACATCCTTGCGTAATCCGTCTGTGGTTCAACGCATATAGCTTAGCGATAAAATCGTATGAGAGCGTAACATAATTCACTACAATGTTAATCTGCCAACATCCCTTATAAAAGCGGTTTTCAACAAAATTCCATTGTGATCAACTATGACATGATAATCCGTTGGCAACAATCACCCGCTACTTAAAAACTCAATCATCTCTGCGTTTTAATCATCAAAGTGGAAGCATATTTTGCAAAATTGCACATAACTTTCCCAGCATGTGAGTTTTAAATATTGTATGTGTGTAAAATACGAGTACAAAGCTCCCTCGGTTTTTTTTCATTCATTCCACATACTCGAACGGGTACATAATCCAGGAATCTACAACTACACTAAATACTAACCCATACTCGTCACATGGATTTTAATCTTGACATGATGTGTTATTCACAAAAATCCTTATCAGTGTGTAGAGCAACCCCGAGAATTTAATTAAAATTTTAATTAATTCTATTTAATGTGCAAATAGCATCAATCATCAATTTAATTTTTTTTTCGGTCTAAGAGTTGAGCATGGATTACACCTAGCAAGAATGCGAAAAGTTTGTTGTGATTAGTTATAGGATATTTATATTTTTATAATAACGATAGGTTGGTTTGTGATGAAAATGCAACAAAATTAGCCGAGATTAAAATAATTTAGGCGAAGGTTGTGGTTCGACTAGTCTAACAATTATGTTATGTAATTGAGATGCTAATTATTGTATAATATTAATTTCGCTTAAATTAAGTAATTAGGTAATCAAAAACGATGAACGATTAGAACAGGATATAGTGTGGTTAAGGAGAATCAAAATATTGCTTTCAATGTATTTGCATGTCAAGTTTGATTTTTTGTGTCGTTTTCTGCCAGCATACTACTGTCGCATACGCGATCATAAAGCTGCTTAAACTATTCGCTCGGGAATGTAGCCCAGCGTTACGCATATCCTGGATTAGGTTTAGATTGCAGGAGGATGGTTTCGTAGAGTTACAATGCACTGGGGCCATCAAATTGGGCCCATTGTTCTCCCCGTATTGATTATGAGATGAATATCATGCCACTTGGTTCGATTTGCGAACCGTAGCAGGCTCGAATGTCTGAGGTTGGAGATTTGTGAAATGTGACAAAGATAATGCTCGATAGATTCTTCGTCTTACTCACAAACTTTGCCAAGGCTGTCGCTCGCGATCTGCAGCCTAAATACGTGCAGCTTTAGCAAGCAATGACCTGTGGTCAGGCCCACAATAGTTCGGACGCTATAGCGACTACGTTGTAACAGCTGAGCTGTAATATTCTTATTTGGTTCTTCCAAAAAGGATTTGGCCGTTCTACAGCTTTCCAGCTGCCGCCACCCCGCCTAGAAAGAATCCAAAATAGTTTGTTTGAGGCTGGTCTTCACTGTTGGTGCTACATCGACTGACTTCATAGTGGAGCTAATGTTTGAAGATCCTTGCCGTGCAAGCGTGTCTGCTGCCTTGTTTCCTAACAGGTTGCTATGACCCGGTCTAGTTAGAAATACTTTCTCTACAGCCGTTAGATGATTCAAATTGTATCTACAAGTAGACACTAGTTTGGGCGTGATCCTGTAGGATTGGAGTGTCAGAAGTGCTGCCCTGCTGTCCGAGAAAATGTAAGAATTTCCGAGACTGCATATCTAAAATAATTTTTCTGCACTCGTTAATAGCTAAAATTTCCGATTGGAATACAGTTGCGTGTTCTGGAAGATGAAATGAAGTCTACATGTTGAGGTCGCGGGAATAAATCCCTGCACCTGTCCCCTGGTTAGTTTTAGATCCGTCCGTATAGAGATGAGGACCTGTACAGGTGATGAGTATCTTGTTTGTTGCCAATTCGTTTCGTTCAGGAAACTTAATGTAAAACTTCCGTTTCTCAACCTGCAGTTGACTCATGCAATCATACTTGCAGTCTAAAAGGGAGTTTCATCATCATCATCAATGGCGCAACAGCCCAAATCGGGCCATGGCCTCCTGAAGTCGTCGCCTCCAATCGTCTCGATCCAAAGACCGCGTCCTCCAGCTGCTAATTTTTAAAATGGCTTTGCTGTCTTCATCAACCGAGTCTTCCCATCGCTTGCGTGGTTTGCCTACTGGCCGGTTACCACTCGCTTTGCCTTTAAGAGCACGTTTGGGGATTCTTCTGTCTTCCATTCGCTCTACATGGCCAGCCCACTGCAGTTTACGTAGCTTGATGAGCTTCTGGCTCGTCGTAGAGTTGATACAACTCATGGTTGTATCTTATTCGCCATTCCGTTCCTTCCTTCACAGGTCCCAAAATTCTTCGGAGGACCTTTCTTTCGAATGCGTTAACTGCTTTTTCGGAAGTTCGCGTTAATGTCCACGTCTCGCTGCCATAACAGAGCACAGGTCGTATAATAGTTTTATAAATCCGCAGCTTATTATTCCTGGGCACTTTCTTGGATTTCATTATTGGAAGTACCGAATAATATGTCTTATTTGCAAGTATTATCCGTCGTTTGATTTCGTCTGTTTCATTACCGTCTTTTGCTAGATTAGCCCCAAGATATATGAAGTTGTCCACACTCTCCAAATTATATTCCGCAATTGTTATGTTTTGTCTGATTGGCGTTCTCCTTCTTGTTTGCGTCATTACTTTTGTTTTGCTTTCATTAATGCGCAACCCGACTTCTTTTGCGGCGGAGTCAAGATTGACAAATACCTCCTTAGCACTAGGGAAGGATCTTGCTAGAATGTTAATGTCGTCAGCGTATGCTACTAGTTGGGTGGACTTGAATAGTAGTGTCCCGTTGGTGTCGACTGGGATTTTTCGGACGACATACTCTAGTTCCAAGTTGAAAAGCATAGGGGCTAGACCATCTCCCTGCTTTAAACCACATTCCGTTTGAAAGCTGGTTGTGGAATCGGTTTGTATTCTCACTTGGGATTCAGTGTTCGTCATTGTGAGTCTTGTTAGTCGGACTAGTTTTGAAGGAATTCCAAAGTCAAGCATGATTTGATACAGTACGCTCCTGTCGATACTGTCGTATACTTGTTTAAAATCTACGAATATTTGGTGCACGTCTGTATTATATTCCCAGCATTTCTCAAGCACCTGTTTCACCGAGAATATCTGGTCTGTTGTAGATCGTCCGGTTCTGAATCCGCCTTGGCATTCGCCAAATTATTTGATTAGTATAGGGCTTAAGACGACGTTCAATAATTTTTGTCAGTATTTTATAGGACGTACACAACAATGATTTACCTCTGTAGTTCTCACAGCAGAGTTTGTCTCCTTTCTTGTAAATTGGACATATAATGCTTTTTCGCCAGTCGTCGGGTGTGGTTTCCTGCAGTATTTCAGCGACACAGTTTCCACCGTTTTTCAGAAGTTCAACTGGTATTTCGTCAATTCCCGGCGCTTTGTTTCATTTTTGGTCACATAGGGCTGCTTTGATTTCAGCAAGCGTGGGTGGTATCGATGATGGTTCATCTTCGTCAGTTGAGGCTTCAATTGAAATGTTGTCTGTCGTTATCGGTGCTACTGGGATGGGATTCAAAAGATGTTCAAAGTAGGAAGCCCATCTCCTTTTGATTTCTTGTGCGTCGCTGATGATGTTGCTCTCCACGTCTTTGCAGAGACTGGTTTTTGGCTTATATCCCTTTTTTAATTCTTTTACTATTGCGTATGCGTCCCGCGTTTTATTTTTTCTCATGTCGTCGTCCATTTTTTGTATTTTGTCATTATGGTACTTCCTTTGTTTTCGTCTGCAGGTCTTTTTCGCATATCGCCTAAGCTCGTCACATCTTTCTTTTTTGGCTCGTGTTGGTCGTTCAGTAAAAATTTTGTAAGCTTCGTTCTTTCTATCTATTGCGTCGCGACATTCTTGGTCGAACCAATAATTATTTTTTTGCCGTGCTTGATACCCTAATACCTCTTCCGCGGAGGATTTGATGCCGTCTCGTATTTTCATCCACGCATTCTCCACTGGCATATTTTGGATATCTTCATGTATTGGTGTCAGGTGTTTATTAGATGCTAACATGTAAGCCTGCGCCACCGTTTCGTCGTTAAGCTTGTCGACATTGAATTGCGAGCTCTACTCGTTTTCGAATATCCACGACAAGCTATTTTGCATCGATACTTAGCTTTGACTAGATAGTGATCAGAGTCACAATTCGCACCGCGGAGAGTTCGTACATCAAATATGCTGGAAGCAGCCCTTTTCTCAATTAGAACGTGGTCTATTTGGTTGAAGGTGTGACCATCTGGTGATGCCCACGTTCGTTTGTGAATATCGCGATGTGGGAAGCACGTAGAGCTTACTATGATATTTTTGCTGCTTGGGAAATCAATAAGACGTTGGCCATTGTCGTTGGTTGTGTCATGGAGACTGTGCCCTCCTGTTGTTCCTCTATGAGCTTCCTCTTTTCCGACTTTTGCATTAAAATCCCCTAAGACAATTTTTAGGTCATTCGAGGGCAGTGAGTCATAGGTAGTCTCTAGGGTGGCATAAAATTCGTCTTTAGTTATATCGTCCTTGTCTTCTATTGGTGCGTGAACGTTGATCAACCAAGTGTTGAAAAATTTAGTCTTTATTCGGATTGCACACAATCTTTCACGTACTGGTCTGAAGCTCGTGACCTGCTGTTTAAATTTTTTGTCAACGACAAAAGTGACTCCAAACTCTCTACTTCCCGACAATCTTCCACTTGAATAGATTGTGTGCGATCTCATGTCCATAATTTCGCTACCGAGCCATTTCATTTCTTGGATGGCAGTTATGTTGATGTTGTGTTTTGCCACTTCTTCGAGGAACTCTTTCAGAGCTCCCGTCCTAAATAAGGATCGAACATTCCAAGATCCAATAGAGTAGTCCATTTTCCGTTTGCGGGGTCGTTGCCGTTGAGTCCATCCTTTCCGAGGCTGTTCTTCAGGTTTCGGGACAGTGTTTTTTTTTCGGTGATGCGTTGTCGGCGCCTCGCCCAACCCCCGACCTGGAGAACCGGTCCTACTTATTTTTTACACCCTAGTAGAAAAAGGGTGGGAGTTTTGAGCTAAGTAAGAAGGTAAGTAAAAGGGAGTTTGCGTCTCTAATAACGTTTAAAATTTTATCATGACCAATTTGTAGTGCTGACCACGAATTAGTGGTTTTTAATCTAATGGCAGCTAGGCCCGTCGTTTGTTTTATAAAAAGATCAAGTGGAGGTATTGAGAGAATTACCTCTTGGGCTGCAGTTGATGTTGTTCTGTTATACACAGATATGCCTTCCGTTGGATTAGCTGTAAAGGAGCTAGTTTGGTTCTTAGTACCATCGCTGGCCACCACACCAACGCGTCCTAGCAAACAATTGGTCTGACAATACTGGTATACATCCAGTGGATGAGGTGCGGCTAAAGGCCACAGCTCAAACCGAATGTATTTTTGCAAGCGAAGAAGGCAACGGTGCCTTTTTGCTTGCTCTCGAATGTTGGTCTTCCAGGATAACTTACTATCAAAACCTAAATATTTAACTTGGTTCCAGAGGACCATAGTGATACTTAGAATGTTTGGTGGATTGAAAACATATCTTCTTCTTCTTCTGGAGAAGAGGACCTGATCTGTTTTTTGAGGGGTAATGGTCCTTTATCTAGTGCCCAACTGTCTAACAGTTGCAAGGCAGACTGCATAAGGTCCCCTTGAACTGTTCAAACTTATCAGTTAGCATGATGGCAAGCTCGTCTTCATATGTTATTGTGTGGCAGTCGTTCCGATTTAAAATGAAAAGGGGTTCATTCACTGTTAGGATCCACAGGAGAGGGAATCACCTTGTGGCGTTCATCTGTGGAAAGAGATTCGTTACCCATCCGTGCTACGATATTTTGCGAGCGAAGAAGTTTAGCTATCAAAGTTTTTTTTTTGCACGTGAGAGCACTGCGACCTTCCATGCCTATTGTGCGTTTTTTGCCCCTTTATCCTACCATAACTCGACAGTTTGGAGGCTAATCTAAGTATTTTTAAGGTAGTCAAGTTAGCTAGTTCCTCAGTAGAAAGGAAAACTTTTTCGTGAAGATTGTGTCTTTTCCTTGCTACTTCTTCACAGTGACATAGGTCCGTCTGTCGGTCCGTTCGTTCATGTCTTCTCTAGCTTGAGAACGCGTTGAGCTAGAGAGCTCAAATTTTGTATAAATTTTGTCATTTTTGACAAAAAAGTAAGATCAAATTCGTGAACGCGCCATTCGCTCCACCCCTTCTACCCCCTCCCATACAAAATGACACAATTTCACAATTTGACAATAAACGGATTAACTCGTAAAGTATAAAAGCTATTATTCTGAAATTGGGAATATAATACTTTTATGACGATTTCAATCTACTGTTTAGAAATTATTTGTATCCTCCCACCACCTCCCATACGAACTGCTCTTTTTCATGCGTATAAAATTTATCGAGCTGAAACTGTGTACTAAATATCTATTTAGAATTATTAGTAAGAACAAAAAAAAAACAAAATAGGCGATTAGATTTACTGCTTCTACCCCATCCCATACAAAATAATAGAATTTCGCAATTTGACAATAAACGGATTGGTTGGAAAAGTATAAATGCTATTGATTTGGAATTTGAAATGTAATACTTTTATGATGATTTTAATCTCCTGTACAAAAGTTATTTGAGTCTTCCCCTTCATCATTCCACCACCTCCCATACAAACTACACTTTTTCATGTAATACAAATTTACTCAGTACGTATAAAATTGTGCACTAAATATTTATTTAGAACTATTTGCAAGACGAAAAAAAATAGACGATTAGTTTCACTCTTTCTACCCTCTTCTATACAATCTGACACAAGTGCACAACTTTACAAAAAAACGATTTTCCATAAAAGTATGGATGTTAATGATCTGCTATTTAAAACATGTCAAAGGCATGATGCGTAGAGTTATTTCTGAAAAAGTCAATAAGAACTCGTCCCTCCTTCTAGCACCTCCCATAGAAACTGCACAAATCCAATATACTAATTTAATTAAATTTTGTATAAGACATTTTGATGGCAACTCTAGCGTGATGTGAAAAAATTAGTTCAATGTCGTCACTCCCTTTTCCCCTACAAAATTTCTTAAAATCAAAAAATTTCTCTTTCATCTAGAGTATCGCACTTTTGGGATTTACGCAACAGGGGTGTCTTCGCTGCTTGGCTTAAGAATCCCTGTTTGTAGTGAATGGTTCTTTCTTCCAGCGGAGATCGCGTCCGTTGTCTTTTGAAATGGTCACCCTTGGAGACCTCTCCAGATCTTTGCCTTTAATGTTGAGGTGGCCTGGGTACGAGCTTCTCAGTAGATTCCCGCGCTTCTAAGGGTTCATGCCTTTTTCTGAGGAACAGGATGCAAATCAGTAAATTTTTAATGATTTTACGAACATGTTCAACAAAATTTTGCATTGAAAACAGCATTACAAAATCATATTTCAGGATTCAAATACTCGTAGCGCAACTTAAATTCTTTTTATCAATACCAAAACCAAAAAACCTCACATTATGCTGATGTTTCATTAAAGTCATATGTAAACAAAATTTCGAAAAACAGATTTTCACAATTTGAATTACATGTAGTTATTTATTCAAATGTGATTAGCTTGATAGTTACAGCGATATTTTAGTAATCAATTTATTCCCGACGGTTAATTGCCATAATAATTTAACATTATTTAGGTATTATTTTCTATTCATCATCGAATTGCCTAACTACCGTCATTCATTAGTTCAATGTTGTGTTAGTTTCTTCTTTTGGTTTTCAATTAAATAAACATTTCATTGATAATTTAAAATGAAAATAAATAATGAATGTTTAATCGAAAAGTGAAGCGACATTTTATCTAAAATGTAAACATAATTTGAATGCAAATTACTGCAATAAATAACACCCGGGCACAAAATTGCAAACATTTAACCAATTAAATTTATGTAAAACATTACCAAACATCCGGAATAATAAAGTACATCATATACATATGTACATAAGTTTGCATACTCATACATATGTACATATACGAAAATATACAATAAATGTATTAAAAAGCTTTGTGGTTTATTGTGGAATCTCGATGTACGCTCTCTGGCCGTATAAAAGAGCGATTTATAAAATGTGCTTAACATTATATAATAGGGGCGTGTTGGTTTGTGTGCGTCATATTTAATTCAACATAATCAACATGAATAAATTTCCAATGTAAAACACTCAGTTACCTATCATACCCCAAAAATTCATGGTTTAATCTAAACAGCGAACATAATTCTAATTTAATTACGAACAAAAATATCGCCACTTGTGCAACATAGAAAAACTTCTGTGTGTGTGTATAAGTTCATTAACTATTTATCTGCTATGCACATTGTTGCCAATTATTTAGTTCCGGTCGCTTCTTTTAAACCGATCAAACCGAATTGTGTAGTTTGCTTTCCTTCCTTCCTGATGCCATTTTATGAACCTACATATACAAAAACAATGCATACTACATTTAAATGCATATAATTGCAAATTGCTTTTATTTACGGTAATTAGTAAACAAAACAAGAGATTTTAACTAGCGATTTGAGTGTAACGAGAATTTTAGCAAAATTGTAGTTAAAAACCGCGAACAAATCACAAAAGGCAATTTTCCGAGTTGTTCAAATGGAAAATTTGCTTCATTTGATTTCGATACGATATTCTCTATACGTAATTTATTTAAATCGGTTTGAGTTTTAGTTGTAATGACATTTATGGATTATTCAATTTTCTTTATTTTTGGAAAAAAAAAAATTGCAATTTATTTTGGATTGTATAATTACGGCTCAATGCTATTCCACTAGTTACGGCCGTTCTTACTCCCCTACTTTCGCAATTTCATTCCTTCCCTCCAGGACTGTGTGCATTGCACATAAAGGCCGAAATTGCCTATAACACAGGTCATGTAATTTTTGAAAATTTTAATAAAGGAAAAGGAAAAAGTTAGGATTTGAGAAGGACTTTCACGACAATACGTTTTTTTTTATGGCACCGATTATAACTTAGGGGGTCACCCTTTAATGCATTACACATTTATGTCGGTATAGGTAGAGGATGAAATTTGGTAGTGGTATGGGAATTTTGGGGGAAAGACACGGAAATGGCGATTGACATTATTTTTGAATTGCTGAAGGCTATACTTGCTTGGAAATATGCTAGAAGGCAATGCGTTCCAAAGTCTGGACGTCCGGGAGATGAATGACTGTCTATATTTCACTGTACGAGCAGGAATAGGGTTGACGGTAAAATCGTGTGCGCTTGAAATGAAAAGTGAAGGAACGAGTGATTTAAGTTCCGCACTACATTTACCATGAAAGTAGCGATATTAGATGCTGAGTGCTCCAACGTTCCTACGATGTTCGAGGGAGTCAATAGAAACCGTAATAGTGTCGTCTCCAATTAGTCGGAACGCATGTTTTTGGATTCGATCGAGCAGCGCAAGGTGTGTTTTGGGTGCCCCAGCCCATAAATGCGAATTATACTCTAAACGAGGACAGAAGACAGAAAGTCGTTGATAAATATTAAGAATAGAGTAGGCGATAGGACAGAACTCTGAGGAACACCAGAATTAGTTGGAAAAGAGGAAGAAGTAACGCCATCTAATACGACTCGTATTGTGCATTCGGACAGGCAACTCTCAATCCATCGAATGAGGGTAGCATCAACGCCAATGGCTGTTAGCTTAACAAGGAGACATTCATGTCAAACTCTGTCAAAACTTTTGCAATGTTAAGAACAAGAACTTGACCTTCGCCGTAATTATGCATGCATGAGTTCCAACGTTCCGTCAACTATACCAAGAGATCTCCCGTTGACCTTCCAGAACGGAAACCGTATTGGCGATCGTGGATAAGTTGTTTATCCTCAAGATAGTGAACGATCTTGCGATTACAGCAGTTTCCATTACTTTCGAGAGCACTGAAGTAATGGCTATCGGGCGGTAGTTAGCGGGGTTCGCTTTGCTTCCTTTCTTGGGAATTGGCTGAACATTCGCGACTTTCCACAATCGTGGAAAGCCGCCAGAAGAGTAAGATAGATGAAAGAGATTGCGAGAGGGTTTAGCCAGAGAGGAGGCACACATTTTAAGGGTAATAGGAGAATGCCATCAGGACTAGCGGACTTGTGAACATTGAACTGCCGCAGGATTCTGAAAATGAGACGCGTGCGGAAATGTAGCGGAGGCAGCGAAAAACCTGATAGTGTTGCAATCGGAGGGGTTTGGTTTGAAGATGGTAGTGTAGAATTTCTCGCGAAATTTATCGCCAATAGGTTCGCTTTCTCAACCGGATCAATAACAATACGGTCGCCATCAACGAGTGGTGGTGTTGATGAAGAGATGAAATTATTGAAGGATCTTCCGCCGAAGTTTTTGGGCGTGATCAAATTTAACACGTTCTAGGATAGATTTGCAGGTATTTCTTGATGCAATATAACGCTCTCTGTTAGCTGGAGTTGGAAAATTTAGAAAATTTTGAAACGATTGTTTCTCAGCCTGAATTGCTGCAAGAAATTCATTAGTAAACCAAGAGTCCTTCGACGGCTGGACTCTCTTTTGACTTGAAGGTATGTAGAGCTTCATACCTTTCAGGATGGTCTCGATGACGAGTTTACAGGCTTCATCGCAGTTATTAGAATCGAAGCAAAATTTCCAATTGAAGGCATTGAACAACTCGTTTAGCGCCCCCCCCAATTTGCTCTTTTAAAATGCCAAACATTTCTTCGGGGTGTCTTAACTGGCAGCGGTTTTTGTGCTACAACAGGAAATTGCGCACGAATCAAGAATTGATCCGTATTTCCAATTGGCGATGGAGATATTACAGAGAGAGAATATTTCTCAGGTTGATTGGTGAGAAATATATCAAGTAGACTGGAGAATTGACCTGCAATTTCTGGTAAACGAGTAGGCTGCTTAACCAGCTGTGTTAGACCGTTTAACGATGCAAAGAGCTCATTATCACGTCGCTCTTGGTCCGTGCAGGAAGAATAATTAAGCCTGGCAGTATTGTGAACATTTAAATCGCCCGCGATAACGATTTCAGCATCAAGATGTGCAGTGTAAATAGACTGGATGGATTCTGACAAACCATTCAGCTCATTAGCTGCATTCAATGTCGGGCTTTTATAAATGTAACTAAAATACAAGATATGCCATTGGATTAAAAGTTTTATCCAGATGTAATTAAATTCCGGATTGGAGCAGGTACCCAAATGAGGAACCAATTGGAAGGGCACATCATCGCGAATGTAGAGAGCGATCCCCCGCTGGCAAAAAATGCTGTGATAAGGTGGTATCCGGGAACAGAAAAAAACTGCTCACTTTCTGGTAGCACCTTGCCAAGTGCTAGTACTTCTCGCTTTGATGTTTGGGTATGAATGTACAGAGAAAGGTACGCAGAACTCAATCCCCGAACGTTGATCTGATCGATCGTAAAAGTTGCCATAAAAACAAATAAATACAAAAGTAGAAAAAAATTCGAGACAAAAATCTTAAATTTATGTTAAAAGAAGCACTTGTAGGCCTATGCACGGGAACACCAACCCACTGAAGACCCCGGTCCGTTAGTCGACACTTAGCTGGAAACGGAGACTAGACTAGGAAGTCCGACGGCGGTGTGACCCCCGTATACCTGGTCTGCTAGCCGGTATTTAGCTTGAGCTGATGAGGTGACCCAGAGCTCGCAAGGGGGTAGTTGTAGGATGAGGTTTTACTAATTCTTGTAACTATCTTTGGAGACTAGCGACTCCACGGACCTGAGCTAACTATCCCCCTGTGGGATGGGGGCTGTAGAACAGCCAGTCCTGCTTGCTCTAAAAATGGCAAATGAACACTCACTGGATCATGGGCGTATCACCTTAAGACCTAACTGATACGAGAAACGGATACAGCACCTTGGATATGGACTTATTAAGGCCGATGCTCAGGATCGCGCCTTGTGAAAGAGAGTTGTTTCTGTCCCCTATAGGGGGTCTTAATAGGAATGTAATTGATTGATTGATAAGGTGACCGGGAACTTACAGGTGCCAACGCGATGCCCCCCGAAACAGCACTTTCGACGGACAATTGATTTATTTGAATACGGAATTTAAAATTAAAATTTGAAACTGATTGTAGAGACAAAAGACGAGACGAGGCGAGAAAAACAGAATTGTGATGATACGAGGGCGGTTCAAATATGATCGAGACAAACGCTGTAGATGGCGCGCCTGTAAGTTTTGAAGGTCGCGGCTTGTGTATGTGATAGCTGGGTCCCTTATGAATAGTGTGGCATAGTTTTCGTCACGAACGCACGTTTCACGCGCGTGCTACGACGATGAGTGAATATCAAGTGCCGACCGCCGTTGCGCAACATATTGTTGCGAGCTAGGGGTTCGCCGGATTTCAATAAAAACACAATTCGTTTTAAAATATAAGGATAATTTATTTATTGCACTTTTTCACAATTTCCCGATCACTTCACTTAATTCGCTCTAAAAACTTAATTCGCACAACACAGTAACACCGCCGATCTATCGCTTTCGCTTACTTACACCGATAGGTGTTTTCCATAAAACTGTCACTGAGTCAATGCTAACTTGTCACAAAGCTCTGGTTATTTATATCGGGTTTTCCAATAGGGACTTGACAACTTTGAATTCAATTTGTGAACGCACCCTTTCACTAATCATCGAACTGTCACTGTCAATCTATTCAGTAAACTTAACATTTTTATCATGGTAAAGTACACGAAGGAACAACGTCTGCAAATTATTAAAAATTTACTTTGAAAAAAAGTTGTCAAGTCCTTATTGGAAAACCCTTTACTTGATTTATCCAATTCTCGAACCTTCTCTGGTGTATGTTTTTCTGCTGGGTCTGCACTATTCTAGAAGTTACTAGATGGCGTCGGGTGTCATCGGTTGTGTCTTCGAGAAGTTACTAGAAGCTTTTACTATGGCCCTCTACATGTTGGAAGAATATTCTATATAGTTCTGGCAGATTTGAGAGAGATCATTGCCAGATCTATAACGATACTAGAAGATTATTCGAGAACTTTCTTTTAAGTAGAGAAAGTTCATATTGCGTGGTGGCTAGATTTATAACAATATTGCCATTCGGTTTTTGGTTTGGGAAGGCGTTAAAAACACGGAAATTCTTCGGCGTTTGCGAAATCAGTTCGGTAGTGAGTGCCTGAGAAGGTCTGCTGTGTTTAAATGGGCCAAAGCGTTCCAAAGCGTTAAATGGGCAGCGAAACCATCGAGAATGAGCCGCATTATCGTCGACCGCAAACCAGCATCACACCAGACAACATTCGCCGCGTAGAACAACTCATATTCGAGGACCGTAGGGTGAATGTTCGAAACATTTTGGCTGAAGTCGGCAATAGTGTTGGTAGTGTAGAGTCTATCATCCACAAACGCCTTCAATATCGCAAAATAACGGCGCGATGGGTTCTCAAACTATTGAACTTCGAGCAAAAATTCATGCGTTTGGAAGTTTGTCGCCGCTTGCTGACGCGATACGAGGAGGAGGGGGATGGTTTTTTTGACGCGAATCTTCACTATAGACGAAACATGGGTATATTGTTAAACTTCCGAAAGCAATGCGTCGTCTAAAGAGTGGAGGAAGAAGGAGGAAGGGGCGCCAGTCAAAGCGAAGACAACCAGGTCCGCGGGTAAGGTTATGTGTACTGTATTCTGGGACCGGCGGGGAGTTCTGTACGTTAACTTCCTGCGCACACAACGTTCCATCAATGCTGCATACTACTCTAACCTTCTGAAAACACACGTGAAACCCGGTTATCGCTCGAAACGGAGGAGCATTCCAGCGCGAAGTGCTATTCTGCTCCAGGATAATGTGCGCCCTCATACCGCCCGTCTCACGCTCGATACAATATCAGAATTGGGGTGGGAGGTACTAGAACACCCCGCCTACAGTCCGAATTTATCACCCTGCGACTACCACATGTTTGGACCACTGAAAGAAGTCCTCGGAGGTCAAAGATTCAACACCGACGACGAGGTAGAGGAGTTTGTGCGCACATGGCTGTCCAAGTTGCCCAAGGAATTCTTCGATACCGACATCAAAAAACTTCCGGAGAGGTGGCAAAAATGTGTAACTAGTGAGGGGAATTACTTCAAAAAACTGTAAATTTTTGTAAATATTTTCGATAATAAATAAATGTGTCAGAGCGTTTGTCTCGATCATATTTGAACTGCCCTCGTAATTGAAAAAATTTTGAAGCACTTGAAAATTTTTCCTTTCTAATTTTTTCAGAGCAGTTAAGAGGAAGTGTATGGAAGCTAGGAAGAATTTTTGAACTAGTGGCTGAACTTTTAAATCGCAGGACTTTTTTTCATTTTCAAAAATTGTGGCATTTCCATGTGTAGTGGTATAAGGATTCAGAAGACACCAACTAATTATTATTTCTTGAAAACTATTTTCATGAAAATTAGGCATGACGATAGCATCAATATATTTGAAGGAAAGCATGTAAAATTAGACAGTTTTAGCATTTTGTATGAGAGGTGGTGGATTGTGTACACGGTTAGAAATTTTGGTGTAAATTCTATAACAAAATGATATTCATATAAATCCTTACAAATTATTTATAAAATGAATATTATCCATTTCGATCAATTTTATAATTATTGACAATGAATTTATACTTTTAATTACAGAACCATTTTATAACATTTTAGTATAAATGTTATTCGCATTATTTATGAAAATATTCTATATGTATAAATATATAAAATTAATAGCAAAAAATGTTCACTATGTATACATTGCTCCTATTTAATCTATCCTTTAATTTATTAAGATCTTTATACCTTTTAAATCCCAAATCGGACCTTGGCCTCCTGACATTCAGGTTCCTCAACATTTTTCATTACTCATTGTGAAAGGGTTGTTAGCCCTTCGCATAACCCTCTATCTACGATTTTTTTATTTTCGTAGATTGAGGTGACCAAGGTATATCCAAGCAAGCAATATGCTGGAATTATATATTGCGTCGACCGAGATTTGAACTCACGATCTTCGCATTACAAGACCAACACGCTACCTACTAGGCTACACCCTAGCTTTTTTAAAACCTATTCCGCGACCTATAAAAGCATCTTCCAGGTGATTTCATTTGTTTCTTACGATTTTAGCCAAAAAAGTTTATCTCATGTTGTTATAAAAGCTATTGTGTTTAGTATAAGAAAACCCTTTGTTTTGCAGCTTTTGAGCGTCTTTAGCAGTTTTTAAGATCTAATTTATACTGAAAGGAAGATAAAATTATCAATGACCATATTCTAGTATTCATTCAATAACCATCAGGATAAATTTTATGCATAATGGAATAAAATTTATTTTGCTTAATTTAAAGGCAAATCTTTATATTTAAATCCATATACACTCTAGGCCAAATTAATATAAAACATTTTCATATAATCGTTTTTCATAAAAACCATACCAATTATCAGATACTTCACTTTTATAACAAAAATAAACTGCCAACAAGTCGGGCGAAACTTTATTATTCTTGGGACATGTTGCGGTGGAGTGGAAAGTCAATATGCAGGTTAGAGTGGTTAGGGAAGACTAAGTGAAAGGGAGTTCTTGGGCAGGGCTGTTGTCTATTTAACAATATTTCATTCGTTTCTGCAAGTTTAGGTTTTTATTAAGGGAGGAGGAGCGGTAATAGTAAGAGTGGGTGGATGTTAATAGCTTTTTAATTAATTGCTTGCATCACGTCCAATACTCTCTGTATAGAATGTGTTTCATAGACGAAGTTGCATAGAATTTTCATAAAATTTAGTGTATTTTACATTCACGAAACCGAACATTTGTATGGGAGGGGGTAGAGAAGGTAGGGGAATCGTAAAATTTGATATGTAGTTTTATTTTGCTTCTCTGGTAAGGGGCTTGTATAAAATTTCAAATTCGTAACTTTTAGTTTGTTGGTTATTAGTTGATTTAATGAAATTGGTCGAAATCATAGTTTTGTATGGCAAGGGGTAGAAGGGCAAGCGCAATTTCAAAACTTTTAAAACAACTTCATTTGAATTATTTTTATAAGTTTTTCTGCAAAATTTGAAGTTGATAGCTTTTAAGAGTTAGCTGACAACTTATTTCTTAAAAATGCTCGAAAATATAATTTTGTATGGGAGGGGGTAGAGGAGGGAGGGGAATCGTAAGACTTGTGATGCAATTTTCTTTCTTTTCTATTGTAAGATGCTCGTACAAAATTTCAAGTTCGTAGCTTTTAATTTGTTGATTATTAGTTGATTTAATGAAATTGGTCGAAATCATACTTTTCTATGGGAGGGGGTAGAAGGGCAAGCGCGATTTCAAAACTTTTAACGTAATTTCATTTCAATTATTTTTGTAAGTTTGTATGTAGAATTGCAAATTGATAGCTTTTAATAGT
The DNA here is from genome assembly GCA_963669355.1 of Chorisops tibialis. NCBI lineage: Eukaryota > Metazoa > Arthropoda > Insecta > Diptera > Stratiomyidae > Chorisops > Chorisops tibialis. The sequence continues at coordinate 24,854,085 of OY770264.1, forward strand.
TAGGTGATAATTGATTTCTTAGAAATGGTCGAAAAAATAATTTTGTATTGGAGGGGGTAGAAGCTTTAAAGGTTTTCGACCAGTTAATATTTCGTATATTTAGGGATTTTTTTTAAATACATTTTGCAAATTTTCAAGTTTCTACCTTAAAATTTCACTCAAAAATTTTCAGTTTATGTGTTTTTTTCAATGCACATGAAACACCTTGTGCACGTTAGACCGGGGGGATCGGTTTATAACAATTATGGATCAAGTTATTATTATTTTTTTATGTATATCAAATAGACGTATCCACATGCAAAATTTAAACTTTGTATCTTTCACCAGAGCCTCAAAAAAATCACTCAAAATTTTTGACATTTTTGCTTATCACCTCCCTCCCCTTACACCTCCCAACTTAAAATTTTTATCAAAATTAACTATTATGTAGTTCTACAATCTGACAAATTTTTGATTTGATATCTGTATTATTTTTTGAGATATAAGGATTCGTAATTTTGAAAAGTGCGCCATTTTTGAAATGCTCCCCATTTCCCCCCACTACTATTATTTCAAGATCTTATATTTTTTTTGTATTTTTCCAGTATAGCTTAATATAAGTTTTAAGTTTCAATTACATAGCTTAAGAGATAGTTGAGATATTCAGTTTTAAGTGTTTTTCTTTGCACCCCTCCTGACCCTTCCCCTTACGATAATTAACCACTCTCTAAGCTGATTCCAATGGAACTATATGCTACCTTGACGGTCCCAAAATATGAATTTTTTACGATAAGTAATTTCGAAGATATAATCATTTGAAAAAAAAATTCGGCCGACAATTTGTTTTTAGCCCCCCCTTTTCGGACGCCAATGGATAAAAAAATTAAATTATTTTTAAAAGTTGTCCCACAAACTTCTCTATATGTGTGTTGAGTTTTAGCTTCCTAGCTGTTACCTTGGTTGAGATATTTGAATTCGTATTTTTCGGCCTTAGCGCTCCCCCCGCCTCCCCCTGAACCCGTACACCCCCGAAAATGGGTATCTGTTTGAGATCCGCCACTATCTACAATCCCCCTAAAAATGAACTTTCTATCTTGAAGGGTTTGGGAGTTAATGTGCGCTGAGCGTACACACCGGCGTACGGCGTACGGCGGACGGCGTACGGCGGACGGCGTACGGCGGACGGCGTACGGCGGACGGCGTACGGCGGACGGCGTACGGCGGACGGCGTACGGCGGACGGCGTACAGACAGACGGATTTTTTTTTTTTGCTTTTTTAGGCTAATTTAGTTATGAAACGCGAAAAAACAAAATTTCAGGGTAGCAAATTTTTTTTTTTTTCCAAGTCGATCACAATACTTTATTATTAAAATAATAAAGTAAAATAATAAATGAGTTTTATCTTTTACACCAATATTTTTAACCGTGTAGGTTATTTCAAATTTTCGATTTAGGTTTTTATAATTGAAAAAGAAATTGTTCTATTTAATATTTTGACTCTTGTAATAGCAGGTGGAATTATTTGGCTTATTTTAAAACTAATAATAAATATTGTACCCAGCAGGATGTGTACCAAATTTCATGAATTTAGTAAAATTAATTTGATTACTGAAATTTTTTTTTAAACATAGTATGTGTTCCCATTCCAATTAATCCCTCTTTCTATGACAGTGTTTGCGCATTGCATATAATGATAGAAATTGCTTAAAGCATTAGAAATTCTGTAAAAAAGGGAAAAATTCGAACCATGTAAGTACAAAAACTAGCAGTGTTCCGAAATTTTCGAAATCACTGTTTTCTAATCCAATCTTCAAAGTCTTTTGATAATACAGCTTTATAATAATTTGTATACTCTAGATGAAGTCTGACAGTATATTGTGTTTGCTTAAACGTTTGTAATGCCAAGAGAGTCGAATGCCCTTAAGCACTTACTTCGAGGCTGCTTATAGTGAAAGAACATGTCGTGAGTGGTTTTAAAGCGGTGATTTTGACGTCAAGGATCGGCATGGTGGTGGCAGAGAGAAAATTATTGTTGTATCTCATGAACTGCCGAGTCCGAGTGATATCGTCACGAGAAATCACTATCGACTACAATTGATGCGTTTGAGCAGAGCGTTGAAGGAGAAACAACCACAGTACTAAAAGAGACACTACAAAGTGATGTTGCTGTACGGCAACGCTTGGCCTAATGTTGCTTAGGTTGGAAAACCTACCTGGAAGCACTGAAATGAGACATCATACCCTCCCCGCTTTATTCTTTAGACATCACCCCTTCTGACTATCACCTATCCCGATCGATGACGCTTGGTCTGGTTGAACAGCACTTCGATTCTTACGAAAAAGCCAAAAAATCGGTCGATTCGTGGATCGGCTCAAAAGAAGAGCGGTGTTTTTTTGACGCGGAATCTGTATTCTGCCAGAAAGATGGGAAAAAAGTACTGGCTAGTGATGGGTATTTTTTTGAAAAATAATCATTTAATCATTTTTGCAAAATAAAGACTCGAATTTTGAAAAAACGGCGGTTTTCAATTTGCACTCCCAATATTTTAATGCCGCCTACAAACCAAAATAAAATCTTTTCAAATCTTAGTTAAATTAACTGCTGTTTGCTATTTTGAACAGTTGAATGTCAAAACATATTTTGATTTTTGGTTCAAATCGTGAATGTTCAAAAGTTACCGTGATTCACTCAAAAAAATACAAATATACAATAGCCACATATCAAGAATAACATTTGATCTATGTGTCCTGCTGGGCGAAATAAATTTAAGTTTGATTTGAAAGATTTCAATAGCATTAAAACTGATATACTGAAAAGTTGAATAGAATGACAAAGCGAAGTTTACCCGCAAGGACCAGATATATGTATATCAACGGACTCCAATCATTTGACAACGAAGTAGTGGCAGAGGACACGTCGACAGACTGATTGTATTTAGCACCTTCAAAATGCGGTCTATTTAAAATGCTACGTACCACGTAGATATGAAATCTTATCTTTCGAAAAATATATTCCCTAAATTTCATGAATAATAATATACAAAACTTATTAGTTCATTATTCCAACAAATACTCCAATTATCATCAGATTAAATGAATTATTACTCATTATCTGTAAAACTATCAAACAACCATTCGCATAGAAATCTGTAAGCCCTCCAGATAGAAAACAAACCACTAACTCCCATTAGCCTAGAAATCCTTATTTATGGTGCCACTAATCAAAATTATTGTTCTCGAAAACTTTACAATAATTTCCCATTCAATTACAAGACATCTTTAGTAAAGTAATCATGGCTTCTCCGTATAATGGTCACACGCCGCCCTCAAAACCATAAATCACAAGAAATTATTTGTTCATTAAGTAATTAAGTTTCTGCGAATACAAATAATCTTTTAATTAGACTTTAAATTATTTTTAGATTTTCCTATTGGCTGGGTAGGTACAGTACTACTGTCACACGTGCGAAAATGTTAATTCCATTGAAATATACGTCATAATGATATTCGTCTTGGAAGCTGTTGGCCTATTTATAAAGTCACTTTCGTGTATCCTGTGTGGATCACAAACATCGTCAGCATGTTCTCCATGTACACCTCACTGATGGTGATTCTGGAAATTTTCGTCTTTAATTAAATGATACAAAACGAAGGAGAGCGAGAAAGAGTCAAGGGACCCGTAATTATCTCTGTACAGCAGAATTTAAATGAAGTGAAATAAATCATTTCAAATGCTGGAATAATTATGGAGTACTTATGGCGGATTATTTGAATTGTGTAGTAATTAATTTTCATAATGCTTTGACGGAATGAAGGAACCACCGATTCAAAGGTACGTCTTTCTTTTCGTGTGTCATCATTACTCCATCATGTCACTGCTCCTTTGAACTTCGACACAACATGCCTCCTTTATACTGTTCGGTTACATAAATCACATGTTAATCAATTCCAGCCCATGTCCATTTTCAGTCTTGGACATATGGGAAAAATATTCCAAGTACGTTCATACATAAATATACATTGCCCGGATCGTTCAATGTTATGTGTAGTTGCCACCTATGACGGGGGCTCCCGTCAATGGATAGTAGAGTGGACTCGCCACCAGCAGGAGTCTCTGACAGTAAAATAAATTAATCAACCGGTCTGACACTTGATCGATGAACTCATGACACATATGTACATATGTCGGAGGCTTTAGTTCCGTCATAGTCGTAAATGGGAGCTTGAAAGATCATCTGCTCCGTGGTCAAGTGCGGTGGACATGGTGGCTTCCCAACAAGACATGCTTTCCATCTTATCATCGACAAATAATCAGCCTCCTAGACTTCATCAATTCCGCTCGATTCATGTCCATTTATTTATGTGCACGTACGACACCGTCGGATTTGTGTCCTCTTGCCGGCGACTCCGACACAGCCAGCAGTTTGCGTGTTTCAATTTATGTGCGGAAATCTGCATATCGACAGATAAGTGGACTACGATTAAACTTACTCATGACCTCAACACCGGTTCTTCTTCGTCTTTGTAAGCTGTTTAGGTACTATTCAGAGGCAAATTGGCCAACTTGAGAGGTCGTGCCAATATTATTAAGGAAAAGGCAGATGTTGATTTGTAGTATCCCATCTTCTAGAAATTCGTACAAAAAGGACCCTGTCGTATCGTTTGAATTGATTAAAATTCCTGTTCGTCGTACCATGAAATTGCCACATTCACTTTCATTTTTCATATCGCTCTGTTGTCTATGGGTTTGACGGCACCATAGTTCGCATCACAGTTCGAGTCCTTGAAATTGCCAGCCACGATATAAAGGAACGTGCATTGTAGCTTCAGACCTAAGCAAGAACTGACAGCGTCAGCATTTGTGAATTTGTCTCTACGTATTTTCATTTTTTTTTGGTCGTGGTGTGTTGTATTGCGTTCATATAACATAGAAGTCACTTCGAGTTACAGGACTCAATTTTGTCAGCGATTTTTGTGTCTTTTGACAGGCCTCCATTCTCCAACTTTCTATTAAGGACGTGAAGTAGTCAACGGCTGTGTGATATCTAATATACGGAAAATAAGAATGTAATAAGCCCGTCGCCCTTCAAATGAATACGACGATGAAACATATTTCATATAAGAGAATGTAGGTGGCACAAATACACTTTATGTTACTATGTCAATATTTAGAGAGAGAAAAAATCCATTAACTTCATTAATTATTTGTACAAAGAGAATAAATGATTTCGTTTGCAAGTCAACGTCCTCAAAGGGCATAATTAAATTGTTATTTCTTTCAAAGCTTTCATTAATTCATACCTGTAACATAAAATTTTAATACCGTATGCCTGAGTTAAGATAAATTGAAATAATCAAGAAAACTAGGTGTCCGTCAGTCCGGATGTATCAGCTTTTCTTGTGCGCAGTACTACCAAACACAATACCACTTCACTCCAATTACAAAATTTGAAAATTTAAGAAAATATGAAGATAATATGTAAATATCTAAAAATGCGTGTGACAAAAAGTTGTTATTTTTGGAAGCTCTAGAACTTTTACTTGAAACACATTGTGATGGAATTGCAATGATTAATCTCACTTGATCATCATTGCCTGAAAAAAAAAATTAAAATAAATTATTTCTAAAAATTGATTCCACATAAAAAGTGATAAAAAAATATTTTTTTTTGATAGTTCTACTTAAACTCTACTTAATATACTTTTTGATGCGCCATACGTCCAAATGACTCACATACCAAAGCTGTAAGGCACCCTGAGCCTAAAATCAGAAGGAAATAGAGTTTTGTTAGAGCCTCTTTTTGTACTTTCGCAAATTCTTTTCTTCCTTTATTTGAGTTGCTCTTCTACTTCTACAATGGCTGTAGAGCCCAAGTCGGACCTTGGCCTCCTGATATTCAGGTTCCTTAACATTTTTCATTACTTATTGTGGAAGGGTTGTTAGCCCTTCGCACAACCCTCTTTCTACGATTTTTTTAATTTACGTAGATTGAGGTGACCAAGGTATGTCCAAGTAGGTAATGTGCTGGAATTATATATTGCGCCGACCGGGATTTGAACTCATGACTTTCGCATTACAAGACCAACACGCTACCTACTAGGCTACACCGTAGCTTGAGTTGCTCTGCAGGTAGTACCTCATGAGTTCCATTCGTGAGCTCCATTCGACTTCACCACTGAATGTCACGAAACATTCAATACGCTGAAAAGGAAATTGATCGGAAAACCAGTGTTGGCAATTCGTGACCCAAAAAAACAAACTGGAGTCTGCTCTGATGCCAGCTCAATCGGATACGATGACATGTTATTACAACGGCAAGCTGATGACAATTTCCACCCTGTATTCTATTTTTCAAAAACGACGTCTGCTGCCGAAGCGAAGTAATACAGCTTCAAACGTGAAACTTTTACTATTATCTACGTTTTAAGGCGCTTCTGTACCTACCTGGAAGGCATACCATTTAAGATGGTGAAACATTACAATTCCCTCACCCTTACGATCAATAAGAAGCAAGTTAGTCGATAAATAGCACGGTGAGAACTTAAGCATGAGAACATCGACTTCACTGTGCAACATCGCGATGTGACTTTTATGGGACGTCTAGACAAACTGAGTCACTGTATTGTCACGTCTGATTGATCTGTCAACTAATTTCCATCGGAGGATACCTCAGACTCCCCGAAGCGAACTAATATTCTTAGGCAATATAACCTAACCAGCCAATATCGAGGATCTTGATTTTCAAATTCAAACTTTGGCAAAATTTTATAAATTAATACGTGAGAATGTAAAACTGTAGGTGAATTTTTTCATTTATTACAAAAGCAAGAGAATGAAACTTATATCATGAAAATGGTACTGTGTCATAGAAGTGCTTAAACCAAAAATTATGTTTGTATGTTGCCATGTTGTTTCGGCAGGTAAAATAAAGTGGGAACATACAATCGGGATCCTATTTCTGTACTACAATGTTCTTAGCTACTTTCGTGATCAAACGAGGACCAGTAAAGCCAATGCACTGTGCATATGGAAAAGAATTTATTTAAAGAATGTCTAATATTAAGCACACACAATTGGTCGAATTTCGACCACCGACGATACTAGTCATGATAAAATTATGAGCGTGTACTTCTAAAAAGCATCACATGTTTAATTTTGTCTCTCAACAAAAAAGGTCAGGAAATTCGCGTTTCAGTAGGCGCGAATAAATCATGTGGCCTGGATCGAACCACCAGTTTTAACAGGACTAATGTCGGCAACTTTACTCCAAACAGAATTGAACAGGCATAGATTCGATCCACAAGGCATTTACAACATGGACGAGATTAGGATTACAACCGTTCAAAAGCCAGACAAGGTGATAGATTTAGAGATCAGGAAATTTGCGTTCGTAATCATGTGGGCATATCTGACTCCTGGTGACTTAAGTAGATGGCCGGACCAGATTGTTTTTTTTATTTTGTGAACAGAAACAAATCCTTATCTTTTTCGAACACCGGAGGCCACAAGCCTAGCTCGAACCATCAGTTTCAACAGGACTAACGTGGCAACTTTACTCCGAAAAGCATTGAACTGGTATAGATTCGAGCCACAAGATATCTACAACATGGACTAGACCAGGATCACAACTTTTCAAAAGCCAGTCAAGGAAAGGCTATAAGTAATTTATACAGATCAACTCTACTGAAAGAGGTACTCTTCTTACTTTGGCTATTTGCTTTTCGGCTCGAGAAAATGTTATTCCTTCATTTTTTAGTTCACGGAACATTTTGTGCGATCCGAACCAGAGTGCGGGAAAACATGGTTTAATTTAAACAAGAGACAAAGAAGTTATAAACATTAAAAATCGAACGAAAAAGAAATGAAAGATTTCGTGAGTAAAAAGTTTCAGTGATTAAATAAAAAAAAACAAAGGAACAAAATTTAAGTTTATCAATGTGTAATCAAATAAAAAAAAAACATAAGACATCAATAATACATAAATTAATAAAAACATTGGGCGTAAAGCCCAATCATATGATACTCTAGATGAAATGGGAATGACTTTAATATACCGGAAAATATGTCATCTCAAATTCTTTCGAATAGTGAATAGAGACTTTTGCATGGGAGGTGGTAGAAGTAGAAGGGGAGGCTTATAGTTTTCGCGTATGACATCGAACATGGCATGCAAAATGTTTTCTGCTGAATTTAAAGTTTTTAGTTTTCATTATTTTTAAAGAAATTGGTCATAGTTTTCCTGAAATTAGGGCAATTGTATGGGAGGTGGCAGAGGAAGTGGAGCGTTTAAGATGATTTTGAAATTGCTTATCATCACCCTTATCACCAGGCTTTGATTCAATTTCAAAGACGATAGCTCTCATATATTCGAAAGAGAAATGCTTTTCTTGAATTTATAGTACTGATATTTATATGGGAGGGGGTAGAAAAAGTGAAGCTGAGCTGATAGTTTTTTGTAGCATTTATTGCAAAAAACAAATTCTGGCAAAATTTTAAGTTTGTAATTTTTCTAGTTTTAATGGAAATCGATATATTTAACAAAAATTATACATATGTATGGGGGGAGGGGGGGGGGGGGTAGAAGGAGTGTAAGGATCAAAACAATTTTATTTATTTCCCGTTATTGATATTTCTATTTTTATACCTTATACAAAATATCAAGTTGATAGCTTTAACAGTTTCGACGAAAAATAATTTAATATAAATTTGAAAATTTCGTTAAATTTGTATGGGAGGGGTAGAATGAGTGAGGTGAAGTTGATAATTCATTTTAAAACTAATTGCAATTATAGTAGAATCAATTTTGGCAAAATTTCGTCTTTTCAGCTTTACTAGTTTCAATGCAAATCGAAAATATTGTTATAGATCTGGCAATGATCTCTCTCAAATCTGCCAGAACTATTTAGAATATTCTTCCAACATGTAGAGGGCTTCTAGTAACTTCTCAAAGACACAAACAATGACACCCGACGCCATCTAGTAACTTCCAGAATAGTCCAGAAAAACATACACCAGAGAAGGTTCGAGACTCGGATAAATCCATTATAAATAGCCAGAGCTCACGACAAGGAATGATTCACTCAGTGACAGTCTTATGGAAAACACCTATCGGTGTAAGTAAGCGAAAGCGATAGATTGGCGGTGTTACTGTGTTGTGCGAATTAAGTTTTTAAAGCGAATTAAGTGAAGTGATCGGGGAATTGTGTAAAAGTGCAATAAATAAATTATCTATTATTTTTAAAACGAATTGAGTTTCCTTTGAAATCTGGCGAACCCCTAGCTCGCAACAATATGTATTTTTCAAAATTGTCCATTTGTATGGGAGGGGGTAGAAGGAGTGAGGGGATCAGATCAATGTTCCGTAATATTAATGACATCTATATTATAATACTTTGATTAAAATTTCAAGTCGATAGCTTAAATAGTTTTAAAGAAAAATCAATTTCTTTATATTTCAAAATTTCATGAAATTTGTATGGGAGGGGGTAGAAGGAGTGGGGGGGATGCAGCCCATTCACGAACTTAGAGTTACTTTTTTTGCTAAAAGTGACACAACAAAATTTTTAGCATCATAGCTCAAAGTTTTCGAGAGTTATGCTGTAGACAGACAGACGGACAGACGGTCACTCGAAATCGAGGTTTTCGAGCGACAACAAATATTTCTGTACCCTTGGCGGCTCTGTGCGAGCGTTATTTCTAAGCGTTACAAACGGTAAGGCAAACACAATATACTCTCAGATTTCATCTAGAGTATAAATAAACTGCCAACAAGTCGAGCAGAACTTTATTATTTTTTGGACAAGTTGCGGATGCATGGAAAATCAATATGCAGGTTAAAGTGGTTTGAGAGACGAAATTGCATAGAATTTTCATAAAATTCGGAGTACTCTACAGTCATGAAACCGAACATTTGTATGGGAGGGGGTAGAGCGGGTAAGGGAATCGTAAAATTTGTGATGCAATTTTATTTCGTTTCTCTTGTAAGGTGCTCGTACAAAATTTCAATTCCGTGGCTTTTAATTTGTTTGTTATTAGTTGATTTAATGAAATTGGTCGAAATCATACTTTTGTATGGGAGATGGTAGAAGGGCATGCGCGATTTCAAAACTTTTGAGGCAATTTTGTTTCAATTATTTTCAGAAGTTCTTATGCAAAATTTTAAATTGATAGCTTTTAATAGTTAGGTTATAATTGATTTCTTTAAAATGGTCGAAAAAATAATTTTGTATGGGAGGGGATAGAAGTCTTAAAGGTATTCGACCAGTTAATATTTGATATATTTGAAAATTTGTTTTATATACGTTTTGCAAATTTTCAAGTTCCTACCTTAAAATTTTATTCAAAAATTTTCAGTTTATGTGTTTTTTTCAATGCTCTCATGAAACACCTTGTGCACGTTAGACCGGGGGTCGGTTTATAAAAATTATGGAATAAATTATTATTTTTTTTCTATGTATATAAAATAGATGTATCCAAATGCAAAATTTAAACTTTGTATCTTTTACCAGAGCCCTAAGAAAATTACTCAAAATTTTGGACATTTCTACTTACCACCTCTATCCCCTTACACCTCCCAACTCAAAATTTTTCACCAAAATTAATAATTATTTAGTTCTACAATCTGACAAGTTTTCAATTTAATATTTATACTCAATTTTGAGATGTAACGATTTGTAATTTTGAAAAGTGCGCCATTTTTAAAATGCTCCCCATTTCCCCCCGCTACTATTATTTTCACAGATTATATTTTTTTGTATTTTGCTGGTGTAGATTAATATATGTTTTAAGTTTCAATTACATAGCTTAAGAGATAGTTGAGATATTCATTTTTAAGAGATTTTTTGAACCCTCCCTGACCCTCCCCTTTGCAATAATTAGCCACTCTTTAAGCTGATTCTGGTGGAGCTATATGGCGGCTTAATGGTCCCAAAATATGAATTTTTTATGATAAGTAATTTCGAAGATATAATCATTTGAAAAAACAATTCGGCCGACAATTTGTTTTTGCCCCCCCCCCCTTTTCGGATGCCAATAGATGAAAAAAATTAAATTATTTTTGTAGTTTGTCCCACATCCCTCTCTATATCTTTGCTGATTTTCAGCTTCCTATCTGTATTCCTGGTGAAAATATTAGCAAGTGAAGTTTTGACTCTTTCCCTCCCCCCGCCACCCCCTTCCACCTAACACTCCCCAAAATTTAGAAATTGAAGCTCATTTACCAAATCAACAATCTACCAAAAAACGAACATTCTAGCTTTAACGGTCTCGGAGATATGAGTCCATATGTACGGCGGACGGCGTACGGCGGGACGGATTGTTTTTTTTTGCATTTTTAGGCTAATTTAGTCATGAAACGCGAAAAAACAAAATGTCAGGGTAGCAAACTTTTTTCTATGTCGATCACAATACTTTATTATTAGAATAATAAAGTAAAAGTGAAACTCTTTGTGATTCGATTGGACGTCGAACTTCATTGAAGTAGAACTGAGGGAAAAAAGCAAGGGCCCCAACGATCAAGTAATCTAGTCAAGTTTTTTTCAAATAATAAAAAAATTAATAAATAAAATATTAACTGGAATGAAACTAAGTATTTTGTATTTTAAAACAAAATTATTCCTTTTTTTAAAAATCATATCATTATATTCTTATCCTCATTTTTACATGTGTTACGAATTTTGTGAGTATCTAGGAATAGGCATTCAAATTCATTTATATGCAATTCTCCGACATGAGTGAGTGAGGAAGTTATAAGAGGGTTCCCAGGCTTTCTTTGAAGGTTAGGTAAGTGGTGGTCCGAGTCACGAGTGATACGCGAAAGTGAAGTTTTCCGCTAATTACCAGTAGCGGTAGTGCAATTATCCGGTTGGGCGGATTTACCGCTCGAAGTAGTACGGGATCGTCGTGATCCTTTTCCCGTTCCTGTAGCATCAGCACGAATTAGGATGAGGGTTTCTTGAGCCAATGACCTACACCCAAGCTTCTAAGCCGCCGGAAAAATCGTGCTGCCGTGGCCTAAGAAATCCCCATTATCTGAAGCGGGATGAAGGATTCCATTCATCGCGTTACAACACACAGTAGCCATAAATTGCAAACATTGGGAAAAACCTTGTTTCGAGCCCTTAAATAATACATAAACACGGCTTGTGACACTTGGATGACCAGTCATACAGGCGAAATTTTAACCATCTACGACATCTAAGCAATTCGAATTTTGATTTTGGTGTATGGCTATACGTTGACGATCCACATTCACAAAATATAGAAGGCCAATTTTTTTCATATGCTGATGATATAGTTCTGTTGTTGAGTATAATACCTGGGAAGGTGAAAGTATCTAAATTCATTACAGCCTTTTAATATTAAAATATTAAATGAATTTTAGTATTCTGACATTCAGTGACAGAATAATACCATAAAACTAACCACATTACCTTTACACCAAAACAATTTGGACAACCCGCGAATTTAGGCTTGTGCACTCATTCAAGTAGATTGTCACTGTCAGCAGATAGCAAAAGTAACTTTAACAAAATATTTACGAGTAACAACAATATCTCAAATGGGGTATTACGATACAAAATGTTACAGCTAGATTAAAAAACTAGTACCAATATGTTTCGAAGAAGAACAGCGATCCAACCGTGGTCGAAAAAGTTAATTTTTTGAAATCGATTATAATTTTGGGAAAGTTGAATAACACTTGAAACACTTCGTGCAGGTTAGGAAACACCTTCGGTGGATAAGAGTTTTGGTTTCAATTATTATTTTTTCTTGATTTACATCTAACGGACGTATGCACATGCAAAATTTGAACTTTCTGCCTTTTACCAGAATCATAAAAAAATTCCTCAAGGTTTTCGGTATTTTGGCCCAACACCTTTGCCTTTCCATCCAACCCGTAATTTTAAAATTTTGTAAAAATTATAAGTTGCATAGCTCTATAATCTGACGAAATCTCAACTCGATCTATGCATTAGATTTTGAGATATAACGGTTTAAAATTTTAAAAAGTGCTCCGTTTTTAAAATGCTTCCCATTTCCACCCAGTAATATTATGTGCAAGTATTATAATTTCGCCATATCACGCTAGCAGCTAGGATGTAGTCTAGTAGGTAGCGTGTTGGTCTTGTAATGCGACGGTCGTAAGCTCAAATCCCGGTCGACGCAATATATAATTCCAGCACTTTGCTCGCTTGGATATACCTTGGTCACCTCAATCGACGAAAATAAAAAAAATAATTCGTAGATTGAGGGTTGTGCTAAGGGCTGACAACCCTTCCACAATAAGTAATGAAAAATGTTAAGAAACCTGAATGTCAGGAGGCCAAGTTCCGATTTGATCTCACCTTACAACTATTGCAACCCCTCTAAGTTTATTATGATTAATCTGAGCCACCTAGCTGCTTTTCAAATATTAACTGTAGTAATCAATTTTTCGATGAATAAATTATTATTATTATTATTATTATTATTAACTTATTGCGTTAAGTAATTTCGAAGGTATAATCATTTGAAAAAAAAAACAATCGGCCGACAATTGGTTTCCAGCTCCCCATCCACCCGCCCCCTTTTTTTGTACCGCACTGGATAGCAAACTTAATTTGTTTTCATTTTTTCCTCATATATTTAATATTTATTTTGTCGCTTTCAAAGTAATGCAACATATATATGCCAGCGTTTTTTTCAGTCCTCGAAACACTTTTCGTAAGCACTTTTTGGTATGGTCTTCAGCTTCTTTAGCGATTTTTGTTTAATGTCCGACTGAAAACGGGTTCCAATTTCAGTTCCAGGAATAGGCAAAAGTCACACGGGGCCAAATCTGGTGAATACGGTGGTTAATTGATAGAACTTGTTACTTTTCTGACCTTAAATTTGACACACAATGAGCATCTTCTTGATTTTTGAGCGACTTTGACGTGGTTTTTTCGGATTCGGCTCATTTTTTTCCTCCTTTCCGATGATTGTTGACTGGTTTGCAAACTCATCGACCTATGTTTCATCAACAATTATGATGCGCTCCATGAATGTGGGAATTCGAGCAATAAAGCATGTCCAAAGCGATCTGTTCACGGTACTTTTTATACTCTAGATGAAATCTGAAGGTATATTGTGTTTGCCTTACCGTTTGTAACGCTAAGAAATAATGATCGCACAGAGATTTGGGTACAGAAATATTTGTTGTAGCTCATAAACCTCGATTACGAGTGACCGTCTGTCTGTCTGTCTGTCTACAACATTACTCTTGAAAGTTTTGACCTATCATGCTGAAATTTTTCATATATCAGTTTTTGCAAAAAAGTATCTTTAGGTTCGTGAATGGGCCACATCCTCCATTCCCTCTACCCCCTCCCATACAATTTTCATGAATTTTCGAAATTTAAAGAAATTTATTCTATCTACGAAACAATTTCAGCTATTGGCTTGAAAATTAGATCAGGGTATGTCATTGACTTCTAAAAATATTTTTTTTTTCGCATTGCAACTAAATGTACTAATTTTTGTCATAAATAATTTTCTTACTTCTAGAACCAATTTTGTAGAAACTATCAACTTCATCTCACTCTTTCTACCCCCTCCCATACAAATTTCAAAAAATTTTGGAATTTTAACTAAATTATTTTTCTCCAAAACAAAGCTATCAACTCTGAATTTGATGTTGAAAAATTTGGTTTTGATTCGAATACTGCTTCTACCCCCTCACATACAAATGCAAAATTTCGATAAATTCATTTAATCGATTTTCAATGAAACTAGGAAAAGTTCAAACTTAGAATTTTGCCTCAATTTGTCCGTTTATATGTCCGCTTCACTTCTTCTATCACCTCCCATACAAATTTTTGTATTGAAAATTCAAGAAAAGTATTTCTCCTTCGAACGTATGAGTAACAAAGCAATTTGATTCGGATGTTGATGAGCAGATTCAAAATCATCCTAACCCTCCCAATTCTCTGTCACCTCCCATGAAAATGCCATAAATTCAGACAAAAATTGTTCAATTTCCTCGAAAATATGAAAGCTACAGTCTTTGAATTCAGCATGAAATATTTTGTATATTACGTTTGGTGTTATATACAAAAATTACAAACCTCACCCCTCTGCTTTTACCACATCCCATACAAAAGCCACAATTCACAATTCGAAAGAATTAGAGATGACATATTTTCCGGTATAATAAATTCCTATTTCATCTAGAGTATCATATGATTGGGTTTTAGGCCCAATCATAATTTTGTTATGTATTTTAAGAAAATTCAGCTTTTTTGGAAAGAGTCGAGCAAGGTCGCGTTTCATGACCAAAGTATCAAAATCGAAAGAACGGACTCGCGAGAGATGTCGAGCTTTTCTGCTATCTCCCTAACCCTGGCATGACGATTTTCGAGCACCATTTCCTTCACTTTTTGAATGTTTTCGTCAGTTGAAGAGGTTGGAGGTCGTCCAGAACGAGGCATGTCTTCAATGGTCTCTCGACCGCCCTTAAAGGCATTGTACCACTCGTAGGCTCGTGTTTTTGATATTACTGAATCACCGCAACCCTTTTCCAATATTTGCAATGATTCCGCACACGAAATTTGGTTGAAAACACAAAATTTGTAAAAATCGGGGTGGACTACCGAGGTGTACCAATTTAACCAGCTGCTGTAAACAAACCGATTAACAGACCACGCTAGTTTTTGAGATAATAATTAAGGATAGTCCTACTTACTTAATAAAGAAAAATTTTAAATATCATTTCCCAGGGTGATTTTACTTACAAATTCAACGTATTTTATTGTCTTAATGTAAGTCTCTGAATGTTGTTGGAGTGTACACATAAGGCGGACGGCGTATGGCGTACAAACGGATTTTTTTTTGCATTTTTAGGCTAATTTAGTCATGAAGCGCGAGAGGATGATAAAGTAAAATTAAGCCCCAGTATAGACGGAAAATGTGAGAGAAACAAGTCTTCGCTTGAAAGTCGAACCTTATTCCTTTGTGCCTTGAGCAAAATTATTCTGTAATTTAAATTAACTCTAGGTTTCAGTTTTGTTTACGTACTATGGACTTTGGTAAAAAAAATAAAAATAAATAAATAAATAAAATAGTTTTATTTTAGTGCTAATCCCGACCTTAGTTACTTCTAATAAAATACTCAATCTATAATTTTTTTTTATTATGAGTAAGTTGTACATTATAAAAACTAAAATTATATTTATCAAATCAACTACTAATTTTTTTTTGCAAATGGGTTTTTATTGCAAAAATTTCTCAAAAGTAAAAGAAAATTCTGTGTATATTTACGATAAAATCAAAAAAGGATCTTTCAAAGTCATTGTTCGCCATTAGGTTGAAAGCTAACCAAGTTAATTATGCGAACCCTCGTTACTAAATAATTAAAAAATTAGCATATCAGAGAGCCTTTTTAACGAAGCTTCCAAGTATTACCGGATCCATTCCACTAGAAAGAACCACTTAACCCTCAAATGATGTTCGGAAAACTTTATTATAGCTATACCGGTCTTATGATTACATAATCTCAGCTTCACCATCAAAATTCATCAGCGAAAATGTTTGATCCCTTTCGTCTACCTGTGAAAATCATGTCTGACCTTACAATCGACTCTCTTCTTGGGATTCTCTCAAACCCAACTTCTGTTTCCTTTCA
Source organism: Chorisops tibialis (assembly GCA_963669355.1). Classification (NCBI taxonomy): domain Eukaryota; kingdom Metazoa; phylum Arthropoda; class Insecta; order Diptera; family Stratiomyidae; genus Chorisops; species Chorisops tibialis. The sequence continues at coordinate 24,870,707 of OY770264.1, forward strand.
CTTAAAACAAGCAAATTATGGATAAACTTTTTTTTTTGATAAATAGTTATGTATCTATATGTGTATATAGAAACTTTCAACTTGTCTATAAGCGTACTGTAAGTAACTAGAGAAGTGAAAAAAAATAATTTTTTTTTCTCTGTTTTGGTTCAAGAAGCATGCATATCGATTCTGACTTTTTTCTCCCAGTTCAGCCACAACTACATGTCCAGAAGGCAGGACCCGAAACTTCCAAATAAGTACAAAGTAAATGAAACGTAAGGTGAATTAATAGATACCAACCCGAAATGAAAGCACTATAGGTACTCCATCGCTTCGCATCAAAACTTCGTTAATATTTAACGAAATTGAACGAACGGAAGGATATGAAGTGGTTTGTGCGATGAAATATATCTTGAGCATCGAAAGATCTATACTTTCTAGCGAGCAGACGCTGTCTGAATAGATTTTCAAGAATTCGTAATAAGGAAGGAATCAATGATTCTATGGATAAGTTGGAAAAGAAAATAAGAAATTTTAGCATTGGTTCGTATAGTAACCGATACGATATCTCTTCGATGTGTAAATCGAATTACCATTTCTTCTGCATGATTTCGGGCTTGTCAATTATTCAGTGAAATTAAGAAAATCGATTTTCTTCGCACTATTTATCAATCTGAAACAGAAAACTTCATTTAACGAGTAGTTATTAGAATTTGATCGTACGTTGAGAGTCAATGTTTTGGCTTAAAAAGGTCGAGAAGTGAACGGATTCTAACGAAATTTTTGAAGTTTTGGGATAATTTTCAAGCTAATATCTTGAATTTTTTAAATTGCGAAAAATTATTTGTGGAATTGGCTCGTTTGCGGTCCTTAGTTCCTTTTTATACTCTAGATGAAATCTGAGAGTATTTTAAGTTTGACACAAAGTTTGTAACGAATGATATAGAAGTTCATACCTAGTCAAGTCATAAATATTGGTACACAACTAAACGCATTCATTACGAATGCAATATTAGGCGCATCTATTTCGTCTTGACTGCGATTTGTTGACATTTCTGATTCATTACCAAAAATTTTTTGGCATCAATTGTTTACAATCATGGAATGGGGCGACATTGAAAATCGTATTGTTGTAGTTGGTCTACTAAAATGCAACATAGAAAAAGGCGATATCTTTCGGACGATGCGACCCCTTGGAATCACTCGCAATTTTGTGTATCGTGCTGTGAAGTAGTTTGAGGATACTGGTGGAGTACGAGACCGTCAAAGATCCGGCCGTCCGCGCACTGTGAGAACTCCGAAAGCGATCAAAGCCGTGAAGAAACGAATCAACCGAAAACCGCTGCGAAAACAGAAAGTTTTATCGCGGGAAATGCAAATTTCGCAAAAATTCATGTCTCGCATTATCAAAGAAGATTTGGGACTCCGTGCGTACAAGCGACACACTGGATACCTGCTCACGGCCGCATTGAAGGAAAAACGCAAGCGAAAATCGAAAGCGTTACTCAGCCGGTACGCGAAGAACACTCACAGACAAATTCTGTTTACTGACGAGAAAATCTTCACCGTAGAAGAATCGTTCAATAAACAGAACGACCGTGTGTATGCTCGGTCATCCAGAGAAGCATCCCAACTCATCCCGAGGGTCCAAAGAGGCCACCATCCCGCGTCTGTAATGGTATGGTAGGGAGTGCGCTACGATGGCGTTACCAAGCTCCATTTTTGCGAGAAAAGAGTGAAAACATCGGCCAAAGTATTGTCTTGGAACCCATTGTGAAGCCTCTCAACCAATCAATATTCGCCAACAAGCCGTGGACTTTCCAACAAGATTCTGCTCCAACTCACAAAGCAAAAACGACTCAATTGTGGCTCAAAAACAACGTTTCGGACTTCATATCAACGGACGATTGGCCAGCTGGTAGTCCAGACCTCAACCCGTTGGATTAGAAGTTGTGGTCCGTATTAGAGGGCATGGTTTGCCCTACTCGACACCCAAATATTAAGCCGTTGAAGCGAGCCCTTGTCCGTGCAGTGGACAATTTCCCCATGCATGAAGTGCGTCTCGCGATCGATGAGTGGCCAGATCGTCTCAAGTCGTGCTGGAAGGCAAATAGAAGTCATTTCGAATAAGTTGTTCTAAGATTTGTAGCCATTGAATAACCCAATAAAAAGAAAACAGAAAAGTTGTGAAAAATATTAATTCGTTTTCATTTGGCGTCAATTTTTCTGTGTACCAATATTTATGACTTCACTAGGTATAATCACTCAAAAATCTCAAAACCGGATGTCCGTCCGTCTGTCTGTCCGGCTTGCGAAGTAGACTCACCTCCTCGTGGTGCAAGTTGGGTAACGCTAAGAGGTCTACAGATGGGGGGAATCTGTCGGTGTAGTTGCATTGGGTTCAATTTATTGAACTTATTGCAATATATTACATCGGCTTCGCGACCCATCGATTGCTGAAACTGATGAATAACTAGTTGCGAAAAATTAGGGACTAAGTAGCTTCGATGTTGACAGATGTTGTGCAATATTGGTTGAAACTGATGATACTGATGACAATTTCTGGTGAAAAATGTTGGAAGTAGCCATGATATTGACTGATGTTAATAAGGTTGAAACTTGATGGACGAATTGACTCAATTCAGGATAACTAGTGTGCGAAACGCAGATGGCAAGTAGCCACGATATTACTGATGTTCAAAAGGTTCAAATAAATTGTTGTACAAATGGTTGTAAGCTGAAGCAATTGACGATAACTAGTTGCAGAGGGCAAAGTAGAAAATAAGTGGACTGATGTTGACAAGGTTGAAATTAATGGAAGATTGAGCAACTGATGATAATTGTGTGCGAAACACAGATGGTAAAGTAGCAAATAATAACTGACGTTGATAAAGCCGATACATTGATGACTATTGTAGTGCAATGGATAGGGGGGAGCAAGTCGGCAGCTCGCTGTCGGCTCCGAAACCTATCCAACTGGGGGGGAGCAAGTCAACGATTGGTGTACTGAACTTTCTTTTTAAAGAAGGTTTATTACACTATATTCGTTGGCTCCGAAACCCGACAAGCTGTAGGACGGGTTAAGTCGATGTCTTTTATATTGAACTCAGTTCAATCATACTATTGGCATCGGCTCCGATCTTACAATGATAGGGGGATAAAGTTGACGGACCGTCAGCTCCGAAACCCATTTAGGTGGGGGGATAAAGTTGAACGGTTCGTCAGCTCCGCCTATCATACCCAAGTAGGGGGACTAAGTCGAATGCTTGTATATTAAATAGATTTATCATGGAAGGTTACTTCCACCCCCAGTGCTGGTTGAGGTCGTCTTCGACGTACACAAGGTGGCTGTGGTGCCCATATCGCGGGCAGGGCAATTAATTGCTCGGCGTAAGGGTGCGTTGATCCAACAACCTGTTGCCATGAACGAAAGATTGGCAGAGATTTAGATAGGTCTCGCATCCAGCAGTATGAATGCCGACCTTGCTGAAGGTATAAACTGCCACCTTCATGGGCGTTAATGATTGTCGTCTGAAACAATCCGCTTGTTAACGACAAACGTGCTTTATTACCTCCGGGAGAGAATTCACGTAAAACAACATAGGTACTTGTCCGTCTGTCCATCCGTGTCCTCCCTAGCTTGAGAACGCGTTGGGCTAAAAAGTTAAAATTTTGTACACATGGTTTTCGACAAAAAAGTAAGGACAAGTTCATGAACGGGCCAAATCCCTCCACCCCTTCTACCCCCTCCCATACAAAATGACACAATTACGCAATTTGTCAATAAACGGCTTTTCTCGAAAAGTATGAATGCTATTGATCTGAAATTCTGAATATAATACTTTTATAGTGATTCCATTCTACTGTTTAAGAATTATTTGTGTCCTCTCCGTCCTTCCACCACCTCCCATACAAACTGCACTTTTTCATGAGATGCTCTAAGCCGATTTGAAATTGTGCGCTAAGTATTTACTTAAAATTATTGGTAAGACCAAAACAAAAATTAGACGATTTGCTTTACCTCTTCTACTCCCTCCCATACAAAATGACACAATTTCGCAATTCGATAATAAACGGATTGTTTCAAAAAGCATAAAAGCTATGGATCTGAAATTTGGAGTATATTTCTTTTACAATAATTCCAATCTGCTGTATAAAAATTATTCGAGTCCTCCCCTTCCTTCTACCACCTCCTACACAAACTGGGTTTTTTTATGAAATACTATAAGCCAATTTACTTAGTACGTATCAAAATTATCGAGCTGAAATTATGCAACAAATTTTAGCTTCACTACTTCTACCTCCCCCCCTCAATTAAATGATGTTTACACTTGTTTCTATAAAAGTCATTAAGAACTCGCCCCTCCTTCTACCACCTCCCATTCAAACTACAGAGTTTCACTAAATCCAAATACACTAATTTCCTCAGTATCTATTAAATTTTTGAATCCTAAATTGTGTATAAAACATTTTGATAGCAACTTTAGCGTGATGAGAAAAAATTAGTTCAATGTCGTCACCCCCTCTACCACTTCCCCTACAAAATTTCTTAAAGAGAGTATCGTACGATTTGGTTTTACGCCCAATTGTAGTCCTGTTATGTTTTGATATGGATTTTTCGGAGAGTTATGACGTGGTCGAACGGACGGACAGACAGTCACCCGAACTCGATCTGTACCTTATATGTATTTAATGTGTTGTAAATTCCAAACAACCTTTTCAATTCCCGATAATGCGAAAATCTGCATTTTATAATCCAATAAAATCGCTGAGTTTTCCTCCGCCACATACAAAATACCAATTACAATCGATCTAGAATAATATGTCGATAATCATTTATGTCAATCGATGTTCATTGATTTAAAGCGGCATCTGTTGGCTTTTTCTGTCCCTGTCAGTTTGTCGATAAAGCGCCAAGGTACGCGGTTGTGATTCGCGATACGAAAGAGCCAACCCAGCTCTAACAAGCGAACAACTCTTCTGCGACCATTAATTTCCAATCAATTAAAATTATAAAACGATCCCATAAACCAACGGATGTAGAAAGGATGCGACCGCAAAAGAACATTTCATCAGCTTGATTTGAGAAATTATGTTTTATTAAATTTATTTATTTAAGTCGGCATACATCGAGCAGAGGCCGTGCGCGCATTTATTTATAAAATAACGTACGAGTAAATGTATGCCTACACGAAGTTAACATCTCTACGGATACGGGATATAGGAATCGAGTAGGTTCGGTACCTCCAGTTACGTTGAACATTTACGGGCATCGATAGGCTCTGTGTCTTCATTCATCGGATTTAGCTCGCTTTGTGGTCTTATTTTTCAATTAAGCCGAAGAGCACAATTGTCGTGTATGTCATGTCATGTTTTATCAGAGAGGACTTCGCCATGACAGGCCCATGATGATATCGGAGAGCCCTATCTTCAAGTCATTGAAATGGAAGGCTTTTCGGCCTTTCGTCAGTTTCAATTGGATGGACGACAGCTTTACCGCTTATTATACCAAATAGTAAACTGCTGTGCCGAGATGCCATCCAGGAGGTACTTATAGGATTGACTGAATCTGGCCACGATGGATGGAACCGAACGGAATGGGATTGGCTCGAATTGGATTGGAAGCTATCTCTGGTAAAGAGGAAACGGATTGGATTTGTCCCGGAGAAATTGTTTTTTATGATATCCCATTGTGATAAAACTGTTCGCTTTAAATTGTTAATGATAACAGAAGCAACTTTGCCATATTAGCGAAATTCTATTCAACTCTGTCATGAATAGGTAGACTAGTCCAGTCGTAGGATACAGAAAAAAAGGAAAGCGTCAGTGTTTTCCCAGTTTTCGATTAAATTCTGACATGGAAATAGAGGGAAAAAAAATCAATTACGAATGAAATTGTTTTTCAACCGTTTTCTGTTCAATTCCTCCCCTTACTGCATCATATCGCAAGCATATGTATGTACATATGTATAGCACTTCGGTAGCATCAATAACAAAATCGTGTTCTGGGGTTGTGTCGAAAACACCTGAATTTTTCGTTTTATCCAAATAGTGCGTTTATCGTGCAATTTATCCGCGAAAAACAAATAACGCTTTTGTGCAAAGTGTTCGTTTATTCTGTGGACATTTTCATGGGAATTAGCTCCAAATGTTTTAAATAGTGATCTATGTATGTACTCGCTAAGGAACAAACAGTTGTATCATTTCTGTGTGTTCTGGCATTTCGCTTTTAAAAGGGTTTTTCTATTTTGTTTGATTGTGACGAACTAGGAATACAGTTTAATGCCTTGTTAAGTAGTGTTTATACTCTAGATGAAATCTGAGAGTATATTGTGTTTGCCTTCCCGTTTGTAACGCTAAGAAATAACGCTCGCACAGAGCCGCTAAGGGTACAGAAATATTTGTTGTCGCTCAAAAACCTCGATTCCGAGTGACCGTCTGTCCGTCTGTCTGTCTGTCTGTCCGTCTGTCTGTCTGTCTGAGCGTCTGTCTACAGCATAACTCTCGAAAGCTTTGAGCTATAGTGCTAAAAATTGTTGTGTGTCATTTTTAGCAAAAAAGTAACTTTAAGTTCGTGAATGGGCTACACCCCCCCACTCCTTCTACCCCCTCCCATACAAATTTCATGAAATTTCGAAATATTAAGGAATTGATTTTTCTTTGAAACTATTTAAGCTATCGACTTGAAATTTAGGTGAAAGCATTATGATATGTAATCATTAATATCACGGAATATCGACCCGATTCCCTTACTCATTCTACCCCCTCCCATACAAAAGGACAAATATGAAAAATACATATTTTCGATTTTCATTGAAACTAGTAAAGGTGAAAGGACGAAATTTTGTCAAAATTAATTCTACTATAATTGCAATTAGTTTTAAAAATAATTATCAACTTCACCTCACTCCTTCTACCCCCTCCCATATAAATTTCACAAAATTTTGAAATTTAAATTAAATTATTTTTCTTCGAAACTGTTAATTTATTTGTACAAAGTATACAAATAGAAATATTAGTAATGCGAAAAAAAATTTGTTTTGATTTGTACACTCCTTCTACCCCCTCCCATACAAATGTATAATTTTTGTTAAATGCATTTTATCGATTTCCATTCAAACTAGAAAAAGTAAAAACTTCAAATTTTGCCAGAAATTTTTTCTTAATAATTGAAATAACTGATAGAAAAAATTATCAGCTCCGCTTCAATCCTTTTACCACCTCCCATATAAATATCTCTATTATACATTCAAGGAAAGAATTTCTCCTTCAAGTATATGAGAGCTATCGACTTTGAAATTGAATCAAAGCATGGTGATAAGGATGATGATAAGCAGTTTCAAAATTATCTTAATCGCTGCACTTCCTCTGCCACCTCCCATACAAAATCTCCAATTTCAGGAAGACTATGACCAATATTTTTAAAAATAATGAAAACTAAAAACTTTAAATTCAGCAAAAAACATTTTGCATGCCATGTTCGGTGTCATATACGAAAAATACAAACCTCCCCCTCTACTTCTACCACCTCCCATACAAAAGTCTCTATTCACTATTCGAAAGAATTAGAGATGACATATTTTCCGTCTGGTATATTAAAGTCATTTCCATCTCATCTAGATTATCATATGATTGGGCTTTAAGCCTTTCCTTTAGCTTTAGCATTGATTTCACATTAGGATTAAATTTCTATTGGTGTTGAATTGATTTAGAAAAAAAAAACTTGAATTTTCGAATTGCGTTCAGAAAATTCATTCCAATGAAAAATATAATAAGACTACGATTGCGCGTAAGGCCCAATCATACGATACTCAAGATGAAAGAGAAATTTTCGTGAATTCCAGAAATTTTGTATTAGTCCAGTCGGATTAGTATTTCTGGGTGAAATGTTGCCATCTCGATGTTTATTTTTTCAAACCTCATTTTACTTTATTATTCTAATAATAAAGTATTGTGATCGACACAGAAAAATAAATCTGTATGAATAAAAATTCATAGTACTGACTTTTTTCTTGGTTTCGGCGCCTGCAATCGACATACGGTTCGATGTAAGAAAATCAACGAATGAATTGTTGAAATTGTTACCATTTTGATGTTGAAATGGTATCCGTCCGCGCCCTGCCACAAGATCAATGGATATTGCAACGCATCGTAAGTCCTGTGCGTTTTGGACACGCGTTTCAATTCATTGCTCCGACGATGAAGCATGATATCTGTGGATTGCAAATTTTTTCCGATAATAACAACAGCCACTTCGTTGATTGTCGGCGAATTGAATCTTGTTGCAAGCTCACCCGCCGGCATTTTGTCTGCCCTGATGACGATGTCATGATTGTCGGATGGCATCCGATCCAACGCTTTTTGAACAATTTGATTAATTCGTTGTTCGTATGAAGAAACGTTTGCAATTCTTCGACAATGGCTCGCTTCGTTGTCGGATTGTGAGCACAACGCTGATTAACTTCAGCATCCGAATTGCCCATGAAATAAATTTTGTATGAATTGATGGTCCGCATCCGGTGGTGGCAACAGCGCTCCTACTACATGATATATTTGTCCTTGAATCTGCAATATTGATGTGGAATTGAGTGCATGGATGAGATACTTGATGTGGTGTTGTGTTGAATCATTTCAATGCGTTTACCTTGAAAGTGAGCATGAATTTGTCCCGTACAATATGCGTTGCGCCAAAGGATGTCATTTGGAAGCAACTGCTGTATTTCTGGATGTTGGCAAGGAAATGGGTAAAATCCCTACTGGCTCCAGAAACCAATGAACGTAATGGCTCTGGTGGCGGCACCAATTGTAGCAATTTCACTTTTCACCTGCGCAAGACAATCCAGGAGTTTCGCCGCTGAATTTCAACGCCTTACAATGTGAATAAACCACGGACATTTCTTCAATCGTTACTAATCTGTCCGCACTGTAATCGATTTCCGAATCATAATGAAGTGCCGCTCGGCCCAGGTTTATAGGAACACCGCATCGGCGCAATTGGTCATGTTCATTGTGTTGTGCTCGCTGGCGTTGTGTTTGATATGCATGAACTTGTTGCATTCTTTATCTATCCGCTTGTCTTTCATCTTCAGTCGCTCTCGAACGTAATTGGGACATGCCAATATGACTATTTTCATTATCCGTCGCGCGCTGGTCATCAGTGTGGTTGGCAAGTGAAATAGATCGCCGCGCATTTGACTGACTGCGACGACCTATGTCAGCTTGTCCTCTCTTTGGCATTGTAATGGACACTGTAAAACGACACGCAATTATTTTCGCAATCACTTGTACACGAACTAAAGCTATCGAATATTATCTGTCGCTAAAAAAACATTTGAATGTATTTGTGGTTACGTCTAAGCCTACAAAGTCAATTTACCTTAATAGAATGGCTGATCAAAATGATTGTTCGCAAAATGTAATTAAATTCGCTTTAACCGAATCTATTCTCGAGATCCACTTACTTTGTTTGAGCTCATCCGCACGGTGTTAAAAATTTAATCAGAAATCTGTAATGCATTGCGCAGCTGTCAAACGATAGTGTGGGGGAATTAAACTCGTATGGTTTAATTATAACACAAATTATTTATTTCAAGTTGAAGTCAATACAAAGTTTATTTTAGATTAGTTCCTTTCGGCCGCTTGTCACTGACTGACTCTTGGCGCCGTCGTTCCTCTCTTCGCCGCTTGGGCGCCAAGTGGCGCTTGCGTAAGACCGCTACAATACTCCCCCCGAGTAACCTGGCTGTCATTGTCAATGTCATCCTGATTGACAGAACCGATAGGTTGCGAGAATAACGGTCTTTCTTTTCTTGAATAGGTGCGGATTCTCGGCGGGCTCGGCTGGAAAGTTGCTGCTGGCCCAGGTCGTGGTCGCAACTCGGGACCCCTTTCCGTTTCTTCATTGTTGATTGTGTACGCTGGCTTCAAACGCTCGATGGTCACATTGACGTCTCTGTTTTCCAAACGTATCTTGAAAATTTTGTCGCTCGGTCGATCAACCACCTGATACGGACCTTTGTAAGGGGGTTCCAAAGGTTGTCTGGTTGCGTCGGTTCGCAAAAATACGTGGGAGCAGGTGTGGAGATCTTTGTAGACGAAAACGCTGTGCTTCCGATGGTGAGCGGTTGGTGTTGGTTGCAAGAGTTGCATCTGGCGTCTATATTTTTCGACGAAAACCTGCGGTTCAGCCGTGTCTAGGTTCGAAAATATGTATTCTCCAGGAATTCTTAGCGGTGTGTCGGACACCAGTTCAGCCGTTGAACATTGAAGATCTTCTTTCACCGCTGTTCTTAGTCCGAAAAGCACTGTGTCGAGGATGTCCGTCCAATCTTCGCCTCCATGACACATCAGGGCTGACTTTAAGGAGCGGTGCCAACGTTCGATTATTCCGTTGGTCTGCGGGTGATATGCCGTGGACCGTGTTTTGTTGCACCCAACCAGCCTAACCAGCGCCGCGAACAGTTGTCCTTCGAATTGGGATCCTTGGTCAGTTGTGATTGTCTCCGGGCTTCTGATCCGGCACATCCAATTTTTGTAAAACGCTGATGCTACTGCGTCCGCTGTTGCTTCTTTTAAAGGTACGGCTTCGGGCCATCTTGTAAATCGGTCTATGATGGTGAGGCAATAGCGGTAACCGTGTGATGTTCTGAGAGGTCCCACGATGTCCAGGTGAACATGCTGAAATCGTTCTCCGGGTACACGAAAATGAGTGTCGGCTGTTTTAACGTGACGATTCACTTTGCTCAACTGACAACGCAAGCATGTTTGGGTCCACTGATTAATTTCTTTCTTCATACCTGGCCAGACGAATCTCTCTCGATCAGATCATTTGACTCGATACCCGTCTGCTTGGATGGGACAAGTTGTGTGTCATCTCGAAAATACGTTTCCGTAGAGTTGCTGGAATGTAAGGGCGTGCTGTTCCGGTGGAAAAATCGCAGTAGATTGCATTTGTTGATACGTCGGTGCGTACTGCTCGTAGGTTGAGAGACGTTTGCGATTTTAAAAGATTTTGAAGCTCCCGGTCGGACTTCTGTTCTTTGGCGAGTTCCTCCTCGTTAGTAATTGTTGGAGCGACCAGCGAGAGAAAGTGTCAGCCACACAGTTATTCACTCCAGCTATGTGTTGAATGTTGGTGGAGTATTGACTGATAAAATCCAGTTGCCTTACTTGACGAGGGGACGCTTTGCTTGCACGCTGACTGAAAGCGTAAGTCAGAGGTTTGTGGTCTGTCTTAATTGTGAAATCTCGTCCTTCTAACATGTGCTTAAAATGCTTGATGCTTTCGAAAATTGCAAGCAATTCCCGGTTGTAGGCGCTGTAGCGAAGTTCCGAGCCATGTAATTTCCTGGAGAAAAATCCGAGTGGTTGCCAGCTCTCCTTTACCTTTTGTTCGAGCACTGCTCCCAGTGCTGTGTCGGACGCGTCCATTGTGAGTGCTAAAGGAGCGTTGTTCAATGGGTATGCCAATAAAACTGCCTCCGCGAGTTTCGCTTTGTAACTTTCGAAAGCCATTTCTGCTTCCACTGTCCAAACTATTTTTCGTTTGTCCGATTTTCTGCTGTCGCTTAGATAAACGTGCAGCGGGGATTGAATTTTTGCTGCATTTTTGACGAAACGACGATAAAAATTTAACATCCCGATAAAACGTCGGAGTTCGAGGATTGTTGTGGGCTTTTTGAAATCCTGGATTGCTTGGACTTTGCCGGGAAGCGGGCGGAATCCGTCAGTGGATACTCGGTGACCGAGATAGTCCACCTCGTCTCTTCCAAACCAACACTTGGCAACGTTAATCGAAAGCCCGCAATCCCTTAGACGTTCAAATACTGTTTTCAGATGACCGATGTGTTCTTGCTCGTTTCTCGAAGCGATTAAGATGTCGTCTATGTAATAGCTGGCAAAATCCAGTCCTCGAAAGACGTCGTCCATCAGTCTTTGAAAACTTTGTGCCGCGTTTCGAAGGCCGAACGTCATTACCGGAAACTCGAACAGACCGAATGGTGTTGTAATGGCCGTCTTTTCAATGTCCGCATCGGCCACCGGAATTTGGTGAAAAGCTCGTACCAGATCGACTGTGGGAAATATTTTTTTTCCTGCGATTAGGTTCGTAACGTCGTGAATATGAGGTATTGGGTAGTTATCGGGAACGGTGGAGGCGTTGAGTCGGCGATAATCGCCACATGGTCTCCACTCTCCTGATTTCTTTGTCGCCATATGCAATGGGCTGGCGTATTGGCTCTTGGACGGACGACAAACTCCTTGCTCTATCATAAGATCGAATTCCGCCTTGGCTGTGCGCAGCTTCTCCGGAGCTAATCCGCGAGGGCGTTCCGACACCGGGGGTCCAGTTGTAGTGATGAAATGCTTGACGGAGTGTTTCGCTTCGACGATTTTTCGTCTTGGGGAAGTTAGTTCGGGATAATTTGCCAGTAGTGTATGGTACACGTTACCCCGGGCAATTGTAAACACGCTCGCTGTCGCTGGACCAAGCCTGCCACTCGCTGATGTTTTTGTTCTGTTGTCGACGATACATTTATTACGCAGATCCACTAAAAGTCCATGATACTTCAGGAAATCAGCTCCAAGCATCGGCCGTTCCACGTCCGCCACGCAAAATTCCCAATTAAAATGTCTCCCTAGTCCCACGTTGATAGAGAGGGTACGGTTCCCAAATGTTCGGATAGGCGATCCGTTCGCTGCGTAGAGGTTATAGTTTGATTCTTTGAATGGGCCGCGTGCCACCGAACGTGGGATCACCGAAATCTCCGCTCCAGTATCGACCAAGAAACGCCTTCCCGTTGAACGGTCGAAAATGTGTAGGCGGTTAGTACTTGGTTTGTGGTCGTTTACCGCCTCCAACGACCACCGTCTTCGTTTCCCGGGTTGTTTTCCTTAAAATTGCATGGGTTTTCACATCTCTTTGCAGCTCGGCCGAATTTGCGGTGGTAAAAACACACTGGGTTCCGACTATTGTTTCCTAGTGTGTTGGGCGTTCTTTTTCTTTCCCAGCCTGCGGTGCGATTGCGTAACGCATCGATCTGCTCTGGTTGTAACGTTGTTTCGTTGATCTCCGGTGCGTGTGTCTGTGTGGCTAATCAAACGCGGTCTCCTATGGCCACCAGTTCTGATAGGTCTGAAGTTTCGCTAGCTGCGATGGCGGTTTGGATGCTCGGCGGGAGGCTCTCTATGAAAAATGTACGTAGTCAGTTATCTGGGCACTGTGCATCGACCAGGCTTCGAATGTGGGCGAGAAAGTGAGAAGGTTTTCCGTCGTAGGTATCCTGCCAACGAAGCAATTGGCTCCTCCGCTCGGCCTCAGACTTTCCAAGGCTACTGACGATTCTGAATTTAAGGGTGCCGTAAGGATTCTCTGTTGGTGGCGTGCGAACTATGTTTGCGACGTAACAAAGCAGTGACGGTTCCAAATTCCACACAACATACCTGAATTTCGTTGCTTCGCTTGTAATCTTTGCAATATCAAAAATTGCCTCGATCTGGATGAACCACAACGACGGGTCATCTTTCCAAAATGGTGGCAGTTTTTCGACACGTGCTGCACTGATGTAAATTTCAGCTTCAGGGTTTGTTCGCTCTGCGGTCTGTTTTGCATCGACCGGGTTACTCATAGCGTATTTGCTCCGGTGTGTCGGGGTCCCCAGTTGTGGGGGAATTAAACTCGTATGGTTTAATTATAACACAAATTATTTATTTCAAGTTGAAGTCAATACAAAGTTTATTTTAGATTAGTTCCTTTCGGCCGCTTGTCACTGACTGACACTTGGCGCCGTCGTTCCTCTCTTCGCCGCTTGGGGGCCAAGTAGCGCTTGCGTAAGACCGCTACAATAGTTTCGCTACCAACGCCATCTATTGAAAGTAATTCTAAGCCACCCCTGTATTGAGACAAACAAAACAAAAAAAACAATCAACCAAATCGGTCGTGCTGTTCTCGAGTTTTCCACACCGTCCTCTCGATTTTAAGACAATTACAGGCTCCACAATAGGCAGTAGTACAAAGTTTGCAAAAGCAAGGCTCATGAAAATAAATGTAATGTAGCTAATTCAAAATTGAAATATATTATTTCGGGATATAGGTAATCTCAATCTAAAATACGATATAATATTGATAGAACCATTAAAAATTAAGCTATGGATGATATTCAGCATCACATCATAGATACATACGTTATATATTATGAAAATAAGTGGATGGTAATTGGTCCTACCGTATCAATCCAATCTATAGATAGAGACAAACGAGCGTTTTATTTACGGGCGGTCACTTAGAGAGGGACACGTAAAACACGCCATTTGCAATCAAATGTACATATGATACGTTTCTCGCTGAGCGCAAGTAATGAAGTACTTGTGCGGCAGCCATTATTAAAATCAATTCTCATCTGCCATGTACCAACGCATCGAATAATATAAGAACATAAGATGCGCCGTGGAAGAATGTGAAAAAAAGGTATACTTTGCGGCGAGGAGATAAAAGTAACCGATATCTCTCATATTCCGTCGCGATAACCCGCATTACTCAAAAGTATTCGCATATCATTAAACGTTCGAATGGCATCGGTAATACATCGACTTACCGTCGAAATTCTGCTCAAAATGTTGATACTTGCACACATTTTCCTATGCGATATCCCTTTTTCACGGCATGTATATCTCTTTTTACTGGTGCGAAAAGCAGCAATATCGCGAGCACCCCTTGGCCAACGAAGCTATGAAAACATGCTAGGCTGTAGAGATATTATTAATTTTTTTTTATCTTCATTTGTAAATTATGGACATCTAATTTTTAAACTAAATTTAAAAGATAAAATGTTTGGGAGTTCAGTGCTCCAGTTCTCTCAAGCAAGCTTCGCTACTGCTCCTTCTACCCTCTCTAAAATTGTTTTTCAGCAAAACTATCAAAGCCGCAAATTTCAACGAAGTACAAAAATGTAAATATCATCAATTTGATAAATTCTGTTCTGATCCTCTTACTCTTTCTACCCCCTCCCGTATAAATTCACAATTTTGATAAATGCTTTATATCGATTTTCATTGACAGTGGAAAAGGTAGAAACTTGAAATTTTGATGTAATTTATCTTACAAAATTGCAATAAATCTTGAAAAAATTATTAATTTCGGCTCACAGAGAATTTTATAGATGACTTATTTTCCGGTGCTAATGCACCGGAAAATAAGTTTGAGAGTATCGCATGATTGGGCCTTACTTTTAAATATTTAACAGGTTTCTATTTTTTTGAGATAGTCCATGAAAGATTAAAGTTTTTCTAGTTTTATTTTTTTGCCAAGAGGTGCGAAGTCCTGCTTAGCCCGTTGAACTACAAGTTCCCGTATAAAACGATCCAACACACAATATCCCATATTTCAGATTCAGGAATAGCTAATAAACGCAAATACCATATCGAAAATGAATCTCCCCAATCTATGACTTCCTCATCACTCAACTTCCAACCCTATTCTCTCCATACTTAAACCCTTAATTGGCGTTCTATACTGCAACAAAATTTACTACGTGCAGACCTGCCTAGTGTGTCTGGGTCCTTTATCAACCTCAGCCATCGGCACAATAACAACAAAAAATTCGGCCCACCCAAATACTTGCTTATCAACCGACATGAACTCTATCGGTGGTAGCGATGGACGGAACAATTTCAAGCAACCACCAATCACGACCAGAAAAACACCGACCCCCAAATAAGCTTAAAGCATCATCAACGATTTATTATAGTCGGTTCGATAAAAAGCTTCGACCGAAAAAAATGGGGGATCGGAGCATGTTGTAATGAATTCTATTCGTTCGTTAATGGGAAAAGAGAACAACAAGACTCTCCTCAATATTGTTGCCAATGAAATATTGATAGTATGGATGGGGTCCGACCATACGCTATACTCCATCCCCAATAAAATTGAAACAGACGTAAAAAAAACAGCGTTCGCCGTTTTTTTAATCAAATTCTGTAGTGGGTGATTTCTTGTTTAATGGGAAATTCCCAGAATTGGAACGGGAGTGTGATCATAAGGTCCGATAAAAAATGATAGCTCGGTCGGCGTAATTATTTAATCAGAAAATTGTAATAAGGCCGCGCCCAACCATTTAATGGGTCCATTACAACGTGCTCGTACGAGAAAATTACAAACAATTAGAAAAACGTGGGCACCGAACAATTCAAAGTACGGCGCGCAGGCTACCTACAATCTTAACTCTACCAAGGTCTCTAAGCCGAGAAGTATCTGTCTTATGTTTTACTGGGTCCATGGGATCCTATTGATCTCATAAATCCGAAACGGAACTCACCGCGCTTATTATTCAAATGTGATGCCGATGTCTTTATTGATAAGCACGTTACGATGATGTTGTCCGCGTCCACGTTCCTCGACGACAACGCCATGTTCTTTTCTCCTTTTGTGTACCTGCGATATTGTTACCTGTAGTTTTTCTTCTCAGCCCATTTGTAATCGTCGAAGCTCCAGCTTCTTGTTCGCAATGATTTCCATTTTCTTTTAAATAAAATCGTCTTGGAAATTTTCTTCGCTGATGAGGAGATCAAGAAAAATAGCAGGGACTATACCCAGTGCATTCATCGTCCGTGCAAGAGAATCCTCCTGATCTTCGTAGTTCGGGAATCAGGGAATTAAGTGAGACGGTACAAGTATGCAAGGCAATATCGGCTTCTCCGTATTCGTAGTAGATCAACGACGAGGATCGTGTTCTTACTACACGAATTAAGTACTAATTCTATTGTTGGCAGCAATACGACTGTCTCCGTCCCGAGTTACCGTTCATACGAGGGGATAGAGATCTTGCAAAAGTTGGGATATTCCAGCCACATATTCCACATGGATATGTTTGAGTGGCCTTAATATGAATTTCATGAAGAATTATTCATTGTTCGAAATTGTTGAGTAGAAGGGGATTTTATTGGTTAGAGGTGATAAAATCAGTGGCATAGGAACATACAAACCTACTTGGATTGGGGCATATGTGAGGCGGATACAATCGATACGGGACGATCAGAGTCAGTTGGAATGTAAGCTAAAAGATATCGTATACAAAGAAAATTCATAACAGAACTACGATTGCATATAATGCCCAATCAGATGAAATAGAAATTTTGTGATTTAATGAAATTTTGTTTCTGGAGTGGTAAAAAGGGTGACAACATTGAGATGATTTCTTTCACATCATACTAACGTAGCCATAAAAACGTTTTATACAAAATTAAGCTTCTTCAATGGCGCTTCAGACTAAATGGGGCCTTGACCTCCTGAGTTTCAAGTTCCTTAACAATTTCATTATTTTTTGCGGAAGTGTTTTTAGCTGTTCGCACAACCCAAGCAGTGTGCTTGAATTATGCGTCGACCGGGATTTGAACTCACGACCTTCGTATTGCAGACCAACACGCTACCCACTAGGTTACACCTTAGTTAATTTAAGCTACTGGGAAAATTATTGAATTAGATTTAGTGAAATTGTGCAGTTTGTATGGGAAGTGGGAGAAGGAGTGAGAAGTCTTAGTGGATTTTTATCAGAAATAACTATGAAAATTATGAAAATGCACAATGAACTTAACTTAAATAATAAGGTGGCCACAGTAACGTGTTCCCTTGATATCAAAAAAGCATTCGATCTTGTATAGATCAAACGGTAGAAACTACTCAGTTAGAAGGTACCCTCTCCAATCTACTCAGAATGTTCTATAGTTTTCTAGAAAATAGAAAACTGTATGTAGAAATAAACAGTGAGCAGTAAGATCTGGAGTTGCCAAAGGATCGGTTAACGGACCTAAGCTTTATAATTTTTTCCTACACGACTTCCCCCATACTTCGCAAGAAGACTCGGTGGCAATACTGTTTGTAGATGATACAACCTTATACGCTCGAACGACCCGAGAGAAAGCACTATCAAAAGTTGAAAAGCACATGGCAGTTATTGGCCATTATTATAAAACATGGGGTATCCAAATTAACCCGGATAAGTCTTCTCTTATCTGTTTCAGAAATCCCATCGGTAAAGGAAGAAGAAAAAAGGTAAAGCATAGAAAAAACCTCACCTATCAGTTAATGGCCTAAATGTTCGATTCAAAAATAACATTAAGTACTTGGGGGTCTTAATCAACATTTAAATTTAATGATCACGAAGATCACACTGGAAAAATCAATTAAAGTCAGCAATATTCTCGCCCCATTAATTCGAAACAAAACCAAACTTAACGTTAAAAGCAAACTTCCTTTGTATAAATAACTAATACGACCGATAATGACCAATGGCCATCCAGTCTGGTTCTCATTATCAACCACCATAGCGAAAAAGATGGACGCCCTGGAGAGAAAAATCCTTCGCAACTGTCTTTTAAAACAATATAGAAGCAGAACCAGACTATATTCCAATAAATACATATTGTTGCGAGCTAGGGGTTCGCCGGGATTTCAAGTAAAAACACAATTCGATTAAGAAAAATAAGTGATAATTTATTTATTCGCACTTTAATTCAATTTCCCGCTTAATTCGCTCTATATGGCAATACCGCCGCGTGCTTTTCAATCGCTTTCACTGGTTCGCGTCTAAAAATGACTGACCCTCTCGCTGAAAGCTTTCGTGCTTTTATACATCTCTTTATACTCATGACTGTTCTCGAAGCTTCCTTCGGTGTGTATGTGTGAATTATACTGGAAAGCTCTAGATCTTTAATTGTGGCCTCAAAATTATATGTCTCCATATGGATAAAATTTATATGTCTCCAATAACTCTAATTATCGACCGCATAAGTAGCTCAAGTCAAGATATGAATACAATTATCAAATTGTATGCAACGAAAGATCAGACACCCCATCGTAGTTAAAATGGGTAGTTGTTTTATTTCGTATATTTCCAACTCCCACAATTTTCTCACTCTTTCCTTTCCTTTTCCTTTTAGGGACTGTGCAATTAAATAATATTGTACCATAATATGTACGATGAAATCAAGTATTATCACATCTTAAATTGCCAATGTGAATAAAAATAAGAATTTACTAACAAATAAACTGCCAACAAGTCGGGCGAAACTTAATTATTCTTTGGACAAGTTGCGGATGAGTGGAAAGTCAATATGCAGGCTAGTGTGAAAGGGAATTCTTGGGCAGGGCTGTTGTCAATTTAACAATATTTCATTCGTTTCTGCAAGTTTGAGTTTTTATGAGGAGAGGAGGAGGGGTAATAGTAAGGGTGGGTGGATGTTAATAGGTTCTTAATTGATTGCTTGAATCACGTCCAATATTCTCTGTATAGAATGTGTTTCATAGACGAAGTTGCATGGAATTTTCATAATTTTCGGTGTATTTTACATTCACGAAACCGAACATTTGTATGGGTGGGAGTAGAGCGGGTAAGGGAATCATAAAATTTGTGAAACAGTTTTATTTCATTTCTTTTTTCGTTCATAGCTTTTAATTTGTTGGTTATTAGTTGATTTAGCTTGGGTATAGCCTAGTAGGTAGTGTGTTAGTCTTGTAATGCGAAGGTTGTGAGTTCAAATCTCGGTCGGCGCAATATATAATTCCAGCACATTGCCTGCTTGGATATCCCTTGGTCACCTCAATCTAAGAAAATGAAAAATTCGTAGAAAGAGGGTTGTGCGAAGGGCTAACAACCCTTCCACAATATGTAATGAAAAATGTTAAGGAACCTGAATATCAGAAGGCCAAGGTCCGATTTGGGCTGTAGCGCCATTGTAGAAGAAGATTAGTTGATTTAATGAAATTGGTCGAAACTATACTTTTGTATGGGAGGGGGTAGAAGGGCAAGACCGACTTCAAGACTTTTGACGCAATTTCGTTTCAACTATTTTTAAAAGTTCTTAGGAAAATTTTTAAATTAATAGCTTTAAATAGTTAGGTGATAATTGATTTCTTAATAATGGTCGAAATAATACTTTTGTATGGGAGGGGGTAGAAGGACAGGCGTGATCCCAAAACTTTTGACGCAATTTTATTTCAACTATTTTTAAAAGTTATTGTGCAAAATTTCAAATTGATAGCTTTTAATAGTTACGTGATAATTGATTTCTTGAAAATGGACGAAAAAATTTAATTTATAATTTTGTATGGGAGGGAGTAGAAGTTTTATATGTTTCCAACCAGTTAATATTTCGTATATTTAGGGATTTTTTTTCAAATGCATTCCGCAATTTTTCAAGTTTCTACTTTGAAATTTCACTCAAAAATTTTCAGCTTAAGTGTTTTTTTCAATGCACGTGACACACCTTGTGCACGTTAGACAGGGGGGTCGGTTTATAACAATTATGGATCAAGTTATTATTATTTTTCTATGTATATCAAATAGATATATCGACATGCAAAATTTAAACTTTGTATCTTTTACCAGAGCCCTAAAAAATTCCCTCAAAATTTTCGACATTTTTGCTTATCACCTCCATCCCCTTACACCGCCCAACTTAAAATTTTTACCAAAATTAACCACTATGTACGATAAGTAATTTCGAAGATATAATCATTTGAAAAACAAATTCGGCTGACAATTGGTTCTTAGCCCTCCCTTTTCGGACGCCAATGGATAAACAAATTAAATTATTTTTAAAGTTTGTCCCATAATCCTCACTATATCTCTACTGATTTTCAACTTCCTATCTGCATTCGTGGAGATATTAGCAAGAGTAGTTTTTGACTCTTTCCCTCCCCCGCCACCCCCCTCCACCTAACACCCTCCTTCCATCTAACACCCCCAAAATTTAGAAAAAAGAGCTCACTTACCCAATCAACAATCCACCCAAAAACGAACATTCTACCTTTAACGGTCTCGGAGATATCAGTCCATATGTACGGCGGACTGCGAGACGGATTTTTTGTTTTTGCATTTTTAGGCAAATTTAGGCATGAAACGTGAAAAAACAAAATTTCAGGGTATCAAATTTTTTTTTTCTGTGTCGATCACAATACTTTATTATTAGAATAATAAAGTAAAATAAACTGCCAACAAGTCGGGCGAAACTTTATTATTCTTGGGACAAGTTGCGGATGAGTGGAAGTCAATATGCAAGTTAGAGTGGTTAGGGAAGGCTAAGTGAAAGGGAGTTCTTGGGCAGGACTGTTAACAATATTCGTTTCTGTAAGTTTGGTTTTTATGAGGGGAGGAGTATGGGTAATAGTAAGGGTGGGTGGATGTTAATAGCTTTTTAATTAATTGCTTGAATCACGTCCAATATTCTCTGTATAGAATGTGTTTCATAAACGAAGTTGCATAGAATTTTCATAAAATTCGGTGTATTCTACATTCACGAAACCGAACATTTGTATGAGAGGGGGTAGAGAAGGTAGGGGAATCGTAAAATTTGATATGTAGTTTTATTTCGCGTCTCTTGTAAGGTGCTTGTATAGAATTTCAAGTTCGTAGCTTTTAGTTTGTTGGTTATTAGTTGATTTAATGAAATTGGTCGAAATCATAGTTTTGTATGGGAGGGGTTAGAAGCGCAAGCGCGATTTCAAAACTTTTAAAGCAACTTCATTTGAATTATTTTTATAAGTTTTTATGCCAAATTTGAAATTGATAGCTTTTAAGAGTTAGCTGATAACTGATTTCTTAAAAATGCTCGAAAAAATAATTTTGTATGGGAGGGGGTAGAGGAGGTAAGGGAATCGTAAAACTTGTGATGCAATTTTCTTTCATTTTTATTGTAAGGTGCTCGTACGAAATTTCAAGTTCTTAGCTTTTAATTTGTTGGTTATTAGTTGATTTAATGAAATTAGTCGAAATCATACTTTTGTATGGGAGGGGGTAGAAGGTCAAGCGCGATTTTAAAACTTTTAACGCAATTTCATTTTAATTATTTTTGTTAGTAGTTATGCAAAATTTCAAATTGATAGCTTTTAATAGTTAGGTGATAATTGATTTCTTGAAAATGGTCGAAAAAATAATTTTGTATGGGACGGGGTAGAAGTGTTAAAGGTTTTCGACCAGTTAATATTTCGTATATTTAGGGATTTTTTTAAAATGCATTTCGCAATTTTTCAAATTTCTACCTTAAAATTTCACTCAAAAATTTTCAGTTTATGTGTTTTTTTCAATGCACATGAAACACCTTGTGCACGTTAGACCGGGGGGGTCGGTTTATAACAAATATGGATCAAGTTATTATTATTTTTCTATGTGGATTAAATATAGGTATTCACATGCAAAATTTTAACTTTGTATCTTTTACCAGAGCCCTAAAAAAATCACTCAAAGTTGTCGATATTTTTGCTTATTTCCTCCCTCCCCTTACACCTCCAAACTTAAAATTTTTACCAAAATTAACTATTATGTAGTTCTACAATCTGACAAATTTTTGATTTGATATCTGTACTATTTTTGGAGATATAAGGATTTGTAATTTTGAAAAGTGCGCCATTTTTGAAATGCTCCCCATTTCCCCCCACTACTATTATTTCAAAATGTTATATTTTTTTTATATTTGCCTAGTATAGCTTAATATAAGTTTTAAGTTTCAATTACATAGCTTAAGAGATAGTTGAGATATTAATTTTGAAGTGTTTTTCTTTGCACCCCCCCTGACCCTCCCCCTTACAATAATTAGCCGCTTTCTAAGCTATTTCCGATAAAACTATATGCCACCTTGACGGTCTCTAAAAATAGTTTTGTTACGATAAGTAATTTCGAAGATATAATCATTTGAAAAAAAAATTCGGCCGACAATTGGTTCTAAGCCCCCCCTTTTCGCACCCCAATGGATAAAAAAATTAAATTATTTTTAAAAGTTGTCTTACAAGCCCCTCTATATTAATGTTGAGTTTTAGCTTCCTAGCTCTTACCATGGTTGAGATATTTTAATTCGTATTTTTCGGTTTAAGCGCTCCCCCCGCCTCCCCCTGAACCCGTATACCCCCGAAAATGGGTATCCGCCTGAGATCCGCAACTATCTACAATCCCCCCAAAAATGAACTTTCTATCTTGAAGGGTTTGGGAGTTAATGTGCGCTGAGCGTACACGTCGGCGTACGGCGTACGGCGGACGGCGGACGGCGGACGGCGTACAGACAGACGGATTTTTTTTTTTTGCATTTTTAGGCTAATTTAGTCATGAAACGCGAAAAAAAAAAATTTCAGGGTAGCAAACTTTTTTTTTTTTTTGTGTCGATCACAATACTTTATTATTAGAATAATAAAGTAAAAAATAACTAATAGATATAAGAATTATTATACAACTCCTGAACTTATTATTATAAATTTATCGCATAGATCTAATAAATTTCTGCTTAGAATATCATTAGATATTAGAGTACAACTGTAAAAAAGTGTATTTAAAAGTAACAGGTCTACGATTTCGCGTAAAGCCCAATTTTAAGATACTCAAGATAGAATAGAAATTTTTGTGATACTAATAAATTTTGTATGGGGAGTGGAAGAAGGGGTGATAGCATTGAACTATTTTGAATGATGAACATGTTTTACACAAAATGGTGTAGGAGGTATAGGGGGATCTTAGTGATTTTTTCAGAAATAACTATGAATATCATAAAATTTAAATCTCTTAAATTTCAGACTAGAAATATTTATACATTTCAAGAATGTCGATTTTGTGAGAAGTTAGGAAATTGTGTCATATTGTATGGGAGGAGGTAGAAGCAGTAAAGCTAATCAGTTAATTTTTTCTGATTTTAATAATAAGTTTGCTAATTAAGTATTTAGTACAAAATTTGAGGTCCAAAAATGCTATAAGTACTGAGAAAATCGGCTTAGAGTGTTTCATGAAAAATTGCAGTTTATATGGGAGGTGGTGGAAGGAGTAGGGGGGATTCAAATAATTTTTATACATTAATGATAAAAATTATATATTCCAAATTTCGATTTGGTCCATTCACGAACTTGACCTTACTTTTTCGTAAAAAATTAAGTTTACAAAATTTGAGCTTTCTAGCTGAACACACTCTCGAGCTAGAGAGCGAACGGATGAACAGACGGACGGACGGACAAATGGACGGACGGATAGACGGGCGGACGGATAGATGGGCAGGACGGACAGACGGACATCCGGTTTTGAGATTTTTGAGCGACAACGAATATTTCTGTACCCTTGGCGACTCTTGGCGTCACAAACTTATAATACTTAATATACAGATTTCATCTAGAGTATAAAAATTTGGCAATAAATTACTCTAATCTAATGTAATCATCATGCGATTGACGTCTCTCAAATATCAAATCAGTAACATTCATTCTTTTCGGGAAAATAATAAATTCTAAGTATCAAATTATTCGCTCAAGTGGTTTCGTAGCAAATTTGATGACATGAGTAGAAGGGGTAGTGCGATTTGCCCCGTTGATGAACTTTCTTGTCAAAATAACTCGTTTGAAATTTGAGCTTCCTAGCTCAAGGGGGTAGTTAGTTTTACCAATTCCTGCAACTATCTTTGGAGTTAGCGACTCCACGGACCTGAGCTAACTATCCCCCTCTGGGATGGGGGCTGTAGAATTCACCCACAGCCAGTCCTGCTTGCCCTAAAAATGACAAATGGACACTCACTAGATCATGGGCTTATCACCCGTGATCTTAAGACCTAAATGATACGAGAAACGGATACATCGCCTCGGATACGGACTGATCCTACGGTAACGACTTTTGGCATTCGAAAATGGACTATGATTGGCTTCTGGAATGTTCGAACATTGAATGACGGGGGAAGAGCTGGGGTTACTCGGTCCTTGCACCGCCAATCAGTGATCGACCGTGAAATGGAGCACTATAACATCCAAATCTTGGGCTTGAGCGAGGTCAGGTGGACAGGATCAGGAGAAGAACGAACCCCTAGCGGAAACACTATTCTGTACATTGGCCCTGAAAGTGAAGCCAGAAATGGCGTGGCGTTCGTCCTTACGCCGAGAGCGAGAAACAGTCTCATTAGCTGGGAACCAATCTCGGATAGGATTATCGTCGTCAGGCTCAGGACCAGTGTCAGAAACGTCACAATTCTGCAGTGCTACGCACCAACTAATACCGCAATATCTGGTGACAAAGAGGAGTTTTATAGCCAACTGAGTGCCACCTTCGAATGTGTTCCAAGAGGTGATATTATTATCATCTCGGGAGATATGAACGCCCAGGTTGGATCAGACAACACTGGACTAGAACACGTCATGGGGAGGCATGGTGACCCTTGGGTCGACGCTTCACGACCTTGGATTAAGAGACCCGAAAACGGCGAATTATTTGTGGAGTTCTGTAGTACTCGGCAAATGGTCATCGGAGGGACCCTTTTTCCACACGAGAGTCATCATAAAACATCTTGGGTTTTCCCTGATGGTGTTACTCAGAACTAGATCGACCATTTGGCTATAAGTCGCCGATGGAAAAGATGTCTCCTCGATGTGCGAGCGAAACGTGGAGCTGACGTGGGGAGCGATCACCACTTGATGGTTGCCTGCTTGAGATTGTGTACAGCAGCTATCCGACGACCACAAATTCTTCAAATGAAGCGCAAGCTTAATGTGGATAAACTCAGAGATCCCAACAAAAAACTCGAATACACCACCATTCTACGCGAAAAGTCATCCACATTGGGTGAACATGAAATGCGCACACTGGACGCCAATTGGGAGGCAACCAGAAACACTTTTCTAACTAGTGCTGAAGAATCTGTGGGATATGTGCAAAGCGGTGAGAAACCCTGGATGTCACAAGACACATGGGACAAGGCTGGCAATCGGAAAAAAGCCAAATTGGCAATCATCTCTCAACCCGATGTCAACCAACGAACGCCCGACTTGAGGCAGAACTACCGCGATGCTCATATACAGCTTAAAAAGGCTGTTAGACGCGACAAGAGAAAGGCCATTGAAGATCTGGCAAACAAGGCGGAATCTGCGGCTTACCTTGGGGATATGGGTTCACTTTTCAAAATCATGAAACAGTTGACGAACAGGAATTTCACCGCCAACCACCTGGTGAGAGATGTCAACGGAACTCTCCTTAATATGAGTGAACACCAGTTGCGACGATGGAAGGAATACTTCTCTGATATTTTAAACATCTTGTCAGATGAAGATATTCCGGAAACAGAACAACTTCCAAACATCCAACCGCAACAATCCTCTATTAGGGACGATCCCCCAGATAAGGAAGAGATAGTTTCCGCCATTCGGTCAATGGCGGGAAGGAAAGCTCCAGGTATAGACGGACTACCAACCGAACTCCTCAAAGCGGACCCGGAAATAACAGCCGATATACTCCTCCCACTCTTCACTAAGGTGTGGAATGATGGAAGATATCCGACTGAATGGAAGGAGGGCGTCATTGTGAAAATTCCGAAGAAGGGCGACCTTCGGGATTGTGGCAATTGGCGTGGTATATGTCTACTTACTGCCGTATCAAAAATTATGGCTAAGGTAATTCTCAATAGGATTAGTGATGTCGTCGAGAGCACTCTCGAAGTTTATCAGGCTGGATTCCGTAAAGGGTCGTCTTGCACCGACCCAATACCCAACGGATAATATTAGAGCAGTCAGCCGAAATGGGTTCGCCACTACATCTCATGTTTGTGGACTTCAAGAAGGCTTTCGACAGCGTTAAGCGAGATTACATATGGAATGCTTTGCGTAGGAGAGGTATTCCAAATAAGGTCATAGCTATGATTAAAGAATCCTACGAAGATGCAAGGTGTCGCGTCTTGCATAGAGGAGAGCTGTCCGAGAGCTTTCCTGTGCGAACGGGTGTCAGACAAGGCTGCATATTATCACCAGCCCTGTTTCTGGTGGTAATAAATGACATCTTGAAAGCTGCACTGGAAGGTGGGGAAGGTAAAGGTCTTCAATGGAGACTATTTAACATCTTAAGTCACCTTGATTATGCTGATGACGTGTGTTTGCTTGCACATACCCGTTCGGACTTAGAGTCAAATGTTTGCTCGTTGCATTCTAAATGCAAAGAGGCGGGACTGAAAATAAATGTGCGTAAAACCAAGTACATGCACATGGGTTCGAACGCAAGCACACCGATTGTTCTTAATGGACAGGATGTGGAAGAGGTGCAAGATTTTTGCTATCTCGGAAGCATTGTCAGCATGGACGGCGGAGCCGAAAAGGATGTTGAGGCTCGGCTAAATAAAGCCCGTCAGGCCTTCGGTATCCTTTCCCCTTTCTGGAGGTTAAGAGAGATCTCCCTTCGCACGAAGCTGCGAGTTTTTGACGCATGCGTCAAATCCGTGTTGTTATATGGTTGTACTACGTGGAAAGTGACCGTTCGACTTACCAAGAAACTACAGACTTTCGTAAACCAATGCCTCCGGCGCATTTTAGGAATATTCTGGCCAGAACTAATCTCCAACGACGAACTTTGGAGTACAACTCGCCAGACTAAAATAGGTATTGAGATTCAACGGCGAAAGTGGCAGTGGATCGGTCATACTTTGAGGAAACCAGAGCAAAACATCGCAAAACAGGCTCTGGATTATAACCCTCAAGGAAGACTTCGGGTTGGTCGACCATGTAACACATGGAAGCGAGCAGTTGAGCAGGAGGCCAGAGGAATAAACAAGTCCTGGCAACAGCTTAAAGCCGATGCTCAGGACCGCGCCTTGTGGAAGAGAGTTGTTTCTGTCCTATGCCCCTATAGGGGGTCTTAACAGGAATTTGATTGATTGAGCTCAAAGCGTTCTCAAGCTGGAGAACTCACGGTCGGACGGACGGACGGACATCTGGGTTTGAGATTTCTGTGTACTTATATTAACTGCTGTATCTTTCATTTTTTCTCCTAGCCCTACAAATTGATGGCAAATTTAGATTACTATCAGATATCGAGTATAAAAATTGACTTTAGTCTAGGAGAACTTTATTGTATTGATGCGTAGAAAATAATGAATTTAAAGTGTGTATTTCGGGCTTAAAACTCAAATTTAAGAACTGTAAAAAACTGACTAGAGTTCGTTCCGGTAAAAACAACTTTGTATGTAAATGTTAAAATAAAATTTAATGTTGTTAATAAGGAGTAGACCAACAATAACTTACATACATTATATGACACAATTCTTTTGCCACGAGAATCCCGGAAGAAGCTGTGAGCCATAAACATTCGCGACCGTAAAACGATTTTAGTTCACTATACTATCGGCTAAATTAAAATTAATATCTAATTTGAAAGTAAATAATTGAAATGCATCTCTCATAAAAAATTCAATTGCAAAATGAAACAGGCAAATAAATCAAAGCCGTCTTTTTCCAAGTAGAATGTTGGGCGTTATGCAATAATAAACCTGCCGACCTCTTTAACCGAGCCATATGACTATTCCTTCGACTTACAAGACTATTGCAATGTTTAAAACTAGGAAACTCTACGAGTCATTCGATATTTTCAATGTTTTAGCCTGAAGGAGATCCGAAGTACATACGGCCCGCATAGTTTGACTCCATAACTTTATGATATCCTCATTACGCGCTACTCAAAATGCCATCCAGATAGTTAGGCAATAAATTGTCCGTTCCATGCCTCCACAATCGCGTAAACCGCTTATAGCACATTGCATTTATACTATGCTCGCATATGAATTGAGAAAATCAATTTGAAATTGGCATGCGAATGAAATTAATTCTGTCGCCAGTTTACCGTACCGAACCGCGGAAATTTGTTCAGAAAATGTGAAAAACTCGATTTAATTTTTAATTAGACATTCCGCGAATTTCATTGCTAATTGGCGCGATAACTGGCGGCAAGACGTTACGTGAGATGTTGACCCGTACATCGGTCAAGAGTGTGAAGAACGCGCAAAGCTGTCAGGAAATGATGTCTTACGGAAATTTATGGAAAAGCTAGGTGGTAGTAGCATAGCGTTCACTATCACTATGCATATGATGCTGGGAAATAGTAAAATTCATTACTGAAGAAATTTACGAGCATGTCAGATATTTAATGAAAGGTGCTGTGCAATAGATGCTTAATTGCGAAAAACGTTGAGTACTCAAATTTCCAAAGCGTTAAGGAAATTTCTGGAAATAGTCTTTTGACTAAGACGGGTAATTGCCATAATAATGGAAAAATAAAATGCAAAGCAAAACTTGCTTTGGAATACCATTTCAGCTAAATTATTTTACAGATTGCTAGCGAAATAAACATTCTTTAAATTTATGATATACTCCGAGCGCCGAGCACAGAGTGGCACAATGAAAGAAGTGAAATGGTAATATTTGTTTTAATGGGTCATCCTAGTCCAGCAGACCTAAAATTTAAGTACTATTGGGAAGTTGGGATGTATCATAATAATAAAGGTATGTATTTTGAAAAGCTTGGAAAAAAATTTGCAACCCTATAATTTTCTTTGTTAGTGTTTCATGACTTAGTTAACCTAAATAAACTGCCAACAAGTCTGGCGTGTGGTGTCCCCCAAGGGTCAGACTTAAGTCCACTGCTTTTTGGCATTTATATTAATGATCTGCCAGATATATTGCAAAACTGCAACTTTCATCTGTATGCGGATGATGTACAGATCTACTTCAGTAGGGTTATTGGGTGAGTTGGAAACTGTGTTCAACGCATAAATTAGGATATTTCTCGCATATTAAGTTGGTCTCAACTTAACCATCTTACGCTCAAAAATCTCAATGCATTCTTTTCTACACGGGACTAGATAATCAAAATTCCTGGGATCTTCCCCACCCAATAGTCAACGGTACACCACTCTTGTTCCAAATCTATGTAAAGGATCTAGCAGTAACTTTTGACTCGTCTATGAGTAGAAAGCATGTCGCTACTGTGCTAAAAAAAGTTTATGGTAGTCTAGGAAGACTATGGGTATTTGCTAGTGTCCTACCCTTGCATACTAGGTTAATGTTCGTTACATGTCTAATTATACCTTTCTTCACATACGGTAGTCTAGTATTTCCTAGATATGACTCTCTCTTTGTTTATTTTGTTATGGAAGCTTCTCCAAAGTCGGATGCATCGTGGCTATGCAAAACCCTTGCGGATCTATTTACGATAAAGGGCTATAAGTTTGAGAAGCTACTGACCCGCAGAGTTAGTGGGATTACACCGAAACACACAAATTTCAATCTTTAAATGCTCATGCAATATGACTGGATTGTCTTTAATACAAATTCTGATGTCTTCAAATGGAACAACATAGAAATCCGAAACTGGAAATTAAATTTAAAAAATAATAAGTATACTAATCACAATCACAATATTATTTATAAACGTAAAAACAATAATAAAACTAAAAATATAAATACAAATAGTAATAAGAATAAAAACAGCAATAATAATAATAGGAACAATATGATTACGAATAAAAAAAAACTTTTCCCAATTCTTTGCCCGATAAAACTATTACACCTACAACTAATTGCGTTAATACCAGTAACAATTCATTATCTTATTCTATCGACCTTCCTATTTCAAATTCACTACCTAATTCGAATCTAGTCCCAGTTCCTTCTTCGATATCTTCGAGTTTAGCTCCAATTCCTACTTCGAATTCTGTCATAGTTCCGGGAACTTACAAAAATTTCGTGCGAG
This sequence comes from Chorisops tibialis, assembly GCA_963669355.1. Lineage (NCBI taxonomy): Eukaryota > Metazoa > Arthropoda > Insecta > Diptera > Stratiomyidae > Chorisops > Chorisops tibialis. The sequence continues at coordinate 24,901,198 of OY770264.1, forward strand.
GCGACACAATCAATCTCTACCCTTCGTCATCAGTAACATGTGTTGAAGGTAAAAATGAAAAGTTATCTTACACAAATCTTGATACTGCAGTCAAGAAAAGTGGGGTTATTGTGACCAACGACATAATAACCCCTCCCCCCCCCTTTCCTTGACCCACTTGTTCTCCCGGTCGTAAGGCTATCAAAGAACTCGGCAAGTTCAGAGGAGAACAGATATTTATTATCACGGTTGAGAGAGCATAGAATATTTGACAATGTGCGGCTGCATCTTGCTTATATGTATGCACAATAAGTCTGACACGACCTGCATTAATGGCAAATCGAAAACCAGTCTGGTATTATTCATTCAGCAGGGAGGGCTTCCAACGGATCTAGAAGCCTTACGACAAATCTATATACGCTTCCACGAGCAGTTCAATCTTTCTTATGACCAAGTTCATAAAGATCTCGCCACATACGGTTCCCATGTTTCCTCGAAGCATATATATATCTGATATGCAAAAAAGTCGTGAAGATCATAATCGGTTTTTTCGTTCCTAATTCTAAACATAACAGGGCTACGATTGCGCGTAAACCACAATCTTACGATACTCTAGATGAAATGGAATTTTTTGTGATCCCAAGAAATTTTGTATGAGGAGTGTTAGAAGGGGTGATAGCATTGAACTCATTTTTTCCCCATCATGCTAAAGTAGCTATAAAAATGTTTTATACAAAATGCTTAATCCAAAAATTGAATAAGAGCTGAGAAAATTAGTGTGTTAGATTTAGTGAAAATGTGCAGTTTGTATGGGAGGTGGTAGAAAGAGTGGAGGGATTTTAGTGATTTTTTCAGAAATAACTAAGAATATCATAAAATTGACATCTCTTAAATTTTAGACCAGTAACATTCATACTTTTCAAGAAAATAGATTTTTTGTGAAGTTGTGAAACTGTGTCATATTGTATGGGAGGTGGTAGAAGCAGTAAAGCTAATCAAAAATTTTTTTTCTGATCTTAGTGATAATGCTAAATTAGTATTTATTACAAAATGTGAGCTCGATAAATGTTATATGTTCTGAGAAAATCGGCTTAGAGCATTTCATGAAAAAGTGTAGTTTGTATGGGAGGGGTTGGAAGGAGAGGGAGGACGCAAATAATTTTTATACTGTATATTGAAATCATTATGGAAGTAATATATCCCGAAATTCAGATCAATAGCTTTTATACTTTTCGAGCAAATCCATTTATAGTCGAATTGCGAAATTGTGTCATTTTGTATAGGAGGGGGTAGAAGGGTAGCTTCACCCCTTCTACCCCCTCCTATCATCTAATTTTTTTTTTGGCCTTACTATCAATTTTAAATAAATATTTAGTGCACAATTTCAGCTCGCTAAATTTAAAAAAAATTGGAGTTAGAATATCCTTAATTGACTGGCTTAAATCCTATCTTAATAATAGAAATCAATTTGTTAAGTTTCAAGGTTTTATTTCCAAGAAAAAATTAGTGTTTTCTGGAGCACCCCAAGGAAGTTACTAGGAACCTCTCTTATTTAATGTTTCCATCTCAGATCTATCAGAAGTTTTGGAAAATGTTGCACATCTGGTATACTCTGATGATCTGAAAATATATCATGCCATAACCTCGCCCGCAAAATAGAGTCAACCCAGAATCAATTCTTTCTTTGTGCTCTTAGGGACTTGTATGATCGTAGAGACTTTGAAAATTTTCCACTACACAGATCAACAATGATCCCAACATATAAATTTCTTATAGTAAGTAATTTCAAATATATAATCATGTGAAAAAAAAAAAAATCGGGCGAGAATTTGTCAGCTTCTTAGCAGTTTTGGTGCTCCTCTCGCCACCCCCAAAAAGGGTGTCCGCCTGAGAACTACAACCATCGACGTCCCACTCCTTCATATTTGTCTTAATTTTCAGCTTCCTATCGGTTCTAGCGGTCCTTCCGCCTTTCCCAACACTCCTCAAAATTAGTGTCTACCTGAGATCAGCAGCCTGTTTCTGGTGGTATTAAATAACATCTTGAAAGCTGCACTGGAAGGTGGGGAAGGTTAAGGTCTTCAATGGAGACTATTTAACATCTTAAGTTACCTTCATTATGCTGGGGGGGGTGTGTTTGCTTGCTCATAGCCGTTAAATGTTCGCTCGTTGCATTCTAAATGCAAAGAGGCGGGACTGAAAATAAATGTGCGTAAAACCAAGTACATGCACATGGGTTCGAATGAAAGCACACCGATTGTTCTTAACGGACAGGATGTGGAAGAGATGCAAGATTTTTGCTATCTCGGAAGCATCGTCAGCATGGACGGCGGAGCCGAAAAGGATGTTGAGGCTCGGCTAAATAAAGCTCGTCAGGCCTTCGGTATCCTTTCCCCTTTCTGGAGGTTAAGAGAGATCTCCCTTCGCACGAAGCTTCGAGTTTTTGACGCATGCTTCAAATCCGTGTTGTTATATGGCTGTACTAAGAAGTGATCTCCAACGACGCACTTTGGAGTACAACTAACCAGACTAAAATAGGTATTGAGATTCAAAGGCGGAAGTGGCAGTGGATCGGTCATAAGTTGAGGAAATCAGAGCTAAACATCGCCAAACAGGCTCTGGATTATAATCCTCAAGGAAGACGTCGGGTTGGTCGACCATGTAACACATGGAAGCGAGCAGCTGAGCAGGAGGCCAGAGGAATAAACAAGTCCTGACAACAGCTAAAGGCCGATGCTCAGGATCGCGCCTTGTGGAAGAGAGTCGTTTCTGTCCTATGCCACTATAGGGGGTCTTAACAGGAATTTGATTGATTGATTGAGATCAGAAGCCAGCTCTATCTTGAAGGGAAGTTGATGTGCGCAGAGCGTGCACATATGGTTACATTGATATCTGCTCACTGCTCATGTACGGAATGAATGAACAGATGAGCAAGCTTTCAACCTTACGAGCTATGAGTAGAACGGTGAGCTTAGAGATGCTCTAAGCATACAGCAGGTCGTTGAAGTGCGACTGCGATCTAAGCGAGCTTTGATCTGATCGGCGGAATGAGGTAAGCAGTGATTTGTTTGGCGAACTTTGATCTGAGCTACGATTTGGTGGGGGAGAGGTGGGACGTGTAAGTAGCGCGACTTATGTGCAATTACGGACAAAAACCCTGGGATTTATAGTATTGATCATTGCGGTAATTTTATTGACGATAGAATGTAAGCAAAATGCATTAGCTTAGCTCTTTTAATCGCAGCTCTTTTCAGTTTTCAATCGCATTGCTTTTTAAGAGAGCATTTGGAAAAATTTCAGGTATGTAAAAGAGCATACCATCTCTAATTAACAAACATTTAAGTTTTGTAAATACGAGATGAAATCTAAAATGATGATACATATCATAAAAATTATGTTCTTAGAAAATGCCAAATCCATTTCAATCAAACCCCTCTCAAATCTCATTTACAAATTGACTAAAAAATCTTCAGCCATTATTTCACATCTAATTTCAGTAGTACTAAAATTATGTAATTAAATGCTAATAAATAATTTAGCAAACACTGAAGATAAAACAGCAACTGAAGCGAAACACCTCCAGCCTATACGACTGCGAGCTAGTGAATAAATCAAAGGTGACACATTACTTTAGATAAAACAAGAAACGGTATAAAATCGCAATTTCCGAGTATCAAATTATCCTTTCAGTGGCTGTCGACACTCGGGTCAAGCGATTTCGCTTAATCCTACACACGAGAATCGATTCTCTCAAATTAATTTATTCTTCCGGTAAGAGTCGACTGATTATGCGAACTCACAAGCTATCATAGTCGTAAATCAGCACCTCAAATATCGTCGCAACGAGGTAATAGCTTTGCCCTCGCCTCCCTCTTATCACAAATGCCAGGTCCTCCGCGACACTACGCCCCTGAGCCTGTAACCTTCCCAAGCTACACGCTCATCTATATACGTTCGATCCTCGTAAATTATTTCCCATGCCTCATAGTTACCTTCGATTGCCACGCGGAGCACTCTCAGACGCACCCGTACCAACTTATACATTTTATAGCCCCTCGTATGGAACCGCGCGGAGGACTCGCTCGTATCGAAATTTCAATATTTTAAATACAATTAATCACACGGACACATGCAAAAACATAATCATAGATTTCCGCCATATATAGAAGTAATAAATAGTTATCTCCGAGTGTATAAGCCTGCCTGCTGCATTCCCGATGCAATTTGCATTAGATGCTGGGACAAGACGAAGCGCAACGGATTAGAACGCTGCAAGGAAAAAAGGATCGAGACGAGCGAAACTATAAACTGCATCGGAAAGCAGACGAATCTGTGGCCAAAGCAAATATTTGCTCGAAGAGCATAAATTATGTTGGCGTAATGAGGACTCGAAGAGATTGCCGTGGCAGTTGGAGGTGCACCCTGCACATTATATGTGAATTGTTGCTGTTATTTGCTCGCGAATCGCTGTGTTTGGTTTTGGTGAATGATTTATTGGCGAAGCGTTGAAAGCAAATGCACGCAACCATATTATTAATGCAGAATGAAGACATACATACGTACATTCGGAATGAGTTTATTCCTTTTGTCGCGCATTGATCGCTGATGATGGTTATGAGCGCCAGACAAGTGTTTATCTTGGCTTCGGAACTAAATATTATGAGATCGGGTGCTGTTTGATGGTGTATGACATTTAGTCTGATGCTAATTATTGTTTTTGCTTTCGAACTAATTAAGATTTCGAATTTGTTAGAAATGACTAGGGTGTAGCACAGTGGGTAGCATGTTGATCTTCCCAATGAGAAGGTCATGAGTTCAAATTCTGATCAACGTATGATTTCCAGTACATCATGGTCATCTCGATCTACGAAAATAGAAAATTCGTAGGTGGAGGGTTATGCCAAGGGTTAACAAACATTCGTAATGAAAATGTTAAGGAACCTGAAGGTCAGGAGGCCAAAATAGATAGATAAATATTTACTCAGCAGTACTACAAGATTATGAACAATTATTTAAAAGTACAGTATATTAAAGGATTAACTTAAACCAAAAGTAATAAAAAAAAGTTTAACTTACAGTAACAAAATAATACAAACTAAACTGCCAACAAGTCGGGCGAAAATGTATTATTCTTGGGACAAGTTGCGAATGTGTGGAAAGTCAATATGCAGGTTAGAGTGGTTTGGGAGACTAAGTGAAAGAGAGCTCTTGGGTAGGGCTGTTGTTAATTTAACAATATTTCATTCGTTTATGCAAGTTTGGGTTTTTATAAGGGAAGCGGGAGGGGTGATAGTAAGGGTGGGTGGCTGTTAATAGCTTTTTAATTGACTGCTTGAATCACGACCAATATTCTCTGTATAGAATGTGTTTCATAGACGGGGTTGCATAGAATTTTCATAAAATTCGGTATATTCTACATTCACGAAACTTGTTTGTTGGTTTATAGGAATTGTGGAACAAATTTTTTTTTCTATTCACCAAAGCCCTAAAAAATCACTCAAAATTTTGAACGTTTTTGCTTACCACCTCCCCTCCCTTATATCACCCAACTCAAAATTTTTATCAAAATTAAAGACTATGTAGTTCTACAATGTGCCAAATTTTTTCATATCTGTACTTAATTTTGAGATATAACGATTTGTAATTTGAAAAGTGCGCCATTTTCAAAATGCTCCCCATCTCGCCCGACTACTATTATTTCCACATGTTATATATTTTTTTTCGTATGTCGCTAGTATAAACTAATATAAGTTTTAAGTTTCAATTACATAGCTTAAGAAACAGTCGAGATATTAATTTTTAAGTGTTTTTTTGCAGGGGGGCTAAGAAGTTTTCAGTTGCCCAGCCAAAAACTCTTACGATATCGTACTTAATACGCGCAACACAGTCATCAATAAGACTCACTGGTCTACTCAGTTTACGCAGAACATCGCCAGCATATATATGAATATTACAGTCTTGCAGAAGAAGCTGAACAATAGTGGACCCAGTACAAAGCCTTATGGTCCGCCACGCAAGAAAGGTGATAAGAGGATATACCTAGTCTAGCCATAAATACTGTTACAAATTTTTTGAAGCACTGTTCAATAAAAGAGGTGTTATATGTTAAGAAATCATTGTTTATTTATTAAATGCATTGTCAACAACGGAAATTGCAACAAGTTATTCGAAGTGATTGCCTTTTGCCTTTACACAAGCCTTTAATCGAGCTGGCCACTTATCTATGGAAGCACGCACGACTTCAATCGGAAAGTTGGCGACTGCATGTGTAAGAGACTTCTTTGAGGATTCGATATTAGGATGTCTTTTAGAGCACGTCATTTGCTCTAAGACAGACCATAATTCGTAATCCAGCGGATTCAGGTCTGGGCTAAAGGAAGGCCAATCTTCAGCTTTAATAAAATCTGGAACATTTTCTTCAAGCCATTTTTGGGCTGACTTCGCCTTATGACCTGGTGCAGAATCTTGCTGAAAACTCCAAGGCTGATTTTTGAATAATGACGTGTTGAGAGGTTTCACTACACTTTCAAGGACACTTTCTTGATAAATTTTGGCAGACGTTTTGACGCCCTTCTCACAAAAATGCAACTTTGTCACCCCGTTGTAGCTAACACCCCACCAAACCATTACTGAGGCTGGATGATGACCTCTTTGAACCTTTTGGGCAACTTGAGAAGCTTCTCTGGCACTGCGAGCATAAACCCTATCATTTTGTTTATTAAATGTTTCTTCGACAGTAAAAATTTTTTCGTCCGTGAACAAAATTTTACGGTGTTTTTGGTTTGCGTACCGGCAAAGTACTCGTTTTGATTTTTCCACTCTATTTTTTTTAACGAATCTAGTAAATGCCCGGTAGATCTACGATAAGCACCCAACCCCAAGTCACTTTTGATGATACGTGAAATTGTTCTTTGGGGTATTTTCATCTCACGCGATAAAATTTTTTGTTTCCGAAGAGGATTACGGCGAATTCTCTCGCGCACGGCTTTAACCGCTTGAGGTGTTCGAGTAGTTCACGGACGGCCACTTCTTTCACGGCCACTTACTCCAGACGTATCATTAAATCTTTCAATAGCCCGTAATACAAACATTCGGCTTATACCAAGGGTATGCAGAGTCTTAAAAATATCACTTGGTTGCATTCCTACTTTATGAAGTGCAATCACAGCAATTCTATTTTCTTTGTCACCCCAATCCATGTTCACTACACTAAAAATTAAACTAAAATGATGACAAATGCATCAAGCACAAGCGTACTATAGCGATTAGCTCAATTTTTAAGAAATGCAATATAACGGTTCCTTTCTGCAGGGTTGCCAAACCTTGTAACAATATTTATGGCTAGACTAGGTATCATCACCGATCCACAGTGACAGCATTAGAAGAATTAGTTTTTGCGATAGGTAGTACTGCGGCAACCTGGATAAACATGTGTTTGCTATGCTGTTGCATTGGGTGACATAAATGTGTGTAGCACCATCTTTTTATGGGTTACTTGTTTTGAGTAATGGAACTTCCACTACCCTAGCTCTTATGCCAGATTAGGTTTCACGGAGTTGGCTCTTATACCAGAATAGGCTTCAAAAAGTTCTGAGGGTTAGCTACTGGCTCTTATGCCAGAATAGCCTTCAGACGAAAAGGGGATATTACCCGGTGACCAGGGTCTTAGCTCTAAGGAGCCGAATACTTAGCTCTAAGGATCCGGAGGTGATCCCGTCAAAGGTTAGGCAGGGGTTTGGGGAATGCAGCACTTATGGTGCCGGAGACTCAACGGGCTCTAGGGAGCCGAAGGTGTTCCTGTCAGTCTAGTCATGTTTATGTCAATCTAAAAACAGTAAACTTTTAATTTATTATTTACCTGCTCATCATTCACTATCACTCACCAACTCCTTGAAGCCTATTCTGGCATTAAAGCCAGGGTAGCGGAAGAAGAGATTTTATAAATTTTGGATGCAGAGAATTAAGACGAGTAGCATTCGATTTTATGGAGTGAATTGTTGAGAGCTCAGGTAAGTTGATGCATTGAAAAGGAAAAGAGTTATTTGGTTCAGAATGATTTTTATTTGGAGGCGCTGGAGCGGTCTAAGACGATATCGGGCAAGTATTAATGAAGTGCTTATTGATATCATCAGCCCCAAGATTACAGGTTGCCGGTTCCTTGCCACAAATAGCAATGCTCTTTAAATTTTTCCAAATTGTCTTGGAGGGTAACGCAGGGTGAAACTTTCGACTATAAAAAGAACGCTTAGCATTCCTTATATAATTGGTACTAACACTTCGCGCAGATTCAAATAACTTTTTAGCATGATCGGTTTTTGAACTACGATATTATCGGTCTTTCGGCTATGAAGGATGATACTTGACGGATGATTCAAGGACAAGGGATTTTTTTATTTGCACCTTACGTGGTACATATCATGAAGGTAAGTCATAAGCATATTAAATTACCTCACCTGGTCATCGACATCTAGCATGTACAAATTTCGTTCCAAGGTAATAAATTCAACTCATTGGTTATAGTTTCGACAACTAAGAAATTACACATATAAAGTAAGTCATGAGCAATGAAGCTAGGAGGGCTCGTTTGGACAAAATATAGCACTCGGTTCAACGTAAAAAACATGTCTAACAGAGAAGAATTGTTATAAAAAATAGAAAGAGGACATGGAATTAGTTATAACTTCTAGATTTATGGACTGAGAAATTTGAAGAAAGCAATCTTTACGAATGTTGTATAGCACGAAATCGAAATTATTATTCTCTAGATGCAAACTGAGAGTATTATAAGTTTACTCTAAAGTTTGTAACGCCAAGAAGGAATGCTCGCACAGATGCGTCAAATGTAGAGAAATATTTTTTGTAGCTCAAAAAACTCAAAACTGGATGAGGACGCATTGAGCTAGAAATTTAAAATTTTGTACACGTCGTTTTTGGCAAAAAAAAAGGTCAAGTTCGTGAACGGGCCAAATCGATCTACCTCTTCTACCCCCTCCCGTACCAAATAACTCATTTTCAATCATTTACGTAAATTCAATTTTCTTGGAAACCATAAGACATAATGATTTGAAATTTAAAAAATTTCATATTTATCATAAATGTGATGTATGGCATAAAAATTGTTCCAATCCTCTTACGTCTTCAACCACCTCCAATACAAACTCCACTTTTCCATAAAATACTTTAAACCAATTTTCTTAGTACGTATTATATTTGTCGGTCTCAAATTTTGCACTAAATTCTTAATTAGCATTGCAATTAAGGCTGAAAAAAAATCAAGCTTCACTGCTTCTACCCCTTCCCGTACAATATGACACAATTTCACAACCTCACAAGAAATCTATTCTTTTGAAAAGTTTGAATATTACTGGGGATGTTAATTTCATACTATTCGTGGTTATTGCTGAAAAAATCACTAAAAACCTTCCGCTCCTTCTACCACTTCCAATACAAACTGCACATTTTCACTAAAACTTTTCACTAATTTTCTCAGTACCTATTACATTTTTGAAGTTTAAAGCTACTCTGGATGATATGCAAAAATTTAGTACAATGCTGTCACTCCTTCTACCACTCCCCGTACAAAATTTCTTGAGGTCACATCTATTTCATCTAGAGTATCGTACGATTGCGCTTTACGCGCCAGAAAAAGTCAACTTTTGGTGCGTTTTATGAGCCGATTGAATCATTGGTCCATCTTCTTTTTCCGCAATGGCACTACAACCCGAATCAGGCCTTGGCCTCATGACCTTCAGGTTCCTTAAGATTTTTTTTTCTTTACTTATTGTGGAAGAATTGTTAGCCCTTCACACAACCCTCTATCTATGAATTTCCCATTTTCTTCGATTGAGGTAACCAAGGTATATTTAAGCAGGCAGTGTGATGGTTTCATATATTAAGTGGCCCTGGATTTGAACTCTAGACCTTCGCATTGTAAGACCAATACACTACCCTCTAAGGTACACTCTAGCATGGTCCCCATGTCTTCAAAAATGGTGATGGTCAGAACGTTAAAGTCAACGGTGAGCGGTACAGAGACATGACAACTAACTTTTTCGTGTCTTAATTGGAAAGTACAATGTCGCAGATATGTGGTTTGAACATGATGGCGACACATGCCACACAGCGCGCGATACAATTATTTTACTAAAGAAACATTTGATGATCGAATAATTTCACCAAATGGACCTATTAACTAGCCACCTCTTTCGTGCGATTTGACGCCATTAGATTTTTTTCTCTGGGGATATGTAAAGTCTGATGTCTATGCCGATAAACGAGAAACTATTGAGCACTTGGAAGCCAACATTCGACGCGTTATTGTCGAAATATGGCCTGATTTACTACGAAGAGGTTGTGAAAATTGGACTTCCAGATTACACAATGAACGCGCCAGCCGCGGCAGTCATATGCCCGAAATTATATTGAAAAAATAATGTCTTAAAATTATCTTTTAAATAAAGCTTATTTATGGATATTGTGTTTTTTTTGCAATTTAAAGTTTTTCGCCTCTAAGAAAAACAGCCTGTGATAGCAGTCAACATTTAGTCTTTCCATTTACTTTTAGTTCACTTCCTTCAGGTCACTACTTTCAAGGCCTTTCAAGGGAATATTTCGTTCACTTCAGTCTGCTACTAATTTCAGCAAACCATCTACTCAACAACCCCTAAGCCCTCGATTTTGCTCCCCACTGAAGGCTACTTTGCAATGCGTTTCGCTACTTCGGTTTACTACTTTCATCATAAGTCTACTTCTTCACTGATATCAGTGATTCAGCAATTCATCGTTTCATCAGTTGTTCTATAGGTATATATGCCTACAGACTCACAGAGCCTTGTAAGCCTCCTCGGCACCTTTCCCTCCTTTAGTTCAAGATATAGACCTCTAGTGCAGTCATCTCACCCACTTCAGTCGACTCTTTCCATTTCAAATGCACGACTCCACTTAAAGAGCATGCAAAGTGCAACATACCTTGTCGTCGTAGTTTTCGCGCCTCACTGTTTGTTGGCATGATGCTCTCATTAGTTATTCTCATTCAGCAAAATTAAGTAGCAAAAGTTTGGGACCGGAAAGTTTTGTTCACAAAATAATGTCTAAAAGTAAAAAGCCAATGGAGCTTACCACCATTGTCTTGGCAATCTATCTATATAAATATAATTGTAGTGTCTGTCTGTTATTTGTTTATAAATGGCTATAAATAAGTTTTTTGCTTCATTTTAGCAATAACTAAGCAGAATCAAACGTTTTTAAAAAATTTCTCTGTCTTTCCGGCTTTCACGCAAAAACGGCTTCACCGATTGCAATGAAACTTTCACAGATTATTAGGTCTGCCTCGGGAAGTAATCTGCTTTAGGTTTTATTTTTCTCCCCTCACGCCTTCTACCCCCTCCCATACAAAGTGACTCATTTTCAAAAACTTATAATAATCAAATTTTCATGGAAACTATGAAAGCTATTAATTTGAAATTTAAAATATATTATTTCTATTATAAATGCAATCTTCGAGTATATAAATAGTTTGAATCCCCCAACTCCTTCCACCACCTCCACAAACTAAACTTTTTCATGAAATACTATACTCCAATTTTCTCAGTACTTTGATCGAGCAAAGATTTTGTATTAAATCCTTAATTAGCATTGTTATTAATGTCAGGAGAAAACTAACCAATTAAGTTTACTCCTTCTACCCCCCTCCCCCATACAATCTGACACAAAATGTTACTGTTCTGAAATATAAAATATATCAATTCAATGTTAATTGTAGTTGCTTCTCAAAAAATAACTAAAAACCCTCCACTTCTTGCACCACCTCCTATACAAACTGCACTTTTTCATGAAATATTCTAAACCAATTTCCTCAGTACGTATAGCTTTGATCGTGCTAAAATTTTGTACTAAATCTTTAATTAGCATAATTATTATTATCAGGAAAAACTAACCGATTAGCTTTACTCCTTCTACCCCCTCCCATACAATGTGGCACAATTCCACGACTTTGCAAAAACTCGATTTTCTTGAAAATTGTGAATCTAACTGATCTAAAATTTAAAACACATCAATTGCATGGTGATTAGAAAAATTACCAAAAACCCTCCACTCCTTCTACCACCTCCTTTACAAACTGCACTTTTTCATGAAATATTCTAAACCAATTTTCTCAGTACGTATAGCTTTGATCGAGCTAAAATTTTCGGATGAATCCCTAATTAGTAATATTATTATTATCGGAAAAAATTAATTGATCAGCTCCACTCCTCCTACCCCCTTCTTTACAATATAACACAATTTCACGACTTTGCAAAAACTCGATTTTCTTGAAAAGTGTGAATCTAACTGATCTGAAATTTAGAAGATATCAATTGCATGGTGATGATAGTTGTATCTAGAATTAACAAAAACCCCCACTCCTTCTACCACCTCCCATACAAATTGCACAATTTCACTAAATCCAATGCACTAAGTTTCTCAAGTTACCTATTCAGTTTTTCAAGCTTAAATTTGGTGCAAAATATTTTTATAGCTACTCTAGCATGGTGTGAAAAAAATTAATTTAGTACTGTCATCCCTTCTATCACTCCCCACACAAAAATTCTTAAGATTACAAAAATTTCGATTTCATCGGTAGTACCATATAATGGGGCTTTACGCACAATCGAAGTCCTGTTATGTTTTTAAGCTTAATGTCATTTTATTTGGGCTTTTTTCAATTAACACAAGCTACAACTATTCACATGTCCTTAACACGTATACATATGATCTCGAATCACGGGTTTCATTTGATCACGAGCCTCTCCCATTCAAATGTGAGTATCATGCTATCATTTTTAATAATTTATGGTTCTGACTCCAACAAAATACAAAACATTGTGTTCAAAGAGCCATTATAGTAGGCGGATTATATATCCCATATAATGTATTACTAACTACATTCTCAAAAACTGCTTATTAATGCGATTTTTATGCGGGCCAATTCGCGGGCGTTTGCTAGTCTATACATATAAATATAATTGTAGTGTCTGTCTGTTATTTGCTTATAAATGGCTATAAGTTAGTTTTTTGAGTTATTTTAGCACTAACTAAGCATAAAAACACATTTTTGAAATTTTTGTCTGTCTGTCTGTCTGTCTGTCTGTCTGTCTGTCTGTCTGTCTGTCTGTCTGTCTGTACGACCGCGTTTCACGCACAAACGGCTGAACCGATTGTAATGAAACTTGCACAGTTTGTTAGGTGTCCATCGGAATGAAATCTGCTTTTGGTTTTATTTCACTCTCCTCACGCCTTCTACCCCCTCCCATACAAAGTGACTCATTTTCAAAAATATATATTAATCAAATTTTCTTGAAAACTATAAAAGCTATTAATTTGAAATTTGGACTATATTATTTCTATTATAAATGCAGTCTTTTGGTATACAAATTATTTAAGGTCTGTCACTCCTTCTACCACCTCCCATACAAACTACACTTTTTCATGAACCACTTTACACCAATTTTCTCAGTACGTGTAACTTTCATTGAGCTAAAATGTTTTATTAAATCCTTAATTAACATTATTATTAATATCGAGATAAAATTAACCGATTAGCTTCACTCCTTCTACCCCCTCCCATACAATGTGACACAGTTCCACGCCTTCACAAAAATTCGATTTTCTTGAAAAGTCTGAATGTTACTGATCTGAAATTTAAAATATATCAATTGCATGATGATTATAGTTGTTTCTCAAAAAATCACCACAAACCCCCTTCTCCTTCCACCACCTCCCATATAAACCGCACTTTTTCATAAAATACTCTAAACGAATTTTCTCAGTACATATAAATTTCATCGAGGTAAAAATTTAAACTTAATCCTTAATTAGCATTATTATTAACAGCGGGAAGAAAATTAACCGAGTAGCTTCACTCCTTCTACCCCCTCCCATACAATGAGGCACATTACACGACTATGTAACAATTCGATTTTCTTGAAAAGTGTGAATGATGCAGATCTGAAATTTAAAGTGTATTAATTACATGATAGTTATAGTTGTTTTTCGAAAAACCACCAAGAACCCCCCACTCCTTCTACTACCTCCCATACAAATTGCACAATTTCATTAAATTCAGTGCACTAAGTTTCTCAGTACCTACTCAATTTTTGAAGCTTAAATTTGGTACAAAACATTCTTATAGCTACTCTAGCATGATGTGAAACAAATTAGTTCAGTGCTGTCACCCCTTATACCACTCCCCATACAAAATTTCTTAACACCGCAAAAATTTCGATTTCATCTATTAATAATATCGTATGATTTGGCTTTACGCACAATCGTAGTCCTGTTATGTTTTTATGCTTAATGTTATTTTATTTGCTTTTTTTTTTAATTAACACCAGCTACAATTATTCACATGTTCTTAACGCTCTTCATCACGTATATGATCTCGAATCACGGGTTTGATTTGATCACGAGCGTGTCCCATAAAAATGGGAGTATCATGCTTTCATTCTTAATAATTTATGGTTCTGATTCCAACAATATACAAACCATTCTCTTCAAAGAGCCATTAAAGTAAGCAGATTTTATATCCCACATAATGCATTACTAACTACACTCTCAAAAATTGCTTATTATTGCTATTTTTACGCGGACGAAGTCGCGGGCGTTTGCTAGTCTATAATAAACCAAGTATCGCAGCAAATTTATTACAAACTTCAGCACCGTGTATTCTATAAAATTGCAACTTTTTATTTTTCAAATTTTAAACCAGTAGCAATTTTTCAAATAATTCTTCACAAAACATTTAATATTGAGAAACCCCAAACAATTTTTCTCACTAGAACAATTAACGTGAGAAATATCTTTTGCACTAAAGCATGAAACGACCATCAGTGTAATATATCTTCATTTAAAATACCACTGTTTGCAATTAAAATGCATTACAACCTTTCGACGTATAATTTCGTAATGTCTTTTGGTCCCGGATAAAGGTTAAAGTCGCCAAGGACCTACAAACTCTCGAAAATAAAAAAAAAATCGAAATTAAGTCGAAAGTACTTTAAAAGTAAATGAATTGAAAATTTAATGGAGATACAGCACGACGACGACATTACGCTAAGACAAACATGATGAAATTTCACAGAACCTCACCCATTTGCCTTGGTTCTGCTTCACCAACTGTTCCATTGAATTCTTATTATGCCGGGCGAAAGGAAAATTTTACAATAGAAATTCCGCCATCTTTCGGTACCAATTTATACACATAGTCATAAATACATATAGCATATACAGCAAACCATAAAATACAAAACAGAAATTAATGAAGGTACGTTTGAAGGACTCAGCCTTGATATAGTGCTCCAGCTAACGAGTAACAAGTTGTCCCGAATACGGAATGTTAACGTGGAGAGGGTATCAACCTGCATATAGGGTAGAAACTGACTTGAACCCTAGGGACCATCGTGTAAACAAATAGTTCCCAAATGCAATGCAACAATATCCAGTTGTATAATTCTAGAACAGAATTAAACAAACACTCAACTCGCTTAGTATTGCACCTCTCAGCTTGGATTCCGGTTTATGGTCTGATGCTTTTAGTGCTGATTGTTATTCTGGCGGAAATATCTGTAAGTGTAAGAAATGCGAAATCCAACTATAGCTAGACATAAATAGAGCATTTCAGGATATAGTGTGGAAGTCTTCTGCATCAGGTTTCTGCGCTACACTCATTATTCAAAGCTTCAATCATTACGAGTGTACTATCAAAGTTCTTGACGATGAGGTACACAATTCCAATTCAAGTATTTCAAAAACTTACAAAGGTATTGTACCGCAGTCTTTTGTGTCGAGGTAGCAAACTGTGTAAGCAAAGACTTTCACAATTTTAGTTTCTCGGGGTAAAGGGGAGCTTAATTATAGATTATTCTTATTTGTGAACCTTTCCACTTTTGGTTTTTGACACAACACAATGAAGAATTTTGACTGTAACCACAGGTTTAACACTAATTTTTTTAAGCTGAAACTTTTCGAATTGCCATCACCTATTTCAAAATCAAAAACAACCATTTCCAAATGAAAAACATAATAAAAGCCCAATCATATGATACGAGGGATGTATGATAAGTACCCGTGTTTACCGACTGCTGGCAACAGTGACGCAAAATGTTTATGCCATCATGTAGCGCCATCTTTACAATGGCGACTGTGAAAATTTCAGACAGATTTATCGAGTAGTTTTGTTTTGACAGCTGTTGAAATTCATCAAGTTCGTGTTTACTTGCTATCATGGAGAAAGAGCAATATCGATCAGTGATTCGATTTCTTTTTTTGGATGGGAAGACGTGTGAGGAGATCAAAGTGAAGTTGCATACCGTTTATAAGGACCATGCACCTTCGATGACTACCATCAGATATTGGTTTAATGAATTCAAGCGTGGCCGAACATCCGTTTTTGATGAAGAGCGCCCAGGCCCTCCGATTGAGGTGATTAGGTGATTAGGTGTGTTAGCAGATCGTCGGATGAAGATCAGAAAGATTGCTGACATTGTACACATCTCAATTGAATGCATCCAAAATATCCTACACGAAAAATTGGGCATAAGAAAGCTATCGGCGAGATGGGTGCCGCGTTTGCTAGCAGTGGAGCAAAAACGGAATCGCATGACAACTTCGGAGCACTGTTTGGACATGTTTAAGCGCAATCCGAAAGAATTTCAACGGCGTTTCGTGACTGTTGACGAAACATAGATCCATCACTACACGCCAGAAACGAAAAAACAGTCAAAACAGTGGATTTCACCCGGCGAAACTGCTCCAAAGAAGGCAAAAACGGTTCCATCGGCCGGAAAAGTCATGGCCACCATTTTTTAGGATTCGCGAGGCATCATCTTCATCGAATATTTGGAGAAAGGAAGGACAATCACGGGGTAGTACTATGCTGATTTATTGGATCGATCCAATGCTGAATTGATAAAAAACGGCCTCACTTGGCGAAAAAAAAGTCATTTTTCACCATGGCAATGCACCTGCTCACTCGTCCGCAATCGCCACAGCAAAACTGGTCCAATTGCGCTACGAATTGCTGCTTCACCAACCATCCCCTGATTTGGCCCCTTGTGACTTTTTCCTCTTTCCAAACTTGAACAAATCGTTGGCAGAAAAGAAATTCGGCTCGAATGAGGAGGCTATCGACGCAACAAAGGCCTATTTTGCGGAGTTCGACAAAGCATATTTTTTAGATGGCTTGAAAATGTTAGAATGTCGCTGGACTAAATGTATCGAGCTGAAAGAAGATTATATTGAGAAATAAATAAAAAAAAATTTTTTTTTGATGCGTTTTCTTGCCTAGATGAAATGAGAAAGAGTTTAATGTACCGGAAAATATCTCAAATTCTTTCGAATAGTGAACAGTGACTCTTGTATGGGAGGTGGTAAAAGCACAGGGGGGGTTTGTAATTTTTGTTTATAGCACCGAACGTAGTACACAAAATCTTTCATGCTGAATTTAAAGTTTGTAACTTTCATAGTTTTCGAGGAAATTGAACAATTTTTGTCTGAATTTATGGCATTTGAATGGGAGGTGGCAGAGAAAGTGGGAGGTTATGTATGATTTTGAATCTGTTTATCAACATCCTAATCACATTGCTTTGTTACAAATTTAAAGTCGATAGCTCTCATATATTCGAAGGAATACTTTTCATAAATTTTAAATAGTTTGTATGGGAGGTGGTAGGAGGAGTGAATTGAAGTTCATACTTTTTTTATCATTTATTACAATTATTAAGGGACAAATTCTGGCAAATTTTGAAATTCGTACTTTTTCAGTTTCAGTGAAAATCGATTAAATGCATTTACCAAAATTGTGCATTTGTATAGGAGAGGGTAGAAGGAGTATTTGTATCGAAAACAAATTTTGAATAGCATACCTTTCTCAAAATTTAAAGTTGATAGCTTTGACGGTTTTGGAGAAAAATAATTTAATTGAAATTCCACAATTTCGTTAATTTTGAATGGGAGGGGGTAGAAAGAGTGCGGTGAAGATGATAGTTTTTCAAAAATTGGTTGCAATTATGACCAAATTAATTCTGACAAAATTTAGTTATTTTAGCTTTGCTAGTTGCAATGAAAACCGAATAAATGCGTTTTAGAAAATTGTGCATTTATGTGGGATAGGGTAGTAAAGGGATCAGATAAATATTTTTGGCGTTAATGATATTTGCATTTTTATATTACAAGTACATGCATCCGTGCTTCGTATGCGTATTTTGAACGAAAAGGAAGGAGATTCTACAAATCCCGCCTTATAAAACATGTCAAAAGCATGATGTGTTTATTTCTGGAAAGTCATTAAAAACTCGCCCCTCCTTCTATCACCTCCCATACAAACTGCACTATTTCATTACATCCAACACACTAATTTTCTTAGTACCTATTAAATCTTTAAATCCTAAATTTTATATAAAAAATTTTGATAGCAACCTTAGCGTCTTGTGAAAATATAAGTTCAATGTCGTCACCCCCTCTACCACTTCCCCTACAAAATTTCTTAAGATCCAAAAATTCCTCTTTCATCTAGAGTATCGCACGATGGGGTTTTACGCCCAATCGTACTTCTGTTATGTTTCATTCATGAAGTTGATTTCTTAATCTCTTCACAACGAAATATAATACTTGATGCAAATATCAGAATAAAATTTATAATCATATCCGTGGTCAAAAGCTAAAAATTTGCTTGGCCACGTACCTCAACCGACAGAACGTCAGAAAAATAATGATTACCACATCGATGCGGTATGCAATACATTTCCTATTAAGTTTACGAACATATCCTCAAAATAAGGATAATTTCCGCATTAAATAATCTTATTACGTAAACTTAGTCAGTAATTTTTTTCGATTCATTTCCATTACCGAAATTTTTCTATTCTCGGATTATCTTAAAGTGTTGGAAAAACATTCCAAAAATATTGGACCGTCGCTTAGAATTGTTGTACTAAAGTCATAAAACTTTTCGCTTTCCATGATAGAAAACTTTCTGTCCATCGACCCAATAGATATAGTGAATGGCAAGGAAGTTGAATAAGGACATCAACATCATGTCCTATCGCGGATAACAACTACAGAAAATGATCATCAGAATTCCATCAGCATCGGGCGAATTCATAGCAGACTTTTATTCTTTTTAAGAAAGTTTCCTTTTCGCACTTCCTTCGATAAATCGCCCTACTCACTCTCCGGAAAAGTTCTAATGTATCCGAAGTTCTCTAGCGAAATGTTAGTGCGGAATTGGGATTAAACTGATGTGGAACCGTGTGGAAGCCATTGCTTACGAGAAACTTTTTCAATTAATAAAATTTCTTAATTCGGGAAAATTGTGTCATTTCCAATTTGTCTGCCCTGAATAATCATCATCATTTCTTACGTCAGTATTGAAGTCGGACGTTATCGGGCGATTCTAACAAAATAGAAGACATCGAAAAAGCTGAACTGAAACTGAGATAAGAGATAACTATGGAAGCTATATAGATCCTATGTTGTACCGTGATTCTCTGACGGAAATGCTTGGCCTAAATGTGGCTTGGTCCGTTCCATTGAAATACTCGCACGGAACTATACGATAAGATCCTAGGATAATATGCCTTTCGGGTGAAAATCGTGACGTATAAATGCTCTAAGGCAAAACTTTATCAGTATCGTTCATTAGCGAGCATTATGAGCACTGATGGACGTAATATTAATTTGAACTTTTTCAATTATTTATGTGGCATATAAACGTCCGATTGTACTCCTTAAAGTCTGCGTCAGGGCGCACTGTGGAGCACAATGTCACGGCTAATGATGTGATTATTTCGGAGTGCGCGCAATATGCAAAACATTTTGCATGGTAATTTTAAATCTTCTTGCGGCCGTCTTTTTCGTCTACTTGGGCGATGCCACCTATGTACCTATATGCTACACGACAACAATTGTACTTGGACGATGTCCAGAAAAGTATTGTACAAATGTATCTCGTCGGCCACGATAACTCCCCGGTTCTGTACCTCGACGTAATCAAATAATGTCGTCCGTAGGTGTTGCAGAAACCTTAAAAATTCTGCTTCAACTTGATCGCATAACAACAGGATTGGACTACATGGTCGATACACGGCCGTAGATGTCGGTCGTACTTATTATATGGGAATCCTTCGCACTGTACTTGTTGTGATTTTCAATTCAATTGTGAACCGTATTGTGACCGTTTCCAAGTCAAGATTTAACTTAAACTCCCAATGCGAAGATTCTCACAAAAAAAAAAAAAAAAATACGATAATGCATTTAGTTGGCATCTTTCTTATGGGCCAGGACACAAGGGAATCTACACTGCAAGTTGGTCATTGTAATTTCGAGAGAGTGTTGCGTAGGTGGAATATTTGAAACTTTGTAAAATTGATTGTGATGCAGTGCACAGTGATTTTGTGCAACAACTATTTGTATGTGGAATATAACGTGTTTGCTTGTTATAAAGCACTTCGGGCAGATGATAATTTGCTTTAAAGCAAAACTTTATGATTGCGGTTAGTAAGATTCTTGGCAGCAGTTTTCTCGAGTAGTTTCAAAAGTGACAGAAATTACGAGCAAAGTTTTCGGTTATGAAAATATTAACTTCGGTATTGTTTATTTAGTTTAATGTTTATTATGATATTTTTCATACTCTTGTGACATTTTAGGTTTTAGAATAAAGTATATAATTTGTATGGAGATTCTAAACTACTAGAATATTTATGTGATAGCAAATTTTTACATGATTTTCTTGTGTGAAGAGTAAAAATCGTTTGCTTTGGATAATAAGTGATATTTTCTAAATTAATAATCGAATAAAGTTTTAATAAATGCAAATTGGAAAAGTTCAATTTAAACTTTAATTGGAATACCTTGATAAAAGTTGGTAGATGGTAAGACTTTCGGCTATTTAGAGATACTTTTTGAAAAGCTGAAAACTTTTAGGTTTTTGTACTAAATTTCTTGTACGTGCTGTTTGGTTTTCATTACTGATCTTAGGAGTTTAACTCTTACTGAAGACGGTGTAAGTCCGTTGGACGTACTTCCAACACATTAACTGCGTGGGTATAACTACCTCAATCTGCGAAAAAAAAAAATTCCTAGATTTTATTAATTATTGTTTATTGCGGAACACGTGAGAGCACTGCAATTTTTATGGCCTATTGCGCGTTTATTGCCGCTTAACTCTACCACAACTTGAAAGCTGTAACAAAATGCGGTTTGATGACTTTATCCTGATGCAGATTTTTAATAATGGGGGTTCTCCTGGTTGAGCACCATATCCTGCCGGCTGGCTCAGGAGCTTTGGGGGTATCCATACCAAAACGACGATTTCGTGCAAAAATGGCTACTTTCGCACATACATTCCTGACAAAGCACTCAATATAATGAAAATTTGTTTTTATAATTTTAATCCTTGTTAATTTCACAACAGCATGTTGAAAACAAGTTTTTAAAATTATGTTTAGGAAAAAGTTTACAGCACAACTCCGAGTTCGGTTTTTTAAAAATGAGAAAATCAGTAATTTTCGATGCGACTTATCACCTATACGTCAGGCGACAACTATATATTATTTTTTGCAATAACAATAGAAAAAGGTTGCGACAAGTGCTTGACGGAAGAACATTTTCGATTTTTATAAGTTTTGTTAATAATAAATGGAGTTAAAAAAGAGCGTTTCTTATTGATTTTTTTGTTCGAATTTATATATTAAAACTGATGACTATGAAATTTGTTTAACACTGATATCGAAGAATAGAATGTTAAGCTTATTCAGTTCGGTATTAGTTTTCATAAAAAATACATCATAATTGTTTGAAAATCAATCAGTAAATTTTGCAGGGAAAATTGAACCTCAGTATGCCTTGAGACGCCGACCAGAGCAGAGGTCGGTCCGCGCCGATTTTTCAATCGGTTTGTCTCTTTTACAAGATGTTTGTACGCTCTCAAGAGATTTGTTTTTTCCCCTTCGCATTTTCGATGATCGCTTGCATTCTTTGTATGTGTTGTCGCAGATCAAAGCTCGTAGGTGGTGAATGATGAGAAATCAATTGACCTATGCTTGTTGATAACTTTGTGTTTGTATTTTTTCCAATGCATCATTTTCTTTCCTTATTCCTTCGCGACCTATTTCCCCGCTTTCATTTCTACTTCCTCTTTATTCTTGCACATTCCTTTAGTCGCATCTTCCCGCATCGATATGAAAAAACTAATCATCACAGCATGTACGACTGGCTAGAAGTCGAGCAAATTACGACACGAAAAAGTGTTCAGAGAGAAAAAAATCATTTACTCTCTCAATTTTAAATCGTAGGCAAAATGATTTGAAATCGATATCGACCGATGGTTGGTACGGCCGCTTAATACGTGAGCATCTAAAATTGAGGACCCTTTTTTTATTTATTATAAAAGGAGGGGGAATGGAACTTATATCATTAAAAAGAAACTGTACCATAGATCTGCACGATCCAAAAATCATGTATGTATGTTGCCTTTAAGGCAGGTAAAATAAAGTGGGATGATACAAGTGTGATCTTATTTCAGTACTACACGCGAATACCTTGAGTTCGGTGATCTTGAGCTTTTAGGCAGGAATGTCTAATTAATGAATGCCTAATATTAGGCGAATTCACATTGGAAGTATTCATTGAAGGTAAAAACCAACAATAACAATCTCCAAACCTTCCGAACTTCCATTCGCGTCCAATGCTGCTTGACTTACAACATGCAAATTAAAAATTGAGCTATTTGTTTTTGTTTTTAAAGGAAGGGAATGAAACTTACAATATAAGAATATTAATTATGTTAAAAACAAGATGAATTCCGCTATTGGGTATACCCAATTGGTCGAATTTCGACCACAGGCGAAACTAGTAAATATAAATGTAGGACAGAAAAATTTAACTTGGAGACAATATTAAATAAAATTTATATTTTTGATAAAAGTAAAATAGAAGCAAAAATTGGGGCTCCTTTTCTGTAATGAATCGAAGGCAGATGCTAATCTTCGAACCAGCTTTCTTAATTTGTTATTTGGATTTTATTTTTCTTCTTTATTCCTAAAAAAAAAATACTTTTTATATTTTTTTATGAAAAAAAAAAATTTTAATGAAAAAACAAATAATCGCAAATGTACTTGCTGACGCACGTCGATTGCTCTTGTCAACCTCCCAAGTGGTAGTCTCTTCAAAAAAAAAAAAAAAAAACAAAACAAAAAAGGAAAAAGAGGTTTTGCTTCATCATTCTCGAAACATTTGGCGCTCCTCTGGCTCTTTTCCGGTCGTACAATTTATCGCAGATTTTCGAAAGATACATGCCATTAATTTGCTCCCTTGCAGCGAATAGCATAATTTTTTTATATATGTAATTAATTATATTATTGGTAAACATGAGCTAGCAAGTTTGCACATCGGCACATGATTTTATAAATGGAATAGAAATTTTTGGGGTTTTAAGAAATGTAGAAAAAAAAATTGGTTCAAGGCTGTCACCCCTAGCCTTGAACCAATTTTTTTTTTTCACATCACGCTAGAGTAGCTATAAAAATCTTTTATACCAAATTTGAACATCAACAATTTAATAGGTACTGAAGAAATGATTGAAAATGTGCAGTTTGTATGAGTGATTAGTGATTTTTTCAGAAGTAACTATGAATACTATGAAATTGACATCTTTCAAATTTCAGACCAGTAACAATTAAACTTTAAAAAAAATCGATTTTTTTGTGATGTGAAATTGTGTCATATTGTATGGGAGGGGGTAGAAACAGTGAAGTGAATCAGTTTTTTTTTCAATCTTAATTATAATGCTAATTAAGAATTTAGTACAAATTTTGAGCTCGACAAATTTTATACGTACAGAGAAAATTGGTTTAAACTATTTCCTGAAAAAGTGCAGTTTGTATAGGAAGTGCTTGAAGGAGTGGAGAGATTGGAATAATTTTTTGAGATGTTTGAGCGACAGATAATATATCTATACCTTTGGCGTTTCTGAGCGAGCATTATTTCTTGGCGTTACAAACTTTAGAGCAAACTTATAATACTCTCAGATACCATCTAGAGTATAAAAAAACTTTGTCTTTTGCAACAAAGCTTCGGCTAATTTAAGTAAGTCTAAGGGAGTCATATTTGCTAGCTTACCAGTTGTAAGCAACCCGTTTCCTGGAAGATTTTGTCTTTTTTTTTGCTACTGCCTTACAGTGACACAGAATATGCTCTTTTGTTTCCGCGTCGTTAATGCAGGGACGACAGATGTCGGTTTCACTGGACCCATATTTTTGAGAAGGTGGATTACTCCACCGTGGACCGTCCGAGAACTGATGTCACTCTCGTTTATTTTTATTATTTCCTTCACTCTTCTGTGGAAAGATTAATTTTTTTTGGAGATAGATAAACCTGAAAGTCTATTCCAGTAGATTCTATGCTCCTGTTCAATCCACTTTTTATATATAAGGTTGTAATGCCCTTTTGGTTTTCCGCAGTACGGCACTGGTCCAATAAAATTTACTTCTAACTCTTTATTTCTCTCAATCCCTTTATTTCATGGGACTCGTTAAGGTTACTTTGTTCTTCTTTCCCAGTACGATTGGGTTTTGAAACCAAACCAGCCTTGTTGGATGCTAGGGCCTTGAGAACTGCCTGACTACCAGATAAGATGTAAATATTTTTGTTGCAATGAGCTCTCCTAATATTCTCTTCGATGCATAGCTCGATTGTAATTATTTCGGACTGGCAGATTGAGGCTTATTTACCGAGTGGTTTTAAATCCAGATGATCGCTCACTCTTCCATATCGGGTAGCATGGATTTTCCGTCCTTGCGTTCTCTGATTATAACTTTGAAGGAGGTTTGAAAGTTGAACTTTATTGGCACAGTATGCGATATTCGGGTTTTCTAGAATAGTAAGGTAACCTCTACGGGCCGCGATTTGTATATGTTTCCCTCTGTATGCGTAACAGTCCCTTAGGCCTTTTTTATTTGAAGATGTATTGGAGGGATAGTAAGGAACATTTCCATTGCAGCACTAGGGCAGGTTTTCATTGCTTTTGTGCCACTAAGGCAATTCTTTGAATTTTTTGTAGCGTAAGCTGTGCCGTTCGTTGTAATATCGAATTCAAGTCCACCAGACTGTTAATTCATATATAACTATAGTAGGCTTATGATTAGGAGTATGATTGTTTTGTAAACTAGTAGATCATTTTGGGCTGTATTCCTTATTTTCAACCAAATAAACTTTTGCAAGGCCCAAATTGCCCTTATTGATTTGTCAAGAATTCATTTTTTAATGAAAGAAAAGATTTTCGGATTCTACACTGTTACGCTTTATTATTCGTGACATTTCGGTCTCTGCTAAGACCTTTATCAAACTTTATCAGCGCAGACCGAAACGTCACGAATAATAAAGCGTAACAGTGTAGAATCCGGAAATCTTTTCTTTCAATTCGAAATGCACTGTGAAAACATTCACCAAATCATTCCTTATGTTTTTTCCAGTTGAGTTTGTTATCAAATATGACACCTAGATATTAGGCTTCATTCGAGAAAGGTTCTAATGTTCCATTTATAGGACAAGGTTTTTGTAAACTAGTACTTGAGTTGAAGGTCCAGTTCTTGGGTCGATATTAGTTCATTATTATCTCTAACGTACCTTGTATCTGAGGTCATCGGTTGATCCTATTATCCCGCATCTTTCTTTCATAAGACGGTCCAGGAGCTTATTAAGGGAGGGAAAGCTCTATATGACTGTTCCTCATTGTGCTACCGCCTAGATTCGCGGTTGTCAATCGGCTCTTTAGGATGGCACGCATCCATTTTATCGAGCCCGATTCTAAAGACTTTTTCCTAGCCGCCTCTATTATGACGTCATGGGGAGTGGTGTCGAATGATTCTTCTATATACAGAAAGCGCACAGGATCATTTCTTTGTGGTTTATACCCTTTTTAATTTATCTTAATAGACCGGGAATGCGTGCTGGTTCTTGTTAATCCAGACGTTGTTAGGTCCTATTTTAAATTGGTAGATAGAAGGCTGCGCTAGTGCTACCAATCCTTTCACAAGTAGAAAGAGAAATATTAGGTAACATGAAGGTTAGGCGGCGAAGGCCTAATTAGGGAGGTGGTGCCGTTAACGAAGGAGAAGATGTACTACGTGTTCTTTACAGCTTTGACACTCTTCCTAGTTTTGATGAAATTTTAGCTATATTCCTGAAATATTCTTCTTCGTTTGATGAGTTGTGAGTTGTTATTTTCAAGAATTTTGACGTTTGGTATATTTTTGAACACTTTCAAGTTCTCTTTCATTACAGCGATACTCAAATCACTCTTTTCATTTGAGATCCATCAGTATATAAATTTATTGATCTTGTAGTGTCCCCGGTTCTTGTTTCCTAGTGTTCCCTGTAGGGTGTATGTATAGAGAACTTCCTGTAAAACACGGACTTTGCAACCATAGAATCTGGTGCTATTGCGGGTAAGCCAATGTTACTATACCCGTACGGAAGCGTTTTAAGTTGGTTGGACTCATTGAATCAATGAGAACACCTAGATGCTATGCCTCTTGCGAACAGTCAAGTGGCGGCAAAGAGAGTAATACGTTCAACGAATCTGAGGTTGTGGTCTTAAGAGCCCAGTACTTCCCAGGTATTCTTGTCTTTATGCTTTTCTAATCTTATCCGGTATGTCAATTTATTCAGTGCTGGCCACTCATTGTGTTATACCTACTTTCTGCTGAACATCCTTTTGCACGAGAAGAAAGGGATGCTTTTCATGGGTCTCTGTCCTCTTCGAAAACACGCTAGGAGATTTCGCCTTACATCCGATGACATTTGCAGAGACTGCGGTGAGAAAGATGAAACTGTAGAGTATTTCCTCTGCCATTGCCCATGCCTCCGAACAATTCGAAGACAAATTCGAGGAGAGTACTTCTTCACTGAGTTGAATGATCTCCGGTCCCTTGAACTGATGAAGCTCATTAGTTTCACCGCAGGCTAGCTAAATGATTCCTCATGGTAAAAACACAGAGGCGTACAATGGGGCTAGTGGTGGCCTACTTACATTGGCGTCCAAACGCTCAATGAACCTAACCTAACCTAAGTTTGGTATCTGAAATTAATCCTAGATACTTTGAATGGTTGGTCGGAGTCTGTGCCGTGTTTCCTATTTTCAATAGTCAAAACTTCTGAGTTTTGATTTTCTTATAGAAGAGCACAAATTGCGATTTTTGCGGGTTTACATTAAGCCCGGTGCTTTAAGCCCAGTCGTATAGTTGTTTAAGAGCTCCTTCTATCAGTTCGGATATTGTGCCAAACTTGTTTACTAACCTGACACTAGTATCACTACCATCAGCATAAGCCACAATATTTACCTCCAAACTTCTCAGTGCATTGAGTATGCCATTCAGAGTTAGTCCCTTTCAAAGTTAATACATATAAAACTTCTTCTAGGAAGATAATACTCCGACTAGAAAAGTTTGAGTGTTCTCCTTGTACTGTAGGAATTTTTCAATGCCTATTGCCACCTCATGAATCGCTACATCAACCAATTTCCCCTTTATGTACGCGTGGTGAGCTAGGGAGTGACGTTCTGGGTTTATTGTAACTTTGATGCATTCATCTAGCACGCTTTGTAGCGTCTTTAAAAAAAAAGACGTGAGTCTTATAGGTAAGCAGTCATTAGGGTTAACGTTGATACCCTTACCTGATTTTGGCAAAAATACTTCTCTTTTATTTGGGGTATGTATTTTAGTTTGAAACATCCCTTGAAAATTGTTGTCAGCCACGGAATCACCAGCTCTTCCACATTTTGTATCATGGCTGGTATTATTCCATCCGGTCCCGGCGACTTATAAGGGTTGAACGAGCATATTGCCAGCTGGTTATTACCCTTAGTCCGGTTATTGTAAGAAGTTCTGGGAAGTTCTCCAGTCGCGTGTTGCTTACTTCTAAGTAGATGGTGTCGGAGAAGTAGGTACTTAAGAAGTGTTCCCTTGTTGTCCTTTTGTTCAACTTCCATGAGTAAGGCCGATGGAGCAGGGTTCTTGAATTAAGTGGAAAAGCTCCTTTTAAAGATCTCCAATTTTTAGCACATGCTTCGGTTTTCCTAGTGCGCTTTGCTGTGTTAAGTAGTACCATCGTGGTTGTGGTGGGTTTTTTTTTTAATGGACGTGCCTTTTCAAAGGCATATCCTAGAGTATTTGTTAGAATGGTTGAGGTGTATTCCAAATCTCGTGTACTTTTGCCGAATGAACGGAATGAATTGTCATTGTGACTTTTCTCTTGACATTCCTTTACTAAAAAACATAACAGGATTATGATTGGGCGTAAAGCCCTATCATATGATACTCTAGATGAAATACTTACTAAGCTTTTGTTTGGGAGGTGGTAAAAACAGAGGGGAAGGTTTGTAATTTTTGTATGTAACACTGAACGTAGTATATAAAATATTTCATGCTGAATTTAAAGTCTCTTGCTTTCATAATTTTCGAGGAAATTGAACAATTTTTGTCTGAATTTATGGTATTTGTATGGGAGGTGGCAGAGAAAGTTGAAGATTTTGGATGATTTTAAATCTGCTTATCAACATCCTAATCACATTGCTTTGTTACAATTTTAAAGTCGATAGCTCTCATATGTTCGAAGGATAAAAACTTTTCTTGAACTTCCAACACAGAAATTTGTATGGGAGGTGGTAGAAGGAGTGAGGTGAAGGCGATATTTTTTTTAGCATTTATTAAAATTATTAAGGGGCAAAATCCGGCAAAATTTCAAGTTTCTCCTTCTTCTAGTTTCTATGAAAATCGGTTAAATGCATTTACCAAAACTCTGCATTTGTATGGGAGGGGATAGAAGGAATATCCGAATCAAAACCAAATTTTTTGACAGCAATTATATTTAAAATAGTATGCTTTTCTCAAATTTTAAAGTTGATTGCATTGACGGTTTCGGAGAAAACTAATTTAATTGAAATTCCGAAATTTCGTAAAATTTGTATGGGAGGGGGTAGAAGGAGTGAGGTAAAGTTGATAGTTTTTCCAAAATTAGTTGCAATTATAATAAAATTAATTATGACAAAAATTGGTTCATTTAGCTTTGCTAGTTGCAATGCAAACCGAATAAATGCATTTTTGAAAATTATGCATTTGTATGGGAGGTGGTAGAAGGAGTAAGGAAATCA
Source organism: Chorisops tibialis (assembly GCA_963669355.1). NCBI lineage: Eukaryota > Metazoa > Arthropoda > Insecta > Diptera > Stratiomyidae > Chorisops > Chorisops tibialis. The sequence goes on from OY770264.1 coordinate 24,930,359, forward strand.
GATCAATATTTCTTGAGGGCAATGATATTTATATCGTTATACTATGATCTAATTTTCAAGTCAATAGCTGAAATGGTTTCGGAGGAAAATAAATTTCTTTAAATTTCGAAATTTCATGAAATTTGTATGGGAGTGGCGGATGTGGCCCGTTCACGAAGTTAAAGTTAGCATTTTGTTAAAAATGACACACAAATTTTAGCACGATAGCTCAAAGCGTTCAAGAGTTATGTTGTAGACAGACGGACAGACAGACAGACAGCAACCCGGAATCGAGGTTTTTGAGAGACAACAAATATTTCTGTACCCTTGGCGGCTCTGTGCGAGCATTATTTCTTAGCGTTGTCTTGTTCTTTCTTCTTCATAAGGTAACTCTAGTCAAGAGTACTGTCATCTGCAAAACTATGGATTGGATTGAGAGTAGACGACGTCGTTGAAAAAACTAAAAACAAAGTGGGAAACACATCTTTGGGGAACGCCGGGAATCGATTGGAAACAAGGACGAAGTAACGCCTTCTAATGTTTCTCGTACAATTATGGAAAAAAACTATCAACCCATTGGAGGATAGAACAATGAGAGCTGATGGCTATTAGCTTAACTAAGCGATATTCATACCAAACTCTATCCAAAGGCTTGGCAATCCCAAGCGCAAGCGGCTTTCGCCATATTTATGTAAGCATGGGTGTCAACGTTCTGTTAAGTAGAGATCTTTTGCCGATCTTCCAGAGCAGAACCCATATTGACGATCGTGGGTAAGCTGTTTGTTCTGAAGATATTAATATTGCGCCCAATCATAAAATAGTTTTTTTTTTCTCATGTCAATGACTTTAATAAGCTCGATAACACTGTAAATTGTTGAATTCGAAGTTTTACGATATTCGTAAGTGGTACAATGAGTGGAGAATTTTGTCACGATGCAGCTTTCACAAACGAGTTTTATGTTTTTGAGTGGAATTTATAGATACATATTTTGTGCAGACTCACACTTTTTATTTAATATTTCTGCAATGGCACTGCTGTCCAAATCGGGTTTTGGCCTTTAGACCTCCAGGCTCCTTAACATTTTATTTTTCATTGCAAAAGGGTTTTTAGTCCTTCGCACAACCCTCAAACTACGAATTTTTCATTTTTCGTTGATTGAGGTAACTAAGGAAGCATACCCAAGCAGGTAGTGTGATGGAATTATGCGTCGACCGGGATTTGATCTCACGACCTTCGCATTCTAGACCAACACGCTACCAACTAGACTACACCCTATTTAATACTGGTACTGTGAAATCCAAATAAAATTTAGGACTGATCAAAAATAGATACAGCATCTTCAGCTTTGACTTTACATCGAATTAAGTAGGCAATAAATTCCAAATACTCTCCATATGAATTCAAATTGGTTCACATACAAATGAACTGAGTAATCCAGTTCTTATAAACTAAACAAACATCTCCATTCGTATATCTTATAGCATAAAACCCGCAAAAAATTTCAATAAAAGCTTACGATCAAATTATTATACTCGTATAGGAAATAATGAAAGCCGTCGTCATCATCAAGAGTGTCACTTTTCATGCTGTTTCAATCACGTTCAATAGACTCTCATCAATGTCATGTACTCAATTCTCGATCTAATACTCACGCTAAGTCACTCACTCACAGAGCATCATATACCCAAACATCCTTCCTGGTCGCCATTATTACGCTGAATCATTCCCTGACTTCCATTAATCTATCAACAGTTTCGTGACAGATGACTTGCCACAATTGTTTAAAGGATGTAAATTGTACATATAGTACGGAAAATTGCAAGAAGAAGAGAAGCAAAGAAATGTTTGCAAAAATCTGAAAAAGAACCTGCAGCTCTTCTCCTTCGGGCATGAAAGAAATTCCTGGGACGGCGAAATCGCTTTAATGAAGTAAAAATCAATGAAATCGGGAAAGCATAATTTTTACACGCCAAACCAGCGAGTGAGCACTATAAACCAACATACTCGTGGATGTAAAGATAGATACTCGTATACAGATCTAAAGTTCTGTTGCAGCAGGTTGAAAGGCATGACTGTTGCATTGCTATTGTCGGTACTACTACTGAGGCTGCTGTTGCTGATACAGCTTCTTGCTTAATTGACAGCCATGTCACAGGACATTTGCTGACAGCTACAACATTGATCACGATTCAATTGAACGAACTGAATTTAACGATAACCTGTCACATTATTTTCGAGTGACTCGCAAATGATTTAGTTTTATGGCATATCACTGTTAAGAAATTAAGTTGATTTTCGAATTATGTGAAGTTCGAAATAAATGGAATTCACTATCCTTTCGAATAGATTATTATTATTGACTTTTGTTCAACTTAAATGGGCTTGATAGCAATAAATCGTATCGTAAAGTATAATGTAATACTATCGTTCGCTGGCTGTATTTGACTATTCGAAATAACTTCTTGTGCGTAGTTTATTTCGAATAGTCAAGATAGTAGATAGTTCCACTTCACACTCTGTTTTAGTTTGCTTTGACCCATATAAAATAAACAGCCTCTGCAACAAAACATTGTGGAACTTTGTTACTAGGAATCTTTTAAAACGTGTTTTAATGGAAATCTATCTCATTTACATTTATTTTAAAGAGACTCAAAAGTTTAAAAATATAAGAATATGTTAAAGAGGTAGGAATTTAAGAAGATTCAATACATTCAAATTCGATATTTTTACCTGACTGAGTCCATACCTACATCTCAATAATCACATCGGCACGATGACAAAAAACCTCCCTTAATTTGATATTATACCTTTACAGCAAACCAAATTAGTCATTCGTAGTGCTTCCACCAAAAACACTCAAAAACTTACAAAAGGATTCCATTTGTCAAGAGTGTGTAAAGCGAAATCCAAACAAATTTTCCATCTCTTTTACCAGAGAGTCTAGTTACGAGTATATTCAGGATAATTGCTTGTGAAGAATTCAATTTACCAACTGCCAGACCGGCGTGTATTGTTCGCGGCATCTCATTTGGAATCCGTCAAAGTCCCTTGCCATGCCATTTGCCTGTCCCAAAAATTCGACGAAACAATGGCAAATACCATCACAAATAAAATGGAGCAAAAAAGAAATTATCCTGAGTGACAATATTTGACCGTATCTTAGAACGATCGAAATACACAAAAGCGTATGCCACAGCGGACAACAACGACAAAATATTACAAAGCGATAGGATCCTTAATCCACTTTAGGAGGTGGCGGCTGCATTACTTACAAAAGAAAGATTATTCCCTGAGATAACTCGAGCAGCTAGCAAGCAAATTTTTGACTGCGGCATCCGTCAGTATACGAGAACAGGCTGCCATTAAATATCTCAAATTGATGGAAAATCGATGAAAAAAAAAGAGATTTGACGAAAAATGAGGTCCTTGTATTATTCCGGCCGAAATATACGCGAGTACTTCGACCTGATTCCAATGAATTCGCCTCGAAGCGAAAAATCTTTAAAGGATACTCTGCATCTTATGTATGGTGTATTGTTATCCTGGCTGATGGTTTTTATTTTATTTTATATTTTTTACTTCTTTTTTTTTATATCGCTCGTGGTATGTCTACTTCGATGCTCCAGGCTATTGTGATTGTTCAGCGAAGATGAAAATTGAAACCATCGATTTGATTTATTATTTTCTTTCGTGGCCTTGTTCACGAGCAGTGTCTTAGTATTAAGGACTCCAGAAAGGGCGGATTCACACAAAATGCATGGATTTTTATATCACATACATGTATATGTATATATAGATTGGCTCCGAACGAGGGTTACGACGGCATCGGATTTAACAACTGCATATTGGAGAGGAAAGGTTGTTGAAATTTTTATACTTCACCGCACAGAAAAAAGGATGACACAAATTTTCCTTTTATATACCAACTTTTTTTTCCGGTATTTTCCTTTCGAAAAAAAAGATGAAAATTAATTTTTGTCATTTTTTCTCCATTTTATGACTTCAAGCACAGGAAAATATATGAAAAGCCTGCAGCCGTTTTCAGCTTTGTGTTGTTTCCGGTCGTTTTTGTTTTCGTTAAATCTGTTCCGAATGAGTTTTTCGGTATTTTCTTTATGTAGCTATATCAAAAAATTTTTTTGGGGAATTTCAAATCATATCTCCAATGCAGAAAGAAGAACATAGCTAGTCACTTTTTTATTTATTATTTTTTTTTTTTAAATTGTGTAGATTCATCCATGTTGGATGATTTTAAGAGAAGATTCTTATCTTGAAGCAAAGCAAGCATGATGTATGTATTTATATTAATACTGAAACAGACGTAAAACATAGAAATAAACTTTTCTGCTGAAGTTGCGTCGAAGATGGATTGCCCGAGGCCAATTTTAGATTTGTACAGTTGAATGATAGAAAGGTTTACTTAACTTCTTTGTGGATTTGTCTTTTTGATTTTGGGAAGTTGTGACGAAAAACGAAGGTAGATGACCGAAGTCTTCTAAAATTTTTCGTTCTTCGCCATCAGATTATCTAACGAATGTTTTCTTCGGATAAAGCGCGATTTTTGCCGACTAGTCAGGAACATGGGAGTGGGTGGACATGTTCCGAAGAAAACTATTTTTTTTTGCTCTGGTACGCGCTTGACGAAATTAACAACGACGGATATTTACCTTACTCCTATTTACCTAACAAGGACAGTAAGGGTGAGAAGAAGTCATTTCATTCCTTCGAAGGAGTATCAGAGTATGGAGGCTCTACTTTCCGCTCATTTTCTTCGCACTTTAACAAAATAAATTTCCGAAAATAGAAATATAGGGTTCCGCGACACTCGTACTTGCCCCTAGAATACGGCACAAAAAATCTTGACACATAAATAAATTAAGAAGAAAAAAGAAATAAAGTAATGGAACGAGAAAAAATACTAATAAGTATTTATTTACGATACGAAAAAAAGGAAACCTTAAGAAAAAAAAAACTGAAATCCAATAAAAAAAAACTTTGTTGATTGCTGATCACCAGTTCCAGGAATTTTTCTTCGGTTGATAATTCAGTTTTTACTTTTTTGTTTGTTGTTAATTTATTATTATTAGCCACTTTGTTTTGTTCTTATATGGTTATTATTATCAATTGTTATTATGTGTAAGAAAGGCTGATTTCTTCACACGCTTCTGTATTTCACCTTTCTGCACTGTTTGCACGCTTTCACTTTATTCTTCTTTTTTTAGTATTATCAACAATATTGTCTAATGAGTCCACTGTTTCCGTACAGTGCCAAAACGCAACTATTCTGGGCAAATTTTTTTGCTTTACTTTCTGGCGTGCAGACGAAAAAAAAAAACGGATTTTGTTTCAATATCGTCGAATTTTTGGCGCCAAAAGATTTACAGCAGTGCTGCTCTAAACAAATTCGTCTGTTTATACTCTAGATGAAATCTAAGAGTATATTGTGTTTGTCTTACCGTTTGTAACGCTAAGAAATAACGACCGCACGGAGCCGCCAAGGGTACAGAAATATTTGTTGTCGCTCAAAAACCTCGATTCCGAGTGACCGTCTGTCCGTCCGTCTGTCTGTCTGTCCGTTTGTCTGTCTGTCCGTCTGTGCATCTGTCTACAGCATAACTCTCAAAAGCTTTGAGCTATAGTGCTAAAAAATTGTGTGTGTCATTTTTAGCACAAAAGTAACTTTAAGCTCGTGAATGGGCTACATCCCCCCACTCCTTTTACCCACTCCCATATAAATTTCATGAAATTTTGAAATATTAAGAAATTGATTTCTCTTTGAAACTATTTAAGCTATCGACTTGAAATTTAGGTCAAAGTATTATGATATAGATGTCATTAATATCACGGAATATTGCCTCGATTCCCTTACTCCTTCTACCCTCTCCCATACAAATGGACAATTTCGAAAAATACATATTTTCGATTTTCAGTGAAACTAGTAAAGCTGAAAAGACGAAATTTTGTCACAATTAATTCTACTATAATTACAATTAGTTTTAAAAATAATTATCAACTTCACCTCACTACCTTCTTCCCCTCCCATACAAATTTCACGAAATTTTGAAATTTAAATTAAATTATTTTTGTTAGAGCTATCAACTTGATACTTTGTATAAAGTATACAAATAGAAATATTAATAATGCAAAAAAAATTTGTTTTGATCCGTGGTCCTTCTACCCCCTCCCATACAAATGCATAATTTTTGTTAAATGCATTTTATCGATTTCCATTCAAACTAGAAAAAGTACAAACTTAAAATTTTGCCAGAATTTGTTTCTCAATAATTGAAATAAGTGTTAGAAAAAATTATCAGCTCCGCTTCACACCTTCTACCACCTCCCATACAAATATCTGTATTATAAATTCAAGAAAAGCATTTCCCCTTCAAGTATATGAGAGCTATTGACTTTGAAATTGAATCAAAGCATGGTTTAGCACCATGATGATGATAAGCAGTTTCAAGGTCTTCTCAAACGCTCCACTTCTTCTACCACCTCCCATACAAATGCCCCAATTTCAGGAAAACTATGACCGATTTCTTTAAATGCCATGTTCGGTGTCATATACGAAAAATACAAACCTCCTCCTCTACTTCTACCACCTCCCATGCAAAAGTCTCTAATCACTATTCGAAAGAATTTGAGATGACATATTTTCCGGTATATTAAAGTCATTTACATCTCATCTAGAGTATCATATGATTGGGCTTTAAGCTTAATCATAATTCTGTTATGTTTTTTATTGTTTGTTTGTTGTTTTTTTTTTTTGTATTTTTTTTCTTTCTTCGCACATAATATTATTGATAAAAAAAATATTTTGTTGTCGGTTTTTCGATGTTGTTGTGGGGTTTGTTACAAGTCCTATTTTCGTAATTTAGGAACAAGTACGCAGTCATAAGTTGAGAAAAAAAGAAACGAACGAAAAAAAAAAGTGATTCGTTACAAAGTTTAAAAATATTTATTGAAACTTTTGAAATGAATAAGAACTTCTTAGGTATGCCTACGTATACGCAGTAGTATAAGGTTTAATAATTCCGGCAATTTTAGTATTTCGGCGAAGGGCTGCGCTGATTCTTTGCATTTTTAATGAACAATTAACGCCTTTTTAAAATATTTATGGAAAGAAAAGTGCTCAGATTTTACACTGTTTAGGTTTATTATTCGTAGGGTTTTGGCCTCTGCTGAAATCTTTGTCAATTATAATAAATTGTAATAAAACAAAAACCGAAACGTTACGAGCAATGAATCTCTATCTTAAGTGTTCCTGAAGCCATTTGATTAATCGAATTTTTTTATTGATTTCGAATTCGGAAATAATTGTCAATTTTGTAATTTTGACAATCAGAACATTGTGAATCTTGTCCCGTGTATCTTATTATTCAATCAATCAAATACCAAAAACTGTCGGACAGCTCCCCGCTACGTAAGACGCGACACCGTGCATCTTCGTAGGATACTTTAATCATAGCTATGACCGTATCTGAAATACTTTTTCTACGCAAAGCATTCCATATGTAATCTTGCTTAACGCTGTCGAAAACCTTCTCGAAGCCCACAAACATGAGATGTAGTTCAATTCATGTTAAGATCCTCTATGGGGCATAGGACAGAAACAACTCTCTTCTACATGGCGCGATCCTGAGCATCGGCCTTAAGCTGTTGCCAGGACTTGTTAATTTCTTTGGCCTCTTGCTCAACTCCTTGCTTCCATGTGCTACATGGTCGGGAGATGTAGTGGCGAACCCATTTCGGCAGACTGCTCCAATTTTATCCGTAGGGTATTTGTGTGGGCGGTACAAGATTATCCTTTACAGAATCCAGCCTGATAAACCTCGCGAGTGCTCTCCACGACAACACTAATCCTATTGAGAATTATCTTAGCCATGATTTTCGATGCGGCAGTAAGTAGACATATACAACGCCAATTGCCACTATCCCGAAGGTCGCTCTTCTACGGAATTTTCACAATGACACCCTCCTTCGATTTAGTCGGATATCTCCCTTCATTCCAAACCTCAGTAAAGAGTTGGAGAAGTATATCGGCTGTTATATCCGGGTCCGCTTTGAGGAGTTCAGTTGGTAGTCCGTCTATACCTGGGGCTTTCCTTCCCGCCATTGACCGAATGGCGGAAACTATCTCTTCCTTATCTGGGGGATCGTTCCTAATAGAGGATTATTGCGCTTGGATGTTTAGTAGTTGTTCTTTTTCTGGAATATCTTTCTCTGACAAGATGTTTAAAATATCAGAGAAGTATTCCTTTCATCGCCGTAACTGGTGTTCACTCATATTAAGGAGAGTTCCCACTCTCTTTCTTAAGTTTTAATAATTTATATAATATTTGTAGCAGTCAGGAGGTTGACGAATAAAACGAATATTATTATTACCAAACACTCCCCAGTAGCAGCCAGTTCAACTGGACAATATAACAGCTTCACCACTTGTTACAGTTGTTCTCACTCCTTTTCCCCTACCTTCCCATTCAACCCTTCCCTCCTGTACTGTCCTTGCATATTGCACATAAAGGACGAATTTCCTTACGTAAAAAAGGTGAGCGTTTACAAAAGATTGGTTTATTTATTTATTTTAAAGAATTCATCAAAACAATGATTACTTATAAAATTTTGTTAAAAAACATAACAGAATTATGATTGGGCATAAAGCCCAACCAAATCAAAGCGAAATTCTTCAAAATATGGCTAATAAATGTACATGCCCCGACGGAAGAAAAAGATGAGGAAACGAAAGATGCCTTTTATACGAGCCTTGAAAGGCTATTCGACTCATTGCCCTCAAACGACGTTAAAATAATACTTGGCGACCTCAACGATAAGGTCGGGAACGAAGAGACTCATCGTGAAACAACTGAAGGGCATAGCCTCCACGACGAAAGTAACGACAACCGCCAGCGCCTGATAGACTTTGCAAGCAGCAGAGACATAGTTATAAGTTCGACATGCTTCCCACATTGCCGCATCCATAAAAGAACATGGGCATCACCAGATGGCAATACCTTTAACCAAATAGACCATGTCCTTATCCAGCGGAGATGGGCCTCCAGCATCATTGACGTTCGAACATTCAGAGGAGCAAATTGTGACTCGGACCACTACTTGGTCAAATCCAAATATCGATGTCGTATGTCAAAGGCGTTTCAAACAAAGACCAGCCCTCTTCGTAAGTTCGACATCGAAAAGCTCCAAACGGCGTCAGTTGCGGAAAATTACGCAGCAGCACAAGAGAGCTCACTCCGATTCTGCAGGATGTCATACCGAAGTCTGTGAACCAAGTTTGGATGGATGTAAAGGCAACCATAAAGCAACCGTGCGGAACAAGTGGTTGGGTATGAAGCTCGGCGCAAAAGAAATGACTGGTTTGACGACGAATGCCAGGATGCGTTAGATAAGAAAAATCAGGCGTACAGACAGTTTCTCGAAAGGAATACCAGAACGAAGAGAGAAAAATATGAAAATCTCTGAAGTGTAGCAAATAAGGTCATTAGATGTAAGAAAAGAAAATATTATGACGACCAATTGAGAAATATCGATGACAATCTTGCGAGCAATAAAACAAGACAAGCCTACAAAGTAGTGAAAAGCCTAAGACGTGGATATCAGCCTAAGAAAACCCTCTGTAAAGACAGAAATGGCACTATCATCGCCGAGGATAGTCAGATTAAGGAAGATGGGCGTCATACTTTAAAGAACTCCTTAATCCCGCACACGGCTCCCGAACATCGGAGCTGATAGGTCTCCAAACCTCCGACGAATGCCCACTGGATCCTCCAACGTTGGAAGAAGTCGAATTTGCCATCAGAAGCCAGAAAAGCAATAAAGCGCCGGGCATCGACGAAATTCCAGCGGAATTAATTAAATATGGCTGAAGCTGCACCCGAAATGCCATCCATAAAGTGATTCAGTACATCTGGAATCAGGAGCAAATACCGGAGGAGTGGTGCCAATGCATTATTTGCCCTATCCACAAAAAGGGAGACAAACTGCAGTGCGAAAACTACAGAGGTATCTCACTACTTTGCACGTCATATAAAATATTGACAAAAATATTAGAAAATAAGATTAAAATTTACGCTTACAATGTGATTGGGGAGTACCAAGGCGGTTTTAGAGCTGGTCGATCAACGACTGATCAACTTTTTACGGTCAAGCTTGAAGTGCTTGAAAAATGCTGGGAATTCAACATCGACGTTCACCAGGTTTTTGTGGACTTTAAACAAGCATACGACAGTATTGATCGAAACGTACTGTACAAAATAATGCTGCATTTTGGTATCCCAGCAAAACTAGTCCGACTGACCAAAATGACGATGACATCAACAACATCACAAGTCAGAGTCAACAACCAACTAACTGATGCCTTTGACTCAAATGTCGGACTAAAACAGGGTGATGGGCTGGCCCCTCTGCTTTTTAACCTAGCTTTAGAATACGTCATCAGAAAGTGACCCGTTGACACAAGAGGTACGCTGCTTTATAAATCCAACCAGATAGTGGGTTATGCGGACGATATCAACATATTATCACGCTCTTTCACATCCGCAAAAGAAATTCTACTAAACCTCAATCAAGCAGCAAAAGAAGTTGGCCTGAAAATCAATGAAACAAAAACGAAAATAATGACACAAACAAGGAAAAGGACCCCCAATAGACAAAACATTACAATTGACGAATATAATTTGGAAAATGTGGACGAATTCATATATTTAGGCACAAAATTGACAAAGAGTGGAAATGAAACGAACGACATAAAAAGACGAATCCAGCTCGCAAATAAAACGTATTATTCAGTCTTAGCTATTCTTAAGGCCAGCTGCGTACACAGGAAGACCAAACTCCAAGTCTACAAATTAATAGTAAGACCTGTGCTTTGCTACGGATGCGAAACATGGACCCTTACACAAGCATCCGCAAATATGTTGAACGCTTTCGAAAGACGGGTCCTGAGACGAATAATTGGAGCGAAACGTGATGGTGACCGATGGCGAACTAGATACAACAGTGAGCTGTGCGATATATTTGACGAACCGGAGGTTTCCACTATCATCAGACTGCGGAAGCTGCAATGGGCTGGCCATGTACAAAGGATGGATGAAACTCGAATACCTAAAAAGGTATTCGAGGGAAAAACGGAGGGCCGGAGACCAGTGGGAAAACCCAGGAAACGCTGGTCCGACTCTGTTGACAAATACTGTCCATCGCTGCTCGGATTTCAAAATTGGAGGACGCGGTCACTGGACCGAGATCGCTGGAGACTTCGGCTACGGGAAGTCAAGGCCCGAAAGGGGCTGTAGCGCTGCGACGACGATAAAGCCCAACCATACGATACTCTAGATGAAATGGGAAACAGTTTAAAGTACCACAAAATATGTCATCTCAAATTCTTTCGAATAGTGAATAGAGACTTTTGCATGGGAGGTGGTAGAAGTAGAGGGGGAGGTTTGTATCTTTCGTGTATGACACTGAACATGGCATGCAAAATGTTTCGTGCTGAATATAAAGTTTTTAGTTTTCATTATTTTTAAAGAAATTGGACATAGTTTTCCTGAAATCGGGGCATTTGTATGGGAGGTGGCTGAGGAAGTGAAGCGATTAAGATGATTTTGAAACTGCTTATCATCATCCTTATCACCATGCTTTGATTCAATTTCAAACTCGATAGCTCTCATATCCTTAAAGGAGAAATTCTTTTCTTGAATGTATAATAGAGATATTTGTATGGGAGTAGAAGGAGTGAAGCGGAGCTGATAATTTTTTCTGGTATTTATTCTAATTATTAAGAAACAAATTCTGCCAAAATTTAAAGTTTATCGTTTTTCTAGTTTTAATGGAAATAAATATAATGCATTTAACAAAAATCATGCATTTGTATGGGAGGGGGTAGAAGAAGTATACGGATCATAACAATTTTTTTTGCATTACTGATATTTCTATTGTTATACTTTGCACAAGATTTTAAGTTGATAGCTTGGACATTTGCGAAGAAAAATAATTTAATTGACATTTAAAAAATTTCGTGAACTTTTTATGGAACGGGGTAGAAGGAGTGATGTGAAGTTGATAATTTTTTTTAAATATAATTGCAATTATAATAGAATTGATTTTGGCAAAATTTCGTCTTTTTAGCTTATTATTAGTTTGAAAGGAAATCGAAAATCTGTAATTTTCAAAATTGTCCATATGTATGGAAGGGGATAGAAAGAGTGTGGGGATGGGATCAATATTCCGTGATATTAATGACATCCACATCTTAATACTTTGACCCAAATTTCAAGTCGGTAGCTGAAATAGTTTCAAAGAAAAATCAATTTCTTAAAATTTCGAAATTTCATAATAGGTGGCAGAAGGAGTGGGGGATGTTGCTCGTTCACGAACTTAAGTCACTTTTTTGCTAAAAATGACACACACAAAATTTCAGCACAATAGCTCAAGGCTTTGCAGAGTTCTGTTGTAGACAGACGCACAGACGGACAGACAGACAGACGGTCACTCAGAATCGAGGTTTTTGAGCGACAACAAATACTTCTGTATCCTTGGCGGCTCTGCGCGAGCATTATTTCTTAGCGTTACAAACGGTAAGGCAAACACAATATACTCTCAGATTTCATCTAGAGTATAAGAAATACGTAAAAAATACATCGTACGAGTCTTAAATTAACAAAATTATTTATCGCACTAAGCTGACTTTAACTGCATGCTAGATAAATTATAGTCAATTCGACAGTAATTGTTATTGAAATTATGCGAAAGAGATGCAATTAGTCCATTTTGTCCATAGTTGGTGCGATGATGAGGAATGTGGAGTAGCACATAGTTTCTCAAGGATCGACGCGGAATACTAAAAGTTATGGTTACGAACAAATATGGGGAATCAATTTCCCCTAAAATTAATTTAAATGCAAAAGCAGCCTTAAGGATAATCCATCTATTCTCAAGCGATTCTAGACAAAGGAGCTTAAGGCGCTGTTCGTAAAGAGGAAGACGCAATATATCATACCAGCGAAGGTCCCTTAGGGCGAACCGTACGAACCTTCGCTGTACAGACTCGATCCTACTCTTATGTTCCTCGTAATACGGAGCCCGAACCTGACAAGCATTCTCAAGAATATAGCGTTCAAAAGCACAGCATAAAGTCTTAGTTATACAAGGATCGTTGAAGTACTTGCACCATCTTTTAACGAAACCCCAAACGAAGTTGGCCTTGTTGATTATGTAGTCAATATGATCGCCAAACGTAAATGCGTTTTTAAAATATACATCGAGATCTAGTACCGTGTCTGTCTGTTGTAGTGTGCTAGAACATAATCGAAATGTAGGGGAGATTGGGTCTTAAAGAATGGAACGCTTGGACATTTACTAATATTCAAGGGCATACAGTTTAATGTACACCAGTCAAAAAAGCGTTGTAAATCACTTTGATCATTCTGATTGGAAATATCGCGAAACGATTTCGCGTCGTCAGTGTAGAACGAAGTTTTCGAGTGGGAAATAACCGAACTCACGTCGTTAATAAAATAAATAACAGTGGTCCTAGATGGCTTTCCTGTGGCTGACCACCAGATGTGATGGGCCGAGCAGTCGATTGAACTCCTCGAAAAATTACTTTTTGGGTACGATTAGATAGGTAAGATCTGTTCCAATCTATGAAAGGAAAAAGAAATCCAAGTGCGTATAGCTTGTAAGTAAGAATAGCATCGTCCATTTTATCAAAAGCTTTGCTAAGGTTGGTATTAATACAGTCTACCTGCTTGCCACCTTCAATGACTAAAATATTGAAATTGGAAAATTCCATTAGATTTGTTGTGGTCGACCTACCTTTGCTAAACCCATGTTGGACTGGACTAATGATTGATTTACAATGAAAATTCATTACATCACAAACAACAGTCTCGAACAACTTAGGAATGCAAGAAAGATTAGCAATAGGACGACAGTTACACACATCAACCCTTTTATCTTGCTGGAGTAATGGTCAGATGGAAGAGTATTTCCTCAAACTAGGAAATATCCCCGATTTAAGAAAAGCGTTAAATATATGACATAAATGCAGAATCAGAGAAGTGCTATAATGCTTTAATACGGTAGCAGGGATGTCATCTGGACTTCTAGAGAAGCTATCCGCGATACTTGAAATAAACGTCGAAAAGGTCGCTTCCTCAATATTCATCTCTAATGAGGTAGAAGGAACTTCGACATGTAATGAAAATCCTCAGGAGTAATAAAACGATTTGAGGTAGTGAAATCAGTACGGAAATGGTCGACAAAAAAGTTGTTAACAGCTAAGGGGTCATTACTGACTACACCGTCAAAAGACCTAGAAGCGGGATAACCATCGGTGCGCCTTTTTGAATTTACAAAATTCCAGAACTGCCTTGGCTTATCCTTGATTGATCGCTTGATTTCATTGACGTAATTATTATACGCTGCAGTAGACTGACTCAGTACAAAGTACACCGCCACCAACTCGTGCGTCAAGGAGATCGAGGTGACGATCATGACGAAAAATTTGATAGTGGGAGTCAAAAAGTTTAGCATCCTTAAAATTGGCACAAAACCATGTTTCAGTAATTCATATGACATCAAAACAGGATGCAGCAGCTGCGATGTCAAATTTCCTTGTTTTTAAATGCATGCCGCTTACGTTGTTGTGATAGAATGAAATGTTATAGATCTACTGTTACTAATCTGATGGAGTTTACGAATAAATCCCTTTTGGCTATTGAGGATGGTAAGCAAGTGGATTGTGTATACACTGATTTTAGTAAGGCCTTGATAAATTGCCCCATTCAATAATTTTGTTAAAACTAAGATTGTTGGGTTTTCCGACATGGTTTATAAATTGGATTAAGTCTTATCTATTTAATAGAACTTACCAAGTTATCTTTCGTGATTGTACGTCTAAGCCATTTACTGCGCATTCTGGGGTCCCTCAAGGAAGTCATTTGGGACCACTTCTATTTTTCCTGGCCATTAATGATGTAGCCTCTGTTTTTAAATTTTCGGAAGTACTCATCTATGCTGATGACATTAAAATCTTTAGATCTATTAGTTCTAACTCAGACAATCTTCTTCAGGAGGATTTGTTTAATTTTAGTAACTGGTGTCGCAATAATGGCCTTCGATTGAATTTGGATAAATGTCATGTAATGTCATTTACTCGAAAATTCTTACCGTTTGAAGTAACTTACAGTCTCAATGACTGAATTCAGTTACTGACTTAGGCGTTACATTTGACCAAAAGATTGATTTTGGTTTACATATAAATAAGATTGTGCAAAAGGGTAATTCTATGCTGGGTTTCACCACTCGCTTATCCAAGGAATTTAACAATTCCTTTGTTAGGTTGCGTCTGTATAACACTTTTGTCAGATCTCATCTTGAGTATGCTTCTCAAGTTTGGTCTCCCTATTATGATGTGCATATTGGCAGAATTGAATCTATTCAGCGCAAATTTGTGAGAATAGCATTCAAAGAATAGCATTATGTCACTTCAATTGGAATGACAGAGTTCGTCTTCCTCCTTATATTGACCGGCTTCAGCTACTAAATATGTCATCACTCTCGAGACGACGTGAGGTTGCTGACGTCGTTTTTGCTCACCAACTACTCACTGGGGTGGTTGATTCCTCCTCACTTTTGGGTTTGATGCAATTTGCTGTTGGTCAATTTTTACCAAGGTATCCTAGATTGTTGCATATTTGCTTTCACCGGACTAACTATGGTATGAGTGAACCGATTTCGCGTCTTGCAAGAGAAGTTAACGAGAATATTGAGGTATTTGACTTCTCTATTGATAAAGTATGTTTGAGACGTAGACTTAACGCTAGTTGACACCAATTTATGTCAGGTTTTGTCTATTTACTGTGCTCTGTTATTAATGTGTTGGTGTAGGGATATTGATGTTTGTTTTGTCCCTTCACTAAATGATGAGCCAAAGGATAAAATGATTTCCATCTTTTATACTTGGAATCGATTTTATGGCATTTCCTTGCATTAAGGAATTCTGATAGTGATAGTGATAGTTATCGAGTTTCTTGGCCCAGAGACGCGATGAGTTTTGCAACGAAGTGGCAGGAATTTACATATAATTGCAGATGGTGGCCAACAGTTTGATCAAACAACACCGTCGATGCACGGCATCGGTAAAACAATCTTGAAAGAAATCCAAGTGGGGTAATAACATGACTGTATTCTAGGATAGTCGCGATATTGTTTGAAACATCTGCTTTCGTGGTGTTCGGGTCTAAGCGTGAAATAATAGCACCATTGGCATTTCCACACCATTGAAAGTGCACAGCAGGTCCCGCGGAGAATCAGCAGTTAAACTGTTGTTCACAGCTGGGACACTGCGACGTTGCTCAACAACTTTATAATTGTACTCCCTGTGATTCGCAGCTCTTGTCTTTTTGATTGTGTACCTTTTCCTTATTATTGTTTGTCTTCCTTATTAAGACTGTGGGAGCAATCCCTTTTGGAACCATAGTAGGTTCATCCGTCTGACATGAAACATGGACACCTGAACAAACGTTCATAGATTCTTTTAAACGTGCAGACATGGATAAAAAAGTTTTATCCAAACTCTCCGCAACTAATTTTGCAACTTTAGTGCACAACATCAAGCTTTTTCGCAATTGCACTACCAGTGAAAGTTCTATCATCACTTGAGCGCATTGGGTGTCTAGCTTAAGCGTCGTTATTAGCCAAGTTGTTAAGAAGAGCAATCAATTTATTGGTGGATTGTGCACATTTCTGGTTAATTTAGATATGCCGTTCTGTATAAGACAACGAAAAGCATGTAGCTTATCAAACTTCGATTCGTAATCACGAAATTCGTCAATGCAGTCGTTTGTGTCCGACATTTTATTGACTTTGTTTTACTTTCAGATCCTCGATAGCACTTGTGATTTGGTTTATTCTCTTTCCCGCTAGTGATAGTGATCGGGGATCATTCCTCTCCTGATGCAGTCGATTTGGCTTCGCTTAAGCCTAAGATTTGGATGTTAAGTACTTCATTTCACTATAGTAGAATATGGGCATATGGCCCGAGTTACCGCACTCCTTACTATCGCTGTATCCGTTTTTCGTATCAGTTAGTGTTTTAAGAAGACGGGCAAGCGAATTTATTGCTTCCATTTCTTCTCTTCGATTCTTCAATGGCGCTAAGCCTCACATCAGGCCTTGTCCTTTCGTTCAATTTTCATAACATTTATTTGTTATTGTGGAAGAGTTTTCAGCACTTTCTACATCCCTGTTTTTACAAATTTCATTCGCCGATTGAGATGGGCCAGACTGTATCAATGTAGACAATTTGTTGAAGTTATAAGTTGACTGGGATTTCAACTCACGACCTTCGCGTTTTAGACCAACACGATACTCAATATCTTACACCTTAGCTAGTACCCCAATTCTACAGAAAAATAGTTTAGCTACTAATCTCCTTTTAGGTCAAACAGGTCGAGGACCGAGGAATAATATAAATAAATAAATATCAAATATTTTTTTATAACTTGTCATCAAGAAACCGATCCAAAAATATGGTTTTCGGTTTTTGTATATATTTGGGGTTTTTTTTTTAGAAATTCATTCACATTTGTCGGAGCCGCTTTAATGGAAAATTATAAAAAATTTATTTGAAGGTATATTTTATTTGATGTGTCTATTATTACTGTAATCCTAGAGCGGTGATTATCGTGCAAGAAGCTAATGTGATTTTCCATAAGATTTGTGGATGGCTCCAAAATCGAGCTTAATACTATCGACACATAGCGCAACTAAATTATAATTAAGGCCTAAATTATCATTAAGCGGCTGTGTGTCAAACGCTTATTTAGCTAAACTACCAAAATAGTGATCATTTAGCAGCTAAACCATCTCGTCATGCTCTCAGCTAAATCATCTCATTTAGCTAAAACCTCTCATTTTTCTCATAATTTAGGCTATAACGATGAAAACTGTAGTACTAGGGTTGAAGCTTTCATAAAAGCTTCGTCATGCAAGAGAGAAGAAAAGTCATTTTCTGACAGTTCTGAATTATACAAAATCTTGGAATCGTGATTTAAACGCCTAGCTATGAAAGATGACTCGCAAACGATTCTAAAACAGGACTAAGGATCGTTTTTCTTCTTTTGTCGCCTTCCTTGCAAAATTTGATTGTCTATTTGCTATGCAATTCAACTTTTTAAAAATATGACAGATGAGTGAGTGGCTCTTCTTAATTAGCAAAGAGCAGTGTGTCACAAATCTACTAACGATGAAGACAAGCTAAATTACGAATTAGCCAAATTATAATTAGGACCGCTATGTGTCAATGGTATTAGGCTATAACAATGAAGAATGTAGTACTAGGGTTGAAGCTTTCATAAAAGCTTCGTCATGCAAGAGAGAAGAAAAGTCATTTTCTGACAGTTCTGAATTATACAAAATCTTGGAATCGTGATTTAAATGCCTAGCTATGAAAGATGACTCGCAAACGATTCTAAAACAGGACTAAGGATCGTTTTTCTTCTTTTGTCGCCTTCCTTGCAAAATTTGATTGCCTATTGGCTATGCAATTCAACTCTTAAAAAATATGACAGATGAGTGAGTGGCTCTTCTTAATTAGCAAAGAGCTGTGTGTCACCAATCTACTAACGATGAAGACGAGCTAAATTACGAATTAGCCAAATTATAATTAGGACCGCTATGTGTCAATGGTATAAACCATATATTTGGTTGAAAATGTTTTAAACTTCCACTGTGTAAACGGCCCTTAAAATTTTATTAGGCCATAAAAATATTTCCAATAGGAGTTTATTTATCAACAAAGTAAATATCATTCAAAATCGTGCTACACAAACTACTATCCAGGACGCGCTAAATAAATATCATAAAGCGACTATACATGAAGTTTGTATCTACCTTCATATTTTTTTTAATGATTTGTTGATTTTATATTATGGATATTATGATTATGACTCGTGAAAAAAAAAACATACCTTCAGAATTAAATCCGATTAATGGTTTAAAAGATACTAAAGTTTCGCCGCGTCAAATTCGACCTTCGTAGCACCGCTCCATCATTATTAAATCAATCCATTCATATGTGGAGATATACGATACTCGTATAACTCGTGACTGTATGGCAGTGATCTTAGCAATTATGCTGGTCCATTATTTAATAAAGCAATTTTCGATACTTTTGTTTTGTGGGTACCCAAACGGAATGGGCATCTTTATATGCCCATGTATATTGCGATCATGATGACTTGAGAAGTATTGTAAAGATATTAAATCGAAAAAAAAAGTTTTTTTTTAGCATTAAACGGATCGAAATGAATCGATGATCGCGATGTAAGAGGTTGTGATAATGAAATCACAGCATGGTGAAAAATTTAATTACAACTTTACCGCGGTCGCATATAAGGGATCGGCTGAGTATCAGTGCGAATAGATAGTTCAATAACACCTTGAAATATCGCGTCGTATTCTAACGATAAATTCTCGACTTTCAAAGGTCGATCTTGTCGACTGTAATCATGTACCACACTATCACGTTAAGCACACACGGCATAACCAATCAATCACGAACTCATGAGATGAGTGCTCATAGTACCAATTACTTGCATGGATTGTCTCATTAAGACCGAACAACAGAACTGTGTAAAACTTTTGTTGTTCTTCGTGTACCGTGGAGATCGCTTTCTACAAGGCATTCAAGAAGGTGTTTTTGCTTCTATTTACGGTGTTGTTGTACTTACCGGGGGTACTTTTACGTGTCTTTTAGGCAAGAAGTTCCCATCAAAAGACCTTCATCGATATGGGCTGAGTTCATGCATGTAAGCATGAGGGTATTGACTATGCAGCGCGCAAGAAAATAACACTGGCCATATCGAGCCCACAACAACCTTTTATTCTTTTAATTAAGGTGAATTTGAGCAAATAAAAGACATTGAGCGTGCCTGCTAATTTAGTTATACCGAAAATCAGTGCAATCGAATAGCGAACCGAAACGATGGAATTACGACGTAGACTATATTGATCGAAATCCGTAATTGATGGTTCGAAATTTCATTATTCTGCCTGTATGGAAGACTTTGATAAATCAAAATCGACCTGTATCGCAATTTCAAGCTCCTATTCAAACATGTTCAAGGCCCTCGTAATTAGCTTAAAGCGATAAAAGCAGAAGAGCAACAAATACTCTTCAGAGAGGTTGACAAACAAAATTTTCTCGACACATGCACGACCACCCTTCAAAGAAAAACTTTATCTTTTTCCAGGGATACCTAATTTACGAGTGATCCTCGAAAGGGAAAATTCTGAAAGGGAAAAAAAACCACACACTTTTTCTTTCTGAGTACGAGCCGGATACCTTTTTAGCACAGCTTTACATTCACGTCTACAGTCCTAGAGGATTGGGTTTAAAATCAAGTGCGTAACGCTGAAATGGGGTTTCGGGGTGAACGAAGTGTTGGGGTTAATCTTTGCGTGTGCGGTACCCAACATCAGGACAGCTCCTTGCTGGCTTACGATAAGGCGAGAATTAAAAGACTGGATGAGAGCTTTTTGTGGCTTTCTATCATTCATTATTCTTCCTTTAGTTCGGATGCCTTTTAGTGTAGACTACTTTTACGTGGTTTTTCTCCCTTGACAACGACAAAGATGACCCTTTTATTCGAGCGGTCGAAAGAATCTGTCAAGGATTGCTCTCTCTCTGTTTTTTTTTTACTTCTCTACTAAGGTCAGAATGCTAATGACAAGAAGATGAAAATTAAGAGCCTTTTGTCATGTCGTAATGGCTTCGTTTTTTTTCGTATTTCCTATTTTCTTTTACTGAAAAGTCAACATGTTTACTTTTTGAAAGGATTTCGGGAAGTTGATTATGATAAATTAAGTTTAGGATTAAATTCTGAAAAGAAATGGAGTTAAGTCCGCAGTTGAAATAAAGTTTTGAAGATCAAAATTAATGAAAAGAACACCAAGAAAAATCAATTGGAGTTTCTCTTATTTATTTCGCAGAAGAAAGAAAATTAAATTGTGAAATCTTTAGTTACATTTAATTGATGATAGAAATATTGATAGTCAGTTTTTGTTGAAAAGTTTCTGGGAATATGATATTGAAAATATTTGAGGCAAGTTGTATTCGTGAATATCTTTTCGAATCGATTCTGTATTTTGATTTTTCGTCAAATAAAATAAAACCTTTAATTATATTAAATGCTATAAATTGCATTCGTTTTCTGTTGTTGAAATTTTGGCTTTCTTTTAACAGCAACGAAAATAACGATCAATGAATGATAATAAGGGGTTTTATTCAAAAGACCAGAACACAATTTGTCCAGCAATACATCGGCGCGTCAGTATCCAATAAATTGTTTGAAGAGTTGTATAAATAAATTTCCAAAAAATCGGGCGCAACTTTATTATTCTTGGGACAAGTTGAGGATGTGTGGAAAGACTAAGTGAAAGAAGGTTCTAGGGCAGGGCTGTTGTCAATTTAACACTTAATTGCGAATACGAAAAATGACTCCAGTACTCACAATCAATATTTTATTCGTTTACATATGCCAGTTTGGGTTTATATGAGAGGAGGGGAGAGGTGGTAGTTAGGGTGGGTGGATGTTTACAATTTTTTAACTGATTGATTGAATTATGTCCAATATTCTCTGTATAGAATGTCAGTTTCATTGACGAAGTTACATAAAATTTTCATAAAATTCGATGTATTTTAGATTCTCAAAACCAAACATTTGTATGGGATCGGGTAGAGGACGTAAGGGACTCGTAAAATTTGTGATGCAGTTTTATTTCGCATTTCTTATTAGGTGCTCGTACAAAATTTCAAGCTCGTAGCTTTTAAATTTTTTTGTGAAAAATTTAAAATTGATAGCTATAAATAATTAGGTGATAATTGATTTCTTAAAAATGGTCGAAAAAATAATTTTGCATGGGACGGGTTAGAAGTTCTAAGAGTATTCGACCTGTTAATATTAAATTTAGAGATTTTTATACTATAGATGAAATCTGAGAGTATATTATGTTTGCCTCACCGTTTGTTACGCTAAGAAATAATGCTCGCACAGAGTCTTCAAGGGTACAGAAATATTTATTTTCGCTCAAAAACATCGATTCCGAGTGACCGTCTGTCCGTCTATCTGCCGGTCTGTTTATCTGCCCGTCTGTCTGTCCGTCTGTCTGTCCGTCTGTCCTTATGTCAGTCTGTCCGTCTATCTACAACATAACTCTCGAAAGCTTTGACCTATAGTGCTGAAATTTGTCGTATCATTTTTAGCAAAAAAGTAACTTTAAGTTCGTGAACGGCCTCCTCCTATCCATACCAATTTCATGAAATTTCGAAATTTAAAGAAATTAATTTTTCACCGAAACCATTTCAGCTATTCACTTGAAAATTAGTCATAGTAAAACGATATTAATATCATTAACTTCAAAAAATATTAATCTAATCTCCTTACACCTTCTACCGCCTCCCATTCAAATGCACAATTTTCAAACATGCATTTAGTTAGTTTGTATTGCAACTAGCGGAGCTAAAAGAACCAACTTTGTCATAACTTCACCTCTCCCTTTCTACCTCCTCCCATACAAATTTCACTAAATTTCGGAATTTCAATGAAATTATTTTTCTCCAAAACCGTCAAAGCTACTACTACTAACTTTAAATTTTAAGAAAAGTATTCTATTAAAAATATTCAAATATTCCTTCTACACCTCCCATACAAATGCCATAAATTCAGTAAAAAAATTTTCAATGTCCTTAAAAATTATTAAAGCTACAAACTTTAAATTCAGCAGGAGTCAGCTCAGCAACATCTGCGAGAGATCGTGAACCGGCATATGAACGCGATATCAGTGGTGCCGTATAGTAAGAATTAAATTAAAAGTGCGAATTAAAGTGAAACGTGCGAATAAATAAATTATCCTTTATTTTTAAACGAATTGTGTTTTTCTTGAAATCCCGGCGAACCTCTAGCTCGCAACAATATACTAGCAAACGCCCGCGACTTCGTCCTCGTAAAAATAGCAATAATAAGCAATTTTTGAGAGTGTAGTTAGTAACACATTATGTGGGATATATAATCTGCTTACTTTAATGGCTCTTTGAAGTAAATGGTTTGTATATTGTTGGAATCAGAACCATGAATTATTAAGAACGAAAGCATTATACTCCCATTTTTATGGGACAGGCTCGTGATCAAATCGAACCCGTGATTTGAGATCATATACATACGTGTTGAAGAGCGTTAAGGACATGTGAATAATTGTAGCTGGTGTTATTAAAAAAAAAAAAAAAAACAAATAAAATAATATTAAGCTTAAAAACATAACAGGACTACGATTGTGCGTAAAGCCCAATCATACGATACTATGTATAGATGAAATCGAAATTTTTGCGGTGCTAAGAAATTTTGTATGGGGAGTGGTAGAAGGGGTGACAGCACTGAACTAATTTGTTTCACATCATGCTAGAGTAGCTATAAAAATGTTTTGTACCAAATTTAACCTTCAAAAATTGAGTAGGTACTGAGAAACTTGCATTTAATGAAATTGTGCAATTTGTATGGGAGGTGATAGAAGGAGTGGGGGATTTTTGGTGATTTTTCGAGAAACAACTATAACTATCATGCAATTGATATACTTTAAATTTCAGATCTGTATCATTCACACTTTTCAATAAAATCGAATTGTTATATAGTCGTGGAATGCATCTCATTGTATGGTAAGAGGTAGAAGGAGTGAAACTACTCGGTTAATTTTTTTCCCGATATTAATAATAATGCTAATTAAGGATTAAGTTCAGATTTTTACCTCGTTGAAATTTAAATGTGTTGAGAAAATTCGTTTAGAGTATTTCATGAAAAAGTGCGGTTTATATGGGAGGTGGTGGAAGGAGAAGGGGGTTTTTGGTGATTTTTTGAAAAACAACTATAATCATCATGCAATTGATATGTTTTAAATTTCAGATCAGTAATATTCAGATTTTTCAAGAAAATCAAATTCCAGTGAAGTCGTTGAACTGTGTCACATTGTATGGGAGGGGAGAAGGAGAGAAGCTAATTGGTTAATTTTTTCCCGATATTAATAATAATGTTAATTAACATTTTAGCTCGATGGAAGTTACACGTACTGAGAAATTTGGTGTAATGTGATTCATGAAAAAGTGTAGTTTGTATGGGAGGTGCTGAAAGGAGTGAGGAAACTCAAACAATTTGTATACCAAAAGACTGCATTTATAATAGAAGACAGACGAAAATTTCAAAAAATGTGTTTTTATGCTTAGTTAGTGCTAAACTAACTCAAAAAACTAACTTATAGCCATTTATAAGCAAATAACAGACAGACACTACAATTATATTAATATGTATGTATAGATATATTTTTTTGTATTTTGCTGGTATGCTTAATATATGTTCAAAGTTTCAATTACATAGCTTAAGAAATAATCGAGATATTTACTTTTAAGTGTTTATCTTCGCACCTTCCTGACGCTCACCCTTCTACATGCCACCTTAATGGTCCCAAAATATGAATTCCTTATGGCAAGTCATTTCGAAAAAGTAATCATTTAAAAAAATTTCGACCGACAATTTGCTCTTAGCCCTCCCCCTCTTTTCGGACGCCAATGGATAAGAAATTAAATTATTTGTAGAGTTTGTCCTACAACCCTCTCAATACCTATGCTGATTTTCAGCTTTCTATCTGTATTCGACGTGGAAATATTAGCAAGTGTAGTTTTTGACTTTTTCCTTCTACCGGCTCCATCTTTCACCTGACCCCTTCCAAAATTTAGATAATGTAGCTCATTTACCCTGTTAACAATCCACTCAAAAACAAACATTCTAACTTTAACGGTCTTGTAGATATGAGTCCATATGTACGGCGTACTGCGGGACGGATTTTTATACTCTAGATGAAATCTGAGAGTATATTGTGTTTGCCTTACCGTTTGTAACGCCAAGAAATAATGCTCGCACAGAGTCGCCAAGGGTACAGAAATATTTGTTATCGCTCAAAAATCTCGATTCCGAGTGACCGTCTGTCCGTCTGTCTGTCCGTCTGTCTACAAAATAGCTCTCGAAAGCTTTGACCTATCGTCCTGAAATTTTTTTTCATGTATCCTTTTTAGCAAAAAAGTAACTTTAAGTTCGTGAACAGGCCACATCGCTCTATTCCTTCTACCCCCTCCCAAACAAATTTCATGAAATTTCGAAATTTAAGGAAATTGAATTTTCTCCTAAACCGTTCCAGCTCTTGACTTGAAAATTAGGCAATAGTATTATAATATGAATATCTTTACTGTCAAAAAATATTGATCTGATCCCTTTACTCCTTCTACCTCTCCCATACTAATGTACAATTTTCAAAAATGCATTTATCCGGTTTGCATCGAACTAGCAAAGTTAAAAGAGCTATTTTTTGTCAAAATTAATTTTATTATAATTGCAACCAATTTTGAAAAATTTGTCAACTGCACCCCACTCTTTCTACCCTCTCCCATACAAATTTCACGAAATTTTAGAATTTGAACAAAATTATTTAACTTTAAATTTTGAGAAAAGTATACTGTTACAAGTCTCATTGATACCAAAAAAAAAAATTTTTTTTTGATTCGAATACTTCTTCTACCCCCTCCCATACAAATGCACAATTTTGGCAAATGCATTTCATGGGCTCTCATTGAAACTAGAAAAAGTACAAGCTTAAAATTTTGCAACAATTGTCCCTTAATAATTGCAATGAATGCTAAAAAAAATATGATCTTCGCTTCACTCCTTTTACCACCTCCCATACAAATTTTTGTATTGAAAAGTATTTCTCCTTCGAACATATGAGTAACAAAGCAATGTGATTAAGATGTTGATTCAAAATCCTCCAAAACCTCCCACTTTCTATGCCACCTCCCATACAAATGAATAAATTCAGGCAAAAATTTTTCAATTTCCTCAAAAATTATGAAAGCAACAAACTTTAAATTCAGCATGAAACATTTTGTATGCTACGTTCGGTGCTATATGTAAAAATTACAAATCTTCTCCCTATGCTTTTACCACCTCCCATACAAAAGTCAATATTACAAAGAATTTAAGATGACATATTATCGGTTCAATAAACTTTTTCCAATTTCATCTAGAACATTCTATGATTAGGCTTTACGCCCGATCATAATTCTCTTATGTTTTATTTTGCATTTTAAGGCTAATTTAGTCATGAAACACGAAAAAACAAAATTTTGGGGTAGCAATTTTTTTTTCTGTCGATCGCAATACTTTTGTATTAGAATAATAAAGTAATAGACAATCGTTTCTACCTCGGGCAAGCAACAAGGGGAAAGCATTACTCGCGGCCGCTTTTCCAGTTTATTGCTTTCATAGATTTAATATTTATCCTGAAAGTTCTCTCTCAATTAATTTGCATGCTGCAAATTTTCATTTTGTTTTTCCTTGCTTAAGCCAACTGTACTGTATGCTACAGTATTAAAGGGTGACCTTTAAGCCCAGCTTAGTGTCCTAAGAAACGGCTACACTCTTAAGTCCTTAAGCTCGCATCACTTCTGGCTTCACTTTATTCTTCACCCAAAGTTCCGAGCAGAGAAAACGCGATTTTTTCACTTGTTTATTAAATGTGATTAAAAATCCTATCATTCTGAATATTTCCCTCTCCCCTCTAGCAAAAATCCTGCTGACTCCTTTGGTGATGGTCCTAACATATCAATAATCTATTCACAAGAGCATATAATGAGTAATTAGAGCATGATTTTATTAAATATTTTAGTAAGGTGTATCAAACTGCGACTTCTGTATGGGAGGTGGCAGACGAAAATGGAATTATAATGAATTTGTTAAATTGTGGCCCTTTGTTTTGGAGGGAGCAGAAGATATGGTTCGGTTTAACTCGTTCATGAACTTGACCTTATTTTTTCGATGAAAATTTTAACTTTCTAGCCCATCGCGTCCTCAAGCTGGGGAGTGAACCGAGAACCGGTTTCGAAATTTTTTAGTGACAACAAATATAATTTTCTATCCTTGGCAACTCTGTGTGAGTATTATTCCAAATTTTAGAGCAAACGTATAATATTCCCAGATTCCATCTAGAGTACGAAAACATTATGCACAAAGTATTTCTGAGTTTGAGGTTTGAAAGACAATTGGGCAAACAGCACAATTTTAACAGTAGTGGATGATTGCTTCAGAAATTACAGTGCTTTGAATTATTCCCTGTCACCAGGTATATCACAAGAATACTCTCGTAATCAATCACTTTTCATAAATTTTCAATGTACACAGATTTATTTTCGCAATGATTTCATTATTGGTTTAGGTAAAGACATGCCAAATTATTCAAATCATTAGGAAAATTATAATTCATACGCATCCTAGTATACAGGAAAAACTTATTCTCGTTGAAATAGAAAAAAAAATCCAATTTCCTAGCTTGTCCGCGCGAACAAACTAATTGAGTAAATTACAATTTCAAATTTTCAGGGACTTTTATTCTGCTGGATAGAAAACTCGACTAACAATGAACGAATTAAGCAAATTATTCTAATTGTTCGTGATTTTGTACAATTATGGAATAGAATTTTTTTTTTCTTTAAAATTTGTCTCTTCAATAAGACTAATTAATGTTATTTAAATTGATGATCTAAATACAAAATTTAATAACGAAAATGAATCTTAGTTGTTTTCGTAAAATTTTTTGTTAGTTTTCTCAGAAAACTCAGAATGTATGTCATTTATCTAAAGAAAACGAGAATCTATTTTTTCAACATTATCAGTTATTGAATTCGTTTTAAATTAATTTGAAAATTGAACAGAAAACATTCTGCAGAAAAATTATGTATAAACGAAATATTTTCACTTTTCGTAGCTTCAGGGAACGAGATAACATATGGTAATAAGCTGAATGTAAATGCAAAATTACATTTGATATTATAACGCAATAATGCCTTATAGCTACGAATTGGTATTGGTTTTCATAAGAACCCAACCGAAAATTTTAGAAGTGCTTTCATATGACGCGGAATAGAAGCGCAACGTAACAATATTCAAGTTGATTTGGTGAATGTTTCACATTGCATATTGAATTTAAAGGAAAAATGTTTGGACTTCACAATATTGTGCTTTATTAAACGTGATATTTTGGTCTATGCTGAGACCTTTATCAAACTATTTTGTATCCATTATTACAGCGCTGTGAAAGAAACGTCACGATTAATAAAGTACGACAGTGTGAAATCCTGAAATCTTTTCTTTAAATACATTCAAGTTGCTTTTAATCAAGCACTTGACTGAGTTTAGTGTAAGCAAACATTGCTTATATTAAAGCTTGTTTAAAGCAAATTAAAGAACTTTTTAAGCTTTGTGAATGTCGACAAGTGCACTGCCTAAATGACGCTTTTAAATACGTTCTCAAGCATTACATTTTCCTCTCTATTTTCTGATGATATGGACCTTGAGCTGAAAGGAAACGCTTAATTCTAATATTATTACAAAGAAAATATATGCTGCTAGAGAAACGCTTATAAAATCCGTATGAAGCGCTTTTTTTCCAATGGTAACTTTGGTGCGTTCACTTCATTTCGTGGAAAATTTCAATCCTCGGCAAAATCCCTGTAGAAGCTTATGCCAGCTTTTTCGAGAGAAAGGACATACGCTACATTCACATCGGTCGTTTTAAATAAAATGTATTCTTAGCAAGACCCAGGTCGTTCATTTATAAACAATACATTCACACAAGTACGGATGGTTGAAGTTTAATTTTACATGAGTGAAAGTGCTTAAGTGCTAATTCATAGCAAATTATTAATAATAAAACGGAACATTATAACTTGGCTTGTAAATGATTTTCAAAGAAATTTAATTTTATTTAGAATAAAAGTCGAATTTTTTTTTGAATTGGTATGAAAATTATAACTTAGTCTAAATTAATGTATGTACATTGTTTAAATGTGTTTATTTTCGGTTCATTATTATCATTGCCTCCTTTTGAAGATCATCATACTTTACTTGAACTGGACTGATATATTTATGTACTTTTATTTTACGTCGCCGAATACACACTAAATGCAATTTACACAGTCATGTTGGCAAAGGGAGGAAAAGGGGAATTGGAGGCTAAGCGGGCTTAAAAGAAGGGAAAAGCCTAAAATTCTGGTGGACCTTGAGTTTAAATTTTGTAAAATTTGTATGATAATGGTAATACGTTCTCTGGCGATGAATTTGAAGTTCGGGATATGAATGACTGTCTCATTTCTTTGTACGAGAAGTTGGAAGCTTAACAGTAAACTTATGTGGGCTCGAAGCTAGGCGAATATTTCTAGTAAATGTGAAAAGTGGTGGAACAAGAACTTCGGAGACTAAAATAGGCATTGAGATTTAAAAGCAGAAGAGGCAGTGGATGGGGCATACTTTGAGGAAACCAAAACGAGACATTGCCAAAAAAGCTCTGGATTATCATCCTAAAGGAATACATCAGGTTGGGTGACCATGTAGCATGAAAGCGAGCAGCTTAGTACGAGGCCTGTTGAATTAACAAGTCCTGGCGACAACTAAAGGCGATGATCAGGATCGCGCCTTGTGGAAGAGAACTGTTTCTGTCCAATACAGGACGTCTTAATAGGAAATTGATTGTCTGGTTGATAACTAGTTGCGTTTTCGGTAAGCCAGCTCATTTATGTGAACTGCACTGGAGACATGGTCTAATGTAGGCCATATAGATATTAGCTAGGTCAATAGGAGTAAAATATTTTTAACATCTTCGGAGAAGCATTTGGAAGCATCAAGTGCTACATCGAGTATAAGCTGGTTCCAATTAAGATGGCTATATTTGAATGACAAGGAGAGTCTAGTTGCTTACCACTGATGGCAACAGCGCACATCACCTTAAAAAAAATGACTGACACAATTCCACTTCTATCACTGCTATCTGCAAAGCACAGCCACAGTTTTAAATGGGAATGACATCAAGCATTTCTTGCTTGAACTAGCTGTTACTTAAACTTATTGAATGATAGAATGCGAACAGAAACCAACCATTAATATTTAGAACTTATTAAACTTTTACGTTATTTTCCTATGAATTCAATTAGTCCAACACATTTTATACTCTAGATGAAACCTGAGAGTGTTATAGATTTGCTTTAAAGTTTGTAACGCTATGAAATTAGGCCCAAAAAAAACAAAAAAAATGAATTGGGCAGAATTTCAGATTGGACATAATTTTGTTTCATCATTCAAAATCATGAAAACCGCATGTCCGTCTGTCCATCCGTCCGTTTATCCCTTTGTGCGCTATCTAGTTTGAGAACGCGTTGAGCTAGAAAGCTCAAGTTTGTACAAGTCTTTTTTGATGAAAAAACATAACGTCAAGGTCACACAATCGGGTGTGAGCCAAATGGCAGCTACCTCTTCTACCCTCTCACACAAATTGATACAATATCGCAATTTGACAATTTACTGATTTTCTCAAAACGTCTTAAAGCTATTGATCTGAAATTTGGAATAAATAATTCTTATGGTATCAATCAATCAAATTTCTGTTAAGACCCCCTATAGGGGCATAGGACAGAAACAACTCTCTTCCACAAGGCGCGATCCTGAGCATCGGCCTTAAGCTGTTGCCAGTACTTGTTTATTCCTCTGGCCTCCTATTCAACTGCTCGCTTCCATGTGTTACATGGTCGACCAACCCGACGTCTTCCTTGAGGATTATAATCCAGCCTGTTTTGCGATGTTTCGGTCTGGTTTCCTCAAAGTATGACCGATCCACTGCCACTTCCGTCGTTGAATCTCAATACCTATTTTAGTCTGGCGAGTTGTACTCCAAAGTTCGTCGTTGGAGATTACTTCTGGCCAGAATATTCCTAAAATGCGCCGGAGGCATTGGTTTACGAAAGTTTGTAGTTTCTTGGTAAGTCGAACGGTCACTTTCCACGTAGTACAACCATATAACAACACGGATTTGACGCATGCGTCAAAAACTCGAAGCTTCGTGCGAAGGGAGATCTCTCTTAACCTCCAGAAAGGGGAAAGGATACCGAAGGCCTGACGAGCTTTATTTAGCCGAGTCTCAACATACTTTTCGGCTCCGCCGTCCATGCTGAAAATGCTTCCGAGATAGCAAAATCTTGCACCTCTTCCACATCCTGTCCGTTAAGAACAATCGGTGTGCCTGCGTTCGAACCCATGTGCATGTACTTGGTTTTACGCACATTTATTTTCAGTCCCGCCTCTTTTCATTTAGAATGCAACGAGCGAACATTTGACTCTAAGTCCGAACGGTTATGAGCAAGCAAACACACGTCAGCAGCATAATCAAGGTGACTTATGATGTTAAATAGTCTCCATTGAAGACCTTTACCTTGCCTACCTTCCAGGGCAGCTTTCAAGATGTCATTTATTACCACCAGAAACAGGGCTGGTGATAATATGCAGCCTTGTCTGACACCCGTTTGCATAGGGAAGCTCTCGGACAGCTCTCCTCTATGCAAGACGCAACACCTTGCATCTTCGTAGCATTCTTTAATCATAGCTATGACCTTATCTGGAATACCTCTCCTACGCAAAGCATTCCATATGTAATCTCGCTTAACGCTGTCGAAAGCTTCTCGAAGTCCACAAACATGAGATGTAGTGGCGAACCCATTTCGGCTGACTGCTCTA
Organism: Chorisops tibialis; assembly: GCA_963669355.1. Classification (NCBI taxonomy): domain Eukaryota; kingdom Metazoa; phylum Arthropoda; class Insecta; order Diptera; family Stratiomyidae; genus Chorisops; species Chorisops tibialis. Next base: position 24,962,009 of record OY770264.1, read on the forward strand.
ATATTATCCGAAGGGTATTTGTGTGTTCGGTACAAGACGACCCTTTACGGAATCCAGCCTGTTAAGCTTCGAGAGTGCTCTCGAAGACATCACTAATCCTATTAAGAATTACCTTAGCCATAATTTTTATGGTATACACTTTAAGAATTATTCGAATCCCCCCACTCCTTCTGCCACCTCCCATACAAACAGCACTTTTTCATGAAACCAATTTTCTCACTACGCACAAAATTTATCGAGAATAAATTCTAGAATATCTTAAGGCAATAAAGTACCGGGAATTCATAAATAAAATGCAAAATACTTAATCGATTGGAATTCGCACGATCAAGGATGTTCAAAGAGACCTGTTCACGGTTCTTTTTTTGAAGAAAATTTACCTTTATCGGAATGAATCGAGCAAGGACGCGTTTTAAGGCCAAACTATCCACCAACATCAATTAAATGAACTCGCGGGAGATGTCGAGCTCTCCTGCTATCTCCCCAATACGGACATGATGATTTTCAGGCATCATTTCTTTCTCTTTTGGAATCTTTTCGTCAGTTGAAGAGGTCGCAGGACGTTCAGAATGAAGCATGTCTTCAACGATCTCTCGACCGTCCTTAAAGGCATTGTATCACTCGTAGGCTCATGTTTTTGATATTACTGAGCCACTGTAAGCCATTTTTAACATTCGCAAAAATTCCGCATACAGAATTTGGTTGCGATCACGAAATTTCGGACAAAATCTTTGTTTTATATTTTTATCCACTTCAGAAATCGCGGTGGGCCACTGAGGTGTACCGGTTCAATCTGCTGTTGTTAACAAACTGATTAAGAGGCCGCACTAATTTCTGAATTATTAGTAATGCCGACATAAATTGGACGATTAACTGTACTTCTTCTACACCCTTCCATAAAATGTGACACAGTCACACAACTTTGTAAAAAGTCGATTTTCCAAAAAAATTTGAACGGTGCTGGTATGCAATTTGACACATCTCAATTGCATGATGTGTAAAATTATTTTCAAAAAAGCATTAGGATCTCTCCACTACTTCTACCGCCTCCCATCCAAACTGTTAATAACTAATTTTTTTGTACCTATTGAAATTTGGAACCTGACGTTTTGTTTAAAATATTTTGACAGCAACTCTAGCATGATGTGAAAAAATTAATGCAATCCCGTCACCCCTTCTACCACTTTCCATACAAAATTTTCTAAAACCATCAAAATTTCTCTTTCATCTAGAGTATCGCATGATTGGGCTTTACACACAACCGTAATCCTTTTATGTATGTATGTAGAGTATTTGTCTTACCGTTTGTAACACTAAGAAATAATGCTCGCACATAGCCGGCAAGGGTACAGAAATATTTGTTGTCGTTCAAAAACCTCGATTTCGAGTGACCATCTGTGTGTCCGTCTGTCCTTCTGCCTGTCCGTCTGTCAACAACATAGTTCTCGAACGCTTTGAGTTATTGAAATTTGCTATGTGTCATTTTTAGCAAAAAATTAACTTTAAATTCGTGAACGGCTTACATCCCTCTACTCCTTCTACCCCCTCCCATACAAATTTCATTAAATGTAGAAATTTTAAGAAATTGATTTTTTTTCCAAACTATTTATGGTGTCGAGTTGAATCTTGGCTCAAAGTATCAATAACATCACGAAATATTCATCCGATTCCTTCACTCCTTCTACCCCCTTCCATACAGATGCACGATTTACAAAAATGTTTTTATTCGATTTTCATTGAAGCCAGCGAAGTTAAATGAATAAATTTTTGTCAGTTTTGATTTCATTATAATTATAACCAGTTTTAAAAAATCATCAACTTCACCTCACTCCTTCTTCCTCTTCCCATACAATTTTCACGAAATTTTGAAATTTAAATTAAATTGAAGTTTTGTTGAAAGTTTAATAATAAAAATATAATTGGCGACGAAAAATTTTTTATTGATCCGTATACTCCTTCTACCACCTCCCATACAGAACTCACAATACACTATGCGAAGGAATTTGAGATGACATATTTTCCGGTACATTAAATTCTTTCCCAGTTCATCTAGGGTATCATATGATTGGGCTTTACGACCAACTATAATTCTGTTATGTTTTTTATATAACATGGAAACTGGAGTGATTACCCTTTTAAGCAGAAGTACAGTAAATGTGAAGAGGGAAGGAATAAGGAGTCGGAAGAAGCGGTTAATATTTTTCTTGAAATACTGCATGTTGTCCTGGTTTGGGACCGGATCGGAGTCGGACCATGTTTCTTTTTTGCGTCTCAAACTCAAAAGCGTATTTGAGAATATGATCGAGCAATTGAGTAGATGTACCTGTGATACATTGTTGGTATACAATACCTAGTATTGCAAATGTGGCATAGTAGCCTTCGTAGTATAGACTGGTACACTGCCTCCACGTGAAATGGTTTGACATCAGCTGTACGTGAATTGAAATCGGACAAAGACATCACCCTATATTTCAGAAAAAATCGGTCAAAATTATAAATCACTAGCAGACCCCGCGACTTCGTCCGCGCTAAAATCGCATTAATAAGCTATTTTTGAGAATGCTGTTAGTAATACAATATCTGGGGAAATATAATCTGCTCACTTTAAACCTCTTTCTAAATCAATTGCAAGTATTTTTCAAATGAAAATAAGTCGATTTGATATATTATTTTTGAATGTTAAGGATATTCTTCAATTTAAAGAGATTTACTGCTGTTGACATAATTACACTGACATCGATTTGAACAGATCTCAGTTTGTTTCCTGTCATTGGAACAACAAAAATCACTTTTATTTTAAATAGATGTTGACATTAACAACAACGATTGTTATGACTTCAAACAGAATGTTTTCAAATAATTTTTATAATCTAGATGAAATCTGAGAGTAAATTGTGTTTGCCTTGCCGTTTGTTAAGCTAAGAAATAATGCTCACACAGAGTCGTTAAGGGTACAGAATTATTCGTTTCCGATCAAAAACCTCGAATCCGAGTGACCGTCTCTCTGTCCGTTCACGAACTTGGCATCACTTCTGAACAAAATCAGTGAGCACAAAATTTGGACTTTATAGTTCAACGCGCTGTGGAACTATAGAGCGCACGGACGGACAAACGAACAGACGATTTCGAGATTTTCGAGCAAAAATATTGACTTCTGTGTCATTCTGTTTTTCTTCGAACGTTATTTCTTAGCGTTACAAACTTGAAAGAAAACATATAATACAGTCAGATTCATTCCATCCCGCTCCCCAATAAAACCCAAAAAAATCGAATTTTAGCGAATTTTCTTGAGAAATATTTAAACTATGGATCTGTAAATCATCATATTACAAATATATCATTCGCATAACAATGCTGGTCTATGAACGAAAATTTTATCGATATCCCATCACTTCCTATGTTCCCCCCTTCGAATACCACAATTTTATAAAATTATTTTACTACTTTTCTAAATAACTATGAACTATGAACTGTGATAGTGTACATATTCTTTAATGTATTTTAAAGAAATATAGAATTGGAAATAGTTGGCATGATTACTTACGAATCTCTACACATGAAAAAGAAATGCCGGACGAACGCAAACCAAAACACACGGCCACATTGTCATACATATACATATGCATCCGTATGCTATCTTTATACATTAAAAAAAAAAAAAATTCGTGCTTAGAGAAAAAAAAGAATCCCATCTGGAGTGGGAATCGAACCCATGACCTATTGACTGAAAACCAGTAACGCTGCCCACTACGCCACGGAAGCCTCATTCATAATCATATACATATTTTTGTATATATGTATGTATGTAATTGTATGACTATGCGGACGTGTGCTCCCATTTGTGTTGTTCTGGAATTCTTTTTTTTTTTTGTGTGTTGAGATAGCAGAGACTATTCCGAAGAAAAAAATTCATGCAAATCTGGTGAATAGTTGCGAACAACAAACGAAAAAATGTCTCCATACAAAATGTACTGAAAGCGAATTTTTCCAAATTTTCCGGGATAATTTGCAATTTTTGGCTCCGTTAGGATCTAAGTTGGGCTTTAACGAACACAACAAAAAAAATTTGATCCAAATCGTACGAACGGTTGCTGAGTTACACGTGTACACACGTAGACCACTTATTTTTATATACATAATATAGGTAAGATATATAAGAAGATAAGAAATAGTTCGCAAGATTACTTACGAATCTCTACACATAAAAAAGAAATGCCGGAGGAACGCAAACCAAAACACACGGCCAAATGGTCATACATATACATATGCATCCATATGCTATCTTTATACATAAAAAAAAAATAAAAATTCGTACTTGAAAAAACCCGTCTGGAGTGGGAATTGAACCCATGACCTATTGACTGAAAAGCAAACACGCTGCCCATTACGCCACGGATGTCTCGAATATCGAATGAAAAGTTGTGAACAACAAACGAAAAAATTTCTCCATACAAAATGTACTGAAAACGAAATTTTCCAAATTTTCCAATTTTCGTGGAAAATTTGCAATTTTTGGCTCCGTTAGTATCTAAGTTGGGCTTTAACGAACACAATAAAAAAAATTTGATCCAAATCGGACGAACGGTTGCTGAGTGATGCGTGTACATACGTAGACCACTTATTTTTATATATAAGATTTCTGAATCAAAATATTCGCCATAGATCAATTAAATCATCATTTCGCATGGCAACGTCTTGTTGAGCCATGGTATTGGGTGATACACTAATAGGATTGGTGATACCAGGTATTGCATACCAGCAGTGGGAGCAAGATGGCAAGAATTGGAATAGGAGACATTGAGATATAAAAAAAAATTAATTTCAAGTTCAAGAAGTGGAGATAGCACGACCATCAATTTGTAAAATTAAGCAATAGTAGCGATTTTGGTTTTTGGTGATAGACGTTTGAAAAGAAAGAATATTTCAAGATAGTTTAGAAGCCGGGGACCAGGCAGTTCCAAAAAAATGTTTAGCTAAGTATTGTCACGCTTCTGTTATATTTGTTCGGAACATACATAAATGTTGTTTTTTTCTTTGACAAATCTGATCGATTAGTGCAGAATTTGCAAAAATAAAGTGTGACATTAAGAATGAATTTAACTCGGCTGATTGGTCACTTATATGGAGATCGTTAGCTAGGATGGATGCATCATACTACTTGTTGAGAATAATTTCAAACTACTTCACCAACAGGAAGTTAAGGTACCAAACTGATGAAGGGTAAGGTACTACAACGTCACCGCGGAAGTCCCACAAGGATCTGTACTAGGCCCTCTCCTGTTGAATATTATGCCGCAAGGAGTAAAATTAATCGGGTTCGCTGACGACATCGCCATTATTACAAGGGCCAAGCATATCCACGAAATAAAGTCAGCAACAAACGAAACAGTATCAAAAATTAAGGACTGACTTGAGTCCGCCGGTTTAGAACTAGCTGACCACAAAATGGAGGCTGTTATAATACCAAATCGAAAGAAAATTGAATATGTGAACATTCAGGTTAGCAGTCAAACTATCAGATACAATGAAGCAATTAAATATTTAGGAGTTATGCTCGATAATAGAATAAAATTTAAAATCACGTGGATTTCACGAGCAAAAAGGCGTCACAAATACGGGCTACCCTTTCACGAATGGTGCCAAACATCGGTGGACCTGGATGTGCCAAAAGGCTTCTATTTTTCAGATCAGTCAGCTCGGTCCTCCTATATGCTGTTTCGGTTTGGGCGGCGGCGTTAGCGACAAAGGAAGCAAGGAAAAAGATGTCATCAACGTATGGACTCTACGCGATAAGAGTACTTAGCTGTTTCCGAATAATATCGGATGAATCAGCCTGTGCCATAGCCATTATGATCCCCATTGACGTTCTTGCGAATAAGATGCTAAGGATCTAATAAGGAAGATCCTTGATTCAACAAGCAATTGCTGCCAGAAAAATAAGAGAAAAAGAAAAGGCAACATCAATAGCTATGTGGCAAACCAGGTGGGACAACACTACGAAAGGCAGATGGACCTATAAGCTAATCCCCGCAATTGAAGTCTGGACAAAGCGAGCGTATAGGGACAGGGACTGCAACTATCACCTCAACCAGTTTCTATCAGGTTACGACTACCGCAAATACCTACATTGGTTCGGACACGATAGCTCACCTCTTTGTTCAAATTGCCCAGATTAAGAAGAAGACACAGAGCATGCGGTTTTCAACTGCAGTCGCTTCCTCGAATGCCGAGTCCACCATTGATCATAGACTATATGATGGAATCAGAGCGAAATTGGATGAAAATTCGCTCGTAAGGAATGGGCAAACGGATCGTTGGAGAATCGAGTGAGAAGCCATTAAAGAGCATAGCATAAAATGCTAGCCAGCCTCGCGAAATAATACCCAACGGCCGTCCCACTGGGAGAGTGGTTGAAGTCGGTGTGCGGGTGTGTGGCTTATCGCTGGCACATATCGGCTAACAGTTCTCTGTCAGGATCAGGTATGTGAATCGTGCATATCAATGGCAAGGGCTATTAAGCTTCACGGAAAAGGCGAATAAGGCCGAAAAGGATACGCGTAGCAGGCCGAACAACGGCTGGCAAGAAATGGCTTCGCAGGCCGAAAAATGGCCGAAATGCGACGTGTGCGCAGATTGAAGAATAAAATAAAAAGTGAGTGTTTTTTGCTCGGATAAAGTCGTGTGATCGACAGCGCGTTATAGTGTGAGCAAAAAGTGAATTTTATATTATTTAAATTGAAAAGCGAACTATCTTAGTTTTTTTTTACTTGATATCTAGGGACCTCTAGCGCACTTCACCAATTTACTAACAGATAAATTCATTCCGACTTGTTATTTACGAACTTTTAAAAACTTAACGCCTAACTTTCCTAACCTTTAGAACCCCACAACAGAGCAAATATGTGTATATGTACGATATGTAAAGCAACACTTTAATTACTTGTTAAAAGTAAATTTTCAACCCAGATTTAACCTGTTTGTTCTCGTTTGATATTCCCCACTAATTCAAAATGTAAATTAAGCAAATATGATATCCTGGAACTTTCCTTCCGTGATACGTATTTCATACAATCATCTGAAAAGTTATATGCTTTATTTACTTCCTTCATAGAAGAAAAATACACATTGCAAACAACAAAACTAAGTAATGCTATTTGAATGTTCCAGCACCTTGTAAGGATTAAAGCAAAAAAAAAAAACTATTTCATTTCAGTAAAGGATTTCGCTGTTAACATAAAATGAAGAATCTCATTCGTTTTTACTAAAGCCGGAGTGAAAATCCATAGAATTTCCAGCTGAACAGAAAATTTACAGATTATTTTCTCTCTCCAAAAAAAAAAGATTCCTTTTTCGCTTTTATCTTCAGGCAGCGGTCCTATTATCTATCATTCTATGTATATTTTTCTGTAATACTACTTGTTCCTTTCCTATTTGGTGTGACGGATTTCTGTCTTTTCTGTATGCAAGGACGAAAGAAGCTTTTCTTTAAGACTTCATCTTGGTCTTTTCACATCATCCAGCAACCACCCCGGCTGATGGATTCCATCATCTCATACTCTCATTCCGGGCGCATACTATGTTAAATATATTTATAACCTCAACACGATATATTTGAAGATATTTGTTTTATCTGGAGTTATAGGATTGTAACCAGCGAAGCATTTCGCGAATAGATGGAAATCTTCAGTTTTGTATTTACTTAACCTCAATTTCCCTTTGACAAAAGTTTGAAATAAAATTTTAATGCGGATTCCTAAGGATTCGCTTTTCGATTTATTAGGTTTGTGATTGAATCAAAATGGAATTCATCTTATTTCGGTATTATATTCGAACGAAATACAAAAAGAGACGGATGGAGAGGAAGAGAGAAAAGCTCAAAGCAGATGGTCTACAGATTGAATAAGAGATTTGAGATTAAGATACCGGAATGGAATGGGGGATAGAGATAGAAAGTCTGCGGTATTATAGACAATCATCAAACAATGCTTTCGTTTTCGGTTAAATAGATAATAAGCCTGGAAATCCCAGGATTATTAAAATAATGTTTTTTTTTTGTGAAGACTTTCAGGGAGAGACTATTGTGTAATCTGAAATTATTTTCTATTTAAAATGTTGTTAGAGAAAAGCTTTAGTCGCCTTAGGGGTTATTTCAAAGCAGGGGAATTTTCTTAAAAATTCATTTAAAATATGAGTTGAGTTTTCGAGGTATTTGTTGAGTGGGTTATTAATTTTTTTGTAGGCATACAATCCGCAAATTTTGCTAATTTTTTTTATTAAACTTTTTTTTGTGTGATTTAAAAAAATGATAATCATGTGATACTCCCTCGAAGTAATGGTGATGTGTTCAATGCACTACGGAATAAGTAAGTCATCGCGAATGCTTCAGATAACCGAATAGTAAAATATGTATGAGAGGTGATTAATGGGAGGGAGGGAGAGGAAGCCAAATTTTAAACTGCACTTCAAGTTGTTGTCATAAAGTTGAGCTTTGCTTTTCAATAATATTTTAAAAAAAAAACACAACAAGTCTACGATTGCGCGTAAATTGCAATCTTAAGATGTGATCCCAAGAAATTTTGTATGGGAAGTGGTAGAAGGGGTGATAGTATTGAACTAATTTTTTCCCATCAAGCTAAAGTAGCTATAAAAATGTCTTACACAAAATGCAACCTTCAAAAATTCAATAGGAACTGAGAAAATTGGTTTATTATTTATAGTGAAATTTTGCAGTTTGTGTAGGAGGTGGTAAAAGGTCACCCCTGATTTTAGTGACTTTTTTCAGAAATAACGAATATTATAGCTAAGTTTATACGTCGACCGGGACTAGAACTTCCGACCTTCGCATTGAGGACTAACACACTAGAATCACTAGGCTTCTTTTATGGAAGGTATTAGCAAAATTTCGTTTTTTGATAAATTAAATAAATATTCTGCTAGATAGCACAAAGTCAAGTAAAGTGTGGTATAAGATTTACCTCTCACCAACTTACTGCTCTGCAACAGAGGGGCGAGGGCGGAGGAGGACAACCCGCTCTTGTTAATAGAAATAGACATGTAGTTCTAGATATTACCCTAGTCTCAGAGAATATCGCGCAAGGAAGGTACCGAATCAGCACTCATTTTCAGATTATCGATACCTCCAATTTGGCTTAGATGTACTGAAGACTGCTCTGCTGGGAGGATGCGGCAAAGCAGTCTTCAGTAAAAACAGGAAGACTAACTGTCCCAAATCCAGGGAAACTAGTAAGGAACTGCTTCCCTCCGAAGTTCCAGCCTTCCGGATACCACCGTTTGATCTTGGTGGGATCGTGCCTCTTGCAAGGGCTTTAAATGTCCTTCTTTTGTCCCACTACGAAGCCAAAAGGCAAACAGAAGCCATCATGCTGGAGCGAGGGAATTCGATATTTCTGTAAAAGCTGTTGGCAACTTTTTAAAAAGGCCACGCGAAACAAAGAGACTTCAGATTGGGAATCCCACAAGGAAACCATTCGCTATTATAGAAAGAACTCGAGGGAAGCGCAGTGCGAGTCCTGGAAAATTTTTTGCAATATGGTAGCAGAGAAGACAAGCGTTAAGACTTCGCGAAATTCTCCCTACCTACCTTTCTATGCCCAGCTACATGAAGAATTCAAAGGGTCATGAGCCTGTTCGAGTGACGAAACCACGGATATCTCTTCAATACTCACTTTCCGGTAAGCTCTACAGTCGCTCCACACCGAGAAGAGCACAGACTCATGCCTGCAATGGGTGCTTTTGAAATAATGATTTAGAGGAACAAAATTCGATGGGCAAATCGCAGCTTCAACCCGTATAAATCCCCTGGACCGGATGGCATAATAACTGACGAATATGAAAACACATCTGATATAATTCTTCCCTGGTTGAACGCTATTTTTAGAAGGTTTGTTAGTAGAGGTACACCGAAAGGCGCGGTCCGCTCTCCACTTCATTGGAACGTGGCAGTCAACGAACTGCTACTAAAACTGGGAGAGGCACGTTTTAAGGTTCTTATGTGGGCGACATTGCAATAGCCATCTGTGGAAAAGAACTGAGTACTCTGGGATAGGTTAAGGAAAATGCCTTCTCAATACTCTTTTAATGGAATCTTGTAAGTGGACTGGGTGTGAGCCCACACAAAACTGAGCTAGTCCAGAAAACTCCACATATTAACCCTTCTACCCTAGAAGGTACCAGTCTTGCTTTTGTAGATAGAGCGAAATTTCTCGCTCTTATTTTGGAAAGGAAACTGAGCTGAACATCCGATGTTCAGGAGCGTGTTATCAAAGCTACTGTTGCGCTTTACTCTTGCTGGAAAACCATAAGTAAAAAACTAGGAATGTAGCCCAAAGAAGAGCATTGCCATCATCAGACTCATCTTGCTTTATGGGGTGTTTGTGTGGTGGACTGCCCTAAGAACAGAGACAAACCGGCAAGGTACAGTAAATCAAAATGTTCCAAAAATGTAATTTGATGGTTTTTTATTGCTGAGCGATTGTTTTGGGATGTTGATGTTCTAAGAGTGAAGGAAGGCACAGGAAGTCAGAGTTATACAATGATTAAAACATAAAAGGGCTACGATTGCGCGTAAAGCGCAATCTTACGATACTCTAGATTAAGTAGAATGTTTTGTGATCCCAAGAAATTTTGTGTGGGTAGTGTTGGAAGGGGTGATAGCATTGAACTAATGTTTTCCCCATCATGCTAAAGTAGCTATAAAAATGTTTTATGCAAAATGCTTACTCCAAAAATTGAATATGAACTGAGAAAATTAGTGTGTTAGATTTAGAAAAAATGTGCAGTTTTTATGGGAGGTGGTAGAAAGAGTGGGGGGATTTTAGTAATTTTTGTAGGAATAACTAAGAATATCATAAAATTGATATCTCTTAAATTTTAGACTAGTAACATTCACACTTTTCAAGAAAATAGATTTTTTGTGAAGTTGTGAAACTGTGTCATATTGAATGGGAGGGGGTAGAAGCAGTGAAGCTAATCAATTATTTTTTTCTGATCTTAGTGACAATGCTAATTAAGTATACTTTACAAAATGTGAGCTCGAAAAATAGTATAAGTTCTGAGAAAATCGTCTTGGAGCATTTCATGAAAAAGTGTATAATAAATAATATTATACTGTAAATAAAAAATAATTTTTATACTGTAGATTGAAATTATTATGAAAGTAATATATCCCAAAATTCAGATTAATAGCTTATATACTTTTCAAGCTAATCCATTTATTGTCGAATTGCGAAATTGTGTCATTTTGTATGGGAGAGGGTAGAAGGGGTGAAGCTAATGGTCTAATGTTTTTGGCCTTACTAATAATTTCAAAAGAATATTTAATACATAATTTCAGCCCGCTAAATTTTAAACGCACTGAGTAAATTGGCTTAGAGTAATTCATGAAAAGTACAGTTTGTATGGGAGGTGGTAGAAGGAGGGGGAGGACTCGTATAATTTTAATACAGTAGATTGAAATTATCATAAAAGTAACATATTTCAAATTTCAGGCCAATACCTTTTATGTTTTTCGGGCAAATCCGATTATTGTCAAATTGCGCAATTGTGTCATTTTGTATGGGAGGGGGTAGAAGGGGTGGAGTGATTTGGCCCGTTCACGAATTTACTTTTTTGTCAAAAACGACGTGTACGGAATTTGAGCTTTCTAGCTCAAAGTGTTCTCAAGGTAGAGAGCGAACGGACGGAAGGACGGACGGACGGACATACGGTTTTGAGATTTTTGAGTGATAATATTAACTTCTGTATCATTCATTTTTTTTCTCCGAGCCTTATTTCTTAGCGTTACAAACTTTAGAGCAAACTTATAATACTCTCAGATTTCATCTAGAGTATAAAAAGTGTAATGTATCCCAGAAAGTCTGGTAAGCCTGTCAGACTGGGCGCTTTTCACTTTTATATTTATGCTACGTATGCGTATGGCTAAAAGCTTGTGACTCTTTTTGAATCACTCTTTTAGATCGACTCAATTAATTGAGTAAGTTTATATGTTTGACTGAACGGAAAGAGGCAGATTTACATCGCTAATTTTCATGCATAAATGGAGCTCTGACAACAACCCCCTCTGCAGCATTAGAAGTATCTGCTATCTCGACATTTTTGGTAAGCAATTAGATTCAAGTACTGCCGGCCGCCTCAAAGAAACTCGCCAATGGACCTGCATTCAAACTGTTCACTCCACCATTCTGGAAGATTTCAAGAATTTAACCGCAAACACAGACTATCCCCTTCCAAGTTTTGATTTTGATAATCATTTCCTCCCGTTATACGCTCGAGACAAGAGTGGGAGCTAGATGCAATATGGGAAGAACAGTCCATATCATTTTATAATGATGGCTTCAAAGCTAGATGCGGAGTGGGATAAGGTGTTTTCACCGCAATGCTTAACTTAAGTTTATCTTTCATTTTTCTGGATCATTTCAGTGTGTTCCAAGCAGAGCTGCCTAGCTGAAGGGTAATGAAGTATCTACCAAGGCTACTGGCATATTCACTGATAGCCAGGTCACCTTTAAATCCCCGAAATCAGTCAAGTCTACACCCAAGACTGTTCATGATTGTCGCGCATCCTTGAGGGAGATGACTAAACTATTAAATAATTGTCCGTGCTGGGTGCCAGGGCATATGGTCATTCCGGAGAACTGCAGTGCCGACGGAACCACCTGGCATGAAATCACCTTGCAGAATTAATCTGTGAAACAGAAGCTGAACATGCTTCTCGCAACTTAAATTGGATGTAATTCGCAAAGCCAACGACAGATGGGTGAATGGTATTACATGTTATACCAACAGACAGATTTGACCTTTGCTGGATCTCAAACGCTCTGGATCACGTTAAGCAGGCAAATGATCAACTTCGTAGTAGAAGCCATTACAGGACATTACCTGATATGGAGACATGTTGAGAGGCTTGGCCTCCGTTTAATGATTTGTGCAGGAGCTGTAAAGATAAAGATGTGGAAGAGACAATTCTCTATGTTATGCACTTACTATTTTCTCTCTGGAAAAAGTAGACGCTGATAGTGAAGCCAAGAACCTTCATCACTTTGTAGAGAGCGGTTGGTTCATCGAGTTAGAGTCGTTTCTGAGATCCTGTGGCATCACAACGGACCAGCTTGTGGTATAAGTGCACAAGGACTTGTGTCTGGGCAGCCACCTCTACCCAGCTACCTTTCGTGTGGTGGACAGAGACAGACGATTACACGTGTTAGAGACTTCTGGATGATATCAACTACTTTCTGTTCTTGGCAGCTCCTTCCGGGTGAACATTATTAGCGTTACAAACAAGGAAATGAGCTAAGCTCACTTTAAGTCTATAGCAATTATTTTATAAAAAATTTTTTAAATTTAAAAGAATTTTAAAATGCAAGAAATTTTATTTTCAACCACTACGAAATAATAAAAACAATTCAAAGTACCTTTCTTTAAATTTTACGATTCTCTGCTGTTCTATTCCATTGAAATTTACACTTAAAATTTTTAATAATGGCATTTAATTTCCATAAAATTCAAATGATTTTACCATGCTAGCCAATGATTTAAAATGTAATGCAAGTCACGTGTTCATAAAATGTAATGCTGCCTAGAGCTAAAGGCGTTCAGAGCGCATTAAGTAGTACGATATCCGCACTACCTATCTTCTGAAATGCGTAAATATGTGTAAGAGTACAAACCACACTGTCACATGATTGAGAGCCAAACGACACGAAATAAATTATTTAATATCCTCCTGGCAGCCAACATATCGGAAACTTTGATAATAAATTTCGAAATGTACGTATGCATAAACGCCTGTTGGTTTCGCAGCATACGAGCATGTAAGTACATATACAAAACAGAGCTAGAAAAGGAGTCATATCACGTCCCTTTTCCGGTGCTTCTTAAAACGTGAAAAAGCAAACGGAACGGCTTAATAGCTGGCAAATAGCTGATCCCATTAATAGGAAATCAAGTTTATCCGATATATGTGTTTATATGACGTGGCCGCATGTAAGACGGGTGTAAGCAAACTGTGAAGTCATGTAGACCCAACTAATGGCCCCATTAAATCACATCTAGCATTCCATTTGATTCCTTCAGATCTCCAACTCTTTTACTCTGGCAACTTTGGATAAATAATTAGAAGCCATCAATTATTCAAATTCAATTTAGCTTAAACGGCGCCCTCAGGATGAGAGCTTACTTGGAGTCGCCGTAACCTGGTTCCGTCTAATGTCCAGCAATCTGTACGGAAAACGAATCAAACATACGGGTTGCAAAGAGATGGTCCGAGTGATGGTGGACGAGATGATAGCAGATATCTAGATAATTTCATTCCGGATATGGATCCAGCTGCCAGCACTGTATGAGTATGAACATTTAAGTTTTCATTTCCTGTATGGGTGTGTCCTGGATTCTCATCACTTGGTATCAAAGCCAGCTATGTACACAATCCGATTTGCTCAGATATATCTCCTGTATAAGAATCATCTTAGCAGAATGGTTTGCGATTCCGGAAGTGAATTCCCAAGAGGAGTATTAATAATTGCCAGCATAGGCCAAACCAGCATGTTTCCACCATGCTGGTAAGAGAGGGAAAAAGTCGACTGTGATCGAAAGTGAAACCGTCATCGTCCATTGCACAATCCGAAAGTCAGTCTACAACAATGACATTTTCCATTCGAACAAAATAATCGCAATAATCGCTGAAAAAAAAACGGCAAAATGACAATCGAGATGACGAGATGGCTCCGTAGTCAGGTTGCGACGAGGTGTCTCCGCGTTGGCAGAAAACCATATCAAAAACGTTAACCTACCTTTAAATGCCGTGCTGGTGGATATGTCGCGCGAGGGATTCCGTCAGGCTTGGCAACATAGTGCACAGCATGGAACATAAACGGCCGCAAAAAGTGCGCAAAAATCTTTTGCAATTTGCGACAACAAGCGATCAGACATGAAAGTTTGCGTGCCAACAATTTTTGCACTATTCTCTTTGTCCATGCCTCATAATAATATCTCATCTATGTACATGTTCGAGAGTGCCTTACACGATATGCCTTATGCACTCGTACATACCCTTATTGCAATCGCAACATTAAAAACATGTGTTGACAATTTTGTCGCATTATTCGTTCATAATCGTGCGACTATCTTGTAATTATTGCGGGACAGGTTTTGACCCACTTGCTTATTGTGTAGTTCAGTTTTTATCTCGCATATAATTACTTTCGATATTTAATGAAAGCAACAACGTTGCTGTTTTTATTTATTTATTATTTATTTTTTTTATTTTCGGTGTAGTTGCTTTTGTCACGTTAAATGTCAGATGCAATAAGATAAATCACTTTCACTATGAAAGCGTGATTGGTTTAACATCATAGAGATTAAATTTTAGTAAGAGCTTATTATTGATTAGGTCAAAGAAATTACTCGTATAGTCAGGGAACAACTAGCAGTTTTGAAATTTGTATGAGAGGTGGTAAGGGGTGTAGGAGGAAGTTAATTTTTGAATTGGTGGTAGCTGAAAGTCAAAGTATTCTTGAGTTGAAATGTGGTCAGATAGACTCGATTTTGAAATTAGAGTAGAAGGGGTTAAGTAATTTTGCTCATTCACGAACTTCACTTTGTTAAAAAAATTTCTTTCGACCTTGAATATTCCAATCGAGTCGCATTTGGTTGCATATGTTCTTCATAGTTTTTTTTGTTATTGTAGGCCTTGAGTCGCATAGTTTTCACGCAGACGTTCCTTATAGTGTTCGAACGCGCGCATTAATTTGCTTCAGTGTTCTACAATAACAAAAAAAACTATGAAGAATATATGCAACCAAATGCGACTCGATTGGAATATTCAAGGTCTACGGCAACAAAACATTACTAAGAACATCTGCCACCAAATCCTACTCGATTGGAATGTTTAACAACAACAATTATACGATGGCATGAATTCTGAACGTGAACGTTCCCACACTATGTCGCTCATCAAACGTTCGAGGACTTCAACCAGAAGCAGTTCTGTAGTAATGACGGAACACTTGCACTATTTTCTCGAATGACAACTATAACAACTACACGTGGGCACGAATTCCGATCAAGAACGTTCCCACAGTATGTATGATTTGACCGACAAGAACGGTATAAAAGAAGAGCGAGCATTGGTGGAGGAGTAAGTCTGGTTTTGAAGCCGTCAACGAGTCAGTCGATGTTTTGAAAGCGAAAGATGAAAGACTGGGAGCGGTAATTTGTGAGCAACAAAGTCTCTAGTGTAAAGCGATTTTAGTTAAATTAAATAAAGTTTTGAACTTATTCAACTGAAGATTTTATTTTTACTTGAAATCCAATAACTTCTTGCGTACTTCAATATTAAATCGCCTGTGGTCGAAATTCGAACAATTTTGTGTGTGTAAAATAATTAAATTAAGCTTGTTTATGACAAAATTAATTGGAATTCATTATTATTCTAAAAATGAAGTATTGTGAGCGAAACAGAAAAAAAAAATTGCTATCGTGGAATTCTGTTTTTTCGCGTTTCATGACTAAATTAGCATAAAAATGCAAAAAAAAATCCGTCCGCCGTACACATGGACTCATATCTCCGAGACTGTTAAAGGTAGAATGTTCGTTTTTGGACAGATTGTTGATTGGGTAAGTGAGCTCCAATTTCTAAATATTGGGGAGTGTTAGGTGGAAGGAGGGGTGGGGGAGGGAAAGAGTCAAAAACTACACTTGCTAATATTTCCTCCAGAAATGCAGATAGGAAGCTGAAAATCAGCAGAGATATAGAGAGGGTTGTGGGACAAACTACAAAAATAATTTAATTTTTTTATCAATTGTCGTCCGAAAAGGGGGGGGCTAAGAACATATTGTCGGCCGAATTGTTTTTTCAAATGATTATATCTTCGAAATTACTTATTTTCAAAAATTCATATTTTAAGGCGGCATACAGCTCCACTAGAATCACCTTAAAGAGAGGCTAATTACTGCAAGGGGGAGGGTCAGGGGGGGTTTAAAGAAAAACTCTTCTTATCTATACTAGATAAATACGAAAAAAAATATAACCTGTGGAAATAATAGTAGTGCGGGGAAATGGGAAGCATTTTAAAAATGGCGCACTT
Source organism: Chorisops tibialis (assembly GCA_963669355.1). Classification (NCBI taxonomy): domain Eukaryota; kingdom Metazoa; phylum Arthropoda; class Insecta; order Diptera; family Stratiomyidae; genus Chorisops; species Chorisops tibialis. The sequence continues at coordinate 24,979,111 of OY770264.1, forward strand.
TTCAAAATTACAAATTGTTATATCTCAAAACTGAATACAGATATTAAATTGAAAATTTGTCAGATTGTAGAACTAAATAATTCTTAATTCTGGTAAAAATTTTGAGTTGGGAAGTATAAGGGGAGGGAGGTGGTAAGCAGAAATGTCTAAAATTTTGAGTAGTTTTTTTAGAGCTGTGGTGAAAGTTACAAAGTTTAAATTTTGCATTTGGATACATCTATTTGATATACATAGAAAAAATAATAATTTGTTTCACAATTGTTATAAACGGACCCCCCTATCTAACGTGTACAAGGTATTTCATGTGAATTGAAAAAAAACACATAAACTGAAAATTTTTGAATAAAATTTTCAGGTAGGACCTTGAAAATTACCTTTAAAACTTCTACCCCCACCCATACAAAATTATTTTTTCGACCATTTTCAAGAAATCAATTATCACGTAACTATTAAAAGCTATCAGTTTAAAATTTTGAATAAGAACTTCTCAAAATAGTTGAAATAAATTGCCTCAAAAGTTTTTAAATCGCGCATGCCCGTCTACCACCTTCCATACAAAAGTATGATTTAAATTTTAAATCAACTAATAACAAAGAAATTAAAAGCTACGAAATTGAAATTTTGTACGAGCACCTTACAAGAGAAATGAAAAAAAATTGCATCACAAATTTTAGGATTCCCTTACCCGCTCTAACCCCTCCCTTACAAGTGTTTTACATTTCGTGAATGTAAAATACACCGAATTTTATGAAAATTCTATGCAGCTTCGTTTATGAAACACATTCTATACAGAGAATATTGGTCATGATTCAAGCAATCAATTAAGAAGTTATTAACATCCACCCACCCTTACTATCACCCCTCCCGCTCCCCTCATAAAAACCCAAACTTGCATAAACGAATGAAATATTGTTAGATTAGTAACAGCCCTGCCCAAGAATTCTCTTTCATTTAGTCTCCCAAGCCACTCTAACCTGCATCTTGACTTTCCATGCATCCGCACTGGTCCCAATAAAAATAATAAAGTCTCGCCCTTCAAAACTTAAATAAACTGCCAATTATTTAAGTTTTGACGCAAATGGAAGCTCGAAAGCTTTGGAGATTGCTTTTGTTAGTTTTCGCTTGTAATGAATACTCTCAGTATGCTGTTCAGTATCATTAATTAGACACTTTTCCATTTCCACATTTACTGCCTAAAAGAGCTTGCGTAAAAGCTCAATGCAGTGCACTGGATCTACCAGTACTCGTCTGAATACCGAAGTCAAGTATCATTGGACACGTGCAGCAGTGAAATGGGATCCCGGTAACATAAAATTATAATCTTTGCGCACATCTATGGCACAGTACCTTTTTAATGCTATAAGTTTCATTCTCCATATATGAATCTTATTTTTTTATGAGGCTGTTACGCGGAACCCTTGACTTTTTTGTTGGAACCCCAGGACTCCGCGGAACCCACTTTGGAGACCACTGCTATATAAAATTGAAAAGGGTTTAATGTACCGTAAAATGTAATGTCATCTCAATTTTTTTTCGAATAGTGAATAGCAACTTTTATGTGGAAGGTGGTAGAAGTAGAGGGGGGAGTGTTATTGTTCTTGTATATGACACCGTATATGCAAAATGTTCCACGCTGAAATTGAAGTTTGTAACTTTCACAAATTTCTACGAAATTGCACATTATTTTTCTGAAATCGAGGGACTTGTATGGGAGCTGACAGAGAAAGTGGAAGGTTTTGGAACTTATCAGTATCATTATCTGAATCTTCAATACTATGCATTGTTCCCATTTTAAGATCAATAGCTCTAATATGTTGGAAGGAGAAATGTTTTTTTGAATTTCTAATTTGGGAATTTGAATGAAGGAGGGGGGGAAGGGGTAGAAGGAGTAAAGCGAAGTTTGAATTTTTTTGGGTTTATTGCAAGTATTAAAATTAAATATATAATTCTGGCAATATTTTAAGTTTATACTTTTCTTGTTTTAAGGGAAATCGATATAATGCATTTACCAAAATAATGCATTTGTATGGGAGGGGGCAGAAGGAGGATGCAGATCCAAACAAAAATGTCTGTAAATTGAAGATATTTGCATTATCATATTTTGATCAATATTTCAAGTGGATAAATAGATTTAATTAAAATTATGAAATTTCGTAAAATTTTTATGGGAGGGGAGTGAGATGAAGTTGATATTTTTATACTCTAGACGAAATCTGAAAATATATTGTGTTTGCCTTACTGTTTGTAACGCTAAGAAATAATGCTCGCATAGAGTCGCCAAGGGCATAGAAATATTTGTTGTCGCTCAAAAATTTCGATTCCGAGTGACCGTCTGTCAGTCTGTCTACAACACAACTCTTGAAAGCTTTGACCTATCGTGTTGACATTTTTCATGTATCATTTTTAGCAAAAAATTAACTTTGACTTCGTGAACGGGCCACATCCCCCCACTCCTTCTACCTCCTCCCATACAAATTTCATGAAATTTTGAAATTAAAAGAAATTGAGTTTTCTCCGAAACCGTTTTAGCTCTTGACTTCAAAATTAGGCAATAGTAATACAATATGCATATAATTAATGTCAAAAAATATTGATTTGATCCCCTTACTCCTTCTACTCCCTTCCATACAAATGTACAATTTCCAAAAATGGATTTATCCGGTTTGCATCGCAACTAGCAATGCTAAAAGAACTGATTTTTGTCGAAATTAGTTTTATTACAATTGCAAGTAATTTTGTAAAATTTGTCAACTTCGCCTCACTCTTTCTATCTCCTCCCATACAAATTTCACGAAATTTCAGAATTTGAACAAAATTATTTTTCTCCAAAATCGTCAAGGCTATCAACTTTAAATTTTGAGAAAAGTATACTATTATAAGTATCATTGATGCCAAAAAATTTGGTTTTGATTCAAATACTCCTTCTACCCCCTCTCATACAAATGCACAATTTTGGTAAATGCATTTAATCGATTCTCATTGAAACTAAAAGAAGTGCAAGCTTAGAACTTTGCCACAATTTCTCCCTTAATAATTGCAATAAATGCTAAAAAAAATATGAACTTCGCTTCACTCCTTCTACCACCTCCCATACAAATTTGTGTATTGAAAATTCAATAAAAGTATTTCCCCTTCGAACATATGAGTAACAAAGCTATGTGATTAGGATGTTGATAAGAATATTCAAAATCATTCAAGACCTCCCACTTTCTCTGCCACCTCCCATACAAATGCATAAACTCAGGCAAAAATTGTTCAATTTTTTCGAAAATTATGACAACTACAAACTTTAAATTCAGCATGAAATATTTTGTATACTACGTCCGGTGTTACATACAAATAAACTGCCAACAAGTCGGGCGAAACTTTATTATTCTTGGGACAAGTTGCGGATGCGTGGAAAGTCAATATGCAGGTTAGAGTGGTTAGGGAAGACTAAGTGAAAGGGGGTTCTTGGGCAGGACAGTTGTCAACACTTTGCGGAAACGTTCAAAAGCTTCAGTATATATAACCAATATTTCGTTCGTTTATTTATGCAAGTTTGAGTTTTGTGAGGGGAGGGATGAGGGTTGATAGTAAGGGTCGGTGGATGTTAATAGTTTTTTAATTGACGTCCAATATTCTCTGTATAGAATGTCAGTTTCATAGACGAAGTTGCATAGAATAAGATTCTGTGTATTTTACATTCACGAAACCAACATTTGTATGGGAGGGGGTAGAGGAGGTAGGGGAATCGTAAAGATTGTAACGCAATTTTATTTTCTTTCTGTTGTAGTCTTCTCGTACAAAATTTCAAGTTCGCAGCTTTTAACTTGTTGGTTATTAGTTGGTTCAATGAAAAAGGTAGAAATGATACTTTTGTATGGGAGGGGGTAGAAGGGCAAGCGTGATTGCAAAACTTTTAACAAAATTTCATTTCAATTATTTTTATAAGTTTTCCGGCAAAAATTGAAATGGATAGCTTTTAAGAGTTAGCTGATAACCGATTTCTTAAAAATGCTCGAAAAAATAATTTTGTATGGGAGAGGGTAGAAGAGGTAGGGGAATTGCAAAATTTGTGACGCAATTTTCTTTTCTTTCTCTAGTAAGGTGCTCGTGCAAAATTTCAAGTTCGTAGCTTTTAATTTGTTGTTTATTAGTTGATTTAATGAAATTGGTCGAAATCATACTTTTGTATGGGAGGGGGTAGAAGGGCAAGTGCTATTTTGAAACTTTTAAAATAATTTTATTTTAAATATTTTTATAAGTTCTTATGCAAAATTTCAAATTGATAGCTTTTAATAGTTAGGTGATAATTAATTTCTTAAAAATAGTCGAAAAAATAATTTTGTATGGGAGGGGGTAGAAGTTTCAAAGGTATTCGACCAGTTAATATCTTATACGTTTGAGGATTTTTTTCAAATGTATTTCCCAAATTTTCAAGTTTCTACCTTAAAATTACATCCAAAAATTTTCAGTTTTCGTGTTTTTTTCGCTGCACATGAAACACCTTGTGCCCCTTAGACCGTGGTGGTCGGTTCGTAACAATTGTGGATCAAATTATTATTTTTTTCTGTGTATATAAAATAGATGTATCCACATGCAAAATTTAAAGTTTCTATCTTTGACCAGAGTCCTAAAAAAATCACTCAAAATTTTCGACATTTTTGCTTACCACCTCCCTCCCTTTACACCCCCTAACTTAAAATTTTAATCAAAATTATAAATTATATAGTTCTATAATCTGACGAATTTTTGATTCGATATCTACACTCATTTTTGAGATATAACGATTTCTAATTTTGAAAAGTGCTCCATTTTTGAAATGCTTCCCATTTCCCCCCACTACTATTATGACCAAATTTTATATTTTTTTTATATTTCGCTAGTATAGCTTAGTATATGTTTTAAATTTCAATTACATAGCTTAAGAGATAGTTGAGATATTAATTCTTAAGTGTTTTTCTTTGCACCCCCCCTGACCCTCCCCCTTACAATAATTAGCCTATTTCTGAGCTTATTCTGATGGATCTATACGCCATCTTAATTGTCCCAAAATATGAATTTTTTATGGTAAGTAGTTTCGAAGATATAACCATTTCAAAAAAAGGTTCGGCCGACAATTTGTTTTTAGCCCCCTTTTTTCGGACGCCAATGGATAAAAAAATTAAATTATTTTTGGAGTATGTCTCACAACTTTCTCTATATGTATGCTGATTTCCATTTTTCTATCTGCATTCGTGGTGAAGATATTAGCAAGTGTATTTTTCGACTTTTTCCATCCCCCCGCCTCCCCCTTCCTCCCCACACTCCCCAAAATTTGGATAATGGAGCTCACTTACCAAATTAACAATCCACCCAAAAACCTACATTCTACCTTTAACGGTCTTTGAGGTACGAGTCCATATGTACGGCGTACGGCGGGACGGATTTTTTTTTTTTGCTTTTTTAGGCTAATTTAGTCATGAAACGCGAAAAAACAAAATTTCAGGGTAGCAAATTTTTTTTTTTTTCTGTGTCGATCACAATACTTTATTATTAAAAAATAATAAAGTAAAATTACAATTAAGGCAAACACAATATACTCTCAGATTTCGTCGAGAGTGTATAAATTAAATTAATAATGAACTCAATAGACCATTTACAAAAACAAACTTATCGTACAGAATCAAAGATAATTAACATCAAGAAATCTGATTTTTTACATCGGGAACATTCATCAATCCGATTTCGAGAAGTAGTTATTGACATTGACAACGTATTTGAAGCCGGTGCATAGAACCAGTAGATCGAGCAATGCTGGGAAATTCAACAAAGGACGATGTGGAACATTGAAGTTAATCATAGACTGCTATTTATCAGCACGAGTCATTTATACCCGGAATCACTTTGATACAAAAAACAGCTCCAGCATTCATCTGCCTTTTCTCGAAGGAATCAATAGACAACAGATTAAAACGATCATTTGACAATAACCTAGGTGGATCGGACCAAGGAAGGACAAACCTTAAGAACGTACACTGAACTGCTTCGAGTCTATCCAAGTAAATGGAGTAAAACGGCGACCAGATTGGCTTGGCATATTCAAAGATAGATCAGACGCTTGTACAATATAAAATTTCCGTTGTTGATAAATCATTAAATTTTTTTGATTGTCTTTTCATAAATCCGTATTGCCAGCAATACGATTCACCTGATCATCATTCAGCTAGGGTGTAGTCCAGTGGGCGGCGTGTTGGTCTTGTTATGCGAAGGTCGTGAGTTCAAATCCCGGTCAACGCAATATATAATTCCAGCACATTGCCTGCTTGGACATACTTTGGTCACCTCAATCTACGAAAATGAAAAATTCGTAGAAAGAGGATTGTGCGAAGGGCTAACAACCTTTTCACAATAAGTAATGAAAAAAAATGTTAAGGAACCTAAATGTTAGGAGGCCAAGGTCCGATTTGGGATGTAGCGCCATTGTAGAAGAAAAAGATCTTCATTACTGTTGAATAAAAAATCTCGTACTTTGTCAGAGCGAAGTAAAAAATTTCCATTCGTAACATAATTAAACTTTAGTGTGTAGTAGTGCACTTATTGAAGTTGAGATGTAAGTTGATATGTAAGCACTAGTCCAGGAAACAAGAGAAATCATTTTCCAGCAATAATCATTTCTGTTGGATATAATTTTAAAGATTTTTGCGTAGTCAGCAAGATAAGATTATTTGAGTTATATACGAGTATAAACGAACTCACGTTATTAATAAAGAGAAGGAACAGAAGTGGACCTAGTTGTCTACCTTGTGAAGCAAAAGTGTTATATATTTTGAAAATAAGGCTCTACTAAAGTGCACTTTCTGAATGCGATCACTAAGAAACGAATTAATACAAAAGATGAAAATGTCAGAAAAACCACGAAACCGGAGCTTAAGTACAAGAATATTGTGATCCTATTTGTTAAAGACTTTACTGAAATCAGTGTATATGCTATTCTCCTGCCGCCTGTTTTCGATAGCAGAAAGGCAGAAGCTCGAGAATTCCTTAAGATTAGTTACAGTGGATTTGCCTTTTACAAAGACATGCAGGAATGATCCAATAATTAATCCAATAATCAACAACAAATTACTTAGCAACACGTGGAAGATTCGCAATAGGTGAATAATTACTTACATTATCCCTTTTATCAGATTTAAGTAAAGGAATTATAGTTAAGTATTCCGATAACAAAGGAAAACTCCACTATGTAGCAATAAATTAAATAGCTAGGGTAGGTAAAAGGGATGAACTACACTTCTTAATCACAGAATAAGGAACACCTTCGAGTCTTCTGGAGAAATTATTAGCAACTTTACAAATGTATTTCAAAATAATACACTCATCAATAAAAAGATTTTATGTTTCCAAAGACAAAAAAGGAAACTTTGACATATATTAAAAGCTGCCAACGGATATTACCGACACACTGCAATTGAAAGCGGTACGGAGATGGTTAGAAAATGAGCTGGTAATTGCAGCAGGATCAGTACTGACTATATCGTTATATCGGGGTTTAATTTTTTTTTTTTTTTTTCAATCTTATATTTGATTTATAGTATTATCTTTTCCATTAAGTTTAATTTGGTTTGTTTCTAGATTAGCAGAAACAAATCGAACTCTTTTTGATTTTGCGGAAGGAGAATCTGAATTAGTTTCTGGAACATACTGGAAGGATAGCCATCAGGGTTTTTCTCAGAGTTGACAAAACTCCGGAATTGTTCAGGTTTATCCTTAAAAGAGTTTATAACAATAACAAGGAATTGCTTATATGCAGCTCAAGAATGACATCAAATAATTACATAAGTTTATGTAGTCTGCATCATCCTTTGAGAACGAGTAAGTTTTCCAAGCTTCAGTTTTTCGATTTTTAAAATTAAATAAATCGTCGTTAAATCAGGGAAATCTCTTGATAGGAACAGACTACAGGGCCGCAATGCTAAAAGCTGCCGTTTAAAATAGTGTAAATAAACTGCCAACAAGTCCAGCGCAACTTATTATTATTCTTGGTACAAGTTATTTTACTTTATTATTATAATAATAAAGTATTGTGATCGACACAAAAAAAAAAAAAAGTTTGCTACCCTGAAATTTTTTTTTTTCGCGTTTCATGACTAAATTAGCCTAAAAATGCAAAAAAAAAAAATCCGTCTGTCTGTACGCCGTCCGCCGTACGCCGTCCGCCGTACGCCGTCCGCCGTACGCCGTACGCCGTACGCCGTACGCCGTCCGCCGTACGCCGACGTGTACGCTCAGCGCACATTAACTCCCAAACCCTTCAAGATAGAAAGTTCATTTTTGGGGGGATTGTAGATAGTTGCGGATCTCAGGCGGATACCTATTTTCCGGGGTATACGGGTTCGGGGGGAGGCGGGGGGAGTGCTTAAACCGAAAAATACGAATTCAAATATCTCAACCATGGTAAGAGCTAGGAAGCTAAAACTCAACATTAATATAGAGAGGCTTGTGGGACAACTTTTAAAAATAATTTAATTTTTTTATCCATTGGGGTGCGAAAAGGGGGGGCTTAGAACCAATTGTCGGCCGAATTTTTTTTTCAAATGATTATATCTTCGGAGTTACTTATCGTAACAAAACCATTTTTAGAGACCGTCAAGGTGGCATATAGTTTCATCGGAACCAGCTTAGAAAGCGGCTAATTATTGAAAGGGGGAGGGTCAGGGGGGGGTGCAAAGAAAAACACTTAAAAATTAATATCTCAACTATCTCTTAAGCTATGTAATTGAAACTTAAAACTTATATTAAGCTATACTAGGCAAATATAAAAAAAATATAACATGTTGAAATAATAGTAGTGGGGGGAAATGGGGAGCATTTCAAAAATGGCGCACTTTTCAAAATTACAAATCCTTATATCTCCAAAAATAGTACAGATATCAAATCAAAAATTTGTCAGATTGTAGAACTACATAATAGTTAATTTTGGTAAAAATTTTAAGTTGGGAGGTGTAAGGGGAGGGAGGTAATAAGTAAAAATATCGAAAACTTTGAGTGATTTGTTTAGGGCTCTGGTAAAAGATACAAAGTTAAAATTTTGCATGTGAATACCTATATTTAATCCACATAGAAAAATAATAATAACTTGATCCATATTTGTTATAAACCGACCCCCCCGGTCTAACGTGCACAAGGTGTTTCATGTGCATTGAAAAAAACACATAAACTGAAAATTTTTGAGTGAAATTTTAAGGTAGAAATTTGAAAATTTGCGAAATGCATTTAAAAAAAATCCCTAAATATACAAAATATTAACTGGTCGAAAACCTTTAACACTTCTACCCCCTCCCATACAAAATTATTTTTTCGACCATTTTCAAGAAATCAATTATCACCTAACTATTAAAAGCTATCAATTTGAAATTTTGCACAACAACTAACAAAAATAATTAAAATGAAATCGCGTTAAAAGTTTTAAAATCGCGCTTGACCTTCTACCCCCTCCCATACAAAAGTATGATTTCGACTAATTTCATTAAATCAACTAATAACCAACAAATTAAAAGGTACGAACTTGAAATTTCGTACGAGCACCTTACAATAAAAATGAAAGAAAATTGCATCACAAGTTTTACGATTCCTTTACCTCCTCTACCCCTTCCCATACAAAATTATTTTTTCGAGCACTTTTAAGAAATCAGTTATCAGCTAACTCTTAAAAGCTATCAATTTCAAATTTGGCATAAAAACTTATAAAAATAATTCAAATGAAGTTGCTTTAAAAGTTTTGAAATCGCGCTTGCGCTTCTACCCCCTCCCATACAAAAGTATGATTTCGACCAATTTCATTAAATCAACTAATAACCAAAAAACTAAAAGCTACGAACTTGAAATTCTATACAAGCACCTTACAAGAGACGCGAAATAAAACTGCGTATCAAATTTTACGATTGCCCTATATTCTCTACCCCCTCCCATACAAATGTTCGGTTTCATGAATGTAAAATACACCGAATTTTATGAAAATTCTATGCAACTTCGTCTATGAAACACATTCTATACAGAGAATATTGGACGTGATTCAAGCAATTAATTAAAAAGCTATTAACATCCACCCACCCTTACTATTACCCCTACTCCTCCCCTCATAAAAACCAAACTTACAGAAACGAATGAAATATTGTTAACAGTCCTGCCCAAGAACTCCCTTTCACTTAGCCTTCCCTAACCACTCTAACCTGCATATTGACTTTCCACTCATCCGCAACTTGTCCCAAGAATAATAAAGTTTCGCCCGACTTGTTGGCAGTTTATTTAACTTGTTACAGGTTAGGGTGGAAAGGAAATTCTAAGTGAATGGGGTTTCTGGAGCCGGTTGTTGTCAATTATATAACACTTAAATGCGATTACGATCGATAGCCCCAAACTGGAGCCTCTAGTACATATAATTAATATTTCATTTGTTTATTTGTGGAAGGTTGGGTTTGTATTGGGAGAAAGGGGGGTGGGCGGTGGGGGTGGGGTTTAAAATGATGGGTGGATGACGCTAAATTTTCAATTTATTGCTTAAATCACGTTCAAAGTTGTCTGTATGGAATGTTAGTTTTATAAACGGATTTGCTTAGAATTACTATGAAATTCGTTGGGGAAGTGGTGGTGGTGAAGGGGAGAGAGAGGGGGTAGTAGAGGTGGAGAGAGAATCGCAAAACATGCGATGCAGTTTTATTAAGTTTTTCTTGAAAAGTGTTCGCACAAAATTTCAAGTTCGCTGCTTTTAATTTGTTAGTTATTAGAAGATTTATTGCAATTGGTTGAAATCTTACTTTTGTATGGGAGGAGGTAGGAGGGATTTTAAGACTTTTGATTAAACTTTGTTTTAAATATTATTAAAAGTATTTATACAAAATGTCAGTTGATCGCCTTTAGTGGTTTGTTGATAAGTGATTTCTTAGAATTGGTCAACAAAATACTTTTGTAAGGGAGGGGGTAGAAATTTTGGAAGAGATGAAATTTTAGACTTTTTAAAATTTCTTTTAAATAATTTTCCTAAATTTTGAGGTATGCAACTTAAAATTTCAATCAAAAGTTTTGAGTTTTTGCGTTTTTTGTGTTTTTTTTTCTTCACTCTTCTTCAATGGCGCTACAGCCCAAATAGGGCCTTGGAGTCCTGATCTTCAGACTCTTCAACATTTTTCATTATTTATTGTGGAAGGGTTGTTAAACCTTCGCACAACCCTCTATCCACGAATTTTTCATTTTCATAGATTGAGGTGACCAAGGTATATATCCAACTAGGCAGTGTACTAGAATTATGAGTCGACCGGGATTTGAACTCACGACCTTCGCATTGTAGACCAACACGCTATCCACTAGGCTGCACTCAAGCTTTGTATTCCGTTAGTATAGCTTAATATATATTTTAACTTTCAATGACACAGCTTAAGAGATAGTTGAGATATTCAATTTAAAATTTTTTTCTTTGCACCCTTATTGGCCATATCCCTTACAAGAATTAATCACCCTCTCCTTACTGGTCTCAAAGTATGAATTTTTTATGGTACGTAATTTTGAAGATATAATCATTAAATTACGGCCGACAATTTGTTTGTAGCCCCCTCTTTTCGGACGCCAATCTATCCATCTATACATATAAATATAATTGTAGTTTCTGTCTGTTATTTGTTTATAAATGGCTATAAATAAGTTTTTTGCTTCATTTTAGCAATAACTAAGCAGAAACAAACGTTTTTAAACATTTTCTCTGTCTGCCTGTCTGTCTGTCTTTCCGGTTTTCACGCAAAAACGGCTAAACCGATTGTAATGAAACTTTCACACTTTATTAGATGTGCACTTGAATGTAATCTGCGTGTGGTCTTATTTCAATACCTCCACGCCTTCCACCCCGTCCCATACAAAATGACTCATTTTCAAAAGTATATAATAATCAACCACTAGAGCAAATCTTTTGAAATTTAGAACATACTATTTTTATCAGAAATGTGATCTATGGTATACAAATTATTTGAATCCCGTTACTCGTTCCACCACCTCCAATACAAACTGCACTTTTTCATGAAATACTATGCACCAATTTTCTCAGTACCTGTAACTTTCATCGAGCTTAAATGGTATACTTTATCCTTAATTGGCATTATTATTAATATCGGGAAAAAATTAACCAAGTAGCTTCACTCCTTCTACCCCCTCCCTTGCAATGTGACACAATTTCACGACTTTACAAAAATTCGATTTTCTTGAAAAGCGTGAATGATACAGACCTGAAATTTAAAAAATATCAATTGCATGATTATTATAGTTGTTTCTCGAAATATCACTAAAAACCCCCTTTCCTTCTACCACCTCCCATACAAATTGCACAATTTCATTAAATTGCACTAAATTTCTCAGTACCTACTCAATTTTTGAAGCTAGTTTCTTACTTAAAACTGAAAAACATAAAACTAATTTCGGTGCGCCCTACAAGTGCTGTGTGTATTGATCGATCAGCCTGCTGTTTGCATTGTGTGTGCTTGCGTTGCACGCGATGGATGAGTGCGCTTGTCGAAGATGTGAGGATAAGGCTAATAAGTCTCCCTTGATTTGTTGTTCTGGATTCTGCGGAAAAATTTTCACAGCAAATGTGCAGGCCTTTCCGGAGTCGTTGGAGACGCTGTCATTAAAGCTGATAGTGGTCTCTACTGGTTTTGCGAATCGTGCAGATCGACGTCATCGTCTGCATATGTTGCAAAGGTTCTTTCAACAAAAGCAGCGGTGCAATCACTGCTCAATGAGTTTGTTTCTCTAAAACAGAAACTTGATGCTGCGTTGTCCAACATCGATCAGGTTTGTCTTCCTTCGGTCAGTTGTACGGACACTTCTGCGTCAGCTGCTGCGGTCACTACAATAACTCCCATAGATAGGAGGAAACGATTAAGACCAAGACCAAATGTGCCCTCGCCCGCCGTTCCATCCACCAGCAAGGATGATAATATAATTGAAAGTTCTACTTCGAACAATAATGCTACTGGCTCAATTGCGAGTTCCTGTGCCAACACTTCGGCTGCTGTGGAGCTTCCGGCTATTTACATCAATAAACCGCCCTCCGAGTCCATCGCACTAAGTCCGGCACATGCAATTTCATCTGGTTGGATACCAGTTCATAAAAAACGCTCGAACAACAATAAAATTATAGGCAATGGTTGCTTGTTGGATAACCTTAAAGTTGTCACTGGTCATAAGTGGCTTCATCTAGGCAGATTTAATACAGATACAACAGAAAGTTCTATTATTGCGTTTGTGGCTAAAAGTCTCTCGATCGATGAAGATCGTGTGCGGTGTGTGAAACTGATCAAGAAGGATACCAACCTGGATGACCTACGTTTTGTCAATTTTAAAGTGGGTGTTCCTGTCCACGCTTTTAGCTCTTGCTTCACATCCGAGTTTTGGCCCACTGGACTCGTTATTCGACCATTCAAACACGTTCCAAAAAACGATGTGCGCATAAAGGATACCAACCAGACCTAAATCGTGTGGATTCATGCTCCAGTTCATCATTGCTCATGAGGGCCTCCAATCTTTCTATTTACTATCAAAATGTTAGAGGAATGAAAACTAAGCTACCCCTCCTTCGCTTGAGCTTATTAAACGCTGAATTCGATGCCATCATTCTTACAGAAACTTGGTTGGATGACGATATACTAACCAGTGAACTTGGTTTTTCGAACTACAATGTATTCCGCTTGGATCGGTGCCATACTCGGAGTACGAAATCCAGAGGTGGTGGCTGCATAATAGCTGTAAAAAATTGTTATTCTGCCAAACTTCTAATTAAGTCCTCTAACGATGTGGAAGATATCTTCGTCGAACTCAGCCTCAGCCAACGCAAATTATTTATTGGATGTGTATACATACCACCATCATCATCAGCCGAGACTTACGCCAGCCATTGCCAGTCTATCGAAGGCATATTTAACAGTTTTCCATTTGCGGATACTTTGATTGTTGGAGATTACAACCAGCCTGAAGTTGATTGGGCCTCCCTAAACTGGTATGAATCCAGTGTTAATTGCGCGAGCAGTGGTCTTATTGATCAATTCTGTGATCTTAACTTTACGCAAAGTAACCGCATTTTCAACGCCAAAGGGAATCTACTTGATCTGGTATTTTCTAACCTTTCACCACCACCTGAAGTGGTTTCATCGCACGACGAATTGCTGCCGCTTGATAAAAGGTACCATCCAGCACTCAATATAATCATTAATTTAAATTCTATCCCTAATATTGCTCACAATCATCCCTTTGCCTCCTATAATTTTAAAATTGCCAACTATGGTTTCATTTGTGAGCAGATCTCATTAATCGACTGGCCACTCTTACTCGAAATAGTTGACATAAACGAAGCCGTTTCTAGATTTTATGGCATTCTGTACAAAGTTATCGATGATTTGGTCCCTTCTCAAATTATTTCTAGCTCGTTATATCCCCGTTGGTACGACGCGCAATTGCGTCAACTTATCAAAAACAAAAAAGGAGCACATGCTAAATATAAGGAATCGCTCTCCCAAAGTGACTACCTGGAATTCTCACGTTTACGCAGCTAAAAAGGCTTCCTGTTATACTGAATACACTAGTAATATTGAAGCTAATATTTCTTCCAATAACATTAAGGCATTCTGGAACTACGTTAATTCTCTTAGGTCAGACAATGTTCTTCCTTCCTGTATGTATGCTGATGATATTATTGCATCTGATCCTTCTAGCATTGCAAACCTCTTTGCTAAGTATTTCTCCAGTGTGTACTCCGATAATAGCACTATTCCATCTGCAGTGCCGAATTTATCATCACTGGGCAACTATTACCTAAATCTGTCGTCGTTAAATGTTGTCATCTCAGATGTCACATCAATGCTTGATACCCTTGATACATCTAAAGGTATGGGACCCGATGGTGTTCCACCATTGTTTCTGTTTAACTGTCGTCAGTTTTTGGCGTTACCCATTACGATTATTTTAAATTTATCCTTACGTTCGGGTCTTTTTCCTGAATTGTGGAAGACTTCTTTTGTTATACCAATTCATAAGTCCAATGATAAATGCAATGTTCACAATTACAGGCCCATTTCTATCCAATCGACCCTATCCAAAATTTTTGATGCAATCGTCACGAACAAATTAACACCATTACTGAGAAGCTATATTACCCCTCACCAACATGGTTTTCTAAAACGGAAGTCTACACTGACTAATCTCTTGCCTTATGTTGAGACTATTATCCATGCAATGGAGTCTAATTCCCAGGTCCACGCAATCTACACCGACTTCTCAAAAGCCTTCGACAAAGTTGATCACTGCCTACTCGTTTCGAAGCTTCACGCCATAGGCATCTCTGGCGATCTTCTGAGTTGGATACGTGATTACCTCCATGATCGCTATAGTATTGTAAATATAAAATCTGCTCACTCGGAACCTTTTCTCGTAAAATCAGGAGTACCACAAGGATCGCATTTAGGGCCTCTGCTCTTTCTTGTTTTTATTAACGATATATCCAACATATTCGTAAACGTAAATTTTTTGTTATTCGCGGATGATCTTAAAATCTATAAAATTATAAACACTGTAAACGATTGTACAATTGTTCAAAATAATCTTAATTACCTGTATGATTGGTGTATCACAAATCGTCTTCCATTGAATATTTCAAAGTGTAATTACATTGCGTTCAGCAGACGTCGTGAGCGGGTCAATATTAACTATTACCTTAATACTTGCGAGTTACCAGTGGTTGATGTTATCAATGACTTGGGTCTATTACTTGACTCTAAATTGACATTCGTGCCTCACTACAACAAAATTTGTAGATCAGCTCGGAGAATGCTGGGTTTCGCTATACGCAATAGTCAAGATTTCAAAAATATTTATTCCCTGAAAACTCTTTACTGCTCATTGGTGCGTCCACATCTGGAATATTTATCTGTCATTTGGAACCCCTTTTTCCATATTCACTCCGCCCATATTGAAACTGTTCAACACAAATTCCTGCGGTACATTGCCTTTAAACTTCGCATACCTGTCGAAACAATTGACTATGACTGTTTGCTCACTACCTTGAATCTGGAGCCACTGTCTAAACGACGTGAACGATATGAGCTAATAGCTTTATTTAAAATTGTTAATGATAAGTTGGATTGCTCTGAATTTCTTGAAGTTTTAAACTTTCGGGTTCCAAGTCATGCATCACGCTCTACCGATAGTTTTTATGTCACGCGTCATGTTACTAGTTATGCTAACAATAGTCCGGCCACTCGCTTGATGAGAACTGCTAACAAGCACTCAGCTATGTTGGACATATTCTCTACAAATATCGACTGCCTTAAGGCAATACAATTATTATGATTTTCTTTGTTATTTCGTTTTTAAAATATTATTTACTTTTGTCTTACTTTTCATTTCCTTTTTACTCTTTTTTTCATATATTTATGTTATTACCTTTATATTATTATTATGTTCTCTTTTACATTTACATTTATATTATTATTATGTTCTCTTTTACATTTATATTTATAAGTTTGTAACTTTCATTTGAGGGTTTGGTACCCGTAAATAAATAAATAAATAAATAAATAAATTTGGTACAAAACATTTTTATAGCTACTCTAGCATGATGTGAAACAAATTAGTTCCATGCAGCCACTCCCCTATTATTGCGATTTTTATGCGGACGAAATCGCGGGCGATTGCTAGTAGGTAATAAAATTAAATTGTTTTTAAAGTTTGTCCCACAACCCTCTCTATACGTATGATGATTTTTAGCTTCCTATCTGCATTCGTGGTGGAGATATTATCAAGTGTAGTTTTTAAAAATTCCCCGCTCCCCGCCTCCCCATTGCGCCTAACACTTCCCAAAATTTTGATAATGGAGCTCACCCAATTAAAAGTCCACCCAAAAACGAACATTCTACCTTTAAGGGAGATATGAGTACGGCGTACAGCGGGACGGATTTGTTGTTTTGCATTTTTAGGCTAATTCAGTCATAAAACGCGAAAAGACAAAATTTCAGAGCAGCACATTTTTTTTTCTGTGTCGATCACAGTACTTTATTATTAGAATAATAAAGTAAAATTAGAAATGGCCTTGTCAATATCAGATTCATTCAACACAGAGGACCAATCGCAATTGGATATGTCAAGACTTAAAGTTTAAAAATATAGCTTTCATAGTTTGCAAGAAAATCTGATTATTGCAAATTTTTTGAAAATGTCTCATTTTGTATGGGTTGTGTGAGGTTGAAATTATTGAGCGATTTGGCATTACTTTTTTGTCAAAAATGGCATGTACAAAATTTGAACTTTCTAGGTCAATGCGTTCTCGAGATAGAGAGCACACGGACAGACAGACGGTCATCCGGTTTAGAGAGTTTCGACAGATAATATCAACTTTTGCATAATTTTTTTTTTCCGATCCTTATATCTAAGCGTTATAAACTTTGTGGGAAGCTTGAAATACTCTCAGATGTCATCCAGATCATAAATTTAAGGCTCATCTGAATGTCTTTTATTTAAAAATCCATCTTAGATTTTCAATTCCCTATTATCCATAAGTGCGTTAAAGGCATGAGCTTATATGTACACTCCTTACAGTTACCTGAGCAGAAAAAAAAATCCATAATGCCATGAAATAAAAGCATCTGTGTCTTTCGATCCTATCTAAATCTTTCTTTCAGACTTTTCATCTCACCCTCCTAATTTTCTTCTCGATCAGAATCGCCAGCAATAAACCAAAGTAAAATCCTTAAGACAATAGGGATTGGCACAAAAATGCTCTGGATAAACAAGATAAGCGGCTTAATTAAGGAGATTTTTGCGTTTTTATATAGGAATATGCGCACGGCCGACGAGTATGTGGCGATGATAGCAGTACAGCTGTAAAGGCAGAGCTTTCGTTTGGCTTGAGCCTTCCGTTAACGCAACAATTAATCAAAAGGATTTGCCTGTTAAGAAATCCTTACAGGCTATAATTAAAATCATTTTTACTGGCTTTACTTGCTTGAGGCATTACTCTGTCGACTTAAGCCATTTTTTTACACGTACCTTCCATATATGAAACTAAAATGGATATGTTAAATATTGTGTCTTTGCGAATGGCGGAAAAGATAGCAGAATTAAAAAATGCTTACGATTTAATTACATCTATATTGAAGTAATTTTGCACTAGAATTAGCAAAGAAGAGGTTATTTCATTGAAGGAGAGATATAAATGCAATATTTACATCACATGGCTTAACTGAAATGTAGGTCAGTTGGTTACTAAGTCTCATTTGCGGAAACTCATTTGCATCTGCCGTTTTATAGTTGAGCACTATTGTGGAGAACGTGAAATGAATGCGTTACATTCGTTTGTACGTTTCGATTGGAATTGCTGGGTATTTCAAGTTATTCAGTTCATTTGTTTGATTGAGAGGAAAATAAATATTAGGGGTTGGAATTAATTCGTAGCGTTTTTGCAAAGTTTGATGGTTTATTCTGAAAATATTATTACAGTGGTATTATTGAAAGTATTGTCCATCGTTTTCTATTACCTTTTTCTATCTTTCTGGCAAAGCACGAATACCACGTCGAAAGAATTCTTCGTCTTTAGATTCGATGAATGAATCAATCCAATTCTTGGTACTTTCGTAGTTGTCGAAGTGCTGCTCTGACAAGCCATTCGCCATGGAGCGGAACAAGTGGAAATCTGATGGAGCGATGTCTGGTGAATATGGCGGGTTGAAGAAAACTTCCCATTTCAGCGTTTCTAAATAAGTTTTCACCACTTTTGCAACATGAAATCTGGCATTGTCGTGGAGCAAAATCACCTTGTTATGTCGATCCTTAAATTGGGGGCGCTTTTCTTTTAATGCTTTGTTCAAACGCATCAGTTGACGTCTGTGCAAGCGTTTGATACGGGTCTTCATCGAGCATTGTCACCAATTCTTCATCTTCAAACTTTTTCGGCTGTCCGGGACGCTCCTTGTCTTCCAAGCCAAAATTTCCAATTTTGAACCAAGCGAACCACTTTCTGCACGTTTGCTCAGCTAAAGCATATTCACCATAAACGTCTACTAAAATGCGATGACTTTCCGCGGCACTTTTCTTCATGTGGAAGTAATGAAACAACACTTCCCGCAAAAAAAGATTTTCGGGCACGAACGTTGACATGTTTGATGACGCACAACAAAATGTTATAAACTCGATAAAGAAATGTCGTTCAGTGGACTAGATACGCCATGATAGTAGCTTTATGAAGAATATTTGCTTTATACTTGAGATACGGATACCTTTTGTAAAACGCTGCGAATTAATTCCAACCCCTAATACTCGTACTTTATTATTAGAATAATAAAGTAAAATTGAATGGTACGAGAATTTAATGTATTCATGGGATTACCGTTTTAAAAAGTGATAATTTCTTAAATTTTCTCTATCACTTTAATACTTTAAAAAAAATCCTTTAGAGTATTTAACTGAATTAGGTCAAAGATACAAAAAAAAACCTTTCTTTGTGCAACACAACGAACGTAAAGGCTTAGCCAGACGCGGATAATCTTGGAGTCAAGTAACGATTTTAGTTTGTAACTAGGAGGAACTTAACCGATTTTAATTACTTTTTTAAATTTTTTCTTTCAACAAGTCCACAAAAGCTTATAAAAACAAAAGTAGTTTTAATAATAGGGAATACGACAGTGAGATTCTGGCATAACATATTCAGACAATCACCGTACAACAGATGTGAAATATTTTCTTAATACTTCTGATAGATCTAGAATGAAAATGTTAAATAGAGGAGGGCACAAGTGACTTCCTGGGGCACCCCAGAGGACATTGCTATTTCCTTGGGAATAATGTATTGAAACTTAACAAATTAAGTTCTATTACTAAAGTAGAATAAGAGCCAAACAAGTAAGAATCCCGTAGCACTATTTTTTTTTTAAACTTTGAAATCAGGATAAGGACAGAACATGATCAATTCTAACTTGTTGATCCCTGTTTGACCGGATTAGTAGAGACATTGTAGTTTGACCATAGCTTATCTAGGAGTCTGTTATGGTCCACCATGTCAAAGACTTTAGAGAAGTCTAAGAGGCCTAATGTATGTTATCATATTCTTGTCCAAAGCGGCTCTAATATCAGAGGTTACTTTAGCCAGCACAGATTCGCAACTGCGACGAAACTGGAACCCAGATTGAAAAGAGGACAGCATTTTGTTGCTCAGTAACTATTCCTGCATTTGTTCAGACATTATTTTCTCTAATATTTTAGAGGGGATGCTTAAAATGCTGATAGGACGGAAAGTATTATGAGTAGAAGGATTTTTATTTTTCAAGATAGGTATCGCGGCGGTAACTTTCCAGGCGATTGGAAAAAGTCCTTGTTAAACATGAATTCATAATATGAGAAGTATATTGGCATATACCTAGTCCAGCCATAAATGTTCATACAAGATTTTTTAGCTACAAAAATAAAACTACTGGTTAGATTTGAATATTTTTTTCAGATTTATATTATGTCAATAGTAAACTACAAAATTTAAAAATATTATTCAAAATGACTGCCATTTGCTTTAATACAGCGCCGAAGCTTGTGAGGTCACTCATCGATCGCTGAACAGACGATATCCATGAGAAAACAGTCCACAGCTGCTACCAACGCCTGTTTCGTGGCGTCTTTTACAGACCATGTCCTTTAGGACTGACCACAATTTGTAGTCGAGCGAATTAAGGTCTGGGCTGGCTGCCGGCCAATATTCAGTACTAATATACTCATGTACATGATTTGCAAGCCACTGTTGAGTTGTTTTGGCCCTATGAGCTAAATATCCATGTTTTGTTTTGAAATATGATAATTTTCGAAATCTGCGTAGTCTCGCAGTAATGCAGCATTAGCGGACGATAGGCTTTCGTTCACGTAAATTGGAAGTTCGTTGGTAAAACCGTCGATCTTATTCGTACTCAATCCGCCACGGTTTTTGAAAATAAGTGTTAAGCTCTTACATTTTGCTGAAGAGGAGAAACATTTTGAGTTCGGCAGTTGAGTTTGTCCGCAAAATCTTTAGCTACACATGGCCTTTGCAATGAGCTTTGGTTAATTTCGGTCCTTGTCTTTAGTTTCTATGGAAAAGTTTTTATGCATCCGTGGAAAGATCGTTCTGTAGTTTATTACCAGGGTCTTCGATGAAACCCGGGATCCATACAGATACTTTCGAAAATCTGGAAGCCTCGACAGCTTCCATCACTTGAAGCTTGATGTTCTTCAAGAGCTCGTTCATTTTCGGAACCAGCTCCAAAGGAAGACCAGTGTGTTTTGATCAGCACAAGCTATCCTATGATAACCTGAGTCGAAATCGTACTTCAAAAATGGTATGTTGAATTAATTTAAAAAAAAAATAAATTAATTCAACATACCATTCCACTGTGGGATGGGGCAGTGGAATTTACCTACAGCCAGTCCTGCCTGCCCTAAAAATGGCAAATGGACACTCACATTTTACTTATAAAATTAAGACCGTAAATTCACTTGAAGTGGTAGCATTTTTAAACCAAAAATTATGAAGTTGAAGAAATATTGTATATTTCGTTGTTTTCTTTTATATTTGGTTTTCAGAGAATAATGAGTTGTTTTTTATATTTTTTTTTGCCAAATTTTTGTATTAAATTGATTAAATCTGTTTTTTTTTCTACTAAGAAATTTTTTTGATTTGCTCAAAATGTTAATACAACTTTTTCCTTCAGATTACTATAATAAAAATTCTTCAGTAGAAGAAAGAGGGGTAGTAGAAAAAATTAAAAAGATCAAATAGATAGATAGATAGATAGATTTTATTTGCTTATGAGAGCTTCTTACAGTGATTTGACACATATGTTTTGTTAAATTTGGGTTCAGACAATTTGTCTTCTCATCAATGTTGGTAACTTAGATATTACTATCGAATAAAATGTACTAATTCAAGTTATTATTGATAAGGAAAAAGAAAACAATTCAAAAACCGTATGATTACTTAACATAAAACTTACATTAACTAACTTAACCTAGCTTAACTATTAGCTAAACCTATAATTAATAAAGTAAATTATTACTGGTTAATTGGTTCGAACTGCTTCGATTAGGGGATTGTCACAATTTTCTTGTCTGGATTTAAATTTTTCGGTGAGTTCATTTGCCGCTTCCTGGATTAGTTTTATTTTCGCTAGTTGGTGCAATTTGTCGAGAAATGCCAGGGTTTGTCGAAAAGGATTTTAAGCCATTTGTTTTGGATGACTTGTAATTTTTTTTTTGTGGATATTAGCGCAAGAGTTCCAAACTGGTGCGCCGTATGTGATAGCAGGTTGGATAACTGCTTTATATAACAGCAACTTATTTTCGGTAGACAAGCATGAACTTCTGTTTACCAGTGCATATAGAATGCGAATAGATTTTGAAGCTTTAGATACTATCGCATCTACATGTGCGTGAAAAGTAAGCTTATTATCAAGGTGAATTCCTAAATATTTAATGGCTTTCTCCTATTGGATCTGTTCTCCCAGGACGTTTAGTGTAGGATTTGGAAGAAACCGCTTTGCTCTTCGTTTGGTGAAAAATATGCATTGAGTTTTTCTTGCATTGATTTTAATTTTCCAGTTGGAGTAGAAGTTATTGATATCATGTAGCTGTGCTAATAAATTATTGATAATGATATTCGGATCAGAGCAAGCGGTGTAAATAGCCGTGTCGTCTGCGAATGTAGCGATTTCGCATTCGGGTCGTTTGGGAATATCTGCCGTAAGAATGTTGTATAACGCTGGGCTTAGGCAGGAACCTTGGGGAACACCAGCAGGGATATTATACGAGTCCGAGAAACCCTCACGACAGCCTTTCTGTTAGAAATAACTGCTCGTATAAGGTTAACAAGGTAATCATCAATACCAAACTTGGCAAGTTTGTAAATTAAACCGTCATGCCAAACAGAGTCAAAAGCTTTCTCGATGTCCAGAGTAATCATTCCGGTTGACTTTTTATTTGGAAATGCTACAGAAATATCACCAGTATATTTTGACTCTGGACAGCTGATGCGTAGTGGAAAGTTTAGGTCTAAAACCGAAGTAAGGTATAATGCGTTTGCTCTCAACTATTGAGTTTAGGCGATTTAAAATAATTTTTTCAAATATTTTTCCCATTACAGGAAGTAGGCTAATTGGTCGGTAACTTTTGACATTCGTAGGATCTTTTCCTGGCTTGAGGATAGGAATAATAACAGCTTGCTTCCAAGTTTTTGGAAAATAACCAATCTTTAAGCTGCAATTGTATATAAAGTTCAGGAATACAAGTGCGGTCTTGGGAAGATTTTTAACCATGAGGGCTAAGATGTTATCCATTCTTGGCGCCTTCCTAAGCTTCATTCTGCGTAAAATTTCCTTGATTTCCTTAGGTTTACTAAGGTCGGCAGGTTGCAGTTCTTGAATATCACTTATTGGGGTGTCAATATACGCTTTAACTGCAGCTTCTGTAGATTTGTCGCCGAGGTATTTGTAGAAATTGTCTGCAAGTGCTTCTGCTTTGTCTTGATCAGTAAAGGCTATGGCTTGATCATGACTTAAGGGTGGCATCAAATTTCGATTATTTTTTTTAAATAAATAGCTCAGCTGCCAGAGCTTTTTCGCTCCTTAAAAAGATCAAATAAGTTTAATTCACTGTGAAACCAGAACTGTCCGAGTTTCAATTTAAAAACTAGAGCTTCATTTTAATTTGAATGAATTACAAGTTTTCTAAATAAACAGACATTTAGTTTGGATAATTGTAATTCAATTAGATTTATATAGTAATTATTAAATCTATATATATAAATATAATTGTAGTGTCTATCTGTAATTTGTTTATAAATGGCTATAAATAAGTTTTACTTTATTATTCTAATAATAAAGTATTGTGATCGACACAGGAAAAACAAAAAAAATTTGCTACCCTGAAATTTTTTTTTTCGCGTTTCATGACTAAATTAGCCTAAAAATGCAAAAAAAAAATCCGTCCCGACGTACGCCGTACGCCGTACATATGGGCTCATATCTCCGAGACCGTTAAAGGTAGAATGTTCGTTTTTGGGTGGATTGTGGATTGGGTAAGTGAGCTCTATTTTCTAAATTTTGGGAGGTGCTAGGTGGAAGGAGAGGCGGGGGAGGGAAAAAGTCAAAAACTACACTTGCTAATATCTCCACCACGAATGCAGATAGGAAGTTGAAAATCAGTAGCGATATAGAAAGGGT
Source organism: Chorisops tibialis (assembly GCA_963669355.1). NCBI lineage: Eukaryota > Metazoa > Arthropoda > Insecta > Diptera > Stratiomyidae > Chorisops > Chorisops tibialis. Next base: position 25,003,335 of record OY770264.1, read on the forward strand.
TGTGGGACAAACTTTAAAAATAATTTAATTTTTTTATCCATTGGCGTCCAAAAAGAGTAGAGTGGCTAAAAACAAATTGTCGGCCGAATTGTTTTTTCAAATGATTGTATCTTCAAAATTACTTATCTTAAAAAATTCATATTTTGGGACCATTAAGGTAGCATATAGGTAGTTCCACCAGAATCAGCTTAGATACTGGCTTATTATTGTAAGGGGGAGGGTCAGGGGGTGCAAAGAAAAATACTTAAAAATGAATATCTCAACTATCATTTAATGTAATTGAAACTTGAAACATATATTAAGCTATACTAGGAAAATACAAAAAAAAATAAAATGGTGAAATAATAATAGTGGGGGGAAATTGTCGAAAATTTTGAGTGATTTTTTTAGGGCTCTGGTGAAGGATACAAAGTTTAAGTTTTGCATGTGGATACATCTATTTGATATACAAAGAAAAATAATAGCTTGATCCATAATTGTTATAAGCCGACCCCCCCCCCGGTCTAACGTGCACAAGGTGTTTCATGTGCATTGAAAAAAACACATAAACTGAAATTTTTTGAGTGAAAATGTAAGGAAGAAACTTGAAATTTTGCGAAATGCATTTAAAAAAAATCCCTAAATATACGAAATATTAACTGGTCGAAAACCCTTGAAACTTCTACCCCCTCCCATACAAAATTATTTTTTCGACTATTTTCAAGAAAACAATTATCACCTAACTATCAAAAGCTATCAATTTGAAATTTTGCGCAAAAACTTTTAAAAATAGTTGAAAAAAAATTGCGTCAAAAGTTTTGAGATCACGCCTGTCCTTCTACCCCCTCCCATACAAAAGTATGATTTCGACCATTATTATGAAATCAATTATCATCTAACTGTTTAAAGCTATCAATTTGAAATGTTGCATATTAACTTACAAAAATAATTAAAATAAATTTACATTAAAAGTTTTGAAATCGCGCTTGCCCTTCTACCCTCTCCCATACAAAACTATGATTTCGACCAATTTCACTAAATCAACTAATAACCAACAAACTAAAAGCTACGAACTTGAAATTTTGTACAAGCACCACACAAGAGGAACGAAATAAAACTGCATACCCAATTTTACGATTCCCTTACCTTCTCTACCCCCTCCCATACAAATGTTCGGTTTCGTGAATGTAAAATACACCGAATTGTATGAAAATTCCATGCAACTTCGTCTATGAAACACATTCTATACAGAGAATATTGGACGTGATTCAAGCAATCAATTAAAAAGCTATTAACATCCATTTACTCTTACTATTACCCCTCCTCCTCCCCTCATACAAACCCAAACTTGCAGAAATGAAATATTGTTAAATTGACAACAGCCCTGCCCAAGAGCTTCCCTTTCACTTAGACTTCCCTAACCACTCTAACCTGCATATTGACTTTCCACTCATCTGCAACTTGTCCCAAGAATAATTAAGTTTCGCCCGACTTGTTGGTAGTTTATTTTGCTTTATTTGGACAATAACTAAGCAGATAGATGTTTTTAAAAATTTTCTGTCTGTCTGTCTGTCTTTCCGGCTTTCACGTAAAAACTGCTGAACCGATTGTAATGAAACTTTCACAAATTATTAGGTCTGCCGCAAGAAGTAATCTGCCTTAGGTTATATTTTACTTCCCTCACGCTTTCTACCCCCTCCCATACAAAATGACTCATTTTCAAAAATTTATAATAATCAAATTTTCATAGCAACCATAAAAGCTATTTATTTGAAATTTAAAATATATTGTTTCTATTCTAAATGCAATCTTTAAGTGTATAAATATTTTGAATCCCCCTACTCTACCACCTCTCATACAAACTGAACTTTTTCATGAAATACTATACTCCAATTTTTTCAGTACGTATAACTTTCATCATGCTAAGATTTTGTGCGAAATCCTTAATTAGCATTGGTATTAATATCAGGAAAAAAAACCAATTAGTTTTACTCCTTCTACCTCCTCCCATACAATGTGACACAATTCCACGACTTTGTAATATTTCTATTTTTTTGAAAAGTGTGAATGTTGCTATTCTGAAATTTAAAAAATATCATTTGCATGATAATTACTGTTGATTTTAAAAAAAATAACTAAAAAATCCCTACTCCTACCATCACCTCCCATACAAACTGCACTTTTTCATGAAATACTCTAAGCCAATTTTCTTAGTACGTATAACTTTCATCGAGCTAAAATGTTGTATTAAATCCCTAATTAGCATTATTTTTAAAATCGAGAAAAATTAACCGATAAGCTTCACTCCTTCTACCCCCTCCCGTACAATATGACACAATCCCACGACATTCCCAAAATTCGATTTTCTTGAAAATCGTGAATGTTCCTGAATGTCATGGTTTTATTCTTAATAATTTATGATTCTGATTTCAACAAAATACAAAGCATTGTGTTCAAAGAGCCATCAAACTAAGCAAATTATTTATCCGACATAATGTAATACTAACAACATTTTCTAAAATATTATTATTGCAATTCTTATGCGGACAAAGTCGCGGGCGAGCGCTAGTATAATTATATAAAATGTATTTGTATATAATAATAATTTTTTATTATTATAAATAATTATTAAAATTTAAAACTCAGGCATTACTTACAAATACTTAAAATCATTTAGATTAATTGAAAATCTAGTAAATTAAATGTACTGGAGTTTCAGTGAATAATACAGTTAAGGTAACTAGGAATTCAATGTAATTTAAAACCAAATCTAGTTACGAATACTGGATTTATAGTTGAACAATTCTAGCTAAATTTTTAACTAGAAAGGCTAAGAGTTCTACTCTAGTTAAATTTTATTGATTCCCAGTTAAAAAAAATTGCTGTGTAGTCTATAGATTGTAGGGCTCAGTTCTAACTACAATCTTGTTGTATTGTGATAAATAATAATTCAACGATAAACTTGAATTTGAAATCCAATACATGAGAATTCGATTGCATATAACTGAAAACTATGGTTTTTCACTATTTCATTCGTACATCAGAAACGATCTTGACATTAAAATATGCAATTTCAGCCTCAAGCTTCACGTTCGCTTCAAAACAGCTTAATTCAGGTAAGACAGGACAGGTCTGTCAAAAAACCAGCGATTGAAAATAGTGAAATATTACGCTATATTATTGCAACTGTCTAAGCCGTGACGGGAACTAAAAAAAAATTTTTCTTAATTTCACACCTAATCCCCTGTGAGAAATCTCGTTTTTCTTCGTTTCTTTCACGTGTGTGGTAAATTTCTGAAATTATACATATGTTTCGCCACACACCATGCTCAGTATAATTCCATGAGCGCGAAATTATAATCGCATTTTTCAAAGGCTTGACATTTTCCTGTCGTTAATTCCTTTATTTTGTTAAGATTTCGCACCTCTTTTAAATGTTCACGGAATCATGCTCTTTGCACATCAGCCCATGTCCAAGAAATTAAGGAATGGATGAGGTTGGCCACCACGGCAGAAACGCGCCCTAAAGAAAATCTTTAAAAAAACAACAAACAAGTGTCGAAGAGACCAGCATGAACAATTTGAAGTAGGCAGGTAACGTCTATAAGAATAAATAAAAATACCAGCAACAATATTAAATTTACCTTGACGATGAATTAACGAAATCCACTTGAAAGTGTTCGCGGAGAGCGACACGAAGAACTATGTAAACGTCGTCGTCGCCAAACGAATTGTACAGACCGAAGAATTTGCAATCGCCCAAACACCATTCGACTTAATTAATTATGGCCATCTCCTGCTCACGTTAACAAAATACTCAAAAATAAGACGAAAACGAAGCGATAATAAACGAATAAATGAAAGGGGACAAGTCCACTAGGTAAAATGTTCAACACTTTGCAGTTGTTACTTAGCGCGACCGATGCTGTTACTCGGGAGGACGATGCCTATCAGCGTTTTAAGATCTTTTTGCACCGCAAAGTGCTTACAAAACTCTCGGTAGAGAACGGGCAAAAAAAAAAGACACTTAAGTAGTCGAATGGTCACATTAAAACATCGACCATAGCGTCTGCAGTTTGCCGATTTAGCTCTAGGATTACCATCGGTCAACATGAAATACAGTTCCCTCTAGTTCCTTCGGTATCATCACTATTACAAATTTTTATGATCGATCCGTAGGAAATCGTCGAAATCCGAAACGAACCGTACCAGAAATCAACCCGAAAGGTTGGGTGGCCAAGTACATCACGCTCTCCCACGATCCTAATCAGTTCAGGTGACAAGCAATCAAGTAAATTCTATCAGCCGGTGAAGATCTTCAATCTTGCGCCAGACAGTGCAGCATCGATCGTCTTATTCTGCAACTTTAAAATCCACTCATGGACATCTTGACGCTGAAGGAGTCGCTTCTGAATTCATTAGAGACAATGACGATCGTCTCTTGAACGACATGGACAACAAACAACCGATCCGAAGTACTCGCGTATATGTCGTTTGTCGTCTTAGTAGAGACTCTAAGCTGGGTGAAGCTTATGCTGCACAAGACGATCGGCATCAAGGTATAAGGAATAAAACACTCAATAGATCGATAGATACTTGTCCAATTGTAGATACTTGCGAGCAAGTGAATGGAACTATGGAACCAAACGAACGGTATTATCTGGGGAGTCTACTGTTCTGCGGCTATAATGCAATTGATCGTAATCAGATATGCTCACTAAATGAGGCTCGGTGATTGAAGCAAACGCTGAAATTACATAATGAGACTGTGCTAATCGATCGGCTATCGACTTATTGGTGGGTAATAATGAGCATTGAAAAGATTATTGCCATAGTGAATGGTACTTTTGTGGTGTTGATAGGATTATACTTGCATAACTGCACATATAGGTTTATTAACGATTGCTTGATGTACTTGTCTCGATGAAACTGTTTTCAGGATATGATGGTATCTCTAATTGATTAATCCGATAAATTCTGATCTCAGGGATGTCAGTAAAATTTTCCGAACATATTTCTAGAAATTACCATCACCTATTAATGGGCTTTCTGATTTTTGATAAAAAAAAAAATAATTGAAACACGAAACATCGTTAAAGTTTCAGTTTCACAGTCTAATATTGTACAAAAACACCTGATTGTGATTTTCCGATATATCGTATTTTGGATTGACTTTATTCAATAAAAATTTTTGGATTAAAAATTTATTGGTTTTAGATAGAATTGTGTACTGAAAATGTTGCATTATCTACACCGTATTTTTCAGTAGTGCATTAAGTTTGATCCGTGAGGGTGCCGACATAGTTAACAATTATATTTTTTTCTAATGCTTCGAGCTGAACTTAAGGATCCCCTTTTCCGTACACTTTAGTCAGTTTAGAGAGGGATAACAGTAATTAAGCAAAGAATCGAAACGTTTTTAGACGAAATAGGGTGAATAAGATAACAGAATCACGTAGATATTATTTATTTACGCCTTGAAAATGTAGGCAGTTGTAAAAAGTATCGCAACAGTGCATTTCATATTCTATATTCACGATCGAGGGAGAAACGACTGTTTAAACATATTTACCTCTAATTGATTTTGGTAGCTCGGCGGTGTACTCGTACATTGAAATAGACTCTGAGCACGTTGACATTCTTATATTGCTGTGATGGCATCATCTCCAACAGTTCGAAAAGCAAATGAAATTTAGTGCAAGACATTTTAAAACTATCTGTTGAATGACGTTAAAAAATTGGCTCAATAACGTCACTCCTTTCTCCACCCATTTTCCAGCACAAAATAAAATAATTTCTGCAAGTCACACAAATCTCTATTGGGGCTTACATGCAATCATGTATCTTTTATATGTATAAACTCAATTTAACTGCCAATTATAATATCAGAAATATTATTATTACTATTAGGAGAACGCGTCAGAGTACTGCGACCTTGTTGGCCTATTGTGCATTTATAGCCCCTTCACCCTATCATAACTCAATAGCTTTAGCTAATTTGAGAATCTTTACGGGAGCCGTTTTGGCTAATTCCTCCGTAGAAAGGAAACCCTTTTCAAGATGACTGTGTTTTTTCCTAGCTACTGCTTCACAGTGACATAGGATGTGTACTGTCGTTTCTGAGTCCTCGAGACAAAGGCGAAAAATGTCGGTTTCAGCTACGCCCATATTTTTCAGGTGATGGTGACCTCTAAAATCCCCTGATTTATAATTATTTTTCTTCAGTATGCGTAACACTCCTTTAATAGCTTCCTTTTTTATTTGGATATGTATCGGAGGGATGTTAAGGACCATTTCCATTGCCGCTGTCGGACAGGTTTTCATTGCTCTTGTGATACCAAGACAAGCTAGCCTTTGGATTTTTTGTAGCGTAAGCTGTGCTTTCCGTTGTAACATTTTAGTCCACCATATCGTTGATTCGTATGTGACTATTGGGAGAATGACTGTTCTGTAACACAGTAAATCATTTTTTGCCTCAAGCACAAGCGCGTTTTCTTGAAATTCGATAACTCAGACAATAGCGCAATGCAATCTGACGGATATGAGGATCCTGTTCGATATCGAGAACAATTTGCTTGTATGCGGTATTTACTCTTTGCAATCCAGTAGCTATCTAATAAAAATTAAAGTAAAATGAAAAGCAAAAAAACATTCTTAATTTTATTGAGAATTATAGAGCCTTTGATGTTCTATGGAAGAGCTGCTTAGCTAGTTACACACGTTACGTCCTTTTCGTGCGCTTAGCGTATGCCTTCTGGAATAAAGCATTAGCAGTAAGATGAATGACAAACATGGAACAACATAGCGTAAAAGCTTAATTTACGTACGCTAAGCGCATTTCTTCTGGAATAAAAGTGTAAGCATTAAGATGAACGATACACACGACAGGTGATGTGATACCGCGTACAAGCAAATATTCCTCAATAGCGCACGTGATCCCCATATCAGTCGGGATGCCTTGCGCTATTGCATGCGCCGAAATATTTCAAGAAAAAGCTCATGTAAATGAGACACAATTCTCTTGCGCTGCTGCTGCTGATTATAATTGAACAAGCGAATTGTGTCAATGCGTTTTTATATGCATTTTCTCATTGAGATATCTAATGCTATCGCCACTAAATGGAGCAAGTATAGCTCGGACTCTGCTTTCCCCTCCAAATGAATAGAACAGAAATTTTGGTTCAATTCCAATTTTGTTACACCACAACCTCTGGCATGTGAATGCCTCTAGGCATCATTTACAATGACTGAGTTTCATCAGCAACTCAGCATTGCCAAAAACACAGCGCCCGGAGAGGACAAAATATCATACGCCATATTGAAACACTCCTCCATGGAATTTAAATCCCGGCTGCTTCTCCTTTACAGCAATATCTACTGCATCTTCCCTCATTCCTGGAAATCCGCTACCCTAATACCCGTCCCAAAAAGTGGAAAAGATACGCATATCATTGATAGTTACTGCCTGTCCTCTCTAAGATCTTGGAGAATATCCTGATCAGAAGGATCAGCAGTGATACTGAGCTTCATTTGGAAAGTGAACAGCACGGGTTTTAAACAGGACATGACGTGGCTACCATTGTGCACCTACTCGAGCACCAAGTAGTACAGAATCTGCAAGCGGTCAAACATAGCGTATACTTTTATCTGTTGACATGAAAAAGCATTTAAGCTTGTACTCTCAACACCAACTACACGCTTGGGGTATCCCCAAAAAATGCCTTACACTTGTGCAATCTTTTCTCTCGTCGAGAGCAATTAAAGTGCAAGGTGACAGCCACTAATCCCAATCCCTTCCCGTAGGCAATGGTGTTCTCCAAGGTTTTTCACTATCAGTCATTCTCTACAACAGCTATGCCAACCTCTTTTTTCGACACCAATTTCTTTTTTAACTTAGACTTCGTGGGGGCCTACGCCGAAAACTTCTATTTTCTTGCCTAAGCTACTCCAGCTGCTGTCCAGAGTAAATTTCAGAGCATGCATCGGTCACTTAACATGTGAGCACAGCAGATCGGTGCAATCGTTCCAACATCCAAAATTCTTCACCTCTGCCGCAAAACGTCCTGTAAATCTCATTCTATTAAAATGGATAACCCCATGTTGAGTTCTTCTCAAATCACCACAGTTCATCCACAGCCTTCAGAAGAGGCTCTGCTTCAGAAAGAATGGTCCCCGTTTAGAGATTGCATTGCAACATTCGAAGGTCCTAACTGGAGGTTATCAACAGGACGGCATCTCATCATATTCCTGGACCACCAAAAAAATTTAAATGAATGTTGATATTAAAAAATCGAACAGCGAGAGGAGCACTTCATGTGCGACCCCCATTCCATCTTTCGCATCGAAGCCCAATTCACTAGCTTTTGGCATATTGTCCTCTCTCGCTCCTTCACACTAGCTAGTAAAGCACTGGTCTCTGAACCTCACCCGCTTCATTATATTCTACTACGAAAACATGACATTCTTGCAGATTCTATCCCTTCTCGACGAAAAAGTACTCTCACCTCATCACTATCCAGAACTACATCCCACCTCTTCACTCAAAACTACCCCCTTCCGCAATCTAAGTAAACTTTTCCCCCAAATTCAGAAGCCATCATAACCAAAATATTTCCCTACCAACCCACTATCGATATTTCGCTTGCGGCATACGCCAAATACTCTACTCCAGCTTTCATTTACCATACCCTTCACCAGGTTTCACTGAAAAACTCTCTCACGACGATTCCTATATCCAATCCACCCCTTCTTATGCAGTGGTTAAAAAAGGTGTAGAGCAACCAATCATTACTCTCCATCAAGTCCTTCTCCCTCAGTATTCAGATAGCTACGTTACCGAGATGGCAGCCATTCTGACCGCTTAATTCCTAATCTTCAGCACTTAGCAATAATCATACCCAGCAACAACCTTAGTATATATAATAAATACCTGCTATCGTCCAACATACCTTGTCTCTATACCCCTCCAACTCCCTAGCCTAGGTTCCAGGTCATATGGGTATAGTTGGCAATGAAGCAGCAGATGCAGCAGCCAAAGAAGCCTTTACAATGCCTCTGGCTACAAAATCCCCCAGCTTGCATCTAATCATCTCCCGTATTCATAAACATCTTTCGCATACTCATCTCCAAAATATCTGGTCAATCAACAATTTCTTTCTTCACTTCCACAATGTCCTCATCACCCGACCTATATAACACCCCTCTTACTCGCGACCGGACTGTATCACGATACTTCGTATGCGACTCAGACGGACGCTGTTCAGCTGTGAGCACTATTATTGGGATCCCCCAAATTTGTGCTCAAGTTGTAACAGCACACTAACTATTCGACACACGATTCAAACTGTTCCTTCTCTAGGATCACGATCGACGAAGACCTCTCTATTAATTTACAAACCTTCATTCTTCTCGACGCTAGCTCGCTTCACACCATTTCAAATATTTAACGTGCTATACTGCCGCATGATTTATGGCAAAAAATATAATCTGTACAACTTAGTATTATAATCGTGAAATAGCACTTATAGAGCTTAATAAATAATATGAAATAAGAACGATACAATAAATAACAATTAATATATCGAAAAATAAACATTGTTTGATAAAGGTCTCAGCAGAGACCGAAACGTCACTAATAATAAAGCGTAACAGTGTAAAATCCGGAAATCTTTTCTTTCAATTCGAAATGCACTGTGAAAACATTCACCAAACAATTAATATATCATAAGAATTATAAATTAAAAAAGGATATAGACTAAAAGATTATAATTCGTCGCAGCGCCACAGCCCCTTTCGGGCCTTGGCTTCCCGTAGCCGAAGGCTCCAGCGATCTTGGCCCAGTGACCGCGTCCTCCAATTTTGAAATCCGAGCAGCGATGAACAGTCTTCGTCAACAGAGTCAGACCAGCGTTTCCTGGGTTTTCCCACTGGCCGCCGGCCCTCCGTTTTTCCTCGAATACCTTTTTAGGTATTCGAGTTTCGTCCATCCTTTGTACAGTGGAAACCTCCGGTTTGTCAAATATATCATACAGCTCACTGTTGTATCTAGTTCGCCATCGGTCACCATCACGTTTCGCTCCAATTATTCGTCTCAGGACCCGTCTTTCGAAAGCGTTCAACATATTTGCGGATGCTTGTGTAAGGGTCCATGTTTCGCATCCGTAGCAAAGCACAGGTCTTACTATTGATTTGTAGACTTGGAGTTTGGTCTTCCTGTGTACGCAGCTGGCCTTAAAAATAGCTAAGACTGAACAATACGTTTTATTTGCGAGCTGGATTCGTCTTTTTATTTCGTTCGTTTCATTTCCACTCTTTGTCAATGTTGTGCCTAAATAAATGAATTCGTCCACATTTTCCAAATTATATTCATCAATTGTAATGTTTTGTCTATTGGGGGTCCTTTTCCTTGTTTGTGTCATTATTTTCGTTTTTGTTTCATTGATTTTCAGGCCAACTTCTTTTGCTGCTTGATCGAGGCTTAGTAGAATTTCTTTTGCGGATGTGAAAGAGCGTGATAATATGTTGATATCGTCCGCATAACCCACTATCTGGCTGGATTTATAAAGCAGCGTACCTCTTGTGTCAACGGGTAACTTTCTGATGACGTATTCTAAAGCTAGGTTAAAAGGCAGAGGGGCCAGCCCATCACCCTGTTTTAGTCCGACATTTGTGTCAAAGGCATCAATTAGTTGGTTGTTGACTCTGACTTGTGATGTTGTTGATGTCATCGTCATTTTGGTCAGTCGGACTAGTTTTGCTGGGATGCCAAAATGCAGCATTATTTTGTACAGTACGTTTCGATCAATACTGTCGTATGCTTGTTTAAAGTCCACAAAAACCTGGTGAACGTCGATGTTGAATTCCCAGCATTTTTCAAGCACTTGCTTGACCGTAAAAAGTTGATCAGTCGTTGATCGACCAGCTCTAAAACCACCTTGGTACTCCCCAACCACATTGTCAGCGTAAATTTTAATCTTATTTTCTAATATTTTTGTCAGTATCTTATATGACGTGCAAAGTAGTGAGATACCTCTGTAGTTTTCGCACTGCAGTTTGTCTCCCTTTTTGTGGATAGGGCAAATAATGCATTGGCATCACTCCTCCGGTATTTGCTCCTGATTCCAGATGTACTGAATCACTTTATGAATGGCATTTCGGATGCAGCTTCCGCCATATTTAATTAATTCCGCTGGAATTTCGTCGATGCCCGGTGCTTTATTGCTTTTCTGGCTTCTGATGGCAAATTTGACTTCTTCCAACATTGGAGAATCCAGTGGGCATTCGTCGGAGGTTTGGAGACCTATCAGCTCCGATGTTCGGGAGCCGTGTGCGGGATTAAGGAGTTCTTTAAAGTATGACGCCCATCTTTCCGTAATCAGACTATCCTCGGCGATGATAGTGCCATTTCTGTCTTGGGTTGAGGGTTGTCTTAGGCTGATATCCACGTCTTAGGCTTTTCACTACTTTGTAGGCTTGTCTTGTTTTATTGCTCGCAAGATTGTCATCGATATTTCTCAATTGGTCGTCATAATATTTTCTTTTCTTACATCTAATGACATTATTTGCTACTCGTCTGAAATTTTCGTATTTTTCTCTCTTCGTTCTGGTATTCCTTTCGAGAAACTGTCTGTACGCCTGATTTTTCTTATCTAACGCATCCTGGCATTCGTCGTCAAACCAGTCATTTCTTTTGCGCCGAGCTTCATACCCAACCACGTGTTCCGCAACGGTCTTTATTGTTGCCTTTACATCCATCCAAACTTGGTTCACAGGCTTCGGTATGTCATCCTGCAGAATCGGAGTGAGCTCTCTTTCAAGTGCTGCTGCGTAATTTTCCGCAACTGACGCCATTTGGAGCTTTTTGATGTCGAACTTACCAGGTTTGTTTAATGATCTGATATTCCAGGATCCAAAAGCATAGTCCGTTGTGCGTTTGCGCGGTCGTTTCCGTTGGTCCAATCCTATCCGAGGCTTCGTCTTGGGTTCCAAAACAATGAAGGTTTTTTTACGGTGACAGGGGAGTTAACCCTTCGCCCAACCTCCGCTATGGAGGAGTAGTTATTATTGTTGTTTCCGTTATCAGGCGCGAGAAACTTGCCTTCACCCTCCTACGTTAGCAACTCTCAAGTGAGAGTTCCCAGCGGCCACCACGAGGAGGTGTAGGTAGGATTAGGTAGCAGAGCTGACGATGTTCTTACAGTAGGCTTTTCTCGGCTTTTAATACTTTATTGGAAACCAGTAAATCAATGCAGACCCGAGACCTTTTACTACCATTTGGCCACCAAAAGATTATAATTAAGGGCATTGAAATATAAGAACTTTGTACATTTAGTTGAATACAACCATAAGAATAACGATTAAAAAAAGGATCCATACAACCTATATATGTACAAATACCATGAATTAAAAAAAAGAGCAAATGTAAGCAAACCAATATAAAATAAAGTCTATAAGAATCAAAAAAAAAATTAATAATAATTAAAAGTTTATATTTCGATTAATACTTCAATTTTGATTAATTAATACTTAACCTAGTTATACGAATTTTGATTAAAATAAAAACTTATTAAACGGCATCGTACGGTCTCTGCCTCTGGCTTTATATTTATATGCAGTCATTTATCTTTAAATAAATAAAAAATTAATATGTGTTTACGCATATGTTGCATGTGCGTTATTCAACTTAAGGCATGAGCTTTAATTCTAGAAGGCATGCGCTTAGCGCACGAAAATGAGGTATCCTTAAGACTCATCTAGAGTGTCGCATGATTGGAGATAACTCGAATCCAAATTCCCTTGTTTTCAAAAATGTTATTCATGTTGCAAAAGTAACGCAAAATTACATTACATTTCGATAAATATCAAAATGAAAATTTTCAGTTCCAATTTATTGACATGTTGTTGGTTATAGAATGTGACATTCGGTAATGTCAATTTAAGCCAACCCGAGAGGGTATAACTTTTGTTATGCCTGACTGAATATTTTTGTTATTAAATTCCCTTCACGTATGGTAGTGAATATTTATAACATATTGAGTATTAAAAAGTTTATATCGTACGCCATCGATATTCTCGCAAATACAATTATTCACGTTTGGATAAAACGACATTCTTTTAGTGTCGTACGAATGTTGGCTTCGTATTTCTTCACACTTTAAATTGAAAAACTCGTTATTATTGGTGACATGCAATAAACACAATATTGCGGTGCTATAGTGGACGGGAAAATTAATGTTCTTATGAATTTAATGGTTAATTAGGTGATGTGAATTATTGAAGTATTTTCTGGTTCAGTGGTCAATGGTATTGTGATAAGTTTACATGTAAGAATTCGCTTTAATGATTCAATATCTACCTGGAGAAATTTAGATATGCTAGTTGGTGTCCTATGTGATACGAGTATGATATAGGAAAATATTTACGGAAAAAATAGACAATAGTATCAACACCAATTTTCTATTTTTTTTTTAAATAAAATGTGTACTTTTACTGAGTCAGTTGAATTCTCATAATTATTTCTTGAGCAAAAAGGATTTGGTTTATCGTCTTAGTAAAATATTTTTGGATAGCGTAAATAAATTCATCTAAATATTCGCAATCGAATCAGATGAACAATTTAAGCCACCCACTCAACTAACTTTAATTTTGTAAATATAAATTTTCTTAATTCCTTAAATATTGAAATCTTCGCATTCCAATTAATTTCGCACAAATACTTATCTCCTGTATTATTCTACTATAATCGCTTAATTTTTTTTATTCGATTAGAATTTTTAATTTTAAAGCTCGATGGCAATGCCAATCGAGGTCCATTTATAAACATAGAAATCTAACAGAATCTGAACGAGTTTCGTTACTTTACTTTAAATATCTTTCATCAGTCACTTAATCTAGCACCAATAAAATGTGAAACAAAACTAAGACAAAAAAAAAAAAAAAAACTCAACTTTATAAATTCTGTCACATCCGAAAAGGTATAGCGATAGCTTCTTGTATTGGAAGTCTTTGTTGATGCCGCATTCTGTAGATTCATAATATAAAACAACAACACCAAACTGGATACCATTCATTTGAGAGCTACCTTAATAGATAAGGCGCAGCATCATCTTTAGAAATATGCCGAACTTGAAAAAAATAGCTACAACGTAGAAAAAGAAGACGAAGAAATTCCGAGCTGATAAGAGCAGCCTTTTCGATGAGTAAAATTAATCTCAACGGGACAAATCTTTATAAATGACGACGGCATCATTGATGGATTTCGTTCTGTGGCAGTCTCCCTTGAAGAGTATCTTTCCAATATCTGAACAGCAGCAGCAGCAGTAGTAATAGTTGTCTCGGGCCTATCTATCTAAGAGGCCCCGACTGCCAGTAAGGATGAAATTATTGACTGGAGCAGGGAAAAGACAAGCAACTATAAGAAAGCTTGCACTGTAATTGGTCTAATGAACTAGCTGGGCAGTCTTTCTGGGGAGTTGACTGCAATCGCCCATCGCCAGGGATGCGTCCACTTGGGTGATTCGTGCCATTAATTTTAATATGCACAATTAGAGTTGTTGCTTTTAATCAAAGTGATCGCTAGCTATCTGTCTACTTCGTTTTCATCTTCGTCCTTCGTCGTTTGATCCGTGTTCCAAGCGATAAATTGCTTCTTTAGTAAATTGATGGGTGAGTTTAGTTGATGCCTTAATTAAAATTACTAAGCGATTTTCAATGGTAGGTGAAATTAGTGTAATGAATAATAAGTGATTTTTTTTTATGTGAAGCATTGAACAGGTTTCTGAAGAGATTAAGAAGAATTTTTGTATTAGCATACTGGAAGGATTTTCCTGAGTAAAGTCACGGATACATTCGAGACTATAATTTTTATTTTGTTCGCTATTTGATCGGCATTTACTAATTATCAATCCTTTTTATTAGTAGCAACATTTCTGAAATGCGTGTGGTATTTTCATGCTTGTATCGTAAATTGATCTTTTAACCTGCATCCATGCCACTGTAAAATTGAGTTTTTAGGAACACATGAGGCCCTTAAAAGCGAAAAATAATTTTTAAGCAATATTCTTGAAGTCATTGCCAAACAGAAAAATTTCTACTTGATATTACATCAATGTACTCAACATGGTTATTATTTCTTTTTATTCACTAAATGTTTCGATTGTTGTAATTTGACCAAGTCATGATCAAATTTTCAAAAGACTGACAACGTGTGTGGGTTTTTCAAGATATTCGTAATTTTCATTTCGGTTTCTTACATAATTTTTTTTTTCCGGAATGAGTCTCTGGAGGGCGACCGCTGCTGATTTTTCGTGATTCTTAATCTTAAGTTCAGACATGACAGACGAACGACTCATTACTTACTATGTTATGTCTGATGTCTGGTCAGAGACTCTCGTTCGCGGGACTTGACCATAGTATAAAATCATCATCGTCATTATCATCATCATCATCGACCTCATAAAAAAATTGAAGAATATCTCGATTCTAAAACAAAAGAAAAAAAAAACCAGGATGGAATCCTCTACAGTACTTGCAGATACCAGTTATGCACTTTGGTATCATTATCCAAATTAAAGGAGGCAACAAGGAGAGTACAGTGGATATAGCGTAAAGCGGCGAACTGTAGAACCGAGTACACTAGACTGAGAAGAAGCATTAAATAATGGATAATGTATTCGAAGAGAAAATGTTGAGTACATTGCAAGAAGGGAATAAATCAGTTCGCAAATCAGCAATCAGAGAACTAGTAGTAATAAAAGTGAGCATTTAACACCACACTCACCTATCCTTACAAAACCTGACGATATGACGGACGTTCAAGGCAGATGTACCCTCCAGCTGAATAATATATTTACAAATCATCATGTTCTGTGGGCCGTCCAATTGGTTACTGCACAAGACTGATTTTCTTTTAATGTTTTAATATTTATCTGGCGATGAGGTAATGTTTTTATTTCGCTTATCCAATGGCAGGTATCGGTATCAAAGCGATACCGAATTGAATGGACTGGCTGACCAGCCAGAAAGGCAGCTATAAAAGATTGTGCTTCCTTCTGTCCGATCCGCAATATGCGCCTACCTATATACGATACGTTTTTGTGCATGATTTTGGTTTGCTTGTTTGCCTAAAGGCCGTTTTTTATACCCGTTGAACCGTACGAGAAATCACTCAAAGGATAAAGGTCTTATATAGAGTCTCGTTATTTTCGCTAAGAGCATCGAGCCCTCGTTTTCCGTATAGACAAGAAAACACAGAACTGGATTTTCTTTTCCTTTGATGTGCAATATACTCGTCGTATATATTTTCATCCAATATGCGCAAGAATTATCCTCCAGCCTTTCGCAGTACACAGGAATAATGCACGATATGGTCCAGGAACGACGACAACGATAACATATAAAATACGTACCCACTAGGATACTATCTACTTTCTTGCAATTTTCTTCAATGCCAACACCTTAGGGCTCTTAGCGGTACATTTTCGAAACACTTGACAAGATTTTGCCCCAAAGGAATAGTTTATTTCAGGCGCTTGCTTCGTTGCGCGCTATCTTTACTATACAGTCTATCTTTACTATACAGTACCTCCCCCTTATCGATACATCCGACGGCAACGACTCAATTTTCAGAATATCCAGGATATTGCTATAAGCAAGTAATGTAAATTTTTTACTATATATCCTCGTATCGTACACGAGTGAATTGCTCGATGACGATCGTATCAAACGAAAGCGAACCGTTTGAAGGCAAATTGTGCGGAAATAACGTAAAAAAAGACCACCATTCGGGAAAAGGACGATTCAGCCAACAGCAGGAAAATAAGAACAATTCAAGATGATGCTCATTAAAAAAAGGGAAATTGTGCTATCAGGTGTAAAAAAAGTTGTAGGGTTTTTAAAAAT
This sequence comes from Chorisops tibialis, assembly GCA_963669355.1. NCBI lineage: Eukaryota > Metazoa > Arthropoda > Insecta > Diptera > Stratiomyidae > Chorisops > Chorisops tibialis. The sequence continues at coordinate 25,020,213 of OY770264.1, forward strand.
TAATACAGCTGGCGAACAGAACAAATGTTCTCACACTATCAAAAATATATAACAGTTGAGTTTAGGTTATATCCTTAACGAATTTTATTCTGTTCTCGAGATTTTAAAAGAAAATCAAAATCTAATTGGAATTGTGATATTCTGAATTTTGGAAATTTTGAAAATGATCCGATTGCATAATACGGCTTTTCTTGTAAAATATGTTACGCGTCGTGAGAAGAGGGACGTCATCTTGCAAGAGGTGAAAACTGAGCTTTGACACCATTGACAAATTTATGGAATTCTGAGAAGAACGGCAAAAAATGATATGAAAATGTTAAAAATTGGAAAAATTATAACATTTCAGATTGAAAAAAGATAGTTTCGATAGTTTTAGTGAAAGAACATGTCGTGAGTGGTTTCAACGCTTCAAGAGCGACGATTTGGACGTTGAGGACCGGCATGTCGGATGAAGAAAGAACATTTTCGTGGTATATCATGAGCTGTTGAAACTGAGTGAAATCATCATAGGAGATCACTATTGACTACAATTGATGCGTTTGAGCCGAGCATTGAAGAAGAAACGGCCACAGTACCAAGAAAGGCACGACAAAGTGATTTTGCAGCACGACAACCTTCGCCACATGTTACATAGGTTTTGAAAACCTACCTGGAAACACTGATATTCTGGCCCCTGCTGTACTCTCTCGATATCGCCCTTTCTGACTACCATCTATTCTGATCGATGACGCATGGCCTGGGTCGTTCTTATAAAGAAGTCCAAAAATGGATCGATTTGTGGATCGGCTCAAAAGATGCATCGTTTTTTCAAAATGCTATCCGACAATTACCGGAAAAGTAGTAGGGTAGCGACGGACAGAACTTTGGATCATGAATATGTAATTACGTTTCAAGAATAAATCTTCAAATTTTGGGAGTAAGTCAAGCAGTAAGGGGGGGGTGAGATGCCCGCTGTGCCCCTACCTCTTGAGGATGTCCTTGATGGCAGACCCCCGGAAACACGGAAATGGAGCATCTTACCACACCCGCTGTATTCCCAAGACATCGCCCCTTCTGACTACCACCTAATCCGACCGATGACGCATGGCCTGGCTGAGCAGAAGTTCCGGTATCAAGAAAAAGTCAAAAAATGGATCGGTTTCTGCATCGCCTCATAAGACGAATCGTTTTTTCAAAATGGTATCCCACAATTACCGGAAAGATAGGAACAAAGTAGTGGGTAGCGACGGACAGTACTTTGGATCATGAATATGTAATCAAGTTTTAAGAATAAATCTTCAAATTTTGGGAGTTAGTCAAGCGGTAAGGGGGGGGGGTTAAGATGCCGGCTGTGTCCCCAACTCTTGCGGATGCCATGATGGCAGACTGCTGGAAACACTGAAATGGGTCATCATACCACACCCGCTGTATTCTCTAGACATCGCCCCTTCTGACTCCCACCTAATCCGACCGATGACGCATGGCCTGGCTGAGCAGAACTTCCGTTCTCAAGAAAAAGCCAAAAAGTGGATCGGTTTCTGCATCGCCTCAAAAGACGAATCGTTTTTTCAAAATGGTATCCGACAATTACCGGAAAGATAGGAACAAAGTAGTGGGTAGCGAACGGACAGTACTATGGATCATAAATATGTAATCACTTTTTAAGAATAAATCTTCAAATTTTGGGAGTAAATTGAAATCAGATGCCCGTTGTGCCACACCCCCGTCCCGCGGACGCCCTTGATATCAGCCTCTCTCTCATCCAAAATAATTTTATGATTGCACTCCAAGTGACATTTTTATAAATGTTTTTGCAGGTATTCGATTTCCTCCTCTGTTCCATTTGTTCTTTTATGCTTTTGTAAATTTCGAGTACAATCATCAGGATTAAAACTGGGAGGCATCCCAATTGGCGTCCAGTATGCGCATTTCATATTCGCCCAATGTGAATGACTTTTCGGTGGTGAACTCGCTCTTTTTGTTGGGGTCTCTGAGCTTATCCACATTAAGCTTGCGCTCCATTTGATGAATTTGTGGTCGTCGGATAGCAGCTGTGCACAGTATCAAGTAGGAAACCATCAAGTGGTGATCGCTCCCCACGTCAGCTCCAGGCTTCGCTCGCATATCGAGATGACATCTTCTCCATCAGCGACTTATAAGCAGGTGGTGGATCTGGTTCTGAGTAACACCATCAGGGGAAACCCAAGATGTTTTATGGTGGCTCTTGTGTGAAAAAGGAGTCCCTCTGATGAACATTTGCCGAGTACTACAAAACTCCACAAATAACTCGCCGTTTTCGGGTCTCTTAATCCAAGGTTGTGAAGCATCGACCCAAGGTTCCCATTCTTCACCATGACATGATCTAGTCCTGTGTTTTCAGAGCCAACCTGGGCGTTCATATCTCCTGAGATGATCATAATATCGTCTCTTGGAACACGCTCGAAGGTGGCACTCAGTTGGCAATAAAACTCCTCTTTGTCACCAGAAGTTACGGTATTAGTTGGTGTGCAAAACTGTAGAAATGTGACGTTTCTAACATTGGTCCTTAGTCTGACGACAATAATCCTATCCGAGATTGGTTCCCAGCTGATGAGACTGTTTCGTGCTCTCGGTGTAAGGACGACCGCCACGCCATTTTTGGCTTCACTCTCAGGACCAACATATAGAATAGTATTTTTCCTCGGAGCTTATTCTTCCCCTGATCCTGTCCACCTGACCTCGCTCAAGCACAAGATTTGGATGTTATAGTGCTCCATTTCATGGTCGGTCACTGATTGGTGGTGCAAAGACCTAGTGACCCCAGCCCTTCCCCCGTCATTCATTGTTCGAAAGTTCCAGAAGCCAATCATAGTCCGTTCGAATGCCAAAAGTCGTAATACTAGAATCCGTCCGTATCTGAGGCGCTGTATCCGTTTCTCGTATGAGTTAGGATTTAAGATCACGAGTGACAAGCCCATGATCCAGTGAATGTCTATTTGCCGTTTTTAGGGCAAGCAGGACTGGCTGTGGATGAATTATACTGCCCCCATACTACAGGGGGATGGTTGTGGAGTCGCGAGTCTCCAAAGATAGTTGCAGGAATTGATAAAACCGCATCCTACAACTACCCCCTGCGGGTACTATCCCCCTGAGGGTAAGGTGCTCGCACTAAATTTCAAGTTCGTATCTTTTTATTTGTTGTATATTTGTTGACTTATTAAAATTGGTCGAAATCACACTTTTGCACGGGAGGAGTTAGTAGGACAATTGCGATATCAAAACTCTTGACGCAATTTCGTTTCAACTATTCTTAACAGTTTTTATACAAAATTTTAAATTGATAGCTTTTAACAGTTAGGTCAAAATTGATTTCTCAAATATGATGAAAAAAATATATTTGTATGGGAGGTGAAGTTTTTAAGGTATTTGATCATTTAATATAGAGAGTTAGAGATTTTTTAAAATACATTTCACAAATTTTCAAGTTTCTACTTTAAATTTTATTAAAAAATTTTTAGTTTTTGGGTTTATACTTTAGATGAAATCTGAGAGTATATTGTGTTTGTCTTACCGTTTGTAACGCTAAGAAATAACGCTCGCACAGAGCCGGCAAGGGTACAGAAATATTTGTTGTCGCTCAAAAACCTCGATTCCGAGTTGCTGTCTGTCCGTCTGTCTACAACATAACTCTCGAACGCTTTGAGCCATCATGCTGAAATTTGTTGTGTGTCATTTTTAGCAAAAAAAAACAAACTTTAAGTTCGTGAACGGGCCACATCCCCCCACTCCTTCCCGTACGAATTTCACGAAATTCTGAAATTTTCAGAAATAAAAATTAAAAATAAGAAACTATTTAGGCTGTCGACTTTAAATTTGGGTTAAAGTATAATGATATATATATCATTTCCGTCACACAATATTGAGCCGATCTCTTCACTCCTTCTGCCTCCTCCTATACAAAAGCATAATTTTGAAAAATGCATTTTTTCGATTTTCATTGAAACTAGCAAAGTTATAAAAACGAATCAACTTCACCCCGCTCCTTCTACCCCCTCCCATACAAATTTCACGAAATTTTCAAATTTAAATTAAATTATATTTCTTCGAAACTGTTAAAGCTATCAACTTCATATTTTGTACAAAGTATAAAAATAGAAATATCAATAAGGAGAAAAAAATGTGTTTTGATCCGTACACTGCTTCTACCCCCTCTCATACAAATGCATAATTTTTGGTAAGTGCATTATATCGATTTCTATTAAAACTAGAAAAAGTATAAACTTAAAATTTTGCCAGAATCTGTTTTTTAATAATTGCAATAATTCTAAAAAAAATTATCAACTCCTCTTTACTCCTTCCAGCCCCTCGCATACAAATATCTGTATTATAAATTCAAGGAAAGCATTTCTTCTTCGAACATATGAGAGCTATCGACTTTGAAATTTAAACAAAGACTGGCGATAATGATTTTGATAAGCAGTTTCAAAATCTTCTTAGCCACTTCCTCTGCAGCCTCCCATACAAATGCCCAATTTCAGGAAAACTATGTCCAAGTGAAAATAATGAAAGCTACAAGCCTTAAATTCAGCACGAAATATTTTGCATACCACATTAGGTGTCATATCCAAAAATTACAAACCTTCCTCTTCTGCTTCTACCACCTCCCATACAAAAGTCACTATTAAATATTCAAAAAAATTAGAGGTGACATAATTTCCAGTACATTGAACTCTTTTTTATTTCATCTAGAGTATCATATGATTAATTATAATTCTGTTATGTTTTTTTCATTGCACTTGAAACACATTATATACTTTAGACCCTCCCTTCGGTGTTCTTATTTGCAAAATTATTTTTATTTATGACAAATAAAACGATTTAAGCCCGATGCAATTTTCGGATAAAATAAAGAAAATTAACTGAAATTGAGTGGAGATTCGTTGTTAGGTAGAGAGTTTTTGACATTTTTGCTTACCACCTATGTACCTCTCTTTACACCCCCCAGATATGAGTCCATATGTACGGAGGGACGAATATATATTTTTATACTCTAGATGAAATCTGAGAGTATATTGTGTTTGCCTTACCGTTTGTAACGCTAAGAGATAATGCTCACACAGAGCCGCCAAGGGTACAGAAATATTTGTTGTCGCTCAAAAACTTCGATTCCGAGTTGCTGTCTGTCCGTCTGTCCGTCTGTCTACAGCATAACTCTCGAAAGCTTTGAGCTATAGTGCTAAAAATTTTTGTGTGTCATTTTTAGCAAGAAAAAAACTTTAAGTTCGTGAACGGGCCACATCCCCCCACTTCTTCTACCCCCTCCCATACAAATTTCACGAAATTTCGAAATTTTCAAAAATTGATTTTTCTTTGAAACTATTTAAGCTATCAACTTGAAATTTAGGTCAAAGTATTATGGTATAGATTTCATTAATATGACTGAATATTGATCCGATCCCGTCACTTCTTCTACCCCCTCCCATACAAATGCATAATTTTGAAAAATGCATTTTTTCGGTTTTTATTGAAATTAGCAAAGTTATAAAACCAAATTTTTGCCAGAATTAATTTTATTATAAGTGCAATCAATACTGATAAAATTATCAACTTCACCCCACCCCTTCTACCCCCTCCCATACAAATTTCACGAAATTTTGAAATTTACATTAAATTATTTTTCTTCGAAATCGTTAAAGCTATCAACTTGATATTTTGCATAAAGTATAAAAATATAAATATCAATAACGATGGAAAAATATGTTTCCATCGGTACACTCCTTGTACCCCCTCCCATACAAATGCATAATTTTTGTTAAATGCATTATATCGATTTCCACTAAAACTAGAACACGTATAAACTTAAAACTTTGCCAAAATTTGTTTTTTATTATTTGCAATAAATGCTAAGAAAATTATCAGCTCCTCTTCACTCCTTCTGCCCCCTCCCATACAAATGCATAATTTTAAAAAATAAATTTTTCGGTTTTCATTGAAACTAGCAAAGTTATAAAAACCAATTTTTGCTGCCAGAATTAGTTTTATTATAAGTCCAATGAATATTGAAAAAATTATCAACTTCACCTCACTCCTTCTACCCCCTCCCATACAAATTTCATGAAATTTTGAAATTTACATTAAATTATTTTTCTTCGAAACCATTAAAGCTATAAGCTTGATATTTTGCGTAAAGTATACAAAAAGAAATATAAATAACGAGGAAAAAATGTGTTTTCATCTGTACACTCCTTCTACCCCCTCCCATACAAATGCATAATTTTTGTTAAATGCATTATATTGATTTCCATTAAAACTAGAAAAAGTATAAACTTAAAATTTTGCCAGAATTCGTTTTTTAATAATTGCAATAAATGCTAAAAAAATTATCAGCTCCTCTTCACTCCTTCTACCCCCTCGCATATAAATATCTGTATTATAGCATTTTTTCTGCGAACATATGAGAGCTATCGACTTTGAAGAAACAAAGCGTGGCGATAATGATATCGATAAGCAGTTTCAAAATCTTCCAAGCCCCTCCAATCCTCTGCCACCTCCCATACAAATGCCCCATTTTCAGGAAAACTATGTCCAATTAAAAATAATGAAGGCTACAAACCTTAAATTCAACACGAAATATTTTACATACCACATTAGGTTTCATATCCAAAAATTATAAACCTTCCTCCTCTGCTTCTACCACCTCCGATACAAAAGTCACTATTAATTTTTCAAAATAATTGGAGGTGACATATTTTCCGGTACATTGAACTCTTTCTCATTTCATCTAGAGTATCATATGATTGGGCTTTACGCCCAATCATAATTCTGTTATGTTTTTTTTGCATTTTTAGGTTAATTTAGTTATGAAACGCGAAAAAACAAAATTTCGGGATAGCAAATTTTACTTTATTATTTTAATAATAAAGTATTGTGATCGACTTGGGAAAAAAAAAAAATTTGCTACCCTGAAATTTTGTTTTTTCGCGTTTCGTGACTAAATTAGCCTAAAAATGCAAAAAAAAAAAATCCGTCTGTCTGTACGCCGTCCGCCGTACGCCGTCCGCCGTACGCCGTCCGCCGTCCGCCGTCCGCCGTACACCGTACGCCGGTGTGTACGCTCAGAGCACATTAACTCCCAAACCATTCGAGATAGAAAGCTCATTTTTGGAGGGATTGTAGGTAGTTGCGGATCTCAGGGGGACACTTATTTTTGGGGGTGTAAGGGTTCAGGGGGAGGCGGGGGGAGCACTTAAACCGAAAACTAAGAATTCAAATATCTCAAACATGGTTACAGCTAGGAAGCTAAAAATCAATGTACATATAAAAGGGTTTGTGGGACAACTTTTAAAATTAATCTAATTTTTTTATCCATTGGGGTGCAAAAAGGGGGGGCTAAAAACCAATTGTCGGCCGAATTTTTTTTACAAATGATTATATCTTCGAAATTACTTAGCATAAAAAATTTATAATTTTAGACCATCAAGATGGCATACAGATTCACTGGAATCAGCTTACATAGAGGCTAATTATTGTAAGGGGGAGAGTCAGGGGGGGTGCAAAGAAAAACACTTAAAAATCAATATCTCAGCTATTTGTTAAGCTATGCAATTGAAACTTGGTATTTAGATTAAGCTATACTAAAGAAATATGAAAAAAATATAATATTTGGAGAAAATAGTAGTGGGGGAAAATGGGGAGCATTGAACTTTCCAAAATTTCAAACCATTATATCTCAAAACTGAGGGCAGATATCACATCAAAAATTTGTCAGATCGTAGAACTATATAATTTTTAATTTTGGTAAAAAATTAAGTGGGGGGGTGTAAGAGGAGGGAGGTGGAAAGCAAAAATGTTGAAAATTTTGAGTAATTTTTTTTGGGCTCTGGTAAAAGATACAGAGTTTAAATTTTGCAGATCCATATATCAATTTATTGTACATACATAAAAAATAATAGAAATTCTACAATTGTTATGCACCGACCCCCCTGGTCTAACGTGCACAAGGTGTTTCATGTGAAATGAAAAAACACATAAGCTGAAAATTTTTGAATGAAATTTTAAGGTAGAAACTTGAAAATTTGCGAAATGCATTTAAAAAAAATCCATAAAAGAATGAATTATTAACTGGTCGAAAATCTTTAAAACTTCTACCCCCTCCCATACAAAATTATTTTTTCGACCATTTTCAAGAAATCAATTACCACCTAACTATTAAAAGCTATCAATTTGAAATTTTGCATAAGAACTTACAAAAATAATTGAAATGAAATTACGTTAAAAGTTTTGAAATCGCGCTTACCCTTCTACCCCCTCCAATACAAAAGTATGATTTCGACCAATTTTATTAAATCAACTAATAAGAAACAAATTGCAAGCTACGAACTTGAAATTTTGTACGAGCACCTAACAACTAAAAAGAAAGAAAATTGCATCACAAGTCTTACGATTCCTCTACCTCCTCTACCCCCTCCCATACAAAATTATTTTTTCGAGCATTTTTATAAAATAAGTTATCAGCTAACTCTTAAAAGCTATCAATTTCAAATTTTGCATTGAAACTTATAAAAATAATTCAAATGAAATTGCTTTCAAAATTTTCAAATCGCGCTTGCCCTTCTACCCCCTCCCATACAAAACTATGATTTCGACCAATTTCATAAATCAACTAATAACCAACAAACTAAAAGCTATGAACTTGAAATTTTATAAAAGCACCTTAAAAGAGAAGCGAAATAAAACTGCATATCAAAATTTACGATTCCCCTACCTACTCTACCCCCTCCCATACAAATGTTTGGTTTTGTGAATGAAAATTCTATGCAACTTCGTCTATGAAACACATTCTACACAGAGAATATTGGACGTGATTCAAGCAATTAATTAAAAAGCTATTAACATCCACCCACCCTTACTATTACCCCTCCTCCTTCCCTCCATAAAAACCCAAACTTGTAGAAACGAATGAAATATTGTTAAATAGACAACAGCCTTGCTCAAGAACTCCCTTTCACTTAGTCTTCCCTAACCACTCTTACCTGCATATTGACTTTCCACACATCCGCAACATGTCCCAAGAATAATAAAGTTTCGCCCGACTTGTTGGCAGTTTATTTTTTTCTGTGTCGTTTACAATACTTTATCATCAGAATAATAAAGTAAAAGCTATGAGATATGCTTTGACATTTAAATTTCAGCTATTTCAAAAAGTTGAGTTGATCGATTTATGTAGGAATGGCTCATATGATAGATACAACACTTATCGTCACCTAATGATGACAATCAGATTATTACACTATCTACTATGTTACTCTAGCTAAGGTGTAGCCTAGTAGTTAGCGTGTTGGTCTTGTAATGCGAAGGTCGGGAGTTCAAATACCGGTCGGTGCAATATATAATTCCAGCACTTTGCCTGCTTGGATATACCTTGGTCACCTCATTCTACGAAAATGGAAAAATTCGTAGAAAGAGAGTTGTGCGAAGGGCTAATAACCCTTCCATAATAATTAGTTGAAAAATGTTAAGGAACTTGAATATCAGGAGGCCAAAGTCCGATTAGGGCTGTAGCGTCATAGTAGAAGTAGAAGAAGACTATGTTACTCTGTTTGAAGAATTGTGGAAAATCTGCACTTTGCAACTTTGCTAGGTTCTGGGGCATCGAGATATGCCTGGAAACGAAATTGCGATCAGGCTGGTCAGAAACAGATCGGCCGCTGCCACCAATGAGGAAACGGACAATGTTGGCATTGCCTTAAGAGTCACGCTAACAAGGTGTAGAGAAGGAAAAATCTCAAATGGTTACAAAGCCAGTCGTGTAACACCAAAAAGGCGCTGTGGGGTGGGTTTGACAGAGGGAACTCAATAAAAATATTAAAACTCGACAACAACTCCTTACGGACACTAGTAGGTGTTATATTATTTAACACTGTTAAGTGTGGCAACTCCATGTACTAAAATGTAAGGTAAATGAGGCAGTCTCAAATATACGCTCTAACAAGAAAGACGCGACTCTTCTTTATAATTGAACAGTGGGTATAGTCACGGGTCACTGTCTTCTTAGGAAATACCCTTGAAGACTTCGGCTTGCAACCGAGGACATTTGCAGAGGTTGCAGTGAGGAGGATGACACTATAGAGGCATTGCTCATGCCTTCGAACAATTCTAAGACATATTCTCGGAGAGTTCTTCTTTACCGAGCTGAGTGATCTCCGGTCCCTTGAAACGATGAGGATCATTAGTTTCACCGGTAGAGCGGGGTGGCTCAACGATATGTAGGTCCACTTGGTAAAAATACGAAGGCGTACAATAGGCCACTGATGGCCTACGTACATTGATGTCCTAACCAATCTTTACTTATTCAACTACCAAATCAAAATTTGTACACCAAATTAGTTTTATGGTGCAATATTGAATTTTTTTTATATATTAAAAATAGCAATCCCTTACGTTGCAATAGATAAATTCTGCTACAGTTTTGAAACTCAGTGCTCCATAAAGTCATACTATTGCCTGCCTAGAGTATTCACTCACACGTATTCTTAATTCTTTTAATTTAGTTAGACTTATGCATAAGTTTGCCTCGAATGCACAAACCAAAAGGAATGTCCTGATCCTACAGGAAAATATACAACTAACGTTGGAATAAATATGTGCAGCTTTAATACAAATCCATTTAGGGACGACTGCAACGAAGGTCCTGCTACCGGTAAATGTGCAATAAAAAGCATTGGCACAGGTGAATATTAATGGCATCTCCGTTTTACGTCATGATGGAAAAAGGAGTAGAAAACAGCCATGGCCCCCAACAGAGTTCTCAATTAGCTGATTGGCATTCAATTTAATTAGCAATGGAATCGCATACAAATCAAACAAGCTTCAGCTTCTGCCGGAGACATTCCTCGGGCTGCTTGCTATATGCATCTCGTATCGCCTCACAATCGATAATATTTATCAAAAAGCCCAGCCAGCGGATGTGAAGACGATCCGAACTGGGAGCTCGATATTGCGCAAGAAATTCGAAAAATAGTTCCTGTCCTCTCCGAAAACGGATAAATCTTAGAGCTGGTATCGATGGCAGCGTCTTCAGCTTGCGTCGTCAAAAAACGGGCAAATATTAACAGCACATTACAGCGAACCGATTCCCATTATTAATGGTAATTACAGCGAGGAGTTGACAGCTTGCAGCTCGTCTTGCACGATCCTCCGCGCCATATAACGTCGACGGTCAATCGGATTCGATTTTTATTGAGGCTGAAAACTGCAATTTATTGAAATCGAAAAGAAGTGCAACAGAAACGGCGCGATATTAAACTGAACCGCGCGATCTCGAGTCCAGGCCGTAATGATCATAAAAAGTGTCGTCTTCGCATTTATTAGTCCTTCGTCGGGGCGAATGAGAACATTGATCGTTGATGGTCATTTTTATATCGGTTGGTTATTGTCGAATGATTCCTGGCCGCGATAGCCACTATTGTGGGACGTGTGTAGAAAAACATCACACCAGAACCGACTGCCGTATATTACACTTGTTAATCGAACGAAACATGACAGTGACATGAATTCTTTAGCCTATCCGCTCCGACAGGGAGGTGGTAGATGTTATTGCAAGCATCGTAGACGTAGAGGATTTCGTAGCAATGTTGGCGTCCCAGCGCGACAAAAAAAATCAACCAAACCGAATAACAAAACTTTTCTTCTTATGAAATCTTCGATTCTGAGAAAAAAGGAAAACACCTTTTAAGGTAAACTCTTGGTAATTTGTTTGAATTCTTGTTAACTCATTTCACTTTCGAATCGTTTTAGCCCGAAGATTAATGGGCAAACGAATATTTTTCCTGTTCACTGAAAGGAGGGTTTATGTTTATGTTTAAGTTATTTTAACGCAGAAATATATTTGAATATTGGCTGGAGCATTCTTTTTTTTTATTATTTTTTATTTTTACTGGCATCCTGAAGAGGCAGGCAATTAACGCATTTGGATGGTACGTGATTTTTTACCAAACCGATTCGTTAGAGAGTCTACAGAGCGCTGCACTGAAAATAGAAGTGTCGGTCAGTTAATTGACAAATAGCAAGAAGTTCAATCTGAATTTTGTATGGGGGTCAAGGATATTAGATGTTTTCAAATACATTGCAATGAATTTCAGAAATTGTTAACAAATCAGCGTTTTTTATCAATTTCAATATTCGGTTTTTCACACATTCCCACTGGGACGATGTTAAATCAAGTGAACGTCCACTGAAAATTGTGGAAGTGATCGCAAAAGATAAGCCCGGATACAGGTCTCCCTTTGCACCTTCTGCTCATTTCCTAGAAAAAACATGTACCTTCTGATGCCACAGCTGTATACGGTGGTACTCGCTGTTATGAGGGTTATATTTCATCTAGAGTATCATATGATTGGACTACTAACGAGCACCATTTCCTTCACTTTTTGAATGTTTCGTCAACTGAAGAGGTCGAAGGTCGTCCAGAACGAGGCATGTTTTCCAGGATCCCTCGACCGTCCGTAAAGGTATTGTACCAGTCATAGGCTTGTGTTTTTGATATTCCTGAATCACCGTAAGTAACCCTTTTAAAACATTCGCAATGATTCCGTACACGAAATTTGGTTGGAAACATAAAATTTGAGGCAAATTCTTTGCTCCATGTTTTTATTCATTGTGAAAATCGCCGTGAACTACTGTGGTGTACCGATTGAACCAGCTGCTGTAAGCAAACTGATTAATAGACCGCGCTAATTTTTGGGATAGTACTACCTGCATACCGAAAACAAAAATTTTCTTTGATATATCATTCCACAGAGTAACTTTATTTTCAAATTGTCGGTACATTATGGTCACAATGTATACTGTAGATGGAATCTGAGAGTATATTGTGTTTGCCTTATCGTTTGTAACGTTGAGAAATAATGATCGCATAGAGTCGCCAAGGGTACAGAAGTATTTGTTGTCCGTCTGTCTACAATATAACTCTCAAAAGCTTTCGCGTATCTTGCTGAAATTTTTATCATTTTTAACAAAAAAGTAACTTTAAGTTTGTGGATGGGCCAAATCCTCCTACTCCTTCCACCCCCTTCCATACAAATTTCATGAAATTTCGAAATTTACGGAAATTGATTTTTCTCCGAAACCATTTCAGCTATTGGCTTGAAATAAGGTAATAGTATAACGATGTGAATATCATTGACGTGAAAAAATATTGATCTGATCCTTTTACTCCTTCTATCACCTCCCATACAAATGCACAATTTTCAAAAATGTATTTATTCGGTTTTCATTGCAACTAGTAAATCTAGAAAAACCAACTTTTGTCATAATTAATGTTATTACAATTGCAACCGATTTTGTGAAAGCTGAAACTTCATCTCACTCTTTCTACCCTCTCCCATACAAATTTAACGAAATTTCGGAATTTCAACTAAATTATTTTTCTCCAAAACTGTCAAAGCTATCAACTTTAAAATTTGAGAAAAGTATACTATTAAAAATTTCATTGATGTCGAAAAATTTGGTTTTGATTCAAATACTCCTTCAACCCCATCCCATACAAATGCACAGTTTTTGGAAAATGCATTTAATACATTTTCATTGAAACTAGGAAAATCACAAACTTCAAACTTTGCCAGAATTAGTCCCTTAATAATTGCAATAAGCAATAAAAAAAATTTGAACTTCGCTTCAGTTCTACTACCACCTCCTATACAATTTTTTGTATTGGAAATTCAAAAAATGTATTTATTTTTCGAACATATGAGTACCAAGGCAATGTGATTAGGATGTTGATAAGTAGATTCAAATTCATCTAAAACCTCCCACTTTGTTTGTCACCTCCCATACAAATGCCATGAAGTTAGACAAATTTGTTCAAAAATTATGAAAGCTACAATCTTTAAATTCAGCATGAACCATTTTGTATACTACGTTCAGTGCTATATACAAAAATTACAAGCCTCCTCCCTCTGCTATTACCACCTCTCACACAAAAGTCGATATTCACTAATCGAAAGAATTTGAGATGACATATTTTCCGGTAAAATAAACTCTTTCCCATTTCATCGAGAGTACCATATGATAGGGCTTTACGCCCAATCATAATTCTATTATGTTTATAAATATCATTGATGTCAAAATATTTGGTTTTGATTCGAAAACGCCTTGTAACCCTCCCATTCAAATGCACAATTTTGGTAAATGCATTTAATCGAACTTCTTTCAAACTGGAAAAAGTACAAACTTAAAATTTTGCCAGAATTGGTTGCTTAATAATTGCAATAAATGCTAAAAGAAATATGAGCTTCGCTTAACTCCTTCTACCACCTCCGATACAAATTTTTAAATTGGAAATTCAAGAAAAGTATTTCTCCTTCGAACATATGATAGCTTTCGGCTTAAAATTTTAACGAAGCAATATGATTAGGACGTTGAAAAGCAGATTCAAAATCATTCAAAGCCTCCCACTTTCTTTGACACCTCCCGTACAAATGCCTTAAATTTAGACAAAAACTGTTCAATTTCATCGAAAATAAAGCTAAAAAATTTAAATTCAGCATGAAACATTTTGTATACTACGTTCCGTGTTATATATATAAACAAAACAGGACTACGATTGGGCGCAAAGTCCAATCGTGCGATACTCTAGATGGAAGCGAAATTTTTTAATTTTAAGAATTTTTGTAGGGGAAGTGGTGGAGGGGGTGACGACATCGAACTAATCACGCTAGAGTTGCCATAAAAATGTTTTATATAAAATTTAGGATTCAAAAATTTAATAAGTACAGAGAAATTTAGCGTATTGGATTCAGTGAAATTGTGCAGTTTGTATGGGAGGTGGTAGAAGGAGGGGCGAGTACTTAATGACTTTTTAGAAATAACTATAAACGTCATACTTTTGACATGTTTTGAATTGTAGAGCAGTAGCCTTCATACGATTCAGCAAAATCGACGTTTTGTAAAGTTGTGAGATTGTGTCAGATTGTATGGGAGGGGGTAGACGGAGTGAAACTAATCGTCGAATTTTTCTTAGCCTAATAATTCTAAATAAATATTTGGAGCATTATGCCAGCTCAATAAATTTTGTACGTACTGAGTAAATTTATTTAGAGTATTTCATGAAAAAGTGTAGTTTGTACGGTAGGTGGTGGAAGGAAGGGAAGGACTCAAATTTCAGATAAATAGCATTTATGCTTTTCGAACAAATCCGTTTATTGTCAAATTGCGAAATTGTGTCATTGTGTGTGGGAGGGGGTAGAAGGGGTAAAGCTAATCGTCTAATTTTTTTTGGTTTTATTAATAATTTTAAATAAATATTTAGTGCACAATTTCAGCTCGATATATTTTATACGCACTGAATAAATTGGTTTAGAGCATTTCGTTAAAATGTGCAGTTTGTATGGGACGTGGTGGAAGGAAGGGGAGGACTTAAATTACTCTTATACGCTAGATTGAAATTATTATAAAAGTAATACATTCCAAATTTCAGATCAATAGCATTTATACTTATCGAGTAAATCCGTTTGTTGTCAAACAGCGAAATTGTGTCAGATTGTATGGGAGGGGGTAGAAAGAGTGAAACTAATCGTCTGATTTTCTTGGTCTTACTAATAATTTTAAATAAATATTTGATGCACAATTTCAGCTTGATCAATTTTATGCGCACTTAGTAAATTGGTTTAGAGCATTTCATGAAAAAGTGCAGTTTGTATGGGAGGTGGTGGAAGGAGGGAGAGGACACAAATAATTATAATGCAGTAGGTTGAAATCATCATAGAAGTATAATATTCGAAATTTCAGATCAACAGCATATATACTTTTGGAGCAAATCCGTTTATTGTCAAGATGGGAAATTCTGTAATTTTGCATGGGAGGGGGTAGAAGAGGTTGAGCGATTTAGCCCGTTCACGAAGTTGAACTTTCTTTTTTATCAGAAACAACGTGTACATAAGTTGAGCTATCTAGCTCAACGCGTTCTCAAGCTAGAGAGGACAAGGACGGACGGGCAGGCGGGCGGATAGGCGGACGGACAGACGGACGGACCGTCGGACATCCGGTTTTGAAATTTTGAGTGATTAAATGAACTTCTGTATCATTAATTTTTTCTACGACCCTTATTTCTTGGCGTTGCAAACTTTGTGGCAAGCTTATAGTACTGCCAGATTTCGTCTTAATTGTATACAATTACAAATCTCCTCCTCCGCTTTTACCACATACAAAGACCACTATTCACTATTCGAAAAAATTTGAGATGACATATTCTTGGCTATTTCAGTATTTCAGAGTATCGTATGATTGGACTGGACTTCTCCTCCTTCTACAATGGCCTTCAGGTTCCTTAACATTTTTCATTATTTATATGGAAGGTCTAACAACTTCGCACAACCCTCTATCTTCAAATTTTTCATTTTCATAGATTGAGGAGACCAAAGTACAGCCAAGCAGACAGTGTGCTGGAAATATGCGTCGACCGGGATTTGAACTCACGACCTTCGCATTGTAGACCAACACGCTACCTACTAGGCTACACCCTAGCTGATTGGATTGTACGCCCAATCATAATTCTGTTATGTTTTTCAGTTTAGTTTTACTATGTACGTTCTTGTTTTTAATTATTGGAAGTACCGAATAATACGTCTTATTTGCTGTCATAATCCTTCTTTTAATTACTATGGATTCCCTTCCATTCTTCGATAGATTTGCCCCTAAGTAACAAGTTTTCGACGTTTTCTAGGTTATAGTCTTCTACTGTAACATTTGCCTGATTGGCGTCTTTTTTTAGTTAGTGCCATTGCTTTTACTTTGTTTTCTTTAATAGGTAGCCCAACTTCCCTTCCTACTAAGTCAAGTCTTACAAATACTTCTGTAGCACTCTCCAGAGATCCTTCTTGTTGCGTTTATTGCAAATTCGATCATGTTTGTGGTTTACATCTGTTTAATTGGAAATTTCTTGCATCGACTCAGTCATGAAACAAAACAAAAGAGTTTCCCCGAATTTTGGAAATTTGATGAAAAAAATGCGTTTGTTATAAAGACATTTGATATTTAAGGATATCCCTTTGGTGCATAATCTAAAAATCATACCAATTAATAACAAACCATTTTTGTGAAGTATTGTCGATAGGATGACTTCAAGGCTCTGTTCTGAATCAAATCCTTAAAACGTGAAGCTTCAGAAAAATATTCCTATTGTAGATCCAAAAACATGAAATCAGAAAATTTCCGATTTGAGAAAACCAAAATGAAGAGAATATGACGATGATTTAACGGGGATGAAATCGAGGTAAATTAAGGGTTGAGAAATCTTCTCGACAATAGCGAAATTATTCCAGATAAAATAAAGCATTACTTAAGGACGATATCAACGTTGCCATGTTCGGAAACTGAACAACATAATCACTGATTTGTGATGATCTTTATAAATATCAAATGTGTCAAATTTAATGTTTTTAAATTTAAACAGACCACCAGTGAATCAGTTACAAACAGAAAAATAAGTTATTACATTTTTTTTTTATTTAAGGACTCATTTGCTTACTGAGTTTTGACTGTCGGTCACAGGACTATCTCTCATCCGTCGATCAAACTCACCTGTCAACTCTTCTTCCCGCTTCTCCCTTTCGACCCTCCCGCCCAAATATCAACTCACAGTTTTCACGAATGCTCGATCTTTTTATTTACAGCCCTACGGCGTGTTTGCCGACTTTCGCTGGCTGTTGATGACGTTTTTTCTGAATACCGCCAGTCGTCGCACATACGATGTTAAGTTTTCTTTTTGCCGCCGGTGGTTGCTCAAATGGCAAAGTGTTTTTTTGACTGTCGCTGGTAGTCACTCTTACGACGACGTGATTCGCTGAATATTGTCGATCATCGCCCATACGACTTCGTGTTTTGCTGACTGACGCTGGTCGTCTCTCAAACGACGATATGTGTCCAATTGTCGCCCATACGACGACGTGCTCCTGACTTGTCGGTTCGACCGTCACCTTTCGTCATGCTCCTGACTCTCTGCTTGGTTGAATGTGTATATCCATTGGATATACACAGTCAGCAAATACAGTAAGCGCTATTGCAATCCCTTTGATCACCATGCGGACTTTGTTTTACAACTGCTACCTTATCTTTATAAGTGTATAAAAAATATTTGCGTTGAATAATTAAATTGCAGTTCAATATTGTTTATGGTTTGATGATCTTATAAATTTAGCAATATCGGACACCGGTGACTACTCCAGCCTTGTAACAGCGTATACCCTTAGCTGGACTTCCGACTACAGACCTGCCCGGACAGGCAATTTTTTCAAAAAGAAGTTATTAAAAAGTCCTTATTTTATTCGATCGATATCTAATATTCGAACCACTGCAGCGAACTTTAATGGTCGATAGCGTCTCGCGGCGAACCTCTATGTTTCCATTTACAATATTTTTATTTTACTATACTGTAGTGTCACAGTCTAAATCGGAGCTGGCCTCCTCACCTTCAGGTTCCTTAATATTTTTCCATTATTCATTGTGGATGGGTTGTTTAGTCCTTAGCACAATCCTCTATCACGAATAATTTTCGTAAATTGAGATGACAAAGGTATACCCAGACAGGTCGTGTTTTGGAAATATACGTTGATCGGGATTTAAACTCACTACCTCGCATTTTAGACCAGCATACCACCCACTATAGGCTAAACTCTAGCTATACACAGGTCTTCTTTGGTTTAATTTCTTCAATTTTACTTGAGCGGTAGTATGGATGAATGTATCTGGAAGGTTCTTAGAGTGGGCCCCGGTCTCCATTTTGAACCTATTAGAGAATATGGCATTACTATTTTCGTAAGTTTGTTGATCATTTGTCCTCTTCCGATTCTATTGATATTATATTGCGATGACCAATGCTTTGACTTACTTAGTCCCGGATTGACTATGTACCATAGTAGATCATTTCCTATATCCTAGATATTCGTTGTGCTGATAGGTTAAAAATCCGATGGGTATCTTGATTTTCCATCCAGTTCACGATTTCCTTTCCGCTGAACTATTCCCATCAGTTTTATTCTTCAGAGATCCTTCCTTCTTTTCCACAATCTGTCTAATTTTCTATAAAGCAACCTTCACGAAAAAAAACTTATTTTCTCTTTACTGAAAATATTAATACAACGCAGTAACTTTGCACACTTTATAGTAAATCCCATACAGCCATCTCCATCACCACAACTTTCAAAGACCCATTACACGCATTATAAGATCGACAGCAAAGAAATATGGAACTCAATTCAGTCAATAAGAAACCTTTTAATTCTCATGACAAACTGTCATCATCGTTTCGATGACTGTAACTACCTGACATGTTTCGCTAAGGTTAAACTCCCCGGTTCCATAATATCGGTGACAGCCTGCAGACCAAAAGCCAACAAAAAGCAAAAACCAAGAGATAAATCTTAAGACAACACACGTTTCGCAGGGTAGCATTACACGACATTCATGTCCGAGTGTCAGCAGAACGTCAAAATGTTTTGCATGCCACTTTAATGAGATTGGAGTAACAACAACAACAACAGCAAAATAACGAAAAGTCTGTAAAAACCGCGAATGTGAAAAGCGACAAAGACACAGAAAAAAAAACAGGAAAAACGTACCAATTTCAGTCACGGTCTGATCGTCCCAGGTCAAGAACTCTTATCTTGGAGGTATTGAATGACATCGCCTCAGTCATAATGCGATTTAATTACAGGTAAGGCGATCTACTGATCCTCGCCGGGTATCCTAATTCGTATTCTTGGATTATGTCATCCGTCGTGTGCCGCATTATTGCACCGATAATAAATAAATCTCGCCCTAAAACTGTGGCGCCACATAATCCAGGGGAACAAAATTTATGATAATACTTAACGTATCCTGTCGGGAAATCAACTACTCCTTCATCCCCCTTAGAGCAATTGGCATCCATAATTTATAGATTTCTGCGACTTCAGCAAATTTTTGGACGTATGACCCAGCGCTGAAAAATGCAAACATATGGGGCAGCACCAAAAGGACATTTGAGTCCTTGCGCTAATATTTATGTCGTTTTTGAAACTTTCCCGAAAGCAAAACGCATCCGAAGGAAGCCATTGGCTGCGATTTAGGAAGTCATAATTTTCCGGGAGAGCTATGAAAAAAAAAAATAATAAAATGCTGGAAACGTTTGCACGAGTGTTTACACGACGTCGGCAAGGACGAATAAAAGGGACCGAGATGGTACAACAAGCGAATCGGACGGTCTGTCCGGTTAACGCTACGTTGCGCATTTACAAACCCACAGCAATTTCGACGGTGATTTATGGCCAACAAATGGACAGTAAATGGAAATGGTGCTCGTCGACGCGTTCGCAGGAGCTCTAGCGGGGTGTATCCGCTCCTTGTGCCCTTGTTCAGGCCCGTAACTCAGCTTTAAACGATGACGACCAACAATTGGATGGCCGGGCAAATTATCCTCGAAATTCACTTTTTTATTGCTGTCATATGTCATCATTTCTGGTTTGGTTCGGGACGCTCCCAGCTTATTGTAAGGGCAGATAAACGAGCTGGTTAGGAGCTTCGGAATGGCCAGAACGACTGCCCGAAATCATCGTTTTGTAAGGCTTGTTGAAACAATTTTCTGGAAACTTTGTTTAGGGAAGATTTAAGTTTCATGAAATATGTTTTTCGGTCAGTTGAATTTTGTGAATGGGTTTATTACGATAGGTGTTGTTTTGTTTCGGAAGAAAAGGTTCGTTATTTTGAAATATTCGCTTTGCTTTTTGTTTTTTGCTTTTTATTGTGAGCTCAACTTTTGGGTTATTCTTTTATGTAACTCATAAGTTTGCGAGAAATTCGAAAAATATGGTAAAATGGGCCCAAGGAGTTGCAAAGGTTGCGAATGTAGGTGTACCATGCGTAGGGTAGGAATTGCCATTTTTCGAAAAATATTGTGCTTAGAGAAAATATTTATTTCACTATTTTCTTTAATGCGGGTTTTAAATATTGAATGGCGTATTGGTCTACAATGCGAAAGTTTTAAGTTCAACACCGATGCATCATTTCAGTACACTGCCTGCATTGATATTTGTACGCCACCTCTCTTACAAAATTAAATATTTAAAATAATCCAATTTTCTTTGAAAGAGATGCCCCTCCCTCCCTCCTACCTTCTCCCACAATTTAAAGAACTCAAAACATGAAATTTTGACCTAAACTCGTGTTTCCGCCTGTACTGAACATTTTGCTTTGGCAAGATAATGTTCCTTTTGTCAGCTTGCGTGACGCCTAGAACTATAGAGAAAATTTAGCCTCAATTATCTCGAAACTCTCTTTTTTTTCAACTCCACCCGATTTTCTCGCCGTTTTCTATAGATTTTTGTGTATTTTCCGATAGTACCAAAAGCTCAGTAGTTTGGACCTCTGGCAAGATAAGGTTCCTTTCCCATAGCGCGACACATTTTATCTCGTACAGTGAAATATAAGCAGTCGCCTGAATCAACTCAATTGTGTAATGCACTACCATCCATTATGTTCCGGAAACAGAATTCAATGTTTTAAGCGCAATATTCTGAATGAACCCCTTAAATCTGACCAGGACTGTGTTTCTCAAGCAATATTAAAGGGAGGCCCCATATACAATGACTAGTTTAAAAATAGAAATACATTTATGTATAAAAGGTGGTAGAGGATTTGAAGCGATTTAAGAATCCTTCATTTATAGTCGAAATATTTCATACCTTTCAAATTTTATGCTTCTATTTCATTTGGAGTACAATTGGACAGTGGATAGACTAAAAAATTGAGGAGGATTGGTCACACTTTAAGGACACCCGAGCGAAACGTCGCCAAACATGCTCGGATATTGATCCCTAAGGAAGACATCAGGTTGATAGACCATATAGAATATGAAAGCAAGCAGTTGAGATGGAGGCCACAGGAAATAACAAGTCCCGGCGATAACTAAATACCGATCCTCAGGATCTCGTCTTGTGACAGCGAACTATATCTATCCTATGCTCCAATACGGGTCTTAACAGGAAATTGATTGATTGATTGAATGCTTATAAAAAAATTCCTTCATTTATAGTTGAAATTTCTGCCACCTTACACAGAAAAGTTTGTATTGGTAATTTCCTTTGAATTCCACAATGACGGTAAAATATAGCAAAATTCTGAATTTATCATTACTTCTTAAAAAGAGCAAAATAAAATATTTCAACTTATTTGGATGTGTTTTCGAATAACTGTCGAGCGTATAATGAGATTAAAATGTTCGAATTTGAAATTAAAAGCAAACGGTGTGAAAGAAGCGGGGGTTTATCCAGAAATTGTGTCATTCGCATGAGAGGTGGTAGAAGTAAGGACGATTTTGGAACTACAAGCCATCGTTCTTATCACCACGCTCTGTGCAAAGTTTTATGTCGACAGTTCTCGTTTGTCCAAAGGAAAGGGCTATTCTTTTAATTTCTAATATTTGAAAATTTTGTATACAAGGAGGTAGATGGAGTGGAATTGGACTCCGAGCAAGCATATGCACCTGCATGAAATTTATTTAAAAAGCTCCTTTTTAGGGACGCTCTACAGGTGATCGCCTAATCTATCTTACCGAGCGTTGGAATTCCTGCATCCACAAATTTGGTGAAGGTCAAGTTCTTGCTCTTGACATCGCCAAAGCGTTCGACAGAGTTTGGCATAAATGCCTCCTAGCCAAACTAAAGGCCTTTGGTTTAAACCCTTTATTTCTTCAATGGATTGAGAGTTTCCTCTCCGAGCGCTCTATTCGAGTCATACTAGACGGAGTAACTTCTGCACCCTTTCCTATTGACTCCGGCGTCCCTCAGGGCTCAGTTTTATCTCCCACTCTCTTTTTAGTCTTCATAAACGACCTTATGTCGTCTACTCTCAATCCTATTCACTGCTTCGCAGATGACAGTACTTTAGAAAACACCTACCAATTTGACTCTCTCGCGGACGCTCGTCCGATATCGGTGGCCTCTTGTCGTAATGAGTCGATACAGTCATTGAACTCTGACCTCAGTTTAATCCTGGAATGGGGCAGGAACAACGGAGTAGAGTTTAATGCCTTAAAAACGCAGTCCTGTCATCTATCTCTTTAACATAACGTTCCGACGTCGGTCACTATAATGTCCTTGAATGGCGTACATATTGCATCTTCTGTAGATTTTACATTACTAGGTGTAAAACTTAACAATCGCCTAGATTGGAGCCAACACATTTACGAAGTCGCTCTTGATGCTTCGAAACGCCTAGGTATTCTGCGGAAGTGTAAGAAATACTTCTCTGCCACCGAACTAGCTACCATCTATAAGGCTTATATCCGACCACGTCTGGAGTACAACTCGCATGTTTGGGCTGGGGCCCCAAAATCACACCTGACCCTTCTTGACCGTATTCAGAAATATGCATTCCGATTAATTGGAGATGAAGCTATATCGGCCTCAATTGACTCCCTCGAGCATCGTCGAAATATCGGTGCACTCTGCATTTACTATAGATACTTCCATGGTAAATGCAGCAAGGAACTAAAAGCCCTTATACCACCTACATTCAATGCCCCCGAAACACTCGCCAAGCTGCACGCTCACACGAGTACACCGTGAAGCCCTTGCCGTGGAGAACAGTGAAGTTTAGGCAGTCCTTCATCCCTCGGACAACAGTGTTGTGGAACTCATTACCAAGCAATCTCTTTCCGACAGGATATAATCTCCAGCAATTTAAGACCAACGTTCACCGCCACTTCAAAATCTCCCCTCCTGTGTTTCCCTACTAATTTTCCTCTATCCACTTGTTTCCCCATACCCGTGTCAACTTAACTGTGCATCGCGCATTAAAGGGTGACCCCCTAAGTTATTTTCGATGGTCGTAAAAAATAAAGGGTCCTGAAAAGAGATTCGTATTAAATGGTTAACTAGTTAAATAAGATGGCGATTTTTTTTTTTAATGAAAACTTAGTGAGTCTCTAATGAATTAACTCACCATTATGCCCTAAACTCATAAAGAGAGTCGTAACAGGAATTTATTGATGATATATTTTAAAATCATGGGCTTATCACCCGTGATCTTAAGACCTAAATGATACGAGAAACAGATACATCGCCTCGGATACGGACTGATTCTACTGTAACGACTTTTGGCATTCGAAAACGGACTATGATTGGCTTCTGGAACGTTCGAACATTGAATGACGGGGGAAGAGCTGGGGTTACTCGGTCCTTGCACCGCCAATCGGTGATCGACCGTGAAATGGAGCACTATAACATCCAAATCTTGGGCTTGAGCGAGGTCAGGTGGATAGGATCAGGAGAAGAACGAACCCCTAGCAGAAACACTATTCTGTACATTGGCCCTGAAAGTGAAGCCAGAAATGGCGTAGCGTTCGTCTTTACACCGAGAGCAAGAAACAGTCTCATTAGCTGGGAACCAATCTCGGATAGGATTATCGTCGTCAGGCTCAGGACCAGTGTCAGAAACGTCACAATTCTGCAGTGCTACGCACCAACTACTACCGCAACATCTGGTGACAAAGAGGAGTTTTATAGCCAACTGAGTGCCACCTTCGAACGTGTTCCAAGAGGTGATATTATTATCATCTCAGGAGATATGAACGCCTAGGTTGGATCGGACAACACTGGACTAGAACACGTCATGGGAAGGCATGGTGACCCTTGGGTCGACGCGTCACGACCTTGGATTAAGAGACCCGAAAACGGCGAATTATTTGTGGAGTTTTTTAGTACTCGGCAAATGGTCATCGGAGGGACCCTTTTTCCACACAAGAGTCATCATAAAACATCTTGGGTTTCCCCTGATGGTGTTACTCAGAACCAGATCGACCATTTGGCTATAAGTCACCGATGGAGAAGATGTCTCCTCGATGTGCTAGCGAAACGTGGAGCTGACGTGGGGAGCGATCACCACTTGATGGTTGCCTGCTTGAGATTGATATCCGACGACCACAAATTCTTCAAATGAAGCGCAAGCTTAATGTGGATAAACTTAGTGATCCCAACAAAAAACGCGAATACAACACTATTCTACGCGAAAAGGGATCCACATTGGGTGAATATGAAATGCGCACACTGGATGCCAATTGGGAGGCAACCAGAAACACTTTTCTAACTATTGCTGAAGAATCTGTGGGATATGTGCAAAGCGGTGAGAAACCATGGATGTCGTAAGACACATGGGTTAAGGTTGGCAATCGGAAAAGCCAAATTGGCAATCATCTCTCAACCCGAGGTCAACCAACGAACGCCCGACTTGAGGCAGCTTAAGAGGGCTGTTAGACGCGACAAGAGAAAGGCCATTGAAGATCTGGCAAACGAGGCAGAATCTGCGGCTTACCTTGGGGATATGGGTTCACTTTTCAAAATCATGAAACAGTTGACGAACAGGAATTTCACCGCCAACCACCTGGTGAGAGATGTCAACAGAACTCTCCTTAATATGAGTGAACACCAGTTGCGGCGATGGAAGGAATACTTCTCTGATATTTTAAACATCTTGTCAGAGGAAGATATTCCGAAAACAGAACAACTTCCAAGCATCCAACCGCAACAATCCTCTATTAGGGACGATCCCCCAGATAAGGAAGAGATATTTAGTTTCCGCCATTCGGTCAATGGCGGGAAGGAAAGCTCCAGGTATAGACGGACTACCAACCGAATTCCTCAAAGCGGACCCGGAAATCACAGCCGATATACTCCTCCCACTCTTCACTAAGGTGTGGAGTGAGGGAAGATATCCGACTGAATGGAAGGAGGGCGTCATTGTGAAAATTCCGAAGAAGTGCGACCTTCGGGATTGTGGCAATTGGCGTGGTATATGTCTACTTACTGCCGTATCAAAAATTATGGCTAAGGTAATTCTCAATAGGATTAGTGATGTCGTAGAGAGCACTCTCGAAGTTTATCAGGCTGGATTCCGTAAAGGGTCGTCTTGTACCGACCACATAAATACCCTACGGATAATATTAGAGCAGTCAGCCGAAATGGGTTCGCCACTATATCTCATGTTTGTAGACTTCGAGAAGGCTTTCGACAGCGTTAATCGAGATTACATATGGAATGCTTTGCGTAGGAGAGGTATTCCAGATAAGGTCATAGCTATAATTAAAGAATCCTACGAAGATGCAAGGTGTCGCGTCTTGCATAGAGGAGAGCTGTCCGAGAGCTTCCCTGTGCGAACGGGTGTCAGACAAGGCTGCATATTATCACCAGCCCTGTTTCTGGTGGTAATAAACGACATCTTGAAAGCTGCACTGGAAGGTGGGGAAGGTAAGGGTCTTCAATGGAGACTATTTAACATCTTAAGTCACCTTGATTATGCTGATGACGTGTGTTTGCTTGCACATAACCGTTCGGACTTAGAGTCAAATGTTCGCTCGTTGCATTCTAAATGCAAAGAGGCGGGACTGAAAATAAATGTGCGTAAAACCAAGTACATGCACATGGGTTCGAACGCAAGTACACCGATTGTTCTTAACGGACAGGATGTGGAAGAGGTGTAAGATTTTTGCTATCTTGGAAGCATTGTCAGCATGGACGGCGGAGCCGAAAAGGATGTTGAGGCTCGGCTAAAAAAAGCTCGTCAGGCCTTCGGTATCCTTTCCCCTTTCTGGAGGTTAAGAGAGATCTCCCTTCGCACGAAGCTGCGAGTTTTTGACGCATGCGTCAAATCTGTGTTGTTGTATGGCTATACTACGTGGAAAGTGACCGTTCGACTTACCAAGAAACTACAGACATTCGTAAACCAATACCTCCGGCGCATTTTAGGAATATTCTGGCCAGAAGTGACCTCCAACGACGAACTTTGGAGTATAACTGGCCAGACTAAAATAGGTATTGAGATTCAACGGCGGAAGTGGCAGTGGATCGGTCATACTTTGAGGAAATCAGAGCAAAATATCGCAAAACAGGCTCTGGATTATAATCCTCAAGGAAGACGTCGGGTTGGTCGACCATGTAACACTTGGAAGCGAGCAGTTGAGCAGGAGGCCAGACTAATAAGCAAGTCCTGGCAACAGCTTAAGGCCGATGCTCAGGATCGCGCCTTGTGGAAGAGAGTTATTTCTGTCTTATGCCCCTATAGGGGGTCTTAACAGAAATTTGATTGATTGATTGATATTTTAAAATCAACCACCAAATTAAGTAACAACCATTTCAGAAATAAACCTTTTCCAATTGGATCAAATTTTAGTTGTTTTTTTATAATGAGAAACCCCTATCAATATCATAGTGCACAAATGTGTTAAGTGCTTGCTGTTGATTTTGAGGTAAGCACATTTGAAAATTTGATTCTCTGGAAATTCTTAGATATTGAATATATTTACCACTACTGGCAAGGCGTTGTATGGACAAACCATCAGTTTATGACTTGCTACAGCTGCATTCGATAGTACACATAAAAAAAATCATTTTGTCACCTAACCCAATTTTTCGTGGAATCAATATTTGGAATCAAAATAATTTGTTATTATTTTCATTCTTAATATACGACTTTTGCACTATTATATTGAGAAGTCAAGGTCCAATTTGAGCTATAGCGCCATAAATATAACATTATATTAAACATAATTTTTATTTAAAAAAGCTTTTACTTAATTCAAAAAAGCACACCCAACAAATTGTTCTTTGTTTTGATTTTCGCACCACATAGGGTGACATAGACCAACGAAATTTCTTAAAGTTTGCCCATATTCTATTATACTTTACCTACAACAATTTATTCTATCGAACAAAACATTTATCACACAACAACCTAATTTCCATAGTTTGTTGCTATCAATAAGCAAATCGAAAAGCAGTAATGTGACAAAAAAAAGTTTTCATAGCAAGTTTCATATACTAAGCACAGTAAAGGCAGCCGATTAATTATCGGATGTGATCATTTTAATAGCATTTCCCCTATGACCGCCCCATCCAGCCCAGTCGCCAATTTACTTATAATTTGATCTTGATCAAGGAACTGGTCACGCCTGAAAGGAAAATTTGTGCACGTAGCGAACTCACTAGACAGAGTATAGTATACTAGCTGGTCTAGCGTAATATTGCTAGTTATAAACGTATAAGATAGTTCTTCGGATTGCTAGATCGAGCCTCGAATTAAGCTGGATACCATGCCGGACTTGAAAGCAAGTAAAAGTGAAACTGAAATTATACGTGTAGGTACAAATCGATTTTGTTGTTGCCCACTTTTTTTACTGTACGTATCGACTTTTGACTGGGCAGTGTAATTCTCTTCATATTATAATCGTTTAGTCGAGATAAGAGTCGATTCCATAAAGGAATAATTCGATTAAGATATGATTTATGATTTAATAAGAAGACAATATTAGATTGGTATTATTTTTGTTATTAGCAGGGAACTTTCTTGATAATATTGTATTGTATTGTAATTTATGATTAATTAAAAAGTGAAATCATTTAATGAAAATGCTTTAGTGAATAGTTGCATAATAATCTCCATGAGCAGATACTGTTGATTGCAATAATAATTTCTACAACTTAGATAAAAGATGTAATGGGTGTTACCATTACTTTTTGAATCATTGAAAATAATTTAAAGTTTTCTTTCAAGCGAAGAAATTAAATTTCAAGAAAATTTCAAAACTTAACTTCAGCTTCTGTGTGAAAACTTTTACTAGATTTCTTTTATATCCTTAATACCACTTGAAATCAGAACTTAAAACTATATACGTCCAGTGTACTAAAAAGGATTTAATGGTCGCGCATAAATTGAATTTTAAGCATTCAGAGTGCTTTTCTTAATGGCCATCTTCGTCACAATAATTCTAGGAACGTCTTGTGGGACAGTAATCGTAGTTCTTTACAAATTGAAGTGCACACTGAATGGTGCATAATAATTTCAAAGCAAATACGAAGAAGTTTTTCAGCTTCAATTTATATTTTATAGTTGCACTATCTTT
Source organism: Chorisops tibialis (assembly GCA_963669355.1). NCBI lineage: Eukaryota > Metazoa > Arthropoda > Insecta > Diptera > Stratiomyidae > Chorisops > Chorisops tibialis. The sequence continues at coordinate 25,049,095 of OY770264.1, forward strand.
CAGTTTATAAAGCAAAATTGTAATTGGAAAAATATAATTTGTGAAGTTGATTGAAAAATTGAATTATAACAATTTGCAATATGTAACTAATAATAATTAACTTTTATATCTGATAAATTGAAGAGTTAAGTGTATTAAGGGGGTTATTCGAAATTTTCTTAATATCTACTTTTTTTAGTCAGTTGAAACTGTGGACCGAGAAACTATAATTTCAACCAAATTTTGGCTGGCAAATCTTTATAGGCAAAATCAGAAAGTTTGATCCGGATCATTAATACACTGTAAAAGTGACCTTCAAACAACTTTGAAGGCGGTTATCTAAAATATTTCAAAATTTTCGCTTTTTTCCACTTGATCCTTTTATTATAAATAGTTACAAATAAAATTACCATACAAATTAAAAGACAGTTGAAAACTAACAATTTTTTTTAGTTTGCAAATTGGTTTATAGAATTGAGAAAGAGTTAATTTAATACAATTCGAATTTTCATTTTGAATAATCCTTCAAGTAATAAAGCCCAATGAAATGGGAATGAGTTTAATGTAATTCTTTCAAATAGTGAATAGTGACTTTTGTATGGGAGGTGGTAGAAGCAAAGGGGGAGGATTGTAATTCTTTTATATGACACCGAATGCAAAATGTTTCGCGTTGAATTTAAAGATTATAGCTTTCATAATTTGCAAGGAAATGAGATATTTCTTTTTTGAAATCGGGGGATTTGTATGGGAGGTGGTAGAAGCAAAGGGGGAGGATTGTAATTCTTTTATATGACACCGAATGCAAAATGTTTCGCGTTGAATTTAAAGATTATAGCTTTCATAATTTGCAAGAAAATGAGATATTTCTTTTTTGAAACCGGGGGATTTGTATGGGAGGTGACAAAGGAGGTGGAAGTTTATCAAAGATCTTAACACGGCTTATCAGTATCTTTACCGGTAACCTCATCACCATGCCTTGTACCAGTGCTTAGGTCGATAGCTCTCAAATGTTCAAAGAAGAATAGCTTCTCTGGGAATTCTAATTTAGAAATTTATATTGGAGGTGACAGAGGAAGTGGAAGGTTTTCTAAGATTTAGAGTCCTTATCAGAATCCTCATCACTATGCTTTGTTCCAGTTTTAAAGTTGATGGCTACTAAATTTTCGAAAGAGAAATGCTTTTTCAGTATTCCAAAATAAATATTTGTATGAGAGGAGGTAGAAGGAGTGAAGCGAATCTGATAGGTTCTTAATCATTTATTGCAATTATTAAGGGACAGATTGTGGAAAAAATTTTAAGTTTGTGCTTTTTCTAGTTGTAATGAAAATCTATATCTGTAATTGATTCACCAAAGTTATACATCTGTGGGAAAGGGGGTAGAACTGCATTTTTATAGTTATGCTATTTGTAATGAAAATCGGATAAATGCATTTTTGAAACTTGTGCAATTATATGGAAGGTGGTAGGGTAGAAGGAGTAATGGGATCGGATCAATATTTTTGAACGGTATTGATATTCGTATCGTTATTGTTTGACCTCATTTTAAGTCGATAACTTAGTTTCGGAGAAAATGTATTTTTATGAAATTTCGGAATTTAATGAAATTTATATGGGAGGGAGTAGAAGGAATGAGGGGATGTAGTCCATTCAAGAACTTCAAGTTTTTTGTTTTAAATGAGGTAAGAAAAGTTTGAGTTCGATAGCTCAAAGTGTTCGAGATTTCAGTTTTAGATAGACTGATAGACAGACAGACGGTCAGTCGGAAGCGAAGTATTTAAGCAACAACAAATATTTCTGTACCCTGGCCGACTCTGTGTGAACATTATTTATAAGCAGTAAGGCAAACACAATATGCTCACAGATTTCATGTAGAGTATGAAAGAATAAAACTATGATTAAACTGAAAGCCCAATCATGCGAAACTCTTCCGTAAACTGTAAAATATGCCATATTATAGCCTTTTGAGCACTGAATAGGGATATTTGTACGGGAGGTGGTGGAAGGGTTCGAGTGAAGTGTATAATTTTTGAATATACTACTACTTCATTGAACTCGTTATGAAAACTTTTTGTGGTTGAATAATTTTCAAGGTAATTGGAAAATTTATTTTCCCGAAATTTTAGCATTTGTTGGGAATTCGGTAGAAGAAGGAAAAATATTTGGACGATTTTGAAACTACTACTAAACATTTTTTTTGGCATATTTTGTGCCAATTTTCAAGTCGACAGCTCCAATATTTTCAAAAGAAAAGAGCTGTCTTTGTATTTCTAAGATATGAGAGGAGTGCATGAAAGAGGATGGAAGGATTTGAGTGAAGTTCAGGCAGAATTTTATGGTTCGGCTTCGTTTAGTTTGTCCGGAAATCAATAAAATGTATTTTCGAAAATTTTACATTTTATTGGAGGGGAGGAGGGGGGATCAGAATTTCTGATTGGATCGAAACACAAATTTTCGAAATTAATGGTAGTATTATAGTATATCAATTTCTAATGTGAAATTTCGAAAAATAAAATATTTTTTACTTTTTTAAATTCTCATGTTTTGTGAAAATCATATGGCGATAACTCAAAGTTACCTTTTTTTACAAAAATTGATATGATTTTTTTTAGCTAGATAGTTCAAAGCATTTTTGAGTTATTTAGTAGATAGATGATCGCTAAATATTCGAGGTTTTTCAGCTTGTCGCTTAACATTTCTATACGCTTGACAATTTTACACATATTTTATTTCGTAGCGTTACAAACGTAAGAGTAAACACAAAATACTCTAAGACTTCATCTAGAGTATAAACACGAGAAATTTCCATCTATATGTTACGCAGATATTACATCCACTAGTACACTTGTCTGTTTTATGCTGATTGCTCACAAACAACAAAACCCTGCAGGACTCTTTTATTAAAATAAAACAAAAATCCAAATGAAAAACATAAAGAACTATGGATGGCACCACACCACCATTTAGAAGAAACTCCTCATCTACTGGGGAATGTTAATGCTACTCTGAATGCTTGTTATTCTTTAATATCTCGACGAATGAAATTTTCGCAAGTGAAATGAATTCTGACATGGAAATTGAGCAATATAATACTGCTAAAAAACAAAGCAAAAAAAAGTAATAATAAGCCGCATATGCGCTACACCTATATTATACTTTGCTTTAGAAAGATCGCAATACTTTAGAGGGTACCTATATATCTTTCTGGTAATGTTTGAAATTGTTGTCAGATTTCGGCTTAAACAGTGGAAGGAGGTCTGTTTATGTTGCCACAGCATCATCGGTTGTTCATGTTATTCACTGTTTTACGATGAGGTTCTGGCCTTATGTTGACGGCTTATTACCTCCAGGGCATTGCAACTTCAGTATAACCAACAAAATACAGATTAAACAGGGAATGAAGTTAATTGCTTATTTGGTTAAGAAAACAGACACGAAAATGAACGTAATTATATTTTATGGGATTGCATTGGCATATGAGACCTTCATGAAAACTTAGATATTAATTAATTTTACGCAATTTTTTTTTAGATGCGCTGTTATGTCGTCTTCATAATGCTAAAAAAAATTATTGTCTTATCCAGGGAAAAGAAACCTAAGAATTTTTTGTTCTTTCGCTGTAAAACAAAACCAGAAAACATTCGATCACAAAATGTGTAGAATAATTGAAGAGATTGTGATAAATTAGGATAAGAGGATCTCACACCTCATATCAAGGAACCGACAACAAAATTGAGTTGCCCTTCCATATTTTTGAATTTGTAAAAGATGTCATTAAAGCAATAAATATTCCAACGTTTCTAGTACAATAAAAAATTAAAAATTAGTAAAATGTATTTCTGAAAATGGTAAGCTCGCGCTCAATTCTCCTCGTTGCATATTTTGTTCTACTTCGTCGCAACTACAGCACAATTTTTTTTTTAATTTTAATAAAAATTGAAATTAATTGTACTTGGAATACTTTCGAAATTCGACATTGCATTATTTTCGTAATTACACAGAAGAATAAAATTTAAAAGGGTCAAGGACAAGAAGTTCAGATCTTAAAGGCTTTGCAGAAAATATTAGAAACTGAGCACTCGAAAAGGAAAAACCAACACCATTCGCAGAGAAAGAGGGGGGGGGGGGAGGAAATGAATTTGTGACACACTCCGGATAGTAAAAATATATATTCACAATATTTTGTGACTTGTTGTCGGCCAAAAAGCTCGAATCTCATCTGTCCGTCTGTCTACAGAATACTTCTCGAACGCCTAGCTAACGAGTTGATATTGCGTAATAAAGTCAGTTTGTGAACGGGCATATGCTGGATTTCACCCTACTACCTCTTATACACATTTATCAAAATTTTTGAGCATTATCGACTTGTTAAATTGGCCGTTGATGGAATTTTGAACACACAACCTTAGACTGCCTCATATGAGTATCTCTCAAGCAAAATCAATATATGAAGTCGGTAATCAGATTTTATTTAGGTACACGAGGCGGGAAATTTTCGGTAATATCAGCACCGAAAACTTATTTTGGAACGACTATATCGTCAGTGTAATTCTAATACCTCGTAACATCCTATGGTCATTCCGCATAAGATTCCCTTGCGGCTTTCCAGGTATGTTTCAAACGATTCACCGCACCATCCATCCAGGGAACGAAAAATTTGGTTACGAAGTATTAAGCGACGATATTCAACATTGCTAACCGTGACTTGAATATGATTCATTCGCTTCAAAAACTCACTTATTTCTTTTTTATTAATTGAGTTAACAACACTATAGTTTTAGCCATTAGCTCCAATCACTAATATTGCTTCAAAGTTCTTGCTTACTCATTTAATTTATTGTTTTGTGCAAATGTAGGAAAATGCACTAAAATTCGAAAACTATGTTAGATAACATTTTTTTGCGTTTTTATTGAAAATATCTAAAATCTACTTGGAGCAAGCGAACGACTAAGCTCAACTCCCCCCTTTAGAAGCTCTTATTTCGATCAAGTTCAACCTTGAACGAAAAGTTTTATAGGAGATCCTGAATTCTCCTTAACTCTGAACTTACTTGAACACAGATAAAACGCTTGGAGATTTGGCCTCTTTTTCAATATTTTAACGAAGATTGTTCTAAAAAAATCTTCAACCTCTTGCTTCCTAGATGTGTCTGCTTCTTTTCTGATTCGTTCTGCTATTCACCACTACGAGTAAATGCTGAAACTTATAATCGGCTGTAAACCGAAATTTCATTAATCATTTGGAAGCTATTTGACGGGAATTTGGAGCATATTACCAGCCCACGTATTTTCGAGTGAACACCCTCCAAAGCCCTGATTTCTATTTTCCCCCCTACCTAATCGGTACTGTGTGTCTGGACAAAAGAGTAATCCCTCTGATTCTGGAAGCTGCTTGAAAAAAAATGCTAACTATAATTATTAAAGCTGAAAAATGTTTTCCAATCGGGTAGCGGATCCACCCTTTCAAATGTATTTTTGGAAAAAAGCTCACATAAACTTCTTTTAAAACTATAAAAGGTAAATATGAATTTCGACTAATTAATTTTTTGACAGAATTTTCTAACAATGATTGCAAAAAGCGCTCAAAAAAATCAGAAATTTACAAATAAAGGGTGTTTTTTTAGAGAAAGAGAGCCCTAAGTTGGCTATGATATTCAGTTTGATAGCTTCTAGTTGTTTTGGAATTAATTTAGTTTGACAATTTATCAGTATTTTTTCGTAGTAAGTCGAATGGTAGGTATACTGAACGTGCTGGTCTAGAAAGCTACGGTGATTCCAGTAACTTCTTTTGGAGCGTGGCAACTCCATCTACCCGAGCTGTTCGATCGGTATTAAGTTGCGTGTGAGCTAAGACCGAAGTGAAGCTTGCTTCACGAAGGTCCTCACCAAGGACCTTAAACTTGGTACTACGGGAGGAAGTATTGGCAACCCTGTACCAAGTGGTATCGATCATGTCTCAATGAATGAATGAAGAATATAAGATTTAAACATCAGGAAGCCGCGGAGAGTAGTAGCTGAATGAAGGAGGCGAAAAGCAGGTGTCCGGTATAGCTGGCACGGCTTAGTAACTGACTGGAGGACGTGAAAATTGAAGCTATAATAAAGAATATATGATGTAAAAAGTTGAATGAGTTGAAAATTGCGAAAAATGAAGTAAGAACAATGTAAGGCAATGTATGATGTTGATGTAGATGTCTGAGGTGGATTCTAGTAGCAGTCTTAAACTAGGTTAAGACGGGAGTAGGCGGCTGAGAATTGTGAAGAATGAAGCTGAGAAATGTTAGGCAATGGATGATGTGGATTTTAGTAGCAGTCGGTAAGTTGGATGGAGACGAGAGTAGCCAACTGAGAACTAGTGAAAAATGAAGCAGAAGCATTTCGTATATGGATGAATGTTGGATACGGGTAATAGTAGTAGCGGACTGAGGAAGGCGAGAAGTCTAGGTGACTGCGAAACCGACTAAGGAAAGCGAAAATGGATCTCAGAATTTTGAAGCAGAACTGGTATTGTATTACTGGTAGTACATGGTACTTTGAGTAAGAAAGTAGCGATCTTATGTTCGAGGTGACACTGGCCCCTTCCCAGTGTTTTAGTAGAACATATGAGAGCAAAATCTTACGTAGCAAAGACGGTATGAATCGAACATCGAGTGATCATACGTAGAGCATGAATGATTTGAGACTGATGGATGCGACGTGGTATGGGCAAACTAATACAGCCATGGATGAGGTCCCTTCTGGGTACACGTAGTGGCTGTGGTTTACCACCTACATCGCGGGTAGAGCATCTTCTATTTTGCTGTACTTGTACAGTATACAGGTTCTTGGAATGCCCAGTGCAAACCTTGTGCTCGACGTGGAGTTGCGTATCAACCGGATCCCATGATCCAAAGATTGGGAAAGGTTTTAGATAGGCCTTGCTCTCACTAGTGTGATTGCAGAACACACGAAGAAGCATAGACTGGTATCATCTGCCGAGATACGTTGGTCAACGACTAGTGTTAAGCTTGGAGGATGCAGGCGTTAATGATTGTCGTTATAATAACAATCCGTGACTGCTAAAAACAGCCGTGATCTCGTAGCTTTCTGTCGATACGTTCACGTTAAGCGTTCAAGGTATGGTCCTATATTTAAATCGACCATGGAGGGCTGACTCTGTTGATTTGTCTTTCTCGTAGGCATTTTGATCTTTATGGAGACATACATCGTCAGGTCCTGTTCTTATGTAAAGTTCTAATACGTTCTCCATCGTCTTGACGAAGAAGAAGGTGAGACTTATAGAGCGATATACCTTAGGGTGATCAACAGTTTCCTGCCTTTGGTTCAAAGATCACCCTCGCTTTCTTCCAAATAATTATGGTATAACCCCATGTAAAACTTACCTTCAAGAGCTTTATCGTTATTGGCGTTATGATCACCCTACAGTAAGGCAGGGAAGATTTTGTCTACTCCCGCTGATTTCTAGGGCTTAAAGATGTTGATCGCCCATCTCATCTTTTATTGCTGAATGGAGTTTGACGATACATCTTTCCCTTTTCTCCTAAATTTTCATTATTGTTAATTATTTTACAGACTGGGAAGTGTGTTGCCAATAACACTGTAAATGTTTCCAGGATGCTTTCATTTGGGATCGAACTGATCTCTCTTAAAGTCCAATACCTGTAGCACATTTATTTATTTTAGATGCCAGTTAAATTTGTCGTTCAACTAGAGTCTATTTACAAGAAACCAATTCCATTTTTTCTCATCTCTAGGTAAAGAAAATATCTCTTTTTTAAAATATAAAAATTCATATCATAATGTCCTTACTGCATTTCATATTTCACTGAACACGAAATGATTCCCTTTTCCATATCATTCATAAAATAGGGAGCGATAAGAATTTTAATAAATTGCTTCCTACATTCCTCCATTTTGTCCATATCGAAATGAAACTCATACCACCAATTCATTTCAATTTCAAATATTGCATTTCCGTTAATACTAAATTCGAGATCCATTTTTTTTTCATTTAACCCTAAGCTACAATTAATTAAAAAACCAAAAACAAAAAGAAACTAGCTATGTTGGTTGGATGGAACAATGCCACATTGAACATCGTCATCATCGTTGGTTGTTGTTCAGGCAAATATGGCGGTCATACAAAAGAATGCAAATATGCATACGAACAAATGATCATGCACCCATTAATGGCTGTACAGCATACGTCATTTTAAAGACCCTCGCTTCGACGGGACAAGAAGTAGGGGTCGCCCGGATAGGACGACACGTTCGACAAAGTCTTAAGATGCCCTGACATAAAGGGGGCATATTCAATTACACGTGTCCTCCCTTATTGGTAATATCAAAGATTCCCTGTACATGAGCTTTGCATACAATTTGCATTATGACTGCAGTATTATGTGGTTCGGATTAATTGAACGACAGTTCGGGGAGTGGAGGCGACAAAAAAAAATAATAATCGTCATGCAGTCTGCATATTCGAAAGAAGGCAGAGTCAAGTTTAATAGACGCCGCCCATATCATATTTTTAATGAAATCGCTCACAATGGACGACGGATCTGATCATCCTTTTCATTCCCATCATGGCATTTCAGCTCCCAGGAATTAAACACGAGCGTCTGAGTTTTGCGAATTTAATTAGCACAGGTCTACTTGAGATTGTTCGTTATCCTTTACAATTAGCAACTCGAGAGGCAATAAATTCGGTAAGAAAATTAAAAAATGAATAAGAACCGTTATGAAAATTAATTAGACGAAGGTAATTATTATTTGATAATGTACAATCTTATTCTTCTATTTTTGAATTACGTTCACGCCTGGCAGCACCGTGCACGCTTCACTCTCCATAATGTGAAGCGAACGCTATCACTCGAAAGTTTCACTCAGTTCTGTTCTATTATGGAAAATCATATCACTTCCGCGAGTAATTTTTAATGCACTAAAAAGTCATTTGCATGTAATTTTGCATTAATTTTAATTCAGAGCGAAATTCTCGAGCTGCTCCGGAAAGTTTTCTTCCGTTTTTGTATGAAGCGCGCCTTATATAAATGCGCTTAATGGCGCAAGGGCATCTTGGGGGAACGTTTTAGGTACGATAACTACAAAGACTTGGAAAGATTCATTTGGGGCGCATTGAAACTAATGACGTAGTTATTCATCCTGACGGAACGTCGACGATTATATGGGCTTCTAGAAATGCTGTTGCTTTTGTAATACTTTTATGAAAATGGCGCTCAGGTTTGTCATTAAGATAGAAGAAGTATAATTGCAGCAACTATAACTCAAGTTGTGCGCCTTTTAATGGTAATTTATTTAATAAATCTTTGATGCTTGTAATGATTTAAGGAAACATCATTGCATCTTAAGTTGAAAATTTAAATGAAGTTGGTAAAAAAAAGCGAAGGTTGTGATGAATATCAGGATTCTGTTTGAAGTGTCACCTATTGTGGTTTAGAAAAGCACAAAGCTCTTTGCGGTTTCCGAAAGGAGTTTACGTTCTAGTGTGTCTCAAGTTTTATAGCGATTATGAATATCTACGTCTCCAAACTTCTGTATTTTTCTTCAGATAACGTTGAAAAGATCTTCATCGACGTTACTCTTCGTCAATATAAGTTCATCGTGGGCTGTGCTTATATCCTTCCTCATTCACTTGTTGAAATCTACACCAGCCAATAAGTCGAGAACATCACTTACTGCACATTACAAGTTCTAATATAATTATTGTTGGAGACTACAATATGCCTCTGATGGATTGAACATCCGCTATTTGCACCTAACACAAGATCATCTGGCAACACCGTCATCGACTTCTTTTGTTTTATGAACTTTTATCAAAGCAACAGTATTATGGGACTTGTTCTTTTCAAATTTTGTATCAACGGTCGCTGTTCTAGTTCTCGATTCGCGTTACTACCTCTGGATGCTATGTATCATCCTGTACTGAATTTTGAAATTTCTTTTAACTCATGTAATGTTCCCGTTTAGCAATTTACTTCCTAAAATTTTAAAAACGGCAATTATGATGTTATTTGTCAGCAGCTCTCATCCCTCTGCGTCTTTGCAGGAACTGGTTTTTGGCTTATATAATTTTTTATGTCTTTTACTATTGCATATGCAATTTATTATATATCATGTCGTTGTTCAATTTTTGTATCTTGTCATTATGGTACTTCCTTTGTTTTCGACTGCAGGTCTTTTTGGCAAATCGCCTAAGCTCGTCATATGTCTCTTTTTTGGCACGTGCTGGTCGTTCAGTAAAAATTTTGTCAGCCTCGTTTTTTCTATCAATTACATCGCGACATTCTTGTGCATAGTGTGCTGAAATTACATGTACGTCGACCGGGATTTGAACTCCCGACCTTCGCATTGTAGATCACTACTTTATCCACTAGGCTGCAGCCTAAGTAAAACAATAACTTCACAAACTTAAATTTAGTAGGTTTATTGCGAAAGGAAGAATTATACGTTCCGAAATGTTTTTTTTTTTTTAAACCAAACGTTAACAACGAATTCGCTTCAGTGCAAATTTGTTTTTTTTTTCTATGAAAATTATGTGTTTAATTACTGAAGTACTTACTTATTAAAAATGTTTCAATTATAAAACAGAAATTTATATTTAGCGATGCGAAGAGACTTAGCATTTAATTCTTGAGTATTTTCCTGTTGCTCCTGGTATCCTCATTATACCTGGTATAAATGTTATTCCCAAGCATATTAAATTTTTATGAAACATGTTTAAAGATTTTGCCAAAATGACGATTACGATGATTGTGTCAAAAACAGTGCCGCAACCCATTTAAACATTTCCATTAATTTTCTCATAATATGCTTGAAAAACGTAAATGTCTGGCTTTGTTATACGCAACTAAAATAGTTAGTTGTATTAAATTTCAAGTTAGTCCTTTTCGTATCTTTCACATTGATATTTTGAAATTAATATGGGTGTGATGGGTTCTCGGAATTCGATTTGAAAGAAAAGAAAATTGTATCAAAATCGAAATTAAATTGCTAATTCAAATTATTTCCAATTAAATTAAACATGAAAACCTGAAACAATACACAAATTGGAACTATTCTTGCAAATAATCGTTCTCTTCTCATTTCCGAAAATTGCACTGAATGTATTTCATGACTGCAAAATTCCGTATAAAACGGATATGTTTGTACTTTGAATGCAGATGTCTATAGATTTTTCAGCTTCTTCATTTCGTTACAATACAATTGGCTGAGCAAACATATATTAAAAGGTTTCTTCCAGCATCTAAGAAATCTCATATCGGATTTCTGTATACATAAGACGTTTAACTACGCCACTCGACTTGTGCACCTTCCGAACAACCTTCCGCCGGAGTGTGGAGGAGGGCGCATTTAATGTGCACGATTCTTTAATAAAACGTCTTAATTTGGTCTGAAGAATGGCAGCGAATAGGAAGTAATAAAAGCAACAAATCAACACAAAACACTCGACACCGTCAAGTGATTTGCTTGGAAGCTAAGAAGTTTCATGGCACAAAGAGCGAAGGGAGGACTCTGGGTGGCTGGGCTGAGAAGCGAACGATATAAGGATTTATAAGACGAGTGACTGCCTTCAAGTGTGTTAGGTGGATCACACTTTGCCGACAATTTCGAATTAAAGCGTTGGCTGTGGGTGACTGCAGTTTTCATTTCAGTAATGAGACGTTTGTTCGCTGTGCACTTGCAAATCATCGTCTTGTTCTCCGCGATAGGGACGGCGGGATCCGAGTATTTACCAATCGAATTCTCGAAAATAAATGAACAGTCAACCTTCTGGACCGCTGCTCCTGCAGGGCGCTGATCAGTGACAAGTGCTGCACTTGAGAAATAAACTAACTACAGAACGACAACGAGTACGGTGACGTTATTCGAATGTAGGGACGAACGCGAGTACGTTAGTTCATCAAGAGTGGAGCTAATTAGAGTTTAGATTTGAAGTTTTCTTTCGGCTCGTTTCAAGAGCGTTCGCTGGTAATAAATCGCGAACGTCTCCACTTGAGTACGACAGTTTTTGATAACGAGCGCGTATTCAATTCGATCGTATAAGGAAAACAAATCTAAACAATGAAATTTATTATATGCTTAAGAGAGTTCGTTCTGTGATGGTGCAGGCAGAACATGCAATTAACCCGCATTTGGTACTCCATTCTCTTGTCAGAATAATTTCGAAAAATTCTTTAAGTTCGAAATAAATCTTGACAATATTTTTTTTTCGGTTTTTGAACAAAGTTGTAAATTTTTTGTGCTTCTTATTTCTAGAGTTGGGACCACCTAAATCTGCAAAATAAAAATTTCGTGTATAACCTTTCATGTTTCCAACGCGACGGCAATTACGTCTGAAAAGAGGATTGTTGGTAACTTATGAGTACAAAAATCGTATTCTCGTTGATCTATGCCTATACAAAGTTGCGTCAAAAGCATCACTAGATTTATTAAAATTTTCAGTCGATTTATTATACTACTGTTCTTAAATCTAATAATAATATTGAGTTTAGTAATACGTATGACATTCCCAGTCACACCATTTTATACTCAAATTTACGTGATACTCGTTTACTCATCACATTATCTATAAAAGTAGCTACATTGTAGCCTGATGTTGGTCTACAATGCGAAGGTGGTGAGTTCAAATCTCGGTTGACGTATAATTTCAACATATTGCCTGCTTGGATATACCTTGGTTATCTCAATTTGTGAAAATGGAAAATTCTTATATGGAGGGTTCTGCGAAGATCTAACAGCCTTTCCACAATACGCAATAAAAAGTTTTAAGGAACCTGAAAGTCAGGCGGCGAAGGCCCAATTTGGACTGTTGTGCAATTGTAGAAGATTATCTCCAAAAAAGATACGCCGGGAAAATTAAAATATTTAATAGGAGCTCCTGCGGGTTACCAGAAAAGGAATCAGGTAAGATCATCAAGATGAGAAATAAGAGAAAAGATGAAATAGTGATCCATGTGTACTAACAACCCATTTTGCAACGTTTACATAAAAAAAGATAGACCAAAATTGTGGCGAAACAACTGCCACGACAATGGGCTCGCACATTCAGCTTCGTAAATTCATCAGTTTTGAGTCAAAAATCAGATGATGCTTAACACATGTTATATCTACCTCCTTCCGATTTCTTCCGAAATTAAAATCAGTGCTTAAGGGCTGTCAGAGTATTAACATAACGACATCAAAGTTAATTGGCACCGAACTTAAGATCCATCTCAAATGAAGCTATCAAGGACTGCTTTGCGAGATGAAAACACCGCTGGGAAAAAGTGTGTGAATAAGAGTAGGGAATACGTTAAAAAATATTAAGTTCGGTTATACAGACCATGTAGGTCCATTTCGTGTATCTGACCAAAGCCCAAAACAGCGCTTGGGTAGAAATAGTGAGAAATCTTTCATTGGATAAAATCTGCATTTCCACAACGGTTTGACCTAGAAACATGGGGTTTGAAACAAATGCTGAATAGAGTCTGAACAAAACTTGGTTTTTTTTTTAAATCTCAAATTTTATCTGTTTATCATTAAAATCAATTAAAAAACATATCAGGACTACGATTGGGCGTAAAGCGTAAAGCCCAATCGTACGATACTCTAGATGAAAGAGCAATTTGTTTATTTCAAGAAATTTTGTAGGGGAAGTGGTACAGGGGTTGACGACATTGAATTAATTTTATCCCATTACGCTAAAGTTGCTATCAAAATGTTTTACACAAAATTTAGGATTAAACAATTTAATAGTTGCTGAGAAAATTCGGTTATTGGATTTATCCAAATTGTGTAGTTTGTATGGGAGGTAGTACAAGGAGGGGCGAGTCCTTAATCATGCTTTTGACATGTTTTAAATTGTAGATCAATAGCGTTCATACTTTACAGGAAAATCCGCTTTTTGTAAAGTTGTGAAATTGTGTCAGATTGTATGGGAGGGGGTCGAAGGGGTACAGATAATAGCTTCATTTTTTTGGGCTTACTAATAATTCTAAATAAATATTAAGTACACAATTTTCGCTCGATAGATTTTATACACACTGAGTTATTGTTTTAGAGTATTTCATGAAAAAGTAGAGTTTGTATGAGAGGTGGTGGAAGACAGGGAAGGACTTAAATAATTTTTAAATGATAGATTGAAATCATCATAAAAGTAATATACTTCAATTTTCAGATCAATAGCATCCATGCTTTTCGAGCAAATCCGCTTATTGTCGAATTCCAAAATTGCGCCATTTTGTATGGGAGGTGGTAGAAGGGGTAAGACTAATCTTTTAATTTTTTTTGGCCTGAATAGTCATTCTAAATAAGTTATTAATGCACAATTTCAGCTCGATACGTTTTATACGTAACCAATTTAGGTTTAGAGCATTGCATGAAAAAGTGTAGTTTGTATGGGAGGGGGTGGAAAGAAGAGGAGGACTCAAATAAATTTTATGCACTAGATTGAAATTGTCATAAAAGTATTGTATTCCAAATTTCAGATCAATAGCTTTTATACTTTTCGAGCAAATCTGTTTATTGTCGAGTTGCGAAATTGTGTCATGTTGTATGGGAGGAAGTAGAAGGGTTGAAGCTAATCATCTGATTTTTTTGGTCTTGCTAATAATTCTAAATAAATATTTACTGCTAAATTTGAGCTCGATCAATTTCATACGCACAGAGTAAATTGGTTTAGAGTATTTCATAAAAAAGTACAGTTTGTATGGGAGGTGGTGGAAGGAGCAGGAGGACACGCTTAATTTATATGGTAGATTGAAATCGCCACGAAAGTAATATATTCAAAATTTCAGACTAATGGCTTTTATACTTTTTGAGCAAATCCGTTTATTGTCATATTGCGTATTTGTGTCATTTTTCAGCTTGCTAAATTTTATACGCACTGAGTAAATTGGCTTAGAGCATTTCATGAAAAAGTGCAGTTTGTACGGGAGGTGGTGGAAGGAGAGGGAGGGCACATATAATTTTTATACGGTAGATTGAAGTCATTATAAAAGTAATATGCTCCAAATTTGAGTTCAATAACTTTCATACTTTTCGAGCAAATCCGTTTATTGTTAAATTGCGTAATTGTGTCATTTTGTATGGGACGGAGTAGAAAGGGTGAAGCAATTTGGCCCGTTCACGAACTTGACCTTACTTTTTTGCTAAAAATGACACACAAAACTTTTTTATAGCTACTTTAGCATGATGTGAAACAAATTAGCTTAGTGCTTTCACCCCTTCTACCACTCCCCATACAAAATTTCTTAAGATCACTAAAATTTCGATTTCATCTATAGTATCGTATGATTGGTCTTTAAGCACAATCGTAGTCCTGTTATGTTTTTAAGCTTAATGTTATTTTATTTGGACTTTTTTTTTTAATTAACTCAATCTATAACTATTCACATGTCCACGCTCTTCAATACGTATCCCTGCGATTGATCGATCTCGAGCCTGTCCCACACAAATTCATGGCTCTAATTTCAATAAAATACAAAGCATTGTGCTCAAAAAGCCATTAAACTAAGCAGATTACGTATCCGATATAATGTATTATCAACTACATTCTCAAAAATTGCTTATCTACCGATTTTTACGCGGACAAAGTAGCGGGCGATCGCTAGTAAATAATAATATTTAATATAATCTCCTTTTTTATTTCAAAATTTCAATAAAAAAAAAAATTCGAAAAAAATATTAAAAACCTAATATCGAATAAAAAACAGAAAAATTGTGTAAAGCAATTCTGCCCTATTTTCGTCGATTTATTATAAAACTATCTCCTTAAATAAAACAATGTAATGATTTATTTACAAAACACTCGTTTAACAGAAGCGACTTTTACTCAATAGCTTCAATCTGTCAGTATCAAATTTCCAGATCCATATCAATATGGGACGTGATACGAGCCAAACATATGGCATGGAGCCAGTGCACAGTACTTAATTTAAGAAATTGGTTTTGTTTTGTCTCTTCGCTTCTCCCTCAGGTGATATACCCATTTACCTGGTGCACAGTTTGGAAGTAATGAAAATTGTGCGATGGCTTCAGCAGCACGGATAAAGGCGATGATAAAGTGGAGCGTGTACTTTGAAATTAACAACAGGACGAACGGCATGCATCATAACGAGTGGAGCGATGGTGCCAGATGGCGAACGTGAACCGAAATTTAATTTTTCTCCAGTGTACATTACTTTGTTGTCGGATCCTTAAATCAAGTACCGGTCCAGCTTGGCTATAATACCGCCGTGCATCTGGGGAGGTAAGAGCGGATAAAAAGAGTACACAAAAGGTGGTGTCTGTTGTTTTTTGATCTGCCGATATGTGCTACCAGATATACGAGAAAACAGAAAGGTCAATGATTGAATAGTAATCTGGACAGAAGGAGATTTTCAAAATTCATCATATGGCGTGGAATGCAGGAAATTGCTTCATGTTTCCAATATGAGACGGGGGCGAAGGACGAAGACGGAGCATTCATATGAAATCCAAACATCCGGTACTCCGGGTTAGAGGGCAGTATAGTAAAATTCTGCACAAACAACAATCAGAAGCGATTGTACAGTTGGAGCCTCCATCAAACTGAAGCAAAGTTCTTTTCCAGTCGAATGGCGCATTATAAAGAGCGAGCCAAAGGATTTTCACAGACTGCTTTTTTTTCGGAACCACTTTCCTTCATGGCTCTACCACTCACCAGCAGAAGCTCGTTATGTTGAAGCACTTTCAACAGGCGAATAATAAAAACCTCTTCTTGAGCACACACAAGATTGGATCCAAATGGACGATATCCTTTTTTGAAATTTCCATTTAATAAAATATTCAAACCTAAACCAGTGGAAATTCTATTCTACTATGTTTGAAAGTTTTCTAGTGTGGATGTTTTCAATGTACGAATATTGGGACGGTGCGGTGAGAAAGCGTACAGGATGCTATTGATCGTTAGGAATAAACAGAATAAAAAAGGCAAAAAAAAATATGTGTGTGGTAAAACAAAAGCAACACACGATACTATACCACTACAACAGGCATGTAGCTTTACGCAAAGCCTTTTGCTTGAAAGCAATATCGAGTTTGGGATAAGCTTGACTGGCTCTTCATACTGCAATTTTATATAAGCGAGTTTGCCTCCTCTCATATTCATTTATCGAATTGAATTTCCTCAAAGTCTTTAAACCAGACGGCGTATTATGGCCACAACCAACAGGCCAACTATACAGAATCCTTTCTACGCTTCCATAGCCAGGACGAAATATATTTTATTCGATTTGGACATGAAACGAATGAGAGCAATATGAAGTTTTCTTCAAGTGGCTTTCGATATTAAGGGTATCCGAAAAACGAAACACAATTCCGCTCGCAGTTGAGTTTTATGCGAGAAACTCTGGCACCTCCTTTTTTGCTTCTATATATACGAAATATGTTTTTTTTCCAGTTTCATTTACCATAAAGGCGACTTACTCTATCGTCCTCAATATCCGGTCGATAAGTTGACATTCATACCGACAAACGATAACGAAATGATCGATTTCACCTTTCAAGTTGAAGTCGTTGTTATTGCTGTTTCTTTAGTGTGATTAAGTGTGTGGGAAAACAGAGATGGAATTATTTATTAAAATAAGCATATTTTTGGCTAGCCTTTTGGGATTTTTTTTACTACAGGGTGAGCCATCCAGTGGTTTCTAGGTTATTTTGACACTGAAAGCTGTTTCCCACTCGAAATCTTGACAGAAAGTCAGTATCATACCTCTGTGGAACGAAATGAGTCGCTTTACACTTGGCAGTTTGGTCCTTAGAGCAGCTTGAATTGGACAATGATTTTGGGCGAAAAATCATCTTTTCTGACGAGGCGCATTTTCATCTTGGAGGCTAAGTTAACAAACAAATTGCCGCATCTGGGGCTCGGAAAACCCGCATGTTATTGTCGAGAAGCCAATGCATCCACAGAGAGTTTCGGTCAACGGTGAACGTTACAGAACCATGTTATCCGACTTTTTTGAACTGAAATTGAAGACATGGATTTGGATGACCTCTGGTTCATGCAGGATGGCGCGCCATGCCACGCAGCCCATGCCACAATCGATCTTTTATGCACCAAATTCCCATATCGTGTTATCAGCAGTCTTGGCGATGTCGATTGGCCGCCTCGGAGCTGCAATTTGACCCCTTTGGACTTTTTTTTCTGGGGAACCGTGAAAGACCGATGTTATGCCAACAATCCAGAAACGATTCAAGTACTTAAGGCCAATATCATTCAAGCAAGCCGTGAGCTAGGGTGTAGTCTAGTGGTTAGTGTGTTGGTCTGCAATGCGAAGGTCGAGAGTTCAAATCCCGGTCGCATAATTCCAGCACTCCATTTGCTTGGGTATACCTTGGTTACCCCAATCTACGAACATGAAAAATTCGTAGATGAGGGTTGTGCAAAGGGTTAACAACCTTTCCGCAATAAATAATGAAAATGTTAAGGAACCTGAAGGTCAGGAGGCCAAGGCCCGATTTGGGCTGTAGCGCCATTGAAGAAGAAGGAATCCGTGAGCTATAGCCCGAAACCATCGACATGGTCTTGGAAAACTGGAGTGACAGACTGCGCTACTGCGAAGCCAGCCAAGGCAGCCACTTGAACAAAGTTGTATTTCATCATTAAAGGGAATGTTTGCTCATACTAATGAAGCCATAATACATGGAAAAAAATTTAATTTTGTTCATTTTATTGCGTTTTTCAAAGGAAACTTTTATTTGACCCACTTTAAATAGGGAGTTTATTAGATATTGCAAATTTTTTTCTTACGGTACAGGAGATTAAGTTATGATTAAAGTTCTTTTGGCTTAAATATAATATTTTTGCTTAGGTTAAATCTCTTAAGTCGAAACTATGGTCTTCAAAAACCATTTTTGTTTTCAAAATAGTGATTTGGATTAAATATGTTCTATGAGTGGAGTGAAACTTAATCATGATATCATTAAGCTGAAAAAATAGAATAGAAACAACAAAAATGCAAGCATCCTAAATTTTAATACTTACGTAGTCTCGGGATTTGAACTCCTGGCCTTCGCATTGTAGACCAAAACACGGTACCCACTAGGATACACCCTAGCATTTTTTTAATTCAGCACCTAAAAATTAGAAATTAAGAAAGCTAGAGTACTTCGTTTTCAGTCAATTGCCAAATTTGTTTCAATACTAAAAAATTTTTGTAAAGAAAAAACGTCCTCACTATTGTGTGCAATTCGAATTGTGATAAAGTGTGCAAGCGAAATGTTGTGCGAGTCTCGTAATCGGTTTCGCACTTTCTTATGTACAACAGCCATTCGAAAGTAATTTTAAAAGAATCCAACTCTTCCCAAATTTATATTGCTTCTCGCATACATAATTTAAATATTTTCTGCGAATGAAATCAAAAGAAAATAAAGTTTTCAGAATCAAACATTCCTCCAAATACTCGTAAGCTTGACTCGGTCGAGACTATCTGGTGCGAGGCTACTTACATACGCACTCTAAATCATAGCCAACGTAGCTACATACATTTATGCTCCTTGTCATAAAGAAGTTGCCATGCTCCTGTTTATGTCAGCAAAACAACTTGTCATCTTGAAAAAACATTAATATGACATTATTTTTCGAGAAATTTATATGCATACTGTTATAGCAAGCTAATGAAAAGAAAATGTTTTATCTACATTTGTCATTAAAATTTTAAAAAGTATGTATGAATAATATTTTGAGGTGTAATTGGTTCACGTGCAATTCCAGGAGGGATGCCGACCATACCATCTTCTGCGGACGCCTATGGTGTCAACAGAATTTTTAATGAATACATAATTATAAATGGAACCTGTTGGTATTTGGCAATGCTATCAAATTTTAATAATTAATCCGTTTTTTCACATATCAATTATAAAATAATAATTTTTTTTTTTAATTAGGATATTTCCGTCTATTTGTTATTAGTCTAGCAGCCACGAAGAACTTTTAGATTAAATTATATGTTTCTAGTGAAGGGAAGCCGTTACCGGCTAGATATCCTAGAAAAGGTTTTTCCGCTCTCATTTCAAATTCCGAAAAATTTTGAATTTGCTTCTGACTGGAGTCTAATTAAATCACATGGTGGTTCTGGAATTACTGAAACCCTAAGGTTCCGGCCATTCTGAATTTCTTTTTCGAAAACGGGTGTCCCGAGAAATTACAGAAAAAAAAAACGGAAATTAGTAGTAGAGCCAAATCAAATCGATATTTAAGACAAGTACTTAATATACCATTTAATTGATTTCCATCCATCCGTTTAACCACTTTCGCGTACTAAAGTAAATATGCATTTCATTGTTTGTGTGTGTGAAAATATACCCAGCGGGAAATAAAAGCGCTTAAAAAGTGATTTCAATGCGCTTGATTTGAAGCGAAGAAGTGCTTCGAACTTGCCAAACTTCCATATACATTTTAGCATTGCATGTTTGCTGTAGTCAGCTCTTCGTTTCAGCTTAATAAAAATCATTTTTAAAGTCATTTTCGAAGCCATTTTAAAGCGTATTTTTGGTAGTGAACGAAAAGCGTGATTCAGAGCTCATAACTGATTTTTTGTAAGTCGAGTAGCAGATTTGAACCTTGAGATGTTAGATCGCAAAGTAGCCGCGTTAACCACTGAGCCATCTTCATTCGAAACTTAAGTTGGTCGAAACCGAGTGAATTCATTCGGATTCCATTAATAGAATCCTCCATTAAAGTGAAAAATTCCAGCACATGCTTTGCCCTAACATTTTTAAAGCGATCTTAAAGCACGTATATTTTAAAATACTGTTTTAAAGAAGCGTTTTTAAAGCGCATCAAAAAAAGTAGCTTAAAGGTTGCTTAAAGGAAGCATTATCAAAGTTCTTCTTGGCGTGCAGAAAAGAAGCTTTTAAATACTGCTTCCCGCTGGGTAGTTAAATTTTTTGCTGCCCTTCTACTTGTCCTCCATACATATAAGACTTTTGAAAAATCAAATTCAGAATGGCATATAGCTATGATTTGTAATTTCGTGCATACTAATTCATTGCTATTTAGAGATATCGTTTAAGTTTTCATTATTTTTTTTTTATTTATTCTATAGGACTGAAAACTGCCTTAAACAGTGTTATGGCTTGGCACCAATACGTTTTATTTTTACACTTAAATTTGTTTTCCGAAATCTTTTTGTTGACCTTACGGGAATACTATTCATCAAACCACAAGAACAATCCTCGGATCAGTAAATGAAGACTCTACAGAATACTGCTCGACAATTTAGAAGTGTCAAATTGGCGTAAAGAGCAATCAGCTGATCCTGTGTTGCGGAGTTGAGAACAGGGTTCAAGGGTGATAAAAAATTATTCGCAATAAAATGGGGAAACGGTGTAAAAGTGAAACAGTTCCACTTCAAGAAGGCCTAGATACTCAGTAGATAGTTTCTGTTCGCTTTCTATCATTCAGTCCCTCATAACATCTGCAAATGTTTGTCAATAAGCAGCCAGTACAACTGAGCAATATACCAGCTTCTCCACTCGCTACGGTCGTTCTCACTCCCCTTCCCCAACCTTCCCAATCTCATTCCTTCCCTCCATAACTGTGTTTGTGCATTACACATAAAGGCCGAAATTGCCTATAACACAGGTCATTCTGTAAAAAAAAAGCAGTGGTGCCTAAAGGAAGAAGTTATACTCGAACTTTGAGATCGGAGCTTCTCCTTCACAAGCGTAAGAATCTTTTAACCAGTTGGCTTTTCTGCAAATCTTCCTCAAAAAAATGGTGTACATTTTCTTGTTCCACTTATTTTGAATCGTGTTCTTTTAGTTTTTGGCATCTCCCTTCAGGAATTTTTAAATGTGTTACTCAGAATCTTATAAATCTCAGGCATTAAGTACAACACACAACTAATTCTAACGATCATAGTAGGAGTACAACTTCTGAATCAAAAGTCCCGAAAATTCTTCTCAGTTAACGTCAATAGATCCAATCGATAATCATTGATGTCATGTCGACAGGGATTTCACTTGGAAAATCGGGTAAATTTGCTAAAAATTTGCACCGATCTTCATTTTTGCATTATAAATTCTTGGAGAGTTTATATGGTGGAATAACGTGAACAAAAATAATGCGAGGGTTTAATTCCACGAATACTTCTAACAACACGGGCTGTTTTTGTGATGACAATCATTGACGCCCCCGGAGTTCAGAGTTTATACCTATTTGCAATTCGGCACTAACGCTGCTGGAAGCGAAATATATCTAAATTCCTGGAACTCCACGCCGCGAAACAAGGAACAAGTCTCAAGTTTATCAGCTCGCGATGTAGATATAACCATCACCACAACGTATACCCCGAAGGAACCTCATCTATGGATATGCCGATTTTCCTAAGCCACGTCGAATCAATTTCTTTCTCAACTTCTGTATGATCATCACATATTCGACCCAGTCATCGCTGCCAATTTCGAACCCTTTGGTTAACTACTTAAACATTTGCACCTCGAGTTACTGTGTATTTCGATCACCTCGGTCACTAATGGCTGCCATGTCTAGCATGTTCAATCAAATCATCTGTTAGCATCTGAATTTGTTTTCTTAGTTCGCTACTCTGCCGTCCCGACTACACCGAACCCCCGCATTTTGAACACACTTTATTACTTTATTCCATGACTATCATGCACTACCAGTCAACATTAAGTTTCACATCCTTCTAATCTCTTCCTTACAACCCAAATGGTATACTCCCGGGGGGAGGGGGAGATAATTTCAATCTGCTAAAACTTTCTGGTTTAGTTTACTTCACTCTACTCATTAGCTAAAACCTTAGATTTTGGTACCCTTAGTTCGCTTCGAAGCTATACCGAGCCACTGTGTTCCCTTCGATACATTACTCTCATACGATTCAATAATTCCCTCGTTTGGTCAGTTCATCAGTTCATCTCTCATCAGCTCAACCTTTTCGTCTGTTCACGTTTTCTACTATGTAGGTCTGTATGCCCAAAATTCCAAAGAGCCTGTATACCTTTTGCCATAATTTTGAGTTCTCTGCACCTCCCCCATAATACCAGGGTTAAGACCTTTGATCCAGTCTGTGTGGGCAGCTACCCACTTCAGTCTAAGTTCATGCATAACTTTGATACTGATCAATCAGCTTGATGCATGGAGTTGTGAAGTTCCTAAAGTTAATTTTGAAATTGGCGAACCTTTCTAGACTAGTAAAAAACTCACCTGCAGGGTATAGATTTGTACACATTGCGCAATAAGCGTAACTCTGGGTTGGGCATTCTGAAAATTTTGCGTTCTAGGGGGGAGGGGAGTGGATGCGCTACTGCTTTTAGTTTCACCCTTGAGTGATAATTATCATTAAATTCAAGAAGCTACATTGGGTTGATCATGTGGAGCGAATCATTGACGGAAGAACGCCGAAACGTACACTAAATGGGAATGTTAATGGGCAAAGACTAGTTAGAAAAGCACGTAATCGCTAGGAGGATTCTATAATATTAACGCAGGCAGCAAATCACATCATTAAAATACGACGGCGTAGTATGCTGGATGCCAAGACCCGATTTAGACTGTAGCGCCATCGATCACTCTCTTCATCGCACCGAATTCTTTCCAACCCCTCAGTTTTTTTTATATTTAGGTTATCTATACAAAATAGAACAGCTGATTTACTCCTCCCACTCTTTACTGAGAAGTGGAATGAAGAAAAATATCCGAGTTAATGGAATAAGGGCGTCATAGTGGAAGTTCCGCAGAAGGGCGACCATTGGGATTATGGTGATTGGCGTGTTATTTGTCTACATACTGTTGTAAAGAAATTCATGGCCAAGGTAATTCGCAATAGGATTAATGAAATTATAGAGAGCACTCTCTTAGTTTATCAAGCTTGATTCCGTAAAGAGTCTTATTTCATAACATAATTCATTGGAATCTTCCTTATCGAATTACTTCTAAACAATAATAACCTGAATGGTTTAACCACTTGGTTGTTAACGCTCTCCATCCGAAAATCGTCAACATAAAAAGCATAAACGTTCTTCTCTCTTATCTGACTACCAGTTCTTTTACTCGCAACGTAAGGTAAATTCGGAAATCCAGAAGGCTATCTCTGAATAGATTTCACAACTAGAGGCGTCTCTGTCACGTACCATACCAAACTGCAGAAGACAGAAGAAACCAAAATTTTCCTTCTTAATTTAAGTTTGGAAATAATAGCACTCCGCAAGAAATGTGTGAACTTTTTATCAAATACTCTTCATCTGTGTGTAGCCTCTCAATCAAAGACCTACATTATGACTTTTTCCATTAGCGATAGTGATATTACCATCATTGTCAATTCCTTAGGTCCTTAGGCAAACCTGAAGGGATCCCCAATAATTTTGTAAAACCTGTCCTCTCGCAGTTCTCGGTGCCACTTTCTCCCTTCAGCAATAAATCACTTCGGGAAGGCTCATTTCCTGTTTGCTGCAATTTACCTAACGTAATGCCTATTTTAAATAAAGCAGATACCAAAAATGTCTCCAACTAACACTCAATTTGTACCTTAAACTGCTCCGGTAAATTTTTTGAAAGATTAGCTTACAATGCAGTCTGGATGAAACTTAATCATTTGATATCACCAGCCAAACATGTATTCGTTAAATGAAGATCAACTTCCACCAAATTATGAAAATTTACTAACTTCGTAGCACAAACTATAGGTCGTCATATTAAGGATGGGCCTAAATGGATTGCACCAATTTAAAATGCTTTTTCAACTATTATTTGAAATTAAATTACAATAAATTTATATTAATTTGTTAGCCTTAACATTCTCGATTACAGAATAGAAGAAAAAATCGCATTTAAGATAATAGTTTATTATTTAAAAGATATGGAAATTGAAAGGCTCAAAATGTTGATACAGACCTAAAAGAACATGAAGAAAATCATGAACACATGATAAGGAGTGAGAATAGTGAAGAAGGTAGTTCGGAAGGCGAATGCAAATCCAAGTATTTCACAGAGGGATTCGGCCAAAAGAAAGTGGAAAATCGAGGTGTTCGGTTAGAAGAAATTGTCAGAGGCTGGCTTGAAGTCCAATCAAATCAATAAGATGTTCAATCACAACAGCAAGCAGTATAAACTGGCAAGTAACCGAGCCAGAAAGCTGTATGAGAATGTCCTGACCAGAAACGTTGGCAGCTTGATAATGGACAATGAAACTTATGTGAAAGTCGATGCCAAACAAATTCCTGGAAAAAATAGTACAAGCGGTTGAATATGGCCGATAAATTCAATTCCACAAAATTAGATAAATCCGGGAAGAAGTTGATGATTTCGCAAGTAATCTGCTCATGATGCAAAACGAGTCGACCGTTTGTGACATCTTCAATATAAACATCTACAACTGAACAATATACCAGCTTCTCCACTCGCTACAGTCATTCTCACTTCCTTTCCCCAACCTTTCCAATCCCATTCCTTCCCTCTATGACTGTGTTTGTGCATTGCACAAAAAAAAAAATCTAAAACAATTATTGGAGATGGTCTACAAAATCAAGTTTGGCCATTTATTCGACAGCATGATATTTTGGTAATGTTCTGATCAGGTTTCGTAAAATAGAGTGGTACAGAGCCAACAACGTACAACTGAGATCCGACCCATTGAATAATTTTGGTCAATTGTCAAAGAAATTTTAAAGAAGATTGGATCCACCATCAGCGATTACCATCACATGCTCCATCACTGACAGAACAGTGTCAGTAAAATGAATAAAACCACGGTGTGATGATGGTAACAGCGATTTCACAGAAAGTTAGTTTTTTCATCAAATCTTGTGAAACGCTATATGATCTTTTTTTACTATATTTTAAGATTTCATATTAAATAAAAATATTTTTTATAATTTAAAATAATTTAAACTTTAAGTCTTAAACAGATTTCGGGCTCATGCCTTATACTGATTTTTCGAAAAGCTTTTAACACTGTTAATACTAAAAATCTCATTTCAAAACTTGAAAGTCACGGTGTCATAGGTTCACTTCGGAATTGGTTTAATTCTTACCTTACGGATTATGGTCTACGAATTACGTTCAATGGACACACATGTACTGAGTTTCTAGCTAACTCTGGAGTTCCATAGAGATCGATCCTTGGTCCTCTACTATTTGCGTTCTTTATTAATGATCTGCTTCAACTCTTATCTTCAAATTGTCTCTTATTTTCAGACGAACACAAAAAGTTTCGTGGGATTTCTTATTATTCCGACTGCATGAACCTCTAGTCCGACTTGTCTGCATTGTCTCGTTGGTGTTTCAACAATGATGATCTTTTTGAACGTTGAGAACTGTTTTGCTATGTAGTTCTGGTATAAAACTACTACTAACGAACCCATCATTACGGTAGTATCTACAATACAAGTCTTCGATTGCATGCTTAAATTGGTTCATCATTATTCTTCTTCCACAGTGACACTACAGCCCAAATTGGACCTTGGCCCCCTGACATTCAGGTTCTTTAACATTTTTCATTACTGATTGTGGAAGGGTTGTTAGCCCTTCGTACAATCCTCTTTCTGAGGTGACCAAGGTAATCCAAGTAGGCAATGTGCTGGAATTACATATTGCATCGACCGGAATTTGAACTCGCAATCTTCGCATTACAAGACCTACACGCTACCCACTAGGCTACACCCTAGCTAGCATTATTCTGAGATTACCAATAAGGCACACAGACTTGCTGGTTTCGTCTTCCGTACAATAGTGCAAGTTAACCGTCCAAGAACAAGTGCTGTGATATTTTCCAATCTCTCGTACGTAATCTTTTAGAATACTGCTATACAGTGTGGAACCCTCACCATTATTGCTATGTTGCGGTAATCGAATCTGTTTAGCGTAAATGTGCTCCAACTTTTTTCAACAGATTAAGAAAGCCTCATATCAAGTGCAACGGCAGACTTGAAGCACTTCAACTGCTGCCTTCTCACCTACGACCATGATTGGATCTTCTTCGAAATTTACAACTACGAAGGGAGATCAAAAATCTCGCGGATGAACAAGGGTAGGGGGAAATATTTTTACATTCACGTAGTTTCTGTCAAATCAAATCATTAACATTTTAGTTATAGCCAAATCAACAAGTCAATCGGAAAGAAATCGCTAACTATGGACAAAATTGAGTTTTGTGCTGTCATTAAGTTTCTTACCGAGCAAGGAAAGACGCCACAAATCATTTTGGAAGAAATGTCATCTATTTTCGGGGATTATTACCCTGGAAAAACGATGATTTATAAATGCCATTCTTTATTCAGGCAAGGCAGAGAGTCATTTGAAGATGATAAACACACGGGCCCGCCGATTGAGGCCACTTCCTTAAAAATCGTCGAAAAAGTGGAGAAACTTGTTCTCGAAGATGCTCGTTCAAAGAAGAAAAAAATCTCAAAAATGGTTGTAGCATCAGATATAACCATTTTGAATATCGCCCAAGACCATTTCGGCATGTCCAAGGTCAGTGCAAGATGGGTACCGAGAATGCTCTCAGCGGTTTAGAGAAAGCAGCGCGTCGAGATTTTACGCGACACTTGGATCTCTGTAACGGAAACAGGGATTAAATGTTGACCCGAATTGTTACTGGACACGAAATTTAGGTTCATCACTATGATCCTGAACTAAAACAGGAGTCAATGCAGTGGCTTTTAAAGGCACTTCACCCCCAAGAAGTTCAAGGTCTCACAATCCTCAGAAAATCATGGCCACGATTTTTTTGGGTTCAGAGGAGGTCTGGATGATCGACTATAAAGAAAAAGGACTGCATATCACAGAAGGGATACTATACCAATTAAAGGATGCTATCAAAGAAAATCATTGTGAAAATCCGAAGAAGCACTACCTTCGGGATTGTGGCAATTGGCGTGGTATATGTGTATTTACTGCCGTATCAAAATTTATGGCTGAGGTAATTCTTAATAAGATTAGTGATGTCGTCGAGAGCACCCTCGAAGTTTATCAGGCTGGATTCCATAAAGGGTCGTCTTGTACCCACCACACAAATACCCTACGGATAATATTAGAGCAGTCAGCCGAAATGGGCTCGCCACTACATCTCATGTTTGTGGACTTCGAGAAGGCTTTCGACAGCGTTAAGCGAGATTACATATGGAATGCTTTGCCTAGGAGAGGTATTCCAGATAAGGGCATAGCTATGATTAAAGAATCCTACGAAGATGCAAGGTGTCGCGTCTTGCATAGAGGAGAGCTGTCCGAGAGCTTCCCTGTGCGAACTGGTGTCAGACAAGGCTGCATATTATCACCAGTCCTGTTTCTGGTGGTAATAAATGACATCTTGAAAGCTGCACTGGAAGGTGGGGAAAGTAAAAGTCTTCAATGGAGACTATTTAACATCTTAAGTCAACTTGATTATGCTGATGGGGTGTGTTTGCTTGCATATAACCGTTCGGACTTAGAGTTAAATGTTCGCTCGTTGCATTCTAAATGCAAAGAGGCGGGACTGAAAATAAATGTGCGTAAAACCAAATACATGCACATGGGTTCGAATGAAAGCACACCGATTGTTCTTAACGGACAGGATGTGGAAGAGATGCAAGATTTTTGCTATCTCGGAAGCATCGTCAGCATGGACGGCGGAGCCGAAAAGGATTTTGAGGCTCGGCTAAATAAAGCTCGTCCGGCCTTCGGTATCCTTCCCCCTTTCTGGAGGTTAAGAGAGATCCCCCTTCGCACGAAGCTGCGAGTTTTTGACGCACGAGTCAAATCCGGTGTTGTTATATGGCTGTACTACGTGGAAAGTGATCGTTCGACTTACCAAGAAACTACAGACTTTCGTGAACTAATGCCTCCGACGTATTTTATGAATATTCTGGCCAGAAGTGATCTCCAACGACGAACTTTGGAGTACAACTGGCCAGACTAAAATAGGTATTGGGATTCAAAGGCGGAAGTGGCAGTGGATCGGTCATACTTTGAGGAAACCAGAGAGAAATATCGCCAAACAGGCTCTGGATTATAATCCTCAAGGAAGACGTCGGGTTGGTCGACCATGTAACACATGGAAGCGAGCAGGTGGCCAGAGGAATAAACAAGTCCTGGCAACAGCTTAAGGCCGATGCTCAGGATCGCGCCTTATGGAAGAGAGTTTTTTCTGTCCTATGCCCCTGAAGGGGGTCTTAACAGGAATTCGATTGATTGATTGATTGATCAAAGAAAGGAGAAGATGAAAGCGGACTCGAGGTATATTGCTTTTGCACGACAACAAATCTGTGCAAGAGATTGGCTGTCCTATGCGGAAATGCGGCTACGGAATATGAACCACCCCTTATAGTCCACACCTGACCCGTTCCGATTACTATTTGTTCACAAAACTGCAGAAAGAACTTCGAATTTCAGCCTATTGTGAAGGCCTTGCTAAATTATTTTTTTTAGAAGGAATTAAAAAGCTCTGTGAGAGATGTGATAAATGTATTGGACTTAAAAGAGAATATATTGAAAATGAAAAATAATAACTTGTTTAATTTTACTTACCTTACTTACCTGAATTTTCGACGAGGAACAGTCTCAGCCAGCATTTCATATACTTTTTATCCTCGGTACACTTTTCTCAAGAACCGTAACAGATATCGTCATGATTTTTTTTTGTTTTCAAGACGGCAACATTGACTGTCAATGTAACAGAAGAAATTTTGATAAGTTAAAAGGCGGATTTTTCAGAAATTCAAAAATCTTGAAAAAGTGCATGTTTTTCCCCAGCTAATAGCTCTTGAATAAATAAACAATGTTAAAATTCCTCTGTCGTAAATGTTTATTGTGATGGTAAAAACAAATGTTCAAAATCTTGTTAAAATCAGCCCAGTAGTTTCCGAGAAAAATGTACCTAAAAACCGCTATTTTTATATGGAAAAAAATCTCGGTAGTGACCCCCTTAAAGAAGTGTGGAAAATAATATTGAAACTAATAGCTTGGTTTTGCACTAAAACAAAAACTGACTTTTTTATTTCTTCTTGTTTATACTGCATACAAATTCGTATTGAGCGCTAATACGAATTAAGCTAATACCGATATAAACAAGCCATTGCAAAAAGTACAGATTACAGAAATTGGTTTTAACTTCAACAAATCAAAAAAAAAAATAAAAAAATCCATGATCGCCATAATTTTATTCATAAAATCCCTAATAGAAATTCTAATTTTTACGAATCATTTATTCCAAAATCTACAAGTCTATAATACACAAATGTTTAGTTATTTGCAAAGTAATAAAACCAGATTTTATTTCTTAATTTATTATTTCGTAGTTTAATTAAACACGCCACATGGAAAAGTCCGGTAATAAAAGAATTTATCATGTTCTTAAAATCTCGCAGCTTAATTTTTCTGGTTTAATAAAATCCGAATCCACAAAGGCAACAACCCACAAAACTAACCAATTCTCTTAGTTTTGTTTTCAATGATTTTAATCGGCCGTTACAAATCTTTGTCATAAGATTTTTTTAAAAAACTGTGTTTACAATGACATTTTATAACCTGTTCAAATTTTCTTAACTGAAGATAACTCAAAATGTCTGATCTGTCTCTGTTGATTTCTCTTAATGAGATTTTCGTATAAATTCGAGCCTCATTTATAAAAATAAATGCGACTTGAATTTATTAAAAAAAAAAAAAACTCACACAGGGACACTTGGCGCCCAAAATGTTGCTCGCTTAATTGGTACAAATCATCGGACAGATGTGTCGAGATGATTGACATTTTATGGGGACATGGTCTCGCGACAACGTCAATTTTAATTAATAATATTTCAGTTTAAGACTTAAAGCTTAACTCGACCGTATTACACACAATTTATTCACCTGCTGTAATAATATTTCCGTTTTCACATGTGAACTACTCCACGTGCTGACGTTATATGAGAGTTATCTCTGGCCTGCGAAAGATTTCGTACATTTACGAAAGATCGTTTGTGTACTTTATTAGAATTGTCTACGGCATTGCTGTGCTAAAATAACGCAGCAAATTAAAAGTAAACATCGGATCAAAAGGAGAATATTTTAGGCTGTTACGTTCGTATGGTATGAGCAGGATCTACGTAAATTTAAAACTAACATTAAAACGGAAACAGTGCGGTTTGATGTGCCAGGTTCCCATGTGTGCAGTTTAATCGGCGACTCTATTTATGGATTTCACTCGTATATCATCCCTTCGGTACAACTGTCTGGAGGGTAGTTTGGTCGACGGTACCGCGCCATTATAAATTGGATAATGTGTTTCAGATATGCAGCGAACAATGGAATGAGGTTCGCTTAATGCACTTCTAATCTGGCATTGTCGATATAAACCAGACACACAAGTCCCACTTCTGTTAGAGTTCCGGCAGTCCTTCGTGCACTATAACTGCTATGCCGCGTCATAAATTCTGATTAGCTATTGATATTGGAATTTCATAAAGATAGGGGTGTAGACTTGTCCTAAAAGCAAAATGCCAGATTATCTCTTTGACTTGACTATTGTGGGATGTCGTCAGAGAAAAAAAAAACAACAGATGGCCCTAATATAAAAATGCAAACCACGTCATAATACTTAACCTTCCACCCTTCCATTTTCGATCTAGGACACTATACTGCAGCAATGACGAGTACAACGAAATTAAATTACCCATGGAATGTGAAAACAGCAAAACCACATAATTCAACCACGAATTTAATAATTATACGCGTGCATATCATCCCCCATACTCAGAGTCTTGGGGCAGATGTTCGCCAAATTAATTAATTAAAATGAATAACATCGTTGATGTCACCACTTCCAGTGCAAACTTCTTGTGCAGTGCGTTCCATAAAAAAAAACCCAACAAATCCACTTATCACATTTTTCATCTGCTAGATATTTCTTTCTTATTGTACGTGACGATATCTTCTTACCATCGCAGCTAAGAGACTCGATATCACAATCCAAAGTATCTTAGCGACAGAGCTCCTCAAGAATGAAGAGCCTTTGATTACACTCCATATGCATGAGAGGGACCTCTTTTGGTGGATAATGGTGAAAAATGATCGGGAAAAATTAAGACGACTCGACGTCTGTTTTAAGGGAAAATTAATGATTGATTGTTTGTGTTTTGTAGGAAATTCTTTTCAGCAAGCGATAGAGGATAATAGAGATACTGAATTTTATCGGTGGGGGCCTCTGATCGTTCAGATACTATAGGAGCCAACCAGTGATAAATTGTTTTGAGAATTGTGATAAATGAAATTATTGAAATGGGAATGTAAATGAACATGGTTATAGTTATATGCTTAATATATTGACTACGATATGGGGAGTGGATTTAAAAGTGTGGAATGGCAGTCCAACACTATGGGCCTGCTCTATATTATAATAATCTCAAATGATATTCCTACATCTTTTTCAATGGAAACTTTTGCAATAATGCGATGGTTCAATATTGAGTAAATAAAGTCCACGTATACTTTCGCCGTATATTGTTTGATTTAAAAGCGTCATACCTCAAAATTCCAGTAGTAGTTTCAAATTAAATGCAATTGTATGGTGATGCCGTATTGAAACAAGTGATTTCGCTCTGTAAATTCAAAATCTTCGGCTATTTCTTAATGAGTGAAAAGTACAAATAGAAACCTATTTCTCTTTGTTAACTGATCACATACTTTCGAATAAGATATACGAGTAGCTTACTGAGCTCGAAAAACTACGTACCAGGACTTACTTGAAGAATACTCTTTCAAATATTTTATTATATACCAGATATCGTGATATTCTGAAAATCCTGATATTTTTTGTGAAGAGCCACAAACTACCAAAGTTCTTTTCAGTGTAAAAAATGGTGTGGAATGACAAAAAAAGAGCACAAGATTATTAGCCAGTGGTCAAAGTGCACTTTATGTTCACAAATCTTACGTTGTTCCTCTTTTTTTTGCGAAAAAAAAATTGTTTTGATCCGTAGACTCCTTCTACCCTCTCCCATACAAATGCATAATTTTTGTTAAATGTTTATCGATTTCCATTCAAACTAGAAAAAGTACAAACTTGAAATTTTGCCAGAATTTGTTTCTTAATAATTGAAATAAGTGTCAGAAAAAATTATCAGCTCCGCTTTACTCCTTCTACCACCTCCCATACAAATATCTGTATTATAAATTCAAGAAAAGCATTTCTCCTTCAAGTATACATATGAGAGCTATCGACTTTGAAATTGAATCAAAGCATGGTGATAAGGATGCTGATAAGCAGTTTCAAAATCATCTTAAATGCTCCACTTCCTCTGCCACCTCTCATACAAATGCCCCAATTTCAGAAAATCTATGACTAATTTCCTTAAAAGTAATGAAAACTAAAAACTTTAGATTCAACAAAAAACATTTTGCATGCCATGCTCGGTGTCATATACGAAAAATACAAACCTCCCCCTCTAATTCTACCACCTCCGATGCAAAAGTCTCTACTCACTATTCGAAAGAATTTGAGATGACATATTTTCCGGTATATTAAAGTCATTTCCATGTCACCTAGATTATCATATGATTGGGCTTTAAGCCAAATCATAATTCTGTTATGTTTTTATGTAAAGTGTGTTTTTTTTATAAGCGGAGAACTTTAAATTATCAACTCTGTTGATTTGACAGATCCCGATTGTTTTGGGGTTAATTTGGTTTGGCAATTTATCATGAATAGACAGATGCCGGAGCATCATTTGCCAATTGTTCAAATTTATTTTGGAAACCATGATTCATTTCGAGAAACTCATCGAACAATACATGCATTTTATGGTGCTTGTAATCGTTCATCAGAGTGATTAATTCGAGAATCTATGGCTCGTATTCGTAATATATTTACTCTAAACGATAATATCCGTCCCGTAAGACATCGTACAGTGCGCACACAACAAACGATTGATGGTGTGCAGCGTACTGTTGATGATGATCCAAATGTGTCATTCGTCATTCAATTTATGGAAAATTTTGCGTAAAGACCTTGATTCACGTGCTTACAAGATTCAAGATGCACATGAATTGAAGCCACACGATCGTTCGTGCCGTATATTTGATGAATGGGCCGAAGGAAGCATTGCTATTGATCCACGATTTCATTTGAAAATTTTATTCAGTAATGAAGAGCACTTTTTGCTAAATGGCTACGTCAATTAGCAGAATTGCTTCATTTGGAGCGATATTAAGCCATTGCCAAAACACCATTACATCCAGAAAAAGTCACCGATTTCTACAAGCAATTGTTTGATCTAAACCCCAAGGTAGACAGAAAAAAGTCATTACGAGCTTATGCGTAGCAATAGCGCCACTTAGTTTACTGAAATAAAATAAATGTGACCGGCGAAATAAAGAAAATCAAATTGGATAAAAATTAATTTTCAATTCAATTAAATATTTATATGTATGTCAGATCAGAGTGATTTTTAACCCCCACACGGTCAGAAAGCCTTATACTTATGGCCAACTTTTAGCGGTGGGAAGTTAAGCCTTTGGCAACCACAGGGCATTTTAGGATACCAAAAACGGTAATTTCGGCCCCTGAGCATATTACCGCGTAAGAGCTTTCAGCCCAAAAATAGAAAGTGTAGAAAGGATTAGGAGAAGAATAAGCCATCCTTATCGAGTCCTTGGGTACTGTCTTAAGTTCGAGGAAAGATCCGGCTAAGGCCATTATGGTGACGAATTCGATTCCATGGCGGAAGAGAGTGACAGGGATTCCCCACGGTTCATTATTGGGGCAGTTCTGACTGTAGCCATGAAGGAGAGATGGAAAGAGAATACTTTAGCTGCCTTGAGCTTTGCGGAGCTAGTGGTATAGAAGCCCGAGGTAGGGGCAACATGAAGCGAAGGGACCGAGTAAGAAGGTGACAGACCAAGTGATGGTACATGATAAGTACTACCACGGGACCAGTGAATTCGCCTCGGAGATAGGACATCGTCGTCGTGGAAGGAATTCCTAAGAAGAATATTGAAGTAGCAACGAGGTCTGAATGCGATCATCACAAGTTTGGTCGGCGATGTGGAGTTCTTACACGGCGAAGCGGTGGTCGCAGGAGGAGCTGAGTTGCGCTCAGTTGCGAGATAGGGTGGAAACAGGCTTCCCACTGATCGGTACATGTGGAGCAATATTAGCAGAAACCACGAAATAAACAAAATTTCTATCAATGAGATGGCAATGGGTGCCCAATTGGATTGTAGATTTTCATGCTTCGGCTGGAGTGGATCGTGATGGATGCCAGTATGCATTCGATTTTCCTGCTTCGTATCACGGCGTTAAGCAGCTTTGGGCTTACGATCGACGAAGACGATGGCATCGGAAATGTCGTTTGACCACTTTGGGCCGGCGGCAAGAGCTAGGTAACTCGGAAATTCTTGACGTTTCCTTGCAGCCTGAAAACGATATCAAAGATGAACTGATCATTGTGTGGGCGGTTGCACTTGACGACGATATACTGTTGGGCCGCGATGTCTCTCAAACGAATCCTTGGGATTACGTACTATACGAGCAACCATTGATTTCGATAACATGCGGACCGGGCAATAAAGTGGTGATGGCCTGGAAATTCCGCATCCCAGCAGCAATGCGGTAAGTCGAAAATTTTCCACTTAACCTATATGTGACGATTGATCACTTTTGGTACCTAATTTTTTAACTGTGCCTAGAGGGGAAATTTGTCCACTTGTCGAACAGGCATGGAGTGTATTAACTCTTTTGCTACCAGGAGGGTCGTTTTGGGGTTCAGGGCATATTTACGTGCTCCCGAGCATTTTGGGTATTTCTGACTCACAGCAGCTAATATGGGCATCAAAAAAAGCACACATGATATTTACGCGCGTGCGTTCAAACATAAATTAAAATCACTCTCTTCCTTTTTAGAAATAAATACCCGTGTGAAACACGGGAGCTAATATACCATGCATGTACCATGCTTCTACTACTACAATGGCACTACAGCCCAAATCGGACCTTGGCCTCCTGATATTCAGGTTCCTTAACATTTTTCATTACTTATTGTGGAAGAGTTGTTAGCCCTTCGCCCAACCCTCTTTCTACGAATTTTTCATTTTCGTAGATTGAAGTGACCAAAGTGTATCCAAGCAGGCAATGTGCTAGAATATATATTGCGTCGACCGGGATTTGAACTCACGACCTTCTCATTACAAGACTAACACTACCCACTAGGCTACATCCTAGCTGTACCGTGATTGCTCCAGTTCTAAATAAAATATTAAGGAAATCATTCAGATAGTTTCAGCCACACTACCCACTAGGCTACATCCTAGCTGTACCGTGATTGCTCCAGTCCTAAATAAAATATTAAAGAAATCATTCATATAGTTTCAGCCATCATGGTGTAATAGATGTGTAATCGAAAAAAATAAATAAATATGTAATCAAGTGCATTTGGTAATCATAAGAGCATGATATTTAATGGAACTACTACTCGAGTCCCCTTGAGCCTCAGATCCTTAGTTTCTAATTATTACGGTTCAATTACCGTGTCCTCCATGTGAAAATTTTCAAAAGCGAATTACAGCTTTCAGTGATTGAGTCCTTCCAAATTTTTTTGACTTCCTTTTCCATAATAAAATCTGTAGTCTGCTACTGCATCGAACCATGAACCCTAATACATCAGAAAAATTGGTTAACATGCCAGAAGAATGAACCAGTCCTGGCTACAGGTTAATGCTCATGATCACAACTTGTGAAAGAGAATTGTTTCTGCCCTAAGTCCAAATCAACATTTTCCTGTCAAGATCCCTATGGAGGCATAGGAGAGAAAGAGTTCTGCTCCACAAGGCGCAATTCTGAGCATTGTTCTTTAATTGTAGACATTTGTTTATTCCTCTGGCCTGCTGCTCAGCTTCTAAGTCATTCACTGATTGGCGGTATATAGACCATGTGACTCCACCGGAACTCAATGATCGAACGTTCCTGAAGACAATCCTAGTTCGTTTTCGAATGCCAAACGTCTTTACCATAGAATCTGTTCATCTTCGATGCGCTGTATCTATATCTTTTTTAAATAGATTTTACGATCTCTGGTGATAAGCCCATTACCCAAAGAGAGTCCATCTGCCATTTCTAGGGTAATATGGACTGGATGTAGGTGTATTATTCTGCTCCTAATCCCATAGGGAGAGGAGTCGCACTAGGGTGTCTTAAAATGAAATTAATTGACCGATTGATATTTTTGAGAGGAAGGTACTACTACGAATCTTCGGACTTGTGAGACAGCGAACCGAATTCGATAAAATGAAGAATTGTGTACTATCTACTAGTAGTACTAGTTTTGTCTGTTTTTTATCAAAATGTAGGAATGTATTGTGAAAGAATGGTACATTACCTTTTGTTCAAAGTATTTTCCATCACTAGCCACTACTTTTTTCCCATCTTTCTGGCAGCATTTGGATACCACGTCGGAAGAACTCTTCATCTTTTATGGCTGTCCACGAATCGACCCAATTTTTAGTAAATTTATATGATGTAAAGCGCTGCTTAGACAGTCCATGTGCCATCTACAGGAACAAGCGATAATCGGATGGGGCAATATCTGGAGAATACGGCGGATGGGGTAGGACTTCCCAATTAAGTGTTTCCAAATAGGCGCCACAATATGTGGACGAGCATTATCATGTAGGAGAATAATTTTGCCGTGTCTGGAGTAGTAATGGGTGCATTTTCCTTGCGTGCACGGTAGAGAGCTTCAGTAATAGTTTCGTCTGGTTTGTGGAACTCATAGTACACGACACCAAGCTGATCCAACCAAATACACAGCATGAGTTTTTTTCCATGAATATTTGGTTTGGCTGTCGATGTTGAAGAATGGCCAGGTGGTGATTTCTTCTTTGAGTTGTCGTAGTGTATTCATTTTAAATCACCATACGATGCAAAAACCCTTTCTTTTATGCCTGACAAGCAGCATTTTACACATGCAAAATCGGCGTTCAACGTATCACGGCTTCAGTTCATATGGAATCCAATTTCCTTGTTTTGAATCATTTGAAACAATTTTAAACGATGTAAAATTGCTTGTTGTGTCCCTTCTAATGTGAGTGCAAATTCTTAATGCGTTTGGCATTCCTCCAACAATGCTTCCAATTTCATGTCTTCGTACGCCTCGGCCTTCCACTACTTTCTTTTTCTTCCACGCCAAACTCACCACATTTAAACTTTTGAAACCACTCACGACAACTTCTTTCACTTAAAGCAGTCTCACCACATGCTTCTACAAGCAATGGATGCGCCTTAACTGCAGTTTTCTTCAAATTAAAACAGTACATCAAAAGTTCCCGCAAATGACGCTAATTCGGCATTAAACTTGACATTTTCGCACGAACAAAATTTTGTGATGTTGATACGGAGTCACTAATACTTCACGGTTATATTGCTACCAGATGTCCAAACTTGCGATATTACATTTTACATCTGACAATTTCAACATAACCTTCTGGTGGGGTCATCTTTTGTCAAACGGCGGAAACTTATTTGTACTCATAATATTATGATGACAGAGTCTCTGCTCTAATCGAACACTACATCGGGCTGATCAGCTACAAAAAACAGAGGGTGGAAAAATACTCAAACGTTTAGAAAAAGGAAAAATGGTAAAAAAATTACCAGCCGGGAAGCGAATGAACATAACATAAAAGTTACTTCTTTGCTTTTTAATTTAGCTAACTAGTTCCATTATTAGTCCCCTAATCCCACTACTAACGCTATCTATCTCACGAATTTTATCGCTTCCAAATTTCGAATGTCTTTTGCATAGGTCCGCCCTTTTATACCACGAGCTATAGATCCAGAATACTGTGCCAACAGCTAAAATTCGATAACAATTGAATCTCGCAAACCAAAACTTTATTTTTCCCTTTTTTAATAAATCAATCATTTTGTAATTTAGCTCACAAATTCTGTTATTGGTCGCACAATTCTTGCTTATCGCATTACTATCGCCATCTATCTCACGAGCTTAATCGGTTCCGAATTACGAATGACAAATGTCTTTCGCACATGTCCGCCCTTTTAGATACCGCCTCATCGTTCCAGAAGTCTGTGCCAAAAGTTGAATGTCGTCAATATTTGAAGCCCGCAAACAGTTGAATAGTGGCTTAGGGCAACTAAAGCTATAACATTGATGAAGTATGTACATATGTTTAAAATGCGGAAAAATTTCCAAGATGGCACCAATTTTTCTACAACTAACCAATCATTTTCGCAAATCTACAATCTGAAACGTTTCTGCACTTTGCGAAATAGAAAAGTGCCCGATTTGCTCAATTATTATAAAATTTCATAATATCCTCTCGTAAGGATAATATCATGCAACTGATTTATGCTAATTGATTGCAGTAGAATTCTAAAAGACAACGGCAGCCTCCAATTTATTCGCTACGACATGATATCAAAGGGCCCAACTCCTCTCCTCTATATATCCTGCAATGCTTCTAGTCCTTATCAGCCATCGACTAAATTCCCTCTGCCGGAAGTTTAATATCTTTCCTCGTAATTTTTCGTTCATCTTTGCCATGTCGAGAAGGAACTCCATCCAGCCACCTAATTCTTTCCTTTTTCTGAAGGGTCTGCTTCCAACCACCGTCGGATTGCACTCTCTACCGAAAAAAGTATAATTTTCTTTTCATTTTCCATTTTTTTTTTGTTCCTCTTTAGGAGCGTTCTTTCGTGCTCGACTATCCAACATTTCTTACGTTTATTTAAGTTGCAGATATCATAAATTCCTTTGGGTCATAAAAATGGAACAAATTGAAATTCTGGTAGAGATAGTAGTATGTACAGGGAGGCGCACACAACATAGCGGAGAGTACATCAGGAGCTTTATGCTTCCTGGCCGTTCTTCCTCCCTTGCGCATACAATGCACACTGGTGAGTCGACTATATAGAGTGGTAGGTACTGGCAGAACAATAACAAAAAAATCTGAACAAACCCGAAAAAAAGGTTTCCTGTACACAAAAATCTCGTTTCATAAAGTTTCATAAAAGCTTCGCAAGGTCGTGTAATGTAGCAGGGCTAAAGCGCTTATCAGTATGAAAAAATATTTTTTTTTACCCTGCATTTTTTTATGTGATCTCTAAATGGATGTGGTTTGTTTCCTTTCTCTCCCTCGTGAGCAAATTTTTTTTGGGGATTCCCTTGTCAGAACAAGTTTCCTAGAGAGATTTTTTATCTCTACGGAACTTCATTGGATCCGTTTGTTTTTTTTTGCAGTACTGTAACCCGTTTAAGATAAAAACAAACAGATTTACACTTCTGTACGTAATTTTCTATGAATCCTGAATTTCTACGAGATTCTGAAATAACCAGCGGAAGATAATTTTCGCATCTATAAGTTAACATTACCTTAGTTGTAATAACGCAATACTGTTAAAAGATGGTGGCATACTTGAAAATAATAAACTGTAGAATAAACGACTTAGTCGAATAGTTTCCGTATCATGCACTAGTAGGGTGTGTTTCGTTTTTAATAAGAAAATCGCATAAATATTTCCTATCGCATTTTTTTTCAGTCTTTACGAAAGTCGAAGGAAAATCGAATAATTTTTCAAGCAATAAACAACAAATGACTTTGATAGAGTTTCGCATTTTTTCGGAGGAGGATCATATTAAATCCTCGTAAATTGTGCACTTAAATGGAACGAAAGGCACGACTCCCCTTCGTTGAGAATTGCCTATAAATTGCCTTCTGTTCCATCAATCTTTCGTGACAAAAAACTCTTTTAAATTGGATTTTGAATTTGATACTTTGAAAATCACATAGTTCGTCACTGGTGACTGATTGCTTTGAGTTGCTATTCGGTAAAGCGATGTAACTAGTAGTTTAAAATATACCTATACAAAATCGATAACGGAAAAACAATCTTAATGATAATAAAATTGAAAAAAAAAAGATAGAGCAAATATAGTCAATGTTTTACAAAGTGAAAAAAGAAAATTCCACTTTTAATTGAGGTTATTCAAATAACTTTTGTCTGCAATTCAAAAATTCAACATTTACAAATTACAAATGAATTGGAATAATCCACCGCGAACGAGGAAAATTCTGGTGAAAGAAAACCATCTCGAAATCCCGAGAGAAACGGCAAAATTTACCTCGTCATTTGCACTATTCATAAATAATTTAAGCAATTATAACCGAAAGCTAAGGAACTCCCTTACGAGCAGCCAGCACCAGGAATCCCACCGAAATATAAGAAGCAAGCAGCTCGTCTGTATAATTAATGAATCACCTTCATTCTTAACTACCACCACCGCCGCCACATTCAAGCCAGAAACGTCTCTCGAATACAGGACGTGGACTTATGAATATTCAAGGAATTCTTTTGCTTTGAACGGCTCTAGCAGAGCTGGAAAAGAAATCCTTCGAGCACCTCATCACCCGCATCATAATTATGTCAAATTGAGATCAAGTCCTCAAGGACGACGTGCGGAAGAGCAATCGCTAAAATTAATGGAGAAAAATATCGAGCTATACAAAACCCAAGAGCTTATCGTTATTCCGTCGGTTTTTGCGACGCTCATCAAAATCTACAGGTTTTCTCGAGCTATGAATTTCTTTGGGAGTTGGATGGGTACCTGGTTGAATCGCATCAACCTCGAAAAAAAAAGTGACGAACAAAGCCCAAGACGGGACCAACTAAATCACCTGCAGAGCTGAACACAATCTAAAGATCTGTATCGATGGCCTTAGAAATTTGTTTTCCATAATTCATAACCAGAGGGTCTTCACACTTCTTGTGTAGTTCCTGTGGCGTTCTGGGCAACGCTCCACTACTCAGAACTCGGACATAAGACGAAGAATTTTTCTATTAAAATTCTGGCACAGTTCTAGCACTCATGTTGTCCACGATTTCTCCAAGATGTTGCATGTTTCACGGACCACGGGAAGTGAAGATCGATTTTGAAGATAAACGAAAATGTTACGTAGTTTTCGTATGTTTCTTGTTTTTTGTTTTGCTTCTTTGTATATAGTTTTATAGTTTCGGGATAGCACCTCACGCTAAGACTGTACACTATCGCCGGACATTGAGCGCGCCCGACCAACTGAAGAGGAACACTCTAGTCATTATCGTACGTT
Organism: Chorisops tibialis; assembly: GCA_963669355.1. NCBI lineage: Eukaryota > Metazoa > Arthropoda > Insecta > Diptera > Stratiomyidae > Chorisops > Chorisops tibialis. The sequence goes on from OY770264.1 coordinate 25,091,129, forward strand.
TCGAAGGTGTGGAGTCTGATGATGTCCATCTTCAGTAATCTTCTAGAGATCTTCAAACGTAAGTTTTGTCTTGCTGTTTGATGAAATCAATAGAAACGATCGCTATCGCCGGTGAAGATCGCAGCAAATTAACATGGACATGGCTAAGTGAGAACAGCGTCCTACTAAAAACTTTCGACATCCTTCTGGGAATGTGGTCAGCATAATCGGGTGGTCACTGTGTCATCTTATGTTAATGTGGGACAGGCAAGACAAGGAGGCAGATGTCGTCGTTTCAGATGTTGGCTTTGACTATTGCTCTAACTGACCTTTAGCTTTTGGTTTTTATTACATCGTTTTGTTTTGAAATGTTTTAGGAGGATCGATACTGTTGCAGATATATAGGTTGTCGCTCAAAGTATCTAATTTTTAGTAGACTATAATAACAATTTAATCAAACTGAAAAAGTTAGTTTGCTGGTTTGTGTTTCTGTCAAAATCATAAAAGCAACAAGCGTGTAATTTAGCATAAAAATCTGACAAGATCAAAAGTAAATGCAAATACATATTTAAGCATAAATATTTTTGCCACTACATCCGGCGAGAACTTCGTAATTCTTGGAATACTTTGAGTAGGAGAAGTATGACAGTTAAGATCATAGTTACTCACATATATAATTAAAGAGTTCGAACGAAACTGTGAAATATCTCGTCTTACATAGAATAGAGCAATCCAAGAGCTTTCATTTGCGAATGAGTACCAAACAAGGCTGTATTTTATATATATTATATTATGTGTATTGGTGGTAATAAATAGTATTCTAAAAGCTTGGCAAGAAAGACAGAAGCGAGCCAACTAATTCACGACTGGGGGCGCGACAGCTAAAAACATGAAGTTGCAAAATCTGTAAAATCTGGGAGGAGTGGCAGCGTAAAATTTGGGGTTTGGGAAAGTAGCTCCCTCTATAGCCCCTCCAGTTGGAAAATTTGCTTTTAATACCCTCTCTTGGGGCATAAGACAGAACAGTTCTTTTTAAAAATGCGCAACCCTGAGCATCGCTCTTAGGTTTCGCCAGGACTTGTTTAATCATCTGGGCTCCAACTCAACAGCTTGTATGGCCCACCAATCCGACATCTTCCTTGAGGATTGTAATCCAGAGCTTTTTTGGCGATGTATCGCTCTGCTTGTCTTCAAAGTATGACCGATCCAATGCCACTTCCTCATTTGAATTTCAAGATTTATTTTAGTCTGTCGAGTTGTAATCAAATTTCGTCGTTGAAGGTGTCTTCATTCCGCAATATTGCTTTATTTATAACGACACGGATTTGTCAAATGTTTCAACAGCTCGAAGCTTCATGCGAATGGAGATCTCTCTTTATATGACATGCTTTATTTATATTAGTCACAATATTTTTTTCGACTCCACCTTCCATGCTGACAATGCTTCGGTGGAAAAAAACCTGCACTTCTCCACTTCTAGTCCATTAAGAATAATCTATATGCGTGCGTTTGAATCCTTGTGTATGCACTTGGCATTTAGAATACAACGAGCAGGAATTACACTCTAAATCCGAAAGTTTATGTGGAAGTAAAAACATCATCAACATAATAAGTAATTTCAGGTGATAAACAGTCCCCACTGCAGACCCTTGTCTTTCTCATCCTCCAATGCAGCTTTCCCGATATTATTTTCTACCACCAGAAACACGGTTGATTATAATATGCAATCTTGTCTAACATCCTTCCGTACAGGAAAGCACTTGCACTTATTTACTTACCTGAATACTTCTTCTTTATCCATCTAGGTTCAGTGACCGTATCCTGCAGTTTGAGAATCTTAGCAGTGATTTGCTGTCTACGTCAATCGAATCCTCCCAGCGATTCTGTGGTTTTTCGACCGATCTTCCTCCATTAATTTTTCCCTTTTAGTGTGCGTTTGGAAATTTTTCCATCATCCATCCGCTCCATACGACCGGCCCATTGTAACTTCTTAAATTTTGTGAGGGTGGATTGTTGAAGTGGCATAGAATTATCTATCGTTTCGTGTTCTCCATATCGACTCTTCCCTCATAGGTCCGAGGGTTCTTCTGAGGACCTTTCTTTTAAGGGCGTTACGTAATTTTACGGATCCCTGAGTTAATGATTACGTTTTGCTGCCATAGTAGAGTACAGGTCTGATAATTGTTTTACATATTTATAGTCCAGATGAAATCTGATAGTATATTGTATTTTCCGTACCGTTTATAACGCTAAGAAATAACGCTCGCACAGATTCGCCAAGGGTATAGAAATATCTGTTTTCGCTCAAAAATCTCGATTTCGAGTAATCATCTGTCCGTCTGTGCACCTACCTATAACATAACTCTTGTTGAAGTTCAAAAAAAAACTTTAAGATCGCGATCGGGTTACATTTTATCACTCTTTCCATCATCTCACATACAAATTTCATGAAATTTCGAAATTGTATGAAATTGATTTTTCTTCGAAAATATTTAAGCTATCATCTCGAAATTTGGGCACAAGTATATTAATGTAGATATCACCACCATAAAAAATGAAATTGATCAGATCCCCTCACTTCTTCTATATCCCTCTCCCATAAGAGTACACAACTTTGAAAAATTCTGTTTTTCGATCCTTATTGAAACTAGCAAAGTTTTCCAGAATTAATTCTATTATAATTGCAATTTGTTTTGGAAAAATGTTCAACTTCACCTCACTCCTTCTACCCCTCCCATTCAAATTTCGCGAAATTTTGATATTTCGATTAAATTATTATATTTCTTGTCGAAGCTATCGACTCCAAGCTTAGTGAAAGACATAACAGTACTACGATTGAGCATAAAGCCCAATCGTGCGATACTCTAGATGGAAGAGAAATTTTTTGATTTTGAGAAATTTTTTAGGGGAAATGGTGGATGGGGTGTCGATATTGAGCTACTTTTTTCACATCACGCTAGAGTTGCCACCAAAATGTTTTATAGAAAATTTAGAATTAAAAAATTTAATAGGTACTGAGAAAATTAGTGTATTAGATTTAGTAAAATTGTGCAGTTTGTATGAGAGGTGTTAGAAGGACGGGCGAGTTCTTAATGACTTTTTAGAAATAACTAAAAACTTAATTTTTTGCCGTGTTTTAAAGCATTCATACTTTTCAGGAAAATCGACTTTTTGTGAATTTGTTGAATTGTGTCAGATTGTATGGGAAGGGGTAGAAGGAGTGAAACTAATTTTTTGGTCTTACTAATACTTCTAAACAAATATTTAGTGCACAATTTCAGCACGATAAATTTTATACGTACTGTGTAAATTTGTTTATAATATTTTATGAAAAATTGCAGTTTGCATGTGGTGGAAGGAAGGTTAGGACTCAAATAACTTTTATACAGTAGATTGGAATCACTATGAAAGTAGTACATTGCAAATTTGAGATCAATAGCATTTATACTTTTTGAGTGAATTTATTTATTTATTGTCAAATTACGAAATTGTGTAATTTTGTATGGCAGGGGGTAAAAGGGGTGGAGTGGCTTAGCTCGTTCACGAACTCGGCCTTACTTTTTTGCCAAAAACGAAGTGTACAAAATTAACTATCTAGCTCAACGTGTGTGACACGGATGGACGGAGGGACAGACAGACGGACGGACGGGCATCCGGTTTTGAGATTTTTGAGTGATTATATGAACTTTTGTATCATTCAACTTTTTCTCCGAGCCTTATTTCTTGGCGTTACAAACTTTGTGGCAAACTTATACTACTTTCAGATTTCATTTAGAGTATAAATATAATAAACTGCCAACAAGTCGAGCGCAACTTTATTTTTGGGACAAGTTGAGGATGCATCGAAAGTCAATATGTAGGTTAGAGTGGTTAAAGAAGACTAAGTGGAACCCCTTTTCACAAATGGATCCCCTTTAGAGCAGGGCTGCTGTCAGCTTAACAATTGATTGCGAATACGATCAATAGTTCCAGTAAATGTAATCAATATTTCATTCGTTTATGCAAGTTTGGCTTTTAATAATTGATTCCTTGAATCACGTCTAATATTCTCTGTATAGAATGTCAGTTTCATAGACGAAGTTGCATAGAATTTTCATAAAATTCAGTGTACTAAATTTCATTCAAAGATGTTCAGTTTATGTTTTTTTCCAATGCACATGAAACACCATCCAAATGTTATATTTTTGTCGTATTTCGCTAATATAGTTTAATATACATTCCAAGTTTCAATTACATAGCTTAATAAATAGCCGAGATATTGAATTTTTAGTGTTTTTCTTTGCAGCCCCCAGACCCTTCCGCTTGCAATAATTAGCATACCTCTAGCTGATTTTAGTGGATCTATATGCCACCTCAATGGTCCCAAGATATTTTTTATGGTAAGTAATTTCAAATATATAATCATTTGAAAAAAAAAAAAAAAATCGGCCAACAATTGGTTTTTAGCCCCCCCCACCCCCTTTTTTTTTGCACCACACTGGATAAAAAAATTAAATTGTTTTTAAAAGTTGTCTCACAAACCCTTTTAAATGTATGTTGATTTTTAGCTTCCTAGCTGGAAACGCAATAAATGCTAATAAAATGATCAGCTTCGCTTCACTCCTTCTACCCCCTCCCTATAAATTCAAGGGAAAGCATTTCTCCTTTGAACATATGAGAGCTATCGATTCGAAATTGAAACAAGGCATGGTGATAAGGCTGTTGATGAGCAGTTTCAAAATCATTTCCATAAAAATGCCCCAATTTCAGGAAAACCATGACCAATTTCTTTGAAAATAATGTAAACTACGAACTTTAAATTCAGCACGAAACCTTTTGCGTGCCGCGTTCCATGTCATGTACGAAAATAACAAACCTCTCCCTCTTCTTTTACCACCTCCCATACAAAATCACTATTCGCTTTTCGAAAGAATTTGTGATGAGATATTTTCAGGTTCATTAAACTCTTTCCCATTTCATCTAGAGTTGGCTTACAAATATCGGGTTTTCCAATAGGGACTTGACAACTTTGAATTCAATTTGTGAACGCACCCTTTCACTAATCATCGAACTGTCACTGTCAATTTATTTAGTAAACTTAACATTTTTATCATGGTAAATAATAAAATTTTTGAAATATCTCAAATGGTTTGCATTTTATTTTGAAAGAAAGTTGTCAAGTCCTTATTGGAAAACCCTTTACTTCTTTAGCACTCTTCAACGATCTTAGAAGAATATATATGTTGTCGGCATTTGCTACGAATTGTGTGGATTTTTTGCAAAGTGTTCCCTTAGTGTCAACGAGAAGCTACCGAACAACATATTCGAGTGTCAAGTTGAAAAGCATTGGTGCGAGGCCGTCCCCTTGTTTAAGGCCGCTGTCCGTTTTAAAGCTGAAAGTCAATTCACTTTCTACTCTGACTCGTGACAAAGACTTGGCCATTGTCATTTTTGTAAACCGAACCAATTTAGGTAGGACTCTAAACGCCAACATGATTTTATACAGTACTCGCCTGTTGTATGTTAGTTTGAAGCCAACAAATTTCTGGTGCACATCAATATTATACTCCAGACACTTTTCCAATACCTGTTTAACTGAGAATATCTGGTCTGTGACAGATCCTTCAGCTATAAATCCGCATTGGTATTTCCAATTACTTTGTCCTCATAGAATTTAATTCTCTTTTCCAGACTTTTTGTCAAAATTTTATAAGACGTAAACAACAAAGACATTCCTCGGTAGTTTGTCAACTTTTTCAGAAATTGTTCCAAACTTCTGGAAGTGTTTGCGTAACAAGTCTACGTAGGAGATGCGCTATGCTAAGTTCTGGAAAAGTTCTCCTCTATTTCAGACTCGCCATCTTTCATCTTCGTAGGATTCCTTAATAATAGATTTCGTCTTATTTGGAATAATTTTCCTTTGCAAAGCATTTTATATGTAATCTCGCTGAACGCTATCGAAAATCTTCTCGAACTCTACAGACATGAGATGTACTATTGGCAAATTATTTTCAGCGGACTGCTTCAGAATTATTCGTAGGGCATTTGTAAGTCTGTACGAGACGACTTTTTACCAAATTAAGCCTGATAAACTTCACTTATCCTATTGAGAATTATCTTAGTCATGATTTTCGATTCGGCACTAAGTAGATATGTATATACCACTACAATTGCCACAATCCCGAAGATCGCCCTTCTTCGTAATTTTTGCAAAGACGCCCTCCTTTCATTCAGTCCAATATATTCCTTCATTTCGAATATTAGTAGAGTGTGGGAGGAATACATCGACTGTTTTTTCGTGGTCCACTTCTTGGAGTTCGGTTGGTAGCCCGTCTTATCCTGGGGCTTTCTTCTCCGCGAATAACCGAATGGCGGATACTATTTCTACCTTATTTGGAGGATCGTGCCTAATAGAGGATGGCTGTGGTTCGATGTTCGGCAATTGTGCTGTTGCTGTGACAAGATGTTTAAAATACCAAAAAAGTATTCCTTTCATCGCGGTGTTCATTCATGTTAAAGAGAGTCCCTTTGACATCTCTAACCAGGTGGTTGGCGATAAATTTCCTGTTCGTCAAATGTTTCATAATTTTAAAAAGTGAACCCATATCCATATGGTAAGCCGCAAATTCTGCCTTAATGGGTTTTCTCTTGTTGCGTCTAACAGCTTTCAGAAGCGGTAGTTCCGTCTTAAGTCGGGAGTTCTTTGGTTCACATTGGGTTGAGAGACGATTGCCAATTTGGCTTTTATCCCTTCGCTAACCTTGTCAATCTCACGCAGGCAGTCTTCAAATGATGATCGCTCCACACGTTAGCTTCACACTTCGCTAGGAAATCGCGTAGCCATCTTCTCCATTGGCGACTTATGACCAAATGGTCGATTTGGTTCTAGATAGCACCATCAGGATAAACACAAGATGATTTATGGTAAATCTTGAGTGGAAAAAGGATCCCTCCGATGACCATTTACCGAATACTACAAAACTTCACAAAAACTTCGCCGTTTTCGGAACTATTAATCCAAGGTCGTAACGCGTCGACCCAGGAGTCACCGTGCTTCCCTATGACTTCTTCTAGTTCAGTGTCAGAGATGATCTGGGCGTTCATAACTCCTCAGATGATAATAATATCAACTCTTGGAACACGCTCGAAGATGATACTCAGTTGGTGACATTAGTTGGTGCGTAACACTGCTGAATTGTGCGGTTTCGAACACTTGTCGTAAGCTCGATGACGATAATCCTATCTAAGTTTGGTTCCCAGCTGATAAGACTGTTTCTCGCTGTCGGTTTAAGGACGACCGCTACGCTATTTTTGGCTTCCCACTCTGGACCAACGTGCAGAATGGTATTTCCGTTTGGAATTCATTCTTCATCCGATCCTGTCGATCTGACCTCGCTCATGCCCAAGATTTAGATGTTATGGTGCTAAATTTCACGTATATCGCTGATTGGTGGTATGGTCTTAGCGAATTTCTACCGAAATTCAATATTCGAAGGTTCACAGTCCCTTTTTGAATGCCAAATAATGCTACCGTAGAATCCGTCCATTTCCGATACGCTTCCATTTCTCATATCTGTTACATTTTAAGACCAGAGGTGATAAGCCCATGATCTAGTGAGTGTCGTTTTGTCATTTCTTGGTCAAGCAGAATTCAATGCTGATGCAGTCTACTACCCCCATCCCACAGGGTGAGAGTGATATTAAAATATATGTAAGCCTCGGTAGTATGGGAATTGGAACTGCGTATTAACGAAAACAAAACAAAATTTATGACTCAAACTAGAAACAAGGTGCGAATCAGCCAAAATATTGCAATAGGAGACTATAACCTAGGAAACGGAAACTTTGTATACCTAGGGGCATATTTATTGAATGATAGAAACGTGCCCATTGAGATAAAAAGACGAATAATTATGGCGAATAAGAAATATTATTCTGTACTTCCATTAATTAAAAACAAAAATGTACGCGATGTAAGATCTGTGATCGAACTATTTTAAGATCTGTCCATGCTATGGCAGCGAAACGTGGACATTAATTCAGGCGAACGAAAAATTGTTTAGCACTTTTGAAAGAAAAATCCTCAGAATAATACACGGACCAGCGTGAGAAGAATCGATTTCGAGAATACGTACCATAGAGACTTGTATGACATCTTTGGCAACAAGACGAGTCAATCTTCATAGAAATAAATAAGCTACAATGGGCTGATAATGTAGAGCGGATGGATGATGGAAGAATTTCCAAACGCGTAAATGAGAAAGTCACTGGAGAATGACCAGTTAGAAAACCACGAAAACCCTGGGAGGATTCTATTGGCACATACTGTAAATCACTACTAAGGTTTTTAAACTGGTGGACGCGGCCAATGAACCGATAAAAATGGAGCAGAATTAGCAAGAGACCAACTTCCGATTTGAGCTATATCGCCATCGTAAGTTAGTAAGTCATACGGATCTAGAGCCAAATGTCCGCTCTGTGCATTCGATACGAAGGCCAAAAGAAAAGCTACATTAGACAGATTGAGGTAAGCTTTGAGATTTAAGGGCGGAATGGCACTGAATCGGTCACACTTTGAGGAAACCAGAGCAAAACATCGTCGGTCAAACTCTGGAATATAACTCTCAAGGGAGACGTCGCATTGGATGAAACCGAGGAGTTAAATATGAGGCCAGAGGAATAAGCAAGTCTTGGAGACAACTAAAGGTCAATAATCAGTATCGCAACTTGTGAAAGAGTACTGTTTTCATCCGTTGCCCCTAGGGAGTCTTATTGGAAGTTTCATTGAAAGAGAAAAGATTTCTAGATTTCTCACTGTTCTGATTCGTGACGAATATCAAATTAATTGTTAACCTATCAAAATCTATAATACAGTTGTAGATCTGGCAATCACGCAATTTTGATGTTCCCAGAAAAAGCCAGAAAAGTCCCGCAACATGTAAAAAGCCATAAACAAAGTTCCAGCAACTTCTCGTATACTCCAAAATGTAGGCAATCTAGAATAGTCTAGACACACACACACACACACAACGACACCTGTCTGAGAGATTTGGTATAAATATCCGCAACTTTCAGACGGCAGCAGTCAGTTCAGAAACATCTGCGAGAGAACGTGAATCGGTACAAAAACGCGATATCAGTGGTTCTTACTATACGAATTAAATTAAAAGTGCGAATTAAAGTGAAACGTGCGAATAAATAAATTATCCTTTATTTTTAAACGAATTGTGTTTTTCTTGAAATCCGGCGAACCCCTAGCTCGCAACAATACTTTGTTTTCACAAAGGTTCGCTGAGACCATAGTTATTTCTAATGATATCCGAAAACTACAAACGTAAGAAAATCTGACATAAACCTGAAACACTTCGAAACACGTACAATTTTATCTGTTTCCATATTTCATAATTTTGTAGAATTTCTCCTTGGACAGGAAAGTTATCTTTGTACAAGGGGAGGTTAAAAATGAAGGCGATGGACCAGGGAGGGAGAAATATTTTTACCTGGAGGTATTCTAACACTGAATACAAGTATAAATACAAAGTTTCTGTCACATTGAATTATTAACATTTTAGTTATCGCCCCCTCCGATTACTATTTGTTCCCAAAACTGAACAAAGAACTTTATTTTGAAGGCCTTGATAAAACATTTTTTTAGAAGAAATTAATAAACATTTTGAAAGATGCGATAAACGTATTAGGCTTAAGGGAGAATATATTGAAAGGGAAAAATAATAACTTGTTTAATTTTACTCTCCTTCCTCGTCATTGCGACAAATTTTTGACCTCCCCTCGTAGTATAGAGTTTTAGCTTGAATTATATCTGGAATAACTTGCCAGTAGGACTTTTTTCCAGGGTGTTGTTTTGTTCTATGACTAAAGTTGACTGTATCTCAAATCCGTAATTCAATTTCCCTCACCTTAAAGTATTCATTGTGTGACTTTTGTACTCGCTATTTTCACGAAACTTATTTTATTTATTTCTATTAACATTCCTCATTCTGGATACTCGAATGCTCACTACTGTCAAATTACTTTCCATTATGTTTGCTTCGTATGCAGATTCACCACATGCCATCAAATTTAAAAAAAATATTACCCGTTGAGGACAGGTTTATTGTCCGAGTAATGATTAACAGCTGCAAAATGATGAAGTTAAAATACTGTGGGAGTTACTTGAAAATTTCAATTTAAGATCCACCGAGATGAGCTCTAAGCCCAAGACATTTTGAAAAATGAGAGGAAATCTCTTAGATTTATAACGTTAACATTGTTCTTGTGTTCGCAATTGGTTTTTTTTTTTCATTTTTCCGCCAAATTGACGACATAATATTATGCAAAATCGTAAACATTATTTTCTTATCTCTTGTTGCTTGTTTCGAAATCTTGCAGCTCAAATTAAATAGCGACCGGGGGTACATGGTTTCGAACGGTTACCATCAGAACGTCGTCTCAGACACAAACCCATTTGATTGCAACTATAAAGTTGAGTATACCTGCAAGACGTATTTCTATCCTTGTACTGTGCGCATTTCTTAAGTTTGTGATTGCTGGGCGATGTATAATATGAAATCATCGTGAATCGGACCGAATGTTACCTGCATTTTCTTCATTTAGCATCTTAGAAACTTGTTAACTGTCATTACGAGGAAATCTTGAAAATGATTTATAAATGCCAGGCTCTAGCCGTTCCGAGATATGCCAAGCAATAAGAATGCACACTACTTATCCAATTGCACCCTGATTTTGAGAGAACGCCACGAACGCTTTTAAATGTTTCATATTTGCAGCGAGAGTTGCAATAATGCAGGACAAGATTTTACGAAATGATAGCATGCAATGCGATTGTTGTTCGGCAATCAGCATTTCTGCAGGAGACAAGTAAATCAACGTCAAACGGACTGAAGGGGAACAGGATAAAATAGTTGTTCTTGTTGTGATTGGTTCCGATGTAATTTATTGCTCTGTTCTGTTTTACGCTGGCCTAATCTACATAAGAACAAACATTTTTGATAAGGCGAAACGTCCACGAGAATTATTGCAAATGCTCTGAGCATAATTCCGGTCAATGTGAGGTAAGAATTTCGTAAGATTTTTCCCCAAATTTATCAGTTATTGTAATTTATGAAGAAAATGGACGCCTCCCAAATAGCGATTTGAATCAAATTAAAAGATGAAAAACAAAATTCTGTTCTTATTTTGACTCTCACCGCATAATTGAATGCAAATTAGCACCGAAAACGCTTAGTTCAGGTGTCGATCAAACCCAAACAGGCGGGAATGGCTAAAACCCATCCCACCGTGTTATAAAGTGATTAGAACACCCAGCAAACTCCCGAAAACAACAACCACACACATCATTTTAATATATGGACAAAAACAGGCAATTAGAATGGCACCGAGCAGGTTAAAAGGGGTAATTAATGTAAAAAAAAAATGAATTTCAATTGACCCTGCTCGGTATAAACGTGAAACACGAAATTTCCACCTATCAGGCCGGGACAATGGCTAATAAGGTAATTAACGGATTCCGCTCGAAATGACCACACATTACACACTCCACCTGAAAATTATTATAATGCATCATGGGTCGTTGATTTCGAGCCTATTTCGGTGCCCAAATCGTCGTCATCATCGCGTCATCATAGTCGGGAGGATTGTGCGACGCAGCCTGCACTATGGTCAGTGAAATGCGGCTACGAAATGGGTGGACAGAAAAACAATGGCAGCCCACATCAAAACGTATTTTGTAATTGATGGCCTTATGTTGGAATTTACATTTATGTGTACGCACAGATATGCCTTGGTATTGTCTTTCGTTTTATTGACTTGGGGGCTGCGTGGCATCTTTCATCGGCGTGGTTCGAGGCATAAGAACCGCAGGCTAGAGAAGTTCTATCAGATCTACTGAATGGACTTGATTGGCCCGCCTGACTGTGATCGTGGTGAATGCGCCAGAAGGCCGCTTCTCCGTGACTGGGGTCGGTCAGTCAGGGTCTTCTTCACGACTGTCCACTGTCGTTGGGTCTACCATGCGAAACAAATGGAGATACAAATTTGTTAAATTGTCAATATGAGACAGAAAATAAGGTAGGCAGGGACTTCCTTGAAAAAAAAACAGCAAATGTTACAAAAAAAAAAAAAAAAATTTTAAAAAAAATCTGTAGGTGATATTAAATTAAGATTCGAGATCCGTGGGCATAAATTGATAACTTAATGCTGCCGAAAATAATTTCAATTCTGTGTTTTCTTTTTGTATCTTGACTTTTTGTCGTTAATTGATTGTGTTGTTAAAAATTAGTGGCCATATTTCCGGGATTTTATTAAGCTGTCATTAAGTCAAGATTTATAATCATTTCACAGAGTAGTTCGTTGTCTCGATTTTTTCGATGAATTTACATCACAATTATGAAAATTAAGATAAATTGTTTTAATTATGAATATAATCAGTCGTTTAAATGAAAAGGAAATCATTTTGAGAAAAGTTTACTTTTTGTTTTTGTTAGAGTTTTTTGATTTATTGGAATGTTTTATGGTAATTCTCCGACTTCTCCAGAATTCAATAGGAACACGTCAGCTCTACGCTGATCTTTTCAGCGCCAAATTCACATACAGATGGCTGTAGCTTGATATTTGATGGAAACATAACAAAGTCCAATGGTGAAACATTTAAACTTGGCATGACCTCATATCGACGAGTATGGAAAAGGAAAATAAACTATTCTTTTGGATGTCCTTCGAACGGGTGCATTGCGGTAACGTCTTCAGGGGATGTCTCGTAACAGCATTCTCTCTCTTCAAGAAACGAAATGGCTTGGAAGTGAAGTTGACGATTCCAGATCTTGCAGATCTCGCACGGATTTTACCAGCGGCAAAAAGCAAGAATGCAAAGAATTCAGTGTCGCCTTTGTGGTAGATATTACGTTCAAACGACTCGTAACAAAATTTATACCGATCAACGAACGAATCTGCTTAATCCGCTTCAAGTTGAAGTTCTTCAGCGTTTGGTTTATAAACTGCCATGCTCCTACAGAGCACTACAGCACTTTTGACAGTTTGCCCTCCAATAACATCAAAATTCTAATAGGAAACTTCAGTGGTAAAATTGGCAACGAACTGTTTCGTGGGGGCGTAGGTTTAGGTTGTAGGAGGGTGGTTCCACGGAAACCACAAGCACTGAGGCTGATCTAGTTGGGCCCATTGTACTCCCCCTATTGTTATAAGATGGAAGTCACTCCTCTTGCTCTAACCATTTGGTTCGGTTTGCAAACCTTATCCGGTTCGAATGTTGGACGCCTCTGAGGTCGTCTAGTTCTGAGAAGAATCTGGAGCCTAAACAAAGGAGACGACTGTTGGAAATTTGCAGACAGTGACAAAGATAATGTTCGATAGATTCTTCGTCTTCCTCGCAACCTCTGCACAAGCTGTCGCTCGCGATCCGCATCCTAAATGCGGCCTTAGCAAGCAATGGCCTGTGGTCAGGCCGAAAATAGTTCGTATACTATAGCGACTACGTTGTAACAGCTGAGCTGTAATATTTTTGTTCGGTTCTTGGCCGTTTTACAGCTTTCCAGCTGCCGCCACCCCGCCAAGAAAGAATCCGAAATAGTCTGTTTGAAGCTAGTCTTCAGCACTGTTTGTGCTACATTGACTGACTTTCTAGTGGAATTGATGTTTGCAGATCCTTGCCATGCAAGCGTGTCTGCCGCTTCGTTACCTAGCAGGTCGCTAAGACCCGGTATCCAAATTAGAAAAACTTTCGTTATGGCCGCTAGGCGATTGAAATTATGTCTTCAAATGGACACTAGTTTGAACGTAGTCCTGTAGGATTGGAGTGCCTGAAGCGCAGCCTTGCTGTCCGAGAAAATGAAACAATTTCCGAGACTGGTCTGCATATCAAGAATAATTTTTGTACACTCGTAATATACTTCTGCTTGGAACATTGTCGCGTGTTCTGGAAGATGAAATGAAGTTTGGATGTCGAGGTCGTGGGAATAAATCCCTGCACCTGTCCACTGGCTAGTTTTAGATTCGTCCGTATAGAGATGAGAACCTATACAGGTGCTGAGTATCGTACTTGTTGCCCATTCGTTTCGTTCAGGAAACTTAATGTGAAACTTCCGTTTCTCAACCTGCGGTTGGTTCATGCAATCATACTCGCGGTCTAAAAGGGAGTTTGCGTTTCTAATGACGTTTAGAATTTTTCCATGACCAATTTGTGGCGCTGACCACGATTTAGTGGTTTTTAATCTAATGTCTGCAAGACCCGCTACTTGTTTTATAAAAAGATCAAGTGGAGGTAGTGAGAGAATTACCTCCAGGGCTGCAGTCGGTGTGGTTCCAAGGGCACCTGTTATGCACAGACATGCCATCCGTTGGATTAGCTGTAAGGGTGCCAGGTTGGTTTTTAGTACCACCGCTGGCCACCACACCAGCGCGCCATAGCAAATAATTGGTCTAACAATGCTTGTATACATCCAGTAGATGAGGTGCGGCTTAAGGCTCCATCTCAAATCGAATGTCTTCTTGCAAGCGAAGAAGGCTACCGTAGCCTTTTTGGTCGTTCTTGAATATTGGCCTTCCAGGATAATTTGCTATCAAGAATCAGACCTAAATATTTAACTTGATTCGAGAGGACCATATTGATACCTCGACTGTTTGGTGGATTGAAAGCATATGGTCTTCTTCTTCTGGAGAAGAGGACCGGATCTGTTTTTTGTGGGTTAATAGTAAGTCCTTTATCTAGTGTCCAGCTGTCTAACAGTTGTAAAGCGGATTGCATGAGGTCTCCTAGAACTTGCTCAAACTTACCAGTTAGGATGATGACAAGATCGTCTGCATATGCTATTGTGGGGTAGCCGTTTTGATTTAAAATGGAATGGGGTTCATTCACTGTTAGGACCCACAGGCGCGAACTGTGACTAGAAACATTTTCTTGTTCGACGTAAATACCGGCTTCGCATAGCTACCACGCCCCCGCATGGGGGTAGTTGTGGGATGAGGTTTTACCAATTCTTGCAACTATATTTGGAGACTAGCGACTCCACGGACCTGATCCCCCTGTGGGATCGGGGCTATAGAATTCACCCACATCCAGTCCTGCTTGTCCTAAAAATGGCAAATGGACACTCACTCGATCATGGGCTTATCACCCGTGATCTTAAGACCTAACTGATATAAGAACCGGATACAGCGCCTTGGATACGGTCTGGTTCTACGGTTATGACTTTTGGCATTCGAAAACGGACTATGATTGGCTTCTGGAACGTTCGAACATTGAATGACTGGGGAAGGGCTGGGGTTACTCGATTCTTGCAGTGATCAACCGTGAAATGGAGCACTATAACATCCAAATCTTGGGCTTGAGCGAGGTCAGGTGTGCAGGGTCAGGAGAAGAACGAACCCCTAGCGGAAACACTATTCTGCACATTGGATCTGAAAGTGAAGCCAGAACTGGCGTGCGTTTGTCCTTACACCGAGAGCAAGAAACAGTCTCATTAGCCGGGAACCAATCTCGGACAGGATTATCGTCGTCAGGCTCAGGACCAGTGTCAGAAACTTCACAATTCTGCAGTGCTACGCACCAACTAATACCGCAACATCTGGTGACAAAGAGGAGTTTTATATCCAACTGAGTGCCACCTTCGTGTTCCAAGAGGTGATGTTATTATCATCTCAGGAGATATGAACGCTCGGGTTGGATCAGACAACACTGACTAGAACACGTCAAGGGGAGGCATGGTGACCATTGGGTCGACACGTTACGACCATGGATTAAGAGACTCGAAACGACGAATTATTTGTGGAGTTTTGTAGTTTTCGGCAAATGGTCATCGGAGGGACCCTTCTTCCACACAAGAGTCATCATAAAACATCTTGGGTTTCCCTTGACGGTGTTACTCAGAACCAGATCGACCATTTGGCTATAAGTCGTCGATGGAGAAGATGTCTCCTCGATGTGTGAGCGAAACGTGGAGCTGACGTGGGGTGCGATCCCTACTTGATGGTTGCCTACTTTAATTGTATAAAGCAGATATCCGACGACCACAAATGAAGCGCAAGCTTAATGTGGGTAAACTCAGAGATCCCAACAAAAAACAAGAATACACCACTATTCTACGCGAAAAAACTTCCACATTGGGTGAATATGAAATGCGCACACTGGACGCTAATTGGGATGCAACCAGAAACATTTTTCTAACTAGTGCTGAAGAATCTGTGGGATATGTGGATGTCGCAAGACACATGGGACAAGATTGGCAATCGGAAAAAAGCCAAATTGGCAATCACCTCTCTACCCGATGTCAACCAACGACCGCCCGATCTGTGACAGAACTACCGCGATGCTCATATATAGCTTAAAAAGGCTGTTAGACGCGACAAGAGAAAGGCCATTGAAGATCTGGGTAGCAAGGCAGAATCTGCGGCTTACCTTGGGGTTATTGGTTTACTATTCAAAATCATGAAACAGTTGACGAACAGGAATTTCATCGCCAACCACCTGGTGAGAGATGTCAACGGAACTCTCCTTAATATGAGTGAACACCAGTTGCGGCGATGGAAGGAATACTTCTCTGATATTTTAAACATCTTGTCAGAGGAAGATATTCCAGAAACAGAACAGCTACCAAACATCCAACCGCAATAATCTTCTATTAGGGACGATCCCCCAGATAAGGAAGAGATAGTTTCCGGCATTCGATCAATGGCGGGAAGGAAAGCTCCAGGTATAGACGGACTACCAGCCGAACTCCTCAAAGCGGAAGGAGGAAGGGGGCGTCATTGTGAAAATTCCGAAGAAGGGCGACCTTCGGGATTGTGGCAATTGGCGTGGTATATGTCTACTTACTGCCGTATCAAAAGTTATGGCTAAGGTAATTCTCAGTAGGATTCGTGATGTTGTCGAGAGCACTCTCGAAGTTTATCAGGCTGGATTCCTTAAAGTGTCGTTTTGTACCGACCACACAAATACCCTACGGATAATATTAGAGCAGTCAGCCGAAATGGGCTCGCCACTACATCTCATGTTTGTGGACTTCGAGAAGGCTTTCGACAGCGTTAAGCAAGATTACATATGGAATGCTTTGCTTAGGAGAGGTATTCCAGATGGGGTCATAGCTATGATTAAAGAATCCTACGAAGACGCAAGGTGTCGCGTCTTGCATAGAAGAGAGCTGTACGAGAGCTTCCCTGTGCGAACGGGTGTCAGACAAGGCTGCATATTATAACCAACCCTGTTTCTGGTGGTAATAAATGACATCTTGAAAGCTGCACTGGAAGGTGGGGAAGGTAAAGGTCTTCAATGGAGACTATTTAACATTTTAGGTCATCTTGATTATGCTGATGACGTGTGTTTGCTTGCACATAACCGTTCGGACTTAGAGTCAAATGTTCGCTCGTTGCATTCTAAATGCAAAGAGGCGAGACTGAAAATTAATGTGCGTCAAACCAAGTACATGCACATGGGTTCGAATGCAAGCACACCGATTGTTCTTAACGGACAGGATGTGGAACAGGTGCAAGATTTTTGCTATCTCGGAAGAATTGTCAGTTGAAAAGGATGTTGGGGCTCGGTTAAATAAAGCTCGTCAGGCCTTCGATATCCTTTTCCCTTTCTGGAGGTTAAGAGAAATCTCCCTTCGCACGAAGCTGAGAGTTTTTGACGCATACGTCAAATCCGTGTTGTTATATGGTTGTACTACGTGGAAAGTGACCGTTCGACTTACCAAGAAACTACAGACTTTCGTAAACCAATGCCTCCGGCGCATTTTAGGAATATTCTGGCCAGAAGTAATCTCCAACGACGATCTTTGGAGTACAACTCGCCAGACAAAAATAGGTATTGAGATTCAAAGGCAGAAGTGGAAGTGGATCGGTCATACTTTGAGGAAACCAGAGCGAAACATCGCCAAACAGGGTCTGGATTATAATCCTCAAGGAAGACGTCGGGTTGGTCGACTGTGTAACACATGGAACCGAGCAGTTGAACAAGAGGCCAGATGAATAAACAAGTCCTGGCAACAGCTTAAGGCCGATGCTCAGGATCGCGCCTTGTGGAAGAGAGTTGTGTCTGTGCTATGCCCCTATAGGGGGTTTTAACTGAAATTTGATTGATTGATTGATTTCACTATGTCGAATCATGAAAGATCTTCATATTGATGAAGCGACCATTTTTTAGGCTTATTTCAATTATCACGGAGAGTTTTTCTAGAGATGGAGATAACCTCCCTGCTGCCGTATTAAAGCGTTGTAGCACTTCTCTAGTTTTACCTTTATGTCATACACTTAATGCTTTTCTCAAATCGGGGATATTTCCTAGTTAAATATACTCCACCATCAGACTATTACTCAAGAAAGGTGAAAGATTTGCTGTGTGTAACTAACGACCTATTGCTAATCTCTCTTGCATTCTGAAGTTTTTCGAGGCTGTTGTTTGTGATGTAATGAATTTTCATTGTAAATCAATCATTAGTCCAGTCCAACACGGGCTTACCAAAAGTCCAACATAACAAATCTAATAGAATTTTCTCATTTCACTACTCCAGTGATTGGAGGCGGTAAACAGGTTGACTGCATTTATACCGACCTTAGCAAAGGTTTTGATAAAGCGGACCATGCTGTTCTTGATATTCTGTGTTCCTCCCGGAGACATATTCATCAGGTACAGCAAGATGCTACTCTCAAAACTTCTCGTTAACATCAAAGTAAGGATTGAGTGGCCTAGTTGGCTACCTCTTCAGTCATCTTATAAAACGTAACGTGCGCAACACGGTTTTCGCACTCCTAACCTCTGCGTCGAGATTTTCCTTGTTATAGGGTGTCTGGTCAATACACGGTTGGCAATGGGGGCCTCAAATTTACACCTTAATTTGTCTAACTTCCCTAAACCACATTTTTATGTTTTGAATTCTTTAATCCGAATATATTATGAAGAAGATAGTGTGCCATTCGATTTCACTGGCACTCTAAATTTTTTAACTATTATTCTAAATCCTAATTTTCGGAGTATGCTATTACGAAAATAATTTTGGAATCCGACTACCTTAGGGCTGTATCAATTCGCATCTCCGATTAATATCAGATATAGGAGGCCTAGAGATACTCGATACACACTAAAACTTCTGTCCTAATAGAGTTCGGACAATGCATGTAGAGCGATCGCGCGGGAAATTTCGCCCGAAATTTGAATTTTATCAATTCTTTTTCGTTTATGAAGTAAACACAATCAAAATGAATTGTTATTTATGAAAGTCATATTTATTTTCGGTTTTAATGAGAATTCTATTCAAAAACTTATAGTTTAACGCTAGTTTTCGCTCGTGTCCGTACATTTGAAACCGGTCAAACTCAAGTTTAGCTGATTTTCGTATTTCTTATGTTGCCTTCTTGTGCTTCTAAACGCAGTCTTAACTGTTGGTATTAGAGCATTGTCCAAACTCTATTAGGACAGAAGTGTTAGTGTGTATCAAGTATCTCTAAGGAGGCCTAGCTAATACCCCTTCTACAAAATTTCTTAAAATCATCAAATTTCTGCTTCATCTAGAGTATCGCATGATTGGGCTTTACGCTCAATCGTAGTCCTATTGTTTTTCTTGTGAATTTATTTTTATATCATTACTGTTCAAGATTTTTTGGAAATATAGGGGCTTACCTAAAAGTTAAATAAAAATAATACCTAATTATGTTTTACGTTCTTCCTCGATTCCCACAACAAATAAAAATGAATAATTCCGATCGTCGTCATCAATTTCCAGATCAAATTAATTTCGAGAGAAATAATCATTTGCTTTAAAATCCTTGATCCAAATTAATCCGGACAATAGTTGAACGGTTCACTAAGCTCCTAATTCATTAAAATAATCTTATCAGTTCAATGCTATCCCCCAAGTTTAACTGCAACATTGTTTTCAATTCAATTTGTCAGAATCGCCCACTCTTGTGTACACACATTGCCGACAAGCGACAAACTAAAAAGACTGCCGACATCTTGAAATAGTCATAAGGAAAAAATAAAAAAAAAAATGAAACGAAATTAAATAAAGCATCTCATATACGCACTAGCAAACTTAGCCAACGGCTAATCCTTTTCTGGACATAATTTGACCACAATATCAAGAAGAATATCAATCTGTCAGATTAATCCGAATGCAAAGAGAACAAGCACAAGAGAAAAGTCTTAATGGAAACCAGAAATAAAAACTTGAAGATTAACGATCCGACATTAAGACGATCATTACGTGATCATATACGATTTTAATGGTTCGAAAACTGGCTATGCTATTGCTGCCGCTTCAATTCAGCATGCAGCTTGAAAATCTTAGCTGGCCGCATAGCGTAGAAAAAATTAACAAATTATTTTTATTCTAACCTGACATTTTACTTATGCATCTCATTTAATTTCTGTTTTCCTTTTCGGCTTGCGCTTATAAACCGAAGTGTTGCATTATTTTCTTAATAAGCCGCGCAAAAATGAATTATTTTCAGCGAAAAGGTACGCTTCGCTGGATGCATAAATTGCAAGCGATCATTCTTTTCGATCGCCACCTATAAAAACCGATATTTTTGCATTTTGGCATTTAAAAAAGTGTTTAATTGAAACATAAATTTGAATATCAGTGACACGATCAGGTGTTTCGGATCGTAGCTAAACACGTATGATCTGCAATTATAAATCATGGCTGTAAGCAGTCTTGCGTTCTTTTTATTTTCTTATAAAGTTTTTTTTTTTTCAATTTGTTTCGGCATTAAGTTTAAATATATATGTATTGAGATTTGACGCCAAGACCATTTTGATCTTCGGCTTGATTGCACTGCGGGAGTCAATTCGTTACGAACTAAACAGCTTTATTCATAATTAGAGCCGCCTTTTTCATGTTTCTAGTAAAACTACAGGCAGATAATCCCGAAGAAAAGTTATGATCGGGATTTTACAAAGTCTGTAAATGATCGACATGGTATTTAAGTATTGTGAGATGATTTTCAACTGAATACATGTACATAGATGCTTTTTTTTATTCTAAGCCGTTTACATAAGATTACAATCGAGTAGAAAAACGTTTTTGATTAAGTTAATCGAAGAAGAAGAAAATAATAGGAAGTAGAGATTCTCGAAGATCTTTTTGAAAGACCGATATGAACTAAATATTTTGGTGAAGTAATTTAATACTCCAATGTGGGACCGTTTTCAAACAAGGAATGAATGATAGACCCGGTTCACATTCAAAACACGATTTATTGAAATATTCAATTCGTTATGAAGAAATTAGATGAAATCGAAACCGATTTTGAATCCTAACAGAGCGGCAGTTGTGTGGTACATAATTAACATATAAATTATGTCGATTCTTCGAGTTCAAATTTAAATAGGTTTAGAATTATAGCGGTTGGGATGAGTAAACTAAAATTTTATTGGTTTTCAGAACAGAAACTCTTATGGGTCGCCTAATCGTTTGAGATGGACTTTAATTTAAAACCAACAAATTTAATAACTCAAAATTGGGTATTTAAAGAGATGTTTAATTAATTTGTTAATCATGGAGGCATGCCTGCTTCACGTAGAGGAAGGGATATTAAATTTTGTGCTTTCAGTGCGAAATCCGTGATACTAAAAAAATATGCCAAAATAGTTTCTAATTTCAAGCTAGGGTGTAGTCTAGCGGCTAGCGTGTTTCTTGAAATGCCAAGGTCCGGAGTTCAAGTCCCGGTCGACATAATATAAAATACCAGCACACTGCCTGTTTGGATATACCTTGGTTACCTCAATCTACGAAAATGAAAAATGCATGAATAGAGGGTTGTGCGAAGGGCTAACAACATTTGTAGAATAAGTAATGAAAAAAAAATAAACTGCCAACAAGTCGGGCGCAACTTTATTATTTTTGGGACAAGTTAAAGATGCATGGAAAGTCAATATGCAAGTTAAAGTGGTTAGGAAAGACTAAGTGCAACCCCCTTTCACAAGTGGAACCCCCTTTAGGGCAGGGATGATGCCAATTCAACACTTAGTTGCGAATACGATCAATAGCTCCAGTACATTTAATCAATATTTCATTCGTTTATGCAAGCTTGGGTTTTTATGAGGGAGGGGAGAAGGGTGATATTAAGTGTGGGTGAATGTCAATAATTTTTCAATTGATTGCTTCAATTACGTCCAATATTCTCAGCATAGAATGTCAGTTTCATAGACGAAGTTGCATAGAATTTTCATAAAATTTCATTCACGAAACCAATCATTTGTATGGGAGGGGGTAGAGGTGGTAAGGGAAATGTAAAATTTGTGATGCAGTTTTATTTCATTTCTTACCTTTTAATTTGTTAGTTAGCAGTTGATTTATTGAAATTGGTCGAAATCATACATTTGTATGGGAGGGTGTAGAAGGGCAAGTGCGATCACAAAACTTTTGACGCAGTTCCATTTTAAATATTTTCGAAAGCTTTTGTGCAAAATTTCAAATTGATAGCTTTTAATTTTTAGGTGATAATTGATTTTTTAAAAATGGTCGAAAAAATGGGAGGGGGTAAAAGAATTTTTATTATTTTTTTTGTATGTATAATAAATAGATGTATCCACATTGAAAATTTAGACATTGTATCTCTTACCAGAGCCCTAGAAAAATCACTCAAAATTTTCAACACTTTTGCTTACCACCTCCCTCTCCTTACACCTTCCGACGTTAAACTCTTTAAAACTATGTAGTTCTACAATTTGACAATGTTTGAATTTGATATCTGCACTCAGTTTTGAGATACAAGTGTTTGAAATTTTGGAAAGTACAATACTCTCCATTTCCCCCACTACTATTTTGTCCAAATTTTGTTCAAGTTTTCACGTATTTCTCTAGTACAGATTAATATAAGTACGAAGTTTCAATTACATAGCTCAAAAAATAGCCGAGATATTGATTTTTAAGTGTTTTTCTTTGCACCCCCTGACCCTACCTCTTACAATAATTAGCCTCTATGTAAGCTGATTCCAGTGGATTTTTTATGCTAAGTAATTTCGAAGATATAATCATTTGAAAAAAAATTCGGCCGACAATTGGTTTTTGGCCCCCCCTTCTTGCACCTCAATGGATAGAAATATTAAATTAATTTTCAAAATTGTCCCACAAATTCTTTTATATGTATATGGATTTTTAGCTTCCTAGCTGTAACAATGTTTGAGATATTTGAATTCTTAGTTTTCGGTTTAAGTGCTCCCTCCGCCTCCCCCTGAACGCTTGCACCCCCCAAAATGGGTGTCCGCCTGAGATCCGCAACTATCTATAATCTCTCCAAAAATGAACTTTCTATCTTGAAGGCTTTGGGAGTTAATGTGCGCTGAGCGTACACACCGGCGTACAGCGGACGGCGTACAGACAGACGGATTTTTTTTTTGCATTTTTAGGCTATTTTAATCATATTTAATCATATACAAAATTTCAGGGTAGCAATTTTTTTTTTTCAAGTCGATCACAATTCTTTATTATTAAAATAATAAAGTAAATATTAAAGAACCTAAAGGTCAGGAGGCCAAGGCCCGATTTGTGCTGTAGTACCATTGTAGTAGTAGTTTTCAATTCTGGGCAAAAGTAAGTTGCAATCCTGTTCTAAATCTTCGTTTGCTAATGCACAACCGGCTCAGCTAATGAACTAAACTTAGGCGGGACTGTACGTGCAATGGACAGCTGATACAGTGTACAAAGAAATGGGTTTTAGAAGTATTCCTCTAGAAATATCGGGAATTTGCAGCATTATCTGACTCAGTACATAAGTTAACTACGTTCTCTTCTACTGACCAATTAATAACAACACCGTCAAGTAACATCGAACTGTCAAGAAAGCAAAAGTTACCGCATTTCGGATCAGATGCGTCCCATGGCAATCAATCTGTCATTCAACCTACGATAGATCTGTCAAAGGTATGCAGTAATAACGAAACTACCGATCTATGTTCGGTATTCTGTGCGCGCGCCGGTGGAGCTTCATTTGACGCAGTCGCTCCGACATCTACTTGCACGGGTTCGCCAAACATGTTCTACGGTTACACAGTATTTCCATCGATTCTGGTTATGTCAGTTCGTGACACTCAACCAGCTATCGTAACGTCCTCTAATCATCCTACCGATTCTTTGTTGCCCGACATTTAATTGTCGATTTTCCAGCAGTGACATCCAATTTCTGACAAAGTCAGAGAACATACGTAAATCCTGGTGTCTCCGTGCCCCAATATTGTTCAACCATAATCCCGGATATGCATTAATTATCTGCTAAGTAAAGTACCCCCAGAGAATTACCTATCTTCAGCAGCCAGAAGAATGGACCATGTTCATCAGCAATTTTAAGGGTTCGTCAAAAGTGTACGGTTTCTCAAATGCCGAGAACTTAATTCGTTTGCAGAAAAGTTTGAAAGGTAAGGCACTTGATGCTGTGAGAAATCGTCTTCTTCTCCTGCAGTCGATTCCGTGTATAATCGATACCTTATGTATATTATTTGAACGCCCTAAGATCATCATCAGCTCCCTTTTAAGGGTGATACGCAGTCAAGCCCCACCAAGGGCGGAAAGATTAGACATGCTTATTTCATATGCGCTTTCCGTAAAAAACTTAAGTGCTACAATGGATGCTTCTGGATTGATTCCACACATATGCAATCCGTTTCTTCTCAGGAACTAGTTGATAATAATGATGTCAAGTTTCATTACTTTTCGGTACCAGCAACTATTTGTTACTTTAAGGAAAGTAATCAGTACATTTTGTTCGTTACTGAGTACTCTTTTATTTGAAACGACCGTCATATCATATTGCAGGGACGGGTAAGCCAGTTTTGCAAAACATAAATTCAAATAGAAGAAATTGCCTCTAGTACCTTATGTAGCTGTATACACCAAAAAATCGCTGGCGAATCGCTCTGGATTTCGTTGACCCAGTAGAAAATTACTTCAAGTATAACATAAATCTTTTCAATATTTCACATTATTATCTTATTCAATAAATGTTGCTTTAAAAAAAAAAAACTAAAGAATACAACGACAATATGAAGGAAAAACAAATCCCTCTATCATCCCAAACATTAAGAAATTCTACAATCTGGTGTCACTGTTCCCATAACCCTAACACTAGGAACAACTGCCTGCCCTGCCACTCGAGCCGTGCGCCACAACTCTAATGGACGACATTCTTGATATTGAAAGGAACGAAAAGAAAAAACACATCATTTTCTTAGTAGACTTTGCTGAAAGGTAGAGTTAGAGAATTCCTTCCCGTTCTTGCTTTGGAATGGCAGTACGGCGTTATGCACAAGTGAAGGTTTCGCTCCTGTGATGTAACCTTTTGGCATAGGTAATTTTTTGTATGTGGAACGAATACTCGAGTAACGAAACAGTAACGAAACATTTTGACAATTCAGTTACTTTTTCGGGAGCTCATTTCGTTACTTAAGTAACGAATATAAATCTGCGTCGGTACTCGTTATTTCGGATATTGGTCGTTAATGAGTACTCGTTTTACGAATAGTTTCTTTTTTGACATCACTAGTCGATAAACTTCCAACTCAAATAAAGCTCACCTGGGCTATGTATAAAAGCTCGATTCCGACAATAACAATTACGCACTTTTCAAACTGGCTATTCCAAATAGCGAAGGCTCCAAGTGAAATTATACTACCACTGCCAGAGGCCTATTGTGATGCCAAATTGGAAAAGCGTAACAATAAAACTCCAGGATATCTACACGCACACATTGAGGGTGAGTCCCTCAAAAGTTCTAGTGACCAAGATGTCGTCAAATCAAGCAAAAGATGTATAGTTTGTAAAGATTAGGCTCCACGATAATGGACTACGAGCAATTCAAAGCACTTGACCACTCCATAAAATGGGTAGTCGTAAAGCAAAATATAAAATGTTCCACAAGTGTCCCCATAACCAATTCAGATGGACTTCTAACAAACTATGTGGTAATGGAGGTTGTATGCTAAGACCCCACCCGCTGCTTCACAATGAAAAGCAAAACGTAATGTTATCGAATTATTCCAGGCCTAACAGCAAACTACCGGTAGAAAAATCGCCCTGTAATACTCATCGACAGCAAAACCAAAATTTAGTTCTTCGAGTAATTTCTGTCCGATTGTATGCAGATCAAAGAGGATATATAAAATGAAGCCTGATAGGCTGTCTCATGTAGGAATATTTTTTGATTCGGAAAATTTTCGAAAATTGTGTCCAAGCTTAACTTGGCTACAAACTTTTACAAAAAAAATACCATAATTTGTATTCTTTCTTGTTTGCTAATATTCAGTCAGCAATAAAATAATTTTCAGTAGAATGGAGTTTGCTATTTTATTTCGGAAATCTTTATTTTTTCAATGTTTATTAGTTTTTGATTCACGTCTAAGCTAGTCACTTTAGCAACGGACAATTTAACGCGGGACAGAGATATTTACTTTGGGTTTAAGTATACCAAACAAGGATAGCGAAACAATTCTTTCGAAAATTTAACAAATTTTTTGAACAATTTAATGTGGGAAAGAGTAAGTTGTAGTATTTTTAAGTGTGACAGAAAAAGATAGCGAAACGATTTTTTTCGAAAAATTTCGAGCATTTCGCCAGTAAGGGAGGTAAATACTTTCACTCCCATTTACTTACACGGCAAAGCATACTCATAGTCACTCCTTATTATATATCCTCCTTGATGCTAACGACAAATATATTGACACATACGCCTTCCTAGATGAAAGATCGTCGCTCACGCTTATCAAAGATGAGTTCCTAACTGAAGTTAGTCGGGACTAACAAGCCCGTGTTTGAAATGGACAGATACAGTGCGCGAAGAAATAGATTCTAGAAGGATCTCCCTAAGAGTATCGGGAATCTACAAAAATGCTGCACTGCATAAGATGAAAGATGTTCGGATGGTAAAAAGTTTAAGCAACATCTCAAAGGTCTATCAATCGAGTCTTAAAGGAAATCTGTACCGCGATTGCTTATTGGAATTGATAACTGGACCTTAGGGCATCCACTAGACGTACGTGAAGGCCGAGGAAAAGAACCTGTAGCCACAAAAACTCGACTAGGATGGAGTATTCATGAAATTTGTGGTAAGAGTAATACAAATCCTTACCACCATCACAGCCTTCAGAAATGTGAATGTAATACACCGAAACGCCAAACCCAAGACCAATACATGAATTGTCCATTGGACGAATTTTCCAAGAGATAAATTGTTTTTGTCTGAAAACCTATTTCCACAAATGTAACTATGGGGTGTATCAACAAGAGGGGTAGGATTTGTTTACAAGGCCCAATCAGAGAACGTACGGCGCTGCTGGTGGTCCGCCGGCTGCACTTCTTGAGTCAATTGGACCTTATACGCACGCAGATCCAAATATTTTGGCAATTTTCGCTGCAGTATGGATGTGAAGAGGTCGAGTTCTTGAGCACCGTAACGAATGGAGGTGTTTTGGTCTTTTTCAACACGATCGAAAGTCCGGGGCGAAGTCGTTTCAGTGTCTTCACATCTTGTACTGAGTCAGTGTTTTGGAATTTTTTAAGTGGGTTGCGGACACACCTCTCAGAACACATATGATTACGATCAAAATTTGTTTGTGCATGGAATTATAAAATTCAACGGCTGTGTAGCGGTCCATAGTAGATTTTCCGCGCTTATAGATAACAAATGTCAACATTTGACAACTGTCAAGCGATCAGGTGTCAAATAATTGGCCTTTCCAACCCTGCACTTATTGCTCAAATAAAAAGTAATTTCAAATCTTCTTGTGTTTGGATTTATGTCATAGCGACATGTGAAAATACATTGTCAATGTAATGTGGAAAAAAAATTAAAAATAAGTTTCTCGGCCAAAAATCGAACCTTCGTGGCAAGCGAGCATTCCACCACACAACCACCGATGCTTATCAAACATGTCTCGCCAAAATTTAGCCTCAATTATTGAATCAACTTTAATTAAATTCAAATGGATTTAGATCAATATGCCTACCAAAAAGGCAACTGAACAGAGTAAGCCCTTCATGGTTTAGTAAGATAAATTGAAAGACTAAAGACTGCAAAGAAATTGCCATTTGCGTAATAAAAGGAGAACTCAGCAGCACTGCTCATGACGATTAGAATGGGTCTCGATAAAATGGATACATGCTATGCTAAGGAGCCGAGTCACAGCCACGGATCTAAGTGAAAACACATTGGCTACGCAGACCTATAGGAGCTGTCCCCAGGGAGGGGTACTATCTCCATTTCCGTGGTCAATTGTAGCCGTCCTGGACTGTCTAATGGAACAAGACTACGAGGTAATAGGATATGCCGATGCCCTCGTCATTATCATTTGCAAACATGACAACAATTTCGAAAAGGATACATTCAGTCTTTGAGGTGATAATGAACTAGCGTCAGTATAATTATTTGAACATCAACCCAAGTAAGACTGAGATAATACCAACTACGAACAGAAGGAAAAATCTACATAACACTTCCTTGTATAAATGGAACATCAATAGCCTTTTCGAATGAAGTCAAATATCTAAGTGTTAAATTGTATTTAATAATTAACAAAATTAGAACAAACATATGGAATGCAATCATGCCAAAGCATTAGAGGCGTTTTGGTTCTGCTAGAGTTGGTTTGACAGAAAATTGGGATTACACCTTAAGATGATCTACTGGTGTTACAGAGCAATCATCCTCCCAATAGTCACATACGGATCAACAATCTGGTGGACTAAAATTTTTTTTTTGTTCTAAAAGGAAAATAATTGCTTAATAACATTTGGCACTGTAAATTCGTTAATCAACTGCGGTCTGTGCTCATTCCAATTTCAATTTCCTACGTGAGACCACCAACTAATTACAAAAAAAAAAAAAAAAACAATTCATATAAAGATGAAAAGGAATTTTACCAAGGCCGCATTCTGCACTGGGTCGTAAAAGTAAATTTACCAGTTAATTGCCATGGGGTGGTATCATGCCGATGTTGCACATCAAATTTAAATGCTTCACGTACTTTGGAGCCAGCGAGCGATGAAATTCGAGGTGTTCGTTAGAAAAGGTGCCCGCATGCATGCCGAGCAAACGGTGCGAGGTCCAAAACTCACCTACCGGGATGCTATTAAGGTGCCAGAGTTATAGGCAAAGACCCTGTGTCTTGTCACACGGCTCTAACCAACAAAACTCATTTGAAAGGATCGGCCAAAATGCGGTTTACCGCTCGCTAAAATAAATTTCTCAGTTTTATGTCAACCACAAATCGTGGCGAGACGTTGTCTTACCAAATGCTGGGCTGACCGTCTCACCTGTATCCGATTCGTATCCTATACACCTTCGTTATCGTGAGCATTTTTTTTGGAGTTCACGTGCTTCCTTCGGGGATTACTTAAATTGAAATGAGACCCACATAAAATATTTAATTTACTTTTCGAGCTTTGGAGTCCTTCTTTGTTTTTTATTCTCTCTGCACTCGAGTACATTTCGTCTTTTCTAACACAGGAAATGAAGATGTAGGGACGATGGATCGATATAAGCCATGCTTGCACGGTTAGTTAGTCCTTTACCTTTGTGCAATCTCGACTGCTACGCATACACGCTTCATGTAGTTGAGGGTAGTATAGTGGGAACGTTCTATTCGTCGAAAAGATTTCTAGCGAAAAGCTTCTCTAAGGGAACGAAATGATAACTTAGTTGCGGTTAGTTGAGCATTCTTTGCGTTCGTTTGCTTTTCGGCATCGGTCTTCTGAGGTTATTTGCGCCACAATTCCCTGCCACATCGTCGACTCCATCATTTGCCCAAGATCCCAGCAGGTCCTTCGCCTAAACCAACCAGTCAACTTTGCAACCGAGCAAAACCTTTTCATTACACTTGGTAGTATTTTAATGGGCCAACACTACAACGTAGTGGATTTCTGCATGTGTCCGTATGATCCTTGAATTCCTTTGATGTCTGATGTGGTGACCAATGAGATTATAAAAAGGTTTTTATGGGGCAAATCGAGACTGGGGTTGGGCAGCTTCTTAGGCACGGGGGTGAGTCGGACCACTCAAACGAAATGTTTTACTTTGGATTTAGTTGTTTCCGTTCCTGTTGGCAGGCTTGCTCTCCGTTGGTATGTTTTTGCTATCGGGGCGTAGTCTAGTGCGGTTATGGTTAATGAAATTTTCGTTTCGGTTCTTTTTATTTATTTTCGTAGTTTCAGCGATGTTTGTAGTCGGTCTTATGCTCAAATCATTAGAGGTTCTTCGGTTATGTTTGATCTCACTTCTTTTGGTAAATTTGCCGAAAGTATATTATAATGATGTAAACAGCTTTTCGGAGGGATTAGGCTTTGTGGTAAGTGCATAATTCATTTAAGTCTGGCGTGTGTTGTGTTTTTCGAACGGAGGGAGAAAAAGTCATTATTCTTATACATGAACGATACTTATTACGTGAGGTGTTTCATTTTGTTTCAGTATAGCGAGAAAGGAATCTTGAAAATAATTTTATCCTAAACGCATTCCTTTTTATATCAAGGCTCATTGGCCATGAGCTAGAGTGTAGCGTAGTGGGTAGCGTGTTGGTCTTACTACGCGAAGGTCGTGAGCTCAAATCATGGTCCACGTAATATAATTCTTGCACACTATCTGCTTGGATATACCTTGGTTACCTCAATCTATGAAAATAGATGAATGCCCACGCATAGAGAGTTGTCCGAAGGGCTAACAACCCATTCACAATAAATAATACAAAAAAATGTTGAGGAATCTGAAGGTCAGGAGGCCAAGGCCCGATTTGGGCTGTAGTGCCATTGTAGAATAGAATAGAATAATTGGCCATGATATACGACCAAAAAGTATCTATTTTCTTTTATTACACAAACTCGAATCATCTTTCGCTCATTTCTGTCCGCTATTTTTATCACGCCTATAGATACTTGCGTATCCCACTACCATTACATCAACCTTTTCCTCAGCCTTGGTTATTACCTCAAACTCTACCACACCCTGTAGGCATATGATCATATAACCATCTTCGTATATAAAAGGCACACCACTGTTACAAAATTCATCGGAGTTCGCAACCCCCGTAGTATCAGGTAACCTCTGGTGAGGCTGAGCAAGATTAGGTGCTTATAAGATTCCACTGTAGGCCCCGCCGTTTGGATCGGTCTAGCCCATGCAAACTTGCTGACTCCAAATGCTTTACTGGAATCGACTTTGAACTAGAAAATAGATCCATGAAAAACATTTAGCCATTTAGAAATCTACTCTATCATACTTCCGTCCCACCCATTTCCACGTCTACGCCTTTTATGAGTGTATACGTCCATCTGCCTTTGCTTTTCCTTTTCCTTTCATAGTTAAGCATCTGTTTGTCGATTCTTTGTCACAAGTCAGAGTAGCAAATTAAATAACCAAAGCAATGGGCTTAAAAAATCTAAAACCATGGCACAAATGCTTTTCAATTAAATTGTTTCTCGAGAACGGAGCCAGTTAGGTATGTTTTCCCCAGAGAGATGGGGGACAGCCAGTCCAGCTTGTCTTAAAAGTATAAAGTAGTAGCAAATAGACACTCACTGGATCATGAGCTTATCCCCCATGATCTTAAAATTTAACTGATTTCAGAGACGGATAACGATTTTCAGCATTTGAAAACGGACCACGACTGTCTTCTGGATCGTTCGAACATTGAATGTCGGTAGAAGGGCTGAGGTTACTCAGTGATCGACCGTGAATTGGATCACTATCCAAATCCTGAGCCTGAGCGAGCTTAGCTGGACAGGATCAGGAGAAGAATAAACCCCGTCCGGGAACGCCATTCTGCACGTTGGTCCTAACTGTGAAGTCAAAAATTGGGTGGTGGTCGTCTTTACACCAAGAGTGAGGTGATGTTCATCAGCTGGAAACCAAACTTGAAAAGGATAATCATTGTTAAACTCAGGACCAAGATCAGAAACGTTATAATTCTGTAGTTCTACGCACCTCCTTATGCCGCAACACCTGGTGACAAAGAG
Source organism: Chorisops tibialis (assembly GCA_963669355.1). Taxonomy (NCBI): domain Eukaryota; kingdom Metazoa; phylum Arthropoda; class Insecta; order Diptera; family Stratiomyidae; genus Chorisops; species Chorisops tibialis. The sequence continues at coordinate 25,123,054 of OY770264.1, forward strand.
GAGATTTAAGGCCAACTGAGTACACAGAAAAAACAAGAATAGATTTTTCATATAATTCTTATTATATGTTCTATGATTAGATGAATTGAACATTGTATTAATTGAATTTCCCATTATATTATATGAATCTTTCATTACTAAATTACTGATTCATATACAAAATAGTAGATGGTCCATTTTAGACTTTTCAAATACATTTATTGTGTGATTCCGAATTTATTTGATTTAACTCAACTAATTTGTTAATTCAATTTTCTTACAAAACGAGATTCAATATTTTATATAGAAAATTATATGATATTTATTACTAGTTGTATATGATCCAAACATAAATAACAAATGAATCATTTAAAATATCTATATAGTTCAATCGAAAAATGTCATTCTAAGAATCATATATTAATTATTTGACGTTGTCAACATTTCGTACGAAGATAATTCACACTCGAAAATTGTTGCGGCGCACATATAGTCCGCTTCATTCGGTTTTTAGGGTCAAGACTAAACTTAACAAGAATATTTCTGTAGCATGTTTTCAAATGGGCTAGGGTTTAGTCTAGTGGGTAGCGTGTTTGGATTACAATGCGAAGGTCGTGGGTTCAAATCCCGGTCGACGCATAATTCCAAGCACACTACCTGCTTGAATATACCTTGGTTACCTCAATCTCCGAAAATGAAAAATTCGTAGATAGAGGGTTGTGCGAAGAGCTAACAACTCTTCCGCAATAAATAATGAAAATGTTAATCAACCTGAAGTTCAGGAGGCCAAGGCCCGATTTGGGCTGTAGCGCCATTGAAGAAGAAGAAGATATCTTCAAATGCTTTCATTTAATTATAGGATACACATATATTGTACATACTATTTCAAAAATATGAAATTTGATTTGAAATATTTTTAAAAATCTTTGATTCAAATAATAAAAGTACGATATGGCTATTTGTCGTATTTGTTTTGGTTGCTCAAAATCTTTGATTTGGCGAACAAAAGTAGGTGATATGGCTATTTGTCGTATTTGATTTTATTACAAAAATTCTTTGATTCACCCAGCAAAAGTAGATGAAATGGCTGTTTGTCGTATTTGTTTTGGTCGCTCAAAATCTTTAATTCTACGAACAAAAGTAGATGACATGGCTATTTGTCGTATTTGATTTGGTTAATAAAAGTTTTTGATTTATATAAAAAGAAACTTCGGCAATCATATACTTATGATTAGGTGGAACAAAGATTTTAAACATTTGGCTGGAAATCATATAAAAAGATTAGATGAATTGATGTACTCATTAGATGATTTTTCTATTCTTTTCTTTCTGTGTACCACCTTTGAGCGAGTTGCGGGACATCTCGGAAAATATGATCGCTCAGGTTGGCTCTGATACTCCTGGACTAGAACGCGTCATTGAAAAGCATGCTGACCCTTGGTTCAGCGCGTCATGACCTTGGATTAAAATATTTCGAAAGTGGGGAATTATCTGTAGAGCTTGGCAAACGATCATCAGAGGCATCCTTTTTCTACATAACAACCACCTTAAAACATATTGGTGATGGTGCTACTCAAAACCAAATCGACTATTTGGACAAAAGCCGCCGATAGAGAATAAGCGTGGAGCTGACGTGGGGAGTGACCACCGCTTAATAACTGCCTGCTTCTGAGACTGCACATCAGCCATCCAACGCCCTCAAATCCTTCAAACAAAGCGCAAGCTTAACATGGATATACTTGGAAACCTCTCCAAAAACGCCACTATACCTCCTATACCTCCATTATACAGAAAAGTTACTTTAAACGGATGTGAAATGCGAATACTGGAGGCAACCACAAATACATTCCTAACAAGTACTGAAGAATCTCTGAGATACATATGTGCAGAGCGGTGAGAAGACACATGGGAAGCGGTTGGCGATAGCAAAAAGTCAAATTCACAATCTGCATTCAATCTGATGTCAAGCACAGAACTACCCGCTTGAGACGGATATTCCGCGATACTCATATACTGCTCAAGAAGGTTATTAGGTGTGATTAAAGAACGGAGATTGAATATCTGGCCAATAAGCAGACATCTGCAGCTTCCTACGTGGTTATGGGTTCACCAGTTAAAATTATGTTGAGAAACAGGGACGCCACCGCCAAATACATGGTGAGATATGTCAAGAAAGCAAAGAATACTTCTCTGAGATTTTAGATATTTTGTCAGAGGAAGATATTCCAGAAACAGAACAATTGTTAAACATCCAACCGCAACAATCCTCTGTAAGTAGTAATGATCCCCACATGAGGAAGTAATAGTTTCCGTCAATCGGTCAATGGCAGAAAATCCCCAGGTATGGATAGACTACCAACCGAACTCCTAAGACTGGACCCTGAAATAACAGCGGATATGCTTTACACACTGCTTACTAAGGTGAGAAATGAAGGAATATATCAAGCTAAATGGTAGGGTGGCGTAATTGTAAAAGAAGGGTGATCTTCGGGATTGTGGAAATTGGCGTGGTATATGTCTAATTACTGCCAAATCATGGCTAAGATAATTCCCAATAGGAGGCTGGATTGTGCAAAAGATCATCTTGCACAGACTACACAATATCCTATGGGTAACTTTGGAGCAGTCTACCGATATAGGGTGGCCATTACATCTCTTCAAACTTCGGGATGGTTTTCGAAAGCGTCAAGCCAGATGGCATATGCAATACTTTGTGCTGGAAGATCATAGCTATGATTAAAGAATCCTACGTAGATGCAAGATGTCGCGTTTTACATAGAGGCAAGCTGTTCGAGAGCTTCTCTATGCGAGTGGGTGTCAGATGAGGCTGCATATTATCACCAGCTCTGTTTCTGGTGCTAATAAATGACATCGTGAACGCTTCACTTGAAGCTGGGAAAACAAAATAGAAACTTTTTAATATCTTAAGACACTTTGACTATGCTGATGACGTGTATTTCCTTCCACATAAATATTCGAGCTTAGAGTCAAATTTTTGTTCGTTGTATGCTTAGGAAGAAGGGCTGAAAATAAATGTGCACATGGGTTCCAACACAAATGCACCAATTGTTTTTAACGGACAAGATGTGGAAGAGGTCCAAGATTTTTGTTACCTCGAAAGTATTTTCACCATGGACGGCGGAGCCAAGAATTATATTGAGGCACATACATATAAAGCTTGCCTGGCCTTCTGTATCCGTTCCTCTTACTGAAGGTTAAGCCAAATCTTCCATGGCAGAAATCTGCAAGTGTTTTCCGTATCCATCAAATCAGTGTTGTTTTATTGCCGTTGTACATGAAAAGTGACCGTAAAGCTTTCCAAGAAACTGCAAGCTTTCGTGAACTACCGACGTATTTTAGGGTTATTGTGATCTCCATCGATGATCTTTAGAGTAAAACTGGAAAGTCTAAAATAGGCATTGAGATTCAAAGGCGGAGGTGGTAGTGGATCGATTACACTCTTAGAAATCCATACTAAAACATCGCCAGATAAGCTCATAATTATAATCATCAAGAAAGACATCGCGTTTCTCAACCATGTTGCACAGGGAAGCGAGCAGTTGAGAAGGAAACCAGAAGAATAAACTAGTCCTGCCGAAAACTAAAGACCAATACTGAGGTTAACGTCTTGAGGAAGAGAACTGTTTGTGTTTTATGCCCGGATCTAAACTGCAAATTGATTAATTGATACATTATTACGCTTCACTCCTGCAGAAGGATCGTCCTTTTTTAGACGTGTACTCCCATGTTTGCAATTGTGGTGCAGGCTGTTTTGATATTCCTCTGGAAGGTTAATCTTGCTTCAATCACAATGCCTATTTATTTATTGGAGGGTTTTGGTACAATTTTAAGTCTTTCATCCGCTTATCTGATAATTTATCCTCGATACCGGAAGTCATAGAATGTCAGTTTATAATAAGAGTCCTAGTACTGAGCATTGTGGGACTCTCCATGTGATATTGTACGTCTCCGTCCATTCATACAGCAGTAATTTTCTAAGAGATAATTGTTGACTATTTGCAGCAAGTATGGTGTAGTTTGTAATCTGCGCATGCTTGATACGCGACCATTCTACTGAATACGAAATTATTTTTGAGGTTAAGTGTTATTGTACCATAGTATTGCTTGAAACAGTTCTTCCATCATGCCGAGATAAATGATTTTTCGGTTATATTGAGCCCAGATGTGTAGTATTTCAATGGGAATGAAAACTATTTTGAGTAAAAGTAGAATAAACCTCTGTTTTTGTCGCTCAAAAACCTCAATTCCGAGTAACCGTCTGTCTGCCTCTCCATTCGTCTGTCTACAACATAACTCTCGAAAGCTTTGACCTATCGTGCTGAAATTTGTCAATTTTCAAAAATGCATTTATTCAGTTTGCATTGCAACTATCGAAGCTCAAAGAATCAATTTTTGGAATAATTTATTTTATTATAATTGCAACCAAATTTGGAAAAACTATCAACTCCACTAACTCTTCTATCCTCCCTCCCCCGCCATACAAATTTCACGAAATTTCGGAATTTCAATTAAATTATTTTTCTCGAAAACCGTCAAAGCTAGCAGCTTTAAATTTTGAGAAAAATGTACTTTTAAAAATATCATGTTGAAAAATTTGCTTTTGATTCGAATACTTCTTCTACCCCCTCCAATACAAATGCACAATTTTGGTGAATTCATTTAATCGATTTTTGTTGGAACTACAAAAAGTGAAAACTTAAAATGTTATCAGAAGTTGTCCCTTAATAATTGCAATAAATGCTAAAAAAAAATTAAATTCGCTTCACTCCTTCTACCACCTCCCATACAAATTTTTTTTTTTTGTAAATTCAAGAAAAGTATTTTTTCTTCGAACAAATGAAAGCTCTCGACTTTAAAATTGTAACAAAGCAATATGATTAGGATGTTGATAAGCAGATTCAAAATCATCTGAGATCTGAGATCTTCCCAAATTATGAAAGCTACAAGCTTTAAATTCAGCATGAAAAATGTTGTATACTACATTCGGTTCTCCCCTTTGCTTCTACCACCTCTCATACACAAGTCACTATTTACTATTCAAAAGAATTTGTGATTATATATTTTCCGCTGCAATAAACTCTAGAGTATCATATGATTGGACTTTATGCGTAATCATAATTCTGTTATGTTTCATATCTAATTTTGCCATTCATGTTTCCTTCATGTCTTCTTAAATTTAAAATTTTTGCAAATAAAGGAAAGTTTTACTTCGTTTGGTAGCACTTTGACTGGGGGTAATATCGTCGTAAGTTTCAAATAGATGGGAATGCGTATATGGGGAACTGATAGACTGTCACCTAGTTTTAGTAACTCAATTCGAAGTTCGTTTGCAATTGTCTTTTGCAATATTTATGGTCTATGACTAAATTATTTTGCAATTTTTTTTCCATTGATTAACTTCAGGAAGATACGAAAAAGAGAATGCTTGATGAATAAAAGTGGAAGCGACACATTCGTGTTTAAGTAAGTGTACTTCAGTGTTCCACTACATATTTTCCTATCCTGCAAAAATTTGGTTGGTTGGATCCGATGAGATTTTTTAAAGATATAAAAATGCTAAACATTTAAATGACAGAGTCCGTTTTAAAAATTGATTCCAATTATAACTCTTATAATATTATTTGGGGAGAAGGCGACATTAGAAAGTATCTTCCATTAAATTGTATAGCACTAATCCATATTAGGCTTTTCAAATTAATTGAATTATCGTAAGAGTTTCTTTTGCCAAGAGCTGGCTATGTTAAAAATATTGATTCAAAAGATGCCGCCGTATTATCACTAAACGTATGGGGTTCTCTGACACAGAGAGCCTCTACTTCTACAATGGCGCTACAGCCCAAATCGGACCTTGGCCTCCTGATATTCAGGCTCCTTAACATTTTTCATTACTTATTGTGGAAGGGTTGTTAGCCCTTTGCACAACCCTCTTTCTACGAATTTTTCATTTTCTTAGATTGAGGTGACCAAGGTATATCCAAGCAGGCAATGTGCCGGAATTATATATTGCGCTGACCGGGATTTGAACTCACGACCTTCGCATTACAAGACCAACACACTACCTACTAGGCTATACCCTAAACAGAGAGCCTATGAAAACATATTGGATTAAGATATTTTGTGTCAACGAGTGCTGATGAAGATTGACACTATTATCTAAATTTATAAAAAAGTCTAGTTGCAAATTTAATTAAAATGTTAAGCATATAATAATGCAAATATCTTACATAATACAACACTTTTTCAGTTTTTGTTCTGTACATAATTTTCTGTAGTTTTGATAATATGTACAATCTTTGGTCTCTAATTATCCTAATGCCCGAGCAACTATTGTATTTATAACTTACTTATTGAAGTAGCTTTTAGCTTTATTTGAAAATTATTGAAGCAGAAGGCTTTTAAAAAATAAAAGGATATATTGGCTACAAAAATAAGCACGAGAAGAACCCATTTATTCATTGAACCGAAATTATTTCACATTGGTTTCAAAACCCAAGCCATACTTTGACATTGTCGTTAATTCGAATGAAATTAAGTTCAATGACTTTCTAATAAACTATCTTAAATACTCCAAGTATAACCCCAAAATAACATCATACCTACGTCCACCACCTAACGACCACTTTGTCCAGAATCCAATTAACAATGATGCTCTACCACCCCGGTCTAATAAATCCCGACACAATAAAACACCAGTACAAGGCACCAATAATTACAATCGGAGTGTTTCAAATTGCCATCCAATCATTGCTTTAAATGTACAATAACCTTCTCTTGGTCGTTTACTAAATCCCAAAAATATACGAGAAAACCCCACCATCCTTCCCTTCCTCCACCACCGTTCACATTGAGAATAGCACGTGCCAACTTACACTTGTAGCCAATAATTCTCAGCAAGACAACTTAAGCCACCGAATAATTAGAGTAATTAAACTTTGTACCAATAAATAAAAATAAAGTCATCGAGAAAATTCCGTACCCGAAAATACCCTTATCGAAAATTCGACTCTACATCTCAGAGGTTTCTGCATTAGTTACGTTCTTCATTTTGTTGCGCTTATTTTATCCTTCGATGCTAGGAATTCACGATGATAAATGCCCTAGGAGTGCCACAAAATTAGCATAAACCCAAACTCGTGGCAATACTTCTTTTGAATTTTTTGGGGCTTTTTTTTCCCCTGCTATCCATATGAAACAGCAGCAAGAGAAAGAATTCCATAGTTTCATATCTTTATCTACCTTTTCGGTATGGCGACGTTTCGCTGTACAAACACTCGATGGAACAAAACTAGTGCACTAACCCCATAAGATTTCAACTACACTATTCCATGAATAATAAAATCTCGACTATCCCGGAGAACGTCGAAGGGACTTGATATCTTTCAAGACCCCATTCCGTGGCAGGATATCTTTTCGTCAGGACTTCCATAAATCACAATGCCAAAATCTCGAAATTTCCATGAACTTTTCATTTTCGTTTTTTTTTTTCTTATTTTCTCATTCTCGTCCTTCTGGGCTTGTTTTTGTAGGATGGGACCAAGCAGTCTCGTTCAAGGATTATAAAGGAATTGCTGGGGTAAAGTCCTGGGGATATATAGTCGACTATGAAGACACCGTGATATTTCCAGCCTTGACATATTGAATCCCGGGTTAATCTTCGATTCATTTTTCATCATAATCAAAGCGAAGGAGGCGGCTTCTGTCATTCGACTCGAGCAGAACAAGGTCGTAGGGGTTGTAGGGCGAAGAGTCCCCTGCATAAAACTGGGCAGAGTTGTCAGTTTCGAAGCGAGTTGAAATTCTATTGGATTAATGGCTTCTGTATTAGATGCAATGCAATGGATTTCTATTGTATTGTTCGTACAGTCGATGCATTTTCGAGCAGGTCCTTCGAACCACTCTTCATAATTTCTCGAGATCGGGATGATGGCTTAAGAACATGTCGCCAGGAGACTTCTTCTTTCCTAAACCGAATAACTTTGAATGCATTCGTCTCTGAAATTCTCTAGTCTGCATCTGAATGGTGCCTATAAGATAATTGGATCGACTTTAGAACTGAACTAAACTGAACTGAACACTTGAAATGAATAAAAGACGGACGATAACGTTCTGACAATGAATGAAATTTTCATTTCAATATCTTTCAGTTGCTCAGACACATGTACGGGTCCATTCAGGGACCAATTGAGTAGAATTTTCATTTCATTTGGGAAAATCTTGGAAGATTATTACTTTTGTCGTGATAAATCTGGTAAGAAATTGGGAAAGATTGTAATTAATTATGTTCTAGACTCGAGGGCTCGAAAGTAAAAGATATATAATACTATCTGCCTATCTTTTTGCAATCCACGAGATCGAAGACGTTTAAATCATAATTTGTTTCGCAATGCAAAGTGACATTACACATTTCGTGGAACGTTTCTCACATTTATAATCGGTGATACAACCAGTATATTAATCGAGGTTTTGCCATAAATCGTTAGAGATACTTCCAATTTTGGCACACTATTTCTGACAAGCCAGTGCTTTTAAATTAGTTTTGCCGAAAACTCAGGCTTTTCATTCCCATAATGCATCAAATAACGAACATCTGTCGCACACTTATGATAGCATAATGCATTTTATACTACCATCCATTCTGAAACTGCTCCTCCTTCGCATCAAACAAATTCCATCAGGAATTTATTCAGCTCCTGACTTCTGCCATTTATGAATTATCCATTTGACCCAGAAAGGCCGCCATATATGCTTACGTTGTACGTATTTGTATCCCATAAAACCAAATCACTCAGCTTTCCAATATTAACGCAAATCAAAAGCAATCTTATGCTATAAATAACAAAAACCGCAGAGTTCGAAGGGAAATACTATACGAGTAGCATAATAAGATCTCGTATCATAGACTCTTCGAGCTCCTTGACTCAAGTTCATAACTTAGAGGGGATACCGTAACAACAATCAGGAAAATAACTTAGCATCTACGACGACTGGACATTCTTGACCAAAGAGACGTTCCGCCATGCTAGCTAACATATAACTATTCATCGCTAGTTCCTCCGTATGGCTTGAGATGGCAGCCCTCGTACTCGGTCCCGGACTACTCCAGAAATGGATTCAATTCTAAAATTTCTCGATCATAATTTCTGATGCCCAGGAGCTTTTTTCAGCTCGGCCAGCCGGCAGTCCTGAAGTGACCACCACTCGGACCATAGATTCGCCGAGCTGCCGCACGACTGGCTCGCTCTTCCCATGCCGTAATTCTTCAGGAAATTTATAGCATAAGGAAATCTTTCAAGAGTATGCTTATACATACTCAAGAAAATGTTATTCATGCGAAGTATCCATGGAGGATATAAAAATGCCATATACGGCCTGATATGCATTATGCTCACTGCGATGAAATAGTACGAGAAAAAAGTAGTGAAATTGCTGACCTGATAAATGGGAATATTCCGGGAACCAAAGTACTCGCATAATGTTCGAAATTCGGTCTTAGTGGTGTCATATGAAAATATGAACGACCCATTTCGGTGTATAATTCCGGAGCTTACAAAACCATTATACTTGTACCCAAGTATCCACTTACTATATAACGTATCCAAGAAAGGAAACAACGATTCTAGGTCAGGGATAGCTACATAACAGGATATGGGCAGGATAATCATGAGGTGCGAAACAGGTTGTTGATGGTGATCAAAGTTGACGATGCAAGCAGAATACGGTGGTGTAGCAGTTCTAATGGAGTACTAACTAGACGAAACTCTGTCAGCTCAACGTTCCGTTTTAGTGTATCGGGGGATGCAGCGATGGGGAATCATCTTAAACGGAAGGTCTTGTTCTTCGAGTGGATGTGTAGGTAATTTGAAATTTCTTACTAGCTGTAAATGCTCAAGGGTGAAGACTATCTACCTGAAAATTGCAAAGCGGAGAAATACTTAAGTGTAAAGGATCTTGCGGTAAACGACTTTAATTACTCAAGACAAGGAATCTTTCGACGAGCGAGAAAATTCTTTGAAGTTTGATAGCACTGAATGCCGTATGAGGAAAATGTAGCAATCGTGTGCTAACTCATATTAACTTGGTACTTAAGGAAAATTCTTTACGACGAAATTTCATTAAGAAAAACCGTCACTTGTGTTTTTCATGTGTAACTATAAATAAGGGAAAACGGAGGAGATAATGTTACAAGTCAGATGATGATAATACGAATGCATGTTGTTCAATAAATTAAACGTTTGTTCATTTTGTATGCCATTAAGTGTACGGAGTACTAAATTAATGTTTCGTTTTCACGAATTTGAGTATGCAATTATTATAATTATTATTTATTGTAATTCACTTTATATAATTATAATAGTTCTGAATGCAAAAACATAGTTACTGAGATTACCTGTAAGCAAGGTCGTCCACAAGGGAGCGCAAGGCGGGCATCTGCCCCCCTTGGAATTTGACTTCAATTTAATACTCCAAAAATATGTGCATACATACATGTTAGAGGTTTAATGACGAATGTTTATAAATTATTTCATTTTTAGAATCGTCATGTTGTAGTATATAGCAAATCATCTTAGTATAATGCCTGAATGATCCTTCCTCTAAGATGCCTAGGAAGATACTGAGTCATCTGATGACGTATGGCAAGAGAGTAATGATAACTTCTAGCCAGTCGTTGCGGACGATCGTTGTGATGGCATGATTTGCTTCATGTAGGTGCAACTGCAGTTAGTATATGCAAAATCGTAGAAATCTTTAGCTATATTTCAAATTTTTGACTATTTGAATGTTGCCGCAAGCCTAAATCGAGTAGAAGCTTTCTTAATTCTAGAGGATAAGAAAGATGATAACACGTTATTTTCATTATATTCCTTTGTCAAATATTGACTTTTATTTCGAATTTTTGTATTCGCCTTAATCTGGATTGTAAATAATAACGAACATTTTCGAGCAAACTTTCGTTTTCTACAAATCCAAATTTTGTGTTCATCATTTTTGACACTAAAGTGTCCAGAAGGATTCATGCTAATCACGAATTGATTGCTACTAAAGCGGTAGTAATGCAGCAATTCAAAAACTCAATGCCTGCACGCTTCAAAAACGTGAACAATGATACGCATAAGAGCAGTACGATACGTTTAGTCAGAGCGACCAGCTGCACTAGGTGAGTCCCACCTTAACTGCTTGGACCAACAGGAATATAACGTATCTGTTGTTGTATTGGCGCTATACCCCAAATCGAATTTTGCCCACCTGAGTACTTCAACTGCATCCATATCGGATCAAGGACCATGTCCTCCAGTTTGAAAATCTTAGAAGTGATATTTGTCTGCGTGAATCGAATCCTCCCAGCTTTTCCGTAGTTTTTTAAATGATCTTTGTCCATTTCCTTTTCCTTTAAGTGTGCGTTTGGGAATTCTTCCGTCATAAATCCGCTCCGCATGACCAGCCCATTACAGCTTTTAAAATTTTATAAGGGTTGACACTGTGGCGGTTATAGTGCACCGCTACTAACCGACAAAGCTGTGGGGTCTTGATAGCTCAGTGGTCAGCTCGGCCGCTTTGCAACTCGAAGTCCCCGGAATCTAATCCCACTACCTGCATGATATTCTCGTAGCGTCTAAGGCAGGCCCTGTTTATAAAAGCCTTGCTGACGAGTCTGTCGTAAGCAGCCCTGGGAAGAAACGCCACACAGCGCTCACTCCGCTACAACCCTTCTGAATTGTCGAAAATGGCATACAATTATCTATTGTATCGTATTCTCCAGATAGAGGATTCTTCTGAGGACCTTTCTCTCAAAGGCGTTAAGTATTTTTTCTAATGCCTGAGCTAACGCCAACGTTTGGCTGTCATATAGCATAACACAGGTCTTATTATAGTTTTATATATTTTTAATTTAATCTTCCTGTACACGTTCTTGTTAATAATCTAGATGAAATCTGAGAGTATTATAAGTTTTCCACAAAGTTTGTAACGCCAAGAAATAAGGCTACGCGAAAAAAATGAATGATACAGAAGTTTATATATCACTCAAAAATCTCAAAACCTCCGTGTCCTCTCTAGCTTGAGAACGCGTTCATCTATGTAGAAAGTTCAAATTTTGTGCACGTCATTTTTCACAGAAAAAGTAACGACAAGTTCGTGAACGGGCCAAATCGCTCACCCCTTCTGCCTCCTCACATACAAAATGACACAATTTCTTGAAATACTCTAAACCAATTTACTAAAATTTATCGAGCTGAAATTGTGCACTTCATATTTATTTAGAATTATTAGTAAGACCAAAAAAATTTTACGATTAGCTTCACTCCTTCCCATCCCATACAAAATGAAACAATTTTGCAATTTAACAATAAACGGATTTTCTCGAAAAGTATAAAAGCTATTAGTCTGAAATGCGGAGCATATTACTTCTATGATGATTTCAATCTACTCTCTAAAAATTATTTGAGTCCTCTCTCTCGTTACCTAACCATACAAACTGCATTTTTTCATGAAATACTCTAAACCAATTTACTCAGTACATAAAATTTATCGAGCTGAAATTATTCACTAATAACTAATTGTGATGCAATTTTCTTTCTTTTCTGTTGTAAGGTGCTCGTACAAAATTTCAAGTTCGTAGCTCTTAATTTGTTGGTTATTAGTTGATTTAATGAAATTGGTCGAAATCATACTTTTGTATGGGAGCGAGTAGAAGGGTAAGCGCGATTTCAAAACTTTTAACGTAATTTTATTTCAATTATTTTTGTAAGTTTTTATGCCAAACTTGAAATTGATAGCTTTTAATGGCTTTTAAAAAATAATTTTGTATGGGAGGGGGTAGAAGTCTTAAAGTTTTTCGACCAATTAATATTTCGTATATTTAGAGATTTTTTTTAAATGCATTTCGCAAATTAACTTTCTACCTTAAAATTTCACTCAAAAATTTTCAGTTTATGTGTTTTTTCAATGCATATGAAACACCTTGTGCACGTTAGACCGGGGGGGGGTCAGTTTATAATAAATATGGACAAAGTTATTATTATTTTGCTATGTACAGCAAATAGACGTATCCACATGCAAAATTTAAACTTTGTATCTGTCACCAGAGCCGTATAAAAATCACTCAAAATTTTCGACATTTCTGCTTATTACCTCCCTTCCCTTACCCTTACCAACTTCAAATTTGTACCAAAATTAACCATTATGTAGTTCTACAATCTGACGAATTTTCGATTTGAATCTGTACCATTTTTTGAGATATAAGGATTTATAATTTTGAACAGTGTGCCATTTTACTTTATTATTTTTTAATAATAAAGTATTGTGATCGACACAGAAAAAAAAAAAATTTGCTACCCTGAAATTTTGTTTTTTCGCGTTTCATGACTAAATTAGCCTAAAAAAGCAAAAAAAAAAAATCCGTCCCGCCGTACGCCGTACGCCGTACGCCGTACATATGGACTCGTACCTCCAAGACCGTTAAAGGTAGAATGTTGGTTTTTGGGTGGATTGTTAATTTGGTAAGTGAGCTCCATTATCCAAATTTTGGGGAGTGTGGGGTGGAAGGGGGAGGCGGGGGGATGGAAAAAGTCGAAAAATACACTTGCTAATATCTTCACCACGAATGCAGATAGAAAGATGAAAATCAGCATACATATAGAGAAGGTTGTGGGACATACTACAAAAATAATTTAATTTTTTTATCCATTGGCGTTCGAAAAGGGGGGGCTAAAAACAAATTGTCGGCCGAATCTTTTTTGAAATGGTTATATCTTCGAAACTACTTACCACAAAAAATTCATATTTTAGGACAATTAAGATGGCGTATAGATCCACCAGAATCAGCTTAGAAATAGGCTAATTATTGTAAGGGGGAGGGTCAGGGGGGGTGCAAAGAAAAACACTTAAGAATTAATATCTCAACTATCTCTTAAGCTATGTAATTGAAATTTAAAACATATACTAAACTATACTAGCAAAATACAAAAAAAATATAAAATTTGGTCATAATAGTAGTGGGGGGAAATGGGGAGCATTTCAAAAATGGTGCACTTTTCAAAATTAGAAATCGTTATATCTCAAAATTGAGTGCAGATATCGAATCAAAAATTCGCCAGATTATAGAACTATATAATTTATAATTTTGATAAAAATTTTAAGTTAGGGGGTGTAAAGGGAGGGAGGTGGTAAGCAAAAATGTCGAAAATTTTGAGTGATTTTTTTAGGACTCTGTTCAAAGATAGAAACTTTAAATTTTGCATGTGGATACATCTATTTTATATACATAGAAAAAAAATAATAATTTGATCCACAATTGTTACGAACCGACCACCACGGTCTAAGGGGCACAAGGTGTTTCATGTGCAGCGAAAAAAACACGAAAACTGAAAATTTTTGGATGCAATTTTAAGGTAGAAACTTGAAAATTTGGGAAATACATTTAAAAAAAATCCCCAAACGTATAAGATATTAACTGGTCGAATACCTTTGAAACTTCTACCCCCTCCCATACAAAATTATTTTTTCGACCATTTTTAAGAAATTAATTATCACCTAACTATTAAAAGCTATCAATTTGAAATTTTGCATAAGTACTTATAAAAATATTTAAAATAAAATTATTTTAAAAGTTTCAAAATAGCACTTGCCCTTCTACCCCCTCCCATACAAAAGTATGATTTCGACCAATTTCATTAAATCAACTAATAAACAACAAATTAAAAGCTACGAACTTGAAATTTTGTACGAGCACCTTACTAGAGAAAGAAAAGAAAATTGCATCACAAATTTTGCAATTCCCCTACCTCTTCTACCCCCTCCCATACAAAATTATTTTTTCGAGCATTTTTAAGAAATCTGTTATCAGCTAACTCTTAAAAGCTATCCATTTCAATTTTTGCCGGAAAACTTATAAAAATAATTGAAATGAAATTTTGTTAAAAGTTTTGCAATCACGCTTGCCCTTCTACCCCCTCCCATACAAAAGTATCATTTCTACCTATTTCATTGAACCAACTAATAACCAACAAGTTAAAAGCCGCGAACTTGAAATTTTGTACGAGAAGACTACAACAGAAAGGAAATAAAATTGCGTCACAATCTTTACGATTCCCCTACCTCCTCTACCCCCTCCCATACAAATGTTGGTTTCGTGAATGTAAAATACACAGAATCTTATTCTATGCAACTTCGTCTATGAAACTGACATTCTATACAGAGAATATTGGACGTCAATTAAAAAACTATTAACATCCACCGACCCTTACTATCAACTCTCATCCCTCCCCTCACAAAACTCAAACTTGCATAAATAAACGAACGAAATATTGGTTATATACTGAAGCTTTTGAACGTTGCCGCAAAGTGTTGACAACTGTCCTGCCCAAGAACCCCCTTTCACTTAGTCTTCCCTAACCACTCTAACCTGCATATTGACTTTCCACGCATCCGCAACTTGTCCCAAGAATAATAAAGTTTCGCCCGACTTGTTGGCAGTTTATTTAAAATGCTCTCCATTTCCCCCCACTACTATTATTTCAACATGTTATATTTTTTTTGTATTTTACTAGCGTAGTTTAATATACGTTTTAAGTTTCAATTACATAGCTTAAGAGATAGTTGAGATATGCATTTTTAAGTGTTTTTCTTTGCACCCCCCCTGACCCTCCCCCTTACAATAATTAGCCACTCTCTAAGCTGGTTCCAATGGAACTATATGCCACCTTAATGGTCCCAAAATATGATATATTGATATATTTTTTACGATAAGTAATTTCGAAGATATAATCATTTGAAAAAACAATTCGACCGACAATTTGTTTTTAGCCCCTTTTCGGACGCCAATGGATACAAAAATTAAATTATTTTTAAAGTTTGTCCCACAACTCTTTCTATATTTCTACTGATTTTCAACTTTCTATCTGCATTCGTGGTGGAGGTATTAGCAAGTGAATTTTTCGACTTTTTCCCTCCCCCCGCCTCCCCCTTCTATTTAACAACCTCCAAAATTTAGAAAATAGAGCTCACTTACCCAATCAACTATCCACCCATAAACGAACATTCTACCTTTAACGGTCTTGGAGATATGAGTCCATATGTACGGCGTACGGCGGGACGGATTTTTTTTTGCATTTTTAAGCTAATTTAGTCATAAAACGCGAAAAAAAATTTTCAGGGTAGCAAATTTTTTTTTTCTTGTGTCGATCACAATACTTTATTATTAGAATAATAAAGTAAAAGTGGATTAAAAAATATATATATTAAAAATATGAATGCTACTGATCTACGATTTCAAACATATCAAGAGCATAATATTTATAGTTATTTCTGAAAAAAGTCTTTAACTCGCCCCCCCTGCTACCACCTTCCATAAAAAGTGCACAATTTCACTAAATTAAATAAACCAATTTCCTCAGTACCTATTAAAAGTTTGGATACTAAATTTTGTATAACACATTTTAATAGCAACTCTAGCGTGATGAGAAAAAATTAGTTCAACCCCTTTATCACTTTCTTTATCGAATGATTGGGCTTTATGCCCAATTGTTGTCCTGTTATGTTTCCATTATAGTAGTCATGTATCTGAAAATTGCTGTTATTTTTATGAAAAACGATTAAATGAAAATTTTTTATATTAATTTGGTTTAAAGTGTATAAGATTTGCATTTATAGAACAAAATAAGTTTTATTCCAATACGTATTAAATTTTTACTGATAGTTATTGAATGAATACTAAAATATGCTCATTATTTTTGTTTTTGTCTTACTTTTAGTATATATAAATTTGATCTAAAGAATTGTTAAGAAATGTTTAAAACTTGCAAAACTAAAGGTTATTTAATAGTAACCGCAATAGATTTTATAAAAACGTGAGATAAGCTTGTTTGCCTAGAATCTCAAGAAACAAATAAAATCGCCTGGTTGATTCTTTTATAGGGTGCGGGATATAAAACCTATCCCGCAACGTGCGATTGACAAATGTTTGCTATTGATAGAATTGTTTTATTTATTATATTTTTTTTTTGTTATTATTTTAAAATGTTGATAAAATGTAGTTACTCTTCGAATTTACATCATAATTTGATAGATTCTTGACAACGAACGTTCTTTTTTTTGTTTGAGCGCGCGAAAAAGTGTTGGTTGACAAGTTTATCAGTGAAAAGTGCGCATAGAATAGATGTTTTGTATTCAGGTATATATGTATATATACTTCCAAGTCTTATAGTAAAATTATTGTCATATTCATAATTTTTCAGATCCAAGTGTGAAAAACGTTTTTACTTAATGATATTTATTTATCTATAAAAACGGAAGAGAAATTATAAATATTGGTTACCTTACCAATGACAATGGAATGAAAATCCATAAGGATAATATTAGATAATAGTTTAGGCGTCGGCATCGTTTCGAATAATATTGATGAAGAAATTGTTTCTGATGCATCAGCGTTTAAGGCATCTTCAAATAAAACTTTTTAAAAAATAGACTTAGCATAGGATATTCCAGAAAACTTTAAGAGGTAAGACTTTAATATTTTGTTATTTGGCTAAGGTTTAAAAATATTTCAGATAGATGTACGCTACCTTCCTAAATCTCTGTCGATTATAACCACCTCCACCGAATGGAAACAAAAATTTGCAGACGTATTGGCAAATGCGCAACACATATTTTTTGTTAATTATTTAATTCATTCAAACTCCTGTCTAGGCTGGATTATGAAAAAAAGAAGGAGTATGTACGAATTCGGTCAACTAATCGCCATACATTGTAGCAGTTAGGTATTGTTAGTCATATATAAGAAAAGGTAGATTGATAGTTTTATAATTAATAATATTATTTTATAGTTTCTCGCACTGATTACAAAAACTTTCCAAAATATTTGGTTTTGTTTTTAATTAACGATTTGTAAAGATAAATTTTCATTTGCTCTTTTTACTGGTTGACAAAAATAGCTCTTCATCTTAAGTTCAATGAGAAATTTGACAAGTCTTGATAAGCATTCAATTGCATATGATTTGCATTTCAAAATCGGTTTTTGCCAAATCTTGTATTTGAAGTTAAAATGTTGTTGCTAATTAATGCGACAACGTCTTAACTATGATTTGACACTGAATATGTATCAGTAAGTTAAAATTTTTCTAAATAAATTAATAGATGCCTTCGTTTTTAAAACTCAATCATTCCAATTACATAAAAATTGAGTCAGTGACAGTATGCTTTCGTAACCTAAACAAAGGACCAAAATACCTTTTATTCCATTTTATGAACGCTGGTCCACAACTTCCCTCTTCGAATTCGTGTTGATGGCGGAAGATGAGATAGCGACTGTTATCGGGAAACTAAAAAATTCTCAACCTAAGGGACCTGATAACATATCGATCAGACTACTCAAATACTGTACTGATGCTATCATCACCTATTTCAACGATTATTAATTTATCTTTAGTCGAAGGAGTGGGGCCAAGCTGCTGGAAGATTAGCAAAGTCGTTCCAATACACAAATGGGGCTCCATGTGCGATATATCTAATTATAGACCAATTAGCTTACTGTCGAATGTCGGAAAAAATTTTATAAGTAATAGTGAAGAATCAACTCCAAGAACACCTTACGAATCACCAAATTATCTCTCAGAATTGATATGGGCTTAAACCCCAATCGAACACTAAAGGAGCATTACCTTATTTGATGTCGTGACTAAACTCCAGTCTTCTTGGGAGAAAAAATTTCACACGGCTGCTGTTTTTATTGATTTGTCTAAGGCGTTTGATACAGTGGATCACCAAATTCTACTCAAAAAACTTTTCGCGATTGGAGTTCGTGGGACTCTCTACAGCTGGTTCGAAAGCTATCTTACTTCTAGATCTCAATACGTCGTGGTTGATAATGTTAGCAGTCCTCCACTCACTAGTAGTATTCCACAAGGAAGTATATTGGGTCCTGTTCTGTACAACATTTACACGAACTCAATCGCAAAACTTAATCTTAATGGTGCAATATCACTCTACGCAGACGAAATAGTGCTAATATATACTTCAACTAGTATACCAGCACTCCAAGAGAGTATAAACAAGGTCCTCGACAAAATCAATGTATGGATTAATGCGCATAAATTGATTGCTAATTCGAAAAAAACAAAGTATATTTTCTTCAATAAGCCACCAGAAACTGAACTAAAGATTATTTTCAATGGACAAACTGTTAGTAGGGTTGTCAGCTTCAAGTACCTCAGAGTTAACCTCGACAAACAGCTATCTTGGGACTCACATCTAGATGCTGTGAGAAGAAAATTGGTCCGATTGCCGGTATATTTAGGAAAATACGAGCTGATGTTCCCGAAAATTAAAAAAACTATAGCACAGCAACCTGGGGTTTCACCTTCAATTCTAAACTGCAATGTATCCAAAGAATTCAGAGCTGAGCAATAAAAGACCTGTTCAATATTAACATGAAGGAGCGCACTAAAACGATTCACGAATTACACCAGTTCTTATCTGTGGAAAAACTTTATCGCTTAGAGGCGTCTGCTCAAATTCATGACATATTTCACATTCTCCTAGTATTCCGACCAACATCTATACAATAAGCGCCGAGACAAAATATATCCATCTGTCATCCGTACCTCGAAATACGGAGGCAATCTCGATCTGCAACGAGCTACCGGATGATCCACAAGAATCTACAAACTAGTTTAAATCAAAATTAAAGAAATTTTTGTTATTACAATAATATTTCAATCTTTAAAATCGTTCGCTTCGTTAAATAATTTTATTAATGTATCTTACATCTCCTATTCTATAACGTCAGTTTTAAGTTCTCTTATTCCACACATCACTATTACTTATCCTTTATCTCCACTTTTGCCTGATTGAATTAAAATTATTATTTTTTATTTTATGAACTATTTTGTTAATATTGTAAAAAGAAAATGTATATAATTATGTGGCGATACGACGTCGTCGACACATTTCAGCGTCATTGACATCAAACGTACCCATGCTTATCGCGCACAAGAAAACCGTGCTCTTTTCCATATCACTAGATATGCTTATCGCGCACAAGCGTACTGTCCCTTTCTGCATGCAACGAAAGATATCAAGTGACATGCCCGACGACGCGCGCGATCAGCAATTACTTTTTGCTTATCGCGCGCAAGTGGAGCCAAAGTACACAGCCAGACACGCCGCAGCGTCAGCAGAAAAGACGGGGATTAAAAGGCAGTCGCGCTTGCCTTTTTCAGCAGTTGAGTTAAGAGTTTTCCCGAATGCATTCTTGGAGTTCAGTTACGACAACGCGTCGACGACATACATAGTTAATAAAGTTGTTATTTATTTTAAAACTGATTTTCTATTCACCACCTTGGTCCACGCTCCCAGGCCCAAATCGGCGATCCTGCCAGGAGTGGTTTTTTTTGATGGGATCGACTCCGACAAAACCAGTGACTGGTGACGTGACGAATACTCTGATAGTGGATTCTGCGGTCGCAATCGAGAGTGCGAATCTCGAGGCAGTGCTAATTACAGTGCTAGTGATCAATTCAGTGTCGCTACTATATCAGCTTTACCGAGACCACGTACGCGGTGTGAAACCCGGCCTAGTGAGGTGCAGTGAAACGAATCTAACACCCATTTTTCACCGACGACGGTCGCGAATCGACATGTCTGGCCCACCGAAAGTGCCCGCGAACGACGCGGGAACAAACGACGCGACCGAAACTGAGACTCACGCTGAAACACACAACGCTAGACAACACGTCTAGTGCTCTCGTCCTGTATCGCCTCCAAATTCGTGACCAGTGCAGCTCTGCAGTTTTTCTCATCGACACCGGAGCTGACGTCTTGGTCATTCCACCGACGAGGCACGAACGACTCAACCCCGACAAGACGACGCAACTATTCGCCGCAAACGGTTCCTCGATACGATCGTTCGGAACAAAACGCCTGAAACTAAATCTGGGACTTCACCGAATTTTCATCTGGAACTTATCATCGCCGAGGTAAGCTTACCCATCATCGGAGCCAACCTTCTAAACTTCTACGGATTACTCGTCGACATGCGTGGCCGTAAACTTATCGATCCAGAAACAAGCAGATCAACAGTGGCGCAAATTCAGGAAATGAATAAACCACCCACGCTTTCGTTTCACGCATTCGATCAACAGAGCACCTACGGTTCGTTGCTGGAGCAGTACCGCGAGATAACCATCCCGCGTTCACATCGCAACATCAAGTGTGTAACAACACATCACATTGTCACGAGAAATCCACCAGTCCGAGACAATGTTCGCAGATTGCCTCCCGACAAACTTGCCGCCGCCAAGGCTGAATTCGACTTCTTGATTGACCAGGGTATTTGCCGACCATCGAAAAGCGAATGGAGCAGTCCGCTCCACATGGTCCGTAAACCAAATGGTGTTGATTGGCGTCCTTGTGGTGACTACCGCGAACTCAACGCTTGCACTCTTTCCGACCGTTATCCGATTGGTTTGTTGCAGGATTGCACATCTGCCCTGCATGGAATGAAAGTCTTTTCCGTACTAGATTTGCACAAGGCGTTTCATCACGTTCCGGTCGAACCCGATGACATCCCGAAAACAGCCATCATCACACACTTCGGCTTATTCGAATTCGTCTACATGATATTTGGTCTGTGCAACGCTGGACAAACCTTCCAGCGCTTCATGCACGAGGTTCTGCGAGGTTTGGACTTCACATTCGTGTACATCGACGACATCCTGATCTTCTCACCAGACGAGGAGACACATCGAAAGCATCTGTCCGAGGTCTTCGCCCGACTCAAGGAGCACGGCCTCACAGTAAACATCAGCAAGTGCCAACTTGGTCTACCAGAAGTACGTTTTCTCGGACATCTGGTGTCACCCAATGGATTGAAACCCCTGCCAGAAAAAGCCGAGGGCATATCCGCGACACCACCACCGAAAACGGTGTACCAGACATACGCCATATTTCGGGGAAAGACAACTCTTTTCCGGACTACCTGTCACGCGTAAGTAGAATAGAGAGTCTTAACTTTTCTGCACTCGCTTCAGCTCAACAAAACGACGAGGAACTCAAAACCCTGCTTCTGGACCACGACAACTCGCTTGAGTGAAGGATACGACACGTTCCCGGCACATCCGATCCATTGATGTGCATTGCCACAGAGCAGCGAATCCGTCCGTTCGTCCCGAGCCAACTCCGAATACCGATAATGCAACTACATATATCCCGTGTAATTCCATGATACCCAAAAACATTTTTCCAATTTCGAATAACTTCACCAGCAGACTTATTTCTTAATACACTATTGTCTAGTTCTCTTCTACTTCTACAATGGCACTATAGTCCAAATCGGGCTTCGCCTCCTGACCTTTAGGTTCCTCAACATTTTATTTGAAAGGGTTGTTATCCCTTCGCACAACCCTCTATCTACGAATTTTCACTTTCGTTGGTTGAGATAGCTAAGGTATACCCAAGCAAGCAGTGTGCTGGAATTATGCGTCGACAGGGATTTGAACTCACGACCTTTGCATTGTAGACTAACACGCTACTCTCTAGGCTACACCTTTGCTAATGTCTAGTTAACGAGAATAATAATCTGGCAATGCTAATAATCTTCATTTTGAAATCGCAGTATTTCTGTACCTATTTTCTGAAATAGATAGGACGGTACATTGTGCGAGACCATTTGTTCTTTTGTGTTTGCATTTCCCAATTTTTGACACTACACGTCATTATCATATTCTCTACGTCAACGTTAATTCCTGACCAATATACTAAGCTGCGTGCTCCTTGTTTGTAACCATAAATCTTTATCTCTTCGAGGTATTGAGTTGAATTTTCAGTTTATGCGAAAAATTATCTCCTAATTCCTGAAATAGCAAAATGTTGTTTTTTTTTTACGGAATGACTTGTGTTATAGGCAATTTCGGCCTTTATGTGCAATGCACAAACACAGTCATGGAGGGAAGGAATGGGATTAGGAAGGTAGAGGGGGAGGAGTGAGAACGACCCTAACGAGTGGAGAAGCTGATATATTTTTCAGTTGTACTGCCGCTATTTGACAAATATTTGCAGATGTTATGCGGGAATGAATGATAGAAAGCGAACAGAATGCATCTACTGAGTATCTAGGCCTTCTTGAAATGGAACTGTTTCACTTTTACACCGTTTGCCCATTTTATTTCGAATAATTTTTCATCGCCAGTAGCAAGTGAAAAATTCGTGGTTAAAAAAATCCCGTCTAGGGTGGGAATCGAACCCACAACCTATTGACTGAAAAGCAAGCACGCTGCCTACTACGCCACGGAAGCCTCATGTGTACTTCATCGTGAAGGATGGGGTAGACATTTCATTATTTCAGAATTCCATATGAATTTCACGAAATTTCAAGAAATCGTTTCAATTGAAAATTTGACAATTTTATTGATAAATCAACCTCTGTGACAAATTAAAAAAAAAATTTCACACAAAATAATTTTTTCTTAACTACATAAGTTAGAAACATAAAATTGTAATAAATTATTTAAAAAGTATTAACTTAGCTCCAATCTTTCAACGAACCCTCATACTTATGAACTTTGTTCATTGTTTTTGCAGTCTACTTCACTCGATTATTAAAATCATCAAAATCCTTTTCAAAAAAATTATCTCAATTAAGTACAATAAATGATAAATCCTCTAGCCTCTCGCCTCTAGCGAAATCAAATTATATCCAATATGTACTTTTCGTGGAAATTTCCCTCAGGCAAAACTCACCTTTTGTAGATAAAATACCTTCAACTTATAATAAAAGAAATGATAAATGTAAAAAATGATATGAAAACGGCATCCTTATAGTAATACTGTCATGATGTGCACTTTAAGTGGCTACTTCAGATGATTTTATCGCTTGCACTTAATCATGATCAATTAAAGTTATGAATCTCTGAAAGCGTTTATTTTTTGCTTTTGACTGACAGATTTGAGTGATTTTTTTACGACACTCTTAGAAGAGGTGTACAAAGCTACTGAGTAAGTTTTGACGGCATCGAAAACATCACGAAAAATAATAAACCCTATCCTAATGGCACTCGACTTTATACGTGTGTATGTAGGTAGTTAGGTACGTAGCTAACTGATTTATCAAGAAAAGGAAGAAGAATAAGAAAAATTAAAAAAAGAAATAATGAGATACTCCTCTACTCTATGTATGAAGCTAGAAAACTATAACCAAAACTCTAAACTGGCCATGAAAAAGAATACCCAGGTAAATTGCTCGAGAAAAAAAAATTTAATAATAATAAAACGAATTACCCGTATACAAGAGAACCGTGATGGCGTGTTGTTACCTTAAAACGTTTTTAATGGCACCTGAGCTTGTTATATTTCAATTATCCGGGCAATTGTGAAAGTTTCAAGACTGAGACTTCCATGATTTAACAGGTACTCTCTCGCGCTCACGAAGTCAAGACAAACATTCGTGGTCTGCCGTCGATCAAATTTATGGCAATTATTGGCCTCATCGTTACGCCTGAAATGAGCAATTTTCGATGTGCTAAGTCGTTTGTGATAATCAATCAAACGGCCTTGACAACCTTACTATTTCTCCTCCTTGAACCACCTACAACCCTCGGGTTTTCTCATTTAACTTTTCAAAACAAACTTTTTACTGTGTATAATTATATTAGAAAATTGTAATAAGGTGAGAATGATTTATATAAGGGCATTATTAGGGGAGACAATTTCGTATGACTCAATAAAAGTGGCGTTTTTTTGTTTTTTAACCAATATTCCTCGAAAACATATTTTGGTGATAGTTGCAAAGCACTCTAATGCTCAATCAAACATACAAAATTAACTCAGCATTGACCATCTAATAAAATTCGGTGACATAAAATTGTTACATGTCAGCTCTACTTGCTTATCATCTACCAATCAACACTAAAGCAAATTAATGAGCGCGTACAAACACTAAACGGAGCACCTGCATGGATTTGATCGGAATGTTCAAGGTGTCAACATTGAAAGAATACGCGCTATCATCGGATGTCTGAAGACCTTGAGCATTCAACCAACCAACAACAAATTACACAGGCAATGTACATGGAGAAGTAACAACAATCATACTTATGCGACTGTACGAAAGGAAAAGACTCGCGCGAGGAGGAAATGCTTTACAGAAGCAATTAGCAGCGCTCGGCGTAAAGCCCAAATGATATGATACCTAGAAGAGCCTATTATACCGGAAAACATGTCATCTCAAACTCTTTCGAATAATGAATTGTGACTTTTTTATGGGAGGTGGTAAAAGCAAAGAGGGGAGTTTTGTAATTTTTGTATATAACACCGTAGTATACAAAATAACTGATGCTGAATTTATAGTTTATAGCTTTCAAAATTTTCGAGGAAATTGAACAATTTTTGTCCGAGTTTATGGCATTTGTATGGGAGGAGGCAGAGAAAGTGGAAGGTTTCGGATGATTTTGAATCTGCAATCAACATCCTAACGGGACTGCTGTGTTACTTATATTTTCGAAGAAGAAATACTTTTCTTGAATTTTGAATTCAAAAATTTGTATGGGAGGTGGTAGAAGGAGTGAAGCGAAGCTCATGTTTTTTTAACATTTATTGCAATTAGTAAGGGACAAATTGTGGCGAAATTTTAAGTTCCTATTTTTCCTAGTTTCAATAAAAATAAGTGGAACCCCCTTTCACAAGTGGAACCCCCTTTCACAAGTGGAACCTCTTTTCACAAGTGAAACCCCCTCTCACAAGTGGAACCCCCTTTCACAAGTGAAACCCCCTTTCTCAAGTGGAACCCCAGGGCAGGGATGATGCCAATTCAACACTTAGTTGCGAATATGATCAATAGCTCCAGTATATGTAGTCAATATTTCATTCGTTTATGCAAGTCTGGGTTTTTATAAGAGAGGGGAAAGGGTGATATTAAGGGTGGGAGAATGTCAATAATTTTGCAATTGATTGTTTCAATTACGTCCAATATTTTCTGCATAGAATGTCAGTTTCATAGACGATGTTGCATAGAATTTTCATAAAATTTGGTGTATTTTACATTCACGAAACCAATCATTTGTATGGGGGGGGCTTGAGGAGGTAATGGAAATGTAAAATTTTTGATGCACTTTTATTTCATTTCTTTTGTAAGGTGCTCGTATAAATTTCAAGTTCGTAGTTTTTAATTTGTTGGTTATTAGTTGATTTATTGAAATTGGTCGAAATCGTACTGTTGCGAGCTAGGGATTCGCCGGGATTTCAAGTAAAAACACAATTCGTTTAAAAATAAGTGATAATTTATTTATTCGCACTTTAACTTAATTCGCACTATATAGCACTACCGCCGCGTACTTTTCCTATCGCTTGCACTGGTTCGCGTCTCGATCATCAAAATGACTTTCGTTCTTTTATACATTTTCCCCCTATTCATGACTATTCTCGAACCTTCCGTTGGGGTGTTTGTCTGAACTATACTGGAAAGCTCTAGATCTTTAATTCTGGCTTTCTACATATTGGAGTATACTGTTCTATATAATTCTTATCTATTCGAGAGAGATCGAGTTGCGGAGTTGCCAGAAATGCATCTAACAATACTTTTGTATGGGAGGGAGTAGAAGAGCAAGTGTGATCTCAAAACTTTTGACGCAGTTCCATTTCAAATATTTTCAAAAGTTTTTGTGCAAAATTTCAAATTGATAGATTTTAATTTTTAGGTGATAATTGATTTTTTAAAAATGGTCGAAAAAATAATTTTGTACGGGAGGGGGTAGAAGTTTTAAGGGTATTTGACCAGTTAATATTTCATTCCTTTAGAGATTTTTATTAAATTCATTTTGCAAATTTTCACGTTTCTACCTTAAAATTTCATTCAAAAATCTTCAGTTTATGTGTTTTTTCATTGCACATGAAACACCTTGTGTAAGTTAGACCAGGGGGGGTCGGTGCATAACAATTGCAGAATTTTTATTATTTTTTCTGTATGTATAATAAATAGATGTATCCACATGAAAAATTTAGACTTTGTACCTCTTACCAGAGCTCTAAAAATATCACTCAAAATTTTCGACATTTTTGCTTACCACCTCCCTCCCCTTACACCTCCCGACGTAAATCTCTTACCAAAATTCAAAACTATGTAGTTCTACAATTCGACAAAATTTGAATTTGATATCTGCACTCAGTTTTGAGATATAATGGTTTGAAATTTTGGAAAGTGCAATGTTCCCCATTTTCCCCAACTACTATTTTGCCCAAATGTTATATTTTTTTCGTATTTCTCTAGTATAGCTTGATATAAGTATTAAGTTTCAATTACATAGCTCAACAAATAGTCGAGATATTGATTTTTAAGTATTTTTCCTTGCACCCCCCTGACCCTTTCCCTTACAATAATTAGCCTCTATGTAAGCTGATTTCAGTGGATCTATATAAGCTGATTCCAGTGGATCTATATGCCACCTTGATGGTCTAAAAAAATAAATTTTTTATGCTAAGTAATTTCGAAGATATAATCATTTGAAAAAAAGAAAAATCGGCAAACAGCTGGTTGTTAGCCCCCCCTTTTTGCACCCCAATGGATAAAAAAATTAAATTTTAAAGGTTGTTCCACAAACCCTTTTATATCTTTATCGACTATTAGCTTAGATATTTGAATTCTTAGTTTTCGGTTTAAGTGCTCCCCCGGCTCCCCCTGAACACTTACACTCCCCAAAATGCGTGTCTGCCTGAGATCCGCATCTATCTACAATCCCTCCAAAAATGAACTTACTATCTTGAAGGGTTTGGGAGCTAATGTGCACTGAGCGTACACACCGGCATACGGCGGACGGCGTACAGACAGACGGATTTTGTTTTCTGTATTTTTAGGCTAATTTAGTCATGAAACGCGAAAAAACAAAATTTCAGGGTAAAACATTTTTTTTTCAAGTCGATCACAATACTTTATTATTAAAATAATAAAGTAATTGATTAAATGCATTTACATACATAACAGGACTACGACTGGGCGTAAAGCCCAATCGTTCGATACTCTAGATGAAAGAGAATTTTTTTTTATTTTAAGAAATTTTGTAGGGGAAGTGGTAGAGGGGGTGACGACATTGAACTAATTTTTTCACATCACGCTAAGGTTGCTATCAAAATGTTTTATACAAATTTCAGAAATCAAAAGTTTAATAGGTACTGAGAAAGTTAGCGTATTGGATTTAGTGAAATTGTGAAGTTTGTATGGGAGGTGGTAGAAGGAGTGTGAATTTATTAATGATGTTTTTATAAATAACTGTAAACATCATTTAATTGACATATTTTAAATTGAAAATCAGTAGCGTTCATACTTTCCAGGAAAATCGACTTTTTGTAATGTTGTTGAATTGTGTCAAATTGTATGGAAGAGGGTAGAATTAGTGAAGCTAACCGCCTAATTTTTTTGGTCTTACTAATAACTCTAAATAAATATTTAGTGCACAATTTCAGCTCACTAAATTTTATACGCACTGAGTAAATTGGTTTAGAGTATTTCATGAAAAAATACAGTTTGTATGGGAGGTGGTGGAAGGAGAGGACACGCATAATTTTTATATGATAGATTGATATTATCATAAAAGTAATATGTTCCAAATTTGAGACCAATAAATTTATACTTTTCGAGCAAATCCCTTTATTGTCAAATTGCGCTATTGTGTCATTTTGTATGGGAGGGGCTAGAAGGGGTGGAGCGATTTGGCCCGTTCATGAACTTGTCCTTACTTTTTTGTCAAAAACGACGAGAACAAAATTTAAACTTTCTAGACCAGCGCGTTCTCAAGCTAGAGAGGACACGGATGGACAGACGGACGGACATTCGGTTTTGAGATTTTTGAGTGATTATATGAACTTCTGTATTATTCATTTTTTTCTCCGAGCCTTATTTCTTAGCGCTACAAACTTTGTGGCAAACTTATAATACTCTCCGATTTCATCTAGAGTATAAAATTGTACATTTGTATGGGAGGGGAAGAAGGAGTGGGGGATGTGTCTTGTTCACAAACTTAAAGTTACTTTTGTGCTGAAAATAATGTATGAACAATTTCAGCACGATAGGTAAAAGCTTTCGAAAGTTATATTGTAGACTGGCGGAGAGATAGATGGACAGACAGACGGAGAGACAGATGGACAGACCGACGGACAGACAGACGGTCTCTCGGAATCGAGGTTCTTGAGCGACAGCAAATATTTAGCTATCATTATTTCTTAGCGTTACAAACGGTAAGACAAACACAGTATACTCTCAGATTTCATCTAGAGTATAATAATAAACTGTCCCCAAAAAGTGTAATAATTTTATGAACTTAGATGTTTCGCCTGCTCTTGCTCGCCTCTTTATAGCTTCAAAAAGCGTTGAAGTATCGTATCGTACGAGTAGGATGTGTTCGATGCAACCCACCCTAAAAATAATGAAATACTGTATGGGAGAAGACTTCAGTACAAGCAAGTATAAATTTTAACAGGATTTGAATTTGGTAGGAAAATTGTGGCAAAGTCGTGAAAGTTATCTCCCAACAGGACAGTAGAACAAAAATCGTAAAATTATCATCCAGTTGAAAAGTAGAGGAAGAATTTTGAATTTGATTTGCTGTTTAGCAAGTGAAAATAGTATTGCGGTAAAGCTGCATCAGTTACGGAAAGAAAATACTTTTACATGATTTAACACAAAATCAAAATCTATCTAAAATACCAACCACCGAAACCTTACCCATAAATCTCTCACCAAGAGAGGATTAATGAAAAGCTTCTGTAATAAATTCATAAGAAACGGATAAAATTTCAAGTATATGGCGATGACGAACAAGGAGAAAAGGTGAAACGGATTATTCACGCTCCACTGATCTGCTTTGGTCGACAATTGGCCAGCACGATTTTCTCATCAAAAACGTTTTACTCGTAGCCATCTTCTAATTTAACTTTGTTTAATAACTTTTCTCCTTTGTACCAATCATTTTCCGGCAGTTATGTTTTAGACGTTATAAGCATTGAACGATCTAAGAGAAGCGCTTTTAGCGCTTGCAAAAAATAATCAGCAAAGAAAAACTTTTGCATGGCTTTAGCAAAAAGTAATTACCAAGTTTTATTGTGTCTGACCTTTACTGGGCAAATAACATTACACAAGTTGAACAAGATGCTACCTTGTGGGACCGAAAAACGGAAACATTATTTCCTTTTTCGTCTGT
The DNA here is from genome assembly GCA_963669355.1 of Chorisops tibialis. NCBI lineage: Eukaryota > Metazoa > Arthropoda > Insecta > Diptera > Stratiomyidae > Chorisops > Chorisops tibialis. Next base: position 25,153,227 of record OY770264.1, read on the forward strand.
TTAACTCCACACACTCGGGCGATTCGTACAAATGTTATTCCTGTTACGAGAGTCCGAAAAATCAACGAAGAAAATGACGAAGAAATGCTCGGTGCGGTGATCATAATGTCAACATAACAAAGTCCCAGAATTGATTATATGCGAACGTAAAGGACATTGTTGTACAATTAAAGAGTAATTACATCGTCGTTAAACACAAAGAAGAGCCAATAAAAAATGGATGACATGCAATTAATTTTCTTTTTTTTTTTTGTACAAACTTCCGTGTTGTAATATACCCAGGAGGATACAGGTCTTTATATTCTAGCTAGGACACACATTTCATTCAACAATTTCTTATAAGGAGTAAATTAAAAAAAATTCTTAGAGACAATCTGAGAGAATTTTATTATTATTGAGATGTAGTCTTCAAGGATATACATTTCGCATCTAAGATACTGCTACTTTCCAAGTTAGATGACACTATAAAACTGTCACATAAAAAATTCCATTTCTATATCATTTGTTGGGACATTAAAAATTGTTATTTCCTTTCGGTTTAATTATATTGGAGAGACCATTAAAGGCGTTCGGTTTTATCGCTTGGAGCGCGAGTGTGTGTGTGTGTGTGTGTTTGGCTGTTTAATGACATGAAACCCGAGATGTTGCAGTTCTAGTCGAATGGGAAGTTAGTTATGTGTGGTGCCGTGTAATAAGACCACATCAAACTTAAACTTAATAAAGTGTAATGAAACTATAACTTCTAGCTTAAGATCATATCCGACCACGTAAAAGCGACGACGATAGTAATTGCTGAGGTACTGATTACTTTAAAATTGCAGAATAACTACAGTAAAAAGTGTTGAAGGCAGTTTAGAAGTTTAATCGAAAATTCTTTAAGGAGACCGTAAATTCGGCACTAAATGGTAATAATGCGCTGTAATTAAAATGAAAATCCATTTTGGTGTCACATTGTTGTAATTTTAATGCATTTCTGGAAATGTGAAGAAAATTTCAATATTATCAAATCGAAATCTTTGATACCCACATTCTATTTAATCCTAACAAAAACTCCTTGTCGAAAAAATCGATTGTCACTTATGGTCATCTAAAATGTGTTCAATACTCGATAGGAAAAACAAAAACCCCTTTTTTTACTATTATTGTAACATAGTAAAAATCCTACGACGGAAATATCAACGTTTCATCTCAAGCTGTCTCCGGATTTGATTGATTCGGACCATTTTGGCTGATGGTGTTGACGGGATGCTGTGAGCACAAATTACACAGAATCGGAAATTTATGAGAACCCTATATACATCCAGCGAGCAATCGATTGACCTAAATTTCACGAAACGCTATTTCGGACACACATAAAAAACTTTCTGACTTTGATGTTCGTACACGGAGTAGAATTTTTCGCCGAATCAATTGATTGATTGTTCCAGCTTAATTGGCTTCAAGTGCCTTAAACGTTCGACTGAGTTTTCCGAACATGGGGGTAATTTCATTAAATATTCGAATTAAATATCCGAAATTTTTGTAATCATTTCATAAATTGATTGAAAGATCGCGCACTGTGAATCGAACAAATTTTTTCTTTTTATTATTATTAATGTTACATTGATCGTTATTGTAATTACAAGAATACTTTGATATGAAGTTGAATTAAATATAAAGAGCAATAATTTTTTTTTCTGCAATATATTTCAAAAATATCCGTTTTTGTGAAAATGAGCTTAATGTTTAAACTGACGGAAAATCATCACGGGCAGCATATAAATAAGAGGATTATTTCTTTAAATCGATAAGCCGCAAAAGATGATAAAAAGATACTCTGAAGTAAATTAATATGTAAACCCATAAAACAACTTCTATTTTTCATAACCATCATTTTGCAATAAAATTCATAATATTTCATAGTTCGAATTATACATTTTGTTTGATTATTTTAGTAATAAAAGGTTGGGATCGACATTGAAAAAAAATCATTTGTGCAAAACCCTTGAAGGTAGGATATTCGTTTTAAGATGGATTGTAGATTGGGTGCGAAACTTTTATTACCTTAATTTTGAGTAGTGGTGTGATAAGGGGGAGGGGAATTAGAGTCGACAATTACGCTTGCCAATAAGTCCACTTCAACTTCAATTTTCTGGTAAGACCACCTTTATGGGGCAGAAACAGTTTTCTGCCATAAGGCATGATCTTGAGTATCGGCCCTTAGTTGTCGCTAGTACTAATATATTCCTCTGACCTCCTTAAGATTATGATCCTGAGCATTTCTGGTGATGTTTTGGTCTGGTTTTCTGAACGTCTCACCGATCCAAATCCAACTCTGCCATTGAATTTCAATGCCTATTCTATTCTGTATAGTTGTACTCCAAAGTTCGTCGTTGGAGATCGCATCTGGCCAGAATATTCCTGAAATGCATCGGAGGCATTGTTTCACAAAAATTTGCTGTTTCTTGGTAAGCCTCTCCATCTCTTTTCATGTAGTACAGCCATATAACAGCAAAGATTTAATGCATGCGTCAAACACTATGAGTGTTTGAGTGTCCGAGCGAAGAAATTTGTGTTTTAACATCCAGAAAGGTTAAAGATTCCGAAACCTGACGAGCATTATTTAATACCCTTATCGGCTTAGCCGTCTATGCTGACAATACTTCCGTAAAATATTTGGTAATATATCTGATATCACGAACTACAGGCCAATGTCTATTTTAAATGCATTTCTCTTATAATTGAGCGGGCCCTGTACAATTTAATCATACCCCCGTATCCAAACGCATTGTCGATAATCAACACGGACTTATCCCAAGTATATCTACAATATCGAAATTTATCAGTATTTAGTGATTATATAGCTACTTCTATGCCGAGTCATGGAAGCAATGGAAGAGAATGGTGCCTCAAGGCCATGCACTTTTTTTTTCCCGTTGACACCAAGGGAACACTATGCTTCAAATCCACACAACTCGTAGCATATGCCGACGACAGAGATATCCTTGCAAGATCTCTGGAGAGTGCTAAGGAAGTATTTGTAAGCCTTGACTCGGTAGCAAGAGAAGTTGGACTACGTATTAATGAAAATAAAACAAAAATTATGACGCAATCTAGGAAAAAGACGCCAATCAGACAAAATATTGCAGTAGGAGACTATAAGCTAGAAAACGTAGACAACTTTATATACCTAGGGGCGAACCTATCGAAGGATGGAAGCAAACCCATCGAAATTAAAATAAGAATAATTATGCCAAACAAGACGTATTATTCGGTACTTCCAATAATTAAAAACAAAAACGTACACAGGAAAACAAAACTCAAGTAATATAAAATGATTATACGACCTGTGCTATGCTATTGCAGCGAAACGTGGATATTAACTCAGGCGTCCGAAAAACTCCTTAACACCTTTGAAAAAAAAGGACCTCTGAAGAATCCTCGGACCTGTGAGGGAAGACTCGATCTGGAGAACACGATACATTAGAGAATTGTATGCCATCTTCAACAATCCAGAAGTGTCAACCCTCATAAAATTTAAAAACTTACAATGGGCTGGTCATGTGGAGCTGATGGATGACGGAAGAATTCCCAAACGCACACTAAAAGAGAAAGTCAACGGACAAAGACCGGTCGGAAAACCACGAAAGCGCTGGGAGGATTCGATTGACGCAGACAGCAAATCACTGCTAAGATTTTCAAACTGGAGGACGCGGTCACTGAACCGAGATGACAGGGGGCAAAGCATTCAGGTTGCCAAACCCCGATTGGGGATATAGCGCCATCGTAAGTAAGTAAGTAAGTAAGCAATAGCATCGTGCGCTATTTATAGTGATTTCCTTGTACGCGGTAAAACAAAAATTAAAAATTTCTGATAGAAGTTTTCAGCTAGAAAGTTCAAAATTTGAGAAACTCATTTTAAAAAAATGCATAAAAGTTCAGGTTAGCTAGGCGCACGCTCTGTGTCATTTTCGTGCGCGCTAAACGTATGCGTTCTAGAAGAAAAGCGCATGTAGTAATCTGTCTGTTGTCTACCTTTGTGAATTCGCTTTTCTTATAGAAGGCATGCGCTTATCGCATGAAATGACGTAACGTGTGTACGTAGTAAAGTCGCTTATCCATAGAACAACAAATGTTCTCTAATACTCTATAAAATTAAGATTTATTTTATTTTTTTTTTTTGTATTTGATACCTACTCGATTGCAAAGGATAAATACCGGATACAAGCAAATCGCTTTCAAGAGGGCACGTGAACCTCATATTATTCGGATAGTCTTCTAATATTGCATGCGCTCTAAGATTTCATGCGCTGATGCACCATTCTCTTGCGCAAAATTGGACCAAAAAGTGCATCGTGTGGACGTAATGCTAAATAGTTCTAGTTATACCTTTCAAATGGAACACTAAATGTTGTTTTGCAAGGATTTACATTCAAACGAAACTCATTTTTCCTTCATCTGGAGTGATCTCCTGACCTTCAGGTTCCGAAACATTTTCATTATTTATTGTGGAAGGGTTGTTAAGCCTTCGCACAACCCTCTACCTTCGAATTTTTCATTTTCGTAAATTAAGGTGACCAAGGTATACCCAAGCAGGCAGAGTGGTGGAATTATGCGTAGACCGGGATTTGAACTCATGACCTTCGCATTGAAGATCAACACTAGCTAAACTATTTACTTAGGTCCTCTATATTTGTGATTTTCATTAATGATATTGTTCGAAATCTAATTGTCCCATACTTCCAGTATGCAGATGATTTGAAAATCTTTGCAAAAATATCTAACATCAGGGACTATGCTATCATGGAAAAAAATATTGATTTTTTGGAAGCTTGGTGTGATTGTAATAATGAGTTGAATCCAAATAAGTATACCATATTATCTTTTATTGGAAAGGTGTTGTTTTTGATTAACCGTCATTATTTTAGATCCTTAAAAAGAGTCAGTAACAACTCTTTCACAATGACAAATAAAATGTTAAGGAACCTGAAGGGCAAGATGCTAAGGTCTGATTTGGGCTGTAGTGCCATTGTTGAAGTAGAAATGGAGTCAGCGAGCAGAAAGACCCGAAGTAATATTTGTTTTGAATTTGCCTTTTTGCCGAATTCTATTTTAACTCCCTTAAAATTTTAACCCCTCACCAATAAACCATTTACTATAGATTGATGCCAAATATTTTGATATTTAATGTTTCATTTTTGTCATGTGGCTTCTTTGCTTCCTTACTAATATTTAATTTAATAAAATTTTGTAATGCTATTTATTGATTGATATGCTTAGCGTAGGAGAGGTATTTCAGACAAGGTCATAGCTATGTTGCGCCTTACATAGAAGAGATGTTGCGCCTTACATAGAGGAGAGCTGTCCGAGACCTGTGGGAACGGGTGTCAAACAAGGCTACATGTTATCACCAGCCCAGTTTCTGGTGGTAATAAATGACATCTTGAAAGCTGCATGGAGACTATTTAACATCTTAAGTCATCTTGATTATGCTGATGATGTGTGTTTGCTTGCACGTAATTATTCGGACTTAGTGTCAAATGTTCGCTCTTTTCATTCTAAATACAAAGAGGTGGGACTGAAAGTAAATGTGCGTAAAACCAAATACATGAACATTGGTTCGAACGCAAGCATACCGATTGTTCTTAATGGACAAGATGTGGAAGAGGTGCAAGATTTTTGTTATCTCGGAAGCATTATCAGCATGGACGGTGGAGCCGAAAAGGATATTGAGACTCGTTTGAATAAAGCTAGGCAGGCTTTCGGTATTCTTTTCTCTTTCTGGAGGATAAGTGAGACCTCCCTTCGCATGAAGCTGCGAGTTTTCGACGCATGCTTCAAATCCGTGTTGTTATATCGTCCCTACCATGTCAAACTATCGAATGTTAAAAAGTCATCGATTTGCCTTGTGGCAAAACTTCGAATCTGTAGCCCCTAAACGAATGCTGGAAATGTCATTTCCAGCGTTCTTTTAGGGGCTTCAGATTTGAGGTTTTGCCACAAGGCGAATCGTCCCCAATGCAAGAGCAGGGTATTGAATATGAAAAAACGACTTTTTCACATTCGATAGTTTGACATGGTACGGACGATATGGTTGTACGAGGTGGAAAGTGACCGTTCGATGAACCAAGAAACTGCAAGTTTTCGTGAACCTCCGAAGCATTTTAGGAATGTTCTGGCCAGAAGTGATCTCCAACGACGAACTTTGGAGTACAACTGGCCAGACTAAAATAGGCATTGAGATTCAAAGGCGGAAGTGGCAGAGGATCGATCACACTTTGAGGAAACCAGAGCGCCAAACAGGCTCTGGATTATAGTCTTCAAGGAAGACGCGGGTTGGTCAACCATGTAGCACATGGAAGCGAGCAGTTGAGCAAGAGGCCAGAGGAATAAACAAGTACTGGCAAACGGCTTAATGCCAATGCTCAGGATCGCGCCTTGTGGAAGGGAGTTGTTTCTGTCCTATGCCCATATAGGGGGGTTTAAACAGGAATTTGACTGATTGAAGAGATTCTTACATAATAGTAGCGGCTGGAAATGGAGAGATTTCAAAATTGCTAATAGTTATAAATATCTCAAAATGAAATACAGACCAATCAATCAATCAATTTTTCAGGTTGTCGAGCTTTATACTATAGTATTGATAAAATTTTTGATTTTATGGTGTAAGGGGGAAAAGGTTATGAGCCAATTTGTTGAAAATTTTGAATAATTTTTTAGGGCCTTGGTAGAATATACAAAGTTTAAATTCAGCACGTGATTACGTCATCATCATTATCAATAGCTCGCGGTAGACTTGATTCAACTCGCAGTTGCATATTATTCGCAACTTTGTTCCTTCCTTCTTAGGCCCTAAGTTTCATCGGAAGACCTTTCTTTCGAATGCGTTAACTGCTTTTTTGAAAGATTGCGTTAATATTCACGTCTTGCTTCCATAACAGAGCACAGGTCGTATAATAGTTTTATATATTCGCAGCTTATTGTTCCTGTGCACGTTCTTGGATTTCATTATTGGAAGTACCAAATAATACGTCTTATTTGCTAATATTATCCGTCGTTTGATTTCGTCTGTTTCATTACCGTCCTTTGCTGGATTAGCCCCAAGACATATGAAGTTGTCCACACTCCTCAAATTATATTCCGCAATTGTTATGTTTTGTTAATGTCGTCAGTGTACGCTAGTAGTTGAGTGTCCTGTTGGGTGTCCTGTTGGAGTCAATGGGGCCATTACTTCACAATTTATTTCAGGTATAGTGAAAAAAAAAACTGAAACGCAAAATTTTTAGTTGACCTGTTAAACTATTATAGAAACTTGAAAATTTGCAAAATTCGCTTAAGAACGAGGTACAAAAAAAATTTCAAGGTCTTAACTGGTCTACTACCCTTTCTACCCCTCGCATAGTATTATTTTGACCATTTTTAAGAATTTAATATCACCAACAAGTTAAAAGCTATGAATTTCACATTGATTTGTTACTAGCACTTCTGATTTAAAAATAATTCAGTGGTTCATAATAGAAAGTAAACTGCCAGCAAGTGGGGCGCAACTTTATTATCCTTAAGACAAGTTAAGGATGCATGAAAAGTCAATATGCAGTTTAGAGTGGTTAGAGAAGACTAAGTGAAAGGGGGTTCTTGGGCAGGGCTTTTGTCAATATAACACTTAATTGCAGATACGATCAATAGCTCCAGTACATATAATCAATATTTCATTCGTTTATTTATGCAAGTTTAGTTTTTTATGAGGTGAGGGGTGATAATAAGCGTGGGTGGATGTTAATAATTTTTTAATTGATTGCTTGAATCATGTTCAATATTTTCTGTATAGAATGCCAGTTTCATAGACGAAGTTGCACAGAATTTTCATAAGATTCGGTGTATTTTACATTCACGGAACCAATCATTTATATGGGGGGAGGAGGGTAGAGAAGGCGGGGGAATCGTAAAATTTGTGACGCGATTTTATTTTCTTTCTCTTGTAAGGAGTTCGTACAAAATTTCAAGTTCGTAGCTTTTAATTTGTCGGTTAGCAGTTGATTTATTGAAATTGGTCGAAATCATACTTTTGTATGGGAGGAGGTAGAAGAGCAGGCGCGATCTCAAAACTTTTGACGCAATTTCGTTTCAATTATTTATAAAATTTTAAATTGATAGCCTTAAATAGTTAGGTAATAATTTATTTCTTTAAAATGGTCGAAAAAATAATTTTATGCGGGAGAGGGCAGAAGTTTAGAAGATATTCGACGTATTAATATTTTGAACATCTTAAATGTTTTTTTTAAAGCATTTCGCAAATTTTCAATTTCCTAGCTTAAAATTTTATTCAAAAAATATCAGTTTTTGTGTTTTTTTCATTGCTTCATGTGAACGTTAGACCAGGGGGGTCGGTGCATAACAATTGTGGAACAAATTATTTTTATTTTTCTATGTACATATATAAAATTGATGTATCTACATGCAAAATTTGAACTGTGTATCTTTCACTAAAGCCCTAAAAAAATCACTCAAAGTTTTCGAAATTTTTGCTTACCACCTCCCGCCCCTTACACCCCCAACTTAAAATTCTTACGAAAATTTTAAACTATGTATTTCTATAATCTGACAAATTTTAGATGTGATATCTGTACTCAGTTTTGATAAATAACGGTTTGAAATTTGGAAAAGTGCACTATTTTTGAAATGCTTCCCATTTCCTCTCACTATTGCTATGTCCAAATTGTTTCTAGTATTCCGCTAGTACAGTTTAATATACATTTTAAGTTTGAATTACAGAACTTAAAAGATATTCATTTTTAAATGGTTTTCTTTGCACCCCCTGACCCTCCTCCTTACAATAATTACCTCTAATCTGATCCTGGAGGCTCTGTATGCCGTTTTGATGGTCCCAAAAAATGAATTTTTTAAACATTTGGAAACAAAGAATTCAGCCGACGACTTGTATAAAAAATTTAAGTTATTTTTAAAGTTTGTCCCACAGCCCCCTCTATTCGTATGATGATTTGTAGCTTCCTATCTGCATTAGTGGAGGAGGTATTAGCAAGTATAGTTTTTGACTTTTTTCCTCCCCCCGACTACCCCTTCCACTTTACAAATTTAGATAATAAGGCTCACTTACTCAATTAATAATCCACCCAAAAACGAACGGTTTCAGAGATATGAGTCCATATGTACGGCTTACGGTGTACGGCGTACCACGGGACGGTTTTTTTTTTGCCTTTTTGGGCTAATTTAGTCATGAAACGCGAAAAAAAGAAAAATTTCAGGGTAGTCAATTTTTTTTTGTTTCAATCACAATACTTTATTATTATAATAATAAAGCAATTCGTTGACATAGCAGTGGAAGAGTGAGAGTAAGGGCCGTTTAAATAAGGATAGACTAAAATTTCAAACCTTTTATCCCAAAATCAAAACAGATATAACGTCAGTTGTCAGACTGTAAATAGAGTGTATTAATAATTATTTTTTCTGTAGTCTGTAGAGCTTGACTGATGATTAAATAAATAAATAAACATGTGCCTTGCTAGTTGGTTTGCGAGCTCAAATCCTAGTCGGAGTATAATCTCAGCAGAATCCCTGCATGCTTATATCTGGGATAGCTTAATTTTGCGAAAATGAAAATTTTTTAGTAGACAGTTGTGCAATGGGCAAAAGAAGGTTAGGAGACTTAACTCCAATTTGGACAATAGTTCCAATGAAAAGGAGAAAAGAACTTTAAATTTTCATTCATAAGTTCGAAGAAATATGCAATTATACCTTTTGTTCCGCTACCAGAAATGCCAACCCAATTGATAAAGACAAGAAGACAACGAATAATTCAGCTTGGTACAAATATATATTACCGGTTCTCTAATGTGGCCGTACTTTACTATTTCAAAGATTCTTACTTAGGAAACTGTGTGCAAATCGAAAAACCTGCAAACATGAAAACCTTAAAGTATCTCTATTACAACAAATAGACCTAATATGTATTAGTAGGATACTAATATTTATATTTAATTAGAATAAAAACCAATTACTTGAACTATTTCTCCCATTACGAGCGACCAATGTAGGCCAAAAAAATTATACTTATAAGGGAATCAAATTATTTAATGAATTGCCAACTGAAATTAAAAGAAGTCAAAATTTAAAAAAATTTAAAATAGATTTAAAGAAAATATTCTACAGTTGAGGCTTCCGTGGCGTAGTGGGCAGCGTACTTGCTTTTCAGTCAATAGGTCGTGGGTTAAATTCCCACTCCAGACGGGATTTTTTTAAGCACGAATTTTTCAGTTGCTACTGGCGATGAAAAATTATTCGAAATAAAATGGGCAAACGGTGTAAAAGTGAAACAGTGCCACTTCAAGAAGGCCTTGATACTCAGTAGATGGATTCTGTTCGCTTTCTATCATTCAGTCCCCCATAACATCTTCAAATATTTGTCAGGAGCAGCCAGTACAACTGAAAAATATATATCAGCTTCTCCACTCGTTACGGTCGTTCTCACTCCCCTTCCCCTACCTTCCTAATCCCATGCATTGCACATAAAGGCCGAAATTGCCTATAACACGGGTCATTCCGTAAAAAAAAAAGTTAGGGAACCAAAATCTTTCGAGATATTTACAATGACAAAAATCGTTTTGTTCTAAGCATTTATAGAAATTACGATATTCTGTATAAAACGAATTGTAAATTTATATCGCAATTAGTTATTATTACCTTCGATTAAGAAGAGTTAAAAATTACTATCCAGTGGTGTTTTATATTTAAATCGACACCTATTGTTTATTAACATGGACACTGTTAATTACTATTCGTTAATAGCAATAATTACTCAGTCTTTAATACTCATTTTATTTATTTATTATTATCATTCTTATTACCTCTACATAAGTGTTTTCTATGAAATATGACAGTATGAATTGTTTTCTCCCCCTTACTCAAGGCTACAAACTTACAAGAGGGAGTAGTTCTTATTGAATTAAAATAAAATTGCATAATATTGTGAGTATAAAAAAGCATTGAAATTAAAAAAAGAAATATTATTTTGAACTAAAATTTGAACGATTCTAACTGCGTATTGTATTGATGTTCTGTTTTTACGTAGCAAATTCAAGCTCAAATTACCCAAAAATTTACATAAATATAAAATTACCTCTACTTTTAGAAATAAATACCTTCTGTTCTTAGTTAGATTATCAGCTCCTTCAACCCTTTATTGTAGGAATAAAATTCAATTATTTATTAAATTCATAATCATTGAGGACCTCGCTGCATTTCGAATCATCATCATCTGCTGCTAACAAACGATGACTTTCCCAATGGTTATTCCCTTGTAAACAAGGATGATACAAAATATCACGGATCTACCCGATCGGAATGTTGTGACCCTTCTAAACCATCATAAACTAAGATCTTCGCATATCATAAACTAGAACAGATAAAATCAGGAAATATTCCAAAAATGCGTCATTTGAGTTGTTTCATCCGTTCTCATCTCGAATGGGTCATCATCGTTGTACTAATAACACCGGTCATGCCGACACATTTAGATGCAAATTAAACCCTACTGTCTAATAAATTTCCGCATTGACCGCACAGAAAATCGATACGCGGAAATCGTCGACAATAAGATTTTATTCTTATGACCTTCTCCGTAATACTAGTTTTTGTTTTTTTTTTTACATTTTCTCACAGGTAAGACATGTAAATCTGAAATTCCTTGAATTGAGGCAAGAATAAAGAAAAAACGACTAAGTAGCTCGAATATTCATGCGGCCACTTAATTCACCTGTTGCTCTAAATGTTGGTGGTCAGATGCGACAAGCTCGTAATGTCGCATCGCTAACGCCGCGGAATGCATTAATAAAACTTTCTCACATTACGACCGCGTACGATGATGCGGTGATGATGATCATCTTGTGATGGCCTATCATCGTAGCCCTACTCCGCAGCATCCCATGACCCCCGTAATAGCTTAATAAACGCATTAACTTCTCTCCATTTTGCTTATCGCTGTTAAGTTGCCGCCGCGCCCCGATCCCAAATAAGTGTCTGTCTGACCGCCACGACGACGTCGTGGAAAGGTGAAGAAATTCCCCGAGCAGAAATTATCTCATATTTTTCGTAATTAAATTTTTATTTAAATTAGAGGTGTGCGAGTTTGAAGAGTGGGACCTACCCGATTAAAAAAAAAGCACCAAGCCAGAAAACCACTTAACAAACTCAGTTCGGGCATTATGAAGCCAATAGGCAACCATCCAAGTCAAAAAGCCTCCTCGTCGGTTATTCTTTTTTTTTTTTTTTATGTAAATTCTCTCCGACAAATGATTTCATGCTAAACGGAAAGAATTAGAGGAGATTATGGCCTTTGAATGCGCTTAATAGAAATTTGAAATTAATTGTAATTGGTCACCTACTGGCATGAACTCTTGAGTGTACTTTGAGAAATAAAAAACAATTTAGAACAGGAACTTGAAAACAATTCGTGCTATAAAATGAAAAAAAATACAGAATTGCATAATTTCAAAATTTTGAAAATTTTCGAAATTCTTTGAATCGGATGCATTTTTATCTATTAGAGGATCAAAAACAACAAAACAAAAGGACCGATCAAAAACTGATCCTCCCGAACTATTTATTTTAATATTCTTAATTCGCTAGGAACAGGGCTAGTGATACATATGTGTAAGCTTCATTTTGCCGCCACCATACATAATCTAATTTGATTTGATTTTCATTGAAACTTCCGCACAAATTTCTACCAGAATTTTCTTTTCAATAACTGCATAAGATTTAAATTGTTCTCCTTACCCAACTCATTCTTGCTTTCCACCATACGAAATTCACGAAATTTCGATACTTCAATTATCCCGCCCAACAGCATGTCTGTTGTATAGAATATTTAACGTGATTTCAGTTTAATTTTTGCCGCTGATTTCAAATATGTTATCAGTTTTTATGTATCAGCTCTAGTTTTTGAATTTAATAAAAATATGCACTTACCGTATAAAAGTATTTAATTATAAAAAACTACAAACTCTGGAATTTTCATTTATGATTTTCTACTATTGCTGAATGACAAAGTGCTAGTCTGAATACTCCAGCAGAAATCAGTCATCATATGTACGTTCCAGAGACCCTGGAATCGTTCGAATATCTTGGTCGAATCGTTCGCCCTGTTCTTCACTTAAGTCACCTAGATTTTTAGCAAAACGATCTCGATAGCTGTGCAAGAAGTTTATTTTGATGCTCATGTTGCATCCAAGTCGCTGAAAGCGAGACAACACCTCTCCAACGTGCTCAACGTAATCATCATCCTTTTTATTGTCTAAGATATTTTCAGTAACCCAAACAACCGAAAGCTAGGATATAGCCTAGTGGGTAGCGTGTTGGTCTTACAATGCAAAGGTCGTGAGTTCAAATCCCGGTCGACGTAATATAATTCCCGAACTATGAACCTTTGTGGCCGCTCTAGCGGGAAATTGGCTGCCTAACGTTATTTTAAAACCGAAGCTGTATAGATTCTTCTTCGTCGAACCACCGGCGAATAAACTTATCGATTTCAAACAAACTTTTACTTTGCATTTTTTCTTTCTTTTTATAATTTTCAGATCCTCATCTGAAGCATTTTTGGTCCGTCGAGCCGGATAGTGATCTATCTAACCAATTAGGGGTTCAATTTGGAAATTCTTGATCCAGGATTATTTAGAACAGCATCGATTATCCCGAAACAATTGTCCCAGATTCTACGACCAATCCTGACTAAGTCCACTTTCCTTATTACTGAAAGCCATTCGCGTTCGCGATTGTTTTTTATTATTTCGCGATTTTTAGTGCCATGCGAATCTTAGTTCCGTGCTCGCGATAAGACATATAATAGAGACAAGATCGACGTAAATCGACTTACGTGAGTCCCAATATAATTTTTATAAGTTCTCTCGAGAATTCCCACTTCCAGCAAAATGGAAGCTCTTCTTGCCTAGCAAGAAAATCTCATTGCTAAATTCGAGCAATCAAAATGAAATTTCGGCAAAGTGTCGAAGCAGAATTGTACCGCCGGTTATCTACAAGGTCGGAAGGAATCGGTACTTGCCCTCTGGAGGACCTTTGATGCGAACCATGACGCGCTCATGTCATTTCCGCCGGAGGCGAGAAAATCGTCGAGCTATATCGTCAACGAACGCTACGATTATGCCGACGAATTTTATCATGAGCTGCTTGGCCGCCTCAATGACAAAATAAAATAGTTGGAACCGGTGGCAATCGATATCCAGCATGATTCATTTACGGAACCAAATTCTGTGCTTTTGGGACGGTGTGAAACGCGTCTACCGCCGATCACAGTCCCGAAATTCGGTGGCAATTATAGTGAATGGACGTCGTTTCACAAACAATCTCGGAGTCCCTAGGATGCGATTTTGGTTCATTTGATCGTGTGTCGACTACCTAAGAAGACCCATCAGCTGTATGAGCAATTGATTGGCGATACTACAACACTACCAACATGGGTAGAGCTTCGAAGTTTCCTGGAAAGCCGGCTCCGCACGGTGGAAGCTCTTGGACCAATGAAACTGCGATGAGCAATAGCATCTTATTCCCACGCAAGGGGGTTTGTTGCCAATAATAACAGTAGGAGGTGTTTGGTTTGCAGTGAGAACCATTCGGAATACCGATGCAACACCTTCTTGCGGATGGACGTAAAAATAAGATCGGAAGCAGTACGCGCGAAACAGGCTTGTTTTAATTGTCTAGGACCCGGTCATCGAGTGACAAGCTGTCCTAGCTCAATGCACTGCTCTCAGTGTGGGAAGGCACATCATTCCTTGCTGCACCCATCGTTGCCAACGCACTCAGAAATGCCCACAACAGCAGCTTTGCACTCCGCATCAAGTCCGCAGATAAATGAGTCGCATCCGCTACAAACACTATTGGCCACCGCAGTAATCAACGTCTTGTCGATAGTCGGGACATCCTAGGTGCTGACGTATATCCAGCTATCTTACGACAAGGAGTTCGGAAAACGAGTTGCCATTCAGTTGTCGTTCAAGAGACATTGCTTGCCTGGATTCTGTGTGGAGTCTACCCTGGTGATTACCGCAAATCCGTCTTACTGGCATTCCACAGCATAGCCGAACTCAACGATGGTATAAATTGGTATAAATGGTCAGACGAATACTTTTTCCGCTTGCAACAACGTCCTAAATGGATTAATAGTTATCCCGACATGAAACTAAACGATTTACTAATCGTGCGCGACGAACGGTTTTCACCACTCAAATGGAACCTCAGACGAATCGTAGCCGTACATCCGGGAAAGGGCGGGCAAACATGCGTGGCCACCGTCAAGACTGCATCTGCTCTTTTCAAGAGGCCAGTCGTACAGCTGTGCCAACTACCCGCGACTTTTTTGCAATAACAATTACAATCGCGTACCTCACGATCACATTACAGCGATATCACGTTTACGATCATTAGTTATTTATACGATTTTTTTGGCTTTTTCCCTTCATTTTTCCCTCCCAACCTTCCTTCCTCAGCCAGGCGAGACGTGGCGCCTCCAAACCTCCAACTGGTTCCAAGGAAATGTGGGACCCCATCATCATCATCGATTTGAAATTATTGAATCTACAACGCCTCAACGCCGGGAGAATGTTGCTGTCGCCTGTAAACATTTCCTAATGGTGGTTCCCCTGTGACCATGGCCTAAGGGTCAGCTGTCGCCTTACAGTGGCGAATCGTCAGCTGACAGATGACGGCCGCTGTCCTATTGACAATCGGACTATGAACCTTTGTGGCCGCTCTAGCGGGAATTTCGCTGCCTAACGTTATTTTAAAACCAAAGCTGTATAAATTCTTCTTTGTGTTCTCACTCTTTGTCGAACCACCGTTGAATAAACGAAAAGCATTTTCCCTTCAAACACATAAAAGCTGACGACTTTAAAATTGAAAAATTGGGGTGATGGTAATGGTGATAAGACTATTGATAAGCAGTTTCAAAATTAATGAAAATCTTGGACAACAAACAATATCCTTGAAAATTATTAAAGCTACAAACTTTTAATTCAACTTTAACTCATTTGCCTACCATGATCGGTGTAGTATACAACAATTACAAACCTCTTGCCTCTACTTCTACCACCTATGTTCTACTTTTCTAAAGAAATTGAGATGAAATATTGTCCGTCATTAAACTCTTTCCCATTTCATCTAGAGTATCGCATGCTTAGACTTAACGTCCAAATATAAATCTGTTATGTTTATACTCTAGATGAAGTCTGAGAGTATATTGTGCACAACCGCCAAGGGTACAGAAATATTTGTTGTCGCTCAAAAACCTCGATTCCGACTTGCTGTCTGTGCGTCTGTCCGACTGTCTACAACATAACTCTCGAACGCTTTGAGCTATCGTGCTGAAATTTGTTGTATATGATTTTTAGCAAAAAAGTAACTTTAAGTTCGTGAACGGGCGATATCCCCCCACTCCTCCCAAACAAATTTCACGAAATTCCAAAATTTGCAGAAATTGATTTTTCTTCGAAACTATTTAATCTGTTGACTTTAAATTTGGGTTAAAGTATAATGATGTATATATCATTTCTGTCACAAAATATTCAGCCAATCTCTTCACTCCTTCTACCTCCTCCCATACAAATGCATAATTTTGAAAAATGCTTTTTTTCGATTTTCATTGAAACTAGCAAAGTTATAAAAACGAATCTTCCAGACTTAATTTTATTATAATTGCAATCAGTATTGAAAAACTTATCAACTTCACCGCACTCCTTCTACCCCCTCCCATACAAATTTCACGAAATTTATATTAAATTATTTTTCTTCGAAACTGCTATCAGCTTGATATTTTGCATAAAGTATAAAAATTGAAATATCAATAACGAGAAATAAATGTGTTTTGATCCGTACACTCCTTCTACCCCCTCCCATACAAATGTATTATTTTTGTTAAATCCATTATATCGATTTCCATTAAAACTAGAAAAAGTATAAACTTAAAATTTTGCCAGAATTTGTTTTTTAATAATTGCAATAGATGCTAAAAAAAAATTATCATCTCCTCTTCACTTCTTCTACCCCTCCCATTTAAATATCTGTATTATAAATTAAAGGAAAGCATTTCTTCTTTGAACATATGAGAGCAATCGACTTTAAAATTGAAACAAAGCCTGATGATAATGATGTTGATAAGCAGTTTCAAAATCTTCTAAGCCCCTCCACTTCCTCTGCCACCTCCCATACAAATGCCCCAATTTCAGGAAAACCATGTCCAATTGAAAATAATGAAAGCTACACACCTTGAAATATTTTGCATACCACATTAAGTGTCATATCCAAAAATTACAAACCGTCCTCCTCTGCTTCTACCACCTCCCATACAAAAGTCACTATTAATTATTCGAAAGAATTTGCGGTGACATATTTTCTGGTACATTGAACTCTTTCTCATTTCATCTAGAGTATCATATGATTGGGCTTTACACCCAATCATAATTCTGTTATTTTTTTTCTGTCACTTGAAACCTGAAAATGTTAAAACTTTTAAATTGTATTTTTTGAAGCTAAACGATGGCCACCAAAGGAGTGACCGATTGAAAACATGATGTTCCATAATCATTTCACTACGGTGCAAGAAAAAGTTAAAACTTGATTAACCTTTCCTAAATCACCTTTCACATTACAAAGCAATCGCTGCATTCGTTGCATCTTTTAACATCTCGAAAACATGCTTAAATGTTGCAATATGTCGCAGTGATTATATTTGGCTATCACTCGCCTGACACTTAAGTATCGCTTAAGTGTTCTCAATGGTATACACTCATCTGATATGCACACTCGTATCGCGATGAACCTGCCGTTACGGATTTGATGCGCCGGGCGTAAGAAAAGTTGTAATGCGAAAGATGCAGATCGATCAAGATAAGAATCGCCTGAGTGGCTCCTGCTTGCGGAATGGTGCATTAAACGAACATATACGGTTCGTATATGATAGCATATGAGTTTACACTTGAAATCTGCCGTGTCCACTTCAATCATACACGGGCGCATATGCCCGCGTTTAGTGCGGACAGACACCTTGATGCAGCATCCCTGCTATCCATACTGGGATACATTCCTCCGCCAGGTATGCACCTGCATCGATGCGTTGCGAAATTGCTAATGATAAGTTTTCAGTAAACAAATTAATTACCGCCGTAATGAGATGTGATAGCTGCTGAGTGAAAAGACATACGAAATGTATGCCTGAGCCACAACGAAAATTTCACATTTGCGGGCGCGCATATCGAGATTCAGCTTCGAGTTCTATCATTAAAAATCAATTCATGCGAAATGCTAAGAAGCATGAAATGAAAGTCGTGATGGTACATCTTCATAAAAATTAATTTACTGCCTTTCGACCAACAAAAAAAAAAAAAAAGCGAAAAACAACTAAGACGAAGGCCACGGAGCTAAGAAACTTTATTCGGGGAGACACCCTCAGAACAGGATCATAATAATGCTTCCAAGTCCAGAGGTTTTCGATTTAATGGACCGTAAAATCGAAACATTTTGAGTTTTCTGGTTGTTTGCTTTCTGGCGAAGGCAATTATGAGAAATAAAGCGATCCAGCCAAGAAAAAATAAGAGACAAATAATCTTGGATTGCGATTATTACGAGTATTTTGTGTTTTGATTTGATAGCAGAGCAGAAGCAGACACGACCTGTTGAAGTTTTAAAGGATTCCATTGCCAGATTTAGATGGCGAGCGATAAATAAAGTAAGGAACGTAATTCGACTTAATGAAGGCGAGTAACAAGTGGAAACTTAGAAGAAGTTGAATTTTAACGAGTTAAGAAACTGATAAGTATTTGCATAGAATAACAATATTAAATTATTGAAATGGCAATTCAAACTATTGATGGCTCGAAACCCATGAACTTTACCAACATATTTAGCCCATGAAGCATATTTTAGTTAGTGGTTTATAAAGTTCAAGGGTAGCACAATAAAAAAAATTATATAATAGCGTAGTGTGCTGAGCAACGAAAATAATTCAGAAAATATTAAAATTGTGAAAAATTGATGCTTGGGTAAAACTATGTTTCGATCGCATCAATTGTAAATGAAATAATACCTCAGATCAATTGCTCATTGAATGTTATTGGACCAAGTGATCAATAAATTGATTGTTTTCGAATTAATTCGAAATAATAATACGATGATACAATGGCGCTACAGGCCATATCGAGCCTTGGTCTCAAGGATGCACCTCCTCCAGTTGTCTCGGTCCAACGACCGCGTCCTCCAATTTGGATCGAAAAGCGATCTGCAATCTGCGTCGACTGAGTCCTTCCATCGCTTTCGTGGCTTCCTTTGCGGTCAGTTGCCTTGAGCTTAATAATATAATGTCACATCATATACTCCGTAGCTACGCGTATTCAACGGCCAACATTTTTGTACCGAGTTGGGTTTCAAATATTTGTATACTCTAGATGAAGTCTAACTTTGCCACAAAGTTTATAACGTTACAAAATAAGGCTCGGAGAAAAAAAACAATGATACAGAAGTTCATATTATCACTTAAAAATATCAAAATCGGATGTCTTTTCGTTCGTTTGTCGGTCCGTCCATCACTTCTCTTGCTCGAGAACGCTTTCTAGAAAGTTCAAACTTTGCACACGTCATTTTTGATGAAAACAATTAGTCGGTTAGCTGCATTCCGTCTACCCCCTCCTGCACAATATGGCACAATTTTACAACTTAAAAAAGTCGAATTTCTCAAAAAGTATGAATGCAACTGATCTGCATTTTAAAACACGTGAACTGAATGATGTTAGGTTTAGTTTTAGATTGTCGGAGTAAGGTTTCGTAAAACCACAATACACTGGGGTCATCTCGTTGGGCCTATTACTTTATTATTTTAATAATAAAGTATTGTGATCGACTTGGGAAAAAAAAAATTTGCTACCCTGAAATTTTTTTTTTCGCGTTTCATGACTAAAATAGCCGAAAAATGCAAAAAAAAAAAATCCGTCTGTCTGTACGCCGTCCGCCGTACGCTGTGGGACAACTTTTAAAAATAATTTAATTTTTTTATCCATTGGGGTGCGAAAAGGGGGGGCTAAGAGCCAATTGGCGGCCGAATTTTTTTTTCAAATAATTATATCTCCGAAATTACATCCCATAAAAAATTGATATTTTGAGACCATTAAGATGGCATCAAGATCTACTTGAATCAGTTAAGATAGAAGCTAATTCTTGTAAGGGGGAGGGTCAGGGGGGTGCAAAGAAAAACACTTAAAAATTAATATCTCGACTGTCTCTTAAGCTATGTAATTGAAACTTGAAATGAATACTAAGCTTTACTAGTGACATATGAAAAAAATATAATATATGGACATACTAGTAGTGGGGGGAAATGGGGAGCATTTTAAAAATGGCGCACTTTCCAAAACTACAAATCACCAAATCTCAAAATTGAGTACACATATCAAACCAAAAATTTGTCAGATTGTAGAGCTATATATATTTTTGAATTTTGGTAAAAAATTTAAGTTGTGGGGTGTAAGGGGAGGGAGGTGGAAAGCGAAAATTTTGAGTGATGTTTTTATGCTCTGGTAAAAGATAAAAAGTTTAAATTTTGCACGTCGACACATCTATTTAATGTACATAGAAAAAAAATAATAATTTGTTCCAAAATTGTTATGCACCGAAGTGGGGGTCTAACGTAAACAAAGTGTTTCATGCGCAATGAAAAAAACACATAAACTGAAAATTTTTGAATGAAATTTTTAGGTAGGATCTTGAAAATTTTGCGAAATGCATTTAAAAAAAATTCCCAAGAGTTTAAAATACTAACTGGTCGAATATCTTTAAAACTTCTACCCCCTCCCATACAAAATTTTTTTTTCGACCATTTCTAAGAAATCAATTATCACTTAACTATTAAATGCTATCAATTTGAAATTTTGCACAAAAATTTACAAAATAGTTGAAATAAAAATACGTTAAAAGTTTTGAGATAACACTTGCCCTTTTACCCCCTACCACACAAAAGTATGATTTCGACCAATTTCATTAAATCAACTAATAACTAACAAATTAAAAGCTACAAACTTGAAATTTTGTACAAGCACCTTACAAGAGAAGCGAAATAAAACTGCATATCAAATTTTACGATTCCCCTACCTTCTCTACCCCCTCCCATACAAATGTTTGGTTTCGTGAATTTAAAATACACCGAATCCAATGAAAATTCTATGCAATTTTTATGAAATATGGAGCTTTTGAACGTTTCCGGAAAGTGTTAAATTGAGAACTGCCCTGCCCAAGAAGCTCCTTTCACTTAGTCCTTAACCCCTCGAACCTGCATATTGACTTTCTACGCATGCGCATTTTGTCCCAAAAATAATAAAGTTTCGCCCGACTTGTTGGCAGTTTATTTTTTTATGTTTATCGAAATTAACTTAGGGGGTCATCCTTTAATGCGCGATGCACAGTTAATTGGATACAGGTAAGGGAAACAAGAGGAAATAGGGAAATCAGCAGGGAAACACAAGAGGGAAGAGTTTGAAGTGGTGGTGAACATTGTTCTTAAACTGCTGGAGGTTGTATTCAGTGGGAATGAGATTGCTCGGTAATAAATTCCACAACACTGTCGTCCGAGGAATGAAGGACTGCCTAAACTTCACTGTTCTCCACGGTAAGGGCTTCACAGTGTATTCGTGTGAATGTGCAGCTTGGCGTGAATTTCGGGGGGCATTGAGTATAGGTGGTACTAGGGCTTTTAGTTCCTTGCTGCATTTACCATGGAAGTATCTATTGTAAATGCAGAGTACACCGATATTTCGACGGTCCTCGAGGGAATCAATGGAGGCTGATATAGTTTCATCTCCAATCAATCGGAATGCATTTTTCTGGATAAGGTCAAGAAGAGCCAGATGTTATTTTGGGGCACCAGCCCAAACAAGCGAGTTGTACTCAAGACGTGGTCGGATATAAGCCTTATAGATGGTAGCTAGTTCGGACGCAGTAAAGTATTTCTTACACTTCCGCAAAATACCTAGACGCTTCGAAGCATCAAGAGCAACATCGTAGATGTGTTGGCTCAAGGAGATTGTTAAATTTTACACCTAGTACCGTGAAGTCTGCAGAAAGTGAAATTTGTACGCCATTTAAGAACATATTAGCGGCCGACGTTGGAACCTTATGTTTAAGAGATAGATGACAGGACTGCGTTTTTAAAGCATTAAACTCTACTCTATTTTTCCTGCCCCATTCCAGGATTAAAATGAGGTCATAGTTCAATGACTGAATTAACTCATTACGGCATTAGGCCACTGATGTTGAGCGTGCCTCCGCAGAGTAGTCAAATTGGAAGGTATTATCCAAGGTGCTGTCATCTGCGAAACAATGAATAGGATGGAGAGTAGCTGACAGAAGGGCGTTAATGAAGACTAAAAAGAGGGTAGGAGATAAAACTGAGCCCTGGGGGACGCCGGAATCAATGGAAAAGGGTACAGAAGTTACTTCGTCTAGCACGACTCTAATAGAGCGCTCGGAGAGAAAACTCTCAATCCATTTAAGAAAAGCTGTATTAAAACCATAGACCTTCAGCTTAGCTAAGAGTTATTTGTACCAAACTCTGTCGAACGCTTTAGCAATGTCAAGAACAAGTACATGACCTTTTCCGAATTCGTGGATGCAGGATTTCCAACGCTCGGTTAAATAGACAAGGAGATCGCCAGTTGAACGTCCCGAGCGAAATCCATATTGGCGGGCATGAATGAGATTTTTATCGCCAAGAAATTTGACGAGCCTGCGATTGACAGCAGTTACTATTACTTTTGAAGCACTGAGGCAATGGCTATGGGGCAATAATGAGCGGGGTTCGCTTTGCTTCGTTTGTTTGGGATTAGCTGAACATTCGCGACCTTCCACATTTGAGGAAAGCACCCTGAAGAGTAAGAAAGATGATAGAGATTACAAAGAGGTTTAGCTAGAGAGGAAGCGCAATTTTTAAGGACAATAGGGGAGATGCCATCAGGGCCAGTAGACTTGTCAATATTGAGCTCCTGCAGGATCCTGGAAATAACCCTAGCTCGAAAACGAAGTGGTGGTAGCAAGAAGCCCGAGTCCGGTAAACACGGAGGACTCTGATTCGACGGTGGAAGCTTAGAGTTTGCTTCGAAAAGATTTGTTTTTTCAACTCGAGAAGAGGAGGTGTTGCAGACGTGCTAAAATTATTATATATCCATATTTATTATGAGATAGATCTTACTCCTCCTGTTCTAGCCACTTATTTCGAATTGCGAATCGAAGCAGGCTCGACTGTTTGATACCTCTGAGGTCGTCCAGACCTGAGAACAATCTAGAGCCTAAAGAAAGGAGATGAGTGTTGGAGACTTGCGGACAGTGAGAAAGATAATGTTCGATAGATCCTCCGTCTTCCTCGCAACCTCTGCAAAGGCTTTCTCATGCAATCCTCAGCCTGAATGCGTGAAGCTTTAGTAAGCAATGACCTGTGGTCAGGCCAACAATAGTTCGGACGCTATAGGGACTACGTTGTAACAGCTGAGCTGTAATATTTTTATTTGGTTCTTCACAAAAGAAGTTGGCCGTTCTACAGCTGCCAAACTGCCGCCACCCCACCAAAAAAGAATCCAAAATAGTTTGTTTGAAGCTAGTCTTCAGTGCTGTTGGTGCTACATCAAAACATTTCCTATTGGAGTTAACGCTTGCAGATCCCTACCGCGCAAGCCTGTCTGCTGCATCATTTTCTAACAGATCACTATGACCCAGTATCTAAATTAAAAATACTCCGGTTATAGCCGCAAGGGGATTCACATTGTATCTATAAATGGACTGTAGTTTAGACGTGGTCCACTACGGTTGGAGATCCAGAAGTACATCACTGCTGAATGATATTTATAGTTATTTCTCAATAAAGCCCTCACATCTTCTGCCACCTCCCATACAAACTGCGCGATTGCACTCAGTCCAATGCACTTATTAACCTTTTCAATTTATGAAGTTTAAATCTTTTACAAAACATTTTGATAGCAACTTTGGCATGACGAGAAAAAATTAGTTCAATGCCGTCACCCCTTCTACCACTCTCCATACAACATTTTTTAAAATCAAAAATAAAAAAAAAATCTCTTTCATCTGAAACATCCCATGATTGGGCTTTGCGCCCAATCGTAGTCCGGTTATGTTTCATCACTGCTCTGATGAAATTTAAAATCATAAAAATTAAAATGCCAGTCACCTCATTCTTTCATTACATACGTAACATTCGCTCGAGATCCTTATTTCTAGAAGTTTCATTTTTATTTATTCATAATTCTTTCGAATATTCGAAAATAGAAATATGTCTAAGAAAATCAGCTAGCATAATTTTCAACGTGAAATAAAACATCTAGATTCTCTAGCTTGATTCATTTTTATCGTATAACTCTAAGAACTTAATTCGGTTAGAACTAATCGTTTCATCGCACGATATGTTGTGAATCGATCAACGACTTAAAACTTTTTCAACAAAAATTTATAGTTCAGTATTAGATCTTGCCGCAAAATTATAATCTGACGACAAAATCACGATTATTATTCAACAGTCATTTGCCTAAACCCACTATAGTAGTAGTTTCAACAAACGACGGACTTAATTATACTTGCGTGTAAATGAAAAATTGTATCTTTATTTAGGACTTGAATCAGCGCTCTTATTAATCATTTAAATTTCTTCGAAATTGTGAACTCCGTCATCTTCAAAAAAAATAAATCCAAAATTAACTATGCTAAGCCCATTTCTTCACAAATATTTAAGGCGAAACTCATAAATATTTAATTCGGTTTTGATAAATTAGTGCATTATGAAGATCAATTCAATTAAGAAGATCGGTCAAACTTCTTGCTAAGCCCGGTAGCGATCATTAAATTTTTATCGAAAAAATCTTTTAATGTATGAACTTTATTCTATGTTATGACGACTTCAACAATTTTAACTAAAAATTAGATAAAAGGCCAAAATGAATTCTACTTTCTACTTTTCGATTTATCATAATTAAATTTGAAACTATTCGTATGAATAATAATTTGCGAAATTCTAAAAATTCTTTAGTCTTTCTGCATTATTTGTGTCATTAAGCCGATTTGATCAGCTTACTGCTCAGCTGGGTCACTATTAACGAAAGAAAAACATTGCAAAAGCTCATTCATGAATCTTGCAATCGGTCAGAACAATCGCAGAAATAAATTTAACCCGCACCACACCTCAATTATCTTTGAACCAACAAACTTAATATCAGTTAGATAGGTTGTAATTAATTTTATATCAACTACTTAGTACAGGAAAATTTTTTTTGTATATATTTTTCTTTCTTTGCGCTTTATCCAAATACTCACAGTATTGAGCGGATTTATTACGGACTAATTAAGGAAAACAGGAACATGGCGATGTTAATCCTCGAAAGCATATTAAAATTAATTATAATTTTATTTTTGATATTACGTTCGGCTTAGAGTACATACTTTGACGGTGGCCTTAAAGAAACTAATGAGACTACCTATGGTGAGGATTAAGGAGAGTTGAGATCTAGTTGAAAATGTTTAATTTTTTTTTTTAAGGAAATTTATCATAAAATTAGAAATTTTTCAATGACAACAGGTGGTCGGATTCAAGTATGGCCTTAGCTTTTATGATGATACGATTATTTACCTTAATGAAATAAGCAGCTGTATCAAAGACTACGCGGTTCTTAATGGATTTTTTTGCATAAATTTTATGTATTAAACATTTTTGTGGGAATTTATAAATGTACACATACCGCATGGCATAATTTGTCCAGAGTACATCACCCTTCGTTTTATTATAAGACACATTCACTTCTGACTTGCAATTATTTTCAACTTCTGTAGTCCTTGAGTGATGTTGAATGATGAACCAAAACTTATTACTTTCGATAATCCACGATAGAAGTGTTTCTAATTGGGGTGGCTTGCACACTACCTACGCTTGTATGAGATTTTGATAGATACGTATTATATTTGCTAGTTCATAACGAATAAAAAAAAACATCCAAGGTAATATTTTGATTCATACTACAAAATGGCTGAAACAGTCGAAAACGTTTTCGGCTTTAATTTGAGCTACACTGCCTAAATATGTTATTTTTTTAAAGAGTATGCTTTCATTGTCTATTACTGTCAAATTTCCATACCGTAACTGTCTGGTTTGTTTGGGATCGATTGTTTGATTAGATTCCGTGAATGTTATGTTTTCATTATCATCAATGGCGCGACATCCAAGATCGGGCTCTGGCCTCATGAAGTTGTCGCCTCCAATCGTCTCGATCCAAAGACCGCGTCCTCCAGCTGCTAATTATACTCTAGATGAAATCTGAGAGTATATTGCGTTTGCCTTACCGTTTGTAACGCTAAGAAATAATGCTCACACAGAGCCGCTAAGGGTACAGAAATATTTGTTGTCGCTCAAAAACTTCGATTCCGAGTTGCTGTCTGTCCGTCTGTCTACAGCATAACTCTCGAAAGCTTTGAGCTATAGTGCTAAAAAATTTTGTTTGTCACTTTCAGTAAAAAAAGTAACTTTAAGTTTGTCAACAGGCCACATCCCCCCACTCCTTCTACCCCCTCCCATACAAATTTCGCGAAATTCCGAAATTTTCAGAAATTGATTTTTCTTTGAAACTATTAAGGCTATCGACTTGAAATTTAAGTCAAAGTATTATGATATAGATATCATTAATATGACTGAATATTGATCCGATCCCGCTACACCTTCCACCTCCTTCCATACAAATGCATAATTTTGAAAAATTCATTTTTTCGATTTTCATTGAACCTAGCAAAGTTATCAAACGAATTTTTGCCATAATTAATTTTATTATAACTGCAATTAGTATTGAAAAAATTGTCAACTTCACCCCACTCCTTCTACCACCTCCCATACAAATTTCACGAAATTTTGAAATTTAAATTAAATTATTTTTCTGCGAAACTGTTGAAGCTATCGGCTTGATACTTTGCAAAAAGTATAAAAATAAAAATACCAATAACAGCAAAAAAATTTGTTTTGATCCGTATACTCCTTCTACCCCCTCCCATACAAATGTATAATTTTTGTTAAGTGCATTATATCGATTTCCATTAAAACTAGAAAAAGTATGAACTTAAAATTTTGCCAGAATTTGTTTTTTAATAATTGCAATAGATGCTAAAAAAAATTATCAGGTCCTCTTCACTCCTTCTACCCCCTCCCATATCAATATCTGTATTATAAATTCCAGGAAAGCATTTCTTCTTCAAACATATGAGAGCAATCGACTTTGAAATTAAAACAAAGCCTAGCGATAACGATGTCGATAAGCAGTTTAAAAATTTTCTAGGGCACCCCACTTCCTCTGCCACCTCCCATACAAATGCTCCAATTTCAGGAAAACTATGTCCAATTGAAAATAATGAAAGCTACAAACCTTAAATTCAGCACGAAATATTTTGCATTCCACATTAGGTGTCATATCCAGAAATTACAAACCTTCCTCCTCTGCTTCTACCACCTCCCATACAAAAGTCACTATTAATTATTCAAAAGAATTAGAGGTGACATATTTTCCGGTACATTGAACTCTTTCTCATTTCATCTAGAGTATCATATGATTGGGCTTTACGCCCAACCATAATTCTGTTATGTTTTTTAATATGGCTTTCCTGTTTTCATCAACCGAGTCTTCCCATCCTTTGCGTGGTTTAATGGGGATTTTTCGGACGACATACTCTAGTACCAAGTTGAAAAGCATGGGGGCTAGACCATTTCCCTGCTTTAAACCACATTCCGTTCGAAAGCTGGTTATGGAATCAGTTTGTATTCTCACTTGAGATTCAGTGTTCGTCTTGTTAGTCGGACTATTTTTGGGGGAATTCCAAGTCAATTTGGTACAGTACACCCCTGTCGATACTGTCGTATGCTTGTTTCTACGAAGATTTGGTACATGTTTGTGTTATATTCCCAGCATTTCTCAAGCACCTGTTTCACCGAGAATATCTGGTCTGTTGTAGATCGTCCTGTTCTGAATCAGCCAATTATTTCATTAGTATAGGGCTTAATAGACGACGTTCTATTACTTTTGTCAGTATTTTATAGTACATACACAAAAATGATATGCCTCTGTTGTTCTCACAGCAGAGTTTGTCTCCTTTCTTGTAAATAGGGCAAATAATGCTTTTTCGCCAGTCGTCGGGTATGATTTTCTCTGTCCAAATTTTGCATATCATGTTGTGCAGTATTTCAGCGACACAGTTTCTACCGTTTTTCAGAAGTTCAACTGGTATTTCGTCAATTCCTGGCGCTTTGTTTCGTTTTTGGTCACATAGGGCTGCTTTGATTTCAGCAAGCGTGGGTGATGTCGATGATGGTTCTTCTTCATCAGTTGAGGGATCAATTGAAATGTTGTCTGTCGTGGTAGATGCTAATGGGGTGGGATTGAGAGGATGTTCAAAGTAGGAAGCCCATCTTCTTTTGATTTCTTGTGCGTCGCTGATAATGTTGCCCTCTGCGTCTTTGAAGAGACTAGTTTTTGATTTATATCCGTTTTTTTAATTATTTGACTATTGCGTATGCGTCCCACGTTTAATTTTGTCTCATTTCGTCGTCCATTTTTTGTACTTGTTATTATGGTACTTCCTTTGTTTTCGCCTGCAGGTCTTATTCGCATATCGTCTAAGCTCATCATATCTTTCTTTTTTGGCTCGTGTTGGTCGTTCAGTAAAAATTTTGAAAGCCTCGTTCTTTCTGTCTATTGTTTCGCGGCATTCTTGGTCGAACCAATCATTTTTTTTTCGCCGTGCTTGATATCCTAATACCTCTTCTGCGGATGATTTGATGCCGTCTTGAATTTTCATTCACACATTCTCCACTGGCATATTTTGGATGTTTTCATTTATTGGTGTAAGGTGTTTAGTACATGCTGACATGTAAGCCTCCGCCACTGTTTTCTCTTTAAGCTTATCGTTATTGAATTTACGAGCTCTACTCGTTTTCGAATATTCACAACAAGTTATTCGGCATCGATACTAAGATCTGACTAAATAGTGATCAGAGCCAAAATTCGCACCGCGGAGGGTTCGTACATCAAGTATGTTGGAAGCAGCCCTTTTCTCAATTAGAACGTGGTCTATTTGGTTGAAGGTGTGACTATCTGGTGATGCCCACGTTCGTTTGTGAATATCGCGATGTGGCACGTAGAGCTTACAATCATATTTTTGCTGCTTGTGAAATCAATAAGACGTTGGCCACTGTCGTTAGTTATGTCATAAAGACTGTGCCCTCCTGTTGTTTCTTTATGAGCCTCGTCCTTTCCAACTTTTGCATTAAAATCCCTCATAGGTCATAGGTTGTCTCTAGGGTGGCATAAAATTCGTCTTTAGTTATATCGTCCTTATCTTCTGTTGGTACGTGGGCGTTGATCAACCAAGTGTTGAAAAATTTAGTTTTTATTCGGATTGCACACAATCTTTCACTTACTGGTCTGAAGGTCGTGACCTGCTGTTTAAATTTTTTGTCAACGACAAAAGCGACTCCAAACTCTCTGCTTTCCGACAATTTTCCTCTTGGATAGATTGTGTGTGATCTCATGTCCATGATTTCACTACCGAGCCATTTCGTTTCTTGGATGGCAGCTATGTTGATATTGTGTTTTGCCACTTCTTCGAGGAACTCTTTCAGAGCTCTTGTCCTAAATAAGGATCGAACATTCCAAGATCCAATAGATTAGTCCATTTCTCGTTTGCGATGTCGTTGCCATTGAGTCCATCCTTTCCGAGGCTGTTCTTCAGGTTTCTGGACAGTGTTCTTTTTCCAGTGATGCGTTGTCGGCACCTCGCCTAACCCCCGACCTGGAGGACCAGTCCTACTTATTTATTACACCCTAGTAGAAAAAGGGTGGGAGTTTTGAGCTAAATATAACATGCTGGAGTTCTCACAGCTAGGCTGCAAGTCCAACTATGTCATACTTTTTGCCTACTTCCTGAGACGCACTGGTGTTACTGGCCATTCAGGTTAACTCCATGTTCACTCCTCCTTTCTCAAGCCGGGCTTGGGACCGTCTATGCCGGAGTGGATTGTTACTGACGGAAGTCATATTTATTTTCGATGGTTGTGAGTGAATGTATACAAAAACTTGTAGCTTAAAGCAAAATTTGTGGTCGTGTCCATACTTACTTACTTACGATGGCGCTACAGCCCAAACCGGACTTTGACCTCCTGAATACTTTGCCTCCATCCATCTCGGTTCAGTGACCGCGTCCTCCAGTTAGAAAATCTTAGCAGTGATTTACTGTCTGCGTCAATCGAATCCTCCCAGCGCTTCCGTGGTTTTCCGACCGATCTTTGTCCGTTGACTTTCCTTTTTAGTGTGCGTTTGGGAGTTCTTCCGTCATCCATACGCTCCACGTGACCAGCCC
Source organism: Chorisops tibialis (assembly GCA_963669355.1). Classification (NCBI taxonomy): domain Eukaryota; kingdom Metazoa; phylum Arthropoda; class Insecta; order Diptera; family Stratiomyidae; genus Chorisops; species Chorisops tibialis. The sequence continues at coordinate 25,183,659 of OY770264.1, forward strand.
ATTGTAGCTTCTTAAATTTTATAAGGGTTGACACTTTTCGATTATCGAAGATGTCATACAATTCTCTATTGTATCGTATTTTTCAGATCGAGTCTTCCTTCATAGGTCCGAGGATTCTTCTGTGGACCTTTCTTTCAAAGGCGTTAAGTAGTTTTTCGGACGCCTGAGTTAAAGTCAACGTTTCGCTGTCATAACATAGCACAGGTATTATGATGGTTTTGTATAGCTTAAGTTTTGTTTTCCTGTGCACGTTCTTGTTTTTGATTATTGAAAGTACCGAATAATAAGTGTTGTACATTTGAAAATATTCGAACTCAAGCAAACTTTAAGTTGGACTGTTTTTCACATTCTTAGGTTGCCTTCTTGTTCTTCTAAACTCACGCTAAACTGTTGGTATTATTGCAATGACCAAACTGGTCTAGAGGGTATTGTGTGTGTATGGAGTATCTCTACAGATGACCAGCCCATTGCAGCTTCTTAAATTTTGTGACGGTTGACGGATTGCAAGCTCGTTAAGCCTTTTGTATTGGTACTTCACTGAAAATTGTTCCGACGAAATTTCTAATCTCTTACCACCATACATAACCTTACCCCGTAATATATGAGTTTCTTCACGTGCTCATAACATAAGTATTCTCGCAGACCTATCTTCAGTTGTGCTGTTAAATTTCGTGATTCATTTTTAAATCATTCAAAAAAAAGTATCAAGTCATGTAAAATAGCTCTAGTGTCATATATTGTAAAAAAAAGAAATAAAAAGCGGTTTGTTTGTGAGTTGGGAGTACTTCCGTTGTCGAGATGCTTTGAACTCGTAGCGATATTTTTAATTTTTTTGCTCACGGTAACATAACGATATGTTTTTCAATTAAAAGAACTTGCACTAAGTCTAAACCATCTAAATATGAACTGAAAATTATTTATTATTATTCGGTAAACCGTTCCTCAACTCACTCCCCTAATTTTTCAAGAAAATAACATTCTATTCACAGAATAAATGGAAATTTCGTTTAACCTGAGTCCGGGAATTGCTTAGAACTCTGATTAAAAAGAATAAACAAAAATCAATATCTATAAAAATTTGCAATTTTTCTCTCAAAAATTCTATTAAATCTCTACTTCTTTTTCGTGTGAATTTCTTAAAATCGCCAAAACCATGAACAAGCAGTTTATTCGTAATTACGCTTAAAATTAATTTCCAGTAATTTTCTAACCAGTCATGCTAACATTAAGTTTTAGATAACCACAATTAAAAGCATCTACTTATTAGCAATCATGTAGCCCATAATTCTTTTTTTTTTTTATTTTCGCCTCCTTTGAACATTCAAAACGATAATTTTTGCAGTAATTGCGTGATTATAAGACCGCGTTAAGACTAATTTGTTGCCATGGATGTTAATTTTCGTTACCATTTTGAAAACATGTTTTTTTTTTGTATTATTATTATCAGTAACAGTCAAATGATAACGTAAAAACGATATATTGTCTTTAACGAACGCTGTTTCTGCCGGAAAGAAAAGTAATAATAACGACATTCTGACTAATAATCATGGAGAATTAGTGAACACCAATTTCAATTTACTTCATCAAACGTATTCGATTCGAGGTCATAAAATAAAGCAAATCAAGCCCACCGGGAGTTATTGGGTGGACATGATTGCATTTAAAATCATTTTCCGACTCTCTAATACGCAGGTTGGAGTCATAAAAAACCCCGAAAAATTTCTCAAACGTAGTGGAAACCAGTTCGAGCAGTTTAGTCAAATTTAGCAGTAGTCCATCACACATAACTTGGATCGTACCCCGGGTCGGGCAAGCAGGTAAACATGTAAATGCATCTTAAGAAAATCGATCCAGAAAAACAGCAGCACTCCAATTTAGCCCTCTGATAGTTAGGCAATTTCGTGTTATAAACCGCGACGACTTCTTTACGCGCGTATATCTCATCCCGGAGAACGAACGAGAACAAGATATGGTTTTGCATTATTCCACTAAGGTAAATCACTCACCTCTTCTTTGGTTCATTCGGCGGGTGCATCAGGTGTAACGTTGCTGTTGCGATACCGCGAACCTGCCCAGCCCCATTGGAGAAATGACCAGAGAGATGAAGACGAGGTACCATACTTCCCCGGAATGATATATAATTATGAAAATTATGATTGGGCTTGATTAATTCTAATAATTAAAGCGGCCGGTAAACCTGATCCATATTCATAAGATGCCGGTAATTAGGCCTCGGGCTTCTGCATAGCTAACATAATGCGAGAAGATGGAGTTGTGTTTGCATTGGGCATCCAGCATACCTGGATGCAGTGTACCTGTTCGTTCGGAAAGCCTCTATGCATGCACTTTGAGTGATACATATTCATGTATGGATGCGTACTTGAGTTCCACTCAACTATATAGCCAGAGGTTATAGGAATTATATTCTCTATGCTCAGGACGAGGAATAATATTCACCAGTATCATAATACTAGTACCTACGTATTAGATACGTCGGTAAATATTTCGACAAGAAAATTAAAGTGCAATGAATTAGAGTGCAAATAGTTGTCACTTGTCAGGTTTAACAAGTATTAATCAAGCACTTTACTCGATATAATAAAAGTAGTTCACATGTTATGAGATGAAACTTTAATGAAATTTGTCAAATTTTCTAATAAAGGGTGTTCCATTAAGATTGTATATTTTAAATTATTTTTAATTTAGCCCCAGCAGCGTTTTTCGGATATTTTATTTTATACATAGCCTCAAAATCTACACTCCTTATTGAAGTAAAATCATAAGAGTTTTTCAAAGAAATACTGCATTTCCTTTAAATTTCAAAATAGGTGGTCCACCTCTTGTATTAGTTTTTTGTGTAAGGAGTCTGAAAAATGTGTTAAATGCTAAAATAAGTTTTAATCTTATAAACATCTTTAAGAAACCTATTAAAATTTTATTTAACCTTTATTTAGCAAAGAGATCTAAAATTAATAAAATTGAGTATTTCATATTTCCAAGCAATGGGCAATTAAAATGGGCAAAAATAAAGATTATTCGGAATGATTTCAATTGAAAAGAGTTCTATAAAAATATTAAATTAGAGTTCATCGTCAGGAAAATTACAACTGAAAATCGTAGCTCTAATAATTTGGCTCTTTTAATCCTGAATATATGCTTCAATCTGAAAAAAAAATTTAAATAATACATGAAGGTGGGTCCGCAATCCGACTTTGCACAATTAAGTTTCTATTTTTAACAAAGTTGCTTTAAATTCCGTGAAATTTCTTTACGATTTCAAACCAACAAACTTATTAGCAAAAGTAATAATACTATCTTTCTTGGTTTTCTGCCAAATTTTGATTGGAATTCTGCATTCCTTATATATCAACCGATTCTCATCCAAGCATTTTGATTAATGCTATTTCAAATGCAACACTTTTAAATTAAAAAATTCATTTTTTTTTTCTACATGTTCGCGATTCTATTATTTTATTTTTTTTAATATAAATAAAGCAAAAGTTTGAAAACTCTTGAAATTAATCTTCTTAAGAATATTCCGAAATCGATTACCGAGAAAACTGATATAAACGATAAATTACACAAAAGCCTTTGCCTCATCGTATCTGTTCCAAGTGCGCCTACGGTCTACAATTTCGTCGGCTGTAACTTGATTACCCATCAGACTTCAGCTCATGTAATTCAGTCCCAGCGAACGATGTTCTTGAAACGATTTGGAGGATCTCTTATCCTTGGACAGGTAACGTATAAAATCAGTTGTATCAAATGGCATATTCACGACCGATCAACAAGCGCCTGCTTGCTATTCGGATTAGATTAAAATTGCTCAATGGGCCGCTAAAATTTGATCTTAATCGGTTTCGCTATGGCATACTTTAGCTACATATCGCACGTACAAAATTTCATCTAATTTACAAAGACGCGTCTCGTATTCAAAGGCTCTTCGCCGAGATTTTATGGAGAGCTAAGGGTTTGAGATTTTTCTACGAATTCATCTCAAGGTTAAGATTTTAATCGGCATGACACGGCTGCTCGCATCTAGGATAGGTCACCTGGAAAATGTTCGAACAGGTACGTGGTGTGGTCTTCTAAAAAAATAGTGCGTTGAAAAAAATCAACATAATCGTTATGATAACTTCTTGCTGGTTTTTGACAGATTTCTGATTCATGTCCTTGACTGCGAGCCCACCAACGCTGATAGCTCTAAGCAGGACAGATGACATGCCGTAATCCTAGAGCCGACCTCGCAAACAACATATCTTAAGCCCTTTTAGACATTTTCTGATATTTGTCTGCGAACACTGTGGACCATGAATATAACGTAAAAGATTCGGCCTTTACTACCACAATATTGCAGTACTACGAGCCGATGGAAATGCCGCTGCCATTTGCCATCATTTTCTCCTCCCCATTCCCCTACCCCTAAGTAAATGTTTGGTATCCAAACAGGCGATAAATCGTTGTAAATCCTCGACACAAACATTGACCGAGAAGCAACTGTAACGGCCAAGGATAACAACCCGGAGAAAAATTAATTCATTGCCTTCAGCAGATTAAATTGTCACTGGACAAATATCCCTGGAAAATCCTTCAATGGCGGTCATTCTGTTGGGATGACAGTTAACAAGAAGGTAAATAATGTAATAAAAACTGTTACCATGCTCTGGTTATACACTGAGTATGATGATGTATCGCGCAGAATGTTTTCATGTAATGGATTTTGATGATATCGAAATCGGGTGGAGTGCACTCGTAAGGGAATTTTCAGAATTAAAGGAATCGCCAACGGATATTCCATTTGAATTCATTCATTTCGTAATTTTAGAAAGCACATCAGATATCAATTCTATAGTGCACAAATGTGTTAGGTGCTACCTCTTGATTTTGAGATAAACGCATTTGAAACTTTGATTGACGCTGTGACTTTTCAGAACTGTGTATTCGATAGTAAACATAAAAAACTTCATTTTGTCACCGAACCCGATATTCCTCAAATTTGTCACTTAATACATTTGTGTACATTGGTCTTCTTTTTCTACTTCTACAATGGCGCTATAGCCCAAATAGGATCTTGGCCTCCCGACATTCAGGTTCCTTAACATTTTTCATTACTTATTGTCGAAGGGTTGTTAGCCCTTCGCACAACCCTCTTTCTACGAATTTTTCATTTTCGTAGATTGAGGTGACCAAGGTACACCGAAGCAGGTAATGTGCTGGAATTATATATGCGCCGACCGGGATTTAAACTCACGACCTTCGCATTACAAGACTAACACGCTACCCACTAGGCTACACCCTAGCTAGTGTATATTGGTATCGATGTGCAAATTTCTAAAATTTAATTGTTCAACTGCTGGTACCATTGAAAGTTCTCTAATTTTCTTTTTTCAAAGCTGAAATCATGCAAGTTTTTGAAGCACAAATAAACAATTATGGAGCATTATTTTAGAAACAAAATCTGACATTTATATGAGAGGTGATAGCGAGAAAGTCAAATTATAATAATTTTATAAGTGATAAGTTTTATTTATGAAAGTGTCATTAGCATCCGTAGTAAATTCTGTACTAAAAATATCAAAAAAAAAATGTAAGTTTTGTTATAACGTATACATACAATGAAATTTCAAAAATATCAACATTAGCAAATGTAATCCCAAAATTAAACAGAAATTTGGGAAGTTAAAGTTTATTTTGCAACAAGTGATATGGCGTCCATTCATACAAGGGAAGCATTGCTTCCCTTACATTTTACCTCTCCATTATGTTTAAAAATGTTAAATTTAGTATTCAAAAAATTTAAAAATGCAAGCTCTTTATTAAAAACATAACAGGACTACGACACTCCAGATGAAACAAATATTTTATTGATCTCCAGAAATTGTGTATGGGGAGTGGTAGAAGGGGTAACAGCATTGAACTAATTTTTTTTCATATCATACTAGAGTAACTATAGAAATGTTTTATTCAAAATTTAAGTTTACAAAATTTAATGGGTACTGAGAAAATTCGTGCATTAGATTTAGTGAAATTGTGTAGTTTGTATGAGAGGTGGTAGAAGGAGTAGGAGGTTTTCAGTGATTATTTCAGAAATAACTATGAATATAATGTAATTGAAGTCACTCAAATTTCAGACTAGTAATATTTACACTTTTCAAGAAAATCTATTTTTTGTGAAAATGTGAATTTGTGTCACATAGTATGCTAATCAGTTAATTTTTTTGGATCTTAATAATAATGCCAATTAAGTATTAGATATAGAATTCGATCACAATAAAATTTATACGTACTGAGAAAATTAGTTTAGAGTATTTCATGATAAAGTGCAGTTTGTATGGGAGGTGGTAGAAGAAGTGGGGGGATTCAAAAATAAATTTTATACCATATATTGCATTTATGAAAAAATAAATATTTTTATATTTTAAATTATTAGCTTTATGACTTCCAAAAAAATTTTAATATGGTGAAAGATTGAAAATGAGTCATTTTGTATGAAGCGATTTGGTCCGTTCACGAATTTGACCTTAATTTCAAGTTTTAAAAACGACGTGTACAAAATTTGAGCTTTCTCAACGCGTTCTCGAGCTAGAGAGCGAAAGGACGGACGGACGGACATCCGGTTTTGAGATTTTTGAGCGACAACACATATTTCTGCACCCTTGGCGACTCTGTGTAAGCATTATTTCGTGGCGTTGCAAACATTAGAGCAAACTTATAATTCTCTCAAATTCCATCTAGAGTATAATTAGGCGTTATTAAAGATCAATCTGCACGGCATATAACTCATCTGAAACTTTTGCTTTACAGACCGATTCGGACTCGAAAGACCTATGCCCTAAACTATTCTCGAGATTATTATTTATATTAGGGGAACACGTGAGAGCACTGCGGCCTTTTTTGGCCTATTGTGCGATTATTGCCCCTATACCCTACCATAACTCAATAGCTTTAGCTAATTTGAGTATTTGTAAGGGAGCCATGTTGGCTAGTTCCTCGGTGGAAATGAAACCTTTCCCCAGAAGATTATGCCTTTTCCTTGCCACTGCTTCACAGTGACATGGGATATGTATTGTCGTTTCTGAGTCTTCGAGACAGAGACGGCAGATGTCGGTTTCAGCTAAGCCCATATTATTGAGGTGGTGGTTCACTCCACTGTGCCCCGTCATTAGGCCAATTAGAGTACTAATATCGCTCTTTCTGAATTTTAGGATATCTTCCACTTTGTTTTTTTGTGGTATGATTAGTTTTTTTGAGGTTGATAAGTCTGGAAGTCTATTCCAGTAGATTTTGTGTTCTTGTTCAACCCACTTCTTAAGTGATGAGCTTTGATACTCTTTTGGTTTTCCGCAGAATGGCTCTGGACCAATAAAGTTTTTTTCCGCGCCATTTTTTGCAAGGCGATCAGCCTCTTCGTTTCCTTCAATTCCCATAGGTCCTGGTACCCACATTAAGGTTACGTTGTTCCTTTTCCCCAGGATGATTAGGTCTTGAAGACAGTCCCAAACTAACCTCGATCCGTGTTTATTGGATGTTAGGGCTTTGAGAACCGCCTGAAATTGATTTGTTGCGATGAGCTCTCCAAATATTCTCTTGGATACATAGCTCCATTGCAATTAGTTCAGCCTGGAAGATTGTGGCTTCTTTGCCGAGTGGTTTTGAAACCGAGAAGTTAGGGCCTTTGACTCCGGCTCCGGTCCCCTCAGAGGTGCGCGAACCATCTGTATACCAGATGGTTGATCCCTCTTCCATTTCAGGTAGCGAGGATTGCCAGTCCTTACGTTCTCTGATTTCAACTTTCAAGGGGGTTTCAAAGTTATATTTTGTCGGCATAGCATCCGATAGTGTGGAGGTTAGAACCTCCAATTTTGGGTTTCTTAGGATTTTGAGGTGGCCACTAAAATCCCCTGGTTTGTACTTGTTTTTCCTCTGTATGCGTAACACCTCTTTGATAGCTTCCTTTTTTATTTGTAGATGTATCGGAGGGATGTTAAGGAACATTTCCATTGCCGCTGCGGGACAGGTTTTCATAGCTCCTGTGATACCAAGACAAGCTAGCCTTTGGATTTTTTGTAGCGTAAGCTGTGCTTTTCTTTGTAAAGTTTAAGTCCACCATATCGTTGATCCGTATGTGACTATTTGAAGAATGATTGTTCTGTAGCACAAGTAAATCATTTTGGGCCTTAGTCCCCATTTTCTGCCAAATAAGCTTTTACAGGCCCAAGATGCCTTTAGTGCTTTGGCGTGAGTCCATTCTATATGTTTATTCCGGTTGAGTTTGCTATCTAGTATAACACCCAGATATTTTACCTCATCTGAAAAGGGTATTATTGTACCATTTATTGAAGGAGGTATGATGTACATTTTCCTTCTATTTGTAAATGGTACTAGCTCAGTCTTACCTGGGTTGATGTTCAAGTTTTTAGACTGACACCAGTTCATTATCACTTCTAAGGCTGACTGTATCCTTTCTGATATAATTAAATCATGTTTGCCCCTAATGATAATGACGAGGTCATCGGCATATCCTATAGCCTCGTATCCTTGTTCTGTTAGACGATCTAATAGTTCATCTACTACAACTGACCAAAGAAGTGGAGATAGTATCCAACCTTGGGAACAGCCTGTATAGGTCTGTGTAGTCAATGTGCTATCTCTTCACAGAATCTTCTCCAAGACTCTTTTCAACTTTCTTAGAAGATTATTATATTCGGTTAGAGACTCTCTGTTCTCGAGATGGAAACCACCGAGATGCGATTTGAAAAATTTTCGCACTCCACTAAAAAAAATTGGACTGTGGTATTGCAGCGTGCAAGTCTCGTGAAATTTGCTTGCATTTCCAGGCTCTCATTCACACATGATCCTCATGACTTTCAGTCGTTACAAGTATTGCCAATCATTGAAATTTCATAAGTGACGAAAAAATTTGCGGAAGAAAAATTGTAAAGGTGCACTCGTGGCAATATCGCCGCAGAGGAGAGCTCTAATCAAAGTACTAAGAATATTTTTGCAGTTCTTGGCTGTATCTGTTTCCCCATTATTATTTTTTACAACAATTAAAAGCTACTGCCGATAGGCTTGGAATTAAGGTTCGTTATTAGCACGATGGTTTGGTTTTAATACTAAATCTATAGATATTAATAGTCTTAACTTTTTTATTTTTATCAATGCTGCAATATTGATTACCTTTTTGGATTTATTGCGTACAAAACGACAATAATGAATAACCAAAATTATTTTACTGCTATAGCTCGTGTAAATTAATTTCTGGCGGTAAGAATTATGTAAACTATTGATAATTTAAAATCAGTAATTTCATGTTTTAGATTTGATCCAGATCACAGAATCGAAAACCCAAACCCAAATCGGCCTTTGGCTGCCTGACTTTAAGGTTTCTTGTCATTTTTATTTATTACTGTGAAATGGTTGTTAGCGTTTCGCACAACCCTCTATCTACGAATTTTCATTTTCGCTGGTTGAAGTGGCCAAAACCTACCTAAGCAAGTGGTGTGCTAAAATTATACGTTGAAGGTATTTGAACTCCCGACCTTCGCATTGCAGATCAACACACTAATCACTCTGATACACCCTACCTTGGATTGAAAATTTGCACCTTCAAAAACTTCTTCAGTGATTTTATTTAATGAGAATTCATACATATGTACAACAAATATAAAAATTTTAAAATATAAAATACTAAATAATCTTGCTAGGGTGTAGCCTAGCGGGTAGCGTGTTGGTCTACAATGCGAAGGTCGAGAGTTCAAATCCCGGTCGAGGCATAATTTCAGCACACTGCCTACTTGGGTATACCTTGGTCACCTTAATCTACGAAAATGAAAAATTCGTAGATAGAGGGCTGGGCGAAGGTCTAATAACCCTTCCACAATAAATAATGAAAAAGTGTTAAGGAACCTGAAGGTCAGGAGGCCAAGGCCCGATTTGGGCTGTAGTGCTATTGTAGAAGGAAAAATAATCTTGCTAAAGAGTTACTTCCCCTAGCCGTAATATCACGCCACGTTGCTGTTGCAGATTTATGTTTGCTTAATAAAATTTTAATTATATGAAAACCAAGTCAAGTGTGGCAGAATTTAATTGTCAGTTTTTAATTGTCATCCTTCAACTGTTAACTCGAACTCTTCTACACTAGACTACGATATCAGATGAACAGTCGTATAATGGTTTGGTGAATGTTTTCACAGTGCATTTCGAATTAAAAGAAAATATTTACGGATTCTACACTGTTACGCTTTATTATTCGTAGCGTTTCGGTCTCTGCGGAGACCTTTATCAACCTTTGATATGAATGAAGGGTTTAAGTACATAATATAACAGGTACTTAAACCTTTTTGCGCCGCTATGATTATATTTGATGAATATCTAAACTAAATTTCCCTATACATTGGTGATGAAGGCAATAAAATGTCAAAATTTCGAATTTAAATTCATGAAAATCGTTGCAATCATCAAAAAAACCAAACGTTGCCGTGCGAAATAGTGATTTATTTGATGCGGCGAATATTTTAATGCAGAAATTGCGTACAATTTTACACACTTTTTATGAAATATGATGCGACATTTTAGTTTCATGAACAGCTGATGTCAAACCATACCACGAATGGGCAGTGTGTCGGCATTCGCAGTATGCTATATCACTTTTGCAATGACAGGTACTGTATACCAGCAGGGTGTCATAGGTATAACATGCGAATTTCGAAACTTCTTACACTACAGTACGATCCACGTAAATTCGATATTAGGTTCAATGAAAGTCAACCAAATTTTGAAAATTTGAAAGGAAGGTGGTTCAAGAAGTTCATAAATCTTTGGTATATCTCTCCATATTTATCATAAAGATAAATTTTGACGTCTAGTTTTTCACTGATTTTCACTATTTGATAGGCTCAGTATTAAAAAAGTAAGGTTTCATTGTGACGCCTATTTGCTAATCTATGTGATAACATCAACAAAAAAGAGGTCTTAAGCTAACATCAACAAAAAAGAGTGGAAGTACTCTCAAAATATCGGTCACATCGCCAAAACCTAAAAAATCTTAAAAAAATATTGTATGGCACATCTGTAGAGCGCTTTCTTTTTTACTCATTGTTTTTGTACTTGATGATACTAGATGAAATCTGAAAGTATGTATATTGTTTTGCCTTACCGTTTGTGATGCTAAGAAATAATACTCACACAGAGTCACCAAGGATACAGATATATTTATTGTCGCTCAAAAACCTCGTTTCCGAGTGAAAGTCTAACCGTCTGTATGTCAGTCTGTCTACAACATAACTCTCGAAAGCTTTGACCTATCGTGCTGAAATTTTTCATACATCATTTTTAGCAAAAAAAGTAATTTAAAGCTCGTTAACGGGCTACATCTCCGAAACCAGTTAAGCTATTGACTTGAAAATCAACTCACAGTACACTGATATTAATATCATTAATTTCAAAAAATATTGATCTGATAACTTTACTCTTACTACCCCCTCCCATACAAATGCCCAATTTTCAAAAATGCATTTATTCGGTATTCAATGCAGCTGGCAAAGCTAAAAGAATTTTTGTCGTACTTAATTTTATTACAAATGCAACCGTTTTTTTTAAAAACTATCAATTTCACCTCACTCTTCCTACCCCCTCCCATACAAATTTCACGAAATTTTGGAATTTCAATTAACTTATTTTTTTTCAACACTTTCAAAGCTATCAACTTTCAATTTTGAGAAGGTATTGCAAATATCAATGTCGAAAAATTTGGTTTTGATTCGAATACTCCCTCCTCCTCCCATACAAATGCACAATTTTGGTAAAAGCATTTAATCGATTTTCATTGAAACTAGAAAAAGTTCAAACTTTAAATTTTGACAGAATTTGCCCTTTAATAATTACAATAAACGCTAAAAAAATATCAACTTCACTTCACTCCTGCTACCCCCTCCCATAAAAATTTGTGTATTGGAAATTCAAGAAAAGTATTTCTCCTTTGAACATATGAGAGCTATTGACTTTAAAATTGTAACAAAGTAATATGATTAGGATGTTTATAAGCAGATTTAAGATCATCCAAAACCTCACACTTTCTTTGCCATGAGATATAAATGTAAGATGTATGAAATATGGGGGAGGCCAAAAATTTCACAAAATGACAGGAAAGGCGGTAAAATTCGACATATTATTATTTTTCCTTTTAAATATATGCTCCCATAAACCTGAAACATTTATCACATCTCTCACAAAGCTTATTAATTTCTTTTAAGAAAATGTTTTTTGAAGGCCTTTAAATATCTGAAATTGCCGACTTCACCTCTTCATCGTTGGTATATTTTCTTACCCGAAGTTCTTTCTCCAGTTTTGGGAACAAATAGTAATCGCAAGGGATCAGATCTGGACTAAAAAGGGGGTGATTCAATATTCCGTAGCCGCATTTCAATAGAGCAGCCATTGCAATGTGGCTCTTGTGAACAGGTGCATTGTCGTGCAAAAGTAGCAGACATTGAGTCCACTTTTCTCTTCTTTTTTTTCATAGCATGATTTTTGTAGCACGTTGGCATAGTAACCCTCAGTGAAATTTTGTCCTTTTTCTTTATAGTCGACCACCAAAATCCCCTCATAACCCCAAAAAATAGTAGCCATGATTTTTCTGGCGGATTGTGAGACCTTGAAATTATTAGTGGATGAAGCACTCTTACGGAGGCACTGCATTGACTCCTGCTTTGAATCCGGCTCATAACAATGACCCCAAATTTTGTCTTCAGTAACAATCCGGGTCAAAATTTCAATCCTGTTCTCCCTACAGAGATCCAAAAACTGCTTTTTCTGAACCGCTGAGTATTCTCGGTACCCATTTTGTGCTAACTTTAGACATGACGAGATGATCGTGGAGGATATTGATAATGGCTGTATCTGATACTCCAACTGTTTCTTATTTCAATGAGCATCTTCGAGAACAAGTTTCTCCACTTTTTGATGATTTTTGAAGAACTGGCCTCAATCGACTGGTCTGAATGTTTATCATTTTCAATTGACTGTCTGTCTTGCTTGAAAAAACTATGCCACTAATAAATCATCATTTTTCCAGGGCAAGAGTTTTCGTAAACGGATGATATTTTTTCTAAAATGATTTGTGGATCTTTTTTTGCTTGGTAAGGAATTTTATGACAACACTAAACTCAATTTTGTCCACAGTTTCCGTTTCCTTTCCGATTGACTTGCTAATTTGGCGATAACTAAAATGTTATGATTCGATTTGACAGAAACTTTGTATTTATACCTGTATTGAGTGTTATAATACCTGCAGGTAAAAATATTTTCAGCTCTTAATTGTCCATCCCCTTCGTTTCGCGACCTCTCCTCGTATATTTATAAATTGATCTCAAATTCGTCTTATTTTCACTCCAATCGAAAACCATCTCCAGTACTAGTTGTCGAGCTTTCAAAAATAAAAACATTTCTACTTTTCGAGGAAATTGAACAAGTTTTGTCTCAATTTATGGCATTTGTATATTAGGTGGCAGAGAAAGTTGGAGATTTTGGATGAATTCAATTCTACTTATCTACATCCTAATCATATTGTTTTTCTACAATTCTAAAGTCGATAGCTCTTATATGTTCGAAGGAGAAGTATTTTTTTGAATTTCCAATACAAATATTTGTATGGGAGATGGTAGGAGGAGTGAAGCGAAGTTAATATTTTTTTAGCATTTATTGCAATTATTAAGGGAAAAATTCTGCCAAAATTTTAAGTTTATACTTATTCCAGTTTCAATGGAAATCAATTAAATGCATTTATCAAAATTGAGCATTTGTATAGGAGGGGGAAGAAGAAGTATTCCAATCAAAACCAATTTTTTTTCGACATCAGTGATATATGTGATAGTATACTTTTCTCAAAATTTAAAGTTGATAGCTTTGACGGTTTTGGAGAAAATTTATTTGATCCGAAATTTCGTAAAATTTGTATGGGAGGGGGAAGAAAGTGAAGTGAAGTTGATAGTTTTTCCAAAATTGGTTGCGATTTTAATAAAATTAATTATGACAAAAATTGGTTCTTTTAGCTTGGCTAGTTGCAATGCAAACCGAATTAATGCATTTTTGAAAATTGTGCATTTGTATGTGAGGGGGTAGGAGTAGAGGGATCAGATCAATATATTTAATTTTCAAGCTGAAATAGTTTCAGAGAAAAATCAATTTTTTAAATTTCGAAATTTCATGAAATTTGTATGGGAGGAGATAGAAAGAGTGGGGGATGTGGCCTGTTCACGAAGTTAAGGTTTGTGTTTTGCTAAAAATGACATATGAAAAATTTCAGCACGATAGGTCAAAGCTTTTGAGAGTTATGTTGTAGACAGATGGACGGTCAGACAGATGGACAAACGGACAGACGGTCACTCGGAATCGAGGTTTTTGGGCGAGAACAAATACACCTGTACTCTTGGCGACTCTAAGCGAGCATTATTTCTTACCGTTACAAACGGTAGGGCAAACACAATATAAGCTCAGAGTGCATCTAGAATAAAAATTGATTAGATTAAAAACATAACAGGATTGGGCGTAAAGCCCAATCATGCGATACTCTAGATGTAATAGAATTTTTATTAATTTTAAGAAATTTTGTTTGGGGACTATTAGAGGGGGAGTGTCGGTATTAATCCAATTTTTTTACCGCATGCTAAAGGTGGAATCAAAAAGGTTTTTACAAAATTTCAGGATTAAAAATTTAATCGGAACTGAGTAAATTAGTTTATTGGATTTAGTGAAATTGTGTAATTTTTATGGGTGGTGGTAGAAGGATTGGGGAGTTTTTAATATTTTTTTCAGATAACTATCAACATCTTGCATTTTGTATGTTTTCAATTGTAAATCAGTACCATTCATACTTTTCAGGAACTTGATGTAAATTTGTGAAATTGTCTCATATTGTATGGAAGATTGTAGAAGCAATCAACTTAATCGGTTTTCGGTTTTACTAATAAATATAAATAAATGTTTGAACATTTTTTATAAATTTTTCTTTTTTAAATTGCACACTAAAGTTTTAATTACTGTAATTTCTTTATTTTAATATCCCCTCCTTATTATACAAAATTTTTTTTTCTTTTTACGGATTGGATAATTTTTGGTGAAGTTATGATGTCGACAAGGAGGCACCATGGTTTCCATCAGTAGTCACTTATACTCAGAGATAAACGATGGAAACTAGAAAGTAAGAATAATTTTAAGCAAATTTTTATAATTATTAATAGCTGAGAAAGCTAATAAACGTTATCTATCTATCTCGTAAAAAATAATGTAAATATGAAAAAAAGAAAATAAAACATGTGAAATCTACAATTTAATTTTTTTTCACCATATAACCTTTATCAAAATTCTTCAAATTTGATTAGTTTTAAGCGCGTGCAGATGTATCTGATCCTTTGCATTTCCAAGATGGCCGAGAAGACGTAAACGATGATTTTCACTCGGGTCAAACTCCCAAAGTCAAAAACTGATAAAAATATTGAAAAATTCGGTAATCTGATCCGATTTTTTCATCGGTTAGCTATTCGTGCGATTGCTGTACATTTTCAATTGACAAGGGATGCGTAAAACAAATCTTAATTAACATATAAAAATTGTGTGCGAAAATAGTGCCTGAAATTTTCAGCAAAGTTCGGGAAATTGTAACCCGAACTTCTTGGAAAGGTTGATATCATGTGATGAATCTTCATTTTTCTCCTATGATCCAGAAACTGAGCGTCAGTCCTCTCTAACTTCAACGAGAGCTAATCAAAATTCGAAGAAATGATGTTTTATTTTATTTTATTACTATCAAACCCCTGCGACTTCCTCCGCGTACAAATAGCAATAATAAGCAATTTTTGGGAGTGTAGTTAGTAATGCATTATGTGGGATATAAAATCTGCTTACTTTAATGGCTCTTTGAAGAAAATGGTTTGTATATTGTTGGAATCAGAACCATAAATTATTAAGAATGAAAGCATGATACTCCCATTTTTATGGGACAGGCTCGTGATCAAATCAAACCCGTGCTTGGAGATCATATACGTGTTGAAGAGTGTTAAGAACATGTGAATAATTGTAGCTGGTGGTAATTAAAAAAAAAAAAAAGCAAATAAAATAACATTAAGCATAAAAACATAACAGGACTACGATTGTGCGTAAAGCCAAATCATACGATATTATTAATAGATGAAATCGAAATTTTTGCGGTGTTAAGAAATTTTGTATGAGGGGTGGTAGAAGGGGTGACAGCACTGAACTAATTTGTTTCACATTATGCAAGAGTAGCTATAAAAATGTTTTGTACCAAATTTAAGCTTCAAAAATTGAGTAGGTACTGAGAAACTTAGTGCACTGAATTTAATGAAATTGTGCAATTTGTATGGGAGGTGGTAGAAGGAGTGGGGGGTTTTTGGTGATTTTTCGAAAAACAACTATAACTATCATGCAATTGATACACTTTAAATTTCAGATCTGCATCATTCACACTTTTCAAGAAAATCGAATTGTTACATAGTCGTGTAATGTGCCTCATTGTATGGGAGGGGGTAGAAGGAGTGAAACTACTCGATTAATTTTCTTCCCGCTGTTAATAATAATGCTAATTAAGGATTAAGTTTAAATTTTTACCTCGATGAAATTTAAATGTACTGAGAAAATTCGTTTAGAGTATTTTATGAAAAAGTGCGGTTTATATGGGAGGTGGTGGAAGGAGAAGGGGGTTTTTGGTGATTTTTTGAAAAACAACTACAATCATCATGCAATTGATATATTTTAAATTTCAGATCAGTAACATTCAGACTTGTCAAGAAAATCGAACTCTTGTGAAGGCGTGGAACTGTGTCACATTGTATGGGAGGGGGTAGAAGGAGTGAAGCTAATCGGTTAATTTTATCTCGATATTAATAATAATGTTAATTAAGGATTTAATAAGACATTTCAGCTCGATGAAAGTTACACGTACTGAGAAAATTGGTGTAAAGTGGTTCATGAAAAAGTGTAGTTTGTATGGGAGGTGGTAGAAGGAGTGACAGACCTTAAATAATTTGTATACCAAAAGACTACATTTATAATAGAAATAATATAATCCAAATTTCAAATTAATAGCTTTTATAGTTTTCAAGAAAATTTGATTAATATATATTTTTGAAAATGAGTCACTTTGTATGGGAGGGGGTAGAAGGCGTGAGGAGAGTGAAATAAAACCAAACGCAGATTTCATTCCAATGGACACCTAACAAACTGTGTAAGTTTCATTACAATCGGTTCAGCCGTTTGTGCGTGAAAAGCGGTCGTACAGACAGACAGACAGACAGACAGACAGACAGACAAACAGAAAAAAATTTCAAAAATGTGTTTTTATGCTTAGTTAGTGCTAAAATAACTCAAAAAACTAACTTATAGCCATTTATAAGCAAATAACAGACAGACACTACAATTATATTTATATGTATAGATTATTTTTTTTTTGCAATATGTTATTTATTTAGGCGTTTAACATATATTTTATATATATATATTTTAGAGCAGGTCGATCAACGACTGATCAACTTTTTACGGTCAAGCAAGTGCTTGAAAAATGCTGGGGATTCAACATCGACGTTCACCAGGTTTTTGTGGACTTTAAACAAGCATTCGACAGTATTGATCGAAACGTACTGTACAAAATAATGCTGCATTTTGGCATCCCAGCAAAACTAGTCCGACTGACCAAAGTGACGATGACATCAACAACATCACAAGTCAGAGTCAACAACCAACTAACTGATGCCTTTGACACAAATGTCGGACTAAAACATGGTGATGGGCTGGCCCCTCTGCTTTTTAACCTAGCTTTAGAATACGTCATCAGAAAGTTACCTGTTGACACAAGAGGTACACTGCTTTATAAATCCAGCCAGATAGTGGGTTATGCGGACGATATCAACATATTATCATGCTCTTTCACATCCGCAAAAGAAATTCTACTAAGCCTCGATCAAGCAGCAAAAGAAGTTGGCCTGAAAATCAATGAAACAAAAACGAAAATAATGACACAAACAAGGAAAAGGAACCCCAATAGACAAAACATTACAATTGACGAATATAATTTGGAAAATGTGGACGAATTCATATATTTAGGCACAAAATTGACAAAGAGTGGAAATGAAACGAACGAAATAAAAAGACGAATCCAGCTCGCAAATAAAACGTATTATTCAGTCTTAGCTATTCTTAAGGCCAGTTGCGTACACAGGAAGACCAAACTCCAAGTCTACAAATCAATAATAAGACCTGTGCTTTGCTACGGATGCGAAACATGGACCCTTACACAAGCATCCGAAAATATGTTGAACGCTTTCGAAAGACGGGTCCTGAGACGAATAATTGGAGCGAAACGTGATGGTGACCGATGGCGAACTAGATACAACAGTGAGTTGTATGATATATTTGACGAACCGGAGGTTTCCACTATCATCAGACTGCGGAAGCCGCAATGGGCTGGCCATGTACAAAGGATGGACGAAACTCGAATACCTAAAAAGGTATTCGAGGGAAAAACGGAGGGCCGGAGGCCAGTGGGAAAACCCAGGAAACGCTGGTCCGACTCTGTTGACGAAGACTGTTCATCCGAAAGGGGATGTAGCGCTGCGACGAGTACGAGTTAATATATATCATCATATAAAAATATAAAATCTTATACATTTCAAAACAAAAATGAAAAGTCTTAATATTTAAATACAATAAAAAAAAACAATCGTCGGCAGAAAAAATTTCTATAAGAATATTGAAAAAGGAAACAAGTGATCAAAAAAAGAAAAAGAAATAGTAATAAAGTAAAAGTAAAATCAAAATTAGAAAGAAATAGAAACTAAAAGGAATTTAAAATATCGCGTTTGAAAGTTGCTCGAGTATCGGTAAAATCGATTTTATCACATAAAGAATTAAAATAAGTGCATGTGGATATTGGTTCCTTCTGTTCATAATTTGTTACATGCGGGTATTCACGAAATAGGATCCTTTGACGAAGAGGACGTTCAGGAGCATATATCGGAATGAAAGAAAGCAACTCCGGACAGTTAATACAATAAGACATAATGTCTTTTATTAACATGATGCCGATCATTTTCCTCCAGTCAGATAAGGATTATAAATCAATCAGCAAAAGTATAGCATCATAAGATGGAATATCAGAATACCAGTTCAACTTACGAAGAGCAAATCTCGTAACGTTACGCTGGATGCGTTCAATTCGATTAATGTGTACTAAATAGACCGGATCCCATATAACACAACAGTACTCCAAAAGGGGTCGGACCAGAGATGTGAAAATAGCCTTCAAAGTATAAGGGTCTTTAAACTCCGCCGAGTTCCGTTTACTGAAACCAAGCATTGAATTAGCTTTAGCAACTGTATGTAATCGATATTAGGCACAAAAGTGAATTTAGTATCAATTAAAAGGCCGAGATCTTTGACTTCAGCCACTCGCTGCAGATCCTGAGCTCCAAATTTATAATTGAATAGAACAGAATTGAGACATCTATATGCGGAGAAAATCAAGCACTTACTGATATTTAGTTTGAGAGAGTTTATCTCACACCAAACTTCAAAATTATTCAGATCATTCTGAATTTTATAACAGGCTTCAAAGCATGTTATACGATAGAAAATCTTAACATCATCCGCGTATAATAAACACGAGCCGAAATCAAGTACAGATGAAATGTCATTTATAAAGAGAATAAATAGTAAAGGGCCCAGATGGCTGCCCTGAGAAACACCGGATTCCACAACAAATGTCTCTGAGCTGAAACCGTTAATTTTTACTAACTGCTTTCTGTTAGATAAATTGGAAGACAACCACTGAAGGAGGTTCGAATGGAAACCGAGAGCCCGTAGTTTAGCAATAAGAAGAAACCGAGAGCACGTAGTTTAGCAATAAGAAGTCCATGGTGGACTCTGTCAAAAGCCTTTTGAAAGTCTGTGTAGATAATATCGACTTGGAAACCATTCTCAATAGAATCCACGCAAAATTTAGTGAATAGAGTTAATTGCCATGTTGACAATAGCAAATAGATTCCTTAATTTAGAAATATATTTTATTATTGACAATCGCTTCGAATAATTTCAGTAAAGACGAAAGCATAGAGATAGGTCTATAATTTTCAACAAGGTGCTTCAGACCTGCGTTATAAATGGGGGTAATAATATATATATATAAGATATTTTTCAGATATCCAAAAACTCTCCAGACGACAGTGACATATTGAAAATTACGGCTAAACAGTGACATAAAGAAGATGAGCAACTTTTTAAGAACATCGCATGAATCAAATCGAAACCTGCGTTTTTTTGGCTGTCAAGATTGTTAAGAGCTGATCGAACATCTTCGTCGCACAGAGAGGTATCCCCTAGGTCTATAATAGCGTTTAAAGATTTATAATTGTCACTCCGATCTGAATTGTATACTGACCTAAAGTACGACACACACAGATCACAAGTTTCTCCGATGTCATTGAATGAAATGCCTGAGTATTCCATCGACTTCAGGAGCTGAGGTGATTTGCGCTTAGAGTTTAAATATATCCAGAAGACTCTACTATTATTTTTAATATTTGATTCTGTCGAGGATAAGTACCGAATGTAAAGAAAACGATTCAGAAAATCGAATTCCTTCCTAAGGCGCAGGAAAATTATGTGGTCATTTATGCTTTTTGTTATTTTAAACCTCCTATATGCCTTGTTTTTCGGTTTTTTAGATTACTGAGGCGTAAATTGCCCCATGGAACTTTCGCAGTAGCTTTCTTTCTATACACGGGGACGAATAAATCAAGAGCCATCTTCAATCTAGATTGAAAAATTGAAAATGTGTCAGATAAATTTAAATTAAGGAAAATAATGTCCCAGTCAATCGATTGAAAATAATCGTTCAATGCAACAAAATCGGCTTTAAAAAAGTTGAAGTACGATGAAGAACTGCTCAAAAATAACTTGTTTTCTAGATCGTAAAATTTAAAAATAATAGAAATAGCTTTATGATTAATTGAGTTGTTCAAAAGAGGAGCGCGCACCTCATGTAAATAATGTTCAATGTAGTTACTAATAAAAACTAGATATTCATAGCATTTTGTACTTTCACTGGGTTCCTGAAGGTATTGATTAACATTACTACTTTGAGATTCTTGCTCAACTCCGTAAAAAATTTGAAAAAAAACGACCCGAATTTCAAGTCCAGAGTTCTTCGCTAGGGCAACGCGCCGGCTCCCGATGCATTGTCGGTCAAGATATTTCTAGCCGAGAATAACATCACACTTTAAGCCCACCCGCCTAATTCGTCAAACAAGGCACCATGTATCTTTCAGATGTTAGCGGGGATCAAATCTGCTTTAAAAGGAAAAGCATTTCAGATCGAAGCACGCGTCATAAAGGAGCTCTCAGAAGACTTCCAACATTTTTTCGAACAATGGAAAATTCGTTGAAGCAATAGAAGAGGGGTGTATAACTAAATATGTTTAAATTTAAAATAAAATGCTTTACAGCATTAGCATCGTTTCCTTATAGCCACACCTAGTACACTAATTTAAAACAATACATTGTCGCTACACTTTTTAAAAATACTTCAAACTTTCAAAATATTTTTGAACAAATACCCTTCAACTCAACAGCATACCAGATCAAATTTCTCACGTTCGTGTTTTCCTTGCAAGTGTTTGCAATCTTCGAAATTAATTAGGATCCATCCCTTACCGTCATCGTCGTCAGCTACGATGGTCGGTGGTGCATTCGCCCCGGAGATCGTGCACAACGCTCCTGCTCATTGTCCTCGTCATCGTTGCCCATCACCAAAAATGAAAAATTCGCTACAATTCTTCGTGATGTCTTCATAAATTCGCATCATCCAATTAGTTGACTTGATAAATAGCCTGAAACTTGGATGGAAACTTTGCGCAGCGCAAAATTATGATAAATGACTGAGATGAATGGAAATGCCACCGGACTGAGGACGTACGCTGTAAATAACAGACGGCGACATTAAATAACAGTAGCGTCACAATTTTGTTGAAATGACTCCTCAAACCGCAGGTACATATGCTTTAAACTAATCTCGAAGGCAGGTGTTATATTGTAATTTAGTTGACCACACACATATTCTATAGCCTTGATTAAAACCACCGAAAAAAAAGGATGTCCAAAACCAATTACTGCCTTAATTACGGATGAAAATGAAATAAATAAAAAAAAACCACCCTGAACCCCGGGACTTAATCCCTTGCCCCATTAATCAGTCGATTCATTGTCCATAGTCGATTTGATCGGGAACGGTAGCACATCGTGCCGGAAAGGGACGATTGAATGAATGGAATGGACACTTCCAAACGGACAGAGAATTCGACAAAGAACGTAAATAAGGAGACAATTTACGGAAGGTCATTGTCGACGTGATGAAGGGTCGAACCTTCTTCTCTGAGAACTCTGATTGTTGGAAATTCAGGTCCGTTCGAAAAGTATTCAAATTAAGATAACGCGATACTGAAGAGAAAAGGAATTCGATGAGAACTTTCCGAGTATTTTTTCCTGGTATCCTTTATTATTCAAAAAGAAACCGTAAATTAGTACAGGTGGTTGACTACTGATAATAATCCATTTGTCACACCCGATCTGGGAGAATTACTCGTAGACCGGCGATTTTTTTTTGTCTTGTTTAAAAAAAAAAACCCGAAAAGAAGAAACGATTGGGGCTTACGATAACTTCTTTATTTTAAGATGAATTTAAAATATAATGAAGTATTACCGTTTCACGATCTTAAGAAAATAAAATATTAATGAGAAGGATAACATTGTAGTGTGGTTGTGTGTTTTCGGGATAAACTCAAAAGTTTCCAATTAGCTTGAAATTTTGTAACATCAAAGATCTTTGCTTTTGAGCTCGAATTCAACTGAAGAAGTTGTGAGCTGACTTCAAATTATGCAATGTTATTGATAAGATCTTGTACATATGTAGCTAAGTTAACTATTTTTGGTATATACGTAGATGGTAGTTCCAAATCAAAGAAAAACCTCAAGAAATTTACGAATTTTGTAGCTGGATTAGACTATTGTAGTTTTATTCATTTAACATAGTGGAAACGAATGAAAAATCAGCGACCTCTGTTAACCTTACTTTTTTTATCTTCACAGACTTTTCTATAAGAAATTTGACTTGTCTTCAAAGATAATGGCGAAGCGTACAATAATTGCTTAGTCAAGAGCAATTATCAACGATTCAGTAAGTTTCTT
Source organism: Chorisops tibialis (assembly GCA_963669355.1). Taxonomy (NCBI): domain Eukaryota; kingdom Metazoa; phylum Arthropoda; class Insecta; order Diptera; family Stratiomyidae; genus Chorisops; species Chorisops tibialis. Next base: position 25,206,912 of record OY770264.1, read on the forward strand.
GAATAGTCCAACTCTTTCACTCAATCTTTTCAGAAAAGTTTTTTTTTCGTCTTTGTATTTGCACTGTCAAGTTTCAAGCAAGGACAACTAAGATCATAGCCAGTACAATTAGAGAAAACGACAAAGGACATGATTCACTCGAGTTGAGTTTCTGAAAGGCAAGAAGACAAGCCGGGATATTAAACGGAGATCCCGATGGATGTCTTGTGCTCAAGACAGATAAAACGAAAAAAAACCATTCATTTTGATTATGGATAAATATGACATGATAAAGTAAAAACCTTCGGAAAATCCATCTTTTATAAAACATCCTACATATTCGACAATTGGTATACGTGTGCTTATTCGGTTTTTTGATGCTCTCTAAGGTCGCATGTCATTCGCATGTATTTCCTTTTTATTGTATGCCATTCCAGGCTTTTTATGATCCGCGTGCCGTATTTTTCAGTCCTAAAACGAACGGATAATTGTTTTATGAAATGCTTTAAAAACGGAGGCGCTGTTTGCAGGCTTATGAAATTTTTCAGATTTATGATGTCGAAAGTTTACTATGGGTTTGCGTGAGCCAATTTACGGGGTTTATGTGATTTCTATTTGATTGCTATTTGAGGAAACGAAAAACGGAATATAATGGTGGTAGGGGTGGAATGGTAAGCGGATGATTTCCTTATAAGAAGGTACTGCTGAGAATACGTAGCTGTTGTTACTACTGTCATGGCAGAAACATATCAATAAACAGGACGGGCTGCGTGAAGGTGACTTGATTTAATAGGTTGGGATTATTTACGTTTTATTAGCGACGTATTAGGTTATTAATAAGTCTATAAGACGGGTAGGGTGAATAATGGAAATTGTCCCTAAATTTTATTATTCAAAAACCCATAAAATTTATTAGGAAAATTGGATTGATTTCTATGGAAATTTCCGGTTTTTATGGTGTATTTGTTATTTTCGGTCCCAGATGACAACATTCATATTAATATGATAGAAACTAAGTATATCCTTTCTTTTACTGCTCTATAATTCAAATTAAACTGAGCCTTGGGTTCATGACCATCAGGTCTTAAAAGATTTTTTACGATGGCGCTAGATCTTACATGGAGATTTGGCCTAAAGTATATCGGCCTCAATCCTTTTGGAAATTTCGTCCTATTTTTAGATATTTATTTTATTAATTATACATATCTAATATATGATTTTATAGATGCGCAGACTTACCAAGGCGAGAGTCTTATTAGAAGGGAAAAATTACAAAACATATGAATTAAGAAACCGGACGTTCTGACAAATTACTTCTAATTGTTAATCTGAATGGCCGGCAACAACAATGTGTCTCAGGACGAAGCCAAAAACTATGGCATAGTTGGGCTCGCTGCACTGCTGTGAGAACTCCAGCATATTATACTTAGATGAAAACTCCCACCCTTTTTCTACCAGTGTGTAGTAAATAAGTAGGACTAGCCCTCCAGGTCGTAAAAACGTATCACCGCAAAGAAGACATTGTCCAGAAACCCAAAGTCAGGAAGCTAGTTGCGAAAAATGACCACTTAATCTTCAAATTGTTGCGAGAAATGACCCAGTAATCTTCAAATTGGTTTGGGATTGAAGAAGTCGCAAACTTGATAATAAAAATCTATTTTAAAATTGGCTCACATGCCCTTCCGGAAATATTTGCACTTCATTGATTTCTGGAAGCTCTACAATCAGGTATTTCAGTAAAGTTTTTGTATGATAGGTATAATCACTAGCAAGTACAAAAGATCGAGTTTGGTTTTTACTCCATAGGCACTCAGTAAAAATGATAACTTATCGGTAAGAAAAGTGAGCGGCGTGGATTTCATCCTGACGACATATGGCAAAATTTATTTGCAGCACAATTTTAGTGTCACTTGCGTCGTCCATTGTGTTTGAAAATGAACATGTTTTTTGAATCGTGGTAGTTGTTTATTGAGATCCTTAAATGCAGCAGCCATTGTTCCTCTGTGCTTCACTAGTTCGAATCTTCCAGTTCCTTTGTTTTCAATCCGATCCTTCCAAAAAGTACGAGTGTTATCTTCAAATAAAATAGGCAGTACATCTCGAATTTCATTTTGACCAAACTAAAATAAGCACAACATAAAATATTGATTAAAAATATCGCAGCACATTTCCCTTAAAAGTTGTTTGTCTGATGATGAAAAACCAGGAACAGATTTAACATAAGAAATCAAAATTTGAGTGATATTGACAAACGCTGATGTTGTGAGGAGAATCCAAAGCCAGCTTTTCGTGATGTGGTCGCAAATCATAAAACTTCATTTTCGAGAGTGTATTAGGTTCCGCCCAAGGAGGATATATAATAAGGAGTCACTATGAGCATGCTTTGCCGTGTAAGAAAATGGAAATGAAAGTATTTCCCTCCCTTACTGGCGAAATGCTCGAAATTTTTCGAAAAAAAATGGTTCGCTATCTTTGTCTGGCACACTTAAAAATATTGCAACTAACTCTTTCCCACGTTAAATTGTTCGTAGCTAAAGTGCTTAGCCTAGACACAAATCAAAAATTAATAAGAATTGAAAAAATAAAGATTTCTTAAATAAAACAGCAAACTCTATTCTACTGAAAATTATTTTATTGCTGACTGAATGGTATTTTTTTTTGTAAAAGTTTAAAGCTAAGTGAGGCTTGGACACAATTTTCGAAAATTTCCGAATCAAAAAGAATTCCCACATGAGACAGCCTATCAGGCACTCTATTTTATATATCCTCCTTGGTTCCACCATTTCAGTTTGATAGGCCGCACCAACTGTCATTGTCATGTATCGTTTTAGCATTTGCATTTTTTTATTGTTAAAAGTATCCTTCAAAGAATTGACGTCCGGTAAACCCTGGCTGTGAGAACTGATATCATCTCTTATTTAAAACTCGTTCACATCTTTTTTGCTCTAGCGGCGGCTGCGTTTTTTTTTTTTTTTTTTTGATTTAGCAAGGATTCTATTCTGCTGTCTGTTGCTTCCATAAATCATTTCCCCGTCGACCGAATCATTTCCCCGTCAACCGAATCATTTCCTTTTCGGCCGCTTGCTGTCAGTTGCTTCTAAACTTCATAGTCGCTGAGCAATATGTGCGCCTGTGTAATTGTTGTTGCTTTTTCGGCAAAGAATTTATTGGTCTAATATTATTACTGCAGAATTGTTGTTGGTTGAAGAACTTGAACATTCGAGGAGCTTCTCGAATGGTCAAGGAAATACAGTGTAGAAATTTATATGATCGAAATTTGTGTGTGCGTATATTTATTGTTGGTTGCCAATAACTGAAAATATACAGCGAGCGACTAGGGCTGACATGAAACAATATTTATATGGAAACTAATTGCACTTGCGATGTGTCACATGTGCGCGACAAAACAAGATTATAATCAAACCAATCTTTTATATAAGCTTTAGTCAAATTGAAGCTCAGCAACTTAATCCAACGGTATAGCTTATTTCATAATAAAAATTTAAAATTTATTAAACACTTAAAAAAAAACCTAATATTGGCTACGTACATGTGACACAAATAACGCTAACTTTAAATTTTTATACTCTAGATGAAACCCAAGAGTATATTGTGTTTGTCTTACCATTTATAACGTTTAGAAATAATGCTCGCACAGAGTCGCCAAGGGTACAAAAATATTTCTTGTCGCCCAAAAACCTCGATCCCGAGTGACCGTCTCTCTGTCTGTCCGTCTATCCGTCTTTCTACAACTTAACTCTCGAAAGCTTTGACCTATCGTTCTGAAATTTGTCATATTTCACTTTTAGCAATATAAGTAACTTTAAGTTCTTTAACGGGCTACATCCCTCCTCTTCTCCTACCCCCTCCCATTGAAATTTAAGGAAATTGAATTTTCATCGAAACTATTTTAACTATTGACTTGAAAATTAGGTCATAGTATAACGATATAAATATCATTAACATCAAAAAATATTGATCTAATAAGGGGATTAGATCAATATTTCCTCCTTCTACCCCCTCTCACACAAATGCACAATTTTAAAAAATGCATTTATTCGGTTTGCATTGCAACAAGCAAGGCTGAAAGAACCAATTTTTGTCATAATTAATTTTATTATAATTGCAACTAATTTTGGAAAAATTATCGACTTCACCTTACTCTTTCTACCCCTCCCAAGCAAATTTCCCTAAATTTCGGAATTTAAATTTAATTATTTTTCATCTCAAAGCTATCAACTTTATATTTAGATAAAAGTATACTATTACAAATATCATTGATGTCGAAAAAAATTTGGTTGTGATTGTAATACTACTACTACACCCTCCCAAACAAATGCACAATTTCGGTAAAATCATTTAATCGATTTTTATTGAAACTAGAAAAAGTACAAACTTTAAATTTTGCCAGAATTTGTCCCTTACTATTTGCAATAAACGCTAAAAAAAATATGAACTTCGCTTCACTCCTTCTACCACCTCCAATACTAATTTTCGTATTGAAAATTCAAGAAAGGTATTTCTCCTTCGAACATATGAGTAGTAAACCAATGTAATCAGGATGTTGATAAGCACATTCAAAATTTTCCAAGACCTCCCACTTTCTCTGCCACCTCCCATACAAATGCCTTAAATTCAGGCAAAAATGCTTCAATTTCCTCGAAATTTATGAATGCTATAAACTTTAAATTCAGCATGAAATATTTTGTATGCTATGTTCGGTGCTATATAAATAAAATGCCAACAAGTCGAGCGCAACTTTATTATTTTTGGGACAAGTTAAAGATGCATGGAAAGTCAATTTGCAAGTTAAAGTGGTTAGGGAAGACTAAGTTGAACCTCCTTTCACAAGTGGAACCCCCTTCCACAAGTGAAACCCTCTTTCACGAGTGGAACCCCCTTTAGGACTGGGATGATGCCAATTCAACACTTAGTTGGTATCAAGGTATCTGTGTATCTTTTCGCTTCATACTATACTTCAGCTCTGTTTTCTCTTCCACCGACAAGGATCTAAATTATGATTTCTTTGTTGAGAGCCATGAACCTTTGGGCTTCATCCCTATTTCTTCGGTCGATATTGCAAATTGCATTACTCTACTGGATCCAAACACCAATGGTGGAGCGAATGGTATTCCCAATTGGTTCACCAAATCACTTTGTGATGAATTATCTTCTCCGCTTGCGATGATTTTCAACGAATCTCTCAGGGATGGCTACTTTCCCAGTGCTTGGAAGCCAGCTACCGTGATCCCAATTTTTAAAAAAGGTGACAAGAATAATGTTACAAACTATCGGCCAACCTCAACACTGAACTGCTTTGGAAAAATATTTGAACGATTAGTTCATAACTCTATCTCAGAACATATTCCTCATCTTATTTCTTCAAAGCAACATGGGTTTCTCAAAGGCAAGTCCACGACTTTAAATCTCCTCGAACTTACTAATATTGTTGCAAAATTCTTTGAAAGCCATAGATCCGTGCACACCATATACACTGACTTTGCCAAAGCATTTGACTCTGTGGATTCTAAGATACTCATATCTAAATTAAAGAAGTACGGTATCTGTGGTTCGCTTCTCAGTTTCTTCATATTTGTCTGATCGAAGTATGAGAGTGACCTTTCTCGGCAAATCATCACCAATTTTTTCGGTAAACTCCGGAGTTCCTCAGGGTTCCATTCTCGGTCCACTCTTATTTCTTGTTTTCATAAATGACTTACCATCATTTTTATCTTCTGACTGTCTTTTATATGCTGACGACCTCAAAATATTCCGAGTGATCGAATCTCTTTCTGAATGTCTGGCACTGCAAAGTGACCTTTATTCTCTATCTGAGTGGTGTCTTATCAATGACATTTCTCTTAACATTGAGAAAAGTCTTTTCATGAAGTTCACTTGCCAACTTAACCCCCTTAACTTTACCTACATAATCAACGCGACTCGTCTTTCTGAGGTTAGCACTTATAAGGACCTTGGTGTTCCATTTGACAGTAAGCTAAAGTTTACGCATCACTATGCTAAAATCTCTGCTAAAGCCTATCGGCTCTCAGGTTTTATATTGCGCTCCACTAAATCCTTTTCGAGTATAACCGTTGCTGTTTTGCTGTTTGAAACGTTAGCTCGTCCTAACCTAGAGTACTGTTCTCCCATTTGGAATCCCCATTACCAGTGTGATATTGACCTTATTGAGTCTGCCCAGCGTAATTTCACTCGATCTCTATTCTTTCGCTTTGAAATTCAGCAAGTTTCTTATGCTAATCGTTTGGCCGAACTTGATCTTCCATCCCTTTATCAGCGACGTATTTTAATCGACCAGTGTACACTATTCAAAATCGCTAACGGTATCGTTACTTCACCTTTGCTTATCGAACTATCATTCCGGGTTTCTACTGCTACGAGGAATCGTGATATTTTCAATCTCCCTCGAGCACTTCATAATGTTTATTATCATTCGCCCTTTCCTAGATTTCAAAGGATGCATGATCTCCTGCAGCTTGGTTCTTTAACTGTTCCATATAGTTTATTTTTACGCACACTTAAAAACATTCTTGACCTATCTTGATTAACGTAACTTCTAGTAATTTGTAATTTTATTGTTTTTATTGTTTTTATTGTTTTTATTATTTTTTATTTATATGCATATCGATTTTTAGCTTCCTAGCTGTAACCATGGTTGAGATATTTGAATTTATAGTTTTCGGTTTAAGCGCTCCCCCGCCTACTCACGAACCTTTACACCCCCCAAAATGGGTATCCGCCTGAGATCCGCAACTATCTACAATCCCTCCAAAAATGAACTTTCTATCTTGACGGGCTTGGGAGTTAATGTGCGCTGAGCGTACACACCGGCGTACGGCGTACAGACAGACGGATTTTTTTTTTGCATTTTTAGGCTATTTTAGTCATGAAACGCGAAAAAACAAAATTTCAGGGTAGCAAATTGTTCTTTTTTTCAAGTCGATCACATTACTTTATTATTAAAATAATAAAGTAAAATTACAAACCTCTCCTTTCTGCTTGCACACCACCTCCCATACAAAAGTTCACTATTCGAAACTCTTTCCTATTTCATCTAGAGTATCATATGATTGGACTTTACGCCGAATCATAATTCAGTTATGTTTTTTTTTTTTGTAATAAATTTAAGAGAATATTAAAATTTATTTCGCTTGTCAATTATTTACGTTATCTCGCTGACTATGCTACAAGGGGAGGTCAAAAATTTCGCGTAATGACAGACCTTCAAAATAGGCCGAAATTTCCGACTTCACCGACTTCGTTGGTAAATTTTCTTTCCCGAAGTTCTTTCTTCAGTTTTGCGAACAAATCGTAATTAGAGGGGGGCCTGGTCTTGACTACAGGGGGCTGGTTCAATATTTCGTAGCCGCATTTCTGTAGAACAGCCACTGCAACGTGGCTCTTGTGAACAGGTGCATTGTCGTTCAAAAGCATTACATCTCGAGTCCACTTTCCTCTTCTTTTTTCTTTGAAGGCATACTTTAATTGGGGATGAAGCGCCCTTATGGAAGCGCTGCATTCACTCCTGCTTTAAATCAGGCTCATAATAACGATCCCAAGTTTTGTCTCCAGTAGCAACCCGGGTTAAAATTTCATCCCTACTCTCCCTACGGAGATCCTAAAACTCGCGTGAATATTCGACGCGGTGCTTTTTCTGAATCGCTGAGAGTTCTCGGTACCCATCTTGCGCTGACTTTAGACATGACGAGATGATCGTGGAGGATATTGATAATGGCTGTATCTGATACTGCAACTATTTTTGCGATTTATTTCTTCTCTAAACGAGCATTTTTGAGAACAGTTTCTCCACTATTTCGACGATTTTTGAGGAAATGGCCTCAATCGGCCGGCCCGAGTGTTTATCATCTTCAATTGACTCTCTGCCTTGCCTGAATAAACTATGCCACACATAAATTATCGTTTTTCCAGGGTAGGAGCCCCCCGTAAACAGATGATATTTCTTCTAAAATGATTTGTGGCGTCTTTTCTTGCTTGGTAAGGAACTTTATGATAGCACAAAACTCAATTTTGTCCACAGTTTACGTTTTCTTTCCGATTGACTTGTTGATTTGGCGATAACTAAAATGTTAGTGATTCGATTTCCATGTCCATTCCCTTTATTCTGCGAAATTTTTGACCTCCTACACCGCTTTTAAGTTGTTCTTTTCTCTTCATATTTTATGTTGCGAGGGTTGAATGCTCATATGTACGATTTTGTTTTATTGCTATTGTTTTATGGCAGATCGAAGTTTCGAAGCAAATTTAGTTCCGGTCAGTTCTTGGCAATCCTGCTGTTCGAAAATAATTTGTTTGTCTATTTCTTAAATTCATAGTCCTGCTTAGTGTTTATTGCATCAGTTAGCAGTGCGAAATTACGTTAACTCCAATAAAATCCCTCTCTTGAATTTTACCAATAGTTGCAATTTAAGGAATTTTTCCTACTTCATAAAGGAATTAATGATTCCATTTTCCTTGAGATACCTACTTATGCGATCAACAAATGATAAGGCCGAGAAATGTAGATGTCATCTTCAAGAAAATCGCTATAACATTCAAAATATTGATAGGAACGGACTGATGCCTAAGTGGCAGCCAGAGCTCGCTAAAACCTTGTGTAAACACTCGATTTCGATATTGAGACGGTGGTACGCTTGGGACCAGCCAACCGTTCCTGATAAATGCACGGTCACGTTCCCAAGTTAAATAAACATTGTTCGACACGCCGATTCCTTGAAGCTCCCTTACTGTCGACGCTGCTTTCTGACTAGTTCAATTGTCCGCTCCTGATTATGTTTATCTGGCAAACGTTCACTAAAACGGACGGCTTGTTGTTTGCCGGACTCAACACTGGACATGACGCTGACTGGCCAGACTCAAAGTCTGATTGGCCTTCTTGGGCTCGCCTCTAATTAAAACCGGACGATCAAAATAAACAACGAAATTTGTCCGGCAGTAACAACATATTGACGAGATGCCGTCGAGCGGAGGGAAATTAACCGACGACCACAAGACGACTCCGGTAGGTAAGAACGTAAGTGCTAAATCGGTGATTGAACCAAAACCCAAATGGGAAGTTGGCGATGCTTCTTTTGTTGATGGGGTCTTGCTTGGAGCGTGGTCCCACTGGCGTTCATCAATCACTTTGCCAACCGCCAACTCATCTTGGGGCTTCTTACTTTGAGTAAGCCAGGTTTGTTTCTTACCTTTCTTCTTAGGTTGGTTTTTTTCTCTCTTCCAACCAGAATGTGATGAACACTTGCTGGCAGATAATATCGAAATATTTGATGCTTCTTATATTTTACAGGTTTTTTTGTTTTTTTTTTTAAATGTTTTTCGTGATCTTCGTTTTTGTGTAGTTCTCTGTGGTTCTTCGGGGCGTTCATTAAACACTGAGCCTGTATTTGTTCTGACAAATCTCCGTAATTGTGAGGTTAAATGGCAAATTAATGACTTTATTGATGGTGCAGAGTTTCGAATACAAATTTGATTCTGAGTGTTTTTTAGTTAGCGTTTTTGGTAATTCAAGAAAATATTGAACGCGTTTTAAGTAGGGTATTACTTAACGATTTTTTTTTTTTGGTTTGGTTTTCTTCCATCAAATTTTAAATTTCATTGGAGATTACACTGCTTTGTTCCGCTGATTGAAGAAATAAACTTGCTATTGTTTTCGGACATCTTGAAATTGTTGGCTAAGAGGCGTTGGTCACTTGTTTTTTCTCTCTCTCTCTTAGCTCTAGGGTATTTATGTTTTAGACAAGTTTACGTAGAATTTCAAGTATGTGTATCTTAGCTACTGTTTCAACTTCGAAGTTAAGATTTAATTCGTGCCCTGAAATAACATCTTAGAAAAAAAATTATTAAATTAAAAGTGAAAAATTTCGAGGAGGTATTATGATAGTCAGTCGTAAATTGCAATAATTTGTTTTAACAATGGTCCAATTATAAAGCAGGATGCAAATTGATTTATAGGTTTATGTAACGTATGGGCAAGGTTAAATTTGGTTTATTATTAGTTCCTTTCGAATTATTTAAAGTAATAATTTCGTAAATAGAAATTTATTAAGAGATGTCAAATCAACAACTTGATGCAATGCGCATTGTTGAAAAGAAAATTAAGATGAATTTTTGGGATTTCAAATGTTTTATAATTTATTTTGTAATTAAAAGAGAAAATATTTGACCAAAAATTGAAGCGAAAAAAATTAAATCGTAGTAAAACAATTTTTGAGTGAATGTTGAAATTTTAAAAAAAAAATGAATGATACAGAAGTTCATATAATCACTCAAAAATCTCAAAACCGGATGTCCGTCCGTCAGTCTGTCTGTGTGCCCGTCCATTCGTCCGTGTCCTCTGTAGCTTGAGAACGCGTTGAGGTAGATAGTTCAAATTTTGTACACGTCGTTTTTGAAAAAAAAAGTAAGGTCAACTTCGTGAACGGGCAAACGGAAAAAAATTACACAATTTCATAATTTGACAATAAACGAATTTACTCGAAAAGTATACATGCTATTAATCTGAAATTTGAAATGTAATACTTTTAAAATGTATAAAAATTATTTCTGTCCTCACCCTCCTTCCACCACCTCCCATACAAACTGTAGTTTTTCATGAAAAGCTCTTGACCAATTTACCTAGTGCGTATAAAATTTATCGAACTAAAATTGTGCACCAAATATTTATTTAGAATTATTAGTAAAATAAAAAAAAATTAGATTAGCTTTACCCCTTCTACTTCATACAAAATGAAATAATTTCGTTATTTGACAATAAACGAATTTGTTCGAAAAGTATAAAAGCTATTGATCTGAAATTTGGAATATACTACTTACATGGTGATTCAAATCTACTGTGTAAAAGTTATTTCAGTCCTCTCCTTCCTTCCACCACCTCCCATATAAACTGAACTTTTTCATGAAATACTATAAACAAATTTACTCATTGATCGAGCTCAAATTGTGCACTAAATATTTATTTAGAATTATAAGTAAGACCAAAAAAAATTAGACTATTAGTCTCACTCTTTCTACCCCCTCCTATACAATCACACACAATTTAACAACTTCACAAAAAATCGATTTCCCTGAAAAGAATGAATGCTACTGATCTGCAATTTAAAAAATGTCAAAAACATGATGTTTTTAGTTATTTCTAAAAAGCCATTAAGAATCCCTCCTTCTACCACCCCCCATACAAACTGCACAATTTCACTAAATTTTATCAGTACCTATTAGATTTCTTAATTCTAAATTTTCTATAAAACATTTTGGTAGCAACTCTAGCGTGATGTGAAAAAAGTAGTTTAATGTCATCACCCCCTCCACCACTTCCCCTACAAAATTTGTTGATATAAAAAAATTTGTCTTTCATCTAGAGTATCGCACGATTGGGCTTTACGACCAATCGTAGTCCTGTTATGTTTATTTCTCGACTTGATCTACGAACATCCCCCGATGATATCATTAACTATTTAATTTAAAAATATATATATATATATATTAGCTGAATCAGCAGTTAAATGTGTTAAAATTAGTAAAGATACTATAATAGTTCCAATGCCTCTTTTAAAATTGTTACGGACAATAATGAACTTTTTAATCGGTTATAATATAATAATTCTTGGCTGTCTGGAGCATTGTTGAAGAAATTATTTCACGGTCCAAAAAACTCCGAAAATTTTCTGTTTACTATAAAAACGTAATTGAAGTGCGCACTAAAACCTAGGCGACATTTGCTCCAACCCGGAATTCTTGTTATGATGTTATTGCTTTTACTGAAACAGGAGTAAACTGTAGCTTTCGTGACTGTGAACTTATTAGTTCAGACTTCAAAGACTTTCGTAGAGATCGTTATGTTTCCGATTTGATATTGAAAGGTGGTGGATTGTGATTATCAGTCTGAAGCTACATTAATTGTGTAGTTGTTGACGTGCCGAACCCTCACTGTCTGGGGATCTTGTGTGTTCAACTTGTGATTAGCAATAAGGATATTTATGTCTTCTTGACATATATTCCTCCTTTGAGTCCTTGTACTTTAAAAAAACAGTTGACTGTTTAACATTTGTTCATAAAAGTATGAATATTTTTGACAAACTTATTTTAGTGGGTGATTTTAATATTCCAGATCTTTTTTGGTCTCTGTCTGACGATGATTCAACTTTCTTAGTCTCTGATGCTTCGTCCTCGCTGGAATGTTTTTTGTTGATTGTATATTTGCACTTGGTCTCCACCAAATTAGCCTAGTCCGGAATTCCTATGGAAGACAGCTTGACCTGGTTTGTTGTGTACGTGTTACAAAATTTTAATTATCGAACGAAGACTTATTGAATACTCCAACAACATCATCGGAGAATATCAAGGTGGCTTCAGATCCAGACGATCGACAACGAGCCAGTTACTATCAGTAAAACAAGTGCTGGCAAAATGCTGGGGATATGATATTAATGTGCACCAACTGTTCGTCAATTTTTGTGAAGCGTGCGATAGTGTTGACCGTAATGCTCTGTACGGAATTACTATTGAACCAGGTGTCCCACAGAAACTTGTTCGGTTACTAAGAGCCACGATGAAAAACAATGCCAAGTAAAAATCCAAAACGAGTTTACTCAAATCTTCCCAATGGAGTCAGGTCTCAAACAAGGAGATGGTCTCGTCCCCATGCTCTTCAACTTGTTGCTCGAGTATGTCGTCCAAAAGGCAACATTAGTAACCTCAGTGGAAACCAGAGGTACGCAACTCGTAAAATTCGCACAGTTGGTGGCGTACACAGACGACGTGCATATCCTGGCCCGATCAATACTTTGTGTTAAAGAGGTACTCGAGGAGTTGGAGTCAGCAGCGGGTGAAGTAGGGCTCAGGGTCGATGAAGCGAAAACTATATACATGACCCAGACACGAAGGACTGTCCTAGTGAGGCAGAATATTAAAATATGGGAATACAACATCGAGCATGTGGATAAGTTCGTATACCTAGGAGCCCTTTTCACAAAGGACGGGAATGAATGAAAGGAAATTCAAAGAAGAATAACGACAGCTAACGAAGCATTTTATGCGGTCCTCCCCATAATGAAATCAAGGAAAGTCCATCGAAATAATAACCTACGTCTCAAAGTGATATATAAGATATTAATTCGTCCTGTGCTGCCTTGACGCGGGTGTTGGAGAATTTAATCGACACGTTTGAGCAAAAAATTCTTCGGAAGGTATACGGAGCAGTTAAGAAAGGAGATCACTGGTGAATTCGATAACCATGAGCTGTATCAAATATTTGACGACCCACCAGCATCTCTCGTGATCAAACTCCGCAAGCTTCAATGGGCCATGAGTAGCGAATGCACGAGGAACGAATTCAAAAACGAGTGCCCAAGGGCAAAGCTCAAGGCAACCGACTGCAGGGGAAGCCACGAAAGCGACGGAAGGACACTGTCGACGCAGATTGCAGATCACTTCTCGATTTTTCAAACTGGAGGATGCGTTCCTTGGACCGACACATCTGGAGGAGGTACATCCGAGAGGCCTAGGCTCGATATGGGTTGTAGCGTCATTGCATCATCATCATTGACCTGGTTTTTTACTGATTTACGGTGGAATAGAGCCCAAGACCGATTTCATTGATGTCTGGCATCATCCTATTAATATATTTCTTAGGAGCATATTTTTAGTGAGAAAGGGCTATCTTTTGATTTTAATAAAGCCGATTTTTCACGATTGGACTATCTTATATCTAATTTCAACTTTAAAGAAGTTTTTGACAATCCTGATTTTGAGGGTGCAGTAGTTGATTTTTATTATTATTTCCTATGTACCAATTTTTTGTTGCTTCAGTTCCTTTTACTTATCAGAAGAATATCTCATTGTTGGATAGTTGGTACACAAGTGGATTGCGGGCAATTCGCAACTCTCGTAATGCTGCGTGGAATAGATACACTAGGACAAAGAATGACACTGATTTTTGTTTGTATGAAGAATATTATGACTGACTACTCGCTATTGTTCTGAATATTTACTTAAAGTGCAGTCAGATATTATTAGAGATCGCTTGAAGTGGTTTGGTGAATGTTTTCACAGCGCATTTCGAATTAAAAGAAAAGATTTCCGGATTTTTCACTGTTACGCTTTATTATTCGTGACATTTCGGTCTCTGCTTGATTTCCATCTTTTAAATTTGGAACTGATTTATGGCAATTGCTTGTATTAAGGAAATCTGATAGTGATAGAAATGAGAGCATTTATATCGAGAAGGAGAGTCTAAATTTGGAAGCGAATGAATCAAGATTGGATCGTCGCGTGATAAAGTTGCGAGAGAAGAGTTAAGATTGGAAAACGACAAAGTCGAAGATAGGAAAGCGACAGTTGGTGATCGAAAGACTTTGTACTATTTGTGAGAGATAATAAAGCAATAAATAAAGTTTTCGCTTGTTCTAATTTAAAGTGGACTTGTATAAATTTCACTTGTAATCCAGCGATCCCTTGCGCACTTCAATATTATATTATTATACGAAAATGAAAAATTTGCAGATAGAGGGTTATGCGAAGGGCTGACAACTCTTAATGAAAATTTAAAGGAACCTGAAGGTCAGGAGGCCAAGGCCCGATTTGGGCTACAGTGCCATTGTAGAAGAAGATGCTCACTTAATGCAAATTAAAATTTAAAACGAAGAAAAGCGAAAAAACCTTAACGAAATATCCCGCAGAAAAACTTTAACTTAGATTCAAAACCTGCTACATCATGACAATACTTCAAGATTTTTTATATTTCATTAAAGCAAATGAAGTGGTGATGTATGATTCATGACCACCTGATTTCTTTAAAAAAAAAACTCTTTTGCTGAAATTCAATTTCAACTGAACATTGCTCTTACAGCTCCGAGCTATAAAAAGAAATGTCTTCAATCGAATTGAACTACAAATTGCCTTGGTTATCATGTCCAGACACCATAAAATAAACTCTACGTCATATTGCAACCCTGATATTTTCTTTCTTAGGTAGTTTTCCCTTCACTGCGAAGAAGTTTGGGGCTCAGTTAAAGAACTCGAAGAGTACACCGGCAACACACAAAAAGTGAAAAATCTTAAGATTGAAAAGGCATGTACCGATTGCACTAACTGGGGCTATAAACCATCTTAAAAAATAAAAGGAGAAAGTGTTGAAAAAATGTGTTTGAGCTTTGGAGCATAACGTGCATGGGGGAGGTAAATTTGATGATGATAAGGGCAGCGAGTTAGAGGTTCACAACAACCCAAAAGTTTCCTTATCTCATACTAAGGACATTTATATGCTTTAAGTAGCAAAAATAGCTACTTTTCCATCCCAAAAAAGTCGAAATACTAGAACAACATGGAATAACATGGGCCGGAATAACCCTAAGGCCATTGGGTACCTACATTTTCGTCAATATGATGGCGTCTTCCAGGAAAATACAGAGGTAACCATGTCTTGCGATAAAGATGAAATATTACAGGAAAGAGGAACATTAGATATCATTTTAGATAAATACCGTCGTCTGCAGCGGATGACGTTGGCGGTGCATTTTTCCTTGTACCATTTTACAATGAAAACAAGAAAAACCGATATTTCGGATACGGGATACCGGATATTGTCATAAATCATCTCGCTAACTGATGTCAAACTTATCCTCAGGCACGTGGTTATCTTTGACATTAAAGTTGCTTACAAAGGCGAATTATCTGCTTCCTTGAAAAAGGGATAAATTACCTCTAAATAATGCTGCCATCTGTCCAAAATAGATTACTCCTGGGCACAATTAATATAAAGACGGTTCGAGCAGTACGATATGAGAAGGGAGCAATATTCAACCCTCCGAAACTTTGATTTTTTTTTTTCATGTGATCTCATTGTCCTCGTCCAATGGACAGTGATGAATCTCTGACTCTATAAATCGAAATTCGCCCTAAACATGGAACAATCGAACACTAAACATGAAAAGTGACGTTATTTCGTTTCGAAAAGGCCAGACAGTGGTAGGTGTAGGAGTGCAAGCCAAATCAGCCCAGCAGAGCAGGACATATACACAGGGAATGCATTTGGGAAATCCTGGGAAATGCAAGCATAATACGAATTGCAACAATGTCTGAGTCTATCGAGTCGAGGTATCGAAAATTGAGTTTCCATGTTCCGTTCTTATAGTCCCTACGAAGGATCATTTACTCCCCGTTCGAATTTTCTATGGTGACACATTCGGGATTGGATTTGTTATTGGTTTGAGCACGTGCTGCAATCATTGACGTTCGAATAGGGTGCATTTCTGATCCGATTCGATACAGGGTTCGCACGATATCGGGCTTGGTAATTGACTTAGGCCCACTATGATAATAAATAAAATAAAAACGAAAAGATAAATCGCATATCGGATTCTTCGATAGTAAATGTGCAGGTTGGTATCTAAAGATATCTGGCGTGCAGATAAGAAAGTTTAGGGCACGTTTCTGTATCGACAACCCTAGTAGAACTGCTAGCCTGCGCCTGTAGCGCACAATCTGCTTCCGAAGACGTGAGCTCTTGGCTAAGGTATAACAGAGAAGTCACGTTGGAAATGTGTCGACAAGAGTTTCCAGTAGTTTTATTGTTGTAACAGGAAACTTGTTTTAATCTATTTTGAGCAAGAACCGCGTGTATTCTCTGTTCTGCTAAAAATGTCTGTACATTTCTTGAGAGTTTTATTTTTTGTATCGATGAGTAATTAACAGGATTCAAGATAAAACGAAAAGTAAACTTTGGACGATTTCACCAAGTAAGTAATTAGGATAAAGAATAATAACAAATATTTGGAATTTAAAAATCTCTTATAGTCATATAATCACTGGCAGCAGCTACTGCACTTGCTTAAGGAATTTCAAAGGGTTTCAAAATATTTATTTAGAAATTACAGAAATTTTTGAAATTTTTACTCGTGGAAATTTAAATTAACGGCATGGTATGGACAAATATTAAAATTAACAAAATTTTTCCAACTTAATTTCGCCTATGATTTGAAAAACAACGAAATTTCTTTAATTCTTATTTCGCAAAAATTTTGAATCTGTCGAGAACTTTACACGAAAATTTTATTTATGTCTATTTGATGATTTTCTACATGGTCACTTATTTTATAATTAATATATCTTGGAAATTCTTACTTTATCCGCTCGAGAATTTTCTACGTGGTCATAATAATCTTTGTGGAAATTCTTTTTAGTCCGATCGGGAATTTCCCGCGCAGTCAGTTACTTCACAATCGTGATTTTACTATATTATTTTAATAATAAAGTATTGTGATCGACTTGGGAAAAAAAAAAAATTTGCTACCCTGAAATTTTTTTTTTCGCGTTTCATGACTAAAATAGCCTAAAAATGCAAAAAAAAAATCCGTCTGTCTGTACGCCGTACGCCGTACGCCGACGTGTACGCTCAGCGCACATTAACTCCCAAACCCTTCAAGATAGAAAGTTCATTTTTGGAGGGATTGTAGGTAGTTGCGGATCTCAGGCGGATACCAATTTTGGGGGGTGTACAAGTTCAGGGGGAGGCGGGGGGAGCGCTTAAACCGAAAAATATGAACTCAAATATCTCAACCATCGTTACAGCTAGGAAGCTAAAAATCAACATACATATACAAGAGTTTGTGGGACAACTTTTAAAAATAACTTAATTTTTTTATCCATTGGCGTGCGAAAAGGGGGGGCTAAGAACCAATTGTCGGCCGAATTTTTTTTTCAAATGATTATATCTTCGAAATTACTTCCCATAAAAAATTGATATTTTGAGACCATCAAGATAGTATATAGATCTACTAGAAGCAGTTTAGATAGAAGCTAATTAGTGAAAGGGAGAGGGTCAGGAGGGGTGCAAAGAAAAACACTTAAAAATTAATATTTCAACTGTCTCTTAAGCTATGTAATTGAAACTTAAAATGTATACTAAGCTTTACTAGCGACATATGAAAAAAATATAATATGTGGACATTATAGTAGTGGGGGGAAATGGGGAGCATTTCAAAAATGGCGCACTTTCCAAAAATACAAATCATCAAATCTCAAAATTGAGTACAGATATCAAATCAAAAATTTGTCAGATTGTAGAGCTATATAATCTTTAATTTTGGTAAAAAATTTGAGTTGGGGGGTGTAAGGGAAGGGAGGTGGAAAGCGAAAATGTTGAAAATTTTGAGTGATTTTTTTATGGCTCTGGTAAAAGATACAAAGTTTAAATTTTGCACGTCGACACATCTATTTAATATAAATAGAAAAAAAAATAGTAATTTGTTCCAAAATTGTTATGCTCCGAAGTGGGGGTCTAACGTGCACAAGGTGTTTCATGTGGAATGAAAAAACACATAAACTGAAAATTTTTGAATGAAATTTTTAGGTAGAAACTTGAAAATTTCGGAAATGCATTTAACCCCCTCCCATACAAAAGTATGATTTCGACCAATTTCATTAAATCAACTAATAACCAACAAATTAAAAGCTACGAACTTGAAATTTTGTACGAGCACCTTACAACAGAAAGGAAAGAAAATTCCATCACAAATTTTACGATTCCTCTACCTCCTCTACCCCCTCCCATACAAAATTATTTTGTCGAGCATTTTTAAGAAATCAGTTATCAGCTATCTCTTAAAAGCTATCAATTTCAAATTTTGCATGAAAACTTATAAAAGTAATTCAAATGAAGTTGCTTTAAAAGTTTTGAAATTGCGCTTACCGTTCTACCCCCTCCCATACAAAACTATGATTTCGACCAATTTCATTAAATCAACTAATAACTAACAAACTAAAAGCTACGAACTTGAAATTTTATACAAGCACCTTACAAGAGAAGCGAAATAAAACTGCATATCAAACTTTACGATTCCCCTACCTTCTCTACCCCCTCCCATACAAATTTTCGGTTTCGTGAAAATAAAATACACCGAATTTTATGAAAATTTTATGCAATTTCGTCTATGAAACATATTCTATACAGAGAATATTGGACGTGATTCAAGCAATTATTAAAAAGCTGTTAACATCCACCCACCCTTGCTATTACCCCTCCTTCTCCCCTCATAAAAACCCAAACTTGCAGAAACGAATGAAATATTGTTAAATTGACAACAGCCCTGCCCAAGAAACCCCTTTGCACTTAGCTTTCCCTAACCACTTTAACCTGCATATTGACTTTCCACTCATCCGCAACTTTTCCCAAGAATAATAAAGTTTCGCCCGACTTGTTGGCAGTTTATTTTTACTTGTGCTCACTTCCTGAAATTTAACACTTTAACCTCTCTCAAATTTGATTCAACACGCTCCCTAAATTGATGATCCTAAAAATTCTCAATTTGTCCGTTCAAGAATTTTCATCACTATTTGCAATTGCTGAAATTAATGCCCCCGTAATCTTCACTTAAATTCCCATTTCTGACACTAGAAAAATTCGCTCGCCGTCGCTGAATTTCAAGTAAAAAAAACTAGCTCACTTTTCTATGATTAAATCACAAATTTTATTAATTTGCTTTTAAAAATAACTTGAAGACTTTTTTTACACTATGTTGCTTTATTATTTGCACTGGATTACAAGATTTCACATCCACACCCACTCGCCCTTTTTATATCTACCATGCACCCACTCGCCCTTTTTATATCTTCGCACTTCCATTACAGAATGTTCTCCGAGGCTCTTAGCGTGCATATTGATGTTTTTTTTTTGGTTACACCAGTGGGGTGCGAAATCTTCATTAGATACCAATAGCCCATACCACACACGATTCACATACCTATTCCTACAGAGAACTATTAGCCGATATGCGCCTGCTTGCTAAATCACATCTCCACACACAGACTTCAACCATTCTCCCCACAAAATCGTCATTTGCTACTACTTTGCGGGGCTGGCTAGAATTTTATGCTGTATTATTTATATTGCTTCTGCACTACTTTTTCTCTCGATTCTCCAAAAATCATTTTCCACTTGAAATTGAAAGGAAATATTTCCGTGTTCTACACTGTTAAGCTTAATTATTCGTGACGATTCGGTCTCTGTTGAGACCTTTATCAAGACCGAGTTTTGACAGCGTAACAGAGTCGAATCCGGAAGTATTTCCTTTCAATTCGAAATGCACTGTGAAAACTTTCACTGCAAATTTCTATCAATTTTCCTCTGATTCCACCATTTAGTCTATGACTCCTTTCACGCAGTCTACATATATAGTTTATGATGAATAGTGGACTCGGTTAACCACCATTCTATGAAGCAACTGCTGTTGAAAACAGTGTATTCTGTGCCTTCTGTCTGATCTGGATAATCCGGGTAAAGAGGTAAGTTACCGTGTAGGAAAGAACCGAATAAAAATAATACAGCTCAGCAGTTACAACGTAGTCGCTATAGTGTCCGAACTATTGTTGCCCTGATTACAGGTCATTGCTTGCTGCACGCTTTCAGACTGTGGATCGCGAGAGACAGCCTTTGCAGGGTTTTCGAGAAAGATGAAGAATCTATAGAATATTATCTTTGTCACTGTCCGCAAATCTCCAATAATTTTCTCCTTTGTTTAGGCTCTATATTGTTCTCAGAACTGGACTGGAGGCATCAAAGGTTCGAGCCTATTCGGTTCGCAAATCGTACCAAGTACAGGAGGAATAAAAACCATTTCATGACGAATAGGGGAGTACAATGGGCCCAACTTTATGGTCCCAGTGCATTGATGTTCTACGAAACCACCCTCCTACAAGCTAAACCAATCGTGTCCTAATCTGTGTATATATTTGCGATAGCCGCCATTACCTAATAGGAACAGCGTGAGATGATAGTTGCAGTCATACACCCGCTTTGTTCAGATTTCAATTGTTGGGAATAGCTTATAGATCCATCTGCCTTTTGTAGTGTTGTTCCACCTGGTTAGACACTTAGCTTTTGATGTTTCCATTTCTTCTTTCGTAAATCTTTCCTTATCATTTCACTCGCCAGAATATCGTTGGGGATCTTTCCATTAATGGCACATGCTGCTTCGTCCGATCTTGTTCGAAAACCGCTGATTTCTCTTATTGCCTATACGTTGGCGACAGCTTTCGCATTGTTTCTTGTACCACTAATGACGCCGCCTACACCGGAACTACGTATAGGAGAACCAAGCTGACTACTCTGGAAAGAAAAATTCTTCTAGCTTATCTAGGTTCACCGATTCTTAGCACTATTCGGAAAAGGGTTGCCTGAATTTGAGGCACCGTTTCGCTCTTAAAGTCTACGTGAACTTTAAATTCTAATCTGTTATAGCTCCTAGATATGTATTAGGTTGTTGCAGATGAAATAGCGACTTTCGCGATAAGGTGAAGTTAGTTGCGATTTCCATGTCCCAAACTGTAGTAATGAATATTGAAGCATAAATACTCCTACATTTGGTCATGGAATCATTTCAGTTTTGGACTTCATTGAGATCGGAAGGAAAAAAAATTTAAAAAAAAACATGGAATCGAGTCAAAAACGGTTACTTTTTCTTTACGAGTTCAAACTTGGCCAGAACGCAAGGGAGGCAACCAAAAACATCAACAGGGCATTTGGAGCTGACACAGTAAGCGAACGAACAGCGATTGTTCAAAAAATTCCGATCAGGAGATATGACCCTTCAAAGTGAGCCATGTGGTCGCCCAGGACCATCAATAGACAACGAAGAGCTGCGTTTACTAGTGGAGTCTCGCTCACGCCAAACTGTACGGAACATTGCAGAGAAACTGGGCGTACACTATTCGACAGTTTCCCGGCACTTGCAACAGATTGAAAAAGTCAAAATGCTTGATAATTGGGTTCCACATGAGCTTACTGAGCAAAACATGACCCCATGTTAAAAGAAAAGATTTCCGGATTCTACACTGTTACGCTTTATTATTCGTGACGTTTCGGTCTCTGCTAAGAACTTTATCAAACTATCTCAGCAGAGACAGAAACGTCACGAATAATAAAGCGTAACAGTGTAGAATCCGGAAATCTTTTCTTTTAATTCAAAATGCACTGTGAAAACATTCACCAAACCAATGAACCCATGTATCAAGAATAACGGTCAAAAATTAAACGAGTTGCTCATCCACCATATTCACTAGACCTCTCGCCAACCGATTACCACTTTTTTTTAAACATTTGGATCATTTTTTGGCGGAGAAACAATTTAACAATGAAGCCATCAAAAATGCCTTCGAGGAATTTCTTCAGTCTAGAAAGTCGGACTTCTACGAAACTGGCATAAATGCACTTGTATCTCGTTGGGAGAAGTGTGTTTCATCTGCTGGTACCTATTTTGATTCATAAAATTAAGTTTTATAAGAGTTGAAGTTGTTTGAAATTTCACAAAAAATTTCATCAAGCCTGTTATGTTTTTTCTTTTCTTTATTTTATTTATTTATTTTTTTTATATACTTACTATACTATAATAATTTTTTTAATAATAACACCTCATCGAGATCTAGTGATTCAGTTAAAAACTAAAATAATAATTATTGCTACTGACCTGCTACAATTTGGCGCGAAGAATTATTTGAATTCATACAAAAACATAACAGAATTATGATTGGGCTTAAAGCCCAACCATATGATACTCTAGATGAGATGGAAATGACTTTAATATACCGGAAAATATGTCATCTCAAATTCTTTCGAATAGTGAATAGAGAGTTTTGCATGGGAGGTGGTAGAAGTAGAGGAGGAGGTTTGTATTTTTCGTATATGACACCGAACATGGCATGCAAAATGTTTTTTGCTGAATTTAAAGTTTTTAGTTTTCATTATTTTTAAAGAAATTGGTCATTGATTTTCTGAAATTGGGGCATTTGTATGGGAGGTGGCAGAGGAAGTGGAGCGTTTAAGATGATTTTGAAACTGCTTATCATAATCCTTATCACCATGCCTTGATTCAATTTCAAAGTCGATAGCTCTCATATACTTGAAGGAGCAATGCTTTTCTTGAATTTATAATACAAATATTGTATGGGAGGTGGTAGAAGGAGTGAAGCAGAGCTGGTAATTTTTTCTAACACTTATTTGAATTATTAAGAAACAAATTTTGGAAAAATTTGAAGTTTATACTTTTTCTAGTTTGAATGGAAATCGATAAAATGCATTTAACAAAAAATTATGCATTTGTATGGGAGGGGGTAGAAGGAGTGGGGGTATGTAGCCCATTCACGAACTTAAAGTTACTTTTTTGCTAAAAATGACACATAAAATTTTTTAGCGCTATAGGTCAAAGCTTTCGAGAGTCATGCTGTAGACAGACGCACAGACGGATAGACAGACAGACAGACAGACAGACAGACAAACAGACAGACAGACAGACAGACGGACAGACGGTCACTCGGAATCGAGGTTTTTGAGCGACAACAAATATTTCTGTACCCTTGGTGGCTCTGTGCGAGCATTATTTCTTAGCGTTACAAACGGTAAGGCAAACACAATATACTCTAAGATTTCATCTAGAGTATAAAAAAACATAACAGGGCTACAATTGCGCGTTGAGCGCAATCTTACGATACTCTAGATGAAATAGAAATTTTTTTGATTCCAAGAAATTTTGGAGTAGTAGAAGGGGTGATAGCATTGAACTAATTTTTTCCCCATCATGCTAAAGTAGCTATAAAAATGTTTTATACAAAATGTAACCTCCAAAAGTTGAAATTAGTGTATTACATTTAGTACAAAGCTAGGGTGTAGCCTAGTAGGTATGTTGGTCTACAGTGCGAAGGCTTTGAGCTCAAATCCCGGCCGATGCATAATTCTAGCACACTACCTGCTTGGGTATACCTTACTTATCTTAATCTACAAAAACTAAAAAAAAATGCAGATAGAGGGTTGTGCGAAGGGCTAACAACCCTCCCACAATAAGTAATGAAAATGTTAAAGAACCTAAAGTTCAGGAGGTTCAATTTGCGCTGTAGTGCCATTGTAGAATATAATTTAGTGAAATTGTGCACTTTGTATGGGAGGTGGTAGAAGGAGTGAGTGAATTTTAGTGATTTTTTCAGAAATAGCTACGAATATTAAAAAATTGACAAGTCTTATATTTCAGATTAATAACTTTCATACTTTTCAAGAAAATCAAATTTTCGTGAAGTTATGAAACTGTGATATATTGAATGGGAGGGGTAGAAGCAGTAAAGCTAATCAGTTAATTTTTCTGATCTTAATGATAAAGCTAATTAAGCATTTAGTACAAAATGTGAGCTCGATTAATGTTACATGTTCTGAGCAATTGGTTTAGAGTGTTTCATGAAAAGTGCTGTTTGTATGGGAGGTGGTGGAAATCGATTATTGTAAATGATTGAAAATGAGTTATTTTGTATGGGAGGGGTTAGAAGGGGTGGAGCGATTTGGCCGGTTCACGAATTTGAGCTTACTTTTTTGAAAAAAACGACGTGTACGATACTTGCACTTTCTAGCTCGATGCGTTCTCAAACTAGAGAGCGAACGAACGGACGGAGGGACAGACGGACATCCGGTTTTGAGATTTTTGAGCAGCAACAAATAATTCTGTACCCTTGGCGGCTCTGTGCAAGCATTATTTCTTAGCGTTGCAAGCCTTAGAGCAAACTTATAATACTCTTAGGTCCCCTCTAGATTGTACACACAACAGGACTACGATTGAGCGTAAAGCCCAATAATGCAAGACTCTAGATGAATCAATTTTTTTTTGATTTTAAGAAATCTCGTATTGGGAATGGTAGAAGGGGTGACGGCATTGAACTAATTTTTTCACATCACGCTAGAATTGTTATTAAAAGAAAGAACATTTTTTTGATTTTAAGAAATTTTGTATGGGGAGTGGTAGATTGGGTGAACCAATTTTTTCACATCATGTTAGAATTGCTACCAAAATATTTTATACAAAATTTAAGCTTCAAAAATTGAACAGGTACTGAGAAAGGTGTGTATTCCATTGAGTGAAATCTTAATGTTTATATAGGAGATGGTAGAAGGAGTGGGGAGTTCTTAATGATTTTCTTACAAATAACTATAAACATCATGCATTTAACATGTTTTAAATTGCAGCCTCGTTAGATTCTGCATGCGGGATGAGTTTATTTCGTATCGATTAAAGCGCCAACAGGTAAGGGCGACCTTCTAGGTACATATCCCACCCCTATGTTACTGAGCTAGCCGGCGAGATGTCCAACCTCCAACCTGGAGAATCTTCTTTACAAAATCTGTAGCAGAAAGAGGTCACCCATACCTTACAAGGTGTTAAAAGGTGTTATGAGTTTTAAAAAAAATTTTCACGTCTAGTGCTAAGAAATTTGCTATATAGAAAAAAATGTGCAGAACGGGCAAAATTGTCAGAAAATACAAAAAATCAATTAAAAAAAAACTATTAATGATCGCCTGAACCACATGTTACGGTAGCCCCCATCCCCCTACTTTCCGATTCCAATTAATCCCTCTCTCCATGATTGTGTTTGTACATTGCACACGTTCTTAGAATATTAACAAAAATTAGTACGAGTATTTTATTACTTTTGCAACAAAAAAAAACATCTACCGCCAGGATTACAAAGTAAAATTTAAGCCAAGCAAATTTGCATTTGAGTTCAGCAGCAAAGTGTAATTAATGAATAAATAATTCGCTATAGAGTAGCAATCACTAAAATGTTAAATCTCAGCTTTATGTTAGCTAGTCCTGCAATTTGCTTAAGCAATTTCCAGTCAACTTAACTATGAGGCGGCAGCTCTTCATCAGCGCAACTTGTTGAAAGTCTTTTTCTTTGAAATTATTTTCTAATAAAAAGTGATTTACGTGTCCTACCTTACCTGTGTGTACTTGACTTGCGGATTTTAACCATAAATCATCCTGTCATCAATGAATTTTTCATTAGCAAACTATCACATAATTCTCGAGTAGGGCCATTCTATGCTTTACAGCCATCTGTGCCAAGTTTATATGAGTCCATAATTTATCTCAGTAGAGTGCAAGGAGACATAGTAGCAGTCTGAGTGAATCTCCTTTTTACTACCCGAGGAAGCGAAATGATGCTTCTTCTTCTGCTCTCGCCGAAGCCCGTTGAAATGAACACTGGGATTTGCATATGGTAGTAATAGCGCGCACTCTTCGAAAGGATGGTGAAGCAAGACGAAGTGGTTTCATACAGTTTTTTTTACACTCAATAAATCCACCGGTGTACCCACTCAAACCCCTGGACAAATGGCTCACAGGGAAGATAAATCCCAAGTAGCATGTTACTCTCAGCATGAGGCCAACGCCATTATCCAGTCACCTGACTGCACAACTATAGAGAGGATGGCACTACTTCTTTTCACCTTAGTCGAGTGAACGAAGAGAAGAGGTGTAATGTTGCTAAAGTCTTCCTGGTTTTTGATGGCATAGATTCACAGAGTAAAGTCAATGTTCCGGTCCGCCATCGATCATTGCCTAGACAAGCTTTCATGCCAGAAATTCTCCTCTGGAATCAATCAAAAGGTAAAAAAGCGAGTTATTTACTTAAACTTCGTTTGAATTTTTCAAACATGTTTTCCGCTTCTTTTTCATTCACGTCAATTACGTGTTAAGTCGCTGATCGATTAAATAAATCGACAGTTGTGAATAATTACGAGTTTTATATAGGAAAACGTACGAAGGCTTCGAGGCAGGACCACCTGAAAATCGAGGCAACAAAAAAAAAAAGTAAAATACACTCAAAAAATGTCCTCCTTTGTCGGTAAATACTCGAAATTCCATTTCGGCCTCGAAGCGCTTTACCTGGAATTAATTAACGGACCCGACTCAAAGACAATTAAGAGTGTAATTAAAATTCACTGTCCGGAAATTAAGATGTGGTTCGAATCTGCGCCGAATGCCAGCAAGTCCATTTCGATATTCCTTCGGTAGTCGAGCAATGCTGTAAAGTCGAAACGAAGATTGCGCCAGCTCGCCGGGTAATACTTCTGTGATGGCGGTTTTCAGATTTTTGTCATCAACTCGGATTACAATTTTCTCGTAACGATCCCAAGGGACATCTTGGGGATTCCATGCATAAAACCAGAAACCACTTAAACGACGTCGGTTTTATTTTCGCAGCTAATAAGGTAGTAGCGAATAGGACTTGTAGAGTCGTTAAAAAAAGGTCCTGAGATTTTGTCGGTAACGCGCGTGTTGTGTCGCTGGAGATAGTTTCAATTTTATGACTTCGCAGCAATCATTTTTATTTTCCTTTTACGATCCAGCATTCCATACACAATCTCGTGTATGCTTTCTATTCAGGTGTCCATTAAGATGAAGTGTCCTTTGCGTTTGATCCAAGCCGATTTAATGTCATAAAATCATCCCTTCGGGCCATTCTCGAACATGGTCACCAGGAATTCTTCGGTTAATCCATTGCTCCATTTGCCGTAGATGTGCAGCATATAATCCGTACATAAGCAATCTCTTAAAGATACTATTCAGTGACTTACATTTCCAATTCTTATTAATACTGAATGTCATTTCAGATAAATACGATTACCTGCACGGCCACAAACTCAAACTGGTGGACCGTTTAAATCTAATCTAAACCCATGCGTGTAAGTATTCTTTCAAACTGCGACCAGAATTTTTTTTTTTTTTATGGATGTTAAGAAGAAACGCAGCTATTTGAGAAAGATCACAGCTTAAAGTGGATCATAATCCCAAAACATCGTCGGTGTCATCTTTAAAGTGTACCACTGCGAGGGGTAGGAAAATGATATCTGTCTCTAATGAAATCAAATGCGGACATCATAATGCGATTATTTTCATTAATCACTATCGTTTGAGGCAGCGGCTTTATTCGCTACAGTGCCTTATTTAGGCCTTCCGGCTTCACGCCATCGAACGTTCAAATCGCTGATAATTATGTTACATGGTCATAATTTGAATAATTGGGCTTCGCTCCATCGAATAGATGGGAAAGTAGGAACTGGTGTAAAGGGATTTGATATATTCTTGTAAAAGAAATATGATTAATATGTTGCAGAGCTGATTGTTGAAGTCTACAGCATGTTTGGTAGATATTGTTCTGATCTCAGAGTTTAATCTTGTAAGTAGTACGAAAGTCTTCCAC
Organism: Chorisops tibialis; assembly: GCA_963669355.1. Classification (NCBI taxonomy): domain Eukaryota; kingdom Metazoa; phylum Arthropoda; class Insecta; order Diptera; family Stratiomyidae; genus Chorisops; species Chorisops tibialis. The sequence goes on from OY770264.1 coordinate 25,234,935, forward strand.
AATGGAACTACAGCCCAAATTGAGCCTTGACCTTCAGGTTCCTCAAAATTTTGATTACTTATTGTTTAAGGGTTGTTAGCAATTCACACAAAACTCCATCCACGATTTTTTTCATTTCAGTAAATTGGGGTAACCAAAGCATGCTGATAGTATTCTGGAACTATGCGTCGACCACTAGATTTTAGCACACGATCTTTCCTAGGCCAACATGCTACCTAATAGGCTACACCTAAGCTTAAGCTTGAATTGTTCTGTAGGTGCGGTCAAATATAGGCCTTGCGGTTAATCATGTAAATTATGTGATCCAACAGAGACGAAAGTTGCACCATGCAAAAGTAATAAAAGGTGGCTAATAATAGATGTAGTAACTTGGGTGTAGCCTAGTGAATAGCGTGTTGGTCTCCAATGCGAAGTTCGTGAGTTCAAATCCAGGTCGAAGCATAATTCTACCACACTGCCTACTTGAGTATATCTGGTCACCATAATTCACGTTGTGCAAAAGGCTAACAACCCATTCACAATAACAAATAAAAATGGTAAGGAACCTGAAGGTCAGGAGGCCAAGGCCCGATTTGGGCTTCAGTGCAATTGGAAAAAAAAGAATAATAGATGTACTTTGCGAAACAAAAGAATATTAAGGACTACACTAGTATGAAAAATTATTGGCAAGGTTAGTATTAGACTTATTAATTTTTTAATATAATTTGTTTAAGAATTTTATTTCATTATTTATTCTAAGATATATTTTCAAAACGCAAAGCCTTGCCTGCCGCATCTAACGAGCCGCCGTTAGTAGTCTTACTTCACTTCTTGAATTACTGATTACATGATATGTTTTAAATATTGCTGAGAAAACTGCCGAATAGTCAGCTTCTAACATTTATTTTAATTGTTTCCAGACGATTTCAGTTTAATATCTTTTTAGTAATGTTCTACTCCGCCCTAAAATTAAAGCTATAGCATAATAAATAATGTCGAATTGTCGTAATATAATATGGACATCATGCTTTACTGAATTGAAAGACTTCTTACTTTAAGCTACTGTACTGTTGTCCTAAAATATTTAGTAGCTTTTTTTTATTCAATTATTGCCATCAAAAGTCCATTTCTTTCAGTTTTTCTACTCCCCCTGACCATATCATCATTTCAACAGCACAACATTCTCCCGGATTGAAGAACAAAAAGCTTTTGACAGGCACTCCAAGTTTTAGTCTCAATCACGACTCAAGTCCTCCTTAATGTCCACTTTGCTGTCAGAACAAGAACGATAAGAGCGGAGCAGTAAAGCTGCGACTCGGATGCTTTGCGGAATCGAATAAAATCCTGTATGATATGCTTAGGTAGCGTTACTGCTAGAAAAAAAAAACGTGTGTCGAACCATCAGCAATATGTGTCAAGACAAATGTTCCCCATATGCGAGTGGTTGATGTTTCATTCCGGAGTATGGACCACAAGTATCGCATTTATATGACCCAAACTAATGGGCCTAACACATTACGCAGAACCATTTACGTGAAATAGTTCTTTTCACGACAGGCAAGGAATAGTAAAATGCTGCTGCTAGTGATACATGCTCCACCCACCTCCTGTGCACGGACCTTTTAAATCTAAAGATACGGCAGAATAAAAGCGAGAAGAAATCTCCTGTCCTATATCGTCTCCTACTGTATCTATAAAAGCTGTTGTTAGATCCTAATTTGGACCGGTCCCGAGCGTTTCGAGCGAGAGAAGACTTTCAGGGTGATGGAGTGTGGCAAAAGTATTGTAACTGCTGTTGTTAATGATAATTGCTTTGCTGGCAACTAAACTGAATGGGTTACGCCCCATACTTAGAACACTATTTCGAGCTAAATCCTCGATAGCCTATTTCGCCCGTTGAATCTCTCATGCTCGACATTCGCTCGTAGTTGTAGCTACACACATTTTGCACATTTTATAGAAGCTACTTTACAAACACCGGCACGTCTGTTTCGAAAAGTCTGTTGTATTATTGGCCAGGATTCGAGGTTATGCTGTGCCATATAGACTTGGCCAGAAACACTACGTGGGGCGAGACGCTTTCCGGTATTATCTGCTAGTGCGGGCTAGACTACGTTTTAGAGGCAAAATGTACAACCAGCATTTCAGTTTTATGTTTGCTGTGTACTACAAATTTTCAGGTGGCGGATAGTTTTATGGTAAGTGAAAATGGACTTTTCCATCTATAGCGATGCAACAGTTAACATGAGTTTAAAACAAACTAAAGTAGGTAATATATTATAATGTGCATGTATCTACTGGACAATGTGTAGGGTCAGCACTAATTTAGAGACGA